>OZ000479.1:4222500-10215000 GCA_963922655.1 Cardamine chenopodiifolia
AATAACGAATCAACTGAATAACTAAATAAAATAGATAGACCTTTCTCTTCGTCTCAGGTCGATAGATCTTCTCAATTGGAAGATCCCCTATATGGATAAGACACATTCCAGTTGACCGAGCCTAATTCTAATTGTTTTGTTCCGAAGTAAAGATATCCACGGAGTGGTTTGCCCTATTCAGATATTCACGACCAAGAACTACTGGATTCTCTTTAGGATAGGTCCTGAAAAAGGAGAAAGAAGGCTGGAATTCTGCCAGGCGTCTATTATTGAATTCACCCGACCCGATAGTACCAATTTTGGTAACGTCCATCCAGTGCCAAAGTCACTGAATGGGTAAGTCACCAATCCCTAAAACGGACTATGTAATGTACTTTATCTGCTGGGTTACGGGGGGCTTTTTACTAGAGGTTTAGATTGTATCAATCTATCCTTGTGTTATTCCTGTTGAATCATATACTGCGGGGCACAGAGTAGAAGATTTAAAAGCAGACTCCCCCTCCCCATTCATTAGATAGAGAAGATCGCCAAGATTTCGCGATCCGCTGCCGAACTTATTCCATTTCAATATTATGCCTTGAAGAGCACTCGAACCTCCACGCTCTTTAGAACGAGATTTTGAGTCTCGCGTGTCTACCATTTCACCACCAAGGCATCTTGAAAGTGAATCGTATTCCATAAATATGATATCTATCTAGTATGGTGTATTGAATATATGACAAAAGTGGAGTGTTGAAGTATTTCTATTGATCGGTCATGTCATATAGGCCCGAGTCGGACATCTAATTGCTTAGATTTGAATTATCCGGAGGATGCCTTATATATATATTAATATTGTATCAAAAAGATGGACAATCAAACATATTTCTCGATTCAATAGAAGTCCAACCAAAGAGGTGAATAGGGTCCCAAATAACGAGAGATATGTAAAAAGTAGGTAAGATTTCGCCTATTCCTAATCCTAAATGGAATGTAACGACGTAGGGATCCCTATGTAAACATAGTATCTATTTAGATACGCTCGAATGACCCCTTCTCATAATGAGAATGTATATAACCTTATTCCGGTCTGGTCCGGTATGGAATGAACTTATAATCATGGAATCGACTCGATCATCAGATTATAGATTATAAGTTCATAACCTTAGTCCATTCCCATTTTGGGCGGAACCGATCTATTAATTCTTTGATTCCAGTTAGTATTAGTAAGAGGGATCTTGAACTAAGAAATAGATTCTAGAAGCTTAAAAGGGTATCCTGAGCAATCACAATAATCGGGTTCATTGATATTCCTGGTATAGTAGATGCTATCACACATACAATCATACTCAATTCGATGGAATTGTTTGATTTTAAAGGGGATATTCTATAATTTCGCACGTGAGGGGTTATTTCTTTGTTTCGTCCAGTCATTAATAACTTGATTATTTTTAGATAATAGTAGATAGAAAGAACGCTCGTAAGGAGTCTTATTAAAACCAAGAAATATAGGCCTGCCTGCCATCCACACCAGAATAAATGGAGTTTTCCAAAAAAACCCGCTAGTGGAGGAAGACCTCCTAGGGATAAGAGACATAGAGCTAAAGAGAGAGCCAAAAAAGGATATTTTGTGTATAATCCTGCTTCCTATTTGCTCAAATAATAAGAGGTTATCTCTTAGTAACTCAATCTATTCTTAGAAAATATATTATATTACCTTTATTGATAATAATTAAAAATAGCGTCCGTATGTTATTATTTCAATTTCTCGAGTGGTCTGAAGATTTAAAGGATTGGAAACGTGAAATGCATGTTAAATGCACTTATAATGGGGTTCAACTATCCGAAACCGAATTTCCAAAAAACTGGTTAACGGATGGTATTCAGATAAAAATCCTATTTCCTTTTTATCTGAAACCTTGACATAAATCTAAATTTCAATCATCTCAGAAGGCTCGACTAAAAAAAACAAAAGACAAAGGAGAACAAAATGATTTTTGTTTTTAACAGTTTGGGGAATGGAAACCGAACTACCGTTTGGTTCTACCTAAAAAAAGCCTTCTTTTTTTGAACCTATTTCTAAAGAATTAACAAAAAGAATCAAAAAATTGAAAACTAAGTCTTTTCTGGTTTTAAGGATTTTCAAAGAAAGAGCAACGATTTTCCTAAAAGTCGCAAAAGAAATTAAAAACTGGATTCTCAAAAACTTTATTTTTATAAAAGGAAAAATAAAAGACCTTTCAAAACAAAATCTAAGAGATATATATGAATTAAATGAAACTAAAAAATATTCAATAATTAGTAATCAGATAATTCATGAACTATCTGTTCAAAATAAATCCATGGAGTGGACAAATTCTTCACTCAGCGAAAACAAAATCAAAAATTCGATTGATAGAATAAAGACAATAAGAAATCAAATATAAGAAATTTCAAAAGAAAAACAAAACCTAACTAATAGTTATAACAAACTACGTTATGATTCTAAAATAATTGAGTCATCAAAAAAAATTTGGCAGACATTCAAAGAAAAAATATCCGATTAATTCGTAAATCTATTTTTTTTTATAAAATTTTGCATTGAACAACTGTCTATAGCAATTTTTCTAAGTATCATTAATATTCCAAGAATTACTACACAACTTTTTTTTGAATCAACAAAAACAATTCTTGATAAATATATTTACAAGACTGAAGAAAATGGAGAACAAATTAATAAAAAAAAATACCATTTATTTTATTTTGACTATAAAAAATTAATATCCAATAAAAAAAAATTAGTTATGACCTATGCTCTTTATCACAAGCATATGTATTTTACAAATTATCACAAATTCAAGTTAGTAACTTTTCTAAATTAAAGGCTGTTCTTGAATATAACATATGCATAACATCCTTTTTTGTTAAGAATCAAATAAAGGACTTTTTTCAAGAACAAGGAATCCTTCATTATGAATTGAAAGATCAAACCTTTTTTAATTCCGAAGTAAATCAATGGAAAAACTGGTGACGAAGTAATTATCAATACAATTTACCTCAGATTGCGTGGACTAGATTAGGAACCAAAAAATGGAAAAATAAAATAAACCGTAAAATATCCTAGCGGGTAGCTTAAGCACCGATTAAGGTATTACAACTATACTCTTAAGATAGGGAATTGACTAGTCCCAACGTATTTTCCAGTAGTAGAAATGGTTCAAAACCATAGAGGACCTCTCCTTATAGGAAGACCTTTCCTCTACACTGCGGGAGATAATATCGACTTCCCGAGTAAAACAGTGATTATTCTC
Organism: Cardamine chenopodiifolia; assembly: GCA_963922655.1. Classification (NCBI taxonomy): domain Eukaryota; kingdom Viridiplantae; phylum Streptophyta; class Magnoliopsida; order Brassicales; family Brassicaceae; genus Cardamine; species Cardamine chenopodiifolia. The sequence continues at coordinate 4,225,770 of OZ000479.1, forward strand.
CACATGAATGACAATATCTCTTACCCAATAAAGCCTTCCTCCACATAGTTTTGTGCAACAATCACTAATGAAGAAGTGGAAATGAAGGAAGAGCCTAGAAATTGTAAGGATCAACGTGAAGAGATCAAAATTGTGAATATGAAGAATAGAGAGGCTCTAATGCTTGATGAGCAAATTTTGATAGTGAATTTCTAAACTCCTTGTTTGATGAGCATAAAGTCCTAAAGAGGAATATTTGGGTAAACCTAAGAAAATCCTTGAAAACAACAAGGGGAGGAAGAAAGAAATCCACATCGAGTCTAGAAGCATATAGGTTTTATTTTCATATGCATAGGGGAACATGATTTAAACTACCATGTAAAGGTCTATGCTTAGTTTGCAATATGATCGCCTTGATAATGCCCTTGTATTGCTTAATCAATTTTGAAAGTTTTGAATCTTTACATTTTGATCTCTTCGATCACAAGTTAAACTCTTGATTGATGCTTGTTTGATTGCTTTCAACTCTAATCTATTGGACTTTAATTCAGACTTAACTCTTTCGCTTAGGGATTAAAAATGCATGGTCATGGTTTTTAACATTCATCCAAGTTTCAAATCTATTTTTACCACCTTTGTTAACTTGGATGACTATTTTTATCTTTAAAATGGAACCACACCTTTACCTAAAAATTTCTTTTCAAACCCGCATATGACATTCTTGAGTGAGGCCTCTTTCTTGTGCTTGCATTTGCAAAATCTCTAGAGAAGGAAAACAACAAGTCCTCTCTTTCATAATTTAGAGGGTCTTCATATGGTTGGGTTGTGCGGGATGAAGAAGGGAAAAGAAAATGGAGTAACCAAATAGTCTTGCTGAGAAAGGGCTACTAGAGAACAAAAAGAAAAGAAAAGAATGCTTTAAGTTAAGAGAAAGAATAAATAGTGTCTCTTCTAAGCTTAAAGAATAATAATGAAAGAGGAAGAGTGTGCAATACAAAAAAGGGAATAATAAGAGCACATGTTTAATAGAAAATTTCACTAAGTAATTAAGCTAAAATTTCACTACTCCAGCAGGGAATCAAGATAGACTTGAGTACCCGTATCATTGGCTCCCTTCAAGATGTACCATGTGTGAGAAGTGGGGACATGTGAAAAGCGTCTATTTGGCTAATGGAGAGCAACATAAAAAAACTTTGGAGAAGGAGCTAACATTTATTGTAGCAAAAGCTATAGGTGACGGGATTAAGGAGACTTTATCTAAAAGGGGAAGAAAATGAGGTAGTTATTGACGATGTATCTAAAGAGAGGGGGACAGAAATTACTAAGTTGGCGAGTGGGGGGAGACTGAAAAGGATTCTACTGATGATTTAGTAGAGGGTGAGTTATCTGCGGTATCCACATAAAGGAAATGAGCTGAAGTTTGGCCAAGTCTTAATATTGTCTAAAACAAGTTTCTCTATTCTAGGGGAGACTGAACATGATGGTGATTCATTGGAACAGAGTGTCGATTCGAAAGAAGTTGAAGGTATCTAGACTGAAAAAAAAGGAAACATTAAAGCTAATCAGAAGATAAATCAAGCTGCACATAATGAGAATGTGGGGCAGGCATAGACATATAAGGCTGTGGAGAACACGAATGATGGAAATCAGCTGTTAAGGCAGTTTCTACTCGACAAAATATTCTGCGTAATTCCAAGAATATACTCAAAAGAATGCCTCTGATTTTCAAAAAGCAAAGGATGGAAATCCTAATGTTTCGATTAAGAGGACCACTCACCAACATCATTAACTAATGTCGGGTTTTCTTAGAATATGCATGGTTTAAATAAACCTTCAAAGCATAAGATAGTCCGAGAATGAATAGCAAATAATTCTTTTCAATTTGGTGACCTTATGGAGACGAGAGTTAAGGAAAAAAAATTGGAGAACAATGTGTCGTCTATGTTTAAGGACTGGTCTTCTTATCAAACTACGAGTATAATTATTTGGGGAGAATCTGGGTGGTGTGGAAGTCTATTGTAAGGGTTACACCATGTTTCAAGAGTATCCAATTGATAACATGTGCGGTATTACTTGATGGAAGTGATGATGATTTTTTTTGTTCACTTATATATGCTTTGAATTGTACGGAGGAGAGAAAGGAGTTTTGGGAGGATCTGAAAAATCATCAAGACTCGCCATTATTTAGAAATAAGTTCTGGTTGATTTTTGGTGACCTCAATGAGATATTAGATGCGACAGAGCACTCAGAAATTTTTTTCTCATCGCCAACAAATGCTATGCTAGACTTTCAGGAGGTGATTAATCATAACTCTCTTAATGATATGGCTTCACATTGTCCACTGTTCACTTGGTGCAACAAGAGGAAGAGGGTTTAATTTGCAAGAAACTGGATTGAGTCCTTATCAATGATAGTTGGAGCACTGCTTATCCACAAGCTTATTGTATGTTTGAATCATAGGGTTTTTCAGATCACTTGCGCTGTCGTATTCTAATTAAAAGAAAAAATTTGAAGCCTAGAAAACCTTTCAAGTTCACAAATGCTTTAACGAGTTTTCAAAGATTTAAATATTTGATGGAAGAATTTTGGGGAGGCATACATTGAGGAGTTGTACATGTCAACATCTGCAATGTTTCGTTTCTCAAAGAAACTGAAAGCCTTAAAGCCAGAGTTGCCACAATTAAGGAAAACTGGGTGATCTTGGGAGGAGGACGAATGAAGCATATGAAGAGTTGTGTACGGCACATGTTGCTACACTAACAGATCCTACTCAAAATATTATGGGAGTTGAGGTAAGAGTTTTTACTAAATTTAGAGAGTAGCGCTGTTGGAAGATAAATTTTTAAGGCAAAAATAGAAGCTACATTGGCTGAATGTTAGTGATAAAAGCAATTGATATTTCCATCAACCAGCGAAGGTTCAGGAAGCAAGAAATTCCATTCAAGAAGTTGTTACACCTGATGGCATGACAGTAAGCTCTCAAGATGAAATAAAAGAAGCTGTGTGATTTTCCAAGGATTTCCTAGGCTATAATGTTGTTGATTATGTTGGGATATATGTGGACGATATGAAGAATCTGTTGAGTATTGAATTTAGCGATCCTGATTCTGTTAGTTTGATAAGAGTAGTAATAGAGGATGAAATCAAGGATTTCCTCTTTGTGATGCCAGGAAACAAAGGCCCATGTTCAGATGGATATATAGTGGAATTCTTTAAAGAAGCTTGGCTGGTGCTGAAAAAGTTTTTTTGGTGGCTATCCAATCATTTTTTGAAGAAGGTTTTCTCCCCAAAGGTATTAGTTCTACTATCTTAGCTTTAGTTCCAAAGAAATAAAAGGTGCGGGTAATCAAGGACTACATGCCTATCTTGTATTGTAATGTTATTTACAAAGTGATATCAAAGATTTTGGCGAATCGGTTAAAAGGGATTTTACCATAAATCATAGCTCCTAACCAGTCTGCTGTCATTAAGATTAGCTGCTCATGGAAAATGTTCTCCTTCTATTGGAACTAGTGAAAATTATCATAAAGACTTAGTATATCCTCGTTGTGCGGTGAAGGTTAGATATCTCAAAGGCTTTCGATTCAGCTAAATGGCAATTTGTTCTCACAAAGTTAACTTCTCTTAAGTTTTCACAAAAAATTATTCATTGGATAGAACTCGAAATTACCTCGACTTTTTTTTCAGTTCAAGTGAATGGAGAATTGGCTGGTTAGTTTCAGAATAAAAAGGGTTTAAGAAAAGGATGCTCTCTTTCCCCATATATGTTTGTCATAAGCATGAACGTCCTTTCAAAGATGATTGATAAGGCGGCTACAAATAGGCTGGTGGATTACCATATGTATTGTCGAAATCTTAATGTTACACATTTGTGCTTTGAAGATGATCTCTAGTGTTCACGGATGGGAAGAAGAGATCAATAGAGGGTATTCTCAATGTTTTCTCAGATTTTGCAAAATTCTCGGGGCTCAACATCAGTTTGGAGAAATCCACTTTGTTCATGGCTGGAGTTGGGGATATAGTTAGGGAGACAATTCTTGATCATTTCCCTTTTGACTATGGGGTTTTACAGGTGAGATACCTGGGTTTACCTCTATTGACAAGGAGAATGAGAGTGGAGGATTACAATCCCCTTATAGAGAAGATCCGAGGAAAAAATAAGATGTTGACAGCAAGATAGTTGTTATTTGCAGGCAGGTTGCAACTCATTGGTTCGGTAATCCATAGTTTAACCAGCTTTTGGACTTAAACTTTTAAATTACCAATGGCATGCCTCAAGGAAATCGATAAGCTTTGCTCAACATTTCTCTGGTCATGACCTGATTTAAACTCAAAAATGGCAAAGGTAGCATGGATAGATGTGTGTAAACCCAAAGATTAAGGAGGCTTTGGATTAAGACCATTGGGGGAAGTGAACAAAGTATGTTGTTTGAAACTGATATGGCGGATACTATCAGTGCATTCTTCTCTTTGGGTAAATTGGATATGGATTTACTTAATCCAAAAGGCTCCTTCTGGACTGTAAGAGAATCCACATCAATGGGATCATGGATGTGGAGGAAGCTGCTCAAATACAAAGAATTAGCCAAATCTTTTGTCAAAATGGAGGTGGGTAATGGCGCAAAAACCTCCTTTTGGTATGATTATTGTTCTGATATGGGAAAGATTATTGAAGTGACAGGGGAAAGAAGATTCATAGATTTTAGCATTCAAAGGATTTCAATAGTGGAACATGTTATCCTAACACATCACAGAAAACGCCACAAGTATGAAATTTTCAACAAAATCGAAGATATTATTGAGACTCAGTGCGAGAAGTAATTTGTCTCCAAGAAAACCTGGAACTTAGTGCGAGAAGTAATTTGTGACTACTTCAAAATATATGGACTATTTTGCCACTCTGTTTATCGACTCAATAACGAATCATGTGATGTAGTCGCAAAACGTTTGCGACTACACTATTCATTGCATTGTCATCGCTTTTTGTACTTGCAAGTTGGCATCAAAATAGCGATCAGTTTGCAAATACATTACATAGTCTCAAAATAGTCTTAAATTTTTGATTGTGACCACATAGATAATTTTTGTGTAGTCTCAAAATCGATATTTTTTTAGTGAATACTAAAAATATTGCCTATGATATTCAAAAAGCAAATGATGGAAATCCTAGCGTTTCGATTAAGAGGGCCACTCGCCAACATTATTAATTAATGTTGGATTTTTTCTGTAATATGTGTGGTTTCAATAAATCATCTAAGCATAAGATAGTCTGGGAATGGATAACAACGAATTATTTTCATTTTGGTGGCCTTATGGAACGAGAGTTAAGGAAAAAAATCGGAGAACATTGTGTCGTATGTGTTTAAGGACTGGTCTTTCTTATCAAAGAGGATTCATAGATTTTGGCATTAAAAGGTTTTCAACTATGGAACAGGTTATCCTAACACATCGAAGAAAACACCACAGGTCTGATATTTTCAACAAAATCAAAGATATTATTTATGCTCAAAGAAGAAAGTAGAGTTTGGTACGTGAAGACATAGTTTTTTGGAAAAGCAAGGGTGATAAATTTGCTTCAAAATTTGTCTCCAAGAAAACCTGAAACCTAGTGCGAGAAGTAAGGCCTACAAAAGAGTGGTGGAAAGGAATATGGTTCGCTTACTCCACTCCAAAGTATGTGTTCCAAATGTGGCTGGCAATAAACAATCGATTATCAAGTGGAGATAGAATGTTACAATGGAGTGCATGTGCTAATGGTTCAGGTGTGCTTTGTCAAAATGTCTTGGAAACTCGAAATCACCTCTATTTTTCATGTAGCTTCTTGGAATAGATATTGACCACACTGGTCAAGAAACTTCTCCAGGCGAGATACACAACAGAATGAGACCAAATAATGAAGTTTCTGGTAGAAACTTCTTTGGATAAGGTTCAACTCTTTCTTTTGCAGTATTCTTTTCAAGCCACTTACATACACTTTGGAGAGAAAGAAACAATATGCGACATGGAGGTTTAACAATCACCAATACTAAACACAAAAATCATAGACAAGCAATTTCGCAACATGTTATCCTTGATTCATGATGTTGGTGATCAACAATACGAAAAAGGGATGGAAGTGTGGTTCGGGTTGAATAATTTAACATTCAATTCAAAAAAGACATGGTTGTATAACCCCACTTGGTTTGAGATTTGTGGTTTGAGTTCCTATGGAAAATGATGATATAATGCTATGTCATGGGTTTGATATAGACCAAAGCATATAGTTCAAATGCTTTCCAAGACATCTATTGTTTTGGTTTGTTTCATCATGTGTGAGTAGTTTCTTTGTTGGGTTTAGTGGGGTATATTGAAGGGATCTATTGTTCGATATTCAAAAAAGGTTCTTAGATTCAATGTTCTCATATTCATATTATTCGTCTAAGCTTGTTGTTAATGAGTATTGCTTGAATGATCACTAGCAACTAAACCAAGGGGTAGACCCATCAAAAGTACTGAGATCTTTTCCCCTGAATTAGCTTAGAAGAGAACATTCTGCCATACCTGCCAACTGGTTGAGTCATGGAGTGCTTTGAAATAAGCCCACTAGAAGAAAATTGCATGTCTCTCTGCGTTGTTTCCTGTCAATTGATTAATTGAATTATCATTAGTATTCATTTTATATATTAGTGTTATGAGTTCTAAAATCCACCTAAAGAAATTCGTATGAAGATTGCTTGATTTATTGAGAACGGTAGTCCCTGGATATGTCCCAAAACGCTCAATACCATTGATTTATGAATTTACACCATCTTTTTAATTGCTTTAGTTTTTATTTGTATCTTAAGAAAAGACCAAAAACATTCAGCTCACTATTTTAGTACTAGCTAGATCTCATGCTTTGAATTCATTTGTGTAATTTCACTCTCTTTGTGGAATTCGATCCTTAAATACTACATACGATTATTTGTGCACTTGCAACTTTCATGTGGTTAATAAGGTAAAACTGTGAAGTGAAATAAACCACCACATTATTCTTTTTGGTGCCGTTGCCGGGGAGATTTAGTTACTTTTGAATTCGTTTCAAGATTTTAGTCTAGGACATCTTTTTATTTTTTGTTACAAGTTTTTGTTTTATTTTCATCGCTTTCAAGAACTTCTGTTTTGTTTTTTTTTTTTTATTATGTGTTGCAAGTGCATGACTAGGAGTCAAGACTCAGGAAGTGTACCTTCTTACCAAGACATTAGTAGACTTGAACATGAACTAAGAAGACTTCAAAGACAACAACTCATGGCCGAAGAAAGAAAGCTCTCAACCTTGAACATCATCGTGTACCAGCTCTTGATGAGCATGGACAGCCTCTTCACGATGAAGAAGAAAACCCAATCTACGAACCTAAACCATTCGAAGCTGTAGAGAATGTCGACCCTCTAGTTGGTCGTGAACAAGCACCACGAGATGCTAATCATTTAGGCGTGGGAGACAACATAGACGTGCCTCCTCAACAGCCTGCTCATGTCATCAATGCTCAACAACCAGTTCGTGTAGACACTAGACAAGCCGCGTATGTGACTCCTTTGAGACGTACGATTCAAAATCAAAAATATTGCTGATTATGATGCTCCAAATTGATATTCTCAAGATCGTTCTACCATTATCCCTCACCCACAAACACATGACTATGAGATTAAGCCTCAAATCATCGCCTTAGTGAAGCAAAAAAAAAAAAATCCATGGACTATCTACAAAACACCCTATGGACATCAATATTTTTGATGAAATTTGCAGCACTACAAGATATAATGGAGTGTCTAAAAAATACTTAAAAGCATTAAATTTTTCCTTCCTCTCTAGCTGACAAAGCCTATAGATGGTTAGATTCCCTACCTATTGGAACAATTACTACTTGGAGAGTGTGCAAGGCAGCCTTCCTCAACCATTTATACACAAATTCTCGGTCCAATCTTCTCAAAAATAAGTTACAAGGATTCCAACAACGACTTGTCCAAACGAAGCATGGGAACAATTCAAGGACTACGAACGTGATTGTTGATGTGCAAGTGCACAAATGTGTGCAGTAGTATAGATTGGGTATCGAATCCAAAGAGACTAGAGTAACACTACTAATTTGCAATGCAACAAATAGAGGTAAGCCAAAATATGGTTTTTATGGTAGTCACGATGTACAATTAAATAACAATAAAATAAAACGAAGTTCTTATATGGAGGAAAACGGTGAGGGGCAATGAATGTCATATGTATCAATGATAAATAGACTATTCTAACTAGACAGAGATTTGTTAATGAACCATTTGAGAACTGGAATTACTATTGTCATGCTAACCTACTCTCGTAGTGCTAGCTATCTAATCATGGATTCCAAAGCACTAAACTCTCTAATGAGTCCTAGAAAATAGTTAGCAATCTAAACAAGTTTGTTCACCTATATGACTTAACTTCAACTCTTGTTGGCGAAGGATAATAATCTCATCAGTTGGTGATTCCGGTAACCTAACCCGCTCTCGTAGCGTTAAATAAACCTACAGATCATTTGATAGGTGATCAAACTAACATAAGCATTGAGAACACAAAAGATGAAGAACCATAAGATAATCCATAATCTATAACTTAACCTAATTAATCATTAAATCCCTTTGAACGAACCCTAAAACCAACTGGCAGATTACTTAGACATAGATGATGAAATCATGATAAATAATTATGGTGATTGCATAAAATATATCCAAACTAACAAAAACGGGGTTCAGAAATCACTTCAGAAAGAGTAAGAGATTCGTCTCCCCAAGTTATAAAAATAGAAAGCTAAAAGCAATAATAACAACTTGTGACTGTATAAAACTCGTGCAACACTATTTATATGTAAAACTAAGGCCTAAAGTCATTTGGATAATGATTTGGAACATCCATGCGTCAGGGATCGATCAATCCTAGAAGGAGATCGATCGATCTCTGCTTCAAAATGCACCACTTCATTAAAACATCAATTTGGTCAATCCTTCTTTGATTTGGTCGATCCTGATGCATCTTATTTTGATACTTGAAGTCTGAAAACATCTAAAACAAGTCCAATTGATCCTTTCAGGTCCAATGACTTGTAAACCTATAAAAACTCTATAAAGAAAGAAAAAGACACAAAGTAATCCTAGATTCTGTAAATACATGTGGAATCAAAGACATAAAACTATTGTGTCCATCTTTGACTCCCACGAAGATATGATTTGCAAGATGCGTTTAATCATCAAAGAGAAGTCAAAACATTTCCCGCTAAGGAGACTTCCAAAAATCAAAGATCCAAGACATTTTTTCTTTTCGTGCTCTATAACAGGCATCGATTTCTCTAACTCCCTTAGTGATTCTGGTTATAACGTTAATGTTATGCCGAGAAGTATTGAAAAAAACTTGGATTGCGAGTAAAAACTCAATACAAAGTCAACCTATTATTTGGTGACTCTCATAATAGACACCAGAAGGACTAGTTCGTAAACTACAATTAGTCGTAGGAAACTGCACTGTTTTTATAGAATTTTGTATCATGGAGATGGATAAGAAACTCGATAGACCTATAATTCTTGGAAGAACATTTCTTGCTACCGTTGTGATGTGTATCAGGTTTACCTTGAAAGACACAATAGAAAGGCTGTAAGTGTACAACCAAATCATGTGTAGTACTTAAGGATTGATCCCACAGAGAAAGTGAATTCACACAAATGAATCCTTGAGAATAAAACTACTATTTAAATGGTTATTTTGGGGTTCTCTAAACTAAACTTAATGGATTAAAAAACAAAGTAAATTCAATGATTTAAAACATTGGGTGATGGGGAACTATACATGTACTATGGTTCTCTAAAGTTTCAGAGATTTCATTCGGTTTGTTCTAAGAAATTATAGAATATCCCAACACTACTGTATAACAAGACTACTTCCGTATCTCAGGTTATCTATTCTTACAATCACACTTTTATGCTCAACTTGTGCATGCTCCAATGTAGGTAGGCAATCATTAAGTTCGAGTGGTTCTAATTGAAAGCCCTACATACACACCCTTCAAAATATGGATCCATCAAGAGACTATTCATATAATGGTCCCATTCCACTTGGAGGTGAAAGATGGTTCTTCTAGTTTTCTAATGACTATGAGGATGTAGAGTTTAATGGATGGAAAGACCTCCAATGAATGAAAAACTTCTGGTTCTCTAAAACTGCTTCTGAAGCTCATTCTACATGCTTTTCGTCCAAGAACCTATAAAGACTATTTCCAAAAATACTCGAAAATCCTTATGTAAAACACTAGCTTCATTTGAAATATTTATCAATAACATGTAAAAAGCATAGCTATAATAGGTAAAAATCCGATGTTATCAACTCCGACTTAAAGTTTTCATGTACTCAAACAAACAAGAAAGTAAAAACCTTGGAAGAGAGGTTTGAAAATCACGAGAACTCACTCGTTATCAGGCATTGTACCTTCAAAGATAATCTGCAGATTTCTAAAAATAAAAACTCATGTTAGAACATTCTCACTATAGTTCCATAACTTTTTCAACTCTTGTCCATCATCCCAAACATGTAGAAGAACTCTGAATTCACGTCAGTCAACTCCCTAAATTCATTAAGTTTGGCATGAACTTCCTCATTGGAAAGTGTCATTTAGGGTAGACAACGCTTGGTACAAAGGAAGACTTTTTGGTGTTTGGTGGTCGAGATTAAGGTGTTTAAGGTTACTAGATATAGTGGAGAATGCTAGCTTTTGTGAAAATAGCAAGAGAGATTAGAACTGTTGACGTCCACGGTTCCCTACTACTTCTTTGTATAGTGTACTCTTCTGTAATCCTTCTTTCCTTCCCACTTCCCCCTGACTTAGATTTTCCACAAAGATCTTCTGTAAACGACTCCAACTCTTCTGTAAGATGATCCATGGAACTCTGTTGGCTTTTTCGTGCTTCTGAGACTTTCTATTAAGTAACAGTTTCCTTTCCTGCTTTTTTTTTAAGGGTAAATAGTTTAATATGAACATAGGTCTCATAAGCTATAAATTTATACCTTATTTTCGTGAAATCCATGGATAGAATGGACTCTCAAGTCATTTCTCAATAATCCTTTATGTTTCTAAAGCTTTGGTCTTCTGTAGAAGGAAACCGTGATTCTTTTCTCTCCAATCTTTTTGCAAATAGTTGCAAATAAAAGAAGAAACAATAGTGTAGTGGAGATAAATCGCCTTAACCTTCTTGTTGACGTATTGGCCAATAGTGTAGGGGAGATAATCTCTCTATAACTCATCTCTTGGAGGAGTCCAGCTCGCCGCACTACTATTCAAATGTGGACGAGAAATATATGGGAGTAATATAAGTACCAAGGTAGGAGAAACGGTGAACTTAGAGACAAAAACACCAAGACCGGACGAGTATTGGTTAGATCTCCAGGAGCTTTCATCCATTAAGATTCTTTCAGGAGAGAAATGGTTGACACGGTTGTTTTAGGAGAGAAAAGCTCCTGGAGATCTAACCAATACTCGCCCGGTCTTGGTGTCTTTTCCTCTAAGTTCACTCTAGCTGATAGCATAATCTCTATGATTACACCTCCATAAGTGGTAGAAGGTTGTGAATTCGTTAAGGTGGAAGCGTCATGCTTTACTTTGATGAGGCGTGAGGTGAGTAAAGAAGCGTAGTTCACACACATTGGAGGTTGTGTGAATGACACTTGTAGAATGCAAAGCTCATTGTGGAGTATGCCTATGTGATTCTTTATTGCAAATGCAGCGTTTTCTAAAAGGCAATGTAAAATTTGTATGGTCGGATGCTTGATTCTACCAAATTTGGAGCCATTAGATGAATAAGCTCCATGCGCTATTCTTGGCCAAAAATCTTTCCCATCAAAAGAACCAAAATTGATCACATCGTGGTATGAAAATCCAAGCGATTGGCCCAATTGTTGAATGTTCAAAGAGTAGCTCATGTTATCAACAATAAAGCTCAATACTCCATCTTGCACGATTGAATGTTTGCACTTGGGAAATGAAAGGTTCACGATTGCAATAAGGCACACTTTCTCTATGTATGTTGGACTATCAGATTCGAATTTGAAGTGCTTTCCCATGTGATTGCTTCTCTTTAATCCCCAGAGTATAGAGTTTGATTATTGATCTTGAGTGTTGGTAGAATGTTGATCCTATCAACTGTGGCTTTGTAGTCTCTTGATGGATCCATATTTTTTCCATAAGGAATAATCATAAGTCTGGATTTTGGTATTGTCTTTGGCCCTTGGCACCTAGGTTTGTGTAACGAACGCATCACATTGATTAATGGCTCGTTATCACCAAATAAAGATGATGTATCCTCTTCATTTGTAACCTTAGTCTTCCCTTTTGACTTGGATCTTAGTCAATCATGTTCTTTCTTAGTTCTACGCTCATCAGGCTCATCATCGTTTGGTTCCGCAATCTAGATTGGTCAATTTCTTGTTAACAAACCCGACTTCTTCGATTTGATTAGTGCTTTTATATCTACCTAAAGACATGAGAAACGCAAAAAAATAAAATTAGTTAAGTTCAAGAGTAAATCAAGAGTGCAATGATCCAATAGCATGTTTAAGAGCCATAGAAAATATTAATGAGGGAACTTAAATATAGCAATAGATAAAAAAATTCAAATCATTATTTTAATTTCGGTTTTTGAAAAACCACCAAAATTTTGAACTTCAAAATCTCAAATTTATAGTCTCAAACATGTGAAAATCTAGCCAATACTTAATAACCATGATGAAAGAAGTCCAATGAAGTGAATTTCATCAATTTTGGATTTATAGAAAACCCTAATCCCAACATATGAAAGCTTCAAATCCATCTTGTATATAGCAATTAAAATCTTGAATTCCACAACTATCCTAAACAATATATGTGCTTGAAGTAGGAGGAATTGGAAGTACCCAATTTGATATCCATAAGTAGAATGAGAAATAGGAGTTCATACCTTTGTAGTTGATAAATAGTAATGATGAATTTGGAATCTCCACAAAAATTGATTGAGAAATATGTTAAGAGAATTTAAATATTCTAAAATTTTGTGAAAAGAAGATAATGGATCTTAATCTCCCAAAAGTTTGAAAGAGATGAAGTAAGAGAGTTTTGATAAAAAAAACTACTTCCTTTTTCTTTTAAAAACCCGAAAAAGTTTTTCAAAATTTATTTCAATGAAAAACAAGATTTAGTAACCTTACCTTGGCCTACACATTTTTTATTTAGGTTGTGCTTAGAAACAAACCTTGGAACGGCCTTTAGCGGTATGGAAACGGTACAAAAAGGAAAGGACAAGGAAGCGCAAAACCTGGCTATGGTATAGAGCTGGCTCTCTAGCGGCTCACGTACGAGCGCTGGGAGGCCTTGCTAGTGCTCCAGCGGGCTCTCGTGTGGTGGTGGTGAAACTTACAACTCCTTCTCCCGTTTTCTCGACTTTTTCTTTAAGCAAACTTGTTCTCTTTGGGGTTTTTTTCATGAATAAGTCAAGTGCTTGGTGCTTTACACTTCTTCAATTATTCACTGTATTTTGTCCTGCAATCACGGTTCTCCTAACCATTTATACTCTTCTTTTGCTTTTCTAGTTTTTTATCTTTTTCTTTTTGTGTTTTTCCTTAAACAAAGGATCTAAAACTGTCAATACTAAATGAAATAAAACTAATCTAAGATTATCTAATGCAATGTGTGATGTTATGATGCAGGTCGGAGCTAGTGGAGATAGGAGGGCTACTGGCACTTCTGGAGGTCAAGCTGGAGCACTGGATTGGCTTCCTGGCGCTCCACTTCTCTCCTAGGGGCGCTGGTGACGCCTCTACTCGCCTTAGTTCCAAATTTTCTATGTTCTCCTCTTTTTCTTTTGTTTTCTATTTTTTTTATGAAAAACATGAAAGTAAATTGCAATAAACTAAATTTAAACCTTACCAGTGGGTTAACTTCCCATTAAACGCTTTTTATTTGTCTTTAGCTTGACTTAGGTGCCAGTTTAGGCGTGGTGAGAAGTTGCTTCAGGATTTCCCTTTCCCTTAGCTTCTTCTTTGTGAGGGTCTTCCTTCTTAGGTTTATCTATAAGGAGTTGTGTTTCGTTAGTCCTACTAATGACTCTAGCTTCAAGTAGCAACCCTTTAGTAAGTTCACCATTTCGTTAATTTGTTCTCCAGTTGTCTCTTAGGTTAGTAGGTATAACGATCATGACTCTCCCATATGGAATATAAAAAGGTTTTAATGTTGGTCCTTTAACTTTTGTTGGGATTTCCATGTGACTCGCCTTATATATCTCCAAGTCTCTCGAATTTGACTATTTTCTTTTCATTGCCCCACTATAAGGTGTCAGTGAGTAGTTCACATTCTTGTGGATGTTCGCAAAGGTGACTCTATTTTTGGCATGGTCGATGATGGCGCCCAAAGTAGCAAGGAACAGTCTTCTGAAAATCAAAGGTCTATTATGTTTCTTATCCATTCTCCAAGATATAAAATTCACTAGGAACAATGCAGTTTCCTATGACAATATGCAGATCATGAATTTGGCCCTCTGGTGTCTTCTGTGAGGATTCTCCAAATACTAATTCTAGTTTGGAAGGAGTTATATTCAATCCAAGTCTTTCTGCAATAATTCTCGGCATAACATTCACGTTAGAACCATAATCAAAAAGACAAGTAGAAACTTGTTTTAAAACGGCTTCGGATTTTGTGGAAAATTGGTCTTGAGGGTTCTCCACATTCGGTTCCTGTAAGACATATTAGAAGTATTTCTAAAGTTATTGTTGAAGTTGTTACCATAGCCGCAGTTTTGGTATTATCCTTGAGCTCTAACATTGTTGAATTCTTCTTCTTGTTCGTTTGATAAAGGATAGAATGTTTGAAAAATATCCTCTCTTGTGCCTCCAATAGTTCACATGCATTGACTAGGCGTTGGTTGCTCCTCAGAAGTTGGCTCATCATATTCTTAAGCTCAGCTATTTGCTTAAGAATCTAAGTCATTAGAGCACACAGTCCTATCATAATCACTACAACCATTAATGTTACTTGCAACAAGATTGTCAATGAGAACTCGTCCTTCTTCAACGGTCTTAGTGGCATAGCCTCCATTTCTGGCCATGTCAAGTGAGAGTTGATATTTATGATGTAATCATTTATAGAAAAGTACTTAAGAGGTTATCGAGAAAACAAGGTAAGGACAATCACGATCATAGTCTTTAAATCGCTCTCATGCTTCATAAAAGGACTCGACATGACCTTGGTGGTATCCTTGGTGCTTGTTTCTTAGAATATTGGATCGAGACTTCATGTAGAAGTGGTTGAGGATAGTGGTTTTGCATCCTCTCCAAGTAGTAACCGACCCAACAGGTAAAGATTTTGACCATTTAGTCGCCTTATTGGCAAGAGAGAAAGGAAAAAAGATTACACTTTAAGAAGTCTTTGGGAATTCGGGTCACTTTGTAGTGCAACATATTTCTTCTAAGATATCGATATGATCCATGGGGTGCTCCATAGAAATACCATGGAACTGGTTCTGCTTCACTAAGGCAATGATTTAATCTCAAAGTCTTGTGGTTGTCGGTGAGGAATGTTGATAGCATAGCGATCATGGAGATATTAATATGGAGCATCATAATTAGCAATTGTTCTTCTTCTCACTAGGGGTATGTAAGCGGCTTGTCTAACATCAACATGAGCTTGTTGTTGAACGCTGATGAAGTTATCAGTTTGTTGAGGAGGCACACCGAGGTTTTCTCATGTTCCTAAGTGACCAGCATCACGTGGCTTCGTTCTCAATCAACCAAAGGGTCGACATTCTCTGCATTTTTGAGTGGTGCAGGTTCAAAGATAGGATTGTCTTCTTCATCATGAATAGGTTGTCCATGCTTGTCTGGGGCTGGTGTTTGTTGGTGCTGACAGAGGTTGAACCCAACTTGGTCTTGGTTTCTTTCGTCGAACATTTTTTGTTGTCTTTCTTATCTCTCGTTCAAGTCATCCAATGTCTTGGTAAGGACGTACACTTCCTGAGTCTTGACTCTTAACCATGCACTACAAAACACAAGAAAATTAATTGAAGAAAACAAAAGTTCTCAAAGGCAATAAAAGAAAAAACAAAAATTTTAAACAGAAAATTAAAAGGTGTCCTAAACAAGAAAGAATTCAAAGGTGACTAAATCTCCACGGCAACGACACCAGAAACTTGATGTGTGTCTGGTTTTACCTTCAGTAGATAATGGAAAAGTTGCAAGTGCACAACCAAATCTTGTGTTGTACTTAAGGATCGATCCCACAGAGAGAGTGAAGTCACACAAATGAATCCTTAAGAATATAACTAGTATTGAATTTGGTATTTTGGGGTTTTCTAATCTAAAGTAAAGCGACTAAAATGCAAAGTAAATTTAATGGTATACAACATTGGATGATGGGGAACTATCCAGGGAATATGGTTCTCTAAAGTTTCAGTGATTTCATGCGGATTTCTCTAAGGAATTCTAGGACATCCCAACACTAATTTATAACAAGACTACTTCCCTAGCTCAAGTTATCTATCCCAACAATCATACTTTGACGCTCATCTTTGGCAGGCTCCAACGTAGGTAAGAAAACGTTAAGTTCGAATGCTTCTCCCTCCATCTGGCATGTTAAGGGAAAAGAATCAGACACTTTCAGTGCGTTTCCTAATCCTAGTTTCAGTTGCAAGTTATCAATCAAGCAATAAGCATTGAAAAAAATTCTAGTAGGAGAATCATAATCATATGATAAAGAGAAATTTTTTTAACAACCTATACAAATCAAACCATAGATCCCCTTAAAGTAACCCCAATAAGCCCAACAAAAAGTCTACTCAGCCAACTTGGTCTTGGTTTCTTTTGTCAGCCATTTATTGTTGTATTCGAAGCTTTCTTATCTCTTGATTAAGTCGTCCATTTTCTTGGTAAGGAGTACACTTTGTGAGTCTTAACTCTTAACAATGCACTGCAAAACACAAGAAAATTAACTGAAGAAAACATAGGTTCTCAAAGGCAATAAAAGAAAAAACAAAAATTTTAAACAGAAAATTAAAAGGTGTCCTAAACAAGAAAGAATTCAAAGGTGACTAAATCTCCACGGCAACGACACCAGAAACTTGATGTGTGTCTGGTTTTACCTTCAGTAGATAATGGAAAAGTTGCAAGTGCACAACCAAATCTTGTGTTGTACTTAAGGATTGATCCCACAGAGAGAGTGAAGTCACACAAATGAATCCTTAAGAATATAACTAGTATTGAATTTGGTATTTTGGGGTTTTCTAATCTAAAGTAAAGCGACTAAAATGCAAAGTAAATTTAATGGTATACAACATTGGATGATGGGGAACTATCCAGGGAATATGGTTCTCTAAAGTTTCACAGATTTCAATGTGCTTTCTCTAAGGAATTCTAGATTATCCCAACACTAATTTATAAAAAGACTACTTCCCTAACTCAGGTTATCTATCCCTACAATCATAATGTGACGCTCATCTTCGGTAGGCTCCAAAGCAGTTAGGCAAACGTTAAGTTCGAGTGCTTCTGATTCACATCCCTCCATTCACTCAACTCTACAAGTCATGGAAAAAATTAGATTCCCTATCTAGCTGGTTCAGGGAAAATAATCAGAAACTTTCAGTGCGTTTCCTAATCCTACGTTCAGTTGTTAGTGATCAATCAGGCAATAAGCATTAAGAAAAATTCTAGTAGGAGAATCATAATTATATTATAAAGTGAAAAACTAATTTAACAACCTATACAAATCAAACCATAGATCCCCTTCAAGTAACCTCCACTAAACCCAACAAAAAGACTACTCAGCCAACTTTGTCTTGGTTTCTTTCGTCAGCCATTTATTGTTGTATTCAAAGCTTTCTTATCTCTCTTTCAATTCGTCCAATGTCTTGGTAAGGACGTACACTTCCTGAGTCTTAACTCCTAACCATGCACTGCAAAACACAAGAAAAGTACTTGAAGAAAACATAAGTTCTCAAAGGCAATAAAAGCAAAAGCAAAAATTTTAAACAGAATTAAAAGGTGTCCTAACCAAGAAAGAATTCAAAAGTGACTAAATCTCCACGGCAACGGCACCAAAAACTTGATGTGTGTCCAGTTTTACCTTCAGTAGATAATGGAAAAGCTGCAAGTGCACAACCAAATTTTGTGTTGTACTTAAGGATCGATCCCACAGAGAGAGTAAAGTCACACAAATGAATCCTTAAGAATATAACTAGTATTGAATTTGGTATTTTGGGATTTTCTAATCTAAAGTTAAAAAGCAAATTAAAATCAATAGTTTACAACGTTGGGCAATGGGGAACTATCCGGGGACAATGGTTCTCTAAAGTTTCAGCAATTTTTATGCGGATTTCTCTAAGGAATTCTAGAACATCCCAACACTAATACTTACTACACTAATATAAGTCTCGAGAGTATATCGTAGTTTTGCATTCGTATATTCCGTATATCGAGGTCGCGAATACAGTTTCCCAGGTGGTTGTATCCTGGGATTCTTAATCATTAAAAATCGTCACACTACGGGGGATTATAAGAATTAAGGAAAGAGATCAAATCTCGTCTCCACTCTTATCGGTTTTCTCAAATCCTTTTTAACTCGTAGTGTGAACCCGTAATTCTATAGTTTATTCGCAGTTTTCACATCCAAATTTTATCCTCCTACAGTCTTAATTCTTATAATCCACTTTATGCTTATCGCTTAAAACGGATTCAGAATTGCGAAAAAATTTTATTTAATTTTCTTACGTGTTTAATTTCTTACGGATTTTTAAAAATGTTTTCAAAAAACTATTCACGATTTATTTCGATTTACTTACGGATTTTCAAAGCATTTATGGGTTTTAATTTAATTATTAATTATTTTTAAATCCTAAAACAAATTTTTATTCGGATTTTAAATCAGTTCAACGCTTCTGCAGTTGCTATTTATCGATTTGGCGAAACGTTATCAATCGTAAACGCTACTATTTATTTTGACGAAACGGTTTACGCGGTTTGTTTCGTGAAACACATTCTCAAAATAGGATCTTCGTGATATGTGGAGAAAAAAATATAAATATTATAATCATTTGAATTACGCTTAATTGCGAATTTTAAAAAACGATATTTATTTATTTATTTTTAAAGAGGAAAAAATAATCGTCTGAATTACGTCTTATTGCGAATTCGAAAAACGTTATTTATTCTCGGAAAAAGAAAAAAAAATAACGATTTGTAACACTTTTATTAAAGTTTATACAAACCAGACGCGGTAAAAAGTATTTTCTAACTTTCATAGACGATTGTACAAGATACTGCTATGTATACTTACTACATAGTAAAGATGAAGTCTTGGAAAAATTCAGACAATATAAACTAGAAGTCAAAAATAAACTTTAGAAAACTATTAAGATAGTTCGAAGTGATTGAGGAGGCGAATAGCCCATTTAATGCATTTTGTCAAGAACAAGACATTATTCATCAAAAAACCGATCCCTACTCACCGGAATCTAACGGAGTTGCGGAACGAAAAAACCGAACTCTAAAAGAAATGATGAATGCAAAATCCATGTAAGGATAAATAAAATCCAAAACAAACTCGCGAAGAGGTTGAACCAACAAACGAGGCAAGCACTTCTAGTACTTCATTTAATGAATCAGAAGAGGTTAAAGATGAACTTCGACGGAGGAAAAGAGTTCGAAAGGAAAAATCTTTTGGTGATGATTTAATAATGGCAGTTCTCGCAAAGAATGAACCAAAAACGTTCACTGAAGCATGTCTACACCGGACGCAGCCTCATGGAAGGAAGTCGTCAATAGTGAGATCGACTCCATTATGTAAAAACATACATTGGAAATAACCGATCTACCCCAAGGGTTTAAATGACTAGGTTGTAAATGGATTTTCAAAACCAAGTTGAAAACCGATGGTTCAATTGATAAATACAAGGCTAGGCTTGTGGTGCAAGGTTTCCGGAAAAAAGAAGGTTCTTCGACACTTATTCTCCGGTGATGAGAATAACCTCCATCAGAATGCTGATAGGAATTTCAACATTAAGAAACCTAGAGATACATCAAATGGATGTTAAAACTGCTTTTCTAAATGATGATTAGAAGAAGAAATTTACATGAAACAACCTGAAGGATTTTTTGTTCCTGGACAAGAACACAAAGTCTATATACTTGTGAAGTCATTATATGGATTTAAACAAGCTCCAAAAAAATGGCATGAAAAATTTGACAACGTAATGATGTCAAATGGTTTCAGCATTAATGAATGTGATAAGTCCATTTAAATCAAAGTTACTCCTACTGGGTATATTTTGTTATGCCTATACGTGGATAGCATGCTTAGTATTGGTAGCAATAAAGACATAATCCAACAAACTAAGAACATGCTTAGCGGCCAGTTCGACATGAAAGACATGGGTCTCGCAGATGTAATCCTAGGGATTAAGATCACTAGAACTTCTGACGGAATCACCTTGTCTCAAACTCATTATGCTGAAAAGATTCTAGATAGATTCAAGAATTACACAACCGGGACTGTAGAAACTCCGTTGATTCTCAACTCCACTTGACCAAGAACTCGGGTGAACCAGTTTCTCAAGTAGAATATGCTCGTGTAATCGGAAGTCTAATGTACTTAACGAATTGCACAAGACCCGATTTAGCACATGCGGTAAACGTATTAAGTCGCTACACGAGTAATCCAGGTAAAAAACACTGAAAAGCCATAACAAGAGTATTAAATTACTTATAGTATACAAAAAGTTAAGGGTTGCACTACGGTAAAGAACCAGCAGTTCTGGAAGGATACAATGACGCAAACTGGATTTCAGATTCTAAGAACTTGAAATCCACTAGTGGATACGTCTTTACATTAGGAGGTGTAGGGGTATCTTGGAAATCTTCCAAAGAAACTTTGTTGGCTATATCAACCATGGAGTCAGAGTTCATAGCTCTTGACAAAGCCGCAAAGAAGCATAATGGCTTCAGAACTTCTTGGAAGATATTCCAATGTGGGAGAAACCTGTCCCGGTATTATGTGTACACTGTGATAGTCAATCGGCTGTAGCCCGGGCACTGAGTAATCTTTATAATGGTAAATCTCGTCACATCAGAAGACGACATAAAACCATTAGATACTTGATTTCAAGTGGTGTAATAACGATTGATTACATCAAATCAGCCGACAACCTAGCGGATCCATTTACTAATGGTTTGGCTCGTGATGAAGTCTTAAAATCATCAAAGGGAATGGGTTTATTGCATACAAACTTAAGAGGATGTTTGATGGAAACTCCACCTACGTGACTGGAGATCCCAAGATGTAGGTTCAAAGGGGAAAATAAATCAAACAAAATCTAAAAGCACTGATAGACTTTAATGTCACTACTCAATTCCTAAGATGATAAACAGTGCTTCCTGTATATAAACAAGGATAAGCATTAGCTTTTAATGATTCGAGTTCATAGTTTTGCATGTGGAGTATTACAGAATACTTCTTAAAATAAAGACTTATGGGGAACACCTAGTGAGTATGAAATGAGGCTGTTTCTAGGAGAATGAAGTTTAGGCTATATTCTCTAAGTTCACTCACGAATAACCAAGCAAGTTCACGGCCAAAATGAACATAATAGAGAACAAAGTTCTATGAGAAAATGAGTTGGGTTATAATTGTTGTCTCGCTTTACATAAATATCTAGGTGGTTCAAGACATCATGTTCACCTCCTAGCCAGTAAACCTGACAGATATTAACAATGAGTGGTTCAAGGCTGAAATACGTTACCATCTCAGACACAGTAAATTTTTGTTTATACTCTCGAAAAGTCCTTTTATCGAGTCTATCGAGTCTGTCTAGTCTTTCTAGTCTGTCCAGTCAGTAGAGTTAGTCGAGTATTCATATATTTAGAGTAATTCCTATTCATGTGGGGGATTGTTGGACCCATATTTTCAATAAAATAGGTATCACATGATTATGGGTCATTAAATGTGAATAAGAATTGAGGTCCAATGTGATTAATGACAAAACTTGCATTTCGTCCCACATTAGAACTTGAGAAAAAAAATTTCTAGTATATATAGAGGAGTGTCTCCAACATGGTTTAACATGCTATGGAGACACAATGGGGGTTATGCAAAATACCACACACACACGCGCGCCATGTCGAGCTCGAGCTCGGTCTTGGGTCTTGGGTCATGTGGGCCTTTGGCCCACGTCAAAGATATTCTTTTTGGGCCAAATTTTGGACTCAATTTGTCAACATCTTTTGTTGACTTTTAGTCAACATTTTTCCAATATTTTTTTGCATAAGAAATAAATTAAATTCGAAATAGAATTCGAATTCTAACTGAGTAAATAACTGACCCAAATTTTTCGCCTAAAATCTTGTGCAAGCGAGTGCGTGCGAAACCGCCCCTTCTTCCTATATTTTTGTCCGCCTCGTTTCTTCGAGATTATCATTTTCATTCGATGTTTTCTCTCACAAAAAAATCACAGAAAAATCCCAGCAATTCCTCTCCTCTTTCTCTTCGTCTAACGCGTAAGTCTCGAGAGTATATCGTAGTTTTGCGTTCGTATACTCCGTATTTCGAGTGTCGCGAATACGGTTTCCTAAGTGGTTGTATCCTGGGATTCTTAATCAATGAAAACTATCACACTACGGGCGATTATAAGAATTAAGGAAAGAGATCAAATCTCGCCTCCACTCTTATCGGTTTTCACAAATCGTTTTCAACTCGTTGTTCTTTCCGTAATTCTATAGTTTATTCGCAGTTTTCACATCCGGATTTTAGCGTCCTACATTAATAATCCAAGACTCGAGAAAGAACGTACCCAAAAATTTGTCTAAAGCGGTTGTCTTACGCTCGTTGAGCATGTTGACCTAACGTGTGCCACTATTGATCACTTAGTCCGATCAAACCCACTCGATCTGCTGGTGTGATTGCAGAAGTATCTTGAGAAAAAGAGCCCAGACTAGGTCGAGATTGATCAGAGGTTGTGAAAACATGTTTTACTCGAGTTGGTTTAGAAATTTTCTTACGCACTTGAGCAGATGTAGAGAGAATGCCTCGACTCAAGTTTGGTCTAGATTCACGTGAGTTTGAAGTTGGTTTCGATCGAGTACGCTCGCCCACCAAGGTGGATAGCCAATTTTCTTGAAGCAGTTCTCCGCGAGATGTCCATTTTTCCGCATAGGGAACACGTTATACGAATAGCTTGAGTTCATGGCATAGCTTGAACCAAAAAACTGACACCACTATTACGTTCTTCATACATGCAACTCAGTACTATTGATTCTTCATCTTGTGTAAGGAATTGTATGCTTCGTCAAGATAAGGCAATGGAGTTCTCGAGAGTAGATTAGATTTGACAGAAGCGTACAATGAATCATCCAATCCCATAAGGAACTGATGAAGCTTGTCTTCCTCACATTCTTTTGAAATTTCTTCAAGTTTTTTTCCTTGTTGAGAATCAGCTAAGCTCGTCCAAAGTTTAGTGAGCTTCGATCGCTAATCCTTGTTGACGACAATTCGCTAGTTCCGCTTTGAGTCATTAATGCTTTGATACCATGACAAGAAAGCTTCAGTATGTAATGGCTTTTCTTATTGAACACGTACAGAGGCGTTGCCTCTTTATACAAGATAGAAGAAAAGCTCTAAACCTAATTACGTTGTGGGTTATCTCTAAATCTAATACATACATGATGGCCCAATAAGGCCCAATAATGTGTACCTCCTTGTTATAATTATTCATCGCTGAATTGATGAAAGAAGTTCTCAACAAAATATGCTTCGATCGCTAATCCTTGTTGATGACAATTCGCTAGTTCCGCTTTGAGTCATTAATGCTTTGATACCATGACAAGAAAGCTTCAGTATGTAATGGCTTTTCTTATTGAACACGTACAGAGGCGTTGCCTCTTTTTCTAAACCTAATTACGTTGTGGGTTATCTCTAAATCTAATACATACACGATGGCCCAATAAGGCCCAATAATGTGGACCTCCTTGTTATAATTATTCATCGCTGAATTGATGAAAGAAGTTCTCAATGAAATGGGACATCAAAATGTTGTGCAAATTGATGTATTGTGTTTTTATCAGAGTATTTGTTTTCTTTCTTAGTTAATGTCCTTTATCGTTTCAAAGTGTGTTTTTAGAGTCTTTTAATTTTTTAACGTGTATTTCAGATTTTAGGTCGCTTTAGGAGAAAAGAAAATATTTTGGTGCAAACAAACACATGAAGATGCAAAATTATGTAGAGACATGTGAAGTTTTTCATTCGTTAAAGCACTTTCCACCGATGGATTAACCTAAATTTTGGACACAAACTATAACATTAAGTTAGCTTTCATTGGAAATAGTTTGAAGTCTATCCAACGATGTGATCGAAAGTTATGCCAATGTTCATGAAGATAGTTTAGTCTGGCGAGCAAATGAAGCATGCGCAGAAAAATACCAGGAACGTATCAGAGCGATCGATTGAATTTTGGATCGATTGATCCCTTCCTGCAGACAAAAAGGGCTATTTATACTTCCTGTTTTTCCCCAGAATCATCTTAACTCAACCTATCCCGACCCTAGACCTATATATACATTATTTTGCCGCTTCTGAAGGAAACACTTTATTTTCTATTTGGAATTTTGGCTTTTTGCAATTTGTAAGATTTAGAGAGATGAATCTCTGACTTTACATCTCTGAGAAAATTCTAAACCCTTTTGGTTTTATATTTTATTGACTATGAGTTTTTCTTCATCACTTTGTTGTTTCTCTGCTTCCATGTCTGAGTAGTTCTATTGTTAGGTTTAGGGTTTCAAGAAAATTTATGAATCATTGAATTAGACATAGATAGGGATTTATCATATGTTGTCTTCACCTATTGTTGTTCTTATTGCTTAGGCTAAATTGGTCACATAGTCTCTCATTTAGGGTTTAATCTATTCAACAAAAGTGTTATAGATTTTTTGATAGAACATAGATAAACCAATTTTTCTTAACCAGCGAAAGTTGATGCTAAGGCAATCCGTGAAGATATCAAACTTGCTCTCTAAAGCTTGTTTAGAATTTTAAGTTCAAACGACAGTTTAGAATCTTAGATTGCTAGATAAGTAATTGATACCACGATAGTGGATTGATTATACATTCATATTTGAGTTCAAGATTATGCTTATATGTTCCCTGAATAATTGTGGTTCATGATCTCTGAATTCCTCCAAGTCATTCTTGACATAATGCTTTGTTTAATTGATTTTTACATCGTTTTAATTGTTAAATTTTGTTTACATTACAACCAAAAACCATATCACTATTTTAGCTTAGTTTCACTCTCAAAGAATCGTAGTGTAATCTTGGTCTCTATGGATTCGATCTCATATATACTACTATGATTGCATGTGCATTTGCAGTATTTTATTTGGGTTAAAACCTTTATGTATCATTTGCATTACCTTCCAATCTAAGATTGAAGTTTAGTCTAAAATATTTTTCTAATTTTTTGCAACTTTTTCTTTTCTTTTCTTTCTTTCTCTAATTATGGCCATAGATTACAATGATTGGTCATAAGATGCAGATGTCATGTTTAAAGAATGCGTTCAGGATGAGCCATATGTGGAGTAACTATTTGATGAGAGTGTGCTTACACTTGAACAAAAAGTGAATTTGGATGAGCTTCGCAAATAAAATCCAACATTGACAAGGAGTGATCTAGCGACTATGATCCGATTGAACCTTATCTCACATCGGACATCACTTGAAGGAAGGGTGCTCACAGCCTATGAGCTAATGGTAGCTCATGCACTTGAGGAGGTAATATAGTGGGTTCCACCATGCAAACTAGAAGGTACATGTGATTCAACCTTTAAAATTCTTGATTATGAAGACATTCACATGTCTTGTATTGAAAATATAACTTCTAGTTTTCATACTCCCATGCTCATTAATGAATGTTATGATTTAATATGTGAGTCTCAAATACTATATACTATAAGGGTAGAAAAACTTACTAGGGATTATCATGAGATATGTTTTGATATTGAATATCTATGTGCTTTGAATGTTCATGATCTCGAGTTTAACTTTTCAATGCTTAAAGAATCTAGATCTCATCTTGAAAAATCTTACCTAGGAGATATACTTGACATATACAAGATTTTGAATGAGATAGACGATGCTAAGGTTGAGATGAATTCTAGAAGTGAGGATATCGTGTTCTATAGGATTGATGGTGATGAAGTTGACTATTTTGTCAAAATTTTGCTTGAACCTGAAGTTGATTTTATCTTTCCACCAAATGCATTTGATCCTCATAAGCATCTAATCATCAATGAAGATTCCAAGATATATGATATGTTTGTAGTAGCATTTGTTGATGAGAATTTTGTCTTTTTACCATGGACAATTGTGTGTCATTGTTCACATATTTTTTCTTGTTCAAACAGAAGAGGGACCAAAAATCCATTGGCCCAACCTTTTGATTATTATCATTAACATCTTTCATGCAGTAGTCAAGCTATAGACCTTAAACAAGCGCCTGTGAGAGGCAACTCATCTTTTTGTTTTTGCATTATTTTGGTTTTTTTTTCTTGTTTTTCTTTTTTTCCAGGTCAGCTATGAGTCGATACAGAAAAAAACAAAAAAACGTCGGCAGAAGATCAATAAATCGATCTACACTTAGATCAACTGATCCAATGGCGCAAAAAATGCTGTAAACTTTTGGGTCGATCGATTCAATTTCACAACGATCGATCTGTTCATTTTTCATTCGGAAAAAAAATGCACAGTGTCATCCCATTATTCGAGTTTAGTTTTACACCAAGACGATGTGAAGTAAGTCTGGGGGAGAGTTCCCTGTTTATCTGATGGTTGGCATTTTGTTGTTTTCAGGTTGAGTCTTTTTATCGTTTTATCGAGTCAAAATTTTTTTGAAACTATGAGCTTTTCTTCGAACTAACCACATTGCATTGTTATTTGAATGACTATTCCTACAGTATTTGATTGTAGATTTTACTAAGTAGAACACTGTGAGTGGATCAATCTAACTTAGAAAGTTCATGTTTCTGGAGAGTTCGAAAGATCCAGCGTTGACTCTGCACCAAATGAACTTTAACTTCTCAGCTTAGGGCTTGGTATACATCGAACCTGATTCCTCTTTCTTTTATCTTCCTTAAATATTAATAATAAAACCTAAGTTCAAGAACGGTAGCCTGAGTTCCGTGAAAAGGACTAGGAAGGTGAATGACACTCGCAAAAGTGTCTCCTCATAAGGAATACGAAAGTGAGTCGTCCTCATGAAAGCATCTCCTCACAAGAAACATGAAACGGAAGGGCCCCGTTTGAAAGCTAAAACAATAGGTTGAAAAAAGGGAAGAGAAAATAAGAGGGGTTGTGCAAAGACTATATGTGTGACTTAAGCTTGGAAGGGAAAGAATCTATAAGTTCCTTGATCGATACTCCCTTGATGAGACCACACGCTTAAATGTTTAAAAGGGTCAACAATGGGGATTTCATATTTCTCTAAGGGGTTTGATTTCATTTGGAAGTAGTTTTAAAGTCGATCCAATGGTGCGATCAAAACTTATGCCAATTTTTGTGAAGATAGTCCAGTTTGACGAGCAGATGGAGCATGTGCAGAAAAATACCATAAACATATCAGATTGATCGATCCCCTCTTAGATCGATCGATCCCTTCTTCCAGACGAAAAAGGCAATTTTTACTTCCTGTTTTTCCCCAGCATCATCTTAACTCAACATATCCTGACCCTAGACCTATATATACATTATTTTAGCCACTTTTGAAGGAAACACTTTCTTTTCTATTCAGATTTTTGGCTTTTGGCAATTTGTAAGCTTTAGGGAGACAAATCTCTAACTCTACATCTTTGAGAAGATTTTTGAACCCTTTTGGATTTCTATTTTATTGATTATGAGTTTTTCTTCATCTCTTTGTTGTTTCACTGCTTCCATGTCTGAGTAATTCTATTGTTAGGTTTAGGGTTTCAAGAGAATTTATGAATCATTGAATAGACATAGATAGGGATTTATCATATGTTGTCATCACCTACTGTTGTTCTTATTGCTTAAGCTAAATTGATAATGTAGTCATTGATTTAGGGTTTAATCTATTCAAACAAAAGTGTTATAGATTGCTTGATAGAATATAGGTGAGCAAATTTTCCTTAGCCAACAAAATTTGATGCTAAGGCAATTCGTGAATAAATCGAACATGCTCGCTAATGCTTGTTTAGAATTCTAAGTTCAAACAACAGTTTAGAATATAAACTCAAGGTTGTGCTTATATGTTCCCTATATAATTTTCTGGTTTATGATCTCTAAAGTCATGCGAATTATCCTTGACATAGCGCTTTGTTTAATTGATCTTTACATCGTTTAAATTGCTTTTATTTTGTTTACATTACAACAAACAACCATATTTTTGTCTTAGCTTAGTTTCACTCTCAAAGAATCATAGTGTAAGTTTGGTCTCTGTGTATCCGATCTCATCTATACGACTATGATTGCATGTCCACTTGCAGTTTTTTATTTGGGTTAAAACCACAGTGTATCACAAATAATTATTGATTATGCAGAAACTTGTAAGGCTATTGGAGAGGTTATTGAGAGTGTTTCCCCACAACTATCGGACACAATGTGTTGTTCATACACTTAATCTTTTTTGAAAAACATTTTTGCATCATAGAATGTGGAAGGCAATGAAACAACATATGAGGAGTATAATTGGATAACTGATATTCATGGAGATACGCTCGCAATTAAACATTTTATCATGAACCATAACATGAGGCTAGAAATTTTAGTAAGTTCTCTCCTCTTAAATTGCTTTTGATTGTTGATACTCATTTTGCCTCCATCATTTTTATGCTTAAGAGGTAGAAGCTTATCAAAAGGTGTATTCAAGCCATTGTTATAAGTGAGGAGTGCTCTAGTAGAGAGTACGACTTTGGGAAAGCAAGCTTTGTTAAAGAGAAGAAAGAGAAGACTATGAATGATAATTGGTGGGAAAAGGTATCTTATATTATTATTTCCACAAAAATTTATATATGAGATGGTTAGATTTTTTGACACTTGGTATATGAGATGTGGGATTTTATAATCAAGAAAGTCAAACTAGAGATCTACAGGAAAGAAAATCATCCATTGTTAGAATTTAGTGTTTTCTACGATGTTGTTTATAAGATTTTAGTGGCTTATTGAACGAAGAATAACACTCTTCTACATTTGTCTAGCTCACTCTTGAAATCCAAGGTATATGATTTAAAATTATATAATTTATTTTTTATTTTTTTCCTGGCCATACACACACACACATATATATATATATATATATATATATATATGTTTTTATAGCGAGGAATGGCTAAATGAGGATTCCTCGAGACTTGGTCCCAATAGAGATGGGGAACACAAGAGTTGGTGAGCTAGCTTTGGTGCCCAAACTCCTCTCCTTCAAACTTTGGCTTTTAAGTTGATTGGACAACTTATTTCTTCTGCTTTTGTTGAGCGTAAGTGGAGTATTGAGTCATTCATTCACTCGCTTAGAAGAAACAAGTTGAATCCAACTCGTGCTCAAAATTTGGTTTACATCCATAATATTCTTCGTGTTTTGTCAAGGACATCCGATCAATATGAAGTTGAAAAGACCAAAATGTGAACTCTTGGAGGAGATGAACTTGATTCATGGAATGTGTGGGATTCTTGGAGTTTGCAGACCTTTCATTAGATGAACTGGATATTGAAAATGAGTTACTCATTGATTATCTTATTTTTGTTTCTTTTTAAATACTGAAATAAAGTATTTTTCTTAGAATTATGCATGACTTTTAATATATTTTAATCTATAGGTATTTTTCTTATATATTTATTGGTGTATATTCATGTTGTACCCGTATCTATACATTTTTAAGTTATCATTTTCTGTTTATGTTCTTGTCCTCGTTTCTGCCAAAACTTTTGTCTTCCCAGTTTTCTAGTAAGTTACTCTAACATTATGTTCATCAAGTAGACTAGATTGATCTTTGCATAATCATGATTAAATGAGAATATTTAAGAAATCTAGAAGAGAAATGAAAATATTGCATAAAAAAGGATAAAAATTTAATACAAGAAGATATTTTTATCTAAAAGAGGCGAGGAGAAATTGACGTTGCGTGTTTTAAAAACTGCCC
Source organism: Cardamine chenopodiifolia (assembly GCA_963922655.1). Classification (NCBI taxonomy): domain Eukaryota; kingdom Viridiplantae; phylum Streptophyta; class Magnoliopsida; order Brassicales; family Brassicaceae; genus Cardamine; species Cardamine chenopodiifolia. The sequence continues at coordinate 4,255,928 of OZ000479.1, forward strand.
ACGTGTATTCACGTCACATACATGGTCCGACTTAGCTTTCTTCACCCCGTACTCCTTTGATTCCCCTATTTGGTGTGCATACACCAGAAAGTCACACTTTTTAGCAGCACATTCCGCAATTAGGTACAGTTTTGAAACTTCACAAACCTGAACCTAAACACCATGTTTATTGCATATATTGACAGCACTATTTGATGTCTTATTTTGTTGCAAATTCCCTACCCACAAACATTGAACCATCTTCCTTTATAAGATCAGCTTTACCCGCGTTAACCACACATAAGCCTTGAATCTGTTATTCCCCCGTCATATACTTTCTATTGGCAATTATATTTTGGATGAAACTCTAAAATTCAATTAGCCTTACATTGACTGGTAAAATTAATTTAAATGTTGTTGGTGATGAATTTGAACCTTATCTCCTCCTTTAAATCAAAATATTTGTGCATTTTTAAAATTATATTAATCATTTGTGCAGCTTGTAAATTTTCATCTTACAATGTGCGTGTTCATCGTTTATGTTTTATATCAAAACACATACTAGTTGCAAGAATGAGAAAACCTAGTTAGTAATTCAAATAGTAAATATCAGAAATAATTTATCAACGAGTAAGGGAAAAATATTAATATGATAAGTTTTTAAATTAAATCCAATTCAAATAGAAATAGAAAAATAATTTGGTTATTATTACGTCTTAAAATCTAATCTTCTAATTGATAAAAAAATAGATTTTCTAGTAGAACTAGGTTAATATATTAGGTTTGAAACTATGTTATTATCATCGACAATTATTCACAAGGTTCTGTTGGATGTTCATTTTCGATTATATAAATATTGATTAAACATGTGGTGACATTTATTTTTTAACTGACACCTATCGTGCTGCTGTTAATTACAAATTTGATATGTATCAAGGATTTCTTGAGAAAGTTCAAGCCTTTTATAATAAGATACGTCAAAGAGTTACATAACTGTAATTTAGAGATGATAGAGTATATGTGACAGAGATTAATATATTACAGTGAAAACTATATTCTAAAGCTTATCTTCCTGATTCCTTAAGAGTCTCCGATGGAAATACACATCAAAACTATATTTGCTTCCCCAAAAAATCTGATGATCACTAAGGAAGACAATGTAGTGGCTCAGGCAGCCTTGTTGGCACTTGTATTCCAACAACGTATCTCTGTGAAACAGGTCTTGTAATGGTCTTTGCACGTGTTGAAGTTAACCATTGGTGATTCAAAATTCAGGTGCTAAACTGGATGGTTAAATGCTGGTTTTGGACAATTGACATTAATCAATTATAAGAAAAAGTTGAAGTCTCTTGCTACAAAAGAGGGTCTGACGAGTCTTGGTGTGACACGTTAAAAGCTTCTGAGTATCGGATATAACTTTACCTTCTTCTTGTTTGTTCATGTGAGAGAAAAAAATTAATCAAGTTCTTTATCTTCTTGGTTGAGAGAGAGCGAGAGAGAGTTATTGCTCTGTGATTCTCCATTGTTGTAGCTTGTAAGCTCTGTTCTTGAGCTGGAACATTCTTCATTCTTTAGTGAACTTGCCGGATTGAATCTGGCCCTAGACGTAGACCAATCACATCGATTGGTTGAACTGTGTAATTAAATCTTGTGTCTTCGTCTTCCCTTCTTCATTTTCTGTTTTCTTGATTAATTGCATGTGAGTTGGTGAAATTGATCAAGCCGTGAGTGTTTGTGAGCTGTGTGTGAGTTGATTTCGTAACAAAAGTGGTATCAGAGCTTCGGTTGAAGTTTGGCGATGGGGAAACAACGAATTGAGATCGATAAGTTCGATGGAGCTTTGGACTTCTCACTATGGAAGATTAGGATGATGGCACATCTTGGAATTCTTCGATTGAAGAAGATAATAATTGACTTCGACTTGTCGATGGAAGTCTCGCTCACTAAAAGCGAGAAGAAGAAAATGAAGCCTGATGATGATGAAGCTCAAGACTCTTCATCTAAGGCATTGATGAAAAGGATTCCTGATCCCACTAAGGTAGATCAATCGGAACAAGCTATGAATCTCATCATACTTAATGTCGGTGATATAGTCCTTAGGAAAATTAATCATTGTTTGACTGCTGCTGATATGTGGAGTACTTTGAACAAAGAGTATATGGAAACCTCTTGTCAAATTGTGTGTATTTGCAGCTCAAGTTCTACTCATTCAAGATGAATGGATCCAAGAACATAAACGATAATGGCAACGATTTCTTGAAGATAGTTACAGAATTAGGCAGCCTTGAAATCGTGGTTGCTGAAGAAGTTCAAGCCATCTTGATATTGAACTCCCTACCCCTGAACTACGATCAACTGAAGCACACCTTGAAGTAGGGAAATAAGACATTATTGGTTTAAGATGTTGTGTCATCTGCAAAATCGTTAGAAAGAGAGCTGGCTGAATCAAAATAATTCTCAAAGTCTGCATCCACAGCCTTGCACACAAATGAAAGAGGAAGACCCATCACCAAGCATCAAAAGACTTCTTGAAATCGAAATCGAAGCAGATCAAACTCAATGTCTCGAGTAACATGTTGGTTTTGAAAGAAAGAAAGACATGTTAAGAAAGATTGCTTTGCCAGAAAAAGGAAACTTGAAACAGAAAGTCAAGGAGAAGCTGGAGTTGTTACTGAGAAATTAGTATTCTCAGAAGCTTTGAGTGTAAATGATCAGCTGATAAATGATATGTGGATACTCGATTCAGGTTGCACTTCACATATGACCTCTAGAAGAGATTGGTTCTTCAGCTTTCAGGAAAATGATTCAACATTGATCTTGCTCGGTGATAATCATTCATTGAAGTCTCAGGGTCAAGGCTCTATTAAGATAAACAGCCTTGGAGGATCAATCAATTTCTTAAATGATATGAAGTATGTGCCTAATCTTAGGAGAAACTTGATCTCCACAAGCACATTAGACAAGCTGGGACATCAACATGAAGGTGGAGCTGGCAAGGTTAGGTATTTTAGGAATAATAAGATTGCTTTGTCAGGTAAGTTGTAGAATGGCCTTTATGTTTTTGATGGTGAAACAGTCATGACAGAAAACTGCAATGTAGAGTTTACTAAAAATATTACAGAGTTGTGGCACAGTCGTTTACATCACATGGGTTTAAATAATATGAAGTTGTTGGTTGAAAAGGGTCTGTTAGATAAGAAAGAAGTTAAGGATCTTGCTTTCTGTGAGCATTGTGTGATGGAAAAGTCAAAGAAGCTCAGTTTTAGTATAGGAAGACATACTACAGAGGAAGCTTTGGGTTATGTTCATGCTTATTTGTGGGGATCCTCAAATGTTACTCCTTCTATCTCCGGTAAGCAATATTCCTTGTCAATCATTGATGACAAAACAAGAAAGGTATGGCTTATGTTCCTTAAGACCAAAGATGAAACTTTTGATAGATTCTGTGAATGGAAAGAACTTGTAGAAAATCAAGTTGATAGGAAGCTAAAAGTTTTGAGGACTGACAATGGTTTAGAATTTTGTAATGCAAGATTTGATGAGTATTGCAAGAATAATGGCATTGAAAGACACAAGACGTGTACTTACACACCTCAGCAAAATGGTGTGGCTAAGAGGATGAATAGAACTTTGATGGAGAAGGTTCGATGCTTGCTTGATGAATCTGGACTCGAAGAAAGGTTCTGGGCTGAAGCAGCATCAACTGCTGCTTACTTGGTAAATCGCTCTCCTTCATCAGCCATTGATCACAATGTCCCAGAACAACTATGGTTAGATAAGAAACCCGGTTATAAACACCTTAAGAAGTTTGGTTGTATAGCTTATGTTCACCAAGAACAGGGGAAGCTTAGACCTAGAGCTTTTAAAGGAATATTTTTAGGTTATCCTAAGGGCACCAAAGGGTATAGAGTTTGGTTGCTTGATGAAGATAAGTGTGTGATAAGTAGAAATGTGGTATTCAATGAAAATGTTGTTTACAGGCAGTTAAAGAATGTTGAAGAAAAGCCTGAGCATGTTGATGAGAAACAAATAGGAAAAGTCACAACTGAGTTGTCACAAAAGCCAAAGATAGTTGCAGACTCTTCTGATGTAGATGGAGCTTCTGCAAGTTCAACAGATTCTGAGGATGAGGTTGGAAAAACTGTAGAGACCAGCACAACAGAAACTGACTTAAAGGACTACCAATTGGCTAAAGACAGAGCAAGAAGACCTATTAAGCCACCAGAGAAATTTTCAGATTATACTCAGTTTGCTTTTGCATTGATGGCATCATAAGAGATTGATGTGGATGATGAACCAAGCTATTTTCATGAGGCAAAAGAGAGTAGTAACTGGAATAAATGGAATGGTGGTATGGCAGAAGAAATGAGTTCACTATTAAAAACAAGACCTAGGATATAGTGGACAGACCTGTTGATCAGAACGTGATAAGTTGTAGATGGCTTTATAGGAAGAAAAATGGTATTCCCGGAGTTGAACCAGAGCGATATAAAGCAAGACTCGTTGTAAGGGGATTCTCTCAGAGAGAAGGCATAAACTATCAGGAAGTTTTTGCACTTGTAGTTAAGCACATATCTATTAGAATTCTAATGTCTTTAGTTGTTAATGCAGATATGGAGTTTGAGCAAATGGATGTCAAGACAACATTTCTACATGGTGATCTTGATAGAGTTTTGTACATGGAGCATCTTGAAGGATATGAAGAAAATCCTGGTAAAAATCAGGTTTGTTTACTAAAAAAATCATTATATGGTCTGAAACAAGCTCCAAGACAATGGAGCAAGAAGTTTAACTCTTTCATGTTGGATCAAGGCTTCAAGAGCAGTGATTATGACCCCTGTGTTTATGTGAAATAGTTAAGTGATAATAATTTTGTTTATTTGTTGATTTATGTCGATGATATGTTGCTAGCATTTAAGAGTTTAGTTGAGATTAATAAACTTAAGGATATTCTAAGTCTAGAATTTGAGATTAAGGATATGGGAGCTGCTAGTCGTATTCTAGGTATTGATATTGTTAGAAATAGAAAGAAGGGTATGTTATGTCTGTCACAAGAAAGATATGTTGATAAAGTAATTCATAGGTTTAGAATGAATGAAGCTAAAATCGTGAATACTCCTATTGGTGCCACTTTAAGCTATCAATGATTAAAGATGATAGTGAGTGTATTGACACAGACAATATTCCATATCCAAGTGCTATTGGCAGTGTGATGTACGCTATGATTGGAACTAGACATGATGTTGCTTATGCTCTTGGTCTAGTTAGTTGGTTTATGAATCGTCCAGGAGAGTTGCATTAGGAGGCTGTTAAGTGGTTGTTACGATATTTGAAAGGTTCAGTGAGTTTGAAGTTGATATATACAAAAGGTAAAGACTTCAAGGTTCAGCGTTATAGTGACTCAGATTTTGCTGTTGATCTTGATAAGAGAAGATCAATTAGTGGCTATTGTTTTACTATTGGTGGCAATACTGTTAGCTGGAAATCGAACTTGCAACATATTGTGACTCTATCTACTGCAGAATTTATTGCTCTTACAGAGGCTGTAAAGGAAGCACTATGGATTCGAGGCTTGTTAGGTGATATGGGAATGAAAGAAGTTGAAGCTTTATCAGTTTGGTGTGATTCCCAATCTACAATTTACTTGTCAGAGAATAGTGCTTCCCATGAGAGGACAAAACATGTTTCGGTTAAGCTCTATTTTATTAGAGATGTAATTGATTCAGGTGATGTAGAGGTTTTGAAGATTCACACTTCAAGGAATCCTGCAGACATGCTTACAAAAAGCATCCCAGTTCACATATTTGATGCAGCTTTAGACTTTCTGAAGTTGTTCAAATAAATGCATAAGCATTTTAGTCAGAGGTTAAATCCAAGTTAGAGCAAGCTCATTTGAAGATGAAGATTAAAGTTTGAATCAAGGTGGAGTGTTGAAGTTAACCATTGGTGATTCAAAATTCAGGTGCTAAACTAGATGGTTAAATGCTGGTTTTGGACAATTGACATTAATCAATTATAAGAAAAAGTCGAAGTCTCTTGCTACAAAAGAGGGTCAGACGAGTCTTGATGTGACACGTTAAAAGCTTCTGAGTATCAGATATAACTTTACCTTCTTCTTGTTCGTTGATGTGAGAGAAAAAATTAATCAAGTTCTTTATCTTCTTGGTTGAGAGAGAGAGAGAGAACGTGAGAAAGAGAGAGAGAGAGAGTTATTGCTCTGTGATTCTCCATTGTTGTAGCTTGTAAGCTCTGTTCTTGAGCTGGAACTTTCTTCATTCTTTAGTGAACTTGCCGGATTGAATCTGGCCCTAGACGTAGACCAATCACATCGATTGGTTGAACTGTGTAATTAAATCTTGTGTTTTCGTCTTCCCTTTTTCATTTTCTGTTTTCTTGATTAATTGCATGTGAGTTGCTGAAATTGATCAAGCCGTGAGTGTTTGTGAGCTGTGTGTGAGTTGATTTCGTAAGCACGATTATGAAACTCGCTGAGATGGTTTATAACAGAGAATCTTTTGAGGTCTTGGATTTCTAAGATGATGTTTAATATTGATGTGGTCCTCTCCAAGCTACATAGACAAATTGAAAAAGTGTATACTTAAGAGACAAAATCTTTTCAGATACAATTAATAGCTTGATTCATACCTGTGGAAGCCACTTTCAAGTTTCTGTTTCTTCTCCATGAAATCATTGAAGAGTGAAGAATATCGTTGATCTTGATCACTAGCTGTGTTCGAAGTTTGACAACTGGAAAAAAATTCTATTTTAGGGAAGTGAGCAACACATAAGAGACTAGGATCAATCTAATACCATAATGGCACTCACGTTGTGCTCTTATCCAAATCCGAGCGGCATTTGAGAGAACATGAATCAGTGAGGGTGATTCTCAACACAAAGTAAAGCACGATTTCGTAGTTTAGAGCTGCGTTATTGCCTGAGAAAACAAATGCTGGTGCTGGTTGGAGAAGTCGTTGCATAAGATGTGTGGATAAAGCAACCGTGCTCTTTGAAGGAGATTTTTCCTTATTTGAATCAACATTTTCATCACTCAACAAACGGCATCAACAACAAAATCATAATTCTCTTATTTGAATATGGAGACATAAATTAGTAAAGGAAAGTGATAGGTATATATGAGTACTGGTACCTCCTCACATAGTGTATTTGTCGCAAGGCCCCATTCTTGTTCTGAAAGACTAAAGAGAGCAAATGTTTATATTGTCAAATAAGGCGAAAATGACATTTCCTCATATAGAATATGTTGTTAACTAAATTTACTACAAAAACCCTGATTTTATGATATATTTTTGAACCTTGCAGATAGACTTTGTGCCATGGTGATTGCAAAAGGGAACCTTTTCCCTTCTTTTGTCTTGTAGGAACCATGTTTTGGTTCAGGCCTGATACAAAATCTTTGCTTATCGTATGTTTTCTCTACCTAGGATCCCTTTGGTAAAGATCTCGAAACACATTAACAAGTAGTATAATATTGTGGACATTAAACTGTAAAATCTATGCACAAATATTGACAAAATTATACTTTTTGAATTATAATTTTTTCAATGCTTTCACATAGATTTTGCAGCTCAATGTCAAATTGTCAACAAAACATAAACTTTCCAATATACAAAAGATTTCAGAACCTATGTCTAAATGTCATTACCAACTTTTGGTATTTATAGAAATGAAATTTTTTTTTGATATGAATGTTAATATTATTAATAATGAAATGTTCGGTTTTACAAAAGAGCTTAACCAACCTTATAATGTAACCTTTGCCAAAAAAAGAAGATAAAAACAAAGCTTACATAAAAGAGCAAATGCTTTTTTCAAGAGAGACCTTACTTCCATTGCAACCAAAGCTCCAAGAGATTTCTGAACTTGCGTCTATGTCTCTTGGAGGATATTGAGTTTCGAATCTGCTAGTCCACTTGTCTGAAAAGGACATGAAGTGGTGTTGTTCATTGATTGTGAAGACTATTATTTCATTCTCTGCATAGGTGGTAAATTGTTGACTGACTGACATTTTTCTGAGCGTAGTGGGACAGTTATTCCCACTGCATTTGATCTAGTCGAGCATCTTTAGCCAGTTGGTAAAAGGGAAACTATGCACATCAAGTCTGAGCAATACTAGTCGCCAAAGGCTAACACTTATGTGACATTGAAGGAGAAGATGATCCCTTGTTTAATCAAATGTGTTACAGGGGCAGTAATTAGCAGTCAGAGTCATACCCCAGGATACTAACATTTTTTTTGTTGGCAGCCTACCCAAATTAGTAAGCCACATCATGAATGCGGTTTTAGAGATGGCTCCCTTAAAAGAAACAAAGGAATACCAATCCTTTGAGGCAGTTCTTGGCCTTATACATTCCCAGGTCTTTGTGAAGAGAAAGAGGGAATATCAGTTCCATCAACCTTCCAGTTATATTCATCAGCCTAATCCAAAAGTGTTGGAGTTGTGATGGTTGTTAGGTGGATATGAAGTCTTAAAGCCTCCTCAGATCGAGGAGCAACCAAGGTCCAACCTAATGATCACAAGCCTGACAAACTCTTGAATTTTGAGATACTCTTAAGACTCAAGGACCCTCCAGGCCAAAATAGGTAATGAGCACGCCAAAGGGTGTCAAATTGTCATACCAAAAACTTGCAAAAGAACCATTACGAACTGAACAAGTGATGAACTTAGAAGCCAAATGTCTTAGTCTAAGAATCGATTTCCAGTTCCAAGAATCCGACTGTCTCTCTTTAATAGCCCAAAAGCTTTGATCTTTTAACCTGTGATGTTGATGTCAAGCAACCCACAAAGAACCTCCTTGCGCGAAAAGCAACCATATCAACCGCATACATAAAGTCTTATTCCATATCGTAATTCTTCTAAGACCAAGTCCACCTTCCCTTTTTGGTAGACATACGGTGGACCAAGAGACTTTGGTACCTTGATAGTTTTCAATGTCTCCTGTCCACAAGAAGCGTGAACACAAATATTCAATCTTAGCTATACATACGTTTGGCAAAATGAAAGCTGAAATCCAGAAGTTCACTATGCCATAGATAACTAAAGAGAGAAGCTGAAGACGGCCTGTATCAGATAGAGCTTTGACAGCCCAAGTCTTGAACTGCCTTTCAATCTTTTCCAATAACGGAGAGTACTCAGAGAGTTTGATTTTTCTATGCATCAGGGGTAAATCGAGATACCTGATAGGGAGTGAACTTAGAGGAAACCCAAAGCTTAATAGATGTTGAGTTTCTTCCTGGTTCAAACCTGATAAGAACAGCTCAGACTTCTGCAGATTCAAATGCAGTCCGGACCAACTGCCAAACAAGGTTAAAGCTTCATTTACTCCATGCAAGGAGTTGTTGTTGCCATCAAAAAATCTCATCACATCATCAGCGAACATAAGATGTGAAATATTTAGGACTGTCGTTTTGGGGTGGTAACCTATATAACTGGCTAAGTAAAATGATTCCAGAAGCTTCGTGAAGACCTCCATCACCAGAACGAACAAGTAAGGTGAGAAATCCTCTTGTCTTATACCCCTCTTACTCTTGAAATAACCCCGAATATGACCATTCACCGAGACTGAGAACGTCACGAATGTTATACAAACAGATATCCAGTTGATGAATCAGTCAGGGAAACCAATTACTTTCAATGTGGTTAAAATAAAATCCCATCTAACATAGTTAAATGCTTTGCAGAGATCAAATATATGCATTGCTCTAGGCATTTTGTGTTGTCTTTTGTAGCCCTCGACCAACTCAGTAGCAAGGAGCACATTCTCCATTAGGAGTCTACCTTTAAGGAAAGCTTATTGGGTATGAGACATGACTGAAGGCATGAGACTTTGTAGACGATTGTCCAGGAGCCTAGAAATGATCTTATAGAGCGTGTTGTAGCAATATATATGTCTAAACTCAGATGCAGTGGAAGTGTTTATTACCTTTGGGATAAAAGCAAGGATTGTTGCACTCCATTGCTTAAGTAACTGGCCCAAGATGAAGAATTACTTTATGGCTAAGATGACATAGGGTCCTATTACACTCCAACAGCCTATTAGGAATTCCACAGAGAAACCATCAAGCTCTGTTGTTTTGTTCCGAGGAAGGGAGAAAAGAGCATCTTGAATCTTCTCACTTGTGAACATTGTACCCATTTTGGAAACCTGGGCTGGTGTACATCTGAAGCTCATCAAGCTTTCAATATCTATAGGTGAATAAAATGTCGTACTTTCATTGCTTCCTAAGATATACTCAAAATATTCTGAACAATGATCTAGGATTTGCTGTTGTGAATCAAGACAATTACCAAGTCTGTCAAAGAGGAAATGAATGTGTTTCTGATATTGTCTTGAAGTTTCTATACGATGAAAGAAAGCTGAGTTGCAATCTTCATTTGAGAGCCAGTTTATGCCAGAATTATGCCGTAAGAAAGCCTCCTCTGCCTTAACTAGAATTTGCCACTTTCTGTGAGCCTCCTTTTCTGCAAGGGCTAGAGCGATTGAGGGCCGATCTAGAAGTTGATGCTGCTTAGCAAGAAGAAGATCATGAGCTTCATATACTCTTTTCTCTATGTTAGAATAGTTTTCTTTGCTGAAACTTCTAATAGGAGATTTCAAGGCCTTTAACTTCTTACTTATTCAAAACATTGTTGACCCGGTGAAACTATAAGAGTACCATAGGGTTTGAATCATATGTAGAAAAATTGTATTTTGAATTAGCAGATTAAGGAATTTGAATGGTTTACGCTGCCTCTGAACTTCCGGGTTTAATATGACACTACTTGGACTGTGGTCGGAAAAGTCTGGATCTCCAAATAAACCAAAGGACATTGGCCACAAATTAAACCAATTGTCATTTACAAGGACTCTGTCTAACTTCTTTGCTCCTAGATTGGTCACACTCATATTCCACCATGTAAATGTGTTTCCTCTATAGGTAAGGTCAGCTAAACCAGCATCCAGCAAACAGGAACTGAAGTCTCGCATTCCTCTACTTACGCACTGGTTTTCCAAGGAGAAGTCTTCCTGGTTTAAGGCTTGATTAAAGTCTCCCAACATAGTCCATGCCCTATTACTAATTCATGAGTCAGAATAAAGAGTAATAAACTTATCCTACAGGCTTCTCCTTACTACTTAACAATTTGATGCATAAAAAAACGTCACCACAAACGCAGATGGGAAACTTGTGAGTATTAGCTCACAGGAGATCATTTGCAGAGATTTGGATAATATTGTCCCTTGAAAGCTAGGATTCCAGAGGATCCGAATCTTTCCTAGCTCCGAAAATCTATAATTGTCTTCAAAAGACCAACCAGGGAGTAAGGCATTGATGATCAGTTTTTGCCTCGGCTGGTGGACGTGAGTCTCTATAAGACTACCAAAAAGAAATTGGTTAAGCTTCAACAATTTCTTGAAACCATTTCTATGACTTGTTTTTTAAATCCGCGAACATTCTAACAAAAAAAGTCTATCGACATAATGATATGTGGGTTTGGGGCATTTGCCCCAGATGCTACATAATTGGCGCTTCGACAAAACCTCCACAAAAGCGAGTCCATCCTCCTATTCCTTATCAGCCCCAGTAGATTGATCTACTCCATCCGATGAACCTGTATTTACCTTCTCAGGTAATTCTGGTGAATCGATGTCAGTTCCTGAATAGGTAAGTTGTTTGGTGTGATAATAGCTAGTCCTACGCCTAAAGGAAAGCATTGTATTTCACTCGTTTCTCCAATATCAATCTGCTTTGTAGGCGTACTAAAGACTGGAGTGATGAGGGAATCTTTTGACACAAGTAATACTTTTTGAGAAAGTGAGGATGCACCCAGATTTTCTTGAACTTTGGCTTCTTTGAAGACTGGCTTCTTTGCCTTTACTTTTTCTACATCACCTTGAACTTTTGATTTAGGTTTTTCACCCTATGCTCTTTCTCTTGGGAAGTTAGTTGTGGCGTGACTTGTTGAAGAGCAACCCATGCAGGTTATGGGAGCTGACGGGCATCTTTTGATGCTATGGCCAATTTCTTGACAATGCAGAGCAAATCGGTGGCATCCAAGGACTAGACATCAAAATTCTTACAACCCTAAAGAGCACTTTACATTGACCCCTTCTGGAAGAGGCTTGCAAGGATCAATGACTGTAAGAACCTTGGAAACTTCCAGATTAGTTAGGTTTGCTATCGAAGGGTGCAGGTCTAGTGGATGGCCGACTTGACTCGCAATGTATTTAAGTCCATCGACGTTAAAGTACCGAAGCAGAACATTTCGTAGCTCAAGCCAAACTGGGGCTGAGGTTAGCTCGGATTTCTTCTGAGTCGGTCCTAGTTGCCATTTTTCCACAAACATTGTCTGGCCCTCTATTTGTCAAAGCCTTAACGCTAACACTCTCGTTCTTGTTAGGGTGTTTGGGACTCCAAACAGAAAGGCATTTCCTTCCAATTTTGAGACTGAAATATCACGATATCGCTTGTTCCAGATGCCGTTAAAAATGGCATGAACCGTACCTTGCGGTGGCGGATCGGAATAAAACTGGCCAATGATGAAGTTATCCCACGCTTTGCAATTTTTCTTGATTATTGAGTCCGGAATCTTGATTATTGAGTCCGGAATCTCAACACATGATTCCCCTGATGGTAGCAAGAAGGGAGTGCCTTTCTTTTGGAGCCATTTAGATCCTTTGACTAGATCACACCAAGATTCTAGATCTGCAACTTTCAGACCTGTTTCATGTGGTTTTGGCCGATTCTCTACGGGATCTACTTTTGATACTGATATCGGAGCATCTTTCATCGGGTTTGCTTCTGGAGCCTGAGCAGCAAGGTCGGAGACTGAATTGATTCTAGTGGATTTTTAAAAGGTGGTCGCAATTGTTGAGGTGACAGTATCGCAAGCATCATTTATCGCCAGAGAGGAAACAGAGGTCTTGAGGAGCCCTGTTTTGCCTTGTCGGAATTTTGAGGCACGGATTTCAAGGTCGTCGAACTTTGATTTGACGAGATCCCACGAGAAGGAGAAATTTTTTTACGCTTTTTATTCTCCATGATGAGGGGAGGACCTTTGAGGGGAAGAGACGGGGCTTCCGACGCAATGAAAAACGCCGGTGGTGAGATGAAGTGAACAAAGAAAAATCGTCTTAATCGCCTTCTCGATAATCGTGTCTGAGAAAGAGAGAGCACTCTAAATCTTAGATAAACGTGCATGAGAAATGCCAACTTCTACAAAATAAAAATATATATCGAGCTTCCGATGGTTCAATTACGAAATAATTTAAAACCCAAAAAAAAAATATACTTTGTTACCCAAATCGTAGGATACATAAATACCTTTATTTTCGTTTTATTAATGCATGATAAATATATATTTTTCTATTTTATTTTAGGTCTTCCATTTTATTTATCTAAGTTATTAATGCATGAAAATATATGAAAGTGAATATCTCGTGTATGAACATGAACAGACAATAGAGTGAGAAAATGACAAGTTTGGAGAAGCTTCAAAATTCGAGCAAATTAAAGAAACAAAACCAATAATAAGAAGTAACAGCTTTCTCAGTCTTTTAACGAAAACCCTTTATCAAAAAAGATAATAATAATTTCTCATTCTTTTAAGCTGAATAAATATCTAGAAAAGCAGTGACATTTACCTATGATCAGACACTGGATTCTGATTCTATTTTCTTGGAATTTGTGGTAATTGCAGTCTCTTTCGCTCTCATATTTTCCCGAGAAAATTGAGGGAGAAGTCTAGCTACCTCTGCAAGAAAACTTATCGTCTGACAACGCATGCAATAATTATGAAAATGCAAAGGATTTTAACATCTGAAAACAGACTACAGACTCCAGAAAATGACAAACTTCAAGAAAAAAATAAAAGGATCAAAGCCTCAATATTGGGAAACTAAAATAAACAAAAAAATACCCAGAAATAAACTCAGATTGACTCTGAGGAAAATTACCCAGAAAGAGACAACTGGTATTGGCGCCATCTTAGGGAAAAAATCTTGGGAAGAAACAGTGCGTCTCATTTCTTAGACTGAATAAAATTATTTATAAAGAAAATGAATTGAGACCACGATATATGGAAAAAAATAAGAATATGAGTTGAAGAGAGGCCCATTATTCTCTAATGCCTAATTATATTTGGGCTCTCATCAAACCGTAGCTTTTCAAAAAGCTTCCTTTTGGTAAGATGTTTCCAATTTCTTTTAAATATACTCCATATTTTTTAAATGAACTTAAAATTATCTAAAACTTAGACTACCTCATTTTCTGAAAAAAGAGTATTGTATTTCATTCTTTTGGCATCAGTAAGAAAATAAAAAAAGACTACACAGTTGCCAAAATAGTCAAAATATTGGAAAGAAAAAAATGGTCGAGTTTTAGGTCTATAACCTAACATTCTATCTAAAAACTAAGAGTTAATTGCAAATATGCCACAAAAACGATAATGATATTCGAAAAACGCTATTCAGAACTCAATTGCAAAAATGCTACTTTTTGTGTGTAAAATAACTGTTTTGCCCTTCTGTTCAGTTGAAATTTTTTTCTATATCTTTTTGTTTTGTCCACGAATTTTCGTAAAAAATTTATATTATGTGATTTATCCACGAGATAATTATGTAGAAGCTTGAAAGGGACTTTCGAAGGTGATCAAGTTTCCCCTTCGTATTGGTACAAGTATATCCTAATTTTCAAAGTATTCATATTTTGAAAGAAAGGTTGGTGGTGAAACGGTGCGTTTTTCTAAGGGGGGGGGAGGATTTTGGCGCTTTTGAAGAGTTTAGGTTTTAAGTTTTCTGTAGGAGTCAAGATGTCGGTGTTGCCGCCAGGACAGGCATCGGAGGTGGCCGGAGAGGTTCCTTAGGGTGAAGAGGTAGTTCGTGTCAGTGTTACTTTGGATGAGCGTGTGGTTTCTGATGCGAGTTGCATTGTTGTGAGTGAGGAGTTATCGGTTTCGAACAGAGGCAAGGATCGGCGTGTGGTTTCTGTCACCGGGGAGGAGCTCTGGAGGGAAGAGGTGGTTTGTGTCGGCGTTAGCAGTGATTTGGGTGTGTCTTCAGGAGAGGGTCATGTTGTTCTTAGTGAGGAGATTTTGGGTTCTACCATGGGCAAGGATAAGGGTTTGCTTTCTGTAATTTTGGAGGTGGGACAGCTAGAGGAGGTTAGGTGGTCTCGCGATTTCATCTACGATTGGTGGTTCTGTTTCAGGGGAGGTTTCTGTAGTAGAAGGGTTTCCGGCGATGAAAAAGTTTGGTTCGGCGATCAGCAAGGTTTCTTCTACTTCCGAGATGGTTATACAGAGGGAGGCTATCTATGTGGATTTTGTTTCAGAAGTGGTTTCAGAGGGTGTTAGGACTGATGTGGTTGCACCTCGTGTTCATGAGGGGATGGAAACAGTTAGGCCTTTTGCTACGGAGGTAGTAGAGGCCAATATCGAGAACAGAGCTATTGTGGTTACTCCTACTGTTGCACAAGTGATTGATCCTCGAAAATCATATCTTTTTGTACTTCAGAAAAAACCAACTTTGCTGAAGCTGGATCTATCGTTCACAGAGGAAGATGGTAATAAATTTATCATGGTTCCAGATGATATAATTAATGATCAAGCTCCACTTTGGGAGGATTTGATTGTTGGGAAGTTCCCTGAGGATTCACCACACATAGCAAAAATTTACGTCATAGTGAATAAAATATAGTGTTTTGGGAATAAGAACATCAAGATTTATGCTTATGTTGTTAACTCTACGACTTAAAAAAATTTCTGATACGAGATAAGTTGATTAGTGATCGAGTGTTACTAAGAGGTATGTGGAACATAGCGGATAAACCAATGATGGTTACGAAATACAGACCGATTGTGGAAGATGATCAATCAGCTTTGCTTATGATGCCTTTATGGGTTACTATCAAACAAATTCCATCCTCTTTATTCTCTTGGAAGGGATTGAGTTTCCTTTCAAATGCAGTGGGTGAGCCAAAGCGTCTTCACCCTGACACGAAGCTTTGTACAAAGTTTGATAGGCAAAAGTTTTCATAGATGTCGATTTGACAAAGCCTCTGCCAGATTCTTTTAAATTCAAGATGAAACATGGAGTGCTTTCAGAAGAAACATACTTGTATCCATGGCTGCCTCCGAAGTGTAATGTTTGTTATAAGTGAGTCCATTCACGTTAAACTTGTAGAACTAAATCCAATTTTGAAAGTATGGTTCCAAGAATTCTTTAAAAAGGAGAAGATTTGGGCATTGATTCTACAAGAAAGCAATCAGCCTCTATTCTAATTGTTGAGGCGTGTGCAACGATTTTAAATGCGGTGAAGAAGGCTGCTAAGCCAAATCAAGATTCATCACATCCTGTATGCAAAGATCCAGACGTAGGTGATGAATTCGTGAAACCTTTGGGCGGTATATTGGTGGAAGTACGAACAAGTGCGAACAATGCAAACAAGATCTGCCACAACCCGTATATAAAGATACAGGCGAGGGTGGTAGATACGTTACACCTGTATGTGTTGTTTATATGGTTACTCAAGAAACTCTAAAACATGCTGAGAAGTCTAGCAGTAGTGGTGGGAGTGGAGGTTTGAAGTTAAAAAATGATGATTGGTTTTTAGTTTCACCAGGGAAAGGAACCCATGTAGGAGGGAAAATATCACTGAAGCAAATTTCATTAGGTTCACCTTCTCGGTTTTCAGTTTTTGCAATGGAGGAGGAGAATCGGGATAATCGAGGTTGTAGCCAAATGGAAAAATAGATAGTACAGGCGCAGGGAATTGCTGAAAAAGAAATAGCAGAATCTTTCACCCATATATCAAGTGTTCGGTCGTCTCTCCCAAGGGCTTCAAAGACCACGAGTAAGAATGTTACATAAGTAAACTTTCAAGGTACAAAGGATGTAATTCCTAGTACTTCGAAGAGAAAGGGCTTAAAGAAAAAACCTTAGATGTCGGGTTTCTTCTGAAACATTCGTGGTTTTAATAAAAATTCAAAGCATTCAATTATTCAAAGTTGGGTAAATAATCATTTTATGTTGTTCGGATGTTTGTTGGAGATGAGAGTCAAGGAGAGTAAAGCGCCTATTATTGTAAATTCGGTTTTTCCCAACTGGTCTTTCATGTCGAATTATGTGTCTAATCAGTTGGGACGCATTAGGGTAATATGGAAGGATACTACAAGGTTAACACCAGATTTGAATAGTAGTCAAATGATTACTTGTTGGTTTTTGTTGGAAGGTGAGACGGAATAATTTATTTGTTCTTTTATGTATGCTTCTAACTTTGTGGAGGAAAGAAAAGAGTTGTGGGAAGATATTCGACATCAACACAATTCTCTTCTCTTTAGAAATAAACTGTGGAGGATTTATGGAGATTTTAATGAGATTCTTGATGGGGAAGAGCATTCGAATTTTGCATTAACACAAATTGCTTCGCTTGGTAGGCGAGATTTCTAGGAAGTAACGAGATATTGCTTGTTATTTGATCTTGTTTATCACGGTTCGTGTTTTACATGGTATAACAAGAGACAAGAGGGACTAATTTGTAAGAAGTTTGATAGGGACTAATTTCGAGGAAGGTGAATAATTGTTGGCTGTAAAAATTTCCATCTTCTTATGTTAATTTCGACTTGGGAGCGTGGTCTGATCATGCTCGAGGAAGAATTTATCTAGGTGCAGTGAGTGTAAAGGGCACTAGGCCTTTTAAGTTCTCGAATGTTCTTGCAAATCTGCCGCAGTTTTATAGCTATGTTCGTGATTATTGGAGTTCTACAGTACTACTCTTTGTTTCTACTTCAAAATTATTTCCGTTATCGAAAAAACTAAAAGATACACTTGCATATATTATCAAGCGAACTAGTGAGACTCACGAAGATCTTTATAATAAGCAACCAGTAACACTTGAGGATCCATCACCGCAGAAGATTGAAGAGGAAAGTTTAGCTTTTAGGAGGTGGGATTTCTTATCAGGTTTGGAAGAGGGCTACCTTAAGTAAAAAGCAAAGTTGCATTGGTTGAATGTTGGGGACCAAAACAATAAATATTTCACAAGACAGCTGAGATTCGGAAAATGCATAATTCAATTCAAGAAATTATTTCTCAAGACAGAGAGGTGCTGAAAACAAGTAAGGGATTAAAGGAGAAGCGGCGAGATATTTTTGGGATTTTTTAGCGCATCACCCATCAAATTATCAGGGCACTAAAATTGAGTTTTTACAACAACTGCTGGATTTTAGATGTTCGGATATTGACAAGAATTTGCTGGAGGAAGAAATTAAGCAGGTTCTTTTTTCAATGCCTAACAACAAATCTTCGGGACCGGATGGTTACACAAGTGAATTCTTTAAGAAAGCTTGACCAATTGTTGGGAATGATTTCATTATTGGTATTAAATTATTTTTCCAGAAATGTTTCCTGCCCAAGGGGCTCAATGCCACCATTATGGTGTTTATCCCAAAGAAGGAAGAAGCTAAGACAATGAAAGACTCGTCTTATTTCCTGCTGCAATATGATTTACAATGTGATTTCTAAAATTATCGCAAATAGACTTAGTTCTTCTGCCTAAGTTTATTGCGTCGAACCAATCATTGTTTGTAAAAGATCAGCTACTGATGGAAAATGTCCTTGTTGTGCCATGAAAATAGACATCTTGTTGTGCCATGAAAATATATATTTTGAAGGTTTTTTTATTCAGTCCAATGGGACTTCTTATTGAATTTTCTTGAGGATTTACATTTTATGGATAAATTTATTCATTGGATAAGGTTATGCATTTCAATAGCATCTTTTTCAGTCCAAATAAATGGTGAATTGGTGGGTTTTTCAGAAGTGGTAGGGGTCTTCGACAAGTTTTCTCTCTCTCTCCTTACCTTTTTGTTATTTGTATGAATGTTTTATCAAAACTCTTGGACAAGGGTGCGGTTCAGAAGAAATTCTGGTATCATCCAAAGTGCAAATATTCAATTAACTCATTTGTGTTTTGCGGATGACTTGATGATCTTTGTGGAGGGACACAAAAAATCCATAAAAGGTATTATTCAAATTTTCGATGAGTTTGTTGTGCTCTCTGGTCTGTGGATTAGTGTAGAAAAATCAACTTTATACATGGTGGGATTGTCAGAGGCTAAACGATCTGAGATTATACAAGACTTCCCATTTGCTCAAAGTCAATTATCGGTAAGGTATTTGGGGCTGCCTCTACTCACTAAGCAAATGACTAGGCTTGGTTACTCTATTCTCAGGGAGAAGTTAAGGAATCGAGTGAATTTTTGGACAGCACGACATCTATCATATGCTGGAAGGCTACAACTTATAAGGTCAGTTCTCATGGGAATAATAAATTTTTGGTTGTCAGCATATTGATTACCTAGTGGGTGTATTAAGGAGATTAACCAAATATGCTCTGCTTTTCTTTGGTCTTGTCCTGAGTTGAACACCAAAAAAGCAAAGATAAAATGGCTGGATGTTTGTCATCCTAGACAAGAAGGAGGGCTTCGCTTACAGTCGCTTAAAGAAGCAAATAAGGTAGGCTGTTTTAAACTAATCTGGAGGATATTGTCAGTAAGGGATTCATTATGGGTTAAGTGGATATCGGGCTCCATTAAGCAGCATGTTTCTGGACTTTGAATGAATATTCTAGCATGGGGTCTTAGATGTGGAGAAAACTATTGAAATACCAAGATATAGTGAAACAGTTTTACAAGATTGAAATTTGAAATGGTAATAAAGCATTTTTTTGGTTTGATAACTGGAGTTCCCTAGGATGTCTTCATGATATTACAGGAAGGAGAAGGTATATAGATATGGGAATCCCAGCTCATGCGACTGTTGCCTCGGTCAAGGAAAACCCCTGTCGAAGACGACACCATTGTGATCACTATAACCAAATTGAAATAGTGATTGATCAGATTTACTATCAAGGATGATGATGATGATATTCCTTTATGGAGAGGAAAAAGAGAAAAATACCAGCATAAGTTTAGCACAAAAGTAATGAGGGGCTGGTACGTATTTCTTATCCATGTATTGATTGGTACAAGGGAGTTTGGTTTACAAACGCTACACCCAAGTACTCGTTTACAATATGGTTAGCTATCAACAACCGCCTATCAATGGGAGATTGCATCGAGGAATGGAATTTGAGCCAAAGAACTTCCTGTATTTTTCTGGTGCTCTGAATGAGTCCCGTAATCATTTATTCTTCTTATGTCTATACTCAGGGGCAGTTTTGGACTTCTCTCATGCATCGTCTACTCGAAAATGACTTTACTCTTGACTAGAGCCGTCTAGTATCCATGCTAACTACCTCAAGCAAAAGCATTACTCATCTCTTCACTTATAGGTACACTCTCCAAGCAATGGTTTATCATCTTTGGAAAGAACATAATGGAAAACGTCACGGAGAAGCGACTTCTACACCAGCTCATCTTGTCAAAATCATTGATAAGAACGTCGGAAATTGTTTCAGCTCTATTCGCAATCAAGAAGGCAATACCTTGGTCGATGGTCTCTCGCTATGGTTCGCCAGCCACCATAATCTCAACCCAGCAAGTTATCTTCATCAACTATCTTCAGCTATTTTTTTCTATTTTTCTTCTGACATTTTTTCAGCTGATTCGAAAGTGGTATGTACTTTTTTCCAAAACTGGTGTTATCCCAATTAGGTTTTCCAGTTGGGTTTTAATGAAACGACAATTTTTTGATAGTCAAAATTAGAGCTTTTGTTCTTTTAAATTTGTTTCAAAAACTGTTGCACATGTTATAAAAATTACACTTTAAATATAAATTAACATAATATTCAACAAAAAAAAAGTGATCAAGATGTTAATTTATGTTTCAAATTATATGAGCAGCTTGGAGAGGGCTACATCGATGTTAGACATCATCTTAAAAATCCAAGACACTGAAAGATTCTATTTGATAAACATAAACCATATCTCAGAAAGTATCAAAGACGCGCAAAGACCATTACAAAACTAGTTCCTCAGTCCTTAGAGATACATTGTTGGATACAAAATGCCAATGAACCTGCACGAGCCACTACATGATCATCAGATTTTTGGGGGAAGGAAATATAGATTTCAAGTGTATTCCATCGGAGATTCTGTAGGGAATTAATCAGGAAGATATAGGCTTTAGCATATAGTCTTCACTGTGTAAATCTCTGTCACATGTATACTCTATCATCTGTAAATTACACTTTTGTTTTATGTAACTTTTTGACATATATCTTTGCTTACAAAAACATGATAATGTTTACCACTGGAACATAAGAAAATCGTTAACCCAGGAACTGGAAAACATAAAAAATGAAACTAATTAATTTCCGTTGTCGTGAATGAATATGGTGAAATAAATATTTTTTTTTAAAATAAAAAGGAAACTTTCCTTTTACTATTAGTAAATAGTAACAGTGCAAAAGCATCAAAATCCTATTAGAAAAAAAAAAAGAATTAGCATACTCCATCCACTATAAATACCCTTCTTTGTGTAAACAAATCCATTAATCAACTCTGAAATTTCAATCCATCCTGAAATAATCATCAACAAAGAAAAAAGAAATAAACCCTAAAAATCTGAGAATGGAGGAAGAGACTTGCTTGGACTGCAAAAGACTAACCGTAATGGTGATTGACGACGGTAGCGGCGACACAATCTGCACAGAGTGTGACCGCGTCGTGGAGACTCACTTCATTGAATGCTCCGCGGAGTGGAGAACTTTCGCTGACGACGATCATAGTGCCAGAGACCCTACTCGTGTCGGTGCTCCGACGAATCCTCTTCTCATATTCGGCGGTCTCGCCACCGTCATCGAGAAACCCAAAGAAAAAGCTTCCTCCGTCGTCTCTAAAGAAGATAACTCCAGTTTGTACCGTTCACAGAATCTCGTCAAGAATCATGAAGAAGATCAAATCAAGAAAGGCTTTGAGGAGATTCAGAGAATGACGGAAGCATAAGACCAAGATATCCTTATCAACTCTAGGGCTTGTTAAATTATCTCCAAATTCGATGGCAACAATAACAAGAAATTACGCAGAGGGAAGAAGCTTATGGCTCTATGTGCAGCTTCTGTTTCAATAGCTTGTCGCGAATTGAAACTCTTGAGGACGTTGAAAGAGATCTCTATGGTCACCAATGGGGTGGAATTGAAGGATATACGTAAAGCGAGTATGGTGATAAAGCGTCTTCTCGAATCAGATCCAGTTAAGTTGGCTCCTCAGGCGATTATAAACACTGGAGAACTTGTTCGTAGGTTCTGTTCCAAACTTGATATGAATCAAAGAGAGATGATGGGGATTCAAGAATCGGTTGAGAAAGCTGAGAATTTCGATATTCGGAGAACCCCTAAGTCAGTTCTTGCTGCTGTTATCTTCATGATCTCTCAGTTATCTCAGATCAACACGAGACCTATTCGAGGTAATTGAATAATTCTTCTTTGGTTCTTACTTAGAAACCCTAGATTTAGGTAACTTACACTACAATTTAACTGTTAAATCTAACTCATAGGACTGATAATTCTTGGTTTTACAGAAATTAGAATGGTTGCAGAAATTGTGGAAGATACAATCAAGAAATCTGTTAAGGATATGTACCCTTATGCCTTGAAGATTATACCAAAATTGTATGCTTGTGAAGAAGACATTAACAAGAGATTATGAGGTATCATAAGGAAGGTCTAGTTGAGGAAGAAACTTTTTTGGGGATTTCTGATGAAGAAGAAGATGATTAAGAAATGGTATGATTCAGGATATGCTTGTTTAGGAGGAATTATTGTTACTAGTTGTGTGATTTCGTTTTAGTCTCATATATTCCCACTTGTTCTTGTTTGATATCCAAACTTTATTGTCGACCAAGTTGCTGTATATTTTATGTACTAAGATTATGAGCCAAGATCTTTTATCTGACTCAAGAGAAAATCTTTTGCTACATTGTGCACAAACTACCCCAAAAACAACCCTAAAATTTTAACATTATTGGTTCATGCATTTTAATTAAGTTTTATAAATTAATATAGGATTTGAAATCCTCATTGATTTTAGAGCAAACCATTTTTGATTTTGAAATAAAAACATTTTCCATGGATTTGAGTTTTGTATTTTCTTACTCCACTAAAATCCAATGTAGATTTTGTAATCCAAAACTAAATTATTAAACTAATAACATATGATTTTTATTGGTATTTAAAAATTATTAAACCAATAAAACACTATTTTGATAAAAAAAAAAGTTTTAAAATCAATAATTTAATAATACCTAACTAGATTAATAACCTGTGTTGTGTCCGGGTGCAATTTTTTTAAATGTAATTTGTTACAATATAACCTCAGTTAATTATAAATATTTGATGGTGTTAGAGTATAATTCATACATATTGTTAGTAGAATGATTATTAATATTAATGATTATATAGATGTTTTACGAAGCGTATTTGGGCAGTGTTTTCTCGATTGCTTTCCAACTGGAATGAAAATTCTTCTTCTCTTACGTAATTTCATGGAATGCAATTGGGCTTCTATAATAACTTTTAGCGGTGGCCAGATGCAATCTCAATTTTTTTTACATAATAACATCGTTTAAAACAAAAAAGGGAAAAAAATATAATTTATCATTATTATTTTAGTCAATATTTATATATATATATATATATGAACTTGTTATAATTAGATATGTATTGTACATGAAAATTAAGTAAGATTTGTAAAGGTTTAATAGTAAAAGTGGAATGTATTTATTTGTGGATATAAAAATTTAGAATAATTATATTAAAAATGAAATTTTTTTTAATACAATTATATAATTTTTCGAGTTGCAACTTGAAATATTTTTTTGGGATTTTGATTCTCGCAATTTTTACAGATTTTCTTCTGTTTTTGTGTGTAGCCGATGAGATTTGGCAATTGACATGATCATACGCCAAAGGATTAGAGCTAAATTATATAACTACTAAGTTTGTTGATTGGTTTCTCCAGCATTGTAATATTCAACATTTTACATTATTGGTAAAAATTAATTAAATCTAAATTAAACTCGAAGGTGCGTACCAAAGAAAGAATTGGTTTTACTCTCAAAATGGGGGAAAAAAGAATCGTAATATAATTTGTGTATGAAGAGCTACGCAGAAACGGATCGTGTTGCGACCATTGGATCTTGTGGCTCATCATACTTGTTGTAAACGTGGAGCAAGATATCACGGCAAGGACGGTGGCTCCAAGCTTGATACAAGATAAGAAAGCCCCAGATAGTTTACGGTGCAGGCTATAGGCTTCGTCAGGCGGTGGTGTGAGTCTATGTTTCAATATGGTTGCTCCTAAATTAGAGATGCTCTGAGTAATGTTGTAGGCTCAGAAATCGTAGCCACCCGGTTCAGCAAAAGGTAGACCAGCGATGAAACCGGCTTGGACGTGAGCGTCTTGCATTACATCAGATTCATCTCCAGTTTAAAACTCAAGTCTCTTCGACATTTCAATCACAAAAACAATCACTGTCTTTCTTTGCACATGCCATCACCTGGAAAAAGCTTCCCACAAGTTATTCTCAAGAATCAAGTTTTAGAGTTCTTTACATGTGAAGGTAGAAAAAGCTTCCCACAAGTTACTTTATTGTATAAGAACTTACCCCAGTTTGCATCCGTCTGCATGAAGCGGAAGACAAAGAGATACTCATTACAAAAAAACAGCGCAGAACTGACGGTCGTATACGTCTGTTATAAATAGTCGGAAATAAAAAAATTATCGAAAATTCGTTGGTATTTCTGACGGATTCCGGATATCCGGTTTCCGACGGAATAGTCCATCGGAATTCTGATCCGGTATCTGTCGGAAGAAAACTGTTGGTAGTCCGTCAATAGTCTTTCGACGGAATAACTGACGGATTTAAAACGGTATATAATCCGACGAATTTCCGATAGTGGTTTAGACAGATTTCCGACTAATGTATTTCTCACAAATGTTTTAGTTAATTTTAGAAAAATAATTATTATTATAATTAAATAAATTAATAAAAGTATAATTATAAATATAATTAAATAAAAATAAAATTTAATTAAAATTCTGAAATCAAAATAACAAATAAAAATAATTCCAAAGAAAATATAAATTATGCGAAATTAAAAACACAAAAAAATTAGAAATCTAAAAATTTCTAATCTTGAGGAGGCGGTTAGAACGCACGGAAGAATGCATCCATCTGATCCTGCATTGCTTTGAGCTGTGCAGCCGTGTTTTCTTCTATAGTCTCAATCTTGTTGTTGAGAGCTTCAATCTCGGCTAACTTTTTATCGAGTTGTGCTCTAAACTGAGGATCTCCATAGAACCTCGAAGTTGTGGAAGATGACGACGAGTACTCTTATGGAAGTCCAAAAATACGGTCTTTGGACTTTGGAGTCTTGGACTTCAGAGTGACCTACGAAAAAAAATTAAGTAAATCATTAGAAAAGAGTTAGTTAAAGGAAAAAAGAAAATTAAAATAAAGAAAATTTTTAATTCAACTTACTTCGTAGACAAATTCGTTGAGCTTCTCAACGGGAACTTTGGTGCAAGGAGGAGTTCCGTCAACCATCGGCTGTGATTGCAGAAACTCCTCTCCTAATCTTGTCCTATTCTCCACGATCTCCCGAATAACCGGATCTTGTATTTTTCCCGTCTTGCGGTTCATGTGCGCATCTAGTAGCAAAACAAGATGGGATGGACAGACACTTTCTTGACGGAACTGAAATATTTTATTAAAAGTTAAAGTAAGTAAATAAAGTGAAATTAAAGTTTAAATTTAAAAACACTTACCAGTTGTTCCCGGGAAGCCTTGCTCGTTGCTCCCAAATTGTGAGTGACAATTCTTTTGCCCTTGCGGCCACTCTTCCGATTGGTTGATTGAGTAGTCGATGTTGCCTGAGTCTCAGCCATCCGCCAATACTCAACCACCCTGTTCCAGAGATTTAGGTTTGCAAGCAGCTTCCTAGGAATGCCATTTTGGTTCCACTTGTCCTTCCACTCGTTCAACTTCCTTGAGTAGACTTTCGATGCCTTAGCATCGAACTCATGTCTAACCCGAGACGTGAGGTCTCTATCCCAAGTGAAATCTTGCTGTAAAATGAAATGGTTAAAATATAGGGACGATGACCAGTTTAACCCAAAATTGTAGTTTAATTGCTAGAATGACTTGTGTATATTTCGAGTTAAAAGTAGGGTCTAAATGCCAAGCATACCCTTACAATGCTGTGTAAAAAATAAAATAATTAAGATAGTGTCATTAATGATTAATTCCAGCGCGAAAAAAATTTACAAAAATGCCATTTAGTTATTTTAGTTACCGCAGACTTATTTTAATTACCACAGAGTTATTTTAGTTACCGTAGACTTATTTAGTTACCGCAGACTTATCTTAGTTACCGCAAACTTATTTCGTTACCGCAGACTTATTGAACATTGTTGCAGACTTATTGAGTTATGTAGTTACGGCAGACTTATTGGGTAGTTACGACAGACTTATTGTAGTTATCGCAGACTTATTGAAACGTTGTCGCAGACTTATTGAGTTATGTATTACGGGAGACTTATTGAGTAGTTACCGTAGACTTATTGAGTAGTTACCGTAGACTTATTGGGTTATTTAGCTACGGCAGACTTATTGAGTAGTTACCACAGACTTATTGAGTAGTTACCGCAGACTTATTAAAAATTTTTTTTGGACGAAGGTGTTGGCGACGGTGGCAGACCCGGTGGTGGCGACGACGGTGGTGGCGGCCGGCGCCGGTGGTGGTGGCGGCCAGCGCCGTTGGTGGTGGCGGCCGGCACCGTTGGTGGTGGCGGTCGGCGCCGTTGGTGGTGGCGACGACGGTGGTGGCGACCGACGCCGGCGGTGGTGGTGGTGGTAGTGTTATCGCAGACTTATTAAGTAGTTACCGCAGACTTATTGTAGTTATCGCAGACTTATTGAAACGTTGTCGCAGACTTATTGAGTTATGTAGTTACGGGAGACTTATTGAGTAGTTACCGTAGACTTATTGGGTTATTTAGCTACGGCAGACTTATTGAATAGTTACCGCAGACTTATTGAGTAGTTACCGCAGACTTATTGAAATTTTTTTTTGGACGAAGGTGTTGGCGACGGTGGTAGACCCGGTGGTGGTGGCCGGCGCTGGTGGTGGTGGCGACGACGGTGGTGGCGACCGGCGCCGGCGGTGGTGGTGGTGGTAATGTTATCGCAGACTTATTAAGTAGTTACCGCAGACTTATTGTAGTTATCGCAAACTTATTGAGCAATGTAGTTACGGCAGACTTATTGAGTAGTTACCGCAAACTTATTGTAGTTATCGCAGACTTATTGAGTTATGTAGTTACGGCAGACTTATTGGGTAGTTATCGCAGACTTATTGAGTAGTTATGACAGACTTATTGAGTTATGTAGTTACGGCAGACTTATTGAGAAGTTATGGCAGACTTATTGAGAAGTTACCACAGACTTATTGAGTAGTTACCGCAGACTTATTGCGTTATATAGTTACGGTAGACTTATTGGGTAGTTACCGCAGACTTATTGGAGTTATCGCAGACTTATTGAAACGTTGTCGCAGACTTATTGAGTTATGTAGTTACGGCAGACTTATTGAGTAGTTACCGCAAACTTATTGTAGTTATCGCAGACTTCTTGAGTTATGTAGTTACGGCAGACTTATTGGGTAGTTACTGCAGACTTATTGGGTAGTTACCGCAGAGTTATTGTTGTTATCGCAGACTTATTGTTGTTATCGCAGACTTATTGTTGTTATCGCAGACTTATTGAGTTATGTAGTTACGGCAGACTTATTGGGTAGCTATCGCAGACTTATTGAGTAGTTATGGCAGACTTATTGAGTTATGTAGTTACGGCAGACTTATTGAGTAGTTACCGCAGACTTATTGAGTAGTTACCGCAGACTTCTTGTGTTATATAGTTACGGCAGACTTATTGGAGTTATCGCAGACTTACTGAAACGTTGTCGTAGATTTATTGAGTTACGTAGTTACGGTAGATTTATTGTGTAGTTACCGCAGACTTATTGTTGTTATCGCAGACTTATTGAAACGTTGTCGCAGACTTATTGAGTAATGTAGTTACGGCAAACTTACTGGGTAGTTACGGCAGACTTATTGAGTTATGTAGTTACGACAGACTTATTGAGTTACATAGTTATGGCAGACTTATTGAGTAGTTACGGCAGACTTATTGAATTTTTTATTTTTAGACGAAGGTGGTGGCGGCGACAGTGGCGGCGACAGTGGCGGCGACAGTGGCGGCGACAGTGGCGGCACCGGTGGGGGCCTGTGGGGGCGTCGGTGGTGGTGGCGGCGGCGATGGTGGTGGTGGCGGCGGCGATGGTGGTGGTGGTCGACGACGGTTGTGGTGGCGGCTGGCGTCGGTGTTGGTGGCGGCGACGACGGCAGCGGCGGTGGCAGCGTCGGTGACGGTGTCGGTTGTGGCGGTGACATAAGTGGTATTTTTTTTTTGACGAAATTTTTTTTATATACGAAAAGAAAAAATTACAAAACATAAAAAAATATAAATGGCAATTTTTGTAATTACAAAAATAAAGGTTTGGTTTTATTGTATTTTAACCATTTTCAAATTTACCAAATTTCAGACAGGTCAATCTACCAATTAACTCTAAAATTTGAGTCAATCTATGCCATTACCTCTAAAATATAAAAACTTTATAAAAACTCAATTATCATACATATGAAAACTTAAAATTTTAATGTTAAAAAGTAAAGTAAAAAATACTGTAAATTGACGAAACCATAGATCACGCTCATGCAACGACATAAGGGAGTATGTCACATACAGACGTTGAAGCATTCCGTTGAACATACGGTTGATAGACTTCGATATCCCATTATGAGATATATGGAACCTATAAAACAAAATTAGTTTAAAATTGTTAAAAATAAACAAATTAATTAAAGAAACTTATAAATAAAGTTACCAAGTATTGTTGTCTTCACAATCGGGATGAAGATGGGGCAATCTTTCCCGACCGGGTTGAGAAATGAAGTCCTCTATGTTCATATGGGTCGGAGCGTTCGGAGTGGAACCCGCTTGATGAGTGGCTGAAAGAGATTGCGTCTCTGGAACAAGACTAGAGCGGTTTCGACTCAATCCTCGGCCACGTCTCGATCAACAATGAAAAAAAAGAAATTTTTATAAATTATAAACATATAGAAAAAATGAAATTATAAACATATGGAAATCGAAAGTAAAAACTAAAATTTTTATAAATTATAAAATTATTTAAAAATATTTAAACAATATATAAAAATATACAAAAATATTTTTTTAAATAAAAAATATCACATAAGAACCGCACACATCTTGAAATTCTGCTGCAATGAAACATTAAATGCTTCAACCCCATGCTTCCAGAGCATTTGTAACTCATAGATCAATGGCTAGAGGAATATATCTAGTGAGCTCCTTGGATGCTCTGGGCGGGGAACTAGCACGGAAAATAACAAAAAATCTTCTACACATGCACAAAGATGGTGGCAAATTATAAGGTGTCTTCCATGTTTTCCAAAAGGGTTAAAACCATCGTACATAACCCGAGGTATACATTTCGTTGCTCATACACAAAATCTAGATACATCGATTGGAAATGTTTCCACGCTTCTGTGTCTAACGGATGCGTAATCTCTCCATCTTGACAATGTTATGCATGTCATCTCATTGCCTCTATTGTGCGTTGAGATTGATATAACTTCTTCAACCTCTCCGTTAATGGTAAATACCACATCCGTTTATAAGGAATTGAAACTCTCCCACTAGTTTCTTGAAACCTCAGTTTTTAACAAAATCTATATCTTTTATGGTTTTCGTTTTCTCTCCAATATATCATACAGCTGTCGATACACACATCTATCATCTGATACGGGAAACCAAGACCAGCAACTAGTTTATGTACCTCATAGTATGATGCTGTTGAAATATTATCTTCAGGCAAAATATCTTTCACAAAATCTGCTATTGCATCAACACATTCTTCCGCCAAATTGTTTTCCATCTTAATAGTCATCATTCTACTTGCAGATGATAATGGTGAATGATCTTCTCTACAACCACTATATAGTGGTTGTTTCACTGCATGTAACATATCAAAAAAAATTTGCGCTTCTGCATTTGGTTCTTCAGCCTTATCTCTATCATAACCAGCCGACGGCATATTCTCCCTAAACACATCATTCACCATCTCAACTGTATCGGCACCTACATCTACTTCCCTTCTATCTCCTATGATATCGGCAACATTTGGTTTACTAGTACTACCATAATCATAATTTTTTTCTCCATGTAAACACCAAATCTTATAACCGGGCATAAACCCATTATTATACAAGTGATACCAAACTAACTCAAATTTAACATTATGAGAATTCTGGCATATACTACAGGAATATTTAATCTTACCATTTTTTTCGCTCCCCGTTGATTTCCGGTCAATCGCATGAACTCGCATATTCCTCGTGCATAATCATCTTTCAGTAAGTTTGAATCCGGATCCATCATAGGTTTGTCCATCCATGACCGAAAATAATTACCAGAAGACATTTTTTAACTTTTGCTATAAAGAGATTGAATGAGTAGTAAGTGGTGTGAATGAATGAAGAAATGTAGAAACATATATATATAATCTTGTCCGTCGTAATACAATGAGTATACAATGGTCACATTAACGTTTTTATTATTCGACAACTTTCTAACAATTTTTTGACAGATTTTCGATGGACATCGGTCGGAAATCCGTCGGAACATAACGTATACTATTTTCGACAGATTTCCGACGAATTTGTGCTTGTCCGTCGGAATTCTTGTCCGTCGGAATTCCATCAGTGTTTTTCCGACGGATTCTCTGTCCATCAAAAATCCGTCAAAAAATTTCAGTCGTAAAACCGTCGGAAAATTCCAACGTATTCTTATTCCGTCGTGCCTTTAAAGTGAGTTCGAGCATCTTTCTCCCAACAAAATCTCGTGTTCTGATCTAACAATGCTACTTTATCAATTGTGATCCCTGTAAGCATATGTTAAAAGCAAATATTAGTTCACCACAACATTATAACAAATTATCTGAACAGAGTAGAAGATAAATGGAGTTACCAGCTATAAGTTCTGTGGTTAGAACCTTTTTGCTTGAAATCTCATCTACCACAAGGGGAACGTAAAACCCTGGAGTGACTGAAAGCGCTTTTGACTTGTTGCTTCAGTTTCATAGTCACACTCCGCCGCCAACTCTTCTTTAGCAACCTGCAAAACACCTTCATTATGAATCTAAAGACATGGATAAATTGATTGTTAGTATGCACATTGTCATAATTTTAAGGGAAGATTCTCAATTTGTTATCTTTTCATCAGTGTTTTTCGATTGTCAGAGCATTTTCTTTAACATATACATCAATCATGTTATCGATTCCCTCTGTTTTAAAGCCCAAAAAAGTGTTAATAACACTCACAAACAGGTAAAAGATTTGAACCAAAATATAATAAGATCATACAATAATAATCATACCAAGGCATCAAAAGTTGGAAAATCGCCTTCTTTTATTTGAAATGTATCACGCATATACTCCAATAGTTCCTGCAAATTTTTTTAAAAGAAAACATAATTAGAAACAACATAAAAAATATAAGATACACAAATTATAAACAACATGAATATCAAAAAGAACACAAAGTAAGGAAAATAAATTAGTTAAAACGAAAAAATATATATAAATATAAGAGGTTGAAGAAAAAAAATGGATGTGTCATTGCATCCAATGAGATGATATATATATATACACATATATATATAGTGAAGAACATGTGTCAATTTAGGAATTTTTAAAGAAAAATATTATTTTAGCTTATTACGAAAGTTTCTTTGTTATTTATTATAATTTTATTAATTGAATAAATTAAAAATTTGAACAGTACTTTTAAAACTGAATATTTAATATTTAATGCATATCTCGAGTATTAATTGAATTTAGATTGTGTTTGATTTAATCACTAATTTGATTTTAGAAAAATACGGCTTATATTTAGAGTTGAAAAATTAGATAATATAATAGAAAAATCATAATTTTAAATGTTAACCAAATCTTTCATTTATAATAAAGAAAATAAATAATATGAAGAAAAATTTGAGTGCAAATGCAAAATATCAATTATGGTCAAAAGTGATTCCGTATAAGGCAAGTTTTGAGGCGATTGTGAGGGCGATTCGTCTAGGGTTTTTTGTGTGGCGCTATGGCATCTCCGCTGCCTGGGGGGTCTTCTGGGACCTCGGAGGTTGTCAGTAATGAGTTATGAAGTGCTGGTGAGGCAAGTGTTCAGACTAGGTTTGGTGCGAAGGTGTCTAAAGTTGTTTCAGTTCGAGAGGGGTTGTCGGGGTGAGAGGAGAGGGACTGGCAGATGAAGGTGATTCTCACAGTTCATCGGTGGTGAATGGTGCTCTGCGGGTTGATGTCCTGTTGGAGATTCAAAAATGCTGAGCCTCTATGGAGGGACGCTTCGTATATTGGAAAAATTCATACAGCTGCTAATAGGATTTGGGTGGACCAAGGTAAATATGCGAAGATTGATGTACATTTCCTAAGCAAGACGTCGGTCCTGCTTTGTATAGAGGATGCTCAAATGCGAGCTCGAGTGTTGAAACATAAGTATTGGCATTTTGCCAACGTACCATTGGTTGTGAGTGAATGGACTCCGGAATCAGCAAACGAGAGACATGATCTCTCTACTATGCCTATGTGGGTTGACCTTACGAATGTTCCGGGACACTTGTTTTCTCAGAAGGGACTACACTTCTTGGCGAGTAATACTAGAAAGTTTGGCGCGAAGTCTAGTGGAGATTAATTTGCAGAAGTCTCTAGTTGAAGAAATTTGTTTTACCGATCAGTGTGAAGAGTTGGTCTCTGTTTCGGTGGGGTATATGTGGCTTCCACCACGTTGTTCTAGTTGTCTGAAGTGGGGACATGGTGACAAGGATTGTATGGTACCCCATAAAGTTACCATACTATCGAGGGAGAGAGGCTCAGGTGTGACAACAGAGGATGGATTGTAGAAATCAGGGGCTGAGGTTGTGGGGATCGAAGCAGAGCTAGCAGTTACTGGGGCAGATTCTACTATCTTGTTTCGATCTGGAAGCCAAACTAGGGGGTGGTGAAAGATTTATTACTAGAGATGGAAAATTCACAAGCTCTCATCCAACCTGCTACACACAAAAAAACCGGAAAAAAGAGCATTGCACAACAATTACAACAAAGGTGGATGAGATAGAACGTGTAGTTAGTGTAACGCCAGTGAAGACAATGGAAGACACTCACCAGTGAAGAAAATGGAATCTCAATTGGAACATGATGATCCAATGATTGGAACTTTATCTCCATCGGGGTTTACGGTTTTGGCAGCTTTAAGTGATACATACGATATGGTTGAGGAGGGTGAGATACTGGATCAGAGTCTAAGGAGCTCTAAGGAGATCCACGATATGGATAAGAGGGGAAGAATTTAAGAAAGCTAGGAAACAGAGGCATAAAGGGAAGCCAATCCTAAAGAAGAAATACATTATACAATTGGGGTCGAGAAGAAATAAAAGCAAGCATTCGGAAGCATTGATATCATCTATCTTCTCATGGAACAAGATAGAATTCAATTACGAACTATGATTGTCACCAGTTAGGCCAAATCTGGGTGGTGTGGTCAGATAATGTGGAGGTGAATCTTATCTACAAGAGTGCACATCTGATTATTGTGGGTGTTTTAATGGGTATTGGCCAAGTGTTTGTGTGTTCTTGTGTTTACGCTTATAACTTTCAAGTTGAATATCGTTAGACATACTGCCCCATGGATTGTACTAGGTGATTTTAATGAGATCTTAAGTTCAGCGGAACATTTTTGTTTTCAAGATTACCGGTTTAATCAGTCTGGTATGGTGGAATTCCAAAATGCAGTATTGGCATGTGGTTTATCATATATCACATCGACTAAGCCTTCATATACGTGGTGGAATAGTCAATTAGATAACCCTATTGGGAAGAAATTGGATCGAGTTATGGTCAACGGGGATTGGCTTTCCAAGTTTCTGAATTCATTTGCGATGTTTGAAAAAAATGGAATCTCGGACCACACTAGGAGTTGGGTTAGGCTAGATACTCTCGTTGCCACAACACGGAAACCTTTCAAGTTCTTTACTTTTCTGGCATCAAATCCATAGTTTCTCCCGGTTATAAGCCAACATTGGGCTTCTTTACCTACTTTGTATCACTCCAGGATGGCCCTCTACAGGTTCCATGGACAGATGAAGGCTTTAAAATCCCAGCTTCAAAGTCTAAATAGAACAATTTATAGCAAGCTTACTATTCGATCTAAGGAGCCTTTTGATCGGCTGTGTAGCTCAAGAGGCAGCGTTACACAATCCATCTCCTCAGTCCTTTGCAGCAGTCTTAGAGGCTACTACAATCTGGAACCACTATGCAGAAGTTGAGGAATAAAATTTCAAACAAAAACCATGTATCGCTTGGCTTGCTACAGGGGATCATAACATGAGCTTTTTCCATCGCATAGCTAAGAGTCGGGCCTTGAAAAATGCCATTCGGAGAATAACCATGGCCAATAGAAATGTGTTAACGAAGCTAGTGGATATTAAAATTGAAGCGGTGAGTCATTTTGAGGGTATTCTTAACCCAACAACGCAGGAAACAGAGTTGGTCTTCGAGGCTTATCTAAAAGGGCTTATCGACTAACGTTGTTCTTCAGTTGAGGCTATAGCTCTTGTCCAGTGTGTCTACTGAGGAAATAAAACATGTGGTTTTCTCAATGCCTTCGGATAAAGCGCCAGGACCTGATGGTTATCCCATTGAACTTTATCGAGAGGCTTGGACAGTGGTAGGTAAGGATCTCATTACTGCTGTTCAATCATTTTTTCTTTACGGTTTGTTGCCTCGAGGAATTAACTCAACAATCATGACCTTGATTCCTAAATTAGATTACCCGGTTTCCATGAAGGATTATCATCCCATTGTGTGTTGTAATATCGTTTACAAGGTAATATCGAAGATCATAATTAATCGATTGAAGTGTACATTGCCAAATATGATTAAGTGGAACCAAAGCGCTTTTGTAAAAGACCAGTTGTTATTAAAGAATGTTTTGCTGGCTACAGAACTTGTCAAAGACTAATACAAGGATAGAGGCCCATCCTGCTGTGCGATAAAATTTGATATTTCAGAAGCATTTGACATGGTTAAGTGGGATTTCATTGTCTCAACTCTTTGAGTCATGGGTTTCCCAAATCAGTTCATCTATTGGATTCATCAATGTATCTCTACTGCCTCTTTCTCAATCTCTATCAATGGTGAACTTGCTGGTTTTTTCAATAGCTCAAGAGGCATGCGCCAAGGGTGTTCCCTATCCTCGTACCTTTATGTTATTGCGAGTAACATGATGTCTCGAATGTTAAAAAAAGCAGCTCATGAAGGCTTGTTCGGTTACCATCTGAAATGTCAAAAGGTTGAAGTCACTTACTTAAGCTTTGCTGATGACATCCTAGTCTTTAAGGATGGGAAACCAGCTTCAATCTCAAGAATCATTGATACTTTTGAGAGGTTTGCACTCATCTCCGGTCTTAATATTAATGCTTCTAAATCTTCCATTTTTTCGGCTGGGATGGACAAGGGTATGGAGATAAATGAGGCACAGCGACTGGGGTTGGCTAGTAGTGTCTTACATATCCGATACTTGGGGCTGCCTTTTACCACAAATTCGATGAGCCGTCACACGACTATGATCCACTCATTGATAAAATCAGAAAAGCGGTGATTATCTTGGACTAAAAGTCTCTCTTATGCTGGTAGACTCCAATTACTCAAGGCGATGATAACAAGTATATCAAAAATTTTGTGTTCGGTCTTCCGCTTGCCACATAAGTGTCTTGAAGAGATTCAGGAGTTGTGCGGTAAATTTATGTGGAGCAAGTCTCCAAACGGTCAAAATAGAGCAAAGGTAATGTGGGATGATATTTGTTGTCCGAAACAGGAATATGGCTTGGGTTTGCGCCGGTTGCGGGATTCATCCCATGTCTTCTCACTCAGTATGATTTGGAGGCTCTTCACAAACTCAAGTTTTTTTGGGGTTTCTTGGACTCGTGCCTATTTATTGAAGCAACATTCATTCTGGAGTGTAAATGAGTCAACCATGGGGTCTTGAATATGGAGAAAACTACTAAAGCTTCATGGCGTAGCACACAGTTTCATAAGGTGGAAAGTTCGTAATGGTAACTCACGCATATTTTTGGTGGGATGACTGGTTACCCATGGGCCAGCTCTATAGTAAGGTGGGAGAAGCTGGTCCATGAAACATTGGTGTTGGTCTTTCAACAAATTGGTGGTAGGAAACCAATGGAAGGTTAGAAGAGGTCGTTCAACAAATTTTCAGCAGATAAATTCATAGGTTAAAGCTCAACCGTTGCCTACACTCGCAGCAGCGCCAGACATAGTGCTTTGGCGCCATGCTCCGGATGAGTTTAAAGACCGGTTCCATGCTCGCTCTATTTGGGATCAACTTCATCGTACTCGCTGTGAGGTCCCTTGGCACTCGACCATCTGGTTTCCCCAAGCGATATCAAAGTATTCATTTATCACTTGGCTTGCGGTTTGTGATCGATTATCCAAAGGTTCTCGCACTCGCTTATGGGGTCATCATGAGGTATGCTTCTATTGTAGTGAACCCGACGAATCACGAGATCACCTATTTTTTGCATGTCTGGTTTCCTACATGGTCTAGACGAGAGTAGCTAGAAAACTGTTTGGAAATTGGATAAGCCCTGACTGGACAACAACATTGAGGACTCACGTCTACTCGACTTCCCTTACTTGACAAAATTCTTCTAAGTTTAGCCTTTCAATTCACAATCTACCACCTATGGAGGGAACATAATTGAAGACGTTATGGCCAAGTAAGCAATTCTCAATCACACCTATTTCGTAATATCGTCAAGGTTATCTATGACCGTATAGTATGTATCCACTACAATCCGGACAACAACTTCAATGGACTCCTCAATCGTTGGAACACCACTCGAGCTTCCTCCTAAAAGCTACACAAAGCATTTTCAGCAATTTTTGTAAAATGCAGATTTGATTCTTGTAAATAAATATTTCTACTTAATATTAGTTTCACATTTAAACAAAAGATGAATAAATAATATGCTATAGATCTCAAATCTTTATTTTGCAATTGGTTAAAAAAAAAGATTTAATTTTTGTCCATAATTTAATTTTAATTTATTTCATTGAACTAGTTTTTAATAGATTTAGTTACTATAAATCTAACAATATATTGGTTTAAATTGTGTAGAAATATTTTAGGTTATCTAATATTATAATTATGCTTAATAACTACAAATCTTTTAGGTAACCATAATTGATCGATTTGACTAGATTAAAAATATCATTTTTATTTCAAATATCAAATATATTTGAATATAATTTTTATAAATCAAAATTATTAATATTTTAATCCATTTTCTCATTTTTTATGTTAACAAATCTTTCAATAAACAAATATGCAAATCTTCTATTAAATATTATGTATTATATTTGAATTCTAAATAATATTTCATACATATTATTTCATTTCAATTACTCAAATCTCAAATTTATTTCTTTTAAATTATTAAAAATAATTTAAAATTACTATTAGTAAGTAAAAACGAATTTAAATGTTTTAAAATATATTATACGATTTTATTATTCTGCTTTATAATTAATTTTAAATATGTCTTAATTAATTTTTAGATGAATTTGTCATCTATATATGGAAATAATATACAAATCATATATTAATATTGCTTATATAAAATAAATTTCTATTTCATTTAAATTATTAACAATATATGTCTCGAAACATGAACATTTATAATATTTGAATTAAAATTAATATTTACAATTGAAAATTAGTACTAATAAATTGTTATTATTCAATTTTATATGTTACTAACTTTACTTATAATATTTTCATATAAAACGTATGATTATTATATGTATATATATAATGTTATTTTTAAAATAATACTTTTTATAAACATATTAATTGAACAATTCATCATATAAATATAACACTGAATAATAAAAAATTATTATTATTATTTCATATATTAAACAAATTTAATATATATAATATATAATAATTATATAATAAATTATTTATAAATATAATGTTATTCAATTCGATTATCTAATAATGAATATTTCTTTTAAAGAAGATTTGATGAATATTTCTTTTTTGCAAACATTGATTTATTTGTTTTATAATCTTCAAATTAGTCACCGTTAGAATACTTTGAGAAGAACATTTGGAGAACACTCTGAGAAGTTTTTAAATCACTCACCGTCAGCTTACCAACCGGTTGATATTGATTTCCTTGGAGAGATTGTTGATTATCGTTGTGCACCTTAAATTGTCTAGGGCCTGGTAGCTTCAGTTTCACCGGCTGAAATCAAGCGAATTTTATTCACGTTACCTGTTGACAAATGCCTTGGCCCAGACGGTTTCATGACGGATTTTTATAAGGCAACATGGTCAATCGTTACTGCGATTCAGTCTTTCTTTGTGTTTGGATTTATACCTCGTACTGTCAATACTACCATTTTGACGATGATTCCAAAACATAATGAAGATAAGAGTATGAAAGACTATCGGCTGATTGTGTGTTGTAACATCATTTACAAATTCATATCAAAATATTGACCAATCGTTTAAAGTGTATCCTACCAGATCTTATTGAACCGAATCAGTGTGCATTCATCAAAGACTGGCTTCTTTTTGAGAATATGTTGTTTGGGACTGAACTCGTCAAAGATTATCACAAGATCGACATTCAGCCGAGATGTGCCTTGAAACTTGAAATTTCCAAAGCGTTTGACACAGTTTAATGGGATTTCATTGTAAAAATTCTTCAAGCCATTGATATACCTAAGCAATTCATTCACTGGGTATATTTATGTATGTCTACGGTACCTTTCTTCGTATCTATAATTGGTGAGTTTGGAGGTTTCTTTGGAAGCTCTAGAGGTATTGATGCTCTATTTCTCCTTATCTATTTGTCATAGTAAACAATGTGCTATCTAGGTTACTCAATAAAAATGCAACGGTTGGTATGCTTGGGTTTCATCCTCACTGTCGAGATGTTCAACATCATGCACCTAAGTTTTTCAGATGACGTAATAATATTCACGAATGGCAAGAAGGCATCAATACAGGGGATATTGACTATCTTGTCATAATTTGGTACCATGTCGGGGTTTACTGATAAACACAACCAAGTCATCGGTTTATTTAGCTAGAAGAACAGACGGTGAAGCTTTGGCTGAAATAAAAAGGCAACAAATACACATTGAGACCTTACCGATTCGAATCTAGGCCTACCTCTCACAACTAAGGTTATGACAAAAAAAATTATGAACCTTTGATTGATAAAATCAGGTCCCGGTTCTTAGCTTGGAGCAGTTGAAATCTGTCCTCCGCTGATCGTCTCCAACTTATTCAGGCAGTAATAATGAGTATGATAAACTTCTGGTGCTCTGTTTTACAATTACCGAAGACCTGTTTTGATACCATTGATAGTTTATGCAGTGCTTTTTTGTGGTCGGAGTCGCCGAATAATCACACAAAAGCTAAAGTCTCTTGGGAGGATGTATGTAGGCCAAAGAAAGAAGGAGATTTGGGCATCCGACGATTGAGTGACTCGTCTCGAGTATATGCTCTCAGATTGATTTGGAGACTTTTCTCATCATCAGGATCTCTGTGGGTTGCTTGGGTAAGAAGGTATCTCATTCGTTCTGGGATATGCGTGATAATGTGGGGTCTAGGGTTTGGAAGAGATTATTAAAACTTTGGGATCTGGCAGCTGGTTTTATGAAACACGAAGTCAAGGACGGTTGTTCAACATTGTTTTGGCTGGAAAATTGGCATTCTTATGGTAAACTTCTAAACATAGTGGGTGAAGCAGGACCACGAATTTTGGGAATAAGTAAGTTTTCCACAGTCTCAAAGGTTATCTCCCTTTCGTTTTGGTTATATACATAGCGACGGAGTACACAAATGGGGGATCTCGTCAACATCATTTGAGACATGCCTCTGATCTCTCCGTATGTATGTAAGGACTTTACTATGTGGCGGTATAAAGATGGAAATTACATGATATTTTTCTCAGCTGGGCAAACCTGGGAACAATTAAGGCATAAAATAAAAACATGTCAGCTGGTATCGCATGGTATGGTTTACGCAAAGGGTTCCTCGTTTCGCTTTCATCACATGGCTGATAATTAAGGACAGGCTCGTGACAGGTATGCGAGCATGAAACTGGGGCGAGCACCAAGATTGTCTGTTCTGTCGTGAGCCATAGGAGTCCCGAGACCACCTCTTTTTTGTATGTTCTTACTCTTTTACAGTTTGGATGGAAATCAGTGCAACCATACTTTGATGCACCATCTCCCCTGATTGGACCACTACCATCTCTTGCATATAGATTCAAAGGTATAACAAGATGGACTCTGTTCTCATTCGTCGCTGTTTTCAAACCACAACATATCATTATGGCGTGAACGAAATGGTAGAAGACATCGTCAACCTCATCAAAACTCATCACATCTAGCTGAGATCATTGACCAAGCAATACGCTCCCGCATAGCATCTTTACATTACCCCCGGGATCAAGGTCTGCACATCTGATGAATCGATGGAATTGTACTCATAATCATCGATCGAGTTCTCGTATTCATTAAACAGTCTATGTGTTTCCTTTCCAATAGTTTAAGCTTTGCTTTTCTGAATTCTGAATTTTGTTTTATGTTCATGTAAATAACTTCAGTTGATGATAAATAAATTTAACAATTCATCAAGAAATATATTCAAATTAGATACTCATATCAAACTAACTTATTGAGAGAATCATTTCAATTTCTATATTTGAACAGTTTTGAATATCCTAATTATATATTTACTTAATTAATGAAGAAAATAATATTTTGGTCGTTTGTTTGTTTTAAAATCAAAATTTAATATTTACTTAATTAATAAAGAAAATAATATTTTGGTAGTTTGTTACACTTACAATTAAATTAACATAGATCAAAATTAATAGTTACTTAATTAATGCCAAATTAATATTTTGGTAATTTGATCACTTACAATTAAATTAATAGAGATCAAAATTTATTTTTTTAATTTTTTACTATGTTATAAATATATGTTGGTTAGTATTTAATTTTTTAATAAAAATTTAATATATATATATAACAGTTTAATTTAAATAATATATACTTTGGCAAATATTATATATCATTTGTTATGATTAATATTATTTAATCAATCATTTTTATTTTCATAAATTTTTTATGAGTTTTGTAATATAAAATTATTTAATATATCATTTTGTTTTCCAAATATTTAAATATAATTCATTTATTATATTTATTATTATATATTATATATATTAAAGTTAACCAACAATAAACTTGTTTTGCATAAAATTTAAACAAAGATTCAAATAATTTTCGTTTGTATTTATAGTTACAATAATAGAATTTAAAACTATATTTTAAAATGATATCCGAATATATATAAAATACAAATTAGAATATTTAGGAAAAATATTGCTTAGATATTTTGTATTTTTTTAATAATTTATTATATTTAATAATTTTATTTCGATGTTTCAATGTCATAGAATAAGTTTGGCAAACTGGCTTCTATCTTTTTTTGAGTTTTTTGTTTTTCTGAGTTTTTTGTTAACACATAATTAGAATGACATTAGTTCTAAATAGTAGAATATGGTTTAAATGACTTGCCAAAAAGAGTTGTCATCCATTCTCAGTACAGATTTGAATTTAATAAAATCAATGATGTAATAACACATAATTTTACTTGAATTTAATAAAATCGATTTAATAACGCATGATTTCTATATATTCTGCTATCAAATTAACCCAATTTTAGTTGAGATCGAAAATTTTCCAATGGTACCCACCAATTTCCCAATAAATGGTACAAGACGTCCGATCTGTATTCCATTGAATCCTTGATTAACATTCGAAGATTTCTCCAATTTTGAGTTTCTTCAATCTGATTCTTCTCTTCGTAGCCCTGAATCCTTAAGAAAAGAACCAACTTTTATATCGGAGAAACGTTATAAGATGACAGAGGACCACGACTCGGCTAGGGTTTCTCCTAACGACTCAGCTACATCAAACAATGCTTCTCATACGAGTCAAAGGTATCATCACCTTTACATGTTTAACCATTCAATTATCATCTTCAATCGTGAAATTGAGACTCTTGGAAAATTATATTTGGTCCTAATTAACTCCCTTCGTGCCCTTCCCTGACGTTGCTGCTTCAATGTAATTTGATTTTGGTTTTTAAATATTTATGTTGTGAATAAAGGTTTTGACTTTGAAGCTCATTTTAACGAATTTTCCATCTATAGTTGTTAACTGACGTTTGCGGAATTTGAGCTCTTGGTAATTGTATTTCGTCCTACTTGATTTTGGTTTTGAAATTTTGGGGTTGTGAATAAAGGTTTTGGCTTTAATGCTAACAAAGTTTGCATCTTTAGTTGTTAACTTACGTTTTGGGAATATTTGTGTGGTAGGAGAAAGAGAAAATGGGATCAGCCTGCTGAACAACTTGTTGCAGCTGGAGTTACGTTTCCTCAATTACGTCCTTTAGGCAGCAATACTATGAATGTTCCTGCTATGGCTTGTTTAAACACAGTTGCAACTATGAGACCACTGCTCCAAACGCTTTCTGTGCCTCCAACAGTTCTAAAAGTTAGTCAAGTAAATAACTTTTACGCTTTTGCAGAATTCGTCATAGCTGTTTTGGAGGCTAACCTTTCTCTGACTTAGCTATTGCATTATGCATTATGCACTATGGTATAGATGAGATGTCATGTTTTAATCTAATTTGGTGTCTTGTTCTATGTTGTTTTAGTGAACTGCAACTTGCTAACTCCTTAAAATTGTCGCATCACTTGAATCGTTTCTTCTGTTCACGTATGAGATTCCATAAGCGCCCGAAACATGGTGGCTGTGTTTGTGACTATAACATAATTGCCTGTATACTAAATGAGCTGTTGTTTACTCTTATGCTCTTTGGGGGTAGGGGGGTGGGGTCTGCCTTTTTCGTCATTGCTGTTTTGGAGGCCAACCCTTCCTCTGAATTTGCTATTGCATTATGCTCTATGGATGATATGTCATGTTCCTATCTTAATGATTTCCTGGTATTTGGTGTCCGGTTATATGTTTTTTACTGAACTGCA
Organism: Cardamine chenopodiifolia; assembly: GCA_963922655.1. Classification (NCBI taxonomy): domain Eukaryota; kingdom Viridiplantae; phylum Streptophyta; class Magnoliopsida; order Brassicales; family Brassicaceae; genus Cardamine; species Cardamine chenopodiifolia. The sequence continues at coordinate 4,299,221 of OZ000479.1, forward strand.
ATCTGCTAACTCCATGTTACATCACTTGAATCTTTTTGTGCCATGATTAGTAGTTCCCTCTCTTCTTGTATGAGATTCCACAAGTGCTCGAAATATGGTTGCTGTGTTTGTGACTTTAACATTAATCCATGTATACTGAACGAGATATTGTTTGAGGATATATGGTTTATCATTGTAATCCAGGATGAGTTGATCATAGCGCGAGAAATTGTTATCAACGATGCTGAGGCTTCTCTTAGGCACAAGCTTACTAAACGGTCAACTCAAGAAGAGGTATGTGTAATTTGCTGTGCATATAAGATACACTTTTAACTTCTCTAGTTTTTAACGTCTTTTTTTTTTGCAGATACAGAGGTCTACTGGAGGTGTGGTGATTACTAGGTCTGTCCAATATCAAACTCATGGAAAATAAAGTTTTACAATAATCTTTTCTAGATGTGGTTGATGAATTTTTTTTTTGTAGGGGCAAGTATCGTCTTCCAAATGCACCTCCTGATGGTGAAAAGTCATTATATCTTCACATATCTGCTGCTGCCCATGTATGTTATCGTTTTTAGCTTAACAGAACAATAGTCGAGGGAAATCAAGAATAGGCTAATAAGCTGGTGATTAGAAGAAACTTATTGATTATAGTGGCAGAAAATGATGGTCGAGATATTTTGGAAATATAATAGATATCTTGTTTCCCATATCTGAGAAGCTTAATCTTTGAGAAGTTGGCCTGGTCTTTACGTTTGTTATCGCAAGTGCAGTTAAAAGAGACCACAGAACGTATTTTAGCAGTTGATCGTGCAGCAGCTATGATTGAGGAGATAATGAAACAGAAATCGATCTCACAGGTTGGGTTGGTTGGTTTACCAACGACCAAGGTAGATCGCCTGACATTTCTTTTTTTGTACTTATGAAATCGGGCCAGCAATAAACTGAACCATATTTCCAGATGCTGAGCACATGTGTGTATTTGGGTTTTGAGGCTGACCCATCATCTAATGTTGCTGCTCGTATTCGTGGGCCAAATGTGAGTCTTCCTTCAACCTCTCCTTCTTTGTTCTTTTTTCATTACACCAAAAGAACTGAAAGTACAGTATAATATCAATTAATAAAATTGTTAGCCAATTGGTGTTAGGTTTTCATCTTTGATTAATATTTGCACTTTTTTTTGTCATACTTCTTGAATTTGAGTGATTCTAATGTTGAAGCTCTCTCTGACATCTCCGTGCAATCGGGAGAAAACTTTTTTGTGTGTTGGTGGTGGTTGGCTTTCCCACATGCAGGATCAGTATATAAATCACATTATGAATGAAACAGGAGCAACTGTTGTACTAAGAGGGCGTGGTTCGGGAAGCCTTGAGAACCAACATGGAGAAGGTAATATTTGCTTCACTTGTGTTTTTGTTTGCCTACTTATGAAGATGTTATTTATACAAGGTGGATATGTTCGAATCTCATTGTTAATCTAAACGTAGCTTCCTGTTTTTATTGCATTATTGCAGAAGCACAGCTACCGTTGCATCTATTATTGTCTGGCAACAACCCGAAGAGCATTGACGATGCAAAACGTTTAGCTGAGAATCTTATGGATACAATCAGTGTCGAATTTGGGGCTTCAAGGTTAATTTTTATCTTGAATCTTTGTCAGATATAATAAGCTTTCTCCTTGTCTTTGTCATCTTTTTGTCATTAAATATATCTACTTGTGTCTTGCTGATAGATTTGAGATTAATTTGATTTTTAAAAAGCTAATTTTTCCTTCTAGGTCTTCTCTTTGTTGATCAGAAACATGTTCCTATCTCTTTGTCATTTCATTTGCTAAGCTGTAATTGTATTTGGTTGTCCTGCAAAATGTTTCAGGGTTTCCTCAAGCAAGGTGTATGGTGCAGTACCACCACCACAACAACTGCTTTTTGGAGTTCCGGGTTCTGAAAATGAGCAAAAGCCAAATTTAAGCTCAACATATGGTTTGTTGACATCAATACCCATCACAGCACCACCAAGCGTTGTTAGTCCCTTTTCGGTTCCTCCAGCAACAGGTCTTTATCCTCAGTTTCCAGTAATGCAACCTGTAGGAATATCAAATGGTGGGCATTTGCAACCAAGTCCAGTTAGTTACTTACAGCCTGTGGCTGGTGGAACTAGCTATAGTGGGTATGCCGGAATATACCCTCAAGCCACACAACTGCAGCAAGTTGCTCAAGTCCTTAGGCAATCAGTTTCTCCTGTTATCTCCACTGTGCCCCCTACCTCGTTGACAGCTATGTCCTCATCGAAGCCAAGTAATATTTCAAGTAAAGAAAAGGAAAGACGTCCACCCCAAAAGCGAAAGTTTCAGGAGCTGCCAGCTGATTCTAAAGTCCCAGCAAGAGCCAAAAAGGTAACAGATTTTCTTCTGGATTCACTGTGGGTTTTTGTCAAAGAAATAGATGGGTCGAAACCGTTGGTGTCTACCATAGAAATTAGCCTTGTGATTTGAAACAATGTCGGCAAGAATTGGGTATTAGTTAACGAGTGAAAAGATCAGGTAAGTGTTTTACATGGACAAATGGTTAGATATTTTGGGTAAGTGTTTTAAAAAAAGATCAGGTAAGTGTTTTAAAAATTGTTCTCTGGTAGTTAAATGGTTAATTAGCATCAAGCCTAACATGTATCTTTGTAAGCATGTCATATGCGCATGTATTTGCATTTTAGCTGTTTCTAAAGGTTTCATACCTGCTTCTGAAAACTTTTTTTCTTGATAAATTACAACCTGTCATTGATCCTGAAAATCCATGTTTTATATAATGCATTCTTTCAGATTCAGTTTTTCTGTGATGAATATATTGTGTGCTGACTTTTCCCCCTTACTATTCCAGGTATTTATCTGAACTTCTAAGAAGCTAACTAGCTGATTCTGGACCCGTGGGCCATTGGTTTGCATGTTTCACAGGGTATTCTTAGTATTGGAGGCACTATGTGGTTTGCAGCACTCATCCTTCATTTGGCGATAAGAATCTTGACGACTTTTTAAACGTCCTTTAACAGGCGTGGCATGTGTCCATTGTGTGCATACCGGTTTTTGCATAATCTACACTTTAGTACCTTGCATTTAAGATATCTATCTTCCATAAATTGTCTCTGGAATTATTTGCTTGATCTAAAGTTTGTATCTCCAGTCAACTGTTTGTTGATGCATGGAGTTAGAGAAAAATTACATGAAATTGACTAGAATATATGTATCTTAGGTTATCTTTGGAACCAAGTGCTACATCATCTTCTGATCTTGAACTTGTGTCATTTAGGATGTTAGTGACCTTGTGACTGTTTGAATGAAAATGTTGTTTTAATTCACTTTGGTCGTGTAGATACTTCTTCATAGTTTAGCTTCTAAGGAATACAATCTCTTTATATATTTGCAAGATCGTTTTTATCTACCAAAACATAGGTAAGTGTTGTTGTTTCAATGGTCTTGAATGTTCTATTTGTAATTTGTTACAGCAGTTAGAGTTAGCAATGGCAGGTGAAGTTGCTTCAAAGAATATAGTTGAAGAGCCATCAGAAAATGGAGTGCGTTCCCTCCTGCCTTCACCAAGATCTATCATGCCTCCTCCTCCACCAAAGACCATCCCACTATTGCCTTCTAAGACTGTGTCTCCTCTATCATCGAGAAGCATGCTTCCTCCACCACCGCCTTCTATGACCATGTCTCCTCCATCATCAAGAAGCATGCTTCCTCCACCACCGCGATTTACACCGATAACACAACCGTCAAGATTACAGGACGATCACATCACTCTAAAGAAAACAAATCCAGTTCTAGGTACATTAGATTGAATCAATCCTAGGATAATTCACCAACAGCCCACTCGGTTCTTGTGTTTTATCCCTGTTGATTTGCTTACAACAATTTGCTGATTTGATATAAATGTTGGGGTTAACGGTAACTTAGCATGACCTAACATCAGATTTATGATTACTCACGCGGCTTAATGTTGCAGATACATTAATAAAGCTGATGGAATATAGAGATGATGAAGACGATGATGATGATCCTGATGAGACATTGACCGTGATATCTTGACAATGTAGTAGATGACGGAACCTTCTGAACTGGCACCAGAATGCCAATCTATGTTTGTAACAATAGAATGTTGATTTGGAACTCATCCTTAAGGGGGTTTTTAATGCCCCTTTTGTTGTACCTCTTATCATTAATACATGATGAAGAAGCCTTTTCTAGTTATACATTAGGGCTAGCTAGACAATCTGTTATATCCGATTCGATCCATAATCCCTTATGATTTGATCCGAAAAATTTGGATAACCATAATTTAGTGGAGCAGAACAAATACTAAGTCGGTGTTTGCTTAAACAGACTAAATTGTAAATATATACATACACTAGATTAGGACTCGCCTATGTTTATAAATTTGAAAATAATTAAATTTATGTAAAATATTAAATGAAAAGTTTGTTGGTAGCGATGGATCTTAAAATTGTTTCAGAAAAATAGTTAGAGAAGGTAGCAGTTTTAGTTAGAAAAGATAATTATTTACATAGTTTTGTTTTTAGTCATAGTTATTTACATAATTTTGTTTTTCTACGTAAATAAATTAATTTACGTTTTTATATTATACTTTCATTATTCGCATATTAAAAATCTAGTAATGGAAATTGTCAACACTAACAATGTACCAATTATTCTTCATTATCAATATTATAGCTATATTTTTTTAAAACATCATTTTGCAATTTCTCCCTCAAACATGATTTCAGAATTTTTCTAAAAATTGATATTCTTTAATTTTCTACTAATTACATAATTTTATAATTTCTCAAAAAACTAGAAATTCTTTAAAATTTTGAGTTTCATGTAATTAATTAACATTAAATTTGAAGATAAAACTACTACAAATTAATTTGTGTTCATTTACTCGCGGACATGGTCTCGCTCAGATATGTGCGAAACATTTTCGTGCAAGATCTTTGTAGTTCTTATGCTTTTCTTTAGTTCAAATCTTGCCAAAAAATTTCCCTCTCTAACCTCCTCTCGCCGAAATTTTTCGCAGATCCTTGTCTCCTATCGTTTCTCGTCAACATCCTTTACTTTATCCCTTCTGTCACCAACTCTCGGTTTATTCCTATTTCGGGCTTCATACTCAAAAATGTTTGGTTGTCGCTGTTTGGGGCCTCTACCAATTTCTTATATTGTGCCAATCATATGTAAATCTTGTACCAAGAGATCGGTCTTGAATCTCATTTCAGTACTCATAATATTCAGTACATGAGATCAACTCTTGACAATTTTGCTGCCTATGATTTGTCTATTTGGCTCACTTCGTGTCCAACTTATATTTTCTTATAAATGGCAAGTGGGCAAAAGTCATATTTTTTGAATTCTCATTTCCTTATTTTTCAACATCTCTTTACAAATTCACGTTTGTTCATCCCTATTTATTTGGAGGTTTACACACTTTTTACTTGTCTGATATTCAGTTTTATTGCATGCATGCCAAATATCTCACTAAAAATCTAATTTTATAATTTTTGTAAAAGAAATGTGATTATGTAGTTTATTGAATCTCATGTAATTAATTAATTATTACTCCCTTTGTTTTATATTAAGTGCCATTATGGATTAAATTTTAAGAAAACAATTAAATTTTCTGTTTTATCTCTAATTAATATACTCTATCACTTTTCTTATTGATTGGTACATTGGAACAATAGTGATAAAACTGAAATTTTCATCAAACATTTGCCTTCAAAATCTAAAACAACGCTTTTTATAAAACAAATTTTTAGTCTTAAAAATACACTTAATATAAAATAGAAGGAGAATTAAATATGATGATCAAGTTATTACAGAAAAATTTATGTAATCATGGATCAACCTATTTAACTATTTGGTCAATGAAATTAAATAGTTTTATGGGTTTATTTGATGCATTAAGGTTGATAGATTCCTAGGATAATCAATTTAATTTAGTGTACAAATTTATTTAACACGCAACTAATTAGAATGATGAAATAAGTTGGATTATACTCAATTTATTTTTCTGTTCAAATAATTAGAGGCTTTAAAATAACAAGGTTAAATAATATTAAAATAAAAAATAAAATCTAAATTTGAAAAAGTTCAAATTTTATTGAAAATCAAATAATAAGACTTTTTGTCATCTGGATTTTATTACTAAACCAAGAAAAGATACATGATAGTATTACATATGCCAGCGGAATAATTAGATTTCTCTGAAAAAATAGCCTAAAAGAGGGAAACAAAGTCCTAAGTTACATGGAAACTAAATAAACACAAAGGGAGGGGGTACAAATCACAAAAGCAAACTGAAAAGCAAAGACTAAAAATAAGAGCTCTAACCAATTAGACTTGCCAAAACAACTCCTCAATTCTCAGATGATCAAAGTGAACCACATCGGACGACATGAATCCATTAACATCTAATGAAACCTCAGAGCCAGGTATCTCCCAAATAAATTGATCCTAGACTTCCAATCCGACAAGAAGAAAGCACACAGTGAGCAAATGACCCACAAATATTTTTGAAACGGCGATGTCGAGATGTTCAGAACCACGACAAACTAACGCCTCGATTAAATTATTTGATCAGACCATACCTTGATCATGTCTTGAGTGTAGAGACAAGGAGCAATGATGATCAAGGCAACATACAGAACTAGAGAGCTTACAATAAATAGCAACCAATGATATGGAGAGAAAACCAACATGTACTAAGAGACAATTAGATATCAAGCAAGAATTTTCATATGATACAGGCTAACACCTTGATCAAAGAATCAAAGGCTGGTAGACGATAAAACCAGACAATACAGCTAATCCATACAAGCAAACCGTTGAGAAGCCAACAACCACCAACTAATCTTCTAATCAAGATAAGATCAACAATTTAAACCACCCAAGACCAGACTAACAGAAGAACAAGCAAGCACAAAGAAACAGCTAACACAAAGCAAGACAAATCAAAACTGGAGAGAGAAGCAAGAACAAGCAAAATTCAAAAGCAATTATCAGTAAACAACCTCAAATGCGACCGAGAACCACCATGATATAGTAAAAATAAATATTGAAGTGAAGGACACATGTACAATGGATATTAATAGAAACAACAACGGTCAAGATTAAATGGAAGAAATTCAATCAGAACTTGTTGCGTTAAAAGGAAGCTAAGATCGGTTTACACATTTTATTCATGAAAAATTGTAAATTTTGTTAGCTTTCTCTCTTTTTTTTCTTTGTATCATACGCTTGATTCATCCTCTGTGGAGGATCTTTCTCAATTTCATATTCTTGCAAGGTGAATTGGAGAATTTCTTGTTTCATGAACATTGGATTCACATTTGGTTTGTCAATTGGATTGTGTTGATTTGCAAATTGATTCAGATTATATCAAATGTATCAGACGTCAAAAAATTCTTGGCATTCAACAATGGAAACTCAAGCTTAATCGAAGAATGATAAAAAAGTGATAGAAGATAATCTTGGTTCGCGTGTTGAAAAGCTAGAAAATACGATTGTCGAACAAAATTCAAAGATGGAGAAGCATATTGTGCAGATGTTTGAAGCAAATCATATCTTAACAATGTCTAATGCCGATGTGCGTAATCAATCTCATTCATCACCGGCATCAACACCTTGTTCTACAGAACCAAATATTGGACGAAGATCAAGTACTTCTAATGCTTATGTTGGAATTACAAGACTCGCAAAACTTTATTTTCCTAGATTTGGAAGTGATAGGGCTCTTTAAGGTAGAACATTTTTTTGCAATTGATCATACTCATGAAGATGTCAAAGTTCCTATGGTTTCTATTCATTTGGATGATATAGCTGCTACTTGGCATCAAAATTTGTTTCAAACAGAGATGAATATGTTAGATTTGCCAACATATAAGCTATTATTGAAGAAAATATTTGATGAGGTGTGGGATGATCAGAATGCAGATTTTAAGAAGTTACAGGAAACTGAAAGTATTGTGGAATATCATGCAAAATTTGCAATTGATCATACTCATGAAGATGTCAAAGTTCCTATGGTTTCGATTCATTTGGATGGTATAGCTACTACTTGGCATCAAAATTTGTTTCAAACAGAGATGAATATGTTAGATTTGCCAACATATAAGCTATTGTTGAAGGAAATATTTAATGAGGTGTGGGATGATCAGATTGCAGATTTTAAGAAGTTACAGGAAACTGAAAGTATTGTGGAATATCATGCAAAATTTGAGAACATTAAAACTCGTATGAATCTCTCTGAGGCTTACCTTTGATACGATGATGCATATCAGAATGTTCCAGCCTCAAACGATGAGGCAGTGTTTGTTGATGGGACGTCTCTATGAAACTGCACAACTTCGGAAAAGTCCTTTAAGTTCTTAGAATGCAACTAAGACAACCTCAAAAGACTTGTTACTTTTCAAGAAAGACACATAGCAGTCATTGAACAAATATGTGTGTTCTAGGTAAATATAAAGATAAGATGAGTCAACTAAGGAAGTTTTTATCTACAAAAGAGATGACTGAGCGGTGAGCTAAAGATAATGAAGATAGTGAAGAGTTAGAAACTGCAGACGCAGATAAAGAGAATAAAGAACGTGAAGGTGAGACTACACAGATTTCTATTAATGCAATCTTAGGAATCTTTTATTATAATACAATGAGGGTAAAGAGTGCACAAGAAAAGATAATTGTATATCCTTATTGATTCGGGCTCCAGCCACAATTCTATGGATACTCAAGTGGTAATTAAGCATGGTTGTCATCTATTATCGAGAGACAGTACACGTGTGAGAGTGGCTGATGGTTACAAATTGAAGGTACATGCTAAGATTAAGAAGTTGCAGTGGGATTTCCATGGAACAAGTTTTGTTGCTGACTTTATGATAATTCCCTTTAACTGGTTGTGATGTTGTTTTGGGATTTTAATGGGTTCAAACTCTTGGTCCAATCACTTGGGATTTTACTAAATTTACAATGAAGTTTACAATGGGTCAAAGAAGAGTGATCATTCATGGTATACATCAAGAATCTGTTAGAACAATCAAAGTGGAGAAGTTAAACAAGGTTAAAGAAGAGATAGTTCAATTATCTATGCTATATATTACTCATGATGAAGGAGTGAGTTCATTGACCTTGTCTTCTATGGAATATAAGACATCACAACCTCTGACTTGTCAAACTATTGAGGCTTTACTTGCTAAGTATGCTAATATTTATGATGAACCCCAAGGCTTACCACCATTACGAGAGCATCATAATCACATAATTCCTCTCATAGGTGGTGCTAATCCAGTCAATTTACAACCTTACATATATGTTGTTCATAAAAAAGTTAAGATTGATAGGATTGTTCAGGAGATGTTAGATGCCATAACAATTCAACCAAGCTCTAGTTCTTTTGTTTCACTAGTGGTGTTAGTCAAGAAGAAATATGGAACTTGGCGCCTTTGTGTTGATTACAGAGGGTTAAACAACTTAACTTTGAATGATTGTTTTCCTATTCTACTGATTGAAGACCTAATGGATGAGTTAAAAGTCTCTAAAGTGTTCTCTAAGATTGATTTGAGTGATGGTTATCATCAAGTGAGGATGGATCATGCTAATATTCATAAGACTGTCTTTAAAACGCACAATGGCCATTTTGAGTACAGAGTAATGCCCTTTGGCTTAACTAATGCATTAGCCAATTTTCAAGAATTGATGAATGTTGTCTTTAAGAAATTTTTGAGGAAATTTGTGTTGATATTTTTTGATGACATCCTTATTCACAGTGATTCAGAAGACTCCCATATTTAGCATTTGAAATGTGTTTTTGAAGTGATAAAGGAACAACAATTGTATGCTAAACGTAGTAAATGTGCATTTGCTACAACCAGGGTGGAATACTTAGGCCACTTTATTAACAAATGTGGCGTTTATACAGATCTTGCTAAAGTTCAAGCGGTTAGTGACTGGCATATTCCTAGTATTGTGAAGCAGTTAAGAGGATTTCTCTGATTGGCTAATTACTATCGTCGTTTTGTGAAGATTTTTAGTGTTATTGCAAGGCCATTGAGATTATTAACAAACAAAGATTCTTTTATTTGGTCTCTGGATGCAGCACTTGCTTTTGTCACTTCAAAAAAGGCTTTATGTACTACTCATGTCCTTGCCCTTCCTTTGTTTGATAGGCCATTTGCGGTGGAAACAGATGTTTGTGGTCATGGTATTTGCAATTTTTTGATACAGAATGGTCATCCTATTGCATATATTAGTCGACACTTGCAAGGGAAGCAACTTCATGTTTCTATCTATGAGAAATAATTGTTGGTTGTAGTGTTTGCAGTTCAAATATGGCGATATTAATTGCTTAATGGCCACTTTGTGATTAAAACTGACCAAAGAAGCTTGAAGTATTTGTTGGACCAAAGTTTGAAGACACCAATACAATAGCAATGCCTTCCAAGCTTTTGGATTTAACTATGAAATTTAGTACAAGGAAGGTAAAGAGAACTTGGTGACTGATGTTTTATCACGTGTCAAAGGTTCTGAGATACTTCACATGGCTTTATCTATTTTGGAGTGTGATTTAATGCAGCGTATTAAGGCTTGTTATAAGACTGATATTGTGATTAAGGCTTTAATAGAAGATTTAAAAGCAAATCTGTGGTCTAAGCAACATTTAATTTGGTCTTGTGACATTTTAAGGCGAAAGAGTAAGATAGTGGTACCAGAAGATTGTTGCTCTTCGAAAATCCATATTGGAGTGACTTCATTGTTCAGGGGTTGGAGGTCATTCAGGATGTGATGCTACACATCAGCGGATTAAAAGTATTTTTTATTGGAAAAGCATGTGTAGAAAGATATTCAAGCATATATTCGAGGTTGTTATGTTTGTCAACAATGTAAATTATGACACATCTGCTTCTCCTGGATTCGTTCAGCATTTCTCTATTCCTAATGCAGTCTGGTCCGATATTTTTATGGAATTCATTGATGGTCTTTCTCCTTCTTTAGGCAAGACTTGTGATATTTGTGGTAGTTGATCGCTTGACAAAGACTGCTCATTTCTTGGCTTTGCCTCATCCTTATACTGCAATCATTGTTGCTCAAGCTTATTTGGATCATATCTTTAAGCTCCATGATTTCCTACTTTGATTGTGAGTGACAAAGATGCAGACTTTCTAAGTGAGTTTTGGAGAGAGTTTTTTAAATTACAAGGAGTTTCTCTTAATTACTTCAGCGCTTATCATCCTCAGAGTGATGGTCAACTGAGGGTGGTGAATCGGTGTTTGGAAACATACGTGTGTTACATGTGTAGTGAAAGGTCTTATATGTGAAGTAAGTGGTTACCACTGGCTGAATATTGGTATAATACAAGCTTTCATTTGGCAGCTCAGATGACACCATATGAAGTTGTATATGGTCAGCCTCCTCCACAAAATCTCTTTTATTTGTCTGGTGAATCTAAAGTGGCAGTTGTCTCTAAAAGTTTGCAGAAACGTGAGAGTATGCTTCTCATTCTTAAATTTCATCTTTTAAGAGCTCAATATTGCATGGAACAAGTGGTTAATTGTAGAAGATCTAAGAGCAGTTTTCAAATTGGGGATTTGGTGTAAGCTAAGCTTCAGCCTTATCACAAAAGTTCAGTGGTCACTCCCTCAATTCAGAAATTATCTCCTAAGTACTATGGTCCTTAAAAGGTAGTGGATAATTGTGGCAAATTTCTTATCAGTTGGAGTTACCTACTACTTCAAGGATTCATCATGTGTTCCATGTCTCTTAATTGAAGTTGTGTGTTGGTGATCCTTTGGTATTGTTCATGACGTGTTGATTAAGGAACCAGACCATATTTTGGACCGCATAATGGTAAATCGATAGGGTCGTGCTGCAACGAAGGTTCTGGTCAAATGGGCTAATGAGGATGAAATAGAAGCAACATATTAGTTCCTTATTTTCAACCATGAGGATCTGGTTGTCGACGAAAAGATGATTTGATATAGGAAAAGAGATATTGAAGTGAAGGACACATGTACAATGGATATTAATAGAAGAAAGCAATGGTCAATATTGAATGGGAGAAATTCAGTCAAAAGTTGTTGCATTAAAAGGAAGCTGAGATCGATTTACATATTTTATTCATGAAAAATTGTAAAGTTTGTTAGCTTTCTCTCGTTTTATCTGTGTTGTACGCTTGATTCATCCTCTGCAAAGGATCTTTCTCAATTTCAGATTCTTGCAATGTCAATTGGATAATTTTTTTGTTTCATGAACTTTGAATTCTCATTTGGTTTATGAATCAGATTGTGTTGATTTGCAAATTGATTCAGATTGTATCACACCATCTCACAATCCTAACCAGATCTGACTCCCAGTTTCGTCCTTTAGTGTCAGCGACTTCATCAACGACACCACTGCTTTCTGCACCTAAACCAGAGGATCTAATGCTGAGATACACTTTTTGGTGTCAAAAAAATCTCAATACACTTCATAAATCTCGCTACACTTCATAAATCTCGCTACACTCCATTATTTGAATTTTCTATTGTACTCTTAATGAATCCTCTTTAAATCTAATTTTTTAAACAAATTAAATGAAAAAAGAAAACAAAAATCTGGTTGAGAAGCGATGAGGTGGAAGAGAGAGAGAGAGAGAGAGAGATTGGTAGGTTTAAAATTATATGACATCAATTTAATATGACTAATAAAAAATGTCAAGTGTCATGTACTTTCATCTTCTTTTTTCTTTTTTTTCATTCTTCTTCACACAAACGTAAAAGCTTCCATTGTTGACGAAAGTGAAGCTTCATTTGAAGTGATTTTCGTTGTTTTTTATTTTTTATTAATGATTGTTTGTTTATTTGTGGGGGTTTAGAACCAAAAATATTGAGTTAATATAAATGGATATTTGAATAAGAATATTGTAGATTTAAAATATTTCTTGAATAATACCTCAGTTGTTATGAACAATGGCTTTTGAATCATGTTATCTTGATCGATTAGAGTGTGATATTGTTAATCCTAGGTAAATTATTGGTAATGGTGATGGAATCGTAGTAAATCTTAGGTAGATAGAAATCAAATTCGGGGGTGAAGATGAGACTGATAAAATGTGTACAACTAACTACAACTATGTTTTATTGGTAAAACTGAAAAAACTATGGTACCACTATGTGTTATTGAAAAAATTGGTACAATTAAGAGCAGGGAAAAAGTAAAATAAAAATATTTTTTCTTATTCTTTTCAAGAAAAATGAATAATATTCCATGTACAATCATATATTTTGATTATGGAGGGTATTATTCTAAAAGCGGAGGTGAAACAAAATGGATTGGAAGTGAAGATAAATTATACCCGATAGTGATGAAAAATCAATTGAGGAGGTCACATATTATGATTTGGTTGATAACATATACAAGAAGGTTATGGTAGATGAAGCCACTACAAAGTTGATACTTAGTTACATTCCGTTGCACATAGATCCTCCTACATCATCATATATATCGAGTGATGAAGAAGTTTACGCATATTTCATGACACTGAATTATGAGAAACGTATGAGTATTTTGCATGTGGAGGCCGTGAATCATGTAGAGAAAACTGAGGGGTGACGAAGTTTTAAGAGAGGATCGAGGAAATGCAGTTGATGTAAGTACCAAAGTGTTAGTTTCAAGTGGTCGAATAATTACTCTTTACAGAGATGAACCATGGCAACATGAAGAGATTTTAAAGTGAATAATTACTTTTTGAGGGTCCACTCAAACTGAGGGAGAAATGAGTCAAAATGGGGGAAGATCGAGTCAAAGCAGTTGAGGTTTGACTCAAAGTGGCCGAGGATCGACTCAAAGTGGCCGAGGATCGACTCAAAGTGGCCGAGGATCGACTCAAAGTGGTGGAGGCATGTATAATTGGTTTAATTGTAGCAATTGTGAAGAAAATGTCTCTTAATTTCTATGTTTGGTTTGGTTAATTGTGGATGATACTAGTTTGTGTTAATTTCTGTAAACGTACAACTAGGTAAAACTAAGTGGTACAACTATGTTGAATTTGATTTTAAGTTTGGTAATTTGTTCAAGAAAAACATGTTCATGTCAATATTTGGTCGTCTAGAATCATTAACTTCTATTGTAGGAAGGACAAAAATCAATATTTTTTATTAGTGATTACATAACATCATATTTTACATACAAATGTCATATAACCTTAATGTTTGTTTAGATGTGAAGCACTTGAATTTATCAAAAGTTTAAAAAATTGTTATTTTACAATTATTTGTTTATGAAACTATTGTATAAGCATTTTATTATTCCAGTGTCATTAGTACAACTAAAAAAGTTGTAAATTAGTATAGTACAACTAATTAAATATAATACCACCAAAGTACAACTATGTTATGACTTGAGTACAACTATGTTATGACTTGAGTACAACTATGTTATGACTTGAGTACAACTAATAATTTTGGTACAACTCTAGTACAACTAGGCGACAAAACTTTTTGTCGGACCAAAAGTACTTTTTGTTTGATTCTAAGTACTTTTTGTTTGATCCTAGGTACTTTTTCTCGGATACTATGTATTTTTGTTTGATTCTACGTACTTTATACATATTTAAATTTATAACTAAATTATATAACAAATATTTAAACATTAATATTATCATTTTATAATTAAACATTAATATTAAACAACTAGTTGTACCATAGTTGTACCATTTGTAGTTAAACAAATAGTTGTACCATAATTGTAATTAAAATTGCGAATTTCTCATGCAATAAAACATAAGTGCCAAACTAAAAATAACATCATGAAATACAAAAACAAAGCACAAGACAAGTTCCAAACAACATATTTCCATCTTCCGTGAATGGGGATTTTTTAAATCTAGACGAGTTAATCTTCCTCTTTTCTTGTCTAATACATTTCTTCGCAGATTTCAACTTTGTGCGTGTAAACATTGGTCTCAACGGCTCAGTGCTACCACGAGGCAAAGGACCACTAACCAGACCACAAGTAAGTATGGTAGGTAACGGATATAGCCAACCCAGATATGGAGGCTTAGTCGGAGAAGGCACAGCTGAAGAAAACTGATCTGCAGATGGCTGAACTAATGAAAGCTGAGCTGGAGAAGATGATCTGCAGATGACTGAACTGATGAAGGATGAGCTGGAGAAGACTGATTTGCAGATGGCTGAACTGATGAAGGCTGAACTATATATATAAATCCCAATTATACCTCATTTGATGCCTTAAGCTGAAGCTCATTCGATGTCTCAAGCGAAGCATAATTTTCTTCCTCTCCACTTGATGAGGATATATTCTCATCGGACCCATTCTCATCATCTTCTATCGGAGAAGAAAGATGGAGATTAGAGTTTCTTATTCTAACCATTCCTGCAATTCATAAAAAACAACTTTAACATCAAACACTAAACTTAAATCAAATCAAATCTGAATGTTCAAAGCAAATATCATAACCGAGCCTAATTAACATTTCACAATAACTCGACCCTATTTCACATTTCTCAATAAATCGACCATAATTCACTATAATTCGACCCTAATTCACACGAAATCGATCAATCTATACCCAAACGAAACACTAACAAAAATGAAAACCTCCACTCACGAAATGTAAAAGCTACCTTTCAAAATTAGAATACTAGGTTATAGATACTTACCTTAATGAACTGATGTGACGAAAACCGGCTAATGAATGGAGGCTCAACAACGGTGGAAGAGCAACGGCGGAAAAACAACGGTGGAAGAGGCACTGCGGTTGAGAAGACGGTGACGAAATCTTGATAATGAACAGAGGCTGAGCAACGGCGAAAAGCAGCAGTGGATGAGGCTCGACAGTTGAGAAGAGCAACGGCAACGAAGCAGAGCTGAAACAGAGACGACAGAGACGAAGCCGAAGGAAAGATGAGATCCGGCGGACCGACGACGGCGAGAGAAAACTTTCCGTGGAAATTCGTTTCTGGGTTTTAGGTTATAGGAAGAAGAACATGAAAAAAATGGTTGTGAGGATGAAGGAAACGTGGGATAGATCTAAAAAATTAGATATATTTTTTAGATTCTAGTTATTGGGTTTATCTGATTTTAATTAAATGGGCTTGTTCCAATTTCAAATTAGACAAATGTATGTGATAATCTTCAAAACATAAAGTTATTTAGTAAAAATTTTCCAATTTGATTTTTTTTAAAAATAGAAAGAAAATTACAAATTAAAAAAAGATGTATATTAACCTATTTCTGAACTCAGAAAAGTATTTGAAATTATGGTCCTAAACCAGATCCGGCAACTATACGATATCCTCCACGACGAGGGGAAAGGAAAGTAATGAAAATCAATAAAATAGCTTCAAAGAATCAATGCCGGTGTTGTAGAAACCACCGACATTAGTCAGATCTATAAAAAGGAAAGACGACGCCCTAGAGTTTTTTCACGAAAGAGAATAATACACTACAATATTCTACCAAATAATAAGACTTAACGTATATTAAGAAACAAAAAGATTAAAAAGCATTCATTTTATTATTTAGTTCATATATGACTATACTCATATTTTAAATTTGGAAATGGTATTATAATCTGGCAAAAGAAAAAATATCATCAAGTTGGTTGCCGATTAATAAATTATTGACCCACGGTTTAACTACGAAACTTCCATATTGATTTTTTTTTTGTCAACGAAAATATTATCAAGTTGTATGGTGTGATTCCATGAAACGTCGTCGAGTTGACCAAAGACTTTTGCAAATTGGCGATATGGTCAAGTCTATTTCTTTTGACTTGTCTCTTCTCCTTAATTCTTCACCAACTCAAATTATTTTCTTTTGATTACAAAAATTCCAAATCTAATTATTATTCTTTAAGACCAACCAACAACAAACAACACAAAGACTTCTCAAACTTTTATTTCACTAAAACATATTCATGAATATAAAGATTACAAGGTCAAATAAATTCAATACAAACAAATCTATACCGATAACAATAATTATCATCCAATCTTAAACACATTTCATAATCATCTTCTGTAAGAATTGCTTAAGGATTTAGAAGAACCAGCAAAGAGATCTAACAAGAGCTTCTCAAGATCATCAGTACTGTACTTAATGTATCTTTCACTCACATTGTTCTTGTGTCTACTGTAAAATGTCCAATACGCTTGAATCACCCACATTGATGCCTTTGTCATCACATCTTCTCTAAGCCTCTCATCCGATATTAACCACCCAGTTTGCGTCTTGTAAACTTCTTCAAACGCAGTGTTGAATCCTTGAAACCGCTCCCTCGGGCGTAAATTTCTTGAACCAGAACCAGAACCTGAGCCTGAGCCTAAACCATCGTCCTTGAGGAAGGATAGGACAGGAAGCCAAGTGGCGCGTTCGTACTCTGTTGCTTGCTGTTGAAACTTCCATGTGTTTTTTCGGTTCCATTTGTCGCCAAAGATATGTCTCAGCTCGGAGTTTAGAACTTTTCTGGTCATGTAGTGTATGTTGTTGAGAAGAAAAATGTGTCGTAGGGAGACATCTCGGTATAGTTTCGATTTCTCTTGAAGGTTGGCTTCGAGGACTGAGGTTATGGAGTAGAAATGACGGGTCATTGCTAGAAATTTCTCTGGTGACGAAGAGTATTCGTAGGTAGACTCTTCTTCGACCATCACGGGATTGATAATATCCGGCGATGGTGGTATTGTGAGATCTTCTGCATCGTCGTGTTCCATGAGAAGCGAGTCAAGGGTGTGGCTGAAATCCGTTAGCGCCATGAGGTAATTCATCACGTAATTTGTAAGCGGGTGAACCGCTCCTCCTGGGAAAGGATGCGATGAGACATCTGATGCAATCTTACTTTTGAATTCAAGAAACGTTGCTCTTGCGCAGTCCCCGAGTCTCCTCATAACTTCCCTATATTCGGCTCTCACAGATGAACCAGGATGATCTGAGAACAGAGCATCAATCTCTGGTAAAAGCTCGGATGCTAGCTCGTACATTTCAAGAATCCTAAGCAACTTCTCAGGTTGTCGTGGACCAAGAGACACAGCTTCACCAAAATTGAGCAATTGCATCATCGGAGACTTCACTGTATCGACAAAACATGTTAGACCGATCTCATTTAGCTCCCCGAAGATCTGATTATCCAGAGACTTCTCGCTCAAGAGATATATCTGGACAATTTTTCTCATAACCCAAACCCATTTCTTGATATTCGTATTCAAAGTAGCCCAATCCATCTTCAAAACATCTTCAATACTCAACTTCTCAACCTCATAGTTATAAAGAAACTCATCCAAGGCGTCTTTCCGAACCATTGTACATACCTGAATACACTCACGGTCATATCCCAAAGCAATCATAGTGTCTGCAATGTTCTTGAGATCTGATATAACATCAGGATTAATCAAATCAACCACAATCTCCCCCGAGTTTCTCCTACTGTTACTACTTCCAAGAATCAAATCCTCTGTAGAAGCAACGCCAAACGAAGCCACGGAACCTTCTTCCACACCATGATCCGCTTCAGTAGACCGAAAAGACGAATGTTCAAGTTCAAAAGGCAATCTATTCTCCACAAGCAAATGCTTAAACTCTTCCTCAAGCCTAGCCATAGCTGTTTGAAGAACATCATGAGCTTTTCTAAGAGAAAGCTTCTCGTTTCCATTCGATGAGCCGTCTAACCGATCAATCAAACATCTCAACTCATTCACAGCATCTAAATACAGATTACCTTCATCTGAACCAAAATCCCAAATCATCGATTCATCGACATCTCGAGTCATAATCTTCTCACTAACAACATTAAGCCTTTCCTCAATCTCATCTACCTCATCTCTATCATCAGAGATCACTATACGAGACAGCTCTAATAAGAGATTCCCCAAAACCTTATTAGCATTTTTAGTTAAGCTTTTGGCAGATCTAAGTTCTTCCATAAGATACTTAGCAGCAACAATCAACTTCTCTTCTCCATCTACCTCAAACTCACCCATCTCCACACAATCAGCAAATAAGCTTATCCAAAACTCAAAAAGCCTAAAACAATCTTAAAGCTTTAAACTTTAATGACTAAAGAACCCATTCAAAAAACCCAGAAACTGGAAAAATCAGAATCACATGAAAGGTTGAGACTTTCGAGTTAGAACTTAGAAAAATAGGATCTTTTTCAAAAAACCTGGGGAAAAAGTAAGATTGTTGAAGAGAAAGTTACTCTTTAGAGATTGGTCGCTGTCTAACTTTGATTGAAATTTTTTTTCAGATTTTCTTGGAGAACAACCTTCCCTGGAAATTTTCTCTTCCTCTCTCAATTTTGGTTTTTTCTTGCTTTTTGGACTGATTTGGCTTTTCTTGTTTTGTTTTTCTCTCTGTAAGACTCTGAAGGACACAAGGAAGAAGATTCAACAGGAAGAAAATATAGACGCTTTTTAATATATATTTATTGTCATATCGACAATCACTAATTAATTAATAGAGTTTTCTTTTTTTGATAGAGTATTTGGATTATTAAGTATTTTAATTACTTTTAAAAACGCACAAAAAAAAGAAGGGCACAAAAAAACACAACTGATATTTTAATTTTCACTATATGTATTGCTAAATACATAGCTGGTTATATTAAATCTTTTGATTAGATTAAATAAAATGAAAATGAGACAGTCTTGGATGAGTTAAGACTTAAGAGGTTTTAGAAAAAATAATTTTGTTATAAAAAGAAAAGACACAGTCTTGGAAGAGGGTTTTAATATGCGAAAGAAATATTCGAAAGAAATTGTTTAAAAAAATTATAAAATAAGCATTTATTAGATTTTGACCTTTCGAGTGATAATGCAACATTGATGGTGTAATTATATAATCGTGCAAATTCAATGAAAATACACAAGTGGAAGACTGTGATATTTATTTGTAGAAAGGTATGTTTGTGGTCGGAGGGTCAAGGGGCCGACTCAAGACTAATCTTATTATATGACCTTATGTGAATTTCGCATAATAACAACAACAACAACGATCTCTTATTAATACAAGGAGGATTTTGTGTCGGGTGGGGGAGAAGAAAAAGAATCTATGCCACTTTCCTAAAGTAAATTAACTGGCCCAAGTCAAGTAATTCAATTAGTCAAGTAAACAATTTTATGTGAATTGCTATTAGGTTTTATCTCTCTCTCTCTCTTCTCTAATATTAGCTATTCATAACTTTTATACGAGACAGATTTCCCAAAATAAATGAGTTAGTGACGTCTCCTCTCCCTCAATTGCTTTGGGAGAATTATGGTTTCAATACAGCCAATCGGCCGTTGCCGTAGAGGAAAAGACCATGAACCGCTCCAAAATATGATGCTTAGGGTTGCTTGACAAGGTGGTTTCGGATTTTTCGATGATTTATTATTAATTAGAGTTATAGGATGGACTAGGTATTTTACTCCTCCATTAGTAACGCTTATGATGTAATTCACAATTCTGATTTACCGGTTTGGATAAGTACAAACCAATATCTTCAAAAATCAAAGCTAAATCTTTTGACGAATTTATACGTTGTGCATCTAGGCTAAAGTAGAATGACACTAGAGAGTTTTATATGGAGTTTTGACAAATTTCGCAAATCAGGATGCAATCAAGCAAGACACTGAGGCTGATTCCGTCCAATATGAAGATGTGTTTTCTCCAAATAAACATTCAGTTTGGATTTTAGAGAAATCAATTCCTTCATGATTAGGCTTTTTTTATTTTCTATGTTTGTTCAAATTCAAAGGTGCTCATGATCTCAAAATAAGTTAGAGAACGAAGAATCGTCGGTTTCAAGGTAACAATCATTCTTAAAATTTCTCTTCACTCTTCAGTTATTTATTTCTCATTTTACCTAGATTTGCATAGTTAATAGCTTATACTAGGATTCATGTGTTGGGTACTTCAAGTAATTTTCTCAGTTTTTGCCATCCTCACTAATTCCCCAATGTTTCCTTCGTTTTTTACTGCAGATAAATGGTGCAAGCAGAGAAATATTTTACATAGACATGTTCAACTCTAACTTTATAAAACTATTTAATAATAGATCATTGAAGAATCCGAAACCACCTTGTAAAGCAACCCTAAGCATCATATGTTTTTTAAGAGCGCATCATATTTTGGAGCGGTTCGTGGTCTTCTCCTCTATTGCAACGGCCAATGGGCTGTATTGAAACCATAATTCTCCCAAAGCAATTGAAGGAGAGGAGACGTCACTAACTCATGTGTTTTGGGAAATTTGTCTCGTCCTAAACTTATAGAAGAGGGGTAGATTGCCGTTTCTTCAAATAACGCTTGGAGATGAAGAAGAAAAGTTATGAGTAACTAATATTAGAGTAGAGAGGGAGAGATAAAACCTAATAGCAATGCACATAAAATTGTTTACGTGACTAATTGAATTACTTGAATTACTTGGGCCACCCACTTAATTGAATTACTTGACTTGGGCCAGTTAATTTACTTTACGAAAGTGGTGTAGAATTTTTTTTCTCTCCCCAGCGGATATGACATAGAATCGCAGTTTAGTAGAGCTTACGTGCCAGCTTTTTAGGAAGGATTTTTTTAATGAGGTGACAACTCGAGAGGCCTCAAAAACTTTTTTTTTATTTTTTTTACATATAAATATTATTATCCCTTTAATAAAGAGTTTACAAAATTATATAAATAATATTTATATAACTATATTTTAAATAAAAAAAATTAAAAACTAATATAACATAAAAAAATAAAATTGACGATACTTCAACTTTATAAGCTTTATTCGCTAACATATTAACAAATCAGTTAAGTTTCTTCTCTATATTCGAACTCAATCATTGCGATTTTTTTCTATCATCCAAGTATGACGCACTATAAGAATTTCATAAATCTCAAAACACCACTGCATGAAGACTTCAAACTCCATAACCAATGGTTGTCTATGTATGAATTTGTCTTTTGCCTAGATTTTAACAAACCAACAGAAATAACCGGCAAACACCAAGAATGATAACTTCACCGGAATCAAACTTTACGAAGAGAGACATAAAATAACTAGTATAAAAATTCAGAGTGGAAAATACGACTCATTTTTCACCCAATATAATCTATCAAATTGTTATACATGATAAACATGGTGAGATTGTCGGCAAAACACATGAACATATACAACGTATTGAAAAGACACGTCGAAAAGACACCAACCCAACCAATTGTGGTGTGAAAAAAATATCGTACTCTTAGGCGAGATCACAGACAGATCGCCGGTACCGGCAAAACCGTGAAAAGAAGAAAGACAATCATCCACATTTGTGCCTTTCTAATTTGCCGTCCCCAAATATTGAAAGTTTTTAATAGATAAATCCTATAATATAATAAAAAAGAGTACGCCCGACGCCGGAGTCGACGCAAACCGGTGAATTTACAAAAAAAACGAAGAAGAAAAGTTGATTTAGAAGATCACTTTTGAAAAAAAAAATTTGAGAGGAAATCCTCCTTTTATTAGTAAGGGATAGGTACACCAAAACAATTCAATAACGCTGGTATATCTGTTTTCTTTCAGTGCTTGATCTGTTTTAATTTTAAGTGTTCCATTGCATCGCTACTTTTGTGATAAACATTGTTACCCCCTGGTTTTCAACAAGTTCGTGATCTTTCAAGTTCATTGGCGATTAAGTGCTACAATAAGCGTCTATTCTTTAATTGTCAAAGCATACTTTTGGAAATAAATGATATGGTGGGAGGACATATATGTTAAACTGATCATCACCTAAGTTAGACCTGGCTTGATTAGATGCTACTAATTAAGTTGATATGAGATGTATGAATTTATTTACTTTGAATTTTAAAATGTTTGGTTTTTCATTTGTGTATTTGAAAGTCTATCATAATGTAACAGAAATAAACCTCCACTGCTTCCATGTTTTCTTTCTCATTTTGAAGTAACTTTAGTAATATTTGAAATTATTATTGTAATAAATTTTTTTTTGATTTTAACAGTCTTTCATAAATACGAATGGTATTAGAATATAAGCTATCGACTTCAAAATCAACTAAATTACTAAATATGAAGAGATGTATATAGTACACCTTATAAAGAAATTCCCAAAAAAATATAAAATCAGAAACTGAATGCAAATTTTTCCTTAGTATTGGGGATGGATCTAAAGCCTTAGCACTGATGAGGAAAGGTATAGAGGATGAGGAAGCTGGTTTAAGCGTTCACACTACAAGAAAACATTAGATTAAGAACTCCCAAAAATGTTGTTAATAAGCGACAAATTAGTGACATCTTCAAAAACATTGTTAATCGTATGTAGCTAATTATTTTTATCAGTAATTCATCATTAATTAGTGATATTTTCATTTATCGTCGTAAAAACATATTTAATTTACGACGAATGTAATGTCGCAAATTACAGATAAATTAACGATGTATATATCCAATGTTCTAAAATTCGTTAGGCGGTATCTAGGCGCTCACTAGAGGCTTACCGACTAGGCAGATTAATCGGGGCCTAGACGGAGTCTACGCGTTAATAGAATATTTAAATAATTTTGTAAATATTTTTATATTTCTATAATTATATGTTAAATTATAATAATTTTAATTTTTTAATCTTTTGAAATGTTTTATTTCCAAATTAAATAATTTTTGTGCTCTAAATAAAGCTAAAATGTAAAAAACTTAACATGTATTCAAAAATAAAAGTAAAATCCAATGTAAAAAGTAGAAACACAGTGTTCTAAATTAAATGTAAAATTCAATAAAATGAGCTAAAAACACCAAAAATATAAAACAAAACAAAATTAACTAATTTTCTTCTCTTGCAATCACTTGCACGTCTATCTCCAGCTCATTATCAGATTCAAATTCAATATCATGGTCTTCATCAGAATCAATATCTTCTGTAAGACCATCATTTGGAGCTTTGTAAATAGGTTCACCATTAGGCTCTTCACCAATTTGAACTGGCACCTCCACAAACCATTTTTCTGCATTTCTTTCATCTCCATCATCAAGAATCACATCAATATTTTTATCTTTGATCCTTATTCGCTTGTTAAATAATTTTGCATTGAATTGGACGTAGACTAGACTATTAAGTCGACTAATATCTAGTCTATTCCTTTTCGTAGTATGAATCTGCAACATAAAAAAAGTATTAAACGCCTCAAAATGAACAAAAAAAAATTCAGACCTCCAAAAAACTAAGAAAAAAATGAACCCTCTCAAAAGCACTCCAGTTCCGTTCACAACCAGATGAGCTAGATGTCAAAGAAAGAATTTTTGTTGCTAGCTTTTGCAAAGCAGGCACATGGCAACCATATGTTGACCGCCAGCTCCCTAGAATGTAAATTAAAATCAAGAAACATGCTTATCAAAAAATTATTAAGGACAATATGTGGCATGGTTTTTTTCTTGTTCGTAACAAGTCTTGTTTTCTTGTTAAAAAAGCATTCATGTTTGTCTAATCTGCTGATCATACGTCCTGAACGTAACGTCCATAAGACCATAAGACCATAACTACTCAAGTAACTCAATTCAAGTAATAATCGCTCTGACTCAACATCAAACAAAACTACAAAAGCAAGCACCAGGTAAACTAAATATGCTGATCATACGTCCATAAGACCATAACTAATAGTCTAATATTCGTTGCACCATAAGTCCATAAGTAACTAATAGTCTAATATGTTGCACGCCTACACCATAAGTAACTAATAGTCTACAATAAAAAGAATATCTGGAACAAATTTCTCATCATTTTGTTGACATCCTTTTAAAATGATTAATCTCCCAAAAGCTTCAGACTTTGCTCTGTAGATATTAAACTCATGATTGACCACTTTATCTTGTGTTTCATAGTCATCATGGTAAAAGGTCTCCACACAATTCATGAATCCATCCACTACTATCTGATCATGCTTGATGGTTGTATCCTTGTAGAAATAGTATGGGTTCAATATATAGGCGCTTAGATGCAAAGGAGAATCCAACCTACCTTTCATTTTCTCATCAATGATATCAAAGATAGTTTTGTAATTTCTCTCCAAGTCATTAGAAGTCTTGTGAATCGTAATCCTTGCTTCTAAGAGCTCCCATAAATAAAACCCATTGAAGGTTTTCTCTCTCCATCAGCAATCCTCAAAAGTTTCACCAAAGGTCCAAAAACATTCAGCACAAACATCACACCATTCCAAAATACAGAGCTCATAACAGTTAACTGATTTTTCCCTTTGCGGTCTTCTGATGTTTGGATAGGTCCCATTCTGTAGAACTGAACATCGACTTTAGTTGATTCTTTTTATCCAACAAGATTTGTAGTGTCAAGAAACTTGTAACAAATCTAGTCAGTCCTGGTCTCACAATATCCCTTTTCTTGGTATGAAATCTCATCATTGCTAAGGTTTTATGATGAGCATATATGAAACTGTAAGATCTTTAGCTTGCTCAATGATTTTTGTAAACTTAGCCAACTTAGAAATACCTTCAAGCATGAGATCAATTGTATGAGCAGCACAACCTGTCCAAAAAATATTAGGCCTCTTCTGTTTAAGCATCTTTGTTATCGCCACATTGTTGAGAGTAGTATCTATTACTGCTTGAACAACTTTCTCAACTCCAACTTCTGCAATGCATCGATCAACATAGTCAAAGATGTATGATCCTGTGTGAGATTCTGTGGAACAATCTTTTGCCGAAAGAAAACATGTTCCTCCTCTAGAATTGACACACATATTCATTATGCTCCTCTTTTTCCTATCAGCCCATGCATCAGTCATAATAGAACAACCATAGAGTTCCCATTCTGTCTCTTGGCTCTTTAACTGCTCCTTAGTTCTTTTTTCTTCCTCTTTTAAGAGAGGTTCCCTTAGCTGGTATTGAGTTGGAGGAACCCAGGCAGGTCCAAACTGTAGAGCCTGACAAAATATCTTAAAAGCATCATTATCAATGGAATTGAAAGGAATACCTGATTGATAGATCCATCTAGCACAATACTGCTGCACTTGATGAGCTTTTTCTTTGAAGAGCACATAATTCATGTTTGTTTGTGTACCAAGAGTAGTTTCAGGATGGATAGCTATTGCAAATTTATCCATAGGACCCTGAAAGTTACACGATTTTAGAGTTCCAAGATTTTCTTCTAACTCATCTTCAAGTTTCAACATATCTACATTCACTTAAGTTCTTAGAATATCACCTTCATGTTTCTTACTCACCTTCTTCTTCCTTGCTTCTATGATGGCATTTCTACACTTAACTTGATCATCTTTCAATGATTTTGAACATGAAGTGACATTTCTTGGGATGTGAGCAATATGCTCCTTGATCCGATAAACTCCTCCTGACATCTCTTTAAAACACAACTTGCATTTAACTCTATATGAATTTTTTGGATCACACAAAATTCCATATTCCCATCCCACGTCTTTTGAGTTTCGCTTAAGTGTTGGTGCTATCTGAGAATCCACTGGTTGACAAGATGATGAATCCGTGAGTATCTACAAATTAAAAGGTAAAGAGAGTAATTAACAAAGGACGTGGCCTCCATCAAAAATAATACGGATTAGGAGTCACACAAAAACAGAATAATTAACAACAGCTAAAAACAAGAATGACCAAACAGATTAATATACAAAGGTTTGTCGTTTTTAAGAGAGGAACGAGAACTGATCAACAACAGTCAACAAACATAAATACAAACAGACCAAAAACAGAAGTAAATTCTCAAAGTCTAAAAGCATAAAAACAGAATAGTTAACACTTAAGTCTTAACGGACAAAAAACAAAACTAATTAACTATAAGTCTAAACAGAACTAAAAACATAATTAAAAGCAACAGAATAAGCAGCATTCACATCAATTTCAGTGTATACTGTAATGATACTCGAATACTACTCTATTATCTAGTTAGCGTGATCACTACAAGAAAACAACGTAAAACTGACAAGTTTTAAGATGTATTAACAGGGCATATTCCATTTGTTAGTGTTACCTCGCTAATATAATTATCAAACAGATAATATTTGTTACCTGCTATTATAATCTTATATAGATAACAATAATATCATGTTACCATGTATAATTTTTTAAAAATTTGTTTACTTGTTGCCTAACGTTACATACAAAAATTTAAAGGTTGTTTATGGGTTATAATGCTATATACATAATTTTTTCTATCTCTTAGAGCGGTAATCGAGTTATCGACTACAAAATTAATCGGTCTAAATATCGTTATATTGCTAATAGTCTTACAGGATAAAAGAACTAATATGTGCTAACAAGTACATAACATTTTGGGGTTACAAGTTTTGAGTTTTACGTATTGTAGCACGCTAATTATCGCTAATACAATTATCGAAACAGATAATATTAGTACCCGCCAACATAATCTTCTATGGATAACAATAACATCATGTTACCATATAAATTTTTAATAATTTTTTGTTTCACCTAACGTTACATATTATTTTAAAAATTATGGGTTTTAACCTTGTAAACCTAACCAGATTATCATGTTACCATGTTTTAAATTGTTTACATGTTAGCTGGCGTTATTACATTAACGAGCTAACTAACTAGATACCATCATACTAAGAGAATAACATCGGTTGCGCAACGAAATTGGAAATTGTGCATAAAACATTATATACAAAACACTGTTTAGCGGTGGAAAATCTCGTTGATATCTTCAGAGATATAGGAGCATTTAGTGCTCTACAACTCTCTCTATCTCCTCTTAGCTCATCTAGTTACTCAAAGTCATAGGGTTTCTAATGTCATTTCCTTACTACGTGAGGTGATTGAACTAATAAAAAAAATAATGCATGTGTTCTACATGAGACCATCTCCGATCCCGCTCCAAATCCGCTTCCAAACTCTAGTTTAGTGTAAAATCATCTCCAACCCACCTCCAATTTTAGAGAGAAGATTTTCACTTTTAACTCAACATTTGATAATCTCTATGGTTTTACTCCATTTTAGAATTGAATTTTTTTTGCAAATCAATCTCTTAAATTTAATAATAAATATTTTATACTAAAAAAAGTTATTTTCATTATTTTATACTTTTAAAAAATGATAAATACTTAGATTAATTAGTTTAGAATTAATAGTTTCAACTGCAACAATAACATATATTAGATAGAAAATAGAAAATGCAAGAAGAAAATTATCAGTTGTAGGAAAAACACTTGAGAGATTATGCATAAACAAATATCTATGTTCTATGTTTATTTATTTATCTAGTATTGCTTGTAATATAATTTTATTGTATAATTTATTTTAAATTAATTAATATTAAGTTTGTTATTTATTGCTTAAAATAAAATAAATAGGTAATATTTGTAACTTTGGAAAAGGATTATATTGAAAATTAATAATTGAATAAAAAGACAATATACTTGAACTATTTATTTTTGGAGTAAAAATTGGAATAATAGGTTGGAGATAAACCCCAACTTCAAAATAGAGTTACTCCATTTTGGAGTAAAATTGAGCAATAAAAGCATTTCTAATGTATTACGCCATTTTTACTCTAAAATAGAGTTGGGTATCACTTCATTTTCTACTCTAAAATAATTACACTCCATAAATGGAGTAAAAAATGAGATTAGCCCATTAAATGGAGTAATGGGTAAAATTACTCCATTTTGAAATTGGAAATGGAGTGAGGTTAGAGAAGACTTTACTCCAAAATGTAGTTTGGAGGAAAATGGAGTGGGGTTGGAGATGGTCTGAGTTGAAGATACCCTAATTGAACCAAAACTCCATTTAGAGCATCCAATCCATTCTTTTATTTTTATTCTAAAATAAACTAACACTAAAATAGAGTTGAATTTTGCTCCAACTCATCCTTCTATTTTTGACTCTTAAAAAGACTATTCCAAGTATATTCTTTCTCCACCTAATTATTATTTTTTTAAAACATTCATTAGTTATCAAAATTGTAAATTTGACTGACTTAATTTTTTTTGCCAAAATCCAATAAAATTATGATATCATTGAATTTATATATAAATAAAGTTACTTACATAACATTAAAGATAATAAATACAACAAACAATAAATTTTTAAGCATAATCATTAGTGTTTCTCCCACAAATGATCAATTCACGAATTTTGAAGTGTGAAAATGAACTACTATTGTTTATGAGGTAATATAAAATAAATATCTACATTTAGCTAGCTACATAACTAATTTTTAATAATATTGTCTAAGTATAAAATAGAAACAAATAAAAATTAAAAGACTACTTTATAAATAAAAAAAGTTTCACTTTATAATAGAATAATGAATAGAATTACTCCAAATATAGAGTAATATTTTCATTACTCTATTTTAAAGTAGGATCTAAAGTGGGAGTGGAGAAGATTTTACTTTATAATAGAATTTAGAGATTAAAATAGAGTGGGGTTGGAGATGCTGTTAAGTTTACGATCCATATATTCATCCATTTAGATCCATTAAACTAACATTGACCTATTTAAAACTTTTTTGGATCCACTTAACCCATAATAGGATCAGACCCGCATATACGTGCGAGATTATATTTATAAAAAGAAATTATTTGATATATAAATTTAAGATATAATATAGTTATAAATATTAATTGATGTTACATGTATATTTTATAAATTAATCAAAACACTTTTAACATTTTGATTAGGGATGTTAAATCAGATTTGGATTCAATTTTAGTTTAGGTTATTTAATATATAACCTATGCATATCTATTTTCGAACGGAAAATCATCCCCTCCCGTATCATCATTAAATTTTTGTCCCATAATAGTTCTTTTTAAAAATAATTACCCGTTCGGCAATGCTTATTAGAATACACATATTCCTCATTTGAATATTTAAGTTTTATAAAATTAATGAAAATTATCCAAAAATATATATAATTCTCAAAAGTTCTCTATTTTATAAAAAAATTATTAAAAAATTCCCAAAATACTTGTCTCAGAATGCTTACGAGAACTTTCCTATTATCAAATCATCCCATAGCAGCACTTGATCATTTATTATATCATCCGGAACCACAATAAACGAGTTTCCTTCTTCCAAAGAAAGTCAAACCATGTTTTGATAACATCGGTTTTTTTCTGAACAACAAATGAATAGAATTTCCTGATTTCCCCCGTCTCAACCTGAACAGTCACCGGAGACACCAGTGTCCCAGTTTTTGAAAACCCCGGAACATAACCACTGTTGGTTACTTTCACATTACCTGAAACCTCCTGACTCAAAACCTTCACGAGATCCCCTAACGAAACTGCTAGAGCTTCTCCTGACTTCACCAACCCAGAAACCTCGACACAAACCTCTGTATCAACCGCAATCAGCAACTATTTTTCCAAAGCTTCTATAGAATCAGAACAGATAACCCGACCCTCTTCTACACACCGTTTGCACTTTCGAAAACCTCCAAGATCTTTTCCGGCGGCGAAGCAGCCATCGTGTCGTCTTGCTATCGTGCCGTACAAGTAACGCCCAAAACCCTATCACCAAAAGAATCACCAAAATCGCCTATTCTGCTAAAACGCACCGTGGAATTTTTTTTGTTTTGTGCTTTCGTGGATGTAAAACTCATTTAACTTAATTTACCTTTTATTAGATAAATGTATCTACACGCGACCTCACAAACATTTAGTGATCTCATGTGTCGATATCAATGATGAAATTTCTTTGTATATTATATGGATGATCCGCACATACTCGTTTATTCAATAAGTTTCTAAAATCAGAATTAACATTCTAATGTTTTTATTAACCTACAAACATTAATAATAAACACTAAACCTTCGTATTCATAGATATACTCATAAAAATGCCCATTTTATTAAAGATTATGTTATTATATGGTACCAGATAAACGCTTAACTAATTCTCTCGTACTTTTCTCTTTCATTATATTGTAGCTTATTTTTGTTCAAATTCGGACAAAATGTTCATATCACAATTTTAGCGGGATAAATCTTTTGGTAGCGATCAAAATATATGGAAGAAATCAGGTACATCATTAATATTTTTGTTAACACGTTAAAAAAAATATTATATCATGTGATATATAGATTCACATTTAAAATTTTATTTAACATGATATAAATATATTATGAAGATAATAATGTCTTTTAGGGGTAATTTTTTTAATAACGTAATATATTGTGATATAGTGACAAACATAATTACAATGTTAACAAATAAATTATCGCTAGAAATCTATCAGCCACGGGATAAAATACATTACTAATTTTATACCATATTTAATAATAAATTAGATACAAATCAATATATGTCACATGCTATATTTTTTATTGTGTTAAAAAAATAATTATCCGGTAAAATTATGAATAATTTCTCTCAAATATTTTTATCGTTAACTAAATACTTATCCCGCTAAAATTGTGATAGGAGCATTTTTGTCTAAAATTAAATGTGGAAGAGAGAAAATTAATTAAAAGAAATCACTATCATTAAATTAATTGTCAGATTATTTGTTACCATAAACCTCATTACCCTTTTTACTATAACTCTTTTTGAAAATAAATAGAATACTGTAAGCCCTTTCTAAATTATTAGAATCATGGAACTATTCCAGTCAAAGTTTTTTGCAAATTACTTGTTTCCTTTCTAATAACTGCGACCAGAAACTGGTTTAGAAAAGAAACAAATATTCTCCAGAATGGAAACAAATCATCCCAAAGATCCTAGTCAACACTGTGCTGGCTTTAAATGCACAAAAGGAAACAAACGAATCAACAACTAATCCTGCAAAACTAGTTAAAGCAACAAAACAAAAATTAAACAAAAGAGGAAATACCAATAATTTAAAAAATAATGATTTTTCCCCTTTTAATTTAAAGCAATACTCTTACGTGTCTCTCTGAACCAGTTGACCGTTTGTTTACTCCTGGTATTGGATTTTTTCCATTGAACCGGTCGGTACATAACATGTCCCAAATAAATTTTAGACGATGCAGCAGACATCTAACCAATAAGAGAATTATATATTTTCCTAAAAGATAAAAATTAATTTCAGAAAAAAAGATGAAAATTAATCTCCAACACAACAGGTAAAAAAGATTGCTCTTCTGTATAGAATCTAAAACCACGAGTTCGATAAAATTATGCTTATACATCTCGGAGATATGAGAGTTTGGAACATTGTTCCAATGCAACAAACCCTCAAAAGAGACCATACCATTACGGTGGTCAAAACAAGGGAGATGGATTAACAACAATGTGCTTTAAGGGATGTGTCACATCACCACGACCAGCATGCTTAACGAACTCTGCTGGTGAGAGGAAGCTTCCATGGCACACACAAACAATCTTTACCTCCTCACCTTTTCTGTACCTATACAGAAATCCATCGACCTTTCTCCCGTTCGGTCCATGGCCTATTGTTGACACGCCTGGCATTTCTTCCATGAGGTTTCGAACTGCTTCTTTGCTCGGTTTCTCGGGCCGAGACTGGGCAGTTGGAGGGCTTGCTTCCATGGGCTTATTTGTTGTTGCTTCAAACACAAGTAAATATCTCAACATAAACTCTAAATAAAGGACTGACAAAAAATATAATCAACAAAAATGATGCAAAACCTAGACAAAAGATTTAACTAGTTTTGTTGGTGGGTTGTATCGACAATCTCTTTAATACATTGTGCATTTTGGCAGGCACATACTTTTTCCCTTGCAATGAAAACATAAAGAATGTGATAATTACATTGTTTGTATACCCATGGGATTAGTCTGATTCGCCCAGATTACCCATCAAATTCTAAAATTGTGTTTTTCGCGTCAAAATTCGTTTCTTAATTTCCGCTAACAACATCTAAAATGGCCTAAAAGATGACTCAACGGATTATAAAAACACATAAAAAGATGACTCAATACACGAAATAAAACGGGAAACAAAGACTCAAAAACAATAAAACACAAACAATGGGGTAATGACATTGTTTGTATACACGTGGGATTAATCGGATTCGCCCATATTAACCGTAAAATAATTTTGAAAAACTGCTTTTTTCGTGCTAAAATTCGTTTCTTTCCATTAACAACTACAATGGCCTAAAATACGACTTGACGGATTCTAAAAATACTTAAAAGACAACTAAAAATACAAAATAAAACGGGAAACAAAGACTCCAAAACAATAAAAACACAAACAATGTGTTAATGACATTGTTTGTATACTCGTGGGATTAGTCGGATTCACTCGATTACTTATGAAAATTAAAAAAAAACTGCTCTTTTTGGCGCCAAATTCGTTTCTTACCGTTAACAACAACCTAAATTGGCAAAAAAAAGCGATTCGACAGACTCTAGAAACACCTAAAGACAACCAAAAACACGAAATAAAACGGGAAACAAAAACTCAAAAACAATAAACACACAACACATCAACAACAATGTGACAATGAATCCATCCTAAGATAGAGAATCTATCATCTTAAAAGTATGATATAACTACATCCACAAGAAGATTCAAGACTTTGTTCCCTAATCTATTAATAATCAAAGATCTAAACATGAAAAACAAACCCTACCAAAAACTCAATCTCAAAAATCATAGAACTCAGCTCTTAATCCAAATTCAACAAACTCATAAAGATCACAAAAATTGTGGTAATATACCTTGAACAGGAGGAGGAATGGTCTCAAGTTCAGACAAACCAGAAGACCCACTACCAGAAGAACCAAAAGATCCTTCTTCCAGAACCTTCTCTTGACCAACAGCTTTGTGTTTTCTCTGCTTCTCTGATCTCTTCCTCTTAGCCTCAAGCCTCCTTAAACCCTGCAACTCCTTCCTCTTTCTCCACTCTTCCTCCGGTTCCACAGGCAACGAACAAGTCCTATT
The DNA here is from genome assembly GCA_963922655.1 of Cardamine chenopodiifolia. NCBI lineage: Eukaryota > Viridiplantae > Streptophyta > Magnoliopsida > Brassicales > Brassicaceae > Cardamine > Cardamine chenopodiifolia. The sequence continues at coordinate 4,333,064 of OZ000479.1, forward strand.
CAGCCCTGATCTATCGTTGACCATCACATCACGAACCGATGAAGACCTCCTAAGCCTCGTTTTGGCAAGTGGGTCAACTCCGAATTTTCCATTGAGAGATAGACCTAAGTCTAGCTCGATCTCCACCTCTCCATCTTTGTTTTTGCTTCTCCTCTCTCCAGACAAATTCGGTTTTCCCGACATGAACTTCTGCAACATAGCTTTGGTCGGAGAATATCCCGGTTAGTTTAGAGATCTCTCCTTTTCTCACTTTCTAAAAATATTTTTTAGAATTTAAAGATTAGAAGATTCTTTTAAAAACAAAAGTAATTCAAATCCCAAGAAAAAAACAATATCAAATTTTGGAAGATTCAGTTTCTTTGATTAATGACGACCTTCCCTTTTATAATTTTAATAGAAGTTTATTAATAAATAAAAAAAATATACAGATTTTAACATATACCGTAAAAATCTCCGACAAATCTCCAACGAACACTAAAAAATTATGAAAATAATAAGAGCCTGAGAGAATTTAGATGTAAGGAGTAAGTAAAAGCGAGAAAATCAATCAAAAAGCTATTTGTCTATTTACGAAAATTTGTAATACCGAAAGTACCCTTGTATGGTGCATTAACGACACGTGGAATCATTAGAGCACCCACGTGGTTTCAAAAAATTAAAGACCAGACTCGTGCCGAACCATACACGTGTCTTATGGTCGGTGGTACTTATGTTTTAGAATGGGATGTCGCAGCGTCAGGTCGTCACGTGTCCTTGTTTAATTTTCAGTTACATTTTTTTTGTTTGGACAGTGTTTCGTAACTTGTCGCTTTTTTTTATTCATTTTGCTTTGGTAGAAGCATTATGTTTTGTATTGTACGAGTGAATGCAACTTTGACAAACTCAAATGTATTTAAATGAAAACGTACGAAAACTCGAATATTTGACAAAAAGTATACTGAATGTATTTTTCAAAGAATTTAATATAATAGTCAACAATTAACATGGTATAACAAAATAACGTTTTTATTTGGTTAGTGGGATGGTGGATTTATATTTATATAGAATGACCATGACTAAGAGTAAAATTTCTCTGTTTATGGATATGAAATCTAATACTATTTTTATCCAACATATTATTTTAGGTAACATATCTTTTGAAAGTTTAAGTAATATTTGTTTCTAATATAAATATGATTAAAATTAGAGGAAATGACACAGATTAACCCAAATTTTAGATATAATTGTTGGATTGACCTGTTTTTTAAATTAAATTTGAGACAGTTAAAATACAATATAACCTAACAGTTACGAAATAATTACGAAAACTGCCATTAATATTTAAATTTTTCGCAAACAGTTACGAAAAAATTGCAAGGAGTTACAAAAAAACATTAATGGTAATTTAAGGTCATAAATGTTTCAGAAAACTTTTGTCGAAAAAAAAAATTCTGTGAGACACCACCGTCGCTATCGTCGAAGAGTTAGGGTTACTCGTCGTTGCCGCTTTCATCGTCATCGTTCGTTTTCGTCTTTCATCGTCGTCGTTCATTTCTGTCTTTCATTGTCGTCGTCTATTTCTGTCTTTCATTGTCGTCGTTCAGTTTTAGTTCAGTTTCAGAAAGGTCCGCTTCATAAAAAACCCTAACTTATTTTCAGATTTCATTGTTCATTGTCGTCGATTTCAGATTTCGTTCACATTTGTCTTGTGTAGTTTTTCGTTGTAAGATTCTTTTCGCTTTTATGTTGTCACAGAGTTATTGTAGTTACCGCAGACTTGTTTGGTAGTTACCGCAGACTTATTCAGTAGTTACCGTAGACTTATTTAGTAGTTGCCGCAGACTTATAGAGTAGTTACCGCAGACTTATAGAGTAGTTACCGCAGACTTATAGAGTAGTTACCGCAGACTAATTTAGTAGTTGCCGCAGACTTATTCAGTAGTTACCGCAAACTTGTTTAGAAGTTATCGCAGACTTATAGAGTAGTTGCCGCAGACTTATTCAGTAGTTACCGCAGACTTATTGAGTAGTTATCGCTGACTTATTCAGTAGTTACCGCAGACTTGTTTAGAAGTTGCCGCAGACTAATAGAGTAGTTGCCGCAGATTTATGGAGTAGTTACCGCAAACTTATTTAGTAGTTGCCGCAGACTTGTTTAGTAGTTACTGCAGACTTATTTAGTAGTTGTGGCAGACTTATTTAGTAGTTGCCGCAGACTTATACAGTAGTTGCCACAGACTTATTTTGTAGTTACCGCAGACTTATTTTGTAGTTACCGCAGACTTATTTAGTAGTTGCCGCAGACTTATTCAGTAGTTGCCGCAGACTTATTCAGTAGTTACGACAGATTTATTTAGTAGTTATTTATTAGTTATTTAGTAGTTATTAGTAGTTATTAGTAGTTATTAGTAGTTATTAGTAGTTATTTATTTTATGTTTAGTTGTTATTTGTATTGCCGGTGACTTAATTTGTATTGGCGCTCACTTATTTATTTACACTGATAAGTTGTTTACTTGATTGCAGAGATATGGCATCTTATCCTGCTAGACATTCGAAAGATGTGAAATGTCATGTTCAAGTGGATAGCATTAACCACTATTATTCCCAATCCAAATTTGGGGCCATCAAGAAAAGTATTGGCGATGATGTTTAGGAGGCGTTGAAGGCATCATCTGTTGGTATATTTTTTAAGCTATATGATATAGACATCATGGGGGAGAAGTTCATATGGGTATCTTCTTACGTTCATTACTTCATAACACATTAGTTGGCGGTGAAGAATATGCATGAATTTTGGTCAGTGATTGATGATCAACCAATCAGATTTTCGCTGCACGAATATAAAGAAATCACAAGTCTTAATTGCGACGTATATCCATATGATGTGCGATCTAGTTATGACATATATCTAGTTGTTGATTATGAAGCCTTTTGGAAAGAGATGAAAGTTCCTTTAGGGGATAGACCTACTTTTGGGGAGATGTAGCGTGTTTTGAAACATTGTCAGCATTGGAGTTACGAGAAGAGGATGATGGTTGGAAGACTATGTATATTACATGTTGGAATACATGGTATCAATCATGCATCGAGGATCCGCTTGAGCGATGCAAAATTAGTGCTTCATGAGGAGAGCTTTGAAAACTATCTCTGGGGTAGAGTTGGATTTACGAGTTTGGTAAATTCAATCAAAGCTTTGGAATTCAAAACGGAAAATTACACATTACACGGATGTGTTAATGTTCTGTCCGTATGGTTGTTTGAGTCAGTTCATGCTTTAGGGGAGATATATGGGTATAAGAGAAATCTGGATGATGTTCCTCCACTACTTAACTGGCGAAGAAGTCGGAAGCGTTTTAGATTTGAAGATCTAATCAAAGAGGAGAAAGCTGAACACGGAAATGTATGAATTGATTATGTTCGTGTTACTGTAGAGTTATTTAGTAGTTACCGCAAACTTATAGAGTAGTTACCGCACAGACTTGTTTAGTAGTTGCCGCAGACTTATTCAATAGTTACCGTAGACTTATTTAGTAGTTACTGCAGAGGTATTTTGTAGTTACCGTAGACTTATTCAGTAGTTGCCGCAGACTTATTTAGTAGTTGCCGCATACTTATTTAGTAGCTGCCGCAGACTTATTCAGTAGTTGCCGCAGACTTATTCAGTAGTTGCCGCAGACTTATTCAATAGTTACCGCATACTTATTTATTAGTCACCGCAGACTTATTTAGTACTTGCCACAGACTTATCGAGTAGTTACCACAGACTTATCGAGTAGTTACCACATACTTTTAGAGTAATTATGAATTAATTACCATAGATATCAATGATCTGCGAGAACGAGGATGGAAGGAGAAGTCTAATTCTCCCAAAGAATTAGAGAAAGAAGATGATGAAGGGAGTAGTAAAACACTGGTAAGTTAAAGTAAAATTTTGTATTTAGCTGCAGATTTACTTACCTATTCCTATAGATTAATTATTGTTTTGCTGCAGATTAATTTTGATTTGGCAAAGCAAGGAGATATGGGCAAATCAGAAAACGTTGGTTCTACCTCTTACAAAGAACCAAAGTAACCTGAACTTGATCAACCCGATCATGAATCCAATATCAAAACACCGGTTAGTAATATCTATTACCGCAGACTTATTAATTCGTTGCCGCAAAGTTGTTTTGTAGTTGCCGTAGAGTTGTTTTGTAGTCACCGCAGAGTTGTTTAGTAGTTGTTTTGTAGTTGCCGCAGAGTTATTTTGTAGTTGCCGCAGAGTTGTTTTGTAGTTACCGCAGAGTTTTTTTGTAGTTACCGCAGAGTTGTTTAGTAGTTACCGCAGAGTTGTTTAGTAGTTGTTTTGTAGTTACCGCAGAGTTGTTTTGTAGTTACCGCAAAGTTGTTTTGTAGTTACCGCAGAGTTGTTTTGTAGTTACCGCAAAGTTGTTTTGTAGTTACCGCAGAGTTGTTTTGTAGTTACCGCAGAGTTGTTTTACATGTTTAATGGGTTGGTTTAACACTTATATGCAGTCATGGTTGGTAATGGAGTCTAAGAAACCGGCAGATAAGCTTCCACTTAAAAAAGTTGTTAAGAGTGGAATAAATGTTGATAAGAGTGATGCTCGGTTGAAGAAAAAGCAAAAGATTTCTCATGGTGAAGATGATGTCGTGGACATAACTAAAGAATTTGAAGCCAAAGTCGCCAAAATGGAAATGGAAATGGCATCAACTTCAGAGGAAGGGTCAAATCCGCTAGAGACTATTGGTGATATAGCGGCAAAGCTGAAGGTTTTGGATGAAAAGACAGAAAATTTGAAGGACCTGGATGATCTATTTAAAATACCGAAAAGAGTACCATATTTGGTAAGTTCCCAAATATTACCATACGTTGGTAACTTTACTGTCAAACGCATTATTCCAAGTGTCAAACGTAGACGTCCTAAGGTTATAACTTTTGAACACGACTATGATCCTATGGAAGCTGTCGATGAATCCAAATTGCGTAAGCTAATGGATTTCATGAAGACTGATGAGCAAATCTCTTATATCTTTGTCTCTAATACCTTTATTTTGAACATGCAATGCTGAGAAATTATTTTTTCCTTTAAGGGAAAAACCACTTGGAAGCATTAATCCAGATGTGCAACATTTGAAAAAGATTATTACTCCAAGGAAGAAGTGGCCGGATCCATATTATGGATGGATGGAAGATGCGGTAATTACTTACCTACAACCTTTATCTATTGCCGCAAACTTATTTAGTAGTTATAGCAGACTTATTTACTAGTTACCGCAGACTTATTTACTAGTTACCGCAGACTTATTTACTAGTTACCGCAGACTTATTTACTAGTTACCGCAGACTTATTTACTAGTTACCGTAGACTTATTTACTAGTTACCGTAGACTTATTTACTAGTTGCCGCAGACTTATTTACTAGTTACGGCAGACTTATTTACTAGTTACCACAGACTTATTCAAAAAAAAAATTTTCAGCACATTGTTGATGCTTTGACAATGTTCCGCAATAGAACTACTCGTGGTCCTTCACCTTACCGGGAAAGAATCGGCTTCCTTGACCCATAGTTCACCTCTATCATGGGAAATGATTTCAAACAAGTCCCGCCAAATAGCAAGAAATTCTTGCTTGACAAGAATTATCTTGACCATTTCTACGGTTTGATTCCTCTCCAACCGTCAAACAAGTCATTGTTCTATGACATTGATAACTTGTACAGTGTGCTGAATGTAAAAGGAAATAATTGAGTTGCTTTAGACATTGACTTCCCGAAGAAGAATATATATGTCTATGACTCTATCCCGAATCATACCTCCAACAAGGAGCTCTTTGATGCGTGTCTATTTCTCCGGGAAATGATCCCTGCAATTCTAACCATTATGGTTCTGGAGAAAGAGTGCAAGCCAAGCTATGCAATGTTTGAGGTGCATAGAGTCACACATGGTGTGCCGATCAATGAAAATCCGGGGGATTGCGGTGTATATGCCATAAAATACATCGAGTGTCTTGCTTTAGGATGGACCTTCGAAGGGTTTAAGGATAGAACCATTCAGGACTTGCGGTTAAGATTAGCGGCTGAGATGGTTGATGAATTTTTGCAGTATACAGGACACACGATGACTAATCCATTACCTCGTGGGTTAGATATGAAAATTCCATAACTTAATGATAACTCAATATGAGTTAACAATGTAGATTTTGTTGATTTTCTTTGTTGATTTTGTAGTTTACAACGTTTTCAGTGTAATAAGATATTCAGTTACCAAAAGTTTCGTATATGTTTGATTTCAGACTTATTTAGTAGCTACCGCAGACTTATTTATTAGTCACCGCAGACTTATTTATTAGTCACCGCAGACTTATTTAGTGGTTCTGATAACAACTGAAAATTTTGTAGTTGCCGCCAATTTACGCCAATTTAAAAGGATGTTCAAAAAAAAATTTAATTTTTTGACAACCAGATGGGTTCGAACCACTGAACCCGTAATTACTAAATAAGTGTGCGGCAACTACAAAATAAGTCTGCAGTAACTACTAAACAAGTATGTAGTAACTACTGTGTTGGTCTACAAGATTTAAAGAAGTGGGGCACACGACCACTGTGCCACGGTTTTCTGCGGAATTGTGTTTCACAAACTAATATATATACATACCTTGATAATTGCGTTTGAAAAAAATTGAATTTTTGGCAACCAGTTGGAATCGAACTTAGGATGCATAGTCTTGGGCATTTAAAGACGCGAGGCACACGACCACTGTGCCACGGTTGTCTGCGTTATAATTTTTCAGAAACTTATAGATATACATAATTTAATAATTACAGTAGTAGATACAACAGACTTGTTTTGTGGTTACCGCAGAATTAGTTCCTTGTTGCCGCAGAGTTATTTGCCACCAATTTCCGAGGAATCTGAAACAAAAAAAGTTTTGAGGATTTGGCAACCTCAAGGGTTCGAACCACTGAACCCGTAACTAGTAGATAATTTTACGGTAACTACTAGATAAGTCTGCGGTAACTACTGCATTGGTCTACAAGATTTAAAGACGCAGGGCACACGACCACTGTGCCACGGTTGTCTGCGGGATTGTGTTTCACAAACTAATATATATATATACCTTGATAATTGCGTTTGAAAAAAAATTGATTTTTGGCAACCAGTTGGAATCGAACTTGGGAAGCATAGTCATGGGCATTTAAAGACGCGGGGCACTCGACCACTGTGCCATGGTTGTCTACGATATTTTATTCCACAAACTAATATATATACATACATCGATAATTGAGTTTGAAAAAAATAAATAAGTCTGCGGTAACTACAAAATAAGTCTGCGGTAACTACAAAATAAGTCTGCGGCAACTACTAAATAAGTCTGCGGCAACTACTAAATAAGTCTGTGGTAACTACTGAATATTTTTAAGTTGACGCAGAGTTATTTGTAGTTGTCGCAGACTTATTTAGTAGTTGCTGCAGACTTATTTTACCATGCTGTACATAGAGTTTAAAACACAGTTATTTAGAGTTTACAATGGTTTCAAATAGAGTTTACATGTTACAATGTCAAGTTTACAAGTAAAAATGTAAAATATAGTACACAATGCTTTAAAATAGTTTACATGTTACACGATTATGTCCCACTTGATTACATTTTCCACAAGTGTGTTGTTTCCTAATCCTCTTTATCGCCCACCCCCCTTACTGTCTGTTTAGGCCCCCTGCCAGGTACTCCAGTCTCATTGCGTACCGTCGTCTGCATCTTCTTGCCCTGTTTCCTTCGTAGTTTCGAGGAATGATTTCATCCTTGATCTTTTCGGCTGACCAGGTTGTTGTCGAATAACAGGTGGTAAATAAGTCCATGTTGCTACATTTTCCGGTATTGGTAAAGCAAAATTCCTCGGCATGATCGCAGCCGAATACGAATTGTACAAGTAGATGCTCGTATAATAGGGATGAAAAAGTGAAATACGGGAGATCTTCGCGCTCAGATGCAGCTATTGCGTGTGCACATGGAAACTTCTCCAAGTCAAACCTATGACATGTACATTTTTTTTCTCTCAAATTAACAACATGTAGCGATGATCCTCCGCCTGTCACTTGAACTTGATTTCCATCAATATCTCCAACACTTAGAACCTTAGAATATTCCACACGACTCTGCAAAATAACCAAAACAAGTCAGCCACAATATAAGACAAAAGATGTAACCAAAATAAGTCTGCGGTAACTGTAAGCTGTAACCAAAATAAGTCTGCGGTAACTATAAGGTGTAACCAAAATAAGTCTACGGTAACTATTATTGTAACCAAAATAAGTCTGCGGTAACTATAAGCTATAACCAAAATAAGTCTGCGGTAACTATTATCTGTAACCAAAATAAGTATGCGGTAACTATAAGTTGTAACCAAAATAAGTCCGCCGTAACTATAAGCTGTAACCAAAATAAATTACCTCTAGCAATTGTTCTACTCCACGGGTTAGTTTTGTTTTCAAATTCATTGCAGCAATCCTTCGGTCCGAAAACCATCTTGTCATCATTGATCTCACTTTTTTCAGTAATTGTAGAATAGGCAAATTCCTAGAGCGTGATGTACTTTATTCATTGATTCAGCAATGTTGCTAGTAAGAAGATTGTACCTATCTCCAGAAAAATGAGCACGAGTCCACAATCGTACATCAGCTTTTTGAAGATAACTAAAAAGTGCAGGATTTAACGCTTTAATCTGATCAAAGGTGGTCTGAAATTCAGCAATTGTGAAAGCACTGACCGCTTTTTTCACCAAACGAAACGCATCTTGACCTCTAAAACGGACCAATATATTCTTGTACAAATAATATGTACATATTCCACGACTAGACTTCGGGTATATCTTTGTAATACCTTTTCCAATAGACTTGTGCCTATCAGAAATAATGGCAAAGGTTTCATCATCAGGAATCACACCGCTGCGTTGCTTGAGGAACCATTCCCATGATTCATCATTTTCGGTATCAACTATGGCAAAAGCAATCGGAAATATCTAAAAATTATCGTCTTGAGCTGTAGCGGTAAGAAGTGTTCATTTGTATTTACCTTGCAAATATGTACCATCTACAACCACAACTTTCTGTACGTATGGAAGTCCATTGATGCTTGCACCAAATGCTAGAAGCAAATACTTGAATCTTTGCTTTTCATCAACTTTAAGTCGTGTGTGTGAATCGGGATTTGCTCTCTTTATCATGTATAAGTAAGTAGGTAGCAATGCGTATCCACTCTCCTCACTTTTCCTAACCAAATTCCGAGCATGTTTTAATGCTCTATATGCCTTCCAATAACCAATCTATACAAAAAAGTTTTAAATAAATAACCTATATATATATATAAAAGATGTAATTCAAATACATATGCAAACATGTACCTTTATTTGAAGTCGTCTATTGAGAGCTTCAGCAACATGTATTGGCAAGACGGTTGGTCCAACGCCACCAACGAAATCCTTGTATAATACCCCAAGTATCTCATGAGTTACTTGTCGGCATCTTGCAGAACGCTCTGTAACTGAACATGTATGTGTTGTAACATACTTCCGAATGTGAAATCTTAGATGATCTCCTATTGGCGAAGCGTGTAACTTCCAAGAACATCCTTTCACCCAACACTTGACAACCCATAGCTCCGGTGTCGATTTATATACATAGAAATCAAATTTCTGGACAACAGAGAGAATTTTCACTCTTTTCTCTAGCTGCTCTTTTGTGTCATAACATTGTCCAACAGCTAATTCCACAGAACTCATTTCTAAGTTCTGAAATTCAACACTACCATTGCCTTCACTTACATACACTGAGCTACCTCTGTTCTTGAGAGGTAGTTTTGGCTTTTCTTCCTCTTCTTCACCCTCCAATCCATACGCTGCAAAATTCTCATCCTCTGAATCTGTTCCGTCAGAGTCGTCACAATAATTGAATATAGATTCACTAGCTTCATCATCATCTTCATCAACATCGAAAACATGGACCTGCATTTTCTCTTTAGCTTTCCACACAAAGACGAAGCATATTTGCTTTCGATTGGCTCAAAAATATATGAAATTGCCTACAATTATCAACATATACATGAGGTGTATCTTGAGGCAAATATTGCTTAATCTTCTTTGGCAACATATAGCTCAATTTGACATCACAAACTCGCTTATCCAACCCATAATCCTCATAAACCATTCGAACGAAATTCTCATAACTGGTACTATCTTCAGCTGCTAGAATTCGACATCCTAACTTAACATCAACAACAAACAACCATCTATTTCTATCAAAATTCCATTTTCCACATACAAGAATAATCTGTTGCTCCATATCTGCGCCATACAGAGACCGAATTACACGACGACGATTATGATGAAGATAAAAAATAGCTTCAATTGGCTGTTTGGATGAAGAGAATTGGCTGTTAGTACGAAGAAGAAGAAGCAGAGGAAAAACCCAGGAAGAAAATAAAAGGCAGCGTGCCCAAACCAGGACGAAGCCCTTATCGTCTAACCGAAGAAGATAACTCAATAAGTCTGCTGTTAATATAACAACTCTGCGACAACTATACAATAAGTCTGCGGTAAAACAAAATAAGTCTACGGTAACACATTAAGTCTGCGGTAACTACAATAAGTCTGCGGCAACTACGAAATAAGTCTGCGGTAACACATATGTCTGCGGTAACTACACAATAAGTCTGCGGTAACTACAATAAGTCTGCGATAACACAAATAATCTGCGGTAAATACACAATAACTCTGTGGTAACTACAATAAGTTTGCGGTAACTACAATTAGTCTGCGGTAACACAATTAGTCTGCGGTAAATACACAATAACTCTGCAGTAACTACAATAAGTCTGCGATAACACAAAATAAGTCTACTGTAACACAATAAGTCTGCGGTAACTACACAATAACTCTGCAGTAACTACAATAAGTCTGCGGCAAATACAAAATAAGTCTGCGGTAACACAATAAGTCTGCCGTAACTACACAGTAAGTCTGCGACAACCTTTCAATAAGTCTGCGGTAACTACAATAAGTCTGCGGGAACGTTTCAATAAGTTTGCGGTATCTCAATAAGTCTACGGTAACTAAATAAGTCTACGGTAACAAAATAAGTCTGCGACAACTACAATAAGTCTGCCGTAACTACAATAAGTCTGCCGTAACTACAATAAGTCTGTCGTAACTACAATAAGCCGCCGTAACTAAATAAATCTGCGACAACATTCAATAAGTCTGCGGTAACTACAATAAGTCTGTCGTAACTAAATAAGTCTGCGGTAACTACTATAAGTCTGCGACAACGTTACAATAACTCTGCGGTAACTATAATAAGTCTGCGGTAACTAAATAACTCTGCGGTAACTGAAATAAGTCTGCGGTAACTAACATAACACAATAACTCTGCGGTAACGTAAAATATGTCTGCGAAGAAATAAGTCTGCGCCAACGTTTACAGTATGGTATTTTTGTAATTTTTTGCGGCGGTGGATTTAATTAATAATGGCACCATCGTAATTTTTTTTTCCTAACACAGCTTGGCAAGGATACGATTGGGATTTATACACAATATTTAACTCTAAATACACGGGAGTCATTCTAGCAATTAAACAGTAGTTTTGAGTCAAACTGGTCATCCTCCTTTAAAATTATCTAAACTTTTTTATTTGGCCAATTGAAATGGTATTATGATTTAGGTCCACTAAAAACTCTTATAAATAGGTTATTCAACGGTTACATTCACCTTAAAAAATTTAGTTAGGTCATAAAAATTCCAAAATCCTAATTAATGAAAAAACAGAAATATGACTAATTATGTATATAAAATTGACACGGAAGAAAAAATTGTATGGAAAGAACTTTCTTTCGTGATTCCATATTAAACTAGTAATTTCTTTTTATCTAAAATATCATCTTCTAAATAATAACTTCATCAAGAAGAAAAGATCATCCAATAATCGAATATTTCTCATGTACCAATTTAAATTATAAAATAAACACTAATCAATAAACGTTCGAGTTTGATGATCTTCTGGAGTAATTAATAACACAAAACTGTGAAAGTTTATTGATAAAAAGAAAAAGCGATGAGAAATACGAATAGATAAAAGATATAAAGAATAGCGACAATAAAAAATTGTGAATGCCGCTTTGATACCGTTAGTTCTTATCACTTTTATGACTAGCAATAATATTTATTTATTACTAATTGAAACAATTCTTATAACTAAGAAAGAGAAAAAAACGGATTTTTCGGAGCGGTAGTTTGGAGATCACGAAAGCAATTTGGCTAGGGTTCTTCTCGCTTGTTGGGGAAGATGACGACGCCACCAGGTCTGGCCGTCGACGCAGGTTCTGAAGCTAAGGTTCAGGAGGCTATGGGCAGTGAAGAAACAGGTGAGGCGGACTCTGTTTTTCCTGTGGAAAACAGAGTATCAGAGGAAGTCATGGCTCTCGGTCAAAGTGGAGGAAACGATTCAGTAGCTTCCAAGGCGATTGTAGCGCAGGACACGGAGGACTCAGTAGAGGGAGCTGAGGGTTCAGTGAAGGGAGCTGAGGGTTCAGTGAAGGGTGCAGAGGGTTCTGAAGGCTTTGCAGTCTTAGCGAAAACGGGGTCTGTTTCTGAGGTAGAATCAGCCGTTGCAGGGGTTGTCGTCACAGAGGGTACTCAGACTGCGGGGGTTTTGGAGTTGCAGAGTGTTATCACAAAGGATAGGGGGTTCTGATCAGTTGTTGAATTCACAAGGACGAAAGAAGACAGTCTCGGAAGAGGGAGAAAAGCAGAATGAAACTAATAAGTCTGTTCCGGCTCATGGGGTGGTTAAGGACCCAGTCTATCAGGTCAGGCCCTATGCATCAGTGGTGCAACAGAAGCCAGTGCTTTCGAAGCACGAGTTAACGATTTGCTCGGAGAAGGGTAACTCCTTCATTGAAATCCCAAACAATGTAATAACTGACCAATCCCCGTTATGGGAAGATTTAGTGCTAGGGAAATTCCCTGATGGAGCACCGCATATCGCAAAAATTCACATCATAGTGAATAAGATTTGGAGGTATGGGAACTCGTCAACAAGAATTGATGCTTTTGTAGTGAATGCGACGACAGTCAAGTTCCGGATAAAGGACAGAGTGATAAGGGAAATGTTCTCAAACGGGAAATGTGGAATATAACAGATAATCCCATGATGGTCGAGAAGTATGGACCAGTTCTGGATGAAGATCAATCAGAGTTGCGGAGTATCCCGCTCTAGATTACTCTCAAACAAGTTCCGCATTCTCTTTTCTCTTGGAAGGGCTTGAGTTTCTTATCAAGTGTTGTGGGTGTGCCTCGTCGTCTTCATCCAGAGACAGAGCTGTGTAATAAGTTTGATGAAGCAAGGGTGTTTGTCGATGTTGACTTGTCGAAACCATTACCGGCATCATTTTATTTTAAAACAAAGCAGGGTATTGAATCAGAGGTTCATTACTCATACCCTTGGCTACCTCCAAAATGTGTAGAGTGCTCAAAATGCGGACATCTAAAAGAGACATGTCGTTCCAAGACTAGAGATGCTGAAAGTCCTAGAATTCTAAAGAGAAGCAAGGATGCTTTGACACCAGTCCCTGTGGCGAGGGCGTGTGCCTCAATTCTGCATTTAACGGAGGTAAGGGCGAAAGGCTACCTTACATTCTACAAGTGATGTCTCGTTATCAGAGGGAAGGGAAACAACAGTTCAACCCTCGGCAGTCCAGCCTATCAGCGTTAACTCGGAAGGGGGAATCGAGGGTACTAACTCGCAAGTGCCAGAGGCAATACCAATCAAAGAAAATGAGTCTAATCAGTACAAGGAGGGTTGGTCTGTAGTCTCGCCAACTAAAGTAGGTCAGGGAACAGTCAGAGAGGCGTAGGAAATTCCTCCCATTGCATCACCCTCCCGATACTCGGTTCTTGTAGTAGATGATCCGGGCGACAATGACAATCAGGTTATGGTGCCAGAAGGAAGAAAAGAGGCGGAGCTTAATGGATGCGAGAGAGTGGAAGGGGAAGGACAAACAATGCTGAGGACTTCTCTCTCGAGAGCATCCAAATCAATAAATAAAACCATCACCATACCAAAGATGTTAGTAGCAAACGAGGTGGTTCCGGGTTCCAGAAAAAGACGAGGTACAAAGAAAAAACTAGTTAAATGATGGGTTTCTTCTGGAATATTCCGGGTCTCAACAAAAGCACAAAGCATTCGGTTATTCAAGATTGGATTAATAAAAAGTCAATGCAATTTGGTTGTTTATTGGAGACGAGAGTCAAGGAGAGCAAAACAACTACTATTGCAAACTCGGTCTTTCGAAATTGGTCGTTTATTCTAACTATGATTCTCATCGACTAGGACATATTTGGATTGTGTGGAATGAAAATACTCGTCTAACGTCGGTCTTCACGAGTAGCCAACTTATCACCTGCTTAGTTTTGCTAGAAGGGCACACAGAGGAGTTCTATGTTTCATTTGTGTATGCCTCCAATTTCTTGATAGAACGAAGAGAGCTTTAGGAGAATCTGAGGAACCATCATTCCTCACCTTTATTCCCGAATAAGCCTTGGCTGGTATGTAATGAAATCTTGGACGTAGATGAACATTCAAATTACAAGGAGGCACCATTGATCAGGCAAGGGATGCGTGAGTTTCAAGACATGGTAAGGTACTGTTCGCTTATTGATCTGAAATATCACGGAGCAAGATTTACGTGGTGTAACAAACATGAGGAAGGGATCATATGCAAGAAACTCGATAGAGGCTTGGTTAATCAGATCTGGTTACAATCCTTTCTGTCCTCCTACGTCTCTTTGGAGATGGGGGGTGTTCTGATCACGCTAGAGGGGAGATTTCCATGGGAAACACGATTCTGCGGAAAAGGAAACCATTTAAGTTCTAAAATGTTCTTGCGAATCTACCACAGTTCCAGGAATTAGTTGGAAATTATTGGAAGACAACATACCCACTATTTGTCTCCACCTCAGCATTATTTCGCTTATCCAAGAAGCTGAAAGCATGGGTAAAACAAACCTTGCGGACATCGGGAACCGTACTAGAGCAGCTCATGAAGACCTCTGCGTGAAGCAGGCTGCCACACTCGCTGACCCAACGCCACAAAGAGCTCTCACGGAGGGGCTGGCTTTTGAGAAGTGGAGTTCCTTATCAAGCCTGGAGGAGGGTTACTTAAAACAAAAATCGAAGCTTCATTAGCTGAACGTAGGAGATCAAAACAACTCTTTTTTCTATAAGACGGCTAAGGTGAGGAGAATGAGAAACTCGATTCGGGAGATTTTTAATCATAATGGGGAGATCTTGAACTCAGGGGAGGCGATTAAAAATGAGGCTGAAAAATATTTTAAGGAGTTCTTATCACAGAGGGCAACCGACTATGAAGGTACGTCGAATGAATCCTTACGGACTCTTCTCGACTTCAGATGCACAGGGTTGGACCAGGAAGCCCTTTCAAGAGATGTTTCTGAAGAGGAAATCAAGGACACTTTGTTTCGAATGCCGAATAACAAGTCACCTGGTCCGGATGGTTTTACTACTGAGTTTTTCAAGGCAGCTTGGCCGCATATTGGAGATGATTTCACGGTAACGCAACTATTCTGGCTCTTATCCCGAAAAAAGAGGATGCCCGGACAATGAAGGATTACCGACCAATCTCATGCTGTAACGTCATCTACAAGGTAATATCTAAGATCATTGCAAACAGGTTGAAAACTATTTTCCCTAAGTTCATCGCGGCAAATCAATTTGCATTTGTAAAGGACCGGCTTCTAATGGAAAACGTCTTACTAGCCACGGAGATAGTTAAAGACTACCACAAAGAGTCGATCTCTCCTCGTTGTACCTTGAAGATTGACATCTCAAAGGCTTTCGATTCAGTGGAATGGGGTTTTTTGTTTGAAGTGCTGAATTGTTTAAACTTTCCCGAGAAGTTTATCCATTGGATCAAAGTTTGTATCTCGACAGCATCATTCTCGGTTCAGGTTAACGGCTTGCTGGCTGGGTTTTTTAACAGCAACAAGGGGCTCAGACAGGGTTGTTCCTTATCTCCTTACCTTTTTCATTATATGTATGAACGTGTTATCCAAGATCATAGATAAAGCGGCGCAGGACAAAAGGATAACATACCATCTGAAATGTAAGAATATCCGCTTAACTCACTTATTTTTCGCTGACGATCTGATGGTGTTTGTGGAAGGTCATAAGAAATCAGTTGAAGGGGTACTAAAATTTTTTGATGAGTTTGCAGCGTTGTCGGGGCTGAGGATAAGTGTAGAAAAATCGACAATCTTCATGGCGGGTGTGACAACAATTAAAGCATCCGAAATTCTTCTCCAATTCCGATTTGCTCAAGGTAAGCTCCTGGTAAGATACTTGGGGTTACCGCTCCTAACTAAGCAAATGAAGAAGTCAGAGTACTCTTGGCTCATAGAGAGATTAAGGACGAAATTATCTTCCTGGACAGCTTGCTACCTATCCTATGCGAGAAGATTGCAGTTGTTAGGATCAGTAATCGCGGGAATAATAAATTTTTGGTTATCGGCTTACCGGCTTCCTAGTGGATGTATTGCGGAGATTGATCAGATTTGTTCAGCTTTTCTTTGGTCAGGGCCTGAGTTGAATACTAGGAAGGCTAAGATTTGTTGGGAAGACGTGTGCCGGCCTAAGAGAGAAGGCGGGTTGGGGCTGCAATCACTGAAAACCGCAAACAAGGTTAGCGGCCTTAAGCTTATTTGGAGGATCCTAATGAGAGCTGATTCGCTATGGGTAAATTGGGTCAAGGGTCTCATTTAAGGCAGCACACTTTCTAGGAACTGAAGGATAACACGGTTCAAGGCTCATGGATGTCGAGAAAATTAATAAAGCTAAGAGATCTGGCCAAAACTTTCTATAAGGTAGACGTGAGGAATGGAAAATCGACATCTTTTTTGGTTTGATTGCTGGAATGAGATGGGGTGTTTGTATGATATCACGGGTCCTCGAGGGTTTATTGACATGGGGATCTCTCCTCACGAGACAGTGGCGTCAGCCAAGGAGGCTGCATGTCACCGTAGACACAGAACAGAAAGTTACATCTGAATTGAGGAAGTTATCGCAAAGACTATCATTTCGAATGGGGAGGATACACCTCTTTGGCGCTGTGCAAATGACAAGTACAAGAGGGTTTTCAGCACAAAAGTACCTAAAACCTTGGTAAGGCTTCCAGGTCCGAGCAAAATCTGGTACCAAGGTGTTTGGTTCCGCTATGCAACTCCAAAAAAGTTTCGTTTATTACTTGGCTAGCGATCTCTAACAGGCTGTCCACAGGAGACCAAATGAGAGTTTGGAACCCGGGACACATAGCAGTTTGTATCCTCTGTGGCTGTTTGAATGAATCTCGGAACCACATCTTCTTCGCTTGTCGATTTTCAGCGGAAGTGTGGCAATCGTTGGTGGGAAGGCTGCTCAACAACAATTTCACTCTTCATTGGGACCATCTGATCGATATGCTAACTTCTCCAAACTTAGACCGGATACAACTCTTCATCTTCAGGTATGCTTTTCAATCAACAATTTATCATATATGGAGAGAAAGAAATCGCAGGTGTCATGGAGATATAGCATCCTCCTCGGCTGTTTTGATAAGGATGATCGACAAGAACATCAGGAACAGATTCAGGTCAATCCGTAATCAAGCAGACTTCTCCTTCGAAGAGGGGTTATCTACGTGATAATCTCCAGCAATGGTTCAAGTGACGGGTCTCCTTCTCACAGATTTCGGCTTTCCTCTGCTTTTTTCAACTTGTTTTATCGGGTTTTTTTCAGCTCCTTCGAATGGGGCATGTACTCTTTTTCCCAAATCTGTTTTTGTCCCAAATGGGTTTTTCAGATTTAGGTTTTAATGAGGCAACCCTTTCGAAATTCAACTAAGAGCTAATGTTTTTTCTACTTATTCAAAACCGCAACTCTCGATGTAAAGTGTAATTTTTGAATATAATTTAACATACTATTCAAAAAAAAGAATAATATTTATTTCTATAGTTTTTGAAAACTTTCACATATTTATAATTTTTATGAAACATAGTTTTCTATTTTTACAAGGGCCCTGGTTATGTGTATTAATATGCAACTTTTTTTGAATATTTTGTTAAATTATATTTAATGTAATATTTTACAATAAATGCAACAATGTTTAGAAATAAAACAAAAGAAAGAGTTTTATTGCTGAACATCAAAAGTGTTTATCTCGTTAAAACCCAATACTGGAAAACTCTTTTGGGACAAAACTAGTATTTGGGAAAAAAGAGTAAAACTCACTTTCGAAAAAATGATAAAATCGATAAAAATTACAAAGTAGCTAAAAAGAGCCGATGAGCAGGTGATTAGAGCTAAGTTTTTAAACTGATTAACTCCTAGAAGCAAACCAATGTTGAAGAATTCCCTCCACTTTTCGATCATGAATCGTGCTACATCAGTTTCTTATTTGTTTGTCAATCCTCTTGATAAAGACAAATCATGAAATCGGCGGCTCTCCATGACGTCGCACATTTCTTTCCCTCCAAATACTATGAATCACTGCCTGAAACGTATAACGAGTTAAGAACATAGTTAACCTATCAAGACTTGTGTCTGAGATGAGGTTGAGACTTTTGTCTGAGATGAGGTTGAGAATGGTTGTCCAATCTGTGCTGAAACTATTCCTCAGAATTCCTAGTACTAACGCTTTCCAAACCTGTCCAAAATGAGTAAAAGCGAAAATAAATGCTGCATTGACTCTAACTGATCACCACATAAACTACATAATGTATTTGCTCCAACATTCCAAGTAGCCATACGATTCCCTATCGCTAGACAATTATAAATAGACAACCACGTAAATACTGAGTATTTTGGCTTTGCGTGCTTGAACCAAACTCCTTTTGACCAAATTACATCTAAGAATGTTTGTCGAGTTATCTGTCAAGTGTGTTTTGTACTGAAAAAATCTCTGTGCTTATCTCCTGTATATCGCCAACGCACTACATCCCTCAAATCTGGTGTAGATCTGTTCCGTTTATCTTCTAGCAGCGCTTCTACCTGTTGAAGAAACTCTGTCCGATGACAACGTCGCCTTCTAGACTCCCAGGCTGAAGCCACCAAGGTTTCCAACAATACTCCCAGATCAATTACACCTCGCATACCAAACTTATCATACAAACAGCCCCAATTAGACCAATTATCGAACCAAAAAGATGTTTGACTCACCATTTTGGATGTCCACTTTATATAATGTGTGAGCTAGCAGATGGTCTTTTAGAAATTTCTTCCAGATCCAAGAACTCCCCATAACATCCTTACTAATAAACCAAAAAGATTCTTCCGTATCAAGTATACTTGAACCCATTTTACCAACAGCGAGGAATGCGAAGAGATTACCCACCATATCAATCTTAGACTAAACGGAGTATTTACCTCTGACAACAGTCTTATGCCTAGCCCTCCTTCATTCTTAGGCTTGCAAATGTACTCCTAACCTATTTTTGATTTCTTTGAGTGCAAGGCTGGTCCTGCCAAAGAAAATAAGAACATAGTTTCTCTATCTCTCTTATACAAGCCTTGGGGAGACAAAAAACAAATAACCAAACATTCAATATGCTCATCAAAACAGGGGTAATGAGCTGTGGTCGTCTTGCTATCGATAAGAACCTTGCTGACAATGAACTGATACGGTTTCTTATTGATTATAGCAAAGGCTTATAATCGCTCGATGTCATCCTCTTAGTCAACAATGATAATTCCACGTATCTAATTGGTAAAGTCCCAGAAGAGAAAACAAACCGCTGACTAATCTCGTTTCGTGCCGCTTGAGTAACACCCGCTAGATAAATCTTTGATTTTTCCAAGCTAATTCCCTGCCCCAATATCTTAGCAAAAACTTCGAAGACTGAGACTATCTCTTCTACCGATCAATTTTTCCCATCTGTAAACACCAAAATATCATCGGTAAAACTCAGGTGCGTTAGTCCAATGTGTTTACACTTCCGGTGATAACCCGTCTGACGAGCACTAGCTGCATTATCCAATAATTTTGAACACATTCCTGGCAATAAAAAAAAGATAAGGCGACAAACAACAACCTTGTTGTAGGCCTGGTTTGCTTTGAAAATAACCAGCTAACTCACCATTTACATGAACCCAGAATGAGGCTAATGTAATGCAAATAGAAATCCAATGTATGAATTCATCCGAAAAATCCATAGCTTTCAAAGCATTTAGTAAAAAGGACCATTGAACTGAGTCAAAAGCTTTCAGTATATCAATCTTAATAGTACAACAAGAAGAAATCGAGTCCTTATGATAGTTTTTACTAACTCCGTAGAAAGAAGCAAATTCTCAATTAACAAACTGTCCTTCACAAAAGCGGATTGATTAAGAGAAATGAGATGCAGGAGAATACCTTTCAATCTGTTTGCCATAATCTTCAAGAAAACCTTGAAAATGATGTTACAAAAAGATATAGGCTTATAATCCTTCATTTTCAAAGGTGATGTTTTCTTTGGTATCGTTGAATTTATTCCTTTCGACAGAAAACCTTTACTGAAAAAAGACTGGACGGAGATGGTAAAATCCTTACGAACAGCAGCCGCGTTATGGAAAGATTTATTATTTTGATCACCAATTCTCAACCAGTATAGCTTCGATCTCTGCTTTAGAAAAATCTCTTCAAGACCCGCAACATGACTCCATCTACGATACGCTTTTCTTCTTTCAAATGTTGTGGCGTTGGATCTCAAAATTCAGACTTTTCTTCTCACAAAAACAAGTGTAGGCTTCCACCGCTTTCCGAGATAGATTACCCAGCTGCTGCTTCTTTAATACCCTTAGTAGTTTTAGCTCTTTTAACTTCTTTGAAAGACGAAAAAGGATAAATTCGAGAGAAAAATAGGCTGCGTTTCACCCCAAAACTTCTCCACCATTGGCCAAAACTGATCTAATTCCATCAGGGAATTTATAAATTTGAACGACTTCTTTGGAGTTTGTAAATTGTCTACAAGATGAATTCTTCCTCTTAGATGATCCGAGCATTCTCCCGCTTTGAAAACACAGTAAGCCCGAGGAAAACTAAGATCCCATTGGTCATTCCTTAGTACTCTATCCAGCTTCGTCGAGATTAAATCATCACTTCGTTTATTACATCAAGTGAAAAAGGTCCATTATAGGCCATATCCTCGAAAGAACAGATTCTTGATAGCTCTTGGAAGTCCCGTATACCTGAAGAGAAAATAGGCGAATTCTTGAAACTTGAATGCTCTTCGCCTCTTAATATTTCGTTGAAATCCCCTATGAAGATCCAAGGTTTCTCTTGAATGATTGGAGAGTTATGGTGATCTCTCAGATCATTCCAAATTTCTTTACGCTCTTCTGCAAAGTTTGATGCAGAGATAAAAGAGCAAAAAAGTTCCTCCTCTCTATCCTCCAACTTTATTGAGAAAGTAATCAATTGACCACTCTTGAAAAAAGGGAAACTTGAACACGAGGATTCCAAACAACCCAGATTCGCCTAACCGGCTGAACTCATAGTTTGATAATATCGACCAATCCCCAAAAATTGAATAACCAATACTGCTCACTCGACCTTCATTCACTTTCGTTTCCAAAATACACCCAAATTGAATAATCTCTAGAATTTACCTAGCTCTGACGACCAAATACTTAGACGATTTGTTTCGTCCCTTAATATTCCATAAAAACATGATATATTAATTCATTTTAGTGGACTTCCTTCCCCCAATACTAGGAAAAGACTCATTTGTATTGGGATTAACAACTACCAATTTATTTTTATTTATGCCCTTAGATTTTCGAGGCAGAGATTATCAAAGAGATAATTCACCAATGATTAGCTTTTCTCTTCGATGAAATTCTCTTTCTTCATTTTCAGCACCCAACTTTAATTCAGCCTTTATACTTTCCAAATGTTTTTCTCGGATTTCTTCTTAGGTGTCCGTAGCGACCTCCTCTACATCAAGAACTAAAGAATGAGGAGGCAAACCAACTAAGCCTTGCATAGGAAGAGACTTACCCCCTGAATGAGTTCCTTTTCCTGGCAAGACTACTGACCAACCATCTTTTCCTGACCTGAAACTTGCATCACCTTTTGAAATACCCGAGAGCTGAGCCTGTACCTTAGGCAAAATAGCTAAATCCTTGCCGCCATTGATTGGGGAATTATTGTTTTTTTACAGCGTAACCAATGGATCACTCCTTGAAGCAACATCCCCGCCACACACTAAACCACTTAATAGATATGGCAAATTTTGTTGCAGATGGATCAAAATAGTAGGTACATCCGACACTAAATCTTTCAAAGGTTCAACACTTCCGTCACCCACATCTGCATCTTCACATACAGGATGTGACGAAACTTGGTTTTGCTTAAACCCATTCATAGCTGCTATAGAATTCATAATGGTAGCACAAGCTTGAACAACTGGAATAGAAGCGGAGTTTACCCCAGTTGATTAAAGACATGACTCTACTCGCTTGAGTATTCTAGGTGCGGAAATCATGGAGTTCTCCTTAGCTCGACAAGTAACCCTAGAAGGATCCCACTTGAAACATACATTACATTTAAGGGGCATCCATGGGTAATAATAAAAAAACTTCATCTTAAAACGATAAGAGTCTGGCAACAGTTTCGTTAAATCCACATAAATAAAAACCTTTGCCTTGTCAAACTTTGTGCATAGCTCCGTGTCCGGATGAAGTCTCTTAGGCTCACCAACCACACTTAACCGGAAACTTAATCTCTTCCAGGAGAAGTATGAAGTAGGAACTTCCTTAAGAGTAACCCAAAGATGCATGGAACGGAGGCTGATTGCTCTTCTTCAACAATAGGTCCATACTTAGAAACCATCATTGGCTTATCGATGATATTTCATATGCCTTTTCTTAAAACTCTCTCTCTCTTATCACTCTATCTCGACTACAAAATTTTATGGTAGAGGAATTCACCATATATGCGTCAATCTTGATAGACTTATTTCCATAGGACCATATTTTATTCACAATGACGTGAACTTCTGCAATGTGAGAAGATGTTTCCGGGAATTTTCCAACAATCAAATCTTTCCAAAGAGGAGCTTTTGATCATTTATTATATCATCAAGAACCATGATAGTCTGATTACCATCTTCCACTGAAAACATTGGGTCATGCTTTACCAAACTCGGTTTATCCTGGAGCATTTTGCAAAAATGATTTTCGAGCCACCGTAGTAGGCGGAGCTATGACCATAGCAACTCTCGCACCCGAATTAATATCCAAGATTCGAGTTGTACCTTCCTCTAAACCTGAGCTGATAAGAAGGCTTTCATGACCCAAAACCTTCTTAGAGATACCAACAGAATTTGCTTCTCCTGCATCCACTGAGACTGATTCTGTCGCCTCCAGAACCTTTGAAATTATCATAACCTCAGAGCCTAAAGCTACCGCACCAACCTTTGAAGCCAAAACTTTCGTTGCGACCTGCAAACCATCTGAAACTGTCCCATCATCAGACTTTGAAACCACTTGTAGACACCTTCAAAGCCTCTGATACTTATTACAATCTCAGTGCCTGAAGCAATCACACCAACCTCTAAAGATAAAACTTTCGCTGAAACCTGCAAACCATCTGAAACAATCACAACCTCAGACCTGAAACCACCACAAAAACCTTCAGAACCTCTTTTACTCTCACAACCTCAGACACTGAAACAACCGCTCCAACCTTTGTAGCCAAATATTTTGCTTATACCTGTGATCCAACTGATACTGACCCTGCAACAGACCCTAAAACTTCCATAGAAAACTTATGAACCTCTGATCCTGTAACAAACCCAGACGCCAATGATACCATCGATCCCTTTACCCCTCCTGAAGCAGTCGCTGACACCGATTTAACCATTAACCCTGTCTCTACCTCTGAAACCTTCACTCAGACAGCTCTGTTTTGCCTCAATATCTCTGAGTCCTGCTCCATCCGCACATCACCGCTCTGCACAACTAGATCCGATGAAACCTCAGCGCCCAAACCAGACCAAACCACTCCATTCTCGACTACAAGTCGTGAACCTTCACCGACCACTAGGCCTGGCCGCGAACCAATGTGAGACTTATAGCACAACCCTATCTCTTGCGATTGCCCAAAAAATACCTTTACCTAACAGCTCCAAAGAAAAGCTCTCCCTCTCTATCTTTTAAAAGTTTATATTTTCTACCCACTCTTCTTTATAGTGTGAAAGAATAAAAATGGCGATGGCAATATTAATCTCTAGAGGTTAGTGTGGGTGATTGGTAAAATTTTGGAGTAAGTGGACATAAAAATGGGTCCACTATATTGGAGTAATTTTTCTTGTTATCAAAGATTTTTTTTTGAACTGCTGTTTTATTAGAATACTAGTAACGATTTACATAATCATTAAACAGTATTGTTCGCAAACACCTAGGAGGATAGAAATAAAAATTTGAAGTGACACGTTGATTATGTGCTAATTTCGCCAACTTATCTGTAATTTGATTGGTTTGTCGAGACACCTTCGTAAACGTGATAGTTGTGAAGTGATCCGCCAAACTGCGGATATCATTCAGAAGAGGTTCCATATTCTTGTTCTGAGAGCGAAGGTTGAGAAGATCAACCAATAGTTTACAATCATTTTCAATAATGACATTCCGGAAACCTCTGCACCATAGTGATTGTATAGCATGTAAAACCGCCATTCCTTCTGCTTCCAACGGACTAGCACCCTGCGTTAGTCTAGTAGATGCAGAGAGACGATAAAATCCATATTCATCCCTTAAAACCCAACCAGCTCCTACTTTAGTATTACCCATGACATAACTCACATCAACGTTGCACTTTAACAAACCGGGAGGAGGTAAGGTCCATGGAGTTGTCGCTTGAGGTGTAGTATGAGGATTAGTTTGTAAAGGCGTAGTAGGATTAGTGGCGTCAATCCATTCAATAGTATTCTCCAAAGCCCGAGAACAAACAGATGACAGATCATGGGATACCTTATTAAAAATGAAATCATTTCGTGATTTCCATATTTGCCATAAAATCCAAAAGACTTCATGACGGAGGATCTGCGAAGTCGGAGAATCATAGATATCAAGTAGGACTTCAATGTTCTGTTCCAGGGTGTTAGTAGGGAGTATAACTCGTGCTCTTGGTGAATTTGACAGCCGCCAAATGGCTTTTGCATAATCACATTGGAAAAAAATATGGTTAGTAGTTTCAACACCCTGACAACATCGCTTACATGTCATATCAATCGGAATTCCTTGGTGCGATAGAGCAGAGGCGGAGCCAATTGCAGACGATAGAATCTTTCATAGGAAGTGTTTGAGTTTAGGGGCTGTACAAGATTTCCATACTCGTGTTTTTAAAAACTTACTACCCAAAGGTGCCGGAGCATTACCAGACGTAGTCAAAAAATGGGTTGCCAACCAATAACAAGACTTTACCGTGTAATTACCATCCGATGTGTAGTGCCAAAGGAGAGTATCATTCGTAGTGGTATGTGGTATGTACATCCTTCTAGTCTATAGCACATCTTCCAGAGTCAAACACTGTTGTAACGCATAATCACACCATTTTTTCTGATTGGGTTGCCATAAGTCTCGCAAGGAAATCGTCGTGGGCAGGGACGAAATATTGGTAGCATCACGAGGAGGGTGGGCGTGGATCCATGGGTTGGTGAATGGTTTGATGAACTGCAAGGGACTGATCCAAGAATCCGTCACAGGTACTCGTCGACAAACATGCTATAACTCGTTCTAAGACTGGTTGCCGGAACAAAAGACTAAAGGATAGAAAGGATGAAGCAAAGAACCGAGGATGACTCGACCCCATTCTTCACAAAAAGGATGGAATGGAGTGAAACGCGACACAAGGGGTATGGAATGTCCCTTGATACGGCGAAGCTGGTGACGGTTCTGAACCCGACTCGAGGAAACATTACCGGAGAGAGGTTCAAGAGAATAAACTCGATTGGACCTTGGAAGAGAAAACTCTAAGTAATTTTATGAAAAAGTCTAACCATTTGATGAAGGGGTTACACGCCTTTTATAGGCTACAAAGGAAGGATCTAGGCGTCCCGAATAAGGCCTTAAACAAACATGCTCGTTTGGGCCGCATAAAGATAAACAAACATGCTCGTCTTGATCGGGTGATGACGAGTCTGGGTGCTCGGCATCGCATGTCTGTGGACTGATCTCAGACAGGTAGAACTCGTCTGTGGAACAGGTGGCGATCGGGTAATCCTTGTCTGCGATCGGGGGAGACTTGTCTACGGACGGTTCGGCAGAACGGGTAATGACCAGGCTAGACTTTTCTGCAGAACGTTCTGCAGAACGGGTAGCGATTGTGCCAGACTTGTCTGCGGACTGGTTTGCGGACTGTCCAGTACGTAGGTTCCTGTCATCCCCTCCCTCTTGTTAAGGTTTTCTCCTCAAAACTGATTCTTCATCATCTGCATGGAAAGGGGCTAAGTCAGTTATGTTGAACGTGGATGAGATGTTATACTTACCTGGTAGTTCAATGCGGTAGGCATTGTCATTGATGCGCTCGAGTACTCGGAATGGTCCGTCGCCTGGCAGGTTGAGCTTGCTTTTCCTTTGCTGAGGGAATCTTTCGGGTCTAAATTAAAGCCAAACCCAATCGCCGGATTGAATAGACCGTGCGCTTCCGGCCCTTGTTTGCTTACTAGGCGTAGTGTTCGGTCCTCTTCTCAATGTTGGCTCGGACGGTTTCATGAAGTTTCTTGACGTAGGCTGCCTTATCGATCCTGTCTTGGTTCTCAACCTCACCTAGGGGTAAAGGGAGTAGGTCTAGCGGGGTTAGAGGGTTAAACCCGTAGACCACTTCGAAGGGGAACTTCCTAGTCACCAAGTGGATGGCCCGGTTATAGGCGAATCGACCAATGGGAGAACGTCGAGCCACACCATCTTATTGTTGCCTAGGGTCGCTAGTAGGAGGGCGCCAAGACTCCGGTTCACGACCTCCGTTTGTCCATTGGTTTGAGGTGGCAAGTGGTGGAGTAGAGTAGATTAGGGTCGAGTTGCCGCCACAAGGTTTGCCAAAACTGATCGAGGAACTTGGGTTCTCAGTCCGACACGATGGTTCCCGGCAGTCCGTGAATGCGTATGATCTCGCGGATGAAGTACTCAGCTATCTTTGTCGCGTCATGAGACTTGGAACATGGAATGAAATGCACCATTTTGGAGAAGTGATCCACGACCACCATGATCGTGTCTTTGCGGTCAATGACGGGTAAGCCGAGGATAAAGTCCATAGATAGGTCGATCCATGGTGCGGTTGGAATGGGCAATGGCGTGTACAAGCCTTGGGGTTGGCTTCGGGATTTGGCCTTTTTGCACACCAAACACTTGGCACAATAATCTTCAACTTGGCGCTTCATCCTTGCCCAATAGAAGTGGCTCCGGAGGATGGAGAGAGTCTTGAGGGAGCCGAAACAGCCCATGAGTCCACCGCCTTGAGCTTCTCGGGTGAGGAGTTCCCGGATCGATCCTTGAGGGATGCATAGCTTCCGTCTTTTGAAGAGGAAGCCATCGTGGAGGTAGAACTTGTGATATGGGTGGGTTCCTTGGCCTCAGTAGTAGTCACTGAGCTTGGAGTCTTGGTTGTATTAGGTCTTGATGCTTTCAAACCCCAAAACCTTCGCGTCTAAGGCTGTGATTAAAGTATAGCGTCGGGACAAAGCATCGGCCACAATGTTGTCTTTTCCTTTCTTGTATTTGATGGCATAAGGAAAAGACTCGATGAACTCGAGCCACTTAGCGTGTCGCCTCTTGAGATTCGTTTGGCCCCGGAGATGTTTGAGTGTTTCGTGATCCGTGTGGATCACAAACTCCTTGGCGAGGAGCTAATGTTGCCAGGTTTCAAGGGCTCTGACCAAGGCGTAGAGCTCCTTGTCTTATGTCGGATAGTTGATGGAGGCACCGCTAAGCTTCTCACTGAAGTATACGACCGGTCGGTCGCCTTGAGTGAGGACCGTTCCAATGCTGATGCCAGAAGCATCACATTCTACCTCGAAGGTCTTGTCGAAGTTCGGAAGGGTGAGCAACGGGGCTCGGGTGAGACATTCCTTGAGCTCACGGAAAGCTTGGTCTTGGTCTGGTTCCCATTGGAACTTGGTGTTCTTCTTGATGACGGCGGTAAGGGGAGCCGCTATGGTGCTGAAGTCACGCACGAACCGCCTATAGGAGCTAGCCAGTCCGTGGAAGCTCCGGACTTGGCTGACACTCGCGGGAGTCGGCCATTCTTGGATTGCCTTGATCTTCTCCTCGTCGACCTTGAGTCCCTGCGCACTCACAATGAAGTCTAGGAAACAAAGTTCATTAGCACCGAAGACAAACTTCTTAAGGTTGGCGTACAGATCTTCTTTTCGAAGCGTGTCCAAGACCATTTCAAGGTGGCCAAGATGATCGTTAAGGCAACGACTATAGACGAGTATATCATCAAAGTAAACAACTACAAAGCGATTAATAAAGGGTCGGAGTACGTGGTTCAATAACCACATGAATATCGAGGGTGCATTGGAGATGCCGAATGACATGACGAGCCATTCATAGAGGCTTTGCTTGGTTTTGAAAGCGGTCTTCCACTCGTCGCCTTTCTTCATGCGTACTTGGTGGTAGCCGCTTTTGAGATCGATCTTGGAGAGGATCGTTGACCCGCTTAACTCGTCAAGCATGTCGTCGAGCCGGGGAATGGGATGCAAGTACTTGATCCTTATATTGTTGATGGCTCGGCAATCCACGCACATTCTCCATGATCCGTCTTTCTATAGAACGAGAAGAACCGGTATGACACAAGGGCTGAGGCTTTCCCAGACGTAGCCTTGATTCATGAGCTCGGAGACTTGGCGTTCTAACTCCATAGCCTCTTCGGGATTGACTCGATAGGCTGCTCGGTTTGGAAGAGGGGCACCAAGTATGAAGTCTATCTGGTGCTCGATGCCTCGAAGAGAGGGTAAACCGGATGGCATTTCTTCGAGAAACACGTCTTGGAAGCATTCTAAGACTGGCTCAAGAGGGATTGGCTGGTCCGTGGAGGAGTTTCTTAGGTTTTCCTTGGGAACTGTGAGGATTACTCCGTGGGAAATGGATTTCCTCATGGTACTTGCCTTGACGAGGAAGTTAGACTAGTCCGGGGATCCTTTGGCAAGTTTGGCTTGGAGCTCATTGACTTTGGTTGGAGTAAGAGGTGCTAGGCTAACTAGCTTGTTGTCGTGAAGGAACGAGTAATGGTTGGTACGCCCGTTGTGAGTGGCGCCCTTGTCAAATTGCCAAGGACGGCCTAGCAAGAGGTGGCTGGCTTGCATAGAGACCACGTCACATAGCACTTGGTCCTTGTATTGACCGATGCTAAAAGGTATGGTCACTTGATCGGCAACTTGAATGACAGAATTGTCATTGAGCCATTTGAGTTTGTACGGGGCCGGATGCTTGGTGGTGGGAAGACCGAGCTTCTTCACCATGTGAAGACTAGCGATGTTGGTACACGAGCCGCTGTCGATGGTCAATCCACACACCTTCCCGTTGACAGTGCAACAGGTGTGGAAAATATTCTCTCACTGGCTCGGCTCGTCCGTGGTCGGGGTAGTGCTCGGGATGCATCTGATCACGAGGAATTCACCTTCGTCTGGGTATTCTACTTCTTCGGGCGTAAAGGCTTCGTCTTCAGCGAGTTCGGGCTCATCCAGGGAGTTCGGGCTCATCGTCTTGGGACTCATAGTCGCCTTGGGGGTAAGGATCATGACCCGCTAGTTGGGACAGTTCCTCGCATAGTGTCTGTGGCCTTGGCATTTGAAACAGATGATGTCTTGGGCCTGAACAGCTTCGGGTGCTCGCCGTGGATCCGGTCGAGAATTTTCTCGGGTTGGCTCGGGGTTTTTCGGTTGAAACCTGGATTCGACTACGGCTGGCCGGGGATTGTCTTGTCCGCGGACAGGGGGAGTGCTCGGGGAAGCATTCGGAGACCAAGTAGGGAGGCTTTGAGGCTGGCTCCGGTTTACGCTTGCGCCTTTCTTTTTGACTTGTTGCTCCACTTGAATGGCCAAGTGAAGCAACTCCTCGAAGCCTTCATAGCACTGCCTCTCGGCCTTACGAGCGATCCAATCTTGTAGGCCATCGAGGAACTGAGCCATAAGCGTTTCCTCGGATTCCTTGAGTTGGAGGCGGTTTCAGACGTGCTTGAACTCTTCGTAGGACTCTTCGACTGGCAAACATAGGTGCCACGAGTTTAAGACTTGGGACATGGGGTCGTAGGACAGGTTCTTCGGGGCCTTCTTCGTTAAAGCCGGCTCGTCGCCGAGGTCTCATTCTCCTCGGGAGATGCGGGTCCATCTCATCGTCGGTTAAGTGGTCGGGGTCGTGCTCATGGTGGTGATGCATGGCCGGGTTACCCCGAGTCATTGCTCGGTCAAGCCGACCCTTAGTGGAGGTGCGGGGTAGCCAGGCTGCTGGGGTGGAGCCTCGACCTGCTTCAGTCTCTCCTCGATGTGGTGGAGTTGGTTCTGGATGGCTGTAAGGATGACGTCAATCTCTGGTGGCTTGGGTGGGGTTCCATGAGTCAGGGGAGATCGAGTCACAGATCAGGTCAGACGGGTGAAAAAACAGGATAGACGGCTTGCGAAACGAGACAGAACGGTATGCCAGGTGCCGGAACGGGTGATGACTGGAGACAGAACGCAACAGAACGAGCAGTACGGGTAACAAAACAAGACACACGGTCTGCAGAACGAGACAGAACGGTCTGCTGGGTGCCGGAACGGTCTGCTGGGTGCCGGAACGGGTGATGACTAGAGATGGAACGGAACAAAACGAGCGGTATGGGTGAAAAAACAAGACAGATTGTTTGCGGAGCAAGACAGAACAGTTTGCCGGGTGCCGGAACGGGTGCCAGATGGGTGTTAGCCCGATGACATGGTAAGAAGTATAAAACATGAAGCGGGGTAAAAGTACAAGGTTAAAGTAAAAGCAGAAAAGAGAAAAAGGCAGGGAGTAAGAAAGGACAAGGTTGCACGGAAAAGGACACACGGCTGTGCCACTTTCCGTATGAAAGGATGGGTTCAAATGCGGTAACTTTTCTCGATGCGACGCGCTAAGGACAGATTAAAAGGAGACAACAAGAATGAAAGGACGGTCAGGGAATAAAAGGACAAGGACAGCTTGGGACCACACACACGCAGTGTTCCTCGGTTGATTCCCTAACGTCGCGGTCTAAACTTGGGACCACACGGGGTAACGTGTCAATCTCTCGAGTCAAAACGTGGCTTGGTCGAGAAAAGGACGCTTCTTCCCCAAACAAACTAGTATAGCTTGAGAAAAATGGAGAGAGCCGAGTTTTGAAAACTGGTTTTAAACTCAACTTTTTTTTCCGTCTAGACTAGCAACGACGCGGTCAAGTTGGGACCTCTTGGAAACACGATTTGTGACTCGACAAGAACTAGTCTTTGTCAAGCAACGAGACGTAACCTTAAACCAAAAATAAAGTGTCGGATCAAAGAGATGAGCCGAGAGTCCAACACTTGGTCGGATCTTAGCCGATCTTGTCTGGAAAGGCTCACTAACGATGGAACCGGAGCTTAACACTTGGTTAAGGCTCAGCTAAAATTTTTCCGAGACAAAGAAAAGATAAAATACAACCTAGAGGAGTATTTAGCTCTGATACCAAACTTATGAACCCCAAGGGACTGATCCAAGGATCCGTCACGGGTACTCGTCGGCAAACAGGCTACGACTTGTTCTAAGACTGGTTGTCAGAACGAAAGACTAAAGGATAGAAAGGATGGAGCAAAGAACCAAGGATTACTCGACCCCATTCTTCACAAAAGGGATGGAATAGAGTGAAACGCGACACAAGGGGTATGGAATATCCCTTGATACGGCGAATCTGGTGATGGTTCCGAGCCCGGCTCAAGGAAACTTTACCGGAGAGAGGTTCAAGAGAATAAACTCGATTGGACCTTGAAAGAGAAAACTCTAAGTAATTTTATGAAAAAGTCTACCCATTTGATGAAGGGGTTACATGCCTTTTATAGGCTACAAAGGAAGGATCTAGGCGTCTCGAATAAGGCCTTAAACAAACATGCTCGTTTGGGCCGCTTAAAGACAAACAACACAAAAGCAAATAAAATACTTAAGTAAAAGAAACCCAAAACGCGGGTGGGCTTCAGTTGGATAGAAACACGCTTTGTCAACCTTCTTTGGCCCGGATGTTAAGAAGGTTTGACCGAGGTGAAGCGTGTTGCGCCAAGTATCTATGCCTCTTTAAAAACCTATCCGGCAAACCTCATGGAATAAATCCGGACAGGGAAAAAGAGTGCATTTAACTTGGCGTCTTAGATGCGTCTTTACCTTGTGATGGTGAAGACGCTTAGTTCCTTAGCGTCGGTGTTGGTGCGGGTCGGCTCGGCCTTGGTGGTCTCGTGGTCCATGAAGCGTTGTACCATTCGTACGAACTTGTCTCTATAGAGCTTGACCTTGCTTCTTTTGATGGGTCTAGGTGGAAGGACATGAACCTCTATGACCTTGTCTTGATTGGGTGCTGACGAGTCTGGGTGCTCGGCATCACCTGTCTGTGGACTGATCTCGGACGGGTAAAACTCGTCCGTGGAACAGGTGGCGATCAGGTAATCCTTGTCTGCGATCGGGGGAGACTTGTCTGCGGACAGTTCGACAGAACGGGTAATGATCAGGCCAGGCTTGTCTGCGGAACGTTCTGCGGAACGGGTAGGATTGGGCCAGACTTGTCTTCGGACTGGTCTGCGGACTGTCCGCTACGTAGGTTCCCGTTAGTTTTATTGTGGTTCCATCACCAATACGAAACCGTAATCCTTTATAAAGATGGTCTCGACAACATAATAATGATCTCCATTCATATGATGCTTTCCGGGAGATTGTTGCTTCACCCAATGAATTATTTGGAAAATAACGCCTCTTCATCACACGGGGTAAAAGGCATTGCGATTCTTGTAAGATGCGCCAAACCTGTTTTGCTAATAAGGAGTCATTGAATTTTTCAATGTCCTTAAATCTAAGATCTCCTTCTTTTTTAGTGACACTCAACTTTTTCCAACTAACCCAATGTATCCGTTTTTTTAGTATCAGTCGAACCCCACCAAAATTGTGATAAAGTCGAGTCAATCTCATGACAAATTGTCTTTGGTAACTTGAAAAAGTTCATCGCGTAAGTCGGCATCGCTGTAGCTATAGCCTTTAAGAGCACTTCTTTACCACCTTCTGAGAGATATTTTTGATTCCAGCACTTCGTACGCTGCTTGACCTTCTTAACAATATAAGCAAAAAGGTCACATTTGCGCTAAGTAAAGTCCTCAGGGAGGCCTAAATATTTGCTGCAGCCACCCGTATGTTGAATATTGAGCATTTTCCAAACCTCCGCTTGTTTTAATGCATGTACCCAGGTGCCAAATGTAATCGAAGATTTGTCAATATTAACTTGTTGACCCGAAAGTCGACCATACTGATGTAGAACCGTTGATAAGGTATCACAATTCCGCTGATTAACTTGACAAAAGAAGAACGAATCATCGGCAAATAAAAGATGACTAACCCGGGGACCATTATTACTAATAGACATTCCCATGATATTCCCTTGTCGTTCTTCTCGGTTAAGGCATTGCGTTAGCATTTTCGCATAGAAGAGGAACAAATACGGAGATAGGGGGTCGCCTTGGCGGATACCATGAGATGGATGGATGACACCATACGGGCTGCCATTAATAATGACCGAATACGTAATGGATCTCACACATGCCATAACCCAAGAAACCCATGTCACAGCAAAACCCAATCGTAGCATAGTTTCTTCAAGGAAGTTCCATTCCACACGATCATAAGCTTTTGAGATATCCGTTTTGATAGCCATATATGTCTTAGCCTGCCGCTTTCGTGACTATGGAGATAATAGAACAAACGCATGATTAAGATCTTTGATAATATGGCGTCCTAGAACAAAAGCCGTTCGGAGATAATAGAAGGCAATAACGGCTTCAAACGCATGATTAAGATCTTTGAGATTATCTTAAAAGCAACATTACATAGACTGATCGGACGATACTCACTCATTGTACTTGGGTGATCAACCTTTGGGATCAAACAAATATGTGTTTCATTAAGGCTCGTAGGTACGACTTCCATGTTGAAAAACTGCTTTATCTCCGTAACAAGACCATCTCTGATTGATATTAAAAATTGGTGGAAAAAAGCTCCACGAAACCCGTCTGGACCCAGAGCTCGATCACCTCCTACTGAATTAACCGCTTGCAAAATTTCGTGATGTGTAACCTCTGATGTAAGGACATCATTCATTTCCGCCGTCACCGGCCCTTGTACATCCTCAAAACAATCCTCCCAATCATTGACCCCCTCACTTGTAAAGAGAGACTGAAAATAGTCAATGGCTACTCTCGAAATATCAGACTCTTCCGTAAACTCCACCCCATTGTTATCAAAGATCGACGTCATTCGAATTCTAGCCTTTCTCATCTTCGCACAACCATGGAAAAATTTAGTATTCCGATCACCCACTTTTAACCATTTATTTCGGCTCTTAAGTTTCCAAAAGACCTTCTCTTGATAAGAAGCCTTGTTAAGCTTCTTTTTGACACTTTGAACAGTTGATGGATCCTGGTTCGTTTGTAATAAAAGCGCCTCCAATTCTTTCTTAAGTAAGCGTATTTCCGTCTCCAAGTTGGTGGTAGTATTCCGTTTCCAATAGGATATCTTTTGACGAATAGTTTTCAGCTTGTTTCGGAGGTCTGAAGATTGAGGTAACTCACGCCACTCATTCATCACATAGTCTCTAAACCCGTCACGATCATAAAATCGTTTATCATAGCAAAACTGTCCATGCTTTATAGTTGCATCCGATAGCGTATTAACTATCATCGGACGATGATCAGACTCTATTGGCTCCAGATACTCGGTTAATGATGCCGGAAAGTGTGATAGCCAGTCTGAGTTTGCAAGAACCTTATTCAAAATAGCATTGTACCAACTCAGTCAGACCTTATCCCATTTCGAACTACACTTCGAACCCCACTCCTTTATGACAAAGTTTGGACATATCACAGGTCTCGAGTGTAGTATTAAACTCCTTGAATGAATCACTGTTCCGGACCTGACCGCCTATTTTCTCCCCATTGTTCCAAATTTGATTAAAATCGCCCATCATAAGCCATGGTTTAGTACGTGACACAACCGTTCTCTGGAGTCTTTCCCATAATTCATTACGATATTGAGGATTTGAGTGACCATAAATACAAGACAAATAGAATGGGAAAGATTTATCATTAATATAACATTCTATTAGTCGAGCATCATGATATAATACATCGATATTGAGAGTGCTGTTCCAAAAGAGAGCTAGACCGCCACTAAGGCCAACAGGAGGGATAATACAGTAGTTCAAAAAACCTAAGGACACCGATAGATCACACACGTAATTAAAAGGCTGCTTCGTCTCCATGAGAAATAGTGCATCAAGAAGATATCGACGACATATCTCCTTTAGACGATGAACAGCCGGATTTTTGCCAATGCCCTGGCAGTTCTAACTCGCTATTCTCATTCAATCCTTGGCGGTAAAGGGTCCGCCTTGCCTCGAATAAAGTTTGGTGATGGTATTGGGCCCGCCTCGCCATGATGTTTGGGTGAACTGGCCTTGGACGCCTCAGTTCTGCGTTGTTTGTTGGAGAAGTTTAATGGAGTGCCGACTGGTCTGGTAATCTCCGAAATAATGTCATTATCCAGATGCTCAAGAGACAAGAGAACTCTCCGGCGCCTTGCTTCAGACTTAGTTGGATCATCGGTGGAAGTGTAATTGTGGAAAAAATTTTGGAGGTCGCCAACAGAAAACTGATGGCCATCGATCGTGATTAAGGGACTCCCTAGAAGCAGATCATCAGGAGGGGTGAGTGGTGTTACCGGAAATATGGAACCGGAATTTTCCACCATGTTGATCGGAGCCACAAGGATAGCCCGAGACGGAGAACCTGGAATGAAGAGAGAGGACATTCGAGGCTCATAGTTGTCAGAGTCTGGTTCCTGAAATCTCGTAGCCGCATCATCCTCCAAAACGGTTCATTCAGCAATGTCATGAGTCAAGGAATGACAGCGAAAAAAATAGTTACGAAGCTTTTCGAAACGGAACTGAACCGTAGCATATTCAGTGCCAAACTTGAAACGTCTTTCAAATATCAATGCTCTGCTCAGAGGCCATTGAAGACAGACCCTTCCAAATGCAGCGTTGTCTCCCATCATATCCTCTCGCTCTGGTTCGACGATCAAAGAAGTTTTTTTCCGTAAACTTTTTACTCCACGTAAAAGTGGCAGCCCACACCATTTTCAGAGTATATGTTTCTATTTTGTTTCTGTTTGGAAAAGATCCAAATCGAATTGATTAAAATCTATTCCAAATTGGCGTTATGGTGGATCACTAGAATTTTCATGGAGCTTTTACGGCTAGTTTAGAACATTCTCTAAAATAGAAATGGAAATGGTAAGATCATCCAAAAAATTATCTCATGTACCAGTTTAATTATAAAAATAAATACTAATCAATAATAGTTTGAATTTAATAACATTTTAAAATCTACTGGTGAACAATGCGGTGTAAATTTATTAACAAAAAGAGAAAGAGATAAGCAATACCATAATAGTTAAACGATGTACATAATAGCAGTAGATAAAAGTTGTGAATACCGCTTTAGATACCGCTAATTCTTATAAATTTTGTGATTTATAATTATTAAATTGGTAATAATGTTACTTGATTTATAATTTTCAAAATTTTCATATATTAATATACAACTCTTTGTTTTTAGTGTGAGTGAGAGAAAAACGATGGCGATAATGATAGTAATTTCTAGGATTTAATATGATTCTCTTTTATCATCATGTTTGGAAAAGATCCAAACCGGATAATTCAAAATATACTCCAGATTGATGTTATCGGGAATCACCAAAATTTGCATGGAGATCTTACGAAAAAGTTCGGGTTTTTCTCTGAATTGGAAATGCTGTTAGAATTTGAATAAGTCAAGGAATACACTCCGAGAATGTAGGAGTTACGGGGCTATTTTTTATTTGTTTATGCTCCACTTTCCCTGTTTTAGTTAGCTTTCGTTCTTTTCTCTTTTAGTTGTGGTGAAGACGACGTCTTCTTTGTTTTTGGCTATTTAAAAGCCAGTTCCAGTTGCTAATAACATTATCGAAGCTTTTCATAGCTTTTGTCTGAGTTTTCTTAATCTGAATCTAACAATCTGGTATCAGAGCCAGGTTGATTAAAATTGAGAGAGAGCAAACACGGTGAGTGAGAGCAAACACAGTGTGGGAGAGAGGGTAAACACGGTGAGTGAAACGGGGGAATCGAGTAACTTTGGGCAACCTAGTATACCAAAATTTGATGGAGACTATGACCATTGGAGTCTCCTTATAAAAAATCTTCTTCGATCAAAGGAGTATTTTGGTGTTGTGAAAGATGGATTTGATGAATCAATTAATGAAGAAGTACTGACTGAAGCACAAAAGAAGATCCTTGTTGAGGCTAGATTAAAGGACTTAAAGGCGAAGAATTATTTGTTTAGTGCTATTGACAAATCAATTCTTAAGATGATAACTTTGAAAGAAACGTCAAAACAGTTATGGGATTCTACGAAGAACAAATATCAAGGAAATGCAAGAGTGAAGCGTGCGCAATTACAAACCTTAAGGAGATCGTTTGAATTGCTGGAGATGAAGAGTGGAGAATCTGTCTCCGACATGAGAAACTGTGGTGGTGGTAGCAAATGACATGAGAAATTGTGGAGACGATATGCAAGATGTCAAAATTGTGGAGAAGATCTTGCGTACTCTGACTGAAAACTTCAATTACATTGTGTGCTCAATTGAAGAATCAAAA
Organism: Cardamine chenopodiifolia; assembly: GCA_963922655.1. Classification (NCBI taxonomy): domain Eukaryota; kingdom Viridiplantae; phylum Streptophyta; class Magnoliopsida; order Brassicales; family Brassicaceae; genus Cardamine; species Cardamine chenopodiifolia. The sequence goes on from OZ000479.1 coordinate 4,371,033, forward strand.
GATATTGAAATTTTATCAGTCGATATCTTGCAAAGCTCATTACTTGTTCATGAGCAGAAGATAAGAAGGCCGAGAATGGTAGCAGAAGAGCATGTGCTCAATGTTTCATATGAGGATCGATATGGCAGAGGTAGAGGTAGATGAAGAAAATCTGGCCGAGGAAGAGGAAGAGGTATTTTTAACAAGGCAACAATGGAATGGTATCACTGTCACAAACTTGGACATTTCCAATACGAATGTCCGATGGAGGGGAAAGCGAATTATGCAGAGATTGGAGAAGAATATGAAGGTGATGTGTTGTTAATGGCGTACACACCAATTCTAGAAGAAAAAACATTTGTGTGGTATCTTGATTTAGGTTGCTCCAACCACATGACTAGAGACAAGTCATGGTTTTCAAAGCTTGATGAGGGTTTTCAATGCTCAGTAAAACTTGGTAACAATTCTCTTCTGTCTGTGATGGAAAAAAGTGATAGAACTTTGCTTGTCGATGGAATAAATCATGTTATTTCATATATATATCTAGTACCGGATTTAACAAATAATTTGGTGAGTTTGGGACAGCTGGTTCAAAAAGGCTGCGAGATTTTGATGCATTATGGAGTGTGCAAGTTGTATCATCCAGATTTAGGACTGGTCATGCAATCAAAGATGACTGAAAACAAACTGTTCAAAATCTTGGCATCAAAAAGCAACTCATGTGTTAAATCCGGAGTTCCAAGAAAGTGGATGATCTGCAACTTTGGCTTCAAAGGTATGGGCATTTAAATTATAAGGGATTAAGAACTCTGAAGTATCAAAATATGGTGAAAGGGATACCACATCTGAGCACCGAAGAAGCTGAGAAATGTGTTAGTTGTTTGGTTGGCAACCAACATTGTGAGAGCATCCCTAAGAAGAGTATGTGGTGTTCCTCAAGGAGGTTACAGCTGGTACATTCTGATATTTGTGGACCGATTTCTCCAGTATCAGACAGCAACAAGAGATATATTCTTACTTTCATTGATGACTTTAGTCGAAAGGTATGGATATATTTTTTGTCACTAAAATCAGAGACTTTTGTGTTCTTTACTCGATTTAAGAACCAAGTGGAGAAAGAAATTGGAGAAACATTGGCATGTCTGTGAATGGACAGAGGCGGTGAGCTCACTTCAAATGAGTTCAATGAATTTTGTGAAGAAGCTGGGAATAGCAAACAACTCACTACAGCTTTCACTTTGCAGCAAAATGGAATTGCCGAACACAAAAACCATACAATAATGAATATGGTGCGGTGTATTCTTAATGATAAAGGAGTTCCAAGAAAGTTCTAGGCAGAAGTAGCAAAATGGGCCGTACATGTGTTAAATCGCAGTCCAACTTCTGTGACACAAGAAAAAACTCCTGAAGAGATGTGGAGTGGAATGAAGCCTAGAGTTGATTACTTCAGGATTTTTGGTTGTATTGCTCATGTCCACGTTCCAGATCAGAGGAGGGCAAAGCTTGATGATAAAAGCAACATATGTGTGCTAATCAGAGTAAGCAACGAATCTAAGGGCTATCACTTATATAACCCATCAACAGAAAAAGTCATTACAAGCATGGATGTAATTTTTGATGAAGATAAAATCTGGGATTGGGGACAGAAAACAGAAGAGTTAGAGGCTGAGCAATTAATATGGGAAGATAGAGAAACCGAAGCTGAGGAGAATGCTGAAGAAGTAGCTCAAGACCCTGAAACAGAGCAGATAAATGAAGAAGAGGAAGTTCTGACTCTAGCACAACCATCTATGGGGCAGAGAATCATAAGAAAACCAGCTTATTTACTGGATTATGAGACCAGAGGGGAGGAAGAAGAAGTTTCTGGTCTTGTAATGTTCGTATCAAGTGATGACCCTATAACTTTCGATGAAGCTGTTGAAGAGGAAAAATGGGTAAATGCTATGAAAATAGAGTTGGAGTCAATAGAGAGGAACAGAACTTGGTTTCTCACAGATCTTCCAAGAAGAGAAAATAGGATTGGTGTTAAATGGGTTTATAAAACCAAGCTCAACGAGAAGGGTGAGGTTGACAAATACAAAGCTCGATTAGTGGTCAAAGGCTATGCGGAAGAAGAAGGGGTAAACTACAACAAAGTCTTTGCCCCAGTGGCACGTTGGGATACTATTCGTATGATCCTAGCATTGACAGCTCAGAAGAATTGGTGTGTTTATCAGCAAGACGTAAAGAGCGTGTTCCTTGATGGTGAACTAATGGAAGATGTATTTGTAGATCAACCGCAAGGATACATAAAAAAAGGAGAAGAACACAAGGTCTACAAGTTGGTGAAGGGTTTGTACGGTTTAAAACAAGCCCCAAGAGCTTGGTATAGCAAAATTAAAGCCTATTTTGTTAGAGAAGGATTTCAAAGATGTGAGTATGAGTACACACTCTTCGTGAAGACTGATGGAGGTAACAAAATTCTTATTGTTAGTCTCTATGTAGATGATTTAATCTTCATAGGAAATGATGAAGAGATGCTTAAGGAGTTTAAATCATTTATGAAGAATGAATTTGAGATGACTGATTTGGGGAAAATGAAGTACTTTTTGGGTGTTGAAGTGACACAAGATGAGGATGGGATCTTCATTCACCAAAAGAAATATGCTGGTGAAATTCTTGAAAGGTTTAACTTGTATAATGGAAATGATGTCAAGAATCCTATGGTGCCAGGAGTGAAGCTATCAAAGGAGGGGGATGCTAACAGAGTTGACTGTACGTTATATAAGCAACTCATTGGAAGCTTGATGTATATCACGACGGCGAGGCCTGATTTGATGTTTGTTGTTTGTCTATTGAGTAGATACATGTCTGATCCTAGAGAAGAACATATGCAAGCAGCAAAATGTGTGTTCTTGTACATCAAAGGAACTAATGGATTTGGTGTGTTTTACAAAAGAGGAGTGTTGGAGGAGTTGAACGTCTATACTGATAGTGATTATGTTGGAGACGTTGACAACAGACGCAACACAAGTGGGTATGTTTTCTTCCTGAGTGGAGGAGCTGTTGCTTGGGCCTCAAAGAAACAACCAGAAGTTACTTTATCCACCACTGAGGCGGAATTCATTGCTGCAGCATCTTGTGCTTGTCAATGCATTTGGATGAGAAGAATTTTAGAAGAATTTGGTCTGATGCAATCGGGTTGTACTGTGATTATGTGTGATAACAGTTCAACAATTAAACTATCAAAGAATCATGTTCTTCATGGACGCAGCAAGCACATTGATGTCAGGTTTCACGTTCTGAGGGATCTTGTCAAGGATGAAGTTGTGAAATTGGTTCACTATGGAACTGATGATCAGGTTGCTGACATAATGACTAAGCCCTTGAAGTTGGAAGCTTTTGTTCGATTAAGAGAGGAGCTTGGAGTCTGTGAGAAGATAAACTGAAGCTATGGCTTTCAGTTTAGGGGAGGCAATGTTAGAATTTAAATAAGTCAAGGAATACACTACGAGAATGTAGGAGTTAAGGGGCTATTTTTTATTTGTTTATGCTCCACTTTCCCTGTTTTAGTTAGCTTCCGTTCTTTTCTCTTTTAGTTGTGGTGAAGACAACGTCTTCTTTGTTTTTGGCTATTTAAAAGCCACTTCCAGTTGCTAATAACATTATCGAAGCTTTTCACAGCTTTTGTCTGAGTTTTCTTAATCTGACTCTAACAAATGCAAACAGAAAGATTTAAATCTTATCGTATTTTCAAAACTACTTTTGGATCAGTTATATTTTTTAGATGATGCGGATTAGGGAAACTGGTAATTAGATTTTAATGGAGAATATGTGGATCTGGGAATGATCCACAACTGAGGAAAGGAAGAGTTTGTCATTTTCACTCTACATTATTGTTTTCCTCGAACATATTCGACATTGTTTCTCGCTCTCCGTCACAATTTGCTCAAAGTTTTGTTGTGTATGTATGTGGATCTGAGTTTGTTGGGATTTTTTCATGATCCTTAACTCTAACTTCCTTCTCTATAGTGAGGTGTTTCTTGGTGTCAAATTCCTTCTTCATGGAGAGATCCTTATCATTTATTTTCATCTTGATGGAATTTTTTTTATCTTTGATCCGCTCTTCTAGACAGTGGTACTTTTGATTAATTTTCTCATATAATAGATCTTTCACTTCTTCGCACTATCTAGTTTTGACAAAGGTTAATGAAAGTAGTGAGCTAGAAGCAGTGACAAGAGTTTATGGAGTTGGATGGCTCAACAACAAACAATCAATGGCAATTGGAGAAATCACATTAGATACATCTATTTCATTTTTGATGGTTGATGGCATGACAGTCCTAATAACAAATCTTCAAACTAGAGTTTTGGGTACCAAAATTCTTTTTATCGCTTTGGATTCCAAAATTTCTCTTATCGCTTTGGATTCCAAAATTCTTCTTATCGCTTTGGATTCACTTCGTTTTATCAAAGAAAACAAGTACAATGTCTCAATTGATGGAACTTCAAGGGATTCTTCTCGACATTATTATTTCATTATTTCCTTTAGTTGAATTTGTTTTCTGGTTTATACCTAAAGAGTTAAATCGTATGCTTGGTTTCACTTGTAAAGAGTATCATAAACTCTTTTTTCATTAAAACTTAGGTTACACAAAAAAGAGTGGTCCACATTTAGATACAATGGAACAAATTTGGAATGATAATCGGGCATGATAAAGAAAATGATTCTCCTAACCAATCAAGCTTCAAATTTGTTGTTCTTTGAAGATTTTTGTTGGAAGTAACTAGAAAGTTAAATCAATTACCATATATTCTTATGTAAAATCAATTTGTGAATGAATGGAAAAGTATAGTTTTGGCTGATTGATCGACAACTAAGCTATATCATCTCCAAATCTAATCTGATGGTGTCAGACTTTAGCTTGTTATGGAAAGTTTCAGAGATTTTGTCATTATGGCTATGGGAATTGGTGAGATTTTCATTATAGTCGCATAGTTGAATATATAAGTAAAATAAACAATCCCTTTCAACGTCATTTTTTTAAGCGTTAAACAGAGAGGAAAACTTTAGTTTCTTGAGATTTCTATGGTTTTCTTGGTTCATGATTGGTTACATTTCTTGGTCATTTGGTTTCTAGGTTATATAATGGCACATTAGTTGGCATTACAAGGCTAAAGGAGCTCTTGTCAGAGCTGAAACAGTAAGATTTTAGGTTCATTCTTAACTCAATATATCCAAAAATTCTCCTTAACCTTGATTATGAGACCAAGGAATCCCAATATCAAGAGAATGGATTCTCTAAAGCAAACATGCCAACAATCTGAGAGATCAGAAATAAGGTGCTGGAATATATTTACACTTGGAAATATTTTACTTAAATTTCAGTTTGTGAATGGCATATTTTGATTTTGGATGGTGTCGTCGAACTATTGGGAACATTATTTCATATTATTTGAAATCTTATTCATCTGCGATCAATTTTTAGGTCTAATTTTTGGATATTCCTATATGCATTTGTGGGAAGAGGCTACTCTCCACTATGTTGGGAGGGCAATTAGTTTGGCTCAAAACTATTGTGATTGATGTGAGAGAGGATAACAAAAAATAGAAAACATAACAGACACAACACATATTTAACATGCCTCACTAACGCTATTATTGTCTACATCTATGTGCAAAGAGAAATTTTTATTTATGGAGAATACACGTTTCAGAATACATGGAGGTTAGGGTTAACAAGAGTATTTATAGGGACGGAGTCCTAACTAACCCTAATCTAATTTGGGCCTAATGTCTTATGTCCAAATAAATTCAATTCACAATTAAAAAATCTTCACTTTGAATTGAATCCTATAATAGATGTATCAGATGCAACATTAAAGTGCTGATTGTACCAGAATTCTCCACCAGACTGATGTATTTGATGCATTTTCATAGTTCCAAATGTACCAGACATATGTACGAGATGCACTCCAAGAGTCTTGGATGTACCAGACGGATGTATTAGGTACACTAAAGTAGCGCGAGATGAACTAGATATATGTATTAGATTTTTTCATTTGCCTCAAATGCCTCTTTAGGGCGAGATGATACGTCAAGCTAGATGCTTTATCAAGCTAAATTGCCTCGTCGGACCAGAATGCCTCTTAGAATAGCCTGATGTCTCCTCTGAGACCAAATACTCTGATCGAGCAAGAACACCTCTTAGAATCTTAATGTCCACTATGGGACCAAATGCTCTGATCTAGTCGGAATGCCTCTCAAAGGAAAGATGTGCCCTATGGGACCATATGTTTTAATCAAGCAATAATGCTTCTTAGAGATCATATGCGCTCTCTGCAGAATGTCTATCAAAGGCCATACGCACTCTTTGTGCCCAATCAAACCAGATGCCTCTCATAGGCCAAATGCGCTTTATGTGTTAGATGCTCTGATCGGGATCCTGATCGCTTCTTTTGACTATTAACAACTTCAGGTATTTAGAAAATCCAAACAAGATTTAAAATTGATTTGAGGAACTGGCTTAGTGGACATATCAATAAGGTTATTTAGCAGTCCCTCTTTTCTTCACTTGAATCCTCTTCCCACTTCTCAGAAAGTGATATCTCACATCAATATGTTTGGTCCTCTGATGATGGACATGATCTTTGGGTAAATAGATCACACTCAAACTGTCACACTACACTGTAGACTGGTCATGATGAAAAACTAGATTATTAACTAGCCCTTTCAACCAGATACCCTCCTTAGCAGCTTCAGTCAAAGCTATGTACTATGCTTTAGTAGTTGATAAAATCACGGTTGGCTACAAAATTGCCTTCCATCTAACTACAAAAATCACTTAGGATAAAGACATAACCAGTCATTGATCATATATTGTCTACATTTCCTGCATAATCAGAATCATAGTAGTGTGTTACTAGGCACAAATCCTTACCTCTATATATTAGACCAACATCAGATGTACCACTCAAGTATGAAAAAATTCTCTTCACCGCCAGCCAATGTTCTTTCTATGGTTATCCCATAAACCTACTAACGACAACACTGACTGTATGTGTAAGTTCTGGCCTTCTACAGATCTTAACATACATCAAACTATTCCTTCGACATTTTCATAAGCAACCCAATATATATATTCTCATTTTTTTCTTCAGTTTGAAGGAAAAAAATGGTTAGATGAAGATTGGTAGCACTCAGTGTCTTTATACGACGTCCCAAACCTAGTTAACACCTTAATGTAGATTTTTCTATGACAAGAAAAGCTTCTTGTGACTTCTGTCTTTGAGAATCTTCATGCCCAGAATAATCTTTTAGTTTTTGAGCATCACATATCTGTTTGGCAGCTAGTAACATTTCATCCACATAAAGCACCAGATAAATATATGATTCATCTTTCAGTTTATTGTAATAGAATAACAATCATACACACTTCTCATGTAACCCAACTTCATCATGTAACTATCAATACATTTGTACCAGAGTCTGAGACACTGCTTAAGTCAATACATAGAATTTTTCAACCTGCACACGTGATCTTTTTTGCCAGGAACTTGGAAACCATCTGGCTAAGTCATTTATATTTCTTCCTCTAACTCACCATGGAGAAAATTAAATCTTCACATCAAGTTTCTCAAGTTCCAGATCCTGACGCATCACTACTACTAACAATGCTCTAATGGAAGTGTGTTTGCTCACTAGAGAGAAATCCATTTTAGTATACCCCTTTTCTTTGACTGGAACCTCTAGCAAAAACTCGAGCCTTATACTTAACTCCTTTTGCCATTGATATCCCTTCCTTCTTCTTGAAGATCCACTTGCAAGTAACAATCTTTCTCCCCTATGGTTTTATTACCATATCCCATGCCTGATTCTTATGATGAGATATTTTATCTTATCTCCCATTGCAGCAAGCCATATCTCAACCTCAATTCCTGAAATAAATTTTTATAAGTGGATGACTCATAAGTATTCACCTCTTCTGTAGCCTACTACGTATACGCCGGCATATCCTCATAATTGTATATATGAGGTTGTCTAACTCCAACTATTCTTATTTTATCGACAAGATCTTGTTTTATATGGTGTAATCACTGGTTATCTATGTTCTTGTAGACCAGTTTTTGCCAGTAGTTTTTGCTATGTTTGCCCTTGCTGATAATTTTCTTGATGATCTTCTTGTAGTTATACCTGTTTGTCAAAGATATGATTCTCTGCTTCATATATGGACTTTGTTGAGTATCCGAGCATAGAACTTTCATCAACGATAACATTTGTGCTCAAAAAAATTCTTCTTTCTAATGGAGACTAGATCTTGTAATAAACTGTGCAACCAAAGACTCTTAGACTAGACTAATCAGTATATTTACCATACCACATCTCAGTAGGCATCTTTATACTTGTGTACGTATACAATTTATCAAGTAACAAGTTATGCTTAGTACTTCATGATGTCTCACGTTTTAAACATTCTCTATCATTGCAAGTGCATAGTTGTCTATATTATTATTAATTAGGTATCGAATCTACAGAGACTAGAGTTGCATTACAAATTGCTATGTAACAAACATAGCTAAAATAAAATATGTGTACTTGATTGTCACGATTGTAAAATATTAATAAATTAGTAAATAACGATATAAATATATGGAGAAAAGTGTTGTGCATAGGAAATGTCACATTTATCAATGATCGTTAAACTATCTAGTAGACAGAGATTTAGTAATGAACTGTTCTTGAACTCTAATCACTAATGTAAAACTAACCTTTTTGCGTAGTATTAACTATCTAAACAATGAACTCCAGAACACTAAACTCGTGAATGAGTCCTAGAAGACATGTCAGAATTTAATCAAGACCGATATGTTCACTTAGACTATTTAACTTCAACTCCCATTGGCTAAGGATACTACGCTCATCAATTGTTGATTTCAATAACCTAACCTACTCACACAGTGCTAAATAAACCAATAGATCAGATGCTAAGTGATCAAACTAACATAAGCATTGAGAACACAAGAGATAAATAACCAAAATATCAATCATTGAATCCTTTTTAACAAATCCTAAATCCAACTAGTGGATTACTCAGACACAGTAGATAAAATCATAATATATAAATAGAATGATTTCATAAAACAAATCCCAAGTATCGGGGTTCGGAAATCACTTCAAAAAAAATAAGAAATTCCGTCTTCCAAAGATATGAAAATAGAAACCAAAAAGTTGTATACGTCAATAAGAACAAGTTGGAATTGCTCTAAAAGGAGCATTCCTATTTATATAAGTCTTTTCAATGATGACTTTATATTCAAGACACAACCCTTCCCCTTGTTGAGTATGCCTTTAGTTAAGAGAATTTATCTCAGCAGCGCTACCCTTCCCCTTGTTATCTTTGTCTTTCAACAACGTCATTCACAAGCCTTGTTGCTTTAACAGAGCTTGCATCTTGATCTGCCAGAGACTGAAACTGTTTCTCCCTGAAAACTTATCAATCTTCATGTTTGTCGCAGGCATATTCTAACAAGATTCCAAACGTGGAACTCCTGGGATTCGGTCCTGATTTGAACGAATATGATTTGTACAAGAAACACTGATCAGCTCGAAACTGACGACATAATTAAAGTCTAATATGCCACAGAGCATCTGACTTATCGGTTTGACTAACACTATTTCAGTCAAAGTTGATTTTAGCACACATATGAAAATTCATATAGTTTTTTTGAAAATTTTGTAAGTTAAAATTAAAAAAATGATTTGAATCTTAGTTGGCGCATGAAAAGATACCGTGCAAATAGTTGAGTTGAAATTAACCCTTTTCCCAAAGCTCTGATACCAATTTCTTGTGATGGATGTGAGAGGGATTAACAGAAACATAAATCATAACATACACAACACATATTTAACGTAGTTTACAAATGTTCTCGTTGGTTACGTCCACGAGCAAAGAAAAACTTTATTTATGAAGAATACACAATTCAAAATACATATATGATAGGATTAACAATAGTATTTATAGGGAAAAAACCCTAATTAACCCTAAGCTAATTTGGTTATAATCTCTTAGGTTAAAGCAATTCAAGTCACAATTAATAAAGACAAAGACGTAGACTCCTGAAGTGTTTTCGTCACTGGACATATTTATTTGTTTGATTGCCAAGATAGTTGTTCTTTTTAACAACTGTGATGAAGTTCTAGTTTTTTTGGACTATGAAAAGTTTGCTAAATTTTGTAAAACATTATTTGCGTATTACTCATGATTTTTTTAGTAATACGTGCTTACGTTGAAAGGTTGATATAGTATATGGGGACCACCATAATAGGATATTTGTCCCATTTGTTGAACCTCGAGAGAAGATAGAAAAAAACACGGAAAACCTCAGTGAAGAGGGCTCTTGAATTTCCTTGTGCGGAAAGCAAAGATAATATTTATACGATACCAGGGAAAATTATTCAACAAAACCGGAAAATGTTTGAAAAAAACCCAGCAGGTAGTATATAAGAAAAAATGTGATTACTCTGCTTCTAATGATAAGCAAGGAAAAGGCCTTAGGAAGAATTCAAGCTCAAGCTATGGTTTAAAACTAGCAATTATATAATTTTCAGCATTAAATAAAAATATTGTAGATGATATCTAACTTACAGATGTTGTACTTGTCGCTTCATCATTTGCTTTTTTTGTTTGAGTGTAAGTCCTCCTCAGGTTAACCATTATCATTCTTTTGTTTCAACAACTTCAAAATACTTTTTCATCTTTGAAAACATGTCAACAAACTCTTTTTCTTGATCATTATTTCTCTCATTTGCTTCTATTTTTTTTTGCCAATTCGCCCATCAAATAGTTTATATTGTCAACGTCGATAGTCACCTTCTCCACTATCTTATACATTGCAAGCTTGAAAATTTCATTGTCTTTAGGATCCTACAAAATCAAAACAAAAAATAAATACCAAATGTAAGATAGAGAGTGAAGAACCCGCAAATAAAACACATTTTATAATAAATAAAGAGATTGAAAAGGCCAACAAATATACAGATTCAATAACTAGTAAATAGAAAGATTGAATAAGCAACAAATAAAAAGATTCAATAACCAGAAAATACAGAGATTCAATAACCAGAAAATACAGAGATTCAATAACCAGCAAATAAAGAGATTGAAAAAGCAACACATAAAAAATACAACAAGCAACAAATATACAGATTCAGTAACCAGCAAATACATAAACTCAAGAAGGAAAGCGATCAACATACTTTTCCATGTTCCTTCCCTTTCATCTTCTTCTTCTTTTAAACGTTTCAGCATCATCAACTAAGTCATCTTCTTTGTCTCCGACAAGCTCTTTCCTTTTTCTTCTTCTTCGCATCTTCAGATCAAGCGTAGGCACAAAAATTACCGCTAATGATATTGATACACGAGTTTTTAACCTAAGTATATAATCGCAAGTGCATAGATGCACAGAATAGTATAATAGGGATCGAATCCTCAAAGATCAACCTGCACTACGAATCTTGGAAACTAGAATGAAGATAAGACGGAAAAGAGAGATTATATTAATGCAAATAACGAAGTAACTCTATGAATAAACGTGGTAGTTCTAGGGAATTTCTTGGGAATCTGAGATCATGAACCAGACAACTATTCAGAGAATGATTAAGCACCTATCTCGAACTCAAACATAAATATATAACTAATCCACTTTTGTGACACAAATTACTTTATCTAGCAATCTAAGTATCTAACTATCGTTGAACTTCGAATACTAAACAAACATTATCGATTTCGTTCAATATGTTCACGTATCGCAATAGCATCATGTTTTGTTGGCTAAGGACAATAAGCTCATCTATGTTCTATCCAACAACCTATAAGCTTTTGGAGAATAGGTTCAGTCTATGATCATAAACTAGGTAGCTAATCTAGTCTACGAATTACGAACACCTATAGATGAAGATCTTCTAAGATTATTCTCTATTTGTGTCTAATTCATTGATTCATGATTCCTTTGAAAAACCCTAAACCTAACTAGAGATCTACTCACTCATGGTTGTGGTAAAACAAAACATGATAGATGAAGAACTCATAAAATAAATCCACTAAAAATACCAAAGAACTTTCTTTACAATAAGTCTTCAAAAACTCTTGGAATAAAATAAGCATAGCCTAAACAATGGCTTAAAAACAAGTATTTAGAGGTACAAAAAATTCTAGGTCGAAATCCTAAACCAATTAGGAAAAAGATCAAGTTTTCCATTTTTATCAGGCAGATTTTAAGTCTTGGATCGATCGATCTGGTCAGTCGTTCGGGTCTGAATCAGTCGATCAGGTCTAGATCAGATGATATGGTCTGGACAGGTCAATCTGAATTCTCACAGAATTTTGGGATCGATTGATCTGGAGTCAGATCGATCAATCTGGTTCCTCACGGCGTCTTGGCTCTCTGCCCATGCTTCATCTGCTCGCCAGACTAGATCGTCTTCACGAAAATCGTCATAACTTTTGATTGCACAGTTAGATCGACTTTAAACCACTTCCAAATGAAATCTAACTCAAATATATATTTTGTATCCACAATTGAGCTTAATCCATTGGTGAAAAGTTCCTAAAATAAAGAAAAACTTCAGACATATCTGCATTATTTTGCATCTTTTGCTCCAAATCTTGCTCTTAAAGGCATTAAAACTCTTCTTAACATGATTTGACCTAATAATACTCTAAAACACCTAAAATGGCTCTAAAAAACATACTAAAATACGTAAAATACGCAACCTATCAATTCTCCCAGACTTGAATCCTTGCTTATCCTCAAATAAGTCCAAACAAATAAATACAAGTTAGAAGAAAAGTTTGAAAACGAGAACTTATGCACTCGTTTAGACTCCAGCGTGCTGAACTTCCAATCCACAAGAACTTAAAACAGATCAAATAACTAGTTAGTACTACATGTACTTTACCATAAGCATAGCAACAATATCTTACTCTAGTCACCAGAATCCTAAGGAATCTTTGAAATCTACATTGTCGACCCTTTAACATTCATTGATTTTTTTTGTAACGTGCGGTCTCGCAAAGGGATTATCAATCACAACAAGGGTTTCGAAAGGAATGCTAGTTTGATGGTGGTTGAAGTGTTTAGGTTTTCTGATGATGAAGATGGATGCAAATCATGACACAAAATCACAGTGAGACAAAGACCAAATGTTGATACACAACCCCCTGAATCTTGAAATCTCTATAAAAGCTCTGTAAATGTCCTAAATGAGTTGCAATGGTGCTTAAGATAAAAGATAATACACATTAAAAACTTTATTCTAATTCCTTCTTTGTCTTCTTTCCCTTCTCGTATTTTCTCTTTGTTTTTTCTATTTTTTTTTTTTCGTTTTATGTTTTTCGATTATTTATATCTTTTCTTTTTTTTTCTTGAGAAGGGGAACCCGGAACCAGTCGTAGTCATACATTACATGTACCATAGACAACTCAACCAATATCATTCTAAGCAAAGAGAGCATAAGACTTACTAGAGATCCTTAGAACGAAGAGGTGTGTTGGTTCGCATATTCCATAGTTTTTGTAATTGATTGCACATGATAGTAATGAAATAAAAGGCATGTGGTTTGAATGAAAGGATAAGGGTAAGGTGTGGTACCAAACTAAAGATGAGCTTTGCCATTCGAAGTTCTGAAGAGAGTGGTAGAAATGGTTGAATAAAACTCGAATGTTGTGATCCTTGTGTGATATCAAGCCCCTAAGTGAGAAAAAAAATTATGTCAAGTTAAAGGTCCTGTAAGATAGAGTCAACGTTAAATCATTCTGACTTCCAAAGGACAGGGAACTTCAGGTAAGTTGATCCACCGATAATGTTTCCAATCTTCCTATGTTGAGAACAATCACTGCTAAAAGTCTGCGGAAAGTTAGTCAACACCAGATAAAAACCAAGAACAACATAATAAAATTCTCATGTTTGACTCGATAAAACGACACAAAGACTCAAAATAAAACTAAAACAAAAATTGGCGTTAGTCGAGAAAATCCTCCCCCAAACTTACTTCACACCCTCTTAGTGTGAAATAAGCCTTAAGAAGGGCATGAGAAACGCAAAAATAGCATAATGATAAAACTAAGTAAAATAACCATAAAATTAATACGTACCAGTGGGTTGCCTCCCATCAAGAGCTTGTTTAACGTCACGAGCTTGACTGCCATAATGCCTAGGCGGTGGGAGAATCTATAGACGGATCTGGGTGTGGTGGCGGTGGATGGAGACGTGGTTTATGTGATGGTTGAAATGAAAATTAGGTGTCAAAACCTTGTTCAACATGTTGTCCACATCGGTTTTTCCTTTGGCTTTGAGCTCAAGAATTATGATAGCTTTGACTTTAGGAAAAGGCTTAGACATACCTTTGCATCGCAACTTGTACTCTATTGTATCACCAACACGTCTCTGCGGTGTCAAAGTCATTCTAAAACTCTCCCCTACTCCCCTAGACTTAGGCTTTTCACACTTATAACCCTCTGCTCAATCCCAACATAGGAAACATAATCCTTACGGGGCTTTGTGGAGACATCATTGTAGAAGACCGTTTTTTGTCTATGTTTGAGAGAAAAATCCGCTTGTTAGGTAGGTCAACTACAGCTCCTGTGGTGGCAAGGAAAGACTTTCCTAAAACCTAGGGCATAAAGGCATCCTTACTCATCTTGACAACCTAAAAGTCAGTGGGTATCAAGCAGTCTTCAATTCGTACCTGAAGGTCAGTGATCCAGCCTTGGGAACTTGATGATGTGGCATTCATGTAACAAAAAGTCATGTCCGAGGGCTTTATGGAGTGAATAACCAAAGATTCAGTGAGTTTGGCTGACATGACATTCACATATGACCCAGAATCACAGAGAGAATCTTCAAAATCAATGCCGAAGATGGAGCATGACACATTGAATTCTCCTGGATGTGTTAGTTTAGGAAGTACCTTAAGTGGTGGAGCTATGGCGGGTTGTGGATGCTTCATATAAGGTATCTTAGGAACATAGACACGTGTTATTGAAGGGATCAACGTCTGGTGATTGGATCGATCGATTTGAAATGTTACGGCTGGAATGCTCATGGTTGGATCGATCGATCCTTGGTGGGATCGATTGATCTAGAAACTTACGACAGAGGGTGTCATGATCAGATCGATCGATTGATGATGGGATCGATCGATCTGGTAGGTTACGGAGAATGCGAGTTTGATCACATAAATCGATCGTTGATAGGATCGATCGATTTGGCTTCTTACGGTCTGGAGTGGGTTCAAGGGACTGATTGATCAATGAGTGGATCGACCAGTATGGGTAATGGATTGACCGGTCTGGGTAATGGATCGATCATTCCGGTAAGTCGATCGATGTGGCTGAAGGGATTGAATACACATTTTCCACTCTAGATCATCCATTTTATCATCCAGTTCTGGTGCACTCTTTTTGACCATCCAAAATCTTCTTCAGCATGTTTTCAAATCTAATCTCTTTAGAAGGTTGTGCTTGTTCTTTAACCATATACATATTTGCCTTTGAATCACTATAGCTTTCTCCATTCCTTGGGTTTTGTTCCCCCTTTGTTGGAAGGACTCCTTGTTGACGCTGAACTGCTTCTGCGGTTTGTGCAACTTGAGTATCCAGCAACTTAAGATGAGTGTAGACGCCTTCAAACGTACCATCCAGCTCTGTATACATGACATCCACTTTGGCATTGATCTTATTGGAGGATATTTGCTGAGAAACAAGGAGTTGTTGCATCATACACTTGAGTTCACTGTGAGAATAATTGGTAGGAGTAAAGGACTGCTGAAATTGTTGACCTTGAGGCGGATAAACTTGATGTTGAGGATTTTTGTCATTGTTGCTGCGGTATGAGAGATTTGGGTGACTTCTATAGTTCTAATTGAACCCTCTGTTAGGCATATACCCCTGACCTTACACATTGTTAACCTCCTCATTTTGTCCTTCAGCAATACCCTGAAAACAAACAGCATCTGAACCGTCTTCACATTGATTCACTCCCCTCTAATTAGGTAAGACGAAAAAGAGAGATTTATATTGATGCAAATAACTAAAAAGGCGAATTGAAAATAAAAACGAAATAAATCTATGGATAAAAGCGCTAGGTCTCAGGAATTTTCGAGAATTAGATATTATGAACCAGACAACTATTTAGAGAATGATTAAGCACTTATCTCGAACTCCAACATAAATATATAACTAATGCACTTGGAAAAACCCAAGACCGGAAAATCTAATTGGAACAAAATCGGTACTTGAAAAAAAGAGTACACACCATTAATGATAGAGCTGAAAAATAAAAGTCAAATACAGGAAAACCCCGTCAAAATCTAACATTTAAACTTCTCTACCTCCGAACCAATCACATAAGATGTCGGGGAATCGTCCTTGCCGTTGTATGGTGGAGAGACGATTTCATACAATTCGATCAATGTTGGTTATTCGCCATGTCTGCGGCGATTATGCTCATGCCATAAGATGTAAACCATCATTTGGAAAACATACCTCAAAATAAACCTGCGATTACCAACAAATAGAGAAGCAGAGATAATAGAGATGATATCGTCAAACCTAACGACATACCTCGTCTGGAATATAGCAGAAGTGAGCTTAGCCCATATGGGAGATGGAAACATGCATTCAAAAAAAATATGATTGCGCGATTCAAAGGCTCCATGACACAAAATACAACTCATGTTGCTGTTGTGAGCCTATGCCATCATCCTATCTCCCATTGACAACCTGTTGTGAACCTCAAGCCAAACCAAAAAAGAGTATCTCGGAGTTGCAAAAGAGAACCACACACCTTTGTACCAGCTCGTGCTTTCGTGAACAACCCTCAGTTGATTCCAAGTATTTTTCGACGAGAAAACTTTTTTAAAAATGCTAGGGTCTTGATGCCAAAAGCAGATGTCCGACTTTGTACTCCCAAGGTTTCTCAGCTTCTCAATCTCCTCCTCAATAGTGTTTAAAATCGCAGATCGCCTCCGTCTCACTATATGAGTTAAAAAAACTTCAGCCAGAGTAGTCGTTAAAGAGATCCCCATGTCAATACAACCCTTATCGCTTAGAATATCATGGAGACGACCCAAAGAATACCAATCATCAAACCAAAAAGAGGTATCCCTACCATTTTGAACGTCTATCCTATGGAAAGCCTTGGCCTAGTCTCGGTATTTAATCAACTTGCACCAAATCCAAGAACCCGCATTTGAAAATGTATTAACCGAACAAAAGGAGTTTGCCCGGATCAAATGTTTCTTCACCTAGTTAACCCACAACGAAGACCAACCTGAGACTATCCACAAGATAAGCTTATAATAATTGACCTTATTGGCATCCTCTAAAGATTTTATACCTTACCCTCCCTCATTTTTAGACGACAAACATTTTAGGACATCTTAGCCTTTCTAAGGTTTAAGTCTGGGCCCGACCAAAGAAAAGCAGCACTGATTCTCTCAATTTCACTAATACATGCACTAGGCAAGCAAAAAGCATAGATCTAAAAATTTGTTAGACTTGATATAACCGAAGTAAGAAGTTGTAACCTACACGCCAAGGATAGAAAACGATGCTTCCAAGATTGAATTCGAGTTGTGATCTTAACCGTAAGACTCCCCTTATCCAGAGGAAACCGAGCGGTAATAGCGAATCGTCGGCCTTACGAGAAGCCTGACATGAAAATAGTGGACTTCTCAAGACTTATCTAAAGCCCTGAGAAACAACCAAACTCTGTGAACATATCTATAATGCCCTCAATGGAACGTGGTCTCCCATCCAAAAAATCATAATATCATCTACAAAATAGAGGTGAGTAATATCCAAACCACGACAACTCGGGTGATACCCAAACGTTGCATTTTTTGCCTTCTCCAACATCATCGAAAACACATTCATACAAATAACAAAGAGGTAAGAAGATAAAGAACAACCCTATCTCAATCCCCTTGTACTCTAGAAGAACCCAAAAAGTTCACCATTTACCTGAACTGAGAAGGAGGGGGTTGTAATACACAGTCTAATCCAGTGGATGAAGATAGCCGGGAGCTGGATAGTGGTAAGGATGTTTAGTAAGAAAGACCATTGGACGGAGTCAAAATATTTGGAGATGTCGATCATAATGGCACAATGCGCTGCAATGTCATCCTTGTGATAGTCGTTTACCAATTCTGAAAGTAAGAGGAGGTTCTCCATAAGGTAGGGATCTTTGATGAACGGAAATTGATTTGGAGCAATGAAACCATCCAATATTTGCTTAAGAAGATTTGCAAGAATCTTGGAGATCACCTTGTAGAGAACATAACAGCAGGAGATGGGACGATACTCTTTCATTACCATTGCGTCAGTCTTCTTAGGGATTAGGGCCAAAATCGTCGCATTCATCCCCTTTGGGAGGAAATCATGGGCGAAGAAAGATTAAACCCCCACTACAAAATCATTTTCAACAATAGGCCACAACTCCTTGAAAAACTCGATTGTGTAACCATCTGGACCAGGAGATTTATTTGTAGGCATAGAGTCGAGGACCCCTTTTATTTCTATAGGAGTTACTACCGAGGTAACACTACAAGAAAACATGCAGACTTTCGACGGATTTACGACTGAAATTTTCTGACGAATTTCCGACGGATGATAACTGTCGGTTAATTTCTGATGGACATACCCAAATCCGTCAGAAAATGTATACGTTGTATTCCGACAGATTTTCGTTCGAAATACAAAGAAATCCGACAGAATGCTGTCAAAAATTATATACGTTATATTCCGACGGAATCCGTCGGAAAACTGTCGGATAATTCTAGAGCAATATGACTGTTAATATAGCCGTTTTAAAATGTCATATTACGACAGATTTTCGACGGAATTCTGACGGACGCGACTACTATATATATGGTTCCACATTTTTTCATTCATTCACACCTCCAACTCAATTCAATCTATATATTTTTCAATATGTCTTCTGGTAATTACTTTCGGTCGTGGATGGATGAACCTATGGTAGATCCGGAGTCACACCTATTGAGTGATGATTATGCACGAGGAATCTGTGAGTTCATGGAATTGGCCGGAAATCAACGGGGAGCAAAACAAATGATAAGATTAAATGTCCCTGTAGTATATGTCGGAATTCTCTTAATGTTAAGCTTGAGTTAGTTTGGCATCACTTGTATAGCAATGGGTTTATGGACGGGTATAAGATTTGGTATTTACATGGAGAAACAAATTATGATTATGGTAGTACTAGTGAACCAAATGTTGTGGATAACATAGGAGATAGAAGGGAAGTAGATGTAGGTATCGGTACGGTTGAGATGGTGAATGATTTTTTTAGGGAGAACATGTCGTCGGCCGATTATGATGGAGCTAGGAATGAAGAACCAAATGCAGAAGCGCAAATTTTTTTTGATATGTTAGATGCAACAAAACAGCCACTATATAGTGGTTGTAGAGAAGGGCATTCACCGTTATCATCTGCAAGTAGAATGATGACTATTAAGACATACTACAATTTAGCGGAAGACTGTGTTGTTGCAATAGCAGATTTCATGAAAGATATTTTACCTGAAGATAATCTTTCACCAGCATCATATTATGAGGTACAGAAACTAGTCGGTGGTCTAGGTTTGCCGTATCAGACGATATATGTGTGCATCGACAACTGTATGATATATTGGAGGGAAGACAAAAACCGTACAAGATGTAGATTTCGTAGAAAACCAAGGTTTCAAGAAAGTAGTGGAAGAGTTCCAATTCCTTATAAATGGATGTGGTATTTACCATTAATGGAGAGGTTGAAAAGGTTATATCAATCTCAACGCACAACAGAGGCAATGAGATGGCATACAGAGCATCGTCAAGATGGAGAGATTACGCTTTCGTCAGACGCAGAAGCGTGGAAACATTTCCAATCAATGTATCCAGATTTTGCGTATGAGCATAGAAATGTATACCTCGGGTTATGTACAGATGGATTTAATCCATTTGGGAAACATGGAAGGCAATATTCGTTGTGGCCGGTAATTGTAAGACTGTACAATTTACAACCTTCATTGTGCATGCGTAGAGAGTTTTTGTTCCTTTCCGTGCTATTTCCCGGTCCTGAGCATCCACGGAGGTCACATGATGTATTCCTCCAGTCATTGATCTATGAGTTACAAATACTATGACAGCATGGAGTTGAAGCATTTGATGTTTCTTTGCAGCAGAATTTCAAGATGCTTGCGGTTCTTATGTGGACAATAAGAGATTTTCCAGCATATGGTATGTTATCTGGATGGACAACGCATGGAAGATTATCTTGCCCGTATTGCCAAGATAACATCGATGCATTCCAATTACATCACGGAAGAAAGACGTCTTGGTTTGACTGCCACAGAAGGTTTTTACCTACTGATCATCCTTATCGTCAGTTGAGAACATTGTTTACGAAGAACAAACAAGTGTTTGAGTGTGCACCTCCGGAGATTGATGGACATTGTATATTAGAGCAATTACGAGATTTTAGCACTGAGAGGACTCCTTACTGCGGGGGTAATGGGCATCTTCCTGTTGACGGTGTTGGTGAATATTATAACTGGCATAAGAAGAGTATTTTCTGGGATTTGCCTTATTGGAAAGATCATTTGTTGAGGCACAATCTAGATGTAATGCACGTTGAGAAAAACTTTTTTGACAACATAATGAACACTGTTTTAAACGTGCAAGGGAAGACGAAAGACAATATGAAGTCTAGATTAGACTTACCACTAATTTGTTGTCGGGATTTTCTTCATGTTATGCCAATTGATAGATGTCCTATGCCTGCCTACCGGTTAGATGCAGCGAAGAAAGCATCACTTTTTGATTGGATTCGAGAAGATGTAAAATTTCCGGATGGATATGCATCTAATTTGAGGAATTGTGTTGATTTCTCTGAAAGAAAGTTTATTGGAATAAAGAGTCATGATTGTCATGTTGTCATGCTGCGGCTTCTTCCATTTGCCTTTGCACATCTTCTTAACAAAAACGTCTACGAAGCAATTGCAGGTATATATCTAAACTTTTATATTGTTAATAAACCTTCCTAGTAACATACATATTTTTTAACGACTACATTTTTTATTATGTTTTTGTAGGAGTTGGTGGTTTCTTTCAAGATTTATGTACGAGGACACTTACAGTAGAGGGTATACACAATTTACAGGACAATATACTGGTCATCCTCTGTAACCTTGAAAATATATTTCCACCGTCTTTCTTTGATGTTATGGAACATCTTCCTATCCACCTCCCACGAGAAGCTGCACTTGGAGGTCCTGTTCAGTATCGTTGGAAGTATCCGTTTGAGCGTTACATGTTCCATCTAAAGAAAAAGTTAAAATTTAAGCAAAGTTGAGGGATCTATTGTCGCACAAAGCCTCAACGAAGAAGCCTCACACTTTGCTGAATATTATTTTCCATCTGAAGTCCATACTAAGAGTAGACTTCTGGCTCGCCATGATGATAGGGGTGAGAGAGCTATTTATCCGGTGTATGTTCATGAGTTGTTTGCACAAATTGGTCGAGTAAGTGGAAAAGCAAAAAAACAAAAACTATCTGAGCAGGAGTTTGCGCACTTGCATACATATATTCTCACAAATTGTGAGGATATTTGGGAGTACGAAAGGTAATTAATAATTAGTTAGTTTATGTTATTTACTAATCATTTGATCTAAATTGGTATTTGATTATTACCATTCTTATGTGTTACATTACAACATTTATATGGCGTTAGTACGAGACTATTATCCAGAAAAGACTGAAGCAGAACTTGATATTATAAAAGAACAAGAATTTGCTTCTTGGTTGCGATATTACGTAAGTTTTTAAACAATTTCACTAATTTATAATGCTATTGAAATATTTATCACATAGTAATTATTATTTTTGATTTATATTTCAAAATGGTCAAGAATTTCCATCGTGGGTAATTGACTTTGTTACTGCTCCAAATAACATTGCAACTTCATATCCAACTTCATATCCAAGGTATTGCACACGTGGATATGCGTTTAGGATTCTTGAGGAGGGAAGAAGAAAACCTACTTCAGACTATGGTTTTTATGCGCGATCCGGTGATATGGTTTATTCAGACTCAGATGATTCACGTGGTGAATTCGAAGACGATTCAGACTTAATTCCGTCGGACGGATCATATGAAGATGAGGATTAATGGCTTTTGTCTTTTATATTTGTTATTGTAAATGTATTGACATAATAAAGTTTGATCATTTGGTTGATTTTAAATCGGGGAGAGGGAATTGTTACGTGTGAAATGTTTAGTGTACCTATTTGACCACATTATGAACACGTTTTAAATATTTGATGTAGTTGGAACCTAATTCCAATTTCAATTCATCTTTATTTATGATATTATAATTATATTTACAAGCATCCATACAAAGTTATCAAAATGTCATATGATTCTGATTCAGATCAAGAAATTGAAGATTTCTCGGGTATTACAGACTCCCAACTTGAAGCGAAGGTGGCGGAATGGGACAGGGAGCGCACGGAGTTGGAAGCAAAATGGGGATGGGAGTCTAAGGAATCAGAACTCGAAGCTGGTTTCGAAACACACAAACATCACAACTCTCATAGGTATGATCAACTGTCATCTAACCCGCATACCCTTGATGATTTAGTGGAAGAATTGGTGGAGTCTCAAACCAATGATGAATACCAGCTCAGTGGGTATGCCCAACTCGTTCAATCACCACCAGAGCAACTTGATTTTGATGAAGTAGAGAAATTAACAACAGAAACTCTTGACTATCGGTATGCTAACACGTCTAATCGTGGCGTAATGGAAGAAACTGAGGTCGACTACGCTTGTCCTATAGACGAGTATCCAAATTGTTGCCAATTCCACAAGGAAGAATTTGAGAAGGATAATTAAGTGTTCCATATCTAAAGTATGTTTGCAGTTTGTTTCATGAATGTGACATTGTGTTAAGATATGTATTGTATAATTTTTAAATAAATGATATTGTACTATTTTCCCCCTAAATTCCAATAAATCTTCGGAAATCCGTCAGAATTTTAAGTAATTCCGATGGATTTCTAACGGATACTGATTTATATATACTTAATTAATATTTCATAGGAAATCCGTCGTATTTTCTTAAAATTCCGACGGATTTCTGACGGATAGGGGAATAGGTACACACACTTTTGCGTCCGAGTTAGGTACACCTAACTCTTTTAATATATCTTTTAGGTAATTCCAACGGATTTTCGATGAATACGTGAATTTTATATAATTAATTAATATTCTATTGGAAATCCGTTGGATTTCCTAAAATTTCTGACGGATTTCCGACGGATTCGGGGTTAGGTACACACATTTTTCCTCCGAATTAGGTATACCTAACTCTTTTAATTCAACTTCCAACAAATTTCCGACGGACCTCTCTTTATATATAGTGGGTTAATCTTTCTTTGGTACAACAACAAACGAAAGCTAAAACCATTGCCTAACTTAAATTATATACAATGGCGAACTCCTCATTCTATCCTTATATTCCAGACGAGGAAAATGAGCCAAACATTAATGTTCTTAGCAATTTTATGACTTCTATCAAATACAAATACAAATTTTATACATTCAAAGTTTTTATGGCTTTGTACAATCGCAATCTTCGCCGATATTTTTCAAAAATCTTCAAAACCCCGAATCCGTTGGAAATCTGTCGGAAATTTCTGATGGATTTCGACGGAATTTCCGACGGACTGCATGTTTTAATGCATTGGTAACCATCGTTAACACGATTAATTTATGGCGTGATTTCCGACGGATATATTCGTCGGAAATTTTTCCTTATTAAACCCTTCTTCTTCCCCGAAATCATTCACATAAACTTTTAGAAACTTCCAAAAATCTCAAATCCTCCAAAACTTTGGCAATTCGCGGTTTACAAGTCTTAAATTCATCAAAAAGCGTTTCCAATGGATCCAATCCGTCCAAACATGTAAGTTTTGATGTTTGTAAGTAGATTTAGGAGATGGAATGTAGATTTAGGGAATTGGAATGTTTATTTTAGCTTTATGAGATTGGATTTAGTGCTTTAGATTGAACATTTATGATATATGTTATGAAAATGTTGATTTTACTAGTTATGTATGTTAATATAATTGTATTCAATTTAAAAAATTTTGTAATGGATATAACACGTATTTTCTATATTATAATTGTAATATTAAATATCGTATAATTATTTTATGTTTTTAAAATTCATTAATATTTTTACAATTTTTTTAAATAATTTAAAATTTTTTTAATCTTTATTCCTAATTTTATATAATTATGTAACTTTTATAAAAATTACATAATTTAATAACATATATTTTTTAAACTATCAAAATATTTATGTTTTATAAAATATTTTTTTACACTAAAATATTATTTTTAATTTTGAATAATTTTGATATTCTGAGGGAGCTGCTTGCAATCCCAGAGCTATGGAACGGTCTTATTGCGTATTAGAAGCAGGAAAGCACCCAATCACATTCCACAACCTAATCAACCAACCGTAAAAGTGACCGAAGACCGAAGTCCAAAGGTCGTGTTTTTGGACTTTCGGAAGAGTACTTATCCCCATCCTCGACAACAAGATCGAGACTATCGAAGAGAGCACGACAGCACATCTCAAGGCGATGCAGGATCAGATGGACGCATTCTTCCGTTCATTCCAACCTCCTCCGACGGACTTTTAGAATTTATGTTTTTATAATTTCTAGATTTCGTTTTATTTCTCGTACTTTTTTATTTTATTTTGAACAATTTGTTATTTCTGTTATTTCTTTTTAATTTTAATATAATATTTTCTTTTATTTGAATTTTAATTAAAATAATTTTTTTGAAAACAATTACTTATTTATTAATCCGTCGGAATTTTAACCGTCGAAATCCGTCGGAAATGTTACATCGAAATTTAAACCGTTGGAAATCTGTCAGAATTCTAACCGTCAAAAATCCATCGGAATTGTCACTGTCGGAAACCAATGTCCAGAATCTGTCGGAAATCCGTTGGAAGAATATTCCGACGAACCTCTGACGGTCGTGTACCGACGGATTACCAATGGATTTCTAACATTAGATTTCTGACGGTTTTCTGACAGATTTTCAATGTCCATAATCCGTCGGAAATACCGACAGTTTTTCGACGATTCTCACATTTTCGACCATCTAGAACAGACGGAAAAATATGTCGGAAACGGCCATTTCTGACGGATTCTTCCGTCGGTTCTAGCGTGTTTTCTTGTTGTGTAAGCTGCACCTTTGCAGTCTCGGAACAACAAAACTCGAGAAGCATACCGAACTGTGAATCCGTGGTCCCTGTAAAATCAGTAGGAGTGTGAGTAAAAATATCAATGAAATATAAACTCACTTCAACATGAAAGATGTTTAACAGGATTCTAAACCATTCACTTTGAAAGCCTATAGTAATTAAAATAAAGTAGCTTATATCACATGTTTGTTTACAAAAAGAAATTAAAAGGAATAGTTATAGTTTATATCTCTTTATTGTCAGGGTTTGACCTGAAATATCTTTTTCACTTTTTACTTGGTTGACCAAAATATTTAAGTTCGTATTTTGGCTCGAATTTTATAAACATCATGTGACATGCTCGATTTATTATATTGATTATGGTTTTGTAGTATGGTATTTGTGTAAGATGGGGGAATCTTTTATTTGATGAATTGAGAACAGAGGATGTAGATATATATATACATGATGCAATTTAGAATTACGAAGAGATGAAGAGATGAGGATACTAATGATGTCTCAAATTTTAAACTTTCACTATCATTGAATTGCACAGGTCACACAGTAATATAGATTGGGTATCGCATCCACGTAGACAAAATTTATGCTACGAATTTGCAATAAATTGAATAGAACCAAGACAGTAAATAAAACGAAGTAAACTTATGGAGACGAGCGTTGGGCGCATGGAAGTCGCATGTGTTATTGATCAGTAAGCTATCTAATTAGTCAAAGATTTGTTAACGAATCGTTCTAGCACTCGAATAACTAATCTAAA
Organism: Cardamine chenopodiifolia; assembly: GCA_963922655.1. Lineage (NCBI taxonomy): Eukaryota > Viridiplantae > Streptophyta > Magnoliopsida > Brassicales > Brassicaceae > Cardamine > Cardamine chenopodiifolia. The sequence goes on from OZ000479.1 coordinate 4,397,096, forward strand.
ACTACGTATTCTTTCAGCGCTAACTATCTAAACATGAATTCTAGAACGCTAAACTCTCGAATGTGTCCTAGTAAATATGCCAGCATTCTAAACAAGTTCGATATGTTCACTTAAACGACTAAATTTCAACACTTGTTGGCTAAGGATACTAAGTTTATCTGATGTTGATTCCATCAACCTAACAATCGCTTGGGCGCATAAGTTAACCTATAAATCATATGATAGATGATCAAGCTAACATAAGCATTGAGAACACACGAGATGAAGAACACTAAAGATAAATCTCTAATCTAATAATTTAAACTTAATCAATCATTGAATCTCCTTAAATAACCCTTAAAACCAACATGTGGATTACTCAAACATAGATGAAATCATTAAATACAAATTGAATAATTGCATAAATATCAAAATAACGATAAGAGAAAATAACAAAAAGCACTTATGAAGGAGTAAGAGATTTCATCTCCCAAATCTATAAAAATAGAAAAAGCTGTAGAAATCAAGATAACAAGAGGATCGATCAATCCCTTGCTCAAAACGCTCTACTTTATTAATTTTTGGCAGTTGTCGATTCTTGAAGTCCTGAAACACCTAAAGCTGATCCAAATCATCAATATCGTGTCTAGGTGTGCACTCCAATTTGACTTCTCGAGCCGAAATTGATCTAAACCGGTTTGCTGCACATAAACTGAATTGAAATTAACTTCTTTATATGCCCAAAATTGATTTTCTAACATGTAAAACTCATATTTTTCCTTATTTTCTCTCAACATTTCTCCAAGAAACGAAAGAAAAGAGATTACTACATGTACGCAATCACATCCTCACCTTAGCTAAACATAGCCCAAGAAGCCTCTAAATTTATTGCAGTGAAACACCATCATTCAACAAGTTTATCAGACTCCGAACCCGAAGCTTTTTACAAAATGCTAGCTTTACTGTATAAGAAAAGGTTTACTTAAAAACTAACAAAAATCCATAAGCTTTTAGATATCTTATTATGAAACTGTAATATTTTAGAAAAATAAACAGTAGTAGTTCACCGAATAGATTCAGTCTGAATCTCAGCAAACACAAGAAGAATTTCTTGAATCGATATAACAAGATTAATAAATCTTAAAGGAGAACTGATATCATGTTTATAAGAAATACTGAATCCTCGTGTTTTATCTTTAATTTATTTTATCTTTAATTTCATTACAATTCAAACATAACCCATAATATCTATTTATGTTCTACTTAAACCTCCAATCCATTCAAATAGATTCATACTTGAGAAAACAGAGAAAAATATATGCTGCGAAAATAAATACCTTTTCTCACGAGTTCTTCAAGATGTGTTGAGAAGACAGACTAATTCATGAGTATATACACTATCTTCATCAATTTGGAGTAGTCTGTCGCAAAAGCCAACATTATCTTCTGTTGTGCTAGCATGCACATTATGGCCTAGATAAAAGCTTTTAATTCAAAGTGTAATGAGAAGAGGCTCCTCTTAAATTCATGACCCCCATTATTGATCCCTTCATGTCGTCTTTGTAGCAAAACCATCCCAGACCTAAAAGGACTTATGAATTCATCAAAAATCTATCAACAAATAATCGGTATTCTGTGAAAGCCATGGCTAGAGGATAAGGTGTAGAGAAATCAGTCTAGTAATCCGGTTTTCATGTTATGCCATTAGTTTGGATAGGGGGCATGGAGGGCATTTAAGTTTCCAAGCTTGCTCTTGTAGCCCTCAAAAATTGGGTCGGAGAATCTATGTTGAAGTCCAGAAAAAGGTTCATTATGCTATATCCAATAACCCAGTTTAACCATAGATTTTTCTTATATTATGAAATGCCAACCTAGTGTAATTAATAGTGATACCCATAATAAGCGGTGTAGCATCCGTAATAATGATTTCTATCATTAGAGTCATATCTCACAATCTATTTTCGGATGAGTTAGTTGAATAATCGTCAAATTAGGGTAAGAGTTATAACCCTTACATTGAGCTGTTCTTGGGCATTTGGCTATTATCCAAAAGTCATTTCAAACATATATGGATGATTTTATACAAACTATTTTCATCATTCCTTTTTTCACTAGAGAGCTAGCATATATCATACTTCTCCATCAATAGAATGTATAATAAGATTTAACTGGTTCCACGAGATCAGTTTTCTGATAAAAGCGACCGTTGAAAACTGGCAAAGAGTGAATCTAAAACTCGATTAAGCGCCAATAATGTCTTATTGAATGTTTAATTGTTCTGAAACTAACACCCCTTTCCATTACCTTTATGGCTACCATTCGAACTCCACCAGAAGTATGACATTAAACTAGTCAGTTGGTAGTAATTGATTTGGCACAGCCGCAACAACAGATTTAATAAGCACCTTTTTACTACCTTTCGATAAAAATTATCAGACTATTCATTTATTTGGTCTTAGTGTCTTTCCCTGACAAAAACAAAAACTTTTCACTTTGCCCCATCTAAAATCTCCGGAAGTCCCAAATAAAATCTCATTCCGCTAATATTCGAGATGCCTATCAACTTATGTATTTGTTCTCTCACTGAAGCTTGTCCGTGAGTCCAAATGATATCAAAGACTTTGAAAAATATTTTTTTTAGCCACTTGGCATGCTACTTTTCCGTACAACTTCTTTTTTTGAATATTATGTAAAAATATATTCAAGAAAAACCCTTTGTACAACTAGTGTGGTCCGAAGACTAATAAGAACTCGAAAGTTTTGGGAGTGATGGCCTCGTTAAAACCCAATTCCAGAAAACTCAATTGGGACAAAAACGGAATTGGAAAAAAAAGTACCATCAAATCCCATAGATCTAAATACAAAAAAAACCAAAATAAAATACAAGAAAATACGCCAAAACAGTGTGGAAAGTTCAAAGCCTTAGGAGGCTAAACCAAATCTGCAGGCCATCCAAATACTTTCCTTGCATTTTGAGTGTTAAAAGTCGATTTCTCATAAGTCTGTCAATATCCTTTATAAGGGAGCTTTGATCCTTTGGATGGTCTCCGTGACGTCTCTTGTTGCGCTCCTGCCATACAACATAAACTGTAGCTTGAAAGATGTACCTTAAGATGAAACGATGAGTCCTTCCAAAAGCTGATCCGGTTATGTGATTGATGATGGTGTCAAAGTGGCATGTGGCTCGATGTTGCAGAATCCCAGAAGAGAGCTTGTTACAGACCTGAGAGGTGTCCTACATTCAAAGAAAAGATGATCACGAGATTCTATAGTCTGGCTACAAAATCCACAGACCGAATTCACGTCGATAACCGGTTATGAATCGCCAGCCAAACAATAAAGGAGTATTTTGGTGTCGCCGAGGGAAACCATACTCCACGGTACCAACTCTTAGGTGTAATGTGTGTCTGGAGCTGAGCCCAGGTGTGTGTAGATGATAACTTATGCTTGAACACGTCTGACTTATGGCGCTATAGATGAATGTCTCGATCATCACTTCTAGTTGCTCGAAGCTTGTGTATTTCCTCTTCAATTTCATTTAGGACCATGCCTTCGATGAGTTGCAAAGACCTCCTCTAATGTAGCTGTGAGCTTGATCCCCATATCAATGCAACCCCTATCTCCCAGCCGGTCATGTAGCCAACCTAAAGTTGACCAATAATCTAACCAAAAGGAGCAGTCGTCACCCTTTCTTACCAGAACTTTGTGGAAACTCTTAGTTTGATCTCTATATTTTATTAGCTTTCGCCAAATCCAGGAGCCAGCCATTGTATTCATATTTACGGACCAGAATGAGCAAGCCCGGATCGATTTTCCTTTATAAAATTCACCCAAAGAGAAGCTCTCGCTGAAACAATCCTCCAAATGAGCTTAAAAAACCTGACTTTGTTTGCCTCTGAAATAGACTTTAGTCCGATCCTTCCTTCTTCCTTTGGCCTACAAATATCCGCCCATGCCATTTTTGATTTGCGGGGATTCAGGTCAGGTCCCGAACAAAGGAAAGCGGAATAGATCTTCTCAATTTCCTTGATACAAGCACTAGGCAAACGAAAAACAGCAATCCAAAAGTTTGTTAGACTAGCAATAACAGAAGTGAGAAGCTGAAGTCTACCCACAAAGGAGAGGAACCGATGCTTCCATGATTGTATTCGGGATCGAATCTTGTCGATGAGGGGCTGGAAGTCCAACTTATACATTCTTTTAGTGCGTAGAGGAAGCCCCAGGTATTTAACCGGGAGAACTCCTACACTCAGAGAAAAACGAGAAGCAATGTCGGAGCGCTGTTGGGTGGAGACACCAGCTAGGAAAAGATTTGACTTCTCGGGACTGATCTGGAGTCGTGAGTATCTACCAAAGGCTTGAAAGACGTCGAGGATAGCAGCGACTGACCTCGGCTTCCCATCCGCAAATACCAAAATGTCATCTACAAAACAGAGGTGAGTAACTGTCAAGCACGACTTCCTGGATGATAGTCGAACTGCCCTATACTCGCTGCATTATTTAACATCAAAGAGAGAAAATTCATAGTGATGACAAAAAGATAAGGTGAAAGAGAACATCCCTGTCTTAGACCTCTAGTACACGGAAAAAATCTAGCAAGCTCCCCATTTACTTGGACCGAGAAGGATGGAGTAGTGATGCAAAGCTTGAGCCAATGGATAAAAGCGGAAGGGATACCAAGAACAGAGAGAACGTCCATCAAGAAGGATAATTGAACCGAGATATCAATCTTTACCGCGCACTAAGGGACGATATTATCCTTATGGTAGTCGCGAACCAGTTCTGAGGCTAGAAGAATATTCTCCATTAGATAACGGTCTTTAACGAAAGGTGATTGGTTGGGAGCACTAAACCCATCGAGGATTCTCTTGAGATGATTTGCCAACAGCTTGGAGATGACCTTATAGAGGACATTGCAGTAGGAGATGGGGCGAAAATCCCACATAGTTGTAGAGTTCGTCTTTTTCGGGATGAGAGCTAAAATGGTGGAGTTTATACCTTTTGGGAGAAAACCATAAGCAAAAAAAGACTTCACCGCGACGATAAAAGCTGATCGTAAAATAGGCCAGGTTGCTTTGTAAAACTCTATAGGACAGTCATCCGGGCCTGGAGATTTATTTGAAGGCATAGAGAAAAAAACCTCGGTTATCTCTGCTTCGGTGACATGGGAGACCACTATCGCCTTGTCCTCACTCGAGCAGTGAAATGTGAGAAGCCTCTCCAGCTCCGAGGTAGTGGCCCCTGTAAAATTCGTAGGATGGTGAGTAAATAAAGAACTAAAGTACCTGACCGCCTCAGTTTTGATGTCCTCCTTTGTAGCTAAAGTTTTGCCCTCGTGATTCACTATTTCCCGAATCATGTTCCGCGCCTGCCTCTCTTTCATCGCATTATGGAAAAAGCGATTGTTTTTGTCTCCCACGTCTAACCAATGGAGCTTAGCTTTCTGTCTAAGGAAACACTCCTCAAGAAGCGTCACTTAGTCCCATCTAGCATAAGCTAGAGATTCGGCGGTGCTAGCATCAGTGGAGGGCTGAGAAAGGGTTGCGTTTTGGCAGGCACAAAGATCCGCATAAGCTTCATCTGCTCGTCTAGATAGGTGATGGAGCTTTAGCCGGCTTAGATTACGACTGAGAGGTTTGAGCTGCTTTAATTTCTTTGAGAACTTGTAAAGAGAAAAAGTGGAAAGAAAAAGGGGCGCCGTAGAAGCCCAGTACTCCGCTACCACATGCATAAACTTCTGCACCTTGATTATTGCGTTAGAAAATTTAAATGAATTCTTAGGACGAAAGGTCATACCGTACAGGAAAACAAGACCTTGAAGATGGTCAGAACAACCACCAGCCTCGACTTTGGTGTAAGAGTGCGGGTAAGAGAGCAGCCATGAATCATTCACTAGAGCACTATCAAGCTTTTTGCAAATCAAATCCGTACAGCTTCAATATATTCAAAATAGTAAATTTTCTTTGTCTGTCCTATAGAAGAACAACAATCATCTGCAGAAAGAAGATGATAGAAAGATGGACTTTCTCTTGCCATCCTTAATCCCATAAGAGATTTACCTATTTCTGCATTCCTTATATCTGCGATAAAAGCCTACCAACAAAAGATATACAAATAATAGATAGCCGAACCTCATTCCGTAAACCTTTTTGGAAATTTTCATGAGGTTATCTATTAATGAGAACATTATATTGCACTGATTTAATGCAAGACATCATCCACTTAATCTATTTGATGCAAAACTAGATATCCTAATAAAATATTCGATAAATAGCCATTTCACCCGATCATATGCTTTGTTTGGAATTAATCACCATAAACATCCTTTTACATGAATTGTTAGTAGCCCATGAAACTTTTAATGGGAAATAAGGATATTTTCTTATATTAACCGACTAGATACACCCGTTGGTTCACTGCAGTCCACGTTCCACTGTTTTCCATTGTTTCCACTATTCCAGTGTTTCTAATGTTCATCTTAATATCACATATTTGTCATCACTATGACATCGTACCATCACATAAAATATATCACAGTTTATCATATTATTAAACAGTCATCAAATCAGCATGTTTATCAACCGGTCATAAAAACTAAAACAATCCGATCTAGTTCTATATGAAGGAATCAAGAAGCATGAAAATAGAACATGACATCGCGTTTTCGTAGATCACACCCTCACCTTAGCCAAAACATAGATCTAGAAGTTTGTGAAATGTCGTCATTCAACTACGTTCTTGGACTTTAAATCCAATACCCTTCTACCTCAACCTAGCTCTACGTCTCAAGAATATGTCTACCAAGTTTCATCTCATTCCGAGTTCGTTTGGCTGCCCGTTTGATGTCTCCACATGAACTGCTCAAATCTGAAACTTAAAGAATTGTGCTCAAAACAGGTTGAAGAAGGTCGAATAAAACATAAAAAACCGTTGAAACTAAATCCCACTGTTGAATATCTAGAAAAAAGTATCATGGAGCTCTCCACCAAATTTCATCTAGATCAGACCACGTTTCGATCTCCAAACATTGCCTTGAATAAGCCATCTCGGAACTGCCTCTTAGGGTTTCTGGGTTTTTCTCAGCTTTTGTAATTACTTGGCAAGAAAGCAACGCGCATAACTTCTCGATTTTAACTCCGATTAAAGTTACGTTAGTGGCTGAGAATTCTTGAGATCATGATATTTCCATATACGCCTTACTTGAGATCTAAGTGCCTCTGGTCCGATGGGAATTAGCCACAAAAGACCGATCTGCCTTTTTATGCTTCTTCATTTTCCTTCTTTCTTTTTCTTTTCGTCTCCACCTCTTATATCCTTCGACCTTGCTCCGACCTTGCTCCTCCACCACCAAAAAGGTGTTGTATCTCCAGGATAGTAACGTATGGTGAACTTGGATAATGTTTGAATCGTGCTCCATAAAACTTTTCTTGAAGAGTATGTTGACCCTTCTAAAACCTTGAGTTAAACGAAATCCCTTATAAGATACAATAATCAAAGTTTTCTCTCTTGTTCTAGCTTAAGATACAAGCGAAACAAATAAAGCTTTTGTGTTTAGTTAATGTATTTTTCACCCAAGATTCTCTCAATTTTTGGTCTCGTGAATCTCTGCGTTTTCTCTTTTTCTCTCATTTGTTTTGATATAGAAAATCAGATTTTATAATGCCCAACAGTTGTAACGTATTTTTGCAACCGTATATTTAATCTAATAACTGCCACTTCAACAGTTGTGATAGTTAATAAATAACCCATGATTAACTTATATATCCAACATTCTTCCCCCATTTAATTTTAATCTTTAATTCACAAAATCAGGTCACATAAACCAAACTCATGCATAAATGAAAATTTTGTAATGATTGAATTTTCATCTTAGTAATATAAACATGCCAAATACCCAAGAATCAGGATGTCCTATGAATTGAATCCTTTCAAATCACTTAGGTACATGAAAATAACACACACACGAATTTCTACACTATTCTAAGTGTTTATACTTGACACTATTATAAACAATGCGTCCTTATCCTTTCATGAGCATATACAAAGTTAAGTCCAAGCTTCCTGAAGCGGCTACACTTTACACCCATATAGGTAGATATTTTAATCTTCCACCTGCAAAATACAATTTTTCAAATATCTATTAAGAAGAAAACTTCAACCTAACCTTTTCTTGCAAGTCTAAGTACTTATTTTGGGATGATATAAACTAGTACTTCAATCTCTAAGTGATGACTTTCCACATTGAATTCAGCCTCTAACATCGTATTAGAGTGGAATTGGGTATCCCATAATTGGAGATTTAAAATGGACATTAATCCCATCCCTTTAGCCAACTTTATCACCAAGTCCCTAGCTAATCCCTTGGTCAAAGGATCAGCTAGATTCTGTTGAGACCAAACAAACTGTAAGGTATCACCCCATGAGTGATCAATTCATGTACCACACTATGTCTAACACCCAGGTGTCGCGACTTACCATTATACACTTGGCTATAAGGCTTAGCTAAAGTAGCTTGACTATCACAACATATAGAATGAGTGACACCGGTTTTGGTCACAATGGAATCTCGGAGACTAATTTTCTTAGCCACTTCGCCTCTTGCCCCGCAGCGGCTAATGCTATAAAGTTTGATTCCCTAGTCAAACTTGTAATACAAGTTTTTTTCTTAGATGTCCATGAAATGTTACCTCCCCAAATTAAGAACATCCAACCTCTTGTAGAAGAATGATCTTCCAGGTTGGTGATCCAACTTCCATCCGATTATCCTTCTACGCCCGATGAAAATTTAACATATAACAAACCATAATTTATGGTTCCTTTCGAGTACTTGAGCACCCGCATTACAACTTGCCAATGATGAGTGCTAGGATTACTAGTGTATTTACTCAGCCGATTACTCAACATAATGATAAGCTATATCTGTTCTAATGCTTGTCATGCCATACATTAAGCAGTCCATTACTTGTGAGTACTCGAGTTGTGATACCGTTTTTCCTTTATTAGGAATAAGTTTTATAACTCGTTGCAGTTTTGAACCCTTTTTCAATGTTATGGGATTGTGTTAAAGATAGTCCATTTTTCTCACGCTTACTTTAAATTCCAAGAATCACATCTGCCTCCCCATGTCTTTCATGGAAAAATTAGTGACAAAAACTCTTTTGTAAGTTCTAATTGTCTAAAGTTGGTAACAAAGATCAACATGTCATCAACATATAAGAAAATGATCCCTCCATTAACAAACTCATCAAATGTGCTATATAAACACTTTCTGACTGATTTAATTTAAATCCATTAGACAAAAAGTCTTGACAAACCTTTACTACCACTGATTAGGTGCTTGCTTCAGCCAATACAATTACTTTACTAACTTACACACCTTATTCTCATTAACGGGCATAACGAACCCTTCATGTTGTTTCATTTACACCTCTTTTTCCAATACACCGTACAAGAATGCCGTCTTGACATATATTTGGTAGATCACAAGGTTATGAATGTATGTCAAACTATTTAAATACCTTCTAGAGGAGATCCTAACATCCGGAGTATATGTATCAAAATAATCGGTACCTTCCTTTTGTTTAAAGCCTTGGATAAAAAAATAAGCTTTAAACTTGTCGATTGTTCCATCGACTTTCATCATTTTTTTGAAGATCCATTTTCAGCCCAAACGCTCACAACCGGGTGGGAGATCCATTAAAACTACGTATTATTTCCCATGATCGAATCCATTTCATCATTTATGTCTTCTTTTCAAAAAGCAACGTCATTAGACATCGTAACCTCACTAGAAGTTCTAGCTTCACTATCAATATGATAGCAATATGAGTATTGGAAACCAATCTCATCTCTTGATCCTTCAACTAAATAAATTTGAAAATCAGGACCAAATGATTTTTTGATCCTTCCACGCTTACTTCTACAAAGCATAGATGACTCGTTATATGGTATGATTGTACCATCTCTTTTCTTAGTTCCATTGAATTAGAAATCAAATCATTTGGCCTAGGTATAGATGAGAAACAATTTTCATCAAATATTGCATCTCATGTTTTAATTATAGTGTGAACCGATATAGAATCATTATGTTCTATGACATAAAACCTATAATAAGCCTTGGAATGCTTGCCATATCCAATAAAGATGCAATCAGTACCTTTTTCTCCCAAATTTTTAATCTTTGGTTGGGGTAGTCTAACGACTGCCCTACAGCCCCAAACTCGAAGATAATACAAGTTTGATAACCTTTTATTTTTGTTAGGAATTCTATTTAATAAATAGAAAGCCATCAACATGGCTTTTCCCCAAAATCCGTCACTCAATCCAGAGTAGGACAACATGGAATTAACCATTTCTTTTAGAACTCAATTTTTCCTCTCGGATACACCATTGTGTTGTGGCGTATACGAAGCCGTAGTCTCATGTATAATGCCTACGGACTAAAAATACGCAGGATCATAATACTCCCCATCTCTATCGGTGCGTAACTTCTTAATCAACTCATTATGTTGCAACTCAACTTTGGTTTTATAAACCTTAAATTTTATCTAGGGGCTCATCTTTAGCATGCAATAAAAATACATAACAAAAACGAGAATAATCATCTATGAATGTAATGAAATATTTCTTGCTTCCTAAAGATGGCGTAGCATGCAAGCCACATAAATAACTATATATAAGTTCAAGCACCATTGAATTTCTTTATATCTTTTAAAAGGTTGTCTAATTATTTTATTTAACATACATGTGCTACACTTCTCTATATTCACGTCAAATGTAGGAATCAAACTTTCTTTAGACATATCAATCATGCTCTTATAATTTACATGACCTAATCTTGCATGCCATAGAAAAGTATCATTTTTATTAGAACATTCCATATAAATAGAACTAACAACTTTATTAATATTAAGCATAAACTTGCCATTACAGAAATATCCAAATCCAACAAAGACATCACACTTTGATAAGACATACTTATCTAACAAATACACTTGTTTGAATTCACACTTATTTTAAAAACTACTTGAGACTAAGTTTTTCCTAATTCCAAGTACATGAATTACATTATCAAGATCAAAAATATTTTTGAAACTAAATTCTAACACCACTTTTCCATGATCTAGCGTAAGGGCGGTTGACTAGTTGCCCATATAATGTACGGACCCATCTTGAAACGGCTTGTACATCTTGAATTAGCCACAATCCTTGCAACACATGTGTCGATCCACTCAAGTCAATCCACCACATCACGTAATAATCCTATACATAAAATGCCTCAGCAATTTTTGATACATAATTCACTTTTGAATACAAATCTAAACAGAAATATGACCTTGATGAGATAATTGGCCTTGATCCTTAGACCCTTGTCCCAAACAGTTATGTTGCATTCAATTCTTATCCTTAGCTGCCCGAAAATCACATTTGAAGTGACCCATCATAACTGTTGTTATTAAATGAGTGTTTCTTCCCCTTATTCTTCATCTTTGAACTCTCATGTTCCTTCATCATATTAATTGAAGAAGGCGCATCCTCTTTATCTTTTGTTTTTCCTCTGCCTTGCTCCCTTAGAGATTCCACTATCGGCAAATGGCTACCAAGTTGTACAAGAGACAACTATTTTTTCTTGTGTATTGACATGTGTTTAAAATCCTTCCATGAAGATGGTAACTTGTCAATAATACTCGACACTGAGATGGATTTATCCATCTTCATGTTATGTTGGGTGAATTGCCCTAGAATGTGAAGTAGTTCATTGTACTGCTCCATAATTGGTCTAGAATCAAACATTTTCTAATTATTAAAATTAATCACAAGGAACTTCTTACAAGAAGCATCATCGACCATGTACTTTGATTCCAACGCATCTCACAACTCCTTTGTGGACTCGACATTCTGATAAATATCAAATAGGGGCAAACATACCGTTTAGAATATGATAGTGACATATGTAGAAATCATTCTCCCATTTAAGTTGCTTCCTTGTCTCATCCACATACCCGTCTTTGACATTCACCAACACTGTTGGCATTGGCATACTTAGAATGTACACCACATTGAGTGTGGTGAGGAGGAAGTGCATCTTCTTTTTCCATCTTCTAAAATTGACTACATAAAACTTATCTAAATTTCCATATTTTGATGTTATCACACACACCAAACATTAGCCATTATTCACAGAAAATACTCTGTAAGAATGTTGCATCTTCGGGATCGTAACGTTTGGTGAACTTGGATAATGATTAAATCGTGCTCGGAAGCACTTTCCTTATAAGAGTATTTTAAGCCTTCTCAACCCTTGGTTACATGAAATATCTTCTAGGATACGACAATCAAAGTTTTATCTCTTGTTCTACGCTAAGATACAAAAGAAACAAATAGAGCTTTTGTGTTTTGTTTATATATTTGTCACCAGAGATTCTCTCAATCTTTGTTCTTGTGAATCTCTGCATTCCCGATCTGAGATCTCTCTTATTCTCTTGTTGATTCAGTGGCTTGGGTCTCCGTTGATCTCACATGCAATAAGGAAACACAACATATACTTTATTTACAAACGAGGGCAGTGATGGCAAGCTCCAATGACAACGTTTTGGCAAAAATAGCGAGGTGGATGTATTTTTGATGAGCGTGGTGATGATCTCAGCAACAAAAGCATGATGAGTTAGGGTTCCTGTTGCCAGTTAAGCGGCTCCCTGATGCACGAATAGATGCCTTTATTCTTTATATATCACTTTCAAGCTCATCAAGAGTCTTGTTAATAGTTGGATGGTCATAGACAAAAGCATATAAAGCTTCCATGAATTAATTTGCAAGACTAGTTAATAAAATTTTGTTGTATTGGCACATTACTAAAACCAAGATTTTATAAGGTTCGGAAAGAGAGGTCATCAATATGATTGAAGTGGATATTAAAATCATTGAATTAAGAAGTAGTGGGGAATTAAGAAGACGAAGAGGTGATGCTGTTGTTTTCTAAGAAGGTTGGAATACAAAGTGTTTCATTTCAGCGTGTCTGTAATGGTGATGTAGGTTAGACATCGAAGAAGAAGACTGTGTACAGGTTCTTTATAAGTAATGGGCTTTAGTTTTTTTTTTCCTTTTTGGGGATGTTAATACATTGGGGTTTTACCCTGTTTTTGATTGAATTTCCCATTGATTTATTACATTTGCATTTCATTCTTAGAATTTAGGTGCATTGTTTGTAGGCTTTGAATATACATTCTTGTTTTTTTATTAGGTCTCTGAGTGAAGTGATCAAATAGAGTGAAGAATGGATCAAAATATAAGATGTAATGAAGAACTGAAAATGTAGTACTTTGGTCCAGCGATGTCGTGACGTTGATAACCTCTAGTGAGATGCTTCAGCGGCATGGTGACTCCTCTACAACTCAGTGGCGTGATGCATCGACTTGGTGACCACCGATGGAAGCTTGACAAACTTTGGTAGAATTATAGCCAGCAGATGCAGATGGATGAGGACACTGCTGGACCACATCGGGATCACACAGCAGGAAGATGAAAACACTAGAAAACAACGGGATTGGGGGGATCATGTAGTAGGACCGTGCCGTCGCCAAGACCAATTTTCCTTCTGTCCAATTTTCTAAACTGGGTTTAACTCGATTAAATATGATTTGACCTGGAACTTTTGTTTCCTCCTATAAATACTCTAAAGCTAATTAGAAAGTATTGTGCTTTGTAAATCTCCTTTTCTTCTTAAATCTTTCATCTATTCTCTTTTGATCATGATTATGTAAAGATCAAACTCATTACTTTTGTGTTTTCATGGATATTAGTGAGTAGTCATTTAGATAAGATGAGGGTGGGTGGTTTATGATGATTTGATGAGTTAATGATGATGTTTAGGAAGAGATCTTAGGTTATCTTTCATTTAGGTTGGTAGTAATGCTAGATTTAAGATGGTAACTAGAATCTAGATCATATAAGTTTTTATGCCCCGAAGGTGTTCGATGAAATGATTAAAAGAGCTTAAATAATATTTTCTTCCCTAGCCAATGAAAATGGATATTAGGCTGATTAGTGGTTGAATTAAACATGATTAGTAATTCTCATTGATTTTTTTACTAGAAAATGGAAGTTCAGTTTAATTAGGGTGTTAGTTAAGAGATTAGTGACATGTAAGTAGATTAGTCTTGATTAGGGATCTATAACCAAGAATTATGTTCATAATATGTTCTTAGCTTCATTAGTCATTGATCATCTCATCTAAATCATTGTCATGACCTTGACTCATTGCTTTTATCATCTTAGTATCAATCTTATTCTCATCATTCACTTGTTTATATTTGATCATTACTAGCATTCTCTTAGTTTCATTGCATATGTAGTTTCAATTAGTAGTTAGACAAAAAAAACCCAAAACATTGTTAATTTTGATTAAGTTGATTTTCTTTTTGATATAGTGTGTTGATTCTATTTTTTTCGTGGATCAATCCTTTTTTAATATTTGGGTTTAATTGATAAAATGTGTTATATCAATTTGGCGTTGTTACCGGCAAAAAAGGCAAATAGCCATTAATATATGGATTAATTTTGAGCCATGGCTTTATTTTCTTTATTTCGAAATTAACCGTTTCCATTTGTTTTTGCACTTGTGCTTTCAAGGTGTATGCACTACAAGAAAACAACACTAAAATGATGGTAAAAAATATCCATCTGTTCTAAATGGTCGGAAATGAAGTCATCGTCGGAAAGCCGTTGGTATTTCCGACAGATGAATCCGTCGGAATTCTAACATTTGAAATCCGTTAGAAATCCATCAGAAATATACCCTAGGTTATTTTTTGGAACATCGTAGGTTATAAAACCGACAGATTTATGACTGACTATATTTTGACGGATTTTCGATAGATTCCAGATATCAGATTTCTGATGGATTCCTAGTATGATGTTTCCGACGTATTACCGATGGATTTATTTCCGACGGATTGATTTCCGATCGCTTTAAAATAAATGTTTTTAAAAACATTTAATTAAATATGAATAGTAAATTAAATTAAAAATAAAATTTAAATTAATATTAAAAATTAAATTAAAAATTAAAAATAAAAATTAAAATTAAAATAAAATTATACAAAATAAAACAAAAAATTATTCAAAATAAAAAAAACATTTAAACTGAAACGTCGGGATTTCTAATTTTGGGGATGCGGATGGAAGGAACGGAAGAAGGCATCCATTTGATCTTGCATTGCTTTGAGTTGTGCAGCCGTGTTTTCCTCGATAGTCTCAATCTTGTTGTTAAGAGTTTCGATCTCAGCTGACTTTTCTTCTAGTTGCGCTCTGAGCTGAGGATCTCCATAATACCTCGAAGTTGTCGAAGATGGCGACGAATACTTCTCTAGAAGACCAAAAATACGGTCTGTGGACTTTGGAGTAACTTATGAAATAAAATAAAGTAAATCATTAAAAACAATTAAATTGATTAAAAACAAAAACAGAAAAATACAAATGTTACTTACTTCATAAACAAATTCGTTGAGCTTCTCGATTAGAATTTCGGTACACGAAGAAATTCCTTCAACAATCGGCTGTGATTGGAGAAACTCCTCTCCTATCTTTGTCACGTTCTCCACGATCTCTCGAGCAACCGGATCTTGGATTTTTCCGTCTTGCAGTTGGTGTGCGCATCTTGTAGCAAAACAAGATGCGATGGTCGGACACCTTCTTCATGAAACTTCAAAACTATCAAACTTTCATTAAGTAAATAAAGTGAAATAAAAGTAAAGATTAAAAAAAACTTACCATCTCGTTGCTCCCAAATTGTGAGTGGCAATTCCTTTGCTCTTCTGGTCACTTTTTCGGTTGGTTGATTGAAGGACCGATGTTGCCTGGGTTTCGTCCATGCTCCAATACTCAACCAACCCGTTCCAGATGTTCGGATTTCCTCTCAACTCCCTAGGAATGTCATTCTGAGTTCACTTGTCTTTCCACTCGTTCAACTTCCGTGAGTACACACCTTTGATGCCTTAGCATTGAATTCACGCCTAACCCGAGATGTGAGATCTCTATCCCAAGTGAAATTTTGCTGCAAACGAAAAGGTTAAACATAAAAAGTAAAATTTTCAAATTTAAAATTTTTAAGTTAAAATAAATGTAATACATACCGCAAACTGGCGAAACCATAGATACGCTCAGGCAGCGGCATAAGAGAGTATGTCGCATACGGACATTGTAGGATTTCATTGAGCATACGATTGATGGACTTCCTTATCCCATTGTGGGATATATGAAACCTATAAAACAAAAATAGTTATAAATTGTTAAATAATAAACAAATTAAATAAAAAATAAGAAAAATTAATTTACGAAGTATTGTTGCCTTCACAACTGGGTTGAGAAATGAAGTCTTTTATGCTCATTTGGATCAGAAGAGAAGCCGCTTGATGAGTAGATGAAAGAAATTAGGTTTCCAGAACAGGCTGGAAAGGTTCTGACTTGCTCCTCAACCACGTATCGACCCACCCGCCACGGAAGTGGATACCATAATTCTTGAAAATGAAAAAAAAATGTTATTAAAAACATATAGAAATAATAATGTCAAGTATATACAAATACATATCCGTCGGTAATTATCGACGTTTTTCGATGGATTCGTTGTTTAAAGAATTATTAATGTCCGTCAAAAATTTCTGACAGTTTCATGGTTTAAAGAAATTTTTACGGTCCGTCGGAATTTTTTTAAAAACCGATGGAATAGGTGATTTTGAAAAAAAAAATTTGTTCATACAAAACTAAAATCTCAATACATTAAATAAGAAATAAAAAATTACAAATAAACTACTCTAAATCTTCAGATGAATCCTAATGAATCCTAAACGCATATCCCCTAGTATAATATGTAGGGTATGAAGTTGCAATGTTCTTTGAACCGTTAACAAACTCTATTAACCATGTTGGAAAATTTTCACCATTTTCTATGCCTTCAGTAATCTATGAAATAGAAATAAACATTGTATTAATAGAAATAGTACAATATAAATCTAAATTAGTAAAATTATTTAAAAACTTATGTAAAATCGCAAGCAAGATGCAAATTCTTGTGCTTTTAGAATGTCAAGTTTGGGTTCTGTCTTATCCGGATAATATCCCTGTACTAGCACTATGTAAATCCTGTAATATAACCAAAACTTAATAATCACATATTTTATATGTAATTACAAATAATTGGGAATTCACAAAAAGAAATGAATCATTACCTCTCATACTCCATAATATCCTCACAATTTGTCTACTTTCTTAGATTAGTCTAACCGGTAGGCAGATATAGGACATCTACCATTAGACATAACATGAAGAAAATCACAAAAACAAATAAGTGGTAAGTTTAATCTAGACTTCATATTGTCTTTTGTTTTGTCGCGCACGTTTAAAACAGTGATCATGTTGTCAAAAAAGTTTTTCTCAACGTGCATAACATCTACATTGTGCCTTAACAAATGATATTTCCAATAAGGTAAATCCCAGAAAATAGTCTTTTTATGCCAGTTATGAAGTTCACCGACACCGTCAACAAGATCATGCTCATTACCCCCACAGTAAGGAGTTCTCTCAGTACCAAAATCTCTTAATTGCTCCAATATACAACGTCCATCAATCTGTGGAGGTGCACAGTCAACCACTTGTTTGTTCTTCGTAAAAAATGTTCTAGACTGACGATAAGGATTATCATTTGGTAAAAACCTTCTGTGGCAATCAAACCAACACATATTTCTTCCTTGCTGTAATTGAAATGAATTAGTGTTGTCTTGGCAATACGTGCATGATAATCTTCCATGTGTTGTCCATCTAGATAGCATACCATATGTTGGGAAATCGCTTATGGTCCACATAAGAACCACACGCATCTTGAAATTCTGCTGCAATAAAGCATCAAATGACCTGCTTGGATGCTTTGGGGCGGGAACTAGCATGAAAAGGAATAAAAACTCTCTACGGATGCACAAAGATGGTGGCAAATTGTAAGGTATTACAAATACCGGCCACAACGAATATTGTCTTCCCTGTTTTCCAAATGGATTGAAACAATCTGTACATTAACCGAGGTATACATTGCGTCATTCATACGCAAAATCTGGATACATTAATTGGAAACTTTTCCACACTTCTGCATCTGAAAGATGCATAATTTCTCTATCTTGACGATGCTCTACATGCCATCTCATTGCCTCTGTTGTGCGTTGAGATTGATATAACCTCTTCAACTTCTCCGTTAATGGTAAATACCACAGCCGTTTATAAGAAACAGAAACTCTCCCACTAGTTTCTTAAAACCTCGGTTTTAAACAAAATCGACATCTTTTTCGGTTTTTGTCTTCTCTCCAATGTATCATACAGTTGTTGAGGCACACATCTATCATCTGATACAACAAACCAAGACCCGAAACAAGTTTCTGTACCTCATAGTACGATGTTGGTGAAAAATTATCTTTAGAAAAAATATATTTCACAAAATCTGCTATCGCATCAACACATTTTTCCGATAAATTGTAGTCCTTAATAGTCATCATTCTACTTGCAAATGATAACGGTTAATGACTTTCTCTACAACCGCTATATAGTGGCTGTTTCGCTACATCTACCATATCAAAAAAATTTATGCTTCTTTATTTGGTTCTTCAACAATATCTCCATCATAACCAGCTGACTGCATGTTTTCCCTCAACACATCATTCACCATCTCAACCGGACCACCACCTACATCTACTTTTGTTCTATCTCCTATGCTATCCGCAACATTTGGTTCACTAGTACTACCATAATCATAACTTGTTTCTCCATGTAAATACCAAATCTTATAACCCGACACAAACCCATTACTATACAAGTGATGCAAAACTAACTCAAGCTTAACATTACGAGAATTCTGGCATATACTATAGGGACATTTACTCTAACCATTTTTTTGCTCCCTGTTGATTTCCGGCCAATCCCATGAACTCGCAGATTTCTCGTGTATAGTCATCTTATATTAAGTTTGACTCTACATCCATCATAGGTTTGTCCATCCATACCCAAAAATAATTACCAGAAGACTTATTTTTTTACGTTTGGGATTTCTATAAAGAGATTGAATGGATAAGTGGTGTGAATTAATGAAAAAATGTGGAAACATATATATAGATGATGTACCAATTAGAAATCCATCGGGCTACATTAACGGTTATATATACGTTTGCATTTATCGATGGATTTCCGACGGATTGTGTTTTTCCGTCGGAAATCCGTTGGTTTTCCATTAGAAATCCAACGTTTTTTTCTAACAGAACCGTATTTTGTCAAAAATCAGTCGGTTTTTCTATTGGAAATCCGTTGGATTTGGTCATCCGTAGGATTTGGTCAATCATAAAACCATCGCCAATCCATCAGAAGTTCTATCGGTTCTGCGGCTGCTTCCTTGTAGTGATGCGACGGAGAAACCAACAAGATGAAGTTCTTGATTGTTTATGGATTTGAGTCAACTTGAGAGAGAATAGAAGGAAAGCGAGATAGTGGCATTTGAGGCAGTTCGAAATGGATAACCAAAGAGTAAATCTGAAGTGGTGTGGTGTTCAAGCTCCACTTGGTGGAATGCAAGGCATTGGTGTTCAACAACAAGCACAGGTCAATGGACCATCGGAGATTCAGCCAATTGGAGCTTTTGATGAGGCTAATAATAGGGGTAGCGACGGGAAGTCCGACACCTTGCATTGAAGCAAACAACTTTGTGATTAAGTAAAGCTTGATCAACATGGCGCAAAATCATTGGTACAATGGCTTGGCAATGGAATAGAATTGAGATCATCTTGATCAATTTGAGCGGTTTTGTACCATGAAGTTGAATGGTGTGCTTGAAGAATCTATCAAGATGATATTGTTTCATTTCTCTTTGGGGAACAAAGCTTCTCAATGGGAGAAGAACATTGCTTCAGAGATTGTGTATATTTAGAATCAATAGAAGGAGTTTCGCACTAATTACTTTCCCAAATAAAAGATCGCCAAGCTTAGAAATGACATCACTAGCTTCAAGCGAGGGAGCCAAGAGAGTCTCTATAATGCATGGGAGCGCCTAAAGGGTTATTTTCTCTCTCTTTAGAGGACAAGGTCGTGGGATGAATGTATAGCTGCTTTTCTAGATCATTTCTACACCAAGTCTAAGACAGCCGCTTTGCGGAATAAAATCACAACCTTTGGACAACTTTTCGGAGAATCGTTCTGTGAGGTTTGGAAAAGATTCCAAGAGTATCATAGAGAGTCTCCTCGTCATGGGTATTCAGAGGAGCAATAGTTAATATCGTTTATGACGGTGTTGACTGGGATTACAAGAATGATCTTAATGCTGCAAGTAACAGGAATTTCAGAGCTCATAGTATCACATGAGCATACAAGCTTGTGGAGAAATTGTCTGCAAGTTCTAACAAGCGTTGTTCTGAGTATGATCGGTTTAGAAATGTCAAAAGCGTGAATTCTCAAAAGATTGATGAGCTGACTATTAAGGTAAATTTGTTGCTCCAAGCTAATCAAAGAGGGGTGAATCTTTTTGAAGATGGGTCAGACGCAGTTTGTTTTCAAGGTATAGCTGAGGGTTAGAATGATGATCCAAGAGGGGATAACTATGTGAAAGGACAGGGGTTTATGCAGAACAGAGGATTCAACTAGAACTACAGAAGCCACCCCAATCTATCCTATAGAAACAAGATTGTCGAGAACTCTCAACATCAAGTTATCTGGAGCATGGACAACACTTCAAACAACTTTCGAATACTGCAAATGATTCTCAAAGAGACATCAAGGCTCTTATGCAACAACTCCTTGTTACCCAACAAAAGTCCGCGGATGAGATCAATGCAAAGATAGGTATCATGTATACTGATTTGAATGACAAATTTGAGGCTTTCTCAACATATCTAAAGCTGCTAGATACTCAAGTTGCTCAAACTGCAGAGGCAATGAAACATCAACAAGGATTCCTTCCAGGATAGGGTGAGCAAAATCCAAGGAATTGAGAAGGTTCTAGGTTCTTAAGAGAGGATGTGCATATGATTAAAGAACAAGCACAACCTTCCCAAAAGATTAGACTTGAACTCATGCTGAAAAAGATTTTAGAAGGTCAGAAAAAAGTGCAAAAGAGATGAATGATAGAATGGCTGATCTTGAATGGAACCTTGAGTATTCAATTTCTACGACAGCATCATATCAATCAATCCACTCACCGAATCGATTGATCCCATCTCCAGCTAGATTGATCGATCCAACATATAAACTGATCAATCCCCTACCTGATCGATCAGTCCGCTGCAGCCAAAAACCACTGTAAGCATCCAGATCCATCGATCCATCGATCCATCAAATGATCGATCGGTCAAACCATGACCACCTTCAGCGTAACTTTCCAACTCGATCAACACCTCCACAAATTGATCGATCTCCACTAGCCAAGTCTACCCGTAATATTTCATATTGATCTATCTAAGCTGGGATCGATCGATCCATAATAGACCACACAAGTGAGAGAATCCTGATCAATTGATCCACGCTGGAGTCGATCTATCGATCCACTTGGAAATCGATCAATCTGATCACTAGCCAGCAATATCCTCCACCACTCAAGAGATCAATTTTTTAGCAACATCTGCTTATGTTCCTAAGGTCCCATACCTAGTAAATCCAAAATCCGCTCCAACCCCAGCACTAAAGGTATTACCTAAACTAACGGATCCATGTGTGTTTGTTGTGCCATGTTCAATATTTGGGGTTGAGTTTGAAGACTCCATCTATGATTCTAGAGCTGTTATGAATGTCATGTCAGCAAAACTCACTAGTTCTTTGGGGGGGCGATTCTATTCAGCCTTTGTACATGGTTCTCCATTTCACGGATGCCACAATATCAACTCCGCAAGGCTGCATCACAGACCTTCAGGTAAAATTGGAAAATGCTTGATACCTACTGATTTTTAGGTTATTGAGATGAGTAAGGATGTATATATGCCCTTGATTCTAGGAATGCCTTTCCTTGCTACAATAAGAGTTGTAGCTGATTAACCTAACAAAAAGGTATTTCTCTCAAACATAGACAAAGAGGTCTTCTATAGTGCAGTCTCAACACAACTTGCCAAGGATTATGCCTCTTATTTTGGCATTGAGGAGAAGATCGATAATAGAGACAAGTCCAAGTCAGGGGGACTGCGAATAAGTTCTCGAATCACTTTGACACCACATAGATGTGTTGGTAAGTATTGGTTGAAATGGGATGGTATGTCTAGGCTTTTTTCCAAAGTCAAAGTAATTTTCACTCCTGATCTTAAAGACAAAGGACATGCAGCTCTGGATGACATGTTGAGTAGAGTTTTGCAGCTAGATCTACATGACAAGAGAACAACAGGACCACATCTCAAACCACCGCCACCACCCTTATCCTTATAAGGATTTTCATCATGCTTAGGCATTGCTGCAGTTGAGATAATGACGTTAACCAAGCACTTGGTGGGAGGCAACCCACTGGTAAGTATTTATTTTATGGTTATTTTACTTTAGTTTTAATGCTTTTTTTCGTTTTTATGCCCTTTTTAAGGTTTATTTTCACACCGAAACAGTGTGAAGTATGTCTGGGGGAGGGTACTTGATGGGAGTAACGTCATTTATTTGTTTTCGTTTTGTTTTGAGTTCTTCTGTCGTTTTGTCGAGTCAAATTTGGGGAATATTATTATGTTGTTCTTGGTTTTCATCATGTGTTGACTAACTTTCTGCAGACTTCTAACATTGATTGTTCTCAGCATAAGAAGATTGGAAACACCATCGGTCGATCAACTTACCTAAAGTACTCTATCTTCTGGAAATCTGATTGATCTAACGTTGACTCTATCTTACAGGACCTTAAATTGAGATAATCTTCTCATTAGAGGCTTGATATCGCACAAGGATAACAACATTCGAGTTATATTCCACCTTTTCCACCACTTTTTCAAAACTTCGAATGGCCAATCTCATCTTTTGTTTGGTACCACACCTTAACCTTATCCTTTCATTCAAACCACATGCCTTCTATTTCATCACTATAATATGCAAGCAAGTGGAAAAACTACAAAGTATATGGACCGACACACCTCTTTATTCTAAAGATCTCTAGTAAGTCTAATGTTCTCTTTTACTTAGAATGATATTGGTTTAGTAATCTTTGGTGCATGTAATGTATGACTAGGACTGGTTTCGGCTTTCCTTCTCAAGAAAGAGAAAAGAATAAAAAAAAGAAGAGAAAAATGAAAAAATAGAAAAAGAAAAAAGAAATAAAGAAATGACGAGAAGGGAAAGAAGACAAATAGGGAACCAGAATAAAGTTATGTGTTTAATGTTTTATCTTGAGCACCACTACAACTTGTTTAAGAAATTGACAGAGCTTTACAGTAATTCCAAGGTTTAGGGGATTGTATATCAACATTTGGTCTTCGTCTCAGTGTAATTTTGTGCCATGATTTGCATTCACCTTCATCATCAGAGCCTAAACACTTCTGTCACCATCAAACTAGCAATCCATTCCAAATGCTTGTTGTGATTGATAATCCTTTTTGGAGACTTCACTTTACAAGAGAAATCAATGAATGTTAAAGGGTCGAAAATGGAGATTTCAGAGATTCCTTATGATTTCGGGGACTAGAGTAAGGTATTGTTTGCTATGCTTATAGTAAAGTACATGTAGTACTAAGTAGTTCTTTATCTGTTCTAACTTCTTAAGGATTAGAAGTTCAGCGCAGTAGAGTCTAAAGGAGTACGTAATTTTCCGTTTTCAAACCTTTCTTATAACTTTTATTTATTTGTTTGTGTCTACTTGAGAACAAGCAAGGATTCAATTCTGGAGGAATTGATATGTTGGATTTATTTTATTTCAACATAGGATTAGTATGTGTTTAGAGTATTTCCTTTTTCTTAGAGTCTTATCAGGTATGAAGTCGTTTGGAAGAAATTCGATCCATTTGGAATGAATTAGAGCAAAGAAGCAAAAATGAGTCGATTGGAGTGATTAGATCGATTGATCCCCCTTCGGATCGATTGATCCGTCGATATAAGGAATTTGAAGAGTCTAACCAGATCGATTGATCCAAGGCTGGATCGATCGATCCCATATCAGTGAAGTTGCCTTATATTTCCAAATCGGTTGATCCTCACTGAATCGATGGATCCATCCTCACCAAGACAATGCCGTGAAAAAACTAGATCGACCATTAGACTTCAGATCAATTGATCCAGCATTGGATCAATCAATCCATCATCAAGAACGATCAATCCCAATTTCCGTGAAGGACCAGATCGATCGATCCCAACACAATCAACCTACCCGAGAAAAAAGGAAATTATGGTTCATTTCCAAATTGATTTAGGATTCGACCTAGACAAGTTTGTATCTATAAATACTTATTTTTAACCCATTGTTTACTGTATGCTTTATTTTATTTTGAGAACTTTTTTTAAGAGATATTTTTTGGTATTTTATTGGATTTTATTCATGAGTTCTTCACAAAGGTTTGGTTGTTCATCCACTTCCATGGCTGAGTAGTTCTCTAATTAGGTTAGGGTTTTTAAAAGGATTATGAATCATTAAACTAGACATAGATAGGGAATCATCTTATCATATCTTCAATTATTTTTTTAATTTCTTAAACTACAATAATCACCTAGTTTATGATTTTAGGTGTAACATATTCTCCAAAAGCTTATAGGTTACTGGATAGAACATAGATGAGCGTAATGTCCTTAGCCAATGAAAGCTAATGTTATTGTGATACATGAACATATTGAACCTAATCATTAATGCTTGTTTAGAATTCGAAGTTCAAACGACAGTTTAATACTTAGCTTGCTAGATAAAGTAATTGATGTCATGACAGTGGATTGGCTATACATTTATGATTGAGTTCGAGATAAGCTTTTAATCCATTCCATGAATAGTTGTATGGTTCGTGGTCTCTAATTTCCGAGAAATTCTTGTGACCAAACGCATTTAATCTAGGAGTTTACATTGTTATTTACTTTCAATTACTTTCATTAGTTTTATTCACAAACAAACAATCTCTTTTCATCTTAGTTTAGCATTCTTTCTATAAGAATCGTAGTGCAACATTGGTATATGTGAATTCGATCCCACCTATACTATTTTGTGTGTCTGTACACTTGAAATCCTATATTTGGGTTTAAACTTGTCTATCAGTAATCCCTAAAGGATCTCCCTTCATTCCAACCTTATTGGCAAAGTTCCATGCAAGTCTAATTCGAGGACATGAGATTTCAAAGGAAGTCTATCAGAAAGGCATGATAAAGGGTATTGTGGAGTTCATTGCAAAATGCCAAGTATGTCAAATCAGATAGTATTATAGTCTATCTCTAGTAGGTTTACTCTCACCAAACCTAATCAGAATCGACCAGAACCTTTTCCTTTCAATTTATAGCCCCAAGACTCGATTTTTAAACCTAAGTAAATTACAAATGAACTAGCCTATGAGAGCATAGTCTGTTTAGCCAATGACAGTGGAAGTTACTGCAATTTGTGAACATATCGTATTAGGTATTCATTGCATGGATGTATTTCTATTGACGAACGAAAATTTAGTTGTTAGGGATTTCATTGCATAGATAGTTGTTACATACCAATGTAGGGCAACTTTATATTTGTAATCTTAGTTCTAGAAAATTATTTAATGCATTCAATATTGTTGCATTCATTCGCATGAATCCTTGAAAGAATTCTTATTGCTTAATGCTATATTTTATTTTAGGAACAAGATCATCATGCTCCATCAAAGAGAAACATATCCTTAACATAAGGCTTGGGAGCGATTAGAGAGTATCTTAGTGACTGTCCTCATCATGGATTCTTGGATGTCAAATGGATGGACATTTTGTATGATGGAGTTGAAGCAAAATATTAGATGGCACTAGACACTGAGAGTAGAGGTGACTTTTCTACCAACACTATGGGAGAAGCTAACGCTCTGATCAACAATTTGGCTGCCAGCAACAACAATCACTGTCAAGAGTATATCATATCACATCATATCAATAGTATTGAGTCGCAGAGCTTCAATGAGTTGAATGCTAAAGTTGAGCTACATCTAATGATGGAGAAAAATAAAGGTTACCAAGAGAATAAGCTTAAGCTCATGATGAATCAACTATTAGATGGACTGAAAAAGCATGCACAAGAGGCAAAAAGGAATATGGATAACATGTACACCAAGCTTAATGGGAATAAGAAAGTTTGGTGTCTCGAGTTGAACCCCTTGATAAGAGAGTCTATCAATATGCTTCCTACTCAAAGTCTAATGAGTATGTCAAGGCCATCACACTTGAAGGGGAAAATAAGCTAGATTCGTTGATTAATACCGATAAGTGCAATCACTCTACTGATCAGTACAAACTTACCTCCATCACCGACCAGTGTATTAACTCTACCGATTGATTCGGTATTTATATATGTGATGATGAATTTTCTGTGATTTTTGCTGATGTAGATGCTGAAAAAGGTGATATCAGGAAAAACATTTCGGCCACAATCCTTTGCCACCTAACGTACCAACGGTTCCATATCCTAGGTATAATTGAATTTCTTTATATCCAAATCCTACAGAGTGTTGCAATGACATAACAATAGGAGTGAGGTTGAAGTTGTGTAACTTTCAAAAAAGGCAAAAGTAATAAACGGAGAAGTGGTTTGTCGGATGTGACTGGATCGATCAAAATACTAAATCCCAACCTTATACCAAACGGTATGGACTTACCTCCATCACCGACCAATGTATTAGCTTTACCGATCAGTATGAAATTTATATACTTGAAGATGAAGTTTATGTGAGTTTTGATGATACAGATGCTGAAAAAGAGGTGATATCAGGCAAAACGTAAACGACATCTCTTATGTCAATGACACTAAAGGGATATTAAATGAATGGAATTCGGATATGGATGGAATATAATGAAATAGAGCTGCTTTGAGGTTCTCTATGAAATGAGGCATGGCACGGAGCCACTACGAAGAAGTTCTGACTTACCCATTCTGTGATTTTGGCACTAGATGGACATTACCAAAATTAGTACTATCGGGTCAGGTGAATTCAGTAATAGACACCTGGCGGTATAACCCTTTTCCACCTAATGTACCAACGGTTCCATATCATAGGTATGATCGAATTGCTTCATGTCCAAAGCCTAAGGAGTGTTGCAATGAAATAATAATGGGGAATGAGGTTAAAGTAGTATAACTTTCAAAAGAGGCAAAAGAAGTGAAATGAGAAGTGGTTAGCGGATGGGACTGGATGGATCAGAATGAGCGATCAAATACCCAGATTAATCGATCCCATGTTCATAATGATTGATCCAATTCAAATGGACTAAATCAGATTTTTCACTCTAGAAGCCAAAAGTATCGATCTAAACCTCGATGGGTTTCCAATCGGTCAACTTTATTATCGGTCGGTACAATACTGTAAAGACTATCGATCTCTACAAATCAAGTAGCAATTGGTGCAACACCATTTTCTAGCTGATTAGGTTCTGACGCTTTTAGCGAATGCAGATGTTGAAGTGTTCATAATATTAGACAAGGCAGTTCAGCCCAATCCTTTTCCACTTTATGTTCCTAAGCTTCCTTTTCCAAGACATGTGAAGAAGCCTAACTATGACGAGAAATTGCTCGTTACAACAAAGTTTTGGGTGAACTCTTTGTTGGTTTTCTCTTTGAAGATGCGAAGAAGAATGAGCATTTGTATAATGAGCTTTTCAAGAGATATATGCACGGAAGGGAGGAGATTAAGGGACATTTAATTAAGGAGATGAAATCCTTTAGAAGGCTAAGCAAAATAAAAGATCCATGCAAGTTTGTGGTACTGTGTTCACTCCTAGGAGTAAGTTTCGAAAAAATCTCTCTAACACTGGATCTTGTGTAAATATCATGTCCATGGTGATTGTAAGGACCCGTCCGGAATCCAGGAATCCTTGCCTTAGTTTTTGAGCCAATTCTCTTAGTCAATACTCATTTTTGAGGTTTATTCTGAGATTCAATACTTGAAAGGTCTCGGAAGCTTATTACTTAGAGTAAAAAAAGAGGAACAAATATTTTTATTTATACACAAAAGATTCGTTACACTTTAAGTTTGTATATAATCTATAACAAGTATAAACGATCCTAACTACCCAGTTCTTCACCACTCATCTTTCTCTCCGGCTTTAAGTCTCGCGCCTAAGCCCGATCCTTTCAATGATCACTTTCCTTTCTTGAAAAGCCACATATTACATAAGTATTCCGTAATACTTTAACAAGTATCGGATGCATGCAAATTCCAAGTATGATCATACAAATCCTCCGATCTATCCCCCATTAACCCCTTTGACTTTGTTGTCACAATACCAAAGTACGAATCCGAGCACAAAACCAAGGACTCGTCTTACCTCGAATACTTAGATGTTTCTCTGTTATTCCTTAGAAAATTGTCGATTCCTTTCCTTGTACCGCTTTGTAATACCTTGGTTAAATCCTCCGACACTTGTCTAGAATTCATGTATTTTCCTTATTCTTTAAACGTTCCTAGGCAGCCTTCATTTACAATTTTCCTCAAGAAGATGATAGTTTTCGGACGTGAATTCCAGATGTAATGTTTTTTGGTAACTGTTAAGTACTTATCCAACCGTTCCTAGCTCGCACCCGTTCGGTCATCGACCAAGTAACCACCTCAGTCATCCCAGCTGGGCGTTAAAGTCTTAGCTGGTCCAGCTGACTTTCACTCCTTCCAGCTCAGTCGAGCTACTGAGCAGCTGACCCAGCTAGAATATCCAGCTCAGTCTTCCCTTTCCAGCTGCTCGAGCTACCAACAACTAATTCTAGCTCAATTTCAGCTTTTTGCAGCTCAATTCCAGCTTCCCATCATTATTCCAGTATTGAGTCTGTCTAACCCAATACTTATGTACTTAGTCCGAGTTATTCTTTCCCATTTTCTCGGACCAAATCCTTCCAACGATCGTACTGAAGATCGCAGATGCTACAAGTCTCCCCCTCCTGAATAGGATTCTTCCCCGAATCCTGGTGAGGTTGATTCTTACCCAACTCCTTAAACCACTCGGGAAAGTCTGCCTTCATCTTATTCTCAGTTTCCCAAGTTGCTTATTCTCTCCCGTTACAATCCCAAAAGACTTTGATCATTTGGATTTTTTTCCTCCTTGTGCCTTTCTCCATCCGATCGATTACCCGAACCGGGTTGGCTTTAATGGTAAGTTTTCTTTTAACTCCGATGGGGGTTCAGCCACCACGTGATCCTGATCACTTAAGTATTTCTTGATTTGTGATACATGGAATACCTTATGGAATGCTTCAAGTCCCGTAGGTAAAAGCAACTTCTACACGACTTTCCCAATTCGTTCGATTACTTCATAAGGCCTGATATACCTTGGACTTAGATTTTTCCTCTTGGTGAATCTCCCTTTTCCTTTGTAGTTTACCACCTTGAGATACACCAAGTCTCCTACATCGAACTTTAATTCCTTTCTTCGCTTGTCGGCATAACTCTTCTGCTGATCTTGTGCTTCCCCCAACTTTTCCTTAAGCAATCTGATGTTCTCGGTGATTTCGTCCACTATTTATGGACAAAGTATACTACGCTTCCCCACTTGTGTCCAACACAATGGTGTTCGGCACTGCCTGCCATACAATGTTTCATATGGTAACTTACTAATGCTTTAATGATAGCTATTTTTTTAGGCAATTCGGCCAGCCTTAAGTATTTCTCCCAATTACAGCCTCAATCAAACATGCAAGCCCTTAGCATATCCTCGAGCATTTGGATCGTTCTTTTCGATTTTCCATCCATTTCGGGTGGTAAGCCATACTCATGTTCACCCTCATTCCTAAGGCTTTTTGGAAAGCCTTCCAGAAATGAGAGGTAAATCCAATATCGTGACCGGAGACAATACTTAGCAGAATTCCATGAAGTTGGAGAATTTTTTCTACGTACCGGGAAGCAATTTCCTCAGCAGCATCTGTACCCATTATGGCTAGGAAATGAGACGATTTGGTTAGCCTATCCACGACTACCCATACCGATTTTGCCTAGACTTTTCCCTGGCAACCGGGTCACTAAGTCCATCGTAACATGATCCCATATCCATTCCGTTATCGGGAATATCTTCATTAACCCGTTTGGGTTTTGATGTTCCTCTTTAAACTCTTGTTATGTTGGGCATTTCGTAATCCATTGAGCTATGTCCTTATTCATTCCTACCCAATGATTGTACTGTTTCAAATTCTGGTACATCTTGTTCATTCTCGGATGAATCGAGAATCGTGACTTATGCGCCTCTTCAAGTTTTTCTTCCTTTAAGTTTTGGAAGTTTGGAACACTAACATGCCCCTTAACAATGATCGTGTCATTGTTTGAAATTTTGTACTCGGTCTTATCCTTCTAAGCAGATCCGCTTGGTCAGCCACCACCAATCCCAATTGGTCCACTTCATCGGAAAGTGCATTGAACCTTAACGTTCTGAACATGATAACCAGCCCCTCTTGGTGTCTTCCCACCTCTACATTTTACAGCCTCCGACTTAAGCCATCGGCGACTTAGTTTGCCTTACCGTGATGATAGGCAATATCTTCTGACCATTCAAACTTGTTATCCTTCCTCGTTAAACGAGTCAATGGTTGTGCCATACTCGCAAATACGTTCAAAAATCTCGAGTAATACCCTGCCAAGACAAGAAAAATCCTTATCTCGGTGCATTTCTTGGTCTTGACCATTCTTTGATGGACAAGAGTTTCTCCGGATCCCAAATACTCCTTGTCCCGATATCACATGGCCGAGGAATCCGATACTTCTTTGACAAAAACTGCACTTACTTAGTTTTGCAAAGAGTTTTTGCTCCCTTAATCTTTCCAAAACCATCCTTAGATGATCTTGGTGAGTTTCTCAATCCTTGGACTGTACAAGTATGTCATCGATGATGATGATCACAAAGTCTTCCAAGAATTCTCGAAAATACCATTCATCATCTTCATGTGCTGCCGGCGCATTGGTTATTCCGGAAGGCATTACCACAAATTCGTATGATCTTACCTTGTATGGAAAGCCGTCTTACGTACATCCGATGGTTCTATAGGAATTTGATGATACCCCAAAGCCAAGTCTATCTTCGAGAACCGTGTTGCGCCTCCCAACTGATCCAATAGTTCATCGATTCTTGGTAACAAGTATTTGTTCTTTACCGTCACCCGATTCAACCCCCGGTAGTCGATACACAACTAGAAACTCCCATCCATCTTGTTCATGAATAAGACTGGTGCACCCCAAGGCGAACTACTTGGCCGTATGAATCCCTTTTCCAAAAGTTCCTCCAACTATTTCTTTAACTCATCCATTTTTGTCTGTGCCATTTGGTAAGGAGCCTTAGAGACATATTTCGTGCCCAGCTCCAACTCTATGGTGAACGGGTCAGATAGGTCTAGTGGCAATCATAATGTCTTGCAACTCCGCATCATCCCCCACTTCCAGAGAAGTAATCGTGGCTAAATAAGCCTCACATCCCTTCTCGAGCATCCGTTTTGCCTCGATTGCCGAGATAACGAGATTTCAAGAAGAGGATTAATTTCCTTGGAACTCCAACTTTCCTTTTTCCCTTTCAAAACGTACCCGGCCCGATGAAAATCAAGATATGCTTGATACTTGACCAACCAATCCATTCCTAGGATGACATCGTACTTCTTAAGTAGGACGATGATCAAGGTGATCGACATGTTAACATCCTTGAGCATTACAGAGGCGTTACGTACCCAGCCTTCGTCTTTAATATCTTACACACATCATTTATAACAACATTCTTATAACATATCATAATACCATCAAATAAGAAATCACATTCTCACATGTTATAATATCATATAATTCTATCATGCACATCAATCAAACAAAAAATATATATCCAATCATGCAGTTTTTAATCCAATACTTACCAATTCTGGTTGCTCTACTTCAGACCCTGAATTCTAGAAGTTGCAACGGTCGAGTGTTTTAAATGATCAACAAAAGGTGGAGGAAGTAAGTGATCAGGTGGACACGGCAATGCTTGAAACTGCTCGAAATGGTGAGATTACAGTGAAGCCGCTGGTCACGCCTGAAACCATGACGAGAGTTCCTTTATTAAGATCGCCAAAGCAGACGCAGAAGCATCTCCTTAAATCATCTCAACAAGCTAGGGAAAAAATCCCGAGTACCTTAGGATGCAGGAATCAAAGAAAAAAGCAATAATATCCGCGGATTTAACAAGCTGAGAAAACAATCAGTCTTTAAAGAGTTGATAAAAAAGAACTCGTTGGTTGTTTTGGTGCTCTATTGGAAACAAGAGGTGTGAAGGATAAGGCGGACTCGATTGTTAAATCCACCTTTAAGGACTGGTCTATGGTATGAAATTATGAATTTAGTCCGCTTGGGAGAATTTGGGTACTATGGAGTAAGTTAGTATCTTTGACAGTGGTTTATAAGACAAATCAGTTGATATCATGTGTTGTTAAGATCTAGGGCCATTCAGAGGATATTTTGTGTACATTCATCTATGCATCAAATTCTTTGGAGGAAAGGCGTGAGCTGTGGGCTGATTTAAAGACTCATTGCGACGATTTTCGACCTAGAGGCTTACCTTGGTTATGTGCTAGAGATTTCAATGAGATTCTGGACATCTCGAAGCACTCGACAGCTAATATTACTCAAGCAAATTATCCAGGTATGTTGGAATTCCGAGATATGGTTCGGCATTGTGATCTAGTGGATATGACTTTCACGGACCATCATTTACTTGGTGCAATAAACAAGAAGAGGGGTTGATATGTCAAAAACTGGATCGTGCTCTTGTGAAGAATGGTTGGTTACAGCGGTCTTCGAACTCTTATTGTAGATTGGAAGGTCGGGGATGTTCAGATCATGTATGTGGTTTCATCTCGTTATATGGAACACCGCACAAGCCGAAAGTCCCTTCCAAGATAGTAAATGCAGTAGTCACTATGGCAGATTTCAAATATCTTGTGGTGAATTATTGTCTAGTACGGTTGCCTTATATCCCTCAACCTCTGCACTTTTCTGATTTTCGAAGAAACTAAAGCTTCTTAAACCAATCATTCGAGGCTTTTAGACAGAAGACTCATCACTTGACGAAAAGGAAAGAGGAAGCCTATACATTGTTGTGTCAGAAGCAGACAGCCACTCTAAGTAACCCGAATGGTCAAAACATGATGGAAGAAGCTCAAGTTTTCGACCCCTGGGAGAGGGTGGTGGGGGTAGAGGAGAACTTCCTAAGGTAGAAGGCGAAGCTACATTGGGTAAAGGTGGGGGATCAAAACAACATTTGTTTTAATAATAAGATCAAGGAAAGAGAAGCGAGAAACTCGATTTTTGAGATAAGGTCTCCTGCGAATGAGATTTTTTCGACAAGAGAGGAAGTCAAGGCTGAAGCAGTCCGGTATTTTTCTGATAGCTTTAAGGCTCCGCTATTTAATGATATCGAGGTTCAAATGACGGAGCTAACTCAGGTTCTAGATTGTCACTGTTCTGCGGATATGGGGTGTGAATTAGTTTCAGAGGTTTCAGCTTTGGAAACAAAGTAGGTTCTTTCTCAACGCTCTAAATAAATCCCCAGGGCTGGGTGGATACACGGTAGAGTTTTATAAAGAGATGTGGCCGCCATTGGAAATGACTTCATCGTAGCGGTGAAATCTTTTTTCACCTATGGGTTTTTTCCGAAAGGATTGAACTCCACTATTCTTGCCTTGATTACAAAAAGGATGGGGACCCTAGGGATGAGGGATTTCCGACCAATATCCTGCTGTAACATGATGTATAAGGTGATCACAAATATTATAGCAAATCGTCTTCCACGCATCCTCCCAAATTTTATAACCCATAAATAGACAACCTTCATTAAGGATAGATATCTAATGGGAAATCTTCTGCTTGCGTATGAATTGGTCAAGGATTACCGTAAGCTGGATGTCTCCTCTAGATGTGCCATGAAGACTGATAATACAAAAGCTTTTGATTCGGTGAACTGGGGGTTTCTCGTCAAGTTGTTGCGAGCAATGCAGTTACTGGAAGTCTTTGTAAGGTGGATTGAGCTGTGTGTTACCACCCTATCCTTCTCGGTTCAGATAAATGGGGAGCTGGCCTGTTTTTTAGGAGTGGGAGAGGGTTACGCCAGGGATGTTCTCTCTCTCCTTATCTCTTTGTAATCTGCATGAATTTTCTCTCTTTAATGCTTGACAAGGCCGCTAGGAATGTAGGAGTTTCAGTGTTATGCACCTATGTTTTGTAGACGATATTATGGTGTTTACAGATCAATCAAGGGCATTCTGGATGTTTTCAAGAGGTTTGCTCGGATCTCTGGTCTGGATATAAGCTTGGAAAAAACAACGTTGTTTATCACTGGTATCTCATCGGAAATTCGGGAATCGCTGAATGAGTTTCCTTTTAAGATTGGATGGTTACCGGTAAAATACTTAGGACTTCCTCTTTTAACCAAAAGAATGTCGATTACGGATTACCAACTGCTCATTGAGAAAATTTGAACTCGCATCAGCTCCTGGAAAAATCGAATCCTCTCCTTTGTAGGTAGGTTACAACTCATTTCTTCGGTAATAACAAGCTTAACGAATTTTTGTATTGCAGAATTTATGCTTCCAAGGGCTTGCATAAGAGAGATTGAAAAAATCATCTCCACTTTCCTATGGTCTGGTCCGGCTCTAAACTCAAGGAAAGCTAAGGTGGCATGGAGTGATGTATGTAGACCCAAATCAGAGGGGTGCCTCGGTTTAAAATCTTTGGTTGAAGCTTACAAGGTGAGTTGCTATAAACTGATTTGGCGGTTCGTTTCTTCAAAAGACTCTCTATGGGTGAACTGGATAAAAAAAATCTGATTCGAAAAGGCTCATTTTTGTCGGATAAAGTTACAAAGATGGGGGATCATGGATGTGGCGAAAAATTCTTAAGTATCATAACTCGGCAAAAGCATACCACAAGGTTGAGGTACGTAATGGTTCTCAAACTTCTTTTTGGTATGATGATTGGTGCTTGCTTGGGAGATTGATTGATGTGTTGGGAGAGAGAGGTTTTATTGATATGGGGATCAAGGCTGGAGATACATTGGCGGAGGTGTTAGTAAGCCATAGACCTAGGCGAAGAAGACCGCCAGTCCTAGCACAGATAGAAGAGGTAATTAACAAGGTCAGGGACGGGGGTTATCTAGAAGAGGATATTGCTCTATGGAGACACAAAGATGATAGGTTTAAAGCGCAGTTTTCGTCTAAGGAAACATGGAATCAATTAAGGGAGGTATGTAGCCGAAATTCATGGTATAAGGCGGTGTGGTATTCGCATGCTACTCCGAAGTATTCTTTTATTATGTGGCTAACTGTTCTAAATCGATTGGCAACGGATGATAGAATGCTTACTTGGTCACCAAATATCTCGACAAAATGTGTCTTCTGCTCAGAATCCATAGAGACTCAGGATCATTTATTCTTCTCCTGTCATTTCACATTACAAATTTGGTACAAGCTCGCTTATGGACTGCTTCGCCAAGACTTTACAACCCAGTTCACCGAGCTGATGGTGATGTTTCATGCCAAGAGTAACAAGACGACGGAAGCTTTTATTGCAAAGTATATGTTCCATGCGTTAACGTATACATTATGGAGAGAACGAAATCAACAATGACATGGAAAAACCCTACTTGGCATAGAAAGTCTGATCCGTGAGGTAGGGGTGACAGTTTGAAACAGGATCTCGACTATCCAGATGCAAGGAAAAATGATTGATGGGGTGCAAATCCCGTTAGTCACAAGGATCTAAGCTCGCTTTGAATTTTCAGATTTTTCAGCTCAATCGTAAATGATGTGTACTCTTTTTCCCAGAGAATGGTTTTGTTCCAACTGAGTTTTTCACTCTTCGGGTTTTAACAAGGCCATCATTTACCGATTACTTCTAAGAGATTTACTCTATTTCTAGTTTTGGAAAACAGTTTCATATTATATAAAAACGGTTTTTCTTTGAATACAATTTTACATACTATTCAAAAAAAGAAAAGAATTGTGTCCACTCGTCATCAGTTAATTCCACATAAAAGACAAGTTCTTATTTTTGTATTTTGTAAGTTCTCGTTTATCATTTATTTGTAAAAATGACTCTCATGTTTTAAATTTATTTGGCAAGGGTTGAAGGAGAAAAACGAATTAACAGTTTCTAGTCGTGATCAATTTTACGGTTGTTGCAACAATTCACCGATAGTCATTTATTGTTTGAGAAAAATTTATGGCTAAAAAATCTGTTTGGTTACAACCTCTTGCTTCTTCTGTGTCGACATTATCCCCATTGAATTCTGTTTGAATTAGAGTTTTATGCTAATAAACCATCAAATTTTATTAGTTTTACAAGATCAACTTTCACTCCAAAATTAGGCAAATCTACCCTACCTATTTGATAGTCACCTGCAATACAACCATTGCTCATGTCGTCGATGAGTCCTTGTCTGCTTCTATTACCTAACTTAACGGAAACATCAAAACAACGTCATTTTGAGACTCAAAAACTAGATGTTGTTTTATTGCAAATGTTACATTTTTTTAGTGAATAAAACAGCATGATTTTCAAAATATTACAATAGTATTTAACACAATAATCATCTCATTATGCAACTCTAATTTGACAAATGAATCACCAAAATATGAAAAGACTAATCTTCTACACTATTAATCGCTGAGCAAGAATTGATATTATGGCTTCAAATTGAACTTATTTACTCAAATTTCCATTGCATAAATCGATTGTTAATATAGATTAATCTAATTTAGAAATGGTAATTAAGTCAAGCATTTCAAACAGACAGATATTTTGAAAGCTAACCTTATTCGAATACTGAATAAGATATCCGGATCCGGTATTAGAGGACACAGATCTGTTAAACTTAATTTTATTAGTCAAAATTGACCCGCTTAAATACAAACAGAAAATATTACGGTATGTCTTTTGAATCAAGTAATAGTTAATTACATAATATATATTAAATCATAATATCTTCAGATTATTTATATATTTTCTTAAATATAGAAACTGTTTTTATTCTCTCAATCAATTAGTTTTAAATACGATATCTAATTAGAATATTTTTAAAATTGCCTTTAAATAATAAATGCATAAAATCTGGTTTAAAGATTTGGTTAATTCAGATTCAAACTATCCATACATGCATATTTATAATATTTACATAATATTTCTAGCCAAAGAAAATTACCGAGGAAGATTTGCATTTAAATCATAAACATCTTTAATTAAATTTTGTCAACCATAATTCTAATATTGCATAAGGAAAACTTTTAATTATTAATATAAACAATTAATAGATATATCATATTATTAGCATCCTAGCAAACCAAATATTCTCAAAATTAAACTTTCTTGGTTTTGAGCTAAAATTCATTTCAAATTTGTAGTTTTGATCCCTAAGTCTACACTTCTCTGTAAATAGAAGTCAGCCTGGAGATCTTTGGACATCATCAGTACCAGCAGCGAGGGCAATTTTTTTTCCTGCCTATCTCAAATGTTTATGATCTGAAACATTTTAACAGTATGTGGAAGATCAAAGTTAAGATCATTTGTTTGGGGAAACAATATTCAGCTGGGACAGGTGAAAAATTGAGATGATCTTGATTGGTGCTAGAGTTAGTTACTTATTACCTTTTACATTTTGCTATTTAGTACTTATTATATCTGTGTGTTTTTCTTTGTTACTAACACTAACATATAAGTTTTATCTTATTATTCAATATATGTTAATTACTCTCATAAACATAATATCAAACATATCAATGGTCTTGGTAATAAGGCTCTTTAATGGTGGTTCATGTGTTTTGGCTGTCCTATAAGTTTTAAGGATGCAAATCATTATGCAAAATCACAGTGATACATAGACCAGTTGAGACATACATAGCCTTCCTTTCACTCGGATCATCTAGTATTCAAAACTTCACCTAGCCTTTCGTTTTCCTTGGTTTTTACAGCAAATAAAACCTGATTCGTCATTTTCCCTTTTTTTATCTCTGTATATGCAGAAGAATACAGAGGACGAAATCATTTCATATACCAAGAAAAAATCAGATAGTCAAGGCTCATAAATATTCTAAACATTCTTAATACTTCACATATCTAATCCTAATGAAAGGTCAGGTATGTCGGTCCATATACTCCATATCTTTTACACATGAATACACATGACAATGAAAGTACAAGAATGCATGAGGTATTGAAAAATGGTTGAGGTAAGGGTGTAGTAGTAGACTAAAGATGAATCTAGTCATTCAAAGTTAACAAGAGTGATAAAATGATAGAAAGAAAACTATGAAAGTATGGTTCATAACATGATTACCAAACCCCAAAGTGAGATAGATTAAATCCAAGTTAATCTTTCCACTTAATAAAGCTAAGTTCAATCATCCAAATTTTAAAATGATATGCACTTTTCTTATTATTGAGTATGCCCGTGTTCTTTCCAAAATCCGGTTCTGACACCCAAAAAACCAGAATAAGCCATGAGAAAGTTATTCCGAAATACTTTTTCCTAGAAAAACTCATAGTTCCCTCACTTTGACTCAATAAAACTGAAAAATTACTCAAAATAAATGAAAAATCAAAAAAAAAAATGTTAGAAACACACATTAGTAAGCATAGAAATATCCTTCTCCAGACTTAAATTACACCGTCCCGTGCAAAAATAAATCAAAAGAAAAGATACGCATGGATAAATAGTCAAATACAAATCCTAAGAATAAAGAAAAATCAAAGAAAACCATAATACATGGTTTCTCGTGTACAGCATACTGATCAATAACCACAGTGTACCGAACATTCCAAATAGTGCTTGATACCGATTGGTGGTAACCAAGCACAACACCGATCAGTTGCTGTCCTGGCTCTCTTAAATGAAGAGGAGAAATATCTCTAGTGAGTGATCAGCGAGATACGGCTTAAGGCGTTGGTCGCTCACTGTGAACGAAGACCTTTCTTACGCCCACAGGACTACTGCTCCATATTGTTTCACTTCCTTGATTGTAAATGGTTTAGACCATTGTGAACGAAGTTTCCAAGGGAAAAGTTTCAAGCATGAATTGAAGAGCAAACTTGGTCATTAACATTAAAAAATTTTTGGAACAATCTTCCTATCCTGACACGCTTCTTTTTTTGTGCCTTGTAGATCATGTTGTTCTCGTATGCGTTCATTCTAATCTCGTCAAGCTTGCTTACGTGAATGAGACGCTTAGCACCTAAAATGTGAAACTGTGTGAATGCAAGACTCAAATGCATATATACCATTCTAGATGATGCGAAAATAGGATAAATTTTGATGGAAATGAATGTTAAAATCACACAAAAATATACATATCAATTCCCCCAAACTTGCCTTGTGCTTGCGCAAGCAAACAAAATGCAAACCGAGAGAGAGAAGTTTAAAGGTGGGAATTCATAACCAAAATAACTTAGCTAAGCAATCATCATAACAAAATTACGGAGCTACAACATTTATCTAGAACAAACTTCCCAATCCACTCTAACTTCTCAAGGCTTATTGCAACTCCCAATCTTTTTCTCTACATTCAAAGTCAAAAATCCGCTAGCCATTCTATCAAACAGTCCTCACGTTCAATCTTTCGATGCAAAACGTGGACTCACAAATGAGAAAACACAAGCTCTTTCTGTTTCTATCAATTCTTCTTTTCTTATTATCATTTTTATTTCTTCTTTTCTTTTCTTTTATTTTCTCTGTACTTAGAGGAAACCTTTAAATTTAAGCACATAACTAGAGCTATCAATTTTTTATCCTCCTTCCTAGGTTTCTCATTCCTTCGTCCAAAGATAAAACTTGGTCTCTTTTATATTTTTTCTCCCCACTTCACTTTATTTTCTTTTCCTTCTCAATCCCATCAATGAAACCAAACCATCATCATGAATCACCCTCCTAATACTAGTCTTTGATGAACCACTAGACTAGCTAAAATGGAAACCTACTCGTTGTCGATCTCATACTATCAAGATTTTGCATATGTTAGCAATATCAAAAGAGGCCTCACTCTAGCTAATCACAAGGGTATAGAAGAAAGGGTAAGGTTTAAGGTGGGGAAACCTTTTTAAGAGTGAAAATGGCCACTCGGACTAACAAGAGTGGTAAAATGGTGAAAGATAGTCCGAGTGTGTAATTGGTTACCATGTTTACGCATTAAGAGCCCATAAATGAGAAGATTAAAATTCATGAAGTTAAATAATGAAGGGATTGGTTTAAATTCAAACAAGAATCAACAAGACAATGAGTTTCAAGTAGAGTGATCAAAACACAAAGTTTTCAAGTTTTTCAAGAGATGATCAAACACTATAGTTTCACTAACAAGGTTATTACAATGAGATCAAAGCATAAGTTCTCTAAAAGTGGTTAAATCATTCTTCCCTATGCATATGCAATGCAATCCTATATGCTCCAGACTCAATCTTAATAAAAGGAATGAAAATGCAAACTACATTAGAATTTTTTTAATGCAATATGACTAGGTGCAATGCAAGATTCAAACACAGAAGACAAGAAAATTTAGAGATAAAAATACACAAGGTAAAACCACAAGAACCTCTCCCTCAGACTTAATTCACACCATCTTGGTGGGAAAATAAGCCAAAGAGACAGTTAAACACAAATAAAATTAAAGAAGAAAACAAAGGTAAAGGAATGATACCTTGAGGCTTGATCTTGTAGTCATGCCTCTGTGGAATAGGTGGACGAACATCGGACCTATCAGCGTAGAACCTGTTTATTGTGTTGTACTCACCAAGGGTTCTAGGTCGAGTAGCTTCAGCTCTCAGCAATACCTGATTATCGATCGGTGCTTGTGGGTCAATGTTACTGATCAGTGCAGGAGGTGGGATTTCCTTCTCATTTCCAAGTTCATTTCTATGTTTTTCGCTTTCTGCTTTCTTCACTCTAGTCGTGCTAGTTCGGCATTGGTAGGACTTAGCAAATTAGAAGATCCTTGGCTTCTTTTTTGCATAAACCTGACATACGACAAAAAGAGTGTGAATATGCTACTTAGATAGTTAGTAAAATAGTGCGAAGAGGCTAGAAGAAATCTAAACAATGAATTCAAAGGCACTTGTATTCATCTTGGCAACAACACAAAAAAATTCTAGAGGTTTTAACTTAGATAAAACTACAAGTGCACAGTGACAATCGCAATAGTACTTAGGAATCAAAACCACGAGGACCAATAGAGCATACGATGAATTATGGTGATTTAAATAAACCTAAGATGCAAAAGAGTTTATTGGAAACTCAATGTAATTATTATCCTAAGTTAAATAAAATAAATAATAAACAACAAGAATTATTTCAGGGATTCATGTGTATGAATACAGTAATTAAATGAGATGCTTTAAGTAAAGTTCTAGAGCTTAGATTATGGATATAAATTTATCCCACTATCGCGTGAAATGACTATCTATGCAACAAAATATCTTACAACTTAAACCAATGTTTGTTAATAGAGATATATGCATGCTATGAAAACATAATATAATATGCTCACAAAGTGCAGTACCTTCAACTGTCGTTGACTAAATACACTTTTCCCATAAGAGAAATCTTAAATGAAGAACAATATGATTG
Organism: Cardamine chenopodiifolia; assembly: GCA_963922655.1. Lineage (NCBI taxonomy): Eukaryota > Viridiplantae > Streptophyta > Magnoliopsida > Brassicales > Brassicaceae > Cardamine > Cardamine chenopodiifolia. The sequence goes on from OZ000479.1 coordinate 4,438,781, forward strand.
ATCTCATATGAATACCCTTTTGAAAACCCTAATTATATGAACATATCTACACGCATATGTAGAGAGGATGCATGATAGAAATAAATGAAACTTTGGAAGTCGGCGCACTGATTGGTAAGAAGTGTGTACCGATCGGTTCTTGTGTCCTTCAGCACCGATCGGTTGCCAATGTGTACTGATCGGTCTACAATCTCTTGCATCATTTTTTGATTGTTAGTTCTTATGGTAGTAAACCCCATGGTCAAATGTTTTTCTCTTGTTTTCCTTTTTCCATTTCACTTCTTTTCATTTTTTGTTTATAAAATCCAAAAGTATTTGCTCTAGATTAGTTTGAATCTCGAATTTTATAGTGTGTAATCCTTAGTCCTTGTGGATTCAATCCTAAAATCCTATGCACGATAGGGTAATTGGTAAACATAAGATTATCAATTTGGCGGCGTTGCCGGGGACTAAACGATTGCCATTAGAGTTAGGATTTAAGTTCAGACTAGAGTGTTTTTCTTCTTTTTTGTTGCTAATCTTTTTCCTCTTTATTGCTTGTGATCTTGATCTCTTAGGTGCGCAACTATGAGTAAAAGAGACATGCATGAAAGGAGTCAGTGGGAGGAAGCAACCGTCAAGCTAGTGACGTTACACGTGCAATTGGGAACTCTACATTTAAAAAGTAATGAATAAGGACGATAGAAATTCTCCATTCCGAAGCTCCTAGAAGCTGAATCTCTGGTTACATTGAGACTTTTGGTGAGTTTTCGAGATCATTTTTGCCTCAATTCCGATTCGCATATTTTGATAATTTATTATTGGAATTTGTGTGGCTTAGGTTGGTTGTGCATCTTTGTTGTTGCTGCTTGGGTTATGTGTTGTTTCCAACCTTGGTAGGAGTGTTTGGTAAGCTTAATCTCCTTCTTTGTTCAATTTTCTTCCATCGAAGTGAGCTTCAAGATCTTTAACGGTGAATTATTTTCAGGGCGAGTTAGGATTTTTTCTATAGCTTGTTAAAAAACTCTTGACAATACAAATCCAATTCCACTTACCATTTGTGAATTGGAGGTTTGAGTCAATTGGAATATGTTCGGTAAATATTTTGATTTCATTGTCTCACAGTTAAATCAGGATTTTTAAACACCGGTTCTTAAGGTTCTGAGACCAGTTCTTGACTGTTACGATTGTGCAGAACAAGTGCATGCAATCGATTTTTCAGTTGGTTGAGTTTTGATTTTGAACCACTAACAATTTGAGCCAATTCGGCTATTTTATAAAACTGTTTTTGCAAAAACCGATTTTGATTTAAATTGCTCTTGAAAATATTTAGGTGAGTTAATTGGTGGTTTTGGAATTTATGCATTTGTTCTTTCCGGAGTCTGTCAAATTAAACTTTACGATGAGGTTTGAGGAGCTCAAGCAGAAAGATAAGACAATGACATAATATCAAGTTGAGTTTGATCGTTTATCTTGTTATGGCGCTCATATGACCCTAGATCACTGCTCAAGAGCAAGACGATTTGAGCATGGGCTTCGAGATTCCATTAGACTTTATGTCAGTAAAATCACTTAAGTTAATTATGTATTTTTTGTTTTTCTTTTATGACCCTAATATCTCTTGGGTATGAAATTAGGTGGAATCAGCAAGACTACCAATACATGTTGGACTTTGGAATGTGCTCTCATTATGGAGGGAAATTAGAAAAAAACACATTCATATGTTGGGAGTGGCTCTTCGGAAACCATAGCTGTGTGGATAGACACAAACGTCCAGATGTTCATGGATAGACACAAGTGTCCAGATGTTTATGGAACTCTATATGGAAAATTAACAACTCATCAAAGACCAATGCAAGGAATTAACAAAGGGTGTACTCACTGTGGTCGGACTAACCATATAAGTGATAAGTGTAACCAAGCTAGGAACGTGTTTCCATTGTGGACATGCTTGGCATTATATAGCGAATTGCCCTGCTAATGGTCCAGCCAAGCCTGCACAAGTTCCTCAGAATACAGGTCCCTTTCCACCTGTTTCACCGCATGGACGTCAAACTGGTGGAGGTCGTGTCTATGCATTAGGCAATCAAGATGAGATTGAAGATGCATATGTTATCCAGGGTATGTTTTCCATTATTGGTATTTCTGCTTTTGTGCTTTTTGATACTGGTGCCACTCATTCCTTTATGTCTGTTGGCTGGAATGCCGCCAGGCGTCTATTATTGAATTCACCCGACCCGATAGTACCAATTTTGGTAACGTCCATCCAGTGCCTTTGAGAAATTTTCTGTAGTGGAGTTAGTTCCATTATGTTTGCTTATTCGTACCCTGACACTGTAAGTTATTGGCAGGAGAAGTATCTCTTCTAATAGACCTCATTGTACTCCCTTTAAAAGGATGATGTCGTTTTTGGTTTCAACCGGTTATTTTTTCATTCCGAAAGTTTGGATTATCGTCGGAGGAAGATTACATTTGCACCTCCATGTTCTCTAGTGGTAGAGTTCTGCGGTTTTGGAATAACTCCCCGGTTGCCTATTATATCATTTTTGAAAGATGGAAGATTAATAAGTGAAGGGTGTGCGGGTTTCTTGGAAGAGCTAGTGGGTGAGGAGAAGTTATCACCCAAACTTGCAGAAACTCTTATAGTATTAGACTTTGAATAAGTTTTTCCAGATGATATACCGGGTTTACCAACATCTGGTGATGTTAGTTTTACGATGGACATTATTCTAGTGACATAACCAATTTTCAAGGCCCCATATAGAATAATGGCTTCATCAGAGATGGCAGAGTTGAAGAAGCAGCTTATGAAATTATTAGAGAAAGGCTTTATTCATCCTAGTTCATTTCCTTAGGGTTCACCTGTACTATTTTTGAAGAAGAAGGATGGTAGTATGAGGTTGTTCATTGACTACCGACAGTTAAATCAAGTGACTAAAAGAACAAGTATTATATGCCTAGGATTGATGATCTACTTGATCAGCTTCAAGGAGCGAGTTGGTTCTCTAAGATTGATCTAAGGTCAGGTGTGAATCCAAGATTTTGATATCTCTAAGAAATCTTTTCGGACATGATATGGACATTTTGAATTTGCGGTTGTCTTTCGGTCTAACTGATGTTCCAGCTATATTCATTGATTTGATGATCAAGAGTATTTAGACCGCACTTAGACAATTTTTTCATTGTATTCATTGATGATATCTTGGTTTATTCAAAGAGTCTAGAGAAGCATACTAGGCATTTAAGATTGATACATCATACGCTGAAAGAAAAGCACATGTATGCTAAGTGGAGCAAGTGAAAATTTTGGCTTTGGTAAGTAAGATTTTTGGGACACTTTGTATCATGATAAGGTTTTAGAGTCGATCTTGCCAAAGTGGAGGCAATCACTAAGTGGAATCAGCAGAGCATTGTCTTAAAGATCCGTAGTTTTATAAGTCTAGAAGGGTACTACAGGAAATTCATATAGAGTTTTTCTCAAAATGCTAGATAATTCACCTAACTACTGTGCTACTAGGCTTATTTGGAGTGAGTCTTGTCAGCAGAGCTTTAAGGCACTAAAGACAAGGTTAACTTCTGCTCCAGTGTTAGCCATTCCGAGACTTATTGAAGGGTATGTAATGTACATTAATGCTTCTTTGTCAGGACTAGGGTGTGTGTTGATGTAGGAGCAGAAGGTGATCGCTTATGCAGCTAGACAATTGCATAAGCATGAGGTCAACTCTCCTACACATGAACTTGAGTTGGCTACAATATTTTTTTTGCACTTAAGTTTTGGTGTCAGTATTGGTACGGAGAAAAAGTGAAAATATTCACATATCACAAGAGTCTATTAATCTCGCAGAAAAGTTGAATCTTAGACAAAGAAGATGGATAGCCTTCTCTATCATTCAGAAAAGGCTAATGTGGTTGTTGATGCCTTGAGTAGAAAGCGAGTTGCAGTGACATCTCTAAGATCACAATGGAACTTAATATCTTTAAATTTCTATCCGGGAGGGGAAACCAGGATTTCTAGTGACATTGGGTATTCGGTCAGATATATTAGCACACATTCGTGAAGCTCAAAGGCAATATAGTAAACTGGGTCTTATTTGGAGAAACCTGAGGGCTTCAGTTAACTGGGGTATAAGCTTAGAAACAATGCAATGTTATCTTTCTAAGGCAGAGGTTGTGTACCAAAGGTGCCTGAGTTGTTGGAGGAGATTTTACGAGAAGAACATTAATGTAGGTATACGGTCCACCAATGTAGCATTATTATGTATCAAACACTTAAACCATTTTATCATTGGAATGGTATGGAGGGCGAAATTGCAGAGTTTGTAATAAGTGTTTGGTATACAAGCAGGTAAAAATTGAGCATCAAAAGCCTAGTGGTAAATTGCAACCGTTACCTATTCCAGAGTGGAAACGGAAGAAAGTTTCTATGGATTTTTTTCACTAGACTTCCAAGGTCGTAGAAGGAAAATGACTTGATTTGTGTAATAATAGACCGAGGCTCTGTATGGTAGGCCATGCCATACACCTCTGTGTTAGGCAGAAGCTGGAGAAACCACTAAAAATGAGGTTGATCAGAGATAGGATTAAAGCTTTCCAAGACCGTTGAAAGAGTTATGCAGATCGTTGAATACATGATTTGGAATTTCAATTCGGTGATCAATTGTTTGTTAAAGTTCAACCAATGAAAGGCAAAGTTCGATTTGGGCAGTCAGGAAAGTTAAAGTCGTACTTTATTGATCCTTTTATGATTCTTGACTGTGTTGGAAGGGTAGCTTAGCACTTAGAATTACCTACAGAGTTGGGGCATGTGCATAAAGTATTCCACATATCGATGTTGAGGAAGTATCATTATGATCCGTTTCATGTGGTGGACTTTCAACCATTGGAAATTCAGGATGACATGGGCTATGAAGAAGAACCAATTAAGACATTGGAAGCTAGGGTGAAGGAGCTTAGGAGAAAAACTAGTCCTCTTGTTAAGATCTTCCGGACTAATCATGGTGGCCAGGAAGCGACATGGGAGTTGGAATCGAGATGATAAAAAAAGTACCCCCACCTATTAAGTTAAATCTCTGAATTCGAGGATGAATTCTATTTAAAGGAAGTGAAATTCTAACACCCAAAATTAGAGAAGAAAAGTAACCAGATTTTGGGAAAAATTCATCAATTTGAAAAGTTTTGAAGTTGTCTGATTTTAGGGGGATTTTTGATACACACAGAAGTTAGAAGGAAAATATGTAAATAGCAAATAAAAGTGAGACTTGGTTGCAAAATCATGTAAATCTGGGAAAATTCAGGTTCATCTATTCCAAAATCTGAAATTGTTTTTTGCAACTCGAATCTTCATCTTTCATCCCTAACTTGAATTTTGCAACTGGAATTTTGTATATATATGCGTTTTAAAGCCCCAGCGATTTAGAAGTCGAATCTCTTGTCAAATTGAGATTGTTTTGTAAGTTTTTGAGACTTTTATGCCTCGAATAGGATTTGCATAATTTAGATAATTTATTATCGTAATTTGTGGTGGTTTAGGTTGGTTTTTCCCCTTTGTTGTTGCTGCTTGAGTTTCGTGTCGTTTCCAACCTTGGTAGGAGTGTTTGGTAAGCATCTCCTTCCTTCTTCAATTTTCTTCCATGTAAGTGAGGTTCAAGCTCTTTAATAGTGAATTTGTTTTCAAGGTGATTTAGGCTTTGTTCTATAGCTTTTTAGAAACCTCTTGACCATACAAATCCTACACTGCTTATCGTTTGTCAATTGGAGGTCTGAGTCAATCGAAATCTGCTCGGTAAATATTTTGATTTCATTGTCTCATAGTCAAATCGCGATTTTTATATACTGGTTCTTAACGTTCGGAGACCGGTTCTTCACTGTTATGAATGTGCATAATAAGGGCCTGAAATCGGGTTTTTATTTGGTTGAGTTTTGATTTGAACCGCTAACAATTATTGGTTCGGCTATTTTTAAACCGGTGTTGGGAAAACTTATTATTGATTCAGATTTCTCTTGACAATACCTTTCTGATGGTATATTGTACATATTTTTTATCAATGGTTGAATTTAGGTGAATTAATTGGTGGTTTGGGACGTGTGTAGAATTATAATTAACAGCTCGTTCGATCTGAAAATCTTTTCCATTTGAGTTCTAACTCCCATAGTATTATTTTACGTTGGTATAATATTTTAGAAAAATTTAATGATAGTTAAATATTTGAATTATTTTTAATATTAACTATTAAATTAATTTGGATATGAAATGAAATATTTAAATTATCCGAATGTTTGAATTATTGCAATTGTATTATTATGAGTTATGATTATGATGTTGAGATATGTTATTCAGTTAAAACAGATATAAACATGCTATTCTGATTTTGCTAGCTCTATTGAACAATACGTAGTTTGGCATTGCCAACAGATGTATTCAATATTCTAATATTCTGCTAGTGGTATTGAGGTCGGTTAATATCGTGGACCGTACTTTCTTATCACCTCATTAGGGATCGGCATCCTTATCAAGTATGTTATGTATATATCCTTTTAGTATATGGTTTGGGTGACCAATGTTGGGGTTATACCTTTTCGGTGTTGCATTGTTACATACCCGGTCGTTATGTTTTGATGATTATGTTATGCTGATATATTTCTGTTATGGTAATAATAAATGTTCCAGTTAAACTTAGATGTTAAGTTATCTTTAGTTTCCAATAATCAAATCTGAATATAGTTTGTTGGTATCAATCTGTGAACGTTTTTCTGCGCAAAATCAGACCGTATTTGGTATATGTTTATTGGGTTTGTAGTCTCACTGAGTGATTTTTTGCTCACATAAATTCTGATATCCGTGCAGACGGTTTTAAAGAGGAGCAGCTTGTCTTTGAGTCTTAGAGTGTTGTTTTCGTTCGTAGCGCGATACTTGGTAATTTTCCTATGTTTTATTTGCTCTTATTTCTCGGATTTGGATGTTGATGATATTATAGACTTGGAGTATTTTGGGATTTAAGTATTTTATTTAAGTATTTTAGTTACAATATGTCCTATTTCACATCATCTATAAAGGTATATATACATTTGAGTCTTGCATTAACAATCTTTCGCATTTTAGAGTCCTAAATTGTACATATTGCATTTTTCATAGTTATTGAGTCTTTTTAGGTGTATGAGATACTTGGAGCTTGGACGAGAGTGCCGAAAAAATCTCAATCATGTGAGAAACCACCATGCTTAGAAACCACAAGGGCATGAAAAATGAGGAAAATGGGTCCAAATAGAAGTGAATTTAGGGTTATGATTAGGAAGTTATGGAGATTTGAAGTTTCACAATGTTCAATGTAATTCCTAACGGTCGAAGGACCGCCAGAACTGACCGCCACTGGTGACAAAATTCGACTAAAGCTTCAGCAGCTCCAAGTGTGTAGCGGTCATTTGGCAGCCACACTTGACCGCCAGAATCAACAAGGAGCAATCCTAGCGGCCTAGATCGCCAAAAACGACTGCCACAGCCTACCCCACTTAACTTTTTGCTTCCTCCCTATAAACACTTGTAAAAATACATCTAAACCTAATTTTTCTTCTCCATAGAGTTGGTTTTGAGATCCAAACTCTCTTTAGATGTTTTGGGTTGATATTTATCATATTATGCAACTCTAATGAAAAATTCTTCACTTCTATATTTGTATATCCCTGATTTTATCGTTTTTTTTTTCTTTCTTTATGCTTAGTTTTTAGATCATTTAGTTGTAACATGGGTAATGCTAGATTATGATGAATTAAAGGTTAAATTATGATTTCTTAGGTTTATTATTGATAGATCTTTCATTAAGGTTGTTCATAATATTAGATTTGACTTGATCTCTCAATATCTAGATCTTAGGCAATTCACGCCTAAAAGGTGTTTGATAAAATGTTTGAACCAAATCTTTTATGAGATTTACATACCTAACAAACGAGAGATGCTTATTAGGGTGTTAAGTGAACTTGTTGGAGTTTTTTTATTAATGCTCATTGATTATTTGATTGTTAACGAGAATTCTTGATGATTAGATCATTAGTAAAGTGATTAGTGTCATGAAAGTGGATTAGTCATAATTGTGAATTCCATGTTCTCCATTTCAACTCTAAAACCTTCTTTTTGACTCCAGCAAGTGTACAAACCTAAAAGACACAAAAATACCGAAAACCATCTTGTTTATATTGAAAAACATAAAACTCGGTATTAAAAAGACTCTAAAAACCGGTAAATAATAGTGTTAACACTCATCGATCTAGTCAAAGATTCTCTAGAGCTCTGTTATATTATCGACGACAAACACAAGAAAAAAATCACAAAGGAAGCATCGTTGAAGATCTAATTTCTAGTATTGTGTGTTAAATTTCTGTTTTTTAATTCTACAATTTATGGGTTTAATTTATGTGTTTTAATCATAAAATCGAATTTTTATTTTCAATGTCCATTTAATTTGATCTTGAAAAACTAACTTTATGTAATTCATAAATCAAATGCTTATTTGACGATGTTAATGGTGGCGTCATCATTTCCGATCTGATTGGCCACAAAAAAACAACAAGCAATTGCCAAAACATCATGTTTTTTTTAATTTCTGAAAACGACATCGTTTTGATATTTCTATTAGTTGGTAACAGAAGCAGACAGAAAAACGTCGACAATATGAGAAATGGATTTATTGCAGGTGACTTTCGAGCTGCTGGGGTTGACTTGTATAACGTTCGGTAGTGGGTTGATCTTGCAAAAATAAATAAAGCTTGATGGTTTTTTAACAGAAGACCCTTTAAATTATATCTATAGCGTTAACCTCTAACCAAGGATTGACCCGCGCGTTACGTGGGTTTGTTTGCTATACCACTTAGTTACCGAGTTTATTCTATTTTCTTTTGTATCGTTGACATCTTTGAGAGATTTTCAAGGTTAGATGGTTGTATTTCAAGCGTTAGACAGACCGTTGGAAAAATAGCAGACCATTTGTATGTAAATTTAATCCCGCCATAACCAACTATTTGGTGACCTATCCAATATTAACCAAAGCTTCCTTTTTCAGAATGCAGGTGCTCAGCGGGAAATTTCTAGCCAGATGATAGAGCTTATAAAGGTAAGAACGCATCTATGCTGGAAGTTTAGTTAAATGAATGCTTAAAGTACTAACAAAATGTATATGTGCGGATAGTAAATGTAAGAGTAGGGTTTATTTGTATATAAAAATCCCATACAACAATAAAGGAATTGAAACATGAAAAACAAGGAATGATAAAAACTACTTTGTTTTAGAATGAGTGTTAGCTATCATATAAACATTTTAGGGAATATTTAAAAAAAAAAATTTTTAACTCAGCTTGTCCAACTCTATAGATTTAAGTATTTAAGTTATATGAATAACCTTAAATATTTGCTTGGTGTAAAAAGACTTTACAACATAGACTTTACAAAATCAGCTTGTCAGACTGTTGTGTCTTCTCCATCGCACTTGCATCGGAGCTTGCTGCTTCATACAAAGTTGTGTTGAATGTGGGACCATTAATCAATTATTCAACCTGGAATTTTGGAAACATGCAGATAAGACTGTTTTTGACTTTTTGTTTAGTGAGAAATTGTAAAAACTTAAAAAAAATATATAGCTACCTGAACAATTCCCTCTGAATTTGGAGTATCATGAGTGATCTTTGACACAGTGAAAGTTCGGTGTTTAGAAGTGAAGTTAAATGGAGTTACTCTTATTTGAAAGAAGAATTATTTCCCTATGATTTCTTGAATACAACTTGGCATTTCATCTTCATCTCCTTCATTACCCTACATGATTTGTATTGGAGTAAATTAGTGGGAGAAATGTGAAGAGTTATTAGAATGATGTAACTAAGAGGAGGTTTGTTTTAATTCCAGGACTACTTACAACCTCTAGCATGAGAGTAGCAGGTGTTTTTTTGGTGAGCTTAGTCATCTCAGAGTCAAATACAACAAAGGTTGCATTGTCTTGACCATCATGAACAACAAACACAATACATGAAACATAAGACGATCTGTTTTTCCTTAGGACATCAATAAATCTAGCTTTGCACAAAAAGATCAGCTTCATCTGTTGAAAGGTGTAATAGTAAATAAAAAATTGATACTATATTCAGACATTATCTGTTTCATAACTGCAGTAAAAACATATCTTGCATGTTCATTAGAGTTTGATATAAACTTTGAAAGTTCAGCAACGAAAATTGTTTCTTTTTTTTATGTATTTCTGCAGTTGTGTCTGCCTTTGTGAATGGTTTGGTAGCTTCTATTACCATCTTGCATGAGTAAAAAATCTGTTAGATATTAAAGAGAAAATTGACAGATTTAAGTGGTAGTGAACTGGTTGGTTGCTGAAATCAAATAACTCATTTGTGTTTCACGGATGATTTGATGGTTTTTGTGGAGGGAAACAAAAATTATGTGGAAGGTATTATTCGAATGTTTGATGAGTTTGCTGGGTTGTCGAGACTGATAATTAGTGTGTAAAAATCAATTCTTTACATTGCTGGATTGTCAAAGATTAAGCGGGCTGTAATTTTACATTAGTTTCTATTCGCACAGGGTCATTTACTGGTAAAGTATTTAGTTTTGCCTCTCCTAACTAAAAAAATGATCAAGCCTGATTTTTCTATCCTAGTAGAGAAGCTGAGAGCTCGAATGACTTCTTGGACAGCTTGACATTTGTCTTATGCTGGACGATTGCAGTTAATAAGGTCAGTTTCTCGGGAATAATAAACTATTGGATTGCAGCATATTGGTTATCTAGTGGGTGCGTTAAGGAGATTGATCAACTATGCTCTGCTTTTCAATAGTCTGGGCCTGAATTAAATACAAATAAAGCCAAGATAAAGTAGGTAGATGTATGTCGACCTAAGCATGAAGGAGGACTTGGTATCCAATTGTTGAAAGAGGCAATCAAGGTTGGATGCTTAAAGCTCCTATGTCGTATTTTGTCAACAACGAACTCATTGTGGGTTAAATGGATTTCAAGGTCTATTCTCAAACAACAATCTCTCTGGTCTTTAAATGAAAACTCAAGTATGGATTCTTGGATGTGGAAAAAATGTTGAAGTATAGGGATACATCTAAGCAGTTCTATAAGGTCAAAATTTGGAATAGTACCAAAGCGTTTTTCTGGTTTGATAACTGGAGTCCTTTAGGCTGTCTTCTTGATATTACAGGTAAGAGAGGGTATTGACATAGGAATCCCAGCACAAGATTCTGTCGCCACAGCCAAAGCAAATCGTCGTAAAAGGCATCATCAGTGCGAGTATTATAATCAGATCGAAACAGCCATTGAGAAACTTTCTATCAAGGATGAGGATGATTTATCTTTATGGTGTGGGAAGAGGGGCAATTATCTTCAGAAGTTCAATACAAAAATCACAAAAGGGCTTGTTCATGATTCTCAACCGACTGTCGATTGGTATAAAGGTGTTTGGTTCACGAACGCAACACCTAAATACTCTTTTATAACATGGCTAGCTATCAACAATCACCTATCTACGAGAGATCGAATGCAGGTTTGGAACTCGGGGCAAACAACCAGCTCTATTCTATGCGGAAATTTAAATGAAACACATGATCATCTCTTTTTCTTATGTAGGTACTCAGCTGCACTCTGGAGTTTGCTTACTCGGAGGGTGCTGGGAAATGAATTCACACTTGTCTGGAGCCGTTTAGTTACCATGTTAACTACCTCGAGTCAAAACAATTTTCATATTTTCACTTATAGGTACACTCTCCACACAATAATTTATCATATTTGGAAAGAGTGTAATGGTAGACGTCACACGGAAAAGCTTTTTCAACTCAAGGTCAGCTACACAAAATCTTTGATAAGAGTGTTAGAAATCGATTCAGCTCTCTCTGTAACCAAAGCAATAATACTTACATCGATGGTCTCACTCTTTCGTTTCAAAAACAACCACACTAATCACCAGACATCAAAGTTCACTGACAGCACCTTCAGCTTTTTCAGCAACTCTTTTATTTATTTTTTTCTTATTGATTTTTCAGCTCTTTCGAAGGTGTGTTGTACTCTTTTCGAAAAACTGGTTTTGTCCCAATTGGGTTTTAACAAGACAACCACTTTCGATCGATTAAGAGCATTTGTTCTTTAAAATTTTCCATAAAATAGTCGCATATATTGTAAAAAGGTTCGTTGAATATAATTTAAAAAATATTCAAAAAATGCTATTTTTCTTTGATAATCAAGCTGGAATTGTTTGATTTTGGTGGTGATGAAGTGTCGTTAGTGAAGAAAATATATAGTGAGAGATGAAGAGAAAAGAGGATGATCAAAGGTTCTTATCAAAGCTTTTCAAACTATTAGTTGATGTTAATAAGTAATATATATATATATATATATATATATATATAAGAGAGAAGTATTAACAAAGCACGATATTCCAATTAATTTTCCGTTTCAAGTGAGAAAGCTTAACAAATTTAGTTTTAGAATCTAGACAATAAATAATTTAATTGATTCCAAATTAAATGATACATTTAACTACCTGTTTCGTGGGTCTTTGTTGGTCGTCTTGGGTGATGTTGATATCGGCGTTGAAGACGAAAGATTTCGGAGATGCAGAGACGATGGAGATTTAACGGCCACAAATGATCAAGTAATCATGATAGTCAAATTTCTCATCTAAATGTTTTGTGATATAATGACTAATGCTAGATAGACAATACTATAAAAGTCGGACTTGTAATTTAATCAACACTTTACTTATTTACCTCGAAACATCTTGAGATTTATGGTAGTTACCAACATGACAGAATCCATGGTATCGATAGCACTGAGATAAGCTCGAAAGGTTGCAGCTGCATCATCCCACAATGCTAGATAGACAATAATAAGACCTGTAAGTTGTTATAGTCTAAAATATTAGAATTTTAATAATATTTTTCCAAACTTAATGTGTTCTAAAGTTTAGTGAGCATACGAATCCAACATGAACCATATAACCAAGCGCTAAGTGGATGTTGGCTCATCCAAATTTGATTCTTGAACAAATTTGATTTGACCTACCACATCTAGCAAACCAAAAACACAAAAGTTATAACTTTGTAAAGTTTCATAATTATTAGCAATGAATTAATATTTACGTTTAAATTGGACATGGTAGTTCAAGATTGGTGTTTGCAAGAGCTTGAAGATGGTCCGCTTTGCATAGCATAAAATTTTCCTTCTCTATTGTAATCTCAACATGTGCCACTTCAACAATTTTTGCTGAAGGTAAGAAACGGATGCAAAATGGGTGTTCAATAATCTTATAGAGGTTTGTGCATCTTCTCACTTCAAATTCCCTAACTACAAGAAAGTAGCCGCAAAACTAACATAATTCTGATGGATTCAAAATCCGTTGGAAAGTTTCGACAGTTCTGCGATTGATAAAATCCATTGAAAACACCAACAGATTTCGGACAAAAAATAAATATGTCGAAAGTCCGACGGACACGCATAAATTTGTTGGAAATTATGGACGCTAAATTCTGACGGATGTTCGTCGGAAATCCATCGATAAATATGAACATTAATATAATCGTTATCATAGCAGTTTGAATTTTGTACATACAGACGGAATTCTGGCATATTTCCGAAGACTACGTACGACTTCTATATATGTTTTCCACATTTCTTCATTCATTCATAGCACTTATTCATTGAATCAAATTATAAAAAAACAGCAAAAGTTGAAAAAATATGTCTTATGGTAAATATTTTTAGTTATGGATGGATGAACCTATGATGGATCTGGAGTCGAACTTACTGAAAAATGACTATGCACGAGGAATCTACAAGTTCATGGGATAAACCGGAAGTCAACAGAGAGCAAAAAAAAGTGGTAAGATGAAATGTCCCTATAGTATACACCAGAATTCTCATAATGTTAAGGTTGAGTTAGTTTGGCATCACTTGTAAAATAATGGATTTATGTCAGGTTATCAGATTTTGTATTTACATGGAGAAACAAATTATGATTATGGTAGTACTAGTGAACCATATGTTGCGGATAGCATAGGAGATAGAACAAAAGTAGATATAGGTGAACCATATGAATCATGTGTTTAGGGAGAACATGCAGTTTGCCGGTTATGATGGAGATAGGGTTGAACAACCAACTACATAAGCGCAAAAGTTTTTTGATATGTTAGATGCAGCGAAGCAGCCACTATATAGCGGTTGTAGAGAAGGTCATTCACTGTTATCATTTGCAAATAGAATTATGACTATTAAGACGGACTACAATTTGGCGGAGGAATGTGATTATGCGATAACAGATTTTGTGAAAGATATTTTGCCTAAAGATAATCTTTCACCAGCATCATACTATAAGGTCCAGAAACTTGTTTCTGGTCTTGCTTTGCCATATCAGATGATAGATGTGTGCATCAACAACTGTATAATATGTTGGAGAGAAGACGTAAACCGCAAAAGATGTTGATCCTATCGAAGTGGTAAGATGAAATGTCCCTATAGTATATGCCAGAATTCTCATAATGTTAAGGTTGAGTTAGTTTGGCATCACTTGTAAAATAATGGGTTTATGTCGGGTTATAAGATTTTGTATTTACATGGAGAAACAAATTATGATTATGGTAGTTCTAGTAAACCATATGTTACGGATAGCATAGGAGATATAACAAAAGTAGATTTAGGTGTAAGTACGTGAGGTGGTGAAGCATGTGTTTAGGGAGAACATGTAGTCTGCCGGTTATGATGGAGATAGGGTTGAACAACCAAATACATAAGCGCAAAAGTTTTCTGATATGTTAGATGCAGCGAAGCAGCCACTATATAGCAGTTGTAGAGAAGGTCATTCACCGTTATCATTTGCAACTAGAATTATGACTATTAAGACAGACTACAATTTGGCGGAGGAATGTGTTTATGCGATAACAGATTTTGTGAAATATATTTTGCCTGAAGATAATCTTTCACCAGCATCATATTATGAGGTCCAGAAACTTGTTGCTGGTCTTGCTTTGCCATATCAGATGATAGATGTGTGCATCAACAACTATATAATATATTGGAGAGAAGACGTAAACCGTAAAAGATGTCAATCCTATTGAAAACCACGGTTTTAGAAAATTAGTGGGAGAGTTTCAGTTCCTTATAAACAGATGTGGTATTTACCATTAATGGAGAGCTTGAAGAGGTTATATAAATATCAACGCATAACAGAGGAAATTAGATGACATGCAAAGCATCATTAAGATGGAGAGATTACGCATCCTTTGGACTCAGATGCATGCAAACTTTTCTAAACTATGTAATAGATTTTACGTATGAGTGACAAAATGTATACTTTGGGTTATGTACAGATGGTTTCAACCCGGTGATTGTAATACCTTACAATTTGCCACCATCTTTGTGCATGCGTAGAGAGTTTTGTTCCTCTCTATTCTAGTTATTGGCCCAGAGCATCCAAGAAACTTGATGTATTCCTCCATCCATTGATCTATGAGTTATTAATGTTATGGAAGCATGGGGTTGAAACATTTGATATTTCATTGCAGCAAAATTTAAGATGCATGCGATATTTATGTGGACTATAAGAGATTTCCCGGCATATGATATGTTATCTGGATGGACAACTCATGGAAGATTATAATGTCCGTATTGCCAAGACAACACTGATGCATTCCAATTACAGCACGGAAGAACGACGTGCTAGTTTGATTGTCATATAAGGTTTCTACCAAGTGATCATCCTTATCTTTAGTCTAGAATATTATTTACAAAGAACAAGCAAGTGTTTGACTGTAGACCTCTGGTGATTGATAGATGTTGTATATTTGAGTACTTAAGAGATTTTTGCGCTGCAAGAGCTCCTTACTGTGGGGGTAATGGACATGATTTTGTTGACGGTGTTGGTGGAGTTCATAATTAGCATAAAAGATTATTTTCTAGGATTTTTACCTTATTGGAAAAATAATTTATTGAGTCACAATCTAGATGTTATACACGTTGAGAAGAACTTTTTTCACAACATCATGAACACTGTTTTAAACGTCCAAGGGAAGACGAAAGACAATATGAACTCTAGATTAGACTTGCCACTGATTTGTTCTCGAGATTTTTGTTGTGTTATGCCTAATGGTAGATGTCCTATGCCTACCTACCAGTTAGACGCAACTAAGAAAGAAATATTTTTTTATTGGATTCGCGACCATGTAAAATTCACGGATGGATACGCATCTAATCTGCATAATTGTATGGATTCCATCGAATGGAAGTTTATTGGACTGAAGAGTCATAATTTTCATGTTGTGATGTAGTGTTTTCTTCCATTTGCATTTGCCATCTTCTTAAAACAAACGTCTAGAAAACAATTGCAGGTATATATTGTTACTTCCATAATGTTAATTAACCATTTATGTTAATAACAATATTTATATCTATATTAATATGTTTATTGCTTCTTGTTTTTTTGTAGGAGTTGGTGCTTTCTTTCGAGATTTATGCACGAGAACACTTACAGTAGAGTGTATCCGCAATTTACAGGACAATATACCGGTTATCATATGTAATATTGAGAACATATTTTTGCCGTCTTTCGTTGAGAACATATTTCTGTCGTCTTTCATTAAGAACATATTTCTGCCGCAATTTACAGGACTATATACCAGTTATCATATGTAATATGGAACATCTTCCATTCCTTCTCCCACGAGAAGCAGCACTTGGAGGACCTGTTTAATACCGTTGAGGGGTCTATTGTCCCACAGAGCCTCAATGAAGGAGCGTAACACTTTTTTGAATATTAATTTTCATCAGAAATATGTACTAAGAGTAAATGTCTGGCGCGTCATGATGATGGAGGTGAGATAGCGATTTATCCATTGTTTGTCCTTGAGTTTTTTGTCCAAGTTGGTCGAGTAACTGAAAAAAGAAAGAAACCAAAACTATCAGATTAGGAGTTTGCACACTTGCATATGTATATCATCACAAATTGTGAGGATATTGTGGAGTATGAGAGGTAATGATTCATTTTTTTTTCAATTACCAATTATTTAAAATTAATTAATATGTGATTATTAATTTTTGGTTATCTTACATGATTTACATGGCGCTAGTACACGACTATTATCCGAATAAGACAGAACTCGAACTTGACATCCTAAAAGAACAAGAGTTTGCGCCTTGATTGCGATTTTACGTAAGTTTTTAAATACTTTTATTAATTTAGAATTGTAATATTTATCTTACAAAAATATTTATTCTTTATTTTCTATTTTCCTAGGTAACTGAAGGCATAGAAAATGGTCAATGATTTCCGACTTGGTCAATGGAGTTTGTTAACGGTCCAAAAAACATTACAACTTCATAGTTTTGGCTCAACCATGTGATCCAATTTACTACGGCATCCTGAATGAAATATTGGAAGTCCGATATCCAGAAATGTTGGACTTGAGGTGCATCGTGTTTAAGTGCGATTGGTATGATCCATTCATTGGTTGTGGTGTTCAAATGGACCAATTCGGTGTGACATTGATAAATTCAAGACATACACTTCTTAAATATGATCCATTCATCATTGTGTTAGAAGCAGACTATATCTGATTCAATTAAAAATATTATACTAAATTTAACTTACTAATATTTCTGATTTTTAATAAATTATCTTCATTTCATTTAGGTTTGCGATGTTATTTACTCTCGGTTTGCTTACCGTTCAGACCCTTAGATTATAGTGACTGTTATTAACCCAAGAGGAAGAATAGATGGAGTTTCAGAACACGATGCCTTACAACTAACTAGAATTTATCAAATGGATCCTACTGAGCATTCGATTGACATTGAGTTTGTTTTTGATTTCATACAAACCGGTGATGATATAGTTCATTCATCATTCAAACTCAAAGGAATCACGTGGAGAATTCGATGACGATTCAGACTCAATTCCTTCACAGGCAGACACATCTCAAGATTCGGAGTAGTTAGAAACTTTATAATTTCAATTTATTGAATACTAAATTTTTATTTTAGATCTTAATTCTAATGTTTTACTTACATTCCCAATGATTATATATATTATTTTTTTGGCAAAAACCCCAATTCTGTCAGAAATCTGTCAGAAATTAGTGCACAGTCAGAAATCCGTCAGCATTTTCGACGGAATATTAATTTCTTTAAAACCCCAAATCCGTCGGTAATTCCAGTAAACAACATATTTTAGAAATTTTAACATTTCATGACGATCTGGATTAAATGTTAGATCTTGTTACATACCATTACTAGAACATATATATGTAAAGCAATTTGAAAATTTTGTTTTTGTAAATTAATGACTTGTAGAATGTTTATGTTGTAGTCTCAATGAAATGGTTACTAAGACTTTTTAAAAACTTATTCCAAACGCGACGTTTGGAAAAAACCTTCAAATTCCTAACTCTATCGGAAATTTCTGACGAATATGTTGATACACGTGTAAATGTTTAAGGTTGGCTGACCAATTATGTGACATGAAAGTTTTGCGAATCCATCAAAAATTCTGATGGATTCGCGAAATTTACCCCGGGAAATGACTTTTGTCTTCCCATGTAACCTAAAATTTCTTGAATCCGTAAAAAATTCCAACGGATTACGGATTCACGAAATTTAAGATGTGATTCGATCTCGAGAACCAACAAAACTGTTTCCGACATAGTGGATCTATCTGTCAAAAATTTTGTTTCATGTATACAGTTGTCTCCTTCGTTAAACCATTCACAAATTCTTTAGAAAATTCACTCAAATCGCCAAAAGTCAGTCAAATCTTCCAATTTTTGTCCCAAACTTCATCAATCTATATACGAATAGATCCAAACCAATCAAACATGTAAGTTTTTTAGTTTATTCAAATCTTTTGAATTATAGATTTAGGATTTGGAATTTAGTTTTAGTGAATTGGAATGTAGATTTAGGGTTTATTAATGAAGATTTAAGGTTTTGGTTTGAAGATTTAGGGAGTTTGATTGTTAATCTAGATTTTTTTATTAATTGTAATATTGAAATATTTTATTTGATAATTGAATTAGTTAAAGTATTTTAAAAGTTTTTATATTTTTGGATAATTTTAATTTAATTTTAATTTTAATTTAAATTTAAATTGAAATTTAATTTAATTTTTTTTAATTTTAATTACAAAATTATTTAATATTAATATTATAATTATATATATTTTTAAAAAACTTTATTTTGAATCTATTGGAACCTAATTCGTCAGAAATGAATCCGTCGGTAATTCGTCAGAATTTAATTAGTTGGAAATCCGGTATTGGGAATCCGTCAGAAATGCAATATCGGGAATCCGACGAAAAGTTGTCGCAATTTAGTCCCTCGTACATCCATCGGAAAAGAAATCGACATATTTCTATTGAATAACCAACGATTTAATTCTGAATGATTTTCGATGGAATTCAGATATTGGATTTCTGACGGATATAAGATGTTGGAACTCCGTTGGAAATATCAATGAATTTTGTATGATTACTTCATTTTTGACTATTTAAAACATAAAGACTTATCTGTCGGAAATCCGTCGAAAATACCCTTTTTGATGGATTTCCGACAGATAAATCTGTCAGTTTTACGTTTTTTTCCTGGAGTTGAAGACGAAAGATCTCGGAGATGATGATGGATAGGGCATTAAGTTGGAGATTTCTTATCGAGGGTTTGGTTTTGGACGCCCAATTCATTTCATAAACTAAAAGGCCCTTAGTGGGCATCTCATAATCTTTTACAATGAAGCCCAAATTGACCCATTAAGTGAAATAGGATAGAACTGCTAATGCAGAGACCCGTGTAATACACGTGTTAGGCGATGGGTAAAGAGAGCCTTAACCCTTTCTCTATTCTCCTTTTCTCATCTAAACTCTTTTAATCTCAATTGGCCCTTTTTTGAAAAACAATGTGTGTAGACCATTTTACCCTCATTTTCTTTTTAAAGAAAAATTAGAATATAGCTGTACCAAATTAAACCTAGTTGTGCCAATAAAAAGATGAGACTCGAACCCTTCACTTCTATACAAAGGTCAGTACAATCTGAATTATCGTGTTTTTCTTGGTATCTTTTACAATTACAACTATATGTATTTAGATAGTACATAGGCGTACAAAGTTGTACCAATTTGTACTAATTGTACCAATATGCCATAATTGTACCAATTTGTACTAGTTGTACCCGTTATGTCATAGTTGTACTAATTAAAAAACCAGTTGTACAAGTTGTACCACAAATTTCAGATTCGAACCCTAGGCACATAGCACGCGCCGAGTGTTTAAACCATTTAAGCTACCGTTTTTTTCTTGGTGTCACTTACAATTACAACTATATAACCCAATTTAGCCGAGAATCAGATTTCACGGAGGGGTCAATTGAGATTGAATTCTTATGGATAAGGCCATTTGAGCAATTGATTCGAGTAAAGAACGAAGAAGCCTAAAACTGATGGATGAACGAAGAATTGAAGTGATGTCCGACCACCACCAGCTCTGCCGTGAATCTCTATAACTCATCACCACAAGGCTCTTTCCACAGTTTTATTTGATGCTGATTGATCTAGTCTTTGCCATGGCAAAATCCCTCGACCACATCCTAAATCAAGTGACGTCTTCATATTCAACCAATCTCCCACGGATCCAACACAACGTGGAGAAGAAGGTAGAAGAGAGTATCGTAAATCACATTGATCTGACCCCAATCCCTCCTCCCATTATCAAAGCTTCTCCGATTAAAGGTACAATCTATGACAGAAACAGAGGTGGTTATAAAATTGGTTCAAAGATGAATCCATAACACAATAAAATTTTGTTATCCGCATCACGAAGAGAGAGATTGTTACTGCAATTTTCTCTTTAAAAACTATTTGGGTTTTGTGTGGAAAATAGACATAGACATGATTATCCAGATCTGTTAGATATTTGGATCTGGATCCGGTTTCCGTTCCAAAAAACGGATATCCGAGTAATCTAAATCCAGATCCAGATTATAGAAAACTTCAAAACGGATAAAAGGTTAGATAGCGTATCGTAAATTAAACAACACTCAACATCTCTGCTCGTTAATGTAGCAAAATTTACTCTAAACCATGTAATCATTACGTAACCTTTACTAACCTCTTTTCGCTTTAAGATGAAACAAGAGGTAATATTCAAAGTTTTCTATTTTTATCCTTGGTTGTCACCTAAATGTAACTTTTTTTTTAAGGGGGGGTCACTTACTTGATGTATGTCGAGCTAAGTAGTTCTGAGATTGTAACTCCAAGCTGCTTACTAGAAGAACATATTTTAATTCACGAGTAGCAGGGGAAAATTTGGTGTCTATCCCAATAGTCCTGGCCTGTGCCACGATATTGAAGTATACAGCAAAAAAAAGCTTGGCATCAATTCCAATTCAAGATTTGTCATATCCTGCATGTTTAGATGCAGATGAGGGTGGCGAATGTATCGAACCCTTGAGTGGTTCATTGGTGGATTTTTCTCATATGGTGAATCATTCACAACAAGATCCATCACATCCTGTATTTAAAGATATAGAAGAAGGTAACATATACATTGCATCTAAGTGTGCTAGTTCGGTGGGAAAATCATTTCATAGTAAAAAATAGGGATGTGGTTCAAAATTATTTGAGATTCCAATTAATGGTTACGAAGGATGGTCTAAGGTTTTGCAAGGCAAGCAAAATTATCAAGGAGGAATTATAAACCCTATAAATGTAGTAGTTGGTTCTCCATCTCGGTTTTCGGTGTTAGCATTGGAGGAGGATATTTTGGAGAATCATTGTGGGGGTCAAAGTGAGGCGATGGATGGTCAAGGTATAATTCTCTGAGAAATGAGTTTGACAGGGGAGGTGGACGAAAAGGATGTATGAGAATTATCTTACCGTGATAAGAAGGGAGGAAAAGCAACCTATGGTGATTTTTTTCGTCGTCAATCTTTGCCACAAAAATCAAAAGGTGTGAATAAAGCTAAGTCTGGATTTATATCTCTTAATGCTAGGGAGGTTATTCCATGCATTGGGGGAAAGAGGAACACAAAAAAACTTAAATATGTCAAGTTTCTTCTAGAATATTAGGGGTCTACATAAATCTTCAAAGCATTAAGTTGTAAGACGTTGGGTAAATAACTCAGATTTTCAGTTTGGTTGTATCTTGAAAACAAAAGTTAAGGAAGGAAAAGCAGATCAAATTAGTTATTTTATTTTGGAGATTTGTTGCTGCTTTGGAATTATGAATTTGGCAGGTTGGGTTGCATTTGTGTAGTCTGGAAGCCAAAAGTTAGGTGAACACTTTTTCTTAAAGTTGTCAAATGATTACGTGTTCTGTAAAGCTGGACGATCAAGAAGACGAGTTTTTTTGTTCTTTCATCTGTGCTTCAAATTTTGTCAAGGAGTGGAAATAGTTATGGAATGATTTGAGAGATCACCAAAACACTTTAATAATTTGGCAAAAACCATGGTTATGTATGGGTGATTTTAATGAGATTTTGGTTGGCAGTAAGCATTCAAGATTTGAGGATGATCCTCACATTCCTCTTGAAATGCGAGATTTTCAAGAGCTGGTGCGGTATTGTTCTTTTGAGGATATGCATTTTCATGCAACTTAGTTTACTTGCTGTAGTAAAAGAAGTGAGGGTCTGATATCGAAGAAGTTGGATAGAGTTCTTAAAATGGATAAATGGGATAATGTTTTCCTTGTGCAAATACGGTTTTTGAAGCTGGTAAGTGCTTAGATCATCTAAGAGGAAAAATTCAGTTTGATTCTAAGCAGGTAGAAAATAAACAAAAATTCTTTCAAATTTATTAATGCTACAATGGAGTTGGATGAGTTCAAGCCGCTGGGTTAGCAGTTCTGGGGTAATTCGCAATCGTTATTCATTTCAACCTCAGCTCTTTTTCGATTCTCAAAAATGTTAAAAGAGCTGAAGCCTTTAGTGAGGAGTTTAGCGAAACAAAGGATTGTAAATTTATCAAAGAAGATAGCAAAAGCTTATAAGATTTTGTGTGATAAGCAGGCTCTAAACATGAAACATCCTTCAGATCAGCATATGGAGGAAGAAAATGGAGCATTTATCAGATGGAATTGTGTTTTGTATTTAGAAGAGATTTTTTTGAAGCGGAGATTGCCTCCAGTGATTTGGTCAAAAGGTGTCTGCTTTAAGAATTCAACTCCGAAGTACAATGTTTTTGTATGGTTATGGATTCATGACCGGTTATCAGCATGGGATTGATTATCTCATTGGAATGCTGGATTGAATACATCATGTATATTTCGTGGGCATTCCATCAAATCCTGGCAACATTTATTCTTCTCCTGTGTTTATTCTGGAAATATTTGGAAATATTTGATGCATGGTCTTTTGAAGAATAGATACAGCATGGAGTAGTCTTTAATGCTAAGCCTCATTTCGGATCAAAGTCTAGACGCTGCTACTCAGTTTCTAACAAGATATGTTTTTCAAGTTACAATTCATACCATTTGGAGCGAGAGAAATGCTCGAAGACATTGGGGAGCTTCCAAAGCTGCCAACAATTATGATCACACAGATTGACAAACACATTCAAAATAGGGGCTCCATGCTTGATGATCCTAACATTACCTAGATTATCCAGGTCCGGTTTGCATCAAAACAACGATAGTCCGCACCTGCTCCTTCATCTTATGTGATGGCATCAAACATCATCTTTCAATTTTATTTTAGATTTTTTGTATCTGCTCATTTCAAAAGTGATTTGTACTCTTTTTATCAAAACTAGTTTTGTCCTAATTAGAAACAATTTGGGAAATAACTTGTTATCTACCTGCAAACCACATCTCCATTCCTTTATTATATCTCACATTGCCCATGGCTCTAATAGTCGATAGTCTATTTCAGACTTTTTTATCTATGAATATTACTAGTTGATTATGATGACAAGGCCGTTCACCATGTCTTCTGCCATTTTCAGTTTCATTACTTCTATGTTGTAGAGGCCATTTTGATAAATATGTTCTCCAACATGTCCTACATTAACGGGTCGTTGAGCTACCTAGAAAACAGTCTCCGTTACAATTCTTCACACATCAGAACTGGGAAATCAACTATATAAGATTATAAACAATAGCCATTGAACTATCTAAGCTTACGCATACCATTTTTCTACCCAGAGGAGATTGTGAAGGGTCAGCCTCACAGTTCTCACTGCCCACAAATGAAGGATTAGCTGACCCGTTTGGAGCATTTTAAAAATCATGTGTATCAATCTGAATAAAAACCAAAGATAAAACTCTTTTCTTATGAATAAACATGTTAATTTACTTAAGTTATGAAAAGTGTGAAAAGAGTTTACACGCATGGATCGAAGTAATGCTCTTAGGTTAGTGTTCTCAACCATTGATGTGTCATGGTTTTGAGGGTTTTAACCTTTGATTATATAAGGCTTTTGAGTCTTTTATTGAGTCATATTTTTTCTTTAGATTCTTTTAGTCCACTATAGAGTCTTACATGTTTTAGGTTGGTTTGGAGAAAAACTTGGTTTTTATGATGAAAACGCGGATTTAGAGGTTTAGAAGTTTGACATTCGTTGTAGGTTTTCTAGATATCATACCACATTTATATTTGACCACAAAATAGCCTTTTGAGTTAGCTTATATTTGGCACCGGTCCCATGTCATTATGATTGATGGCTCAAAAGTTATGCCTTTTTTACTGACGACAGGTCAATCTTCCAGGTAGATGAAGCATATGAAAAAGTTTGTCCAAGGAAGCTAGGGATCGATCGATCTTTAATGATTTCATTTTTCTATTTTCATTATGTTTTTGTTTCGTTTTCATATAAATAAACCTGTTCGACCAAGAGTATTCCCAACATTTTATTTTTACAGCTTTTGCTCATTGTATTCTTAGTTTTGGAAGAAGAAAGCTCTTACTCTTACTGAAGTGTTTACTGATCCCTGTTATAGTTATTTTGATATGTATGTAAGCTTTGAACTCGTTTTTGATGACTGAATCTATGTCTGAGTAATGCACCAGTTAAGGTTAAGGTTTGTTCAATGGGATTCAATGATTGATTAGGTTAAGTGATATATTGATATTTTACTCTCTTTTAGATTGCATTTATCTTAGTTTTCTTGCATATTGTATTGCATATTTCGAGTATTAGGTGCATTGGTTGCATTATATCCTGTTTTGTAGGTCTTTGAAGTGAAGTATGGAATAAAGAGGCCAAATGGAGTGAAAATTAGTCAAAAGAGGAAGTTTGGATAAAATCGGAGTGTCTACCAATGTGTCGTAGCAGTTTGAAAACCACCGGTACGCTTCTGCGGGTTCGTGTAACAGCATAAGGACGTTGATGAGCTCCAATAGGATCAAGGCACGACGAGGTGCAAACCGATGCAGACTTGACAAGTTTCTGCTAGATATCTAGTGGGGAAACTTCAGCGGGATGGTGTATACTGGTGAGCTACATCGGGTTTGTGCATCGGCCTTGTGGTGACCGGTGCGGTTCATCGGGATCGTGATGCGGTTTAGAGCACACCAGTGCAGACTTGTCGACAAAATGCTGGAATAATGGCGGGATCACACCATCGGGGCAGTGTACACCGATGAGGTACAACGCTCTCACAGCGGGGATGTGTTGGCCTCTGGTCCACGGTGAGATTACAAATAGGTTTGACTTTACTTAGATTTTCAATTCCTAAACCGAGTTTGACTTTGTTTAATTTGTGTTGAGCAAACTCTTTTGTCTCTTCCTATAAATACCTCTAAACATATTTTATTATG
Organism: Cardamine chenopodiifolia; assembly: GCA_963922655.1. Taxonomy (NCBI): domain Eukaryota; kingdom Viridiplantae; phylum Streptophyta; class Magnoliopsida; order Brassicales; family Brassicaceae; genus Cardamine; species Cardamine chenopodiifolia. The sequence goes on from OZ000479.1 coordinate 4,464,530, forward strand.
TTTAAGCTAATTTTAGAGAGATCTAGCTAGCCACTTTTAGGTTTTCTCAAGAATATTGTATGAACCTTTGATCTTTTAAGTATTTACTCTTGTTTTCATCTTAAATCTTTCATCTACTTCTTTTATAATATGATTATGCAAAAGATCAATCTTGTTACGTTGTGTTTTCATGGATATTAGTGAGTAATCATTTTATAACTTTTGGGATTGATTAGTTGTATGTTAATGGACTTTAGGTTTATAACTTCTTATATCCATGCTTGATAGGTGTTATTTAGGCTATATTATCTTTGATTAAGCTATTTTAATAGTTAGGAATTTTTGCGCCCACAAGGTGTTCGATGAAATTCCTAAATCAAAATATCAAGTGCTATTCATTCCTTACCTATGAGAATAGTTAATTAGGATGTTTAGTGGTTATTTAGGCTTGTAATTGATGCTTATTGATCATTAGTTAGCTAACGAGAGTTATTGATCATTAGATGATTAGTAAAAAGATTAGTGCCACCAGAGTGGATTAGTTGTTATTAGTGACTTTAAACCAATGGATTAGCTCTAAGAGGCAGAATTAAGCTCCACTAACTAGCATTTGATCATCTTATTCACTTATCTTATTCTTGAAAGTTTGTTTTCTCTTATTTGAATTTCAAAACCGTTTTTATCGCTTTCATTTATTTTTAATTTTGGTTTGAAAAGCACAAACTTTTTATTGCTTAGATTGAAATGAAGATTTCATTTTTGTGAATTAGTTGCTTGTTTCTCCGTGGATCGATCTTAAAGTACTCAACGTACTTAGCTTAATAGATAGCCTAAATTCTAACTATCATTAAATTATATATTAGGGATATATCTTTTGGTTCTTCATTTATGTGTTCTAAATGCTTATGTTAAATTGACGAATCTAGCATATGATCTGTAGGTAAAATTAGCGGTGCAAGAGTAGCTTAGGTTACCAGAATCAACAATTGGTTAACTTAGTATTTTTAGCCAACGAGAGTTGAAGTTAAATTATCTAAGTGAACATATCGATCTTGTTATGAATGCTTATATATTTCTAAGGCTAATTCAAGAATTTAGTGTCTTAGGATTTATGTTTGGGTAGTTAGTATTGCGAGACATTAGTAATACAAGTTTGAGAACAATTTTTTATAAATCCCTATTTAGTTAGAGAATCTATCGATCATTTATACATGCGACATTCGCTGCGCCCATCATTTCTCTCCATACGTTTACTTCGCATCCACCTGCAGGGGGACGTTATTTGTTAAGGAAATGTCATTGGAACACTGCATAACGTTATTGATTTCTAGTTAAATTGGACTATATTTTTGGAGAAGTCAATATCAGTTTTCTTGCCGTTCCAGGTCCCACGCTGCCTGCCTTCTTTTCTATTAATTACATCAGACTATCAATCAAAGTGGAGATTTCTTAATTAAGGATTGCAAAAACCGAGAAGCTGGTTAAGGACCTGTAGCCAACTCAATCTCCATTCCAGATCTTGATTCTTTCTTTTTCTCCATTAAAACTTGATTCAGACATTCCTACAAGAGAAACAAAAAAAAGAATTAGCGTTCAAACTAACACAATTAATCAGGAAACAGAAAAGTCATTTCAACGACGTAAGATACACAAGCTGTAACCTATATGTATTCATTTTCAATCAAATCGGTGAGGATATTGATATCTGGGAAAGAAAGGTGGGTTATAAAAAGAATTTTTCAACACACGAAATTTTTAAGCTTTTAAGGATTGCACAGCCATGGTGTGAATGGGCTACTAGTGTCTGTGTTTCTCAAGTCACACCAAAATGTTCTTTTATCACTTAATTTGGGATGCAAATGTTTTATCACTTAATAGACTTGCAACCGGTGATCTAATAAAAAGGTGGAACAGAGATGCAAATGTTTTATGTTGGTTTTGTTAAGACCTGTTGGAGTCAAGAGACCATATTTTTTTCTCTTGTTTTTACTCAGCTCAGATCTGGTACAAGCTCACGAGAGGAATCATGCACGAAATTTATACTTCAAGCTGGATGTCAATCACTTCAATCATCACGGATTCAACTCTTGGATTTCACGCACAGTTTTTCTTCACTCAATATGGAGAGAGAGAAACAATCATAGGCATGGAGAACCATCATCGCCACCACAAAGACTGGAGAAAATCATCGACAAACAAGTTAGAAACCGGCTTAGCTTATTACGTTCTTCGGGAGAGAAAAAAACTATGATGACATTCTAATGGCTTGGTTTTCTAGTAGACATGGATGTAAAATTATTTAAATTCACTAAACTCTGCTGCACTTGATGTACCGAAAGATTTTTGATGAATATAATTCATTCAAAAAAAAATAGTAATGTATTCATTTTCCTTTTTTCATTTCGTGTATCTGTTGAGTTTAATTTGCTATTCAGGGATTAGAGAATAATTACAGACAATCCAACAATACCATTTTTTTTGAATAATATGTTAAAATATATTCAAGAAAAAACCTTTTGTACAACTAGTGCAGTCCTTTGTTTGTAAAAAACTCAAAAAGAATGGGAATGATGGCCTCGTTAAAACCTAATCCTGGAAAACCCAAATGGGACAAAATCGGAATTGGGAAAAAGAGTACCATCATATCCCAAAGAGCTGAAAACAAGAAGCTGAACACAACAAGCCAAAAAAGATACAACTAGAAAAGACCTGAAACCCATAGAAACCCTTCAAACAGGCATAACGCTAAACCAAATCTGGAGGCCGTCCAAAACCTTCCCGTGCACTTTAAGAGAAGAGAACATGTTGCGCATAAGTCTGTATATTTCTTTAATGAGAGTACTCGCTGCCTTTGGTTGGTCGCCGTGACGTCTTTTGTTTTGCTCCTGCCATATAGAGTAAACCGTAGCTTGAAAGAGATACCTTAGGAGGAAGAGGTGAGTTCCTCCGAGGCCTGAACCGGTTAGAAGAGCAATAACGGAGCTGAAGTGCGCTGTATACCACTGACATAGAAGTCCCCTAGAGAGCTTGTCCCAGATTTGGGATATAAACCTGCAAGAAAAGAAAAGATGGTCGCGAGTTTCCAATACCTGGGTACAAAACCGGCATCCCGAGTCTAAACCTTGATTCCAAAGGGCCATACGATCTCCCGTGGACAGCCGGTTATTGACCGCCAGCCATACAATAAAAGAGAACTTTGGAATAGTCGAAGGAAACCACACTCCGCGGTGCCAGCCCTTAAGGGGAGCTTGCATCCGGAGCTAGGACCAGGTGAGTTTTGAAGAGAAATCCGGCTCGAACACGTCTGACTTATGGCGCCAAAGATGGATGTCTCGATCAGTACGTCTAGCTGCTCTAAGCGTGTCTAATTCCTCTTCAATTCCATTTAGGACCGTGCCTCTTCATTGGCGCCTCCGGTGAATTGCAAAGACCTCCTCTAAAGTAGATGTTAGCTTAATCCCCATATCAATACAGCCCATATCTCCGAGCCGGTCATGAAGCCGGCCAAAGGTGGACCAATCATCAAACCAAAAAAACAATCATCACCCTTTCTTACCAAAACTTTGTCGAAGCTCTTGGCTTGATCTCTATATTTTATTAACTTCCTCCAAATCCAAGAACCAGCCGTTATGTTCATGTTGATGGCCCAGAATGAGCTTGCTCGGATCAGATTCCTCTTTATCCAATTCACCCAAGGGGAATTCTTCACAGAAACAATTCTCCAGATGAGTTTAAAACAATTGACTTTGTTTGGTTCAGAAATAGACTTTAGACCAAGCCCTCCATCATCATTTGGCCTACAAATATCCGTTCATGCCATTTTCGATTTACGGTGGTTCAGGTCAGGTCCCAATCAGAGGAAACCGGAATAGATCTTCTCAATTTCCATGATGCAAGAACTAGGCAAACGAAAAAAAACAATCCAAAAATTTGTTAGACTAGCAATAACAGATGTTAGAAGCTGAAGTCTACCTGCAAAGGAGAGAAACCAATGCTTCCATGATTGTATACAACAACGAATCTTGTCGATGAGGGGCTGGTAGTCAAGCTTGGCCATTCTCTTAGTGAGAAGTGGAAGCCCTAGGCATTTAACCGGGAGCACTCCTGCGCTTAGAGAAAACTGAGTCGCAATGTCAGAACGCTGTTGGGTGGAGACGCCAGCTAGGAATAGATTTGACTTCTCGGGACTGATTCGGAGTCCTGAGTATCTACCAAAGTCTTGAAAGACATTGAGGATAGCAGCCACCGAATTCGGCTTTCCGTCCGCAAAAACCAAAATGTCATCTCCAAAACAAAGGTGAGTAACTCTCAAGGAACGACACCCTGGATGGTAGCCGAACTGCCCTGTACTCGCTGCATTATTTAACATTAGAGAGAGTACATTCATAGTGATGACAAAAAGATAAGGTGAGAGAGAAAATCCTTGTCTTAAGCCTCTGGTACTAGGGAAAAATCCAGTAAGCTCCCCATTTTTTTGGACCGAGAAGGAAGAAGTAGTGACGCAGAGCTTGAGCCAATGGATAAAAGCAGGTGGGATACCAAGAACAGAGAGGACATCCATCAAAAAAGGCCATTGTATAGAGTCAAAAGCCTTGGAGATGTCAATCTTTAAAGCACAACGTAGGTGGTCTGAGCATCCACCAGCCTCGAATTTAGTGTGTGAGTGTGGATAAGATAGCCTCCAGGAAACATTAACTAGAACACGATCAATCTTTTTGAAAATTAAGGTCGAGTCTCGCTTGTTACACCATGTGAACATAGGCCCCATAAACGCCATATCCGTTAAGGAACAGTCCCTAACGGTCTCCTGAAAAGCCAACATATTAGTAATGGTAGGAGTTAAAATATTACCTGAATGTTCAGTCGATGACAAGATATCATTGAAATCCCCAAGACAGAGCCAAGGCATTCCACAAAGGGAAGGATTCCAATGAAGCATTTTGAGCTGAGTCCATAGGAGCTGAGTCCACAGGAGCTGCCTCTCTTCAGCCAAATTAGATGCATAGACAAAGGTGCATAGGAACGTCGGGGAGCCATCGACTTGGACAGAACAGGAAATCATTTGATCGATTTTTGTTAAGACTTGCAAGTCCACTCTCTTGTCCCACACCACCCAAATCTGACCGAGACGTTGGTGCTCATAGTTCAAAACAAAAGACCAGCTAGGGAAGGTCATTGATGCCACAGCCGAAGCTCGAGCCTCCGATTTTAGTTTGCTTTCTTTTCTTATTCAGACCTCTTATATTTCAGAAGAATATAGACATTAATGTTTTTTGTTGTGCTTCCTTTTTCGAATTCCACCAGGAGCCGCATCCAGCAAACGATCTGGTTTCGTGGAAGCTCCCGACTATTTTGATTTTGATGTTCGAGTAAGGTATGGTCTTGCCCAGGGTCATCACGATCAGAAGTCATCTTCACAGGAATATGACAGGTTTCAACAGTTTGGAGTCCGCTTCTACCTAGAGCAGTATCGCTGTGTCCTACACCTGAAGGCACCAAAACATGAAGCGTTTCTATCATCGATATTTTTCCCCAGCCAGAGCTCCTAAACCGTCAGGCAGATTAACGAAACTGGGGGAGGGGTCTGAAGTTACAGAGCAGTGCTGTATCACATCTAGGCCTTCATCAACAGTAGCAATCAAACGAGAAGTAGGATCTGTAACTAAAGCAGATCGATAGCTCTGTTGTCCTTTACCTGCAACATCTGCAGAAACTTGAAGCAGACTAGGAATAACAGCATTGGAAATAGGCTTTTCTTGAGTAAATGGTTTTTCTGGGACAAAGATTTTCCTCAACGGTAACTCAGAACAGACCGGAGCCAGAGGAGAGAGAGTAGCATCAGATGGAGATAACACAGCAGCAGAGACCATAGCTTCAGACAGATCTGGTTCCACGCCTGGTGTACTCAGAGCCTCAAAATGAGAAGGGCTTGCAATTGTCACCGCCCCGTAGATGAGTTTTTTTTTCCGAGAAGCTTTACCAGGCGCGTAAGAGACCGACGTCCAGTCATTTTGCACTGGAGAAGGCACAAATTCACCTGCTTCACGTTCCTGCGCTAGTTCTTGAGCCGGAGGATCAATAGCTTTGCCCTGACTAACCTCCGCGAATAAATGAGAGTCTTCTGTCCGCACTGTCGGAACTACCGACGGCACTTAAGGCATCGATGGAGCTCCTGTTTGACCCGCAAATTTCAAACCCGTTTCTTCTGCCGTGTTGTTTGGAGAGCTTCTAAGCTTTGATAGGCAACCTTGCTCAGAATGACCCCAAGTGCGACAACATGTGCAACGCATTGCAAGCCAAGGATACTCAAAGGAGATAGTGACCTCCTCATCATTAATTCTGAAGCAGTAGTATTTTGGTAGCTCCCTTCGGAGAGAGACGTAACTGAAGACCTTTGCTTCATCAAAAGTTGTAACCAATTCAGTGTCTTTATGTAGTCTGATAGGGATTCCGATTTGACTAGCTATAAAGCTTATTCCTTTCCACGAAAACAGAGATGGTGGAATGTTGATCAGTTTAACCCACATAGGCATCAACGATAATGCAGGCTGTGCGTCTTCGAGAATTGGAGTCCATTTGGATACAATCATCGGGACCTCACATATGTTCCACATACCCCTTCGAAGCACTTTGTTCCTAGCATTCAAATTTTGAATTCTGAACTTTATCGTTGTCTCATTGACAACATAAGCATCAATCTTGATTATTTTGTCACCGAGATTCCAAATTTTGTTGACAATGACATGAACTTTGGCAACGTGGGGTGTTGTAGATGCAAATCTACCAACAAGGAAGTCCTCCCAAAGTGGAGGAGCTTCAGTAAAAATCTCCGATGGAACAACAACAACCTATTTCCCATCAATTGAGAGGCTGCATCAAAAAGAAATAACCTGCCAGCGACTTGAGCCAAAGATTTAACTATAGGAGAAACTACAACATTCCATGCGTGTTGCAAGATGGGAGCTGCGTTGATTGAGGAACAGAGCGTGAGGTCAACCGGACCAGAACCAACACTCCGACAGGGTGACGAGTCAGAAACTCTCGCCGGAATATCACCCAAAATTGGGGTCGGAGAGACTGAAGTTTGTTGTACACTGCAGGCCCCAGACACTTGGAGCCCCTCACCACCCCGATGCTCTGTTTGTGAACATGTTGCGTTGATTGGAGCTGAACTAACCACCTGAGCGTTGGGAGGAGAGTCAGTCTCGCCAACCCTCCGGCCAGCCATCTCACCGAGAGCCTTGGGAGGCGGTGCCACGGCGGATGAGACCCAGACACCTAATCGTAGAAGCATTCTTCTTTACTTTCCTTAAGTGGCATGTTAGAGAGAGCTTTTTTTACAATCTCCTTGATTGTATCTTCATAAATGATGTAATCTTAATGATCAGTATATATTCTTACAAATTTTTTTTTTAATAACCAGGAAGTTCAAAGTCCATGGGCCCCTAATCCCCCTGGGGCAGGGTCCAGACCAATGTTAAATTAACTCTCCTTCGGAGAGCAGATCCCTCCCAATGGAAATCAAACTCGTGACCTCCTTGGTCTTGACCCACAAGGAGTTACCACTAGTCCAACTCCACGTTGGATCCAACAATACCATTTCTCACAAGATAAAGTAGTTAATCCAAGCAGCATAAACTATCAAACCTGGTTACCACTCACCATCCTTTGGAATTCATCCCTCTCTGGCTGCTGTGTTTTTGGCTTCCTGTCAAAAAAGCGAATTCATAATAAACCCCTCATCATTCAAGTGACTAAGCATAGACCATTTCAGCTGAAACTTGACAGGACTCACGGTTCTGGTTATTGTTGCAATTTCCCGTCCTTTTGTTGGAGTTGTGCTTCAAGCCTTTCAACTTTACTTTCAAGTTTTTAGCTATATCCGATTGTTTTCAATACGCAGAAGGAAATGCACATAAACCACAAGAAAAACCTTCTAGAAATAATAGTAGATAATCTCAAACATCAAACTGAATTAACACATGATAAACATATTAAACAGTTAGAATATTTAGCCAATGAATTACAAACCAAAATCCTGCAAAAAAAATCTACAAATAAATTTAACCAGTAAGTAAACAATGACTAATACCAAACGGTTGTAGAAGAAAATTACAGTCTAGCTCAATACAAGTAGTCAAAGAACAATCCAATAACCGCATAGCAAAAATGAAAGAAGGAGATAAAAATTCAACCGTATCTGTTTGTTAGTATATTCTCTAAACTCTATGTCACACGCTGCTGTAACAAGAATACATACAATTGCAATCCTTGAGATGTAAACCTATATATAGAAAAACCTAATTCAAACCCGAAACATCCCCACAATTACGACAAATCGATTTAAAACCCACCGGATTATTCGAAAAGAGTTGGACCGAGGCGGGAATTCCAAATGTAACCATTGTCTGATTCAAGTACTTTGTACAATGCTCCAAGTTATCCACATGTTTTTTTTTTTGAATGAATATTAAATTAATCACACCATAAAACTGTTTTGACAATGAATGTCATCCTAAAAATTGAAACAAATTAGACAATATCAAAAATGATTTTGAAAAAGATTGTGAAATAGCTAAATGAACGCTTCTTGGTTAGGGATTAAGGTGGCTGGGTGGCGAACCACAAGATAAGACCATCATCGTAAGAGTAGTCTCCTTGATTACGGATAAAACTGAAATGATTCATGACATTCTTATCAATAAATTTTAGTAGATGAGCTGGAGGGGAAGAAACTTCTCCATGACATCTTTCGTTGCACTCTCTCCAAAGATGATAAATTGTTGCATGAAAATTATACCTGAATGTGAAGAAATGTGTTTGATTGTGGATGGGATTTCTTAGCAAGTTAATCAACTGGCTACAATCAAGAGAGAAATTGTTGCCAAGGAAACTACTTAAAAGAGAAGTCCAAATTGCTGTTGAGTATCGGCATAAAAAGAATAAATGATTACGAGACTCATTCGAGGCTCCACAAAAAATGTAGGAAGTTCTTTGATCTGAGCTCCAGTTTTGAATACGATCTCTTGTTGAAAGTCGATTATTGATAGCTAACCATGTAATAAAGGAGTATTTGGGTGTTGCGTCGGTGAACCAAACTCCCTTAAACCATTCTTTACATGGGTGAGAAATACGTACCAGACTTTTTGTCACTTTTGTGTTGAACTTGTTCTTATAAATTTATCATTGATACCTCTCCATAAAGAGATATCTCCATCTTCCCTAATGGAAATCTTATCGATTTCAGCTTCAATCTGAATATAGCAATCAGTGTTATGTCTCTGTCGACGATGAGCAGCCTTGGCTAAGGCAACCGATGCTTGAGCTTGGATTACCATGTCGATGTAACCTCTTCTACCAGTAATATCATGTAGAAAACCCAGATCACTCCAATTGTCAAACCAAAAATAGGCCTTACTTCGTTTGGAACTTCAACCTTGTAAAAATGTTTAGCTCCACATCCAAGATCACATGTTTGTGTTTTCCTTTACCGTCCAAATATATTGCTGCCTAAGAATGGTGAGTGAGATCCATTTGACCGATAGAGAATCGATCCCTGACAATATCCACCATAAAAGCTTTAAACAACTTATTCTTGTTAGTTTTTTTAGCGATTTCAGCCCGAGTCCTCCTTCTTGCTTAGACGACAAACATCCAACCACCTGATCTTAGCTTTCTGTGCACTCAAATAAGGTCCATACCAAAGAAAAGCATAGCATATCTGATCGATCTTCTTAATACAACCACTTGTAAGTCGATATGCTATAGTCCTAAATCGTGAACACTGAACTTAGAAGTTGTAATCTACCAGCATATGAGAGGTGACGCACAGTCCAGGAGGTTATTCTTATCCTCAGCTTCTCCAAGAGAGGATAGTAATTGGACTTGGTTATTTTCTTAGTAAGAAGAGGCAAACCCAAGTATCTTACATGTAAATGACCTTGAGCAAATGGAAAGTGTTGTAATATTTTAGAGCACTTATTCGCCGACAGTCCAACCATGTATAGAGTTGATTTTTCAACACTGATCTTCAACCTCGAAATTATAGCAAACTCATCAAATATTCTAAGAATTATTTCCACAGATTTTGTGTGTCCATCTACAAATATCATCAAGTCATCAGTGAAGCATAATGTATCAGTTGAATACTCTTACAATTAGGGTGGTAACCGATTCTTATCTCAACTGCAGCTTTATGCAAGAGCTTTGAACAATACATTCATACATATAACGTAAAGATAAGGAGAAAGCAAAGAACCTTTACAAAGACCCCTTTCACTTCTGAAGAACCCCGCTAACTTACCATTTACTTGGACTAAAAAAGAGCTGTCGTAATGCCAAGCTTAATCTAGTGAATAAATCTCTCCAGAAAATTCAGAACCCCAAGAACATTCAGTAAAAATTTCCATTGCACTGATTCAAATGTCTTTGAAATATTAATTTTCATGGCACAGCAAAGAGATATTGAATCTTTGTGATATTCCTTTACTATCGCAGAAGCAAGAACAATGTTTTCCATCAATAACCTATATTTGACAACTCGTAAACCAAGCATCAAAATTCCAGAAGTTTTTATATATAATCATCCAATACAACTTGATAATCAGATGGCTTTTGCGATAGAAATTATCTGAAGTGTCTCTCTGATTCCCCTTTAATCTCTTCACTTTTTTTCAAAGCCTCTCCGTTCGATTCTCTGATAGAGTTCTGCATTTTCCGTATCTTTACTGTCTTATGAAAATATGTGTTGTTTCGATCCCCCACATTCAACCAATGCAGCTTAGACTTTTGTTTAAGATAAACCTCTTCCAGCCCCGATAATAAGTTTCACTTCGTAAAAGTCAAACCTTCCTCTTCTACCTTTCGGAACGATGGATTTGCTAGAGTCGTAATTTGTTTATTACAAAGATCCACATAAGCTTCCCGAGTATGGAAACTATATCCACAAGATTCTCTTTACCCAAGTTACGCCACCATCGCTTCAAAGATTTAAGCTTTTTTGATAATCGAAATAAGGCCGAGGTGGAGCCAAAAAGAGGGGCCATTTTATCCCAATACTCACCAACTGATTCCTAAAATTGTGGAAGCCATGGATATGATTCTTATAGCCTTCTTCCCATAACACCAAATCTTATTCACTATCACATGAATTTTAGCAATATGTGGAGCAGCTTCTGGGAACTTACCAACTATCAATTCCTCCTATAAAGGAGCTTGATCACTGATAATATAATCTTATACAATGATAGAAGAGTTTCCCTCTTCCGAAGATATCGTCAAATCATGTTTTGAAAATGTTGGCAGTTTCTGAACAACAGACAAATAAGATTTGTGAGCTTCCTCCAACAAAACCACTAGAGAAACCAATTGAGAATCTGCCAGAGAACTACGAATGGTAGCTACTTCACTGGCTGAAACCTTATCATGAACATAGACTACTTCACGACCAAAAGCACCCACACTATTCGCCGTCACAACCTCTAAAACTATTGAAACTTTTAACACCATTGCAACCTCTAAAACTGTCACAACTTCTAAAACAGTAAAAATCTTTGACCGTTGCAACCTTTGACACCAACACAACCTTTAAAACCGTCACAACCTCTTAAACAATCACATCCTCAGAAACCGTCACACCACCAACTTTGTTCTGCGAAGCATGATCCCATTTTGATAGACCTAAATCTCCCTCTGTCTTGACAGAATAACCAACCTCTACAACCGGAGCCATAACCGAAGCTTCCTTAAAAGCATCATCTCTTCTCTACGAACCAACTCTAAAACACAATGAACCCTCACACCCAACGTAGACCAAACAACATCGCTCTTACAACTATCCTTGAATCCCCACCTGCCACCATGCCTGGCATTGAAGCCATCTTGACGCCCACAAAACGAAAAATCCTATCGCCTCTGCAATCGCCAAAAATGCCTCCTCCCAAGTTATCCACATTTTCTAAGGTGTAATAACTTCTCAAAGAAAGAAAAAAGCCCTATCGTACTCATCGGAGATTTTAAAATAAAACCTAGATGAAAAGGCAAACTAAACCTGTCGCAGACTGAGCTAAAACTTGTGAAGCAGAAACCAGACAACATATAGAGAAAACACATCGTAGTCTTAGATAGTGGAGAACATCTTCTTTAGATTTATTTGCCGAGACATTTTACAATTTTGTCTTAATAAAGAAGAAAGCCAAGAGTTTTGCATTTCGCGTTGTACACAATTGAACATGATCCGTTGATTATGGCTTTTTTGATAAAAATTAGAACGACACATGTCAACACATTATGCATCGACATGGCAATCCCTGGAGAGCTCAATTCTAGTTTCATATAGTAGATTACAAATATAAAACCATCAACAAAACAGTTTCCATAGTTTATAAATGTTGTGTTTGTGGTTAATTAAAGTTGGAGGAAAACCACCCTCTCAGTTTTCCTATTGCCATCCAAAAGATCATATCTACTAAGCATGATTTTGAGTTGGTCACAGTAATTTTTGCGCATAAGTTATGCCGTGAATGCTTTTATGGAGAAAAAATGCAGATATTTACTGATCATAAGAATCTTTAATATTTATTCTCCCCAAAAAAACTAAATATGAGGCAGAGAAGATTGATTGAATTGCTAAGCGACTATGACTGTGAGATTTTCTGTTATCTAAAAAGGCTAATGTGGTTGTTGGTGCCCTCATAAGGAAGCAAGCTATTGTAGCATCTATAAAATCACAATTGGACTTAGTTGAAAAAATGAGCAAATTACATATTTTTATCCGTGAGGCTCAATCGGCATTTCTTCCTACTATGGGCATTCAGTCTGACTTGTTGGCACGCATTTGTGAATCTCAGAGGCAAGATAGTAAACGAGGTCCTATTTGTGACAAACCTGAGAATTTCAGACAGCTAGGGTACAAGCTATGAAGTGATGTAGTGTTGTTGTTCAAAAACAGAGTTTGTGTACCTAAGGTGTCTAAGTTGTTGGATGAGATTTTGCGATAAGGGTATTAGTCCGGGTATACAGTTCATCCATGTAGCACTTAGCTCTATCAGACACTTATAAGCCGTTATATCATTGGAATAATATGAAATGTGACATTGCATAATTTGCATCTAAGTGTTTGTTGTGTTAACATGTGGAAATCAAGCATCAGAAGCCAAATGTTAAGATTCAACCATTACCTATTCCCGAATGCAAATGGGATAAGGTCACTTTGAATTTTTTCAATTGACTCGCAAGGTCAAATAAGGGAAATGATTGGCTTTGAGTGATTGTAGATCGACTAACCAAATTAGCCCATTTCTTGCCAATGAAGATGACATTCTCATCGTCTCAACTTGCAGGATCTATGTGGAATAAATTGTAAGATTGGATGTTGTCCCAAGTAGCGTTGTATCATATCGCGATCCAAAGTTTACTTCACATTTTTGGGATAATTTGCATAAGGAATTGGGTTAGAAGTTGCATTTCAATACTGCTTATCATCCTCAGACATATGGATAATCTGAACGGACTATTCAAACATTGAAATATATGTTACAATCTTGCGTTAGATAGTCAACAAAAATGGAAGGAATTATTATCGCTTATTGAGTTTGCTTATAATAATTGTTACCATTCAAGCGTGGTATTGCTGCTTATTGCGTTTGCTTATAATAATTGTTACCATTCGAGACTCTATATGGTAGACAATGTTGTACTTTTTTGTGTTGGGCTGAAGCTGGAGAGATTGGAGAGACTAAGGGTCATGGTCCTGAGGTGATTTTAGAGACCGCAGAAAAGTAAGACTGATTTGAGATATGATGAAAGCAGCCCAAAACCGTCATAAGAGTTATTTAAATCGTCGGAGGTGCTAATCAAAGGTTTACCAATTAACCTATCGTGCTTGTAGCACTTTAGAGCCAATCCACAAGGAAACAAGCGTTTAACACACTAATAATACAAATCATGATTCAGTCTTAGCGATGAAAGTGTTTTTGGTTTTTAAAAGAAATTTGAATGTACATAAAGGTGGGAACAAGAAAAGTTGGTTTTGAAATCAAATAAAAAAAATCGAACTCTCGGGATGAAAGTTATTGACTAGGGTGATATTTGCTAACTAGTGGAGCTTAATCTACTTAACATAATTAATCCTTCAGCCTTAGATCAACGAATCCAACTCAATGTGACTAATTTATTCACTAATCATCTAATAATCAAAAACTCTTGTTAGCTATCAGATGATCAATGAGCATTAATATCAAGTTTAAATAACCATTAAACATCGTAATCATCTATTTCCATAAGCTATGTATGTAAAACACTTGATATTTTGGTTCAAACATTATCAAAGCTAATCTACTATTAATACCACATATCAAGCAAGGATCTATGTTGTTACAAGGTTAAACTCCACTAATATACTCCTAATCACTCTAAATCTACCATTTCCAAGACATATAAAAAAACTAATCACTAATCCTCAAAAAAATACAAAGCAACAAGGTTGCTCTTTTGGCTAATCATGATTCTCAATAGAATAGCTCAAAGATTTTAAAAGAAAAGAGAGGTTTGATAACTTTAAATAGAGAGATTTATACAAACTGTTTCTTAAAACTCCAAAAGTGGCTAAAAATCTCTAAAACAAAGCATAAGTGTTTCTCACATTCTAAAACGCGGTAGGAGATTAGGCGGCAGTCTAGTCGCTCAATGGACTACTACCACCGCGATTATAGCCAACTAACTCACTTAAATCGGGCGATTATTTTAAAGAAACTAAATTAAATTGGGCTAAAGCCATTACTGAAACAAGTCTTCGTTTTATACTCTACCCAACTGAATTATTACATGGACAGAGTATGCATTATTTATAAGAGATGTTTCTACACTCTCCCTATTTTACACCGGATGAGGAATCTTTCATTTCAACCTTTTTTCTTTCATTTGAACTTCTTTTTTTATTATTCTTGTGACTATAACCTTAACTTTTTCTTTGTCTTCTAACGTGTCTTAATTTCGTGCTCATTATGTTGAGACAAGATCTTTATGCTATTTTGTTTTTGAATATTATGTTAATTTATATTCAAAGCAAAAATTTTACAACATGTGTAATTGTTTTTTGAAAATTAAAAAAAAAACACAATTGGAGTAATTTAAATTATCGATAAGTAATTATCTCGTTAAAACACAAACGTAGAAAAATTATCTGAGACAAAACCAGATTTTGGGAAAAAGAATACAAATCACTTTCGAAAGAGCTAAAAAAACAGAAAAAAAATTTGGGAAAATATCGTTGAAGTAGCTGATGAAGAAATTTTGGTAACATGCTATCTTGTTGCGAGCCACAATGTGAGACCATCGTCGTAAGAGACATCTCCTTGATTACGGATAGAACTGAAACGATTTCTAACATTATTGTCGATTACTCTAACAAACTTAGCCGAAAAGGACGAAACTTCTCCATGTCCTCTTCCATTACGCTCTCTCCAAATATGATAAATGGTTGTTTGAAAAGTGTACTTGAATATGAAAAGAGATGTTTGATCGAGGCTTTGACTACTTAGCATATTTATCAGCTGGCTCCAATCTAGCAAAAAATCATTATCGACTAGTATACCTACTCGAGAAGACCACATTGCTGCCGAGAATCGACATATAAAGAAAAGATGATTACGAGACTCATTTAAGGATCCACAAAATATGCATGATGTTCTTTTTCCTGATTTCCAGTCCCGCATACGATCTCCTATTGGAGGTCCATTGTTGATAGCTAACCATGTAATAAATGAGTATTTGGATGTTGCATATTGAGCCAAACTCCCTAATACAAGTCATTACATGATATTGAAACACTTACCAGACTTTTTTCGCCTTTGTGCTAAAAGTGTTCTTGTATTTGTCATTGTTACCTCTCCATAAAGGGATACCATCTCCATCCGTAATGGTAGTCTTATCAATTTCTGCGTCAATCTGAATATAATAATCAGTTATATTCCGTCGTCGACGACTAGTAACCTTGGTTATAGCTACTAAGTCGAATGCCTTTAAAATATCAATTTTCATGGCACATCGAAGAGAGATCGAATCTTTGTGATATTCCTTTACTATCGCAGTAGCAAGAACAATTTTTTCCATCAATAACCTATATTTGACAAAGGCAGATTGGTTTGAAGCAATGAACTTAGGTAAAATAACCTTGAGTCATTTTGCAATAATCTTTGATATCACCTTATAAATAATATTGCAGCAAGAGATAGGACGGTAATCTCTCATTGTCCTCGCTTTTTCCTTCTTCAGTATAAGTGCTAGAATGGTAGTATTGAGTCTTGTGGGGAGAAACCCTTTTTCAAAAAATGACTTAACAACATTAGTAAGATCTTTCCCAACTATGGATCATGTTGTCTTGGAAACTTCAGTTGTATAACCATCCGGGACAGGCGACTTATTATTTGGCATCATAAATTCAATCTATTTGATTTCCTAATCGGAGACTTCTAAACTCCAGAAGCTTCTGCAAATGATCCATCGATGCACCGTCGTATTCAGATGGCTATTGTGATAAAAATTCTTTAAAATAGCTCTCGGCTTCCCCTTAATCTCCTCACCCATTTTCAAAGCCTCATCATTTTGATCAATAATTTCCCTGATCGAATTCTGTATTTTCCGAATCCCGGCTGTCCTATGAAAGTATGCATTATTTTGATCACTCATGTTCAACCAATGAAGCTTAGATTTCAACTTCTTATTATCCAACCCTTTCTCTACTACTTTTTGGGTCGATGGATCTGCTAGAGTTGCAGCTTTCTTGTTACAAAGATCCTCATGAGCTTCCCGAGTGCGGTTAACCATAACTTCAAGATTCTCTTTTCCCAATTTTTGTAACAAAGGCTTCAAACCTTTAAGCTTTTTTGATACGCGGAATAATGCCGATGTGGAGACGGAGACAAACAGAGGTGTTGTTTTATCCAATATTTTCCTACGATTTCCTGAAACTGTGGTAAACTTGCGAGCACATTTGAAGATTTACAAGGCTTCTTATGCTGAACATTTGCTCTTCCCAATGAAATTCTTCCTCAAGCATGATCTGAGCACCCACCCAAATCAAAACAAACATAGGATAATGGAAATTTCTTGCATATTAGTCCATCTTCTCTCTTATTACACCACATAAAACGAGAGCCAGGATGCAATAGATCAAATAACGAGCAATACCTGACTATTTCCTGAAAATATCGCATACCAAGGGGAATTGTTGGTGTTCGAAAAAATTTGAATGCTCCTCGCCATCTAAAATCTCTTTGAAATCCACCGTTTATTTCTAAACAATGGAGAATTATGATGGCGCCAAATATCCTCCCATAGCTCCTTTCTTTCCTCCAAAAAATTAGAAACATACACAAAAGAACATAAAAATTCTTCTGCTTCTGCGGCCAATCAAACCCAACAACTCTTAAACATTGGTGTTAAGCTAGTCTTTGCCTTCCATAATACCCAAATACGTCCTAATCGATGAGATTCATAATTCGACATGAACGACCTATTTTGGAAAACTGAACTGACAATGTTGATAGCATTATTCTCCTTGACTCACGTCTCCAACAAGCAACCAAAGTGCATATACTGATTATTTACCCAATTGCAGATAATTGAATGGTTAGTACTTTTGTTGAATCCACGAATGTTCCAGAAGAAACCTGGCATCTAAGTTTTTTTCTTTGGAGCTTGTCTTTTTCAGCACCAGGACTCACTTCCTTTGTGACTAAGGCATTCGAATCTAAGCTGCTCATATTCGTAATTTTCGAAGCAAGGGGATGAAAAGGTTAGACATTTGATACGTTTTTGCTTATTTCCCCTTCTTCCTTATCATCAGCCTTTCGCTCCACTATCCCTTTTTCGCCAAATCCTTAACTTGTAACTCAGGATGCACTACTTGTTCAATGCTCTGGTCTTCTAAAATTTCATCTTCGAATAGAAGAACAGAGAAATAAGAAGGGGAGCCAACCGTATTTTGTTGTGGGATTGGTTTTCCCCCTAGATGACTTCCTTTGGTTGGAGAAACAAAAGAACATCCATCTTTTCCTAATCCAATATCCGCCAAACTTTCCACAGATTTATTAGAACCGATAAGCTTCCCATTAATAGCTAATCCAGCCAATGAAACACTCAAATATGCAACATATTCTCCACCCACTTCTATATCTTCACATACAAGATATGATGGATCTGTTGTGTTGATAACTCAGCCAACGAAACACTCAATGGTGCAAGATATCTGCCACCCACATCTGTATCTTCACATACTGGATGTGACGGATTTTGTTGTGGCTTACCAATTTTCCTAGCTTTTGTAGACTTCAAAATTGAAGCACAAGCCTTAGTCATTGAAGCTGAAACTGATTGCGATAGATCATTCCTAGAATTTGACCATACTCCCTGCTTGAGGATCCTTGGAATCTCAATATCTGTAGCTTTAGTGCGACAAGTCTCCTTTAAATATCCCCACTTGAAATATGCAGTGTAGTTTGGCGGAAGCCAAGGATATGAGTAAAGAACTTCTGACACCACTCCATGTTTTATCTTGAAAAAAAAAATCTGGTAACGGTCTAGTTAAGTCAACATCCACAAAAAGCTTTGCCTCATCAATCTTGTTGCAAGGTTCTGTATCTGGATGAAGACTCCTAAGCTCACCCACAACACTTGATAGAAAACTTAACCCCTTCCAAGAGAAGAAAGAAGTTTGAACTTGTTTAAGAGTAACCCAAAAGGGTATTCTTCATAGAGTTGATTGATCATCTTCGAGAATTGGACCATCATAGGTTTACCCGAAGTATTCCACATCTCCCTGCGTACCACTCGGTCTCTGATCGCTCTATCCTGTATCCAAAACTTAATAGTGGTTGAGTTCACTACAAAAACATTAATCTTTATAGTCTTATTCCCATAACACCAAATCTTATTCACTATAACATGAATCTTACCGATGTGTGGTGCTGTTATTGGGAACTTACCAACTATCAAGTCATCCAATAAAGGAGTTTGATCATTAATAAAATCACCTGGAACCTGGATAAAAGAGTTTCTCTCTTTTGATAAAACCGTCAATTCATGCTTAGGCAACGACGGTGTTTTTTGAACAGCAGACAAATAAGTTTTACGTGGTACTTCCAGCACCACCGGAGACACCTTACGAGACTCAACCTGAATATTACTAATTGTAATTGCTGCAGTTTCCTGCTCTACAACAGCCCCTGCATCTACCACTACACCCACCTTATTATCTGAATCAATCTGAAACCCGGACATAACCTCTGCAAATTTCTCAACTAAACCAACCTTTTGACCCTCTAAAATAATATCAACCCTGATATATCCTCTGTAACTTTCATAACCACCGAACCTTCTAAACCAGACACAACCGTAGACTCTGAACCCGAAACTTCCACCAAAACCTTACCGATCTCTGAACCTATTGCATACTATGTTCCCAACGCTACCACTGAAACCTTAAATCCAACTGAATCAGGCACCTTCTCTGTCAACAACTGAAAGTTGTGTAACCTCTTAAAGCTTATCCATGACTGTTTCGTTTTGCGAACAAAGCTTCCCTGAAATTTCCTCTAACCCAGCAGAACTACCGACGACCGCAACGAAACCATCTCTTCCCCCGACGATGGCGACAACGACGAAGCCACCAGGCTTGGCGGTGAAACCATTCCTTCCTCTGCATGGAAACCCTATCTCCCAAAATTTGCCAAATCGCATTACTCTACTAAACGCTCTGTTTTGTCCCAAGAGGTATTATCATTAACTCATCTTTATGCTATTGCTTAGTATTCTTATTTTGTGATCTGTTTGTATATATTTATCTTTTATTTTAATAAAATGAGATGAAAAACCCATTTCGTGTAAGTTGACTAGAGTATTGGTCTACATACTAATACTAGAGGTGTCAAAATGGGTCAATATCTATGGGTTGACTCAGTCTGTCTAATATTTTAGTGGACTTGGGTTAAATTTTTTAACTCAAATAAGTAAATGGGTTTTGGTGGGTTAGCCCTAATGAGTTTGTAAATATAATAGGTTAACCCATTAGGATTATGCCCCATCGTTTTATCACTAATAATTAAAATAATAATAAATATATTAAATATCTAAATTCTAAAGTTAAATTTATCATTTATATTCAATATTTTGTTATGAATATTGCTATTATTATTATTTATTTATTTATTTATTTATTTATTATTATTATTATTATTATTATTATTATTATTATTATACTGAAGTTTCTAAAAAAAATTTCAAATCATTTGTTAACATTGAAACGAAAGTTGAAATTGAGGAATCATACACATCAAAAAATATTCAACAGTTTTTCAAAAAAAGAAAAGTTTTTTGTTTTTACAGTTTTATGGATTTGTGATTTTAAGATTTTATGATTTTTTTCTCTTTTAATAATTCTATATATATATATATATATTAATTTGTTACAGGTAAATGCTCTTTGGTTTTATAATTATATGATATATTTTAGATTTTTTATTATTATATTTAATTTATATATGGGTAACCGATATAACCAATATAACCAATCGGTTTAATGATTTTGAGTTTGGGTATATAAATTATAACCCATAAAATAAATGGACGGATTAATCTCACCTATATAAATCTCAAACCCAGATCGGTTTGGATCATGCTAGATCGGGTTACCCATTTTGACATCCCTAATTGACACAAACTATATTATATCCATATTTATGATTAGAATTATGTTGTACATATTTCATCTTTGCTTCAAAATAAATTATGAAAAAATTAATTAACTTTTTAAATTCAAATTTTTATTAATATACAATTCCAGCATAATAAATTATATTTGATATAGTATATTTATTTTAATATTAAATTATAAAAAATATAGCAAAAATTAATTTGTAATTAATCTCTGATTAATGTGATAGGCGCTAGGCCCAACCTAAGCGTTCGACTAGCGCCTAACAAAATTTTGAACTCATAATAAATCGAGTCAAACCCAGTTTATAAAATGGATAGCAAAGCTCGGATTGGTGTCAGCGGTGTCGTGTCGTCGATGCATGAAGTTGCTGGAGCTCATCGGTTTAGCGACGCCGCTATCTGACATCATTAGGACATATCGACGTGGTGAAAATGCTACATTTCAATGCTATATCTATAGAAAATTCGGACACGTCCTCACCAGCACCAAACCGCTACACGATCCCACTGGTCCTCGATGGTATCTCCAAGTCGTTGTATCTAGCCGCTATAGGTTAGGGATTGACTTCTGACCTCTACACCACATCGCTAGCTTCTTTGTTACCTTGTCATGTCTTTAACGGTCTTCATCATACTGGGATGTCTGACGGCTATGCCTCGTCGGTATCATACTGAGCTCGTCACACTGCTACATCAAGCCACTACTCCAGAGAGATGTCATGAAATTGCTGCATGAGCCACTAGATCCTCTGTTCTTTATTTAAAAGCTCTCTTTGATCCATTTCATTTCATTTACTTCCCCTTTTGATTCATTTCATTCCAAAACCTACAAAGTAAGGATACATATGCAAACAATGCAACTAACTCCTAAAATGAGATGAAAATGAAATAATTTAATGAGAAATACAATCAAAAACTTCATAAAAACTCAAAGTATCAACTCGCCCAAACTTATCTCTTGCTTTTCGCAAGCAAACAATAAGAGGCAAGTTGAGAGAAAGGTGAAAATGGCGATTCAAAAGCCACAAAGTTCAAAAATGGATTCAACACGAGGTTCTCGAACATAGTTAAACAATACACACCCAACACTTTACTCTTCTGTACTTCGCCATAATCATACTAATTTAACTCTCTAACAATCCCGAAAACAAAACAAACATGCAATCAATTTCAAAAAAAACTATTCACGTTCAATTAGCCTTTTAATTGAGGACTTTCTAAGGGAATCTCAATCAAGTTCTTTTGACTTGGTGGAAAAAGGTTTAAAGGATGGAAAATAGAGGGTTCAATGTTGTTTGCGGCTTTCTCTCGAAACGAATGCAAGTCATTTCGCAATAGCAATGGAGAACAAGACCAAATGTTGATACAAGATTCTCTTCTAATTATCAATCCATTTGCATGCCTTCAACTACTTATCTATGTATATCCAATGACTTGAACATCTTATTTCTCAATCATTTGGATACTCAAACAATGAACCTCAATTCTACAAGAAATCTTAACCCGAGTCTTTTCTTGTCTTTTGTTAACGAGAGAAATTTTTCGCATTCAAAACACATGTTCATTCTTTTTCCGAATATTATGTAAAACTATATTCAAAAGAAACTTTTTACAACCAATGCATCTGTTTTTGAACTAGAAATTAGAAACAAAAGAGAACAATTATTGACTTTTGAAAAATGGTTGCCACGTTAAAACCCAAAAATGGAAAACCCAATTGATACAAAACAAGTTTTGGGAAAAAGAGTACAAACTAATTTTTAAATGATCTGAATTTTTTTGTAAAATCGAACATAATTGTTGACGAGACTGAGAAAAGAGTCATCCTTTCTTATCTTGATGAGAACCAAATCTCCATGCACCTATATTGTCTTCTATCCCCTTCATGTCGTATAAAAGATAACTGGTTTTGAACTTGCTTATCAGAAACCTTAACATTTGAGGCAAAAGTTGTGGGGCTTCACCATGTCGTCTTCTATTTATTTCCTTCAATATAGAATGGATTACAATTGGTGTTCAACCTTATTAATAAGCTAGAAAACATATCTTAACTATAATTGGTGTTCCTTTTCCAGTCCCTTATCCGTGAGTAGCTTTAAAATCATATCTCAAACCAAAGAAAACGTTCTTACAAGCAGCTTATTAATAAGGTTGAACGATATATCTCTTAAGAACGGGCAGCTGATAAATATATGGTTTCGAGTCTCCAATGGTTCCTGACAAAAAAACACAAGCGGGGTTGACTCCCAAATTCCAGCTTAGCATCCTATCATATGTTGTCAATCTGTTTCTTATCGCGAGCCATGCTAAAAGAGAATATTTCATAGTTTCTTTGGAAAACCAAATACCTTTATACCATTCTACCTTTACCTTGATGTTTCGAATGGCTTCTCACGTCTCCTTGTGCTAAATGCGGGTTTAAATCTGTCTCCTTTTCCTCTCCAAAGAATTTTGTCCTCCTCCACTATCAAACCCTTCATGCGGATGCCTTTGAGAGCATTTTCTATTAAATTAAAATGGTTAATCCTGTGTTGGCTTTTCCTATGAGAAGTTACTGTTTCAGTCACTGTGGCATGTATACTAATTCCCATATCATACACCCTCTCTACCCTATTATTGATATTAATTTCCCAAGAGGTGACCAATTGTCATACCAAAAAGAAATACTTAGCCCGTTAAGAACTTCCACTTTTACAAAGTCCACAACTATTGATCGATACTTTAAGATCTTCTTCCACATCCAAGATCCTAGCAATGATGTCTCACTGATCGACCAAAAAGAGTCTTTTCGTAACAAATATAACTGGAACCATTGAACCCACAAAGAATTAGAAGTTAAAATTTGCCAGATCACTTTTAGACAGCTAACCTTATTCGCCTCCTCTTTTGGCACCCATACATCTGTCTATGCCACTTTAGAATTTTTTGAATTCAACTCGGGACCAGACCATAGGAAAGTCGAGCATAAGCTATCAATCTCCTTTATACATGCAGTAGGTAATCGGAAAGTCGACATCCAAAAGTTTGTATGACTATGGATTACCAAGCTTATAAGCTGCAAACGTCCTACAAAAGATAAATGTCTTATTGTCCAACTACTTGTTGTCATTCTCGAGATAAAAGCGGCAATCTCAAATATCTTACCGGTAAAGCACCAGACTCAAAAGGGAAAGCGTGTAGAATCAGCTTTTTATCCCATTCTTTAACTCCTGCAATGTATATCATCAATGTCTCAAGGCTTATTTTCAACCCAGAGAATTCTACGAATTTCTCAAAACTTTTGAATACCCTCTATTGATCTTTTTTTCCGATCAGTGAACACCAATAAATCATCTGCAAAACATAAGTGAGTTAGCTTGAAATTCCTACAGCAAGGGTGGTAAGCAATATTCTCTTCCAGCGCAGCCTTGTCTACCATGGTTGATAGCACGTGCATGCAAATAACAAACAAATAAGGAGATAAAGAGCAGCCTTGCCGGAGACCCCTTTTACTTTGAAATAACCCAGCCAACTCTCCATTTACTTGAACTGAAAACGAGACTGTAGTGACGCAAATCTCAATCCATTTAATAAACTAATATGGGAGATTCAGAGACGAGAGAGTGGCTATAAGGAAAGGCCATTGAACTAAATATAAAGCTTTCAAGATAACTATCTTTACTTCACCATGTGGTGATATGTCTTTCTTATAATAATCCTTTACCACTTTAGAAGCTAGAAGAACATTTTCCATCAACAATCGAATCTTCACAAAAGCAGACTGATTCGGCGAGATGAAATATGGGAGATTGACTTTGAGTCTATTTGCTATAGTCTTCCATATTACCTTATATATGACGTTGCAGTAAGAGATAGGTCGGTAATCCTTCAACTCGTTTGCTTCTTTCTTCTTAGGTATCAACAAAAGTATGGTTGTATTTACTTCTTTTGGAATAAAACCAAACTGGAAAAATGATTGAACCGCCACAACAAAATCTTTTCCGATATTGACCAAGTTTCTTTTAAGAACTCTATTGTGTATCCATCCAGTCTAGGCGCCTTATTAGTAGGCATAAATCCACATTTGATAGGCAGTTAGAAAGGCAAAAATTCATGAAAATAAGTCCCATCAACCTTCTTTGCTGTCCACTATGGTACCATCAGCACACTTTATTTCTCTTATCGCATTCCTCATATCCCTTGCTTTTACAGTATTATAGAAAAATTTAATGTTTCCATCTCCAACATTCAACCAATGGAGCTTTGATTTTTACTTCAAAAATTTTCTTCCAAAGAGACATGTAGCCAACGGTTATAAGCTGTAGCTTCACTTCTCAGGGCCAATTCTGTTGGATTATTTAGGGTGACTAGCTGGCATTGACAAAGCTTCTTTAATGTTTCCTTTGTCTTCTTTGTTAAATCCCCAAAACGATCCTTACTCATATTTTTGATTTTCGGTTTCAGCGCCTTTAATTTTTTGGAGAACCTATAAATTGCTGAAGTGCAATGATGTAGAGGTTCTGTAGCATCCCAATACTCCCTCGTCATTCTTAAAAACCCCAGATCTGTAGCCAAAGCATTAACTAACTTTAAAGGCTTTCAAATATAAGGATTATACGCTCGTATCTTAATTTTATATCTTAAATGGTCTGAGAAGCCCCTGGCTTCAAAAATACTCCATAATATTGTTGACACTCAACTATCCATTTATCATTCACCAAGAACTTGTCAATCTTTTTACAAATAAGCTGATCGCCGTATCGTTTATTACACCATGTAAACAATGGCCCATGGAACTGCCTATCCATCAAACAGTAATCACTACAAGAAAGCAGACTATAAGTGATGGAAATATCCGTCGGAAAGCCGTCGGAAAAGGACCATTCCGATGGATATTTCCGACATATTAGGTCATCAGAAATAACCATCGGAATAGTATCCATCAAAAATCCGTCGGAACCAAAAACTGACGGATTTCCAACAAGAGTTATTCTGATGGATTAACAACGGGTTATTTTCCGACGGATTTTTGTCGGATCATTTTTTACGGATTTTTGACGGGTTATTTTCTGACGGATTTCTAACGGGATTTATTCCAACGGATTATTAGTGACAGATTGTAGACGAATATTGTATATATTTTTAAATAATATTAATATTTTTATATTTAATAATTTGAAAGATTTAATAAATATTAATAATGAAATAAAATTAAAATTTAAAAATTTAAAATCCAAAAAATATTTAAAATCCAAAAGTTAAACAATATCATAAAATAGAAAACATAAAAAGGAAAATCTTGACGACCTCACATCTTCGCCATGAAAGCTTCCATCAAAGCATTCCTTGCTTCCACCTATGTGTTAGTTGCTTCCATCTCGGATTTTGTCGCTGCGTTTGTGGCCGTCAATTCTTCATAATGTTGATCATTTTACATAGATGCTTCTTTAATGGTTTGAATCTCATCCTTCAAATCCGCGATCTTAGAAATCATCTCTACAAGTAAGGCCCAAAGCTCGGCTCCTGAAGAAAACCGTGAAATGGGTTAAGAAGAGTCGTGGTACGCCTTTGGAACTCCGAAAACACGGTCTCGATGACGAATTCATTCCACTTCTCGATAGGAATTTCATTGGAAGAGTCTCCTTCTTCTGGAGGCTGAGACTAAAGATACTCATCTCCGAGCGACTTCACGGTCTTGAGCGTGTCTTATCTTGAATTTTCTTAGTCTTTTTGTTCGTGTGAAGATCCTCTACCAACCAAAGATGCGATGGACGGACACAGTCGATATTAAACTGGAAAATAAAGCAAATAAAAAGTAATAAGTTAATAATAATAAAAGATAAAGAATCAAAATATTTAAAAACTTACCAAATTTTCTTCCCAGGACAACAAAGTCGTCGCTCCAGCGTTGTACATTGCAATGCGGAGTTCGTCTTAGAAGTTTTATCTGTCACATCTTGCGTCCATTAATAGACTAACCCATTCTACAGCTCGGGTTTGTGGATGAACTCTCTGGGCACGTCATTGTGTCTCCACTTATTCTTCCACCCGTAAAGCTTTTTGGAGTACATTCGCGCAGTTTTCGACTCGAATTCCGTTCTTATCCGCGTATGATGCTCCATATCACAGTTAACCTCTTGCTGCAAGAAATAAAACATTAGATTAAAAATTAATATAAATAAATATTGAGTAAAGTATTCAAAATGAATTGTAACTGCGAATTGCCGAAACCATAATTCGCGGTCTTGCGGAGGCATACCAGTGAAAGTTGGATAAGGAAGTTTGATCATTCCGTCCAACATCCTATTGATGGCTTTGGTTATTCCATTGTTGGAATAACCAAAGCTACAAAAAAGAATTTTTTATTTAAGTGACAGAAATAAATAAATATATATATATATGTACATATAAAGAAAATTACCAAATAGCTCCCCCAGCACGTCATGGATGAATTCTTTGTAGACATTCTCTCCCTGATTGAGATATAAAATCTTCAACTCTCTTTTGCGTTGATGCTGGTGGTTCCGTCTCCGGAATGTGGCTTGGCGGGTTCTGGGAACTCGATGGCCTAACTGCACTTCTCCTACCTGAAGCTCCACTCGATCCACCTTGTAAAGGACACAACACAATGTAATGGTACTGACCGTAATCCCTATAAAGAAGAAATAATAAATATATATATTTCAAAAAAATTATAAAATCTAATACATTAAATCAAACAAAATTAGTAAATGTTAATAAAATTATAAATAAATAAAAAATTTGTAAAACTATTAATAAAATAAAACTTCAAAATTAAAATCTATAAAAATTCTTATAACCATCGAAATAAAATAAAAAACATCAAAAAATCAATAGATTGTCAAAAAAATCTAAATCTAACCATAGAAATAAAATAAAAAACCTTAAAAAATATTCAATAGATTATCAAAAATCTATATCTAACCATAGAAATAAAATCAAAAACCATCAAAAAAATTCAATATATTATCAAAAAAACTAAATATAACCATAGAAACCCTATATCTAATTGGCATAATACTAAATCTAACTTCAAAAACCTTGATCTAACTTTTGATATCTAAATGTAACCCTAAATCTAAGGTTCCAAACATGTAAATCACAAAAAATACAACGAAAACTTACAAATTAGATAGATTGTTATCCATTGGAATGATTCTAGGTTGGATTGGTGTTAATTTTTTTTGGATTTTAGGTAAAATCAGACTGAAAATTGAAAAGGCAATTGAAAGGTTTTGTTTGTGGTTTTGGCAATTCTTCGCGAAGAAGAAGATGAAGTTATATTGTTAAAGGCTTTCCGACGGATATACCCGTTAGAAAGACATTAAAAATCTATAGGCGCCTTAATTAAATCATTTGGCAAACGTAACCGCGCCATAAATTTTGCTTAGCCATTGCAAAATTTGAGGCTCGGTTACATTACAAGAACGCATGAGAGATACTAATACACCCTAAATCCGTCAGAAAACTCCTATCCCGTCAGAATCCATCGAATATGGAAGACTACACATGTTATGTATGTTTCAAGGAGTTCAAGGTTAATATATATATATATATATAATAAGTCGACCGTCTGAAATTTCTGACGGATTTCCGATGGGCAAGCTAATTTTATGTTTCAATATGCAAGCGTGTGAGCTCCGGCTCAGATAGAATTTGGTTCTTCCCCTTTCCACTAACACAACCAACTTGGGTAAACAACACAGGATCATAGAAAGGACAAATCGATCTCTCACCTCTATAATCATAACGAGCAGGACATCGACTCTTCATATGCACTTCTGATGGAAATTAATATTCACCAAAGTGTAAAACTTCTTCGTTGAGGCTCTGTGCGATAATAGATCCTTCAACTTTCCTTAAATTTTTAACCTCCTTCTTTAGATGGAACATGTACCGCTCAAATGGATACATCCACCAGTATTGTACAGGGCCTCTTAGTGATGCTTCTCGTGGGAGGTGGATTAGAAGATGTTCCATAATATCGAAGAACAACAGGGGAAATATCTTCTCCAGATTGCAAATAATCACCGGTACATTCAATTCTAAATTTTGAATACTCTCAGGTGTAAGTGTTCTGAAGCACAAGTTTCGGATAAAAGCACCAGTTCCTGAAAATAGAAGTAGAACATTCAACAAATAAATATATATGGTTAGTAAATTGATATAATCAAGGAAGTAATGATATTTACCTGCAATTTCTTGGTGGAAATTTTCATCAAGAAGATGGGCAAAATGCAAATGGAAGTACCCGTTGCATGACAATATAACAGTCATGACTCTTCATTCCACTAAATTTCTGTTCTCCATAATCAACGTAATTAGGTAGATTAGATGTGTATCTATCTGTGAATTTAACATCTTCCTAAATCCAATAAAAAATCAGGTTCATTTCGGTAGCAAAATCAATCCCTTTATGAACTTAGTTAAGGGTAGTCGTTCTTTGTTAGGTAGATGTGAGGAAAGAAAGAGCTTGCGAATCGAGAAAGAATTCTCTCCCGGAAGGCTATGAAATAGCTTGTTTCTTATTTGCATCTAACTGGTGGGCAGACATATAATATCTACGATTCTTCGTAACATTAAGAACATCCCGAGTACAAATCATTGGCAAGTTTAATCTAGAGTTCATATTATCTTTGGTCTTCCCTTGGACGTTTAAAATAATGTTCATGATGTTATCAAAGAAGTTATTCTCAGTATGCATGACATCTAGATTGTATCTCAACAAATGGTCTTTCCAATAAGACAAATCTCAAAAAATACTCTTTTGTGCCAATTATGATTTACACCGACACCATCAACAGGATCATCCCATTACCCGCACAGTAAGGAGTCCTCTCAGCACCAAAATCTCTTAACTGATCCAATATAGAACTACCATCTATCTCAGGAGATGGACCGTCAAACACTTGTTTATCTTTCGTAAACAATGTCTTCGATCAACAATGCGAATGACCACTCAGTATGAATCTTCTATGACAATCAAACCAACAACTATTTCTTCTGTTAACCAATTGTAATGCATCAGTGTTATCTGAAAATAATGTTGGCATGAAACATCATACACTTCAACACCAAGCATGGAGATAAACAAGTGTTTGGCATGAAACATCATACGCTTCAAGCATGGAGAGAAACAAAATCTCTATACGCATGCACACAAATTGAGGAAAATTATGAGGAGTTACAATTACAAGCCAAAACGAATATTGCCTTCCATGATTTCCAAATGGGTTAAAACTATCTGTGCATATTCCAAGGTATACATTCCTTCGCTCATAAGCAAAATCCGGATACTTTGGCTGAAAATGTTTCCACTCTTCTGCATCTGAAGGATGAGTAATCTCTCCTTCTTGACTATGCTCTGCATGTCATCTCATTGCCTCTGCCGTGTGGTGTGATTGATAGAAAATCTTTAAGCTCTCAGTTAATGGTAAATACCATATCCGTTTATATGGAATTGTAAATCTCCTACTTGTTTCCTGAAATTGAAGTATACGACAAATTTTACATCTTCTCCGGTTTCTTTTTTCTCTCCAATATATCATACAATTATCGATGCACACATCTATCATCAATATGGTAACCCAAGACCAGCAATAATTTTCTGAGCCTGTAGTATGATACTGGTGAAAGATTATCGTCTAGCAAAATATCTTTCACAAAATCTGTTATCGCATCAACAATTTCTGCCAAATTTTAATTCGTCTTAATAGTCATCATTCTACTTCTCTACAACCTGTATATAGTGGCTGCTTCGCTGTGTCTAATATATGAAAAAAAAGTTGTGCTTCTAAATTAGGTTCTTCAACCCTATCTCCATCTACAGCGGCTAATGGCATATTTTCTCTAAACATATTGTTCACCATCTCAACGGTATCTATACCAAAATCTACTTTTGTTCTATGTTCTTCTAATGTTTCTGGAACATATGGTTCACAAGTACTACCATAACCATAATTTGTTTTCTCATGTAAATACCAAATCTTGTAATACGGCATAAACCCATACATATACAAGTGATTCTAAAGAAACTCTATCTTAACATTATGTGAATTACGACAATTAGAACATGGACATTTAAACTTACGACTTTTCGCGACTTGTTGATTTGTTGCCAATTTCATGAACTCGCATATACCTCGTGCATATTCTTCTTTCATTAAGTTTGACTCAGGATAATCGGTTTGTCCATCCATGATCGAAAATATCTAGAAAGAGACATCTATATCTGATTTCAAAGAATTTTTAGTAATGTATTGAGTTATGAATGAATGTGGGAGTGTAAAAAAATATTTATAAACTCGCAGGCCGTCAGAAATCTGCCACAAGTTTTCAAAATATCAAACGGTTATATAATGGATACATAAACGTAACTATTTTCTGACGGCTTTCCGACGGGCAATGAAAAAAGTGTCAGAAATCCATCGGAAATGTAACGGCTATATTAACGTCCATAATTTCTCATAGATTTCTAATGGTTTTTTCACTGCCCGTCGGAAATCTGTCACAAAAGTTCCGACAGGCCTACATCCTTCAGAAATTTCTGACGGATTTGCAATGGATGGTGAATAGTCAAAATTTCGTCGATCAGCTTTCAAAAAATCGGTATGTTTCCGGTTTGCTTTCTTGTAGTGAATATTGTACCATGTCTTTAAAATCTCTCATTCCCAGTGGATAAATCATGAACCGAGTGCTCCTCACATCTTAGAATTTCACTAAAATCACAATAAATCATCCATGTTTTATTTCTAAACAAAGGCAACCATGATGATTTCTCAAATCCTCTCATAACTTTTTTTCTTTCTTTATTCACTATTTTCTTTCTATTTTTTTTTTGGGTACTCTCTCTTTCTTTTTAATTGTCTCTTTTCAACTTAGAGAAATAACACAATCTTTCTTTTTCTTATTCATACTTGAGAAATCATGTACATTCTGATGCAAATTATGTATTGTTGAAGTTTAATTTCATCTGCTAAGTTTATGTTTGACTAATAAATTTGAATTATTTTTTTTGTTTTATACCAACATGTGAAAGTTTTTTGTGTGGGATCAAGTGTTGGTATATGTATGTCTGGTTTGAAGTCTCACTAAGCGATTTTTCATTCACATAAGTTCTGATTTCCATGTATATGGTTTTGAGAAGGAGCAGCTTGTAGCCGACACTTAGAATGTTGAATTCTTTAGTGCGAGACTTAGTAATTTTCTTTATGTTTTATCTACTCTTATTTCTTAGATTTGGATTTTTATGAAATTAAAAACTTATTGTATTCTGGGATTTCATTAATTTTCTTTAGATCTTTGCTTTTGCTTC
This sequence comes from Cardamine chenopodiifolia, assembly GCA_963922655.1. Classification (NCBI taxonomy): domain Eukaryota; kingdom Viridiplantae; phylum Streptophyta; class Magnoliopsida; order Brassicales; family Brassicaceae; genus Cardamine; species Cardamine chenopodiifolia. The sequence goes on from OZ000479.1 coordinate 4,496,535, forward strand.
AAAACACTTTTTTGAATTAATAGTTTACGAGTCTAGGTAGTTTGTGGAATCAAGTTTATTAGTTCATGTAGAGCCTTGGATTCTTGCGAGGAATAGCCCTTGAATCCTGGTCTCTAACCCCTCGTGGTTATGGAATCAATCACCAACTAGCTACTCATCATCTAGTCATCACTTCCACCATAGTTTCAGTCTTTGAATCCTTGTTTTTATCTTGGTGGAATCCGAGGTCTACATCATTGGTATCAGAGCTTAAAAGCTCCTATATTGGGTTGTTTTGAGTTTTATCGCTTTTATTTTCGTGTTGTTTCAGTTTTGTTTCAATTTCATTAATAGAAAACCCTAAAAATATTTTATGTTTCTTAGTTTCAATTTTTCATCTGTATTAGTGTTTCAATTTTATAAAATCATAAACAAATCATAAAAACATTTCATCTTTGGTTTTTATCTTCGCAAAACTCTATAACACCATAAAATTATCGCTTTTACTTTATAAATTTGTTTGATATTTTTCATTCATAAGAACTTAAACCGCAATATTCTGGTATTTTCTCTGTTCTGTGTTTTGCTTGAAAGAACTTTAACTTCTTGTTTGATTTCTTTTGCAAGGTACCATCATAATGGGAGATGTGTCACCCCCTGTTACTATGGAAGTCCGAATGGCAGGTCTCACTCTAACAAATCAAACAATCAACAACCTCAACACTCAGATGTTCGCAATGCAAACCAACTTCAGAACCTTCAAAACACGTCTTGATCAATTGGATCCACCAAACCAAAATGGTGTACCTTGATGGACTAGCATGAAGTTTGAGCTTCAAAGAAGGTATGTTCCACCTCATTATCACTGTGACTTACTAAAATGTTTTTGTGCTTTGTTTCAGGGAACTAGAAGCGTAGAAGAATACTATGAGGAGTTTGAACTCATAAGAAGTCACCTAGAACTAGAGGAGACAGAGGAGTCACTCATGTCATAGTTTGTGGAAGGATTACAAGATCAAATACATATAAAAGTGGAGATGCAACCATACCACTCGCTACGAGAAGTCCTCTTCCTCGCCATACATCGTGAGCAAAAAATCAAAAAGAAGACTTCTACCAGGCCCAGAGTCATGGAAAACTCATGGAGCCAACCACATTCCACGACACCCGCACCATAACTACCCCCACAAACATAGACAAAGGAAAATCAATGTCCATTGATTCACTTTTCAAGTCAACTGACTACCATGCTGAACAAGGTAAGTCTTCTAACTCTCGAAGAACACATGACATTGGTTTTGTTACAAGTTTTAAGGAAGGGGTCATATGGCAAAGGTTTGCCCACAACAAGAGAGCTATGATCATTACGGCTTACGGTTATGATTCACTAGAAAAAGCTGAGCCCATGCAACGTGCCGAGACCATCATTTATCCCTAGGAAGGCAAGCTATTAGTCATCCATAGAGCTCTCAATCCAGCATACCACCGATGAACCCGAACCACGAGATAACTTGTTCCACTCTTTTTGCACCATAAAGGATAAGGTATGACTCCTAATTCTGGATAGCGGTTAATGCACAAACATTTTTAGTGTTACACTTGTTGAAAAGCTAGGTCTCGAAACTACAAAGCATCTGAAGCCATATAAGCTCAAGTGGCTTAATGATAAAGAAGAGATCAATGTGTCTAAACAAGTGGAAGTACCCTTCTCCATCAGATAATACCAAGATCAGGTCTTATGTGATGTTATATCTATGCAAGCGGGTAATTTCTTACTTGGTAATCCATGGCAATATGATCGAGAAGTTCAACATAATGGCCGCACAAATCAATACACTTTTTGACTAAACAACCCCAAGTTTACTCTAAATACATTAGATCAAAAGGATGTTCATGATATGCAAGCTCAAGGTAAGTAAAGTTCTAACACTAAAGTGAGTTTTTATGTCGATAAAGCTTACTTTTCTCAAAACACGGATATGATACACTCGTCTTTGCCAAAGGACCATTTTTCAGGGTTTGGAGCAAAGGAAAAATAAGAAATGACATCGAATGTGGCATCAATCATAAGGAACCATACCCCTACGCTGGCCATAAATGCTACAAGAGGAGTATACCACTCCATGGTGAACCAAGTCGCGCCATTGTTAGCACCAAGCAAACCAGAGCCAAAGAAACACCAAGGTAAGGCCCAAATTTCACAAAACATATGGGTATGTAGAAGTATAAGTTTCAAGGACGAAACTTATTGAAGAGGGAGGTTATGATATAGGCAGACTTGAAGTTGTCATTACTGAGCATCATCACCGAGCAACTTGGAGAATCCATGCCTCAATGGAGTTCTGCTCGACCACAAGGCATATGTCTGATTATTACCCAGAAAATCAATCCTAAGAATCTTATCTATCCAAGTAGAATCGTGAATACTCAAGTAAATCAAGTTGATGACCGCGTCGACCCTTCCGGAGACGAGAATCAAGGTGCCCCTTCGACCATAGACCAATTCACTCATGCATTAGAGGCCATACTCAATATTCACTCGGTAACATTGTATTTTAGAGACTTGATCCGAGGGAAAACCTATCAAGAAAAATCTCATTTTTAAGATGACCGAGAATTCTTGCTCGAAGATGAGAATCAAAAGAAAAAGCTGATTATATTAAATTCCACTTGTGCATGCAGTCCAGGAGCTATTTTTCTCTCGTAAAATGCATATAAGGAAGCTTATGGTCGAGGAAAACTACGTCATTCCCGACCAGGTTTAGGAGTTGGAACACAGGTTCCAATTTCTTCGGTAAGCAGTCGGTTCAAGCCTAATAAATCACCAGATAAGTTTTATATTAAATCCTTTGGCTTCTTGCTGTTTCTACTCATTAAGTGTCTTCACCACTTCCATAGACTGAAAACACATAGAGTATCCATTTATCATCTAGCTCGCGCACTGACTAATTTAGCACGCGGCTACTTCACGACGACATTCAGGATCTCTTTGGTACTCTTTTCCTTATCTCAGTTTTGTCCCAATGGATTTTCTGAGAAAGGTTTTAACGAGACAACACCCTTAGTGCGCATTTCAAGGCTTGTTACCAGTTTAATCTATCATTCAAAAGCCTAAGAACACATCACAATCTGCTAGATAAGGCCAAAACAAGAGAAGTTTCAAACAGCTCAAACTTTCCATTTTTTGAAGTTTTCCTTTTGTTTACACAATTTGTTGTTTCTTTAGGACGTCTTGCCATTTATTTTGAATTATTTGCTGTTTCTGAGCCTAGGTTATTCGATAAAACCGAAACCAATCCCCTCTTGTAACACAGTCAAATTTTAACCTAATAAGGAATTCAGTCTTTGCTTTTGCTTCAAAACGTTTGTCTTTGAATCAATAGTTTGCGTGTCTAGGTAGTTTGTGGAATCAACCTTCTTAGTTCGTGTAGAGTCTTGGATTCTTGCGAGGAATAGCCCTTGAATCCCTTTCTTTAACCTTTCGTCGTTGTGGAATCAATCACCAACCGACTACTCATCATCTAGTTATCACTTTTGCCATAGTTTCAGTTTCTTTAGTTCATGCAAATGTTTTCATTTCTAAGTTTTGGACATGCATTTGCATTTTTCGAGGATTTCAAATTATACTTTTGAGGTTTCAATGAAATAAGGAGTTTAAATTATCGAGATGTGCAATAATTTTTTTTTTTTAAAGTTGTCGAGATATGCTAGAATTGTGTTTTAGATGTTTACACGGTCTATAGAAGCTCTTTACTTGCAAGAAGAACGTCATATACTTAACATGCCGTCAACAAAGCTAGTCATCTATGCTTCTTGGTTGATGGTTTTTGGACCTAGTCAACTCAGTTAGGGGGTATTGTTTGGCCTTTGCACAATAAATGTAGCTCTAAAGCAACTTCAGAACTCAATGTAAGCTAAGGTAGAAGCTCTTCGAATGAAAAATAAAAGTCCTCGGCACTTTGGTGTATGTTGGTGTTGGGTTTAGCACTAAAACTGACCCGCTATAAAGCCTAACAATGTGAGTTATAAGAAGGCCATAAAGCCCATATACTTTGACAAAATATAAGTGATTAACTAAGTCAAAGATACGAACTCGTCGGAACAGGTGATAAGTCGTGATCCTCGTTGACTATTTCTCTTGTAGCTTGGAGCGAAAGTAACGGAGACTAAAATGGAGGAACACGTGCAACCATCAACGAACGTTACGGATTCTGTTGAGAAGTGTTCCTATTATAAAAGAAACACCATGTATCTTCACAAGGGGATCTAATTTCTCAACAGCTCACCAAGAGCTACGTAATACACAACACAAAAACCACTTTTACAATCTCTCTATCAATGATTTACAGATCTTCATATTTAAGAACAAGAGTTCTTTAGTGGTAAATTTATACACTCTACGAGCACATACGTATAGGCTTGAGCCTTTGAAAGGTACGCTGTGTTTTTTTTAAGCTATGCGTTTAGGGCGATTAGGGTTTAGGGTGATCAGAGCTTTCGTCCGCCTCAAGTGAGGACGTCTTGGCGGTCTCCGCCGGTTTGATGCTATGGCTTCTCCAACAACATGCTCTCTGCACTGTGAGCAAACTCCTTTGCTGAACTCTCAGCAGGATTTAGTTCAGTCAATCGAAGTTTCCGTGGAGAAGAATTCTTGGGCCCAAATCACTGCTCGATCAAGTCTGTCTAAATTCAACTCTGAGGTGGTTAGAGGTTCTGGTGGACGCACCACCGTTGTGGAAGGATTTTCTCGTTGCGCGATTTGTATTAAAAGGCTCTCATGTTGCCAAGGTCCATATCATTGTTAATAAGATATGGAATTTGGGAGACAAATAAAATCAAAGTAGATGCCTTTGAAGTTAATAATACTACAATCAAATTTCCTCTTCGAAATCTTGATGCGAGAGGTTGGGTTCTTCGCAAAGACATGTGGAATATATGCGATATCCTAATGATTGTCTCTCGATGGACCCTTATTGAGGAAAAAGCACAGCCAGTGATTACATCGATACCAATGTGGGTCGAGATGAAAAATGTCCCCACTATATGCTCTCATGGAAGGGCCTAAACTTCCTTGCAAGTCCGCTTGGTAACCCCATTAGGCTTCATCGAAAAATATATCTTGTTACAAAATTTGAGGAAGCAAAAATATTTGTGGATGTTGATTTAACAAAAAAGCTACCGAAAAACTACTATTTTCATATCAAAGGTGAGGAGGTTAGGGTGTCTTATGATTATCCATGGCTTCCTCCGCTGCAATACGTGCTGGAAATGGGGAAATATCGAAGAAGGCTTTTTGATGAAGGTTAAATAGGATGTAGTTGGAAAACAGAATATGGGTGAGGCAGACTTAAGGTAATGCTCAGGGTCCGACAGAGAAGTCGTCAGAAATGAGGGTGAAAAGAAAAGTGAAGATGTTGGAACATGTGTTACAAAAACACAACTAGCTAATATAGCTACAAGATCTGTCGTTAATGAAGTGCAGGGCAAAGAAGCTTCCGAGATTGAAGAAGGAGAAATCTCTCTAACCTCCCCAGTTCTAAAGATAACGGATAAATAATGGTTGACAGTAACTCAATCGGTGGGGGGGAAGTCTGGGAAAAATTCTGCTGGATTAATTTATGGTCAGATTATAATCGTATCGCCATCTCGATTCAAAATTTTAAGACATCAGGAAGAGGAGACTGCTGTTGTAGTGAAGCAGGGTGAATCAACAACAGAGGATAAATCTGTTTCAGAATTAGAGATAAAGGGAAGGACTTTGGAAGTTTTAGAGGGTTTAGAGGAGTCGGGTTCTACCTCTAACTTCTTTGAAACTCGTCAGGAGACCTCGGTAGTGCATCATCCCAAAGACATGAAGAGTAGTGAAGAGATCTTGACTCGGGCACCTTTACCAAGTCCCCAAAAGTTTCTCATAAATACTTTGCTAAAACTTCTCAACAACAGGGGATTCTAATCTAGGAGGTATCGGAAGGCGGAACTCCCAAAAAAAACTTTAATGTTGTGTTTCTCCTAGAACGTTCGCGGATTTAATAAACCGAGAATGCATTCAGTGTTTAGAAAATTTAACTAAGTTGAAATCTATGGAGTTTGTGGGGCTGTTAGAAACAAGAGTTAAAGAGAGAGCAAGGCAAGGCCGTATTGCAAATTCTATCTTTAATGATTGGTCAATGGTTCTATGAACACAATCCTCTCGGAGGATTTGGGTGATATGGAGTAAAAAAGTGGAGCTAAAAGTGGTTAATAAAATGATTCAGCTGATATCTTGTTTGGTTAAACCGGAGGGTTCATCGGAGTATTTCCTTTGTATGTTCATATACAGCTCAGATATCTTGGAAGAACGACGTGAGATGTGGAGAGATCTTAAGAACCAACATGATTTTGACTCAATTTTGCGGCAAGTCGTGGATGTGTGTAGGTGATTTTAACAAGGTATTGGACTTTTCTGAGCACTCAATGTCATCTATAATTCAAGTCTCAATGCCACGTATGGTTGACTTTCAAGATATGGTACAGTATTGCTCCCTAGTAGATATGTCATTTCATGGTCCCAATTACACTTGGTGTAATAAGCGTCAAGATGGGTTAGTGTGCAAGAAGTTAGACTGAGTTCTCATTAACAATGTTTGGCTTCAATGTCCGTATAAGTTGTATTATTTTTCGAGGCGAAGGGCTTCTCGGATCATTTGTGTGGAATTATCTCTCTCGCAACAGTTCCACATAAATCAAAATGCCAGTTTAAGATTATCAATGTCGCTGTGAAAATGGACGATTTCAAGCCTCTAGTTGAGGAGTATTGGAAAAAAACAGAGGCTTTATTTCCATCTACATCGGCATTGTTTAGATACTCCAAGAAACTTAAGCTGCTCAAGCATGTTATTAGAGCTCTTAGCCGTGGAAAAATTCATCACTTATCTAGGAGGACAGAAGAAGCTTTTGCAGCTCTTTGTTTGAAGCAACATATAACTCTAAGTAGACTTGATCCTCAGTCAATTCAAGAGAAAAAAATGCTTATAATGCTTGGGAGAGAGTGGCAAAAGTAGAGAAGATTTTTTAAAACAGCGGGCAAAATTACATTGGGTAAACATGCGGGATCAGGATAATCGATATTTTTACAATGCAGTCAAAGAGCGAGAAGTCCGTAATTCGATATATGCGGTTAAAACTCCAAGTGGGGATTTGCTAACCAGGCCGAATGACATTAAGGATGTAGCAAAAGGTATTACTCTGATTTTTTTGGTTCACAATCTCACGATTTTACAAGGTTGCTAGAGGAAAAGATTTCTAACATTTAACAATACCGCTGCATGACAAGAAGATGAGGATGTTGATGGACGTAACTGACTTGGAAATTAAAAGGTACTATTTTCAATGCCATTAAATAAATCTCCAGGTTCGAATGGCTATACAGTTGAGTTTTTCAAGGAATCTTGGTCTATTGTGGGAAAGGATTTCATAGGGGCAGTCAAATCTTTCTTCGCTTATGGGTTTTTACGGATAGGAGTCAACACCACGATTCTTGCCTTAATTCCAAAGAAAACAGGTACTATTAGTATGAAAGATTATCGACCTATATCTTGTTGTAATGTGATATATAAGGTTATTTCGAAGATACTGGCAAACCATTCAAAGTTGATTCTTCCTTGATTTATTATGCATAACCAATCAGCGTTTATAAAGGACCGTTACATGATGGAGAACCTCATACTTGCGCCTGAATTAGTAAAGGATAAACCCAATGTGGCTTCTAGATATGCTATGAAGATAGATATCTCCAAGGCTTTTGATTCTATGCGATGGGAATTTCTACTTAGCATATTAAAGGCTATGAAGATACCAGCTCAGTTTGTGAGATGGATATAGTTGTGTGTTACTACTCCTTCATTCTCGGTACAGATTAATGTTGAGCTTGCGGGTTTTTTTAGAAGTGAGCAGAGACTTCACCAAGGTTTTTCTCTATCTCCTTATTTTTTGTGGTTTGTATGAATTTTTTTATCTCGCATGTTGGACACGGATGCGACGGAGGGTAAATACGGTTTTCACCCGGGCTGTAGGAGTTTAAATTTTACTCACTTGTTGATGTAGACCTTGGATTCCACCAAGATAAACACAAGGATTCGAAGACTGAAACTATGGCGGAAGTGATGGCTAGATGAAGAGTACCTAGACTAGCTAGACTCGAAAACTATTAATTCAAAGAACAAGCATTTTGAAGAAAAAGCAAAGATTGAATTTCTTATTAGGTTAAAACTTGGCTCGTTACAAGAGGGGGGGGGCTGGCTTCAGTTTTATCGAATAACCTAGGCTCATAAACAGCAAACAATTCAAAAATAAATGGCAAGACGTCCTAAAGAAATAACAAAACTTTTAAATAATAGGAAAACTTCAAAAATGGAAAGTTTGAGCTGATTTTAGGCTTTTCTTGTTTCGGCCTTCTATAACTGATTGTAAAGTATTCTTGGTCTTGTGAATGATGGATTAAAGTGATAACAAACCCTGGAATGCGCACCACGGGTGTTGCCTTATTAAAATCTTTCTCAAAAAACCCATTGGGACAAAACCGAGATAGGGAAAAAAAGTACAGTTCTTTTGCATGTCTTTATGTGTCTTCAGCCTATGGATGTGGTGAAGACACTTGATGAGTAGAAACAGCAAGAAGTGAAAGGATTCAACATAATCATGATCTGGTGGTTTCTTGGGCTTGAACCATCTGATTACCGAAGAAATTGGCACTTTTGTTCCAACTCCTAAACCAGCTCGGGAATGACATGGTTTTCCTTGATCATAAGTTTTGTTATATGGAATTTCCTTATTAAAACACGATGAGAGGCTGAATGCTAGAGTGAAACTTGATTTGGAAGATGTTGGTCTTGAATTCTCATCTCCGTGTAAGGATTCTTGATCATCTTCACAATGAGTTCGGTCTTGATAGGTTGTTCCTCGATCAAAGTCTTTAAAATACATGTTATCCTAGTGAATATTGAGTATGGCGTCCAATGCACAAGTGAATTGGTCTGTGGTCGAAGGGACTCCTTGATTTTCATCTTCGGAAGGGTTGACACAGACATTGACTTGATTTACTCGAGTATTCACGATTCCACTTGGATAGATAAGTTTCTTAGGGTTGATTTTCTGGGGAATAATCAGCCATATACCATGTGCTCGAGTGAAACTCCATTGGGGCATGGATTCTCCAAGTTGCTCGGTGATGATGCTCGGTGATGATAGCTTCAAGTTGGGTTGGGTATTACTGCCTATATCACTTTTGTTTGCGGCTGATATAATGGTCTTTGCTGATGGGAGAAATCTCCTCATCAAAGGTATTCTTGCAGTGTTCGATGAATATGCTCGAATTTCAGGTCTGAATATTAGTTTGGAGAAAACATTCCTATTTATTACCAGATTCTCCTCTACTATTTGGGATACTTTATCGAGTTTTTGGTTGAACATTGGATCCTTACCGGTGAAATATTTGAGATTTCCCCTGCTTACCAAGCGAATGTCTAGTACAGATTTCCAGCCTCTAATAGAGAAAATTCAGGCTCGTATTGGTTCTTGGAAGAATAGGTTCTTCTCTTTTGCGGGTCGGCTACAATTACTCTCCTCGATGATAGGGAGTTTGAAAATTTTTTGGATGGCTGCCTTTAGACTTCCTCAAGCATGTATCAAAGGGATTGCAAAAATAAGTTTATACATTCTTATGGTCGGAGACAGCGTTAAATCCAAAGAAATCAAAGATAGCCTGGACTAAAGTTTTTAAACCAAAACCTGAAGGAGGCCTAGTATTAAATCTTTGGAGGCAACAAATAAGGTCAGTTATTATAAATTAATTTGGAGATTGGTATCGTCCAAGACTTATCTTTGGGTGAACTCAATCCATAAGAATCTGATTCTGAATGGATCTTTCTGGTCGACAAATTTGAATAAGAGTGATGGCTCTTGGATGTGGTGAAAACTGATAAAATATCATGACTCAACAAAGGAGTTTCAAAGAGTTGAGGTGAGAAGTGGGTTTCACACGTCATTTTGGTTTGATAGTTGGTGTTCTCATGGTAGACTGGTTGATGTGTTTGGTGGGAGAGGTTGCATTGATTTGGGAATTAAATCTACGGATATTTTGGCGGATGTGTTTGTATCACTCGACATAGGCGTCGACGAGCTCCCATTCACTCCCAGGTTGAGGAAGAGATTCAACAACTTAAGGACCATAATTATGCTGATTCAGACATAGCTTTTTGGAGAGGTAAGGAAGGTAAATTTAAATCTCATTTATCTTCAAAGGATACTTGGAACAAGGTACTAGTTCAATCCCCGGAAAAAACCTGGTACAAAGGGAGTATGGTTTTCTCATGCAACTCCATAATTATCTTTTATTGTGTGGTTGGGTACTAATAATCGCTTGACAACGGGACATAGAATGGTCAAGTGCAATCAAAATGTTCATTCAGGGTGTGTCTTCTGCAATAAGCCTTTGGAAACTCGGGATCACATCTTTTCTCTTATCCTTTCACTTCTCAGATATGGCATCGTCTCACATCTGGCCTTCTTCAACAAAGATACACATCAGTTTTCAGATATCCTTCTAACCATTATGACCACGAGATTTAGGCGGCCACGAGCTTTCATTGTAAAGTATATTTTCCAACCTACTATATACTTTTTATGGCGAGAGCGTAATCAGCGGAGACATTGAATTTCCATCGTCCATAGACAGGTTGGTTAGAGATGTGGGGAGGGATGTTCGCAATCGCTTATCCATTTTGCAAATCCAGGGATTCATGAAGACGGGACTACAAGAATTTAAAGCCATCGGGACACTTCTTCAAAGATTTTTTCCGATATTTTCAGTTTACTTTATTCAGCTCTAATGGGTGTACTCTTTTTCCCAAGTGCTAGTTTTGTTCCAACTGGTTTTCTACTATTAGATTTTAACAATGCAACCACTATCAATAACCATTCTAGAACATTGTTTTATTTGTAAAAGTTTTAAAATATTAGCACTTGTTGTGTAAAAAGATTTTTTTAAATATAATTTTACATAATATTCAAAAAATAAAAAAAAGGTACGTAGGCAACTCGATCGCGAGTGAAGCCATATTTCTTATCTTTTCATAGAATTCCATGTATTATTAAATCTAGAAATAAAGTTCAGTTCGTCTAATCGACTTTATATAGATTTTTAGCTTCGCACGAGAATCTATGCCTTAGATCTTCTGCGAACCATATACAAATATGTGTTAGTTTTAGTACTCACAATGTATATGTATATATTATATTATCCGGTGATTTAAAAGCAATACACGACGACCTTTGACAAAGAGATCAATGATGTTGAAGCCAAGCTGGAAGCATCTACCCATTGAAACTTACATTGTTCGTATTGATAAGAATTCTATCTACTTAGTGATTTAGGAATTACTTAGGATTTTTTTCCCTTTTTCATAGGATTTACTTTTGAAGTTTTGTTGCAAGTAAGGATTATCACTACAAGAAACTAGGTTAGAGTTTACGGTCATTTCCATTAGAAATTCATTGGAACACTATTCCAATGGATTTTTGACGGATTTCTGATCATCGCGGTGTCCGACAGATTTCAGATTGATATATTACTGACGGGATGGACTTCCTAAGCATTTTCGACGAATATGTATTTGTTTTAATGATATGAATTGTTTTTCTATTTATTTATTAATTTATTAATAAATAATAATTAAATTTAGAATTTCAAATAAAATTCAAATTCAAATTAAAAATTAAAAATTAAATATTTCAAATCCAAAATAAAATATACAAAACTCATAAAAGAAAAAAAATATTCATAAAACAGAAAAAATCAGGACCGGCGAGAACCTCGCTCCCGGACATGAAATCTTCCATCACCTTCTTCTGCGCTTCCATCATAGTCTTGGTCGCTTCCAGCTTGGCCTTCGTCGCTGTGTTTATGGGAGCCAATTCTTCATAATGTTTATCATTCTCCAGAGATGCATTTTTGATGGTGTGGATCTCATCTTTTAAATCGTCAATCTTAGTGGTCCTCTCTACAAGTAGGGCTCTAAGCTCGCCTTCTTCTAAAATCCACAATGTGGCTTGAAAGGAATCATAGTACTTCTTTGGAATCCCAAAAATACGACATTTTCTAAAATATAAATGTAATATTTATAAAATAAACTTCAAAATTTGATAAAAGATAAAGATTACTTACTTTTATAACGAATTCGTTCTATTTCTCGATAGGAATATTATTAGAAGAGCCTCTTTCTCCTGTCGGATGAGATTGAAGATACTCTTCTCCGAGCGAATCCATAGTATCAACAAGCTTCCGAGTGACTTGATCTTGAATTTTTTTTGTCTTCTTGTTTTTGTGAATATCATCCACCAACCTAAGATGCGAGGGACGCGTACCGTATATTTGAAACTGTTAAAAAAAATAAGTAGTAAAATTATAAGTTATAAATAAATTAAGAGAAATAAAAAAATCAATTAAAAATTTAACAATTGCTCTTCTCGAGATAACAACCTTGTCTCTCCAGCGTTGTTCGTTGCAATTCCTTTGCCTCCATGCCTACTCATCTGGTTGCCAGAGTTCGTCTTTGATGTTTTATCGGTCTCGACTTGCTTCCAATAATCGACAACTTCATTCAAAAGCTCGGGTTTGTAGATGAGCTCCTTGGACACCTCATTATGCCTCCACTTGTCCTTCAACTCGTAAAATTTCTCTGAGTACATTATGCCTGCTTTGGTCTCGAACTCTGTTCTAATCCTACTATGATGCTCCATAACCCAGTTAAACTCTTGCTGCGAAAAATACAAAATTTATATTAAATAATCAAATATAGAAATAGAACTTTAGGTTTTAAAAAGGAAACACTTACTGCAAATTGTATGAACCATAACTCACGCTATCGTGGAGGCATGGTCGAGAATGTCAGATACGGATGCTTAACCATTCCATTAAACATCTGGTTGATTGCTTTGGTTATTCCAGTGTTGGAATAACCAAACCTACAAAAAAATATGGAAATTTAAATGTTAGTAGCAAAATAAATATATATATATATATAAAGAAAAAACATGGTAAAAAAGTTACCATATAGCTCCTCCAACCCGTCGTGGATTAATTCTTTGCATTCTCTCTCTGCCGGGTTGAGATATGAAATCTTCAACGCTTATTTGCGTAGATGTTGTATATTACGTCTCTGGAATATAGCTAGATAGATTTTGGGAAACATCTAGCCTCGCTCCACTCCTCTTTGCCGCAGCTGCACGCGATCGACTCTTAGAACACGCGAGTCAAAAGAGTGATAGTGACTGTAATCCCTTAAAAATAAAGTAGTCTGAGTATAGTTAATCAAAATTAAAATATAACAAAATATTAAAATAAATAAATTCACAACTTCGAATATGGAATTCAAAAGGATCTAATAGGAAATGATACTCTGAATCGTAGAACTTCTCTTAAGAAAATTACAAAACATTCAAAATTTTCAAATCCCCTATTTTTTAAATTCCAAATCCCAAAACTATACATCTAATTCAAAATCAAATTCAAATTCGAGAACAAATTTAAAATTCAAAAACCAAATAAATTCAAAAATCTAAATTGAAATTCAAAACCATTAATCTTATTTCATAAAATTCAAATAAATTTCAAAAAAAAACTAAATCTAACTTCCATAATCCTAAATCTACCATCTAAGTCCCTAAATCTAATATGCAAATACAAAAACCATTTGTGAATGATTTGGAGAAGAAAACTTTCAAATTTGATTGGCTTGGTGGATTGTTAGCCATTTGTAAGAGATTTGGAGAAGAAATCATGTTTGAAAATCCCAAATTTACATTTTCAAATCATTTATGTCATTGTTGTTAAAGTATATGTATTGTTATTAGTCGATGAACTCGTTATCTTGTCAAATCCTTCAAACATCAAAAACAATAGTTTATAGTGTTACTTTGAGAAAACTTTGGATGTTGTCGTGACGCTTTGGTTACAAAGGTTACCGGGGTCTAGGTATCTGTCGGCCATGTGAAACATGTGTTAAATGTGGAGTATGTTAAAAATATATTTGCATATTAATATGATCCGTCGGAAAATCGATGAAAAATTTCAAACAGACCATATATATATATATATATATATATATATATTTTTATTAAGATTTACCGTAAGATATCAGATCGATTGATCCAGATCTATAACTGAAACAATCGATTCATAGGTTGATCGATTGATCTGATATCTTACGCCAAATCTTTTATCTTACAAACATATGTAACAAAAATAATATATATACTTTTGATGGAATTCCGACGAAAACTCGACATTTCGTCAGAAAATGCATCGGAAATTTCCTACTAACTTTTAGTGTTCTATATTAATGAATCATTTTGACGATAAAACAAAAATAAAGTTGTGGGACACCAATCAAATTAATAATATGTTGGCGAATGAGGTTTGTTTTTGGGCCCATGTTTAATAAATTTTTAGGCCTTTTAACTCATGTTTAAATTACAAAATTTTCCTAACTTTTCTTGTTTCTGGGCTTAGTACTGGTTTGGATTGGTTTTATTTCTTATTTTAATTTTCCAGTTTGATACTTCCACATTTTCATACCGAAAATGTTACAAGCGGATCCTTGGAAAAAGGGTAAAAAGTTAAATTTCAATATTAACTATTTGCACGGTGCTTTTAAGATTTAATATGTCATTTAATTTTAACTAATAAAATTTTCAAAAAACTACATAAATTTGTATATGTGTGCACAAATCAACCGTACAAATAGTTGATGTATAAAGATGATAAACGCATTATATCTTAATTGATGTATAAAAATCTATCGTACAAATAATTAACATTGAAATTGATCATTTTTTCATCATTCATTATTAAATATCTTAGTTAAACTGTTGATACCTCTTTCAAATTTGCTAATTAAAAAATTCTGGTCTATTGGATTATAATTTTGACACAACATATGATCCATATTCGTAAGTTAGTCAAAAAAATATCCAAATATAGTTTCGGAATACTTTTCATCCTAAATTCCTACTAATAAGTTAATTAAACTACATTTACTTCAAATTTTAAACTTTACCTTTTAACTCCTAAACTTTAACTTCAATTTCATGGAACATTTTTCACTTGTTTTGTAACAGATAAATATATTGCAAAGAATGATTTTTCTGTAGTGATGTGTTATATACACAAAGAGATTTTCAGCTCGTTTCTTGATCAAATTAACCGGTATGGGTGTTGAGAAATATGACCCAAATTTTTTCTTTATGTAAATAATATGTGACAAAGGCAAGGTTTTGCTAATGGTCTACACTATCTAAAAAGGTTAATGGGAATCAATAAATGGACAGAACATCACGTTGAGACTATTTATTCCATAAAATTTATACTCTTTTTGTCCTCAAATATTTGATGTTTTAGTTAAAAACGTGTATTTTAAGAAATTTATTTTTCTTTTTAAATGTAATATTTTACTTTAATTTAAAATAATTCAACCAATCGTAGAAAAAACATTGTAGAATACTAAAACATTGCTGAATACTAATGATCACAAAGTACATTTAAAACTTGCACGAAAATGTGTAAAATATTCGTGAAACAAAATAAAACCTCTAAAACATGATATAATAGGGCATAAAGTATACAAATAATGTATATAAATTCGATACATATTCCAAGCCACTTTATTAGCCTCACTCCGATCTATTTAGTAAGAGCTCACTATTAAAGTTAGATTAAAAAAACACATTGAAATCTTTGAATTTTTCTATTAACCTTACGAAGACACAACTTCCTGATACCTCCGAGCGAAGTAATTAAAAAATATAACCTCCCGTGTAAAAGCCATTATAACTATAGTCCCCTGCTCCACACGAAGGGGCCTCGAATCCACCACCAAAACCGTGTGGATTGTCATCGTCTAGATTCCACAAGCTCCCCCACAAGTGACTTTCATCGACCATGGAGTGGTCTGATGAGGTTGCTGCAACACTTTGAGACATATGAAATTGGACATTAGAGAAACTAGTGGGGAAATACAAAGAGGAATCTATGTTTTGCTCGTTTTCGAGATTCATGCTGTCTTGAGACACTAGATGAGATAGTTGATTCTGTTGTTGCGGTTGAGGTTGCGGTTTCAACTCTAGCTGTTGCTTCCGGGATTGAGATCTTTTGACTCTGTCTTGCTTAGAAGAAGATTTTTCTTTTTTCTTGTAATGTGTTCTCCAATAGTTCTTGATTTCATTATCAGTTCGTCCTGGTAAATATCTTGCGATTGTAGACCACCTATATAGTTTTTACAAAATTATGTTTAAACGATTTTTTTCAACATGTAAATGATTATGAAGTATTTGAAAATATACATAAAGTAAACAAAGGTATACAAATACAAATGTAAAGCTCAAACGAAGCAATTGTGAACTCATATTGTGAGAAATATTATTGATTTTGAGGGGTATATTTTACTTGTTTTCATACTTAAAAATTTGTTAAATCCGTCCCAAAGAAAAAACATTTAATTTTGTTTTTCTTCTAAAAGCCAATCGTCTTTTCATAGAAGTAGGTATGTTGGTGTTGCGTTTGGCATTTAATAAGCGTTTAAAAAAAGATATAGAAAGAAGAGAGGAGCTTACTTGTTACCCCAAAGTGAATGAAGTTCAAGGATGATTCCTTCTTCTTGAGGAGTGATTTGTCCTCTCTTAAGCCCTGGCCTCAAGTAGTTCACCCACCTTAGTCTACAGCTTTTCCCACTTCTATTCAACCCTAATTTCAATTCCATGATAAAGGGAGCACTATAGATGGGTTTGACAAAACATAAATGTGTACGAATATTTAATGCAAAATGATGATATTTATCTATATATATATATGAGTATAAATCTTTCCTATTTTAACATTACATCGACCAAAATGTTCGAATAATAAAGGATAATATGTGTAAAAATGTTCCCAAACTGACAAAGTCAACTCCACAAAACAAGGAATCATAGGACATTGTCCTCTTTTAAAAAATAAACCCTAAAAGCTTCCCACCATGACATTGTCCTCTTTTAAAATTTGAAAAGTGGAGACTACTTATATACAAAATGGATGAAAGAAACAAGAATGGAAAATATAATCAAGAGATTAATTAAGTCAAATATACCCCATATGTATGATCTCTCATACTTATCTTTATTAATCGTCATAAAAGCATGTCTTAATTAGTTACATGTAATTATAAACTAAATCTAATTTGAAATAACTTTCAATTAATAAAATACTAAATAAGATAAAAAATCGATGTCACTAGAACATATAATATCGATTCTCTTAATTACTATATGGCATATGAGCTTACGATCTAGCAAAGACCAAGATTAGATAAGTTATGATCATATAAAATTAGATTACCTGCACACTTAGCAACAGAGCTCCATCTTCCTTCACCATACGAATTAACATACTCGGCGAGAAGCTTGTCTTCTTCAGGTGTCCATGGTCCCTTTCTACATCCTTTGGGTTGCTTTTGTTGTTGATAAAGATCATGATCATGCTGATAAAGATCATGATCATGCTTTTGATGATGGACTTGAACTCCCCAATCAAGCATACCTCTCTTCAATTCTCAGAAACTCTTGATACACAAACCAATAATACCACTTATGTGTATGAGAGTGTGTGCTTAATTTACTCTTCTATGTGTATGTTTACGTCTCTACTTGAACATGTGGTTGTATATATATAGGAT
This sequence comes from Cardamine chenopodiifolia, assembly GCA_963922655.1. NCBI lineage: Eukaryota > Viridiplantae > Streptophyta > Magnoliopsida > Brassicales > Brassicaceae > Cardamine > Cardamine chenopodiifolia. The sequence goes on from OZ000479.1 coordinate 4,514,255, forward strand.
GTGTATTCTATATATGCTTGACAACAGTCACTACTTACTTTTTGTGGGTCTTTGATTCTATATATTATATTACATTTACTTTAGTTAAAGACTCCATAGTTAATCATGCATCATATGTAAATATAGATGGATGATTATTAGCCTCACTAATTATATAAATTTATACTTGAGTTCCTCAATCACGGAAACAATCTTTATTAGCCATTATTCTTCGAACAAGTGTCGAGACATAATGAGAACCAGCTCATTATTTTCTTACCCAATTGGGATGTTACAAGTAACCTATTACCAAATCCATAGATAGATCCGTACAATATATTTATTCGTCATCACTAAAAAGAAATATTCTTGAACAACAATGTTTTGTCTTTGGACACTTATAAAGTTCTTTAGACATCATCACATAAGCATAACTTTGTTCTAGATACAGTTCTTGAGAGAAATATATAATTTAAAAATACTAGTGGGTTGTCTTTGTTTTCTCGAAAATAACTTATCAGCCAGTATAATTTCAACATCTGTGAAATAAAATAATGAAAAAGAGGTATGCTTTAAATGTAATTCGTGATTAGTTTATAGATAGATTAAAAATATATATAGTTATGCTCGAAATAATGGGCCTAATGAAGTGTGTACTAAATCGGGCAATAGAAAAATAAGAAAATACCTTCCATACAATAAAGTATCGATGACTCACCTTGTTTCCATGTGGCCTTTCGGCTATACGTATCAACATTTATGGCAATGTTAGGGTTTTCTTGAATTGGTTTAACCGATTCAATCATAGATAAAACGATCTTCTTCATTTTCATAATCTGAATGTTAATACTATTTTTGGTTCAATATTTGAACTTCAAAACTACATTAATTAAGAAGGAAAAAAAAGATAGCTTAATCTTTAAGATTGCAACTTCCCTTTCTCACGAAATCTGGTTATCTTTTAATCACCAGTTAATTTATCAACATTATGAATTTTAATTATTACTTTTTAAATCTTTTGTTGAATATTCCCTTTCAAAAAATTTATAACTAGAAAGCTTTTCTTGCAGCTTTCACTTTAGATTTCGAAGTAAATTTTGGTTAGATGCGCTACTGATAAGCATCAAAGACAAAATCTTTAATGACATAAGAAACTAGGAACATTTTCCATGTAAAAAACAATATTTGTAAAGCTATTCTGACAAAGACTCTACACGTATGTACAATAAATTTTCAACAAATATGCAAAAATTTCAGATTGGTTCTTTTGTGTTTTGGGTTCCTTTAATACGGAAAGATATATTTTAAATTGAAATATTTAAACTTTTACTTCGGAAACGGGAAGAGATTAAAGAACAAAGACCGAAGGTCTAAAACTCTCACGGTTTATAAAAAAAAACAAATATGCACAACAATAACTCGCGGTAATTTTTAAACACTATAAATTATAAGCAAGGGTGCGGGAGTTTCTAAAAGTGAACAATTACGGTTTTAAGTAGTATTGAATGATTTATAGAATAAAGTATATCGGTTGGAAGTGGGTGTTTTTTGGAGATATTTTTGAATGGTTGGCGACGAGTTTGATAGTTATTTAACATAAAACCAGAAGTACATATAATACACTGTTTATAATTCTCACTGTTTTTGGTATATATGATGTTTTAGTTAAAAGAACATAATAAAATAAATTACGTTGATTATTTATTTTAAATATTTTTACACTAAAAGTAATATTAAACAAGATTCAAACAATGATAAAATACACTACAAAATATAAATAGTCATAAAAATAAAGACATTAAAAATTTGCATATAAATATGAAATATCAAATAAATTGAAACAAAAAAATCCCAAAAATATCTTATATATTGAAACAGAGGGAGTATAAAATTAAAATATTTTTTCTTCTAAAAATTTAAATTTAAAATTCAAAATAAGTTTGGAACATTATGTAACTTTATGTTTATAAATTTTTAATGGTCAAAAATATATTGAGTTTTATTAAGATATACATACGAAGTTGTAGAATTTGAGATGATAATATTTGATAGATGGTAATAAAATTTTGTTTCGATTTTTTATTATGAATTAATATTTAATATAATCTTTTGAATATGTTTTCTACCTTTCTGTCTCCACATGCTACCATAAGTGTTCGAAAGAAGGATTTTTTTGATTTAAGAAGGTTCAAAATTTTTATGAAGAGATATGAAGTAGATGTTATATTCGGTGTCAAATGAGTGAAACCGAAACCGCCCATTAGTTTGTAAGGTATATCATACCTACTAGGTAATACATGCGTATCAAGCGGGATGATATTACGATTAAAAACTAAAATAGTTATATATATATATATATAAAATATTGTAAACATTAATATAAGTAATGATTACGAAATTTTAATTTTTTTATTTAAACTAAAATTATTTTTTTTATAAATATAATTGATGTAAATATGGTGACATATGATATATCGAGCAATTTATATTCGTTTTAAAAAGTTTTAATTATAGTATATACAAAAAATAATTTAAATTAATATGTATGATGTGATGATTTAGTTTTTTTTATAAATGTAATTCTCAAATTTAGTATAGAGATTACACTCCATGTTACACTATCAACCTCCGAAAACTACAAAGAAAAAGGATTTTTCTCATCCTGACATACGACAAAATGATCGAACAAAATTTGTAGACATATAGTCAAGATGGGTCGATCCTATCCGAAATATCTCAAAGTCGTTCATCTATATCTACGGTTTCAAGGAGAGGGAGAGGGACTTGTCTTGGGAAAAGCTTAGTCAAGAGATTTGACTCGGACCGAATAAGGGAAAAACATTAATATCTCATCAAACAAGGACATGAAGAGGATCGACCGCTCAACATGAAGATGAGCCATACGATATGCCAACATCAACGGACAGATTAGGACCGAGTTCTTAAGAAAGTTCGACATCTTATGGGAGGTACCTTCTATTATTTGTTTTTGATTATAAAGCTTCTAGCGAGATTATCATGGTACATGGTGCTGGACCCATTAAGTAGTTCTTTACTTAGATTGCTTACTATAATAATATTTTAGCACTATAAAAATGTGCAAAGATAGAAAAGAAATTTCTCCGGTTAGTGTTAGCAATTTGTGTGTTCTTTTCTTTTTCTGTGTATTATTAAAAATTACATTCCCTTGGTCAACAAATTCATCTGCTCGAAAATCAAATAAATGTTATGCCCCAAGTCAACTTTCCATAACCCGCAGATTTGCTTTTGAACTCGTTCCCAAAATGTATTATACTAATTGGAAATTTACTTGGACACTTATAGTAGACAGTTATTTTCTAATCTTTTGATGTAAAACATTAGTTTATTTCAAAAATCATTTTTTCTAACCAACAACCTCAAACTTTAACCTCTTCTCCAGCGAACCTTCCAATGAGGTATACTAAGGGTTCTTTCCGCTCCGAACATGCAGGTCCACTCCGCTTTTTAAGTCCACATTTCTAAAACTCGTTCTGATACCATTTGTTAGTTTTTGCAAATTCAAATCAACTCTCCAATAGTATGATATTATCCGTTATGGGTCAACTGACTAAATCCGCGTGGAGCTTTTTTAGACTCCTTTTTCAAAATATCTCATACTAATCTGATATTGACTTAACTTATATATTATACAATTATTTCTAATCTTCCTATATTGGACGTTGGTTTATATCCCAACATATTATATATATATATTTCATGTTGGTATACAACGGATTCTTTTTCTTATCTATCCCAGTCATTTTTTCCATTTTTGTAAAGATTAATTTTCTCACAAACTTAGCAATAAACTAATTAGGTAAGATACATAACAAAGATATATCATATATGAAACATACATAATCATAAAGACTTAATTCATGACTTATATATAGATAATTTTTTTTGTTAAGTACTGATCACTTGCATATAACTATAAGAAGAAACTTCGACATAGCAAACGAACCTTTGAACATAGTTTCTATCATTGCACTACTTGGAGTAAGTTTAAAGAAAGTGTTGGACATCAAATATATATAAGTCTAACTAATTTAATTCATTAGTAAATTAACATGAAATTCGTTGTAAAGTAGAATAACCATTACAGGAGAATCGGCACAGGATTATTGAAAATGTAATAAATGATTATGTAATTCATTTGTGATTGTAGTATCGAAATTCATAAAATTTGAAATATGAATAAAAATTTACTGATTTGATTAGTTATCTCAAAAACAAAATATTTTTACTGAAAAGGAGAGTAAAATGTTTATTTTTTCAAATTTATTACTAAACAAAAACATTTATTTACAAATGGAAAGAATGAAAGAACAAAACATGTAATATCCTTTTTTTAATTAGAAAGTTCTCATTAGAATATTAAATTTAGAATATTAAAGAAATTAGAAAGTTCTCATTTCGAACCAACAACGGAATATCCTTTTTTTAAGAGAATATTAAATTTATTCAATCAAAATACCTTATCACAACAAGTGTAACTCGTGTTTGAAAGTAATAGAAAAGAAAATTATAAACAAATTTTCAGTTCCTAGAGGAATAGCCTTTTTAGCATGTAAAGGGTTTTTTAATTCAAAGAGATTATCCTAATTAGCATAGTTTTTTCAATGATACGGAAGAGTGTGTCAGAACTCATCCAAGGCCCCTCACAAGCTGTGTTACTATATTACTCGTTTCTTCCTTCAATCACAAATTCATTACGGAAAATGTTTTAAAACATAGATATGTTGGGAACGACGGATAATTAATATATAGATTATGCATCATGATTACAATCTAGACATGAATTATAGTGTTGTGTAAATTCATACACATACTTATGATTTATGAATGACCAAAATATTTTTAAGTTCATTGTGATTGATTAACACTCTTATAAATTCTGTTATAAGTTCATTGTGATTGATTAATACTGTTATAAATTTGTAACAGTATTAATCAACCCGTTCACTGTGATTTATTAATTCTGCATGACCACAAATAGTTTTAAGTTAGGCCTTGATTTAACCTAGTTTTAATATTTAAGTGTAGTTCTGCTTTCAACTCGTGGTTAATTGGCAACTGCAGACTCAATAGCGAATTTAATTTAGTACATCGAATTTGTGCATATTTAATTTTATAAATACGGATCAGGTTACCTAAAATTTTTCTAAAATTTAAGAATCAGAATATGGGGACCGACCAGTAAAAAATTAGATAAAACCTATATTTTGAATTTCAATTTTATTTCGTAGTATAATTTGATATTATAAGTGGCATATAGGATCAGTTAATATAGTATTTATTAGAGATTTGTTATATATCTATTAACTTAAATTGGCAGTATAATCAAGAAAAATAAACATAAGTATATTATTAAAGTATGATTATTATTAATTAATATGCCTCAAATCATTGTTGTGACATCATAAGATTGAAAAGCTGGTCGACACCTCATATGTTTTATTTTGAAGATGTTTCGATCATTTTCCACATGAAGGACCACAACAGAACTAAACAATGTAGTTGTATGAAAGAGTTGACGGTGAGAGAGAGCTTTGTAAACTTGTGGCTAACGTGTAACAGTCAACTACCTTGCTAATTATTATTAATAATTTGGTCTTTTTTTTACAGTATGAATTATTCACTCTAAAGTCCCAATTATTAAAGCGTATGAACAATTACTTATAAAGTTAAAAACAGAGAATACCTATATATATTGTGTGAATAAGGCAACGCTCACGAGGATTTTTGTACGTTTGACAATGTTTTCGTGCATTTGAATCGTTGCAAGATGATTTGTCTTTCATTCTTTATATATATGTTTATATATATAGATCGTAATTAGACAAATCATTTGGTCGTATTTTCTATTGGAAATATTTGTACATCTAACAAAAATATTTTTAAACTAGAAAAATAGAATTATTTGGACTGTAACTATTTTTCATTTGCCACTTATACTTTTCATGTACTAATCATTTCATTGTGAGTACGTCATTTTAACTCGTAACTTTTATTTTACTTGAGTAGAGTTTATACTTTTCTTTTCAAATGTACTATTAAAACGAATGTACTCTAGAACAGTTCATCAAAACTCTGGTGTTCAATGAACATTTTGTGTACACCTAGCTTTAATCAGTTATAATGTGTTAAAGCATAATAAGTCAACCATTTAGTGAATCAAATTGATGATAATCGACGTGAACATTTAAAAGGTTTGAGATAAAAGGCGACTCGCGGCATTCCACATCCGTGAATACTGATGATATTGGACTATATGTAATTAGCTGGAGCCAATTAGATTGAGATGTTGTTTAACCTAATCTAATGTACTATATATGTGTAACTGTGTAAGTGAAACATATAGAGAAAACTTCCGCTCATAAAATTTTGACATGGTATCAAACTATCAGAGCTAAAATTCTGATTTTTCTTTTCTCGTTTGATTGTTTCTTCGTTCTCATCATGTTGGCTAGCTATGTTTCTTTGGGTTTCTCTTTCCTTTGTTCTCTTTAGTTCTTGGTTTCTGTTTTTTTTGTTTGCCGAGTTTCTTTCTTGCTTGAAACACATCGTTTGGTGTTTCTAGTTACTCGTTCTACGGTCACAGTGAATTCAGAGTCTACCGTTTTGAATCATTACTATTTGAGTGCTTCTGCAGATCCATGAAACTTTATATGTTCGGTTATATTTTACAACGCCAACTATGAACGCTGGTCCAAGCTTATGCGCAATTCTCCGAAGGCAAAGAACAAGCTTGGATTCATTGACGAAACCGTGATAAAACCCAGCACAGGATGCGATTAATTAAAGCTTTGGGAAATTGTCAATTCCACGTTGGTTACTTAAATACTCAATACAATTGAACCAAAGTTGTGCAGTTTTGTTTCATGCACTGATACAATATATGAGTTATAGGAAAATTTTGTGGTCGGTTTTCTTTTTAAAACGAAGCGAAAATCTATGAACAAGAGGCTGTTGTCTCTGCTTGTTAGCAAAAACGTCAGTCTGTTCAAGATTACTTTGTCATGTGTCATTGTTTTATCGGTTTTTAATCCTACTACACTAATTTATTGAGTCTGTTATTGAGTTAAAGTGCTTTATAATTTTTTAATTCTTTATCGAGTCTTTACACGTTTTATATTGCTTTGGAAGAAAAGGATGTGTTTCGGAATGCAAACGTGTATTTGGAGATGCAGAATCATGCAGAAGCGTCTGAAGGTTGACATTCTTTGGAGATCTTTCCAATGTCGAATTGCGATGATTTTTGGACACAAGATAGCCATTTTGAGACAAATTTCATTTGGTAGTTCATTCTCATTGCTTGTTGAAGAGGTATGTCCGGTTTCTGAAGATAAGTCAATCTACCGAGTAAATTAAGCAGATGTAGAAATTGTGTAGAAATTGTTAAAGCCCAAACTCGATTTGTTTCGATCCAAAACCGACCTTAACCTATTTCTTTTGTTTTATAACCCTATGACTCGATTGTCAGAGCAGAACCAGACCATGTTTTTTTCAGCTTTAACTTCTAGTATTCATAATTTTGGGGGACAAAATATTTTACTCTTTAAGAAGCGCTTTCCAAACCCCGTTATTATTACTTGGATATTTTTTATGCAATCATCATATTTATTTATTATGATTTTATCCTCTATGTCTGAATATTCATCAATTGGGTTTAAGAGGTGTTCAAGGGGATTCAATGACTTTTTATTTCTAGGTTGTTAGATTTGATATCGTATCTTTAGAGTTACTAATCTATCGTGTTCTTAATGCTTATGCATAATTAGTTACATTGCATCAGATCTCAAAGTTAATTTATGCGCAAAAATGATTGTCAAGTTGCCTCAATTAACGAACAAACCTGAAGTTAAAAGTCGTCTTTGTGAACATATCGGATTTGAACTAAAAGCAGACATTTCTACTAAGGCTCATTAGAGAGTTCAGTGTCTTAGGAGTCATGTTTAGACATTTAGCACTGCAGGAGTAGGTTAGCTTTTACATTAATGATTTGATTTCTAGAACGGTTTATAAAATGAACCATATTTAGTTAACTAGTTTAGATGTCAAGAATCCATGTGAATTCCCTATGCCCAATAGCTTTTTCTATATAAGTTATTTCATTTAATTTAGTGCTTTCTATTTAGTTTACAATAATCATTACAAAACCAACTCATATTATTATCTTAACTCTAGTCGACTCTTAGAAATTCTTAGTGTGACTACTTGGTTTTCATGGACACGACCCCTTCTATATTAATGTGTGTCTTGTGCACTTGTAGAGATAGTTTAAATATAAAACTTGAGACATAATTTTTTGGCATCGTTGCTAGGGACCAATATGTTGCCTATGAGTTTACGATTTAAATTTAGTCTAAGAGATTTTTCTAATTTTTTCTAATTTTTTTTCTTTTTTTCTCAGATTATGACCATAGATTACAATGATTGGTCACACGAAGTAGATGTCACGTTTGAAGAATGCATTCAAGATGAGCCATATGTGGAGTCACTATTTGATGAGAATGTTCTTAGACCAGAACAAATATTGAAGTTGGATGAGCTTTGCTAAGAAAATCCAATATTGAAAATGAGTGATCTAGCGATTATGATCTCGCATTGAGCATCACTTGAAGGAAGGGAGCTCACATCCTATGAGATAGTGGTAGCTCATGCACTTGAGGAGGTAATATATTGGGTTCCACCATGCCAACTAGAAGGTAACATGCGATTCAGCATTTGAAATTCATGATTATGAGGATATTCACATGCTTTACACTGAAGAAGTAACTTCTATTTTGCATACTCCAATGCACACTGATGAATGTTATGATTTAATTTGTGAGTCTCAATACTCTAAAGGTAGAAAAAACTTGCTAGGGGTTACTATGAGATATGATTTGATGTTGAATATCTATGTGTTTTGAATGTGCATGATCTCGAGTTTAAGTTTCAACGCCTAAGGAATCTAGATCTCTTACTGAAAACTCTTACCTAGGTGATGTACTTTTGGTTGATAAGATCTTGAATGTGATACATGATCCTAAGGTTGAGAATAATTCTAGAAGTGAGGACATTGTGTTGTATAGTATTCATGGGGATGAATTGACTATTTTTTTGAAAAACTCGTTTGAACATGAAGTTGATTTTATCTTTCCATCAAATGCAATTGATCCTCATGAGCATCTATCATTAATGCATATTCTAAGTTATACGTAATATTTAAAGTAAATTTCATTGATGCGAATGTTGTCTCTTTAATATGGACCATTGTGTATCATTGTTCACATAAGGTTTCTTGTTCAAATAGGAGGACTAAAGTTCCATTGGCTCAACCTTTTGATTCTTCTGATTAACATCTTTCGTGCAGGGTCAAGCCACAGACCTTAAACAAGAGCTTGTGGAAGTCAACCTATTTTTATTTTGTATTATTTTGGTTTTCTCTTCTTGTTTTTCTTCTTTTAGGTCTGTTATCAGTTGATGTCCAATTTAGTTCGTTTATCGTCTAAAAACAAAGGTGTGATTTTCGTGCAGATTAGTACAGATTGATCAGTCTCACATTGGATCGATCGATTTCACCAATTTCACAGAAAATTCTGAGAATACAGGAAACCGCGATTGATAAATCCGTATGATAAGCGTTCTTTTGATTAAGTATGAGTTAATTACATGATTGACTTGTCTTTGGTGTAAATATGTACGACTAGAACAGGTTCTACCTTCTCTTTTTTATCTAAGAAAAAAAAATATAAAATGAAGAAAAATATCGGAGGATTAATCGATCCCCAACTAGATAGTTTAATCCATCCTTAACAAACAGAAAAAAAAGAAAGCATAAAGTAAAAGAAGACAAAAAAGGAACCTGAAAATATCTTTAGAGTATAATGTGATATCTTAGACACCATTGTTACTCATTTAAGACATTTGTAGAGATTGGACATAGATTCTGAGGTTCGTGAGGTTGTATATCAATATTTGGTCTTCTTCTCACTGAGATTTTTCATAATGAATGAGTCCATTCACATGAGCAGAAGCCTAAACAATTCAACCACCACCAAAAAAGCCTTCCATTGGCAAATTTAGACTATCCTACGGATTTCATGATTTATGAAAACATGATAAATTAGGTCACTCATGAACTAACTTGGCTAACATCGCCGGCTTAATAATCTTGATATCAAGACTATCATCTAGCCTAACTAAACTGTCCGGTACATTGAAACCAATAAGCTTAGATGTTGAACCACGACACTTGCCTCTAACTATCTTCACATGATCGTTCTTACTTTGATAAACTAGCCTCACTTTGATTTGTGTCACCATTACAGTGTCACTCTGTTTCCTTTGTTTCATCGAAACCAATGAAGAACTTTCCCCACTCTATGTTCTCATGGAAGGGCCTAATCTTCCTTGCAAATACGCTTGGTAACCCCATTAGGCTTCATTGCGAAATAGAGCTTTTTACAAACTTTGAGGAAGTAAATATCTTTGTGGATGTTGATTTAAAAAAGAAGATACCGCAAAACTACTATTTTCATATCAAAGTGAGGAAGTCAGGGTGTCCTATGATTATCCGTGGCTTCCTCCTGCTGGAAATGGGGCCATATCGAATAAGGCTGTTTGATGAAGGTTTAACAGGGTATAGTTGGAAAACAGAGTATGGGCGATGTGGACTTAAGGCAATGCTCATGGTCCGATAGAGAATTCGTCAGAAATGAGGGTGAAAAGAAAAGTGAAGATGCTGGAACAAGTGTTACAAAAATGCAACTAGCTAATATAGCTACAAGATCTGTCATTAATGAAGTGCATGACGAAGAAGCTTCTAAGATGGAAAAAGGAGAAATCTCTCAAACCTTCCCAGTTCTAAAGACAATGGATAAGGAATGGTCGACAGTAACTCACTCGGGGGGGGGGGGGAGGAAGCTTGGGAAAATTTTTGTTGGATTAAAATTGTAGCACCATCTCGGTTCAAAATTTTAAGAGATCAGGAAGAGGAGGCTGCTGCTGTAGTGAAGAAGGGTGAATCAACAACGGAGGATAAAATCTGTTTCTGAATTAGAGATAAACAGAGGGACTTTGGAAGTCCGGAGGGTTTAGCAGAGTCGTGTTCTGCCTCTAAATTTGTTGAAACTCGTCGGGAGACCTCGGTAGTGCATCATGAAGAGATCTTGACTTGGGCACCTTTTCCAAGATCCTCAAAAGTTTCTCGTAAATAATTTGCTAAACCTTCTTAAAAACAATGGATTCTAATCTAGGAGGTATCAGAAGGCGGAACTCCCAAAAAAACTTATTCCCGTGTTTCTCCTGGAACGTCCGCGGATTTAGTAAACCAATAAAGCATTCAATGGTTAGAAAATTTGATTAAGTCGAATTCTATGGAGTTTGGAACGCTGTTAGAAACAAGAGTTACATAGAGCAAGGGAGATCATATTGTAAACCCTATCTTCAATTGTTGGTCAATGGTATCCAACTATGAACACAGTTCTCTTGGGAGGATTTGGGTGATGTGGAGTAAAAGAGTTGAGATAAAATTGGTTAGTAAAACGAGTCAGCTAATATCTTGTTTGGTTAAACTAAAGGTTTCATTGGAGGATTTCCTTTGTACGTTCATATACGTCTCAAATATCTTGGAAGAACGAAGTGAGCTGTGGAGAGATTTTAAGAACCAACAGGATTTGACTCAGTTTTGCGGCAAGCCATGGATGTGTGCATGCAATTTTAACAAGGTACTGGACTTAGCTGAGTACTCAGTGTCATCTATAAACCAAGTCTCAATGCCACGGTATTACTCCCTAGTAGATATGTCTTTTCATGGTCCCAGTTACACTTGGTGTAATAAGAGTCAAGATGGGTTAGTGTTCAAGAAGTTCGACTGGGTTCTGAAAAATTCATCACTTATCTAGGAGGACGAAGGAAGCTCTCGTATCTCTTTGTGAGAAGCAACATACAACTCTAAGAATACCTGATCCTTGGTCAATTCAAGAGGAATCAAATGCTTATAATACTTGGGAAAGAGTGACGACACTAGAGGAATATTTTTTGAGACAGCGGGCAAAATTACATTGGGTAAACGTGGGGGATCAGAACAATCGATATTTGTACAATGCAGTCAATGAGCGGGAAGTCTGTAATTCAATATATGTGGTTAAGACTCCAACTGGGGATTTGCTAACCAGGCCGGACGACATTAAGGCTGAAGCAATAAGGTATTACTCTGATTTGTTTGGTTCATAATGTTACGATTTTATAGGGTTGCCAGAGAACGAGATTTCTAACCTTTTACATAACTGATGCACTTATGGCAAGAAGATGAGAATGTTGATGGACATAACTGAGTTGGAAATTAAAAAGGTTCTATTTTCAATGCCATTAAATAAATATCCAGGTCTGAATGACTATACGGTTGAGTTTTTCAAGGAATCTTGCTCTATTGTGGGAAAGGATTTCATAGTGACGGTCAAATCTTTTTTTGCTTACGGGTTTTTATCGATAGGAGTCAACACCATGATCCTTGCTCTAATTCCAAAGAAAACATGTACTATTGGTTTGAAAGATTATCAACCTATATCTTGTTATAATGTAATATATAAGGTTATTTCAAAGCTTCTGGCGAATTGTTTAAAGCTGATTCTTCAAGGATTTATTACGCATAATCAGTCAACGTTTATAAAGGACCATTATATGATGGAGAACCTCTTACTTGCGTCTGAAGATAGATATCTCCAAGGCTTTTGATTATGTGCAATGGGAATTTCTACTTAGCATATTAAAGGCTATGAAGATACCAGCTCAGTTTGTGAGATGAATTGAGTTGTATGTTACTACTCTTTTAGTCTCTGTGTAGATTAATGGTGAGCTTGCGGTTTGTTTTAGGAGTGAGCAGGGACTTTGCCACCAAGATGACCCACTACCACAACCACCATCCCCGAGCGACTCAATTCGAAGAAGAAACTTCTCAGGCCATTGTGAAGCCCTAGTTATCTCTGCTTCGAGCCGGAGAAGAAGACCGCCAACACTCCTCACGACGGCAGAACTTGCAGCGAAGGAAGAGGTTGGCTGGCTGGCACAGTTTTCTTTTTCTTCCTTTCCCTGTAGCTTTGATTTGATCTCTTCAACGACGACTTTGGTCGATTCCCATGACTTCAACACCTTCAAAGTTTCTCCTTCTTTTGCAATTAGTTCCTTCTCTAACTCACTTGCTTTCTCCACCATACCAGCTTCGTTCTGCAACCAAAAAATTTGAAATTTCGCATCATAAGTAACAACTAAAGATAAGATCTTTCTAGAAATTGATGATTCCAAGTGAACACAGTCCCTAGTAAATTATTTTGATTTTCGTTAACAACAACAGTGATAAACCCAATTCAAAATTGAAAACCCTAAGAACCAAAGAGGCTAAACAAAATTAGTGAGAAAGACAGAGACAATTAAGACTTGAGAAGGTTCAGAGATGTTATCTAAAGAAGGTGTCGAGAAGTTTTCCAGATGTTTTCCAAATGTTATGTGAAGACGATTAAGACTTGGTTTAAACCAAAATCAAGTGTTTCTTTGTTTACCTCTCCGAAGAAGAATAAGTTTATAAATAAAATGTTGGTGCCATAGTCACGATGGTTGTGGATCAATTGTTAAAAAGGCACGCATTAAACGGGTTCGAGTTCAAGGGTTAGAGGGTTCGACCCTTTACCCATTGTCCAATTGTATGCAGACACCAAGACGTGAGCATTGGGATTCAGCCTTATGCATTGTTTTTTATCTGAAGAGACTGGCATGACAATAAATTTTGCTAAGCTCCAAATGTGATCTTAAAATTCATGGTTAGTACGACTCAGATTTGGCAGGTTTCTCTCTAACATGGAGATAACTTTATGGATGGTTTGTATCTTTAGGGAATTCACCACTTTTTTGGTAGAAGAATAAACAACCCATCATTTCAGCATCAGCTGCTGAAGTTAAGTACCGTAGTATGTCATTGGCATTAAGAGATACTTAGTGGCTCAATGCGTTGTTACATGGCTTAGGAGTGAAACACGATGCACCTATGGAGTTCTTTTGCAATAGTCAAACGGTCTCACATACTGTCGTCAATCACATCTTTCAGAACAAAACAAAACACATCGAATCAGATTGTCAACAAGTTCGAGATGTGTCCAAGATGTACTAATTCAAACAAAGTTTTTTTGTTCATAAGCAAAACTAGCATATAGCGTATATACTGCTAAATACTCGTAAAATCTGTCAAATGCTTATAAAGTCTGTCAAATGCTCGGAGAGTCTGCTGATAACATCGTTATTTTACCTATTTTATCTATACTTTTTAGATGATTAACAATATTATTTAAGTTCTTTAAAGCCACCTTTTGAGTATTTCAGTTTCAAGAAATCATTTCCTTTCTAGGCAAGAAGGATCAAGATATGTTTTCCTGCAATTCTTGAATCTCAGATTGAAGGCTAAGCTTGAAGACCTTCCCTAAGACCATATTAAACGAATAATATGTCACTCAAAATCTAGAAGAGTCACCTTTAACCTCCAACTAGAATAAACCAATTATATTCAGCCAATCAAAAGTTATGATGGAAGCAATGAAGACGTGCTATGCAGAGAAGAACCCAAAAGCAGACCAGCGCTCCTGGAGAAGCTGAGGACCGCCAGAAGACTCTCCTGGCGCTGCACCAAGGCCCCGCAGGAGCGCCAGGAAGCCTTAAAAGCCCTCTTAGCCCAAAACGACGACATTTCACCTTTTTCGACCTATGACGGACTTAAAACACCTCAATCCCTATAAATACTCATCTAAAAATCCTAGAACGTTTTGAACTAACAGCTCTAAGCAGCCAACTCATGGAGAAAATAAGGGAGCCGCCCAAGGAACCTCTATTGAAGATCTTAGCCCTTAGTTCATCATCTCTTTCATAGCTTTCATTGTTTTCTACATCTTTTGGGAGAAGATCTCGTTTGTAACTTTCAGAGAACATCTCTTAAACCCTCTTAATACTTATATTAAATTATATTTTCCATCTCATGTATTTCTAAGGTTTGTTTGATCATGTCTGAGTAGTCTCTTTGTTGGGTTTGTTGGGGTTGCTTAAAGGGGATCTATGGTTCGATTTGTGTAGGTTTATATATTTTTTCTTCCTTAACAATTAGGTTTCTCCTACCAGACATGTGCTTAACGCTTATCGCATGATACGCCTTGCAACTGAACATAGGATTAGGAACGCGCCGAAAGCGCCAGTTCTTTCACCTGATCTAAGTTAGATAGGGAAGTGTAGTTTTCTCCATGACCTGCGAAATTTGAGTGCATGGAGGTATATGAATTAGAACTACTCGAGCTTATTCCTTGCCTACTTGCGTCGGAGCCTGCAAAAGTTGAGCTTCAGAGGTGATTGTAGGGATAGACGAAGTGAGCCACGAAAGTGGTCATTTTATACCTTCACGTTGGGAAGTTGTAGAATCCTTTTAGAGAAAATTGTATGAAAACTACTTAGATTATTGAGTGTCATAGTCCCTGGATATCTCCCTATTGCCAACGCTTTTAGCTATTGTCTTACATCGTTATTAACTTGCATTCAAAAACCCTAATTATATTTATTCCTATTCTCGTTTTAGTCCTTAATAGATTTGTCTTAGTAATATCACTCTTTTTGGGATCGATCCTTAAGTACTAGATTCAATTTGGTTGTGCAGTTGTAGTTTTTTGTTTGTGTCTACTAAAGGTAAAACCTAACACAAATTAAATTTTTGGGGTCGTTTCATGGAGTGATTGTTACTCACGAGTCTAAGAATTATAGCCTAGTCTAGGACACTCGCAACTTGTTTTCGTTTTTTTTGGTTTTTTACATTAGTAGAAGAGGACTTTAAGATGAACTTCGACACTATTCCAAAAGATCCTAACAAAAGTACTGTCGTAGAGGATATTGCGTATCACTAAGCGTTGGAACGAGGATGCCTCGAACCCATTGCTTATAGCATAGCTCTTGCAGTGGTTGCCGAGGCGCTCACCAAGCCACTACCGTGAAGACTTGTGTGTGAGACCTACTCACTCGCCACTTCCTAGAGAAAACCGCTCTGCTTGCTGCTACTCTAAAGATCAAGAATTTGATCACCATAAGACAATAAAGATCGATACAAACAAAGACTTTTCATTTGTAGTGGTCACCGGCGACCAGCCCATGCATCATCTAGGCATTCACCAAGCCACTACCGTGAAGACTTTTGTGTGAGACCTACTCACTCGCCACTTCCTAGAGAAAACCACAATGGTTAATAATGCTACTCTATTGATCAAGACTTTGATCACAACAAGGCAATGAGGATTGATACAAACGATGAATTTACATTTGATGCATACAAGGAACCTATGCCACAGAACTCACGCCTATAGAAAAGGCTTGAGAAAGCTATGTGGGAGCTCATGGAGGGACAAGAGAAAACTCTTGGAACTTTTAATACTAAGCTTGATGAGATGAAAATCAAATTCAATGCTAAATTTGAAGTTATCAGTGAACGAGCTCTAAGAATAGAGGAGGTACAACAAATCAACCTTTAATTGCAAAATCAAAAAGAAGACATCCAAGATTACAACACAAGGATCATTAACATGGGTTATTCTATTGATACTATTGAGAGCCGTTTTCAATGGGAGATTGAAGCTCTACAAAAAGAACTAGTTGATCCAACCAAGTATGCACAATGGAAGGATGACCAAGCTTGTCAAGCTCAATAATAAGTAGAAAGGAGAGTTTATTTAGAAGAATAAACAGTTGAGAATCAACTTCATGGAGATGAACATCTTTAGAAAAAGAAGAAGAAGCTGAAACTGCCTACTTTTTGGAAGAAGTCACGAGATTTACAAAACTTTAAGCAACATGATCTTTCGTGATGACAATACATTTAAGAAGCCACGAATTCAAGAAGGTATTCAAGAGCAGGGAACTCCTACCCCACTGGCTAACTCATCGCAAGTTGATGAGAATATATATTGGAAACCGATACCAATAGCTACTAGGCATCCACCTTTTTCTAATGAGGACCAAGTCTCTGCTGTTTCCATTTCTCAATACAAAGTTCTAGAAGATCATCAATCACCATGTACACCTAGCTATATGCAAGAATATCAAGAAGAAGAGCACAAAGAAGAAAAGAATAATTGTCAAAAAAGCCTATCTCGAACAAGAAGCTAATGGGAATTGTTTTGAAAAAATTTCAAAAGAGAATGTTGAGTATCCTAGCCTCTCTATTGAACATCAAGTGAAATAAGTCACTATACCTACATTAAACTTAGAGGAACACGAAGAAAAGCTTATAGAAGTGCAGCTTAATGACAAAAGGAAAATACTATTTCAGCTTGAAAAAGGAAAAGAAGACAAAAGGAAACTCCTTTAAGAAAAAAGGAAAACAACACCTAGTCATTAAAGGAAAAGGAAATTCGTGGCATATAAAGGTATTCAATGCCATTACATGTCAAGAAACTTTCCAGCCACTAAGCATACTCGAAGGAGAAGCCGTTGGAAGAAAAGGAAAATTCGAAGGAGATTTCGGAGAAAAGCTTGAAGAAGAGGAAGAACAAAACGTAATGGAGATTAAGGAACACAAGTATTGGATAACAAGAGGCTCTCAAGAGGTATATGATGAAGAAACGTTCAAGGGGGGTCCACTCTTACATGGCCACTCGAATTCCACAAGAAAAAAACCACCATAAACTCTATTTTGGGGGTTTCGAAGGACAAATGGAATCACACGAACATGTCAACTTCAAGACACAACCTCCTCCATAACCTTACTGAACCTATGAAGGCCTAGAACCAGCCCCAAGACCACACTAGAGGTGTCCCCAGCCTCCATATCCAAGAGCAAATGAGACAGCTCAAAACTGGTTTGATAAAAACCGTGTTTTTCCTCGTCTTTCGCACCAATTCTTCCAAAACCAAACTAATAGTTTCTCACAGCAAATGATCCAAATAGAAGAGATTAATATCTTCATGGTGTAATACCTAGATTACCAAAGCATGATTGAGAGAACAACTCATGAAAGGGTCGATGAGATCAATGGAGTACTTAGTGGAAGACTTGAAGAAGTTTTCACTTCTGTCAAGAACATGGGGGATTAAACTTCTAAAGATGTTGTAACCATTGATAGGAAATTTCAATGGGTTGAAGATGACCTGAGAAGGCACTTCAAAAGCATACAAGAAAATGCTACAACAAACATCGAACTTAGTCAAAAACTAGGAAACAAAATCAGCCATTGTGACTGCAATATTGGATTCCTTTCTAATAGAGAATATACCATGACCGCATGTGTGGAGAAGCTTGAAGAGTGAGCCAATATAACTATAGCATCAATGGACATTATATTTTGTCAACAAAAAAAGTTTATAGAAGCCATATACAATAGGTTTGGGAGAATGCTTGAAAGTAAATATTGATTAATGAATCGCTATTCTGAAATCGATAAACAGTACACTGATCTTTTGAAAAAACTCGATGACTTCTCTGCCAAGCTTAATAGAAATTATGCAACAAAGGGAAAGGAAGAATGACCCAGTTCCATCAAAACTTGCAACGCCATAACACCACTCATCGTTCAGTCCCAAAGAAACCCATTTGGATTAATTCTCTAGAGAAAAAATGGTATCCGCGCATAATACGGCTATAAGAACTAGGAGAATTCAATAGAGCAATGACTAAACTACCTCAAAGTACCTCATTCTCGAAAGCTTGTTCTGATTAAGATATTGATCATTTCTTTCTTGAAAGTTGTGAAACAAGGAAGGAGATGAAGGAACTATTTGACCAAGCACTACAATATCCCAATGTGTTCCAAACACAAACCAAAACAAAGAGCCGTGGGTGATTTCTTATCAATTTATCCATAAGGGGAATCAAGTTCAAAGATGTGCTCTACGACTAAGGCTCGTGCATCAAATTGATGTCCAAGAATGGCATAAAAGAGCTGCAAGCATCAAAGATTCGCATTGGACTTGCAGACTCATCTATTACAACTCTTAAGGGCATGTTCACATACTTATATGTGAGGATTGGGAACAGCAACATTCCGACTGACTTCCACTTTTTGGAACTGGATAGGAAAGGATCCTCAAAATTGATCCTTAGAGGGCCATTCCTAGCAATAGTAGGAGAAGTCATGGATTGGCCTATTCAAAATATGTTCTTCGCTAACATAGACCATAATGTGTTCTACAGAACCACCACCTTTACACCTAGTACCAAAAGCGATACGAAAGATGGGGAATCATTAGACGACTATATGGAGAAAAAAGTCCAAAGCTACAACAATGGAAGACCAAAGAGAGCTTGTATAAGGACAAACACTCCACCCCACTTCACATAAGAAGCACAACCAAGTCAGGCTAAAGATTTTAAACAAGCGCTTCATCCCATTGGTAAGATTTTAAATTTAATTTATTGCATATTACTTTAATAATTTTTATGTTTTAGTTGCATGTTTTGTATAAGAAAATAGAAAACAAAATAAAAAGGGAGAAGAAGGATAACCTAGATCCGGGACTAGGAGAAGAGTTCTAGAGCTCTAGGAAGAGCCAGTGGCACGCCAAACAGGCCATCCAGTGCTCCAGCGAGGCCTCCTGATACACAAGTTTTAAATCCAAGAATAAAAATGTAAAACATACACGCGCAGTAGTATAGGTGGGATCGAATCCACAGAGCCAAGTTGCACTGCGATTTTTGGAAACTGAAAAATAAGTTAAGATGAAAAGAAAGATTGATTGAGTGATTGTAACTAAAGAAAGTAATTTAAAGGTAAATAAAAGATGTGAATCAAAGGATTAAAAGCGTTAAGTCAAAGGAATTTCTTAGGAATCAGTGCTCATAAACCAGACAACTATTCATGGAATGAATTAAGCACCTATCTAGAACTCAAACATAAATGTATAACAAATCAACTGTCGTTACATCAATTACTTTATCTAGCAAACAAAGTATATAAACTGTTGTTTGAACTTCAAATTCTAAAAAAGCATTAACAATTAGGTTCAATATGTTCAAATATCACAATGAAATCAACTTTCATTAGCTAAGGACTATACGCTTATCTATGATCTATCTAGCAACCTATACGCTTTTGGAGAACATTTTAAACCTTAAATCATAAACTAGGTGATCAATCTAGTCTAAGCAATTAGAACAACAATATATGAAGATATAATAAGATGATTACCTATCTATGTCTAGTTCAATGATTCATAATCCCTTTGAAAACCCTAACCTAACTAGAAATGGAAGTGGATGAACAACCAAAACTTCATGGAGAGCTTATAATAATCAAATATAAAATAACCAAAAGAGTCAAGAAATCTCAATGTAAGATAATGCTTGTAAAGAGATGTAAAGAGATAAGAGATAAGAGATAAGAGATAAAGGATATCCTAAACAATGGATCAAAAACAAGTATTTATAGGACAGAAGTCGTCTAGGTCGAATCCTAATCAAATTAAGGCTTGTATCGATTGATCTAAAGCTTAAATCGATCGATCTGGTTTCTCACGGTCATTTGGCTATGCGTCTATTTCATCTGCTCGCTCGATCGGACTTTCGTCATGAAAACTAGAATAAGTTTTGATCACACTGTTGTATTAACTTCAAATCAGTTCCAAATCAAAGCTAACTCAACGATTATCTTGTGTCAAAATTTTAGCTCAATCTATCGGTGAAAAGTGTTTCAAAAAATGACAGACATCAGATGTCTCTGCATAATTTTGCATCTTCATGTGTGGGATCGATCGTTCTGATTTGCAACAATCAATATGGCTTTTTTTGGTCGATCTAAAACTTCACGGAAATGTTTTAGGATGATGGATCAATTAATCTAAGTAGGATCAGTCGATTTGGAACGACAACTCCTCAAATATGGGATCGGTCGATTCGGTGGGTATATCGATCGATTGGGTTAGACTCGGAAAATTCCTCAGATCGATTGATCAATCGATCCAGATGAGGATTGATCGATCTAAGCTTCCCAATCGATGCATTTTTGGTCCTTTGCTTTAATCTTCATTCCAAATGGCTAAACTTCTGCAAAGGGACTTGTACCTGATAAAACTCTAAATACACGTAAAAAGGCTCAAAACACATATTAATCCTAAGTAAAAATCCGTTAAATCCCCAATATAATAATTCCTCAGACTTGAATCCTTGATTGTCCTTAAGCAAGAACAAACAAATAAAGACAAGTTGGAAGAAAGGTTTGAAAACGGAAACTTACACACTCTTTTAGATTCCACCGTGCTGAACTTCCAATCCTTCAGAACTTAGAACAGATCAAAGAACTAGTTAGTATTACATGTACTTTACCATAAGCATAGCAATAATAGCTTACTCTAAAAAATTCTAAGGAATCTCTGAAATCTCCATTCTTGATCCTTTAACATTTATTGATTTCTCTATAAAATGTAGTCTCACAAAGGGATTATCAATCGCAACAAGAGCTTGGAATGGATGGCTAATTTGATGGTGGATGAAGTGTTTAGGATCTATGATGATGAAGATGGATGCACATCATGGTACAAAATCACAGTAAGACGAAGACCAAATGTTGATACACAACCCCTTGAACCTTGGAATATCTGTAAAGCTCTGTAAATGTCCTAAGAATTTGTAATGGTGCTCAAGATAAAACATTTAAACACTTAAAGACTTTATTTTGGTTCCTTCTTTGTCTTCTTTGTGAAAATAGATTTTAAGAAGGGCACGACAAACGTAAAAATAGCATAATGATAAAATTAAAGTAAAATAACCATAAAATAAATACTTACCAGTGGGTTGCCTCCTAGTGAGTGCTTGTTTAACGTCATTAGCTTGACTGCAGCAACACCTAAGCATTATGAGAATCCTTAGAAGGATTTGGGTGTAGTGATGGTGGGTTAAGATGGGTCTGATTGATTACATGGCATGAAGTTCCAGTTTCAGAACTCTACTCAACATATCATCTACAACTTTCTGTCCTTTTCCTTTCAACTCTGGATTGATGATTTCCTAGACTTTAGAGAAAGGGTTAGACATACATTTTCACTAAAACTTTGGTGTCAAAGTGATTTGAGATCCTATCAGCACTCCCCCAGACTTAGAGTTGTCTCTCTTATCGACTCTCTTCTCAATGCCAACATAGGAAGCATAATCCTTGCTAGGCTCTGTGGAGACTGCATTTTAGAAGACCAATTTATCTATGTTGGAGAGACATATCCTCTTGTTAGGTAAATCAACTACAGCTCATGCGGTGGTAAGGAAATTTCTTCCTAGGATCAAGGGCATATAGGTATCTTTGCTTATCTCAACAACCTGAAAATTAGTAGGTATAAAGAATTTCTCAATTTGTACATGAAGGTATGTGATGTAGCCTTGCAGATTTGATGTTGTGGCATCCGCAAAACTGAGAGTCTTTTCCGAAGGCTGTATAGAATTAATCCCCAAAGACTCGGCGAGCTCGGCCGACATGATGTTCACATAGGACCCAGAATCACAGAGGGAGTCTTCAAACTCAATACCAAAGATGGAATATGACACATTGAACTCTCATGGATCCGTTAATTTGGGCAATACCTTAAGGGATGGGGCTGAAACGGGTTATGGACATTTTGGTTAAGGAGCTTTAGGAACATAAGCGGTTGTTGTGGAAAAATGGATTTCCTAACTGGTAAAAGAGAGTGGTGCCAGGTGATCGGATCGATCGATCCACTCTGGGATCGATCAATAGTGTTGATAGATCTTGAGACTGGATTGATCAATATGGAGTGTTACAAGGATCCGGTACCTGAGTGGATCGATCGATAATGAACAGTGTTGATCGATCTTGAAACTAGATCAATCGATCAATCTGGAGTTTTACGGGGATCCGGTACCTGAGTGGATTGATCAATCTGGATATGTTACAGCTCGACTTTTCTTGGTCGGATCGCTTGATCGTTGAGTGGATCGATTGATCATTGAGTGGATCGATTGAACTGGCTGGTTACGTAATTCATGCTTCAGGGGACCGATCGATCGGGTAGGGTATCGATCGGTCAGGTTGCTGGCTCGATCGATCCAGTGAGTCAATAAATCTGGCAGGAGGTGGGATCGATCGATCCGGTGAGTTAATCAATCGATCTAAGGTAATCGTAGAGATTGAAAACTCAAGCTTCCATTCAAGATCATTCATTCTATAATTCATCTCTTGTGTATTCTTCTACTGACCTTCCAAAATCTCTTACAACATAAGTCGAATCTCCTAAGAAGGTTTTGCTTGATTTTTAACCATATACACATTCGCTCTTCAGCCATTAGAACCTTCTTTATTCCTTGGATTTAGTTCCCCCTTCGCTGGAAGAACACCTTATTGTCATTTCAAAGCTTCTGTAGTTTGAGCAACCTGAGTATCAAGCAACTTGAGATTAGTGTAGACGCCCTCAAACTTACCATTAAGCTTGGTATACATGTTTTTTACTTTGGCGTTGATCTCATTCAAAAATTTCTGCTAAGAAACAAGGACTTTTGCATGAGAGCCATTAGCTCTTCTTGAGATTCATTTGCAGGGTTCGAATGTTGCTGGAATTGTTGTCCTTGCTACAGATAGACCTGATGTTGAGGATTCTCGACATTTGTGCTATGGTAGGATAGATTGCGATGACTTCTGTAATTCTGATTGAAGCCTCTGTTATGCACATACCCATGTCCTTGCACATACCCATGTCCTTGCACATAGTTAACATCTCTA
The DNA here is from genome assembly GCA_963922655.1 of Cardamine chenopodiifolia. Classification (NCBI taxonomy): domain Eukaryota; kingdom Viridiplantae; phylum Streptophyta; class Magnoliopsida; order Brassicales; family Brassicaceae; genus Cardamine; species Cardamine chenopodiifolia. Next base: position 4,537,972 of record OZ000479.1, read on the forward strand.
GACTCATCACTATGTCCTTCAGCAATGCCCTGGAAACAAACCACATCTAACCCATCTTCACAAAGATTGAATCCTCGTTGATTAGCCATATGCAACAGATTCAAGTAGTCAGCTCATAGATCTTCTAAGAATCACCGTTATTGACCTTTCTAAAGCAATCATACTTAGGACAACGGTTGTTAGAACTTGTAGCCAAGTTCTCTATAAGCTTGTACGCTTATGTGATACTCAAAGTCATGAAATCCTTGCTACTCACAGCATTAAAAGCATTCTTGTAATCCTAGTTGATACCATCATAAAAGATGCTAAGTATTTTTTCTTCTGAATACCCATGATGAGGGCACTCTCTGCGATACTCTCTGAATCTTTCCCAAGCCCTCACAGAAGGACTCTTCGGAAAGCTGCTCGAAGGTAGCAATAGTGTTCCGTAAATAGAATGTCTTAGACTTGATGTAAAATTGGTAAAGACTTAAGCCACTTGAAAGCCTTGTTCGCTAAATATAAAGAGAACAACTTACATCTAAGGTAATCAGTGGGTACCCCATTAGACTTTGTTGTGCTGCAGATTTCCTCTAGGTTCTCAATATGATCTATTGGGTTTTCAGCCGGTAACCCATGGAAGAGATGCTGCTTCACCCATGCAATTAGCTGATACTTGATCTTGTAATCATGTCTTGAAATTTCTGGTGGACAGATAGCAGCTTTGTTGTGATAAAATGTATGAGGAGCTTCAATGTCCCCAATAGTACGCTACTGAGCTTGATGTTGTTGTTGTTGTTGCCGAAACTGGTGTTGTAAGTCTTGGAGTTGAACAGTTGCAGTGGCTTGAGCAGCTGCATGTGCGTTGTTGTCGATGTTATCACCCATGTTGGGTAGTTTCGACTTTTCTTTCTTTGCTCTGTTGTTAACACGCTATGTTCTCGTTAGCTCTTGATTAGTGAGATGCATGAGACCTTCAAAACCATCATTTCTCCTCTGCCTGCACCTGAAAGTCAAAAACAAGGAAGGCTATAACGTAATTAGTAAATCTTAGACTATGCTTCAGTCTTAGATTCGAAGGCAATAATTGATCCCCGGCAATGGCGCCAAAAACTTGATATATAGGTTTTAAAACCAAGAATAAGACTGCAAATGTACAGACACACGTAGTAGTATAGGTCGGATCGAATCCACAGATACTAAGTTGCACTACGATTCTTGGAAACTGAAAACTAAGATAAGATGAAAAGAAAGATTTATTGTGTGACTGTAACTAAAGAAAGCAATTTAAAGGTAAATAAACAACGTGAATAAAAGGATCAAAATCGTTAGGTCAAGGGAATTTCTTGGGAATCAGAGATAATGAACCAGATAACTATTCAGGAAATGAATTAAGCACCTATCTAGAACTCAAACATAAATGTATAACACATCAACTGTTGTGACATCAATTACTTTATCTAGCAAACTAAGTATCTAAACTGTTGTTTGAACTTCAAATTCTAAACAACCATTAACGATTATTATCAATATGTTCACGTATCACAATGAGATCAAATTTCGTTGGCTAAGGACTATACACTCACCTATGTTCTATCCAAAAACCTATAAGCTTTTGGAGAATATGTTAAACCTTAAATCATAAACTAGGTGATCAATCTAGTTTAAGCAATTAGAACAACAATATATGAAGAAATAATAAGATGATTCTCTATCTATGTCTAGTTCAATGATTCATAATCCCTAACTAGAGGACTACTCAGCCATGAAAGTGGATGAACAACCAAAGCTTGATGAAGAACTCATAATAATCCAATATAAAATAACCAAAAGATTAAATAAATCTCAATATAAGATAATGCTTGTAAAGAGATGTAAAGAGATAAGAGATAAGAGATAAAGCATAACGTAAAAATGGCTCAAAACAAGTATTTATTGGGTAGAAGTTTTCTAGGTCGAATCCTAATACAATTAGGAAAAGAAAGAAAGACTTCCTTTTTCCTTGGGTAGGATTTTATGGCTTGGATCGATCAATCTAAAACTGGATCGATCGATCTGGTTTCTCACAGCCATTTGGCTCTGCATCTGCTTCATCTGCTCGCCAGATCGTACTTTCTTCATGAAAACTGGCATTACTTTTGATCACACCGTTGTATTGATTTCAAACCACTTCCAACGGAAAGCTAACTTAACGATCAATCTTATGTCCAATCTTTACCTCAATCCATCAGGGGAAAGTGTTTCAAAAAATAATAAACTTCAGATGTCTCTGCATAATTCTGCATCTTCATGTGTGGGATCGATCTAAGTAGGATCGAACGAGGATTGAATGGAGTTTGGCAATATCTAAAACTTAACGGCAATGTCTTAGGATGATGGATTGATCGATCTAAGTAGGATCGATCGATTTGGAAAGTTACGGCTACTTTACAGATATGGTATCGATCGATTTAGTGGTTGGATTGATTGATCTGGTAAGACTCGGCAAATTCCTCAGATCGACAAATCGATCGATACAGATGAGGATCGATCGATCTAAGCTTCCCAATCGATGTAGTTTTGCTCCTTTGCTCCAATCTTCATTCCTCTTGGCTAGAACTTCTTCCAAGGAACTCTGTACCTGGTAAAACTCTAAATACATGTAAAAAGACTCTAAAACACATACTAATCCTTCGTAAAAATTCGTTAAAAACCCAATCTTATCACCTCCAACCGTTACATCATCACATTTGCCGATCATCTGATCCTCATCACTACCATCATCAGATTGCTTGACCATCACCATCATCGGACCAAATCATCACCATTACCACCGATCTTATCCATCATCACCACTACCACAAAATTGTTCTTCACCTCACACCTTTTCGCTTCATCCTTACGATCAAACCCTAGATGGTATTCTATCATCATTACCACCACCGATCGCTTGATCATCACGCTATCAACCAATCATTCATACCCTTTCATCCATCACTTCGCACACGTTCATCACCCGTTCATTGATCTTATCAAAACCGATCAAAACCCTTTTTTGAACCCTAAAATCCATCACCTTTTTAACCTAACCATCGTCCCTAAGGTATATAGGTTGCAAACCAATACAGGTATGGAAAGATCCTAAAAATCATAGTTAAAACCCAACACCGGAGCTGTCAATAGGGAATTGTGTCAATGTACTGAAATAGGAATATGAAAAGAACCAGAGGGATCGTGATTTATTCCCTAAAAGAACGAGGATTGAATGGATTTTGGGTGGAATGAGTGTTCTGGAGTCAAATGGAGAAAAGTTGAAAGGAATGGTTCTCTTTGACATATTCAAGCTCAATTTATGCTACAACATGCACCTTGAAGACAATCCTAACCTAGCTACCTCCATGGAGAAGAATTTGTGGGATTTAACACATGATACTAATCTGTTGGAAGAAGTACCTGCCAATTATAGCTTTCATACAGCTCTTGAGGATAAAACCTACTTGGAAGTGGTGTGGGAAATAAAAATTATTAGTGTCAGGAATTCCGGAAACTAGTTTTCCCTCCTTGGATCTGGTATTGGAATGGATAGTAGTGAGGAAAATTCTATTATTCAATGGAGAGCAATGGGAACTTCAGTACATTGATCTCACAAAACTGGAGCTATTGGAGGCAATCCACTATACCTTAAGCCATATTTTGGGGTGTTTGGATATGGAGGTTTTTATGCTTAACCAACCAACAAGGGGAAGAGAAGATTGATCTTAGAGGTTCTTGTGAGGAAAGGAAGGAGCCGCAAAGAAATCTAATTTTTGGCCAAGAACATATGGTCTTTTAAAAGTTTTGGAGCGCATCAACAACAACGCTTACAAAATTAAACTTCCAAGTAATTACAATGTAAGCACCACTTTTCAATGTTTCTGACTTTATTCCTTTTGTTGCAATTGAGCCTGATTTGAGGTCAAATCCTTTTCAGGAAGAATTGAATGATATGATCAAGGAAGAGGAAGCATTGGAGGTTCCAAGTGGACTGATGATAAGATCAAAGACCAAGAAACTTAGAGAAGCATTAGCAAGATTGATTCAAGAAGCGATAAAGACAACGCCTAAGGAAAACAAGCATCTAGACACTTTGGTCTCAATCCAAGCAACGACTAGTGAGGAATACTAGATGGGCTTTGAGTTCAAGCCATGTACTCTTTTTCCTTATCTTTGGTTTTATCCGATTGGGTTTTCCAAAACAAAGTTTTAATGAGGCAGCCTTGTTCTCAAACACCTAAGCCCATTAAGTATTTCAAACTAAGTCCACATGAAGGCCAAAAATATTCTCTTCCAAAGCCATAGAAAGAACAGAAGTCTACATTCAAAGTATGAAGGTATTTTGGCGAGTCTCTTATGTCTTTATTTCTATCTTTAAGTTTTAGTCAAACAATCTGGATATTTTATTTAAGTCTTTAAGTCATTTAATGTTCTAGATTCATCACCCTTTGGCCGACTAAACTCTCCTTATAATCTCGGCCAAGGAGATGAATCAAACACACAACGTTTTAATCAATAAACCTATTTTGCAAATCTCAACTCTTTTGTTCCTTATGGAAATCTTTTGATTCTTCTTGGTGCGTAAAATCCAAGAGATCATTTAGTCAATCAAATGTAGTCCATAACATTTGTGTGACCCATCTATTGTCCAAGATCTTGAGAAGTTCAAGCAAGGGGACTGGTCTTCGGTTTATACATTGTTGCATTGATTCATACATGTCTCTCTTTGTCGAAGACTCCACCGCCTAGTTCATACACATTTTGCATCTTCAGTTTATCACTCATCTATCTCCACGGCATCCCAATATTATCCATCACCACCACCCACCATCACCCATCTTCCACCATTATAGAATCACTGCAATAAACTATCATATGTACATTTTTATTAGTTTTATTCAATTTAAATATTGATGGTTTTAGGTTTTTGTCCCAGGAAGGACGCAATTAGAAATTCATTACACTATAATACGATTGGAGCTAGTCTATTGTAATGGATGTCAAACAACAAAAAGAAAGAACTAAAGCTAAGATCACCTTATTACCACCATCCACCTCACCATACCACTATCCATCACACACACCACCACCATCCCATCTCACTCCCAAAAACAAAGTGACATCGTTCTAGAACCAAATCTTTCTTTTCCATTTTTCTATTTCATACTCTTCTCTTTATTTTTCCCACCACGGACGGTGTGATTTAAGTCTGGGTGGAAGGATGTTCCATCATTTACTAATGCTACTTTCTATTTTGGTGACTTGAGACTTTTTCCACTTTTTACATCAATATGGTTTTATCGAGTCAAAAGTTTTTATTGAATCAAAACTAGTAGGGAATAATGACCTTTCGTGTGATGATATCTGATTATTATGTGTTGAGAATTTTTTTTCATAGGATAACTTGCAGAATTCGATAAGAGCGGACATCATCTAGAAGCTCAGAACCGTACCTCTCCCCTAAAGTTTCATCGTGTAGTGGCTTCTATTGGATCAGATGTCAACTCCAATCTATTTGGACCATTTAACCTGATTTAATTGTTCTCACTGAAGGTGTTAGATCATGGAAACGAGCAAAACATTAACGATCATCTTTACCCTTTTACCACCCTCTTATCTGATCCTGAATTGCCACTCACTATTAGTGGTTTCATACCCTTACCATAACCTCTTTTCAAACCCCATGTCGTTTTTTTCCATCATCATTATCAGAAGGTATGTGCGAAAATGATAGAGAGAAAGACACCACATAATCCTCTAACCACAAAAAAGAAAAGCTCCAGGTAACAAGACGAGTACGAAGATCCAATTTATTACACATTCTGCCTATGATATTCAGAAAATAAGGTACTAGTTTCATGCTTATGGGACATTATTTTATATAAGGTATTATTTCCTCTTTTATTTAAAAAACGTAAAACAGAAAGGAAAGTAAATAGTTGCCATTTCTATATATGTCTCGTAGCACAGGAAAATCTCAAGAAGATACATGGATTATTCTACAAAAAGAAGATGTTCTATAGAAGAATCCCTCAAAATTCTAAATCTGGGGGAAACCAAAATAAAAGAAAGGAGCAGAATGAAGAAGTGGTTAGAGACTGTGGACATCATTAGGTAAATTTCCTCTTATGATTTTGCATAATACCTCGCATCCACAAAACAATCCATCACCCTAAACACTCTAAACTCCATCCCAAACACCAAAAATTATTCCCTTACACCATGCGCCGTATACCCTAAATGACATCCTTTCAATGAGAAAGCTCACACAATATTTAATGAATGTAGGAAGTTGACTAACAAGAATGCAGAGTTTTTGAAGGTTAGGGATCAAAAGACTAGAGTATGGAAAGTGATGGGACTATAGTGAGAAAGTTCTAACGTGACTTTCTGGTTAATGGGTCTACATATAATAGTTCGAGATGCAATATCTGATGAAAAAGAGTTCCCGTGATTTTCAAATCTCTTCTCCGTGACTTTACTTTCTTGTTTGCTTGAGGAGAGGTAAAGTATAAGTCTGGGAGAGTTGATAATATCATCATTTTACCTACTTTAACTATGATTTTGAGATGATTAACAAGTGTTGGCATATGATTTAAATTCTTTTAAGCCACATTTCGAGTATTTTTAGTTTCAAAAATTCATTCCAAGTTTCTAGGAAAAAAGGATCAAAACACACGTTTTAATGCAGTTCTTGAACCTCAGATTGAAGGCTAATCTTGAAGACTTTTCCATGAACCTTATTCAACATATAATCTGTCATTAGAAAGCTAGAAGAGTCACCTTTCACCTTCAAGTGGAATCAACAAATTCTATTTAGCCAATCAGAAGTTATGATGGAAGCAATGAAGACGTGTTCTGCAGAGAAGAACCCAGAAGCAGACCAGCACTCTTGTAGAAGGATAGGAGTGCAATAAGCCTCTCCTGGCGCTGCACCAAGCCCCCCCTGGAGCGCCATGAAGCCTCAGAATCCCCCTTCGCCCAACACCACAGCACTTCACCTATTTCGACCTAAGACCGACTTAAGATGCCTCAAGCCCTATAAATACTAATCTAAAACCCCTAGAAGGTCATGAACTAATATCTCTAAGCAGCCAACTCGTGGAGAAGACAAGGGAGCCGCCCAAGGAACCTCTATTGAAGATCTGAGCACTTAGTTCATCATCTCTTCCATAGCTTTCATTGTTTTCTAGATCTTTTGGGGGAAGATAGTTTATGTAACATTCAGAGAATATCCCTTTAAACCCTCTTAATACTTATATTTGATTATGCCTTCCATCTCATCTATTGAAACGGTTCGTTTGATCATGTATAAGTAGCCTCTTTGTTGGGTTCTTTGGCGATACTTGAAGGAGATGTATGGTTTGATTTGTGTAGATTGTTACAAGTCTAAACTTCACTAATCTATACTTCCCACATAGTTAGTGGAGTTTGTTAACGGTCCAAACTACATTGTAATTTCATACCCTAGGTATTGCACTAGGGGATATGCATGTAGGATTCATAAAGAGGGGGATACGAGGAAAACTTTTGACTATGATATTTCGGCGAAATTGGGTGATGATGTTTACTACGACATATTGAAAGAAATATTGGAAGTTTTCAACCCAGGAATGTTGAATATGAGGTGCATTGTATTTATGTGCGATTGGTGTGATCCATTCCTTGGTCTTGGTGTTAAAGTTGAAAATTTTGGTGTTACGTCAGTACATTCAAGACAAGACTCCTAAATTACGATCAATTCATCCTTCATCACAAGAAGATCATGTACATGATTCAAGTAATTTTTATTATTAATAATAGTGTTATTGATATTTACTAACGAAATATCATTATTTGTTTTATTAGGTTTGTTACATTCGTTATCCTTGTGTTACACAACAGTTAGAACCTTGTATAACACTGACGGAAATTAACCCAAGAGGAATATATGGTGTTCCTGAACATGATTCTTTGCAGCAAAAATAGAGTGTTCAAATATCTTGTGGTTGATTTCGCACAAATTAGTAATGATAGAGTGCATTCACATTCGCAGAAATCGGAAGGAGAATTTTATGAGGATTCATACTCAATTCTTCAAATGGATCTTCATCAGAATCAGAGTAGTTATTTGAACTTTTTATAATTTATTTGGCAATGTATTGAATATTTATGTATTTTCTATCAAACATATTTTACTATAAAATATCAAAACTAATATATATCACCCATATGAAACATACCAAACATACAAGAACCCCAAAACAATTAAAATTTTTTGATTTATACATCCATCGGATATTTCCGACGGATATTTATATATTCATAGATATCACCCATAAGAAACATACAAAACACGTGTTAACCCAATGTCCATCGAAAATCCGTCGAAATTTCCGACAAGTTTAGGGTTTAGGGGTTGATTTGAGTCAAGTTAGACTAGGTGTTCTTGGAACCTCAATTATACGACATATTCAAAAACATGTTTGAAAAATTCAATATATTTACAAGTTTTTCAGTATGTTTTAAAAAAATCATATTTAAGGATTAAGTGTTAGATAATGATCTATATACCTTAAGATACATTTATAACATTTGCAACTTAAATTTGTTAGTTTTGGTAATATTGATATACAAGAAGATTTTTCATACTAAGAATTCATGGAAATCATGATTTTCCATAATACAACCCTATTTCAAGTGAAACATAATGGAACTGGCATACGAAATCCTGTATCCGTCGGAAATCCGAGGGATATAGGGGGACACCTATTTGGGTTTTGTGTTTAACTGACCAATGGGAGACCATGTAAATTTTTACTATCAGTCATAAATTCGTCGGATTTTTCTGATGGATGTAAAATTAAAGGCACAAAGCTTCCCGAGAACCATGTGTATTAATTAAACTCGTCTAAATCGATGGATTTCCGATGGAAATATGTGTATGAAATTCTATTATATATATCAGTTCATCTTCTTCACGAACACAGTCGACAAAACACTAAAAACTCTCCAAACTCTTTCAAAATCTTCCTAACTCTTGAAATTCATTGATTTCATTCAAATCTTCAACCAAATGGCACATCTGCCATCTCACTTGTAAGTTTCTAACCTTTTAAAATTGGATTTGTTGGCTTTATTAGTTAGATATTGAGATTTAGGGATTTGAGATTGAGATTTAGGGATTTGAGATTGAGATTTAGGTTTTGCAAATTGATTTTTAGGATTTGATGCCTAGATTGTAAGATTTAGGGTTTTGGAATTGAGATTTAGGTTTTGGATTGTTAGATTTATGTTTTAGATTGTTAGATTTATTTATTAGAATGTTAGATTTAGGTATATGAATTATTAGTTTAGGATTTTGATTTTAAATGTTAAATTTGGAATTATTAGATTTTAAATGTTAAATTTGAAAATTTTAGTTTAAGAAATTGTTGATTTTGATTTTTTATTGTTAGATTACGAAAAATAAACATTTGCTTGTGGATATTTGTAAAAATTAGAAATTTAATTTTTATTGTTTGCATTTTTGGTAAATTGTTTATGTATTTATGTTTTAATTTTGAATCTTTTGTTTGAAATTTTCTTGAAATTGTTTGATTTTTAATGAATGTTATGCATTTTATAATTTTATTTAACTTTTTGGTTTATTATGGTTTTTTCCAGGAAAGATGGTCAATATGTAGGATCAAGATCGGGATCGGGATCACATCCTCCGAGGCAAGGGGGCGAGGGGGTGAGGGGCCGAAGAGGCCATCATTCACAAACTCCTTGACCTCATATCTGAGAGATGACACCAGAGATGCCTTCGTCTACGGAGGCCACTCAGATAAGCGTCGATGACTTTGTCTCTCAACCGGGCTCTCAACCGGGATGAGAGACGCACATGATAAGAATTCATCCGGATTTTGTTGAAAGAGATACATGGTATTCATATATAATTTTTATATCTAATTTTTATTTATACTAATTAAATAATATATATATGATTTTTTTGTAGGTTCCAATTTTCTCATAATGGGATATCCAAATCTATCAACCGGATGCTAATCAAAATGTTAAAGCATCCTTACGAGACGTCTGCATCAATGCCTCAAGAGGATCAAGAGATGTGGTTTACGATGTTTGTGGTAATCATTTAACTTTCTTTATTTGAGTTTAAATATAAATAATACATTTTTATATATCTTTTTTCTTTTGTAGCAAGAATTTTCTTGGAACAAGGCATTGATGCTGTTAGTTCGACAGGAGTTCGACAAAAAAGCCGCATAACTCTACCTGAAGAAGTTGAAAGAGTGGAAGAAGTAAAGAGCAACGAGGTGCCAAAAGAGTTTGTAGCAGACTCGAACCTATGGAAAGGGTTCATTGATTATTGGAAGTAAGAGGAACTGCTAAAACACATAGTCAACTCTGGCAACCGGATGAGCGATAGCAAGGGAAAATACCTTCAACGCACAATTTAGGAGCGATTAGCAAGGCTATCCAGGAACAACAACTCGTAAGTTTTTTTTATTTCTTAAATTTATATTTATTTTAATTTAGTAACAATATTATTAATTGTCTATTTTACAGTTTCTAAAAGATGGTGTTCGTTCCTCGGCTCTTAAAATGATAGAGGATACACACACCCACAGAATGACCAGTGAAATTCAAGATCCGATTGCTGGGATATCCTCGAGATCATGAGGAAGATGGAAAAAAAATTATATTCAATCTCACCCGGTCGTTGATGGATCTCCCACCTAAGTTCTTGTCTATAAGTGGAACGTTTTTGTAGTACAAGTAAATAACATTTAAATTTTACTTACTTATTATTAAATTGCTAATTTTATTTATATGGTTTTATGTATAATTTGTTTCGCAGGTAACACCGCAGACCAAATGTCACATTTTTGGGCTTCCAGAGGATTATCGTCATTCCACCACTTCTCGTTCTTCGCGGTTACATGAATATCCTGAGCTTGTAGCAGCACTGGAAGAGTAGACAAAACGAGATCCGAGATTTGAGGACTCAGATCCAAAAATTAGAAAAAGCTAGAGCATCAGATCATGACAAGATGAAAGAGTTTGAGGCACGGATGACGGCTTTCATGGTCCAATATCCACGTCCACCTCCTCCTCAAAATTAGTTTTTATCATCTATTATGTCTTTTAGTTTTTATTCAAAATGTTATAATTTTTAGGTTTTTTAACTTATTCATTTTAATTTTTAGGATTTGAAACATATTATTTTAATTTATATTTATATTTTATTTTATCTTCCATTTTGATTTATTTATAGTCGTGAATAATATATATATATATATATATATATATTTAAAATTAGTAAAACCGAACTTCCGTCGGAAATCCATCGTAAACGATTCCTTCGAAAAGTCCATCGAAAATCCGTATGAATAGGTTCTGATGGATTTCCGACGGTCTACCAACATAATCAGTTCTGACGAATTTTTGATGGATAGTTTCCGACAGATTTCCGATGGACTTTCCTGACCAAGATAAACCGTCGAATATCCGTCAAAAATATGGCTGATGGGTTTTTCGTTTTTGATGCTCTATCCGTCGGTTCTCTGCTGTTTTTTTGTAGTGTTCCTTGACCACCATTTCCTTAACCAGTGCCTTGGTCCTCATTCCCAACACCAATGGGAGGTGGATTGTGATCCATATTCAATTTTAATCAATTATACCCTTTCCAAATGAACCAACCGCTCGTGTTCGCACCTTGCTCTAACAAGTTCCCTTTCTAACTGACGGATGGCTTCAACCCGCTCAACTCGAGTCGTAAGACCGTGACTCTGCAAGTTCATACACCTATTGGAAAAGAGATCAAAATCCAAACAAAGAGATTAGATGGTTAGTATAAAATAAAAGCTTGTCTCGAATGATGACAAAATCTTAATGGCTAATTGTGTTGTTTTGCCGGCAACGGTGCCAAATTGGCAATTAATAGGTGTATCAATTAACTTATCGTATGTGTAACACTTTAGGGTCAGTCCATAAGAAAACAAGAATTTAGCACACTATGAATGCATGTCATTGTTCAATCTAAGTTATAAAATGGTTTTTGGTTTTGAAACAGAATTTGAAAGTAAATAAAAACGGGAAATAAAGATAAAGAAATGGTTTTTAAATCAAATAATTGAAAACAAACTCTCAGGATGAAGATAGTTAACTAAGGTGATTACTTGCTAATCACTAAGCATGATAATCAACTATTTCCATAAGTTAGGAATGTAAGCTCTTGATCTTTGTTTCAGACATTTTATCAAACACCTTGTGGGCGATTAAATGACTAAGTTATAAACTAGAGTTATTAAGACTAATCTAGCATTAATACCACCTATCAAGCAAGGATCTATGTTTTTACAAGTCTAAACTCCACTAATCTACTCCTAATCACCCTAGATCTACTATTCGCAAGAGCTCTAAAAAACTACTCACTAATATTCATGTAAACACAAAGCAACAAGATTGACTATGTTTTTACAAGTCTAAACTCCACTAATCTACTCCTACTCACCCTATATCTACCATTCGCAAGAGTTTTAAAAAGACTACTCACTAATATTCATGTAAACAAAAAGCAACAATGTTGATCTTTGTATAATCATGATTAAAAGAGAATAGATGAAAGAGTTAAGAAGAGAAAGAAAATTGATAACTTCAAATAGAGAGATTCATACAAATGCTAAAGCTTAAAGTGGCTACGAAAATCTCAAAACATGCATACGGATCTCTAATTAGGTTTACAATAATTATAGGGAAAATAAAAGAGTTTGGTCAACACATAATCAGGTGGGTCAAACCGGGTTTAGAAATTGGATAGCAAACAGAATTGGTCGTAGCGGCTTGCACAAAATCGATGCGCCATCCCGCCGATTTCCAATGGCCATCACTTGATCGCTACACGATCCCGCTGCAAAATATCAATACCATCATCTTGCTGCATTTTGCTCGCTAGACTTCAAGCATTTTACGCCAAGTCTCCACCGGTCGACGTGATCCCACTAGGGCTTCCCGCTGCACCGTGCCGAGGTCACTGCATCACTTAGCTATCTCGCCACACCTTCTGATTTTCATCAGATGCCTTAATTTCATCCATTCTTCACTTCATTTGATCCACTCACTCCAAGACCCTAGAAAACAAGGATAATATGCAAACAATGCAACCAACTCCTAAACATGTAATAAATCAATGGAAAATGAAATCAAAACGAGGATAAAAACTCAATTTATCAACTCACCCAAACTAGTTTGATATATTGAGTCTGCCAGTTACTCCATAAAGTTTGCAAAATGTGTACAAAATCTCTCAGATGATTGCATATTTTGCCAAATATCTGTAAAATCTACTAGATCCTCGTATAGTCTACCAAATATATCATCAAGGGTACTTTTTGAAAAACATATCTTTCAAATTTTAAAAATTTTAATTGGTTATTTTGGCTATTTCAAAAATAAAGTAGTTATTGTGGCAACTCACCCTTTTTCCAAATCTATTGTGCATATATATTCAATTTTCGATAGTGAATAAACTATCCCGAAACATTAAGCTAAAATCCCTTTTTAAAATCAAACACTAACATTAAACATTAAGCACATAAGATCAAATAACATTTACCAATCTCTAAAAATTCTCCAAGATTTTATCTCAAAAACTGCCATATTTGTTGGTGTACAAAGGCACAATGCCAAATGATATTCTCAATATCGGCATCCACTTTATGCAAGTAAAAGTTCTCTTAATTATTTTTAACATCAATTATTGACTAGAAGAAGTTTACAAAGTCTGAAAATAAACATCTCCGTAAACAACTTGGAGGTAAATAGATTATTTGTAAAATAAATTGATGTCTTTGGATTACTTTAGCCAAAGAATCTGCATCTTGTTGCATTCTTGATGTACCACCATAAACTCAATATGAGTGAACCGATTCATCCAACTTTGAATATCGACGAGAAGAGTTGACATTGATGCGTTTGATGAGTGATTCTATAGGAGATCGTGTAGATTTTGTAGTCGCCTTCTACGATTATTTTCCAACATCCTCTGCACCATAAAGCTTGTAGATCAGGTAAGAGAGATATACCTTCTGCCTCAAGTGTGTTTGATGCTTGTGTGAGTTTTAAACTGTTGGAAATACAGTAAAACTTCCTTGTCATCGCGTCTTATCCATCATGCTCCTATTTTTCGTTCCGGTAGTGAAAAACTTTCGTTAAGTTTAATTTAAAATAGCCAGTTGAGGAGGTGTCCAGTTCCTTGATGGTGAAGTTACCATATGAAACAAATACAAACAAACTCTCCATTTTATCCAATGTCAGCATCGATGATGATATCACCAGCAATCCCAGAGAATTTGTGACATGAGAGACCATGAGGTTAGTGAAGAATTAAAGTTGGAAACAGAAAGTGGGCACAACTGTGATCAATGATACATCACAAAATGAGTATACTCATCGCCCTGAACATTTTATTAATTCTTTCGATCTCAGGTAGTACGAGGACTCGAGACTTTTTAGTTAAGTAAGCTTTTCAAGTGGCTGTTTATTTCTTATGGAGGAGAGAAATATGCGAAGACATGGGAAGCAACCATCCTCTATTGACATGCTGGTCCGGGACATGGATAAGACCGTTTGGAATCATCTTTCAGTGCTGTAATCTCGGGGTATCATGATGAAAGTCTTACAAGATTGGTTTAACATGAGACTTTAGCAGCCGGCTTTTTGCCTATTTATACTTTTTTATGTTTAAACCTCTCTTCTGATGTCGGTGATGAATGTACTCTTTTTCCCAACTATTGGTTTTGTCCTAAATAGATTTTCTAGTTATTGGGTTTTAACGAGGCATCCATCCCGGCAACCCCACTATTTTGAGCTTCACTGTATTGTAGTTTACCTCTTGGTTTTTTTCAGCCCTAACTCTTCAAAAAACGGTTTTGTACAAAAGTTTTTCTTGAATATATTTTTACATAATATTCAAAAATAAAAAAAGAGTCATCCATTCTACATAGGGCTGGGAAGAATCTGATCAAGGCTTGAAGCTTTTGGCAGCGAGAAATGGCCGGACGGACGAGAAGACTGAAATGGGAAGCACGCAACTCTTGGTTGCATAGATCTACGGGTATTTCGATGTGGCCTTCATTGTTGATGTGGAGGTTGGCCATGGTTGATGAAAACCTTGCAGAATTTAAGATAAACATACACAAGATGCTTGTGCAATGAGAAGTTGTAATGAGAGATCGTGATTTTATGGGGAGATTTTTATGGTATCGATCAAATAACTGCAAGCGGTTGAGTGGAGGGGAAGTCAACGAGAAATTTCTGAAAGTTCCTGATAAATGGGCCAGAGATGATGGAAATCAACAATTTCCAAGGCTCTTCCCATCGGATTTTGATGGCACATAATTGTGTACAAAACCGGCAGAAAAAACGTGATGGAAGACGCCGGAAACAGGCTCTACAGGCGAGAGAAGAGACGGTTACATGGATGAACCGACATGAAGAAATAAGGAAAACGAGAGAAGAGATAGAACAGAGCATTCCCCCCCTTTTTCTCTCTCTTAAATCTTTATTAACTATTGTGTACTCCCCCCTCTCATCTAATGTGGGACGTGTTTTATAATCTTACTATATTGCGAGTAATGCTATAAATTTTGTAAAATAATAAAACTTTCAGTTAGATCAGTTGACTCATTCAGGTCAAGTCTCCTCCATTGCTTTAAGGGTCACTGTAAGAATGAAAATGATCCAAAAACTGATGAATTTCAGCTGTGACTGATCACATCTTGCAAGTAGAATTGCTGCAAAAGGTTCGTGTGAAACTTAAATGGATTTAGTTAAATCGCGAGTTGGGGCGTCTATTGTAATTATCTAAAACTTCAAATTATTTGGGTTGTATTTTCTTCTTTTTTGATACTCGTGTTGAAATTTTGTGACTTGGACTATAATGGCTGATCCAGACCCATATAATTAATAATCAGCCCGTCCAATATTATGTTGCCCAAATCATTTCATCAATGATTGACTAATATATAGTCTGTGGTAATATTTCTTGTATTCAGTCAGTAATAATATTACTTGTTCAACATCCGAAAACAAATACATTTGTAGTTGGAATAAAACTGGTCATGATGGTTACCAACAAAAATAAAGCCGGTCATGATTACCACCAAAAATAAAACTGGTCATGATGGTTACTAACAACAAACTAACACATTAGTCATGAAATGTAAAAATTTATGGGTTACAAATTTACAACATAAGTG
Source organism: Cardamine chenopodiifolia (assembly GCA_963922655.1). NCBI lineage: Eukaryota > Viridiplantae > Streptophyta > Magnoliopsida > Brassicales > Brassicaceae > Cardamine > Cardamine chenopodiifolia. Next base: position 4,554,207 of record OZ000479.1, read on the forward strand.
ACTGAGCTCAACATTTCAAAATATTTTATTTTCTCTTGGTTTCTTCCATATTCTTTTTTTCTCTCTGTAGCACCTCCTCTATGTCTTCAGAGATTCAATTGATAAAAATAGGTTAATTAACCCTAACAAAAAGAACCTTAATTGATTTTATATACATATTTTCAATATTAGGACAAAACTAGTCAGTAAGGTGAACACTTGAGATGGTACCCATTTGGTGCAGAAACTCTTGGAAACACCATTAATTTCTCTCTTCCATTCTCCTCCCATCTACACAAAACCAAAACATCCAGACCTCAAAATCATCAATCATAACAACAACAAGATTAGATGTAACCCCATTAAAGAAACATACCTATATCTTGTAACAAAGTAGTGGAGGAAGCTCGAGACTTCAGAAATTCCTAATTCCTTGCCAGGGCAAAGCCTTGCTCCACCTCCAAAGAGTAAGAAATAGCTCTTTGTTTCAAAGTTTTTTTCCTACATAGCCAAAGGAACTCTCTTTGTGAGCCAGATGGTTTCAAACAAACAGAACAAAGAAGCACAAGAAAAAATAATATGCAAATACTAACCATCCATCTCCATGGGTTAAAGATCATTGGATCTTCATACAAAGATGTATCATAGTTAATCTCTCTTGTGTATACGTAAATTCTCCAACCTTTTGGGATTAAATAACCTGTAATTATTTAAAATCCAGCCACTATTAATACAGATGAAAAGAAATTTCTGTAAGATTGTTAAATAAAAATCAAAAAGGTTTTGATCTTCTCCTCTGTCAAAATAATTGAAATAAAACCATGGAGGGTCACGGGGAGATGATTGCTTCGCTGGATGGTTGGTATATTTTTGTAAATAATTGACGTAATGCAAGGTCCACATGCCCAATTTATTTGTTTCCTCTTTATTTTATTTTAAAAAGTAATAATAATAAAATTCCTTAAAATTTAACAATCAAAATTTTAAGTAGTTTCTTACCGTTGAGTTCCAAGTCGTGGGTAGTTTTCCTAAGGACACCATTAACAATCGTTGCCAATCTTGACGTCTCAAAAATCACCTATTAAAACAAAAATGGTCCAAACAAAATCTCAAAATTAACAAAACAATTTATATATTAATAATTTAATTCGTGTACGAAAATACTCACCGCTCGTGTGAATTTCATCGATTTAATATCGTCGAGATTGAGAGGTTCGTCAGGTCGTTTTCTTTTTCTAATAGCCAAATGTTCTCTCTGCAATCCAAAACCAAAAAAAATCAATAACGGGAACTGCATTAAAAAACCGGTTTAATTAGTTTCTTTCTTAAGAAACTTACTCTGAGTTCTTCAAGAGCTTTTGGGTGATCATGGAGATACTTAAGAGCCATCATAGATGTTGTAGAGACAGTCTCATAACCCGAATACAAGATCGTTACTACTTGATCCCTTATCTCTTTATCGGTTAACAAGTATCGATTATCTTCCTTCTTCATCAAGTAACCCAACATATCTGTGAAATTTTCTCCCGACTCTCTTCGTTCTTCCATCAACTCTGTTAATAACCTATCGATGTTGTTTCTTGCCTGAAAAGTAACCAGAAAAATGTTAGGATATTTTCATTTTTTGCCTTTGTAATTGATTGAAGTCGAAATTTGAGTATTTACTTGAATTCCGCAGCGGTAGTTCGTTCTGGGAAGATCGATCGGGACCGAAAGAGTTCCTACAACAAGCTTGAAGAACTCTGTTCTATATTCTTCAACTTCTGGTTTTTTCAAAGTCTCAGCTATTTGTAACAACGAGGATAAAAATGCCATCTGCACAACACAAAAACATGAGTCAACACAATATTATTATTTATTTTTTAACTATACTCTTTAATTCTCCCAGATTCAGCATTAACAATCATAGACTAGTTTACAATTCTACCCCTACAGAGAACCCTCAAAAAAATAACTAATAATAATGAATTTATGTTAATAATACATTAAATAGAGAAATATGAATTAAAAATGTTAGACCAACATTATTTGTGAAAGGAAGGAGTACCTAATACCTTTTTTTAATCAAAAATAATGATTAATTTCTTTTTATCAAAAGAATAATAAATCTCTGACATATTAAAAACATTAATCCCCAATAAAGGAAGAGACCCGAGATTCAGATTCAATGTCTAAAAACACAGACAAAGAAAGAGAGAGAAAGTCGCAAAAACGTTACAAGTTTGGTCTTTTCTTGGATATCAACTGTCTCAAGTTCATCCCATCCACAAAGATAACTTCTCATGAAATCATCAATCTTAGGCAAAAGATGATCTTTCATCATTGCTGGACTTATTAAAGAAAGCAGCGAGCCTCTCATGAGCCGGTGACTCGGACCATGAACCGCGGCTATGTTGCATGTCCCAAGAATATCAAGCATCGATTGTGGGTAACCAGCGACTAGTCCTTTTGATTCATTCATTAGGATGTATCTATTGAGCTCTACGTCCATTGAGACTATTGTTGGACAACCAAGAATGTGAGATTTGAAGAAACTTCCATATCTGTGAAAAAAAAAGAATTTTTATTTTTTATTTTTTATTATTATTACCAAGCACGGCCCGGGAACAACAGAAGAGTTAACAAAGTTGTCAAGAAATAAAACTAAAATAGATAAAAATGAAACTTTTTAATACCTAAGTCGTTGGTTCTTCATGAAATCTGGACCATGTTTAAGAAACTCAGTGGTTTCACCAAAAATTGGCCAGCCCATGGTACCAGGAGGAAAACCTTTTTGAGAATATTGCATCTGGTTCCATCGGAGAAGAGCAGAACAGATGCAAACAATGGTCACAAGAAGACCCAAAATTATCATCAGTAAACCCATTTTTATTTTCTTTTTCTTTTTCTCTGTTTTTTTTTTCTGTTTTTGCGTGTTCTGTTTTCGAACAGGGAGAGTGAAGAGATGGTTAAGGGTCTCTGGTTGAGGACTAAATGGGTGTGTGGCATTGTTTATATAGGCACCTAAAGGCCAACATGCTATGAGAGAGAGAAAGTGATGAAAGATTTACCATAGAAAGAGTCAAAGAGAAATGGTGGGTTTTTATTTTTTAACCAACTCTGTGTTGATTTCTAAGTTCAAATGTTGTTTCCAAAAAAGAATAAAAACTACATCGTTATTGTTTTGGGGAAAAAATAAGGAAATTATGGCAAATATCACATGAAATTCAATTATAAGATATACCAAATATTTATATATTTTGACTAAAGTATATATCTCACTACAACTTTTATATAATTATTAAAACTATATCTCTGATACTAATAAAAGATAATTCATGCGTATTTACGCAATATTAGCGTACTGCTCGTGCGACGCCAATAAAAAATCAATATATGTATATAAATAATGTCAATTAGTTTATTGTCTTCATATTCCACATACTTTTAAATTAATATATATTTGAAGCTACAAATCTATATTCTTATTTTGATAAAAAAAATATATATTGTTATAGAAAATATTATTTGCATTTTAAGCATATTCAAATTTAAAATATTTCTTTAAAAATATCGTAAATAAAGATGTTAATTATGCACATAATATATATAATGATTGAATAAATAGTTTTGTTACTTTTCGGGGTCAAATTTTGTATTCTCTATACGGTTGAATTTGTTATTTGGTAGAAAACTATGTTTCCTGGAAAGAGTCGGAAAACGCAGAATAAAAAACTCTTTTTATGGGGAGAGAACATGTCACTCTTCCTGAATTAGTTCTTCCTGAATTAGTTCTCTTCTCGTATCTTTGTCGTCGTACTCAGATGGGTTAACCTATTTCTTAAACTACTTACACGGTAAATGGACTTCTAGAAACAAAACGAAAAAGGTGTTTTTCGAGAGGGGTCGATGGGTTGGACCTCCCTCCAAAGTTTCAGTTGAGCATGTATCTCCATGAAACTTTAGTCTCCAGACATAATTACACCACAAATTTGAAATCACACAATGGAAATGTCAACAAATAATTCAATATTGCATGTATCGATAACTTTTTTTGGACGAAAGTTTTTGGGTTTTGTGCAAAAAAACTATCAATCTACTTATTTTTTGCAAAAAAAAAATCTTCAACTCAAATATGTGCAGGTCAATCATACTATCTTCAAAGTCACCCGTAATATAGATATTCCGCATATCGTCGACGTCGACAGTTAACTTCCCATTAAAAAATTAACTAAAGTTTTAAAACGACGTTGTTTGACTTAGAAATCATGTTGTTTTAATATACCAAAAACAACATTCTTTTATTTAACATAAAAAATAGAAAAAAATCAAATTGTTATCTCATTTTTTCGTTGTTCTTCATCGTCTCCTCCAATCTTCTTCATCGTCTCCTCCAATCTTCTTCTTTGTTCAGACAATTTCTCTTATCATCATAACTCGATACCCAACTCCAATTTCCCCACCAAGATTGGATCTTTACCTACTATGACAAATCGCAGCTTCTGTTCTCTCTCCTCCGACCACCGCCATCGACCATCGTGGGATGTTTCCTGGGTTTGATCCCACTAATTGCCGTAGTGTGTGAGTGTTTTTCATTTTAATTTGGTAAAATTGCAACCAAATATTTTAGTTTATAACTCTTAAATCGTTCTCTGATATTGTAGGTATGCTGGAAACGTACATTCGTAGGTCACTGAGAGTGTTCTGCAAGAGATTTTTTGCTAGTGCTGGTCCTATTGAAATTTTACATATTGTTCTCCAAAACTATTTCCTTGAGCTAATGAATATCTCACATTTCACAGTCATCATATGGATTTGTTCACCACTTTGATCAAAGATCGCTGGTTTGGCTATAATGTCTCATAATGGAAGGCTTATGTAAGTATCTGATATATTGATAGTTAATGTTCTTCTTTATTCAATTTACTTTGATTATAACACTGGTTTTTTCATAGATATGGACAGCCTATGAAAGTTAATTGGGCGTATGCCACTTGTCAAAGGGAAGATACATTAAGTAAGTTATGAGATTATCAAGGAGTTGCCTTTTGAGAGAGGTGTGATGCTGAATGATTTTGTTTCCATGAGATACAGGTCATTTCAACATTTTTGTTGGAGATCTCAGTCCTGAGGTTACTGATGCAGCATTGTTTGATAGCTTTGCTGCCTACAATAGCTTCTCGTTAGTTCTTTCACTTGGTCAACTGATTTTAGTTAAGCTTATTTGTTTCAACATCCCATTTGGAATCTTTGATCTGATACCAAATGGACCAGAAAAATGATCTGTTATTTTTATGTAAGGATGCAAGAGTAATGTGGGACCAGAAAACTGGACGCTCAAGAGGCTTTGGGTTTGTTTCTTTCCGTAATCAGCTGGTTTTGTATTCTTTAAATAATGAGTAACTGGTTGTTTTAGTGCTCCATTCATGGTGTTACATTGATTTTGAATGTATATATAATTTGCAGGATGCTCAAATTGCCATTAATGAGATGATGCTATAGAATTCAAATCTTGGAAAAGTTTTAGTGTTTGCTTGGTTGGATATGATGTTGCAGAAATCAAGATTTTTTTTTGATGTTTGGATTTTTTGGGAAACATTTATATTGATTAGAGTAATTGAGAAAAAAAAAATCATAATTCTCCAGAGAAAGAAAATAATTATTCTCTACTTGTTTTTTTTTTCTCTTTTTTTATTCAAGTTAGATAGTCATGTTTGTGTTGTCTTCATTTTAACCTTATGTTTGTTTGTTTTTTTTGCATTTCAGTAATTTGAATGAGCACACAAGTTTTTTTTTTAAATGGGTAGAGCACGAAGTAAGTGATTGTTTGTTCCTTATGGGTAAAATAGCAGAGGATTTATATGTTACTTAAGTAGATCCAAGTGAGTATATCATTTATGGTTTCTTCGGTTCAGTCATGTTGCCTTGTTTTAGTCTTCATTAGTGTGGATGCATCTGTCTCACAAGGTAACTTATACTTAATTTGGATGTTTTACAGGTGGAGAGTGAGAAAACGTTGTGAATGACTACTCTCAGTAAGTTGATAAAATGGAAGAAGATGATGAAAGAAAGCTCGTAGAAGCTTCTGCTCATCATCTTGATGTCACTAATAAGTTTGATATAGTTAATCATGCGCGGAATAGGATAGAGGCATTTAATACAGGGGATTCTGATTTTATTGCTAAGGATGATGCAGCTTTACAAGGGAATCACACGGTGATCTTAAGGAACCTGGAAGCACTTCAAATTATGATCATGGGAGGTCTTCATTTGGTGGCATCGAAGGAGTAAACTTATCACTTATCTGGGACTCCGGAGATGTATGATTTGATGCCCATGGATGATGGCCAAACTGACCGACTTTCTAGCCCCGGACCAGAGAAGGAGGTAGCTTATTCCATGCAGTAGTCTCTGTCTAAAACTAGCCTGGATTATTTCCACCATCCAGAACCTGGATATTCATCGGTTCATTCCCTGCAGAAGCCCAAGTCAAAGGTAACAACTCCAAATGTTTCTCCAGAGCTACTGCATCTAGTGGATTCAGCCATCATGGGGAAGCCTGAAAGCTTAGAAAAACTAAAAGAGTGTTGTCAGCGGTAATGAGAGTTTTGGCTCTGGAGAGGAGTCAGAGGCCACTGCATTCCTTGTTATTGATTCACTTATGTCCTCAAAAACGAAAGATTAACTTGTTTCCAGTCATACTTCTGTCCTCAAATTTTACCTATTCGCCACTTTATATGTTGTTGAGTCTTTCTCTCTGATCTTATTGTATACTTTTCTCAATTCCATATATATATTTTGTGTTCCTGTGATGTAATCTCTAGTTGAAACTCGATTCATTTTCTGTTGTTATATAAAATGGTTTTCTAAGTGCCTGTGACAAAACTATAAGTTATCTCTCTATATCTTCTAGTGCTCGTTTACTATTTATGCAATCAGATACGAAGTAATGTTTATTACATTCATCATTCCACATGTCTGCTAACTCATCAGGCTCCAATGGGTTTGAGAGTTCATGCATCTTTCTTCTCATTTTTGCTTTGAATCTTCTTAGCAAATTTCCTAGCTTTATTTCTTTTACACTTCATGTGTTCCTGGGAATTCCAAAAATCTGGAAACAAAAATTAAACTCATTAAAATCTTAGAAGTCCAAGATATAGACCAAATTAACTGGGACTACATAAGGCTCATCCACAATTCAAAAGAGAGAATGACTTAAAGGAAGCAGACTCACGGCAAGACGCCATCCCACGATTGTCAATGGCAGTGGTCGGAGGAGGGAGAACAGAAGCTGCGATTTGTCATAGCGGGCAAAGATCCAGTCTTGTCAGGGAAATTGAATTTAGGTATCGAGTTATGGTGATAGGAGAGATTGTCTGAACGAAGAAGAAGATTGGTTGGAGGAGACGATGAAAAACAACGAAGAAGGTGATAACAATTTGATTATTTTTTTAAATATGCTAAATAAAATAATGTCGTTTTTGGTACATTAAAACGACATGATTTCTAAGTCAAACGGCGTGATGTTTTAATGATGTAAAACGACGTTTTTTTACAACTTCGGTTAATTTTATAACGGAAAGTTAACTGTCGATGTCGACGATATGCAGAATGCTTATATTGTAGGTGACTTTGAAGATGGTATAATTGACCTGCACAAATTTGAGGTGAGAGTTTTTCTTGCAAAAAATTGAATAACTTGATGGTTTTTTTTGCACAAAACCCAAAGTTTCTCTAATATATTGCATATATAAATAAAAACGAATTTACAAAAGAGATGTTTGAGTCAAAATTTATAATGAATAAATACATCTCGCTAGAAAAACAAAAAATAATACATTAATTCAAAAACCAAATTAGCTGTTTGGTTTCGGTTCGACTTTTAATAAAAACCAAACTGAAACCAAACATTTTGTAAAATATGTGCATCAGACGGGTTTTAAGGATTAACAAAATCGAACTAACTCACTTAATTCATGTTCAATTTGGTTTGGTTTTTCCAGTTACAAGCTTTGTGCCACTTCCTAAAAAAACAATCACCATATATATGGATAGTAATTTGAATTTTGTAATTCTTCTTGATAGAAATCTTAAGCGTGTTTAACCTGAAATAATTTTAGGATGGATAACGTAATAGAAAATTATCCTGGTGATTTGTAGGTTCAGTAAACAAATGTTTTGAGCGTCCCAGAATAGTGTACTGCCATCCAATAAAGGTAAGGTCCATTGGTTAAGAGCGATTTAACACCACATACAATAGCGGACAGAGCATTAAAAGCTATATAAGTGCCGTAACAAGACAAGTGTGAAGTCATATGGGCATATGGGCATATGGGCATATGGGCTTGACGGTCTTTGTACAGAAGACGTTGCACTCCGTCAGATCCGTGAGTAGGAATGATTATAATACCATATTTTAAAGAAAAAAGATGGTTTATGTGAAGAAGTTTGCTTAAAATGAAATAACTTCATGATGGGTGACTTATAGAAAAATAATTTTTAGTACCGTGTAAATGTGCATAAGACACGAAAATATATTTCATGGTGGATTTTAAGGTTAGTTAATAAGGATTTGATTGCTTTACCTATAACTATTTATCAATGCTATGTTTACAGGCGGTTGCAATTACAAACATTTAACAACAATCGCTCGCTTTCACAGTTTATGTAATCGCAACCGTAACCGCTATATTTAAATTAGTCAGATGCTTGCTTAGTCATTCAATCCTCCTAGACCAACATTCCAGCAGTCAAATGAGAATGGACCCTCAGACCAAGAGCGAATGTAGAGATCCACAGACCATGACCAACATTTCCGTTTTTTTGAATTCATTTTTAATGCATCCTTTTATAATTTTATAACGACCAAATTGGAATTTGAATTTGTTTTATATTTAGAATAAATGTTGGACATACGTTAACTAATCATGCGTGACGAGAGAGAATTCTTGTATATATATATAGGTTTTCAAATTATATAATGATTTTAATTTTTGATAAATGACAGTTTCGGATATTTCTTATTGTTTTTATGAGAAATACTAAAATCTGGCCATTCTTTATAATTTAGCTAAGCTTATTTCCTTAGTTTTATTTTTATTTTGTTCCAAATATCACTGAAATATAAGTCCAAACTATGTTATATCTTCCGCTTAGAGAAGGTTCTGATTTAGAAAAAAATATATATGATTAAATTTTTAAATAAAAAATTTTGGATGTAAAATTTTTATATCATAAGAATAAATATTTTACATGATAATCATATAATCATCTATGTTGCATTGTACGCTGTTGGAAAAAATAATATCTAAATATATACCATATTTTATTTAGCAAAGTTTTGAGTTTTTATTTATTTTTATTTAAAATTTAAAAGATTCAAAAAAGATTCAGAGAAATTTTTTTAATAATTAAAAGATATTTTTATTTTGTGTATTAATTAGTGAAAAGTGATTGACTCTTTTATCTATAGTGAGTTGATTAAAATTATATTTTTCTAATGGTATTTTTGTAATACTCTACAATTTTAATATTATTTTTGTAAATTTACTTCCCTAATATTAGCATAGAGATTTGGTCATTCTTTATAATTTAGTAAAACTTAGTAGTAGTAATTTATATGGACATGCGTATTAATCGGGATATTATTTTATATAAAAAAATTTATCTCCAAAGTTTAAACATAGTTTTCATAGTATCTTTCAAAAATATGATTTTTAGTATTCAATTCAGTTTGCATAAAGAAATATTAAAATATATTGTAAAAATTATTGCTCTCTCTATATTCTTTCTCTCTCAAAATTTTTTTTTCAAAAGTGATATTGCAAATTAATTTTTTTTTCTTTGTTTTTCTATAAATTTGCCGGCCGGCGTCGGCTGTACTCTTTCTAATTATATTATAGGATTTATCTATAAAAAAAACTTCATTATTTGGAGACAGCAAATTGGAAAAGTACGAGTGTGGATGATTTTTTGGGTGATTGTCTTTCTCTTTTTCACGGTTTTGCCAGTCATGTTTCACCATAGATCAGTCTTTGATCTTGCCTTTGGGTACTGATATTCTTTTTCACACCAGAATTAGTTGGTTGGTGTCTTTTCGACATGTCTTTTCAACACATCGTGTCAGTTCATATGTTTTACCGACAATCTCACCATGTTTATCATGTATTACAGTTTGATAGATTAGATTGGGTGGGAAATGAGTCATATTTTTTACTCTGGATTTTTCTTTGTGTTAGTTATTTTATGTCTCTCTTCGTAGAGTTTGATTCCGGTGAAATTATCGTTCGTGGTGTTTCTGCTGGTTATTTCTGTTGGTTGCTTAAATTCTAGACGAAAGACAAATTCATACAGAGACAACCATTGATTGTGAAGTTTGAAGTCTTCACGCAGTGGTGTTTTGAGATTTGCAAAATTTTGATAGTGCGTCATAGTTGGGTGATAGCAAAGAATCGCAATGGTTGAATTCGAATACATACAAGGAACTTAACATATTTGTTAACCTGTTAGCGAATAAGGTTTCAAAAGTTGAAACATCATCAATTTCGCTTCTTATGTTGTATCGTTTTTTATCCTCTTTGTTAAGAGTATATGCATATGAATACTATCTTTGTAATCTTGTAACTTTTGATCGAAGTGATAATAATATTTAGACGTTTAAAAAAATAAAAAAATATCAACATAAACTTAGGAAAAATAAAAATTCTATTTTTTATCTTTTGACAAACTAACATATAAATATATGTTGTTCAAATTTATTAGGTGAAACTTTTCTAATTTATTTATTGTACCTATCAATGTTTATTATGGTCGAAGTCTCCATGAGAATATATGCCAAACTAGATCACAACTGGATTCTTCTCAAAATATCTACAATAAAACAAATTGATGTAAAAAGAGGTACAATATTACGATGAGACTAGATTTAAAGAAAAAAACTTTCATATAGATTAATTTTGAATAACATATTAATTTAGATACCTTTTTCGTGCATGGTATCATATTTTTTTTTAATACATTTTTCACAACCACTTATTGTTATATAAAATCTGGATAACTATTCAATATATTTATCTATGTATTAGTAAAGAAAGTAGTTTTTAGATGATTGTGGGCTGCCAACCAAACAATAAAAGAGAACTTAGGCGTCGCCGAAGAGAACCAAACTCCTTTATGCCAACTAATCCGGGGACCTCGTAACCGTAACTGATCAGAACGTATCCTTGAAAGAATCAGTCGTATGTCGCTAAAGATGAGAGTCGTGATCGGCGCTAATAGTATATCGTTTCATATCTATTTCCTCCTCAATGCTGTTTAGGACTGAGCCTCTCCTTCTGCGCCTCCGATGAGTGGCTAAGACCTCCACTAAAGTGGCTGAGAGCCTGATCCCCATATCAATACAACCTCTATCCCCCAGCCTGTCATGAAGCCTCCCTAAACTCGACCAATCATCAAACCAAAACGAACTCTCCTCGCCATTCCTTAGCAAAACTTTGTGAAAACCCTTGGCATGATCTCTATATTTGATTAATTTGTGCCAAATCCAGGAACCAGCCATTGTATTCATGTTGGTGGACCAAAAGGAACCTGTACGAATCAGATTTTTCTTGATCCAATTTACCCAAAGTGAACCCCTCGCTGAAACAATCCTCCAAATGAGCTTGAAGCAACTGACTTTGTTAAAGATGGAGATAGATTTAGAGACGGGTGATTGCATAGCCTTTTGGAATGTGGGGATGAACACTGATTGCGGGTTCTGTACCCAGGCTATAGAATCGAGAGATCATCTTTTTTTTTTAATGTAGGTACACATCCCAGCTTTGGGCCTCCCTCTCCACCGGGATTCTCCGGCAATGATTCACCAACCACTTTGGCACCATCATTGGCTACACTTCGGGATCGACTTTTGGAGGAACACTAGGATTCATCTTAAGGTATCTCTTTCAAGTCTCGATTTATGTGGTTTGGCAGGAACGAAACAAGAGAAGGCATGGCGACATTCCCAGGGACCACAACTCCCTTATTAAGGATATAGACAGAGCTTTGCGGAATAGACTCTCGACATTCAAAACACAAGGAAAGTACTTGGACGGCCTCCAGCTTTGGTTCAGTCTCCACAGCCGCTGATTTTATCTTCCATCCGATTAGCTCTCTTTTTTGTTTGTAGTTTTGCTCTTGATATTGGTTTTGCTTTGGTTTATTTTTAGCTCTTTGGGATTTGATGGTACTCTTTTTTCCAATACCGGTTTTGTCCCAATCGGGTTTTCCGGTATTGGGTTTTAATGAGGCCATCTTTCCCAAACCTTCAGAGCTTTATTTCAAACATTACTAGTTTGTACAAAAGTTTTTTTTTTGAATATAATTTAACATCATATTCAAAAAAGAAAGTAGGTTTAGAAAACTAATTTTGTTAATAGGTACCATGTATAGTTTTGAAATTGATTTGTTTCATTGACTCAGTAACACTAATCTTGGAAGATATGAGTTTGATGATCTTTCTATGTACAACACAACTTGAGATGGTTTTGTTTTGACAGTGTTGTGAAAAATGAGAATAGATGCGATCTCAAATTCTGATTTGAGCTGTATGATCTTTAGTTGAGTTATTTAAGAATAATATATTAGATTTGTGTAGTCTATAGCAATCTTTATATCGTGGGATATTTAGTGTACCATGATATAGTTAATTGTCTCTTTTGGAAGTGAATAGATCTTTTATGGTTGGAGACCCAATCTGTTACAAATTTAGGAAATGTTGGTTCGTCTTCTGGGGAAAACAAGACCAACGCGGGTGTACTTGAAAACTGAGTGATTGACTAGAAAGTGCTTTATTAGGTAACTTAAGTGTCAATTCGAAAAATCTCGGAGCAATCAGGAAGGCGATTTTGAAAAAGAGCTAAGGTTTGCAGGCGGCATAATGGCTTCGCCGGTAGGGTTGGTGGCCGTCAAGGTAGCACCTAAGGATGGCGAGGTTTAGGCAGTCGAGGTTTTAACGTCGGAGATGGTTTCGTCGAAAAACAGAGGAGTAAGGGTTTAGTGGTTGATTTAGGGGCATAAATTGTATTTATTTTGGATGGTTTTAAGGGTACAGTGGTAGCTCGGGGGAAGAGGTTGTGACATGTTCTAGGGGGGGGATGGGAAGGTTTCTGCGGCTGCTACGGGTACAGAGGCTGGGCTTGGTTTTGGTTCAAAGTCTGTGGATGCTTCAGATGGTTCAAAAGTTTTAGAGGTTATGTCAGGGTCTACGGTTGAGATAGTTTCGGGAACTACGCCGGGGTTTGTGGTTGTTGCAGATGTTTTGAAGGTTTTAGAGATTGCGGTTGTTTTGGAGGTTGTTGCGGTGACAGTTGTGGAGAAGGTTTTCGTGGCTGCGGGGGAAGCATTTGCTTCTAGTAATTCTCTAATGGATCTTCGTATGGTTATTCCGGTGGTTTTGCCAGGAGAACTGCTTAAATCCTACATTTCCGTTGTTCAAAAGATGTCGTCGTTGTCTAAGCACAACTTGACGATATTATCGAAGGAGTGAAACTCTTTCATTGAAGTACATGATGATGTTATTAATGATCAAGCTCCTTTATGGATGATTTAATAGTTAGAAAATTCCCGGAAGCTGCACCACATGTTGCTAAGATCATGTGATAGTGAATAAGATTTGAAGCTATGGGAATAAGGCTCTAAGGATCAATGATTTTGTAGTGAATTCAACTACAATTAATTTCTGTATTCGAGACAGAGTTATCAGAGATAGAGTGTTACATAGAGGGATGTAGAATATTGCGGATACACCTATGATAGTTTTGCAGTATGGTCTAGTAATTGAAGAAGAGCAATCAGCTCTTTGAAAAATGCCTATATGGATTACTCTCAAACAAGTTCCAGCTCATTTCTTCTCTTGGAAGGGGTTAAGTTTTTTTATCAATTAATGTGGGTGAGCCAAAGCGTCTTCATCAGGATACAAAGCTTTGCAATAAGTTTGATGAGGCAAAGGTTTTTTTGGATTTTGACTTGACTAAACCTTTACCGAATTCTTTTTGTTTTAAGAAAAATAAAGGTGTGGTATCAGAAGTTCTTTTCATATCCTTGGCTTCCTCCTAAGTGCAATTCTTGTTTCAAGTGGGAAAAATTAAAGGAGACTTGTTGTGCTAAGTCTAAGGAGATTGAGATTCCTAGAATTCTCAAACGGGGAGTAGTGTCGAGTTCTAGTACCAAGGTACCACAATCAGTTTCAGTTTCGGTTACAAAGGCTTGTGCTTCAATTTTGATGTCTATAGAAGCTAGGAAGGTTAGTCAGCCACAACAAGATACACCACATCATGTATGTGAAGATATAGATGTTGGTGCACTTTAAGTGCTCCATTGGTGGGTTTGGTTATAGATGACCCAACTCAACGTGGAAAAGAAATAGATTCTATTAACAAAGTTCAAGCATAGGTCTCGGAGAGTATTACAGAGGACTTAAGTGAAATTCTTGTGGAGAAAAAGCCGATTAAATCTACTCGGAACAAACAGCCATTGATCATTATGGAGGCTGGGGTAGTGAGAATGATTGATGCTTGTAAGGATAGTTTTCAAGCTAGAGCACATCCTGCATATAAAGATGCAGATGAGGGTGTTGTATGAGAGCTTTATGTTGATAATGAAAAATTAAAAGAAGTGTGGAAAAATGTTTCTCCGAAAAAGAAGAGTAAAGTTGGGTTCAAGGAGAGAATGATTCTTTTATAGAGGTATCACCATCTCGTTTTGACATGTTAGTGTGTCACTCAAGTTGTGACACCACAGTGGAGATGCAAGATGCAAGTTTAGGAAATAGTAGCTAAAGGTTTTGAAAGGGTTCAAGGGAAAGGGGATGAAGAGGTTTTATCAAAGGAAAACCTTAAAGCTTCGCGTCTCCTCCCCCCGACAACGACTACACGGTTTATAAGTCAGCTCAAAACACTCTTTATAGTATGGCGAGTAAGAAGACAACCAAACATAAATAATTTATGTCGAGTTTCTTTGGGAATGTTTGTGGTTTTAATAAATCGACAAAAGCATTATGTTTTACGAAATTGGATTAATTCTGCTATGATGCAGTTTAGAGCCTTATTGGAAACACGGGTTAAAGAAAATAAGGCGGATTAATTCTGCTATGATGCTCACTACATGTTTCACAAGTGGACAAATGATAATTGGTTCAGCTCTTTTGAATGATGATGATGAAGATTTCTTTTGTTCATTTATCTACGCTTCTAATTTTTTGGAAGAGAAGAAGTTGTTTTGGGAATATTTGAGAAGCCACCAACAATCGCCATTGTTAAGGAATAAACCTTGGATGATAGTTGGTGATTTTAACAAAATATTAGACATATAAGAGCATTCAAACTATGTGACGTCTCCAATGGTCTCTACAGGTATGAGGAATTTTCAAGATGTCATTCAGTTTTACTCACTCTTAGACCTGGTTGCACATGGTCCACTTTTTACATGGTGCAACAAAAGGGAAAATGGATTAATATGTAATAAACTAGATCGTGTTATGGTTAATGATTCATGGTATCTTAATTTTTTCTCAATCAAACTGTACTTTTGAGGCTGGTGGTTGCTAGGACCATCTGAGGTGTTCATCATAATTAAAGGCCCGGTAATTAAGGCAAGAAAGCTGTTTAAGATCTCAAATGCATTAGCTTCATTGCCTGAATTTTTGCTAATGGTTCAAAGGTTATGGGCTGACTCAGAAGATCTTAGGCACTCAACCTCGACTTTGTATCGTTTATCAAAGAAGCTGAAAGGTTTGGAGCCAAAAATTTGAGAAATGAGTCAACATAAGCTAGGAGATTTGCAAAACAGAAAAATTCTTATGAAGCATTGTGTGATTTTCAATCATAAACCTTATTGAATCTGACACCAAGTCTAATGGAGACGGAGTCACATGCCTACAATAAGTGGAAATTCTTATCATACTTTGGAGCAGAGATACCTTAGTCAAAAGTCTAAAATGCATTGCTTGCGTGTAGGGGATGGTAATAACCGATACTTTTATCAAGCTACGAAGAAAAGAGAGTACCATAATTCAATTAAATCGTTCCGGAATGCAGGGGTATGGATGTGGAGGAGTTACATGATTTATTGGTTTTATCTGTGATGAGGAGGATATGTTAATGTTGATAAAAGATGTAACAAAGGAAGAGGTGAGCAAAGTTTTGTTTAATATGTAAGCCAATAAGTCTCCGGATCCATATGGTTTTACTTTTGATTTTTTTAAAGGAAACTTAGACAATTGTGGGAAAAGATGTGGTAGTGGCGGTACAATCGTTTTTTTTAACGGGTTTCCTTCCTAAGGGTTTAAACTCAAAAATTCAGGCTCTTATCCCGAAGAAGTTACAAGAAGAAGAGATGAAGGATTATAGACTGATACCATGTTGTAATGTAATTTACAAAGTTATCTCAAAGATTTTGGCAAATTGTTTGAACCTAGTCCTACCCAAATTTATTTCGCCAAGCCAATCTGGATTTGTTAAGGGTCGCTTGTTGATGAAGAATGTCTTTTTAGCCTCGGAACTCGTTAAGAATTATCATAAAGATTTGGTTGGGCACTTAAGATCGATATCTCAAAGACTTTCGACTTTGTTTAATGGTCGTTTCTTCTATCCATGTTAAAGGCTTTGGGGATTCCGGCAAGGTTTATTCATTGGCTAAATCTATGCATTACCCCAGATTCTTTCTCCATTCAGGTAAATAGTGAATTGGCAGGTTATGTTAGAAGTTCGAGAGGGCTCCGTCAAGGATGCTCTTTATCGCTTTACCTTTTCATAATTTGTATGCATGTTTTATCAAAGCTTCTGGATAAAGCGGCTAAGGAGAGACTTTACCCATACTGTCATAATCTAACACTAATGCATTTATGCTTTGTGGATGATTTGTTGATTTTTTGAATGGGAGAATCCACCTGAAGAAGTAGGGGCTGCGGTAGCTGATCTTCTACTAGTACATGGAAAACTGTGTTTATTGCAGGTATTGTCAGAGTGTTTCAAGATTATGAGGTTGCATCGGGGTTGAAAATAAGTCTTGAAAATCAACTTTGTACATGGCGTGAGTGTCAGAGGGAATAAAGGATGATATTTTCCAGCATTTCAATTTTGAGACCAGAACCTTACCGGTTCGGTATTTGGGATTGTTTCTATTGACTAAGCGAATGACCTTAAATGACTACACTCTTTTGATAGAGAAATTTTGGTCAAGAATAAGTTGTTGGGCTGCGAGGTATCTCTCTTTTGCATGTCGACCACAGCTCATTGGTTTGGTTATCCATAGCCTTACAAACTTCTGGATTTATGTATTTTGATTGCCTAAAACCTGCATTGAAGAAATTGATAATTATGTTCTGCTTTCTTATGGTCTGGTCCGGAATTGAATTATAAGAAGGCTAAAGTTGGTTGGAAAGATCTGTGCCAGCCCAAAGAAGAAAGAGGTTTAGGACTAAGATTAATAATAGTAGCAAACACTGTGAGTTGTTTAAGTTAATTTGGCTAATTCAATCAGCACATCTTCGCTTTGGGTTAATTGGGTTCGGAGGAATCTTATCCGTAAAATATCTCGATGGTCAGTTAAAGAATCCATGTCTCTTGGCTCATGGACATGGAGAAAGATTTTGAAATACAGACATTTAGCGGCTTCTTTACTCAAGGTAGACGTAAATAATGGAGCCTCGACATCTTTTTGGCTTGATAAATGGTCTCCTCTTGGGAGAATTTTTGATATCAGAGGAGTTCGGGGCATCATTGGTTTGGGGATTCATATCCACTCAACAGTGGATCATATCTTGATAACCCATAGAACAAGACGCCATAGAGCTGGATCGCTTCAAGAGATCAAAGAAGTAATCAACTCAAAGCGTCAACAAGGCCTAACAGATGGTCCAGATTTGTTATGTGCAGGTATAGAACAGACAAGTTCAAATTAATATTCAGCTCTAAAGCTACTTGGAATTTAATCAGAGAATATAAGCCAGGATTCAAGTGGTAAAAGGCATATGGTTTACCCACAACACACCTAAATATTTTTTAATTACTTGGTGGGTGGTTAGAAACAAATTGTCTATAGGGGATCGAATGCACATATGGAACAATGGGGCTCTAACACTTGTTCTTTCTGTTAGGAACCAATGGAGTCACAAGATCATATTTTTCACATGTCCATTCTCAGCTGCTATATGGGATGGTTCACTTGAAATCTTCTCAATTCAAGGAACTCGAATCAGTGGAACACAATACTTACCCTTCTTGTTGACACTTCTCAAGATAGGATGCGGCTGTTTTTTTTATATATGTTTTTTAAGTTTTGATTCACACTATCTGGACAGAACGTAATGAAAGAAGTCATGGGGAAAGGGCTACAAGCTACACTCACATGGCCAAGTTTATAGATAAACAAGTCCGCAATAGACTATTGACAATTCGAGCTATGGGAGATACGAGATACTAAAAAGGAATGGGGACATGGTTCACAACAAGATAGCATGGTATCAAAGGTTCTTCATTGTGGGTTTTCTTCTCATCAGCTACTTCAACCATCTTCTTTTTCAATTTTTATTTCAATGTTTTCATCTATTTTGAAAGTGGTTTGTACTATTTTTCCCAAAACTTGTTTTGTTCCAAATGAATTTTTCAGTTTTGGGTTTTAACGAGGCAACCACCTTGGTAAGTGACTTACAAGAATTCGATTTACTAAGTGACTGATTGGAAAGCACCACTATTGTTAACAATCTTGAAAGCACGCATACACTTTCAAAAGAAAACTCACCGAAAAGAGAAAGTGGTTAGTCGTCTGATCGATTAAGGAGAACAGTCGAGTATAGTGGTTACTTGCCCGGCCAATCGAGACAGACTATTGGGCAGTATCATAGTTTAACGAATGGATGATCCTAATGCGGAATCCACATACGTATGAAGGTAGTTTAGGAACATGGATGGATCAGAAAGTGAGGGCTTGATCGGCCACCATAAACCAAAGAGGATTATATGATCTCAATTTTCAATCAAAACTTAGTCATGTGAGGATAGTTGGTTAAATGGCTAAGTATTTACAGAAATTAGTTGACATAAAATGGGATTTGATGGTTTTGCCAATTTTAGTCGGTACACATACCGAATAGGAATCGACCAGGTAACCGAATCCACATAATAGGCTAAGGTAAGTACATTACCATATGATTAGGTTATTGACTTGCCTAGTTTTAGATGAAATAATTATAAGGGAAATGAAATGTTAGGTGCATAGGAACACATGACTTAAACCTAGTTAGTGATCGATCAAAGCTTAAGGCAAACATGATTAGAACGGTAACAAGTGTTTGGTAGAATTAACCTAGGTTAATAGACTCTGCTACGTATAAAAAGATAAAGGAATAGCCTATGAAACACATTTTTAAGGAAATAGATAAAAAGAGAGGAGATTCGGTTGTCATTATGCCTCAACGTTAACTCCTTGTCATCGGTCGGCAATGAAGATTCAGTAAATGACCTCCCGCAGGTAAATTCCTATTGTAAAATTGATAACTATCAAATGCCAATGAAGAAACTAACAATGGACATTTCATATGAATTTAACGTTTATTTGGTGGTTATATTTTCATTTAAAATAGTGTGGAAATTGACTAATATAAAGTTAGCATGTCATGAACTTAGGGTACATATTGGATGTTATACCAAGTCTGGCAAAATCTCAACTTTAGTTTTAGAGGCTTATGGTTGAAACATTAGTCCATAGGCTCAATTCTCATGTGAAGAATGACACTAGGAAAATCTGAAATAAAAATTTTAAGCTCTAAGTTTGGCGGTTGATGTATTGCGAAGGAATCATAACGAACTGGTACTGGCAAAGATCTTATTAACCATTTGGAACTAATACTCTATAAATATAAGAGACCTTATATTGGAGAAATGATTAGTTACCTAGAAAATTTTTGAACTCCAATATTTGTATTCTTCTCCTTCATTAATCCAAAATTTTGTGTATTATCTTTTTTTATAAATCAAAGCATCATGTCTTCATTTCAGTTCACCTTTATACGCCAATCATACAAAAAGTAAACAAAAATTAGCTAGCCATAATTTTACCGGCGAGCTTAGAATCCTCATTAGTAATGTTCCAAAACAGAACATTATTAACTACTACAAATGAATCTTGCAAGAAAAAAAAACTACCATATCAATAAATCAAATATAGGGCAACTTTAATTGGTATGTAGACATTGATAATTACATAGATCAATGACCAATTTTTTATATATTTCAAACGTGATTGTCAAATTGTGGATTCGATCTAGCCGGTAGCACAATAACAAACCAAAAACCCCAACTGGGATAAACCGAGTTTTGAAAAAAAAGAGTAGATACTCCTTTCGAGCGAGCTGAAAAAATTAAACAGAAAATTAAAACAATTATACATGAGAACCGATGAAAGATAAGATGGAGAACTCCAGCAGAGGAGAAACAAAACAAATCCTTCTGCATCAGACCTTAGCTGAGAACCAAACTTTCAATCCATCCTTGTGAAGATCTTTTCGCTAAAGAGTTATAAGCTTTTCGAACGATTTTATCCATTTCATAGACCAAACTGTCCGTATGAGTGAGAATTTTGCCATGAAACCTCTTGTTTCATTCCCGACATAAGATATAAATGGCTATCTAAAAAACATACTTAGCAAGAAAAGAGAGAGTACCCTTGAAAGTCGTAATCAAAATAGAGGAGATTATGTCGCACAACATTGTAGTAAACCATTGGAGAAGCAGGTTGTATGACAACCGATACCAGATTTGAGCAGTGATTTGAGCAGTGATTTAAAGGCTGAAAATCAGAACTAGTCATTCATTTAGTCATTAGAGGTAAACCAAAATATTTGACAGGCAAAGAACGAATTACAAAGGGGAAGATGTCAAGAGAAGACCGAGTCACTAGAGAGATCCCAACAATATACAACGAGGTCTTAGGCAAAATAATGTCCAGGCCTGAGAACGCTGCAAAATCATTAAACACATCAAGAATACCTTGAATGGATCAAATTCTCCCGTCAGCAAATACCATAATAACATCCGAAAAACACAAATGAGTAAGATGAAGGCTCTTATACCCCGGGTGGAAACCAAAGCTGCCTGCCAACGCTGATGTATCCAGCATATAAGATAAGACTTTCATGCACATAACAAAAAAATAGGGAGAAAGAGAACAACTTTGACGAAGCCCCTTCTGACTTTGAAAAAAATCCATTAGCTCACCATTAACTTGGAACGAAAAAAAAGGAGTAATAACACAGAGTTCTATCCAATGGATAAACTTAGGCGATGACTTCAAAGTTGTCAAGAGGTTAATAAGAAATCCCCAATGGACGGACAATCTTAACAATTGACAATCTTAAACGGAGTTGGTGGTTTATGCGGAACAACGACAAGAGAAACAATCCCGCAAATATAATTCGAGCAGCCCTTAGCCTCAAAGCGACAATAAGAATTATAAGGACACTACAGCCAATGAGAATTTACCATAACGCTGTCAAGGTTCTTACACACCAGACCATCTTCATGCTTATTGCACAAAGTAAACAAAGGACCGTGAAAAGTCATGTCCACAAAGGAACAACAACAAACAACATCTTGAAAGAACTGCATACCCGGTAAAGAGACCAACAAAAGAGAAGAGAGTAATTTTGCTCCGCCAAATCCAGAATTTCATTAAAATCTCCCATACAAATCCACGGCTTCCCTCAAAAATGTAGCAAGTCTTGCATGGATCTCAGGTCGGACCAGAGCTCATGACGCTCCTCTAACACATTCGAAGCATAAACGAACGAGTTAAGAAAATCCTCCAAAGAATTTTCGATCTTAACTAGGCAAGTAATATGTTGCCCTGTCTTAGAAATCACCTTGAGCTCAACCTTATTACTCCAAACCACCCAAATATGACGTAAAGGATTATGTTTGTAATTATAAACAATTGACTAATTCCCAAAACAAAAGCGAACAATGAGTTGAGCTTTGCTTTCAACTACACGAGTTTCAAACAGACCTCCGAAAACCATAAAATCAGATTGAATTATATTCTTAATTACCGAGTGTTTCCTTGATTTGTTGAAACAGCGAATATTCCAAAAGAAACACAACAGTAAAAATCAGACTGAATTTTATATATCTTTTTATTTATATTTGGATTAGTTCTGTTATCTAATCTTGTTTTTAAATACGACGGTAGATTTAAATGAGGTCATTTACGCATACGCATCAAGGTTGTAGAACTTTTAACTGAGTATTCAAAAGGTACAGGTTAAAAATTATGACAATTTAAAAAAAAATTAGGGAAAAGGGGTGTAGACAGACTAGAACTTAAACCACCAACTCATTCTTCAAGATCTCAGACATGAATGCTTGTTTGGTAGTGGGTGAGCAAAGGTTCTTCTTTTCAGGTAAAATTAAATTTTATTACTTTATGGGTTTTGCCATTAAAAAATATTAATGATTTCGATATATTTGGGATGAAGGTGATATAGGTATTATGATAACAAAATAATATGATAAGAAACTAATATGATACATTTGTACTATTAAAAATAGGATCTAAACTAAAATATAAAGAATACGTAAAAATATTTTCTAAAATAAAAGTTATGTACTTTCAATTAAAGATACATAAAATAAATTTAATCGACAGATATAGGAAATAATCATTAATTTATTAACATCATTTTATGTGGTATAATGATTTTATACATGTAATCATACATTTAACTATTGGTTAAAATTGATAATTCTTTAAATGGTACTAAATAAAATAAATTTCATGAAATGAAATAATTACATTTGTAATAAAATTTAAACAAGATGGAAAATCAAGAAAATAAAGGAAATAGTTTGTAAAAAAAATTATTTTTACGAATTGAATCAAAAAAATAAAATCAATTGGTGGTGATGTAGTAGTTGAAAGGTTCATTCTGAGTATCTTCTTTGATAGAGCTCGTATCTTTAATGTATTTTTGTTACATTTTGCTGGTGACAACAAAAATTCATATTTTTATAATTTTTGGGAGATTAGTCGGAGTTTCTGCCTGAAATTTTCCAATTAAGAAAAAATGGAATCAAACTGTAACATTTCGTACATTTGAATAAACAAACTCTTCAAATCCCTTAGTTTCCTTTATCTATGCACTTTAAAGATTTTGGTATAACATTCTTGATTAAATTAAAAGGTATGTCGATGATACGAAAGTGTCGTAGGGTGTGAATGATGGTAGCATAATGGTAATGATTATAATTAAAAAAGAAATTGAAAATTAAAATTATTATCCGTTGACACAAAAATAAAAGTGAGAAAAAGGAAGAAATGAAGGAAGGGTACTTGGGGGAGATGAGGGTACATGGGCAGCACCAAAAACAAAAAGTACATGTAAACCAAAAGCACTATAAGAAAAAAATACCGAAATCATCTTTTAAACCTTTTTAGCCAATTTATTTCTTAAAAGAACTTACAAGAAGTTCACGTGTATGTTCTTACAAATAAATATTTTCATATGGAATTGTTACGTTAACTCGCTAAGAGACAAAGTACTGTCATTCCTGCATGTGAATACAAGAGAGAAAATAAAGTGTATGGAAATGTGATGGATGATATATAACCAATAACATTTAATTAATTGGCTATACCTATACACTAGCACAGTTAGTTATGCCGTGCAGAATATCGATGAAGTATATATAAATATAAGTAAACAGTAAAAAAAATTGATTCAATCGAAGTTATCTCAACCTGTGTTGCATGGAAATGTTCTTAGTGCTACGTCTCTTTCTCTGGAATCGGAAATAGAAACGGAATTTCGCAGAATCGTCTGTATTGTTTTGGAAGTGCGATTCCGAAAATCCGGCATTTGGAAGCAACAAGAAAGCAGAGCTGTCAAACGGATCAATTTGTGGATATCCACAATTTACGGATTACGGTAAAAATTATACCCGCAAAACTTAAACCTACTTGATCCGCGGGTTATAAACTATTGATCTGCATCCACCCCATTCAAACTCGCAGGAGTCGCGAGTAATCTGCTAACCCATTTTTTTTTTGTTAAAAGATTTTCAAATTAATTTGTTGGTTATCCGTCAACCTACTTCTCCAACCCGCCAAACCCGCTAAAAAGATATTAAAAAAAAACTCTTATTTGCGGATTACCCCCCAACCCACGGATTTTGATCTTATGACCCGTACCAGCCCTGCATCCAAATTTTTCACCCGCACCCGCATCCGACCCGCAAAATTTCACACAACGTCGATTCGCACATGCCCTGAAACGGGTCAAAACCCGTAGGACCCGCAGGTTGAATCAAAAATTGATAGCTCTACAAGGAAGGAGACGATTTTGAGTTGGAAACATAATCGGAGTTGAATGGAAGCGTCGCCGAAAAACAAAATTAAATAATTTAACAATTGTTTTTAGGCTTCTAAATAGTTTTGTATCCCATTTTAAAATTGTTTTATACCTAATTATTTTTGGATATTTCTTTTGATGAACCAAAGTTGGAGACGGTTGATTTGATAGAAGTGATGAAAATGAGAATGATGACAAATGTTTCAACATGTGACTTCAAGCTTCATTTTTATCGTCAAATGAGTTATATTTTTTTAATTATGTATTGGATTTTATTGTTTAAAACATTTTATTTAAAAAATAATTTTGTTTTATATTAGATATTAGATATATATATACATATACACGTTTTTAACACATACCTGCTTTTTTTTTTTTTTTAATTTTGTTCCGCGCTTTCGAACATTTTTATTTCTGTGTACCCGTTTTCGATTACATATAACATAGAATTTAAAAAATTCATTCCAAAAAAGTTGGGTTAAGACTACTGGGCCCAAAACAAATACACGGTTACAAAATGATGAGACCCAAAAACGAAAAACCACCGGAAAGTGAGATCGACGACTGGATTGTGATTTTTTCTATGATTCAATGTTTTTGTTTTTTCACTTGATTTTGGTGTAATGACTTTCACTAACAAGGGAGTTATGAGTTTGAGTTCATTTGGGAGAGGTGATTTACGTTTTAAATGTAGTATATTTAACGATTGGTTCTAAACACCGGAGAAGACTATAGTTCAAAGATCTGGAATTCTTAAGGTTTATCAAATATATATATATATATATATATTGTTTTTTGTTTTTCGAAATGAGTTTTGTCACGTGACTATTGATATTATATACTTATATAGCAAATATGAAGAACATTGGTTTACAACATTCCTGCCTCTGTTCTAACTGCAAGTTTGAATTTTGGTCCGCTTTGAATCATGAAAATGTGTATACATTTATATATTTACATATATAAAGTACTGTATTTATATGCATGTGTCTCCATACGTCATCAACCATCCATGACGTATAAAAAATTATATTTTACAAAAGGGCATCTACTGATACAGCTTAAATAAAACGTAATCAAATCTAATTATTACAAATTTTGTTAATATGATTTTTTGGTTTACTGTAATTCGAAAAACATGAAGTAATGAAGGCGAAAAATATGAGGTTATATATCTTTTAAGAATTTTTTGTTTAAATTAGTATTATATATTTTAATGGTAACTTATTTCAGCTTAATTGGAAGGACTAGTGGCTGACGAAGATCATTATTTTCTTGATTATTGTAGCAAATATTTATATTTTACAGTTTAATATTTATATTTAATTTTTCAGATAATTTATAGAATTTGTTCGTTTAGTTTTTATAATTATTTTTTTTATTTATATGTAATTTCAACTTCACTAAATTATAAAATATTAATGTTTTTGGTTGTTTGACGTATATATTTATTTTAATCTATTGTAAGTAGTTATAATATTAAAGATATATATATATATAATATTTTTAGTATATATTATATGATTAATTATCTAATATTGGTCTAAAACCTATATATTTTAGAACGAAAACTCGTCCTCTCTAATACATGTTGGGAACTTATCATCTTATAACTAATCTCTGTTATATAATTTTTTATTTTAGATTGATTATTTTAGTCTATTTGTATTAAAAATCAATTTTAATAAATAAAATTTAATTATTATAATGAAAATATTTTAATATTAAAGATATATATATATATATATATAGTCTGTATCGTAAAACTAATATCCAACATATGTCTTAGATCTCTACATTTTGGGATAGAAACCCTTCGTGTCATGTATCCATCATAAACTTTATGTCCTTTAACTTATCCCTTTTATATAATTACATGTTTTGGATTGATTATTTTAGTTCACTAGGTAATGAATCAAGTAAGAGATTAGAACATGCTATCCGTATAAAGATTTTACCAACATGTTGATCATTATGACTCATTCAATATTTAGGTTATTTTTAATCGCATTTCTATTCTTAGTAAATTCCAAAATAATTGTATATCTTTAGTAGCATTTCATAATAACTAATACATATAAATTATCTTTTAAAATATACTTCTCAAAATAATAATAGAGAGATTTCTTATTTTTAAATACATGCTGAATTGTTAAATTTTCTATTTTTAAATATGAAACTACATTTTAAAATTATTTTTTTAAAATGTATTAATATGTATTCATTATATTAGATATTTGTAAATCAAAGATCTTTATGACTTAATATTTAACCAAAAATATGTATGTAAATTAAAGATTTTTTCGAATTAATTCGCTGAAAATCAATAATTATTGTTAATTTAATGAATATGATAATATAAAATGAAATAAAAATATTTGATCTTTCGTGATTATATTAATATTTATTTTCAAAAATTGCATATCATTGAATTTATTGTTAAGATTTGTAGTTTTTTTTGGATTTTCAGTTTTGGATTTTATTTTTTCTTGAAAGATCTAATTAAAGGAAATGTGATCTTATTAAAAGGATCTAATCATATTGAATCCCATATAAATATATAACTACAGTTTAAAAATTACACAAATATTAACTTTGTGCCTGCATATGGGTTATGATGGGTACACTTTTACATTATTACACCTATACATAACCACCATTAACTCTTTTTTTACCAAACATTAACTTAAATAGTAAATAAAAGAACAAAATAAGAAACTATACTGGTCGCCAAAATGTATTTACCGATATGGGATGTTGAACATTCTTTTTTTCTTCACTGATTGAATAATATATGTCTATTTTTTAAATTTTGAATCACAACATATACAGAAAAAATCTAAAATTTAATTAGTTATATGTATTATATAATAATTTAAAATCGCAATATTAGATAGGAGAATCATAATTCATACTATTAAAATTGCAATATTAGATAAGAAAAATTGTGTTTGGTTGTAAAGATGGTAGATAGTTAATTAGGGGTTGTTTGGATACATGAATAAATGGATTAATGCTAATCCAAGATTACCTTTAATGAATCGATTTTTTCTTAGTAAACATAATGACATTTAGTGTAATATTCTTTAAAAAAATAAGGGTAAAAATTATTTGTACTTCAATTTTAATAGGGTAGTAGAAGCAGACAAAAAAAATCTTAACAACACAAAAATCAAAACAGAGTATTATTACATTCTAATTTATCAAAAAAACAGAGCAAAACAAAACAATAACTAACAAAAACGTTAACGAGATAGTGAAACATGACTTTCTTCAAGGATCCTGAAATGAAGCTAAGCCGATCCAGCTATAGACAAATATGACATAAACCTTCCATCACGAGTCATGCTTCATGCAATATCTCAAGCAATCGAATTTGTGAAGACGACAACGTAAAACTATGTACCTCACTAAGAAGGTTCGATGGTGCTTGTGGTTTACTCTAAAAAAATACAAGTCATTTAGCAAAAGCAATGAAGAATTATACCATATGTTGATACAAGATTCTCTTCCACTATTTTACTCATTCTCATACTTTAGCCAATTGACCCATCTATAGCTCATGATTTGATCATTCTATTTTCCAATCTCTCTAGGTACTCAAACAATAAAACCCAATCTTAATGAAAATCTTAAACCGAGTATATCCATTACTTTTTGCTAACTAGATAATTTCTTTCAAAATCAAAACATATGCTTATTTTCTTTATTTCTCTTCTTTCCCTTTTTTGGTGCTCTCTCTTTCTTTTTGACCATCTCTTTTAAACTTAGAAGTTTTCGTTTCTTGTGAGACTCTTTTGGGTTTTCCATCTTTTCCTTGATTCTAATCACCATTTCTCTCATTGAGATCACTATTCAAACCTAAGTTATCATTACATTCTTAATCGAATGGAAAAGAGGACTTATCGTTCCCCTTCTGTAAAGATTTTTCAAATGAAAGCATAAAAAAGATGTCTCACTCAGTCAGTTAGCAATGGTTGAAATGAAATATTTAGGTGATAGGTGGGAAATTTTAATAAAGATGAGGATAGCTACTTGAGTTAAAATGAGAGTGGCAAAGCGGATAATATAACTCAAGTATTTTCATTTTGAACAAGAGAATGAATTTCAAACACCTAAGCGAGATAATTAAGTGTTCAATAAAAATCTAATAAGATAGAGTTGGAATCAATTCAAAGCATGTCTTCGCTAAGAAAAAGACATTCAAGCCAAGAGTTTAAAGCATGGTTAGTCCTTGACTTCAATATCGCTCAAATGCATTAAAGATCTCTTAACAAAGATATTAAATCAAACTATTAAGTTGAAACTTATCATTGTTTCCTATACATATGCAATGCAATTCTTTATGCTCTAGACTCAATCCTAGTAAGAGGAAACAAACATGACACTAAATGATTTTTTATGCAAGACTTAATAGAAATGAAAACAACAGAGAAAAGATAATTAGTTATTGGGTCTCTCCCCCTAACTTACTTCACAATGTCTAAATATGAAATAAAATCCTGAAAAGAGACTAAAAACAAGAAATGCAAAATAAAAGAAATATTGACAAATGTGAGAGAGCCATATCTTGGCTCTAGTCGTGAAAATTAGGGATTGGAGAGTTGGAGGACTTTTGAAACTCCTTGATGGATCCTTTGAGGTGGAATGAGTTTCGAGAAGTAGATCAATGCGTATTCTAGTAACACATAGCTTGATACTTAACATCTTTTCCATGATCTTCTGGATACCCTCTTTATGCTACTTCATTTTCAGATTGATAAACGCCTTGACCAAAGCAAAGGGTTTTGACATTCCTTTACACTTTACTTTATACTCAATTGTGCCATCTATGTACCCTAATGGGTGTAAGGTCATTGTGGGAGAAGGTTTGAGCTCATTTGGCATGTTTTGTCCTTCTTCGTGGCGTCCACTTTCTTCTTCTCATGCTCTTGAGGTTCTTCCTTAGTGAGGGTGGGTGAGCCTCTTTGTGATCCTCCTTGCTTCATATCTTTTTATTTTGATTAAACTTGGAAATGAAAGTTTTGGATCATATGTAGATACTTCATCCTTATGGGGTTCCTTCTCTACAATTTTCTTGGACGTATTTCTCCCTCCATTGGTGCTCTTCTTCACCTTCTCATTACACTCAAAACCAGTATTTTATCATTTGGAGACAACAGAGTTATATCAATTTTTTTAATGACTACTTCACTCTCCTTGAAATGGATTTTTGAGGTTGTTTTTTGTTGAGTATCAACATCCTCTTCACACTTCAAAGAAATGGCATTGTACTATTCTTCTTGTAGCCTTTTTAAGGCGAATGTAGGTTGATTGATTTGGTGATGAAGAGCTTTAACATTAGATGCAAGGCTCTCAAAACTTCCAATCATAATCTTCTCCATACCTCCTAATACTTAAAGCTAGGTTCTCAACAAGTATCTCACAATCTTCAATGTCTTGCCCCAACAATTAACTATTGCTCGCGGTATTAAGGGACAATTGGAATTGTGGGATGAGACCATGATAAAAGTACCCAAACTTAACTCCTTGGAGAATCCATGTTGAGGATAAGCTCTCATATAACCTCTCAGTCTCTCCCAGGCTTCGTAAAATGACTCATTCTTTCCTTGATGGAAGCTTAAGATATCCATTCTCAAGAGAATGGTTCTTGAAAGAGAGAAAAACTTTGAAAGAGATATCTCCTTTCAAGAGTCCCAATTCTTAACAGAATTTTAGGGCACATTTCCCTCATTGACACGCTTTAGCTCCTAAGGAAAAAGGTAAAAGCTTTGCTTGAATGTATCCTCCTAGATGCCATTGATATTTACCATTGAGCATATTAGATAAAATTGATCAATATGACCACTAGGATCCTCTGTAGGCAAGCCATGAATCTTATTCTCTTGCATCAAAGCTATGAGCTTCGGCTTGATCTCAAAATTTTGGTTCTCAACGGGTGGAGGTTGGATTACCATTCTACTCTCTTGGTAATTTGGCGAATAAAACGATCATATTGGACTTGGACCTTTCCCTTAAGCTATTTATTCTACATTGGCTTCATCTCCTTCAAGTTGAAGTTCAAAAAGAGGATTGTATATTTGGTTGTCTATACCCAATCTCGTCATGTGAAATTTTCTCTCTCTCTCTCTCTCTCTCTCTCTCTCTCTCTTTGTCATATTTTGTTCTTGTACTTTAGAGACTAAACAACATAAGAAAAGAAGAAACAATTAGTAACAAGAGTAAAAAAAAAAACAATTAGTCTCAATTGATTTCAAAATCATAATGGCACTTTATAATTTTGTAGCAAAGGCGCCAAAAACTTGATGGGATCACAATTCTAAACCTTAAACATCACACTACCACAAGTGCATGGTATGTGGATGTACCATTTAAAGATCAAATCCATAGAGAAATGGAAACAATCACTATGAATACTTGAAATCTACTAAGTTAAACAACAAGATTGAGTTTTGGTTTTCTTTAACTAAACAACCTAAAAGAATAAACAAGACTTGAAATAGGAAGGGGTAGACAAGAATAAACAATAATCAAAAGACTAGCAAGATTCAAATTTAAACAAGCAAGAAGAAGTGATTTGATCTAAACGAGGTAATTAAGGTAAACAATCGAACCAATGGGCAAAGGCAGTAGACTTGGGTGATTCTTTGGTTAATCAATGATGCTTAATATATCCTAACATTGCTAATCCATAATCTTAGATCACTAATTTAGATTAGTCCACTTCTATGACACTAATCCTACACTAATCACCATCATTAAAAATAAAAGTCCGTTTGTGAAAAGTGATAAATATGCATTAATTATCAGTGTAAGTAGTCACTAAGCCTCCTAGAAATCAATTTCCATTGGCTAAGCATGCAAATTCGGGCATGAAATCTCTTAGCATATAAGGCCTTTATCAGAGATGAATACAATTTTTGGTTTGAAGCTGATCTGGCGCTTGATTTCATCTCATTCATCTTAATGGGTGAAATGGATTCATACTTACTTGTTGAGGCATGGTTCTATTTGGTTGATCAAAGATGAAACAAATAGAGAGTCTTGGATGTGAAAAAATATACTTCAAAACAAATAGGCTCGTTTAATGCATATTGTTGAAGTGAAGAGTGGAGAGAGTACCTCATTTTGGTTTGATAAGTGGTCGGACATGGGATGTTTGTTTGACAAGCTAGGTATGCATGGAATAATTGATCTTGGAATTTCCCTTAATTCAACTGTGCTCGGGCTGAAAGATTAGAAGAAGGAGTAGGCATAGAGCGGAGTTGCATCAGCAAGTTGAGATAGTTCTTGAGACTCAACGAAGCAGAGATAAGGATATTCATCTTTAGCGATATAAGGGGGAACTTGGTCTCTTTTACGAAATTCTTCCTCTATGGTCGATTGATGGAAAAGAGTTTGGTTCAAACATTTTACACCAAAGTTCTCTATTTTTACTTGGTTATCAATTCATTATTGCCTATATACGGAGGATGGTATAGCTACTTGAAATGTTGGAGCCATTACGAATTGTGTTTTCTATGGAACTCTTTTAGAATCAGTCCGTCATCTTTTTTTCTCTTGTGTTTCTCGGGATATGTTTGGAAGTTATTAACGTGAGACCTCTTGAAGGAAAATTTCAGCACAAATTGGACTCCTTTGTTTCACCTACTTTTAGGTACCTCTTTAGATAACCTAGCACTGTTTTTAACAGGTTACACTTTTCAGACAACGTTGCACAGTATTTGGCAAGAAAGAAACTCAAGACGTCATGAAGAATTTCCAAATTCAGTTTATTCTCTAGTTAAAATGATAGACAAGCAAGTTAAAATGTTTGGAAGTTATTAACGTGAGACCTCTTGAAGGAAAATTTCAGCACAAATTGGACTCCTTTGTTTCACCTACTTTTAGGTACCTCTTTAGATAACCTAGCACTGTTTTTAACAGGTTACACTTTTCAGACAACGTTGCACAGTATTTGGCAAGAAAGAAACTCAAGACGTCATGAAGAATTTCCAAATTCAGTTTATTCTCTAGTTAAAATGATAGACAAGCAAGTTAGAAATTGTTTCTCATTGATAAAAGATAGAGAATTGGAGGGAATTCTTCAGCTATGGTTTGCTTCAAAAACCTAAAGCCAAGGATTTCACATGGAAATTTTGGTTTCCTACCAGCATTTTCTTATCAAACTTTATCTCGGTTTTTTCCAGATCTTTCGATAGTGGTTGTACTCTTTTTCCCAAAACTGGTTTTGTTCCAAATGGATTTTCCAGTTTTGGGTTTTAACGAGGCAACCACTTATCGATCTTCTATTCTAGAGCTTTTGTTATTTGAGAAATGTTTCGAAATTTATTTGCACATGTTGTAACACTTTACTTGAAATATAATTTAACATAATATTCAAAAAAACGTGTCAAGTCCAACGTTTATATGCTTGTTTTATTAACAACGTAACATTTACACAAAGATTTATTTTTTTTGGATCTTGCACAGCCTATTCCACCTAATAAGATTGAACCAGATTAAAATAAGTCATAAACTCTACTCTTACCTTAATCTATCCACTTATAGATATCAAAGACGAGTCAATGAAACATTCACCTCCTTAACTTTATTCTTTAGTTTCGAAGTTCATAATCTTATGCGATATAACCTAGAGTGATAACCGTAGATCATAACCTCTCTAGTCTATATATATACCATGCTAAAATCCTACACCAAAAAATCTTAGCAAATATACACAAAATAATAAACTTGTTCCTCAAATTTATCTTTTCTTTAATTGGTTGTAAAAAAATTCACTAAATTTCTACAACATACTCGCATCACCACTTTGTCAAATCAGCTCGCACTTTTTTTGATTTGTCACATTGTCTACTCCCGCTATGTCACATTAGCTCTCACGTCCATGTACACGTGCAGCGGCCTAATGTGTTCTGATATATCTTCTTGATCTAAACAGCATTTTGTATCCAGAATCTACAACTTCAGTTTCAAATAAAAAACTTTAAACCCATTGGTATATTAGCACTGTCCTAAAAGAATTTACATGTGAAAATTGAAAAGGGGTATTTAAAAAATACAATATTAGGCCAACAAATATATATAAAAAAGTAGCCAAGTAGGTTATCATAAGCGGGTCCGTACACATTTCGGATAAATGATACGTCTAATCAACTTATTTGTATTCTATAAAAGTCCTTATTTTCCTCAAAAAAAATCTTTTATCTATTATTGCTTAGTTTTAATCAAAAATAAAACTAATGAAAAATAGAGAACGACGAAGTTTGTCTTGGTGCGCAAATAAAGTTTTATTAGAATGCGACTTGAAGCTAAGCGTGTATCCAAGTCCATATCCTTAGAAAATGACATGACACGCACACACATTTCTTTTGCCAATTTGCATGTACGTCTAATTTGTTACCATCTCTGTGTGTTCCATGGAGGGAGGGGGTTAATATGTATGTTTATAGTTTGTTAACATATAATATATAAGCTTTATCTTCTATGTGCTGATGACTTAAATGGCTAGGTCTATATTCCACGTCGAATTGACTGAAGAACAAGTACACAATATTCTCAATCTATAACAATAACTATTTATTTGCTTATCGATTTTGATTTTACATGAGAGTTTTTATTTCATCATTCTACTAGACAAAGTTCCTAAGTCAATTGGGGAACCTAATTTTTCGCTTTGTGGAGATTCTATTAAGAAGTTTTTTTAAATAACCCGAAGTTTGTGACATGAATTTGTAATCTATATAGATTCGGAGGCAGTTTTAGAGGGAGGTATTGAACCAAGGAATGTGACCGAATTTAATAGAATATTGAATTCTAGTGTTATTCAATTAGATATTTAAAAAATTCTTTTAAATTCATATGTTATTGGATTAAATATTTTTAATCATTCTTTTAAAATACTTTAATTTCTAGTGTTGTTCAAGTTGTTCATTTTTCAATTCTATTAAATTCAAATGTTATTCAATGTTATGTACTTTTGTGTGGCAACAATATTTAACAAGAATTTAATAGAAATATTAGTGCAAAATGTGAAGAAGAAATTCTGAACTATTAGGGTGAGAATTGGATAGATATATAATTAACATAAACAACCTCAAATGGTACATAACTCGTCGTACATATGCCTTGTGAATCGAGTTGACGAACCTTGAACTTCATCTGATAGTTTCTGATTTTGGATCTGATCAAAATTCTCTCATACTTTAAATTCACGTCAAAAATTCTGTTTTATTTTCTCAGTCGTCTAGAAAGCCAAATACTTCATCGATCTTCGTGAAGATGACTCTAATGAAGTGTCGTCCAATCTACATGTCACATTTAATTTTGGAACCATACGTTCACCTCCAATATAATTATTATACAAATTATCATATAGTAAGTGATAATAGAGATCGGTGCAATGAAAGAAAAAAATTTATATGATGCTATCACTAGAAAACCTTACTTTACTACGAACTATTAAATCTTTAATCCAAATAATATTTATCCTCTAATCAATTAGATATGTCGACGTGAATTATGGTGGGAATGCTGTGTACTACTGGATTTGCTTTACGTACTCTCACGTGATGTATTGTATTCTACATAATTCTTTTTGGTACTCTCCATGTTCTTTGTTTTCAGTTATAGCTCAGAGAAGCCTTTGATTTGAACTGATATCACCTTCGTTTGTTTTTAAGGTAGAGGGAATAAAACAGAGAATTTAGAAGAATAGATATCTTTTTAATTCTAATAAAATTCTATTATGTTCTATTAAAATGTTGCAAAATATAATCGGTAGATTTATAAAGAAAGATTTGAAAATCTTTTACATCAGTTGAAAATCTGTAAAAGATTTTCGTTTAATTCTATTCATTCAGATTCTATTAAATTCTTTTTTCAATACTCCTCCTTAGTTTACAATATTTCTTTTGAAAACATCAAATTTCAAGTAAATTCGAACATGAACTTCTTTGTTAGTGTTTTGTTTTCTTTCAAAAAAGCCACTTGACTACTTTTTAAATTATAATTATAAATAATTTTGATATATTTAAAATATAACCACTCATTTTTTTAGCGTCAATTTCGTTAATACTGTTAAAAAGAGAAAAAAATATAATAAAAAGCTTCTTATTTGTTATAGAGGGAATGTATCGCAGCAAAAATACACGTACTTCTCATTTTGAAAATGCAACTATAAATTTAGAAATTTAAATTCTAAGCAAAAAAAATTTTTGATGTCAAATCTTATCTGTTATCTGTCCGTTTTTTCTTTGGGTTATATGGCCGTGTTCTAGTTTTTTTTTTGTTTTATTGTTTCTGGTTGATTGCTCGCTTTTAGTGCATTGTATAAACTAAAATAACTCATAATATTAGATATAGGGAAAATAAATGTGTCGGTTGATTTGGTTGTTTTCGAAATGCATTTTATGCGGTAAAATGAAATTATTGCAAAAGAGCCAACAAATGTGAGAGAGTTCAAAACACGTACGTACCATTTCAAAGAGATGTGGGAAGTTGAGCACCCTTCCGTCTTGTTTTCCTTAGTTAGACAAGTCTATTGGATTTATTATGTCAATAATAATGTTATTTTAATTAGATTTTCATTGTTTCTCAATAAAGAGCCAACATTGAGTTCTTAATCTTCACCATGTGATCAATACACGAAGGAAGATTTAAAACTTTGTTGAGAACTAAAATTAAGCAAATAAATATTTACATAACCAGAAACAAGTACAACTAAGATTAAGCAAATAAATATATACATGAAAACCAGAAACAAAAACATACATACCCGATTAAAAACTTTTAAAATTCTAAATATATTCAAAGATAATTTCAAAGTGTGACAGGACCCATATCATTACTGCAAATAAATGTCGATGTGATAAAACCGATGTGTTTGGTGTGAACGATAGAAATTGAATTATATATCTAATAAATAGATGTATGTGTGCATAGATAGAGACCAGAGGAGGAATGTCCACCCACACGCGCACATTAATTAATATATACTTTTATCAGTACATCACTGAAAAATTGTAGTAAGAGAGTTAATGGAAAATATAAATGTTTCTTATTTTCAAAAACTGGAAAATCATTTTTTGGAGGTATTTAATTAAAATAGTACATTGAAAATCTCCAGTTGCACGAGGGCCTCTTTTTGTCTCCTTTTGCTCTATCCCTTTCTCAATCTCTCTCATATTATTTTCATTTTTATTATTGTAATTTTGATTAAATAACTATCTTTAATAAAGAAGTATATTTGCAAGTGAACAGAGTGAACAGTGGAGAATTATACACAGTAATAAGATTTATATATAAAAAAGAAAGCCATCATCAAATAATATTTATATGTAGATACCCATGCTAATAATGCATCCAAATCTGCTGTTGATTGGTTGGTCATTTTGGTTATGCTCGTGGTCATGTTCATGCATGTGTCATGTGTGGTATAAGAAATTGTTTGTTAGCTGTTGAGTTTTTTTTAAAGAGTATTTTTTAATTTTAAAGTTTATTAGGTTATTTTCTTGGCTGTTTTAAATCTATAAAGAAAAAATTCTACGTTTATAAATTCATAGAAAATTCA
Organism: Cardamine chenopodiifolia; assembly: GCA_963922655.1. Lineage (NCBI taxonomy): Eukaryota > Viridiplantae > Streptophyta > Magnoliopsida > Brassicales > Brassicaceae > Cardamine > Cardamine chenopodiifolia. The sequence continues at coordinate 4,591,115 of OZ000479.1, forward strand.
CTTTTATTTGGTACAGAAATTTATGTAAAGTATTCAAAATCAATGTTTATAGTTGGTGGTAAGCCTTTATGAGTTGCTATTTTACGTATTTAAAATTTATAAATCCATGAAAATTTTATATTTTGTCTGTTTCGCAAAAATATCATTTTAACATTTTTATATAAATTAACAAAAGTTAATATATATATATATATATGTATCCCTGTTTAATAAGTAGTTAATGATTTAAATTTTAAAAAGAGCATTAGATTAAAGATAAATTAGGAAACTAGATTGAAAAATTACGTGAAAAAGATATGAAACAAAAATAAAAGTCTAGAACAATATTTTTTGTGAAACAGAGAGATTATCAATTAGATAAATTATGTTTATTTGTTCATAATTTTATAGTCTACCATATAGCCGATTCTAAAACTTTTGAAGTGTGAATTAAAAAGTTTATAGTCCACTAAACAAAAATCCTTTTCTAAAAACTATTTAAATGCAAATGGGAGAAGGGTGAATCTCTCACCTAAAATTCTCATAAAAATGTCTCTGTTGCTAAACTTATGGTCTCCTAAAAGTATAAGAAAATTTAAGGTTACAAGTCTAAACTTTCACTTCTTGAGTTTTGGGTTGGTTTTGATTTAAAATTTTATATGCGTATGAATATTTTATAACTTAAAACAGATTATAATAAAATAGTTTTCGTGTCTTAAAAAATAATTTAAAATTTTAGAAAACCAGAATCTGCTTATTCTAAATAATGGACGACAAATTTTCAATTTAAAACTCCTAATACTGATCCAGAAAATTATAGGTCTATTTATAGGGTTTCTTATCGCCAATATGACCTTTTAGTCTATCAAAAGCATTCTGAATAAAATTTAGAAATTCTAAGATTTTCATTTAAACAAAAAACTTTCACTTTGTGGATATTATAGTTATCAAAGTTAATCTTCATATAACTCTTTGTTTCACAAAATTTCATCCCAAAAAAACACAATTTCTTAATAAATTAATATTTTTTTGGTAGAAAAAGTAACTATATTCGTTTAACTGTTACAAAAGACCGCGGATGCGACATGTGGTTAATAAGTGTTTGTTTCTGTCATAGAAGCTTGTGGCCAAATGTTGTAACTGGATGCGATCTGTATCAGAAATTTGACAGTTTATTTGATATTGTTGCGAATGCGACATGAAGTCAAACGGTATTCGATTGTCTGGTTCACAAAATTACGATTACAATCAGATACACAACTTATAAACGAACAAAAATCGCAATAATTAGTCGTAATATCTGACTGCAAATCGTGATTGCAGTCACACATAAAAAATAAACCAACATAAACTAGTACCATAAAAAATATATTATCCTAAATAAACAACAACGAAAACTACTCCAAAAAAATATTAAAAAATAAATCAATGGAAATCACCCAAATATCACAAATTTTTCCATATATTTGAGATAATCACAAAGCAGCAAGGATTATGCTATTTACTTTCCACTTAAAAAACAATTAAAATGGAAAAATACATTTTAACCCAAAAAACCAAGTAAATAAAAAATATTATTTTGCTATCTATAAAATACTTATTAACTATTAAGTATCACCATAACCAGGATTATAATAATAGACATCAAAGATATTGGCAGGTATGAAAGTCACTAATTCCAATAAAATATATTTATATGTTGGCAAAAAAACACATTTTATGTTTCATATTTGATTTAGTCAAAACCTAGTTTCATTTGAATGGTAATATAAATTTTATTTTGTTTTGATTGTTAATATATAAAAGAGTATAATATTGTACCACATTTCTGAATTTCTATGTAATATATGTTAAAACACTATTTACCGTCAAACAAAAAGCTTCCTTTTTTTGGGAGAAAGCGAAGTACCAAATATATTCTCGGAAGACAATTTTATATTCCCAATATCCTCCAATTTTTATAAATTTTCCAAATTATTAGTAGTAAATAGCTTATATAGTTGGAGGAAATAATTGAATAGAGTAACAAAAGGGGAAGAGAGTTGGGACCTACGGTAAGAGATAAAAGAATGTCAGTTGGTTTGTCCGGAAGTACTCGTCGCCTTCCGGTGAGAGGAAAACTTGAATTTCTTTTCATATATTAATATAAAAGCATATTATAACATAATAATAATATGCATGTAAAAGTGTGATGATTGAGTGCACGTGTGGCTACTGGTGTCCACGTACCCATGTCTTCACTCAGTGAAGTTGACCTCTTTGTCTCCTCTCTATCTCTCTCTTATCCTTCACGGACTTTGTTCTCTCTTACCTAAGTGTTACTTTACTGGTTTGGTTACTCTGGTTGGGTTAGTCTAAGAGGTTAAACCGGACTAAGGTTTGATTTGACTGCTTCAAGAAAAATCGGAGTTGATCTGATGAGAGTAATGTCTTGTTGCCTTTTCGCTTTATACAATGTGTTTTTGACTAGAGAAACGGTCAACATTTGTTTCAGTTCAATTAGTCTTTTATCAGGTTTGATTGATTTTCCGTTTCGTCGACTCATAAGTAATAATTAAAAAAGATGAATAGAAAATTATTTTAAACTCAAGTGTGGATCCTAGCAGTTATTTGGCCGCTAATTTTAACCACTAGACTCAACAGAAAGCAATCCTAGCGGCCACGACTGCCAAAGTCTATTCCGTTCAACTTTTGGTTTTGTCCTTATAATATATGTAAAAACAAATTTAAGCTTGCTTTTCTCTAGAGTTGGTTTTAGATCCAAACTCTCTTTAGATATTTTAGGCTGATATTTATCATATTATGCAACTTTAGTAAAAGATTATCCATTTCCTTATTTGTATATCCATGATTTTATCATTTTTTTTCTTTTTCTATGCTTAGTTCTTAAATCTTTTAGTTGGAACATGAATAATGGTAGATTCTGATGAATCGATTTTTATATGATGATTGCTAAGGTTGATTATTGATAAATCTTTCATTTAGGTGGGTCATAATGCTAGATTTGATTTGATTTAGATTTTAGGCAATTCACATCCGGAAGGTGTTCGGTAAAATGGTTGAACCAAATCTTTTATGAGCTTTACATACGTAGCGAATGAAAGTTGATGATTAGGATGTTTAGTGATCTTATTGGCGTTGTTTATTAATTTTCATTGATTACTTGATTTCTAACGAGAGTTATTGATGGTTGGATAATTAGTGAAGTGATTAGTCATAATTGTGAATTCTATGTTCACGGATGTAATTCAGCTCTCTTGCATTAGTGTTTGATTGTTAGTTCACTCTTATGATAGTAAAACTTATGGTCCAAGACTTTTCTCTTGTTTTTCTTTTCTAAATTTCACTTCTTTTCATTTATTGTTTATAAAACCCAAAACTATTTGTTCTAAATTAGTTTGAATCTCGAATCTCTAGTGTATGATCCTTAGACCTTGTGGATTCGATCCTAAAGTGCTATGCACGATAGGTTAATTGGTAAACTCCGATTATTAATTTGGTGCCTTTGTCGGAGACTAAGAGATTGCCATTAGAGTTAGAATTCAAATTGAGACTAGAAGAGCCCTTTTATTTTCTGTTGTTGCTAATATTTTTCCTTTACTTTCTTGTGATCTTGACCTCTTAGGTGAACAATAGGAGCAAATGAGACATGCATGGAATGAAAAAACTAGAGGAAGAAACCATAAGCTAACGACATTTAATGTGCCCTTGGGAGAGTTCTCAAGCTTATCTCTTGTCAAACTCGTGACATTAAACAAGCAACAAATAAGGAGGAAAGAACTCTTCATTTCCAACGGTCTAAGGTACCATTTTTTTATTTTCTTCTTTGAGTTCATTTATATTTAACTTTCTCTTTTCTGGCTTATGTTCCCACCAAGATGGTGTAAATTAAGTCTCGGGGAGATTTTCTTGTGGTTTGATCTTGTTTTTTCATCTATTATATTTCTTGTCTTGTGTGTTTTGAGTCTTATATCGTACATAGTTGATGTGTAAATCGACCGAGGCACCGAAAGTGATAGAGTCTCTGGAAGTGATAGTAGGACCCATGACTCGATCTCGTGTCAGGAAACTTAGGTATAAGTTTAACTTACTTGTAGAAGCATTTCTTAACACCAAAGAATCATCTCCGGAATCCTATGCATCATCGCCAAGTCATCACCGAGCCGTGACGACCACAAAAGATGGTTTTGAGCAAGCCTCTCGTACACGGGGCCAGGGAGATAATATCTTTGGTGAAAACATATATTTTAATACTAATGCTCGAAAATATTTTGTAGAAGCACGAGCAGATTCATCAATGACACATACAACCCTAGCCAGAACCGCTATTGAGAGTCATTAAGCCAAGGATACGTTCAACCAAGCTCCAAAAATACCAACTTCAAGAATCATTTTCAAGTTAACTATTTAGGAGCTAACAACCGAGACAAAACATATCAGAACCGAACTAGATTGGAAGATGACACCTCTAGTCGTTTCAACGCATACCACAAGACGTCCGATAAGCTAGGTAAGCTCGTTTCCTCGAATGAACTTGCTCTAATAACTGCAAGACTCTAGATTCACTCGGAAGTCACCAATGGAGAAGACTTTCATCGAAGAAAAACATATGTAGCCCGAGCTAGATTAAGAGATGGACGAGTGGAGATGAACTTGTATTTTTCTTTAATTGTGTCGTGATTAAATCTCAGCCCTTGAAGGCATCAAAGGACTATTTAATAAATTCCTCTGCAGCTTTGTATTCATGTTTTAATCTATCAATAAAATAACACAGTTCTTTAAGAAAACCTTCTCACAGCCGCCGTTGAGAAACCCTAGTATCCTTCGTTCTTGTGCGTGGATTTGTAGCATCTGCGATCCTTGTAGGATCGTTAGAAGGACTTGATCCGAGAAAATGGGAAGGAAAACTCGGACTAAGTACATGAGTATTGGGTCAGACAGACTCAATACTGGAATCATGACAGAAAGTTGGAGTTGAGCTGGAATCAGCTGGAATTGAGCTGGAATCAGCTAGAATTAAGCTGGAATCAGCTGTCGGTAGCTCGAGCAGCAGGAAGAGAAAGACTGAGCTGGATACTCGAGCTAGGTCAGTTGCTCGGTAGCTCGACCAAGCTGGAAGGAGTAAAGGCCAGCTAGACCAACTAAGACCTTTCCGCCCAGCTGGGATGACTGAGTCGGTTACTCGATCAATGACCGAACAGGTGCAATAACTACTAGGCGGTTACCAAAATTCTTTGAATTTGGAATTCGCATCCGAAAGCTGTCATCTTCTCGAGAAAAACTATAAATGGAGGCCGCCTAGGATCGTTCAAAAACAAGGAAAAATATAGGAATTCCAGACAAGAGTCGGAGGATTTACCAGGGTATTACGGAGCGATACCAGGTATTGAAAAGGAATTTCTTGCCGCGGAAAAGGTTCGATGGTTTTTTAAGGAATAAGAGAGAAACGTCGAAGCATTCAACGACTTCGTGCTCAGATTCGTACTTTGGTATTATGACAATAAATTCAAAGGGGTTCATGGAGGATAGATCGAAAGAATTATATGATCATACTTGGCATTTGCATGCATTCGATACTTGTTAAAGTAAAATCCGGAATACTTATGGAATATAAGAATTTCAGGAAAAAAGGGTCATGGAAAGGATCGTTTATGCTTGTAATAGCTTATATGCAAACTGAAAGTGCAACAAATCCTTTGTTTATAAATAAAATATTCGTTCTTCTTATTATACTCTAAGTAATACACTTATGAAATCTCTAAGTATTGAATCTCAGAATAAAACCTCAAAAACGAGTATTAACTAAGGAATTGACTTAAAATTTAGGTAAGGATTCCTCTCGGATTCCTAGATTCGGGATGAGTCTTTACAAGTTGGTATCAGAGCATGCTTATTCCTAGGATTGCTAGTGGGGTTGGGGAATCACTACTCATCGGCTTTTGAGATCTTGCGGTAGTAAATCCTTACTCATTGTTATTCATTATGTGATGACAAAATTAACTTGCAAGTTTCTACAGATGGGTAAGATCAGCAAGTCGGGAAAGAGTAATAAGGAAAAAGGCAAGGAAAAGGATATAGCCAAGGAAACCAGGGTTATGGTAACGCATGAGAAACGAACCGAGCAAAACCCAGCCGGACCTGTGGTTGGAAAAATTTAGAATCTACCGAATATTCAGACTCTGGAGGAACACCAGTTCGTTCAGGATGATGCGGCCAAAACCTCAAACGCGGCACGTCAATTCGTACTGGTAACAACTGCAAATAGTGCAACTGTTGAAAACCCGAGTACAATACCATCGGCCCAAGAGCAGTGGGATAACATGAAGGCCATGATGGCTCAGTTAGCTGTCTTAAATCAAGCCTTGGTACCGGCTCCTGTGGTACCAACGGAGGAAAGACAAATGGATAACGAAGAGGAGGTAATAGAGATAAGTCCGACAACATACACGACAAAGAAAAAGAGCGATTACCTGAGTTTATTGGAACACATTTCTAGGTTAGGAACGAGGTATTTCACCGTTAGTTCCGACCCGATCATAGCGGACGAATAAAGGAGTCGGCTGTTAAGGAATTTCAATTTTACTTGGTGTCTGGAGGATTACCGGAGGGATATTTTCGTTCATTTCCTGGAAAGAGATGCTCATAACTGGTGGCTAACCGTTGAGAAATGGAAAGGGGATCAGATTTGGTCATTTGCTAACTTTAAACGGGAATTCAACAAGAAATATTTTCCACCAGAGGCGTGGGATAAGCCGGAGTGCGCGTACTGCGATAGGCCGGAGTGCGCATACTTGGAATTGGTTCAAAAAACCAAAATGGTGAGGGAATACAATGAGGAATTCAACCGTTTGTAGCGATACATAGGAAGGGAACTCAAGGAAGAGCAATCCCAAGTATGCAGATTCACTTGGGGATTAAGGATCGAGTTCGTAACCATTTTTTGGTGCGTACGTTCAACTTGATAAGTGGAACAAGCGGCGATGATCGAAGCCAGGATAGAAGAAGAGACACACATGAACCGAGCCAAGTTTTTCTCTCATACCAATCAACCTGTCAGGGTTCAGGAAAGGAAAAGAAAATGGGACAAGGTTGAGGATGACAAGTCTGACGGTAAGCAGACCGATTGTAAGGCTTGTGGTAGGAGGCATAGCGGGGAATGCTGGAAGGCATCGGTCGCATGCACTCGGTGCAGAAGCATGGATCATGGAATCCAAAGCTGTCTGCAGAAAAATTACGGAACCTAGAAAGGGTCTGTGGATTTACGAATTGTCGGAAGGGGAGAATAGTGCCAGAAATTTCAGAGCAATCACTGGTATGTTTCCTATCCTATTCTTGTGAATACATGCATTGCATAAGCATCACACATAAAGGGTTGGGTACTTAGCATTTTCGAGAAATATGTAGGGACCCTGGAAATTGGGAATATTCTTGCCAACACCTTATTCAATTCCAGGGTTACACATAGTTTTCTTATTTTGGAAATGGAAGGTAAATGAGGATTCTTCAAGGAACTAGATCCGGTACATGGACTAATAAGGGTAGTCGGTGGGCAAAGGATGTTCATCAAAGGCTGGGTACGTAACGCATCCGTAATGATCAAGGATATTAACATGCCAATCAATCTGATCATCGTCCAACTCAAAAAGTACGATGTTATCCTGGGAATGGATTGGTTGGTCAGGTATTGGGCACATCTTGATTGTCATCAGGGCCGGGTATGTTTTGAAAGGGAAGAAGGAAAATTATAATTCCATGGAATCCAATCCTCTTTGGGAAATCTTGTTAATTCGGCAATCAAGGAAGAATGGATGCTCGAGAAGGGATGTGAGGATTACTTTTACGGAAATGGGGGTGAATTCGGATTTGATAGATATTTCGATCGCCAGTGAGTTCGCAGATGTGTTTGAGACTATGAGTGGGTTACCACCAGACCGGTCCAACCCGTTCACTATAGAGCTTGAGCCAGGCATGAAACATGTTTCAATGGCTACTTACTGAATGGCACCGGTAGAAATGGCCGAGTTAAAGAAACAGTTGGAGGAACTGTTGGGAAAGAGATTTATACAACTATGTAGTTTGCCTTGGGGTGCACCGGTCCTATTCATAAAGAAGAAGGATGGGATTTTTGGGTTGTGTATCAGCTACCGGGGGTTGAATTGGGTGACGGTATAGAACAAGTACCCATTACCAAGGATTGATGAATTGTTGGATCAGTTGGGAGGCGCAACATGGTTCTCGAAGATTGACTTGGCTTCGAGGTACCATCAAATTCCTATAGAACCATCGAATGCACGGAAGACAGCTTTTCAGATAAGGTATGGTCATTACAAATTTGTGGTAATGTCTTCCGGGCTAACCAATGCGCAGGTGGCATTCATGTAGATGATGAATTGGAATTTTCGAGAATTGTTGGACGACTTTGTGATCATCTTTATTGATGACATACTTGTATATTCCAAAGACTGGGAAACTCATTAAAATTATCTAAGAACGGTTTTGGAAAGATTAAGGGAGCATAAACTCTTTGCAAAACTAAGTGTAGTTTTTGGCAAATATTGTATCGGGTTCCTCGGACATGTGGTATCAAGACAAGGAGTATCCATGGATCCAGAAAAATCATATTCATCAAGGAATGGTCAAGACCAAAAAGTGCCATCGAGATACAGAGTTTTCACGGCTTCGAAGGGTATTACTGGAGATTTGTAAATGGATTTACGAGTATGGCCCAGCCATTGACTCGTTTAACCAGGAAGATACTAAGTTGGAATGGTCGAAGGAATCTGAGGCGAGTTTCACCAGGTTAAAGACGATGCTCACAACCGCACTGGTAGTGGTATTACCTGTACCGGATGAGCCTTATGTGGTTTATATGGATGCCTCTATTACGACCAAGCAGATTTTCATACTAGAATTTGGGTTACCCAAGGAAAAGACGAGAAGTTGAATCAGGATGCTCGGAAGTACCAGACTAAGTACCAAATCTCAAACAATGGCATAATCATTGTTAAGGCGCGTGTTAGTGTTCCGAACTTCCAAGGTTTAACGGAAGAAATACTCGAAGAGCCGCATAAGTCACAATTCTCGATTCACCCGGGAATGAACAAGATGTACCAGGATTTGAAACGGTACTATCATTGGGTTGGAATGAAGAAGGACGTAGCTCAATGGATTGCGAAATGACCAACATGCCAAAAGGTAAAGGCGTAAAATTAAAACCCAAGTGGGTTAATGAGAAATTTGCTGATCCTGGAATAGAAGTAGGATCATGTTACGATGGACTTTGTGACCAGATTGCCGAGGGGAAAATCTAGGTAAAATGCAATATGGCTAGTCATGGATAGAATAACTAAATCGGCTCATTTCCTAGCTATAATGGATATAGACGGTGCTGAGGAAATTGCTTCCCGGTACATAGACGAAATTTTCCTACTTCATAGAATCCTAGTAAGTATTGTCTCTGATCGCGATACTCGGTTTACTTCTTATTTTTGGAAGGCTTTCTAAAAGCCTTAGGAACGAGAGTGAACATAAGTACGACTTACCACCCGCAAACAGATAAACAATCGGAAAGAACGATCTAAACGCTCGAGGATATGGTAAGGGCTTGCGTGTTGGATTGAAGCGGTAATTGGAAGAAATACTTAAAGGTGGCCCAATTTGCCTACAATAATAGCTATTATCGAATATTGGGATGTCACCATATGAAGCATTGTACGGCAGGCCATGCCAAACACCCTTGTGTTAGAGACATGTGGGGGAGGGGAGAATGCTTGGTCCGCAAATAGTGGAAGAAACCACGAGAATATCAGATTCCTAAAGGAAAAGTTGGGAGAAGCACAAGATTGGCAGAAGAGGTATGCCGACAAGAAAGAAAGGAATTGAAGTTCGATGTAGGAGATTTGGTGTATCTCAAGGCGGTCACTTACAAAGGAAAGGGGAGATTCACCAAGAGGAAAAAGCTAAGTCCAAGGTATGTTTGATCTTATGAAGTCATCAAACGAATCGGGGAAGTACCGTACAAGTTTCTTCTACCGCTAGGACTTGCAGCATTTCATAGGGTATTCCATGTATCACAACTCAAGAAATGCTTAAGTGATCGGGATCACGTGGTGGCTGAACATCGTCTGAGTTAAGCAAAAAATTGACCATTGAAGCCAATCCAATTCGGGTAATCGATCGGATGGAGAAAGGCACAAGGAGGAAAAAGATCCAAATGGTCAAAGTCATTTGGGATTGTAACGGAAGAGAATAATCAACTTAGGAAACCGAAAATAAGATGAGAGCGTATTTATCTGAGTGGTTTAAGGAGTTGGGTAAGAATCAACCTTACCAAGATTCGAGGACGAATCCTATTCAAATGGGGGAGACTTGTAGAGTCCGCGATCCTCAGTAGGATAGTCGGAAGGACATGGTTCAATAAAACGGAAAGGAAAAATCAGATTAAGTACATGAGTATTGGGTCAGACAGACTCAATATTGGAATCATGACGGAAAGTTGGAGTTGAGCTTGAATTAGCTGGAACTCATCTGGAATCAGCTGTCGGTAGCTCGAGCAACAAAAAGGGAAAGACTGAGCTAGATACTCTAGCTGGGTCACCTGCTTTGTAGCTCGACCAAGCTGGAAGGGGTAAAGGCCAGTTGGACTATCCAAGACCTTTCTGCCCAGCTGGGATGACTGAGATGGTTACTCGATCGATGACCGAACATGTGCGAGCAAGGAATGGTTGGATAACTGCTAGGCGGTTACCGAAATTCACTGAATCTGGAATTTGAGTCCGAAAACCGTCATCTTCTTGAGAAAAACTATAAATGGAGGCTGCATGGGATTGCTAAAAAAAGTAAAAATATAAGAATTCCAGATGAGAGTCGGAGGACTTACCAAGGTATTACGGAGCGATACAAAGTATCGAAAATGAATTTCTCGCTGCGGAAAGGTTTTGACGGTTTTCTAAGGAATAAGAGAGAAAATTTGAAGCATTCAAGGGGAGATTCGAGGTAAGACGAGTCTGTGACTTTGTGCTCGAATTCGTACTTTGGTATTATGACAATAAAGTCAAAGGGGTTAATGGGGGATAAATCAGAAGAATTATACGATCATACTTGGCATTTGCATGCATTCGATACTTGTTAAAGTAATCTAGAATACTTATGAAATATGTGAATTTTAGGAAAGGAAAGCGATCATGGAAAGGATTGGGCTTAGGCGCGAGACTCAAGGCCATAAGGAAAGATTGGTGGTGAAAAACTGGATAGTTAAGATCATTTATGCTTGTAATAGCTTATATGCAAACTGAAAGTGTAACGAATCCTTTGTTTATAAATAAAATATATGTTCTTCGTATTCTACTCTAAGTAATATGCTTCCGAAATCTCTAAATATTGAATATTAGAATAAAACCTCCAAAACGAGTATTAACTAAGGAATTGGCTTAAAATTTAGGTAAGGATTTCTCTCGGATTCATGGATTCGGGATGGGTCCTTACAAGATTCCCCCTTGAACCGAGAGTATTCGTTGTATCAAAGAGCTTTCTGTCCCCTTTGTGGTGACATCGTTCCCCTTAATAAAAGAGAGTGAATGTCAATTTGTTTTTTCTCCATCCGTGTCACAAGTCTCTTTCGAGTTTTATATCATCTGAAATCAGAGCTTTGAAACGCTCCTACTAGGTTGTTTCTATCTTTTTGCTTTGTTAGTTTATTCATCATTTTATTATGTTTGAGCTCATTGTATCATATATCGAAAATCCTAAAAAGAAATCATATAGTTGTAGTTGCTTGTTGTTTAATCATTTTTCGTGCATCATAAAAATAGAAAACTCTAAAAGAAATCATTCAGTGTTTCGTTTGTAGTTTGCTTCTTCTTGTCGCATCATTAAAATAGAAAAAAATCCTAAAATGAAAATCATTCAGTTGTGTTGCTTATTGTTTAATTCTTTCCATTGCATCATAAAGCCGAAAACCCCTAAAAATAATAATTGTTCATCGTTTTCCATTTATTTGTTTAGCCTTTTTTAGTTTATGTTTTTGTGTTGCATCATACAAAAGATAAAACCACATAAAAATCTGCTCTATCATTTTTCTTATTCCGATTTTTGGGTTGTTGACTTAAATAAATCATATCCCGAGAATTTGATTACTTGTGACGTTTTTGTTTTCACGAAAAATAGGCTGATAATGTCAACCAAGAAGTTGTTATAACTGAGGTGTTAGCTGCTCTCCAGACTCAACTCCAAACTATTGGAAATCGGATGGATATGTTAGAGCAGCCTCAAAGAAGAGACCCTTTTTGGAACATGCTTAATGAGCAAGCTCCAAAAAATCAGTATCAAGTGCCTGCGTATGTGAGAAGAGATCCCTATCATAGAGGTAGAGAGCGAGATGAGGAGCATATGCAAGCTAATGTATACCCTAACTTACGGCTCCAACGTTTGCCGGTAGAGTGAACCCAAAAGCCTATCTTGACTAGGAACGTCGACTAGAGCACATCTTCAATCTTTATGGCTACCTAGACCATAAGAAAGTGTGCTTTGCAGCTACATAAATCATTGACAATGCCCTGTATTGGTGGGATAGAGACGTGATATGTTGGGTTTTTAACGGATTTTTACTTAGGATTAGTATGTGTTTTAGAGTTTTTTACGTGTAATTAGATTTTTATCAGGTCAAATCATGCTAGGAGAAGACTAATTCATTTGGAGAAAAAGAGCAAAAAGTAGGCAGTTAGAGCACTAATATCGATCGATCCATCATCTTAAGACATTTCCGTGAAGTTCTAGATCGACAAGACAAAGCCATATCGATCATTACAAGTCAGATCGATTGATCCACCCTCAGATCGATTGATCCTAAACATGTAGATGCAGACTGCCTTATATCGATCGATCCCAGACATGATATACTGGCTGATCTTGAATGGAAGCTTGAGTATTCATTCTCTGCGACTGCCTCATATCGTTTGATCCACTCACCAGATCGATCGATCCCACCTCCTGCCAGATTGATCCACTCATCTTATCGATCGATCTTGGAGCCAGACCAATCGATTCCCTACCCGATCGATCGATCCCTTGTAGCCAATGACGTGCGTAACCAGCAGATCGATTGATCCATTCAACGATCGATCAATCCGACCATGACCACCTCCATTGTAATAGTTCAGATTGATCAATCCAACATGCAGATCGATTAATCTAGTCTCCAAATCGATCTACACCTCTCATGATCGATCGATCTTTATCAGCCAAGTCCACCCGTAAAATTCAACATCGATCAATCCAACCACCAGATCAATCAATCCAGTCTCATGATCGATCAATGCCATCCACGATCGATTGATCCACTCAGGACGAATATTCCCATATCAATCCAGATCGATCAATCCTCTCCGGGATCAATTAATCCGATCAACAGACATTGATCTCTCCCACTACTCAAGTAATCTATTCTTGACAACACCCGCTTATGTTCCTAAAGTTCCTTAACCAAAACATCCATAACCCAATCCAGCCCTAGCACTTATGGTATTTCCCAAACTAAAAGTTCCAAGAGAGTTCAATGTGCCATGTTCCATCTTTGGCATTAAATTTGAAGACTCCCTCTGTGATATGGGTCTTTTGTGAACATCATGTCAGCCGCACTTGCTAAATATTTGGGGATTGAATATATTACAGCCTTCAGACAAGTCTAAGTCTAGGGGACTTCTGATAGGATCTCAAATCACTTTGACACCGCAGAGATGTGTTGGGGATACCATAGAGTACAAGCTACGATGCAAATTTATGTCTAAGCATTTCTTTAAAGTTAAGGCAATCATCAATTCAGAGCTGAAAGAAAAAGGACAAGGAGTTGTGGATGACATGTTTAGTAGAGTTCTGAAACTGTATCTTCTTGACCATCAATCACGCGGACCACATCTCAACCCACCGCCACCACACCCAGATCCTTCTAAGGAATCTTATAACGCTTAGGCATTACGGCAGTCAAGCTTGTGACGTTAAACAAGCGTTTGGTGGGAGGCAACCCACTGGTAAGTATTTATTTTATGGTTATTTTACTTTAGTTTTATCATTATGCTATTTTTGTGTTTGTCATGCCCTTCTTAAGATCTATTTTCACACCGAGACAGTGTGAAGTAAGTCTGGGGGAGAGTACTTGCTGGGACTAACATCGGTTATTTGTTTTGGTTTTATTTTGAGTTTTTGTGTTGTTGTTTTGAGTCAAATTTGGGGAATATTATTATGATGTTCTTGGTTTTCATCTGGTGTTTTCTAGCAGTGATTGTTCTCAGAATAGGAAGATTGGAAACACTATCAGTGGATCAACTTACATGAAGTTCCCTATCCTCTAGAAGTCTGAATGATCTAACGTTGGCTTGATATGGCACAAAGATCACAACATTCGATTTCTATTCCACCTTTTCTGCCAAACTTTTCAGAACTTTGAACAGCCAAGCTCAACTTTAGTTTGGTACCACACCTTATCCTTATCCTTATCCTTTCATTCGAACCACATGCCTTCTATTCCATCACTATCATGTGCAAAAACTACAAAGTATGCGGACTGACACACCGTTTCGTTCCAAGATCTCTAGTAAGTCTAATGCTCTCTTTTACTTATAATAATATTGGTTGAGTTATCTTTGGTGCATGTAATGTATGAATAGGACTGGTTCCGGCTTCACCTTCTCGAGAAAAAGAAAACAATAAAAAACAAAAAAATAGAATAAAAAGAAAATAAAAGAAAAGACGAGAAGGGACAAAAGTTAAAGAAAAAACTAGGATAAAGTCTTTATTGAGTTTAATGTTTTATCTTGAGCACCATTGCAACTTGTTTAGGACATTTACAGAGCTTTTACAGAGATATTCAAGGTTCAGGGTGTTGTGTATCAACATTTGATCTTCGTCTCACTGTGATTTTGTGCCATGATTTGCATCCATCTTCATCATCAGAGCCTAAAAACTTTAGTCACCATCAAACTAGCAATCCATTCCAAGCCCTTGTTGTGATTGATAATTCTTTTGTGAGACAACACTTAATAGAGAAATCAATGAATGTTAAAGGGTCGACAATGGAGATCTCAGAGATTTCTTAGGATTTGGGGGGGGGGGGACTAAAGTAAGGTATTGTTGGTATGTTTATCGTAAAGTATATGTAGTATTAACTAGTTCTTTGATCTATTTAAATTTTAAAGGATTGGAAGTTCATCGCGGTGGAATCTAAAAGATTGTGTAAGTTCTCGTTTTCAAACTTTTCTTCTAACTTGTCTTTATTTGTTTTTTCTTACTTGAGGACATGCAAGGATTCAAGTGTGGAAGAATTGATATGTTGGGTTTTTAACAGATTTTTACTTAAGATTAGTATGTGTTTTAGATTATTTTTACGTTTAATTAGTTTTTTCAGGTCAAATCATGCTAGGAGAAGACTAATTCATTTGGAGAAAGCTTTGGAGAAAAAAGAGCGAAAGTAAGCAGTTAAAGCACTCAGATCGATCAATCTTCATTTAGAACGATCATTCCATCATCCTAAGACATTGCCGTGAAATTCTAGATCGACCAGATCAAGCCATATCAAACATTCCAAGTCAAATCGATCGATCCACCCTCATATCAATCGATACCACACATGAAGATGCATAATTATGCAGATACGTATGAAGTTATTCATTCTTTGAGGCACTTCCAACTGATGGATTGAGATAAAGTTTGGATACTAGATAGATCTTTGAGTTAGCTTTCATTTTGAAGTGATTTGAGGTCGATCCAACTATGCGATCAAAAGTTATGTCAGTTTTCATGAAGACAATCCAATCTGGTGAGCATATGAAGCAGACGTAGAGCCAAATGGCTGTGAGAAACCAGATCGATTGATCCAGCTTTGGATTGATCAATCGAAGCCTTAAAATCCTTTACTAGAAAAAAAGAAATCTTGCTTTGTTTTCCTAATTGGATTAGGATTCGACCTAGACGACTTATACCCTATAAATATTAGTTTTATGCCATTGTTTAGGCATCTCTTATCTCTTTACATCTCTTTAAAAGCATTATCTTATATTGAGATTCCTTGACTCTTTTCGTTATTTTATGTTGGATTATTATGAGTTCTTCATCAAGCTCTGGTTGTTCATCCACTTCTATGGCTGAGTAGTCTTCTAGTTAGGTTAGGGTTTTCAAAGGATTATGAATCATTGAAATAAACATAGATAGTGAATCATCTTATCATATCTTCACCTATTTTATGATTTAAGGTTTAACCTATTCTCTAAAAGCTTATAGGTTGTTGGATAGAACATATGTGAGCGTATTGTCCTTAGCCAACGAAAGTTGATGATATTGCGATACGTGAATATATTGAACCTAATCATTAATGCTTGTTTAGAATTCAAAGTTCAAACGACAGCTTAGATACTTAGGTTGCTAGATAAAGTAATTGATATCACGAAAGTGGATTGGTTATATAGTTATGTTTGAGTTTTAGATATATACTTAATCCATTCCCTGAATATTTATCTGGTTCATGATCTCTGATTCCTGAGAAATTCTCTTGACCTAACACTTTGAATCCATTGATTCACATCGTTTATTTACTTTTACAGCTTTTATTAGTTTCACAATTACAAACAACCATCTTTTTCATCTTAGCTTAGCATTTATTCGATAAAAAATGGTAGTGTAATCTTTGACTCTGTGGATTCGATCCCACCTATACTACTGCGTGTGTCTGTACACTTGCAGTCTTATTCTTGGGTTTAAAACTTGTGTATCAAGACATGGCTGATAGGAGGAGAATTAGGTATGGAAATCTTGATACTTATGAAGATATGAAGTATACTCTCCGGAAACAATATGTACCATCCTACTACCACATGAAATTGTAGAAGAAATTTAGGAAATTAGTGCAAGGGAGTAAATCGGTTGAGGAATATTTTGAGGAGTTTGAGGGTTACAAAAACCACTTAGAGACCAAAGAATCCAAGGAAAACCTCATGGCACAATTCTTTGACAGCCTCAATGATCGTCTTGGGAGAAAGGTCAAGAGCTTTTGCATATGACAGTGCAAGCAGAACAACACATCAAGCACAAAGTCGCAGCCACTAGTCATTCCAAGCTTTCTCAACGCGTGGGTTCCAAGAAATTCTAGACCTAATGACAAGGGAAAAGCGGTGGAGATCGATTCTCGCTTTAAGAAACCAATTCCGGAAGGTTCTAAATGCACCAGGCCAGAGCCATGGAGATACCCTAATACCTCTAGGATTATAGATATAACATGTTTCAAGTGCCAAGGACGTGGGCATATGGCGAGAGAATGCCCTAAACAACGAGTAATGATCATTACAATTAATAGGGGTTATGAGTCTTAAGATGAGCAAGAAGACACCGTCACTGATCATGAGGAAGAAATTGAGTAGCCGGACGTGGGAGAGCTCTTAGTCACGAGAAGGGTTCTAAGCACCATGGTAAACCTAGCCTAGATAGCTCAACGTTAAAATATTTTTCATACCCGGTGTACCATGAGCATTATCGATGGAGGGTCATGCACTAACATGGCGAGCAAGGTTATGATTGACAAGCTAGGGCTTCCTAAGACAAATAACCCTAGGCCCTACAAGATTCGTTAGTTAAATGAAAGTGTGGAATTAAGGATTGAGGAGCAAGTAACCGTACCATTTAGCGTGGGGAGGTATCATGATTAAGTCCTTTGTGACGTAGTGCCAATGCAAGTTGGGCATCTTCTATTGGGAAGACCATGGCAGTTTGATCGAGAATTCATGCATGATGAGCGCACCAATCAATACTCATTCACTCATGATAAGCATAAGCATACTTTAGCACCACTCACTCTGGCTGAAGTACATGAATTCCAAGTCAAAATGAGTAAGGATGCCCAGGTAAGTAAGACTAATCTCTTTGTGTCATCCAACGTTATTGGTAAGTATTTGGATTCTAAATACTTGATGCTACGTATGATCTTCAAAGAAAGTATGTTTTCAAGTTTAGAATGCTTAGAATTTCCAACCGAGGTGACCAACCTCCTTAAGATGTTTGAAGACATCTTCCCCGCAGAAATATCACCAGGCTTACCCCCATATTACGTATTGAGCATCAGACTGATCTGGTCTCCGGATCCGCATTACCGAATAGGCCAGCCTATAGGATGAACCCGGATGAAGCTAGAGAGCTAGAAACACAAGTACAAGATCTTTTGTCTAAAAGATACGTTAGAGTGAGCCTCAACCCCTGTGTCATACCGTTCTATTAGTATATAAGAAATATGAGACATGGATGATGTGTGTGGACTTCCGAGCAATAAACAACATTACGATCAAGTACCGACATCTGATTCCTCAACTCGTTGACATGTTGGATGAACTTAGTGGAGCCACCATTTTCTCTAAAGTAGAATTGAAGAGCGGGTATCACCAGGTCCGAATGAGAGAAGATGATGAGTGGAAGATTGCATTCAAGACCAAGCAAGGCCTCTACGAGTGGCTATTATACCGTTCGTTCTTACAAACGCTATGAGCACTTTCATGAGGCTTATGACCATGTTCTAAGAGTGTCCATCAGTAATTTTTTTGTGGTTTATTTTGATGATTACTTGTTTATAATACATTTTTGTCAGATTATTTGAAGCACCTTGAGCAAGTACTATAGGCTTATGACCATGTTCTAAGAGTTTAGTGTGTGATCCTTAGAACTTATGGATTCGATCCTAAAATAATATGCACAATAGGTTAATTAGTAAACCTCGACTATCAACTAACCATCTCTCAAGGAAACTAGCAACTAAATAAGACAATGCAACTACTAAACTCTCATTTGTAATCTTATAATCCAATCAGCATTAATAAGCAGGTTCATTTGGTCCAAAAATTTATCTAGCATCAACTCTCATTTACTGGCATCAATTTGCTCAATTCACATTTGTTCAGACATTCTTTCGAACACTTTTGATGCACAAAAAATCCTAAAATCTAAAACTAGATGGTCAGACCAATTTTAGCATTAAGAACATGTGAATTAAAGAACTAAAAGATAAAGAATTTAGATTAGAAATTGAATCATGAAATCAATGATTTTCCTATATATAATCCTAAAACCAAATTAAAAGACTACTAACACATAGGGATTGAAAGGACAAAAGAGATTGAAGAAAACATGATTAGATTGCAATTAAAGAAAAATAAAGGGATTAGAAATATTCTCCAAGTATCAAATAGGATTGATCACTAATGTCCAAGAGCTGCTTACAAGTTCAGCTCTCCCACAGAAAAAAGAAGAAGAAAAGAAACGTGATCTGAAGTTTCTTTTGGGGGGGGGGGGGTGTATTGAACTAGATATTTGGAGTGATTTGTATTAAAATGAAAAATTATATGTTATTCAAACATGAATTTTAAAATATATTCTAAAATCAAGTGTTATTCAATTAAAAAATTTAAATTGTACAATCAAATCCACAGTTATTGGAAAACACTTTAAGAAATGGATTTGAAATTTTCAGGTGAGATTTCAAGAGATTTCTTATTTAAAAATACAAAGATCAAAATCTCATGGTTTTTGCTAGAATTTCAGAGAATTTAATAACAAATTTCATAATTCACAAAAATTCAACCAAATAACCTAAAAAATTATTAAAACTCAAATCACTCCAAATACCTATTTCAATACACCCCTTAGAGTTTGAAGGAATTTATCTTCCTTTCAAAATAAATGGAAAATAAAATAAAAAGAAAAATAATAAAAAAGAAATAGTTGACTGCAACAGATTTTTGGAAAGGATCAAAAAATATATATTTTTAGTCTCTTATTTTCTTGCTCTTTTCGATCCAATATGAAGTTCCAAGCTCTAATCTCTATCATGTAGTCCAGCAATTCAGACACAACTCAAAACACGACAAACCGACAGCAAAACAGACTCAAAAAAACTATGGACAAAACAGAAGGGTTAAGATGCTAAAAACACAACTCATCAAGTCCTCCAGATTTAGAAATTTTCTTGTCCTCAAGCAAAACAACAATCTAAATGTAGAAAAGAAGTTTGAAAACGCGGGAACTCACATATTCTTTTGGGATCATATCTTCAATCAAATGCCTGCAAACCTCTAAAACAAAACCCAAGTCAAATCATACTTCACTGTACTTCATCATAGCCATAGGTACCTATCCGTAATCCAATCCCGAGATCACAAAGAACTTTTAGAATCAAAGAACTCAACCGTTTAACATTCATTAGCTTATGTGTGTACTCTCACCAAGGGAAAATCAATCATGTTATATGGGTTAGGCTTCAATGACTATTTGATGAGGTGGTGCAAGTGTTTAGATTTCAAGCGAAGTGAAATTATGAAAATCATTATGCAAAATCACAATGAGACACAGACCAACTAAGGCATACATAGCTTCCCGACCATTCAGACTCTTGATCAAAACATAAACTTAACCAAACATTTGAGTTTTTTGGGTGCTTTCAAGTATTATAAACGCAATCTTCTTCCAAGATTCGTGCTTCCCTTTTTATTTTCCATTTTTATTTGAATGAAAAAAGTTTGGAACCGGTTCTCGTCTTCTGCACCCAAAGAAACTCAATCGTGATAACACAAACTATCCACCAAAACAATTGTCATCATAAAAAATCTAGCAGTCGGAAAACTATGTTGATCCATATAATCCATAGGTTTTGCACATGAATGCATATGAAGATGTCATGAGAATGCATGAGGTTAGAAAAAATGGCAAGGTGAAGGGAGAGGTACCAGACTAAAGATGAGTCTTACAATCTAGAATTTACAAAGAGTGTTAAAACGGTGTGAAGAAATAGATTTAAGTCAAAATTCAGTTCAAATAAGCAAGGTTGAATTCAAATCATCCAAATTTAAAGGCGATAGGGAGTTTTGGGTAAGAAGATCAAGCTACAGATTTTTCTGCTTTTCTAGAATCGAATCAAGCAGTGCTAAAGTAGTCCCAAGGAAAAGAAATTTAACATGGTGCAATTCCCTAAGAGATGATCATAGTTTCCAAACAACACTTTGACTCGATGAAACCAACATTCTTTGACTCGATCAAATAATAGACTGACTTAAAATAAAACACCAAAGGGAAACAAAACAAAAACAAACCAAGGAAGTTAGTAGAAAATAGACATCCTCCCCTGGATTTACTTCACACGGGCCCGTGTGAGAGCAAACCCAAAGAAAAACATCAAACAGATTCAAAGAAATGCAGGATGAAACAAAAAGATGGTATAAGACAAGGGGAAGTATTGCAAGTGAAATGCGCTGTAATATATGCGGGATCGAACCCACAAGGACCAAATTGTCGCACTTAAAACTTTCGAGAGCAGTTTAAAAATTCAATGATTTAATTGGTTATGGTTTTTTAGATATGCAAAATAAAACTAACAAAGAAAATAAACAATTGTTGATAATAAGATTAAAAGCATTAGGTCATAGGATATTTCAGAGATAAAAAATTCACGAAACAATGAAATCTCAATTCAATTATTAAACACCGGTCTTGAACTATGAATCACAATATCAACTAACCCTCTCTCAAGGAACTAGCCACTAAATAAGACAATGGAAAATATTAAAATCTCATTTGTGATATCATAATCAAATTAGCAATAAAAAGCATGTTCATTTGGTTCACAAATCCATCTATCATCAACTCACATTGACTAGCATCGATTTTCTCAATCGCATTCATTCAGGCATTCTGTCAAACATATTTTAAACGCAAAAAATCCAAAAATCTAAAAAAAGATGATCAGTCCAATTTTATCCTTAAGAACATGTGAACTCAAAGAACTAATAGATACATAATTTCGATTAGGAAATAATTGATTTTCCTACCTAGAACCCTAAAACCCAACTAAAATACTACTCACACATAGCGATTGAAACAACAAAATAGATTGAAAAAAATATGATTAGATTAAATTAAAGAAAAAGAAAGAGATTAGAAATCTTCTCCAAGTGTCAAAGAGAATCGATCACTAGTGCTCAAGAGTTGCATACAAGTTCAGCTCTCCCATGATAAAAAGAAACTTCATCTTAAGTTTTAGGTTTTTAGAGTATTTATCTCCTTTTTACAAAATAAATGGAAAATAAAAGAAAAAGAAAATAGTTTACTGCAGCAGATTTTTGGCAAGGATCAAGCAGTGTATCTTCTTAGTCTCTTATTTTCTTGCTCCTTTTGATCCAATATGCAGCCCCAATCTTTAATCTCAACCATGTAGTTGTGCAATTCAGACACGAATCAAAACACGATAAACTGACAGCAAAACGGATTCAAATAAAACAGAATACTCAAAACAGGGGCCAAAAAATAGGGCTAGGACGCTGTTGATTTAATTTCAACTTTCGTTGGCTAAGAATACTAACCTCATCAGCTGTTGATTCCGGTAACCTAACTATCGCTTTCGGCGCAGAGATTAAACCTATGGATCTATTGCTGGGTGATCAATCTAACAATAGCACTAAAAACACAAAAGATGAAGAAGTATATGATAAATCCCTAATCTAAAACTTCACATAATAAATCATTGAACCCCTTTGAACAAACCCTAAACTCAAATGGTGGATTACTTAGATATATTAGCTGCTATCATAATAAATAAACAGAATGATTGCATAAAATAAATCCAAAGTAACGATATCGGGGTTCGAAAAAAACTTTTGAAAGAGTAAGAGATTTTGTCTTCCAAAGCTATAAAAACATAAAGCTAATGCTGTAAAAGAGAATAATAACAAGTTGGAATTGATCTAGGATAAGAAACCCTATTAATAATGTCTCAGGTCTTCTAAGTCGGTTGGAATTGATTTTGACCGCCTTGCGGATCGATCGATCCCTTGGAGGATCGATTGATCCATGCTTCAAAACACACCACTTCAGTGATTCGTCATTCCGGTCGATCCGTTTTTAGATCAGTCGATCCCGATGCATCTTATTTTGATTCTTGAAGTCTTTGCATTTCCAAAACATGTCCTATACATCGAGTAGTTCCTAAAAAAAATCGTAAATAACACCAAAAAGACATAAACGTAATTATAGACTCGATAAAAGACTCTAAAGACTCTAAAGACTTATGGAATCAAATGTTAACACCCTGAATAATATGACATATCAATTCCTCCAGACTTGAATCTTTGATTGTACTCCAGCAAGAACAAAAAATGAAATCAAATATAGAAGAAGGTTTAAAGTGGGGAACTTACACCATCATTTAGACTCTACGCACTGAACTTCCAATCTTTGAGAACTTGGAATCAAAAACCAATTAGTAGTACATTATTTTACCATAATAGTAGCAAACACAATCGTACTTCGGCTCCCAAAATCCTAAGGAATATCCAAAATCTCTAGTGTCGACCCTTTAACATTCATTGGTTTTTGTGAAGTGCAGTCTCACAAAAGGAATATAAATCGCAACAAGGGCTTGGAATGGAAGACTAGTTTGATGGTGTCTGAGTGTTTAGACTCTAATGATGAAGATGGATGCAAATCAGTATGCAAAATCACAGTGAGAGAAAGACCAAATATTAATATACAACCTCACGAACTTTGGAGTCTTTGTAAAGCTCTGTAGATATCCTAACTGAGTTGCAATAGTGCTTAAGAGAATCCATTAGACTCATAAAGAGTTTATTTTGGTTTCTTCTTTGTCTTCTTTTTCTTCTCGGCTTTATTCTTATTTTATTTTTATTTTTATTTTTATTTCAGGAGATCGGTTGATCCAGTCTTGGATCGATCGATCCCTACTTACATTTTTTTGTTTTTTTGATTTTTTTTGCCGAAAAGAGGAAGCTAGAGGCGATTCTAGTCATACATTTTTCTGCACCAAAGACAACTTAAACTTGTATTATCTAAGTAAAAGAGAGCATAAGTCTTACCAGAGATCCTTAGAATAGAAATTTGTGCCAGTCCGCATACCCCATAGTTTTTACACATGATTGCAGTTGATGATGATGTAGCAGAAGACATGTGGTCTGAATGAATGGATAGGGTGAAGGGTGGTACAAAGCTAAAGGTGAGTTTGGCCATTTAGAGATCTGAAAAAAGTGGTAAAAATATTGATTTGAACTTCGAATCTAGAGATTCGTTGTGCGATATCAATCCCCTAAGTGAAAAATTAAGTCAGTGTTAAAGGTCTTGTAAGATAGAGTCAACGTTCGATCATTCAGATTTTCAAAGAAAACAAAACTTATGGTAAAGTTAATCCACTGATGGTGTTTCCAATCTTTCGATTCCGAGAACAATCGTTGTTAGAAGTATGTTAGAAAGTTAGTCAACAATAAAAATGGAATTCAAGAACTGCATAAACATTCCCAAGTTTTAACTCAATAAAAACGACTTCATAAAAAGAAAAAAAAAACACAATGTTAGTAACGAAGCATACACCCTTCCCCCACACATACTTCACTGTGTCACAGTGTGAAATAAAATCTGGCATCGCTCAGTCGCGTTCAGGAACGAAACCTTGATGCCGAGAGATTCAATAATTAGAGTCACCAGACTCCTAATCACAATCAGGTCCAATATTGACTCTTAAAAAACCATAGTAAGGAGGTAACCATTGTTGATCATGTGCGATTGGTTGTACTCATTAATGGAAGCATACTCATTCGTGTAGCCCTGCAATCCCCTATGCAATAACCACAACTCTTGTATGTGCACTTTAGAAGCCTCAGACTTGTGTCCCAAAGTAATTCTCATAAACGGTGCTGCAATATGAAGCACAAGGTTCCTGATCAAAGACTGCTTCGCCTTTTGTGAAACATAACCACCAGACCTAATTTAATTCAGTGTGCTCATTCTTGAACATGTTGACGCTCGTATGGTGCGCAAAACTGAACACATCACAAAGCTGGAAAAGGGTCATCGTATACAGGTCCATGTGGATAAAGAAGCTGATATTACCCTCGTCTACACTAGGATCATGCAGATCCTCAAAATGCAAAGTCACTATGGCAAGAAACTCATTCGCCAACTTGGTGCAGAGATGAGGGGTCATCCTCATGAGGTTCCCAGCCCTATTGAGTCCATTATGGCAAAGTAATTATATCGCATACCAAAATCAATCAATGTCGGCCCATCAGTCATCCAAATAGGAACCAATGTGCTGAGCCTCAACATCTTTGCAAATGAAGTGTCAATGGAAGACCAGATTCTATCCTTGGCTGTCTCTCTAGAAGAAGTAACTGCTTTTCCCTTCTTTACCTTGCTCCTAGTTGTCATTACCTGCAAAATAAACAAATTAAAAAAACCATAGAAGTTAGAACAATGCAGAAACAGTTACAAAATACTATTAATCACATCTAAAGCTACAAAGCATAATAGCATTAAATTAAATATTATGTAACAAGCCAATTAAACAATATATCAATCCAAACTCACAATTTATCAAACTATGCCGAAAATTACAGTAAAATATCAAATTGTGAAATTAGGCAAAATCAATCAAAACATTGCTTAATAAAACATCATATGAGCGTATAGAATCATAATAGAGCCAAAAAAATGCATTAATCAATACCCAATTCAATCCAAATCTCAAACTGAAATTTCATTAACCTGAAATTGAACCAGCCTAAATCAAGCCAAATTCATAACAATCCCACATGCTCTATCATATCTAACTAACAACCTAGCCCCCATTTAATAAGATCTAGTGAAATAAGGAGTTAAACGAGAGAAATCAGAATTTCGAAAAATCTAATTCTGAAAATTGGATCAAAAATCCCAAAATCAGGTATCACACCTTTGCGGATCGATAAAATAGATTTGATAAATGGATAGCGGGAATAATGAATTTAGGGCTTTATTTCAACAAAATTAAGCAAGAAAAAAGAGAGATAGAGTGAGGATAGAAATTTTCGCAAAGATGAAGTTGTGATGCTTTGATTTTTCGCGATTTTAAAACCATCGACCCTTGGCTACCTTTAATGAAGGATCAATCAATCTCAGCATACAAAACATCAAAATTTTGCCTCTTCTATCTTCTGTGTTAAACACACGTTCCTCTGCAGTAGGCTCCATAAGTGATTATACCTACCAAATTCCTAAGAAAAACCAAACAAAAGTTAGAAATAACTAAATAAAAGTAGTTACATACCTATGGGTTGCCTCCCAGAAGAACTTGTTTATTGTCGCGAGCCTGACTGTAATGACTCCTAAGTGTGCTATGAAAACATACTAGGATTGAAAACATCTTAGTCTGATTCATGGTGTGACAGAGAAGTTTTTTTACGTTGTCCCTTCATGGAGAACTTTAAACATTGAACTTTTCGAGGAGAATGATACTTTATAAGTGCAGTGTTGCGATCACTATTCTTGTTGTGTCGTGGTGCAATGTACTTAGGAAATTTCAGCTTGTTCTATGTTGTCATCACAAGATCATTTTGGCCCACCTTGGTCTTGATTGTATCCAGAATTGGTTGTAGAAATCTTGACTGCTCGAGATGTGAGTTTGGGTTGTTGGGATCGATCGATCCGGGTGATGGATCGATTGATCTTTGTACCCATTCCTCTTGTTTGAATTTCATAAGGGAATTTGGACTCTTATGTTGCTTGTTCAGTTTTGACAAATGAAACAGTCTTCACACTTTCAGCAGAGTCTAGTATACGAGCAAAACTAGTTGTTTCCATCCTGCAATACCCAAACTCATATTCTGTTTGAACCAATGCAACATGTAAGGGGTCCTCCGAATGTATATCTTACATTATCTCCATTGTAATCTCATCAACAATATCTACTCAGAATGTCAGGCCATATAAGGTAGGTTTCTTTATCATTTTCTCAACATCGAACTCATAACCAAATAACTCAGATGAAGATTGAGTTTTCCCTCTGCACATTAATGATTGCTCCTACAATTGCTAGGAATGGGCTACCGAAGATGATCAGATTGTTGATTCCGGTAACCTAACTATCTCTTACGGCGCATAGATTAAACCTATTGATCTGTTGCTAGGTAAACAATCTAAAAATAGCATTGAGAACACAAAAGATGAAAAATCATATGATAAATCCATAATCTAAAACTTAATCTAATCAACCACTGAATCCTTTTGAACAAACTCTAAACTCAAATGGTAGATTCCTCAGACATAGTAGATGAAATCATAATAAATATTTAGAATGATTGCATAAAATAAATCCAAAGTAACGACATTGGGTTCGAAAAACACTTCTGAAAGAGTAAGAGATTTTGTCTCCCAAAACTATGAAAACGAAAAGGTAAAGCTGTAAAAATGTATAAGAACAAGTTGAAATTGCTCTGGGACGAGCAACCCTATTTATGTATGTCTCAGGTCTTTTAATTCGGGTGGAATTGAGTTTTACTGCCTCGCGGATCGATCAATCCCTTGGAGGGTCACCTCTTCATTAATTTCTTCATTCTGCTATTAGATATATTGGACTTGTTTTGGACGTGCAAAGAGTTCAAAAATAAAAAGAAGATGCATCGAGATCGATCGATCTGAAGATCTTCAATGCTATTAATATACTCATGGCTATAAATATGTATGAAATATTAAACACAAAATGAATTCGAATACAACATACACAAAAAATATAATATCGAGTTTTGATTTTTCAATAACATATCTTCAATATTTTCTATGATGTTCATCATATAATCTCCATTAGCTATCTTTATAAATTTATGTCACCTAAATCAGCCTAATAATTTATATTTAGTAATTATGTTCTATCTTATTACTTATGCAAAATCATCACTTGAAAATTTTGAAATTTTAATCAAATTATTAATCCCATTTTAGCCATTACCAATCTCTTTTATATGAGAAAAAATATACCTCTTTCATACCTAAATATTATATCAAGGAAACTCAAAAAAATCTTCCATGTATTCTTCCAAACTGTATATGTTCTCACAATAACATAACTTAGAAATGTAAGACATACAATAAACTTTTTTGCCTATTCCTAGGAGGATATATGTCGAATTATGCCATGTGATACCAAAAACCATGTTTCATTATGATCTAGAAAGAGAAAAAATATATTGTTTATTTAGATAATTAGAATCAATTACATAACATTATTCTATTGGAGGCAAAGGAAATTTTGGAAGCATAGGTTTGCACCATTGTGAGAACTGCGATATCATGATAAGATCATGAAGCCCCGTTCTTAACATACGTGAACAACATATTAAGATCACATATTGTCATGATGTTAAAACAATTTTCTATTATATTACATTCCTTGTAGTTAATACTTCACTTTAATGCAAAAATGAATTTCATCCATTGTTCAACAAACCATTAAAGTATGACCAATATCTGCGATCCAATTGTAGTTATTCATGAATCCGGCGTAGTTCTTATCTTGTTGGGATCTTGATGTAATCAAAAGAAAGTAAATCAATTGCTATAAAATTTCAAAAAAAAATTATATATTATCTCATAAGTTTGTCCAAATCGTAACCAACATTCTTTTGAACTTCATTGTGACCACATATCCATATAAACATGACCACACTCTCTTTAATAATTACATACAATTTTATTGTTTGTAAACTATAGTTCGTTTGTAATTTATCACTCAATGTTCTGAAACAACCAAGTGATATTTGTAGTAACTAAAAACAAACAACATTACCTATTTTCATACCACATCAAATGTTAGAACACCCCAAACTGCCATCTACTTGGATGGCTCCACTATTAAAATATCGATTATAGTAACTTAATTCTGGTTGACTTATTAATTCTTCAAATTGCATTTTCCAAATTTCAAAACTAAAACTGTTCTTATAACTTAGAAATTGGACTCTTTGTGATGGTAAGTAGCATAAAAATATAAAATTTGGTAGACATAAAATTTAAAATTAAATCAATAAAAATTAGATGACACTAATCAATAATACAATAATACACAAATGACAATATAAAAACATAAAATGATAGATTATACAATCACTAATAACAAAATATTAATAGAATATATATTCACTTATAACAAAACACACAAACTACTAAAATAATCTTCATCACTTAAATCATTTTGATGAGTTTCATTTATATTAGGTCATCTTTAGGTTTCTCCAAATTTTGATTTATCTTCATAGTGAGTTATTGCTATTTGCTTTGCCAAGCATTTGATAGTGTATCTCATTGCAAAGTATTTGATAGTTAACCCCATTGCTGAACCTTTGGTGGTAAATGTCATTATAGAGCATTTGGTGGTGCACTCTCTTGCTGAAAATCAGATGTTTTGGCTGTATGAAGTTTGACCCGATAATTTAAAACCACCAAAAGGACTACCATAAGAAAAAGCAGGTAAACTTGGAATCCTAAACTGTCGACCTGATCTTAAACGCTTCCTATATTCATCATCATCTGCATATCCAGTTAGTGTTTGAAAAAACTGTATGTTATTAATGCCAAAATATATCTTTCTTCAATGCTTTAATACATTTTAAATAAAAATATAGTGCCATTTAGAAGCTTCGTCCCTTCAAATATTTTCACTGATGTATCAAAATCGTGGAAGTCATCTTGGTTAAACAGAATTAGGTGTAATTGTTTTAAATTTTGGTATTAAAAGTCTAAAGCTAGTCATTATATATGTCAGCATTTTCTTCAGAAATATTTTCTTTGACTTTCTCGCGAACCAGTTCTGATATAGACATGAGTTTTCCACAGATTTTTGTGAAGTACTTCCACGTATTCCTTTACCTTTTTGGTGAACTATGGAAACAATAATTTTGATTGGATCAAATTCTAGAGAACTATGGCGCATATGTTCATGGATAAATTCATTTAAAAAACATGTTTCATCGTCAGTAATACACTTTTTCATTTTCTTATGCTCTACAAATTGATTGTCTGCCATTTCAACCATATGTTTCTCTATACATATGACACTCGCTATTAGTTGTGCATTCGTCCATCAATACTGCTCTTATCTGGGTTATTGACATTGAGATTGAAATTGTACATCATATAATATAAAAACATATTAGATCACATTCCAAAGCTATCGTGGTTTTCGTTCGAATGTGTGTATAGTTTTATTTATGTATTCATAGAGTTATAAAATAAGTCTTATTTTGATCATGGTTTTCATCAATTTTTTCGTTTGGAATTTTCCTATTATGACAAATTTCAGACAATACAAGATGAGTTGCTATATCGTAGTCGAAAACAGCAATTAATCAAAAAATTGTCAGAAATTTTTGACAATTAGTCATACTTCATTGCGTAAATTTGGTAACTTTCCGACGACGTTCTGACCATATTGCGACGAAAATGTTACTGGAAACTCGTAAGAAATTGCTAATCAATTTTCGATGACCTGCGTAAATTGTTGTCAAAAATTGATCGGATATTTCAGACCATATTATGAGGATATTTAGTAACAAGAAACTATATTTAAATATATTTTTCTGACGAATTACTGACTATAATATTAATTAATTTATTTTTACACTTAAATTTTTAGTTGGAAAGTAATTTTTTTAAAGAAGAAATTAAATAGTACAAAAATTTAAGTTATAATTTTTGTAATATTTATTTCAAAAATTTAATTAATTTAAAACTAAAGTAAACTAAAAATTTAATTTTCTTAAGATTTTAAAAGAAAATTTGTTCTCGGGATTTGAAGTCTTGTCTTCATTTTGGTTTCTTGGAGATGGCAGGATCAGCTCTGGGTGAACTTGTTGCATCAATTAGGTCCAGTAGAACACATCTGGTTTACTTGCTTTCAGCTCCGCAATACTCTTATCGGTTTTGTCTAGCTTGAGTTGAGTTTGAGTGCACTTTTATTTGGTGGCTTATAACTCATCTTTAAAGTTCGAATAGCCGGATAAGTTTTGTCCAACATCATCATTGTACATGATAGATCCATATCTATATAGTCCTCTCTTAGTCATTGAGACTTTGTACAATATATATATATATATATATATATATATATATATATATATATATTATGTTTTATAATATATACTTGAATTGAAATGAAAAAATACTTATATATTACCAAGCAAAAAATGGCTTCTTTTCCGGCTAGTGTGAGATAAATGTCTTCAGTAGTATCTGTATCTGAGGTCAATTGAATAAGTCTCTCTTGTTCCATCTCTCTATATCTCTGTACGATGGCCTTCACTTTTTTTGTTTACGAATGATCCATCGGACATGCGTTTATGAGTCTCCTCCATAGATGTGGCAATGTCCGGAAGATCATTGTTTTTTAGATCACGCTTTAAAATGTATGAATTTCATTGTAATTAAGAATATTATAATAATGCAGTAACTTGATATAGGAAAAATAAATTTAATTACCAAATTTTAACATTTGCGGGCATATGGCATTGACATGGAAGAGTGTTTTGCCAAGCTGTATCCGCCTCACTTGCTAATTACGGTTTTGAGAGTTTGTGTTGGCTAGATTTTTATTTTTCTCGTTCCTCCAAAAAGCGATAAGATCGGCCCAATTCGAATCCTTAACCCAACGAGGCTTATCATTTTTTTTTACTTTTTCTTTAAGTCGTGGATGTTATATTTTAAATGTGCCCCGACAATACATGTATTTACGACAAATAATGAAAACATGCAATGCTCCAAGTAAGTACATTGAAAATCACTACAAGAAAACATATGATTAACGACAGAAATTTACGATGAAATAGTTTCATCGTAAATTAAAAATGAATTTAACAATAAAGGAAAGTTTCTTCATAAATTCATAGTAAAATCGCTTCAAAAATATATGTTGTAAATCCAAAGGTAACTAGCATATGATAAGCATCGCTTTTACAATGATATATAAATTTTTCATTAAACCGTCGTCACGTTACGACAAGTTTACAACAAAATAAATTTACGAGGAATTAGCAACAAAATTAAATTGGTAGATCAAAACGTTTATTTGATGTATATTGGAAAATTTACGACAAAATATATCAATGTTAAATTGTCGTAATTTTGACATTAATTCGTTACAAACTTTGGCCATTTTACATTCATTTTTTATTTCTACCAATCAAAAACAAAATTTTCTTATAAATAAGACCCCACCCATTCTTAAAATCACATACACAAAGAACAAATCATTTTGAAAAAAAATTGTTCTTCACAACACCAAAAAAAATATATCTTTTAGTGGTGATTACGAACAACGAAGATGGATGTATATTCATAATGATTTCAAGGAAAATGTAACAAGAGAGTTTATATATGGACGTTTATTTATGTACCAGGCGGGTAATACATTACTTTTTCTAGAAACTGGTAAGATGTTATGTCGTTGTCAGAAAAGCAAAGATACAAGATTTGCTCTTACTAATAATGCGTATAATCATTTATTAAATAGGGGATTTACACGCCACTATTATATTTGGTTTCGAAGTAAAGAGGGTTAAAGTGAAAATGAATCAAATAGTATTAATAGTTATTTTAAAACTGTGGATAATGAATAACCTAATAATTTGAATTACCATGATCATTATCATGAGCATAAGGGGTGTAGAGCATGACAAAGTTCATGACATAGTTACATATGCATATCATTAAGCAACTTCTATCATTTGTTGATAATAAAGTTGGGAAACCTAACTTAGATGCAAAATGGTTTATGAAATGTTAAATGCTGCAAATCAACTATTCTAGCTAGATGTTGAGAAGGCCTGTTAAAATTGTCACTGGAAGCTAGAGTGATGAACATTAAAACATATCATAATTTACATGAGGACTGTATGGATGCTTTTGAGCAGAAATGATCAAACAATATTTGTTATAAGAAAACTTCTCTGTTGAATCATATTATGGAGGATCTCTTTGTACAAGCGATACGAGAGGATTTTCCTAGGTTGGATCCCCATAGGCCTTCGAGAACATTTTGGTATCTAATTTAAAAACATTCATTTAGTTAATTATTTTAATAAATTATATATTTAATTACTATAGTTTCAATTAATATAGAATTATAAGGTCGGACGTAGCGTCTCCGATACCATCAAGAGCTACTTCATCGAGCCTCATCCAAATTGACCTTTGATAGATGATCACATCAAGAAGACGTGGTTTAAGTGTTTTGGGGCATAATTTATTATTAATTATTTTTAATATATATATATATATATATATATTAATTATTTTATTTTATTATCTTTTAATTTATTAATTTTTATATTTGTTTTTTTCAACAAAGTGAAATTGAAGGTAGCCATTAATGAGAGGGAAGAAATTATGGTAACTCAATGAAGACTATGCAAAACCCACATTTCTTGACCAAATGTGTGGGATAGTCTTGTATGCTATTGGTTGATCCGCATTCGGTCAGAGTTTCCGCTTAGTGCTCAACATCTCGTCTTACAATTGGTCCAGACGGATACTTGCCTACGTCTCATACATCCGAACATACACCTATTGTGGGTGTTCGTTTACATATGTTATGTATTTTTACTATTAATTTTAATATTTGTTTTACATTTAGTTAGTTATTAAAATTATATTATAACTAATTCTCTTATTTTTGTAGACTAATGGAAGGGAACTTCTATCTCTTTCTAAGATTTTCAAGCAAACTCACAAAAAAGAACGAGACTTTTGTGGATACTAGATCTGAAAGGATCCACAACAAGCTCACTAGAAAGATCCAAGAGCATTAGACTCAAATTTCCCAACAATTCGAGGATGGTACTTCCATTGAATTAAGTACAGTGGAAGTTGACAAAATCTTAGAAGAGGTGTAAAATATTTTTAAATTATTAATATATTTAACTAATAAATTAATTTAATGAAAATTTTGTTCATTAATTTATCTTTTTTTCCGGTTGCCTCGAAGAATAAAGAATATATTTTAGGCATAAGATTCATTCAAAAAATCCCAATGGCCACTTCTTTATATGCTCATAGATCGGATAATGATCAGATAAAACTCCGATCCAAGCTAACAACTGCATAATTGTATCATTGTGAGCTTTGCAAGAAGCGACAAGGCATCAAGTTAAGGGAGTAGACAACATGTTTGACATTTTTGTGGCGGGTAATCCAGTGTTAAGTCTGGCTTTGGAGGCAAGGCGTTAGGCGCTTTGGAGGCAAGGCGTTAGGCACTTTGACAACAGAATTTAGGTCAACAAACAAATAATCATGAACAGATCGAGTTTGACCGTAGAGCCGCTGTAGCGGCTAGTGTCGAACTTTTTGACAAAATTAATTTGAATATATAGAAATTTTATATTTTTATGTTTTAAAATTTATAAATCTATAAATTTTATTTATTTTTTAAAAATAATATATTTAAAAATATAATTTGTATATTTTTCTAAATTATGACGAATTGGCAACGTTACAGAAAATCAAATGTTGTTGACTCGTTGTTAAAGTTAATGACGAATAACGGATGTTATCTCCTCCATTACTGACCATCTTCGAGCGACAACAACAATTCATCGTTAATGTAGCGTCGAGATAACATAGAAATATTAACGACCACATTACGCCTAATGATTTACTCTTTAGAAATTGGACCCATTTCATTTAATTTGAATCGGAAATAAATGGAAAACCCAAAACTACACTTACATGAAATGAAATTCAAAATGCATGTTTGGCATTTGAGATCAGGGAGGAGGGGAGATTCGTACGATAGTCGGTACTAACTATAGGAGATTTGGTAAGTAACAAAACTGGTCAATATTGATCGTGATTCAAAGTCATATTAGCTGATCCGAATATCTATACCGGATAATAGGAAGATTAGGTATAGTGTGTAGGTATGGCCGATGCACTTACGTTTTGACTTTGTTTAAAATTATTATTGATCTAACCATCCTATTGCTTCAAAAACATATTTATGGTTTGACCTCGACTGCTATCCACATGCATAACAGAAAACATACATGTTATATCCGCTTTTTGGAAAGCCATAAAGGATATATTCCGGGTAAAGGGTCAATTTTGACCTGAACTATTTCAAAAGTGCATTTCCATACCAAAACAATCAATTAGTGCGTCTACATATCTAAACACCTATAAAATTCAAATTTTGTACCCGAACTTATGATTTCGTGCCAAAATAAGATTCATCGTTAACAGATGTTAATGAACCGTTAAGGTTGCTGACTCGGCAGCCACATCATTGATGATTAGACTTAAACGACATCATTTTGTACTTTCTAGAAAAAAAAATTTTAAATTGTGTTACAGCAGAGGTTTGAACCGAACACCTCAAACACATTAATGCAAGTCTTTACCGAAAATCTACAACCAACAAGAGGTTTGTTTATAAACATACACTATTTATAAACAAAATTATAAATGAAATTACTAGATATTGATAGATTTATTTTCTCTCAAACTCTCGACAGACTTCCGAGCTCCTCAACACCGTTTCAGGTTTTCGATAGTCCCGTCAGCATTGGGAAGAGCTCCCTTGTCAGCACTTCATCATCGATTGGGAGGGTTTGTGGTGACTAAGGAATGATGTTGCGTTCTATTTTCTGGCTTGAGACGGAAGGTGATGGAGCTTCACGGTGGTCTTTGGCTTTCTTCTTCGGCTTGAGCCGCTTGAGGACGGTGGCTCTTGGGCGAAGGTCTCACCGGACTGGATTTGGAGTTCTTGTGTCTTCCGCGGCAGAAATCGAGCGGTTCATGGAAGGTGATGGAGCTTCACTTCGTGCAGTCGGTGGCGGTTCACGGCAGCTTTTTCTCGAGCTTGTCAGCTAAGCTACCCCGTTGACTTAGATCCATCCTTGACCGGATTGACGAGATCTCAATACCTCCGTTAATTTGGTGGGGGCCTTTGCGATTTCAATCGGAAAACATCACTCGGGGTTTCAAATAGAATCGATTCGAGCTCTCTCTGATTTCTCTGAGAGCTCCAGCTGTGGAGGTGCGATTGGTCGTTGTTGGTCCACAGGCGGGAGATAGTTCCTCCGGTGTGCTCAGATTTGGCTTCGGTCTTGGTTCTTCGTTGTTGCGGCTGCTTGAATCAGGTAGAGAAAAAAGGGTTGAAGAGGGGGTCGGTTAGGGTTGCTGTCTGGTTGGATTTTCCCATTTTAATCGATTTGGTTTTGCCATCGGTTCTGCTATTTTTTGTAACTTAGTTAAACCAAACTATCTTCTAATTGGCCCTTATTGGGTTGTCATTTAAATTTATTGACCATATAAATGAAAAAAAATTGAAAAAAACAACAATCAACAACCAAACTTACAAAATTTATTATTATTATTTATATGTTTATAAACAAATGGGAAACTTCAAATACATAAATATTGTATGTTTATAAACAAACTTGTTGGTGTAATACTTGATGTTGGTTGTAGATCATTCGATAAAGACTTGCATTAATGAGTTTGAGGTGTTGGGTTCAAATCTCTGCTGTAACACAATTTTTAAAATTTTTTGTCTAGAAAGCACAAAATGACGTCGTGTAAGTCTAATCATCAAATGATGTGGCTGTTGAGTTAGTAATCTTAACGGTTCGTTAACATCTGTTAACGACGAATCTGATTTTGGCACGAAATCATAAGTTCGGGTACAAAATTTGGGTTTTATAGGTGTTTAGGTGTGTTGACGCATTAATCGATTGTTTAGGTATGGAAAGGCACTTTTGAAAAATTTCAGGTCAAAATCGATCCTTTACTCGGTATATTCCTACAAAAGAAAGTTGTGACGGTCCTGTGATATACTCATTTTATTGGTTTGTACTATAATTTTTCTATATCTTTTATAAGTATTTCTATATTATTATAGTCGTTTTAAGGTGTTTTAGAGTATATGTAGTGTCAAACATTCTTTATAAGTTTTAGGCTAAAAGAACACAGTGTTGCAAAATAAGTTATTTGAAAAATTCCCAGCAACATAAGTTTGGCAATCTATGAAAGACTTACCACCGTCGGATCTAGATCTTTTTTATAGATACAAGATAGCCGTATGAGTTAGTTTTCATTTGCAAGTAGTTTGAAATTAATCTAACAGTGTGACCAAAAGTTATGTTGATTTTAGTGAAGACATATCCTAAGATGAAGCTTGATTCTTCTCTAATAGATTTTAAGCAAACACATACCCCATGTTGAAATTCTATAGGAAAGAGTTTAAAAAGAAACCTATTAGTTCAGATCGGCAAAAATAATAATTTATTATACGAGATCAACTATACGGTATTGAAATCTTATGTCAAACAGTTATTCAGATGAATCTTGAGCCATTTACACAGTTATGTGAAATACTACATGAGAAATATGACTTAGAAAATTTGAGATACATAAATCTTAATGAGATTGTCGCAATATTCCTAATCATTTGTGCCTAAAATGATAGGCAACTTGATATTGCACTAAGGTTTTGCCATTCGTAAGAGACTTTGGCAAAAATTCATAATGTCCTTAAAGCAAAAGAACCAATAGTTTTAGAGTATATACACCTATACACAACCCAAGAGTTTATAGGAATCTCCAACCGTTTTGCAAGGAGATACACGATATTCGACTTATTATAATGAATTTATTGGTAAAGTTAATGAAAAATTTACAAGTTATGGTGCTACCATGTCAAGAATGCCTTCAATTAAAAAAAAGAATTGCAAACCTCAATATTTTGGCTATATGCGAGTTTGACATTTTTAACATATTGTTTTGACGGGATGGCAAAATCTTGCATGATGCACGAGTATTGGCGATCACGAGATGATTTTATGTTTTCCATACCTCTAGAAAGTAAATATTAACTTGTAAATTCTAAATCGGCAAATATGCATTGAAATTTAGCTCCATGTCAAAATTAACATAGGGGTCACATAAGATATCATCTTAAAATAAATTTAAATGGTGGACATCCTGGAAAAAGTAAAGAAATTTAGGGGGCTGTATTGAAAATAGAATTTTAGGAAATTTTGTTTTTTTCTTAAAATCACATGTTATTCAACTTGTGATTTTAAAATTACTTCCCAAATTATATGTTATTGAACTTTATATTCATATAAAAGACATTCAAACTCACTCTCTTAATCTCATGTTATTCAAACAAGAATTTATAAAATAATATCAAATCTTATGTTATTCACAATGAAACAATATTTAAAAAAAAAAGCACCAGTGACTTTAGGAGATTTTGTATACTTCTTTAGTTGAAAATTAACAATAAAAATTCACAACTTTGGACATGGGATTTGAAAAAATGTGTGATGTTTCTCGATCTCAAACGGCTTATATCCCATGGAAGACGACTATATTATATCATCAATCCCATGGAAGCTTCTTCTGCTCAGGTTTGACTTCTTCTTCTTCTTCTTCTTCTTCTTCTTCCTCAATTGATTTCATTTAGAATTAAAACAAAAAAGGATAGTGGGAAATTGGAGCGTCTATCTTCAAAGTCTCGGTTCTATCATTCCTCTCCAGTGATTTCTGGGGAATAACTTTATAGATTTCTAGGGTTTCTGATTTCAGATTTTGTGCTAATGGAAGTGAAAGCATTCTTCGAATTTGGTCCTTGTACTGTTACTTTCTGGGGAAATAGAGAAATTTCAGAAACGTCTTCTTATATCAACTTGTTGTTTCTTGAGCTGCTCGTATGTATATATGGTTACATTGTCAAAATTTGGAAGCTATGGTTTGGTTTTACATGTTTAAAATTTAATCGATAGGTTCATAGAATCAGTGGATCTATGGATGATCAGATACAATGTTGAACTTTTATCCACTTACATGCTCTACTCATGTTTTGACCACAACCTGGGTTGGTGCTCTATTCCACGTGTACGTATTAAATTAAATTGTGTTTTTAATTGTTTGATTCATCATCACATGGTAAACAACTGTGTTTTACACTTGGTGTTGATCTATGAAGATTCATTTTGGAAACAAGAACAAAGTGAACTGAATGAACAAGAAAAAGAATCCTCTTGCTGTTGGGCACCAAAAGGTTAGCTTCTTTCTCCTTTCACATAAATTTGTGTTTTTTTTGGTTAACTATCAAAAGGTTGTGTGTGATAAAAGAAAGGGTTTTTTTCATTCTCCTTCTCAAAAACCATCAGTCAAGCAGTTCATCAAAAATGTTTTATGGGCTTGAGTATTAATGGGTTGCTCGTCTTTTTCTTAGTAGGTTAGTTTTTAGGTATATATACTAATGATTCATACCTTTCTTATTAGAGAGCAGCTTACACAAATATTCCACATTTTAGCTATAACACGTGAAAGCTATTTCACACTCATCTCCTTTTCTGGCAAAGAGAGTATTCCATGTTTTAATAGCTTTCTTGATTTTAATTTGTTTTCATGTTTTGTTTCAGTTTTTGTGTTGCTTTCATGTGTTTGGATGATGTATGGGTTTGACTATTGTTCATCTAATTGTTCACAACTCATTACATATAAGTTATTGGTTTTATGATCACTTTAAAATCTGTTTATAATTCATTGCTTTGAAGAGGAGTGTAGATTGATTAATTTTTTTTTAAATCAGTTTATGGAATATATCACAACTTATATATGTTTTAATTGTTTGGCTAGTTATCTCCCACTACTATGGGAGATTCACAAGACGTGAAAAGTAAGGGTCTGTATGAGCATTGGTCTGTACCTGAAAGCAAAATGTTAATCCGTCTACTAGTGGATGCAATTAATTAGGGGTTTCGAGATGCTAATGGTAAATTCAACAAATTGACGGTTGAGACAATAATATTAACAAAACTATACGAAAAGCTTGGATCTAGGAAAACATACCATCAATATAGAAATAGGATGAAGATATTGAAGCAAAAGTACCAGAACTGGGCATATCTTCTTCGCTTTAGTTCAGGGTTTGGATTGGACCCTGAAAGGAAGAAACTCACCGCTCGAGATGAAGTATGGAATGACTATTTTGTGGTAAGAAAAATTTATGAATACAACATTATTTCTTATATATAAAACTTACAATTATACTGACCTTGTTGTTAATTTTAATAGGCTCATCAAAATCATAAAAGTATGTGTGATGAATCATTTGAAGATTTTGAGGACTTAAGAATGATATTTGGATCAAATATCGCAACTGGTCAGAATGTTGTGGGATTAGGTGATCCCATTGATGTAGATACCTATCAAGTTGGAGAAAACGAGGGGACATATGATTCAAATTGTGTGGATGATGCAGATGGAATAACAATAGGAGCACATGAGCATGTAGTTTGGTCTTCGTTTGGGGGAAGCATGAGGGAAAAGCTTCCTCAAAGAAAGAAAACTAGAACTGATGCATTCAATCTGAATAATGCTTTTGACAAAGGGAATTCAGTGACAGAAATCAGCAGTAAGATCTTTGGCATGTTACAAAAAAGATGGAAAAAAGAAGCTGAAGAAAAAGAGGCTGAGGACAAAGCTAATAATGTGTGGGATGCTATCAAAGAAATTCCTCATTTGGATGAAGATTTACGGTATGAAGCGATGACCCTTGTTTCACAGCTTAGGTATGAAGTCTGGATTCGTGAGTATGTCTACAGTTGAGCGTAATGGATGGATTCAACGAAGCCTCCGTAAACCAAAACCATGAAGTGAAACGATATTTTCTTACTTTTTAGTTTGATCATTTTGACATTTTCTTTTTTTAATATTTTTGTTGCTTATTGGTTTGTGACAAGAGTTAATTTTTTCTTCTCCTTTTCAAATAATGGATCCTTGTTTTTAACCCTATATAAATTTTTTGATACATGGTTCTTATACACATTACTTGTTTTTTGTGACCTGTGTAGGTACTTGATTAAAAATGTGATACATGTATTATACGCACGTATAAGTATAACATTAGTCCAAGAAAAGAGAAGTAACCAATATATCATACTGAGATATTTGATAAGATACGTTAGCGGGTAATTTGGAAATTTTATATGAAAAAAAATATGGGAGATATTTGATAAGATACATTTGGCAGGTAAATTTTTAGATGAAAAATTCTAGAGGCAAAATCTTTTATATATACGTTAAATTTCTGTTATCTTCTCACAATACAAAATATCTCTAACTCTATTATCTCTATGCAAATCGTGAAAGACCTTTGAAATCAACTAAGGTGAGGTTAGTTTTGTGAAAGCGACCATGTTCAAAGTCAATTTCTCTTTTGTTTTGTGAACGACTGAATCGTATAGTAGTAACAAAAATATATTATTTTTATTAAATATTCATCATACTTTAGTCTGTATAATATCCATAGGTGTTGAGCATTTGTCTTTGAATTTTTTGTTATGTAGGCTTTTAATAATGAATCGCATAATTCATGAAAGTGAAAGGATAGTGGCTACAAGAAAAAGAAAAAGGATGAGCAATTCCAAGTTAGATGAGGATGTTATATTATTGGTTCCGCAAACACAACGCCAGATTAGAAAACCAATTACGAGACTTGGACATGAATACATACAAAATGCGTTGGTTGAAGATCCTGAACATTTTCGACATCTATATCGTATGTATCCAGACGCATTTATGAAACTATGTTATATCGTTAGACTGAAGATGGGTTTAAAAGATACAAGATATGTTTCGGTTGAAGAAATGTTTGCCACATTTTTATTCATCGTTGATCAAAATTCGAGGTATATCCAGGCTCAAGATAGATTTAAGAGATCAAGTTTTTCAATAAGTACGAGCTTTAACACAATCCTAAAGGTGTTAAACGCACTTGCTCCCACCTACATGGCTAAACCCGGACTTATAGTGCCTACAAAAATAAGCGACAGCACACGGTTTTATCCTTATTTTAAGGTATGAGGTTGATTACTTATGATTTTTTTGATTATAACAAAATTTAATATTTCATTATATTTTATTAAGATTGTATTGGAGCTATTGATGGAACGCATATTCTTGCAATGATAGCAGGAAAAGAAATGGCTAGCTACCGCAACCGAAAAGGA
This sequence comes from Cardamine chenopodiifolia, assembly GCA_963922655.1. Taxonomy (NCBI): domain Eukaryota; kingdom Viridiplantae; phylum Streptophyta; class Magnoliopsida; order Brassicales; family Brassicaceae; genus Cardamine; species Cardamine chenopodiifolia. The sequence goes on from OZ000479.1 coordinate 4,632,943, forward strand.
CAATTATAGCAAAATGTTTTAGCTGCATGTAATTTTGATTTAGAATTTATATATGTTCTTAGCGGATGGGAATGTTCGGCTCATGACGCAAAGGTATTACATGATGCTTTAACAAGAACCTCTAACCAGTTAAAAGTTCCCGAAGGTACTTTGTTTAACTTATGATAAAAATAATATTTTATGTTATTAAATTTTTTTTATCTTACTTATATTTGTATGCTTTATAATTTCAGGAAAATTTTATTTAGTTGATTATGAATTTGCCAATCATCGTAATTTTTTAGCTCCATTTCGAAGTACTCGGTATCACCTTCAAGATTTTCGAGGACAAAGAAAAGATCCCGTAAATCAAAATGAGTTGTTCAACCATCGTCATTCTAGCATACGAAATGTAATAGAGAGGATTTTCGGCATCTTCAAATCAAGATTTCTCATATTCAAATCTGCACCACCCTTTCCTTATAAAACACAAACGGAGTTAGTACTTACATGTGTTGTTTTGCATAACTATCTTCGTAAAGAATATCGTTCGGATGTGTTTCTTCCCGAAGAAAGTGGTGTTGACGAAAGGGGTGATAATGAAAATCATATGGATGAAGAAATTCATGGTACTCAAGAATAACAAAGAGTATTTGCTAATGCGTGGAGAGCAGCAATAACGACAAATATGTGGACAAATGCTATTAATATGGAGATCTTGATTCCGAAAGAATACTATATTTTATCTTTTAAATTCTTTATTTATTTATTTTGAAATTTAATACCTATAAAATTTTTGATGGTTCGTGAAGGATTTGGAGAACAAGTACAAGAGCATAATATGCATTTGGAGTTACATAGCAACCTTACAATTTGTTATACAATAAAAGAACACGTATTTCTTGTTTTAAAAAGAAGAAAAGTAAAAAAAATTGGTTCCTAATAGACTAACATGGGATTTGGGGAGGGATTAATTCAAAGGGTTAAATCACACCAAATGTCCTAAAATCTCACCCAAATCACAAGATATATTTTTCTTTTATCAATTAAAAAATCTAAAAAATTTTACCAAATATCCTAAAATCTCATCCAAATCTCTCAAGATTTAAAATATCTTAAATTCCACCAAATCTCTTAAAATTTTAGGTTCAATACACCCCCCCTTAATGTAAGTACTGCCATGCGTCCTTGTGTTTCGTGATGATAGGAACATTCAGCATATGGGGACAAAAATGAAGGTCCTTGATGAATTTACTATATATATCATCGCTGCACTGAGAAGTGTTATATTCGCTACAACAGTCTCCATAATTTCATTCATCAGCATAATATTAAATACTACTTTTATAAAATTGATATCAACAAAGATATTGTAAAAGCACAAATTTTTGGGAATGATAAGTAAGATGACAATGATGTTGTCGTAGCTGAAGAAGAATTGAAAACAGTAATGTATATGCGTAGAAGATGTGATAAAATTGCAGAGTAGTCAGTAAACTAACGTGAATCTCGACGTTTTTGTTAGATTATTTTTTTTTCTTAATTCTTAATTAGTTAATATAGTATAAATTTTATTTTTCAATGTAATTTATAACCTTTTTAACAATAAAATATTATTTTTATCAGTTCTCACAATTATTTTCAGTTATTTTAATTATCACTTTTTCTTTCTTTTCAATTCATCTCCTTTTAATTCATTTCAATAAAAATTCCCTACTTTTCTAATGTCTTCATTTTTCTTTTCTATCTCTTTCTGACAAGAAAAAGAATTAAAAATATCTTCTTACACTAGTGGCATATACGTAAATACTTAGAAAAGTGATCAGTAATGTAACTCAATTCTAATGTCGAACCGAAAAGCAAGGTTCAATCAATGCATTGTTTAACCAGTTTGAACTAAATGTCAAAAAGTCAAAAAGTCAAAAAGCCAAAGGTTTCATTTCATATTGGCTGCTCGATTCTGTTTTACAGTATTTTACCGACACTAGTAGTCTAGTAGTAAGTAGCCCATTACCTATTTTGTTTTACAATATGTATTTTTCTTTTCAGTTTGCGAAGCCTAGATTCCACGTTATCCCATGTGAAATCTCAATTGAAATTATGTCTATATTTCGTTCAGTAAATACCGTTATATAAATTGTTTTTATTGGATACTGAATGAGATTTTAACTAAAACATTTTATAGAAAAGTTAAGGAATGAATATATATATATATATATATATACATATAACTGTGTAAGTATACCGATTATTATAAAATTAAGAATTTTCACTTGTTTATAGATCTCTTCGAGACCGATTGCTATTTGTCGATCCTGCTCCTCGACGTCTTTCGAATAATCAAGCTGCAAATTATAATGTAGACGTACTGTCGTTGACACTTAAAAGTTTGGTTTGGATATGTTTTGTTTACAATCTTGGCCATGTTCTTTCACATGCTCTCCATTTATTATTACTTTATAAATTTTTTTGGTAAATTTTCACTTAACTCCTTCTATGAAACTATAACAATTGTTAAATCTAAAAGATGTTTTCCAACAACAATACGGGTTTTGAATCCTTGTGGCTTGTAAACCAGTCAAGAAACAAAAATTACAATATTTGAGTATCTTGAAACCATAACATGAGAATATCCTTGTATTTCCTGCCTTGCGTAGCAAATGTTATGAATCTATACCATGTATTAGCTGCAAATTCCAGAAAGTTCAAAATTTTTGGTTTGAGATCTTCCTACTATATAAAACAAAAAAAAATTATTTATTTCAGTTATAATTTATTTAACGAGGCAAGTGAGAACATAATGAAATAAGCTTCATGTGAAATTATTATAATAAATTGGCCATGTGAAAATTAGGTATTCAGTTTCTGAGCTACAATAGGTGTCCAATTATAAAAGTCAATCTTGGACTGGAAAATCACAAGGCTCGAGAACATTTTAAATCAGGATGACTAAGCTCACCAAATCTCTTGGTCATGGTGCTATTCGCCGATAAGTCTTCAAATGGTGACTACAGAACATACAGTATAAAATAAATGGATTAGAAAGAATGACTATGATAAGTATAGAAGAAGTAGATATACAGGTTCAAGCCGAGCAAACGAAACCAAAATCAAATGGAACTAATAATAGTGTGGTCCATATATAAAAATAATTCAATTTGACTATCTTTCTAATATTTAGGATATTTGAAATAATTTTTCTGTTTGAATATATAGTTGTAAATATTGAAAATTAATTTTTTATGAATTGTCAATTTTATAAAGAAACGCAATGTGGTCCGCATTTTGCTACCATTAAAATAAATTATGGTTTATGTATTGTATGTTGTGTTCCAAATTAAATGTAGTTTAAATGCACACTATCCAATAGGGATGGACAAAAAATCAATACATGAGTACACGATTTGAAGTCGACACAAAATCTTGTACCCGAATTCGAAGTCGACACAAAAATTGTATCCAAACTCGAATTCGATAAAAATTATTTTATTGGGTTATAATTCTTAAATATGAAAATTTGTATTCGAATCCGAAACCAAAAAACCGGAAAACACATGGAAAATACCTTAATTCGAGGAGTCTATCTTATATATGTGAGTTGTATGTGTAATATACACAAACCCGATCCGAATTCAAACCGAAAATTTTAAAAAAATCCGCAAAACCCAAAAATCCTAAAAAAACTCAAAAAAACAAAAAAAAACGAAAACCCGAATCTGATCCGAACCCGACAAAATATTTTATTGTAAATCTCTAAATTCGAAAATCTGAAATTGATCGAATTTTTTTACCCGAATCTAATCCCGAAACCCGAATGCCCACCATTACTATGGATAATAAGACGATTTAAATACCGTTTAAATGTCATTATAGAATTCAAAGTTACGATGTGAACCGTATTTGAATCATCTTATTTTAAATGATGTTACAATCTGACGAAATATGACAGAAAAACACGGCATTTGAGCCATATTTCGTTTGGAACATATGATACAATAGATAGGCCATATTCTTTTTAAATGGTAGCAAAATAAGGACCGTAGTGCACTTCTTCTTCGACACCAATTAAAGCACTCTGTACATCACAAATTTATGAACAAAAATCATTTAATTAAGAATAATTATATATATATATATATTAGTGGAAGCATCTTTGCCCTCTTGTAAGCGATTTAACAGACTTTTACATTGGGTCTAGGATTCGATTTACAGAGAAAATATTTTTTGCTCATTAGTGGATTCAAAATATGTGAGAAGTTTCAGAGTATTGTACATAAAACTATCTGTTGTGATCTCGTGTATTATGAAAATTTTTATTTATTATAAAGATGTCGTATATAAAACCATATGTTGTAAATTCGAATGTTGTAAAATAGTCTATAAATTATGGAAATATCGTAAATATACAATTGTTTTTGATAAAATTGTTTATCTTAATCGTATATACTATAAATAATTAAATATTATTATAATAAGATTGGATCAAATATTTTTAAAAATAATAATATGATATGAGAAAAAAAAACATGTATACAGTGTTGTTTGATACAAAAATATTGCTCAATAACAGTAGATTCTGGAAATCTACAATGTTGTTTTGATGGAATATTTGTCTTTTATTTTCCTCAAAGATTCTCCGGAACAATCATTAAATAGTCATCTCAAAATCTTTGACTCCACAGATCCTACAGTCAAAAACTCAAAATAGGAGAAATATTTTACGTAGCTTAACAAAAGGCAAAGTTGAAGACTGAATTGGCACAACATTTCGTTGTAAGCTAAAAGTCCAAGCCTAGCGAAATGGCTAAGAATTGATCTGATTCTTTAGTGACACATGGTTTTCAAAAATATACAATAAAAATATAATCCCTATATAAAAACCTAATTATAAGATACGGTCTAATAAAGGAAACCAAAATATATGATGGCTTTAGCCATCCGTGTGGTGGCTGCGTTGCATGGACAATAGTGGGCCATAACGAATCTGTGGGCTTCAACATCAATTATTATTGAAGTTGATAATTATTGATTTATTTATATTTGCTGTAAGCCTGTAAGACAAGCTGGCAACAATGAAATTGTAATGAATTTTTCGAATGATAACGAAATTTGGCATATAGTATAAGTTTAAGGATAAGCTCAGAAGCAATTAAGCACACTACTCGTAGTAAAACCTTTATTAGTTTATCACACCGAAGATTTCAAACTTCAGAGATCGGCATATTTTTGCTCGACTAGAATGTTATAATTATACAGTAAAAACATAATAAAATTCTTGTTTTGTTTTGATAACATCTCTACAATTGGTTATTATCTCTTATGAAGAAAAGAAGATTAATAATACTTTTTTTTTCTTTGTCAACTTTAATAATACTTTCGGTTACTAGTTCTCTATGGAGGGATCTATATATAATTAAACACGGATTTGATGGATGCACCATACAAAAAATTATCATGTACCAAATATACTATGGTCAAATTAAATTAATCAACGTCACATGCATTGCTCATGTAGCACAATGTTTTGCAACTACCCAAGCTTTTTGTCTGTTAAAAACTATTAACCAAAATTGGTGCTTAATCATACATTTATTTTATCAAAAAAAAAGAACAATCATACATTAGTATGGTATTCAATCCCTGGAACAAACCAGCAAACGACTGATGCATTACTGTTAGATTTTTTTCAAGTAAAAAATGATTGAAGCATAATATTGTCAATGTTGAAATTAAGAAGAATAAAAGGTAGGAAAGATGAGGTTGCAACAAACATTTTGCTAGAAAAGATTCTTAAGATGAGCTTTGGGGTTGGCTCCACTAGATACTTCTCTTTCTAACACCCATGTGTGAAGGTCCCCATTGCATTTTGTTTTGTTTTTTTTTTTCATATCCAAGTGCTTGTCTTGGCTGTTGTTTCTTTCTCCATCATCTTCCACTTTTCTTCAATTTCAAATATTCTATATATTTGTAGATATGTTTGTATATATATATATATATATATTACTAGAATGGATACGAATATATTATATCCTCTCATCTCTTAGCTCTCATCAATATCAACAATGCATGGTTCTATCAAATGAGGAAAATAATAATCTGAAATGATGAGTCAATTAGTTGCATTACCCCTTTTTCTTTTAGGCTCACATATAACCTCCGGGTTTTATCAAAAAATGGAAAATCTATTTTAATATGACTAGTCATGTTCATGGGGTTGGATTGATACATTACCATTTAGGCTCTGTGGATACCGTCTATAATTCTGTTAAGTCTCATTTTTCTTATACTAATAAACTATACAATTTTTTTTGAGTTTAGTTTGATTTCGTTTGCATGATAATAGAATTACTGCTTTTTGCTCCAGAAAGGAAGTTTCATTTTTCACTTTCTGGATATAGTGATTGATCTTAAAACAAGTTACTTACGATTGCTAAAAAGATAAAATGTGCATTTGTTTTGTTTTTTGTTTTTGTTTTTGTTTTTTTTTTTTTTTTTTTTTTTTTTTTCTGTTTTCACATATAATTTTTAGATGGTGTATGAATCTGTTCGACCTTGGTAACAATCAAATTAAAGAAAAAAAAATCAAATGTGGTATATTTCTCCAAAATTAGTCACACTCGAATTAGTTCGTTCAAGTTGCATTTGAATTTGAAAATACTCTTCTCAAAATCCTTTCCAAAACTTATTCGTTAAATCTCAAAACAACTACTAAATTAAACTCTAAACATAAGTAAAATATTTATATAAAATTGCAAAACTCTAATAATTCCAAAGTTAATCCTAACTAAAGTAGGATAATCATATACTACAGGAAACACTACAAGCTTCGCTTGTATTTCCGACAAAATTTGACAAAAAGTCGAAATTCTTTTGTCGAAAACTTTTGCTAATTTCTTCAAAACTATTATCGAAATTTACCTACGGATGGAGAGTATCAGAAATTTGTTGGGACCACATTATCAATTTTAATTTCTAGTTAAAAAATCTTAATTTCTTATTTTTTGACGGATTTTGAAAGTCGTCGGAAACCCAAATGTAAGTCTCAAGTCTAAACACATTTAGTTTTTATTTTTTAAATATTTCTATCTTATTTTCGATATTTTTGACGTATTCGTCGGAAACCCCAATATAAAAAGGAGGACATTTAGTTATTTAAAAAAAAAAATTCTATCTTAATTCTGAAGGATTTTTGAAAGTCGTTGGAAGTCTAACCTTAAACCCCTAGTAAAAAAAGTTAATCTTTTAAAAGATTCTTTTTCTCATTACCAAAGAATTTCTGATGATTTTTTGGAATTCGTCAAAAAATCATCATAAACCCATTTGTAGATCCCAAGTTAAAATGCATTTAATTTTACACGTCATAATTTTAACGTATCATCATGTTTCTAATGATTTTTTAAAGAGGGATTATTTGTCAAAAATTTTGTGAAAACATTTGCACTCCCACGTTTAGTTTTCAAAACCATTTGACTTTGATTACATTTTTTATTTCCAACGAAAATAAATCATTGGAAACAACTTTTGTATATACAACCACAAGATATTTTTCCTCTAACCACAAACAAAAACAGTATTTTATAAGTCTCATCTACTCTTTTTAAAAGTTTTTTTCTGATTTTTTAACCGATTGTTTAGTTTTTAAGATCACTAACTAGGTTATATTCCGCGCTTAGCGCCAGTAATAATTTATAAAAAAATTTTATGATTGATATTATAAATAAAATATTTAGATGTAAAACTTTTTTTATCATAATAAGAAATATTGTTACATATATCAAATGATTCATGAATGTTGTATTGTATGTTATTGGACAAAAAAAGGATATCAAAATTTATACCATATTTGATATTAGTAAAGTTTTATTTAAAAAAAATAAAAATAAAAGAGATTAAAAATATTCAGAAAATATTTAAAATAAATAAATAAATATATATTAAAGATACTGTATTTTTTGTATTAATTAGTTAAAAATTGATTGATTATTTTACCGCTAATGATTTGATTAAAATTGTATTTTTCTAATGACTTTGTTTTGTAATATTTTATAATTTTAATGTTAATTTTATAAATATCCTTTCCTAATATATAAAGATATAAATAAATTTAAATTATGACTATAATTTTAAAATTTAGTTAGAATAATCTGAAAATTTTAAATTGCTCAAATTTATCGACTAAGCATGATCAGAAAATTTTATATTTTAAATTGCTCAAAAATTTTAATTTGAATATTAGTATCGATAACTAAGCATGATCAGAAATTTATTGGTAAATTTCCATCTGCTTTCCAACGATTTTATCAATAAAAAAAACCACCACAAAATTTGGTTAAAACATTTTATTTTTGCCAATTTTCCAACGAAAGAACTCGTTAACTTTCTGTTAATTTTTTCATAGATCTTCCAACACTCAAATTCTGACAAATAAAGCGCTTTCAAATTTCTGTCAAAATATGTGTATTTTCGATGATTTCTCGATGGCTTTCATCATTAAAATGGGTTCTACTTCTTATCGTAAACTATATAATGATAATAAATAATTGTTTAAATCTATGTTGCATCAGATATCATCGATCAAAAAAGTTTCATCCTTGAATATTCGATTGGCTGACATTCATGATTTTCTACATCAATACTTTTGTTCTCATCAGAATCTTGTAGAGAAACTTGTACTACAGAATTTTTCTTTCCAAATCTCTTCTTTCGAGAAGATGATAATATGCTTATGATCTGTTTTGCAGACGTTATTGATAGGATCCCCATAAATATCTATGTTGATACCAGGGTCCTCTTTGCTAAACAAATAAAATTTTGCCTATGATAAGGTTGATGTTGCCAACAAAAGAATTAAAAGAGTGCTGTTTAAGGAAAGTTTGGATGATTTTGAGTGCGATTAGGTTTTTGGATTTTGGTCTCGCCAAGGATGGCTGGTTCGCCGCCTAGGAGTATCTCAGAAGAAGGGGTTTCGCGCCGGGAAGATTCCGTAGTCAGCGCGGGGTTTGATCTGAGCGTTTCTGAGCGCTTACATGTCTATGCAGTGGGTTCTCAGGTTGGATTTGCAGGGTTTTTTTTTGCAGCGAAAGGCTGGGACTTCTGATATGTGGGAAGGCTTCTGGTCTGTTTCACTGGTTGAGGTTCACAGTGTGGATTCCGGAAAGGGTGTGTCAGGGGCTCGTGATGGGATTAGGACAAGTGTGGTTAGTCAGCTTCAGAAAGGGGAAGTTCTGGTTTCAGTGGAGGAGAACTGTTCTCACCGTAGCAAAGTTTCTCAAGGAGGAGGAACTATTTCGTTGCATCCTCATCCGGTGGTTGTTCATGGGAAAATATCTTGGGTTCAGGCTGCGAGTCGGCCAAGTTTGTCTAAGTTTAGCTGTAATGTGTGTTTGATAGATGGAAGAGATGTAGTCTTGGTACCAGAGGAGATTTTGTTTAAAGCTCCACCTCTATGGGACGAGTTCCTAGTTGGCCGGTTCGTGTCCACATCTCCACACATCGCGAAAATTCTTGTGATAATCAACAAAATTTGGAACTTGGGTGACAAGACTATTAAGTTTGATGCATTCGAGGTGAACGATACTATGATCAAGTTCCATATTCCTAATGTTGCTGCCAGGCGTCACGTTCTTCGACGTGGTATGTGGAACATCTGCAACATTCCAATGATAGTCTCAAAGTGGACTCTGGTTGTAGAGGTGGCTCAGAAAGAATTAAAATATAAGCCAATGTGGGTAGTTATGAAGAATGTCCCATATTCAATGTTTTCGTGGAGCGACCTTAGCTTTATAGTAAGCTCTCTTGGTAATCCTATTTGATTACACCACGAAAAAGAGCTCGTTTCCAATTTCAAAGAAGCAAAAATCTTTGTGGATTTTGATCTTACAAAGAAGATGCCAGATCACTATTTTTTATGGTGAAAGGGGAGGAGTTTATAATCTCATTTGAGTTCCCTTGGCTGCCACCAAGGTGTCAGACGTGTTGGAAGTGCGGTCACTTGGAGGCAGGGTGCTTGGTGAACCTAATGCAAGGTCACAAGGTTTCAGTAGTTTCGAGTTTAAATGGTATGGCTACACCAACAAAGATCTCATGTGTTGTCGGGGGATGTGTTGACTAGTAATGAGAAAGGCACTCCACACACTGCTGTTAGGATTGATTCTTGTGATAAGAAAGGTTCTCCAAAACCTGTTGTCAGGATTGAGACTGGTGGTAAGAAGGGTTCTCCAAAAACCTGTGTTTGGATTTAAGACTGGTGGTAAGGAAGGCTCTCCACAATCTGTTGTGGAACAACATCTATAGACGCCATCAGAGACTGTTTCTACAAGTCTGGTAGCTACAGGATATGGTAGGCTGGAGATGGAGGAAGGGAGATCAATTCTCATTCACCAGTTGCTAATTTGGATGTGAATGAATGGATTACTGTCACCAATTCGGGGGGGGGGGGAAGAAGGTAGCAAAGCAATATGCAGTTTTAGAATATGGTAAGGTGGCGATAGAGTCGCCATCAAGGTTTTCAGTTTTGAGGGATCACGATGAGGTGGCTACGGATTCAGGTAAAGAGGGAGAATCTGTGAATGGTCACCGCACCGTGGTATTTGTTTCAGAATTATTGTAGTCTGCTTCAGCGGACTCGGCTCCGGGGGACACATGTTTACTATCCCATCGAGAGTCACTATTAAGGAGGAGGTTGTTGTTCAAGCTCCTCTTCCACGTTCTTAAAAGATAGTGCATAAGTATTTTCAAAACAATCTCAGACAATCGGGGCAGCTCCTTCTAGCGGCATTGAAAGATGGAATCATAAAAAAAATCATTGATGTCGTGCTTCTCTTGGAATGTTCGTGGTCTTAATAAGTCTAAGAAGCATAAGGTGGTAACAAATATGATCCGTTCTAATTCAATGAGTTTTGGTGGGTTGATGGAAACAAGAGTAAAAGAAAACAAGGCTGGCCATATTGTTTCTTCAATTTTTGGTGATTGGTCGATGGTTTCGAACTACGAGTATGATTCTCTTGGCAGAATCTGGGTTGTGTGGAGTAAAGATGTATATATCTGTCTTATTAAGATAGTGAATTCTTTGGAGGAGTTCTTATGTTCTTTTTTTCTATGCTTTTAACTCAATGGATGGCTGACGGGTTTATCTCAATTTCAGGGTATAAAATGGATTTGTGCTACAGACTTCAATGAGAATTAGGATTTGTCTGAGCATTCATGGTCCTTAACTTCCCATATTTCAACGCCGGGGATGACTGATTTTCAGGAAGCTGTCTGTCATTGTTCTTTCTTAGATATGGCGTTCCACGGCCCGAAGTTTACTTGGTGCAACAAATGTGAAGACGATTTGATTTGTAAGAAACTTGATCGGGTTCTTGTTAACGATTTTTGGCTGCATGAACACATGGAATCTTATTGTATCTTTGTGGCTAAGGGTTGGTCTGATCATCTATGTGGAGTCATCTCTCTTGTGGGTACTCCGCACAAGCCAAAAAGTCCTTTCAAAGTCGTTAATGCACTTGTTAAGTTGGAGGAATTTAATCCTGCCGTGGGGGCGTTTTGGGATGCTACCGTACCTCTGTACTCATCTACTTTTGCTCTTTTCCGGTTATCTAAGAAGCTGAAACTTCTCAAGCCTATAATTTGTTCTTTAGGTCAGGGAAAAATGCATCATTTATCTCGGTGAATGGAGGAGGCGCATGCTGATCTATGTGAGAAGCTAAAAGCCAACTTGAATAGTCCAAGTGAACAAGCTATGTCAGTTGAATTGAGTGCATATGAGCGTTGTGAAAGTGTGGCGGGGTTAGAAGAAGAGTACTTGAAACAAAAGGCAAAGTTACATTGGGTTGAAGTTGGTGATAAAAATAATTGGTTTTTTCATAATGCAGTAAAAGAGAGAAAGACTCGCTACTCGATCAACGTGGTGAAAGCTTCTGACAGGACATTACTCACTATTATGGAGGATATCAAATTGGAGGCAGAGAGATTTTATACTGATTTGTTTACTAAGCAACCGGTTGATAATTTTGTAGGGACACTGGAGAATATAAGCCATTTGCTAGATTATCGGTGCTCTGAGCAGGGTAGGGTGACTTTGGTGGAGGACGTCACTGCGTTGGAGATTAAGCGGGTCTTGTTCTTGATGCCACTAAATAATTCTCTAGGCGTGATGGTTATAATGTTGAGTTTTAAAAGTGGTACGGCCAATTGTTGAGAAGAATTTCACTATTGCTATTAAAGCTTTTTTTACGTACAAATTTCTTCGAAAATAAGTAAATGCTACGATTCTAGCATTGATTCCAAAGAAAATGGGAACCATTGGAATAAAGGACTACCATCCAATATCTTGCTCCAACGTGCTTTACAAGGTGATTTCTAAAATTCTGGCCAATCGTTTAAAGCTAATTCTCCCAGGGTTTGTCACGCACAATCAGTCCGCTTTCATCAAGGACTGCTACATGATGAAAATCTCCTTTTGGCGTCTGAGATTGTAAAGGACTATCACAAGCCTAATATCGCCTCACGATGTGCTATGATAATAGATATCTCCAAACCTTTTGACTTTATAAACTGGGTTTTTTTGTTCACTGTGTTGAAGGCTATGGACTTACCGGCTGTGTTTATTCATTGGGTTGAGTTGTGTGTATTCACCCCCTCTTTCTCGGTACAAGTCAATGGAGAGCTAGCTGGTTTCTTTCGAAGTGAGTGGGGACTACGCCAAGGTTGTTCCCTTTCTCTCTATCTTTTTGTTATTTGTATGAATCTTTTATCTCGTATATTGGACAAGGCAGCCAAATAGGGGAAAATTGGATATCACCTCGGTTGTAGAAGCTTGAATATAATCCATCTTTGCTTTGCGGACGATATAATGGTCTTTGCGGATGGATGTCCTCATTCATATGTCTGGCTTGAAAATTAGCTTGGAGAAAACCTCTCTCTTCATTACCAGGATCTCCACAGTAACGCGTGATCGTCTCTCTAAGTTACATCTTAATATCGGAACTTTCCTGTTAAATATTTAAGGTTGCCTCTGTTGACAAAAAGTATGTTCAGATTTGATTATCAACCTCTTATTAATATAATCCGTTCTCGGATTGGATCTTGGAAGAATCGCTTTTTATCTTTTGTAGTTTAACTTTAGTTACTTTCTTCAGTGATTGCTAATTTGATGCATTTCTGGATTGCTGCTTTTAGACTTCCATGGGCATGTATTCAGGAGATAGAGAGAATAAGCTTGGCGTTTTTATGGTCCGGTCCAGGGTTAAACACAAGGAAAGCTAAAGTCGCTTGGTTTGATGTTTGCAAACCAAAATCAGAAAGGGGATCTGGCTTGAAATCTTTGACAGAGGCAAATAAGGTAAAGCTGTTTTAAATTGATATGGAGATTGTTCTTGTCTAAGGCATCTTTATGGGTAAACTGAATAAAGAAAAACTTATAAGAAGAGGTTCCTTTTGGTCAGTAAAGTCTAATACGATTACTGGCTCGTGGATGTGGAGAAAAAATTGATAAGTCGAGGTAAGGAGTTGTTCCCAAACTTCCTTTTGGTTTGGTGATCGCAGCTCTCTAGGTAGGTTGTATGAGTTACTAGGAGAGCGTGGTTGCATTGATATGGGTTTAAGATTACAGATACTTTGTCTGACGTTTTTATGCACAATAGGCTAAGACGTAGACGCTATCTTATCCTTTCTTAGACTAACGATGAAATTAGAAGGGAAAATGATTGTGCTTATTTGGATGATGATGTTGCTTTATGGCAGACTACGAATAACAAGTATACCTCCAGATTTTCTACTAAAGACACTTGGAATCAGGTTCGCATTAGCTCCTCAAAAAAGCCTTGGCATAAAGCTGTTTGGTTTCTTATGCCACGCCGAGGTATCCTTTTATTGTTTGGTTAACAGTTTAAGATAGATTATCCACGGGGAATCGAATGCAGGCTTGAAATGGAGGTATCTCGTCTGATTGTGTGTTTTGTTTGGCCTCCATGGAAACTCGGGACCATCTTTTTTTCTCTTGCCCATTTACCACTCAGATTTGGCATAATCTCACTATCGGTTTTCTCCAACAAAGGTACACGAATCAGTATCATGATATTATCTCAGCAGATTTGGCTTCCGGAAATAGAGGTCCTCATCTTTTCATCTTAAGGTATGTATTCCAAACTTCTATTTACTTCTTATGGCGATAACGCAATCAGCGAAGACATGGAGACGTCCCACTTCCAATGACCAAGTTGATTCACAATGTAGAGAAGATAGTCCGAAATCGTCTCTCATCTATGCAGAGTCGGGAAATTATGAAGGTGGGGTTACAAATATGGTTTGTTTCAAGAGTCTAGAGCTCTAGTTTTGGTCCTATATTTTCTATTGTTTCTCGGCTTTCTCTCTTTTCTAGCTCTTTCGATGGTGTTGTGTATTCTATTTTCCTAAAACTTGTTTTGTCCTAATTGAATTTTCTAATTTTGAGTTTGAATGAGACACCCACCAATCGAACTTCAATTATTAAGCTTTTTCAGTGTTTTCATTCTTTAAAATGGTCACATTTAATGTTAAAAGGCTTTAATATAATTTTATATATTATTAAAAAAAGTTAATGTTGCCAATCATCATGAAATTCAAAATAGGACTGACTAAAAAATCATATACCAACTAACGTAACATAAGTTGTCAAGAATATGTTAACAATATGTTTGTTTTGGAAATAATGGAAAAATATGATTAATGTAAGGTAAATATGAGAATTTTCGAATAAACCTTTTGACTGCGTTGAGATTTCGATAGGCCTACCAAAAAAGATTGAAATACTCTCTTCAAAAGCTTATTAAGAATCAGTTGTTATATCGAGTCTAACGAATTTCTGGATCTCTGCCTTTCGTCTGCCAAGCGCTTGTATAAAGGAGATTGAGAGAATAAGCGTTGCTTTCCTCTGGTCTGGTCCGAACTTGAATCCCAGGAAGGCCAAGTTGGCTTGGATAGAGGTCTGTAGGCCCAAGAAGAAAGGAGGCTTGGGCATTCGGTCAATAAAGGAAGCAAATAAGGTCAGCTGTTTCAAGCTTATCTGGAGGATAACCTCAGCTAGATCCTCCCTCTGGGTCAACTGGGTGCAAAAAAATCTTATTCGAGCCGGCTCCTTCTAGTCCGTTAACGTTAACTCCTCCGGGGGCTCGTGGATTTGGTGGAAGCTAATTAAACATCGTGATCAGGCAAAGATTTTCCATAAGATGGACGTCCGGAATGGTTTGGACACCTCTTTTTAGTTCGATGAGTGGAATCACCTTGGTCGGCTTCACGTCCTTCTAGGGGACAGATTCCAATGACGTCTACCTTGGCTGAGGTTTTTGATACTCATCGTCCAAGACGTAGGAGGGCAGCTATCTTGAACATGATTGAGGAGGAAATTCGGAAAAAGCAACTTCTCCGGAGTTTGGAGTCGGACCGCCCTTTGTGGAGTCACGCTCTGGGGGTATTCAAACAAGTCTTTTCGTCAAAGAACACCTGGAATCAGTTGCGGACAGCTCATGCGATTACTCACTGGTACAAAGGTGTGTGGTTCTCTCATGTTACACCAAAATACTTATTCATTGTTTGGTTAGCGGTACACAATAAGCTATCGACGGGAGACATGTTTCTAGCTTGGGCCCATGGGGCAAATGCAGGCTGTGTTCTTTGCCACAGGGCATTGGAAACTCGGGATCACCTCTTCTTTGAATGCAGGTTCTCTTTGCACGTTTGGTCTGACCTTAGCACTGCTCATCTTCAGACGAGGTATGTCGATCGGTTCTCTGAGATTATTACTATGCTTTCTGTTTCGTTGTTTCCTAGAAATTGCAGGTTTATACTATGATACATGTTTCAAGCTACGGTCTATACCTTGTAGCAAGAGCGCAATCTACGCAGGCACAGAGAGTTGCCTCGGAGTCACGCTGCTCTCATCAAAGTCATCGATCGCATAGTACGCAATCGTCTTTCCACTGTGGAGAGGACGGGCCGGTTCATTGGCGTTTTGCAGGATTGGTTTCGAGGTAGAGCTGCCTAGCTCAGTTCCTATGACTTGTTTGGATTCATGTCCTCTCTATTGTTTTATTCTGCTGTATTCTATTTTAAGTCTTTTTTCCAGCTCTATCATAAATGGTGTGTACTCTTTTTTCCAATTTCTGGTTTTGTCCCAATTGGGTTTTCCAGGATTGGGTTTTAATGAGGCCACCATTTTTGATTCTTTTTGAGCTTTTATTCAGCTTCCTATCCATATAAACTTGGTATACACTTGTTGTAAAAAAGTTATTTTTTTTGAATATAATTTTACATATTATTCAAAAAAAGTATCAGTTGTTATATCTCAAAACAACCACTAAATAAAACCATTACCATGTGAGATTTATTTTTAAAGATAACTTAAAAACTAAAGAAAACTTAAAAAGTCATCGTAACTGAATAAAAGATAAGCATTAAAAATTAAAGTAAAAGTAAAATAAAAATATTAAATAATTTTCCTAATTCATGCTGCCTTACTTAATTAACTCTCTGAACTATACAAATTTATAAACTTTTTTATTCAAATGAATACTAAATGAATCCCACAATGAGAGTTAGAAGAATTTTAGAGGGTGTATTAGACAAAGAATATGGAGTGTTTTAAGTTTAATGATTTTTAAGATGATTTTGATGACTTTGTTGAACTATAAATTTTGTTATTAATTTCTCTGCAATCTTATCTAAAAATTCATGAGATTTTGATATCTGTATTTTTAACAAAAAAAATTATCTATGTTGGGTGTTTCATCTTCATTTTAGTTGCATTTCTCATAAGTTTGATCTCAGTTGCATTCATTCTAGTGTCTATGTACATGTTTTGGTCGTTTTCCTTGTGTTGTAGGTATACAAAGTGAAATGTGCAACAATGGTGATCAAATGGAGCAAAATGGATTAAGGAGTATGTTTGGTGAAGTCGGAAAGCTGCACCGGTGTCCTACAACGGTCTCGAGACGTCGGAGAGGTGCAGCGGGATGATGGTAGCAGATTCACGTAACCGCTGGGAGATGCACAAAACCACCTGTAAGTCCAGGGGAGTTCTGGTAGCGGTATGAAGTGACTGAGGGGAAGCAGCAGGATATCGTAGCAGCATGAGGTCATCGCGGGCATGAAGCGACTTAAACCAGTGGCTTGTCAACACCGCGAGGTTTGACGACATCAGTAGACTGGACCAAACTATGTCAATTTTGTTTCTAAACCAGATTCTAAAAAATTTGGTTATTTTTAAACCACCTTTTAGCTCTCCCTATAAAATACTCTAAAACTAATTTGGGAGAAAGTAATGCTTATTTTGAGAGATTCTCTTTACCCACTTTTGGGGTTTGAAGAAACTATTTGTATGAATTTCTTGAATTGAAGTTATCAAATCTTGTTTTCCTTTTAAATCTTTCAACTATTCTTCTCTTAATCATGATTATGTAAAGATCAAGTTTATTGCTTTGTGTTTCTATTGAAATGAGTGAGTAGTCTTTTAGATGAGTTAAGGGTTGGTTGATTATGATGATTTGATAGGTTAATGGTGATGTTTATGACTAGATCTTAGGTTATCCTTCATTTAGGTTGATAGTAATGTTAGCTTAAGCTTGTAATTGAAAATTTTAGATCATTAAGATTTCATGCCCGAAAGGTGTTCGATGAAATGATTGAAAGAACTTAAATGAGCTTTTGCATACTTAGTTTATGAAAGTAATTGATTATGATGTTTAGTGGTTAGATTAGACTTCATTATTAATTCTCATTGATCATTATAATTGCGAACGGAAGTTGTTGATGATTAAATAATTAGTAAAAAGATTAGTACTATGGAAGTGGATTAGTCTTGATTAGTTATCCATAACCAAGGATAATGTTCATAATATGTTCTTAGCATCATCAAAGATTCATCATCTCATCTAAATCATTGCCATTCCCAAGAATCACTTCTTTTAATTGATTTCAAAATCGTTTTAGTCATTTTCCACTTTCATTTACTTTCGAATTTGGTTTTAAAACACAAATCCTTTATTGCTTAGATTGAAATGAAGTTTGTATTCTTAGTGAGTTGGTCTTGTTTCTACGTGGATTCGATCCTTAAGTGTTATCCACAATAGGTTTATTTGATAGACCGGTTAAAAAATCACTTATCAATTTGATGATGTTGCCGTGGAAACAAGCAATTAGCCATTTGGATTTGATTTTATTTCGAGACTATGTATTATTTTTCATTTATATCTAATGTTTTTTGTTTATCTTTTGATATTTTCTTCTTATAGGTGCATGAACCTACAGAGTCATGGTCCAACAAATCAAGCTGAACGGGTCGAGGATATCCGTCGTTTGTTATGCAAGATTGCTCCTGAAAAGAGAGAGCACAAGTCGTTGGTTCATTTGGATAGATTAGGAGTGAACATGGATCCGCCACCGGTTGTTGTTGATAATGTGGACCAAAAGAATGGTCAAGGGAATGTTGGTGGAGATCCAAGACCGACTATAGTGATTGGAGCTAATGATGACACAGAAATTCATGGTCATAGGACCAGGATTAGGCCACCACTGGTTGGAAACAACAACTTTGAGATAAAGGCAAATCTCAGCAACATGGTACAAAGCTCAAAGTTTCATGGACTTGCTATGGAGGATCCTATTGATCACTTGGATTAATTCTATCGATTTTATGGTACGATGAAGATCATTGGGATATCGGAGAATTCTTTCAAGCTTAGGATCTTCCCGTTCACACTTGGAGACAAAGCTCATGTGTGGGAGAAGAACCTACCTCACAACACCATTACTTCTTGGGATCAATGCCAAAGGGTCTTCTTGGCCAAGTTATTCTCTACATTGCGAACGGGTCGCTTTAGGAATGAAATTTATGGGTTTGCACAAAATGGTAATGAGAGTTTTAGTGAGGTATGGAAACAGTTCAAGGGTTACACTATGCAATGTCCTCATCATGGGTTTTCTAACGAGTCCCTACGCTCAACACTATACCATGGAGTGCTACCAAAGATTAGGATTCTCCTCGACATCGCAAGTAACGGTTACTCTTTGGGTCCACAAGCGGATCAAAAAATAGTTTTGGTTGAGAATCTCGGTATTAGTGATGGGAACTATGGTGAAGATTATATTAGGCCTATGAGGGAAGGTAGTCGTTTTGAAGATCAAACTCGAAGAGAGATATAAGATTTGAGTGAGAAATTTGACAAGATGATGGAAGCTTCTCAAAGAAAAAAGAATTTTATGGGAGACTTTGACGCACGATAATGCTATCAAGAGATTGGTATTGATGCTTTTCAAGAGATGCAAAAGGAAGTGAACTTCATTAGTGGTTACTAACAACAAGGTTTCACCCTGAATTATCCTCAAAATCCTCAAGGTCAAATTTTACATCAAGGGAACTACCAAAAAAAACCTTATTTCATCAACCCTACCCAAACCTTCTTCCCAACCCAAACCTATCAAACCCAACGCACTAAAGAAGACCCAAACACTATCCTTCTTCAAAAGCTCCTTGAAGGTCAAACTAAATGGAACTTTGAAATGAACAAGCACATGGATGATATCAATATGAACGTAGATGAGATCAACTCAAAGGTGGATGGGGCATATAATGAGTTAAATGTGAAGTTTGAGAGTTTGGCTTTACATGTAAAGAACCTTGACAACCGAGTAACTTAAGTATCATCAACTTCTAAATAACTAATGGGCTCACTTCCCGGTAAATACAAGGAGTCTTGTAATGCCATCTTCTCGAGTGATAAGGATGAAGTTGACACCATTAGCCTTCCAAGAGACATAGAGGATTTCCATGGAAACGAGCACGAAAATATGCTGAGGAGATTTCCAGACTTCTCTATGGTTTGAATGTTGATGATTTGGGTATTGAAAGTGTTGTGAAAGTGGGAGATGATCACTAAAGAAGAAGATGAGGTGACCAAGAGTGTTGAAAAGAAATATACTTCAAGGGTTGAGCTTCCTCCTTATGAACTTCCACTTCCATTTTCCGGGAGAGTTCTTACTAAGGCTCAAAAGAAAATTTTCTCGAGCTTCAAAGCAAGCATGGATGAGACAGGAGTAACATATCCTCCCACAAATAGCTTGCAACAAGTTCTTCTCCACATTTAATTCATTGAAACTATACTAGAAAATCATGAGAAAGTGGAAGAGGTGATGGGAGTGTTCAAACCAACAAAAACAACACTGCTTGAACCCAAATCACTTCCAAAGCTTGAAGATCTGAGTACATTCATCATCACTTGCTCTCTTGGTGATTTGTAGATATATACTACCTTGTGTGACTCTGGAGCAAACATGAATGTGATGTCATTTGAAATGGCAAAGATCTTAGGATTAAAGGGATGAAGCAACACTCATCTTCCATCACGTTTGGATATGTTTCTTCAAAACCTCCACTTAGGTTAATTGAGGACTATCCTCTTATGGGTGGAAATTGTTTAATCCCAACGGATTTCATGGTTGTGGAGAAGCTGCAACCCAAAAAGCTTCCTTTAATTCTTGGAACTCCATTTCTACACACCGCGAGAGCAAGCATTGATTTCCCAAACAAGAGAGAGACTCTTCCCCACGTTAATGCCAAAGTGTCTTATCCAATCAAGCCGTATGCTATATACCATTTTGCGGGACGATCAATAATGAAGATGTGGAAGACAAAGAGCCTAGGAATATAAAGACTAGAGAGGCTCTAAAGTTTGATGAGAAAGTCTTAGATGGTGAATGTCTACATTTCCTCTTTGATGCATATGAAAGAAGTGGTAACGCTAAGAATATGGGTAAAGCTAAGTAGGTTTTTGAAAAGAACAATGGAGAGATGAAAGCTACCCACTTGCCCACCCTTATCAAGTCACCAAAGACTCCCTCTTTATTGACCTTAACACCTAGGAGGTGATGGAATGGTTGAGTATAGAGCCAAGAGCAAGGATCAATCTAACAATTTTGTGATGGTTAAAGTGATCCTCACACCGGAGTTCAAAGGGAAATGGTCTAAAGAGGTCAAAAAGTTAATGAAAACGGTCCTCACACTCAATTTCAAGGACCCTCCAAGAAGTTCAACAACTCTTCCTATCTCTCCACTCCCTAAGGTTTCCGACTAGGGCCAAAGTATGGCTCTATTGTTTCTCTTGTATATACCATGATCTTTGATTCTTTTATATTTTTCCTTTTGCGTTTTGTGTGTTTTAGTTTCTTTCTTGAAATTTATTTCACACCGAGACGGTGTGAAGTAAGTTTTGAGGAGAGATCCGTCTACTAATCATGTGATTTATTTTGATTTACTTCTCTTGAATCTTATATTGTACATGAAACTATGCATTGAAAAAACCAAAAAATAAAAGTTTGAAAAGCACAAAGAGAAGCATGTTGCATATTGCCATTAGGATTGAGTCTAGAAGCATATAAGTTTGTATTTGCATATGCATTGGAGATTTCCTTGTAAAATTTCACGCTTAGGATTAATATCATTGCCCTTAATTATAGTTATTTTTTTCTTGAGCATCTTTGAAATTATGAAAAATCCATGCTTGCTACCTTTGCATTTTTCGAAATTCAACTTCTACTTTTGTAAGGATCACATGATTTTTGAAACATCTCTATGAACTTGAACTTTAATTGAATCTAATCCTCTCCTTTAGGGGTGATTTAAATACGTTTTCATGGTCGACTATAAATCTCATTCGGGTTTTTTTATCATTTCACCACCCTTGTGCTAACCCGAATAACAACTCTCACCTTTAGAGTGGTTTCTCCTACCTTGAACCTTAGCCAATTCTTCCAAACCCATCAATATACTTGATGAGTGAGGCTTTTTCTTGACAATGCTATGATTTTCCAAAAACTTGAGATTATCGGGAAAGACAACGATTAGGTCTCGTTTTAGCTAGCAATGGTAATTCTAGCGATCAGGATGAGAATGAAAAATATGGATAGTTAGGTTGAGTAGTTGGTTGGTATTGGATAGAAAAAGGTTTGAAATATGTTTTTTTATCAATGTTCTAAAAGAATCCCTAGGAAAACCAAGTGATAAGCCAAAAAGTCCTAACCCTCAAAGAATGAATAAGAAAAGTGAAAAGTGTTGGTTCCTTTAGAATAAATAATAAAATATAGGTTTTGGGAACAAAGAAAACAAAGAATGCGAAGGAAAATAGAAAAGGAGTAAGTGTTGAACTAAAAGATTTTTCCTAGGAGATTAAGTTAAGAGATTGATCATGAGGTTAAATGTTTAAAAGACTAAAGAGTCTATTAATTTGAGTTGATAAGAGGAGCAAAAAAATGGGAAAGTGTAGAAACTAGGATGCATTTCATGAGTTGGGTAGGATGACGAGAGTTAAGATTTGTATACATGAATTGTTCTCTTTCTTAGATAGATTTTGCATTTGATTGGCATTCCAATGTTTTGAGAGAACCTATCAAAAAAAAACTTTTACAATCACCTCAGAAAGGCTTTTACCCAAAATCGATTGAGAATGATTTGATTTCCTTTTGCGAGATCACACCAAACACTTTAATGAATGTTAAAGGGATGTCTTTGATTTGATTGTGAGTTTTTTAAGCTTAGGGGTTGCATTAGAAATTTGTATTGAGATGATCGTGGAGAAGTAAGAAAGAGCAAAATGTTTGTTCAAGCACCATGTAACTATATTTGGGGTCATTGCGTTTATTCCTTTGTTTGATACTTTGTGGTTTTGATCTCCACTTTCGCATCTTTATCTCAATTGTTTCTTGTAGTATTCTTGAGGACAAGAAAGAGATAAGTTAGGAGGAATTGATATGTTTGGTTTTTAATCTTCATTTTAGTTGCATTTCTCATAAGTTTGATCTCATTTGCATTCATTCTAGTGTCTAGGTGTATGTTTTGCTCGTTTTCCTTGTGTTGTAGGTATATAAAGTGAAATGTGCAACAAAGGGTGATCAAATAAAGAAAAATAGATCAAAGAGCATACTTGGTGAAGTCGGAAAGCTGCAGTGGTGTCCTAATGTGGTCTCAAGATGTCGGAGAGGTGCAGCGGAATGATGGTAACGGCTTCACGTAACCACTATGGAGATGCACAAAACCACCTGTAAGTCCAGCGGAGTTATGGTAATGGTATGAAGTGACCGATAGGAAGCAGCGGGATATCTTAGCGGCATCAGTTCATCACGGGCAAGGAGCAGCTTGAACCAGCAGCTTGAACCAGCAGCTTTTTCGACACCGTGAGGCCCGAACGGCTGGTTCTAGTGGTTTGGAGACACCGCTGGACCGGACCAAACCATGTCAATTTCGTTTCTAAACCGAATTTGATAAAATTTGATTATTTGTTAAACCATTGTTTAGTTCTCCCTATAAATACTCTAAGACTAATTTGGGAGAAGGGAATTAGGCAGCCAATTTTGCAGCCAAATTGTTGATCAAAATGTTAGCTTCTCCTGAAGTGTTAGAAGAAAAGTCACCCTTGCTTGCAGTGTCTGGAGCCATCTTATACTTCTCCTCAAATCCATCATAGAAAATGTTTATCAAGTTCACATCCGAGAATCTATGATGCGGACATGCTCTAAGATACTCTCTAAATCGCTCCTAAGCTTCATAGAAAGACTATGTTGCTCCTTGTTGGAACGTGGTGATCTTGTTCATGAGCATTGCTGTCTTGGATTTAGTGTAAAAGTGATTCAAGAATAATACTGTACACTGGCCCCATGAAGTAATCGAGGCTGATTGTAACGACTTTAGCCACTTGCTTGGCTTATCGCTCAAGGAGAATTGAAAGAGATTGCACATCAAGTAATCAACATGGAATCCATTCGTCTTAATCGTGCTGCACAACTCCTCAAAGCATCAATATGATCCATTGTGATCTCTAAAGGCATTCCATGAAATGGCCTTTGCGATACCAATTTGATGATCTTAGGTTTGATCTTCTAAACTTGTCCATCGACTTCTGATAAATGTATCACAACACAATTTGCCCAGAGTTCTAGGTGGATCGTGCGCACCTTGAGGCCTCAGATTCGCCTGATCAATACCGATAGTTGGTGGTATGATACTAACCGGTAAAGGGTGGTTACTGATTGGTGGAGGATTTTACCGATTGGTACTGGTGGTGGTGGAAGATTCAACGGATTACGAGTTGCAGCATTAGGATCCACAATTCCTTGATCATCCATATTTACTTGCACATGAAACACACTAAAAGAAGAACTAAAAATAAAATAAAATAACTTAGTAAGTTAACAAAAAAATCCTAGACGAAATCTAAACCACAAATTCAAATGCACTCGTTTATTGCTCCCAAGCTACATCGCCAAAAATTTGTTACCAATAGGTTTTACCCTAGATAAAAATACAAGTGCGCAATGACAATCGTAATAGTACTTAGTGAACGAATCCACAAGGATCACTTGAATACACAATGAATTATAATGGTTCAGATTTAGCTAGAATGTAAAGGAGTTTATAGAGAAACTCAATGTAAATGTTAATGTAAATTCAATAATATAAAGCACAGAGTTATGAGAATTCTTTTAGGGGTTCATGATAATTAGTACAGAAAATAAATAAGAATGCATTAAGAACCATTCTAGAACCCAAATTACGAATGTAAAGTTATCCTGCATTCGCATGTAACATCTATATATGCAATGAAATCCCTAGCAATTAAACTATCATTTGTCAATATATATCCATACAAGCAATTTGATTCGAATTCGATATGTTCACAAAATGTAGTAACATCAACTGTCATTGGATAAAGACACTTTGCTCATCTAAGTTAGATCAACTGATTTAACAACACTTTTTGTGGCACGATGAAATAAACTTAGGGCATAATCTAAATGGTTAAAATAGATTAAGCATTAATAGCAAAACTAGATGAAGAACTATATGATCAATCCCAATCTAACAACCTAAAAATCAATCAATCAATCATAAAATCCCCTTTTAAAATCCAATACCCAATGGAAGACTACTCAACCATAACCATAGACAACAATCAAATCAAAGATGAAGAAAACATAATTGAATTTCAAAATTGAAATAGAATAGAGTTTAGAAATCTTCTCCAAATAGGTTCCAGAGCATAAATCCTTCATCCCAATATTACAAAGCAATATATATGAATAGAGCGGTTATCTTAGGTTTAAAAGTCGAGTCTAAGGTTTATATAATGAAGAGAATAGGTTATGGTCATTTATGATTATGGTTAGGTTTTTAAAATTGCTTTTTGACTCACTACCAATCGGTAATCAAGCTGTACCGATCGGTGCTCCACCCCAAGTTATACTGGTCGGGACTCATATGCGAGCCAACTTGACCTGTCTTCACTAAATTGGCGATAAGTTTCGATCATACTGTTAGATTTCCTTCCAACCACTTGGGAATGATAGCTAACATCTTTCTATAGCTTGTGTCGAAATATGAGGTAGATCTAATAGTGAGAAGACTTCCATCGGAGGCCAAAATGCTGACATTTCTGCATGGTCCTACATCTCCAACCATCCAGAATGATTCAAAAACTTTTCTTTTACTCCAAAACATCTCAAAACATGTCAAGACTCGATAAAAGACTAGAAGAAACTAAAAGCACTCTTTGAATCAAGTAAAGACTCAAAATAAATATCAAAAAATGGTTAGTAATCGATAGAAATAAAGGTTAGTAATCGCTAATGAATAATAAACTAATAATGCATCACATCAACTGACGTTGGTTATCTTGATCACCATCACATTTATTTTATTTAAGTGACATAGTGAAATCTTCATCAAAATCTTAAAAAATAAAAATAACATATTTTATCCAAGTTCTTATATACAATATAAATTTTTTTAGAAAGTTTAATTAATATTTTCAAACACAACCAATTCAACCATTAATATTGGATCGCCGGATTTTTCCAAATTCTACTGGGCTTTTTAAAAATTTCCTAAATTTATAGTTAGCTGATTTTAGCAATATATCCAAACCGAATCAGTCACTGGGTTATTGAATTTACCAGATCAATTGCCGGTCTGAAAACAAAATACATAAAGCAAATTCACTCGTACCAATTAGTTTTCAGTTGAAAATCTATAAAACTTAACATGATACTAAATTCTAGTTTATTGATCTGAAGAAAATGGTTCAAACACAATTTATTACCAATTTGATAATGAAATTCGGTTTCGGAATGAACATAAATAATATACAAACTCAATAATCGCATATACTAAGACAACCACTTCATGTACATCAGTGGACTACCATGTGGTGTGCTTTTTGCCTCCCTACATCGACACTCATGTGGGGTTACATTTTAAGGCAACATACCAAAATTATTACAAAACACTTTCATATTTAATTATGTTAATTCACGGCTATAATTAATTCGATGAAATGAATTGTTGCATGGTTAATCAATCGCAAAACAATGATCTCCATGATAGTATTGTCTTGAGTTTTGACATAATATTCCGGATTATTAACCGGTACTTCCGAACAATGATTTAACCGTAAAGGTAATATTATTTTGAGTTGCATAATTCATTTTTATATAATATATTATTATAATTTACCATATGTATAGTTACAAGGCATATATATATATATATATATATATATAAAGTGGATAGGTATATAATGAATCATATAAAGAACAAAAGACGAAACAGGTGGGTGTTAGCCCCAAATTCACGTTGCTCCCTCGTGGGCTTAAGGATTCCATATCAATTTTGTGTCCTTATGGTACGATCTGTGGATTGATAGCAGCATTTCTTGATGTGATCACTTGCGGCTTTTTCCATCGTCTCCATTATATCTTCTTTGAGATTTTCTCTTATACATATAATTCTACAATATCAAATAGTTTTGTATGGAATTTTATGATGGGAAATGGTACCTTTTTTATATAATTAGGAAATGGTAGTTTTAAATGGTGAAGACTCAATTTCCACCCACAGGTTTCTATGTTCAAGTCTCACAATGTCTCCACTATCAATTTATGTTTTTTTTGTTTTCTTTTCTTGGTTAAAGTCCCTTTTCTTTTTACGATGATTTGTGACACCCATGCAATCCTTACGGCTTGTCAATTTAGTTTTGCAATCATAATTGTTTGGTGAATCATTTGTGTCTGTACTCATTTATCTAATTAATTATTTTATTAAATAGCTTTATTATTATTTTTTGTTTTGTAAAATTTTCTCTATTCTAGTGCAAGTACTTGTTCGTTGCTTCTTATATCAACCGGAGGATTTTTAATGCTTTTCTTTTTAGATGATTTTTTTCTTCTAATTTCTTTATTCCCTCAACATTATAAATTTCTCTGAATTAAATTTTTTTATGATATTTTTAGTCTCAATAGTTTATAGCTCGTCACTATATCTAACTAGGATTTAAACTATATTAAAACGCGGGATAAAATCTTTTTATAATTTAATGATATATTATAATAAAAATTTTCAATTTGTTATAAAAAATTACAAAATTATAATATAATATTTTCATAGATTAAAAGAATGAGTTTGTTTTGTCGTATTAACAAATTAACTATTATTATTATGTGAAATTTGATTTCGTCCCTACCATTAAATTAACTTTGAAGGCTCTTTTGAAACTACTAGCAAAGAAGCCACAAGAAGGCGCTATTATAGAGGCGAACAATCAAAGACGTAGAGCATGCCACCACTAAACTGGTAGAACAGAAATTTCTTTCCAAGGGAACTGCAAAGTAAACACTTCTCGTTTAGAAGAATTAAAAGTTGCTCGATGATAGGTCCCAATTATAGGATTATTAATGTTGATCACAAATAAGAACACAAACTAAAGTTTCGGTAAGTTTCTCTTCATATCCGAATCTATAATTAACTATGCTTAAACAGACAAAAAAGAAACTAACAAATAAAGAACTTGAATAAGTGGGATACTAAAGAACGTGAAGAATTGGGATACAATCCCATTAATCTTTGAGTGGTTATGTTCTCATCAATATTTCCATCCTCCAGAGAACCTTGTTCTCAAGGTTCGACACCAATCCACGCTCCTTCATGTGCATAACTTTTCCACGAACGAATGGTCATTTCTCGTTGGTACCAGTTCTGTCCATTAGAGACAAAACCTCCTCGACACAACTAGAAATCACATGGAATAAGATTCGGAAGGTCCACCCTGGGGAAGGTGAGCCATGTAGCTTATCATGTTCTCAAGGTTGTGTAGATCCAACTGTAGATCTGGGCTTAGATAAGTTAGGTCGGCTGGTTTTCTGGCCGAGCAGTGTGATGGTGGCGTCTAATCTGAACAGTTCGATATTGTTTTTGTTTCGGTGGTGAAGTCGTTGAACGTTTGAGTGATGGACTCATCAATGGCCGAGATACAAATTTGTCCATTTATATATTTTTTTAAAATTGTCATTTTTTTTCTAACCTATATCTACTACTAGATTAATACCATTTTTCAAAAAAACCATAAGATACACACCTATTAAAAAGATTTGAAGAAGAAAAAATTTCATTTTAGACAGTTTTAAGTAGGTTTTTAGTTTAATGAAAGTTGTTCTGAAAATTATAGAATAAGTACCCTCGCGAGATAAAATTATTAGATTACGTATTCTAACATTATTCATGGTCTAACAATATTATATTATGTATTCTAACAATCGTTTGTGTTCTATGATTTTTAGAATGAAAATATTAGAATATTTATTCCAAAATATTTAGAAGACATATTCTGATGTTTTTAGAATATCTATTCTAACAGTTGTACATGATCTAGAAAATTAGATTACGCTTTCTATTAATTAGAATATGTATTCAGAGAATTTTAAAATATGTATTCTGAAAAATTTAGAATATCCAAAAAAAAATGACTTAATTTTAAAATAATTTAAAAATATATGAAAGATAATGACTGAATCTAAAATATATATAATCGTAAATATTTAAAAATAATTTCAGTTATTAAATAAAAATTGTATTTAAAAATAATTTTAAAATATAGTAAAGATAATGACTGAATCTTAAATATATAAAATCATAAATATTTTAAAAATAATTTAAGTTATCAAATAAAAATTGTATTTAAAAACAAAGTTATTAAATAATTTATGTTATTAAATAAAAATGGCATTTATTTTAAAATATTTTTTTGTGTTGTAAATATTTTAAAATTGGAAAATAATTATGTATTTGTCAAATTAAGTTTAAATTTAGGTTTTGACGATATTTGTTGTTTTTTTTCTTCTCTCTTGTCAATGCCTTGTGGTTCATGTAGAACAATTTTTGTTTTTTTTTCCAGAATTATGTTGTATATCTACGTTAAATGTGGTGTATGGAGATTACATGATAACAAAAAGTGGAGATTTATTGTTGATGAAGAAAAATGTAGGAGATTACTTACTCTGCAATCCACTACATCTTTTGAAGAGTTAAAATTCATGGTTTCAGAATACTATGATTTAGAGCATAGTGTAATTGATGTGGAATTCAATTATTTTCCCATAGATCTAAGTGTTGACTCTCCTCCTGTTGTTATGATGAATGATAGATAACTCAAAAATTTTGTTGGCTATTTAAAAAGGAACAATAAGTTACTTTTGTGTGTCACGTTCAAAGGTAGAGTTGATGATTGTAGTAGTAGAGACTCTTTTGATTTAAATAAGGAGTCAAGCGATGCTGCTAAAGAGCGAAACAATGATGCTAATGAGCAACACACTAATTGTAGGAGTGAAGAAAATGATTGTAATGTGTGTGAAAAATCAGCAGTATTTGGGGATAGTTTACTTTCTACTTTCACAAGTTAAGACGAACAAGCACATTTTTTTGTCTTCCTTTACTTTAGATGGTTTAAATATTATAATTTTCTGGCTGTATAAGATAACTTTAAAGTTCGAATATTGGATTAAGCCAAATGCGTGGGTGTTTTTCTTGTATTTGCTTGTTTTTTATGATCGATCACTTTCTCTCAAAGCAGTAAACATTAAAGAAGAGGTGGATATCTTGAAAAAAATCATCAATGATAGCATAAAGTTTGAGAAGATGAAAATGGAACTAGAAGAGAAGGTAATTGTCAAAGTCATGACTTATCCTCTAATAAAGCCATGAAATTACATATTCTCCTTTTAGACAGAGCAATAAACTAAGAATCATTGGCGGTTGGATAGGCTTTCGCTAGAGCTCTGGCTATGTCCTGTCTTTCTTTTGCGTCTGCTGAGACGACTATCTACCGTGTGACCAGAAGAACAGGAGTTGGCCTCTGCAGTAGATTACGTGGCATCATCTGCATATTTACTATGCTGTTCACTCTCTTCGTTGGCCTTTTCTTGATCATCGTCTTCTTGGATCTGGGGACGAGAGGCACAACTGCATGGTCTAATCTTAGATATTGCTCCCCATATCTTGTGTAGCATCACATTTTTTGTGCACCCTGTGTCAATGATCCATTGTTTTCTTTCAGCTTCAGCATCATGTGGTGGAATTGGGGGTAAGTTGTATTGGGTAGAATCAGATGGCAAGAGATGGTGCGGTTGCGGTGGATATAGAGAGTGATGATGGTCGTCTGTGGGATGCTCTGCTATTTCATCATCGTATGCATGGTCGGATGGATCAGTGGCAACATCCGGATGATTGACAAGGTACTCAGGGCCTGGGAAAAACTCGAGGTTCTGATGATAGACAAGTGATGTGATATTGGGTTGTGGTAACTCATAGAACAAAGTTTTACAAGCTCGATCCACATATCAATATGTACAGGTATCTGGGATTGATATTTAGTTCTCTTTTTCAATATGAGACAGTTCTCCAAATATTTGATATTGATAGTGCGAACCTCTTTATTTATTTTTTTGTCATGGAGAGTTGGATGTCTTCAAATACGAGGAAGAGAGGAGTAAGAATCGTACCCATATGCAGCGCCATTGTGGATTTAGGAGCTGTTTTCTTCAGGTTTACAAACATAGTAGCCAGTATAGCGCCAAAGTTAACGTTGTTGTCAGGCTTGCCGCGATACTCTACCAAAAGATTCTTGACACCATAATAAAGCATCCAAAGCTCATCATCACGAACTGAACCAGACTCTGCTTTAAAGAAGAATATGTTGCTGATGCTCTTGGCCACACATCTCAAAACAGGATTGCGAATCTTAGCAATCTTAGCCTCTTTTGATGTATAACGCCTTGTCCCAATCAAATTCCAGAATTTTATTGGGTTTTTGAATTTTGGAAAACTGACTTCTTCCCCGTGACTAAACCTGTATATGTCACAAAACTAATAGAGAGTCAATGAGCGAAATTTCTTATTGAGGAAGAATGTGAGTTTTCTTTGGTTCGCCACCGGGTTTTTTGGGTCATCATAAGTGAGAGGCATGTTGCAACGAACTCCCGAGCCAACATAGGGTGTGTTTGATGACAAAGCCGATACAATTTTCCAAAACCCATGTTTGTAAACACTAGCTCCAAATCATTTAGTAATCCAAGCCGCTCCAATACAAGCTCTGAAGCAAAACGTGTTAGTTCAATTTTCACCATTGCCATTGCTTTAATGAAGTCATTGTCGTATTTATCCATCTTTTTGGTGATTGGTCTCAAGTGAATGTCACAGGCTTGCGTCCTCTCATTGTTGTAATAGTATGTTCGATCAATGCTTTTGAATTTTGTTTTTGGTCTCTCTTCTTCACATATGCTCTCCTCAACCGCAACTTCTTTTCCCTTTTCCCCATTGCCTATAACAGAGGAAGCAACACTCAATATCTCTTGAAACTCAATGATATATACTCATTGGTTTTTCAAAATTCACAAGTAATCAAAAAATTAAAACTGTAAATACCAAACGAATTCTACTTCAAGCATGAGTGTTTCAAATAACCAAGCACACATGTAAAGCAGTAATTACAATAGCAATCATTGTAGATAATAACAAAGCATCAATCACATTTTCAACAAGATGAAAAGAGATTAGAGAGGCGACTCCACATTTCTAAAAAGTTCGTCAAAAAAGTTAGAGATTAGGAAGTCTTACCTTGTCAGATCAGAAACGAAAATAGTACCAATGGAAAGATGATGAAAATCCTTGTGTAACTGGTTTTTAAATCGCTGAAATTGATGAACAATTGAAGGTTTTGTGTTTCAGTGGAGGTTAGGGATTTGTTTTCTCCTGTCGAGAATGAAGAAGAAGAATAACATTCAAAACTTGTCCACTTGATTCAGCCCTTATAATCGATTTTGACCATAATTAATTCGGTTTAATCTTGGTATATCCCGGTTTAATTTACTATAATTCACGGTTATAAAAAAAAAAATTAAGACCGATCGATCATACATGGTCTGAAATTATCAGAGTTTCCGAGTCATTCAGTGATCCATCGATCACTTGAATGACCGATTGATCATACATGATCATGTAGTTTTACGATTTTCCAAATCATTCAAGTGATCGATCGATCACTGTGTGGGCCCGATTGATCGTACATTGGTAGAAAGTTTTTAGATTTTCCGAGTTAATAAAGTGATCGATCGATCACTTGAGTGCCTATTCGATCATATATGATCAGGTAGTTTTAAGATTTTCCAAGTAAATCAAGTGATCGATCGATCATTTTTGTGCCTGATCGATCAGACATGGTTTGAAAGTGTTAGCCTGTCCGAGTTATTCAAGTGATCGATCGATCAAGGTGTATATGATATTTGTCTGTAAAAGCTCTTGATTTGCAAAAAGTTTAGGGTATAGGAAACATTGAATCTCGATAAGGTTAGTCATTGTAGCTGTACTCAAGAAGGTCTATTTGGATAGATATCGATGGTTATGGAAGAGTAGCTTAGGTAGCCAAGACTTGAAATTTGGTATATTGTGTTTTCTCATCATCAATCAATGATTTTGTCGGTATCATAATATTATGATTGAGTAACGTATAACATGGAACACACATATCTTACAAATACTATGCTATTGAATGTCTTTAACACAACCAATTTTTCTTCAAATAAAGCAAAAAAATAACAGAAATCTTTTGAAAATAACAAAAAGTAAAAAAGAGTGAAATTCTTATTGAAGTTCTAAAATATATCAGAAGACAATATATGAGGTTCATACTTCTCCATTCGCTCAATGAACAAAGGATCCTTTGCTGCTTCCCAAAGATCAAATGCAATCCTTTGACGAGCTGCTATAAATTTTCTCATTGCTTATCAAATCCATAGGTAGTTGATTCAAATGACACTCGATGTATTTCAACACATAAAATCCGCAATCACTTGTTGATTTATTTAATCTAGGTGGCACATAGATGGGGACGATCTCATATGGTGTCAAAAGTGGAAATTTATCCGCGTCTTGGACACTATCTCTTCTTAAGTCAACTTCGACAGAATTTTGATCATTGCTTTCCGCTCTCTATTTTGATATGTTGTTTGTCAACCTCTTTGCCAACAAAACTGTGTAAGATCAACCTCTGGGACATCTGTTTTTTGAGAAAAGTGTCATACTTTTTCCTGTAGGAAGTCTTGTGTTTCCATATTGATGTCTATGACAGAATTTTGAGAAACAAATTTATCAAATAAAAAGTTTTTTTCCTATAAAAAATATACGAACAACAAAATGTAAGCAAACCATAAAGCAATTCAAAGGTACTACGTAAACCTTACAAATCATAAGTTTAAATATTGTTATACATTACGATTTGATAGAAACGATTACAAAGCCTATATATATCCGATTAATAAAGTTATAAAAACCAAAATACAACTGAAATGAAAGACACACAAAGTTATAATTTTATCAAAAAAGCTTCAAGATTTACTTTTACGTACCCTATATTTACACTTGTGGTTGATTGAATGTTGATGTAGTGGAATCTATAGTAACTCCAGATGGTGAAAGCGATTCCTTGATTCCTTGAATCCTAATACTTCTCCCTCTAATTGATCCAAATGTGTAACTATCTCCCCCTGAAGTTTTCCAACCTAGTGTCAATGTCCTCTCCAAATCTCTTGAAAGAAGAATCAAACACTCCTACAAAGAATGACTTCATTTCTTCATTCAAACTCTCGTTTTTTGAATAACAATGTGTAGATACTTGCTTACACAACAACTTCCTTCTTTCTAGTCTTTGAACTAGACGCTTGTACATTAGTAGCTTCCTTCTTCGGATTGCTCTCCAAACCAGACAACTGGTTTTCTTCATATGTAACCTCAATATCATCTTAAGGAGCCTCATTGTCACCTCCAACACCATCATGTTCTTCTGCAACATGAATATTGACATTTTCTACACTTTGCCAAATATAGTCTCCAAAGTCATATCAAACTCTAATCAAAGAATGCAAATTTGCCACTTTGCCATCTTTTATTTCGTGAGGCCTCCAAAACTCCATAAACTCAAATATGTCAAAATTTCCTATAGAGGAAATGTATGGGTAAAGAACATCCTACATTACAAAATATTAAAAAGCTGTTAGAATTCAAACGTAAGATTTCACAATTACCTAAGGTTATTGTGAAGATATATAACTCACAAAATATTTTACACAGAATCACAGGAGAAAAGAGTTCTTCAACTAACCTTTGGTCCAAATGACTTCTCTAAAACAATAATTTCATCAGAAGATAGTTTTGCAGCACCTTTCCAATTCGAACACTGAGGATCTTCTATTAATTCATCCATAATCTTCTCTCCCATCAATTCTCCAATGACATGAATTGCGTGCATAGCCCATATTTGAAAAGCGTATGAGAAACTATCAAGAGTATAGCTGTTGGGGTTCTTCAAATCATTTTTTTCATCATAGATTTAAGTAGATGGTCAAAAGCAACAAATCCCCAAGGATAAGTCCGAACCTAATGTCATAAGTCAGAAGTTCAAGCATAGTGAGAAAGTGAGAACTGTATGATAGTAAAAAGTGATAAATATAAGAAGTGAGTAGTCCAAACCTTATCAAGCTCCATCACCAACTGGATGTATGATGTTGGTATAACTTTCTTCTCATCAATAGACACTACTAACCCAACTATCACACATAGATAAATCAATCTAAGTCTGTATGGTTCCTCCCAACTAGGAGCTTGTAATAAGTACACATCCAACTATTTCTTTATCCAAAGCCTTTCAATTATTTTCAGCAATTGACTCCAAACCCCATTATAATTTGTCCAATCCTCTAAATCAGAATTGAAAATCATCCTGGTACTTGAGCCCAATAACTGCATAAAATTCTTGCATGGAGAATCTAAGTGGCTTCTTCCAAACAAAAACACATCTCATGTTCTATTTTTGTTACCAACTACCTACTCAACATGTTGTGTATCAACCAACCGAAAACCCTAGTCTGTTTTTATGTATTGCAATCAAATGTGCAAAGACATAATCACTTTTCAATTTCGCATAATCAAAAAGCAATGCATCCTTCAGTTTGGTGAGGATTGATATTCTACATGAATTGTTTATATGATGCACTTGTGGCTCGTTTCCTTCTCTAAAAAGACGTTGTGGATAATCTTCTTCCATGGATGCACAAAACAACAAACAACAACATAATCATAATCTAACATCAAAATATGTAGTATATATATGCTAAAAACAAGCTTCAAATGAAGCAAAATCATTTGAGGTCAATGCACAAATAAGAATACAAAGAAGACTAACAATAAAATGAAGAACATATCATGCTTGAAGATGTAAAAAAAGAGACCAACTAGATTTTTCTATACAAACTGTAGGAAAGTTTATAGTTAAAAATTCACATGGTATAATCCTTTGAAACAAGTTTAATCCTTTAAATCCAAAAACAAAATTCCAAGAAAATTGAACTTCGAATTAAAAGGAAAGAGACAAACTAGGCTGGATACAAAAATTGACCATTGTATTCTCTGATATAAATTGCAGTAATTGAAAACAGTTGAAAGAATAGAGCAATCAAAAGTATTTGTAAGTTTTTCATGACCAGACAATTAATTCTAAGCTGGGATGTTTATCAGACTACTTCAGAATTTGTTAGATTTCAGTGAATATATGGGTGACTAGTTCTTCTACCTACAAATCCATTTCCACGAGAACATAATATATCACAATCTCAAATAAATCACAGAGTTATTGTGAAAACAATAAAAGAAAAAACATACTCGAAGCACTTCTTTTAAGATCGAGTCCAAAAGGAAAAAAATAATAATTTTAAGCTTAAGAACTAATAATTAAAAAGAAAAACCAGACAACATGAAAAGTCAAAAACAGAAAGTAAATGATGCATCTGTACACAAACAAGCCGAATCTACTACCGAGGTATTGGCTGCAAGAAAGATTCATCAATGGAGACATAATTCTGTGATCCAGCCAGATCAAGCATTCCCATGTTTAGAGACAACAAATGCTCTGAGCTTCGAGAAAACTCATCCAAGAAAAATCGTTCATTTATTGGTTGTGTTTGGATTAACGTGAAAGAATCGATAGCAACCTAAGCAACCTAAGAGACGTGATAGACTCAACTCATAGTCGAAAAAACGCAGAAACAAATGCAAACAATGAAGCTAAACTCATAAACAATGACTTAATCAACTAACAACTTACCAAGCAATACTCGAATGATGACTAAAACAAAATAGAATGATGAAACAAGGCAACACAACTCAATTCACGCAACAAAGAGTAGAAATAACAACACAATTTGTTTTGAATTTTCCTACAGTTATTCAACTCAAACAAGATGAGACTCGACTCAACAAAACAAAGTAAGTGATGAAACAAATAAAAACAAGGCAAACCGAACTAGAACAAGATGTGTGTGTTATAGATTAAACCTGCTGAAAACCTTAAGCCGCCGGAATAAAAAAATGTGAATTGGGGTTTTGCAGATTAGAGATTCAAGGCTATCACGCCGTAGGGGAAGAGCACGGGAGAGTGAAAACGCATGAAGATCACCGGAATATCATGCCACCGTGTTTTTCCACCGTGGGTCGTCGGACGTTAGTCGGATAGCTCGGTGATTTTGGAGATCGCTCGGGTGAAGTTTGAAGATATTAAGAGATTTTAGGATTTTAGAGATTTTAGTAATTTTAGGGGTTTTATTTTCAAATATCTGATTTGTTTTAATGATATTAAAACTAATGTAAAATATTTTTTTATAAATGAAAACCTTTTTTTAAGTGAGAATATTTTATTTGTTTCATTTTAATAATAAAAAAATTTAGAGGCAAAAAATGGATTAAATATTTAAATAAGATTACATCAACAACTTTTTCAGAAAAATTTATATTAACACATTTTTTTAAATTCCTCCATTATAATGAATGTCCCCTTGAAAATATGTAATGCGACACATAAAAGAATTCCTAGGTAAGCTTATGTGCTATGCACGAGTGAATTTTATACTATTTCATTTTATTAATTATCTTTTTATAATAAAAATATATTTTAATTAATATATTATAATTTTTTATACGTTTCAACATAACAAAATTTGTGTCTGATTTTATTATATATTCTAGGCTGGTAGCCGCCCAATGCGCTGGTTTACTTTATATATACAGTTTTTTATTTTTATTTTGGTTTGGAAATAATAGATTTGGATTTTGTATTTTCTTTTTTTTGAATAATATATTAAATTATATTTAAAAGATAACTTTTTACAATATGTGCAACGGTTTTTAGAAATATTTTTGAAAAATTAGAAGCTCTAAAAATGAAAATCGAATAGTATTTGCCTCATCAAAACCAAAACCTAGAAAACCCAATTGAAACAAAACAAGTTTTAGGAAAGAGAGTACAAACACTTTCGATAGAGCTGAAAACAAAGTCTGAAAAAATAAAATAAAAATGGCTGAAATAGCTAAAGAAGAAAGAATCTTTTGATTTATCCCCGAGAGTCAAACCATTGTTGCATTTCCTCTGAATAACACTTGTCACCAAGAGCTTTGATTGTTGATAGTTGATTTCGAACTTGTTTGTCAATCCATCAAATTAATGTAGCTGTAGAATTTGCACTTTTCTCATGCCTTCTTCTAGCGTTCCTCTCTCTCCAGACTGCGTGGATCGAAGCTTGGAAGACATAGCGCAGAAGAAAGTTCTGAGTTTGATCCACTTGTGGATCTGAAACATAGAACAAAATCGTTGACCAAATAGTAGTATACCTGGAATTGAGAATGTTTTGAGCGAGCGATTTCCATACTTGTGAAGTGAAATCACATGAAAAAATATGGTCTTGTGTCTCCAAAGAATTAGAACACAAAACACACATCCTTGTTAATCTCACATTCTAGTTACTCATACGATCGTCTGTGGACTGTCGATTG
The DNA here is from genome assembly GCA_963922655.1 of Cardamine chenopodiifolia. Lineage (NCBI taxonomy): Eukaryota > Viridiplantae > Streptophyta > Magnoliopsida > Brassicales > Brassicaceae > Cardamine > Cardamine chenopodiifolia. Next base: position 4,671,143 of record OZ000479.1, read on the forward strand.
AGAGCCGCAAGCCAAGTGCAAAAAGAGAACTTTGGAGTTGCATAAAAAAACCAAACTCCCTTATACCAAGCTACCTTATTTGAAGAGGTGCACATATGATTCCAAGTGTCCTTTGTGCTGAATGATTGTTTGAATCTATCTTATTTTTCCTTTCCAAAGCACCAGGTCCGAAAAATTGTCCCATATACTCAGAGCTTGTAAAACTTATTTTATATTATTTAGCTCCACGACTCTATGCCTTCAACTTCTTCGGGAAATGCGTGCTTCAGAAACTATATCGTGTCGCCCAATCCCCATGTCAATAATCCCTCTCACACCCACCAAATCCATCAAATAGCCTAAAGTAGACCAGTTATCAAACTAAAAAGATGTATGAATACCATTACCAACATCAACTTTACAAAAAGATTTTGCAAATGTTCTATACTTTTGAAGCTTTCGCCACATCCAATATCCCAAAGTAGAAGAGTCTCATATTGACCAGAATGTGTCGTTTGTTTGATTAAATTTGTCTCTATCCACTTAACCCATTAAAAAGTTCCATGAGAGACAATCTTCCAAATCAGCTTCAAACAATTAACACCATTCGCCTCTTTTAGTGATAAAAAACCAAGACCTCTTTCTTGTTTTGGTTTACATACCTCTGTCCATGCAAATTTCGCTTTATTCGGAATGAGGTCTGATCCGGACCATAAAAACGAAGAGCACAATTTATCAGTCTTTCGAATACAAGACTTAGGGAGTTGAAAAGCAGCCAACCGAAAATTTGTAATGCTCCACAACATCGAGGCTTTCATATTCAAACTACCAGCATAAGATAGAAAACATGATGTCCATGATCCTATACACTTCTTAATCTGCTCTAACAAAAAAGAATAGTCTACAACAATTAACCTCTTTGTGACCAAAGGAAGGCCCAAGTATCTCACCGGAAGCTGTCCTAGAGCAAAAGGAAACCAATCTCTCATTACTTGCTGAGCTTGAGGTAGAAGACCCGCTAGGTAAATCATAGACTTTTCCAAGCTAATTTATAGACATGAGCTTTGAGCGAACCCATCAAATACCCTCATAATCCCTTCCATGGAACAAATTTTTCCATCAGTAAGAAATAATGTCATCCACAAATCTTAAGTGAGTTAACCTTATATTCTTGCATCTTGGATGGTAGCCACAATATCAAACCCCTGCAGCTAAATCAAGCATCTTCGAAAGAGCATCCATACTTATGACAAAAAGATAAAGAGAAAGGGAACAACATTGACGAAAACCTCTTGCACTTGGAAAGTACCTCACAAGCTCACCATTAACTTGAACAGAGAATGAGGCCGTAGTAATACAAAAGGAGATCCAGTGGATAAACTCAAGCAGAAAATTCATGGCTCGAAGAGTATTTATGAGGAAAGACCACTAAACCGAATCAAAAGATTTTGAGACATCAATTTTTATAGCACATCGATCCGAGAATGAATCTTTATGATAGTCTTTGACTAGTTCTGTTTCTAACAACAAATTTTCAATTAACAGTATATCCTTAACAAAAGCCGACTAATTTTTCGTAATAAACTTTGGTAGCACCTGCTTCAATCTATTTGCAACCATTTTTGAAATTACTTTTTAAATCACATTGCATAATGAGATCGGTCTATAATCCTTCATCTCCCTCACATCTGTTTTTTTGGTAATCAAAGCTAGGATAGTTGCATTTATTTCCTTGGGCAAAAACTCTTTCACAAAAAATGATTGAACCGCTGTAATAAATTCCTCTCTTATAATTTTCCAAGACGCTTTATAAAATTCTAAAGTAAATCCATCAGGACCCAGGGATTTATCATTGGGCATTGAAAATTTTACATTCTTGATCTCTTCACCAAGAACTGGTGATGTTAGTTGCATCCTATTATCCTCTGAGCAAAGAAATGAAAGAAAATTATCCAGCTCTACAACTGAAACACCAGCAAATTTTGTGGGACTTGTGGGAGAAAATTCTTAGAAAACCACTCAGCCTCCTCCTTAATCTCGCCATCCTCTGACACAACTCTACCATCCATGCACTGTACTTCTCGGATTGAATTCTTTGCCTCCCGCATAGCTACAGCTCTATGAAACATCTTGTTATTTTTATCACCCACTTATAACCAATGCAACTTCGATTTCTGCTTTAAAAACTTTTCCTCTAGACCAGCCACTCTATCCCATCTCCTTAACACCACTCTCTCTTCTTCCATTAAGTGAGGCGACGAAGAATTTAAATTCGCTTGTCGTTTCTGACAATGGCCTAAATAAGCTTTCGTTTCCTTCTTTTCCAAATTCCCAACTTATTGTTCGCCAAGCTCCTAATCAAAGGTTTCATGGTCATTAACTTCTTTGAAAATCGGGACAAAGAAAAAGTAGACATGTAATGGGATCAGTTCCTTTCCAATGATTTTCTACCAAAGGAAGAAACTCCTCTAACATAGAAACCACATTGACAAACTTAAAAGGCTTCCGCTTATTCACACTTGCAGCAATACCTTTTATTTCAATTCTGCCCCGAAGATGATCCGAGCAGCCACCAGCTTCAAAAGCAGCTACAATTGAGAAAAAACCTGATTCCATCTATTAGTTACCAAGACTCTATCCAACTTTTTCATGATCAGATCATTCTCCCTTTTAGTAAACCAAGTATAGAGCGGACCGTGACAAGCCATATCCGAAAAAGAACAATAGTTTACCAAAGTCTGGAAATCTCGCATACTTGGTGTAGTTGAAGGACTTATATCAACTTTTGAATGTTCAGCCATGTCTAAAGTCTCACAAAAATCACCAAAGAGAATCCATGCTCTATTACAAAATATAGGAGAGTCATGATGATCTCTCAACTCCCTCCATAACTCTTTACGATCCTCCATAAATTGGAAGTATATATAAGAGAACAAGAAAACTCCTCCTCTTGATTTTCTAACTTCACAGAACATGTCATGATTTGACTACTCTTAAACAAAGGAGTCAGTCTAACATTTTCTCTCCAAACTACCTAAATACGACCAAGACGGCTATATTCATAGTTTCTTAAGATTGACCAACTGTGAACAGCTTATTACCTAACGATTAAGACATTCCCTCCTTAACTCTTGTCTCGAGAAAACAACCAAAATCAAACTTCCCCTCGTTAATCCAATTCTTTATTACAGAATATTTTGATGTTTTATTCAATCCGCACACATTCCAGAAAAACCCGACATACTTATTCCTTCTTAGGGGGTTTCTTTTTCCTCGCTAAACAAGGAAATGAGTCCTTAGTAATGGAAATGATAGGTTCAGCGAACTATTTTGAAACTTCTTTTGAAGAGTGAGGAAGGTATGTCCTTTGAGCATTATCTTCCCTTCCCATATCAACTTTCCCGAGGATATTCTTGCCTTCATCCTTTTCCTCCAGCCCTCAGATCACTTCCCCATCCTTACTAATCTCCTCTTCCCCTACCTATAGAACCAAAAAACGTGATGGCGATAACAAAACACTTTCTTCCTCCTGTGGTAGACTACCTTTAACTAATTTTTTTAGAAAGACTTCTTCCTAGACTTCTGAAACAGCCACCACCTCTCATACATCACCCCCATTTACATCTTGACATGTAGGATGTGCTATACCTTTGAGAATTATGAAATTTTCTTCTTTCCTAGGAGTCAAAACCAATTTTAAATTGAGATAATTTGATACATCGATAACCTCACCTACAACACCCTTGTCTGCTTCTCCACATGCAAGTTGTGTGATAGCCTGGAGGACATCATTAATCTCAGATGATTGATTTTTTTATCATTATAAGACAATTCAACCAGTGGTGCACCCACTCCATTTCCCACATCTCGCTGTTTTTCCATCATTTTCAAAATTGTTTTACAAGCCTGAGCTATAGAGACAAAATGATTTCCCAACCCAACCGCCTTGGACTGAACCGCTAAGTCACACTTAAGTAATATTGGAGTTACAACAGCCTGTGTTGAAACTTCTTTTCTAAAGCGACAAACATCCTTTAGATGACCCCATTTAAAACAGTTTGCCTACTTAGGTGGTAGCCACGAATATTCATATGACACTTGAGAAGAAACCTCTTGTTTTGATCTGAAAACGAAAGAATCTGGAAGATGTTTGATTAAATCAACTTCAACAATAGCCTTTGCTTGGTCAAAAATCTTGCATAACTCAGTCTCTGGATGGAGACGTTTTGGTTCACCCACTGCACTTGCCAAGAAACTAATTCCCTTACAAGAAAACAAAGAAGCAAGTGTATTCTTAATAAAAATCCATATTAGCATGTTTCGAAGAGCCTTATGTGCCTCCTCCGAAACAGGCCCGTAGTTCAAAACCATCATAGGCTTATCTGCTATGTTCCACATACCTCTTCGCAGAACCCTATCCCTGATAACTCGATCTCGAATCCTAAATTTTATTGTTGCATTCACAACAAAAGCATCGATTTGTGTTAGCTTATTACCATAGCTCCATATCTTATTTACGAATACGTGTATCTTTGCAATGTGAGATGCAATTTCAGGGAAAGAGTAGACTTCTTCTGCACAACAAATTAATAAAATTTCCTAGAATCACTTTGTAAAAAACCTGAGGTACCAATAGCATCCACTAAACATTGTACCCCCACAGCCCCTAAAACAAAAGAAGCTCCACCAGTAAGACCAACAGATGATTTTCCACCCTTCAAAGAAACAGAGATCACTTTCCATGCAGCCCAAAACCCTCTGTAGAAATCACTGACTCTAATCCCGGAGCCAAACTACTACAGCCTACATCAATCTTCACTTTAACACTCAGAAAAATATCGACCTCCTGCCCCGCATTGCGATTAGCCCCGAGAGAAACCAAACACTGCTTACCCTGCAGAGAAAAACCTAAACACGAAGAAACATCATCCTCCGATAGCAACCCCCTTTGACGCCGAAACCAAAACCGAACCTCCAAAAATATCTAGAAACAGAGCCCTCCGCCAAAACCAAACCCAAAGAAACCAAAGAACCAGAGACACCCAATGCAAAACCAGTTCCTTCTCCTGAGAAACAGAGGCCACAAGCGCTTAGGCTGGCTGAAAAATGATAAAGGTGATGCTTGGACGGGCGTGTTCGAATTCTGATCGTTTTTTCGCGAGAAAGGGGGACCACCCTCTAAGCCTAGAAAGTTAATATGCTATTTCCACTATGAGCTCAAAGTAAAGTGATTTTTGAATGAAAACTGGGTGGGGTTCTTGGATCGGTCTCGACCAGAAGACCAAGAGGTACTTTTGTCAGGAGCTGGCTTAAGCAACCAATCCATTGATAGTTCTCCCAACATCAATCTACGAATATCAACGACTTTTCCCACAATAAGAGGTAAGGGATGCTAGGAACCGGTAATAGTCATAGTGGGACCTCCTTTTATGTCTTTAACAAAGTCTACTTCCACCCCATCAGGGAGTGAAATAGAACATGAAACCTTAAGCTCCCAAGTAGTGGGCGGATCGCCGGAGCCAACTTTGGGTCTTATCGTCTTTCGGCTCTGTCCGAATTTTGTACACTGTGGTGAGTATAGAGCAGACCAACTACCGAGTGAAGAGAGTCGAATTAGTCAAGCGGCTGGTGGACTCAACACTTTGCTTAAGAAGATGCTTTTTACAATGCGAAGTACTCTTCACCAGAGGTTCAATGATGCCAACGAAGGGAACAAGCGGAAAGGCTCTCAAAGGCAGTTGTTCAAGCAAGCAAATGGCTAGCATGGCCGAGGAAACACAATGAACGGGACGATGAACTCACCAGAACAAAGAAGAGCAGACTAGTAAGGGACCAACAGGGATGCTAGGATCGGCTGCTTCCTCTCCTTTCAGTCGAGTTACTAATGTACCTCTCCCAAGTACCCAAACCTGAATCTGAGCCCTCAGTCAACAGCACTGAAACTGAAATAGCAGAAGCTGAACCAAAACTCAAAAACACAGACTCAAAAACCAACGCAGAACTAGTAACAGCAGAAATTTGACCAACATAACCATAAAAGACACCCATTTGAAGAACCCACTTCTCGTCCTTGGATTTTATACTTTCTTTCACTCACATTTGAAGAACCTGAAAATTTGATCTTTTGACCACAATTAAATTTATACTACTCCGCGGAAAATCTTCTTTGTGACATACAACAATTGGAGTTCTATCTTACTTACGTTGTATTTGCACGTTCTCAACTCGCAACAGAGATATAATTGCAATTACGGTGTTGAAAATCATATCTTTTAAACTACATGATTAAACAAATGAACTCATCCAATGCGCTTTGTGAACATCAATTACCAACGTTCAAATCCATACAGATGCAATTTCCATTTTTCACAAGTGTTTCGGCCGATTTTACACTCACGGTAAAGTTAAAACTTGTAAAATCCTAGAAAAAACGCTCTCAAAAAATTTCCTCTTCTGAATACAAGGTGATTTTAGAGGTTCCCTAGGGATCCTCACAATGGTGGCACCGCCACTGCCTTCGGTCTCCTCAGGGGCGGCCGGAGGTTCATCATCAAGTACCACAGATCATCAAACAAATGATTCAAGTACTTGCAGAAACATTGCTGCTGATAGCAGTTCGAAAATTCAGTCCAACGGATCTTTGGAGCTCTTTGCTTCTGTACCGCCGCCTTTTGAGTCTTCTAAGGTAGGAGACACATGCATAGAGAAGAAATCGCCGGCTGGAGTAGTTGTTGTGGAGAATTTTGTCTCTGTTCTAACAGTTCCGACAATGTTGGGTGAGGCTTCAGGCATGGTGCCGTCTGACCCAGGGTACCGCCAAAGTTCAGAAGGAAGACAAGGTATGAAGAAATCGTGGCTGCAGATTGCTGCAAAAAATTTCTTATCTAAGTACGACTGCAAAGTCACATTGGTTGGGGGTAAGGGAGTAGTGTCGGTCCCTGATGAGATTCTTCAAGATGCACCTCCGTTATGGGATGAATTTCTTGTAAGTCGATTCGCTTCTGGATCGCCTTATATTGCTAAAATCCATGTGATCGTAAACAAAGTTTGGAACATTGGTGACAAATCTATCAAAGTGGATGCATATGAAGTGAATGAAAGCTCAGTAAAATTCTGTATCAAACACGCTGGAGCGAGAAGTCAAGTGCTTAGACGTAGTATGTGGAACATTTGTAATGTACCAATGATCGTATCCTATTGGAATCACATCTCCGAAGATGCTTAGCCGGAGATCACTTCCATGCCAATGTGGGTTAAAGTAACAAATGTTCCGCACTCCCTTTTCCCATGGAAAGGACTTAGTTTTCTCGTTAGTCCTCTGGGCATTCATTCGTGTCTCCATCGAGAAACTGAATTAGTGCCCAACTTTGAGGAAGCAAAGATATTTGTGGTTGTTGATCTATCGCAGCCTCTGGCTAATCACTATTTTTCAAAATTCGGACTGACGAAGTGAGGGTTACTTACAGCTCTCCTTGGCTTCCATCTCGGTGTACTTTATGCTTGAAATGGGGGCACATAACTGAAGGCTGTGTGTTCAACCTACAATAGCCTCAGGTCTCTGCAACTTCGCCAAAACAGAGGTCTGCTTCCGCAGTTTCTGTGCCAACGGAAAAACATTCAGCATCCTCGGGCAGTGGTCTAGTCTCAGCCATGTCTCTCTCTCTGTCATCAAAGAAGAAGATCGATATTGAAGTTGGTAAAAAATAGAGTAACGGTGGGTTGATGCAAGTAAGTACGGTTTCTGCGGTGACTTCACCCGTCGCTGAGGTCTGGGAAAAACGAAAAAAGTGACACTAGTGAGACTACATAACATAATGTGGTAATTCAGGCAGAGAACTGTACAGAGTATGTGGCTACAAAAACAGAGGATGTGAAGCACAGAGCTGAAGTTGTAGCCACAACACCTATGAATGAGGCTAAACCACAGAGCTTACCTGGGTTGGATTCGGTTTGCAGAATAGAGGGCTGCTTCACTTCTGGAACACACGGTAGTGTTGGGAGAGATGGGAATACAATTCAATAGGTGGTAGCTTCAGACATTGAGGAGGGAGAGATAAGTTTGTTATCACCAGTTCTCAAGTCTTCGGAAAATGATTGGGCTATCGTCTCTCATTTGGGAAACAAAAGATCACGCAACTCACTGCACTGGGCTGAAGCATCACCAAAGTCTCCACCACTTCTTTATGGTCAGGTAACTATTGCATCTCCCTCACGTTTTGCTATTTTGCAGGTTCAGGAGGAAGATGAAACATTGGAAGTTCTAGCTCGTAATCTGCATGTTCCAACGCAAGAGATTGTTGAGGGAGCGAGTGAGTATGAAGATCTCTCAAAACTTAAAGGAAGTAACGTGTCTCTGGATTCAGACAAAAGAGGGTCTACTTCCGAAAAATAGAATCATTCTCACCATTAGGATATGAAACAGGCTGAGGGGTTATCAGTTCGTCTGACCCTTCCGAGATCCTCGAACGTATCCCATAAGTATTTTGCAAAGGCCTCTCAAATGGTTGGAGGCTCAACACTCAATGGATTCAGCAAACGGATATCCCAAAGAAAACATTAATGTCGTGTTTCTCCTGGAACGTCCGTGGGTTTAATAAAGTGAGAAATCATTCGGTGGTAAAAGATTTAATTCCTTCTAACTCAATGGACTTTGGGGGTTTATTGGAAATGAGAATCTCTGAAAGTAAGTCGTCTCACATAGCAAAGTCAGTTTTTCGGGATTGGTCAATGATATCGAACTATGAGCATAACCCACTATGAAGGATATGGGTGGTCTGGAGCAAAAGAGTTGAGTTTAAAACAGTTTTTGAAATAGAGCAGATGATTACGGGTTTGATTAACTTCATGGGTTTTACGGAGATGTTTCTTTGTTCATTTATTTATGCATCCAATGACTTGGTTGAGCGTCGTGCTCTTTGGCGGGATCTCAAGTTCATTCAGGACTAAAGAGGATGGAATTGTATCATGTGATGAAGGTGTAGATAACAGTATGGATATCAGATATGGCTAATAATTATGTTGAGGTTCCACCTGTTGTAGAAACTAGTCAGATTGTAGACGCATGGGAAGATGGTTTGGATATGAGTCTACTTCAAGAATTTCCAAATAGGAAGGCATTGCAAGATATGGTGGATAGAACCTCATTTATTAACAGTTTTGGTTTTGCTATAAAAAAATCTGATCTGGGACGTTTAGTGCTAAAATGTAATAAAGAAAGTTGTAAATGGGGTTTACGAGCTCAAGGATTCAAAATACATATGTTTTCTCGATTAGAAGGTACACCAAGATGCATACATGCTCTCGGGCTAGTAAGAGCGACAGCCACATGAAGAGGAAAGGCACACCACAATTAGTTGCAACTATTTTCCATGAGAATTATCCAGGAAAAATGAAAAATCTAACTCCTAGAGTTATCATGGATCTTGTTAAGACAAAATTAGGTGTGACTATATCATATTCCACAACGTTGAAAGGGAGAAATCTAGCTGTTAGTGATTTGCATGGTACCCCGGAAGAAAGCTACAAGATGTTGTATTGCTTTTTGCACATGTTCGAGAAGCACAATGATGGTACAATAACACATGTGAAATTGGATAAGAAGGAAAAATTAAAGTACCTATTCATAGCTTTGGGAGCTAGCATTAAAGGGTTTTAAGTCAACAACGGATATGGTGGTGTACTAATTTTTGCTACAGCTCAAGATCCTAATCGTCACCATTATCCCATAGTGTTTGGTGTACTCGATGATGAGAATAATGCAAGTTGGACATGGTTTATGGAGATGTTGAAAACCGTTATACCAGACTCTTCTGAATTTGTATTTATGAGTGACAGAAATGCAAGGCTCATCAGGGCCATAAGTAATGTGTATCCTCAGACTCATCATGGGTATTTTATATGGTATTTGTCCCAAAATGTGAAAGGTCATGCTTTTAAAGTTAACAAAGAAATAGTCGCATGGAGATTCATGGAGTGCATTAGGCATTACACAGTGGATGATTTCAACTGTGCTTATACTTCTTTCAAGACGAGATATCTTTATGCAGCCAAGTATTTGGAGGAGAGTACAGAGAAAGAAAAATACGCAAGGTGTAGTTTTTTAGGAGAAAGATACAACTTAGACACAAGCAACTGTGTGGAATCTTTGAACAATGTTTTTAAGGACGCAAGGAGGTACTCCTTAATACCCATGCTTGATGTGATCATTAAAACATTTGCTAATTGGTTTAATGAACATCGGAAGAAGACTATGTCGGGATCAATTTCAAATAAACGGGTGCCTTTAGTGGAGAACTGCATGCATGATTTATGGGCTGTTGCTGAGAAATTGATTGTGACGGAACTAAACACTTTCGAGCTTGAATACAATGTCATCAGTAGTGATGGAAAGCCTTATTTGGTGAACTTGCTCTTGAAAAGTTGTAATTTTAGGGTGTTTGATATTGAAAAGTATCCTTGTGTGCATATATTAGCCGCTTACATTGAATTCCTAAGGCATGATGATAGAGCTCGTGATATCCAATTACATGAGTTGTGTTCAAAATATTATTGGACGGAGTTGTGGGCAATGGCGTATCACAAGACAATCTATTTAGTGCCGGATATGTCTCAATGGGATGTTCCAAATGACATCAAAAGCAAAAAAAATCATATCTCCGGATCGAAAAATAAAAACAGGAAGGAAGAAAGTAAAAAAGTTTCCATCGGCTGGGGAACGGCGTCCAAGGACGCAAAAGAAAAGGCGGCCGAGACAAGGACTCCAATGGTTGTTATTTGGAAATCGTGTTTGATTTTATCTTGGTTTGGACAACTACATAAACTGCTTTTCCGTTATGTAATATTATATATTGGTTCTGTGACTACTAGGTAATACATGTATAACTAATGAAAAATGGAAAACTGGTATAACTAATGAAAAACTGGAATAACTGGTATAAATAATGAAAAACTAGAATAACTAGTATAACTTGTATAATTGAGAAAAATTGATAATAGAAAATAATAATTATGTTACATTGTCTATTAAGAAAAAATTACAATAATACTATATATTAAATTGTTACATAAAACACTAATAAGAATTATATGTTAATCGACAAAAATCAATTGGTATAACTGGAAATTATTATTATTATGTTATAATATTACGTTGTGTATTAATAAGAAATTATATGCGTTGTAAACGTCAGAAATAAATGGTTACAATATGTATTAGGATGAGAATTACAAAATACTATATATTAAATTGTTATGATATAATCTACAAATATATTCCTTATACTTATAAGGTGACTTCGTAAATAATAACCAACTTAGGATATCAAAGTTACAAAAATATAGGTTTGTAACATATTAATGCATAAAACACTAAAAATTATATGTTAATCGGCTTAAATCAAATGTAAAACTAAAAAAACAAATTTGAAGAGTACATAATACTAATTAAAATGGAAAACAACCAAAGTATAACTACTTGAAACTTTGATATAACTACTATCTTCAGTATAACTAATTGGAACTTTGGTGGCGCATATGTGACTAAAATACACACGTGGAGACATAACTTTTGGCGCCCAACCCCAAATATTTTGGCGCCCAACCCCAAATATTTGGCGAAAATTTTCTCTTCCTATAATTTATTCTCTTTCTTCTCCTCCATTATTTGAGAAATTATTTCGAGCCTCTCATTCCCTTCTTCCCAAAGCTCGAAATTTTTTTTTTCTCTTGAATTCTTTTTCCTTCTCAGTCGATTTCGGGTAAGATTTTCACTTAACGTTAGGTCTTGATTGGGTTTAATTGTGAATAATTTCGATTATTTGTTTCAATTAAGGTTAGGTCTTTGATTTAGATTAAGGTAATCATGGATACAATCTCAGAGAAGGACCCAAATTACATTGAAATGAAGAGGAACAAGGAGCTATACGACATGCAATGTTTAATAGCCAATGGTGACTATGGCCTTACTTTAAGCTGTCCATGTGGTGGAAGCATCATCGAGGAAACCTCAACCGAAGCGCCCATAGGAAGGACATACTTTACATGAAATGTGTTTAAGGTGAGAAGAGGACATCGATTTTAGATTAATGGCATTAATGTTGAATATGTGATGCTATATTTGTCGTTATGTGCTGAATGATGGCTTACATATTCGAAAATTTTGGGTTCACGCTATCGAAGAAGAGGTGATTAATTTAAAGAAGGAGTTGATGAGCAGTCCAAGGAGGGAAGTATCGGACTCCATGAATTGATGATAAAACAATTGCGTAGGGAGGTGGAAAGAAATGCTGAAGAGATTACAAACACGAAAGAGTTAGTGGTTGGGCTTGTGGGTCAAATCGAAAAGCTTTTTGGTCCTATGCCTTGATATAAAAATAATTCTTTGGGGACTTATCTTTGTTTGTTTTCTAAGACTTAACTTCCTTTTGGACTTAACTTTTGTTTTTCCCTTTGTTTTGAAATACTCTTGTTTTGTAAGATGCTTGATCTTGAATTGTGTCGTTATGTAATTTTACCAAGTATTACCACTTGTAGTACGAATTAAGATACAAAAAAAAAGCATAGCTCTAACAAGTATTACCAGTAGTATGAATTAAGATACAAAAAAATAGCATAGTTCTACCTAGTATTACCAGTATTACGAATTCAAATACAAAAAAAAAGCATAGTTCTACCAAGTATTACCAGTAGTATGAATTAAGATAAAAAATAGCATAGTTCTACCCAGTATTACCAGTATTACGAATTCACATACAAAAAAACAGCATAGTTCTACCAAGTATTACCAGTAGTCGAATTAAGACAAAATAACATATTTCTAACTAATATTACATGTATCCCGAATTCAAATACAAAAAAACAGCATAGTTCTACCAAGTATTACCAGTAGTACAAATTAAGACAAAAAAATTAGCATAGTTCTACTCAGTATTACGAATTCAAATACAAAAACAACATAGTTTTACCAAGTATAACCATTAGTACGAATTAAGATACAAAAAAGCATAGTTAAACAAACCAAGATAGTTTTCGAATTCAAATACAAAAAAAATAAGCGTCCATATTTTTCTTTGACCAAAGATATAGTCTTCACACCACATTGTTCTTTGAACTTATCACTCACGTATTTGGGTTCTCGTCTACTCCAGTCCGTTTAACACCCTTGTTAGGTGGTTGTGGGGAAGGATCAGCATTATCCTCGTTTGATGGGTCTATGGAAGTAGCAGTATCGTACTCCTCGCCTGATGGAGCTGCAGGCGCCTCAATCGAATACAATTATACTCTAGTATTACCAAGTATTACCAAACAATCAAATACAATTATATCTAGTATTACCAAGTATTACCTAGCAATTATCAAGCAATCAAATCCAGTTATACTCTAGTATTACCAAGTATTACCAAAGGTTATACTCTTGTATTACCAAGTATTATAAAGTCTTACCTTTGACTTCTCTTCTAACTCCTTCATAGAAGCTTCCAGGGATCCGAGTCTTTTGTCGAATCCATCAACCTTGTCCACAATTTCCTCCATCTGTTCTCCCATTTCTTTTACGAGATCTACCAATTCAGCGAAAGTTGAGTCTCCCAATCTTTCATTGGTGGTTATTTCCTCGTTCACCACATCCATAGGTTCCTCTCCTAATCGGAAAGCCACATATTGGTTAAACATTTCCTCAAACAAAACGGTATAGCCTTTACGAAGACATTGCATCCAACTGGCAACAACGAGATCATGTTTATTATCGTCGTCTTCTTCTTCCGTGATTTTAGCTAGAAGAGAGTTTTCTTCACCTCTAACGACTAGGATACTATCAATGTCCTATGAACGTAAACAATGAAGAAAGATTATAACATAACAATCCAAAATAATTTATATGGAAAAGATAACTAGGATAACTCACCACAGTTCTACCAAGTTCTTTATTATTTTCGAAAGTGGGAACCCTTTTAATTCGCCTTTCTTGAACCTTTTCATGCACATCCTAGGACAATTTTCATCTGCGCCTGGATAATCTTATCGGAATTTATTCCTCAATTCCAGAATTGCCTTAAATGCTAAAAGATACACAACACATATATACTTAGAGTTAGCTAAGCATAAGAACTAGTAACAATGACCAATACCTCAAATAATTTTTACTAACCTCCATAGGAATACATAAACCGAAAATTGGCCATAATGAACTCTACTTGACAGTCCCTCGAAAATGAGTCATTATATGCTCGGTCTCTCGTAGCATATTATCAAATAAAAATCTCCCTCAAGGAAAATTTCTACAAAACGTGAGATCATCCACAGCTCTAAGAAAAAATGGCTCCATGGGCTTAGCATTTTCTCCCATCTTTGTTTGCGCTATAATGATGCAGGATAAAGAAGTAGAGAACCGCCATCTTCAACCTATCTCGACAGCGTACCATTTCCTCTAGCTTATTCTTCACGTCTTGATATCGAATTGTTTTATGCCCCCTAAAATGCCTCTTCACAAAGGCTTCACTCTCTGCTTGATCATAATCGAGTAGATAGTTACGGCAGTTTAATCACGATATCAAGGCGTGTTCCTTTATACCATAGTGAATGGGAACACCACTGAAGAAAAACCAGGCTTCCTTCTTTTTCTCGATGCATACTGTTCGAAGAAGGAGCATCCACATTCCCATAACCTTGTGGTTTTTGTCCTTTGGCAAGTGGAAAATGTGTTTGAACTGTGGATGTTCCTCAAACCATTTCCTCTCAAACGTAGTGAGCGGATGAGTCAAACCGTCTAGGGTTGTCAAAGCTTCATGGATTAAATACCTCTTTGCCAACTTAATTTTCTTTGTATACTCCGTTGTCGGGAAGTACATTCTCAAAACCAGTTTTACCAATTTATACCAGTAGTACGAATTAAGATAAAAAAAACAGCATAGTTCTCTCAAGTATTACCAGTAGTACGAATTAAGATATAAAAAATATAATTTTACCAAGTATTACCAATATTACGAATTCAAATAGAAAAAATAACCCAAGATAGTTTTACCAAGTATTACCAGTATTACAGATAAATCCGACTAGTTTTACCAAGTTTACCAATATTACAAATAAATTCGACTAGTTTTCCAAGTATTACCAGTATTACAGACAAATCCGACTAGTTTTACCAAATATTACCAGTATTACAAATAAATCCGACTAGTTTTACCAAGGATTACCAGTATTACAAAGAAATCTGACTGGCTTTACCAAGTATTACCAGTATTATAAAAAACACTAGTTCTACTTATTCCCTAACTAAAACGAATGATATCAAGAGCAATTACTTACCGTTGAGTCGATGGAGTCGCTCACAGTTTGGCTTGTATCTTCTTCTTCTTCATTCTGGCTGACATCCTCATCCTCATCACCATTCTCATCTATATCCTTCTTATTCTTCGAGATGTTCTTCTCTCTCATCACTCCCCTCGTCCTCATCACAAGCAATCTCTTCTCCTTCTTTAATCTTTTTGTCTTTTTGAACCGGAGGTTCTCTTTCTTCAATCCTTTCGTCTTCTAGAACCGGAGGTCGCAGGTTCTCAACACGAGCAATCTCTTCTCCTTCTTCAATCTATTTCTTCTTGTTTCCCCCTCTTGTCCTAACCATTTTCGTTGAAAATCGAGTTGAAAATCTCAACAATCGAAGCTAAACGACGCTAATTATCCTTAGTATTACGAAAGAGGAGACAAAGAGAACTTATGAATGTCATGATTGTGAAAATTTAGGGAGGGATTGGAGAAATCGATTTGATTTGAAGAATGAGTTAGGTTTCGGTTTTGATCCGATTTTTTTTGGGTAGGTGGATAAAAACCAGGTTCTCAATGTAATTATCAAAATTTTTATAGGAAAAATCGTAATATACTAATTTTTCAATTAAAATTAATTCAAAACTAAATTTGGTTTTTAAAGTGGAGTTTTGAGATTTTTATGAAACATTTAGGCCCTTTTAAGATTATTGCTCAGAATTTTCTAAACTAGTGTTTTACTATTATAGCAGTATACTTGGAGTCAGGTGGAACATCATTTCCTTTTCTTCTACTTTGCTATTTCTTCTTCAGAACCCATTATCTTCCTTTCCCTTTCTTGTTTGTTCTCTGCTTCTTCTTTGGCCTATTCCTATCTGATACACACACCTTTTCTGCAAACACAACCAAAAAAAAAACCGAGAATAGTAGTATGAGCTTCAGACAATGTAGTACAAGCTGGCCGCACTTCCAATCCTCTGGATATTCAAACACTTTGTTCCATGCTCTCATATAAACTGGTAAAGCTTAAAAAAATTAAAACAAAACTCAAAGTATACTCCAAGTATAAGAAATCCTGCAAAGAAAGATATATCAACATTTTAATCGATGAACAACCGAGAAAAGCAATCGAAACAGTCACAGTGAGAAGACAATAAGACAAAAACGACAAGAAGCTGAGCAACTTTCTCTTCAAACTCTGTTGGTGCCACACCCTGTCGTTCCTGTGATTATAATCAATAATCGATTAAAAACAATTCCAGTAAACGACGGCATTCCTTCAAAGCCATTGATAATTTGATTCCTCCGATGACGAAGTCACAACTCGAGACCAGAGGAAACTTAGACGAATGCAAACAAGACCTCACACAAAACAAAACGAACGCTAACAAGACCTCGCGAAAATATTTCAGGCCAAAGAACAGACGAAGAAGAAAGAAAGTTTTTTTTCTCTTTTTAAATATATTAAATGAAAATTAATAATAAAATTTCAAAAATCATGCTGTTTTGGATTAAAAAACGACAAGTTAAAAACAAAAACATCGTGTAATTTTTTTGACCCAAAACGACGTCGATTTGAGGTTACTTTTAGTTTTCTAACACAGCTAACAGAGTTACGTCGACGATATGCAGAACGATTATTTAGAGGATGACTTTGGAGTTGATAGGATTGATCTGCACAATTTTTAGATGAGAGTTTTTGTTGCAAAAAATAAAAAGGTGATGGTTTATTGACAAAAAAAAACTCTATTATAATCTACTCCATGTAGATAAATATTTTTTTTCATAAATAGTTTTTTGGTCTGAATAGCATTGGAGTCGAGGAGTAGCATTGGAGTCAAGGCCAAGGTGAAAGAGAGTTATATTTTTCTTTTGGTATATTAAACTAAAATTATATATATGGTAACTTGATAACCTTTTTTTAACAGCGAATATTTGATCATCTAAATTGAATGAATAACAATATAATCAACAGGATTAAAATTTATGATAAGATCAATTCCTTAGTTTTTATCATGATTAAATATTACTACCTGGATATTAAATTTGAGAATAATTGAAAAGGAGCAATTTTGTTAGATCGAATTAATAAGTAAAAAAAGTTGAGATAACGATTTTTTTTTATTGTTTTCAACTATAAAAATAGTAAAGTTTACCTAGAATAATCTTATTTTTCAATATATTAGACTAATGCTCAAATAAAAAAATTTATTACACTAACTTTACTTATCTTTTGAAAAATACAAAAAAACCAATACTAAATATACTATTAACAGAATTGCTATTTTTACTAAAATTAAAAAAAAAATCAGATTTTATTAGAAACAAAATTCCCACATCCAATCCTCAAAACCTTAAGTTTTTCTTCTATAATCAAAACATCACGACATCCAGAGCGATGTCTGAAATGCCACTTTGGCGAAAAAAATAATCTGAGATGCCACAAAATAATCTGTGTGCCATCCATAATGTGTTATTCCTAATTTGCCCTTAATGAAAATTTTGAGTGGCATTTCAGAACTTGATTCTCTCCTCTTCGAAGCTTATCTTCGTTTTTTGCGCCAAGCCCCCTCCTCCCCGCCGTGCATCTCTCTTCTTCGCGTGTCCGCCGCCGGCCGCAAGAGCCGGCCATTTTTTGTCTGTCATCGCCGCCTCCGTCCATCTGTAACTTGTTCTCCTCTCTCATCATACATTGTTAGCATAGTTAGAGGATTTAGGGATTTTAGGGATTTGATATTAAAATTAGTTGTTTGGGTAAGCACATTTGGTTAGTAATGGGACGATTAGGTATTTACATTGGTAATTTGTCGAGTGTAGCTGTTTAATTGTGTTGAATTGAGTTGAATCTGAGATAATTAAGAATCGTAATCAGGAAATCTGCAGACATAGGGCAACTGGCACAAATGGGACAACTGGTAAAATGGGACAAATGGTACAAATGGTATAACTGAGAGATGTGACCTGTGTAATTCATAATTGTGTTTTATTTTATTCTATTTACAGGATGAAGAAGAACAGCCACACAAACGTACATTTCGACTACGGATAGTACTATTCAGAAGAGCATGATTGGATTTCAAGAAATTCTATATACGGTATAGCGTTTAAGACCTCATCTTTGGAGGAGATAACTTTATCGGTGTTAGTAGAGAAGATCTGCTGGAAGATAGCGATTGATGAAAGCTCGGGAAAGCTGAAATTGAGTTACAATCTATCTAATTCTCGGAGGGAGTCATATATTGTAGATGATGAGGACGTATATGTTTTTATAACGTTATTTGATAAAGAAGGACTTAAACCTGTTTTGTATGTGGAGTTATTAAAAGATTTAGAAAATAATCAAAGGATGGAGCAAGTTTCAAGAGTGGAGGAAGGAAGTTCATTTGGTGTGAAATATGGGGAGCTGGGTTCAAATAGCAGAGATGGAAATCCAACAGTCCTTGCTATATTGAGAGAGAGTGATACAGAGGAACAACAAAATGAGCTGATTATTGAAGATATGATGCAGAATGCTGGTAATGAAAATGTTGTTGATGAAGATTGTGAGAATGTATCACGTAATAAAATTGCGGCTGTGGATAGCCCGATAGATAACCATGTGGATGATGGTTTGGATGGTAGACATGAATATGTTGAGCTTCCATGTCATGTAGAAGAAAGTCAGTATGTTAAAGAATGGGAAGATGGTACGGGTCTTGAAATAAATCAAGAATTTTGTTCTAAGGAGGCAGTGCAAGATCTGGTTAACAAAGCTGCAAATAGAAACTGTTTTGGGGTCCAAACTTTTTAAGTCAGACACGGAGCGACTTATGCTACGATGCCGTCAAGCTGCACAAGGTTGTACATGGTATTTACGAGTTGCAAAATTAAGAAATCAGGTATTTTGAGTGTCAGAGTACATAGAAAGATGCATACATGCTCTCGGTCTATTGAGACTACAAGCAATAGTAATCAGAGAGGCACACCATGATTAGTAGCATCGGTTTTGCATGAAGACTATCCAGGTCGATTTGAGACCCCGAGTGGTAAAAACATTGTGAGTATTGTTCAAGGAAGACTTGGTTTGCATTGTTCCTACTCTACTGCAATGAGAGGGAAAAAAACATGTTAGTGATGTGCGAGGGAGTCCTGAAAAAAGCTACAAGATGTTATTTTCTTATCTTTACATGTTAGAGAAGGTCAATCATGGGACAGTAACAAGTGTGGAATTGGATGAAGAAAAAAGGTTCAAATACCTATTCATCACTTTGGGCGCTAGCATTGAAGGGTTTAGGGCAATGGAGAAAGTGATAGTTATGGATGCAACTTTCCTTAAGACTATATATGGTGGTATGTTAGTTTTTGCAATAGCTCAGGATCCTAATCATCACCATTATCCAATTGAGTTTGGTGTAATCGATAGTGAGAAAGATGTTAGTTGGACTTAGTTTTTGGAAAAGTTGAAAACAATTATACCAAATGTTCTTGGATTGGTTTTTATAAGCGATAGACATGCAAGTATCATCAAGGCAGTTTCGGAGGTGTACCCGAGCGCACTGCATGTACATTGCATCTGACATTTGTCTCAAAACGTGAGAGGACATGTGAAAAATGAAAAGGATCTAGCTACAATGAAATTCAGGGATTGTGCTCATGTTTATACTAAGAGTGAGTTCAACAGAGAGTATAGTGAATTTAGGAGTAGGTTTCCTAAATTCGGTGCGTATTTGGATAAGAGTATAGGACTAGAGAAATAGGCACAGTCTCATTTTGAAGGAGACAAGTACAACATAGACACCAGCAATTCCGTAGAATCAATGAATAGTGTGTTTTAAAAAGCAAGGAAGTACAGCCTATTACCTATGATTGATGCGATAGTTGAAAAAATATCTGAATGGTTCAACAAACATAGGAATGAAGCTGCCGGTGCATCGGACACAAATAAATTGGTGCCTTTTGTGGAGAACGAATTGCACACAAGATGTGTAATTATATCACGTTTAATGGTATATGAGTTGAACAACTTTCAGCTTGAATACAACGTTATTGGGGTCGATGGGAAGACTTATTTGGTGGACTTGAAAATGAAAAATTGTTCTTGCAGATGATTTGATATACACAAGTATCCATGTGTCCATGCAATAGTCGCAGCCAGGAATGTCATGAATGTCATGAATGTCATAAGAAAGGAAGATAGAATAGAGACTATCCAAATCTATGATCTCTGCTCAAAATATTACTTGATTGAGACGTGGGCATTAGCCTATTACATGACGATTTATGTAGTGACGCATGAGTCTAACTGGACAATTCCTACTAAAATTCAAGAAATGTTTGCCTTACCGCCGGTGTACATCAAACGTTTGGGAAGAATTCAAGAAAAGCGATTTCCATCCACCGGAGAAAGGCGCTCAAAGAGGTTAAGGATGAACAATAACAAGGATAATGATGGCATAGACTTGGAGAGATGGTTGCAGCCTGAAGAGGAAACTTAATTTGTGTATTTGTGTGTTGGTATTTGTGTTTCTATTTGGATTTCTCAGATTTGTACAACCAAGTTCAACTAGGTACAACTAAGATCATGTCTGATTCTCTTAATTATGTTCGATAAATTTGAAAAATTAAAGTACGTTTTATAAATAAATAAAACATCTTGAATGATGAAGAAACAATTTAAAATCAGGACAACATAATTTATTATTTTCAAAACAAATAATGTTTTTTCACATAATAACTCCTAAGAATATAAGCAGTTTCTTTTATGTTTGTCACCCTTTCAAGCTGAAAATAGATGAAATGAATATTTCATGTATCTTTTATGATGAAAACCTCCAAACTTATATCTATAAACTTAAAATAATGTGGCCAACTACAAAAAATCGTTTTACGTCAAAGTCCAACTAAAAAACCTCCAAATAAGCATTTGTACAACTATGAAGAAGAAAGTCCAACTATACACTTAGGGACAACTATTAAGAATATTCCGCCGACTTTTAATAAATGGTGGGCCCGCGCAGACGTTTAGTAAAGAAAGAGAGACTTTTCCACTTTCACAATTAATATAGTGTGGGCCTAACAATTTTTAACTTTTATTTTAAAATTAACTTTTAATTTTTAACTTTTATTTCACAATTACCTTTTATCTCTTTCTCTCTCTCACTTTTACAATTCGGTTTCTCTCTCTCTCTCACCGATACAGAAGAGAGATTTTTTCTTGGGCTCATTTAGAGAAAAAGGGCGAAAAAACTGCTGAAACTGGTCAACGACCTGAGAAATCGAGGTATTTTCACCGATTTACCTTACATCTACTATCATATATATCTCTAGATCTAGGATCTAGTGTTTTTAAGATCTAATTTCAACTTTTGTTTATTTAGTGATAATGCCGCTCAACTGTCCAAATAGTGCCAATGATACTTCTGATTCGGCATCAAGCATCGATAGTGGATGCGCAAGAGAGGATGGTAATTATGGTGTTTTGATACGTTGTTTATGTGGTCAATTTGTCCAACTTGCGGAAGCTACAGCCATCGAAAATCAAGGTAGAAAATACTACAAATGCTCATTGAGTGAGGATGGTGGAGTACACCTATCTAAGTGGTGGGATGTCGCAGTCGATGAGGAACTTAAAAGGCTACGGTTCGGATTAAGGGATTAGAAAGAATCGGTTCAGCACGCTTTCCGATTTGGAGGTGGTGTTAACCCTGCTTTGGAGTCAATTCGTGAGTCAATCCGTGAACTACGTGCAGAAGTATCTGAACTTAAGGACCAATTACTCCAGAAAAACGGCGAGATTGAGAGGCTAAGGGAGGAACTTGCTACTAGAGATATGATTTAGTCTATGGTTTATGTTATGTTTAGTTTATGTTATGTTTCATTGTGAAATTTCGCTGTTTAAGACATAGTTTGTGTTATGTTTATGTTATGTTTATGTTATGTTTATGTTATGTGTCATTGCGAAATTTTGTTGTTTAACTAAAAATTTTGACCAAATAATGAAAGCAGATGTACGAAATTGTACCGGTTGTACCAAAATACTGCAATGAGTTGTACGCAGTTGTACCGGTTGTAACAAATACTGAAAACAGTTGTACCTAATAAACCCAGTTGTACCAAATCTTGATAGCAGTTGTACCTAATAAACCAGTAGTACGAAATACTGAAATACATGTAGTCAAATACATAATAAAAAACACATTGTTCTCTTCACCGACACTACTTTTTTCTCGGTCGCTTCTGCTCGGCTACATATGGTGTCCTTAGTAACCTTGACGATTACCTTGTTCGCTTCTTCCCAGTTTCAACAACAGGTTCACTGTCTTTCTTTTTCTCTTTCTTTCCTTTCTTCTCTTCCTGGCCTTTCTTTTCTTTCTCACCCCCAGCTTCCTCACCTGCATAAAATTTCCAAATAGATGTAAAGACAACAAAAAACCATGAACTCCATCAAATTTAATCATTCACTCAATCAAAACACTCACTTATATGAGAAGGTGTTGGATCAGGGACTCCACTTGGCTGAGAAGGTGTCGGATCAGGGACTCCACTTGGCTGAGAAGGTGTCGGATCAGGGACTCCACTTGGTTGAGAAGGTGTTGGAGCAACCACTTCAACACTCAGGGACTCCACAAAGCTTTCAACCTCCTTCAATCTTATATCCAAGTCATCAATCTTCACCATGATATCTCTAAACCCTTTTTCCATCAACTCCTTAAGTTCCCGCTCAAACCCTACTAAAAAAGACCTTATACGTTCAGGAACTCCATTAACATTCTCAACTAATTCATCCCTTCGAGCAGCCAAGTCCAAATCGTACAGATCTTTCCACCATATCTTCTTCCTCTGTACGGTTAGACGCTCGATCCAACTCTCAATGATTGGATCGATAAAACCTATCCCATCATCAAAACCATCATCTAAGATACGTGCCAACAGAGCTTTCTCATCAGAGTCAGGTTCCAAAATGCTCATGATATCTTGTGAATATCAATACATTAACTTCAAAACAAACTCATAACAAATACATATATTACCAAAAAGTTCACTAACTCTAACCTTTGTACTTCCAAACTCTACATTTATGTCTTCCAATGGAAAACCTTTCATACAGCTTTTGGAGAACTTATGCTTGCACAATCTTGGACAGTCTTTTTCTGCAGGTACATCTTCTCAAAATTTGCGGCCAAGATGTGGAATACACTCAAATGCCAGAACGTACACATTGAGTTAAAATATCTCAAGTAATCCTATAACTATTACTTACAATCATAAAATAATAATAAAGAGTTACCTCAAGAGGAAGAATGAATCCAAAAAAGGCGGTTTGCTGTTTTGGTTTCACGGAGCCTTTAAACCCCTTCACAAAGCGCATGATCTCCTTTATAAGCTCATCAAATGTATAACGCCCCCAAGGGAATGTCTCACAGGCGTGCAAATCATCAACAACACTGAGAAGGAAGGGATCTATGTTCTAATCAGACTTAGATTTTGCTTTCACTACCTTGCATAAGAAATACAAGATAGTCATCTTCTTCTTATCCACTGAACTCTTCTTCCACATTGCCTCCAACTTCTTCTAAACCCTCATGCTTACACAAAAGGGTCTTAAAGCTCCATCGTTTCTAAAGACGGGAACAACCATCGTTGGTTTAATTTACCAGATCCGTGCTTCTATCTCATATACTTTAAAATGTATGAGCTTTTGGGTTTTGCTTTTGATAGCTTTTGTGTTTTAGGAATTAGGACAATGTTGTTGTTGATAGTAAGTAAGTGCTCTCTTATGGTCCTTGGTGAGTTATGGAAGTGAAAATGGTGACCTAATGTTCAAGAATTGTGAGGCTCTTAATGCCAGAGTTTTTGTTGATCCTATTGTACTTTGACAAGCTGTGTCTAAAAAGGTGAGTAGAATCATTTAGCAAAAGCAAATTTATTTGGCTCGACCGAGTCTTTTCCGTCAAACTAATATAGAAATACCAAAGTATTGATGAACTAACGTGCATCTGCTTGTGCAGTTACTGTATTTTGACCAAGAAGATTGAGCTTAGCACTACAAGTATTGTTGTTATTAAGTGGAAAAAGTCTTTTATCAAAGGGTTTTCATATATTAATGGAATGAATGTGTTGTTACATGTAATAATATAACTAATTCAAATGGTTGTTTTCTTCTCGTAAACTGAATACATGTGGATACATGCTTGATTCTTATGCTATCTTTTATATATATCGGAAGATTTAGTTTTTCGTTTGCTTATGGTTTGCAGAATTCAGCTGGGGCAGCCTGCAACTGTAAAGGTTTCTACTAACCTTATTAGGATGCTCGCATATAATAACAAGGTAAACATTTGGTTTGAAGATTGCAGTTTGGTTTGGTTGTTTTACCAGCAACTTAAACTCAGAGTAGGGAGGGAATGGGGATGTTGTTGTATTTTCTACTAGGGTCCTTTTTTGTAGAGAAAATAAAATTCTCTACAAAATCGTTGGTAACTACTGATTGGAAGTTTGACCATTGCTTTATGACTG
Source organism: Cardamine chenopodiifolia (assembly GCA_963922655.1). Taxonomy (NCBI): domain Eukaryota; kingdom Viridiplantae; phylum Streptophyta; class Magnoliopsida; order Brassicales; family Brassicaceae; genus Cardamine; species Cardamine chenopodiifolia. The sequence continues at coordinate 4,695,872 of OZ000479.1, forward strand.
AAGCTGAAAATTTTGGGTCATAGAGATTTGATGTTACATGTCAAACCTAGCTTGCTAGGATATATGAATCTCCTGTTGTTCATAGTGTTGTTGTAATGGTTGTTCTCTAGTCTGTAGAACGCAAATTTTTAATGGAATGTAGAACGTTTCTGTTCTGTTGCTACTGTATGCACCATGCAGTGCTCAAGAAGTATGTATTATCTTCCATATATATGCTACAGTCCCAGTTTTCTGTACTATGAATCATAGTTTTATCTATGTTGTTTAACGTAGAGGCTTATCTAGTGTGTTATTGTACGGTTATTCCTTGTTTTGATTATATTGATTGTTTACTGAAGCATTATATGTCTTTGTTGGGCAGAACATGCTCCAAACGGGGCTAATCGTTGGAGGATAGGATAAGTATGAAGGTGGGAAGATCTACGGGATCCCACTTGGTGGAACTGTGGTGGAGAAACCATTTGCCATTGGAGGTAAAAACCTGTTTATGATCTTTGGTATTTAATACAGCTGTATTCAATGAAGTTATTCTTCGATTAAGTACTCTTTGATATTTAGATATATGGTACTTGGCTTTCCTTCTAATAACTAATGAAATTGTGTGTGTTTGTGTAGGCTCTAGGTCGAGCTACCTCTATGATTTCTTCGATCAGGCCTGGAAAGAAGGCATAACCAAAGAAGTAGCTGAGGTAAGGCCGTATAGATAATTATATTTCTCCATATGCAATAATCTTCCCAACCCCATTTGTTGTAACTGGTCTTTGCTATTGTATTTACGTTGTGTATTTTGCAGCAACTTGTTGTGAAGGCGGTTTCACTTGCCATCGCCTGTGATGGAGCCAGTGGAGGTGTTGTACGGATTGTCATAGTAAGATATCTCTCTGGGAAAAACTATCTTAAGTACCTCTTTAATGGAAACTTCGTTAACAAACTGCTTTTGATGTTTTTGAACAGATCAACTCAGAGGGAGTCACGAGATAAGTTGCAGCTTTGGCACGAGGAATTGGAGCTGCAAAACTCCTTATTGGATATCCTGGATGCCGCTGGGCCTTAACCAATGGTGATGTGATCAGTAAACAACGATCATTATCTTACTCTATTGGGCAAACATTTTAGAGATTTTATTACATTCAAGACTTTAAACTCTGTATGAGGTTACTGAGGAATTATCCGATCTGTCTTTTTTAAATGGATGTCGTGTTTGTTATGGCTATAGTTTTAGTTCCTCTGTTCTCGACTTTGCCACCAACTCTGAAACTGGTTCACTACTCTCCGACTTTGTACCTATACCATTTTGACATCACCAATAAGTAAGCAAAATTAACTGCTAAGATTCCAGCGATCATGAAATAGAAAAGATTCAATCTCCCTCTGTATTAAAAGAAGAGAAGCAACAAATACAAAGCTGAGTTAATGAACCAAAAGGTCTTATTAACATTACAGAAACCAAATGGTAAAACAAAATAAAATAAACCAAAACAAAAAGCTTACATTACATGAAAACAAAGATCTTACGAGTTTGTTTTAGGGACGGTTTAATCTGCAACCCATGTGTTGTTCAAGAAACTTGGTGAGTCTGATATGCTTCGAGATCCATAGAACCTGATATTTCTGTCTACTTCATGTTGAAATAAAAATTGAACCTTTTGTTACAGGCAGATCTGTCTCCAGAGTCTACACTATAATGTAAAGATACACAAACATAAATACATAAAAATTCAAAACTTAGATAGTGCATCACTTGTCCTATAGTTGGTCTAGCATGTGGGTCAGAGTGGGAGCACAACAACCCTATCTTACAAATGTTTATATTCGGATCCTAGATTTGGATCTTAGCATTAAAGATATTTTCCTCCAAAAAAAAAACCAAAATCCCAATCTACAAGCAAGTGTGAGAGAGTGAAAATATTTTGTCGATGGACTTATGATTTTAAAAAAATGTTTTCATTTTTTCGTCAATAGCTAGTGAATAAATCTGCGGCATAAAATCTACTGTAACTGAGCGGCTAAAAATCTGCCACAAAATAAAAAAACTCTGTGATAAATCTGCGATAACTAATTATTGAAAAAAACTCTATGATAACACAAAATAAATCTGCGGTAAAGTAAAATAGATCAAGAAATTAATTTTTTTGTTATCAAATCTACGCTAAAAAAACTCTGCTACAACTAAAACAAAAAATCTTTGGTAAAAAATAAGTATGCGACAAAAATCTGCGATAAAAAAATAACTTTGCCGTATAAATTCTATCATTTTGGAGAAATAAAAAATATGTTGCCATTGAGAAAATTAATCTACGAATCAAAAAAATATGCGATGAATTAGAAAATCTACAACTACTAATATAAGTAAATCTGCGAAATGAATTAAATTTATGGCAAAAAAATCTACCATTTCAAAAAATCTGCCATAACATCGAACCGCTAATTTTTGTCGCAGATTTATGTGTCAGCGGTGGCAAAATCATAAATAATTACTATTTGTCCGAAAAGTATTTAAAAAATAGAAAAATGCTGATTTGGAATTAATTGGTAATGTCAGTCCTTTTTCTTAACATATAATTTTACGGACAGTTTTTAGTTATTAAAAAACTTATTTAACCTTACTTTTTTCTAAGTTACTTTAGTAAAAATCAAATTGTAAAATTATTCTAATTATTCACGCTAAAAAATATAAATATACTTTGGTTACAAAGATGAAAGAAGAAAATATTTTTCTATTTTTTTGGTTGAATGTAAAATTGATCATTATAGAATTGATCATCCGGTGAATCTAAAGATTCGACTAATATTCAATGACTCTAGGGTTGCTAGACTGTAAACAACTGCGGGCAATTCAACAACAACGTCAAGGCTCCATAGATCTAAAGATTCGGCTAATATTACCAAATTAGTGAAGGTCGATTGCAATAATCTCTAACCTGTTATAATCTCGTTAGTTATTGTTTAGCACATGATTGGTTTATTAAACAGAAAACCCAAAAGTTACATGTTGTGTATTTGTCATTGTAGCGGTCATATAGTTTTTTTTTTCTTTTTTCTTTTTGGTAAAATATTAAGTTAGCGATCATATAGTTGTCTCCAATAAACCGAGAGTTGAGTCTTCTAATGATACAATCTCGAGTATCCCTTCGTTTACTTAATAGTAGTGATGTAAATGGATTTCATATTTCGTCTCAAGAGAAGAGATGCAAATACCATTCGTTTGCCAAGAATATCAATTATGACTTTGTTAGGAAATAAACCTACAAAGTCTAAGAAGATGATGAGATATGTGATACGTGATGGAACGTATTTAAGATATATATTTTTTTTGAAATTGAAAAATAATAATCAATGTGTTGTGTCAGATCCTTGTGAGACACACCCCACACTTGTATGAGTTGCTTTGCATTTGTCAAACAACATAGATTAGAATTGAGCCTATGCTACGCCCAAGCGTGGAAAGGATATTTATTAAATTTTATGTATTATTTTACATTTAAAATATAATTATTTGATATAATATTGATTTATTTGGACTCCAAATTATGTTGAGTTTTTTGTTGCCCTTGAAAATATTTTTGAAAGGGATAAGGAGGAGAGAATGTCATTTAAATTTGATGTGATATTCTTAATCGGACTTAGATCAACAACTACTTTAACAAAATGTTTTAAAAGGCAATTTTAAGAGCTTTAACAAAATGATTTTAAAGCAGTTACATATATTTTTAGTATTTAAACTCGATTCGGACCCGGATATATACGTGTGGGAGAATGTTTACACAAATTTATTTGATATAGTATTTATATCCCGAACTACCGTTAGATATTTAGTTTGATTTTTAGTTTGCTTTCAATCTGATATATTAATGTGAATATTTGAAATAATAATGGTTTTATCAGTATTTTAAAATTCGAAATGACATAGCGGTCGGACCTGAATCAAAGTAAACCGGATTAATGGCCGGTTAGATTTCTATTAAAATTGTGAACTATCAAACCAGATATAAACTATTAAAAACTATTAAAGACCGTTTGAGACAAATTTAAATACTTAGGAATGGTGTAGTTCCCGTTCCGTTTCGTCATGTCCATGATTCTTATATCCGTTCATAAATTCCAGTTGCATAAAGAAATGTATTCCTGATATGAGACCAATTTTGTATTCTCGATTGGAAACGGAATCGGATGGAAACATAAATTTTTGAAGTCTTGTTTGGGACAAACACAAATATAGTAGAGCTATAAAATATTACAAAATTAATTGAATTTTTTCTTCTTATTATTTTATATTTGGTTTATCTATATTGGATTACATTTCTTTGTTTTCAAAAGTTTAACTATTATAGAACATACTTTAATGTCTTTTAATATATATTTCAACATTTTTATGCTCGATAAATTGGAAAAACATGATTGCAAGTGTTAATTTATGTTAATTGTAACATTTTCTAAGACTTTCTTTTGGAATCTATGTTCTCATATCCCGTCTCCTTCCATCCCGTCTCATTCCCTTAAAATCATGTTCTAAAACTTTATATTATTTCAATTCTAATTAAAATATAAAATATTTTAGTTTACTACTTTTGGGATAAAAATATATAATTAAGATTCGATTTGGAAATATATTAACTGTCTTGATATTATATTCGAAATAGTATAAAATTATTAAGGTTTTGTAAAATAATTAATGTTTGTTTTCAGATGTCAAAAAGAAATTAATGTTTGTTTCCAAAATATAAAATATTTGAATTAAAAATAAATGTTTAATATATTCGTGTGAATCAAGTCATTTTGATAGATTAACATTTTAAAATTTCGCAGTTGATATCTATTTTGGAAAATTGAATTAATGTCCATGAATTAAAATTTATTTGATAATTTTAAATTCCTCAACCCGTTCCCTGCAAAGAACTTGTTTCTCCAGATCACCATATTTCCCGAGTTCCTCATAAACAAATCTGCAACAGGGGATATTTTCAGAAACAAAACCTACCAAAATGCAATGGCAATACAAAACAAAGACAAACCAGGCATTTTGAAACATGCCAACCCAGTTTTCCAATTGTGATCTTGCTCAAACAACAGAGTACCTTTCATATAGGATGCATATGCCTAGAAAACAGTAAGATAAAGCATGAAGACTCACGTCGTGCTTTTATAGAGTAGACACATTTTACACCAAACAACTAAGCTAAAATCCCTAAGCATAGGTATTCTCTTCGTTTATTCGAGGAAATAGATATGTTATAGTTATACAAAAGAAACACGTGAATATCCCCGCACGTAATTTTTGTTTGGATATATTTATTTTAAATTAATGAGTATTCTATAAAAAATTTCAAAAATACATGAATATTCCGCAATATCCGTCTCAAAAATTCTCTAAATATATGACAATACATGTAATTTAAAACTAATGACAATACATATAATTTAATTAGAACTTAATTCTTTACAACTTGCTTCCCAATTAATATTACAGAAACATTCAAATTAACTTAAATCAAAAATCTCTTACAAACTTCCACATAAATTCCAGGCCAATTAACAACTTCATCGTCATGGTTATCTACATGTATTTTATAGATCGTGTTAGTATATATTCTCTATATAATATCTTTCGTATATTTAGTTTAGTATATCATGCTGATATACTCAAACATAGATTTGTATTTATCTCTAAGCTCGAACACATTTGTATTTATACCTACGTATGTGATCAATGGAAAGTAAGCAACTTAAACACTTACATGGTATCAAAGCAGAACTCGATCCAATCTATGTAAGTTTTTTTCTCTTTCTTTTCTTTTGACGATATCAAACACAGCTGGATATTTGGCCGAAATCACCACCGTTTCAACGGATCTGATCCGAAAACTCATTTGATTTCAGTTAACATGACGAAAATCACAAAAATCTCGTCATCAAATTACATCACCTGGAAACTTCAAGTCCGTTCTCTCCTTGAAACTCATGAGCTCCACGTTTTCTTGAACAACACTGACGTTGTACCGGAGTCCACTGTCATAATTGATGATTCGCCACAACCAAATCCTCTTCACAAAATTTTGAAACGCCAAGACAAGATGTTGTATAGTACTCTTCTCGGTACCCTTACTTTGGTGGTTCAATCAATTGTTGCTAGGGCAACGACATCTTTCGAGATCTGGAAGATTCTCACTAACACCTATGGCCGACCATCACGTGGTCATGTGAAGCAACTCAAACAACAGCAGAAACATTACTCCAAAGGTAACTTGTCTATTGCTCAGTACATGAGAAATATTCTCACTAAATCTGATCAGCTTGCATTGCGTGGAGCTCCGTTGGAGCATGAAGAGTTGCTCGATATTATCACTGATGGTTTAGGAGATGAACTTCAACCTATTTTGAGATGGTTAATGGCAGAGGTGTACCAATTACGTTGGAGGAGCTTCATGAAAAGCTCATCAATCATGAGAATGCTCTGGCTGCTACAACAGAGGTCAATGGTGCATCAATTCCAGTAACAGCTAATGTGGCTCAATAAACTCATCAGCAGATGCTTCGGTCAAACTATCGTGGGGCTTCTCGAGGAAATTATCGTGGCGCTTCTTACAACCCTCGTCCTTATCTTGGCAAGTGTCAGTTGTGTGGTACGCAAGGACACAAAGCCCGACGTTGTCCTCAACTAACTGCTACATCACCAGCTCCTCAACAGTTCAGGGGCAAACTCTTCATGGCAGACACCACAGCCGCCACTTCCACCGGCGCAATGGAATTCTCAGGCACATTATACAACCTCGACACCATCGGAGTCTACTTCTTGGCTCCTGGATAGCGGTGCTTTGCACCACATTGCGAGTGATCTAAGAAATCTCTCACCTCACGCGCCATATCAAGGAGGTGATGAGGTTCTCATCGGCAATGGGAATGGACTGGACATCACCCATACTAGTTCCACTTCTTTACCCTTCCTCTTTGATTATTCATCCAGTTATTTTGGATTTTTCTTTACCTATTTAGGTTGTTGTCTTTTTCTTTTTGCAACTCTTGTGCTATCAATAAACCCATAACTCAATTAGGTCATTGTGTCCTCTTGAAATTGTCTTTACTGATGTGTGGACAGCACCAGTTTATTCTATTGACATGTTCAAATATTATGTGATTTTTGTTGATCAGTACACCCGATATGTCTTGTTTTATCCAATAAAATTTAAATCTCAAGTCTCACAAATATTTCCTCTTTTTCAAATGCTTGTTGAAAACCAATTTAACACAAGGATAATGATGCTTTATTCGGACAATGGAGGTGAATATATTGCTCTCCGACACCACCTAGCTTTTAACAGTATTACTCACCTCGCCACTCCTCCACATACGCCCAAACACAATGGGATTGCTGAACAAAGACATCGCCATATCATTGAAACAGGCATGATTATTATTTCCCAAGCAGGTATTCCGGTGACATATTGGTCTTATGCATTCTCGGCCGCCGTTTATCTCATCAATCGGATGCCGATGCCAACTCTTGCAAAGTCATTACCGCTTCAACTGCTCTTTGGAGTATCAGTAAACTACACCAAGTTTCGGACCTTTGGTTGCTTATGCTACCCTTGGCTTCGACCATATGGCCATGATAAGTTCAGCCCACGGTCTTCTCCTTGTGTTTTTATCGGTCACTCACTTACTCAAAGCACGTTTCTCTTTCTTGAGGTCAAAACTTCCCGCATCTTTATTTCTCGTCATGTTGTCTTTCATGAGAAAATACTTCCCTTCTCCACTATACTTAAAAACTCGTATGTTTCCTCCTCAAACACTGTGCTAACTTCTCCTTCAGCGACCATCCCTCCGATTTTTCTCCAACCACTCATATCTTTAGGCCCTTCGTGCTCGGCTCCTTCATCTACAACATTGTCTACATCACTCACACCATTGTCTTCATCTTTGGGAACATCAGAGGAGTTATCTTCATCAGATCTCACAACCGTGGCACCAGTGGTTTCCTCCACTACAACTTTCACGCAATAGGTTGTCAATATTCATCCTATGCAGATTAGAGGCAAGAACAAGATCTTTAAAAAAAAATCCAAAGTGTGGGCTCATTACTCAACTTACCAAGATAGAACCAAAGATGGTTACTGAGGCACTTAAGGATGAGCGTTGGCGCAAAGCGATGGGTGCAGAGATTGATGCTCAAATTAGAAATGGAACGTGGGATATTGTTCCTATGGATGCATCTTATAATGTTGTAGGCTGTAAATGGGGATTCATGATTAAACGTTTGGCTGATGGGTCTATTAACAGATTCAAAGATCGCTTGGTAGCAAAGGGTTTCCATCAACAACCTGGTGTGGATTTTCATAAGACATTTACCCTGGTGGTTAAGCATGCGACTATACAGATGGTTCTTGGTGTAGCAGTAGCTCGGGATTGACCGTTACGCCAATTAGATGTGAATAATGCCTTTCTCCAAGGTAATATAACGGATGAGGTATATAGGACTCAACCACCGGGGTTTATTGATAAAGATAATCATGGGTTTGTGTGTCGTCTCAAGAAGGCCATTTATGGACTCAAACAAGCTCCATGGGCATGGTAAACTGAACTTAAGAATTTTTTGTAGAGTGTTGGTTTCAAGATATCTCTCAATGACACGTTTCTTTTTATTCTTCAGTCTGGCCAAACTTTTGTTTATCTCTTGATCTATGTTGATGATATTTTGATTATGGGTAGTTGTCTAATGCTCGTTAATGAGATCATTGTTACACTTAGCGTCGTTTTTATCTTAAAGAACTAGGGAATCTTTTTTTACTTTCTTGGGCTCGAGGCACATAGAACCAAGGCTGGATTTCATCTCGCTCAGCAACAGTATACCATTGACTTACTTGCTCGCACCAACATGGAAAATGCAAAGCCAGTTGCGACTCCAATTTCGAGCTCAGACACTCTTACTTTACTTGGTGATCCTATAAAGGATCCAACTCTTTATCACGCCATAGTGGGTAGTTTACAATATCTAGCTTTAACTTGGCCGGATATCCCCTTTGCGGTTAATCGTTTCTCACAGTTTATGCAACAGCAAACAACACTCCACTGGGATGCGGCAAAACGAATGTTGAGATATCTTGTTGGTACGGTGACTCATGGTATTTTCTTCTCAGCCTCGACTCCACTTATCTCCATGCTTACTCTGATGCGGATTGGGGTGGAGATCATGATGATTACATGTCCACAAGTGCGTATGTGGTTTATCTTGGCAAAGAACCGATTGATTGGTCTTCACGTAAACAAAAAGGTGTGGCACGCTCGTCGACGGAGGCTGAGTATAGGGCTGTTGTTGTTGCTACTACTGAGCTTCATTGGATTTTCTCTCTTGCTCAAAAACTTGGCATTCGTCTTGAAAGGACTCCAACAATTTACTGTGATAATATTGGGCTACATACTTATGTGGTAATCCAGTATTTCATTCTCGGATGAAACACATTGCCGTGAATTATCATTTTGTTCGTGAGTTTATTCAGAATGGTACACTATGGATCTCGTATATAAGTTCTACTGATCAACTAGCTGACGCGCTAAAGAAGTCGTTGCCTAGAGCTTTCTTCCGGAATTTTGCTATCAAGATTGGACTTACTCCCGGACGTCCATCTTGAGGGGATGTTAGTATTATTCTCCATATATTCTCTTTCATATATTTAGCTTAGTATATTATGTTGATATACTCAAACATAGATTTGTATTTATCTCTAAGCTTGAACACCTCTATATTTATACCTACGTTTGTGATCAATGGAAAGTAAGCAACTTAAACACTTACAGATCGGTGATGCAAAGGGCATTGCCACTACTGGCTTTGACTTCTTTTTTGGCCGGTCCTTTCTTGCATTTCCTCTTCTTTTGCCTTTAACTCATTCCACAATGACCTCAAAGACGCAGCTAAGTTATTGTTTCTACGCGCTGCAAATTTCAAAAACAGATATGAAATTTAGAACTAACAAAAAAATAATATAGTGTCAGATAGAAATAGTTTATACCAGAGAGAAAACATCGTACATGTTCACAACTTTACGTCCAGCATGATGAGCAAATAATTCAAGGTCTTTTGCAACATTTTATGTTACTCATAACATTAAATCAATCAAAAACACTTCAGATCAGCAAATCAAATTAACATTACCACAAAATGTAATACAGAAGATGCATACATGAAACCACAAAATATATGCCCCATTCTTTCTCATCATGCAATGTGGATACAACCAGAAGTTGAGCATATAGAAATACAAGGTCATAAATATATGTAGAGAAATATCAGATTAAGCATACATGTTTTAGGCAGATGGATAAGCTTAGAGATAATGCAGTGTATACTAAAAATATATTTTCATGCTTCTAATGAAAGTTTCACTAATTTTCATCTCAGTTGATCATTAAATATCTTTCACTGCAATAAAAAATCATAGAGAAGCTAAAAAGAAGCATACAGTGATATGAATGATTCAAAGCCATATATATCAAGAATGGTGATGGATCTGCCAGTTCTCCTCTTTCCCACCGCAAGAGACTTGTTTACATGTTGCTATTTACCAGTCAAATAGGCAGGCATAGACTGAATTTTTTGCTAAAGCATCTCATGCGTCAATGGCGTGAGAGCAAATAAGAAAGAATTTCTGAACATAAATGAAAAAGCCAACGGACCCAACAACACGAAAACTTTCCAAACTCTGACGCACGGAGATTCAATCTTATTAGAAATCTTTAATATGATTGCACACTTTTAATTGGATTTACACACAACTTAAGAACACCCTCTTAACTTGTCTCCAAACGATTTCTAACCTAACAATGGACACACTTTTCCACCGTAACAGAGTCAACTAACTCTCTAAAACAGAACAAAGCTTTTTTCTAAAACAAAACAAAGCTTTTTCTACTTTTTATAACTTTTACGGCTAATCCTTAAACTCAGACCTTGACTCCTATTTATCGAGTATTAAGTCTGATTCTAGATTAACCTAACAAGATTTAGTCACACCTAAATCTTTCCTAAATCTTACGATATCTTCCAAATAACTTATCTCTCCAAAACATCTTGATCTTCAGCATCTGGTGCCTTTATTCATGATTAACTAACCCACATCATTAATATTTGCTTGCCAATTCCATGTCAGCTTCGGTCCACGTCATCTTCTACCTGATTGACTACAGTGCTTCAGGAAGAGACATATTGCTCCTTGTTTCCACATGTCGTGTCCTGTAGCTTCCTCTTTCAATCTCCCCCTTTTTAATTAAATTTGTCACTTCAAACATCTTTTGTCAAAACAACAGACATCCAAGCTCCAAACAAGCATAAATTATCACATCACAGTGTAAGTGATTCAAGCATAATCCTCAAAGCCACATGAGTCAAGTACACACCAAAATGAGATCCTAAGTCATTGTCCTATCACATTCAAACACATGACTCCCCCAGAACATAACACTCCCCCTGAATCTTAACTCCCTATGAATCTAACACTCCCCCATAAGCATAAGTCATCTGGAATCTTTCACGAAGTTAGAAATGTCATACTCATATATCATCTCCCCTTGCTTGAGTACCATAATTTAATTAAAAACCTATCTAGACAGTGTAAGCAAAGTAGGAGGGGAACACACTTACCTTCAAACAGAGTGATGAGGTCCATACATCCTTTTCATATCATATGATGTTAGTCATTTCCTTCTTTGCACACCACCCTGTCCTAGTCGTGGTATAGGAGTAAACTCAGGATTTTCAGCTGCCTTTTCAACACTCTCATAAACGTATTCATGAGCTTTGATTTTTCCAATTAACATGTCATCATAGATATATCGCTCAGCTTGATCAGAATCTCATTAGCACTCGCAATCATTGTGTCTCATCTTTAGTAGTCGCAGTGGAACCTTAGACTTACTGTCTTGATGCAGAGGATCAACGCAATAGCAAACCAACCCATAAAATTACGAAAATTGGTGGAAAAATCAACACCATCCATACAAAGACAGGAAAAAACGAATCAAAATTTGGGTTTACGGTTTAAAAGTTATGACCAATTTCCCATAACATATCAGAATGACATAATTTTACGAGCAATTTCCCATCAAACCACAACGATCCAGAAGAAGTTCTTAATATCCTTGAAAATATCTCACTCTCAAGTTTTCATAACATCTTTCAGAGTTCAAATATAAGGTCTATAACCAAAGATAACAAGAAAGACAGAATGAAACAGAACCACAGACTCATCTTGTTCTGGTTTCCTTGGTTGAGTGATGTTGGCACAACAACTTTCCTGTTTCGCACACTCAACTCAAAACTAAACATTAGTGCACACAATATCTAATTCATTTTCGCAATTCACTCAACCTCATTACATCATCAAAGATATTCAAAGAAAGAAAAGAAAACAATGGGATTCACGCACAAAGTACCTTAGATTCAAACTCAACTTTTCGGAACCCTTTTCTCACTCTGTACTTGTTTTTCCTTGGATATGTGCACCAGAGGACATCACAGAGATTGAAACAAGAACCAGGAGCACAATGTTCAGTCCAGATTTTAGTGAGAAGTTGTGGGAACACTCGACTTGCCGTTTCAACCACGGTAGCTATTTCTCATTCTTGAGGAGCTTTCACATGTGTTTATCCACTGAGAGTAGTCTTCACACCTACATACCCTCAAGAATCAGCGAGTCCCAATCAACCGATGAGAGTGTACCAGAACATGAAAACAAAAATTCGGCTTTGTTCATCAAAAGAGAGGTCACGAGCACTTGAGAACATGGGAATTTGATGTGCAAGTGTACCTTCCTTTGTAAGATGTTTCTTACCGCTCTTTTCTGCATCAGGAGAGATTAGGGTGATGGACATTTTGCACCCCTTTTAAACTTTTGATTTTTTTTAATCTTTCTCCCATAGGCAAGATTTCTCCTTGCCTTGATCTTAGATAAGCTAATGCTTCATCTGATGAGATAAAATGTGTCTTACTGCTCCTTTCTGCATTTTATCTCTTCCATCATCACCTTCCAACAGAACCGGTACACACTTTACTGACTGAATTTTCTTGAAGGCATGGAGGGTAGCTCTTTCTCAAAGTGGACTTTAAAGCAAGAACTTTTATCAAACTCATCTACTCAGCTCCTCTTAGTAACAAAAGCACATATTTTAAAACAACAACTTTGCACTGTACTCCAGTCCATGTCCCTGTGTTATCACATAAAAGCAGAGGACATTAAAAAGGACACACCCAAAGACTTTTGCAAGTTATTAAACGTGTTGTGATCAAAGGGCTTAGAGAAAATATCAACAAGTTGGAACTCTGTGGGCACATGTTATATCACCACTTGTTTATTCTCAACCAATTCTCTAACAAAGTGATGTCTAACGACAATATGCTTGGTTCTAGAGAGTTGCACATGAATTTTTGATACATCAATGACATTTTTGTTAACACATTCAACAAGCATGGAGTCATAATAAATCATACTATTTTCCGATGCCATATGCTCAATAAGTGCTTTATCGTTTTGAAGTTGCATTGCAAGGATTTGAACGCTCTTAAATGTTTCTGATTTTTCCCTGATAAAGCAAACTCAAGTAAATCAAGAAAAATCAATCACAATAACAAACACATACCTTTTTCTTGAGTAGTTATCCACATGCATCGAACCCATCAAGCAACTCTACGAACATTGATTTGTCTCTGCTTCTATGTATCTCTTAGACGTGGTGCTCAGTTCAGGTCATTAAATGTTTTCACGTCACCAAAATCGTCACTTGTTGAAACAACTTCCAGATTGTTCCATGTCTAGAAACTTCATTTGGAAAATCAAGTTTTTCTGTATCGAGACGTAATTTCTTCACCTTATACTCGAGGAAGGTAGGAAGATAAATATTCCAATAAGAATCTATGCTTCCCCCACCCCCATCCCCCTTAATCTGACACCTTCTTCTTCGACCCAAAGTCTCTTAGTTCAAAATCCTTGAACCATGTCTTTTCAATAATCTCATCCAGCTTAATTGACATAATTCAGTCATGAAACACTTGTACAAATGTAGTGTTGAGAGTAGTAACTCATATTCTGTTGTGACAGAGACACACCTTTTTGATTCTTGATGCTTCTCATCCATTTTGCATCAACAAGGACAACTAACTTCTCACATTTGTATGTTGAGTAATCGTTCTTGAAGTTTAACATCCCCCATATATACTATATCATTCTTTATAATGCTTCTAAGTGATTAATTTAGGAGTAACAGGAGATAGATAAGATTCAGTATTCGCCAACTTCAATGTAATGCTTGCTGAAGGTCTTGCAGACATGTTGGAACACATCTCAACTTGTTCCAAAAGATTTATGACATACGAATTTTGAACACCACAAGTTCCATCACTTAGCTGCTTCACTTGAACATCCACGAGATCTCTGATGTTTTTCCCAACATTCATCTTGCTCATTTGATTTAGCTTTGAAATAGCACTAAGCACTTTGTGATTGATGATTCTTGTCATATCATTGCCACTCATGCCTTTCACACATATTGTTTCTTCATCTGTTATACCCTCCAAGCATGCTTGGGATCCATCCCACATGTAGCAATCGTTGTCTGTTCTTATCCCTGAGAGAACCACTTGACCTTGTTCATTGATAGCCCAACATTTAGCTTTGTTGAATATCACCGTTAATCCCATATCACAAAGCTGGCTCACACTAATCAAATTCGCTGTAAGTCCCTGGACATAGTACACATTCATCAGCTCCAGTACATTCAATCCTTTGAGGTTTCCCTTCTCTCTGATTTTTCTTTCTTCACCTCCACCAAAAATCACTTTTTTTTCCTTCACTTTACTGTACTTTTCAAAAGATTTTTGATTATCAGTCATATGCCGGGAACATCCACTATCAAAATACCATGGTTGACTCTCAACTGATCTCATGGAAGTGCAAGCAACAACCGGTTTTTGATAAAGATATGATTTTCCCACCCAAACACGTGAAGATTCATTATAGCATGGATAATACCTTTGTTGATTCATAAATTTCTTCACTTTGGCTTATAATCTGTAGTAGTACCTCTTGATATGCCTAACTGTTCTACACTAGTAGCACCCACGCAAATTTCTTCTTTTAGTTCTGATTTTCTGCAATTTTGTTGAAACATCCTCTGGGTTGTTCCCTTTGATGAACGTGGTTTTACCTGCAACAGAGCTTCCTTGATATCTGAGACCATATATTGACCTTTCAGTTTTGATTCCTTGTGTTGGAACATACATAGAGTTGTTCCCTTTCACGAAATTGGTCACACCTGATGATATTTCTCCTTGGTACCCCAAACCATGATTCTTCTTCTCAGTCCTTCCCAACATCAATATCTTGTTCAGATCCTTAGTTCCACTATTGAGCATATGTATGTTCTTAGTGGTTTCAGCTGCTTCATGTTCTAACACCTTTCTTTCAGAGATTTTGGTGTTTAACTCCTCCTTGAGTTTCTCATTCATTTCTTTTAGTACGATTTTTTCTTTAAGCAGTAGCACATTCTCCAGATTTGTCTTCTTCCAGCTTTCATACATTGATTTGAACTCTTCTTGTAAATCAATTGCTTCCTCATCTTCAAAATCACTTTCAAAGAAATTACTCTTATAATTTTGTGCACTTTTCTCTGAGATTTTTTCTGCAATTTATTCATGGTCTGCTTCTGAATCACTCTTAGACGAATCATCTTCTTCCAGTATTATGGCTGGAAATGCACAGTACCCTGTAATAAACTCTATTTCATCTGATTCACTCTCAAAGTCACTATCACTTATCCCAACATAGGACTTATGATTTGGATCCTTGTTGTTCACACATTCTTCTCTTGAATGTCCATATCCTTTGCACCCAAGACACTAAATTTTCTTCTTTTTGGCTGTTGGACATTCAGCTAGAAAATGACCAATCCCTTTGCACTCGTGACATTGCTGATCAGATCTCCGTGACCTTTTGGCTGGTTTTGCAGACGGAGACCTACCAAACAATCTTCTACTTGCACGCTCAAACCTCTTGATTGTCCGATCAAAATTTTTAACCATCATGGTTACGGTATTTTCCAGGTTCTGGATTTTTTGCTTATCCTTTGAAGTAGAGGTTGATAAAACGATGCCCTACTGAGTACTTGGAGTAGCAGTCATTCTCTCTAAATCCATTTCATGAGCTTTAATCAACCCCACCACTTTTCCAAAGGTCATGGTATCTGTGTTTAACGCCACGTTCATAGCAGACAAGTGAGCTTCATACTTCACGGGAAGACATCTCAGAAATTTCTTCACCAACTTTTTATCCTTGTATTTCTTCCCAAGGACATTCGTTTCACTTGCGATGACACTTATCTTTGCACTGAACATAGTTACTGGTTCATCGTCTTCCATGCGCAAATTTTTGAATTTTGATGTCAACGCATCTAGGTGAATTCTTTGGACGTTTGTGGTGCTTTCATAGTACATCTGTAAAGTATCTCATGCTGATTTCGCATTATGACAGTCTTGAACCTGTTTGAACTGATCATTGTTGCGTGAATTATAAATCGCAGAAGTAGCTCTAGAGTTCATCTTGGATTTTCTCTTCTCATCACCAGTCCACAGCTCCTTCTTCTTTGGAACCATTATTCCATCTTCACTCTTGGCTAGTGGTTCCTCCCATCCATGTGTCCTCGTTAATGCTCCAAATAGCATATCACATCTTTACCTTCCAATGTCCGTAGTTCGTGTCATCTAGCATGATATGCTTTTTGAACCGCCACAAGCTCTCGCGTTGAATCCAGCTTCTGTCACAAGATCTTCACCTATTGTTGAGTACAAACAATTCGGTTCAGATGCCTACACTGATACCAATTGAAAAAGCCGACAGACCGAACAACACGAAAACTTTCCAAACTCCAACGCACGGAGATTCAATCTTATTAAAAAATTTTAAGATGATTACACACTCTTAATTGGATTTACACACAGCTTAAAAACACATTTTTTTAACTTGTGACCAAACGATTTCTAACCTAACAATGAACACACTTGTCCACCGTAACAGAGTCAACTAACTCTCTAAAACAGAACAAAGATTTTTCTACTTTTTCTTTAAGATGATTACATACTCTTAATTGGATTTACACACAGCTTAAAAACAACCTATTAACATGTGACCAAACGATTTCTAACCTAACAATGAACACACTTGCCCACCATAACAGAGTCAACTAACTCTCTAAAACAAAACAAAAAA
This sequence comes from Cardamine chenopodiifolia, assembly GCA_963922655.1. Lineage (NCBI taxonomy): Eukaryota > Viridiplantae > Streptophyta > Magnoliopsida > Brassicales > Brassicaceae > Cardamine > Cardamine chenopodiifolia. Next base: position 4,713,118 of record OZ000479.1, read on the forward strand.
ATTTCTACTTTTTTTTACTTTTACGGCTAATCCTAAAACTCAGACCTTGACTCCTATTTATTGAGGATCAAGTCTGATTCTAGATTAATCTAACAAGATTTAGTCACACTTAAATCTTTCCTAAATCTTACGATTTCTTCCAAATAACTTACCTCTCCAAAACATCTCGATCTTCAGCATCTCGTGCTTTTATCCATGATTAACTAACCCACATCATTAATATCTGCTTGCCAATTCCACGTCAGCTTCGGTCCACGTCATCTTCTACCTGATTGACTGCAGTACTTCAGGAAAAGATATATTGTTTCTTGTACCCACAAGTCGTGTCATGTAACTTCCTCTTTCAATTTCCTCCTTTTTGATTGAATTTGTCACTTCAAACATCTCCTATCAAAACAAAAGACATCCAAACTCCAAACAAGCATAAATAATCACATCACAGTGTAAGTGATTCAAACATAATCTTCAAATCCACTTCAGTCAAGTACACACCAAAATGAGACCCTAAGTCATTGTCCTATCAAATTCAAACACATAACTCCCCCAAAACATAACACTCCCCCTGAAACTTAACTCCCTATAAATCTAACACTCACCCATAAACATAAATCATCTTGAACCTTTCACGAAATTAGAAATGTTATACTCATATATCAATAAATATATAAACAAATCACTATCTTCGGAAGGAATCCTCGTGGAAAACCCAACCCTACGGATCATACAATTACGCACAAAGAATCAAGTGCCACTAATTCTTTATAAAAGACCTACCTGCGATAGTGTTAACTTCTGTCCAAAAGTATAATTATTAACTATCTTAAGCTCATTGATGTTGCATCGAATTAATTTAGCAACATTTAACAAATCTGAAAAAAACACAACAGAGATTACTCAGCAAACTTGCAATAACCAAAAGTCTGCTCCAAGAGAATGAAACAAAAACTATAGAAGTGACATTTTCGCACACAAATTACAGAAAAGTTGGATAACTTGGAAAGAGCAGGTATCACTATTTAGGGACCGAAGAGCTATACTTTCATCTGGTTCAGGTTCAACATGAGTTTTGTTGTCAAGAATGGTGAAAGAAACGTTCTCCAGTCATAATACTGCAGCAAGCATTGCAAATACACTTTCTTGATCTTCTTTACTAACATGCACAATATCTAAAGCTTCCTGCAACAACAAAGGATTTTTAAATCTAAAGGTCGAAATAAATGTCTCAAATATGCATAGAAAGAAAGAAGAGAAAATTAGACTGACTGAAGGAATTACCTTCACGGCGTGAAAAAGCTCAGCGTCATCTACTCTGTTAATTAGAGCCGTGTTTAATGCGAGAAAGAAGAAGGGATTTAAGCTAAGCTTCATCTTAACCAAGTATCTCTTAAACAATTAGATTTATTGTTGGAAGTTTATTTCTCATTAATATCAAAAACACTTTATATAGGCCACAAGACATCTTGAATAATAATCGTAATGTAAAAATGAAAAACTCCCTAACTTAATTTAAGGGAAAAGCATGAAAACTATCGTAATGCTAAAAGGGAAAACACCAAAACTATACCATGTATCAGATGGTTCTACCTGGTGAAGAAGATTACGTGCGTGCATATCCTCTTGCTCTTCTCAATGGTAGCCTTAAGTGCATCCTCTGGCTCCAGTGTAGGTCGTGTATTGAGTCCACGAATACACTATTAACACCTGTGAAACCAAGATTTGCAGCCCATTGTTAGCGATGAAATGGTGATATATAGATGAAAGTTTGAATAATTTTGCGAGTATTGATTAGTCTAGTCGAGTAATATATTTATGGGACATAGAAGTCAGCTAAAAGTTTTAGTGTTGTAGCCGTTAAGATGGTCCATATATGCTTAATTTAATAACTGTTATAATATATAATTAGATTTTATTTGGAATACTATTTAAATTCTAGAGATTTGGAAAATAATTAGACATGTACAAAATTATGATAGCTATTTTATAAATATTTAGAAATAAATCTAGAAAAAATATTTGAAAAGATTGAGTCAAGATGGAGATGCTTTATAATTATTTATTATAATTAAATTTAAATTAATATTTCTTACATATTATTTTTTGTTTAAATTATTCAAATCTCAAATTTTATTTCTTTTAAACTATTAAAAATAATTTAAAATTCCAGTTGCTTCCTCAAAGACCGGTTGCTTCACACAAGAGAAGCCTCATATCCGACATGGAGGAAAGAGGAAGAAAGAAGGTAGATAGAAAGGGAACGTGAAAATAGGTGGAAAGCTTACGAAGGGAGAGGGAGAAGGAAGAGAGAAAAGAAGAAGATCACATAGGAAGGGAAAGAGAGAGACATGAACAACAATATCAAAAGTGGAAGATGTGATTTTTAGATTTGGAAAGGAAAATAGAAAACAGATCTGTCATGTCTACTTCAAGGCAATGTTTAAGGATCCAAATGGAAACCGATCCAGCTTAAACTTGGTGGCGAAGTTTATGGCACTAATATCTTGAGAATTTCATCGATTGGACTAGTTCCTGTGGAGGTGATAAATGGAGGGGAGAACAAGCTCAAAACGAGCTTATTTTTGTGCGTACCTGCAACAAGGCTGGGCAGAGTCAGCGTTTGGTTAGTCTTAAGAATTTGGTTTAGGCTGATATTTGGCAAGAGCATTCTAGACACATAGATCTAGGTTCATGTAGAAGGGCATCCGATTCTGAGTCAAAACATAGTTGAATGATGACGTTTCAGAGCATTTAATTCAAAGACTTCTGGAGATATATTTTGCAAAGGTTAATAAGCTTTAAGGTTGCAGTTTGAAGTTTATTCGGTGGTGAAGATTTTGAAAAGAAGCGTTGTAGGCGAGACCAAGTATTATCATGATGTTTTGGCATGTATGGTGGGACAGGTGTTACAGATGGTTCATGCATATATATAAGCAACCCCTGGAAGACAGACAGGAGATGTCAAAATGGGTCCGGTAGAAGCTAGTGAGGTAGTGAGTACATGTACTTGCAAGTTTAAAATCTGTCTCTTAGTGAATTTACTTTAAATTTTAAAACATAAAACAAAAAATTGCTCAGAATCGGATCATTCGCATTAATTTGGGTCACAAAACGTTTTCGTAATTCGATTGAATTTATTAGGAGTCGGGTTTATTATGCATCCGCGAGTTTTGAATATTAGTCTTATCTTAATGACTCTGAAATTACTATCCCTAATGATAGATTAGAATTTGATATTTCAAAAATATTTTAAATAGCAATTTCGTAATATAACACATGATTACTAGTTAAAATGTTTTCTAATTGCTCAACTAATAGTATAGAGATTTCATATTAAGAAAAGAAAATTAAAAGGAAAACAAATCTTGTAATATTGGAGAAAAAAAAATTAAGGAAAAAAAAAACCTAAAACATTTATCTATATTATATTTCAAGAAACAAAGAATAATGGTTACCATATAATTAGCCTATATAATTGAGGTGGCTTCATAATAACACACATGTAACAAAGACATCACCAAACATATCCAGTTCACCGATTTCAGAGTATGAACCAATTATATAAGAATCAAAACAGATATGAAAGTGATGAGAAGTAAAATGAAAGGCGAAGTTTCAAGGTTTGGAGTAGCGTTAGGAAGCCATGGATATGCGTCTGGAGGTGGCATAACGCAGTTATCACCATTGAAGTAAATGCGTCTTGGAAACGCCCATCCTTTCTCGAATGTGAATTTTGACGGGTTTTTTCGGAAAAGAAGTTCTGATTGTACATTGCCTAGTGGACCGGCTTGGCTCAACATGTCATTGTAGAACTTGATTCCCCAGAGCATGGCCGTGTCATCTACAATATATTATCCAAAAGACGAAATTAATTACCAACAAAAAGCCTGCAGTTAGCAATCTTGTTACGCTTATTTTGTTTATCTGTTCATAAGGGTATCCGAGCCTTCAATCTAAGCAAATCTTATGGTGAAGTTATAGGATTTGACCATATTTCATACCAAGAGTTATGCATACGGACAAGAGAAAGAAATGGGATAAAAGCAGCTAAGGACATACTTATATCAGTGTAAGGATTAAGCGGGTTGTAGTTAAAGCTGAAAAGCTGAGTGAGATTGTCGAAGTTGGGATGCTGAACGACTAAGTTCCATTGCGAGTAGTTCATATTGTAGTTAAAGTTTGTGATTGCGACCTTCACTCGCCAATACTCTTTGTAGTTAGTTTTTACATGCCAATGAACTCGGATGGGACACATATGCTTTGTACATTGCAAGAGCGGTTCAAGGTTGTTCTTCCCTAAAGCTGGTACTACCGAAGCTATTTTTGGGCTGTCACAAGAAGTGAATCAGAAAAGAAACCAAAAAAACAAAGCCAAGATGGAGTTTCTAAGAGAATAGGAAACTTACTCGAGACATGAACCAGATAGAGAACTATTTTGACATCCACAAGAACAAGTAGGGCATGGTACTATAGTTTCATTATAGAAGGATGAGAGTGAGACACAACAAGTCGGAGTTTTCCGTGCTAGAAACTGTGAGTATGTGCACGTAATGTTCCATGTCACTACCGAAGGAAAGCAACAAGAGAGGTGAAATTAGAAGCTAGAAAATATGACTTATAAGGAAACATTAGATGCTAACAGAAAGAGCTAAACTTACGCAAGGCCTGAGTCTTTCTTCGTTTATCCGCAGACATGAATTTTGTCGACACGACCTTTTGTGCAGGCCCGCAAGTGTAACCTGGTCCTGGTGCCTTCAAAGTAATGTTCCTAGGTGCTCTAACCGTCGTATTAGTTGTTCCAGATTGGCCAACACTAATCTGAAACGAAGAAATCGCAGTTGCGGGATCTTGTGCCCACGAGCTAATCACACCGCCTCTGCAACAGTTGGATATCTGCTGGTTGTAAGGAGTTCCTGGTAATAAGTCAACGATCGTTGGTGTTTTCTTGCAGCAATGAGGAGTGTTGCCCTTGAACTTAGAACAATCTCCTTGTTCTGTTGCTTGCCCACCAACCATACTCCATATCACTTCCTTCTTTCGCCAACTCCATCCCAATTGCCACCCCGGCGCCTCAATGTGACGGTATTGTTGGAAATTAAAGATTGTTACAACAGCCTATTGATTAGTAGTAACCATTTAAGAAAAATTAGAACAAGATTGATTATATAATAAGAAGTAGCATTTCAAAAGTTACATGATTTTTTACCACATAGCCATCAGCAGTCCAGCTCATTATATCCCATTTTATGGTAATGTTTCCATTTGGATCAAGTGCATCATAAGCTTCTGTGTAAAAAGATATTATCAAATAGGTGATTAGCTCATAACCAGAAACAGAACCAATCCAGAAAGAACACAACAAAATCTAATTTTTTTCAATTAATTAAGATAATAGAAACGATCATAGATTTTGTTTTCATCAAGTTGACAAACATATAAATTCAGATAAACCCCAGATTATCATCACATGGAGATGGAGATTCCAAATGTCGATTTCAAGAATTTACCCAGAATCAACACTAATTAAAATTAACATAGAAATGCAAAGAAGCCAAAAGTGTAAAAGAAAAAAAAAACTTTTATTTTTATTTTGGACAGAGCGTTGAGCCAAACCTGTTGTGGTGAAGCTGTTCCAAGAAATAAGAATCAGAAGCAAAACACAGAATCTGGAGAAGAAAATGTCCATTAATCAGATCTTTGATCCCTGATCAACCGTTTCTTGACCTCTCCCGCCTGCGGAAACTTCTAGGCGGGAGACTTCTGGAAGCTGTGTGAAAGACAGAGAGGAGAGACGCAGAACTGGCTTAGTTAACTTTAAGACTTAGGAGCACTTAAAGCCAAAAAGTTCCTAGTTTTAATCAGTCTTTTATTTGTTTACGTTTTATATATTTATAGATAATAGATAAGTATAAACCAACACAAGAGGTGCATTTACTATTTTTATATACTTTGAAGAAGCATCACTGTTTTTATCTCTAGATTATTATCACAGTAATCTTGGGGGGGGGGGGGGGGGTAATACGTTACATTAAATTTAATGTTTCGCAAATAGAGTAATTTCATTAACATTATATGTTTTAAAATGAAATTTGAAGTAGAGCCGGTCAAGGTACGCCTAAAATATTGATGATATGATAAATTAATAATAGAAAAGTCTACTCGTTGAAACTTGAAAGATAACACTGAATTGTAATTCCATTACTTATGTTTAATGTACAAAATATATAATATGTCAAGGTGGGGTTTTTGACTCATATAATAGTTTTAAATAACAAAATCAAACATCTTATCAAAAAAAAAGTCAGACATATAAAAACAAGAAAAATCGAATGAAAACAAAAACTAAAAAGAAAACATTTAACTACAGAACTGTAATTGAGATTTTCTTTTTTTCTGTCAACTTATAAAATTAAAATGAAGGTTATTAAACAAAGCCTAATATTCAAAGGACCAAATAAATCGAATAATATATAGAGCGAAAAGAAAGACATAACTTACAAGAAAATAGTTTGTTATTTTATTTAGTGGCTTTCATCTATAGCAGCTATTGATTTGCAAAGTACAGTTGTTTCGAGAAAACGACGGCATGTTTGTCTATTGCTGGGTCCATCTGAATCTAGAACCTTAATTGTTGTAAGTTTCCATTCGTCTGTCAAGAAAAAAGCATCACCGCGTATAGTCACAAACCGCCACAAAACGGTTCCCATCTTTTCTATTTTACATTTGGGCAAGGCTTGCCTGAAAATTGTCCAAGTAAAATTATATACAGGCTTCAATATAACATTCCAATCTCGTAGTTTCGGATCAAGGAGTAAAAATCAGTTAAAAATTCACTAAATCAAATTCTTAAATTAATGATGAGACATATATATCTGAGAGAATTTTAAGGTTTTTATTTTATTAATTTCGTGCGAGAAGAAAAGAGAAAAAAAAGGGGTAGATTCGACCAGTTTGAGAGAATAGACTAACGGAGGATCAAACAAATTTATTTTTCGATGAAATTTTCTGAGAATGTGCACTACGTCTAAATAAAACCACATAAGAAAGTGGAACCTCAATTGGTGTCACTGTCTGGAAGTTTTGCTTATTTTTCTAAGTCAGTTTGCTGCAAACTGAATCTCGCAAACATCTAACTTTAGAAGCAGTTTTTCGTCGAACCAGAAGAAGTTAGAAACTGATCTATATATACTTGGAAAGTCGTCGATATCATCTTTTCAGAACCATTTACAGAGCATGATTCTGATGTATACTCTGGCTGAAATTAGAGTTTTAAAACGACGGCGGCTCTGACCAAATTTCATAAAATCTAATTTAGAAAACAGTTATGATGCAGCATTTTCAAAGGCACGTGAAAGAGTGATTTCAATTCTGATATGGATGAAACTTTGTGAGACCTTCATGCCACTAGGATTTAAATATTCAACCGTGGGGTTGAGATTTTAACGGTTAGTTGGTGATTTTAAGTTTATGTTTATGAGACATATTTGTATGAAGTAAATGATGTCAAGTCTGACATGTTGTATTGTTTGGTTGGAAAACTGAGCTCGGTTTGAGAACTCATGGATATAGGTCTTAGTTTATGTTGAACCAATTGGATATCAAGAGTTTAGAGAAACATGCGGATATAGCAGAAACAATAAATCTGTCCAAATACGAAGAAACGGGAAGTGAGTTATCCTTCAATCAAATCGCTAAGGTGAAGGTGTGATATGTTGAAGCATTGTTATATTTTCTTTTGTTATGCTTCATAAATCAGGACATGTATACTTAGATCTTAGTACTTAGAAATGTTTAAGTGATGACATGTTTTTATGCTTGTTTAGTTGATGCTTGATATAGATGACTTTATGATTGATGACTTGGTGAGATCATGTCTAATAACATGATATATGTTGTTATGTGGTATAATGTCGTATGAAATTATTTATGAGATTATGTGGTTTATGAGATGGGAATGAAGCGACTTAAGCTGTGGATGGTCAGCAACAGTGGATGGTCGATGGTCATGGATTCCGAGATGAAGCAGCTTATATTGTGGATGATCGGTACCCGTGAATTCTATCATGTAGTGTGATATGTTGGTTTTTAATGTGTTTAACTTAGGATTATTAGGTGTTTAAGAGTATTTTAGGTATAAACTTGGTTTAGAGAGTTCTATTGCATTTGGGATAAAGTTTGGGATAAAAGAGCAAAGAGGAGTTTGTTAAAGTATTTAGATCGATCGATCCCTATTCGTATCGATCGATCCGTCGATCTGAAGAATTGACCGTGACTAGTCAGATCAATAGATCCAACCACTATATCGATCGATCCCAAATCTGTGAAGTTTTACCGTGTATAGCTAGATCAAGCGATCCTCACTAGATCGATCAATCCATCCTCACGAGCACATTGTCGTAAGAAACTAGATTGACAAGACGAGCTCAGATCAATCGATATAGTCTTGGAATGATTGAAAAATCAAGACCGACCGATCTGAATTGTTGTGAAAAACCAGATCGATTAATCCAGCCTTGGATCGATCAATTTAGACCAGATCGACTTGCCTGAAAAAAGGAAATATTGCTTCTTTTCCAATTATGATTAGGATTTCTTCCAAGATGAGTTTGTACCTAGAAATACTAGTTATAAGCCATTATTTAGGTGATGCTTTTATTTTGTATTAAGACCTCTTGACTCTTTGAGATTTTAAGACTCTTTTGTTTTTTTCTATTTGATATTTATGAGTTCTTTTTTCAATCATTAGTTGTTTTACTACTTTCATATCTGAATAGTTCTCTAGTTAGGGTTAAGGGTTTCAAAAGAATGAAGAATCATTGAATAAGACACAAATAGAGCTTTATCTTATGGAATGTTCATCTATTGTTGTTCTCATTGCTTAGGCTAATTTGTTCCCTTAGTGTATGATCTAAGGTTTAACTTATTAGCACCAAAAGCGTTATAGGTTGATTGATAGAACATAGTTGAGGTTATTGTCTTAGCCAACGAAAGCTGATGTTATTGTGATACATGAACATATGGAATCCGCTTGTTAATGCTTGTATAGGATTTTAAGTTCAAACGACAGTTTAGATACTTAGGTGGTTAGACATAGTAATTGATACCATGACAATGGATTGGTTAGACGTTTTTGTTCGAGTTTGAAATAAATCTTATTGATGTCCTGAATAGTTGTTTGGTTCGTGATTTCTGATTTCCGACGATTATCCCTAAAGCCTAACGCCTTTAATCCATAAGTTTAATTTGTTTTAATTGATTTCTTTAGTTTACTTTCAACAAACACCCCTTCTTTTCGTCTTAGCTTAGCATTCATTTGATAAGAATCGTAGTGCAACTTTGGTCTCTTTGGATTCGATCCCATTTTATACAAGTGTTGTGTATGTGCACTTGTAGTCATATTCTTGGGTTAAAACTCTGAGTACCAAGATTTTGGCGATATTGTCGGGGACCAATTGTTGCCTTCAAATCTAAGACTGAAGCTTCTAAGACTTACTAACAGAGTTCTAGTTTTGCTTGTTTTTGAGTTTCAGTTGCATGCAGCGGAGAAGTGATGGTTCTGAAGATCTCCTGCATTACATTAATTAAGAACTAGCAAGGAAAGAGCGTACTAACAACAGAGCAATAAAAGAAAAGTCGAAAGTAGCTAACATGGGCGATAATATCGACAACAACACGCTTTTTTATGCTCAAGCTGCTCAAATCCAAGACTTACAATAGTAGTTGCATCAACAACAACAATAACAGTAAGCACAACAACATGCTATCAGGGACGTTGACACTCTCCATACTTTCTACCAGAACAGAGCTGCTATCTGTCCACAGGATTATGAAATAAAATCTCAGTTGATTGCATTGATGAAGCAGCATATTTTCCATGGGTAGCTGAGAAACCTATGGCTCATATTGAGAATTTGGAGGAAATCAGCAGCATAACTAAGTCTAATGTGGTACCCACTGATTATCTCAGATGTATGTTGTTTTCTTTCTCTTTAGCGGATAAGGCATTGATATGGCTTAAGTTGTTACCTACTGGTTCTTTGAGTTCTTGGACTGAATGCAAAGTTGCTTTCCTAGACCACTTTTACACCAAGTCTAAGATAGCCACTTTGCGGAAGAAGATAACTACTTTTAAATAACTTTCTGAAGAGTCCTTCTGTGAGGCTTGGGAAAGATTCAAAGAGTATTGTAGAGAGTGTTTTCATCATGGGTATTCAGAGGAGTAGATTCTTAGCATCTTCTATGATGGAGTTGATTAAGATTACAAGAATGCTCCCAATGCTGCTAGCAATGGGGATTTCATGACTCAGAGTATTACTGGAGCATACAAGCTTATAAAGAACTAGAATGCAAGTTCCAACAATCATTTTCCTGAGTATGACCGGTCTAGAAATGTCAACAGCGTGGATTCTTAAAAGATTGATGAGCTGACTGCTAAGGTAAATCTCTTACTAAAGAAAATCAACGAGGTGTGACTCAATGTGAAGATGGATCAGATGCAGTTTGTTTCAGGGTATTGCTGAGGGACATAATAGTGAGTCATGAGAGGTTAACTATGTGCAAGGACTTGGATTTGTGCAGAACGGAGGGTTCAACCAGAACTACAGAAGTCACCACAGTTTATCCTATAAAATATGAATGTCGAGAAGCCTCAACATCAAGTTTATCTGCAGTAGGGACAACACTTCCAACAACTTTCGAACACTGTGAATGATTCTCAAGAAGACCTCAATGTTCTTATGCAACAACTCCTTGTTACCCAATAGAAGTCTGCGGATCAGATCAATGCAAAGATATACATCATGTATACTAATTTGAATGGCAAGTTTGAAGTTGTCTCAACACATCTAAAGCTACTAGATACTTAAGTTACTCAGACTGTAGACGCAATGAAAAGACAACAAGGAATAGAGATGGTTCTGGTGGCTCGAGAGCTAACATGCATTTTGCTAAAGATCAAGCAAAATCTTCTTGGGAGAGTACGCTTGAACTTATGTTGCAGAAGATATTAGAAGGACTAAACAGGAGTGCACAAGAGGTTAATTATAAGATAGTTGATCTAAAATGGAAGCTTGAGTGTTCAATTTATAAGACAGTCTCGACCGATCAATCTACTAACCAAATTGATCGATCCAGCCTCCAGCTCGATCGATCGACTCCCTAGATAGATCAATCCAGTCAGGTCAAGGACCACCGTATTAATCCAGATTGATCGATCCAACACCAGATCGATTGATCCAAAACGGACCAACTTCAGCGAGAGAATCTAGATCGATCGATCCACTATGGGATCGATCGATCCCACAGTGGATCATTTGATCTGACCCAAAATAATCGATCTCCTCTACAACTTAATCAACCCATTGCTCAGAAACAGTTGCATATGATCCTAAGGTCCCATATCCAAGTCATGCTTCGACTCCAACACTTAAGGTGTTGCATAAATTAAAGGATCTGGGAGAGTTCGTTGTGTCATGCTCCATCTTTGGAGTTGAGTTTGAAGATTTTCTTGGTGATTCTTGATATAATGTGAACATCATGTGATCAGAACTCGCTGAGTCTTTAGTGATTGAATCTATATAGCCTTTGCACATGACTCTCTATTTCGTGGATGCTATAGTATCAACTCTGCATGGATTAAAGACCTTCAGGTACGAATTGGGAAATGCTTTATACCTACTAATTTTTCAAGTCATAGAGATGTGCAAGGATGGCTATATGCCCTTGATTTTAGGAAGACCTTTCCTTGCTACAACACGAGCGGTGGTTGATCTACCTAACAAGATGGTCTGTCTCTCAAACATTCATAAAGATGTCTTCTACGATGCAGTCTCAGAACAATCTGACACCTATTATGACATCTATTATGCCACCTATGTTGGCATTAAGGAGAATATCGATAAGAGAGACAAGTCAAAGTCTGGGGGAATGCCGACAAGTTCTCAAATCACTTTAATACCATAGATATGTGTTGGTGATACCATCGAGTATCTGCTGAAGTACAAAGGTATGTCTAACCCTTTCTCTAAAACCATAACGATTATCACTTCAGAGCTTAAAAAAAAGGACAAGTAGCTGTAGACGACATGTTGAGCAAAGTTCTGAAGCTGGATCTACATGACAAGAAAGCACGCGGACCACGTCTCAACTAGGGGTGGGCATTCGGGTATCGGGTTCTGGTTCGGGTAAAACCCAATTGGGTTTTCAGGTTTCAGGATTTACTATCCAATGGAATATTTTGCCCGGTTTGGGTCGGGTTTGGGTTTTTGAGTTAAAACCCGATTAAAACCCGAAAAATCTGGTATTGATCGGGTTCAGGCTTGGATTCGGGTTTTTTGGGTTTTTTTTTGTTTTTTTGAGTTTTTTTGGGGTTTTGGGTTTTTTTCGGGTTTTCGGGTTTTTGAATTTTTTGGTTAGGATTTGGATCGGGTTTGTGTATATTACACATATAAAACTCATGTTTAGAAAATAAGGTTATTGAATTATGGTATTTCCCATGAGTAGTTATGTGTTTTCGGGTTTTTGGATCAGGTTTTCGGGTTTTGGATTTGTATCAGGTTCGTGTATGGGTACGGGTTTCGAGTTTATGGATTTATAACCCATTAGAATAATTTTTCGGCTTTAGGTTCGGGTACAAGTTTTTGGGTTGGGTACTCAGGTACGGGTTTTTTGTCCACCCTTAGTCTCAACCCACCACCACCACACCCTGATCCTTCTAAGGATTTTCATCATGCTTTAAGCATTGCTGCACTCGATGCGCTTGGTGGGAGGCAACCCACTCGTAAGTATTTATAATTTTGGTTTTTTATCTTCTATTTTATTTGTGTGTTTTTCATATCCTACTTAAGTTCTATGTTACACCAAGACAGAATAAATTAAATCTTGGATTGGGACTAACGCTGGTTCTTTGTTTTGGTTTTATTTTGAGTCTTTGTGTTATTTTTATTGAGTCAAACATTGGGAATCTTTATGTTGTTCTTGGATTTAATCTAGTGTTGACTAACTTTCCACAAGCCTCTAAAAGTGATTGTTCTCAACATAGGAAGATTGGAAAACACCATCGGTGGATCAAATTACCTGAATTTTCCTATCCTTTGGAAGTTTGAATGATCTAACGTTGATTCTATCTTAAAAGACCTTTAACATGAATTAATTTTCTCACTCAGGGGCTTGATATCGCATAAGGATTATTACATTCAGAGTTCTATTCCACCATTTCTACCACTCTTTCAGAACTTCGAATGACCAAGCTCATCTTTAGTTTGGTACCACACTTTTACCCTATCATATATTTTGAACCACATGCCTTCTGTTTTGTCATTATCATTTGCAATCAAGTGCAAAAACTACGGAGTATGCGGACCAACACACCTTTATGTTCCAAGGATATCTAATAAGTCTTATGCTTTCTTTTACTAGAAATTCGTAGGTTAGTTGTCTTTGGTGCATGTATTATGTGACTAGAACTAGTTCCAGCTTCCTCTTCACGAAAAAGATAAGAAAAGAAAAAAAGACAAGAAGGAAAAGAAGACAAAGAAGGAACCAAAATAAAGTTTTTATGTGTTCAATGTTTTATCTTGAGCACCATTGCAACTCGTTTAGGACATTTATAGAGCTTTACATAGATTTCAAGGTCCAGGGAGTTGTGTATCAACATTTGGTCTTCATCTCACTGTGAATTAATGCCATGATTTGCATCCGTCTTTATCATCAGAACCTAAACACTTCAGCCACCATTCAAACTATCCTTCCATTCCAAACTCTTGTTGTGATAAATAATCCCTTTGTGAGACTGTACTTTACAGAGAACTCAATGAATGTTAAAGGGTCGATAATGGAGATTTCAGAGATTTCTTAGGATTCCGGAAACTAAAGTAAGATATTGTTTGCTATGCTTATGGTAAAGTACATGTAGTACTAACTGGTTCTTTGACAAGTTCTAAGTTCTAAGGATTGGAAATTCAGTGCACTAGAATCTAAAGGAATGCGTAAGTTCATGTTTTCAAACCTTTGTTTTTAACTTGTCTTTATTTGTTTGTTCTTACTTGAGGACAAGCAAGGATTCAAGTCTAAAGTAATTGATATGTTGGGTTTTTAACGTGTTTTAACTTGCTTTAGAGAGTTCTATTGCATTTGGGATGAAGTTTGGGAAAAAAGCGAAGAGAAGTCTGTTAAAGTATTTAGATCGATCGATCCGTATTTAGAACGATTGATCTGTCAATCTGAAGAATTAGTCGTGACTAGCCAGATTGATCGATCCAATCACTAGACGATCGATCCCAAATCTGTAGAGTTTTGTTGTGTATTGCTAGATCGATCGAAGCTCACTGGACCGATCGATCCTTCCTCACCAACACGTTGCCGTAAGAAACCATATCGACCAGACAAGCTCAGATCAATCGATCCAGCTTTGGACTGATTGATCCATCATCAAGACCGACCGATCTGAATTACTGTGAAGAACCAGATCGACCTGCCCGAGAAAAAGGAAATATTTCTTATTTTCCAATTGTGATTAGGATTTCTTCCAAGATGAGTTTGTACCTATAAATACTAGTTTTTAAGCAATTATTTAGGTGATGCTTTGATTTTCTATTAAGACCTCTTGACTCTTTGAGATTTTAAGACTCTTTTGTTATTTCTATTTGATATTTATGAGTTCTTCTTGAGTCATTGGTTGTTTCACTACTTCCATATCTGAGTAGTTATTTAGTTAGGGTTTAAGGTTTCAAAAGAATGAAAAATCATTGAATCATGCATAAATGGGGCTTTATCTTATGGAATCTTCATCTATTGTTGTTCTCATTGCTTAGGCTAATTTGGTCACTTAGTCTATGATCTAGGGTTTAACTTATTCGCCAAAAATATTATAGGTTGTTGGATAGGACATATGTGAGTGTTTTGACGTTAGCTAACGAAAGCTGATGCTATTACGATACATGAACATATTGAACCTGCTTGTTAATGCTTGTCTAAGATTTTATGTTAAAACAACATTTTAGATACTTAGGTGGTTAGACATAGTAATTGATAGCACGACAGTGGATTGGTTAGACATTTCTATTCGAGTTCGAGATAGTTCTTATTGATGCCTTGAATAGTTGTCTGGTTCGTGATCTCTGATTTTCAGCGATTATCCCTAAAGCCTAGCGTCTTTAATTCATAAGTTTATTTTGTTTTAATTGATTTCTTTAGTTTACTTTCAACAAACACCCCTTTTCTCTTTCGTTTAGCATTCATTCTATAAAAATCGTAATGCAAATTTGCTCTCTGTGGATTCGATCCCATTTATATAACTGTTGTGTTTGTGCACTTGCAGTCGTATTTTTGGATTAAAACTATGAGTATCATAGTGGCTTAACCGTAGACAGTTAGTGGCCAATGATAAATCTATATGATTTATGTATAAATGTCTTGATGATGGCAAAACTCTTGTCATTAATGTTATAGATTGTCGAGTAAGAAAGATTATATATTTTGATATTATATAGGTTTATGTGTTTTAATGATTGTCATATATTATAGAAATATGCTCTATGTTTTTTAATGGACAAAAAAAATTTCTTTATCGAGTAATTTATTACTCAGCTCTTTTTTTCTCAGGATAATAAGTTTCACGCGTTATAGGTTAGACTTGTACGTTGGTAATTGTTTTTACAAAGAAAATGTTTTGATGATACTAAATAATAATACGCTGACTTAATTTTTGTTGCTGGACGGATAACACATTCAATTCATGAGTTGGGCTGACCAAGCCCAAGTCATTTATCTTTTGTTCTTGATATTGATTGATTATTTTTTTCTTGGATGTTTTTCAGAAATTGTAAGAAATCACAAATTGCTATTTTTTGCACTTTTATTGTTCACCTCCAGAAAATACAGATCAATCTCGTAGAATGAAAATTAATACGCAATATAATTCGTTGTCACTACTAAGCTATGGTAAATAATATAGCAAATCAAATTCTTTATGACGAGGAATCTAAATAAACTTTAAGATTTAAACATCTAATGTATGTTATTGTAAAATGTCTTTTAAGATACATACGAAGGTTATATTGTAAAACATCTAATGTAGCGAGACTGATATACACTTTTTGGACATGAGAGATAAAATTGTAAAAAGTGATGCTTTGAAGGATTTTTTGCAGAAAATTTTTTATTTTATTTTTAAGAAATCCCATGACTACTGGTTTTAATTTTTCTGTCAGAAAGGGAACAAAACAAAAAATTATGCTACCAAATTTTCAACTTATAAAAATCTTTTTATAGTAAACCTGAAGTATTAGCGGTGGATTAGCCTTTGTTTGAATGTTTTTATACGAATAATAGAGGCTATATTATTTTATCAGTAGCTGCGATCAAGTTCCGCGACCAAAATTACTTTCTTTTCCCGGAACCTTTCTTTGCACAGTCGCTAAAATTAAAACCAAGAACACAACATCCAAACAGGAATTTTTAAATCTTGTCTAACATGAAATTATATATATATATATATATATATATATATTAAATTTTTATTAAATATATAACATGAAATTATAATCCGCTTTTGTTAATGTTTGTCTAGAATTTTAAGTTCAAACAATAGTTTAGGTACTTAAGTGGTTAGACAAAATAATATGCCCAAATGAGATCATTTTCAATTCCTTGTAATCGGTTTGTGGTCATACATGTTTGGTTAAAGAAGAAAGGAGAGCCGGCTTCCGCCAAAGTCGAGCCCCATCTTCCAAAACAGAAACAACAACATCCTTAGAAGCCTGTTTCAGATCATCGTGAGTCCCCTAGGCCTAAGAAATCAGTGACTGTATCAAGGGATGACTGCATCTCCCAAACAATCTGCAGCAGAAAATTTAAAAATCATGTCGTACATCCTTCTTTCCCTGCTCTAATTTTCAACCACTCAGTTCAATTGCTGCAATGATAAAAAAGAACAAAATCATTGAAATTGAAGTATTGGCTCAAAGATAACAAAGTTTTTAAATTTTGATTTTATGATAATCATGTTAAAAAAATGTGAGATATTGTATTGTATGGAAAAGATAAAAGCATAACAGAATGATGAAGCTTCAATTCACTACCTATTCGTTATCTCGGCTTACTACTCACCACTAAATCCATGACTCGGCTCGACTATGAACCATTAATTGATAAGATCCGTAACCGTTTGCCTTCTCGGACTAACAAGAGCCTATCTTATGCGGGACAACTTTAATTACTTAAATCAATGATAGCAAGTATTTCCAATTTTTGGTGTTTGGTTTTCCATCTTCCAAGGTGTTGTTTGGACAAAAAGAGAGAATGTGTGATACCTTTTTTTTGGTCTGGTACCCCAAATTATGCTCATAGGGCTAAGGTTTCTTGGGCAGAAATCTGTTTTTCTGAGTGTGAAAGAGGGGTTGGAATTTCCCGTTTGCATGATTCTTCTCGTGTTTTTGCACTGAATTTAATCCGGAGGTCTCTTTGGGTTGCTTGGAAGAAGCATTATCTCCTCAGAGAAGGGTCGTTTTACGATTTGAAGAAAAGTACTCAAGGTTCATGGGTTTGGTATAAACCGCTTAAGCCTTGCGACCAAGCTTACCGATTTCTAATAATTCAGCCTCGGGATGGACAAGATACTTTTTTCTGGTTTGATAATTGACTTAACATTGTGAAATTGATGGATGTTAGAGGCCCTAATGGTACCAGAATGCGAAGCTGGCTGGTGTTGTGTCACCTTCGACGTGGCTCTTCTGCAAGTGAAAAAACTCTCATCTCCAATAGTTTATAAACAAAATCAGCACTTCGCCATTTCCATGACATGGTGCAGGTTCGGACATCTATCTCTAGAAGCACTCGGAATACCTGTTTTGAGCTAACTTCTCTTTGGATCGAACGTGGGAGCATATACTGGAGTCTTGGGTATGTTGATATGGTTCCCACAAGCAGTTCCACGTTTCTCCTTTATTGCGTGGTTAGTCTCAAGGAACCACTTATCAACAGACAATCATATGAGATAAAGAATAAGACATCAAGCATGTGTTTTGTGCGGTGAAAGGAATGAAAACTCGGGATCATCTTTTCTTTGCCTGCTCATATACGTATATAACTTGGCTGGAGTTAAGTGGTGGTATTTTACGTACGGCTGCTACCCTTGAATGGGTGGATACAATAGCCTATATGCTCACCGCCAACTACATTTCTGTGGACATTATTCTCATACGTATAAGCTTGCAAACCACTATCTACCATTTGTGGAGGGAGAGGAATTTCAGAATCCACAATCGGGGTCACGCCTCAACATCGCATCTCATTCGTATCACCAAAAAGGTAGTGCGAAACAGAATCTCATCCTTGGGCTACGAGCATCCTCACAAACTATAAGGTCTTTTCGACGGTGGTTCAAAGTAAGATCAACCTAGTCTTTCTTTTCTAGCAAAAATTTTCATCTTGCTTGATCTCTTCTGCTTCCACTTGTACATATTTCTTTTTTTTTAGAAATAAATTTGAAATTTTAAGCAAAAGAAAATGATGAAGGTTAGACAGTTGTCTCCAAAACTAGGTTAGAATTCTCTTGTGATCATCTGCCAAAAATTTTGATAATTCAGGTGCATGAACTTACTACATGGAAAGATATGTCTTCTTTTCATTTATATGTCTTTTCATAAATGTGTAAAATGTGTTTTCCCATAAACTTTAAATCACATAAACAAAAAATGTCTTAAATGTGTTATCCATTATGGAGTACTTGGACACAATTTATTACTATTGTTTTATTTTCATCATTTTCATGGTCATAGAATGCAAAGACTTTTAAAATGACATCCTCAATATATATATTTCTTTAGACATAAAAATATTCCATATATTATTAAGCTGGTTCCAAGAGGTGATAAGTGGTTTTTTCTATTGATCAATCAAATAAGCATGTCTTGCATAGCACTTAAGCGTCGAATCCACAGAGAAACAAGATCAACTCACTAAGGATACAAATTTCATTTCAATCTAAGCAAATAAAAATTTATGTTTTGAAAACCAATTCCCAATTGATTGGACCATAGGTGCGATGATTTACTTCATAGGAGAGGTCTCTGGTTTAATTTGAAATGAATAAAAGCAGAAAAAAGTAAAATCGGTTTGAAATCAAATAAAGGAAACCGACAAGTCAAGGGAATGACAATGATTTAGATGAGAATATGAATATTTGATGATGTTAGGAACATACTATGAACACTATCTTTGGTTATAAATCACTAATTCAAGAATAATCCACTTCTATGGTACTAATCTAGTCACTAATCATCTAATCATCAACAACTTCTATTCGTAATTAAGTGATCAATGAACATTAATAATCAATTCTAATTCAACCACTAATCAACCTAATCAACTACTACCATATGGTACGGTAGAAAAACTCATTTAGATTCTTTCCAGTATTTCATCGAACACGAGAGTGCTTATATTGCTAGTTTATGCACTTTTGGAAATTTTTGATGCACAAATTCCCTAACTTCTAAAATCATGTGTTCATGACAATTCTAACATTAAACAAACCTATCGATGAAGGGTTAACCATTAACATCACATAAACCACTCAATCCACCCATCATTTTGTTTACCCTAATGATCCAATTAAAAAATTAAAACCTAAAGAAAATATAGGATAAAAAAACATGTCTGATTGAATAAAATATAAAAAGGATTGCAAATCTTTTCTAATTAGTGTCAAATAGAGATGTAGATCTTCATCCAAAATTCATGTCTTTTTCATGAAAAATAGAAATTTGATATGGATCAAATCCAAAATAAAAGGGGTCAAATTCGTTCAGAAAATTCTATATGTGAAGAGTACTGATCCGTCCAATAAGAAGACCAATTGATAGAAAACTTTCAGAAATAATGCTTATATTTTCATCGAGGAATGTAACTAATTGGTTCTCCAATGATACACTAATGTTTTAAACTACATAAACACTGCCAGTGTACAACAAATTGCAGAAATAAATTAATGATCAAATCCACGAATATCAAAAATCACACTACGAATTAATTAAATTGAATAGAGCTAAGTTTATGGTATGAAGGTTTTGGTATCAATTGCAATGAACCAAATTAAATAAAGCAAGTATTGGAGAATAATATGTACATCATTTGTTGGAACAAAGAAGAACATGTTTCTTCTGAAGAGTATATCTACCTTTTATTTTCTAGCAATTGTATATTTTTTACAATATTCACTTAGGGCATACTACTCTTGTATAAATACTCATGTTCAGATGAATGGAAACCTAAGATATTCTCCCCACTTTGTCATAGTATCATAGCAGGATTCATAAAGAAAAAACAGAGCAACAAAACATAGAAAGAAGAAGAAGACGACGACGGACGATAATACAGTGGTGGTGCATGCAGCTTAAGATGTCGCGTCTTGTCACCACTTTACCTTCATCCA
Source organism: Cardamine chenopodiifolia (assembly GCA_963922655.1). Classification (NCBI taxonomy): domain Eukaryota; kingdom Viridiplantae; phylum Streptophyta; class Magnoliopsida; order Brassicales; family Brassicaceae; genus Cardamine; species Cardamine chenopodiifolia. The sequence continues at coordinate 4,733,543 of OZ000479.1, forward strand.
TCGGATGGATCAGGGAATTTGATCACAATCGTACAACTACCGGGAGAAAACTATGAAGATTGGTCCAAACATATGCAGAATGCCTGGCAGACGAAACAAAAATTAGGTTTCATCGATGGAACCCTACCAAAACCCAGATGCAACAACGATTAAGCAGTGAGAAGTTGTTAAATCTAGGCATGGATTATGAACACTGTCGAACCCAGTCTTAGAACTTCGATTTTGATGGTTGATGAGGTGAAAATCCTATGGGACGATTTGAAGCTTCAATTCTCAGCTGGGAATGGACCAAGAATCAGTGAATTAAGAGGTGATTTGGCAAACTATCGTCAACAAGGGGACACCGTGATGTTGTATTTTGGAAAACTTAAAAAGATGTGGGATGAACTTGCTATTTATAAACCTTTTTGATCATGTACTTGTGGAGAGCTTGCTGCGCAACTCGAAAAAGATCGTAATGAGGAACGTACAAACACCTTTATAAATGGCCTTGATAACGCACAATTTGGCATGGTTCGGTCAGCCATCACGAGTTTAGAACTATTGTTAAAACTATCATAGGTCTATCACCGTATTGTTCGAGAAGAGCGACAACAAAACATGTCGCGTGACAGAGACGCCAAGACTGAAGCGGTTGGATTTGCCGCATATGCTTGACATAGAGCTCATTCTTCTCCAATTGCTGATTGAGATAAAGATGTTACTTGCACACATTGTGGCAAGTATGGTAATGCAAAGTCGAAATGTTTTCAAATTAAAGGATATCTGGAATGGTGGGTTGAAAGAGGTTGTAGTAGTGAAGGAAGAGGAGGAGCTCGTGGTGATCATTTTGGACATGGTGATGGTATGATCGGGAGCTTTGTAGGACAAGGACGAGGTGGAAAACCTGCTGGACGAGCTCATGCTTCTTAGGCTGGACAGGCTGCTTAGTTTGTGCCAACGGCGCCTAATGCGAAGAAAAAATTTGATCGTGGTTCTTTTCCGCAACTAACTGATGATCAGTGGATTACAGTGGTGAAGTTTCTAAACACCAAACAACCAGACTCAGTTGATAAGTTGACTGGTAAGAAAGATATTGTTGAATTGATTCTTGACCCGGGAGCTTCTCACCACATGACGTGGAACCTGAAACTCTTGAGTAATGTGGTTGATTTTTTCCATGTTCAATTGGATTACCTGATGGAGATTGGGCTGTTGCCATAAAACAAGGATATAAGTATCATAGCAGACACTTATGGCTTTTCAGAGGTTTATATTCTCCAAAATTAAAGTGTTCCTTGATTTTCGTGGCTAAGCTACTTAAAACGATTAAAGGATCACTTACTTTTACTGAAGCTATGTGTGTTTTGCAGGACCATACTTCGGAGTCGCTGATTGGTGTGGGTGAAGAGTGCGGAGGGGTCTATGTTTTTCGTGGTGTCATTGGTACGGCAAAGACTTCAGGGGTACATGATCTTTGGCACTGTCACTTAGGACATCCATATGATAGGACTTTTTTGTTTTTATCGAGTCATGTTGATGTTGGGAAACCTTGGGAGACAGAGGTTATTTATGATACTTGCTTTCAGGCTAAACAAACCCTAGATTGCTTTCATGAGAGTTCTAATAAGGTGGTGATTTATTTGATTTAATTCATTGTGACATTTGGGGTGCTTATCGTATGGTATCTTCTCCGGGTGCTGCGTACACTTCCTCAGGATTGTAGATGACTATTCTCGTGCAGGTTGGATTTTTCTCTTACAGGCAAAAAGTGAGGTTGCTGGTTCCTTGCAGAAGTTTTGTGCTATGATCACCAATTTGATAAGAAGGTTTGTGTAGTACGCATCGACAATATGTCTGAATTTATGTGCTTAAAAAACTTTTTCCAAAAATAAAGGATTATACATTAGACTTCTTGTGTTTATACACCACAACAAAATGGACGTGTTGAGCAGAAACATTGTCATATCCTTAATGTTTCTTGGGCACTCATGTTCCAAGCACATTTGGCGATTCGTTTGTGGGGTGAATGCGTTTTGATAGCATCTCATCTAATAAATTGAACATCATCGACTTTCTTACATGGTAAGACATCTCGTACAGTTCAAACAAAAAAAAACCCACATACTGCCCCCCTATGAATTGTTATATGGGTCAACTCCATTGTTTGACATGTTGAATATTTTTGGGTGCTTGTGTTATGCTCACAAGCAATCCCATGATAAAGATAAGTTCGGTGAGCATAGTAGGCGATGTGTTTTTGTTGGGTATCCATATGGCTAGAAAGGTTGGCGTGTATTTGATATTGACAAGGAGGAATATTTGATTCACGAGATGTCGTGTTCCATGAAACTAAGTTTCTGTTTTCTAAGTCCCTGCCACCGGCTGTAGTACAAACAGATCCTTCGTTGTTCCCACAAGTTGAGTTGGGATGATGAAGTTTTTCAACCCAATAATGATATAAACAGATCCGCCATTGTTCGCACAACAGATCCTTCACTGTTGCCAGGTAGGAATGTCAGCATTGAGGTTGGCTTACCTAATGTTGTAGTAAGGGGGAGTTCATCTGACACGAATGTCGAGCAACCGGCTGCAGCACCTTTAAGAGTTGGAAAACACAACCATAATATGCCACCATGCCTGCATGATTATGTTCTTTATACTACTCGATGCACCGCGGACCACTCGCCTCTCACTCCCGCACCAGCATCAGTGTCTTCTCAAGGTACAAATCCTTATCCTATCCCCAACTGTGTAACTTGTGATCGATTTTCTCCTAAGCTCATGGCCTTTATTGCTTCAGTTACATTGCACTCTATTCCTCAAACCAATGCGGAAGCAGTAATATATCGTGAGTGGTGTGATACGATGGGTGGCAAAATTACTTCCCTACAAGAGAATGATACATGGTACCTTACGGATCTTCCACCGGATAAGAAAGCGATTGATTGTCGATGGGTATTTACAATTAAGTATAAAGCAGATGGTGATATTGAACGTTATAAAGTGCGACTAGTGATTCGTGGTGATCTTCAGATTGTGAGAAAAGATTATGATGAGAATTTTGCTCCGGTAGGAAAAATGACAACGGTTCGTAAATCCTGGTGATTTAGACGAAGAGGTCTATATGAAACTTCCTCCAGATTTTTACTCTTCTGAACTTAATAAGGTGTGTCGTCTTCGTAAATCCTTATACGGTCTTCGCCAAACACTCTGTTGTTGGTTTACCAAGCTTACCACTGCCTTACTAGAGTATGGTTTCATTCAACAATACTCTGACTATTCTTTGTTTTGCGTGTCTCGTGTGGAACTTTGACTTTATGTGCTGGTATATGTGGATGAGTTGTTGATTGGTGGAAATGATTATACTGCTATTTTTCGATTTAAAGGATATTTGAATGTATGTTTTCATATGAAGAACTTAGGTCCAGCGAAGTATTTTTGGGTATTAAAGTGGCGCATTCTCAGGAAAGAATTTATTTGTCTCAACGAAAGTATGCGCTTGATTATTAGCGAATTTATTTGTCTCCAAGCTGTTGATGACAATGATATACTTTATACGAATCCGATTCAATATCGTCGACCATGCGGTTCGTTGTCTACCTTACCATCACACGTCCGGAACTCTTGTTGGAACAAAGAAGAACCTATTTCTTCTGAAGAAATACTTGTTGGAACAAAAAAGAACCTATCTCTTATGAAGAAACAATACTTGTTGTATCTATCTCTTATTTTCTAGTGATTATATCTTATTTACAATATTCACTTATGACATACTACTCTTATATAAATACTCATATTTATATGAATGGAGATCAAAGATATCCTCGTCACTTTGACAGCAAGTAAATGACAATGTAAATCAATAAATTAAAGCATTGGACATAAAAAATTTGTAAGGATTCACAATTATCTAATCTAAACTAAAAAAATTGAATTTTGATCCAGTTCGAAGATTATTGGGTATTTGTATTTATTCGATTTTTTTGCTAATTTTCAGACTTATTGTCTCAAACGAGATATTAGAGCACTTTCATTAGGGATATTTATATTTTTTTACTAATATTTAAATTTTTTTATTATATTGTAGAATCCTTACGAGATACCCGACGGTGCTCTTAGGATTTGGTCTTTCGGTATATTTCTTTCGGTGGTAATTCTAGTAATATTTCACATGACTGTTGACTAAAGTATCTCTGGTTTTTCTCAAAATAATTTTTGGTTCTATTGAATAGATTACCTATGCTAACAATAGCGAAACACCTCAAGCATCTAAATTTAATGAAAACTATGTCTTTATCCGTGCATGATTGTCTTAAAAACAAAATATTTTACAGAATAAAAGTCTTCAATATTTATGGAAGATTTATTCAAGAGTTAAAAGAAGTTACTCGCAATTTGATATGTACAAGGATGATGAATAAAGAGACAAACATATAGTGGACCTCTACATTATTGATTGTGGATATATTTAGGCCCACTGCTTTCGGTTTGGATTGAAGTTGAAGTTTGCGTTGACTTTTAAAAAATGAAAAGATAGAAGTAAAGTTTCTCGGAAAGCGATCCATAACTTCTAGTATGATTCTCTCTGAAAGGAATATCTTTATCCAATTTTTTTCACTTATACTTTCACAATTCACACACTAAAAAAAAGTTCTGTTTCTGAAAGCAAGTCAATGAAACCCTCATGGAAGGTCCAATTTTCAGGTCTGAATCACATGGTTACAGTAAAACACATTTGTAGCCTATGTCCTATCAGCATTTTCTATAAACATTTTATTTCTGGTGAAAAACAGAACAACAAGAAGAAAGAATAACAGACATAACCTTAAAAGACAACAGAAGAAACAGAAACCAAAATCACAAAATGAAACAAAAAACACACAAAGGAAGAGAGATATGATGAGCCACTTTGAAACACTAGTTAGTGAGAGGTTAACCAGGGCTAATCCTGGCGATCTCAAGCAAAAGTTTATGCAAAGCTTGTGGCTTTGAGAAGAAAGGAGCATGGTCAGCGCCTTTTAACCGGTAAACTTTTTCAGGTGGACTACTATAGATCATGTTTTCTTGAAGAGTCACTGGTATGGCGTTATCTTGTAGCGTCTCTATGTAGTAACGTCTAACTGATCCATACTTGCCATGAGAAAGAAAGAGTTTCTCAAGAACCGGCGCAAATGGGATTGACCTCATTGATACAGAAGCTAATGCAATGTCCTTTGAAGGGCTTTGATTGAATAAAAGGTCTCTGAGAAGAGATTTGTCTAAGTCAATGGCGGTTGGAGGGTTTTCATTACCATTTCTGTAGATAAAAATTTGAGCTCTTCTCAATAAATCGTTCTGACCAGCCTGCAATGTTTGTCGAAATCGCAGTTAATCTCTGGCATGGAACAAAGTTTGAAATGGGTGAAGAGATAAGTGAGGAAGCAAACCTGCAGGGAGAACATATCGAGTGTACTTTGACCGTTAGTTAACATCGCGGCAGCGAGAAAAACCGCTTTTGAAATCCTTGAAGGAAACAGTTCCATAGCAAAAGATATACATGCTCCACCAAAATCATGACCAACCAAGATCACCTGCAATTTTACATAAAAAACATTCTCCATTTTTTGAAGACGAAATTAAAGGGAAAGGAGTAGAAGTTGAAAGCAAAAAAGAAACAGAACCTTCTCTCCTATGGAAAGCTTTTCAAGAATATCAGTAAGCGGCTTCACATATTGAGATAAACTGGTGATACCATTTATATTAAACGAGTTAATACCGCAACCAGCTAAGTCTATGGCTGTAACTTTGAAACCATCTTCCTCAAGAAGTGCAATGGTTTTGTACCAACACCAAGCGCCAAATCCTCCTCCATGGATGAGAACAAAATGGTTTGTTTCCAAGTCATCTAGCTTTATACCCTATTCAAAGACCCAAGAAAAAAAATTTCCCTTTCACATAAACGAATGAACACTAATTGAATCATCTATAAGCGATTGATGTGAACAAATTTTCAAAATCACTATACAAAACAACACATAAAGAAGATGATTAAAGTTCCACAATGAGATTTGGCTTAAAGATACCTTTTAAGTTTGAATCTTGACAACATCATCTTCCTCTATTTCAGAATATAATCTCATTATCACCACAATCACACCATTAACCATAATCAATGAAACAAAAACAGAGGAACCAGATTTCAAGACTCAACGCCAAGACTTGATCACATCACTACAGTACTAAAAAACTCACATTGCTTTGTAAACCACTAAATACGTTGAACCAAACAAACTAAAGAAAAACATGAGAATCCAAAGTTCAGTATTCAAGGCCACAATAAAAAAATAAAAATAAAACACTAATCAATGCAAATCACTTATCTCCCCCAAATTCACTATCACATTATTCTCAAATGATATAGATTAAGATATTGTACACAATTCAATTCATATTCCACAAGAAAGGCTCTATTTCAACCGGATCTCTAGTGATACGTGCTAGTGTCGTCGATTCGAGAAAACGTCTCTTTCAAATAGCATTGAGCTCAACGACAACATTTTATTTCCCATTTTATGTTTTAATGTCAAATTAAGACAAAAGAGATTTGACTTTGACCAATAAAGTCAAATCAAATTAAGAAATAAAGAATCAAGAACCTGATTAAGAAACTGATGAGGCTGTAACAGAGGATCCGTAGAAGACCTTGACCTCGAACTCGAACTCCGAGCCAACTGATTCTTCTTCGAACCTGGATAACGTTGCGATGCAGACCGATCAAATGGCAACGATCCACTGCCGTTTTGCTGTCTGAACAGAACCGCTGCAACAGCAAGAGCATGTTCTTGAATCACTGCATCTTCAAACTTGTTGTCTCTTCTAGAAGATGATGATCTGACCCGGTTACAACGGTTACTATTAAGACCCGACCCGGAGGAGGAGGATTGTCGTTTTGTGATGGTTCGATTCTTTTTCACGGGCTTTGGCGGAGTAAACAAAGAACAGAGATTTCCCATTTCTTGGACATGGAAAAGAAAATGAGAATGAGAGAGTCTTGTGTAAAGGTTTCAGCTTGAGAGAGAGAGAGTGACCTGGGAACTTTTTAATGGCTTTCTCGGAGGTTCCTATAACCGTGAGGGGAGAGAGGACCAGTGTTAAAAGGGGAAAGTGTTTATAAAAAATATAAATTTTATGATTAATTTGTTTGTTTAAAAACAAAAATTCAACATTATAGCTTTTTCATTTATTTTTCTTTATATAGGAAGCTATGATGAGGCTGGCAATTATTATTATTATTTTTTAAAACGTCTTCATTAATATTTTAGAAAATGTTGACAAAGTCTTTTGAATAGTAACGAATTTAAAATATATAAAGAAAAAAATATATATATTTATTGTTTTTTTGTTGCGACTGGACTAATTTTGTCAATTTATCCGATACTTGGTTATTTTGGCGAGAAACCATCGTAAACGCGATAGAAGTAAATTGATCCGCCAACTATGGATATCATTAAGTAGAGGTTCCATGAATGCATTCCGAGTGTGATGGTTGAGTAGATCTCTAAGTATCTTGCAAATTGTTTCCATTATTATATTCTTGTATCTCTGACACCATAAAGATTATAAAGCATGGTCATTCCTTTTGCTTCTAAAGGATTAGAACCTTGGTTGAGTTTTGTTGAAACCGAAAACTTATATGTGCCATATTCATCTCGAAGTATCCATCCCACACCTATTGATGTTTAATTATAAATGTAACTAACATCAATTTTACATTTATAAAAACCTGATGCCGGAGGGGACCAGTTTGATGTCTGTTGATAAGTGGAAGTACTATATCGATGATCAGGCCTAGCTAGGGAAGTATCGTCCATCCAATCTGATGTATTATCTTGTGCTCGGGAACAAACTGACGATGAATCATGTACTACCTTATTAAAAATAAGATCATTACGTGATTTCTATAACTGCCACATAATCCAAAAACCACGACAGTAAGATGCTGTAGTCAACGACTCATGTAATTCAATAAGTATTTCTACATTTCTCTCCAATGTATTTGTAGATAGAAGCTGCGATGAGATTAGTATATGTTTGATTGTTTCAACATGTTGACAACATCGTTTGCAAGATGTATCCATTAGAATACCCGCCAAACAAAATGTTTGAGTTTTGGAGCCGTTGAGGACTTCCATACACGGTCTTTTAACGTCTTGTTACCTGGAGGGATATGTTGTTGATTCAAAGGCTGATCCGGGAAATGAGTTGCTAACCAATAACCCGACTTAACCGTATAGTACCCATCCTGTGTATAATTCCATATTAACTTATCATTGGCGTTGGTATGAGGGATGTACAATCGACGAGCTTGTAGCGCATCCGCTGTAGTTAAAAAATGTTGTAATGCACCTTCATTCCATTGTTTATGATTGGCCTGCCATAAATCTCGTAAGACAATTTGTGGCTTTGTTGGAAAACGACAAACTGCTGCTCGTGGAGGATGAGAATGTATCCACAGATCCGAAAAGGGATTTATTAAAGCGCCATTACCAGTACGATACTGTAGGCCTTTAAATAATAAATCTCGACCATTGAGTATTGAACGCCACTCATGGGATGCTTTCCTAGTAAGAGATGCGTCGCTTAACTCCGAGTGAGGGAAGTATCTACTTTTTAATAATCTAGCAAGTAAGCAGTCAGGGTCTTGTAGAATGCGCCAAGCTTTGAATCCGAGTCCTCCTTCTTTTTTAGGCACGCTAATTTTCTTCCAACTAACTCAAGCCATACGTCGTTTAGATTCATCCGATCCCCACCAAAATTGTGATAAAGCAACTTCTATCTTATGACAAACCGTCTTTGGTAATTTGAAGCAACTCATAGCATATGTAGGCAACGCTGTAAAAATGGAATTCAAAAGGACCTATTTTCCTCCTTCCGGTAAAAATATTTGATTCCAACCTTTTGTATGCTCCTTAACCTTCTTGACCAGATATTCAAAAATTTCACATTTTCTTTGAGAAAATCCTCGAGTAAGCCCAAATATTTATTACATCCTCCCGACTGCTGAATATTGATGATATTTTGTACCTCATTCTTTTTGGAGTCATAGACCCGGGATCCAAATATTATTGACGATTTGTCAACATTGACTTGCTGACCAGATAACTCTCTGTAGTGGCGCAATACATTTGTCCGTGTTGTACTATCCCGCCTATTAGCTTGGCAAAAAAAGAATGAATCGTCCGCAAACATAAGATGACTAACACGTGGAACATTGTTGCTAATAGCTATTCTCGTTTAAAACGTTGTGTAAGCATTTCCGCACAAAATAAAAATAAGTACGGAGATAGAGGATCACCCTGGTGAATACCTCGATAAGGATGTAATTCTCCATATGGACTGTCGTTAATGAGGATGGAATAGGATACGGATTTGACACATAACATTATCCAATTAACCCACTTCACGTCAAAACCCAAACAAACCATTGTCTCTTCAAGGAATTTCCATTCCACCTGACCATATGCTTTAGAAATGTCTGTTTTTATAGCCATATATGTCTTTGCATGTCGCTTTTTTGTCTTAAGAGCGTGAAAAAGTTCATGAGCAATTAACACATTATCCGAGATTTGACGACCCGGAACAAAAGCTGATTGTTGGTCTGAAATAATAGATGGCAGGAAAGACTTAAGCCGCTTAATCAAAATCTTCGAGATTATCTTGTAAGCGACATTACACAGATTTATTGGGCGATACTCGCTCATGGATCGTGCTTGATCAGACTTGGGAGAAGAAAAATATGTGTATGATTAATACCGTGAGGTAAATAAACCGTCATTGAAAAATCCCTTAACCGCCAATATGAGATCATCACCAATAAGAGATAAGAATTGATGATAAAAGGCACCACTTAAGCCATCCGGACCCAGTGCTCTACCCCCTCCTATATCTTTTATTGCTTGAAGTATCTTTACATTCGTAACTTGAGCCGTAAGTGTCTGATTCATGATAGGCGTTACCGTTGGTTGAATATCTTCGAAAAAATCCCCCTAATCTGTGATACCAGAAGTAGTGAATAACGACTGAAAATATTGGATAGCTACTCTTGAAATATCAACTTCATTTGTGTATTTGACCCCACTCATCCAATATCGAAGTAATATGGTTTTTAGCTTTGCGGGTTGTTGCACAACCTTGAAAGAATTTTGTATTACGATCCCCCTCCTTTAGCCATTTATTACGACTCTTTATTTTCCAGAAGACTTCTTCTTGGTAGTAAGCCTTGTTGAGTTTCCGTTTAATGGACCTTATAAGTGTGATGTCCAGCTGAACTTGTAAGAACGCTAACTCAAGTTCCTTCTTTAGTTCTTATATTTATGTTTCGGAATTAGTGTGGTTGAGACGTTTCCATCGAGAAATTTTTTGTCGAATAATCTTTAATTTGGTTTGAAGATCGCTGTGTACGGAAGTTCTTCTCCATTCGTCCTCAATGAATTCCTTAAACCCTTCCCTCTCAAACAGACGTTTGTCATATCAGAATTGACTACACGTGATACCCGTATTCGCTAGAATATGGACAATCATTGGTCTGTGGTCTGACTCAATAGGCTCCAAATATTCAGAATAAGTCGCGGGATAATGGGCTAACCATTCTGTATTTGAAAAGGCTTTGTCCAGACAACATTAAATTAGCTCTGTAGTCCGCACCCCATTCCTTATTAACTGCGGGAACCACTCCAACTAAACTTATTCCCGGTATGATGGAGTTCAGACATATCACATATCTCGAGTGTAGTATTGAAGTCTTTGAAAGTTCTGTCGTCTCAGGGATAACCTCCAAGTTTCGCATTATTATTCCGAAGCTGATCTTTTGGATTTTTTCCCATAACTCATGACGATATTGGGGATTCGTGTGACCATAAATACAAGATAAATAGAACGGTAAAGATTTATCATTAATTATACATTCTATTAGTCTTGCATCATGATAGATAATATTGACATTGAGAGTTCTTCCAAAAGAAAGCGAGGCCACCACTAAGGTCAACAGAAGATACAATACAATAGTGCTGAAAACCTAATACAACGGATAGATCACACATAGAACTAAACGGTTGCTTTGTCTCCATAAGGAATACTACATCAAGGAGATGTTGACGACCTAACTCCTTCAAACGTCAAACTGCCAAAAATTTTCCAATTCCCTGGCAATTCCAACTCGCTATTCTCATTCGGTAATTGGCGGTATTCGGCCCGCCTTGCCACTACTTGAAGTTTGTGGCGGTATCGGGCCCGCCTCGCCGCTAAATTTGGTTGAACTGGCCTTAGATGCCACAGTACTGCGTCGTTTGTGAGGGTAGTTTGATGGAGTTCCCAGTGGTGTAGTGATTTCCTGAATTATAGCATTATCGACATGCTCTAAAGAGAGGAGGACTCGTTGGCAGCGTGCTTCAGATTCAGTGGCATCAACGACCGAAGTATAAGTGTGATAAACATGTCAGATTTCTCCTATCAAAAAGAGCCTATCACCAATGACAATCTTAGGGTTGAAGTTTTCTGAAGTAGTGGGAGTATGACTTGGGACGGTAGTCGGGATAATTTATCCAAGAGAATCACTCATGGAGATTAGTGCTGCTTTGATTGCCTGAGTTGTTGTGTCCGGGAAGATGAACAACGAAGAAACTTTGTTGGGTTCATCATCGGAGTCCGGGTCTTGATGTCCAGGGGCTGCCTCGTCTTCCGGAGTAGGACAATCCTCGATATCATGTGTTAGGAGATGACACCGAAAACAAAAATTGTGAAGCCTCTCGAATCGAAATTTCACCGTAAAAAAATCAACACCAAACTTAAACCGTCGAACGAACAATAATGGTTGAATGAGTGGCCACCGAATGCACACACGACCATAAGAAGAATGCTCGCCAAACGATGTCTCACCCTCCGCTTCAACAATAACTCCAAGTGTTCCCGCAATAAAATTCACCATTGAAGCCAAGAGGAATTGCAGAGGCACATCACGTATCTGAACCCAAAAATCAATAGTATTTGGTTTGGCATATGTGAGAGATAGATCCCAAGCCTTCATTGGAACCATCCAGCGGTTGAAGCTCCATGGCCACGGCGAAGTATAAGTTGCAAGGCTTCGTTAGAGGGGAAGAGGAATTGAGCGCGATCGTGGTCCACAATCCGGCTGGTTACGGAATTGTCCATCCTCCAGAGACGCGAGAAGAACCGAGTTAGAGCATGAAGGTTTTGGTGTTTTGGATTAGCCGGACGAAGAAGCAGACTCAATTGAGCAACCTGAATCGCATGAGAGAGGAGTTCCTCTGGAACAGCAAATTCAGACTCATCGATGTTTATTCTGGAAAAGTCGGAGATATTGGATTCAAGGAGAAGGCGAGTCATAAGTTGCAGATGAAGTTGGAATGAATGGGAAAGGTGCAATTGATTAAGAGTGAAGAGAGAGGAGCTGAATTCCAGGATTGATTAAAAGTAGAGATCCGAGCGGTTGCATCCACGAAAAACGCAGCGGTTGATGAAGATTGAAAACAATGCGGTTACAAAAGTTGAAACCCAGACCATAACGGCCAAATTAACCGATAGAACTACAAAATTAGGGAACACCGGATATGAAATCTACATCAACATCGACGAGATTGGGCGGAGAAAACACCGGAGAAGAGAAGAAGAAGAAAACTAGAGAGAGAGAACAGAGCATCTCTCTCATTTAATGTTATTCCTTTTATTTTTATTTTTATTTAAATTAAAAATATGTCGTATTTCATTAGTTTTTTTTTCATTTTTAATTGTAATTGAAAATATCATCTTCGAGTTTTTTTAAATATTAATACCTTAGTTTTTACTTTAAAGATTGCCTCTTTAGCATTTGAAATTTGAAATGAATTAAAAATTTTTCTCCAAAAAAAGTAAAAAAATGTTGTAAAACTAAGGTATTAATATTAAAATAGATAAATTAAAAGACTTGATCTAATATTAATTGCATTAGAAAAGGGTTTTGTGTTTCTTCATAATAATGTATCATCTTCGGAAGATATACAAATTTATATTCTTTACTTTATATAAACTTAAGTTTTTACATACAAAAATCTAAAGTAACAGTCTATTCTAAAAGTTCTTACTAATCGATTCCATTATAATAAGTGTTTTTCAGGTAAAAACTGATGATAATTAAAAATTTAAACAAAAATTAAAGTCTCAAACATCTTCTACCTTTTTGAATATGGTAATTTAAAAAATTGAAAGAAAAATAAAACTCTACAAATGTTTTGATATTGCGAGTGCAACTTTCTCGTGGCTATCCACTTACAATGATAAAGCACTCTTGCACATTGAGTTTCATAAAGAGATATAGAAATATTAATATATCACACTTTTATTCAAAATGATCATCACAAGATTAAATTTTGTTTGGACCACCACGATATAATATTTATAAAACTGATTTTGAGTTAGGAGAACCAGATCCCGAGGCATATGAGTAGATTATGAAGATATGTAGATGCTAAGCTATCATCATCACATAGCATGTGAGTCCTCTCGCAATGCAATATGTATACAATCATAGGATAAGTAAGGTCTTTTAAAAGTAGTGGAATATATATATTTGAGTAATAGTAGTGGAAAATATTGACCACGGCTACTTTTGTCTCTACGCCGTGGAATAGAATTTCCGGCCACCCACCAGCATCGCCATTTGTGAGTTGTTACAATGAATCATATTTTAAACTCCAATCTGAAATACTAAAAATAATGGTCATATTTATATTGTTTCGAAAATGTTTCTGTCACATTTATTGGTTACTATTAGATGAACATCTAGATTTAAGTTACATAGCTAGTAATTATTATTGTTTTTTTCTTTGTGACTATCCAAGAGGTCCCAGATTTGTAGTTCTGTGTATCCTCTTGAGTCAGTTCAAGTCCCCTCTCAAACAGATTCAACCTAGATTGTTGTCTTACTTGTTGATATTAATATCATTTACATTATAGTAAGTTTGCTGAAAAATTCTACGATTTTGTCAATTAACTAAGTAATTATGGTTTTATACAATACATCCATAAATTCATACTAATAATATTTTCTACAATTCCATGATTTTGTAATATATTAATGAAAAAACTAGGATCGGACTCGTACATTGCGTTGTTATATTTGTAATACAAACTTATTTAATATGTAAATTTACAATATAATTTAGTTGTAATTTTAAGTGTTATTTAGTTTGCGAGGTTGTATTTGGTTTTACTGTAAGTTATTTTATTATATAATCCTGGCATATCTATTTTAGAATGGAAAACCATCTCGTTCGGTATCCATCAAAATTATTCCGTCCCATAACCATTTTTTTAATAATTACCGGTTCGAAAATTTTAATAAAAATAAAATTAATCATTCAGCAATGTTTATTATAAGAGATTTAGTAAGAGTTTTATACATGATACATGTATTTCTTGTTTGAATATTTAGTTTTATAAAATAAACGAAAATTATCCAAAAAATTACCATTCTCAAAAAATCTCTAAATGTTTTCAAAAATTACCTGTCTTGATATAGATCTTTACCCATTCCATAGTCAACTCTTACCAAAATTTGTGAAAATTATGGTTTATATTGATGATATAGTTATTCCTCGTGTGGAAAAGGCTGCCTATGTACCCTTGAAAAGGGATCAACTCATTCATAGTTCATATTACAAAAGAATGGTTTAGGCAAATTAGGGTTTCTAGATGTGATCTTTAGATCTTCTATAGAGATTTTTGGATCTTTCTCCAAGAGAATAATATGATACTGAATTTGGGTGAGATTTGAGGCACTCCTTTATTTATAGTGATATGAGGGGGGTTAGGCTTTTCTTTTCCTCCTCAAATTGAAGTTACATTTTTGTCCAAACTTTTCTTCTCCGAGTCAATTTCCTTTTTAGTGAAGTTTCCAATGTAGCTCGACATTTCGGCGTGAATCTTCGTGGGCCAATTTGATTGGGCTTTAAAGTAGGTAGATTCTTGATTTGGGTCAGACTTAAGCCAGGATGCAAAGCCCGGTACAAAACAAGTAAGTCCCCAACGGTTCGTTCGAACGAGTGCTTACTCATATTCGATGAATTTTAAAGATAGATGACCTTATGTAAATCAAGATTGAGTCAACGCCAGACCAAACTCAGCTTATATAATGAGATGAAAATCTCGAGGTTGGCTTACGATTCGAAGCTGAGTTCAGCTTAAACTAAGAATTTATGATCACTTATGATGCGAAGCTGAGTTTAACTTAAACTTCGAAATTAGGATCGGCTTATGCTGCAAAACTGAGTTTGGCTTAAACTCCGAAAATCCGATAATTGAAAATATTTTGGGAATATTTAGGCAATATTTTAATACCCATTTTATCGTGATTCGGGGAAGCTGAACCGTCTAATGGTATTTGTAGGTCTAGAAGTCGAGGAGTTGAATAGGTTGAAAACTGAAACGTCGTCTTTCTTTATAAATAGTGGGCTTGTGTTCCCCATTCCTTAATTCTTCATCCGAAACAAAAGGGTAATCTTTTCCTCTGATCTTGAGTAATTTATCGTATTATTTGTTTATTTATTTTCGGTAAAGCTTCGCTTTAGATTAGTATAGTTTCCGATGTGATCTTCAAATTGTGACAAGTTTCTCCAGCAATCTTCAAACCCATGTCAAATCATCATCTATATCACCATAATTACGCCCCAATTGATTAGGAAAAACAAGAAAAGCTAATGTTGCCATTTTGTCTTCTAGCGGATCTGGATCTTCAATCCGTCTAGCTCTTCTAGCCTGATCTATGAATCATTGTAATCAGTTGGAAGGGGGTTCAGCTGTTCTTCGAGAGGGTGAAGTCGTTCACTATAATCAGTTGGTGGATGATTGGTCGCCTGAAGGGTCTCGTAATTACCAAGCTACTAATGATCAGCGGACTGAATAAATTGAGTCAAGCTCTCGTTCAGCTGACAAGGACGATCTTGGTGAAGAGCTTATGCCGAGGTCTTCCAACATGTCCAAAAGAGAGAAAGTGAAATGAGGGCCAAGAGAGAAGAAAGTAGAGAGAGAGAGAGAGGTCCCAAGTATTTTCAGTGTGATGATAATGACAACAAGATAATGAGGGCCAAGAAATAAGAAAGTAGAGAGAGAGAGAGATCCCAAGTATTTTCAGTGTGATAATGACAACAAGATTTTTCCGATCTGGTGTACCAAGAATCAATTAGGTTGATGAGGACGAACTGCAGAATTTCTAAACAGGTAAAGATCATCATTCCTAAACTTGGTGTTCATCCCTAGCACTGTCCTCATGGGTATATCTTCATGTACGAGTTTTACTTCATTCAAATAAGCCTTTGGTTCCCTCTTCCACAGCTCCTAATCTCCTATTGTCACCATAGTGGAATCTCAACTAACATCTATGTCCATCTGTTACATAATCGGTGCATTTATTTTTGGTGTCGATAAGAGTATCAAGATAGATCACCTTTTTCTTGAGGAAATATGGTCGATCAAGAAAACTAGTGGTCGTGAGAAGGTTTTCTATGTGAGCATGAAGTTGAAAATAGGCTTGATTACTTATGGAAGAGAGGAGAAAAAAAAGGATGGGAAATATTATATTTCTTCGTGAAGATCGACGATCTTACTTCCCCTCTTCCCGCTTCTGCTTTTTATAGGAGATGAGTTAAGAAGTATGGTAGATCTTACTTTCCCTCTTCCCGCTAATATTACTCTTTCTTGTGTTTTGCAGTAATCCATTCTTTCTAAAAAGCTCCTCCTAAGAACTTCTCTAGAGACGTTGATATCTTGAAGAGTTTAGAGATTCACAAGTGGCCTGAGGTTCACTAGTCGATATCGATGCGTGCGCAAGAAGACTTGCTTATGGTAATTTATTGATGTGTGTCAGGTTTTACCTTTAATAGACACAACGAAAAGGTTTAAAGTGCATAAACAAATCGAATGTAATACTTAAGGATCGATCCACAGAGAGTGATGCACAAAGAAAAATCTATTAAAAACTAAAATGAGGATAGAAAGAAATATAGTTGGGGTTTTTGGATGCAGGTGAATATCGATGTAAAATAATAACTAAAGAAGTTGGGAAATGGGGAGCTATCCAGTACGGTTTTCTCTAACATGATTCTATAACTTCCCACCACTGAGGTATAAATGACTACCTATGTAGCTCACTTCTTCTATCCCTACAATCAACTCCGATGCTCAACTTTTGCAAGCTCTGGTGCAGGTAGGCATGCAATAGGCTCGAGTGGTTCTAATTCACTGCTCTCCATGCACTAAACTTTCGCAAGTCATGGGAAAAAGTAGACTGACCTATCTAGCCTAGTCAAGAGGAAAGAACTAACTTTCAGCGCATTCCTAATCCTAGGTCAGTTGGAAGACGTATCATGCAATAAGTGTTAGATACAAGTCTAGTAGGAGAACCCTAATTTTCAAGAAAAAATGAATCTAACAACCTACACAAATAAAATCCTAGACCCCCTTCAAGCAAACCCAATGAACCTAAAAAAGAAACTAATCAGACATGATCAAACGAACAATATCAATAGATGATATGGAAAAAATAATCATATATAAGTATTAAGAGGGTTTAAGGGGTTTTTTGAAAGTTACAGAAGAGATCTTCTCCCAAAAGATGTAGAAAACAACGAAAGCTATGAAAGAGATGATGAAATAAGTGCTAAAATCTTCAATAGATTTTCCTTGAGCGGTTCCCTTGTCTTTTTCACGAGTTATCTGCTTAGACCTGTTAGTCCCCCTTATTAAGGCTTAAGGCGACTTAAGTCGGTCTTAGGTTTAAAATAGGTGAACTGTTGTTGTTTTGGACTAAAAGGGCTTCTTAGGCTTCTTGATGCTCCCGTGGGCCTTGTTGCAGCGCCAAGAGAGGCTTATGGTCCTCCTTTGCTTCTCCAGGAGCACTGATCTGGTTTTGAGTTCTTCTTTACAAGACACGTCTTCATTGCTTTCATCATAACTTCTGACAAGCTGAATAGAATTGGTTGATTCCAATTGGAGGGAAAGATGAATATTCTAGCTTTCCAATGACATATTATACGTTAAATATGGTATACGAGAAGGTCTTCAAGTTTAGCCTTCAATCTGAGTTTCAAAAATTGCAGAAAAATGTGTTTTGCTCCTTTCTTGATCATTTTTGCCTAAAAACCTGAAATGACTCTTTGAAACTAGAAATACTCAAAATGTAGCTTAAAAAAACTAAATCATATTCAAACACTTGTTAATCATCTCAAAATCATAACTAAAATAGGT
Organism: Cardamine chenopodiifolia; assembly: GCA_963922655.1. NCBI lineage: Eukaryota > Viridiplantae > Streptophyta > Magnoliopsida > Brassicales > Brassicaceae > Cardamine > Cardamine chenopodiifolia. The sequence continues at coordinate 4,751,798 of OZ000479.1, forward strand.
AAAATAACAATGTTATAAACTCCCTTAGACTTAAACTTTGATTGTCCTCAAGCAAACAAGAAAGTAAAGTCACAGAGAAGAGGTTCAAAAATCACGGGAATTCTCTTCTCATCAGAGACCGCATCTCAAACTATTATATGCAGGCCACATTAAACAGAGATTCACGTTAGAACTTTCTCACTATAGTACCATCACTTTCTCTACTCTGGTCCATGGATCCTAAACCTGCAAAAACTCTGTATTCATGTTAGTCAACTCCCTACTTTCATTAAAATTGCGTGAGCTTTCTCATTGAAAGAATGTCATTAAGGGTAGACAACGCTTGGTGTAAGGGAAGGTTTTTTAGTGTTTGGGGGTGGAGTTTAGAGTGTTTAGGGTTATGGATGGTAAGGTGGATGCGAGGTATTATGCAAAACCGTAAGAAGAAATGGACCTAATGATGTTCACAGTCCCTAACCACTTCTTCGTCCTGCTAATTTCTTTTTTTACTTTGGTTTCCCCCAAACTTAGAGTTTTGAAGGAATTCTTTTGTTAAACATCTTCTTCTTCTTGTAGAATGATCCATGCTTATCCTTGTGATTTTCTTGTGATAATAGACCCTTACAAATGGTAACTATTTCCATTCCTTCATGTAATCTAATTTTTTTTGAAAGGAGAAATAGTACCCTATACAAAATAATGTCTTATAAGCACGTAATTGTTACCTTATTTTGTGAATCCCATAGGCAGAATGTGTAATGGAACTAGATCTTCGTACTCGTCTTGTTTCCTAGAGCTTTTCTTCTTTGTGGTTAGAGGATTGTGTGGTTTCTTTCTCTCTATTGTTTCTGCACATACTTGCATGTAATGATGATGGAAAAAGACGGCATGGGGTTTGAAAGGAGGTTATAGTAAGGGTACGGAACCGCTAAAAATGAGTGGCCATTCAGGATCAACAAGAGGGTAGTAAAAAGGGTCAAGATGATCCTGAATGTTTATCGTTTCCGTGATCTAACACATTTAGCGAGAAAAATTAAATCAGGATAAATGGTCCAAATAAGATGGAGTTAACGTTCGATCCAAAAGAAGCCTCTGCAAAATGAAACTTTAGGGAAGGGGTCCAGTTCGTAGATTCTAGATATTGTCTATTCTTAGCGAATTATGCAAGTTGTCCTAGGAAAGAAAATTCTCAACACATAATGGTTATATATCATCATACGAAAGTGTCATTATTCTCTAATTCATCCTCTTCTCTTTCTTTTTATATCAATATGGTTTTATCAGGTCAAAAGTATTTATTGAGTCAAAACTATTAGTGTCAGAGGTGGGAAAAAGAAAGAGAAGAGGATGAAATAGATAAATGGGAAAAGAAAGCTTTGTTTTAAGAACAATGTCACCTTATTTTGGGAATGAGATGGGATGATGGTAGTGTGTGTGATAGAAAGTGGTCTATGGTGAGGTGGATGGTAGTGACAAGGTGATTTCACTTTAATTCTTTTTTGTTGGTACATGACATTAATTGGAATAGACTAATTCCAATCGTAATATAATTTTATAAATTTCTCAGACAAAAACCTAAAACCAACAATATTAAAGTTAAATACAACTATGGTGGAGGATGGGTAATGTTGAGATGCGGTGGAGACGGATGAGTGATGAACAGAAAATGCAAAATGCAGAGTGGAGAATGAACTCCTTGTTGGCGTTCCTAGAGCTCCTGGTGGAGCACTGAAAGTGCCTCATGGTGTTCTACTGCTCTTCTTGGAGCACTGGTGAGGTGTTTGTCTCCTTCTTCTGTTTTCTCGATCTATCTTGCTATCATACAAGTATCCTGTGGTTGCGCTCCATGAAAAGGTCAAGTTTGCAGTCTTTTGAACCTCTTAATCTATCCATTAAGCACAGTTTTCTAACCATTAGTAGTAAGAGCTCCATTGATCCCATCAAACTTTTCATGAATTGTTCTTTCAATAATCATTTGGTAATCTAGGTAATACCCCATAAAGATATTGAGGTCTTCTATTTGGATCCTTTCCTGCGAAAAAATATTGGTTTGGTGCTAAAAGAGTTGGTGCGAGAGACGAGGAAAAGCGCAGTTTCTATCAAACCGGTTATGAGCAGTCTCATTTGCCTTTGGATAAGGAGGCTGGAGATGCCAATAGTGAGGTCTTGGGATTGGTTCTTAACCTTCATAAATGTAGTATGGTGATGGAGGAGTTCGTGGCTTGAAGTCGGATTGCTCTAAGAGCTTCTCTTCGGCCTTGAAATCACCCAAAAAGTAGAGTTTTTGAGAATTTCTTCATGTGGGATTTGAGTAACCATACAAGAGTAAAATTCCTTGAACCTTTCTTTATCATCTCCTTCTTCCTCTCCTTCAAGTCTTTCTTTGAAATTTCTTCAAATTTTTCTTCGAAATTTTCTTCAAAATTTTCTTCTATTCCAACAACTTCTCCTTCGAGTTTACTTAGGGGCTGGGAGATTTCCTGACATATAATGGCATTAAATACCTTAATATGCCACAAATTTCCTTCTCCCTTAATGACTACTTGAATTAGGACTTCCCTTTGGTCATCTAGCTTCACTCCTCTACCTTTCTCTTCGTGATTTTCCAAGTGTCCTGTAGGTATATCAACTTTTAATTGATCTTCATTAGAGAGGCTAGCATACTCAGCATTCTCTTCTGAAAAAATTTCAAAGTGATTCCCATTAGCATTTACTTGATAGGCTTCATTTTGACAATTAATCTTCTCTTCGTTGTGCTCTTCTTCTTGATCTTCTCACATATGCCTACATGGACGTGTTGCTTGATGATCTTCGAGAACTTGGTATTGAGAAATGGAAACAGCAGAAACTTGGTCCTCCTTAGAAAAAGGTGGATGTCTAGTAGCGATTGGTGCCGGTTTCCAATCGATGTTCTCATCAACTTAGGACGAGTAAGCTAATGGGCTAGGGATCATGTTGCTGAAAATTTCGTAAGTTCGGATCGAGTAACGGTGATTGAACAGATGGGATTGGAAGCTCCTGATTCAAATAGTTAACTGGGCTGTCTCGCCGCCTACTTCCAAAGAGTAAGCATTTTCATCATCTTCTTTTTTTTAAAATCGATTTTTGTCTCCATGAAGTTGATTCTCAATTGCTTTTTCTTCTAGATAAACTCTCCTTTCTTTCTTCTCATGAGCTTGATAGGCTTGGTCGTCTTTCCATTACGCATACTTGGTTGGATCAGCAAATAATTTATGTAGAGCTTCAATCTCCCATTCAAAGCGGCTCTCAATAGTATCAATAGATGTCTTCTTTTTTTTTTATTATACATTTCAAGGTAGATTTTATGTATCTCCTCTTCTATCCTTAGAGCTTGTCTGTTGATAGCTTCAAGTTTAGCACTGAATTCAATTTTCATCTCATCAAGATTAGTATTAAGAGCTTTGTGGGTCTTCTGTTGTACTTCCATGAGCTCCTGCATAGCTTTCTCAAATATTTTTTCCAGGCGAGAATTTTGTGGCACGGGTTCCTCGTAAGCATCAAACGAAAAGTCTTTGTTTGTATTGATTCTCATTGCATCGTGGTGATCAAAGTCTTGCTCAACTGAGTAGTAGTAAGCATAGTGGTTTGCTCTAAGAAGTGGCAAGTGAGTAGGTCTCACACACAAGTCTTCTCGGTAGTGACTTGGTGAGCGTCTAGATAGTGCATGGGCTGGTCATTGGCGACTACTCTGCAAGAGCCATGCATCATGTAAGCTATGGGTTCGAGGTGTCATTGTTCCAATGCCTCGTGATACACAATATCTTGTGTGATAGTGCTTTTGTAAGGATATTTTGGAATGACATCAAAGTTCATCTTAAAGTCCTGCTGAAACTATGTAAAAAAAAACCAAAAATAACTAGATAATTTTCCTAGATTAGGCTTTAGTTCTTAGACTCATGAGTAACAATCATAATCTGGCAACGACACCAAAATTTTGATGTGTGTCAGGTTTTACCTTTATTAGACACAACAAAAATGTTACAAGTCTACAACCAAATCAAATGTAGTACTGAAGGATCGATCCCACACAGTGTGATGTTTACTAAGATGACTGATTATTAAGAAATAATACGAGAATTTGAAGAAATATAGTTGGGATTTTTAGATGCAAGTGAATAATGAAGTAAAGCAATAACTAAAGGTGTTGGGCAATAGAGAGCTATCTAGGGACTACAGCTCTCAATAATATAAGTAATTTCAATATGGTTTTCTCTAATAGGATTCTAGAACTTCCACCACTAAGGTATAAAATGACTACTTTTGTAGCTCACTTTGTCTATCCCTACAATCAACTCTAAAGCTCAACTTCCGCAAGCTCCGGCGTAAGTAAGCAAGCAATAGGCTCGACTGGTTCTTTCACAGCCTTCAATGGACTCAACTTTTGCAGGTCATGGAGAAAAGTAGACAGCCTTGTCAAGCCTAGTTCAAGGGAAGAACTGACGCTTTTGGCGAGTTCCTAATCTTAGGTTCAGTTGCAAGACATATCATGTAATAAGTGTTAAGTACATGTCTAGTAGAAGAACCCTAAAATGAATCTAACAACCTACACAAATCAAACTATAGATCCCCTCCAAGCAACCCCAACGAACCCAAAAAAGAGACTACTCTGACATGATTAAACGAGCCATTGAAATAGACGAGATGGAAAGCATAATCAAATATAAGTATTTAGAGGTTTTAAGGGATCTTTTCTGAAAGTTGAAGAATATATCTTCTACCAAAAGATGTAGAAAACAATGAAAGCTATGAAAGAGATGATGAACTAAGTGCTAAATTCTTCAGTTATGAAAATGAATCCCTAGGTAAACTAAGTGATAAGCGAAACTCAAAGTCTTAATAAAAAATGAGAAACATGTTGCTTTCCTTAGAATGTATAAAGAAAGAAAAGAAAAGAGATTAGAAAATGGGTAAGTGTTAAATTAAAATGTTATCCCTAGGAGACTAAGATAAGAGATTGATCATGAGGTTGAACGTTAAAAGACCAAAGAGTTTATTGATTTGGGGTTTATAAGAGAAAAATATATCCAAAAGTGTAGAAACTAGGATGCATTTCACGAGATGGGTTAGAGTAATGAGAGTTAAACTTTGTTTGCATCAATTTTTTCTCTTTCTTAGATGTCTTTTGCATTTGACTAGCATTCCGATGTTTTGAGAGCACATACCCAAAGAAAAATTCTTTTGAAACCACCTAAAAAAGCTTTTACCCAAAAACGATTGAGAACGATTTGATTTTCCTTTGCACGACCACCCTAAACACCTTAATGAATGTTAAAGAGATGTCTTCAATTTGGTTGAGTTTTTACTTAAGTTTAGGGTTGCATTAGAAATTTGTATTGAGATGAACATGGAGAAGTACAAAATAGTAAGATTTTTGTTCTTTCTATATTTAACAACCTTTGAGGACATTGCGCTTAATCATTTGTTTGATACTTTGTGGCTTTATATCCCCACTTTCACACTTCTTTCTTGGTTTTTCTCTTGCTTTCTGCTTGTGGAAGGCAAGTTTGGATCCATAAAAGTGTTTGTGTTTTGTTCGTACATAGCACTTTAGGATCGAATCCACAAGGAAATTAGCAATGTAACTCACTAGGAATACAAATCTTCATTTCAATCTAATCAATAAAAGTGTTTGTATTTTGGTACCAAATTTTAAAGTAAATGAAAGCGGGAAAAGCAATCAAAGAGCATTAGTTACAAGGCTAAATAATCACTAAACACCTTAATCAACTATTTTCATAGGCTAAATATGTGAAGCATTTGATATTTTAGTTCAAGCATTTTCATAAGTTAAGTAGGTGAACCACTTGATATTTTAGTTCAAGCACTTGATATTTTAGTTCAAGAATTTTAGATATTTTTTCAAGCATTTTAGTTCAAGCCTAAAATTCCTAAGTTCTAGATCAACATAATCAAAGCTAATCTACCATTAATAACACCTATCAAGAAAGTATCTATTTGTTACAAGCCTAAAATCCACTAATCTACTCCTAATCATCCTAGATCTACCATTCCCAAGAGCTCTAAAAAGACTACTCACAATCAACCATAATAACACAAAGCAATAACCTTGATCTTTGCATAATCATGGTTTAATGATAAGTAAATGAAAGATTTAAAGATTAAAACTTCCAAAATCATAAAATGTTCTTGAGAAATATCCAAAAGAGGCAAATGGAATCTCATAAAACAAAGCTTCACTCTTTCTAATTAGGTTTAAAGGTATTTATTGGAAGAGGCAGAAGAGTTTGGTCCATCGGTGTGTTCAAGCCCGCTGTGTCTCCTCGTTATGGCCTATTGATGTCTTCAACTTGTACATCTAGCCGCTACACATCATCAACTTTGTCACATCGCCACACAAACCCATCGACTACACGAAACCACTGCCATGAAGACGCTAGACTTCCAGCCAGCTCGCCAAGCTTCCCACCGGTGTTAAGATATGTTGCCTTATCCCAATGGATCATGCCGGTGTCACAATACCGATGGCACCAAATCGCCAAGGCTTATGTTTTCTTTCTTTAAAGCCTCTTTTAATCTTTTTCACTTCATTTGATCCCTCTTGTCACACACTTCACTTCCAAGACCTATAAAACTAGAAAGATATGCAAATATGCATTTAGAATCTAAATATGACATGCAAAAGCAAGAAAACAATGATAAATCAAGTCAAAAACATGTTAATATCTCAATGTACCAACTCCCCCAAACTTATCTCTTGCTTGTATGCAAGCAAACAACAAGAGACAAGTAGAGAAATAAGTGTGAAATGGTGATTCAAAACCACAAAGTTCAAAAAAAAATTTGACCCTTGAATAAATTTAAGCAATGCGCAATCCATCACTTTACTCTTTCGTATTTTGGCATAATCCTACCAATCCAACTCTCTAATCACACCGTTAACCAAAATAAAAGGCAATCAATTGCAGAACAACTCTTCACATTCAATTAGCTTTTAAATGCGGTCCTGAAAAGGGAATCTCAATTAAGTTCATTTGGCCAGGTAGAAAAAGGTTTAATGGTGTGTGGTTTTCTCTCGACACAAATGCAAGTAATTATGCAAAAGCAATGGGGAACTTTACCAAATGTTGATACAAGACTCTCTTCCACTACTCTATTCATTCTCATGCTTTCATATATTGATTTGTAGCCATCCAATGACTTGAACATCTTATCTCCCATACTTTTAGGAATTCAAACAATCAACCTAACTCTACAAGAAATCTTATGTATCTTTTCTTTTCCTTTTCGGCTAACTAGAGAACCTTTCCACATACAAACACATGCTTATTTTTCTTTATTCATTCTTTTCTATTTTCTGGTGCTCTCTCTTTTATTTTAATAACCCTTTTCATCTTTAGAGAAGTAACACTATCTATTTTTTCGTTCTTATTCACATTGGAGCAACTATTTCTTTTATTTTCTTAGTTGTTCTCTAGAATCTTTCATATCTACAAGACTCTTTTTTGTGGTTTCACCTTTTTCATTAATTCTAACCACCATATCCCACTATCGAGATCAATATCCAACCCTAAACTACCATTACATTCTGAAGCTAATAGAAGAGAGGAGTAATTTTTCACCTTCTCTAAGGATTTTGTAAGCAAAAGCACACAAGAGACCTCATTCAATAAAGATTAATGCATGGTTTGAAAGAAACGGCTAGCATATTAAAGACGAAGGTGTGGAAACAATATTAAAGATGAAGATGACCATTCGAGTTAGCAAGGGTGCGAAAATAGGTATAAGATAACTCGAATGTTTTTTTAAGAGTCAATGTACAAAAATTTTAACTCCCTAATTTAAATTCAAGTTATGTCTGATTATAAAGAGAGTTTTAATAAAAATCATGCAAAACTACAATTTTAAAAGTTGTAATAAAAATAGGATCCAATGATGGTTTTTCTGGTTTTTCAAGGTTGAAATCATGCATTAAGTAACTATGAACAAGGGCTTCGATCTCAATCCAAATTTGAACTTATAAAAGTAAAATATCCCTCCCAATGCATATGGAAATGCAAATATATATGCTTCTACACTCAATATCCTAATTGCAATATGCTAATGCAAAGCTACATGTTTCTTTTGTGTGTATTTTCAATTTTTTTACTTTTTAATGCATAGGTTCAAGTACAATGCAAGACTCAAGAGATATAAAATCAAACAAAACACATAATTAGTAGACGGGTCTTTCCCCCAAACTCACTTCACACCGGGAAAAAATCAAGAAAAAGACCAAAGAACAAAAAGTGCAAAAGAAAAAATATAAAGGAATTAAAGATAATGGTATATACAAAGGAGAACTAGAGCCATACCTCGAGCGGATGGAAAATTGAGGTGGTGGTATGAGCATTGAGGGAGTGATCCGAGTGTGTTCCACCTTTGAGGTTAGAGGATGGAGCAAGGGTGAGAGGGTGGGTTGATTTCTTCTTTCTCTTGTTCTTTTCAAGAACCGTCTTAAATTTACCCATCTTCTTAGCTTTACCACTTCCTTCATATCAATCAAAGAAGAATTGTAGACATTCACCATCTAGGAGTTCATCATCAAGTTTTAGAGCCTATATACTCTTCACAGTTGAATGTTTATAGAATGAGAGGAAGCTTATTGGGTTGCACCCTATCCATAATCATGAAATCTGTTGGAATTAAGCAATTTCCAACCGTAAGACAATAGTCTCAATCATACCAAGCGGTGGTTTCAAAGAGGCATCTCCAAACATGATGGAAGAGAAATTTTCCTTCATTTCTTAGGTCCTTAGGCTCTTCACCATTTCAAGTTAACTCACATTCACGCTTGCTCCAGAGTCATATAAGGCATTACCTATCTCCAAATATTATAGAGAGGGATCTTCGAGCTTTAGAATCGAGTTTGGTTCAAGTGGTATTGCGCTTGATGATTCGAAGACTCTTATCACCTCTTCAACTGTCTCTTGATTTTCTAGAATGACTTCAGTGAACTTAATTGATACATTCATGGATACGTAAAGGACAAGGAATCTCTAGAGGTCCAAACATGCCGATTTCAAGAGCCAAAACTAAGTGAATCAAGGAAATGCTCGGAGGATTCATGCAAGACATAAAGGGATCAATTCCTAAGGAAGCCATGCATCACCATGCAACGGCTAGTAAAGAATACTAGATGGATTACAAGGACTCGTCTAGTACTCTTTTTCCTTAACTCGGTTTTATCCCAATGGGTTTTACGAGTAAGGTTTTAATGTGGCTATGCTTGTTTCTCTTCTCTTTAAACCTATCTTTATTCTTAACTCAGTCCATAAGGAGACCCAAACAAAAGAGAAGAATTCAGGGCCCATCCAGTATCTAAGAAGGTCTTGCCAAAGCCAAGAATCAAGAAGAGTCCACATTCAACGAATCCAAGATGTGTTCAACGAATTCAACTTGGGGAGATGCATCTTCTTTTATTTCCTTTATTTTGAGTCAAAAAACTTAATTCTTATGTAATTAAGTTATGTTCATGTTCACATTTTAGATTCATGTAACCCTTGGCCTCTATAGAGTTCTTTATAAACTCGACCAAGGAGAAGAAATAAGGACATCTAACTTTTTATCAAACAACTTTTTCATTGCTTTCATGCAAACGCTTTTGTTCCTTAGGAAACCTTTGGCTCATCTAGGTATCCTAGGAGCCTCTGAGGTTTATCAAGTATATCCCATAACACTTGTGTGGCCATTCTACCGATCAAGTCGTTGAAGGAACGAGTTTAAGGCATTGGTTCTAGGTTTAGTATACCTAACATTGGTGTTTGCTTTAACTTCTTTGTCAAGTTCTCCACCACCTAGTTCATTGAAGAGTTCAAGTGAGGGGCTTGGGATTCGGTTAATATGATCGTCTAAGTTGAGCCATACACATCTTCTTCGACTCGGGGATTATCCAACCGGTTTTGTTGAGTGCAATCCTTGGGAGGATACATACAAGAATCATATCATTTGGATTATATTCATTTGGATTGCTCTTATACCAAATGATATGATTCTTGATACGTATCCTCCGAAGGTATGATTCTTGATACGTATCCTACCAAGAAAATGGGAGTAAGTTAGAAATGTTGAAAATGATTTCATCATGGAACTTACATGGAAATCCGAGTTTGATAGTATAGAGGTTGAAATGCTCCAAGGTGTTGGATGATCCTTTGACTCCCGGTAAAAACTTGTATCTCCTTGGAACGGTAAGTTTTTCCTTCTCCTTAAGAATTTCAAAGATGATTCTTCTTTTCCTTTTGTTGGCATCTTGGTTGAAAAACTTCCCAAACCATTTAACTCCCACGAATGACTCAAGATAGGGTGGTTTAGTTCCGAGAATTCCAGCCTTGTCAGATCGACGTGGTAAGCTAATAGTGCTCTCCTTTGGATAGAATTTTCCACATTACTATCCATTCCAATACTAATGTCGAGGATGTAGAACCAATTTTCAAGCAAAAATTGCTTGACATCTAGTATTTTCTTTTTGATATATTCGTCTTGTCCCTTGTCACTTTTGATATTCTTCTTCATAAGCTGTTCTTCTTGGACATGTTCATCCATTGTCGAGTAAGAAATACTCTGAAACCTAGTATGTTGTGGAAGACTCTCATTCCACTTGTATTTCGTGAAGTCCTTTAAAATATCTTCTCTAAACTTCTTAGTTGCAGATCTCCAATCAATGCCTACTCTCACCGATGGAACAAAGAGTGGTTCCATATCCTTCTTTTCCAACGAATTACACACATTGTGAAAACCATATGTAATGAAGAGGTCGGAGAGATTGTAGGAGTTGAACCGACGACTTATAAGTCCATACTCTTCAAAGCAAAGCTCCTTATGCGTGATCTTGTCCTTTGCTCTTTGTTATTGTTTTCGACAGACAAGAACTCCATGGTTTATCTTATTCCTTTTTTCATGAGATTAACAAAATTCTTCAATGACATTTTCAGAGAGGGAATGTCAACCATGAGTATCATAATAGTGCATTTGAGAGGAAAACACGTAGTGTAGTTGGAACTTACAAGTAGAATGGAGCTTTGCTTTCCCGGTGTAAGCGTTTTACTTGAGCTTTCATATTTAGTGAATGGCAGATCACTCTCCTTCTTGTCTCCATTCGCTAGTTGCTTTTGATCCAAGTAAACCTCATGAGATGTCATTGGATGCAACATGATCCTTCTCCGTTTACACTTGAAACATTGTAAGTCTCGGTTTCTTGTAGTTTACATTGCTACTTTAAAAGCTTGAGTGGATGCAATGGCCTTTGTTTTCTCCTTTGGTTTGGTTTCTGAGATTGGCCGAGAGTAAGATGGCTTCTCATCCTTAGTGAAGAGAGATTGAGAATTAGGAACATACGGGTTGCTTGTAGAGCTGCCTATCCTTTTAAGTTGTTTCTCCACTAAGGTAGGTTTGTATAGCATGTCTTCCAACTCCACATAATGCTCTAAATATAGCGATCTTGAATATCCCAATTCAAACCACTTAAGAACCTTGCCATTTCTGCTTCACGATCCTCGTCAATGTATGCTTTGATCATGAGGGATTCTATTTCTTGGTAGTAATCTGCTACTCCTATACTACCTTGATAACTAGACTCCTAAGCCGTTGATGAAGTTCTCGGTGATAGTGACTAGGCTCGAATCTTTTCCTTATGATTGTCTTCATTGCATTCCAAGTCTCAACGATATGCTCTCCATTTCTTCTCCTGCTTTTAAAAAGTTGATCCCGCTAACTTATAGCATAATCGTAGAACTTGGTGGCGACAACTCGTACTTTCTTGTGCTCGGAGTATTGTTGACAATCGAACATGAGCTCTATCTTTTTTTCCCACTCAAGATAAGTATCCAGATCGTTCTTGCTGTGGAAAGGAGGTATCTTCAACTTTAGACCTCGAAGATCATCTCCTTCTCCCCTAGCACACCTAGGTCTTCGTTGGCTTCCTCGAGATGATTTTCCATCTCGGCTACAGTATCTGATGTCTTTTTCAACTCGGAGTGGTCTAGGTTGATGTCTTTCCTCCGGTGGTGACCAAATTGTGGCTTTATTTGTTGAGCCTCGACTCTAACTTCTTCTATTCTCTCGTAACAACATTAAGTTTTACCCTCATAAGACGTTGTATCTCTAGGCTTATTGAAGATTAGGAATGGTGTCTTCATGATTCTCTAATTCATCCTCTTCTCTTTCTTTTTATATCAATATGGTTTTATCAGGTCAAAAGTATTTATTGAGTCAAAACTATTAGTGTCAGAGGTGGGAAAAAGAAAGAGAAGAGGATGAAATAGATAAATGGGAAAAGAAAGCTTTGTTTTAAGAACAATGTCACCTTATTTTGGGAATGAGATGGGATGATGGTAGTGTGTGTGATAGAAAGTGGTCTATGGTGAGGTGGATGGTAGTGACAAGGTGATTTCACTTTAATTCTTTTTTGTTGGTACATGACATTAATTGGAATAGACTAATTCCAATCGTAATATAATTTTATAAATTTCTCAGACAAAAACTAAAACCAACAATATTAAAGTTAAATACAACTATGGTGGAGGATGGGTAATGTTGAGATGCGGTGGAGACGGATGAGTGATGAACAGAAAATGCAAAATGCAGAGTGGAGAATGAACTCCTTGTTGGCGTTCCTAGAGCTCCTGGTGGAGCACTGAAAGTGCCTCATGGTGTTCTACTGCTCTTCTTGGAGCACTGGTGAGGTGTTTGTCTCCTTCTTCTGTTTTCTCGATCTATCTTGCTATCATACAAGTATCCTGTGGTTGCGCTCCATGAAAAGGTCAAGTTTGCAGTCTTTTGAACCTCTTAATCTATCCATTAAGCACAGTTTTCTAACCATTAGTAGTAAGAGCTCCATTGATCCCATCAAACTTTTCATGAATTGTTCTTTCAATAATCATTTGGTAATCTAGGTAATACCCCATAAAGATATTGAGGTCTTCTATTTGGATCCTTTCCTGCGAAAAAATATTGGTTTGGTGCTAAAAGAGTTGGTGCGAGAGACGAGGAAAAGCGCAGTTTCTATCAAACCGGTTATGAGCAGTCTCATTTGCCTTTGGATAAGGAGGCTGGAGATGCCAATAGTGAGGTCTTGGGATTGGTTCTTAACCTTCATAAATGTAGTATGGTGATGGAGGAGTTCGTGGCTTGAAGTCGGATTGCTCTAAGAGCTTCTCTTCGGCCTTGAAATCACCCAAAAAGTAGAGTTTTTGAGAATTTCTTCATGTGGGATTTGAGTAACCATACAAGAGTAAAATTCCTTGAACCTTTCTTTATCATCTCCTTCTTCCTCTCCTTCAAGTCTTTCTTTGAAATTTCTTCAAATTTTTCTTCGAAATTTTCTTCAAAATTTTCTTCTATTCCAACAACTTCTCCTTCGAGTTTACTTAGGGGCTGGGAGATTTCCTGACATATAATGGCATTAAATACCTTAATATGCCACAAATTTCCTTCTCCCTTAATGACTACTTGAATTAGGACTTCCCTTTGGTCATCTAGCTTCACTCCTCTACCTTTCTCTTCGTGATTTTCCAAGTGTCCTGTAGGTATATCAACTTTTAATTGATCTTCATTAGAGAGGCTAGCATACTCAGCATTCTCTTCTAAAAAAATTTCAAAGTGATTCCCATTAGCATTTACTTGATAGGCTTCATTTTGACAATTAATCTTCTCTTCGTTGTGCTCTTCTTCTTGATCTTCTCACATATGCCTACATGGACGTGTTGCTTGATGATCTTCGAGAACTTGGTATTGAGAAATGGAAACAGCAGAAACTTGGTCCTCCTTAGAAAAAGGTGGATGTCTAGTAGCGATTGGTGCCGGTTTCCAATCGATGTTCTCATCAACTTAGGACGAGTAAGCTAATGGGCTAGGGATCATGTTGCTGAAAATTTCGTAAGTTCGGATTGAGTAACGGTGATTGAACAGATGGGATTGGAAGCTCCTGATTCAAATAGTTAACTGGGCTGTCTCGCCGCCTACTTCCAAAGAGTAAGCATTTTCATCATCTTCTTTTTTTTAAAATCGATTTTTGTCTCCATGAAGTTGATTCTCAATTGCTTTTTCTTCTAGATAAACTCTCCTTTCTTTCTTCTCATGAGCTTGATAGGCTTGGTCGTCTTTCCATTACGCATACTTGGTTGGATCAGCAAATAATTTATGTAGAGCTTCAATCTCCCATTCAAAGCGGCTCTTAATAGTATCAATAGATGTCTTCTTTTTTTTTTATTATACATTTCAAGGTAGATTTTATGTATCTCCTCTTCTATCCTTAGAGCTTGTCTGTTGATAGCTTCAAGTTTAGCACTGAATTCAATTTTCATCTCATCAAGATTAGTATTAAGAGCTTTGTGGGTCTTCTGTTGTACTTCCATGAGCTCCTGCATAGCTTTCTCAAATATTTTTTCCAGGCGAGAATTTTGTGGCACGGGTTCCTCGTAAGCATCAAACGAAAAGTCTTTGTTTGTATTGATTCTCATTGCATCGTGGTGATCAAAGTCTTGCTCAACTGAGTAGTAGTAAGCATAGTGGTTTGCTCTAAGAAGTGGCAAGTGAGTAGGTCTCACACACAAGTCTTCACGGTAGTGACTTGGTGAGCGTCTAGATAGTGCATGGGCTGGTCATTGGCGACTACTCTGCAAGAGCCATGCATCATGTAAGCTATGGGTTCGAGGTGTCATTGTTCCAATGCCTCGTGATACACAATATCTTGTGTGATAGTGCTTTTGTAAGGATATTTTGGAATGACATCAAAGTTCATCTTAAAGTCCTGCTGAAACTATGTAAAAAAAAACCAAAAATAACTAGATAATTTTCCTAGATTAGGCTTTAGTTCTTAGACTCATGAGTAACAATCATAATCTGGCAACGACACCAAAATTTTGATGTGTGTCAGGTTTTACCTTTATTAGACACAACAAAAATGTTACAAGTCTACAACCAAATCAAATGTAGTACTGAAGGATCGATCCCACACAGTGTGATGTTTACTAAGATGACTGATTATTAAGAAATAATACGAGAATTTGAAGAAATATAGTTGGGATTTTTAGATGCAAGTGAATAATGAAGTAAAGCAATAACTAAAGGTGTTGGGCAATAGAGAGCTATCTAGGGACTACAGCTCTCAATAATATAAGTAATTTCAATATGGTTTTCTCTAATAGGATTCTAGAACTTCCACCACTAAGGTATAAAATGACTACTTTTGTAGCTCACTTTGTCTATCCCTACAATCAACTCTAAAGCTCAACTTCCGCAAGCTCCGGCGTAAGTAAGCAAGCAATAGGCTCGACTGGTTCTTTCACAGCCTTCAATGGACTCAACTTTTGCAGGTCATGGAGAAAAGTAGACAGCCTTGTCAAGCCTAGTTCAAGGGAAGAACTGACGCTTTTGGCGAGTTCCTAATCTTAGGTTCAGTTGCAAGACATATGATGTAATAAGTGTTAAGTACATGTCTAGTAGAAGAACCCTAAAATGAATCTAACAACCTACACAAATCAAACCATAGATCCCCTCCAAGCAACCCCAACGAACCCAAAAAAGAGACTACTCTGACATGATTAAACGAGCCATTGAAATAGACGAGATGGAAAGCATAATCAAATATAAGTATTTAGAGGTTTTAAGGGATCTTTTCTGAAAGTTGAAGAATATATCTTCTACCAAAAGATGTAGAAAACAATGAAAGCTATGAAAGAGATGATGAACTAAGTGCTAAATTCTTCAGTTATGAAAATGAATCCCTAGGTAAACTAAGTGATAAGCGAAACTCAAAGTCTTAATAAAAAATGAGAAACATGTTGCTTTCCTTAGAATGTATAAAGAAAGAAAAGAAAAGAGATTAGAAAATGGGTAAGTGTTAAATTAAAATGTTATCCCTAGGAGACTAAGATAAGAGATTGATCATGAGGTTGAACATTAAAAGACCAAAGAGTTTATTGATTTGGGGTTTATAAGAGAAAAATATATCCAAAAGTGTAGAAACTAGGATGCATTTCACGAGATGGGTTAGAGTAATGAGAGTTAAACTTTGTTTGCATCAATTTTTTCTCTTTCTTAGATGTCTTTTGCATTTGACTAGCATTCCGATGTTTTGAGAGCACATACCCAAAGAAAAATTCTTTTGAAACCACCTAAAAAAGCTTTTACCCAAAAACGATTGAGAACGATTTGATTTTCCTTTGCACGATCACCCTAAACACCTTAATGAATGTTAAAGAGATGTCTTCAATTTGGTTGAGTTTTTACTTAAGTTTAGGGTTGCATTAGAAATTTGTATTGAGATGAACATGGAGAAGTACAAAATAGTAAGATTTTTGTTCTTTCTATATTTAACAACCTTTGAGGACATTGCGCTTAATCATTTGTTTGATACTTTGTGGCTTTATATCCCCACTTTCACACTTCTTTCTTGGTTTTTCTCTTGCTTTCTGCTTGTGGAAGGCAAGTTTGGATCCATAAAAGTGTTTGTGTTTTGTTCGTACATAGCACTTTAGGATCGAATCCACAAGGAAATTAGCAATGTAACTCACTAGGAATACAAATCTTCATTTCAATCTAATCAATAAAAGTGTTTGTATTTTGGTACCAAATTTTAAAGTAAATGAAAGCGGGAAAAGCAATCAAAGAGCATTAGTTACAAGGCTAAATAATCACTAAACACCTTAATCAACTATTTTCATAGGCTAAATATGTGAAGCATTTGATATTTTAGTTCAAGCATTTTCATAAGTTAAGTAGGTGAACCACTTGATATTTTAGTTCAAGCACTTGATATTTTAGTTCAAGAATTTTAGATATTTTTTCAAGCATTTTAGTTCAAGCCTAAAATTCCTAAGTTCTAGATCAACATAATCAAAGCTAATCTACCATTAATAACACCTATCAAGAAAGTATCTATTTGTTACAAGCCTAAAATCCACTAATCTACTCCTAATCATCCTAGATCTACCATTCCCAAGAGCTCTAAAAAGACTACTCACAATCAACCATAATAACACAAAGCAATAACCTTGATCTTTGCATAATCATGGTTTAATGATAAGTAAATGAAAGATTTAAAGATTAAAACTTCCAAAATCATAAAATGTTCTTGAGAAATATCCAAAAGAGGCAAAGGGAATCTCATAAAACAAAGCTTCACTCTTTCTAATTAGGTTTAAAGGTATTTATTGGAAGAGGCAGAAGAGTTTGGTCCATCGGTGTGTTCAAGCCCGCTGTGTCTCCTCGTTATGGCCTATTGATGTCTTCAACTTGTACATCTAGCCGCTACACATCATCAACTTTGTCACATCGCCACACAAACCCATCGACTACACGAAACCACTGCCATGAAGACGCTAGACTTCCAGCCAGCTCGCCAAGCTTCCCACCGGTGTTAAGATATGTTGCCTTATCCCAATGGATCATGCCGGTGTCACAATACCGATGGCACCAAATCGCCAAGGCTTATGTTTTCTTTCTTTAAAGCCTCTTTTAATCTTTTTCACTTCATTTGATCCCTCTTGTCACACACTTCACTTCCAAGACCTATAAAACTAGAAAGATATGCAAATATGCATTTAGAATCTAAATATGACATGCAAAAGCAAGAAAACAATGATAAATCAAGTCAAAAACATGTTAATATCTCAATGTACCAACTCCCCCAAACTTATCTCTTGCTTGTATGCAAGCAAACAACAAGAGACAAGTAGAGAAATAAGTGTGAAATGGTGATTCAAAACCACAAAGTTCAAAAAAAAATTTGACCCTTGAATAAATTTAAGCAATGCGCAATCCATCACTTTACTCTTTCGTATTTTGGCATAATCCTACCAATCCAACTCTCTAATCACACCGTTAACCAAAATAAAAGGCAATCAATTGCAGAACAACTCTTCACATTCAATTAGCTTTTAAATGCGGTCCTGAAAAGGGAATCTCAATTAAGTTCATTTGGCTAGGTAGAAAAAGGTTTAAGGATCGAAAATAGAAGGTTTAATGGTGTGTGGTTTTCTCTCGACACAAATGCAAGTAATTATGCAAAAGCAATGGGGAACTTTACCAAATGTTGATACAAGACTCTCTTCCACTACTCTATTCATTCTCATGCTTTCATATATTGATTTGTAGCCATCCAATGACTTGAACATCTTATCTCCCATACTTTTAGGAATTCAAACAATCAACCTAACTCTACAAGAAATCTTATGTATCTTTTCTTTTCCTTTTCGGCTAACTAGAGAACCTTTCCACATACAAACACATGCTTATTTTTCTTTATTCATTCTTTTCTATTTTCTGGTGCTCTCTCTTTTATTTTAATAACCCTTTTCATCTTTAGAGAAGTAACACTATCTATTTTTTCGTTCTTATTCACATTGGAGCAACTATTTCTTTTATTTTCTTAGTTGTTCTCTAGAATCTTTCATATCTACAAGACTCTTTTTTGTGGTTTCACCTTTTTCATTAATTCTAACCACCATATCCCACTATCGAGATCAATATCCAACCCTAAACTACCATTACATTCTGAAGCTAATAGAAGAGAGGAGTAATTTTTCACCTTCTCTAAGGATTTTGTAAGCAAAAGCACACAAGAGACCTCATTCAATAAAGATTAATGCATGGTTTGAAAGAAACGGCTAGCATATTAAAGACGAAGGTGTGGAAACAATATTAAAGATGAAGATGACCATTCGAGTTAGCAAGGGTGCGAAAATAGGTATAAGATAACTCGAATGTTTTTTTAAGAGTCAAATGTACAAAAATTTTAACTCCCTAATTTAAATTCAAGTTATGTCTGATTATAAAGAGAGTTTTAATAAAAATCATGCAAAACTACAATTTTAAAAGTTGTAATAAAAATAGGATCCAATGATGGTTTTTCTGGTTTTTCAAGGTTGAAATCATGCATTAAGTAACTATGAACAAGGGCTTCGATCTCAATCCAAATTTGAACTTATAAAAGTAAAATATCCCTCCCAATGCATATGGAAATGCAAATATATATGCTTCTACACTCAATATCCTAATTGCAATATGCTAATGCAAAGCTACATGTTTCTTTTGTGTGTATTTTCAATTTTTTTACTTTTTAATGTATAGGTTCAAGTACAATGCAAGACTCAAGAGATATAAAATCAAACAAAACACATAATTAGTAGACGGGTCTTTCCCCCAAACTCACTTCACACCGGGAAAAAATCAAGAAAGAGACCAAAGAACAAAAAGTGCAAAAGAAAAAATATAAAGGAATTAAAGATAATGGTATATACAAAGGAGAACTAGAGCCATACCTTGAGCGGATGGAAAATTGAGGTGGTGGTATGAGCATTGAGGGAGTGATCCGAGTGTGTTCCACCTTTGAGGTTAGAGGATGGAGCAAGGGTGAGAGGGTGGGTTGATTTCTTCTTTCTCTTGTTCTTTTCAAGAACCGTCTTAAATTTACCCATCTTCTTAGCTTTACCACTTCCTTCATATCAATCAAAGAAGAATTGTAGACATTCACCATCTAGGAGTTCATCATCAAGTTTTAGAGCCTATATACTCTTCACAGTTGAATGTTTATAGAATGAGAGGAAGCTTATTGGGTTGCACCCTATCCATAATCATGAAATCTGTTGGAATTAAGCAATTTCCAACCGTAAGACAATAGTCTCAATCATACCAAGCGGTGGTTTCAAAGAGGCATCTCCAAACATGATGGAAGAGAAATTTTCCTTCATTTCTTAGGTCCTTAGGCTCTTCACCATTTCAAGTTAACTCACATTCACGCTTGCTCCAGAGTCATATAAGGCATTACCTATCTCCAAATATTATAGAGAGGGATCTTCGAGCTTTAGAATCGAGTTTGGTTCAAGTGGTATTGCGCTTGATGATTCGAAGACTCTTATCACCTCTTCAACTGTCTCTTGATTTTCTAGAATGACTTCAGTGAACTTAATTGATACATTCATGGATACGTAAAGGACAAGGAATCTCTAGAGGTCCAAACATGCCGATTTCAAGAGCCAAAACTAAGTGAATCAAGGAAATGCTCGGAGGATTCATGCAAGACATAAAGGGATCAATTCCTAAGGAAGCCATGCATCACCATGCAACGGCTAGTAAAGAATACTAGATGGATTACAAGGACTCGTCTAGTACTCTTTTTCCTTAACTCGGTTTTATCCCAATGGGTTTTACGAGTAAGGTTTTAATGTGGCTATGCTTGTTTCTCTTCTCTTTAAACCTATCTTTATTCTTAACTCAGTCCATAAGGAGACCCAAACAAAAGAGAAGAATTCAGGGCCCATCCAGTATCTAAGAAGGTCTTGCCAAAGCCAAGAATCAAGAAGAGTCCACATTCAACGAATCCAAGATGTGTTCAACGAATTCAACTTGGGGAGATGCATCTTCTTTTATTTCCTTTATTTTGAGTCAAAAAACTTAATTCTTATGTAATTAAGTTATGTTCATGTTCACATTTTAGATTCATGTAACCCTTGGCCTCTATAGAGTTCTTTATAAACTCGACCAAGGAGAAGAAATAAGGACATCTAACTTTTTATCAAACAACTTTTTCATTGCTTTCATGCAAACGCTTTTGTTCCTTAGGAAACCTTTGGCTCATCTAGGTATCCTAGGAGCCTCTGAGGTTTATCAAGTATATCCCATAACACTTGTGTGGCCATTCTACCGATCAAGTCGTTGAAGGAACGAGTTTAAGGCATTGGTTCTAGGTTTAGTATACCTAACATTGGTGTTTGCTTTAACTTCTTTGTCAAGTTCTCCACCACCTAGTTCATTGAAGAGTTCAAGTGAGGGGCTTGGGATTCGGTTAATATGATCGTCTAAGTTGAGCCATACACATCTTCTTTGACTCGGGGATTATCCAACCGGTTTTGTTGAGTGCAATCCTTGGGAGGATACATACAAGAATCATATCATTTGGATTATATTCATTTGGATTACTCTTATACCAAATGATATGATTCTTGATACGTATCCTCCGAAGGTATGATTCTTGATACGTATCCTACCAAGAAAATGGGAGTAAGTTAGAAATGTTGAAAACGATTTCATCATGGAACTTACATGGAAATCCGAGTTTGATAGTATAGAGGTTGAAATGCTCCAAGGTGTTGGATGATCCTTTGACTCCCGGTAAAAACTTGTATCTCCTTGGAACGGTAAGTTTTTCCTTCTCCTTAAGAATTTCAAAGATGATTCTTCTTTTCCTTTTGTTGGCATCTTGGTTGAAAAACTTCCCAAACCATTTAACTCCCATGAATGACTCAAGATAGGGTGGTTTAGTTCCGAGAATTCCAGCCTTGTCAGATCGACATGGTAAGCTAATAGTGCTCTCCTTTGGATAGAATTTTCCACATTACTATCCATTCCAATACTAATGTCGAGGATGTAGAACCAATTTTCAAGCAAAAATTGCTTGACATCTAGTATTTTCTTTTTGATATATTCGTCTTGTCCCTTGTCACTTTTGATATTCTTCTTCATAAGCTGTTCTTCTTGGACATGTTCATCCATTGTCGAGTAAGAAATACTCTGAAACCTAGTATGTTGTGGAAGACTCTCATTCCACTTGTATTTCGTGAAGTCCTTTAAAATATCTTCTCTAAACTTCTTAGTTGCAGATCTCCAATCAATGCCTACTCTCACCGATGGAACAAAGAGTGGTTCCATATCCTTCTTTTCCAACGAATTACACACATTGTGAAAACCATATGTAATGAAGAGGTCGGAGAGATTGTAGGAGTTGAACCGACGACTTATAAGTCCATACTCTTCAAAGCAAAGCTCCTTATGCGTGATCTTGTCCTTTGCTCTTTGTTATTGTTTTCGACAGACAAGAACTCCATGGTTTATCTTATTCCTTTTTTCATGAGATTAACAAAATTCTTCAATGACATTTTCAGAGAGGGAATGTCAACCATGAGTATCATAATAGTGCATTTGAGAGGAAAACACGTAGTGTAGTTGGAACTTACAAGTAGAATGGAGCTTTGCTTTCCCGGTGTAAGCGTTTTACTTGAGCTTTCATATTTAGTGAATGGCAGATCACTCTCCTTCTTGTCTCCATTCGCTAGTTGCTTTTGATCCAAGTAAACCTCATGAGATGTCATTGGATGCAACATGATCCTTCTCCGTTTACACTTGAAACATTGTAAGTCTCGGTTTCTTGTAGTTTACATTGCTACTTTAAAAGCTTGAGTGGATGCAATGGCCTTTGTTTTCTCCTTTGGTTTGGTTTCTGAGATTGGCCGAGAGTAAGATGGCTTCTCATCCTTAGTGAAGAGAGATTGAGAATTAGGAACATACGGGTTGCTTGTAGAGCTGCCTATCCTTTTAAGTTGTTTCTCCACTAAGGTAGGTTTGTATAGCATGTCTTCCAACTCCACATAATGCTCTAAATATAGCGATCTTGAATATCCCAATTCAAACCACTTAAGAACCTTGCCATTTCTGCTTCACGATCCTCGTCAATGTATGCTTTGATCATGAGGGATTCTATTTCTTGGTAGTAATCTGCTACTCCTATACTACCTTGATAACTAGACTCCTAAGCCGTTGATGAAGTTCTCGGTGATAGTGACTAGGCTCGAATCTTTTCCTTATGATTGTCTTCATTGCATTCCAAGTCTCAACGATATGCTCTCCATTTCTTCTCCTGCTTTTAAAAAGTTGATCCCGCTAACTTATAGCATAATCGTAGAACTTGGTGGCGACAACTCGTACTTTCTTGTGCTCGGAGTATTGTTGACAATCGAACATGAGCTCTATCTTTTTTTCCCACTCAAGATAAGTATCCAGATCGTTCTTGCCGTGGAAAGGAGGTATCTTCAACTTTAGACCTCGAAGATCATCTCCTTCTCCCCTAGCACACCTAGGTCTTCGTTGGCTTCCTCGAGATGATTTGCCATCTCGGCTACAGTATCTGATGTCTTTTTCAACTCGGAGTGGTCTAGGTTGATGTCTTTCCTCCGGTGGTGACCAAATTGTGGCTTTATTTGTTGAGCCTCGACTCTAACTTCTTCTATTCTCTCGTAACAACATTAAGTTTTACCCTCATAAGACGTTGTATCTCTAGGCTTATTGAAGATTAGGAATGGTGTCTTCATGATTCTCTTCTTGGTTTTACATGGTGTACCTATAAAAATGAGCAAACAATAAGGAAAAAACCTCACAAGTGTTTCCCTCTTTCGTTAAAGGTGTTCGACTCTTTCCAAACCCACAAAACTCTATATGCTTCAAATAGAACCAATATTATTTGATGAATTCTTGATTTGTTTCCCAAAAAATCCAAAGAGATAAGCCAAGTGGCTCATAGAGAAATCACAAAAAAAAATACTCAACACGAATAGAAATGATCAAGTGATAAAAGGACTCGACTATACTACCCCAAAATAATACCAAATGATAAAACTTTAGGCTAGATTTAGATATTCTTATATATATATATATATATATATTAAATAATGGATCAAAGCCTATCTAAGAAACGATGAAAAAAATTTAGGAGAAAATTCAAAATATTCAAAAATAAAGTTTGATGACCTTTTTTTTCTGGTATGGGTGCAAGTGGTGATCCGAGTGTGGATTGGGTGTTTTTACGGGTGATGACATAGTGATGATCATGTGGCATGACCGAGCACTTGGTTATCGAGGCGCTTTCGATGATGACATGTTTCTTCTCGGCAATGACATGTCCTTCCTTGGTGATGGCAAGTCTCCACGCGGTGAGGATTCGATCGGGTAGTGGTTTACGGTAAGTGGTGTTGGTTCAAGACTGAGATAATGCAGACACAAAGATCCTTCTGCTCGTATGAGTAGTGTCTTAGAGATCTCCCCATACCCGTATTGGTTTCCAGCCGTGATATCATAAGGATCACGGTTTAGGGTTTGCGATGGAAGTAGTTTTGATCAATGAAACACTGCGATGGTCGAAAGGGTGTGACGGTGGTGACGGTTGGTGATGATGGAGTCGAAGGGGTGCGATGCAGAAACGGTTTGATGAAGGCAAAGGATTGGATTAGTGGTGGTGGTGTTGGAATGATCTGATGGTGGTGATGATGGTGAGATGAAGTGGTTGATGAAACCGTGGTGATGGTGGTGGAACGGTGGTGTTGGTGATAAAGCGGTGGTGGTGATGAAGCATTGGAGATTAAATGTTTTTGATGGTGATGGATGGAGGTGGCTATGGATTGATGTCGATGGTTATGGATGATGGTGGTGATGATAGAAGTGGAGTCGATGAGTGTGCTCTGATACCGAATGATATGATTCTTGATACGTATCTTCTCAAGGATTGCACTCAACTATACTAGTTAGATAATCCTCGACTCGAAGAAGACGTGTATTACTTAAGTTAGACGATCATATAGACTGAATCCCAAGCTCCTCGCTTGAAATCTTCAACGAACTAGGCGATGGAGATCTAGACGAAGAAGTTAAAGCAAACACCAAAACTAGGTATACTAAACCTAGAACCAATGCCTTTAACTCCTCCTTCAACGGCTTGATCGGTAAAATATTCATACAAGTGTTGTGGGCTACATTTGATAAACCTCAGAGGCTCCTAGGATATGACACACCTAGACGAATCCAATGTTCCCTAAGGAACAAAGTTATATGTCCTTATTTCTTCTTCATGGCCGAGTTTATAAAGAACTTTAGAGAGGTCAAGGGTTACATAAATATAAAATGTGAACATGAACTTAACTTAAATACATAAGACTTAAATTATTTGACTAGAAAGAAAAGAAGATGAATCTCGCGAAGTTGAATTCGTTGAACGCATCTTGGATTCGTTGAATATGGACTTTTCTTGATTCTTGGCTTTGGCGAGACCTTCTTAGATATTAGATGGGTCCTGAATTCTTATCTTTTGTTTGGGCCTCCTTATGGAATGATTAAAGAATAAAGATGGGTTTAAAGAGAAGAGAAACAAGCCCAAACTCATTAAAATCTTACTCGTAAAACCCATTGGGATAGAACCGAGTTAAGGAAAAAGATTACTAGATGAGTCCTAGTAATCCATCTAGTATCCTTTCCTTAGGCATTGATCCTTTCATGGCTTGGATGAATCCTCCGAGAATTTCCTTGATTCGCTTAGCTTTGGCGCTTGAAATCGACATGTTTGGATCCTCTAAAGCTTCCTTGTCCTTAGATAGAAATTTCATTAGCCTTGGCAAGAACACGACCTAGAAATGGAAGTGGAGGCTCATAAGGATGAAGCTCAACTCACGGTGCTTTCTTTTCAACACTCTTTGATACCACATCATTTCCTCTAGTGTCCCTTTATAACATCTCATCACCATTACTCACTAAAATCTCAATACTAGAACTATAGAGAAGTATAAAGATCTCCTCTATTTCCCTTTTAGCCTCATCAATCTCATCACATTCTCTTGATAGTTGATGTTGCACATTTTTAACCATATCCAAATCATTCGTGAGGATAATAACATTTCAAAATTCCTTGGGATTAACTTTTGGTTTACCTTGGTAGTGTGCCATTTAGATTCTTTGAAATAGATGAAGCTTGAGAGACCTTAAAATCAATGGTTTTAATATGAGAGGCCAAACTAGTGATCTTACCATCAAGATTATTGTACATCCCATTTATCTTGTTGTGCATTGCCGCCATTTGAGTAGTGAGTTCTATTGCTTCATTTCCTTGTCCTTCTAGTAGTTGATTTAGGAGAGCGTTAGTTTTTTCCTCATTAGATGATGGATTTGATGCACTTCCTTGGCCTTGGTTTTGAAAGGGTTGGTTTTTTGGTTGGAAGTTGCTTTGGGGGTTAATAGGTGGGTAGGTTTGATCTTGGAGATTCTCCACAATTAGGTTTCTATAGGAGAAGATGAGATGATTCCTATAGTTTTCGTTGAATACCTTGTTTGAACCTTGGTCTTGGCCACCTATATCGTTCATCTCTTCTTGTCCTCGACACGAACTTCTATTCGCACACCTTGACAGCATTGAAAGCCATCATTTTCACCAACATATTTGACTGACGTTTGATTGGCTTGGTACCACTTGTCCATTTTTGCAGGAGATTTGTGAAAGATTTCAGCACCATTGCTGCACCTACGTGATCAAAACGAGTGTGGAATTCAAATGGGAACCAGCACAAGAAGAAGCATTCAATAAGCTCAAATACCACAGACACAAGTACTGGTACTTCCTAACTTTTGATAAAACTTTTGAAATTGAATGTGATGCTTCTAGAACAGGTCTTGGAGCTGTTCTTATGCAAGGAGGAAA
This sequence comes from Cardamine chenopodiifolia, assembly GCA_963922655.1. Taxonomy (NCBI): domain Eukaryota; kingdom Viridiplantae; phylum Streptophyta; class Magnoliopsida; order Brassicales; family Brassicaceae; genus Cardamine; species Cardamine chenopodiifolia. The sequence goes on from OZ000479.1 coordinate 4,778,025, forward strand.
ACCAGTAGCTTACTTTAGTGAGAAACTAAGCGGGGCTTCACTCAATTACCTGACATATGATAAAGAACTCTATTCTCTGGTAAGATCTCTTGAAACTTGGCAACATTATTTACTGTCAAAAGAGTTTATTATACATACAGATCATGAGACGCACAAGCATCTGAGGGGACAAACTAAGCTTAAGAAACGTCATGCTAATGGCTTGAGTTCGTGGAGACCTTTTCCTATGTGATCAAGTATAAAAAGGGTAAAGAAAATATTGTGGTTGATGCTTTATGAAGAAGGCATACTCTCATCAGCATAATGGATGCTAAAATAATGGGATTTGTTCACATCAAGGAGTTGTATGAGACTGATCTAGATTTTCAAGGGATATTCAAGGAGACCAGCAAAGCTGATTCAGGTATGTTTTACCAACATAATGGATTCTTGTTTCGAGAGAAAAGGCTTTCTATTCCTCAGGGATCAATAAGGGAGTTGCTGATCGAAGAAGCTCATGGAGGAGATCTCATGGGTCATTTTGGACGAGATAAGACATTAAGTGTCCTTATGGAACATTTATATTGGCCGCATTTGAAGAGAGATGTGGAAAGGTTCTGCGCTAAGTGCATCACTTTTCTCAAAGCAAAATCCAGGTCACACCCTTATGGTTTATACATGCCTTTACCTATTCCTAACCTACCTTGGGTAGATATCTCTATGGATTTGGTGCTAGGTTTACCAAAGATCAACCACAAAGACTATATTTGTAGTGATAGATAGGTTCTCTAAGATGGCTCACTTCCTTCCATGCAACAAGACCAATGGTGCTAGTCAAACTGCTGATCTCTTTTTCAAAGAAGTGATGCGTTTACATGGAGTACCTGGAACCATAGTATCAGATCGTATACAAAATTCTTGAGCCATTTCTGGAAGACTTTATGGAGAAATCTTGGAACTAAGATGCTCTTCTCCACCACTTGCCACCCACAAACAGATGGTCAAACTGAGGTAGTAAACCGGACTCTTTCAACTTTTTTTTAGAGTCACGGTTGGTAAGAATTTGAAAAACTGGTTGTCTTGCTTACCTTACATTGAATTTGCTTATAATCATGCTAAGCATTATGGTACTAAACTCTCTCCTTTTGAAGTGGTTTACGGATTTAGTCTTATTACTGCAGATCTTTCACCATTGCCCCAAGCTGTAATTTCCTAGGAAGGTGAAATCTGAGCAGAACAAATTAAGAAGATTCATCAAGTCAAAAGAGAATCTCGAGAAGAAGAACGAGCAGAACAAGCGAAATGCTGATAAACACCGCAAGGAGATGAAATTTGAGCCTGGAGATTAGGTGTGGTTACATATGAGACATGAGAGATTTCCCAATCAGAGAAAATCTAAGCTCTCTTCGAGAGGAGATGGTCCCTTTCGTGTGCTGGAAAACATCAACGACAATGATTATAAGCTTGAGCTTCCATGTGAGTTATCTATCTCTCCTACTTTTAATATTGCTGATTTATCTGCCTTCCATGCAGATATACTAGTTCTGAGGACATAACCTTTTCAAGAGGGAGGAGATAATGAGGACATGAAGACTGCGCCATGTAGATCCGATGAAGAAGCTGTTAACATAGCAGCCATGGATCAAACTCCAAGAAAAAGGTCAGGCACTAAGCGCGTGAGAGAGAATTTAAACAAGTCAGTAGAGAATCTCATCACACTCATAGAGCTTGAAGGACTCCAAGAATCTGAACTTATTCAAGAAATGCAAGAAGGACATATTCAAGAGCAACCCATGACTCCAACAACTTTGTGCTTGCCGGTTCTTCAAGGATTTCATGAAGCTACCTTGTTCACCATTTCAAAGAACGACCAAGCTATCTAAATCATCCAAAGATAACCTATTTCATCTAAGGCATGCGTTTAAATTATTTTCTTTGAATAAATTAACGGTTTTTTCCTTGTTTTGCAGAATTATGACCGTTAGAACTTTTAAGAGTAATTTTCTTTTCTTTTATTTTAAGTCCAAGTAGAGTTTGTTCTACTTTGCATTTTAGTCCTTGGAGTCTATAATAATTTCGACCCTAGAAGGTTCCCAGCCACTGGACATTTACATAAGTTCCTTCTCGGCTTGTATCTTTTAACAACGATGATGAAATAAAACGAGATTTGCTCCCTCTTATTCTCTTCTGCGAAAGAAGTGTCTCTCTTTCTTCTTGTGTGAGATTCCTTGAAGATCTGAGTGCTTAGACTTATCATTGATCTTGTCACAGATTAGTGTGGCATCTCTCATTCCATCCATCTATCAAATCATTTCTTTGATTCTACAAAGAGTGACCTCAGTCCAGTTGAAGAGTCTCCAACATCTATTTCCGCCAACATCTCTTTTTATACTTCAGAGAGCGACCTCAGTCCAGCTGAAGCATCTCCATCATTCCCCTTCATGGACATAGCCCCTTGTGCCTACCTCAACAGTTGAGGAGCAATCATCAAGTTGGCTTTGTAATTTCATTACTCTCTTAGGCCAATGGTAAAGGGTTTCTTTAGTGCAAACTAAGGGATGGTTAAACAACAAGTTTTTGGTTTGAGAATTGGAATCCATATGGCTCTTTGATGGATTTTGTTGGTCTCTCAGGTCCAAGGCTGTTGGGAATTCATCTTCACGCATCAATGGCACATGCGTGTGGCATAAACGGTTGGAAATTTCCGTCGGTTCGATCTAGAAGTGAGAGTTTGGTGACTCTAAGGGATTACATGCTCTCAGTTCAACTTCCTTCTCATATAAGGGGTCCGGATTGATTTACTTGGGGTGTAGGTTCAGAGCCACCAACGACCTTTTCAACAAAAGCTACATGGAATCATTTAATTTCCTTGGAAGAGAAGAATTCATGGTCGCTTGTTATCTGGTTTAAGTGTGCGTTACCAAAGCATGCTTTTACCTTTTGGGTAGCCAAAGGTCAAAACGCGGGACTACCTTCTGCTCCATTTTAACTTCTCCAAGTACATTTGGCACAAGATCATGCATCTCCTTAGACAGTATCCTTGCATATTTATGGAAATGTCCACATTGATCACTTTCCTTCTATCAAAATCTCCTTCAGTCTCAACCACCTTGAAGTGAATAGCTGGTTAAGCCACAGTTTTCCACATCTGGAAAGATATGAAAAAATAAGTAGCACAACAACCTCATTGAACATTCTTCTTCAATCTTCCACAAAGTTGATCGAAGTGTCTGAGACACACTCTTGGCCTGCCGGTATCGTAAAGGATGTGGTCGCTTGCTATCTCAATGATTCAGCCACTCGTAACTCTGCTTATAGTTCTTATCTCTCAATAAGCTAATATTTTTATTTTCTTCATGGCTATATTTTTGGCCAAAGATGTTATTTGCCCTAAAGATTTTGTAACTATAGATTATTTTATTTGGTAATAGAAATTCAAATCTTATCATTAAAAATTATTTTGAAATGCTTGAAGAAAATACCCAAAATCTTATTGTAGCTTTGATTTGGGAGGCTTCTCAGATCAAGCTTGAGGAAAATTTTGTTTAGGGGATGCTGGTCCAAGTGGTAAGAAGCCGTTAAAGTTCACAAATATTATTGCAAGTCTGCCACTGTTTTAGGGGAAAGTTGAAGAGTATTAGGAGAATACGATACCTCTGTTTGTTTCTACTGCATCTTTATTTCGATCGTAAAAAAAACTTAAAGCTTCGAAACTGTTGCTGCGTAGAGTAGGTAAAGAGAAACTCGCTGCCATTTCTCTCCATACTCAGGAATCTCATGTCGATCTTTGTAATAAGCAAGCAGACACGTTAGCTGATCCAATGCCTCAAAATGTTGAAGTGGAAGCTTTGGCTTTAGCGAAGTGGACTTTTTTTATGGGATTGGATGAAGGTTTTCTTAAACAATAGTCTAAGCTTCATTGGTTGAATGTAGGAGATCAAAATAATACCTATTTTCATGAAATTGCAGAGATTCGGAAAATGAAGAATTCTATTCGAGAAATAATAAGTCGTAGCGGTGAGGTTTTAAAGAAATTGGATGAGATTAAAGATGAAGCAACTCGGTTCTTTAGAGATTTTCTTTCACACAAGCCACCTGATTATCAAGTTTCATCGGTGGAGGATATTCAAAAGCTGCTGGAGTTTAGGTGCTCGGATATGGAAAGGAATAGGTTGATACAAGATGTCTCGGATGATATTAAACAAGTTTTGTTTTCAATGCCAAATAACAAATCACCTGGCTCGGATGGATACACAAGTGAATTGTTCAAAAAAGCATTGCCTATTGTTTGAAAGGATTTCACTATCGCAATCAAGTTCTTCTTCGAAAAAGGAATCCTACCAAAGTGGATAAACACTACTATTCTAGCACTAATTCCAAAAAAAGAAGAAGCTAAGAAAATGAAAGATTATCGACCTATCTCATGCTCTAATGTGTTATATAAAGTGATCGATGTTAAGTGCAAATAAACTCAATGTAATTCTTCCTCAATATATCGCTTCAAATCAGTCAACATATGTTAAAGATCGATTATTGATGGAAAATGTTCTTTTTGCTACCGAAATAGTCAAGGATTACCGTAAAGAAGTGATAACTCCGCGTTGTGCCATGAAAATAGAGATTTAGCAAAACAGTTTTTCAAGGTCGAAGTGCATAATGGAAAAAATACCTCTTTTCTGGTTTGATAATTAGGGATTGATGGGATGTCTACATGATTTAACCGGAAACGTAGGTTACATAGAGTTGGGATATCAGTTCAAGCTACGATTGCATCAGTCAAGAGCAATCATCAAAATAGGAGACATCGTACAAATTATTATAACCAGATTGAAGCTAAAATTGAAAAAGTTACTATAACGTTAGATGAAGATATCACTTTATGGTGAGGATGCAACGACAATTACGTAAACAAGTTCAGCACAAAATCGACAAAAAGCTTGGTACGTATCTTATACCCAAGTAAAGATTGGTATAAGGGAGTTTGGTTCACCAACACAACACCCAAGTACTCGTTTATTACATGGCTTGCTATAAATATCTGGATGTCAACGGGTAACCGAATTCAGACTTAGAACATAGGCCAAAGTACATCATGTATTTTTTGTGGAGATTTAAATGAAACCCGTAACCACTTATTCTTTTCATGTGGATATTCACCAGAAGTTTGGGAATCTCTCATGAGTAGGCTTCTTGGTAATATTTTCTCTCTAGTTTGGGATTATTTGGTGAATATTCTAAGTGGTCACACACAAACTTGGACACAGCTTTTCACTTATAGGTCTGCATTTCAAACATCTGTGTATAATATATGGAGAGGGCAAAATAGGAGGCGTCATGGAGAAGCATCAACAACTCTAGCTCAGCTAGTGAAGCTCATCGACAAGACTAACATAAATCGTTTCAGCTCAATCCGTAATCACGGAGATTACAAGTATGTTGACAGCCTCTCTTTGTGGTTTGCCACTAGACCTCCTAAATTAAGGGTTCATCTCGGCGGTTTTAAATTTCTGTTCTTTTGCATTTTCAGCTATTTTTTCAAAATTTTATGTTATTTTTAGTTCTTTTGAAAATGGTCTGTACTTCTTTTTCAAAAAAATGGTTTGTTCCAAATGGATTTTTCAGTTTTGGGTTTTAACGTGGCAACCATTTTTCAATATTTCTCAATTAGAGCTCTTTTTAAAATTTTTAATAATTTTTAAGAAATAGTTGCACATGTAGTAAATTTTTTTTACTTTGAATATCATTTAACAAAATATTCAAAATTTTTTTTTTATAATTCTTTCAATAAACAAGTTGGAAAAAAACTTAACAAAACAATAGATAAAGATAAAGTAAAAAACAAAAAAAAATATAGGTCAAATTTGAGATAATGAAATCAATATAATGCAGCAAAATGAAAAACAAAAGTCAAAAACAAGAATTTGGACTATGCTTCAACAAATATCTTGGGCCACTTCACAAACTTAAAAGCTCACATGGGTCAATTTATTTTTTCGTTGGTCCAGAAGAATCTGCTTCAATCATCACATCATTTTTGGCCAATATTTATAAGACTTTACTCAAAAGTCTGTGGGAACAAGAACAGAGTTGTTCTGTTCGACCTCTGTTTCTCTCTTGTTACTTCACGTAACTTTATAATCGAATATCACTCTTCTTTGTTTATGAAAAACACACTGGATACTTTATTCAATCATGATAAGAGTATATATACAAGATGAAAAGACACAAGTGAAGAGGTGTCTCAAAATCCTAACCGACTAGCGGTTGTGATTCATGTAACCAACTAACGGTTACATGATTTACATACTTAGTAATTTACATAAACCCACAAAACTCTTAATTATAGTCTAACACTCCCCCTTAATAGAGTTTCATCTTCGAACCTAACTTTTCCCTCAAGTCTTCGAACCTTGAAGTGTTCAAGGGCTTCGTTTGAATGTCCGCAACTTGAGTTTCTCCGGGACAATACTCGAGCTTGATCAGTCCCTTTTCCTCAGCTTCTCGCACGAAATCATACTTAATATCAATATGTTCTGTCCTCCTATGTTGAACCGGATTCTTGCCAATAGCTATGGCTGATTTGTTGTCACAAAATATCTTCACTCCTTCTTCACTTTTGAATCCAATTTCCTTCACCAACCTTTGTAACCAAATGTCTTAATTTTCTGCTGAACATACTGCAATGTACTCTGCTTCGGCTGTTGATCCACCCCAATCACTATCCAAATAACCATGAAGTTCTAGTTCTTTTACATTTTTGAATTGAACTCCAAACTTGGATTTTCCTTTGATGTACCTTAGAACTCACTTTGCTTCTTGGTAATGCTTCTGGAGTGGTGATGACATGTATCTCGATAAATACAAACTTGCATACATGATATCCGGCCTTTATGCACATAGGTATAGAAGTCCTCCAACCATGCTTTTATTCTTAGTCTCATCCTCAAATTTCTCATTCGCTCCTTCTTCTATACCTTAACCTTGAGATGTAAGAGGAGTTTTCACACTCTTTTATTCCTTCATTCCAAACTTCTCTAGGAGTTTGTTTGCGTGTTTCTCTAGAGAGAGAAACACTCCATCTGCATCTTGGATAATCTCCATTCCAAGAAAATAGTTAAGTTCTCCTAAATCCATCATCTCGAATTCTTGCTTCATATTAACCTTAAATATTTTGATCAACTCCAAGTTGTTTCCGGTAATGATTATATCGTCTATGTATAGGCTCACCACCAAGACATCTTCTAATGTCCTCATCACCTACAATGCAGCGTCATTGATGCTTCTTTGGAACCCATTCTTCAAGAAATATGCATCAATACGTCCATACCATGCTCTGGGCGCTTGTTTCAAGCCGTAGAGTGCCTTGTGCAACCTAAGCACCTTATCTTCTTCTGCATCTCATATGAAAACAGGCGGTTTTTCAACGTATATCTCTTCTTCCAATTCTCCATTCAAAAATGCCGACTTTACATCCATTTGGTAAAGTCTCCACTTCTCTTGAGCCGCAACTGCCAATAGAGTTCAAATTGTGTCATGACTTAAAATGGGAGCAAATGTTTCAAGATAATCCACTCCATACTCTTGAGTGAACCCTCTAGCCACTAGCCTCGCCTTATGCTTGATAGGCTCTACGTTTGCATTTGTCTTTAAGCGATACATCTACTTCACGCTTATGACATTCTTGTCTTTCGGTTTCTTGATCATTTGCCAAGTACCATTCTTCTATATCATCTGAATCTCTTCTTCCATGGCTTCTATCCATGCTTTATCTTTTACGACTTTGTCAAACAATTGAGGTTCTTCGGCCATCATCAAACACATCTCATGTGTTTGAGCCATCTCCATGATTTCATCAGACTGTTGCATAATCTCATTAAGAGATCTAGATCCTCTCGGTTCTATTAGAGATTCTTCTTCATTTCCGTCTTGTGGGAAAATTTTGAGACTTGTTCCTTGATCTTGTTTATCCTCTTGTTAATTGATTTGATTTGTGGGTGAAAACATGACTTCACTTCTTTCTTCTCCCAATCCCAACTCTTCTCCTCATCGAATATCACGTCCCTTGAGATCTCCACCTTTTCTTTGTCTAATAAGAGTATTCTATACCCTTTAGACTCATTCCTATAGCCAATGAGTATTCCATGCTTGGTTTTCACGTTAAGCTTCTTCCTTTTCTCAACCGGTATATGCAGATAGCATAAACACCCGTACACTTTTAAGTGTTCTACACTCGACCTCTTTCCACTCTACTTCTCCCATGGAGTCACGTCTTCTTCTAAAGACTTCGTAGGCAACAAACTTTGAATATAGGCTGATGTTGCCACTGCTTCATCCTATAACTTATTTGGAAGGCTTAGATCTGCAAGAAATGACCGAGCCATCTCCACTAATGTTCGATTCTTCCTCTCCGAAACACCATTATGTTGTGGGGAGTATGGTGTTGTGACTTGTTTTTGGATCCCAGCCTCTTGACAAACTTTGATGAATTCCTTGGATATGAATTCAACCCCACCATTCGTTCTAAGTTGGTTGATCCGTTTTCTGGATTGATTCTCTACTTTGAATTTGGAGAGGACTTCACTTTTGTTTTTGTTGAAATACACCCAACTCATCCGTGTATTATCATCAACAAATGACAGAAAGTACTTACTTCCATTCATCGATTTCATTTGCATAGGAACACTCAATAAGTTTCTCGCTAATTCGGGCACTAGGAACACTTCTTTGATGATTTGTTCTCCTTGGCCTGGCATCACTCGAATGTTTCCTTTTCCCGCCGCCATCATACTCTGACCATTCCTCACTTTGATCAGAACAGTTACACTCTGATCAAGAGTGATGAAGTATTTCACTTCCTTGGTCATGTGATTAGTACAACTGTTGTCAACTAATGATGTATCATCATTCTCGTTTGATGATGATTCTTCGACCGCACTAAACAGCATGTGACTCTCCTCGACATCATATGTTTCTTTTATACTTAGGTTTGCTCTCTCGGCCTTCCTAAACTTGCAATCTTTTGCCAAATGTCCCGGTTTGTTACACACGAAACATTTCCTTTGTGAAACAACATTTTTGTTGTTTCAACAATCACTCTCATTGTGAGTATCTTTCTTACAAAAGCCACACTATTTCTTGGCATTACTTTGACGTTTGTCACCACGTTTGTTTCAATTCCTTGAAATAAACCTTTCTCCATTCGATCAAACATAGAATGCTCCTTCCGTTATTCGTTCTTCTCGGAGTTCCACACGCTTCTCATGTGTCTTTAGTGTGCCTATCAATTCTGTTACTGAAAGCACTGATAGGTCCTTCGTTTGTTCTAGTATCGTTACAATTCTATCAAACCGCTCGGGAAGAGAAATCAAAATCTTCTGGACAGTTTGATAGTTCGATTTTTCTTCTCCGTGAATCCTAAGTTGATTGCCTATCTCAATAAACTTCGTTGTGAAAGTGTGAAAGTTGTCACCCTTCTCCATCTTCAAATTCTCATACTCTCTTCGTAGAGATTAAATTTTTATGATCCTCACTTGAGGACTTCCTTGGAATTCCATTTCCAATGCATCCCATGCACCTTTCGCACTCGTTGCTGGTTCTATGGGTAGAAAGATGGCATCTGAAACCGCTGTCTAGAGTATTTGCAGTGCCCTTAAATCCCGTATGACTTGATCCTCTTGATCCTTATTTATCTTTGGTGTGCTCTCACTTGAAGAAACGATCGATGGCACTCCATTCTCAACCACATCCCAAAGTTTCCTCGTCTTTAGGATTGTCTTCATTTTGATGCGCCAAAATCCGTAGGCCTCTCTATTGAAGATCGGAATCACTTGTTGTGATAATGTCTCCATAGCTCTAATACCATATAAGACTTTACTCAAAAGTCTGTGAGAACAAGAACAGAGTTGTTCTGTTTAACCTCTGTTTCTGTCTCTGTTTCTCTCTTGTTACTTCACGTAACTTTATGATCAAATCTCACTCTTGTTTGTTTATAAAAAACACAGTGGATACGTTATTCATTCATGCTAAAAGTCTATATACAAGATGAAGAGGCACAAGTGAAGAGGTGTCTCAAAATCCTAACCGACTAGCGGTTGTGATTCATGTAACCAACTAACAGTTACATGATTTACATACTTAGTAATTTACATAAACCCACAAAACTCTTAGTTATAGTCTAACACTCCCCCTTAATTAAGTTTTGTCTTCAAACCTAACTTTTCCCTCAAGTCTTCGAAACTCGAAGTGTTCAAGGGATTTTTTTGAATGTCCGCAACTTGAGTTTCTCTGGGATAATACTCGAGCTTAATTAGTCTCTTTTCCTCAGCTTCTTGTTCTTTTACCTTCTTGAATTGAACTCCAAACTTTGTTGTTCCTTTGATGTACCTTAGATCTCGCTTTGCTTCTTGGTAATGCTTCTTGAGTGGTGATGACATACTGATGTGATGATGTACGGATGTATCTCGATAGATACTGATGTGATCCTAAGGAGCATCAAGGACACCTCGGACAAGGAACAAGAAGAGGGGTATGATCTTGAGGAGCAAAAGTATAAGCACGGAACCGAGGAGAGCTTGAAGATATCAACCGGTCCCATGACTCGATCAAAGACCAAGAAGCTCAAGAAAGCCATCGGAGGACTTCTCCAAAACATATGGAGCCAATATCTCGACAACATGGCTAATCAAACCTCCATGGTATTGATATAAGTAAAGTAAATTAACATGGGAAGAGTGTTCTTTTCTACTCTTTTTCCCTTATCGAGTCTTTTCCCAATGGGTTTTCTCGATAAGGATTTTAACGAGGCAAAGGAATTTCTCCAACATAGCCCATTGTTAACTTAGGTGTTGAAGGTCTTGTCCATTCATCAACAAAGACCAAGGCCCATCTTCTTTCTTCTTCACGCGGCCAAGGCATCAAGAGGAGCCTTCTTTTGAATTCAAACTTTGTTCAAACTTAGTCTTTATTTTCTTGTTTTTATGCATTGTTATTTTCGAGTGAGTTAATCACTTGAGACTAGGCTTGTTAGTCTCGTAATCTCTCTTCTCTTCCCTTTTATATTTCATGTGTAATCCTAAGAACAAATTATCCATCTTTTCAATAAAAACTTAGTTCTTAAACATTTTTGTGTTGGTGTTTTCATCCAGTATATATCCATTCACTTGGTGTGAAGGTAAGGAATCCTCAATCCTTTTGGTGTGAAGCTAAAGGATCATCGACTTATCAAGGGGCTATCCACATCCTTTTGTTTCATCACTCACTCCACCGCCTTGCTTTGTCTCTTCACCGAACCATCGCCAAGGATTATCCCCTCATCTCAACTCCTAAGTGTATTCGTGGGAGAAGATTCAACTACCCTTCGAGAACTCATTCTCTTGTTGGATTGTGGCTGAGGTCGCATCAAATGGTATCAGAGCCACTTAGAAGTTGAGTAAATTCAAACAAGAATTGAAGAGTCATTTTTGTGTTCTTATCATTTTAATTCGGTTTGAATTGTTAAAAAAATTTTAAAATCCTGAAAAAAATAAATCTATATGATCTAATGAGTGTTTGATTGTTCTATAATTTTCTAAATTTTTTTGGAGTTTTTAAAAATTGTTGCGTGATCAAGTAGTCTAAGGGTCATTTTTGTGTGTTTAGGGTTCTTGTTTCGATTTTTGTTTGTCCAAATCCATCATTGCTTAAGAAACAAGAGGTTGATGATCTTTCTTGTTAATGTTTCAGGTTTTTGAAGACACATCAAGTTTACATCAAGTGGTTTGTAGACAAGATCGATAATGGAAGAAGAAAAAGGACCAAACCGCAACAAACTTTTGCTTGAAGCTCTCACCACCCGACTAGAGAGATTAATCAATGAAAGGATGGAGACCCTTCACCAAGAACTCTGACCACAATCTGATCAAGGAGAGAGTTCGCAACATGGTAGAGACCCAAGACGAGGTCCGACAAGAGAGCGTGAGAGACCGCAATCGCCTAGACGACTACCGAGAGCACCGCGAGATGAAACAGCCAAAGATTACTATGGGACTTATAGTAGTGCATCTCACGATAGTCACCGGAGAAGATGTGTTAGAAGATAAGGAGTCCAATCACAAGACGGATTTGGAGGACTCAAAATGAAGATTCCTGCATTTCACGGCAAAAACGACCCAAATGCTTACCTAGAGTGGGAAAAGAAGATCGAGTTGGTATTTGAATGTCAACACTACTCGGAGATAAATTGAGTAAGAGTAGCGGCACTGAATTCTACGACTATGCCTTCAGCTGGTGGGATCAGTTGGTTACTTCCTGAAGATGCAACCAAGAATACCCGGTAGAAACATGGACCGAGATGAAAGTAATCATACGGAAGCGGTTCGTACCAAGTCACTACCACTGAGAACTTCACAACAAATTGAGGAGGCTTACTCAAGGGAACCGGACGGTTGAAGACTATTATCAAGAGTTGGAGACTCTAATGATCCAAGCCAGTATCCAAGAAGAAATTGAAGCCACCATGTCAAGGTTTCTCGGAGGACTTAGCCGAGATATTCAAGATCGTCTCGAAATGCAACACTACGTAGACCTTGAGGAAATGCTTCACAAAGCGATCTTTGTTGAACAACAACTCAATAGGAGAATAAATTCATGACCAGGCTACAGGAATAGTAGCACCACTACACAGCCAAGCTACCCGAGAGAAGAGAAGTCTAAATTTCTCGGAGATACAAAGACGACCATTCCAAGCAAAGACTAGACCTTTCGTAGCTAGTCAAGGGAACAAGGCTGTAAGTACAGCAAGCAATGTGCGATGCTACAAATTCCAAGGAAAAGGACACTACGCCAACGAATGTTACAACAAACGGATAATGGTTCCTCTCGAGAATGAAGACATTGAGTCTGAAGAAGAAAAGCCCCCAGAATCTCATGAATCCCAAGAAGAAGGCGAAGAGCTACCGGATGTAGGAGAGCTACTTGTGTCATGGAGAAACTTGTTGGTCCAATCTAAGACTACGGAGCAAGAACAACGGGAAAAATTGTTCCACACACGATGTCACGTTCACGGAAAGGTATGTAGCTTAATTATTGATGGTGGAAGCTGCACTAATTTGGTGAGCAACCTTATGGTTGATAAACTTGGACTACACGTCACAAAGCACCCAAAGACGTATGATGTTCAATGGCTTAACGATAGTGGAGAAATGAAAGTCAATCATCAAGTGATCGTGCCAATCGTTATCGGGAAATATGAAGATGAGATCCTATGCGATTTCTTGCCTATGGAAGCTGGTCACATTCTCCTAGGAAGACCATGGCAGTCTGATCATAGAGTCATCCATGATGGATTTACCAATCGACATTCGTTCGAGTGTAAAGGAAGTTTATCTAGACCAACTTCAACGAAAAGGTAAAGGCAAACAACTATTGGTTGATCAAAGAAGAGGACAACAACAAGACCGTTATACAGACCAGGTTGAAGATGCTAGACGCCCTGACCCTTCTCAATGGGAAAGAGTATGTTTTCTATTAACTCCCGAGAATGATAACTATGGTCTTGTGAAGAACATGCCCTTCCTTAGACGTGCTAGAAATCAAACGAAAGAACCTTTGGTGGAAAAGCTCTATGATTGTGGAATAAAAGGGCTGGATCTTAACCAAGTTCTTTTCAAGAAAAACCAAGTAAATCTATGGCCAGATTCTGAATCCTTTGTTGAAAGGATAGAAAGCCGACATAGAAACAAGCTACATAATGCGATAGAAACCAAGCAACTTCTTCACCAAGGAAACCTCGAGCTAGAAAAGGAAGAAGAAGATTGTAACACAGAATGGGGAACTAACCAGCTGATCTTTTTCCCAAAGCATCAACTCGAATCCAAAAATCTAGAATATTTTCAAACGGGTTCAAGGCACAAAGACAAAGGTTCCCAAGTCAACAAAATCACGGTGATGTATCTAACTTCCATATCTATTTTTAATGAATTATTTGATGGTTGCATAAATTAAAAACCTTATCTAAGATCCACCTTGCAAATAACTGTCATCAAGATAGGATTAAGAAACATGATCAAGATGCATTCGAATGTAGATATGATTAGTTGAAAAATGCATTTAACTATAATACATTTTTGAAATTACTAGGTTATGTTCTTAGAGATTTTAAATTTTATCTTGTTGTGGAATCTAGTGAAAATATCTTGCTAATCAACAAGAATTTTTATGAACATACCATGCATTTGAAAACAGTCCTAGAAACTAGAAAAAAACCGTATGATCAATTAGATAAAATTACCTTTTGTACAGTTAACTTCTTCCAAGTTTTTGTGAATGTAGGACAACACACAGAACTCCTATCTCACGACACAGAAATAAAGCTCACTAGGCCAAAGATGTCACTGAAGAATTTTGTTAATCTAGTGAAAGAAGAATATGATAAAGAGTGGGGTAGTTATGTGTGTGGAGCAAAAACAGATATAGACATTGACGATTATGGACTTATAATTCATCAACTCTACTCCTACAACTTCATCAAAGGACTGGAGTTGTTGAATATGTTTTAAAAGTCGTCTTTTGATCCAACAAAGAGCATGGAGTATGAGTTTCTCTCACAAAGAAATATTTTCAAGCTCAAGACAAGACAAACCGCATTCATCGAGAAGAAGATACTAGATGTCAAAAGGCATGAAAATCTTATCTTATCGGTGAAGGTGAAATCTGTCCTTTGCAATACAAGCGACAAATGAAGAAGAAAAGTACTTACCCTCAAGATCTCAAGCGGCCAAATCACTAGTAGAGACAAAAAATTTCAACAAGACCGGAAGTAAAAGAAGAAAACCACCATACCTTAAGCCATACTTTGGGATGTTTGAATATGGAGGACAATTTGCTAGTTAAGCGAATAAGTTACGTCAAAGAATAGTATTTGAGGTGGGAGACCTTGTTTGGATTCACTTGAGAAAAGAAAGGTTTCCGGCTGAAAAGAAATCAAAGCTAATGCCAAGAATCAACAGAAGATTCAAGTATAATGTGAGTTCTAGCTTCAATATATATGATCTTGTTCCTTATATTGCATATGAAGTGGATTTGAGGACAAATAATTTTCAAGTTGGAGAGGATGATGTGATCCTAAGGAGCATTAAGGACACCTCGGACAAGGAACAATAAGAGGAGCATGATCTTGAGGAGCAGCTTGAACCGGAGCTCAAGTATAAGCACGGAACTGAGGAGAGCTTGAAGATATTAACCGGTCCCATGACTTGATCAAAGACCAAGAAGCTCAAGAAAGCCATCAGAGGACTTCTCCAAAACATATGGAGCCAATATCTCGACAAAACGGCTAATCAACCCTCCATGGTATTGATACAAGTAAAGTAAGTTAACATGTGAAGAGTTTTCTTTTCTACTCTTTTTCCCTTATCGAGTTTTGTCCCAATGGGTTTTCTCGATAAGGTTTTTAATGAGGCAAAGGAATTACTCCACCATAGCCCATTGTTAACTTAGGTGTTGAAGGTCTTGTCCATTCATCAACAAAGACCAAGGCCCATCTTCTTTCTTCTTCACGCGACCAAGGCATCAAGAGGAGCCTTCTTTTGAATTTAAACTTTGTTCAAACTTATTCTTTATTTTCTTGTTTTATGCGTTGTTATTTTCGAGTGAGTTAATGATCTCGAGACTAGGCTTGTTAGTCTCGTTAGTCTCGAAATCCCTCATCTCTTCCCTTTATATTTCGTGTGTAAGTCTAAAAAAAATCATCCATATCTTCAATAAAAACTTGTTTCTTAAACATTTTTCGTGTTGGTGTGTTCATCCATCACAAATCGATTCTCTTGGTGTGAAGCTAAGGAATCATCAATCCTTTTGGTGTGAAGCTAATGGACCATCTACTTATCAAGGGGTTATCCGCATCTTTATGGCGTCACTCGCTTCACCGCCTTGCCTTGTCTCTTCACCGAGCCATCGCCAAGGATTATTCTCTCATCTCAACTCCTAAGTGTATTGGTGGGAGAAGATCTCTTCAACTACCCTTTGAAAACTCATTCTCTCGTTGGATCGTGGCTGAGGTCGTATCAGATACAAACTTGCATACATGTGATCCGACCTTGATGCACATAGGTATAGAAGTCCTCCAACCATGCTTCTATACTTAGTCTCATCCTCAAATTTCTCATCCGCTCCTTCTTCTTCTATACCTTAACCATGAGATATAAGAGGAGTTTTCACACTTCTAAACTTCTCTAGAAGTGTTTTTGCGTGTTTCTATTGAGAGAGAAACACTCCATCTTCATCTTGGATAATCTCCATTCCAAGAAAATAGTTAACCTCTCCTAAATCCGTCATATCGAATTATTGCTTCATATCAACCTTAAATATTTTGATCAACTCCAAGTTGTTTCCGGTAATGATTATATCGTCTACGTATAGGCTCACCACCAAGACATCTTCTAATGTCCTCATCACGTACAATGCAGCATCATTGATGCTTCTTTGGAACCCATTCTTCAAGAAATATGCATCAATGCATCCATATTATCCTTTGGGCGCTTGTTTCAAGCCGTAGAGTGCCTTGTGCAACCTTAGCACGTTATCTTCTTCTCCATCTCGTATGAAAACAGGCGTTTTTTCAACGTATATCTCTTATTCCAAATTTCCATTCAAAAATGCTGACTTCACATCCATTAGGTAAAATCTCCACTTCTCTTGAGCCGGAAATGCCAATAAAGTTTGAATTGTGTCATGCCTTGAAATGGGAGAAAATGTCTCAAGATAATCCACTCCATACTCTTGAGTGAACCCTCTGGCAACTAGCCTCGCCTTATGCTTGATAGGCTCTCCATTTGCATTTGTCTTTAAGTCATAGGTCCACTTCACACTTATGACATTCTTGTTTTTCGGTTTCTTGATCATTTGCCAAGTACCATTCTTCTCTATCATCCGAATCTCTTCTTCCATGGCTTTCTCCATGCTTTATCTTTTACGGCTTTCTCAAACAATTGAGGTTCTTCAGCCATCATCAAACACATCTCAGGTGTTTGAGCCATCTCCTCGATTTCATCATACCGTTGCATAATCTCATTGAGAGATCTAAATACTCTCGGTCCTATTGGAGATTCTTCTTCATTTCCGTCTTGTGGGAGCATGTTGAGACTTGTTCCTTGATCTTGTTTATCCTCTTGTGAGTTGGTTTTGATATGTGGGTGAAAAATTGACTTCACTTCTTTCTTCTCCCAATCCCAACTCTTCTCCTCATCGAATATCACGTCCCTTGATATCTCACCTTTTCTTCGTCTAATAAGAGTATTCTATACCCTTTAGACTCACTACTATAGCCAATGAGTATTCCATGCTTGGTCTTCACGTCAAGCTTCTTCCTTTTCTCAACCGGTATATGCACATAGCATAAACACCCGAACACTTTTAAGTGTTCTACACTTGGCCTCTTTCCACTCCACTACTCCCATGGAGTCACGTCTTCTGAATAAAGGCTGATGTTGCCACTGCTTCAGTCCATAAGTTGTTTGGAAGGCTTTAATTTGCAAGAAATGATCGAGCCATCTCCACTAATGTTCGATTCTTCTTCTCTGAAACACCATTCTGTTGTGGGGAGTATGGTGTTGTGACTTTTCTTTAGATTCCAGTCTCTTGACAAACCATGATGAATTCCTTGGATATGAATTTAACCCCACCATCCGTTTAAGTTGCTTGATCGATTTTTCGGATTGATTCTCTACTAGCGACTTGAACACTTTGAATTTAGAGAGAAATTTGCTTTTGTTTTTGATGAAATACACCCAACTCATCCGTGTATAGTCATCAACAAATAACATAAAGTACTTACTTCCATTCATCGATTCCGTTTGCATAAGACCACAAACGTCTGAGTGTACTAACTCTAACACTTCGTTAGTAGTTTGAGACTTCTTTGGAAAACTCTTCCTTACTTGCTTTCCCAACACACGAGTTACATATCTCCTTTGTGACTTCAAACCTCGGAAGTTTATCCACAATCTTAAGTCTTTGCATCTTCTATGCCATAACTTGGATTTCTCAGCCTTTTATTCTCGTGTAAGTAAGACACTTTCTTTTAAGTTACTCCATCTAATTGGAAAACTCTTATTCTTCATGTTGATGTTTAAATTCCTCTTCCCTTCAGGATCATTTATGAGACATTTATTGTCTTCAAATGAGACTTGGTATCCACTTGATACCATTTGAGAAACACTCAATAAGTTTCTTGCTAATTCGGGCAATAGAACACTTCTTTGACGATTTGCTCTCCTTGGCCTATCATCACTCGAATGTTTCCTTTTCATGCCGTCATCAGACTCTGACCATTCCCCACTTTGATAACCGTTACACTCTGATAAGGAGTGATGAAGTATTTCACTTCCTTGGTAATGTTATTAGTACAACCGCTGTCAACTTCCTCGGTAATGTGATTTGTTGTGAAAGTGTGAACGGTGTAACTCTCCTCCATCTTCAAATTCTCATAATCTCTTCGTAGAGATTGAAGTTTTATCATCCTCACTTAAGGATTTCCTTGGAATTCCATTACCAATGCATCCCATGCACCTTTCGCACTTGTTGCTGGTGATATGCATGGATAAATGGCATCTGAAACCGCTGTCTGGAGTATTTGCAGTGCCCCTAAATCCTGCATGACTTGATCCTCCTGATCCTTCTTTATCTCCGGTGTGCTTTCACTTGTAGAAATGATCGATGGTACTCTATTCTCAACCACATCCCAAAGTTTCCTCGTCTTTAGGATTGTCTTTATTTTGATGTGCCAAAACCCGTAGGCCTCTCCATTGAAGATCGGAATCACTTGTTGTGATAATGTCTCCGTAGCCCTGATACCATATAAGACTTTACTCAAAAGTCTGTGGGACCAAGAACAGAATTGTTCTGTTCGACCTCTGTTTTTGTCTCTGTTTCTGTCTCTGTTTCTCTCTTGTTACTTCACATAACTTTATGATCGAATCTCACTCTTGTTTGTTTATGAAAAACACACTGGATACTTTATTCATTGATGATAAGAGTATATATGCAAGATGAAGAGACACAAGTGAAGATGTTTCTCTAAATCCTAACCGACTAGCGGTTGTGATTCATGTAACCAAATAACGGTTACATGATTTACATACTTAGTAATTTACATAAACCCAAGAAACTCTTAATTATAACAGTATTTATCTTTATATAAACCCTAAATTACATTGATCAAGAGTGTTGTAGGTTTAGCGGGGGAGAATTACATGTTCTTTCCACTTAACTTTCTTCATGTAATTTCTTCGACTTCGTAGGTTATAGATCGTTCAATGTCTAATCCATCATATGAGTTTTGAAAAATTTGTGAGTGAGTGATATGTTTATTATCGGTTTTATGCTCTTACTTTCTGAAAAAATTTGATATTTTGCATATATCTTTTTTTTTGGATTTCCTGGGAAGAGAATACCATTTATTTGTCGTTTCATTCTGTAGGGGGTGTTTTGTTCCAGGTCAACTGCACCAATGGGCGGACGTAGGCTTCAGGGAGGTGAGGCAAGAGCCACGTACTCTTTTTCAGAAATACTAGTCTTTAGTTAAAATTTATTAAACATCTAATGAAATTAATCAAAAAAAATAAATTTTGTATGATTGTATTTCAGGTAAAAAAGCTTCCTGATTAGTAGGGGGAAACTACAATCGACTAAAAGGTGCGTTTTTCTATCTAGGGGGATTTTCAAGGGTTTTCGCAACGACCTCCCTTGCACCGCAAGATGACGGTGCTGCGTCAGGGTAGACGCCGATGACGCCCAAGCTTCTTCCGGCCATCGAGGGGATTCTTCAGGAGTCCTCACTTAGTTCGCGGGAGCATCTACTTGAAATTACAGAAGAAAATCAGCCATCAAAACTAGTTACCACTATTAATCCGATCATCAAATTCCAGCCGTACCTGCATCTGACATGGCTGCCATTGTTAATTAAATTCCACCTGTCAATAGTGCGGTTGAGAAAAAGTTCTAGCTTCAGGTTGCTATGAAGACAACGCTATTGAAATTCAATTACGAAATTAGAATGTCTAATGGCAAAGAGATAGTGTCAATCACAGAAGAAAGCTTCACGGAAGCCTCGCCGCTGTGGGAGGACTTTTTGGTCGGATGTTTCACATCAAAGGCTTCCATATTACTAAAGTACATGTGATTGTAAACAAGATTTGGACATTAGGTGATAAAGGAATTAAGGTGGATGCTTATGAGGTAAACGAGAGCACTATCAAGTTCCGGATATGTAATGCTGCAGCTCGCCGCCCTGTCCTTCGTCGCAGGATGTGGAATATCTGTGACATACATATGATTATGTCGAGATGGACTCCTATTGCAGATGAAGCCCCACCTGAAATAAAGACTATGCCCATGTGGGTTGAATTAGGGAATGTTCCACACTCATTAATCTCTTGGAAGGGGCTTAGTTACCTAGCTAGACTCCTCGGCATCCCACTTCGTCTGCATCGCGACACCAAACTAGTAACAAAATTCGATGAAGCCAAATCTTTGTTGATGTTGATCTCTTGAAGAAACTTCCAGACCACTACAACTTTCAGGTGCGAGGGGAGGAGATATGTGTGAATTATACATACACATGGCTTCCACCGCGTTGCTCTAGCTGTTGGAAATGGGGTCACGTTGCAGATATCTGTGTGAAGCAGAGTTTCCTATCTGATAAGTCGGAATTAGCTTCTTCCCCGAGGAAAAAACAAAGTCATGTTCTGTTGAACAAACCAAACAATAATGCTCAAAATGAATCTGTTAAAGGTAAGGCTGTTTAAAAAAACTTACCTATAGCAGAAGTTGTGCCATAGTCACAGATGCAAGCAACTTGCGGCAAAGAGGCAGTGGACCTTGAGGATGGAGAAATCAGTATGTTTTCCGCTGTTTTAAGGACCTCGGATAGAGACTGGTCTTTGGTCACACATTCTAATGGAAGGAAATTAACAAATCCGAAATCACCAGCCACTCCTTCTTACATAGCTTATCCACCAAATCTGGTTTATGGACAGGTCAAAATAATATCACCTTCACGATTTGCAGCCTTAGCGGATCATGAATAGGATGCTTCAATAGAGGTTCATAATCAACAAACACATGTGCTACATCAGAAGAAGACAACAGACTTAGAGGACAATGCAGCAGCAGTTTCAGAGAGCGAAAATCAGAAACATGAGCCACGCCAAGTCTCACTAGCAAAATTCCCTGTTTTACAACGACATGAGCCACAGGGGGCTGATGGAGTCTTGTTGGACACAGCGAGTCACCCAGACAGAAGTGAAAATTCATCCCCATCTATAGCTCACGGTAACGAGAACAATCATAAGGAAAAAATGGTCGAGCCTTCCACACAGGTAACTCTTCCACGATCTTCTAAAATTGTGCATAAATACTTTGCAAAAACATCTAAGAAAATAGGGGAATTGAATCTCGGCCCTATCAGAAAGTGGAATCACCATAAGAAAAATTAATGTCGTGTTTTATTTGGAAAATCCGCGGTTTTAACAAATTCAGAAAGCAGTCTGTTGTAAGGGATATGATTAACTCTTCTTCTTTGGAATTTAGGGGTTTATTGAAAACTCGGGTTGTAGAAAGTAAAGCTACTCGAATTGGGAGCTCAGTGTTCCGAGGCTGGTCTATGGAAGCAAATTACGAGTATAACAAGCTGGAGTTCACAGTGGTTTTTAAGTCGATGCAGAACATTTCGTTTTTGGTTAAGCTTCTGGGCTCCTCCGAGGATTTTCTTTGTAGTTTTATCTATGCTTCAAATGATTTGGCTGAATGTACAGAGCTTTGGCGAGACCTTAGATTACATCAAGATTCATCTCAATATCGCGGTAAACCATGGATGTGTGTTGGGGATTTTAACGAAGTCTTAGATCTAGATGATCATTCACTCCACTCTCCTTCTCATGTATCCCTCCCAGAATGATTCACTTTCAGGATGGTACTCGATATTGTTCCTTGACTGATATGGTCTCGCATGGTCCTCACTACACTTGGTGCAATAAACGGGAGATTGGGTTAGTTTGCAAAAAGGTAGATAGAGTTCTAATTAATAATCACTGGATGCATCGTTCTTTTCAGTCCTCATGTGTGTTTGAGGCGAAGGGTTGCTCAGACCACCTTTGTGGAATCATCTCTTTGGCCCCAGCTCCGTATAAGCCATGTCCCCCTTTCAAGATTGTTAATGTGATTCTCAATCTGGCTGAGTTTTGGCCTTATTTCGATTCAGAAAGAAATTAAAGAGACTAAAGCCATTGATTCGTCATCTTAGTTGCAGCAAATTACATCATCTTTCTCGGAGGACAGCCGCTGCCTATGAGACTCTATGCGAGAAACAAAGCTTAACTCTTTCCAGCCCAGACCCCATGGCTATTAAAAATGAGTCCAGAGCTTATGATGATTGGGAAAAGGTGGCAATATTAGAGGAGAATTACTTGAGACAGAGATCGAAGTTTCATTGGATGAATGTAGGTGACTAAAACAATAATTTCTTCCACAATGCTGTCAAAGAAAGAAAAGTCCGCAACTCGATTCATATGATTCATTCCCCAGATGGAGTTTTGGTAACTCATCGAGATGATATAAAATTTAAAGCAATTTGTTATTTTACTAACTTTTTTAGTTTGAATTATCAGGATTATTCAGGTACGTCCCCCGAAGAGCTATCAAATGTTCTGCAATATATCTGTACGGAGGAAGAGAGGAGCAAGGTCATGGTCGAGATCACTGATGAAGAAATAATGAAGGTTTTGTTTGATATGCTTACCAACAAGTCCCCCGGCCCAGATGGTTATACAGTGGAATTTTTCAAGGCTGTGTGGAATATTGTTGGTAAGGATTTCATAGTTGCGGTCAAGTCTTTTTCACATTTGGTTTTTTACCAAAGGGGCTTAACACCATGATCTTAGCCTTAATTCCAAAGAAAACAAGTATCATAGGTATGAAGGATTACCGTCCAATTTTGTATAGTAATGTGGTTTATAAAGTCATTTCAAAGCTCCTAGCAAACCGTCTTAAGTTGATCCTGCCGGGTTTTATCACTCAAAATCAATCTGCATTCATCAAGGACCGTTATATGATGGAGAATTTGCATCTTGCCTTTAATTTAGTAAAGAATTACCATTAGGAGAAAGTCATGCCTCGTTGTGCCATAAAAATTGATATTTCAAGGCTTTCGACTCTGTCCAATGGGATTTTTTACTCAACATCTTATGCACTATTCAATTGACAGCTCGGTTCATACGGTGGATTGAGTTATGTGTCACTACTCCGTCATTTTCAGTCCAGCTCAATGGTGAGCTTACGGGGTTCTTCAGGAGTGAGAGGGGTCTTCGCCAAGATTGTTCTCTTTCTCCCTATCTTTTTGTGATTTGTAAGAACTGTTTATCTCGTTTGTTAGACATGGCTGCGCTTGATGATAATATTGGGTTCCACCCGAGCTGCAAAAGCTTGAACCTTACACACCTCTGTTTCGCGGATGATATAATAGTAATCACAGATGGGAGAGTTTGCTCTATCCAAGGTATTCTTAGAGTTTTTGATCATTTTGCTTGCTTATCTGGTCTAACGATTAGCTTGCAGAAGACGTCATTGTTTTTAGCAGGAGTCTCTTCGAATACTCGCACCTCTTTGTCGGGTTTTCCTTTTAATATAGGTACCTTGCCGGTGAGATATTTGGGATTACCTTTACTCACCTAGCGCATGTCGACTTCAGACTACCAGCCTCTTATAGAGAAAATCCAAGCGCGTACTGGCTCTTGGAAAATCGCTTTTTATCTTTTGCAGGTCGCCTCAATTACTCTCATCTGTTATAGCAAGTTTAACGAATTTTTGGATCTCCGCTTTTAGACTGTCGAGGGCGTGCATTAAGGAAATTGAAAAGATTAGTTCCACGTTTCTTTGGTCGGGCACCGATTTGAATCCACAAAAATCCAAAGTGGCTTGGGTGGACGTTTGTAAGACGAAAATCGAAGGGGGGGGGCTAGGTATAAAATCTTTAGAGCTTGCTAATAAGGTATGTTGTTTCAAACTGATCTGGAGATTGGCCTCATCAAAGACATGCCTATGGGTAAGATGGATCCATAAACATCTCATTAGAAAAGCTTCATTTTGGTTGCTTAAGTCTCGGACGCAAGCTGGTTTCTTGGATGTGGCACAAGCTTTTAAAATATCGTGATGCAGCTAAGAAGTTTCATAGGATCTAGATTAAAAGTGGCATTCACAAGTCTTTTTGGTTCGATCATTGGAGTAACCTTGGTCGGCTGGTTGATACCTTTGGAGATAGGGGCTGTATAGATATGGGGATTAAGTCCACGGATACGCTAGGTGAGGTTTTCAGCCATCATCGTCGTTGACGTAATCACTCAGCTATTCACACTCAGCTAGAAGATGAAATTCACGTTCTAAGAGGGGGGAGGACAACTGAATTAGACATACCTCTTTGGAGGGGTAAGAGGGGTCAGTTCAAACCTTTTTTCTCCTCCAAAGAAACTTGGAACCAGCTCAGGGACCAGTCTCCTAAGACGTCTTGGTCCAAGGGCGTTTGGTTCCCAAATGCTACTCCAAAATTCTCCTTCATTATCTAGTTAGCTATCCTCAACCGCTTATCTACGGGAGATCGTATGGTTTTATGGAATTCAAATGCTCCTCATGGTTGTGTTTTATGTTCTAACTTTTCTCTTGTTCTTGTTCTTATGCTTCTCAGGTTTGGAGAAGGCTGACAGCAGGACTACTCCGCCACAGGAACACCGAGATTTTTCAAGATATTCTAATATTGATTATATCTTCAGGTAGCAGAGAACCATAGGACTTCATTTCCAAATATGTATTCCAAGTTGCGGTTATTTCCTATGGAGAGAACGCAACAAACGAAGGCACAGGGACAAGCCATCATCCATTGACGTTTTAATGCAAAATATCGGTAGAATGGTTTGAATCGCCTCTTTACGATGAAAAGTCAAGGAATAATGACGACAGGTCTACAAGTGTGGTTCGCCAGTAGAACGTAATTTCCTCATGACTGAAGACCTTTATATCTTTCTATTTTTTCATCAATATAATTTCACCTCAATCGAAAGTTGGTGTACTCTTTTTCCCATGAAATGGTTTTGTCCCAATTGGGTTTTCTAGCTCGGGGTTTTTATGAAGCAACCACTTTCGATACCTCTGTTATTTTAGCTTGAAATTTCTTTTACTTTTTATTTATTCGACCAAACAAATTCTGCAAACGTTTTGTAAAAAGATTTTTTCTTGAGTATAATTTTACATAAAATTCAAACAAAACTTTCAGATTCGCCACTGGATCCGCCATTGGTTACACCCAGGTCTATCTTCAGCCATATATCCACCGTCTATTCAGGTAGAGCTTCTTTAGGTGAGTTTACAAAATCTTTATCTTGTCATCGCTTTAGTTATTCATCATACCCAATACCTTAGATTTGTCTCATCAACACATAAATAAATAAGATGGTTTATCTGTATGAACATGTATGAAGATGAGAATTGACGTTTGTTTAGTGTCAAAAATTGTTCATTGAGATGGTTCATATGAATGGAGCAAAATGAGTTTTTAATTTTAGACAAAAATTTTAAAACCATTTGGATGGAGATGATTCATCCAAAAATAACAAATAATAAATATACCCCTAACAAATTTTATTATCTTTATTGCTTTAATTTGTTTTTAAAAAATTTACATCAATATATAAAATAGAAAAATAAATTTATGAAACATGTAAAATCATAAATAAAATTATATTTTTTTGAATTAGATTAATAAATATTGAGATAATTATTTTCATAAATATTGATATATTTATTTGTTAAACATATAAAAACATAAATAAAAGTACATTAATTTTTGGAATTATTTTCTTATATATATTGATATAATTATTTTATACATACTGATACAATTATTTTTATAAATATTGATATATATTTTTCTTATAAACTTTATAAACGTATTAGATATTATGCAATTTCACGGTTTTGGCCGAAAAACACAATTTCAAGATTTTACGGTTTTATCGCAAAACGTAATTTGACGATTTTGTGTTTTCAGTCAAAAAAATTGATTTTACAATTTTGGAAAATATAATTCCGAAATTTTGCGGTTCCGACCGGAAATCCCATTTTGCATTATTTTGCAAAAATTGTGATTTTACAGTTTTGGCAGGAAACATCATTTTTTTTTATTTTTTGTCGAAATGCGATTTCAGAGGTTATGCGGAGAAACCCAATTCCAAGATTTTATGGTCCTATCGCAAAAAGGTAATTCTGCGATTTTAACAGAAA
Organism: Cardamine chenopodiifolia; assembly: GCA_963922655.1. Lineage (NCBI taxonomy): Eukaryota > Viridiplantae > Streptophyta > Magnoliopsida > Brassicales > Brassicaceae > Cardamine > Cardamine chenopodiifolia. The sequence continues at coordinate 4,804,305 of OZ000479.1, forward strand.
ATCGTCATTTTCACGATTTTAGAAAATGTAATTATGAGATTTTGCGGTTTGTGCTATAATTGTCAATTTGCGATTTTCCGTCCAAATTGTGATTTCACGGGTTCTGCGGAAAACCTAATTTTTCAAAAAGTTCAATTCACAATTTTGGTAAAAATCTAATTCCAAGATTTTGTTGTTTCCACAAAAAAGGTCAATTCACGATTTTGTATTTTAGTGCAAAATACAATTTCGTGATTCTACATTTTTTGTGTAAAACATCATTATAGATTTTTCATAAAAACTCAATTTTAAGTTTATTTTGTTTTTAATATATTATGTGATCTGCGGTCAAAATATTATCTTTTAAGAATAAAATTAAAATTTGATTAGATTAAATCATGGCATTTTTGTCATTTAAAAAAATATCTAGATGGATATGGAAATTTACAAAAATTAACCAAACAAGCAAAAGTGATGAATTTAAGAGAATTTAACCAAAAAACGTGGCTTCAAAACCTCTCTCTCTAAATTTTCTTGGATGACACTTTTTTGAGTAATATGTAAAAATATATTCAAGAAAAACCATTATACATAACGTTTTGCCGAAAGATATAAAAAGGAAAAAAAAAGTGCTCAACAACAGAAATATCGAAGTGATAGCCTTGTTAAAACCCAGAACTGGAAAACCCATTGGGGACAAAACCAATTCGTGGAAAAAAGAATACTATCACTTTCGATTGAGCCAAAGCCAAAGATAAACAAAATAAAGATTAAAAAAAAACAGAACAACTGCGGTGATACCCAGACTCTGCAAAGTCGATAGTCGATTTCGCATCGTCCTCCCAATGTCTCTTATCAATGTATATATGGACGATGGGCTTTCCCCATACCTTCTCTTATTCTGCTATCTCCATAAGTAATAAATCGTCGTTTGGAACACATACTTGGCTATAAAAATTTTTAGGTCCCCGCTTCCTGTATTCAAAACAGATGTTGGTAGATCATGGAAATTATTTGTATACTTGAGTAGGAGGAGCCCTGGGGTGAGCCTGTGCCATATCTGAGAGGTCAAGCTTGCCTAAGCTAGTTCCACGTTTCTCTAGAGGAGAAGTGAGGCTTCGACTTACCCTCCTTACCTTTCCACAGTGCCATATCCGGAATGGTCTGAGCATTTTGTCGCAGCTCATGAATCTCACCCTCGAGCTGAGAATGGATATCCGTAAGTTGACGCCTATGTCTATGGTGCAGAAAAACCTCTCCCAGAGTGTTCGTCGAGTTAATACCCATGTCTATACAGCCTCGCTCACCTAACACCTCTACCAGCCGCCCGAGAGAGCTCCAATTATCATAGTAAAACGACATATTAAGGCCATTTTCCACCTTAACCTTGTGAAAATCCCAAGCCGCATCTCTGTACTTTAAAATCTTTCGCCACATCCAAGAGCTAGCTTGAGTCGTAGACTTAATCAACCGAAATAAGCCTTTCGTAATGAGATTCGTATGGATCCAATTAACCCATCAAGAGTTCTTTGAAGAGACCAGCCGCCATATGAGCTTGAAACAACTGACCTTATTTGCTAGGTCTAAAGACTTGATACCGAGACCCCCTTTCTTTGTTGGCTTACAAACGTCCTGCCATGCCACTTTAGATTTCAATAGGTTAAGGTTTGTGCCCGACCAGAGGAAAGCAGAACTTATCCTCTCAATTTCTGTGATGCACACCCGAGGTAAAATAAATGCTGATATCTAGAAGTTTGTGAAACTTGATATGACAGAGGTGAGTAATTGGAGGTGACCTGTAAAAGACAGAAAACGGTTTTTCCAAGAGCCAATGCTTGCTCTTACTTTATCTATTAAAGGCTGGTAGTCCGGGGTGGTCATTCGCTTAGTTAGCAATGGCAAATCTATGGTAAAAAGAAAACCAGATAGAGAGGAACGAGTAGTCGAGGAGATGCCTGCTATAAAAAAAGAAGTTTTCTGCAAGCTAATGGTCAGTCCAGATATACGAGCAAAGTCATCAAAAACCTTGAGGATACCTTGAATGGAGCAAACTCTCCCATCTCTGAACACCATTATATCGTCCGCAAAACAAAGATGCTTTAGGTGCATGTTCCACTAAAAGAAAACAACACAGAACTGACGACCGTATCCCTCGAAAATCCGTCGAAAATAGATATATCCGTCCGTTATAAATGGTCAGAAATGAAACAATTATCGAAAATTCGGTTTCCGATGGAATAGTCCGTCGGAATTCTGATATCCGGTATCCATCGGTAATCCTTCAGAAAACCATCGGTAGTCCATCGGAAACCTGCCGGATAGTCTTCCGATAGAATAACTGATGGATTTAAGAAGATTTACAATCCGACAAATTACCGACAATTTTCCTATAGGTGTTTCCGACGGATTACCGATACCAGATTTCCGACGGATTACCGACAGATGTTTTAATTAATTTGAAATAAAAAATTATAATTATAAATATTAATTAAATAAAAATGAAATTTAATTAAAATTCTGAAACAAAAATAGCAAATTGTTTTAACGAAAATAAAAAGAATTCCAAAGAAAATATAATCATGCGAAATAAAAAAAAAAATTAGAAATCTAAAAATTTATAATCTTGAGGAGGCGGCTTGAATGCACGGAAGAATGCATCCATCTAATCATGCATTGCTTTGAGCTGTGCAGCCATGTTTTCTTCAACAGTCTCAATCTTGTTGTTGAGAGCTTCGATCTCGGCTGACTTTTCATTGAGTTGCACTCTATGCTTAGGATCTCCATAGAACCTTGAAGTTGCTGAAGATGGCAACAAGTACTCTTATGGAAGTCCAAAAATACGGTCTTTGGACTTTGGAGTGACCTACGAAACAAAATTAAGTAAATCATTAGAAAAGAGTTAATTAAAGAAAAAATTTTAAATAAAGAAAATATTAAATTTAATTTACTTTGTAGACAAATTTGTTGAGCTTCTCAACGGGAACTTTGGTGCAAGAAGGAGTTCCGTCAACCATCGGATGTGATTGCAGAAACTCCTTTCCTAATCTTGTCACGTTCTCCATGATCTTCCGAGCAACCGGATCTTTGATTTGTCCCGTCTTGCGGTTTGTGTGCGCATCTTGTAGCAAAGTAAGATGGGATGGACAGACACCTTCTTGACGAAACTGAAATATTTTATTAAAAGTAATCGTAAGTAAATAAAGTGAAATTAAAGTTTAAATTTAAAAACACTTACAATCGTAAGTAAGCTCGTTGCTCCCAAATTTTGAGTGGCAATTCCTTTGCCGCACTCTCCCGGTTGGTTGATTGAGTAGCCAATGTTGCATGAGTCTTAGCCATCCGCCAATACTCAACCAACCCGTTCCAGAGGTCTGAGTTTGCAAGCACTTCCCTAGGAATGTTATTCCGATTCAACTTGTCCTTCCACTCGTTCACCTTCCTTGAGTAGACTTTCAATGCATTAGCATCGAACTCACGTCTAACCTGAGACGTGAGGTCCCTATTCCAAGTGAAATCTTGGTGCAAAATGAACTGGTTAAAGTATAAAAACTTTATAGAAACTCAATTATAATACATATGAAAACTTAAAATATTAAAGTTAAAAAGTAAAGTAAAACATAGCGCAAATTGGCGAAACCATTGATCACGCTCAGACAACGGCATAAGGGTGTATATCACATACGGACGTTGAAACATTCCGTTGAGCATATGTATGATAGACTTTGATATTCCATTATGGTATATATGGAATCTATAAAAAATTAGTCTAAAATTGTTAAAAATAAACAAATTAAATAAAAAAAACCTATAAATAAAGTTACCAAGTACTGTTGCTTTCACAATCGGGATGAATATGGGATAATATTTCCCGACCGGATTGAGAAATGAAGTCCTCTATGCTCATCTGGGTCAGAGTGGTCGGATCGAAACCCGCTTGATGAGTAGCTGAAGGAGATTGCATCTCCGGAACAAGACAGAGCGGTTTTGACTCGATCCTCGGTCACGTCTCGATTTACCCAATTTGGATACATAATAAAATCGACTATAATTCCTAAAAATGAATAAAATGAAATTATAAACATATGGAAAACAATGAAATTTTAATAAATTATAAACATATGGAAAACAGTGAAATTTTAATAAAGTATAAACATATGGAAAAACAACGAAATTTTTATAAAATTTTAAACATATGGAAAAAATGATATTATACAAACATATATTTTTAAAATAAAAAAAAATTATAAAAAGAAAATTACAAAAATTATAAAAATAAAAAAATTATAAAATCTATAATAATTATAAAGATATAAAAATAAAAAAAGTAAAAAATGAAAAAAAAGTTTATGAAAATAATTATAAATACGAAAAAGATTTATAAAAAATATATATATAAATTTTTTTTAAAAAATTTAAAAATGAATAACTAATTATTAACAAAAATAAAAATAAAAAAAATTTTGAAAACATTTAAAAATATAAAATATAAAACAATTAGGAAAACTATTATAAATAGGTAAAAAAATTATAAAAAATATAAAATATAAAATCATTTTTTTAAATTTAAAATATTTATAAAGTTTAAAATTTTTAAATGTTTCATATTATAATTAGAAAATCTAAAAATGATTTTAAAACAATTAATAATACAAAAAACCATAATATCAATCATAAAAACCTAAATCTACATTCCAATTATCTAACAACCTAAATCTTCAATCTAAAACACTAAATGCTAATTCACAAACCCTCAATCTAAATTCCAATTCCCTAAACATATTTTTCAAATCCTAAATCAACAAAAAAAACTCAAAAAAACTTACATATTTGGGCGGATTGAACACATTGGAATAGAATTTGTTTAAGTTTGGGAGTTTAAATGGAAGATTTGACGGAGTTTTGGAGATTTTCTGAATTTTGGAAAGTTTTTAGGTTTTTTTGCGAATAGTTTCACGAAGAATAAAGGTCTGTATATAAGAAGAACTTTTTGACAGACAAATCCGTCGAAAAAACTGAAGATATTTCGTGATCTTGTCAACGACGGTGACCAATGCCTTAAATTTCGTGGAATTCCAAATGGTATTTCCCGGTATAATTTTTGTAAAATTTCACGTTACGAGGATAATTTTTGAAAAATGAAATATATTAGTCACTTAAATAACAATAAAATATGTTACTTTAATCATACCTGGTCTGCTTGTGATTCTAGAATAAATGGATCGTATTTAAGAAGTCTTCGTCTTTAATGTATCGATGTCACACCGAATTGATCAATTTGAACACCACGACCAATGAATGGATCATACCAATCGCACTTAAACACAATGCACCTCAAGTCCAACATTCCTGGATATCGGACTTCTAAGATTTCATTCAATATGTCGTAGTAAACTACATCCCCTGATTGCGCTGAAACATCAAAGTCTGAAGTTGGTCTTGTTCTTCCCTCCTCAAGAATCCTAAATGCATATCCCTAGTGCAATACCTAGGATATGAAGTTGCAATGTGGTTTGGACCATTAGCAAACTCCATTAACCATGACGGAAAATCTTGCCCATTTTCTATGCCTTCAGATACCTATAAATAAAGATTATAAATTATTGTTCGATAAATATTACAATACAATTATAAATTAATCAAATTGTTTAAAAACTTATGTAAAAAATCACAACCAAGATGCGAATTCTTGTTCCTTTATGATATCAAGTTTGGGTTCTGTCTAATCTGGATAATAATTCCGTACTAGCGCCATGTAAATGCTATAACATAAAAAATTAATAATCACATATTAATTAATTTCAAATAATTGGTAATGATCATAAATAAATTAGTCATTACCTCTCATACTCCACAATATCTTCACAATTTGTGAGGATATACGTATACAAGTGTGCAAACTCCTGCTCTGATAATTTCCGTTTCTTTCCTTTTCCACTTACTCGACCAATTTGAGCAAACAACTCAGGGACATACACTGGATAAATCACTCTCTCACCTCTATCATCATGTTGCGTCAGCCGTCTACTCTTAGTACGCACTTCCAATGGAAAGTAATATTCAGCAAATTGTAAGGCTTCTTCGTTGAGGCTTTATGCGACAATTGATCCCTCAACTTTGCTTAAATTTTGTAACGTTTTCTTGAGGTGGAACATGCAACGCTCAAACGGATACATCCAACGATATTGAACAGGACCTCCAAGTATAACATCTATGGGAGGTGGATAGGAGGATGTTCCACAACATCAAAGAAAGACGGTGGAAATATCATCTCAATATTACATAGGATAATCGGTACATTCTCTTGTAAATTGTGTATATTCTCTACTGTAAGTGTTCTGTACATAAATCTCGAAAGAAAGCACCAACTCCTACAAAACACAATAACAATAAGCAATTGAATATATATATAAAATTATATATGCTACAAAAATGGTTAATTAACATTATGAAAGTAACAATATATACCTGCAATTGCTTCGTGGACGTTTTCTTGAAGAAAATGTGCAAAGGCAAATGGAAGAAGACGCTGCAACACAACATAACAATCATGACTCTTTATCCCAATAAAATTTTCTTCGGATAAATCCACACAATTCCGTAGATTAGATGCATATCCATCCGGGAATTTTACATCGTCTCAAATCCAATAAAAAGATGCTTCTTTCTTATATGCGTCTAACCGGTAGGCAAGCATAGGACATCTACCATTAGGCATAAAATGAAAAAAATCCCGAGAACAAATCAGTGGCAAGTCTAATCTAGACTTCATACCGTCTTTAGTCTTCCCTTGCACGTTTAAAACAGTGTTCATCATGTTGTCAAAAAAGTTTTTTTCTCGACGTACATAACATTTAGATTGTGTCTCAATAAATGATCTTTCCAATAAGGCAAATCCCAGAAAATACTCTTTTTATACCAGTTATGAAGTTCACCGACACCATCAACAGGATCATGCCCATTACCCCCAAAATCTTTTAATTGCTCCAATATACAACGTCTATAAATCTCTGAAGGTGCACAATCAAACATTTGTTTGTTCTTCGTAAACAATGTTCTAGATCGACGATAAGGATGATCACTAGGTAAAAACCTTAGGTGGCAATCAAGCCAACATGTCTTTCTTCCGTGATGTAATTGGAATGCATCAGTGTTGTCTTGGCAATACGGGTATGATAATATTCCATGTGTTATCCATCCAGATAACATACCATATGTTGGAAAATCGCTTATGGTCCACATAAGAACAACATGCATCTTGAAATTTTGCTGCAATGAAAAATCAAATGCTTGAACCCCATGCTTCCATAACATTTTTAACTCATAGATCAATGGCTGGAGGAATACATCTAGTGACCTCCTTGGATGTTCTGGGCCAAGAACTAGCACGGAAAGGAACAAAAACTCTCTATGCATGCACAAATATGGTGACAAATTGTAAGGTGTTACAATTACCTGCCACAACGAATATAGTCTTTCATGTTTTCCAAAAGGGTTAAAACCATCTGTATATAATCCGAGGTATACATTTCGTCGCTCATATGCAAAATTTGGATACATTGATTCGAAATGTTTCCACGCTTCTGCGTCTGACGGATGCGTAATCTCTCCATCTTCATGATGCTTTGCATGCCATCTCATTGCCTCTACTGTGCGTTGAGATTGATATAACCTCTTCAACCTCTCCATTAATGGTAAATACCACGTCGTGTATAAGGAACTGAAACTATCTCACTAGTTTCTTGAAACCTTGGTTTGCGACAAAATCTACATCTTTTACGGTTTTTGTCTTCTCTCCAATATACATTCAGTTGTCGATGCACACATCTATTGTCTGATATGGCAAACCAAGACCAGCAACTAGTTTATGTACCTCATAGTATTATGCTGGTGAAAGATTATCTTACGCAAATATCTTTCAAAAATTGTAGTTCGTCTTAATACTCATCATTCTACTTGCGGATGATAACGATGAATAACCTTCTCTACAACCACTATATAGTGGCTATTTTGCTGCATCTAACATATTAAAAAATTTTACGCTTCTGCATTTGGTTTTTCGGCCTTATCTCCATCATAACCTGCCGATGGCCTGTTATCCCTAAACACATTATTCACCATCTCAACTGTACCAGCACCTACATCTACTTTCCTTCTATCTCCTATGCTATCTGCAACATTTGGTTCTCTAGTACTACCATAATTTTTTTTTTCATGTAAATACCAAATCTTATAACCGTGCATAAACCCATTACTATACAAGTGATGCCAAACTAACTCAAGCTTAACATTATGAAAATTCCGACATATACTACAGTGACATTTAATCTTACCATTTTTTTTTGCTCCTAGTTGATTTCCGGCCAATCCCATGAACTTGCAGATTCCTCTTGCATAATCATCTTTCAGTAAGTTTGACTCTTGATCCATCATATGTTTGTCCATCGAAGACCAAAAATAATTACCAGAAGATATTTTTTAACTTTTGCTATAAAGAGATTGATTGAGTAGAAAGTGGTGTGAATGAATGAAGAAATGTGGAAACATATATATAGAATAGTGTCCGTCGGAATGCAATGGCTATACAAGAGTCACATTAACGTTCTGATTATTAAACAACTTACTGATGAAATTCTGACAATTTTTGATGGATATCGGACAGAGGATCCGTCAGTGTTTTTTTCGACGGACAGAGGATATGTCAGAAATTCCCAGTCATAAAACCATCAGAATTTTCTGACGGATTCTGATTCTGTCGGTTTCCCGACTACTTTCTTGTAGTGTTCTTATAGCGGGGGTGATAGCCAAAATTACCTTCAATTGCGGCCCTGTCTAGCAAACAAGATAAACAGTTTATACAAATAACAAAAAGATAGGGAGAAAGACAGCAACCTTGGCGCAAACCCCTCTCACTTCTAAAAAATCCCGTAAGCTCACCATTTAGCTGCACGGAAAAAGAAAGAGTAGTGACACAAAGCTCAATGCACTGAATAAACCGTGACGGGAGTTGCAAAGCTCTAAGGTTATTAAGTAAGAAATCCCATTGAACGGAGTTGAAAGGCTTTGATATGTCAATCTTCATGGCACAGGGAGATGTAATGTTTTCCTTATGATAATCCTTTACCAAATTGGAAGCCAGCAGCAGACTCTCCATCATTAAACAGATTGATTTTGAGAGATAAAACCCAGAAGAATTTCTTTTAGGCGATTCGCAAAGAGCTTAGAGATGACTTTGTATAGGACGTTACAGCAGGAGATTGGACGATAATCTTTCATACCAATAATACTTGTTTTCTTTGGGATTAAGGCTAAGATCATGGTATATAGCCACGTAGGTGAAAAGGATTTAACTGCCACTATGAAATCATTCCCAATGATATTCCAAACTGCCTTAAAAAACTCCAACGTGAAACCATCTGGACCTGGAAACTTGTTGACAGGCATGGAGAATAAATTTTTTTTGATTTGGCATCCATGACAATGGCCATGACCCTAGTTTTCTCCTCCTCTGAACAGCTATACTGCAGTACATTCGAGATTTCCTCTGGAGACATACATATATTCATATGCTGCGATAGTACTCCTCGTTAGATGGTGGAGCTTATTACGGCTTAGGTTGCCGATAGCTGGCTTTAAGGACTGTAACTTCTTGCAAAAACGAAAAGTAGCGGAGGTTGAACAGAGAAGACCCGGAGTTGCACCCCAGAAAGCCTCAACCAGTGGCTGGAATTCGTCCATAGTGACAATCGCATTGATAATCTTAAAACAACCCTTGGGCTTAAAAGGGGGTGCGACTAGCAGGATTCTTCCACAAAAATGATCAGACCATCCCATGGCCTCAAACAACGAGGAAGATTGAAAAGAACGCTGCATCCAATGATTATTAATGAGAACTCGGTCCAGCTTCTTGCAAACTAGCCCGTCCGCCCGCTTGTTGCACTAATTGTAATGGGGACCATGAGAAACCATATCGCTAAGAGAACAATAACGAGTAATATCATGAAAGAGACATGAGAAATAGTGGATAAAGAATGGTCAGCCAGCTCGAACATTTTGTTAAAATTTCTGATGCACATCCAAGGCTTCCCACGATATTGAGTAGAGTCATGATCAGATTTTAGGTCTCTCCAAAGCTCTAAAAGCTCAGCCAAATCATTCGAAGCATATACGAAACTGAAAAGAAAATCCTCCGTAGAATCTGATAGCTTAATTAGACAAGAAATCATCTAAGCCGACTTGAAAACCACAGTTAACTTCACCTGATTACTCCTAACAACCGAGATCCTACCTAAGGGACTGTACTCATAATTTACAGCTATAAACCAACCACAAAACACCAAATTTGTAATGCGATCAGCTTTGTTCTAAGCCACACGAGTTTCCAATAAATTCCCAAACTCCATATCCTTGGATCGAATCATATCCTTTACAACCTAATGCTTTCTTAGCTTGTTAAAACCCAGAAAATTCCATGAAAAACTCGACATTAATGTTTTTTTTGAGATGTCCGTCTACCTATAAAACCGTGGCTTGAGTCCCCAGTTTTTTTATTTGTTTTAGCAAAATATTTATGAGTTACCTTAGACGACCTTGGCAAGGTAGCTCTTGTAGGAGGGTCATCCCCAGTCTTCAGGTCCTGTTGACAGGAAGTGGTCGATATGGCTGTAGGAAGTGTGAGATTATGAGCTGTGGAACACTAACCTTATTCTCTGATTCACCTCCAGCCATTGATAAGGGCAGATAACTAGTCTTTGTACCAACCTACTTCATTTTGATTGGTAACATGTCCATCTCCGACAATAGGTCCATCACCGGCAACAGGTCCATCCTTTAAGCTCTGTTTTTTGCCCGACATGCTCTGTTTTTCATACTGTGATGGGACCTCTACACTCCTAGTGGGCAACAATTCCGAAGTGACAGTAGTTCCGGCTACTGGGTTCTTAGAGACAGAACCTCTATTAATGTTTGTGGTTATTGATTCTGTAGTGGCCCATCTCCGGCTCTGTTCTCCAACTGTCACACTCTGTTTTTGACTACTTCTTGGTGAGAGAGAAGACTGAATCTTTTGCACACATATGTGCTCAGAGTGACCCCATTTCCCGCATGAGGTGCAATGTGGCGGTAGCCACGAATACGCATATGAGACACGGACCTCCTCATCCTTGACCCAAAAATAAAAGTGATCCAGAAGTGTCATGTTCAGATCAACGTCGATGAAAATCGTAGCTTCGTAGAAACTTGAAACCAGTTTAGTATCACGGTGTAAGCGCAATGGAATGCCTAAAGGACTAGCCAGATAGCTAGGACCTTTCCAGGAGAACGTAGAGTGGTACACGTTCTACAATTCAATCCACATCGGCAGAGATTTTAATTGGAGTCCATCACGAGACAACCATTGGGATGTCGCAAATATTCCACCTCTCTCTTCGAATAACTCGACGGCGACCTGCTAAATTACAAATGTGGAACTTGACGTACTGTCATTGACCTCAAACACATCCACTTTTATGTTCTTGTCACCTAAGGTCCATATCTTGTTCACAATAACATGAATGTTAGCAATATGTGGGGCTTTAGAGGCAAAACGTCCAATCAAAAAGTCTTTCCATAATGGAGACTCAAGAAGGACCTCCTCTGGAATTGAAACCACCTCCTTACCATCAGCGGATTGGATGTCACAAGCGAACTTGGTGAGAGAAGTTTTCACCGCCACTTGCAACCAAGATTTCTTTGTTGTTTGTTCCTTCACGGAATCATTGGGCTCGAGAACAACACCTGTAGCAGTAGACTAAACGTCCTTTCTCTCTGTAGCATCCTCTGATTCAGTCTGTTAAACTGTGACCCCTTCTTTCTGATTTGAGTTCCCACCTGCAACAGTCTCAACATCAACTCTCCTCTATAATAGCTCCTCCGGTGATCTGGCATGACTCAACACCTACACCGCCAACCTCCTACCGACTAACCACCATGTCGGACGCCCTGCTACGCGGCACTGCAGCCATCATGGCCAGCTCCAAGATGAGAAAACCTAATCGCTTTTGCAATCCCCCTAACTTTCCTTATATGGAACCTTAGAGAGAGAGAGAAAAAATGTTCCACGTACTTTTCCTCTTGGGTTACATTATCGAGGGAAGCTTTCCGATATTGTTTTGTGACCCCGGCAAAATCTATGGTTGTCGGCGTTGGAATGTTTTTTCTTACATTCCGAGTTTGTCTCGTGTGTTTCATTTCCAAGTTTTGTTATCTCCACCTTTGGGTGTGTATTGGAAAAGCAGAGCTGGATAAAATCAGTCTTGCTCATGCTCAGATCTGGCGAGTAGCTTCTAATAGAAGTTATGGTGTAGCTCATCTTTTCTCTATTGCAGATATGTTCCAAGTTCCCAACAAAAGATCTATCTCTTTCCGCAACGGATCCTTACCTTCGTCGTGGCTCTGCCGGCGTCGAGAAGTTGTTTGCTTCCAACGCCTCCTCATCGATCATTTTGAGTCCCTCGGAGGTACCATTTTAGAGGCACCATCGTTGGCAATGTTAAACAAAGTCGGCGGAGCAGTTTGTCGTCGGCGTCAGGATTTCTCGTCTTCTCTAAGATGCATTTGCGAGATCTATCCCTTTCGGTTATGACTTCTTTATTTTTTCGTGGACTTGGATCCCTTCCTTGTTAAAGGTGGCTTCAAAACCTCTCTCTCCAAAAGTGATGGTCTTAAATTCTCACTCAATCCAATTAAATTATCCAAACACTGAAAAAACTCAGAATAAACTCTTCGAGGTTAATGCTTGAATTCACCTTTCAAGTTTCAATTGTAGGACCGAAAAAACCAGATTTCAGAAATGCGAAGATAGATCGTATTAAGAATATAAAGGACGATTTAAAGCATAAAAAAACTTGAGAAAAGCGTATAAGACTGATTAGAATCGGAGGCGAGATATTATCTTTCTCCTTAACTCAAGAAAGCTACCGTTAGTGAGACGGATCCACAGAGCTTTTCGAGTCCCAAGATACAACCGATGTGAGACCACAATGTTACACTCGGTGTGGAATCTACAAACGTAGATAACTACGATATATTCTAGACGTACCGTCTTCCGAACGAATGGAGAAATATTTAGCGAGAGAGTGAAGGATCTATGAGAGAGATGTTTATGTTTTGGATGAGTGAATATGTTTTCGTTTTGGATGAGTGAATTCTCCAAATGAGACGAGTTCCTTATATAAGCGAGATCAGAGTGAGTTTAAACGCATGCACTTAAAGGTAAGATTCTACCGTTACGATTGCATGACATTAACACGTAAAGACTTAAGATTTTGTGACATTATGGTGTAATCAGTTTTGATTTTTTGTTTTGAATAATCAATCAACGGTTTTGATCTCGGATTTAATCTCACGCAACCGTTGTAATTAAGAGGATATTTAGACAATTTATCTTCATAAAAAGAAATGGGTCACTCGACCACGAGACATTCCTAAAGCCACAAAGACCCAAAGTACCAAAGCCCCAAAGCCCCAAAGCTCCAAAGCCCAGAGCCCAGAGCCCGATCCCGAGCCCAAGCCTGAGCTAAGCCGAAGCCAAAGCCCACGCCCACGCCCACGCCAGTGCGCGTGCCTGAGTATATGTTAAAAAAGAAGTCTCTAGAGTATATGCGAAAACTAATTGTGTCTGATGTGGTAGCGTTTTTCAGCTTTGAACCAATCATTGTTAATATCTGTCGAGTTTACTCGACCAGGAGGTGAACATGATGTCTTGAACCAGCCGGAGTTTTATGTAAATTTAGACAACAGGCATAACCCAGTTAGGTTTCTCGTAGAACTACGTTCTCTTGTTGTGTTCATTGTGGCCTTGAACATGCCTAGATTCATAAGTGAACTTGGAGAATATAGCCTTTATCGTTCATTCTCCTAGAAACAGCCCCATTTCACACTCACATAGGTGATTTCCCATAAGATTTTCGATCTTGTAGAAAGCATTATTTTGTACTTCATAAGAATGAAAGTATCAAAGCATTAAAAGCTCAATGCTTAATCTCAGAAAACTAGCACTATCTAAGCATCGTAGGAATCAGATAGAGACATTCGTCTCATAGTACTTTCAGCATAATTAGGTTAATATAGTTGTCCCTTTGAACCTTATTCTTGGGATCTCCAGTCATTGAGGTTGGGTGTCCATCAAACGTCATCTTTAATTCATAGGGTGTAAACTCATTCCTCTTGATAACTTTAATACTTAATCTCCAGTAAGACCTTTTGTAAAAGGATCTGCTAAATTATCAGCTGATTTGATATAATCCAACGTGACTACACCACTTGAGATCAAATGTCTAATGGTCTCATGTCATCTTCGTATATGACAAGACTTACCATTATACTAAGTATTCAGTGCCTGTAAGATAGCGGATTGACTATCACAATGCAAACGTATTGCTGACACTGGCTTCTCATTGTTGTATACAACATACATTAACAATGCAAACATATTAAAGTCTGTTTCATTGTTAGATATGGAAGAGAAAACTGAGACTTGTGTTGCATCAGGGCACATACTGAAATGTGTGCTGAAGTTGAATCTAATGAGAGAAAGATAGAGGAAGTTTCTTCACTAATCTTGGCAGATGGAAAACGTATTGACCCAAAAGAGAGTGATGACTTAGAGATTGAATTGAAAGAAGTTGTTCTTGTCTCAGGTGAACATAGAAAAGCTTCCATCTTTAGAGCTGGAACATAAAACTATTGTAATGGCTGTTACAAGTAGAGATGAAGTTCCATAGATAGAGAACAATGATTCTTCTGTTGCTTTTGGTGGAATCAAAGAAGAGGGTGGATCAAATCCATCAGTTTTAAGGAAAAAACTTCTTGTTGTTGATCTTAATGGGTTGCTTGCAGATATAGTTACTCCTTATGCGGGTTGTAAAGCTGACATTAATATTGGAAGAAGAGCAAGTGAGCTTCTAAATCTTTTGTTCGTTGTTGCATTAATAGTATTTAAAGCGGACTTACTAATTAGTCTGCAATTTGTTTTTGTTTCTATTAGTTTTTAAGAGACCGTTCTATGAAGATTTTCTAAAGTTCTGCTTTGATAAGTTTGAAGTTGATATATGGTCCTCGCGAAAACAGTAAGTCGCTACTTGTATTCTTTATTCAATTTTTTCATTATTTCATATATAAGATCAAATGAAGTTACAGAATGTGTAAAATCGATTTATTACCTTTATTTTACTTATAGGAATAACGTTGAAAGAATCACTGAGTACTTACTTGGTGGTATGAAGAGTAAATTGTTATTTTGCTGGGTAAGGTGTTTCTTGTCATGCCCTCCCTTGTTTTCGATAAAGGAGTTGTGTCTAATTTTCATCCATTTTTTGTTGTGTTTGATTTTTTGTAGGGCATGTCTTATTGTGCTAGAACTACTATTGGTTCCCTGGAGAATATACACAAGCATGTAGTGTTCAATGATCTCAACCGTCTTTGGGAGAAACACGATCAAAAGCTTCCGTGGAAAACAGGTGATTACAATGAAACCAACACGGTTTGCTTGACGATTCTCCTTACAAGGCTTTGCTTAAGCCAGTAAGCTATTTTGCAATGTCCCCATATCTTCTTGAGTCTTATTTATACAACAATTATTTTGCCTCATTGATGATTTTAACTTTTTGAATGAATTATCTTAATTCACAGCCATATACAGCAATATTCCCTCATTCATACAATCATCAGAACAATACCGACACAGCCTTAGGTAAATGTCTGATTCATTGAGTTCTGTATATTTATTAAGGTTTGATCTTGAAAATGTTTTCGTCTGTTTTACTACCTATGCTCTGCTTCAATGGAATTCAGGCGGTGGTGGTGATCTGAGGCTTCATCTTGAGAAGTTAGTAGAAGCTGAAAACATTCAAGATTTCATCAAGAACAACCCTTTTGGTCAAGACGCTATTACGGAAGCAAGTGAATCTTGGGAGTTTTACAGAGAAGCCTTTCGTATCCTACATATAACACCTCAGACATACAGATTAACAAAGTTTATTCGGTAGAAAACTGAGGATTGTTTCAAGATTTTTGTAGAGTTTGGGGAAAACAGGTGAAAGAAGGAACCCATGAAAGAAAGAAAGAAAAACGAAGAAAGATGAACTGAAACGGTGTGATGTTCTTATGTTGTTGTTACAGATGTTTTGGTGTCTCATTCCAGAATTTGGAAACCAAGTAGTTGCTTACTCTTTTTTTCCTTTTTCTTGTATTTTAGCCGACATTCATATCTCATCTAGGATTTTGATGTTATTTTTCCTTCTTTTTAAAAGTTATAACTTTTGTTTCAAAAATAAGTAAAGAGCATATTGTTTATTAACTTAAAAAGTGATACAATTGATCAAAATCCAAATTTAACTGAGGGGTCCTGCATGGATCCGAGGATCAATGATCATCCAAGTTACCCAGCGAACAATCCCTTCGAAAAAATTTTCTAACCTTCGAAATTCACCAAATCCATCATTTGAAAGAGAATGATCGAAAGAAATAGACCAAGGATTGGACTGGATCAAGAGATGGGTATATGACCTTCATATTAGTCGTTTATCACCATAACTGGAACCTTGCAAAATTACCTTTGGTGACAAAGAGATGTTCCACCCATCTTAAACTCTTAGGGCTTTGCTACTTTTATTATGGCTAAAGAAAAGTAGCAAGAAGCTCTATGTTCAGACCAGAACTTGTATCTAACTAAGGAATTAATCTCTAGTTTAACCAAGTCTATCGCTATAGATGGAAACTCTGCGCCCTTCTCAACCACGCATTTGAATTTGTCGTCAGCTTGTAGCTTCTCTGCCGAATCTACATATTGTGATAATCTTACATGAGTTGTAAGAGTGGCAATTTTGTAGTAATGTCAAAAAAACGTCTGTACTTACCAATTACCAAGTGCGAGTCCTAAAACTTGCAGTTAATAATTTGGTATTGTTTGGAAAAATCAAAAGGCTATAATCTCGTATGAATCTAAAGATCTTTAATAGTTGAATGAATTAAATGGATTTATTAATTAAATCCGAGTTACAGAAGATTGAAGAATGAAAATACAAGAGGCCAGCTCTCGGCAAGAGTTTGTAGTTAGGGTTCTAGTAAATATTCTTCGTATCTTTTTCTTTCCCGTAGCTTGCCTTAAATAAAACTTCTTCTCAACCTCTCCTGAGTATCGTTATACAGTATTTCGATGCAACGTCCTCCGAGATCTCCTCCAATGATCTCTTCGTCCTTTGACTCATTCTGCCGAAGTGCCGTCCTCTAAGTCTTCTCGAAACCCTGCATGATAAAGTTATATCTTCACCAGCAAGATCTTTTTAGCTTCTCGTATCGCACTATCGGATTCACTTAGATATCTTAAGATTTTGGAGAACTTAAGCTGATTCACTCGTATCGCATTTCTAAGATTTTGGCAAACCGACTAAAGATCATCCTCCCTCATTTTATTGCTCCGAATCAATCAGCTTTCATTGAGGACAGTTACATGTTGGAGAACTTGCTTTTGGCCTCTGAGTTAGTGAAGGATTATCACAAGCCACAAATAGCCGGCAGATCTGCGATGAAGATTGACATCTCTAAAGCCTTTGATTCGGTTCAATGGGGATTCTTGAAGAACATCTTATTGGCGATGAAACTTCCCGACGGTTTTGGATAGGAGCCTTCCGGCTGCCACGAGCCTGTATTTGTGAGATATAAAAGATAAGCTCTGCCTTCCTTTGGTCCGGAGTTGATTTAAATCCAAGGAAGACAAATTTTGCTTGGAGTGATGTATGTAAACCGAAAGCAGAGGGGGGTCTTGGGTTCAAACCATTGTCCATCGCTAATACCGTATCATGCTACAAGTTGATTTGGCGTTTAGTCTCAGCACGGTCATCTCTTTGGGTCAATTGGATTCAGAAGAATCTGATCCGCAAAGGATCATTCTGGTCCACAAACACAAGAACACAAGCTGGTTCATGGATGTGGCAGAAACTCCTCAAATACCGTGACTCTGCAAAGACATTCCACAAAGTCGAGGTAAGGAGTGGTTCAAATACTTCTTTTTGGTTTGATAACTCGTGTTCCCTTGGTAGGTTATTTGAGATCGTAGGAGAACGAGGCTGCATTGATCTGGGGATTCGTGTTTCGGACACCCTAGAGGAAGTGCTAGCTTGTCACAGACGAAGAAGACATCGCAGCCCTATCCTCACCCAGATTGAGGAGGAAATCCAGAAGCTTAAGGACTGTCACTACGAAGGCCCCGACATAGTACTATGGAGAGGAAAGGAGGACAGATTGAAGAATTCTTTCTCCTTCATGGAAACGTGGAGCCAACTTAGACCAGCGCAGCCGGCTCTACATTGGACCAAAGGATTTTGGTTCTCGCACACCATACTGAAGTACTCTTTTATGGTCTGGTTGGCAGCCCTTAATCGCTTAACAACGGCTGATGGAATGGTTCTCTGGGCTTTAAACTTGGTTCATAATTGTGTCTTTTGCCAATTCCCGATGGAAACTAGGGATCACTTCTTCTTCAGCTGTCCGTACACCACCAGCCTATGGTTTCGCCTATCATACGGCCTCTTACAACACAGGTACACCTCTCACTTTCCTACTATCTTACTCACACTTTCCGGTTCAGGTGAGACACGAACACGGGACTTCCTGGTCAAATATGCATTCCAAGTGGTGGTGTATTTCATATTAAGGGAAAGAAACTTGCAGCGTCATGGAGAGCCTCCATCTTCAATGGACCGCCTATCTCGGGAAATGGACAAGGCTGTGAGGAACCGGTTATCATCATTGCAGCGCCAAGGAATCATGACGCTGGGTCTTCAAGTATGGTTTGACACAAGAATCTAATGTACTATAGACTTCTTTCTATCCATTGTAATCCATTTATTCTCTTCAACTCATTCGCCGGTTTTGGATGTACTCTTTTTCCCAGCTTCTAGTTTTGTCCCAATCAGGTTTTCTAGTTGTTGGGTTTTAACGAGGCATCCATACCGGCACTCTACCGATTCTGAGCTTTAGGATCATTTCCATTATAGGTTTCTATATAACACATTTGTAAAAGGGTTTTTTCTTGAATATAATTTTGCATATTATTCAAAAAAAAATATTACTTATATAATCACTATCTCTTCTTCCTATTAATCCATATAACCCCTACCCATCGTCTCAAAGGGTAAGCCGCTCACACTCATCCTTATCTACGCGATTTTTTCTCTTTAGTATTTTTCAAGAAAGTTATTTAGAAACGAATATTTTATTCCGATTATGGAAGGAGAATTGTCGAGTCATCCTGCCGTTTTAGCGGATAAACTTTTTTGTCCTTATAGACCGTCGAGAATCAGGTCCCGGGACATCGAATCCTTTTGATCTGCTGTAATATTCCCGGGCCACTCTAGCCTGTTAGCTAGGGGATTGGACGATTGCATCATATTTTGTTTTATACATTTTACTGCATTTTTTATTTTATGACGATTGGTTATATAAACTTTGGAGTGAATTGAGTTTACTCCCCAGCTGCATACAACTCACGACTCGTCTTCAAGCTGTGAAGATATTTTGGCGTCATTTCACTCGTGACCATATCAATGGAAATCTATATCCATCCCGTCGTGCAGACGCACCCGGGCATCCAATACCATGAGTGCAATGTAACACTCGAACGACAGACCTAACTGGGTAATAGAAGTTAAGTTTCCATGACGAAGTGTGAAAAGAGTTAACTAAAATCTATGAGGTTTTAGTTGGCAAAATGGGAAAATTGCCTAAGGGAAATCCAAATGTTCAAGTATCCGAGCTAGAATCAGCTTGCCGAGAAATTCAAAATGGTTAATCGGAGCTGTTGAAGTGTATTCCAAGTTTTTTGGAACCGACTGATTGTGGCTCGGACATGATAGTTATTGAAACAAGGCAGGTCTAGAATCAGACAAGATTGATTGGGACTCGGACATGGAAGTAACCGAGTTCGAGAAATTCTTGTGTAAAAGATTAGGTGAGAACAGTTATCTAACTCGAGCGTTTGAGAGAAAAAGTGCAGGAATGGTTACTGACCAAGGAGAAGCGAGTTTTCATGTGGGAGAAGTTACAAAGCAAAGATTCTTGTTAAATAACAGGGCGGAAATGGTTATTGAGATTCTCTATAAATATTGAGATTTAAGCCGAGTTAGATCCATTATATTTCGGGCATTTCTCCTAAATCACTTAGTATATAAGCTATGATTTTATGTAGAAGAGAACTATGGAAGAATCATCAAATGAAATGTTAAAAATCTTATCTTCTCATCTAAACTCTTCCTCAATTCCCTCTCTATTTCTTTTAGATCCTTGTGGATCAAATCAACTTGGTATCAGAGTCGTCGATCTTCTCGGTGGTGAAAATGGGTTTTAACATTGATGAAATCGAGCTAGTCCAACAGATCTATGATCGATTGGTGAAGATGGAGTCAATGTGTGAAAAGATATTGGCTGCGTAACAAAGAAAGAAGATGACTGATCTGGAGAAAACCCAGTTTGAATCTTATCACTGGCATAAGCAGTCAAGAAGCCCAGAATTGCCTCTGGGTAATTTTGTCGAGCACTTAGAGTGCAACACTTCTGGCGAATCAAAGACCTCAGAGACTTCAATCGTTCATCAAAAGCTGAGTTGCAAAGCGATTTCAATCAAGCATATTTAGCACAAGGCTTGTAAAAGAAGATGCAATAAGTTTAGGAAACGGAAATTGGTGATGGTTAGCTCTGTTGTTCAAAAAAGATTATTGCATCGACCGATTTGTGAAAAATCAAGGTAATCACTCTAGAAATCGTTCTTTTGGTTATGGATTACAATGTCCCTTAGTCATGATATGATGTTGAGAGTTGAGGTTGGAGGAGACCCGAGGTTGAGAATCAAGTCACTAGAGGTGATAGTTTCAATTTGCTGGAGAAAATTATGGCATCGTGTTACGCTCCCAGTACTCGGAAGACCTTGCCTAGAGATGACCATTTGTAATAAAACAGAGAATGTAACAGACTTTAATGTAAAAGCTTAGTTCTTGCAATGAAAATGTCGATTTCTTTATTTCTGAGAGCTGATTACAAAGAAGAGTGAAATAATGAATATTTGGAACAAGATGATTCAATGAGTTTTCCCGGAAAACCTCATTGCCCTCTAGCTATCAGCTAGCCTATTTCCTAATATCCAAAAAAACTGCTCTCCTCATCCTCTTCTCACTTATTTATACTTAGATGAGACCAACTTATTAGTAGCCCTACTGATTGGCTCGACTCTCACTCATATGTACCACTGTACTGCTCCTGCCTCTCTGCTATGATGTCGTTATGCTTTGTACCTGTAACGCAGTCTGTCCTTCTTCTAACGTTTCTTTTATTCTTCTCGTCAAGTCCAACTGTCTCTTTTGTCTTCATTCCCTTTGATGTATTCTCGGTGGTCTCCTTTCCTTGACCACGTCGTTAGAAGTACACTCGAAAGGGTGTATCCAACCTAGGAAACTGTTGTATTAGCAGTTTAGCATTGACCCACTCGTCATCTATATCAGTAAATCCCTTCCAACGAACCAAGGCTTCGAGATGCCCCGTGTGGTTGTAGCGAGTATCCTGGATGCTCTCTGGCTCGAGCAGCATTTCCTCGGGTTGTAACAGCGCATGTGGCAGAGTTGCAGTCTGTGGTAACTCTCCTTTCGCTTCTTTTAAGATTGAGACATTGAGGACGTTGTGGATCTTTGAATCGGCTGGAAGGAGGAGTCTATAAGCAACTTTCCCTATGCGGTCCGTTATGCGAAATGGGCCGAAGTATTTTGCTGCAAGTTTCTTGTGGACTCGTGTCGCGAGAGAATGTTGCCTGTATGACCTTGGTTTCAGATATACCCACTGTCCTACGGAGAATTCTTTGCTATGATGGTGCTTGTCTGCGTTCTGTTTCATGATCTGTTGGGCTCGCTGCAAGTTATCTTTGATGATCTGCAGTGTGCTGTCCTTTCCCCACCGTATCTGTTCCAGTGTAAAGTTCTTTGTAGAGCCTGTTTCAAATCGTAGAAGGGGAGGTGGGTCTCAACTGTAGACCACGCGAAAGGGGGTCATCTTGATAGCAGTTTGATAGGATGTGTTATACAAGAATTCCGCTCAACTAAGAAATTTATTCCATGACTTGGGTTTTGTTGAAGCGAAGCATCTCAAGTAACCTTCCAAAGTCCGGTTGAGAACTTCCGTTTGGGCTTCAGTCTCTGGTTGCTATGCGGTTGAATATTTCAGTTTTGTGCCCGAGAGTTTGAAGAGATCCTTCCAGAAGTTGGAGAGAAAGATTCTATCGCGGTCGGAGACAATTGTTGCTGGCATGCCGTGGAGTCTTACGATCTTGGCTAGAAACTTTTGGGCGACTTCCATTGCTGTAAACGGGTGTCTTAGCAGGATGAAATGAGCATACTTGCTAATCTATCTATTACGACGAGGATGGAGTTAGCTACAAGTGATGGTCGTAAGCCTTTAACAAAGTCGAGGCTGATGTCTTCCCAGATTACGTTAGGAATCGGTAGTACTTGGAGGAGACCCACTGGCATTGTTGTTGACGACTTGTGGGTCTGGCAAGTGATGCACTCGGCGATGAATTTGCAAATATCACTCTTCATTTCCTCCCAATGAACGAATTACTTTAGTTTTTTTGTCGTTTTAAGAACTCCAGCGTAACCTCCGGCGAGTTCCGAGTGACACTCTGTGAGGAGGAAAGGTATGAATTTTGATGACTTGGGGATGACTAGGCGGTTTTTAAACCAAAGGTTGTTATTACGTAAATTGTAACCCGGTTTAGTTGTACTGGTGGTTAGGAGAGCCTGCTTAATTTTCTGTAATGCCTCTTCATTTGCTGATTCTTCAATTAGAGCTCGTGAATCAAGTGAAGCTGGAAACGTGATTGCCAACACTGACAGTGTAGAGATATTATCCTATGCCGGTGTAATTTGGAGAGGCCATCAGCTACCTTGTTTGCGTAACCCGGCTTGTAATGAATTTCAAAGTCAAAATGCATCAGTTTTAATAACCATTTCTGATAGTCCCTGGTAACTTCCTTTTGCTCGAGTATATGCTTCAAGCTTTGTTGGTCTATGACCATGATGAAATGCCTCCCGAGTAGGTAGTGTCTCAATTTCGAAACTGCCATTACGATCGCCATCAACTCCTGTTCGTAAGTAGATTTCAGTTTTTCCCAGTTTCGAAGGCTGTAACTAAAGTATGCGATGGGTCTACGGTTCTGCTTGAGCATTGCCCATAAATCTATGCTTGACACATCGGTTTCAACTGTGAATGGTAAGTCAAAATCTGGTAACTGTAATACCAGGGTTGCACTCATCGCTTTCTTCAGCTTGTCAAAAGCTTCCTGTGCCACTAGGGACCAACTGAAGCTATCTTTCTTTAGCAGGTGAGTCAGCGGCCTTGCAAAGTCTCCGTAACCCCGCACAAAGCGTCTGTAATATCCTATGAGTCCTAGAAAGCCTTGAAGTTCTTTGATTGTCTTTGGTGATGGCCAAGATGTGACTGCTTCTGATTTGGAAGGGTCTGTCGCAACTCCATCGACTGAGATGATGTGGCCTAAGTAGTCGATACGTGGCTGGGCAAAGACACATTTCTTTTTGTTGGCGAACAAGCTGTGTTGTTGAAGCACTTGTAACACGGTGGTGAGATGGTGCTCGTGTAGCTCTAAGGTGCAGCTGAAGACCAAAATGTCATAAAAAAGATCAAAACGTAGAGGCGGAAAAAGGACGGAAGATTTCGTTAACGAGTGCCTAAAAGCTTGCCGGAGCGTTCATTAGACCGAACGACATGATGCAAAACTCGTAATGAGCCTCGTGCGTTCGAAATGCTATTTTCTAAATGTCTTTTTTGGCCATTCATATTTGTTGGTACCCCGCACGCAAGTCGAGTTTTGAAAAAATTGTTGCTCCGTGTAATTTTTCTAGGATTTGGTTGATGACAGGTATCAGAAATTTGTCTGGAATTGTGGCTCGGTTAACTGCTCTGTAATCCACGCAAAAGTGCCACGGGCTGTCCTTTTTGCGGACCAACAAAACAGGACTTGAGAACGGGGTTTGCTTGGTTGAATGATTTCCATCAACATCATCTCGTACACCAGTTTTTCGATGATGGCCTTGTATGCGTGAGGGTATCGATATGGTCTCACCGATATAGGTTTGGTGCCCGGGAGTAGAGGAATTATATGTTCTCTGTTACGTAAAGGTGGTAGGGAGTTTGGTTCGGTGAATGTTGTGGCAAACCTTTGTAAGATGGTTTGGATAGTTGCTACCACTGAGCTGTCTGCTGTGTCATAGCCTTCCAAGAGTTGCAGTGAGACTGGGAGCCCTGCTGTCATGGAGTTGGTTCTGCTGTTGGGAGGTGTTCTCGGGAACTTGGACTTCTATAAATGTTTCTCCCCCCAAAGTTGTACTACTTCGCCATCGTGTAGGAAACTCAACTCATTGGTTTGCCAGTTGCAGTGACATGGACCCAGTTTACTCAGCCATTGAACCCCCAAAACTAAGTCTGCATCACCAAGCTCCAAGATGATGAAGTCATTCATATAGCAGGTTGTTGGAGTGAACGAGAACTTCACGTTGTAGCACACTCCTAACCTGGGAGCCGAAATTCCTGTGCCTAACATTACCTGGATATCTGTTGCGTCGGTGACACGAAGTTTGAGGTGATTAACTATATCTGGTGACACAAAACTACGGGTAGCTCCGTTGTCTATCAACGCTGTCACTTCGCAGCTGGCCAACCATACTCGGATCTTGGTTGTTGCGGCTGAGTCTTCGCCTAGGAAATAATGCAATGATAACTTTGCTCGGCGCGGTTGTTTGGTCTCCTCTATATCATCTGCTTCGTCGCTGCTGTCTACAGATTTCGGTACGTTTTTCTCCAAAATTTCCATTTCATACCCATTGACTATCGTGAGAAGTTGCAAAGAACGTCAAGGACATACTTTGTTGTTATCTTTTGTCCATTTGCTATCACATTTAAAACAAAGGCCCAACCTCTTCTTTTCGTCGAGTTCTCTATCATTTGTGTAACGAGGCCTAAACGGGTTCCGGTGTGTTCTATGGTTGAGGAACGTCTTTGTGTTTCCATTGTATTGGCGTTTGTTGTCGTGTCTCTGTACCTACCGGGTTCCGTTGATATCGCAGCTCAGTCTGCATCTCTTTTGCAATTAGCTTCGTCAACGTCTTCGTTTCCAGAGACAGAGCATATGCTTTCATCTCTGTTAGTGATGTGGGCTTCATCATTTCTACTGCTGCTCGTAAGGCTCCTTTAAGCCCATTATGGAAGATGTCCTCATTGTGTTGGCGTCTAGACTTGTGACCTGGCCTGCTAGATCCTCAAAGTGGGCCACATATTCAGATGTAGATCTTGTTTGTTTGATACAACAGAGGTTCTGGTTCGGTCCGTGGCTATGGATTTCCGCAAACCAAAGTAAGAGCTGGTTCTTAAAATCTGACCAATCTACGAATGGTTCTGAGTTGATTTCGCCATTGAACCACGCTATTGCATCTCCTTCAAGGCTAACGGTGACTACGTTGAGCTTGTTGTCGTCGGAGTAGTTGCCCAATCGGAAGAATCACTCTACTTTGGAAAGCCAGGCAAAGGTGTTGTCGCCTGTGAATATCGGAACTTCGAGCTTTTTTGTGAGTTCCAAAGGTGGTTGAAACAGGCCGTCTGTGTGTTGTGGTCCTTCGTCTCAATGGAAGAGGATGTGTTGAGAGTGCTCGCCATCGAAGACAGGCTGCTTCTCTGGGTTTCTGTAGCGCTCATATTCGTGGTCTTGGTATTGGTTCCATTGATGCGCCGGCGACTGTGCCGATGTTTGCAAAGCGCAAGCTAATGCGGTGTTTATCATGCAGCCTAATGTGTCTTGAAGGCCATCGATCGTAACAATCAGCTCTGTCTGATATTTTCCATTTTTTTTGTCCCTTCACCATATTTGACATTCGTGGAAAAAGTTCGTCGATGTTTCGTTGTATCAATGTTGTGACAGAGTCCCCCATCTTGACCGAGTCAGGGCTGGCGTGACTCGGATCCGCTGTTGTGTTCTTACCCACCGCACCAGTTGTTACACTCCCGGCACCCTGAATACCTTGCCTAGAGATGTCCATTTGTAATAAAACAGAGAATGTAACAGAATTTAATGTAAAAGCTTAGTCCTTGCAATGAAAATGTCGATTTCTTTATTTCTGAGAGCTGATTACAAAGAAGAGTGAAATAATGAATATTTGAAACAAGATGATTCAATGAGTTTTCCCGGAAAACCTCATAGCCCTCTAGCTATCAGCTAGCCTATTTCCTAATTATTAGTAGCCCTACTAATTGGCTCAACTCTCACTCATCCGTACCACTGTACTGCTCCTGCCTCTCTTTTGTGCTGTCGTTATGCTCTGTACCTGTAACGCAGTCTATCCTTCTTCTAATGTCTCTTTTATTCTTGTCATCAAGTCCAGCTGTCTCTTTTGTCTTGATTCCCTTTGATGTGTTCTCGGTGGTCTCCTTTCCTTGACCATGTCGTCGGAAGCACACTCGAAAGGGTGTATCACATCGGAATATCAACACGCAAGAGGTCATAGAAATTTAGTTAAAGAGCATTACTACAAGGTTAGAAAAAGAAGACTCGGGAAAAAAGAGCATGATATCTCCATTACCCCAGATTTCAGAGCTTCAAGAGATCTTCTATACGATTCTTAAGTGTTAAAACAAAATGGTATGAAATGCAGTTACTACCATGGAAGGAGATCCATGGAGAACTCTTTAATGACAACAAGATTCACTCCACGACTAGAGTTCATACATCCTTCTATAGCTTATAAATGATATCATTACAAGGAGGGAGGTCCATCGAATTTAACCAGAGCAAATGGAGTATACCGACACGAGGGGTTTCTGCTTGATCACATTTGATGGAAACCACCAGATAATGGATCTGGCTTGATTTTCCCAACCAAGAGTCTATTACATCCTTCTAGATACACTGATCCAAGGATATAGGAGGTTGAGAAATGTATGTTTGGTTAGAACAAGTTTATTTTGGATGTGAAGAAGCTGGAACCTGATGACTAATATGTTGAACGGGATGAGTGAAGACGTGGGAAGCCTTATCACATTGGAGATAACAGGGGAAAATCAAGTTGTGAGTTTATGAGAAACATTTGTCCCATTATTAGAAAGACTGAAATTAGAAGACTCATTCCTAAGGAATTCAATGAGGAAATGGATGTTGCTAAGTGGCTTGAGGAAATGACCAGGTACAAGAACTATGAAGCTTGTTCACGTGCTAATTATGAGAGTCCACAATATGTTTAGAGGAATCTAGATAGGAAGGGGCTGAGAAGACATAATGAGGAGATTAGGCCAGACGCAAAATTCACTCTCAAGGACAGCATATTAGTGCTACAAAGAAGTACATATGTGAATGAAAGATCAACGAATGTTGTGCTAATTGACAGGAGCACCAAACAGTTTTATTTTAGAGAAACTAGCCGATCTTCTCAAGTTGCCAATAGAAGACACAAGTCAAGTTTTAGTTCTCATGGATATGGACAGTGAACTGAAAGCAAAGAATGTTGCATTTGGATCAGCTTGTTGGTTCAAGAGGTTGAGATCAATGAAGACTACTGGGTACTAGACTGATAGGAGCAGTGACTTAGAGGTTAAATGCTTTATTACTATTTACTAAGTTTACAAATTAAGGGTTATTGTGAGATTAACCATTGTTTGTTAGGTTATCTCTCTAATCTAGCCTATATATATTGTCTAAGAGAGTGAGAGAGGATCATCGATTAACCTATATATATTGTCTAAGAGAGTGAGAGAGGATCATCGATTAACCTATATATATTGTCTAAGAGAGTGAGAGAGGATCATCGATTAATTTTGGTGAGTCTTAAAGGGGAATGGGAGGAGCTCCATTATCAAATTCCTCAAGTTTCATAGTAAATCCAGTTCCGTTATCTATAAAAAGTCACTTCTATTTACGTATCAAATTGGTATTAAAGCCATTTGAGATTGGGAAGATGGCAACAAAAGGAGACTTTTCAAAGAATCGCGAATCCTTGGTAAAGGCGGTTGAGACCCTGCAAAAGAACATAGAGAGGTTTACCATTCTGGAGGACAACATGAAAGAGATGAAGCAACAAATGGGGAAGTTGGACATTCTTGAACACTGGGAAAAGCAGATGATGGAGGATGAACGTCTTTCAGTGGTGTCAGGGAAACAACCCCAAGATGACACCAGAACTTCGGGAGTCCACGCGAGCCATAACGATGGATCGCAGAGGCAGATCACCCCAAACCCAAGGAGTTTGGTAATAGAGTTAAATCAGATTGGAGCAAACACGGTGGTGCAGAATGCTAAGTCTGAGAGTTTTCTTGACCTCAATTGTAAACCAAATTCTGTGGAGGTGTTGCCCAAGAGAAAAGACGAGAACAAAAAAATGTATTCCCATAAGATATTAGAGGGTAAGCTGAGGCACGACAAACAATCTACTAAGCCAAAGAGGACAGGGGTCAAAATGGCGAAACATGTCTACCAAGTGTTTGATCAAATGGTTATCAGAGAAAAGAGGAACATGAAAAAGAAAAAGAAGAAGAGATGGAGAAAACTTTAAAGGAAGAACTATAGCCTCTATAGAAGATATGAGGGATGTACTAAAAGGGAAAGAAGGATGCTGAAATACATGGCAAGATGGTGGTATTGCCATGTGTTAGAACATAGCGCTAAGAAGTTGAACCAAAAGATAGATGTCAAGATGAAGATGCATACCCACCAAGTGTTTGTGAAAATGTCTCGAAGAGGGAATAAGGCTACAATGAAGGGAAAGAAAAAGAAATTGAAAAAGCTTTTAAGGATTTTTGAATCTAAGAGTTGTATTGAACTCATTATAAACATAGATTTCATGGAAGAGTTTGAAAAGAGGAAATTTGGGAACATGGACATATGTTTCCTGCAGGGGCTGGAGGGACAGCTACGCCACGAGGAACAAACTGCTAAGCCAAAACAGACATATGTCGGTATGAATGTTCTATCTGCCAAGTGTGTCTTCAATGTCTATTAGAGGAAAAGAGAACACAAAGAAGAAAGAGAAGCAGAGATGTTTGAATCTTTCAAAGAAGAACCAGCTCAAAGGTCATAAAACTTGGACAGTGAGAGAATCACAAAGGATAACATCCTTGTGTCACTGGAGGAACATGGGTACTGACCAAGTGGCTAACAACATATGGCCGTCGAAGTTACCTAAGAAGAGGATAAAAGCAAAAATGAGGGAGATGAGTGATGTGCTGGTTTTAACGTAATAGATCAGCCATATTCATCAAGTGATCATTGGTAGGCACATAACAGAAGTCAAAATAGCCAAGGAGAAAATGTTCTGGACTAGCAGAAAGAGACACAAGTTTTAGCATATACAAAAGAAGAGGGAAGTGATGGTCTTATATTTTCACAAGAAAAGAGTTTTTGTTGATCAGATTTTCAAGATGAAGAAGAGAACAAGGTTGAAGCTGTAGAGAGAATTGGCAAAACCCATTTGCTTCCAAGCAATGGTCTATGTTAAACTGTTATGGCGGTTTGTCATAGTTAAAAAGAATCAATTCCTGAATAGACCTAAGTTTAGACATAAGCATAAACAAAGGAAGACATGTGTTGTGAAGAATGAAGAACAGGGTAAAGTGTTCTTTAAGATGTGGTGGTCAAATTTGTGTGCAAAGAAGAAGACAGAATGATCTGAATGATCTTGGGGACAAATTGGTGTCTGACAATACAAAAATTAAGAATATGTTGTACGTGAAAGTAGAATTGGTCAAGGTGTAGGTTCATGTAGCATTCTTCCAGAGATAATGGGCCTTATCATTGGGTAAAGGCGTCACTATTGCTGCTGAGACTATGAGCACCAAACAAAATGATGGAAAGACATGTAGTTTCCGCAGTCGAGTTTCCGCAGTCGAGTTTTGTGACTATGCAATCAATTGGTGGGATCAACTTGTCACATTAGGAGAAGAAATGGGGAGTATCCCATTGAGACTTGGAATGAGATGAAGATATAATGAGAAAAAGGTTTGTGCCAAGACATTATCATCGTGAGTTGCATCAAAGACTTAGGAGATTGAATCAATTTAGTAGAGGAGTGGAAGATTACTACCAAGAGATGGATTCACTCATGATCAAAGCTCACCTTGATGAGGAACGAGAAGCTAACCGAGAGATTCAAGATCGGTTTGAGTTGGAGCACTACTTGGAGTTGGAAGATATGTTACACAAGGCGATCTTAGTGGAGCAACAACTCAAGCGGAGGGATAGTACCACTCGCCAACTCTTCACCTGTAACTCATGCTCACGCTTTACTAAAGAGGAGAAACCATGCTATTCTAGGCCAATCTTGGAGGCAAAACCTGAAGAAGAAGCAAAGGCACCTGTTTCAAACCAAGCTTACAAAGACAAACCCGAGGCATATACTACACGGAGCCGAGATGTCCAATGATTCAAGTGTCAAGGAAGAGAGTACTACGCAAATAAATGTACTAAAAAGCGCACGATGATCTTCAAAGAGAATAGAGACATAGAGACCGAGGAAGAAGTAGAAAAGGAGTCTCATTCATGTCAAGAAAAATGTGAAGGATTTGCGCCTAAAGGAGAACTATTTTTTGTTATGAGAGCGTTAAGAGTTCAAATAAAAGTGGAAGCCAATGAACAAAGGGAGAAATGATTTCATACGAGCTGCAAAGTCAATGACAAGTTATGTAGCCTTATTATTGATGGAGAGAGTTTTACTAATGTAGTTAGTACTACAATGGTCGAGAAACTTAGATTGAATATCACGAAACATCCTTTACCTTACAACTTGCAATGGATCAACAACACCATTAATATTAAGGTAAAAGGTCAAGTTATGATTCCTTTGAAAATAGACAAGTATAAGGATGAGGTATTGTGTGATATTTTGCCAATGGAGTCCGGGCACATTATTTTGGGAAGACCATCGCAATATGATCGAAAAGTGTCTCATGATGGCTTCACCAACAAGCACACATTCGAATTCAAGGGAAAGAATATCACGCTTAATCCCATTTCACCACAAGAAATCTAGTTGGATGAACTCCACATTGAGAAGAGAAGTAAGAATACAAGTAAACCACTAGCCACTAATCGTCTGAAGGAGAGTGAGAGCTTAAACAAAATTCAGTCAAAAGCCTGGGTAAGTACACCCAAGAGGAAATGCTCGACCTTATACATGAGTGTAGGTTACATCAAACTCTCTATACCCAATGACACTAGTGTGAAGCTCACAGTTAACAACCCAACATCGGAGATATCAATGGGGAATTTTGTCAATTTATTGAAAGAGGAATATGAAAAAACTCGGTGTGCTTGTGTGTTGTTACCTAAGCAAACAAAGTTTGAAGCCGCTGGGAAGTTCACGTGTGTGTATGGAGATATAACAGAGATGGACTTTGACGAGACTTTTTCATTGAACACGGCCTTCAAAATGTGTTTAATTCCTTTGGTGAGATGCGTGTGTAGCAATCTTTTGATCCAACAAAGAACAAAGACATGATTGGAAATACGCAACTGTGAAGTTTGGAGAAGTTACCTCGGAGAATCCCACAATTCTTACGGAAGACAAGGAGCTTGAATTTCTCCCACGACATGCAAGGCTTAAAAACATGGCGTACCCATCAAGGATGAAAGTAAATGTCCAAGTTGATGTGTTCAAAATAGAGGTTGCTAAAAGTGAAAAATTCAAAATAGGACAAGATGTATACGCCAAGAAGAAGATACTAGATGTGAAGAAACAGGGAATTCCTCTTGGAAACCAGTGTTTCATCCTTGGAGCTGGTATTGGAATGGATGGTAGTGAGGAAAATTTTATTATTCAATGGAAAGCAATATGGACTTCATTACTTAGATCTCACTAAATTGGCGCTATTGGAAACAATCCACCATACCTTTACTTTGAAATGTTTGGACATGGAGGTTTCGTTGCTCAACAGCTAACAATGAAAGGCGCGGAGTGATATTTGAAGTTAAAGATCAAATGAAGGTTCACCCAAGGGAATAAAGGATTCATGCCACCAGAGAATCTAATTTCCCTCGAGTGATATCACCACAAGAGGAGGGGTGATATAGCCCTCGAGTAAGAAGACTAGATGGAAGAGATGGAGGTTCCAAAGCTGGCTTTAACTCTCTCTTTGGAACCAAGATGATTGAAGCAATGCAGGGAATCGACAAGCTGGCTTGCGCTCTCTCTCGTGGATTCTATTAAGGGTGTGAGGATGGATTGAAGTGCGACAAAGAGGGGTGATAAGTCTTTGATACGACAAGGGTCTCTCTCGAGCTTAGGATGTAGCCGCGCCTATGTTGCAAGAGTTAGGATTTTCTTAAGAGAATTGTGTTATTTTATTAATAAAAGATAAAAAAAATATTACACATGTGCACAGGGACTTTATAAGAGTCTATCAGCTAGTCCTAGGGCCGAGAAAAGTTAAACACAACAAGTAAAAACAAACCACAAAACTAAAGAGAACTATGCCGCTTTTATATCTTGTCTTACACAATAATTTAAAATAAATAGCTAAGTATTTAAGACACTCTAATAGAACTAGAGTCTTAAGTTTGAACCTGAAAAGGCAACAAAAAATGAATTCATGCGACTTACCTTGGCACGGGTGAGGTTGAAGCTTGGAAACTCATCGTTGAAGCCTTCTCGGATATCTTTGATTCCAGCTCGGTCAAAGCCTGTTTATTCTCAGTAGTTAAGCTTTTCTTGATAGGTTTCCGAGTGTAATTTTGATCCTAGCTTCAACGCTGGAGTGGCCTCTGTTGTAGACAACTTTGTCGTGTCTCCTCTGTCTTTGGACCAGCGATAGGCTTTTCACGTACCACCTCTATTTCCGTGCAAAATCTTTTGATTCCGACCTGAGCACTCATTTCCTTGGTGTTGATTTTTTTGTTAATATCGAGGCTTACATCCTGTGTATGAGTCATTATTTCTTTGGAACATGGAGCTTGAGTTTTCTCAGCATCGGTTATGCGGTATACGGTGTTGCTTGGTAATTGCTCTTCCTCTTCGATTAATAGAGCTTGTACGTCATCATTAAACTTTTCCCTGATTCTCTTAAGTTTATTTTGTTTAATGGGGCCCTCCCTCACAATTGGTATCTCGGGTATGTCAATGGGGTCTAATACCGGTATTTCGGGTTCACTACGGATGGTCTCATCATTCCCCTCCCCTTGAGAGGGTTCTGACCCTAGAACTACTTCTCCTGCGTCAAAAGGAGACAAGTCAGCCACATTAAAAGCTTTAGAAATGTTGAACTCACGTGGGAGGTCGATGTGGTTGGCTTTGTCATTGATTCTTTCCAAGACTTTGAACGGTGAAACTTTCAAAGTAACTTTCTTAGGGAGTTGAAAGAAACTTTCTGTTCAGGCCCCCAAGAGAATGGTACATTCTTCTTGATCACGGCGGTGAGTGGGGCTTCTATAGAGCTGAAGTCTTTAACAAACTATCGGTAGAAGCTCGGCAAGCCATGAAAACTCTAAATTGTCCAATGCTAGTTGGAGTGGGCCATTCTTGGATTGCTTTGATTTTCTCCTCATCGACTTGTAATCCCTATGAACTAACGACAAACCTAGGAAGACAAGTTTATCAGCGCAAAATTTGCACTTCTTGAGGTTAGCATAGAGCTCTTCCTTTCGGAGAACCTTTAAGACTTGCTTAAGGTGCGTTAAATGATCTAACAAACATTTAATATAAATCAAAATATCATCAAAATAAAAAAACATGAACTTATTAATGAAGCTCCTAAGAACTTTGTTTATGAGCCTCATCAATGTGCTTGGAGCATTTGTTAAAACTGAAAGGCATCTCAAGCCATTCCTAAAAACCTTGTTTTGTCTTGAATGCGGTCTTCCATTCATCTCCCTCTCTCATCCTTACTTGATGATATCCACTCTTGAGGTCCACTTTTGAGAATACTGTCGCTCCACTTAGCTCGTCTAACATGTCATCTAGATGTTGAATGGGTTATCGGTACCTTATAGTGATGTTGTTTATGGAACGACAGTCGACACATCCTCCACGTGCAGTCCTCTTAGGTACTAGTAGGAATGGGACCGCACAAGGCCTGAGGCTCTCTTGGATGTAGCATTTGTTCATCAGTTATTAGACTTGTGCCTCGCATTCCCTAGCCTCTTTCGGGTTCATTCGATAAGCCGGTTGGTTTTGTAAAGCTGTTCCGGGTACGAAGTGTATCTGGTGCTCAATTCCTCGGAAAGGTGGTAATCTATTTGGTATTTCCTCGGGGAAGACGTCTTGAAACTTTTGTAAGACCGTGGTGACTTCCCTAGGTAGTTCTAAGTCTGAAAAATCAGAGACTAATGCTTCCTTGAAGACCATTAGTAGCACGGTATGTTTGATATTAACAATTTACAAACTGATTGTAGTGAAAGGTAGAGGCTAGACTTCCTTACCTGACTTTCTTTGTTCATTTTTATTTGCATTTCGTGAACTTGTGATGGGCTGAGGGGTGCCAAGTTGTGCATATGTTTCTTGTAGGTGAAGGAATAGTAGTTGGTTCTTCCATCGTGCATCACCTCCCGGTCAAACTGCCAAGGCCTCCCTATAAGTAGATTCCCCCGTTGCATGAGCACCACATCATAGACAACACGGTCATGATACTTCCCAATGTTGAAAGGAATGGTAACTTGCTCTACAATCTTCAACTCGGCTTGATCAATGAGCCATCACAATCTATAGGGTCTTGGGTGTTTTGTTGTAGGAAGTCCGAGGTTGTCTGCCATGTATTTGCTTGCCACATTGGTGCATGATCCGCCATCAATGACTCTATTATTGATGTTACAACATATGTGAAATATTTTTTCTCGTTCAGCCGTCTCCTCCACATTAACCATAGGACTCAATACTTGTCTAGTGATCAAAATTTCTCATACCTCTGAATACTTAGTGCTTTCTTTTGGCTCGTTACCGTCCTCGTCTAGCTTATGTTGAGAATCGTACTCTCCACTAGGAAAAAAAATCATCACTCTTTGATTTGTGCAATCTCTAGCATAGTGCCCACTACCCTGGCATTTGAAGCAAGTGATATATCTTGTTCTCAGAGTGCTAGAAGCTTGTTCTGGTTGAGGTTTATTTTCTTGTCTCGGTTTATTGCTTCTAGGCCAAAACTTGGAATCGGTGTCTACATATTTTCCTTTGTCTGGGGCTTTGTTTACGTTGGAAGTAAACCAAGGTTGAGTCTGGCGTGGTCGTGGAAGATAAGAGGTTTTCTTCTTAATTTGTTGCTTGACTTGTATGGCAAGATGTAGAACCTCATGCATTTGGTGATAAGGCTGGCACTCAAACTTTCGAGAAATCCGGTCTTGTAACCCATCAAGAAATCTTCTGTATCATTCAACTCTAGTCAACCTCTCAGTGTTTCAAACTCATCGTAATACTCTTCTACTATCTTGTTGTCTTGTATGAGTTTCCATAATTTCTTTCGATTTTCCCAGTGATCATGTGGAGGAACGCATCGTCTTTTCAACGCTTCTTTCATCTCTTCCCAAGTCCTAATGTTACCATAACAATGCCTCTTTTTCTCAGCTAGTTCACGGTCCCACCAAGTTAAGGCGTGCTCGATGAGTTGGGCTGAAGCCACTGCTACTTTCTTCTGATCAGTATAGTTGTAACACTCGAATATATACTGCATACGCTTCTCCCAGTCTAGGTACACATCCGGGTCGAACTTCCCAGCGAAGGTTATAGGTATAACCTTCACGTGGCAACCTCCTTGTTGGTAAGGCTCCTCCTTCCGGTACCGTCGTTGGTGTTGAGAATCTTGTCAACTGTTCCTAGGCTCGGGTTGGTTAACATTTTGGATTTCTTCCTCGTCAGTCTGGTACAAATCCTCTTCAGTACGAGCTCCTCTCCTAGGTTGAACATTCCTAGCGTTGACTACCGGGGGTTGTTCTCGAGTCATCTTCTCATCCATGGTTTGCAACCTCTCTTGAATATTCACTAATATTTGAGCCATAGCGTCCAGCGGCTCGATTGGTGGTATTGGTGGTATCCGTTTTTCTTCCATTCCGAGATGGTCCTACAATCAAGTGAGAACACTAGGTGATATAATCAACATAAACAACAACTCAACAAATTCGTGATTTTTTTTTTTTTTTGTAAAATTCCAACAATATAAATTAAATAAAGAAATGTGACAAGTACGAAATAAATTATAATTTTTATGGGTTTTAAAAGGCTTTTATAAAATGAAATAAATTAAATTTTAAAGAAAAAGTGTGAAAATTTTATGGGTTTTGCTAGGGTTTTCAACAAAGAGAAAATATGAAAACTTGCAATAAAAGAAACAAATAAAGCCGACACAACCTGATGTAGAACGGCTTGGGCTCTGATACCAGATGATATAGCACTCGAGTAACAAAGACTAGATGATAGAGATGGACGTTCCAAAGCTGGCTTTAACTATCTCTTTGGAACCAAGACGATGGAAGCGATGCAAGGAATGGACGGGATGGCTTGTGCTCTCTCTTGCGTATTCTAGTAAGGGTGTGAGGATGGATTGAAGTAGGACACAGAGGGATGATAAGTCTCTGATACGGCAAGGTTTTTTCTCGAGTTCAGGGGGTAATCTCGCCTAAGTTGCAAAAGCTAGAGTTTTGTTCCTAAGAGAACTACATTATTTTATTAATCAAAGGTAAAAAAAATTACACAGCTGCAATCGGACTTTATAAGAGTCCATTAGCTAGCCCTAGGGCCGAAAAAAGTACAACAAGTAAAAAGCAAAATGCAAAACTAAAGAGAACTATGCCGTTTTTACATTCGTCTTGCATGATAATTTAAAATAAATAACTATGTGTTTAAGACACTCAAATAAAACTAGAGTCTTCAGTTTAAACTTGAAGAAATACAACAAAAATTTAATTCATGGGACTTACCTTGGCGCGGGTGAGATTAAAGCATGAAAGCTCATCGTTGAAGCCTTCTAGGGTATCTTTAATTCCAACTCGGTCATCGCATGTTTCTTCTCGGTAGTTAAGCTTTTCTTGACAGGTTTTCGAGTGTAATTTTGATCTTAGCTTCAACGCTCGAGTGGCTTCTAGTGTAGACAACTTTGTTGTGTCTCCTCGGTCTTTGGACTCGACAATAGGCTTTTCACGTACCAGCTCTGTTTCCGTGAAAAATCTCTTTATTCTGTCTCGAGCACTCGATTCATGGGTGTTGATTTGTTGGTGAATATCGAGGCTAGCAATTTGGCCTGAGGGAATTCTCCCGGAGCTCATGGTGTTGTCTTCTCGGTGTTTCCTTGGTGATCTCGGCTATTTCTTGTTTCGCTTATGTTTCCTACAATATCTCTCGATCCAACGTAATTAAATGTGGTCCTTGCCAAAGGAAATGAGAACTTACCTCCTGTGTACGAGTCGTTATTTCTTTTGACCATGGAGCTTAAGTTTCTCGGCAGTGGCTATGCGGTATGCGGTACGCGGTGTAGCTTGGTGATTATGCTTCCTCTTTGATCAATAGAGCTTGTACAACATCATTGAATGTTTTCCTGAGTCTCTTAAGTTTATTTCGTTTAATGGAGCCCTCCTTCCCAATTTGTTATCTCGGGTATCTCAATGGGGTCTAATACCGTTATTCTAGGTTCACTACAAATGGCTTCATCAAGGGGGATGATATGATCATGGAGAGCATCAAAGATGAAGAAGAATTACAAGTGCCAAGTTGACCGATGACAAGAGCAAGGACCAAGTGGCTGAAGGAAGCACTCATGGGATTAATACAAGACGTGAAGAACCCAAAGCCTAAGGAGGATAATCCCCTGGATAATTTGATCTCTATACAAGGGAAGACAAGTTCACAATGCTAGATGGCGTTGAGATCAAGACATTTACTATTTTTCCTTATCTTTTGTCTTATCCCATTGCGTTTTCCAAAAAAGGTTTTAATGAGGTGCCTTGTTTCTCCTCACCTAGGCCATCAAGTATTTCGTTCAATTCTACCAAGGCCCATTTAAAAAGAAGACGAATCCACTCAAGAGAAAATGTATAATTTATTCAAGAGGGGATGAATCTACTTGGTTTTTGAAGATTTTAGCGTGTTCTTATTTAAACGTCTTGGTTATATTTATCTTAGTCAAAATCATTAAGTTCATGAGTAAGTCTTTTTATATCTTAATTCATTCACTTTGGTCGTCTAGAAATTCTTATAAAAAATCGGCCAAAGAGAATGATCAAACACACCTTCTTTTTATCAATAAATCAGTTTTCACATTTTTATTCTCTTTTGTTCCTTTGGAACATTTTGGTTCGTCTTTGTGTGTTATATTCAACGAATCATCAAGGTTTACCAAACAAAATCCATATCGTTTGTGTGGCCATTCTACCGTTCAAGATCTTAAGTTATTTAGTTGAGGGTATTGTTATTCGGTTTGATATATCGTCATGTTGGTACTCGCTAAGTCTTCTTATTGCAAAGAACTCCACCATCTTTTTTGTTGAAGAGTTAAGTAAAAGGGCTTCAACTTAGGTTTAGTATACCCTTGCTTTGGATCTTACATGCCTTCATCGAGTCAAGGGTTATCCGATCAAGTGTTTAAGTGATCTTTCCTAAGGGAATCCACATCAGGATGACTACCTTGACTAAGAGTTTATTTTCTTACGCCCTCTTTGTGAATGCATGGAAAGAACCTAGGACAGAAGGAAACCTAAGTGGCAAAATGGAACACGAGACTAAGGCTGAAATGGAGAAAGGATGGGGAAATTGGGTAGTAATCTTTTGGTCTAGTGGAAACAATGTAATATCTTATTAGCAAAGTTACAGTTGTACTAGAAACTCGTTTTTAATTTAACTAATCTGGTTTCATGCTATCATGACTCGTCTATAGGTAATTTCATGCCTAAAATTGCTAAATAAAAAGGGAATGAAAAATCTGACAAGTTTCATGTCTGTATGGATTCTTGCTAAGTGTTTAGCCAATTAAGAGAAATCTGGGTTAGGGAGTTTCACGCAGCCCACTGATAGGTTACGTATTTTACGTATTTTAGTATATCTTTTAGAGTCATTTTTGGTGTTTTCCGAGTCTTATCAGGTCAAATCATGCTAGGAAGAGTTCTAATACCTTTCGCAGTAAGATTTGGAGCAAAAGATGCAAAAAATGCAGATACGTCTAAATTTTATCTTTATATGAGGAACTTTCCACCGATGGATTATTATCCTCAAGTTTGGATACAAGATAGATATTTGAGTTATCTTTAATTTGGAAGTAGTTTAAAGGCAATCCAATAGTGCGATCAAAATTTATGACGAGTTTCGTGAAGACGGTCCAGTATGGCAAGTAGATGAAGCATGCGCGGAGCCAAACTGGCGTGAAGAACCAGATCGATCGATCCAGAAATACCGTAAGACTCCAAATCGACCGATCCAGACCAGATAGACCAATCCAGACCCGATTGACCTACCAGATTGACTTGACCAGATCCGATCGACCGACCGGATCGATCGATCCAAGCCTTAAAAGCTGCCCAAGAAAAATGGAAAAATTGTTTTTTCTAATTGGTTTAGGATTTCGACCTAAAAGTTTTTGTACCTATAAATACTTATTTTTAAGCCATTGTTTGAAACTAGGACTGTGAAACTTGAGGACGAAGGACCCTAGCTTGTAGACAAACTTCATGCCACAGAAGGACAATATGCTGTTAAGGCCGAAGAGGCTACGGTGCTGTCCGGCAAGGTCGATGAACTACTGCATATTGCAAGTGATTAGGTACCAATGGATATTGATGAAAGGAGTGGAGCCCCGAGAGGTCTGGACGAGTTTGGAACCAACAAGGATCTGGGAAGAGAAGCTGAAAATGTTGTGGTGTCATGACTTTCCTCGCTTTGTTCCATTTACTTTTATTTTTCAAACACGATACCCAGGAGGGTTTTAATCAGCTTTTCTTTTGAACTTTGGTTTTTGGTTTCCCAACAGGGTGTTACTTAATGTGTGATCCCCTTTCGAGTTCACATTTTAAAATATGTTTTTCATGATGCATGTGATTTTTTGAGCTTAGTCGATAAATGGTGTACAAGAGATAAGTACGCAAAAATTCCAAAGGAATGTGTATTTATTTATAAGAGGGTTACATGCATAAAAACAAGGACAAAAAGAGGACCGCCACATGACGCGAGGTCGTGGTCTCGTTAACTTATTTGGTTAAGCTTTTGCCTCATCCAGTGGGATGTGGAGTTTGGTAGATAGGTTGCTGCACTCGTGGGTTCAATCTGCCTATGTATCCTGTCAAAGGATTAAGACATACATAGTTTATTTTTAAGGTATCCAGTAATAGTATTTCTTAAGGTTCATGGTGTTCTTTGGTCGTTGTTCAGGTATCCCATTTATGTGCTTTTTTAATTTGTAAATGCCAGGACAAACTATCTCGGTGATCTGGTATGGCCCTTTCCATTTGGTGGCAAGTTTTATGGCATTCAGTTCCTTTGTATTATAAAAAAAAATTCTAAGGACCTGCTCGCCCACGCTTAACCTCCGAGGTCAAATTTTAGAGTTGTAGAAGTGGTTGGTGGCCTGTTGGTAATTTGTATCATGGCTTAATCTCGAGGTTCGTCAATTAGATCAAGTCTATGCTCGAGCATATCGTTATTACGGTGTTCGTTTTCTTAAAAAAGAGTGTGGCAATGTCCTAGTAGCGAGACTTCAGCAGGGACTACCACTTCGATTTGGTAAGCTAAGGAGAAAGGAGTCTCATTAATATAGAATTATATTGTTTTCCCTAGCAGTCCTGCAAACATTTTGTTCACTAATCTTTGGTACATTGCCCCGATGTTTTTTAAGACGAAAGGCATTACATAGTTAGACCAGCTCTCATTTGGTTCACACAATTGGAAGAAGGCTCAATTGCCAACTTTTAGACACCTGCTATGAGTTTCTTCAAACAGTACTCCATGCTCATGGTGGAGGGGAAAACTGATGCTGAACTGTGGAATCTCACGCAAGGAACTCAACCATTGAGAAAGTATATCATTAAGTTCAAAGAGACAATGGTCAAGATTCCCAACTTGTCTGATTTTGCAGCACTCGCAACATTAAGAAATAAATTATGGCACAAATCCAGGATCTGTGAGGAGCTAATCGTTCACAAACCACCCATTATACAAGAGACGCTTCATAGAACAACAAACTGGATACTTGCCAAGGATGATAGGCTAGCTCTCTCAAAACGATTCAAGACGACCAAACTGCCTCCTGTGTCGCCTACAAAGAAACCTGATCCTCAAGATCCTAAGCAACCCAAGATATTTGGCACATTCGCCTTAAGAAGTGGAAACTTCAAAGGAAAAGGGACAAGATCACAAATCCCCGTCAAGAACGGAGCCTACCCAAGCAACAAGTGGATACGAAATGAGAACGCGTATTGTGATATCCACAAAAGCAACGGTCACGTCACCATAGATTGCAAGAAACTCTACGATATGCTAACTACAAGATTCATTATTGGAGAGATCCCTGATACAGATTTGTAAGAGCTTGAACATGAGCATGAAGAGTCAAAGATTCACGAAGACATGGAAGTTGAAGCATCTCCTACGAAGAAAACAAAAATTTTGGAGTAGGAACAGTCAATCCCGAGCAAGAAACAGATCACCATGATTATGGGGGCATCAAAACTGTTTCAAAAATACATCAACTTTTATCAAGGGTTCATCAACAAAAAAGCGCTCCGTAGAAGACAAAAGACAGTTAGTTCGCTGGAAGACGATTACCCGATTCTTTCAGGTAAAAGGAGACAGAGAAATTGGACAAACTGCATGATGACACGCTAGTCATCACCTTAGACTTTGGTAATTAGGAGGTATTAAGGATCGTAATCGATATAGGAAGTTCAACCGA
The DNA here is from genome assembly GCA_963922655.1 of Cardamine chenopodiifolia. Taxonomy (NCBI): domain Eukaryota; kingdom Viridiplantae; phylum Streptophyta; class Magnoliopsida; order Brassicales; family Brassicaceae; genus Cardamine; species Cardamine chenopodiifolia. Next base: position 4,846,197 of record OZ000479.1, read on the forward strand.
TATGATATTTTTGGAAACCTTAGTCCGAACTGGAATCCGACGAACGTAAATGAATGGGCCTCCAACGTAGCTTATTTCATTCATAAGCGAGCACTATCATTTCTAGGCACAATAAAACTTCCTCTCCAAGCATCTAAAGTAACCAAGATCATTGAATTCACAGTTTTGGATCATATATCGGCTTACAATATATTCTTAGGAACTTTGTGGTTATATGCAATGCGAGCTGTACCATCAATATATCTCCAATGCCTAAATTTCCCAACCCCAGATGGAATTGGAGAACTTAATGGGAGTAAACACACTGTGCGAGCTTACAATATGGGCAGTCATAAGTTGATGGTCCAATACCAATTACAGATCCAGGGCCCTGTGCTCGCCGAGAAGAAGAGCAGAAGAATTCGTGTCTCAAACCAATCATGGCTGCTGGAAATATTGAATCAGTATTTATCAATGATGATGCTTTAGAAAGATGCATAAGAATTGGGGCACATATTCAAAAGGAAATGAGAGACGAACTAGTCGAACTCCTCAAAAGTAACAAGAAAACTTTTTCTTGGTCTGTATCTGATATGTCTGGAATTGACAAATATATCATCTCTCACGAGCTGAATATCGACCTTACCTCCCAGCCGGTCAAGCAAAAGAGGAGAAAGCTAGGGCCTGATCGAGCACAAGCTGTTAATGACGAAGTTGATCGATTATTGGATGCTGAATCAATTTGAGAATTAAAGTATCCTGAGTGGCTTGCGAATCCGGTAGTTGTCAAGAAGAAAAATGGGAAGTGGAGTGCTTGTGTGGACTTTACCGACCTTAAAAACGCTTTCCCCAAGGATATCTTTTCACTCCCACATATCGATCAAGTTGTAGAAGCAACTGCCGGCCACAAAATCTTGATATCTATGGACGCATTCTCCAGTTACAGTCAGATTTTGATGCTCCCAAAGAACCAGGAGAAGATGTCGTTCATTACCAACAAAGAAATCTACTACTACTGCTAAAAAAATGGTAAATATGTGTTAACACAATTACCTTTGACTTGAATCTTTTCTTGTCCTCAAGCAAGAACAATGAAAACCCAAATCCAAAGAAAAGTTTGAAAAATAAGAGCGACATAGAAAAGACTAAGGAAGAGGATGCATTACAAGTACCAGATGGATACTAAGACTAAGCGGCTGAAGGATGCACTTGGGGCTTAGTTCTAGAAGTGATGGACTCAAATACTAATAAAGACAAAAATCACACTACTCTTGTCTCAATACAAGCAAGAGAAGAATACTAAATGGACTTGAGACCAGTTTTGTACTCTTTTTCCTTACCCTTGATTTAATCCCAATGGGTTTTTCCGAGAAAGGTTTTAATGAGCAAAACTTGGTTCTCAAATTCTCATAAGCCCATTTGTATTTGATCTAAGTTCAATAAGAGTTATCTCCACTTAAGGCCGAGGAGATATTTTGTCGATTTTTATCGCTCATTTTCCATCTAAAATATCTAGTCAAACTCTAAATTATTTCTTTTAATGTTTAGGACCTATGAATTTCTGGGTTTGTTTCATCTCATGGATGATCAGACTCTTTATAACCTCTTGGCCGAAAGATGGATCAAACACACAAATGTTCTTGTAATCAAATTATGATTCTCTTTAGCAATCACCTTTTTTCCTTTAGAATTCTTTTGATTTATCTTGGTGAGTCATATCCAAGAGATCATTTCAGTTTATCAAACGTAGCCCATAACTTTTGTGTGGCCATTTTATTGTTCAAATATCTGGAGAAGTTCAAGCAAGGGTATTGGTCTTTAGTTTATACACCATCGAATTGATATATACACGCCTCTCAACCTCTAAGGATCCACCGCCTAAAGTGCTTGAAGAGTAAAAAAATCGGCTTGGACTTTATTTCTATACCTTTGAGTCATAAATGCCTTCATCGCCTCAAAGATTATCAATCTGATCATTGAGTGCAGTTTCCTTGGGAGTTCTACATCATCTGGTATCAAACCATCACTCAAAGATCTTCATCGATCATCATCACCATCTTACCCTTTAATATTTATCATCGCCGTTTCGATCATCTTCACCATCATCAACCGATCATCTTCTTCATCCCGGCCTTCATTCCTCATCACCATCTGATCATCACCTTTTCACCATCCGATCATCGCCTTCATTACTTGATCATCACAACTGTTCGTCATGCCTGTTCATCACTTGGGCCTTACCGATCAATCATGATCATCAGTTGATTGATCCCCACTAGAAGACCTTCAAACTTGATGGTTACGTTTTCTTCTTGCACCCCTTCGTATTTTTATTTTCTTTTTCCCGAGAAGTTCTTTTTCTTTCATTCTAAAATAGCTTTAGCGATCAGAATTTTATAAAAATAAAAAAAGAAGAGATAAAAAGATCCATATATATATATATATAAGAAGAGAAAAATCTGATTGTTAGGGTTTTATCTTTTCTTTCTATCATTCAAAAATCTTTTGGGGATTGCTTGAATTGTTTGATTGATCGTTTGATCGCCTTGAGTTGTTTGGTCGTTTGACCAATTTATCACTAGCATGTTTGTTACTTAAACTTGTGGCGTTTGATTATTCCATTTGATCATCTTTGGGGATTATTCTCTAGGATAGGATTACTACTTTAACTGAAACTTCAGAGATTTGCTTAGTTAATCGTAAGAGATTGAGAGATAAAAAACCTTGACTGAAAACATTTGGAGAGAAAAAAATTGAGAAAAACACTAGTCAAGAACCTTTACTTCTAATCCGTTTGTTGAATTTTGTAGGAAACACCATGTCTAATAACGGAGACAACCATGAAGGAGAAGAGCAATCAACCATTCCTAATCTCCAAATGCAATTATTGATGGGAATTCATATATGGGAATTCCAGACATCCTAGACGTGCTAGAGAAGGCAGATGCAAAGATGATAACCTAGGAGGGTTAAAACTAATGATCCAAAAACTTATCTAGAATGGGGAAAAAAGATAGAACTTGTCTTTGATTTTAAAGACTACACCGAGTACAAGAAGGTTTGTGTGGCCGTAACCAAGTTCTATGACTATGAAATCAATTGGTGGGATCAACTTGTAACCAGCCGAATGAGAAAGAGAGAGTATCCCATTGAAACATGGAAAGAAATGAAGACGATCATGTGAAAGAATATTTCTGCCTACCCACTATCACCGTGAGTTACATCACAAACTAAGGAGGGTAGCATAAGGGAGTAGAGGAGTAGAATACTACTCTTAAGAAATGGAGTCTCTAATGATCAAACCTCATAGTGATGAAGACCATGAAGCAACTATGGCTAGTTCTTTTGAGGCCTGAACCATGAGATACAAGACCGATTGGAAATGGAGCATTATGTGGAACTTGAGGAGACATTGCATAAGAAAATCTTAGTGGATCAACAGATCAAGAGGAGGGGCAACATCTCCCGCCAATCATTTGGCTCTAACTCATAGCCGCATTATGTGAAAGAAAACAAGCCGGGTTACTCTAGACTAAAATTTAAAAAAAAGCCAACAAAAGAAACCAAGGCAACCTCTACTAGCCAAGAATACAAGGGTAAGATCGAGATTTCTACTACCAGAAACCGAGATATCCAATGTTTCAAGTGCCATGGAAGATGGCATTATGCTAATGAGTGTCCTAACAACTGTACCATGATTCTAATAGAAAACAGGGAGATTGATACCGAAGAAGAAGCGGAGTCGGATTCTCATTTATCATTGGATGATTGTGAAGAGTATGCGCTTAAAGGAGATTTGTTGGTTACTAGCACAACTAGGGTTCAGAAAAAAGTTAAGGCCAATGACCAAAGAGAGAACTTGTTTTACACTAGATGCCAATTTAATGACAAATTGTGAAGCCTCATTGTCGAGGGAGGAATTTTTACTAATGTCGCCAATTCAATCATGGTCTAAAAGCTTTGATTGACCACAAAAAGACATCCTAAACCATACAACTTGCCATGGCTAAACGACACTGAGAATCTAAGTGTGCAAAGGCAAGTATACAGATGAAGTGTTGTGTGATGTTTTTCCAATAGAGGTTAGGCACATTTTTTTGGGAAGGTCGTGGCAGTATGACCGTAAGGTAGCTCATCATGATTTCACTAACAAGCATACCTTTAAACTTAGTGAGAAGAAGGTCATGCTCAATCTCCTGACATTGCAAGAGATCTACTTGGATCAATTACACCTTGAGAAAGCAAACAAGCAAAAGAGTGACCACCCTAACACTAAACACCCAAAAAGAGACCGTGAGTTCGAGGAAAACCTTGAAAAAGGCCTGCGAGAGTACACCCGTGAGGGAACACTCTAATTCTATGAGAGATCAAGTGAGGTCAAGATGATTCTTTATACTAAGCAACTGTGTCATGTTTATTTACATGAAAACTCTTATGAGTTTGACTTACCTAGAGCCGGTGCTACTGAGCAAAGTCACTTCTCTTTTGCAAGACACTAAAATGTTTTCCCGGAAGAAAACCAAAGTGGATTGCCACCAATTTGTGGCATTGAGCATCAAATAGAATTTGTACCCAAAGCTTCACACCCAAACCGGCCAGCTTATAGGAACAATCCTGTGGAGACCAAGGAGCTTTAGAAACAAGTGAGTGAACTTATAAAGAAAGGACACATAAGTGAGACCATGAGCCCATGTGTCATGCCGGTCTTTCTAGTACCTAAGAAGGATGGGACTTGGCGAATGTATGTAGACTGTCAAGCCATTAAGAACATCACGGTAAAGTATACATAGGCTAGATGTTTTACTAGATGAACTGCAATGGTCTAGGGTGTTCTCAAAGATATACTTGAAAAGCAGATTTCACCAAATTAGAATAAAAGAGGGTGATGAGTGGAAAACATGTTTTAAGACTAAATATGGATTCTATGAGTGGTTAATAATGCCATTTGGCATAAGAAATGTGTCTAGTACTTTTATGCGTTTGATGAATCATGTTTTGAGAGCATTCATAGGCATCTTTGTATTTTTCTACTTTGATGATATCTTAGTCTTTAGCAAAAGCTTAGACGATCATATAGACCTTTGCATTCTGTGTTAAATGTTCTTAGAAAGGAAAATCTCTATGCCAACTTGAAAAATGCATGTTTTGTACGAATAACCTTGTCTTTTTAGGTTTTGTTGTGAGTACACATGGAATTCAGGTTGATTTCGAGAAGGTAAAAGCCAATCGAGAGTGGCGAGTTAAAAGACAGTTGGAGAAGTCAGAAGCTTACATGTCCTTGTCGGCTTCTATACATGATTTGTGAAGGACTTGAGCATTATTGCTGCACCACTTACATAAGTGATTAAGAAGGATGTTGCACTCAAATGGGAGAAAGCACAAAAAGAGGCATTCCAAACCTTGAAAGGGAAGCTCACAAACGGACCACTCTTATCTTTCCCTAACTTTTTGAAGACATTTTAAATTGAGGGTGATGCGTCTAGAGTGGATATTGGAGTTGTTCTAATGCAAGAGAAGAGGCCTATTACTTATTTCAGTGAAAAGCTTGAAGGCGCCACCTTGAACTATCCAACATACCACAAGGAGCTTTATGCCTTAGTTTGAGCGCTATAAACATGGCAGCACTATCTTTGGCCAAAGAGTTTGTGATTCACACTGATCATGAGTCACTTAACCACTTGAAGGGTCAACAAAAGCTGAAAAAGAGACATGCTAGGTAGGTAGAGTTCATAGAGACATTTTCTTATGTCATCGAGTACAGACAAGGTAAAGAGAATTTATTGGTAGATGCACTCTCTCGACCATATGTTGTACTCTCTACTCTTGAAGCCAAGCTCTTAGGATTTAAAAAAATCAAGGCTTACTATGAGAATGATTCGAATTTGAAAGAAATATTTCTTTCTTTTGAAAACTTTGCTAGTGGAAAACACTATAGGGTTGATGGTTTTCTTTTATTTGAAACCCGCTTGTGTGTTCCTAATTTTTCCTTGAGGGATTTGTTCATAAGGAAAACTCATGGAGGAGGACTGATGGGACACTTTGGAGTCGCCAAAATATTGAGTATTAAACAAAAACACTTCTACTGGCCGTGCATGAGGAGAGATGTGGAACATATCTGTGTTCGTTGTGTTACTTGCAAGTAAGACAAGGCCAAACACAACCGTAGGATATTTATACTCCTTTGCCTATTCCCAATGCAGCATGGACTGATGTATCAATGGAATTTGTATTACTCTTTCCTAGGACTAAAAAAGGACGAGACTCTATCTTTGTGGTTGTAGATAGGCTCTCGGAAATGGCTCACTTTATTCAATGTCCTAGGATTGATAATGCATCACTTCTCATTGCGTTGTTCTTTAGAGAGGTTGTTCGTTTATATGGTATGCCTAGAAAAATTGTATTTGATAGGGACACTAAATTTTTGAGTCATTTCTGGAAGACCTTATGGTCCAAGATAGGGACTAAACTTTTGGTCTCTACAACTTGTCATCCGCAAACTGATGGGCAAACTAAAGTAGTTAACAAGACTTTGACAACACTCTGCGTGCAATCACTAAAAATAACATTAAAACTTGGGAAGATTGTTTGTCTCGTGTTGAATTTGCATACAACTATTCTCTCCATTTTGCTACTAAGTACTCACCTTTTCAGTTGGTATATGATTTAAATCCTTTGTCAACATTAGACTTGATCCCCTTGCATTTGACTGAAATTGCTAGCTTAGATGGCCAACAAAAGGCTAAGACTGTTAAACATATGCATGAGACGGTCCGGATCAACATTGAAGAAAGGAAAAAACAATATCAAAGGATAGCCAACAAGGGAAGACATAAGCTTATTCTTGATCCAGGCGACTTAGTGTGGATTCACCTAAGAAAGGAGAGGTTGACAAATGAGACTAAGTACAAAATTTTACATCGAACTGATGGCCCATTCAAAGTGTTGGAGCGCATCAACAACAATGCATACAAGATTGATGTTGTGTGTAAGTATAATGTGAGTGAAACTTTTTCAATGTCTCTGACTTGATTCTTTTTGTTGTAGATGAAACTGATTTGAGGTCAAATCCTTTTCAAGAGGAGGGGTTGTTACGATCATGGAAAGGACTAAGGAAGAGGATGCATTACAAGTAAAGGATGGACCAATGACAAGGACTAGGACTAAATGACTGAAAGATGCCCTTTGGGGCTTAGTTCAAGAAGTGATGGACTCAAAGACTAATTAAGACAAACATCACTACTCTAGTCTCAATACAAGCAAGTGAAGAATACTAAATGGGCTTGAGACCATTTCTGTACTCTTCTTCCTTATCCTTGGTTTTATCCCAATGGGTTGTTCGGTAAAGGTTTTAATAAGGAAAAATTGGTTCTCAAACACTTATAAGCCCATTTGTATATGATCTAAGTTCAAGAAAGGCCAGTTCAAGAAGAGTTATCTCCACTTAAGGCCGAGGAGATATTTTGGCGATTTTTATCATTTATTTTCTATCTAAAATATCTAGTCAAAATCTTAATTATATCTTTTATGTTTTTAGGACCATTGAATGTCTAGTTTTGTTTCATCTCTTGGCCAATTAAATTCTTTATAATCTCTTGGCCAAGAGATGGATCAAACACACAACTTTTCTTTTAATTAAATAGCGATTTTCTTTAGCAATCACTTTTGTTCCTTTGGAACTGTTTTAATCTGTCTTGGTGAGTCATAACAAGGAAACCATTTCGGTTTATAAAACGTAGCCCATAATGTTTGTGTGGCCATTCTATTGTCCAAAGATCTTGAGACGTTCAAGCAAGGGTATTGGTCTTTGGCTTATACACCATCGAATTGATATATACACAACTCTCAAATTCTAAGGATCCACCGTCTAAAGTGCTTGAAAAGTTAAACAAGGGGCTTGGACTTGGGTGGATACACCTTTTGTTTGAGTCATAAACGCCTTCATCGCTTCAAGGATATTAATCAGATCATTGAATGTAGCTTCCTTGGGAATTCTGCATCACTTGTCTCGGACTTTCCTTCTGTAAACTGCATCAAAATCATGCCAGACCTACTACATCTATGAGTGTGGCAATAGCCTATATAGTATATCTCGTGATCACAAAGAACTCTTAGAATCAATGAACTTAACCTTTTGACATTCATTAAAACTGCATGCACTCTCACAAAGGGAATATCGAACATGTCATGTATTGGTAATAAGGCTCTTTAATGGTGGTTAATGTATTTTGGTTGTCCTAGAAGCTCTAAGGATGCAAATCATTATTCAAAATCACAGTGAGACACATACCAATTGAGAAATACATAGCATTCCTTTCACTCATTTCCACTAATAGTCCAAACTCAACCTAGCCCTTGATTTTCTTTGTTATTTATAGCAAATAAACCCTGATTCCTCCTTTTTCTCATTTTTATATCTATGTTGACACAAAAAAAATATAGAGGACGAAATCGGTTCATATACCAAAGAAAAATCATATGTTCAAGGCTCATAAACATTCAAAACATTCTAAATACTTGACATATCTAATACTAATGAATAGTCAGCTATGTTGTTTCATATACTCCATAATTTTTGCAAATGAATGTACATGATAATGAAAGCGCAAGAATGTATGAGGTATTCAAAAATGGTTGAGATAAAGGAGTAGTACTAGAATAAATATGAGTCTATACATTCAGAGTTAGAAAGAGTGGTAAATGATGAAAAGAAAACTCTGATGTACGATCCATGACATGTTTACCAAGCCCCTAAGTGATATAGATTATGTCCAAGTTCAAAGTTCTATTTAAGAAGGCTAAGTTCAATCATCCAAGTTTCAGAGTGATAGGGACTTAACTTATTATTAAGTCTTCATGTAGTCTTTCCAATATTCGATTCTGACACCAAACAAAATCATAATAAGTCTTTAGAAATTTGTTCTGGAATAGTTGTTCCTACCAAATCTCAAAGTTCTCTCGCTTTGACTCAATAAAACTGGAAAACTGACTCAAGAAATGAAAAATCAAAATTAAACAAACGTTAAAAACACACATTAGTAATCATAGATATATCCTCCCTTGTACTTAAATTACACTGTTGCGGTGTAAAAATAAATCTAAATTAAGGTCACTAATACATAGATAATAGAATAAAAATACTAAAAATAAAGAAAAAGTTTGAAAGAACGAAAAGAAAAATAAAAATACATGGGTTCTTATGTACTGGATACCGATCGGTAACCACAATGTACCCGATCGGTTCAAAGAGTACTTGATACCGATCAGATTGGTTATCTTGAATTTGAATTACTCATCCAAACTCATCGGTTGTCAAGGCTCTCTCCTGGTGCGTGCGAACATGAAGCTTTTGTAGTGGAGTCAGAGGGACTCATCGATGCAGTGCTCGTGCCAAAAAGAGCCAACAACTGAATTTGTCAAATAAGAGGCTCAGAGAACTTCTTAGTATCCTCATTATCATCATAAGTAGTATCGTAAAGATCATCCTCATCATCCAAATGTTGGCTCTTACAAACTGATGGAGTAGAGACACATCATGGTCTGATCTTCCAGAAAACCCCCAAAAGCATATGATGCATCTTTTTGTCTTTCTGCGAGGTGTCGTACATCATACGTCTATACTCATCATCATCAAAGTGCCCTGAGAGCAGTGGAGCAATGAACTCGGACTCATCAAACACTAGTAGTGGTGCATGAGAAGATGAAGATGCTCTAGGATGAGAATGGGGAGGTTGTTCCTGAGGAGCTACAAGGACAGAACAACGAGAATCTCGTCTTGTAGCTGGACACTTGCAGAGGGAAATAGCAGGAGGCATGAAATCTACCTGCGTCCTGGACATGATATTTGTGAGCTCTTGTGCAGGAAATTGTAGGTGCCTGTAGACCCCATCTTTGTCCTAAAACTACATAAATGTGTGACCGCACACTAGAACAAGGGTTTTATGCAGATGATCCTTGTCGTTAAGACACATATGTCCCTCAAGTGTAGGAGGTGGAAGCTGAAGCCCAAGCTTTATAAGAATAGGCGTCATGAGACTGCCATGATGTGCTTCCTTCCTTCCAATCCGTACTAGGCCCTTAGCCGCGACAAAATTGATAGCTATTAATGCCCTAAATTTAATACTATGAGGCTCACCATAATCCTCATATGTTGGATCATCTAAATAGGCTCTCACTCCCTCGCGCAGCATCCATAACTTAGGGACCTTGATCGTATCGATCTCACTTCTGGTAAAGATGGTGTTGCTGCTGCATGTATGCACCTGCTTCCAGGCACCTAAAGGATAACGGTCAGAACCAATGGTAGTCCAAAACTCATCGGGATCATAAACCACTCCGGGAAACCCGTAAATCTCATCAAACTGATGGATGGAAAATTTGTGATGCTGTCCTCCTATGAAGAAGCCAATCCATCCCTTAGATGCCTCCTCAAGTTGTCTGGGATAATGCACTCTAGGCAGAAACTCAGCAGCTTCTTACAAGTTCCATGAGTTAGTGTGGAAACTCCCAAATCCAATGGGCTTAAGAACCTTGTAGACCTTATCTTTGATGCCCATCTCCCCAAGTAGAAAACACATAGGATGGAGTGTGTAGCTCTCCATCTCATCTATATGAGCAATATCTTTTGCAGTCAAGACGCACTTATGCGCTGCCATGGAGCGTGGTCTAGTGGCTCTGGGTGCCTTCGAACTAGCTCCTCTGTTACTTGGTCCATTTCTACAAATTCAAAGGAAAAATACAATAGAAGTGAGTTCCTCACAACTTATTAGAACTAAATCAAAATAATCTCGGTATGATAATGCAAGTTCTCACTTTATTTCATATCAACATAAATAATTAAACACCATTGATGCATCAAAATTATTTTTTCAAATTTAATCACAAATTGATTATGAAAATTCCAAAATCAAAAGTGAATAATTCTCCACAAACAAAGAATTAAATACTTCTTCTACAACCTTTATGGATATTAACAGAGCATAATCAATACTAAATAAGCATCCATATTCTATGAATCCGAGTTCACCATTCACTTCAACACAAAAATCTCAAAATCGCAGTTTCAAGCCATTAAACACCAAATTCAAAGTTATCAATCAGTTATATCAACTCCTAGGCATCATTTCTCAAAGAAAATCATGTGAAAACATCAAAGAGAGATGAAACACACTTTCCTCCATTGATGAACTCAAAAATCGAGTTGAAAGAAAGAATTTGAGCACATACCTTAGCAAATCGAATATGGGTATATGATAATCGAATATGGCTTGAAAAATTAAGTGGAAAATAATCAATAATCACTCGTATCTGTTGAGAATTTAGAGAGAAAGAAAGATTTGAAGTTTGGTGTTTGAAAAAGTGAAAAATGGAGAAAAATGGAGGAAGAAGAAAAAGTTGGTTTTGGTTTGTCAAACCGAACCTAACCGATTTAATTTTTACGTATCTATGTCGAGTATCGGTCGGTACTAGCGTGTTACCAATCGGTATAAGATGGGATTTCTACCAATCAATGACAATGTTAGCAACGATCAGTTAGCTTTTTCGGAACACTCTAAAATTTTGCATATTCTGCGTTTGGAATCGTTCTACATTTTACAGAATATGATATGTCGAACGAGAAACCCATGAAATTGAAAAATATCTTAAAAACCAAATCCTGAAAATAATAGTATAAGTATTTTAAAATCCAATACAACAAGAAGTAAATAATAAATCTAATGGGTTGCATCCCATTCAGTGCTTGTGATGATGAAGCTACGCTTTCTCTCTTACTTTGGTGGATTGGCCTGGATTGGAATCTCGCGTTAAATCATGAGATGCGTTATCTCATCGTGAAGCTCTCCTTTTGGAACACATTCTGAGTCGTCTACTAACCTCATTGTTCCTCTTGCAAGAAATAGGTTTGTTATCCCAATTTGAATAGCGATATTTGTTGGCATTAGGTTGCAAGAATCTCTAGTATACAAAAGGGATTTCTCAAAGAGAACTCCTCCAATCTTGATAGGAATGAAAAATTGGCTAGGATCCTCACGCTTCTGTAACATCCTTGTGATGTTATAATCTCTGCTGCTTACAGAACAAAACATGGTTTATATCTCTTATATAGTCATGTCGCTCTGATCGAACAGTTTCTTGAAAAACTCCTGCTTCTAAGCATCGACAAATGTCTCCATCAGAAAAACCTTTCACAAGTGTTGTGAATGGCGCATAATTGAATGGATAAATTACTCGATCTATTTCCCTAGTAAGAGGTGCCCTGTGAAAGTCTATGGAGCAAATCCTTGGATGATTTTTCCTCATCACCTTATTGATCACAACATCATGCTCGTTATCTTCAAGAATCATCGTGTGAAAAAGAACTTGGTACGGCAAGATAATACACATCTTTTTCTAATTTGCTAAATTATATCATATTCCTACTTATATTAGCACATGCTCCAACCAAGTTCAAGAAAGATCTTCCAAGAATAAGAGGCATGTTAGCTTCACTAGTTATCTCCACTACATGAAAATCCGTAAGGATTAAGAAGTGTCCAATGCGGACTAACAGATTTGGCATGAAAACTCGTGATCTGGCAGATGATGCATCCGAAAATTTGAGCGTGCTTGGAGGATCTTGGAGCATTAATCCATGTTCTTTAGCTATTGTTAAGATAGTAGTTCCATACCGATCAGTATGCATGAACGGATTTCTGCTTCCAGCCTCGATTGCATTGACTTTTTCTCTGGGATTTTCCACTAACTTTCTTGGTAGGATCCCTAGGAGTGCTATAGACTTTGATGCAACTTGAGCTAGCTTTTTCTCCAACACCTTAACATGAATGCTCACTGCCTAAATCCTAACATTCAGATCAACCTTTGTATTGATCTCTTCAGCACTCTTCTTCTTGCTTTCCATGGGTTGATGCAACATTATCTCAAGTTTGTTTTCCTGAGCTGCCTGTCGATTCACATGAGTTTGGAAATTCCCTTATACATTACTGAATAGAGGTTTTTGCTGATTGTTGTCACCGTTGTAGCCTCCTTGTTTTTCTTGGAAACCACTAAAAAATTGTCTTTAAGCTTCTTTGGATACACTTGGTCTTTGGGAATCTCCACATTAGTGCTTATATAGGAGAAATTAGAATGGTTTATGTAGTTTTGGTTGAAGCCACAATTTTGATAGTTTCCTTGACCAAAATCCATCTTCCATATCCTCCGCAACATCCCCAACTACATCAGCCTCTCTCTTGGAGGTCTTCAAGAGGTACTCAACCTTTTCCTTCAGCTCCTTTATCATGTCATACTCAACACTGTGTATAGTAACCTTCAGAAATCTATTATAGTCTGGACAGTTGTTGCTATTACTCAAAGCTAAAGTTTCAATCAAGATGTTCACTTCTCTTATGGTGTTAGTGGCAAAATTACCCTGACTCGCAGTGTCTAAAGCCATACAATATTTCTCTGCGATTCGCTGATAAAGATGTGCATCAAATTTTTAGGCGTGTATGCATGGTGTAGGCAATCATTGAGATATCCTCTGAAACTTTCCCAAGCTTCAAAGAACAATTCGGTACCACCTTGTTAAAACGTAGAGATCTTTTGCTGCAACGCAATCGACTTTGACTTTGGGTAGAAGTGATTGATAAAATTGATCTCTACACTGCGCCCAAGTGGTAATAGATCCTCGCTCTAGCAATCTCAACCATCAAGTAATCCTGAGGCACCATCAACCATCAAGAAGAAGAAGAAGAAGAAGAAGAAGAAGAAGAAGAAGAAGAAGAAGAAGAAGAAGAAGAAACATATTAGACAAGTTCTGGGAGAAAGGGAAAACGGACGGTCTAGCGGATTCCTTTTCATCCAATACTTTCTGGAGAGATGCATGCATCAAGAGCTAGCCACAGCCACAAGCGGATCCCAAATACGAGTTAAGAGATGCTGTGGACATTCTTCCGGGGTGGATCTCTACATATCGGATTCAACTATCTCATAAATTCAAGATCAGTTTCCCGAAAAACCATAAAGAGTTAGGAGATGATCTACATATCATTAGAAAGTCCTTGATGTCAGCTTTCTAGAACCGCTTACAGAATAGGATTCTGATTTAAACTCCTGCTGAAATCATAGTTTTAAGACGATGGTGGCTGTGACTAATTTCATAAACCCTAATTTTGAAAACAGTTCTAATACAGCAACTTCAAAGGGATGTGGAAGGCTCAAGTGAAGTTTGATCTGGATGCAACTTGGTGGAGAGATTCATGGTACTACAGGATTAAGATTCAACGGAGGGATTGTGATTCTAACGGTTGGTTATTGTTTTATTCATGTATTTTGAAGGCTTGTTTGTGTAGAGTAAACTGTGACTTATTCTATTGTTTAGTCTGGAACTTATGGTTAGATTGAGCTTAAATCTCTGTCTCGATTGATGGATAACCAAGCTTTAAGTCTGTGTTTCAACCATTGCATTTCCGACAACTTAAGGCTAAGGTGAGGGCTAACCGCGCAAAACCCCCTTATTTTGGCTTAAACTCTTCCATTGATAGTTTAGTACCACAATATGTATTGTCTCAATGATTGAGTGTCTCTATGATCGAGCCTGTTTTCTTTTGTGTTAAACTAGACGTAGGTATTTTGCGGATTTCACACATTGATTGATTCGTATGTTGAGGTGTTAGTGATGTGATATATAGAGTATGTGTATTAGGCGACTAGGGTGTGGGGAACACAGTTGAACGATATTACCAGAATCATATGTGCAGAGGGTATGGGCGGAAAATCTATATGCCAAACCGTATCCTTAAGATCGATAAAGCGTCCACGGGGCATTGTGATTTGGCACTATCTCATACAAGTAGCATCTTCGGAGGATGTGTGATCACTTAATTCACATAGGATCCATTGCATTTTTTGGGTGATTTTGGTGTCGTGATTGCTACATGTTTTTTGGTATAGTGTCTTGTGGTTATGGTATTAAATCGGGTATGTGGACTTTTGTGTTGTCTCTACCATCCCACACCTCAATCAGTAACTCCCATGTTACTCATCCTCTCTTTTCTTGCAGGTTAGTTAAGAATGAAATTTATTTTGTTACTAGTTGGCAGTTTTGCAATTAAATAATGTTTTGGCGAGATTGGAAAGTCAACACGTGGATAAGAATTGTGTTTAGAAACGGGTATCACAATTTCATTCAGATTGCCATCGTAAACAACATTACCAAATTGAGCCAAAATACCGGAATTTGAAGTTGTCCTTGTACTTTCCTCCTCATCAATCCTAAACGCATATCCCATAATGCAATAGCTAGGGTATGAAGTTGTAATGTAATTTAGACCGTTCACGAACTCCTCTAACCATGTGGGAAATGTTTTCCATTTATTGTTCCTTCAGACACCTATATTAATTAGTAACAAATAATTAAAATACAAAAAAATCATTATTTTGAATAGATATGCGTATTAAAATACTTACGTATAAATACTGTGATCTTAGTTTCTTTATATTTTTGTTTTTGCATATTTTGTGCTTTGGTCTCTTTCTTGAATTTTATTTCACACCGAGACGGTGTCAAGTAAGTTTGGGGGAGAGACCCGTCTAATAATCATTTGTTTTGTTTTGATTTTATTTATCTTGAGTCTTGCATTGTACATAAAACTATGCATTTAAAAAAAACAAAATAAAATCAAAATAAAATTGAAAACACACAAAAAGAAACATATAGTTTTGCATTTGCATGTTGCTATTAGGATTGAGTCTATAAACATATAGGTTTGCAAATGCACTGGAGATATTTGTCTTGTAGAAGTTCAAATTTTGACTGAGATCGAAGCCTTTGATCATAGTTACCTAATGTATGATTTCAACCTTGAAATACCGGAAAATCCATCATTGGACCCTTTCTTCTTTCGAAAATTATGACTGTTGTGAGCTTTGAATGATTTTCATTACAATTATGTTTATAATCGGACTTAACTTGAATCAAAAAATTTTACTTACGGAGTTAAAATGCGTGTTTATGGATTTTCAAAGAAACATTTGAGTTATCTTATATTTATTTTACCATCCTAGATAACTCGAATGGAAATCTTCATCTTTAAGATGGTTTCTCCACCTTCACCCTAGCCATTGCTTTGAAACCTTGCATTGATATTGATGTAGTGAGTTCTCTTGTGTGCTTTCATTTGCATAATCCCTAGAGAAGGTGATCGACAAGTTCTCTCTTCCATTAGACTAAGAATATAATGATAACATAGGGTTGGATAGTGACCAAGATGGGGGAATGGTGATTAGGATGTAGGAAAAAGGTGATAAATCCAAAAAGAATCTTGTAGATACATAAGCTTCTAGAGAAAACTTTTAAAAAAGAAATGATTGCTCAAGTGTATAAAAGAAAAATTAAGCTTGTGCTACTTCTCTAAGTTGAAAAAGATGATTAAAATAAAGAGAGAGCGCAAAAAAACGCGAATTTTAGAATGAGCATGTGTTTTGATTTAGAAAGGTTCTTTAGTTAGCAAAAAAACAAGAAAATACTTGGGTTAAGGTCTCCTCTAGAGTTGAGATTCATTGGTTGAATACCTAAAAGGTTTAGGATAAGATGTTTATGTCATTGGTTAAACATGGACAAATAGATTAAGGCATGAGAATGGTAGTATTATGGAATAGAGTCTTGTATCAACATTTGGTCACATTCCCATTGTTTTTATGTGATGACTTGCATTTTGTTTCTAAAGAAAACCACAAACAACATTGAAATCTCTCTTTTCCATCATTAAAACGTTTTATATCTTGCCAAATGAACTTGATTGAGATTCTCATAGTAAGACCGCACTTGAAAACTAATTGAATATGAAGAGTTGTTTTGGAATTGATTGCAAACTAGTTTTGGTTTCAGCTATTATTAGAGAGTTGGATTGGTATGATTATGGCAAAGTACAAAAGAGTAAATTGTTGGGTTTTCCATTTTTAAATATCTTCAAGGACCTCGCTATGAATCTATTTTTGAACTTTGTGGTTTTGAATCCCATTTTCATACTTCTTTCTCTTTTTGTCTCTTGTTGTCTGCTTGCGGACAGACAAGAGATAAGTTTGGGGGATTGATACATTGCCCTTTTATCATTTTTTTTATTGCATTTCTCATAAATTTCTTGCATTTTCATTGCATAATTAGAGTCTATATGCATCATTTGCATATCATTCTTGTTTCATAGGTATTTGGAGTGATTTGAAGCAAAATGAGTGATCAAATGAAGTAACAATGACACAAAAGAGAAGATTTGATCAATATCGGAGGATGTAGCGAGGTTCCTCAGTGGGAAGATGTTGTTGCCATGAGCCATCAGCGAGATTCAGCGGTGTCAAGTTGTCGCCAAGCCTTACCAGGTTTGACCCACCGTGACATGACACTGATGGAGGCTTAGCAAGTTTTGGCTGAAGATCTTGCAGGTAAGTGCATCGGCATGGTGTTGGCTGGTGAGCTTTAGCAGGATGAAGCAGCGGGGACACACCACCGATGGATCACGGCACCGAGGCAGCGGCCAAAAGCACACCGCTAGATCCTAGAGGTTAAGCCCAGCGGCCAAACGACATCTATGCATCCAATTCTATTTAGTTAACAAACTTCTAAATCGTGTTTAGCTCGGTTCACTATGATTTGACCCAGATTTTTGTTTCCTCACATAAATACTCTAAACCTAATTAAGAATGACTTAAGCTCGTTTTTTAGAGATATTCCTTAGCCACCTTTTTTGGGTTTACAAGAAACTCGTTGTATGAATCTCTCTGTTTCAAGCTATCAAATCTCTTTTTATCTTTAATTATTTCATCTACTTATCTTTAAATCATGATTATGCAAAGAACAAGCTTATATTATTGATTTGTGTTATTATGTTTGATTGTGAGTAGTCTTTTTAGAGCTCTTGGGAATGGTAGATCTAGGGTTATTAGGAGTATATTAGTGGAGTTTAGGATTGTAACAACTTAGATCCTTGCTTGATAGGTGTTATTAGTAATAGATTAGCCTTGAAAATGCTAGTTTAGGACTTAGGCAATTTCATGCTAGCAAGGTGTTTGATAAAATGCTCGAACCAAACTATCAATTATTTTACAATCCTAGCCTATGAAAATAGTTGATTAGGGTGGTTTAGTGGTTATTTAGGCTTGCAATTACTGCCCTTTGATTACTTGATCACAAACGAAAGTTATTGATGATTAGCTAATTAAGGAATATATTAGTGTCATAGAAATTGATTAATTGAGATTAGTGATCTTAGACCTAAGGATTAGTTGTGTCAAGTGGATTAAGCTCCACTAGTTAATAAGTGATCACCCTAGTCACATACCTATATCTCGAGAGTTTGTTTTCTCTATTTGACTTTAAGACCGACTTTTTACTATTTCCCTCTTTCATTTAATTAGAATTTTGTTTGAAAACCACAGACTCTTTTTTATATTAAATCGAGATTTGTATTCCTAGTGAGTTACATTACTAGTTTTTGTGAATTTGATCCTAAAGTTTTATGCACGATAGGTTTAACTGGTAGACTTTTATTGTTATATCAATCGAAAACTCAATGTAAATTATAATTAAATCCAATTAAATAAAGCATTGGGTGATGAAAAATTCTTTCAGGGATTCATGAATATGAATGCAGCAATCAATGTGAATGCATTTACAACCGTTCTAGAACTCAAATTATGAATGTAAAGTTGTCCTGCTTTTGTGTGTAACAACATATATGCAATAAAACTCCTAGCCACTAAACCGTCGTTTTTCAATAGAAATTCATGCAAGCAATGAGATCCTAGTTCAATATGTTCACAAATTACAGCAACATCAACTATCGATGGCTAAGGACACTTTGCTCACCTAGGCTAGTTCGTTAATTCAACAACACTTTTGGTGCCACAATGGAATCAACTTAGGGCATAATATTAATGGTTAAAATAGATTTAGCATGAATATCAAACCTATATGAAGAACTATATAATCAATTTTCAAATCAATCTACCATATATCTACATGATTATCCTCTTAGAAAACCCAATACCCTATTAAGAGATCTACTAAAACATAAACATAGAGAACAAGCAAATCAAAGATAAAGAAAACATAATTGAATTTTAAATTGAAAGATAATAGGGTTTAGAAATCTTCTCTAATATGAGAACAATGTTAAGAATTGAGTAAAGAGGCTAGACTAGATCTAAAAATCGAGTCTTTGGTTATATACTCAAGAGAATAAGTTCCGTTCAGTTCTGGTTAAGTTTGGACTTCTAAAATTTTGTCTGGACTCACTACTGATTGGTACTCAAGCTGTACCGATCGGTACTCCATCCCGAGTCTGCTTCAGCTTCAAGCCAGTTTGACATGTCTTCTGTAAATTGGTTATAACTCGTGATCGCACAGTTAGATTTCATTCAAACTACTTAAAAATGAAAGCTAACATCCTCCTTCAACTTGAGTTGAAATATAAGGAATATCTAGCGGTGGAAATTCCTCCATCAGAGGCCAAAGTTCTATAAATAAAAACTCTAATTTCTATATGCCTTGGAAATATTAGTGGATGGGGGAATCAAAATCATGCTTTAATCGATTAGCCAAAATCTTTGAAATTAGTTTGTAAATGACATAACAATATGAAATTGGTCGATAATCATTCATCTCTTCTGTTTTTAATTTCTTCGGAATGAGGGCCAAAATCGTGGTGTTTAAACCCTTGGAAAGAAAAGCTGTCTCAAAAAAAATATTGAATGATGCTACTGATATATGAAAAGATCTATATTGACGTTTTCATATCAGTAACTTGCCTTGAACTTTCAACCTTAATCAAAAGATATAGGATCTTCGCCAAGGTTGTGTGTCTCTGTCTAACTATTATACCACTTTAAAGACTTTCTGGGATAATTTGGAAAGTTCAGAAGAGCCTGATGAGGCATGTATCTATGGTAAGGCTGCTCGTCTGAAACTGAAGGCAAAGAGTGCCAGAATTTTGAAATTTTTTGCTGGATTAAATGAATCATATGCAATCGCCAGAAGACTTATTATAATGAAAAAGTGCTTCCTTCTCTTGCTGAGGTATACAACATTCTTGATCAAGATGACAGTCAACGAGATTTCTTAACCATTTCTACTCCTCTAGCAGCCTTTCAAGTATCTGAGACTGTTACCTCAAATGTGAATCAACTAGCTATTTTCTATGTGAACTCTGGACCAAACAAAGGTCGTCCAATAGGGTATAGGGTCGATTTTGACCTTACCTTTTTCGAAAGTCTCTTAATATACCTGAAAAATCGATTAGTGCGTCTGGATACTTAAACAACAATAAAATTCAAATTTCCAAACCCAAACTTCTAATCTCGTGCCAAAATCAGATTTGTTGTTAATAGATGTTAACAAACCGTTAATGTTACTGACTAATCTGCCATGTCAATTGATGATTATGCCAAAACGACGTCGTTTTGGCTATCCTTGGCAAAATTTTCAAAAAAATTGTAATCACCAACCCTCGAACCCGTGACCTTTATCGCTTAAAGACAGTACCGGTTGATCCACAAATATTGTGGGGGATTTCACCAACAAGTTTTATTAAAAACATACCAATATTTTATGTCTTTGAAATTCTTGAACGACAGCGTTTGGAATTGGAGGAAATAGAATAAATTAGGGTTTCGATTTGGAGAAAAAGCAAACCGCGAATTGAGAGCTAATTTGATTGCTTAGTTACGAGAAATTGATGAAATTCAAGAAAACCAAGTATAATCTACAAAATCTGGGATAATGAGATAAGATTTCGATGCAATTTTGAGAAACCTCATTGCGTTTTCATATTTTTGTGTCTGTTTTTGTTTTTCGGATATTTGTAGCTTTCGTCAAGTAGTATTCAATGTATACTATGGTGGATATTGGGCAAAGAATTACAAAGGAGACATTTCTTATCTCGATGGCAAAGAGGCAAAAACTATAACATGCCAACCCGAAGAATTGTTTGAAAGGCTGTCTATTGAGTTCATGGAGGGAATATATGGCTTGTTGTTGTGGTATAAGTTGCCATTTGAAGACCATATGGATCAGAAATCCTTGAGTAATGAAGATGAAAGTTTTAAGAAGATGTGTGAAGCGGGATGATGGACCAGATTTGTTGACGTTTATTTGGTTAATTCAACATAGTATCCTCATGATGTGGAGGTTCGTGAGACAGGTGATGAAGAGATTCGAGTTGACAGGAATGTGGCATCTTTTGTTGATGAAGATCCAGCTGTTGACTACCATAACATACCTCCTAACTCTGACGATGAAGATGGTGACACGTTAGTAAGATTCAGAAGAGGTAGTGCTCACCTGCAGCTTGAACAAGTGTTTGAAAGCATAGACAAGTTAAAAGAGGCTTTTATAGAATATGCACTTAAGGAAGGATGGAACATTATGTTAGATAGATGGGGAAAGGTCAATTCTTGAGCTGTATGTGCAATAGATGGCTGTAGTTGGAGAATTTATTTGTCATATGAAGAGAGAATTGGGAAGTGGATGGTGAAAACTTACGAAAATGTTCACAGCTGCATCAAGGATGGATATTGTAAGATGCTGAAATCATGTGTGATTGCAAAGTTATTTATGGATGATATAAGGACCAATCCTGAGTTTAAACCGAAGAAAATTCAAGATGAAATTCATAAGAGATACAATGTGATGACAACCATAAAAAAGTGCAAGAAGCCAAAGAATAAATTAATAGAAATGATTCACCGTGACCATGTGGAGCAGTTCTCTAGGCTCAGAGATTACAAAGATGCAATCCTTGCGTAAGTAACTTTATATTTTCTGCTTTTTTTCATTTTTCGTGTTAGGACTAATCCTAACTCAACTGTGTCAACTGTGGAGTTAGACACTATCTTGGATTATGATGGATCAGAGATATTCCGAAGATTCTATGTGTGCTTTAATGTGCTCTGCAACTTATGGTCAATGTGGTGTCGCCCAATATTTGGTATTGATGGGTGCTTCCTCAAGTGTACAATTAAAGGACAACTATTAACAGTTGTGGGAAGAGATGCCAACAATGGTATATATCCCATTACTTGGGCTGTTGTTCATGTGGAGAACGAGGAGAACTGGTTTTGGTTCACAGAAAAGCTAAAATATGATTTTAATCTTCGAGAGGCTCAAGGCTACTCTCATATCTGACAGACAAAAAGTATATATGTTCTAATTTAGTCTCTTATCTAATGTAATCTAATTTTATCTAACCGACAAGTTTACAATTTGCAGGGTTTGTTGAATGCAACAGAAAGGGTGTTGCCTCAGGTTGAACATTGGATGTGTGCTAGACACATATATGGTAACTTGAAGAAGATTTTCCCTAACTAAAGCGAAATGAAGAGTCTGTTTTGGAGAGTAGCAGAGAGTTACACCGTGGCTGAGTATGAGGCAAATTTGGAGAAGGTAAAAAGCTATGATATCAATCTTTATGAAGCCATCATGCAGTGAGACCCAAAAATTGCAGTTTAGCTTTTTTCACACCTATAGCGCAGTGTGTTGATGTTCACAACAACATATCCGAGTCTTTCAACAATGCTATAGATCCAGCAAGATACATGCCAATGGTTGAGATGTTTGAAACGATAAGGAGAAGAACCATGGTTCGTATTGACCTGAGAAAGACTACAACTATGCACCATACAGGTAGATTCACTCTCAAAGCAACAGAGTTTATAGAAGATGAAGCGAAAATGATATGCCAGGTGCAGAAGGTAGATATGATGTTTGTGAGGCTGGTGTAGGTTTTAGTGTTAATATGAGACTAATGACATGTGCATGTCGGAGATGGGATTTGAGTGTAATTCTTTGTTGTCATGCTTTATAGGTCATCATAGAGAAGAAACTCAATCGTGAAGATTACATAGCCAACTGGTACTTGAATTTCAGGCAGTTCAGTATTCACAGTGACTCAATTGCACCAGTCAATGGTGTGTTATTCAGGAATAGATATGGTTTTTGGTGTGCTGCCACTTCCTAGTTTAGTTGAACAAATTGAAAACCAGAAAGTTAGGAAACCAAATCCGAAGAGGAAGAAAGCAAGACCTGAGTCTCCTACAAAGAAGAAGGTTAATAGAGAGAAAAGAATAATGCATTGTAGTAATTGTGATCATGTTAGACGCAACAAAACAAAGTGTCCTAATTTTGGAGCATAGAGATACAAACCACCGAAGAAGAAGAATACTTCAAACACACGAGAAAGAGAAGATGGATATGATTCCACCCAACAATACAAGATGCCCCTCAAGCAACACAAGACTAATCTGTCTGTGTAGGTTAAAGTTGTGTAGGTTTTTAAATTCCAGGATGATCAGTTTAAGTAAGTTAAACTCTGTAAGTTTTTGGATAAGGCTGATCGTTTAAGTAGGTTAAGCTCTACAGGTTTTGGAATAATGCTAATCGGATTAAGTTTTGTATTTGATTTATGACTGATGTCTTCTTATGGATCCATTTTCTTAAGCTGTGTTTTTTACTTATGACTGATGTCTTCTTATGAATTCATTTTGTTATGACAATTATTTTCTATGGCTTCTTATATTTTTCTTAAGACAATTATTTCTTAAGCCATTTTCATATTCATTACAATCAAATACACCATTTGATTCACTACAAAACAAATAGGTACATATTTGTTCAAACACAAACACCACAAGCAACAATCATACTCAGAATACCATTAGATCATTTGATTCACTACCAAACACAAACACCACAAGCTATAATCATACTCAAAATATGAACTTAAAAAAGAAAATCATCACCAAAGTAAACACCAGGAGGTTCTTCAAGCTCCAGAGTTACATTTTCAACTCTCCAACCTCCTTCTTAACCACAGCCTCACACACACGCGTCTCCATTATCAGCATCAATCTTTGATTCACAAGCATCGAAACCTTTTGCATTGTGATCAAGTTTCCTTCTAAGTTTTCAACTTTCTCTATCAAGTCTTCAATCTCTCAAACCATACATGTATTCGTTCATTTGAACACATGATACCTATTATCCTGTCACATACACATTTTTCTAAAGCTCAATGCATAACTTAGGGAATCAAAAGTGAATAAACAACAATGTCACACTTATAGGTTGTCCTAAAGGACAAGCATGAAATAATCTTCCAGGATTTTTAGCCGTATTTGGCATCTTCATCACTATATCTTCTCCACACTGACACTTCTTAGGGATCCTCTAAATCGATTACCCATTTCACAACTTCCCAACAAAAAAATCAAGAAATTCAGCTCCATATCTTCATCAAATCGAAGGTCGAGGAAGAAAAACTTACCTGCATGTCCTTATTTTTGCTCTGTAATCTCGAATTAACTCCTTCTTCGTCACTGAGCAATCAAATTAGCTCTCAATTCACGATTTTTTTCCCCCAAATTGAAACCCTAATTTGTTTAATTTCCTCCAATTCCAAACGATGTCGTTCAAGTAGTTTAAAGACATTAAATATTTGTATGTTTATAATTAAACTTGTTGGTGAAATCCCTGACGATGGTTGTGGATCAACCGGTAAAGATTTGTCTTTAAGCGATAAAGGTCACGGGTTCGAGGGTTGGTAATTACAAATTTTTTGAAAATTTTTGCAGGATCGCCAAAATAATGTCGTTTTAGCCAAATCATGTATTGATGATTGTTAACAACAAATCTGATTTTGGCACGAAGATTAGAAGAAGGTTTCCAGACGCACTAATCGATTGTTCAGGTATATAAAGGCACTTTCGAAAAAGTTAATGTCAAAATCGACCCTTTACCCTCGTCCAATCTGTTCTCATTACAATATAGTTGGTCACATAGATGAAAGATGCTTCAGGAAGCATGTTTTTTCCTCCTGGTTTCATTCTAAAAGGGAAGTTCTCTGAGAAAGTACATAAATCTCAACATGTGGCTGCTCAAGTTTCTCTGACTCCTGTGACCGATACAAAACCTGCTAAAGTAGAAGAACTTATTGGAAATCTCAAAAAATACCAAATTCAACATTTGATTGCGCTTTTCAGTTCCAAAATTCAACATCAGCAGATCAATCCTATTAATGTAGACAATACCTCTCAGTCTATAGTGAATACTTCTTCTATTTCTTTCTCACCTTCCACATTTATTTTTTTGGGAAATTAACAGTTTCTCAACACACATTGTGGAATCAAACTTGGGTTATTGACTCTGTGAAACGCATCATGTGGCACATGATAGAAATGATTTTATCTCTATGGATACGTATATTGCGAGTTATATGAACTTGCCAACATGCCCTACAGTTAAGATAAGTAGAGTAGGAACTATTCGGATTAACAAGAACATTTTACTCAACAATGTCTTGTTCATACTAGAATTAAGATTGAATCTAATCAGTATAAGTTCTTTGCCTACTGATCTTGGTTCAAGAGTAATCTTTGATCCTAATTCTTGTGAAATTCTTGATCCTACCAAGGCATTGACTATTGGATAGGGTAGATGTGTTGCAAACCTCTATGTGCTAGATGTTCAGAATCCAGATCCACCAGTTTCAGCAAATGTAAAGGTTGATGTGAGCATATAGCACAAGACACTTGGTCATCCTTCCTTCTCCAAATTGGATGTCATTTCATATTCTTTAAAAACAAATCAACACAAGAATAAAGGAGTAGCCTATTGTCATATTTTTCATTTGGTTAAACAGAAGAATTTCCTTCTCCAAATAATATTTGTAATTCTAATTTTAAGCTGTTACACATTGACATATGGGGACCATTTTCAGTTGAAAGAGTTGAAGAATATCGATATTTTTTTACCATTGTTGATGATCACTCTATATAAACATGGATATATCTTCTCATAACCAAAAATGAAGTTTTTACTGTCTTTCTTGCATTTCTTACAAAGGTTGAGAATCAATATAATATCAAGGTTAAGAGTGTGAGATCCGATAATGCTCCTAAATTAAACTTTTCTACCTTATATCAAGAAAAGAGCATCACATCTTATCACTCTTTTCCATAGACTCCAGAACAAAATTCAGTGGTTGAGAGAAAACATCAACATATACTCAACGTTGCTCGGGCACTCACGTTTCAAACTCAAGTTCCTTTATCTTATTTGGATGATTGCCTTTTGACTGATGTGTTATTGATTAATAGAACTCCTTCACAGCTTCTCTCAAACAAAACACCACATGAGATACTCACATGCAAAATTCTAGATTGTTCTATGTTAAAAACATTTGGTTGTGTCTGTTATGGATCAACTTCACCAACACAACAACACAAATTTCAAGCCAAGATTAAGAGCTTTCTTGTTCTTGGGTTATCCAGTAGGTTACAAAGGTTATAAGTTGATGGATTTGAAAAGTAATTCAGTTTACATTTCCCGAAATGTTATATTTCACGAAGACATATTCCCACTGGCTAAAGATAAAGTTTCAGAGACATTTTTGGATTTCTTGACACCAATGAATTATGAGTCTTCATGTAATATCATTCCATTTACTTCTCCTCCTATTATTCCATCTCAGTCACCAGAAATTTCTACTTCCAGAATAAAGAAAACTCCTGCTCATTCAGCATGTTTCTTTGCTCCTCATTAATCTCTTGATGCTCCAAGAAACAACCAAACATTTATCGATCATTTTGCATAATCAGAATACAGAGCTTTAGTGTTGGCTACTTGTGAGACGGTTTGGTTACAAACTTTGCTGAAAGATCTGCACATTGCTTCTTCTATTGTTCCGGTTCTCTTCTCGGACAGTACTACATCGATATATATTACCACAAATCGCTTTTTTCATGAACGAACTAAACACATAGAAGTGGATTGTTATACTGTTTATTGATAAGCTTGATCAAGGCATTATAAAATTGCTTCATGTTCGATCTGCATGTCAAGTGGGAGACATCCTCACTAAACCTATGTTTTCTCATCAATTTGAACATCTCAAATCCAAGATGAGCTTACAAAACATCTTCTGCTCATCTTGAGAGGGACTATTGGAGATAACTGGTTTAGTGAGAAAGTTAATCATCTATATAAATTCGGTTTATTATCTTCTATATGTATATAAACGATTGTATAGTTCATTTGCGAATAATGAGAAAATATCTTTATAACAAACTTTCAAACTCATCTCTCTCAAATTCTTATTCGTAATACATGCATCGATCATAAATCATCAACTCTTAGTTTAAAAAAACAGAATCCAAAGTTTTCAGATTTAGATTTTGGAAATTTACAAATGGTGGAATATAACCTTAAATGTGTTGTTAACCTTAGTGATGCCGACAGTGGTGGTATCCTTAGGCGATAAGTTCAATTCCACCTTTTGAAAGAGTGAACAAAGAACACATTCATGATCTTATGGACTGGACCAGAATTAAATCCAAAGAAGGCTAAAATTGCTTGGAAAGATGTGTGCCATCCGAAAGAGGAAACTTGTTTGGGCCTAAAGTTGGTCACTGAGAACAAATCCCTAAATGAAAGCCAAAAAATAGAAAATACTCCAAAAACCAAAAATCCATCAACTTCAAACACTTCATATAACTTAACCACTATCCTCAACCAAGGAAGAAAAAATAATTCCAAAACTACTCTACAATCCCTTCAAATTGAGATCAAAGATGTAAAAAATGAGCTCAAACATTTAAAAGAAAAAAAACGGATTCTGAGTATTTTCATTCAATATTAACTTCTAAAAACATGATGACTCTAGTTCGGAGGAACAGGATAACATTTGTTCAGAAAATATAGAAGATGATCTAGTAGAACAAATACAATCCCTAAACACCATGCCAAATGATTTCCTCTTTGTACTAAGAGAAATCACATCTCGGAAATATAAAATAAAAATTACGGTTGTTTTCTTAGAAAATTACAAGATAGATACAATTGCACTTTTTGATACTGGTGCCGACCTAAATTGCATCAGGTCTTGTACAAAGATGTTTTTATCACAAAATAAATGAAATCTCTCAGCAACGAATAATTCAAAACTTAGCATAACTTCAAAAACAAAAGCTTCAATATTAAAAGACAATATTCTTTTCAAAACTGCTTTTGTTCTCACAGATGATATATACTAAAATATCATTCTCAGAACAACATTTATAAACCTAATGATTCAATTTCTTTCAAGACTCAAGATAAAAATTTATCTTTCAAATTTATGGAAACTCCAAAGAAGAGGAGTCTAAACTTAATAAAAGCTTGCTCAATACAAGAAAATTCTATAAATTCTCGAATTAATAGCAAAAATTTCCATTTAGAAAACCTACAAACATAATTTCTTATTGAAAAAACAATATAAACTTCAATTACAAAAGAGAAAATTTTGAAACTAAGTAAACTATTCGAAGAACAATTATGTTCAGATTTACCAACGGCCTTATAGGATAGAAAACAACACATAGTTGATCTACCCTATGAAGAAAAATTTGATGAAAGAGAAATTCCTACAAAGACTCGTCCAATACAGATGAACTCTGATTTAGAGAGCCATTGTAAGAAAGAAATTGCAGAACTTCTAAACGAAATCAAGATCTCTATGGTCTTGTGTAGCTTTCTATGTGAACAAAAATTCAGAAATAGAAAGAGGAACTCCGAGACTTGTAATAAATTAAAAACCTTTAAATACGGCATTAAAATGGATTAGATATCCAATACCAAATAAAAAAGACCTCCTTCAAAAACTCCGTTCTGCACACATATTTTCAAAATTCGATCTAAAATAAGGATTTTGGCAAACCCAGATATATGAAAATGATCGATATAAAACAGCATGTATTGTTCCTTTATGGCAATACCAATGGAATGTAATGCCTTTTGGTTTAAAAAATGCACCTTCGGAATTTCAAAGAATAATGAATGACATATTCTCAGAATATTCAAAAATTTGTATAGTATCTATTGATGATTTACTTATCTTTTCAAACTCCCTTGAGGAACATTTCAAACATCTAAAAATATTTTACAATGTTGCACGAAAAAATGGACTTGTTATTTCAAAACCAAAAATAGCTTTATTTCCAAACTAAAATCAGATTCCTTGGTCATTATGTATCCAAAGGTATGATAAAACCAATAGAAAGATCATTAGAATTTGCAAACAAATTCTCTGACAAACTCTTAGATAAAACCCAATTACAAAGGTTCTTAGGAAGCTTTAATTATGTTCTAGATTTTTGTCCAAACATAAACAGATTAGCTAGATCGTTAGATGATCGTTTAAAGAAAAACCCAATCCCTTGGATAGAAGAGCATACCGCTGTAGACCAACACATTAAAAAACAAGTTTTAGAAATCCCATGACTACATATAGCGGATCCAAATTTGGAGAAAATTGTAGAAACAGACGCCTCTGATATTGGATACGATGGTATTTTGAAACAAAAAGAAACAACTGGTCGTGAAAATATAATCCAATTTACTTCATCTCATTGGAATGAGACCCAAAAAAATTGCTCAACTATTAAAAAATAAATACTAAGTGTAGTTTTATGTATACAAAAATTTCAAAGCGATCTTTTAAATCAAAATTTTTTACTAAGAATTGATTGCAAAAGTGCCAAAGATGTTTTACAAAAAGATGTTAAAAATCTTGCTTCAAAACAAATTTTTGCCCGATGGCAGGCATTACTAAGTATTTTTGATTTTGATGAGAATACATTAAAGGAGAAACAAATTTTATTCCAAATTTCTTGACTCAAGAATTTCTCCAAAAAAGGTACGATGCCACCAAGGACGATTGACAAAGGAAAAGGCCTTTCTTTAGGCCCAAACCAAGAAAGATTACAAACTCCAAACACTTCCAAACCAAAAATAGAACCCGAAACACAACCCTGGATTACGGTTAGTAAAAAAAACCAGAAAAAGAAGAAAAAATCCTTCAAATGCTTCTGAGTGTTCCTCGAGATGCTTCATGTCTTCTGCTTTTCATAGTGGACAATGATGATTTTTGTCTTTCGACTTTTGTAGTGGATTTTTGTCTCCGACAACTACTATAGTTGATTGTTGATTTAATTCACTGATAGCTATTGTAGTTGATTGCGGATTTGTGGAGTTTGAATTTGATGTCTTTTTTGTATTCCGATGTGCGAGTTTGAATTTGATTGCGGATTTTGCATTCCGATATTTGTACCTGTTTTGTTCTTTTTTGAAAGTTTTTTTTAAGTATAAAATATGAATTTTATATTACATAGAATTGTTACCAAACAAGTTGATATTGTTAGATTCACCTCCTGACGCTTGAGAGTTCTAAGTTGATATTGTTGGTAAGCATCGCATCGAGATTGTCTTGATTTCTTCTTCTGATTTTGCGGCTGCCAGCATAGACAACATTTTTGATTTTTGAGCTAAGAAATGAGTCATTTCTGGTGATTGGATAAGTGTTTGTGAAGTCGGTGGGTTAAGAGATTTATAATTTTGGTTTCGAATCCATTTGGGGATGTTTGAAGGATATAAATTTTAGAGGATTATATATTTTTCCCACCATTTGGCTTTAAATTTTTGTCTGATGATAGGTATTGCATCATTTGAAAATTCAAAGGTCCATGAAAAATCTCAGGGTAAATAAAATTTGGAATGGAAAAGGGTTAAAGCGGGAAATTTTTTCTCATCATCAAATGGTATGAAACTATTTTTGAAGATTTGAAAAGATTTTTTTATCTGAGGTTTGAAAATGTTTATGACAGAACCGAAGTTGTTCCACCATTGATTGAACCAAATTGGTGATTTAGATAGGTTACATGTGGTATCGAAAAAGATCAACCAAGTGTGTTTTTGTTTGGGTGACTGAATTAAAAAGGAATTATACCAAGCTTGGCAATAATCCCAGTAATTGAATGGGACATCGTAACAAGAGAGATTTGAAGAGCTTTCTAGAAATTTTATATTGTCATTAAGATCATAGTCCCAATCTCTCAGAGAAATGATGTCATGGATTTTGAAAGTAAAGTAAGCAGGAGCCGTGTGACTTTCGTCGAAAAATTTGTGTTTGAAAGTAACAGATCCCGTAATTTCTAGAATTGTCTAATAAAATAATATAGTTTTATCTATATTGAATGGTTTAAAAAACTGATTTTTCCCAAAAAAACTTCTCGATGGTTAAAAACGGATCATTTTCAACAAAAAGTTATTTTTCAATTGTAATGACATTTTGATAAGTTGATTTTTCAAAATATTCTAAAGGAGGATTTTGTGAAAATTCTTTTAAAACAATTTGTGAATTTTTCAAAGGTTTTGAAATTTTTTTCGAAGCCTGGTTTTGTTTTGAAATCATTTTTAAGGAGGCTTCGGGGATTTCGGAAATCTCAAGAGAAGAGGGTATTTTTGAAGAATTACCTTTCTCTTGTTTTGAAAAACCTTTTTCAAAAGCTTGTCGTAAGGTCCATATCTGATCCAAAATCTCGTCAGGTGTTTGAAGGTTTTTTTCTTTTTTTTCTGGTTTCTTTTTAGTAACTGTAATCCAGGGTTGTGTTTCGGGTTCTGTTTTTGGTTTGGAAGTGTTTGGAGTTTGTAATCTTTCTTGGTTTGGGCCTAAAGAAAGGTCTTTTCCTTTGTCAATCGTCTTTGGTGGAATCGTACCTGTTTTTGGAGAAATTCTCGGTCAAGAAATTTGGAATAAAATTTGTTTCTTCTTTAATGTATTATATATCAAAATCGAAAATACTTAGTAATGCCTTCCATCAGGCAAAAAAAAATTTTGAATCAAGATTTTTAACATCTTTTTGTAAAACATCTTTGGCACTTTTGCAATCAATTCTAAGTAAAAAAATTTGATTTAAAAGAACGCTTTGAAATTTTTGTATACATAAATCTATACTTAGTGTTTCTTTTTTAATAGTTGAGTAATTTTTTTGGGTCTCATTCCAATGAGATGAAGTAAATTGGATTATATTTTCATAACCAGTTGTTTCTTTTTGTTTTAGAATAACCCCGTATCCAATATCAAGAGGCGTCTATTTTTACAATTTTCTCCGAATTTGGATCCGCTATATGTAGACATGGGATTTCTAAAACTTGTTTTTAATCTGTTGGGATACAGCGGTATGCTCTTTTGTCCAGGGAATTGGGTTTTTCTTTAAACGATCATGTAACGGTCTAGCTAATCTATTTATGTTTGGACAACAATCTAGAAAATAATTAAGGCTTCCTAAGAACCTTTGTAATTGGGGTTTATCTAAGAGTTTGTCAGGGAATTTGTTCGCAAATTCTAATGATCTTTCTATTGGTTTTATCATACCTTTGGATACGTAATGACCAAGAATCTGATTTTAGTTTGGAATAAATCCAATTTTGGTTTTGAAATAACAAGTCTATTTTTTCGTGCAACATAGTAAAATGTTTTTAGATGTTTGAAATGTTCCTCAAGGGAGTTTGAAAAGATAAGTATATCATCAATATATACTATACAAAATTTTGAATATTTTGAGAATATGTCATTCATTATTCTTTGAAATTCCAAAGGTGCATTTTTTAAACCAAAAGGCCTTACGTTCTATTGTTATTGCCCAAAAGGAACAGTAAATGCTGTTTTATATTGATCATTTTCAGATATCTGGATTTGCCAAAATCCTTATTTTAGATCAAAATTTGAAAATATGTGTGCAGAATGGAGTTTTTGAAGGAGGTCTTTTTTATTTGGTATTGGAAATCTAATACATTTTAATGTCGTATTTAAAGTTTTGTAATTTATTACAAGTCTCGGAGTTCCTCTTTCTATTTCTGAATTTTTGTTCGCATAGAAAGCTACACAAGACCATGGAGATCTTGATTTCAAAATTAATTTATTATTTAGAAGTTCTGAAATTTCTTTCTTACAATGGCTCTCTAAATCAGAGTTCATCTGTATTGGACGAGCCTTTGTAGGAATTTCTCATTCATCAAATTTCGTCATAGGGTAAATCAACTATGTATTGTTTTCTATCCCAGAAGGCCGTTGGTAAATCTGAACATAATTGTTCTTCGAATAGTTTACTTAGTTTCAAAATTTTCTCTTTTGTAATTGAAGTTTCTAATGTTTCTTTTGTTTTTTCAATAAGAAATTCTGTTTGTAGGTTTTCTAAATGGAAACTTTTGCTATTAATTCCAGAATTTATAGAATTTTCTTTTATTGAGCAAACTTTTATTAAGTTTAGACTCCTCTTCTTTGGAGTTTCCATAAATTTGAAGATAATTTTTTATCTTGTCTTGAAAGAAATTGAATCATCTTTAACTTTGTATGGTGTTATTAGGTTTATAAATGGTGTTCCGAGAATGATATTTTGGTACATATCATCTGTGAGAACAAAAGCAGTTTTGAAAAGAGTATTGTCTTTTAATATTGAACTTTCTGTTTTTGAAGTTATGCTAAGTTTTGAATTATTCGCTACTAAGAGTTTTTCATTTGTTTTGTGATGAAAATATCTTGGTACAAGACCTGTTTTTATGCAATTTAGGTCGGCACTAATATCAAAAAGTGCAATTGTATCTATCTTGTAATTTTCTGAGAAAACAAGTGTAATTTTTATTTTATATTTCCGAAATGTGATTTCTCTTAGTACAAAGAGGAAATCATTTGGCATTGTGTTTAGGGATTGTATTTGTTCTACTAGATCATCTTCTATATTTTCTGAACAAATATTATCATGTTCCTCCGAACTGGAGTCATTATGTTTTTTAGAAGTTAATATTGAATGAAAATACTCGGAATCCGTTTTTGGGCTCATTTTTTACATCTTTGATCTCAATTTTGAAGGGATTATAGAGTAGTTTTGGAATTATTTTTTCTTCTTTGGTTAAGGATTGTGGTTAAGTTATATGAAGAGTTTGAAATTGATGGATCTTTGGTTTTTGGAGGATTTTCTATTTTTTGGCTTTCATTTAAGGTTGAAATAATTGTTTCAAGAAATTTTCGTTTTATTTTGGGGTTTGAATTGAATTCAAGATTTCTAGTTGGAAATCCTAATCTTTTGTAAGGATTTGGATTTTATTACTATCTGAGTCCGAGCTGGATGATGAATCATTAAGTTCATCAACTTGCAGGGCTTCTTCTGAAAAGGGCTCAGAATCATAATCACTAGATGAGGAAGAGTAGTCTAGAAAAAGGTTTGATATTTTGGTTGAGATTTCTTCTCCAAAAACGAGCTCTTGGGTTTTCTTATTTAGATGGATAAATTTTGAGTGTGGCCTTTCTTGTTGCATTTATAGCATGTTAGGTTTTTATAAAAAGGTTTGTTTGGGATTCTTTTGGTTTAAATCTGTTTCAAGTTTTATTCCAAGAGTTTTCTCGTGGCTTGTATTCCTTAAAGTTCTTTTTTGTAAATTTTGATTTTTTGGAATAGTATGTTGGCTTGTAATCACCTACACATGACTTTTTGTTACTAGGATCTATTTCAAATTGTTTGCAAAAAGATCCTAATTCTACTTTTGTTCTTCTAAATTCCCATTTGAGATATTTCTGGAGTTTTAAATCTTGCCAGATCTTAAGACCTTCTTGTTGGACAAGACTAACTAATTCCTCATAAGTGAAATCATCGTAATCAATTATTTGGATACCACTAGATTCTGTAATTTTTGTTCTAACCTTTTCTCCTAAGAGTGTTGGCAGTCCCGCAAGAAATTTTTTTTTACAAAAAGGTTGGTATGAATCTAGTCGGAGTAGGACCCTAGTGAGGAAGGTGTTCTTGTACCATTGGAAATCACTTAGTTTTTTATATTTAAAATTTGAAAGGAGTTCCGCGTTTTTGTCCCTAAGGACTGAGGGATCTCCTATGAAATGAAGGGTTATAGCTAAGAGTAGAGTTACTACAGTATTTTTTTGGAAATTTCCGAAATTATCTAGAATTGGCATGCCTTCTTCATCTACTTTTATAGCATCAAGAATTTCTCCTCTTTGCTGATTAGTAAGATAGTTATCCCACCATCCTTAACCTGTCCCGAAAAACCAGCTATAAGGAGTTCGGCTATAGTTGTATCTTCATTGTCTATTTGTGTTCTATAGGCATTTGCAACCATCTTCATTCTTTGGAGGAAATTTAAGATATTATATTCAGATATTCCATCTAGATTCCAGTCATAGACTGAAGAAGAGTTAAACCTCGATTGTTCTATTTGTTGAATTTGTCCTAGGTCTGGTGCTGTTATTATTTGGTTTTCATGACTGTTTTTCCAATCAAGACGGTTTATTTTATTGTTTTGAAATTGGTCTAGGCTTTTATCAGCATATGATTCGTGACATAGAGTATTTATTTGAATATTTGAGCTTTGTGTTTCAGGATTATTAGGTGTTTGGATGAGTTTAGAATTTCTTTGGATCCTAGAAGTTGGAGTGTTTGGGGCATCGTAAGTTTGGTGTTTATTACTTTCTCCTATCTCTATGTTACTTAGTTGGCTTTGAAGGGTGCGAATGAATTCTATATTTGTGTTTTGGTAAGTTTTGACACTGGTTTCTGAAATTTGGAAAGGTTTGAAAATTGGAAGTTATCGTTTTTTGCTATATGAAGTTTCATTTGGAAGGTTTGGTTGTTTTAAAATTGTTTTTCAATCCTATCAAGTTGTTTGCTTATCGTACCAAGGTTGGTGTTTGAAAAATTGTTTTGAAGAATGATGTCTTTCTACATTGGTCTTATCATCATCTTGAGGGAGTTTAAAAGGGATTGCTTTAATTGGTTTACCAAATAATTCAAACTTTATTCCTTGTTGGGGGGGGGGGGGGGGGGAGGGTTGATTTGAACAAAGTATTTTTTCATTAGCAAGTGTTTCCCACTCAGGAATTTTATTTCGATTTGTAATGGGATTTGCTGTTTTTGAATAAGCAAAATAATTGAAAAATAAAACTTGAATTTTGTGTTTTTTAAGATATTCATAATATTCTTCTTGTATTTTTTTCTTTGTTTTTCGAGAAATTTTAAAAAAACCAATTTTTTTTTGTAAATTTTTTTTTGAGTTGAATTCTTCACATAATAATTTTTTATTTTTTTCAAATTCATTTTCTAAGATATTTAGTTCATTAGCCATGTTATCAGTTATAGCCGAAAATGTCGGCTAGTTGGCTGAAGAGGATTCACACACGGCACCTGCTTAGATATAATATATATATATATATATATATATATATATATATTTATGTGGTCCATCACAAATCAAATTCCATCACAAATCAAAATTCGTCACAAATCTGTCACAAATAAAAATCCATCACATATTCGTCATTAATTTTTGACGGATTTTCGACGGCCAAGAGAAAACTTAGGTGCGGTTATGTTTTTGCCAAATGTTTTGAGCATCGCACCAAATCAATTTTAATGAATTTCCGACGGATTCCGACGGTTATATTCGTCGGAAATGTTTTATATAAAACCACTTTTTCTTCCTCGCGAAGGAATTCACAAAACCTCCATTAATGAAATAAATCTCAAAACCTTTGCGATTTTCCACCAAAATTGGTCCAAATCTTGTCGATAGCTCTCTCAAATCTCTCACGAATGAATAACAGTCCATCCAACCCAACCAATTTGTAAGTTTTCATATTTATTTTGTGATTTATTGTATTTTGAGAGAATGGATTTAGCGTTAGATTTAGATTGTTGGAGGTCAGATTTATGATTTTGGAAGTTAGATTTAGGTTTTCTATGGTTAGGTTTAGGGTTATAGAATTTTGATTTTGATTTAGGTTTAGAAAATTATGATTTTATTTGAATTTGATTTGGGTTTTATTTGAATAAGATTACTTTTGAATTTAGTTTGGATTTTTCAATTTTTTTTGAATTTTATAAATAATATTTTAAAGGTTTTATGAATAAGATTAACTTTGAATTTTATTTGGATTTTTGAATTTCTTTTTAATTTTATGAATATGATTCATGTTTTTTATGAATAAGATTAATTTTGAATTTTATTTGGATTTTATGAATTATTTGAATTTTATGAGAATTTTTGTGATTAAAAATTTGGGATTAGGAATTTTTAAAATTTGATATTTGGAATTTTTGAATGTTTTATAATTTTTGTTTAATATCAAATTATATTTGTTAATCTGAAATTTTTATATTGTTTTCTTTTAATTTTGATTCATTATATTCTGACTATTTTAATTATTTTTTTGAAAGGATTACGGATTAAAGGCCGAGATGAAATCGACAAAGGTGGAGATGGAAGCGACAAATACTTTGATGAAACCTTTCATGGCCGAGATGTGAGGTCGTCGTGGATGATTTTTATGTTTTAGATTTTATGTTTTATTTTTTTCTTTTATGAATATCTTTTTAATATTTTTTTGTTATTTAAATATTTAATTATATATTTTTTAATAAATATAATAATAAAAAAATTAATATTAATTAAAATAAATAAATATCAATCCGTCGAAAAACTATCCGTCGGAAATTGGTTTGTGATGAATATGTGACGGGTAGTATTCTGACTGATTTTTGATATTTTACGGACACGGAGGCCGTGGAAAATCTGTCGGAACAATATCCATCAGAAATTCGTCCGAATTGTCTACGGATTTTGGATTTCCGATGCCCTAGAACTGATGGTAATTTCTGACAGTTTTTCCACGGATATGACAGTCACTTCTACCATGTTTTCTTGTAGTGGAAGTTATCTGCGAAAATAAATCCTTCTAGTTGGGTGTTGGCTTATGCACGCGAGATTGCGGGTAAGCTAGGTGACAAGCCAACAAGAAAAAGGTGGAGAAAGACATGCTTAGGCACTAGGGACCAATATGCATGAGTGAGTGGTGCGGGAATACATGCTTAAGCACTAGGGATCTGAGATGCACGAGTGAGAGGTGCGAGAAGAAGTGATTAGGCACGAGGGATCTGATACACGAGTGAGAGGTGCATGAATAAATGTTTAGGCACGAGCGATCTGATATGCACGAGAGATGATCGCGTTCTCGCGGTAATTTTTGATGTGTTTGTGTCGTGGACACGTGATTGTCTGCTTGTCTTAGGTTTAGACTTCATGATGATCTAGATGTGTTTGTATATGGAGAATTTGTGAGCCCTAAGGCTTACCTCACTGATTCATCCCTGATTACTCACCGCTCTCTTTCTCTTGTAGGTTAGATAAGAAAGAAGTTTATTTCAATACTAGTTGGCGGATTTGCATTTAAAACATATTTTGACGGGACCAAAAATTTAACACGTTGACTAGGCATGTGTTAAGAACCGGGTATTACACTTAATGAACCTAAACTTGTGGAAGCGAAGAATCAACAAGCTTCTACACATGACAATTATGATGATAAGTTCCTTGATGGTAATTGCCGAAACACTTTATTGATGAGCCAAAGATGGTGGATGTGTTGGTGAAGTCACTAAGAGTGACAAAGGAGCTTAAAAAAGAAAAGAAGTCGTATTAGTCTATTGTCACCTTACATCCAGTGAGACCTATTGAAGGCGCTATTGAGTGCAAAATCAAAAGTAAAAAAGGTGTACCAAAACCTTTCGTCATGGCACAACTGATTTTAACATCAGGTTTAAAGGAGAAAGAACTGGACATCATTAAAGAATTCATGACAAAGGTGCTTAAGATTGAACTTCCAAATTGGGGACCAATCTCCAAAAATAGCCATTCAACACCTCATCCGCCATTCTCCCTCCCATCAGTGGACTCATCAGAGTCCATCTCTTCGAGTTAAAGTACACTTAACTTTCATTGTATACAGTTTTCTTTTTCTAGTTTTGTGTTTATTTATGTTGGTCTTTTTATCGATTTATTCTCACACCGAGAAGGTGTGAATTAAGTTTGGGTTGGACATACATGCTATCTAACGTTGTGTTTTATTTTGATTTTACTTCTTTGAATCATGCATTGTTAATACTTATTGATGGATATGATTTTGAGCTGATTAATAAGTGTTTTAATATAATTTAAGTTCTTTTAAGCCAGATTTTGATTATTTTCAGTTTTAAAGAGTCATTGGTTTCTAGACAAAAAGAATCAAGGAGCAAAATAAGTTTTTCTTTAGCTTCTGAACCTCAGATTGAGATTGAAAGCTAAGTTTAAAGATCTTCCCGTGGAGCATATTCAACGTTTAATATGTCAATGGACATGTAGAAGAGTCACCTTTCACCTCAAAGAATAATAAATCAATTCTATTGAGCCAATCAGAAGTTATGATGAAAGAAATGAACATGTGTCTTGCAAAGAAAACATCAGAAGCAGCCCAGCGCTCCTAGCGAAGCAGAGGAGCACCAAAAGGCCTCCCTGGCGCTGCACCATGCCCTGCAAGAGTGCCAGGAAGCCTCAAAGCCCTTTAGTCCAAAATGACAGTACTTCACCTATTTCAACCTAAGAGCGACTTAAAATGCCCCAAGCTCTATAAATATTCATTTAAGAACCCTAAGACGCATGACTAGCAGATCTAAGCAGCCAACTCGTGAAGGAGACAAAAAAGCCACCCAAGGAACCTCCATCGAAGATCTTAGTAGTTATTTCATCACCTCTTTTATATGTAGCTTTGTTTTCAACATCTTTGGGGAGAAGAGATCTTTTGTAACTTTCGGAGTAAATCCCTTAAACCCTTTTAATACTTATAGTTGATTAAGCGATTTAAAGACCATTTCAAGATTATTCACATGATCACTCAAACATTTACTATAAATAAGTATATCATCAAAATAAACCACCACAAACTTATTAATAAAAGATCTTAAAACATGATTCATTAAGCGCAAAAAAGTAATAGGAGCATTAGAAAGACCGAATGACATTACTAACCATTCGTACAAACCTTGCTTGGTTTTGAAGGTGATATTCCATTAATCCCTTTCCTTCATCATTACTTGGTGGTATCCACTCTTAAGGTCGATTTTTGAGAAGATGGTGCATCCACTAAACTCGCCAAGCATGTAATCGAGTCGGGGAATTGGATGCCGGTATTTGATTGGTGATGTTGTTGATAGCCCGACAATCAATTCACATTCGCCATAATCCATCCTTCTTTGGCACCAACAACACTATAACAGTACAAGGGCTAAGGCTCTCCCTCACGTAGCCTTTACTCATCAAATCTGCAACTTGCTTCTCTAGTTCCTTGGCTTACTCAGAATTGACTCGATATACCAGTCTATTCGGTAGTTGTGCTCCGAGAATAAGTTTGATATGGTGCTCAATACCTCTAATGGGTGGTAGAACATGAGGTATGTCTTCCGGGAATACATCGTCAAACTGCTCCAACAATTGCTTGATCTCCCTCGACAAATCTTCACTGAAGGTACTTATACTCAAATTTTCTAATCATTAGCAAAACGCCACAAGCATTATCATGATTTTCTAACAACACTAGGATTGATTAGAGAGTTAGCTTTAGTATTAGTGTCCTTAGACAACTTAGATTGGATTTCATTGAGTTGTGAAGGTGTAAGTGGTGCAAAGCTAATACGTTTCTTATCATGCACAAAGGAGTATTGGTTGGTTCGTTCAAAATGTGTGGTTTCCTTATCAAACTTCCATGGACGCCCCAAAATGAGGTGGATAGCTTGCATTGAAACCACATCACACAAGAATTTTTCTTGGTATTGACCTACGCTAAATGACACTAAGATTTGTTCATTGTCATTGATCACGATTTTACCATTCAACCACTTAAGCTTATAGGGTTTAGGGTGTATAGTGGTTTTTAACTTAAGATTTTCAGCTATATAAGAGCTTTTAACATTAGTGCAAGACCCTCCATCATTACTTAAACCATATACCTTTCCATTTACCATACATCTTGTATGAAAGATGTTTTCCTGTTGGTTGGTGTCTTTTGGTGCTTGGACCGTGCTTAGTATCCTCTGGATCACAAGTAATTCTTAAAAATCCAGGCACTCAACCTCTTCTTCTAAGTCTTATTCTTCTCCTTAAGGCTCCTCCTCGTCTTGAGATTCATACTCATCTATGGGAGTGATGATCATAACTCTTTGATTTGGAAAATCCCTTGCATAATGACCATGCCATGGACATTTAAAACACACAATATCTCGGCTCCTTAGGGTATTGGGTTCTCCCCTTGCTTCATTCCACTTATCCTTAAGCTATCAATTGGTTCTCGGCTTGAATCTTGATTCCACTATAGCCGAAGCCAGTTTACTCCTATCTTGGTTCCGTGAAGCATTGTTGTGATAGGTGTGCTTTGATCCCAACTTGGAGTTCCTTGAGCTCGGTTCTGGTTCAACCTAGTTTTCTTCCTCTTGAATTTTTGCTCTAATTGAGTGGAAAGGTGTATAAATTCTTCTAACCCTCCATAGGATTGTCTTTCTACCTTGCACACAATCTCATCTTGCATACAATCCAAGAATTAAGCCATGAGAGATTCCTCCGACTCGTCAAGTTGAAGCCTATTCCAAAAATGCTCAAAATCCTCATAGTATTCTTTAATAGACTTGCTTCCTTGGGTGAACTTCCTAAACCGTTTTTGAAGCTCTCAGTGGTATAGTGGAGGAACATATCTTCTCCTCGTCATGAAGTTCATAATTTACCAAGAAGGTACTGGCCCTTCTCTATTCCTCCTCTTCTCGGACATATCTCTATCCCACCATGTGAGCGCATGATCCGTGAATTGAGCTGAAGCATAATCGATCTTCTTTTGCTCATTGTACTCAAAATAAGCAAAGATATGATCTATCCTCCACTCTCAATCTAGATAAGCCTCCAGATCCAATTTTCTGGCAAAGGTTATGGTTGTAAGATTAAGACTTGGAGCATAAGGTCTTGGAGCTTGCAACTCATTTTCTTCCTCTTTTAATCCCATCCTCCTCCTCGGTCACATTCTCCTCGGTGGTGGAGGTTCCAACTCTTCCTCGGACAAACCTCTTGATCTCGTCCTTGGCGTTGTGGAACTTGGTGTGGTGGAGTCTGTATGTGTGTGATCCTTTCTCCAATCTGGTAAAGTTGAGCTTGGAGGATAGCGAAAATCCCTCCTATGTCCGGTTGATTGTCTACTAAATCTGTGTGTGCCTTGCAAGAAAAGTAAACGAAAACCTTTAAATATCTCTAAATGACAAAATAAAGCAACTGTCAAATAATTTTAAAATAACAGCTTATTTGCACTTTTAATGAAAACTATGAGTCAAGAAAGGGAATATGTTGGATAAGAAAGAGAGAGAAATCTAAAATGACAAATGGTACAAAAAGCAAAATGAGGACCACGATTCAAATGATTTAATTTTATTTTCTCCTAAATCAACCTAACACGCTTAAACTCATCAACCATTCATGAAAAAACGGAAATGATAGAAACCAAGATGAAAACAAGATCAAGCAAACAAAAATATGAAAAATGCAAGAACACAAAATGACGAATGATGAACGGATGATGATAAAAATAAAATGATACAAACTAGCAACCTAACTCACTGAAGCATAAAGACATAATTTTTAAAGATTCTTAGATGATGAAAAATGAAATGAGATGAAAAAAACAAGATGAATGCAAGAAATGAATAAAGAAGCGATTTTTATGGTTTTTCTTGAAAAGAATGAAACTAAGTGCATAGAGTAAAAGGATGGATCGTTTAGACACAACCTGATTAGGAACTTCAACTCTGATACCAAAAGATGATACACGTTCCGATGATCAAATCCAATCTTCTTCTCAAAGGCATTAATGTTGATGATTCGGTGAGAAACTTCAACCAATCTTCAACAATGGTATAATTTGGATCGATGACACACATGAGATGTGAGAGGTCTCGTGATACAGCAAGGTTCTTCAAATTCCAAGCCCAACTTAATGTGATTTGAAGAGATTTGTATCTAGAGCGTGCTCATCAGACTAACGAAGAAAGTTCTTCATTTGATTCTCAAAAAGGGGGTTAATGATTACAATAGAGTGTTTGCCTTTTATAGAGGCTTCTTAGCTCTAGAAAATGCATAGAAAATATAATTACAAAAAGGTTCAATTTTCTAACAAGCTTCCTAAATTGGACCAAAAGTAAAAGTCACAAAACATTTAGAAAAATAATAAGAAAGAAAATAAGACTTATTTTAGGATAAATGTCTTCTTGAGATAGGATCACATTTCATGCTCAAAATCAGTTGTCATGGATGTTTCCAAGTAGACTGAGCATATGAGATGGAATGTGATGAACCAAATGTCATTGGCTCATTAAAAACCTCCTCGATAAACCGATTAGGTTAAACCAGAGGTTGGAAAAAAGAGTGCAACTATCTTGGAGTCTTAAGGGGTGTCTTCACTCTTGAGAGATAGTGAAGATACTCTTGGGAGATAGTGAAGACACTCTGACCTTGCTTCCTAAAGCTGATCAAAGTCCAAGAGTCTTCAAAGGATAGTGAGACACTCTAGAGCCACTAGGATCCGAGTCTATGAACATGGGATTCCTCAACACTCTAGAGTCATCTGTCATCTAAATTAATCCAAACAAGAAGAATTAAGAACTTTTTGAACCCACCAAATAGATTTTTCAGTTGGTTATAGTCAAAATCTCTACCACAAAGAAACGCTCGATGCCTGTGAATTATGTGAGTAATTAAGAGAGTCAATTAATTTTATGCTAACAAAAGATAACGAAAGCTACAATCAAAGAAAAAAGTTGAAAACATCAAGCTTGTTCATATCTTCGCTTTAAAAGGAAGATAATGTTGAGTGAATGAAGCTAAAAATAATAATAACAACAAATGTTGATAAACCATCATGGAATCTACTAGCAAAAAGAAGTAGCAAAAAGGATTTGCACAAGATTGAAAAACATAATATTGGGATACTCAAATTCCAAAACGCAGCGTATCTCTGAGCAAGGCGATTATGGTGATTAGGGTTTTGGCTTTTGCAGCGCTTTTATCCGCCGCAAGAAACGACACATTGGCGAGTCTCCACGGGTTCGTGGCTATGGCATCTCCAACAAGTGGCTCTTCTCTGCGTGAGCAAACTCTGTTGGTCAATTCTCAGCAAGATATGATTCAGCCGATTGAAGCTCCCATGCAAAAGAAGTCATGGGCTCAAGTAACAGCTCGGCCAAGTCTGCTCAAGTTCAACTGTGAGGTGGTTTTGTTTGAAGGCCAAGGTGATTTGCAGTTACAGAGGAGGTTCTGGTGGATGCGCCACCGTTGTCGGAAGAGTTTTTAGTAGAGCACATCATGTCAAAAGCTCCTCATGTTGCAAAGGTACACATTATTGTTTACAAGATATGGAATTTAGGAGAAAAATCAATCAAAGTAGATGCTTTTGAAATCAGTGATACTACAATCAAATTTTGCCTTTGGAATTCGGCTCCGTAGGGATATGTGGAATATTTGTGATATCCCTATAATAGTTTTCCGGTGGACTCCTATTGAGGAGGAAACTTAGTCAGAGATAACATCGCTTCTAATGTAGGTTGAGATGAAGAACGTTCCCCGGTCTATTTTCTTATGGAAGGGTCTCAGCTTCCTAGCTAGTCTGCTCAGTGTCCCTATCCGACTTCATCGCGACACAGATCTTGTCATGAGTTTTGAGGAAGCTAAAATCTTTGTCGATGTGGACTTTAAAAAGTAGCTTCCGTATAATTATTACTTTACCATCAAAGGGGAGGATATCCGAGTTTCTTATGATTTTACTTGGCTTCCTCTGCGATATAATACATGCTGGAAATGGGGCCACACTGATGAATGATGTTTGGTGAAGTTTAAGTAGGGTGAAGCTTGTAAACAGAGTGTGGGTGTAGAGGAGGTGATGCAGGGCCCCGATTCCGCTATTATCGAAGAGAGTAATGATAATGAAGCAATGAGTGCAGGTCGCATTGTTAGTTTTATTTGCAGTGATTGGTCAATGGTTTCCAACTACGAGCACAATCCTCTAGGGAGGATTTGGGTTATGTGGAGTAAAAAGTTGGAGCTAAAAGTGGTTTTTAAAACGAATCAGCTTTCTTCTGGTTAAAATTGAGGGGACTTTGGAGGAGTTTCTT
This sequence comes from Cardamine chenopodiifolia, assembly GCA_963922655.1. Taxonomy (NCBI): domain Eukaryota; kingdom Viridiplantae; phylum Streptophyta; class Magnoliopsida; order Brassicales; family Brassicaceae; genus Cardamine; species Cardamine chenopodiifolia. Next base: position 4,891,026 of record OZ000479.1, read on the forward strand.
TGTACATTCATCTATGTCTTAAATATTTTAGAAGAACGTCATGAGCTATGGAGAGATCTTAAATATTAGCAGGATTTGGCTCAATTTCATCTGTGTATTCACTATCTTCTATACTTGGCTGAGCATTCATTGTCTTCTATATCCCAGGTCTCAGTGCCACATATGATTGTTTTTTGGGAAATGGTTTGGTACTACTCTCTAGTTTATATGGCATATCATGGTCCCCATTACACTTAGTGTAACAAGCGCGAAGAAAGGCTAGGGTGTAAGAAGTTAGATCGGGTTCTAATAAATAATGTCTGGTTGTAGCGTCCGCATAAATCTTACTACTTGTTTGAGGCTAAAGGATGCTCGGATCACTTTTGTGGGATTATCTCTTTAGGTAATGTTCCTCTTAAACCAAAGTGCCCGTTTAAGAGAGTAAATGCCATAGTGAAAATGGATGACTTCAAGCCTGTTGTCGAAGAGTATTGGAATAATACAGAGACTTTGTTCCTTTCTACATCAACTTTGTTCATATTTTCCAAGAAGCTAAAGTATCTAAAGCCTGCTATTCGATCTCTTAGCCGCAACAAGATTCATCATTTATCTAGGCGGACGGAGGAAGCTTTTGCTGTTTTTTATGAGAAGCAACAAACAACGCTTAATAGTCCTGATGCTTGATCAATTTTAGAATAATCAAATGCCTATGCAGCATGGGAAAAAGTGTCGGTGCTTGAGGAAGATTTTTTTAGACAAAGGGCAAAGCTTCATTGGATTAATGTTGGGGACAAGAATAATCGTTACTTTCATAATGCAGTCAAAGAACGTGAAGCCCGAAACTCAATTTATGTGGTTAAGACTCCAAATGGAGAGATGCTAACAGATCTGGCATGCATTAAAGTTGAGTCTATCAGATATTATTCTGATTTATTTGGCTTGCAATCTCACGATATTTCTGGTCTGTCCGAGGAAGAGATTTCTAATAACTTAAATTATGGATGCTTTGAAGAAGAGAAGAAGAGTGTTTTGATGGATGTAACTGACTCAGTATCAAAAAGGTTATGTTTTCTATGCCTTTAAATAAATCTCCAGGTCTCGATGGCTATACAGTGGAGTTTTTAAGGAATCTTGGGCTATTGTTGGTAAAGATTTTACTGTGGTTGTCAAGTCTTTCTTCACTTATGGGTTTTTACCAAAGGGAGTCAACACCATGATTCTTGTATTGATTCCAAAGAAAACTAGGACTATAAGGATGAAGGATTCTCACCCTATATCATGTTGTAATGTGATCTATAAAGTAATTTCAAAACTTCTGGCGAACCGTTTAAAGTTGATTCATTGATGGTTTATCACTCACAATTAGTCAGTGTTTATTCAAGACCGTTACATGATGGAAAACCTCCTTCTTGCTTCTGAATTAGTCAAGTACTATCATAAACCAAATATTGCTTCTCGATGTGCTATGAAGATAGATATCTCCAAAGCTTTCGATTTCATTTGGTGGGAGTTTATTATTAGTGTTTTGAACGGTATGTAGTTGCAGCTCATTTTGTGAGATGGATTGAGCTGTGTGTTACTACTCCCTCTTTTTTCGTGCAGATCAATGGTGAACTTGCTGGGTACTTTAAGAGTGAGCAGGGGCTTCGAAAAGGTTTCTCTCTCTCTCTCCATGAATTTTCTATCTCGCATGTTGGACGGGGCTACGAGTGAAGGAAAATACAAGTTTCGTCCGGGTTATAAGAGTTTAAACCTAACTCACTTGTGTTTTGCGGACGATATAATGGTGTTTGTTGATGGGTGTATCCGCTCAATCCAAGGTATTATCGCTGTCTTTGATTAGTTTTCTCGATTTTCAGGTTTAAAAATTATCTTGGAGAAAACATCTTTATTTATCACCGGAATCTCACGAATTACTCGGGCTATGCTATCCACTTTTCCTTTTGACATTGGAACTTTACCGGTGAAATATTTGGGTCTTTTTCTTCTTACAAAGCAAATGTCTATATCAGATTTCCAGCCCCTAATAGAGAAAATAAAATCTCGGATTGGTTCTTGGAAGAATCGGTTTCTATTTTTTGCAGGTCGGCTACAACTTTTCTCCTCAGTGATTCAGAGTCTGACGAATTTCTGGATAGCTGCTTTTAGACTTCCCCAAGAATGCATCAAAGAGATTAAGAAGATAAGTTATGCGTTCCTATGGTCAAAAACAACTCTAAACCCATAGAAATCGAAAGTGGCCTAGGTTGATGTTTATAAACCAAAATTTGAAAGGGGGATTGGTCTCAAATCATTGGAGGCTGCAAATAAGGTTAGTTGCTGCAAATAAGGTTAGTTGCTACAAATTAATCTGGAGATTGGTATCATCAAAGACTTCTTTATGGGTGAATTGGATCCATAAGAATCTGATCCGGAAGGGATACTTTTTAGTCGACGAATTTGAATAAGAGTGTTGGCTCTTGGATGTGGCAAAAACTTCTAAAGTATAGAGATGCAGCTAAGGAGTTTCATAAAGTTGAGGTAAGAAATGGGGTTCACAAGTCTTTTTGGTTTGATAATTGGTGTTCTCTTGGTAGACTGTTTGATGTTTTGTGTGCGAGAGGTTTCGTTATGGGAATTAAAATTTTGGATACCTTGGCGGAGATTTTTGTTTCTCATCATCGAAGGCGTCGACGAGCTCCGTTCACTCTCAAAGTGAGGAGGATATTTAAAAGCGTAAGGACAATACTTATGTTGACTCAGACATAGCGGTGTGGAGAGGTAAGAAGGGTAATTTCAAGTCATGTTTCTCAACAAAAGATACTTGGTATCAACTAAGATTTTCGTCTCTAGAGATGGCTTGGTACAAGGGATTTTGGTTCTCTCATGCTACCCCAAAATTCTCATTTATCGTGTGACTGGCTGCCCAAAATCATTTGACAATAGGAGTGGAATGGTATTGTGGAACTCTAATGTTTTTTCAGGTTATGTCTTCTGCAATGTCTCGTTGGAGAGTATGGATCATATTTTCTTCTCTTGTCCATTCACCTCTTAGATATGGCATCGACTTACAGCTGGCCTTCTCCACCAAAGGTACATAAATCAGTTTCTAACCATTCTTCTAACCATGTTGACCTCAGGAAACCGGGGAACTTGGGCTTTCATTGCTAAGTATGTTTTCCACGCAATTATCTACATCTTATGGCGGAAGCGCAATCAGCAGAGACATGGAGAAGTTCTTTCACTCGTCGACAGGTTGAATTAGAGATGTGGAGAGGGTTGTTCGCAATTGGCTTTCAACTTTGCAAAATCAGGGTATCATGAAGGATGGGTTTCAAGAATGGTTTGCAACAAGGATTTGAAGTCTTTGGGAAGATATTCCATCGTCGGCTCGTTAAACTTCTTTCATAAGTTTCTTTCGATTTATTTTTTCAGCCACATCGTTAATAGGTGTACTCTTTTTCCCAAACAAAACCCTCAAAAAAAATTTCCAGATTTAGATTTTAATGAACCAACCATTAATCAATCTTCAATCCCAAACTTGTGCTTAATAAATATTCCAAACAATAACATTTTTATAAAAACATCAAAGAAAGACGAGAGGCAAACTGAAGATAAGAAGATGGAAACACATGGAGGGTCCCACGATAGTAGTTATTTAAAAGAAAAATTCAACAAGATATAGAAAAACAAAAAATGTGAGATATTTTATTAATCATAAGTAAAATATTTCTATGCTTGTTATTCTGTTATGCTTGGATTTAAATATCAATGAAGCAAAAAGCAAACACATTTAAATGGCAACCGACATGGTTATAAAAGTGACTACGTTAGACATTGGCCAAAATATGTAGAAATCACTGTACAAATTCTAAAGAGAAGAGTAAAGAGTAGAAGACAAGTTATTGGATAAAATAAATTCATTATCCAGTCATCATCAAAATTAACTTTATAAATTCAAAGATACGATGGTTAATGATTGGTTTGGATGGTTACACTATTTCTTTAATATCCGGGAGCGTCGAACAATTTATGGAGGACACTTAACGTTAACGTTGATGAAATATCTTTTCTATATATTTAAAGACGACCAAAAAATTTTATTATTGGTTTAATACAAACTGGCGGTCATCAACTTAGTTTGATTTTAAGAATGATCGACTTAAAACCCTAATTTAAACGAAATTAGGACGAGTGACCGACATAAGATCTTAACATAACCAACACCCAATCTCACGAGGATTAGGATTAACAAACTCCTATAAATAAAAAGGTCATGAAACGAAGACAGACACAGAAAAATAAATACAAAAAAACCTAAAAAGTGATTCATTGTTGTTCGAGATAATTCTGATCTGATTCTTTGATTAATAAAATCCAATTTCTGTATATCATTCGCAGATCTGTTATTGTGCGAACCGATTTAAATTTGTCCAAAAAGTTTTACATTTATATTTTTCTTTTTTTAAAATAGTATGTAAAAATATATTCAAAGAAAACTAGTTTTTAAATTAAATGCGTATGTTTTTCGAGAAAGTAAATTTGAAAATAAAGCTGAATGTATTCATGAATAGCGGCCTCGTTAAAATCCGTAGGGGGAAAACCCAACTGGGACAAAACCACTTTCTGGAAAAAAGAGTACGCACCATTTATGAATTAGCTGAAAACTCATCAAACCGTCATGTTCTTGAGGCAAACTAAACCTGCAGGTTTTCTATCATAATTCCTTGAGCTTGTAACGTTGATAGTCTATTCCTCACTATCCTTCCAACCTCACGAACTAGTCTGTCCATATTTTGTGAGACGCTGCCATGTCTTCTTTGGTTTCGTTCTTTCCATAATGGGGTTTGAATCTGTTTTCTTTGTGTCTCCAAACTGCCACGTCCTCCTACTCATTAGCACACATCCAAAGTTTGTCGATTTCAGTCTCAATCTGGACCAGGACCTATGGTCTCCTCCGCCTGGGTCTGTGCTGAATAAAGACCTCCGCCAATGTGTCATTCGCTTTTAATCCATGTTGATAAAGCCTCTGTCCTTCAAGACTTCTATCAATCTGCCTAGTGAGCACCAATCATCATGCCAAAAAGGTGTTAGAACCGCTACGTACCTCAACCTTGTGAAAACTTTTTGCGGAATCTCGATACTTAAGTATTTTTCACCACATCCAAGACTCTCCCGTCTTGGTATCTTTTTTGGACCAGAAAGAGCCCTTACGGATAAGGTTCTTTTTTATCCAATTCACCCATAACAAGTCCTTTGTGGATACTATACGCCATATCAACTTATAGCAACTCACCATATTTGCTTCCACCAAAGATTTCAAGCTATCTTGCCATTTCTTGTGTTCAAATCTGGACCAGACCATAAAAAAGCGGCATTGATTCTCTCAATCTCCCTTATATATGCTCTCGGTATCTAAATGTTGCAATCCAAAAATTCGTTAAGCTCATAATTACAGAAGAGAGAAGTTGTAGTCTACCTGCGAAATATAGGAATCGATTTTTCCAAGAGTTGATCCGGTTCCTAATTTTGTCAATGAGTGACTGATAGTCCGCTTTTATCATCCTTTTTGTCAATAGGGGTAGCCCTAAATACTTCACCGATATACTACTAATCTCAAAGGGAAATTCTCTCAAGGACACCCGAGCTTCTGACGATATTCTAGTGATAAACAGTGTTGTTTTCTCTAAGCTTATATTCAGTCCTGAGATAGATGCGAACCTTTCAAATACAGCGAGCATAACACTTATTGACCAAGCTTTCCCATCCGCAGATACCATGATATCATCCGCAAAACACAAGTGAGCGACTCCCAAACTTCTACAGCTCGGATGGTCCATTTCTCGCCGCCTTGTCCAACATTAGCGATAAAAAGTTCATGAAAATGACAAAGAGATATGGAGAGAGAAAACATCCTTACCGCAGCCCCTAGGGTTGGGCATAAGTACTTGCTACCCGTCCGACCCACCCGCCCCACCCCGTACCCACCCCGCAAAAGCGGGTACCCATTTTAAACAAATTGGGTAACAAGCCGGCTTTGACAAATACTTGCAAGTAACGGGACAAGTACAAGCCAAAAAAAAATTTCAATACCCGCCCCGTTTTACCCGATATCCGTTACCCGCGGCTTGTTACCCGCTACCCGCCACAAGTACCCGCAATTACTTGCAAGTAATGACTCAAAAAAAATGGGTACTTGCAAATAACAGATAAAAAAAAGCGGGCCAAGTAACAAACCAAGTACTTGCAAGTAATAGATTTTTGGGCCGGTACTTGTTTGAGCGAGTACTTGTTTGAACGAGTACAAGTATCAAGCCGAAAATTCTATTACTTGCAAGTAACAGCACAAGTATCAAAACGGCAAGTACCCGCCCCGTGCCCAGCCCTAGCAGCCCCCTCTCACTCCGGAAATACCCTGCTAGCTCTCCGTTGACCTGAACTCAAAAAGAAGGGGTAGTTACACATAGTTCGATCCACTTAATGAAAGGTTCCGGCAGCTTCATTACTCTCAGCAAGCTTATGAGAAAACACCAATTTACTAAATCGAAAGCTTTGGTAAGGTCAATCTTCATGGCACATCTTGAACTCTGGTTTGTGGGTAGTCTTTGACCAATTCGGACGCGAGAAGAAGATTTTCCATCAAGTATCTATCCTTTATAAAAGCGGTCTGATTGTTTGTGATAAAACCCGGAAGGATATTCTTTAAGCGATTTGCTAGCACCTTTGATATTACCTTGTAAATCACGTTGCAGCAAGATATCAGTCATAATTTTTCATCCCTATAGTTCCCATCTTCTTAGGTATTAGAGCCAGAATCGTAGAATTTATCCCCCTTCGGCAAAAACCTGTAAGTAAAGAACGACTTAACTGCCACAATGAAATCATTCCCTATGATAGTCCATATCTCCTTATAAAATTCTACTGTATATCTGTCTGGTCCCGGTGACTTATATGAAGGCATTGAAAAAAGCACATTCTTTATCTCCAAGGCCGACACTTCCCCTGTTAAGTGCCTCCTCTGATTCTCCGAGCACTGATGAACCTTACTTGGGACAGCTCCGAAACTGAGTTAATAACTCCATCGTGTCCTTGCGAGTCCTTGAAAAGGTCAATAAAGTACCTCACCGTTTCAGCCATTATATCCTCCCGTGATGAGAAAATTCCCCCCCCCCCCCCGTGGAGCTCTAATCTCATGTATCGAGTTTCGCACTTCCCTCTCTTTTATTGCATTGTAGAAGTAGCGATTATTTTGGTCCTCTACCTTTATCCAATGTATCTTTGCTTTTTGACGTAAATATTTCTCCTCCAACCCAGCTACATTCTCCCATGAATCGTAGGCCTGAGCTTCTTCGGTCATGCTTTGGATACCCGGTTCCGTGAGATTGACAGCTTGTTTCTCACATAACTCCTTATAAGCCGCTTCTCTTCTTTGTGTCAAGTGGTGCAACTTCTGCTTACCAAAGAGAGCAGATGTTGATGAGTATAAGGTTTCCATTTGGCTTCATTCCTCACTTAGGTGCTTAAATTATGGTAGGGAAACCATTGCGTTGACAACCTTGAAGGGGACTCTCGGTTTGTGAGCTGAACCAAACAGCGATATAGTTCCGCAAACGTGATCCGAACAGCCCCTAGCTTATAACACACAATACGAGTTTGTTATTTGTTGCAGCCATTGAGGGTTTACGAGAACGCGGTCCAGCTTTTTGCATATCAACCCCTCTTCTCATTTGTTGCACCAAGTAAGCATTGGTCCATGGGAAGCCATATCCACAAGTGCACATTAACTTACCATATCACTGAAATCTAACATCTCCGATATAGATATTTGCGTGGGGGCCTCAAGAGAGTGCTCTGAGCTATCAAGAATTTCATTAAAATCTCCCGCACACATCCACGGTAACCTGCTGGTTTGAGCATCTCTTTGATGATCCTTTAAATTTCTCCAAAGCTCTTTTCTCTCCTCTTGGGAATTTGATGCATATATGAATATGCATAAGAGATCCTCCAAATACCCCTGAACCTTAATCTTGTATGTTATCAACTGGCTTGTCTTACTCACCACTTTCACTGAAACTGATTTGTTCCACACCACCAATATTCTCCCTAGCAGGCTGAATTCATAATTTGATGTCATTGATCAATCTAGAAAAGGCGTTCTTACTATCTGCTCTACCTTGTTCTCTGTTACTCTCGTTTCCATCAAAGCTCCAAAACCCAAAGATTTTCTCATTATTAAATCCTTGAAAACCGACTGCTTTCTTTATTTGTTGAATCCTCAAATATTCCAAAAAAACACGACATTTATTGTTTTTTATGTTGGTTCCGACGTCCTATCCTTTTCGAGTTTATATCCCCCTGTTGCGACAGTTTTGGTAAGCTCTTTTGAGTCGACTTTGCTGATCTTAGAAGAGGGAATCTAGTTACATGTTCCTCTTTGCTCTGAACTGTTCGAGCTTCGTCTTTATTGCCCGGCTTCGTCGTCATTTCCTGCAGTACGACGACCTGCTTCCCGGCTGTTTTCCTTGTTTGAAACGTAATTTCAACTCCTCCTTTCTCTGTTATCATAACTAACTGCTCCTAGGCCTGTATCTTCTCCAACTCCATTTCCTGAACAGACCATAACTATTGTTCAGCTTTAGACCTCCCGAAACCGTGGCTTCCAAGCTAGCTGGTACCAAATTTTCAAACCCATGTGATTTTCTCTATTTAATGCTATGTCCCCCAACTCGCTTACATCTTTTTCCATATGAAAGTTTATTTTCTGCAGCTGCATCTTTTCTAACTCCGGCTCTGAAACAGAGTATCCTTGTATTTTTCTCTCTCCTAACTTCGTCTTCTTGGCCTCTGTTGCCAGACCAGAGCTAATTTCCTGAACTAGCAAATCCAACGAACCCTCCAATAGGCTTTCAACTCCACTAGTCTGCTCCTTTGCTACTGAATACTTCCTCAGCTTCTGAGTTCCCCCTACTACCAAAATTTCATGCTGCTTCAGCTCTGCCAGGTTCTCGGCCTGCGTTGAAACTGGTGATTCAGCCTGCGAATGGGGAACCATTGATGCTTCAGCACTCGTACCATACAACTGAGACCTTAGAACTTCAAATCTTGAAGGAGTAGCTATCTTAACTTCTCCATATACTAGGCTTCTTTTTCATGATCGCTTGTTCAATAAATGTGGAACCGTCCTCCATTCATCAGATTTTCCCGAAGAACTCTCCAGCCTCCCTCTCTCGAGTTTCCCAGCTGCTCTTTCTAACTCTTCCATGGAAGCCTTTTCCAACTGGGTTTGCTCCTGATCAACAGTTCCTTCCGTAGCTTCCCTTTCCCGTGATTCTTTCTATTGAAACTTTGCTAGATAGCCAGGTTCTAGATGTCCCCACTTCCGACAGCCCTCACAGCGCATAGGAAGCCAAGGATATTCAAATTGCACCTCCACTTCCTCTCCTCTAACATTAAAACAGAAACTCGATGGGATTTCTGCTTTGAGGTTATCGTCTATGAATAGCTTCGCTTCATCAAAGCTTGAGACAAGTTTCGTATCTTGATGCATTCTTAGCGGAATGCCCACGGGACTAGAAACAAAGCTTAGTCCTTTCCAAGGGAACAGGTCTGGGGGGACATTTTTTAGCTTGACCCACATTGGCATTGAGGTTAATGCAGGTTGCGCCTCCTCCTTGAAAGGTGTCCATTTTGAGACTATCATAGGAATTTCGCAGATGTTTCACATGCCTCGACGTAGTACGCGGCTTCTAGCATTTGGATTACGGATTCTAAACTTTATTGATGTTTCGTTAACCACATAAGCATCGATTTTATATTTTTGTCCCCCAACGTCGAAATTTTATTAACTATCACGTGGACTTTGGCCACATGAGGAGCTGTCGAAGCGAAATTTTAAATTATAAAATATTCCCATAGTGGAGGCGCATCTGCAAAGACTTCCTCCGGAACTGTAACTATCGGTCTCCCCTCATTCTCCGAGACCGTGAAATCAAACTGTGTTAGAGCTGGCCTGCTAACCACTTTAGCCCAAGATTTTTTCTATGATATTTTTGTAGATACGTCTTCTACGCCACCAGTGGCCTCCTCCTTAGATCCTTCTATGGCCCCAGCTGCTTCCCCCTCCACTTCTCCAATAGGGTTGCGACCCTTCCTACCTACTACCACACTCCTTGTCTCCTCTCCCTCCATTGTTTCTGTCGACAGCGAGATAGAGTATTCTGGAGCTAAGTCCCTCGCTTGACTAACCTCGACATCCATTCTTCTCGGACTTGCTTTCTCAAAAGACTGAGCCCTTGTCTCATCACCCGGAATAACCTTGTTCTTTGCTTCTTTATGATCCTCTACATTACCCTCTCGATCCCCTACAGGGACCGAGACTCTCTCTTGCCGACCCTCCTCTTCTTCTTGTCTCTGAATCTCTCTCTCGACCCCCGGAGCTTCCACCGCATCTCCAGAGACCAACAGCGGCACCGCCATACTCCAAAAATTTCAAAATACTATTATTGACTATTTCTATTATTTATCTATTGATAGCTATTTATGCATTTATTTATATCAAAGTTAAAAATGTTTAATTATCGTATGCATTTTTAATTATATCACTAATTATACTTTTATTGATTTATAGATATTTTTAATTAGAGAGAACTGATGCTTGTAAATAGGTACAGTTTAAAAATTAATGTACTATGATGAAAATATTAGTTAGTGTATTATTATGAAAATAAAAGGAGGTAGTATATTTAAAGGTAATAGGAAAATACTTGGTCTATTTTTATGAAATTTTCTTCTTTTATTTTGGTAAATTATTACAATTTTAGTAACACAACATGAATAATCATTACGACCTTAGAATTTCAATCACTAAATAAAAATAAATATTTGATAGATTTTAAAATATACAAAAGAGTGAATTGGCGGTATACCCAAACATCAGAAATGAATTGGGGAAATGTCAATATGTTTTCGGACTTTGCAATAGAAGCGAGAGGGATGTCAGACAGTATATTCGATTTGACGAAAATACTTATCAAATTTTTGATGTGGTAAAACACGCACGAAACATTTCCCCACGTGTGCCATAGCTTCCTCCGATTGTCAACCGAATATTCTGTGGGTCCAAACTTCTGCCGAGATCTTCAGCTTGTAGATCACCACTTCACATCAAGCGCCGAGTTTCCCATCTCCCAAGTCGAACAGTGCAATACATTAAATGCAAGGTAATGATGTTTTGGCTTTGGAATATCATATCGCGATATCACTTGTCGAAACACGATATGAATCACTCTAGGACCATCTCAAATGAGTTTCTTATTAATATTATAACAATATTTTTAATGAAATATAATTGTATTATTTAATTTTAAATTTAAAAAGAAAAAATAACTAATCATATAAAAAAAATGTAATATGGAGTTTTTATGAAATTTATAAAGTATCCTATTTAAAAAACTCTTTTCATTTTTTTTTTTAATTTTAAGAAACCTTCTAAAAAATCCACTAAGATACTCCATTGGAAGTGGCCTAAGCTTAGAACACTTTCTTTAGAGGTTTTTAAAAATTTATTAAGAGAAAATTTTAAGATTGAAAAAATATAAATTACATCGTTTAAGAAATTTTTTTTAAAAACTGGTTATTTACTAAAAGCCTTAAGAACCGATTATTAAAAAAAAAATTAAACACATTTACCAATACAATTTATAACAAAACTATTAATAAAAAACTTAAAAATCTCTTATTGAAACATTCTCCATCAGTATAAAATATTAACTTTAGTTTCTTTACATATATACCGAGAAACATACATTTACTTTTCACTTGCCTTTTTTATGGAGAAAGTCCGAGAATCTTGCATATACAACTAAACAAAACTTCTGTTTTTGGTAAAACATTCTCACCTTACATTCGTCTTCCAGTTATTGCTTTCAACACTATATTTATTGCATGCTCCGACGACTCCATAATTAACGTGATACTTTGAATAATTACGCAGAATAATACGGTTATCATACGATCGAGGGTTGTAAATGTTGAGTATGGTCATTGGACACAAGACTCTATCGGAAGGTGGAATTTTGTTGCTGACCCTATTGAACGATCACGAAGCATGCGACTCCGAGAAGGTGATGGGCTCGACTGCGTTGAAGCCATCATGAATGAAGAATACAACATCACCGACCCTGCCGTCCGGCTCAAGCTGTATTTCAAATGGCCATCATGGATGCTTGAAGTGGATGACGGGACAGTCAGACCGGAGTCCATCAAAACAGACCGCGATATGGACCTTTTCCTCGCCATGAAGCTGGATCTTGATAACTTAACCCTCTATATCACAAAGAAATTTATGGACAACGACCACTCTTATGCATCTGCCGCTTCTTCAAACTGTCAGTCGAACAGAAGATGTGCAATCAGGCTAAAGCAAAAGTCGAAAGTCGATGAAGGTTTCATACTTGTTACCCCACCAACTTTTGTTTCTCACTCCGAAGACGATGCAACAACTGAACCACAACATCCATGGGAGAAGAAACTCGTTGACTTGATGAGCGACAAAATCGTCGACCTAGGCGTCGCTTCTGCGTCACCAGGAGAGTCTTCTCCTACCAGCACCTTTTTAGTGTAGAATTTTCATTGGGGGTTTCGAGAGAGACGCAGCTCCAGTTTTAGACAATCACATTGATGGGGGCACCCCTTTTAACTTATCTTTGTTAATATTACTTTTGATAGTCAAACATATTTGTATCTTGTTACCTTTAATAACAACAAGTAATAAGTGTAAATCTCTGAGAATATACTGTGACATGCTTATGTCTTGAAATATAATTCGATATTTTTCTCTGAGAAGATATAATAATTTGTATCGGGTGACATGCTTATATTACTTGGTATCTTATTGCATGTGGTGCTTGTGTTTATTGTAGGTGCTACAGTGGTGGATAAGGCCGTCGACGACGCCCCTACGAAGGCAACGATATATTCGTGGGTATTTTTAAGAGCAAAGAGCACTTTAAGTTCAAGATGTCCATACTCGCACTTCAGCAAAAGTTTCATCGCCCTCACTCACGTTCAGACTGCAACATGATGATCCGATGATTTCCCATGGCGCGTGTACGTTGTCAAGCTAAAAGAATCGAACAATTATCAAGTCCGCCAAGCTACACTATAACACACATGCAGCGTGGAATCCCTTAGTCACTACCATAAACAAGCTTCTTTTAAAGTTGTTGGTGAGTTTATGAGGTCGAGGTACACTGGAGCTATTAGCGGATCGAAACCCGTGGAGGTTCAAAGGCTATACATGGAGGACCATGATGTTAATATCTCTTACTGGAAGGCGTGGCGAGCAAGGGGCATTGTGATTAAAGGAGCTCGAGGATCAGCCAACGGTAGTTTCTCTCCTTCCAGCGTATCTCCATGCTTTGACCGCATCAAACCCTAGATTAATCATAGATTTGCATACCTCGATAGACATATCAGGCAACCACCGATTCAACTACCTGTTTTTTCTCATTGGTAGCCTCGATCAATGTGCTCTAATACATGAGAAAGATGATCATAATTGATGGAGCACATCTAAGAGGAAACTATGGAAGGTGTATTGTCACGGCAAGCATTCAAAATGGAAACTTCCAAAATTTTAAGGTGGCATTTGGAATTGTGGATGGGGTAAATGACTTTGCCTGGGAGTGGTTCCTCACCAAATTGAAGGATATTATTCCAGATGGTCTCAATCTTACTTTTGTTTCATATATGTACACTGTGATGACTTCAAATGTGGCAGAATCCCTGAATGAGGTGCTCAAAGAGGCCCACAAATTCCTCAGTGTATACATCTTCATGCTCATCCAGAGAAAAGTTTTGAGTTGGTTCTCCATTAGACGAGATACAACTAAGCTTGAGACCTCACTGTTCACACCAAAGGTTAGAGAAATTCTCCATGAGAACTTCGAGAAATCATGTGGGTTCGTCGTGAGGTAGATAAATACAATGGAGTACAATGTTATAACAAGACACATAGGAGGATACCATGTCGACCTTGCCGCACGTTCTTGCACGTGCAAGGAATTCAATATGCTGAGGATCTCATGTTCTCACACTATTTCAGATGCACTATTTGTTGGGGTCACAATGCATAATTTGGTTGATCTTCATTACGGTTCTCACTATTGAGTTATGGCTTACAAAGATTCAATTAACCCAATACCGGGTGTAACTTCAGCTTACAAAAGTTCGTGCCCCTGTTACATCGTTGAAATTGAATCATCCTAATACGAACCGTTCACCTAGAAGGCCAACGAAGAAACACTTCTTCTCAGACGGAGAATTCAAGGTTAATGAAACAACATATCGTTATGGGTAAATATATCTCGTTATGTAGTAAATTATTATTATATAAGCCTTTATATCGTCAAGTCACATGCATTTATCGACTAATAATCACCTAAACTTAAACAAGCTAAAGAGAAAAAAGGACAGACTATTTGTTCTCGATGCAAGGGAAAAGAGCACAGTCGGGCCTCTTGCCAAATGGCCATATAGTAAAATTTTGAATCACTTCATAAATATGAGAGATATACTTTGAACTATTTAAAATTCTAACATTGAGTAATCCCGTTTTTCAGGTGGCCAATGATATATGAAAACAAAGTCGATCTTGGACATTTTGGCTTTAGCTTGTGGACAACGAATGGGAAGAAGAAGAATCGGATTGAAGAGGGCGGTTTTTGTTGTGTTTTTTGTTGTTAAATATTTTGGTTAGACTTGTTTTTAAGGGGTTCACAACCCCATAAATGCTTAATATGTAACACATCCATCACCTACTTGCAAATACCTGATGTAAATTAACAACTAAATAAAATTTGGTTTATCTGCTAAATGCAAAATTCTTTATTTTATAACTCTCATTCACAAAAATCCCATGCTACAAATTGTTATACCCTTAACTGTCATAATGCATTAGTTATCTCTCTAACTTTTTAAAAATCAAATCAAACACTATTCCCTTTGCATGAATAAAATTAGTCTAAAAATCAAATCAAACACTACTTGATGTTAGACTAGACAAGAGCTGGGAAGATTTAATTCTTCAACTCGTCTAACAAGAACGGAAACAAAGTGGACAATATTTAAATATTTTTTGACACACACATGGAATATCATCATGATCATGATATCTAGCGACAACAAATATAATATTATTTTAAATAGTCTTTGCCATGAAGTTTTCTCTACATAATTAAATCTTCATCTTCTCTTACTATTATTCCATTAACATTCCACGTAAGAAAAAGACAAAAATGCCTCTACCAAACACTTGCCCTCTTGCACAGCCCGTCATCCACCTGACATCAAAGCAACAAATAATTCATGGAGGGTATTTTTCCGATGCATTACATGATTAGGTGAGAAAAAAACCATCTTTTTACCTGGTTTGAAGATGCGGCCATTGAAGAGATCGACTATATTTCAGCTACAAGTCGTCTTCTAACCAAAGTTGTTGATAGGCTGGAAGAAGAGTTCGCAAAGATAGTGATCCAGGTTGACTCATTGAAAGAATCAAATTCGAAGATGAAGACGAAGCTTTTCAATCGGCAAAAAAGAAAGAAGGGAGGAGGAACGCTATTTCATAAGAAATGAGAAATCCCTTTGATTCTTCTTGTACTTGTTCCGACGATTTACCCAGAAGCACACTATTTAGAGAGACTCCGCCTTGCTTGCTCCCGAAACAGATGTCAATGCTGCAATAATACACATTTTCAAAGCAATCAATCATGTCAAGACGTCAACATTTGCTATGGCTATATTAGCCATTTTTTCTGGTGACAAAGATCTTGCTGATTTCTTCTCCTCAATGGTATACAAACAACCATGGGAGAGGTTATATCCATTGGATAATCTTTACTAGGTACAATCGCACAAATAGGATCTCTTAAACAAAATTCTTACGCCACAACTTGGGATATCGAAATCCCCGGAATGTACTAAAATTCATTGCATTGAATCCAGTTGCGAGGAATGCTACTTATTCTAGTGTTCAAAGAAATTGTGTAACCTATGCTAAGATATTTCATCAAATCAAATAATTTTCTCAAACTATATTAGCCTTATGTTTTGTCCCCCATTATGATGTTACTTTATCAATGATGTTAAATTTCATGTTTTCGAATATTTTACTTATTGTTGGTAACTTAATTTTATTCCTTTATATCATATCGTTTGGAGTTCAATCGAATATGTACATCCAATCAACACAAAAGAATTTGGGTTATTTCTAGGGTTATAGGGATATAATAGAATTTATCCTGATAAGATAATCAGGGGATCATGCTTTGATTGTCATTTTTTCCTAAGGTTTTTACACCATATTTCCTATACCTTTCCTGATCTGTCCTCTTCCATTATCATTTACTCTAAATTATTTAAATATATAGCGTCATACATTACGAATTCGCAATACAAGGCAATATATCTCGATATGATAATCATGGTCGTGGTTTGATTGAATACTCTTGTGAGGTTCACTCTCTTTTTCTCTACCTTCTTGATTTCTAATACTTTAATGTTAATTTAAATCTATAAAAAAATTTGGGTTATTTCTAAGATTATAGGGATTCAATAAAGTATATCCGGATAAGATAATCAAAGGTCATGTTTTGATTGTCATCTTTCCTAAGATTTTTCCACCATATTTTCTATAGCATTCATTGTGCGTCCTCCTCCATTACCCTTTACTCTAAATAATTTAAATATATAGCATCATATGTTACGAATTCGCGATATAAGGCAATATATCTCGAAATGATAATCACAGGGTCATGGTTTGATTGAATATTTTTGTGAAGTTCACTCTATTTTGATTTGATATATTGTGGTCAATCACGTATGATTGGTGAATTAGTTGAAAGTACAGAAAAAGAGAAATTCAAACCTTCGGTAAACAAAAATCTACATAACAGTTTTAATGTTACGCCTTCAACCATTCGGCCATCTATCCAACATTAGATTATAAGATTTCGTGCACTGGAACTCGTGGTTATGGATATATGAGTTAATATGTGCTCTAAAATTGGAAAAAATCATAAAAAATTTAATAATTTTACGCTTTGCAGAAATATAAGATGCCATTCTAGGATTCTACTTCCTTATAATCCTTTAATGTTAATTTAACTTTGTAAGTAAAAAAATAATTTTGGGTTATTTTTAGAGGTAAAGGGATACAATAAAGTATACCCAATATGATAACCAAGGAGACACACTTTGATTAACTTAATCATTTTAAGAATATTCCATTTCATACCATAAAAATACCTGAAATTCCACCCTGAAATATTATTCTAAGTATATTCCACCTTTAAATTCACTTTATACCTTAAAGAAAACAGAAATAATGATCTTCAGGAACAATAAATTAATAAATATTAAATAGAGAGGCCACTGTAAGTTTGGGCAAAAAAATGTCAAGATATTTATCAAGCTCCGAACTTTACTTCAACAAATGCGCACAGTGATGAGTCTCAATACATGCAATGATGATTTTTGTGAAAAGTGTGAGACTTTCTTCCAATGCGCATAATGGTGGTCTTCAAAAACATGCAATGATGATATCGAGAAAAGTAGGATATTTTTCAGAGAGAAAGAGAGAAATATAAACAAAGAATAAGTTGAATAGTAGCATTGCAAATTCATGTAATTCAAGCTGAGACTCGTTGGGTAAGAACATAAAGTTAATAAAGTGTGATTAGTTATTACGCAAAATTTATATCATGTTATAGTTTTCAATATCGAGTTATAATCAGAGTTGTCTTTTTGTTATCTTATGGCATATAAAAG
The DNA here is from genome assembly GCA_963922655.1 of Cardamine chenopodiifolia. Taxonomy (NCBI): domain Eukaryota; kingdom Viridiplantae; phylum Streptophyta; class Magnoliopsida; order Brassicales; family Brassicaceae; genus Cardamine; species Cardamine chenopodiifolia. Next base: position 4,908,813 of record OZ000479.1, read on the forward strand.
AAAATAACACTAATAAAAATGAAATATCTAATCATAACCGATTGTAGTTATAAGTGGTTTTTTCGTGTATGAATAAACCTATCGTGTATAGTAATTAAGTGTCGAATCCATGGGAAAAAAATATCGACTCATTAAAATACAAATTTTATTTCAATATAAGAAAATAAAGTTTTGTATTTTGGAAAAAAATTGAAATGAAATAAAAGCGGTAAAAAAGTAAAATTGGTTTGAAACTAAATAAAAAAAAGCGACAAGTCAAGAGAATGATAATAATTTAGATGAGATGATGAATTTTTGATGATGTTAGGAACATTCTATAAACACAATTCTTTGTTGTATATCACTAATAAAGACTAAACTACTTCCATGGTATTAATCTCTTCACTAATTACCTAATCATCAACAACTTATGGTCGTAATTAAGTGATCAGTGAGTAACAATAATCAAGTCTAATACGACCACTAATCACTCTAATCAACTACTTATATAGGCTAAGGTAGAAAATCTTATTTAGGTTCTTTCAAATATTTCATCGAACACTTTGTGGGCATGAAATCGTATTGATATAGATTGGAGGTTACAAGCTTAAATCTAACATTACTACCAACCTAAATGAAGAATAACTTAAGATCTAGTCCTAAACATCATCATCAACCAATCAACTCATCATAATCAACCAATCCTTAACTCATCTAAAATACTACTCACTAGAAATCATGAAAACACAAAACAATATACTTAATCCTTGCATAATCATGATTTAAGAGATACGTAGTGAAAAAATTAAGAGGAAAACAAGAATTGATAACTTGAATTCAAGAGATTCATAAAAAGTATTTCTTAACACCTAAAAGTGGGTAAAGAGAATCTCTGAAACACACATATAACAGTAAATTAGTTTTTTTGGTATTTATAGAAAAAAACAAACAAGCTTGGTCAACTAAAACTGAACAGTTTTGACCAGTTTAGAAGATGGAAAATGAAATTCAGAAACGTCATAGCGGTGTCGTCTAGCCGCTAGAAGTGGCCATTGGCTCCAAGTGGTGTCACATGGCCGCTAGGAATGCTCGATAGATCTCCAGATGGGTTTCATCACTCTCCAGCATGCACACGAGACCGCTGCATAAGCCCGCTTGGTTTATTTACAATGAAATGGTATACAAAGTCAAAAAATCATAATGATCCCGGTATTCACTAAATAGGTCGTATCTCTTTAACTGCTGATCCGAATCGCTTGAGACCACCACCATCAGGGGTTATGGAGCTAAAACGTAAGGTAAGGCCTTCATATGAGTCGATCTTTCAGACACTTTGGACTAGTTCTGGATCATCATTTCTGTTATTTTCATCCAAATGATCTCTCTTGTTGCATAACTCAGTCCAAAACCTATAAAACAAGAAAGATATGAAAGCATGCTCCTAAAGACCTAAATATGCAATGTGAACCCAAGAAATTTATGAGAAATGCAAACCAAATGATGGTAAAAACTCAATATATTAACTCCTTTCCAAACTTATATCTTGCTTGTGCGTAAGCAAACAATAAGAAATTAGTCGAGAAAGAAGTGTGAAAATGGGGATTCAAGCCACAAAATTTCAAACAAAGGATTAAACACATTATCCTCAAAGATAATTAGATGATACAAGAACAAAAATCTTATTCTTTCGTACTTCTCCATGCTCATCTCAATACAAATTTCTAATACAACCCCTAAACTTAAGAAAAAAACTCACAATCAAATCGAAAACATCTCTTTAACATTAATTAAGGGTGTTTTAGTGCGATCTCGTAAGGGCAAATTAAATTGTTTTCAATCGGTTTTGGGTGAAAGATTTTTGAGGTGGTTTTAAAAGAGTTGTTTCCTTGGGTGGTTGCTCTCAAAACATTGGAGAATAATTGATGCATACAAAGTTTACCTCTCGTTATTCTACCCCATCTCATGAAATGCATCCTAGTTTCTACCTTTTTGGTTAGTTTTCTTATTCTCTTTTCAATGCCAAAGCATTAGACTCTTTTGTCTTTTTAACACTCAACCTCATGATCAAACTCTTTTCTTACTCTCCCAGGGAAAACCTTTTCATCCAACACTTATCTCTTTTTTTCTCTTTTCTTTGCTTTATTTTGCTCCCAAAACTTATTTATTTGTACAATCTTAGGGTAGCTACATTTTTTTTTATTTTTGCACTTGAGACTTAGAGCTTCTTGGCTATTTCTTTATTCCCTAGGGACTCTTTTCTTACCATGATCAAGCTTTCTTTTTACCCGTTTTCTTTTCAAACACCCAAACCAACTACTCAAACTAACCATCCAAGTCTTTCATTCCCATCCTAATCGCTAGTCTTACCATTTCTATCTGAAACGAGAGGTAATCCTTTGTTTTTCACGATACTCAAGATTTTGCAAAATCGTAACACTATCAAAAAAATGCCTCACTCATCAAATCAATCAAAGGTTTTGAAATAAATCATTAAGGTTAAATGTAAAGGAACCATTATAAAGGTGAGAATGGCTATTTGGGTTAGCACAAGGGTGATAAAGTGGATAAAAAACCTGAATATGACTTATAGTCAACCATGATAACTTTTTAAATCATCCTAAGCGAGAATTATATTCAAATTAAGTCCAATTTCATGGAGTGCTTCAACTATTATGCAAGCTTCACGAAACTAGAAGTTGTATTTCAAACATGAATTTTTCACTTTTTAAAAGATGTTCAAGCAATAAATAATCATGACTAAAGACAACGATCTTAATCTTAAGCATGAATTTCTACATGGCAAATATCCCATATGCATATGTAAACTTATATATTTATAGACTAAATTTTAATATGCAAATGACACTACATGCTTATTTTGTGTTTTTGAAAATTTTTAATTTTTTTGGCTTTCTTTAATGCATAGGTTTATGTACAATTCAACTCAAGAAAAATAGAAAACAAAAACGAACACATGATTAGTAGACAGGTCTCTCCCCCTAACTTATTTCACACCATCTCGGTGTGAGATAAAATTAAAGAAAAAGACCAAAAACATAAAATGCAAAAGCTAGAAAAAAGAAAACTATATACAAAAGAAGTGAATTGTACCTTAACTCGAAAAGATGGACTCAGATGAGTCCATTGATGGGACCGAGAGTGGTGGGTAAGTTTTTGAATGGATCCATCCTTGTAGCTTGGTCCCCAATCGGTGAGCTCGATCTTAAGTACCTTTTTCATGAACTCTTTCATGAAGTCCGATTTTTTCTCCTTTAAACTCGGTGCTAAAAGCACCTTTGTCGTGGCAAAAAGTTTGGGAGCACCTTTGTTCTTGATCTTACACTTGATCATTCCATCAATATATCTCAAAGGTGTAAGTTCATTGAAGATGTTGGCATTGGAGAATTTACAAGGGATGAAGGTTGGGTATCTTTCTTCTTCCCTTCTTCCGCTTGTGGTTTTCAATGATTTGTTTAGGTTTACTCAAATCCTTCTCTTTAGCACATCCTTTATGATCATCAAACAAAGAGTATAAGATTTCACCATCCAAAATTTCCTCATTAAACTTTAGAGTCTTCTTCACATTCAAAAATTTGAGTTTTTTCTTCCTTTTCAATTCTTCATTGGTGATTGTTCCACAAAAATTTATAGAGGAAGACTTGATTAGATAAGAGTCCTTAGGATAGGAGAGTCATTCTTTTGTTTGGGAATTCGATGCTCGCTCCCGTGGTGTTTAGGAATGGAGTTCCAAGAATAAGAGCAAGCTTGTCGTTTAGGAATAGAGTTCCAAGAATGAGAGGAAGTGTATTGAGTTCTAGGTTAGAAATTTTGGTTAGTTGCTTCGCTATTTTTTGGATATTGTTGGTTTTTTGGTTTGATAGGGTTGATAGGATTAGTTTGAGGTTTGGGGCCTTGTTTGAAAGTTAACAAATGGCCTTGGTTGGAAGTTTTTGTTAAACGTATTCCCTTGGAACCCTCCTTGGTTACCTAAATAGTTGACCTCTTCTTGAACCGCTTCAATACCATCAACACCAACACCCATCTCTTGATAACCTTGTTGATTCCCATAAAACTCTCCCACATAGTTAACTTGCCTTTGAGTGGCATGTATTAACTTGTCAAACTTCTCACTCAAAACCTTTATCTCTCTTCTTGTTTGATCCTTTTGACCACCACTATCCCTTATAGATATATCATAGTCTTTACCATAATTCTCATTACTCATGGCAAGATTATAAACCAAGATCATACCTTGATCCACTAGTTAACCCAAGAAGTAACTATTACTTGCGTTATCCAAGAGCATTCTAATATTTGGTAACAAACCACCATGGTGAGGAAATTGTGATGTGTAGTCCTTTAACCTTTCTCATGCTTCACTAAAGCTTTCATTCCCTTTTTGAGCAAATCTGGAAATCTCATTGCTAAGGTAAGCCATTCGCGAAGTAGAGAAGAACTTCCCTAAAAAGACTTTCTTGCATTCATCCCAAGATATGATGGAGTTGTGAGGAAAATTCTCTTCCCATTGGTGTGCCTTATCACTAAGAGGGAATGGAAAAAATCTTAACTTGAAAAAGTCCTTAGAGATACCATTTATCTTTATCGTTCCGCAAAAATGATCAAATTGGTCCAAGTGGTCTAAAGGACTCTCCATTGTTGAACCATGAAACTTGCCACCTTAGACCATGTTGATGAGGGTAGCCTTGATCTCAAAATTTTTGTTTTACACTATAGGTAAACAAATTATGGCTTGATTCCCATGAATGTTGGGCTCATATAATGTTCCAATAACATTTGGGTTCCTTTGAGGATGAATCGGTCTTTGATCTTGTCCATTACCTTGTTCAACCCCCTATTGATCAACATTACCCTAAAAAATGGTGGAATGTGATTGTCTTCCATGCCTAAATGTGCTAAGTGTTCTAACCACTCGCTAGTTCTTTGATCTCTCACTTCCCTTCTCATATCTCTCTCAAGTTGACTCACATCCTCAACAAACAACAGGTCAAGAATTTCACCTTGTTGACTTCTCTGTTGCATACACTTTGAAATCACAAAAGAGAATACTAAGAGAAACAGTTAATATCAAAATAAAGAAAAAACTTAGTCTCAAAATGAAATCAAATTCTAATGGCTAATTGCTTGTTTCTCCGACAACAACGCCAAATTGATAAGTGTTTTTTTAACAGTTTATCAAATAAATCTATCGTGCATAACACTTAAAGATAAAATCCACAGAGAAACAAGATCAAAACACTACGAATACAAACTTAATTTCAATCTAAGCAAATAAAATTTTGTGTATGGAAAACAAACTTGAAATGAAATGAAAGCTAAAAAAAAGTAAAATCGGTGTGAAATCAAATAAAGGAAAGCGACAAGTCGAAGGGAATGACAATGATTTAGATGAGATGATGAATCTCTGATGATGCTAGGAACATACTATGAACACTATCCTTGGTTATATATCACTAATCAAGACTAATCCACTTCCATGGTACTAATCTCTTCACTAATCATCTAATCATCAACAATTTTCCTTCGTAATTAAGTTATCAATGAGCATTAATAATCAAGTCTAATCCAACCACTAATCACTCTAATCAACTACTTCCCTAGGCTAGGGTAGAAAAGCTCATTTAATTTCTTTCAAGCATTTCATCAAACATTTTTCGGGCATGAAATCCTATTGATCTAGATTGCAAGTTACAAGCTTAAATTTAGCATTACTATCAATTTAAATGAAGAATAACCTAATATCTACTCCTAAACATCATCATCAACAAATCGAATCATCATAATCAACCAATCCTTAACTCATCTAAAAGATTTCTCACTATAAATCATGAACACACAAAGTAATATACTTGATCCTTGCATAATCATGATTTAAGAGTTAAGTAGTGAAAAATTAAAGAGGAAAACAGGAATTGATAACTTGAATTCGAGAGATTCACATAAAGTATTTCTTAAAACCCAAAAGTGGCTAAAGAAAGTCTCTAAAAACAAGTATAAAACAAGAAATTAGTTTTTTTTGGTATTTATAGAAGGAAGCAAACAAACAAGTTTGGTCAACTCAAAGTAAACCAAGTTTGACCTGTTTAGGAGATGGAAAATAAAATTTGGAAGTGTTACAGCGGTGTCATCTAGCCAATAGAAGTGGCCGCTGGCTCACAGCAGTGTCACATGTCCGTTGGGAATGCTGGATAGATCTTCAGGTGGGTTTCGTCACTTCTCCAGTCTTCACTAAATAGATCGTATCTCCTAAATCGCTGATCCAAATAACTCGAGACTAGCACCATTGAAAAGGTAACTGAATTTTCTATACCTTTCAGCAGGGGTTCTTGAACTAACTCTCAAGGGAAATCCTTCATCTGAGTCGATCTTTCAGCATTTTGGATTGGTTCTAGATCATCATTTATGGTCTCTGCATCCAAATGATCCCTCTTGTTGCATACCTCACTCCAATACTTATAAAACAAGACAAATATGCAAACATGCACCTAAATACCTAATATGTAATGCAAACACAATAAATTTATGAGATATTCAAACCAAATGATGGTAGAAACTCAATATATCATGTAGTCTAAGAAAACATTCATAATTTCTAAACATAACACCTCACAAGTTCGCAAGATAAACATTAATGACATTCATAATAACTTTCTCGCCTTAGTATTCAACACATCTAGCTGGACAGACAAACATACTTCCGGGTGACCCTCAACATGCCTATCCATAAATAGAATACTTATCATACCACTCTTCGCAGGATGGAAGCACGCATGAAACGTTGAGTCTTTCTCCAAAATCAACAGGGATGAGGGAACACTTTATTTCATATCATCTGAAACACTTTATACCACATACGACAACATCTCTGCAAGGGGTAAAAGTTATTCTCGGAGTCTATACTCACGAAAAACATTCTGATTGCAATAAAAACATAGAGAAACCTACTCCTAATGTCTATGCAAAACCCAATCTAGTGGTGCTGATCAAAATTAAAAGGAAAGTAGAAACAATCAAACTCGTGAGGAACAATAACTCTTTGTCGAATCAATACTTTCCCTTCTCTGTCTTCTCAAATTTGTTATGGTGGTGAAGAATATGAGACAAAAACTTATACCTCTAGAAAACAACCCTAACCTTGTTCACACCAAATTTAATAGTCCTCCATTTCTCATGTATATATTTGATAAAGGCATCCATCACCTAGGAAAAAAGTAATAATAATTACACAATGAAAACAATTTCAATACCAATAGTTTGTTTTTAACTTACCCAAGGTGATATGATCCTAGGAAGCAAAAGGAGCATGGAACAAGGAATGGAGCTTGAACCCAAGGAGCAGCTTGAACCGGAGCTTATTGGATCAAAGGAAATGCATGGAGCAGAGGAGATTTTAGCAATGCCAGCCGGTCCCATGACCCGTTCAAAGACCAAGTCTATCAAAGAAGCAATCAGAGGAATTCTTCACAATATATGGATCCAACATGATCAAGACATCAAGGCTTATAAAACCACTTTGCTTTTGATACAAGCCGAGTAAGATTAACAATGGGAAGAATGTATTCTTTGTACTCTTTTTCCCTTGTCATTTTTGTCCCAATGGTTTTTCTTGATAAGGTTTTTAATGAGGCAAATGGTCCACTCCACCATTGCCTATTGTTAGCTTAAGAATCGCAAGGTATTTCTATCATTAATCTTCAAGTGACCAAGGCCCATTCTTTTCTCCTCTTCAGGCAGCAAGAGGAGTCTTTTTCTTATTTTCAAACTTGTTCAAACTTATTTTTAATGTTGTTATTTCCGAGTTGTGTTTAGTGGTTCTCGAAACTGGTCATGTTAGTCTCAAAACCTATCTCTTTCTCTTCTTTATATTTTGTGTAAGTGTGAAGAAGAAACTCAATCAATATTTTTATCAAACATCTCTTTCTAAAATTGATTCAAATGTGTTGGTGCATATATCCATCTCAACCGATCTCTTTGGTGTGAAGTTAAGGATCATCTGACTTATCAAAGGGGTATTCTGCATCTCTTTATAGTGTCTATCAATCCATCACCTTGCCTTGTCTCTTCATTGATATATCGTTTAAGGATTATCCCCCTTTCTCAACTTCTAAGTAAAGTTTTGCGGGAAGATCTCTTCAAGTCACCATTGAGAATCCATCATCTCGTCAAGGCATGACTGAGATCGTATAAAGTGGTATCAGAGCCATTTTAGTGCTAGATATTCACATCCCTCTCACTAGGACAGAGTATGTTTTTTGTCAACTCCAAAAGGTGAAAATTATGGTCTTGTGAAGAACATGACTCTCCTTAGACGTGGTAGCATTCAAGTTTCGGAGCCCGTGGTGGGAAATTTCTAGGATTGTGGTATGAAAGGGCCGATGAGCGATATCAATACACCACTGTGTGAAAAACATAAAGTTCTTCTCAAAGAAAACCGGGCTGGAGTATGTCCAGATTATGAATCATTTGTTGAGGAATTAAAGAGCTGACGGCATCAAAGTGAATTACCTCGTCAGATGTAAATCAAACAAGATAAATATGACAATATGGTGAGGATTTTTCCTCACGTTAATAGACTAATTCGATCTCTTTTGTGGTGGAAGACCTCTACAAGTTGAAGCAAATTCTTGACAAAAGAATTATCCAGCTAATTGGCATTAAGGAAGAAAAAGAGTGTAACACAACATGGGGAGTCAGACAGCTGTTCTATCCCCATAAGCCTCTTTTCAAGAAAATGGCATCAAAATGTTTTCAAGAATAAGTGCTATTCAACGGCCATAACACAATTGATGTTATAAAATTTCATCCCAGATAAAACCAAGAGAACTTCATTGTGATGAACAAGGCTTCAAAGGAAGGTATGTTTCGTTTAGAACATATATGGAGCTACAAAGTAAGGATTAATCAAAATGTAGAACTCAATCACACTGAGAGAAGGATTGTGCAAAAAATGGTATTATTATCTAGTGATGATGGGAAGAAATTTTCTGTTTTTTCTCTAAGATCGGTTCGTTCTCTATGCCTTGAAGATAAGTTTTATAGTATGCATGGCCAGAAGGGTGTTTTAGGCTATACCAAGGATTTGATTATGTTTAACTCCTTTGGTGAGATGTATGTCGATCCGTCTATTAATCCAACAAAGAACAAAACCCATGATTGGAGATACGCAACCTTTACGGAAGGCAAAGAGTTTGACTTTCTCTCACGAAAAAAATTGTTAAAATTGATAAGTTCAAAACGGGGAGACACAAATACGTCAAAAAGAAGCTACTAGATGTCGAGAAGCAGGAAATTCCTATGGGTATCTTATCGGTGATGTTGAAATCTGTCATTTGTCATACAAGCGACAAAGGAGAAAGAAAACTGATTATTACCAAGATTTCAAGAGACCAGATCACAATCTTAGGGGCTAGAACTGGAATGGATAGTAGTGAGAAAAATTCTATTAATCAAATAAAAACAAAGGGAGCCTCTTCAGATCATTTTTACAAATCAGAACTGAAGAAAGAAATCCACCATACCTTAAGCCATACTTTGGGATGTTTGGATATAGAGGATACCTTGTTCCACAAGCCAACAAAGGACAGACATAGAGTGATCTTTGAAATTGGAGACCAAGTGTGGGTACACTTGAGAAAATAAAGATTTTCGGCTGAAAGAAAATCCAACTTAATGCCGAGAATTGATGAACCATTCAAGATAACACGGCGGATAAACGACAACGCCTATCAACTTGACCTCCAAGCTAAGTATAGTGTAATTTATAGTTTCAAAATTTCTGATCTTGTTCTTTTTATTGCAGATGTAGAAGATTTGAGGACAAATACTTTTTAAGTGGGAGAGGATGAGATGATCCTAGGAAACATAATGAGCATGGAACAAGGAATGGAGTTTGAACCCAAAGAGCAGCTTGAACCAGATCTTATTGGATCAAAGGAAAAACATGGAGCTGAGAAGATTCGAACAATGCCAACCGGTACCATAAACCATTCCAAGACCAAATCTATCAAAGAAGCAATTGGAGGAATTCTTCACAATATATGGAGCCAACATGATTAAGACATCGAGACTTATCAAACCATTTTGCTTTTGATACAAGCCGAATAAGTTTAACAATGAGAAGAGTGTATTCTTTGTACTCTTTTTCCCTTGTCAATTTTTTTCCAATGGGTTTATTGATAAGGTTTTTAATAGGCAAATGGTCTACTCCACCATTGCCCATTGTTAGCTTAAGAATCCCAAGGTCTTTCTCTCATTAATCTTCACGTGAACAAGGCCTATTCTTTTCTTCTCTTCACGCGGCAAGATGAGCCTCTTTCTTATTTTCAAACTTGTTCAAACTTATTTTTAATGTTGTTATTACTGAGTTGTGTTTAGTGGTTCTCGAAACTGGTCATGTTAGTCTCGAAACCTATCTCTTTCTCTTTTTTATATTTTGTGTAAGTGTGAAGAAGAAACTCAATCAATCTTTTTATCAAACATCTCTTTCTAAAATTGATTCAAATGTTTTGGTGCATATATCCATCACAACTGATCTTTTAGGTGTGAAACTAAGGATCATCCGACTTATCAAAGGGTTATTCTGCATCCCTCTGTGACGTCTATCAGTCCATCACCTTGACTTGTCTTTTCATTAATTCATGCCAAGGATTATCCCCCTTCCTCAACTTCTAAGTGACGTTTCGTGGAAAGATTTCTTCAAGTCACAATAAAAAATCCATCATCTCTTTGAGGCGTGGCTGAGATTGCATCACAAAGAGGCATTACCACTTTCAGTCCAATAACATCCTCTACATCCTTTGGCGAAAAGAGAAGGCCACCAAAAAATCCAAATTCCTGGACACAGACATTAATATATGGCTAATACTTATGTTAACATGATATAACAGAATATATTGAGTCATAATATACAGTATAGAGACATAGCTTTACATGTCCTCTTTTCAAAACATCTTAACCTTCTTCCATTTTCCAGAACCATCAACCATCACTGAAAATGGGGAAACACATAATCTCCACTAACAAGGGTCTCTTTCTTAGTCCGAGGAGTAAGAAGGTTTGTATGCATTTCTTTGGAAATAAAATCAATGATCCTTTCATCCTATAGGTTACTATAAACCTATGTAGGGAACAAGAACAGTGTATAAGGAGTTCTAGGGCCATTGTCTTCATCAGCTGAGCTTCCCTTCGAGCTTTCAGATGAATCTTCCCTGGAATTATCATCATTAACAGTGGTGTTGGGTGTATGACATGGGGACTCATCACCAACCGTAACAACAACCAATTGTCCCTTTATGCCGCCAAATTTTCAAGTGGATCAATGCAAGAATCCAATTCCTCAAGGTCATTGATATCAAAATTTTCTGAGTGGGGGATTTATTTTTATATCCCACTACACGGTATGTGCTAGTATTTGGATTCTCAATTCCCCCTTCAACCTAAATGATTATTTAAAATTAAATATCTAATTTAACTAATAAAAGAACAATAATAACCTAGAATTGCAGCAATCTTACAATGACATTTGCATCACCTCCTCTAGGTGCTACAATGTTGTTAGAAGGAGAATGAAGTATCTCATTTTCAACCTACATTGATATTAAAATTCTCAAGCTCATTGATATCAAAATTCTGTGAGTGGGGGATTTATTTATCTATCCCACTACACGGCCCGTGCTGGTATTGGATTCTCAATCCCCCTTCAACCTAAATGATTATTTAAATTAAATATCTAATTTAACTAATAAAAGAACAATAATAACCTAGAATAGCAGCAATCTTACAATGACATTTGCATCACCTCCTCTAGGTGCTCCAGTGTTGTTAGAAGGAGAATGAAGTATCTCCTCTTCAGCCTACAAAATATTTCTAGATTAAAGAACGTATATTAGAAAAATTTGACCAAAGTGAGAGTACTTACAATCGAATCAAGATATTCGACGCGAGCTCGCCTTTCACTCTCTTCAGCATCATCAACTTGCTCATCAATGTTATGAGACTACAACACCCCTCTTACACAGCATCTATACGACTACCAATACCAGCATCAACTTTTAACGAGTCCCAGCTTCCCTCATTCCAACATACTCCACACCATCGTTCTCAGACTCTTCCACATCAACAACATTTTCCTTGCATAAATGTTTCTTAACAAGTCTATTAGAAGAATTTTTCCCACCTTAAACAGAACTTCTTCCCCTTTTGTTTATTGTCCTTTCCCCTTGGAGACAACATGAGCTTTTTTGAACTAGATGCTTCAATCTCCTTACAAAGACCACTAGAACCTACACTTCTGTCATTAACCAAAGACACCAACCGATCTTCTGCAACTTTAAGTTGAGATTGAATTTCTTTTCTAATATATTCCTCAAGAGAAAACATCACGCTACAACCATCACCCATATGTTTTTCATCACCTTCTTCCCCACTTTCCCTTTGCGTTTTTTTTACACTCAACAACAAGCCTAGATGAACAACACCTTCCCATTCATGGTTTCCTAGTATTAGCTTCACCAAATTTCCACTTTCTCGTCCTCAGCATCAACAGGACAGGAAAAGTAATCATCTTCAAATACATCATCCATCGAGATTATAGAGTTCACATCAATCTGCAACAAAAAAACAAATAAATTACCAGTCATCAGAGAATATAACGAAAATATTCCTGAAAGTAAGAGATATGTTAATATATAACTGACTTCTTCTTCCTTATCTAAAGACCAAATCGGCTCAAGCTTCAACTTGGTAAGCACATGAAACTCTGATTCTAGACATTCCTCCTCCTTAGAATCATCATCAATAAAAGCCGAATTTTCAAGCGGCATATTTTTCTCGATGGCAGGTACATCCCGAAGAAGAGCAAGATGCAATGCATGTACAAATCCCTGAACTGCAAAACTTTTCTACGTTAACCCTTATGCATCTTTGGATTTAATACACGACATCGTCATCTCAAATGACATTCTACCCCACAGATAATTCAAGAAAGTATTAACAGATCTCAGCAATTCAATAGTAACCTCTTCGATCTTCATACTAATCGACCGAGGACACAACATACCATCCACAAGCACCAATAGAGCATACTTCAACCGAGTGTTGCTATCACACACGGAGCCCCCTTCTTAGACGACAAACAAGTAATTTCGATGTTATTTCCTCACCCTTTGAAAACAAAATGTACCAAAACTGAACTATCTTAACCTTCTTTTTCTTCTTTTTTTCCTTGACAATAACAAGTAGAAAATCACATTGCAAACCAATAACCGTTCTAAACTCCCTGAGACCAAACCTAATCGGCTTCCCGGCAAATAGAAACTAAATTCCGTGGTCTTTCTCAGCAACCAACTGCCTAGTCAATAAAAACAATACTAACTTACTGAAAAAAAACCTTCCCAATCTCGAACAATTTCCCAAGACGAGAACATTTGATTCTTGATAATTCTTCCGGCTCCAAATGTTCTTCTAATTGCTTTACAATCTAATGGAATAATTTATCGGGTTCGGATTTGGATTCAAATAATTCTTTCATTTGATTCTCGGGTATCGGGTTTGAATTCGGATAAAACTCGATCGGGTTTGGGTTTTCGGGTTTAGGGATTTACAATCCAATGTAATATTTTGTTGGGTTCGGATTCGGTTCGAGTAACACTTTTTGGGTTTGGATCAGGTTCGGGTTTTAAAGTTAAAATTGGGTTTTGATCGGGTTCGGATTCAGGTTTTTGGGGTTTTTGTTTTTCGGGTTTTTTTGGTTTTCGGATTTTTTTGGTTTTTTTGAATTTTTTGGTTCGGATTCAAATCGGGTTGTGTATATTACACATATAAAACTCACGTTTAGAAAATATGGTTTTCGAAGTAGATATTTTTCATGGTTAGTTATGTGTTTTCAGATTTTTGAATCGGGTTTGAGTACAAATTTTCAGATTAAAACATTTACAATCCAATAAAATAATTTATCGAATTCAAATTCAATTCGGATCGGATATTCAAGAACGGATTTTTTGGTCCATCCTCATCTTTTTGTAAGAAAAGTGAAAATAATATAAAAATAGAGCTATAGAAGAGCTAGTTATCTATGATTCCGAAGAGTCGATGAACCTAAGAATTTGAAAATACTAAATTACCAGAAAACACGTGGCTCGTGCTCTCTCCTCTTCCGCATCGCCGTGTATTCCTCTTCTTCCATACCCTGTTAAAATCTGCATTTATCAATTTCTCCAGATTCCAATCTCCAATCTCCAAACCCTAAATTCTCTCTTTCTCCAATTTTCCCTTTTTTACTTTTTGTAAAATAAAAATCCTCCTTTGATGTCTTCTCCTACTCTTTAAACTTTCAATTTTAATTATCTTTAATGGCGGCTCAACGAAATCTAGATCAAAGTTTGAACTTTTAAGATTTCCTTTTTTTTTTTTGGGTTTTACAAAAAAAAACGTATTTGTTATCTTTTATAAATTAAAATCCCCAATTTTCCCTAATTTTTCTCACTTTTTTTTTTTTGTAACAATGCTCCATTGATGTCGTCTTATACTCTTTAAACTTTCAATTTCAATTATCTTTATTGTGACTCAACCGAATCTAGATCGAAGTTTGAATTTTTAAAATTTCCTCTTTTCCTATCTTTTATAAATTAAAATCTTCGATTTTCTGAAATTTTGTTCTGTCTTTCAGTTTTTACAATAAAAGAATTCGAAGTTCGTAAGTTTTCCCGGAAAAGTTTGTTTTTTTGGCTATATGGGTGGGGTGACGTCATCAATGGCGGCGAAGTTCGCCTTTTTCCCGCCAAATCCACCATCGTACGGCGTTGAAATAGTCGCCGGGAAGCTTAGGCTGACGGGAGTAGAGAACATGAAGGAGAACGTAGAAGTATTAAAGCTAAAGACAAAGAGAGGGAATCAGATGGTTGCGGCGTATATTAAGAACCCTACAGCCTCACTTACGCTTCTTTATTCTCATGGCAACGCCGCCGATCTTGGCCAAATGTTTGAGCTTTTCTCTGAGCTTAGTCTTCATCTTCATGTCAACTTAATTGGGTAATTAGCAATATTCTTGCTTTGATTGCTTGATTAAGACATTTTGAAGCTGCCCTTATGGATTAGGACAAGTTTTTGTTTTGTCGGGTAAGAAGTAATTGAGAATATGTGTAATTGAGAATGAATATGTTAAGTGGTTCTGTTAGGGTTTTGGTGAATTTGTGTTAGATATCGGGACCGAATTGCCCCAAAATCCGACACAAACTTTAAGGCCTTTGGCTTGTAGCATTCCTTTGCTCATTCGAGTAGGGTTCCCTAGTAGTATATAATGATTTTAAGTCAACTAGAGCATGATTTGAATTTTTTGTTTTCTCGGTTAGTGTTTGCACATCTTCTTGTTTGCCTTGATTGATTGGGAAAATTTGAAGCTTCTCTCGTGGGGTAGTCGTTAGGACGAGTTTTTTTGTTTTGTTGGCTTATGAGTAACTGAGAATGATTGTGTTTATATGGATCTGTTGTGATTTTGGTGAATTTGAATAACTTGTAAAGCGTGAAGAACAATATTGGAGCGAATCGCCCCAAAACTCGATACATATAGGCATAATATATTCTATCTATACCGCATTTGGCCTGTAGCATTCCTCTACTCACTTGAGTAAGACTCTTTAGCAGTAACTAGAACATGATCCGAGTTTTTTACATCAGATATAAGTTAGATCCATTGGATTGATTTCTACGATGTTTGGTTAACAAAATTGGAGGAATTTAGAAGCTGTTATTGTGGACTAGGACAAGTTTTTTTTTTCTTGGTTAGTGTCTGCACATCTTGAGGCTGTAAATGGCTAAAACTAAAAATGCATGACTCATAAGTAATTGAGAATGAATATGTGAATGGATCTTAGAACAGAGATAAGTGAGATCCATTGTATAAATCTTGATTTGTTAATGTGGCTGTGTTATGTATGATTCAGGTATGATTATTCGGGTTATGGGAGGTCTTCAGGGAAGGTATGATCTACTGTTACGATTATTTTGTGTTAATCTGTCAAATATTATATACAACATTACTCTTGTTTTTTTCCAACAGCCTACTGAGCAGAACACATATAGCGATATAGAAGCAGTATATAGATGCTTGGAGGAGAAATATGGTGTGAAAGAACAAGATGTTATCTTATATGGACAATCTGTAGGAAGTGGTCCAACTTTAGAATTGGCTTCTCGGTTACCAAACCTACGAGCGGTTGTTCTTCACAGTGCTATTGCCTCTGGTCTTAGAGTCATGTACCCTGTCAAGCGAACTTACTGGTTTGACATTTACAAGGCAATATTACATTCTCCTTGTCCGCGGTTTTCCTAATTCTGGATATTGTTTATGTTTTAATATGGTTCTTGTGGTTGCAGAATATCGAGAAGATATCTTTTGTCAAATGTCCGGTTCTCATAATTCATGTGTGTATCTTCTCATGCCCATTTCGGTTTTTTCTTTCTTATAAAGTCATTTTGTTATTGATCTGTGGCTTTCGGGTTTATTGTCCAGGGAACATCAGATGATGTTGTTAATTGGTCTCACGGGAAGCAATTATTCGATCTTTGTAAAGAAAAATATGAACCGCTTTGGATCAAAGGAGGAAATCACTGTGATTTAGAGCTATATCCGCAATACATAAAACATCTAAGAAAGTTTGTATCAGCGATTGAAAAATCGCCTCATCTTAGAAACGTAACTGCGCCACAAACAGAGAAGGCGAGGAACAGTACAGATATTAGAGAATCTGCAAGACCAAGTACACATCAAAGAGAGAAATCAAGAACAAGCACGGATCAAAGAGAGATGCCGAAACTGAATACAGACAAGAAGGATAAAGCGAGACCGAGCATTGATAAGAGAGAAAGAACGAAGAAAAGCGTTGATGGGTCTGAGAAACCGAGCAATGCCATGGAGTTGCAACTACAACCAGAGAAAGGGAGGAATAGTATTGACAGGTAATAAAAACGATTTCTCGGATTTGTATGAGTTTATGATGATGATAATGATGATGATGTTTGATGAC
The DNA here is from genome assembly GCA_963922655.1 of Cardamine chenopodiifolia. Classification (NCBI taxonomy): domain Eukaryota; kingdom Viridiplantae; phylum Streptophyta; class Magnoliopsida; order Brassicales; family Brassicaceae; genus Cardamine; species Cardamine chenopodiifolia. The sequence continues at coordinate 4,925,831 of OZ000479.1, forward strand.
AGGTTTGGGGAGATGATAAGATCAGTAGGATTGTGCAACATAGATTGTTTCAAGCCAACAGCAACAGCTAAGTGAAAACATGAACACACATAGACACAAACATGCATCTAAAACATCTAATTTTAATTGTTTGATTTTGGTTTGTTATCTCTTTTGACTTCTCTTGTGTTTTGGAATTTAACAAGTCCCACGTCAATGTTTAATTACTGTAACTCTCAGGACCTGCTAGATTCAAAAGCTTGATTTGGTTATTATAAACTATGATATAAGTTAGTATATATGTTCAGGCTTAGTACTTGGCAGCTAAACCACTATAAGCAGTTTGTATAAAAGGTTGAGGCGCTAGCTCGGTACGGATTCTATAAGTCCAGAGAAGAGAGCAATATTTTAAGACCTTATCTGAATTACGCGGTCAGAGAGGTAAATCCGCGACCCGGTTACTTAATTGTTCTGGATCACTCGATAAAACTCGGAAAAACCGTCTAGTTACCCGGCGTGATCCAACCAAGTGACAATTAAAAAGAAATTTTTCTGGGTCGAATAAAGACTAATCTATTTAGAAAGTTTAATTTAAAAACCATGTACTCTGCCGATTCAAAACCGAACTGAATCCAAACAAAAATTTGACAAATCAAACCGAACAAAATTAAAATTTTGGTTCTGTCTCGTATTAATTTTCGATATCACAAGAAACGCTAAATAACAAATTTCTCAAAACCGAACCAAACCGAATGTCCACACCTAGACTTGAAGAATATGAGAAATCTACACTAATATAAGCAAATTTGCGTAAAGATGAAGAACTAGTTCAAACTTCAGAGAGGAGAGTCATCAAAGAACCAAATACTGTATGTATATGCATTACATTTTTATACAAAAGAGTTTTTCTACAAACAACACTCATGGTTGTATTATAGAACCAGAAGCAAGCAAAAGTCCGCTAAAAACACTCACCAACAATGTTACAAACACGTAAGAGAAGAGAAGTCTCATCTTCTTAATTATTTTGATTTCACATAGAAGAAAAAAACAAGCACTTTTTCTTTTCTTCTTCTTCATCTAGAAATAACAAAAGATCAAACATTTTGTTTATCCCGAATCACTCACTCACGAGGTGCGTTTTTCTTGAATAACGCATAAGCATCGCTGTATATAGCGATTGCATTGGACACTACCGCAAGAACAATCATGAAAATGGCTAAGGTTGTGTCCCTGCTTGTTGCTCTGCTATGACGATCCCTGCAAGAACATAAACAAAAATCGAAATAAACTACCAAATCTACTAACAATTGTGTGCGGATTTATATCAACAGTTAGCTTACTTTAGTATAATAGAAGCTGGGAAGATGAAGCCCAGACAAACGGCAGCAGTAGCTCCAGTGAATTGGAAAGCATCCCAAATGCTCGGGATGAAGTTTGCACCCAAGAAGATTACAGAGATGAGACCCGCGGTGAGGCAACCGAATCTTACATTTGAGGTAGTTAACGATTGAGCGGAAGGAAACAAGAGCCCATCAATGTTAATCCGCAAAGGGTAGAAAACAATTGGGAATACGAGCATCAGATGAAGAGCGTAGCTAACTCGAACTGCATCATTAAGGATAGAACCTAAAGGGATTCCAAGATCGGTGTCAAAGTTTGCAAGGACATCATCAAGAGTATCGTCGCCAAACAAGAGAAACCCGAAAATGCTTGTCATTATGTAAACAGATGAGCAAAGCATAAGTGCTGATCGAACAACGGGTCTTATCTGAGAGGCGTCTTCGAGCTCGTTCTGTATGCTGTGAACTGAAAACAATTCAAAGCAAAACAAAGAATCATGAATGTTTTCTGTTCATTCTTCAAAAGCTATGCTTCCAAAATATGAACTGCACGCATACATACCATTGTAATGGCAAATGAATGCGGTTACAAGAACAGGTACAACTGTGAAAAGATTCCAGAAAGATGTTAAGTCGGTAACATCTGGTAACAATCTTGGCATTGCCACGCCACCAGTGATCAACTTCATAATCGAAATTCCCGCTGTAATAATGAGAAATACAACTGCCAATGCCACTGATAAGGCAGATGTAAATCTCAAAGAATCTGTAAAGAAAAGCATAACCATATGTCAGAACCAAACTTAAAGATTCACAATCCCCATCTCAATCTAGGAGTATCTACGACAAGAAATGACGGTTTCTGTACGACAATTTCAACATACAAACGAATCAGACAGTAATGATGTTGCATCAGACTGGGTCTAAGACTATTGGAACATAAGAACGAATATGACAATTCACGTTAAAACTCAAAAACACTAACCAATTCGCTTAAAGCAAGCCAATGGAGCAAACACACCAAGAGTTGTAATAAGAAGAATCGCCGCTCTTCCGTTCCACCAATGATGACCAAACCAACCTTCAAGAACACCAAAATGATGGATTCCATCTTCTGTCTTTCCTGCCAACACATCACCTTAAAACACACAAAAACACACAAAAAGATTCAACAACAGAATAGCACACAACCGATATATCAAAATCTAGAAAGGCGAGGACTACAATACCAATGATGATCATGTAGACGATCAAAACACCAATGTTATTAACCAAAACAGCAACTTGAAGCAAAATCCTTCCAGGATTTCCAAAAGAACCACCCATTAAACCACCATAAGATCGATTTTTCCCGATTTTACTAAACCTTAGCAAAAACTCAATTGATGCATCAGCTAAGAAAGCCATAACAACAATCATAGTGATTCCAAGTACAAGTCCAAGTATCTTCATTGTAGCTGGTAAAGCCATGATACCAGCACCAATTATAGTTGTAGCTAGATTAAAAACCGCGCCATTAAACGAAGCTCCATTAAATTCATCATAAGCTACTTCATCTCCTTGTGATTTTGGTAATAGTGGAGTCACAATTTCATCAGATGAAGAACTGCTTCTTCTTGGAATTGGAGTAACATCTTCAATCGTCATCTGGTATTCACAGAGCTTCTGATCTGATTCAGATTGAAATTGCAAGCTGTCAATATTGATTAGAGAAATTAATCTTCACCCATCATATAAAAGACAATTTTTATATAATTATTGAAGTGACGAACTTTGACTCAACTGAGTAGAAAGTATGAACTAAAAAAAAACTAAACTAAACTTAATCGAAACCCAGAAAATAGTTTGGAATGGAATCTGATTGAAGTTGTCAATAATTTGACGAATTTTGAATTTTGGATAAAGATTCAAACTTCGATTATAAACTTACACGATTAGACAAGTAGGAATCAAAGACCTAAAATCGAACTAAACCCAATTGATTCTGATCGAAAATGGTTTGACCCAGAAAATGGAATCTGATTGAAGTTGGCAAAGTTTGACCAATTTTTGAATTTTGGATATAGATTCAAACTTTGATTATTAACTTACATGATTAGACAAGTAGGAATCAAAACGACTTAAAATTGATCGAAACCCAGTTGAGATCGTCTTGGATTTTTGATGGTTTGAACCAGATAATTGGAGATAGAATTGGAAATACCAAAAGATATAATAAACCTTCGAAGAAGAATTTACCAAATTTTGTGAAAGAGTGGAGAGATTAAGCTCCAAAGAAGAAATGAGGAGAAATGAATTGGAGGATGAAGGGGAATTATAGGCCTCACGATTTTGATTTTGCTGACGATGGAAGTTATGTTTGTGTACGTAACTCCAACCTTTAAAAACGAATTAAAAAAGTTGGATTTTTGTTTGGTATTTGGATGTTGGCAAACGTGATTAGCCAAGACAGATAAATTAGATTAAACTAATTTGTTACACGACCACAAAATTTGTTGTCAAATTCACTGTATTATGCTGACGACCAATTTGACCTTAGGTGGTGCTGATTAGATTTTAGAGAGGATCGACGCGGTGTTTACTGTTTAGTGTATATACTATGCTTGGAAAGTGTAATTGGTTTAATGTTGAGTATATAAAAGTTTTCAATATGCCACTAAAAGAAAAAAAAATTCTTTTAGTTCTGAGTGCATAATTTCTTTATATTTTTGAGTCCTACATTTTTATTAATAAAAGAAAAAATTACTAAATTAATATTATAAGTAGAATTAATTACTAGACTAACCTACACAAAATTAAGGTTAAATGAGTTTTTTTTAATCACAACAGTATCTTTCAAACCATGTGGTAAAAAAACAAAATTGCAAGATTGCCATTACTAATTAATTCCATATTAGCATTATTATTTTATTTTTTTTAAATAGCAAATATTTATAATTTTGTCACCGCTGACAAATAAATCAGCGACATAAATCTACGGCTTTATGTTATTACAGATTTTTTGGAATGATAGATTTTTGGTTTTGCCGCAAATTTTTGTTGCAGATTTTATTTATGCCGCAGAGTTATGTATGATAGTGGTTGCAGATTTTGTAAATCATCGCATATTTTTTTTCCTGTCGTAGATTTATTTTTCAAATATATGATAGAGGCAATAGATTTTTTAATTTTCGATACTCATAGAAAATCTCTCGCATATATTTTTTTAAACCCAGATTTTTGTCACAGATTTTTTTCCACCGTAGATTTGTTTTAATGTTGTGGTAGAGTTTTTTTCAAGTACTAGTTATCGTAGGTTTTATATAAAAAATAATTGGTAGACTAACATTATCGTTACCCCAGATTTATTTTTAGTTATCGTAGATTTTGTTTTCAAAACTTAGTTATCACAGAATGTACAATTTCTTTTACGGCAGAGATTTAAATCTTTTTAATGGTCACACACTTTTTGTTGGAGATTTTTTGCCGATATGTTACCGTAGATTTGTTTGCTCTAATGTTACAGACTTTTGGATTATTGGCAGAAAAATAGGAAAAAATATACGAAATCGTAACTGCAAAAAAATTTGGAATATTTTGAAAATATAATAGGATCCTTCAACGTAAAAAATAGGGTTTTATGAACCTTCTTCTTCTTCCTCAATCATTCATTCCTTTATACATCATCATATCCAATTTTTTCATGACTCTCTTCTTACAGTAAATTGATTAAGCAATAATATTATAGAGCAAGTAATCCTAGTATCCGGAAAATGGATTTTTTTCAAATCATAGATGGTTGTTTGTTGTGGTTTAGCAAGAGTGGATCTCAAATTCTACAAAGAAAAAGAAAAACAAGTTATGATGATTTCATTAGAAAGGTGTATGAGGATTATGGGTTAGATAAAAGAGTATGCAATGTTGAGTTGAGTTACTTGTTGTTAAAGACTTTAGATTTAGAATGTGTTGTACAAAAAAGAGTCAGGCAACAATATCCAGTTTGGTGTTTTATTATATGGGCTATTTGATTAGTATACCCTTCATGTCAAGCATGTTTGCTAATAATGTTCCTCTACATTTCTTGATTGTTGTATCAAGAAAAAAACTATTTTCTATCTAAATCAATTTATGTTCTTAAATTTAACATCCATATGCATATATTATAAATCGATCGTATATAGTTTTTACATTATTTTGTACATATGAACAGACCTTTATGTTACAACAAGCATAAATACTATGCATTCCCAAGTCCCAATATTCAAGTAATATCTTAATCCAATAAATATGCGAACATATTGTAATCTAATCTTTGACCAATCACATTCGCTGATCATCTCAGGCCACAACCGGGTACGATGCATATGTCGCAATACCTGCAAATTCAAGAACGAATCAACAAAAGATAGAGAGAGACCAAACGTGGACATCTAAGAGAATCTGACTCTCTGTCTCTTTCTTTTACAGACTATATCTTAAACAAGGTATACCATATGATAATGGTGTTATAGTTTCATGATGGTTAAAGAACTCTCAACACACATGTTCTTCCCCATCTCCATTTTGCCGTAACCTTTATCGCCCCAATCCACTCCCCATGAGTTCTTTATAAGCCAATATGGTACACGGTCTTCAACTCTATAACCAACCGCCAAAACCATGTGGTTCACATCCTATTGCCACATTAAAAAACCGAATCAAACACTAAGCTAAGAGCCTATGATTCTATTTACAACAATGTAAGTTTTTTTTAGCAGTTTAAAGAAGAAAGTCTCACCAATGGAGTGCTTCCACAGTGACTTCTAGTGTAAACTCCACTCTTGTAAAGCCGAAACGAGTTTACAACCTCGAATGTTATGCTTACTAGCCGTACCAATCCAACCGCATGCTTCAATTCATCTTCAGCACCCTGTTTGTTGATTTAATCCTAATTACAGATTACATAATGTATATTTTCAGGCAGGTGAAAACTAAAAATCCAAAAAAGATGCTTACCAGAGTAATGTTGACTGAGTCGAGTACTTGTACACCAATGTTATCCGCTAAAAATTTGCAGGTTCCATCTTTTCCGATGTAAGGATAAGCTTCCTTTGTGTCAAAGCCACCATTGAATTTAATGTAATCAAAGGCTTGAGAAGGAAGGCCACCATTGCAGCCATAGTTATTGAAAGCTCCAACACAATCCACAAGCTATTGTTAAGAGAGAGTTATTCCTTTTCCAAATGCCTGATGATAAGCTGCCTCAAGAGCTCCAGTTGTACTACAATACAAAAATCATATCATATTACATAATACATACAATCTTGTCTTTTAATTTCACATCAAAAAGATATTAGTATCTTAATCATTGGTTTTACCTGAATGTCTAGGAAGATCCACAACCTCCCTGGTCTTTGACGGGGCTAACGATACCATCTTCTCTCCAGTCTTTCTGCAGTTACACAATTTAAGGACTCATAACCAAATTATAACAGATGTGCAACAAAACATGTTTTTGCGTAAAGCTGAAGAAGAGGAACTGAATGGTCCAGTGCAGTAAGATAGAGTCGTGGACTTACCATTTCTAGAAGAGCTGTTTGTGTGAGTTTGTGGCTGCCCTTTAAAGTGGCAGAGCAGTTTTAAGCAGCACCAAACTTGTTCCTTTGAAACTCTTGCAAGGTCATATCAGCAAATTTTGTATGGGTCAAAGAGACAATTATCAATGTGGGACGATTACTAGAATGACTCAAAATTGTAGTTAATTGCTAAAATGACTTGCGTGTTTTTTAGTTTAAAGTATGGTCTAAATCCCAAATGTACTCTTGCCATGCTGTGTAAAAAAAAAATTGCAATAGTGGCATTAAATATTAATTCCATCGTGGCTAAAAATTACAAAAATGACATTCCGTAAACGTTGTCGCAAACTTATTTCGTCGCAGACGTATTTCACGTTACCGCAGAGTTATTGAGTTATGTTAGCTACCGTAGACTTATTTCAGTTACCGCAGACTTATTTAATAACCGCAAAGTTATTTAGTTACTGCAGACTTATTTTAGTTACCGCAGACTTATTTCGTTACCGCAGACTTATTTAGTTACCGCAGACTTATTGTATTTACCGTAGACTTATTTAGTTACCGCTGACTTATTTAGTTACCACAGACTTATTTAGTTACTGTAGACTTATTGAGTTACCGTAGATTTATTGAACGTTGTCGCAAACTTATTTAGTTACCGCATACTTATTATAGTTACCGCATACTTATTGAAACGTTGTCGCAGACTTATTATAGTTACCGCAGATTTATTTAGTTACCGCAGACTTATTTAGTTACCACAGACTTATTGAAACACTATCGTAGAATTATTTAGTTACGGCAGATTTATTGAGTAGTTACGGCAGATTTATTGAGTAGTTACGACATAATTATTGAGTAGTTACCGCAGATTTATTGTGTAGTTACCACAGACTTATTGAGTAGTTACAACAGACTTATTGAGTAGTTACAACAGACTTATTGAGTAGTTACCGCAGACTTATTGAGTAGTTACAGCAGACTTATTGAGTAGTTACAGCAGAGTTATTAAGTAGTTACGACATAGTTATTGAGTAGTTACGGCAGACTTATTGAGTAGCTACGACAGAATTATTGAGTAGTTACGGCAGAGTTATTGAGTAGTTACGGCAGAGTTATTGAGTAGGTACGACAGAATTATTAAGTAGTTACCGCAGATTTATTGTGTAGTTACCGTAGACTTATTGTAGTTACCGTAGACTTATTGAGTTTTTTTTTGGACGACGGTGGTGGCGGTGGTGGTGACGGTGGTGGCGACGGTAGTGAAGACGGTGCGACGACGGTGGCAATTATTGAGTAGTTACAGCAGAGTTATTAAGTAGTTACGGCAGAGTTATTGAGTAGTTACAGCAGACTTATTGAGTAGCTACGACAGAATTATTGAGTAGTTACGGTAGAATTATTGAGTAGTTACGGCAGACTTATTGAGTAGCTACGACAGAATTATTGGTTTTATCGTCTTTTTATTATCTCAAAATTTACCCAAAAAAACAAGTCAAACTAGTAATTACATATAAAATTTGAGTCAATCTATGCCATTACCTCTTATCAATATCTACATGGGTCTTTCCTTATCCTCAAACCACTAGCAACATTGCACACAATTAGAAAAAACAAGATTAATCTTGAATCAGACAGCTAAATCATGAAAAAACAGAATAATAACTAAATATTCACGCAAACTAGTTTCTCATAGAGAGTTCATATACTCATAAACTCTGCAAAGTTGTAGACCAATAACAATCTTGAATCACGTGAACTAAAGAAAACAAAAAAAGGTAAAGTCAAAATTGAAAAAAATATTCACTTAGAAGATTCCAAAGACAGAAAAAGTTAGGTTCTACGTTTCCCCACAACAGTGAAGGAAAACAGAAAAGGAGAACGACGAAGGAGAACAGCGAAGGAGAATGGCAAAGGAGAACAAAGAAGGAGAACGTCGAAGTGAACGGCAAAGCGAACGGCAAACTCAAGACCGACGAATCCAGACGGCGAAGTGATCGGCATAATGAACAGCGAAGTGACCGGCGTAATGAACGGCGAAGTGACTGGCGTAATGAACAGCAAAGTGAAAGGCTATAAGCGATTCTAGGGTTTGAACATCCACGATATCATAGTGAAGAAAAGAAGGCGGTTGTTGAATGTAGTGAAAACTGAATTAGATAAAACCAAATCTATGAAATTGTGGTTATTTTTGATTTTTTAAAAATAATTTTAATCTATAATGGCATATATATATATATATATTTTTTTTTATTTGGGTTTTTTTTTGTCTTTTAACAAAAGATTAATGTTAATCTAGTAAACTTTTTTCTTGAGTATTAGTCTAGTAATTAACTTAAATTATAGTATTATTTTAGGCAAATAACACTTAATAAAATGTCTCAAACTTCATCAAAAAGTATAAGGAAAATAACATTTTTAGAGGGTGTATTGGATGAACTATTTGGTGTGATTTGAGTTTTAATGAGATTTTAAGATATATGGTTGAATTTTGATGAATTAGGAATTTGTTTTATTAAATTCTCTGAATATCTCATTTAAAACTATGACATTTTGATATTTGTATTTTTAACTAAAAAATCTTTTGAAATATCATCTAAAAATTTTAAATCAAATTTTTATAATGTTAGTAGAATTAATTGTATTTTTTAAAATCATTAATTCAATAACAAATAGATGTTAAAAAATATTTTGAAATTCATGTTTCAGTAACACATGATTTGTCATTTTAAATCGGGTTTTGGTAGTGGGCTCCTGCCAAAAATATTCGACATGGATTTTCATTGGGAGGTTCAGTAAAAAATACAACAAATGCGCAAACATGAGTTCACATAAGGCAGAACACATAGAACATGAGGGTTGTTTAACATTTGCGTGAAACCAATGAGGATACAATTTAAATAAAAGTCAATAAAATATGTTAGAAGATGAAGATTAGTTTAGCAGCTTATGGGTTTCGTGATTATCAATTAAGATTGGTTTCATTTTATGTGTTTTATTGTTTTTAATAAGCTATGTATCTTTTACAAATGTTATTTCTTATCAATCTAATTTAGTTTTTTCACATGTTTATTAAATTTTGGGGTTTTGGTATATGCTAATTATGATCACAATGATCATACACTATAAGTAACGAAAAAAGAATTAAGTTGTGAGATTTGGAGAATGATGGTATAATTCAACTATCATTGAATTAGTATGAAAAATACTTTCAAAGAGGACCAGTCCACAAATATGGTGGTTTAGGATGATGGAACATTTGGTGTCGACTACAAGAAGATATCACTTCTTGTCTTCAGTTGTTACATCAGCACCTAAGGTCAAATATTGGTCATATTTCATTGGATTTGTTAGAAGAATGGATAGGATTCATGTAGCGTTAAAGTGAACCCGACATTACAAGGAATGTATTGGAATCAAAATGATAAAACATAATTTAACATCATGGGAATATATGCTCAAAATTTGTTATTCACATCTGTTCTGAGTGGAGCACCATGCTCATGTCACAATATTGCAATTCTTGTCTTGCACAAGCAGAAGATTCCGAATTTTTTATGCTTATTGCAGACAAATTATTTGTAGTTGATTATGACTATCCAAATAAAAAAAGATTTTTTTGGCTCCCTACATATCTTCACGAAATATGATAGTAAGATATCATATGTCATAGTTTAGCACTAGTTTAGCACTAATCATTCTCCGAAGAAGAAACATGAAATTTTTAATCGATTACATGCATATTTATGGTATGTTATTGAGATGACATATAGAGTTAGGAAGAAAAAATGGAGTTTTGTAAATTGATAAAATATTGAAATGCAAAATGAAGTTGTAATGGTTACGAACTAGGTAATTTTATTAGAATTTTAATCCTTTTAAATTAGATTTCGCTGAACTAATGAAATATATAGGGATTATCAACAAATATGTTGCCATCTATTTGACATGGAAGTAGCGGAGGTAGTAGATAAAGATTTTATTGCGAACATCAAATAACATATTGCAAATAAGTTGACATATTGCAAATAAGTTGTGGGAAGGTCAAAATACTAGATATTAAATATTTTAAGTCATTTTGTATGTTGTTTTTATATTTATTTTTGTGTATAATATCTTCTATATATTTATAAACATAACTATATTTACTGTTTTTGCAAAATAAGTTTTGTTTAAGTTATTTTTAATAAATTTTTTAATTAAATATATATATAAAATGAGAAGAATTTGCAATTATTTAGAAACAAATAATATGTTGTACCAAATTTATTATTTTATACTGAAAACAGAAATTTAATGTTATTATAATTATAAAACAATTACAATAAATGTTATTATAATTATAAAACAATTACAATAAATTAAAATTTACCATTAATGTTATAATCAAAACATTACCTCTTTAATGCTGTCACTAAACTCTCGATTCATCTGTCTCGATTCTGGTGATAAATGAGCTTGTCTTACTTAAACTGATTTCACTTCTTCTGATTCCGTTCGCTTCTCATCGATTTATTCCTTTTTCTTCTCTTTTTGGTAAAAATGGATTTATTCTTTTGATTTTTGTTGAACTCAACATAAAGCCGCCATATTGAATAAATCTTTCATTTGTACATATTAGCAGTTTTGTAATAAGTGTTCCTTTTATGTAGATGTTAAGTTTCTTTATTTTGTTTTATAGTCTTGTGCCTCTTATAAAATATTCGCATTATAAAATATTCGCTTGAAAGATGAATAACAAAACACAGAAATTCTCTAACCTTTGTTTTCAAGAAAAATCATGTATTAAATCTAATATATCTTCAAAATAAACGTTCATACTGTACTATAATCTCATTTATATAGTATTTTATGATCAATCAAAATTTATATATAAAATTCGTTGCAGAACATTAGAAATAATCAAAAGGGAGATACTAGTCCATTATTTTATTTAAAAATAATATGTGGGTAGAAAAATCTGATAGGAACTAATTCCTAATTAATTATGGCCACGCACATCTGATTATAAACATATAAGTATTACCAAGTTTTGGCTCTAAGTGGTAATCAAAGCGTCAAATCTTAATCAGTATGTCATATTAAATTCTGTAAAGTAGTAATTCGATTAATCATCTGATCAGTCATCCTCATGCCCATTGTTTAATCGTATACCCAGTCAGATATACATAGACAGTTAGACACATCAGAGCCAGATATTAATATATTAAAAAAGTAATAAGGTTCAGTCTTCAGTTGCATTACGTATTCATATTTCATAACAATATATATATATGAACAGGTTTCCACGTCCAGAATTTAAGTGCACATCCAAATATTCCAAAGTATTATTAGCAAACGATTCTCTAATGGTTGTTTTTCTTGATTTTTCCTGAGATTTGTTAATTAATAATTTATGTTGTTAATTTTTTGTTTGAAAAATAATATCATTTTATATTTTCAATATAAATTTTAAAACTAAAATCCTATCTTCGAAAAAAAAAATGCAAAAAATAGTTTCCTCTGCGAACCTACAATCTTCACTTTGGTTTAGTTTCCAACTAAGATTTTATGCTGAACACTTTTATCGAAGTTCTATTCAAAGTAAAACTTTCCAAAAATATATCTTAACTATTTTTTCTCTTTTTTTTTGAATTTTTTTTCCGGTCAATTTCTTCTTCTGGTGAGCTCTTTTCAAGTTTCATCGTCGACAAGTAGAGGCGACTTTGCATTCTACAAAATCCTATGCAAGAGTTACTAATCAGAGAGGCCTATGGAGGAGGCCTAATGGAACATTTTGGTCGAAACAAGACATTAAATATACTAGTGGAACATTTCTTCTGGCCACACATAAAGATAGATGAGGAGATATTCTGCTCCAAATGCATCACTTGCCTAAAGGCTAAATCCAAATTACATCTATACAGTTTATATATGCCTTTACCAGACATTGCCTTGGGTGGATATTTGTATGATGGATATTGTTCTACATTTGCCAAATATAACCACAAGGACTCCATCTTTGTAGATGTAGAGAGGTTCTAAAAAATGTCACATTTTACTCCATACAACAAGACTAAAGATGCGACTCAAACTATTTATCTCTTCTTCAAAGAAGTAGTTCGTTTACATGGATTGTCCAGAACTATAGTTTTAGATCGTGACATAAAGCTCCTAAGCTATTTTTGGAAGACCTATGGAAGAAGTTGGGAACCAAGGTTATCTTTTCAACTATTTGTCCCCCTCAGATTGATGGACACACAAAGGTAGTACACTATATAATCTTAACTCTATTAAGGGCCACAGTTGGTAAGAACTTAAGGAACTGGTTATCATGCTTGCCATATATTGAATTTTCATATAATCATACTAAACATTCTGCAACTAAATACTCTTCTTTTGACGTTGTTTACGGGGTTAACCCCATGACCCCACTAGATGTTTCACCATTGCTACAAGCTATTTATTCTAGTGCTGAAAGAGAGACAAGAGCATATTTTTTGAAGAAGCTACACCAAAAGGTCAAGGACAATATATAGAGAAAGACCGAGAAGTTCAAAGAACAAGCTAATAAGGGCCGTAATGATATCACATTCAAATTAGGAGATTGGGTCTGGCTACACATGCGCCATGAGAGGTTCTCCAACCAGAGGAATTCCAAGCGAACCACGAGGAGATGCTCCATTTTGGGTGTTGGAGAAAGTCAACCACAATGCATACAAACTTGAACTTCCATGTGAGTTAAACTTTCTTCCACCTTTAATGTTACTGATTTATCTCCTTTCCATGCAGATGAACTATTTTGAGGTCATAACCTTTTCAAGAGGGAATGAATGATGAGGACATCAATGCTAGTTCTCTCGAATCGGAGGAGAATGTCATCCCGATTCCACATATGAGAAGAACTCTAAGACCAGGTCTGAAACCAAGAGCTTAAGAGAGGACTTTAACAAGTCAGTGGAGAGTTTAATCACACTAATGGAGCATGAAGAGCTTAAGGGAAAGCTACTCACAAAGGAAACTACTCGAGAGACTACTCGAGAGACTACTCGAGAGACTCCAATAGAGCCAATAAGCGGTTTTAACCTTTCATCAACTCAAGACTTAGAGAATACTCAAGTTGTAAAATCTATAACATCTATACAACATCAAAAAGAAGAGCCTAACAAAGGATTACACGAGGCTTCTTATGTGCAGCTCAAGTCTTTCATAATTTCTTTCTTACCAGTTTTATAAGGACACAAAGACTCATCTCTATTTTTCATCTCCAAGAACGTTTGAAGGGGACTCAAGATACAAGAGGAAACCACGAATTATGCAAGGTAAGTTGTTGAATTATTATGCTCACAAGTTTCCATTTCTTGTTTTTGCAGGATTTTTCCTTTTAGTTATTATGTAGTTTTTCTTCTATTTTAGCGTCCCAGCCTTTGAGTAAAAAATGTCTGTTGTTTTTATACTTTTGTTATTGGTAATTTTTTGCCTAGAAGCCTTAGCTGTCGAGATCTCTTATAAAGCTCCTTCTCAGCTTGCATTTTTATTCACGACATTAATAAAGAAACCCTATTTTCTTAGCAAAGAAAAACCCGAGCTGCTCTTGTATTCTCTACGTATGAAGTTTTGAAGCTCGAGTTTCTCAGACTTATTAAAACTCTGTCATAAGTTTTGTGGCATCTCCCACTCCACCTTTGTGCTCCTCAATCATCTCATCTAACAGTTTATTCAAAGAGAGTTATACAACTAGTTCAATAGGATCTATCTCAATCAACTTTGATTCCATTCATCAATCAAACAAGGAGAGTTCTACAACCAATTGTTTGATTCCATCTTTATCTTTGCACGCCTAGATTTGATCCTACCTCAATGGTGTTGTGGCTGTTGGGGAAAATCAGGCTGCGATTCCTTTTGTTAAGTAGATGAGGGATGCACTAAAGATGGCCATGAATCAATTGGTGCTCATAACTAAGACAATCACGGCAACCGAGAACCTGACTATGTGATAGTTGACTAAGATCTGGGAAACTTTGCCCTCAGAAGGCAAGCAGAGTGGAGATTTAGCGGGAAATTGATTAACCGCTGATTATGGCTTCCCAAAAAATGGACTATCTGAGTCTTTTGTAGCACATCTCTCGACATGTAACAAGCCACTCTAAGGGCAGTTCAGACCAAATAGAGGTGGAAGTGTGGAAGAGCCGTTTGGTTAAAAAGTTTAGCTCCATACATTGCCCAAATGATTACAAGAATAATACAATAGTTCACTTCCTAGAATAAGGCATACATAATTGGTGGCTCGCGGTTGATAAACGTACATGAGGGCAAATCGAAATCTTTGTAGATTTTGACTATGTTCAACCGAAAATATTTGCCATCCGAGGCATGGGATAGGCTCAAGAGAAAAATTCTTGATCTTGTCCAAGGACATAGATTGGATTGAGAATACGTGGAGGACTTTAACCGACTTAGAAACTATGTGGGAACAGAAGTAGAGGACGAAACATCACGAGGTCGTTGTTTCCTCCGCAACTTAAGGGTTTAGCTTTGTACACATTGCTCGGTTTGCACCTTCAACACTGTCTTGAAGTTGGTAGAAAGTATGGCAATGCTTCAGACCAATATTGCGAAAGAAAACTGGACAAGGGATCAGTCACGACAAAGTGTGGTTAACAAGCCAAGTGATAAGGAAAGGAAATGGGATCAAATCGATGATGGAAATGAAGACTCAGAAAAACATGGTTAATGCTTAAGTTGTGGAAAAATGCACGATAGAGAGTGCTAGAAAGCAACGAGAGCGTGTGTTAGATTCAGAAGTAGAGACAATCAGATTCAGAACTGTCCGCAAATGGATTAAGGGCAAGAGAGAATGAAAAGTGACGACCCAGAGTCTTACTACCAAATTTCAAGAGGGAATGTCCAAAGCTGCAAGTGGAAAAGTAAATGGGTTAAAAGGGAAACCGCTGTGGGATAGACCACCCAACACAAGCTAAAAGGCATTGTGGCACCACATGTTTATAAGCTGTCAAAGGAAGTTGGTGAGGCCGTTAACTTCATAGCAATCATTGGCATATCACTAAGACTACTATATTCAATGACGAGCATTGCATTGCATTGCATCATGAATAAGATGGATCGGTACTTAGCATTATAGATGAATGTGTAGGGACCATAAGTATTGGTGGTGTTGCGACACACACCTTTTTATATTCTTGGGCTATGCATGGCCTCATGAGCCAAACATGATTGGAAAAGAAAATTTCTAAAAGGAACCACGGAATGATTTTGGCACAGTAAATGCGGCTAGTGGTCAGGTCATGTACTCTCTAGAAATGGTCCTTGAGCTCCAAAGAATGATTTTGTCTTTCGTCTTCTCTTGCACGTTTAAAACAATGTTCATGATGTTGTCAAAAAACTTCTTTTCAACGTGCATAACATCTAGATTGTGTCTCAACAAATTATCTTTTCAATAAGGTAAATCTCATAAATACTCTTTTTATGCCAATTGTGAACTTCACTGACACCGTCAACAGGATCATGCACATTACCCCTTACATTAAAGATTTCTCTCAATGCCAAAATCTCTTAATTGCTCAAATATAAAACGTCCATTAATCTCTGGATGGGAACAGTCAAATGCTTGCTTGTTCTTCGTAAACAATCTTCTAGACCAACGATAAGGATGATCACTTGGTAGAAACCTTCTGTAGCAATCAAACCAACACGTCTTTCTTCCGTACTATAGTTGAAATGCATCAGTGTTGTCTTGGGAATACGGGCATGGTAATCTTCCATGAGTTGTCTATCTAGATAACATACCATATGCTGGTAAATCACTTATGCTCCACATAAGAATCGTACACATCTTGAAATTCTATTGCAATGAAACATCAAATGCTTCAACTCCATGATTCCACATCATTTGTAACTCATATATCAATTGCTGGAGGAATACATCAAGTGACCTCCTTGGATGCTCTGGGCTGGGAACTAGCATGAAGATGAACAAAAAATCTTTACGCATGCACAAAGATGGTGGCAAATTTTAAGGTGTTACAATTACAAGCCACAGCGTATATTGTGTTCCATGTTTTTCAAATGGGTTGAAACCATCTGTACATAACCCAAGGTATACATTTTTTCGCTCATATGCAAAATTTAGATACATTGATTGGAAATGTTTCCACGTTTCTGCGTTCGAAGGATGTGTCCACTCCATCTTGACGATGCTTTGCATGCCATCTCATTGTCTCTGTTGTGCGCTAAGATTGATATAACCTCTTCAACTTCTCCGTTAATGGTAAATTCCACATCAATTTATAAGGAACTGAAACTCTCCCACAAATTTCTTGAAACCGTGCTTTTTGACAAAATTGTCATCTTTTACGGTTTTCATCTTCTCTCCAATATATCATACAGTTGTCGATACACACATTTTTCATCTAGTACGACAAACTAAGACAAGCAACAAATTTATGTACCTCATGGTATGATGATGGTGAAAGATTATCTTCAACCAAAATATCTAAAACAAAATCTGGTATCGCATCAACACATTTTTCTGCCAAAATGTAGTTCGTCTTAATAGTCATCATTATACTAAAAGATAATAATTGTGAATGACCTTCTCTACAACCGTTATATAGTGGCTTTTTTACTGCATCTAACATATCACAAAAAATTTGCGCTTTTGTATTTGGTTCTTCTATCTTATCTCCATCATAACCGGCCAACTGCATGTTCTCCCTGAACACATCATTCACCATCTCAACCGTACTTGTACCTACATCTACTTCCGTTCTATCTCCTATGTTATATGCAACATTTGGTTCACTAGTACTAATCATAATTTGTTTCTCCATGTAAATACCAAATCCTATAACCCGGCATAAACCCATTACGATAAATGTGATGCAAAACTAACTATACCTTAACATTATGAGAATTCCGACATATACTACAGGATCTTTTAATCTTACCATTTTTTTGCTCCCTGTTGATTTTTGGCAAATTCCGTGAACTCGCAGATTCCTTGTGCATAGTCATCTTTTAGTAAGTTTGACTCTGGATCCATCATAGGTTTGTCCACCTATGAACGAAAATATTTACCAGAAGACATCGTTTTCAACTTTTGAGATTTCCATAAAGAGATTGTATAAATAAGTGGTGTGAATGAATGAATAAATATGAAAACATATATATATATATATATATATATATATATAGAATTTGTAACTGTCGGAAACCAGTCAATATACACGAAATTCAAACTTCTATGACAACGATTATATTAACGTTCTTATTCATTGATGGTTTTCTAACGGACATCGGTCAAAAATCTGTCTGAAGTCAACATTTATTAATTTTGATGCAATTTTGACGGATTTGTGCTTGGCCGTCGAAAATCCGCCGGTTTGTTTCTACGGATACTGTTTCCATTGGAAATTTCGTCGGTTTTGTGGCTACTTTCTTGTAGTACTATAGCTTTCCTCAAAGCTATATCAATGGGGTCTTCTAATAAAAGTTCATCATATACTTCTTGTGTAGCTTCAGCTATCTCATCAATCTAAATGATTTGCTTGTCCAATGTCGGTTGCTTCAAAGCTTGGTTCATGTCGAAATTCATAACGAAGTCTCCTAAGTGAATCGATTTTTCCATTAAGAACATCGATGAAGGCTCCACAAGTATAGAGGAAAGGGGGGGGGGAGAATCAAAGCATCCTTAGGTTTCCTTTCAAGTTCTAGAACCAAACAATCTGTAGGAATGCAACATTCTCAAATTTCTACTTGTACATCGACGAGGATACCAATCGGTTCTGGGATCGTCGTATGTGCAAGCACCAATGAAATCTTAGTTGGCTAGTGTGGTAGCCTAAGCGTCGGATTACTGAGTAGGGAATCATGTTGATACTTGATCATGAATCATAAAGGGAACACTCAAACTTTTATGTCCCAATCATACCTGACAACACAAAACTACCTTGATCTCTCCACTTATGAGGTATGTGATTTTGTAGTATGACACTACACTCTCGTAATTGTCATCACACCGTCTTCTAGGAAGAGAGTATTCACCAATATGTTCTTCATGTACTTCCTAAGGGATGAAATCATAGCAAAAGCTTCAATAAAAGGTAATCTTACCTTTAATTTTCCAACTAACTATTTTAGCTAAGCTTGTTCTTTCTCCTTTTGTGATTTCTTCATTGCATTAGGGAATGGTTTCTTGGGCTGGTATACACGTGCTGGAGGTGGTTGTGGAGTATCCTTGATTGACTCTTAACAATTTGTCTCCTCCTTATCTGCATTTTCTTCTTCTAGGGGCACGGTTTATTCTACTTTTTTCTCCTTATGGTCTATTAGATATTCTGGCTCCATATACGATTTTCTACTTCTCATTGTGATAGCAATCCAATATTCATAGTTTAAAGGCTGACCTAGTATCCCAATAAGAGGTCTAATCGATTTTTCAAAAATAGTTGCCTTCTCCTTCGCTCGCTTGTTAATTTCCAAGATATGGGGTCATAAGCATCTCGATCTTGTTGTTGATTTCTACATACATATGATAACATTATATTTTTCCCCATTTTAGCTATGATTTTCAGATGAATTACAACTGTTGTGTTTTTTTTGGGTCAACAAAATTACTTGTACAGTTGTACTTCATTTCTTTTTTGGTTTAAATTTTCAAATTTGATGAGTTTGGGTTCGATGGATCAGAGTAGGGAAATGGATGAGATTATAGTGAGAAAATTCTAACGTGAATCTCTATTTAATGTGGTTTGCAGATTTAGTTCAAGATACAATCCTTGGTGAGAAGATATTTCCCGTGATTTTCAAACCTTTTTTCAAGGACTCTACTTTATTGTTTGCTTGAGGACAAGCAAAGTTTAAGTATGGAAAAGTTAATAACATCATATTTTATCCATTTTAACTATTATTTTAAGATGATTACAAGTGTTTTGGCATGATTTAAATGCTTTTAAGCCACTTTTAGAATAGTTTCAGTTAAAAAGTGTCATTACAGGTTTCTAGGCACAAAGGATCAAAAAGGGAGCAAAACATGTTTTATACAGTTTCGGAACTTGAGATTGAAGACTACTTGTGAATACCTTCCATTCGACAAAATGAAAGGTTTAATATGTCACTGGAAAGCTAAAGGAGTCATCTTTCACTTCCAGCTGAAGTTAATCCAATCCATTCAGTCAGTCAAAAGTTATGATGAAAGAATTAAAGACATGTCGTACAGAAGCAAGCCCAGCTCTTTACCTACTTTCCTTGGTTACCATTTTGCAAAGATTCCAAAATATATTTTTTCATGCTAGCTCATTCTACTCTTAATATATTAGCTGCAGAAACATCACTTTCAGTGAGATCGATCCTTAAGCAACCTTTATGTTGTGTCTACTTAAGGTAAAACCCGACAAATATCAAATTTTTGACGCCGTTACTGGAGAGTGGTTTTTTTCATGAGTCTCAAACTGGAACCTAATTTCAAAGATGGAGAATTCTCGGCATCAATAGTATTTCAACAAAAAAGTAAAAAATAATAAAAAAATAAATAAGAGAGACGTCCTACCAGTCTCGGTGCAGTGTACAAACGAAGGTCCAAAGCAGCCCAGAAAAATCCGAAGCTTGGTGGAAAGATGCACAACATTCGTATCTAACCACAAGAAAAAGTGGTTTGTCATTCGCATTTACCGTTTAAATCTGCAGAAAAGAAGAAAAGTTGTTTGATCAGAACAACTTCAAGAGTTCGTGGGAGACTCATGTAAAGTCCGATCTGACTGAAATGTTTTGGAGAACTTCATGGTACTACTACCTCAAGAATCACCAGTGGGATTGAAAAGTTGAAGGTTCGTTGTGGAGTTTCTCGGTGACAACACTCGGCTACCTTTCCAAATACTCGGTAAACTTCTATTAATCATAATGTTTTGATGATTCAATACACCAGCTTGCCATATTCCTAGAGTAGAGGTAAGTACTCTCTATTTCCTTTCACTTCATATTGGATTATGTTTATTTAGATCGATTTGGTGATGCAAAAAAAAAAGAAAAAAAGAACATCCTCATGGACCAAATAATTGATAAATTTATTTTAGGGAGAATTAATAGGATAATCTTACTTTTTGATTTCTTGACTAACTTAACCTAGAAAAAATTAAGGTTAAGTTAGTTCTTTTAATCATAAAAATGTCCTTAAAATCATATGTTAGGAAAAAAGTAATTACAAGACTGTCATTACCAATTAATTCTACATCATTATTTTCTGTTTCTTTGAAGAAAAATAGCAAATATTTGCTACTTTGCCATCGGTGGCAGATAAATGTGCAACATAAATCTGCAACTCTATGTTATGACAGATTTTTTTGTATGGCATATTTAAAGTTTTCTCGCAAACTTTTTTTGCAGATTTAATTTATTCCGTACATTTACATATCTTACTAGTTGTAGATTTTCTAATTCATCGCTGATTTAATTCTTTCTTGTATTAATTTTCTAAAGATCGTGATAGAGGCAGCTATTCTTTCATTTCTCAAAAATGATAGAATTTCTATGGCAGATTTAATTTTTTTATCACAAATTTGTTTCGCCGACATTTTTTTAGTGAATTTTTTTTTTAGGTGTAGCAGCATTTTTTTCCTTTACCAGTGGTCATAGATTTTATTACGAAAAATTAATTGCTAGATTAACTTTGTCGTTACCGTAGATTTATTCTACGTTACCGCAGAGTTTTTGTTTCAAATTTTAGTTATAGCAGAATTATCACGTAATGTGCAATTCTCTTTACGACAGACATTAAAAATATTTTTAGTGTCTGCAGACTTATTATGGTAGATATTTTACCGCTATGTTACGACATATTTTATATCGTAGATTTGTTTTGCTACTTATTGACGAAAAATGGAATTTAAAAAAAACCATAAGTTCATCGACGAAATATTTTCACGCTCTTACGAGAGTGGTGAGAGAGTCTTGCTCGTGGATTGACTTTTTGGTCTTTTTTTGGAGGGAAACATCTTGGATGATAAGGATATGAGTATAAACATCTTGAAGGTAGGGTTGTTGTGCTCCCACACTGACCCACATGCTAGAACAACTATGGGACAAGTGTTGGACAATCTAAGTTTTGAATGCTTATGCATTTATCTTTACATTAGAGTCTGGACTCTAGAGACAGATCTGCCTGTAACAAAAGGTTTTTTTTGAATATTATGTGAAATTATATTCAAGAAAATAACCTTTGTACAAACTAGTATTGTCCGAAGACTAAAGAGTGCTCGAGTGTTTTGGGATACATCGATTACTCAAAACAGCTTTCTCTCTCTAGCGTGTCAGTTAAGGAAACTTTGAGAGAGGTCTTTCTCTAGGGTTAGGGTATCCGCCGTGGCGCCGCCTCCCGGTGAGATGGCTGCCCGGAGGTCGGGAGAGGTCGTCGTGGTTGCCGGCACTTCTCTAGTTGATCTGTCGGCTGGTGCCCCGCGAGTTGCAGAGGGCTCAAAAATAGAGCATGTGGTTATTGATTTGCAGTGTTCTGAAGAGAGGCTGGTCCCGAAGGTTTTGAACGTGGTTGCTCCAGCTGGAAAACAGACGTCTCCTCGCAGTTCTTCGCCTTCTCAAAGCGCATGCACGGCAGGTTGTTCGGGTTCTGAAGAAGTGGCGCTTTGTTCTTCTTCCTCTGGAGCATATCCTCCCTTGCAACAGGCACATGCGTCTACAGTAGCGAAATCGTGGGTTCAGATTGCCCGTAGGCTGTCACAGTATGAAGCTGCTGCATGTGAGATTAATGGAAAGCAGGTTGTGGT
The DNA here is from genome assembly GCA_963922655.1 of Cardamine chenopodiifolia. Lineage (NCBI taxonomy): Eukaryota > Viridiplantae > Streptophyta > Magnoliopsida > Brassicales > Brassicaceae > Cardamine > Cardamine chenopodiifolia. The sequence continues at coordinate 4,948,460 of OZ000479.1, forward strand.
TGTTCTGGCTGAGATTTTTCAGTCAGCTCCTCCTCTGTGGAAGGATTTCATGGTGGGTAGGTTCGCATCTACTGCTCCACACATTGCCAAAATACACATCATTGTCAACAAAATCTGGAACCTTGGCGATAAATCGATTAAAATTGATGCCTTTGTTGTCAATGAAACAACGATTAAATTCAGAATTCGGAATGTGAATGCGCGAAACCGTGTTCTTCGAAGGGGTATGTGGAACATCTGTGAGATTCCAATGATAGTTTCAAAATGGACACCTGTCTTAGAGGATGCGCAGCCTGCCTTATCTTCTATGCCAATATGGGTTACGTTGCTCAATGTCCCGCCTTCTCTGTTTTCGTGGAAAGGATTAAGCTTCATTGCCAGTCAAGTGGGAAATCCTATCAGACTTCATAGAGATACAGAGGTTGTCACTGTGTTTGATGAAGCCAAGGTCTTCATCGACGTTTCTCTAACTAGAGAGTTGCCAACACAGTTCTGCTTCAAAATGGGTCCGGAGGAAGTCACTGTTTCTTTTGACTATCCCTGGCTTCCAATGCGGTGCACTAGCTGTCGCACCTGGGGACACACAGATCTTGGGTGTCTCTCGAAATTTAAAGTGTCTCCAAGCAAGGAAGTGGATGCCTCAGATTCGGTAGAGGCTGTCGTCACAGATGCTTCCGAGGCTTTTCAGACTCAGTTGGACATTGCTACAGGGCAGTCCGAGGTCCCTTCTTCGCCAGTTGTTGATCAGGTCCGGTTGGAATTTTCCAAACTGCAGCCTATGGAGGCTTCAACGCAGACTATTGTTAATCAGGTACAGCTGGGCTCTGCGTCGGGGTTACCTTCGATGAAAGTATCTCAATCTGCTTCGGACTTACCTTCGTTGAAAGTAACAAAAGGTTTAATTTTTACTTGAACATGAAGTAGACCTAAATGTCAGGATCTATGATTCGTCCAAGTTTTTATTTGAACGGATGTTTTAAGTCATCCATGTTCCCAAATTGTGTAGAGTTCTCTGCCATTGTGAGATCAAGATGCTCAACCTCTTCTATTGAAGGTGGATCAAGAAAATAGTACTTCTTGAAAGCAGGGAGTTATAAGTCCACAAGCAAAATTATAAGTCCAACTCGCAAAACAAAATGGTTTTGGAAAATAAAGAAAGATTAGAAACCCTTTAGACCAAGTCTAGGAACGGTAAATTGTCATTCATACAAGCAAAGTTGAAAAACTTTTTATTCTTATCTACACAGTTTTACATTATTGCTCAGGAAAAAAAATTGAAGTCAATGTCAGCTCTGGTTCTGTATTACACATTGACGCACAAGTACTTCCCTGTATCGACTGGTAAGTTCCGTGAACTGCACAAATACTTCCCTGTACTATGTCTCAAACTTTGCCAGTTCTGCTCTTTTAGTGAGGATCTGAGGTTCTACAGACCTAAGGTTTTCTTTTCTTTGTGTAAAAGAGGCAGCACATAGAAACCGATCAATCCAGCTGATTTTTAAGTGTTACCATGTACAGCCATTACTATATTGCCAAAACCACCTCAAGAATTCAGAAAACTTAAATCCAAAATCTCATCTACTAACAGTCCAAATTTACACTCAAAAATCAATATACAACAACATAAATTTACTCAAAACCGATTAATCCAGCTGATTTTTTTAGTGTTACCATTTACAGCCATTACTGTATTGCCGTCTCATTCACTTGGTTATTCAAAAAAGAGATTTAAAACCGACATAAATTTAGTAAAAGAAAAACTAATTAGTCACTTTAAAGTACCCAAAAGTGAACCTTATCCATGCCTTGCGTTTTTATACACAATTACTACTATTGTAATGAACATAATAGACTGGAATTAATAGACATAATTGACTTGAAACGTTCATTAAAAAAAACATAGCATTAATGACCGATATAATAAAGTATGAACTTGTTTACTATTTCGCCAATATAATAAAGTATGGATTTTTGCTTCCACTTTGGGCCAGCAACAAAGGACATATTTATATCATCAAGACAACAAAACACGAAAACGAAGTAACTATAGATTTATCTGCAAAGAACATGACCGCCTGAGTTAGTCTTGCTCCTCGGGTTGTTCAAGAACTCGATCTACTACTGAGCTAATACGTGAAAGGGTTGAGAGAAAAGCATTTGTTAGAAGAGTGTCAGAAAACTATGTGTAAAAGGTTTTCCTTGTTCTTATTGCGACGGTAACGTCAATACTTATACACAAGGATAGCTTGGATAACAAGATATCCCTATGATATACACAAATACCTAAAATACTGAAATATAAAGTTATCTATACAATATATATAAGATACGATATTATCATATTATTATGATCGTATCTCAATACCCCCTCACGTTGGAGTTTGGAGATCACAAATGCCCAACTTGACTTTAAAATCTTCAAACTCCCGCCGACCGTGGGCCTTAGTCAAGATATCCGCAAGCTGGTTTTTACTTGATACGTGACTAGTGCTGATCGTACCTCTAGTAATTTCGTCTCGAACAAAGTGACAATCACGTTCGACGTGTTTTGTACGCTCATGAAAGACAAGATTAGCGGCTAAATGAATTGCGGCCATGTTGTCACAGTGAACTACGATCGGATCGGTGTGATCAATATCAAACGACAAGAGAAGATTTTTCAACCATAAGACTTCGCGTAAAGTAAGTGACATAGCCCGATATTCGGCTTCAGCCGAAGACATCGACATTGTGCTTTGCTTACTTGTTTTCCAAGATATTGGAGAATTCCCCAATTGAATGAACCAGCCCGTTAAAGATCTCTGAGTAAGCGGACAACCTCCAAAATCGGCATCGCAACAAACTTTAAGGGTCAAGGGAGAATCGGAGCGCAGGAAAATACCTTGGCCGGGGTTGAGTTTGATATATCGAACGACCCTGAGTGCCGCATCCCAATGTTCTTGGCGAGGTTCTTGCATAAACTGTGTTAAGATGTGAATTGAGTAGGAGAGGTCAGGTCGAGTAGTTCCCAGATATATTAAATGACCCACTAAACGTCGATACTTCGTCGGATCTGATAGGTGAGCGCCCTTAGCAAGCGCAGGCTTGTGGTTTTGATAAAGAGGAAAAACAACAGGTTTAACACCGAAGAGACCTGTTTCGTTGATGATGTCCATTGCGTATTTTTGTTGATATAAGTAGAATCCGGATGGACTTCGAGCAACTTCCAGACCAAGAAAGTACTTCAAAACCCCAAGATACTTCATATGAAAGCATGCGCTGAGATAGGCTTTAAAATCCTCAAGTAAAGGTAATGAGTTTGCAGAAAGAATAAGGTCATCGACATAAACCATCACATATATACGTTGCGAGCCGTGAGCATAGGTGAATAAGAAGTAATCCGAGACGGATTGATCAAACCCGTAATTCTTGAGTGCGGAGCTTAGCTTGGTGAACCAACATCAAGGAGCTTGTCTTAAGCCATAGAGAGATTTGTGTAATCGACAAACCTGAGATTTATCTGCTGTACGAAAGCCCGGAGGTAGCTGCATGAAGACTTCTTCTTCTAAGTCACCATGTAAGAAGGTGTTGTGAACGTCCATTTGATGGACAGGCCAATCCTTGGCAGCTGCTACTTCGAGGAGAGATTGGAATTGTTGTCATCTTAACAATAGGTGCAAAGGTATCGGTAAATTCAGTACCTTTGACTTGATTGTTGTCGAGAATGACGAGCCGTGCTTTATACTACTCGAGAGTTCCATCAGCTTTGAACTTCAGACAAAACATCCATTTGTAGCCAATTACTTTCTTGCTGGGAGGGAGCGTTTCTATCGTCCAAGTGTCATTCTCATCTAACGCGTCGATTTCAGTTCGCATCGCGTTTCACCAATTTTCATCAAGAACAGCCTGTGAATAATGTTGTGGTTCATGGCTGTTAGTGATTGTCAACACAAACTCTTGGTGATTTCGGAGAATCTAGTCGTGGTGGTATAATTGGAGATGGGATACTTGTAATCACTATTTTTCAAGCTCAACGAATTGGTGATTTGAAGGACGTAATCTGCAAGATGGGTTGGAATTTTTGTCTTCCGTTTCTCGACACCGAGTTCCTCAAGGTCTGGTTCCGAGATAGCGGTCGTGTTAGACAGAGACTTTGAAGTTTCCAGTGATACAGGCGATGATGGGAAGGTAATTCTGAGTCGGCAGGGACCAAAGGAGATATTATTTCAGACACTCTTTCTGGGAAACGAAGCTCTATTCCCGTATGCGTGATGGGAATAGGGGAAGGCAGAGTATGCTGCTCTGTTTCTAAGCTATCGGCGGTGTTAGGGACGAGAACTATTGGAATGGAGCTCAAAGGAGCGTCGGCTGAGTAGTGGGTATCAAAGTCGTTCGTGATAGGATCAACGAACAGCTGAACTGAGGAAGAGGAGTTGTCGTGTTCCTATTCCGGTGATGAAAGAACAAACATAAACTCTTTTTCACAAAAAATGAGTATATATGTTCCCATAGTTTGATCGCTGTCTTGCAGTGAATAAGATTGGTTCGTAAACTCGGATCTATTGTGAGTTTGATCCATGAGATTACTAATGCATTGTTGGTACACCAATCTTCATAGTCTTCAGAGTCTTCTCCTGGATGATATATTTTCCCATCCACAAATTCAAGCTTCTTTCGTGCCCTGAGAGCTAAGCGAATGCTCTCGGCCCATTCGTCATAGTTGGATCCCTTCAACGATGGTTGAGAGATCGAACAGCCCGGGTCATCACCGGATGATAAGTCGTACGGAGATATGGTTCTCCGGACTATGCTGATTTTTTGGATTTAACGAGCTACCCGACATTGAGAAAATTTCCACAAGTTTAGAAAGAACGAACGGAACGAGGTCAAAAGGAAGAAAGAAAGAATTTGATTTTTGATTTGATAGGAAGGATCGAACAAGTCCTTTGTATATGGCTATTGCTCTGATACCATGTCAGAAAACTATATGTGTAAAAGGTTTTCCTTGTTCTTAATGTGACGGTAATGTCAATACTTATACACAAGAATAGCTTGGATAACAAGATATCCCTATCTGATATACACAAGTACCTAAAATACTGAAATATAAAAGTTATCTATACAATATATATAAGATACGTATTATCCTATTAGATACGATATGATCGTATCTCAATAAAGAGGAGAACCTAGTCAAGCTTTTGCACAATATGAGATTCGTAGAGAGGGAGCTAGATATATTATATATACTGTAATACTGATCACCTATATAAATTGAATGTCGCATTCCACAACTGTCTAAATTCAATTCGATGCATAACAAGACAAACCAGTTTGTTTGGAGAATTAATGACAGATAAACGATAGACCCTATGAAATCTTACCATGCCAGCATCCAACTCCTTGTTTCGCTTAAGAAGCTCGCATTTTCTCTTCACATCATACCATCGGTTTTGCTTCTTTTGAAAATCTGGAAACAGAGTAATTGATGAAAAAGGAATTATGAAAATTTCTAAAAGTAGAAAAAACCATTTGAAGAACCACATAATCAACTTCCATGTAAGGTGGTGCAACGCTGATATAATCAAATGCTCCATCTTTTTTTTTGTTGAATATTATGTAAAATTATATTCAAGAAAAACCTTTGTACAACAAGTGTGGTACAAAAACTAAAAAAGCTCGAAGAAATTGGGGATGATGGCCTCGTTAAAACCTAATCCCGGAAAATCCAAATGGGATAAAACCAGAATTGGGAAAAAGAGTACCATCATATCCCAAAGAGCTGAAATAAAAGAAAGGCCAAAATATTACAGAACATAAGCAGAATCCAAATTGAAAACTTCAACACCTCATGACGCTAAACCAAATTTGCAGATCGTCCAAATACTTCCTTTGCATTCTGAGAGTTGAAAGACTATTTCGCATAAGTCTGTCGGTATCTTTGATGAGGGTGCTTTTATCTTTTGGTTGTTCACCGTGACGTCTCTTGTTGCGCTCCTGCCACACAACATAAACCATAGCTTGAAAGATATACCTTAATATAAAGCAATGAGTGCCTCCTAAAGCTGATCCGGTTATGAGAGTAACAAGGGGGCCAAAATTGGTTGTAGACTGTTGTTCTAGAATCCCCGAAGAGAGCTTGTCCCAAATTTGAGAAGTGAACCTAGAATCAAAGAAAAGATGATCACGAGATTCTAAAACCTGGTTACAAAACCCGCAGCCCAAATTCACCCCTTGATTCCAAAGAACCATTCGATCTCCCGTTGACAGCTGGTTATGAATTGCAAGCTAAACGATAAAAGAGTATTTTGGAGTCGTTGAAGGGAACCACACTCCTCGGTGCCAGCTCTTAGGGGGAGCTTGTGTTCGGATCTGAGTCCAAGTGTTTTTTGAGGAGAAATCTTGCTTGAACACATCAGACTTGTGACACCAAAGATGAATATCTTGATCATTGTTCCGAGTTGACCCAAGCTTGTCAATTTCCTCCTCAATACCATTGAGAACCATGCCTCTTCTTCTACGCCTCCTATGAGTTGCAAAGACCTCCGCCAATGTAGCTGTGAGCCTGATCCCCATATCAATACAGTCCCTATCTCCCAACTGCTCATGGAGCCGACCTAAGGAAGACCAGTTATCAAACTAAAAGGAACAATCATCACCATTTCTCACCAGAACTTTGTGGTAGCTCTTTGCCTAATCTCTATATTTAATTAGCTTTCGTAAAATCCAGGAGCCAGCCGTGGAATTAATATTTACGGACCAGAATGAGCTAGTTCAAATTAAATTCTTCTTTATCCAATTTACCCAAAGTGAAGATCTCGCTGAAACGATCCGCCAAATGAGCTTAAAGCAATTAACTTTGTTTGCTTCTGAGAGAGACTTTATCCCCAACCATCCCTCTTCCTTTGGCCTACAAACATCCGTCCAAACCATTTTAGTTTTGCGGGGGTTCAGGTCAGGCCCCGACCAGAGGAACACCGAGCAAATCTTCTTAATTTCCCTGATACAAGCACTAGGCAACCGGAAAACAACAATCCAAAAATTTGTTAGACTAGCAATAACTGAAGTGAGAAGCTGAAGTCTACCCACAAAAGAGAGGAAACGCTACTTCCATTATTGGATCTGGGTCCGAATCTTAACAATGAGGGGCTGGACAGTCCAACTTTGACATTCTTTTGGTGATGAGAGGAAGCCCCAGGTATTTTACCGGGAGAGCTCTCAAATGCAAGGAAAACCGAGAGGCGATAGTGGACCGCTGCTGGTTGGAAACTCCAGCTAGAAAAATGTTAGACTTCTCGGGGCTGATCTGCAGACCAGAGTACCTGCCAAATATTTGAAAAACATCTAAGATGGCAGCAACTGAGCTCAGCTTCCCATCCGCAAAAACCAGAATATCATCTGCAAAACAGAGGTGAGTAACTTTGAAAGACTGGCATCCTGGGTGATAACCAAACTTTCCTGCACTCGCTGCATTATTTAACATCAAAAAAAGAACATTCATAGATATGACAAAAAGATGAGGGGAAAGAGAACATCCCTGGCTTAAATCTTTTGTGCTCTGGAAAAACCCATCAAGCTCCGCATTGACTTGAACCGAGAAGGATGGAGTAGTAACACAAAGCTTGAGCCAATGGATAAAGATGGGAGGAATACCAAGGACAAAGAGGACGTCCATCAAGGACCATTGGACCGAGTCGAAAGCCATGGAATATTGATTTTTACCGCACAACGAGGAACAATGTTATCTTTATGGTAATCCCTAACCAGTTCTGAGGCCAAAAGGATATTCTCCATAAGATATCAGTCTTTAATAAATGCAGATTGGTTCGGAGCAATAAACCCGTCGAGAGTCCTCTTACGATGATTAACCAACAACTTCGAGATAACATTGTATAGGACATTGCACCAGGAGATAGGGCGGTAATTTTTCATTGTTGTTGAGTCAGTCTTTTTTGGAATGAGCGCTAGAATGGTGGTGTTTATACCCTTTGGAAGAAACCCATGAGCAAATAACGACTTCACCGCGACGATTAAATCTTTCCAACAATAGGCCAAGTAGCCTTATAAAACTTCATCGTATAGCCATCCGGACATTGAGACTTGTTAGAAGGCATAGAGAATAAAACCCCGATGATCTCTGCGTCGGTAACGTCGAAAACTAGCATCTCTTTATCCTCATTAGAGCAGCAAAATGTGAGAAGGTTGTCCAACTCAGAGACAGTGGCCCCTGTAAAATCCATAGGATGGTGAGTAAATATAGAACTAAAGTAACTGACTGCCTCAAATTTGATGTCCTCTATTGTAGTTAATCTTATCCCCTTGTGGTTGACTATTTCCCGAATCATGTTCCGCGCTTGCCTATCTTTCACCATGTTATGGAAAAAACGGTTATTTTTGTCTCCCACGTCTAACCAATGAAGCTTAACTTTCTGTCTAAAGAAACTCTCCTCAAGAAGCATCACATGGTCCCATCTAGAAAAAGCTAAGGATTCCGTAGCGCTAGAAGCAGTGGAGGGCTGAGAGAGGGTGGCACTTTGGCAGGCGCATAGACCCACGTAAGCTTCATCCGCTGGTCTAGATAGATGATTAAGCTTTATGCGGCTCAGACGTCGGATTAAAGGCTTGAGATGCTTTAGATTTTGGGAGAACCTGTATAAAGAAGAAGTAGAGAGAAAAAGGGGGGGCCGTAGAATTTGAACCTGTAGAATTTGCATCTTAGTAATAGCGTTAGAGAATTTGAACGAGTTCTTAGGTCGAAAGGTCGTACCAAACAGGAAAACATAACCACGCAAATGGTCAAACAACCACCAGCCTCGAACTTAATCGAAGAGTGAGGGTAAGAGAGCAACCATGAATCATTTACCAAAGCTTGATCAAGCTTTTTGCAAATAAGCTCAGCGTCCCGCTTAATGCACCAGGTGAACAATGGACCCGTGAATGCCATATCCGTTAGAGAACAGTCCCTGATGGTCTCCTGAAAAGCTAGTATATTAGTCATAGTAGGGGCAAAAACATTACCAGAATGCTCCGCGGATGCCAAGATATCATTGAAGTCGCCGAGACAGAGCCACGATACTCCAAAAAGGCCTAAACTGCTATAAAGAGTCTTGAGCTGACTCCACAACTGTTGCCGCATAAACAAAGGTGCAGAGAAACATTGGAGAACAATCCACTTGAACAGAGCAGGAGATTATTTAATCGGTTTTAGATAAGATCCTGAGGTCCACTCTCTTATCCCACACCACCCAGATCCTTCCGAGATTGTGGTGTTCATAGTTTGAAGCAAATGACCAACCAGGGAAAGCCGTCGAAGCAACGGTAGGAGCTCGGCCTTCCATAACCAACAGCCCACCAAATAACAAATGCTTAGACTCAATCCATTTACAGATTGTTGCTTGCTTCCTCCTCTTATTCAGACCTTGAATGTTCCAGAAGAAGGCAGACATTAAGATTTCTATTGTGTTTGCTTCTTCCTAGGCCACCCGGAGTAGCCTCCACTACTCGCTCTGATTTAGTTGAAGTCCCTGTTTTTTGCAGTTTTGATGTCCGAGGAAGATAGGCTCTAGCGTCAGGGTCCTCGCGATGAGGTCCCTTCTAGACGTGAACAGACATACCTAAACCAGATATAGAACCTTCGGGTACTGCATTTGGGAGTTTCGATGTGAACTGAGTTGGAACATAGTTCTCATGCTCGACGTCTGCTGCATTATTGAAAGCCAAAACCAAACCAGAACTGGGGATTGAGCTTGCAACAGAGCTTTTCATCATAACGTGAGCTACTGCAGCTTGATTTTGCGAATTAGTATCAGCACTAACAGTCGACCCTGTTCTAGAAACCATCTTAATTACATTTGCTTCTGCAGGATTGTTGGGGAGCAGACTTGTTGCAGGAATGGATGCGAGTGGAGCTGCTGCTACTATGATCGGGATAACTAGACTTGCTCATTGATTTGAAACAGAGGCTTCCCTCACATTTGGCTCTCTACAGACAGTCACCAAAGTGGTAAGAGCTTCATTAGTGTGAGACAAGACTGCAGTGGGACCGTAGCTTCCAAGAGATCGGGTTCATGATCCGGTAAACTCAGAACCTTAGACCGAGTGGGACTAGTGTAACCGCTCCATAAATTAGTTTTTCTTACTAGAGAACTTCCCATTCGTGTGAGAAACAGTTTGCCAATCGTTTTTATCTAGAGAAGGTACGATTTCTCCTGCTTCTCGTTCCTGCACCTGACCCCGTGTAGTCGGAACTGTGCTCACTTTCGTTTGAAATTTTGTTGACTATAATGTGGACTTTGGCGATATGGGGAGAAGTAGATGCAAATTGGCCGACTAGGAAGTCCTCCCAAAGTGGAGGAGCAGCCTAAAAAATCTCCGGTGGAACCATAACGATCTGTTTTGGATCAACAACATGAGCTTCAGCATCAAACTTTGTCAACCGGCCTGCAATTTTGTCTGATGTGAACCTGAGGCGTCATTAGTTTTTTTGCGTGATTTGGACTACATTGTGTTTTGAACAGAGCAGTGCCCTCTGCAAAGCTTGTGCTATGACTGGAAGGTGTTAAAGCGCGAGCACTCTCCAGAACATCTGCAGAAACAGAGACCGCACCATCAGAATCATGACTAGCTACCTGCAAATTCTCACAACGGGTCCGATCTGCATGAGAGCTACCTACATCGAGTTGTCACCCTACATCGATTTGTCCCTCCAAACAAGTTTTCAAGCCGACAAGAGAAGAGTTAACCAAGCCGACCTTGCTTCCCGCTGTCCGACCACCTCGTCGGGAGCCTTTGCAGGCGGCGATGTGGCCCTCATGGGAAGAAGAAGTTAAAACCCTAGTCTCCCTAACAATCTCCAAAAGTTTCCTTAAAAGACAAGCTAGAGAAAGTCTCCCTAGACAAAGTCTCCTCGTCTAAATTCAGTCCAAAATGCTCCATCTCTACCTGATAGTAAAGAATAATCTTAAGAATAAATACTACTATTTAAAGCTGAGAAGCATCACACTAACGTAGTAGTACGTACATCCATTGTATACATCAGCTCTTTGTGAAGAACAACAGCAACAACCTCCCATTTTTACTTCTTCCCAAAATGAAAATTCTAATAGCTTTATTGAGTGCTAGTACGTTCCAAAATCCACAAGCTCCGTAAAACCCTAAACCAAAACTTATCAAAGCATCAATAACCACCAGAATTTTAGAATCTAGCATAAACACCAAGAAAACAAACGGATCAAAACAGTAAAAACACACAGAATTTCACAAAAAATAGATCATAAAACAAAGAGGAAAAACAAAGAAAAAACTAAACAACAACGATCATCCTAAGTAGATTGAAGCAGGAAAAGGCATTGAAAATCTCTCAAGCTACCCCAAAATACTCTTTCATTGTTTGGTTAGCGGTTCACAATAGATTATAAACGGAGGACAGGATGCTAGCTTGGGCCCAAGGGGCAACCGCAGGTTGCGTACTCTGCCACAGGGCTTTGGAAACTCGAGATCATATCTTTTTTGAATGCAGGTTCTCCTCGCACGTTTGGATTGTCCTTATCGCTGCTCCTCTTCAGATGAGGTATGTCGATCGGTTCTCTGAGATTATTACTATGCTTTCTACCTCGGTATTTTCTGGAAATTGCAGGTTTATACTTCGATACACGTTTCAAGCTACGGTTTATACCTTGTGGCAAGAGTGTAATCGACGCAGACATGGAGAGCTACCTCGGAGTCACACTGCTGTCATCAAAGACATCGATCGCATAGTCCGCAATCATTTTTCCACTTTAGAGAGGGCGGCCCGGTTCAGGGGCATACTACAGGACTGGTTCGGAGGTAGAGTTGCCTAGCTCAGTTTCTATGGCTTGCGAGATTTCTGTTTTCTCTTGTTGTATCCCCTATTGTTGTATTCTGCTATATTCGATTTTATGACTTTTTTCAGCTCTATCATAAATGGTGTGTACTCTTTTTCCCAATTCCCGGTTTTGTCCCAACTGGGTTTTCCGGGAATGGGTTTTAACAAGGCCACCATTATTGATACATTCTGAGCTTCTCTGCTTCATGTCCATATAAACTTGTTAAACACTTGTTGTAAAAAAGGTTTTTCTTTACTAAAACGGCTAGGAAAGGGAAGAAACGGCAATTTCACAACATAGATAATGGAGTAAAATCATAGATTTTGCGTTAAATCACCCAAACAATGTAATGAACTTTGCTTCCAACACCAGAAGCAAAGAACAAAAGGATAGAATCAATAGGAGGTAAGTTCTTCGCGGATCTGGATGGAGCCTAAGAGTTTGTAGCAATTTGTTTATCTCCTTGCAGCACCAAAACTCTTCTCCTTCAATATGAAACCATCAAATTAGGGTTTGAAAATCCAAAATCAAAGTAGAATCGATGAAAAAAAGAAGAAAAAATACTCGGATTAATTAGGACGAGACTCAAGTAAGACGAGACAGCCATGATAATCAACGATTGTGCCACCAAGACGTTTTGAAGCTCCGGAAACGATGACGGCAGTGTTAGATTTTTGTTTGTAGAGGAAGATTGAGAGGGTTAAATGTGGTGATTTTGTTTTTAATAAAATATTAGTTTTAATTTTTAATTATTTATTTTTTATTTAAAATGACATTTTTGTTAGTAGTATAATTAGTATTGGTTTATTATTATTTTGATTGGATTAAATTTTCCTTTCATCTTAGATCACATAACAAATTTTCTGTTTTACTTGCTAAAAAAAGTTTTTCTTCATGTAACCAATGGTCTTTATATAATTTCTATCCTAAATTTTTTATATCGGGTGTAAACAGTGATTATGTTTCCGAAGATTAATTAAAAGATTTGAGAAAAAAGTAAGGTTATTCTATTAAGATTTTTTGGGAGCATTTGTCTAGTCATTAATTTTAAAAGTTAAATTATTCTGAACAAATAACACTTTATGTTATTTAGATCCAAGAACAAAGATTTTGCAGATAGATGGATCCTTAACAAGTACTTTTGAATGTTTTGCAAGTAAGTTTTCAAACTTGATAGGGATAAGCTAAATAGGCCTATTGAAAGAGTGGAGTTTAGTGATTATATCACCCTAATCTTTTCACGCATAGGGTTACTACAACATGCTCATGTTTATTAGAAGTATATCAGCTAATTTTCACCACACCAAACTCCGGAAGGAGAAATGAGCTAAGTTAAATACTTTAAACAAAAAATCAATGGGTGGCAACTCATTGGTCTGTGTCTAGATTAGTTTTATTTAATGCTACTTTGATAGTTTTTTATGTTTTCGTTTAAGAAAAAAAAAGAAAAAGAAGAAAGAAGAAGGAAAACTCAGATCCGATATAGGGAAAGAGCTATGGACTCTAGAAAAGGCTTGTGGAGCGCCAGAAGGCCCTTCTTGCCCTCCAGCAGGACCCCTAGGAGCGGCAGCAGCCACTTCTTCCCATCCAGCTCCATCCTGCATTAGAACATGGTGCATTGCATGTTCTGGTGCATTGCATTAGAAAAGCAAAAGAATGAAAGAAATAAACATGGACGGTTAGGAGAACCGTGGAAAGACAAGTCCAAATAAATCAATCAAGTGGTTTAAAACACCACAAACTTGACATTTTCATGAAAGAAAATCACGGGATAGAAGTATGCTAGCAATATATATAGAGAAAATCGAAGAAGGAGAATGAAGCCTTACCAGCGGTCCAGGAAGAGCAGTAGAGCATCAGGAAGCATTTCTAGCTCTCCACCAGGAGCTCTAGGAGCGCCAGCAAGCCCTTTGTCTCCAATGTGTATTTTGCATCCTCTCTCCATCACTTATCCTTCTCCACTACATCCCAACATCAACCATCACAACAATTCATCACCACCATCCACCACCACTGCAGCATCACTGCATCAACTATCTTAGGTATGTTTATATTTAGGAGAAAATTGCATTTTAAACCTTGAAAGTGTCAGATGCTAGCACTTAAACCCTCGAATATATTATGCTATCACTTTAAACGTTCAAACTTTTTTTATGAAAACTTTAAACCTTGAAATTACCTTCCGCATTTTATCTGCCATAAAATTCACTACAAAATAGTTAGCAAAAAATGATGGAATTTTTAACGAAACTTTCCTAAGGTAATCCAATCAATTTCTAACAAAATAGAAATCTGACGGTTACTCCAAGGTCTATCGAAAATGATCCGACGGATTATTGATAAAAATATTTTGTGAAAAATCAATCTCGTCGAAAATTTAACAGTTTTCTGGCAACTCTCTTGTAGTGAATTTTACATCAGAATTTTTAAAATTGAAACGGCTATAAAACAGTTATATCAAAGTACATATTTTCTAACAGATTTATGATATAACTATTTTCTTAGATATTCGTTAGAAATCTGTCGGATTAGTCTACGTAATTTTCTTGTAATGATTTTACGTTCAGGGAAACAGGAGAGGTAGTTTCAAGGTTTTAAAGTGTTAGTAAAAATAGTTTGAAAAATATTTAAAGTTCTAGCGTAATACCTTTGAGGTTTAAAGTGTTAGCATCTTACACTTTCAAGGTTAATGTGATTTTCCCCTTTATTTAGTTTTATATCATTTTAATAAAGATGTTTTTAGGTTCTTGCCTTAGGAAGAACACAATTAGAAATTTAAAACATTATAACTCGATTGGAACTACTCTAATCTACTCAATGTCAAGCAATAACAAAAAGGTACCAACGCTAGATCACCATGTCACCACCAAACCATCACCCAACGCCAACCACCATCCATCCCACAGTCACTACCATCATTCGACATTATTACCAAAACAAGGTGACATTTTTCTAAAACCAAATCTTTCTTTTCCATATCTATTTCATCATTTTCTCTTTCTTTTTTCCACTCAAGATGGTGTGATTTAAGTATGGGGGAAGGATGTTCTATCCTATACTAATGCTACTTTCTATTTTGTTGACTTGAGATCTTTTTCACTTTTTACATCAATATGGTTTTATCGAGTTAAATTTATTATTGAGTCAAAACAAGTAGAGAATAAGGACCATTTCATACGATGATATTTGAACATTATGTGTTGAGAATTGTTTTTCCTAGGACAACTTGCATAATTTGCTAAGAGCGGCAATACGTAAAAGCTCAGCACCCGACCTATCCCCTGAAGTTTCATCTTGTAGAGACTTATGTCAGATCGAATGTCAACTTTATTTTATTTGGACCACATAACTTGAATTACTTTTTTCTCATTAAAGCTGTAGATCAGGGAAACGAGAAAAAACATTCGGGATCATCATTATCCTTTTACCACCCTCTTTTTGATTATGAATGGCCATTCATTTTTAGTGGTTCCTACCCTTAACTATAACCTCCTTGCAAACCCCATATTATCTCCTGTTTCACAAAAATAAGGTACTAATTTTGTGCTTATGAGACATCTTTCATATAAGGTATTGTTTCCCCTTTAATATATATATATATATATATATATATATATATAAACAGAAAGGAGAGGAAACAATTGCCATTTTATAAAGGTATCATAGCATAGGAAAATCCAAAGGAGCGGCATGGCTAATTCCAAGAGAAGGAGCTATTTACAGAAGAATCCCTGCAAATATAACTATGGGAGAATTAAACGGAAGTAAAAGAAGGAAGGAACAAGACAAAGAAGTGTTTGAGACTGTGAACATCAATATGTTACTTTCCTCTTATGGTTTTGCATAATATTTTGCACCCACCTTACCATCGACTATCGGAAACACTATAAACTCCAGCATAAAAATAAAACCTTCCTTATACCAGGCGTCGTTTACCCTGAATGACATTGTTTCAATGAGAAACATCACACAATATTTTAATGAATGTAGAGAGTTGACTAACTCATGTTTGGTGGGAGGATAGATATCCATAGCCATATCCCAACCTTCTTCGTCATTGTTGAATGAAAACAAAAGGGCTTCTTCCAAAGATTGAAATTGAAAGTTTCGATCTTTTGGAGAGAGATTCATGAAGAAGCTGTATAGAAAATATATGAATCGGTTGAAAACAGAAATGAAACTCAATTTATTAATAAACAAGTTCATAGAACTATGAGGGGATTTTTTTTGTTAACAATTACTATTAGGGGATTATAAATGAGTCGTGTTTCTTTTTTTTGTTTGGTTCAACAAAAATACTGGTACATTTGTACTTAATTTCTTTCTTTGGTTTAAATTCTCAAATTTGATGAGTTTGGGATCGATGGATCAGAGTAGGGAAAGTGATGAGACTATAGTGAGAAAGTTCTAACGTGAATCTATGTTTATGTGGTCTGCAAATAATAGTTCAAGATAAGGTCCCTGATGAGAAGAGAGTTCCCGTGGTTTTCAAACTTTTTTTCCGGGACACTACTTTATTGTTTGCTTGAGGACAAACACAGTTTAAGTCTGGGAGAGTTGATAAAGATTGTATTTTTACCCATTTTAGCTATGATTTTAAGATGATTGATTACAAGTGTTTTGGCATGATTTAAATGGTTTTAACCCACATTTTTAGTAATTTCATTTCCAGAGAGTCATTATAGGTTTCTAGGCACAAAGGATCAAAAAGAGAGCAAAACATTTTTTATATAGTTTATGAACTTCAGATTGAAGACTACTTTTCAACACCTTCCAGTGGACCAACCAAAAGGTTCAATATGTTACTAGAAAGCCATAAGAGAGATCTTTACCTCTGATTGAAATCAATCCAATCCATTCAGCCAATCAGGGGTTTGATCAGTCGCGAGGGGACCGATCGATCTTCTTCTTCTTCAATAATATTCAAGTTTAGCATTATAGCAGATCGATTGATTTCATGTTTCTGTGATCTTTCTGAACCTTCCTTTCCACTTCTAAGTGTAATGGCAATGATGTACTCTTTGAGATTTATCCCTGAATTCCATAGAAGTGTACTCTGGAGGTGCCTTAACACACGCAGAGGCCTGAGAAACTTGCGTTTTTGAAATTCTCATGTGAGTATTCAAGGATTCAAACTTCCCATGTAGATAATTTAACATCCCATCCACTTTGGCATTGATGTCATTCACATTATTTTTCCGACCTTCAAGACCTTAATAGAATATTAGTTCGACCTTGTCTTGGTAATGTACATTTCCAAACTGCTTCTTTGGTTCAAAACCAATATTACCATAACTAGTTGGCTTGTTCTGAAAACCTTATGTAAAGGTGTTATGTTCCTGAGCTGGAACGAAAGGCTTTGCTTGGTATTACTATCTTTGTTTGTTGTTGTGTGGTGGATAAAACTGATCATTGGGGTTCTCAACATTTTTTCTGTTGTATGAAAAATTCGAATGGTTCGTGTAATTCTTATTGAATCCTCTTGTTCTTGAAGTTACTTTGTCCTCCTACATAGTGGAACTCTTCTAATCCCTCAGCTCCTTCATCAACACCACTCTCTTGATAGGTCTGATCTTCACACATGTTCACATTTCTTTGTTGACCTTTGAAGATCAAATCCATCTTAGCATTCAACTCATCAATTTTTGTAATGTTTGTTCGCTCGGGGTTTCTTATCATAAGGGTAATGATTTGTGTTACTTCCTACGAGGTTCTCAACAAGATAAGCCATTTGAAATTTCTACTCAATCCCATTATAGAAACTCATCATTTCCAAATCAGTATAACTGTGGTGTGGAAAATCTCTGAGATACTCCTTGAATCGATCCCATGCCTCGTAGAACGCGTCATTATGATCTTTGGAAAGTAACTCTCATGTTCTTGAGTGAAGCTAATCTAGCCTTGGTGAAGACGTGATTCAAGAACGTAGCTATGTACTCTCGTCAACTAATAATATTCTCGTCAATTTTTTGTCACCTGTGTGATTTGTCAATAAAATAGAATGAGTAGAGCTTCCAGCGCAAGAAATCCAGAGGAACCCCATTCGAGCTAGTTGTACTACAAATATCCACAAAGGTATTAATGTGTACTGAAAACCCATTGAATTAATTAGGCTTGATAAGAGAAATGATTTGAGGTTGGATTTCAAGTCTTTCCTTTGAATGACTGGTGGAACAACAGTTGCGCAATTCCTGTATCTTGCTCTCCTAAAGTAACTCTCCGCTGGGGCTGATTATGAACCCCAAGTGGAGGTAAATGCAGAGCATTCGAAGGTGGAGCACACACCGCCGTGATAACAACATTATTTTACCTAATTTAGTTATGAATTTGAGATGAACAAGTTTTTAATATGATTTAATTTCTTTAAAGTCACATTTCAAGCATTTTTAGTTTCAATAAGTCATTTCAGATTTCTAGGCTAAAAGGATAAAGGAGCAAAACATGTTTTTCAGCAGTTTTTGAACCTTAGATTAAAGGCTAAGTTTGAAAACCTTCCCAAAGACCATATTCAGCGTATAATATGTCACTGGAAATCTAGAAGAGTCACCTTTTACCTCCAATTGGAATCAACCAATTATATTTACCCAATCAGTAGTTATGATGGAAGCAATGAAGACGTATCCTACAGAAAAAAACCTCAGAAGTAGCCTAGAAGGCCACCCTGGTGATGCACAATGCCATGCAGGAGCGCCAGGAAGCCTCATAAGCCCTTCAGCCAAAAACAATAAACTTTTGACGCCTGAAGCTCTATTGAAGATCTTAGCACTTAGTTTACCATCTGGTTCATAGATTTTATTGTTTTCTACATATTTGGGAGAATATCTCTTATGTAAGTTTCAGAGAAGATCCCTTAAATCCTCTTAATAGTTATAGTTGATTATACTTTCCAGCTCATATGTTGCTATGGTTTGTTTTATCATGTCTGAATAGTCTCTTTGTTGTGTTAGTTGCGGTTACTTGAAGATGATTTATCGATTGATTTCTGCAGGTTGTTATATTCGTTTTTTCTCTACAGTTAGGGTTGTCCTACTAGACAACTACTTAACGCTTATTGCTTGATACTCTCTTGCAACTGAGCCTAGTATTGGGAACACACTGAAAACGTCTGATTCTTTCCCCCAAACTTGGCTAGATAGGGCATTCTACTTTTTCCATAACCTGCAAAAGTTAAAGGCCTAGAGAGCTGTGAATTAGAACCACTCGAGCCTATTGCTTGCCTACATGCGTCAGAGCATACAAAAGTTGAGCGTCGGAGTTGATTGTAGAGCTAGACGAAGTGAGCTGCAGAAGTATTCATTTTGTACCTCAGTGGTGGGAAGTTCTAGAATTCTGTTAGAGCAAACATTTTGAAAATCTCTTAGATTATTGAGAGCCATGGTTCCCGGATATTTCCCTATTACCCAACGCCTTTACTAAATTTTTACATAGTTTTTAAATTACATTCAAAAACCCCAAATATATTTTGTCATAGTCTAGTTTTAGTTTTTGATAGATTTGTCTTAATAACATCACTCTCTATGGGATCGAACTTAATTACTACATTTGATTGGGTTGTGCTCTTACAGCCTTTTCATTGTGTTATACTAGAGGTAAAACACAGAAAACATAAATTAATCGAATTAGTAAAAATAAAAAAAAACTCGTAGGCAACGAATTGGTCCCTGACAAAAGCACCAAAAACATGATATCTCAGGTTTTAAACATGTTAACACTTGTATTTACTAGTTTCTTTTAACACCGATTCTTGAATTTTTTCAATAAGAATAAGATTGTTTCCTATGCTTTTATGTCTTTTCAGGTTTTTACACTTGTTGGATGGTTTTAGAGTGGTAATGGATCAATGTATCATCAATAGAGAAGAGATCAAGAAGAAAAATCAATCGGTGCCGAAAACAACAAGAACCGATTGATACACACTTGTTAGCGATCAGTAAGCTGGTTTTCAAAGTTTCCATTTTTCATTTCTATGGCTTCCCTTCACCAATATAAATCAGATGCCTCTGCCACATAGTAGATGCAGAGAAGAAAAATACAGTTTTCATAGCGTTGAGGTGTTACTTCGTTGAGATTCTTTTATTCTTTATTTGTTTCATTATTATGTTTTCATCTATCTCTATCATGTATTCTCTGCATGTATAAGTAGATATGTTCATTGGGTATTGGGTTACCAAAGGGATGTTCAAGTAGATCTATGCTAGGGTTCATATGGGATTGATCATATATGAATTCATCTAAAATCATTGTTAATGCTTTGTCTAATTTGGCCAATTAACCTCTACCCTAAATATATTCATCATGGCACCAAAAGTGTTGTTGATTGGATATAACTATCTTTGATGGGAAAAATTTCTTTAGCTACCGACAATTGAAGTTAATGCACTTTGTCAACATATTAGATTAGGTATTCATTGCATGCATGTATTTCTATTAACAAACGACAATTTAGTTGGTAGGAATTTCATTACATATGAAAGTAGAACAACTTTATATTCATAATCTAAGTTCTAGAACATTACTTAATGCATCTAATATAACTGTTACATTCATTCGCATGAATCCCTAAAAGAATTCACATTGCTCAATGTTTTTGTTTTATTAAATTTACCCAAGTATTTACACCGAGTTTCTGATAACTCCTTTTAAATCTTAGCTTTATTTAAACCACCATATTTCATCGTGCATTAACTTGCTCCTTGTGAATTTAATCTCTAAAGTACTATTGTAATGGTCATTGTGCACTTGCAGTTTTATCAAGGGTAAAATCTGTGGATAAAACGTTTTTTTTCCAATTGTCGGGACCAATTTCGAGTGCTTTTGAATTTGTAGTTTAGATTTCGTCTTGAAATTTATTTTATTTATTTTTACTAATTACTATCTTATTCATTCTATTTTTTTGTGTTTCAGGTTTATGCAAAGAAGAAACCAATGATCTTCCAATTTTCCGAATCTCAACAATCTTGAACTAGAAAAACTCAAGCGAGTAAAACGAAAGCACATAACACTGAGATGGCTGGAATAGTTGATCTGAACAGAGCTGCAATCGAGCAAGGAATTCTACCAACACCTATCAGTAACCACCCATTACCGGTCCGTATGATCAACCCTCCAGCACCGATCAGTGTGCTGCCACGACTGATTAGTAACTGATACATGAGTTTTAAATCCAAGTATATATAACCGCAAGTGCACAGATGCACGCATTAGTATAATAGGGATCGAATCCTCAAGGACCAACCTGCACTACGAATCTTGGAAACGAGAACTACGCTAAGACGGAAAAGAGAGATTTATATTGATGCAAAATAACTAGAAAGCAATTGAAATAAAACAATGAAATAAAATCTATGGATAAAGACATTAGTTCTCGGGAATTTCTTGGGAATCAGAGATCATGAACCACAAAACTATTCAGGGAATGATTAAGCACCTATATCGAACTCAAACATAAATATATAACTAATCCACTTTTGTGGTACCAATTATTTCATTTAGCAATCAAAGTATCTAACTATCGTTGGAACTTCGACTACGAAATAAGCATTATCGATTAGGTTCAATATGTTCACGTATCGCAATAGCATCATCTTTTGTTCGGTAAGGATGATACGCTCATCTATGTTCTATCCAGCAACCTATAAGCTTTTGGAGAATATGTTCAACTTAAGATCATAAACTAGGTACCTAATCTAATCTAAGCATTGCAAACAACTATAGATG
The DNA here is from genome assembly GCA_963922655.1 of Cardamine chenopodiifolia. Classification (NCBI taxonomy): domain Eukaryota; kingdom Viridiplantae; phylum Streptophyta; class Magnoliopsida; order Brassicales; family Brassicaceae; genus Cardamine; species Cardamine chenopodiifolia. The sequence goes on from OZ000479.1 coordinate 4,970,002, forward strand.
AAGATCTTCTATGGTTATTCCCTATTTGTGTATAATTCAATGATTCATGATTCCTTTGAAAAAACCTAAACCTAACTAGAGAACTACTCACTCATGGTTGTGATTATAGAAAACATGATAGATGAAGAACTAATAAGATAAACCCAATAAAAATACCAAAGAAGTTTCTTCACAATAGGTCTTCAAAAGTTCTTAGAATAAAATAAGCATAGGCTAAACAATGGCTTAAAACAAGTATTTATAGGTAAAAACTCTTCTTGGTCGAAATCCTATATCAATTAGGAAAAGAAGGATAGTTTCCATTTTTTCCGCAGGAGGTCGATCTGGTCTAGACAAGTCGATCTGGTCTAGACAAGTCGATCTGGTAAGTTGATCTGGTCAGTCGATCTGGTCTAGACAGGTCGACCTGGTTTCTCACGACATTTTGGGATCGATCGATCTGGTGCCTCATGCAATCTTGGCTCTGCGAATGCTTCATTTGCTCTTCAGACTAGACCGTCTTCACGAAAATAGAAATAAATTATGATTGCATCGTTGGATCGACTTCATACCACTTCCAAATGAAAGCTAACTCAAACGTATATTTCGTGTCAAAAATTTAGCTCAATAAATAGTTGGTAAATGCCTCAACGAACCACGAAATTTAGACATTTATGCATAATTCTGCATCTTTTGCTCCAAATCTTGCTCCCAAATGCATTAGAACTCTTCCTATCATGATTTGACCTGATAAGACTATAAAACACCTAAAGTACTCTAAAACACATATTAAATCTAAGTAAAAATATGTTAAAAACCCAACAAATGAGTAACAAGGATGCGGATCCAAGGGAGAAGGTGCATTAGCCCCACCTGGCCGACCTGGAACCCTTGATGAGTATAATACACTACCAGAACTATGGTTTCAACCAAAATTACTGAAACCATCCTAACTTCTCCTATAGAAGCACTAATGTTGAAAAATCCCAAGACCAAGTGTATCCAAAGAAACCTTAAAGTAAATTTTCTAATGGTTTTCAAGGAAAAGGGGCAGGCTACAATGGTTACAACTCCCAACAAAAACCCAGTTTCGATAATGATCAACAAAACTTTCAAACTCTAGTGAATAAACAGTAACCTCAAGAAAAGAAGCTTGAGATGATGATGCAACAACACATGGAGGGCCACAAGAAGAGTGTTGAAGATATTAATACAAAGGTTGACGGGATTGAAATGGTGAACACTCATGTCAAGGTATTAGAAAACCAACTAGCACAAGTCGCATCAAAGTGTAGAGCACCCTAAGGATTCTACCATTGAAGTCAGAGGGTAATCAGAAATATCTCAATGAAATTGAGTCTGGAAGCAGGATTTTGTAAACGAGAACCGATCGATATGGATTTTCAATTGATAGGTACCCACTGACTTTCATCACCGATCAGTATAACCCCTTTATCGATTAGTGCGAAGCCATAACTTAAAAAATAATCCATCAACTCTGATCAAAACACTACAGAGGATGAGATAATGGTTGAATCAAGTAATACAGTACAACAATCAGTCTATGTACCAAATTTTCCTTATTTAAGGAAAGTGATTGCAGAGGAAAAGATGGATATGTTCAAAGACGTTATTGGAGAAACTACATAAGGATTGACAATTGAAGAACCTCACTGATTTCAAAGAAGTCTTCAAGTGTGTAATGAAAGGAGAGAAAGACTTGGAAAACCTTTAAAAGTGATTGATGAAAGAGAAGAAAACATTAAAGAGACTTCTAAAGCTTGATGATCTGGGAACGCTTGTTGTTACGTGTTCTATCCTTGGTACAAGATTCGACAATTATTTTGTGACTGAAGATCAAGTGTGAACGATATGTCCTTATCGATAGCAAAAGAACTTGGATTGAAGCTTCAAGAAACTCCTTGCACACTCAATTTCATGGACGCCTCTAGTACTAGACCACACGGTTTCGTACCAGACTTGTTAGTCCGCATTGGACACTGCTTAATCCTTGTAGATTTTCAGGTAGTAGAAATGATTGGTGATGGTAGCATGCTTCTCATTCCCGGGCGATCTTTCTTGAATCCGGTTGGAGCTTGTGTAGATATAAGCAAGAATAGGATATCATTCATAAAAGTGGACAAGGATGTGTATTATCTTGCTGTACCAAGTTCAATCTCAAAAGCTTTGATCATTCTTAAAGATGATGAGCGGAATGTTGTGAGCGATATGATGATGGGAAAGGTTAATGCAAGGATTGTTTCTACAAACATTCAGACTGTTATTCCATTGTCGTAGAGAGCCCCTCTCACTAGGGAAAGGATTACCTAGTGGATTCATATTTGCATATGCTTGGAAGAATCTCTGGGGTTTGCCTAGTGGATTGATATTTTAATATGCTTGGAAGGAGGAGTATATCAGGATATAGTTCAATAACAGTGATGAGACCATAGAGGAGATAGAGACCATGTTCCATTTGATATGTGGTTTTGTTTTAACCGGTTTTTCAAATAAAAATATTGTGCATAGCACGTTAGGATCGAATTCACAAGGAAACTAGTAATGTAACTCACTAGGAATAAAAATCTTTATTTCAATCTAAGCAATAAATAATGTATGTGTTTTGAAACCAAATTTGAAATGAAATAAAATTGGGAAAATAGTAAAATCGGTTTGAAATCAAATAAAGAAAATAAACTCTCGCGATTAGGTAATTTAGTAGGGTGACTACTCGTCAATTAATGGATCTTAATACAAATTAACAAAGCGAATCTTTTGGTCTTAAATCACTAATATCAATTAATCCACTTCTATGACACTAATCTCTTCTTTAATAACCTAATCATCAATAACCACTAAATATCCTAATCAACTATTCTCATAGGATATGTATGTATAGCACTTAGTATTTTTATTCAAGCATTTTATCAAACACTTTGTGGGCATGAAAATGCCTAAGCTCTAAATCAACATAATCGATGATAATCTAGCATTAATGATACCTACTAAACAAGGATTTATAACATTCCATACCAAAGATTCACTAATCAAATCCTAATCACCCTAGATCTACCATTCCCAAGATTTCTAAATTGACTACTCATAATATCCATGAAAAAAATGCAAAAAGGTTGATCTTTGCATAATCATGATTATAAGAGAATAGATGAAAGATTTAAGAATAACAAGAGATTTATAGATTAAAATATCAAATGCATACAAAATTCTTAAAAAATCTCAAAAAGAAGCTAAGAGATTCTCTAAAAAACAAGCTTAAGATGTCTATAATTTTGTTTAGAGTATATAGTAAAAATAAATGAGAACTGGGTCAACACATAACCAATGAGTCAAACCCAGTTTAGAACAAAATCAAGGTAATAAGGTCTGATTATGTGGTGTCACAATATCGCTAGAACCGGCCGCTCAAGACCAATGGTTTTGCAAGAACACTAAAACCGGCCGCTAAGATGTAGCGGTAGCGGCCACATAAGACCACTCACTTTGGCCGCTGGATCTTCTCGATGTCGTCTCCCTGTTGCTTCTGCTTGCTGTATCTTTAGGTGAGTTTCGTCTCAACTTAAGCTATACCAAAACCCTACTACACACCACCGCTGGGGCTAATCGATGTCGTGATCCCGTTGTTTCTGCTTGCTGGACTTCGGTGGTGTCTCCAAGTTGTTACGGTTGACCGCTACATGTCTCCAAATTCATCAAAGCTTCCCTTTTGATCCTTTTTTACTTCACAAGCTCCACTTCACTCAAAGAACCTGTAAAACATGTTCCTATAATATGCAATGTAAGTGCAAGAACTCTATGAGAAATGCAATCAAGAACATGGTAAAAAGCTTAGCTCTCAACTCCCCCAAACTTATCTCTTGCTTGTCCACAAGCAAACAACAAGAAGCATGTAGAGAAAGAAGTGTGAATATGGGAATTCAAAGCCACAAACTTCGAAAATGGGGATTCAAATCCATGAAGTCCTTGAACATAGTTAAACAATGCAAAACCCAACACATTACTCTTTCATACTTCGCCATAATCATACCAATACAACTCTCTAACAATTGCTTTTAAGTGCGGTCTCGTAAATAGAAACAAAATTGTTCTCAATCGGTTTTGGCTTGAAGGTTTTTAGAGGTAGCTATCAAAAGATTTTTACTGGTGGATTACTCTGAAAGCATAGGAATGCTAGTCAACATGAAAAATTTATCTAAGAAAAGGAACAATTGATGCATACAAAGGGTTTTCTCTCGTTACACTTGATCCTAGTTTCTATCCTTTTCACAGTATTTTTATTCCCTTTAACCAATAGAACTCATTGGTATCTTTAATCCTCAACCTCATGATGAATCTCTTTTCTTAGTCTCCTAGGGAAACCTTTTATTTCAACACTTAGCTCATTTCTATCTCTTTCTTTTGCTTGATTTTGTTCCGAACACTTACTTCTTTGTACATTCTTACGGAGACAATATTTTTCTTTTCTTAGTCATACTGTGAGACTTAGAGCTCTTTGGCTTTTCACTTAGTTTTCCTAGGGACTCCTTTCATAACATTGATCAAGCTTTCTTTTCAACCTTTTCTTTTCCAACAGCCAAACCAATTATACTAAATATAACCATCAAAGTCTTTCATTCCCCTCCTAATCACTAGTCTTACCATTGCGCTAGAATGAGAGTCACCCTTTTTCGTTCCCGATACTCTCAAGATTTTACAAAATCATAGCATTATCAACAAAAGGCCTCACTCATCAAATTTATCAAAGGGTTTGAAAGAAATGGTTAGGGTTAAAGGTAGATAGACCACTCTAAAGGTGAGAATGGCCATTCAGGTTAGCAAAAGGGTGATAAAATGGATAAGACACCCGAATATGTCTTGTAAACAACCATGAGAAACGCATTCAAAGTCGCTAAGCGAGAAAATTAGAGTCAAATTAAGTCCAAAGTCAAAGAGAGTTGTAATGGAAATCATGCACAACTCACAATGGTCAAGGTTTTTGAAAGAGGAAAGGGTCCAATGATGGAATTTCCGGTTTTTCAAGGTTGAAATCATGCACTAAGTAACTATGAACAAGAGTTTCGTTATCAATCAAAATTTGAACTTCTACAAGGCAAATATCCCCAATGCATATGCAAATGCATACCTATTTTTTTCTGGAATCAATCCTAATTTCAATATTCAAATGCAAAGCTCCATGCTTATTTTTGTGCTTTTCAAATTTTTGGATTTTTGGCTTTTTTCAAATGCATAGATTCATGTACAATCCAAGAATCGAGAGAAATAAAATGAAAACAAAAGAATTATTAGTACACGGGTCTCTCCACCAAATTTACTTCACACCGTCTCAGTGTATAACAAAATTGAAGAAAGATACCAAAATACACAAAATGCAAAAGGAAAAATATAGAAGACCTACATATCATGGTATATACAAGGGAAAAATAGTCATACCTTAGCCCTAGTTGGGGACCTTAGGGAGAGCAGGGAATGGAGGAGTTCTTGAACTCCATGGATAGTCCTTGAATGCGAATGCGAGGACCGTTTTGATCAACTATTCAATACTTTTTGAATGTTTTGTTTTAACTTTGGTGGGAGGATCGCCTTAACTGATGCAAAAAGGTTGGACCGACATTTAAAATTTATTTTATACTCTATCCTCCCATCAATATGCCTCTTAAGGTCATTGAACAGGGAGCCAATGGTGAATGTACAAGGGTGGGAGGATGATTTTTTTCATCTCCCTCTTGTTTTTTTCAAGAACTTTCTTAGGCTTCCCCATCCTCTTATCTTTACTACTTCCTTCATATCCATTAAAGAGTAAATGTAGAAATTCGCCATCTAAGAATTCCTTATCAACCTTTAGAGCCTCTATAGTCTTCACATTCCAAAGCTCTTTTTCTTCCATATATTCATTAGTGATCGTCCCACAAAAAATTGTAGAAAAAGGCTTGATTGAATAAGAGACTTTGGCGTTGACGTGGCAAAAAGTCAGTCTCTTTTTGGGAAGTCGATGCTTTCTCGCATGGTTATGAGAAATGGAGTTCTAAGAATGAGAGAAAACTTGTCAGGTTGTGGCCTATACAAAATAATGAAATCCATTATGATTAAACAATTCCCAACCATAAGATGATAATCCTCAATAAAGACAGGTGGAGGTCTCGAAGATGCATCTCCAAACGTGATGGAAGAGGAATGTTCCTTCATATCTATAATTCCTAAGCTCTCCGTCATATCAAATGACATCAAATTCAAACAAGCTCCGGACTCACACAAAGCATTATCTATCTCCAAATCAGTAAGAGCGCAAGTGATGATGAATATACCCGGATATTCAAGCTTTTGAAGTGATTTGGAACTTATTTGTGTTGCGCTTGGTGATTCGGTTACTCCCATTAACTCTTCAACTTTTTATCGGTTTGCTAGAATGAATTCAATGAAATTAAAGTAAAGAGGAATTTCAGACAAATCATTCACATAAGGCAAAGGTGCTCAAATTCTACTCATATTAACCTTGAAGCTCGATAGAACATTCTTTTTAGCCTTGTTAAGACCTCGTCCCGAAAATGGATGTTGAGGCACATATGGAGGAGGCTCAACTCGTGGTGCAGCTTTTGCTTCAACTCTCTTTGACTCCACACCATTACTTCTAGTGTCCCTCTCTCTCTCTTTGTATCACCATTACTTACCATACTCTCAACATTTGAACCATAGAGAACTCTATAGTTCTCCTTTATTGCCTTTTTATTCTCATCATTCGTATCACCCTAACTTGATTGTTGGTGTCTCACATTCTCAACGTGAAGATAATATTGCAAAATTCCTTAGGATTAGCTTCAGATGTACCCGATAATGCTCCACTTGGACTCTTTGAACTTGAATAGGCTTGATTGACCCTAAGATCAATGGTTTTCATGTTAGAGGCCAAGCTAGTGATCTTACCATCAAAATCATTGTTCATCCCATTCATCTTATTGTGCATTGATTCCATTTGATTAGTGAGCCCTATTGCTACCCGTCCTTATCTTTTTGAGATTTTCTTTAGGAGAGCATTAGTTTTATCCTCATGTAATAGCTGTGTAGAAGGACTAGCTTGCCCTTTGTGTTGGTAGTAGGGTTGATTGGATGGGAATTGAGGTTTCAGTGTGAAATTCCTTTGTGGCTTCATTGATAGGTAGGTTTGATCATAGGGGTTCTCCACATATGGGTTTCTATAGGATACGTTGGGATGATTCCTATTGTTGGGTTAAATCTCTTGTTGTAACCTTGCCCTTGGCCACCTATATACCTTATTTCCTCTTGTACCTCAACACAACCTTCTATTCCAACACCTTGATAACATTGTAATCGATCACTCTCACCCACATAGTTGATTGTCTTTTGATTGGCTTGGAGAAACTTATATATTTTCTCATTCGCCAGTTTGATCTTCTTACGGTGATGATTATTCATTTCAATACTATTTGTCGATGTGCGATCGTAGTCCTCACCATAATTGTCATAGCTTTGAACAAGATTCTCTAGCAACAATAATCCTTTATCCCCACCTTGTCCTAATAAGTTTCCATTACTAGCGATATCCAATAGCATCCGGTAGTTACGAAACACTCCCCTGTATAGTGTTGAAAGTAGGGACTCATTAGAGAATCCATGATGAGGACATTGTATAGTGTAAGCTTTGAACTGTTCCCATGGCTCAATAAAGCTCTCATTACCATTTTGTGCAAACCACAAAATCTCATTTCTAAGGTGAGCTGTTTGCAAAATTGAGAAGAACTTTCCCAATAAAACCCTCTAGCATTCATCCCAAGATGTGATGGTGTTGTGCATCCAATGCGTTTCCCATTGGTGTGCTTATCACCAATAGAGAATGAGAAAAGCCTAAGCTTGAAAGCATCCTCGGAGATCCCATTAATCTTCACGCTATTACAAAAGTGATCAAATTGGTCCACGTGATCTAGAGGATCCTCAATTGGAAACATATGAAACTTTCTATCTTGGACCATTTTGATAGGCTAGCCTTACTCGTAAAACTGTTGTTCTCAACTTAAGAGGGCCTAATACCGGTCTTATTTCCATGAATATCCAGTTCATCATAGGCTCCAATATAACTTTAGCATGTTTTAATGCATAATGAGGCGTAATGTGATCCATATTAACCTAAAGGAAAAGAGATCAAAAGTAAAAAAAGGTTAGACAAAAAATGAAAAATAAAAGCGTAGTTTGGAATAAAGACCAAATCCTAATGGTTGTTGCTTTGTTTCCTCGACAATGGTACCAAATTGATATGTTGTTTTTCAACCGGTGTATCAAATAAATGTATCATGCACATCACTTTAAGATCAAATCCACAAAGAATCTAGCAATGTAACTCACTAGTAATACAAAATCCTCATTTAAATCTAAGCAATAAAAACATACTTCACAAGCAATGCATTTACCAAATTCAAAATGGATTCGACCACAGATGTTATTAATTTTTCCTAGGAATATTGAATAGTTACAGGTAAATGAAACCTTGACCAATATACCTTGCAGTATATAAGGTTTGTTGACCATAATTCATGGCCCCAATTATCATAGGAAGCTTATTGTAATTATCTATGAATAATTTTATCTTTATTTCTTTTTCTTGTTTAAAACATATAATGAATATGTTGGATTTATTTCTATTTAGAGTTAAAGGTGTTGGAATGAACTTCTTAATAATAGATTTCCAAGGGAAATTGGTACAAATAAATTCCATCCAAGATTTAATTCTCGATCCATTCTTTTAGCTTAAGGAATAAAATATTTTGGTATGGCTAGACAATCGGATCATGGACAAGAACCATAGACCTCCTCGATGACTACAAGTTAATCCTATATATAAATTAGGGGTGGGCATCGGGTTTGGATTTGGGTTGGGTTAAATCCAATCGGGTTCGAGTTTTTGGGTTAATAGATTTACAATCCAATGGAATAATTTGTCGGGCTCAGATATGGATTCTGGTAGAACCTTTTGGGTTTGGGTCGGGTTAGGTTTCAGAGTTATAACCCTATTTAAACCTGAAAATTTTGCGTTTTGATCGGATTCGGGTTTGGATTCGGAATTTTTGGATTTTTTCGTAATTTTTGGAGTTTTTTTTGGGGTTTTTGGGATTTTTCAGATTTTTTTGTACAGATTCGGATTGAGTTTGTGGATATCACACATACAAACTCACATTTATAGGATAGGGTTCTCGAATTAGGGTATTTTCCCATGGGTAGTTATGTATTTTCGGGTTTTCAGATCAGGTTTGATACGGGTTTTCAAGTTTACCAATTTACACTCCAATAAAATAATTTGACAGATTTGGGTAGAAATTTTTGGGTCGGGTTTGGATCGAGTGCTCGGGTTCTGTGTTTTTTTGCCCACCCCTAAAATACAGGATGAAGGAAACTCTCCATAGAATGGCTTGTGGAATGACACATCATCTATTTTAATGTTATATTAACATTTTACATATTATGTGACTTTTTAGTTTTTTTTCAATATATTTTAAACAATACATTAATTACTATAGATTAGGTAAAATAATTTAATTTTTATAAAACAAAAATATAAGACCTAAGAATTCACATATTCTTTAGATTAAATATGAAATCTAAAACGAATGTGTAGTAAATTAAATACTATTATTCAAATAAAATATATTAATCAGATAATTAACATGTATCACAAATAACCATGTTTAAATTAAATGAGGAATGAGGTTTATATAAAAAAGTTGATTCAAATAAATCTATTGACAATTACATTGATCTTAGAATAACCATTGTTTGATTCTAAAAGTTTAAAAACGATTTTCACACAAAAAATATCAAAAAGGAAAAAAAATTACCATCAATATTTAAAAGAAAAAATATTACTATCTAATATGGTAAAAAAATCATATCCAAATCTAATAAGGTAAAATCATCAATTTAATTGTAAATTGTAAATTGTTATCACACATTCTTATTTTAAAACTGTCACCCGACTCAACTAATAGAAAAATCAAATTAGAATAAAAATTCAAAAAACTATTTTTGAAACAAAATTAATGTATCATATAATTTATATATCCAACTAACATATTTTAGCTTAAATATAAATCTAAAACTATATCTACGCGTTGCGCAGGTTCTCTCCTAGTTGTAATAATTCTTTAAGTGTATCTGATTTTTTTCATACCAGGAACTAGAAGATGCGATCAGAATAAGCTGCAATAACATGTCATGCACAAGATATCTCAATTATACTGAGGACAAGGCCATCTCAAACACAAGTGATTATGGGATCAGATTAAGTGATTATACTGTCAAAACTGGATATTTCTTACCAAATCAGATGATGAAGGAGATGAATAAAGAGGGGTTCAGCCCATATTTGAAGCACAGAGATGCGTATACAAAAAAAATGCTAGCTAAATGTTCTTCCCAAAATGAACACTTTCTGGTGGAACGTAGTACATAATAAATAACCAGTACAGACACAACTAAAGCATAGAGGAGTTCAATTACATCCTACATATTTAATGTGTGGACAAGAACCAAAATCTGTCAAATCATTTTTTTTAATGAATATAAAAATTTATTCAAACAAAACTTGTGTTACATCATATGCATCCTTGTCTAGAATGTTTTTAGTTGTAATAATAAAAACAGAGTTTTAAACTGATGAAATAGACTGCAAATTTTGGTTTCTAATTGCTACTGCTAAACCACACACGGAGAGGTCTTTGAGCTTTGATAAGTCGAGCAGTCAGATGTAAGAGATCCTGTTACAAATCATACGATCTATGAAAGTAACGAGTTTTCTGAATGAATGTGGGATTTCACCATGTTGATTTTTAATGTTGATTCGGATAGAAGTGACAAGATCTCACTAAATGAAGTATTGTAGCTCTAGTGGAACAGATTGTGCGTTAACTCCTCCCATATCGGAGTAGAAAAGCTACAGTCCAAGAACAAGTGATCACGAGACTCCATCAGATCACAGCAAAAAAAAACAAAAGGTGCTGCCACTCCTCTGTTCCAAGTAAGCATTCGATCTCCCGTGGATAGTTTTTTCTGCGCAGCCAGCCAAAGAAGAAACGAGAACTTTGGGGTAGCACCAGAGAACCAAATCCCCTTGTACCACTCCTTAACTTGCCCCTCACGCCCAACTTGTACTCAAGTTTCAAAGCTAGAAAAAACCAATTTAAATTTGCCATCTGATTTATGTCACATAGCTGCATCGTCTTTTGTACATGCATTGTTTCGAAATTTTTCAAATTCATTCTCCATAGAGTTCAAAAGCTCAACTCGATGTCGTATGCGGCAATGAAACAAGAACATTGATTAATCTGCCACTGTGGCCTTAGACTTTATTCCCAAATTGATGAATCCCTTATCACCGAGAGTCTCATGGATCCTCCTAAATGAACTCCAATTGTCATACCGAAAAGTGGTTTGAATACCGATTCTAACCTCCATTAAAATGGAGCCTCTTCAACATCAAAGATCTCAATCTTGTGTTTTCCTTGAAAAAATCTGCCATATAAGTTTAAAACAACACACTTTGTTTGCCTCTACAATAGATTTTAGTCCTAGTGCACCTTCCTTCTTAGGCCGACAAACATCTGAACAAGCAACTTTCGCTTTGCAAGCAATCAAATCTGGCTTTGACCATAGAAATGCCAAACAAATCTTCTCAATTTCCTGAATGAATGCACTATAAAGGTGAAAAACAGAGATCCATAAATTAGTTAGACTAGATATCACCAAACCTAGCAATAGGAACCTCCCTGCATAAGAAAAAAACCCGATGTTTCTAGGAGCTAATACCCGAACAGATATTTTCAATAATTGGAAAGCAATTTGCTAAAGACATTCTCTTAGTAAACAATGGTAATCCAAAATAGCAGACAAGGAGAGAGCCATATTCAACTTGAACGTGAGCCAATATTGCATCTCTAGAGAGAGTAGAGATACCAGCAAGGTAGACTAATGATTTCTCATAGCTAATATGTAACCTTGAAATCACGTCAAAATCCTTGAATATCTTTGATATCCCTTCCATAGATCGTAATTTACCGTCACTGAAAAGCATATATATCATCTACAAAACACAAGTAGGTAAACTTCATTTTTTACATCTCGGGTGAAAACCAAACTAATGGTCATCATCGGCTTTATCCAGCATTAAAGTAAGACATTCATGCATATCACAAACATATTGGACGAGAGTGACCAGTCCTGTCTTAGCCCTTTTTCACTCCTAGAGAAACCACTACAAGAAAGCAGGCGCAAAACCGAAGGATTTCTGACAGTATAACCGACGGATTTTCGACAGAAATGCATCCGTCGGATAAACCAAATCCGTTAGAAATTGTATAAGTTATAATCCGACGAGTTTCTGACGGATATCCATTGGAAATCGGTCAGAAATCCATCAGAATTTCGTTGGAAAGTTTTCTAGTAATAAGAATGTTAATATAGTCGTTTTAAAAAAGTTATATTCCGACGGATTTCTGATGAAATTCTGACGGACGCGACTTCTATATATATGTTTCGACATTTCTTTATTCATTCACACCATTTACTCAATTTAATCTCTATATAATTACAATATGTCTTCTGGTAATTATTTTCGGTCGTGGATGGACGAACCTATGATAGATCCGGAGTCAAACCTACTGAAAGATGATTATGCACGAGAAATCCGCGAGTTCATGGAATTGACCGGAAATCAACGGGGAGCCAAAAAATGGTAAGATTAAATGTCCCTGTAGTATATGCCGGAATTCTCATAATGTTAAGGTTGAGTTAGTTTAGCAATGGGTTTATGCTCGGGTATAAGATTTGGTATTTACATGGAGAAACAAATTATGATTATGGTAATACTAGTGAACCAAATGTTGCAGATAGCATAGGAGATAGAAGGAAAGTAGATGTAGGTATCAGTATGGTTGAGATGGTGAATGATTTGTTTAAGAAGAACATGTCGTCGGCTGGTTATGATGAAGATAGGGTTGAAGAACCAAACGCAGAAGCGAAATTTTTTTTTGATATGTTAGATGCAGCAAAACAACCACTATATAGTGGTTGTAGAGAAGGTCATTCACCGTTATATCTGCAAGTAGAATGATGACTATTAAGACGGACTACAATTTGGCAGAAGAATGTGTTGATACGATAGCAGATTTTGTGAATGATATTTTGCCTGAAGATAATCTTTCACCCGCATCATTTTATGGGGTACAGAACCTAGTCGCCATTCTTGGTTTACCGTATCAAACAATAGATGTGTGCATCGACAACTGTATGATATATTGGAGAGAACACGAAAACTGTAAAAGATGTAGATTTTGTCGAAAACAGAGGTTTTAAGAAATTAGTGGGAGAGTTTCAGTTCCTTATTAACGGACGGGGTATTTACCATTAACATAGAGGTTGAAGAGGTTATATCAATCTCAACGCACAACATAGGCAATGAGATGGCATGCAGAGCATCGTCAAGATGGAGAGATTACGTATCCGTCAGACGCAGTAACGTGGAAACATTTCCAATCAATGTATCCAGATTTTGCGTATGAGCGTAGAAATGTATACCTTGGGTTATGTACAGATGGTTTTAACCCATTTGGAAAACATGGAAGACAATATTCGTTGTGGCCGGTAATTGTAATTGTAACACCGTACAATTTACCACCATCTTTGTGCATGCGTAGAGAATTTTTGTTCCTTTTCGTGCTAGTTCCTGGCCCAGAGCATCCAAGGAGGTCACTTGATGTATTCCTCCAGCCATTGATCTATGAGTTACAAATGCTATGGCAGCATGGGGTTGAAGCATTTGATATTTATATTTTTATAGGTTTCTGAGGGCATAAAAAATGGTCAAGAATTTTCATCGTGGTTAATGGACTTTGTTAATGGTCCAAACAACTTTGGTGTTTCAGCGCGGTTAGGTGATGTAGTTTACTACGACATTTTGAATTTGGTGTGACATTGATACATTCAAGACGAGGACTTCTTAAATAGGATCCATTTATTCTAGCATCACAAGCAGACTAGGTATGATTAAATTAATAAATTTGATTATTAAGAATTAATGGATTACTAATATATTTGATTTTACTAATATATTCCTACTATATTTGATTTTTAACAAATTATCTTCATTTATATAGATTTGCTACATTCGGTACCCTCGAATATCTTATCGGTCAGATCCTTGGATCACAAATAATGAAATTAACCCACGAGGGATGCCCTGTAGCTAACTAGAGTTTTTCAAATGGATCTTGTTCATCATTCATTTGATATTGAGCTCGTGGTTGATTTAACACAAACTGGTGATGATATGGTTTATTCCGACTCGGAAGAATCATGTGGCGAATTCGAAGACGATTCAGATTCAATTCCATTGGACGGATTATCTGAAAATGCGGACTAATGTCTTTTGTATTTTATATTTGGTATTTGTTCGGTTTACTTCTCACACTTAATCCGGCATTTAATGACCTCATAAAGCACATCTTGAGATCGGAGAAGCTTCCTAGCCTCGATGAAGTTTATGCACAAATTCAAAAGGAACAAGGGTCCTTTGGTCTCTTTAATGGAAAACAAGAACTCCCAACGGCTAATAAAAGCAATTACCAACTAAGTCATGGCTACAAAGGCAAGAATAGGAAAACATGCAATCATTGCAAGAAAGATGGTCATACAAGGGAGGATTGCTGGATCCTTCATCCACATCTCAAGCCCAAAGATTGGCAACTAAGGGAGTTCAAACCAAGGAAGTTTCAAGCTCATCAAGCGCCAAGCTCCTCAACCGTAACCAAACAACCTCAAACCAAAAACTCAAAGCAAGGAGATGAGATGGCCATGGTAGCATACTTGAATAACGTGGTGCGAAAGTCAGACCTAGAGGCACTCATTCGATCCATTGCTGCACTAAAGGAGTCCGGTATCACCTACTTTGGTACTAAACCTACTAAAACTAGCACTTCTCTTGTTATTGATTCTGGAGCTTCTCATCACATGATTAGTAATCCAAATTTGATTAGTAACATTAAATCTGCTAGTAGGAATGTAGTAATTGTTAATGGTGATAAAATACCGGTTAAAGGGATAGGAAGTTTAAGACTATTTGACAAAGAATCTCAAGCTTTCTATATGTCATCTTTCACTTCGAATCTTGTTTCGGTTAAGAAAGCTACTACTGATCTTGATGCTTATGCTATCTTTGGGCCTAATAGTTTCCATTTTCAAGATATTAAGACCGGAAAGGTTCTTGGAGAAGGAAACACAAAAGGAGACTTATAAATCTTAGAAGATTCTTCAAGCAATCCTACTTTATCAAGTTTTAATTCATGCTTAGCTAGTAGTTCTAATGCAATACGGCATGCTAGATTGGGACATCCTCACTCGCGTACCTTGGAAATAATATTGCCTAATATTTCATTTAATAACTCGGTTTGTGAGTCTTGTATTTTAGGAAAACATTGTAAAAGTGTATTTCCTAAGTCCTCTACCATATATGAAAAATGTTTTGATTTGGTCCACTCGGATGTATGGACTTCCCCATGTTTATCAAGAGATAATAAGAAGTACTTTGTGACATTTATTGATGAAAAGTCGAAATACACTTTGATCACCTTAATGTCATCTAAAAATAAAGTATTTGACACTTTCATTAATTTTCAGAATTACATTACTAATCAATTCAAAAAAATGTTAAGGTACTTCGAACGGATAATGGGGGGGGAATATACAAGGCGCAAATTCAAAGAACACTTAGCTAAGCATGGAATAATCCACCAAACAAGCTGCCCATACACACCTCAACAAAATATAGTAGCTGAAAGAAAGAATAGGCATCTCATTGAAGTAGCTAGAGCCATGATGTTCCATTCCAACCTGCCAAGAAACTTCTAGGGAGATTCAGTCATGAAACCTTGATATCTTATCAACCGAATTCCAACAAGAGTCCTAAAGGACGTCTCTCCCTTTGAAGTTTTAAATCACAATAAACCCTTTATCAATCACTTACGAGTTCTTGGGTTTTTGTGTTTTGTATTTGTCTTAGGTACTTAGAGGGACAAACTAGATGCCAAAAGCACAAGATGTGTATTCATAGGCTATTCTACCACTCAAAAGGGGTATAATTGCTATGACCCCATCCAGAAGTGTACCCTGGTTTCATAGAAAACCAAGGTTACTTTGACAAGAAGAAAAATTGGGATAGTGTTAAAGACCTAGCCTGTTCTCCTTCAGATAGAGCCGCCAGCTTAGAGTTCTTACTCAATCATCTGGGAAATCTGGCTCCAAGAGACTCTCATCAAGAGCAACCAGATCATCAGCCACAAGAAGGACCAAATTCTGAAAATAACAGTGAAGAAGAAGCAAACAACTTGGATAATGGTAATCAAGACCAAGCTCATCATGAAGAAGAAGCCACTGGAGGAATGGAGCCAATGGTTAGTCAAGACCATGAGAGTGAAGAAATTAGTGCTCCTTAGCTTAGAAGAAGCACAAGGCTGAAGTATGGACCAGATCATTGGAAAAAAACAAGTATGCCGTGGCTCATGCTCTCTTCCCCTCTTGCCATTCGAACACCCAACATTCCTTGGAAAGATTGATCGACACCAAATTCCGAGCTCCTATAAAGAAGCAAAAGAACACAAAGAATGGTTAGCTGCTATGGATGCTAAGATAAGAGCAATGGATAAGAATCATACTTGGGATGAAACGGAGCTTCCAAAGGGAAACAAGGTAGTAAGTTCCAAGTGGGTATTTACAATCAAATATCAATCTAATGGGGAGATTGGTAGCCAGAGGTTTCACCCAGACATATAGAGCTGATTATACCGATACTTTTACGCCAGTGGCAAAGCTTCACACAGTTCGGGTCATCTTGTCCTTAGCCACAAATCTATCATCCGATCTATGGAAAATGGACGTGAAGAACACCTTTCTTCAAGGAGAATTAGAAGAAGAAGTATACATGACTCCACTACCCGGATTAGAGCACACAATCAGCCCTGGAAAAGTCTTAAGGTTAAGAAAGACAATTTATGGTCTAAAGCAATCACCGAGGGCCTGGTATCCTAAACTAAGCTTCACTCTTGTTGCTCGGGGATTGAGCCGGTTAGAAGCCGACCATACCTTGTTCACTCACCAGAGTTCCCGTGGGCTTATTGTGGTATTGGTTTATGTGGATGACTTGATCATCTCAAGTAGTGATCAAGTTGGGGTTCAAGAAACCAAATCATTCCTTAGATCTGTTTTTGATATCAAGGACTTGGGAGAACTCAAGTATTTCCTAGGGATAGAGATATGCCGATCCTCGGAAGACCTATTTCTATCACAAAGGAAATATTCTCTTGATTTATTGCAGGAGACATGAAAGCTAGGATCCAAACCAGCTAAGACTCCACTTGAAGATGGATACAAGGTCAAGAGAAAGGGGGAGAAAGAAGATGATCTGCTTGACAAGCCAATTGAAGACCCAACACAATATCGGCGCCTAGTTGGTAAGCTCATCTACTTGACTATTACACGGTCTGACTTATGTTTTGCTATGAATCAGGTTAGCCAACATATGAAAGAACCAACCGTGCATCATTGGAACATGGTGGAAAGAATATTGAGATACATCAAAGGATCACCAAGCCAAGGAATCTGGATGGGGAAGAATGGCAACACTGAATAGTTGGATTTTGCGATGCAGACTATGCTGGAGACACTATGGATAGGAAGTCCACAACTAGCTACTGTACTTTCATTGGAAGCAATCTAGTGACCTGGAAGTCTAGGAAGCTGAAGGTTGTGTCATGCTCGAGTGCTGAGTCAGAATATAGAGCAATGTGGAAGCTGACAAATGAAATAGTTTAGTTGAAAGCACTTCTCAGAGATCTTGGCATTGAAACTTCAAGTCCTATCACGATGCATTGTGACAATCAGGCAGCCATTCATATAGCAACCAATCCCGTATTTCACGAGAAGACCAAGCACATTGAGATCGACAGCCACAAGGTTAGAGAGAAGATCATAGAAGGAGTAATACTTCCATGCTACGCCAAGAGTGAAAACCAGTTGGCTGACATCTTCACCAAGGCTGCTAGCCTCAAAGTTTAGAACCACATCTATAGCAAACTTGGGTTAGTAGACCTTACTCATCCTTGATAATACTTGCCTGTTCCGTGAAGACACACTCTTTTCCCTTACCAAGGTTTTATCCCACTGGGTTTTCCTTGGTAAGGTTTTTAATGAGGTAGTAGTCCCGGTTCCCAAACTTAGCCTTTATTCCTACACTCCGGCTAAGTTTGAGGGAGAGTATTAATCAAGCATATCATCAAGAGAGCTTAGGGAAGATTGTTGGATTTAGGTATCCGTACAAGTCCGTACAGATCCGTACAAGTTCGTACAAGTCCGTACAGATCCGTACAAGGCCGTACAAGACTGTACGACCTAAGGGAGCCTCTGGAACGTTTAAGGAAGTCTTCGAGAGTCTTCTAGAGTATTCGAGAAGCTTGGCAACGTTCGGATCATGCACCAAGTCACTAGAGCGTCTAGGTGCATTGGGGCTTGTCCTTAGTCTTCCTTCTTATCCATTTGGTCAAGGAAGGGCTGGAACCAGGCTAGACCAGGCCGGCATGGTCAAGGGCGCTCCGAAGACTACTCTCCTATTGGCTGGTTCAAATTAAAGTTAAACCTAGGTTACCTTGTAATTCTCCTATAATATGCTATGTAATTCACAAAGATCAATAAGAAATTCTTCTCTAATGTTCTACTATGGTTTTCCTTCTAGTTTATCTCAAAATCTCTCATTTATAATCTCTAAAATCTAACAGGAAATACTTTAGGTCTCCCAAGTCCTTAATATCAAAAACAGACTTAAGGAAGAATTTGGTTTCTTGAATCCCAACTTGATCACTACCTGAGATGATCAAGTCATCCACATAAACCAATACCACAATAAGCCCACGGGAGCTCACCCACTTGTGCACCCACTTGTGCACCCAAAGTCTTCACCCTTCTAGAAGACCTCTTAATGGGCTTGCACATGTTGAATAAGGCCTCTTCTCTTCTTTGGGTCTTAAACTCTCTTCTCTTGTTTTCTTATTTCTTCTTATTTAACGCAGGTGAATGTATTCTCTCATTATTCAACACTCCCCCTCAAGATTAACCGTAGAGAAACCAAAGGTTAAGTTTGGAACCATGATGACCCACCTCATTAAAAACCTTAGTATGGAAAACCTCATGGGACAAAAGAGTGTGGACTCCATGGCTAAGGAAATCATGGCCGAGACATATCTATGAGTCCAAGCTTTGAATTGATGAACTCACACACTTTTAAACTTGCTGCCTTGGTAAAAATGTCTGCCAACTGTTCTAAACTCCTTGTAAAGCATGGAAGAATGACCCTTTTCTCCACCATCTCTCACACCTTGTGACAATCCACTTCTATATGCTTTGTCCTCTCATGGAACACTGAGTTGGACGCAATGTGAATAGCAGCTTGGTTGTCACAATGCATTGTGATTGGATCTGGTGATTCAATGCCCAAATCCTTGAGAAGAGCTTTCAGCCATATTAGCTCATTTGTGAGCTTCCTCATTGCTCTATACTTAGCTTCAACACTTGAACATGACACAACCTTTTGTTTCTTGCTCTTCCAAGTGACCAGGTTACCTCCAATGAATGTGCAATACCTAGTGGTGGATCTTCTATCTGTTTTGTCTCCAGCCCAGTCAGCATTACAATAACCCACAATTTCTGTACTTTTGTTACAACCCATCCAAATGCCTTGACCTGGAGCTCCTTTGAGATATTTGAGAATCCGATCCACCATGCTCTAATGGTGCACTTTTGGAGCTTGCATATGTTGACTCACCTGGTTCACAGCAAAACACAAATCAGGACGAGTTATGGTAAGATAAATCAACTTACCAACCATTCTCCGATATTGCTTGACATCTTCAAAAGGTTTATCTTCAAGCTCCCCTTCTTGTATGACTTTGTATCCTTCTTCTAAAGGAGTCTTTGCTGGTTTAACTCCTAGTTTTCTTGCCTCAGCCAATAGATCAAGAGTGTACTTCCTTTGTGATAAGAAGAGTCCTTCATTGGACCTATATAAGCTTCAATCCCTACAAAATATTTCAACTCTCCAAGATCTTTAATATCAAATACAGATTTTAAATATGCTTTTGTATCTTTAATACCTACCTTGTCATTTCCCGAGATGATAATGTCATCCACATAAATGAGAATGACTACAATACCTTCTTGGCTTTGCAAGGTGAAAAGTGTATGATCTGCCTCGGACTTCTTGAAGCCTTTACTCTTGAGTGTTGTACTCAACTTGTGGTACCATGCTCAAGGAGATTGTTGTCTTGAGTCTCAACACCTTTCCTGGTGCAATTGAGTCCTCCAAGCCTGGTGGTGGAGTCATGTAGACTTCATCCTCTAGTTCCCCTTGCAAGAATGCATTCTTGATGTCCATCTGCCAAAGATCCCATTCCAAGTTAGTAGATAAGGATAAAATGACTCTTACCGTATGAAGTTTTGCCACAAGTGCAAATGTGTCAAGGTAGTCCTCTCCATAGGTTTGAGTGAATCCTCTAGCCACCAGCCAAGCCTTGTAATGCTCTATTTCTCCATTACTTCTATACTTGATAGTGAAGATCCATATAGAGCTTACGGCCTTCTTCCCTTTTGGCAGTTCAGCTTCATCCTAAGTGTGGTTGATTTCCATAGTTTTCTTTTCTTCACCAACAGCATCTCTCCATACTTTAAGCTCCTTGGCTTCTTCATAGGTTATTGGAATCTCAGCTTCATCCAACTTGCCCATGTAGGCTTGATGTTCCAATGGGAAATGAGCTAGAATGCAAACAACTTGAATGGGATGAGCAACTGCCTTGTTGTTGTAGTACACTCGGGTTTGCTTCCAATGTTCTGGTCCAAACCTTTGTCTTGTACTTCTCCTTAAACCCCCTTCTTGAGCTTGAACTTGAGGTTCTGGCCCTTCAAAGTCAGAATCTGAGGTTTGAGCTTCTTCTTGACTTTTCGGACTCTCTACACCTTGATCATGAACCACTTCATTGTGAACTTCTAATTCATTTTGATCATGAATTGTTGAGTCTTGTTGAGCCACTACTGGATCCTCCTATTTATTACCTCCCTCAGGATCAAAGGGTATAGTTTCTTCATTTGATTGAGATGTGCTTGTACTAGCTTCTGGCTGATGTAATCCAAGGTTCTCCAAGATTTTTCTCAAATTGCTAGCTCAGTCTGATGTTGAGGATGATAGATTCTCCAATTCTTTCCAGTTCTTCTCATCATAGAACCCTTTTGTTTCAACAAACTTCACGTCCCTTAAGACTAGAATCTTCCTTGTTTCCGGAACAAAGCATTTGTAACCTTTTTGTGTTGTGGAGTATCCAATGAACACGCTCTTCACACTTTTAGCTTCTAACTTGTTTCTTTGTTCTCCTGGGATTAAAACAAATCACACACAACCAAACACTCGTAATTGGTTAATGGAGGGTTTAATGTTGTTTAATACCTCAAACGGAGAATGATCTTGTAGGATTTTTGTAGGCATTTGGTTGATTAAGTAACATGCTAAAACCACTGCATCCCCCCAAAACTTCTTTGGAACATTGGTGTGGAACATCATAGACCAGGACACCTCCATCAAATGTCTATTCTTTCTTTCAGCAACTCCATTTTGTTGAGGAGTGTATGGGCAGCTTGTTTGATGGATTATCCCATGTTTTGCTAAGTGTTGTTTGAAAGCATGGCTTGTGTACTCTCCACCATTATCTGATCTAAAAATTTTAATCTTTGCATTATAATGGTTGGTCACATATGCTTGAAAATTCCTAAATGCTTCTAGTACTCGATCCTTAGATGGAAGAAGTGTTAGCCAAGTATATTTTATTTTTCATCTATGAAAGTGACAAAATATTTATGATGTTCTCTAGATTCACACGGTGAGGTCCAAACATCCGAATGAATAAATCAAAACATTTTTCATAGATAGTTGGAGACTTGGAAAACACAGATCTACAATGTTTGCCAAGTATACAAGCTTCACATGCATCATTTTGAAAGAAATCCTAGGCAACAATAGTTCTAATGCTCTAGAGTGCGGATGACCTAGCCTTGCATGCCAAATTGAACTACTAACATTAGAAACATTCAAACTAAAACTACAAAACAAATTGGAGTCCGGCTTGTTATTTTCAAGAACATACAGCTCTTCCTTTGCTTCTCCTTTTTCGAGTAGTTTCATGGTCTCAATATCCTGAAAGTGTACATCATTAGGACCAAATATAGCATAACAATTCAAATAAGATGTAACTTTATTTAAGGATAACAAAATTGAAGTAAACTTAGGCATGTAGAAAGTGTTTGAATCTTTACCAAATAACCTAAGATTTCCTACTCCATCAATTGGAATACTATCTCCATTTGCTATAATGACATTACCTACAACCGGTTTTATGTTATTCATTAGATGTGCATCACTTATCATATGATGTGATGCACCAGAATCTACAATCAAAGGCAATGTTTTAAGCATGAAGAGAGTTTCCAAAAACCATACCAGACCTACCAGCCTCTTTCAAGGCTTTGATGAGAGCTTCCAAATCTGATTTCCTCACAAATTCAGATTCTTGTTGATATGGCACCAAAGCTCTCATTTCTCCTTCTTCAGACCTCTTGGATGTCCCAGCCTGATTCCCAGCCACTTCTTGGGAGACATTAGCTCTTGGTTCCTTCCACCAGCTTGGTTTTAGATGAGGATGAAGCTTCCAACATTTTTCCTTTGTGTGCCCCTCTTTCTTGCAATGCTCACAGATTGCATTTGATCCCACTTTCTTGTTCTTGTTTGATCCCAATGGTTTGTAAAATCCTTTGTTGGCGTCACCCAGCTCTACTTTGTTAGCCATAACCAGCTCGCTCTTTCCCCCAAATAGACCATGAAATCCTTGCTCCTTTTGTATCTTGGAGCACACTTCATCTAGGCAAGGGAGATTGTCTGCCCTAAGGAGGTGCTTAATGAGATCCTTGTAAGTTGGATTTAAGGTCAATAGCAGACCAAAGACCTTGTCTTGTTCGCGCCTCTCATTTAACACCAAAGGATCAATCGTGCTTTGCCTTAACATTTCTAGTTCAGCCCACAATGATCTGAATTTGCCAAAGTGCTTTGTAAACTCCAAATCTTCTTGGTTTAGATCATTGATAGCCTTCTTGACTTCATAGATTCTGCTCAAGTTTGAAGTATTCCCATACACGGTTTGAAGAGTATCCCACAATTCCTTTGCATTTTCACAGTAGGAGTAGGCTCCAAGGATGGATGCTTCAAGAGAGTTCTGGATGATTCTGAGCACCATTTGGTCCTCTTGGAACCACTTATCTTCATAATTACCGATGGCTTCTTCTCCATCTTTTGGATCTTGTCCTTCCAAGACATGGCTCCAAAGCCCACAACCACATAGAGTTGTTCTTATCATTCTTGACCACATCAAATAGTTGACACCCTTCAAGATGACTGGAATAACAATTGGTTTAGAGTTTTCCATGGTGTTTCAAGATTTATTCACCGGAAAATTCTATTAACCAGAGGATTAAGAGATTTTCTCAAGAAAATATTAAAGAAGCTTCAAGAAATACACTTTTTCAGCCTTTTCACAACTCAAGAGTCAATGACTTTGAGGACTAAGTCTCAGAGTGAAAAAGGATTGACAAAGAGTATTCCCAGTATTTTAGAGTGAAAAAGAAAATTTTAGAGAAGCTTCAAGAAATACACTTTTTCAGCCTTTTCACAACTCAAGAGTCAATGACTTTGAGGACTAAGTCTCAGAGTGAAAAAGGATTGACAAAGAGTATTCCCAGAATTTTAAAGGAAGAGATTTGAAATAGGATAACAAGAGCTTGATTTAGTTAAGAACTTTGCTCTCATACCATGTTGAATTTGCGGAATAGAAGATTAGAGAGTTTGAGAGTGCTTGAAAGAGAAACAATAGAATGAGAGATAAAGAGAAGTTTTCATCATCAAAGAAGATGAAGACTCTCACTCTACCATCAAAGAAAAGGAAGAAGAAACCAAACGGGCAGAAGAAACCAAATGGTTTCAAGAATATCAAACCGTACTTGGTCTCCTTCAAAACTCCCTTACCAAGGAAAACCCAGTGGGACAAAACCTTGGTAAGGGAAAAAGAGTGCGGTCTTCTCGGAATAGGCAAGTATTATCAAAGATGAGTAAGGTCTACTAACTTAAGTTTGTTGTGGATACGGTTTGGTGAAGATGTCAGCCAACTGATCTTCACTCTTGGTGTAGCATGGAAGTATCACTCCTTCTATGATCTTTTCTCTGACCTTGTGGCAGTCGATCTTAATGTGCTTGGTCTTCTTGTGAAATACTGGATTGGTTGCTATATGAATGGCTGCCTGATTGTCACAATGCATTGTGATGGGACTTGAAGTTTCTATGCCAAGATCCTTGAGAAGAGCCTTCAACCAAACTAATTCATTTGTCAGCTTCCTCATTGCTCTATATTCTGACTCCGCACTTGCGCATGACACAACCTTTTGCTTCTTAGCCTTCCAGGTTACTAGATTGCCTCCAATGAAAGTATAGTAGCCAAGTTGTACACTTCCTATCCATAGTGTCTCCCGCATAGTCCGCATCACAATATCCGACTATCTCAGTGTTGCCATTCTTCCCCATCCAGATTCGTTAGCCTGGTGATCCTTTGATGTATCTTAATATTCTTTCCACCATATACCAATGATGCACCGTTGGTTCCTTCATATGTTTGCTAACCTGACTCACACCAAAACATAAGTCAGGCCATGTAATAGTCAAGTAGATGAGCTTACCAACTAGGCGCCGATATTGTGTTGGGTCTTCAAACGGCTTGTCAAGCGGATCATCTTCTTTCTCCCTTTTCTCTTGACCTTTTTGCTATCTTCAAGTGGGGTCTTAGCTCGTTTGGATCCGAGCTTTCATGTCTCCTGCAATAAATCACGAGAATATTTCCTTTGTGATAGAAATAAGCCTTCCGAGGATCTGCATATCTTTATCCGTAGGAAATACTTGAGTTCTCCCAAGTCCCTAATATCAAAAACAGACTTAAGGAAGGATTTGTTTCTTGAATCCCAACTTGATCACTACCTGAGATGATCAAGTCATCCACATAAACCAATACCACAATAAGCCAATGGGAGCTCTGGTGAGTGAACAAGGTATGGTCGGCTTCTGATTGGCTAAATCCTCCAGCAACAAGAGTGAAGCTCAGTTTATGATACTAGGCCTTCGGTGATTGCTTTAGACCATAAATTGCCTTTCTTAACCTTAAGACTTTTTTGGGGCTGATTAAGTGCTCTAATACGGGTGGTGGAGTCATGTACACTTCTTCTTCTAATTCTCCTTGAAGAAGGTGTTCTTCATGTCCATTTGCCATAGATCCCATGATAGATTTGTGGATAAGGACAAAATGACCCTAACTGTGTGAAGCTTTGCCACTGGTGCAAAAGTATCGGTATAATCAGCTCCATATGTCTGGGTGAAACCTCTGGCTACCAATCTGGCTTTGTACCGCTCAATCTCCCCATTAGATTGATATTTGATTGTAAATACCCACTTGGAACTTACTGCCTTCTTTCCCTTTGGAAGCTCAGTTTCATCCTAAGTATGATTTATTAATCAAGCTTATCATCAAGGGAGCTTAGGGTAGATGGTTGGATTTAGGTGTGCGTACAAGTCCGTACAGATCTGTACAAGTCCGTACAGATCTGTACAAGTCCGTACAGATCCATATCTTGTACGGATCCATACAAGGCCGTACAAGACCGTACAAGACTGTACGACCTTAGGGAGCCTCCAGAACATTTGAGAAAACCTTTGAGAGTCTTCTAGAAGCTTGGCAACGTTCGGATCATGCACCAAGTAACTTGAGCGTCCAGGTGCATTGACACCTTGTCCTTGGTCTTCCTTCTTATCCATTTGGTCAAGGAAGGGGCTGGAACTAGGCTGGCATGGTCAAGGACGCCCAAAGACTACACTCCTATTGGCCGGTTCAAATTAAAGTTAAACCTAGGTTCCCTTGTAATTCTCCTATAAATATGCTAGGTAATTCACAAAGATCAATAAGAAATTCTTCTCTAATATTCTACTATGGTGTTCCTTCTATTTTATCTCAAAATCTCTCATTAATATCTCTAAAATGTAACATGGTATCAGAGCATTGATCTTGCTCCTATCTATTCCGCTTTATTTTCCATCATTCTCCATCATTTCTCCATCATTTATTTTCTTCCTTCTCACGCTGCTAGCTTCATTCCTCTCCGAGATAAATTCCTCAAATCCATTGGTGCTGATATGAGAAAGTTGCTAGCATTGTGATTTTCACTTCATTTTCTTCCTTTCACGTTGCTAGCCTCATTTCTCTCTGAGAGAAATTCCTCAAATCCATTGGTGCTGAGTTGAGAAAGTTGCTAGCTTTGTGATTAAACACCAAGAAAATCAAGGAAAATCTAAAAACCATGATCATTCTGGTTACACTCAAAGGGATCAATTACTTGCTGTGGGCAAGAACAACTAAGATTTCTTTGTGTGGAAGAAGTTTGTGGAGACACATTGAGATCACGCAAAACCCTAAAGAAGACACACAAGATGAAGAAATGAGACCAAGACCGAGGAGGAAATCAAATGGTTTCAAGCAGACAAAACGGTTTTGGGTCTCCTTCAAAACTCACTAGACCCATCAATCCTAGACCCATCATTCTGGTTGGTGATCTGGTTGCTCTTGATGAGAGTCTCTTGGAGCTGGATTTCCTAGATGATTGAGTAAGAACTCTAAGCAGGCGACTCTATCTGAAGGAGAACGGGCTAGGTCTTTAACACTATCCCAATTTTGTTTCTTGTCAAAGTACCCTTGGTTTTCTATGAACTTCACGACTCTTGAAACTAGGGTACACTTCCGGATGGGGTCATAGCACTTATACCCCTTTTGAGTTGTAGAATAGCCTATGAATACACATCTTGTGCTTTTGGCTTCTCGTTTGTCCCTCTGAGTACGTGGGACAAATACAAAACACAAACACCCAAGAACTCGTAAGTGATTGATATAGGGTTTATTGCGATTTAAAACTTCAAAGGGAGAGACGTCCTTTAGGACTCTTGTTGGAATTCGGTTGATAAGATAGCAAGCCATCATGATTGCATCTTCCCAGAAGTTTCTTGGGAAGTTGGAATGGAACATCATAGCTCTAGCTACTTCCATGAGATGCCTATTCCTTCTTTCAGCTACACCATTTTGTTGAGGTGTGTATGGGCAGCTCGTTTGGTTAATTATTCCGTGCTTAGCCAGGTGTTCTTTGAATTTGTGGCTTGTATATTCCCCTCCATTATCTGTTCGAAGTACATTAACATTTGTTTTGAATTGATTAGTAATGTTGTTCTGAAAATTAATGAAATCGTCAAATACACACTATCTTTAATGGCATTAAGGTGATCCAAGTGTATTTCGACTTTTCATCAATAAATGTCACAAAGTACTTATTATTATCTCTATGATAAACATGGGGAAGTCCATACATCCGAGTGGACCAAATCAAAACATTTTTCATATATGGTAGAGGACTTAGGAAATACATTTTTACAATGTTTTCCTAAAATACAAGACTCACAAACTAAGTTATTAAACGAAATATTAGGCAATATTATTTCCAAGGCACGCGAGTGAGGATGTCCCAATCTAGCGTGCCATATTGCATTAGAACTACTAGCTAAGCATGAATTAAAACTTGATAAAGTAGGATTGCTTGAAGAATCTTCTAAGATGTATAAGTCTCCTTTTGTGTTTCCTTCTCCAAGAACCCTTTCGGTCTTAATATCCTGAAAATGGAAACTATTAGGCCCAAAGATAACATAAGCATCGAGATCAGTAGTAGCTCTCTTAACCGATACAAGATTCGGAGTGAAAGATGGCATGAGAAAGCTTGAGATTCTTTGTCAAATAGTTTTAAACTTCCTATTCCTTTAACCGGTATCCTATCACCATTAGCAATCACTACATTTCCACTAGCGGTTTTAATGTTACTAATCAAATTTGGATTACTAATCATGTGATGAGAAGCTCCATTACCAATAACAAGAGAAGTACTAGTCTTAGTAGGTTTAGTAGCAAAGTAGGTGATACCAGACTCCTTTATTAATCAAGAAGACCAGCCAGGCCTTGCAAGACCAAACCATCCTGATCGTACGGATTTTTTACGGACTTGTACGGATTGTACGGACCGTGCAAAATCCGGGATTCCCCAAAATGTCATCAAACATCCTAAAATGAAGAAACAAGAATGTGCAAAACTCAGGATAAAGTATTTTCAGGATTTGGGGTTCGTGCAAAACTTGGGTGCAAAAGGAGATGGATAGCTGGCAATGAATCTAGCCAAAGGAATGTCCCAATGCAACCTTATCCAACCGGTTAAAGCAAGAAAGGCTGGAGCAAGGCTGACATTCTTATCCACATGGTCAAAAGGAGCCTCCAAGACTAAGCCCTTATTGGCTAGTTTGAATTAAAGCATTCCTATTGGTTGTTGCAATTTGAATTTACTTAGAGAAAACCCTAGATTTTTCTCTATAAATGTAATGCCTCATTATCAATGAAATGTTAGACCCTTTGGGGTCCCATTCTCTCATTCTCCACGAAATCTCTCTCTTTTTATTCTCCTTAGTCTCATTTACATGCTTATTCTCTTAGTTTATACTTGCATATTTTCAATGTCATTTATATTATTCTCTCATGTTTAATCTCTTATATTCCGCATAATCTCTCTAATTCTTACATGGTATCAGAGCATTAAGGTCCTTAAATGTGTCCTTAATCTCCTTCTTCTTATTCTTTTATTTTCATACACTTTGTTAGCCTCTTTCACTCTGAGAGTTATTCCTCAAAACCATTGGTTCTTGAGTTAGTGTTTCTAGTGACAATGAAGAGAAATAAATGGGGGCTGTAGTGAAAAACTACATAAAAAAGGAGATTAAAAGCTGCCTTAATTGCTTATTCATGGATTCGTCTAGTGCTTCCATTTTTTGGAAATGAATACACTTAGAACCATGATTTGCGGGTGCCTCATTTTATAATCTATTCCTTTTTAAGCCCCATTTTCATCTACAAGTCATTTCTTGATTTTAAAGCTCAAACCACAATTTTTACAAAGTTAAAACCTTGGATTGTATTTTTCTTTCTTATGGAATGAAGAAATACGTAACTCCATTGTATTTTATGTTTTTGAGTTTTTTTTAGTGGTTTGAAGCAACTTCAATTAGTGAACCATGATTAAAATTACTTGATTCTTATGGATTGAAGCATATTTAATCATGTTTTATCATGGTTTTAAAGGTAGAGAACCTTGGTAAAACTTTGCTCTTATGAGTTTAAGTAGTAAACCTTGATGAATCCTAATCCTTGTTTTATGGGAAGAGAACTTTGGTAAAGCTATGTTTCTATAAGCATAAGCATAAAGCCATGTTGAATCCAAGTCCCGTCTTGAAAAGAGAAGAGAACCTTGGTAAAGCTATGTTATTATGAGCATAAGAACAAAGCCTTCATGAATCCAAATCTCTTTGTTTTCAAATTACCAACGGAAGAGAACCTCGTTGAATCCAAAAGCTAGAGAACCTTGATGAATCTAAATCCTTTCGTAGAAAATCTTGGAGTTAGAGAACCTCGTTTTCAAATTTTTTTTTTCAATTTTTCTTAAAAATTCTTATTGGACTCCAATCTCTTCTGTACTTGTTTGTTTGGAAAGAGTGTTTTAAGGAATCCTTGGTTGTTCTATTTAAGAAAAGACAAAAAAACAAAAAAAAGCAAGGGGAGGGGGGTAGTGAACCTTGTTGAATCCGAAGCTAGGGAACCGAGATGGATCCAAATCCAAAGTTGGATGAGAGCCTCGTTGAAACTCGAATGCTGGAGAACCTTGAGTGAATCATAACCCTTAGACACCAAAAAAAGTGAACCATGGCCTATTTTGCTCATTGGAGTTAAAATCAAGAAGGCATGATGAATCCTAATTCTTTTGGGATTAAAGAAGTGAACCATGCCCTGATTTACTCATTGGAGTTAAATCAAGAAGGCATGATGAATCCAAGTTCTTTTTTTCAAAAACCTTGGACCTCTAGTAATTCCTAAGTCCTTGGAAAATTTTCAAAAAAATAAAAGGGATGAATCTTAGTCAGTTTTCTTTCTTATGAATGAAAAACAATTAATGACATTGATTCATCCGGTTTTGTTTTCTTAAAAGGATAGGCTTTGGTTTGAAGTTTTCCATTTTTGTTAAAAGAAGTGGATAATTCCAAAGACCATTGCTAGAATCCGATCTCTCAAATGAGAAGAAAAGTCTTTTGTGGTGAAGAGCCATGAAGAGAAAAATCCCAACCACTAACCTGTGTTTTTCTTAGGAATGGAAGAATGTGAGTGGTGGAAGAAGAGGTCGAATCCCAAGAAGATCGACCAATCAAAACAATGGTTCAACAACGAGTCACTATCCTAACCGGTTTAACATAAAAGGCTACTCTCTAAACACTAACCGGTTTAGCATAAAGGGCTATTGTTTAATCTTGTTTCTTTAGTTTCTCTTATTTGCAATCTATCTTTCATCTAAACTTTTTTATCCCTCACGTTGAGTACTTTAAAATTTTAAATCTCATGATGAAGGTTTAGAGGAGGAAAGTGTGAATATTCTAACAGGGAAGTATTAGATGATGAAGAGGTCAAATGAAGATTAAATGAAGTAAAGAAGTATGATTGGTGACACAAGGAAGCTGTGGGAGTTAGTGTTCATTTGGTACCAGTTTGAAGTGTTCATATTTTACGTTTTTCAAGCTTGCCTTTCGGAGTCCCTCCAACCAAGCTTGAGGGGGAGAAAGAACCAAAAAGAAGGCGAAGGATGCCAAAGAAGAAGGAAAAGAAAAATGATGTAAAAAAAGGCAAGAATCTTCAAGCAAACCAAGCCGAGTTGAGACTATACCGCACCGCACTAAAAGATGTTGAAGGTTCGTGCTCACTAGTGGACAAGTTGATAGAGGGGCACACCGTTTGAAACAAGTTGTACGTTCGTGCTCACTTGTGGACGAGTTGATAGAGGGACCGCATCATAGGATGGCATGTAGAAAGCTTGAGATTCTTTGTCAAATAGTTTTAAACTTCTTATTCCTTTAACCGGTATCCTATCACCATTAGCAATTACTACATTTCCAATAGCAGTTTTAATGTTACTAATCAAATTTGGATTAAGTGATGAGAAGCTCCGGAATCAATAATAAGAGAAGTGCTAATTTTAGAAGGTTTAGTAGCAAAGTAGGTGATACTGGACTCCTTTAGTGTGGCAATGGATCGAATGAGTGCCTCTAGGTCTGACTTGCGCACCAAGTCATTCGAGTATGCTACCATGGCCATCTCATCTCCTTGTTTCAAATTTTTTGTTTGAGGTTGTTTTGTTGTAGTTGAGGAGCTTGGTGCTTCTTGTGCTTGATAAGCTTGAAACTTTCTTGGCTTGAATTCCCTTGGTTGCCAATCTTTGAACTTGAGATGTCGATGAAGGATCCAGCAATCCTGCCTTGCAAGAATAGGAAAACATGCGATCCTTCATCTGCATCTCAAGCCCAAAGATTGGCATCCAAGGGAATTCAAGCCAAGAAAGTTCCAAGCTCATCAAGCACAAGAAGCGCCAAGCTCATCAAACTCAACAAAAGAACCTCAAACCGAAAGCTTGAAGCAAGGAGATGAGATGGCCATGGTAGCATATTCAAATGACGTGGTGCGCAAGTCAGACTTAGAAGCACTCATTTGATCCATTGCTGCACTAAAGGAGTCCGGTATCACCTACTTTGCTACTAAACCTACTAAGACTAGTACTTCTCTTGTTATTGATAATGGAGCTTCTCATCGCATGATTAGTAATCCAAATTTGATTAGTAACATTAAAACTGCTAGTGGAAATGTAGTGATTGCTAATGGTGATAGGATACTAGTTAAAGGAATAGGAAGTTTAAAACTATTTGACAAAGAATCTCAAGCTTTCTACATGCCATCTTTCACTCCGAATCTTGTATCGGTTAAGAGAGCTACTACTGATCTTGATGCTTATGTTATCTTTGGGCCTAATAGTTTCCATTTTCAGGATATTAAGACCAAAAGGGTTCTTGGAGAAGGAAGCACAAAAGGAGACTTATACATCTTAGAAGATTCTTCAAGCAATCCTACTTTATCAAGTTTTAATTCATGCTTAGCTAGTAGTTCTAATGCAATATGGCACGTTAGATTGGGACATCCTCACTTGCGTGCCTTGGAAATAATATTACCTAATATTTCATTTAATAACTCAGTTTGTGAGTCTTGTATTTTAGGAAAAGATTGTAAAAATGTATTTCCTATGTCCTCTACCATATATGAAAAATGTTTTGATTTGGTCCACTCGGATGTATGGACTTCCCCATGTTTATCAAGAGATAATAAGAAGTACTTTGTGACATTTATTGATGAAAAGTCGAAATACACTTGGATCACCTTAATGCCTTATAAAGATAGAGTATTTGAAGATTTCATTAATTTTCAGAACTACATTACTAATCAATTCAAAACAAATGTTAAGATACTTCGAACGGATAATGGAGGGGAATATACAAGCCACAAATTCAAAGAACACCTAGCTAAGCATGGAATAATCCACCAAACAACCTGCCCATACACACCTCAACAAATTAGTGTAGCTGAAAGAAAGAATATGAATCTCATGGAAGTAGCTAGAGATGTGATGTTCCATTCCAACTTGCCAAGAAACTTCTGGAGAGATGCAGTCATGACGGCTTGCTATCTTATCAACCGAATTCCAACAAGAATCCTGAAGGACGTCTCTCCCTTTGAAGTTTTAAATCACTATAAACCCTTTATCAATCACTTACAAGTTCTTGGGTGTTTGTGTTTTGTATTTGTCCCAGGTACTCAGAGGGACAAACTAGAAGCCAAAAGCACAAAATGTGTATTCATAGGCTATTCTACCACTCAAAAGGGGTATAAGTGCTATAACCCCATCCGGAAGTGTACCCTAGTTTCAAGAGTCGTGAAGTTCATAGAAAACCAAAGGTACTTTGATAAGAAGCAAAACTGGGATACTATTAAACACCTAACCCGTTCTCCTTCAGATAGAGTCGCCTGCTTAGAGTTCTTACTCAATCATCTAGGAAATCCGGCTCCAAGAGACTCTCATCAAGAGCAACCAGATCACCAACCACAAGAAGGACCAAATTCTGAAAATAACAGTGAAGAAGAAGCAAACAACTTGGATAATGGTAATCAAGACCAAGCTCATCATGAAGAAAAAGATATAGGAAGAATGGAGCCAATGGTTAGTCAAGACCATGAGAGTCAAGAAATTAGTGCTCATCAGCTTAGAAGAAGCACAAGGCTGAAGTATGGAACAAATCATTGGAAACAAACATGGGTCTATTACAACAGCCAAGCCGTGGCTCATCCTCTCCAAGTGGTATGTTCTCTTGCCCTCTTGCCATCAGAACATCAAGAATTCCTTGGAAAGATTAATCAACACCAAATTCTGAGCTCTTATGAAGAAGCAAAAGAACACAAAGAATGGTTAGCTGTTGTGGATGTTGAGATAGGAGCAATGGATAAGAATCATACTTTGGATGAAACTGAGCTTCCAAAGGGAAAGAAGGCAGTAAGTTCCAAGTGGGTATTTACAATCAAATATCAATCTAATGGGGAGATTGAGCGGTACAAAGCCAGATTGGTAGCCAGAGGTTTCAGCTAGACTACTTTTGCGCCAGCGGCAAAGCTTCACGCAGTTAGGGTCATCTTGTCCTTAGCCACAAATATATCATGGGATCTATGGCAAATGGACGTGAAGAACGCCTTTCTAAGGAGAATTGGAAGAAGAAGTGTACATGACTCCACCACCCGGATTAGAGCACACAATCAGCCCCTGAAAAGTCTAAAGGTTAAGAAAGGCAATTTATGGTCTAAAGCAATCACCGAGGGCCTGGTATCATAAACTGAGCTTTACTCTTGTTGCTCGGAGAATTAGCTGGTCAGAAGCCGACCATACCTTGTTCACTCGCCAGAGCTCCCGTGGGCTTATTGTGGTATTGGTTTATTTGGAAAGCTTGATCATCTCAGGTAGTGATCAAGTTGGGGTTCAAGAAACCAAATCGTTCCTTAAGTCTGTTTTTGATATCAAGGACTTGGGAGAACTTAAGTGTTTCCTAGGGACAGAGATATGCCGATCCTCGGAAGGCCTTTTTCTATCACAAAGGAAATATTCTCTTGATTTATTGCAGGAGACAGGAAAGCTAGGATCCAAACCAGCTAAGACCCCACTTGAAGATGGCTAGAAGGTCAAGAGAAAGGGGGAGAAAGAAGATGATCCGCTTGACAAGCCATTTGAAGACCCAACACAATATCGGCGCCTAGTTGGTAAGCTCATCTACTTGACTATTACACAACCTGACTTATGTTTTGCTGTGAATCAGGTTATCCAACATATGAAGGAACCAACTGTGCATCATTGGAACGTGGTGGAAAGAACATTGAGATACATCAAAGGATCACCAAGCCAAGGAATCTGGATGGGGAAGAATTGCAACACTGAGATGTTGGATACTGCGATGCAGACTATGCGGGAGACACTATGGATAGGAAGTCTACAACTGGCTACTATACTTTCATTGGAGGCAATCTAGTAACTTGGAAGTCTAAGAAGTAGAAGGTTGTGTCATGCTCAACTGCGGAGTCAGAATATAGAGCAATGAGGAAGCTGACAAATGAATTAGTTTGGTTGAAGGCTCTTCTCAAGGATCTTGGCATAGAAACTTCAAGTTCCATCACAATGCATTATGACAATAAGGCAGCCATTCATATAGCAACCAATCTAGTATTTCACGAGAGGACCAAGCACATTGATAACAACTGCCATAAGGTCAGAGAGAAGATCATAGAAGGAGTGATACTTCCATGCTAAACCAAGAGTGAAGACCAGTTGGTTGACATCTTCACCAATGCTGCTAGCCTCAAAGTTTGCAACCACATCCACAGCAAACTTGGGTTAGTAGACCTTACTCATCCTTGCTAATACTTGCCTGTTCCAGGAAGACCCCACTCTTTTTCCCTTACCAAGGTTTTGTCCCACTGGGTTTTCCTTGGGAAGGTTTTTAATGACGTGGTAGTCCTGGTTCCCAAACTTAGCCTTCATTCCGACACTCCGGCTAAGTTTGAGAGGGAGTATTAATCAAGCTTATCATCAAGGGATCTTAGGGAAGATGGTTGCATTTGGGTGTCAGTACAAGTCCGTACGGATCCGTACAAGCCCGTACAAGTCCGTACGGATCCGTACAAGGCCGTACAAGGCCGTACAACACCATACGACCTTAGAGAGCCTCCAGAATATTTGATGAAGCCTTCAAGATTCTTCTAGAAACATGGTAATGTTTGGATCATGCACCAAGACATTTGAGCGTCCAGGTGTATTGGCGCCTTGTCCTTGGTCTTCCTTCTTATCCATTCGATCAAGGAAGGGGCTGGAACCAGGCTGGCATGGTCAAGGGCAGGCTGGCATAGTCAAGGGCACTCCAAAGGCTGATCTCCCATTGGATAGTTGAAAATAAAGTTAACCCTAGGTTCCCTTGTATTTCTCCTATAAATATGTTATGTAATTCTCAAATATCAATAAGAAATTCTTCTCTAATATTCTACTATGGTGTTCCTTCTAGTTTACCTCGAAATCTCTCATTTAGAATCTCTAAAATCTAACAGGTGATACCAGACTCCTTTAGTGTGGCAATGGATCGAATGAGTGCCTCTAGGTCTGACTTGCGCACCACGTTAGTCGAGTATGCTACCATGGTCATCTTATCTCCTTGCTTCATGTTTCTGGTTTAAGGTTGTTTTGTTGCGGTTGAGGAGCTTGAAACTTTTTTGGCTTGAATTCCCTTGGTTGCCAATCTTTGGACTTGAGATGTGGATGAAGGATCCAGCAATCCTCCCTTGTATGACCATCTTTCTTGCAATGATCGCATGTTTTCCTATTCTTGCCTTTGTAGCCATGATTCGGTTGGTAATTGCCTTTATTAGCCGTTGGGAGTTCTTGTTTTCCACTAAAGAGACCAAAGGACCCTTGTTCCTTTTGAATTTGTGCACAAACTTCATCAAAGCTAGGGAACTTCTCCGATATCAAGATGTGCTTTATGAGATCGGGAAATGCCGGATTGAGTGTGAGAAGCAAACCAAAGACCTTATCTTGTTCTCTCATTTCTTCAATGATTGAAAAATACTTAGTGCTTGGACGTAACATCTCTATTTCAGCCCAAAGAGATCTAAATTTCCCAAAGTGTTGAGTAAATTCTAGATCCTCTTGATTGAGATTGTTGATTTCCCTTTTTACTTCAAATACCCGGGTCAAGTTGGAGATGTTCCCGTAGACATTCTTTAATGTATCACAAAGCTCCTTTGTCGTGTCACAATACGAGTATGCCTCTAGGATTGATGGGTCTAGCGAGTTTTGAAGAAGACCCAAAACCGTTTGGTCCTCTTGAAACCATTTGATTTCCTCCTCGGTCTTGGTCTCATTTTCTTCATCTTCTGTGTCTTCTTTTGGGTTTTGCGTGATCTCAATGTGTCTCCATAAACCTCTTCCACACAAACAATCTTTGTTGTTCTTGCCCACGACAAATAATTGATCCCTTTGAGTGTAATCGGAATAATCATGGTTTTTAGATTTTCCAGGATTTCCTTGGTCTTTAATCACAAAGCTAGCAACTTTCTCAATTCAGCACCAATGGATTTGAGGAATTTCTCTCAGAGAGAAATGAAGCTAGCAACGTGAAAGGAAGAAAAAATGAAGAGAAAATCACAAAGCTAGCAACTTTCTCAACTCACCACCAATGGATTTGAGGAATTTTCTCAGAGAGAAATGATGCTAGCAAAGTGAGAAAGAAGAAAATAGAGAGGAACAGCTTGGAGAATGACTAGAAATGACAAGAAATGATGGAGAAATGATGGAGAATCACCAAGAATAATGCGGAATAGTAAGGAGCAAAATCAATGCTCTGATACAGTGTAAGATTTTAGAGATTATGGATGAGAAATTGCGAGATAAACTAGAAGGAAAACCATGGTAGAATATTAGAGAAGAGAATATTATTGATCTTTGAGAATTACATAGCATATTTATATGAGTATTACAAGGGAGCCTAGATTAACTTTATTTTAAACAATCCAATGGGAGTCCAGCCTTTGGAGCGCCCTTGACTATGCCAGTTTGGTTCCAGCCTGTCCTTGACCGAATGGATAAGAAGGAAGACCAAGGATAAGGCACCAATGCCCCTGGACACTGTAGTGAGTTGGTGCATGATCCGAACGTTGCCAAGAGATGAACAAAACGGAGGTGTTGGTGCTAAACCCGGGGAGATGCTTCGACCAAGGTATAGCTATGGATGGGTAGAGAAATGGAATGAGGCTTGAACCACAAGAGGAGTGTCAATCTCTTGATACAATGCATCCCTTACGCTGAGCTAGACTTCAAAGCGTGAGGAAAGTCCTTGAGTCTCACAAGAACAAAAGAGAGAAAACTTCTGTAAATTTTATGTTAAAAGGGTCTAAAAACCTTACAAGTATTTTTAGAGGCTTATATATGGAGCCTTTAGGTCTGATCCTAAATTTATTACAAAATGGTCCACATATTCTAACACCTGCCTAATTTGGACTTCTCAAAACCAACTTAAACCAAAACACCTAAAAATGGTTCAAAGGAAAGAAAAGGAAAGCTTATTAGACAAACACCTTCCTTGGGGGATAGAATCACATCCTTTGCTCCTCTTGACTTGTCATGGGAATTTTCCAAGTGAGATTAGCAATGGAAGAGAATGTGATGCATCAAGAGTTCTTGCCTCATTAAAAACTCCGTCGGTAAACCCAATGGGAAAAACCCGAGGTGAGAAAAAAGAGTACAATACCTTGACGTCTTAGAAGTGTCTTCACTCTAGTGAATTATTGAAGACACAAAACTTATGCCTTCCAAAGCAATTCGTCTCTCGGTAGTCTTCTAGGGTTGGTGTGTCTCGAGTGATCTTTGGGTGCTCTTAGGTGTCCTCCTCGCGTCTTAGGGATTCTTGTATGTAAGCATTGAACTTGGCCTTATAGACTCTTGAGCAATTCCTCTTCATTGTGCCAGGTGGTATGGTTGGGCATTCGGATTCCTTCTCCCCGTCGAGTGGGTCCTCGGGTTCCTCCTCTTGTTCTCCGAATGGTGTCGGGGCCCTATCATTCCCTCCCTCTTCAAAAGGTTTTGTCCTCAAAACCGGTTCATTACCTACATCAAAAGGAGCCAAGTCAACCACATTGAAAGTAGTAGAGATATTAAACTCACCGGGAAGTTCGAGGTGGTAGGCATTGTTGTTAATTCTCTTCGTGATCTTGAATGGTCCATCTCCTCGAGGTGCAAGCTTGTTTTTCCATAGGCGTGGGAACCTTTCAGCTCTAAAATGCAGACTGACCTAATCCCCTGGTTTGAAAGTCATATGATATGCGCCATCTTGGAGAAGCGATTGACTACCACAAATATAGAATCCTTTTGTTGCACCGTTGGCAGCCCTAAAACGAAGTCCATCGAGAGATTAACCCAAGGTGAAGTAGGGATCGACAATGGGAGGTATAAACCGTAAGGATGCACCCTTGACTTGGCCTTCTTGCAAACCAAACACTTCTCAACTTCACACCGCATCTTCGGCCAATAGAAGTGTTCCCTAAGCATATCCAAAGTCTTCTTGTTGCCAAAGTGACCCATTAAGCCTCCTCCATGCGCTTCTTGCATAAGTAATTATCTAACCGAACCCTTGGGAATGCAAAGTCACTTGTCCTTGAAGAGAAACCCATCATGTGTGTAGAACTTGTGGTATAATCCTCTTCCTCTTCCTTGGTAGCATTTGCTTAATTCCGAATCAGTCTCATAGCTTCCCTTGATACTCTCGAAGCCTAGAACCTTGGCCTCCATGGTGGATATCAAAGCATACCGTCTAGATAGAGCATCCGCTACAACATTGTCTTTTCCTTTCCTGTACTTGATAACATATGGAAATGCTTCAATGAACTTCAACCATTTGGCATGCCTCTTCTTGAGATTGGTTTGCCCTCTCAAGTGCTTCAAAGTTTCATGATCAGTGTGAATGACACATTCTTTGGCTACGAGGTAATGTTGCCAAGTCTCCATGGCTCTCACTAATGCATACAACTCCTTATCGTAAGTAGGGTAGTTGAGCGTTGATCCACTAAGCTTCTCGCTAAAGTATGTTATGGGCTTCCCTCTTTGAGTCAACACAGCCCCTATTCCCACTCTAGAGGCATCACACTCAACCTCAAAAGACTTGGCAAAATCCGGAAGTGCTAGTAGTGGTGCATGAGTAAGCCGATGCTTCAACTCATGGAAAGCTTCTTCTTGTGGCTTGCCCCAACTAAATCCCACATTTTTCTCGATGACCGAGGTAAGGGGTGCAGCCACCATGCTAAAGTCCTTGACAAACCGGCGGTAAAAGCTAGCCAAGCCGTGAAAGCTTCTAACTTGACTAATGCTTGTAGGTGTTGGCCATTCCTCAATTGCTTTGATCTTCTCATTATCCACCTTCAAACCCTGCGAGCTAACAATAAAGCCTAAGAAAACCAATTCGTTACCACAAAATATGCATTTAGCGAGATTAGCATACAAACCTTCCTTTCTAAGGGTTTCTAAAATAAGCTCTAAATGTTGAACATGATCAATCAAACTTTGGCTATAAATGAGAATGTCATCAAAATAAACTACCACAAATTTGTTGATAAAAGACCGTAAAACATGGTTCATCAATCTCATAAAGGTACTAGGGGCATTAGACAGATCGAATGGCATTACCAACCATTTGTAAAAACCTTGTTTGGTTTTGAATCTGGTTTTTCATTAATAACCTTCCTTCATTCTCACTTGATGAGCCGCTTTTCAAATCAATTTTAGAGAATAAGGTCGAAGGGCTTAACTCATCTAACATATCGTCTATCCTCGAGTTTGGGTGTCGGTACTTGATTGTAATGTTGGTTATGGCCTGGCAGTCTATGCACATTCTTCAAGAGCCATCCTTCTTCTGGACTAATAAGACCGGGACCGCACAAGGGCTAAGACTCTCTCGGACATACCCCTTGCTCATCAAATTGTTTACTTGCCGCTCTAACTCCTTAGCCTCTCCGAGGTTTATTCGGTAGGCCGGCCTATTGGGGAGTTGGGCTCCGGGGATGAGATCAATTTGTGCTCTATCCCTCTTGTGGGAGGAAGTCCATGGGGTATCTCCTCAAGGAAAACGTCTTGGAAGCAGTCTAAAAGTTTCTTCACCACATCGGGTAGTGCCTCGTCGAAGGTACCTTTGCTCAAGGATTCTTTGAAAACCATTAGCAAAACACAACAATCATTCTTGATAAGCGACTTCCTAACAATGCTGTTAGAATATGAGAGATTAGACATGAGAGATTAATGCAAATAACATAATTAAACATGAGGGAATAATATAAATGACATGGAGAATATGCAAATATAAAGTAAGAGATAAGCATGAGAATAAACCTAAGGAAACTAAAATAATAGAGATTTTCGTAGAGAATAAGAAAATGGGACCCCAAAAGGTCTAACATTTCATTGATAATGAGGCATTATATTTATAGAGAAAAATCTAGGGTCTTCTCTAAGTAAAGACAAAATGCAACAACCAATAAGAATGCTTTAATTAAAACTAGCTAATAAGAGCTTAGTCTTGGAAGCTCCTTTTGACAATATGGAAAGGATTACCAGCCTAGCTCCAGCCCTCCTTGCTTTAACCGGTTGGATAAGGTTGCATTGGGACACTCCTTTGGCTAGATTCATTGCAAGCTATCAATGTCCTTTTGCACCCGATTTTTGCACGATCCCCAAATCCTGAAAATACTTTATCCCGAGTTTTGCACATTCTTGTTTCTTTATTTTAGGATGTTTGTGATACGATCATGGATAGCTCGCAGAAGCAGCATGAAGCCGAGGATGCTTTAGCAGTACCAAGTGGACCAATGACAAGAACAAGAGCTAAGGAGTTCGGAAATGCAATCACCACATTACTCACTCAAGTCCAACCGTTCGAAGACATGGAGAATAAAACCGTCTTGGTTGCTCGAGTGGACTAATACAAGGGTGATTCGTTTGTACTCTTTTTCCAGCCTTTGGTTTTATCCCAATGGGTTTTCCAAAGGAGGGTTTTAATGAGGCAAATGGATCACTCTACTCCACTTAGTCCACAAGAGACAACAAGACAAATTCAGGTCCAAGTCCAACAATTTATGGGATTTATTTTCTGAAGTTCCAGCCCACTAAAGAAGAGATTAAGTAAGCCCAGCTCAATAAAATTCTGATTGAAAATGCCCAAGGGAATGGAGAAGCTGGCGTGGGGACTTCAAGGGTTACTCAAAAAAATTATTAGTCAATGC
Organism: Cardamine chenopodiifolia; assembly: GCA_963922655.1. NCBI lineage: Eukaryota > Viridiplantae > Streptophyta > Magnoliopsida > Brassicales > Brassicaceae > Cardamine > Cardamine chenopodiifolia. The sequence continues at coordinate 5,011,521 of OZ000479.1, forward strand.
TTTCTTAATTACGTTGTTTAATTTTAGACTTGTTTTCTACTCTATCTTTTCTTTAAAACTCCAGCCAAACACATCAAAACGGGGCTAGACCTTTCTTTTATAAAATCTGAGAGTGTTTTTCTTTTGTGTTCTTTGAAGAACAATTTCGATTGTTGGTGAGTTATATCCATCAATCAAACCGAATCAAGGTGTGTCATATCCTTGCTTCAAGCCTTGACAATCTCGAGTGTGTCATATCTCGAAGGAGTCATTGAGGAAATATCCAAGGTCTTCCGCAACCTTGGTGCGATCCAATCATTCCATCATTCCATCTATCCATTTCTTTCCTACATACCCCTCGAGAGTGCCGATTCTAGGGAAGGCCTTATCATTTGGTATCAGAGCACACTTTCGAGATCAGTATTCGTGTCTGTTCATCTTCTCATTTTCATCATCGTAAATTTTTCTTTTTTTTGTCTAGCTTTCTGTTTAGAATCATATCAGTTCTGTTTATAAATCAAATCGGTTTGATCGCTAACACTTGAGCGATTAGACTTCTCCTCTTTGCGAATTTGAATCCAACTGATCTGATCATTTTCGTTTCTCTATTTTTTTCTCTGTCTAATCTCTATTAATCGTTTCTAAATTCTGTTCTGATTATTTAAAAAAAAAAAAAAAAAAAAAAAAGAAGAGAAACCAAAAGGGAAAAAAAAAAAAAGAGAGTTAAAACAAAAAAAAAAAAGAAATCTGTCCGATTTAATTAGTTTGGGGGGGAGTATAAATTTTGTTCTAATTTTCATCTCTTAAGTTCTTGATCTTTTAATCTGTTCCTATTTAAAAAAAAAAAAAAAAAAAAAAACTAAACTCTTTTCTTTCTATCTCCATTCAATCGATTCGAGTTTGTGTTGTTGGAATTGTTCATCCAATTTGATTGGTTTTGTTCCATAAGAACCATTGAGAAAACGCTGTGGGAGGACATTTTGAGTGATTGAGTGAATAAAAAGGAGAGAAACACTTGTGAGGATCGACTTTTTATTACTAACGGTTTGTTAAATGTTTGCAGGGAAAATTCCGAATGTCTAATAGCGAAGAAGAAGTCGCTGATAACACCAACCGAGCACGAGTAACAAGAGATACTAATTTGGACGTGCAGGCCCTTATGGGAGAAATGAGGCGCATGTTGAGGAGAGAGTTGAATTCAGTTCATGAGAGAATGGATACAATACAAGAATCCGTTAATCAAGGATTGCCTCAAAATACTGCTGGTCGAAGAAGAAGACAACAACCTCAAGAAGAAGATGAAGAGGACGAGTTGAACTACTACAGCAGAGGTAGTCAAGCTTCTAATCGGAGTCGAAGAAGGCCGAGACGTGTAAGAGAAGCGGGGGTTCGAAATGAGGACAATCTCAGTGGACTGAAGTTGAAGATACCGCCATTTCATGGGAAGAATGATCCAGACGCTTACTTGGAGTGGGAGAAGAAAATTGAGCTCGTGTTTGATTGTCAAAATTATTCAGGGCAAAAGAAAGTTCAAGTAGCGGCGACTGAATTTTATGACTATGCTATTAATTGGTGGGATCAGATCGTGACAAGTAGAAGACGCAACCGTGAACCGCCTGTAGTCACTTGGGAAGAAATGAAAAATCTGATGAGGAAGAGATTTGTTCCTAGCCACTATCATCGGAAGTTACATCAAAAGCTTAGGCGATTAACTCAGGGCAGTAAGAGTGTGGAGGATTATTTTCAAGAGATGGAGTCCCTAATGATCAAAGCTGACATAGATGAAGATGCTGAGGCAACAATGGCAAGGTTCTTGAGTGGGTTGGCTCGAGATATACAAGATAGAATGGAGCTTCAAACATATGCTGATTTGGAGGAAATGCTCCATAAGGCTGTTTTGGTTGAACAACAAATTAAGAGGAGGGGTACTTCTAGGCTTTCCTATGGAGTTGGATCAGCCAATGCTAGGACGAGTTACAGCCGAGAAGATAAGTCTGTTGTTAAGCCAAAATCCGACCCTAAGCCTTACGCCAATACTCAAGACGCCAAAGGAAAAGCTGTGGCGACTTCGTCTAGAAACCGGGACGTTAAATGTTTCAAGTGTCAAGGGAGAGGACATTACGCCAATGAGTGCACCAATAGAAGGACTATGATCCTATTGGATAATGGCGAGATTGAAACTGAGGAGGAAGAGCTTGAAAGTGATAGTGAGACCGAGGAAGCGGACATAGAGTTACCAGCCACCGGAGAATTATTGGTAACAAGACGTTCCTTGAGTATTCAAGTTAAGGATACTGTCCAAGAGCAGCGGGAGAACTTATTTCACACGAGATGCTTGGTACAAGGTAAAGTTTGCAGCCTTATTATTGATGGTGGGAGCTGTACTAATGTGGCTAGTGAAACAATGGTGAAGAAGTTAGGGTTGGAAGTTAAGATGCATCCAAAACCTTATCAGCTTCAATGGCTAAATGATGCTGGCGAGATGATGGTGAGCAGCCAAGTATTGGTTCCTATAACCATAGGCAAGTATGAGGACGAAATTCTTTGTGATATTTTACCTATGGAGGCGGGCCACATCTTGCTTGGAAGACCTTGGCAGTTCGATAGAAGGGTCCTACATGACGGTTTTACTAATCGATACTCATTTGAGTACAATGGCCGAAAGACGATACTTGCTCCATTAACACCACAAGAAGTTCATCAAGATCAACTTCAGCTGAAACAACAAGGAAAAACCATTGTGAGTGAACCCCTAAACACACCACCTCAAAATAAAAACGAGAGTTTGAGAAAAACCAAGAAAAAGGCCTGTGAGAGTAAACCCGTGAGGCATTCAAACTTCTTTGTGAGGTCTAATGTGGTTAAGAGAGCTCTGTTCTCTAAACAACCCGTTCTCTTATTTATTTACAAAGAAGCTTTGCTGAACCTTACTAACCCCGTACCAGATTTGCCGAGTAAAATTACTTCTATTTTGCAGGATTTTGAAGACGTCTTTCTAGAAGAAAACCCCAAGGGATTGCCGCCTATTCGTGGGATTGAGCACCAGATCGATTTTGTGCCGGGAGCTTCACTTCCTAACAGGCCAGCATATAGAACCAACCCAGTTGAGACTAAGGAGCTTCAAAAGCAAGTGACTGAGCTGATGGACAAAGGATACATCCGAGAGAGCATGAGCCCTTGTGCTGTGCCGGTGCTGCTCGTTCCAAAGAAAGATGGAACTTGGAGGATGTGCATTGATTGCCGAGCCATCAACAATATCACTGTAAAGTATCACCATCCTATCCCTCGTTTAGATGATATGTTAGATGAGCTTCATGGTTCTAGCATATTTTCGAAAATAGATCTTAAAAGTGGATACCATCAAATTAGGATGAAAGAGGGTGATGAATGGAAAACTGCGTTTAAAACTAAACATGGCTTGTATGAATGGTTAGTTATGCCATTTGGATTAACAAATGCACCTAGTACTTTTATGAGATTGATGAATCATGTTTTGAGGAGCTTCATTGGAATTTTTGTTGTTGTTTACTTTGATGATATCTTAGTCTACAGCAAAAATTTAGAAGAACATGTTAAGCATCTAGAAGCGGTTTTGATGGTACTTAGGAAAGAAAAACTGTATGCTAATCTGAAGAAATGCACTTTTTGTATGGATAACGTTGTGTTTCTAGGCTTTGTTATAAGTGCAGATGGCATCAAAGTGGACGAAGAGAAGGTTAGAGCTGTCCGCGAATGGCCCAGTCCAAAAACTGTAGGAGACGTGAGGAGTTTCCATGGGCTTGCGGGATTTTATCGAAGATTTGTGAAAGATTTCAGTACCATAGCTGCTCCTCTCACTGAAATGATCAAGAAAAGTGTAGGATTTAAATGGGAGAAAGCACAAGAAGAAGCGTTCCAAGCGTTAAAGGATAAACTCACCAATGCACCACTTTTATCTTTACCGAATTTTCTTAAAACTTTTGAAATTGAGTGTGATGCAACTGGTGTAGGTATTGGAGCTGTATTGATGCAAGAGATGAAGCCCATAGCCTTTTTTAGTGAAAAGCTTGGAGGAGCTACGTTGAACTATCCAACCTACGACAAGGAGTTGTATGCGCTAGTCCGAGCCTTGCAAACGTGGCAACACTACCTCTGGCCAAAGGAGTTTGTCATTCATACTGACCACGAGTCTTTGAAGCATTTAAAGGGTCAGCATAAGCTCAACAAGAGACATGCTAGGTGGGTAGAGTTTATCGAAACATTTCCCTATGTGATCAAGTACAAACAAGGTAACGAAAACATAGTTGCTGATGCCTTATCTCGAAGGTATGCCTTGATTTCGACTTTGGATGCTAAATTATTGGGATTTGAACACCTTAAAGATCTTTATCAAGCTGATTCTGATTTTCAAGATAATTACAAGTTTTGTGAGAAGTTTGCTTTTGGGAAATATTTTAGGCATGACGGCTTTCTTTTCTTTGAAAATCGTTTGTGTGTGCCTAATTGTTCTTTGAGAGACTTGCTAGTTAGGGAGGCACATGGAGGAGGCTTGATGGGGCATTTTGGGATCGCCAAGACTTTAAAAGTGATGCAAGAACACTTTTACTGGCCGCAGATGAAGAGGGACGTTGAAAGAATTTGTGGGAGATGTGTCACGTGCAAACAAGCTAAATCAAAGGTACAGTCCCAAGGTATGTACACGCCTTTGCCTATTCCTGATCATCCTTGGACTGACATTTCTATGGATTTTGTGCTTGGATTACCTAGAACTAGGACTGGAAAGGACTCGATTTTTGTGGTTGTCGATAGGTTCTCTAAAATGGCACATTTTCTTGCTTGTCATAAAACTGATGATGCTTCTCATATAGCTGACTTGTTCTTTAAAGAAATAGTTCGTTTGCATGGAATGCCTAGGACTATAGTCAGTGATAGGGACACAAAGTTCTTGAGTTATTTTTGGAAAACACTTTGGTCTAAGCTAGGTACTAAGTTGTTATTCTCAACTACTTGTCATCCTCAAACCGACGGTCAAACTAAAGTAGTTAATAGAACTTTATCCACCTTGCTGCGTGCCTTGATTAAAAAGAACTTGAAAACTTGGGAAGAATGCTTACCACATGTTGAATTTGCTTACAATCGATCAGTGCATTCCGCCACAAAGTTTTCTCCATTTGAAATTGTTTATGGTTTTAATCCTTTATCTCCTTTGGATCTAACCCCATTGCCTTTGAGTGAAAGAGCAAGCTTGGACGGGAAAAAGAAAGCTGAACTTGTTAAACAGATTCATGAGAAAGCAAAGCACAACATCGAGGAGAAGACAAAGTTATACGCCAAACAAGCTAATAAAGGCAGACGCAAGATGATTTTTGAGGAGGGAGATCACGTCTGGATACATCTAAGGAAGGAGAGATTTCCGGCTGAGAGGAAGTCTAAGTTGATGCCAAGGATTGACGGTCCATTCCGGGTCACAAAGAGGATCAACGATAATGCTTACCAAATCGATCTCCAAGGTAAATACAATGTGAGCTCAAGCTTTAACGTTGCTGACTTAATCCCTTTTGTTGCAGATGTTCCAGATTTGAGGACAAATCCTTTTCAAGAGGGAGGGGATGATACGATCATGGATAGCTCACAGAAGCAGCATGAAGCCGAGGATGCTTTAGCAGTACCAAGTGGACCAATGACAAGAACAAGAGCTAAGGAGTTCGGAAATGCAATCACCACATTACTCACTCAAGTCCAACCGTTCGAAGACATGGAGAATAAAACCGTCTTGGTTGCTCGAGTGGACTAATACAAGGGTGATTCGTTTGTACTCTTTTTCCAGCCTTTGGTTTTATCCCAATGGGTTTTCCAAAGGAGGGTTTTAATGAGGCAAATGGATCACTCTACTCCACTTAGTCCACAAGAGACAACAAGACAAATTCAGGTCCAAGTCCAACAATTTATGGGATTTATTTTCTGAAGTTCCAGCCCACTAAAGAAGAGATTAAGTAAGCCCAGCTCAATAAAATTCTGATTGAAAACGCCCAAGGGAATGGAGAAGCTGGCGTGGGGACTTCAAGGGTTACTCAAAAAAATTATTAGTCAATGTTTTCTTAATTACGTTGTTTAATTTTAGACTTGTTTTCTACTCTATCTTTTCTTTAAAACTCCAGCCAAACACATCAAAACGGGGCTAGACCTTTTTTTATAAAATCTGAGAGTGTTTTTCTCTTGTGTTCTTTGAAGAACAATTTCGATTGTTGGTGAGTTATATCCATCAATCAAACCGAATCAAGGTGTGTCATATCCTTGCTTCAAGCCTTGACAATCTCGAGTGTGTCATATCTCGAAGGAGTCATTGAGGAAATATCCAAGGTCTTCCGCAACCTTGGTGCGATCCAATCATTCCATCATTCCATCTATCCATTTCTTTCCTACATACCCCTCGAGAGTGCCGATTCTAGGGAAGGCCTTATCAGTTTGGAAACATTTTGGGGAATCCCGGATTTTGCACGGTCCATACAATCCATACAAGTCCGTAGAAAATTCGTACGGTCGGGTTGGTTTGGTCTGGCAAAGCCTGACTGGTCTTCTTGATCAATACTCCCCCTCAAACTTAGCCATAGTGAACTTGAGAATGGAGGGTAAGTTTGGAGTGACCCGTGAGTGCCAGCTCATTAAAAACTTTATAAGGAAAACCCTTTGGGACAAAACCTTATAATGGAAAAAGAGTATAGCCTTCATGGATCTAGGGGACCTTTGACCAAAGGAATGAAAGGTCTTGTAACCTTTGTGAAGAATGTAGCCACTTAATCTTGACTTTTTGTAGTCTCGCAAGGATTTGTTGATTTCATTCTTTGGTAATCACTTCGGTCTTCCTCTTGGGTTCACCACGCTTGAGTCTTAGCTCTCAGGTCATCCTTCTTGGGTTCACCATTTGTGGATTCCAAATCTTGATCAATGCTTTGAATGCTCCCCCTCACGATCGGCTTGAGAATAAGGAAAGACGATCTTTTGGGTTTGAAGTCCTTTATGCACATTGCTCCTTGCAAGAAAAATTGACAAACATAGTGTATCAATTTACTCCAATTTTAATGGTAAAAATTATCACACTTTGCATAGAGAATTTAAACGGAGGGAGAGGATAAAAACAACCTAATTCCTTTGGATGGTGGGTTCTTCCTCTTTGTTGATTTATTGGGATGGGGAACACCACTTGTGTATGCTCTGATTTTATCTCCTTATTCTCATCACTTCGAAAGATAAACCAGTCTTAAGGTGAGTATGATCCATACAACTTGGTTCTCTTCATGGTGGTGGAGATGCCTTAACTTCATTTCCGACTCGCATGCCTCCTTGCTTTGTCTCAACTGTTACCCTTGCCTTTGCGAGCTTGTATTTGCAAGCTTGTCTTTGCAAGTGACCCGGTTTTGATCTCTAGTCAAGTGGCCCGTCTTCTAGTGGGACAATTTGTCTCCTATGATGCGGTCCCTCTATCAACTTGTCCACAAGTGAGCACGAACCTTACAACTTGTTTCCAACGGTATGGCCCCTCTATCAAACTTGTCCAGGAGTGAGCAGGAACTTCAACATCTTCTATTGGGTGCGGTCTAATCTCAACTTGGCTTGGTATGCTTCAAGATTCTTGCAATACACATAAATAGTGTATCAAATTCTTTTCAAGATATAATCAAGAGAATTTGACCACAATGAATAATTTGAAATTTAGAAAGGATAGATACAACTTTATCTCTTCGGAGTTTGATGTTATTCCTTTCCTCATTTCTTGATTGTTTTGGCACTTTGCGTGCCTTTACACTTTACATGTCTTGCAAGTTACCACTGATCATCCTTGCCTTCTTGACATCATTTTTTCTTTTCCTTCTTCTTTCTTCTTCTTTGACATCATTCGCCTTCTTTTCGGTTCTTTCTCCCTCTCAAGCTTGGTTGGAGGGACTCCGGAAGGCAAGCTTGAAAAAACGTATAAGAGGAACACTTCAAACCGGTGCCAAATGAACACTAACTCCCACAGCTTCCTTGTGTCACCAATCATACTTCTTTACTTAATCTAATCTTCATATGACCTCTTCATCATCTAATAATTCTCCGTTAGAATATTCACGCTTTCCTCCTCTAAACCTTCGTCATGAGATTTAAAATTTTAAAGTACTCAACGTGAGGGATAAGGAAGTTTAGATGAAAGATAGATTGCAAATAAGAGAAACTAAAGAAACAAGATTAAACAATAATTGGTACACTAAGTATATTGGAAAAGATGAGTGTTTAGAGAGTAGCCCTTTATGCTAAACCGGTTAGGATAGTGATTCGTTGTTGAATCATTGTTTTGATTGGTCGATCTTCTTGAGATTTGACCTCTTCTTCCACCACTCACATTCTTCCATTCCCAAAAAAAAGGTTAGTGGTTGGGATTTTTCTCTTCATGGCTCTTCACCACAAAGGACTTTTACTCTGATTTGAGAGATTGGATTCTAACAATGGTCTTTGGAATTATCCACTTGTTTTAACAAGAATGGAAAACTTTAAACCAAAGCCTATCCTTTTGAGAAAACAGAACCAGATGAATCAATGTCATTAATTGTTTTTCATTCATAAGAATGAAAACTGACTAAGATTCATCCCTTTTATTTTTGAAAATTTACCAAGGACTTAGTAATTATTAGAGGTCCAAGGTTTTTGAACTTGGATTCATCATGCCTTCTCGATTTAACTTCTATGAGTAAATCAGGCCATGGTTCACTTCTTTATTCCCAAAAGAGTTCGGATTTATCATACCTTCTCAATTTTAACTCCAATGAGTAAATCAGGTCATGGTTCACCTCTTTTCACACAAAAGAATTTGGATTCATCATGCCTTCTCAATTTTAACTCCAATGAGCAAAATAAGCTATGGTTCACTTCTTTTGGTTTCTAAGGGTTTGGATTCACTCAAGGTTCTCCAGCATTTGAGTTTCAACGAGGCTCTCATCCAACTTTGGATTTGGATCCATCTCGGTTCCCTAGCTTCAGATTCAACAAGGTTCACTATCCTTTTTTCTCTTAAATAGAACAAACAAGGATTCCTTAAAACATTCTTCCCAAACAAACAAGTACATAAGAGATTGAAATCCAATAAGAAATTTTATGAAAAATTGAAGAAAAAAATAACTTATGACTCAAAAATGTTTGAAAGTATTAACCAATCTTATCATCAAGGGAGCTTAGGGAAGATGGTTGGATTTGGGTGTCCGTACAGTCTGTACAAGTCCGTACGGATCCGTACAAGGCCGTACAAGACCGTACGACCTTAGGGAGCCTCCAGAACATTTGAGGAAGCCTTCGAGCGTCTTCTAGAAGCTTGGCAACGTTCGGATCATGCACCAAGCCACTTGAGCGTCCAGGTGCATTGGCGCCTTGTCCTTGGTCTTCCTTTTTATCCATTCGGTCAAGGAAGGGGCTGGAACCAGGCTGGCATGGTCAAGGGCGATCCAAAGGCATATCTCCCATTGGATAGTTCAAAATAAAGTTAACCCTAGGTTCCCTTGTATTTCTCCTATAAATATGCTATGTAATTCTCAAATATCAAAAAGAAATTCTTCTCTAATATTCTACTATGGTGTTCCTTCTAGTTTATCTCAAAATCTCTCATTTATATTATCTAAAATCTAACAGAAAGTAGTCCAAGATTTTCTACCAAAGGATTTGGATTCATCAAGGCTTTGTGCTTATGCTCATAATAACATAGCTTTACCAAGGTTCTCTTCTTTTTAAAGAAAAATGGGATTTGGATTCAACATGGCTTTATGCTTATGCTTATGGAAACATAGCTTTACCAAAGTTCTCTTCCCATAAAACAAGGATGAGGAAAGTTCTCTTCCCAAAGTTCTCTTACTGTAAAACTCGTAAGAGCAAAGTTTTTCCAAGGTTCTCTAACTTAAAAAAACCCGAATACAACATGATTAAATATGTTTCAATCCATAAGAATTAAGCAATTTTTTAATCTTGATTCACTAATTGAATTTTCTTCAAACCACTAAAAACAAGTCAAAAACATAAAATACAATGGAGTTACGTATTTTTTCATTTTATAAGAAAGAAAAATACAATCCAAGGTTTTAACTTTGTAAAAATTGTGGTTTGAGCTTTAAAATCAAGAAATGATTTGGAGATGAAAATGGGGCTTAAAAAGGAATAGATTATAGAATGAGGCACCAGCAAATCATGGTTCTAAGTGTATTCATTTCCAAAAAATGGGAAGCACTAGACGAATCCATGAATAAGCAATTAAGGCAGCCTTTAATCTCCCTTTTATGTAGTTTTTCACTACAGCCCCCATTTATTTCTCTTCATTGTCACTAGAAACACTAAGTTAGCAACTTTCACAACTCAAGAACAAAAGGTTTTGAGGAATAACTCTCAGAGTGAAAGAGGCTAACAAAGTGTATGAAAACAAAGAGATTTGGATTCATCAAGACTTTGTGCTTATGCTTATAATAACATAGCTTTACCAAGGTTCTCTTCTCTTTTCAAGACGGGACTTGGATTCAACATGGATTTATGCTTATGCTCATGGGGGCATAGCTTTACCAAAGTTCTCTTTCCTTAAAAATGGGACTTGGATTCAACATGGCTTTACGCTTATGCTTATGGAAACATAGCTTTACCAAAGTTCTTTTCCCATAAAACAATCGGAATTGGATTCAACATGGCTTTATGCTTATGCTTATGGAAACATAGCTTTACCAAAGTTCTCTTCCCATAAAACAAGGATTATGATTCATCAAGGTTTTATACTTAAACTCATAAGAGCAAAGTTTTACCAAGGTTCTCTACCTTTAAAACCCGGATACAACGTGATTAAATATGCTTCAATCCATAAGAATCAAGCAATTTTAATCATGGTTCACTAATTGAAATTGCTTCAAACCACAAAAAAAAAACTCAAAAACATAAAATACAATGGAGTTACGTATTTCTTCATTCCATAAGAAAGAAAAATACAATACAAGGTTTTAACTTTGTAAAAATTGTGGTTTGAGCTTTAAAATCAAAAAATGACTTGGAGATGAAAATGGGGCTTAAAAAGGAATAGATTATAGAATGAGGCACCAGCAAATCATGGTTCTAAGTGTATTCATTTCCAAAAAATGGAAGCACTAGACGAATCCATGAATAAGCAATTAAGGCAGCGTTTAATCTCCTTTTTATGTAGTTTTTCACTACAGCCCCCATTTATTTCTCTTCATTGTCACTAGAAACACTAAGTTAGCAACTTTCACAACTCAAGAACCAATGGTTTTGAGGAATAACTCTCATAGTGAAAGAGGCTAACAAAGTGTATGAAAATAAAATAATAAGAAGAAGGAGATTAAGGACACATTTAAGGACCTTAATGCTCTGATACCATGTTAGAATATGAGAGACTAGACATGAGAGATTAATGCAAATAACATAATTAAACATGAGAGAATAATATAAATGACATGGACAATATGCAAAAATGAACTAAGAGAATAAGCATGAGAATAAACCTAAGGAGACTAAAATAATGAAGATTTTTGTAGAGAATAAGAGAATGGGACCCCAAAGGGTCTAACATTTTATTGATAATGAGGCATTATATTTATAGAGAAAAATCTATGGTTTTCTCTAAGTAAAGACAAAATGCAACTACCAATAGGAATGCTTTAATTCAAACTAGCCAATAAGGGCTTAATCTTGGAAGCTCCTTTTGATCATGTGGATAGGATTGCCAGCCTTGCTTCAGCCCTCCTTGCTTTGACCCGTTGGATAAAGTTGCATTGGGACACTCCTTTGTCTAGATTCATTGCCAGCTATCCATGTCCTTTTGCACCCGAGTTTTGCACAATCCCTAAATCCTGAAAATACTTTATCCCGAGTTTTGCACATTCTTGTTTCTTCATTTTAGGATGTTTGGAAACATTTTGGGGAATTCTGGATTTTTCACGATCCGTACAATCCGTACAAAATCCGTACGGTCGGTTTGGTTTGGTCTTGCAAGGCCTGGCTGGTCTTCTTGATCAATAAATGCTAGGGTTGATCAAAAAGTTAGATTTAAAGCTAGCATCCCTAGACAACTTGGCTTGCATTTCATTAACTTGTACCGGGGTAAGAGGTGGTAGACTAATCTTTTTGTTGTTATGCATAAAAGAATAGTGATTAGTCTTCCCACAATGTGTAGCGCCCTTGTCAAACTGCCAAAGACGCTCCAAAAGGAGGTGGCTCGCTTGCATAGGCACTACATCGCACAAGACTTGGTCTTGGTAAGAGCCTATACTAAACGGAATCATCACTTGCTCATTAACACTAAGGACAGTCTTATCATTGAACCACTTAAGCTTGTAAGGCTTAGGGTGTGGGGATGGGATCAATTTGAGCTTGTCTACCATGGTGGAGCTAGCTACATTGGTGCATGAGCCCCCATCGATGATAAGACCACATACCTTACCACTTACTGTACATCATGTGTGGAAGATGTTTTCTCGTTGGGTGGTGTCTTCTGGGGATTGAGTTGAGCTTAGAAACCTCCTAATGACCAAGAGCTCCCCTTTATCCGGATACTAAACTTCTTCTTCCATGGTATTCTCATCTTCATCATGTGGAGCTTCTTCATCTTGAGACTCGTAGTCACCGGATGCCATGATGATCATGACCCAGCGGTTTGGGCATTCCCGTGCATAATGTCCGTGACCTTGTCACTTATAGCATACAATGTCTCTGCTCCTAGTCGCACTAGCCTCTCCTCTTGGTTCAAATTTCCTTTCCTTTGGTGCCTTGGCAGGTCTAGGCTTGAAGCGCGACTCTACAATGGTAGCCTTGGTCTTGTCTTGTGGCCTCGGGTTGTTGCTGAATGGAGATGCACTAGGGGACCAAGTGGGTGCACCTTGGACACGGGTCTGGTTCATGGAGCTTTGTTTCCTCTTCACTTGTTGCTCCACTTATATAGCTAAGTGGAGAAGTTCCTCAAAACTGCCATATGATTGCCGTTCAACCATTCTCACAATTTGATCTTGCATACCGTCAAGGAATTGTGCCATGAGAGTTTTTTCCTCTTCATAAAGTTGGAGACCATTCCTCAAGTGCTCGAACTCTTCATAGTACTCTTCTACCGATCGAGAGCCTTGGGAGAGAGTTTCCTAAACTTCTTTTAGAGATCACGATGGTATAGTGGAGTGTATCTCCTTCTCATTTCGCGCTTCATAGCTTCCCATGATGGCATAGGTCCTTCATGGTTCCTTCTTCTCTTGGATTGGTGACGATCCCACCAAGTAAGGGCGTGATCCGTGAGTTGAGCCGTGGCATAGATAACCTTCCTTTGTTCTGAGTACTCGTAAGAAGCAAAAATATGATCCATGCGTCTTTCCCAATCAAGGTATGCTTCTGGGTCAACCTTTTGGGCAAAGGTCAGAGCCGTGAGTTGAGACTCGGGGCATGCGGTCTTGGCACCTTGCTCATCTTCAACTTCATGTAATTCCATATGTCTTCGAGGCCTCACTCTTGGTTGTTGGGGGTGTTCTATTTCTTAATCGGATAAGGCATCTTGGTCCGGTCCATGCCTTGGTGGAGCTTGAAGAGGTGCGTCTCTACTCGAGCTAGGTGTTCTCCGAGCTGTTGGAGCTGAGTTTGGATGTTGGTAAGGACATTAGCCCAATCCGGGTGCCCTTCCATCTCCTTGGATCACTAGGACACGCTCGCCTTGGTACCTTGCAACACAAGCGAAAGAGAGGTTTAAGTATTGGCGACTTAAGAAATGAAACTAAATAACTTAAACAATAAGAATCAAGACAGCTCAAACACAAGGACGAAAAGAAAGGTAACAGTACTAAACTAGTGGTCAACTTGGGTAAAAGCAAAGGTAACCTAGATTGATTATAGGATAAGAGGTGACTAAGGTAAGGTTTAATTTAACCAAGGTGTGGGTTCGTACAACCTAAGACAGCTAAGGAGCAAGACTATGCTGGAGACACTATTGATAGGAAATCAACCACGGGCTATTGCACTATCATAGGAGGCAATCTGGTTACTTGGAAGTCTAAGACACAGAAGGTGGTGTCTTGTTCAAGTGTTGAAGCTAAATACCGGGCTATGAGGAAGTTAACAAATGAGTTGGTATGACTGAAGGCTCTCCTCAAAGATTTATGTATAGAATCATCAACTCCAATCACCATGCATTTTGATAATCAATCGGCAATCCGTATAGCAACAAATTCAGTCTTCCATGAGAGGACAAAGCATATTGAGGTTGGCTGCCACAAAGTGAGAGAGAAGATTGAAGGAGTAACATTGTCATGCTTTACAAGGAGTGAAGATCAATTAGCCGACATCTTCACCAAGGCCGCTAGTCTCAAGATTTGCAACCACATCTATAGCAAACTTTGACAAGTAGACCTCAAGGTTATGATCAGCTCTCCTAATCCATGAAGACCACACTCTTTTTCCCTTATTAAGGTTTTGTCCCAAGGGTTTTCCTTGATAACGGTTTTAATGAGGTGGTACTCACGGGTTCTTCAAACTTAGTCTTCATTCCAATAACTCCGGCTAAGTTTGAGGGGGAGTATTGATCAAGGCTAGCTTGTCATCTTGGCTGTGCAAATATTGTGCAAAAGGATGATGTGCAAATCTCGGGTTGAAGATAATTCGAGCAAAATCCGGGTCAATCATCTAGCCGTTGAAACCTTAAATATTATGCAAAAATATTTTGTGCAAATCTCGGATTGAAGATAATCCGCGCAAAACTTGGGATCAACTAGCCGTTAGAAATAGAGCCGTTGAACCTTATCCACTTGGTCATGAGTTGGCTCCAACCTTATTCAAAATTCAAATTCAAAATTAAAAATAAAGGCTCCTTATTGGTTGTACCTTTATTAATCAAGTTTATCATCAAGGGAGCTTAGGGAAGGCGGTTGGATTTAGGTGTCCGTACAAGTCCGTACGGATCCGTAAAAGTCCGTACGGATCCGTACAAGACCGTACAAGATTGTATGACCTAAGGGAGCCTCTGGAACGTTTGAGGAAGTCTTCGAGAGTATTGGAGAAGCTTGGAAACGTTCGTATCATGCACCAAGTCACTAGAGCATCTAGTGCATTGTCACCTTATCCTTGGTATTCCTTCTTATCCATTCGGTTAAGGAAGGGCTGGAACCAAGGTGGCATGGTCAAGGGCGCTCCAAAAAGCTACACTCCTATTGGCTGGTTCAAATTAAAGTTAAACCTAGGTTCCCTTGTAATTCTCCTATAAATATGCTATGTACTTCTCAAAGATCAATAAGATATTCTTCTCAAATATTCTACCATGATTTTCCTTCTAGTTTATCTCGAAATTCCTTTGTCATAATCTCTAAGATCTTACATGGTATCAGAGCATTGATCTTGCTCCTATCTATTCCGCTTTATTCTTGGTTATTCTCCATCATTTCTCCATCATTTCTTGTCATTTCTAGTTATTCTCCAAGCTGTTCTTCTTTATTTTCTTCTTTCTCACGCTACTAGCTTCATTTCTCTCTAAGAGAAATTCCTCAAATCCATTGGTGCTGAGTTGAGAAAGTTGCTAGTTTTGTGATTTTTTCTTCATTTTCTTCCTTTCACGTTGCTAGCTTCATTTCCCTCTGAAAGAAATTCCTCAAATCCATTGGTACTGAGTTGAGAAAGTTGCTAGCTTTGTGATTAAACACCAAGAAAATCATGGAAAATCTAAAATCCATGATCATTCTGGTTACACTCAAAGGGATCAATTACTTGCTGTGGGCAAGAACAACAAAGACTGCTTTGTGTTGAAGAGGTTTGTGGAGACACATTGAGATCACACAAAACCCAAAATAAGACACACAAGATGAAGAAAATGAGACCAAGACCGAGGAGGAAATCAAATGGTTTCAAGAGGACCAAACGGTTTTGGGTCTCCTTCAAAACTCACTAGACCCATCAATCCTAGAGGTATACTCCTATTGTGACACGGCAAAGGAGGTTTGGGATACACCAAAGAACGTCTACGGGAACATCTCCAATTTGACCCGGGTCTTTGAAGTAAAAAGGGCAATAAACAATCTAAATCAAGAGGATCCATAATTTACTCAACACTTTGGGAAATTTAGATCTCTTTGGGCTGAATTAGAGATGTTACGTCCAAGCACTAAGGATTTTTCAATCATTAAAGAAAGGAGAAAACAAGATAAGGTCTTCGGTTTGCTTCTCACACTCAATCCGACATTTAACGACCTCATAAAGCACATCTTGAGATCAGAGAAGCTCCCTAGCCTTGATGAAGTTTGTGCACAAATTCAAAAGGAACAAGGGTCCTTTGGTCTCTTTAGTGGAAAACAAGAACTCCCAATGGCTAATAAAGGCAATTACCAACCGAATCATGGCTACAAAGGCAAGAATAGGAAAACATGTAATCATTGCGAGAAAAATTGTCATACAAGGGAGGATTGCTGGATCCTTCATCCACATCTCAAGCCCAAAGATTGGCAACCAAGGGAGTTCAAACCAGGGAAGTTTTAAGCTCATCAAGCACAAGAATCGCCAAGCTCCTCAACCGCAACCAAACAACCTCAAACCGACCTAGAGGCACTCATTCGATCTATTGCCACACTAAAGGAGTCTGGTATCACCTACTTTGCTACTAAACCTATTAAAACTAGCACCTCTCTTGTTATTGATTTCGGAGCTTCTCATCACATGATTAGTAATCCAAATTTGAATAGTAACATTAAATCTTCTAGTGGGAATGTAGTGATTGCTAATGGTGAAAAATACCGGTTAAAGGGATAGGAAGTTTAAGACTATTTTGCAAAGAATCTCAAGCTTTCTACATGCCATATTTTACTTTGAATCTTGTTTCGGTTAAGAGGGCTACTACTGATCTTGATGCCTATGCTATCTTAGGAAAACATTGATCTTGTATTTTAGGAAAACATTGTAAAAGTGTATTTCCTAAGTCCTCTATTATCTATGAAAAATGTTTTGATTTGGTCCACTCAGATGTATGGACTTTCCCATGTTTATCAAGCGATAATAATAAGTACTTTGTGACGTTTATTGATGAAAAGTCTAAATACACTTTGATCACCTTAATAATGCCATTTAAAGAGAAAGTATTTAACGCTTCATTAATTTTCAGAACTACATTACTAACCAATTCAAAACAAATATTAAGGTACTTCGAACGGACAATGGAGGGGAATATACAAGCCACAAATTCATTGAACAATTAGCTAAGCATGGAATAATCCACCAAACAAGCTGCGCATACACACCCCAACAAAATGGTGTAGCTAAAACGAAGAATAGGCATCTCATGGAAGTAGCTAGAGCTATGATGTTCCATTCCAACCTGCTAAGAAACTTCTGGGAAGATGCAGTCATGACGGCTTGCTATCTTATCAACCGAATTCCAACAAGAGTCCTAAAGGATGTCTCTCCCTTTGAAGTTTTAAATCACAATTAACCCTTTATCAATCACTTACAAGTTCTTGGGTGTTTGTGTTTTGTATTTGTCCCAGGTACTCAGAGGGACAAACTAGAAGCCAAAAGCACAAGATTTGTATTCATAGGCTATTCTACCACTCAAAAGGGGTATAAGTGCTATGACCCCATCCGAAAGTGAACCATGGTTTCAAGAGAAGTAAAGTTCATAGAAAACCAAGGTTACTTTGACAAGAAGCAAAATTGGGATAGTGTTAAAGACCTAGCCCATTCTCTTTCAGATAGAGCCGCCAGCTTAGAGTTCTTACTCAATCATCTGGGAAATCCGGCTCCAAGAGACTCTCATCAAGAGCAACCAGATCACCAACCACAAGAAGGACCAAATTCTGAAAATAGCAGTGAAGAAGAAGCAAACAACTTGGATAATGGTAATCAAGACCAAGCTCATCATTAAGAAGAAGAAATGGGAGGAAATAGAGCCAATGGTTAGTCAAGACCATGAGAGTGAAGAAATTAGTGCTCCTCAGCTTAGAAGAAGTATAAGGCTGAAGTATGGACCAGATCATTGGAAAAAAACAAGGGTCTATTACAACAGCCAAGCCGTGTTCTCTTGCCCTTTTGCCATCATAACACCAAGCATTCCTTGGAATGATTGATCAACACCAAATTCCGAGCTCCTATAAAGAAGCAAAAGAACACAAAGAATGGTTAACTGCTGTAGATGTTGAGATAGGAGCAATGGATAAGAATCATACTTGGGATGAAACTGAGCTTCCAAAGGGAAAGAAGGCTGTAAGTTCTAAGTGGGTGTTTACAATCAAATATCAATCTAATGGGGAGATTGAGCGGTACAAAGCCAGATTGGTAGCTAGAGGTTTCAACCAGACCTATGGAGCTAATTATACTGATACTTTTGCTCAGTGGCCGAGATTCACACAGTTAGGGTCATCTTGTCCTTAGCCACAAATCTATCTTGGGATCTATGGCAAATGGACGTGAAGAGCACCTTTTTCAAGGAGAATTGGAAGAAGAAGAGTACACGACTCCACCACCAGGATTAGAGCATTCAATCAACACCGGAAAAGTCCTAAGGTTAAGAAAGGCAATTTATGGTCTAAAGCAATCATCAAGGGCCTGGTATCATAAACTGAGCTTTACTCTTGTTGCTCGAACATTTAGCCGGTCAGAAGCCGACCATACCTTGTTCACTCACCAGAGCTCCTATGGGCTTATTATGGTATTGGTTTATGTGGATGACTTGATCATCTCAGGTAGTGATCAAGTTGGGTTTCAAGAAACCAAATCCTTCCTAAAGTCTATTTTTGATATCAAGGAATTGAGAGAACTTAATTATTTCCTAGCGATAGAGATATGCCGATCCTCGGAAGGCCTATTTCTATCACAAAGGAAATATTCTCTTCATTTATTGCAGGAGACAAGAAAGCTAGGATCCAAACCAGCATAGAATCCACTTGAAGATGGCTACAAGGTCAAGAGAAAGGGGAAGAAAGAAAATGATCCGCTTGACAAGCCATTTGAAGACCCATCACAATATCGATGCCTAGTTGGTAAACTCATATACATGACTATTAGACGACCTGACCTGTGTTTTGCTGTGAATCAGGTTAGCCAACATATGAAGGAACCAACCGTGCATCATTGGAACTTGGTGGAAAGAATATTGAGATACATCAAAGGATCACCAGGCCAAGGAATCTGGATGGGGAAGAATGGCAACACTAAGATAGTTGGATACTGCGATGCGGACTATGCTGGAGACACTATGGATAGGAAGTCTACAACTGGCTACTGTACTTTCATTGGAGGCAATCTAGTGACCTGGAAATCTAAGAAGTAGAAGGTTATGTCATGCTCGAGTGCGGAGTCAGAATATAGAGCAATGACGAAGCTGACAAATGAATTAGTGTGGTTGAAGGCACTTCTTAAAGATCTTAGCATAGAAACTTCAAGTCCTATCACAATGCATTGTGACAATCAGGCAGCCATTCATATAACAACCAATCCAATAGTTCATGAGAGGACCAAGCGCATTGAGATCGACTACCACATGGTCAGAGAGAAGATCATAGAAGGAGTGATACTTCCGTGCTACACCAAGAGTGAAGATCAGTTGGCTGACATCTTCACTAAGGCCGCTAGCTTCAAAGTTTGCAACCACATGCACAACAAACTTGGGTTAGTCGACCTTACTCATCCTTGATAATACTTGCTTGTTCTGGGAAAACCACACTCTTTTTCCTTACCAAGGTTTTTTCCCAGTTCCCAAACTTAGCCTGCATTCCAACACTCCGGCTAAGTTTGAGGGGGAGTGTTAATCAAGCTTATCATCAAGAGAGCTTAGGGAAGATGGTTGGATTTGAGTGTTTGCACAAGTCTGTACGGATCCGTACAAGTCCATACGAATCCGTACAAGTCCGTACGGATCCGTACAAGTCCGTAAAAGTCCATACGAATTCGTGCAAGGCCGTACAAGATCATACGACTTAAGGGAGCCTCCAGAACGTTTGAGGAAGTCTTCGAGAGTCTTCCAGAAGCTTGGCAATGTTTAGATCATGCACCAAGTCACTAGAGCGTCAAGGTGCATTGGCGCCTTATCCTTGGTATTCTTTCTTATCCATTCAGTCAAGGAAGTGATGGAACCAGACTGGCATGGTCAATGGCTCTTCCAAAGGCTACACTCCTATTGGCTGGTTCAAATTAAAGTTAAACCTAGGTTCCCCTGTGATTCTCCTATAAATATGCTATATAATTCTCAAAGATCAATAAGAAATTCTTCTCTAATATTTCTCAATATATTGTACTCCTTTGTAACTGATTTTGACTAGTAAAATAAAATTCTCCTTCTCTTATTCTCTCATTCTCTTTTCTAAAGTTCTTATTCTGAAATTCTAACATTCCCGGGTTCCTTTTTAGATATCTCAAGATCCTTTCAATCATTCCCCAATCGTGTGTTGTTGGCTTGCATGTTTTAACTTACTTTATTCACTGCAAAAAATATATCCGGCCTTGTTATTGTCAAATAGATTAGTTTACCAACTAGCCTTTGGTACCGCTTGATGTCAGACCATATCTCCACTACCAAGCTTCCCAGTTTCTTTTAGTAAGTCGATCACATACTTCCTTTGCGATATAAACATTCCTTTTGTCTCTCTGCGCATCTCAATGCCTAGGAAGTATTTGAGCTCTCCTAAGTCTTTTATATCAAATTGTAGAGTTTAGATATTCCTTAGTCCTTTTCATCTCCTCACAATCACTTCCCGTAGCAATAATGTCATCCACGTAGATGAGCACCACAATTATCCCTCCTTTGATCCGCTTCAGATTTTACAAACCCTTTCTCCAGATTTTATAAACACCAGCATAACCGTTGGTACCAAGCTCTAAGAGATTGTTTCAAGCCGTATATAGCCTTCTTTAATATACACACTTGATCTAAACTTGCTCCATAACCTTGTGGAAGTTCCACAAACACTTCTTCTTCTAAATCCCCTTGTAAGAAAGAGTTTCTCACATCCATTTGCCACAGATTCCATGACAAATTAATGGCAATGGATAGTGGAACCCTCACCAAGTGCAACTTCGCTACTGGAGCAAAGGTTTCAGTATAATCTTCTCCATATACTTGTGTACATCCTTTTGCCACTAGTCTAGCTTTATACCCCTCAATTTCACTGTTGCTCTTGTATTTGATAGTATACACCCATCTACATCCCATAAGTTTCTTCCAGCTTGGCCATTTTGTCAAGTCCCAAGTATTATATCTCAACATAGATGCAATCTGTTCCCCCATGGCATCAACCCATAACTTGTACGTGCTTGCTTCCTCATAAGAATTAGGTACTTTTTAATCAATAGTGCTCAGAAATGCCTGATGATCAGCTGGAGTGTTAGAAACCGAGTAGGATATCTTATGGCTATCTTCTCTTCTTGTGCGGTGTGTTGCTTAGGGGACAAGAAGAAGACGTTGTCGCCTATATGATCATGATCTAAGCCTGCCGTACGCCCAATACATCCCTCTATTGTCCCAAGCACAGCCTCAGTTCCCATTTGATCTTGATGAGCCATAGCCATCCCATTGTAATACACTTTAGTATTTTTCCAACTTTCTGGTCCATGTCTTATCCTTTGGCTTCTTCTTAACTGAGGAGCTTGCACTTCTTCCACTTCTTCAGATTCTATCTCCCTCTAACCTCTTGTACTCTCCTCTTCTTCTACTAGTTTGGAATCTAATGGTAAAGTATTTGGAACTAACGGAAGTTGCTCACTTTCTTCTACTTCTTCTTCACCCCTCTACTCATTATCATCACTCTCCCGGCCATCTATGCTTTCTCAAATGCTTCTTAGAACTTGATCTCTATCCGCATTTGAGTTCACAATCTCATCTAAGTCTTCCCATTTCTTTTTCTCAAAGTAACCATACTCTTCCTCAAATTGCACCTCCCTTGACACATACATTATATTAGTCTCCGGGTTAAGACATTTGTATCCCTTTTCAGTACTTGAGTATCCCACAAACACACACTTAATACTCTTCGGCTCTAACTTATTTCTTTGTGCTTCTAGAATGACTCTCAAGTGACTGATATTCGGCTTCACACCATTCAAAACTTCAAATGGTGACTTGTAACTCAAGGTTTCAGTGGGTATGCGGTTGATTAAGTAAGGCTTTAGTTCTCTTCCTAAATACCTCTAAGTCCCTAAAATTGAATTTCGGAATAGAAGATTAGAGAGTTTGAGATTGTTTGCAAGAGAAACAAGAGAATGGGAGATAAAGAGAAGTTTCCATTAGAATTAATTTAAGGTTACAGCAAAAGATACATTATATAGAAGTGAAACTAGACTTTTATGAGGGAGAAGAAGCCTCTAATGGTCTGATTGAGTTTGAAATTCAAAATCATCTCCTTCCTTTTCAGGGAGCCCAAGGAAGCTCTTCAACAACTCTTTTCTTGCTCCTTTGCACTTCAAGTGAAGCTTCTTATGATCATTTTCTTCTTTATTCAACACTCCCCCTGAAGCTTAACTGTAGAGATATCTATGTTGAGCTTGGAACCATGAAAACTCACCTCATTAAAAACCTTATTATGGAAAACCTCATGGGACAAACCCATACTAAGGGAAAAAGAGTTTGGACTTCATAGCTAAGGGGATTATGGCTGAGACATGTCTAAGCTTTGAATGGATTAACTCACAAACTTTTAAGCTCCCTACCTTGGTAAAAATGTCAGCTAATTGATCTGAACTTCTTGTAACACATGGAAGGATTACTCCTTTCTCCACCATCTCTCGCAACTTGTGACAATCCACTTCAATATGCTTCATCCTCTCTTGAAACACCGAGTTGGACGCAATATGGATTGCAGCTTGGTTGTCACAATGCATTGTGATAGGATCTAGTGATTCAATGCCTAGATCTTTGATTAGAGACTTCAGACATGTCAATTCATTTTTGAGCTTCCTCATAGCTCTATATTCGGCTTCAGCGCTTGAACATGACACCACATTTCGCTTCTTGCTTTTCCAAGTGACCAGGTTGCCTCCAATGAATGTGCAATACCCAGTGGTGGATTTTCTATCCATTTTGTCTCTAGCCCAGTCAGCATCACAATAACCCACAATTTCTGTGCTTTTGTCGCAACCCATCCAAATGCCTTGACCTGGAGCTCCTTTGAGATATTTGACGATCCGATCCACCATGTTCCAATGATGCACTTTTGGAGCTTGCATATGTTGGCTCACCTGGTTCACAATAAAGCAAAAATTAGGACGAGAAATAGTAAGGTAAATCAACTTACCATCCATTCTCCTGTATTGTTTGACATTATCTAATGGTTTGTCTTTAGGCTCCTCCTCTCGTATGACTTTGTATCCTTCTTCTAGGGGAGTTTTAGCTAGTTTAGCTCCTAGCTTTCCCACCTCAGTCAATAGATCAAGAGTGTATTTTCTTTGGGATAAGAAGAGTCCTTCTTTAGACTTGCAAACCCCAATCCCTAGAAAGTATTTTAGCTCTCCAAGATCCTTAATATCAAATACAGATTTCAAGAATCTTTATTATCTTGCACACCTACCTTGTCATTCCTAGAGATGATTATATTATCCACGTAAATGAGAATGACTACAATACCTTCTTGGCTTTGTAATGTGAAAAGTGTGTGATCTGCTTCTGACTTCTTGAAGCCTCTACTCTTGAGTGTTGTACTTAGCTTATGGTACCATGCTCGAGGAGATTGCTTCAATCCATAAATGGCTTTCTTGAGTCTTTGCACCTTTCCTGGTGCAATTGAGTCCTCAAAACCCGGTGGTGGAGTCATATATACTTCATCCATTAGTTCTCCTTGTAAGAATTCGTTTTTGACATCCATCTGCCATAGATCTCATTCTAAGTTAGCAGCTAAGGATAAAATTATTCTTACCGTATGAAGTTTGGCCACCACAGCAAATGTGTCAAGGTAGTCCTCTCCATAGGTTTGAGTGAATCCTCTAGCCGCCAGCCTAGCCTTGTAACGCTCTATTTCTCCATCACTTCTCTACTTGATAGTGAAGATCCATCTTGAGCTTATAGCCTTCTTTCCTTTTGGCAGTTTTGCTTCATACCAAGTGTTGTTGATTTCAATAGCCTTTTTTTCTTCTCCAACAGCATCTCTCCATACATTGTGTTTCTTGGCTTCTTCATAGTTTGTTGGAATCTCGACTTTATCCAGCTTGCCAATGTATCTTGATGTTCTAATGGGAAGGGAGCTAGACTGCAAACAGCTTGAATTGGATGCGCAACTGCCTTATTGTTGTAATACACCCAGGTTTGCTTCCAATGTTCTAGGCCAAACCTTTGTCTTGTACTTCTCCTTAGGGGTACTTCTTGAGCTTGCTCTTCATCTTGAATTTCTAGACCCGCTTCATTTTTATCATAAAGTGGTTTATTTTGTACAGCTGATTCACTTTGATCATGAATTGTTGAGTCTTCTTGTGCCAATATTGGCTCCTCTTCTTCATTGCCTCCCTCATGATCAAGGGGAATAGCTTTTTCAACTTAGTATGATGTGCTTATGCTATTTTCTGGCTGATGCAGTCAAATACTCTCGAAGATCCTCCTTAAGTTTGTTGCTCGGTCTGATGGTGAGGATGATAGGTTCTTCAATTCTTCCCAGTTCTTCTCACCATAGAATCCCTTTGTTTCCAAAAACTTCATATCCCTTGAGACTAGAACATTTCTTGAGTCTGGAACATAGCATTTGTAACCCTTTTGTGTTGTGGAGTACCCAATGAACATGTTTTTCACACTCTTAGCATCCAGCTTGTTGCGTTGTTCTCCTAAGATTAAAACAAAGCACACACAACCAAACACACGTAAGTGGTTAATGGCAGGTTTAGTGTTGGTTAATACCTCAAACGGAGAATGATCTTGTAGGATTTTTGTAGGCGTTCGATTGATTAAGTAACATGCTAAAACTACAGCATCTCCTATTGATCAAGAAGACTAGCCAGGCCTTGCAAGACCAAACCAACCCGATCGTACGGATTTTGTACGGATTGTACGGACCGCGCAAAATCCGGGATTCCCCAAAATATCTCCAAATATCCTAAAAAGAAGAAACAAGAATGTGCAAAACTCGGGATAAAGTATTTTCAGGATTTAGGGTGTGGATTTTAGAGGATAAGAAGATGATTTTAGGGGAAGAATATTAGAAGAGAGGAGTAATGAAGATGAAGAGAAGAACTTGTGTATTTTCGTGTGTAATTTCTTCTTACAATCCAAATCACATATATGCACGATTTACATGAATTATAGTGAGAAAAACATCTCACCAACACCTCTAGACAAGTATGGACGAGCCATGCTTCTCCCAACTGCTCCTACCTACTCCGCTTTGCAACTTGCTCCACTTGTGCTGAGAGAGAAAAAACTTGTATGCTTCTAACCACTCTATTTCCTTCGCTACTTCTTGTATGGTCTCGTTTTAGTTGATCTTAAATACTTATTGGCACTTTATTTCATGTGCAAGCAAGACTTAATTCTTCTTCTCTTCATTACTTGTTTTGCACGGTATACCTTCTTCTTTTACTCCTGAGCTCTCACCATATTCCAACACACTTGCTATACATGCTAACTCTTTCCCTTTGATATTGTCTCCTCTCTTTTCACGTGCACACACCTTCACATCCATATTCTCAACATGGGGATCGTGCAAAACTCAGGTGCAAAAGGACATGGATATAGCTGGCAATGAATCTAGCCAAAGGAGTGTCCCAGTGCAACCTTATCCAACTGGTCAAAGCAAGGAGGGCTGGAGCAAGGCTGGCAATCTTATCCACATGGTAAAAAAGAGCCTCCAAGACTAACTTTAAAGCATTCCCATCGGTTGCTGCATTTTTAGAAAACCCTAGATTTTTCTCTATAAATGTAATGCCTCATTATCAATGAAAAGTTAGACCCTTTGGGGTCCCATTTTCTCATTCTCCATGAAATCTCTCTCATTTTATTCTCCATAGTCTCATTTACATACTTGCATATTCTCCATGTCATTTACATTATTCTCTCATGTGTAATCTCTCTAATTCTAACATGGTATCAGAGCATTAAGGTCCTTAAATGTCTCCTTAATCTCATTCTTCTTATTCTTTCATTTTCATACACTTTGTTAGTCTCTTTCACTCTGAGAGTTATTCCTCAAAACCATTGGTTCTTGAGTTGTGAAAGTTGCTAACTTAGTGTTTTTAGTGACAATGAAGAGTAATAAATGAGGGTTGTAGTGAAAAACAACATAATAAGGGAGATTAAAGGCTGCCTTAATTGCTTATTCATGGATTCTTCTAGTGCTTCAATTTTTGGAAATGAATACACTTAGAACCATGATTTTCTTGTGCCTCATTCTATAATCTATTCTTTTTTTTAAGCCCCATTTTCATCTCTAAGTCATTTCTTGATTTTAATGCTCAAACCACAATTTTTATGGAATGAAGATATACGTAAGTCCATTGTATTTTTTGTTTTTGAGTTGTTTTTAGTGGTTTGAAGCAATTTCAATTAGTGAACCATGATTAAAATTGCTTGATTCTTATGGATTGAAACATATTTAATTATGTTGTATCCGGGTTTGAAAGGTAGAGAACCTTGGTAAAACTTTGCTCTTATGAGTTTAAGTATAAAACCTTGATGAATCTTAATCCTTGTTTTATGGGAAGAGAACTTTGGTAAAGCTATGTTTCCATAAGCATAAGCATAAAGCCATGTTGAATCCAAGTCCCATTTTTCTTTAAAAGAAAAGAGAACCTTGGTAAAGCAATGTTATTATGAGCATAAGCACAAAGCCTTGATGAATCCAAATCTCTTTGTTTTCAAATTACCAAAGAAAGAGAACCTCATTGAATCCAAAAGCTAGAGAACCTTGATGAATCCAAATCCTTTGGTAGAAAATCTTGGACTACTTTCAAACATTTTTGAGTCCTAGGTTATTTTTCCAATTTTTCTTAAATATTTTTATTGGATTCCAATCTCTTCTGTACTTGTTTGTTTGGGAAGAGTGTTTTAAGGAATCCTTGTTTGTTCTATTTAAGAAAAACAAAAGAAAGGGAGGGTAGTGAACCTTGTTGAATCCAAAGCTAGGGAACAGAGATGGATCCAAATCCAAAGTTGGATGAGAGCCTCATTGAAACTCGAATGTTGGAGAACCTTAAGTGAATCCAAACCCTTAGAAACCAAAAAAAGTGAACCATGGACTATTTTGCTCATTGGAGTTAAAATTGTGAAGGCATGATGCATCCTAACTCTTTTGGAAACAAAGAAGTGAGCAATGGCCTGATTTACTCATTGGAGTTAAATCAAGAAGGCATGATGAATCCAAGTTCTTTAAATCCATGTTTTCAAAAACCTTGGACCTCTAGTAATTCTCAAGTCCTTGGAAAATTTTCAAAAAAAATAAAAATAATAAAAAGGATGAATCTTAGTCAGTTTTCTTTCTTATGAATGAAAAACAATTAATGATATTGATTCATCCGGTTTTGTGTTCTCAAAAGGATAGGGTTTGGTTTGAAGTTTTCCATTCTTGTTAAACAAGTGGATAATTCCAAAGACCATTGCTAGAATTCGATCTCTCAAATGGGAGGAAAAGTCCTTTGTGGTGAAGAGCCATGAAGAGAAAAAAAAATCCCAACCACTAACCTTTTTTTCTTCTTCTTCTTAGGAATGGAAGAATGTGAGTGGTGGAAGAAGAGGTCGAATCTCAAGAAGATCGACCAATCAAAAAAAAAAAAATGATTCAACAAGTCACTATCCTAACCGGTTTAGCATAAAGGACTACTCTCTAAACACTCATCTTTTCCAATATTCTTTGTGTACCAATTATTGTTTAATCTTGTTTCTTTAGTTTCTCTTATTTGCAATCTATTTTTCATCTAAACTTCCTTATCCCTCACGTTGAGTACTTTAAAATTTTAAATCTCATGATGAAGGTTTAGAGGAGGAAAGCATGAATATTCTAACGGGGAAGTGTTAGATGATGAAGAGGTCAAATGAAGATTAAATGAAGTAAAGAATACGATTGGTGACACAAGGAAGCTGTGGGAGTTAGTGTTCATTTGGCACCGGTTTGAAGTGTTCCTCTTTTATGTTTTTCAAGCTTGCCTTTCGGAGTCCCTCCAACCAAGCTTAAGGGGGAGAAAGAACCAAAAAGAAGGTGAAGGATGCCAAAGAAGAAGGAAAAGAAAAATGATGTCAAAGAAGGCAAGATTCTTTAAGCAAACGAAGCCGAGTTGAGACTAGACCGCACCGCACTAAAAGATGTTGAAGGTTCGTGCTCACTCGTGGACAAGTTGATAGAGGGGCCACACCGTTGGGAACAAGTTGTAGGTTCGTGCTCACTTGTGGACGAGTTCATAGAGGGACCACATCATAGGAGACAAATTGTCCCACTAGAAGATGGGCAACTTGATTAGAGATCAAAACCGGGTCACTTGCAAAGACAAGCTCGCAAAGACAAGCTCGCAAAGACAAGGGCAATGGTTGAGACAAAGCAAGGAGGCATGCGAGTTGGAAACGAAGCTAAGGAATCTCCATCACCATGAAGAGAACCAAGCTGTATGGATCATACTAACCTTAAGGCTTGTTTATCTTTCAGAAGTGAGGGGAATAAGAAGATAAAATTAGAGCATACACAATTGGTGCTCCTCAACCCAATAAATCAACAAAGAGGAAGAAACCACCATCCAAAGGAATCAGGTTGTTTCTATCCTCTCCCTCCATTAAAATTCTCTATGCAAAGTGTGATAATTTCTACCATTAAAATTGGAGTAAATTGATACACTTTGTTTGTCAATTTTTATTGCAAGGAACAATGTGCATAAAGGACTTCAAACCCAAAAGATCGTCTTTCCTTATTCTCAAGCCGATCATGAGGGGGAGCATTCGAAGCATTGATCAACATTTGGAATCCACAAATGGTGAACCCAAGAAGGGTGACCCGAGAACTAAGAATCAAGCGTGGTGAACCCAAGAGAAAGACCGAAGTGATTACCAAATCCTTGCAAGACTACAACAAGTGAAGATTAAGTGGCGACATTCTTCACAAAGGTTACAAGACCTTTTCATGCCCTTGGTCAAAGGTTCCCTAGATCCATAAAGGCCATAATCTTTTTCCATTATAAGGTTTTGTCCCAAGGGGTTTTCCTTATAAGGTTTTTAATAAGGTGGCACTCACGGTCACTCCAAACTTAGCCTCCATTCTCGAGTTCACTATGGCTAAGTTTGAGGGGGAGTATTGATCAAGAAGACCAGCCAGGCCTTGCAAGACCAAACCAACCTGACCGTACGGATTGTACGGACCGTGCAAAATCCAAGATTCTCCAAAATGTCTCCAAACATCCAAAAAAGAAGAAACAAGAATGTGCAAAACTCGGGATAAAGTATTTTCAGGATTTGGGGATCGTGCAAAACTCGGGTGCAAAAGGACATGGATATAGTTGGCAATGAATCTAGCCAAAGGAGTGTCCCAATGCAACCTTATACAACTGGTCAAAGCAAGGAGGGCTGGAGCAAGGCTGGCAATGTAAGCCTCATTAGCATTGGCTAGTTTGAATTAAAGCATTCCTATTGGTTGTTGCATTTTTAGAAAACCCTAGATTTTTCTCTATAAATGTAATGCCTCATTATCAATGAAATTTTCAACCCTTTGGGGTCCTATTCTCTCATTCTCCATGAAATCTCTCTCATTTTATTCTCCTTAGTCTCATTTACATGCTTATTCTCTTAGTTCATACTTGCATATTCTCCATGTCATTTACATTATTCTCTCATGTGTAATCTCTCTAATTCTAACATCTCCCCTCCCCCCAAAACTTCTTTGGAACATTGGTGTGGAACATCATAGACCGGGCCACCTCCATCAAATGCCTATTCTTTCTTTCAGCAACTCCATTTCGTTGAGGAGTGTATGAGCAGCTTGTTTGATGGATTATCCCATGTTTTGCTAAGTGTTGTTTGAAAGCATGGCTTGTGTACTCTCCACCATTAACTGAACTAAAAATTTTAATCTTTGCATTATAATGGTTAGTCACATTGTAGAATTTAGAGAGTATAATCGAAAATTAAGAGAAATTAGAGAAGGATCAGATAAGTGAGAGAGAAAAGAAGAAGAGTTGTTTGATTTTTAATCTCTTGATCTTATTTCTTCTAAGTGTTTTACAAGATATACGCGAGCTAGATGAAAGAGAAATATAGCCAATACAATGAAATATCCACATAGCCCAAAATGGCAATTATCTTGGGGAGACTTCCAAGTTTGCTCTTTTAGGCTGAGCTTTAGGGGCTGGCAATTACCCACTGGTTCTTAGCATGAATTCTCTCCAGCTTTTGACTTTCTGACCTGGTCTTGTTTCAACCGAGATTCCTTGCCTCTAATTCCTTTCCAACGGCTAGTTACCTCTTCTCCTTTGCGTTTGCTAACCCTTGTGTCTAGCCTTCCCACACACACTATCTTCTCATTCTCTTTAACACACATATGTTTGAAAATTCCTAAATGCTTCTAGTACTCGGTCCTTAGATGGAAGAACTGTTAGCGAACTATATTTTGATTTTCATCTATGAAAGTGACAAAATATTTATGATGTTCTCTAGTTTCACATGGTGAGGTCCAAACATCAGATTGAATTAAATCAAAACACTTTTCATAGATAGTTGGAGACTTGGAAAACACAGACTTGCAATGTTTGCCAAGTATACAAGCTTCACATACATCATTTTTAAATGAAATACTAGGTAACAAAAGTCCTAATGCTCTAGGGTGAGGATGGCCTAATCTAGCATGCCAAATAGATTTACTAACATAAGAGGGATTTAAACTAAAGTTACGAGATATATGAGAGGCTGGCTTAGTGTCTTCAAGAACATAAAGTTCCTCCTTGGCTACTCCTTTTCCGAGTAGTTTCTAGTTTCAATATCCTGAAAATGTACATCATTAGGCCCAAAGATTGCATAACAATTAAGATCAGATGTAACCTTTTTCACGTATAACAAATTAGAAGTAAACTCAGGCATGTAAAAAGTTTTAGAATCTTTACCAAACAAGCTAAGATTACCAATTCCTTTAACTAGAACTTTATCTCCATTTTCTATAGCCACATCACCTAAAGTCGGTTCTAAGTTGTTCATTAAATGAGAATTCCTTATCATATAATGTGATGCACCTGAATCTACAATTAATGGCTTTGTGATGTTTTGAGCATGGAGAGAGATGCCAGAAATTGTACTAGAATTACCAGCCTCTTTCAAGGCTTTGATGAGGGCCTCAAGATCTGATTTCCTTTCTAACTCATGTTGAGATGACACTAGAGCCCTCATTTCTCCTTCCATATATTGTGTGGATGGACCAGCGTGATGCTCAACAATTTCTTTGGTGAGGTTTGCTCTTGGTTCTTTCCACCAGCTTGGTTTGAGA
Organism: Cardamine chenopodiifolia; assembly: GCA_963922655.1. Lineage (NCBI taxonomy): Eukaryota > Viridiplantae > Streptophyta > Magnoliopsida > Brassicales > Brassicaceae > Cardamine > Cardamine chenopodiifolia. Next base: position 5,042,849 of record OZ000479.1, read on the forward strand.
CGGGGGTTGAGGATCCAGCATTTTTCTTTTGTGTGCCCTTCTTTCTTGCAATGTCCAAAGATTACATGTGGGTTTGTTACCAGATTTTTGTTATGGTTTGGAGGCTTATATGCTCCCTTGTTGGCTGTGATTAGCTCTTCTTTTCCCCCAAAGGGTCCGTGTGATCCTTGCTCCTTTTGGATCATTGAGCACACTTCATTTAATCTTCGAAGCTTGTCAGCCCTCAGAATATGCTTGCTGAGGTCTTTGCAAGTTGGATTCAAGGTTAGAAAAAGTCCAAAGACCTTGTCTTGTTCACGCCTCTCATTTAGCACCATTGGATCTACCGAGTTTGGTCTCAACATCTCATGTTCAGCCCATAGACCTGAACTTGCCAAAGTTTTTTGTAAACTCCAAGTCTTCTTGGCTTAAGTCATTGATAGCTTTCTTTACTTCGTAGACCCAGCTCAAATTTGAAGTGTTCCCATACACATTTTGAAGTGTAGCCCACATTTCCTTGGAGTTTTCACAATAAGAGTATGCTTCAAGGATGGCTGCTTCAAGTGAGTTATGGATGATTCTGAGCACCATTTGGTCCACTTGAAACCACTTATCTTCATAATCACCGATGGATTCTAATCCATCTTTGGTGGTTCTTTTCTCTGCCATCTTCTTAGGCTCTTTTGGATCTTTTCCTTTCAAGACATGGCTCCAAAGCCCACGACCACATAGAGTTGTTCTTATCATTCTTGACCACAACAAATAGTTGACACCCTTCAAGATGACTGTAATAACAATTGGTTTAGAGTTTTCCATGGTGTTTCAAGATTTATTCACCAGACAATTCTATTAACCAGAGGATTAAGAGATTTTCTTAAGAAATTTTAGAGAAGCTTCAAGAAATACACTTTTTCAGCCTTTTCACAACTCAAGAGTTAATTACTTTAAGGACTAAGTCTCAGAGTGAAAAAGGATTGACAAAGAGTATTCCCAGAATTTTAAAAGAAGAGATTTGAAAAATAGAATAACAAGAGTTTGATTTAGTTAAGAACCTTGCTCTGATACCATATTGAATTTGCGGAATAGAAGATTAGAGAGTTTGAGAGTGTTTGCAAGAGAAATAAGAGAATGAGAGATTAAGAGAAGTTTCCATTAGAATTAATTTAAGGTTACAGCAAGAGATACATTATATAGAAGTGAAACTCGACTTGTATAAAGGAGAAGAAGCTTCCAATGGTCTTATTAAGTTTGAAATTCAAAATCAGCTCCTTCCTTTCACGGAACCCAAGAAAGCTCTCCAACAACTCTTTTCTTGCTCCTTTGCACTTCAAGTTAACTTTCTTATGTTCATTTTCTTCTTTATTCAACACCCAACACCCTCTATTGGAACTTCTTTCCCGTTTGCTATCCTAACACTAATGCGGTTCTACAATCTCCAACAACTTAGCATAACAAATCATATTATGACTTGCTTCCGAATCTATTATCACATTTCTCTTAGCCTTAGAGGTAAAGAAACCCTTATCAGATTTTGCAAGCTTTGAGCACCTTCCTCTTTCTGAACTTGTTGACACACTTCATTTAATGTTGGTAAGAGTCATCAAGTGTGAGTAAGAGACCGAACACTAGATTTTGCTCTCTCCTCTCATTCAACTCCTTTGGGTCATTTGTTGTAGGTCTAAGCATTTCCAGCTCTTCCCACAACCCTCTAAACTCCCCAAAAAAGTCCTTGAAAGCCTTCCCATTCTGCTGAAGGTCGTTTAATGCCTTCTTCACCTTAAAGATCCTTGAAATGTTTGAGATGTCTCTATAAACTCCCTTGAGCGTCTCCCATATCTCCTTGGAGTTCTCACAGTATGAATAGGCCGACAGTATAGATGGCTCAAGGGAGCTTTGAAGCGCATCCAAGACTTGAGCAACTTCTTGCTCTCGCTTCCTCTCCGTCATACCGCCATCTTCAACCCTTTTTTCTTTAGCGTTCCCCATCGAGCTATCAACATACTCCAACATCCCTCTTCCGCTTAGGACTATCTTTGTGGTCCTTGACCACAAAATATAGTTATACCCCTTGAGAATAACCATATTCTTTGAGCTTTCTATGGCTTGAAATTTTTTGGTTAATAGTACACACGAGACAGAAAAGAAAGAGAGTGATTTAAAGTGTTTGAGAGTACGAATGAGTTTAAGATCTTGTTTAGGACCTTAAGTGCTCTGATACCATGTAGATTTTAGAGGATATGAAGGTGATTTTAGGCGGAAGAAGATTAGAATAGAGGAGTAATGAAGATGATGAATAAAAGCTTTATGAGAGAAAAACTTGTATATTTTCGTGTGCTTTGTCTTCTTACAATGCATTTCACATATATACACGTTTTACATGAATTATGGAGAGAGAAATATCTCACCAACACCTCTGCACAAGTATAGGCGAGCAATGCTTCTCCCAAGTGCTCCTACCTACTCCTCTTTGCAACTTGCTCACTTGTGCTAAGAGAGAAAAACTGGTCTACTTCTAAGCACTCTTGTTCCTTCTCTACTTCTTTTTTGGTCTCGTTTTAGTTGATCTAAACTACTCATTGGTACTTTATTTCATGTGCAAGCAAGAATTTATTCTTCTTTCCTTCATTACTTTTTTTGCACGGTATACCTTCTCCTTTTACTCCTGAACTTTCACCATACTCCCACACACTTGCTATACATGCTAACTCTTTCCACTTGATATTGTCTCCTTTCCAATCACGCGCACACACCTTCACATCCATATTCTCAACAGAGGTGTCATTGGAATGAGTGTTGTCTTTCTTTCTTTGAACTCGAACAAATGTCGATTTGTAAATCCATCATGGATGACTCTTCGATGAGACTGCCATGGTCTTCCAAGGAGGATGTGACCAGCTTCTATAGGCAAAACGTCGTAGAAGATCTCATCTTTATATTTTTCGATAACAATTGGCACGATCACTTGATGATTAACTTTCATTTCTCCACTATCGTTAAGCCATTGAAGATTATACGCCTTTGGGTGCTTCGTGACGTTTAGTCCAAGCTTCTCAACCATAAGGTTGCTTGCCACATTAGTGCAGATTCCACCATCGATAATTAAGCTACATACCTTTCCATGATCGTGACATCGCGTGTGGAACAAGTTTTCCCGTTGCTCTTGCTTCATAGTCTTAGATTGGACCATCAAGTTTCTCCATGACACAAGTAGCTCTCCTACAGCCGATAGCTCTTCGCTTTCTTCTTGGAATTTAGGAGTATCTGGGGGCTTTTCTTCTTCGGACTCAATGTCTCCATTCTCAAGAAGAACCATTATCCGTTTGTTGGAACATTCATTGGCGTAATGCCCTTTTCCTTGGCATTTGTAGCATCGCACATTGCTTGCTTTACTTACGGCCTTGTTCCCTTGACTAGCTACGAACAGTCTAGTCTCTGTCTTAGTGTTTTGAATGGTCGTCTTTGTATCTCCGAGAAATTTAGGCTTATCTTCTCTCGGATAGCTTGGTCGTGTAGTCTTGAAGTTACTCTCCTCTTGAGTTGTTGTTCGACTAAGATCCCATTAGCTGAGTGCATAGTCATAGAATTCAGTAACTGCTACTCTTACTCCATTGATCTCCGAGTAGTGTTGGCATTCGAACACCAACTCGATCTTTTTTCCCACTCTAAGTAAGTATCCGGGGAGTTTTTGCCGTGAAACACCGGAATCTTCAGTTTGAGTCCTCCGAATCCTTCTTGTGATTGGACTCCTTCTCTTCGAACACATCTTCTTTGGTGACTATTGTGAGATGCACTACTATGTCCCATTTTAATCTTTGGCTGCTCATCTCGCGGTGCTCTCGTTGGATCCGTCTTGGTTCTCTACCATGTTGCAAACTCTCTCCTCGATCAGATTGTGGTTTGAACTCTTGGCGAAGGGTCTCGATCCTTTCATTGAGTAATCTCTCTAATCGGGTGGTGACGGCTTCAAGGAAAAGATTGTTGTGGTTTGGTCCTTCTTCTTCTTCCATCATCGATCTCGTCTCGAACAACTTGATGTATCACTCGATGTATCTTCAACATGTACGTGCAAGAAACCCTACAACACGAGAACACCCATGTGACACCCAAGGGACACACAAGGGACACCGAGTCTACAAGTTTCTTAGGAGATAACTTGTTTTGGAAGGCATGAGCTTAGTGTCTTCACTATCTCATTGGAGTGAAGACACCCTTAAGACATCAAGGTATTGTACTTCTTTCTCCACCTCGGATTTACCCCATAGAGTTTGCCGAGGGGGTTTTTAACGAGGCAAGATCACTTGGTGCATCAACATCCTTTTCCATTGTTTATCTTGTTTAGAAATGTCCATGACAAGTTAAGGTAAGCAAAACGTGTGTGATCCCATCTTCAAGAAGACATCTACTTAAATAAAGTGTTTTTTAGCATCTTAGAACATTTTTGGTTTTAATTCTCAAGGGGTCTAAATTAGGATTTTGTTAGAAATTTGAACCAAGGTGGAATATTTTTAAAAGACCTAGAGTGCTTCATATAAAAGCCTCTAAACCCTTGTAATTTCTGTGTTAGACCGCTTTTGATAAATCAAATCGAGAAAATTTCTTCTCCTTTGTTCTTGAGAGATTCAAGATCAAAACCTTCACGCTTTGTAGCTTGGCTAAGTGTGGGGGCGTTGTATCAAGGGGCTGTCACACTCCTTGTGGTTCACGATTCTATCCACCTTCTATCTATCCCCATAGTTAGTTTTGTAAGATTTTAGGGATTATAAATGATAGATTTTGAAATAAACTTGAAGGAAAACCATAGTAGAAAATTAGAGAAGAATTTCTTATTGATCTTTGTGAATTACATAGCATATTTATAGGAGAATTACAATGGAACCTAGGTTTAAGTTTAATTTGAACCAGCCAATAGGAGAGTAGTCTTTGGAGCGCCCATGACCATGCCAGCCTGGTCCAGCCTGGTTCCAGCCCTCCCTTGACCAAATGGATAAGAAGGAAGACCAAGGACAAGCCCCAATGCACCTGGACGCTCTAGTGACTTGGTGCATGATCCGAACGTTGCCAAGCTTCTCGAAGACTCTAGAAGACTCTCGAAGACTTCGTTAAACATTCTGGAGGCTCCCTTAGGTCGTACGGTCTTGTACGGCCTTGTACGGATCCGTACGGTCTTGTACGAACTTGTACAGATCCGTACGAACTTGTACGGACACCCAAATCCAACCATCTTCCCTAAGCTCCCTTGATGATATGCTTGATTAATACTCCCCCTCAAACTTAGCCAGAGTGTCGGAATGAAGGCTAAGTTTGGGAACTGGGACTACAACCTCATTAAAAACCTTACCAAGGAAAACCCAGTGGGACAAAACCTTGGTAAGGGAAAAAGAGTGCGGTCTTCTCGGAACAGGCAAGTATTATCAAGGATGATTAAGGTCTACTAACCCAAGTTTGCTATGGATGTGGTTGCAAACTTTGAGGCTAGTAGCCTTGGTGAAGATGTCGGCCAACTGGTCTTCACTCTTGGTGTAGCATGGAAGTATCACCCCTTCTATGATCTTCTCTCTAACCTTGTGGCAGTCAATCTCAATGTGCTTGGTCCTCTCGTGAAATACTGGATTGGTTACTATATGAATGGGTACCTGATTGTCACAATGCATCGTGATAGGACTTGAAGTTTCTATGTCGAGATCTTTGAGAAGTGCTTTCAACCAAACTAATTCATTTGTCAGCTTCCTCATTGCTCTATATTCTGACTCCGCACTCGAGCATGACATAACCTTCTGCTTCTTAGACTTCCAGGTCACTATATTGCCTCCAATGAAAGTACAGTAGCCAATTGTGGACTTCCTATCCATAGTGTCTCCAGCATAGTCTGCATCGCAATATCCAACTATCTCAGTGTTGCCATTCTTCCCCATCCAGATTCCTTGGCCTAGTGATCCTTTGATGTATCTCAATATTCTTTCCACCATGTTCCAATGATGCACGGTTGGTTCCTTCATATGTTGGCTAACCTGATTCACAGCAAAACATAAGTCAGGCCGTGTAATAGTCATGTAGATGAGCTTACCAACTAGACCCCGATATTGTGCTGGGTCTTCAAATGGCTTGTCAAGCGGATCATCTTCTTTCTCCCCCTTTCTCTTGACCTTGTAGCCATCTTCAAGTGGATTCTTAGCTGTTTTGGATCCTAGCTTTCTTGTCTCCTGCAATAAATCAAGAGAATATTTCCTTTGTGATAAAAATAAGCCTTCCGAGGATCGGCATATCTCTTTCCCTAGGAAATACTTGAGTTCTCCCAAGTCCTTGATATCAAAAACAGACATAAGGAATGATTTGGTTTCTTGAACCCCAACTTGATCACTACCTGAGATGATCAAGTCTTCCACATAAACCAATACCACAATAAGCCCATGGGAGCTCTGGTGAGTGAACAAGGTATGGTCGGCTTCTGACCGGCTAAATCCCCGAGCAACAAGAGTAAAGCTCAGTTTATGATACCAGGCCCTCGGTGATTGCTTTAGTCCATAAATTGCCTTTCTTAACCTTAAGACTTTTTCGGGGCTGATTTTGTGCTCTAATCCGGGTGGTGGAGTCATGTACACTTCTTCTTCCAATTCTCCTTGAAGAAAGGCATTCTTCACGTCCATTTGCCATAGATCCCATGATAGATTCGTGGCTAAGGACAAGATAACCCTAACTGTGTGAAGCTTTGCCGATGGAACTTACTGCCTTCTTTCCCTTTGGAAGCTCAGTTTCATCCCAAGTATGATTCTTATCCATTGCTCCTATCTCAGCATCCACAGCAGCAAACCATTCTTTGTGTTCTTTTGCTTCTTCATAAGAGCTCAGAATTTGGTGTTGATTAATCTTTCCAAGGAATTCTTGATGTTCTGATGGCAAGAGGGCAAGAGAACATACCACTTGGAGAGGATGAGCCACGGCTTGGCTGTTGTAATAGACCCATTTTTGTTTCCAATGATTTGTTCCATACTTCAGCCTTGTGCTTCTTCTAAGCTGATGAGCACTAATTTCTTCACTCTCATGGTCTTGACTAACCATTGGCTCCATTCCTCCAGTGGCTTCTTCTTCATGATGAGCTTGGTCATGATTACCATTATCTAGGTTGTTTACTTCCTCTTCATTGTTATTTTCACAATTTGGTCCTCCTTGTGGTTGCTGCTCCATTTGCTCTTTAACACTATCCCAATTTTGGTTCTTGTCAAAGTATCCTTGGTTTTCTATGAACTTCATGTCCCTTGAAACCAGGGTACACTTCCGTAGGGTCATAACAGATATACCCCTTTTGAGTAGTAGAATAGCCTATGAATACACATCTTGTGCTTTTGGCTTCTAGTTTGTCCCTCTAAGTACCTGGGACAAATACAAAACACAAACATCCAAGAACCTGTAAGTGATTGATAAAGGGTTTATTGTGATTTAAAACTTCAAAGGGAGAGACGTCCTTTAGGACTCTTGTTGGAATTCGGTTGATAAGATAGCAGGCCGTCATGACTGCATCTCCCCAAAAGTTTCTTGGCAGGTTGGATGGAACATCATGGCTCTAGCTACTTCCATGAGATACCTATTCTGTCTTTCACCTACACCATTTTGTTGAGGTGTGTATGGGCAGCTCGTTTGGTGGATTATTCCATGCTTAGCTAAGTGTTCTTTGAGTTTGTGGCTTGTATATTCCCCTCCATTATCCGTTTGAAGTACCTTAACATTTGTTTTGAATTGATTAGTAATGTAGTTCTGAAAATTAATGAAAGCGTAAAATACTCTATCCTTGGATGGCATTAAGGTGATCCAAGTGTATTTCGACTTTTCATCAATAAATGTCACAAAGTACTTATTATTATCTCTTGATAAACATGGGGAAGTCCATACATCCGAGTGAACCAAATCAAAACATTTTTCATATATGGTAGACGACTTTGGAAATACACTTTTACAATGTTTTCCTAAAATACAAGACTCACAAATCGAGTTATTAAAGGACATATTAGGCAATATTATTTCCAAGGCATGCGAGTGAGGATGTCCCAATCTAGTGTGTCATATTGCATTAGAACTACTAGCTAAGCATGCATTAAAACTTGATAAAGTATGATTGCTTGAAGAATCTTCTAAGATGTATAAGTCTCCTTTTGTGTTTCTTTCTCCAAGAACCCTTCCGGTCTTAATATCCTAAAAATGGAAACTATTAGGCCCAAAGATAGCATAAGCATCAAGATCAGTAGTAGCTTTCTTAACCGAAACAAGATTCAAAGTGAAAGATGGCATATAGAAAGCTTGAGATTCTTTGTTATAGCTTTCTATATTCCATCTTTCACTTTGAATCTTGTTTCGGTTAAGAAAGCTACTACTGATCTTGATGCTTATGCTATCTTTGGGCCTAATAGTTTCTATTTTCAGGATATTAAGACCCGAAAGGTTCTTGGAGAAGGAAACACAAAAGAAAATTTATACATCTTAGAAGATTCTTCAAGAAATCCTTCTTTATCAAGTTTTAATTCATGCTTAGCTAGTAGTTCTAATGCAATATGGCACGCTAGATTGGGACATCCTCACTCGCGTGCCTTGGAAATAATATTTCCTAATATTTTGTTTAATTACTCAATTTGTGAGTCTTGTATTTTAGAAAAACATTGTAAAAATGTATTTCCTAAGTCCTCTACCATATATGAAAAATGTTTTGATTTGGTCCACTCGGATGTATGGACTTCCCCATGTTTATTAGAAGATAATATTTAAGTACTTTGTGACATTTATTGATGAAAAGTTGAAATACACTTAGATCACCTTAATGCCATCTAAAGATAGAGTATTTGACGCTTTCATTAATTTTCAGAACTACATTACTTATCAGTTCAAAAAAAATGTTAAGGTACTTTGAACGGACAATGGATGGGAATATAATAGGGAAACTATTAGGCCCAAAGATAGCATAAGCATCAAGATCAGTAGTTGCTCTCCTAACCGATACAAGATTCAAAGTGAAAGATGGCATGTAGAAAGCTTGAGATTCTTTGTTAAATAGTTTTAAACTTCCCATCCCTTTAACCGGTATTTTATCACCATTAGCAATTACTACATTCCCACTAGCAGATTTAATGTTACTAATAAGATTAGGATTGAACTCCCTTGGTTGCCAATCTTTGGGCTTGAGATGTGGATGAAGGATCCAGCAATCCTCTCTTGTATGACCATCTTTCTTGCAATGATCGCATGTTTTCCTATACTTGTATTTGTAGCCATGACTTGGTTTGTAATTGCCTTTATTAGCCATTGGGAGTTCTTGTTTTCCACTAAAGAGACCAAAGGACCCTTGTTCCTTTTGAATTTGTGCACAAACTTCATCGAGGCTAGGGAGCTTCTCCAATCTCAAGATGTGCTTTATGAGGTCATTTAATGTCGGATTGAGTGTGAGAAGTAAACCGAAGACCTTATCTTGTTCTCTGCTTTCTTCAATGATTGAAAAATCCTTAGTGCTTGGACGTAACATCTATAATTCAGCCCAAAGAGATCTAAATTTCCCAATGTGTTGAGTAAATTCTAGATCCTCTTGGTTGAGATTGTTGATTGCCCTTTTTACTTCAAAGACCTAGGTCAAGTTGGAGACGTTCCTGTAAACATTCTTTAATGTATCCTAAAGCTCCTTTGTCGTGTGACAATAGGAGTATGCCTCTAGGATTAATGTGTCTAGTGAGTTTTGAAGGAGACCAACACCATTTGGTCCTTTTGAAACCATTTGATTTCCTCCTCAGTCTTGGTCTCATTTTCTTCATCTTGTGTGTCTTCTTTTGGGTTTTGTGTGATCTCAATGTGTCTCCACAAACCTCTTCCACACAAAGCAGTCTTTGTTGTTCTTACCCACAACAAGTAATTGATCCCTTTGAGTGTAACCGGAATGATCATGGTTTTTAGATTTTCCATGATCTTCTGGGTGTTTAATCACAAAGCTAGCAACTTTCTCAACTCAGCACCAATGGATTTGAGGAATTTATCTCAGAGAGAAATGAATCTAGCAACGTGAAAGGAAGAAAAAAAGAAGAGAAAATCACAAAGCTAGCAACTTTCTCAACTCAGCACCAATGGATTTGAGGAATTTCTCTCAGAGAGAAATGAAGCTAACAGCGTGAGAAAGGAAAAAATAAAGAAGAACAGCTTGGAGAATGACTAGAAATCACAACAACTGATGGAGAAATGATGGAGAATGATGGAGAATAACTAAGAATATAGCGGAATAGATAGGAGCAAGATCAATGCTCTAATACCATGTAAGATTTTAGGGATTATAAATGATAGATTTTGAGATAAACTTGAAGGAAAACCATAGTAGAATATTAGAGAAGAATTTCTTATTGATCTTTGTGAATAAAATAGCATATTAATAGGAAAAAAAAATTACAAGAGAACCTAGGTTTAACTTTAATTTGAACCAGCCAATAGGAGAGTAGTCTTTGGAGCCCCCTTGACCATGCCAGCCTTGTCCATCCTGGTTCCAGCCCTTCCTTGACCAAATGGATAAGAAGGAATACCAAGGACAAGCCCCAATGCACCTAGACGCTCTAGTGACTTGGTGCATGATCTGAACGTTGCCAAGCTTCTCGAAGACTCTAGAAGACTCTCGAAGACTTCCTTAAACGTTCCGGAGGCTCCCTTAGGTCGTACGGTCTTGTACGGCCTTGTACGGATCCGTACGAACTTGTACGGATCCGTACGGACTTGTACGGATCCGTACGGACTTGTACGGACACCCAAATCCAACCATCTTCCCTAAGCTCCCTTGATGATATGCTTGATTAATAAGTTCCTAGGTCGAGTATCCCCCCGGGTCTTTAACGCCAAATCTTTCGCATCACTTGATCTTCTTGTTGAGAATATGGATAAGAAGGCATACATGGGAAGTAGCAATGCGAGTTCACATAATAACAAAGGCAAGGAGCTGGAGTGCATAGCAAGTATCTGGGAACTTGGCGAATGCTCTAAGACTAAGGGAGAAGTGGCGTATACAACAAGTAAGGAGAAGAGTGGAGTTGATGATTTAATGAGTGGCAAAACTAGACATTGGGATGTAACTAGAAAGAAGGATTCTAGGAGAATACTAAGCAGGTCAAAGGGTTGAAAAACCAAGAAGAAGCACATGAGGAGCCATCGGGTAAAGGCAAGCTCCATGCTCCTCACCCAAAGAAGAAAGACGCCCAGGCCTTGATCTTAGCATGTTTAACCATTTTAGGAAGTCAAGGGTGTTAGTCTTTTATTCATTGTAAATTTCTGGGTCTTGTTTTAAAATTTTTTCTCTTACATGTATGCACATTAAAACCGAGCTCTAGAGAGAGAATAACAAGAAGAATTTTTCAGAAATCTCTCTCAACCTTCTTCAATCTCATTGAGTTCTTGATAATTTCTATTTCTAGTTTATTCTCCTTAAAATCAACCTGGTATCAGAGCATATTTATATTAATCAAGAAGACCAGCCAGGACTTGCAAGACTGAACCATCCCGAGCGTGCGGATTTTGTACGGACTTGTACGAATTGTACGGATTGTACAGACCGTGCAAAATCCGGGATTCCCCAAAATGTCTCCAAACATCCTAAAATGAAGAAACAAGAATGTGCAAAACTCGGGATAAAGTATTTCTAGGATTTGGGGATCGTGCAAAACTCGGGTGCAAAAGGACATGGATAACTGGCAATGAATCTAGCCAAAGGTGTGTCCCAATGCAACCTTATCCAACCGGTCAAAGCAAGGAGGGCTGGAGCAAGGCTGGAAATCTTATCCACATGGTCACAAGGAGCCTCCAAGACTAAGCCCTTATTGGCTAGTTTGAATTAAAGCATTCCTATTGGTTGTTGCATTTTGAATCTACTTAGAGAAAACCCTAGATTTTTCTCTATAAATATAATGCCTCATTATCAATGAAATGTTAGACCTTTTGGGATCCTATTCTCTCATTCTCCACGAAATCTCTCTCATTTTATTCTCCTTAGTCTCATTTACATGCTTATTCTCTTAGTTCATACTTGCATATTTTCCATGTCATTTACATTATTCTCTCATGTTTAATATCTTATATTCCGCATAATCTCTCTAATTCTAACATGGTATCAGAGTATTAAGGTCCTTAAATGTGTGCTTAATCTCCTTCTTCTTATTCTTTTATTTTCATACACTTTGTTAGCCTCTTTCACTCTGAGAATTATTCCTCAAAACCATTGGTTCTTGAGTTGTGAAAGTTGCTAACTTAGTGTTTCTAGTGAAACTGAAGAGAAATAAACGGGGGCTGTAGTGAAAAACTACATAAAAAGGGAGATTAAAGGCTGCCTTAATTGCTTATTCATGGATTCGTCTAGTGCTTCTATTTTTGGAAATGAATACACTTAGAACCATGATTTTCTGGTGCCTCATTCTATAATCTATTCCTTTTTAAGCTCCATTTTCATCTCCAAGTCATTTCTTGATTTTAAAGCTTAAACCACAATTTTTACAAAGTTAAAACCTTGGATTGTATTTTTCTTTCTTATGGAATGAAGAAATAAGTAACTCTATTGTATTTTTGTTTTTGAGATTTTTTTTGTGGTTTGAAGCAATTTCAATTAGTGAACCATGATTAAAATTGCTTGAATTCTTATGGATTGAAGCATATTTAATCACGTTGTATCTGGGTTTTAAAGGAAGAGAACCTTGGTAAAAATTTGCTCTTATGAGTTTAAGTATAAAACCTTGATGAATCCTAATCCTTGTTTTATGGGAAGAAAACTTTGGTAAAGCTATGTTTCCATAAGCATAAGCATAAAGCCATATTGAATCCAATTCCCATTGTTTTATGGGAAGAGAACTTTGGCAAAACTATGTTTCCATAAGCATAAGCATAAAGCCATGTTGAATCCAAGTCCCATTTTTAAGGGAAGAAAACTTTGGTAAAGCTATGCCCCCATGAGCATAAGCATAAAGCCATGTTGAATCCAAGTCCCGTCTTGAAAAGAGAAGAGAACCTTGGTAAAGCTATGTTATTATGAGCATAAGCACAAAGTCTTGATGAATCCAAATCTCTTTGTTTTTAAGTTACCAAAGAAAGAGAACCTCGTTGAATCCAAAAGCTAGAGAACCTTGATGAATCCAAATCCTTTGGTAGAAAATCTTGGACTACTTTCAAACATTTTTGAGTCCTAGGTTATTTTAAAAAAAAAATTCTTATTGGATGCCAATCTCTTATGTACTTGTTTGTTTGGGAAGAGTGTTTCAAGGAATCCTTGATTGTTCTATTCTAGAAAAGAAAAAGGGGGGAGGTAGTGAACATTGTTGAATCCGAAGGTAGGGAACCGAGATGGATCCAAATCCAAAGTTGGATGAGAGCCTCGTTGAAACTCGAATGCTGGAGAACCGTGAGTGAATCCAAACCCTTTGAAACCAAAAGAAGTGAACCATGACCTATTTTGCTCATTGGAGTTAAAATCAAGAAGGCATGATGAATCCTAACTCTTTTGGGATTAAAGAAGTGAACCATGGCCTGATTTACTCATTGGAGTTAAATCGAGAAGGCATGATGAATCCAAGTTCTTTAAATCCAAGTTTTCAAAAACCTTGGACCTCTAGTAATTCCTAAGTCCTTGGAAAATTTTCAAAAAAAAATAAAAGGGATGAATCTTAGTCAGTTTTCTTTCTTATGAATGAAAAACAATTAATGACATTGATTCATCCGGTTTTGTTTTCTTAAAAGGATAGGCTTTGGTTTGAAGTTTTCTATTCTTGTTAAAAGAAGTGGATAATTCCAAAGACCATTGCTAGAATCCGATCTCTCAAATGAGAAGAAAAGTCCTTTGTGGTGAAGAGCCATGAAGAGAAAAATCCCAACCACTAACCTGTGTTTTTCTCAGGAATGGAAGAATGTGAGTGGTGGAAGAAGAGGTCGAATCCCAAGAAGATCGACCAATCAAAACAATGGTTCAACAACGAGTCACTATCCTAACCGGTTTAGCATAAAGGGCTACTCTCTAAACACTAATTTTTTCCAATATACTTAGTGTACCGATTATTGTTTAATCTTGTTTCTTTAGTTTTTCTTATTTGCAATCTATCTTTCATCCAAACTTCCTTATCCCTCACGTACAGTACTTTAAAATTTTAAATCTCATGATGAAGGTTTAGAGGAGGAAAGTGTGAATATTCTAACAAGGAAGTATTAGATGATGAAGAGGTCAAATGAAGATTAAATGAAGTAAAGAAGTATGATTAGTGACACAAGAAAGCTGTGGGAGTTAGTGTTCATTTGGTACCGGTTTGAAGTGTTCATCTTTTACGTTTTTCAAGCTTGCCTTTTGAGTCCCTCCAACCAAGCTTGAGGGGGAGAAAGAACCAAAAAGAAGGCAAGAATCTTCAAGAAAACCAAGCCGAGTTGAGACTAGACCGCACCGCACTAAAAGATATTGAAGGTTTGTGCTCACTCGTGGACAAGTTGATAGAGAGGCCACACCATTGGAAACAAGTTATAGGTTCGTTGAGACTAATCTTCAAGCAAACCAAGCCGAGTTGAGACTAGACCGCACCGCACTAAAAGATGTTAAAGGTTCGTGCTCACTCGTGGACAAGTTGATACAGGGGCCACACCATTGGAAACAAGTTGTAGGTTCGTGCTCACTTGTGGACGAGTTAATAGAGAGACCGCATTATAGGAGACAAATTGTCCCACTAGAAGATGGGCCACTTTACTAGAGATCAAAACCGGGTTACTTGCAAAGACAAGCTTGCAAAGACAAGTTCGCAAAGACAAGGCAACGGTTGAGACAAAGCAAGGAGGCATCTGAGTTGGAAACGAAGCTAAGGCATCTCCATCACCATGAAGAAAACCAAGTTGTATGGATCATACTCACCTTAAGGCTGGTTTATCTTTTGGAAGTGAAGAGAATAAGGAGATAAAATCAGAGCATACATAAGTGGTGCTCCCCAACCCAATAAATCAACAAAGAGGAAGAAATCACCATCCAAAAGAATTAGGTTGTTTCTATCCTCTCACTCCATTTAAATTTTTTATGCAAAGTGTGATCATTTCTACCATTAAAATTGTAGTAAATTGATACACTTTGTTAATTTTTGTTGCAAGGAGCAATGTGCATAAAAGACTTCAAATCCAAAAGATCGACTTTCCTTATTCTCACAGCCGATCGTGAGGGGGAGCATTCAAAGCATTGATCAAGATTTGGAATCCAAAAATGGTGAACCCAAGAAGGATGACCCGAGAGGTAAGACTCAAGCGTGGTGAACCCAAGAGGAACACCGAAGTGATTACTAAAGAATGAAATCAACAAATCCTTGCAAGACTACAACAAGTGAAGATTAAGTGGCGACATTCTTCACAAAGGTTACAAGACCTTTTCATGCCCTTGGTCAAAACTCCCCTAGATCCGTGAAGGCCATACTCTCTTTCCCTTATAAGGTTTTGTCCCAAAGGGTTTTCCTTATAAGGTTTTTAATGAGGTGGTACTCACCGGTCACTCAAAACTTAGCCTCCATTCTCAAGTTCACTATGGCTAAGTTTGAGGGGGAGTATTGATCAAGAAGACCTCCCCCTCAAACTTAGCCGAAGTGATGGATTGAAGGTTAAGTTTGGAACCGGGACTACCACCTCATTAAAAACCTTACCAAGGAAAACCCGGTGGGACAAAACTTTGGTAAGGGAAAAAGAGTGTGGTTTTCCCGGAACATACAAGCATTGTCAAGGTCTTGAAAGGTCTACTAGTCCGAGTTTGCTATAAATATGGTTGTAAACTTTGAGACTAGAAGCCTTGGTCAAGATGTCAGTAAGCTGATCTTTTTCTATCCCTTCCGTTTGACCTTGTAGCCAACTTCAAGTGGTGTTTTTGCTAGTTTGGCTCCTAGTTTCTTTGTTTCACTTAACCAATCGAGGGTGTACTTTTTCTTTGAGAAATGAATAAGCTTGTAAGATTTTAGAGATTATGAAAGAGGAATTTCGAGATAAACTAGAAGGAAAACCATGATAGAATATTAGAGAAGAATTTCTTATTCATCTTTGAGAATTACATAGCATATTTATAGGAGAAATACAAGGGAACCTAGGTTTAACTTTAATTTGAACCAGCCAATAGGAATGTAGCCTTTGGAGCACCCTTGACTATGCTAGCCTGGTTCCAGCCCTTCCTTGACCGAATGGATAAGAAGGAAGACCAAGGATAAGGTGCCAATGCACCTGGACGCTCTAGTGACTTGGTGCAGGATCTGAATGTTGCCAAGCTTCTCGAAAATTCTCTAAGACTTCCTCAAATGTTCCGGAGGCTCCCTTAGGTTGTACGATCTTGTACGGTCTTTTATGACCTTGTACGGATCTGTACGGACTTGTACAAACGTGTACCGATACGTACAGACTTGTACGGCCACCCAAATCCAACCATCTTCCCTAAGCTCCTTTGATGATAAGCTTGATTAATACTCTCCCTCAAACTTAGCTGGAGTGTCGTAATGAAGGATAAGTTTGGGAACCGGGACTACCACCTCATTAAAAACCATACCAAGGGAAACACAGTGGGACAAAACCTTGGTAAGGGAAAAAGAGTGTGGTCTTCCCGGAACATGCAAGTATTATCAAGGATGAGTAAGGTCTATTAACCCAAGTTTATTGTGGATGTGGTTGAAAACTGTGAGGCTAGCGACCTTAGTGAAGATGTCAGCCAACTGATCTTCACTCTTGGTGTAACATGGAAGTATCACTCCTGCTATGATCTTCTCTTTGACCTTGTGGCAGTCGATCTCAATGTGCTTGGTTCTCTTGTGAAATACTGGATTTGTTGCTATATGAATGGTTGCCTGATTGTCACAATGCATTGTGATAGGACTTGAAGTTTCTATGCCAAAATCCTTGAGAAGTGCCTTCAACCATACTAATTCATTTGTTAGCTTCCTCATTGCTCTATATTATGACTTCTCACTCGAGCATGACACAACCTTCTTCTTCTTAGACTTCCAAGTTACTAGGTTGCCTCCAATCAAAGTGCAGTAGCCCATTGTGCACTTCTACACAAAGCAGTCTTAGTTGTTCTTGCCCACAACAAGTAATTGATCCCTTTGAGTGTAGCCAAAATGATCATGGTTTTTAGATTTTCCATGATTTTCTTGGTGTTTAATCGCAAAGCTAGCAACTTTCTCAACTTAGCACCAATGGATTTGAGGAATTTCTCTCAGAGAAAAATGAGGCTAGCAACGTGAAAGGAAGAAAATGAAGTGAAAATCACAATGCTAGCAACTTTCACAACTCAGCACCAATGGATTTGAGGAATTTCTCTCAGAGAGAAATGAAGCTAGCAGCGTGAGAAGGAAGAAAATAAAGAAGAAAATCGTAGAGAATGAGTAGAAATGACAAAAACTGATGAAGAAATGATAGAGAAATGATGGAGAATGATGGAGAATAACGAAGAATAAAGCTGAATAGATAGGAGCAAAATCAATGCTTTGATACCATGTTAGATTTTTAGAGATTATAAATAAGAGATTTTGAGATAAACTATAAGGAACACCATTGTAGAATATTAGAGAAGAATTTCTTATTTGTCTTTGAGAATTACATAGCATATTTACAGGAGAAATAGAAGGGAACCTAGGGTTTACTTTATTTTGTCCATTGGGAGACCAGCCTTTGGAGTGCCCTTAACCATGCCAGCCTGCCCTTGACCATGCCAGCCTGGTTCCAGCCCTTTCCTTGACTAAATAGATAAGAAGGAAGACCAAGGACAATGCATCAATGCACCTGGACGCTCAAGTGGCTTGGTGCATGATCTGAACGTTGCCAAGCTTCTAGAAGACTCTCGAAGGCTTCCTCAAATGTTTTGGAGGCTCTCTATGGTTGTACGGTCTTGTACGGCCTTGTAAGGATATGTACGGACTTGTACGGACATGTATGGACACCCAAATCCAACCATCTTCCCTAAGCTCCCTTGATGATAAGCTTGATTAATAGTGATAAAATACCAGTTAAAGGGATAGGAAGTTTAAGAGTATTTAACAAAGAATCTCAAGCTTTCTACATGCCATCTTTCACTTCGAATGCTGGAGTTAAAGTCGAGAAGGTATGATCAATCCTAAC
This sequence comes from Cardamine chenopodiifolia, assembly GCA_963922655.1. Lineage (NCBI taxonomy): Eukaryota > Viridiplantae > Streptophyta > Magnoliopsida > Brassicales > Brassicaceae > Cardamine > Cardamine chenopodiifolia. The sequence goes on from OZ000479.1 coordinate 5,060,921, forward strand.
CCTTTTGGGATTAAAGAAGTGAACCATGGCCTGATTTACTCATAGAAGTTAAATCGAGAAGGCATAATGAATCCAAGTTCTTTAAATCCAAGTTTTCAAAAACATTGGACCTCTAGTAATTACTAAGTCCTTGGTAAATTTTTCAAAAAAAAAAAAAAGGATGAATCTTAGTCAGTTTTCTTTCTTATGAATGGAAAACAATTAATGATATTGATTCATCCGGTTTTGTTTTCTCAAAAGGATAGGCTTTGGTTTCAAGTTTTCGATTCTTATTAAAACAAATGGATAATTCCAAAGACCATTGCTAGAATCCGATCTCTCAAATGAGAGTAAAAGTCCTTTGTGGTGAAGAGCCATGAAGAGAAAAAATCCCAACCACTAACCTTTGTTTTTCTTAGGAATGGAAGAATGTGAGTGGTGGAACAAGAGGTCAAATCTCAAGAAGATCGAACAATCAAAACAATGGTTCAACAACGAGTCACTATCCTAACCGGGTTAGAATAAAGCACTACTCTCTAAACACTAATCTTTTCCAATATACTTAGTGTACCAATTATTGTTTAATCTTGTTTCTTTAGTTTCTCTTATTGCAATCTATCTTTCATCCAAACTTCCTTATCCCTCATGTTGAGTACTTTAAAATTTTAAATCTCATGATGAAGGTTTAGAGGAGGAAAGCGTGAATATTCTAACGGGGAAGTATTAGATGATGAAGAGGTCAAATGAAGATTAAATGAAGTAAAGAAGTATGATTGGTGACACAAGGATGCTGTGGGAGTTAGTGTTCATTTGGTACCGGTTTGAAGTGTTCATCTTTTACGTTTTTCAAGCTTGCCTTTCGGAGTCCCTCCAACCAAGCTTGAGGGGGAGAAAGAACTGAAAAGAAGGCGAAGGATGCCAAAGAAGAAGGAAAAGAAAAATGATGTCAAAGAAGGCAAGAATCTTTAAGCAAACCAAGCCGAGTTGAGACTAGACCGCACCGCACTAAAAGATGTTGAAGGTTCGTGCTCACTCGTGGACAAGTTGATAAAGGGGCCACACCGTTGGAAACAAGTTGTAGGTTTGTGCTCACTTGTGGATGGGTTGATAGAGAGACCGCATCATAGGAGACAAAATTGCCCCACTAGAAGACGGGCCATTTTACTAAAGATCAAAACTGGGTCACTTGCAAAGACAAGCTCGCAAAGACAAGGGCAACGGTTGAGACAAAGCAAGGAGGCATCTGAGTTGGAAAAAAAGCTAAGGCATCTCCATCACCATGAAGAAAACCAAGTTGTATGGATCATACTCACCTTAAGGCTGGTTTATCTTTCGGAAGTGAGAAGAATAAGCAGATAAAATCAGAGCATACACAAGTGGTGCTCCACAACCCAATAAATCAACAAAGATGAAGAAACCACCATCCAAAGGAATTAGGTTGTTTCTATCCTCTCCCTCCATTTAAATTCTCTATGCAAAGTGTGATCATTTCAACCATTAAAATTGGATTAAATTGATACATTATGTTTGTCAATTTTTCTTGCAAGGAGCAATGTGCATAAAGGACTTCTTCAAACCCAAAAGATCGACTTTCCTTATTCTCACGCCGATCGTGAGGGGGAGCATTCGAAGCATTGATCAAGATTTGGAATCCACGAATGGTGAACCAAAGAAGGATGACCCGAGAACTAAGACTCAAACGTGGTGAACCCAAGAGGAAGACCGAAGTGATTACCAAAGAATGAAATCAACAAATCCTTGCAAGACTACAACAAGTGGAGATTAAGTGGCGACATTTTTCACAAAGGTTACAAGACCTTTTCATGCCCTTGGTCAAAGGTCCCCTAGATCCGTGAAGGCCATACTTTTTGTCCCTTATAAGGTTTTTAATGAGGTGGCACTCACGGGTCACTCAAAACTTAGCCTCCATTCTCAAGTTCACTATGGCTAAGTTTGAGGGGGAGTATTGATCAAGAAGACCAGCCAGACCTTGCAAGACCAAACCATCCCGACCGTACGGATTTTGTACGGACTTGTACGGATTGTATGGACCGTGCAAAATCCGGGATTCCCCAAATTGTCTCCAAACATCCTAAAATGAAGAAACAAGAATGTGAAAAACTCGTGATAAAGTATTTTCAGGATTTGGGGATCGTGCAAAACTCGGGTGCAAAAGGACATGGATAGTTGGCAATGAATCGAGCCAAAGGAGTGACCCAATGCAACCTTATCCAACCGGTCAAAGCAAGGAGGGCTAGAACAAGGCTGGCAATCTTATCCACATGGTCAAAAGGAGCCTCCAAGACTAAGCCATTATTGGCTTAGTTTGAATTAAAGCATTCCTATTGGTTGTTGCATTATTCTTATCCACATGGTCAAAAGGAGCCTCCAAGACTAAACCGCATCGCAGTATCCAACTATCTCAGTGTTGCCATTCTTTCCCATCCAGATTCCTTGGCCCAGTGATCCTTTGATGTATCTCAATATTCTTTCCACCATGTTCCAATGATGCACGGTTAGTTCCTTCATATGTTGGCTAACCTGATTCACAGCAAAATATAAGTCAGGCCGTGTAATAGTCAAGTAGATGAGCTTACCAAGTAGGCGCCGATATTGTGCTTGGTCTTCAAATGGCTTGTCAAGCGGATCATCTTCTTTCTCCCCCTTTATCTTGACCTTGTAGCCATCTTCAAGTGGAGTCTTAGCTGGTTTAGATCCTAGCTTTCCTGTCTCCTGCAATAAATCAAGAGAATATTTCCTTTGTGATAGAAATAGGCCTTCCGAGGATAGGCATATCTCTATCCCTAGGAAATACTTGAGTTCTACCAAGTCCTTGATATCAAAAACAAACTTAAGGAAATATTTGGTTTCTTGAATCCCAACTTGATCACTACCTGAGATGTCAAGTGATCCACATAAACTAATACCACAATAAGCCCACGGGAGCTCTGGTGAGTGAACAAGGTATGGTCGGCTTCTAACTGGCTAAATCCTCGAGCAACAAGTGTGAAGCTCAGTTTATGATACCAGGCCCTCGATGATTGCTTTAGACCATAAAATGCCTTTCTTAACCTTAGGACTTTTCCAGGGCTAATTAAGTGCTCTAATCCGGGTGGTGGAGTCATGTACACCAAGAATGAAGACCAGCTGGCTGACATCTTCACCAAGGCTGCTAGCCTCAAAGTTTGCAACCACATCCACATCAAACTTGGGTTAGTAGAATTTTTTCATCATTGATAATACTTGCTTGTTCCGGGAAGACCACACTCTTTTTCCCTTACCAAAGTTTTTTCCAACTGGGTTTTCCTTGGTAAGGTTTTTAATGAGGTGGTAGTCCCGGTTCTGAAACTTAGCCTTCATTCCGACACTCCGGCTAAGTTTGAGGGGGAGTATTAATCAAGCATATCATCAAGTGAGCTTAGGGAAGATGGTTGGATTTTGGTGTCTGTACAAGTTTGTAAGGATCCGTACAAGGCCGTACAAGACCGTACAACCTTAGGGAGCCTCTGAAACATTTAAGGAAGCCTTCAAGAGTCTTCTAGAAGCTTGGCAACGTTCGGATCATGCACCAAGCCACTTGAGCGTCCAGGTGCATTGGCGCCTTGTTCTTGGTCTTCCTTTTTATCATTCGGTCAAGGAAGGGGCTGGAACCAAGCTGGCATGGTCAAGGGCGCTCCAATGGATGGTCTCCCATTGGATAGTTCAAAATAAAGGTAACCCTAGGTTCTCTTGTATTTCTCCTATAAATATGCTATGTAATTCTCAAAGATCAATAAGAAATTTTTCTCTAATATTCTACTATGGTGTTACTTCTAGTTTATCTCGAAATCTCTCATTTATAATCTCTAAAATCTAATAACCACTACATTCCCACTAGCAGATTTACTGTTACTAATAAAATTTGGATTACTAATCATGTGATGAGAAGCTCCGTAATCAATAACAAGAGAAGTGCTAGTTTTAATACGTTTAGTAGCAAAGTAGGTTTTAATAGGTCACTTGCAAACACAAGCTTGCAAAGACAAGCTCGCAAAGACAAGGGCACCAGTTGAGACAAAGCAAGGAGGCATGCGAGTTGGAAATGAAGCTAAGGCATCTCCATCACCATGAAGAAAACCAAGTTGTATGGATCATACTCACCTTAAGGCTAGTTTATCTTTTGGAAGTGAGGAGAATAAGGAGATAAAATCAGAGCATACACAAGTGGTGCTCCCCAACCCAATAAATCAACAAAGAGGAAGAAACCACCATCCAAAGGAATTAGGTTGTTTCTATCCTCTCCCTCTATTTAAATTCTCTATGCAAAGTGTGATCATTTCAACCATTAAAATTGGAGTAAATTGATACATTATGTTTGTCAATTTTTCTTGCAAGGAGCAATGTGCATAAAGGACTTCTTCAAACCCAAAAGATCGACTTTCCTTATTCTCACGCCGATCGTGAGGGGGAGCATTTGAAGCATTGATCAAGATTTGGAATCCACGAATGGTGAACCAAAGAAGGATGACCCGAGAACTAAGACTCAAGCGTGGTGAACCCAAGAGGAAGACCGAAGTGATTACCAAAGAATGAAATCAACAAATCCTTGCAAGACTACAACAAGTGAAGATTAAGTGGTGACATTCTTCAAAAAGGTTACAAGACCTTTTCATGCCCTTGGTCAAAGGTCCCCTAGATCCGTGAAGGCCATACTCTTTTTCCCTTATAAGGTTTTGTCCCAAGGGGTTTTCCTTATAAGGTTTTTAATGAGGTGGCACTTACGGCCACTCCAAACTTAGCCTCCATTCTCGAGTTCACTATGGCTAAGTTTGAGGGGGAGTATTGATCAAGAAGACCAGGTAGGCCTTGCAAGACCAAACCAACCCGACCATATGGATTTTGTACGGACTTGTACAGATTGTACGGACCGTGCAAAATCCGGGATTCTCCAAAATGTCTCCAAACATCATAAAGAAGAAACAAAAAATGTGCAAAACTTGGGATAAAGTATTTTTAGGATTTGGGGATCGTGTAAAACTCGGGTGCAAAAGGACATGGATGCTGGCAATGAATCTAGCCAAAGGAGTGTCCCAATGCAACCTTATCCAACCGGTCAAAGCAAGGAGGGCTGGAGTAAGGCTGGAAATCTTATCCACATGGTCAAAAAGAGCCTCCAAGACTAAGCTCTTATTGGCTAGTTTGAATTAAAGCATTCCCATTGGTTGTTGCATTTTTTAGAAAATCTTAGATTTTTCTCTATAAAGGTAATGCCTCATTATCACTGAAATGTTAAACCCTTTGGGGTCCCATTCTCTCATTCTCCACGAAATCTCTCTCATTTTATTCTCCTTAGTCTCATTTACATGCTTATTCTCTTAGTTCATACTTGTATATTCTCCATGTCATTTACATTATTCTCTCATATTTAATATCTTATATTCCTCATAATCTCTCTAATTCTAACACTTGTTCCTTCTGAATTTGTGCACAAACTTCATCAAGGCTAAGGAGCTTCTCCGATCTCAAGATGTGCTTTATGAGGTCGTTAAATGCCGGATTGAGTGTGAGAAGCAAACCGAAGACCTTATCTTGTTCTCTCCTTTCTTCAATGATTGAAAAATCCTTCGTGCTTGGACATAACATCTCTAATTCAGCCCAAAGAGATCTAAATTTCCCAAAGTGTTAAGTAAATTCTAAATCCTCTTGATTTAGATTGTTGATTGCCCTTTTTACTTCAAAGACCCAGGTCAAATTGGAGATTTTCCCGTAGACGTTCTTTAGTGTATCCCAAAGCTCCTTTGCTGTGTCACAATAGGAGTAAGCCTCTAGGATTGATGGGTCTAGTGAGTTTTGAAGGAGACTCAAAACCGTTTGGTCCTCTTGAAACCATTTGATTTCCTCCTCAGTCTTGGTCTCATTTTCTTCATCTTGTGTGTCTTATTTTGGGTTTTGCGTGATCTCAATGTGTCTCCACAAACCTCTTCCACACAAAGCAGTCTTTGTTGTTCTTGCCCACAGCAAGTAATTGATCCCTTTAAGTGTAACCGGAATGATCATGGTTTTTAGATTGTCTATGATTTTCTTGGTGTTTAATCACAAAACTAGCAACTTTCTCAACTCAGCACCAATGGATTTGAGGAATTTCTCTCAGAGAGAAATGAAGCTATCAACGTGAAAGGAAGAAAATGAAGAGAAAATCGCAAAGCTAGCAACTTTCTCAACTCAGCACCAATGGATTTAAGGAATTTCTCTATGAGAAATGAAGCTAGCAGCGTGAGAAAGAAGAAAATAAAGAAGAACAGCTTTGAAAATGACTAGAAATGACAAGAAATGATGGAGAAATATCAAGAACTGATGGAGAAATGATGGAGAATGATGGAGAATAACCAAGAATAAAGCGGAATAGATAGGAGCAAAATCAATGCTCTGATACCATGTAAGATTTTAGAGATTATGAATGAGGAATTTCGAGATAACCTAGAAGGAAAACCATGGTAGAATATTAGAGAAGAATTTCTTATTGATCTTTGAGAATTACATAGCATAATTATAGGAGAAATACAAGGGAACCTAGGTTTAACTTTAATTTGAACCAGCCAATAGGAGTGTAGCCTTTGGAGCGTCCTTGACCATGCCAGCCTGGTTCCAGCCCTTCCTTGCCCAAATGGATAAGAAGGAAGACCAAGGATAAGGCGCAAATGCACCTGGACGCTCTAGTGACTTGGTGCATGATCTGAACGTTGCCAAGCTTCTCGAAGACTGTCGAAGGCTTCCTCAAACATTTTGGAGGCTCCCTTAGGTCATACGATCTTGTATGGTCTTGTACGGCCTTGTACGGATCCGTACGGTCTTGTACAGACTTGTACGGACACCCAAATCCAACCATCTTCCCTAAGCTCCCTTGATGATAAGTTTGATTAATAAAGCCTTCCAGAGAAAGACTTATTTCAATCCCTAGAAAGTACTTCAGTTCTCCAAGATCTTTTATATCAAACACAGATTTGAGAAATGTCTTGGTTTTTAGGATACCTTCCTTATCATCTCCAGAGATAATTATATCATCTACATAAATGAGGATGACAATGATACCTTTGGTGCTTTGGAGTGTAAATAGAGTGTGATCAACCTCTGATCTTTTGAATCCTTTGGGTGTCAAGGTGAAGCTAAGTTTATGATACCAGGCTCTCGGGGATTGTTTGGGTCCATATATTGCCTTCCTAAGCTTAAAAACCTTTCCCGGAGTAATGTGGCTTCAAGACCTGGTGGTGGAGTCATGTAGACTTCTTCTTCCAATTCACCTTGTAAGAAAGCGTTCTTCACATCCATTTGCCATAAGTCCCATGAGAGATTAGTGGCAATGGACAAAACAACTCTAACTATGTGTAATTTGACTACTGGAGCGATGGTAACCTTGTAGTCTTCCCCATAACTTTGCGTGAAGCCTTTTGCCACCAAACGAGCCTTGTACCTTTCTGATGTACCCCAAGGGACTAATCCAAGGATCGGTCACGGGTACTCGTCGGCAAACAGGCTTTGACTCGGTAAAGACCGGTTTGGGGGGGGGTGTTGTCCGGACTTTCTTTGGGAATCATAAGGATGACTCCGTGGTTGATAGATTTTCTCACGGTACTTACGTTAATGAGAAAGTTGGACTTATCTGGGGATCCTTTGGACAGCTCGTCCGTGGTTAAAATCAGCGACAAGCGCTTCGGGACAACACACACGCGGCGTTCCTCAGTTGATTCCCTAATGACGCGGTCTAAACTTAGGACCACTCGGGATAACGTGTCAATCCGTCGTGCCAAAACGTGTCTTGGTCGAGGAAAGGACGTTTCTTCCCCAAATAAACTAGTAAAGCTCAAGAAAAATACAGGGAGCCGAGTTTTGAAAAATGATTTCAATCTCAACCCGTTTTCCAGCTTGACTATTAAAAGACGCGGTCAGACTAGGACCTCTTGGAAACGCTACTCGCTACTCGACAAGAACTGGTCTCAGCCAAGCAACAAGATGTAGCCTTTTAAACGAAAAATATAAGTGTCGGAACAAGGATATTAGCCGAGGGTCCAACACTTGGTCAGATCTCAGCCGATCTTGTCCAGAAATGTTCGGTAACGATGGAACCGAGGCTCAATACTTGGTCAAGGCTCAACTCAAATTTTTCCAGAGAAAAGAAAAGTTAAAAAGGCAACTTAGAGGAGCGTTTAGCCCTGGTACCAGTTGATGTACCCCAAAGGATTGATCCAAGGATCGGTCACAGGTACTTGTCGGCAAACAATCTTTGACTCGGTAAAGACCGGTTGCCAGAACGCTGAAGACTGATTGCCGGAACGCTAAAGATTGGTTGCTAAAACGCTAAAAACTAAGGATAGAAGGATGAAGCGAAGAACCGAGGATGACTCGACCCGATTCTTCATGAAAGAGATGGAATGGGAAGAGACGCGACACAAGGGGTATGGAACGTCCCTTGATACGGCGAAGCCGGTGACGGTTCCAAGCCCGACTCGAGGAAACGTTCCCGGAGAGAGGTTCAAGAGAATAAACTCGATTGGACCTTGAAAGAGAAAAACTCTAAGTAATTTTATCCAAAAGTCTAACGTTTCACTGAAAGGGTAAGGCGCCTTTTATAGGCTACAACTTAAGGGCTTAGCGTCCCACTAAGGCCGATAAAGACACATCCGGTAGCGGGCCGCTTAACGACAAACAACAAAAGCGAAAAGAAAAACTTAATGAAATGAAACCCAAAACGCGGGTGGGCTTCCTTTGGCTAGAAATACGCTTTGTCAACCTTCTTTAGCCCGGACGTTTAAGAAAGTTTGACCTAGGTAAAGCGTGTTGCGCCAAGTATGCTTAACCTAGGTGCAATTCTCTTGGTGTCTTGGGTGCGTTTTCACCTTGTGATGGTGAAGATGCTTAGTTCCTTAGCATCGGTGTTGGTGCGGGTCGGCTCGGCCTAGGTGGTTTCTTGGTCTATGAAGTGTTGTACCATTCGCACGAACTTGTCCCTATAAAGCTTGGCCTTGCTTCTTTTGATGGGTCCAAGTGGAAGGACGGGAACCTCCAAAGCCTTTTCTTGATTGAGTAATGACGAGTCTGGGTGCTCGGTATCGTCTGTATGTGGACTGTTCGAGGATGGGTGGCACTTGTCCGTGGAACGGGTAGCGATCGGATAATTCCTGTCTGCGATCGGGGAAGACTTGTCTGCGGACCGTTCTGCAGACTGTTCTATAGAGCCGTTAAGGATCGGGCCGGACTTGTCTGCGGACTGGTCTGCATAACGGGTAGTGATCGGGCCAGACTTGTCTGTGGACTAGTCTGCGGACTGTCTGGTACGTAGGTTCCTGTCATTTTCAGTCTCTCCCACGTAATGGTAAATACCCATCGAGAACTCATAGCTCGTTTTCCTTGAGGTAACTCAGCTTCATCCCCAGTATGGTTCTTTGTCATTGCTCCAATTTTATCATCTATAGCGGCAGTCCATCTTTCACTCTCTTTTGCTCCTTCATAGCTTTGAGGAATATATTAGCAATCACTACATTCCCACTAGCAGATTTAATGTTACTAATCAAATTCAGATTACTAATCATGTGATGAGAAGCTCTGGAATCAATAACAAGAGAAATTCTAGTTTTAGTAGGTTTAATAGCAAAGTAGGTGATAATGGACTCCTTTAGTGTGGCAATGGATCGAATGAGTGCCTCTAAGTCTGACTTGTGCACCACACCATTCGAGTATGCTACCATGGCCATATCATCTCTGGCTTCAAGTTTTCGATTTGAGGTTGTTTTGTTGCAGTTGAGGAGCTTGGCTTTTCTTGTGCTTGATGAGCTTGAAACTTTCTTGGCTTGAATGGTTGCCAATCTTTGGGCTTGAGATGTGGATGAAGGATCCAACAACCCTCCATTGTATGACCTTTTTTCTTGCAATGATCGCATGTTTTCCTATTCTTGCCTTTGTAGCCGTGATTTGGTTGGTAATTGCCTTTATTAGCCGTTGGGAGTTCTTGTTTTTCACTAAAGAGACCAAAGGACTCTTGTTCTTTTTGAATTTGTGCACAAACTTCATCAAGGCTAGGGAGCTTCTCCGATCTCAAGATGTGCTTTATGAGGTCGTTAAATACCGGATTGAGTGTGAGAAACAAACCGAATACCTTATCTTGTTCTCTCTTTTCTTCAATGATTGAAAAATCCTTTGTGCTTGGACTTAACATCTCTAGTTCAGCCCAAAGAGATCTAAATTTCCCAAAGTGTTGAGTAAATTCTAGATCCTCTTGATTGAGATTGTTGATTGCCCTTTTTACTTCAAAGACCCGGGTCAAGTTGGAGATGTTCCCGTAGATATTCTTTAATGTATCTGAAAGCTCCTTTGCCATGTCAGAATAGGAGTATGCCTCTAGGATTGATGGGTCTAGCGAGTTTTGAAGAAGACCCAAAAACCGTTTGGTCCTCTTGAAACCATTTAATTACCTCCTCGGTCTTGGTCTCATTTTCTTCATCTTGTGTGTCATCTTTTGGGTTTTACGTGATCTCAATGTGTCTCCACAAACCTCTTCCACACAAAGCAGTCTTTGTTGTTCTTGCCCACAACAAGTAATTGATCCCTTTGAGTGTAACCGGAATAATCATGGTTTTTTTATTTTCCATGATTTTCTTGGTCTTTAATCACAAGACTAGCAACTTTCTCAACTCAGCACCAATGGATTTGAGGAATTTCTCTCAGATAGAAATGAAGCTAGCAACGTAAAAGGAAGAAAATGAAGAGAAAAATCACAAAGCCATCAACTTTCTCAACTCAACACCAATGGATTTGAGGAATTTCTCAGAGAGAAATGAAGCTAGCAACGTGAGAAAGATGAAAATAAAGAGGAACAACTTGGAGAATGAAAGAAATGACAAGAAATGATGGAGAAATGATGGAGAATCACCAAGAATAATGCGGAATAGTAAGGATAAGATCAATGCTCTGATACCATGTAAGATTTTAGAGATTATGGATGAGAAATTGAGAGATAAACTAGAAGGAAAACCATGGTAGAATATTAGAGAAGAATTTCTTATTGATCTTTGAGAATCACATAGCATATTTATAGGAGAATTACAAGGGAACGTAGGTCTAACTTTAATTTGAACCAGCCAATAGGAGTGTAGCCTTTTGAGCACCCTTGACCATGCCAGCCTGGTTCCAGCCCTTTCATGGCCAAATGGATAAGAAGGAAGACCAAAGATAAGGTGCCAATGTACCTGGACGCTTTCGTGACTTGGTGCATGATCCGAACGTTGCCAAGCTTGTCAAAGACTCTCGAAGACTTCCTCAAGCGTTTCGGAGGCTCCCTTAGGTCGTACAATCTTGTACGGTCTTGTACGGACTTGTACGGACACCAAAATCCAACCATCTTCCCTAACCTCCCTTGATGATAAGCTTGATTAATACTCTCTAATTGAAAGTAGCTAGTAATATGATAAGAGAATGGAGATTTATTCACAAAACTAGCAACTTTCACAACTTAGCACCAATGGATTTTAGGAATAACTCTCAGAGTAAAAGTAGCTAGTAATGTGATAAGAGCTGATGAGAGGAGATGAGAAATGGAGATAGATTTGTGAAACAAGATTTTAGAATGAAATGGAGAGATTGTGAGAATAGATTTTCAAGAAAAAACGAGATTTAATAACAAGAATAGAGAATAAATATAGCTCTGATACCATGTTAGAATATGAAAGATTTAGAGAGATTACTAGAGAGAATTCATGGAGAATGAGAGAGAATAAAGTTCTACTCCATTGATTTCATTGTTTGCACAAAGGCTATATAATATAGACAAAGAGAAAAGCATAAAGCAAAAGACACAAACAATAAGAGACAAGCATTGGATGCTCTTCCTTGCTAGCTGGCACATAAGGTTAGAAAACTATCTTATTTTGAACTTTGAAATCAAGAGATAAGGCTCTAATTGGTCCCACTTCTTCAAACGACTATATTCTCTTCTTTTTATCCCGAGTTTTGCACGAACCTTAAAGTACTCTTAAGCCGAGTTTTGCACATAACTATATTTCACCCTTTAGCCATTTGGAGACCTTCCCTCAACTTGTATGGTCATGGCCCGTATGGATCCGTACAAGTCCATACAAGTCCAAACGATCCAGTCCATGATGAGAAGCTTGTCTAGATAGGTTTGATCAATACCTCCTTTGTTCCGTGTACTCATAACAAGCAAAAATATGGTCCATGCGTCTTTTCCAATCGAGGTATGCTTCTGGGTTAACCTTTCTGACAAATCTTGGAGCTGTGAGTTTGAGACTCAGGGCATGGGGTCTTGGCGCTTGCTCGTCTTCAACTTCATCTAAGCCCATACGTCTTCGAGGTCTCACTCTTGGTTACCGAGGGTGTTTGATTTCTTCATCGGATAAGGCATCTTGATCCGGTCCATGCCTTGGTAGTGCTTGAGGAGGCGACGTTTCTACTCGAGTTAGGCATTCTCCAAGCTGTTGGAGCTGAGTTTGGATGGTGGTGAGGATGTTTTCCCAATCTGGCTGCTCCTCCATCTCCTCGGGTTGCTAAGACAAGCTTGACCTCGGTACCTTGCAACACAAGTGTAAGAAGGTTTTAAGTATTTGTGACTTAAGAAGTGAAAGAAAATAACTTGTGGTAAAAGGGAAATGCTCAAGGTAAATAAACACTAAAAATCTAGACAGCTCACGCAAAAAGCAAAAGAGAACTAACAGCTCTAAACTAAGGCTTAACTCAGTTTAGGTGAAAAGCAACCTAGGTTAACTAAGGGATAAGAGGTTACTCGGGTTAAATTGCTTTTAATTGGGCTTGGGTTCAAACTAAATAGAGCCAGCTAATGTAAGACTCGCACCAAGTGAAAAGTAACCTAAGTGAGGAAAGAGAGAGCTACAAGACAAACCAAAAAGCAAAAGCAAGTTTGGGACCACAAAGAGAAAATTTGAATTGCGCGCTAAGGACATCACTAAAACATGTGTAGATGCATATTTCATAAGACAAACAAGCAAGGCAACATGCAACATGACATTTTCGGATCAAAAGAAAGCATCAAACAACAATGACCAAGAACACAAGATGAACAAGCTATGCGAAAATGCTAAAATGCTGCAAAACGTTAAATGCAAATGATTTACTACCTAACCGGCCTTCTATCTAAATGCATGAGATAACATTTATGATATTTTCCAAAGGTTTTAGGATGCAAATGCAGTCCTGAAGAAACGGGAAGATTAACAGAAGAAAGACAAGAAAATGCAAACACAAAATGCTAGAAACATGCAACAAGGATAAAAGATAGAACGATACACCTTTTTTGTAGGAATCTTCAGCTCTGATACCAAATATTATGTGGCTCCGGAAGCTTGGATCTTGAGCCCTAATTGAGGAATGAACCATGAGGATGGGATCAAGGAGAAGAGAGATGCTCCATCTAGCTTCTCGGCAAAAGACTGAGTGAAAGCGGAAGTGTTGGTACTAAACCGAGGGAGATGCTTCGACCATGGAATAGATATGGAAAGGGATAAATAATGGAATGAGGCGTGAACCACAAGATGAGTGTCAATAACTTGATACAATGCAACCCCCACGCCGAGCTAGGCTTTAAAGCGCAAAGAAGGCTCTTGAATCTCTCACAAACAAAGGCAGAAAAGCTTCTCAATTTTAATGTCAAAAGTGGTCTAAAAAGACCTTACAATAATTTTTAGAGGCTTTTATATGGAGCTTCTAGGTCTGTCTTAAACTTATTACAAACTGGTCCAAATATTTTAAAACCGAAATAAACCAAAAACACACGTAGATGATTTTAGGAAAAGAAAATAATGCTTTATTTGGATAAGTACCTTCTTAGGAGATAGAATCACATCCCTTGTTTATCTTGACTTGTCATGGAGGTTTCCAAGTAAAATAAATGATGGAAGAGAATGTGATGCATCAAGAGATCTTGCCTCATTAAACCCCCCTCCTCGGTAAACCCTATGGGAAAAACCCGAGGTGGGGAAAAAGAGTACAATACCTTGACCTCTTAGGGGTGTCTTCACTCCAATGAAATAGTGAAGACAAATAACTCATGCCTTCCAAAGAAAATCAGCTCCCGAGTGTTTCTTATGACCGGTGTTCCTTGAGTGCTACTCGGGTGCTCTCGGATGTTCACCTCACCTCTTAGAGCTTCTTGTATGTATGCATTGACCTTTGCTCTATAGGCTCTTGGTTTGTTCCTCTTCATGACACCGGGTGGTATGGTAGGGTCTTCGGAGCTCTTCTCTTCCTTGAATAAGTCCTTGGATTCCTCTTCTTGTTCTCTGAGTTGTGCCTGGTCTAGTGTCGGGGCCCCATCACAAAACAAAGCACACACACCCAAAAACTCTTGATTTGTACCTCAAATGGAGATGTATCTTTCAATACTCTAGTTCGAATCCTATTGATGAGATAACATGCAGTCATCACTATATCTTTCAATACGGTGATATAGTGAGGAAATCAGACCTAGAGTCCCTCCTGAAAACAATCCCTAACTTAAATCAATCCAGTATCACCTTATTTGCTTCTAAACCAAGCAAACCTTAGTAATTGATTCTGGAGCTTCTCATCATATGATTAACAATCTGGATCTTGTAACTAATAAAACTTGCTAATGGAAATGTGGTAACTGCAAATGGGGATAAAGTACCGGTTAAAGGATTAGGAGAAATAAAATTATTTGATAAAAATCTAATGCCTTTTATATGCCATCGTTCACTTCTAGTTTGTTTTCTGTCGAAAAGGCCACTAATGATTTGAATTGCTACACTATATTTGGTCCTAATGATGTAAAGTTTCAGGATATTGAGACCTGAAAGTTGCTTGGAGGAGGAGGCACTAAGGGAGAATAATATATTTTGGAGAACACCTCACCAAGCGATCAAGCCATATCTTTTAATTCATGCTTAGATAATAATGCTCTGTGGCACTCTAGATTAGGCCATCCACACTCTAGAGTTCTTGAACTTATGTTGTCTAGTATCTCGTTTAATAATGCTAGTTGTGAAGCTTGTATCTTAGGGAAGCATTGCAAAACTGTATTCAATAAGTCATCTAATATATGTGAAAAATGTTTTGACTTAGTGCATTCTGATGTTTGGACCTCACCTTGTCTATCAAGAGATAATAAGAAATATTTTGTCACCTTTATAGATGAGAAATCCAAATACACTTGTTAACTCTGCTTCCATCTAAAGATAGAGTATTTGATGCTTTTCTCAAATTTCAGAAATATGTTACTAATCAGTTTAATGGCAAAATTAAGGTACTAAGATCGGACAATGGTGGGGAATACACAGCCATAAGTTCAAGGAACATCTAGCTAAGCATGGAATTATACATCAAACGAGTTGTCCCTATATGCCTCAGCAAAATGGAGTAGATGAAAGGAAAAACTGGCATCTTATGGAAGTCGCAAGATCAATAATGTTTCACTCACATGTGCCAAAGAGATTTTAGGGAGATGTTGTGATGACCGGATGTTATCTCATCAACAGGATTCCAACTAGAGTATTGAAAGATAAATCTCCATTTGAGTACTAAACAAGATAAAACAAGAGTATTTGAAAGTTTTTGGGTGTGTGTGCTTTGTTTGGGTACCAGGTGATCAAAGAACTAAACTGGATGCTAAAAGCACAAAGAGAGTATCTTCCTAGGCTACTCAACAACACAAAAGGGATATAAGTGTTATGATCCGGTCAACAATAAGCTACTAGTTTCTAGAGATATGAAATCAAGGGTACTATGACAAAATGGATTGGAAAGTGTCAAGGATCTCGCCTTCTCAACATTAGATAAAATAAAGAGTCTTCGATTTCTCCTCAACCAACTTGGAAACCCATCAACAAGTTACAACCAGCCATTTAGTACCAGGACTAATCAAGGAAGCACCAAGACTCAACAAAATCAAAATGAGAATATAGAAGCTGATAAAGAAATGGGAAATCAAAATGATCAAGACTTAGTGAAAATCGCCTCAAAATGATGAGTTTATAGATCAAGCTGAGGGGGAGACTGAAAGTGAACCTCTTATAGATCAACATCAAGCTCCAGATCAAATGGAATCAGTTGAAGAAATCATTCCACTAAGAAGAAGCACTAGACAAAGATTTGGTCAAGAACATTGGAAGCAAATTCATGTGTACTACAACAATCAAGCTAATGCTCATCCAATACAAGTTGTGTGTTCACTTGCCCTTTTACCTCAAAGCTATAAAGAAGCTAAGGAGAGTAAAGAAAGGTTGCAGCAGTTGATGATGAGATTGGTGCCATGAGTAGAAACCATACTTGGGATGAAGTTGATTTACCTCCGGAAAAGAAAGCTGTGAGCTCAAGATGGATCTTTACAATCAAGTACCTAAGTAATGGTGATATAGAGAGGTATAAGGCACGCCAAGTTGCAAGAGGGTTCACTCAAAGCTATGGGGATGATTACACAAATAATGATCATGCAAAGCAAAGCTTCAAACAGTTAGAGTAGTTTGGTCCATTGCTAATAATCTTTCATGGGATTTATGGCAAATGGATGTGAAAAACGCATTCTTACAAGGAGAATTAGAAGAGGAAGTCTATGTGACTCCACCACTAGGTCTTGAAGATTCAATCACTCCGGGCAAAGTCTTAAGGCTTAGGAAAGAAATTTCTGGACTTAAGCAATCCCCAAGGGCGTGGTATCACAAGCTCAGCTCAACACTCAAGGATAGAGGTTTTAGAAGATGAGAAGCTGATCACACCCTCTTTCACCCTTCAAAGTCCTTAAGGCATCATTGTTATCTTGGTTTGTGTGGATGACTTGATCATTTTAGGTAGTGATCAAGTAGGTATTTAAGAAATTAAACCCTTCCTAAAATCTGTTTTTGATATTAAAGATTTGGGAGAACTAAAATACTTCCTAGGGATAGAGATATATCGGTCTCCGGAAGGCTTATTTATATCACAAAGGAAGTATACTCTTGATTTGTTGAGTGAAATAGGAAAATTAGGTTCTAAGCCAGCCAAGACACCACTTGAGGATGGCTCAAGCGAATGGGGGAAAAAGAAAAGGATGATCCACTAGACAAACCATATGTCAATCCTTCTCAATACCGAAGGCTTGTAGGTAAACTCATTTACTTGACAATCACTAGACATGACTTGTGTTTTGCTGTGAACCAGGTTAGCCAACATATGAATGAGCCTACAGTCTATCAAAGGCTCACAAGGTCAAGGCATTTGGATGAGAAAGAATGGAAATGCTGAGTTTGTTGGGTATTGTGATGCTGATTATGCTGGAGACACTATTGATAGGAAATCAACCATGGTCTATTGCACTTTCATAAGAGGCAATCTGGTTACTTGGAAGTCTAAGAAACAGAAGGTGGTGTCTTGTTCAAGTGCTGAAGCCGGAATACAAGGCTATGAGGAAATTAAAAATGAGTTGGTATGGCTGAAGGCTCTCCACAAAGATTTAGGTATAGAATTATCAACTCCAATCACCATGCATTGTGATAATCAAGCGGCAATCTATATAGCAACCAATTCAGTCTTCCATGAGAGGACAAAGCATATTCAGGTTGACTGCCACAAAGTGAGACAGAAGATTGAAGGAGTAATATTGCCATGCTTTACAAGGAGTGAAGATCAATTGGCTGACATCTTCAGCAAGGCTGCTAGTCTCAAGATTTTCAACCACATCTACAGCAAACTTGGACTAGTAGACCTCTCAAGACCATGATAAGCTCTCCTAATTCGTGAAAACCACACTCTTTTTCCTTGATAAGGTTTTTAATGAGGTGGTACTCATGGGTACTCCAAACTTAGCCATCACTCTAATCACTCTGGCTAAGTTTCAAGCCTAGCTTGTTATCTTGGTCGTGCAAATACTGTGCAAAATGATGATGTGTAAATATTGTGCAAAAGATAATTGGGGCAAAATCCAGGTCACTCGTCTAACCGTTGGAACCTAAAATATTATGCAAAAAGGTTTTGTGCAAATCTCAGTTGAAGATCGCCCGTGCAAAATTTGGGATCAACTAGCCGTGAGAAATAGAGTCGTTCGAACCTTATCTACTTGGTCATGAGCTGGCTCCAACCTTATCTACTCATTCAAAAATCAAATTCAAAATTCAAAATAAAGGCTCCTTATTAGTTGTACCTTATCTTCATATTTCTCTATATATTGTACTCCATTGTAATTAATTTCCACCAAGGAATTGAAATCCTCTTTCTCTCAATCTCTCATTCTCTTGGATCAAGAGATAATAATAAGTACTTTGTGACATTTATTGATGAAAAGTCGAAATACACTTGGATCACCTTAATGCTATCTAAAGATAGAGTATTTGACGCTTTCATTAATTTTTAGAACTACATTACTAATCAATTCAAAAAAAATGTTAAGGTACTTCGAACGGATAGTGGAGGGAAATATACAAGCCACAAATTCAAAGAGCACTTAGCTAAGCATGGAATAATCCACCAAACAAGTTGTCCATACACACCTCAACAAAAAGGTGTAGCTGAAAGAAAGAATAGGCATATCATGGAAGTAGCTAGAGCCATAATGTTCCATTCTAACCTGCCAAGAAACTTCTGAGGAGATGCAGTCATGACGGTCTGCTATTTTATCAACCGAATTCCAACAAGAGTCCTAAAGGACGTCTCTCCCTTTGAAGTTTTAAATCATAATAAACCCTTTATCAATCACTTACGGGTTCTTGGATGTTTGTGTTTTCTATTTGTCCCAGGTACTCAGATGGACAAACTAGAAGCCAAAAGCACAAGATGTGTATTCATAGGCTATTCTACTACTTAAAAGGGGTATAAGTGTTATTACCCCATCCGAAAGTGTACCCTGATTTCATAGAAAACCAATGATACTTTGACAAGAAGCAAAATTGGGATAATGTTAAAGACCTAGCCCGCTCTCCTTCAGATAGAGCCGCTAGCTTAGATTTCTTAGTCAATCATATGGGAAATCCTGCTCCAAGGGACTCTCATCAAAAGCAACCGGAGCAGCAACCACAAGGAGGACCAAATTCTGAAAATAACAATGAAGAGGAAGAAAACAACTTAGATAATGGTAATCAAGACCAAGCTCATCATGAAGAAGAAGCCACTGGAGGAATGGAGCCAATGGTTAGTCAAGACCATGAGAGTGAAGAAATTAGTGCTCCTTAGCTTAGAAGAAGCACAAGGCTGAAGTATGGACCAGATCATTGGAAACAAACAAGGGTCTATTACAACAGCCAAGCCGTGGCTCATCCTCTCTAAGCGGTCTGTTCTCTTGCCCTCTTGCCATCAGAACACCAAGCATTCCTTGGAAAGATTGATCAACACCAAATTCTGAGCTCCTATGAAAAAGCAAAAGAACACAAAGAATGGTTAGCTGCTATGGATGCTGAGATAGGAGCAATGGATAAGAATCATACTTGGGATGAAACGGAGCTTCCAAAGGGAAAGAAGGTAGTAAGTTCCAAGTGGGTATTTACAATCAAATATCAATCTAATGGGGAGATTGAGTGGTACAAAACCAGATTAGTATCCAGAGGTTTCACCCAGACATACCGATACTTTTGTGCTAGTGGCAAAGCTTCACACAGTTAGGGTCATCTTGTTCTTAGCCACAAATCTATCATGGGATCTATGGCAAATGGACATGAAGAACGCCTTTCTTCAAGGAGAATTGGAAGAAGAAGTGTACATGACTCCACCACCCAGATTAGAGTACACAATCAGCCCCGGAAAAGTTTTAAGGTTAAGAAAGGAAATTTATGGTCTAAAGCAATCACCGAGGGCCTGGTATCATAAACTAAGTTTCACTCTTGTTGCTCGGGGATTTAACCGGTCAGAAGCCGACCATACCTTGTTCACTCACCAGAGTTCCCGTGGGCTTATTGTGGTATTGGTTTATGTGGATGACTTGATCATCTCAGGTAGTGATCAAGTTGGGGTTCAAGAAACCAAATCATTCCCTTAAGTCTGTTTTTGATATCAAGGACTTGGGGGAAGTTAAGTATTTCCTAGGGATAGAGATATGCCGATCCTCGGAAGGCCTACTTCTATCACAAAGGAAATATTCTCTTGATTTATTGCAGGAGACAGGAAAGCTAGGATCCAAACCAGCTCAGACTCCACTTAAAGATGGTTACACGGTCAAGAGAAAGGGGGAAAAAGAAGATGATCCGCTTGACAAGCCATTTGAAGACCCAGCACAATATCGGCGTCTAGTTGGTAAGCTCATCTACTTGACTATTACACAGCCTGACTTATGTTTTCCTGTGAATCAGGATAGCCAACATATGAAGGAACCAACCGCGCATCATTGGAACATGGTGGAAAGAATATTGAGATACATCAAAGGATCACCAGGCCAAGGAATCTGGATGGAGAAGAATGGCAACACTGAGATAGTTGGATATTGCGATGCAGACTATGCTGGAGACACTATGGATAGGAAGTCCACAACTTGCTACTGTACTTTCATTGGAGGCAATCTAGTGACCTGGAAGTCTAAGAAGTAGAAGGTTGTGTCATGCTCGAGTGCGGAGTCAGAATATAGAGCAATGAGGAAGCTGACAAATGAATTAGTTTGGTTGAAAGCACTTCTCAAAGATCTCGGCATAGAAACTTCAAGTCCTATCACGATGCATTGTGACAATCAGGCAGCCATTCATATAACAACCAATCCAGTATTTCACGAGAGGACCAAGCACATTGAGATCGACTGCCACAAGGTTAGAGAAAAGATCATAGAAAGAGTGATACTTCCGTGTTACACCAAGAGTGCAGACTAGTTTGCTGACATCTTCACCAAGGCTGCTAGCCTCAAAGTTTGCAACCACATCCATAGCAAACTTGGGTTAGTAGACCTTACTCATCCTTGATAATACTTGCCTGTTCCGGGA
Organism: Cardamine chenopodiifolia; assembly: GCA_963922655.1. Lineage (NCBI taxonomy): Eukaryota > Viridiplantae > Streptophyta > Magnoliopsida > Brassicales > Brassicaceae > Cardamine > Cardamine chenopodiifolia. The sequence continues at coordinate 5,081,782 of OZ000479.1, forward strand.
AGACCACACTCTTTTTCCCTTACCAAGGTTTTGTCCCACTGGGTTTTCCTTGGTAAGGTTTTTAATGAGGTGGTAGTCCCGGTTCCCAAACTTAGCCTTCATTCCAACACTCCGGCTAAGTTTGAGGGGGAGTATTAATCAAGCTTATCATCAAGGGAGCTTAGGGAAGATGGTTGGATTTGGGTGTCCGTACAAGTCCGTACTTGGTGAACTCCATATCTTCTTGACTGAGGTTATTGATGGATTTCTTGACTTCAAATACTCTTGTGAGGTTTGAAATGTTACCATAGACGTTTTTGAGAGTCTCCCAAAGATCCTTTGTTGTTTCATAATAGGAATAAGCCTCTAGAATAAGTGCATCAAGGGAGTTTTGAAGGAGACCAAGTACTAGCAACATTAATTCCTAAGAAGGTCATGAAGCACGGTACTTTGGTTTCCATTCAACAAAATGCTAGAGAAGGATATTAGATGGCTTGAGAAGACAAGATTGTACTCTTTTTCCTTATCTTCGATTTTATCCCAATGGTTTTTTTGGGAAAGGTTTTAATGTGGCAAGCTTGATCTTTTACACTTAAGTCATCTTTGTTCTACTCTTAGCCCGACAAAAAGCCTTGCCCAAAGTGGGAATTCATGAAGAGAAATGATACGGTCCTGGTACCGGCTGCTCGAGCATTATCCAAGGAACCCGAGGAAGCTACAGAGTTACCCGAGAAGCAACCCAAAGTCCCCATGATACAACTAAGAATCATCAAGAGAAACTCAGCTTGAGCTTATAGGGAGAGATTCAATATGTACATGCAAGAAACCCTACAACACGAGAAGGGAACCCGAAAACACCCGAGGGACACCAAGTCTACAAGGTTCTCAGGAGACGAATTGCTTTGGTTGACATGAGCATAGTGTCTTCACTATTTCAATGGAGTGAAGACACCCTTAAGACATCAAGGTATTGTACTCTTTTTCCCCACCTCGGATTTATCCCATAGGGTTTGCCGAGGGGGTTTCTAACGAGGCAAGATCACTCGGTGCATCACATTCTTTTCCATTGTTTTTCTTGCTTGGAAATGTCCATGACAAGTTAAGGTAAGCAAAGGGCGTGATCCTATCTTCAAGAAGACATCTACTTAAATAAAATCTTCTTCTTCTTTTTTAGCATTTTTGAACATTTTTAGTTTTTATTTCTCAAGGGGTTTGTTAGAAATTTGGACCAAGGTGTAATAATTTTAAGATACCTAGAGTGCTTCATATCAAAGCCTCTAAACCCTTGTATTTTCTTTTATATCGCTTTTGATAAATAAAATCGAGAAAGTTTCTTCTCCTTTGTTCTAGATAGATTCAAGATCAAAACATTCACGCCTTGTAGCTTGGCTCAGTGTGGAGTGCATTGTATCAAGAGGCTGTCACACTCCTTGTGGTTCAGGATTCAGTCCACCTTCTATCTATCTCTATAGTTAGTTTCTAGGTCGAGTATCTCCCTGGGTTCTTAACGCCACCTCTTCTGCATACATCATCTTCCAAGTCGAATAGTTAGGTCGAGAATCTCCCTTCTCCTCGACTCTATTAATCAAGCTTATCATCAAGGGAGCTTAGGGAAAATGGTTGGATTTGGGTGTCCGTACAAGTCCGTACGGATCCGTACAAGTCTGTACAAGTCCGTATGGATCCGTACAAGTCTGTACAAGTCCGTACGGATCCGTACAAGTCTGTACAAGTCCGTATGAATCTGTATAAGTCTGTACTCCCATTTCTTCTTCTTCACCATTGGCTCCATTCCTCCTATTTTTTCTTCTTCATAATGAGCTTGGTCTTCATTACCATTATCCAAGTTGTTTGTTTCTTCTTCAATGTTATTTTTCAGAATTTTGTCTTTCTTGTGGTTGATGATCTAGTTGCTTTTGATGAGAGTGTCTTGGAGCCGGATTTCCCAGATGATTGAGTAAGAACTCTATGCTAGCGGCTCTATTTGAAGAAGAACGGGCTAGGTCTTTAACCTTATCCTAATTTTGCTTCTTATCAAAGTAACCATGGTTATCTATGAACTTCACCTCTCTTGAAACCAGGGTTCACTTCCGGATGGGGTCATATACAAAACACAAACACCCAAGAACTCGTATATGATGGATAAAGGGTTTATTGTGACTTAAAACTTCAAAGGGAGAGATGTCCTTTAGGACTCTTGTTAGAATTCGGTCGATAAGATAGCAAGCAGTCATGACTTCATCTCCCCAGAAGTTTCTTGGTAGGTTGGAATGGAACATCATAGCTTTAGCTACTTCCATGAGATACCTAATCTTTCTTTCAGCTACACCATTTTGTTGACGTGTGTATGGGCAGCTCGTTTGGTGGATTATTCCATGCTTAGCTAAGTGTTCTTTGAATTTGTGGCTTATACATTCCCCTCCATTATCCGTTCGAAGTACCTTAACATTTGTTTTGAATTGATTAGTAACGTAGTTCTGAAAATTAATGATAGCTTCAAATATTCTATCTTTAGATGGCATTAAGGTGATCCAAGTGTATTTTGACTTTTCATCAATAAAGGTCACAAAGTACTTATTATTATCTCTTGATAAACATGGGGAAGTCTATGCATCCGAGTGGACCAAATCTACCATATTTTTCATATATGGTAGAGGACTTAGGAAATACATTTTTAGAATGTTTTCCTAAAATACAAGACTCACAGACCTAGTTATTAAACGAAATATTAGGCAATATTATTTCCAAGGCACGCGAGTGAGGATGTCCCAATCTAGGGTGCCATATTGCATTAGAACTACTAATTAAGCATGAATTAAAACTTGATAAAGTAGGATCACTTGAAGAATCTTCTAAGATGTATAAGTGTCCTTTTGTGTTTCCTTCTCCAAGAACCTTTCCGGTCTTAATATCCTGAAAATGGAAACTATTAGGCCAAAAGATAGCATAAGAATCAAGTTCATTAGTGGCTCTCTTAACCGATACTAGATTCGAAGTGAAAGATGGCATGTAGAAAGCTGAGGAGCACTAATTTCTTCACTCTCATGGTCTTAACTAACCATTGGCTCCATTCCTCCTATTTTTTCTTCTTCATGATGAGCTTGGTCTTCATTACCATTATCCAAGTTGTTTGTTTCTTCTTCAATGTTATTTTCAGAATTTTATCCTTGTGGTTGATGATCTGGTTGCTTTTGATGAGAGTGTCTTGTAGCCGGATTTCCCAGATGATTGAGTAAGAACTCTATGCTGGCGGCTCTATCTGTAGAAGAACGGATTAGGTCTTTAACCTTATCCTAATTTTGCTTCTTATCAAAGTAACCATGGTTTTCTATGAACTTCACCTCTCTTGAAACCAGGGTTCACTTCCGGATGGGGTCATAGCACTTATACCCCTTTTGAGTGGTAGAATAGCCTATGAATACACATCTTGTACTTTTGGCTTCAAGTTTTGTCCCTCTGAGTACCTGGGAGAAATACAAAACACAAACACCCAAGAACTCGTATGTGATTGATTAAGGGTTTATTGCGATTTAAAACTTCAAATGGAGAGACGTCCTTTAGGATTCTTGTTAGAATTCGGTCGATAAGATAGCAAGCAGTCATGACTTTATCTCCCCAGAACTTTCTTGGTAGGTTGGAATGGAACATTATAGCTTTAGCTACTTCCATGAGATGCCTAATCTTTCTTTCAGCTACACCATTTTGTTGAGGTGTGTATGGGCAGCTCGTTTGGTGGATTATTCCATGTTTAGCTAGGTGTTCTTTGAATTTGTGGCTTATATATTCCCCTCCATTATCCGTTCGAAGTACCTTAACATTTGTTTTGAATTGATTAGTAATGTAGTTCTGAAAATTAATGATAGCGTCAAATATTCTATCTTTAGATGGCATTAAGGTGATCCAAGTGTATTTCGACTTTTCATCAATAAAGGTCACAAAGTACTTATTATTATCTCTTGATAAACATGGGGAAATCTTTGCATCCGAGTGGACCAAATCAAAATATTTTTCATATATGGTAGAGGACTTAGGAAATACATTTTTACAATGTTTTCCTAAAAAACAAGACTCACAAACCTAGTTATTAATCGAAATATTAAGCAATATTATTTCCAAGGCACGCGAGTGAGGATGTCCCAATCTAGGGTGCCATATTGCATTAGAACTACTAATTAATCATGAATTAAAACTTGATAAAGTAGGATCGCTTGAAGAATCTTCTAAGATGTATAAGTGTCCTTTTGTGTTTCCTTCTCCAAGAACCTTTCCGGTCTTAATATCCTGAAAATGGAAACTATTAGGCCCAAAGATAGCATAAGCATCAAGATCAGTAGTGGCTCTCTTAACCGATACTAGATTCGAAGTGAAAGATGGCATGTAGAAAGCTGAGGAGCAATAATTTCTTCACTCTCATGGTCTTAACTAACCATTGGCTCCATTCCTCCTATTTCTTCTCCTTCATGATGAGCTTGGTCTTCATTACCATTATCCAAGTTGTTTGTTTCTTCTTCAATGTTATTTTCAGAATTTTGTCCTTCTTGTGGTTGATGATCTGGTTGCTCTTGATTAGAGTGTCTTGGAGCCGGATTTCCCAGATGATTGAGTAAGAACACTATGTTGGCGGCTCTATCTGAAGAAGAACGGGCTAGGTCTTTAACCTTATCCCAATTTTGCTTCTTGTCAAAGTAACCTTAGTTTTCTATGAACTTCACATCTCTTGAAACCACGGTCCACTTCTGGAAGGGGTCATAGCACTTGAACCCCTTTTGAGTGGTAGAATATCCTATGAATACCCATCTTGTGCTTTTGGTTACTTGTTTTGTCCCTCTGAGTACCTGTGACAAATACAAAACACAAGCACCCAATAACTCGTAAGTGATTGATAAAGGGTTTATTGTGATTTAAAACTTCAAAGGGAGAGACGTCCTTTATGGCTTTTGTTGGAATTCGGTTGATAAGATAGCAAACCGTCATGACTTCATCTCCCTAGAAGTTTCTTGGTAGGTAAGAATGGAACATCATAGCTATAGCTACTTCCATGAGATGCCTATAATTTCTTTCAGCTACACCATTTTGTTGAGGTATGGATGGGTAGCTCGTTTGGTGGATTATTCCATGCTTAGCTAGGTGTTCTTTGTATTTGTGGCTTGTATATTCCCCTCCATTATCCAGTCGAAGTACCTTAACATTTGTTTTCAGTTGACTAGTAATGTAGTTCTAAAAATTAATGAAAGCGTTAAATACTCTATCTTTAGATGGCATTAAGGTGATCCAAGTGTATTTCGACTTTTCATCGATAAATGTCACAAAGTACTTATTATTATCTCTTGATAAACATGGGGAAGTCCATACATCCGAGTGGACCAAATCAAAACGTTTTTCATATATGGTAGAGGACTTAGGAAGTACATTTTTACAATGTTTTCCTAAAATACAAGACTCACAAACCGAGTTATTAAACGAAATATTAAGTAATATTATTTCCAAGGCACGCGAGTGAGGATGTCCTAATCTAGCCTGCCATATTGCATTAGAACTACTAGCTAAGCATGAATTAAAACTTGATAAAGTAGGATCGCTTGAAGAATCTTTTAAGATCTATAAGTCTCTTTTTGTGTTTCCTTCTCCAAGAACCTTTCCGGTCTTAATATCCTGAAAATAGAAACTATTAGGCCCAAAGATAGCATAAGCATCAAGATCAGTAGTGGCTCTCTTAACCGATACTAGATTCGAAGTGAAAGATGGCATGTAGAAAGCTGAGGAGCAATAATTTCTTCACTCTCATGGTCTTAACTAACCATTGGCTCCATTCCTCCTATTTCTTCTCCTTCATGATGAGCTTGGTCTTCATTACCATTATCCAAGTTGTTTGTTTCTTCTTCAATGTTATTTTCAGAATTTTGTCCTTCTTGTGGTTGATGATCTGGTTGCTCTTGATTAGAGTGTCTTGGAGCCGGATTTCCCAGATGATTGAGTAAGAACACTATGTTGGCGGCTCTATCTGAAGAAGAACGGGCTAGGTCTTTAACCTTATCCCAATTTTGCTTCTTGTCAAAGTAACCTTGGTTTTCTATGAACTTCACGTCTCTTGAAACCACGGTCCACTTCTGGAAGGGGTCATAGCACTTGAACCCCTTTTGAGTGGTAGAATATCCTATGAATACCCATCTTGTGCTTTTGGTTACTTGTTTTGTCCCTCTGAGTACCTGTGACAAATACAAAACACAAGCACCCAATAACTCGTAAGTGATTGATAAAGGGTTTATTGTGATTTAAAACTTCAAAGGGAGAGACGTCCTTTATGGCTTTTGTTGGAATTCGGTTGATAAGATAGCAAACCGTCATGACTTCATCTCCCTAGAAGTTTCTTGGTAGGTAAGAATGGAACATCATAGCTATAGCTACTTCCATGAGATGCCTATAATTTCTTTCAGCTACACCATTTTGTTGAGGTATGGATGGGTAGCTCGTTTGGTGGATTATTCCATGCTTAGCTAGGTGTTCTTTGTATTTGTGGCTTGTATATTCCCCTCCATTATCCAGTCGAAGTACCTTAACATTTGTTTTCAGTTGACTAGTAATGTAGTTCTAAAAATTAATGAAAGCGTTAAATACTCTATCTTTAGATGGCATTAAGGTGATCCAAGTGTATTTCGACTTTTCATCGATAAATGTCACAAAGTACTTATTATTATCTCTTGATAAACATGGGGAAGTCCATACATCCGAGTGGACCAAATCAAAACATTTTTCATATATGGTAGAGGACTTAGGAAGTACATTTTTACAATGTTTTCCTAAAATACAAGACTCACAAACCGAGTTATTAAACGAAATATTAAGTAATATTATTTCCAAGGCACGCGAGTGAGGATGTCCTAATCTAGCCTGCCATATTGCATTAGAACTACTAGCTAAGCATGAATTAAAACTTGATAAAGTAGGATCGCTTGAAGAATCTTTTAAGATCTATAAGTCTCTTTTTGTGTTTCCTTCTCCAAGAACCTTTCCGGTCTTAATATCCTGAAAATAGAAACTATTAGGCCCAAAGATAGCATAAGCATCAAGATCAGTAGTGGCTCTCTTAACCGATACTAGATTCGAAGTGAAAGATGGCATGTAGAAAGCTGAGGAGCAATAATTTCTTCACTCTCATGGTCTTAACTAACCATTGGCTCCATTCCTCCTATTTCTTCTCCTTCATGATGAGCTTGGTCTTCATTACCATTATCCAAGTTGTTTGTTTCTTCTTCAATGTTATTTTCAGAATTTTGTCCTTCTTGTGGTTGATGATCTGGTTGCTCTTGATTAGAGTGTCTTGGAGCCGGATTTCCCAGATGATTGAGTAAGAACACTATGTTGGCGGCTCTATCTGAAGAAGAACAGGCTAGGTCTTTAACCTTATCCCAATTTTGCTTCTTGTCAAAGTAACCTTGGTTTTCTATGAACTTCTCGTCTCTTGAAACCACGGTCCACTTCTGGAAGGGGTCATAGCACTTGAACCCCTTTTGAGTGGTAGAATATCCTATGAATACCCATCTTGTGCTTTTGGTTACTTGTTTTGTCCCTCTGAGTACCTGTGACAAATACAAAACACAAGCACCCAATAACTCGTAAGTGATTGATAAAGGGTTTATTGTGATTTAAAACTTCAAAGGGAGAGACGTCCTTTATGGCTTTTGTTGGAATTCGGTTGATAAGATAGCAAACCGTCATGACTTCATCTCCCTAGAAGTTTCTTGGTAGGTAAGAATGGAACATCATAGCTATAGCTACTTCCATGAGATGCCTATAATTTCTTTCAGCTACACCATTTTGTTGAGGTATGGATGGGTAGCTCGTTTGGTGGATTATTCCATGCTTAGCTAGGTGTTCTTTGTATTTGTGGCTTGTATATTCCCCTCCATTATCCAGTCGAAGTACCTTAACATTTGTTTTCAGTTGACTAGTAATGTAGTTCTAAAAATTAATGAAAGCGTTAAATACTCTATCTTTAGATGGCATTAAGGTGATCCAAGTGTATTTCGACTTTTCATCGATAAATGTCACAAAGTACTTATTATTATCTCTTGATAAACATGGGGAAGTCCATACATCCGAGTGGACCAAATCAAAACGTTTTTCATATATGGTAGAGGACTTAGGAAGTACATTTTTACAATGTTTTCCTAAAATACAAGACTCACAAACCGAGTTATTAAACGAAATATTAAGTAATATTATTTCCAAGGCACGCGAGTGAGGATGTCCTAATCTAGCCTGCCATATTGCATTAGAACTACTAGCTAAGCATGAATTAAAACTTGATAAAGTAGGATCGCTTGAAGAATCTTTTAAGATCTATAAGTCTCTTTTTGTGTTTCCTTCTCCAAGAACCTTTCCGGTCTTAATATCCTGAAAATAGAAACTATTAGGCCCAAAGATAGCATAAGCATCAAGATCAGTAGTGGCTCTCTTAACCGATACTAGATTCGAAGTGAAAGATGGCATGTAGAAAGCTGAGGAGCAATAATTTCTTCACTCTCATGGTCTTAACTAACCATTGGCTCCATTCCTCCTATTTCTTCTCCTTCATGATGAGCTTGGTCTTCATTACCATTATCCAAGTTGTTTGTTTCTTCTTCAATGTTATTTTCAGAATTTTGTCCTTCTTGTGGTTGATGATCTGGTTGCTCTTGATTAGAGTGTCTTGGAGCCGGATTTCCCAGATGATTGAGTAAGAACACTATGTTGGCGGCTCTATCTGAAGAAGAACGGGCTAGGTCTTTAACCTTATCCCAATTTTGCTTCTTGTCAAAGTAACCTTGGTTTTCTATGAACTTCACGTCTCTTGAAACCACGGTCCACTTCTGGAAGGGGTCATAGCACTTGAACCCCTTTTGAGTGGTAGAATATCCTATGAATACCCATCTTGTGCTTTTGGTTACTTGTTTTGTCCCTCTGAGTACCTGTGACAAATACAAAACACAAGCACCCAATAACTCGTAAGTGATTGATAAAGGGTTTATTGTGATTTAAAACTTCAAAGGGAGAGACGTCCTTTATGGCTTTTGTTGGAATTCGGTTGATAAGATAGCAAACCGTCATGACTTCATCTCCCTAGAAGTTTCTTGGTAGGTAAGAATGGAACATCATAGCTATAGCTACTTCCATGAGATGCCTATAATTTCTTTCAGCTACACCATTTTGTTGAGGTATGGATGGGTAGCTCGTTTGGTGGATTATTCCATGCTTAGCTAGGTGTTCTTTGTATTTGTGGCTTGTATATTCCCCTCCATTATCCAGTCGAAGTACCTTAACATTTGTTTTCAGTTGACTAGTAATGTATTTCTAAAAATTAATGAAAGCGTTAAATACTCTATCTTTAGATGGCATTAAGGTGATCCAAGTGTATTTCGACTTTTCATCGATAAATGTCACAAAGTACTTATTATTATCTCTTGATAAACATGGGGAAGTCCATACATCCGAGTGGACCAAATCAAAACGTTTTTCATATATGGTAGAGGACTTAGGAAGTACATTTTTACAATGTTTTCCTAAAATACAAGACTCACAAACCGAGTTATTAAACGAAATATTAAGTAATATTATTTCCAAGGCACGCGAGTGAGGATGTCCTAATCTAGCCTGCCATATTGCATTAGAACTACTAGCTAAGCATGAATTAAAACTTGATAAAGTAGGATCGCTTGAAGAATCTTTTAAGATCTATAAGTCTCTTTTTGTGTTTCCTTCTCCAAGAACCTTTCCGGTCTTAATATCCTGAAAATAGAAACTATTAGGCCCAAAGATAGCATAAGCATCAAGATCAGTAGTGGCTCTCTTAACCGATACTAGATTCGAAGTGAAAGATGGCATGTAGAAAGCTGAGGAGCAATAATTTCTTCACTCTCATGGTCTTAACTAACCATTGGCTCCATTCCTCCTATTTCTTCTCCTTCATGATGAGCTTGGTCTTCATTACCATTATCCAAGTTGTTTGTTTCTTCTTCAATGTTATTTTCAGAATTTTGTCCTTCTTGTGGTTGATGATCTGGTTGCTCTTGATTATAGTGTCTTGGAGCCAGATTTCCCAGATGATTGAGTAAGAACACTATGTTGGCGGCTCTATTTGAAGAAGAACAGGCTAGGTCTTTAACCTTATCCCAATTTTGCTTCTTGTCAAAGTAACCTTGGTTTTCTATGAACTTCACGTCTCTTGAAACCACGGTCCACTTCTGGAAGGGGTCATAGCACTTGAACCCCTTTTGAGTGGTAGAATATCCTATGAATACCCATCTTGTGCTTTTGGTTACTTGTTTTGTCCCTCTGAGTACCTGTGACAAATACAAAACACAAGCACCCAATAACTCGTAAGTGATTGATAAAGGGTTTATTGTGATTTAAAACTTCAAAGGGAGAGACGTCCTTTATGGCTTTTGTTGGAATTCGGTTGATAAGATAGCAAACCGTCATGACTTCATCTCCCTAGAAGTTTCTTGGTAGGTAAGAATGGAACATCATAGCTATAGCTACTTCCATGAGATGCCTATAATTTCTTTCAGCTACACCATTTTGTTGAGGTATGGATGGGTAGCTCGTTTGGTGGATTATTCCATGCTTAGCTAGGTGTTCTTTGTATTTGTGGCTTGTATATTCCCCTCCATTATCCAGTCGAAGTACCTTAACATTTGTTTTCAGTTGACTAGTAATGTAGTTCTAAAAATTAATGAAAGCGTTAAATACTCTATCTTTAGATGGCATTAAGGTGATCCAAGTGTATTTCGACTTTTCATCGATAAATGTCACAAAGTACTTATTATTATCTCTTGATAAACATGGGGAAGTCCATACATCCGAGTGGACCAAATCAAAACGTTTTTCATATATGGTAGAGGACTTAGGAAGTACATTTTTACAATGTTTTCCTAAAATACAAGACTCACAAACCGAGTTATTAAACGAAATATTAAGTAATATTATTTCCAAGGCACGCGAGTGAGGATGTCCTAATCTAGCCTGCCATATTGCATTAGAACTACTAGCTAAGCATGAATTAAAACTTGATAAAGTAGGATCGCTTGAAGAATCTTTTAAGATCTATAAGTCTCTTTTTGTGTTTCCTTCTCCAAGAACCTTTCCGGTCTTAATATCCTGAAAATAGAAACTATTAGGCCCAAAGATAGCATAAGCATCAAGATCAGTAGTGGCTCTCTTAACCGATACTAGATTCGAAGTGAAAGATGGCATGTAGAAAGCTGAGGAGCAATAATTTCTTCACTCTCATGGTCTTAACTAACCATTGGCTCCATTCCTCCTATTTCTTCTCCTTCATGATGAGCTTGGTCTTCATTACCATTATCCAAGTTGTTTGTTTCTTCTTCAATGTTATTTTCAGAATTTTGTCCTTCTTGTGGTTGATGATCTGGTTGCTCTTGATTAGAGTGTCTTGGAGCCGGATTTCCCAGATGATTGAGTAAGAACACTATGTTGGCGGCTCTATCTGAAGAAGAACGGGCTAGGTCTTTAACCTTATCCCAATTTTGCTTCTTGTCAAAGTAACCTTGGTTTTCTATGAACTTCACGTCTCTTGAAACCACGGTCCACTTCTGGAAGGGGTCATAGCACTTGAACCCCTTTTGAGTGGTAGAATATCCTATGAATACCCATCTTGTGCTTTTGGTTACTTGTTTTGTCCCTCTGAGTACCTGTGACAAATACAAAACACAAGCACCCAATAACTCGTAAGTGATTGATAAAGGGTTTATTGTGATTTAAAACTTCAAAGGGAGAGACGTCCTTTATGGCTTTTGTTGGAATTCGGTTGATAAGATAGCAAACCGTCATGACTTCATCTCCCTAGAAGTTTCTTGGTAGGTAAGAATGGAACATCATAGCTATAGCTACTTCCATGAGATGCCTATAATTTCTTTCAGCTACACCATTTTGTTGAGGTATGGATGGGTAGCTCGTTTGGTGGATTATTCCATGCTTAGCTAGGTGTTCTTTGTATTTGTGGCTTGTATATTCCCCTCCATTATCCAGTCGAAGTACCTTAACATTTGTTTTCAGTTGACTAGTAATGTATTTCTAAAAATTAATGAAAGCGTTAAATACTCTATCTTTAGATGGCATTAAGGTGATCCAAGTGTATTTCGACTTTTCATCGATAAATGTCACAAAGTACTTATTATTATCTCTTGATAAACATGGGGAAGTCCATACATCCGAGTGGACCAAATCAAAACGTTTTTCATATATGGTAGAGGACTTAGAAAGTACATTTTTACAATGTTTTCCTAAAATACAAGACTCACAAACCGAGTTATTAAACGAAATATTAAGTAATATTATTTCCAAGGCACGCGAGTGAGGATGTCCTAATATAGCCTGCCATATTGGATTAGAACTACTAGCTAAGCATGAATTAAAACTTGATAAAGTAGGATCGCTTGAAGAATCTTTTAAGATCTATAAGTCTCTTTTTGTGTTTCCTTCTCCAAGAACCTTTCCGGTCTTAATATCCTGAAAATAGAAACTATTAGGCCCAAAGATAGCATAAGCATCAAGATCAGTAGTGGCTCTCTTAACCGATACAAGATTCGAAGTGAAAGATGGCATGTAGAAAGCTGAGGAGCATTAATTTCTTCACTCTCACGGTCTTGACTAACCATTGTCTCAATTCCTCCTATTTCTTCTTCTTCATGAAGAGCTTGGTCTTGATTACCATTATCCAAGTTGTTTGTTTCTTCCTCACTGTTATTTTCAGAATTTGGTCTTTCTTATGGCTGATGATCTGGTTGCTTTTGATGAGAGTCTCTTGGAGCCGGATTTCCCAGATGATTGAGTAAGAACTCTAAGCTGGCGTCTCTATCTGAAGGAAAATGGGCTAGGTCTTTAACACTATCCCAATTTTGCTTCTTGTCAAAGTAACCTTGGTTTTCTATGAACTTCACGTTTCTTGAAACCAGGGTTCACTTCCGGATGTGGTCATAGCACTTATACCCCTTTTGAGTGGTAGAATAGCCTATGAATACACATCTTGTGCTTTTGGCTTCTAGTTTTGTCCCTCTGAGTATCTGGGACAAATACAAAACACAAACACCCAAGAACTCTTAAGTGATTGATAAAGGGTTTATTGCAATTTAAAACTTCAAAGGGAGAGACGTCCTTTATGACTTTTGTTGGAATTCGGTTGATAAGATGGCAAGCCGTCATGATTGCATCTCTCCAGAAGTTTCTTGGTAGGTTGGAAAGGGACATCATAGCTCTAGCTACTGTTAGAATTAGAGAGATTAAACATGAGAGAATAATGTAAATGACATGGAGAATATGCAAGAATGAACTAAGAGAATAAGCATGTAAATGAGACTAAGGAGAATAAAATGAGAGAGATTTCATGGAGAATGAGAGAATGGGACCCCAAAGGGTCTAATATTTCATTGATAATGAGGCATTACATTTATAGAGAAAAATCTAGGGTTTTCTAAAAAATTCAACAACCAATGGGAATGCTTTAATTCAAACTACCAATGAGAGCTTAGTCTTGGAGGCTCTTTATGACCATGTGGATAAGATTGCCAGCCTTGCTCCAGCCCTCCTTGCTCTAGATTCATTGCCAGCTATATCCATGTCCTTTTGCACCTGAGTTTTGCACGATCCCCAAATCATGAAAATACTTTATCCCGAGTTTTGCACATTCTTGTTTCTTCTTTTTAGGATGTTTGGAGACATTTTGGGGAATCCTGGATTTTGCACGGTCCATACAATCCGTACAAGCCCGTACAAAATCCGTACAAGTCTGTACAAAATCCGTACGGTCGGGTTGGTTTGGTCTTGCAAGGCCTGGCTTGTCTTCTTGATCAATACTCCCCCTCAAACTTAGCCATAGTGAACTCGAGAATGGAGGCTAAGTTTGGAGTGACCGTAAGTGCCACCTCATTAAAAACCTTATAAGGAAAACTCCTTGGGACAAAACCTTATAAGGGAAAAAGAGTATGGCCTTCACGGATCTAAGGGACCTTTGACCAAGGGCATGAAAAGGTCTTGTAACCTTTGTGAAGAATGTCACCACTTAATCTTCACTTGTTGTAGTCTTGCAAGGATTTGTTAATTTCATTCTTTGGTAATCACTTCGATCTTCCTCTTGGGTTCACCACGCTTGAGTCTTAGTTCTCGGGTCATCCTTCTTAGGTTCACCATTTGTGGATTCCAAATCTTGATCAATGCTCCCCTTCACGATCGGCTTGAGAATAAGGAAAGACGATCTTTTGGGTTTGAAGTCCTTTATGCACATTGTTCCTTGCAAGAAAAAATTGACAAACAAAGTGTATCAATTTACTCCAATTTTAATGGTAGAAATGATCACACTTTGCATAGAGAATTTTAATGGAGAGAGAGGATATAAACAACCTGATTCCTTTGGATGGTGGTTTCTTCCTCTTTGTTGATTTATTGGGCTAAGGAGCACCACTTGTGTATGCTCTGATTTTATCTTCTTATTTCCCTCACTTCCGAAAGATAAACCATCCTTAAGGTTAGTATGATCCATACAGCTTGGTTCTGTTCATGGTGATGGAGATGCCATAGCTTCGTTTCCAACTCGCATGCCTCCTTGCTTTGTCTCAACCGTTGCCCTTGTCTTTGCGATCTTGTCTTTGCAAGTGACCCGGTTTTGATCTCTAGTAAAGTGGTCCATCTTCTAGTGGGACAATTTGTCTCCTATGATGCGGTCCCTCTATCAACTCGTCCACAAGTGAGCACGAACCTACAACTTGTTTCCAATGGTGTGGCCCCTCTATCAACTTGTCCACGAGTGAGCAGAAACCTTCAACATCTTTTAGTGCGGTGCGGTCTAGTCTCAACTCGGCTTGGTTTGCTTGAAGATTCTTGCCTTCTTTGACATCATTTTTCTTTTCCTTCTTCTTTGGCATCCTTCGCCTTCTTTTTGGTTCTTTCTCCCCCTCAACCTTGGTTGGAGGGACTCCGAAAGACAAGCTTGAAAAACGTAAAAGATGAACACTTCAAATCGGTACCAAATGAACACTAACTCCCACAACATCCTTGTGTCACCAATCATACTTCTTTACTTCATTTAATCTTCATTTGACCTATTCATCATCTAATACTTCCCCGTTAGAATATTCACGCTTTCCTCCTCTAAACCTTCATCATGAGATTTAAAATTTTAAAGTACTCAACGTGAGGGATAAGGAAGTTTAGATGAAAGATAGATTGCAAATAAGAGAAACTAAAGAAACAAAATTAAACAATAATTGGTACACTAAGTATAGGGGTGGGCAATCGGGTATCGGGTTCGGGTAAAACCCTATCGGGTTCGGGTATTCGGGTATAGGAAGTTCATACCCAATGGAATAATTTTTTGGGTTCGGGTTTCGGTTCGGATAAAAAGTTTCAGGTTCGGGTTCGGGTCGGGTTCGGGTACAAGATTTGATACCCGAAAAAAATCAAAAAAATTTAGGTATTGATTTGGTTCAGGTTCGGGTTCAGATTTTTTAGGTTTTTCATGTTTTTTTCGTGTTTTCGGATCGGGTTCGGGTCGGGTTTTTTGGGTTTTCGGATTTTTTTTGTTTTTTTGGGGTTTTCGGGTTTTTGGGTTTTTGGGTCGAGTACGGTTCGGGTACGGGTCGGGTACAAGTCAAGTTTTCATGTTTTTTGGGTTTTTTTTGGTTTTCGGGTCTGATTCTGGGATTTTTCGGGGTTTCTTCTGGTTTTTGGGTTTTTTAAATTTTTTGGTTTGCATTCGGCTCGATTTGTGTATATTATACGTAAAAAATTCCACATTTATAGGATCGAGTCCTCGAATTAGGGTATTTTCTTATGGATAGTTATGTATTTTTTTATGGGTAATTATGTATTTCGGGTGCGCTTTCGGGTTTTCGGGTTCGGAACGGGTTCGGGTTCGGGTTTTCGGGTTTAGAGATCTCGTACCCAATGGAATAATTTGGTTAGATACGGAACGGGTTCGGGTACGTCTTATCGGTTCAGATATGCGGGTACGGTTTTTTTGCCCAGCCCTAACTAAGTATATTGGAAAAGATTAGTGTTTAGAGAGTAGCCCTTTATGCTAAACCGGTTAGGATAGTGATTTGTTGAATCTTTTTTTTTGTTTTTTTTTTATTGGTCGATCTTCTTGAGATTCGACCTCTTCTTCCACCACTCACATTCTTCCATTCCTAAGAAGAAGAAAAAAAAGGTTAGTGGTTGGGATTTTTTTTTCTCTTCATGGCTCTTCACCATAAAGGACTTTTCCTCTCATTTGAGAGATTGAATTCTAGCAATGGTCTTTGGAATTATCCACTTGTTTAACAAGAATGGAAAACTTCAAACCAAAGCCTATCTTTTTGAGAAAACAAAACCGGATGAATCAATGTCATTAATTGTTTTTCATTCATAAGAAAGAAAACTGACTAAGATTCATCCTTTTTTATTTTTTTTTTGAAAATTTTCCAAGGACTTGAGAATTACTAGAGGTCCAAAGTTTTTGAAAACTTGGATTCATCATGCCTTCTTGATTTTAACTCCAAGGAGTAAATCAGATCATGGTTCACCTCATTTAACCCAAAAGAATTTGGATTCATCATGCCTTCTCAATTTTAACTCCAATGAGCAAAATAGGCCATGGTTCATTTCTTTTGGTTTCTAAGGGTTTGGATTCACTCAAGGTTCTCCAGCATTCGAGTTTCAACGAGGCTCTCATCCAACTTTGGATTTGGATCCATCTCGGTTCCCTAGCTTTGGATTCAACAAAGTTCACTACCCTCCCTTTCTTTTTTTTCTTAAATAGAACAAACAAGGATTCCTTAAAACACTCTTCCCAAACAAACAAATACAGAAGAGATTGGTATCCAATAAGAATATTTAAGAAAAATTGAAAAAATAACCTAGGACTCAAAAATGTTTGAAAGTTGTCCAAGATTTTCTACCAAAAGATTTGGATTCATCAAGGTTCTCTATCTTTTGGATTCAACGAGGTTCTCTTTCTTTGGTAATTTGAAAACAAAGAGATTTGGATTCATCAAGGCTTTGTGCTTATGCTCATAATAACATAGCTTTACCAAGGTTCTCTTCTCTTTTAAAGAAAAATGGGACTTGGATTCAACATGGCTTTATGCTTATGCTTATGGAAACATAGCTTTACCAAAGTTCTCTTCCCATAAAACAAGGATTAAGATTCATCAAGGTTTTATACTTAAACTCATAAGAGAAAAGTTTTACCAAGGTTCTCTACCTTTAAAACCCGGATACAACTTGATTAAATATGTTTCAATCCATAAGAATCAAGCAATTTTAATCATGGTTCACTAATTGAAATTGCTTCAAACCACTAAAAACAACTCAAAAACATAAAATACAAAGGACTTACGTATCTCTTCATTCCATAAGAAAGAAAACTACAATCCAAGGTTTTAGTTTTGTAAAAATTGTGGTTTGAGCTTTAAAATCAAGAAATGACTTGGAGATGAAAATGGGACTTAGAAAAAAAAATAGATTATAGAATGAGGCACCAGCAAATCATGGTTCTAAGTGTATTCATTTCCAAAAATGGAAGCACTAGAAGAATCCATGAATAAGCAAATAAGGCAGCCTTTAATCTCCCTTATTATGTAGTTTTTCACTACAACCCCCATTTATTACTCTTCATTGTCACTATAAACACTAAGTTAGCAACTTTCACAACTCAAGAACCAATGGTTTTGAGGAATAACTCTCAGAGTCAAAGAGGCTAACAAAGTGTATGAAAATGAAAGAATAAGAAGAATGAGATTAAGGAGACATTTAAGGACCTTAATGCTCTGATACCATGTTAGAATTAGAGAGATTAAACATGAGAGAATAATGTAAATGACATAGAAAATATGCAAGTATGAACTAAGAGAATAAGCATGTAAATGAGACTAAGGAGAATAAAATGAGAGAGATTTCATGGAGAATGAGAGAATGGGACCCCAAAGGGTCTAACATTTCATTGATAATGAGGTATTACATTTATAGAGAAAAATCTAGGGTTTTCTAAAAAATTCAACAACCAATGGGAATGCTTTAATTCAAACTACCAATGAGAGCTTAGTCTTGGAGGCTCTTTATGACCATGTGGATAAGATTGCCAGCCTTGCTCCAGCCCTCCTTGCTTTGACCAGTTAGATAAGGTTGCATTTGGACACTCCTTTGGCTAGATTCATTGCCAGCTATATCCATGTCCTTTTGCACCCGAGTTTTGCACGATCCCCAAATCATGAAAATACTTTATCCCGAGTTTTGCACATTCTTGTTTCTTCTTTTTAGGATGTTTGGAGACATTTTGGAGAATCCCGGATTTTGCACGGTCCGTACAATCAGTACAAGTCCGTACAAAATCCCTACGGTCGGGTTGTTTTGGTCTTGCAAGGCCTGGCTTGTCTTCTTGATCAATAACTACTTTCATGAGATGCCTATTCTTTCTTTCAACTACACCATTTTGTAAAGATGTGTATGGGCAGCTCGTTTAGTTGATTATTCCATGCTTAGCTCGGTGTACTTGTAATTTGTGGCTTGTATATTCCCCTCCATTATCCGTTCGAAGTACCTTAACATTTGTTTTGAATTGATTAGTAATGTAGTTCCTGAAAATTAATGATAGCATCAAATCCACTATATTTAGATGGCATTAAGGTGATCCAAGTGTATTTCCACTTTTCATCAATAAATGACAAAAAATACATATTATTATCTCTTGATAAACCTGGGGAAGTCCATACATTCGAGTGGACCAAATCAAAACATTTTTCATATATGGTAGAGGACTTAGGAAATACATTTTTACAATGTTTTCCTAAAATACAAGACTCACAAACCGAGTTATTAAACGAAATATTAGGCAATATTATTTCCAAGGCACGCGAGTGACGATGTCCCAATCTAGCTTGCCATATTGCATTAGAACTACTAGCTAAGCATGGATTAAAACTTGATAAAGTAGGATTGCTTGAAGAATCTTCTAAGATGTATAAGTCTCCTTTTGTGTTTCCTTCTCCAAGAACCTTTCGGGTCTTAATATCCTGAAAATAGAAACTATTAGGCCCAAAGATAGCATAAGCATCAAGATCAGTAGTGGCTCTTTTAACCGATACAAGAATCAAAGTGAAAGATGGCATGTAGAAAGCTGAGGAGCACTAATTTCTTCACTCTCACAGTCTTGACTAACCATTGGCTCCATTCCTCCTATTTCTTCTTCTTCATGAAGAGCTTGGTCTTGATTACCATTATCCAAGTTGTTTGTTTCTTTCTCACTGTTATTTTCAAAATTTGGTCTTTCTTGTGGCTGATGATCTGGTTGCTTTTGATGAGTGTCTCTTGGAGCCGGATTTCCCAGATGAGTGAGTAAGAACTCTAAGCTGGTGGCTCTATCTGAAGGAGAAAGGGCTAGGTCTTTAACACTATCCCAATTTTGCTTCTTGTCAAAGAAACCTTGGTTTTCTATGAACTTCACTTCTCTTGAAACCAGGGTTCACTTCCGGTTGGGGTCATAGCATTTATACCCCTTTTGAGTGGTAGAATAGCCTATGAATACACATCTTGTGCTTTTGGCTTCTAGTTTTGTCCCTCTGAGTATCTGGGACAAATACAAAACACAAACACCCAAGAACAATTAAGTGATTGATAAAGGGTTTATTGCAATTTAAATTTTCAAAGGGAGAGACGTCCTTTTGGACTCTTGTTCGAATTCGATCGATAAGATTGCAAGCCGTCATGACTTCATCTCCCAAGAAGTCTCTTGGTAGGTTGGAAGGGAACATCATAGCTATAGCTACTTCCATGAGATGCCTATTCTTTCTTTCAGCTACACCATTTTGTAGAGGTGTGTATGGGCAGCTCGTTTGTTGGATTATTCCATGCTTAGCTAGGTGTTCTTTGAATTTGTGGCTTGTATATTCCCCTCCATTATCCGTTCGAAGTACCTTAACATTTGTTTTGATGAGCTTTGTCTTGATTACCATTATCCAAGTTGTTTGTTTCTTCCTCACTGTTATTTTCAGAACTTGGTCTTTCTTGTGGGTGATGATCTGGTTGCTCTTGATGAGAGTCTCTTAGAGTCAGATTTCCCAGATGATTGAGTTAGAACTCTAAGTTGGCGGCTCTATCTGAAGGAGAACGGGCTAGGTCTTTAACACTATCCCAATTTTGCTTCTTGTCAAAGTAACCTTGGTTTTCTATGAACTTCACGTTTCTTGAAACCAAGGTACACTTCCGGATGGGGTCATAGCACTTATACCCCTTTTGAGTGGTAGAATAGCCTATGAATACACATCTTATGCTCTTGGATTCTAGTTTTTGTAGAATTTAGAGAGTATAATCAATAATTAAGAGAAATTAGAGAAGGATCAGATAAGTGAGAGAGAAAATAAGTAGAGTTGTTTGATTTTTAATCTCTTGATTTTATTTCTTCTAAGTGTTTTTCATGATATAGGCGAGCTAGATGAAAGAGAAATACGGCCAATACAATGAAATATCCACAAGGTAAATTACTAAGCTCCACTTAGCCCAAAATGGCAAAACAGACTTTGGGGAGACTTCCAAGTTTGCTCCTTTAGGCTGAGCATTAGGGGCTGGCATTTATTCACTGGTTCTTAGCATGGTTTCTCTCTAGCCTTTGACTTTCTGACTTGGTCTTGTTTCAACCAAGATTCCTTGCCTCCAATTCCTTTCCAACGGCTAGTTATCTCTTCTCCTTTGCGTTTGCTCACCCTTGTGTCTAGCCTTCCCACACACGCTATCGTCTCGTTCTCTTCAACACTCCCCCTCAAGGCTGGTTGGTAGGGATCTATGAAGCCAACTTTGGACTGTATATAGTTGC
The DNA here is from genome assembly GCA_963922655.1 of Cardamine chenopodiifolia. NCBI lineage: Eukaryota > Viridiplantae > Streptophyta > Magnoliopsida > Brassicales > Brassicaceae > Cardamine > Cardamine chenopodiifolia. The sequence goes on from OZ000479.1 coordinate 5,102,597, forward strand.
TGACTTGCGATGTGGTTGCCTTGGTGAAGATATCTGCCACTTGTTCTTCACTCTTGATGAATCTTGGAATCACAACTCCTCCTTGAATTTTCTCTCGAACAAAATGGCAGTCTATCTCGATGTGTTTTGTTTGCTCATGAAAAACTGGATTAGAAGTAATGTGTATGGCTGCTTGGTTATCGCAATAGAGAGTTGTTGGTTTACTCTCATGTATTCCAAGATCTCCAAGCAAAGCTTTCAACCAGATCAGCTCTTTTGTTACTTCTTTCATTGCCCGGTACTCAGCCTCTACACTTGATAAGGCTGTTACCTTTTGTTTCTTACTTCTCCAAGTCACTAGATTACCTCCAACGAATGTACAATATCCAGTAGTGGACTTTCTATCCATTTTATCACCTCCCCAGTCTGCATCACAGTAGCCTACCAGCTCGGTGTTTCTACAACACTTAAGCCACACTCCCTTCCCGGGACTCCGTTTGAGATACCTCAGTATTCTCTCTACCATATTCCAATGATGCACTCTTGGAGCTTGCATATGTTGACTTACACGATTCACTGCAAAACTAATGTCCGGACGGGTGATAGTCAAGTAGATTAATTTTCCCACTAGTCTTTGGTATTGTTTCACATCACCCCATAGCTCCCCCTCAGGTACATCTTGGTACCCGTCTTCAATAGGAGTCTTGGCAGGCCTTCCTCCAAGCTTTCCAGTCTCGGTTAAGAGATCCAGAGCATACTTTCTTTGAGAGATAAACATCCATTCCTCCGATCTCATCATTTCAATTCCAAGGAAATATTTCAACTCCCCTAAATCCTTTATGTCAAATGATTTTTTCAAGAGTTCCTTGGTCTTTAGAATGCCCTCTTCATCATTACCAGTGATTATAATGTCATCAACATAAATCAAAATCACCACGATCCCTTTCTCTCCTCGTTTGGTGAATAGAGAGTGATCAGCTTCTGATTTTGTAAACTTCTCCTCTTCAAGGCAGCCACTTAATCTTTGGTACCAAGCTCTTGGGGACTGCTTGAGACCATAAATTGTCTTTCTTAGTTTACACACTTGGCCTTGCTTCTGGTCATATGCTTGAGGAGCTGCCATGTAAACTTCTTCTTTTAAGTCTCCTTGCAAGAATGCATTTTTTACGTCCATTTGCCACAGCCCCCATGAGAGATTTATGGCAATTAACAAGAGAACTCGGACTGAGTGAAGTTTGGCAACCGGTGCAAATGTCTCGGTGTAGTCTTCCCCGTAGACTTGTGTATACCCCTTAGCCACCAGCCGAGCTTTGTACCTCTCTCTCTCATGTGCTCTTGTACTTAATAGTATAGACCCATCTACAGCCCACGGTATTCTTTCCCTTAGGCAACTCCATCCTGCTTCAAGTATTATTTCTGATCATTGAGGCAATTTCTTCTTCCATTGCCTCAACCCACACTTTTTTTTTACAAGCTTCTTCATAGGTTGTTGGTACTTGCTCATCAATTGCACTGAAAAATGCTTGATCCTTATCCAGTAAATGAATTGTAGAATAATAGGCTTCAATGAGATACCTTATGCTTGTAACAGCTAGATTTTCTTCTTGTGAGTTGTGTTGCTTAGTAGATGAGGGAGAGATGCTGTCGCCTATAGGATCAGGGTCAAAGCCTGCCGTATGCCCAGAACATCCCCCACTCACACTAAACAACGCCTCAGTCCTTGTGTTGTCTTGTTGAACCATAGATAAACCATTGAAGTAAACCCTTGTATTTTTCCAATTTTCCGGATCAAATTTTCTCCTCTGACTCCTTCTTAAGATAGGTTTTGGTGCTTGGGTTTCTTCACCCTCCTCATGCATCAGACCTTCCTCAGGGTCTATGATTAAGTCTTCTCCTTCTGGTTGGTTGTTAGTACCATTTGATTCTCCGAGTGCTGAATCACTTTCCTCGGAGCTTTGAGACTCATTTCTGCCTTCTTCTACTTCATTTTCCCTCCTATTAGAAGAAGTTTCCAAGTCATCTGTGCCTCCTCTTTGTTCATCTTCACTCACTAAAATGCTCCTTAGTACTTGTGCCCTATCCAGACTTGAGCTAACAATCTCCTTAAGGTCTTTCCAACTCTCACTTTGAAAATATCCATTCTCCTCTTCAAATTGGACTTCTCTTGACACATGAATCCTGTTAGTTTCTGGATTATAACACTTATACCCCTTTTGGGTATTTGAGTATCCCACAAAGACACATCTCATACTTTTAGGCTCCAGCTTGCTTCTTTGTGACTTGGGGATAAGCACATAACACTTACTTCCAAATACTCGAAGATGATTGATGTTAGGCTTTACTCCATTAACCACCTCATATGGGGACTTGTTGTCTAGGTTTGGTGTTGGTAACCGGTTGATGACATAACAAGCTGTCATTATGGCATCTTCCCAAAAGGTTTTTGGAACTTTCCGATCAAACAGCATGCTTCTAGCTACCTCCAACAAATGCCTATTCTTCTTTTCTGATACTCCATTTTGCTGAGGAGTATAAGCACATGAGGTTTGGTGCATTATTCCATTTTCTTCCACCAAATTATTGAACTGATTACTCAGGTATTCTCCCCTATTATCACTTCTTAGAATTTTGATATTGGTTTCAAATTGTATTTCGACATACTTGTAGAATTTGGCAAAGGATTCAAATACTTAGCTCTTGGAACTCAGGAGTGTCACCCACGTATACTTGGACTTTTCATCAATAAAAGAGACAAAATACTTATATTGATCTTTGGAGATACATGGAGCTGTCCATACATTAGAGTGAATCAGCTCAAAGCACTTAGCATACTTAGTTGTGGAATCCGGAAAACTACTCCTACATTGCTTGCCTAACACACAAGCTTCACATCCTTTATTGTCTTCGGTGATATTGGGCAAGATCATGCTGAGTACCTTGTTGCTTGGGTGACCTAGCCTTGAGTGCCATAAAGATCTTGAACCAACTTCACTCAGACCACAAGACTTCACTGCATCTTGCTCCTCTTTATTCAAAACATACAGCCCACCTTTAACTCCTCCTTCTCCAATCACTTCCTTAGTATTATTGTCCTGAAACTGAACTTCATTAGATCCAAAAATAACTTTACAATTCAGCTCTTGAGTAGCCTTGTGAACCGACAACAGATTGGTGGTGAATTCGGAAACAAACAAAGCCTTAGTGTTTTTTCTAAACAATTCCAAATCACCAATTCCTTCTATGGGGACTTCTTTATCATTAGCTATCCTAACAATTCCACCATGAGGTTTTATATTTTCTAATAAACCTCCATCTCTAATCATGTGGTGACTTGCACCTGAGTCTACAATAACCTTTTTACCAAGTTTAGAAGCTATGTAGTTCTTACCAGAATAAGCTAGTTTGGAGATGCTTTTGATGAGGGCTTCCAGGTCCGATTTCCTCACTAAGCCATCATCTCCTACACTTGCACTTCCAGCATAAATCCTTGTTCCCTGACCAACTCCTTGGTTACTTCCTCTCAGCCTTGCTGGCTTCAAATGTGGGTGAAGGGTCCAACACTTTTCTTTTGTGTGCCCTCTCATCTTGCAATGTTCACATTCCAAGTTCCTCCTTTCACCATAGCTTTGGTTTCTTTGCGCCACATGCGCTATCTCACTTGTTGGCTTGAATAAGCATCTAGCTCCCTCTTCTTTTTCAATCTTTTGACATACTTCATTTAGAGTTGGAAGTTTGTCAAACCTCAAAATATGCTGAATGAGGCTCTTGTACGAATCATTGAGTGTGAGAAATAATCCAAATACTTGGTCTTGCTCTCTCCTCTCATTCAGCTCTTTGGGATCATTTGTTGCCGGCCTAAGTATCTCCAGCTCTGCCCACAATACTCTAAACATTCCAAACAGATCCTTGAATGCCTTCCCCTCTTGCTGAAGATCATTCAAGGCTTTCTTGACTTCAAAAATCCTTGAGATATTTGACATATCTCCATACACTCCTTTGAGTGTTTCCCACAGCTCCTTGGCTGTCTCACAATAGGAGTAACCAGCCAATATTGATGGCTCAAGAGAGCTCTGAAGTGCTGCAAGGACTTGTTGGTCCACTTGCTCCCATTTCCTCTCCTTTGTACCGCCATCACCGGCTTCACTTCCTTCAACAGCTCCTTCCAAGATTTCCACATATCCCCACAGTTCTCTACTTCTCAAGGCTGTCTTCGTGGTCCTTGACCACAAGAGGTAGTTGTTTCCCTTGAAGACAACTGGTAGTATCATCTGCTTTTGCATCTCCATAGTTTTTACCAAAGAAATGTCTGGTAAATAAAACTAAAAGACAGAAGAGATTTATGAACGAAAACAAGGAATTTCAAAGGGATTAGAAGAAATTAGATGATAATAACGAGTTTAATCTCTTGATTTTATTTCTTCTAAGTGTTTTTCATGATATAGGCGAGCTAGATGAAAGAGAAAGACAACCAATACAATGAAATATCCACAAGGTAAATTACTAAGCTCCACTTAGCCCAAAATGGCAAAACAGACTTTGGGGAGACTTCCAAGTTTGCTCCTTTAGGCTGAGCATTAGGGGCTGGCATTTATTCACTGGTTCTTAGCATGGTTTCTCTCTAGCCTTTGACTTTCTGACCTGGCCTTGTTTCAACCAAGATTCCTTGCCTCCAATTCCTTTTCAACGGCTAGTTATCTCTTCTCCTTTGCGTTTGCTCACCCTTGTGTCTAGCCTTCCCACACACGCTATCTTCTCGTTCTCTTCAATAGTTATGTCCCTCTGAGTACCTGGGACAAATACAAAACACAAACACCCAAGAACTCGTAAGTGATTGATAAAGGGTTTATTGTGATTTAAAACTTCAAAGGGAGAGACATCCTTTAGGACTCTTGTTGGAATTCGGTCGATAAGATAGCAAGCTGTCATGACTTCATCTCCCCAGAAGTTTCTTGGTAGGTTGGAATGGAACATCACAGCTCTAGCATCAAGATCAGTAGTGGCTCTCTTAACCAATACAAGATTCGAAGTGAAAGAGGGCATGCAAGATTTGAGGAGCACTAATTTCTTCACTCTCATGGTCTTGACTAACCATTGGCTCCATTCCTCCTATTTCTTCTTCTTCATGATGCGATTTGTCTTGATTACCATTATCCAAGTTGTTTGTTTCTTCCTCACTGTTATTTTCAGAATTTGGTATTTCTTGTGGCTGATGATCTGGTTGCTCTTGATGAGAGTCTAGTAGAGCCAAATTTCCCATATGATTAAGTTAGAACTCTAAGCTGGCATCTCTATCTGAAGGAGAATGGGCTAGGTCTTTAACACTATCCCAATTTTGCTTCTTGTCAAAGTAACCTTTGTTTTCTATGAACTTTACCTTTCTTGAAACCAGGGTTCATTTCTGGATGGGGTCATAGCACTTATACCCCTTTTGAGTGGTAGAATAGCCTATGAATACACATCTTATGCTTTTGGATTCTAGTTTTGTCCCTCTGAGTACCTAGGACAAATACAAAACACAAACACCCAAGAATTCGTATATGATTGATAAAGGGTTTATTATGATTTAAAACTTCAATGGAAGAGACATCCTTTAGGACTCTTGTTGGAATTCGGTCAATAAGATAGCAAGCTGTCATGATTTCATCTCCCCAAAAGTTTCTTGGTAGGTTGGAATGGAACATCACAGCTCTAGCTACTTCCATGAGATGCCTATTCTTTCTTTCAGCTACACCATATTGTTGAGGTATGGATGGGTAGCTCGTTTGGTGGATTATTCCATGCTTAGCTAGGTGTTCTTTGAATATGTGGCTTGTATATTCCCCTCAATTATCCGTTCGAAGTACCTTAACATTTGTTTTGATGAGCTTTGTCTTGATTACCATTATCCTAGTTTGTTTGTCCCTCTAAGTATCTGGGACAAATACAAAACACAAACACCCAAGCACACGTAAGTGATTGATAAAGGGTTTATTGTGATTTAAAACTTCAAAGGGAGAGACGTCCTTTTGGACTCTTGTTGGAATTCGATCGATAAGATAGCAAGCCATCATGACTTCATCTCACCAAAAGTCTCTTGGTAGGTTGGAAGGGAACATCATAGCTATAGATACATCCATGAGATGTCTATTCTTCCTTTCAGCTACACCATTTTGTTGAGGTGTGTTTGGGCAGCTCGTTTGGTTGATTATTCCATGCCTAGCTAGGTGTTCTTTGAATTTGTGGCTTGTATATTCCCCTTTATTATCCGTTCGAAGTACCTTAACATTTGTTATGAATTGATTAGTAATGTAGTTCTGAGAATTAATGAAAGCGTCAAATATTCTATCTTTAGATGGCATTAAGGTGATCCAAGTGTATTTGGACTTTTCATCAATAAATGTCACAAAGTACTTATTATTATCTCTTGATAAACAAGGGGAAGTCCATACATCCGAGTGGACCAAATCAAAACATAGTTCATATATGGGAGAGGACTTAGGAAATACATTTTTACAATGTTTTCCTAAAATACAAGACTCACAAACCGAGTTATTAAACAAAATATTAGTAGGTAATATTATTTCCAAGGCACGCGAGTGAGGATGTCCTAATCTGGCGTGCCATACTGCATTAGAACTACTAGCTAAGCATGAATTAAAACTTGATAAAGTACGATCGCTTGAAGAATCTTCTAAGATATATAAGTGTCCTACTGAGTTTCCTTCTCCAAGAACCTTTCGGGTCTTAATATCCTGAAAATGGAAACTATTAGGCCCAAAGATAGCATAATCATCAAGATCAGTAGTGGCTCTTTTAACCGATACAAGATTCGTAGTGAAAGATGGCATGAAGAAAGCTGAGGAGCATTAATTTCTTCACTCTCACGGTGTTGACTAACCATTGGGTCCATTCCTCCTATTTCTTCTTCTTCATGAAGAGCTTGGTCTTGATTACCATTATCCAAGTTGTTTGTTTCTTCCTCACTGTTATATTCAGAATTTGGTCTTTCTTGTGTCTGATGATCTGGTTGCTTCTGATGAGAGTTTCTTGGAGCCAGATTTCCCAGATGATTGAGTAACAACTCTAAGCTAGCGGCTCTATCTGAAGAAGAATGGTCTAGGTCTTGAACACTATCCCAATTTTGCTTCTTGTCAAAGAAACCTTTGTTTTCTATGAACTTCACCTTGCTTGAAACCAGGGTTCATTTCTGGATGGGGTCATAGCACTTATACCCCTTTTGAGTGGTAGAATAGCCTATGAATACACATCTTGTGCTTTTGGCTTCTAGTTTTGTCCCTCTGAGTACCTGGGACAAATACAAAACACAAACACCCAAGAACTCGTAAGTGATTGATAAAGGGTTTATTGTAATTTAAAACTTCAAAGGGAGTGACGTTCTTTTGGACTCTTGTTGGAATTTGATCGATAAGATTGCAAGCCGTCATGACTTTATCTCCCTAGAAGTCTCTTGGTAGGTTGGAAGGGAACATCTTAGCTATAGCTACGTCCATGAGATGCCTATTCTTTCTTTCAGCTACACCATTTTGTTGAGGTGTGTATTGGCAGCTCGTTTGGTGGATTATTCCATGCTTAGCTAGGTGGTCTTTGAATTTGTGGCTTGTATATTCCCCTCCATTATCCGTTCGAAGTATCTTAACATTTGTTTTGAATTGATTAGTAATGTAGTTCTGAAAATTAATGAAAGCGTCAAATATTCAATCTTTAGATGGCATTAAAGTGATCCAAGTGTATTTGGACTTTTCATCATATATGTCACAAAGTACTTATTATTATCTTTTGATAAACATGGGGAAGTCCATACATCCGAGTTGACCAAATCAAAACATTTTTCAAATATGGTAGAGGACTTAGGAAATACATTTTTACAATGTTTTCCTAAAATACAAGACTCACAAACCGAGTTATTAAACGTACTATTAGTAGGTAATATTATTTCCAAGGCACGCGAGTGAGGATGTCCTAATCTGGCATGCCATACTGCATTAGAACTACTAGCTAAGCATGAATTAAAACTTGATAAAGTACGATCGCTTGAAGAATCTTCTAAGATGTATAAGTGTCCTTTTGAGTTTCCTTCTCCAAGAACCTTTCGGGTCTTAATATCCTGAAAATGGAAACTATTAGGCCCAAAGATAGCATAAGCATCAAGATCAGTAGTGGCTCTTTTAACCGATACAAGATTCGTAGTGAAAGATGGCATGAAGAAAGTTAAGGAGCACTAATTTCTTCACTCTCACGGTCTTGACTAACTATTGGGTCCATTCCTCCTATTTCTTCTTCTTCATGAAGAGCTTGGTCTTGATTACCATTATCCAAGTTGTTTGCTTCTTCCTCACTGTTATATTCAGAATTTGGTCTTTCTTGTGGCTGATGATCTGGTTGCTTCTGATGAGAGTTTCTTGGAGCCAGATTTCCCAGATGATTGAGTAAGAACTCTAAGCTGGCGGCTCTATCTGAAGAAGAACAGTCTAGGTCTTTAACACTATCCCAATTTTGCTTCTTGTCAAAGTAACCTTGGTTTTCTATGAACTTCACCTTTCTTGAAACCAGGGTTCATTTCTGGATGGGGTCATAGCACTTATACCCCTTTTAAGTGGTAGAATAGCCTATGAATACACATCTTGTGCTTTTGGCTTCTAGTTTTGTCCCTCTGAGTACCTGGGACAAATACAAAATACAAACACCCAAGAACTCGTAAGTGATTGATAAAGGGTTTATTGTGATTTAAAACTTCAAAGGGAGTGACGTCCTTTTGGACTCTTGTTGGAATTTGATCGATAAGATTGCAAGCCGTCATGACTTTATCTCCCTAGAAGTCTCTTGGTAGGTTGGAAGGGAACATCTTAGCTATAGCTACGTCCATGAGATGCCTATTCTTTCTTTCAGCTACACCATTTTGTTGAGGTGTGTATTGGCAGCTCGTTTGGTGGATTATTCCATGCTTAGCTAGGTGGTCTTTGAATTTGTGGCTTGTATATTCCCCTCCATTATCCGTTCGAAGTATCTTAACATTTGTTTTGAATTGATTAGTAATGTAGTTCTGAAAATTAATGAAAGCGTCAAATATTCAATCTTTAGATGGCATTAAGGTGATCCAAGTGTATTTGGACTTTTCATCAATAAATGTCACAAAGTACTTATTATTATCTCTTGATAAACATGGGGAAGTCCATACATCCGAGTTGTCCAAATCAAAACATTTTTCATATATGGTAGAGGACTTAGGAAATACATTTTTAGAATGTTTTCCTAAAATACAAGACTCACAAACCGAGTTATTAAACGTACTATTAGTAGGTAATATTATTTCCAAGGCACGCGAGTGAGGATGTCCTAATCTGGCATGCCATACTGCATTAGAACTACTAGCTAAGCATGAATTAAAACTTGATAAAGTACGATCGCTTGAAGAATCTTCTAAGATGTATAAGTGTCCTTTTGAGTTTCCTTCTCCAAGAACCTTTCGGGTCTTAATATCCTGAAAATGGAAACTATTAGGCCCAAAGATAGCATAAGCATCAAGATCAGTAGTGGCTCTTTTAACCGATACAAGATTCGTAGTGAAAGATGGCATGAATAAAGTTAAGGAGCACTAATTTCTTCCCTCTCACGGTCTTGACTAACTATTGGGTCCATTCCTCCTATTTCTTCTTCTTCATGAATAGCTTGGTCTTGATTACCATTATCCAAGTTGTTTGTTTCTTCCTCACTGTTATATTCAGAATTTGGTCTTTCTTGTGGCTGATGATCTGGTTGCTTCTGATGAGAGTTTCTTGGAGCCAGATTTCCCAGATGATTGAGTAAGAACTCTAAGCTGGCGGCTCTATCTGAAGAAGAACAGTCTAGGTCTTTAACACTATCCCAATTTTGCTTCTTGTCAAAGTAACCTTGGTTTTCTATGAACTTCACCTTTCTTGAAACCAGGGTTCATTTCTGGATGGGGTCATAGTACTTTTACCCCTTTTGAGTGGTAGAATAGCCTATGAATACACATCTTGTGCTTTTGGCTTCTAGTTTTGTCCCTATGAGTACCTGGGACAAATACAAAACACAAACACCCAAGAACTCGTAAGTGATTGATAAAGGGTTTATTGTGATTTAAAACTTCAAAGGGAGTGACGTCCTTTAGGACTCTTGTTGGAATTTGATCGATAAGATTGCAAGCCGTCATGACTTCATCTCCCTAGAAGTCTCTTGGTAGGTTGGAAGGGAACATCTTAGCTATAGCTACGTCCATGAGATGCCTATTCTTTCTTTCAGCTACACCATTTTGTTGAGGTGTGTATTGGCAGCTCGTTTGGTGGATTATTCCATGCTTAGCTAGGTGTTCTTTGAATTTGTGACTTGTATATTCCCCTCCATTATCCGTCGAAGTATCTTAACATTTGTTTTGAATTGATTAGTAATGTAGTTCTGAAAATTAATGAAAGCGTCAAATATTCAATCTTTAGATGGCATTAAGGTGATCCAAGTGTATTTGGACTTTTCATCAATAAATGTCACAAAGTACTTATTATTATCTCTTGATAAACATGGGGAAGTCCATACATCCGAGTTGTCCAAATCAAAACATTTTTCATATATGGTAGAGGACTTAGGAAATACATTTTTACAATGTTTTCCTAAAATACAAGACTCACAAACCGAGTTATTAAACGTACTATTAGTAGGTAATATTATTTCCAAGGCACGCGAGTGAGGATGTCCTAATCTGGCATGCCATACTGCATTAGAACTACTAGCTAAGCATGAATTAAAACTTGATAAAGTACGATCGCTTGAAGAATCTTCTAAGATGTATAAGTGTCCTTTTGAGTTTCCTTCTCCAAGAACCTTTCGGGTCTTAATATCCTGAAAATGGAAACTATTAGGCCCAAAGATAGCATAAGCATCAAGATCAGTAGTGGCTCTTTTAACCGATACAAGATTCGTAGTGAAAGATGGCATGAATAAAGTTAAGGAGCACTAATTTCTTCCCTCTCACGGTCTTGACTAACTATTGGGTCCATTCCTCCTATTTCTTCTTCTTCATGAATAGCTTGGTCTTGATTACCATTATCCAAGTTGTTTGTTTCTTCCTCACTGTTATATTCAGAATTTGGTCTTTCTTGTGGCTGATGATCTGGTTGCTTCTGATGAGAGTTTCTTGGAGCCAGATTTCCCAGATGATTGAGTAAGAACTCTAAGCTGGCGGCTCTATCTGAAGAAGAACAGTCTAGGTTTTTAACACTATCCCAATTTTGCTTCTTGTCAAAGTAACCTTGGTTTTCTATGAACTTCACCTTTCTTGAAACCAGGGTTCATTTCTGGATGGGGTCATAGTACTTTTACCCCTTTTGAGTGGTAGAATAGCCTATGAATACACATCTTGTGCTTTTGGCTTCTAGTTTTGTCCCTATGAGTACCTGGGACAAATACAAAACACAAACACCCAAGAACTCGTAAGTGATTGATAAAGGGTTTATTGTTGATAAGGCCTTCCCTAGAATCGGCACTCTCGAGGGGTATGTAGGACAGAAATGGATAGATGGAATGATGGAATGATTGGATCGCACCAAGGTTGCGGAAGACCTTGGATATTTCCTCAATGACTCCTTCGAGATATGACACACTCGAGATTGTCAAGGCTTGAAGCAAGGATATGACACACCTTGATTCGGTTTGATTGATGGATATAACTCACCAACAATCGAAATTGTTCTTCAAAGAACACAAGAGAAAAACACTCTCAGATTTTATAAAGGAAAGGTCTAGCCACGTTTTGATGTGTTTGGCTGGAGTTTTAAAGAAAAGATAGAGTAGAAAACAAGTCTAAAATTAAACAACGTAATTAAGAAAGCATTGACTAATTTTTTGAGTAACCCTTGAAGTCCCCACGCCAGCTTCTCCATTCCCTTGGGCGTTTTCAATCAGAATTTTATTGAGCTGGGCTTACTTAATCTCTTCATTAGTGGGCTGGAACTTCAGAAAATAAATCCCATAAATTGTTGGACTTGGACCTGAATTTGTCTTGTTGTCTCTTGTGGACTAAGTGGAGTAGAGTGATCCATTTGCCTCATTAAAACCCTTCTTTGGAAAACCCATTGGGATAAAACCAAAGGCTGGAAAAAGAGTACAAACGAATCACCCTTGTATTAGTCCACTCGAGCAACCAAGACGGTTTTATTCTCCATGTCTTCGAACGGTTGAACTTGAGTGAGTAATGTGGTGATTGCATTTTCGAACTCCTTAGCTCTTGATCTTGTCATTGGTCCACTTGGTACTGCTAAAGCATCCTCGGCTTCATGCTGCTTCTGCGAGCTATCCATGATCGCATCATCCCCTCCCTCTTGAAAAGGATTAGTCCTCAAATCTGGAACATCTGCAACAAAAGGGATTAAGTCAGCAACGTTAAAGCTTGAGCTCACATTGTATTTACCTTGGAGATCGATTTGGTAAGCATTATCGTTGATCATCTTTGTGACCCGGAATGGACCGTCAATCCTTGGCATCAACTTAGACTTCCTCTCAGCCGGAAATCTCTCCTTCCTTAGATGTATCCAGACGTGATCTCCCTCCTCAAAAATCATCTTGCGTCTGCCTTTATTAGCTTGTTTGGCGTATAACTTTGTCTTCTCCTCGATGTTGTGCTTTGCTTTCTCATGAATCTGTTTAACAAGTTCAGCTTTCTTTTTCCCGTCCAAGCTTGCTCTTTCACTCAAAGGCAATGGGGTTAGATCCAAAGGAGATAAAGGATTAAAACCATAAACAATTTCAAATGGAGAAAACTTTGTGGCGGAATGCACTGATCGATTGTAAGCAAATTCAACATGTGGTAAGCATTCTTCCCAAGTTTTCAAGTTCTTTTTAATCAAGGCACGCAGCAAGGTGGATAAAGTTCTATTAACTACTTCAGTTTGACCGTCGGTTTGAGGATGACAAGTAGTTGAGAATAACAACTTAGTACCTAGCTTAGACCAAAGTGTTTTCCAAAAATAACTCAAGAACTTTGTGTCCCTATCACTGACTATAGTCCTAGGCATTCCATGCAAACGAACTATTTCTTTAAAGAACAAGTCAGCTATATGAGAAGCATCATCAGTTTTATGACAAGCAAGAAAATGTGCCATTTTAGAGAACCTATCGACAACCACAAAAATTGAGTCCTTTCCAGTCCTAGTTCTAGGTAATCCAAGCACAAAATCCATAGAAATGTCAGTCCAAGGATGATCAGGAATAGGCAAAGGCGTGTACATACCTTGGGACTGTACCTTTGATTTAGCTTGTTTGCACGTGACACATCTCCCACAAATTCTTTCAACATCCCTCTTCATCTGCGGCCAGTAAAAGTGTTCTTGCATCACTTTTAAAGTCTTGGCGATCCCAAAATGCCCCATCAAGCCTCCTCCATGTGCCTCCCTAACTAGCAAGTCTCTCAAAGAACAATTAGGCACACACAAACGATTTTCAAAGAAAAGAAAGCCGTCATGCCTAAAATATTTCCCAAAAGCAAACTTCTCACAAAACTTGTAATTATCTTGAAAATCAGAATCAGCTTGATAAAGATCTTTAAGGTGTTCAAATCCCAATAATTTAGCATCCAAAGTCGAAATCAAGGCATACCTTCGAGATAAGGCATCAGCAACTATGTTTTCGTTACCTTGTTTGTACTTGATCACATAGGGAAATGTTTCGATAAACTCTACCCACCTAGCATGCCTCTTATTGAGCTTATGCTGACCCTTTAAATGCTTCAAAGACTCGTGGTCAGTATGAATGACAAACTCCTTTGGCCAGAGGTAGTGTTGCCACGTTTGCAAGGCTCGGACTAGTGCATACAACTCCTTGTCGTAGGTTGGATAGTTCAGCGTAGCTCCTCCAAGCTTCTCACTAAAAAAGGCTATGGGCTTCTTCTCTTGCATCAAGACAGCTCCAATACCTACACCAGATGCATCACACTCAATTTCAAAAGTTTTAAGAAAATTCGGTAAAGATAAAAGTGGTGCATTGGTGAGTTTATCCTTTAACGCTTGGAACGCTTATTCTTGTGCATTCTCCCATTTAAATCCCACACTTTTCTTGATCACTTCAGTGAGAGGAGCAGCTATGGTACTGAAATCTTTCACAAATCTTCGATAGAATCCCGCAAGCCCATGGAAACTCCTCACGTCTCCTATGGTTTTCGGACTGGGCCATTCGCGGACAGCTCTAACCTTCTCTTCGTCCACTTTGATGCCATCTGCACTTATAACAAAGCCTAGAAACACAACGTTATCCGTACAAAAAGTGCATTTCTTCAGATTAGCATACAGTTTTTCTTTCCTAAGTACCATCAAAACCGCTTCTAGATGCTTAACATGTTCTTCTAAATTTTTGCTGTAAACTAAGATATCATCAAAGTAAACAACAACAAAAATTCCAATGAAGCTCCTCAAAACATGATTCATCAATCTCATAAAAGTACTAGGTGCATTTGTTAATCCAAATGGCATAACTAACCATTCATACAAGCCATGTTTAGTTTTAAACGCAGTTTTCCATTCATCACCCTCTTTCATCCTAATTTGATGGTATCCACTTTTAAGATCTATTTTCGAAAATATGCTAGAACCATGAAGCTCATCTAACATATCATCTAAACGAGGGATAGGATGGCGATACTTTACAGTGATATTGTTGATGGCTCGGCAATCAATGCACATCCTCCAAGTTCCATCTTTCTTTGGAACGAGCAGCACCGGCACAGCACAAGGGCTCATGCTCTCTCGGATGTATCCTTTGTCCATCAGCTCAGTCACTTGCTTTTGAAGCTCCCTAGTCTCAACTGGGTTGGTTCTATATGCTGGCCTGTTAGGAAGTGAAGCTCCAGGCACGAAATCAATTTGATGCTCAATCCCACGAATAGGCGGCAATCCCTTGGGGTTTTCTTCCGGAAAGACGTCTTCAAAATCCTGCAAAATAGAAGTAATTTTACTCGGCAAATCCGGTACGGGGTTAGTAAGGTTCAGCAAAGCTTCTTTGTAAATAAATAAGAGAACGGGTTGTTTAGAGAACAGAGCTCTCTTAACCACATTAGACCTCACAAAGAAGTTTGAATGCCTCACGGGTTTACTCTCACAGGCCTTTTTCTTGGTTTTTCTCAAACTCTCGTTTTTATTTTGAGGTGGTGTGTTTAGGGGTTCACTCACAATGGTTTTTCCTTGTTGTTTCAGCTGAAGTTGATCTTGATGAACTTCTTGTGGTGTTAATGGAGCAAGTATCGTCTTTCGGCCATTGTTCTCAAATGAGTATCGATTAGTAAAACCGTCATGTAAGACCCTTCTATCGAACTGCCAAGGTCTTCCAAGCAAGATGTGGCCCGCCTCCATAGGTAAAATATCACAAAGAATTTCGTCCTCATACTTGCCTATGGTTATAGGAACCAATACTTGGCTGCTCACCGTCATCTCGCCAGCATCATTTAGCCATTGAAGCTGATAAGGTTTTGGATGCCTCTTAACTTCCAACCCTAACTTCTTCACCATTGTTTCACTAGCCACATTAGTACAGCTCCCACCATCAATAATAAGGCTGCAAACTTTACCTTGTACCAAGCATCTCGTGTGAAATAAGTTCTCCCGCTGCTCTTGGACAGTATCCTTAACTTGAATACTCAAGGAACGTCTTGTTACCAATAATTCTCCGGTGGCTGGTAACTCTACGTCCGCTTCCTCGGTCTCACTATCACTTTCAAGCTCTTCCTCCTCAGTTTCAATCTCGCCATTATCCAATAGGATCATAGTCCTTCTATTGGTGCACTCATTGGCGTAATGTCCTCTCCCTTGACACTTGAAACATTTAACGTCCCGGTTTCTAGACGAAGTCGCCACAGCTTTTCCTTTGGCGTCTTGAGTATTGGCGTAAGGCTTAGGGTCGGATTTTGGCTTAACAACAGACTTATCTTCTCGGCTGTAACTCGTCCTAGCATTGGCTGCTCCAGCTCCATAGGAAAGCCTAGAAGTACCCCTCCTCTTAATTTGTTGTTCAACCAAAACAGCCTTATGGAGCATTTCCTCCAAATCAGCATATGTTTGAAGCTCCATTCTATCTTGTATATCTCGAGCCAACCCACTCAAGAACCTTGCCATTGTTGCCTCAGCATCTTCATCTATGTCAGCTTTGATCATTAGGGACTCCATCTCTTGAAAATAATCCTCCACACTCTTACTGCCCTGAGTTAATCGCCTAAGCTTTTGATGTAACTCCCGATGGTAGTGGCTAGGAACAAATCTCTTCCTCATCAGATTTTTCATCTCTTCCCAAGTGACTACGGGCGGTTCACGGTTGCGTCTTCTACTTGTCACGATCTGATCCCACCAATTAATAGCATAGTCATAAAATTCAGTCGCCGCTACTTGAACTTTCTTTTGCCCTGAATAATTTTGACAATCAAACACGAGCTCAATTTTCTTTTCCCACTCCAAGTAAGCGTCTGGATCATTCTTCCCATGAAATGGCGGTATCTTCAACTTCAGTCCACTGAGATTGTCCTCATTTCGAACCCCAGCTTCTCTTACACGTCTCGGCCTTCTTCGACTCCGATTAGAAGCTTGACTACCTCTGCTGTAGTAGTTCAACTCGTCCTCTTCATCTTCTTCTTGAGGTTGTTGTCTTCTTCTTCGACCAGCAGTATTTTGAGGCAATCCTTGATTAACGGATTCTTGTATTGTATCCATTCTCTCATGAACTGAATTCAACTCTCTCCTCAACATGCGCCTCATTTCTCCCATAAGGGCCTGCACGTCCAAATTAGTATCTCTTGTTACTCGTGCTCGGTTGGTGTTATCAGCGACTTCTTCTTCGCTATTAGACATTCGGAATTTTCCCTGCAAACACTTAACAAACCGTTAGTAATAAAAAGTCGATCCTCACAAGTGTTTCTCTCCTTTTTATTCACTCAATCACTCAAAATGTCCTCCCACAGCGTTTTCTCAATGGTTCTTATGGAACAAAACCGATCAAATTGGATGAACAATTCCAACAACACAAACTCGAATCGATTGAACGGAGATAGAAAGAAAAGAGTTTAGTTTTTTTTTTTTTTTTTTTAAATAGGAACAGATCAAAAGATCAAGAACTTAAGAGATGAAAATTAGAACAAAATTTATACTCCCCCCCAAACTAATTAAATCGGACAGATTTCTTTTTTTTTTGTTTTTTTGTTTTTTTTTTTGTTTTAAATAATCAGAACAGAATTTAGAAACGATTAATAGAGATTAGACAGAGAAAAAATAGAGAAACGAAAATGATCAGATCAGTTGGATTCAAATTCGCAAAGAGGAGAAGTCTAATCGCTCAAGTGTTAGCGATCAAACCGATTTGATTTGTAAACAGAACTGATATGATTCTAAACAGAAAGCTAGACAAGAAAAAAGAGAAATTTACGATGATGAAAATGAGAAGATGAACAGACACGAATACCGATCTCGAAAGTGTGCTCTGATACCAAATGATAAGGCCTTCCCTAGAATCGGCACTCTCGAGGGGTATGTAGGACAGAAATGGATAGATGGAATGATGGAATGATTGGATCGCACCAAGGTTGCGGAAGACCTTGGATATTTCCTCAATGACTCCTTCGAGATATGACACACTCGAGATTGTCAAGGCTTGAAGCAAGGATATGACACACCTTGATTCGGTTTGATTGATGGATATAACTCACCAACAATCGAAATTGTTCTTCAAAGAACACAAGAGAAAAACACTCTCAGATTTTATAAAGGAAAGGTCTAGCCACGTTTTGATGTGTTTGGCTGGAGTTTTAAAGAAAAGATAGAGTAGAAAACAAGTCTAAAATTAAACAACGTAATTAAGAAAGCATTGACTAATTTTTTGAGTAACCCTTGAAGTCCCCACGCCAGCTTCTCCATTCCCTTGGGCGTTTTCAATCAGAATTTTATTGAGCTGGGCTTACTTAATCTCTTCTTTAGTGGGCTGGAACTTCAGAAAATAAATCCCATAAATTGTTGGACTTGGACCTGAATTTGTCTTGTTGTCTCTTGTGGACTAAGTGGAGTAGAGTGATCCATTTGCCTCATTAAAACCCTTCTTTGGAAAACCCATTGGGATAAAACCAAAGGCTGGAAAAAGAGTACAAACGAATCACCCTTGTATTAGTCCACTCGAGCAACCAAGACGGTTTTATTCTCCATGTCTTCGAACGGTTGGACTTGAGTGAGTAATGTGGTGATTGCATTTTCGAACTCCTTAGCTCTTGATCTTGTCATTGGTCCACTTGGTACTGCTAAAGCATCCTCGGCTTCATGCTGCTTCTGCGAGCTATCCATGATCGCATCAATTGTGATTTAAAACTTCAAAGGGAGTGACGTCCTTTAGGACTCTTGTTGGAATTTGATCGATAAGATTGCAAGCCGTCATGACTTCATCTCCCTAGAAGTCTCTTGGTAGGTTGGAAGGGAACATCTTAGCTATAGCTACGTCCATGAGATGCCTATTCTTTCTTTCAGCTACACCATTTTGTTGAGGTGTGTATTGGCAGCTCGTTTGGTGGATTATTCCATGCTTAGCTAGGTGTTCTTTGAATTTGTGACTTGTATATTCCCCTCCATTATCCGTTCGAAGTATCTTAACATTTGTTTTGAATTGATTAGTAATGTAGTTCTGAAAATTAATGAAAGCGTCAAATATTCAATCTTTAGATGGCATTAAGGTGATCCAAGTGTATTTGGACTTTTCATCAATAAATGTCACAAAGTACTTATTATTATCTCTTGATAAACATTGGGAAGTCTATACATCCGAGTGGACCAAATAAAAACATTTTTCATATATGGTAGAGGACTTAGGAAATACATTTTTACAATGTTTTCCTAAAATACAAGACTCACAAACCGAGTTATTAAACGAACTATTAGTAGGTAATATTATTTCCAAGGCAAGCGAGTGAGGATGTCCTAATCTGGCATGCCATACTGCATTAGAACTACTAGCTAAGAATAAATTAAAACTTGATAAAGTACGATCGCTTGAAGAATCTTCTAAGATGTATAAGTGTCCTTTTGAGTTTCCTTCTCCAAGAACCTTTCGGGTCTTAATATCCTGAAAATGGACACTATTAGGCCCAAAGATAGCATAAGCATCAAGATCAGTAGTGGCTCTTTTAACCGATACAAGATTCGTAGTGAAAGATAGCATGAAGAAAGCTGAGGAGCACTAATTTCTTCACTCTCATGGTCTTGACTAACCATTGGCTCCATTCCTCCTAGTTCTTCTTCTTCATGAAGAGCTTGGTCTTGATTACCATTATCCAAGTTGTTTGTTTCTTCTTCACCGTTATTTTCAGAATTTGGTCTTTCTTGTGGCTGATGATTTGGTTGCTTCTGATGAGAGTCTCTTGGAGCCAGATTTCCCAGATGATTGAGTAAGAACTCTAAGCTGGCGGCTCTATCCGAAGAAGAAACGTCTAGGTCTTTAACACTATCCCAATTTTGCTTCTTGTCAAAGTAACCTTGGTTTTCTATGAACTTCACCTTTCTTGAAACTAGGGTTCACTTACGGATGGGGTCATAGCACTTATACCTTTTTTGAGTGGTAGAATAGCCTATGAATACACATCTTTTGCTTTTGGCTACTAGTTTTGTCCCTGTGAGTACCTGGGACAAATACAAAACACAAACACCCAAGAACTCGTAAGTGATTGATAAAGGGTTTATTGTGATTTAAAACTTCAGAGGGAGTGACGTCCTTTTGGACTCTTGTTGGAATTTGATCGATAAGATTGCAAGCCGTCATGACTTCATCTCCCTCGAAGTCTCTTGGTAGGTTGGAAGGGAACATCTTAGCTATAACTACGTCCATGAGAAGCCTATTCTTTCTTTCAGCTACACCATTTTGTTGAGGTGTGTATTGGCAGCTCATTTGGTGGATTATTCCATGCTTAGCTAGGTGTTCTTTGAATTTGTGACTTGTATATTCCCCTCCATTATCCGTTCGAAGTATCTTAACATTTGTTTTGAATTGATTAGTAATGTAGTTCTGAAAATTAATGATAGCGTCAAATATTCTATCTTTAGATGGCATTAAGGTGATCCAAGTGTATTTGGACTTTTCATCAATAAATGTCACAAAGTACTTATTATTATCTCTTGATAAACATGGGGAAGTCCATACATCCGAGTGGACCAAATAAAAACATTTTTCATATATGGTAGAGGACTTAGGAATTACATTTTTACAATGTTTTCCTAAAATACAAGACTCACAAACCGAGTTATTAAACGAACTATTAGTAGGTAATATTATTTCCAAGGCACGCGAGTGAGGATGTCCTAATCTGGCATGTCATACTGCATTAGAACTACTAGCTAAGCATAAATTAATACTTGATAAAGTACGATCGCTTGAAGAATCTTCTAAGATGTATAAGTGTCCTTTTGAGTTTCCTTCTCCAAGAACCTTTCGGGTCTTAATATCCTGAAAATGGAAACTATTAGGCCCAAAGATAGCATAAGCATCAAGATCAGTAGTGGCTCTTTTAACCGATACAAGATTCGTAGTGAAAGATGGCATGAAGAAAGCTGAGGAGCACTAATTTCTTCACTCTCACGGTCTTGACTAACCATTGGCTCCATTCCTCCTAGTTCTTCTTCTTCATGAAGAGCTTGGTCTTGATTACCATTATCCAAGTTGTTTGTTTCTTCCTCACCGTTATTTTCAGAATTTGGTCTTTCTTGTGGCTGATGATTTGGTTGCTTCTGATGAGAGTCTCTTGGAGCCAGATTTCCCAGATGATTGAGTAAGAACTCTAAGCTGGCGGCTCTATCTGAAGAAGAAAAGTCTAGGTCTTTAACACTATCCCAATTTTGCTTCTTGTCAAAGTAACCTTGGTTTTCTATGAACTTCACCTTTCTTGAAACCAGGGTTCATTTCTGGATGGGGTCATAGCACTTATACCCCTTTTGAGTGGTAGAATAGCCTATGAATACACATCTTGTGCTTTTGGCTTCTAGTTTTGTCCCTCTGAGAACCTGGGACAAATACAAAACACAAACACCCAATAACTCGTAAGTGATTGATAAAGGGTTTATTGTGATTTAAAACTTCAAAGGGAGTGACGTCCTTTTGGACTCTTGTTGGAATTTGATCGATAAGATTGCAAGCCGTCATGACTTTATCTCCGTAGAAGTCTCTTGGTAGGTTGGAAGGGAACATCTTAGCTATAACTACGTTCATGAGATGCCTATTCTTTCTTTCAGCTACACCATTTTGTTGAGGTGTGTATTGGCAGCTCGTTTGGTGGATTATTCCATGCTTAGCTGGGTGTTCTTTGAATTTGTGACTTGTATATTCCCCTCCATTATCCGTTCGAAGTATCTTAACATTTGTTTTGAATTGATTAGTAATGTAGTTCTGAAAATTAATGAAAACGTCAAATATTCTATCTTTAGATGGCATTAAGGTGATCCAAGTGTATTTGGACTTTTCATCAATAAATGTCACAAAGTACTTATTATTATCTCTTGATAAACATAGGGAAGTCCATACATCCGAGTGGACCAAATAAAAACATTTTTCATATATGGCAGAGGACTTAGGAAATACATTTTTACAATGTTTTCCTAAAATACAAGACTCACAAACCGAGTTATTAAACGAAATATTAGTAGGTAATATTATTTCCAAGGCACACGAGTGAGGATATCCTAATCTAGCGTGCCATATTGCATTAGAAATACTAGCTAAGCATGAATTAAAACTTGATAAAGTACGATCGCTTGAAGAATCTTCTAAGATGTATAAGTGTCCTTTTGAGTTTCCTTCTCCAAGAACCTTTCGGGTCTTAATATCCTGAAAATGGAAACTATTAGGCCTAAAGATAGCATAAGCATCAAGATCAGTAGTGGCTCTTTTAACCGATACAAGATTCGTAGTGAAAGATGGCATGAAGAAAGGTGAGGAGCACTAATTTCTTCACTGTCTTTACTAACCATTGGCTCCATTCCTTCTATTTCTTCTTCTTCATGAAGACGTTGGTCTTGATTACCACTATCCAAGTTGTTTGTTTCTTCCTCACTGTTATTTTCAGAATTAGGTCTTTCTTGTGGCAGATGATCTAGTTGCTTCTGATGAGAGTCTCTTGGAGCCAGATTTCCCAGATGATTTAGTAAGAACTCTAAGCTGGCGGCTCTATCTGAAGAAGAACGGTCTAGGTCTTTAACACTATCCCAATTTTGCTTCTTGTCAAAGTAACCTTGGTTTTCTATGAACTTTACCTTTCTTGAAACCTGGGTTCACTTCTGGAGTGGGTCATAGCACTTATACCCCTTTTGAGTGGTAGAATAGCCTATGAATACACATCTTGTGCTTTTGGCCTCTAGTTTTGTCCCTCTGAGTACCTGGGACAAATACAAAACATAAACACCCAAGAACTCGTAAGTGATTGATAAAGGGTTTATTGTGATTTAAAACTTCAAAGCGTGAGAAGTCCTTTTGGACTCTTGTTCGAATTTGATCGATAAGATTGCAAGCCGTCATGACTTCATCTCCCTAGAAGTCTCTTGGTAGGTTGGAAGGGAACATCTTAGCTATAGCTATGTCCATGAGATCCCTATTCTTTCTTTCAGCTACACCATTTTGTTGAGGTGTGTATTGGCAGCTCGTTTGGTGGATTATTCCATGCTTAGCTAGGTGTTCTTTGAATTTGTGGCTTGTATATTCCCCTCCATTATCCGTTCGAAGTATCTTAACATTTGTTTTGAATTGATTAGTAATGTAGTTCTGAAAATTAATGAAAGCGTCAAATATTCTATCTTTAGATGGCATTAAGGTGATCCACGTGTATTTGGACTTTTCATCAATAAATGTCACAAAATACTTATTATTATCTCTTGATAAACATGGGGAAGTCCATACATCCGAGTGGACCAAATCAAAACATTTTTCATATGTGGTAGAGGACTTAGGAAATACATTTTTACAATGTTTTCCTAAAATACAAGACTCACAAACCGAGTTATTAAACGAAATATTAGTAGGTAATATTATTTCCAAGGCACGCGAGTGAGGATGTCCTAATCTAGTGTGCCATATTGCATTAGAACTACTAGCTAAGCATGAATTAAAACTTGATAAAGTACGATCGCTTAAAGAATCTTCTAAGATATATAAGTCTCTTTTTGAGTTTCCTTCTCCAAGAACCTTTCGGGTCTTAATATCCTGAAAATGGAAACTATTAGGCCCACAGATAGCATAAGCATCAAGATCAGTAGTGGCTCTTTTAACCGATACAAGATCCGTAGTGAAAGATGGCATGAAGAAAGCTGAGGAGCACTAATTTCTTCACTCTCATGGTCTTGACTAACCATTGGCTCCATTCCTCCTATTTCTTCTTCTTCATGAAGAGGTTGGTCTTGATTACCATCATCCAAGTTGTTTGTTTCTTCCTCACTGTTATATTCAGAATTTGGTCTTTCTTGTGGCTGATGATCTGGTTGCTTCTGATGAGAGTCTCTTGGAGCCAGATTTCCCAGATGATTGTGTAAGAACTCTAAGCTGGCGCCTCTATCTGAAGAAGAACGGTCTAGGTCTTTAACACTATCCCAATTTTGCTTCTTGTCAAAGTACCTTTGGTTTTCTATGAACTTCACCTTTCTTGAAACCAGGGTTCTTCCGGATGGGGTCATAGCACTTATACCTTTTTTGAGTGGTAGAATAGCCTATGAATACACATCATGTGCTTTTAACTTCTAGTTTTGTCCCTCTGAGTACCTGGGACAAATACAAAACACAAACACCCAAGAACTCGTAAGTGATTAATAAAGGGTTTATTGTGATTTAAAATTTCAAAGGGAGAGAAGTCCTTTTGGACTCTTGTTCGAATTTGATCGATAAGATTGCAAGCTGTCATGACTTCATCTCCCCAGAAGTCTCTTGGTAGGTTGGAAGGGAACATCTTAGCTATAGCTACGTCCATGAGATGCCTATTCTTTCTTTCAGCTACACCATCTTGTTGAGATGTGTATTGGCAACTCGTTTGGTGGATTATTCCATGCTTAGCTAGGTGTTCTTTGAATTTATGGCTTGTATATTCCCCTCCATTATCCGTTCGAAGTATCTTAACATTTGTTTTGAATTGATTAGTAATGTAGTTCTGAAAATTAATGAAAGCGTCAAATATTCTATCTTTAGATGGCATCAAGGTGATCCAAGTGTATTTGGACTTTTCATCAATAAATGTCACAAAGTACTTATTATTATCTCTTGATAAACATGGGGAAGTCCATACATCCGAGTGGACCAAATAAAAACATTTTTCATATATGGTAGAGGACTTAGGAATTACATTTTTACAATGTTTTCCTAAAATACAAGACTCACAAACCGAGTTATTAAACGAACTATTAGTAGGTAATATTATTTCCAAGGCACGCGAGTGAGGATGTCCTAATCTGGCATGCCATACTGCATTAGAACTACTAGCTAAGCATAAATTAAAACTTGATAAAGTACGATCGCTTGAAGAATCTTCTAAGATGTATAAGTGTCCTTTAGAGTTTCCTTCTCCAAGAACCTTTCGGGTCTTAATATCCTGAAAATGGAAACTATTAGGCCCAAAGATAGCATAAGCATCAAGATCAGTAGTGGCTCTTTTAACCGATACAAGATTCGTAGTGAAAGATGGCATGAAGAAAGCTGAGGAGCACTAATTTCTTCACTCTCACGGTCTTGACTAACCATTGGCTCCATTCCTCCTATTTCTTCTTCTTTATGAAGAGCTTGGTCTTGATTACCATTATCCAAGTTGTTTGTTTCTTCCTCACTGTTATATTCAGAATTTGGTCTTTCTTGTGGCTGATGATCTGGTTGCTTCTGATGAGAGTCTCTTGGAGCCAGATTTCCCAGATGATTGAGTAAGAACTCTAAGCTGGCGGCTCTATCTGAAGAAGAACAGTCTAGGTCTTTAACACTATCCCAATTTTGCTTCTTGTCAAAGTAACCTTGGTTTTCTATGAACTTCACCTTTCTTGAAACCAGGGTTCACTTCTGGATGGGGTCATAGCACTTATACCCCTTTTGAGTGGTAGAATAGCCTCTGAGTAACTGGGACAAATACAAAACACAAACACCCAAGAACTCGTAAGTGATTGATAAAGGGTTTATTGTGATTTAAAACTTCAAAGGGAGAGAAGCCCTTTTGGACTCTTGCTCGAATTTGATCGATAAGATTGCAAACCGTCATTACTTCATCTCCCCAGAAGTCTCTTGGTAGGTTGGAAGGGAACATCTTAGCTATAGCTACTTCCATGAGATGCCTATTCTTTCTTTCAGCTACACCATTCTGTTGAGGTGTGTATTGGCAGCTCGTTTGGTGGATTATTCCATGCTTCGCTAGGTGTTCTTTGAATTTGTGGCTTGTATATTCTCCTCCATTATCCGTTCGAACTACCTTAACTTTTTTTTGAATTGATTAGTAATGTAGTTCTGAAAATTAATGTAAGCGTCAAATATTCTATCTTTAGATGGCATTAAGGTGATCTAAGTGTATTACGACTTTTCATCAATAAATGTCACAAAGTACTTATTATTATCTCTCGATAAACATGGGGAAGTCCATACATACGAGTGGACAAAATCAAAACATTTTTCATATATGGCAGAGGACTTAGGAAATTCATTTTTACAATGTTTTCCTAAAATACAAGACTCAGAAACCGAGTTATTAAACAAAATATTAGTTGGTAATATTATTTTCAAGGCACGCGAGTGAGGATGTCCTAATCTGGCGTGCCATATTGCATTAGAACTACTAGCTAAGCATGAATTAAAACTTGATAAAGTAGGATCACTTGAAGAATCTTCTAAGATGTATAAGTCTCCTTTTGTGTAAAATGGAAACTATTAGGCCCGAAGATAGTATATGCATCAAGATCAGTAGTGGCTCTCTTAATCGATACAAGATTCAAAGTGAAAGATGGCATGTAGAAAGCTAAGGAGCACTAATTTCTTCACTCTCACGGTCTTGACTAACCATTGGCTCCATTCCTCCTATTCTTCTTCCTCATGGAGAGCTTTGTCTTGATTACCATTATCCAAGTTGTTTGTTTCTTCCTCACTGTTATTTTCAGAATTTGGTCTTTCTTGTGGCTGATGATCTGGTTGCTTTTGATGAGAGTCTCTTGGAGCCGGATTTCCCAGATAATTGAGTAAGAACTCTAAGCTGGCGGCTCTATCTGAAGAAGAACGGTATTGGTCTTTAACACTATCCCAGTTTTGCTTCTTGTCAAAGTAACCTTGGTTTTCTATAAACTTCACCTCTCTTGACACCAGGGTGCACTTCCGGATGGTGTCATAGCACTTATACCCCTTTTGAGTGGTAGAATAGCCTATGAATAAACATCTTGTGCTTTTGGCTTCTAGTTTTGTCCCTCTGAGTATCTGGGACAAATACAAAACAAAAACACCCAAGATTTCGAAAGTGATTGATAAAGGGTTTATTGTGACTTAAAACTTCAAAGGGAGATACGTCCTTTTGGACTCTTGTTCGAATTCGATCGATAAGATAGCAAGCCGCCATGACTTCATCTCCCCAGAAGTCTCTTGGTAGGTTGGAAGGGAACATCATAGCTATAGCTACATCCATGAGATGCCTATTCTTTCTTTCAGCTACACCATTTTGTTGAGGTGTGTATGGGCAGCTCGATTGGTTGATTATTCCATTCTTAGCTAGGTGTTCTTTGAATTTGTGGCTTGTATATTCCCCTCCATTATCTGTTCGAAGTACCTTAAAATTTTTTTTGAATTGATTAGTAATGTAGTTCTGAAAATTAATGAAAGCGTCAAAGATTCTATCTTTAGATGGTATTAAGGAGATCCAAGTTTGTTTCGACTTTTCATCAATAAATGTCACAAAGTACTTATTATTATGTCTTGATAAACATGGGGAAGTCCATACATCCGAGTGGACCAAATCAAAACATTTTTCATATATGGTAGAGGACTTAGGAAATACATTTTTACAATTTTTTCCTAAAATACAAGACTCACAAACCGAGTTATTATACGAAATGTTAGTAGGTAATATTATTTCCAAGGCATGCGAGTTAGGATGTCCCAATCTAGCGTGTCATATTGCATTAGAACTACTAGCTAAGCATGAATTAAAACTTGATAAAGTAGGATCGCTTGAAGAATCTTCTAAGATGTATAAGTCTTTTTTTGAGTCTCCTTCTCCAAGAACCTTTCGGGTCTTAAAATCCTTAAAATGGAAACTATTAGGCCCAAAGATAGCATAAGCATCAAGATCAGTAGTGGCTCTCTTAACCGATACTAGATTCGAAGTGAAAGATGGCATGTAGAAAGCTGAGGAGCAATAATTTCTTCACTCTCATGGTCTTAACTAACCATTGGCTCCATTCCTCCTATTTCTTCTCCTTCATGATGAGCTTGGTCTTCATTACCATTATCCAAGTTGTTTGTTTCTTCTTCAATGTTATTTTCAGAATTTTGTCCTTCTTGTGGTTGATGATCTGGTTGCTCTTGATTAGAGTGTCTTGGAGCCGGATTTCCCAGATGATTGAGTAAGAACACTATGCTGGCGGCTCTATCTGAAGAAGAACGGGCTAGGTCTTTAACCTTATCCCAATTTTGCTTCTTGTCAAAGTAACCTTGGTTTTCTATGAACTTCACGTCTCTTGAAACCACGGTCCACTTCTGGAAGGGGTCATAGCACTTGAACCCCTTTTGAGTGGTAGAATAGCCTATGAATACCCATCTTGTGCTTTTGGTTACTTGTTTTGTCCCTCTGAGTACCTGTGACAAATACAAAACACAAGCACCCAATAACTCGTAAGTGATTGATAAAGGGTTTATTGTGATTTAAAACTTCAAAGGGAGAGACGTCCTTTATGACTTTTGTTGGAATTCGGTTGATAAGATAGCAAACCGTCATGACTTCATCTCCCTAGAAGTTTCTTGGTACGTTGGAATGGAACATCATAGCTACAGCTACTTCCATGAGATGCCTATAATTTCTTTCAGCTACACCATTTTGTTGAGGTATGGATGGGTAGCTCGTTTGGTGGATTATTCCATGCTTAGATAGGTGTTCTTTGTATTTGTGGCTTGTATATTCCCCTCCATTATCCAGTCGAAGTACCTTAACATTTGTTTTCAATTGACTAGTAATGTAGTTCTAAAAATTAATGAAAGCGTCAAATATTCTATCTCTAGATGGCAATAAGGTGATCCAAGTGTATTTCAACTTTTCATCAATAAATGTCACAAAGTATTTATTATTATCTCTTGATAAACATGGGGAAGTCCATACATCCGAGTGGACCAAATCAAAACATTTTTCACATATTGTAGAGGACTTAGGAAATACATTTTTACAATGTTTTCCTAAAATACAAGACTCACAAACCGAGTTATTAAACGAAATATTAGTAGGTAATATTATTTCCAAGGCACGCGAGTGAGGATGTCCCAATCTAGCGTCCCATATTGCATAAGAACGACTAGCTAAGCATGAATTAAAACTTGATAAAGTGGGATCACTTGAAGAATCTTCTAAGATGTATAAGTCTCTTTTTGTGTTTCCTTCTCCAAGAACCTTTCGGGTCTTCATATCCGTAAAATGGAAACTATTAGGCCCAAAGATAGCATATGCATCAAGATCAGTAGTGGCTCTCTTAATCGATACAAGATTCAAAGTGAAAGATGGCATGTAGAAAGCTAAGGAGCACTAATTTCTTCACTCTCACGGTCTTGACTAACCATTGGCTCCATTCCTCCTATTCTTCTTCCTCATGGAGAGCTTGGTCTTGATTACCATTATCCAAGTTGTTTGTTTCTTCCTCACTGTTATTTTCAGAATTTGGTCTTTCTTGTCGGTGATGATCTGGTTGCTTTTGATGAGAGTCTCTTGGAGCCGGATTTCCCAGATGATTGAGTAAGAACTCTATCTGAAGAAGAACGGTCTAGGTCTTTAACACTATCCCAGTTTTGCTTCTTGTCAAAGTAACCTTGGTTTTCTATGAACTTCACCTCTCTTGAAACCAGGGTGCACTTTCGGATGGGGTCATAGCACTTATACCCCTTTTGAGTGGTAGAATAACCTATGAATACACATCTTGTGCTTTTGGCTTCTAGTTTTGTCCCTCTGAGTATCTGGGACAAATACAAAACAAAAACGCCCAAGATTTCGTATGTGATTGATAAAAGGTTTATTGTGATTTAAAACTTCAAAGGGAGAGACGTCCTTTTGGACTCTTGTTCGAATTCGATCGATAAGATAGCAAGCCGTCACGATTTAATCTCCCCAGAAGTCTCTTCGTAGGTTGGAAGGGAACATTACAGCTATAGCTACATCCATGAGATGCATGATCTTTCTTTTAGCTATACCATTTTGTTGAGGTGTGTATGGGCAGCTCGATTGGTTGATTATTCCATTCTTAGCTAGGTGTTCTTTGAATTTGTGGCTTGTATATTCCCCTCCATTATCCGTTCGAAGTACCTTAACATTTGTTTTGAATTGATTAGTAATGTAGTTCTGAAAATTAATGAAAGCATCAAATATTCTATCTTTAGATGGCATTAAGGTGATCCAAGTGTATTTCGACTTTTCATCAATAAATGTCACAAAGTACTTATTATTATCTCTTGATAAACATGGGGAAGTCCATACATCCGAGTGGACCAAATCAAAACATTTTTCATATATGTTAGAGGACTTAGGAAATACATTTTTACAATGTTTTCCTAAAATACAAGAGTCAAAAACCGAGTTATTAAACGAAATATTAGTAGGTAATATTATTTCCAAGGCACGCGAGTGAGGATGTCCAAATCTAGCGTGCCATATTGCATAAGAACTACTAGCTAAGAATGAATTAAAACTTGATAAAGTAGGATCGCTTGAAGAATCTTCTAAGATGTATAAGTCTCCTTTTGTGTTTCCTTCTCCAAGAACCTTCCGGGTCTTAATATCCGTAAAATGGAAACTATTAGGCCCAAGGATAGCATATGCATCAAGATCAGTAGTGGCTCTCTTAATCGATACAAGATTCAAAGTGAAAGATGGCATGTAGAAAGCTAAGGAGCACTAATTACTTCACTCAAACGGTCTTGACTAACCATTGGCTCCGTTCCTCCTATTTCTTCTTCTTCATGAAGAGCTTGAATTTGTGGCTTGTATATTCCCCTCTATTATCCACGCTGTTTGTTTCTTCCTTAATGTTATTTTCAAAATTTGGTCTTTCTTGTGGCTGATGATCTAGCTGATTTTGATGAGCGTCTCCTGGAGCCGGATTTCCTAGATGATTGAGTAAGAACTCTAAGTTGGTGGCTCTATCTGAAGAAGAACGGTCTAGGTCTTTAACACTATCCCAATTTTGCATCTTGTCAAAGTAACCTTGGTTTTCTATGAACCTCACCTCTCTTGAAACCAGGGTTCACTTCCGGATGGGGTCATAGCACTTATACCCCTTTTGAGTGGTAGAATAGCCTATGAATACACATCTTGTGCTTTTAGCTTCTAGTTTTGTCCCTCTGAGTATCTGGGACAAATACAAAACAAAAACATTCAAGAACTCGTAAGTGATTGATAAAGGGTTTACTGTGATTTAAAACTTCAGAGAGAGAGACGTCCTTTTATATTCTTGTTGGAATTCGATAGATAAGATAGCAAGCCGTCATGAGTTCATCTCCCCAGAAGTCTCTTGGTAGGTAGCAAGCCGTCATGAGATGCATATTCTTTCTTTCGGCTACACCATTTTGTTGAGTTGTGTATGGCCAGCTCGTTTGGTTGATTATTCCATGCTTAACTAGGTGTTCTTTGAATATGTGGCTTGTATAGTCCCCTCCATTATCCGTTCGAAGTACCTTAACATTTTTTTGAACTGATTAGTAATGTAGTTTTGAAAATTAAGGAAAGCGTCAAATATTCTATCTTTAGATGGCATTAAGGTGATCCTAGTGTATTTTGACTTTTCATCAATAAATGTCACAAAGTACTTATTATTATCTCTTGATAAAAATGGGGAAGTCCATACATCCGAGTGGACCAAATCAAAACATTTTTCATATATTGTAGAGGACTTAGGAAATACATTTTTACAATGTTTTCCTAAAATACAAGACTCACAAACCGAGTTATTTAAAGAAATATTAGTAGGTAATATTATTAAAACTTGATAAAGTAGGATCGCTCGAAGAATCTTCTAAGATGTATAAGTCTCCTTTTGTGTTTCCTTCTCCAACAACCTTTCGGGTCTTAATATCCTTAAAATGGAAACTACTAGGCCCAAAGATAGCATAAGCATCAAGATCAGTAGTGGCTCTTTTAACCGATACAAGATTCAAAGTTAAAGATGGCATGTAGAAAGCTGAGGAGCACTAATTTCTTCAATCTCACGGTCTTGACTAACCATTGGCTCCATTCCTCCTATTTCTTCTTCTTCATGATGCGCTTTGTCTTGATTACCATTATCCAAGTTGTTTGTTTCTTGCTCACTGTTATTTTCAGAATTTGGTCTTTCTTGTGGGTGATGATCTATTTGCTTTTGATGAGAGTCTCTTGGAGCCGGATTTCCCAGATGATTGAGTAAGAACTCTAAGCTGGCGGCTCTATCTGAAGAAGAACGGTCTAGGTCTTTAACACTATCCCAATTTTGCTTCTTGTCAAAGTAACCTTGGTTTTCTATGAACTTCACCTCTCTTGAAACAAGGGTTCACTTCCGGATGGGGTCATAGCACTTATACCCCTTTTGAGTGGAAGAATAGCCTATGAATACACATCTTGTGCTTTTGGCTTCTAGTTTTGTCCCTCTGAGTATCTGGGACAAATACAAAACAAAAACACCCAAGATTTCGAAAGTGATTGATAAAGGGTTTATTGTGATTTAAAACTTCAAAGGGAGAGACGTTCTTTTGGACTCTTGTTCGAATTCGATCGATAAGATAGCAAGCCGTCATGACTTCATCTCCCCAGAAGTCTCTTGGTAGGTTGGAAGGGAACATCATAGCTATAGCTACATCCATGAGATGTCTATTCTTTCTTTCAGCTACACCATTTTGTTGAGGTGTGTATGGGCAGCTCGATTGGTTGATTATTCCATTCTTAGTTTGGTGTTCTTTGAATTTGTGGCTTGTATATTCCCCTCCATTATCCGTTCGAAGTACCTTAACATTTGTTTTGAACTGATTAGTAACGTAGTTCTGAAAATTAATGAAAGCGTCAAATATTCTATCTTTAGATGGCATTAAGGTGATCCAAGTGTATTTCGACTTTTCATCAATAAATGTCACAAAGTACTTATTATTATCTCTTGATAAACATGGGGAAGTCCATACATCCGGGTGGACCAAATCAAAACATTTTTCATATATGGTAGAGGACTTAGGAAATACATTTTTACAATGTTTTCCTCAAATACAAGACTCACAAACCTAGTTATTAAACGAAATAATAGTAGGTTATATTATTTCCAAGGCACGCGAGTGAGGATGTCCCAATCTAGCGTGTCATATTGCATTAGAACTACTAGCTAAGCATGAATTAAAACTTGATAAAGTAGGATCGCTTGAAGAATCTTCTAAGATGTATAAGTCTCCTTTTGAGTTTCCTTCTCCAAGAACCTTTCGGGTCTTAATATCCTTAAAATGGAAACTACTAGGCCCAAAGATAGCATAAGCATCAAGATCAGTAGTGGCTCTTTTAACCAATACAAGATTCGAAGTGAAAGATAGCATGTAGAAAGCTGAGGAGCACTAATATCTTCACTCTCACGGTCTGGACTAACCATTGGCTCCATTCCTCCTATTTCTTCTTCTTCATGATGCGCTTTGTCTTGATTACCATTATCCAAGTTGTTTGTTTCTTCCTCACTGTTATTTTCAGAATTTGGTCTTTCTTGTGGCTGATGTTCTGGTTGCTTTTGATGCGAGTCTCTTGGAGCCGAATTTCCCAGATGATTGAGTAAGAACTCTAAGCTGGCGGCTCTATCTGAAGAACGGTCTAGGTCTTTAACACTATCCCAATTTTGCTTCTTGTCAAAGTAACCTTGGTTTTCTATGAACTTCACCTCTCTTGAAACCAGGGTTCACTTCCGGATGGGGTCATAGCACTTATACCCCTTTTGAGTGCTAGAATAGCCTATGAATACACATCTTGTGCTTTTGGCTTCTACTTTTGTCCCTCTGAGTATCTGGGACAAATACAAAACAAAAACACCCAAGATTTCGTAAGTGATTGAAAAAGGGTTTTATTGTGATTTAAAACTTCAAAGGGAGAGACGTCCTTTTGGACTCTTGTTCGATTTCGATTGATAAGATAGCAAGCCGTCATAATTTCATCTCCCCAGAAGTCTCTTGGTAGGTTGGAAGGGAACATCATAGCTATAGCTACATCCATGAGATGCCTATTCTTTCTTTCAGCTACACCATTTTGTTGAGGTGTGTATGGGCAGCTCGTTTGGTGGATTATTCCATACTTAGCTAGGTGTTCTTTGAATTTGTGGCTTGTATATTCCCCTCTATTATCTGTTCGAAGTACCTTAACATTTGTTTTGAATTGATTTGTAATGTAGTTCTGCAAAATTAATGAAAGCGTCAAATATTCTATTTTAGATGGTATTAAGGAGATCCAAGTTTGTTTCGACTTTTCATCAATAAATGTCACAAAGTACTTATTATTATGTCTTGATAAACATGGGGAAGTCCATACATCCGAGTGGACCAAATCAAAACATTTTTCATATATGGTAGAGGACTTAGGAAATACATTTTTACAATTTTTTCCTAAAATACAAGACTCACAAACCGAGTTATTAAACGAAATAATAGTAGGTTATATTATTTCCAAGGCACGCGAGTGAGGATGTCCCAATCTAGCGAGTCATATTGCATTAGAACTACTAGCTAAGCATGAATTAAAACTTGATAAAGTAGGATCGCTTGAAGAATCTTCCAAGATGTATAAGTCTCCTTTTGAGTTTCCTTCTTCAAGAACCTTTCGGGTCTTAATATCCAGAAAATGGAAATTACTAGGCCCAGAGATAGCATAAGCATCAAGATCAGTAGTGGATTTTTAACCAATACAAGATTCGAAGTGAAAGATGGCATGTAGAAAGCTAAGGAGCACTAATTTCTTCACTCTCACGGTCTTAACTAACCATTGGCTCCATTCCTCCTATTTCTTCTTCTTCATAATGCGCTTTGTCTTGATTACCATTATCCAAGTTGTTTGTTTCTTCCTCACTGTTATTTTCAGAATTTGGTCTTTCTTGTGGCTGATGATCTGGTTGCTTTTGATGCGAGTCTCTTGGAGCCGAATTTCCCAGATGATTGAGTAAGAACTCTAAGCTGGCGGCTCTATCTGAAGAAGAACGGTCTAGGTCTTTAACACTATCCCAATTTTGCTTCTTGTCAAAGTAACCTTGGTTTTCTATGAACTTCACCTCTCTTGAAACCAGGGTTCACTTCCGGATGGGGTCATAGCACTTATACCCCTTTTGAGTGCTAGAATAGCCTTTGAATACACATCTTGTGCTTTTGGCTTCTACTTTTGTCCCTCTGAGTATCTGGGACAAATACAAAACAAAAACACCCAAGATTTCGAAAGTGATTGATAAAGGGTTTATTGTGACTTAAAACTTCAAAGGGCGATACGTCCTTTTGGACTCTTGTTCGAATTCGATTGATAAGATAGCAAGTCGCCATGACTTCATCTCTCCAGAAGTCTCTTGGTAGGTTGGAAGGGAACATCATAGCTATAACTACATCCATGAGATGCCTATTCTTTCTTTCAGCTACACCATTTTGTTGAGGTGTGTATGGGCAGCTCGTTTGGTGGATTATTCCATACTTAGCTAGGTGTTCTTTGAATTTGTGGCTTGTATATTCCCCTCTATTATCTGTTCGAAGTACCTTAACATTTGTTTTGAATTGATTTGTAATATAGTTCTGCAAAATTAATGAAAGCGTCAAATATTCTATTTTAGATGGTATTAAGGAGATCCAAGTTTGTTTCGACTTTTCATCAATAAATGTCACAAAGTACTTATTATTATGTCTTGATAAACATGGGGAAGTCCATACATCCGAGTGGACCAAATCAAAACATTTTTCATATATGGTAGAGGACTTAGGAAATACATTTTTACAATTTTTTCCTAAAATACAAGACTCACAAACCGAGTTATTAAACGAAATAATAGTAGGTTATATTATTTCCAAGGCACGCGAGTGAGGATGTCCCAATCTAGCGTGTCATATTGCATTAGAACTACTAGCTAAGCATGAATTAAAACTTGATAAAGTAGGATCGCTTGAAGAATCTTCCAAGATGTATAAGTCTCCTTTTGAGTTT
The DNA here is from genome assembly GCA_963922655.1 of Cardamine chenopodiifolia. Classification (NCBI taxonomy): domain Eukaryota; kingdom Viridiplantae; phylum Streptophyta; class Magnoliopsida; order Brassicales; family Brassicaceae; genus Cardamine; species Cardamine chenopodiifolia. The sequence goes on from OZ000479.1 coordinate 5,137,923, forward strand.
CCTTCTTCAAGAACCTTTCGGGTCTTAATATCCAGAAAATGGAAATTACTAGGCCCAGAGATAGCATAAGCATCAAGATCAGTAGTGGATTTTTAACCTATACAAGATTCGAAGTGAAAGATGGCATGTAGAAAGCTAAGGAGCACTAATTTCTTCACTCTCACGGTCTTAACTAACCATTGGCTCCATTCCTCCTATTTCTTCTTCTTCATGATGCGCTTTGTCTTGATTACCATTATCCAAGTTGTTTGTTTCTTCCTCACTGTTATTTTCAGAAATTGGTCTTTCTTGTGGCTGATGATCTGGTTGCTTTTGATGCGAGTCTCTTGGAGCCGAATTTCCCAGATGATTGAGTAAGAACTCTAAGCTGGCGGCTCTATCTGAAGAAGAACGGTCTAGGTCTTTAACACTATCCCAATTTTGCTTCTTGTCAAAGTAACCTTGGTTTTCTATGAACTTCACCTCTCTTGAAACCAGGGTTCACTTCCGGATGGGGTCATAGCACTTATACCCCTTTTGAGTGCTAGAATAGCCTTTGAATACACATCTTGTGCTTTTGGCTTCTACTTTTGTCCCTCTGAGTATCTGGGACAAATACAAAACAAAAACACCCAAGATTTCGAAAGTGATTGATAAAGGGTTTATTGTGACTTAAAACTTCAAAGGGCGATACGTCCTTTTGGACTCTTGTTCGAATTCGATTGATAAGATAGCAAGTCGCCATGACTTCATCTCTCCAGAAGTCTCTTGGTAGGTTGGAAGGGAACATCATAGCTATAGCTACATCCATGAGATGCCTATTCTTTCTTTCAGCTACACCATTTTGTTGAGGTGTGTATGGGCAGCTCGTTTGGTGGATTATTCCATACTTAGCTAGGTGTTCTTTGAATTTGTGGCTTGTATATTCCCCTCTATTATCTGTTCGAAGTACCTTAACATTTGTTTTGAATTGATTTGTAATGTAGTTCTGCAAAATTAATGAAAGCGTCAAATATTCTATTTTAGATGGTATTAAGGAGATCCAAGTTTGTTTCGACTTTTCATCAATAAATGTCACAAAGTACTTATTATTATGTCTTGATAAACATGGGGAAGTCCATACATCCGAGTGGACCAAATCAAAACATTTTTCATATATGGTAGAGGACTTAGGAAATACATTTTTACAATTTTTTCCTAAAATACAAGACTCACAAACCGAGTTATTAAACGAAATAATAGTAGGTTATATTATTTCCAAGGCACGCGAGTGAGGATGTCCCAATCTAGCGTGTCATATTGCATTAGAACTACTAGCTAAGCATGAATTAAAACTTGATAAAGTAGGATCGCTTGAAGAATCTTCCAAGATGTATAAGTCTCCTTTTGAGTTTCCTTCTTCAAGAACCTTTCGGGTCTTAATATCCAGAAAATGGAAATTACTAGGCCCAGAGATAGCATAAGCATCAAGATCAGTAGTGGATTTTTAACCAATACAAGATTTGAAGTGAAAGATGGCATGTAGAAAGCTAAGGAGCACTAATTTCTTCACTCTCACGGTCTTAACTAACCATTGGCTCCATTCCTCCTATTTCTTCTTCTTCATGATGCGCTTTGTCTTGATTACCATTATCCAAGTTGTTTGTTTCTTCCTCACTGTTATTTTCAGAAATTGGTCTTTCTTGTGGCTGATGATCTGGTTGCTTTTGATGCGAGTCTCTTGGAGCCGAATTTCCCAGATGATTGAGTAAGAACTCTAAGCTGGCGGCTCTATCTGAAGAAGAACGGTCTAGGTCTTTAACACTATCCCAATTTTGCTTCTTGTCAAAGTAACCTTGGTTTTCTATGAACTTCACCTCTCTTGAAACCAGGGTTCACTTCCGGATGGGGTCATAGCACTTATACCCCTTTTGAGTGCTAGAATAGCCTATGAATACACATCTTGTGCTTTTGGCTTCTACTTTTGTCCCTCTGAGTATCTGGGACAAATACAAAACAAAAACACCCAAGATTTCGAAAGTGATTGATAAAGGGTTTATTGTGACTTAAAACTTCAAAGGGAGATACGTCCTTTTGGACTCTTGTTCGAATTCGATCGATAAGATAGCAAGTCGCCATGACTTCATCTCCCTAGAAGTCTCTTGGTAGGTTGGAAGGGAACATCATAGCTATAGCTACATCCATGAGATGTCTATTCTTTCTTTCAGCTACACCATTTTGTTGAGGTGTGTATGGGCAGCTCGTTTGGTGGATTATTCCATTCTTAGCTAGGTGTTCTTTGAATTTGTGGCTTGTATATTCCCCTCTATTATCCGTTCAAAGTACCTTAACATTTGTTTTGAATTGATTTGTAATGTAGTTCCGAAAATTAATAAAAGCGTCAAATATTCTATCTTTAGATGGTATTAAGGAGATCCAAGTTTGTTTCGACTTTTCATCAATAAATGTCACAAAGTACTTATTATTATGTCTTGATAAACATGGGGAAGTCCATACATCCGAGTGGACCAAATCAAAACATTTTTCATATATGGTAGAGGACTTAGGAAATATATTTTTACAATTTTTTCCTAAAATACAAGACTCACAAACCGAGTTATTAAACGAAATAATAGTAGGTTATATTATTTCCAAGGCACGCGAGTGAGGATGTCCCAATCTAGCGTGTCATATTGCATTAGAACTACTAGCTAAGCATGAATTAAAACTTGATAAAGTAGGATCGGTTGAAGAATCTTCCAAGATGTATAAGTCTCCTTTTGAGTTTCCTTCTTCAAGAACCTTTCGGGTCTTAATATCCAGAAAATGGAAATTACTAGGCCCAGAGATAGCATAAGCATCAAGATCAGTAGTGGATTTTTAACCAATACAAGATTCGAAGTTAAAGATGGCATGTAGAAAGCTAAGGAGCACTAATTTCTTTACTCTCACGGTCTTGACTAACCATTGGCTCCATTCCTCCTATTTCTTCTTCTTCATGATGCGCTTTGTCTTGATTACCATTATCCAAGTTGTTTGTTTCTTCCTCACTGTTATTTTCAGAAATTGGTCTTTCTTGTGGCTGATGATCTGGTTGCTTTTGATGCGAGTCTCTTGGAGCCGAATTTCCCAGATGATTGAGTAAGAACTCTAAGCTGGCGGCTCTATCTGAAGAAGAACGGTCTAGGTCTTTAACACTATCCCAATTTTGCTTCTTGTCAAAGTAACCTTGGTTTTCTATGAACTTCACCTCTCTTGAAACCAGGGTTCACTTCCGGATGGGGTCATAGCACTTATACCCCTTTTGAGTGCTAGAATAGCTTATGAATACACATCTTGTGCTTTTGGCTTCTACTTTTGTCCCTCTGAGTATCTGGGACAAATACAAAACAAAAACACCCAAGATTTCGAAAGTGATTGATAAAGGGTTTATTGTGACTTAAAACTTCAAAGGGCGATATGTCCTTTTGGACTCTTGTTCGAATTCGATCGATAAGATAGCAAGCCGTCATAATTTCATCTCCCCAGAAGTCTCTTGGTAGGTTGGAAGGGAACATCATAGCTATAGCTACATCCATGAGATGCCTATTCTTTCTTTCAGCTACACCATTTTGTTGAGGTGTGTATGGGCAGCTCGTTTGGTGGATTATTCCATTCTTAGCTAGTGGTTCTTTGAATTTGTGGCTTGTATATTCCCCTCTATTATCCGTTCAAAGTACCTTAACATTTGTTTTGAATTGATTTGTAATGTAGTTCTGAAAATTAATGAAAGCGTCAAATATTCTATCTTTAGATGGTATTAAGGAGATCCAAGTTTGTTTCGACTTTTCATCAATAAATGTCATAAAGTACTTATTATTATGTCTTGATAAACATGGGGAAGTCCATACATCCGAGTGGACCAAATCAAAACATTTTTCATATATGGTAGAGGACTTAGGAAATACATTTTTACAATTTTTTCCTAAAATACAAGACTCACAAACCGAGTTATTAAACGAAATAATAGTAGGTTATATTATTTCCAAGGCACGCGAGTGAGGATGTCCCAATCTAGCGTTTCATATTGCATTAGAACTACTAGCTAAGCATGAATTAAAACTTGATAAAGTAGGATCGCTTGAAGAATCTTCCAAGATGTATAAGTCTCCTTTTGAGTTTCCTTCTTCAAGAACCTTTCGGGTCTTAATATCCAGAAAATGGAAATTACTAGGCCCAAAGATAGCATAAGCATCAAGATCAGTAGTGGATTTTTAACCAATACAAGATTCAAAGTGAAAGATGGCATGTAGAAAGCTAAGGAGCACTAATTTCTTCACTCTCACGGTCTTGACTAACCATTGGCTCCATTCCTCCTATTTCTTCTTCTTCATGATGCGCTTTGTCTTGATTACCATTATCCAAGTTGTTTGTTTCTTCCTCACTGTTATTTTCAGAATTTGGTCTTTCTTGTGGCTGATGTTCTGGTTGTTTTTGATGCGAGTCTCTTGGAGCCGAATTTCCCAGATGATTGAGTAAGAACTCTAAGGTGGCGGCTCTATCTGAAGAAGAACGGTCTAGGTCTTTAACACTATCCCAATTTTGCTTCTTGTCAAAGTAACCTTGGTTTTCTATGAACTTCACCTCTCTTGAAACCAGGGTTCACTTCCGGATGGGGTCATAGCACTTATACCCCTTTTGAGTGCTAGAATAGCCTATGAATACACATCTTGTGCTTTTGGCTTCTACTTTTGTCCCTCTGAGTATCTGGGACAAATACAAAACAAAAACACCCAAAATTTCGAAAGTGATTGATAAAGGGTTTATTGTGACTTAAAACTTCAAAGGGAGATACGTCCTTTTGGACTCTTGTTCGAATTCGATCGATAAGATAGCAAGTCGCCATGACTTCATCTCCCTAGAAGTCTCTTGTTAGGTTGGAAGGGAACATCATAGCTATAGCTACATCCATGAGATGCCTATTCTTTCTTTCAGCTACACCATTTTGTTGAGGTGTGTATGGGCAGCTCGTTTGGTGGATTATTCCATTCTTAGCTAGGTGTTCTTTGAATTTGTGGCTTGTATATTCCCCTCTATTATCCGTTCAAAGTACCTTAACATTTGTTTTGAATTGATTTGTAATGTAGTTCTGAAAATTAATGAAAGCGTGAAATATTCTATCTTTAGATGGTATTAAGGAGATCCAAGTTTGTTTCGACTTTTCATCAATAAATGTCACAAAGTACTTATTATTATGTCTTGATAAACATGGGGAAGTCCATACATCCGAGTGGACCAAATCAAAACATTTTTCATATATGGTAGAGGACTTAGGAAATACATTTTTACAATTTTTTCCTAAAATACAAGACTCACAAACCGAGTTATTAAACGAAATAATAGTAGGTTATATTATTTCCAAGGCACGCGAGTGAGGATGTCCCAATCTAGCGTTTCATATTGCATTAGAACTACTAGCTAAGCATGAATTAAAACTTGATAAAGTAGGATCGCTTGAAGAATCTTCCAAGATGTATAAGTCTCCTTTTGAGTTTCCTTCTTCAAGAACCTTTCGGGTCTTAATATCCAGAAAATGGAAATTACTAGGCCCAAAGATAGCATAAGCATCAAGATCAGTAGTGGATTTTTAACCAATACAAGATTCAAAGTGAAAGATGGCATGTAGAAAGCTAAGGAGCACTAATTTCTTCACTCTCACGGTCTTGACTAACCATTGGCTCCATTCCTCCTATTTCTTCTTCTTCATGATGCGCTTTGTCTTGATTACCATTAGCCAAGTTGTTTGTTTCTTCCTCACTGTTATTTTCAGAATTTGGTCTTTCTTGTGGCTGATGATCTGGTTGCTTTTGATGCGAGTCTCTTGGAGCCGAATTTCCCAGATGATTGAGTAAGAACTCTAAGTTGGCGGCTCTATCTGAAGAAGAACGGTCTAGGTCTTTAACACTATCCCAATTTTGCTTCTTGTCAAAGTAACCTTGGTTTTCTATGAACTTCACCTCTCTTGAAACCAGGGTTCACTTCCGGATGGGGTCATAACACTTATACCCCTTTTGAGTGCTAGAATAGCCTATGAATACACATCTTGTGCTTTTGGCTTCTACTTTTGTCCCTCTGAGTATCTGGGACAAATACAAAACAAAAACACCCAAATTTCGAAAGTGATTGATAAAGGGTTTATTGTGACTTAAAACTTCAAAGGGCGATACGTCCTTTTGGACTCTTGTTCGAATTCGATCGATAAGATAGCAAGTCGCCATGACTTCATCTCCCCAGAAGTCTCTTGGTAGGTTGGAAGGGAACATCATAGCTATAGCTACATCCATGAGATGCCTATTCTTTCTTTCAGCTACACCATTTTGTTGAGGTGTGTATGGGCAGCTCGTTTGGTGGATTATTCCATTCTTAGCTAGGTGTTCTTTGAATTTATGGCTTGTATATTCCCCTCTATTATCCGTTCAAAGTACCTTAACATTTGTTTTAAATTGATTTGTAATGTAGTTCTGAAAATTAATGAAAGCGTCAAATATTCTATCTTTAGATGGTATTAAGGAGATCCAAGTTTGTTTCGACTTTTCATCAATAAATGTCACAAAGTACTTATTATTATGTCTTGATAAACATGGGGAAGTCCATACATCCGAGTGGACCAAATCAAAACATTTTTCATATATGGTAGAGGACTTAGGAAATATATTTTTACAAATTTTTCCTAAAATACAAGACTCACAAACCGAGTTATTAAACGAAATAATAGTAGGTTATATTATTTCCAAGGCACGCGAGAGAGGATGTCCCAATCTAGCGTTTCATATTGCATTAGAACTACTAGCTAAGCATGAATTAAAACTTGATAAAGTAGGATCGCTTGAAGAATCTTCCAAGATGTATAAGTCTCCTTTTGAGTTTCCTTCTTCAAGAACCTTTCGGGTCTTAATATCCAGAAAATGGAAATTACTAGGCCCAAAGATAGCATAAGCATCAAGATCAGTAGTGGATTTTTAACCAATACAAGATTCAAAGTGAAAGATGGCATGTAGAAAGCTAAGGAGCACTAATTTCTTCACTCTCACGGTCTTGACTAACCATTGGCTCCATTCCTCCTATTTCTTCTTCTTCATGATGCGCTTTGTCTTGATTACCATTATCCAAGTTGTTTGTTTCTTCCTCACTGTTATTTTCAGAATTTGGTCTTTCTTGTGGCTGATGTTCTGGTTGCTTTTGATGCGAGTCTCTTGGAGCCGAATTTCCCAGATGATTGAGTAAGAACTCTAAGCTGGCGGCTCTATCTGAAGAAGAACGGTCTAGGTCTTTAACACTATCCCAATTTTGCTTCTTGTCAAAGTAACCATGGTTTTCTATGAACTTCACCTCTCTTGAAACCAGGGTTCACTTCCGGATGGGGTCATAGCACTTATACCCCTTTTGAGTGCTAGAATAGCCTATGAATACACATCTTGTGCTTTTGGCTTCTACTTTTGTCCCTCTGAGTATCTGGGACAAATACAAAACAAAAACACCCAAATTTCGAAAGTGATTGATAAACGGTTTATTGTGACTTAAAACTTCAAAGGGAGATACGTCCTTTTGGACTCTTGTTCGAATTCGATCGATAAGATAGCAAGTCGCCATGACTTCATCTCCCTAGAAGTCTCTTGGTAGGTTGGAAGGGAACATCATAGCTATAGCTACATCCATGAGATGCCTATTCTTTCTTTCAGCTACACCATTTTGTTGAGGTGTGTATGGGCAGCTCGTTTGGTGGATTATTCCATTCTTAGCTAGGTGTTCTTTGAATTTATGGCTTGTATATTCCCCTCTATTATCCGTTCAAAGTACCTTAACATTTGTTTTAAATTGATTTGTAATGTAGTTCTGAAAATTAATGAAAGCGTCAAATATTCTATCTTTAGATGGTATTAAGGAGATCCAAGTTTGTTTCGACTTTTCATCAATAAATGTCACAAAGTACTTATTATTATGTCTTGATAAACATGGGGAAGTCCATACATCCGAGTGGACCAAATCAAAACATTTTTCATATATGGTAGAGGACTTAGGAAATATATTTTTACAAATTTTTCCTAAAATACAAGACTCACAAACCGAGTTATTAAACGAAATAATAGTAGGTTATATTATTTCCAAGGCACGCGAGTGAGGATGTCCCAATCTAGCGTTTCATATTGCATTAGAACTACTAGCTAAGCATGAATTAAAACTTGATAAAGTAGGATCGGTTGAAGAATCTTCCAAGATGTATAAGTCTCCTTTTGAGTTTCCTTCTTCAAGAACCTTTCGGGTCTTAATATCCAGAAAATGGAAATTACTAGGCCCAGAGATAGCATAAGCATCAAGATCAGTAGTGGATTTTTAACCAATACAAGATTCAAAGTGAAAGATGGCATGTAGAAAGCTAAGGAGCACTAATTTCTTCACTCTCACGGTCTTGACTAACCATTGGCTCCATTCCTCCTATTTCTTCTTCTTCATGATGCGTTTTGTCTCTATTACCATTATCCAAGTTGTTTGTTTCTTCCTCACTGTTATTTTCAGAATTTGGTCTTTCTTGTGGCTGATGATCTGGTTGCTTTTGATGCGAGTCTCTTGGAGCCGGATTTCCTAGATGATTGAGTAAGAACACTAATCTGGCGGCTCTATCTGAAGAAGAACGGTCTAGGTCTTTAACACTATCCCAATTTTGCTTCTTGTCAAAGTAACCTTGGTTTTCTATGAACTTCACCTCTCTTGAAACCAGGGTTCACTTCCGGATGGGGTCATAGCACTTATACCCCTTTTGAGTGCTAGAATAGCCTATGAATACACATCTTGTGCTTTTGGCTTCTACTTTTGTCCCTCTGAGTATCTGGGACAAATACAAAACAAAAACACCCAAGATTTCGAAAGTGATTGATAAAGGGTTTATTGTGACTTAAAACTTCAAAGGGCGATACGTCCTTTTGGACTCTTGTTCGAATTCGATCGATAAGATAGCAAGTCGCCATGACTTCATCTCCCCAGAAGTCTCTTGGTAGGTTGGATGGGAACATCATAGCTATAACTACATCCATGAGATGCCTATTCTATCTTTCAGCTACACCATTTTGTTGAGGTGTGTATGGGCAGCTCGTTTGGTGGATTATTCCATTCTTAGCTAGGTGTTCTTTGAATTTGTGGCTTGTATATTCCCCTCCATTATCCGTTCGAAGTACCCTAACATTTTTTTTGAATTGATTTGTAATGTAGTTTCTAAAATTAATGAAAGCATCAAATATTCTATCTTTAGATGGCATTAAGGTGATCCAAGTATGTTTCGACTTTTCATCAATAAATGTCACAAAGTACTTATTATTATCTCGTGATAAACATGGGGAAGTCCATACATCGGAGTGGAACAAATCAAAATATTTTTCATATATGGTAGAGGACTTAGGAAATACATTTTTACATTTTTTTCCTAAAATACAAGACTAACAAACCGAGTTATTAAACGAAATAATAGTAGGTTATATTATTTCCAAGGCACGCGAGTGAGGATGTCCCAATCTAGCGTGTCATATTGCATTAGAACTACTAGCTAAGCATGAATTAAAACTTGATAAAGTAGGATCGCTTGAAGAATCTTCCAAGATGTATAAGTCTCCTTTTGAGTTTCCTTCTTCAAGAACCTTTCGGGTCTAAATATCCAGAAAATGGAAATTACTAGGCCCAAAGATAGCATAAGCATCAAGATCGGTAGTGGCTTTTTAACCAATACAAGATTCAAAGTGAAAGATGGCATGTAGAAAGCTAAAGAGCACTAATTTCTTCACTCTCACGGTCTTGACTAACCATTGGCTCCATTCCTCCTATTTCTTCTTCTTCATGATGCGCTTTGTCTTGATTACCATTATCCAAGTTGTTTGTTTCTTCCTCACTGTTATTTTCAGAATTTGGTCTTTCTTGTGACTGATGATCTGGTTGCTTTTGATGCGAGTCTCTTGGAGCCGAATTTCCCAAATGATTGAGTAAGAACTCTAAGCTGGCGGCTCTATCTGAAGAAGAACGGTCTAGGTCTTTAACACTATCCCAATTTTGCTTCTTGTCAAAGTAACCTTGGTTTTCTATGAACTTCACCTCTCTTGAAACCAGGGTTCACTTCCGGATGGGGTAATAGCACTTATACCCCTTTTGAGTGCTAGAATAGCCTATGAATACACATCTTGTGCTTTTGGCTTCTACTTTTGTCCCTCTGAGTATCTGGGACAAATACAAAACAAAAACACCCAAGATTTCGAAAGTGATTGATAAAGGGTTTATTGTGACTTAAAACTTCAAAGGGCGATACGTCCTTTTGGACTCTTGTTCGAATTCGATCGATAAGATAGCAAGTCGCCATGACTTCATCTCCCCAGAAGTCTCTTGGTAGGTTGGAAGGGAACATCATAGCTATAACTACATCCATGAGATGCCTATTCTATCTTTCAGCTACACCATTTTGTTGAGGTGTGTATGGGCAGCTCGTTTGGTGGATTATTCCATTCTTAGCTAGGTGTTCTTTGAATTTGTGGCTTGTATATTCCCCTCCATTATCCGTTCGAAGTACCCTAACATTTTTTTTGAATTGATTTGTAATGTAGTTCTGAAAATTAATGAAAGCGTCAAATATTCTATCTTTAGATGGCATTAAGGTGATCCAAGTATGTTTCGACTTTTCATCAATAAATGTCACAAAGTACTTATTATTATCTCGTGATAAACATGGGGAAGTCCATACATCGGAGTGGAACAAATCAAAATATTTTTCATATATGGTAGAGGACTTAGGAAATACATTTTTACAATTTTTTCCTAAAATACAAGACTCACAAACCGAGTTATTAAACGAAATAATAGTAGGTTATATTATTTCCAAGGCACGCGAGTGAGGATGTCCCAATCTAGCGTGTCATATTGCATTAGAACTACTAGCTAAGCATGAATTAAAACTTTATAACGTAGGATCGCTTGAAGAATCTTCCAAGATGTATAAGTCTCCTTTTGAGTTTCCTTCTTCAAGAACCTTTCGGGTCTTAATATCCAGAAAATGGAAATTATTAGGCCCTGAGATAGCATAAGCATCAAGATCTGTAGTGGCTTTTTAACCAATACAAGATTCGAAGTGAAAGGTGGCATGTAGAAAGCTAAGGAGCACTAATTTCTTCACTCTCACGGTCTTGACTAACCATTGGCTCCATTCCTCCTATTTCTTCTTCTTCATGATGCGCTTTTTCTTGATTACCATTATCCAAGTTGTTTGTTTCTTCCTCATTGTTATTTTCAGAATTTGGTCTTTCTTGTGGCTGATGATCTGGTTGCTTTTGATGCGAGTCTCTTGGAGCCTGATTTCCCAGATGATTAAGTAAGAACTCTAAGCTGGCGGCTCTATCTGAAGAAGAACGGTCTAGGTCTTTAACACTATCCCAATTTTGCTTCTTGTCAAAGTAACCTTTGTTTTCTATGAACTTCACCTCTCTTGAAACCAGGGTTCACTTCCGGATGGGGTCATAGCACTTTTACTCCTTTTGAGTGCTAGAATAGCCTATGAATAGACATCTTGTGCTTTTGGCTTCTAGTTTTTTCCCTCTGAGTATCTGGGACAAATACAAAATAAAAACACCCAAGATTTCGAAAGTGATTGATAAAGGGTTTCTTGTGATTTAAAACTTCAAAGGGAGAGACGTCCTTTTGGACTCTTGTTCGAATTCGATCGATAAGATAGCAAGCCGTCATGACTTCATCTCCCCAGAAGTCTCTTGGTAGGTTGGAAGGGAACATCATAGCTATACCTACATCCATGAGATGCCTATTCTTTCTTTCAGCTACACCATTTTGTTGAGGTGTGTATGGGCAGCTCGTTTGGTGGATTATTCCATTCTTAGCTAGGTGTTCTTTGAATTTGTGGCTTGTATATTCCCCTCCATTATCCGTTCGAAGTACCTTAACATTTGGTTTGAACTGATTAGTAACGTAGTTCTGAAAATTAATGAAAGCGTCAAATATTCTATCTTTAGATGGCATTAAGGTGATCCAAGTATATTTCGACTTTTCATCAATAAATGTCACAAAGTACTTATTATTATCTCTTGATAAACATGGGGAAGTCCATACATCCGAGTGGACCAAATCAAAACATTTTTCATATATGGTAGAGGACTTAGCAAATACATTTTTACAATTTTTTCTTAAAATACAAGACTCACAAACCGAGTTATTAAACGAAATAATAGTAGGTTATATTATTTCCAAGGCACGCGAGTGAGGATGTCCCAATCTAGCGTTTCATATTGCATTAGAACTACTAGCTAAGCATGAATTAAAACTTGATAAAGTAGGATCGCTTGAAGAATCTTCCAAGATGTATAAGTCTCCTTTTGAGTTTCCTTCTTCAAGAACCTTTCGGGTCTAAATATCCAGAAAATGGAAATTACTAGGCCCAAAGATAGCATAAGCATCAAGATCGGTAGTGGCTTTTTAACCAATACAAGATTCAAAGTGAAAGATGGCATGTAGAAAGCTAAAGAGCACTAATTTCTTCACTCTCACGGTCTTGACTAACCATTGGCTCCATTCCTCCTATTTCTTCTTCTTCATGATGCGCTTTGTCTTGATTACCATTATCCAAGTTGTTTGTTTCTTCCTCACTGTTATTTTCAGAATTTGGTCTTTCTTGTGACTGATGATCTGGTTGCTTTTGATGCGAGTCTCTTGGAGCCGAATTTCCCAAATGATTGAGTAAGAACTCTAAGCTGGCGGCTCTATCTGAAGAAGAACGGTCTAGGTCTTTAACACTATCCCAATTTTGCTTCTTGTCAAAGTAACCTTGGTTTTCTATGAACTTCACCTCTCTTGAAACCAGGGTTCACTTCCGGATGGGGTAATAGCACTTATACCCCTTTTGAGTGTTAGAATAGCCTATGAATACACATCTTGTGCTTTTGGCTTCTACTTTTGTCCCTCTGAGTATCTGGGACAAATACAAAACAAAAACACCCAAGATTTCGAAAGTGATTGATAAAGGGTTTATTGTGACTTAAAACTTCAAAGGGCGATACGTCCTTTTGGACTCTTGTTCGAATTCGATCGATAAGATAGCAAGTCGCCATGACTTCATCTCCCCAGAAGTCTCTTGGTAGGTTGGAAGGGAACATCATAGCTATAACTACATCCATGAGATGCCTATTCTATCTTTCAGCTACACCATTTTGTTGAGGTGTGTATGGGCAGCTCGTTTGGTGGATTATTCCATTCTTAGCTAGGTGTTCTTTGAATTTGTGGCTTGTATATTCCCCTCCATTATCCGTTCGAAGTACCCTAACATTTTTTTTGAATTGATTTGTAATGTAGTTCTGAAAATTAATGAAAGCGTCAAATATTCTATCTTTAGATGGCATTAAGGTGATCCAAGTATGTTTCGACTTTTCATCAATAAATGTCACAAAGTACTTATTATTATCTCGTGATAAACATGGGGAAGTCCATACATCGGAGTGGAACAAATCAAAATATTTTTCATATATGGTAGAGGACTTAGGAAATACATTTTTACAATTTTTTCCTAAAATACAAGACTCACAAACCGAGTTATTAAACGAAATAATAGTAGGTTATATTATTTCCAAGGCACGCGAGTGAGGATGTCCCAATCTAGCGTGTCATATTGCATTAGAACTACTAGCTAAGCATGAATTAAAACTTTATAACGTAGGATCGCTTGAAGAATCTTCCAAGATGTATAAGTCTTCTTTTGAGTTTCCTTCTTCAAGAACCTTTCGGGTCTTAATATCCAGAAAATGGAAATTATTAGGCCCTGAGATAGCATAAGCATCAAGATCTGTAGTGGCTTTTTAACCAATAAAAGATTCGAAGTGAAAGGTGGCATGTAGAAAGCTAAGGAGCACTAATTTCTTCACTCTCACGGTCTTGACTAACCATTGGCTCCATTCCTCCTATTTCTTCTTCTTCATGATGCGCTTTTTCTTGATTACCATTATCCAAGTTGTTTGTTTCTTCCTCATTGTTATTTTCAGAATTTGGTCTTTCTTGTGGCTGATGATCTGGTTGCTTTTGATGCGAGTCTCTTGGAGCCTGATTTCCCAGATGATTAAGTAAGAACTCTAAGCTGGCGGCTCTATCTGAAGAAGAACGGTCTAGGTCTTTAACACTATCCCAATTTTGCTTCTTGTCAAAGTAACCTTTGTTTTCTATGAACTTCACCTCTCTTGAAACCAGGGTTCACTTCCGGATGGGGTCATAGCACTTTTACTCCTTTTGAGTGCTAGAATAGCCTATGAATAGACATCTTGTGCTTTAGGCTTCTAGTTTTTTCCCTCTGAGTATCTGGGACAAATACAAAATAAAAACACCCAAGATTTCGAAAGTGATTGATAAAGGGTTTCTTGTGATTTAAAACTTCAAAGGGAGAGACGTCCTTTTGGACTCTTGTTCGAATTCGATCGATAAGATAGCAAGCCGTCATGACTTCATCTCCCCAGAAGTCTCTTGGTAGGTTGGAAGGGAACATCATAGCTATACCTACATCCATGAGATGCCTATTCTTTCTTTCAGCTACACCATTTTGTTGAGGTGTGTATGGGCAGCTCGGTTGGTGGATTATTCCATTCTTAGCTAGGTGTTCTTTGAATTTGTGGCTTGTATATTCCCCTCCATTATCCGTTCGAAGTACCTTAACATTTGGTTTGAACTGATTAGTAACGTAGTTCTGAAAATTAATGAAAGCGTCAAATATTCTATCTTTAGATGGCATTAAGGTGATCCAAGTATATTTCGACTTTTCATCAATAAATGTCACAAAGTACTTATTATTATCTCTTGATAAACATGGGGAAGTCCATACATCCGAGTGGACCAAATCAAAACATTTTTCATATATGGTAGAGGACTTAGCAAATACATTTTTACAATTTTTTCTTAAAATACAAGACTCACAAACCGAGTTATTAAACGAAATAATAGTAGGTTATATTATTTCCAAGGCACGCGAGTGAGGATGTCCCAATCTAGCGTTTCATATTGCATTAGAACTACTAGCTAAGCATGAATTAAAACTTGATAAAGTAGGATCGCTTGAAGAATCTTCCAAGATGTATAAGTCTCCTTTTGAGTTTCTTTCTTCAAGAACCTTTCGGGTCTTAATATCCAGAAAATGGAAATTACTAGGCCCAAAGATAGCATAAGCATCAAGATCAGTAGTGGCTTTTTAACCAATACAAGATTCGAAGTGAAAGATGGCATGTAGAAAGCTAAGGAGCACTAATTTCTTCACTCTCACGGTCTTGACTAACCATTGGCTCCATTCCTCCTATTTCTTCTTCTTCATGATGCGCTTTGTCTTGATTACCATTATCCAAGTTGTTTGTTTCTTCCTCACTGTTATTTTCAGAATTTTGTCTTTCTTGTGGCTGATGATCTAGTTTCTTTTGATGAGAGTCTCTTGGAGCCGGATTTCCCAGATGATTGGGTAAGAACTCTAAGCTGGCGGCTCTATTTGAAGAAGAACGGTCTAGGTCTTTAACACTATCCCAATTTTGCTTCTTGTCAAAGTAACCTTGGTTTTCTATGAACTTCACCTCTCTATAAACCAGGGTTCACTTCCGAATGGGTACAATAGCACTTATACCCCTTTTTGAGTTGTAGAATAGCCTATGAATACACATCTTGTGCTTTTGGCTTCTAGTTTTGTCCCTCTGAGTATTTGGGAAAATACAAAACAAAAACACCCAAGATTTCGAAAGTGATTGATAAAGGGTTTATTGTGATTTAAAACTTAAAAGGGAGAGATGTCCTTTTGGAATCTTGTTCGAATTCGATCGATAAGATAGGAAGCCGTCATGACTTCATCTCCCCAGAAGTCTCTTGGTAGGTTGGAAGGGAACATCATAGCTATACCTACATCCATGAGATGCCTATTCTTTCTTTCAGCTACACCATTTTGTTGAGGTGTGTATGGGCAGCTCGTTTGGTGAATTATTCCATCCTTAGCTAGGTGTTTTTTGAATTTGTGGCTTGTATATTCCCCTCCATTATCCGTTGGAAGTACCTTAACATTTTTTTTGAACTATTTAGTAACGTAGTTCTGAAAATTAATGAAAGCGTCAAATATTCTATCTTTAGATGGCATTAAGGTGATCCAAGTATATTTCGACTTTTCATCAATAAATGTCACAAAGTATATTTCGATTTCCCAGATGATTGGGTAAGAACTCTAAGCTGGCGGCTCTATTTGAAGAAGAACGGTCTAGGTCTTTAACACTATCCCAATTTTGCTTCTTGTCAAAGTAACCTTGGTTTTCTATGAACTTCACCTCTCTATAAACCAGGGTTCACTTCCGGATGGGTACAATAGCACTTATACCTCTTTTTGAGTTGTAGAATAGCCTATGAATACACATCTTGTGCTTTTGGCTTCTAGTTTTGTCCCTCTGCGTATCTGGGACAAATACAAAACAAAAACACCCAAGATTTCGAAAGTGATTGATAAAGGGTTTATTGTGATTTAAAACTTAAAAGGGAGAGATGTCCTTTTGGAATCTTGTTCGAATTCGATCGATAAGATAGGAAGCCGTCATGACTTCATCTCCCTAGAAGTCTCTTGGTAGGTTGGAAGGAACATCATAGCTATAGCTACATCCATGAGATGCCTATTCTTTCTTTCAGCTACACCATTTTGTTGAGGTGTGTATGGGCAGCTCATTTGGTGGATTATTCCATCCTTAGCTAGGTGTTTTTTGAATTTGTGGCTTGTATATTCCCCTCCATTATCCGTTGGAAGTACCTTAACATTTTTTTTGAACTATTTAGTAACGTAGTTCTGAAAATTAATGAAAGCGTCAAATATTCTATCTTTAGATGGCATTAAGGTGATCCAAATATATTTCGACTTTTCATCAATAAATGTCACAAAGTACTTATTATTATCTCTTGATAAACATGGGGAAGTCCATACATACGAGTGGACCAAATCAAAACATTTTTCATATATGGTAGAGGACTTAGGAAATACATTTTTACAATTTTTTCCTAAAATACAAGACTCACAAACCGAGTTATTAAACGAAATAATAGTAGGTTATATTATTTCCAAGGCACGCGAGTGAGGATGTCCCAATCTAGCGTGTCATATTGCATTAGAACTACTAGCTAAGCATGAATTAAAACTTTATAACGTAGGATCGCTTGAAGAATCTTCCAAGATGTATAAGTCTCCTTTTGAGTTTCCTTCTTCAAGAACCTTTCGGGTCTTAATATCCAGAAAATGGAAATTA
This sequence comes from Cardamine chenopodiifolia, assembly GCA_963922655.1. Classification (NCBI taxonomy): domain Eukaryota; kingdom Viridiplantae; phylum Streptophyta; class Magnoliopsida; order Brassicales; family Brassicaceae; genus Cardamine; species Cardamine chenopodiifolia. Next base: position 5,155,181 of record OZ000479.1, read on the forward strand.
TTAGGCCCTGAGATAGCATAAGCATCAAGATCTGTAGTGGCTTTTTAACCAATACAAGATTCGAAGTGAAAGGTGGCATGTAGAAAGCTAAGGAGCACTAATTTCTTCACTCTCACGGTCTTGACTAACCATTGGCTCCATTCCTCCTATTTCTTCTTCTTCATGATGCGCTTTTTCTTGATTACCATTATCCAAGTTGTTTGTTTCTTCCTCATTGTTATTTTCAGAATTTGGTCTTTCTTGTGGCTGATGATCTGGTTGCTTTTGATGCGAGTCTCTTGGAGCCTGATTTCCCAGATGATTAAGTAAGAACTCTAAGCTGGCGGCTCTATCTGAAGAAGAACGGTCTAGGTCTTTAACACTATCCCAATTTTGCTTCTTGTCAAAGTAACCTTTGTTTTCTATGAACTTCACCTCTCTTGAAACCAGGGTTCACTTCCGGATGGGGTCATAGCACTTTTACTCCTTTTGAGTGCTAGAATAGCCTATGAATAGACATCTTGTGCTTTTGGCTTCTAGTTTTTTCCCTCTGAGTATCTGGGACAAATACAAAATAAAAACACCCAAGATTTCGAAAGTGATTGATAAAGGGTTTCTTGTGATTTAAAACTTCAAAGGGAGAGACGTCCTTTTGGACTCTTGTTCGAATTCGATCGATAAGATAGCAAGCCGTCATGACTTCATCTCCCCAGAAGTCTCTTGGTAGGTTGGAAGGGAACATCATAGCTATACCTACATCCATGAGATGCCTATTCTTTCTTTCAGCTACACCATTTTGTTGAGGTGTGTATGGGCAGCTCGTTTGGTGGATTATTCCATTCTTAGCTAGGTGTTCTTTGAATTTGTGGCTTGTATATTCCCCTCCATTATCCGTTCGAAGTACCTTAACATTTGGTTTGAACTGATTAGTAACGTAGTTCTGAAAATTAATGAAAGCGTCAAATATTCTATCTTTAGATGGCATTAAGGTGATCCAAGTATATTTCGACTTTTCATCAATAAATGTCACAAAGTACTTATTATTATCTCTTGATAAACATGGGGAAGTCCATACATCCGAGTGGACCAAATCAAAACATTTTTCATATATGGTAGAGGACTTAGCAAATACATTTTTACAATTTTTTCTTAAAATACAAGACTCACAAACCGAGTTATTAAACGAAATAATAGTAGGTTATATTATTTCCAAGGCACGCGAGTGAGGATGTCCCAATCTAGCGTTTCATATTGCATTAGAACTACTAGCTAAGCATGAATTAAAACTTGATAAAGTAGGATCGCTTGAAGAATCTTCCAAGATGTATAAGTCTCCTTTTGAGTTTCCTTCTTCAAGAACCTTTCGGGTCTAAATATCCAGAAAATGGAAATTACTAGGCCCAAAGATAGCATAAGCATCAAGATCGGTAGTGGCTTTTTAACCAATACAAGATTCAAAGTGAAAGATGGCATGTAGAAAGCTAAAGAGCACTAATTTCTTCACTCTCACGGTCTTGACTAACCATTGGCTCCATTCCTCCTATTTCTTCTTCTTCATGATGCGCTTTGTCTTGATTACCATTATCCAAGTTGTTTGTTTCTTCCTCACTGTTATTTTCAGAATTTGGTCTTTCTTGTGACTGATGATCTGGTTGCTTTTGATGCGAGTCTCTTGGAGCCGAATTTCCCAAATGATTGAGTAAGAACTCTAAGCTGGCGGCTCTATCTGAAGAAGAACGGTCTAGGTCTTTAACACTATCCCAATTTTGCTTCTTGTCAAAGTAACCTTGGTTTTCTATGAACTTCACCTCTCTTGAAACCAGGGTTCACTTCCGGATGGGGTAATAGCACTTATACCCCTTTTGAGTGTTAGAATAGCCTATGAATACACATCTTGTGCTTTTGGCTTCTACTTTTGTCCCTCTGAGTATCTGGGACAAATACAAAACAAAAACACCCAAGATTTCGAAAGTGATTGATAAAGGGTTTATTGTGACTTAAAACTTCAAAGGGCGATACGTCCTTTTGGACTCTTGTTCGAATTCGATCGATAAGATAGCAAGTCGCCATGACTTCATCTCCCCAGAAGTCTCTTGGTAGGTTGGAAGGGAACATCATAGCTATAACTACATCCATGAGATGCCTATTCTATCTTTCAGCTACACCATTTTGTTGAGGTGTGTATGGGCAGCTCGTTTGGTGGATTATTCCATTCTTAGCTAGGTGTTCTTTGAATTTGTGGCTTGTATATTCCCCTCCATTATCCGTTCGAAGTACCCTAACATTTTTTTTGAATTGATTTGTAATGTAGTTCTGAAAATTAATGAAAGCGTCAAATATTCTATCTTTAGATGGCATTAAGGTGATCCAAGTATGTTTCGACTTTTCATCAATAAATGTCACAAAGTACTTATTATTATCTCGTGATAAACATGGGGAAGTCCATACATCGGAGTGGAACAAATCAAAATATTTTTCATATATGGTAGAGGACTTAGGAAATACATTTTTACAATTTTTTCCTAAAATACAAGACTCACAAACCGAGTTATTAAACGAAATAATAGTAGGTTATATTATTTCCAAGGCACGCGAGTGAGGATGTCCCAATCTAGCGTGTCATATTGCATTAGAACTACTAGCTAAGCATGAATTAAAACTTTATAACGTAGGATCGCTTGAAGAATCTTCCAAGATGTATAAGTCTTCTTTTGAGTTTCCTTCTTCAAGAACCTTTCGGGTCTTAATATCCAGAAAATGGAAATTATTAGGCCCTGAGATAGCATAAGCATCAAGATCTGTAGTGGCTTTTTAACCAATAAAAGATTCGAAGTGAAAGGTGGCATGTAGAAAGCTAAGGAGCACTAATTTCTTCACTCTCACGGTCTTGACTAACCATTGGCTCCATTCCTCCTATTTCTTCTTCTTCATGATGCGCTTTTTCTTGATTACCATTATCCAAGTTGTTTGTTTCTTCCTCATTGTTATTTTCAGAATTTGGTCTTTCTTGTGGCTGATGATCTGGTTGCTTTTGATGCGAGTCTCTTGGAGCCTGATTTCCCAGATGATTAAGTAAGAACTCTAAGCTGGCGGCTCTATCTGAAGAAGAACGGTCTAGGTCTTTAACACTATCCCAATTTTGCTTCTTGTCAAAGTAACCTTTGTTTTCTATGAACTTCACCTCTCTTGAAACCAGGGTTCACTTCCGGATGGGGTCATAGCACTTTTACTCCTTTTGAGTGCTAGAATAGCCTATGAATAGACATCTTGTGCTTTAGGCTTCTAGTTTTTTCCCTCTGAGTATCTGGGACAAATACAAAATAAAAACACCCAAGATTTCGAAAGTGATTGATAAAGGGTTTCTTGTGATTTAAAACTTCAAAGGGAGAGACGTCCTTTTGGACTCTTGTTCGAATTCGATCGATAAGATAGCAAGCCGTCATGACTTCATCTCCCCAGAAGTCTCTTGGTAGGTTGGAAGGGAACATCATAGCTATACCTACATCCATGAGATGCCTATTCTTTCTTTCAGCTACACCATTTTGTTGAGGTGTGTATGGGCAGCTCGGTTGGTGGATTATTCCATTCTTAGCTAGGTGTTCTTTGAATTTGTGGCTTGTATATTCCCCTCCATTATCCGTTCGAAGTACCTTAACATTTGGTTTGAACTGATTAGTAACGTAGTTCTGAAAATTAATGAAAGCGTCAAATATTCTATCTTTAGATGGCATTAAGGTGATCCAAGTATATTTCGACTTTTCATCAATAAATGTCACAAAGTACTTATTATTATCTCTTGATAAACATGGGGAAGTCCATACATCCGAGTGGACCAAATCAAAACATTTTTCATATATGGTAGAGGACTTAGCAAATACATTTTTACAATTTTTTCTTAAAATACAAGACTCACAAACCGAGTTATTAAACGAAATAATAGTAGGTTATATTATTTCCAAGGCACGCGAGTGAGGATGTCCCAATCTAGCGTTTCATATTGCATTAGAACTACTAGCTAAGCATGAATTAAAACTTGATAAAGTAGGATCGCTTGAAGAATCTTCCAAGATGTATAAGTCTCCTTTTGAGTTTCTTTCTTCAAGAACCTTTCGGGTCTTAATATCCAGAAAATGGAAATTACTAGGCCCAAAGATAGCATAAGCATCAAGATCAGTAGTGGCTTTTTAACCAATACAAGATTCGAAGTGAAAGATGGCATGTAGAAAGCTAAGGAGCACTAATTTCTTCACTCTCACGGTCTTGACTAACCATTGGCTCCATTCCTCCTATTTCTTCTTCTTCATGATGCGCTTTGTCTTGATTACCATTATCCAAGTTGTTTGTTTCTTCCTCACTGTTATTTTCAGAATTTTGTCTTTCTTGTGGCTGATGATCTAGTTTCTTTTGATGAGAGTCTCTTGGAGCCGGATTTCCCAGATGATTGGGTAAGAACTCTAAGCTGGCGGCTCTATTTGAAGAAGAACGGTCTAGGTCTTTAACACTATCCCAATTTTGCTTCTTGTCAAAGTAACCTTGGTTTTCTATGAACTTCACCTCTCTATAAACCAGGGTTCACTTCCGAATGGGTACAATAGCACTTATACCCCTTTTTGAGTTGTAGAATAGCCTATGAATACACATCTTGTGCTTTTGGCTTCTAGTTTTGTCCCTCTGAGTATTTGGGAAAATACAAAACAAAAACACCCAAGATTTCGAAAGTGATTGATAAAGGGTTTATTGTGATTTAAAACTTAAAAGGGAGAGATGTCCTTTTGGAATCTTGTTCGAATTCGATCGATAAGATAGGAAGCCGTCATGACTTCATCTCCCCAGAAGTCTCTTGGTAGGTTGGAAGGGAACATCATAGCTATACCTACATCCATGAGATGCCTATTCTTTCTTTCAGCTACACCATTTTGTTGAGGTGTGTATGGGCAGCTCGTTTGGTGAATTATTCCATCCTTAGCTAGGTGTTTTTTGAATTTGTGGCTTGTATATTCCCCTCCATTATCCGTTGGAAGTACCTTAACATTTTTTTTGAACTATTTAGTAACGTAGTTCTGAAAATTAATGAAAGCGTCAAATATTCTATCTTTAGATGGCATTAAGGTGATCCAAGTATATTTCGACTTTTCATCAATAAATGTCACAAAGTATATTTCGATTTCCCAGATGATTGGGTAAGAACTCTAAGCTGGCGGCTCTATTTGAAGAAGAACGGTCTAGGTCTTTAACACTATCCCAATTTTGCTTCTTGTCAAAGTAACCTTGGTTTTCTATGAACTTCACCTCTCTATAAACCAGGGTTCACTTCCGGATGGGTACAATAGCACTTATACCTCTTTTTGAGTTGTAGAATAGCCTATGAATACACATCTTGTGCTTTTGGCTTCTAGTTTTGTCCCTCTGCGTATCTGGGACAAATACAAAACAAAAACACCCAAGATTTCGAAAGTGATTGATAAAGGGTTTATTGTGATTTAAAACTTAAAAGGGAGAGATGTCCTTTTGGAATCTTGTTCGAATTCGATCGATAAGATAGGAAGCCGTCATGACTTCATCTCCCTAGAAGTCTCTTGGTAGGTTGGAAGGAACATCATAGCTATAGCTACATCCATGAGATGCCTATTCTTTCTTTCAGCTACACCATTTTGTTGAGGTGTGTATGGGCAGCTCATTTGGTGGATTATTCCATCCTTAGCTAGGTGTTTTTTGAATTTGTGGCTTGTATATTCCCCTCCATTATCCGTTGGAAGTACCTTAACATTTTTTTTGAACTATTTAGTAACGTAGTTCTGAAAATTAATGAAAGCGTCAAATATTCTATCTTTAGATGGCATTAAGGTGATCCAAATATATTTCGACTTTTCATCAATAAATGTCACAAAGTACTTATTATTATCTCTTGATAAACATGGGGAAGTCCATACATACGAGTGGACCAAATCAAAACATTTTTCATATATGGTAGAGGACTTAGGAAATACATTTTTACAATTTTTTCCTAAAATACAAGACTCACAAACCGAGTTATTAAACGAAATAATAGTAGGTTATATTATTTCCAAGGCACGCGAGTGAGGATGTCCCAATCTAGCGTGTCATATTGCATTAGAACTACTAGCTAAGCATGAATTAAAACTTTATAACGTAGGATCGCTTGAAGAATCTTCCAAGATGTATAAGTCTCCTTTTGAGTTTCCTTCTTCAAGAACCTTTCGGGTCTTAATATCCAGAAAATGGAAATTATTAGGCCCTGAGATAGCATAAGCATCAAGATCTGTAGTGGCTTTTTAACCAATACAAGATTCGAAGTGAAAGGTGGCATGTAGAAAGCTAAGGAGCACTAATTTCTTCACTCTCACGGTCTTGACTAACCATTGGCTCCATTCCTCCTATTTCTTCTTCTTCATGATGCGCTTTTTCTTGATTACCATTATCCAAGTTGTTTGTTTCTTCCTCATTGTTATTTTCAGAATTTGGTCTTTCTTGTGGCTGATGATCTGGTTGCTTTTGATGCGAGTCTCTTGGAGCCTGATTTCCCAGATGATTAAGTAAGAACTCTAAGCTGGCGGCTCTATCTGAAGAAGAACGGTCTAGGTCTTTAACACTATCCCAATTTTGCTTCTTGTCAAAGTAACCTTTGTTTTCTATGAACTTCACCTCTCTTGAAACCAGGGTTCACTTCCGGATGGGGTCATAGCACTTTTACTCCTTTTGAGTGCTAGAATAGCCTATGAATAGACATCTTGTGCTTTTGGCTTCTAGTTTTTTCCCTCTGAGTATCTGGGACAAATACAAAATAAAAACACCCAAGATTTCGAAAGTGATTGATAAAGGGTTTCTTGTGATTTAAAACTTCAAAGGGAGAGACGTCCTTTTGGACTCTTGTTCGAATTCGATCGATAAGATAGCAAGCCGTCATGACTTCATCTCCCCAGAAGTCTCTTGGTAGGTTGGAAGGGAACATCATAGCTATACCTACATCCATGAGATGCCTATTCTTTCTTTCAGCTACACCATTTTGTTGAGGTGTGTATGGGCAGCTCGTTTGGTGGATTATTCCATTCTTAGCTAGGTGTTCTTTGAATTTGTGGCTTGTATATTCCCCTCCATTATCCGTTCGAAGTACCTTAACATTTGGTTTGAACTGATTAGTAACGTAGTTCTGAAAATTAATGAAAGCGTCAAATATTCTATCTTTAGATGGCATTAAGGTGATCCAAGTATATTTCGACTTTTCATCAATAAATGTCACAAAGTACTTATTATTATCTCTTGATAAACATGGGGAAGTCCATACATCCGAGTGGACCAAATCAAAACATTTTTCATATATGGTAGAGGACTTAGCAAATACATTTTTACAATTTTTTCTTAAAATACAAGACTCACAAACCGAGTTATTAAACGAAATAATAGTAGGTTATATTATTTCCAAGGCACGCGAGTGAGGATGTCCCAATCTAGCGTTTCATATTGCATTAGAACTACTAGCTAAGCATGAATTAAAACTTGATAAAGTAGGATCGCTTGAAGAATCTTCCAAGATGTATAAGTCTCCTTTTGAGTTTCCTTCTTCAAGAACCTTTCGGGTCTAAATATCCAGAAAATGGAAATTACTAGGCCCAAAGATAGCATAAGCATCAAGATCGGTAGTGGCTTTTTAACCAATACAAGATTCAAAGTGAAAGATGGCATGTAGAAAGCTAAAGAGCACTAATTTCTTCACTCTCACGGTCTTGACTAACCATTGGCTCCATTCCTCCTATTTCTTCTTCTTCATGATGCGCTTTGTCTTGATTACCATTATCCAAGTTGTTTGTTTCTTCCTCACTGTTATTTTCAGAATTTGGTCTTTCTTGTGACTGATGATCTGGTTGCTTTTGATGCGAGTCTCTTGGAGCCGAATTTCCCAAATGATTGAGTAAGAACTCTAAGCTGGCGGCTCTATCTGAAGAAGAACGGTCTAGGTCTTTAACACTATCCCAATTTTGCTTCTTGTCAAAGTAACCTTGGTTTTCTATGAACTTCACCTCTCTTGAAACCAGGGTTCACTTCCGGATGGGGTAATAGCACTTATACCCCTTTTGAGTGTTAGAATAGCCTATGAATACACATCTTGTGCTTTTGGCTTCTACTTTTGTCCCTCTGAGTATCTGGGACAAATACAAAACAAAAACACCCAAGATTTCGAAAGTGATTGATAAAGGGTTTATTGTGACTTAAAACTTCAAAGGGCGATACGTCCTTTTGGACTCTTGTTCGAATTCGATCGATAAGATAGCAAGTCGCCATGACTTCATCTCCCCAGAAGTCTCTTGGTAGGTTGGAAGGGAACATCATAGCTATAACTACATCCATGAGATGCCTATTCTATCTTTCAGCTACACCATTTTGTTGAGGTGTGTATGGGCAGCTCGTTTGGTGGATTATTCCATTCTTAGCTAGGTGTTCTTTGAATTTGTGGCTTGTATATTCCCCTCCATTATCCGTTCGAAGTACCCTAACATTTTTTTTGAATTGATTTGTAATGTAGTTCTGAAAATTAATGAAAGCGTCAAATATTCTATCTTTAGATGGCATTAAGGTGATCCAAGTATGTTTCGACTTTTCATCAATAAATGTCACAAAGTACTTATTATTATCTCGTGATAAACATGGGGAAGTCCATACATCGGAGTGGAACAAATCAAAATATTTTTCATATATGGTAGAGGACTTAGGAAATACATTTTTACAATTTTTTCCTAAAATACAAGACTCACAAACCGAGTTATTAAACGAAATAATAGTAGGTTATATTATTTCCAAGGCACGCGAGTGAGGATGTCCCAATCTAGCGTGTCATATTGCATTAGAACTACTAGCTAAGCATGAATTAAAACTTTATAACGTAGGATCGCTTGAAGAATCTTCCAAGATGTATAAGTCTTCTTTTGAGTTTCCTTCTTCAAGAACCTTTCGGGTCTTAATATCCAGAAAATGGAAATTATTAGGCCCTGAGATAGCATAAGCATCAAGATCTGTAGTGGCTTTTTAACCAATAAAAGATTCGAAGTGAAAGGTGGCATGTAGAAAGCTAAGGAGCACTAATTTCTTCACTCTCACGGTCTTGACTAACCATTGGCTCCATTCCTCCTATTTCTTCTTCTTCATGATGCGCTTTTTCTTGATTACCATTATCCAAGTTGTTTGTTTCTTCCTCATTGTTATTTTCAGAATTTGGTCTTTCTTGTGGCTGATGATCTGGTTGCTTTTGATGCGAGTCTCTTGGAGCCTGATTTCCCAGATGATTAAGTAAGAACTCTAAGCTGGCGGCTCTATCTGAAGAAGAACGGTCTAGGTCTTTAACACTATCCCAATTTTGCTTCTTGTCAAAGTAACCTTTGTTTTCTATGAACTTCACCTCTCTTGAAACCAGGGTTCACTTCCGGATGGGGTCATAGCACTTTTACTCCTTTTGAGTGCTAGAATAGCCTATGAATAGACATCTTGTGCTTTAGGCTTCTAGTTTTTTCCCTCTGAGTATCTGGGACAAATACAAAATAAAAACACCCAAGATTTCGAAAGTGATTGATAAAGGGTTTCTTGTGATTTAAAACTTCAAAGGGAGAGACGTCCTTTTGGACTCTTGTTCGAATTCGATCGATAAGATAGCAAGCCGTCATGACTTCATCTCCCCAGAAGTCTCTTGGTAGGTTGGAAGGGAACATCATAGCTATACCTACATCCATGAGATGCCTATTCTTTCTTTCAGCTACACCATTTTGTTGAGGTGTGTATGGGCAGCTCGTTTGGTGGATTATTCCATTCTTAGCTAGGTGTTCTTTGAATTTGTGGCTTGTATATTCCCCTCCATTATCCGTTCGAAGTACCTTAACATTTGGTTTGAACTGATTAGTAACGTAGTTCTGAAAATTAATGAAAGCGTCAAATATTCTATCTTTAGATGGCATTAAGGTGATCCAAGTATATTTCGACTTTTCATCAATAAATGTCACAAAGTACTTATTATTATCTCTTGATAAACATGGGGAAGTCCATACATCCGAGTGGACCAAATCAAAACATTTTTCATATATGGTAGAGGACTTAGCAAATACATTTTTACAATTTTTTCTTAAAATACAAGACTCACAAACCGAGTTATTAAACGAAATAATAGTAGGTTATATTATTTCCAAGGCACGCGAGTGAGGATGTCCCAATCTAGCGTTTCATATTGCATTAGAACTACTAGCTAAGCATGAATTAAAACTTGATAAAGTAGGATCGCTTGAAGAATCTTCCAAGATGTATAAGTCTCCTTTTGAGTTTCTTTCTTCAAGAACCTTTCGGGTCTTAATATCCAGAAAATGGAAATTACTAGGCCCAAAGATAGCATAAGCATCAAGATCAGTAGTGGCTTTTTAACCAATACAAGATTCGAAGTGAAAGATGGCATGTAGAAAGCTAAGGAGCACTAATTTCTTCACTCTCACGGTCTTGACTAACCATTGGCTCCATTCCTCCTATTTCTTCTTCTTCATGATGCGCTTTGTCTTGATTACCATTATCCAAGTTGTTTGTTTCTTCCTCACTGTTATTTTCAGAATTTTGTCTTTCTTGTGGCTGATGATCTAGTTTCTTTTGATGAGAGTCTCTTGGAGCCGGATTTCCCAGATGATTGGGTAAGAACTCTAAGCTGGCGGCTCTATTTGAAGAAGAACGGTCTAGGTCTTTAACACTATCCCAATTTTGCTTCTTGTCAAAGTAACCTTGGTTTTCTATGAACTTCACCTCTCTATAAACCAGGGTTCACTTCCGAATGGGTACAATAGCACTTATACCCCTTTTTGAGTTGTAGAATAGCCTATGAATACACATCTTGTGCTTTTGGCTTCTAGTTTTGTCCCTCTGAGTATTTGGGAAAATACAAAACAAAAACACCCAAGATTTCGAAAGTGATTGATAAAGGGTTTATTGTGATTTAAAACTTAAAAGGGAGAGATGTCCTTTTGGAATCTTGTTCGAATTCGATCGATAAGATAGGAAGCCGTCATGACTTCATCTCCCCAGAAGTCTCTTGGTAGGTTGGAAGGGAACATCATAGCTATAGCTACATCCATGAGATGCCTATTCTTTCTTTCAGCTACACCATTTTGTTGAGGTGTGTATGGGCAGCTCGTTTGGTGAATTATTCCATCCTTAGCTAGGTGTTTTTTGAATTTGTGGCTTGTATATTCCCCTCCATTATCCGTTGGAAGTACCTTAACATTTTTTTTGAACTATTTAGTAACGTAGTTCTGAAAATTAATGAAAGCGTCAAATATTCTATCTTTAGATGGCATTAAGGTGATCCAAGTATATTTCGACTTTTCATCAATAAATGTCACAAAGTATATTTCGATTTCCCAGATGATTGGGTAAGAACTCTAAGCTGGCGGCTCTATTTGAAGAAGAACGGTCTAGGTCTTTAACACTATCCCAATTTTGCTTCTTGTCAAAGTAACCTTGGTTTTCTATGAACTTCACCTCTCTATAAACCAGGGTTCACTTCCGGATGGGTACAATAGCACTTATACCTCTTTTTGAGTTGTAGAATAGCCTATGAATACACATCTTGTGCTTTTGGCTTCTAGTTTTGTCCCTCTGCGTATCTGGGACAAATACAAAACAAAAACACCCAAGATTTCGAAAGTGATTGATAAAGGGTTTATTGTGATTTAAAACTTAAAAGGGAGAGATGTCCTTTTGGAATCTTGTTCGAATTCGATCGATAAGATAGGAAGCCGTCATGACTTCATCTCCCTAGAAGTCTCTTGGTAGGTTGGAAGGAACATCATAGCTATAGCTACATCCATGAGATGCCTATTCTTTCTTTCAGCTACACCATTTTGTTGAGGTGTGTATGGGCAGCTCATTTGGTGGATTATTCCATCCTTAGCTAGGTGTTTTTTGAATTTGTGGCTTGTATATTCCCCTCCATTATCCGTTGGAAGTACCTTAACATTTTTTTTGAACTATTTAGTAACGTAGTTCTGAAAATTAATGAAAGCGTCAAATATTCTATCTTTAGATGGCATTAAGGTGATCCAAATATATTTCGACTTTTCATCAATAAATGTCACAAAGTACTTATTATTATCTCTTGATAAACATGGGGAAGTCCATACATACGAGTGGACCAAATCAAAACATTTTTCATATATGGTAGACGACTTAGGAAATACATTTTTACAATGTTTTGCTAAAATACAAGACTCACAAACCGAGTTATTAAACGAAATATTAGTACGTTATATTATTTCCAAGGCACGCGAGTGAGGATGTCCCAATCTAGCGTGTCATATTGCATTAGAACTACTAGCTAAGCATGAATTAAAACTTGATAAAGTAGGATCGCTTGAAGAATCTTCTAAGATGTATAAGTCTCTTTTTGAGTTTCCTTCTCCAAGAACCTTTCGGGTCTTAATATCCTGGAAATGGAAACTATTAGGCCCAAAGATAGCATAAGCATCAAGATCAGTAGTGGCTCTTTTAACCGATACAAGATTCGAAGTGAAAGATGGCATGTAGAAAGCTGAGGAGCACTAATTTCTTCACTCTCACGGTCTTGACTAACCATTGGCTCCATTCCTCCTATTTCTTCTTCTTCATGATGCTCTCTGTCTTGATTACCATTATCCAAGTTGTTTGTTTCTTCCTCACTGTTATTTTCAGAATTTGGTCTTTCTTGTGGCTGATGATCTAGTTACTTTTGATGAGAGTCTCTTGGAGCCGGATTTCCTAGATGATTGAGTAAGAACACTAATCTGGCGGCTCTATCTGAAGAAGAACGGTATAGGTCTTTAACACTATCCCAATTTTGCTTCTTGTCAAAGTAACCTTGGTTTTCTATGAACTTCACCTCTCTTGAAACCAGGGTTCACTTCCGGATGGGGTCATAGCACTTATACCCCTTTTGAGTGGTAGAATAGCCTATGAATACACATCTTATGCTTTTTGATTCTAGTTTTTTCCCTCTGAGTACACGGGACAAATACAAAACAAAAACACCAAAGAACTCGAAAGTCATTGCTAAATTGTTTATTGTGATTTAAAACTTCAAAGGGAGAGACGTCCTTTTGGACTCTTGTTCGAATTTGATCGATAAGATAGCAAGCCGTCATGACTTCATCTCCCCAGAAGTCTCTTGGTAGGTTGGAAGGGAACATCATAGCTATACCTACATCCATGAGATGCCTATTCTTTCTTTCAGCTACACCATTTTGTTGAGGTGTGTATGAGCAGCTCGTTTGGTGGATTATTCCATTCTTAGCTTGGTGTTCTTTGAATTTGTGGCTTGTATATTCCCCTCCATTATCCGTTCGAAGTACCTTAACATTTGTTTTGATTTGATTAGTAATGTAGTTCTGAAAATTAATGAAAGCGTCAAATATTCTATCTTTAGATGGCATTAAGGTGATCCAAGTATATTTCGACTTTTCATCAATAAATGTCACAAAGTATATTTCGATTTCCCAGATGATTGGGTAAGAACTCTAAGCTGGCGGCTCTATTTGAAGAAGAACGGTCTAGGTCTTTAACACTATCCCAATTTTGCTTCTTGTCAAAGTAACCTTGGTTTTCTATGAACTTCACCTCTCTATAAACCAGGGTTCACTTCCGGATGGGTACAATAGCACTTATACCTCTTTTTGAGTTGTAGAATAGCCTATGAATACACATCTTGTGCTTTTGGCTTCTAGTTTTGTCCCTCTGCGTATCTGGGACAAATACAAAACAAAAACACCCAAGATTTCGAAAGTGATTGATAAAGGGTTTATTGTGATTTAAAACTTAAAAGGGAGAGATGTCCTTTTGGAATCTTGTTCGAATTCGATCGATAAGATAGGAAGCCGTCATGACTTCATCTCCCTAGAAGTCTCTTGGTAGGTTGGAAGGAACATCATAGCTATAGCTACATCCATGAGATGCCTATTCTTTCTTTCAGCTACACCATTTTGTTGAGGTGTGTATGGGCAGCTCATTTGGTGGATTATTCCATCCTTAGCTAGGTGTTTTTTGAATTTGTGGCTTGTATATTCCCCTCCATTATCCGTTGGAAGTACCTTAACATTTTTTTTGAACTATTTAGTAACGTAGTTCTGAAAATTAATGAAAGCGTCAAATATTCTATCTTTAGATGGCATTAAGGTGATCCAAATATATTTCGACTTTTCATCAATAAATGTCACAAAGTACTTATTATTATCTCTTGATAAACATGGGGAAGTCCATACATACGAGTGGACCAAATCAAAACATTTTTCATATATGGTAGACGACTTAGGAAATACATTTTTACAATGTTTTGCTAAAATACAAGACTCACAAACCGAGTTATTAAACGAAATAATAGTAGGTTATATTATTTCCAAGGCACGCGAGTGAGGATGTCCCAATCTAGCGTGTCATATTGCATTAGAACTACTAGCTAAGCATGAATTAAAACTTTATAACGTAGGATCGCTTGAAGAATCTTCCAAGATGTATAAGTCTCCTTTTGAGTTTCCTTCTTCAAGAACCTTTCGGGTCTTAATATCCAGAAAATGGAAATTATTAGGCCCTGAGATAGCATAAGCATCAAGATCTGTAGTGGCTTTTTAACCAATACAAGATTCGAAGTGAAAGGTGGCATGTAGAAAGCTAAGGAGCACTAATTTCTTCACTCTCACGGTCTTGACTAACCATTGGCTCCATTCCTCCTATTTCTTCTTCTTCATGATGCGCTTTTTCTTGATTACCATTATCCAAGTTGTTTGTTTCTTCCTCATTGTTATTTTCAGAATTTGGTCTTTCTTGTGGCTGATGATCTGGTTGCTTTTGATGCGAGTCTCTTGGAGCCTGATTTCCCAGATGATTAAGTAAGAACTCTAAGCTGGCGGCTCTATCTGAAGAAGAACGGTCTAGGTCTTTAACACTATCCCAATTTTGCTTCTTGTCAAAGTAACCTTTGTTTTCTATGAACTTCACCTCTCTTGAAACCAGGGTTCACTTCCGGATGGGGTCATAGCACTTTTACTCCTTTTGAGTGCTAGAATAGCCTATGAATAGACATCTTGTGCTTTAGGCTTCTAGTTTTTTCCCTCTGAGTATCTGGGACAAATACAAAATAAAAACACCCAAGATTTCGAAAGTGATTGATAAAGGGTTTCTTGTGATTTAAAACTTCAAAGGGAGAGACGTCCTTTTGGACTCTTGTTCGAATTCGATCGATAAGATAGCAAGCCGTCATGACTTCATCTCCCCAGAAGTCTCTTGGTAGGTTGGAAGGGAACATCATAGCTATACCTACATCCATGAGATGCCTATTCTTTCTTTCAGCTACACCATTTTGTTGAGGTGTGTATGGGCAGCTCGTTTGGTGGATTATTCCATTCTTAGCTAGGTGTTCTTTGAATTTGTGGCTTGTATATTCCCCTCCATTATCCGTTCGAAGTACCTTAACATTTGGTTTGAACTGATTAGTAACGTAGTTCTGAAAATTAATGAAAGCGTCAAATATTCTATCTTTAGATGGCATTAAGGTGATCCAAGTATATTTCGACTTTTCATCAATAAATGTCACAAAGTACTTATTATTATCTCTTGATAAACATGGGGAAGTCCATACATCCGAGTGGACCAAATCAAAACATTTTTCATATATGGTAGAGGACTTAGCAAATACATTTTTACAATTTTTTCTTAAAATACAAGACTCACAAACCGAGTTATTAAACGAAATAATAGTAGGTTATATTATTTCCAAGGCACGCGAGTGAGGATGTCCCAATCTAGCGTTTCATATTGCATTAGAACTACTAGCTAAGCATGAATTAAAACTTGATAAAGTAGGATCGCTTGAAGAATCTTCCAAGATGTATAAGTCTCCTTTTGAGTTTCTTTCTTCAAGAACCTTTCGGGTCTTAATATCCAGAAAATGGAAATTACTAGGCCCAAAGATAGCATAAGCATCAAGATCAGTAGTGGCTTTTTAACCAATACAAGATTCGAAGTGAAAGATGGCATGTAGAAAGCTAAGGAGCACTAATTTCTTCACTCTCACGGTCTTGACTAACCATTGGCTCCATTCCTCCTATTTCTTCTTCTTCATGATGCGCTTTGTCTTGATTACCATTATCCAAGTTGTTTGTTTCTTCCTCACTGTTATTTTCAGAATTTTGTCTTTCTTGTGGCTGATGATCTAGTTTCTTTTGATGAGAGTCTCTTGGAGCCGGATTTCCCAGATGATTGGGTAAGAACTCTAAGCTGGCGGCTCTATTTGAAGAAGAACGGTCTAGGTCTTTAACACTATCCCAATTTTGCTTCTTGTCAAAGTAACCTTGGTTTTCTATGAACTTCACCTCTCTATAAACCAGGGTTCACTTCCGAATGGGTACAATAGCACTTATACCCCTTTTTGAGTTGTAGAATAGCCTATGAATACACATCTTGTGCTTTTGGCTTCTAGTTTTGTCCCTCTGAGTATTTGGGAAAATACAAAACAAAAACACCCAAGATTTCGAAAGTGATTGATAAAGGGTTTATTGTGATTTAAAACTTAAAAGGGAGAGATGTCCTTTTGGAATCTTGTTCGAATTCGATCGATAAGATAGGAAGCCGTCATGACTTCATCTCCCCAGAAGTCTCTTGGTAGGTTGGAAGGGAACATCATAGCTATAGCTACATCCATGAGATGCCTATTCTTTCTTTCAGCTACACCATTTTGTTGAGGTGTGTATGGGCAGCTCGTTTGGTGAATTATTCCATCCTTAGCTAGGTGTTTTTTGAATTTGTGGCTTGTATATTCCCCTCCATTATCCGTTGGAAGTACCTTAACATTTTTTTTGAACTATTTAGTAACGTAGTTCTGAAAATTAATGAAAGCGTCAAATATTCTATCTTTAGATGGCATTAAGGTGATCCAAGTATATTTCGACTTTTCATCAATAAATGTCACAAAGTATATTTCGATTTCCCAGATGATTGGGTAAGAACTCTAAGCTGGCGGCTCTATTTGAAGAAGAACGGTCTAGGTCTTTAACACTATCCCAATTTTGCTTCTTGTCAAAGTAACCTTGGTTTTCTATGAACTTCACCTCTCTATAAACCAGGGTTCACTTCCGGATGGGTACAATAGCACTTATACCTCTTTTTGAGTTGTAGAATAGCCTATGAATACACATCTTGTGCTTTTGGCTTCTAGTTTTGTCCCTCTGCGTATCTGGGACAAATACAAAACAAAAACACCCAAGATTTCGAAAGTGATTGATAAAGGGTTTATTGTGATTTAAAACTTAAAAGGGAGAGATGTCCTTTTGGAATCTTGTTCGAATTCGATCGATAAGATAGGAAGCCGTCATGACTTCATCTCCCTAGAAGTCTCTTGGTAGGTTGGAAGGAACATCATAGCTATAGCTACATCCATGAGATGCCTATTCTTTCTTTCAGCTACACCATTTTGTTGAGGTGTGTATGGGCAGCTCATTTGGTGGATTATTCCATCCTTAGCTAGGTGTTTTTTGAATTTGTGGCTTGTATATTCCCCTCCATTATCCGTTGGAAGTACCTTAACATTTTTTTTGAACTATTTAGTAACGTAGTTCTGAAAATTAATGAAAGCGTCAAATATTCTATCTTTAGATGGCATTAAGGTGATCCAAATATATTTCGACTTTTCATCAATAAATGTCACAAAGTACTTATTATTATCTCTTGATAAACATGGGGAAGTCCATACATACGAGTGGACCAAATCAAAACATTTTTCATATATGGTAGACGACTTAGGAAATACATTTTTACAATGTTTTGCTAAAATACAAGACTCACAAACCGAGTTATTAAACGAAATATTAGTACGTTATATTATTTCCAAGGCACGCGAGTGAGGATGTCCCAATCTAGCGTGTCATATTGCATTAGAACTACTAGCTAAGCATGAATTAAAACTTGATAAAGTAGGATCGCTTGAAGAATCTTCTAAGATGTATAAGTCTCTTTTTGAGTTTCCTTCTCCAAGAACCTTTCGGGTCTTAATATCCTGGAAATGGAAACTATTAGGCCCAAAGATAGCATAAGCATCAAGATCAGTAGTGGCTCTTTTAACCGATACAAGATTCGAAGTGAAAGATGGCATGTAGAAAGCTGAGGAGCACTAATTTCTTCACTCTCACGGTCTTGACTAACCATTGGCTCCATTCCTCCTATTTCTTCTTCTTCATGATGCTCTCTGTCTTGATTACCATTATCCAAGTTGTTTGTTTCTTCCTCACTGTTATTTTCAGAATTTGGTCTTTCTTGTGGCTGATGATCTAGTTACTTTTGATGAGAGTCTCTTGGAGCCGGATTTCCTAGATGATTGAGTAAGAACACTAATCTGGCGGCTCTATCTGAAGAAGAACGGTATAGGTCTTTAACACTATCCCAATTTTGCTTCTTGTCAAAGTAACCTTGGTTTTCTATGAACTTCACCTCTCTTGAAACCAGGGTTCACTTCCGGATGGGGTCATAGCACTTATACCCCTTTTGAGTGGTAGAATAGCCTATGAATACACATCTTATGCTTTTTGATTCTAGTTTTTTCCCTCTGAGTACACGGGACAAATACAAAACAAAAACACCAAAGAACTCGAAAGTCATTGCTAAATTGTTTATTGTGATTTAAAACTTCAAAGGGAGAGACGTCCTTTTGGACTCTTGTTCGAATTTGATCGATAAGATAGCAAGCCGTCATGACTTCATCTCCCCAGAAGTCTCATGGTAGGTTGGAAGGGAACATCATAGCTATACCTACATCCATGAGATGCCTATTCTTTCTTTCAGCTACACCATTTTGTTGAGGTGTGTATGAGCAGCTCGTTTGGTGGATTATTCCATTCTTAGCTTGGTGTTCTTTGAATTTGTGGCTTGTATATTCCCCTCCATTATCCGTTCGAAGTACCTTAACATTTGTTTTGATTTGATTAGTAATGTAGTTCTGAAAATTAATGAAAGCGTCAAATATTCTATCTTTAGATGGTATTAAGGTGATCCAAGTTTATTTCCACTTTTTATCAATAAATGTCACAAAGTACTTATTATTATCTCTTGATAAACATGGGGAAGTCCATACATCCGAGTGGACCAAATCAAAACATTTTTCATATATGGTAGAGGACTCAGGAAATATATTTTTACAATGTTTTCCTAAAATACAAGACTCACAAACTGAGTTATTAAAAAAAATATTAGTAGGTAATATTATTTCCAAGGCACGCGAGTGAGGATGTCCGAATCTAGCGTGCTCTATTGCATTAGAACTACTAGCTAAGCATGAATTAAAACTTGATAAAGTAGGATCGCTTGAAGAATCTTCTAAGATGTATAAGTCTCCTTCTGAGATTCCTTCTCCAAGAACCTTTCGGGTCTTAATATCCTGAAAATGGAAACAACTAGACCCAAAGATAGCATAAGCATCAAGATCAGTAGTGGCTCTTTTAACCGATACAAAATTCAAAGTGAAAGATGGCATGTAGAAAGCTGAGAAGCACTAATTTCTTCACTTTCACTGTCTTGACTAACCATTGGCTCCATTCCTCCTATTTCTTCTTCTTCATGAAGAGCTTGGTTTTGATTACCATTATCCAAGTTGTTTGTTTCTTCCTCACTGTTATTTTCAGAATTTGGTGTTTCTTGTGGCTGATGATCTGGTTGCTTTTGATGCGAGTCTCTTGGAGCCGGATTTCCTAGATGATTGGGCAAGAACTCTAAGTTGGCGGCTCAATCTGAAGAAGAATGGTCTAGGTCTTTAACATTATCCAAATTTTGCTTCTTGTCAAAGTAACCTTGGTTTTCTATGAACTTCACCTCTCTTGAAACCAGGGTTCACTTCCGGATGGGGTCATAGCACTTATACCCCTTTTGAGTGGTAGAATAGCCTATGAATACACATCTTGTGCTTTTGGCTTCTAGTTTTGTCCCTCTGAGTATCTGGGACAAATAAAAAACAAAAACACCCAAGATTTTGTAAGTGATTAATAAAGGGTTTTATTGTGATTTAAAACTTCAAAGGGAGAGATGTCCTTTTGGACTCTCGTTCGATTTCGATCGATAAGATAGCAAGCCGTCATGACTTCATCTCCCCAGAAGTATCTTGGTAGGTTGGAAGGGAACATCATAGCTATACCTACATCCATGAGATGCCTATTCTTTCTTTCAGCTACACCATTTTGTTGAGGTGTGTATGGGCAGCTCGTTTGGTGGATTATTCCATGCTTAGCTAAGTGTTCTTTGAATTTGTGGCTTGTATATTCCCCTCCATTATCCGTTCGAAGTACCTTAACATTTGTTTGAACTGATTAGTACCGTAGTTCTAAAAATTAATGAAAACGTCAAATATTCTATCTTTAGATGGCATTAAGATGATCCAAGTGTATTTCGACTTTTCATCAATAAAAGTCACAAAGTACTTATTATTATCTCTTGATAAACATGGGGAGGTCCATACATCCGAGTGGACCAAATCAAAACATTTTTCATATATCGTAGAGGACTTAGGAAATACATTTTTACAATGTTTTCCTAAAATACAAGACTCACAAACCAAGTTATTACACGAAATATTAGTAGGTAATATTATTTCCAAGGCATGCGAGTGAGGATGTCCCAATCTAGCGTGCCATATTGCATAAGAACTACTAGCTAAACATGAATTAAAACTTGATAAAGTAGGATCGCTTGAAGAATCTTCTAAGACGTATAAGTCTTCTTTTGAGTGTCCTTCTCGAAGAACCTTTCGCGTCTTAATATCCTGAAAATGAAAACTACTAGGCCCAAAGATTGCATAAGCATCAAGATCAGTAGTGGCTCTTTTAACCGATACAAGATTCGAAGTGAAAGATGGCATGTAGAAAGCTGAGGAGCACTAATTTCTTCACTCTCACGGTCTTGACTAATCATTGGCTCCATTCATCCTATTTCTTCTTCTTCATGATGCGCTTTGTGTTGATTACCATTATCCAAGTTTTTTGTTTCTTCCTTGTTGTTATTTTCAGAATTTGGTCTTTCTTGTGGGTGATGATCTGGTTGCTCTTGATGAGAGTCTCTTAAAGCCAAATTTCCCAGATGATTAAGTTAGAACTCTAAGCTGGGGAGATGAAGTTAGAGCCAAATTTCCCAGATGATTAATACTACAACTATTAGGCCCAAAGATAGTATATGCATCAAGATCCGTAGTGGCTTTCTTAACTGATACAAGATTCGAAGTGAAAGATGGCATGTAGAAAGCTGAGGTGCACTAATTTCTTCACTCTCATGGTCTTGGCTAACCATTGGCTCCATTCCTCCTATTTCTTCTTCTTCATGATGCTCTTTGTCTTGATTACCATTATCCAAGTTGTTTGTTTCTTCCTCACTGTTATTTTCAGAATTTGGTCTTTCTTGTGGGTGATGATCTCGTTGCTCTTGATGAGAGTCTCTTAAAGCCAAGTTTCCCAGATGATTAAGTTAAAACTCTAAGCTGGCTTCTTTATCTGAAGGAGAACGGACTAGGTCTTTAACACTATCCCAATTTTGCTTCTTGTCGTAACCTTGGTTTTCTATGAACTTCACGTTTCTTGAAACCAAGGTACACTTCCAGATGGAGTCATAGCACTTATACCCCTTTTGAGTGGTAGAATAGCCTATGAATACACATCTTATGCTTTTTGATTCTAGTTTTTTCCCTCTGAGTACCCGGGACAAATACAAAACACAAACACCAAAGAACTCGAAAGTCATTGCTAAATTGTTTATTGTGATTTAAAACTTCAAAGGGAGAGACGTCCTTTTGGACTCTTGTTCGAATTTGATCGATAAGAAGACTCTTGGTAGGTTAGAAGGGAACATCACAGCTATAGCTACATCCATGAGATGCATATTCTTTCTTTCAGCTACACCATTTTGTAGAGGTGTGTATGGGCAGCTCGTTTGGTTGATTTTTCCATGTTTAGCTAGTTGTTCTTTGAATTTGTGGCTTGTATATTCCCCTCCATTATCCGTTCGAAGTAACTTAACATTTGTTTTGATTTGATTAGTAATGTAGTTCTAAAAATTAATGAAAGCGTCAAATATTCTATCTTTAGATGGTATTAAGGTGATCCAAGTTTATTTCGACTTTTCATCAATAAATGTCACAAAGTACTTATTATTATCTCTTGATAAACATGGGGAAGTCCATACATCCGAGTGGACCAAATCAAAAAAAATTTCATATATGGTAGACGACTTAGGAAATACATTTTTACAATTTTTTCTTAAATTACAAGACTCACAAACCGAGTTATTAAACGAAATATTAGTAGGTTATATTATTTCCAAGGCACGCGAGTGAGGATGTCCCAATCTAGCGTGTCATATTGCATTAGAACTACTATTTAAGTATAAATTAAAACTTGATAAAGTAGGATCGCTTGAAGAATCTTCTAAGATGTATAAGTCTCCTTTTGAGCTTCCTTCTCCAAGAACCTTTCGGGTCTTAATATCCTTAAATTGGAAACTATTAGGCCCAAAGATAGCATAAGCATCAAGATCAGTAGTGGCTCTTTTAACCGATACAAGATTCAAAGTGAAAGTTGGCATGTAAAAAGCTGAGGAGCACTAATTTCTTCACTCTCACGGTCTTGACTAACCATTGTCTCCATTCCTCCTATTTCTTCTTCTTCATGAAGAGCTTGGTCTTGATTACCATTATCCAAATTGTTTGTTTCTTCCTCACTGTTATTTTCAGAATTTGGTATTTCTTGTGGCTGATGATCTGGTTGCTTTTGAGGAGAGTCTCTTGGAGCCGGATTTCCCAGATGATTGAGTAAGAACTCTAAGCTGGCGGCTCTATCTGAAGAAGAACGGTCTAGGTCTTTAACACTATCCCAATTTTGCTTCTTGTCAAAGTAACCTTGGTTTTCTATGAACTTCACCTCTCTTGAAACTAGGGTTCACTTCCGGATGGGGTCATAGCACTTATACCCCTTTTGAGTGGTAGAATAGCCTATGAATACACATCTTGTGCTTTTGGCTTATAGTTTTGTCCCTCTGAGTATCTGGGACAAATACAAAACAAAAACACCCAAGATTTCGTAAGTGATTGATAAAGGGTTTTATTGTGATTTAAAACTTCAAAGGGAGAGACGTCCTTTTGGACTCTTGTTCGAATTTGATCGATAAGATAGCAAGCCGTCATGACTTCATCTCCCCAGAAGACTCTTGGTAGGTTAGAAGGGAACATCACAGCTATAGCTACATCCATGAGATGCATATTCTTTCTTTCAGCTACACCATTTTGTAGAGGTGTGTATGGGCAGCTCGTTTGGTTGATTTTTCCATGTTTAGCTAGTTGTTCTTTGAATTTGTGGCTTGTATATTCCCCTCCATTATCCGTTCGAAGTACCTTAACATTTGTTTTGATTTGATTAGTAATGTAGTTCTTAAAATTAATGAAAGCGTCAAATATTCTATCTTTAGATGGTATTAAGGTGATCCAAGTTTATTTCGACTTTTCATCAATAAATGTCACAAAGTACTTATTATTATCTCTTGATAAACATGGGGAAGTCCATACATCCGAGTGGACCTAATCAAAAAAAATTTCATATATGGTAGACGACTTAGGAAATACATTTTTACAATTTTTTCCTAAAATACAAGACTCACAAACCTAGTTATTAAACGAAATATTAGTAGGTTATATTATTTCCAAGGCACGCGAGTGAGGATGTCCCAATCTAGCGTGTCATATTGCATTAGAACTACTATTTAAGTATGAATTAAAACTTGATAAAGTAGGATCGCTTGAAGAATCTTCTAAGATGTATAAGTCTCCTTTTGAGCTTCCTTCTCCAAGAACCTTTCGGGTCTTAATATTCTTAAATTGGAAACTATTAGGCCAAAAGATAGCATAAGCATCAAGATCAGTAGTGGCTCTTTTAACCGATACAAGATTCGAAGTGAAAGATGGCATGTAGAAAACTGAGGAGCACTAATTTCTTCACTCTCACGGTCTTGACTAACCATTGGCTCTATTCCTCCTATTTCTTCTTCTTCATGAAGAGCTTGGTTTTGATTACCATTATCCAAGTTGTTTGTTTCTTCCTCACTGTTATTTTCAGAATTTGGTCTTTCTTGTGGCTGATGATCTGGTTGCTTTTGATGAGAGTTTCTTGGAGCCGGATTTCCCAGATGATTGAGTAAGAACTCTAAGCTGGCGGCTCTATCTGAAGAGGAACGGTCTAGGTCTTTAATACTATCCAAAATTTGCTTCTTGTCAAAGTAACCTTGGTTTTATATGAACTTCATCTCTCTTGAAACCAGGGTTCACTTCCGGATGGGGCATAGCACTTATACCCCTTTTGAATGGTAGAATAGCCTATGAATACACATCTTGTGCTTTTGGCTTCTAGTTTTGTCCCTCTGAGTATCTGGGACAAATGAAAAACAAAAACACCCAAGATTTTGTAACTGATTGATAAAGGGTTTTATTGTGATTTAAAACTTCAATGGGAGAGACGTCCTTTTGGACTCTCGTTCGATTTCGATCGATAAGATAGCAAGCCGTCATGACTTCATCTCCCCAGAAGTCTCTTGGTAGGTTGGAAGGGAACATCATAGCTATAGCTACATCCATGAGATGCCTATTCTTTCTTTCAGCTACACCATTTTGTTGAGGTGTATATGGGCAGCTCGTTTGGTGGATTATTCCATGCTTAGCTAGGTGTTCTTTGAATTTGTGGCTTGTATATTCCCCTCCATTATCCGTTCGAAGTACCTTAACATTTGTTTTGAACTGATTAGTAATGTAGTTCTGAAAATTAATGAAAGCGTCAAATATTCTATCTTTAGATGGCATTAAGGCGATCCAAGTGTATTTTGACTTTTCATCAATAAATGTAACAAAGTACTTATTATTATCTCTTGATAAACATGGGGAAGTCCATACATTCGAGTGGACCAAATCAAAACATTTTTCATATATTGTAGAGGACTTAGGAAATACATTTTTACTATGTTTTCCTAAAATACAAGACTCACAAACCGAGTTATTAAACAAAATATTAGTAGGTAATATTATTTCCAAGGCATGCGAGTGAGGATGTCCCAATCTAGCGTGCCATATTGCATAAGAACTACTAGCTAAGCATGAATTAAAACTTGATAAAGTAGGATCGCTTGAAGAATCTTCTAAGATGTATAAGTCTCCTTTTGTGTTTCCTTCTCCAAGAACCTTTCGGGTCTTAATATCCTGAAAATGGAAACTATTAGGCCCAAAGATAGTATATGCATCAAGATCCGTAGTGGCTTTCTTAACCGATAAAAGATTCGAAGTGAAAGATGGCATGTAGAAAGCTGAGGAGCACTAATTTCATCACTCTCATGGTCTTGGCTAACCATTGGCTCCATTCCTCCTATTTCTTCTTCTTCATGATGCTCTTTTTCTTGATTACCATTATCCAAGTTTTTTGTTATTTCCTCACTGTTATTTTCAGAATATGGTCTTTCTTGTGGGTGATGATCGGGTTGCTCTTGATGAGAGTCTCTTGGAGCCGGATTTTCCAGATGATTAAGTTAGAACTCTAAGCTGGCTTCTCTATCTGAAGGAGAACGGCCTAGGTCTTTAACACTATCCCAATTTTGCTTCTTGTCAATGTATCCTTGGTTTTCTATGAACTTCACATTTCTTGAAACCAAGGTACACTTCCAAATGGGGTCATAGCACTTATACCCATTTTGAGTGGTAGAATAGCCTATGAATACACATCTTATGCTTTTTGATTCTAGTTTTGTCCCTCTGAGTACCTGGGACAAATACAAAACACAAACACCAAAGAACTCGAAAGTCATTGATAAATGGTTTATTGTGATTTAAAACTTCAAAGGGAGAGACGTACTTTTGGACTCTTGTTCGAATTTGATCGATAAGATAGGAAGCCGTCATGACTTCATCTCCCCAGAAGTCTCTTGGTAGGTTAGAAGGGAACATCACAGCTATAGCTACATCCATGAAATGCATATTCTTTCTTTCAGCTACACCATTTTGTAGAGGTGTGTATGGGCAGCTCGTTTGGTTGATTTTTCCATGTTTAGCTAGATGTTCTTTGAATTTGTGGCTTGTATATTCCCCTCCATTATCCGTTCGAAGTACCTTAACATTTGTTTTGATTTGATTAGTAATGTAGTTCTGAAAATTAATGAAAGCGTCAAATATTCTATCTTTAGATGGCATTAAGGTGATCCAAGTGTATTTCGAGTTTTCATCAATAAATGTAACAAAGTACTTATTATTATCTCTTGATAAACATGGGGAAGTCCATACATCCGAGTGGACCAAATCAAAACATTTTTCATATATTGTAGAGGACTTAGGAAATACATGTTTAGAATGTTTTCCTAAAATACAAGGCTCACAAACCGAGTTATTAAACGAAATATTAGTAGGTAATATTATTTCCAAGGCATGCGAGTGAGGATGTTCCAATCTAGCGTGCCATATTGCATAAGAACTACTAGCTAAGCATGAATTAAAACTTGATAAAGTAGGATCGCTTGAAGAATCTTCTAAGATGTATAAGTCTCCTTTTGTGTTTCCTTCTCCAAGAACCTTTCGGGTCTTAATATCCTGAAAATGGAAACTATTAGGCCCAAAGATAGTATATGCATCAAGATCCGTAGTGGCTTTCTTAACCGATACAAGATTCGAAGTGAAAGATGGCATGTAGAAAGCTGACGAGCACTAATTTCTTCACTCTCATGGCCTTGGCTAACCATTGGCTCCATTCCTCCTATTTCTTCCTCTTCATGATGCTCTTTGTCTTGATTACCATTATCCAAGTTGTTTGTTTCTTCCTCACTGTTATTTTCAGAATTTGGTCTTTCTTGTGGGTGGTGATCTCGTTGCTCTTGATGGGGTCATAGCACTTATACCCCTTTTGAGTGGTAGAATAGCCTATGAATACACATCTTATGCTTTTTGATTCTAGTTTTTTCCCTCTGATTACCCGGGACAAATACAAAACACAAACACCAAAGAACTCGAAAGTCATTGCTAAATGGTTTATTGTGATTTAAAACTTCAAAGGGAGAGACGTCCTTTTGGACTCTTGTTCGAATTTGATCGATAAGATAGCAAGCCGTCATGACTTCATCTCCCCAGAAGTCTCTTGGTAGGTTGGAAGGGAACATCACAGCTATAGCTACATCCATGAGATGCATATTCTTTCTTTCAGCTACACCATTATGTTGAGGTGTGTATTGGCAGCTCGTTTGGATGATTTTTCCATGTTTAGCTAGGTGTTCTTTGAATTTGTGGCTTGAATATTCCCCTCCATTATCCGTTCGAAGTACCTTAACATTTGTTTTGATTTGATTAGTAATATAGTTCTGAAAATTAATGAAAGCGTCAAATATTCTATCTTTAGATGCCATTAAGGTGATCCAAGTGTATTTCGAGTTTTCATCAATAAATGTTACAAAGTACTTAGTATTATCTCTTGATAAACATGGGGAAGTCCATACATCCGAGTGGACCAAATAATAACATTTTTCATATATGGTAGAGGACTTAGGAAATACATTTTTACAATGTTTTCCTAAAACACAAGATTCACAAACCGAGTTATTAAACGAAATAATAGTAGGTTATATTATTTCCAAGGCACGCGAGTGTTGGATGTTCCAATCTAGCGTGTCATATTGCATTAGAACTACTAGCTAAGCATGAATTAAAACTTGATAAAGTAGCATCGCTTGAAGAATCTTCTAAGATGTATAAGTCTCCTTTTGAGTTTCCTTCTCTAAGAACCTTTCGGGTCTTAATATCCTGGAAATGGAAACTATTAGGCCCAAAGATAGCATAAGCATCAGGATCAGTAGTGGCTCTTTTAACCGATACAAGATTTGAAGAAAAAGATGGCATGTAGAAAGCTGAGGAGCACTAATTTCTTCACTCTCACGGTCTTGACTAACCATTGGCTCTATTCCTCCTATTTCTTCTTCTTCATGAAGAGCTTGGTCTTGATTACCATTATCCAAGTTGTTTGTTTCTTCCTCACTGTTATATTCAGAATTTGGTATTTCTTGTGGCTGATGATCTGGTTGCTTTGATGAGAGTCTCTTGGAGCCGGATTTCCCAGATGATTGAGTAAGAACTCTAAGCTGGCGGCTCTATCTGAAGAAGAACTGTCTAGGTCTTTAACACTATCCCAATTTTGCTTCTTGTCAAAGTAACCTTGGTTTTCTATGAACTTCACCTCTCTTGAAACCAGGGTTCACTTCTGGATGGGGTCATAGCACTTATACCCCTTTTGAGTGGTAGAATAGCCTATGAATACACATCTTACGCTTTTTGATTCTAGTTTTTTCCCTCTGAGTACCCGGGACAAATACAAAACACAAACACCAAAGAACTCAAAAGACATTGCTAAATGGTTTATTGTGATTTAAAACTTCAAAGGGAGAGACGTCCTTTTGGACTCTTGTTCGAATTTGATCGATAAGATAGCAAGCCGTCATGACTTCATCTCCCCAGAAGTCTCTTGGTAGGTTGGAAGGGAACATCACAGCTATAGCTACATCCATGAGATGCATATTCTTTCTTTCAGCTACACCATTATGTTGAGGTGTGTATTGGCAGCTCGTTTGGATGATTTTTCCATGTTTAGCTAGGTGTTCTTTGAATTTGTGGCTTGAATATTCCCCTCCATTATCCGTTCGAAGTACCTTAACATTTGTTTTGATTTGATTAGTAATATAGTTCTGAAAATTAATGAAAGCGTCAAATATTCTATCTTTAGATGCCATTAAGGTGATCCAAGTGTATTTCGAGTTTTCATCAATAAATGTTACAAAGTACTTAGTATTATCTCTTGATAAACATGGGGAAGTCCATACATCCGAGTGGACCAAATAATAACATTTTTCATATATGGTAGAGGACTTAGGAAATACATTTTTACAATGTTTTCCTAAAACACAAGATTCACAAACCGAGTTATTAAACGAAATAATAGTAGGTTATATTATTTCCAAGGCACGCGAGTGTTGGATGTTCCAATCTAGCGTGTCATATTGCATTAGAACTACTAGCTAAGCATGAATTAAAACTTGATAAAGTAGCATCGCTTGAAGAATCTTCTAAGATGTATAAGTCTCCTTTTGAGTTTCCTTCTCTAAGAACCTTTCGGGTCTTAATATCCTGGAAATGGAAACTATTAGGCCCAAAGATAGCAAAAGCATCAAGATCAGTAGTGGCTCTTTTAAGCGATACAAGATTTGAAGAAAAAGATGGCATGTAGAAAGCTGAGGAGCACTAATTTCTTCACTCTCACGGTCTTGACTAACCATTGGCTCTATTCCTCCTATTTCTTCTTCTTCATGAAGAGCTTGGTCTTGATTACCATTATCCAAGTTGTTTGTTTCTTCCTCACTGTTATTTTCAGAATTTGGTCTTTCTTGTGGCTGATGATCTGGTTGCTTTTGATGAGAGTCTTTTGGAGCCTGATTTCCCAGATGATTGGGTAAGAACTCTAAACTGGCGGCTCTATCTGAAAAAGAACGGTCTAGGTATTTAACACTATCCCAATTTTGCTTCTTGTCATAGTAACCTTGGTTTTTCTATGAACTTCACCTCTCTTGAAACCAAGGTTCACTTCCGTATGGGGTCATAGCACTTATACCCCTTTTTAGTGGTAGAATAGCCTATGAATACACATCTTGTGCTTTTGGCTTCTAGTTTTGTCCCTCTGAGTATCTGGGACAAATAAAAAACAAAAACACCCAAGATTTCGTAGGTTATTGATAAAGGCTTTATTGTGATTTAAAACTTTAAAGGGAGAGACGTCCTTTTGGACTCTTGTTCAATTTTGATCAATAAGATAGCAAGCCGTCTTGACTTCATCTCCCTAGAAGTCTCTTGGTAGGTTGGAGGGAACATCATAGCTATAGCTACATCCATGAGATGCCTATTCTTTCTTTCAGCTACACCATTTTGTTAAGGTGTGTATTGGCAGCTCGTTTGGTGGATTATTCTATTCTTAGCTAGGTGTTCTTTGAATTTGTGGCTTGTATATTCCCCTCTATTATCCGTTCGAAGTACCTTAACATTTGTTTTGAACTGATTAGTAATGTAGTTTTGAAAATTAATGAAAGCGTCAAATATTCTATCATTAGATGGCATTAAGGTGATCCAAGTGTATTTCGACTTTTCATCAATAAATGTCACAAAGTACTTATTATTATCTCTTGATAAACATGGGGAAGTCCATACATCCGAGTGTACCAAATCAAAACATTTTTCATATATGGTAGAGGACTCAGGAAATGTATTGTTACAATGTTTTCCTAAAATACAAGACTCACAAACTGAGTTATTAAACGAAATATTAGTAGGTAATATTATTTCCAAGGCACACGAATGAGGATTTCCCAATCTAGCGTGCTCTATTGCATTAGAACTACTAGCTAAGCATGAATTAAAACTTGTTAAAGTAGGATCGCTTGAAGAATCTTCTAAGATGTATAAGTCTCCTTCTGAGTTTCCTTCTCCAAGAACCTTTCGGGTCTTACTATCCTGAAAATGGAAACAACTAGGCCCAAAGATAGCATAAGCATCAAGATCAGTAGTGGCTCTTTTAACCAATACAAGATTCGAAGTGAAAGATGGCATGTAGAAAGCTGAGGAGCACTAATTTCTTCACTCTCACGGTCTTGACTAACCATTGGCTCTATTCCTCCTATTTCTTCTTCTTCATGAAGAGCTTGGTTTTGATTACCATTATCCAAGTTGTTTGTTTCTTCCTCACTGTTATTTTCAGAATTTGGTCTTTCTTGTGGCTGATGATCTGGTTGCTTTTGATGAGAGTTTCTTGGAGCCGGATTTCCCAGATGATTGAGTAAGAACTCTAAGCTGGCGGCTCTATCTGAAGAAGAACGGTCTAGGTCTTTAACACTATCCAAAATTTGCTTCTTGTCAAAGTAACCTTGGTTTTCTATGAACTTCACCTCTCTTGAAACCAGGGTTCACTTCCGGATGGGGTCATAGCACTTATACCCCTTTTGAGTAGTAGAATAGCCTATGAATACACATCTTGTGCTTTTGGCTTCTAGTTTTGTCCCTCTGAGTATCTGGGACAAATAAAAAATAAAAACACCCAAGATTTCGTAAGTGATTGATAAAGGGTTTTATTGTGATTTAAAACTTCAAAGGGAGAGACTTCCTTTTGAACTCTTGTTCGATTTTGATCGATAAGATAGCATGCCGTCATGACTTCATTTCCCCAGAAGTCTCTTGGTAGGTTGGAAGGGAACATCATAGCCATAGCTACATCCATGAGATGCCTATTCTTTCTTTCAGCTACACCATTTTGTTGAGGTGTGTATGGGCAGCTCGTTTGGTTGATTATTCCATTCTTAGCTAGGTGTTCTTTGAATTTGTGGCTAGTATATTCCCTTCTATTATCCGTTCGAAGTACCTTAACATTTGTTTTGAACTGATTAGTAATGTAGTTCTTAAAATTAATGAAAGGGTCAAATATTCTATCTTTAGATGGCATTAAGGTGATCCAAGTGTATTTCGAGTTTTCATCAATAAATGTCACAAAATACTTATTATTATCTCTTGATAAACATGGGGAAGTCCATACATCCGAGTGGACCAAATCAAAACATTTTTCATATATGGTAGAGGACTTAGGAAATACATTTTTACAATGTTTTCCTAAAATACAAGACTCACAAACCGAGTTATTAAACGAAATATTAGTAGGTTATATTATTTCCAAGGAACGCGAGTGAGGATGTCCCAATCTAGCGTGTCATATTGCATTAGAACTACTAGCTAAGCATGAACTAAAACTTGATAAAGTAGGATTGCTTGAAGAATCTTCTAAGATGTATAAGTTTCCTTTTGAGTTTCCTTCTCCAAGAACCTTTCGGGTCTTAATTGTTGAGAATATGGATGTGAAGGTGTGTGAACATGAAATAAAGTGCCAATGAGTAGTTAAGATCAACTAAAACAAGACCAAACAAGAAGTAGAGAAGGAACTAGACTGGTTAGAAACAGACCAGTTTTTTCTCTCTCAGCACAAGTGGGGCAAGTTGCAAAGAGGAGTAGGTAGGAGCAGTTGGGAGAAGCATGGCTCGTCTATACTTGTGTAGAGGTGTTGGTGAGATAATTTTCTCTCTAAAATTCATGTAAAATGTCCATATATGTTGGTTGTATTGTAAGAAGAAAAATACACACGAAATTATAAACTTCTATTCATCATCTTCATCACTCCTATCTTCTAATCTTCCTCCCTTAAAATCACCTTCATATCCTCTAAAATCTACATGGTATCAGAGCACTTAAGGTCCTAAACAAGATCTTAAACTCGTTCAAATCTCTCAAACATTTCAAATCACTCTGTTTTTTTTCTGTTTCGTGTGTACTATTCACCAAAAATTTCAAGTCATGGAAAGCTCCAAGAATATGGTTCTACCAGTTATTCTCAAGGGGAATAACTATATTTTGTGGTCAAGGACCACAAAGATAGTCCTAAGAGGAAGAGGGTTGTGGGAGTATGTTGATAGCTTGGTGGGAAATGCTGAAGAAGGAAGGGCTGAAGAGGGCAGTATGATGGAGAGGAAGCGGGAGCAAGAAGATGCTCAAGTCTTGGCTGCACTTCAAAGCTCCCTTGAGCCATCTATTCTGGCGGCCTATTTATACTGTGAGAACTCCAAGGAGCTGTGGGAGACGCTCAAGGGAGTTTATGGAGACATCTCAAACATTTCAAGGATCTTTGAGGTGAAGAAGGCATTGAATGACCTTCAGCAGAATGGGAAGGCGTTCAAGGACTTGTTTGGGGAGTTTAGAGGGTTGTGGGCAGAGCTGGAAATGCTTAGACCTACAACAAACGACCCAAAGGAGTTGAATGAGAGGAGAGAGCAAGATCAAGTGTTTGGTCTCTTACTCACACTTGATGACTCTTACAAGGGACTCATTCAGCATATCCTTCGATTTGACAAGCTTCCAACATTAAATGAAGTGTGTCAACAAGTTCAGAAAGAGGAAGGTGCTAGAGGGTTGTTTAAACCCACTAGTGAGATGGCGCATGTGGTGCAAAGAAGTTTTGGGCATGGAGAAAGGAGAGCTGTTGAGTGTAGCCATTGTAGGATGAAAGGGCACACTAAGGAGAAGTGCTGGACACTTTACCCGCACTTGAAACCAGCCCGGCTAAGAGGAAATGGCCAGGGAAGCAGTCAAGGCTCTAGGAACTTTGCGGGTGTAACTCGCATGGAAGGAAACCAATTGGTGAGGAAGAGCGATTTGGAGGGCCTCATCAAGAGTATCTCAAAGCTAGCGGAATCTGGTAAGGGTTTCTTTACCTCTAAGGCTAAGAGAAACGTGATAATAGATTCTGGAGCAAGTCATAATATGATTTGTGATGCTAAGTTGCTGGAGAATGTAGAACCGCATAAGGGTAGTGTTAGGATAGCAAACGGGAAAGAAGTTCCAATAGAGGGTGTTGGGGACTTAGAGGTGTTTGGGAAGAGAACTAAAGCCGTATATATCCCAGAATTTACTTCGAATTTGCTATCAGTTCATAAGGCAACTAAGGACTTGAATTGTAAATTTGTTTTTGGAGTTAATGGTGTTGAGTTTCAGGATAATGAAACCAAAGATGCGATCGGATCAGGGGGTGTGAAAGATGGTTTGTACATATTGAATAAAAAGGATAAAGAGTTGAAAGCGCTTGTGGTCAGTTCGGTTGGATCAAGCCCTTTATGGCATTCTCGCCTTGGTCACCCAAGTCACAAGGTGCTCAGCATGGTCTTGCCCAACCATTCAGTACCCAAGGAGGCGTGTGAAGCATGTATTTTGGGGAAGCATTGTAGGAAAGTGTTTCCAGAATCTATTTCTATGTATAAGAAGTCTTTTTAGTTAATACACTCTGATGTATGGTCTGCTCTGTGTACTTCAAGAGATCAATATAAGTACTTGGTTTCCTTCATCGATCAAAAATCAAAGTATACATGGGTAACATTGATGCGCTCTAAGGATCAAGTGCTTGAATCATTTCAGAACTTCTATAACTATGTGCTCAATCAGTATGATACCAAGATTAAGATACTAAGAAGTGATAATGGCGGAGAATACATAAGCATACAGTTTAGGGAGTTTGTGAATGAGAAAGGGATAGTACATCAGACAACTTGCACCTATACACCTCAACAAAATGGGATAGCAGAGAGGAAGAATAGACATTTGTTAGAAGTGGCTAGGAGCATGATGTTTGATAGGGGAGTTCCTAAGAATCTGTGGGGAGATGCAGTGATGGCGGCAACTTACTTAATCAACCGCATACCCACTGAAAGCTTGAGTTACAAGTCACCATTTGAAGTTTTGAATGGTGTGAAGCCGAGTATCAGTCACTTGAGAGTCTTTGGGTGTAGATGCTATGTCCTTGTTCCAGAGGCACAAAGAAATAAGTTAGAGCCAAAGAGTATTAAGTGTGTGTTTGTGGGATACTCAAGTACTCAAAAAGGATACAAATGTCTTAACCTGGAGACTAATAGAATGTATGTGTCAAGGGAGGTGCAATTTGAGGAAGACTATGGTTACTTCGAAAAAAAAGAAATGGGAAGACTTAGATGAGATTATGGACTCAAATGCAGATAGAGATCAAGTTCTAAGAAGCATTTGGGAAAGCATAGATGGCCGGGAGAGTGATGATAATGAGCAAAGGGGTGAAGAAGAAGTAGAAGAAAGTGAGCAGCTTCCGATAGTTCCGGATACTTTACCATTAGACTCAGAACTTGTAGAAGAAGAGGAGAGCACAAGAGGTGAGGGGGAGATAGAATCTGAAGAAGTGGAAGAAGTGCAAGCTCCTCAGTTAAGAAGAAGCCAAAGGATAAGACACAGACCTGAAAATTGGAAAAATACTAGAGTGTATTACAATGGGATGGCTATGGCTTATCAAGATCACATGGGAACTGATGTTGTGCTTGGGACAAGAGAAATATGTACTGGGCGTACGGCAGGCTTAGATCCTGATCCTATAGGCGACAGCGTCTCCTTCTTGTCCCTTAAGCATAACACCGCACAAGAAGAGAAGATAGCCATAAGATATCCTATTGAAGAATACTACTCGGTTTCTAATATTCCAGCTGATCATCAGGCACTTTTGAGCACTATTGATAGAAAAGTACCTAATTCTTATGAGGAAGCAAGCATGGACAAGTTATGGGTTGATGCCATGAGGGAAGAGATTGCATCTATGTTGAGAAATAATACTTGGGACTTGACAAAATTGCCCAGCGGGAAGAAACTTGTGGGATGTAGATGGGTGTATACTATCAAATACAAGAGCAACGGTGAAATTGAGAGGTATAAAGCTAGACTAGTGGCAAAAGGATATACACAAGTATATGGAGAAGATTATACTGAAACTTTTGCTCCAGTAGCGAAGTTGCACTCGGTGAGGGTTCTACTATCCATTGCCATTAATCTGTCATGGAATTTGTGGCAAATGGATGTGAGAAACGCTTTCTTACAAGGGGATTTAGAAGAAGAAGTGTTTATGGAACTTCCACAAGGTTATGGAGCAAGTTCAGATCAAGTGTGTAGATTAAAGAAGGCTATATACGGCTTGAAACAATCTCCTAGAGCTTGGTACCAACGGTTAAGCTGGTGCCTGTTGGAGAAAGGGTTTGTAAAATCTGAAGCGGATCACTCTCTCTTTACCAAAAGGAGCAAAAAAGGGATAGTTGTGGTGCTTATCTACGTGGATGACATTATTGTTACGGGAAGTGATTGTGAGGAGATGAAACGGACTAAGGAGGATCTAAACTCTACGTTTGATATAAAAGACCTAGGAGAGCTCAAATACTTCCTAGGAATTGAGATGAGCAGAGAGGCAAAGGGAATGTTTATATCGCAAAGGAAGTATGTGATCGACTTACTAAAAGAAACTGGGAAGCTTGGGTGTAAACCGGCTAAGTCTCCTATTAAAGAAGGTTACCAAGAAGAGAGCAACGTGGAGATATGGTCTGACATCAAGTAGTACCAAAGGTTAGTTGGTAAACTAATCTATTTGACCATAACAAGGCCAGATATTTGTTTTGCGGTGAATAAAGTAAGTCAACACATGCAAGCGCCAACAACACACCATTGGGGAATGATTGAAAGGATCTTGAGATATCTAAAAGGGAACCCAGGAAGAGGTATTTGGCTAGAGTGTCATGGAAGAGCAGATGTAGAAGCGTTTTGTGATGCGGATTGGGCTGGGGATAGACAAGATAGGAAGTCTACGACCGGTTATTGTACATTCGTAGGCGGGAATCTTGTCACCTGGAGAAGCAAAAAAACAAAAGGTAATCTCTCTATCTAGTGCTGAAGCTGGGTATAGAGCAATGAGAGAAGCCACAAAAGAAATGATATGGCTGAAGGCGCTTCTACATGACTTGGGAGTTCAAGAAGACAAACCAATGACATTGTATTGTGATAACCAAGCGGCAATACACATAGCTTCAAACTCGGTGTTTCATGAAAGGACAAAACACATTGAGGTGGATTGTCATTTCATCCGAGACAAAATTCAGGAGGGAGTTGTGGTTCCCAAGTTTGTGAAGAGTAGAGAACAAATGGCGGATATATTTACCAAGCCTACTTCTTCACGAATATGTGAATACATCCATGGCAAGATCGGCTTAAAGAACCCCTACCAGCCTATCTTGAGGGGGAGTGTTGAGAATATGGATGTGAAGGTGTGTGAACATGAAATAAAGTGCCAATGAGTAGTTAAGATCAACTAAAACAAGACCAAACAAGAAGTAGAGAAGGAACTAGACTGGTTAGAAACAGACCAGTTTTTTCTCTCTCAGCACAAGTGGAGCAAGTTGCAAAGAGGAGTAGGTAGGAGCAGTTGGGAGAAGCATGGCTCGTCTATACTTGTGTAGAGGTGTTGGTGAGATAATTTTCTCTCTAAAATTCATGTAAAATGTCCATATATGTTGGTTGTATTGTAAGAAGAAAAATACACACGAAATTATAAACTTCTATTCATCATCTTCATCACTCCTATCTTCTAATCTTCCTCCCTTAAAATCACCTTCATATCCTCTAAAATCTACATTAATATCCTTAAATTGGAAACTATTAGGCCCAAAGATAGCATAAGCATCAAGATCAGTAGTGGCTCTTTTAACCGATACAAGATTCGAAGTGAAAGATGGCATGTAGAAAACTGAGGAGCACTAATTTCTTCACTCTCACGGTCTTGACTAACCATTGGCTCCATTCCTCCTATTTCTTCTTCTTCATGAAGCTCTTTGTCTTGATTACCATTATCCAAGTTGTTTGTTTCTTCCTCACTGTTATTTTCAGAATTTGGTCTTTCTCTTGGCTAATGATCTGGTTGCTTTTGATGAGAGTCTCTTGGAGCCGGATTTCCCAGATGATTGAGTAAGAACTCTAAGCTGGCGGCTCTATCTGAAGAAGAACGGGCTAGGTCTTTAACACTATCCCAATTTTGCTTCTTGTCAAAGTAACCTTGGTTTTCTATGAACTTCACGTTTCTTGAAACCAGGGTACACTTACGGATGGGGTCATAGCACTTATACCCCTTTTGAGTGGTAGAATAGCCTATGAATACACATCTTATGCTTTTTGATTCTAGTTTTTTCCCTCTGAGTACCTGGGACAAATACAAAACACAAACACCCAAGAACTCGAAAGTCATTGATAAATGGTTTATTGTGATTTAAAACTTCAAAGGGAGAGACATCCTTTTGGACTCTTGTTCGAATTTGATCGATAAGATAGCAA
Source organism: Cardamine chenopodiifolia (assembly GCA_963922655.1). NCBI lineage: Eukaryota > Viridiplantae > Streptophyta > Magnoliopsida > Brassicales > Brassicaceae > Cardamine > Cardamine chenopodiifolia. The sequence continues at coordinate 5,192,979 of OZ000479.1, forward strand.
GCCGTCATGACTTCATCTCCCCAGAAGTCTCTTGGTAGGTTAGAAGGGAACATCACAGCTATAGCTACATCCATGAGATGCATATTCTTTCTTTCAGCTACACCATTTTGTTGAGGTGTGTATGGGCAGCTCGTTTGGTTGATTTTTCCATGTTTAGCTAGGTGTTCTTTGAATTTGTGGCTTCTATATTCCCCTCCATTATCCGTTCGAAGTACCTTAACATTTGTTTTGATTTGATTAGTAATGTAGTTCTGAAAATTAATGAAAGCGTCAAATATTCTATCTTTAGATGGTATTAAGGTGATCCAAGTTTATTTCGACTTTTCATCAATAAATGTCACAAAGTACTTATTATTATCTCTTGATAAACATGGGGAAGTCCATACATCCGAGTGGACCAAATCAAAACATTTTTCATATATGGTAGAGGACTTAGGAAATACATTTTTACAATGTTTTCCTAAAATACAAGACTCACAAACCGAGTTATTAAACGAAATATTAGTAGGTTATATTATTTCCAAGGCACGCGAGTGAGGATGTCCCAATCTAGCGTGTCATATTGCATTAGAACCACTAGCTAAGCATGAATTAAAACTTGATAAAGTAGGATCGCTTGAAGAATCTTCTAAGATGTATAAGTCTCCTTTTGAGTTTCTTTCTCCAAGAACCTTTCGGGTCTTAATATCCTTAAATTGGAAACTATTAGGCCCAAAGATAGCATAAGCATCAAGATCAGTAGTGGCTCTTTTAACCGATACAAGATTCGAAGTGAAAGATGGCATGTAGAAAACTGAGGAGCACTAATTTCTTCACTCTCACGGTCTTGACTAACCATTGGCTCCATTCCTCCTATTTCTTCTTCTTCATGAAGCTCTTTGTCTTGATTACCATTATCCAAGTTGTTTGTTTCTTCCTCACTGGTATTTTCAGAATTTGGTCTTTCTTGTGGGTGATGATCTGTGTTGAGAATATGGATGTGAAGGTCTGTGCACGTGAAAGGAGAGGGGACAATATCAAAGGGAAAGAGTTAGCATGTATAGCAAGTGTGTTGGAATATGGTGAAAGCTCAGGAGTAAAAAGAGAAGGTATACCATGCAAAACAAGTAAGGAAGAGAAGAAGAATAAAGTCTTGCTTGCACATGAAATAAAGCACCAATGAGTAGCTAAGATCAACTAAAAGGAGACCAAACAAGAAGTGGAGAAGGAACTGAATTGGTTAGAAGCAGACCAGTTTTTTCTCACTTAGCACAAGTGGAGCAAGTTGCAAAGAGGAGTAGGTGGGAGCAGTTGGGAGAAGCATGGCTCGCCTATACTTGTGTAGAGGTGTTGGTGAGATATTTTTCACTCAATAATTCATGTAAAGCGTGCATATATGTATATGGGATAGTAAGGAAACATTACACACGAAAATATTGAAGTTCTTCTCTAAAAAACTTCTATTCATCATCTTCATTACTCTTCTCTTCTAATCTTCTTCCCTTAAAATCACCTTCATATCCTCTAAAATCTACATGGTATCAGAGCAGTTAAGGTCCTAAACAAGATCTTAAACTCGTTCATATCCCTCAAACACTTTAAATCACTCTGTTTATTTTCTTTCTCGTGTGTACTATTCACCAAAAATTTCAAGTCATGGAAAGCTCAAAGAATATGGTTCTACCAGTTATTCTCAAGGGGAATAACTATATTTTGTGGTCCAGAACCACAAAGACAGTCCTAAGAGGAAGAGGGCTGTGGGAGTATGTTGATAGCTTGGTGGTAAACGCTGAAGATGGCGGTATGACAGAGAGGAAACGAGAGCAAGAAGATGCTCAAGTCTTGGCTGCGCTTCAAAGCTCTCTTGAGCCATCTATATTGGCGGCCTATTCATACTGTGAGAACTCCAAGGAGCTATGGGAGACGCTCAAGGGAGTTTATGGAGACACCTCAAACATTTCAAGGATCTTTGAGGTGAAGAAGGCATTGAATGACCTTCAGCAGAATGGGAAGGCGTTCAAGGACTTGTTTGGGGAGTTTAGAGGGTTGTGGGCAGAGCTGGAAATGCTTAGACCTACAACAAACGACCCAAAGGAGTTGAATGAGAGGAGAGAGCAAGATCAAGTGTTTGGTCTCTTACTCACACTTGATGACTCTTACAAGGGACTCATTCAGCATATCCTTCGATTTGACAAGCTTCCGACATTAAATGAAGTGTGTCAACAAGTTCAGAAGGAGGAAGGTGCTAGAGGGTTGTTTAAACCCGCTAGTGAAATGGCGCATATGGCGCAAAGAAGTTTTGGGCATGGAGAAAGGAGAGCGGTTGAGTGTAGCCATTGTAGAATGAGAGGGCACACTAAGGAGAAGTGTTGGACACTTTACCCACACTTGAAACCAGCCCAGCTAAGAGGAAGTTTCCAGGGAAGCAGTCAAGGTACTAGAAACTTTGCAGGTGTAACTAGCATGGACGGAGACCAATTGGTGAGGAAGAGCGATTTGGAGGGCCTCATCAAGAGTATCTCAAAGCTAGCAGAATCTGGTAAAGGTTTCTTTACCTCTAAGGCAAAGAGAAATGTGATAATAGATTCAGGAGCAAGTCATAATATGATTTGTGATGCTAAGTTGCTGGAGAATGTAGAACCGCATAAGGGTAGTGTTAGGATAGCAAACGGGAAAGAAGTTCCAATAGAGAGTGTTGGGGACTTAGAGGTGTTTGGGAAGAGAACTAAAGCCGTATATATCCCAGAATTTACTTCGAATTTGCTATCAGTTCATAAGGCAACTAAGGACTTGAATTGTAAATTTGTTTTTGGAGTTAATGGTGTTGAGTTTCAGGATAATGAAACCAAAGATGCGATCGGATCAAGGGGTGTGAAAGATGGTTTGTACATATTGAATAAAAAGGATAAAGAGTTGAAAGCGCTTGCGGTCAGTTCGGTTGGATCAAGCCCTTTATGGCATTCTCGCCTTGGTCACCCAAGTCACAAGGTGCTCAGCATGGTCTTGCCCAACCATTCATTACCCAAGAAGACGTGTGAAGCATGTATTTTGGGGAAGCATTGTAGGAAAGTGTTTCCAGAGTCTACTACTATGTATAAGAAGTCTTTTGAGTTAATACACTCTGATGTATGGTCTGCTCCGTGTACTTCAAGAGATCAATATAAGTACTTTGTTTCCTTCATCGATCAAAAATCAAAGTATACATGGGTAACATTGATGCGCTCTAAGGATCAAGTGCTTGAATCATTTCAGAACTTCTATAACTATGTGCTCAATCAGTATGATACCAAGATTAAGATACTAAGAAGTGATAATGGTGGAGAATACATGAGCATACGGTTTAGGGAGTTTGTGAATGAGAAAGGGATAGTACATCAGACAACTTGCGCCTATACACCTCAACAAAATGGGATAGCAGAGAGGAAGAATAGACATTTGTTAGAAGTGGCTAGGAGCATGATGTTTGATAGGGGAGTACCTAAGAATCTGTGGGGAGATGCAGTGATGGCGGCGGCTTACTTATTCAACCGCATACCCACTGAAAGCTTGAGTTACATGTCTCCATTTGAAGTTTTGAATGGTGTGAAGCCAAGTATCAGTCACTTGAGAGTCTTTGGGTGTAGATGCTATGTCTTTGTTCCAGAAGCACAAAGAAATAAGTTATAGCCAAAGAGTATTAAGTGTGTGTTTTGTTGAATTTGCGGAATAGAAGATTAGAGAGTTTGAGAGTGCTTGAAAGAGAAACAATAGAATGAGAGATAAAGAAAAGTTTCCATTAGAATTGATTAAGTGTTATAAAGGGTGTACAACATGTATATATAGAGGAGAGCCACGAAATTAGGAGGTGAAGAAGGGTTTCACAACATTAAATTTCCCTCCAATCTCTTATTTGAAATTCAAACACATCTCCTTCCTTTTCACACTCCCCAAGACACCCACTTGTGCACCCAAAGTCTTCACCTTCTAGAAGACTTCTTAATGGGTTTGCATATGTTGAATAAGGCCTCTTCTCTTCTTTTGGTCTTAAGCTAATGTATTCTCTCATTATTCAACACTCCCCCTCAAGCTTAACCGTAGAGAAACCAAAGGTTAAGCTTGGAACCATGATGATGCACCTCATTAAAAACCTTAGTATGGAAAACCTCATGGGACAAAACCATACTAAGGGAAAAAGAGTGTGGACTCCATGGCTAAGGAAATCATGGCCGAGACATATCTAACAGTCCAAGTTTTGAATGGATGAACTCACACACTTTTAAACTCGCTGCCTTGGTACAAATGTCTGCCAATTGTTCTGAACTCCTTGTAAAGCATGGAAGAATGACCCTTTTTTCCACCATCTCTCGCACCTTGTGACAATCCACTTCAATATGCTTTGTCCTCTCATGGAACACTGAGTTGGACGCAATGTGAATAGCAGCTTGGTTGTCACAATGCATTGTGATTGGATCTGGCGATTCAATGCCCAAATCCTTGAGAAGAGCTTTCAGCCATGTTAGCTCATTTGTGAGCTTCCTCATTGCTCTATACTCAGCTTCAACACTTGAACATGACACAACCTTTTGTTTCTTGCTCTTCCAAGTGACCAGGTTACCTCCAATGAATGTGCAATACCCAGTGGTGGATCTTCTATCCGTTTTGTCTCCAGCCCAGTCAGCATCACAATAACCCACAATTTTTGTGCTTTTGTTACAACCCATCCAAATGCCTTGACCTGGAGCTCCTTTGAGATATTTGAGAATCCGATCCACCATGCTCCAATGATGCACTTTTGGAGCTTGCATATGTTGACTCACCTGGTTCACAGCAAAACACAAATCAGGACGAGTTATGGTAAGATAAATCAACTTACCAACCATTCTCCGATATTGCTTGACATCTTCAAAAGGTTTATCTTCAAGCTCCCCCTCTCGTATGACTTTGTATCCTTCTGCTAAGGGAGTCTTTGCTGGTTTGGCACCTAGCTTTCCTGCCCCAGCCAATAGATCAAGAGTGTACTTCCTTTGGGATAAGAAGAGTCCTTCATTGGACTTATAGACTTCAATCCCTAGAAAATATTTCAACTCTCCAAGATCTTTAATATCAAATACAGATTTTAAATACGCTTTTGTATCTTTAATACCTATCTTGTCATTCCCAGAGATGATAATATCATCCACATAAATGAGAATGCCTACAATACCTTCTTGGCTTTGCAAGGTGAAAAGTGTATGATCTGCCTCGGACTTCTTGAAGCCTTTACTCGTGAGTGTTGTACTCAACTTGTGGTACCATGCTCGAGGAGATTGCTTCAGTCCATAGATTGCTTTCTTGAGTCTCAACACCTTTCTTAGTGCAATTGAGTCCTCCAAGCCTGGTGGTGGAGTCATGTAGACTTCATCCTCTAGTTCCCCTTGTAAGAATGCATTCTTGACGTCCATCTGCCAAAGATCCCATTCCAAGTTAGTAGCTAAGGATAAAATAACTCTTACCGTATGAAGTTTTGCCACAGATGCAAATGTGTCAAGGTAGTCCTCTCCATAGGTTTGAGTGAATCCTCTAGCTACCAGCCTCGCCTTGTAACGCTCTATTTCTCCATCACTTCTATACTTGATAGTGAAGATCCATCTAGAGCTTACGGCCTTCTTCCCTTTTGGTAGTTCAGCTTCATCCCAAGTGTGGTTGATTTCCATAGCTTTCTTTTCTTCACCAACAGCATCTCTCCATACTTTAAGCTCCTTGGCTTCTTCATAGGTTGTTGGAATCTCAGCTTCATCCAACTTGCCCATGTAGGCTTGATGTTCCAATGGGAAATGAGCTAGAGTGCAAACAGCTTGAATGGGATGAGCAACTGCCTTGTTGTTGTAGTACACTCGGGTTTGCTTCCAATATTCTGGTCCAAACCTTTGTCTTGTACTTCTCCTTAAACCCCCTTCTTGATCTTGAACTTGAGGTTCTAGCCCTTCAAAGTCAGAATCTGAGGTTTGAGCTTCTTCTTGACTTTCCGGACTCTCTTCACTTTGATCATGAACCGCTTCATTGTGAACTTCTAATTCATTTTGATCATGAATTGTTGAGTCTTGTTGAGCCACTACTGGATCATCTTGTTTATTGCCTCCCTCAGGATCAAAGGGTATAGTTTCTTCATTTGATTGAGATGTGCTTGTACTAGCTTCTGGCTGATGTAATCCAAGGTTCTCCAAGATTTTTCTCAAATTGCTAGCTCGGTCCGATGATGAGGATGATAGATTCTCCAATTCTTTCCAGTTCTTCTCATCATAGAACCCTTTCGTTTCAACAAACTTCACGTCCCTTGAGACTAGAATCTTCCTTGTTTCCGGAACAAAGCATTTGTAACCTTTTTGTGTTGTGGAGTATCCAATGAACATGCTCTTCACACTTTTAGCTTCCAACTTGTTTCTTTGTTCTCCTGGGATTAATACAAAACAAACACACCCAAACACACATAAGTGGTTAATGGCAGGTTTAGAGTTGTTTAATACCTCAAATGGAGAGTGATCATCCAAAATTTTTGTTGGCATTCGGTTGATCAAATAGCATGCTGAAACCACAGCATCTCCCCAAAATCTCTTGGGAACACTTGTGTGGAACATCATAGACCGGGCCACTTCCATTAAGTGCCTATTCTTTCTTTCAGCAACTCCATTTTGCTGAGGAGTGTATGGGCAGCTGGTTTGATGGACTATCCCATGGTGTGCTAAGTGTTGTTTGAAGGCATGGCTTGTGTACTCTCCACCATTATCTGATCTAAAAATTTTAATCTTGGCATTATAATGGTTAGTCACATATGCTTGAAAATTTCTAAATGCTTCTAGAACTCTATCTTTGGATGGAAGAAGTGTTAGCCATGTATATTTTGAAATACTGACATTAGAAACATTTAGACTAAAACTACAAAATAAATTGGAGTCCGGCTTGTTATTTTCAAGAACATACAGCTCCTCCTTTGCTACTCCTTTTCCGAGTAGTTTCATGGTCTCAATATCCTGAAAGTGTACATCATTAGGACCAAATATAGCATAACAATTCAAATCAGATGTAACTTTCTTTACGGATAACAAATTTGAAGTAAACTTAGGCATGTAGAAAGCGTTTGAATCTTTTCCAAATAACCTAAGATTTCCTACTCCATCAATAGGAATACTATCTCCATTTGCTATAATGACATTACCTACAGCCGGTTTTATGTTATTCATTAGATGTGCATCACTTATCATATGATGTGATGCACCAGAATCTACAATCAAAGGCTTTGAAATGTTTTGAGCATGAAGAGAGTTTCCAGAAACCATACCAGACCTACCAGCCTCTTTCAAGGCTTTGATGAGAGCTTCCAAATCTGATTTCCTCACAAATTCAGATTCTTGTTGATATGGCACCAAAGCTCTCATTTCTCCTTCTTCAGCCCTCTTGGATGTCCCAGCCTGATTCCCAGCCACTTCTTGGGAGACATTAGCTCTTGGTTCCTTCCACCAGCTTGGTTTTAGATGAGGATGGAGCTTCCAGCATTTTTCCTTTGTGTGCCCCTCTTTCTTGCAATGCTCACAGATTGCATTTGATCCCACTTTCTTGTTCTGGTTTGATCCCAACGGTTTGTAAAATCCTTTGTTGGCGTCACCCAGCTCTACTTTGTTAGCCATAACGAGCTTTCCCTTTCCCCCAAATAGACCATGAGATCCTTGCTCCTTTTGTATCTTGGAGCACACTTCATCTAGGCTGGGGAGATTGTCTGCCCTAAGGAGGTGCTTAATGAGATCCTTGTAAGTTGGATTTAAGGTCAATAGCAGACCAAAGACCTTGTCTTGTTCATGCCTCTCATTTAACACCAAAGGATCAATCGTGCTTGGCCTTAACATTTCTGGTTCAGCCCACAATGATCTGAATTTGCCAAAGTGCTTTGTAAACTCCAAATCTTCTTGGCTTAGATCATTGATAGCCTTCTTGACTTCATAGATTCTGCTCAAGTTTGAAGTATTCCCATACACGGTTTGAAGAGTATCCCACAATTCTTTTGCATTTTCACAGTAGGGGTAGGCTTCAAGGATGGATGCTTCAAGAGAGTTTTGGATGATTCCGAACACCATTTGGTCCTCTTGGAACCACTTATCTTCATAATTACCGATGGCTTCTTCTCCATCTTTTGGATCTTGTCCTTTCAAGACATGGCTCCAAAGCCCACGACCACATAAAGTTGTTCTTATCATTCTTGACCACAACAAATAGTTGACACCCTTCAAGATGACTGGAATAATAATTGGTTTAGAATTTTCCATGGTGTTTCAAGATTTATTGACCAGATAATTCTATTAACCAGAGGATTAAGAGATTTTCTCAAGAAAATATTAGAGAAACTTCAAGAAATACACTTTTTCAGGCTTTTCACAACTCAAGAGTCAATGACTTTGAGGACTAAGTCTCAGAGTGAAAAAGGATTGACAAAGAGTATTCCCAGAATTTTAGAGTGAAAAAGAAAATTTTAGAGAAGCTCCAAGAAATACACTTTTTCAGCCTTTTCACAACTCAAGAGTCAATGACTTTGAGGACTAAGTCTCAGAGTGAAAAAGGATTGACAAAGAGTATTCCCAGAATTTTAAAGGAAGAGATTTGAAAATGGGATAACAAGAGCTTGATTTAGTTAAGAATCGTGCTCTGATACCATGTTGAATTTGCGGAATAGAAGATTAGAGAGTTTGAGAGTGCTTGAAAGAGAAACAATAGAATGAGAGATAAAGAGAAGTTTCCATTAGAATTGATTAAGTGTTATAAAGGGTGTACAACATGTATATATAGAGGAGAGCCACGAAATTAGGAGGTGAAGAAGGGTTTCACAACATTAAATTTCCCTCCAATCTCTTATTTGAAATTCAAACACATCTCCTTCCTTTTCACACTCCCCGAGACACCCACTTGTGCACCCAAAGTCTTCACCTTCTAGAAGACTTCTTAATGGGTTTGCATATGTTGAATAAGGCCTCTTCTCTTCTTTTGGTCTTAAGCTAATGTATTCTCTCATTATTCAACATGTTTCTGGGATACTCAAGCACTCAAAAGGGATACAAATGTCTTAACCCAGAGAGTACTAGAATGTATGTGTCAAGGGAGGTGCAATTTGAGGAAGAGTTTGGTTACTTTGAGAAAAAGAAATGGGAAGAATTATATGAGATAGTGAACTCAAATGCAGATAGAGATCAAGTTCTAAGAAGCATTTGGGAAAGCATAGATGGCCGGGAGAGTGATGATAATGAGCAGAGGGGTGAAGAAGAAGTAGAAGAAAGTGAGCAACTTCCGATAGTTCCAGATATTATACCATTAGACCCAGAACTGGTAGAAGAAGAGGAGAGTACAAGAGGTAAGGGGGAGATAGAATCTGAACAAGTGGAAGAAGTGCAAGCTCCTCAGTTAAGAAGAAGCCAAAGGATAAGACACGGACCTGAAAATTGGAAAAATACTAGAGTGTATTACAATGAGATGGCTATGGCTCATCAAGATCACATGGGAACTGAGGTTGTGCTTGGGATAAGAGAGGGATGTACTGGGTGTACGGCAGGCTTAGATCCTAATCCTATAGGCGACAGCGTCTCCTTCTTGTCCCCTAAGCATAACACCGCACAAGAAGAGAAGATAGCCATAAGATATCCTATTGAGGAATACTACTCGATTTCTAATACTCCAGCTGATCATCAGGCATTTCTGAGCACTATTGATAGAAAAGTACCTAATTCATATGAGGAAGCAAGCATGGACAAGTTATGGGTTGATGCCATGGGGGAAGAGATTGCATCTATGTTGAGAAATAATACTTGGGACTTGACAAAATTGCCCAGCGGGAAGAAACTTGTGGGATGTAGATGGGTGTATACTATCAAATACAAGAGCAACGGTGAAATTGAGAGGTATAAAGCTAGACTAGTGGCAAAAGGATATACACAAGTATATGGAGAAGATTATACTGAAACTTTTGCTCCAGTAGCGAAGTTGCACTTGGTGAGGGTTCTACTATCCATTGCCATTAATCTGTCATGGAATTTGTGGCAAATGGATGTGAGAAATGCTTTCTTACAAGGGGATTTAGAAGAAGAAGTGTTTATGGAACTTCCAGAAGGTTATGGAGCAAGTTCAGATCAAGTGTGTAGATTAAAGAAGGCTATATACGGCTTGAAGCAATCTCCGAGAGCTTGGTACCAACGTTTAAGCCGGTGCCTGTTGGAGAAAGGGTTTGTAAAATCTGAAGCAGATCACTCTCTCTTTACCAAAAAAAGCAAAGAAAGGATAGTTGTGGTGCTCATCTACGTGGATGACATTATTGTTACAGGAAGTGATTGTGAGGAGATGAAACGGACTAAGGATGATCTAAACTCTACGTTTGATATAAAAGACCTAGGAGAGCTCAAATACTTCCTAGGCATTGAGATGAGCAGAGAGACAAAGGGAATGTTTATATCGCAAAGGAAGTACGTGATCGACTTACTAAAAGAAACTGGGAAGTTTGGTTGTAAACCGGCTAAGACTCCTATTGAAGAAGGTTATCAAGAAGAGTGCAACGTGGAGATATGGTCTGACATCAAGCAGTACCAAAGGTTAGTTGGTAAACTAATCTATTTGACCATAACAAGGCCGGATATTTGTTTTGCGGTGAATAAAGTAAGTCAACACATGCAAGCGCCAACAACACACCATTGGGGAATGATTGAAAGGATCTTGAGATATCTAAAAGGGAACCCAGGGAGAGGTATTTGGCTAGAGTGTCATGGAAGAGCAGATGTAGAAGCGTTTTGTGATGCGGATTGGGCTGGGGATAGACAAGATAGAAAGTCTACAACCGGTTATTGTACATTCGTAGGTGGGAATCTTGTCACCTAGAGAAGCAAAAAACAAAAGGTAATCTCTCTATCTAGTGTTGAAGCTGAGTATAGAGCAATGAGAGAAGCCACAAAAGAAATGATATGGCTGAAGGTGCTTCTACATGACTTGGGAGTTCAAGAAGACAAACCAATGACATTGTATTGTGATAACCAAGCAGCAATACACATAGCTTCAAACCCGGTGTTTCATGAAAGGACAAAACACATTGAGGTGGATTGTCATTTCATCCGAGACAAGATTCAAGAGGGAGTTGTGGTTCCCAAGTTTGTGAAGAGTGGAGAACAAATGGCGGATATATTTACCAAGGCTACTTCTTCACGCATCTGTGAATACATCCATGGCCAGATCGGCTTAAAGGACCCTTACCAGCCTATCTTGAGGGGGAGTGTTGAGAATATGGATGTGAAGGTCTGTGCACGTGAAAGGAGAGGGGACAATATCAAAGGGAAAGAGTTAGCATGTATAGCAAGTGTGTTGGAATATGGTGAAAGCTCAGGAGTAAAAAGAGAAGGTATACCATGCAAAACAAGTAAGGAAGAGAAGAAGAATAAAGTCTTGCTTGCACATGAAATAAAGCACCAATGAGTAGCTAAGATCAACTAAAAGGAGACCAAACAAGAAGTGGAGAAGGAACTGAATTGGTTAGAAGCAGACCAGTTTTTTCTCACTTAGCACAAGTGGAGCAAGTTGCAAAGAGGAGTAGGTGGGAGCAGTTGGGAGAAGCATGGCTCGCCTATACTTGTGTAGAGGTGTTGGTGAGATATTTTTCACTCAATAATTCATGTAAAGCGTGCATATATGTATATGGGATAGTAAGGAAACATTACACACGAAAATATTGAAGTTCTTCTCTAAAAAACTTCTATTCATCATCTTCATCACTCCTATCTTCTAATCTTCCTCCCTTAAAATCACCTTCATATCCTCTAAAATCTACATGGTATCAGAGCACTTAAGGTCCTAAACAAGATCTTAAACTCGTTCATATCTCTCAAACATTTCAAATCACTCTGTTTTTTTTCTGTTTCGTGTGTACTATTCACCAAAAATTTCAAGTCATGGAAAGCTCCAAGAATATGGTTCTACCAGTTATTCTCAAGGGGAATAACTATATTTTGTGGTCAAGGACCACAAAGACAGTCCTAAGAGGAAGAGGGTTGTGGGAGTATGTTGATAGTTTGGTGGGAAATGCTGAAGAAGGAAGGGCTGAAGAGTGCAGTATGATGGAGAGGAAGTGGGAGCAAGAAGATGCTCAAGTCTTGGCTGCACTTCAAAGCTCCCTTGAGCCATCTATTCAGAAGGAGGAAGAAGAAGAACGGGCTAGGTCTTTAACACTATCCCAATTTTGCTTCTTTTCAAAGTAACCTTGGTTTTCTATGAACTTCACGTTTCTTGACACCAGGGTTCACTTCCGGATGGGGTCATAGCACTTATACCCCTTTTGAGTGGTAGAATAGCCTATGAATACACATCTTATGCTTTTTGATTCTAGTTTTTTCCCTCTGAGTACCTGGGACAAATACAAAACACAAACACCCAAGAACTCGAAAGTCATTGATAAATGGTTTATTGTGATTTAAAACTTCAAAGGGAGAGACGTCCTTTTGGACTCTTGTTCGAATTTGATCGATAAGATAGCAAGCCGTCATGACTTCATCTCCCCAGAATTCTCTTGGTAGGTTAGAAGGGAACATCACAGCTATAGCTACATCCATGAGATGCATATTCTTTCTTTCAGCTACACCATTTTGTTGAGGTGTGTATGGGCAGCTCGTTTGGTTGATTTTTCCATGTTTAGATAGGTGTTCTTTGAATTTGAGGCTTGTATATTCCCCTCCATTATCCGTTCGAAGTACCTTAACATTTGTTTTGATTTGATTAGTAATGTAGTTCTGAAAATTAATGAAAGCGTCAAATATTCAATCTTTAGATGGCATTAAGGTGATCCAAGTGTATTTTGACTTTTCATCAATAAATGTCACAAAATACTTATTATTATCTCTTGATAAACATGAAGAAGTCCATACATCCGAGTGGACCAAATCAAAAAAAATTTCATATATGGTAGAGGACTTAGGAAATACATTTTTACAATGTTTTCCTAAAATACAAGACTCACAAACTGAGTTATTAAACGAAATATTAGTAGGTTATATTATTTCCAAGGCACGCGAGTGAGGATGTCCCAATCTAGCGTCTCATATTGCATTAGAACTACTAGCTAAGCATGAATTAAAACTTGATAAAGTAGGATCGCTTGAAGAATCTTCGAAGATGTATAAGTCTCCTTTTGAGTTTCCTTCTCCAAGAACCTTTCGGGTCTTAATATCCTTAAATTGGAAACTATTAGGCCCAAAGATAGCATAAGCATCAAGATCAGTAGTGCCTCTTTTAACGGATTTCCCAGATGATTGAGTAAGAACTCTAAGCTGGCGGCTCTATCTGAAGAAGAACGGTCTAGGTCTTTAACACTATCCAAAATTTGCTTCCTGTCAAAGTAACCTTGGTTTTCTATGAACTTCACCTCTCTTGAAACCAGGGTTCACTTCCGGATGGGGTCATAGCACTTATACCCCTTTTGAGTGGTAGAATAGCCTATTAATACACATCCTAAGCTTTTGGCTTCTAGTTTTGTCCCTCTAAGTATCTGGGACAAAAAAAAAACAAAAACACCCAAGATTTCGTAAGTGATTGATAAAGGGTTTTATTGTGATTTAAAACTTCAAAGGGAGAGACGTCCTTTTGGACTCTTGTTCGATTTCGATCGATAAGATAGCAAGCGGTCATGACTTCATCTCCCTAGAAGTCTCTTGGTAGGTTGGAAGGGAACATCATAGCTATAGCTACATCCATGAGATGCCTATTCTTTCTTTCAGCTACACCATTTTATTGAGGTGTGTATGGGCAGCTCGTTTGGTGGATTATTCCATTCTTAGCTAGGTGTTCTTTGAATTTGTGGCTTGTATATTCCCCTCTATTATCCGTTCAAAGTACCTTAACAGTTGTTTTGTACTGATTAGTAATGTAGTTCTGAAAATTAATGAAAGCGTCAAATATTCTATCTTTAGATGGCATTAAGGTGATCCAAGTGTATTTCGACTTTTCATCAATAAATGTCACAAAGTACTTATTATTATCTCTTGATAAACATGGGGAAGTCCATACATCCGAGTGGATCAAATCAAAACATTTTACATATATGGTAGAAGACTTAGGAAATACATTTTTACAATGTTTTCCTCAAATACAAGACTCACAAACCGAGTTATTAAACGAAATATTAGTAGGTTATATTATTTCCAAGGCACGCGAGTGAGGATGTCCAAATCTAGCGTGTCATATTGCATTAGAACTACTTGCTAAGCATGAATTAAAACTTGATAAAGTAGGATCGCTTGAAGAATCTTCTAAGATGTATAAGTCTCCTTTTGAGTTTCCTTCTCCAAGAACCTTTCGTGTCTTAATATCTTGAAAATAGAAACTACTAGGCCCAAAGATAGCATAAGCATCAAGATGAGTAGTGGCTCTTTTAACCAATACAAGATTCGAAGTGAAAGATGGCATGTAGAAAGCTGAGGAGCACTAATTTCTTCACTCTCACGGTCTTGACTAACCATTGGCTCCGTTCCTCCTATTTCTTCTTCTTCATGAAGAGCTTGGTCTTGATTACCATTATCCAAGTTGTTTGTTTCTTCCTCACTATTATTTTCAGAATTTGGTTTTTCTTGTGGCTGATGATCTGGTTGCTTTTGATGAGAGTTTCTTGGAGCCGGATTTCCCAGATGATTGAGTAAGAACTCTAAGCTGGCGGCTCTATCTGAAGAAGAACGGTCTAGGTCTTTAACACTATCCAAAATTTGCTTCTTGTCAAAGTAACCTTGGTTTTCTATGAACTTCACCTCTCTTGAAACCAGGGTTCACTTCCGGATGGGGTCATAGCACTTATACCCCTTTTGAGTGGTAGAATACCCTATGAATACACATCTTGTGCTTTTGGCTTCTAGTTTTGTCCCTCTGAGTATCTGGGACAAATAAAAAATAAAAACACCCAAGATTTCGTAAGTGATTGATAAAGGGTTTTATTGTGATTTAAAACTTCAAAGGGAGAGACTTCCTTTTGGACTCTTGTTCGATTTCGATCGATAAGATAGCATGCCGTCATGACTTCATTTCCCCAGAAGTCTCTTGGTAGGTTGGAAGGGAACATCATAGCTATAGCTACATCCATGAGATGCCTATTCTTTCTTTCAGCTACACCATTTTGTTGAGGTGTGTATGGGCAGCTCGTTTGGCGGATTATTCCATTCTTAGCTAGGTGTTCTTTGAATTTGTGGCTTGTATATTCCCCTCTATTATCCGTTCGAAGTACCTTAACATTTTTTTTGAACTGATTAGTAATGTAGTTCTGAAAATTAATGAAAGCGTCAAATATACTATCTTTAGATGGCATTAAGGTGATCCAAGTGTATTTCTACTTTTCATCAATAAATGTCACAAAGTACTTATTATTATCTCTTGATAAACATGGGGAAGTCCATACATCCGAGTGGATCAAATCAAAACATTTTTCATATATGGTAGAGGACTTAGGAAATACATATTTACAAGAGCACTAGATAGAGAGATTACCTTTTGTTTTTTGCTTCTCCAGGTGACAAGATTCCCGCCTACGAATGTACAATAACCAGTCGTAGACTTCCTATCTTGTCTATCCCTAGCCCAATCCGCATCACAAAACGCTTCTACATCTGCTCTTCCATGACACTCTAGCCAAATACCTCTTCCTAGGTTCCCTTTTAGATAGCTCAAGATCCTTTCAATCATTCCCCAATGGTGTGTTGTTGGCGCTTGCATGTGTTGACTTACTTTATTCACCGCAAAACAAATATCCGGCCTTGTTATGGCCAAATAGATTAGTTTACCAATTAACCTTTGGTACTGCTTGATGTCAGACCATATCTCCATGTTGCTCTCTTCTTGATAACCTTCTTCAATAGGAGTCTTAGCCGGTTTACACCCAAGCTTCCCAGTTTCTTTTAGTAAGTCGATCACATACTTCCTTTGCGATATAAACATTCCTTTTGCCTCTCTGCTCATCTCAATTCCTAGGAAGTATTTGAGCTCTCCTAGGTCTTTTATATCAAACGTAGAGTTTAGATCCTCCTTAGTTCGTTTCATCTTCTCACAATCACTTCCCGTAACAATAATGTCATCCACGTAGATGAGCACCACAACTATCCCTTCTTTGCTCCTTTTGGTAAAGAGAGAGTGATCCGTTTCAGATTTTACAAACCCTTTCTCCAACAGGCACCGGCTTAACCGTTGGTACCAAGCTCTAGGAGATTGTTTCAAGCCGTATATAGCCTTCTTTAATCTACACACTTGATCTGCACTTGCTCCATAACCTTGTGGAAGTTCCATAAACACTTCTTCTTCTAAATCCTCTTGTAAGAAATCGTTTCTCACATCCATTTGCCACAAATTCCATGACAGATTAATGGCAATTGATAGTAGAACCCTCACCGAGTGCAACTTCGCTACTGGAGCAAAAGTTTCAGTATAATCTTCTCCATATACTTGTGTATATCCTTTTGCCACTAGTCTAGCTTATTACCTCTAAATTTCACCGTTGCTCTTGTATATGATAGTATACACCCATCTACATCCCACAAGTTTCTTCCCGCTTGGCAGTTTTGTCAAGTCCCAAGTATTATTTCTCAACATAGATGCAATCTCTTCCCCCATGGCATCAACCCATAACTTGTCCATGCTTGCTTCCTCATAAGAATTAGGTACTTTTCTATCAATAGTGCTCAGAAATGCCTGATGATCAGCTGGAGTATTAGAAACCGAGTAGTATTCTTCAATAGGATATCTTATGGCTATCTTCTCTTTTTGTGCGGTGTTATGATTAGGGGACAAGAAGGAGACGCTGTCGCCTATAGGATCAGGATCTAAGCCTGCCGTACGCCCAGTACATCCCTCTCTTGTCCCAAACACAACCTCAGTTCCCATGTGATCTTGATGAGCCATAGCCATCCCATTGTAATACACTCTAGTATTTTTCCAATTTTCAGGTCCGTGTCTTATCCTTTGGCTTCTTTTTAACTAAGGAGCTTGCACTACTTCCACTTCTTCAGATTCTATCTCCTCCTCACCTCTTGTACTCTCCTCTTCTTCTACCAGTTCTGAATCTAATGGTAAGGTATCTGGAACTAACGGAAGCTGCTCACTTTCTTCTACTTCTTCTTCACCCCTCTGCTCATTATCATCACTCTCTCGGCCATCTATGTTTTCCCAAATGCTTCTTAGAACTTGATCTCTATCTGCATTTGCGTTCACAATCTCATCTAAGTCTTCCCATTTCTTTTTCTCAAAGTAACCATACTCTTCCTCAAATTGCACCTCCCTTGACACATACACTCTATTAGTCTCCGGGTTAAGACATTTGTATCCCTTTTGAGTACTTGAGTATCCCACAAACACACACTTAATACTCTTTGGCTCTAACTTATTTCTTTGTGCTTCTGGAACAAAGACATAGCATCTACACCCAAAGACTCTCAAGTGACTGATACTTGGTTTCACACCATTCAAAACTTCAAATGGAGACATGTAACTCAAGCTTTCAGTGGGTATGTGGTTAATTAAGTAAGCTGCCGCCATCACTGCATCTCCCCACAGATTCTTAGGAACTCCCCTATCAAACATCATGCTCCTAGCCACTTCTAACAAATGTTTATTCTTCCTCTCTGCTATCCCATTTTGTTGAGGTGTATAGGCGCAAGTTGTCTGATGTACTATCCCTTTCTCATTCACAAACTCCCTAAACCGTATGCTCATGTATTCTCCGCCATTATCACTTCTTAGTATCTTAATCTTGGTATCATACTGATTGAGCACATAGTTATAGAAGTTCTGAAATGATTCAAGTACTTGATCCTTAGAGCGCATCAATGTTACCCATGTATACTTTGATTTTTGATCAATGAAGGAAACAAAGTACTTATATTGATCTCTTGAAGTACACGGAGCAGACCATACATCAGAGTGTATTAACTCAAAAGACTTCTTATACATAGTAGTAGACTCTGGAAACACTTTTCTACAATGCTTCCCCAAAATATATGCTTCACACGCCTTCTTGGGTAATGAATGGTTGGGCAAGACCATGCTGAGCACCTTGTGACTTGGGTGACCAAGGCGAGAATACCATAAAGGGCTTGATCCAACCGAACTGACCGCAAGCACTTTCAACTCTTTATCCTTTTTATTCAATATGTACAGACCATCTTTCACACCCCCTGATCCGATCGCATCTTTGGTTTCATTATCCTGAAACTCAACACCATTAACTCCAAAAACAACTTTACAATTCAAGTCCTTAGTTGCCTTATGAACTGATAGCAAATTCGAAGTAAATTCTGGGATATATAAAGCTTTAGTTCTCTTCCCAAACACTTCTAAGTCCCCAACACCCTCTATTGGGACTTTTTTCCTGTTTGTTATCCTAACACTACCCTTATGCGGTTCTACATTCTCCAGCAACTTAGCATCACAAATCATATTATGACTTGCTTCCCTGGCCACTTCCTCTTAGCCGGGCTGGTTTCAAGTGCGGGTAAAGTGTCCAGCACTTCTCCTTAGTGTGCCCTTTCATTCTACAATGGCTACACTCAACCGCTCTCCTTTCTCCATGCCCAAAACTTCTTTGGGCCACATGCGCCATTTCACTAGCACGTTTAAACAACCCTCTAGCACCTTCCTCCTTCTGAACTTGTTGACACACTTCATTTAATGTTGGAAGCTTGTCAAATCGAAGGATATGCTGAATGAGTCCCTTGTAAGAGTCATCAAGTGTGAGTAAGAGACCAAACACTTGATCTTGCTCTCTCCTCTCATTCAACTCCTTTGGGTCGTTTGTTGTAGGTCTAAGCATTTCCAGCTCTGCCCACAACCCTCTAAACTCCCCAAACAAGTCCTTGAACGCCTTCCCATTCTGCTGAAGGTCGTTCAATGTCTTCTTCACCTCAAAGATCCTTGAAATGTTTGAGATGTCTCCATAAACTCCCTTGAGCGTGTCCCATAGCTCCTTGGAGTTCTCACAGTATGAATAGGCCGCCAGTATAGATGGCTCAAGAGAGCTTTGAAGCGCAGCCAAGACTTGAGCATTTTCTTGCTTCCGCTTCCTCTCTGTCATACCGCCATCTTCAGCCCTTCCTTCTTCAGCGTTTCCCACCAAGCTATCAACATACTCCCACAGCCCTCTTCCTCTTAGGATTGTCTTTGAGGTCCTGGACCACAAAATATTGTTATTCCCCTTGAGAATAACCGGTAGAACCATATTCTTGGAGCTTTCCATTACTTGAGATTTTCGAATAATACATACGAGAAAGAAAATAAACAGAGTGATTTGAAGTGTTTGAGGGATATGAACGAGTTTAAGATCTTGTTTAGGACCTTAACTGCTCTGATACCATGTAGATTTTAGAGGATATGAAGGTGATTTTAAGGGAGGAAGATTAGAAGATAGGACTGATGAAGATGATGAATAGAAGTTTTTAGAGAAGAACTCTATAATTTCGTGTGTATACCATACAATCAACATATATGGACGCTTTACATGACTTATAGAGAGAAAAATATCTCACCAACACCTCTACACAAGTATAGGCGAGCCATGCTTCTCCCAACTGCTCCTACCTACTCCTCTTTGCAACTTGCTCCACTTGTGCTGAGAGAGAAAAAACTGGTCTGTTTCTAACCACTTTAGTTCCTTCTCTACTTCTTGTTTGGTCTTATTTTAGTTGATCTAAACTACTCATTGGCATTTTATTTCATGTGCACACACCTTCACATCCATATTCTCAACATATCCAATGGTGCTAAATGAGAGGCATGAACAAGACAAGGTCTTTGGACTTCTTCTTTCCTTGAATCCAACTTACAAAGACCTCATCAAGCATCTTTTGAGGGCTGACAAGCTTCCAAGATTAAATGAAGTGTGCTCAATGATCCAAAAGGAGCAAGGATCACACGAACTCTTTGGGGGAAAAGAAGAGCTAATCACAGCCAACAAGGGTGCATACAAGCCCCCAAACCATAACAAAAAGCTGGTAACAAACCCACATGTAATATGTGGACATTGCAAGAAAGAAGGGCATACAAAAGAAAAATGCTGGATCCTCAACCCCCATCTCAAACCAAGCTGGTGGAAAGAACTAAGAGCAAACCTCACCAAAGAAATTGTTGAGAATCACGCTGGTCCATCCACACAATCTATGGAAGGAGATATGAGGGCTCTAGTGTCATCTCAACATGAGCAAGTAAGGAAATCGGATCTTGAGGCCCTCATCAAAGCCTTGAAAGAGGCTGGTAGTTCTGGTACAATTTCTGGTATCTCTCTCCATGCTCAAAACATCACAAAGCCATTAATTGTAGATTCAGGTGCATCACATCATATGATAAGTGATTCTCATTTAATGAACAACTTAGAACCGGCTTTAGGTGATGTGGTTATAGCAAATGGAGATAAAGTTCCAGTTAAAGGAATTGGTAATCTTAGGTTATTTGGTAAAGATTCTAAAGCTTTTTACATGCCTGAGTTTACTTCTAATTTGTTATTAGTGAAAAAGGTTACATCTGATCTTAATTGTTATGCAATCTTTGGGCCTAATGATGTACATTTTCAGGATATTGAGACTATGAAACTACTCGGAAAAGGAGTAGCTAAGGAGGAACTTTATGTTCTTGAAGACACTAAGCCAGCCTCTCATATATCTTGTAACTTTAGTTTAAATCCCTCTGATGTTAGTAACTCTATTTGGCATGATAGATTAGGCCATCCTCACCCTAGAGCATTAGGACTGTTGTTACCTAGTATTTCGTTTAAAAATGATGTATGTGAAGCTTGTATACTTGGCAAACATTGCAAGTCTGTGTTTTCCAAGTCTCCAACTATCTATGAAAAGTGTTTTGATTTAATTCATTCTGATGTTTGGACCTCACCGTGTGAATCTAGAGAACATCATAAATATTTTGTCACTTTCATAGATGAAAAATCAAAATATACTTGGCTAACACTTCTTCCATCTAAGGACCGAGTACTAGAAGCATTTAGGAATTTTCAAGCATATGTGACTAACCATTATAATGCAAAGATTAAAATTTTTAGATCAGATAATGGTGGAGAGTACACAAGCCATGCTTTCAAACAACACTTAGCAAAACATGGGATAATCCATCAAACAAGCTGCCCATACACTCCTCAACAAAATGGAGTTGCTGAAAGAAAGAATAGGCATTTGATGGAGGTGTCCCGGTCTATGATGTTCCACACCAATGTTCCAAAGAAGTTTTGGGGGGGATGCTGTGGTTTTAGCATGTTACTTAATCAACAGAACGCCTACAAAAATCGTACAAGATCATTCTCCGTTTGAGGTATTAAACAACACTAAACCCTCCATTAACCACTTACGTGTGTTTGGTTGTGTGTGCTTTGTTTTAATCCCAGGAGAACAATACAACAAACTGGATGCTAAGAGTGTGAAGAGCATGTTCATTGGGTACTCCACAACACAAAAGGGTTACAAATGCTATGTTCCAGACTCAAGAAAGGTTCTAGTCTCAAGGGATGTGAAGTTTGTGGAAACCAAGGGTTCTATGGTGAGAAGAACTGGGAAGAATTGAAGAATCTATCGTCCTCACCATCAGACCGAGCAACAAACTTAAGGAGGATCTTGGAAAGTATTGGACTGCATCAACAAGAAAATAGCATAAGCACATCACATCAAGTTGAAGAAGCTATTCCACTTGATCATGACGGAGGCAATGAAGAAGAGGAGCCAATCTTGGCACCACAAGAAGACTCAGCAATTCATGATCAAAGTGAATCAGCAGTTCAAAGTGAACCGGTTTATGATCAAAATGAAGCGGGTCCGGAAATTCAAGAAGAAGAGCAAGCTTAAGAAGTACCCTTAAGGAGAAGTACAAGACAAAGGTTTGGCCCAGAACATTGGAAGCAAACCCGGGTGTATTACAACAACAAGGCAGTTGCGCATCCAATTCAAGCTGTTCGCACTCTAGCTCACTTCCCATTAGAATATCAAGTATACAATGGCAAACTGGATAAAGCTGAGATTCCAACAAACTATGAAGAAGCCAAGAAACACAAAGTATGGAAAGATGTAGTTGGAGAAGAAAAAAGGGCTATGGAAATCAACAACACTTGGTATGAAGCAGAACTGCCAAAAGTAAAGAAGGCTGTAAGCTCTAGATGGATCTTCACTATCAAGTATAGAAGTGATGGAGAAATAGAGCGTTACAAGGCTAGGCTGGTGGCTAGAGGATTCACTCAAATCTATTGAGAGGACTACCTTGATACATTTCCTCCGGTGGCCAAACTTCATATGGTAAGAGTAATTTTATCCTTACCTACTAACTTAGAATGGGATCTATGGTAGATGGATGTCAAAAATGCATTCTTACAAGGAGAACTAGAGGATGAAGTATATATGACTCCATCACCGGGCTTGGAGGACTCAATTGCACCAGGAAAGGTGCTAAGACTCAAGAAAGCCATTTATGGACTGAAGCAATCTCCTCGAGCATGGTACCACAAGCTGAGTACAACACTCAAGAGTAGAGGCTTTAAGAAGTCAGAAGCAAATCACACACTTTTCACATTGCAAAGCCAAGAAGGTATTGTAGTCATTCTCATTTACGTGGATGATATAATCATCTCTGGGAATGACAAGGTAAGTGTTCAAGATACTAAAACATTCTTGAAATCTGTATTTGATATTAAAGATCTTGGAGAGCTAAAATACTTTCTAGGGATTGAGGTTTGTAGGTCTAAAGAAGGACTCTTCTTATCCCAAAGAAAATACACTCTTGATCTATTGACTGAGGCAGGAAAGCTAGGAGCTAAACCAGCCAAAACTCCCCTAGAAGAAGGATACAAAGTCATACGAGAGGGGGAGCCTGAAGACAAACCATTAGATAATGTCAAACAATACAGGAGAATGGTTGGTAAGTTGATTTACCTTACTATTACTCGTCCTGATTTGTGTTTTGTTGTGAACTAGGTGAGCCAACATATGCAAGCTCCAAAAGTGCATCATTGGAACATGGTGGATCGGATCCTCAAATATCTCAAAGGAGCTCCAGGTCAAGGCATTTGGATGGGTTGTAACAAAAGCACAGAAATTGTGATGCTGACTGGGCTGGAGACAAAATGGATAGAAAATCCACCACTGGGTATTGCACATTCATTGGAGGCAACCTGGTCACTTGGAAAAGCAAGAAGCAAAAGGTGGTGTCATGTTCAAGCGCTGAAGCTGAATATAGAGCTATAAGGAAGCTCACAAATGAATTGACTTGGCTGAAGTCTCTGCTCAAAGATCTAGGCATTGAATCACCATATCCTATCACAATGCATTGTGACAACCAAGCTGCAATCTATATTGCATCCAACTCAGTGTTTCATGAGAGGACGAAGCATATTGAAGTGGATTGTCACAAGGTGCGTGATATGGTGGAGAAAGGAGTAATCCTTCCATGTTTTACAAGAAGTTCAGATCAGTTAGCTGACATTTTTACTAAGGAAGCGAGTTTAAAGGTTTGTGAGTTCATCCATTCAAAGCTTGGACTCATAGACATGTCTCAGCCATGATCCCCTTAGCTATGAAGTCTGCACTCTTTTTCTCTTAGCATGGTTTTGTCCCATGAGGTTTTCCATAATAAGGTTTTTAATGAGGTGGGTTTTCATGGTTCCAAGCTCAACCTAGTTATCTCTACGGTTAAGCTTGAGGTGGAGTGTTGAATAAAGAAGAAAATGATCATAAGAAGGTTAACTTGAAGTGCAAAGAAGCAAGAAAAGAGTTGTTGGAGAGCTTCCTTGGGCTCCGTGAAAAGGAAGGAGATGATTTTGAATTTCAAACTCAATCAGACCGTTGGAGGCTACTTCTCCTACATACAAGTCGAGTTTCACTTCTATATAATGTATCTCTTGCTATAACCTCACATTATTCTAATGAAACTTCTCTTTATCTCTCATTCTCTTGTTTCTCTTGCAAACACTCTCCAATCTTCGATTCCGCAAATTCAATATTGATGAGAGTCTCATTGACCCGGATTTCCCAAATGATTGAGTAAGAACTCTAAGCTGGCGGCTCTATCTGAAGGAGAACGGGCTAGGTCTTTAACACTATCCCAATTTTGCTTCTTGTCAAAGTAACCTTGGTTTTCTATGAACTTCACTGTTGAATTTGTGGAATAGAAGATTAGAGAGTTTGAGAGTGCTTGAAAGCGAAACAATAGAATGAGAGATAAAGGGAAGTTTCCATTAGAATTGATTAAGTGTTACAAAGGGTGTACAACATGTATATATAGAGGAGAGCCACGAAATTAGAAGGTGTAGAAGGGTTTCACAACATTCAAATTTCCCTCCAATCTCTTATTTGAAATTCAAACACATCTCCTTCCTTTTCACACTTCCCGAGACACCCACTTGTGCACCCAAAGTCTTCGCCCTTCTAGAAGACTTCTTAATGGACTTGCATATGTTCAATAAGGCCTCTTCTATTCATTGGGTCTTAAGCTAATGTATTCTCTCATTATTCAACACTCCCCCTCAAGCTTAACCGTAGAGAAACCAAATGTTAAGCTTGGAACCATGATGACCCACCTCATTAAAAACCTTAGTATGGAAAACCTCATGGGACAAAACCATACTAAGGGAAAAAGAGTGTGGACTCCATGGCTAAGGAAATCATGGCCGAGACATATCTATGAGTCCAAGCTTTGAATGGATGAACTCACACACTTTTAAACTCGCTGCCTTGGTAAAAAATGTCTGCCAATTGTTCTGAACTCCTTGTAAAACATGGAAGAATGACCTTTTTCTCCACCATCTCTCGCACCTTGTGACAATCCACTTCAATATGCTTTGTCCTCTCATGGAACACTGAGTTGGACACAATGTGAATAGCAGCTTGGTTGTCACAATGCATTGTGATTGGATCTGGTGATTCAATGCCCAAATCCTTGAGAAGAGCTTTCAGCCATGTTAGCTCATTTGTGAGCTTCCTCATTGCTCTATACTCAGCTTCAGCACTTGAACATGACACAACCTTTTGTTTATTGCTCTTCCAAGTGACCAGGTTAACTCCAATGAATGTGCAATACCCAGTGGTGGATCTTCTATCCGTTTTGTCTCCAGCCCAGTCAGCATCACAATAACCCATAATTTCTGTGCTTTTGTTACAACCCATCCAAATGCCTTGATCTGGAGCTCCTTTGAGATATTTGAGAATCCGATCCACCATGCTCCAATGGTGCACTTTTGGAGCTTGCATATGTTGACTCACCTGGTTCACAGCAAAACACAAATAAGGACGAGTTATGGTAAGATAAATCAACTTACCAACCATTCTCCGATATTGCTTGACATCTTCAAAAGGTTTATCTTCAAGCTCCCCCTCTCGTATGACTTTGTATCCTTCTTCTGAGGGAGTCTTTGCTGGTTTGGCTCCTAGCTTTCCTGCCCCAGCCAATAGATCAAGAGTGTATTTCCTTTGGGATAAGAAGAGTCCTTCATTGGACCTATAGACTTCAATCCCTAGAAAATATTTCAACTCTCCAAGATCTTTAATATCAAACACAGATTTTAAATATGCTTTTGTATCTTTAATACCTACCTTGTCATTCCCAGAGATGATAATATCATCCACATAAATGAGAATGACTACAATACCTTCTTGGCTTTGCAAGGTGAAAAGTGTATGATCTGCCTCGGACTTCTTGAAGCCTTTACTCTTGAGTGTTGTACTCAACTTGTGGTACCATGCTCGAGGAGATTGCTTCAGTCCATAGATTACTTTCTTGAGTCTCAACACCTTTCATGGTGCAATTGAGTCCTCCAAGCCTGGTGGTGGAGTCATGTAGACTTCATCCTCTAGTTCCCCTTGCAAGAATGCATTCTTGACGTCCATCTGCCAAAGATCCCATTCCAAGTTAGTAGCTAAGGATAAAATAACTCTTACCGTATGAAATTTTGCCACAGGTGCAAATGTGTCAAGGTAGTCCTCTCCATAGGTTTGAGTAAATCCTCTAGCCACCATCCTAGCCTTGTAATGCTCTATTTCTCCATCACTTCTATACTTGATAGTGAAGATCCATCTAGAGCTTACGGCCTTCTTCCCTTTTGGCAGTTCAGCTTCATCCCAAGTGTGGTTGATTTCCATAGCTTTCTTTTCTTCACCAACAGCATCTCTCCATACTTTAAGCTCCTTGGCTTCTTCATAGGTTGTTGGAATCTCAGTTTCATCCAACTTGCCCATGTAGGCTTGATGTTCCAATGGGAAATGAGATAGAGTGCAAACAACTTGAATGGGATGAGCAACTGCCTTGTTGTTGTAGTACACTCGGGTTTGCTTCCAATGTTCTGGTCCAAACCTTTGTCTTGTACTTCTCCTTAAACCCTCTTCTTGATCTTGAACTTGAGGTTCTGGCCCTTCAAAGTCAGAATCTGAAGTTTGAGCTTCTTCTTGACTTTCTGGACTCTCTTCACTTTGATCATGAACTGCTTCATTGCGAACTTCTAATTCATTTTGATCATGAATTGTTGAGTCTTGTTGAGCCTCTACTGGATTCTCTTGTTTATTGCCTCCCTCAGGATCAAAGGGTATAGTTTCTTCATTTGATTGAGATGTGCTTGTACTAGCTTCTGGCTGATGTAATCCAAGGTTCTCCAAGATTTTTCTCAAATTGCTAGCTCGGTCTGATGATGAGGATGATAGATTCTCCAATTCTTTCCAGATCTTCTCATCATAGAACCCTTTCTTTTCAACAAACTTCACGTCCCTTGAGGCTAGAATCTTCCTTATTTCCGGAACAAAGCATTTGTAACCTTTTTGTGTTGTGGAGTATCCAATGAACATGCTCTTCACACTTTTATCTTCCAACTTGTTTCTTTGTTCTCCTGGGATTAATACAAAACAAACACACCCAAACACACATAAGTGCTTAATAGCGGGTTTAGAGTTGTTTAATACCTCAAATGGAGAGTGATCATCCAAAATTTTTGTTGGCATTCGGTTAATCAAATAGCATGCTGAAACCACAACATCTCCCCAAAATCTCTTGGGAACACATGTGTGGAACATCATAGACCGGGCCACTTCCATTAAGTGCCTATTCTTTCTTTCAGCAACTCCATTTTGCTGAGGAGTGTATGGGCAGCTGGTTTGATGGATTATCCCATGGTTTGCTAAGTGTTGTTTGAAGGCATGGCTTGTGTACTCTCCACCATTATCTGATCTAAAAATTTTAATCTTGGCATTATAATGGTTAGTCACATATGCTTGAAAATTTCTAAATGCTTCTAGAACTCTATCTTTGGATGGAAGAAGTGTTAGCCATGTATATTTTGATTTTTCATCTATGAAGGTGACAAAGTATTTATGATGTTCTCTAGATTCACATGGTGAGGTCCAAACATCCGAATGAATTAAATCAAAACACTTTTCATAGATAGTTGGAGACTTGGAAAACACAGATTTACAATGTTTGCCAAGTATACAAGCTTCACATTCATCATTTTTGAAAGAAATCCTAGGCAACAATAGTTCTAATGATCTAGAGTGTGGATGACCTAGCCTTGCATGCCAAATTGAACTACTAACATTAGAAATATTCAGACTAAGACTACAAAATAAATTGGAGTCCAACTTGTTATTTTCAAGAACATACAACTCCTCTTTTGCTACTCCTTTTCCGAGTAGATTCATGGTCTCAATATCCTGAAAGTGTACATCATTAGGACCAAATATAGCATAACAATTCAAATCAGATGTAACTTTCTTTACGGATAACAAATTTGAAGTAAACTTAGGCATGTAGAAAGCGTTTGAATCTTTTCCAAATAACCTAAGATTTCCTACTCCATCAATTGGAATACTATCTCCATTTGCTATAATGACATTACCTACAGCCGGTTTTATGTTATTCATTAGATGTGCATCACTTATCATATGATGTGATGCACAAGAATCTACAATCAAAGGCATTGAAATGTTTTGAGCATGAAGAGAGTTTCCAGAAACCATACCAGACCTACCAGCCTCTTTCAAGGCTTTGATGAGAGCTTCCAAATCTGATTTCCTCACAAATTCAGATTCTTGTTGATATGGCACCAAAACTCTTATTTCTCCTTCTTCAGCCCTCTTGGATGTCCCAGCCTGATTCACAACCACTTCTTGGGAGACATTAGCTCTTGGTTCCTTCCACCAGCTTGGTTTTAGATGAGGATGGAGCTTCCAGCATTTTTCCTTTGTGTGCCCCTCTTTCTTGCAATGCTCACAGATTGCATTTGATCCCACTTTCTTGTTCTGATTTGATCCCAACGGTTTGTAAAATCCTTTGTTAGCATCACCCAGCTCTACTTTGTTAGCCATAGCCAGCTCGCCCTTTCCCTCAAATAGACCATGAGATCCTTGCTCCTTTTGTATCTTGGAGCACACTTCATCTAGGTTGGGGAGATTATCTGCCCTAAGGAGGTGCTTAATGAGATCCTTGTAAGTTGGATTTAAGGTCAATAGCAGACCAAAGACCTTGTCTTGTTCGCGCCTTTCATTTAACACCAAAGGATCAATCGTGCTTGGCCTTAACATTTCTAGTTCAGCCCACAATGATCTGAATTTGCCAAAGTGCTTTGTAAACTCCAAATCTTCTTGGCTTAGATCATTGATAGCCTTCTTGACTTCATAGATTCTGCTCAAGTTTGAAGTATTCCCATACACGGTTTGAAGAGTATCCCACAATTCCTTTGCATTTTCACAGTAGGAGTAGACTTCAAGGATGGATGCTTCAAGAGAGTTCTGGATGATTCCGAGCACCATTTGGTCCTCTTGGAACCACTTATCTTCATAATTACCGATGGCTTCTTCTCCATCTTTTGGATCTTGTCCTTTCAAGACATGGCTCCAAAGCCCACGACCACATAGAGCTGTTCTTATCATTCTTGACCACAACAAATAGTTGACACCCTTCAAGATGACTGGAATAACAATTGGTTTAGAATTTTTCATGGTTTTCAAGATTTATTCACCGAATAATTCTATTAACCAGAGGATTAAGAGATATTCTCAAGAAAATATTAGAGAAACTTCAAGAAATACACTTTTTCAGCCTTTTCACAACTCAAGAGTCAATGACTTTGAGGACTAAATCTCAGAGTGAAAAAGGATTGACAAAGAGTATTCCTAGAATTTTAGAGTGAAAAAGAAAATTTTAGAGAAGCTTCAAGAAATACACTTTTTCAGACTCAAGAGTCAATGACTTTGAGGACTAAGTCTCAGAGTGAAAAAGGATTGACAAAGAGTATTCCCAGAATTTTAAAAGAAGAGATTTGAAAATGGGATAACAAGAGCTTGATTTAGTTAAGAACCTTGCTCTGATACCATGTTGAATTTGCGGAATAGAAGATTAGAGAGTTTGAGTGCTTGAAAGAGAAACAATAGAATGAGAGATAAAGAGAAGTTTCCATTAGAATTGATTAAGTGTTACAAAGGGTGTACAACATGTATATATAGAGGAGAGCCACGAAATTAGAAGGTGTAGAAGGGTTTCACAACATTCAAATTTCCCTCCAATCTCTTATTTGAAATTCAAACACATCTCCTTCCTTTTCACACTTCCCGAGACACCCACTTGTGCACCCAAAGTCTTCACCCTTCTAGAAGACTTCTTAATGGACTTGCATATGTTGAATAAGGCCTCTTCTCTTCTTCGGGTCTTAAGCTAATGTATTCTCTCATTATTCAACATTCACCTCTCTTGAAACAAGGGTTCACTTCCGGATGGGGTCATAGCAGTTATACCCCTTTTGAGTTGTAGTATAACCTATAAATACACATCTTGTGCTTTTGGCTTCTAGTTTTGTCCCTCTAAGCACCTAGGACAAATACAAAACACAAACATCCAAGAACTCGTAAGTGATTGATAAAGGGTTTATTGTGATAAAAATTCAAAGGGAGAGACGTCCTTTATGACTCTTGTTGGAATTCGGTTGATAAGATAGCAAACCGTCATGACTTCATCTCCCCTGAAACTTCTTTGTAGGTTGGAATGGAACATCATAGCTCTAGCTACTTGATATGAATCTTCCTGAGAATTTGCACTTTCGAGGGGTAATCGTGAAAGGATGGAATGAATGGATCACACAAAGGTTGCGGAAGACCTCTGATATTTCCTCAATGACTTTCTCGAGATATGACACACTCAAGAACGCCAAGGTTTGATTCACGGATATGACACACCGTTGAATCGGTTTGATTGAAGGATATTACACACCAAACAATCGACAAATGTTCTTCAACGAACACAAGAGAAATCACTCTCAATATTTTATAAAAAAAAGGTGGATGATCATTCTGAACAAAGAACAAGAGTTTTAAAGGAAAAGCTGGAGTAAAGAAAAAGTCGAGAATTAAAGACGAGAAAATTAAAATGACATTAACTAAAGCCCGGGAAACTCTTCAGCTCTCCAAGCGCCTAGATCTTCTCATTATGGACGACTTTATTCTTCTTAGGAGACAATTATTTGGGCCAAATTGATCCTCCTCTGGGCTTGAAAGAACTGAAGACAAAATCCCAATTTATTGGTCTTTGGACTTGAAACTATTTGGGTGATCTTGGACTGAAACTCCCTTGGACTCTCTTATGGACTTAGATAGATTGGAATGACCCATTTGCCTCATTAAAACCTTCCTTTGGAAAACCCATTGGGATAAAACCAAAGGCTAGGGAAAAGAGTACAA
This sequence comes from Cardamine chenopodiifolia, assembly GCA_963922655.1. Classification (NCBI taxonomy): domain Eukaryota; kingdom Viridiplantae; phylum Streptophyta; class Magnoliopsida; order Brassicales; family Brassicaceae; genus Cardamine; species Cardamine chenopodiifolia. The sequence continues at coordinate 5,223,641 of OZ000479.1, forward strand.
ATGGATCACCCGTTTTAGTCCACTCGAGCAACCAAGACGATTTTCTTATCCATGTCTTCGAGCTGGTCCTTTGGCGAATGAGCTTGAGTGAGTAATCCACTGATTGCTTTCTGGAACTCTTTGGCACGTGATCTTGTCATTGGTCCACTTGGCATGGTCAAGGCATCCTCGGCTTCAAGCGACCTCCGTGAGCTATCCATGATCACATCATCCCCTCCCTCTTGAAAAGGATTTGTCCTCAAATCTGGATCATCTGCAACAAAAGGAATTAAGTCAGCAACATTGAAAAATGAACTCACGTTGTACTTACCTTGGAGATCAAGTTGATAAGCATTATCCTTGATCTTCTTTGTAATTCTAAATAGACCGTCAATTCTTGGCATAAGCTTGGACTTCCTCTCAGCCGGAAATCTTTCCTTCCTTAGATGTATCCAAACGTCGTCTCCTTCCTCAAAAATCATCTTGCGCCTGCTCTTGTTAGCTTGTTTGGCGTACAACTTTGTCTTCTCTTCGATGTTGTGCTTCGCTTTCTCATGGATCTGTTTAACAAGTTCAGCTTTCTTTTTCCCATCCAAGTTTGCTCTTTCACTCAAAGGTAATGGGGTTAGATCCAAAGGAGACAAAGGATTAAAGCCATAAACGATTTCAAAAGGAGAAAACTTTGTGGCGGAATGCACTGATCGATTATAAGCAAATTCAACATGTGGCAAGCATTCTTCCCAAGTTTTCAAGTTCTTTTTAATCAAGGCATGCAACAAGGTAGACAAAGTTCTATTAACTACTTCAGTTTGACTGTCGGATTGAGGATGGCAAGTAGTTGAAAACAGGAACTTAGTTCCTAGCTTAGACCAAAGCGTTTTCCAAAAATAACTCAAGAACTTCGTGTCTCTATCACTGACTATAGTCCAAGGCATTCCATGCAGTCGAACTATTTCTTTAAAGAACAAGTCAGCTATGTGAGAAGCATCATCAGTTTTATGACAAGCAAGAAAATGTGTTCAAATCCCAATAATTTAGCATCCAAAGTCGAAATCAAGGCATACCTTCGAGATAAGGCATCAGCAACTACATTTTCATTACCTTGTTTGTACTTGATCACATAGGGAAATGTTTCGATAAACTCTTCCCACCTAGCATGCCTCTTGTTGAGCTTATGCTGACCCTTTAAATGCTTCAAAGACTCGTGGTCAGTATGAATGACAAACTCCTTTGGCCAGAGGTAGTGTTGCCACGTTTGCAAGGCTCGGACTAGCGCATACAACTCCTTGTCGTAGGTTGGATAGTTCAGCGTAGCTCCTCCAAGCTTCTCACTAAAAAAGGCTATGGGCTTCTTCTCTTGCATCAAGACAGCTCCAATACCTACACCAGATGCATCACACTCAATTTCAAAAGTTTTAAGAAAATTCGGTAAAGATAAAAGTGGTGTATTGGTGAGTTTATCCTTTAACGCTTGGAACGCTTCTTCTTGTGCATTCTCCCATTTAAATCCTACACTTTTCTTGATCACTTCAGTGAGAGGAGCACCTATGGTACTGAAATCTTTCACAAATCTTCGATAGAATCCCGCAAGCCCATGGAAACTCCTCACGTCTCCTATGGTTTTTGGACTGGGCCATTCGCGGACAGCTCTAACCTTCTCTTCGTCCACTTTGATGCCATCTGCACTTATAACAAAGCCTAGAAACACAACGTTATCCGTACAAAAAGTGCATTTCTTCAGATTAGCATACAGTTTTTCTTTCCTAAGTACCATCAAAACCGCTTCTAGATGCTTAACATGTTCTTCTAAATTTTTGCTGTAGACTAAGATATCATCAAAGTAAACAACAACCAAAATTTTAATGAAGCTCCTCAAAACATGATTCATCAACCTCATGAAAGTACTAGTTGCATTTGTTAATCCAAATGTCATAACTAACCATTCATACAAGCCATGTTTAGTTTTAAACGCAGTTTTACATTCATCACCCTCTTTCATCCTAATTTGATGGTATCCACTTTTAAGATCTATTTTCGAAAATATGCTAGAACCATGAAGCTCATCTAACATATCATCTAAACGAGGGATAGGATGGCGATACTTTACAGTGATATTGTTGATGGCTCGGCAATCAATGCACATCCTCCAAGTTCCGTCCTTCTTTGGAACGAGCAGCACCGACACATCACAAGGGCTCATGCTCTCTCGGATGTATCCTTTGTCCATTAGCTCACTCACTTGCTTTTGAAGCTCCTTAGTCTCAACTGGGTTGGTTCTATACGCTGGCCTGTTAGGAAGTGAAGCTCCCGGCACAAAATCGATCTGGTGCTCAATCCCACGAATAGGCGGCAATCCCTTGGGGTTTTCTTCCGAAAAGACGTCTTCAAAATCCTGCAAAATAGAAGTAATTTTACTCGGCAAATCTGGTACGGGGTTAGTAAGTTTCAGCAAAGCTTCTTTGTAAATAAATAAGAGAACGGGTTGTTTTGAGAATAGAGCTCTCTTAACCACATTAGACCTCACAAAGAAGTTTGAATGCCTCACGGGTTTACTCTCACAGGCCTTTTTCTTGGTTTTTCTCAAACTCTCGTTTTTATTTTGAGGTGGTGTGTTTAGGGGTTCACTTACAATGGTTTTTCCTTGTTGTTTCAGCTGAAGTTGATCTTGATGAACTTCTTGTGGTGTTAATGGAGCAAGTATCGTCTTTCGGCCATTGTACTCAAATGAGTATCGATTAGTAAAACCGTCATGTAAGACCCTTCTATCGAACTGCCAAGGTCTTCCAAGCAAGATGTGGCCCGCCTCCATAGGTAAAACATCACAAAGAATTTCGTCCTCATACTTGCCTATGGTTATAGGAACCAATACTTGGCTGCTCACCGTCATCTCACCAGCATCATTTAGCCATTGAAGCTGATAAGGTTTTGGATGCATCTTAACTTCCAACCCTAACTTCTTCACCATTGTTTCACTAGCCACATTAGTATAGCTCCCACCATCAATAATAAGGCTGCAAACTTTACCTTGTACCAAGCATCTCGTGTGAAATAAGTTCTCCCGCTGCTCTTGGACAGTATCCTTAACTTGAATACTCAAGGAACGTCTTGTTACCAATAATTCTCCGGTGGCTGGTAACTCTATGTCCGCTTCCTCGGTCTCACTATCACTTTCAAGCTCTTCCTCCTCAGTTTCAATCTCGCCATTATCCAATAGGATCATAGTCCTTCTATTGGTGCATTCATTGGCGTAATGTCCTCTCCCTTGACACTTGAAACATTTAACGTCCCAGTTTCTAGACAAAGTCACCACAACTTTTCCTTTGGCATCTTGAGTATTGGCGTAAGGCTTAGGGTCAGGTTTTGGCTTAACAACAGACTTATCTTCTCGGCTGTAACTCGTCCTAGCATTGGCTGCTCCAGCTCCGTAGGAAAGCCTAGAAGTACCCCTCCTCTTAATTTGTTGTTCAACCAAAACAGCCTTATGGAGCATTTCCTCCAAATCAACATATGTTTGAAGCTCCATTCTATCTTGTATATCTCGAGCCAACCCACTCAAGAACCTTGCCATTGTTGCCTCAACATCTTCATCTATATCAGCTTTGATCATTAGGGACTCCATTTCTTGAAAATAATCCTCCACACTCTTACTGCCCTGAGTTAATCGCCTAAGCTTTTGATGTAACTCCCGATGGTAGTGGCTAGGAACAAATCTCTTCCTCATCAGATTTTTCATCTCTTCCCAAGTGACTACGGGCGGTTCACGGTTGCGTCTTCTACTTGTCACGATCTGATCCCACCAATTAATAGCATAGTCATAAAATTCCGTCGCCGCTACTTGAACTTTCTTTTGCTCCGAATAATTTTGACAATCAAACACGAGCTCAATTTTCTTCTCCCACTCCAAGTAGGCGTCTGGATCATTCTTCCCATGAAATGGCGGTATCTTCAACTTCAGTCCACTGAGATTGTCCTCATTTCGGACCCAGCTTCTCTTACACGTCTCGGCCTTCTTCGACTCCGATTAGAAGCTTGACTACCTCTGCTGTAGTAATTCAACTCGTCCTCTTCATCTTCTTCTTGAGGTTGTTGTCTTCTTCTTCTACCAACAGTATTTTGAGGCAATCCTTGATTAACGGATTCTTGAATTGTATCGATCCTTTCATTGACTGCTTCCATCTCACGCCTCAACAATCGCCTCATCTCTCCCATAAGGGCTTGCACATCCAGATTGTTATTGTTTCTTGCTCCTCGTGCTCGGTTAGTGTTCTCAGCATCGCTTTCGTGATTAGACATATTAATTTTTCCCTGCACACTTAACAAACCGTTAATAATAAAAAGTCGATCCTCACAAGTGTTTCTCTCCTTTTTATTCACTCCACATTCAACACTCAAGATGTCCTCTCTCAGTGATTTCTTCAATGGTTCGTATCGAACAAAACCGATCAAATCCGATGAACAATTCCAACAACTCAAAACGAAATCGATTGAATCAAGATAGAAAGAAAAGACTTTATTGTGGCTGATGATCTGGTTGCCTTTGATGAGAGTCTCTTGGAGCCGGATTTCCCAGATGATTGAGTAAGAACTCTAAGCTGGCGGCTCTATCTGAAGAAGAACAGTCTAGGTCTTTAACGCTGTCCTAGTTTTGCTTCTTGTCAAAGTAACCTTGGTTTTCTATGAACTTCACCTCTCTTGAAACCAGGTTGCACTTCCGGATGGGGTCATAGCACTTATACCCTTTTTGAGTGGTAGAATAGCCTATGAATACAGATCTTGTTCTTTTGGCTTCTAGTTTTGTCCCTCTGAGTATCTGGGACAAATACAAAACAAAAACACCCAAGATTTCGTAAGTGATTGATAAAAGGTTTATTGTGATTTAAAACTTCAAAGGGAGAGACGTCCTTTTGGACTCTTGTTCGAATTCGATCGATAAGATAGTAAGCGGTCATGACTTCATCTCCCTAGAAGTCTCTTGGTAGGTTGGAAGGGAACATTACAGCTATAGCTACATCCATAAGATGCATGATCTTTCTTTCAGCTACACCATTTTGTTGAGGTGTGTATGGGCAGCTCGATTGGTTGATTATTCCATTCTTAGCTAGGTGTTCTTTGAATTTGTGGCTTGTATATTCCCCTCCATTATCTGTTCGAAGTACCTTAAAATTTTTTTTGAATTGATTAGTAATGTAGTTCTGAAAATTAATGATAGCGTCAAATATTATATATTTAGATGGCATTAAGGTGATCCAAGTGTATTTCGACTTTTCATCAATAAATGTCACAAAGTACTTATTATTATCTCTTTATAAACATTGGGAAGTCCATACATCCGAGTGGACCAAATCAAAAAAATTTTCATATATGGTAGAGGACTTAGGAAATACATTTTTACAATGTTTTCCTAAAATACAAGACTCACACACCGAGTTATTAAACGAAATATTAGTAGGTTATATTATTTCCAAGGCACGCGAGTGAGGATGTCCCAATCTAGCATGTCATATTGCATTAGAACTACTAGCTAAGCATGAATTAAAACTTGATAAAGTAGGATCGCTTGAAGAATCTTCTAAGATGTATAAGTCTCCTTTTGTGTTTCCTTCTCCAAGAACCTTTCGGGTCTTAATATCCGTAAAATGGAAACTATTAGGTCCAAAGATAGCATATGCATCAAGATCAGTAGTGGCTCTCTTAATCGATACAAGATTCAAAGTGAAAGATGGCATGTAGAAAGCTAAGGAGCACTAATTTCTTCACTCTCACGGTCTTGACTAACCATTGGCTCCATTCCTCCAATTTCTTCTTCTTCATGAAGAGTTTGGTCTTGATTACCATTATCCAAGTTGTTTGTTTCTTCCTCACTGTTATTTTCAGAATTTGGTCTTTCTTGTGGCTGATGATCTGGTAGCTTTTGATGAGAGTCTCTTGGAGCCGGATTTCCCAGATAATTGAGTAAGAACTCTAAGCTGGCGGCTCTATCTGAAGAAGAACGGTATTGGTCTTTAACACTATCCCAGTTTTACTTCTTGTCAAAATAATCTTGGTTTTCTATGAACTTCACCTCTCTTGAAACGAGGGTGCACTTCTGGATGGTGTCATAGCACTTATTACCCCTTCTGAGTGGTAGAATAGCCTATGAATACACATCTTGTGCTTTTGGCTTCTAGTTTTGTCCCTCTAAGTATCTGGGACAAATACAAAACAAAAACACCCAAGATTTCATAAGTGATTGATAAAAGGTTTATTGTGATTTAAAACTTCAAAGGGAGAGACATCCTTTTGGACTCTTGTTCAAATTCGATCGATAAGATAGTAAGCCGTCATGATTTCATCTCCCCAGAAGTCTCTTGGTAGGTTGGAAGGGAAAATTACAGCTATAGCTACATCCATGAGATGCATGATCTTCCTTTCAGCTACACCATTTTGTTGAGGTGTGTATGGGCAGCTCGATTGGTTGATTATTCCATTCTTAGCTAGGTGTTCTTTGAATTTGTGGCTTGTATATTCCCCTCCATTATCTGTTCGAAGTACCTTAAAATTTTTTTTGAATTGATTAGTAATGTAGTTCTGAAAATTAATGATAGCGTCAAATATTCTATCTTTAGATGGCATTAAGGTGATCCAAGTGTATTTCGACTTTTCATCAATAAATGTCACAAAGTACTTATTACTATCTCTTGATAAACATAGGGAAGTCCATACATCCGAGTGGACCAAATCAAAACATTTTTCGTATATGGTAGAGGACTTAGGAAATACATTTTTACAATGTTTTCCTAAAATACAAGAGTCACAAACCGAGTTATTATACGAAATATTAGGCAAAATTATTTCCAAGGCACGCGACTGAGGATGTCAAAATCTAGTGTGCCATATTGCATTAGAACTACTAGCTAAGCATGAATTAAAACTTGATAAAGTAGGATCGCTTGTAGAATCTTCTAAGATGTCTAAGTCTCCTGTTGTGTTTCCTTCGCCAAGAACCTTTTGGCTTAACAACAGACTTATCTTCTCGGCTGTAACTCGTCCTAGCATTGGTTTCTCCAGCTCCGTAGGAAAGCCTAGAAGTATCCCTCCTCTTAATTTGTTGTTCAACCAAAACAGCCTTATGGAGCATTTCCTCCAAATCAACATATGTTTGAAGCTCCATTCTATCTTGTATATCTCGAGCCAACCCACTCAAGAACCTTGCCATTGTTGCCTCAGCATTTTCATCTATATCAGCTTTGATCATTAGGGACTCCATTTCTTGAAAATAATCCTCCACACTCTTACTGCCCTGAGTTAATCGCCTAAGCTTTTGATGTAACTCCCGATGGTAGTGGCTAGGAACAAATCTCTTCCTCATCAGATTTTTCATCTCTTCCCAAGAGACTACGGGCGGTTCACGGTTACGTCTTTTACTTGTCACGATCTGATCCCACCAATTAATAGCATAGTCATAAAATTCCGTCGCCGCTACTTGAACTTTCTTTTGCTCCGAATAATTTTGACAATCAAACACGAGCTCAATTTTCTTCTCCCACTCCAAGTAGGCGTCTGGATCATTCTTCCCATGAAATGGCGGTATCTTCAACTTCAGTCCACTGAGATTGTCCTCATTTCGAACCCCAGCTTCTCTTACACGTCTCGGCCTTGTTCGACTCCGATTAGAAGCTTTACTACCTCTGCTGTAGTAATTCAACTCGTCCTCTTCATCTTCTTCTTGAGGTTGTTGTCTTCTTCTTCTACCAGCAGTATTTTGAGGCAATCCTTGATTAACAGATTCTTGAATCATATCGATCCTTTCATTGACTGCTTCCATCTCATGCCTCAACAATCGCCTCATCTCTCCCATAAGGGCTTGCAGGTCCAGATTGTTATTGTTTCTTGCTCCTCGTGCTCGGTTAGTGTTCTCAGCATCGCTTTCGTGATTAGACATATTAATTTTTCCATGCACACTTAACAAACCATAGTAATAAAAAGTCGATCCTCACAAGTGTTTCTCTCCTTTTTATTCACTCCACACTCAACACTCAAGATGTCCTCTCTCTGTGATTTCTTCAATGGTTCGTATCGAACAAAACCGATCAAATCCGATGAATAATTCTAATAACTCAAAAAGAAATCGATTGAATCAAGATAGAAAGAAAAGACTTTCGTGTTTTTTTTTTAATCAGAACAGATCAAATTGATCAGAAAAAATAAAATTTGAAGAGGAAAATTTAGAACAAAAATTTAACAACCCCCCCTCTTAATTAAAATCGGACTTTTTTTTTTTGTCCGATCAGTTTCTTCTTTTTTTTTTCTTTTTTTTGATTGCTTCTTTTTTTATATCAAAATGATCAAATACTAGAACTAAAAATAGAGATCAAACAGAAAAAAAAGAGCAAAATCAAAATCGCCTAAATGATAATCAATCCTAATCGCCTAAAATTGTTTTAGCGACTAAGCTTAATTATGATTCCTAACAAGATTGATCTGATCAAGAACAGAACAGAAAGACAAGAGAAAACTGAAAATTCTATGATGAAAAGATGATCTCTATTCCAATTTTACTTCTTGTCAAAGTAACCTTGGTTTTCTATGAACTTCACCACTCTTGAAACCAGGGTTCACTTCCGGATGAGGTCATAGCACTTATACCTCTTTTGAGTGGTAGAATAGCTTATGAATACACATCTTGTGCTTTTGGCTTCTAGTTTTATCCCTTTGAGTGCCTGGGACAAATAGAAAACACAAACACCCTAGAACTCGTAAGTGATTGTTAAAGGGTTTATTGTGATTTAAAACTTCAAAGGGAGAGACGTCCTTTATGACTCTTGTTGGAATTCGGTTGATAAGACAGCAAGCCGTCATGACTTCATCTCCCCAGAAACATCTTTGTAGGTTGGAATGGAACATCATAGCTCTAGCAACTTCCATGAGATGCGTATTCTTTCTTTCAACTACACAATTTTGTTGAGGTGTGTATGGGCAGATCGTTTGGTGGATTATTCCATGCTTAGCTAGGTGTTCTTTGAATTTGTGGCTTGTATATTCCCCTCCATTATCCGTTCGAAGTACCTTAACATTTGTTTTGAATTGATAAGTAATGTAGTTCCGAAAATTAATGAAAGCGTCAAATACTCTATCTTTAGATGGCATTAAGGTGTCCAAGTGTATTTCGACTTTTCATCAATAAATTTCACAAAGTACTTATTATTATCTCTTGATAAACATTGGGAAGTCCATACATCCGAGTGGACCTAATCAAAAACATTTTTCATATATGGTACAGGACTTAGGAAATACATTTTTACAATGTTTTCCTAAAATACGAGACTCACAAACCGAGTTATTATACGAAATATTAGGCAAAATTATTTCCAAGGCACGCGACTGAGGATGTCAAAATCTAGTGTGCCATATTGCATTAGAACTACTAGCTAAGCATGAATTAAAACTTGATAAAGTAGGATCGCTTGTAGAATCTTCTAAGATGTCTAAGTCTCCTGTTGTGTTTCCTTCTCCAAGAACCTTTCTGGTCTTAATATCTTGAAAATGGAAACTATTAGGCCCAAAGATAGCATAAGCATCAAGATCAGTAGTAGCTCTCTTAACCGATACAAAATTCGAAGTGAAAAATGGCATGTAGAAAGTTGAGGAGCACTAATTTCTTCACTCTCATGGTCTTGACTAACTATTGGCTCCATTCCTCCTATTTCTTCTTCTTCATGATGAGCTTGGTCTTGATTACCATTATCCAAGTTGTTTGTTTCTTATTCACTGTTATTTTCAGAATTTGGTCTTTCTTGTGTCTAATGATCTGGTTGCTCTTTATGAGAGTCTCTTGGAGCCGGATTTTCCAGATGATTGAGTAAGAACTCTAAGCTGGCGGTTCTATATGAAGGAGAACGGGCTAGGTCTTTAACACAATTCCAATTTTGCTTCTTGTCAAAGTAACCTTGGTTTTCTATGAACTTCACTTCTCTTGAAACCAGGGTTCACTTCCGGATGGGGTCATAGCACTTATACCTCTTTTGAGTGGTAGAATAGCTTATGAATACACATCTTGTGCTTTTGGCTTCTAGTTTTATCCCTTTGAGTGCCTGGGACAAATAGAAAACACAAACACCCTAGAACTCGTAAGTGATTGATAAAGGGTTAATTGTGATTTAAAACTTCAAATGGAGAGACGTTCTTTATGACTCTTGTTAGAATTCGGTTGATAAGACAGCAAGCCGTCATGACTTCATCTCCCCAGAAACTTCTTTGTAGGTTGGAATGGAACATCATAGCTCTAGCTACTTCCATGAGATGCGTATTCTTTCTTTCAACTACACCATTTTGTTGAGGTGTGTATGGGCAGCTCGTTTGGTGGATTATTCCATGCTTAGCTAGGTGTTCTTTGAATTTGTGGCTTGTATATTCCCCTCCATTATCCATTCGAAGTACCTTAACATTTGTTTTGAATTGATAAGTAATGTAGTTCCGAAAATTAATGAAAGCGTCAAATACTCTATCTTTAGATGGCATTAAGGTGTCCAAGTGTATTTCGACTTTTCATCAATAAATTTCACAAAGTACTTATTATTATCTCTTGATAAACATTGGGAAGTCCATACATCAGAGTGGACCAAATCAAAAACATTTTTCATATATGGTACAGGACTTAGGAAATACATTTTTACAATGTTTTCCTAAAATACGAAACTCACAAACCAAGTTATTATACAAAATATTAGGCAAAATTATTTCCAAGGCACGCGACTAAGGATGTCCCAATCTAGTGTGCCATATTGCATTCGAACTACTAGCTAAACATGAATTAAAACTTGATAAAGTAGGATCGCTTGTAGAATCTTCTAAGATGTATAAGTCTCCTGTTGTGTTTCCTTCTCCAAGAACCTTTCTGGTTTAAATATCTTGAAAATGGAAACTATTAGGCCCGAAGATAGCATAAGCATCAAGATCAGTAGTGGCTCTCTTAACAGATACAAAATTCGAAGTGAAAGATGGCATGTAGAAAGCTGAGGAGCACTAATTTCTGCACTCTCATGGTCTTGACTAACTATTGGCTCCATTCCTCCTATTTCTTCTTCTTCATGATGAGCTTGGTCTTGATTACCATTATCCAAGTTGTTTGTTTTTTCCTCAATGTTATTTTCAGAATTAGGTCTTTCTTGTGGCTGATGATCTGGTTGCTCTCTATGAGAGTCTCTTGGAGCCGGATTTCCCAGATGATTGAGTAAGAACTCTACGCTGGCGGTTCTATCTGAAGAAGAACGGGCTAGGTCTTTAACACAATCCCAATTTTGCTTCTTGTCAAAGTAACCTTGGTTTTCTATGAACTTCACCTCTCTTGAAACCAGGGTTCATTTCCGGATGGGTTCATAGCACTTATACCTCTTTTGAGTGGTAGAATAGCTTATGAATACACATCTTGTGCTTTTGGCTTCTAGTTTTATCCCTTTGAGTGCCTGGGACAAATAAAAAACACAAACACCCTAGAACTCGTAAGTGATTGATAAAGGGTTAATTGTGATTTAAAACTTCAAAGGGAGAGACGTCCTTTATGACTCTTGTTAGAATTCGGTTGATAAGACAGCAAGCCGTCATGACTTCATCTCCCCAGAAACTTCTTTGTAGGTTGGAATGGAACATCATAGCTCTAGCTACTTCCATGAGATGCGTATTCTTTCTTTCAACTACACCATTTTGTTGAGGTGTGTTTGGGCAGCTCGTTTGGTGGGTTATTCCATGCTTAGCTAGGTGTTCTTTGAATTTGTGGCTTGTATATTCCCCTCCATTATCCGTTCGAAGTACCTTAACATTTGTTTTGAATTGATAAGTAATGTAGTTCCGAAAATTAATGAAAGCGTCAAATACTCTATCTTTAGATGGCATTAAGGTGTCCAAGTGTATTTCGACTTTTCGTCAATAAATTTCACAAAGTACTTATTATTATCTCTTGATAACAATTTGGAAGTCCATACATCTGAGTGGACCAAATCAAAAACATTTTTCATATATGGTACAAGACTTAGGAAATACATTTTTACAATGTTTTCCTAAAATACGAGACTCACAAACCGAGTTATTATACAAAATATTAGGCAAAATTATTTCCAAGGCACGCGACTGAGGATGTCCCAATCTAGTGTGCCATATTGCATTTGAACTACTAGCTAAACATGAATTAAAACATGATAAAGTAGGATCGCTTGTAGAATCTTCTAAGATGTATAAGTCTCCTGTTGTGTTTCCTTCTCCAAGAACCTTTCTGGTCTTAATATCTTGAAAATGGAAACTATTAGGCCCAAAGATAGCATAAGCATCAAGATCAGTAGTGGCTCTCTTAACCGATACAAAATTCGAAGTGAAAGATGGCATGTAGAAAGCTGAGGAGCACTAATTTCTTCATTCTCATGGTCTTGACTAACTATTGGCTCCATTCCTCCTATTTCTTCTTCTTCATGATGAGCTTGGTCTTGATTACCATTATCCAAGTTGTTTGTTTCTTCCTCACTGTTATTTTCAGAATTAGGTCTTTCTTGTGGCTGATGATCTGGTTGCTCTTTATGAGAGTCTCTTGGAGCCGGATTTCCCAGATGATTGAGTAAGAACTCTAAGCTGGTGGTTCTATCTGAAGAAGAACGGGCTAGGTCTTTAACACAATCCCAATTTTGCTTCTTGTCAAAGTAACCTTGGTTTTCTATGAACTTCACCTCTCTTGAAACCAGGGTTCACTTCCGGATGGGGTCATAGCACTTATACCTCTTTTGAGTGGTAGAATAGCTTATGAATACACATCTTGTGCTTTTGCCTTCTAGTTTTATCCCTTTGAGTGCCTGGGACAAATAGAAAACACAAACACCCTAGAACTCGTAAGTGATTGATAAAGGGTTAATTGTGATTTAAAACTTCAAAGGGAGAAAATCCTTTATGACTCTTGTTGGAATTCGGTTGATAAGACAGCAAGCCGTCATGACTTCATCTCCCCAGAAACTTCTTTGTAGGTTGGAATGGAACATCATAGCTCTAGCTACTTCAATGAGATGCGTATTCTTTCTTTCAACTACACCATTTTGTTGAGGTGTGTATGGGCAGCTCGTTTGGTGGATTATTCCATGCTTAGGTAGGTGTTCTTTGAATTTGTGGCTTGTATATTCCCCTCCATTATCCGTTCGAAGTACCTTAACATTTGTTTTGAATTGATAAGTAATGTAGTTCCGAAAATTAATGAAAGCGTCAAATACTCTATCTTTAGATGGCATTAAGGTGTCCAAGTGTATTTCGACTTTTCATCAATAAATTTCACAAAGTACTTATTATTATCTCTTGATAAACATTGGGAAGTCCATACATCCGAGTGGACCTAATCAAAAACATTTTTCATATATGGTACAGGACTTAGGAAATACATTTTTACAATGTTTTCCTAAAATACGAGACTCACAAACCGAGTTATTATACGAAATATTAGGCAAAATTATTTCCAAGGCACGCGACTGAGGATGTCAAAATCTAGTGTGCCATATTGCATTAGAACTACTAGCTAAGCATGAATTAAAACTTGATAAAGTAGTATCGCTTGTAGAATCTTCTAAGATGTCTAAGTCTCCTGTTGTGTTTCCTTCTCCAAGAACCTTTCTGGTCTTAATATCTTGAAAATGGAAACTATTAGGCCCAAAGATAGCATAAGCATCAAGATCAGTAGTAGCTCTCTTAACCGATACAAAATTCGAAGTGAAAGATGGTATGTAGAAAGCTGAGGAGCACTAATTTCTTCACTCTCATGGTCTTGACTAACTATTGGCTCCATTCCTCCTATTTCTTCTTCTTCATGATGAGCTTGGTCTTGATTACCATTATCCAAGTTGTTTGTTTCTTATTCACTGTTATTTTCAGAATTTGGTCTTTCTTGTGTCTAATGATCTGGTTGCTCTTTATGAGAGTCTCTTGGAGCCGGATTTCCCAGATGATTGAGTAAGAACTCTAAGCTGGCGGTTCTATCTGATGGAGAACGGGCTAGGTCTTTAACACAATCCCAATTTTGCTTCTTGTCAAAGTAACCTTGGTTTTCTATGAACTTCATCTCTCTTGAAACCAGGGTTCATTTCCGGATGGGTTCATAGCACTTATACCTCTTTTGAGTGGTAGAATAGCTTATGAATAGACATCTTGTGCTTTTGGCTTCTAGTTTTATCCCTTTGAGTGCCTGGGACAAATAGAAAACACAAACACCCTAGAACTCGTAAGTGATTGATAAAGGGTTAATTGTGATTTAAAACTTCAAAGGGAGAGACGTCCTTTATGACTCTTGTTAGAATTCGGTTGATAAGACAGCAAGCCGTCATGACTTCATCTCCCCAGAAACTTCTTTGTAGGTTGGAATGGAACATCATAGCTCTAGCTACTTCCATGAGATGCGTATTCTTTCTTTCAACTACACCATTTTGTTGAGGTGTGTTTGGGCAGCTCGTTTGGTGGGTTATTCCATGCTTAGCTAGGTGTTCTTTGAATTTGTGGCTTGTATATTCCCCTCCGTTATCCATTCGAAGTACCTTAACATTTGTTTTGAATTGATAAGTAATGTAGTTCCGAAAATTAATGAAAGCGTCAAATACTCTATCTTTAGATGGCATTAAGGTGTCCAAGTGTATTTCGACTTTTCATCAATAAATTTCACAAAGTACTTATTATTATCTCTTGATAAACATTGGGAAGTCCATACATCCGAGTGGACCAAATCAAAAACATTTTTCATATATGGTACAGGACTTAGGAAATACATTTTTACAATGTTTTCCTAAAATACGAGACTCACAAACCAAGTTATTATACAAAATATTAGGCAAAATTATTTCCAAGGCACGCGACTAAGGATGTCCCAATCTAGTGTGCTATATTGCATTCGAACTACTAGCTAAACATGAATTAAAACTTGATAAAGTAGGATCGCTTGTAGAATCTTCTAAGATGTATAAGTCTCCTGTTGTGTTTCCTTCTCCAAGAACCTTTCTGGTTTAAATATCTTGAAAATGGAAACTATTAGGCCCGAAGATACAAAATTCGAAGTGAAAGATGGCATGTAGAAAGCTGAGGAGCACTAATTTCTGCACTCTCATGGTCTTGACTAACTATTGGCTCCATTCCTCCTATTTCTTCTTCTTCATGATGAGCTTGGTCTTGATTACCATTATCCAAGGTCTTTGTTTCTTCCTCACTGTTATTTTCAGAATTAGGTCTTTCTTTTGGCTGATGATCTGGTTGCTCTTTATGAAAGTCTCTTGGAGCCGGATTTCCCAGATGATTGAGTAAGAACTCTAAGCTGGCGGTTCTATCTGATGGAGAACGGGCTAGGTCTTTAACACAATCCCAATTTTGCTTCTTGTCAAAGTAACCTTGGTTTTCTATGAACTTCACCTCTCTTGAAACCAGGGTTCATTTCCGGATGGGTTCATAGCACTTATACCTCTTTTGAGTGGTAGAATAGCTTATGAATACACATCTTGTGCTTTTGGCTTCTAGTTTTATCCCTTTGAGTGCCTGGGACAAATAGAAAACACAAACACCCTAGAACTCGTAAGTGATTGATAAAGGGTTAATTGTGATTTAAAACTTCAAAGGGAGAGACGTCCTTTATGACTCTTGTTAGAATTCGGTTGATAAGACAGCAAGCCGTCATGACTTCATCTCCCCAGAAACTTCTTTGTAGGTTGGAATGGAACATCATAGCTCTAGCTACTTCCATGAGATGCGTATTCTTTCTTTCAACTACACCATTTTGTTGAGGTGTGTTTGGGCAGCTCGTTTGGTGGGTTATTCCATGCTTAGCTAGGTGTTCTTTGAATTTGTGGCTTGTATATTCCCCTCCATTATCCGTTCGAAGTACCTTAACATTTGTTTTGAATTGATAAGTAATGTAGTTCCGAAAATTAATGAAAGCGTCAAATACTCTATCTTTAGATGGCATTAAGGTGTCCAAGTGTATTTCGACTTTTCGTCAATAAATTTCACAAAGTACTTATTATTATCTCTTGATAACAATTTGGAAGTCCATACATCCGAGTGGACCAAATCAAAAACATTTTTCATATATGGTACAGGACTTAGGAAATACATTTTTACAATGTTTTCCTAAAATACGGGACTCATAAACCGAGTTATTATACAAAATATTAGGCAAAATTATTTCCAAGGCACGCGACTGAGGATGTCCCAATCTAGTGTGCCATATTGCATTCGAACTACTAGCTAAACATGAATTAAAACTTGATAAAGTAGGATCGCTTGTAGAATCTTCTAAGATGTATAAGTCTCCTGTTGTGTTTCCTTCTCCAAGAACCTTTCTGGTCTTAATATCTTGAAAATGGAAACTATTAGGCCCAAAGATAGCATAAGCATCAAGATCAGTAGTGGCTCTCTTAACCGATACAAAATTCGAAGTGAAAGATGGCATGTAGAAAGCTGAGGAGCACTAATTTCTTCACTCTCATGGTCTTGACTAACTATTGGCTCCATTCCTCCTATTTCTTCTTCTTCATGATGAGCTTGGTCTTGATTACCATTATCCAAGTTGTTTGTTTCTTCCTCACTGTAATTTTCAGAATTAGGTCTTTCTTGTGGCTGATGATCTGGTTGCTCTTTATGAGAGTCTCGTGGAACCGGATTTCCCAGATGATTGAGTAAGAACTCTAAGCTGGCGGTTCTATCTGAAGGAGAACGGGCTAGGTCTTTAACACAATTCCAATTTTGCTTCTTGTCAAAGTAACCTTGGTTTTCTATGAACTTCACCTCTCTTGAAACCAGGGTTCACTTCCGGATGGGGTCATAGCACTTATACCTCTTTTGAGTGGTAGAATAGCTTATGACTACACATCTTGTGCTTTTGGCTTCTAGTTTTATCCCTTTCAGTGCTTGGGACAAATCAAAAAACACAAACACCCTAGAACTCGTAAGTGATTGATAAAGGGTTAATTGTGATTTAAAACTTCAAAGGGAGAGACGTCCTTTATGACTCTTGTTGGAATTCGGTTGATAAGACAGCAAGCCGTCATGACTTCATCTCCCCAGAAACTTCTTCGTAGGTTGGAATGGAACATCATAGCTCTAGCTACTTCCATGAGATGCGTATTCTTTCTTTCAACTACACCATTTTGTTGAGGTGTGTATGGGCAGCTCGTTTGGTGGATTATTCCATGCTTAGCTAGGTGTTCTTTGAATTTGTGGCTTGTATATTCCCCTCCATTATCCGTTCGAAGTACATTAACATTTGTTTTGAATTGATAAGTAATGTAGTTCCGTAAATTAATGAAACCGTCAAATACTCTATCTTTAGATGGCATTAAGGTGTCCAAGTGTATTTCGACTTTTCATCAATAAATTTCACAAAGTACTTATTATTATCTCTTGATAAACATTGGGTAGTCCATACATCCGAGTGGACCAAATCAAAAACATTTTTCATATATGGTACAGGACTTAGGAAATACAGTTTTACAATGTTTTCCTAAAATACGAGACTCACAAACCGAGTTATTGTACAAATATTAGGCAAAATAATTTCCAAGGCACGCGGCTGAGGATGTCAAAATCTAGTGTGCCATATTGCATTAGAACTACTAGCTAAGCATGAATTAAAACTTGATAAAGTAGGATCGCTTGTAGAATCTTCTAAGATGTCTAAGTCTCCTGTTGTGTTTCCTTCTCCAAGAACCTTTCTGGTCTTAATATCTTGAAAATGGAAACTATTAGGCCCAAAGATAGCATAAGCATCAAGATCAGTAGTAGCTCTCTTAACCGATACAAAATTCGAAGTGAAAGATGGCATGTAGAAAGCTGAGGAGCACTAATTTCTTCACTCTCATGGTCTTGACTAACTATTGGCTCCATTCCTCCTATTTCTTCTTCTTCATGATGAGCTTGGTCTTGATTACCATTATCCAAGTTGTTTGTTTCTTATTCACTGTTATTTTCAGAATTTGGTCTTTCTTGTGTCTAATGATCTGGTTGCTCTTTATGAGAGTCTCTTGGAGCCGGATTTTCCAGATGATTGAGTAAGAACTCTAAGCTGGCGGTTCTATTTGAAGGAGAACGGGCTAGGTCTTTAACACAATCCCAATTTTGCTTCTTGTCAAAGTAACCTTGGTTTTCTATGAACTTCACTTCTCTTGAAACCAGGGTTCACTTCCGGATGGGGTCATAGCACTTATACCTCTTTTGAGTGGTAGAATAGCTTATGAATACACATCTTGTGCTTTTGGCTTCTAGTTTTATCCCTCTGAGTGCCTGGGACAAATAGAAAACACAAACACCCTAGAACTCGTAAGTGATTGATAAAGGGTTAATTGTGATTTAAAACTTCAAATGGAGAGACGTTCTTGATGACTCTTGTTAGAATTTGGTTGATAAGACAGCAAGCCGTCATGACTTCATCTCCCTAGAAACTTCTTTGTAGATTGGAATGGAACATCATAGGTCTAGCTACTTCCATGAGATGCGTATTCTTTCTTTCAACTACACCATTTTGTTGAGGTGTGTATGGGCAGCTCGTTTGGTGGATTATTCCATGCTTAGCTAGGTGTTCTTTGAATTTGTGGCTTGTATATTCCCCTCCATTATCCATTCGAAGTACCTTAACATTTGTTTTGAATTGATAAGTAATGTAGTTCCGAAAATTAATGAAAGCGTCAAATACTCTATCTTTAGATGGCATTAAGGTGTCCAAGTGTATTTCGACTTTTCATCAATAAATTTCACAAAGTACTTATTATTATCTCTTGATAAACATTGGGAAGTCCATACATCCGAGTGGACCTAATCAAAAACATTTTTCATATATGGTACAGGACTTAGGAAATACATTTTTACAATGTTTTCCTAAAATACGAGACTCACAAACCGAGTTATTATACGAAATATTAGGCAAAATTATTTCCAAGGCACGCGACTGAGGATGTCAAAATCTAGTGTGCCATATTGCATTAGAACTACTAGCTAAGCATGAATTAAAACTTGATAAAGTAGGATCGCTTGTAGAATCTTCTAAGATGTCTAAGTCTCCTGTTGTGTTTCCTTCTCCAAGAACCTTTCTGGTCTTAATATCTTGAAAATGGAAACTATTAGGCCCAAAGATAGCATAAGCATCAAGATCAGTAGTAGCTCTCTTAACCGATACAAAATTCGAAGTGAAAGATGGCATGTAGAAAGCTGAGGAGCACTAATTTCTTCACTCTCATGGTCTTGACTAACTATTGGCTCCATTCCTCCTATTTCTTCTTCTTCATGATGAGCTTGGTCTTGATTACCATTATCCAAGTTGTTTGTTTCTTATTCACTGTTATTTTCAGAATTTGGTCTTTCTTGTGTCTAATGATCTGGTTGCTCTTTATGAGAGTCTTTTGGAGCCGGATTTTCCAGATGATTGAGTAAGAACTCTAAGCTGGCGGTTCTATTTGAAGGAGAACGGGCTAGGTCTTTAACACAATCCCAATTTTGCTTCTTGTCAAAGTAACCTTGGTTTTCTATGAACTTCACTTCTCTTGAAACCAGGGTTCACTTCCGGATGGGGTCATAGCACTTATACCTCTTTTGAGTGGTAGAATAGCTTATGAATACACATCTTGTGCTTTTGGCTTCTAGTTTTATCCCTCTGAGTGCCTGGGACAAATAGAAAACACAAACACCCTAGAACTCGTAAGTGATTGATAAAGGGTTAATTGTGATTTAAAACTTCAAATGGAGAGACGTTCTTTATGACTCTTGTTGGAATTCGGTTGATAAGACAGCAAGCCGTCATGACTTCATCTCCCCAGAAACTTCTTTGTAGGTTGGAATGGAACATCATAGCTCTAGCTACTTCCATGAGATGCGTATTCTTTCTTTCAACTACACCATTTTGTTGAGGTGTGTATGGGCAGCTCGTTTGGTGGATTATTCCATGCTTAGCTAGGTGTTCTTTGAATTTGTGGCTTGTATATTCCCCTCCATTATCCATTCGAAGTACCTTAACATTTGTTTTGAATTGATAAGTAATGTAGTTCCAAAAATTAATGAAAGCGTCAAATACTCTATCTTTAGATGGCATTAAGGTGTCCAAGTGTATTTCGACTTTTCATCAATAAATTTCACAAAGTACTTATTATTATCTCTTGATAAACATTGGGAAGTCCATACATCCGAGTGGACCAAATCAAAAACATTTTTCATATATGGTACAGGACTTAGGAAATACATTTTTATGACTCTTATTGGAATTCGGTTGATAAGACAGCAAGCCGTCATGACTTCATCTCCCCAGAAACTTCTTTGTAGGTTGGAATGGAACATCATAGCTCTAGCTACTTCCATGAGATGCGTATTCTTTCTTTCAACTACACCATTTTGTTGAGGTGTGTTTGGGCAGCTCGTTTGGTGGGTTATTCCATGCTTAGCTAGGTGTTCTTTGAATTTGTGGCTTGTATATTCCCCTCCATTATCCGTTCGAAGTACCTTAACATTTGTTTTGAATTGATAAGTAATGTAGTTACGAAACTTAATGAAAGCGTCAAATACTCTATCTTTAGATGGCATTAAGGTGTCCAAGTGTATTTCGACTTTTCATCAATAAATTTCACAAAGTACTTATTATTATCTCTTGATAACAATTTGGAAGTCCATACATCCGAGTGGACCTAATCAAAAACATTTTTCATATATGGTACAGGACTTAGGAAATACATTTTTACAATGTTTTCCTAAAATACGAGACTCACAAACCGAGTTATTATACAAAATATTAGGCAAAATTATTTCCAAGGCACGCGACTGAGGATGTCCCAATCTAGTGTGCCATATTGCATTAGAACTACTAGCTAAGCATGAATTAAAACTTGATAAAGTAGGATCGCTTGTAGAATCTTCTAAGATGTCTAAGTCTCCTGTTGTGTTTCCTTCTCCAAGAACCTTTCTGGTCTTAATATCTTGAAAATGGAAACTATTAGGCCCAAAGATAGCATAAGCATCAAGATCAGTAGTAGCTCTCTTAACCGATACAAAATTCGAAGTGAAAGATGGCATGTAGAAAGCTCAGGAGCACTAATTTCTTCATTCTCATGGTCTTGACTAACTATTGGCTCCATTCCTCCTATTTCTTCTTCTTCATGATGAGCTTGGTCTTGATTACCATTATCCAAGTTGTTTGTTTTTTCCTCAATGTTATTTTCAGAATTAGGTCTTTCTTGTGGCTGATGATCTGGTTGCTCTTTATGAGAGTCTCTTGGAGCCGGATTTCCCAGATGATTGAGTAAGAACTCTACGCTGGCGGTTCTATCTGAAGAAGAACGGGCTAGGTCTTTAACACAATCCCAATTTTGCTTCTTGTCAAAGTAACCTTGGTTTTCTATGAACTTCACTTCTCTTGTAACCAGGGTTCATTTCCGGATGGGTTCATAGCACTTATACCTCTTTTGAGTGGTAGAATAGCTTATGAATACACATCTTGTGCTTTTGGCTTCTAGTTTTATCCCTTTGAGTGCCTGGGACAAATAGAAAACACAAACACCCTAGAACTCGTAAGTGATTGATAAAGGGTTAATTGTGATTTAAAACTTCAAAGGGAGAGACGTCCTTTATGACTCTTGTTAGAATTCGGTTGATAAGACAGCAAGCCGTCATGACTTCATCTCCCCAGAAACTTCTTTGTAGGTTGGAATGGAACATCATAGCTCTAGCTACTTCCATGAGATGTGTATTCTTTCTTTCAACTACACCATTTTGTTGAGGTGTGTTTGGGCAGCTCGTTTGGTGGGTTATTCCATGCTTAGCTAGGTGTTCTTTGAATTTGTGGCTTGTATATTCCCCTCCATTATCCGTTCGAAGTACCTTAACATTTGTTTTGAATTGATAAGTAATGTAGTTCCGAAAATTAATGAAAGCGTCAAATACTCTATCTTTAGATGGCATTAAGGTGTCCAAGTGTATTTCGACTTTTCGTCAATAAATTTCACAAAGTACTTATTATTATCTCTTGATAACAATTTGGAAGTCCATACATCTGAGTGGACCAAATCAAAAACATTTTTCATATATGGTACAAGACTTAGGAAATACATTTTTACAATGTTTTCCTAAAATACGAGACTCACAAACCGAGTTATTATACAAAATATTAGGCAAAATTATTTCCAAGGCACGCGACTGAGGATGTCCCAATCTAGTGTGCCATATTGCATTTGAACTACTAGCTAAACATGAATTAAAACTTGATAAAGTAGGATCGCTTGTAGAATCTTCTAAGATGTATAAGTCTCCTGTTGTGTTTCCTTCTCCAAGAACCTTTCTGGTCTTAATATCTTGAAAATGGAAACTATTAGGCCCAAAGATAGCATAAGCATCAAGATCAGTAGTGGCTCTCTTAACCGATACAAAATTCGAAGTGAAAGATGGCATGTAGAAAGCTGAGGAGCACTAATTTCTTCATTCTCATGGTCTTGACTAACTATTGGCTCCATTCCTCCTATTTCTTCTTCTTCATGATGAGCTTGGTCTTGATTACCATTATCCAAGTTGTTTGTTTCTTCCTCACTGTTATTTTCAGAATTAGGTCTTTCTTGTGGCTGATGATCTGGTTGCTCTTTATGAGAGTCTCTTGGAGCCGGATTTCCCAGATGATTGAGTAAGAACTCTAAGCTGGCGGTTCTATCTGAAGAAGAACGGGCTAGGTCTTTAACACAATCCCAATTTTGCTTCTTGTCAAAGTAACCTTGGTTTTCTATGAACTTCACCTCTCTTGAAACCAGGGTTCACTTCCGGATGGGGTCATAGCACTTATACCTCTTTTGAGTGGTAGAATAGCTTATGAATACACATCTTGTGCTTTTGCCTTCTAGTTTTATCCCTTTGAGTGCCTGGGACAAATAGAAAACACAAACACCCTAGAACTCGTAAGTGATTGATAAAGGGTTAATTGTGATTTAAAACTTCAAAGGGAGAAAATCCTTTATGACTCTTGTTGGAATTCGGTTGATAAGACAGCAAGCCGTCATGACTTCATCTCCCCAGAAACTTCTTTGTAGGTTGGAATGGAACATCATAGCTCTAGCTACTTCAATGAGATGCGTATTCTTTCTTTCAACTACACCATTTTGTTGAGGTGTGTATGGGCAGCTCGTTTGGTGGATTATTCCATGCTTAGGTAGGTGTTCTTTGAATTTGTGGCTTGTATATTCCCCTCCATTATCCGTTCGAAGTACCTTAACATTTGTTTTGAATTGATAAGTAATGTAGTTCCGAAAATTAATGAAAGCGTCAAATACTCTATCTTTAGATGGCATTAAGGTGTCCAAGTGTATTTCGACTTTTCATCAATAAATTTCACAAAGTACTTATTATTATCTCTTGATAAACATTGGGAAGTCCATACATCCGAGTGGACCTAATCAAAAACATTTTTCATATATGGTACAGGACTTAGGAAATACATTTTTACAATGTTTTCCTAAAATACGAGACTCACAAACCGAGTTATTATACGAAATATTAGGCAAAATTATTTCCAAGGCACGCGACTGAGGATGTCAAAATCTAGTGTGCCATATTGCATTAGAACTACTAGCTAAGCATGAATTAAAACTTGATAAAGTAGGATCGCTTGTAGAATCTTCTAAGATGTCTAAGTCTCCTGTTGTGTTTCCTTCTCCAAGAACCTTTCTGGTCTTAATATCTTGAAAATGGAAACTATTAGGCCCAAAGATAGCATAAGCATCAAGATCAGTAGTAGCTCTCTTAACCGATACAAAATTCGAAGTGAAAGATGGTATGTAGAAAGCTGAGGAGCACTAATTTCTTCACTCTCATGGTCTTGACTAACTATTGGCTCCATTCCTCCTATTTCTTCTTCTTCATGATGAGCTTGGTCTTGATTACCATTATCCAAGTTGTTTGTTTCTTATTCACTGTTATTTTCAGAATTTGGTCTTTCTTGTGTCTAATGATCTGGTTGCTCTTTATGAGAGTCTCTTAGAGCCGGATTTTCCAGATGATTGAGTAAGAACTCTAAGCTGGCGGTTCTATTTGAAGGAGAACGGGCTAGGTCTTTAACACAATCCCAATTTTGCTTCTTGTCAAAGTAACCTTGGTTTTCTATGAACTTCACTTCTCTTGAAACCAGGGTTCACTTCCGGATGGGGTCATAGCACTTATACCTCTTTTGAGTGGTAGAATAGCTTATGAATACACATCTTGTGCTTTTGGCTTCTAGTTTTATCCCTTTTAGTGCCTGGGACAAATAGAAAACACAAACACCCTAGAACTCGTATGTGATTGATAAAGGGTTAATTGTGATTTAAAACTTCAAATGGAGAGACGTTCTTTATGACTCTTGTTAGAATTCGGTTGATAAGACAGCAAGCCGTCATGACTTCATCTCCCCAGAAACTTCTTTGTAGGTTGGAATGGAACATCATAGCTCTAGCTACTTCCATGAGATGCGTATTCTTTCTTTCAACTACACCATTTTGTTGAGGTGTGTATGGGCAGCTCGTTCGGTGGATTATTCCATGCTTAGCTAGGTGTTCTTTGAATTTGTGGCTTGTATATTCCCCTCCGTTATCCATTCGAAGTACCTTAACATTTGTTTTGAATTGATAAGTAATGTAGTTCCGAAAATTAATGAAAACGTCAAATACTCTATCTTTAGATGGCATTAAGGTGTCCAAGTGTATTTCGACTTTTCATCAATAAATTTCACAAAGTACTTATTATTATCTCTTGATAAACATTGGGAAGTCCATACATCCGAGTGGACCAAATCAAAAACATTTTTCATATATGGTACAGGACTTAGGAAATACATTTTTACAATGTTTTCCTAAAATACGAGACTCACAAACCAAGTTATTATACAAAATATTAGGCAAAATTATTTCCAAGGCACGCGACTAAGGATGTCCCAATCTAGTGTGCCATATTGCATTCGAACTACTAGCTAAACATGAATTAAAACTTGATAAAGTAGGATCGCTTGTAGAATCTTCTAAGATGTATAAGTCTCCTGTTGTGTTTCCTTCTCCAAGAACCTTTCTGGTTTAAATATCTTGAAAATGGAAACTATTAGGCCCGAAGATAGCATAAGCATCAAGATCAGTAGTGGCTCTCTTAACAGATACAAAATTCGAAGTGAAAGATGGCATGTAGAAAGCTGAGGAGCACTAATTTCTGCACTCTCATGGTCTTGACTAACTATTGGCTCCATTCCTCCTATTTCTTCTTCTTCATGATGAGCTTGGTCTTGATTACCATTATCCAAGGTCTTTGTTTCTTCCTCACTGTTATTTTCAGAATTAGGTCTTTCTTTTGGCTGATGATCTGGTTGCTCTTTATGAGAGTCTCTTGGAGCCGGATTTCCCAGATGATTGAGTAAGAACTCTAAGCTGGCGGTTCTATCTGATGGAGAACGGGCTAGGTCTTTAACACAATCCCAATTTTGCTTCTTGTCAAAGTAACCTTGGTTTTCTATGAACTTCACCTCTCTTGAAACCAGGGTTCATTTCCGGATGGGTTCATAGCACTTATACCTCTTTTGAGTGGTAGAATAGCTTATGAATACACATCTTGTGCTTTTGGCTTCTAGTTTTATCCCTTTGAGTGCCTGGGACAAATAGAAAACACAAACACCCTAGAACTCGTAAGTGATTGATAAAGGGTTAATTGTGATTTAAAACTTCAAAGGGAGAGACGTCCTTTATGACTCTTGTTAGAATTCGGTTGATAAGACAGCAAGCCGTCATGACTTCATCTCCCCAGAAACTTCTTTGTAGGTTGGAATGGAACATCATAGCTCTAGCTACTTCCATGAGATGTGTATTCTTTCTTTCAACTACACCATTTTGTTGAGGTGTGTTTGGGCAGCTCGTTTGGTGGGTTATTCCATGCTTAGCTAGGTGTTCTTTGAATTTGTGGCTTGTATATTCCCCTCCGTTATCCATTCGAAGTACCTTAACATTTGTTTTGAATTGATAAGTAATGTAGTTCCGAAAATTAATGAAAGCGTCAAATACTCTATCTTTAGATGGCATTAAGGTGTCCAAGTGTATTTCGACTTTTCATCAATAAATTTCACAAAGTACTTATTATTATCTCTTGATAAACATTGGGAAGTCCATACATCCGAGTGGACAAAATCAAAAACATTTTTCATATATGGTACAGGACTTAGGAAATACATTTTTACAATGTTTTCCTAAAATACGAGACTCACAAACCAAGTTATTATACAAAATATTAGGCAAAATTATTTCCAAGGCACGCGACTAAGGATGTCCCAATCTAGTGTGCCATATTGCATTCGAACTACTAGCTAAACATGAATTAAAACTTGATAAAGTAGGATCGCTTGTAGAATCTTCTAAGATGTATAAGTCTCCTGTTGTGTTTCCTTCTCCAAGAACCTTTCTGGTTTAAATATCTTGAAAATGGAAACTATTAGGCCCGAAGATAGCATAAGCATCAAGATCAGTAGTGGCTCTCTTAACAGATACAAAATTCGAAGTGAAAGATGGCATGTAGAAAGCTGAGGAGCACTAATTTCTGCACTCTCATGGTCTTGACTAACTATTGGCTCCATTCCTCCTATTTCTTCTTCTTCATGATGAGCTTGGTCTTGATTACCATTATCCAAGGTCTTTGTTTCTTCCTCACTGTTATTTTCAGAATTAGGTCTTTCTTTTGGCTGATGATCTGGTTGCTCTTTATGAAAGTCTCTTGGAGCCGGATTTCCCAGATGATTGAGTAAGAACTCTAAGCTGGCGGTTCTATCTGATGGAGAACGGGCTAGGTCTTTAACACAATCCCAATTTTGCTTCTTGTCAAAGTAACCTTGGTTTTCTATGAACTTCACCTCTCTTGAAACCAGGGTTCATTTCCGGATGGGTTCATAGCACTTATACCTCTTTTGAGTGGTAGAATAGCTTATGAATACACATTTTGTGCTTTTGGCTTCTAGTTTTATCCCTTTGAGTGCCTGGGACAAATAGAAAACACAAACACCCTAGAACTCGTAAGTGATTGATAAAGGGTTAATTGTGATTTAAAACTTCAAAGGGAGAGACGTCCTTTATGACTCTTGTTAGAATTCGGTTGATAAGACAGCAAGCCGTCATGACTTCATCTCCCCAGAAACTTCTTTGTAGGTTGGAATGGAACATCATAGCTCTAGCTACTTCCATGAGATGCGTATTCTTTCTTTCAACTACACCATTTTGTTGAGGTGTGTTTGGGCAGCTCGTTTGGTGGGTTATTCCATGCTTAGCTAGGTGTTCTTTGAATTTGTGGCTTGTATATTCCCCTCCATTATCCGTTCGAAGTACCTTAACATTTGTTTTGAATTGATAAGTAATGTAGTTCCGAAAATTAATGAAAGCGTCAAATACTCTATCTTTAGATGGCATTAAGGTGTCCAAGTGTATTTCGACTTTTCGTCAATAAATTTCACAAAGTACTTATTATTATCTCTTGATAACAATTTGGAAGTCCATACATCCGAGTGGACCAAATCAAAAACATTTTTCATATATGGTACAGGACTTAGGAAATACATTTTTACAATGTTTTCCTAAAATACGGGACTCATAAACCGAGTTATTATACAAAATATTAGGCAAAATTATTTCCAAGGCACGCGACTGAGGATGTCCCAATCTAGTGTGCCATATTGCATTCGAACTACTAGCTAAACATGAATTAAAACTTGATAAAGTAGGATCGCTTGTAGAATCTTCTAAGATGTATAAGTCTCCTGTTGTGTTTCCTTCTCCAAGAACCTTTCTGGTCTTAATATCTTGAAAATGGAAACTATTAGGCCCAAAGATAGCATAAGCATCAAGATCAGTAGTGGCTCTCTTAACCGATACAAAATTCGAAGTGAAAGATGGCATGTAGAAAGCTGAGGAGCACTAATTTCTTCACTCTCATGGTCTTGACTAACTATTGGCTCCATTCCTCCTATTTCTTCTTCTTCATGATGAGCTTGGTCTTGATTACCATTATCCAAGTTGTTTGTTTCTTCCTCACTGTTATTTTCAGAATTAGGTCTTTCTTGTGGCTGATGATCTGGTTGCTCTTTATGAGAGTCTCTTGGAGCCGGATTTCCCAGATGATTGAGTAAGAACTCTAAGCTGGCGGTTCTATCTGAAGAAGAACGGGCTAGGTCTTTAACACAATCCCAATTTTGCTTCTTGTCAAAGTAACCTTAGTTTTCTATGAACTTCACCTCTCTTGAAACCAGGGTTCATTTCCGGATGGGTTCATAGCACTTATACCTCTTTTGAGTGGTAGAATAGCTTATGAATACACATCTTGTGCTTTTGGCTTCTAGTTTTATCCCTTTGAGTGCCTGGGACAAATAGAAAACACAAACACCCTAGAACTAGTAAGTGATTGATAAAGGGTTAATTGTGATTTAAAACTTCAAAGGGAGAGACATCCTTTATGACTCTTGTTGGAATTCGGTTGATAAGACAGCAAGCCGTCATGACTTCATCTCCCCAGAAACTTCTTTGTAGGTTGGAATGGAACATCATAGCACTAGCTACTTCAATGAGATGCGTATTCTTTCTTTCAACTACACCATTTTGTTGAGGTGTGTATGGGCAGCTCGTTTGGTGGATTATTCCATGCTTAGCTAGGTGTTCTTTGAATTTGTGGCTTGTATATTCCCCTCCATTATCCGTTCGAAGTACCTTAACATTTGTTTTGAATTGATAAGTAATGTAGTTCCGAAAATTAATGAAAGCATCAAATACTCTATCTTTAGATGGCATTAAGGTGACCAAGTGTGTTTCGACTTTTTATCAATAAATTTCACAAAGTACTTATTATTATCTCTTGATAAACATTGGAAAGTCCATATATCCGAGTGGACCAAATCAAAAACATTTTTCATATATGGTACAAGACTTAGGAAATACATTTTTACAATGTTTTCCTAAAATACGAGACTCACAAACCGAGTTATTATACAAAATATTAGGCAAAATTATTTCCAAGGCACGCGACTGAGGATGTCCCAATCTAGTGTGCCATATTGCATTCGAACTACTAGCTAAACATGAATTAAAACTTGATAAAGTAGGATCGCTTGTAGAATCTTCTAAGATGTATAAGTCTCCTGTTGTGTTTCCTTCTCCAAGAACCTTTCTGGTCTTAATATCTTGAAAATGGAAACTATTAGGCCCAAAGATAGCATAAGCATCAAGATCAGTAGTGGCTCTCTTAACCGATACAAAATTTGAAGTGAAAGATGGCATGTACAAAGCTGAGGAGCACTAATTTCTTCACTCTCATGGTCTTGACTAACTATTGGCTCCATTCCTCCTATTTCTTCTTCTTCATGATGAGCTTGGTCTTGATTACCATTATCCAAGTTGTTTGTTTCTTCCTCACTGTAATTTTCAGAATTAGGTCTTTCTTGTGGCTGATGATCTGGTTGCTCTTTATGAGAGTCTCGTGGAACCGGATTTCCCAGATGATTGAGTAAGAACTCTAAGCTGGCGGTTCTATCTGAAGGAGAACGGGCTAGGTCTTTAACACAATTCCAATTTTGCTTCTTGTCAAAGTAACCTTGGTTTTCTATGAACTTCACCTCTCTTGAAACCAGGGTTCACTTCCGGATGGGGTCATAGCACTTATACCTCTTTTGAGTGGTAGAATAGCTTATGACTACACATCTTGTGCCTTTGGCTTCTAGTTTTATCCCTTTGAGTGCTTGGGACAAATCAAAAAACACAAACACCCTAGAACTCGTAAGTGATTGATAAAGGGTTAATTGTGATTTAAAACTTCAAAGGGAGAGACGTCCTTTATGACTCTTGTTGGAATTCGGTTGATAAGACAGCAAGCCGTCATGACTTCATCTCCCCAGAAACTTCTTCGTAGGTTGGAATGGAACATCATAGCTCTAGCTACTTCCATGAGATGCGTATTCTTTCTTTCAACTACACCATTTTGTTGAGGTGTGTATGGGCAGCTCGTTTGGTGGATTATTCCATGCTTAGCTAGGTGTTCTTTGAATTTGTGGCTTGTATATTCCCCTCCATTATCCGTTCGAAGTACATTAACATTTGTTTTGAATTGATAAGTAATGTAGTTCCGTAAATTAATGAAACCGTCAAATACTCTATCTTTAGATGGCATTAAGGTGTCCAAGTGTATTTCGACTTTTCATCAATAAATTTCACAAAGTACTTATTATTATCTCTTGATAAACATTGGGAAGTCCATACATCCGAGTGGACCAAATCAAAAACATTTTTCATATATGGTACAGGACTTAGGAAATACAGTTTTACAATGTTTTCCTAAAATACGAGACTAACAAACCGAGTTATTGTACAAATATTAGGCAAAATAATTTCCAAGGCACGCGGCTGAGGATGTCAAAATCTAGTGTGCCATATTGCATTAGAACTACTAGCTAAGCATGAATTAAAACTTGATAAAGTAGGATCGCTTGTAGAATCTTCTAAGATGTCTAAGTCTCCTGTTGTGTTTCCTTCTCCAAGAACCTTTCTGGTCTTAATATCTTGAAAATGGAAACTATTAGGCCCAAAGATAGCATAAGCATCAAGATCAGTAGTAGCTCTCTTAACCGATACAAAATTCGAAGTGAAAGATGGCATGTAGAAAGCTGAGGAGCACTAATTTCTTCACTCTCATGGTCTTGACTAACTATTGGCTCCATTCCTCCTATTTCTTCTTCTTCATGATGAGCTTGGTCTTGATTACCATTATCCAAGTTGTTTGTTTCTTATTCACTGTTATTTTCAGAATTTGGTCTTTCTTGTGTCTAATGATCTGGTTGCTCTTTATGAGAGTCTCTTGGAGCCGGATTTTCCAGATGATTGAGTAAGAACTCTAAGCTGGCGGTTCTATTTGAAGGAGAACGGGCTAGGTCTTTAACACAATCCCAATTTTGCTTCTTGTCAAAGTAACCTTGGTTTTCTATGAACTTCACTTCTCTTGAAACCAGGGTTCACTTCCGGATGGGGTCATAGCACTTATACCTCTTTTGAGTGGTAGAATAGCTTATGAATACACATCTTGTGCTTTTGGCTTCTAGTTTTATCCCTCTGAGTGCCTGGGACAAATAGAAAACACAAACACCCTAGAACTCGTAAGTGATTGATAAAGGGTTAATTGTGATTTAAAACTTCAAATGGAGAGACGTTCTTGATGACTCTTGTTAGAATTTGGTTGATAAGACAGCAAGCCGTCATGACTTCATCTCCCTAGAAACTTCTTTGTAGATTGGAATGGAACATCATAGCTCTAGCTACTTCCATGAGATGCGTATTCTTTCTTTCAACTACACCATTTTGTTGAGGTGTGTATGGGCTGCTCGTTTGGTGGATTATTCCATGCTTAGCTAGGTGTTCTTTGAATTTGTGGCTTGTATATTCCCCTCCATTATCCATTCGAAGTACCTTAACATTTGTTTTGAATTGATAAGTAATGTAGTTCCGAAAATTAATGAAAGCGTCAAATACTCTATCTTTAGATGGCATTAAGGTGTCCAAGTGTATTTCGACTTTTCATCAATAAATTTCACAAAGTACTTATTATTATCTCTTGATAAACATTAGGAAGTCCATACATCCGAGTGGACCTAATCAAAAACATTTTTCATATATGGTACAGGACTTAGGAAATACATTTTTACAATGTTTTCCTAAAATACGAGACTCACAAACCGAGTTATTATACGAAATATTAGGCAAAATTATTTCCAAGGCACGCGACTGAGGATGTCAAAATCTAGTGTGCCATATTGCATTAGAACTACTAGCTAAGCATGAATTAAAACTTGATAAAGTAGGATCGCTTGTAGAATCTTCTAAGATGTCTAAGTCTCCTGTTGTGTTTCCTTCTCCAAGAACCTTTCTGGTCTTAATATCTTGAAAATGGAAACTATTAGGCCCAAAGATAGCATAAGCATCAAGATCAGTAGTAGCTCTCTTAACCGATACAAAACTCGAAGTGAAAGATGGCATGTAGAAAGCTGAGGAGCACTAATTTCTTCACTCTCATGGTCTTGACTAACTATTGGCTCCATTCCTCCTATTTCTTCTTCTTCATGATGAGCTTGGTCTTGATTACCATTATCCAAGTTGTTTGTTTCTTATTCACTGTTATTTTCAGAATTTGGTCTTTCTTGTGTCTAATGATCTGGTTGCTCTTTATGAGAGTCTCTTGGAGCCGGATTTTCCAGATGATTGAGTAAGAACTCTAAGCTGGCGGTTCTATTTGAAGGAGAACGGGCTAGGTCTTTAACACAATCCCAATTTTGCTTCTTGTCAAAGTAACCTTGGTTTTCTATGAACTTCACTTCTCTTGAAACCAGGGTTCACTTCCGGATGGGGTCATAGCACTTATACCTCTTTTGAGTGGTAGAATAGCTTATGAATACACATCTTGTGCTTTTGGCTTCTAGTTTTATCCCTCTGAGTGCCTGGGACAAATAGAAAACACAAACACCCTAGAACTCGTAAGTGATTGATAAAGGGTTAATTGTGATTTAAAACTTCAAATGGAGAGACGTTCTTTATGACTCTTGTTGGAATTCGGTTGATAAGACAGCAAGCCGTCATGACTTCATCTCCCCAGAAACTTCTTTGTAGGTTGGAATGGAACATCATAGCTCTAGCTACTTCCATGAGATGCGTATTCTTTCTTTCAACTACACCATTTTGTTGAGGTGTGTATGGGCTGCTCGTTTGGTGGATTATTCCATGCTTAGCTAGGTGTTCTTTGAATTTGTGGCTTGTATATTCCCCTCCATTATCCATTCGAAGTACCTTAACATTTGTTTTGAATTGATAAGTAATGTAGTTCCGAAAATTAATGAAAGCGTCAAATACTCTATCTTTAGATGGCATTAAGGTGTCCAAGTGTATTTCGACTTTTCATCAATAAATTTCACAAAGTACTTATTATTATCTCTTGATAAACATTGGGAAGTCCATACATCCGAGTGGACCTAATCAAAAACATTTTTCATATATGGTACAGGACTTAGGAAATACATTTTTACAATGTTTTCCTAAAATACGAGACTCACAAACCGAGTTATTATACGAAATATTAGGCAAAATTATTTCCAAGGCACGCGACTGAGGATGTCAAAATCTAGTGTGCCATATTGCATTAGAACTACTAGCTAAGCATGAATTAAAACTTGATAAAGTAGGATCGCTTGTAGAATCTTCTAAGATGTCTAAGTCTCCTGTTGTGTTTCCTTCTCCAAGAACCTTTCTGGTCTTAATATCTTGAAAATGGAAACTATTAGGCCCAAAGATAGCATAAGCATCAAGATCAGTAGTAGCTCTCTTAACCGATACAAAATTCGAAGTGAAAGATGGCATGTAGAAAGCTGAGGAGCACTAATTTCTTCACTCTCATGGTCTTGACTAACTATTGGCTCCATTCCTCCTATTTCTTCTTCTTCATGATGAGCTTGGTCTTGATTACCATTATCCAAGTTGTTTGTTTCTTATTCACTGTTATTTTCAGAATTTGGTCTTTCTTGTGTCTAATGATCTGGTTGCTCTTTATGAGAGTCTTTTGGAGCCGGATTTTCCAGATGATTGAGTAAGAACTCTAAGCTGGCGGTTCTATTTGAAGGAGAACGGGCTAGGTCTTTAACACAATCCCAATTTTGCTTCTTGTCAAAGTAACCTTGGTTTTCTATGAACTTCACTTCTCTTGAAACCAGGGTTCACTTCCGGATGGGGTCATAGCACTTATACCTCTTTTGAGTGGTAGAATAGCTTATGAATACACATCTTGTGCTTTTGGCTTCTAGTTTTATCCCTCTGAGTGCCTGGGACAAATAGAAAACACAAACACCCTAGAACTCGTAAGTGATTGATAAAGGGTTAATTGTGATTTAAAACTTCAAATGGAGAGACGTTCTTTATGACTCTTGTTGGAATTCGGTTGATAAGACAGCAAGCCGTCATGACTTCATCTCCCCAGAAACTTCTTTGTAGGTTGGAATGGAACATCATAGCTCTAGCTACTTCCATGAGATGCGTATTCTTTCTTTCAACTACACCATTTTGTTGAGGTGTGTATGGGCAGCTCGTTTGGTGGATTATTCCATGCTTAGCTAGGTGTTCTTTGAATTTGTGGCTTGTATATTCCCCTCCATTATCCATTCGAAGTACCTTAACATTTGTTTTGAATTGATAAGTAATGTAGTTCCAAAAATTAATGAAAGCGTCAAATACTCTATCTTTAGATGGCATTAAGGTGTCCAAGTGTATTTCGACTTTTCATCAATAAATTTCACAAAGTACTTATTATTATCTCTTGATAAACATTGGGAAATCCATACATCCGAGTGGACCAAATCAAAAACATTTTTCATATATGGTACAGGACTTAGGAAATACATTTTTACAATGTTTTCCTAAAATACGAGACTCACAAACCAAGTTATTATACAAAATATTAGGCAAAATTATTTCCAAGGCACGCGACTAAGGATGTCCCAATCTAGTGTGCCATATTGCATTCGAACTACTAGCTAAACATGAATTAAAACTTGATAAAGTAGGATCGCTTGTAGAATCTTCTAAGATGTATAAGTCTCCTGTTGTGTTTCCTTCTCCAAGAACCTTTCTGGTTTAAATATCTTGAAAATGGAAACTATTAGGCCCGAAGATAGCATAAGCATCAAGATCAGTAGTGGCTCTCTTAACAGATACAAAATTCGAAGTGAAAGATGGCATGTAGAAAGCTGAGGAGCACTAATTTCTGCACTCTCATGGTCTTGACTAACTATTGGCTCCATTCCTCCTATTTCTTCTTCTTCATGATGAGCTTGGTCTTGATTACCATTATCCAAGTTGTTTGTTTTTTCCTCACTGTTATTTTCAGAATTAGGTCTTTCTTGTGGCTGATGATCTGGTTGCTCTTTATGAGAGTCTCTTGGAGCCGGATTTCCTAGATGATTGAGTAAGAACTCTAAGCTGGCGGTTCTATCTGATGGAGAACGGGCTAGGTCTTTAACACAATCCCAATTTTGCTTCTTGTCAAAGTAACCTTGGTTTTCTATGAACTTCACCTCTCTTGAAACCAGGGTTCATTTCCGGATGGGTTCATAGCACTTATACCTCTTTTGAGTGGTAGAATAGCTTATGAATACACATCTTGTGCTTTTGGCTTCTAGTTTTATCCCTTTGAGTGCCTGGGACAAATAGAAAACACAAACACCCTAGAACTCGTAAGTGATTGATAAAGGGTTAATTGTGATTTAAAACTTCAAAGGGAGAGACGTCCTTTATGACTCTTATTGGAATTCGGTTGATAAGACAGCAAGCCGTCATGACTTCATCTCCCCAGAAACTTCTTTGTAGGTTGGAATGGAACATCATAGCTCTAGCTACTTCCATGAGATGCGTATTCTTTCTTTCAACTACACCATTTTGTTGAGGTGTGTTTGGGCAGCTCGTTTGGTGGGTTATTCCATGCTTAGCTAGGTGTTCTTTGAATTTGTGGCTTGTATATTCCCCTCCATTATCCGTTCGAAGTACCTTAACATTTGTTTTGAATTGATAAGTAATGTAGTTACGAAACTTAATGAAAGCGTCAAATACTCTATCTTTAGATGGCATTAAGGTGTCCAAGTGTATTTCGACTTTTCATCAATAAATTTCACAAAGTACTTATTATTATCTCTTGATAACAATTTGGAAGTCCATACATCCGAGTGGACCAAATCAAAAACATTTTTC
Organism: Cardamine chenopodiifolia; assembly: GCA_963922655.1. NCBI lineage: Eukaryota > Viridiplantae > Streptophyta > Magnoliopsida > Brassicales > Brassicaceae > Cardamine > Cardamine chenopodiifolia. Next base: position 5,259,358 of record OZ000479.1, read on the forward strand.
ATATATGGTACAGGACTTAGGAAATACATTTTTACAATGTTTTCCTAAAATACGAGACTCACAAACCGAGTTATTATACAAAATATTAGGCAAAATTATTTCCAAGGCACGCGACTGAGGATGTCCCAATCTAGTGTGCCATATTGCATTCGAACTACTAGCTAAACATGAATTAAAACTTGATAAAGTAGGATCGCTTGTAGAATCTTCTAAGATGTATAAGTCTCCTGTTGTGTTTCCTTCTCCAAGAACCTTTCTGGTCTTAATATCTTGAAAATGGAAACTATTAGGCCCAAAGATAGCATAAGCATCAAGATCAGTAGTAGCTCTCTTAACCGATACAAAATTCGAAGTGAAAGATGGCATGTAGAAAGCTGAGGAGCACTAATTTCTTCACTCTCATGGTCTTGACTAACTATTGGCTCCTTTCCTCCTATTTCTTCTTCTTCATGATGAGCTTGGTCTTGATTACCATTATCCAAGTTGTTTGTTTCTTATTCACTGTTATTTTCAGAATTTGGTCTTTCTTGTGTCTAATGATCTGGTTGCTCTTTATGAGAGTCTCTTGGAGCCGGATTTTCCAGATGATTGAGTAAGAACTCTAAGCTGGCGGTTCTATTTGAAGGAGAACGGGCTAGGTCTTTAACACAATCCCAATTTTGCTTCTTGTCAAAGTAACCTTGGTTTTCTATGAACTTCACTTCTCTTGAAACCAGGGTTCACTTCCGGATGGGGTCATAGCACTTATACCTCTTTTGAGTGGTAGAATAGCTTATGAATACACATCTTGTGCTTTTGGCTTCTAGTTTTATCCCTCTGAGTGCCTGGGACAAATAGAAAACACAAACACCCTAGAACTCGTAAGTGATTGATAAAGGGTTAATTGTGATTTAAAACTTCAAATGGAGAGACGTTCTTTATGACTCTTGTTGGAATTCGGTTGATAAGACAGCAAGCCGTCATGACTTCATCTCCCCAGAAACTTCTTTGTAGGTTGGAATGGAACATCATAGCTCTAGCTACTTCCATGAGATGCGTATTCTTTCTTTCAACTACACCATTTTGTTGAGGTGTGTATGGGCTGCTCGTTTGGTGGATTATTCCATGCTTAGCTAGGTGTTCTTTGAATTTGTGGCTTGTATATTCCCCTCCATTATCCATTCGAAGTACCTTAACATTTGTTTTGAATTGATAAGTAATGTAGTTCCGAAAATTAATGAAAGCGTCAAATACTCTATCTTTAGATGGCATTAAGGTGTCCAAGTGTATTTCGACTTTTCATCAATAAATTTCACAAAGTACTTATTATTATCTCTTGATAAACATTGGGAAGTCCATACATCCGAGTGGACCTAATCAAAAACATTTTTCATATATGGTACAGGACTTAGGAAATACATTTTTACAATGTTTTCCTAAAATACGAGACTCACAAACCGAGTTATTATACGAAATATTAGGCAAAATTATTTCCAAGGCACGCGACTGAGGATGTCAAAATCTAGTGTGCCATATTGCATTAGAACTACTAGCTAAGCATGAATTAAAACTTGATAAAGTAGGATCGCTTGTAGAATCTTCTAAGATGTCTAAGTCTCCTGTTGTGTTTCCTTCTCCAAGAACCTTTCTGGTCTTAATATCTTGAAAATGGAAACTATTAGGCCCAAAGATAGCATAAGCATCAAGATCAGTAGTAGCTCTCTTAACCGATACAAAATTCGAAGTGAAAGATGGCATGTAGAAAGCTGAGGAGCACTAATTTCTTCACTCTCATGGTCTTGACTAACTATTGGCTCCATTCCTCCTATTTCTTCTTCTTCATGATGAGCTTGGTCTTGATTACCATTATCCAAGTTGTTTGTTTCTTATTCACTGTTATTTTCAGAATTTGGTCTTTCTTGTGTCTAATGATCTGGTTGCTCTTTATGAGAGTCTTTTGGAGCCGGATTTTCCAGATGATTGAGTAAGAACTCTAAGCTGGCGGTTCTATTTGAAGGAGAACGGGCTAGGTCTTTAACACAATCCCAATTTTGCTTCTTGTCAAAGTAACCTTGGTTTTCTATGAACTTCACTTCTCTTGAAACCAGGGTTCACTTCCGGATGGGGTCATAGCACTTATACCTCTTTTGAGTGGTAGAATAGCTTATGAATACACATCTTGTGCTTTTGGCTTCTAGTTTTATCCCTCTGAGTGCCTGGGACAAATAGAAAACACAAACACCCTAGAACTCGTAAGTGATTGATAAAGGGTTAATTGTGATTTAAAACTTCAAATGGAGAGACGTTCTTTATGACTCTTGTTGGAATTCGGTTGATAAGACAGCAAGCCGTCATGACTTCATCTCCCCAGAAACTTCTTTGTAGGTTGGAATGGAACATCATAGCTCTAGCTACTTCCATGAGATGCGTATTCTTTCTTTCAACTACACCATTTTGTTGAGGTGTGTATGGGCAGCTCGTTTGGTGGATTATTCCATGCTTAGCTAGGTGTTCTTTGAATTTGTGGCTTGTATATTCCCCTCCATTATCCGTTCGAAGTACATTAACATTTGTTTTGAATTGATAAGTAATGTAGTTCCGAAAATTAATGAAACCGTCAAATACTCTATCTTTAGATGGCATTAAGGTGTCCAAGTGTATTTCGACTTTTTATCAATAAATTTCACAAAGTACTTATTATTATCTCTTGATAAACATTGGGAAGTCCATACATCCGAGTGGACCAAATCAAAAATATATGGTACAGGACTTAGGAAATACAGTTTTACAATGTTTTCCTAAAATACGAGACTCACAAACCGAGTTATTGTATAAAATATTAGGCAAAATTATTTCCAAGGTACGCGAGTGAGGATGTCCCAATCTAGTGTGCCATATTGCATTAGAACTACTAGCTAAGCATGAATTAAAACTTGATAAAGTAGGATCGCTTGTAGAATCTTCCAAGATGTATAAGTCTCCTGTTGTGTTTCCTTCTCCAAGAACCTTTCTGGTTTTAATATCTTGAAAATGGAAACTATTAGGCCCGAAGATAGCATAAGCATCAAGATTAGTAGTGGCACTCTTAACCGATACAAAATTCGAAGTGAAAGATGGCATGTAGAAAGCTGAGGAGCACTAATTTCTTCACTCTCATGGTCTTGACTAACTATTGGCTCCATTCCTCCTATTGCTTCTTCTTCATGATGAGCTTGGTCTTGATTACCATTATCCAAGTTGTTTGTTTTTTCCTCACTGTTATTTTCAGAATTAGGTCTTTCTTGTGGCTGATGATCTGGTTGCTCTTTATGAGAGTCTCTTGGAGCCGGATTTCCTAGATGATTGAGTAAGAATTCTAAGCTGGCGGTTCTATCTGATGGAGAACGGGCTAGGTCTTTAACACAATCCCAATTTTGCTTCTTGTCAAAGTAACCTTGGTTTTCTATGAACTTCACCTCTCTTGAAACCAGGGTTCATTTCCGGATGGGTTCATAGCACTTATACCTCTTTTGAGTGGTAGAATAGCTTATGAATACACATCTTGTGCTTTTGGCTTCTAGTTTTATCCCTTTGAGTGCCTGGGACAAATAGAAAACACAAACACCCTAGAACTCGTAAGTGATTGATAAAGGGTTAATTGTGATTTAAAACTTCAAATGGAGAGACGTCCTTTATGACTCTTGTTGGAATTCGGTTGATAAGACAGCAAGCCGTCATGACTTCATCTCCCCAGAAACTTCTTTGTAGGTTGGAATGGAACATCATAGCTCTAGCTACTTCCATGAGATGCGTATTCTTTCTTTCAACTACACCATTTTGTTGAGGTGTGTTTGGGCAGCTCGTTTGGTGGGTTATTCCATGCTTAGCTAGGTGTTCTTTGAATTTGTGGCTTGTATATTCCCCTCCATTATCCGTTCGAAGTACCTTAACATTTGTTTTGAATTGATAAGTAATGTAGTTACGAAACTTAATGAAAGCGTCAAATACTCTATCTTTAGATGGCATTAAGGTGTCCAAGTGTATTTCGACTTTTCATCAATAAATTTCACAAAGTACTTATTATTATCTCTTGATAACAATTTGGAAGTCCATACATCCGAGTGGACCAAATCAAAAACATTTTTCATATATGGTACAGGACTTAGGAAATACATTTTTACAATGTTTTCCTAAAATACGAGACTCACAAACCGAGTTATTATACAAAATATTAGGCAAAATTATTTCCAAGGCACGCGACTGAGGATGTCCCAATCTAGTGTGCCATATTGCATTCGAACTACTAGCTAAACATGAATTAAAACTTGATAAAGTAGGATCGCTTGTAGAATCTTCTAAGATGTATAAGTCTCCTGTTGTGTTTCCTTCTCCAAGAACCTTTCTGGTCTTAATATCTTGAAAATGAAAACTATTAGGCCCAAAGATAGCATAAGCATCAAGATCAGTAGTGGCTCTCTTAACCGATACAAAATTTGAAGTGAAAGATGGCATGTAGAAAGCTGAGTAGCACTAATTTCTTCACTCTCATGGTCTTGACTAACTATTGGCTCCATTCCTCCTATTTCTTCTTCTTCATGATGAGCTTGGTCTTGATTACCATTATCCAAGTTGTTTGTTTCTTCCTCACTGTTATTTTCAGAATTAGGTCTTTCTTGTGGCTGATGATCTGGTTGCTCTTTATGAGAGTCTCTTGGAACCGGATTTTCCAGATGATTGAGTAAGAACTCTAAGCTGGCGGTTCTATCTGAAGGAGAACGGGCTAGGTCTTTAACACAATTCCAATTTTGCTTCTTGTCAAAGTAACCTTGGTTTTCTATGAACTTCACCTCTCTTGAAACCAGGGTTCACTTCCGGATGGGGTCATAGCACTTATACCTCTTTTGAGTGGTAGAATAGCTTATGACTACACATCTTGTGCTTTTGGCTTCTAGTTTTATCCCTTTGAGTGCTTGGGACAAATAAAAAACACAAACACCCTAGAACTCGTAAGTGATTGATAAAGGGTTAATTGTGATTTAAACCATCAAAGGGAGAGACATCCTTTATGACTCTTGTTGGAATTCGGTTGATAAGACAGCAAGCCGTCATGACTTCATCTCCCCAGAAACTTCTTTGTAGGTTGGAATGGAACATCATAGCTCTAGCTACTTCCATGAGATGCGTATTCTTTCTTTCAACTACACCATTTTGTTGAGGTGTGTATGGGCAGCTCGTTTGGTGGATTATTCCATGCTTAGCTAGGTGTTCTTTGAATTTGTGGCTTGTATATTCCCCTCCATTATCCGTTCGAAGTACATTAACATTTGTTTTGAATTGATAAGTAATGTAGTTCCGAAAATTAATGAAACCGTCAAATACTCTATCTTTAGATGGCATTAAGGTGTCCAAGTGTATTTCGACTTTTTATCAATAAATTTCACAAAGTACTTATTATTATCTCTTGATAAACATTGGGAAGTCCATACATCCGAGTGGACCAAATCAAAAACATTTTTCATATATGGTACAGGACTTAGGAAATACAGTTTTACAATGTTTTCCTAAAATACGAGACTCACAGACCGAGTTATTGTACAAATATTAGGCAAAATAATTTCCAAGGCACGCGGCTGAGGATGTCAAAATCTAGTGTGCCATATTGCATTAGAACTACTAGCTAAGCATGAATTAAAACTTGATAAAGTAGGATCGCTTGTAGAATCTTCTAAGATGTCTAAGTCTCCTGTTGTGTTTCCTTCTCCAAGAACCTTTCTGGTCTTAATATCTTGAAAATGGAAACTATTAGGCCCAAAGATAGCATAAGCATCAAGATCAGTAGTAGCTCTCTTAACCGATACAAAATTCGAAGTGAAAGATGGCATGTAGAAAGCTGAGGAGCACTAATTTCTTCACTCTCATGGTCTTGACTAACTATTGGCTCCATTCCTCCTATTTCTTCTTCTTCATGATGAGCTTGGTCTTGATTACCATTATCCAAGTTGTTTGTTTCTTATTCACTGTTATTTTCAGAATTTGGTCTTTCTTGTGTCTAATGATCTGGTTGCTCTTTATGAGAGTCTCTTGGAGCCGGATTTTCCAGATGATTGAGTAAGAACTCTAAGCTGGCGGTTCTATTTGAAGGAGAACGGGCTAGGTCTTTAACACAATCCCAATTTTGCTTCTTGTGAAAGTAACCTTGGTTTTCTATGAACTTCACTTCTCTTGAAACCAGGGTTCACTTCCGGATGGGGTCATAGCACTTATACCTCTTTTGAGTGGTAGAATAGCTTATGAATACACATCTTGTGCTTTTGGCTTCTAGTTTTATCCCTCTGAGTGCCTGGGACAAATAGAAAACACAAACACCCTAGAACTCGTAAGTGATTGATAAAGGGTTAATTGTGATTTAAAACTTCAAATGGAGAGACGTTCTTTATGACTCTTGTTAGAATTCGGTTGATAAGACAGCAAGCCGTCATGACTTCATCTCCCCAGAAACTTCTTTGTAGGTTGGAATGGAACATCATAGCTCTAGCTACTTCCATGAGATGCGTATTCTTTCTTTCAACTACACCATTTTGTTGAGGTGTGTATGGGCAGCTCGTTTGGTGGATTATTCCATGCTTAGCTAGGTGTTCTTTGAATTTGTGGCTTGTATATTCCCCTCCATTATCCATTCGAAGTACCTTAACATTTGTTTTGAATTGATAAGTAATGTAGTTCCAAAAATTAATGAAAGCGTCAAATACTCTATCTTTAGATGGCATTAAGGTGTCCAAGTGTATTTCGACTTTTCATCAATAAATTTCACAAAGTACTTATTATTATCTCTTGATAAACATTGGGAAGTCCATACATCCGAGTGGACCTAATCAAAAACATTTTTCATATATGGTACAGGACTTAGGAAATACATTTTTACAATGTTTTCCTAAAATACGAGACTCACAAACCGAGTTATTATACGAAATATTAGGCAAAATTATTTCCAAGGCACGTGACTGAGGATGTCAAAATCTAGTGTGCCATATTGCATTAGAACTACTAGCTAAGCATGAATTAAAACTTGATAAAGTAGGATCGCTTGTAGAATCTTCTAAGATGTCTAAGTCTCCTGTTGTGTTTCCTTCTCCAAGAACCTTTCTTGTCTTAATATCTTGAAAATGGAAACTATTAGGCCCAAAGATAGCATAAGCATCAAGATCAGTAGTAGCTCTCTTAACCGATACAAAATTCGAAGTGAAAGATGGCATGTAGAAAGCTGAGGAGCACTAATTTCTTTACTCTCATGGTCTTGACTAACTATTGGCTCCATTCCTCCTATATCTTCTTCTTCATGATGAGCTTGGTCTTGATTACCATTATCCAAGTTGTTTGTTTCTTATTCACTGTTATTTTCAGAATTTGGTCTTTCTTGTGTCTAATGATCTGGTTGCTCTTTATGAGAGTCTCTTGGAGCCGGATTTTCCAGATGATTGAGTAAGAACTCTAAGCTGGCGGTTCTATTTGAAGGAGAACGGGCTAGGTCTTTAACACAATCCCAATTTTGCTTCTTGTCAAAGTAACCTTGGTTTTCTATGAACTTCACTTCTCTTGAAACCAGGGTTCACTTCCGGATGGGGTCATAGCACTTATACCTCTTTTGAGTGGTAGAATAGCTTATGAATACACATCTTGTGCTTTTGGCTTCTAGTTTTATCCCTCTGAGTGCCTGGGACAAATAGAAAACACAAACACCCTAGAACTCGTAAGTGATTGATAAAGGGTTAATTGTGATTTAAAACTTCAAATGGAGAGACGTCCTTTATGACTCTTGTTGGAATTCGGTTGATAAGACAGCAAGCCGTCATGACTTCATCTCCCCAGAAACTTCTTTGTAGGTTGGAATGGAACATCATAGCTCTAGCTACTTCCATGAGATGCGTATTCTTTCTTTCAACTACACCATTTTGTTGAGGTGTGTTTGGGCAGCTCGTTTGGTGGGTTATTCCATGCTTAGCTAGGTGTTCTTTGAATTTGTGGCTTGTATATTCCCCTCCATTATCCGTTCGAAGTACCTTAACATTTGTTTTGAATTGATAAGTAATGTAGTTACGAAACTTAATGAAAGCGTCAAATACTCTATCTTTAGATGGCATTAAGGTGTCCAAGTGTATTTCGACTTTTCATCAATAAATTTCACAAAGTACTTATTATTATCTCTTGATAACAATTTGGAAGTCCATACATCCGAGTGGACCAAATCAAAAACATTTTTCATATATGGTACAGGACTTAGGAAATACATTTTTACAATGTTTTCCTAAAATACGAGACTCACGAACCGAGTTATTATACAAAATATTAGGCAAAATTATTTCCAAGGCACGCGACTGAGGATGTCCCAATCTAGTGTGCCATATTGCATTCGAACTACTAGCTAAACATGAATTAAAACTTGATAAAGTAGGATCGCTTGTAGAATCTTCTAAGATGTATAAGTCTCCTGTTGTGTTTCCTTCTCCAAGAACCTTTCTAGTCTTAATATCTTGAAAATGGAAACTATTAGGCCCAAAGATAGCATAAGCATCAAGATCAGTAGTGGCTCTCTTAACCGATACAAAATTCGAAGTGAAAGTTGGCATGTAGAAAGCTGAGGAGCACTAATTTCTTCACTCTCATGGTCTTGACTAACTATTGGCTCCATTCCTCCTATTTCTTCTTCTTCATGATGAGCTTGGTCTTGATTACCATTATCCAAGTTGTTTGTTTCTTCCTCACTGTTATTTTCAGAATTAGGTCTTTCTTGTGGCTGATGATCTGGTTGCTCTTTATGAGAGTCTCTTGGAACCGGATTTCCCAGATGATTGAGTAAGAACTCTAAGCTGGCGGTTCTATCTGAAGGAGAACGGGCTAGGTCTTTAGCACAATTCCAATTTTGCTTCTTGTCAAAGTAACCTTGGTTTTCTATGAACTTCACCTCTCTTGAAACCAGGGTTCACTTCCGGATGGGGTCATAGCACTTATACCTCTTTTGAGTGGTAGAATAGCTTATGACTACACATCTTGTGCTTTTGGCTTCTAGTTTTATCCCTTTGAGTGCTTGGGACAAATAAAAAACACAAACACCCTAGAACTCGTAAGTGATTGATAAAGGGTTAATTGTGATTTAAACCTTCAAAGGGAGAGACGTCCTTTATGACTCTTGTTGGAATTCGGTTGATAAGACAGCAAGCCGTCATGACTTCATCTCCCCAGAAACTTCTTTGTAGGTTGGAATGGAACATCATAGCTCTAGCTACTTCCATGAGATGCGTATTCTTTCTTTCAACTACACCATTTTGTTGAGGTGTGTATGGGCAGCTCGTTTGGTGGATTATTCCATGCTTAGCTAGGTGTTCTTTGAATTTGTGGCTTGTATATTCCCCTCCATTATCCGTTCGAAGTACATTAACATTTGTTTTGAATTGATAAGTAATGTAGTTCCGAAAATTAATGAAACCGTCAAATACTCTATCTTTAGATGGCATTAAGGTGTCCAAGTGTATTTCGACTTTTTATCAATAAATTTCACAAAGTACTTATTATTATCTCTTGATAAACATTGGGAAGTCCATACATCCGAGTGGACCAAATCAAAAATATATGGTACAGGACTTAGGAAATACAGTTTTACAATGTTTTCCTAAAATACGAGACTCACAAACCGAGTTATTGTATAAAATATTAGGCAAAATTATTTCCAAGGTACGCGAGTGAGGATGTCCCAATCTAGTGTGCCATATTGCATTAGAACTACTAGCTAAGCATGAATTAAAACTTGATAAAGTAGGATCGCTTGTAGAATCTTCCAAGATGTATAAGTCTCCTGTTGTGTTTCCTTCTCCAAGAACCTTTTTGGTTTTAATATCTTGAAAATGGAAACTATTAGGCCCGAAGATAGCATAAGCATCAAGATTAGTAGTGGCACTCTTAACCGATACAAAATTCGAAGTGAAAGATGGCATGTAGAAAGCTGAGGAGCACTAATTTCTTCACTCTCATGGTCTTGACTAACTATTGGCTCTATTCCTCCTATTGCTTCTTCTTCATGATGAGCTTGGTCTTGATTACCATTATCCAAGTTGTTTGTTTCTTCCTCACTGTTATTTTCAGAATTAGGTCCTTCTTGTGGCTGATGATCTGGTTGCTCTTTATGAGAGTCTCTTGGAGCCGGATTTCCCAGATGATTGAGTAAGAACTCTAAGCTGGCGGTTCTATCTGAAGGAGAACGGGCTAGGTCTTTAACACAATCCCAATTTTGCTTCTTGTCAAAGTAACCTTGGTTTTCTATGAACTTCACCTCTCTTGAAACCAGGGTTCACTTCCGGATGGGGTCATGGCACTTATACCTCTTTTGAGTGGTAGAATAGGTTATGACTACACATCTTGTGCTTTTGGCTTCTAGTTTTATCCCTTAGAGTGCCTGGGACAAATAAAAAACACAAACACCCTAGAACTTGTAAGTGATTGATAAAGGGTTAATTGTGATTTAAAACTTCAAAGGGAGAGACGTCCTTTATGACTCTTGTTGGAATTCGGTTGATAAGACAGCAAGCCGTCATGACTTCATCTCCCCAGAAACTTCTTTGTAGGTTGGAATGGAACATCATAGCTCTAGCTACTTCCATGAGATGCGTATTCTTTCTTTCAACTACACCATTTTGTTGAGGTGTGTATGGGCAGCTCGTTTGGTGGATTATTCCATGCTTAGCTAGGTGTTCTTTGAATTTGTGGCTTGTATATTCCCCTCCATTATCTGTTCGAAGTACCTTAACATTTGTTTTGAATTGATAAGTAATGTACTTCCGAAAATTAATGAAAGCGTCAAATACTCTATCTTTAGATGGCATTAAGGTGTCCAAGTGTATTTCGACTTTTTATCAATAAATTTCACAAAGTACTTATTATTATCTCTTGATAAACATTGGGAAGTCCATACATCCGAGTGGACCAAATCAAAAATATATGGTACAGGACTTAGGAAATACATTTTTACAATGTTTTCCTAAAATACGAGACTCACAAACCAAGTTATTATACAAAATATTAGGCAAAATTATTTCCAAGGCACGCGACTAAGGATGTCCCAATCTAGTGTGCCATATTGCATTCGAACTACTAGCTAAACATGAATTAAAACTTGATAAAGTAGGATCGCTTGTAGAATCTTCTAAGATGTATAAGTCTCCTGTTGTGTTTCCTTCTCCAAGAACCTTTCTGGTTTAAATATCTTGAAAATGGAAACTATTAGGCCCGAAGATAGCATAAGCATCAAGATCAGTAGTGGCTCTCTTAACAGATACAAAATTCGAAGTGAAAGATGGCATGTAGAAAGCTGAGGAGCACTAATTTCTGCACTCTCATGGTCTTGACTAACTATTGGCTCCATTCCTCCTATTTCTTCTTCTTCATGATGAGCTTGGTCTTGATTACCATTATCCAAGTTGTTTGTTTCTTCCTCACTGTTATTTTCAGAATTTGGTCTTTCTTGTGGCTGATGATCTGGTTGCTCTTTATGAGAGTCTCTTGGAGCCGGATTTCCTATATGATTGAGTAAGAACTCTAAGCTGGCGGTTCTATTTGAAGGAGAACGGGCTAGGTCTTTAACACAATCCCAATTTTGCTTCTTGTCAAAGTAACCTTGGTTTTCTATGAACTTCACCTCTCTTGAAACCAGGGTTCACTTCCGGATGGGGTCATAGCACTTATACCTCTTTTGAGTGGTAGAATAGCCTATGAATACACATCTTGTGGTTTTGGCTTCTAGTTTTATCCCTTAGAGTGCCTGGGACAAATAGAAAACACAAACACCCTAGAACTCGTAAGTGATTGATAAAGGATTAATTGTGATTTAAAACTTCAAAGGGAGAGACGTCCTTTATGACTCTTGTTGGAATTCGGTTGATAAGACAGCAAGCCGTCATGACTTCATCTCCCCAGAAACTTCTTTGTAGGTTGGAATGGAACATCATAGCTCTAGCTACTTCCATGAGATGCGTATTCTTTCTTTCAACTACACCATTTTGTTGAGGTGTGTATGGGCAGCTCGTTTGGTGGATTATTCCATGCTTAGCTAGGTGTTCTTTGAATTTGTGGCTTGTATATTCCCCTCCATTATCCGTTCGAAGAACCTTAACATTTGTTTTGAATTGATAAGTAATGTAGTTCCGAAAATTAATGAAAGCGTCAAATACTCTATCTTTAGATGGCATTAAGGTGTCCAAGTGTATTTCGACTTTTTATCAATAAATTTCACAAAGTACTTATTATTATCTCTTGATAAACATTGGAAAGTCCATATATCCGAGTGGACCAAATCAAAAACATTTTTCATATATGGTACAAGACTTAGGAAATACATTTTTACAATGTTTTCCTAAAATACGAGACTCACAAACCGAGTTATTATACAAAATATTAGGCAAAATTATTTCCAAGGCACGCGACTGAGGATGTCCCAATCTAGTGTGCCATATTGCATTCGAACTACTAGCTAAGCATGTATTAAAACTTGATAAAGTAGGATCGCTTGTAGAATCTTCTAAGATGTATAAGTCTCCTGTTGTGTTTCCTTCTCCAAGAACCTTTCTGGTCTTAATATCTTGAAAAAGGAACCTATTAGGCCCAAAGATAGCATAAGCGTCAAGATCAGTAGTGGCTCTCTTAACCGATACAAAATTCAAAGTGAAAGATGGCATGTAGAAAGCTGAGGAGCACTAATTTCTTCACTCTCATGGTCTTGACTAACTATTGGCTCCATTCCTCCTATATCTTCTTCTTCATGATGAGCTTGGTCTTGATTACCATTATCCAAGTTGTTTGTTTCTTCCTCACTGTTATTTTCAGAATTTGGTCTTTCTTGTGGCTGATGATCTGGTTGCTCTTTATGAGAGTCTCTTGGAGCCGGATTTCCTATATGATTGAGTAAGAACTCTAAGCTGGCGGTTCTATTTGAAGGAGAACGGGCTAGGTCTTTAACACAATCCCAATTTTGCTTCTTGTCAAAATAACCTTGGTTTTCTATGAACTTCACCTCTCTTGAAACCAGGGTTCACTTCCGGATGGGGTCATAGCACTTATACCTCTTTTGAGTGGTAGAATAGCTTATGAATACACATCTTCTGCTTTTGGCTTCTAGTTTTATCCCTCTGAGTGCCTGGGACAAATAGAAAACACAAACACCCTAGAACTCGTAAGTGATTGATAAAGGGTTAATTGTGATTTAAAACTTCAAATGGAGAGACGTTCTTTATGACTCTTGTTAGAATTCGGTTGATAAGACAGCAAGCCGTCATGACTTCATCTCCCCAGAAACTTCTTTGTAGGTTGGAATGGAACATCATAGCTCTAGCTACTTCCATGAGATGCGTATTCTTTCTTTCAACTACACCATTTTGTTGAGGTGTGTATGGGCAGCTCGTTTGGTGGATTATTCCATGCTTAGCTAGGTGTTCTTTGAATTTGTGGCTTGTATAGTCCCCTCCATTATCCATTCGAAGTACCTTAACATTTGTTTTGAATTGATAAGTAATGTAGTTCCGAAAATTAATGAAAGCGTCAAATACTCTATCTTTAGATGGCATTAAGGTGTCCAAGTGTATTTCGACTTTTCATCAATAAATTTCACAAAGTACTTATTATTATCTCTTGATAAACATTGGGAAGTCCATACATCCGAGTGGACCTAATCAAAAACATTTTTCATATATGGTACAGGACTTAGGAAATACATTTTTACAATGTTTTCCTAAAATACGAGACTCACAAACCGAGTTATTATACGAAATATTAGGCAAAATTATTTCCAAGGCACGCGACTGAGGATGTCAAAATCTAGTGTGCCATATTGCATTAGAACTACTAGCTAAGCATGAATTAAAACTTGATAAAGTAGGATCGCTTGTAGAATCTTCTAAGATGTCTAAGTCTCCTGTTGTGTTTCCTTCTCCAAGAACCTTTCTGGTCTTAATATCTTGAAAATGGAAACTATTAGGCCCAAAGCTAGCATAAGCATCAAGATCAGTAGTAGCTCTCTTAACCGATACAAAATTCGAAGTGAAAGATGGCATGTAGAAAGCTGAGGAGCACTAATTTATTTACTCTCATGGTCTTGACTAACTATTGGCTCCATTCCTCCTATTTCTTCTTCTTCATGATGAGCTTGGTCTTTATTACCATTATCTAAGTTGTTTGTTTCTTATTCACTGTTATTTTCAGAATTTGGTCTTTCTTGTGTCTAATGATCTGGTTGCTCTTTATGAGAGTCTCTTGGAGCCGGATTTTCCAGATGATTGAGTAAGAACTCTAAGCTGGCGGTTCTATTTGAAGGAGAACGGGCTAGGTCTTTAACACAATCCCAATTTTGCTTCTTGTCAAAGTAACCTTGGTTTTCTATGAACTTCACTTCTCTTGAAACCAGGGTTCACTTCCGGATGGGGTCATAGCACTTATACCTCTTTTGAGTGGTAGAATAGCTTATGAATACACATCTTGTGCTTTTGGCTTCTAGTTTTATCCTTCTGAGTGCCTGGGACAAATAGAAAACACAAACACCCTAGAACTCGTAAGTGATTGATAAAGGGTTAATTGTGATTTAAAACTTCAAATGGAGAGACGTCCTTTATGACTCTTGTTGGAATTCGGTTGATAAGACAGCAAGCCGTCATGACTTCATCTCCCCAGAAACTTCTTTGTAGGTTGGAATGGAACATCATAGCTCTAGCTACTTCCATGAGATGCGTATTCTTTCTTTCAACTACACCATTTTGTTGAGGTGTGTTTGGGCAGCTCGTTTGGTGGGTTATTCCATGCTTAGCTAGGTGTTCTTTGAATTTGTGGCTTGTATATTCCCCTCCATTATCCGTTCGAAGTACCTTAACATTTGTTTTGAATTGATAAGTAATGTAGTTACGAAACTTAATGAAAGCGTCAAATACTCTATCTTTAGATGGCATTAAGGTGTCCAAGTGTATTTCGACTTTTCATCAATAAATTTCACAAAGTACTTATTATTATCTCTTGATAACAATTTGGAAGTCCATACATCCGAGTGGACCAAATCAAAAACATTTTTCATATATGGTACAGGACTTAGGAAATACATTTTTACAATGTTTTCCTAAAATACGAGACTCACAAACCGAGTTATTATACAAAATATTAGGCAAAATTATTTCCAAGGCACGCGACTGAGGATGTCCCAATCTAGTGTGCCATATTGCATTCGAACTACTAGCTAAACATGAATTAAAACTTGATAAAGTTGGATCGCTTGTAGAATCTTCTAAGATGTATAAGTCTCCTGTTGTGTTTCCTTCTCCAAGAACCTTTCTAGTCTTAATATCTTGAAAATGGAAACTATTAGGCCCAAAGATAGCATAAGCATCAAGATCAGTAGTGGCTCTCTTAACCGATACAAAATTCGTAGTGAAAGATGGCATGTAGAAAGCTGAGGAGCACTAATTTCTTCACTCTCATGGTCTTGACTAACTATTGGCTCCATTCCTCCTATTTCTTCTTCTTCATGATGAGCTTGGTCTTGATTACCATTATCCAAGTTGTTTGTTTCTTCCTCACTGTTATTTTCAGAATTAGGTCTTTCTTGTGGCTGATGATCTGGTTGCTCTTTATGAGAGTCTCTTGGAGCCGGATTTCCCAGATGATTGAGTAAGAACTCTAAGCTGGCGGTTCTATCTGAAGAAGAACAGGCTAGGTCTTTAACACAATCCCAATTTTGCTTCTTGTCAAAGTAACCTTGGCTTTCTATGAACTTCACCTCTCTTGAAACAAGGGTTCACTTCCGGATGGGGTCATAGCACTTATACCTCTTTTGAGTGGTAGAATAGCTTATGAATACACATCTTGTGCTTTTGGCTTCTAGTTTTATCCCTTTGAGTGCCTGGGACAAATAGAAAACACAAACACCCTAGAACTCGTAAGTGATTGATAAAGGGTTAATTGTGATTTAAAACTTCAAAGGGAGAGAAATCCTTTATGACTCTTGTTGGAATTCGGTTGATAAGACAGCAAGCCGTCATGACTTCATCTCCCCAGAAACTTCTTTGTAGGTTGGAATGGAACATCATAGCTCTAGCTACTTCAATGAGATGCGTATTCTTTCTTTCAACTACACCATTTTGTTGAGGTGTGTATGGGCATCTCGTTTGGTGGATTATTCCATGCTTAGCTAGGTGTTCTTTGAATTTGTGGCTTGTATATTCCCCTCCATTATCCGTTCAAAGTACCTTAACATTTGTTTTGAATTGATAAGTAATGTAGTTCCGAAAATTAATGAAAGCGTCAAATACTCTATCTTTAGATGGCATTAAGGTGTCCAAGTGTATTTCGACTTTTTATCAATAAATTTCACAAAGTACTTATTATTATCTCTTGATAAACATTGGGAAGTCCATACATCCGAGTGGACCAAATCAAAAAAATATGGTACAGGACTTAGGAAATACAGTTTTACAATGTTTTCCTAAAATACGAGACTCACAAACCGAGTTATTGTATAAAATATTAGGCAAAATTATTTCCAAGGTACGCGAGTGAGGATGTCCCAATCTAGTGTGCCATATTGCATTAGAACTACTAGCAAAGCATGAATTAAAACTTTATAAAGTAGGATCGCTTGTAGAATCTTCCAAGATGTATAAGTCTCCTGTTGTGTTTCCTTCTCCAAGAATCTTTCTGGTCTTAATATCTTGAAAATGGAAACTATTAGGCCCGAAGATAGCATAAGCATCAAGATTAGTAGTGGCACTCTTAACCGATACAAAATTCGAAGTGAAAGATGGCATGTAGAAAGCTGAGGAGCACTAATTTCTTCACTCTCATGGTCTTGACTAACTATTGGCTCCATTCCTCCTATTGCTTCTTCTTCATGATGAGCTTGGTCTTGATTACCATTATCCAAGTTGTTTGTTTCTTCCTCACTGTTATTTTCAGAATTAGGTCTTTCTTGTGGCTGATGATCTGGTTGCTCTTTATGAGAGTCTCTTGGAGCCGGATTTCCCAGATGATTGAGTAAGAACTCTAAGCTGGCGGTTCTATCTGAAGGAGAACGGGCAAGGTCTTTAACACAATCCCAATTTTGCTTCTTGTCAAAGTAACCTTGGTTTTCTATGAACTTCACCTCTCTTGAAACCAGGGTTCACTTCCGGATGGGGTCATAGCACTTATACCTCTTTTGAGTGGTAGAATAGGTTATGACTACACATCTTGTGCTTTTGGCTTCTAGTTTTATCCCTTAGAGTGCCTGGGACAAATAAAAAACACAAACACCCTAGAACTTGTAAGTGATTGATAAAGGGTTAATTGTGATTTAAAACTTCAAAGGGAGAGACGTCCTTTATGACTCTTGTTGGAATTCGGTTGATAAGACAGCAAGCCGTCATGACTTCATCTCCCCAGAAACTTCTTTGTAGGTTGGAATGGAACATCATAGCTCTAGCTACTTCCATGAGATGCGTATTCTTTCTTTCAACTACACCATTTTGTTGAGGTGTGTATGGGCAGCTCGTTTGGTGGATTATTCCATGCTTAGCTAGGTGTTCTTTGAATTTGTGGCTTGTATATTCCCCTCCATTATCTGTTCAAAGTACCTTAACATTTGTTTTGAATTGATAAGTAATGTACTTCCGAAAATTAATGAAAGCGTCAAATACTCTATCTTTAGATGGCATTAAGGTGTCCAAGTGTATTTCGACTTTTTATCAATAAATTTCACAAAGTACTTATTATTATCTCTTGATAAACATTGGGAAGTCCATACATCCGAGTGGACCAAATCAAAAATATATGGTACAGGACTTAGGAAATACAGTTTTACAATGTTTTCCTAAAATACGAGACTCACAAACCGAGTTATTGTATTAAATATTAGGCAAAATTATTTCCAAGGTACGCGAGTGAGGATGTCCCAATCTAGTATGCCATATTGCATTAGAACTACTAGCTAAGCATGAATTAAAACTTGATAAAGTAGGATCGCTTGTAGAATCTTCTAAGATGTATAAGTCTCTTGTTGTGTTTCCATCTCCAAGAACCTTTCTGGTCTTAATATCTTGAAAATGGAAACTATTAGGCCCGAAGATAGCATAAGCATCAAGATTAGTAGTGGCACTCTTAACCGATACAAAATTCGAAGTGAAAGATGGCATGTAGAAAGCTGAGGAGCACTAATTTCTTCACTCTCATGGTCTTGACTAACTATTGGCTCCATTCCTCCTATTTCTTCTTCTTCATGATGAGCTTGGTCTTGATTACCATTATCCAAGTTGTTTGTTTCTTCCTCACTGTTATTTTCAGAATTTGGTCTTTCTTGTGGCTGATGATCTGGTTGCTCTTTATGAGAGTCTCTTGGAGCCGGATTTCCTATATGATTGAGTAAGAACTCTAAGCTGGCGGTTCTATTTGAAGGAGAACGGGCTAGGTCTTTAACACAATCCCAATTTTGCTTCTTGTCAAAGTAACCTTGGTTTTCTATGAACTTCACCTCTCTTGAAACCAGGGTTCACTTCCGGATGGGGTCATAGCACTTAAACCTCTTTTGAGTGGTAGAATAGCCTATGAATACACATCTTGTGGTTTTGGCTTCTAGTTTTATCCCTTAGAGTGCCTGGGACAAATAGAAAACACAAACACCCTAGAACTCGTAAGTGATTGATAAAGGATTAATTGTGATTTAAAACTTCAAAGGGAGAGACGTCCTTTATGACTCTTGTTGGAATTCGGTTGATAAGACAGCAAGCCGTCATGACTTCATCTCCCCAGAAACTTCTTTGTAGGTTGGAATGGAACATCATAGCTCTAGCTACTTCCATGAGATGCGTATTCTTTCTTTCAACTACACCATTTTGTTGAGGTGTGTATGGGCAGCTCGTTTGGTGGATTATTCCATGCTTAGCTAGGTGTTCTTTGAATTTGTGGCTTGTATATTCCCCTCCATTATCCGTTCGAAGAACCTTAACATTTGTTTTGAATTGATAAGTAATGTAGTTCCGAAAATTAATGAAAGCGTCAAATACTCTATCTTTAGATGGCATTAAGGTGTCCAAGTGTATTTCGACTTTTTATCAATAAATTTCACAAAGTACTTATTATTATCTCTTGATAAACATTGGAAAGTCCATATATCCGAGTGGACCAAATCAAAAACATTTTTCATATATGGTACAAGACTTAGGAAATACATTTTTACAATGTTTTCCTAAAATACGAGACTCACAAACCGAGTTATTATACAAAATATTAGGCAAAATTATTTCCAAGGCACGCGACTGAGGATGTCCCAATCTAGTGTGCCATATTACATTCGAACTACTAGCTAAGCATGTATTAAAACTTGATAAAGTAGGATCGCTTGTAGAATCTTCTAAGATGTATAAGTCTCCTGTTGTGTTTCCTTCTC
Source organism: Cardamine chenopodiifolia (assembly GCA_963922655.1). NCBI lineage: Eukaryota > Viridiplantae > Streptophyta > Magnoliopsida > Brassicales > Brassicaceae > Cardamine > Cardamine chenopodiifolia. The sequence continues at coordinate 5,278,751 of OZ000479.1, forward strand.
CAAGAACCTTTCTGGTCTTAATATCTTGAAAAAGGAACCTATTAGGCCCAAAGATAGCATAAGCGTCAAGATCAGTAGTGGCTCTCTTAACCGATACAAAATTCGAAGTGAAAGATGGCATGTAGAAAGCTGAGGAGCACTAATTTCTTCACTCTCATGGTCTTGACTAACTATTGGCTCCATTCCTCCTATATCTTCTTCTTCATGATGAGCTTGGTCTTGATTACCATTATCCAAGTTGTTTGTTTCTTCCTCACTGTTATTTTCAGAATTTGGTCTTTCTTGTGGCTGATGATCTGGTTGCTCTTTATGAGAGTCTCTTGGAGCCGGATTTCCTATATGATTGAGTAAGAACTCTAAGCTGGCGGTTCTATTTGAAGGAGAACGGGCTAGGTCTTTAACACAATCCCAATTTTGCTTCTTGTCAAAGTAACCTTGGTTTTCTATGAACTTCACCTCTCTTGAAACCAGGGTTCACTTCCGGATGGGGTCATAGCACTTATACCTCTTTTGAGTGGTAGAATAGCCTATGAATACACATCTTGTGGTTTTGGCTTCTAGTTTTATCCCTTAGAGTGCCTGGGACAAATAGAAAACACAAACACCCTAGAACTCGTAAGTGATTGATAAAGGGTTAATTGTGATTTAAAACTTCAAATGGAGAGACGTTCTTTATGACTCTTGTTAGAATTCGGTTGATAAGACAGCAAGCCGTCATGACTTCATCTCCCCAGAAACTTCTTTGTAGGTTGGAATGGAACATCATAGCTCTAGCTACTTCCATGAGATGCGTATTCTTTCTTTCAACTACACCATTTTGTTGAGGTGTGTATGGGCAGCTCGTTTGGTGGATTATTCCATGCTTAGCTAGGTGTTCTTTGAATTTGTGGCTTGTATATTCCCCTCCATTATCCATTCGAAGTATCTTAACATTTGTTTTGAATTGATAAGTAATGTAGTTCCGAAAATTAATGAAAGCGTCAAATACTCTATCTTTAGATGGCATTAAGGTGTCCAAGTGTATTTCGACTTTTCATCAATAAATTTCACAAAGTACTTATTATTATCTCTTGATAAACATTGGGAAGTCCATACATCCGAGTGGACCTAATCAAAAACATTTTTCATATATGGTACAGGACTTAGGAAATACATTTTTACAATGTTTTCCTAAAATACGAGACTCACAAACCGAGTTATTATACGAAATATTAGGCAAAATTATTTCCAAGGCACGCGACTGAGGATGTCAAAATCTAGTGTGCCATATTGCATTAGAACTACTAGCTAAGCATGAATTAAAACTTGATAAAGTAGGATCGCTTGTAGAATCTTCTAAGATGTCTAAGTCTCCTGTTGTGTTTCCTTCTCCAAGAACCTTTCTGGTCTTAATATCTTGAAAAAGGAACCTATTAGGCCCAAAGATAGCATAAGCGTCAAGATCAGTAGTGGCTCTCTTAACCAATACAAAATTCGAAGTGAAAGATGGCATGTAGAAAGCTGAGGAGCACTAATTTCTTCACTCTCATGGTCTTGACTAACTATTGGCTCCATTCCTCCTATATCTTCTTCTTCATGATGAGCTTGGTCTTGATTACCATTATCCAAGTTGTTTGTTTCTTCCTCACTGTTATTTTCAGAATTTGGTCTTTCTTGTGGCTGATGATCTGGTTGCTCTTTATGAGAGTCTCTTGGAGCCGGATTTCCTATATGATTGAGTAAGAACTCTAAGCTGGCGGTTCTATTTGAAGGAGAACGGGCTAGGTCTTTAACACAATCCCAATTTTGCTTCTTGTCAAAGTAACCTTGGTTTTCTATGAACTTCACCTCTCTTGAAACCAGGGTTCACTTCCGGATGGGGTCATAGCACTTATACCTCTTTTGAGTGGTAGAATAGCCTATGAATACACATCTTGTGGTTTTGGCTTCTAGTTTTATCCCTTAGAGTGCCTGGGACAAATAGAAAACACAAACACCCTAGAACTCGTAAGTGATTGATAAAGGGTTAATTGTGATTTAAAACTTCAAATGGCGAGACGTTCTTTATGACTCTTGTTAGAATTCGGTTGATAAGACAGCAAGTCGTCATGACTTCATCTCCCCAGAAACTTCTTTGTAGGTTGGAATGGAACATCATAGCTCTAGCTACTTCCATGAGATGCGTATTCTTTCTTTCAACTACACCATTTTGTTGAGGTGTGTATGGGCAGCTCGTTTGGTGGATTATTCCATGCTTAGCTAGGTGTTCTTTGAATTTGTGGCTTGTATATTCTCCTCCATTATCCATTCGAAGTATCTTAACATTTGTTTTGAATTGATAAGTAATGTAGTTCCGAAAATTAATGAAAGCGTCAAATACTCTATCTTTAGATGGCATTAAGGTGTCCAAGTGTATTTCGACTTTTCATCAATAAATTTCACAAAGTACTTATTATTATCTCTTGATAAACATTGGGAAGTCCATACATCCGAGTGGACCTAATCAAAAACATTTTTCATATATGGTACAGGACTTAGGAAATACATTTTTACAATGTTTTCCTAAAATACGAGACTCACAAACCGAGTTATTATACGAAATATTAGGCAAAATTATTTCCAAGGCACGCGACTGAGGATGTCAAAATCTAGTGTGCCATATTGCATTAGAACTACTAGCTAAGCATGAATTAAAACTTGATAAAGTAGGATCGCTTGTAGAATCTTCTAAGATGTCTAAGTCTCCTGTTGTGTTTCCTTCTCCAAGAACCTTTCTGGTCTTAATATCTTGAAAAAGGAACCTATTAGGCCCAAAGATAGCATAAGCGTCAAGATCAGTAGTGGCTCTCTTAACCGATACAAAATTCGAAGTGAAAGATGGCATGTAGAAAGCTGAGGAGCACTAATTTCTTCACTCTCATGGTCTTGACTAACTATTGGCTCCATTCCTCCTATATCTTCTTCTTCATGATGAGCTTGGTCTTGATTACCATTATCCAAGTTGTTTGTTTCTTCCTCACTGTTATTTTCAGAATTTGGTCTTTCTTGTGGCTGATGATCTGGTTGCTCTTTATGAGAGTCTCTTGGAGCCGGATTTCCTATATGATTGAGTAAGAACTCTAAGCTGGCGGTTCTATTTGAAGGAGAACGGGCTAGGTCTTTAACACAATCCCAATTTTGCTTCTTGTCAAAGTAACCTTGGTTTTCTATGAACTTCACCTCTCTTGAAACCAGGGTTCACTTCCGGATGGGGTCATAGCACTTATACCTCTTTTGAGTGGTAGAATAGCCTATGAATACACATCTTGTGGTTTTGGCTTCTAGTTTTATCCCTTAGAGTGCCTGGGACAAATAGAAAACACAAACACCCTAGAACTCGTAAGTGATTGATAAAGGGTTAATTGTGATTTAAAACTTCAAATGGCGAGACGTTCTTTATGACTCTTGTTAGAATTCGGTTGATAAGACAGCAAGCCGTCATGACTTCATCTCCCCAGAAACTTCTTTGTAGGTTCGAATGGAACATCATAGCTCTAGCTACTTCCATGAGATGCGTATTCTTTCTTTCAACTACACCATTTTGTTGAGGTGTGTATGGGCAGCTCGTTTGGTGGATTATTCCATGCTTAGCTAGGTGTTCTTTGAATTTGTGGCTTGTATATTCCCCTCCATTATCCATTCGAAGTATCTTAACATTTGTTTTGAATTGATAAGTAATGTAGTTCCGAAAATTAATGAAAGCGTCAAATACTCTATCTTTAGATGGCATTAAGGTGTCCAAGTGTATTTCGACTTTTCATCAATAAATTTCACAAAGTACTTATTATTATCTCTTGATAAACATTGGGAAGTCCATACATCCGAGTGGACCTAATCAAAAACATTTTTCATATATGGTACAGGACTTAGGAAATACATTTTTACAATGTTTTCCTAAAATACGAGACTCACAAACCGAGTTATTATACGAAATATTAGGCAAAATTATTTCCAAGGCACGCGACTGAGGATGTCAAAATCTAGTGTGCCATATTGCATTAGAACTACTAGCTAAGCATGAATTAAAACTTGATAAAGTAGGATCGCTTGTAGAATCTTCTAAGATGTCTAAGTCTCCTGTTGTGTTTCCTTCTCCAAGAACCTTTCTTGTCTTAATATCTTGAAAATGGAAACTATTAGGCCCAAAGATAGCATAAGCATCAAGATCAGTAGTAGCTCTCTTAACCGATACAAAATTCGAAGTGAAAGATGGCATGTAGAAAGCTGAGGAGCACTAATTTCTTTACTCTCATGGTATTGACTAACTATTGGCTCCATTCCTCCTATTTCTTCTTCTTCATGATGAGCTTGGTCTTTATTACCATTATCCAAGTTGTTTGTTTCTTATTCACTGTTATTTTTAGAATTTGGTCTTTCTTGTGTCTAATGATCTGGTTGCTCTTTATGAGAGTCTCTTGGAGCCGGATTTTCCAGATGATTGAGTAAGAACTCTAAGCTGGCGGTTCTATTTGAAGGAGAACGGGCTAGGTCTTTAACACAATCCCAATTTTGCTTCTTGTCAAAGTAACCTTGGTTTTCTATGAACTTCACTTCTCTTGAAACCAGGGTTCACTTCCGGATGGGGTCATAGCACTTATACCTCTTTTGAGTGGAAGAATAGCTTATGAATACACATCTTGTGCTTTTGGCTTCTAGTTTTATCCCTCTGAGTGCCTGGGATAAATAGAAAACACAAACACCCTAGAACTCATAAGTGATTGATAAAGGGTTAATTGTGATTTAAAACTTCAAATGGAGAGACGTCCTTTATGACTCTTGTTGGAATTCGGTTGATAAGACAGCAAGCCGTCATGACTTCATCTCCCCAGAAACTTCTTTGTAGGTTGGAATGGAACATCATAGCTCTAGCTACTTCCATGAGATGCGTATTCTTTCTTTCAACTACACCATTTTGTTGAGGTGTGTATGGGCAGCTCGTTTGGTGGATTATTCCATGCTTAGCTAGGTGTTCTTTGAATTTGTGGCTTGTATATTCCCCTCCATTATCCATTCGAAGTACCTTAACATTTGTTTTGAATTGATAAGTAATGTAGTTCCGAAAATTAATGAAAGCGTCAAATACTCTATCTTTAGATGGCATTAAGGTGTCCAAGTGTATTTCGACTTTTCATCAATAAATTTCACAAAGTACTTATTATTATCTCTTGATAAACATTGGGAAGTCCATACATCCGAGTGGACCTAATCAAAAACATTTTTCATATATGGTACAGGACTTAGGAAATACATTTTTACAATGTTTTCCTAAAATACGAGACTCACAAACCGAGTTATTATACGAAATATTAGGCAAAATTATTTCCAAGGCACGCGACTGAGGATGTCAAAATCTAGTGTGCCATATTGCATTAGAACTACTAGCTAAGCATGAATTAAAACTTGATAAAGTAGGATCGCTTGTAGAATCTTCTAAGATGTCTAAGTCTCCTGTTGTGTTTCCTTCTCCAAGAACCTTTCTGGTCTTAATATCTTGAAAATGGAAACTATTAGGCCCAAAGATAGCATAAGCATCAAGATCAGTAGTAGCTCTCTTAACCGATACAAAATTCGAAGTGAAAGATGGCATGTAGAAAGCTGAGGAGCACTAATTTCTTTACTCTCATGGTATTGACTAACTATTGGCTCCATTCCTCCTATTTCTTCTTCTTCATGATGAGCTTGGTCTTTATTACCATTATCCAAGTTGTTTGTTTCTTATTCACTGTTATTTTCAGAATTTGGTCTTTCTTGTGTCTAATGATCTGGTTGCTCTTTATGAGAGTCTCTTGGAGCCGGATTTTCCAGATGATTGAGTAAGAACTCTAAGCTGGCGGTTCTATTTGAAGGAGAACGGGCTAGGTCTTTAACACAATCCCAATTTTGCTTCTTGTCAAAGTAACCTTGGTTTTCTATGAACTTCACTTCTCTTGAAACCAGGGTTCACTTCCGGATGAGGTCATAGCACTTATACCTCTTTTGAGTGGTAGAATAGCTTATGAATACACATCTTGTGCTTTTGGCTTCTAGTTTTATCCCTCTGAGTGCCTGGGACAAATAGAAAACACAAACACCCTAGAACTCGTAAGTGATTGATAAAGGGTTAATTGTGATTTAAAACTTCAAATGGAGAGACGTCCTTTATGACTCTTGTTGGAATTCGGTTGATAAGACAGCAAGCCGTCATGACTTCATCTCCCCAGAAACTTCTTTGTAGGTTGGAATGGAACATCATAGCTCTAGCTACTTCCATGAGATGCGTATTCTTTCTTTCAACTACACCATTTTGTTGAGGTGTGTTTGGGCAGCTCGTTTGGTGGGTTATTCCATGCTTAGCTAGGTGTTCTTAGAATTTGTGGCTTGTATATTCCCCTCCATTATCCGTTCGAAGTACCTTAACATTTGTTTTGAATTGATAAGTAATGTAGTTACGAAACTTAATGAAAGCGTCAAATACTCTATCTTTAGATGGCATTAAGGTGTCCAAGTGTATTTCGACTTTTCATCAATAAATTTCACAAAGTACTTATTATTATCTCTTGATAACAATTTGGAAGTCCATACATCCGAGTGGACCAAATCAAAAACATTTTTCATATATGGTACAGGACTTAGGAAATACATTTTTACAATGTTTTCCTAAAATACGAGACTCACAAACCGAGTTATTATACAAAATATTAGGCAAAATTATTTCCAAGGCACGCGACTGAGGATGTCCCAATCTAGTGTGCCATATTGCATTCGAACTACTAGCTAAACATGAATTAAAACTTGATAAAGTAGGATCGCTTGTAGAATCTTCTAAGATGTATAAGTCTCCTGTTGTGTTTCCTTCTCCAAGAACCTTTCTAGTCTTAATATCTTGAAAATGGAAACTATTAGGCCCAAAGATAGCATAAGCATCAAGATCAGTAGTGGCTCTCTTAACCGATACAAAATTCGAAGTGAAAGATGGCATGTAGAAAGCTGAAGAGCACTAATTTCTTCACTCTCATGGTCTTGACTAACTATTGGCTCCATTCCTCCTATTTCTTCTTCTTCATGATGAGCTTGGTCTTGATTACCATTATCCAAGTTGTTTGTTTCTTCCTCACTGTTATTTTCAGAATTTGGTCTTTCTTGTGGCTGATGATCTGGTTGCTCTTTATGAGAGTCTCTTGGAGCCGGATTTCCTATATGATTGAGTAAGAACTCTAAGCTGGCGGTTCTATTTGAAGGAGAACGGGCTAGGTCTTTAACACAATCCCAATTTTGCTTCTTGTCAAAGTAACCTTGGTTTTCTATGAACTTCACCTCTCTTGAAACCAGGGTTCACTTCCGGATGGGGTCATAGCACTTATACCTCTTTTGAGTGGTAGAATAGCCTATGAATACACATCTTGTGGTTTTGGCTTCTAGTTTTATCCCTTAGAGTGCCTGGGACAAATAGAAAACACAAACACCCTAGAACTCGTAAGTGATTGATAAAGGATTAATTGTGATTTAAAACTTCAAAGGGAGAGACGTCCTTTATGACTCTTGTTGGAATTCGGTTGATAAGACAGCAAGCCGTCATGACTTCATCTCCCCAGAAACTTCTTTGTAGGTTGGAATGGAACATCATAGCTCTAGCTACTTCCATGAGATGCGTATTCTTTCTTTCAACTACACCATTTTGTTGAGGTGTGTATGGGCAGCTCGTTTGGTGGATTATTCCATGCTTAGCTAGGTGTTCTTTGAATTTGTGGCTTGTATATTCCCCTCCATTATCCGTTCGAAGAACCTTAACATTTGTTTTGAATTGATAAGTAATGTAGTTCCGAAAATTAATGAAAGCGTCAAATACTCTATCTTTAGATGGCATTAAGGTGTCCAAGTGTATTTCGACTTTTTATCAATAAATTTCACAAAGTACTTATTATTATCTCTTGATAAACATTGGAAAGTCCATATATCCGAGTGGACCAAATCAAAAACATTTTTCATATATGGTACAAGACTTAGGAAATACATTTTTACAATGTTTTCCTAAAATACGACACTCACAAACCGAGTTATTATACAAAATATTAGGCAAAATTATTTCCAAGGCACGCGACTGAGGATGTCCCAATCTAGTGTGCCATATTGCATTCGAACTACTAGCTAAGCATGTATTAAAACTTGATAAAGTAGGATCGCTTGTAGAATCTTCTAAGATGTATAAGTCTCCTGTTGTGTTTCCTTCTCCAAGAACCTTTCTGGTCTTAATATCTTGAAAAAGGAACCTATTAGGCCCAAAGATAGCATAAGCGTCAAGATCAGTAGTGGCTCTCTTAACCGATACAAAATTCGAAGTGAAAGATGGCATGTAGAAAGCTGAGGAGCACTAATTTCTTCACTCTCATGGTCTTGACTAACTATTGGCTCCATTCCTCCTATATCTTCTTCTTCATGATGAGCTTGGTCTTGATTACCATTATCCAAGTTGTTTGTTTCTTCCTCACTGTTATTTTCAGAATTTGGTCTTTCTTGTGGCTGATGATCTGGTTGCTCTTTATGAGAGTCTCTTGGAGCCGGATTTCCTATATGATTGAGTAAGAACTCTAAGCTGGCGGTTCTATTTGAAGGAGAACGGGCTAGGTCTTTAACACAATCCCAATTTTGCTTCTTGTCAAAGTAACCTTGGTTTTCTATGAACTTCACCTCTCTTGAAACCAGGGTTCACTTCCGGATGGGGTCATAGCACTTATACCTCTTTTGAGTGGTAGAATAGCTTATGAATACACATCTTGTGCTTTTGGCTTCTAGTTTTGTCCCTTTGAGTACCTGGGACAAATAGAAAACACAAACACCCTAGAACTCGTAAGTGATTGATAAAGGGTTTATTGTGATTTAAAACTTGAAAGCGAGAGACGTCCTTTATGACTCTTATTGGAATTCGGTTGATAAGACAGCAAGCCGTCATGACTTCATCTCCCCAAAAACTTCTTTGTAGGTTGGAATGGAACATCATAGCTCTAGCTACTTCCATGAGATGTCTATTCTTTCTTTCAACTACACCATTTAGTTGAGGTGTGTATGGGCAGCTCGTTTCGTGGATTATTCCATGCTTAGCTAGGTGTTCTTTGAATTTGTGGCTTGTATATTCCCCTCCATTATCCGTTCGAAGTACCTTAACATTTGTTTTGAATTGATAGTAATGTAGTTCCGAAAATTAATGAAAGCGTCAAATACTCTATTTTTAGATGGCATTAAGGTGTCCAAGTGTATTTCGACTTTTCATCAATAAATTTCACAAAGTACTTATTATTATCTCTTGATAAACATTGGGAAGTCCATACATCCGAGTGGACCTAATCAAAAACATTTTTCATATATGGTACAAGACTTAGGAAATACATTTTTACAATGTTTTCCTAAAATACGAGACTCACAAACCGAGTTATTATACGAAATATTAGGCAAAACTATTTCCAAGGCACGCGACTGAGGATGTCCCAATCTAGTGTGCCATATTGCATTAGAACTACTAGCTCAGCATGAATTAAAACTTGATAAAGTAGGATCGCTTGTAGAATCTTCTAAGATGTATAAGTCTCTTGTTGTGTTTCCTTCTCCAAGAACCTTTATGGTCTTAATATCTTGAAAATGGAAACTATTAGGCCCAAAGATAGCATAAGCATCAAGATCAGTAGTGGCTCTCTTAACCGATACAAAATTCGAAGTGAAAGATGGCATGTAGAAAGCTGAGGAGCACTAATTTCTTCACTCTCATGGTCTTGACTAACTATTGGCTCCATTCCTCCTATATCTTCTTCTTCATGATGAGCTTGGTCTTGATTACCATTATCCAAGTTGTTTGTTTCTTCCTCACTGTTATTTTCAGAATTTGGTCTTTCTTGAGGCTGATGATCTGGTTGCTCTTTATGAGAGTCTCTTGGAGCCGAATTTCCTATATGATTGAGTAAGAACTCTAAGCTGGCGGTTCTATTTGAAGGAGAACGGGCTAGGTGTTTAACACAATCCCAATTTTGCTTCTTGTCAAAGTAACCTTGGTTTTCTATGAACTTCACCTCTCTTGAAACCAGGGTTCACTTCCGGATGGGGTCATAGCACTTATACCTCTTTTGAGTGGTAGAATAGCTTATGAATACACATCTTCTGCTTTTGGCTTCTAGTTTTGTCCCTTTGAGTACCTGGGACAAATAGAAAACACAAACACCCTAGAACTCGTAAGTGATTGATAAAGGGTTTATTGTGATTTAAAACTTGAAAGCGAGAGACGTCCTTTATGACTCTTATTGGAATTCGGTTGATAAGACAACAAGCCGTCATGACTTCATCTCCCCAAAAACTTTTTTGTAGGTTGGAATGGAACATCATAGCTCTAGCTACTTCCATGAGATGTCTATTCTTTCTTTCAACTACACCATTTTGTTGAGGTGTGTATGGGCAGCTCGTTTGGTGGATTATTCCATGCTTAGCTAGGTGTTCTTTGAATTTGTGGCTTGTATATTCCCCTCCATTATCCGTTCGAAGTACCTTAACATTTGTTTTGAATTGATAAATAATGTACTTCCGAAAATTAATGAAAGCGTCAAATACTCTATTTTTAGATGGCATTAAGGTGTCCAAGTGTATTTCGACTTTTCATCAATAAATTTCACAAAGTACTTATTATTATCTCTTGATAAACATTGGGAAGTCCATACATCCGAGTGGACCTAATCAAAAACATTTTTCATATATGGTACAAGACTTAGGAAATACATTTTTACAATGTTTTCCTAAAATACGAGACTCACAAACCGAGTTATTATACGAAATATTAGGCAAAACTATTTCCAAGGCACGCGACTGAGGATGTCCCAATCTAGTGTGCCATATTGCATTAGAACTACTAGCTCAGCATGAATTAAAACTTGATAAAGTAGGATCGCTTGTAGAATCTTCTAAGATGTATAAGTCTCTTGTTGTGTTTCCTTCTCCAAGAACCTTTATGGTCTTAATATCTTGAAAATGGAAACTATTAGGCCCAAAGATAGCATAAGTATCAAGATCAGTAGTGGCTCTCTTAACCGATACAAAATTCGAAGTGAAAGATGGCATGTAGAAAGCTGAGGAGCACTAATTTCTTCACTCTCATGGTCTTGACTAACTATTGGCTCCATTCCTCCTATTTCTTCTTCTTCATGATGAGCTTGGTATTGATTACCATTATCCAAGTTGTTTGTTTCTTCCTCACTGTTATTTTTGTTAGATTTGAGAGATTATAAATGAGAGATTTTGAGATAAACTAGAAGAAACACCATAGTAGAATATTAGAGAAGAATTTCTTATTGATCTTTGTGAAATACATAGCATATTTATAGGAGAATTACAAGGTAACCTAGGTTTAACTTTAATTTGAACCAGCCAATAGGAGTGTAGTCTTTGGGCGTCCTTGACCATGCCAGCCTGTTTCCAGCCCCTTCCTTGACCAAATGGATAAGAAGGAAGACCAAGGACAAGGTGCCAATGCACCTGGACACTCAAGTGGCTTGGTGCATGATCCAAACGTTTCCAAGCTTCTAGAAGACTCTCGAAGGCTTCCTCAAATGTTCTGGAGGCTCCCTATGGTCGTACGGACTTGTACGGATCCGTACAGACTTGTACGGACTTGTACAGATCCGTACGGACTTGTACGGACACCCAAATCCAACCATCTTCCCTAAGCTCCCTTGATGATAAGCTTGATTAATACTCCCCCTCAAACTTAGCCGGAGTGTTGGAATGAAGGCTAAGTTTGGGAACCGGGACTACCACCTCATTAAAAAAACCTTACCAAGGAAAACCTAGTGGGACAAAACCTTGGTAAGGGAAAAAGAGTGTGGTCTTCCCGGAACAGGCAACTATTAGCAAGGATGAGTAAGGTCTACTAACCCAAGTTTGCTATGGATGTGGTTGCAAACTTTGAGGCTAGCAGCCTTGGTGAAGATGTCAGCCAACTGGTCTTCACTCTTGGTGTAACATGGAAGTATCACTCCTTCTATGATCTTCTCTCTAACTTTGTGGCAGTCAATCTCAATGTGCTTGGTCCTCTCGTGAAATACTGGATTGGTTGCTATATGAATGGCTGCCTGATTGTCACAATGCATTGTGATGGGACTTGAAGTTTCTATGCCAAGATCCTTGAGAAGAGCCTTCAACCAAACTAATTCATTTGTTAGCTTCCTCATTGCTCTATATTCCGACTCCGCACTTGAGCATGACACAACCTTCTGCTTCTTAGACTTCCAAGTTACTAGATTGCCTCCAATAAAAGTACAATAGCCAGTTGTAGACTTCCTATCCATAGTGTCTCCCGCATAGTCCGCATCGCAGTATCCAACTATCTCAGTGTTGCCATTCTTCCCCATCCAAATTCCTTGGCCCGGTGAACCTTTGATGTATCTCAATATTCTTTCCACCATGTTCCAATGATGCACGGTTGGTTCCTTCATATGTTGGCTAACCTGATTCACAGCAAAACATAAGTCAGGCCGTGTAATAGTCAAATAGATGAGCTTACCAACTAGGCGCCGATATTGTGCTGGGTCTTCAAATGGCTTGTCAAGCGGATCATCTTCTTTCTCCCCCTTTCTCTTGACCTTGTAGCCATCTTCAAGTGGGGTCTTAGCTGGTTTGGATCCTAGCTTTCTTGTCTCCTGCAATAAATCAAGAGAATATTTCCTTTGTGATAGAAATAGGCCTTCCGAGGATCGGCATATCTCTATCCCTAGGAAATACTTAAGCTCTCCCAAGTCCTTGATATCAAAAACAGACTTAAGGAAGGATTTGGTTTCTTGAATCCCAACTTGATCACTACCAGAGATGATCAAGTCATCCACATAAACCAATACCACAATAAGCCCACGGGAGCTCTGGTGAGTGAACAAGGTATGGTCGGCTTCTGACCGGCTAAATCCTCGAGCAACAAGAGTGAAGCTCAGTTTATGATACCAGGCCCTTGGTGATTGCTTTAGACCATAAATTGTCTTTCTTAACCTTAGGACTTTTCCGGGGCTGATTGAGTGTTCTAATCCGGGTGGTGGAGTCATGTACACTTCTTCTTCCAATTCTCCTTGAAGAAAGGCGTTCTTCACGTCCATTTGCCATAGATCCCATGATAGATTTGTGGCTAAGGACAAGATGACCCTAACTGTGTGAAGCTTTGCCACTGGCGCAAAAGTATCGGTATAATCAGCTCCATATGTCTGGGTGAAACCTCTGGCTACCTTGTACCGCTCAATCTCCCCATTAGATTGATATTTTATTGTAAATACCCACTTGGAACTTACTGCCTTCTTTCCCTTTGGAAGCTCCATTTCATCCCAAGTATGATTCTTATCCATTGCCCCTGTCTCAGCATCCACAGTAGCTAACCATTCTTTGTGTTCTTTTGCTTCTTCATAGGAGCTCGGAATTTGGTGTTGATTAATCTTTCTAAGGAATGCTTTGTGTTCTGATGGCAAAAGGGCAAGAGAACAAACCGCTTGGAGAGGATGAGCCACGGCTTGGCTGTTGTAATAGACCCTTGTTTGTTTCCAATGATCTGGTCCATACTTCAGCCTTGTACTTCTTCTAAGCTAAGGAGCACTAATTTCTTCACTCCCATGGTCTTGACTAACCATTGGCTCCATTCCTCCAGTGGATTAATCTTCATGATGAGCTTGGTCTTGATTACCATTATCCAAGTTGTTTGCTTCTTCTTCACTGTTATTTTCAGAATTTGGTCCTTCTTGTGGCTGATGATCTGGTTGTTCTTGATGAGAGTCTCTTGGAGCCGGATTTCCCAAATGATTGAGTAAGAACTCTAAGCTGGCAGTTCTATCTGAAGGAGAACGGGCTAGGTCTTTAACACTATCCCAATTTTGTTTCTTGTCAAAGTACCCTTGGTTTTCTATGAACTTGACGTCTCTTGAAACCAGGGTACACTTCCGGATGGGGTCGTAGCATTTATACCCCTTTTGAGTGGTAGAATAGCCTATGAATACACATCTTGTGCTTTTGGCTTCTAGTTTTGTCCCTCTGAGTACCTGGGACAAATACAAAACACAAACACCCAAGAACTCGTAAGTGATTGATATAGGGTTTATTGTGATTTAAAACTTCAAAGGGAGAGTAGTCCTTTAGGACTCTTGTTGGAATTCGGTTGATAAGATAGCAAGCCGTCATGACTGCATCTCCCTAGAAGTTTCTTGGCAAGTTGGAATGGAACATCATAGCTTTAGCTACTTCCATGAGATGTCTATTCTTTCTTTCAGCTACACCATTTTGTTGAGGTGTGTATGGGCAGCTCGTTTGGTGGATTATTCCATGCTTAGCTAGGTGTTCTTTGAATTTGTGGCTTGTATATTCCCCTCCATTATCCGTTCGAAGTACCTTAACATTTGTTTTGAATTGATTAGTAATGTAGTTCTGAAAATTAATGAAAGCGTCAAATACTCTATCTTTAGATGGCATTAAGGTGATCCAAGTGTATTTCGACTTTTCATCAATGAATGTCACAAAGTACTTATTATTATCTCTTGATAAACATGGGGAAGTCCATACATCCGAGTGGACCAAATCAAAACATTTTTCATATATGGTAGAGGACTTAGGAAATACACTTTTACAATGTTTTCCTAAAATGCAAGACTCACACACCGAGTTATTAAACGAAATATTAGGCAATATTATTTCCAAGGCACGCGAGTGAGGATGTCCCAATCTAGCGTGTCATATTGCATTAGAACTACTAGCTAAGCATGAATTAAAACTTGATAAAGTAAGATTGCTTGAAGAATCTTCTAAGATGTATAAGTCTCCTTTTGTGTTTCCTTCTCCAAGAACCCTTCCGCTCTTAATATCCTAAAAATGGAAACTATTAGGCCCAAAGATAGCATAAGCATCAAGATCAGTAGTAGCTCTCTTAACCGATACAAGATTCCAAGTGAAAGATGGCATGTAGAAAGCTTGAGATTCTTTGTCAAATAGTTTTAAACTTCCTATTCCTTTAACCGGTATCCTATCACCATTAGCAATCACTACATTTCCACTAGCAGTTTTAATGTTACTAATCAAATTTGGATTACTGATTATGTGATGAGAAGCTCCAGAATCAATAACAAGAGAAGTACTAGTCTTATTAGGTTTAGTAGCAAAGTATGTGATACCGGAGTCCTTTAGTGCGGCGATGGATCGAATGAGTGCTTCTAAGTCTGACTTGCGCACCACGTCATTTGAATATGCTACCATGGCCATCTCATCTCCTTGCTTCAAGCTTTCGGTTTGAGGTTGTTTTGTTGAGTTTGATGAGCTTGGAACTTTCTTGGCTTGAATTCCCTTGGATGCCAATCTTTGGGCTTGAGATGTGGATGAAGGATCCAACAATCCTCCTTTGTATGACCATCCTTCTTGCAATGATCGCATGTTTTCCTATTCTTGCCTTTGTAGCCTTGATTTGGTTGGTAATTGCCCTTATTGGCCATTGGGAGTTCTTGTTTACCACTAAAGAGACTAAAAGGACCCTTGTTCCTTTTGAATTTGTGCACAAACTTCATCAAGTCTAGGGAGCTTCTCCGATCTTAAGATATGCTTTATGAGGTCGTTAAACGTCGGATTGAGTGTGAGAAGCAAACCGAAGACCTTATCTTGTTCTCTTCTTTCTTCAATGATTGAAAAATCCTTTGTGCTTAGACGTAACATCTCTAATTCAGCCCAAAGAGATCTAAATTTTCCAAAGTGTTGAGTAAATTCTAGATCCTCTTGATTGAGATTGTTGATTGCCCTTTTTACTTCGAAGACGCGGGTCAAGTTGGAGATGTTCCCGTAGACATTCTTTAGTGTATCCTAAAGCTCCTTTGCGGTGTCACAATAGGAGTATGCCTCTAGGATTGATGTGTCTAGTGAGTTTTGAAGGAGACCCAAAACTGTTTGGTCTTCTTGAAACCATTTGATTTCCTCCTCGGTCTTGGTCTCATTTTCTTCATCTTGTGTGTCTTCTTTAAGGTTTTGTGTGATCTCAATGTGTCTCCACAAACCTCTTCCACACAAAGCAGTCTTAGTTGTTCTTGCCCACAGCAAGTAATTATTCCCTTTGAGGGTAACCGGAATGATCATGGTTTTTAGATTTTCCATGATTTTCTTGGTGTTTAATCACAAAGCTAGCAACTTTCTCAACTCAGCACCAATGGATTTGAGGAATTTCTCTCAGAGAGAAATGAGGCTAGCAACGTGAAAGGAAGAAAAATGAAGTGAAAATCACAAAGCTAGCAACTTTCTCAACTCAGCACCAATGGATTTGAGGAATTTCTCTCAGAGAGAAATGAAGCTAGCAGCGTGAGAAAGGAGAAAATAAAGAAGAAAAACGTGGAGAATGAGTAGAAATGACAAAAACTGATGGAGAAATGATGGAGATATGATGGAGAAATGATGGAGAATGATGGAGAATGATGGAGAATAACCAAGAATAAAGCGGAATAGATAGGAGCAAGATCAATGCTCTGATACCATGTTAGATTTGAATGATTATAAATGAGAGATTTTGAGATAAACTAAAAGAAACACCATAGTAGAATATTAGAGAAGAATTTCTTATTGATCTTTGTGAAATACATAGCATATTTATAGGAGAATTACAAGGTAACCTAGGTTTAACTTTAATTTGAACCAGCTAATAGGAGTGTAGTCTTTGGGCGTCCTTGACCATGCCAGCCTGTTTCCAGCCCCTTCCTTGACCAAATGGATAAGAAGGAAGACCAAGGACAAGGTGCCAATGCACCTGGACACTCAAGTGGCTTGGTGCATGATCCAAACGTTTCCAAGCTTCTAGAAGACTCTCGAAGGCTTCCTCAAATGTTCCGGAGGCTCCCTATGGTCGTACGGACTTGTACGGATCCGTACAGACTTGTACGAACTTGTACGGATCCGTACGGACTTGTACGGACACCCAAATCCAACCATCTTCCCTAAGCTCCCTTGCTGATAAGCTTGATTAATAATTTTCAGAATTTGGTCTTTCTTGTGGCTGATGATCTGGTTGCTCTTTATGAGAGTCTCTTGGAGCCGGATTTCCCAGATGATTGAGTAAGAACTCTATGCTGGCGGTTCTATCTGAAGGAGAACGGGCTAGGTCTTTAACACTATCCCAATTTTGCTTCTTGTCAAAGTAACCTTGGTTTTCTACGAACTTCACCTCTCTTGAAACCAGGGTTCACTTCCGGATGGGGTCATAGCACTTATACCTCTTTTGAGTGGTAGAATAGCTTATGAATACACATCTTGTGCTTTTGGCTTCTAGTTTTGTCCCTTTGAGTACCTGGGACAAATAGAAAACACAAACACCCTAGAACTCGTAAGTGATTGATAAAGGGTTTATTGTGATTTAAATCTTCAAAGCGAGAGACGTCCTTTATGACTCTTGTTGGAATTCGGTTGATAAGACAGCAAGCCGTCATGACTTCATCTCCCCAGAAACTTCTTTGTAGGTTGGAATGGAACATCATAGCTCTAGCGAATTCCATGAGATGTCTATTCTTTCTTTCAACTACACAATTTTGTTGAGGTGTGTATGGGCAGCTCGTTTGGTGGATTATTCCATTCTTAGCTAGGTGTTCTTTGAATTTGTGGCTTGTATATTCCCCTCCATTATCCGTTCGAAGTACCTTAATATTTGTTTTGAATTGATAAGTAATATAGTTCCGAAAATTAATGAAAGTGTCAAATACTCTATCTTTAGATGGCATTAAGGTGTCCAAGTGTATTTCGACTTTTCATCAATAAATTTCAAAAAATACTTATTATTATCTCTTGATAAACATTGGGAAGTCCATACATCCGAGTGGACCTAATCAAAAACATTTTTCATATATGGTACAAGACTTAGGAAATACATTTTTACAATGTTTTCCTAAAATACGAGACTCACAAACAGAGTTATTATACGAAATATTAGGCAAAATTATTTCCAAGGCACGCGACTGAGGATGTCCCAATGTAGTGTGCCATATTGCATTCGAACTACTAGCTAAGCATGAATTAAAACTTGATAAAGTAGGATCGCTTGTAAATCTTCTAAGATGTATAAGTCTCCTGTTGTGTTTCCTTCTCCAAGAACCTTTCTGGTCTTAATATCTTGAAAATGGAAACTATTAGGCCCAAAGATAGCGTAAGCATCAAGATCAGTAGTGGCTCTCTTAACCGATACAAAATTCGAAGTGAAAGATGGCATGTAGAAAGCTGAAGAGCACTAATTTCTTCATTCTCATGGTCTTGACTAACTATTGGCTCCATTCCTCCTATTTCTTCTTCTTCATGATGAGCTTGGTCTTGATTACCATTATCCAAGTTGTTTGTTTCTTCCTCACTGTTATTTTCATAATTTGGTCTTTCTTGTGGCTGATGATCTGGTTGCTCTTTATGAGAGTCTCTTGGAGCCGGATTTCCAAGATGATTGAGTAAGAACTCTAAGCTGGCGGTTCTATCTGAAGGAGAACGGGCTAGGTCTTTAACACTATCCCAATTTTGCTTCTTGTCAAAGTAACCTTGGTTTTCTATGAACTTCACCTCTCTTGAAACCAGGGTTCATTTCCGGATGGGGTCATAGCACTTAGACCTCTTTTGAATGGTAGAATAGCTTATGAATACACATCTTGTGCTTTTGGCTTCTAGTTTTGTCCCTTTAAGTACCTGGGAAAATTAGTAAACAAAAACACCCTAGAACTCGTAAGTGATTGATAAAGGGTTTATTGTGATTTAAAACTTCAAAGCGAGAGACGTCCTTTATGACTCTTGTTGGAATTCGGTTGATAAGACAGCAAGCCGTCATGACTTCATCTCCCCAGAAACTTCTTTGTAGGTTGGAATGGAACATCATAGCTCTAGCTACTTCCATGAGATGCGTATTCTTTCTTTCAACTACACCATTTTGTTGAGGTGTGTATGGGCATCTCGTTTGGTGGATTATTCCATGCTTAGCTAGGTGTTCTTTGAATTTGTGGCTTGTATTTTCCCCTCCATTATCCTTTCGAAGTACCTTAACATTTGTTTTGAATTGATAAGTAATGTAGTTCCGAAAATTAATGAAAGCTTCAAATACTCAATCTTTTGATGGCATTAAGGTGTCCAAGTATATTTCGACTTTTCATCAATAAATTTCACAAAGTACTTATTATTATCTCTTGATAAACATTGGGAAGTCCATACATCCGAGTGGACCAAATCAAAAACATTTTTCATATATGGTACAAGACTTACGAAATACATTTTTACAATGTTTTCCTAAAAAATGAGACCCACAAACCGAGTTATTATACGAAATATTAGGCAAAATTATTTCCAAGGCACGCGACTGAGGATGTCCCAATCTAGTGTGCCATATTGCATTAGAACTACTAGCTAAGCATGAATTAAAACTTGATAAAGTAGGATCGCTTATCGAATCTTCTAAGATGTATAAGTCTCATGTTGTGTTTCCTTCTCCAAGAACCTCTCTGGTCTTAATATCTTGAAAATGGAAACTATTAGGCCCAAAGATAGCATAAGCATCAAGATTAGTAGTGGCTCTCTTAACCGATACAAAATTCGAAGTGAAAGATGACATGTAGAAAGCTGAGTAGCACTAATTTCTTCACTCTCATGGTCTTGACTAACTATTGGCTCCATTCCTCCTATTTCTTCTTCTTCATGATGAGCTTGGTCTTGATTACCATTATCCAAGTTGTTTGTTTCTTCCTCACTGTTATTTTCAGAATTTGGTCTTTCTTGTGGCTGATGATCTGGTTGCTCTTTATGAGAGTCTCTTGGAGCGGGATTTCCCAGATGATTGAGTAAGAACTCTAAGCTGGCGGTTCTATCTGAAGGAGAATGGGCTAGGTCTTTAACACTATCCCAATTTTGCTTCTTGTCAAAGTAACCTTGGTTTTCTATGAACTTCACCTCTCTTGAAACCAGGGTTCACTTCCGGATGGGGTCATAGCACTTATACCTCTTTTGAGTGGTAGAATAGCTTATGAATACACATCTTGTGCTTTTGGCTTCTAGTTTTGTCCCTTTGAGTACCTGGGACAAATAGAAAAACACAAACACCCTAGAACTCGTAAGTGATTGATAAAAGGGTTTATTGTGATTTAAAACTTCAAAGCGAGAGACGTCCTTTATGACTCTTGTTGGAATTCGGTTGATAAGATAGCAAGCCGTCATGACTTCATCTCCCCAGAAACTTCTTTCTAGGTTGGAATGGAACATCATAGGTCTAGCTACTTCCATGAGATGCGTATTCTTTCTTTCAACTACACCATTTTGTTGAGGTGTGTATGGCCAGCTCGTTTGGTGGATTATTCCATGCTTAGCTAGGTGTTCTTTGCATTTGTGGCTTGTATATTCCCCTCCATTATCCGTTCGAAGTACCTTAACATTTGTTTTGAATTGATAAGTAATATAGTTCCGAAAATTAATGAAATTGTCAAATACTCTATCTTTAGATGGCATTAAGGTGTCCAAATGTATTTCAACTTTTCATCAATAAATTTCACACAGTACTTATTATTATCTCTTGATAAACATTAGGAAGTCCATACATCCGAGTGGACCTAATCAAAAACATTTTTCATATATGGTACATGACTTAGGAAATATATTTTTACAATGTTTTCCTAAAATACGAGACTCACAAACCGAGTTATTATACGAAATATTAGGCAAAATTATTTCCAAGGCACGCGACTGAGGATGTCCAATCTAGTGTGCCATATTGCATTCGAACTACTAGCTAAGCATGAATTAAAACTTGATAAAGTAGGATCGCTTGTAGAATCTTCTAAGATGTATAAGTCTCCTGTTGTGTTTCCTTCTCCAAGAACCTTTTTGGTCTTAATATCTTGAAAATGGATACTATTAGGCCCAAAGATAGCATAAGCATCTAGATTAGTAGTAGCTCTCTTAACCGATACAAAATTCGAAGTGAAAGATGGCATGTAGAAAGCTGAGGAGCACTAATTTCTTCACTCTCATGGTCTTGACTAACTATTGGCTCCATTCCTCCTATTTTTTCTTCTTCATGATGAGCTTGGTCTTGATTACCATTATCCAAGTTATTTGTTTCTTCCTCACTGTTATTTTCAGAATTAGGTCTTTCTTGTGCTGATGATCTGGTTGCTCTTTATGAGAGTCTTTTGGAGCCGGATTTCCCAGATGATTGAGTAAGAACTCTAAGCTGGCGGTTCTATCTGAAGGAGAACAGGCTAGGTCTTTAACACTATCCCAATTTTGCTTCTTGTCAAAGTAACCTTGGTTTTCTATGAACTTCACCTCTCTTGAAACCAGGGTGTTGAATTTGCGGAATAGAAGATTAGAGAGTTTGAGAGTGCTTGAAAGAGAAACAATAGAATGAGAGATAAAGAGAAGTTTCCATTAGAATTGAGTAAGTGTTACAAAGGGTGTACAACATGTATATATAGAGGAGAGCCACGAAATTAGGAGGTGAAGAAGGGTTTCACAACATTAAATTTCCCTCCAATCTCTTATTTGAAATTCAAACACATCTCCTTCCTTTTCACACTTCCCGAGACACCCACTTGTGCACCCAAAGTCTTCACCTTCTAGAAGACTTTTTAATGGGCTTGCATATGTTGAATAAAGTTTCTTCTCTTCTTTTGGTCTTAACCTAATGTATTCTCTCATTATTCAACACATGGTTCACTTCCGGATGGGGTCATAGCACTTATACCTCTTTTGAGTGGTAGAATAGCTTATGAATACATATCTTGTGCTTTTGGCTTCTAGTTTTTTCCCTTTGAGTACCTGGGACAAATAGAAAAACACAAACACCCTAGAACTCGTAAGTGATTGATAAAAGGGTTTATTGTGATTTAAAACTTCAAAGCGAGAGACGTCCTTTATGACTCTTGTTGGAATTCGGTTGATAAGATAGCAAGCCGTCATGACTTCATCTCCCCAGAAACTTCTTTCTAGGTTGGAATGGAACATCATAGGTCTAGCTACTTCCATGAGATGCGTATTCTTTCTTTCAACTACACTATTTTGTTGAGGTGTGTATGGCCAGCTCGTTTGGTGGATTATTCCATGCTTAGCTAGGTGTTCTTTGCATTTGTGGCTTGTATATTCCCCTCCATTATCCGTTCGAAGTACCTTAACATTTGTTTTGAATTGATAAGTAATATAGTTCCGAAAATTAATGAAATTGTCAAATACTCTATCTTTAGATGGCATTAAGGTGTCCAAATGTATTTCAACTTTTCATCAATAAATTTCACACAGTACTTATTATTATCTCTTGATAAACATTAGGAAGTCCATACATCCGAGTGGACCTAATCAAAAACATTTTTCATATATGGTACATGACTTAGGAAATATATTTTTACAATGTTTTCCTAAAATACGAGACTCACAAACCGAGTTATTATACGAAATATTAGGCAAAATTATTTCCAAGGCACGCGACTGAGGATGTCCAATCTAGTGTGCCATATTGCATTCGAACTACTAGCTAAGCATGAATTAAAACTTGATAAAGTAGGATCGCTTGTAAATCTTCTAAGATGTATAAGTCTCCTGTTGTGTTTCCTTCTCCAAGAACCTTTCTGGTCTTAATATCTTGAAAATGGAAACTATTAGGCCCAAAGATAGCGTAAGCATCAAGATCAGTAGTGGCTCTCTTAACCGATACAAAATTCGAAGTGAAAGATGGCATGTAGAAAGCTGAAGAGCACTAATTTCTTCATTCTCATGGTCTTGACTAACTATTGGCTCCATTCCTCCTATTTCTTCTTCTTCATGATGAGCTTGGTCTTGATTACCATTATCCAAGTTGTTTGTTTCTTCCTCACTGTTATTTTCATAATTTGGTCTTTCTTGTGGCTGATGATCTGGTTGCTCTTTATGAGAGTCTCTTGGAGCCGGATTTCCAAGATGATTGAGTAAGAACTCTAAGCTGGCGGTTCTATCTGAAGGAGAACGGGCTAGGTCTTTAACACTATCCCAATTTTGCTTCTTGTCAAAGTAACCTTGGTTTTCTATGAACTTCACCTCTCTTGAAACCAGGGTTCATTTCCGGATGGGGTCATAGCACTTAGACCTCTTTTGAATGGTAGAATAGCTTATGAATACACATCTTGTGCTTTTGGCTTCTAGTTTTGTCCCTTTAAGTACCTGGGAAAATTAGTAAACAAAAACACCCTAGAACTCGTAAGTGATTGATAAAGGGTTTATTGTGATTTAAAACTTCAAAGCGAGAGACGTCCTTTATGACTCTTGTTGGAATTCGGTTGATAAGACAGCAAGCCGTCATGACTTCATCTCCCCAGAAACTTCTTTGTAGGTTGGAATGGAACATCATAGCTCTAGCTACTTCCATGAGATGCGTATTCTTTCTTTCAACTACACCATTTTGTTGAGGTGTGTATGGGCATCTCGTTTGGTGGATTATTCCATGCTTAGCTAGGTGTTCTTTGAATTTGTGGCTTGTATTTTCCCCTCCATTATCCTTTCGAAGTACCTTAACATTTGTTTTGAATTGATAAGTAATGTAGTTCCGAAAATTAATGAAAGCTTCAAATACTCAATCTTTTGATGGCATTAAGGTGTCCAAGTATATTTCGACTTTTCATCAATAAATTTCACAAAGTACTTATTATTATCTCTTGATAAACATTGGGAAGTCCATACATCCGAGTGGACCAAATCAAAAACATTTTTCATATATGGTACAAGACTTACGAAATACATTTTTACAATGTTTTCCTAAAAAATGAGACCCACAAACCGAGTTATTATACGAAATATTAGGCAAAATTATTTCCAAGGCACGCGACTGAGGATGTCCCAATCTAGTGTGCCATATTGCATTAGAACTACTAGCTAAGCATGAATTAAAACTTGATAAAGTAGGATCGCTTATCGAATCTTCTAAGATGTATAAGTCTCATGTTGTGTTTCCTTCTCCAAGAACCTCTCTGGTCTTAATATCTTGAAAATGGAAACTATTAGGCCCAAAGATAGCATAAGCATCAAGATTAGTAGTGGCTCTCTTAACCGATACAAAATTCGAAGTGAAAGATGACATGTAGAAAGCTGAGTAGCACTAATTTCTTCACTCTCATGGTCTTGACTAACTATTGGCTCCATTCCTCCTATTTCTTCTTCTTCATGATGAGCTTGGTCTTGATTACCATTATCCAAGTTGTTTGTTTCTTCCTCACTGTTATTTTCAGAATTTGGTCTTTCTTGTGGCTGATGATCTGGTTGCTCTTTATGAGAGTCTCTTGGAGCGGGATTTCCCAGATGATTGAGTAAGAACTCTAAGCTGGCGGTTCTATCTGAAGGAGAATGGGCTAGGTCTTTAACACTATCCCAATTTTGCTTCTTGTCAAAGTAACCTTGGTTTTCTATGAACTTCACCTCTCTTGAAACCAGGGTTCACTTCCGGATGGGGTCATAGCACTTATACCTCTTTTGAGTGGTAGAATAGCTTATGAATACACATCTTGTGCTTTTGGCTTCTAGTTTTGTCCCTTTGAGTACCTGGGACAAATAGAAAAACACAAACACCCTAGAACTCGTAAGTGATTGATAAAAGGGTTTATTGTGATTTAAAACTTCAAAGCGAGAGACGTCCTTTATGACTCTTGTTGGAATTCGGTTGATAAGATAGCAAGCCGTCATGACTTCATCTCCCCAGAAACTTCTTTCTAGGTTGGAATGGAACATCATAGGTCTAGCTACTTCCATGAGATGCGTATTCTTTCTTTCAACTACACCATTTTGTTGAGGTGTGTATGGCCAGCTCGTTTGGTGGATTATTCCATGCTTAGCTAGGTGTTCTTTGCATTTGTGGCTTGTATATTCCCCTCCATTATCCGTTCGAAGTACCTTAACATTTGTTTTGAATTGATAAGTAATATAGTTCCGAAAATTAATGAAATTGTCAAATACTCTATCTTTAGATGGCATTAAGGTGTCCAAATGTATTTCAACTTTTCATCAATAAATTTCACACAGTACTTATTATTATCTCTTGATAAACATTAGGAAGTCCATACATCCGAGTGGACCTAATCAAAAACATTTTTCATATATGGTACATGACTTAGGAAATATATTTTTACAATGTTTTCCTAAAATACGAGACTCACAAACCGAGTTATTATACGAAATATTAGGCAAAATTATTTCCAAGGCACGCGACTGAGGATGTCCAATCTAGTGTGCCATATTGCATTCGAACTACTAGCTAAGCATGAATTAAAACTTGATAAAGTAGGATCGCTTGTAGAATCTTCTAAGATGTATAAGTCTCCTGTTGTGTTTCCTTCTCCAAGAACCTTTTTGGTCTTAATATCTTGAAAATGGATACTATTAGGCCCAAAGATAGCATAAGCATCTAGATTAGTAGTAGCTCTCTTAACCGATACAAAATTCGAAGTGAAAGATGGCATGTAGAAAGCTGAGGAGCACTAATTTCTTCACTCTCATGGTCTTGACTAACTATTGGCTCCATTCCTCCTATTTTTTCTTCTTCATGATGAGCTTGGTCTTGATTACCATTATCCAAGTTATTTGTTTCTTCCTCACTGTTATTTTCAGAATTAGGTCTTTCTTGTGCTGATGATCTGGTTGCTCTTTATGAGAGTCTTTTGGAGCCGGATTTCCCAGATGATTGAGTAAGAACTCTAAGCTGGCGGTTCTATCTGAAGGAGAACAGGCTAGGTCTTTAACACTATCCCAATTTTGCTTCTTGTCAAAGTAACCTTGGTTTTCTATGAACTTCACCTCTCTTGAAACCAGGGTGTTGAATTTGCGGAATAGAAGATTAGAGAGTTTGAGAGTGCTTGAAAGAGAAACAATAGAATGAGAGATAAAGAGAAGTTTCCATTAGAATTGAGTAAGTGTTACAAAGGGTGTACAACATGTATATATAGAGGAGAGCCACGAAATTAGGAGGTGAAGAAGGGTTTCACAACATTAAATTTCCCTCCAATCTCTTATTTGAAATTCAAACACATCTCCTTCCTTTTCACACTTCCCGAGACACCCACTTGTGCACCCAAAGTCTTCACCTTCTAGAAGACTTTTTAATGGGCTTGCATATGTTGAATAAAGTTTCTTCTCTTCTTTTGGTCTTAACCTAATGTATTCTCTCATTATTCAACACATGGTTCACTTCCGGATGGGGTCATAGCACTTATACCTCTTTTGAGTGGTAGAATAGCTTATGAATACATATCTTGTGCTTTTGGCTTCTAGTTTTTTCCCTTTGAGTACCTGGGACAAATAGAAAAACACAAACACCCTAGAACTCGTAAGTGATTGATAAAAGGGTTTATTGTGATTTAAAACTTCAAAGCGAGAGACGTCCTTTATGACTCTTGTTGGAATTCGGTTGATAAGATAGCAAGCCGTCATGACTTCATCTCCCCAGAAACTTCTTTCTAGGTTGGAATGGAACATCATAGGTCTAGCTACTTCCATGAGATGCGTATTCTTTCTTTCAACTACACTATTTTGTTGAGGTGTGTATGGCCAGCTCGTTTGGTGGATTATTCCATGCTTAGCTAGGTGTTCTTTGCATTTGTGGCTTGTATATTCCCCTCCATTATCCGTTCGAAGTACCTTAACATTTGTTTTGAATTGATAAGTAATATAGTTCCGAAAATTAATGAAATTGTCAAATACTCTATCTTTAGATGGCATTAAGGTGTCCAAATGTATTTCAACTTTTCATCAATAAATTTCACACAGTACTTATTATTATCTCTTGATAAACATTAGGAAGTCCATACATCCGAGTGGACCTAATCAAAAACATTTTTCATATATGGTACATGACTTAGGAAATATATTTTTACAATGTTTTCCTAAAATACGAGACTCACAAACCGAGTTATTATACGAAATATTAGGCAAAATTATTTCCAAGGCACGCGACTGAGGATGTCCAATCTAGTGTGCCATATTGCATTCGAACTACTAGCTAAGCATGAATTAAAACTTGATAAAGTAGGATCGCTTGTAGAATCTTCTAAGATGTATAAGTCTCCTGTTGTGTTTCCTTCTCCAAGAACCTTTTTGGTCTTAATATCTTGAAAATGGAAATTATTAGGCCCAAAGATAGCGTAAGCATCAAAGATCAGTAGTGGCTCTCTTAACCGATACAAAATTCGAAGTGAAAGATGGCATGTAGAAAGCTGAAGAGCACTAATTTCTTCATTCTCATGGTCTTGACTAACTATTGGCTCCATTCCTCCTATTTCTTCTTCTTCATGATGAGCTTGGTCTTGATTACCATTATCCAAGTTGTTTGTTTCTTCCTCACTGTTATTTTCAGAATTTGGTCTTTCTTGTGGCTGATGATCTGGTTGCTCTTTATGAGAGTCTCTTGGAGCCGGATTTCCCAGATGATTGAGTAAGAACTCTAAGCTGGCGGTTCTATCTGAAGGAGAACGGGCTAGGTCTTTAACACTATCCCAATTTTGCTTCTTGTCAAAGTAACCTTGGTTTTCTATGAACTTCACCTCTCTTGAAACAAGGGTTCACTTCTGGATGGGGTCATAGCACTTATACCTCTTTTGAGTGGTAGAATAGCTTATGAATACACATCTTGTGCTTTTGGCTTCTAGTTTTGTCCCTTTG
Organism: Cardamine chenopodiifolia; assembly: GCA_963922655.1. Classification (NCBI taxonomy): domain Eukaryota; kingdom Viridiplantae; phylum Streptophyta; class Magnoliopsida; order Brassicales; family Brassicaceae; genus Cardamine; species Cardamine chenopodiifolia. The sequence goes on from OZ000479.1 coordinate 5,306,384, forward strand.
AGTACCTGGGAAAAATAGAAAACACAAACACCCTAGAACTCGTAAGTGATTGATAAAGGGTTTATTGTGATTTAAAACTTCAAAGCGAGAGACGTCCTTTATGACTCTTGTTGGAATTCGGTTGATAAGATAGCAAGCCGTCATGACTTCATCTCCCCAAAAACTTCTTTCTAGGTTGGAATGGAACATCATAGCTCTAGCTACTTCCATGAGATACGTATTCTTTCTTTCAACTACACCATTTTGTTGAGATGTGTATGGGCAGCTCGTTTGCTGGATTTTTCAATGCTTAGCTAGGTGTTCTTTGAATTTGTGGTTTGTATATTCCCCTCCATTATCCGTTCGAAGTAACTGAACATTTTTTTTTTGAATTGATAAGTAATGTAGTTCCGAAAATTAATGAAACCGTCAAATACTCTATCTTTAGATGGCATTAAGGTGTCCAAGTGTATTTCGACTTTTCATCAATAAATTTCACAAAGTACTTATTATTATCTCTTGATAACATTAGGAAGTCCATACATCCGAGTGGACCTAATCAAAAAATTTTTTCATATATGATACAGGACTTAGGAAATATATTTTTACAATGTTTTCCTAAAATACGAGACTCACAAACCGAGTTATTATACGAAATATTAGGCAAAATTATTTCCAAGGCACGCGACTGAGGATGTCCCAATCTAGTGTGCCATATTGCATTCGAACTACTAGCTAAGCATGAATTAAAACTTGATAAAGTAGGATCGCTTGTAGAATCTTCTAAGATGTATAAGTCTCCTGTTATGTTTCCTTCTCCAAGAACCTTTCTGGTCTTAATATCTTGAAAATGGAAACTATTAGGCCCAAAGATAGCGTAAGCATCAAGATCAGTAGTGGCTCTCTTAACCGATACAAAATTCGAAGTGAAAGATGGCATGTAGAAAGCTAAAGAGCACTAATTTCTTCACTCTCATGGTCTTGACTAACTATTGGCTCCATTCCTCCTATTTCTTCTTCTTCATGATGAGCTTGGTCTTGATTACCATTATCCAAGTTGTTTGTTTCTTCCTCACTGTTATTTTCAGAATTTGGTCTTTCTTGTGGCTGATGATCTGGTTGCTCTTTATGAGAGTCTCTTGGAGCCGGATTTCCCAGATGATTGAGTAAGAACTCTAAGCTGGCGGTTCTATCTGAAGGAGAACGGGCTAGGTCTTTAACACTATCCCAATTTTGCTTCTTGTCAAAGTAACCTTGGTTTTCTATGAACTTCACCTCTCTATGATTGATAAAGGGTTTATTGTGATTTAAATCTTCAAAGGGAGAGACATCCTTTATGACTCTTGTTGGAATTCGGTTGATAAGATAGCAAGCCGTCATGACTTCATCTCCCCAGAAACTTCTTTGTAGGTTGGAATGGAACATCATAGCTCTAGCTACTTCCATGAGATGCGTATTCTTTCTTTCAACTACACCATTTTGTTGAGGTGTGTATGGGGCAGCTCGTTTGCTGGATTATTCCATGCTTAGCTAGGTGTTCTTTGAATTTGTGGCTTGTATATTCCCCTCCATTATCCGTTCGAAATACCTTAACATTTTTTTTGAATTGATAAGTAATGTAGTTCCGAAAATTAATGAAAGCGTCAAATACTCTATCTTTAGATGGCATTAAGGTGTCCAAGTGTATTTCGACTTTTCATCAATAAATTTCACAAAGTACTTATTATTATCTCTTGATAAACATTGGGAAGTCCATACATCCGAGTGGACCTAATCAAAAACATTTTTCATATATGGTACAGGACTTAGGAAATACATTTTTACAATGTTTTCCTAATATACGAGACTCACAAACCGAGTTATTATACGAAATATTAGGCAAAATTATTTCCAAGGCACGCGACTGAGGATGTCCCAATCTAGTGTGCCATATTGCATTCGAACTACTAGCTAATCATGAATCAAAAACTTGATAAAGTAGGATCGCTTGTAGAATCTTCTAAGATATATAAGTCTCCTGTTGTGTTTCCTTCTCCAAGAACCTTTCTGGTCTTAATATCTTGAAAATGGAAACTATTAGGCCCAAAGATAGCGTAGGCATCAAGATCAGTAGTGGCTCTCTTAACCGATACAAAATTAGAAGTGAAAGATGGCATGTAGAAAGCTGAAGAGCACTAATTTCTTCATTCTCATGGTCTTGACTAACTATTGGCTCCATTCCTCCTATTTCTTCTTCTTCATGATGAGCTTGGTCTTGATTACCATTATCCAAGTTGTTTGTTTCTTCCTCACTGTTATTTTCAGAGATTGGTCTTTCTTGTGGCTGATGATCTGGTTGCTCTTTATGAGAGTCTCTTGGAGCCGGATTTCCCAGATGATTGAGTAAGAACTCTAAGCTGGCGGTTCTATCTGAAGGAGAACGGGCTAGGTCTTTAACACTATCCCAATTTTGCTTCCTGTCAAAGTAACCTTGGTTTTCTATGAACTTCACCTCTCTTAAAACCAGGGTTCACTTCCGGATGGGGTCATAGCACTTATACCTCTTTTGAGTGGTAGAATAGCTTATGAATACACATCTTGTGCTTTTGGCTTCTAGTTTTGTCCCTTTGAGTACCTGGGACAAATAGAAAACACAAACACCCTAGAACTCGTAAGTGATTGATAAAGGGTTTATTGTGATTTAAAACTTCAAAGCGAGAGACGTCCTTTATGACTCTTGTTGGAATTCGGTTGATAAGATAGCAAGCCGTCATGACTTTATCTCCCAGAAACTTCTTTGTAGGTTGGAATGGAACATCATAGCTCTAGCTACTTCCATGATATGCGTATTCTTTCTTTCAACTACACCATTTTGTTGAGGTGTGTATAGGCAGCTCGTTTGCTGGATTTTTCCATGCTTAGCTAGGTGTTCTTTGAATTTGTGGCTTGTATATTCCCCTCCATTATCCGTTCGAAGTAAGTTAACATTTGTTTTGAATTGATAAGTAATGTAGTTCCGAAAATTAATGAAAGCGTCAAATACTCTATCTTTAGATGGCATTAAGGTGTCCAAGTGTATTTCGACTTTTCATCAATAAATTTCACAAAGTAGTTATTATTATCTCTTGATAAACATTAGGAAGTCCATACATCCGAGTGGACGTAATCAAAAATATTTTTCATATATGGTACAGGACTTAGGAAATATATTTTTACAATGTTTTCCTAAAATACGAGACTCACAAACCGAGTTATTGTACGAAATATTAGGCAAAATTATTTCCAAGGCACGCGACTGAGGATGTCCCAATCTAGTGTGCCATATTGCATTCGAACTACTAGCTAAGCATGAATTAAAACTTGATAAAGTAGGATCGCTTGTAGAATCTTCTAAGATGTATAAGTCTCCTGTTGTGTTTCCTTCTCCAAGAACCTTTCTGGTCTTAATATCTTGAAAATGGAAACTATTAGGCCCAAAGATAGCGTAAGCATCAAGATCAGTAGTGGCTCTCTTAACTGATACAAATTCGAAGTGAAAGATGGCATGTAGAAAGCTGAAGAGCACTAATTTCTTCACTCTCATGGTCTTGACTAACTACTGGCTCTATTCCTCCTATTTCTTCTTCTTCATGATGAGCTTGGTCTTGATTACCATTATCCAAGTTGTTTGTTTCTTCCTCACTGTTATTTTCAGAATTTGGTCTTTCTTGTGGCTGATGATCTGGTTGCTCTTTATGAGAGTCTCTTGGAGCCGGATTTCCCAGATGATTGAGTAAGAACTCTAAGCTAGCGGTTCTATCTGAAGGAGAACGGGCTAGGTCTTTAACACTATCCCAATTTTGCTTCTTGTCAAAGTAACCTTGGTTTTCTATGAACTTAACCTCTCTATGATTGATAAAGGGTTTATTGTGATTTAAAACTTCAAAGCGAGAGACGTCCTTTATGACTCTTGTTGGAATTCGGTTGATAAGACAGCAAGCCGTCATGACTTCATCTCCCCAGAAACTTCTTTTTTGGTTGGAATGGAACATCATAGCTCTAGCTACTTCCATGAGATGCGTATTCTTTCTTTCAACTACACCATTTTGTTGAGGTGTATTGGCAGCTCGTTTGCTGGATTATTCCATGCTTAGCTAGGTGTTCTTTGAATTTGTGGTTTGTATATTCCCCTCAATTATCCGTTCGAAGTACCTTAACATTTATTTTGAATTGATAAGTAATGTAATTCCGAAAATAAATGAAAGCGTCAATACTCTATCTTTAGATGGCATTAAGGTGTCCAAGTGTATTTCGACTTTTCATCAATAAATTTCACAAAGTACTTATTATTATCTCTTGATAAACATTTGGAAGTCCATACATCCGAGTGGACCTAATCAAAAACATTTTTCATATATGGTACAGGACTTAGGAAATACATTTTTACAATGTTTTCCTAAAATACGAGACTCACAAACCGAGTTATTGTACGAAATATTAGGCAAAATTATTTCCAAGGCACGCGACTGAGGATGTCCCAATCTAGTGTGCCATATTGCATTCGAACTTCTAGCTAAGCATGAATTAAAACTTGATAAAGTAGGATCGCTTGTAGAATCTTCTAAGATGTATAAGTCTCCTGTTGTGTTTCCTTCTCCAAGAACCTTTCTGGTCTTAATATCTTGAAAATGGAAACTATTAGGCCCAAAGATAGCGTAAGCATCAAGATCAGTAGTGGCTCTCTTAACTGATACAAATTCGAAGTGAAAGATGGCATGTAGAAAGCTGAAGAGCACGAATTTCTTCACTCTCATGGTCTTGACTAACTACTTGCTCTATTCCTCCTATTTCTTCTTCTTCATGATGAGCTTGGTCTTGATTACCATTATCCAAGTTGTTTGTTTCTTCCTCACTGTTATTTTCAGAATTTGGTCTTTCTTGTGGCTGATGATCTGGTTGCTCTTTATGAGAGTCTCTTGGAGCCGGATTTCCCAGATGATTGAGTAAGAACTCTAAGCTAGCGGTTCTATTTGAAGGAGAACGGGCTAGGTCTTTAACACTATCCCAATTTTGCTTCTTGTCAAAGTAACCTTGGTTTTCTATGAACTTCACCTCTCTATGATTGATAAAGGGTTTATTGTGATTTAAAACTTCAAAGCGAGAGACGTCCTTTATGACTCTTGTTGGAATTCGGTTGATAAGACAGCAAGCCGTCATGACTTCATCTCCCCAGAAACTTCTTTTTTGGTTGGAATGGAACATCATAGCTCTAGCTACTTCCATGAGATGCGTATTCTTTCTTTCAACTACACCATTTTGTTGAGGTGTATTGGCAGCTCGTTTGCTGGATTATTCCATGCTTAGCTAGGTGTTCTTTGAATTTGTGGTTTGTATATTCCCCTCAATTATCCGTTCGAAGTACCTTAACATTTATTTTGAATTGATAAGTAATGTAATTCCGAAAATAAATGAAAGCGTCAATACTCTATCTTTAGATGGCATTAAGGTGTCCAAGTGTATTTCGACTTTTCATCAATAAATTTCACAAAGTACTTATTATTATCTCTTGATAAACATTTGGAAGTCCATACATCCGAGTGGACCTAATCAAAAACATTTTTCATATATGGTACAGGACTTAGGAAATACATTTTTACAATGTTTTCCTAATATACGAGACTCACAAACCGAGTTATTATACGAAATATTAGGCAAAATTATTTCCAAGGCACGCGACTGAGGATGTCCCAATCTAGTGTGCCATATTGCATTCGAACTACTAGCTAATCATGAATCAAAAACTTGATAAAGTAGGATCGCTTGTAGAATCTTCTAAGATATATAAGTCTCCTGTTGTGTTTCCTTCTCCAAGAACCTTTCTGGTCTTAATATCTTGAAAATGGAAACTATTAGGCCCAAAGATAGCGTAGGCATCAAGATCAGTAGTGGCTCTCTTAACCGATACAAAATTAGAAGTGAAAGATGGCATGTAGAAAGCTGAAGAGCACTAATTTCTTCACTCTCATGGTCTTGACTAACTATTGGCTCCATTCCTCCTATTTCTTCTTCTTCATGATGAGTTTGGTCTTGATTACCATTATCCAAGTTGTTTGTTTCTTCCTCACTGTTATTTTCAGAGATTGGTCTTTCTTGTGGCTGATGATCTGGTTGCTCTTTATGAGAGTCTCTTGGAGCCGGATTTCCCAGATGATTGAGTAAGAACTCTAAGCTGGCGGTTCTATCTGAAGGAGAACGGGCTAGGTCTTTAACACTATCCCAATTTTGCTTCTTGTCAAAGTAACCTTGGTTTTCTATGAACTTCACCTCTCTTGAAACCAGGGTTCACTTCCGGATGGGGTCATAGCACTTATACCTCTTTTGAGTGGTAGAATAGCTTATGAATACACATCTTGTGCTTTTGGCTTCTAGTTTTGTCCCTTTGAGTACCTGGGACAAATAGAAAACACAAACACCCTAGAACTCGTAAGTGATTGATAAAGGGTTTATTGTGATTTAAAACTTCAAAGCGAGAGACGTCCTTTATGACTCTTGTTGGAATTCGGTTGATAAGATAGCAAGCCGTCATGACTTTATCTCCCAGAAACTTCTTTGTAGGTTGGAATGGAACATCATAGCTCTAGCTACTTCCATGATATGCGTATTCTTTCTTTCAACTACACCATTTTGTTGAGGTGTGTATAGGCAGCTCGTTTGCTGGATTTTTCCATGCTTAGCTAGGTGTTCTTTGAATTTGTGGCTTGTATATTCCCCTCCATTATCCGTTCGAAGTAAGTTAACATTTGTTTTGAATTGATAAGTAATGTAGTTCCGAAAATTAATGAAAGCGTCAAATACTCTATCTTTAGATGGCATTAAGGTGTCCAAGTGTATTTCGACTTTTCATCAATAAATTTCACAAAGTAGTTATTATTATCTCTTGATAAACATTAGGAAGTCCATACATCCGAGTGGACGTAATCAAAAATATTTTTCATATATGGTACAGGACTTAGGAAATATATTTTTACAATGTTTTCCTAAAATACGAGACTCACAAACCGAGTTATTGTACGAAATATTAGGCAAAATTATTTCCAAGGCACGCGACTGAGGATGTCCCAATCTAGTGTGCCATATTGCATTCGAACTACTAGCTAAGCATGAATTAAAACTTGATAAAGTAGGATCGCTTGTAGAATCTTCTAAGATGTATAAGTCTCCTGTTGTGTTTCCTTCTCCAAGAACTTTTCTGGTCTTAATATCTTGAAAATGGAAACTATTAGGCCCAAAGATAGCGTAAGCATCAAGATCAGTAGTGGCTCTCTTAACCGATACAAAATTCGAAGTGAAAGATGGCATGTAGAAAGCTGAAGAGCACTAATTTCTTCACTCTCATGGTCTTGACTAACTACTGGCTCTATTCCTCCTATTTCTTCTTCTTCATGATGAGCTTGGTCTTGATTACCATTATCCAAGTTGTTTGTTTCTTCCTCACTGTTATTTTCAGAATTTGGTCTTTCTTGTGGCTGATGATCTGGTTGCTCTTTATGAGAGTCTCTTGGAGCCGGATTTCCCAGATGATTGAGTAAGAACTCTAAGCTAGCGGTTCTATCTGAAGGAGAACGGGCTAGGTCTTTAACACTATCCCAATTTTGCTTCTTGTCAAAGTAACCTTGGTTTTCTATGAACTTAACCTCTCTTGAAACCAGGGTTCACTTCCGGATGGGGTCATAGCACTTATACCTCTTTTGAGTGGTAGAATAGCTTATGAATACACATCTTGTGCTTTTGGCTTCTAGTTTTGTCCCTTTGAGTACCTGGGACAAATAGAAAACACAAACACCCTAGAACTCGTAAGTGATTGATAAAGGGTTTATTGTGATTTAAAACTTCAAAGCGAGAGACGTCCTTTATGACTCTTGTTGGAATTCGGTTGATAAGACAACAAGTCGTCATGACTTCATCTCCCCAGAAACTTCTTTGTAGGTTGGAATGGAACAGCATAGCTCTAGCTACTTCCATGAGATGCCTATTCTTTCTTTCAACTACACCATTTTGTTGAGGTGTGTATGGGCAGCTCGTTTGGTGGATTATTCCATGCTTAGCTAGGTGTTCTTTGAATTTGTGGCTTGTATATTCCCCTCCACTATCCGTTCGAAGTACCTTAACATTTGTTTTCAATTGATATGTAATCTAGTTCTGAAAATTAATGAAAGCATCAAATATTCTATCTTTAGATGGTATTAAGGTGTCCAAGTGTATTTCGACTTTTCATCAATAAATTTCACAAAGTACTTATTATTATCTCTTGATAAACATTGGGAAGTCCATACATCCGAGTGGACCTAATCAAAAACATTTTTCATATATGGTACATGACTTAGGAAATACATTTTTACAATGTTTTCCCTAAAAACGAGACTCACAAACCGAGTTATTATACGAAATATTAGGCAAAATTATTTCCAAGGAACGCGACTGAGGATGTCCCAATCTAGTGTGCCATATTGCATTCGAACTACTAGCTAAGCATGAATTAAAACTTGATAAAGTAGGATCGCTTGTAGAATCTTCTAAGATGTAAAGTCTCCTGTTGTGTTTCTTTCTCCAAGAACCTTTCTGGTCTTAATATCTTGAAAATTGAAACTATTAGGCCCAAAGATAGCGTAAGCATCAAGATCAGTAGTGGCTCTCTTAACCGAGACAAAATTCGAAGTGAAAGATGGCATGTAGAAAGCTGAAGAGCACAAATTTCTTCACTCTCATGGTCTTGACTAACTATTGGCTCCATTCCTCCTATTTCTTCTTCTTCATGATGAGCTTGGTCTTGATTACCATTATCCAAGTTGTTTGTTTCTTCCTCACTGTTATTTTCAGAATTTAGTCTTTCTTGTGGCTGATGATCTGGTAGCTCTTTATGAGAGTCTCTTGGAGCCGGATTTCCCATATGATTGAGTAAGAACTCTAAGGTGGCGGTTCTATCCGAAGGAGAATGGGCTAGGTCTTTAACACTATCCCAATTTTGCTTCTTGTCAAAGTAACCTTGTTTTTCTATGAACTTCACCTCTCTTGAAACCAGGGTTCACTTCCGGATGGGGTCATAGCACTTATACCTCTTTTGAGTGGTAGAATAGCTTATGAATACACATCTTGTGCTTTTGGCTTCTAGTTTTGTCCCTTTGAGTACCTGGGACAAATAGAAAACACAAACACCCTAGAACTCGTAAGTGATTGATAAAGGGTTTATTGTGATTTAAAACTTCAAAGCGAGAGACGTCTTTTATGACTCTTGTTGGAATTCGGTTGATAAGACAGCAAGTCGTCATGACTTCATCTCCCCAGAAACTTCTTTGTAGGTTGGAATGGAACAGCATAGCTCTAGCTACTTCCATGAGATGCCTATTCTTTCTTTCAACTACACCATTTTGTTGAGGTGTGTATGGGCAGCTCGTTTGGTGGATTATTCCATGCTTAGCTAGGTGTTCTTTGAATTTGTGGCTTGTATATTCCCCTCCACTATCCGTTCGAAGTACCTTAACATTTGTTTTCAATTGATAGGTAATCTAGTTCTGAAAATTAATGAAAGCATCAAATATTCTATCTTTAGATGGTATTAAGGTGTCCAAGTGTATTTCGACTTTTCATCAATAAATTTCACAAAGTACTTATTATTATCTCTTGATAAACATTGGGAAGTCCATACATCCGAGTGGACCTAATCAAAAACATTTTTCATATATGGTACAGGACTTAGGAAATACATTTTTACAATGTTTTCCTAAAATACGAGACTCACAAACCGAGTTATTATACGAAATATTAGGCAAAATTATTTCCAAGGCACGCGACTGAGGATGTCCCAATCTAGTGTGCCATATTGCATTCGAACTACTAGCTAAGCATGAATTAAAACTTGATAAAGTAGGATCGCTTGTAGAATCTTCTAAGATGTAAAGTCTACTGTTTTGTTTCTTTCTCCAAGAACTTTTCTGGTCTTAATATCTTGAAAATTGAAACTATTAGGTTCAAAGATAGTGTAAGCATCAAGATCAGTAGTGGCTCTCTTAACCGATACAAAATTCGAAGTGAAAGATGGCATGTAGAAAGCTGAAGAGCACAAATTTCTTCACTCTCATGGTCTTGACTAACTATTGGCTCCATTCCTCCTATTTATTCTTCTTCATGATGAGCTTGGTCTTGATTACCATTATCCAAGTTGTTTGTTTTTTCCTCACTGTTATTTTTGAGAATTTGGTCTTTCTTGTGGCTGATGATCTGGTAGCTCTTTATGAGAGTCTCTTGGAGCCGGATTTCCCAGATGATTGAGTAAGAACTCTAAGCTGGCGGTTCTATCCGAAGGAGAACGGGCTAGGTCTTTAACACTATCCCAATTTTGCTTCTTGTCAAAGTAACCTTGGTTTTCTATGAACTTCACCTCTCTTGAAACCAGGGTTCACTTCCGGATGGGGTCATAGCACTTATACCTCTTTTGAGTGGTAGAATAGCTTATGAATACACATCTTGTGCTTTTGGCTTCTAGTTTTGTCCCTTTGAGTACCTGGGACAAATAGAAAACACAAACACCCTAGAACTCATAAGTGATTGATAAAGGGTTTATTGTGATTTAAAACTTCAAAGCGAGAGACGTCCTTTATGACTCTTGTTGGAATTCGGTTGATAAGACAGCGAGCCGTCATGACTTCATCTCCCAGAAACTTCTTTGTAGGTTGGAATGGAACATCATAGCTCTAGCTACTTCCATGAGATGCGTATTCTTTCTTTCAACTACACCATTTTGTTGAGGTGTATGGGCAGCTCGTTTGGTGGATTATTCCATGCTTAGCTAGGTGTTCTTTGAATTTGTGGTTTGTATATTCCCCTCAATTATCCGTTCGAAGTACCTTAACATTTGTTTTGAATTGATAAGTAATGTAATTCCGAAAATAAATGCAAGCGTCAATACTCTATCTTTAGATGGCATTAAGGTGTCCAAGTGTATTTCGACTTTTCATCAATAAATTTCACAAAGTACTTATTATTATCTCTTTATAAACATTGGGAAGTCCATACATCCGAGTGGACCTAATCAAAAACATTTTTCATATATGGTACAGGACTTAGGAAATACATTTTTACAATGTTTTCCCTAAATACGAGACTCACAAACCGAGTTATTATACGAAATATTAGGCAAAATTATTTCCAAGGAACGCGACTGAGGATGTCCCAATCTAGTGTGCCATATTGCATTCGAACTACTAGCTAAGCATGAATTAAAACTTGATAAAGTAGGATCGCTTGTAGAATCTTCTAAGATGTAAAGTCTCCTGTTGTGTTTCTTTCTCCAAGAACCTTTCTGGTCTTAATATCTTGAAAATTGAAACTATTAGGCCCAAAGATAGCGTAAGCATCAAGATCAGTAGTGGCTCTCTTAACCGAGACAAAATTCGAAGTGAAAGATGGCATGTAGAAAGCTGAAGAGCACAAATTTCTTCACTCTCATGGTCTTGACTAACTATTGGCTCCATTCCTCCTATTTCTTCTTCTTCATGATGAGCTTGGTCTTGATTACCATTATCCAAGTTGTTTGTTTTTTCCTCACTGTTATTTTTGAGAATTTGGTCTTTCTTGTGGCTGATGATCTGGTAGCTCTTTATGAGAGTCTCTTGGAGCCGGATTTCCCAGATGATTGAGTAAGAACTCTAAGCTGGCGGTTCTATCCGAAGAAGAACAGGCTAGGTCTTTAACACTATCCCAATTTTGCTTCTTGTCAAAGTGACCTTGGTTTTCTATGAACTTCACCTCTCTTGAAACCAGGGTTCACTTCCGGATGGGGTCATAGCACTTATACCTCTTTTGAGTGGTAGAATAGCTTATGAATACACATCTTGTGCTTTTGGCTTCTAGTTTTGTCCCTTTGAGTACCTGGGACAAATAGAAAACACAAACACCCTAGAACTCGTAAGTGATTGATAAAGGGTTTATTGTGATTTAAAACTTCAAAGCGAGAGACGTCCTTTATGACTCTTGTTGGAATTCGGTTGATAAGACAGCAAGTCGTCATGACTTCATCTCCCCAGAAACTTCTTTGTAGGTTGGAATGGAACAGCATAGCTCTAGCTACTTCCATGAGATGCCTATTCTTTCTTTCAACTACACCATTTTGTTGAGGTGTGTATGGGCAGCTCGTTTGGTGGATTATTCCATGCTTAGCTAGGTGTTCTTTGAATTTGTGGCTTGTATATTCCCCTCCACTATCCGTTCGAAGTACCTTAATATTTGTTTTCAATTGATAGGTAATCTAGTTTTGAAAATTAATGAAAGCATCAAATATTCTATCTTTAGATGGTATTAAGCTGTCCAAGTGTATTTCGACTTTTCATCAATAAATTTCACAAAGTACTTATTATTATCTCTTGATAAACATTGGGAAGTCCATACATCCGAGTGGACCTAATCAAAAACATTTTTCATATATGGTACATGACTTAGGAAATACATTTTTACAATGTTTTCCCTAAATACGAGACTCACAAACCGAGTTATTATACGAAATATTAGGCAAAATTATTTCCAAGGAACGCGACTGAGAATGTCCCAATCTAGTGTGCCATATTGCATTCGAACTACTAGCTAAGCATGAATTAAAACTTGATAAAGTAGGATCGCTTGTAGAATCTTCTAAGATGTAAAGTCTCCTGTTGTGTTTCTTTCTCCAAGAACCTTTCTGGTCTTAATATCTTGAAAATTGAAACTATTAGGCCCAAAGATAGCGTAAGCATCAAGATCAGTAGTGGCTCTCTTAACCGAGACAAAATTCGAAGTGAAAGATGGCATGTAGAAAGCTGAAGAGCACAAATTTCTTCACTCTCATGGTCTTGACTAACTATTGGCTCCATTCCTCCTATTTCTTCTTCTTCATGATGAGCTTGGTCTTGATTACCATTATCCAAGTTGTTTGTTTCTTCCTCACTGTTATTTTTGAGAATTTGGTCTTTCTTGTGGCTGATGATCTGGTAGCTCTTTATGAGAGTCTATTGGAGCCGGATTTCCCAGATGATTGAGTAAGAACTCTAAGCTGGCGGTTCTATCCGAAGGAGAACGGGCTAGGTCTTTAACACTATCCCAATTTTGCTTCTTGTCAAAGTAACCTTGGTTTTCTATGAACTTCACCTCTCTTGAAACCAGGGTTCACTTCCGGATGGGGTCATAGCACTTATACCTCTTTTGAGTGGTAGAATAGCTTATGAATACACATCTTGTGCTTTTGGCTTCTAGTTTTGTCCCTTTGAGTACCTGGGACAAATAGAAAACACAAACACCCTAGAACTCGTAAGTGATTGATAAAGGGTTTATTGTGATTTAAAACTTCAAAGCGAGAGACGTCCTTTATGACTCTTGTTGGAATTCGGTTGATAAGACAGCAAGTCGTCATGACTTCATCTCCCCAGAAACTTCTTTGTAGGTTGGAATGGAACAGCATAGCTCTAGCTACTTCCATGAGATGCCTATTCTTTCTTTCAACTACACCATTTTGTTGAGGTGTGTATGGGCAGCTCGTTTGGTGGATTATTCCATGCTTAGCTAGGTGTTCTTTGAATTTGTGGCTTGTATATTCCCCTCCACTATCCGTTCGAAGTACCTTAATATTTGTTTTCAATTGATAGGTAATCTAGTTCTGAAAATTAATGAAAGCATCAAATATTCTATCTTTAGATGGTATTAAGCTGTCCAAGTGTATTTCGACTTTTCATCAATAAATTTCACAAAGTACTTATTATTATCTCTTGATAAACATTGGGAAGTCCATACATCCGAGTGGACCTAATCAAAAACATTTTTCATATATGGTACAGGACTTAGGAAATACATTTTTACAATGTTTTCCTAAAATACAAGACTCACAAACCGAGTTATTATACGAAATATTAAGCAAAATTATTTCCAAGGCATGCGACTGAGGATGTCCCAATCTAGTGTGCCATATTGCATTCGAACTACTAGCTAAGCATGAATTAAAACTTGATAAAGTAGGATCGCTTGTAGAATCTTCTAAGATGTAAAGTCTCCTGTTGTGTTTCTTTCTCCAAGAACTTTTCTGGTCTTAATATCTTGAAAATTGAAACTATTAGGCCCAAAGATAGTGTAAGCATCAAGATCAGTAGTGGCTCTCTTAACCGATACAAAATTCGAAGTGAAAGATGGCATGTAGAAAGCTGAAGAGCACAAATTTCTTCACTCTCATGGTCTTGACTAACTATTGGCTCCATTCCTCCTATTTCTTCTTCTTCATGATGAGCTTGGTCTTGATTACTATTATCCAAGTTGTTTGTTTCTTCCTCACTGTTATTTTCAGAATTTGGTCTTTCTTGTGGCTGATGATCTGGTAGCTCTTTATGAGAGTCTCTTGGAGCCGGATTTCCCAGATGATTGAGTAAGAACTCTAAGCTGGCGGTTCTATCCGAAGGAGAACGGGCTAGATCTTTAACACTATCCCAATTTTGCTTCTTGTCAAAGTAACCTTGGTTTTCTATGAACTTCACCTCTCTTGAAACCAGGGTTCACTTCCGGATGGGGTCATAGCACTTATACCTCTTTTGAGTGGTAGAATAGCTTATGAATACACATCTTGTGCTTTTGGCTTCTAGTTTTGTCCCTTTGAGTACCTGGGACAAATAGAAAACACAAACACCCTAGAACTCGTAAGTGATTGATAAAGGGTTTATTGTGATTTAAAACTTCAAAGCGAGAGACGTCCTTTATGACTCTTGTTGGAATTCGGTTGATAAGACAGCAAGTCGTCATGACTTCATCTCCCCAGAAACTTCTTTGTAGGTTGGAATGGAACAGCATAGCTCTAGCTACTTCCATGAGATGCCTATTCTTTCTTTCAACTACACCATTTTGTTGAGGTGTGTATGGGCAGCTCGTTTGGTGTATTATTCCATGCTTAGCTAGGTGTTCTTTGAATTTGTGGCTTGTATATTCCCCTCCACTATCCGTTCGAAGTACCTTAACATTTGTTTTCAATTGATCGGTAATCTAGTTCTGAAAATTAATGAAAGCATCAAATATTCTATCTTTAGATGGTATTAAGGTGTCCAAGTGTATTTCGACTTTTCATCAATAAATTTCACAAAGTACTTATTATTATCTCTTGATAAACATTGGGAAGTCCATACATCCGAGTGGACCTAATCAAAAACATTTTTCATATATGGTACAGGACTTAGGAAATACATTTTTACAATGTTTTCCCTAAATACGAGACTCACAAACCGAGTTATTATACGAAATATTAGGCAAAATTATTTCCAAGGAACGCGACTGAGGATGTCCCAATCTAGTGTGCCATATTGCATTCGAACTACTAGCTAAGCATGAATTAAAACTTGATAAAGTAGGATCGCTTGTAGAATCTTCTAAGATGTAAAGTCTCCTGTTGTGTTTCTTTCTCCAAGAACCTTTCTGGTCTTAATATCTTGAAAATTGAAACTATTAGGCCCAAAGATAGCGTAAGCATCAAGATCAGTAATGGCTCTCTTAACCGAGACAAAATTCGAAGTGAAAGATGGCATGTAGAAAGCTGAAGAGCACAAATTTCTTCACTCTCATGGTCTTGACTAACTATTGGCTCCATTCCTCCTATTTCTTCTTCTTCATGATGAGCTTGGTCTTGATTACCATTATCCAAGTTGTTTGTTTCTTCCTCACTGTTATTTTCAGAATTTGGTCTTTCTTGTGGCTGATGATCTGGTAGCTCTTTATGAGAGTCTCTTGGAGCCGGATTTCCCAGATGATTGAGTAAGAACTCTAAGCTGGCGGTTCTATCCGAAGGAGAACGGGCTAGGTCTTTAACACTATCCCAATTTTGCTTCTTGTCAAAGTAACCTTGGTTTTCTATGAACTTCACCTCTCTTGAAACCAGGGTTCACTTCCGGATGGGGTCATAGCACTTATACCTCTTTTGAGTGGTAGAATAGCTTATGAATACACATCTTGTGCTTTTGGCTTCTAGTTTTGTCCCTTTGAGTACCTGGGACAAATAGAAAACACAAACACCCTAGAACTCGTAAGTGATTGATAAAGGGTTTATTGTGATTTAAAACTTCAAAGCGAGAGACGTCCTTTATGACTCTTGTTGGAATTCGGTTGATAAGACAGCAAGTCGTCATGACTTCATCTCCCCAGAAACTTCTTTGTAGGTTGGAATGGAACAGCATAGCTCTAGCTACTTCCATGAGATGCCTATTCTTTCTTTCAACTACACCATTTTGTTGAGGTGTGTATGGGCAGCTCGTTTGGTGGATTATTCCATGCTTAGCTTGGTGTTCTTTGAATTTGTGGCTTGTATATTCCCCTCCACTATCCGTTCGAAGTACCTTAACATTTGTTTTCAATTGATAGGTAATCTAGTTCTGAAAATTAATGAAAGCATCAAATATTCTATCTTTAGATGGTATTAAGGTGTCCAAGTGTATTTCGACTTTTCATCAATAAATTTCACAAAGTACTTATTATTATCTCTTGATAAACATTGGGAAGTCCATACATCCGAGTGGACCTAATCAAAAACATTTTTCATATATGGTACAGGACTTAGGAAATACATTTTTACAATATTTTCCTAAAATACGAGACTCACAAACCGAGTTATTATACGAAATATTAGGCAAAATTATTTCCAAGGCACGCGACTGAGGATGTCCCAATCTAGTGTGCCATATTGCATTCGAACTACTAGCTAAGCATGAATTAAAACTTGATAAAGTAGGATCGCTTGTAGAATCTTCTAAGATGTAAAGTCTCCTGTTTTGTTTCTTTCTCCAAGAACTTTTCTGGTCTTAATATCTTGAAAATTGAAACTATTAGGCCCAAAGATAGTGTAAGCATCAAGATCAGTAGTGGCTCTCTTAACCGATACAAAATTCGAAGTGAAAGATGGCATGTAGAAAGCTGAAGAGCACAAATTTCTTCACTCTCATGGTCTTGACTAACTATTGGCTCCATTCCTCCTATTTCTTCTTCTTCATGATGAGCTTGGTCTTGATTACCATTATCCAAGTTGTTTGTTTTTTCCTCACTGTTATTTTTGAGAATTTGGTCTTTCTTGTGGCTGATGATCTGGTAGCTCTTTATGAGAGTCTCTTGGAGCCGGATTTCCCAGATGATTGAGTAAGAACTCTAAGCTGGCGGTTCTATCCGAAGGAGAACGGGCTAGGTCTTTAACACTATCCCAATTTTGCTTCTTGTCAAAGTGACCTTGGTTTTCTATGAACTTCACCTCTCTTCAAAACCAGGGTTCACTTCCGGATGGGGTCATAGCACTTATACCTCTTTTGAGTGGTAGAATAGCTTATGAATACACATCTTGTGCTTTTGGCTTCTAGTTTTGTCCCTTTGAGTACCTGGGACAAATAGAAAACACAAACACCCTAGAACTCATAAGTGATTGATAAAGGGTTTATTGTGATTTAAAACTTCAAAGCGAGAGACGTCCTTTATGACTCTTGTTGGAATTCGGTTGATAAGACAGCGAGCCGTCATGACTTCATCTCCCAGAAACTTCTTTGTAGGTTGGAATGGAACATCATAGCTCTAGCTACTTCCATGAGATGCGTATTCTTTCTTTCAACTACACCATTTTGTTGAGGTGTATGGGCAGCTCGTTTGGTGGATTATTCCATGCTTAGCTAGGTGTTCTTTGAATTTGTGGTTTGTATATTCCCCTCAATTATCCGTTCGAAGTACCTTAACATTTGTTTTGAATTGATAAGTAATGTAATTCCGAAAATAAATGCAAGCGTCAATACTCTATCTTTAGATGGCATTAAGGTGTCCAAGTGTATTTCGACTTTTCATCAATAAATTTCACAAAGTACTTATTATTATCTCTTTATAAACATTGGGAAGTCCATACATCCGAGTGGACCTAATCAAAAACATTTTTCATATATGGTACAGGACTTAGGAAATACATTTTTACAATGTTTTCCCTAAAAACGAGACTCACAAACCGAGTTATTATACGAAATATTAGGCAAAATTATTTCCAAGGAACGCGACTGAGGATGTCCCAATCTAGTGTGCCATATTGCATTCGAACTACTAGCTAAGCATGAATTAAAACTTGATAAAGTAGGATCGCTTGTAGAATCTTCTAAGATGTAAAGTCTCCTGTTGTGTTTCTTTCTCCAAGAACCTTTCTGGTCTTAATATCTTGAAAATTGAAACTATTAGGCCCAAAGATAGCGTAAGCATCAAGATCAGTAGTGGCTCTCTTAACCGAGACAAAATTCGAAGTGAAAGATGGCATGTAGAAAGCTGAAGAGCACAAATTTCTTCACTCT
This sequence comes from Cardamine chenopodiifolia, assembly GCA_963922655.1. Taxonomy (NCBI): domain Eukaryota; kingdom Viridiplantae; phylum Streptophyta; class Magnoliopsida; order Brassicales; family Brassicaceae; genus Cardamine; species Cardamine chenopodiifolia. The sequence continues at coordinate 5,324,671 of OZ000479.1, forward strand.
CATGGTCTTGACTAACTATTGGCTCCATTCCTCCTATTTCTTCTTCTTCATGATGAGCTTGGTCTTGATTACCATTATCCAAGTTGTTTGTTTCTTCCTCACTGTTATTTTTGAGAATTTGGTCTTTCTTGTGGCTGATGATCTGGTAGCTCTTTATGAGAGTCTATTGGAGCCGGATTTCCCAGATGATTGAGTAAGAACTCTAAGCTGGCGGTTCTATCCGAAGGAGAACGGGCTAGGTCTTTAACACTATCCCAATTTTGCTTCTTGTCAAAGTGACCTTGGTTTTCTATGAACTTCACCTCTCTTGAAACCAGGGTTCACTTCCGGATGGGGTCATAGCACTTATACCTCTTTTGAGTGGTAGAATAGCTTATGAATACACATCTTGTGCTTTTGGCTTCTAGTTTTGTCCCTTTGAGTACCTGGGACAAATAGAAAACACAAACACCCTAGAACTCATAAGTGATTGATAAAGGGTTTATTGTGATTTAAAACTTCAAAGCGAGAGACGTCCTTTATGACTCTTGTTGGAATTCGGTTGATAAGACAGCGAGCCGTCATGACTTCATCTCCCAGAAACTTCTTTGTAGGTTGGAATGGAACATCATAGCTCTAGCTACTTCCATGAGATGCGTATTCTTTCTTTCAACTACACCATTTTATTGAGGTGTATGGGCAGCTCGTTTGGTGGATTATTCCATGCTTAGCTAGGTGTTCTTTGAATTTGTGGTTTGTATATTCCCCTCAATTATCCGTTCGAAGTACCTTAACATTTGTTTTGAATTGATAAGTAATGTCATTGCGAAAATAAATGCAAGCGTCAATACTCTATCTTTAGATGGCATTAAGGTGTCCAAGTGTATTTCGACTTTTCATCAATAAATTTCACAAAGTACTTATTATTATCTCTTTATAAACATTGGGAAGTCCATACATCCGAGTGGACCTAATCAAAAACATTTTTCATATATGGTACAGGACTTAGGAAATACATTTTTACAATGTTTTCCTAAAATATGAGACTCATAAACCGAGTTATTATACGAAATATTAGGCAAAATTATTTCCAAGGCACGCGACTGAGGATGTCCCAATCTAGTGTGCCATATTGCATTCGAACTACTAGCTAAGCATGAATAAAAACTTGATAAAGTAGGATCGCTTGAAGAATCTTCTAAGATGTAAAGTCTCCTGTTGTGTTTCCTTCTCCAAGAACCTTTCTGGTCTTAATATCTTGAAAATTGAAACTGTTAGGCCCAAAGATAGCGTAAGCATCAAGATCAGTAGTGGCTCTCTTAACCGAGACAAAATTCGAAGTGAAAGATGGCATGTAGAAAGCTGAAGAGCACAAATTTCTTCACTCTCATGGTCTTGACTAACTATTGGCTCCATTCCTCCTATTTCTTCTTCTTCATGATGAGCTTGGTCTTGATTACCATTATCCAAGTTGTTTGTTTTTTCCTCACTGTTATTTTTGAGAATTTGGTCTTTCTTGTGGCTGATGATCTGGTAGCTCTTTATGAGAGTCTCTTGGAGCCGGATTTCCCAGATGATTGAGTAAGAACTCTAAGCTGGCGGTTCTATCCGAAGGAGAACGGGCTAGGTCTTTAACACTGTCCCAATTTTGCTTCTTGTCAAAGTGACCTTGGTTTTCTATGAACTTCACCTCTCTTGAAACCAGGGTTCACTTCCGGATGGGGTCATAGCACTTATACCTCTTTTGAGTGGTAGAATAGCTTATGAATACACATCTTGTGCTTTTGGCTTCTAGTTTTGTCCCTTTGAGTACCTGGGACAAATAGAAAACACAAACACCCTAGAACTCATAAGTGATTGATAAAGGGTTTATTGTGATTTAAAACTTCAAAGCGAGAGACGTCCTTTATGACTCTTGTTGGAATTCGGTTGATAAGACAGCGAGCCGTCATGACTTCATCTCCCAGAAACTTCTTTGTAGGTTGGAATGGAACATCATAGCTCTAGCTACTTCCATGAGATGCGTATTCTTTCTTTCAACTACACCATTTTATTGAGGTGTATGGGCAGCTCGTTTGGTGGATTATTCCATGCTTAGCTAGGTGTTCTTTGAATTTGTGGTTTGTATATTCCCCTCAATTATCCGTTCGAAGTACCTTAACATTTGTTTTGAATTGTTAAGTAATGTAATTGCGAAAATAAATGCAAGCGTCAATACTCTATCTTTAGATGGCATTAAGGTGTCCAAGTGTATTTCGACTTTTCATCAATAAATTTCACAAAGTACTTATTATTATCTCTTTATAAACATTGGGAAGTCCATACATCCGAGTGGACCTAATCAAAAACATTTTTCATATATGGTACAGGACATAGGAAATACATTTTTACAATGTTTTCCTAAAATATGAGACTCATAAACCGAGTTATTATACGAAATATTAGGCAAAATTATTTCCAAGGCACGCGACTGAGGATGTCCCAATCTAGTGTGCCATATTGCATTCGAACTACTAGCTAAGCATGAATTAAAACTTGATAAAGTAGGATCGCTTGTAGAATCTTCTAAGATGTAAAGTCTCCTGTTGTGTTTCTTTCTCCAAGAACCTTTCTGGTCTTAATATCTTGAAAATTGAAACTATTAGGCCCAAAGATAGCGTAAGCATCAAGATCAGTAGTGGCTCTCTTAACCGATACAAAATTCGAAGTGAAAGATGGCATGTAGAAAGGTGAAGAGCACAAATTTTTTCACTCTCATGGTCTTGACTAACTATTGGCTCCATTCCTCCTATTTCTTCTTCTTCATGATGAGCTTGGTCTTGATTACCATTATCCAAGTTGTTTGTTTCTTCCTCACTGTTATTTTCAGAATTTGGTCTTTCTTGTGGCTGATGATCTGGTAGCTCTTTATGAGAGTCTCTTGGAGCCGGATTTCCCAGATGATTGAGTAAGAACTCTAAGCTGGCGGTTCTATCCGAAGGAGAACGGGCTAGGTCTTTAACACTATCCCAATTTTGCTTCTTGTCAAAGTAACCTTGGTTTTCTATGAACTTCACTTATCTTGAAACCAGGGTTCACTTCCGGATGAGGTCATAGCACTTATACCTCTTTTGAGTGGTAGAATAGCTTATGAATACACATCTTGTGCTTTTGGCTTCTAGTTTTGTCCCTTTGAGTACCTAGGACAAATAGAAAACACAAACACTCTAGAACTCGTAAGTGATTGATAAAGGGTTTATTGTGATTTAAAACTTCAAAGCGCGAGACGTCCTTTATGACTCTTGTTGGAATTCGGTTGATAAGACAGCAAGTCGTCATGACTTCATCTCCCCAGAAACTTCTTTGTAGGTTGGAATGGAACAACATAGCTCTAGCTACTTCCATGAGATGCCTATTCTTTCTTTCAACTACACCATTTTGTTGAGGTGTGTATTGGCAGCTCGTTTGGTGGATTTTTCCATGCTTAGCTAGGTGTTCTTTGAATTTGTGGCTTGTATATTCCCCTCCACTATCCGTTCGAAGTACCTTAACATTTGTTTTTAATTGATCGGTAATCTAGTTCTGAAAATTAATGAAAGCATCAAATATTCTATCTTTAGATGGTATTAAGGTGTCCAAGTGTATTTCGACTTTTCATCAATAAATTTCACAAAGTACTTATTATTATCTCTTGATAAACATTGGGAAGTCCATACATCCGAGTGGACCTAATCAAAAACATTTTTCATATATGGTACAGGACTTAGGAAATACATTTTTACAATGTTTTCCCTAAATACGTGACTCACAAACCGAGTTATTATACGAAATATTAGGCAAAATTATTTCCAAGGAACGCGACTGAGGATGTCCCAATCTAGTGTGCCATATTGCATTCGAACTACTAGCTAAGCATGAATTAAAACTTGATAAAGTAGGATCGCTTGTAGAATCTTCTAAGATGTAAAGTCTCCTGTTGTGTTTCTTTCTCCAAGAACCTTTCTGGTCTTAATATCTTGAAAATTGAAACTATTAGGCCCAAAGATAGCGTAAGCATCAAGATCAGTAGTGGCTCTCTTAACCGAGACAAAATTCGAAGTGAAAGATGGCATGTAGAAAGCTGAAGAGCACAAATTTCTTCACTCTCATGGTCTTGACTAACTATTGGCTCCATTCCTCCTATTTCTTCTTCTTCATGATGAGCTTGGTCTTGATTACCATTATCCAAGTTGTTTGTTTCTTCCTCACTGTTATTTTCAGAATTTGGTCTTTCTTGTGGCTGATGATCTGGTAGCTCTTTATGAGAGTCTCTTGGAGCCGGATTTCCCAGATGATTGAGTAAGAACTCTAAGCTGGCGGTTCTATCCGAAGGAGAACGGGCTAGGTCTTTAACACTATCCCAATTTTGCTTCTTGTCAAAGTAACCTTGGTTTTCTATGAACTTCACCTCTCTTGAAACCAGGGTTCACTTCCGGATGGGGTCATAGCACTTATACCTCTTTTGAGTGGTAGAATAGCTTATGAATACACATCTTGTGCTTTTGGCTTCTAGTTTTGTCCCTTTGAGTACCTGGGACAAATAGAAAACACAAACACCCTAGAACTCGTAAGTGATTGATAAAGGGTTTATTGTGATTTAAAACTTCAAAGCGAGAGACGTCCTTTATGACTCTTGTTGGAATTCGGTTGATAAGACAGCAAGTCGTCATGACTTCATCTCCCCAGAAACTTCTTTGTAGGTTGGAATGGAACAGCATAGCTCTAGCTACTTCCATGAGATGCCTATTCTTTCTTTCAACTACACCATTTTGTTGAGGTGTGTATGGGCAGCTCGTTTGGTGGATTATTCCATGCTTAGCTAGGTGTTCTTTGAATTTGTGGCTTGTATATTCCCCTCCACTATCCGTTCGAAGTACCTTAACATTTGTTTTCAATTGATAGGTAATCTAGTTCTGAAAATTAATGAAAGCATCAAATATTCTATCTTTAGATGGTATTAAGGTGTCCAAGTGTATTTCGACTTTTCATCAATAAATTTCACAAAGTACTTATTATTATCTCTTGATAAACATTGGGAAGTCCATACATCCGAGTGGACCTAATCAAAAACATTTTTCATATATGGTACAGGACTTAGGAAATACATTTTTACAATGTTTTCCTAAAATACGAGACTCACAAACCGAGTTATTATACGAAATATTAGGCAAAATTATTTCTAAGGCACGCGACTGAGGATGTCCCAATCTAGTGTGCCATATTGCATTCGAACTACTAGCTAAGCATGAATTAAAACTTGATAAAGTAGGATCGCTTGTAGAATCTTCTAAGATGTAAAGTCTCCTGTTTTGTTTCTTTCTCCAAGAACTTTTCTGGTCTTAATATCTTGAAAATTGAAACTATTAGGCCCAAAGATAGTGTAAGCATCAAGATCAGTAGTGGCTCTCTTAACCGATACAAAATTCGAAGTGAAAGATGGCATGTAGAAAGCTGAAGAGCACAAATTTCTTCACTCTCATGGTCTTGACTAACTATTGGCTCCATTCCTCCTATTTCTTCTTCTTCATGATGAGCTTGGTCTTGATTACCATTATCCAAGTTGTTTGTTTTTTCCTCACTGTTATTTTTGAGAATTTGGTCTTTCTTGTGGCTGATGATCTGGTAGCTCTTTATGAGAGTCTCTTGGAGCCGGATTTCCCAGATGATTGAGTAAGAACTCTAAGCTGGCGGTTCTATTCGAAGGAGAACGGGCTAGCTCTTTAACACTGTCCCAATTTTGCTTCTTGTCAAAGTGACCTTGGTTTTCTATGAACTTCACCTCTCTTGAAACCAGGGTTCACTTCCGGATGGGGTCATAGCACTTATACCTCTTTTGAGTGGTAGAATAGCTTATGAATACACATCTTGTGCTTTTGGCTTCTAGTTTTGTCCCTTTGAGTACCTGGGACAAATAGAAAACACAAACACCCTAGAACTCATAAGTGATTGATAAAGGGTTTATTGTGATTTAAAACTTCAAAGCGAGAGACGTCCTTTATGACTCTTGTTGGAATTCGGTTGATAAGACAGCGAGCCGTCATGACTTCATCTCCCAGAAACTTCTTTGTAGGTTGGAATGGAACATCATAGCTCTAGCTACTTCCATGAGATGCGTATTCTTTCTTTCAACTACACCATTTTGTTGAGGTGTGTATGGGCAGCTCGTTTGGTGGATTATTCCATGCTTAGCTAGGTGTTCTTTGAATTTGTGGTTTGTATATTCCCCTCAATTATCCGTTCGAAGTACCTTAACATTTGTTTTGAATTGATAAGTAATGTAATTCCGAAAATAAATGCAAGCGTCAATACTCTATCTTTAGATGGCATTAAGGTGTCCAAGTGTATTTCGACTTTTCATCAATAAATTTCAGAAAGTACTTATTATTATCTCTTTATAAACATTGGGAAGTCCATACATCCGAGTGGACCTAATCAAAAACATTTTTCATATATGGTACAGGACTTAGGAAATATATTTTTACAATGTTTTCCTAAAATATGAGACTCATAAACCGAGTTATTATACGAAATATTAGGCAAAATTATTTCCAAGGCACGCGACTGAGGATGTCCCAATCTAGTGTGCCATATTGCATTCGAACTACTAGCTAAGCATGAATTAAAACTTGATAAAGTAGGATCGCTTGTAGAATCTTCTAAGATGTAAAGTCTCCTGTTGTGTTTCCTTCTCCAAGAACCTTTCTAATCTTAATATCTTGAAAATTGAAACTATTAGGCCCAAAGATAGCGTAAGCATCAAGATCAGTAGTGGCTCTCTTAACCGATACAAAATTCGAAGTGAAAGATGGCATGTAGAAAGGTGAAGAGCACAAATTTCTTCACTCTCATGGTCTTGACTAACTATTGGCTCCATTCCTCCTATTTCTTCTTCTTCATGATGAGCTTGGTCTTGATTACCATTATCCAAGTTGTTTGTTTCTTCCTCACTGTTATTTTCAGAATTTGGTCTTTCTTGTGGCTGATGATCTGGTAGCTCTTTATGAGAGTCTCTTGGAGCCAGATTTCCCAGATGATTGAGTAAGAACTCTAAGCTGGCGGTTCTATCCGAAGGAGAACGGGCTAGGTCTTTAACACTATCCCAATTTTGCTTCTTGTCAAAGTAACCTTGGTTTTCTATGAACTACACCTCTCTTGAAACCAGGGTTCACTTCCGGATGGGGTCATAGCACTTATACCTCTTTTGAGTGGTAGAATAGCTTATGAATACACATCTTGTGCTTTTGGCTTCTAGTTTTGTCCCTTTGAGTACCTAGGACAAATAGAAAACACAAACACTCTAGAACTCGTAAGTGATTGATAAAGGGTTTATTGTGATTTAAAACTTCAAAGCGCGAGACGTCCTTTATGACTCTTGTTGGAATTTGGTTGATAAGACAGCAAGTCGTCATGACTTCATCTCCCCAGAAACTTCTTTGTAGGTTGGAATGGAACAACATAGCTCTAGCTACTTCCATGAGATGCCTATTCTTTCTTTCAACTACACCATTTTGTTGAGGTGTGTATTGGCAGCTCGTTTGGTGGATTTTTCCATGCTTAGCTAGGTGTTCTTTGAATTTGTGGCTTGTATATTCCCCTCCACTATCCGTTCGAAGTACCTTAACATTTGTTTTCAATTGATAGGTAATGTAGTTCTAAAAATTAATGAAAGCATCAAATATTCTATCTTTAGATGGTATTAAGGTGTCCAAGTGTATTTCGACTTTTCATCTATAAATTTCACAAAGTACTTATTATTATCTCTTGATAAACATTGGGAAGTCCATACATCCGAGTGGACCTAATCAAAAACATTTTTCATATATGGTACAGGACTTAGGAAATACATTTTTACAATGTTTTCCTAAAATACGAGACTCACAAACCGAGTTATTATACGAAAGATTAGGCAAAATTATTTCCAAGGCACGCGACTGAGGATGTCCCAATCTATTGTGCCATATTGCATTCGAACTACTAGCTAAGCATGAATTAAAACTTGATAAAGTAGGATCGCTTGTAGAATCTTCTAAGATGTAAAGTCTCCTGTTTTGTTTCTTTCTCCCAGAACTTTTCTGGTCTTAATATCTTGAAAATTGAAACTATTAGGCCCAAAGATAGTGTAAGCATCAAGATCAGTAGTGGCTCTCTTAACCGATACAAAATTTGAAGTGAAAGATGGCATGTAGAAAGCTGAAGAGCACAAATTTCTTCACTCTCATGGTCTTGACTAACTATTGGCTCCATTCCTCCTATTTCTTCTTCTTCATGATGAGCTTGGTCTTGATTACCATTATCCAAGTTGTTTGTTTTTTCCTCACTGTTATTTTTGAGAATTTGGTCTTTCTTGTGGCTGATGATCTGGTAGCTCTTTATGAGAGTCTCTTGGAGCCGGATTTCCCAGATGATTGAGTAAGAACTCTAAGCTGGCGGTTCTATCCGAAGGAGAACGGGCTAGGTCTTTAACACTATCCCAATTTTTCTTCTTGTCAAAGTGACCTTGGTTTTCTATGAACTTCACCTCTCTTGAAACCAGGGTTCACTTCCGGATGGGGTCATAGCACTTATACCTCTTTTGAGTGGTAGAATAGCTTATGAATACACATCTTGTGCTTTTGGCTTCTAGTTTTGTCCTTTTGAGTACCTGGGACAAATAGAAAACACAAACACCCTAGAACTCATAAGTGATTGATAAAGGGTTTATTGTGATTTAAAACTTCAAAGCGAGAGACGTCCTTTATGACTCTTGTTGGAATTCGGTTGATAAGACAGCGAGCCGTCATGACTTCATCTCCCAGAAACTTCTTTGTAGGTTGGAATGGAACATCATAGCTCTAGCTACTTCCATGAGATGCATATTCTTTCTTTCAACTACACCATTTTATTGAGGTATATGGGCAGCTCGTTTGGTGGATTATTCCATGCTTAGCTAGGTGTTCTTTGAATTTGTGGTTTGTATATTCCCCTCAATTATCCGTTCGAAGTACCTTAACATTTGTTTTGAATTGATAAGTAATGTCATTGCGAAAATAAATGCAAGCGTCAATACTCTATCTTTAGATGGCATTAAGGTGTCCAAGTGTATTTCGACTTTTCATCAATAAATTTCACAAAGTACTTATTATTATCTCTTTATAAACATTGGGAAGTCCATACATCCGAGTGGACCTAATCAAAAACATTTTTCATATATGGTACAGGACTTAGGAAATACATTTTTACAATGTTTTCCTAAAATATGAGACTCATAAACCGAGTTATTATACGAAATATTAGGCAAAATTATTTCCAAGGCACGCGACTGAGGATGTCCCAATCTAGTGTGCCATATTGCATTCGAACTACTAGCTAAGCATGAATAAAAACTTGATAAAGTAGGATCGCTTGAAGAATCTTCTAAGATGTAAAGTCTCCTGTTGTGTTTCCTTCTCCAAGAACCTTTCTGGTCTTAATATCTTGAAAATTGAAACTGTTAGGCCCAAAGATAGCGTAAGCATCAAGATCAGTAGTGGCTCTCTTAACCGAGACAAAATTCGAAGTGAAAGATGGCATGTAGAAAGCTGAAGAGCACAAATTTCTTCACTCTCATGGTCTTGACTAACTATTGGCTCCATTCCTCCTATTTCTTCTTCTTCATGATGAGCTTGGTCTTGATTACCATTATCCAAGTTGTTTGTTTTTTCCTCACTGTTATTTTTGAGAATTTGGTCTTTCTTGTGGCTGATGATCTGGTAGCTCTTTATGAGAGTCTCTTGGAGCCGGATTTCCCAAATGATTGAGTAAGAACACTAAGCTGGCGGTTCTATCCGAAGGAGAACGGGCTAGGTCTTTAACACTGTCCCAATTTTGCTTCTTGTCAAAGTGACCTTGGTTTTCTATGAACTTCACCTCTCTTGAAACCAGGGTTCACTTCCGGATGGGGTCATAGCACTTATACCTCTTTTGAGTGGTAGAATAGCTTATGAATACACATCTTGTGCTTTTGGCTTCTAGTTTTGTCCCTTTGAGTACCTGGGACAAATAGAAAACACAAACACCCTAGAACTCATAAGTGATTGATAAAGGGTTTATTGTGATTTAAAACTTCAAAGCGAGAGACGTCCTTTATGACTCTTGTTGGAATTCGGTTGATAAGACAGCGAGCCGTCATGACTTCATCTCCCAGAAACTTCTTTGTAGGTTGGAATGGAACATCATAGCTCTAGCTACTTCCATGAGATGCGTATTCTTTCTTTCAACTACACCATTTTATTGAGGTGTATGGGCAGCTCGTTTGGTGGATTATTCCATGCTTAGCTAGGTGTTCTTTGAATTTGTGGTTTGTATATTCCCCTCAATTATCCGTTCGAAGTACCTTAACATTTGTTTTGAATTGTTAAGTAATGTCATTGCGAAAATAAATGCAAGCGTCAATACTCTATCTTTAGATGGCATTAAGGTGTCCAAGTGTATTTCGACTTTTCATCAATAAATTTCACAAAGTACTTATTATTATCTCTTTATAAACATTGGGAAGTCCATACATCCGAGTGGACCTAATCAAAAACATTTTTCATATATGGTACAGGACTTAGGAAATACATTTTTACAATGTTTTCCTAAAATATGAGACTCATAAACCGAGTTATTATACGAAATATTAGGCAAAATTATTTCCAAGGCACGCGACTGAGGATGTCCCAATCTAGTGTGCCATATTGCATTCGAACTACTAGCTAAGCATGAATTAAAACTTGATAAAGTAGGATCGCTTGTAGAATCTTCTAAGATGTAAAGTCTCCTGTTGTGTTTCTTTCTCCAAGAACCTTTCTGGTTTTAATATCTTGAAAATTGAAACTATTAGGCCCAAAGATAGCGTAAGCATCAAGATCAGTAGTGGCTCTCTTAACCGATACAAAATTCGAAGTGAAAGATGGCATGTAGAAAGGTGAAGAGCACAAATTTTTTCACTCTCATGGTCTTGACTAACTATTGGCTCCATTCCTCCTATTTCTTCTTCTTCATGATGAGCTTGGTCTTGATTACCATTATCCAAGTTGTTTGTTTCTTCCTCACTGTTATTTTCAGAATTTGGTCTTTCTTGTGGCTGATGATCTGGTAGCTCTTTATGAGAGTCTCTTGGAGCCAGATTTCCCAGATGATTGAGTAAGAACTCTAAGCTGGCGGTTCTATCCGAAGGAGAACGGGCTAGGTCTTTAACACTATCCCAATTTTGCTTCTTGTCAAAGTAACCTTGGTTTTCTATGAACTACACCTATCTTGAAACCAGGGTTCATTTCCGGATGAGGTCATAGCACTTATACCTCTTTTGAGTGGTAGAATAGCTTATGAATACACATCTTGTGCTTTTGGCTTCTAGTTTTGTCCCTTTGAGTACCTAGGACAAATAGAAAACACAAACACTCTAGAACTCGTAAGTGATTGATAAAGGGTTTATTGTGATTTAAAACTTCAAAGCGCGAGACGTCCTTTATGACTCTTGTTGGAATTTGGTTGATAAGACAGCAAGTCGTCATGACTTCATCTCCCCAGAAACTTCTTTGTAGGTTGGAATGGAACAACATAGCTCTAGCTACTTCCATGAGATGCCTATTCTTTCTTTCAACTACACCATTTTGTTGAGGTGTGTATTGGCAGCTCGTTTGGTGGATTTTTCCATGCTTAGCTAGGTGTTCTTTGAATTTGTGGCTTGTATATTCCCCTCCACTATCCGTTCGAAGTACCTTAACATTTGTTTTCAATTGATAGGTAATGTAGTTCTAAAAATTAATGAAAGCATCAAATATTCTATCTTTAGATGGTATTAAGGTGTCCAAGTGTATTTCGACTTTTCATCTATAAATTTCACAAAGTACTTATTATTATCTCTTGATAAACATTGGGAAGTCCATACATCCGAGTGGACCTAATCAAAAACATTTTTCATATATGGTACAGGACTTAGGAAATACATTTTTACAATGTTTTCCTAAAATATGAGACTCACAAACCGAGTTATTATACGAAAGATTAGGCAAAATTATTTCCAAGGCACGCGACTGAGGATGTCCCAATCTATTGTGCCATATTGCATTCGAACTATTAGCTAAGCATGAATTAAAACTTGATAAAGTAGGATCGCTTGTAGAATCTTCTAAGATGTAAAGTCTCCTGTTGTGTTTCTTTCTCCAAGAACCTTTCTGGTCTTAATATCTTGAAAATTGAAACTATTAGGCCCAAAGATAGCGTAAGCATCAAGATCAGTAGTGGCTCTCTTAACCGATACAAAATTCGAAGTGAAATATGGCATGTAGAAAGCTGAAGAGCACAAATTTCTTCACTCTCATGGTCTTGACTAACTATTGGCTCCATTCCTCCTATTTCTTCTTCTTCATGATGAGCTTGGTCTTGATTACCATTATCCAAGTTGTTTGTTTCTTCCTCACTGTTATTTTTGAGAATTTGGTCTTTCTTGTGGCTGATGATCTGGTAGCTCTTTATGAGAGTCTCTTGTAGCCGGATTTCCCAGATGATTGAGTAAGAACTCTAAGCTGGCGGTTCTATCCAAAGGAGAACGGGCTAAGTCTTTAACACTATCCCAATTTTTCTAAAATACGAGACTCACAAACCGAGTTATTATACGAAATATTAGGCAAAATTATTTCCAAGGCACGCGACTGAGGATGTCCCAATCTAGTGTGCCATATTGCATTCGAACTACTAGCTAAGCATGAATTAAAACTTGATAAAGTAGGATCGCTTGTAGAATCTTCTAAGATGTAAAGTCTCCTGTTGTGTTTCCTTCTCCAAGAACCTTTCTGGTCTTAATATCTTGAAAATTGAAACTATTAGGCCCAAAAATAGGGTAAGCATCAAGATCAGTAGTGGCTCTCTTAACCGATACAAAATTCAAAGTGAAAGATGGCATGTAGAAAGCTGAAGAGCACAAATTTCTTCACTCTCATGGTCTTGACTAACTATTGGCTCCATTCCTCCTATTTCTTCTTCTTCATGATGAGCTTGGTCTTGATTACCATTATCCAAGTTGTTTGTTTCTTCCTCACTGTTATTTTTGAGAATTTGGTCTTTCTTGTGGCTGATGATCTGGTAGCTCTTTATGAGAGTCTCTTGGTGCCGGATTTCCCAGATGATTGAGTAAGAACTCTAAGCTGGCGGTTCTATCCGAAGGAGAATGGGCTAGGTCTTTAACACTATCCCAATTTTGCTTCTTGTCAAAGTAACCTTGGTTTTCTATGAACTTCACCTCTCTTGAAACCAGGGTTCACTTCCGGATGGGGTCATAGCACTTATACCTCTTTTGAGTGGTAGAATAGCTTATGAATACACATCTTGTGCTTTTGGCTTCTAGTTTTGTCCCTTTGAGTACCTGGGACAAATAGAAAACACATACACCCTAGAACTCGTAAGTGATTGATAAAGGGTTTATTGTGATTTAAAACTTCAAAGCGAAAGACGTCCTTTATGACTCTTGTTGGAATTCGGTTGATAAGACAACAAGTCGTCATGACTTCATCTCCCCAGAAACTTCTTTGTAGGTTGGAATGGAACATCATAGCTCTAGCTACTTCCATGAGATGCGTATTCTTTCTTTCAACTACACCATTTTGTTGAGGTGTGTATGGGCAGCTCGTTTGGTGGATTATTCCATGCTTAGCTAGGTGTTCTTTGAATTTGTGGTTTGTATATTCCCCTCAATTATCCGTTCGAAGTACCTTAACATTTGTTTTGAATTGATAAGTAATGTAATTCCGAAAATAAATGCAAGCGTCAATACTCTATCTTTAGATGGCATTAAGGTGTCCAAGTGTATTTCGACTTTTCATCAATAAATTTCACAAAGTACTTATTATTATCTCTTTATAAACATTGGGAAGTCCATACATCCGAGTGGACCTAATCAAAAACATTTTTCATATATGGTACAGGACTTAGGAAATATATTTTTACAATGTTTTCCTAAAATATGAGACTCATAAACCGAGTTATTATACGAAATATTAGGCAAAATTATTTCCAAGGCACGCGACTGAGGATGTCCCAATCTAGTGTGCCATATTGCATTCGAACTACTAGCTAAGCATGAATTAAAACTTGATAAAGTAGGATCGCTTGTAGAATCTTCTAAGATGTAAAGTCTCCTGTTGTGTTTCCTTCTCCAAGAACCTTTCTAATCTTAATATCTTGAAAATTGAAACTATTAGGCCCAAAGATAGCGTAAGCATCAAGATCAGTAGTGGCTCTCTTAACCGATACAAAATTCGAAGTGAAAGATGGCATGTAGAAAGGTGAAGAGCACAAATTTCTTCACTCTCATGGTCTTGACTAACTATTGGCTCCATTCCTCCTATTTCTTCTTCTTCATGATGAGCTTGGTCTTGATTACCATTATCCAAGTTGTTTGTTTCTTCCTCACTGTTATTTTCAGAATTTGGTCTTTCTTGTGGCTGATGATCTGGTAGCTCTTTATGAGAGTCTCTTGGAGCCGGATTTCCCAGATGATTGAGTAAGAACTCTAAGCTGGCGGTTCTATCCGAAGGAGAACGGGCTAGGTCTTTAACACTATCCCAATTTTGCTTCTTGTCAAAGTAACCTTGGTTTTCTATGAACTTCACCTCTCTTGAAACCAGGGTTCACTTCCGGATGGGGTCATAGCACTTATACCTCTTTTGAGTGGTAGAATAGCTTATGAATACACATCTTGTGCTTTTGGCTTCTAGTTTTGTCCCTTTGAGTACCTGGGACAAATTGAAAACACATACACCCTAGAACTCGTAAGTGATTGATAAAGGGTTTATTGTGATTTAAAACTTCAAAGCGAAAGACGTCCTTTATGACTCTTGTTGGAATTCGGTTGATAAGACAACAAGTCGTCATGACTTCATCTCCCCAGAAACTTCTTTGTAGGTTGGAATGGAACATCATAGCTCTAGCTACTTCCATGAGATGCCTATTCTTTCTTTCAACTACACCATTTTGTTGAGGTGTGTATGGGCAGCTCGTTTGGTGGATTATTCCATGCTTAGCTAGGTGTTCTTTGAATTTGTGGTTTGTATATTCCCCTCAATTATCCGTTCGAAGTACCTTAACATTTGTTTTGAATTGATAAGTAATGTAATTCCGAAAATAAATGCAAGCGTCAATACTCTATCTTTAGATGGCATTAAGGTGTCCAAGTGTATTTCGACTTTTCATCAATAAATTTCAGAAAGTACTTATTATTATCTCTTTATAAACATTGGGAAGTCCATACATCCGAGTGGACCTAATCAAAAACATTTTTCATATATGGTACAGGACTTAGGAAATACATTTTTACAATGTTTTCCTAAAATATGAGACTCATAAACCGAGTTATTATACGAAATATTAGGCAAAATTATTTCCAAGGCACGCGACTGAGGATGTCCCAATCTAGTGTGCCATATTGCATTCGAACTACTAGCTAAGCATGAATTAAAACTTGATAAAGTAGGATCGCTTGTAGAATCTTCTAAGATGTAAAGTCTCCTGTTGTGTTTCCTTCTCCAAGAACCTTTCTAATCTTAATATCTTGAAAATTGAAACTATTAGGCCCAAAGATAGCGTAAGCATCAAGATCAGTAGTGGCTCTCTTAACCGATACAAAATTCGAAGTGAAAGATGGCATGTAGAAAGGTGAAGAGCACAAATTTCTTCACTCTCATGGTCTTGACTAACTATTGGCTCCATTCCTCCTATTTCTTCTTCTTCATGATGAGCTTGGTCTTGATTACCATTATCTAAGTTGTTTGTTTCTTCCTCACTGTTATTTTTGAGAATTTGGTCTTTCTTGTGGCTGATGATCTGGTAGCTCTTTATGAGAGTCTCTTGTAGCCGGATTTCCCAGATGATTGAGTAAGAACTCTAAGCTGGCGGTTCTATCCGAAGGAGAACGGGCTAGGTCTTTAACACTATCCCAATTTTACTAAAATACGAGACTCACAAACCGAGTTATTATACGAAATATTAGGCAAAATTATTTCCAAGGCACGCGACTGAGGATGTCCCAATCTAATGTGCCATATTGCATTCGAACTACTAGCTAAGCATGAATTAAAACTTGATAAAATAAGATCGCTTGTAGAATCTTCTAAGATGTAAAGTCTCCTGTTGTGTTTCCTTCTCCATGAACCTTTCTAGTCTTAATATCTTGAAAATGGAAACTATTAGGCCCAAAGATAGCGTAAGCATCAAGATCAGTAGTGGCTCTCTTAATTGATACAAAATTCGAAGTGAAAGATGGCATGTAGAAAGGTGAAGAGCACAAATTTCTTCACTCTCATGGTCTTGACTAACTATTGGCTCCATTCCTCCTATTTCTTCTTCTTCATGATGAGCTTGGTCTTGATTACCATTATCCAAGTTGTTTGTTTCTTCCTCACTGTTATTTTCAGAATTTGGTCTTTCTTGTGGCTGATGATCTGGTAGCTCTTTATGAGAGTCTTTTGGAGCCAGATTTCCCAGATGATTGAGTAAGAACTCTAAGCTGGCGGTTCTATCCGAAGGAGAACGGGCTAGGTCTTTAACACTATCCCAATTTTGCTTCTTGTCAAAGTAACCTTGGTTTTCTATGAACTTCACCTATCTTGAAACCAGGGTTCACTTCCGGATGAGGTCATAGCACTTATACCTCTTTTGAGTTGTAGAATAGCTTATGAATACACATCTTGTGCTTTTGGCTTCTAGTTTTGTCCCTTTGAGTACCTGGGACAAATAGAAAACACAAACACCCTAGAACTCGTAAGTGATTGATAAAGGGTTTATTGTGATTTAAAACTTCAAAGCGAGAGACGTCCTTTATGACTCTTGTTGGAATTCGGTTGATAAGACAGCGAGCCGTCATGACTTCATCTCCCCAGAAACTTCTTTGTAGGTTGGAATGGAACAACATAGCTCTAGCTACTTCCATGAGATGCCTATTCTTTCTTTCAACTACACCATTTTGTTGAGGTGTGTATTGGCAGGTCGTTTGGTGGATTATTCCATGCTTAGCTAGGTGTTCTTTGAATTTGTGGCTTGTATATTCCCCTTTACTATCCGTTCGAAGTACCTTAACATTTGTTTTCAATTGATAGGTAATGTAGTTCTGAAAATTAATGAAAGCATCAAATATTCTATCTTTAGATGGTATTATGGTGTCCAAGTGTATTTCGACTTTTCATCAATAAATTTCACAAAGTACTTATTATTATCTCTTGATAAACATTGGGAAGTCCATACATCCGAGTGGACCTAATCAAAAACATTTTTCATATATGGTACATGACTAAGGAAATACATTTTTACAATGTTTTCCTAAAATACGAGACTCACAAACCGAGTTATTATACAAAAGATTAGGCAAAATTATTTCCAAGGCACGCGACTGAGGATGTCCCAATCTAGTGTGCCATATTGCATTCGAACTATTAGCTAAGCATGAATTAAAACTTGATAAAGTAGGATCCCTTGTAGAATCTTCTAAGATGTAAAGTCTCCTGTTGTGTTTCTTTCTCCAAGAACCTTTCTGGTCTTAATATCTTGAAAATTGAAACTATTAGGCCCAAAGATAGCGTAAGCATCAAGATCAGTAGTGGCTCTCTTAACCGATACAAAATTCGAAGTGAAATATGGCATGTAGAAAGCTGAAGAGCACTAATTTCTTCACTCTCATGGTCTTGACTAACTATTGGCTCCATTCCTCCTATTTCTTCTTCTTCATGATGAGCTTGGTCTTGATTACCATTATCAGAGTTGTTTGTTTCTTCCTCACTGTTATTTTTGAGAATTTGGTCTTTCTTGTGGCTGATGATCTGGTAGCTCTTTATGAGAGTCTCTTGTAGCCGGATTTCCCAGATGATTGAGTAAGAACTCTAAGCTGGCGGTTCTATCCGAAGGAGAACGGGCTAGGTCTTTAACACTATCCCAATTTCGCTAAAATACCAGACTCACAAACCGAGTTATTATACGAAATATTAGGCAAAATTATTTCCAAGGCACGCGACTGAGGATGTCCCAATCTAGTGTGCCATATTGCATTCGAACTACTAGCTAAGCATGAATTAAAACTTGATAAAATAGGATCGCTTGTAGAATCTTCTAAGATGTAAAGTCTCCTGTTGTGTTTCCTTCTCCAAGAACCTTTCTGGTCTTAATATCTTGAAAATGGAAACTATTAGGCCCAAAGATAGCGTAAGCATCAAGATCAGTAGTGGCTCTCTTAACCGATACAAAATTCGAAGTGAAAGATGGCATGTAGAAAGCTGAAGAGCACAAATTTCTTCACTCTCATGGTCTTGACTAACTATTGGCTCCATTCCTCTTATTTCTTCTTCTTCATGATGAGCTTGGTCTTGATTACCATTATCCAAGTTGTTTGTTTCTTCCTCACTATTATTTTTAGAATTTGGTCTTTCTTGTGGCTGATGATCTGGTAGCTCTTTATGAGAGTCTCTTGGAGCCGGATTTCCCAGATGATTGAGTAAGAACTATAAGCTGGCGGCTCTATCCGAAGGAGAATGGGCTTGGTCTTTAACACTATCCCAATTTTGCTTCTTGTCAAAGTAACCTTGGTTTTCTATGAACTTCACCTCTCTTGAAACCAGGGTTCACTTTTGGATGAGGTCATAGCACTTATACCTCTTTTGAGTGGTAGAATAGCTTATGTATACTCATCTTGTGGTTTTGGCTTCTAGTTTTGTCCTTTTGAGTACCTGGGACAAATAGAAAACACTATTGATCAAGAAGACCAGCCAGGCCTTGCAAGACCAAACCCTTTGGGGTCCCATTCTCTCATTCTCCATAAAATCTCTCTCATTTTATTCTCCTTAGTCTCATTTACATGCTTATTCTCTTAGTTCATACTTGCATATTCTCCATGTCATTTACATTATTCTCTCATGCTTAATCTCCCTAATTCTAACATGGTATCAAAGTAATTTTGCTTCTTGTCAAAGTAACCTTGGTTTTCTATGAACTTCACCTCTCTCATGCTTAATCTACCTAATTCTAACATTATTCTCTATTGCATTCGAACTACTAGCTAATCATGAATTAAAACTTGATAAAGTAGGATCGCTTGTAGAATCTTCTAAGATGTATAAGTCTCCTGTTGTGTTTCCTTCTCCAAGAACCTTTCTGGTCTTAATATCTTGAAAATGGAAACAATTAGGCCCAAAGATAGCATAAGCATCAAGATTAGTAGTGGCTCTCTTAACCGATACAAAATTCGAAGTTAAAGATGGCATGTAGAAAGCTGAGGATCACTAATTTCTTCACTCTCATGGTCTTGACTAACTATTGGCTCCATTCCTCCTATTTCTTCTTCTTCATGATGAGCTTGGTCTTGATTACCATTATCCAAGTTGTTTGTTTCTTCCTCACTGTTATTTTCAGAATTTGGTCTTTCTTGTGGCTGATGATCTGGTTGCTCTTTATGAGAGTCTCTTGGAGCCGGATTTCCCAGATGATTGAGTAAGAACTCTAAGCTGGCGGCTCTATCCGAAGGAGAATGGGCTTGGTCTTTAACACTATCCCAATTTTGCTTCTTGTCAAAGTAACCTTGGTTTTCTATGAACTTCACCTCTCTTGAAACCAGGGTTCACTTCCGGATGGGGTCATAGCACTTATACCTCTTTTGAGTGGTAGAATAGCTTATGAATACACATCTTGTGCTTTTGGCTTCTAGTTTTGTCCCTTTGAGTACCTGGGACAAATAGAAAACACAAACACCCTAGAACTCGTAAGTGATTGATAAAGGGTTTATTGTGATTTAAAACTTCAAAGCGAAAGACGTCCTTTATGACTCTTGTTGGAATTCGGTTGATAAGACAACAAGTCGTCATGACTTCATCTCCCCAGAAACTTCTTTGTAGGTTGGAATGGAACAACAAAGCTCTAGCTACTTCCATGAGATGCCTATTCTTTCTTTCAACTACACCATTTTGTTGAGGTGTGTATGGGCAGCTCGTTTGGTGGATTATTCCATGCTTAGCTAGGTGTTCTTTGAATTTGTGGCTTGTATATTCCCCTCCACTATCCGTTGGAAGTACCTTAACATTTGTTTTCAATTGATAGGTAATGTAGTTCTAAAAATTAATGAAAGCGTCAAATATTCTATCTTTAGATGGTATTAAGGTGTCCAAGTGTATTTCGACTTTTCATCAATAAATTTCACAAAGTACTTATTATTATCTCTTGATAAACATTGGGAAGTCCATACATCCGAGTGGACCTAATCAAAAACATTTTTCATATATGGTACAGGACTTAGGAAATACGTTTTTACAATGTTTTCTTAAAATATGAGACTCACAAACCGAGTTATTATACGAAATATTTGGCAAACTTATTTCCAAGGCACGCGACTGAGGATGTCCCAATCTAGTTTGCCATATTGCATTCGAACTACTAGCTAAGCATGAATTAAAACTTGATAAAATAGGATCGCTTGTAGAATCTTCTAAGATGTAAAGTCTCCTGTTGTGTTTCCTTCTCCAAGAACCTTTCTGGTCTTAATATCTTGAAAATGGAAACTATTAGGCCCAAAGATAGCGTAAGCATCAAGATCAGTAGTGGCTCTCTTAACCGATACAAAATTCGAAGTGAAAGATGGCATGTAGAAAGCTGAAGAGCACAAATTTCTTCACTCTCATGGTCTTGACTAACTATTGGCTCCATTCCTCTTATTTCTTCTTCTTCATGATGAGCTTGGTCTTGATTACCATTATCCAAGTTGTTTGTTTCTTCCTCACTATTATTTTCAGAATTTGTTCTTTCTTGTGGCTGATGATCTGGTAGCTCTTTATGAGAGTCTCTTGGAGCCGGATTTCCCAGATTATTGAGTAAGAACTCTAAGTTGGCGGTTCTATCTGAAGGAGAACGGGTTAAGTCTTTAACACTATCCCAATTTTGCTTCTTGTCAAAGTAACCTTGGTTTTCTATGAACTTCACCTCTCTTGAAACCAGGGTTCACTTTCGGATGAGGTCATAGCACTTATACCTCTTTTGAGTGGTAGAATAGCTTATGTATACTCATCTTGTGGTTTTGGCTTCTAGTTTTGTCCTTTTGAGTACCTGGGACAAATAGAAAACACTATTGATCAAGAAGACCAGCCAGGCCTTGCAAGACCAAACCATCCCGACCGTATGGATTTTGTACGGACTTGTACGGATTGTACGGACCGTGCAAAATCCGGGATTCCCCAAAATGTCTCCAAACATCCTAAAATGAAGAAACAAGAATGTGCAAAACTCGGGATAAAGTATTTTCAGGATTTGGGGATCGTGCAGAACTCGGGTGCAAAAGGACATGGATAGCTGGCAATGAATCTAGCCAAAGGAGTGTCCCAATGCAACCTTATCCAACCGGTCAAAGCAAGGAGGGCTGGAGCAAGGCTGGCAGAATTATCCACATGGTCAAAGGAGCCTCCAAGACTAAGCCCTTATTGGCTAGTTTGAATTAAAGCATTTCTATTGGTTGTTGCATTTTGAATTTACTTAGAGAAAACCCTAGATTTTTCTCTATAAATGTAATGCCTCATTATCAATGAAATGTTAGACCCTTTGGGGTCCCATTCTCTCATTCTCCATGAAATCTCTCTCATTTTATTCTCCTTAGTCTCATTTACATGCTTATTCTCTTAGTTCATACTTGCATATTCTCCATGTCATTTACATTATTCTCTCATGCTTAATCTCCCTAATTCTAACATGGTATCAGAGCATTAAGGTCCTTAAATGCGTCCTTAATCTCTTTCTTCTTATTCTTTTATTTTCATACACTTTGTTAGCCTTTTTCACTCTGAGAGTTATTCCTCAAAACCATTGGTTCTTGAGTTGTGAAAGTTGCTAACTTAGTGTTTCTAGTGACAATGAAGAGAAATAAATGGGGGCTGTAGTGAAAAATTACATAAAAATGGAGATTAAAGGCTGCCTTAATTGCTTATTCATGGATTCGTCTAGTGCTTCCATTTTTTGGAAATGAATACACTTAGAACCATGATTTGCTGGTGCCTCATTCTATAATCTATTCCTTTTTAAGCCCCATTTTCATCTCCAAGTCATTTCTTGATTTTAAAGCTCAAACCACAATTTTTACAAAGTTAAAACCTTGGATTGTATTTTTCTTTCTTATGGAATGAAGAAATACGTAACTCCATCGTATTTTATGTTTTTGAGTTTTTTTAGTGGTTTGAAGCAATTTCAATTAGTGAACCATGATTAAAATTACTTGATTCTTATGGATTTAAGCATATTTAATCATGTTGTATCCGTGTTTTAAAGGTAGAGAACCTTGGTAAAACTTTGCTCTTATGAGTTTAAGTATAAAACTTTGATGAATCATAATCCTTGTTTTGTGGGAAGAGAACTTTGGTAAAGCTATGTTTCCATAAGCATAAGCATAAAGCCATGTTGAATCCAATTCCCATTGTTTTATGGGAAGAGAACTTTGGTAAAGCTATGTTTCCATAAGCATAAGCATAAAGCCATGTTGAATCCAAGTCCCATTTTTAAGGGAAGAGAACTTTGGTAAAGCTATGCCCCCATGAGCATAAGCATAAAGCCATGTTGAATCCAAGTCCCGTCTTGAAAAGAGAAGAGAACCTTGGTAAAGCTATGTTATTATGAGGATAAGCACAAAGCCTTGATGAATCCAAATCTCTTTGTTTTCAAATTACCAAAGGAAGAGAACCTCGTCGAATCCAAAAGCTAGAGAACCTTGATGAATCCAAATCCTTTGGTAGAAAATCTTGGACTACTTCCAAACATGTTTGAGTCCTAGGTTATTTTTTTCAATTTTTCTTAAAAATTCTTATTGGATTCCAATCTCTTCTGTACTTGTTTGTTTGGGAAGAGTGTTTTAAGGAATCCTTGGTTGTTCTATTTAAGAAAAGAAAAAAAAGGGGTACCTTGTTGAATCCGAAGCTAGGGAACCGAGATGGATCCAAATCCAAAGTTGGATGAGAGCCTCGTTGAAACTCGAATGCTAGAGAACCTTGAGTGAATCCAAACCCTTAGAAACCAAAAGAAGTGAACCATGACCTATTTTGGCTCGTTGGAGTTAAAATTGAGAAGGCATGATGGATCCAAATTCTTTTGTGTTAAAAGAGGTGAACCATGACCTGATTTACTCATTGGAGTTAAAGTCAAGAAGGCATGATGAATCCAAACTCTTTTGGGATTAAAGAAGTGAACCATGGCCTGATTTACTCATAGAAGTTAAATCAAGAAGGCATGATGAATCCAAGTTCTTTAAATCCAAGTTTTCAAAAACATTGGACCTCTAGTATTTACTAAGTCCTTGGTAAAATTTTTCAAAAAAAAAAAAAAAAAAAAGGGATGAATCTTAGTCAGTTTTCTTTCTTATGAATGAAAAACAATTAATGACATTGATTCATCCGGTTTTATTTTCTCAAAAGGATAGGCTGTGGTTTAAAGTTTTCCATTCTTGTTAAAACAAGTGGATAATTCCAAAGACCATCGCTAGAATCCAATCTCTCAAATGAGAGTAAAGTCCTTTGTGGTGAAGAGCCATGATGAGAAAAATCCCAATCACTAACCTTTGTTTTTCTTAGGAATGGAAGAATGTGAGTGGTGGAAAAAGAGGTCAAATCTCAAGAAGATCGACCAATCAAAACAATGGTTCAACAACAAGTCACTATCCTAACCGGTTTAGCATAAAGGGCTACTCTCTAAACACTAATATTTTCCAATATACTTAGTGTACCAATTATTTTTTAAACTTGTTTCTTTAGTTTCTCTTATTTGCAATCTATCTTTCATCTAAACTTCCTTATCCCTCACGTTGAGTACTTTAAAATTTTAAATCTCATGATGAAGGTTTAGAGGAAGAAAGCGTGAATATTCTAACGGGGAAGTATTAGATAATGAAGAGGCCAAATGAAGATTAAATGAAGTAAAGAAGTATGATTGGTGACACAAGGAAGCTGTGGGAGTTAGTGTTCATTTGGTACCGGTTTGAAGTGTTCATCTTTTACGTTTTTCAAGCTTGCCTTTCGGAGTCCATCCAACCAAGCTTGAGGGGGAGAAAGAACCGAAAAGAAGGCAAGAATCTTTAAGCAAACCAAGCCGAGTTGAGACTAGACCGCACCGCACTAAAAGATGTTGAAGGTTCGTGCTCACTCCTGAACAAGTTGATAGAGGGGCCACACCATTGGAAACAAGTTGTAGGTTCGTGCTCACTTGTGGACGAGTTGATAGAGGGACCACATCATAGGAGACAAATTATCCCACTAGAAGATGGGCCACTTTACTAAAGATCAAAACCGGGTCACTTGCAAAGACAAGCTTGCAAAGACAAGCTCGCAAAGACAAGGGCAATGGTTGAGACAAAGCAAAGAGGCATGTGAGTTGGAAACGAAGCTAAGGCATCTCCATCACCATGAAGAAAACCAAGTTGTATGGATCATACTCACCTTAAGGTTGGTTTATCTTTCGGAAGTGAGGAAAATAAGGAGATAAAATCAAAGCATACACAAGTGGTGCTCCCCAACCCAATAAATCAACAAAGAGGAAGAAACCAGCATCCAAAGGAATTAGGTTGTTTCTATCCTCTCTCTCCATTTAAATTCTCTATGCAAAGTGTGATCATTTTTACCATTAAAATTGGAGTAAATTGATACATTTTGTCAATTTTTCTTGCGAGGAGCAATGTGCATAAAGGACTTCAAACCCAAAAGATCGTCTTTCCTTATTCTCAAGCCGATCGTGAGGGGGAGCATTCAAAGCGTTGATCAAGATTTGGAATCCACAAATGGTGAACCCAAGAAGGATGACCCGAGAGCTAAGACTTAAGCGTGGTGAACCCAAGAGAAAGACCGAAGTGATTACCAAAGAATGAAATCAACAAATCCTTGCAAGACTACAACAAGTGAAGATTAAGTTGCGACATTCTTCACAAAGGTTACAAGACCTTTTCATGTCCTTGGTCAAAGGTCCCCTAGATCCGTGAAGGCCATACTCTTTTTCCCTTATAAGGTTTTGTCCCAAAGGGTTTTCCTTATAAGGTTTTTAATGAGGTGGCACTCACGGGTCACTCCAAACTTAGCCTCCATTCTCAAGTTCACTATGGCTAAGTTTGAGGGGGAGTATTGATCAAGAAGACCAGCCAGGCCTTGTAAGACCGAACCATCCCGACCGTATGGATTTTGTACGGACTTGTACGGATTGTACGGACCGTGCAAAATCCGGGATTCCCCAAAATGTCTCCAAACATCCTAAAATGAAGAAACAAGAATGTGCAAAACTCGGGATAAAGTATTTTTAGGATTTGGGGATCGTGCAAAACTCGGGTGCAAAAGGACATGGATAGCTGGCAATGAATCTAGCCAAAGGAGTGTCCCAATGCAACCTTATCCAACCGGTCAAAGCAAGGAGGGCTGGAGCAAGGCTGGCAGACTTATCCACATGGTCAAAAGGAGCCTCCAAGACTAAGCCCTTATTGGCTAGTTTGAATTAAAGCATTTCTATTGGTTGTTGCATTTTGAATTTACTTAGAGAAAACCCTAGATTTTTCTCTATAAATGTAATGCCTCATTATCAATGAAATGTTAGACCCTTTGGGGTCCCATTCTCTCATTCTCCATGAAATCTCTCTCATTTTATTCTCCTTAGTCTCATTTACATGCTTATTCTCTTAGTTCATACTTGCATATTCTCCATGTCATTTACATTATTCTCTCATGCTTAATCTCCCTAATTCTAACATGGTATCAGAGCATTAAGGTCCTTAAATGCGTCCTTAATCTCTTTCTTCTTATTCTTTTATTTTCATACACTTTGTTAGCCTTTTTCACTCTGAGAGTTATTCCTCAAAACCATTGGTTCTTGAGTTGTGAAAGTTGCTAACTTAGTGTTTCTAGTGACAATGAAGAGAAATAAATGGGGGCTGTAGTGAAAAATTACATAAAAATGGAGATTAAAGGCTGCCTTAATTGCTTATTCATGGATTCGTCTAGTGCTTCCATTTTTTGGAAATGAATACACTTAGAACCATGATTTGCTGGTGCCTCATTCTATAATCTATTCCTTTTTAAGCCCCATTTTCATCTCCAAGTCATTTCTTGATTTTAAAGCTCAAACCACAATTTTTACAAAGTTAAAACCTTGGATTGTATTTTTCTTTCTTATGGAATGAAGAAATACGTAACTCCATCGTATTTTATGTTTTTGAGTTTTTTTAGTGGTTTGAAGCAATTTCAATTAGTGAACCATGATTAAAATTACTTGATTCTTATGGATTTAAGCATATTTAATCATGTTGTATCCGTGTTTTAAAGGTAGAGAACCTTGGTAAAACTTTGCTCTTATGAGTTTAAGTATAAAACTTTGATGAATCATAATCCTTGTTTTGTGGGAAGAGAACTTTGGTAAAGCTATGTTTCCATAAGCATAAGCATAAAGCCATGTTGAATCCAATTCCCATTGTTTTATGGGAAGAGAACTTTGGTAAAGCTATGTTTCCATAAGCATAAGCATAAAGCCATGTTGAATCCAAGTCCCATTTTTAAGGGAAGAGAACTTTGGTAAAGCTATGCCCCCATGAGCATAAGCATAAAGCCATGTTGAATCCAAGTCCCGTCTTGAAAAGAGAAGAGAACCTTGGTAAAGCTATGTTATTATGAGGATAAGCACAAAGCCTTGATGAATCCAAATCTCTTTGTTTTCAAATTACCAAAGGAAGAGAACCTCGTCGAATCCAAAAGCTAGAGAACCTTGATGAATCCAAATCCTTTGGTAGAAAATCTTGGACTACTTCCAAACATGTTTGAGTCCTAGGTTATTTTTTTCAATTTTTCTTAAAAATTCTTATTGGATTCCAATCTCTTCTGTACTTGTTTGTTTGGGAAGAGTGTTTTAAGGAATCCTTGGTTGTTCTATTTAAGAAAAGAAAAAAAAGGGGTACCTTGTTGAATCCGAAGCTAGGGAACCGAGATGGATCCAAATCCAAAGTTGGATGAGAGCCTCGTTAAAACTCGAATGCTAGAGAACCTTGAGTGAATCCAAACCCTTAGAAACCAAAAGAAGTGAACCATGACCTATTTTGGCTCGTTGGAGTTAAAATTGAGAAGGCATGATGGATCCAAATTCTTTTGTGTTAAAAGAGGTGAACCATGACCTGATTTACTCATTGGAGTTAAAGTCAAGAAGGCATGATGAATCCAAACTCTTTTGGGATTAAAGAAGTGAACCATGGCCTGATTTACTCATAGAAGTTAAATCAAGAAGGCATGATGAATCCAAGTTCTTTAAATCCAAGTTTTCAAAAACATTGGACCTCTAGTATTTACTAAGTCCTTGGTAAAATTTTTCAAAAAAAAAAAAAAAAAAAGGGATGAATCTTAGTCAGTTTTCTTTCTTATGAATGAAAAACAATTAATGACATTGATTCATCCGGTTTTATTTTCTCAAAAGGATAGGCTGTGGTTTAAAGTTTTCCATTCTTGTTAAAACAAGTGGATAATTCCAAAGACCATCGCTAGAATCCAATCTCTCAAATGAGAGTAAAGTCCTTTGTGGTGAAGAGCCATGATGAGAAAAATCCCAATCACTAACCTTTGTTTTTCTTAGGAATGGAAGAATGTGAGTGGTGGAAAAAGAGGTCAAATCTCAAGAAGATCGACCAATCAAAACAATGGTTCAACAACAAGTCACTATCCTAACCGGTTTAGCATAAAAGGCTACTCTCTAAACACTAATATTTTCCAATATACTTAGTGTACCAATTATTTTTTAAACTTGTTTCTTTAGTTTCTCTTATTTGCAATCTATCTTTCATCTAAACTTCCTTATCCCTCACGTTGAGTACTTTAAAATTTTAAATCTCATGATGAAGGTTTAGAGGAAGAAAGCGTGAATATTCTAACGAGGAAGTATTAGATAATGAAGAGGCCAAATGAAGATTAAATGAAGTAAAGAAGTATGATTGGTGACACAAGGAAGCTGTGGGAGTTAGTGTTCATTTGGTACCGGTTTGAAGTGTTCATCTTTTACGTTTTTCAAGCTTGCCTTTCGGAGTCCCTCCAACCAAGCTTGAGGGGGAGAAAGAACCGAAAAGAAGGCAAGAATCTTTAAGCAAACCAAGCCGAGTTGAGACTAGACCGCACCGCACTAAAAGATGTTGAAGGTTCGTGCTCACTCCTGAACAAGTTGATAGAGGGGCCACACCGTTGGAAACAAGTTGTAGGTTCGTGCTCACTTGTGGACGAGTTGATAGAGGGACCGCATCATAGGAGACAAATTGTCCCACTAAAAGACGGGCCACTTTACTAAAGATCAAAACCGGGTCACTTGCAAAGACAAGGGCAATGGTTGAGACAAAGCAAAGAGGCATGTGAGTTGGAAACGAAGCTAAGGCATCTCCATCACCATGAAGAAAACCAAGTTGTATGGATCATACTCACCTTAAGGTTGGTTTATCTTTCGGAAGTGAGGAAAATAAGGCGATAAAATCAAAGCATACACAAGTGGTGCTCCCCAACCCAATAAATCAACAAAGAGGAAGAAACCAGCATCCAAAGGAATTAGGTTGTTTCTATCCTCTCTCTCCATTTAAATTCTCTATGCAAAGTGTGATCATTTCTACCATTAAAATTGGAGTAAATTGATACATTTTGTCAATTTTTCTTGCGTGGAGCAATGTGCATAAAGGACTTCAAACCCAAAAGATCGTATTTCCTTATTCTCAAGCCGATCGTGAGGGGGAGCATTCAAAGCATTGATCAAGATTTGGAATCCACAAATGGTGAACCCAAGAAGGATGACCCGAGAGCTAAGACTCAAGCGTGGTGAACCCAAGAGAAAGACCGAAGTGATTACCAAAGAATGAAATCAACAAATCCTTGCAAGACTACAACAAGTGAAGATTAAGTTGCGACATTCTTCACAAAGGTTACAAGACCTTTTCATGTCCTTGGTCAAAGGTCCCCTAGATCCGTGAAGGCCATACTCTTTTTCCCTTATAAGGTTTTGTCCCAAAGGGTTTTCCTTATAAGGTTTTTAATGAGGTGGCACTCACGGGTCACTCCAAACTTAGCCTCCATTCTCAAGTTCACTATAGCTAAGTTTGAGGGGGAGTATTGATCAAGAAGACCAGCCAGGCCTTGTAAGACCAAACAATCCCGACCGTATGGATTGTACGGACCGTGCAAAATCCGGGATTCCCCAAAATGTCTCCAAACATCCTAAAATGAAGAAACAAGAATGTGCAAAACTCGGGATAAAGTATTTTCAGGATTTGGGGATCGTGCAAAACTCGGGTGCAAAAGGACATGGATAGCTGGCAATGAATCTAGCCAAAGCAGTGTCCCAATGCAACCTTATCCAACCGGTCAAAGCAAGGAGGGCTGGAGCAAGGCTGGCAGACTTATCCACATGGTCAAAAGGAGCCTCCAAGACTAAGCCCTTATTGGCTAGTTTGAATTAAAGCATTTCTATTGGTTGTTGCATTTTGAATTTACTTAGAGAAAACCCTAGATTTTTCTCTATAAATGTAATGCCTCATTATCAATGAAATGTTAGACCCTTTGGGGTCCCATTCTCTCATTCTCCATGAAATCTCTCTCATTTTATTCTCCTTAGTCTCATTTACATGCTTATTCTCTTAGTTCATACTTGCATATTCTCCATGTCATTTACATTATTCTCTCATGCTTAATCTCCCTAATTCTAACATGGTATCAAAGTAATTTTGCTTCTTGTCAAAGTAACCTTGGTTTTCTATGAACTTCACCTCTCTCATGCTTAATCTCCCTAATTCTAACATTATTCTCTATTGCATTCGAACTACTAGCTAATCATGAATTAAAACTTGATAAAGTAGGATCGCTTGTAGAATCTTCTAAGATGTATAAGTCTCCTGTTGTGTTTCCTTCTCCAAGAACCTTTCTGGTCTTAATATCTTGAAAATGGAAACTATTAGGCCCAAAGATAGCATAAGCATCAAGATTAGTAGTGGCTCTCTTAACCGATACAAAATTCGAAGTTAAAGATGGCATGTAGAAAGCTGAGGATCACTAATTTCTTCACTCTCATGGTCTTGACTAACTATTGGCTCCATTCCTCCTATTTCTTCTTCTTCATGATGAGCTTGGTCTTGATTACCATTATCCAAGTTGTTTGTTTCTTCCTCACTGTTATTTTCAGAATTTGGTCTTTCTTGTGGCTGATGATCTGGTTGCTCTTTATGAGAGTCTCTTGGAGTCGGATTTCCCAGATGATTGAGTAAGAACTCTAAGCTAGCGGTTCTATCTGAAGGAGAACGGGCTAGGTCTTTACCACTATCCCAATTTTGCTTCTTGTCAAAGTAACCTTGGTTTTCTATGAACTTCACCTCTCTATGATTGATAAAGGGTTTATTGTGATTTAAATCTTCAAAGGGAGAGACATCCTTTATGACTCTTGTTGGAATTCGGTTGATAAGATAGCAAGCCGTCATGACTTCATCTCCCAGAAACTTCTTTGTAGGTTGGAATGGAACATCATAGCTCTAGCTACTTCCATGAGATGCGTATTCTTCCTTTCAACTACACCATTTTGTTGAGGTGTGTATGGGGCAGCTCGTTTGCTGGATTATTCCATGCTTAGCTAGGTGTTCTTTGAATTTGTGGCTTGTATATTCCCCTCCATTATCCGTTCGAAATACCTTAACATTTTTTTTGAATTGATAAGTAATGTAGTTCCGAAAATTAATGAAAGCGTCAATACTCTATCTTTAGATGGCATTCAGGTGTCCAAGTGTATTTCGACTTTTCATCAATAAATTTCACAAAGTACTTATTATTATCTCTTGATAAACATTGGGAAGTCCATACATCCGAGTGGACCTAATCAAAAACATTTTTCATATATGGTACAGGACTTAGGAAATACATTTTTACAATGTTTTCCTAATATACGAGACTCACAAACCGAGTTATTATACGAAATATTAGGCAAAATTATTTCCAAGGCACGCGACTGAGGATGTCCCAATCTAGTGTGTGATATTGCATTCGAACTACTAGCTAAGCATGAATTAAAACTTGATAAAGTAGGATCGCTTGTAGAATCTTCTAAGATGTATAAGTCTCCTGTTGTGTTTCCTTCTCCAAGAACCTTTCTGGTCTTAATATCTTGAAAATGGAAACTATTAGGCCCAAAGATAGCGTAAGCATCAAGATCAGTTGTGGCTCTCTTAACCGATACAAAATTAGAAGTGAAAGATGGCATGTAGAAAGCTGAAGAGCACTAATTTCTTCACTCTCATGGTCTTGACTAACTATTGGCTCCATTCTTCCTATTTCTTCTTCTTCATGATGAGTTTGGTCTTGATTACCATTATCCAAGTTGTTTGTTTCTTCCTCACTGTTATTTTCAGAATTTGGTCTTTCTTGTGGATGATGATATGGTTGCTCTTTATGAGAGTCTCTTGGAGCCGGATTTCCCAGATGATTGAGTAAGAACTCTAAGCTGGCGGTTCTATCTGAAGGAGAACAGGCTAGGTCTTTAACACTATCCCAATTTTGCTTCTTGTCAAAGTAACCTTGGTTTTCTATGAACTTCACCTCTCTTGAAACCAGGGTTCACTTCCGGATGGGGTCATAGCACTTATACCTCTTTTGAGTGGTAGAATAGCTTATGAATACACATCTTGTGCTTTTGGCTTCTAATTTTGTCCCTTTGAGTACCTGGGACAAATAGAAAACACAAACACCCTAGAACGCGTAAGTGATTGATAAAGGATTTATTGTGATTTAAAACTTCAAAGCGAGAGACGTCCTTTATGACTCTTGTTGGAATTCGGTTGATAAGATAGCAAGCCGTCATGACTTCATCTCCCCAGAAACTTCTTTGTAGGTTGGAATGGAACATCATAGCTCTAGCTACTTCCATGAGATGCGTATTCTTTCTTTCTACTACACCATTTTGTTGAGGTGTGTATGGGCAGCTCGTTTGGTGGATTATTCCATGCTTAGCTAGGTGTTCTTTGCATTTGTGGCTTGTATATTCCCCTCCATTATCCGTTCGAAGTACCTTAACATTTGTTTTGAATTGATAAGTAATGTAGTTCCGAAAATTAATGAAAGCGTCAAATACTCTATCTTTAGATGGCATTAAGATGTCCAAGTGTATTTCGACTTTTCATCAATAAATTTCACAAAGTACTTATTATTATCTCTTGATAAACATTGGGAAGTCCATACATCCGAGTGGACCTAATCAAAAACATTTTTCATATATGGTACAAGACTTAGGAAATACATTTTTACAATGATTTCCTAATATACGAGACTCACAAACCGAGTTATTATACGAAATATTAGGCAAAATTATTTCCAAGGCACGCGACTGAGGATGTCCCAATCTAGTGTGCCATATTGCATTCGAACTACTAACTAATCATGAATTAAAACTTGATAAAGTAGGATCGCTTGTAGAATCTTCTAAGATGTATAAGTCTCCTGTTGTGTTTCCTTCTCCAAGAACCTTTCTGGTCTTAATATCTTGAAAATGGAAACTATTAGGCCCAAAGATAGCATAAGCATCAAGATTAGTAGTGGCTCTCTTAACCGATACAAAATTCGAAGTTAAAGATGGCATGTAGAAAGATGAGGAGCACTAATTTCTTCACTCTCATGGTCTTGACTAACTATTGGCTCCATTCCTCCTATTTCTTCTTCTTCATGATGAGCTTGGTCTTGATTACCATTATCCAAGTTGTTTGTTTCTTCCTCACTGTTATTTTCAGAATTTGGTCTTTCTTGTGGCTGATGATTTGGTTGCTCTTTATGAGAGTCTCTTGGAGCCGGATTTCCCAGATGATTGAGTAAGAACTCTAAGCTGGCGGTTCTATCTGAAGGAGAACGGGCTAGGTCTTTAACATTATCCCAATTTTGCTTCTTGTCAAAGTAACCTTGGTTTTCTATGAACTTCACCTCTCTATGATTGATAAAGGGTTTATTGTGATTTAAATCTTCAAAGGGAGAGACATCCTTTATGACTCTTGTTGGAATTCGGTTGATAAGATAGCAAGCCGTCATGACTTCATCTCCCCAGAAACTTCTTTGTAGGTTGGAATGGAACATCATAGCTCTAGCTACTTCCATGAGATGCGTATTCTTTCTTTCAACTACACCATTTTGTTGAGGTGTGTATGGGGCAGCTCGTTTGCTGGATTATTCCATGCTTAGCTAGGTGTTCTTTGAATTTGTGGCTTGTATATTCCCCTCCATTATCCGTTCGAAATACCTTAACATTTTTTTTGAATTGATAAGTAATGTAGTTCCGAAAATTAATGAAAGCGTCAATACTCTATCTTTAGATGGCATTCAGGTGTCCAAGTGTATTTCGACTTTTCATCAATAAATTTCACAAAGTACTTATTATTATCTCTTGATAAACATTGGGAAGTCCATACATCCGAGTGGACTTAATCAAAAACATTTTTCATATATGGTACAAGACTTAGGAAATACATTTTTACAATGATTTCCTAATATACGAGACTCACAAACCGAGTTATTATACGAAATATTAGGCAAAATTATTTCCAAGGCACACGACTGAGGATGTCCCAATCTAGTGTGCCATATTGCATTTGAACTACTAGCTAAGCATGAATTAAAACTTGATAAAGTAGGATCGCTTGTAGAATCTTCTAAGATGTATAAGTCTCCTATTGTGTTTCCTTCTCCAAGAACCTTCTGGTCTTAATATCTTGAAAATGGAAACTATTAGGCCCAAAGATAGTGTAAGCATCAAGATCAGTAGTGGCTCTCTTAACCGATACAAAATTAGAAGTGAAAGATGGCATGTAGAAAGCTGAAGAGCACTAATTTCTTCACTCTCATGGTCTTGACTAACTATTAGCTCCATTCCTCCTATTTCTTCTTCTTCAGGATGAGCTTAGTCTTGATTACCATTATCCAAGTTGTTTGTTTCTTCCTCACTGTTATTTTCAGAATTTGGTCTTTCTTGTGGCTGATGATCTGGTTGCTCTTTATGAGAGTCTCTTGGAGCCGGATTTCCCAGATGATTGAGTAAGAACTCTAAGCTGGCGGTTCTATCTGAAGGAGAACAGGCTAGCTCTTTAACACTATCCCAATTTTGTTTCTTGTCAAAGTAACCTTGGTTTTCTATGAACTTCACCTCTCTTTGTTTGATAAAGGGTTTATTGTGATTTAAATCTTCAAAGGGAGAGACATCCTTTATGACTCTTGTTGGAATTCGGTTGATAAGATAGCAAGCCGTCATGACTTCATCTCCCCAGAAACTACTTTGTAGGTTGGAATGGAACATCATAGCTCTAGCTACTTCCATGAGATGCGTATTCTTTCTTTCAACTACACCATTTTGTTGAGGTGTGTATGGGGCAGCTCGTTTGCTGGATTATTCCATGCTTAGCTAGGTGTTCTTTGAATTTGTGGCTTGTATATTCCCCTCCATTATCCGTTCGAAATACCTTAACATTTTTTTTGAATTGATAAGTAATGTAGTTCCGAAAATTAATGAAAGCGTCAATACTCTATCTTTAGATGGCATTCAGGTGTCCAAGTGTATTTCGACTTTTCATCAATAAATTTCACAAAGTACTTATTATTATCTCTTGATAAACATTGGGAAGTCCATACATCCGAGTGGACCTAATCAAAAACATTTTTCATATATGGTACAGGACTTAGGAAATACATTTTTACAATGTTTTCCTAATATACGAGACTCACAAACCGAGTTATTATACGAAATATTAGGCAAAATTATTTCCAAGGCACGCGACTGAGGATGTCCCAATCTAGTGTGCCATATTGCATTCGAACTACTAGCTAAGCATGAATTAAAACTTGATAAAGTAGGATCGCTTGTAGAATCTTCTAAGATGTATAAGTCTCCTGTTGTGTTTCCTTCTCCAAGAACCTTTCTCGTCTTAATATCTTGAAAATGGAAACTATTAGGCCCAAAGATAGCGTAAGCATCAAGATCAGTTGTGGCTCTCTTAACCGATACAAAATTAGAAGTGAAAGATGGCATGTAGAAAGCTGAAGAGCACTAATTTCTTCACTCTCATGGTCTTGACTAACTATTGGCTCCATTCCTCCTATTTCTTCTTCTTCATGATGAGTTTGGTCTTGATTACCATTATCCAAGTTGTTTGTATCTTCCTCACTGTTATTTTCAGAATTTGGTCTTTCTTGTGGATGATGATATGGTTGCTCTTTATGAGAGTCTCTTGGAGCCGGATTTCCCAGATGATTGAGTAAGAACTCTAAGCTGGCGGTTCTATCTGAAGGAGAACAGGCTAGATCTTTAAGACTATCCCAATTTTGCTTCTTGTCAAAGTAACCTTGGTTTTCTATGAACTTCACCTCTCTTGAAACCAGGGTTCACTTCCGGATGGGGTCATAGCACTTATACCTCTTTTGAGTGGTAGAATAGCTTATGAATACATATCTAGTGCTTTTGGCTTCTAATTTTGTCCCTTTGAGTACCTGGGACAAATAGAAAACACAAACACCCTAGAACTCGTAAGTGATTGATAAAGGATTTATTGTGATTTAAAACTTCAAAGCGAGAGACGTCCTTTATGACTCTTGTTGGAATTCGGTTGATAAGATAGCAAGCCGTCATGACTTCATCTCCCCAGAAACTTCTTTGTAGGTTGGAATGGAACATCATAGCTCTAGCTACTTCTATGAGATGCGTATTCTTTCTTTCAACTACACCATTTTGTTGAGGTGTGTATGGGCAGCTCGTTTGGTGGATTATTCCATGCTTAGCTAGGTGTTCTTTGCATTTGTGGCTTGTATATTCCCCTCCATTATCCGTTCGAAGTACCTTAACATTTGTTTTGAATTGATAAGTAATGTAGTTCCGAAAATTAATGAAAGCGTCAAATACTCTATCTTTAGATGGCATTAAGGTGTCCAAGTGTATTTCGACTTTTCATCAATAAATTTCACAAAGTACTTATTATTATCTCTTGATAAACATTGGGAAGTCCATACATCCGAGTGGACCTAATCAAAAACATTTTTCATATATGGTACAGGACTTAGGAAATACATTTTTACAATGTTTTCCTAATATACGAGACTCACAAACCGAGTTATTATACGAAATATTAGGCAAAATTATTTCCAAGGCACGCGACTGAGGATGTCCCAATCTAGTGTGCCATATTGCATTCGAACTACTAGCTAATCATGAATTAAAACTTGATAAAGTAGGATCGCTTGTAGAATCTTCTAAGATGTATAAGTCTCCTGTTGTGTTTCCTTCTCCAAGAACCTTTCTGGTCTTAATATCTTGAAAATGGAAACTATTAGGCCCAAAGATAGCATAAGCATCAAGATTAGTAGTGGCTCTCTTAACCGATACAAAATTCGAAGTTAAAGATGGCATGTAGAAAGATGAGGAGCACTAATTTCTTCACTCTCATGGTCTTGACTAACTATTGGCTCCATTCCTCCTATTTCTTCTTCTTCATGATGAGCTTGGTCTTGATTACCATTATCCAAGTTGTTTGTTTCTTCCTCACTGTTATTTTCAGAATTTGGTCTTTCTTGTGGCTGATGATCTGGTTGCTCTTTATGAGAGTCTCTTGGAGCCGGATTTCCCAGATGATTGAGTAAGAACTCTAAGCTGGCGGTTCTATCTGAAGGAGAACGGGCTAGGTCTTTAACACTATCCCAATTTTGCTTCTTGTCAAAGTAACCTTGGTTTTCTATGAACTTCACCTCTCTATGATTGATAAAGGGTTTATTGTGATTTAAATCTTCAAAGGGAGAGACATCCTTTATGACTCTTGGAATTCGGTTGATAAGATAGCAAGCCGTCATGACTTCATCTCCCCAGAAACTTCTTTGTAGGTTGGAATGGAACATCATAGCTCTAGCTACTTCCATGAGATGCGTATTCTTTCTTTCAACTACACCATTTTGTTGAGGTGTGTATGGGGCAGCTCGTTTGCTGGATTATTCCATGCTTAGCTAGGTGTTCTTTGAATTTGTGGCTTGTATATTCCCCTCCATTATCCGTTCGAAATACCTTAACATTTTTTTTGAATTGATAAGTAATGTAGTTCCGAAAATTAATGAAAGCGTCAATACTCTATCTTTAGATGGCATTCAGGTGTCCAAGTGTATTTCGACTTTTCACAATAAATTTCACAAAGTACTTATTATTATCTCTTGATAAACATTGGGAAGTCCATACATCCGAGTGGACCTAATCAAAAACATTTTTCATATATGGTACAGGACTTAGGAAATACATTTTTACAATGTTTTCCTAATATACGAGACTCACAAACCGAGTTATTATACGAAATATTAGGCAAAATTATTTCCAAGGCACGCGACTGAGGATGTCCCAATCTAGTGTTCCATACTGCATTCGAACTACTAGCTAATCATGAATTAAAACTTGATAAAGTAGGATCGCTTGTAGAATCTTCTAAGATGTATAAGTCTCCTGTTGTGTTTCCTTCTCCAAGAACCTTTCTGGTCTTAATATCTTGAAAATGGAAACTATTAGGCCCAAAGATAGCATAAGCATCAAGATTAGTAGTGGCTCTCTTAACCGATACAAAATTCGAAGTTAAAGATGGCATGTAGAAAGATGAGGAGCACTAATTTCTTCACTCTCATGGTCTTGACTAACTATTGGCTCCATTCCTCCTATTTCTTCTTCTTCATGATGAGCTTGGTCTTGATTACCATTATCCAAGTTGTTTGTTTCTTCCTCACTTTTATTTTCAGAATTTGGTCTTTCTTGTGGCTGATGATCTGGTTGCTCTTTATGAGAGTCTCTTGGAGCCGGATTTCCCAGATGATTGAGTAAGAACTCTAAGCTGGCGGTTCTATCTGAAGGAGAACGGGCTAGGTCTTTAACACTATCCCAATTTTGCTTCTTGTCAAAGTAACCTTGGTTTTCTATGAACTTCACCTCTCTATGATTGATAAAGGGTTTATTGTGATTTAAATCTTCAAAGGGAGAGACATCCTTTATGACTCTTGTTGGAATTCGGTTGATAAGATAGCAAGCCGTCATGACTTCATCTCCCCAGAAACTTCTTTGTAGGTTGGAATGGAACATCATAGCTCTAGCTACTTCCATGAGATGCGTATTCTTTCTTTCAACTACACCATTTTGTTGAGGTGTGTATGGGGCAGCTCGTTTGCTGGATTATTCCATGCTTAGCTAGGTGTTCTTTGAATTTGTGGCTTGTATATTCCCCTCCATTATCCGTTCGAAATACCTTAACATTTTTTTTGAATTGATAAGTAATGTAGTTCCGAAAATTAATGAAAGCGTCAATACTCTATCTTTAGATGGCATTCAGGTGTCCAAGTGTATTTCGACTTTTCATCAATAAATTTCACAAAGTACTTATTATTATCTCTTGATAAACATTGGGAAGTCCATACATCCGAGTGGACTTAATCAAAAACATTTTTCATATATGGTACAAGACTTAGGAAATACATTTTTACAATGATTTCCTAATATACGAGACTCACAAACCGAGTTATTATACGAAATATTAGGCAAAATTATTTCCAAGGCACACGACTGAGGATGTCCCAATCTAGTGTGCCATATTGCATTTGAACTACTAGCTAAGCATGAATTAAAACTTGATAAAGTAGGATCGCTTGTAGAATCTTCTAAGATGTATAAGTCTCCTATTGTGTTTCCTTCTCCAAGAACCTTTCTGGTCTTAATATCTTGAAAATGGAAACTATTAGGCCCAAAGATAGCGTAAGCATCAAGATCAGTAGTGGCTCTCTTAACCGATACAAAATTAGAAGTGAAAGATGGCATGTAGAAAGCTGAAGAGCACTAATTTCTTCACTCTCATGGTCTTGACTAACTATTGGCTCCATTCCTCCTATTTCTTCTTCTTCATGATGAGCTTGGTCTTGATTACCATTATCCAAGTTGTTTGTTTCTTCCTCACTTTTATTTTCAGAATTTGGTCTTTCTTGTGGCTGATGATCTGGTTGCTCTTTATGAGAGTCTCTTGGAGCCGGATTTCCCAGATGATTGAGTAAGAACTCTAAGCTGGCGGTTCTATCTGAAGGAGAACGGGCTAGGTCTTTAACACTATCCCAATTTTGCTTCTTGTCAAAGTAACCTTGGTTTTCTATGAACTTCACCTCTCTATGATTGATAAAGGGTTTATTGTGATTTAAATCTTCAAAGGGAGAGACATCCTTTATGACTCTTGGAATTCGGTTGATAAGATAGCAAGCCGTCATGACTTCATCTCCCCAGAAACTTCTTTGTAGGTTGGAATGGAACATCATAGCTCTAGCTACTTCCATGAGATGCGTATTCTTTCTTTCAACTACACCATTTTGTTGAGGTGTGTATGGGGCAGCTCGTTTGCTGGATTATTCCATGCTTAGCTAGGTGTTCTTTGAATTTGTGGCTTGTATATTCCCCTCCATTATCCGTTCGAAATACCTTAACATTTTTTTTGAATTGATAAGTAATGTAGTTCCGAAAATTAATGAAAGCGTCAATACTCTATCTTTAGATGGCATTCAGGTGTCCAAGTGTATTTCGACTTTTCACAATAAATTTCACAAAGTACTTATTATTATCTCTTGATAAACATTGGGAAGTCCATACATCCGAGTGGACCTAATCAAAAACATTTTTCATATATGGTACAGGACTTAGGAAATACATTTTTACAATGTTTTCCTAATATACGAGACTCACAAACCGAGTTATTATACGAAATATTAGGCAAAATTATTTCCAAGGCACGCGACTGAGGATGTCCCAATCTAGTGTTCCATATTGCATTCGAACTACTAGCTAATCATGAATTAAAACTTGATAAAGTAGGATCGCTTGTAGAATCTTCTAAGATGTATAAGTCTCCTGTTGTGTTTCCTTCTCCAAGAACCTTTCTGGTCTTAATATCTTGAAAATGGAAACTATTAGGCCCAAAGATAGCATAAGCATCAAGATTAGTAGTGGCTCTCTTAACCGATACAAAATTCGAAGTTAAAGATGGCATGTAGAAAGATGAGGAGCACTAATTTCTTCACTCTCATGGTCTTGACTAACTATTGGCTCCATTCCTCCTATTTCTTCTTCTTCATGATGAGCTTGGTCTTGATTACCATTATCCAAGTTGTTTGTTTCTTCCTCACTTTTATTTTCAGAATTTGGTCTTTCTTGTGGCTGATGATCTGGTTGCTCTTTATGAGAGTCTCTTGGAGCCGGATTTCCCAGATGATTGAGTAAGAACTCTAAGCTGGCGGTTCTATCTGAAGGAGAACGGGCTAGGTCTTTAACACTATCCCAATTTTGCTTCTTGTCAAAGTAACCTTGGTTTTCTATGAACTTCACCTCTCTATGATTGATAAAGGGTTTATTGTGATTTAAATCTTCAAAGGGAGAGACATCCTTTATGACTCTTGGAATTCGGTTGATAAGATAGCAAGCCGTCATGACTTCATCTCCCCAGAAACTTCTTTGTAGGTTGGAATGGAACATCATAGCTCTAGCTACTTCCATGAGATGCGTATTCTTTCTTTCAACTACACCATTTTGTTGAGGTGTGTATGGGGCAGCTCGTTTGCTGGATTATTCCATGCTTAGCTAGGTGTTCTTTGAATTTGTGGCTTGTATATTCCCCTCCATTATCCGTTCGAAATACCTTAACATTTTTTTTGAATTGATAAGTAATGTAGTTCCGAAAATTAATGAAAGCGTCAATACTCTATCTTTAGATGGCATTCAGGTGTCCAAGTGTATTTCGACTTTTCATCAATAAATTTCACAAAGTACTTATTATTATCTCATGATAAACATTGGGAAGTCCATACATCCGAGTGGACCTAATCAAAAACATTTTTCATATATGGTACAGGACTTAGGAAATACATTTTTACAATGTTTTCCTAATATACGAGACTCACAAACCGAGTTATTATACGAAATATTAGGCAAAATTATTTCCAAGGCACACGACTGAGGATGTCCCAATCTAGTGTGCCATATTGCATTCGAACTACTAGCTAAGCATGAATTAAAACTTGATAAAGTTGGATCGCTTGTAGAATCTTCTAAGATGTATAAGTCTCCTATTGTGTTTCCTTCTCCAAGAACCTTTCTGGTCTTAATATCTTGAAAATGGAAACTATTAGGCCCAAAGATAGCGTAAGCATCAAGATCAATAGTGGCTCTCTTAACCGATACAAATTAGAAGTGAAAGATGGCATGTAGAAAGCTGAAGAGCACTAATTTCTTCACTCTCATGGTCTTGACTAACTATTGGCTCCATTCCTCCTATTTCTTCTTCTTCATGATGAGCTTGGTCTTGATTACCATTATCCAAGTTGTTTGTTTCTTCCTCACTTTTATTTTCAGAATTTGGTCTTTCTTGTGGCTGATGATCTGGTTGCTCTTTATGAGAGTCTCTTGGAGCCGGATTTCCCAGATGATTGAGTAAGAACTCTAAGCTGGCGGTTCTATCTGAAGGAGAACGGGCTAGGTCTTTAACACTATCCCAATTTTGCTTCTTGTCAAAGTAACCTTGGTTTTCTATGAACTTCACCTCTCTATGATTGATAAAGGGTTTATTGTGATTTAAATCTTCAAAGGGAGAGACATCCTTTATGACTCTTGTTGGAATTCGGTTGATAAGATAGCAAGCCGTCATGACTTCATCTCCCCAGAAACTTCTTTGTAGGTTGGAATGGAACATCATAGCTCTAGCTACTTCCATGAGATGCGTATTCTTTCTTTCAACTACACCATTTTGTTGAGGTGTGTATGGGGCAGCTCGTTTGCTGGATTATTCCATGCTTAGCTAGGTGTTCTTTGAATTTGTGGCTTGTATATTCCCCTCCATTATCCGTTCGAAATACCTTAACATTTTTTTTGAATTGATAAGTAATGTAGTTCCGAAAATTAATGAAAGCGTCAATACTCTATCTTTAGATGGCATTCAGGTGTCCAAGTGTATTTCGACTTTTCATCAATAAATTTCACAAAGTACTTATTATTATCTCATGATAAACATTGGGAAGTCCATACATCCGAGTGGACCTAATCAAAAACATTTTTCATATATGGTACAGGACTTAGGAAATACATTTTTACAATGTTTTCCTAATATACGAGACTCACAAACCGAGTTATTATACGAAATATTAGGCAAAATTATTTCCAAGGCACACGACTGAGGATGTCCCAATCTAGTGTGCCATATTGCATTCGAACTACTAGCTAAGCATGAATTAAAACTTGATAAAGTAGGATCGCTTGTAGAATCTTCTAAGATGTATAAGTCTCCTATTGTGTTTCCTTCTCC
Organism: Cardamine chenopodiifolia; assembly: GCA_963922655.1. Classification (NCBI taxonomy): domain Eukaryota; kingdom Viridiplantae; phylum Streptophyta; class Magnoliopsida; order Brassicales; family Brassicaceae; genus Cardamine; species Cardamine chenopodiifolia. Next base: position 5,366,999 of record OZ000479.1, read on the forward strand.
AAGAACCTTTCTGGTCTTAATATCTTGAAAATGGAAACTATTAGGCCCAAAGATAGCGTAAGCATCAAGATCAGTAGTGGCTCTCTTAACCGATACAAAATTAGAAGTGAAAGATGGCATGTAGAAAGCTGAAGAGCACTAATTTCTTCACTCTCATGGTCTTGACTAACTATTGGCTCCATTCCTCCTATTTCTTCTTCTTCATGATGAGCTTGGTCTTGATTACCATTATCCAAGTTGTTTGTTTCTTCCTCACTTTTATTTTCAGAATTTGGTCTTTCTTGTGGCTGATGATCTGGTTGCTCTTTATGAGAGTCTCTTGGAGCCGGATTTCCCAGATGATTGAGTAAGAACTCTAAGCTGGCGGTTCTATCTGAAGGAGAACGGGCTAGGTCTTTAACACTATCCCAATTTTGCTTCTTGTCAAAGTAACCTTGGTTTTCTATGAACTTCACCTCTCTATGATTGATAAAGGGTTTATTGTGATTTAAATCTTCAAAGGGAGAGACATCCTTTATGACTCTTGTTGGAATTCGGTTGATAAGATAGCAAGCCGTCATGACTTCATCTCCCCAGAAACTTCTTTGTAGGTTGGAATGGAACATCATAGCTCTAGCTACTTCCATGAGATGCGTATTCTTTCTTTCAACTACACCATTTTGTTGAGGTGTGTATGGGGCAGCTCGTTTGCTGGATTATTCCATGCTTAGCTAGGTGTTCTTTGAATTTGTGGCTTGTATATTCCCCTCCATTATCCGTTCGAAATACCTTAACATTTTTTTTGAATTGATAAGTAATGTAGTTCCGAAAATTAATGAAAGCGTCAATACTCTATCTTTAGATGGCATTCAGGTGTCCAAGTGTATTTCGACTTTTCATCAATAAATTTCACAAAGTACTTATTATTATCTCATGATAAACATTGGGAAGTCCATACATCCGAGTGGACCTAATCAAAAACATTTTTCATATATGGTACAGGACTTAGGAAATACATTTTTACAATGTTTTCCTAATATACGAGACTCACAAACCGAGTTATTATACGAAATATTAGGCAAAATTATTTCCAAGGCACACGACTGAGGATGTCCCAATCTAGTGTGTCATATTGCATTCGAACTACTAGCTAAGCATGAATTAAAACTTGATAAAGTAGGATCGCTTGTAGAATCTTCTAAGATGTATAAGTCTCCTATTGTGTTTCCTTCTCCAAGAACCTTTTTGGTCTTAATATCTTGAAAATGGAAACTATTAGGCCCAAAGATAGCGTAAGCATCAAGATCAGTAGTGGCTCTCTTAACCGATACAAAATTAGAAGTGAAAGATGGCATGTAGAAAGCTGAAGAGCACTAATTTCTTCACTCTCATGGTCTTGACTAACTATTGGCTCCATTCCTCCTATTTCTTCTTCTTCATGATGAGCTTGGTCTTGATTACCATTATCCAAGTTGTTTGTTTCTTCCTCACTGTTATTTTCAGAATTTGGTCTTTCTTGTGGCTGATGATCTGGTTGCTCTTTATGAGAGTCTCTTGGAGCCGGATTTCCCAGATGATTGAGTAAGAACTCTAAGCTGGCAGTTCTATCTGAAGGAGAACGGGCTAGGTCTTTAACACTATCCCAATTTTGCTTCTTGTCAAAGTAACCTTGGTTTTCTATGAACTTCACCTCTCTATGATTGATAAAGGGTTTATTGTGATTTAAATCTTCAAAGGGAGAGACATCCTTTATGACTCTTGTTGGAATTCGGTTGATAAGATAGCAAGCCGTCATGACTTCATCTCCCCAGAAACTTCTTTGTAGGTTGGAATGGAACATCATAGCTCTAGCTACTTCCATGAGATGCGTATTCTTTCTTTCAACTACACCATTTTGTTGAGGTGTGTATGGGGCAGCTCGTTTGCTGGATTATTCCATGCTTAGCTAGGTGTTCTTTGAATTTGTGGCTTGTATATTCCCCTCCATTATCCGTTCGAAATACCTTAACATTTTTTTTGAATTGATAAGTAATGTAGTTCCGAAAATTAATGAAAGCGTCAATACTCTATCTTTAGATGGCATTCAGGTGTCCAAGTGTATTTCGACTTTTCATCAATAAATTTCACAAAGTACTTATTATTATCTCATGATAAACATTGGGAAGTCCATACATCCGAGTGGACCTAATCAAAAACATTTTTCATATATGGTACAGGACTTAGGAAATACATTTTTACAATGTTTTCCTAATATACGAGACTCACAAACCGAGTTATTATACGAAATATTAGGCAAAATTATTTCCAAGGCACACGACTGAGGATGTCCCAATCTAGTGTGTCATATTGCATTCGAACTACTAGCTAAGCATGAATTAAAACTTGATAAAGTAGGATCGCTTGTAGAATCTTCTAAGATGTATAAGTCTCCTATTGTGTTTCCTTCTCCAAGAACCTTTTTGGTCTTAATATCTTGAAAATGGAAACTATTAGGCCCAAAGATAGCGTAAGCATCAAGATCAGTAGTGGCTCTCTTAACCGATACAAAATTAGAAGTGAAAGATGGCATGTAGAAAGCTGAAGAGCACTAATTTCTTCACTCTCATGGTCTTGACTAACTATTGGCTCCATTCCTCCTATTTCTTCTTCTTCATGATGAGCTTGGTCTTGATTACCATTATCCAAGTTGTTTGTTTCTTCCTCACTGTTATTTTCAGAATTTGGTCTTTCTTGTGGCTGATGATCTGGTTGCTCTTTATGAGAGTCTCTTGGAGCCGGATTTCCCAGATGATTGAGTAAGAACTCTAAGCTGGCAGTTCTATCTGAAGGAGAACGGGCTAGGTCTTTAACACTATCCCAATTTTGCTTCTTGTCAAAGTAACCTTGGTTTTCTATGAACTTCACCTCTCTATGATTGATAAAGGGTTTATTGTGATTTAAATCTTCAAAGGGAGAGACATCCTTTATGACTCTTGTTGGAATTCGGTTGATAAGATAGCAAGCCGTCATGACTTCATCTCCCCAGAAACTTCTTTGTAGGTTGGAATGGAACATCATAGCTCTAGCTACTTCCATGAGATGCGTATTCTTTCTTTCAACTACACCATTTTGTTGAGGTGTGTATGGGGCAGCTCGTTTGCTGGATTATTCCATGCTTAGCTAGGTGTTCTTTGAATTTGTGGCTTGTATATTCCCCTCCATTATCCGTTCGAAATACCTTAACATTTTTTTTGAATTGATAAGTAATGTAGTTCCGAAAATTAATGAAAGCGTCAATACTCTATCTTTAGATGGCATTCAGGTGTCCAAGTGTATTTCGACTTTTCATCAATAAATTTCACAAAGTACTTATTATTATCTCATGATAAACATTGGGAAGTCCATACATCCGAGTGGACCTAATCAAAAACATTTTTCATATATGGTACAGGACTTAGGAAATACATTTTTACAATGTTTTCCTAATATACGAGACTCACAAACCGAGTTATTATACGAAATATTAGGCAAAATTATTTCCAAGGCACACGACTGAGGATGTCCCAATCTAGTGTGTCATATTGCATTCGAACTACTAGCTAAGCATGAATTAAAACTTGATAAAGTAGGATCGCTTGTAGAATCTTCTAAGATGTATAAGTCTCCTATTGTGTTTCCTTCTCCAAGAACCTTTTTGGTCTTAATATCTTGAAAATGGAAACTATTAGGCCCAAAGATAGCGTAAGCATCAAGATCAGTAGTGGCTCTCTTAACCGATACAAAATTAGAAGTGAAAGATGGCATGTAGAAAGCTGAAGAGCACTAATTTCTTCACTCTCATGGTCTTGACTAACTATTGGCTCCATTCCTCCTATTTCTTCTTCTTCATGATGAGCTTGGTCTTGATTACCATTATCCAAGTTGTTTGTTTCTTCCTCACTGTTATTTTCAGAATTTGGTCTTTCTTGTGGCTGATGATCTGGTTGCTCTTTATGAGAGTCTCTTGGAGCCGGATTTCCCAGATGATTGAGTAAGAACTCTAAGCTGGCAGTTCTATCTGAAGGAGAACGGGCTAGGTCTTTAACACTATCCCAATTTTGCTTCTTGTCAAAGTAACCTTGGTTTTCTATGAACTTCACCTCTCTATGATTGATAAAGGGTTTATTGTGATTTAAATCTTCAAAGGGAGAGACATCCTTTATGACTCTTGTTGGAATTCGGTTGATAAGATAGCAAGCCGTCATGACTTCATCTCCCCAGAAACTTCTTTGTAGGTTGGAATGGAACATCATAGCTCTAGCTACTTCCATGAGATGCGTATTCTTTCTTTCAACTACACCATTTTGTTGAGGTGTGTATGGGGCAGCTCGTTTGCTGGATTATTCCATGCTTAGCTAGGTGTTCTTTGAATTTGTGGCTTGTATATTCCCCTCCATTATCCGTTCGAAATACCTTAACATTTTTTTTGAATTGATAAGTAATGTAGTTCCGAAAATTAATGAAAGCGTCAATACTCTATCTTTAGATGGCATTCAGGTGTCCAAGTGTATTTCGACTTTTCATCAATAAATTTCACAAAGTACTTATTATTATCTCTTGATAAACATTGGGAAGTCCATACATCCGAGTGGACCTAATCAAAAACATTTTTCATATATGGTACAGGACTTAGGAAATACATTTTTACAATGTTTTCCTAATATACGAGACTCACAAACCGAGTTATTATACGAAATATTAGGCAAAATTATTTCCAAGGCACGCGACTGAGGATGTCCCAATCTAGTGTGCCATATTGCATTCGAACTACTAGCTAAGCATGAATTAAAACTTGATAAAGTAGGATCGCTTGTAGAATCTTCTAAGATGTATAAGTCTCCTGTTGTGTTTCCTTCTCCAAGAACCTTTCTGGTCTTAATATCTTGAAAATGGAAACTATTAGGCCCAAAGATAGCGTAAGCATCAAGATCAGTTGTGGCTCTCTTAACCGATACAAAATTAGAAGTGAAAGATGGCATGTAGAAAGCTGAAGAGCACTAATTTCTTCACTCTCATGGTCTTGACTAACTATTGGCTCCATTCCTCCTATTTCTTCTTCTTCATGATGAGTTTGGTCTTGATTACCATTATCCAAGTTGTTTGTTTCTTCCTCACTGTTATTTTCAGAATTTGGTCTTTCTTTTGGATGATGATATGGTTGCTCTTTATGAGAGTCTTTTGGAGCCGGATTTCCCAGATGATTGAGTAAGAACTCTAAGCTGGCGGTTCTATCTGAAGGAGAACAGGCTATGTCTTTAACACTATCCCAATTTTGCTTCTTGTCAAAGTAACCTTGGTTTTCTATGAACTTCACCTCTCTTGAAACCAGGGTTCACTTCCGGATGGGGTCATAGCACTTATACCTCTTTTGAGTGGTAGAATAGCTTATGAATACACATCTTGTGCTTTTGGCTTCTAATTTTGTCCCTTTGAGTACCTGGGACAAATAGATAACACAAACACCCTAGAACTCGTAAGTGATTGATAAAGGATTTATTGTGATTTAAAACTTCAAAGCGAGAGACGTCCTTTATGACTCTTGTTGGAATTCGGTTGATAAGATAGCAAGCCGTCATGACTTCATCTCCCCAGAAACTTCTTTGTAGGTTGGAATGGAACATCATAGCTCTAGCTACTTCCATGAGATGCGTATTCTTTCTTTCAACTACACCATTTTGTTGAGGTGTGTATGGGGCAGCTCGTTTGCTGGATTATTCCATGCTTAGCTAGGTGTTCTTTGAATTTGTGGCTTGTATATTCCCCTCCATTATCCGTTCGAAATACCTTAACATTTTTTTTGAATTGATAAGTAATGTAGTTCCGAAAATTAATGAAAGCGTCAATACTCTATCTTTAGATGGCATTCAGGTGTCCAAGTGTATTTCGACTTTTCATCAATAAATTTCACAAAGTACTTATTATTATCTCTTGATAAACATTGGGAAGTCCATACATCCGAGTGGACCTAATCAAAAACATTTTTCATATATGGTACAAGACTTAGGAAATACATTTTTACAATGATTTCCTAATATACGAGACTCACAAACCGAGTTATTATACGAAATATTAGGCAAAATTATTTCCAAGGCACACGACTGAGGATGTCCCAATCTAGTGTGCCATATTGCATTTGAACTACTAGCTAAGCATGAATTAAAACTTGATAAAGTAGGATCGCTTGTAGAATCTTCTAAGATGTATAAGTCTCCTGTTGTGTTTCCTTCTCCAAGAACCTTTCTGGTCTTAATATCTTGAAAATGGAAACTATTAGGCCCAAAGATAGCGTAAGCATCAAGATCAGTAGTGGCTCTCTTAACCGATACAAAATTAGAAGTGAAAGATGGCATGTAGAAACCTGAAGAGCACTAATTTCTTCACTCTCATCGTCTTGACTAACTATTGGCTCCATTCCTCCTATTTCTTCTTCTTCATGATGAGTTTGGTCTTGATTACCATTATCCAAGTTGTTTGTTTCTTCCTCACTGTTATTTTCAGAATTTGGTCTTTCTTGTGGCTGATGATCTGGTTGCTCTTTGTGAGAGTCTCTCGGAGCCGGATTTCCCAGATGATTGAGTAAGAACTCTAAGCTGGCGGTTCTATCTGAAGGAGAACAGGATAGGTCTTTAACACTATCCCAATTTTGCTTCTTGTCAAAGTAACCTTGGTTTTCTATGAACTTCACCTCTCTTGAAACCAGGGTTCACTTCCGAATGGGGTCATAGCACTTATACCTCTTTTGAGTGGTAGAATAGCTTATGAATACACATCTTGTGCTTTTGGCTTCTAATTTTGTCCCTTTGAGTACCTGGGACAAATAGAAAACACAAACACCCTAGAACTCGTGAGTGATTGATAAAGGATTTATTGTGATTTAAAACTTCAAAGCGAGAGACGTCCTTTATGACTCTTGTTGGAATTCGGTTGATAAGATAGCAAGCCGTCATGACTTCATCTCCCCAGAAACTTCTTTGTAGGTTGGAATGGAACATCATAGCTCTAGCTACTTCCATGAGATGCGTATTCTTTCTTTCAACTACACCATTTTGTTGAGGTGTGTATGGGGCAGCTCGTTTGCTGGATTATTCCATGCTTAGCTAGGTGTTCTTTGAATTTGTGGCTTGTATATTCCCCTCCATTATCCGTTCGAAATACCTTAACATTTTTTTTGAATTGATAAGTAATGTAGTTCCGAAAATTAATGAAAGCGTCAATACTCTATCTTTAGATGGCATTCAGGTGTCCAAGTGTATTTCGACTTTTCATCAATAAATTTCACAAAGTACTTATTATTATCTCTTGATAAACATTGGGCAGTCCATACATCCGAGTGGACCTAATCAAAAACATTTTTCATATATGGTACAAGACTTAGGAAATACATTTTTACAATGATTTCCTAATATACGAGACTCACAAACCGAGTTATTATACGAAATATTAGGCAAAATTATTTCCAAGGCACACGAATGAGGATGTCCCAATCTAGTGTGCCATATTGCATTCGAACTACTAGCTAAGCATGAATTAAAACTTGATAAAGTAGGATCGCTTGTAGAATCTTCTAAGATGTATAAGTCTCCTATTGTGTTTCCTTCTCCAAGAACCTTTCTGCTCTTAATATCTTGAAAATGGAAACTATTAGGCCCAAAGATAGCGTAAGTATAAAGATCAGTAGTGGCTCTCTTAACCGATACAAAATTAGAAGTGAAAGATGGCATGTAGAAACCTGAAGAGCACTAATTTCTTCACTCTCATGGTCTTGACTAACTATTGGCTCCATTCCTCCTATTTCTTCTTCTTCATGATGAGCTTGGTCTTGATTACCATTATCCAAGTTGTTTGTTTCTTCCTCACTGTTATTTTCAGAATTTGGTCTTTCTTGTGGCTGATGATCTGGTTGCTCTTAATGAGAGTCTCTTGGAGCCGGATTTCCCAGATGATTGAGTAAGAACTCTAAGCTGGCGGTTCTATCTGAAGGAGAACGGGCTAGGTCTTTAACACTATCCCAATTTTGCTTCTTGTCAAAGTAACCTTGGTTTTCTATGAACTTCACCTCTCTATGATTGATAAAGGGTTTATTGTGATTTAAATCTTCAAAGGGAGAGACATCCTTTATGACTCTTGTTGGAATTCGGTTGATAAGATAGCAAGCCGTCATGACTTCATCTCCCCAGAAACTTCTTTGTAGGTTGGAATGGAACATCATAGCTCTAGCTACTTCCATGAGATGCGTATTCTTTCTTTCAACTACACCATCTTGTTGAGGTGTGTATGGGGCAGCTCGTTTGCTGGATTATTCCATGCTTAGCTAGGTGTTCTTTGAATTTGTGGCTTGTATATTCCCCTCCATTATCCGTTCGAAATACCTTAACAATTTTTTTGAATTGATAAGTAATGTAGTTCCGAAAATTAATGAAAGCGTCAATACTGTATCTTTAGATGGCATTCAGGTGTCCAAGTGTATTTCGACTTTTCATCAATAAATTTCACAAAGTACTTATTATTATCTCTTGATAAACATTAGGAAGTCCATACATCCGAGTGGACCTAATCAAAAACATTTTTCATATATGGTACAGGACTTAGGAAATATATTTTTACAATGTTTTCCTAACATACGAGACTCACAAACCGAGTTATTATACGAAATATTAGGCAAAATTATTTCCAAGGCACGCGACTGAGGATGTCCCAATCTAGTGTGCCATATTGCATTCGAACTACTAGCTAAGCATGAATTTAAACTTGATAAAGTAAAATCGCTTGTAGAATCTTCTAAGATGTATAAGTCTCCTGTTGTGTTTCCTTCTCCAGGAACCTTTCTGGTCTTAATATCTTGAAAATGGAAACTATTAGGCCCAAAGATTGCGTAAGCATCAAGATCAGTAGTGGCTCTCTTAACCGATACAAAATTCGAAGCGAAAGATGGCATGTAGAAAGCTGAAGAGCACTAATTTCTTCACTCTCATGGTCTTGACTAACTATTGGCTCCATTCCTGCTATTTCTTCTTCTTCATGATGAGCTTGGTCTTGATTACCATTATCCAAGTTGTTTGTTTCTTCCTCACTGTTATTTTCAGAATTTGGTCTTTCTTGTGGCTGATGATCTGGTTGCTCTTTATGAGAGTCTCTTGGAGCCGGATTTCCTAGATGATTGAGTAAGAACTCTAAGCTAGCGGTTCTATCTGAAGGAGAACGGGCTAGGTCTTTAACACTATCCCAATTTTGCTTCTTGTCAAAGTAACCTTGGTTTTCTATGAACTTCACCTCTCTTGAAACTAGGGTTCACTTCCGGATGGAGTCATAGCACTTATACCTCTTTTGAGTGGTAGAATAGCTTATGAATACACATCTTGTGCTTTTGGCTTCTAGTTTTGTCCCTTTGAGTACCTGGGACAAATAGAAAACACAAACACCCTAGAACTCGTAAGTGATTAATAAAGGGTTTTTTGTGATTTAAAACTTCAAAGCGAGAGACGTCCTTTATGACTCTTGTTGGAATTCGGTTGATAAGATAACAAGCCGTCATGACTTCATCTCCCCAGAAACTTCTTTGTAGGTTGGAATGGAACATCATAGCTCTAGCTACTTCCATGAGATGCGTATTCTTTCTTTCAACTACACCATTTTGTTGAGGTGTGTATAGGCAGCTCGTTTGCTGGATTATTCCATGCTTAGCTAGGTGTTCTTTGCATTTGTGGCTTGTATATTCCCCTCCATTATCCGTTCGAAGTCCCTTAGCATATGTTTTGAATTGATAAGTAATGTAGTTCCGAAAATTAATGAAAGCGTCAAATACTCTATCTTTAGATGGCATTAAGGTGTCCAAGTGTATTTCGACTTTTCATCAATAAATTTCACAAAGTACTTATTATTATCTCTTGATAAACATTGGGAAGTCCATACATCCGAGTGGACCTAATCAAAAACATTTTTCATATATGGTACAGGACTTAGGAAATACATTTTTACAATGTTTTCCTAAAATACGGACTCACAAACCGAGTTATTATACGAAATATTAGGCAAAATTATTTCCAAGGCACGCGACTGAGGATGTCCCAATCTAGTGTGCCATATTGCATTCGATCTATTAGCTAAGCATGAATTAAAACTTGATAAAGTAGGATCGCTTGTAGAATCTTCTAAGATGTAAAGTCTCCTGTTGTGTTTCTTTCTCCAAGAACCTTTCTAGTCTTAATATCTTGAAAATTGAAACTATTAGCCCCAAAGATAGCATAAGCATCAAGATCAGTAGTGGCTCTCTTAACCGATACAAAATTCGAAGTGAAAGATGGCATGTAGAAAGCTGAGGAGCACTAATTTCTTTACTCTCATGGTCTTGACTAACTATTGGCTCCATTCCTCCTATTTCTTCTTTTTCATGATGAGCTTGGTCTTGATTACCATTATCCAAGTTGTTTGTTTCTTCCTCAATGTTATTTTCAGAATTTGGTCTTTCTTATGGCTGATGATATGGTTGCTCTTTATGAGAGTCTCTTGGAGCCGGATTTCCTAAATGATTGAGTAAGAACTCTAAGCTGGCGGTTCTATCTAAAGGAGAATGGACTAGGTCTTTAACACTATCCCAATTTTGCTTCTTGTCAAAGTAACCTTGGTTTTCTATGAACTTCATGTCTCTTGAAACCAGGGTTCACTTCCGGATGGGGTCATAGCACTTATACCTCTTTGAGTGGTAGAATAGCTTATGAATACACATCTTGTGCTTTTGGCTTCTAGTTTTTTCCCTTTGAGTACCTAGGACAAATAGAAAACACAAACACCCTAGAACTCGTAAGTGATTAATAAAGGGTTTATTGTGATTTAAAACTTCAAAGCGAGAGACGTCCTTTATGACTCTTGTTGGAATTCGGTTGATAAGATAGCAAGCCGTCATGACTTCATCTCCCAGAAACTTCTTTGTAGGTTGGAATGGAACATCATAGCTCTAGCTACTTCCATGAGATGCGTATTCTTTCTTTCAACTACACCATTTTGTTGAGGTGTGTATCGGCAGCTCGTTTGGTGGATTATTCCATGCTTAGCTAGGTGTTCTTTGAATTTGTGGCTTGTATATTCCCCTCCATTATCCGTTCGTTGTACCTTAACATTTTTTTTTAAATTGATAAGTATTGTAGTTCCGAAAATTAATGAAAGCGTCAAATACTCTATCTTTAGATGGCATTAAGGTGTCTAAGTGTATTTCGACTTTTCATCAATAAATTTCACAAAGTAGTTATTATTATCTCTTGATAAACATTAGGAAGTCCATACATCCGAGTGGACCAAATCAAAAATATTTTTCATATATGGTAGAGGACTTAGGAAATATATTTTTACAATGTTTTCCTAAAATACGAGACTCACAAACCGAGTTATTGTACGAAATATTAGGCAAAATTATTTCCAAGGCACGCGACTGAGGATGTCCCAATCTAGTGTGCCATATTGCATTCGAACTACTAGCTAAGGATGAATTAAAACTTGATAAAGTAGGATCGCTTGTAGAATCTTCTATGATGTATAAGTCTCCTGTTGTGTTTCCTTCTCCAAGAACGTTTCTGGTCTTAATATCTTGAAAATGGAAACTATTAGGCCCAAAGATAGCGTAAGCATCAAGATCAGTAGTGGCTCTCTTAACTGATACAAATTCGAAGTGAAAGATGGCATGTAGAAAGTTGAAGAGCACTAATTTCTTCACTCTCATGGTCTTGACTAACTACTGGCTCTATTCCTCCTATTTCTTCTTCTTCATGATGAGCTTGGTCTTGATTACCATTATCCAAGTTGTTTGTTTCTTCCTCACTGTTATTTTCAGAATTTGGTCTTTCTTATGGCTGATGATATGGTTGCTCTTTATGAGAGTCTCTTGGAGCCGGATTTCCTAAATGATTGAGTAAGAACTCTAAGCTGGCGGTTCTATCTAAAGGAGAATGGACTAGGTCTTTAACACTATCCCAATTTTGCTTCTTGTCAAAGTAACCTTGGTTTTCTATGAACTTCATGTCTCTTGAAACCAGGGTTCACTTCCGGATGGGGTCATAGCACTTATACCTCTTTTGAGTGGTAGAATAGCTTATGAATACACATCTTGTGCTTTTGGCTTCTAATTTTGTCCCTTTGAGTACCTGGGACAAATAGAAAACACAAACACCCTAGAACTCGTAAGTGATTGATAAAGGGTTTTTTGTGATTTAAAACTTCAAAGCGAGAGACGTCCTTTATGACTCTTGTTGGAATTCGGTTGATAAGATAACAAGCCGTCATGACTTCATCTCCCCAGAAACTTCTTTGTAGGTTGGAATGGAACATCATAGCTCTAGCTACTTCCATGAGATGCGTATTCTTTCTTTCAACTACACCATTTTGTTGAGGTGTGTATAGGCAGCTCGTTTGGTGGATTATTCCATGCTTAGCTAGGTGTTCTTTGCATTTGTGGCTTGTATATTCCCCTCCATTATCCGTTCGAAGTCCCTTAGCATATGTTTTGAATTGATAAGTAATGTAGTTCCGAAAATTAATGAAAGCGTCAAATACTCTATCTTTAGATGGCATTAAGGTGTCCAAGTGTATTTCGACTTTTCATCAATAAATTTCACAAAGTACTTATTATTATCTCTTGATAAACATTGGGAAGTCCATACATCCGAGTGGACCTAATCAAAAACATTTTTCATATATGGTACAGGACTTAGGAAATACATTTTTACAATGTTTTCCTAATATACGAGACTCACAAACCGAGTTATTATACGAAATATTAGGCAAAATTATTTCCAAGGCACGCGACTGAGGATGTCCCAATCTAGTGTGCCATATTGCATTCGAACTACTAGCTAAGCATGAATTAAAACTTGATAAAGTAGGATCGCTTGTAGAATCTTCTAAGATGTATAAGTCTCCTGTTGTGTTTCCTTCTCCAAGAACCTTTCTGGTCTTAATATCTTGAAAATGGAAACTATTAGGCCCAAAGATAGCGTAAGCATCAAGATCAGTAGTGGCTCTCTTAACCGATACAAAATTCGAAGTGAAAGATGGCATGTAGAAAGCTGAAGAGCACTAATTTCTTCACTCTCATGGTCTTGACTAACTATTGGCTCCATTCCTCCTATTTCTTCTTCTTCATGATGAGCTTGGTCTTGATTACCATTATCCAAGTTGTTTGTTTCTTCCTCACTGTTATTTTCAGAATTTGGTCTTTCTTGTGGATGATGATCTGGTTGCTCTTTATGAGAGTCTCTTGGAGCCGGATTTCCCAGAAGATTGAGTAAGAACTCTAAGCTAGCGGTTCTATTTGAAGGAGAACGGGCTAGGTCTTTAACACTATCCCAATTTTGCTTCTTGTCAAAGTAACCTTGGTTTTCTATGAACTTCACCTCTCTTGAAACCAGGGTTCACTTTCGGATGGTGTCATAGCACTTATACCTCTTTTGAGTGGTAGAATAGCTTATGTATACTCATCTTGTGCTTTTGGCTTCTTATTTTCCTCACTTCCGAAAGATAAACCAACCTTAAGGTGAGTATGATCCATACAACTTGGTTTTCTTCATGGTGATGGAGATGCCTTAGCTTCGTTTCCAACTCACATGCCTCTTTGCTTTGTCTCAACCATTGCCCTTGTCTTTGCGAGCTTGTCTTTGCAACCTTGTCTTTGCAAGTGACCCGGTTTTGATCTTTAGTAAAGTGGCCCGTCTTCTAGTGGGACAATTTGTCTCCTTATTTTCCGGTCCCTCTATCAACTCGTCCACAAGTGAGCACGAACCTACAACTTGTTTCCAACGGTGTGGCCCCTCTATCAACTTGTCCAGGAGTGAGCACGAACCTTCTACATCTTTTAGTGCGGTGCGGTCTAGTCTCAACTCGGCTTGGTTTGCTTAAAGATTCTTGCCTTCTTTTCGGTTCTTTCTCCCCCTCAAGCTTGGTTGGAGGGACTCCGAAAGGCAAGCTTGAAAAACGTAAAAGATGAACACTTCAAACCGGTACCAAATGAACACTAACTCCCACAGCTTCCTTGTGTCACCAATCATACTTCTTTACTTCATTTAATCTTCATTTGGCCTCTTCATTATCTAATACTTCCCCGTTAGAATATTCACGCTTTCCTCTTCTAAACCTTCATCATGAGATTTAAAATTTTAAAGTACTCAACGTGAGGGATAAGGAAGTTTAGATGAAAGATAGATTGCAAATAAGAGAAACCAAAGAAACAAGATTAAAAAATAATTGGTACACTAAGTATATTGGAAAATATTAGTGTTTAGAGAGTAGCTCTTTATGCTAAACCGGTTAGGATAGTGACTTGTTGTTGAACCATTGTTTTGATTGGTCGATCTTCTTGAGATTTGACCTCTTCTTCCACCACTCACATTCTTCCATTCCTAAGAAAAACAAAGGATAGTGGTTGGGATTTTTCTCTTCATGGCTCTTCACCACAAAGGACTTTACTCTCATTTGAGAGATTGGATTCTAGCGATGGTCTTTGGAATTATCCACTTGTTTTAACAAGAATGGAAAACTTTAAACCAAAGCCTATCCTTTTGAGAAAATAAAACCGGATGAATCAATGTCATTAATTGTTTTTCATTCATAAGAAAGAAAACTTACTAAGATTCATCCCTTTTTTTTTTTTTTGAAAAATTTTACCAAGGACTTAGTAAATACTAGAGGTCCAATGTTTTTGAAAACTTGGATTTAAAGAACTTGGATTCATCATGCCTTCTTGATTTAACTTCTATGAGTAAATCAGGCCATGGTTCACTTCTTTAATCCCAAAAGAGTTTGGATTCATCATGCCTTCTTGACTTTAACTCCAATGAGTAAATCAGATCATGGTTCACCTCTTTTAACACAAAAGAATTTGGATCCATCATGCCTTCTCAATTTTAACTCCAACGAGCCAAAATAGGTCATGGTTCACTTCTTTTGGTTTCTAAGGGTTTGGATTCACTCAAGGTTCTCTAGCATTCGAGTTTCAACGAGGCTCTCATCCAACTTTGGATTTGGATCCATCTCGGTTCCCTAGCTTCGGATTCAACAAGGTTCACTACCCCTTTTTTTTCTTTTCTTAAATAGAACAACCAGGGATTCCTTAAAACACTCTTCCCAAACAAACAAGTACAGAAGAGATTGGAATCCAATAAGAATTTTTAAGAAAAATTGAAAAAAATAACCTAGGACTCAAAACATGTTTGGAAGTAGTCCAAGATTTTCTACCAAAGGATTTGGATTCATCAAAGTTCTCTAGCTTTTGGATTCAACGAGGTTCTCTTTCTTTGGAATTTGAAAACAAAGAGATTTGGATTCATCAAGGCTTTGTGCTTATGCTCATAATAGCATAGCTTTACCAAGGTTCTCTTCTCTTTTCAAGACGGGACTTGGATTCAACATGGCTTTATGCTTATGCTCATGGGGGCATAGCTTTACCAAAGTTCTCTTCCCTTAAAAATGGGACTTGGATTCAACATGGCTTTATGCTTATGCTTATGGAAACATAGCTTTACCAAAGTTCTCTTCCCATAAAACAATGGGAATTGGATTCAACATGGCTTTATGCTTATGCTTATGGAAACATAGCTTTACCAAAGTTCTCTTCCCACAAAACAAGGATTATGATTCATCAAAGTTTTATACTTAAACTCATAAGAGCAAAGTTTTACCAAGGTTCTCTACCTTTAAAACACGGATACAACATGATTAAATATGCTTAAATCCATAAGAATCAAGTAATTTTAATCATGGTTCACTAATTGAAATTGCTTCAAACCACTAAAAAAACTCAAAAACATAAAATACGATGGAGTTACGTATTTCTTCATTCCATAAGAAAGAAAAATACAATCCAAAGTTTTAACTTTGTAAAAATTGTGGTTTGAGCTTTAAAATCAAGAAATGACTTGGAGATGAAAATGGGGCTTAAAAAGGAATAGATTATAGAATGAGGCACAGCAAATCATGGTTCTAAGTGTATTCATTTCCAAAAAATGGAAGCACTAGACGAATCCATGAATAAGCAATTAAGGCAGCCTTTAATCTCCATTTTTATGTAATTTTTCACTACAGCCCCCATTTATTTCTCTTCATTGTCACTAGAAACACTAAGTTAGCAACTTTCACAACTCAAGAACCAATGGTTTTGAGGAATAACTCTCAGAGTGAAAAAGGCTAACAAAGTGTATGAAAATAAAAGAATAAGAAGAAAGAGATTAAGGACGCATTTAAGGACCTTAATGCTCTGATACCATGTAAGAATTAGAGAGATTATGCGGAATATAAGAGATTAAACATGAGAGAATAATGTAAATGACATGGAGAATATGCAAGTATGAACTAAGAGAATAAGCATGTAAATGAGACTAAGGAGAATAAAATGAGAGAGATTTCGTGGAGAATGAGAGAATGGGACCCCAAAGGGTCTAACATTTCATTGATAATGAGGCATTACATTTATAGAGAAAAATCTAGGGTTTTCTCTATGTAAATTCAAAATGCAACAACCAATAGAAATGCTTTAATTCAAACTAGCCAATAAGGGCTTAGTCTTGGAGGCTCCTTTTGACCATGTGGATAAGATTGCCAGCCTTGCTCCAGCCCTCCTTGCTTTGACCGGTTGAATAAGGTTGCATTGGGACACTCCTTTGGCTAGATTCATTGCCAGCTATCCATGTCCTTTTGCACCCGAGTTTTGCACGATCCCCAAATCTTGAAAATACTTTATCCCGAGTTTTGCACATTCTTGTTTCTTCATTTTAGGATGTTTGAAGACATTTTGGGGAATCCTGGATTTTCCACGGTCCGTACAATTCGTACAGTCCGTACAAGTCAGTACAAAATCCGTACGGTCGGGATGGTTTGGTCTTGCAAGGCCTGGCTGGTCATCTTGATCAATAGTAAAGTCTCCTGTTGTGCTTCCTTCTCCAAGAACCTTTCTGGTCTTAATATCTTGAAAATTGAAACTATTAGGCCAAAAGATAGCGTAAGCATCAAGATCAGTAGTGGCTCTCTTAACCGATACAAAATTCAAAGTGAAAGATGGCATGTAGAAAGCTGAAGAGCACAAATTTCTTCACTCTCATGGTCTTGACTAACTATTGGCTCCATTCCTCCTATTTCTTCTTCTTCATGATGAGCTTGGTCTTGATTACCATTATCCAAGTTGTTTGTTTCTTCCTCACTGTTATTTTCAGAATTTGGTCTTTCTTGTGGCTGATGATCTGGTAGCTCTTTATGAGAGTCTCTTCGAGCCGGATTTCCCAGATGATTGAGTAAGAACTCTAAGCTGGCAGTTCTATCCGAAGGAGAACGGGATAGGTCTTTAACATTATCCCAATTTTGCTTCTTGTCAAAGTAACCTTGGTTTTCTATGAACTTCACCAGTCTTGAAACCAGGGTTCATTTCCGGATGGGGTCATAGCACTTATACCTCTTTTGAGTGGTATAATAGCTTATGAATACACATCTTGTGCTTTTGGCTTCTAGTTTTGTCCCTTTGAGTACCTGGGACAAATAGAAAACACAAACACCCTAGAACTCATAAGTGATTGATAAAGGGTTTATTGTGATTTAAAACTTCAAAGCGAGAGACGTCCTTTATGACTCATGTTGGAATTCGGTTGATAAGACAGCAAGTCGTCATGACTTCATCTCCCCAGAAACTTCTTTGTAGGTTGGAATGGAACAACATAGCTCTAGCTACTTCCATGAGATGCCTATTCTTTCTTTCAACTACACCATTTTGTTGAGGTGTGTATGGGCAGCTCGTTTGGTGGATTATTCCATGCTTAGCTAGGTGTTCTTTGAATTTGTGGCTTGTATATTCCCCTCCACTATCCGTTCGATTGATAGGTAATGTAGTTCTGAAAATTAATGAAAGCGTCAAATATTCTATCTTTAGATGGTATTAAGGTGTCCAAGTGTATTTCGACTTTTCATCAATAAATTTCACAAAGTACTTATTATTATCTCTTGATAAACATTGGGAAGTCCATACATCCGAGTGGACCTAATCAAAAATATTTTTCATATATGGTAGAGGACTTAGGAAATATATTTTTACAATGTTTTCCTAAAAAACGAGACTCACAAACCGAGTTATTGTACGAAATATTAGGCAAAATTATTTCCAAGGCACGCGACTGAGGATGTCCCAATCTAGTGTGCCATATTGCATTCGAACTACTAGCTAATCATGAATTAAAACTTGATAAAGTAGGATCGCTTGTAGAATCTTCTAAGATGTATAAGTCTCCTGTTGTGTTTCCTTCTCCAAGAACCTTTCTGGTCTTAATATCTTGAAAATAGAAACTATTAGGCCCAAAGATAGCATAAGCATCAAGATTAGTAGTGGCTCTCTTAACCGATACAAAATTCGAAGTTAAAGATGGCATGTAGAAAGATGAGGAGCACTAATTTCTTCACTCTCATGGTCTTGACTAACTATTGGCTCCATTCCTCCTATTTCTTCTTCTTCATGATGAGCTTGGTCTTGATTACCATTATCCAAGTTGTTTGTTTCTTCCTCACTGTTATTTTCAGAATTTGGTCTTTCTTGTGGCTGATGATCTGGTTGCTCTTTATGAGAGTCTCTTGGAGCCGGATTTCCCAGATGATTGAGTAAGAACTCTAAGCTGGCGGTTCTATCTGAAGGAGAACGGGCTAGGTCTTTAACACTATCCCAATTTTGCTTCTTGTCAAAGTAACCTTGGTTTTCTATGAACTTCACCTCTCTTGAAACCAGGGTTCACTTTCGGATGGGGTTATAGCACTTATACCTCTTTTGAGTGGTAGAATAGCTTATGTATACTCATCTTGTGCTTTTGGCTTCTAGTTTTGTCCCTTTGAGTACGTGGGACAAACAGAAAACACAAACACCCTAGAACTCATAAGTGATTGATAAAGGGTTTATTGTGATTTAAAACTTCAAAGCGAGAGACATCCTTTATGACTCTTGTTGGAATTCGGTTGATTAGATAGCAAGCCGTCATGACTTCATCTCCCCAGAAACTTCTTTGTAGGTTGGAATTGAACATCATAGCTCTAGCTACTTCCATGAGATGCGTATTCTTTCTTTCAACTACACCATTTTGTTGAGGTGTATGGGCAGCTCGTTTGGTGGATTATTCCATGCTTAGCTAGGTGTTCTTTGAAGTTGTGGTTTGTATATTCCCCTCAATTATCCGTTCGAAGTACCTTAACATTTGTTTTGAATTGATAAGTAATGTAATTCCGAAAATAAATGAAAGCATCAATACTCAATCTTTAGATGGCATTAAGGTGTCCAAGTGTATTTTGACTTTTCATCAATAAATTTCACAAAGTACTTATTATTATCTCTTGATAAACATTGGGAAGTCCATACATCCGAGTGGACCTAATCAAAAACATTTTTCATATATGGTACAGGACTTAGGAAATACATTTTTACAATGTTTTCCTAAAATACGAGACTCACAAACCGAGTTATTATACGAAATATTAGGCAAAATTATTTCCAAGGCACGCGACTGAGGATGTCCCTATCTAGTGCGCAAAATTGCATTCGAACTACTAGCTAAACATGAATTAAAACTTGATAAAGTAGGATCGCTTGTAGAATCTTCTAAGATGTAAAGTCTACTGTTGTGTTTCCTTCTCCAAGAACCTTTCTGGTCTTAATATCTCGAAAATTGAAACTATTAGGCCCAAATATAGCGTAAGCATCAAGATCAGTAGTGGCTCTCTTAACCGATACAAAATTCGAAGTGAAAGATGGCATGTAGAAAGCTGAAGAGCACAAATTTCTCCATTCTCATGGTCTTGACTAACTATTGGCTCCATTCCTCCTATTTCTTCTTCTTCATGATGAGCTTGGTCTTGATTACCATTATCCAAGTTGTTTGTTTCTTCCTCACTGTTATTTTTAGAATTTGGTCTTTCTTGTGGCTGATGATCTGGTAGCTCTTTATGAGAGTCTCTTGGAGCCGGATTTCCCAGATGATTGAGTAAGAACTCTAAACTGGCGGTTCTATCCGAAGGAGAACGGGCTAGGTCTTTAACACTATCCCAATTTTGCTTCTTGTCAAAGTAACCTTGGTTTTCTATGAACTTCACCTCTCTTGAAACCAGGGTTCACTTCCGGATGGGGTCATAGCACTTATACCTCTTTTGAGTGGTAGAATAGCTTATGAATACACATCTTGTGCTTTTGGCTTCTAGTTTTGTCCCTTTGAGTACCTGGGACAAATAGAAAACACAAACACCCTAGAACTCGTAAGTGATTGATAAAGGGTTTATTGTGATTTAAAACTTCAAAGCGAGAGACGTCCTTTATGACTCTTGTTGGAATTCGGTTGATAAGACAGCAAGTCGTCATGACTTCATCTCCCCAGAAACTTCTTTGTAGGTTGGAATGGAACAACATAGCTCTAGCTACTTCCATGAGATGCATATTCTTTCTTTCAACTACACCATTTTGTTGAGGTGTGTATGGGCAGCTCGTTTGGTCGATTATTCCATGCTTAGTTAGGTGTTCTTTGAATTTGTGGCTTGTATATTCCCCTCCAATATCCGTTCGAAGTACCTTAACATTTGTTTTCAATTGATAGGTAATGTAGTTCTGAATATTAATGAAAGCGTCAAATATTCTATCTTTAGATGGTATTAAGGTGTCCAAGTGTATTTCGACTTTTCATCAATAAATTTCACAAAGTACTTATTATTATCTCTTGATAAACATTGGGAAGTCCATACATCCGAGTGGACCTAATCAAAAACATTTTTCATATATGGTACAGGACTTAGGAAGTACATTTTTACAATGTTTTCCTAAAATACGAGACTCACAAACCGAGTTATTATACGAAATATTAGGCAAAAATATTTCCAAGGCACGCGACTGAGGATGTCCCTATCTAGTGTGCCATATTGCATTCGAACTATTAGCTAAGCATGAATTAAAACTTGATAAAATAGGATCGCTTGTAGAATCTTCTAAGATGTAAAGTCTCCTGTTGTGTTTCCTTCTCCAAGAACCTTTCTGGTCTTAATATCTTGAAAATGGAAACTATTAGGCCCAAAGATAGCGTAAGCATCAAGATCAGTAGTAGCTCTCTTAACCGATACAAAATTCGAAGTGAAAGATGGCATGTAGAAAGCTGAAGAGCACAAATTTCTTCACTCTCATGGTCTTGACTAACTATTGGCTCCATTCCTATTATTTCTTCTTCTACATGATGAGCTTGGTCTTGATTACCATTATCCAAGTTGTTTGTTTCTTCCTCACTGTTATTTTCAGAATTTTGTCTTTCTTGTGGCTAATGATCTGGTAGCTCTTTATGAGAGTCTCTTGGAGCCGGATTTCCCAGATGATTGAGTAAGAACTCTAAACTGGCGGTTCTATCCGAAGGAGAACGGGCTAGGTCTTTAACACTATCCCAATTTTGCTTCTTGTCAAAGTAACCTTGGTTTTCTATGAACTTCACCTCTCTTGAAACCAGGGTTCACTTCCGGATGGGGTCATAGCACTTATACCTCTTTTGAGTGGTAGAATAGCTTATGAATACACATCTTGTGCTTTTGGCTTCTAGTTTTGTCCCTTTTAGTACCTGGGACAAATAGAAAACACAAACACCCTAGAACTCGTAAGTGATTGATAAAGGGTTTATTGTGATTTAAAACTTCAAAGCGAGAGACGTCCTTTATGACTCTTGTTGGAATTCGGTTGATAAGACAGCAAGCCGTCATGACTTCATCTCCCAGAAACTTCTTTGTAGGTTGGAATGGAACATCATAGCTCTAGCTACTTCCAAGAGATGCGTATTCTTTCTTTCAACTACACCATTTTGTTGAGGTGTGTATGGGCAGCTCGTTTGGTCGATTATTCCATGCTTAGCTAGGTGTTCTTTGAATTTGTGGCTTGTATATTCCCCTCCACTATCCGTTCGAAGTACCTTAACATTTGTTTTCAATTGATAGGTAATGTAGTTCTGAAAATTAATGAAAGCGTCAAATATTCTATCTTTAGATGGTATTAAGGTGTCCAAGTGTATTTCGACTTTTCATCAATAAATTTCACAAAGTACTTATTATTATCTCTTGATAAACATTGGGAAGTCCATATATCCGAGTGGACCTAATCAAAAACATTTTTCATATATGGTACAGGACTTAGGAAATACATTTTTACAATGTTTTCCTAAAATACGAGACTCACAAACCGAGTTATTTTACGAAATATTAGGCAAAATTATTTCCAAGGCACGCGACTGAGGATGTCCTAATCTAGTGTGCCATATTGCATTCGAACTATTAGCTAAGCATGAATTAAAACTTGATAAATTAGGATCGCTTGTAGAATCTTCTAAGATGTAAAGTCTCCTGTTGTGTTTCTTTCTCCAAGAACCTTTCTAGTCTTAATATCTTGAAAATTGAAACTATTAGGCCCAAAGATAGCGTAAGCATCAAGATCAGTAGTGGCTCTCTTAACCGATACAAAATTCGAAGTGAAAGATGGCATGTAGAAAGCTGAAGAGCACAAATTTCTTCACTCTCATGGTCTTGACTAACTATTGGCTCCATTCCTCCTATTTCTTCTTCTTCATGATGAGCTTGGTCTTGATTACCATTATCCAAGTTGTTTGTTTCTTCCTCACTGTTATTTTCAGAATTTGGTCTTTCTTGTGGCTGATGATCTGGTAGCTCTTTATGAGAGTCTGTTGGAGCTGGATTTCCCAGATGATTGAGTAAGAACTCTAAGCTGGCGGTTCTATCCGAAGGAGAACGGGCTAGGTCTTTAACACTATCACAATTTTGCTTCTTGTCAAAGTAACCTTGGTTTTCTATGAACTTCACCAGTCTTGAAACCAGGGTTCATTTCCGGATGGGGTCATAGCACTTATACCTCTTTTGAGTGGTATAATAGCTTATGAATACACATCTTGTGCTTTTGGCTTCTAGTTTTGTCCCTTTGAGTACCAGGGACAAATAGAAAACACAAACACCCTAGAACTCGTAAGTGATTGATAAAGGGTTTATTGTGATTTAAAACTTCAAAGCAAGAGACGTCCTTTATGACTCTTGTTGGAATTCGGTTGATAAGACAGCAAGTCGTCATGACTTCATCTCCCCAGAAACTTCTTTGTAGGTTGGAATGGAACAACATAGCTCTAGCTACTTCCATGAGATGCCTATTCTTTCTTTCAACTACACCATTTTGTTGAGCTGTGTATGGGCAGCTCGTTTGGTGGATTATTCCATGCTTAGCTAGGTGTTCTTTGAATTTGTGGCTTGTATATTCCCCTCCACTATCCGTTCGAAGTACCTTAACATTTGTTTTCAATTGATAGGTAATGTATTTCTGAAAATTAATGAAAGCGTCAAATATTCTATCTTTAGATGGTATTAAGGTGTCCAAGTGTATTTCGACTTTTCATCAATAAATTTCACAAAGTACTTATTATTATCTCTTGATAAACATTGGGAAGTCCATACATCCGAGTGGACCTAATCAAAAACATTTTTCATATATGGTACAGGACTTAGGAAATACATTTTTACAATGTTTTCCTAAAATACGAGACTCACAAACCGAGTTATTATACGAAATATTAGGCAAAATTATTTCCAAGGCACGCGACTGAGGATGTCCCAATCTAGTGTGCCATATTGCATTCGATCTATTAGCTAAGCATGAATTAAAACTTGATAAAGTAGGATCGCTTGTAGAATCTTCTAAGATGTAAAGTCTCCTGTTGTGTTTCTTTCTCCAAGAACCTTTCTAGTCTTAATATCTTGAAAATTGAAACTACTAGGCCCAAAGATAGCATAAGCATCAAGATCAGTAGTGGCTCTCTTAACCGATACAAAATTCGAAGTGAAAGATGGCATGTAGAAAGCTGAAGAGCACAAATTTCTTCACTCTCATGGTCTTGACTAACTATTGGCTCCATTCCTCCTATTTCTTCTTCTTCATGATGAGCTTGGTCTTGATTACCATTATCCAAGTTGTTTGTTTTTCCTCACTGTTATTTTCAGAATTTGGTCTTTCTTGTGGCTGATGATCTGGTAGCTCTTTATGAGAGTCTCTTGGAGCCGGATTTCCCAGATGATTGAGTAAGAACTCTAAACTGGCGGTTCTATCCGAAGGAGAATGGGCTAGGACTTTAACACTATCCCAATTTTGCTTCTTGTCAAAGTAACCTTGGTTTTCTATGAACTTCACCTCTCTTGAAACCAGGGTTCACTTCCGGATGGGGTCATAACACTTATACCTCTTTTGAGTGGTAGAATAGCTTATGAATACACATCTTGTGCTTTTGGCTTCTAGTTTTGTCCCTTTTAGTACCTGGGACAAATAGAAAACACAAACACCCTAGAACTCGTAAGTGATTGATAAAGGGTTTATGGTGATTTGAAACTTCAAAGCGAGAGACGTCCTTTATGACTCTTGTTGGAATTCGGTTGATAAGACAGCAAGCCGTCATGACTTCATCTCCCAGAAACTTCTTTGTAGGTTGGAATGGAACATCCTAGCTCTAGCTACTTCCATGAGATGCCTATTCTTTCTTTCAACTACACCATTTTGTTGAGGTGTATGGGCAGCTCGTTTGGTGGATTATTCCATGCTTAGCTAGGTGTTCTTTGAATTTGTGGCTTGTATATTCCCCTCCACTATCCGTTCGAAGTACCTTAACATTTGTTTTCAATTGATAGGTAATGTAGTTCTGAAAATTAATGAAAGCGTCAAATATTCTATCTTTAGATGGTATTAAGGTGTCCAAGTGTATTTCGACTTTTCATCAATAAATTTCACAAAGTACTTATTATTATCTCTTGATAAACATTGGGAAGTCCATACATCCGAGTGGACCTAATCAAAAACATTTCTCATATATGGTACAGGACTTAGGAAATACATTTTTACAATGTTTTCCTAAAATACGAGACTCACAAACCGAGTTATTATACGAAATATTAGGAAAAATTATTTCCAAGGCACGCGACTGAGGATGTCCCAATCTAGTGTGCCATATTGCATTCGAACTACTAGCTAAGCATGAATTAAAACTTGATAAAATAGGATCGCCTGTAGAATCTTCTAAGATGTAAAGTCTCCTGTTGTGTTTCCTTCTCCAAGAACCTTTCTGGTCTTAATATCTTGAAAATGGAAACTATTAGGCCCAAAGATAGCGTAAGCATCAAGATCAGTAGTGGCTCTCTTAACCGATACAAAATTCGAAGTGAAAGATGGCATGTAGAAAGCTGAAGAGCACAAATTTCTTCACTCTCATGGTCTTGACTAACTATTGGCTCCATTCCTCCTATTTCTTCTTCTTCATGATGAGCTTGGTCTTGATTACCATTATCCAAGTTGTTTGTTTCTTCCTCACTGTTATTTTTGAGAATTTGGTCTTTCTTGTGGCTGATGATCTGGTAGCTCTTTATGAGAGTCTCTTGGAGCCGGATTTCCCAGATGATTGAGTAAGAACTGTAAGCTGGCGGTTCTATCCGAAGGAGAACGGGCTAGGTCTTTAACACTATCCCAATTTTGCTAAAATACGAGACTCACAAACCGAGTTATTATACGAAATATTTCGCAAAATTATTTCCAAGGCACGCGACTGAGGATGTCCCAATCTAGTGTGTCATATTGCATTCGAACTACTAGCTAAGCATGAATTAAAACTTGATAAAGTA
The DNA here is from genome assembly GCA_963922655.1 of Cardamine chenopodiifolia. NCBI lineage: Eukaryota > Viridiplantae > Streptophyta > Magnoliopsida > Brassicales > Brassicaceae > Cardamine > Cardamine chenopodiifolia. Next base: position 5,392,667 of record OZ000479.1, read on the forward strand.
GGATCGCTTGTAGAATCTTCTAAGATGTAAAGTCTCCTGTTGTGTTTCCTTCTCCAAGAACCTTTCTGGTCTTAATATCTTGAAAATTGAAACTATTAGGCCCAAAGATAGGGTAAGCATCAAGATCAGTAGTGGCTCTCTTAACCGATACAAAATTCAAAGTGAAAGATGGCATGTAGAAAGCTGAAGAGCACAAATTTCTTCACTCTCATGGTCTTGACTAACTATTGGCTCCATTCCTCCTATTTCTTCTTCTTCATGATGAGCTTGGTCTTGATTACCATTATCCAAGTTGTTTGTTTCTTCCTCACTGTTATTTTTGAGAATTTGGTCTTTCTTGTGGCTGATGATCTGGTAGCTCTTTATCAGAGTCTCTTGGAGCCGGATTTCCCAGATGATTGAGTAAGAACTCTAAGCTGGCGGTTCTATCCGAAGGAGAATGGGCTAGGTCTTTAACACTATCCCAATTTTGCTTCTTGTCAAAGTAACCTTGGTTTTCTATGAACTTCACCTCTCTTGAAACCAGGGTTCACTTCCGGATGGGGTCATAGCACTTATACCTCTTTTGAGTGGTAGAATAGCTTATGAATACACATCTTGTGCTTCTGGCTTCTAGTTTTGTCCCTTTGAGTACCTGAGACAAATAGAAAACACAAACACCCTAGAACTCGTAAGTGATTGATAAAGGGTTTATTGTGATTTAAAACTTCAAAGCGAGAGACATCCTTTATGACTCTTGTTGGAATTCGGTTGATAAGACAGTAAGTCGTCATGACTTCATCTCCCCTAGCTACTTCCATGAGATGCGTATTCTTTCTTTCAACTACACCATTTTGTTGAGGTGTATGGGCAGCTCGTTTGGTGGATTATTCCATGCTTAGCTAGGTGTTCTTTGAATTTGTGGCTTGTATATTCCCCTCCACTATCCGTTCGAAGTACCTTAACATTTGTTTTCAATTGATAGGTAATGTAGTTCTGAAAATTAATGAAAGCGTCAAATATTCTATCTTTAGATGGTATTAAGGTGTCCAAGTGTATTTCGACTTTTCATCAATAAATTTCACAAAGTACTTATTATTATCTCTTGATAAACATTGGGAAGTCCATACATCCGAGTGGACCTAATCAAAAACATTTTTCATATATGGTACAGGACTTAGGAAATATATTTTTACAATGTTTTCCTAAAATACGAGACTCACAAACCGAGTTATTATACGAAATATTAGGCAAAATTATTTCCAAGGCACGCGACTGAGGATGTCCCTATCTAGTGTGCCATATTGCATTCGAACTATTAGCTAAGCATGAATTAAAACTTGATAAAGTAGGATCGCTTGTAGAATCTTCTAAGATGTAAAGTCTCCTGTTGTGTTTCTTTCTCCAAGAACCTTTCTGGTCTTAATATCTTGAAAATTGAAACTATTAGGCCCAAATATAGCATAAGCATCAAGATCAGTAGTGGCTCTCTTAACCGATACAAAATTCAAAGTGAAAGATGGCATGTAGAAAGCTGAAGAGCACAAATTTCTTCACTCTCATGGTCTTGACTAACTATTGGCTCCATTCCTCCTATTTCTTCTTCTTCATGATGAGCTTGGTCTTGATTACCATTATCCAAGTTGTTTGTTTTTCCTCACTGTTATTTTCAGAATTTGGTCTTTCTTGTGGCTGATGATCTGGTAGCTCTTTATGAGAGTCTCTTGGAGCCGGATTTCCCAGATGATTGAGTAAGAACTCTAAACTGGCGGTTCTATCCGAAGGAGAACGGGCTAGGTCTTTAACACTATCCTAATTTTGCTTCTTGTCAAAGTAACCTTGGTTTTCTATGAACTTCACCTCTCTTGAAACCAGGGTTCACTTCCGGATGGGGTCATAGCACTTATACCTCTTTTGAGTGGTAGAATAGCTTATGAATACACATCTTGTGCTTTTGGCTTCTAGTTTTGTCCCTTTTAGTACCTGGGACAAATAGAAAACACAAACACCCTAGAACTCGTAAGTGATTGATAAAGGGTTTATGGTGATTTAAAACTTCAAAGCGAGAGATGTCCTTTATGACTCTTGTTGGAATTCGGTTGATAAGACAGCAAGCCGTCATGACTTCATCTCCCAGAAACTTCTTTGTAGGTTGCAATGGAACATCATAGCTCTAGCTACTTCCATGAGATGCCTATTCTTTCTTTCAACTACACCATTTTGTTGAGGTGTATGGGCAGCTCGTTTGGTGGATTATTCCATGCTTAGCTAGGTGTTCTTTTAATTTGTGGCTTGTATATTCCCCTCCACTATCCGTTCGAAGTACCTTAACATTTGTTTTCAATTGATAGGTAATGTAGTTTTGAAAATTAATGAAAGCGTCAAATATTCTATCTTTAGATGGTATTAAGGTGTCCAAGTGTATTTCGACTTTTCATCAATAAATTTCACAAAGTACTTATTATTATCTCTTGATAAACATTGGGAAGTCCATACATCCGAGTGGACCTAATCAAAAACATTTTTCATATATGGTACAGAACTTAGGAAATACATTTTTACAATGTTTTCCTAAAATACGAGTCTCACTAACCGAGTTATTATACGAAATATTAGGCAAAATTATTTCCAAGGCACGCGACTGAGGATGTCCTAATCTAGTGTGCCATATTGCATTCGAACTACTAGCTAATCATGAATTAAAACTTGATAAAGTAGGATCGCTTGTAGAATCTTCTAAGATGTATAAGTCTCCTGTTGTGTTTCCTTCTCCAAGAACCTTTCTGGTCTTAATATCTTGAAAATTGAAACTATTAGGCCCAAAGATAGCATAAGCATCAAGATCAGTAGTGGCTCTCTTAACCGATACAAAATTCGAAGTGAAAGATGGCATGCAGAAAGCTGAAAAGCACAAATTTCTTCACTCTCATGGTCTTGACTAACTATTGGCTCCATTCCTCCTATTTCTTCTTCTTCATGATGAGCTTGGTCTTGATTACCATTATCCAAGTTGTTTGTTTCTTCCTCACTGTTATTTTTGAGAATTTGGTCTTTCTTGTGGCTGATGATCTAGTAGCTCTTTATGAGAGTCTCTTGGAGCCGGATTTCCCAGATGATTGAGTAAGAACTGTAAGCTGGCGGTTCTATTCGAAGGAGAACGGGCTAGGTCTTTAACACTATCCCAATTTTGCTAAAATACGAGACTCACAAACCGAGTTATTATACGAAATATTTCGCAAAATTATTTCCAAGGCACGCGACTGAGGATGTCCCAATCTAGTGTGTCATATTGCATTCGAACTACTAGCTAAGCATGAATTAAAACTTGATAAAGTAGGATCGCTTGTAGAATCTTCTAAGATGTATAAGTCTCCTGTTGTGTTTCCTTCTCCAAGAACCTTTCTGGTCTTAATATCTTGAAAATTGAAACTATTAGGCCCAAAGATAAGGTAAGCATCAAGATCAGTAGTGGCTCTCTTAACCGATACAAAATTCAAAGTGAAAGATGGCATGTAGAAAGCTGAAGAGCACAAATTTCTTCACTCTCATGGTCTTGACTAACTATTGGCTCCATTCCTCCTATTTCTTCTTCTTCATGATAAGCTTGGTCTTGATTACCATTATCCAAGTTGTTTGTTTCTTCCTCACTGTTATTTTTGAGAATTTGGTCTTTCTTGTGGCTGATGATCTGGTAGCTCTTTATGAGAGTCTCTTGGAGCCGGATTTCCCAGATGATTGAGTAAGAACTCTAAGCTAGCGGTTCTATCCGAAGGAGAATGGGCTAGGTCTTTAACACTATCCCAGTTTTGCTTCCTGTCAAAGTAACCTTGGTTTTCTATGAACTTCACCTCTCTTGAAACCAGGGTTCACTTCCGGATGGGGTCATAGCACTTATACCTCTTTTGAGTGGTAGAATAGCTTATGAATACACATCTTGTGCTTCTGGCTTCTAGTTTTGTCCTTTTGAGTACCTGGGACAAATAGAAAACACAAACACCCTAGAACTCGTAAGTGATTGATAAAGGGTTTATTGTGATTTAAAACTTCAAAGCGAGAGACATCCTTTATGACTCTTGTTGGAATTCGGTTGATAAGACAGCAAGTCGTCATGACTTCATCTCCCCTAGCTACTTCCATGAGATGCGTATTCTTTCTTTCAACTACACCATTTTGTTGAGGTGTATGGGCAGCTCGTTTGGTGGATTATTCCATGCTTAGCTAGGTGTTCTTTGAATTTGTGGCTTGTATATTCCCCTCCACTATCCGTTCGAAGTACCTTAACATTTGTTTTCAATTGATAGGTAATGTAGTTCTGAAAATTAATGAAAGCGTCAAATATTCTATCTTTAGATGGTATTAAGGTGTCCAAGTGTATTTTGACTTTTCATCAATAAATTTCACAAAGTACTTATTATTATCTCTTGATAAACATTGGGAAGTCCATACATCCGAGTGGACCTAATCAAAAACATTTCTCATATATGGTACAGGACTTAGGAAATACATTTTTACAATGTTTTCCTAAAATACGAGACTCACAAACCGAGTTATTATACGAAATATTAGGAAAAATTATTTCCAAGGCACGCGACTGAGGATGTCCCAATCTAGTGTGCCATATTGCATTCGAACTACTAGCTAAGCATGAATTAAAACTTGATAAAATAGGATCGCCTGTAGAATCTTCTAAGATGTAAAGTCTCCTGTTGTGTTTCCTTCTCCAAGAACCTTTCTGGTCTTAATATCTTGAAAATGGAAACTATTAGGCCCAAAGATAGCGTAAGCATCAAGATCAGTAGTGGCTCTCTTAACCGATACAAAATTCGAAGTGAAAGATGGCATGTAGAAAGCTGAAGAGCACAAATTTCTTCACTCTCATGGTCTTGACTAACTATTGGCTCCATTCCTCCTATTTCTTCTTCTTCATGATGAGCTTGGTCTTGATTACCATTATCCAAGTTGTTTGTTTCTTCCTCACTGTTATTTTTGAGAATTTGGTCTTTCTTGTGGCTGATGATCTGGTAGCTCTTTATGAGAGTCTCTTGGAGCCGGATTTCCCAGATGATTGAGTAAGAACTCTAAGCTAGCGGTTTTATCCGAAGGAGAATGGGCTAGGTCTTTAACACTATCCCAGTTTTGCTTCCTGTCAAAGTAACCTTGGTTTTCTATGAACTTCACCTCTCTTGAAACCAGGGTTCACTTCAGGATGGGGTCATAGCACTTATACCTCTTTTGAGTGGTAGAATAGCTTATGAATACACATCTTGTGCTTTTGGCTTCTAGTTTTGTCCCTTTGAGTACCTGGGACAAATAGAAAACACAAACACCCTAGAACTCGTAAGTGATTGATAAAGGGTTTATTGTGATTTAAAACTTCAAAGCGAGAGACATCCTTTATGACTCTTGTTGGAATTCGGTTGATAAGACAGCAAGTCGTCATGACTTCATCTCCCCTAGCTACTTCCATGAGATGCGTATTTTTTCTTTCAACTACACCATTTTGTTGAGGTGTATGGGCAGCTCGTTTGGTGGATTATTCCATGCTTAGCTAGGTGTTCTTTGAATTTGTGGCTTGTATATTCCCCTCCACTATCCGTTCGAAGTACCTTAACATTTGTTTTCAATTGATAGGTAATGTAGTTCTGAAAATTAATGAAAGCGTCAAATATTCTATCTTTAGATGGTATTAAGGTGTCCAAGTGTATTTCGACTTTTCATCAATAAATTTCACAAAGTACTTATTATTATCTCTTGATAAACATTGGGAAGTCCATACATCCGAGTGGACCTAATCAAAAACATTTCTCATATATGGTACAGGACTTAGGAAATACATTTTTACAATGTTTTCCTAAAATACGAGACTCACAAACCGAGTTATTATACGAAATATTAGGAAAAATTATTTCCAAGGCACGCGACTGAGGATGTCCCAATCTAGTGTGCCATATTGCATTCGAACTACTAGCTAAGCATGAATTAAAACTTGATAAAATAGGATCGCCTGTAGAATCTTCTAAGATGTAAAGTCTCCTGTTGTGTTTCCTTCTCCAAGAACCTTTCTGGTCTTAATATCTTGAAAATGGAAACTATTAGGCCCAAAGATAGCGTAAGCATCAAGATCAGTAGTGGCTCTCTTAACCGATACAAAATTCGAAGTGAAAGATGGCATGTAGAAAGCTGAAGAGCACAAATTTCTTCACTCTCATGGTCTTGACTAACTATTGGCTCCATTCCTCCTATTTCTTCTTCTTCATGATGAGCTTGGTCTTGATTACCATTATCCAAGTTGTTTGTTTCTTCCTCACTGTTATTTTTGAGAATTTGGTCTTTCTTGTGGCTGATGATCTGGTAGCTCTTTATGAGAGTCTCTTGGAGCCGGATTTCCCAGATGATTGAGTAAGAACTCTAAGCTAGCGGTTTTATCCGAAGGAGAATGGGCTAGGTCTTTAACACTATCCCAGTTTTGCTTCCTGTCAAAGTAACCTTGGTTTTCTATGAACTTCACCTCTCTTGAAACCAGGGTTCACTTCAGGATGGGGTCATAGCACTTATACCTCTTTTGAGTGGTAGAATAGCTTATGAATACACATCTTGTGCTTTTGGCTTCTAGTTTTGTCCCTTTGAGTACCTGGGACAAATAGAAAACACAAACACCCTAGAACTCGTAAGTGATTGATAAAGGGTTTATTGTGATTTAAAACTTCAAAGCGAGAGACATCCTTTATGACTCTTGTTGGAATTCGGTTGATAAGACAGCAAGTCGTCATGACTTCATCTCCCCTAGCTACTTCCATGAGATGCGTATTTTTTCTTTCAACTACACCATTTTGTTGAGGTGTATGGGCAGCTCGTTTGGTGGATTATTCCATGCTTAGCTAGGTGTTCTTTGAATTTGTGGCTTGTATATTCCCCTCCACTATCCGTTCGAAGTACCTTAACATTTGTTTTCAATTGATAGGTAATGTAGTTCTGAAAATTAATGAAAGCGTCAAATATTCTATCTTTAGATGGTATTAAGGTGTCCAAGTGTATTTCGACTTTTCATCAATAAATTTCACAAAGTACTTATTATTATCTCTTGATAAACATTGGGAAGTCCATACATCCGAGTGGACCTAATCAAAAACATTTCTCATATATGGTACAGGACTTAGGAAATACATTTTTACAATGTTTTCCTAAAATACGAGACTCACAAACCGAGTTATTATACGAAATATTAGGAAAAATTATTTCCAAGGCACGCGACTGAGGATGTCCCAATCTAGTGTGCCATATTGCATTCGAACTACTAGCTAAGCATGAATTAAAACTTGATAAAATAGGATCGCCTGTAGAATCTTCTAAGATGTAAAGTCTCCTGTTGTGTTTCCTTCTCCAAGAACCTTTCTGGTCTTAATATCTTGAAAATGGAAACTATTAGGCCCAAAGATAGCGTAAGCATCAAGATCAGTAGTGGCTCTCTTAACCGATACAAAATTCGAAGTGAAAGATGGCATGTAGAAAGCTGAAGAGCACAAATTTCTTCACTCTCATGGTCTTGACTAACTATTGGCTCCATTCCTCCTATTTCTTCTTCTTCATGATGAGCTTGGTCTTGATTACCATTATCCAAGTTGTTTGTTTCTTCCTCACTGTTATTTTTGAGAATTTGGTCTTTCTTGTGGCTGATGATCTGGTAGCTCTTTATGAGAGTCTCTTGGAGCCGGATTTCCCAGATGATTGAGTAAGAACTCTAAGCTAGCGGTTTTATCCGAAGGAGAATGGGCTAGGTCTTTAACACTATCCCAGTTTTGCTTCCTGTCAAAGTAACCTTGGTTTTCTATGAACTTCACCTCTCTTGAAACCAGGGTTCACTTCAGGATGGGGTCATAGCACTTATACCTCTTTTGAGTGGTAGAATAGCTTATGAATACACATCTTGTGCTTTTGGCTTCTAGTTTTGTCCCTTTGAGTACCTGGGACAAATAGAAAACACAAACACCCTAGAACTCGTAAGTGATTGATAAAGGGTTTATTGTGATTTAAAACTTCAAAGCGAGAGACATCCTTTATGACTCTTGTTGGAATTCGGTTGATAAGACAGCAAGTCGTCATGACTTCATCTCCCCTAGCTACTTCCATGAGATGCGTATTTTTTCTTTCAACTACACCATTTTGTTGAGGTGTATGGGCAGCTCGTTTGGTGGATTATTCCATGCTTAGCTAGGTGTTCTTTGAATTTGTGGCTTGTATATTCCCCTCCACTATCCGTTCGAAGTACCTTAACATTTGTTTTCAATTGATAGGTAATGTAGTTCTGAAAATTAATGAAAGCGTCAAATATTCTATCTTTAGATGGTATTAAGGTGTCCAAGTGTATTTTGACTTTTCATCAATAAATTTCACAAAGTACTTATTATTATCTCTTGATAAACATTGGGAAGTCCATACATCCGAGTGGACCTAATCAAAAACATTTCTCATATATGGTACAGGACTTAGGAAATACATTTTTACAATGTTTTCCTAAAATACGAGACTCACAAACCGAGTTATTATACGAAATATTAGGAAAAATTATTTCCAAGGCACGCGACTGAGGATGTCCCAATCTAGTGTGCCATATTGCATTCGAACTACTAGCTAAGCATGAATTAAAACTTGATAAAATAGGATCGCCTGTAGAATCTTCTAAGATGTAAAGTCTCCTGTTGTGTTTCCTTCTCCAAGAACCTTTCTGGTCTTAATATCTTGAAAATGGAAACTATTAGGCCCAAAGATAGCGTAAGCATCAAGATCAGTAGTGGCTCTCTTAACCGATACAAAATTCGAAGTGAAAGATGGCATGTAGAAAGCTGAAGAGCACAAATTTCTTCACTCTCATGGTCTTGATTAACTATTGGCTCCATTCCTCCTATTTCTTCTTCTTCATGATGAGCTTGGTCTTGATTACCATTATCCAAGTTGTTTGTTTCTTCCTCACTGTTATTTTTGAGAATTTGGTCTTTCTTGTGGCTGATGATCTAGTAGCTCTTTATGAGAGTCTCTTGGAGCCGGATTTCCCAGATGATTGAGTAAGAACTGTAAGCTAGCGGTTTTATCCGAAGGAGAATGGGCTAGGTCTTTAACACTATCCCAGTTTTGCTTCCTGTCAAAGTAACCTTGGTTTTCTATGAACTTCACCTCTCTTGAAACCAGGGTTCACTTCAGGATGGGGTCATAGCACTTATACCTCTTTTGAGTGGTAGAATAGCTTATGAATACACATCTTGTGCTTTTGGCTTCTAGTTTTGTCCCTTTGAGTACCTGGGACAAATAGAAAACACAAACACCCTAGAACTCGTAAGTGATTGATAAAGGGTTTATTGTGATTTAAAACTTCAAAGCGAGAGACATCCTTTATGACTCTTGTTGGAATTCGGTTGATAAGACAGCAAGTCGTCATGACTTCATCTCCCCTAGCTACTTCCATGAGATGCGTATTTTTTCTTTCAACTACACCATTTTGTTGAGGTGTATGGGCAGCTCGTTTGGTGGATTATTCCATGCTTAGCTAGGTGTTCTTTGAATTTGTGGCTTGTATATTCCCCTCCACTATCCGTTCGAAGTACCTTAACATTTGTTTTCAATTGATAGGTAATGTAGTTCTGAAAATTAATGAAAGCGTCAAATATTCTATCTTTAGATGGTATTAAGGTGTCCAAGTGTATTTTGACTTTTCATCAATAAATTTCACAAAGTACTTATTATTATCTCTTGATAAACATTGGGAAGTCCATACATCCGAGTGGACCTAATCAAAAACATTTCTCATATATGGTACAGGACTTAGGAAATACATTTTTACAATGTTTTCCTAAAATACGAGACTCACAAACCGAGTTATTATACGAAATATTAGGAAAAATTATTTCCAAGGCACGCGACTGAGGATGTCCCAATCTAGTGTGCCATATTGCATTCGAACTACTAGCTAAGCATGAATTAAAACTTGATAAAATAGGATCGCCTGTAGAATCTTCTAAGATGTAAAGTCTCCTGTTGTGTTTCCTTCTCCAAGAACCTTTCTGGTCTTAATATCTTGAAAATGGAAACTATTAGGCCCAAAGATAGCGTAAGCATCAAGATCAGTAGTGGCTCTCTTAACCGATACAAAATTCGAAGTGAAAGATGGCATGTAGAAAGCTGAAGAGCACAAATTTCTTCACTCTCATGGTCTTGACTAACTATTGGCTCCATTCCTCCTATTTCTTCTTCTTCATGATCAGCTTGGTCTTGATTACCATTATCCAAGTTGTTTGTTTCTTCCTCACTGTTATTTTTGAGAATTTGGTCTTTCTTGTGGCTGATGATCTAGTAGCTCTTTATGAGAGTCTCTTGGAGCCGGATTTCCCAGATGATTGAGTAAGAACTGTAAGCTGGCGGTTCTATTCGAAGGAGAACGGGCTAGGTCTTTAACACTATCCCAATTTTGCTAAAATACGAGACTCACAAACCGAGTTATTATACGAAATATTCGCAAAATTATTTCCAAGGCACGCGACTGAGGATGTCCCAATCTAGTGTGTCATATTGCATTCGAACTACTAGCTAAGCATGAATTAAAACTTGATAAAGTAGGATCGCTTGTAGAATCTTCTAAGATGTAAAGTCTCCTGTTGTGTTTCCTTCTCCAAGAACCTTTCTGGTCTTAATATCTTGAAAATTGAAACTATTAGGCCCAAAGATAAGGTAAGCATCAAGATCAGTAGTGGCTCTCTTAACCGATACAAAATTCAAAGTGAAAGATGGCATGTAGAAAGCTGAAGAGCACAAATTTCTTCACTCTCATGGTCTTGACTAACTATTGGCTCCATTCCTCCTATTTCTTCTTCTTCATGATGAGCTTGGTCTTGATTACCATTATCCAAGTTGTTTGTTTCTTCCTCACTGTTATTTTTGAGAATTTGGTCTTTCTTGTGGCTGATGATCTGGTAGCTCTTTATGAGAGTCTCTTGGAGCCGGATTTCCCAGATGATTGAGTAAGAACTCTAAGCTGGCGGTTCTATCCGAAGGAGAATGGGCTAGGTCTTTACCACTATCCCAATTTTGCTTCTTGTCAAAGTAACCTTGGTTTTCTATGAACTTCACCTCTCTTGAAACCAGGGTTCACTTCCGGATGGGGTCATAGCACTTATACCTCTTTTGAGTGGTAGAATAGCTTATGAATACACATCTTGTGCTTCTGGCTTCTAGTTTTGTCCCTTTGAGTACCTGGGACAAATAGAAAACACAAACACCCTAGAACTCGTAAGTGATTGATAAAGGGTTTATTGTGATTTAAAACTTCAAAGCGAGAGACATCCTTTATGACTCTTGTTGGAATTCGGTTGATAAGACAGCAAGTCGTCATGACTTCATCTCCCCTAGCTACTTCCATGAGATGCGTATTTTTTCTTTCAACTACACCATTTTGTTGAGGTGTATGGGCAGCTCGTTTGGTGGATTATTCCATGCTTAGCTAGGTGTTCTTTGAATTTGTGGCTTGTATATTCCCCTCCACTATCCGTTCGAAGTACCTTAACATTTGTTTTCAATTGATAGGTAATGTAGTTCTGAAAATTAATGAAAGCGTCAAATATTCTATCTTTAGATGGTATTAAGGTGTCCAAGTGTATTTTGACTTTTCATCAATAAATTTCACAAAGTACTTATTATTATCTCTTGATAAACATTGGGAAGTCCATACATCCGAGTGGACCTAATCAAAAACATTTCTCATATATGGTACAGGACTTAGGAAATACATTTTTACAATGTTTTCCTAAAATACGAGACTCACAAACCGAGTTATTATACGAAATATTAGGAAAAATTATTTCCAAGGCACGCGACTGAGGATGTCCCAATCTAGTGTGCCATATTGCATTCGAACTACTAGCTAAGCATGAATTAAAACTTGATAAAATAGGATCGCCTGTAGAATCTTCTAAGATGTAAAGTCTCCTGTTGTGTTTCCTTCTCCAAGAACCTTTCTGGTCTTAATATCTTGAAAATGGAAACTATTAGGCCCAAAGATAGCGTAAGCATCAAGATCAGTAGTGGCTCTCTTAACCGATACAAAATTCGAAGTGAAAGATGGCATGTAGAAAGCTGAAGAGCACAAATTTCTTCACTCTCATGGTCTTGACTAACTATTGGCTCCATTCCTCCTATTTCTTCTTCTTCATGATGAGCTTGGTCTTGATTACCATTATCCAAGTTGTTTGTTTCTTCCTCACTGTTATTTTTGAGAATTTGGTCTTTCTTGTGGCTGATGATCTGGTAGCTCTTTATGAGAGTCTCTTGGAGCCGGATTTCCCAGATGATTGAGTAAGAACTCTAAGCTAGCGGTTTTATCCGAAGGAGAATGGGCTAGGTCTTTAACACTATCCCAGTTTTGCTTCCTGTCAAAGTAACCTTGGTTTTCTATGAACTTCACCTCTCTTGAAACCAGGGTTCACTTCAGGATGGGGTCATAGCACTTATACCTCTTTTGAGTGGTAGAATAGCTTATGAATACACATCTTGTGCTTTTGGCTTCTAGTTTTGTCCCTTTGAGTACCTGGGACAAATAGAAAACACAAACACCCTAGAACTCGTAAGTGATTGATAAAGGGTTTATTGTGATTTAAAACTTCAAAGCGAGAGACATCCTTTATGACTCTTGTTGGAATTCGGTTGATAAGACAGCAAGTCGTCATGACTTCATCTCCCCTAGCTACTTCCATGAGATGCGTATTTTTTCTTTCAACTACACCATTTTGTTGAGGTGTATGGGCAGCTCGTTTGGTGGATTATTCCATGCTTAGCTAGGTGTTCTTTGAATTTGTGGCTTGTATATTCCCCTCCACTATCCGTTCGAAGTACCTTAACATTTGTTTTCAATTGATAGGTAATGTAGTTCTGAAAATTAATGAAAGCGTCAAATATTCTATCTTTAGATGGTATTAAGGTGTCCAAGTGTATTTCGACTTTTCATCAATAAATTTCACAAAGTACTTATTATTATCTCTTGATAAACATTGGGAAGTCCATACATCCGAGTGGACCTAATCAAAAACATTTCTCATATATGGTACAGGACTTAGGAAATACATTTTTACAATGTTTTCCTAAAATACGAGACTCACAAACCGAGTTATTATACGAAATATTAGGAAAAATTATTTCCAAGGCACGCGACTGAGGATGTCCCAATCTAGTGTGCCATATTGCATTCGAACTACTAGCTAAGCATGAATTAAAACTTGATAAAATAGGATCGCCTGTAGAATCTTCTAAGATGTAAAGTCTCCTGTTGTGTTTCCTTCTCCAAGAACCTTTCTGGTCTTAATATCTTGAAAATGGAAACTATTAGGCCCAAAGATAGCGTAAGCATCAAGATCAGTAGTGGCTCTCTTAACCGATACAAAATTCGAAGTGAAAGATGGCATGTAGAAAGCTGAAGAGCACAAATTTCTTCACTCTCATGGTCTTGATTAACTATTGGCTCCATTCCTCCTATTTCTTCTTCTTCATGATGAGCTTGGTCTTGATTACCATTATCCAAGTTGTTTGTTTCTTCCTCACTGTTATTTTTGAGAATTTGGTCTTTCTTGTGGCTGATGATCTAGTAGCTCTTTATGAGAGTCTCTTGGAGCCGGATTTCCCAGATGATTGAGTAAGAACTGTAAGCTAGCGGTTTTATCCGAAGGAGAATGGGCTAGGTCTTTAACACTATCCCAGTTTTGCTTCCTGTCAAAGTAACCTTGGTTTTCTATGAACTTCACCTCTCTTGAAACCAGGGTTCACTTCAGGATGGGGTCATAGCACTTATACCTCTTTTGAGTGGTAGAATAGCTTATGAATACACATCTTGTGCTTTTGGCTTCTAGTTTAGTCCCTTTGAGTACCTGGGACAAATAGAAAACACAAACACCCTAGAACTCGTAAGTGATTGATAAAGGGTTTATTGTGATTTAAAACTTCAAAGCGAGAGACATCCTTTATGACTCTTGTTGGTATTCGGTTGATAAGACAGCAAGTCGTCATGACTTCATCTCCCCTAGCTACTTCCATGAGATGCGTATTTTTTCTTTCAACTACACCATTTTGTTGAGGTGTATGGGCAGCTCGTTTGGTGGATTATTCCATGCTTAGCTAGGTGTTCTTTGAATTTGTGGCTTGTATATTCCCCTCCACTATCCGTTCGAAGTACCTTAACATTTGTTTTCAATTGATAGGTAATGTAGTTCTGAAAATTAATGAAAGCGTCAAATATTCTATCTTTAGATGGTATTAAGGTGTCCAAGTGTATTTCGACTTTTCATCAATAAATTTCACAAAGTACTTATTATTATCTCTTGATAAACATTGGGAAGTCCATACATCCGAGTGGACCTAATCAAAAACATTTCTCATATATGGTACAGGACTTAGGAAATACATTTTTACAATGTTTTCCTAAAATACGAGACTCACAAACCGAGTTATTATACGAAATATTAGGAAAAATTATTTCCAAGGCACGCGACTGAGGATGTCCCAATCTAGTGTGCCATATTGCATTCGAACTACTAGCTAAGCATGAATTAAAACTTGATAAAATAGGATCGCCTGTAGAATCTTCTAAGATGTAAAGTCTCCTGTTGTGTTTCCTTCTCCAAGAACCTTTCTGGTCTTAATATCTTGAAAATGGAAACTATTAGGCCCAAAGATAGCGTAAGCATCAAGATCAGTAGTGGCTCTCTTAACCGATACAAAATTCGAAGTGAAAGATGGCATGTAGAAAGCTGAAGAGCACAAATTTCTTCACTCTCATGGTCTTGACTAACTATTGGCTCCATTCCTCCTATTTCTTCTTCTTCATGATGAGCTTGGTCTTGATTACCATTATCCAAGTTGTTTGTTTCTTCCTCACTGTTATTTTTGAGAATTTGGTGTTTCTTGTGGCTGATGATCTGGTAGCTCTTTATGAGAGTCTCTTGGAGCCGGATTTCCCAGATGATTGAGTAAGAACTCTAAGCTAGCGGTTCTATCCGAAGGAGAATGGGCTAGGTCTTTAACACTATCCCAGTTTTGCTTCCTGTCAAAGTAACCTTGGTTTTCTATGAACTTCACCTCTCTTGAAACCAGGGTTCACTTCCGGATGGGGACATAGCACTTATACCTCTTTTGAGTGGTAGAATAGCTTATGAATACACATCTTGTGCTTCTGGCTTCTAGTTTTGTCCCTTTGAGTACCTGGGACAAATAGAAAACACAAACACCCTAGAACTCGTAAGTGATTGATAAAGGGTTTATTGTGATTTAAAACTTCAAAGCGAGAGACATCCTTTATGACTCTTGTTGGAATTCGGTTGATAAGACAGCAAGTCGTCATGACTTCATCTCCCCTAGCTACTTCCATGAGATGCGTATTCTTTCTTTCAACTACACCATTTTGTTGAGGTGTATGGGCAGCTCGTTTGGTGGATTATTCCATGCTTAGCTAGGTGTTCTTTGAATTTGTGGCTTGTATATTCCCCTCCACTATCCGTTCGAAGTACCTTAACATTTGTTTTCAATTGATAGGTAATGTAGTTCTGAAAATTAATGAAAGCGTCAAATATTCTATCTTTAGATGGTATTAAGGTGTCCAAGTGTATTTTGACTTTTCATCAATAAATTTCACAAAGTACTTATTATTATCTCTTGATAAACATTGGGAAGTCCATACATCCGAGTGGACCTAATCAAAAACATTTCTCATATATGGTACAGGACTTAGGAAATACATTTTTACAATGTTTTCCTAAAATACGAGACTCACAAACCGAGTTATTATACGAAATATTAGGAAAAATTATTTCCAAGGCACGCGACTGAGGATGTCCCAATCTAGTGTGCCATATTGCATTCGAACTACTAGCTAAGCATGAATTAAAACTTGATAAAATAGGATCGCCTGTAGAATCTTCTAAGATGTAAAGTCTCCTGTTGTGTTTCCTTCTCCAAGAACCTTTCTGGTCTTAATATCTTGAAAATGGAAACTATTAGGCCCAAAGATAGCGTAAGCATCAAGATCAGTAGTGGCTCTCTTAACCGATACAAAATTCGAAGTGAAAGATGGCATGTAGAAAGCTGAAGAGCACAAATTTCTTCACTCTCATGGTCTTGACTAACTATTGGCTCCATTCCTCCTATTTCTTCTTCTTCATGATGAGCTTGGTCTTGATTACCATTATCCAAGTTGTTTGTTTCTTCCTCACTGTTATTTTTGAGAATTTGGTGTTTCTTGTGGCTGATGATCTGGTAGCTCTTTATGAGAGTCTCTTGGAGCCGGATTTCCCAGATGATTGAGTAAGAACTCTAAGCTAGCGGTTCTATCCGAAGGAGAATGGGCTAGGTCTTTAACACTATCCCAGTTTTGCTTCCTGTCAAAGTAACCTTGGTTTTCTATGAACTTCACCTCTCTTGAAACCAGGGTTCACTTCCGGATGGGGTCATAGCACTTATACCTCTTTTGAGTGGTAGAATAGCTTATGAATACACATCTTGTGCTTCTGGCTTCTAGTTTTGTCCCTTTGAGTACCTGGGACAAATAGAAAACACAAACACCCTAGAACTCGTAAGTGATTGATAAAGGGTTTATTGTTATTTAAAACTTCAAAGCGAGAGACATCCTTTATGACTCTTGTTGGAATTCGGTTGATAAGACAGTAAGTCGTCATGACTTCATCTCCCCTAGCTACTTCCATGAGATGCGTATTCTTTCTTTCAACTACACCATTTTGTTGAGGTGTATGGGCAGCTCGTTTGGTGGATTATTCCATGCTTAGCTAGGTGTTCTTTGAATTTGTGGCTTGTATATTCCCCTCCACTATCCGTTCGAAGTACCTTAACATTTGTTTTCAATTGATAGGTAATGTAGTTCTGAAAATTAATGAAAGCGTCAAATATTCTATCTTTAGATGGTATTAAGGTGTCCAAGTGTATTTCGACTTTTCATCAATAAATTTCACAAAGTACTTATTATTATCTCTTGATAAACATTGGGAAGTCCATACATCCGAGTGGACCTAATCAAAAACATTTCTCATATATGGTACAGGACTTAGGAAATACATTTTTACAATGTTTTCCTAAAATACGAGACTCACAAACCGAGTTATTATACGAAATATTAGGAAAAATTATTTCCAAGGCACGCGACTGAGGATGTCCCAATCTAGTGTGCCATATTGCATTCGAACTACTAGCTAAGCATGAATTAAAACTTGATAAAATAGGATCGCCTGTAGAATCTTCTAAGATGTAAAGTCTCCTGTTGTGTTTCCTTCTCCAAGAACCTTTCTGGTCTTAATATCTTGAAAATGGAAACTATTAGGCCCAAAGATAGCGTAAGCATCAAGATCAGTAGTGGCTCTCTTAACCGATACAAAATTCGAAGTGAAAGATGGCATGTAGAAAGCTGAAGAGCACAAATTTCTTCACTCTCATGGTCTTGACTAACTATTGGCTCCATTCCTCCTATTTCTTCTTCTTCATGATGAGCTTGGTCTTGATTACCATTATCCAAGTTGTTTGTTTCTTCCTCACTGTTATTTTTGAGAATTTGGTGTTTCTTGTGGCTGATGATCTGGTAGCTCTTTATGAGAGTCTCTTGGAGCCGGATTTCCCAGATGATTGAGTAAGAACTCTAAGCTAGCGGTTCTATCCGAAGGAGAATGGGCTAGGTCTTTAACACTATCCCAGTTTTGCTTCCTGTCAAAGTAACCTTGGTTTTCTATGAACTTCACCTCTCTTGAAACCAGGGTTCACTTCCGGATGGGGACATAGCACTTATACCTCTTTTGAGTGGTAGAATAGCTTATGAATACACATCTTGTGCTTCTGGCTTCTAGTTTTGTCCCTTTGAGTACCTGGGACAAATAGAAAACACAAACACCCTAGAACTCGTAAGTGATTGATAAAGGGTTTATTGTGATTTAAAACTTCAAAGCGAGAGACATCCTTTATGACTCTTGTTGGAATTCGGTTGATAAGACAGCAAGTCGTCATGACTTCATCTCCCCTAGCTACTTCCATGAGATGCGTATTCTTTCTTTCAACTACACCATTTTGTTGAGGTGTATGGGCAGCTCGTTTGGTGGATTATTCCATGCTTAGCTAGGTGTTCTTTGAATTTGTGGCTTGTATATTCCCCTCCACTATCCGTTCGAAGTACCTTAACATTTGTTTTCAATTGATAGGTAATGTAGTTCTGAAAATTAATGAAAGCGTCAAATATTCTATCTTTAGATGGTATTAAGGTGTCCAAGTGTATTTTGACTTTTCATCAATAAATTTCACAAAGTACTTATTATTATCTCTTGATAAACATTGGGAAGTCCATACATCCGAGTGGACCTAATCAAAAACATTTCTCATATATGGTACAGGACTTAGGAAATACATTTTTACAATGTTTTCCTAAAATACGAGACTCACAAACCGAGTTATTATACGAAATATTAGGAAAAATTATTTCCAAGGCACGCGACTGAGGATGTCCCAATCTAGTGTGCCATATTGCATTCGAACTACTAGCTAAGCATGAATTAAAACTTGATAAAATAGGATCGCCTGTAGAATCTTCTAAGATGTAAAGTCTCCTGTTGTGTTTCCTTCTCCAAGAACCTTTCTGGTCTTAATATCTTGAAAATGGAAACTATTAGGCCCAAAGATAGCGTAAGCATCAAGATCAGTAGTGGCTCTCTTAACCGATACAAAATTCGAAGTGAAAGATGGCATGTAGAAAGCTGAAGAGCACAAATTTCTTCACTCTCATGGTCTTGACTAACTATTGGCTCCATTCCTCCTATTTCTTCTTCTTCATGATGAGCTTGGTCTTGATTACCATTATCCAAGTTGTTTGTTTCTTCCTCACTGTTATTTTTGAGAATTTGGTCTTTCTTGTGGCTGATGATCTGGTAGCTCTTTATGAGAGTCTCTTGGAGCCGGATTTCCCAGATGATTGAGTAAGAACTCTAAGCTAGCGGTTCTATCCGAAGGAGAATGGGCTAGGTCTTTAACACTATCCCAGTTTTGCTTCCTGTCAAAGTAACCTTGGTTTTCTATGAACTTCACCTCTCTTGAAACCAGGGTTCACTTCAGGATGGGGTCATAGCACTTATACCTCTTTTGAGTGGTAGAATAGCTTATGAATACACATCTTGTGCTTTTGGCTTCTAGTTTTGTCCCTTTGAGTACCTGGGACAAATAGAAAACACAAACACCCTAGAACTCGTAAGTGATTGATAAAGGGTTTATTGTGATTTAAAACTTCAAAGCGAGAGACATCCTTTATGACTCTTGTTGGAATTCGGTTGATAAGACAGCAAGTCGTCATGACTTCATCTCCCCTAGCTACTTCCATGAGATGCGTATTTTTTCTTTCAACTACACCATTTTGTTGAGGTGTATGGGCAGCTCGTTTGGTGGATTATTCCATGCTTAGCTAGGTGTTCTTTGAATTTGTGGCTTGTATATTCCCCTCCACTATCCGTTCGAAGTACCTTAACATTTGTTTTCAATTGATAGGTAATGTAGTTCTGAAAATTAATGAAAGCGTCAAATATTCTATCTTTAGATGGTATTAAGGTGTCCAAGTGTATTTTGACTTTTCATCAATAAATTTCACAAAGTACTTATTATTATCTCTTGATAAACATTGGGAAGTCCATACATCCGAGTGGACCTAATCAAAAACATTTCTCATATATGGTACAGGACTTAGGAAATACATTTTTACAATGTTTTCCTAAAATACGAGACTCACAAACCGAGTTATTATACGAAATATTAGGAAAAATTATTTCCAAGGCACGCGACTGAGGATGTCCCAATCTAGTGTGCCATATTGCATTCGAACTACTAGCTAAGCATGAATTAAAACTTGATAAAATAGGATCGCCTGTAGAATCTTCTAAGATGTAAAGTCTCCTGTTGTGTTTCCTTCTCCAAGAACCTTTCTGGTCTTAATATCTTGAAAATGGAAACTATTAGGCCCAAAGATAGCGTAAGCATCAAGATCAGTAGTGGCTCTCTTAACCGATACAAAATTCGAAGTGAAAGATGGCATGTAGAAAGCTGAAGAGCACAAATTTCTTCACTCTCATGGTCTTGACTAACTATTGGCTCCATTCCTCCTATTTCTTCTTCTTCATGATGAGCTTGGTCTTGATTACCATTATCCAAGTTGTTTGTTTCTTCCTCACTGTTATTTTTGAGAATTTGGTCTTTCTTGTGGCTGATGATCTGGTAGCTCTTTATGAGAGTCTCTTGGAGCCGGATTTCCCAGATGATTGAGTAAGAACTCTAAGCTAGCGGTTTTATCCGAAGGAGAATGGGCTAGGTCTTTAACACTATCCCAGTTTTGCTTCCTGTCAAAGTAACCTTGGTTTTCTATGAACTTCACCTCTCTTGAAACCAGGGTTCACTTCAGGATGGGGTCATAGCACTTATACCTCTTTTGAGTGGTAGAATAGCTTATGAATACACATCTTGTGCTTTTGGCTTCTAGTTTTGTCCCTTTGAGTACCTGGGACAAATAGAAAACACAAACACCCTAGAACTCGTAAGTGATTGATAAAGGGTTTATTGTGATTTAAAACTTCAAAGCGAGAGACATCCTTTATGACTCTTGTTGGAATTCGGTTGATAAGACAGCAAGTCGTCATGACTTCATCTCCCCTAGCTACTTCCATGA
Organism: Cardamine chenopodiifolia; assembly: GCA_963922655.1. Classification (NCBI taxonomy): domain Eukaryota; kingdom Viridiplantae; phylum Streptophyta; class Magnoliopsida; order Brassicales; family Brassicaceae; genus Cardamine; species Cardamine chenopodiifolia. The sequence continues at coordinate 5,413,362 of OZ000479.1, forward strand.
GATGCGTATTCTTTCTTTCAACTACACCATTTTGTTGAGGTGTATGGGCAGCTCGTTTGGTGGATTATTCCATGCTTAGCTAGGTGTTCTTTGAATTTGTGGCTTGTATATTCCCCTCCACTATCCGTTCGAAGTACCTTAACATTTGTTTTCAATTGATAGGTAATGTAGTTCTGAAAATTAATGAAAGCGTCAAATATTCTATCTTTAGATGGTATTAAGGTGTCCAAGTGTATTTTGACTTTTCATCAATAAATTTCACAAAGTACTTATTATTATCTCTTGATAAACATTGGGAAGTCCATACATCCGAGTGGACCTAATCAAAAACATTTCTCATATATGGTACAGGACTTAGGAAATACATTTTTACAATGTTTTCCTAAAATACGAGACTCACAAACCGAGTTATTATACGAAATATTAGGAAAAATTATTTCCAAGGCACGCGACTGAGGATGTCCCAATCTAGTGTGCCATATTGCATTCGAACTACTAGCTAAGCATGAATTAAAACTTGATAAAATAGGATCGCCTGTAGAATCTTCTAAGATGTAAAGTCTCCTGTTGTGTTTCCTTCTCCAAGAACCTTTCTGGTCTTAATATCTTGAAAATGGAAACTATTAGGCCCAAAGATAGCGTAAGCATCAAGATCAGTAGTGGCTCTCTTAACCGATACAAAATTCGAAGTGAAAGATGGCATGTAGAAAGCTGAAGAGCACAAATTTCTTCACTCTCATGGTCTTGACTAACTATTGGCTCCATTCCTCCTATTTCTTCTTCTTCATGATGAGCTTGGTCTTGATTACCATTATCCAAGTTGTTTGTTTCTTCCTCACTGTTATTTTTGAGAATTTGGTCTTTCTTGTGGCTGATGATCTAGTAGCTCTTTATGAGAGTCTCTTGGAGCCGGATTTCCCAGATGATTGAGTAAGAACTGTAAGCTGGCGGTTCTATTCGAAGGAGAACGGGCTAGGTCTTTAACACTATCCCAATTTTGCTAAAATACGAGACTCACAAACCGAGTTATTATACGAAATATTTCGCAAAATTATTTCCAAGGCACGCGACTGAGGATGTCCCAATCTAGTGTGTCATATTGCATTCGAACTACTAGCTAAGCATGAATTAAAACTTGATAAAGTAGGATCGCTTGTAGAATCTTCTAAGATGTAAAGTCTCCTGTTGTGTTTCCTTCTCCAAGAACCTTTCTGGTCTTAATATCTTGAAAATTGAAACTATTAGGCCCAAAGATAAGGTAAGCATCAAGATCAGTAGTGGCTCTCTTAACCGATACAAAATTCAAAGTGAAAGATGGCATGTAGAAAGCTGAAGAGCACAAATTTCTTCACTCTCATGGTCTTGACTAACTATTGGCTCCATTCCTCCTATTTCTTCTTCTTCATGATGAGCTTGGTCTTGATTACCATTATCCAAGTTGTTTGTTTCTTCCTCACTGTTATTTTTGAGAATTTGGTCTTTCTTGTGGCTGATGATCTGGTAGCTCTTTATGAGAGTCTCTTGGAGCCGGATTTCCCAGATGATTGAGTAAGAACTCTAAGCTGGCGGTTCTATCCGAAGGAGAATGGGCTAGGTCTTTAACACTATCCCAATTTTGCTTCTTGTCAAAGTAACCTTGGTTTTCTATGAACTTCACCTCTCTTGAAACCAGGGTTCACTTCCGGATGGGGTCATAGCACTTATACCTCTTTTGAGTGGTAGAATAGCTTATGAATACACATCTTGTGCTTCTGGCTTCTAGTTTTGTCCCTTTGAGTACCTGGGACAAATAGAAAACACAAACACCCTAGAACTCGTAAGTGATTGATAAAGGGTTTATTGTGATTTAAAACTTCAAAGCGAGAGACATCCTTTATGACTCTTGTTGGAATTCGGTTGATAAGACAGCAAGTCGTCATGACTTCATCTCCCCTAGCTACTTCCATGAGATGCGTATTCTTTCTTTCAACTACACCATTTTGTTGAGGTGTATGGGCAGCTCGTTTGGTGGATTATTCCATGCTTAGCTAGGTGTTCTTTGAATTTGTGGCTTGTATATTCCCCTCCACTATCCGTTCGAAGTACCTTAACATTTGTTTTCAATTGATAGGTAATGTAGTTCTGAAAATTAATGAAAGCGTCAAATATTCTATCGTTAGATGGTATTAAGGTGTCCAAGTGTATTTCGACTTTTCATCAATAAATTTCACAAAGTACTTATTATTATCTCTTGATAAACATTGGGAAGTCCATACATCCGAGTGGACCTAATCAAAAACATTTCTCATATATGGTACAGGACTTAGGAAATACATTTTTACAATGTTTTCCTAAAATACGAGACTCACAAACCGAGTTATTATACGAAATATTAGGAAAAATTATTTCCAAGGCACGCGACTGAGGATGTCCCAATCTAGTGTGCCATATTGCATTCGAACTACTAGCTAAGCATGAATTAAAACTTGATAAAATAGGATCGCCTGTAGAATCTTCTAAGATGTAAAGTCTCCTGTTGTGTTTCCTTCTCCAAGAAACTTTCTGGTCTTAATATCTTGAAAATGGAAACTATTAGGCCCAAAGATAGCGTAAGCATCAAGATCAGTAGTGGCTCTCTTAACCGATACAAAATTCGAAGTGAAAGATGGCATGTAGAAAGCTGAAGAGCACAAATTTCTTCACTCTCATGGTCTTGACTAACTATTGGCTCCATTCCTCCTATTTCTTCTTCTTCATGATGAGCTTGGTCTTGATTACCATTATCCAAGTTGTTTGTTTCTTCCTCACTGTTATTTTTGAGAATTTGGTCTTTCTTGTGGCTGATGATCTGGTAGCTCTTTATGAGAGTCTCTTGGAGCCGGATTTCCCAGATGATTGAGTAAGAACTCTAAGCTAGCGGTTTTATCCGAAGGAGAATGGGCTAGGTCTTTAACACTATCCCAGTTTTGCTTCCTGTCAAAGTAACCTTGGTTTTCTATGAACTTCACCTCTCTAGAAACCAGGGTTCACTTCAGGATGGGGTCATAGCACTTATACCTCTTTTGAGTTGTAGAATAGCTTATGAATACACATCTTGTGCTTTTGGCTTCTAGTTTTGTCCCTTTGAGTACCTGGGACAAATAGAAAACACAAACACCCTAGAACTCGTAAGTGATTGATAAAGGGTTTATTGTGATTTAAAACTTCAAAGCGAGAGACATCCTTTATGACTCTTGTTGGAATTCGGTTGATAAGACAGCAAGTCGTCATGACTTCATCTCCCCTAGCTACTTCCATGAGATGCGTATTTTTTCTTTCAACTACACTATTTTGTTGAGGTGTATGGGCAGCTCGTTTGGTGGATTATTCCATGCTTAGCTAGGTGTTCTTTGAATTTGTGGCTTGTATATTCCCCTCCACTATCCGTTCGAAGTACCTTAACATTTGTTTTCAATTGATAGGTAATGTAGTTCTGAAAATTAATGAAAGCGTCAAATATTCTATCTTTAGATGGTATTAAGGTGTCCAAGTGTATTTCGACTTTTCATCAATAAATTTCACAAAGTACTTATTATTATCTCTTGATAAACATTGGGAAGTCCATACATCCGAGTGGACCTAATCAAAAACATTTCTCATATATGGTACAGGACTTAGGAAATACATTTTTACAATGTTTTCCTAAAATACGAGACTCACAAACCGAGTTATTATACGAAATATTAGGAAAAATTATTTCCAAGGCACGCGACTGAGGATGTCCCAATCTAGTGTGCCATATTGCATTCGAACTACTAGCTAAGCATGAATTAAAACTTGATAAAATAGGATCGCCTGTAGAATCTTCTAAGATGTAAAGTCTCCTGTTGTGTTTCCTTCTCCAAGAACCTTTCTGGTCTTAATATCTTGAAAATGGAAACTATTAGGCCCAAAGATAGCGTAAGCATCAAGATCAGTAGTGGCTCTCTTAACCGATACAAAATTCGAAGTGAAAGATGGCATGTAGAAAGCTGAAGAGCACAAATTTCTTCACTCTCATGGTCTTGACTAACTATTGGCTCCATTCCTCCTATTTCTTCTTCTTCATGATGAGCTTGGTCTTGATTACCATTATCCAAGTTGTTTGTTTCTTCCTCACTGTTATTTTTGAGAATTTGGTCTTTCTTGTGGCTGATGATCTGGTAGCTTTTTATGAGAGTCTCTTGGAGCCGGATTTCCCAGATGATTGAGTAAGAACTCTAAGCTAGCGGTTCTATCCGAAGGAGAATGGGCTAGGTCTTTAACACTATCCCAGTTTTGCTTCCTGTCAAAGTAACCTTGGTTTTCTATGAACTTCACCTCTCTTGAAACCAGGGTTCACTTCCGGATGGGGTCATAGCACTTATACCTCTTTTGAGTGGTAGAATAGCTTATGAATACACATCTTGTGCTTCTGGCTTCTAGTTTTGTCCCTTTGAGTACCTGGGACAAATAGAAAACACAAACACCCTAGAACTCGTAAGTGATTGATAAAGGGTTTATTGTGATTTAAAACTTCAAAGCGAGAGACATCCTTTATGACTCTTGTTGGAATTCGGTTGATAAGACAGCAAGTCGTCATGACTTCATCTCCCCTAGCTACTTCCATGAGATGCGTATTTTTTCTTTCAACTACACCATTTTGTTGAGGTGTATGGGCAGCTCGTTTGGTGGATTATTCCATGCTTAGCTAGGTGTTCTTTGAATTTGTGGCTTGTATATTCCCCTCCACTATCCGTTCGAAGTACCTTAACATTTGTTTTCAATTGATAGGTAATGTAGTTCTGAAAATTAATGAAAGCGTCAAATATTCTATCTTTAGATGGTATTAAGGTGTCCAAGTGTATTTCGACTTTTCATCAATAAATTTCACAAAGTACTTATTATTATCTCTTGATAAACATTGGGAAGTCCATACATCCGAGTGGACCTAATCAAAAACATTTCTCATATATGGTACAGGACTTAGGAAATACATTTTTACAATGTTTTCCTAAAATACGAGACTCACAAACCGAGTTATTATACGAAATATTAGGAAAAATTATTTCCAAGGCACGCGACTGAGGATGTCCCAATCTAGTGTGCCATATTGCATTCGAACTACTAGCTAAGCATGAATTAAAACTTGATAAAATAGGATCGCCTGTAGAATCTTCTAAGATGTAAAGTCTCCTGTTGTGTTTCCTTCTCCAAGAACCTTTCTGGTCTTAATATCTTGAAAATGGAAACTATTAGGCCCAAAGATAGCGTAAGCATCAAGATCAGTAGTGGCTCTCTTAACCGATACAAAATTCGAAGTGAAAGATGGCATGTAGAAAGCTGAAGAGCACAAATTTCTTCACTCTCATGGTCTTGACTAACTATTGGCTCCATTCCTCCTATTTCTTCTTCTTCATGATGAGCTTGGTCTTGATTACCATTATCCAAGTTGTTTGTTTCTTCCTCACTGTTATTTTTGAGAATTTGGTCTTTCTTGTGGCTGATGATCTGGTAGCTCTTTATGAGAGTCTCTTGGAGCCGGATTTCCCAGATGATTGAGTAAGAACTCTAAGCTAGCGGTTTTATCCGAAGGAGAATGGGCTAGGTCTTTAACACTATCCCAGTTTTGCTTCCTGTCAAAGTAACCTTGGTTTTCTATGAACTTCACCTCTCTTGAAACCAGGGTTCACTTCAGGATGGGGTCATAGCACTTATACCTCTTTTGAGTGGTAGAATAGCTTATGAATACACATCTTGTGCTTTTGGCTTCTAGTTTTGTCCCTTTGAGTACCTGGGACAAATAGAAAACACAAACACCCTAGAACTCGTAAGTGATTGATAAAGGGTTTATTGTGATTTAAAACTTCAAAGCGAGAGACATCCTTTATGACTCTTGTTGGAATTCGGTTGATAAGACAGCAAGTCGTCATGACTTCATCTCCCCTAGCTACTTCCATGAGATGCGTATTTTTTCTTTCAACTACACCATTTTGTTGAGGTGTATGGGCAGCTCGTTTGGTGGATTATTCCATGCTTAGCTAGGTGTTCTTTGAATTTGTGGCTTGTATATTCCCCTCCACTATCCGTTCGAAGTACCTTAACATTTGTTTTCAATTGATAGGTAATGTAGTTCTGAAAATTAATGAAAGCGTTAAATATTCTATCTTTAGATGGTATTAAGGTGTCCAAGTGTATTTCGACTTTTCATCAATAAATTTCACAAAGTACTTATTATTATCTCTTGATAAACATTGGGAAGTCCATACATCCGAGTGGACCTAATCAAAAACATTTCTCATATATGGTACAGGACTTAGGAAATACATTTTTACAATGTTTTCCTAAAATACGAGACTCACAAACCGAGTTATTATACGAAATATTAGGAAAAATTATTTCCAAGGCACGCGACTGAGGATGTCCCAATCTAGTGTGCCATATTGCATTCGAACTACTAGCTAAGCATGAATTAAAACTTGATAAAATAGGATCGCCTGTAGAATCTTCTAAGATGTAAAGTCTCCTGTTGTGTTTCCTTCTCCAAGAACCTTTCTGGTCTTAATATCTTGAAAATGGAAACTATTAGGCCCAAAGATAGCGTAAGCATCAAGATCAGTAGTGGCTCTCTTAACCGATACAAAATTCGAAGTGAAAGATGGCATGTAGAAAGCTGAAGAGCACAAATTTCTTCACTCTCATGGTCTTGACTAACTATTGGCTCCATTCCTCCTATTTCTTCTTCTTCATGATGAGCTTGGTCTTGATTACCATTATCCAAGTTGTTTGTTTCTTCCTCACTGTTATTTTTGAGAATTTGGTCTTTCTTGTGGCTGATGATCTGGTAGCTTTTTATGAGAGTCTCTTGGAGCCGGATTTCCCAGATGATTGAGTAAGAACTCTAAGCTAGCGGTTCTATCCGAAGGAGAATGGGCTAGGTCTTTAACACTATCCCAGTTTTGCTTCCTGTCAAAGTAACCTTGGTTTTCTATGAACTTCACCTCTCTTGAAACCAGGGTTCACTTCCGGATGGGGTCATAGCACTTATACCTCTTTTGAGTGGTAGAATAGCTTATGAATACACATCTTGTGCTTCTGGCTTCTAGTTTTGTCCCTTTGAGTACCTGGGACAAATAGAAAACACAAACACCCTAGAACTCGTAAGTGATTGATAAAGGGTTTATTGTGATTTAAAACTTCAAAGCGAGAGACATCCTTTATGACTCTTGTTGGAATTCGGTTGATAAGACAGCAAGTCGTCATGACTTCATCTCCCCTAGCTACTTCCATGAGATGCGTATTCTTTCTTTCAACTACACCATTTTGTTGAGGTGTATGGGCAGCTCGTTTGGTGGATTATTCCATGCTTAGCTAGGTGTTCTTTGAATTTGTGGCTTGTATATTCCCCTCCACTATCCGTTCGAAGTACCTTAACATTTGTTTTCAATTGATAGGTAATGTAGTTCTGAAAATTAATGAAAGCGTCAAATATTCTATCTTTAGATGGTATTAAGGTGTCCAAGTGTATTTCGACTTTTCATCAATAAATTTCACAAAGTACTTATTATTATCTCTTGATAAACATTGGGAAGTCCATACATCCGAGTGGACCTAATCAAAAACATTTCTCATATATGGTACAGGACTTAGGAAATACATTTTTACAATGTTTTCCTAAAATACGAGACTCACAAACCGAGTTATTATACGAAATATTAGGAAAAATTATTTCCAAGGCACGCGACTGAGGATGTCCCAATCTAGTGTGCCATATTGCATTCGAACTACTAGCTAAGCATGAATTAAAACTTGATAAAATAGGATCGCCTGTAGAATCTTCTAAGATGTAAAGTCTCCTGTTGTGTTTCCTTCTCCAAGAACCTTTCTGGTCTTAATATCTTGAAAATGGAAACTATTAGGCCCAAAGATAGCGTAAGCATCAAGATCAGTAGTGGCTCTCTTAACCGATACAAAATTCGAAGTGAAAGATGGCATGTAGAAAGCTGAAGAGCACAAATTTCTTCACTCTCATGGTCTTGACTAACTATTGGCTCCATTCCTCCTATTTCTTCTTCTTCATGATGAGCTTGGTCTTGATTACCATTATCCAAGTTGTTTGTTTCTTCCTCACTGTTATTTTTGAGAATTTGGTCTTTCTTGTGGCTGATGATCTGGTAGCTCTTTATGAGAGTCTCTTGGAGCCGGATTTCCCAGATGATTGAGTAAGAACTCTAAGCTAGCGGTTTTATCCGAAGGAGAATGGGCTAGGTCTTTAACACTATCCCAGTTTTGCTTCCTGTCAAAGTAACCTTGGTTTTCTATGAACTTCACCTCTCTTGAAACCAGGGTTCACTTCAGGATGGGGTCATAGCACTTATACCTCTTTTGAGTGGTAGAATAGCTTATGAATACACATCTTGTGCTTTTGGCTTCTAGTTTTGTCCCTTTGAGTACCTGGGACAAATAGAAAACACAAACACCCTAGAACTCGTAAGTGATTGATAAAGGGTTTATTGTGATTTAAAACTTCAAAGCGAGAGACATCCTTTATGACTCTTGTTGGAATTCGGTTGATAAGACAGCAAGTCGTCATGACTTCATCTCCCCTAGCTACTTCCATGAGATGCGTATTTTTTCTTTCAACTACACCATTTTGTTGAGGTGTATGGGCAGCTCGTTTGGTGGATTATTCCATGCTTAGCTAGGTGTTCTTTGAATTTGTGGCTTGTATATTCCCCTCCACTATCCGTTCGAAGTACCTTAACATTTGTTTTCAATTGATAGGTAATGTAGTTCTGAAAATTAATGAAAGCATCAAATATTCTATCTTTAGATGGTATTAAGGTGTCCAAGTGTATTTCGACTTTTCATCAATAAATTTCACAAAGTACTTATTATTATCTCTTGATAAACATTGGGAAGTCCATACATCCGAGTGGACCTAATCAAAAACATTTCTCATATATGGTACAGGACTTAGGAAATACATTTTTACAATGTTTTCCTAAAATACGAGACTCACAAACCGAGTTATTATACGAAATATTAGGAAAAATTATTTCCAAGGCACGCGACTGAGGATGTCCCAATCTAGTGTGCCATATTGCATTCGAACTACTAGCTAAGCATGAATTAAAACTTGATAAAATAGGATCGCCTGTAGAATCTTCTAAGATGTAAAGTCTCCTGTTGTGTTTCCTTCTCCAAGAACCTTTCTGGTCTTAATATCTTGAAAATGGAAACTATTAGGCCCAAAGATAGCGTAAGCATCAAGATCAGTAGTGGCTCTCTTAACCGATACAAAATTCGAAGTGAAAGATGGCATGTAGAAAGCTGAAGAGCACAAATTTCTTCACTCTCATGGTCTTGACTAACTATTGGCTCCATTCCTCCTATTTCTTCTTCTTCATGATGAGCTTGGTCTTGATTACCATTATCCAAGTTGTTTGTTTCTTCCTCACTGTTATTTTTGAGAATTTGGTCTTTCTTGTGGCTGATGATCTGGTAGCTCTTTATGAGAGTCTCTTGGAGCCGGATTTCCCAGATGATTGAGTAAGAACTCTAAGCTAGCGGTTTTATCCGAAGGAGAATGGGCTAGGTCTTTAACACTATCCCAGTTTTGCTTCCTGTCAAAGTAACCTTGGTTTTCTATGAACTTCACCTCTCTTGAAACCAGGGTTCACTTCAGGATGGGGTCATAGCACTTATACCTCTTTTGAGTGGTAGAATAGCTTATGAATACACATCTTGTGCTTTTGGCTTCTAGTTTTGTCCCTTTGAGTACCTGGGACAAATAGAAAACACAAACACCCTAGAACTCGTAAGTGATTGATAAAGGGTTTATTGTGATTTAAAACTTCAAAGCGAGAGACATCCTTTATGACTCTTGTTGGAATTCGGTTGATAAGACAGCAAGTCGTCATGACTTCATCTCCCCTAGCTACTTCCATGAGATGCGTATTCTTTCTTTCAACTACACCATTTTGTTGAGGTGTATGGGCAGCTCGTTTGGTGGATTATTCCATGCTTAGCTAGGTGTTCTTTGAATTTGTGGCTTGTATATTCCCCTCCACTATCCGTTCGAAGTACCTTAACATTTGTTTTCAATTGATAGGTAATGTAGTTCTGAAAATTAATGAAAGCGTCAAATATTCTATCTTTAGATGGTATTAAGGTGTCCAAGTGTATTTCGACTTTTCATCAATAAATTTCACAAAGTACTTATTATTATCTCTTGATAAACATTGGGAAGTCCATACATCCGAGTGGACCTAATCAAAAACATTTCTCATATATGGTACAGGACTTAGGAAATACATTTTTACAATGTTTTCCTAAAATACGAGACTCACAAACCGAGTTATTATACGAAATATTAGGAAAAATTATTTCCAAGGCACGCGACTGAGGATGTCCCAATCTAGTGTGCCATATTGCATTCGAACTACTAGCTAAGCATGAATTAAAACTTGATAAAATAGGATCGCCTGTAGAATCTTCTAAGATGTAAAGTCTCCTGTTGTGTTTCCTTCTCCAAGAACCTTTCTGGTCTTAATATCTTGAAAATGGAAACTATTAGGCCCAAAGATAGCGTAAGCATCAAGATCAGTAGTGGCTCTCTTAACCGATACAAAATTCGAAGTGAAAGATGGCATGTAGAAAGCTGAAGAGCACAAATTTCTTCACTCTCATGGTCTTGACTAACTATTGGCTCCATTCCTCCTATTTCTTCTTCTTCATGATGAGCTTGGTCTTGATTACCATTATCCAAGTTGTTTGTTTCTTCCTCACTGTTATTTTTGAGAATTTGGTCTTTCTTGTGGCTGATGATCTGGTAGCTTTTTATGAGAGTCTCTTGGAGCCGGATTTCCCAGATGATTGAGTAAGAACTCTAAGCTAGCGGTTCTATCCGAAGGAGAATGGGCTAGGTCTTTAACACTATCCCAGTTTTGCTTCCTGTCAAAGTAACCTTGGTTTTCTATGAACTTCACCTCTCTTGAAACCAGGGTTCACTTCCGGATGGGGTCATAGCACTTATACCTCTTTTGAGTGGTAGAATAGCTTATGAATACACATCTTGTGCTTCTGGCTTCTAGTTTTGTCCCTTTGAGTACCTGGGACAAATAGAAAACACAAACACCCTAGAACTCGTAAGTGATTGATAAAGGGTTTATTGTGATTTAAAACTTCAAAGCGAGAGACATCCTTTATGACTCTTGTTGGAATTCGGTTGATAAGACAGCAAGTCGTCATGACTTCATCTCCCCTAGCTACTTCCATGAGATGCGTATTCTTTCTTTCAACTACACCATTTTGTTGAGGTGTATGGGCAGCTCGTTTGGTGGATTATTCCATGCTTAGCTAGGTGTTCTTTGAATTTGTGGCTTGTATATTCCCCTCCACTATCCGTTCGAAGTACCTTAACATTTGTTTTCAATTGATAGGTAATGTAGTTCTGAAAATTAATGAAAGCGTCAAATATTCTATCTTTAGATGGTATTAAGGTGTCCAAGTGTATTTCGACTTTTCATCAATAAATTTCACAAAGTACTTATTATTATCTCTTGATAAACATTGGGAAGTCCATACATCCGAGTGGACCTAATCAAAAACATTTCTCATATATGGTACAGGACTTAGGAAATACATTTTTACAATGTTTTCCTAAAATACGAGACTCACAAACCGAGTTATTATACGAAATATTAGGAAAAATTATTTCCAAGGCACGCGACTGAGGATGTCCCAATCTAGTGTGCCATATTGCATTCGAACTACTAGCTAAGCATGAATTAAAACTTGATAAAATAGGATCGCCTATAGAATCTTCTAAGATGTAAAGTCTCCTGTTGTGTTTCCTTCTCCAAGAACCTTTCTGGTCTTAATATCTTGAAAATGGAAACTATTAGGCCCAAAGATAGCGTAAGCATCAAGATCAGTAGTGGCTCTCTTAACCGATACAAAATTCGAAGTGAAAGATGGCATGTAGAAAGCTGAAGAGCACAAATTTCTTCACTCTCATGGTCTTGACTAACTATTGGCTCCATTCCTCCTATTTCTTCTTCTTCATGATGAGCTTGGTCTTGATTACCATTATCCAAGTTGTTTGTTTCTTCCTCACTGTTATTTTTGAGAATTTGGTCTTTCTTGTGGCTGATGATCTGGTAGCTTTTTATGAGAGTCTCTTGGAGCCGGATTTCCCAGATGATTGAGTAAGAACTCTAAGCTAGCGGTTCTATCCGAAGGAGAATGGGCTAGGTCTTTAACACTATCCCAGTTTTGCTTCCTGTCAAAGTAACCTTGGTTTTCTATGAACTTCACCTCTCTTGAAACCAGGGTTCACTTCCGGATGGGGTCATAGCACTTATACCTCTTTTGAGTGGTAGAATAGCTTATGAATACACATCTTGTGCTTCTGGCTTCTAGTTTTGTCCCTTTGAGTACCTGGGACAAATAGAAAACACAAACACCCTAGAACTCGTAAGTGATTGATAAAGGGTTTATTGTGATTTAAAACTTCAAAGCGAGAGACATCCTTTATGACTCTTGTTGGAATTCGGTTGATAAGACAGCAAGTCGTCATGACTTCATCTCCCCTAGCTACTTCCATGAGATGAGTATTTTTTCTTTCAACTACACCATTTTGTTGAGGTGTATGGGCAGCTCGTTTGGTGGATTATTCCATGCTTAGCTAGGTGTTCTTTGAATTTGTGGCTTGTATATTCCCCTCCACTATCCGTTCGAAGTACCTTAACATTTGTTTTCAATTGATAGGTAATGTAGTTCTGAAAATTAATGAAAGTGTCAAATATTCTATCTTTAGATGGTATTAAGGTGTCCAAGTGTATTTCGACTTTTCATCAATAAATTTCACAAAGTACTTATTATTATCTCTTGATAAACATTGGGAAGTCCATACATCCGAGTGGACCTAATCAAAAACATTTCTCATATATGGTACAGGACTTAGGAAATACATTTTTACAATGTTTTCCTAAAATACGAGACTCACAAACCGAGTTATTATACGAAATATTAGGAAAAATTATTTCCAAGGCACGCGACTGAGGATGTCCCAATCTAGTGTGCCATATTGCATTCGAACTACTAGCTAAGCATGAATTAAAACTTGATAAAATAGGATCGCCTGTAGAATCTTCTAAGATGTAAAGTCTCCTGTTGTGTTTCCTTCTCCAAGAACCTTTCTGGTCTTAATATCTTGAAAATGGAAACTATTAGGCCCAAAGATAGCGTAAGCATCAAGATCAGTAGTGGCTCTCTTAACCGATACAAAATTCGAAGTGAAAGATGGCATGTAGAAAGCTGAAGAGCACAAATTTCTTCACTCTCATGGTCTTGACTAACTATTGGCTCCATTCCTCCTATTTCTTCTTCTTCATGATGAGCTTGGTCTTGATTACCATTATCCAAGTTGTTTGTTTCTTCCTCACTGTTATTTTTGAGAATTTGGTCTTTCTTGTGGCTGATGATCTGGTAGCTCTTTATGAGAGTCTCTTGGAGCCGGATTTGTTGAGAATATGGATGAGAAGGCATACATGGGAAGTAGCAATGCGAGTTCACATAATAACAAAGGGAAGGAGCTGGAGTGCATAACAAGTATCTGGGAACTTGGCGAATGCTCTAAGACTAAGGGAGAAGTGCTGTGTGCAACAAGTAAGGAGAAGAGTGGAGTTGATGATTTAATGAGTGGCAAAACTAGACATTGGGATGTAACTAGAAGAAAGGATTCTCGGTTGAATCCTAAGCAGATCAGAGGTTGAAAACCCAAGAAGAAGCAAATGAGGAGCCATTGGGTAAAGGCGAGCTCCATACTCCTTCCCCAAAGAAGAAAGACGCTCAGGCCTTGATTCTAGCATGTTTAACCATTTTAGGAAGTCAAGGGTGTTAGCCTTTTATCCATTGTAAATTTATGTGTCTTGTTTTTTTTTAAATCCTTTCTCTTACATGTATACATATGAAAACCGAGCTCTAGAGTGATAATAACAAGAAATAATTTTCCAGAAATCTCTTTCAACCTTCTTCAATCTCATCAGCTCTTGATAATCTCTGATTCTTGTTTATTCTCCTTAAAATCAACATGGTATCAGAGCATGTTTAGAGATCCTTGAAAATCTTCTAAACTGTTTCTTTCTCATCTAAAAATCTCTCTCTCATTTTTTTTTCCCTTATTTCTCTTCATATTCTCAAGCTGCTTGTTGGAAAAAGCCTATGGAGATGCAGAAACAAGTGGTATTGCCAGTTGTCTTCAAAGGGAGCAACTACTTGCTGTGGTCAAGGACTACAAGAACTGCTCTAAGAAGCAGAGGTCTATGGAGTTATGTGGAAACTCCAGAGGAGGCTGCTGGGGAAGAGGTAGCTGGAGAAGGAGCAGTGGGTGATGGCATTGTGAAGGGGCAGAAGTGGGAGCAAGAAGACCAACAAGTTCTTGCGGTGCTCCAGAGCTCTCTAGAGCCATCAATACTCGCTGCTTACTCCTACTGTGAGACAGCCAAGGAGCTGTGGGACACACTCAAAGGAGTGTATGGAGACATCTCAAACATTTCTAGGATTTTTGAGGTGAAGAAAGCGTTGAATGACCTTCAGCAGGATGGAAAGGCATTCAAAGATCTATTTGGGGTATTTAGAGGATTATGGGCTGAGCTTGAGATGCTCAGGCCAGCAACAAATGACCCCAAGGAATTGAATGAGAGGAGGGAACAGGACCAGGTGTTTGGGCTACTACTCACGTTAAATGAGTCCTACAAGAGCCTCATTCAACACATCCTTCGCTTTGACAAGCTTCCAACGCTGAATGAAGTCTGTCAACAGATCCAAAAGGAGGAAGGGTCTAGGGGCTTGTTCAAAGCATCAAGCGAAATGGCACATGCTGCACATAGGAGCCAACTCTATGGAGAAAGAAGGAGTCTGGAATGTGAGCATTGCAAGATGAAAGGACATACTAAGGAAAAATGCTGGACCTTGCACCCACATTTAAAGCCAGCTAGGCTAAGGGGAAATGGCCAAGGAAGTAGTCAAGGACCAAGGAACTTTGCTGGAGTAGCAAACGTGGAAAATGACAACTTGGTGAGGAAAAGCGATCTGGAAGCTCTCATCAAGAGTATTGCTAAGCTAGCTGAGTCTGGTAAGGTTTTCTTTACCTCTAAAGCTAGGGAGAAGGTGATAATAGATTCTGGAGCAAGTCATAATATGATTTGTAATGCCAAGCTGTTAACAAATATTAAGCCTTGTGAAGGAAATGTTAAAGTTGCAAATGGAAAAGAGGTTCAAATAGAAGGAATTGGAGACCTAAAAGTGTTTAGGAAAAATACTAAGGCCTTGTACATTCCAGAATTCACATCTAATTTACTCTCGGTTCATAAAGCAACTAAGGATCTAGATTGCAAAGTTATTTTTGGATCTAATGATGTTGAGTTTCAGGATAATGAGACTAAGGAAGTAATCGGAGTAGGGAATGTGGAAGGTGGTTTGTATTTGCTAAATAAAGAAGATGGAGTGATGGAGTCGTTTGCGGTTAGGCTGGTTGGTTCAAGCCCTTTATGGCACTCACGCCTTGGTCATCCAAGTCACAAGGTGCTCAGCATGGTCCTGCCCAACCTCACCTTACCTAATAAGGAGTGTGAAGCATGTGTCTTAGGGAAACATTGTAGGAAAGTGTTTCCGGAATCTACTACTGTGTATGAGAAGTGTTTTGAGTTGATACATTCTGATGTGTGGTCAGCCCCCTGTACTTCAAAAGATCAATATAAGTATTTCGTGTCTTTCATTGATCAAAGGTCAAAGTACACTTGGGTAACTCTAATGAGCTCTAAGGATCAAGTATTTGAATCATTTCAAAAATTCTACAATTATGCACTGAATCAGTTTGGTACAAAGATCAAGATCCTTAGGAGTGATAATGGTGGAGAGTATATGAGTAATAGATTCAAGAAGTTGCTGGATGACAATGGGATAATTCACCAGACTTCTTGTGCATACACACCTCAGCAGAATGGAGTTTCCGAGAGAAAGAATAGACATTTGCTGGAGGTGGCTAGAAGTATGATGTTTGATAGAGGCGTGCCTAAGAGATTTTGGGGAGATGCTGTGATGGCGGCATGCTATGTGATTAATCGTTTACCCACAGAAAGTCTGAGCCACAAGTCTCCATTTGAAATTTTGAATGGAGTAAAGCCAAGCATTAATCACCTAAGAGTTTTCGGGTGTAAATGCTATGTATTTACCCCTGATGCACTAAGGAGTAAACTTGAGCCAAAAAGCATCAAATGTATTTTCGTGGGATACTCAAGCACTCAGAAGGGATACAAGTGTTTCCATCCAGAAAATAATAGGATATATGTGTCAAGAGAGGTGCGTTTTGATGAGAATTGTGGGTATTTTGAAGAAAAAAAATGGGAGGATTTAAATGACATTGTGAGCTCGGGCATAGACAGAGAGCGAGTGCTAAGAAGCATCATGGCAGATGTCAATGGTTCGAATGGAGGTAATGATGAGCAAGGGATATCTCAGAATGAGCAAGGAGGTGAAGAGGAAGAAGAAGACAATGAGCAACTCTCATCGGATACAAGCTCACTACCAAGGGATTCCGAACTGGTTGAAGAATCAGAACTTGCAAGTGGTGAGGGGGAGTCTGAACATGAAGAAGTTGAGGTAACTCAAGAACCCCCTCTAAGAAGAAGCCAACGGATAAGGCATGGCCCGGAAAATTGGAAAAACACTAGAGTGTATTACAATGGATTAGCTACGGTTCAACAACAGCATATAGGATCTGAGGTGAAGTCTACCGTAGGTGAGGGATGTTCTGGGCGTACGGCAGACTTTGATTCTGAACCTATAGGCGACAGCATCCCTCCCTTACCAAGTAGATCATGTACTTCAAAGAGAAGAGAATTAACCGTAAGTGACATAAAATATCCTATTGAAGCATATAGTTCAGTGTCCTATTTAGGTGCTGAGCAGCAAGCTTACCTCACCAAGATTGATGAACATCAAGTCCCAGCATCATATGAGGAAGCATGTAGAGATGAGAGATGGGTTAAAGCCATGGAAGAAGAGATCAGTTCTATGGTGAGAAACAATACATGGAATTTGACTGATCTGCCAAGAGGAAAGAAGCTAGTGGGATGTAGATGGGTTTATACTATCAAGTATAAAAGCAATGGTGAAGTCGAGAGATACAAAGCAAGACTAGTGGCAAAGGGGTACACACAAGTCTATGGAGAAGATTATACAGAAACATTTGCTCCGGTGGCAAAATTGCATTCCGTAAGGGTTCTCCTATCCATTGCGGTTAACTTGTCATGGGAGTTATGGCAAATGGATGTAAAAAATGCCTTTTTACAAGGAGACCTAGAAGAGGAAGTCTTTATGGCTCTTCCACAAGGATATGGTACAGGTACAAATCAGGTCTGTGAATTGAGGAAAGCTATTTATGGTTTGAAACAATCTCCGAGGGCCTGGTACCAAAGATTGAGCAGATGCTTGCTGGAGAAGGAATTTGTGAAGTCAGAAGCTGATCATACTCTATTCACCAAGAGGAGTAAAGAGGGGCTAGTGGCGGTTCTTATCTATGTAGATGATATCATAATCACCGGAAATGACGTTGAAGGAGTTAAAAGGACCAAGGAAATTCTGAGCTCCACGTTTGATATAAAAGATCTAGGAGAGCTGAGGTATTTCTTGGGCATTGAGATGATCAGAGAGCCAAATGGGATGTTTATATCACAAAGGAAGTATGTGATTGACTTACTAAAGGAAACTGGCAAGTTAGGGTCGAAGCCAGCAAAAACGCCCATTGAAGAAGGCTATCAAGATGTGAGTAAGGAGGAAATGTGGCCTGATGTCAAGCAATATCAAAGGTTAGTTGGAAAACTAATCTACTTAACTATAACTCGGCCAGATATATGCTTTGCCGTGAATAGGGTGAGCCAGCACATGCAAGCTCCGAAAGTACACCATTGGGGCATGGTGGAGAGAATACTTAGGTATCTCAAGGGGAACCCTGGAAAGGGAATATGGTTGAGTCGCAATGAAAATACCGAAGTGGAAGCCTATTGTGATTCAGACTATGCTGGAGACAAACAAGATAGAAAATCTACAACTGGGTATTGCACATTTGTAGGAGGAAATCTTGTCACTTGGAGGAGTAAAAAACATAAGGTAATTGCATTGTCAAGTGCTGAGGCTGAGTATAGAGCAATGAAGGAAGTCACAAAGGAGATGATATGGCTGAAGGCTCTTCTCAAGGATATGGGTATTCAAGAAACCAAACCAATGAGCCTTTATTGCGATAACCAAGCCGCAATACACATAGCTTCAAATCCAGTGTTTCATGAGAGAACAAAACACATTGAAGTGGATTGTCACTTCATCCGGGGCAAGATTCAAGATGGGCTAATAATCCCTAAGTTTGTGAAGAGTGGAGACCAGATGGCAGACATCTTCACAAAGGCTACTTCCCTAAGTATATGTGAGTACATCCATGACAAGATAGGCTTAAAGGATCCCTACCAGCCTATCTTGAGGGGGAGTGTTGAGAATATGGATGAGAAGGCATACATGGGAAGTAGCAATGCGAGTTCACATAATAACAAAGGGAAGGAGCTGGAGTGCATAACAAGTATCTGGGAACTTGGCGAATGCTCTAAGACTAAGGGAGAAGTGCTGTGTGCAACAAGTAAGGAGAAGAGTGGAGTTGATGATTTAATGAGTGGCAAAACTAGACATTGGGATGTAACTAGAAGAAAGGATTCTCGGTTGAATCCTAAGCAGATCAGAGGTTGAAAACCCAAGAAGAAGCAAATGAGGAGCCATTGGGTAAAGGCGAGCTCCATACTCCTTCCCCAAAGAAGAAAGACGCTCAGGCCTTGATTCTAGCATGTTTAACCATTTTAGGAAGTCAAGGGTGTTAGCCTTTTATCCATTGTAAATTTATGTGTCTTGTTTTTTTTTTAAATCCTTTCTCTTACATGTATACATATGAAAACCGAGCTCTAGAGTGATAATAACAAGAAATAATTTTCCAGAAATCTCTTTCAACCTTCTTCAATCTCATCAGCTCTTGATAATCTCTGATTCTTGTTTATTCTCCTTAAAATCAACAGGATTTCCCAGATGATTGAGTAAGAACTCTAAGCTAGCGGTTTTATCCGAAGGAGAATGGGCTAGGTCTTTAACACTATCCCAGTTTTGCTTCCTGTCAAAGTAACCTTGGTTTTCTATGAACTTCACCTCTCTTGAAACCAGGGTTCACTTCAGGATGGGGTCATAGCACTTATACCTCTTTTGAGTGGTAGAATAGCTTATGAATACACATCTTGTGCTTTTGGCTTCTAGTTTTGTCCCTTTGAGTACCT
Organism: Cardamine chenopodiifolia; assembly: GCA_963922655.1. Taxonomy (NCBI): domain Eukaryota; kingdom Viridiplantae; phylum Streptophyta; class Magnoliopsida; order Brassicales; family Brassicaceae; genus Cardamine; species Cardamine chenopodiifolia. The sequence continues at coordinate 5,432,711 of OZ000479.1, forward strand.
GGGACAAATAGAAAACACAAACACCCTAGAACTCGTAAGTGATTGATAAAGGGTTTATTGTGATTTAAAACTTCAAAGCGAGAGACATCCTTTATGACTCTTGTTGGAATTCGGTTGATAAGACAGCAAGTCGTCATGACTTCATCTCCCCTAGCTACTTCCATGAGATGCGTATTTTTTCTTTCAACTACACCATTTTGTTGAGGTGTATGGGCAGCTCGTTTGGTGGATTATTCCATGCTTAGCTAGGTGTTCTTTGAATTTGTGGCTTGTATATTCCCCTCCACTATCCGTTCGAAGTACCTTAACATTTGTTTTCAATTGATAGGTAATGTAGTTCTGAAAATTAATGAAAGCGTCAAATATTCTATCTTTAGATGGTATTAAGGTGTCCAAGTGTATTTCGACTTTTCATCAATAAATTTCACAAAGTACTTATTATTATCTCTTGATAAACATTGGGAAGTCCATACATCCGAGTGGACCTAATCAAAAACATTTCTCATATATGGTACAGGACTTAGGAAATACATTTTTACAATGTTTTCCTAAAATACGAGACTCACAAACCGAGTTATTATACGAAATATTAGGAAAAATTATTTCCAAGGCACGCGACTGAGGATGTCCCAATCTAGTGTGCCATATTGCATTCGAACTACTAGCTAAGCATGAATTAAAACTTGATAAAATAGGATCGCCTGTAGAATCTTCTAAGATGTAAAGTCTCCTGTTGTGTTTCCTTCTCCAAGAACCTTTCTGGTCTTAATATCTTGAAAATGGAAACTATTAGGCCCAAAGATAGCGTAAGCATCAAGATCAGTAGTGGCTCTCTTAACCGATACAAAATTCGAAGTGAAAGATGGCATGTAGAAAGCTGAAGAGCACAAATTTCTTCACTCTCATGGTCTTGACTAACTATTGGCTCCATTCCTCCTATTTCTTCTTCTTCATGATGAGCTTGGTCTTGATTACCATTATCCAAGTTGTTTGTTTCTTCCTCACTGTTATTTTTGAGAATTTGGTCTTTCTTGTGGCTGATGATCTGGTAGCTCTTTATGAGAGTCTCTTGGAGCCGGATTTCCCAGATGATTGAGTAAGAACTCTAAGCTAGCGGTTTTATCCGAAGGAGAATGGGCTAGGTCTTTAACACTATCCCAGTTTTGCTTCCTGTCAAAGTAACCTTGGTTTTCTATGAACTTCACCTCTCTTGAAACCAGGGTTCACTTCAGGATGGGGTCATAGCACTTATACCTCTTTTGAGTGGTAGAATAGCTTATGAATACACATCTTGTGCTTTTAGCTTCTAGTTTTGTCCCTTTGAGTACCTGGGACAAATAGAAAACACAAACACCCTAGAACTCGTAAGTGATTGATAAAGGGTTTATTGTGATTTAAAACTTCAAAGCGAGAGACATCCTTTATGACTCTTGTTGGAATTCGGTTGATAAGACAGCAAGTCGTCATGACTTCATCTCCCCTAGCTACTTCCATGAGATGCGTATTTTTTCTTTCAACTACACCATTTTGTTGAGGTGTATGGGCAGCTCGTTTGGTGGATTATTCCATGCTTAGCTAGGTGTTCTTTGAATTTGTGGCTTGTATATTCCCCTCCACTATCCGTTCGAAGTACCTTAACATTTGTTTTCAATTGATAGGTAATGTAGTTCTGAAAATTAATGAAAGCGTCAAATATTCTATCTTTAGATGGTATTAAGGTGTCCAAGTGTATTTCGACTTTTCATCAATAAATTTCACAAAGTACTTATTATTATCTCTTGATAAACATTGGGAAGTCCATACATCCGAGTGGACCTAATCAAAAACATTTTTCATATATGGTACAGGACTTAGGAAATACATTTTTACAATGTTTTCCTAAAATACGAGACTCACAAACCGAGTTATTATACGAAATATTAGGAAAAATTATTTCCAAGGCACGCGACTGAGGATGTCCCAATCTAGTGTGCCATATTGCATTCGAACTATTAGCTAAGCATGAATTAAAACTTGATAAAGTAGGATCGCTTGTAGAATCTTCTAAGATGTAAAGTCTCCTATTGTGTTTCTTTCTCCAAGAACCTTTCTGGTCTTAATATCTTGAAAATTGAAACTATTAGGCCCAAAGATAGCATAAGCATCAAGATCAGTAGTGGCTCTCTTAACCGATACAAAATTCGAAGTGAAAGATGGCATGTAGAAAGCTGAAAAGCACAAATTTCTTCACTCTCATGGTCTTGACTAACTATTGGCTCCATTCCTCCTATTTCTTCTTCTTCATGATGAGCTTGGTCTTGATTACCATTATCCAAGTTGTTTGTTTCTTCCTCACTGTTATTTTTGAGAATTTGGTCTTTCTTGTGGCTGATGATCTGGTAGCTCTTTATGAGAGTCTCTTGGAGCCGGATTTCCCAGATGATTGAGTAAGAACTCTAAGCTAGCGGTTCTATCCGAAGGAGAATGGGCTAGGTCTTTAACACTATCCCAGTTTTGCTTCCTGTCAAAGTAACCTTGGTTTTCTATGAACTTCACCTCTCTTGAAACCAGGGTTCACTTCCGGATGGGGTCATAGCACTTATACCTCTTTTGAGTGGTAGAATAGCTTATGAATACACATCTTGTGCTTCTGGCTTCTAGTTTTGTCCCTTTGAGTACCTGGGACAAATAGAAAACACAAACACCCTAGAACTCGTAAGTGATTGATAAAGGGTTTATTGTGATTTAAAACTTCAAAGCGAGAGACATCCTTTATGACTCTTGTTGGAATTCGGTTGATAAGACAGCAAGTCGTCATGACTTCATCTCCCCTAGCTACTTCCATGAGATGCGTATTCTTTCTTTCAACTACACCATTTTGTTGAGGTGTATGGGCAGCTCGTTTGGTGGATTATTCCATGCTTAGCTAGGTGTTCTTTGAATTTGTGGCTTGTATATTCCCCTCCACTATCCGTTCGAAGTACCTTAACATTTGTTTTCAATTGATAGGTAATGTAGTTCTGAAAATTAATGAAAGCGTCAAATATTCTATCTTTAGATGGTATTAAGGTGTCCAAGTGTATTTCGACTTTTCATCAATAAATTTCACAAAGTACTTATTATTATCTCTTGATAAACATTGGGAAGTCCATACATCCGAGTGGACCTAATCAAAAACATTTCTCATATATGGTACAGGACTTAGGAAATACATTTTTACAATGTTTTCCTAAAATACGAGACTCCCAAACCGAGTTATTATACGAAATATTAGGAAAAATTATTTCCAAGGCACGCGACTGAGGATGTCCCAATCTAGTGTGCCATATTGCATTCGAACTACTAGCTAAGCATGAATTAAAACTTGATAAAATAGGATCGCCTGTAGAATCTTCTAAGATGTAAAGTCTCCTGTTGTGTTTCCTTCTCCAAGAACCTTTCTGGTCTTAATATCTTGAAAATGGAAACTATTAGGCCCAAAGATAGCGTAAGCATCAAGATCAGTAGTGGCTCTCTTAACCGATACAAAATTCGAAGTGAAAGATGGCATGTAGAAAGCTGAAGAGCACAAATTTCTTCACTCTCATGGTCTTGACTAACTATTGGCTCCATTCCTCCTATTTCTTCTTCTTCATGATGAGCTTGGTCTTGATTACCATTATCCAAGTTGTTTGTTTCTTCCTCACTGTTATTTTTGAGAATTTGGTCTTTCTTGTGGCTGATGATCTGGTAGCTCTTTATGAGAGTCTCTTGGAGCCGGATTTCCCAGATGATTGAGTAAGAACTCTAAGATAGCGGTTCTATCCGAAGGAGAATGGGCTAGGTCTTTAACACTATCCCAGTTTTGCTTCCTGTCAAAGTAACCTTGGTTTTCTATGAACTTCACCTCTCTTGAAACCAGGGTTCACTTCAGGATGGGGTCATAGCACTTATACCTCTTTTGAGTGGTAGAATAGCTTATGAATACACATCTTGTGCTTTTGGCTTCTAGTTTTGTCCCTTTGAGTACCTGGGACAAATAGAAAACACAAACACCCTAGAACTCGTAAGTGATTGATAAAGGGTTTATTGTGATTTAAAACTTCAAAGCGAGAGACATCCTTTATGACTCTTGTTGGAATTCGGTTGATAAGACAGCAAGTCGTCATGACTTCATCTCCCCTAGCTACTTCCATGAGATGAGTATTTTTTCTTTCAACTACACCATTTTGTTGAGGTGTATGGGCAGCTCGTTTGGTGGATTATTCCATGCTTAGCTAGGTGTTCTTTGAATTTGTGGCTTGTATATTCCCCTCCACTATCCGTTCGAAGTACCTTAACATTTGTTTTCAATTGATAGGTAATGTAGTTCTGAAAATTAATGAAAGTGTCAAATATTCTATCTTTAGATGGTATTAAGGTGTCCAAGTGTATTTCGACTTTTCATCAATAAATTTCACAAAGTACTTATTATTATCTCTTGATAAACATTGGGAAGTCCATACATCCGAGTGGACCTAATCAAAAACATTTCTCATATATGGTACAGGACTTAGGAAATACATTTTTACAATGTTTTCCTAAAATACGAGACTCACAAACCGAGTTATTATACGAAATATTAGGAAAAATTATTTCCAAGGCACGCGACTGAGGATGTCCCAATCTAGTGTGCCATATTGCATTCGAACTACTAGCTAAGCATGAATTAAAACTTGATAAAGTAGGATCGCTTGTAGAATCTTCTAAGATGTAAAGTCTCCTGTTGTGTTTCTTTCTCCAAGAACCTTTCTGGTCTTAATATCTTGAAAATTGAAACTATTAGGCCCAAAGATAGCATAAGCATCAAGATAAGTAGTGGCTCTCTTAACTGATACAAAATTCGAAGTGAAAGATGGCATGCAGAAAGCTGAAAAGCACAAATTTCTTCACTCTCATGGTCTTGACTAACTATTGGCTCCATTCCTCCTATTTCTTCTTCTTCATGATGAGCTTGGTCTTGATTACCATTATCCAAGTTGTTTGTTTCTTCCTCACTGTTATTTTTGAGAATTTGGTCTTTCATGTGGCTGATGATCTGGTAGCTCTTTATGAGAGTCTCTTGGAGCCGGATTTCCCAGATGATTGAGTAAGAACTCTAAGCTGGCGGTTCTATCCGAAGGAGAACGGGCTAGGTCTTTAACACTATCCCAATTTTGCTAAAATACGAGACTCACAAACCGAGTTATTATACGAAATATTTCGCAAAATTATTTCCAAGGCACGCGACTGAGGATGTCCCAATCTAGTGTGTCATATTGCATTCGAACTACTAGCTAAGCATGAATTAAAACTTGATAAAGTAGGATCGCTTGTAGAATCTTCTAAGATGTAAAGTCTCCTGTTGTGTTTCCTTCTCCAAGAACCTTTCTGGTCTTAATATCTTGAAAATTGAAACTATTAGGCCCAAAGATAGGGTAAGCATCAAGATCAGTAGTGGCTCTCTTAACCGATACAAAATTCAAAGTGAAAGATGGCATGTAGAAAGCTGAAGAGCACAAATTTCTTCACTCTCATGGTCTTGACTAACTATTGGCTCCATTCCTCCTATTTCTTCTTCTTCATGATGAGCTTGGTCTTGATTACCATTATCCAAGTTGTTTGTTTCTTCCTCACTGTTATTTTTGAGAATTTGGTCTTTCTTGTGGCTGACGATCTGGTAGCTCTTTATGAGAGTCTCTTGGAGCCGTATTTCCCAGATGATTGAGTAAGAACTCTAAGCTGGCGGTTCTATCCGAAGGAGAACGGGCTAGGTCTTTAACACTATCCCAATTTTGCTAAAATACGAGACTCACAAACCGAGTTATTATACGAAATATTTCGCAAAATTATTTCCAAGACACGCGACTGAGGATGTCCCAATCTAGTGTGTCATATTGCATTCGAACTACTAGCTAAGCATGAATTAAAACTTGATAAAGTAGGATCGCTTGTAGAATCTTCTAAGATGTAAAGTCTCCTGTTGTGTTTCCTTCTCCAAGAACCTTTCTGGTCTTAATATCTTGAAAATTGAAACTATTAGGCCCAAAGATAGGGTAAGCATCAAGATCAGTAGTGGCTCTCTTAACCGATACAAAATTCAAAGTGAAAGATGGCATGTAGAAAGCTGAAGAGCACAAATTTCTTCACTCTCATGGTCTTGACTAACTATTGGCTCCATTCCTCCTATTTCTTCTTTTTCATGATGAGCTTGGTCTTGATTACCATTATCCAAGTTGTTTGTTTCTTCCTCACTGTTATTTTCAGAATTTGGTCTTTCTTGTGGCTGATGATCTGGTAGGTCTTTGTGAGAGTCTCTTCGAGCCGGATTTCCCAGATGATTGAGTAAGAACTCTAAGCTGGCGGTTCTATCCGAAGGAGAACGGGCTAGGTCTTTAACACTATCCCAATTTTGTTTCCTGTCAAAGTAACCTTGGTTTTCTATGAACGTCACCTCTCTTGAAACCAGGGTTCACTTCCGGATGGGGTCATAGCACTTATACCTCTTTTGAGTGGTAGAATAGCTTATGAATACACATCTTGTGCTTCTGGCTTCTAGTTTTGTCCCTTTGAGTACCTGGGACAAATAGAAAACACAAACACCCTAGAACTCGTAAGTGATTGATAAAGGGTTTATTGTGATTTAAAACTTCAAAGCGAGAGACATCCTTTATGACTCTTGTTGGAATTCGGTTGATAAGACAGCAAGTCGTCATGACTTCATCTCCCCTAGCTACTTCCATGAGATGCGTATTTTTTCTTTCAACTACACCATTTTGTTGAGGTGTATGGGCAGCTCGTTTGGTGGATTATTCCATGCTTAGCTAGGTGTTCTTTGAATTTGTGGCTTGTATATTCCCCTCCACTATCCGTTCGAAGTACCTTAACATTTGTTTTCAATTGATAGGTAATGTAGTTCTGAAAATTAATGAAAGCGTCAAATATTCTATCTTTAGATGGTATTAAGGTGTCCAAGTGTATTTCGACTTTTCATCAATAAATTTCACAAAGTACTTATTATTATCTCTTGATAAACATTGGGAAGTCCATACATCCGAGTGGACCTAATCAAAATCATTTCTCATATATGGTACAGGACTTAGGAAATACATTTTTACAATGTTTTCCTAAAATACGAGACTCACAAACCGAGTTATTATACGAAATATTAGGAAAAATTATTTCCAAGGCACGCGACTGAGGATGTCCCAATCTAGTGTGCCATATTGCATTCGAACTACTAGCTAAGCATGAATTAAAACTTGATAAAATAGGATCGCCTGTAGAATCTTCTAAGATGTAAAGTCTCCTGTTGTGTTTCCTTCTCCAACAACCTTTCTGGTCTTAATATCTTGAAAATGGAAACTATTAGGCCCAAAGATAGCGTAAGCATCAAGATCAGTAGTGGCTCTCTAAACCGATACAAAATTTGAAGTGAAAGATGGCATGTAGAAAGCTGAAGAGCACAAATATCTTCACTCTCATGGTCTTGACTAACTATTGGCTCCATTCCTCCTATTTCTTCTTCTTCATGATGAGCTTGGTCTTGATTACCATTATCCAAGTTGTTTGTTTCTTCCTCACTGTTATTTTTGAGAATTTGGTCTTTCTTGTGGCTGATGATCTGGTAGCTCTTTATGAGAGTCTCTTGGAGCCGGATTTCCCAGATGATTGAGTAAGAACTCTAAGCTAGCGGTTCTATCCGAAGGAGAACGGGCTAGGTCTTTAACACTATCCCAGTTTTGCTTCCTGTCAAAGTAACCTTGGTTTTCTATGAACTTCACCTCTCTTGAAACCAGGGTTCACTTCCGGATGGGGTCATAGCACTTATACCTCTTTTGAGTGGTAGAATAGCTTATGAATACACATCTTGTGCTTTTGGCTTCTAGTTTTGTCCCTTTGAGTACCTGGGACAAATAGAAAACACAAACACCCTAGAACTCGTAAGTGATTGATAAAGGGTTTATTGTGATTTAAAACTTCAAAGCGAGAGACGTCCTTTATGACTCTTGTTGGAATTCAGTTGATAAGACAGCAAGTCGTCATGACTTCATCTCCCCTAGCTACTTCCATGAGATGCGTATTCTTTCTTTCAACTACACCATTTTGTTGAGGTGTATGGGCAGCTCGTTTGGTGGATTATTCCATGCTTAGCTAGGTGTTCTTTGAATTTGTGGCTTGTATATTCCCCTCCACTATCCGTTCGAAGTACCTTAACATTTGTTTTCAATTGATAGGTAATGTAGTTCTGAAAATTAATGAAAGCGTCAAATATTCTATCTTTAGATGGTATTAAGGTGTCCAAGTGTATTTCGACTTTTCATCAATAAATTTCACAAAGTACTTATTATTATCTCTTGATAAACATTGGGAAGTCCATACATCCGAGTGGACCTAATTAAAAACATTTTTCATATATGGTACAGGACTTAGGAAATACATTTTTACAGTGTTTTCCTAAAATACGAGACTCACAAACCGAGTTATTATACGAAATATTAGGAAAAATTATTTCCAAGGCACGCGACTGAGGATGTCCCAATCTAGTGTGCCATATTGCATTCGAACTATTAGCTAAGCATGAATTAAAACTTGATAAAGTAGGATCGCTTGTAGAATCTTCTAAGATGTAAAGTCTCCTGTTCTGTTTCTTTCTCCAAGAACCTTTCTGGTCTTAATATTTTGAAAATTGAAACTATTAGGCCCAAAGATAGCATAAGCATCAAGATCAGTAGTGGCTCTCTTAACCGATACAAAATTCGAAGTGAAAGATGGCATGCAGAAAGCTGAAAAGCACAAATTTCTTCACTCTCATGGTCTTGACTAACTATTGGCTCCATTCCTCCTATTTCTTCTTCTTCATGATGAGCTTGGTCTTGATTACCATTATCCAAGTTGTTTGTTTCTTCCTCACTGTTATTTTTGAGAATTTGGTCTTTCTTGTGGCTGATGATCTGGTAGCTCTTTATGAGAGTCTCTTGGAGCCGGATTTCCCAGATGATTGAGTAAGAACTCTAAGCTGGCGGTTCTATCCGAAGGAGAACGGGCTAGGTCTTTAACACTATCCCAATTTTGCTAAAATACGAGACTCACAAACCGAGTTATTATACGAAATATTTCGCAAAATTATTTCCAAGGCACGCGACTGAGGATGTCCCAATCTAGTGTGTCATATTGCATTCGAACTACTAGCTAAGCATGAATTAAAACTTGATAAAGTAGGATCGCTTGTAGAATCTTCTAAGATGTAAAGTCTCCTGTTGTGTTTCCTTCTCCAAGAACCTTTCTGGTCTTAATATCTTGAAAATTGAAACTATTAGGCCCAAAGATAGGGTAAGCATCAAGATCAGTAGTGGCTCTCTTAACCGATACAAAATTCAAAGTGAAAGATGGCATGTAGAAAGCTGAAGAGCACAAATTTCTTCACTCTCATGGTCTTGACTAACTATTGGCTCCATTCCTCCTATTTCTTCTTCTTCATGATGAGCTTGGTCTTGATTACCATTATCCAAGTTGTTTGTTTCTTCCTCACTGTTATTTTTGAGAATTTGGTCTTTCTTGTGGCTGATGATCTGGTAGCTCTTTATGAGAGTCTCTTGGAGCCGGATTTCCCAGATGATTGAGTAAGAACTCTAAGCTGGCGGTTCTATCCGAAGGAGAATGGGCTAGGTCTTTAACACTATCCCAATTTTGCTTCTTGTCAAAGTAACCTTGGTTTTCTATGAACTTCACCTCTCTTGAAACCAGGGTTCACTTCCGGATGGGGTCATAGCACTTATACCTCTTTTGAGTGGTAGAATAGCTTATGAATACACATCTTGTGCTTTTGGCTTCTAGTTTTGTCCCTTTGAGTACCTGGGACAAATAGAAAACACAAACACCCTAGAACTCGTAAGTGATTGATAAAGGGTTTATTGTGATTTAAAACTTCAAAGCGAGAGACATCCTTTATGACTCTTGTTGGAATTCGGTTGATAAGACAGCAAGTCGTCATGACTTCATCTCCCCTAGCTACTTCCATGAGATGCGTATTTTTTCTTTCAACTACACCATTTTGTTGAGGTGTATGGGCAGCTCGTTTGGTGGATTATTCCATGCTTAGCTAGGTGTTCTTTGAATTTGTGGCTTGTATATTCCCCTCCACTATCCGTTCGAAGTACCTTAACATTTGTTTTCAATTGATAGGTAATGTAGTTCTGAAAATTAATGAAAGCGTCAAATATTCTATCTTTAGATGGTATTAAGGTGTCCAAGTGTATTTCGACTTTTCATCAATAAATTTCACAAAGTACTTATTATTATCTCTTGATAAACATTGGGAAGTCCATACATCCGAGTGGACCTAATCAAAAACATTTTTCATATATGGTACAGGACTTAGGAAATACATTTTTACAATGTTTTCCTAAAATACGAGACTCACAAACCGAGTTATTATACGAAATATTAGGAAAAATTATTTCCAAGGCACGCGACTGAGGATGTCCCAATCTAGTGTGCCATATTGCATTCGAACTATTAGCTAAGCATGAATTAAAACTTGATAAAGTAGGATCGCTTGTAGAATCTTCTAAGATGTAAAGTCTCCTGTTGTGTTTCTTTCTCCAAGAACCTTTCTGGTCTTAATATCTTGAAAATTGAAACTATTAGGCCCAAAGATAGCATAAGCATCAAGATCAGTAGTGGCTCTCTTAACCGATACAAAATTCAAAGTGAAAGATGGCATGCAGAAAGCTGAAAAGCACAAATTTCTTCACTCTCATGGTCTTGACTAACTATTGGCTCCATTCCTCCTATTTCTTCTTCTTCATGATGAGCTTGGTCTTGATTACCATTATCCAAGTTGTTTGTTTCTTCCTCACTGTTATTTTTGAGAATTTGGTCTTTCTTGTGGCTGATGATCTGGTAGCTCTTTATGAGAGTCTCTTGGAGCCGGATTTCCCAGATGATTGAGTAAGAACTGTAAGCTGGCGGTTCTATCCGAAGGAGAACGGGCTAGGTCTTTAACACTATCCCAATTTTGCTAAAATACGAGACTCACAAACCGAGTTATTATACGAAATATTTCGCAAAATTATTTCCAAGGCACGCGACTGAGGATGTCCCAATCTAGTGTGTCATATTGCATTCGAACTACTAGCTAAGCATGAATTAAAACTTGATAAAGTAGGATCGCTTGTAGAATCTTCTAAGATGTAAAGTCTCCTGTTGTGTTTCCTTCTCCAAGAACCTTTCTGGTCTTAATATCTTGAAAATTGAAACTATTAGGCCCAAAGATAGGGTAAGCATCAAGATCAGTAGTGGCTCTCTTAACCGATACAAAATTCAAAGTGAAAGATGGCATGTAGAAAGCTGAAGAGCACAAATTTCTTCACTCTCATGGTCTTGACTAACTATTGGCTCCATTCCTCCTATTTCTTCTTCTTCATGATGAGCTTGGTCTTGATTACCATTATCCAAGTTGTTTGTTTCTTCCTCACTGTTATTTTTGAGAATTTGGTCTTTCTTGTGGCTGATGATCTGGTAGGTCTTTATGAGAGTCTCTTGGAGCCGGATTTCCCAGATGATTGAGTAAGAACTCTAAGCTAGCGGTTCTATTCGAAGGAGAACGGGCTAGGTCTTTAACACTATCCCAGTTTTGCTTCCTGTCAAAGTAACCTTGGTTTTCTATGAACTTCACCTCTCTTGAAACCAGGGTTCACTTCAGGATGGGGTCATAGCACTTATACCTCTTTTGAGTGGTAGAATAGCTTATGAATACACATCTTGTGCTTTTGGCTTCTAGTTTTGTCCCTTTGAGTACCTGGGACAAATAGAAAACACAAACACCCTAGAACTCGTAAGTGATTGATAAAGGGTTTATTGTGATTTAAAACTTCAAAGCGAGAGACGTCCTTTATGACTCTTGTTGGAATTCGGTCGATAAGACAGCAAGTCGTCATGACTTCATCTCCCCTAGCTACTTCCATGAGATGCGTATTCTTTCTTTCAACTACACCATTTTGTTGAGGTGTATGGGCAGCTCGTTTGGTGGATTATTCCATGCTTAGCTAGGTGTTCTTTGAATTTGTGGCTTGTATATTCCCCTCCACTATCCGTTCGAAGTACCTTAACATTTGTTTTCAATTGATAGGTAATGTAGTTCTGAAAATTAATGAAAGCGTCAAATATTCTATCTTTAGATGGTATTAAGGTGTCCAAGTGTATTTCGACTTTTCATCAATAAATTTCACAAAGTACTTATTATTATCTCTTGATAAACATTGGGAAGTCCATACATCCGAGTGGACCTAATCAAAAACATTTTTCATATATGGTACAGGACTTAGGAAATACATTTTTACAATGTTTTCCTAAAATACGAGACTCACAAACCGAGTTATTATACGAAATATTAGGAAAAATTATTTCCAAGGCACGCGACTGAGGATGTCCCAATCTAGTGTGCCATATTGCATTCGAACTATTAGCTAAGCATGAATTAAAACTTGATAAAGTAGGATCGCTTGTAGAATCTTCTAAGATGTAAAGTCTCCTGTTGTGTTTCTTTCTCCAAGAACCTTTCTGGTCTTAATATCTTGAAAATTGAAACTATTAGGCCCAAAGATAGCATAAGCATCAAGATCAGTAGTGGCTCTCTTAACCGATACAAAATTCGAAGTGAAAGATAGCATGCAGAAAGCTGAAAAGCACAAATTTCTTCACTCTCATGGTCTTGACTAACTATTGGCTCCATTCCTCCTATTTCTTCTTCTTCATGATGAGCTTGGTCTTGATTACCATTATCCAAGTTGTTTGTTTCTTCCTCACTGTTATTTTTGAGAATTTGGTCTTTCTTGTGGCTGATGATCTGGTAGCTCTTTATGAGAGTCTCTTGGAGCCGGATTTCCCAGATGATTGAGTAAGAACTGTAAGCTGGCGGTTCTATCCGAAGGAGAACGGGCTAGGTCTTTAACACTATCCCAATTTTGCTAAAATACGAGACTCACAAACCGAGTTATTATACGAAATATTTCGCAAAATTATTTCCAAGGCACGCGACTGAGGATGTCCCAATCTAGTGTGCCATATTGCATTCGAACTAATAGCTAAGTATGAATTAAAACTTGATAAAATAGGATCGCTTGTAGAATCTTCTAAGATGTAAAGTCTCCTGTTGTGTTTCCTTCTCCAAGAACCTTTCTGTTCTTAATATCTTGAAAATGGAAACTATTAGGCCCAAAGATAGCGTAAGCATCAAGATCAGTAGTGGCTCTCTTAACCGATACAAAATTCGAAGTGAAAGATGGCATGTAGAAAGCTGAAGAGCACAAATTTCTTCACTCTCATGGTCTTGACTAACTATTGGCTCCATTCCTCCTATTTCTTCTTCTTCATGATGAGCTTGGTCTTGATTACCATTATCCAAGTTGTTTGTTTCTTCCTCACTGTTATTTTTGAGAATTTGGTCTTTCTTGTGGCTGATGATCTGGTAGCTCTTTATGAGAGTCTCTTGGAGCCGGATTTCCCAGATGATTGAGTAAGAACTCTAAGCTAGCGGTTCTATCCGAAGGAGAACGGGCTAGGTCTTTAACACTATCCCAATTTTGCTAAAATACGAGACTCACAAACCGAGTTATTATACGAAATATTAGGCAAAATTATTTCAAAGGCACGTGACTGAGGATGTCCCAATCTAGTGTGCCATATTGCATTCGAACTACTAGCTAAGCATGAATTAAAACTTGATAAAATAGGATCGCTCGTAGAATCTTCTAAGATGTAAAGTCTCCTGCTGTGTTTCCTTCTCCAAGAACCTTTCTGGTCTTAATATCTTGAAAATGGAAACTATTAGGCCCAAAGATAGCGTAAGCACCAAGATCAGTAGTGGCTCTCTTAACCGAGACAAAATTCGAAGTGAAAGATGGCATGTAGAAAGCTGAAGAGCACAAATTTCTTCACTCTCATGGTCTTGACTAACTATTGGCACCATTCCTCTTATTTCTTCTTCTTCATGATGAGCTTGGTCTTGATTACCATTATCCAAGTTGTTTGTTTCTTCCTCACTGTTATTTTCAGAATTTGGTCTTTCTTGTGGCTGATGATCTGGTAGCTCTTTATGAGAGTCTCTTGGAGCCGGATTTCCCAGATGATTGAGTAAGAACTCTAAGCTGGTGGTTCTATCCGAAGGAAAACGGGCTAGGTCTTTAACACTATCCCAATTTTGCTTCTTGTCAAAGTAACCTTGGTTTTCTATGAACTTCACCTCTCTTGAAACCAGGGTTCACTTCCGGATGGGGTCATAGCACTTATACCTCTTTTGAGTGGTAGAATAGCTTATGAATACACATCTTGTGCTTTTGGCTTCTAGTTTTGTCCCTTTGAGTACCTGGGACAAATAGAAAACACAAACACCCTAAAACTCGTAAGTGATTGATAAAGAGTTTATTGTGATTTAAAACTTCAAAGCGAGAGACGTCCTTTATGACTCTTGTTGGAATTCGGTTGATAAGACAACAAGTCGTCATGACTTCATCTCCCCAGAAACTTCTTTGTAGGTTGGCATGGAACAACATAGCTCTGGCTACTTCCATGAGATGCCTATTCTTTCTTTCAACTACACCATTTTGTTGAGGTGTGTATGGGCAGCTCGTTTGGTGGATTATTCCATGCTTAGCTAGGTGTTCTTTGAATTTGTGGCTTGTATATTCCCCTCCACTATCCGTTCGAAGTACCTTAACATTTTTTTTCAATTGATAGGTAATGTAGTTCTGAAAATTAATGAAAGCGTCAAATATTCTATCTTTAGATGGTATTAAGGTGTCCAAGTGTATTTCGGCTTTTCATCAATAAATTTCACAAAGTACTTATTATTATCTCTTGATAAACATTGGGAAGTCCATACATCCGAGTGGACCTAATCAAAAACATTTTTCATATATGGTACAGGACTTAGGAAATACATTTTTACAATGTTTTCCTAAAATACGAGACTCACAAACCGAGTTATTATACGAAATATTAGGCAAAATTATTTCCAAGGCACGCGACTGATGATGTCCCAATCTAGTGTGCCATATTGCATTCGAACTACTAGCTAAGCATGAATTAAAACTTGATAAAGTAGGATCGCTTGTAGAATCTTCTAAGATGTAAAGTCTCCTGTTGTGTTTCTTTCTCCAAGAACTTTTCTGGTCTTAATATCTTGAAAATTGAAACTATTAGGCCCAAAGATAGCGTAAGCATCAAGATCAGTAGTGGCTCTCTTAACCGATACAAAATTCGAAGTGAAAGATGGCATGTAGAAAGCTGAAGAGCACAAATTTCTTCACTCTCATGGTCTTGACTAACTATTGGTACCATTCCTCTTATTTCTTCTTCTTCATGATGAGCTTGGTCTTGATTACCATTATCCAAGTTGTTTGTTTCTTCCTCACTGTTATTTTCAGAATTTGGTCTTTCTTGTGGCTGATGATCTGGTAGCTCTTTATGAGAGTCTCTTGGAGCCGGATTTCCCAGATGATTGAGTAAGAACTCTAAGCTGGTGGTTCTATCCGAAGGAGAACGGGCTAGGTCTTTAACACTATCCCAATTTTGCTTCTTGTCAAAGTAACCTTGGTTTTCTATGAACGTCACCTCTCTTGAAACCAGGGTTCACTTCCGGATGGGGTCATAGCACTTATACCTCTTTTGAGTGGTAGAATAGCTTATGAATACACATCTTGTGCTTTTGGCTTCTAGTTTTGTCCCTTTGAGTACCTGGGACAAATAGAAAACACAAACACCCTAAAACTCGTAAGTGATTGATAAAGAGTTTATTGTGATTTAAAACTTCAAAGCGAGAGACATCCTTTATGACTCTTGTTGGAATTCGGTTGATAAGACAGCAAGTCGTCATGACTTCATCTCCCCTAGCTACTTCCATGAGATGCGTATTTTTTCTTTCAACTACACCATTTTGTTGAGGTGTATGGGCAGCTCGTTTGGTGGATTATTCCATGCTTAGCTAGGTGTTCTTTGAATTTGTGGCTTGTATATTCCCCTCCACTATCCGTTCGAAGTACCTTAACATTTGTTTTCAATTGATAGGTAATGTAGTTCTGAAAATTAATGAAAGCGTCAAATATTCTATCTTTAGATGGTATTAAGGTGTCCAAGTGTATTTCGACTTTTCATCAATAAATTTCACAAAGTACTTATTATTATCTCTTGATAAACATTGGGAAGTCCATACATCCGAGTGGACCTAATCAAAAACATTTTTCATATATGGTACAGGACTTAGGAAATACATTTTTACAATGTTTTCCTAATATACGAGACTCACAAACCGAGTTATTATACGAAATATTAGGCAAAATTATTTCCAAGGCACGCGACTGAGGATGTCCCAATCTAGTGTGCCATATTGCATTCGAACTACTAGCTAAGCATGAATTAAAACATGATAAAGTAGGATCGCTTGTAGAATCTTCTAAGATGTAAAGTCTCATGTTGTGTTTCTTTCTCCAAAAACTTTTCTGGTCTTAATATCTTGAAAATTGAAACTATTAGGCCCAAAGATAGCGTAAGCATCAAGATCAGTAGTGGATTTCTTAACCGATACAAAATTCGAAGTGAAAGATGGCATGTAGAAAGGTGAAGAGCACAAATTTCTTCACTCTCATGGTCTTGACTAACTATTGGCTCCATTCCTCCTATTTCTTCTTTTTCATGATGAGCTTGGTCTTGATTACCATTATCCAAGTTGTTTGTTTCTTCCTCACTGTTATTTTCAGAATTTGGTCTTTCTTGTGGCTGATGATCTGGTAGGTCTTTGTGAGAGTCTCTTGGAGCCGGATTTCCCAGATGATTGAGTAAGAACTCTAAGCTGGCGGTTCTATCCGAAGGAGAACGGGCTAGGTCTTTAACACTATCCCAATTTTGTTTCCTATCAAAGTAACCTTGGTTTTCTATGAACGTCACCTCTCTTGAAACCAGGGTTCACTTCCGGATGGGGTCATAGCACTTATACCTCTTTTGAGTGGTAGAATAGCTTATGAATACACATCTTGTGCTTTTGGCTTCTAGTTTTGTCCCTTTGAGTACCTGGGACAAATAGAAAACACAAACACCCTAGAACTCGTAAGTGATTGATAAAGGGTTTATTGTGATTTAAAACTTCAAAGCGAGAGACGTCCTTTATGACTCTTGTTGGAATTCTGTTGATAAGACAGCAAGTCGTCATGACTTCATCTCCCCAGAAACTTCTTTGTAGGTTGGAATGGAACAACATAACTCTAGCTACTTCCATGAGATGCCTATTCTTTCTTTCAACTACACCATTTTGTTGAGGTGTGTATGGGCAGCTCGTTTGGTGGATTATTCCATGCTTAGCTAGGTGTTCTTTGAATTTGTGGCTTGTATATTCCCCTCCACTATCCGTTCGAAGTACCTTAACATTTGTTTTCAATTGATAGGTAATGTAGTTCTGAAAATTAATGAAAGCGTCAAATATTCTATCTTTAGATGGTATTAAGGTGTCCAAGTATATTTCGACTTTTCATCAATAAATTTCACAAAGTACTAATTATTATCTCTTGATAAACATTGGGAAGTCCATACAACCGAGTGGACCTAATCAAAAACATTTTTCATATATGGTATAGGACTTAGGAAATACATTTTTACAATGTTTTCCTAAAATACGAGACTCACAAACCGAGTTATTATACGAAATATTAGGCAAAATTATTTCCAAGGCACGCGACTGAGGATGTCCCAATCTAGTGTGCCATATTGCATTCGAACTACTAGCTAAGCATGAATTAAAACTTGATAAAGTAGGATCGCTTGTAGAATCTTCTAAGATGTAAAGTCTCCTGTTGTGTTTCTTTCTCCAAGAACTTTTCTGGTCTTAATATCTTGAAAATTGAAACTATTAGGCCCAAAGATAGCGTAAGCATCAAGATCAGTAGTGGCTCTCTTAACCGATGCAAAATTCGAAGTGAAAGATGGCATGTAGAAAGGTGAAGAGCACAAATTTCTTCACTCTCATGGTCTTGACTAACTATTGGCTCCATTCCTCCTATTTCTTCTTCTTCATGATCAGCTTGGTCTTGATTACCATTATCCAAGTTGTTTGTTTCTTCCTCACTGTTATTTTCAGAATTTGGTCTTTCTTGTGGCTGATGATCTGGTAGCTCTTTATGAGAGTCTCTTGGAGCCGGATTTCCCAGATGATTGAGTAAGAATTCTAAGATGGCGGTTCTATCCGAAGGAGAACGGGCTAGGTCTTTAACACTATCCCAATTTTGCTTCTTGTCAAAGTAACCTTGGTTTTCTATGAACTTCACCTCTCTTGAAACCAGGGTTCACTTCCGGATGGGGTCATAGCACTTATACCTCTTTTGAGTGGTAGAATAGCTTATGAAAACACATCTTGTTCTTTTGGATTCTAGTTTTGTCCCTTTGAGTACCTGGGACAAATAGAAAACACAAACACCCTAAAACTCATAAGTGATTGATAAAGAGTTTATTGTGATTTAAAACTTCAAAGCGAGAGACGTCCTTTATGACTCTTGTTGGAATTCGGTTGATAAGACAACAAGTCGTCATGACTTCATCTCCCCAGAAACTTCTTTGTAGGTTGGAATGGAACAACATAGCTCTAGCTACTTCCATGAGATGCCTATTCTTTCTTTCAACTACACCATTTTGTTGAGGTGTGTATGGGCAGCTCGTTTGGTGGATTATTCCATGCTTAGCTAGGTGTTCTTTGAATTTGTGGCTTGTATATTCCCCTCCACTATCCGTTCGAAGTACCTTAACATTTGTTTTCAATTGATAGGTAATGTAGTTCTGAAAATTAATGAAAGCGTCAAATATTCTATCTTTAGATGGTATTAAGGTGTCCAAGTGTATTTCGACTTTTCATCAATAAATTTCACAAAGTACTTATTATTATCTCTTGATAAACATTGGGAAGTCCATACATCCGACTGGACCTAATCAAAAACATTTTTCATATATGGTACAGGACTTAGGAAATACATTTTTACAATGTTTTCCTAAAATACGAGAGTCACAAACCGAGTTATTATACGAAATATTAGGCAAAATTATTTCCAAGGCACGCGACTGAGGATGTCCCAATCTAGTGTGCCATATTGCATTCGAACTACTAGCTAAGCATGAATTAAAACTTGATAAAGTAGGATCGCTTATAGAATCTTCTAAGATGTAAAGTCTCCTGTTGTGTTTCTTTCTCCAAGAACTTTTCTGGTCTTAATATCTTGAAAATTGAAACTATTAGGCCCAAAGATAGCGTAAGCATCAAGATCAGTAGTGGATCTCTTAACCGATACAAAATTCGAAGTGAAAGATGGCATGTAGAAAGGTGAAGAGCACAAACTTCTTCACTCTCATGGTCTTGACTAACTATTGGCTCCTTTCCTCCTATTTCTTCTTCTTCATGATGAGCTTGGTCTTGATTACCATTATCCAAGTTGTTTGTTTCTTCCTCACTGTTATTTTCAGAATTTGGTCTTTCTTGTGGCTGATGATCTGGTAGCTCTTTATGAGAGTCTCTTGGAGCCGGATTTCCCAGATGATTGAGTAAGAACTCTAAGCTGGCGGTTCTATCCGAAGGAGAACGGGCTAGGTCTTTAACACTATCCCAATTTTGCTTCTTGTCAGAGTAACCTTGGTTTTTTATGAACTTCACCTCTCTTGAAACCAGGGTTCACTTCCGGATGGGGTCATAGCACTTATACCTCTTTTGAGTGGTAGAATAGCTTATGAATACACATCTTGTGCTTTTGGCTTCTAGTTTTGTCCCTTTGAGTACCTGGGACAAATAGAAAACACAAACACCCTAGAACTCGTAAGTGATTGATAAAGGGTTTATTGTGATTTAAAACTTCAAAGCGAGAGACGTCCTTTATGACTCTTGTTGGAATTCGGTTGATAAGACAGCAAGTCGTCATGACTTCATCTCCCCAGAAACTTCTTTGTAGGTTAAAATGGAACAACATAGCTCTAGCTACTTCCATGAGATGCCTATTCTTTCTTTCAACTACACCATTTTGTTGAGGTGTATGGGCAGCTCGTTTGGTGGATTATTCCATGCTTAGCTAGGTGTTCTTTGAATTTGCGGCTTGTATATTCCCCTCCACTATCCGTTCGAAGTACCTTAACATTTGTTTTCAATTGATAGGTAATTTAGTTCTGAAAATTAATGAAAGCGTCAAATATTCTATCTTTAGATGGTATTAAGGTGTCCAAGTGTATTTCGACTTTTCATCAATAAATTTCACAAAGTACTTATTATTATCTCTTGATAAACATTGGGAAGTTCATACATCCGAGTGGACCTAATCAAAAACATTTTTCATATATGGTACAGTACTTAGGAAATACATTTTTACAATGTTTTCCTAAAATACGAGACTCACAAACCGAGTTATTATACGAAAGATTAGGCAAAATTATTTCCAAGGCACGCGACTGAGGATGTCCCAATCTAGTGTGCCATATTGCATTCGAACTATTAGCTAAGCATGAATTAAAACTTGATAAAGTAGGATCGCTTGTAGAATCTTCTAAGATGTAAAGTCTCCTGTTGTGTTTCTTTCTCCAAGAACCTTTCTGGTCTTAATATCTTGAAAATTGAAACTATTAGGCCCAAAGATAGCGTAAGCATCAAGATCAGTAGTGGCTCTCTTAACCGATACAAAATTCGAAGTGAAATATGGCATGTAGAAAGCTGAAGAGCACAAATTTCTTCACTCTCATGGTCTTGACTAACTATTGGCTCCATTCCTCCTATTTCTTCTTCTTCATGATGAGCTTGGTCTTGATTACCATTATCCAAGTTGTTTGTTTCTTCCTCACTGTTATTTTTGAGAATTTGGTCTTTCTTGTGGCTGATGATCTGGTAGCTCTTTATGAGAGTCTCTTGGAGCCGGATTTCCCAGATGATTGAGTAAGAACTCTAAGCTAGCGGTTCTATCCGAAGGAGAACGGGCTAGGTCTTTAACACTATCCCAATTTTGCTAAAATACGAGACTCACAAACCGAGTTATTATACGAAATATTAGGCAAAATTATTTCAAAGGCACGTGACTGAGGATGTCCCAATCTAGTGTGCCATATTGCATTCGAACTACTAGCTAAGCATGAATTAAAACTTGATAAAATAGGATCGCTCGTAGAATCTTCTAAGATGTAAAGTCTCCTGCTGTGTTTCCTTCTCCAAGAACCTTTCTGGTCTTAATATCTTGAAAATGGAAACTATTAGGCCCAAAGATAGCGTAAGCACCAAGATCAGTAGTGGCTCTCTTAACCGAGACAAAATTCGAAGTGAAAGATGGCATGTAGAAAGCTGAAGAGCACAAATTTCTTCACTCTCATGGTCTTGACTAACTATTGGCACCATTCCTCTTATTTCTTCTTCTTCATGATGAGCTTGGTCTTGATTACCATTATCCAAGTTGTTTGTTTCTTCCTCACTGTTATTTTCAGAATTTGGTCTTTCTTGTGGCTGATGATCTGGTAGCTCTTTATGAGAGTCTCTTGGAGCCGGATTTCCCAGATGATTGAGTAAGAACTCTAAGCTGGTGGTTCTATCCGAAGGAGAACGGGCTAGGTCTTTAACACTATCCCAATTTTGCTTCTTGTCAAAGTAACCTTGGTTTTCTATGAACTTCACCTCTCTTGAAACCAGGGTTCACTTCCGGATGGGGTCATAGCACTTATACCTCTTTTGAGTGGTAGAATAGCTTATGAATACACATCTTGTGCTTTTGGCTTCTAGTTTTGTCCCTTTGAGTACCTGGGACAAATAGAAAACACAAACACCCTAAAACTCGTAAGTGATTGATAAAGAGTTTATTGTGATTTAAAACTTCAAAGCGAGAGACGTCCTTTATGACTCTTGTTGGAATTCGGTTGATAAGACAACAAGTCGTCATGACTTCATCTCCCCAGAAACTTCTTTGTAGGTTGGCATGGAACAACATAGCTCTGGCTACTTCCATGAGATGCCTATTCTTTCTTTCAACTACACCATTTTGTTGAGGTGTGTATGGGCAGCTCGTTTGGTGGATTATTCCATGCTTAGCTAGGTGTTCTTTGAATTTGTGGCTTGTATATTCCCCTCCACTATCCGTTCGAAGTACCTTAACATTTTTTTTCAATTGATAGGTAATGTAGTTCTGAAAATTAATGAAAGCGTCAAATATTCTATCTTTAGATGGTATTAAGGTGTCCAAGTGTATTTCGGCTTTTCATCAATAAATTTCACAAAGTACTTATTATTATCTCTTGATAAACATTGGGAAGTCCATACATCCGAGTGGACCTAATCAAAAACATTTTTCATATATGGTACAGGACTTAGGAAATACATTTTTACAATGTTTTCCTAAAATACGAGACTCACAAACCGAGTTATTATACGAAATATTAGGCAAAATTATTTCCAAGGCACGCGACTGATGATGTCCCAATCTTGTGTGCCATATTGCATTCGAACTACTAGCTAAGCATGAATTAAAACTTGATAAAGTAGGATCGCTTGTAGAATCTTCTAAGATGTAAAGTCTCCTGTTGTGTTTCTTTCTCCAAGAACTTTTCTGGTCTTAATATCTTGAAAATTGAAACTATTAGGCCCAAAGATAGCGTAAGCATCAAGATCAGTAGTGGCTCTCTTAACCGATACAAAATTCGAAGTGAATGATGGCATGTAGAAAGCTGAAGAGCACAAATTTCTTCACTCTCATGGTCTTGACTAACTATTGGTACCATTCCTCTTATTTCTTCTTCTTCATGATGAGCTTGGTCTTGATTACCATTATCCAAGTTGTTTGTTTCTTCCTCACTGTTATTTTCAGAATTTGGTCTTTCTTGTGGCTGATGATCTGGTAGCTCTTTATGAGAGTCTCTTGGAGCCGGATTTCCCAGATGATTGAGTAAGAACTCTAAGCTGGTGGTTCTATCCGAAGGAGAACGGGCTAGGTCTTTAACACTATCCCAATTTTGCTTCTTGTCAAAGTAACCTTGGTTTTCTATGAACGTCACCTCTCTTGAAACCAGGGTTCACTTCCGGATGGGGTCATAGCACTTATACCTCTTTTGAGTGGTAGAATAGCTTATGAATACACATCTTGTGCTTTTGGCTTCTAGTTTTGTCCCTTTGAGTACCTGGGACAAATAGAAAACACAAACACCCTAAAACTCGTAAGTGATTGATAAAGAGTTTATTGTGATTTAAAACTTCAAAGCGAGAGACATCCTTTATGACTCTTGTTGGAATTCGGTTGATAAGACAGCAAGTCGTCATGACTTCATCTCCCCTAGCTACTTCCATGAGATGCGTATTTTTTCTTTCAACTACACCATTTTGTTGAGGTGTATGGGCAGCTCGTTTGGTGGATTATTCCATGCTTAGCTAGGTGTTCTTTGAATTTGTGGCTTGTATATTCCCCTCCACTATCCGTTCGAAGTACCTTAACATTTGTTTTCAATTGATAGGTAATGTAGTTCTGAAAATTAATGAAAGCGTCAAATATTCTATCTTTAGATGGTATTAAGGTGTCCAAGTGTATTTCGACTTTTCATCAATAAATTTCACAAAGTACT
Organism: Cardamine chenopodiifolia; assembly: GCA_963922655.1. Taxonomy (NCBI): domain Eukaryota; kingdom Viridiplantae; phylum Streptophyta; class Magnoliopsida; order Brassicales; family Brassicaceae; genus Cardamine; species Cardamine chenopodiifolia. The sequence continues at coordinate 5,456,288 of OZ000479.1, forward strand.
TATTATTATCTCTTGATAAACATTGGGAAGTCCATACATCCGAGTGGACCTAATCAAAAACATTTTTCATATATGGTACAGGACTTAGGAAATACATTTTTACAATGTTTTCCTAATATACGAGACTCACAAACCGAGTTATTATACGAAATATTAGGCAAAATTATTTCCAAGGCACGCGACTGAGGATGTCCCAATCTAGTGTGCCATATTGCATTCGAACTACTAGCTAAGCATGAATTAAAACATGATAAAGTAGGATCGCTTGTAGAATCTTCTAAGATGTAAAGTCTCATGTTGTGTTTCTTTCTCCAAGAACTTTTCTGGTCTTAATATCTTGAAAATTGAAACTATTAGGCCCAAAGATAGCGTAAGCATCAAGATCAGTAGTGGATTTCTTAACCGATACAAAATTCGAAGTGAAAGATGGCATGTAGAAAGGTGAAGAGCACAAATTTCTTCACTCTCATGGTCTTGACTAACTATTGGCTCCATTCCTCCTATTTCTTCTTTTTCATGATGAGCTTGGTCTTGATTACCATTATCCAAGTTGTTTGTTTCTTCCTCACTGTTATTTTCAGAATTTGGTCTTTCTTGTGGCTGATGATCTGGTAGGTCTTTGTGAGAGTCTCTTGGAGCTGGATTTCCCAGATGATTGAGTAAGAACTCTAAGCTGGCGGTTCTATCCGAAGGAGAACGGGCTAGGTCTTTAACACTATCCCAATTTTGTTTCCTGTCAAAGTAACCTTGGTTTTCTATGAACGTCACCTCTCTTGAAACCAGGGTTCACTTCCGGATGGGGTCATAGCACTTATACCTCTTTTGAGTGGTAGAATAGCTTATGAATACACATCTTGTGCTTTTGGCTTCTAGTTTTGTCCCTTTGAGTACCTGGGACAAATAGAAAACACAAACACCCTAGAACTCGTAAGTGATTGATAAAGGGTTTATTGTGATTTAAAACTTCAAAGCGAGAGACGTCCTTTATGACTCTTGTTGGAATTCTGTTGATAAGACAGCAAGTCGTCATGACTTCATCTCCCCAGAAACTTCTTTGTAGGTTGGAATGGAACAACATAACTCTAGCTACTTCCATGAGATGCCTATTCTTTCTTTCAACTACACCATTTTGTTGAGGTGTGTATGGGCAGCTCGTTTGGTGGATTATTCCATGCTTAGCTAGGTGTTCTTTGAATTTGTGGCTTGTATATTCCCCTCCACTATCCGTTCGAAGTACCTTAACATTTGTTTTCAATTGATAGGTAATGTAGTTCTGAAAATTAATGAAAGCGTCAAATATTCTATCTTTAGATGGTATTAAGGTGTCCAAGTATATTTCGACTTTTCATCAATAAATTTCACAAAGTACTAATTATTATCTCTTGATAAACATTGGGAAGTCCATACATCCGAGTGGACCTAATCAAAAACATTTTTCATATATGGTATAGGACTTAGGAAATACATTTTTACAATGTTTTCCTAAAATACGAGACTCACAAACCGAGTTATTATACGAAATATTAGGCAAAATTATTTCCAAGGCACGCGACTGAGGATGTCCCAATCTAGTGTGCCATATTGCATTCGAACTACTAGCTAAGCATGAATTAAAACTTGATAAAGTAGGATCGCTTGTAGAATCTTCTAAGATGTAAAGTCTCCTGTTGTGTTTCTTTCTCCAAGAACTTTTCTGGTCTTAATATCTTGAAAATTGAAACTATTAGGCCCAAAGATAGCGTAAGCATCAAGATCAGTAGTGGCTCTCTTAACCGATACAAAATTCGAAGTGAAAGATGGCATGTAGAAAGGTGAAGAGCACAAATTTCTTCACTCTCATGGTCTTGACTAACTATTGGCTCCATTCCTCCTATTTCTTCTTCTTCATGATGAGCTTGGTCTTGATTACCATTATCCAAGTTGTTTGTTTCTTCCTCACTGTTATTTTCAGAATTTGGTCTTTCTTGTGGCTGATGATCTGGTAGCTCTTTATGAGAGTCTCTTGGAGCCGGATTTCCCAGATGATTGAGTAAGAATTCTAAGATGGCGGTTCTATCCGAAGGAGAACGGGCTAGGTCTTTAACACTATCCCAATTTTGCTTCTTGTCAAAGTAACCTTGGTTTTCTATGAACTTCACCTCTCTTGAAACCAGGGTTCACTTCCGGATGGGGTCATAGCACTTATACCTCTTTTGAGTGGTAGAATAGCTTATGAAAACACATCTTGTTCTTTTGGATTCTAGTTTTGTCCCTTTGAGTACCTGGGACAAATAGAAAACACAAACACCCTAAAACTCATAAGTGATTGATAAAGAGTTTATTGTGATTTAAAACTTCAAAGCGAGAGACGTCCTTTATGACTCTTGTTGGAATTCGGTTGATAAGACAACAAGTCGTCATGACTTCATCTCCCCAGAAACTTCTTTGTAGGTTGGAATGGAACAACATAGCTCTAGCTACTTCCATGAGATGCCTATTCTTTCTTTCAACTACACCATTTTGTTGAGGTGTGTATGGGCAGCTCGTTTGGTGGATTATTCCATGCTTAGCTAGGTGTTCTTTGAATTTGTGGCTTGTATATTCCCCTCCACTATCCGTTCGAAGTACCTTAACATTTGTTTTCAATTGATAGGTAATGTAGTTCTGAAAATTAATGAAAGCGTCAAATATTCTATCTTTAGATGGTATTAAGGTGTCCAAGTGTATTTCGACTTTTCATCAATAAATTTCACAAAGTACTTATTATTATCTCTTGATAAACATTGGGAAGTCCATACATCCGACTGGACCTAATCAAAAACATTTTTCATATATGGTACAGGACTTAGGAAATACATTTTTACAATGTTTTCCTAAAATACGAGAGTCACAAACCGAGTTATTATACGAAATATTAGGCAAAATTATTTCCAAGGCACGCGACTGAGGATGTCCCAATCTAGTGTGCCATATTGCATTCGAACTACTAGCTAAGCATGAATTAAAACTTGATAAAGTAGGATCGCTTATAGAATCTTCTAAGATGTAAAGTCTCCTGTTGTGTTTCTTTCTCCAAGAACTTTTCTGGTCTTAATATCTTGAAAATTGAAACTATTAGGCCCAAAGATAGCGTAAGCATCAAGATCAGTAGTGGATCTCTTAACCGATACAAAATTCGAAGTGAAAGATGGCATGTAGAAAGGTGAAGAGCACAAACTTCTTCACTCTCATGGTCTTGACTAACTATTGGCTCCATTCCTCCTATTTCTTCTTCTTCATGATGAGCTTGGTCTTGATTACCATTATCCAAGTTGTTTGTTTCTTCCTCACTGTTATTTTCAGAATTTGGTCTTTCTTGTGGCTGATGATCTGGTAGCTCTTTATGAGAGTCTCTTGGAGCCGGATTTCCCAGATGATTGAGTAAGAACTCTAAGCTGGCGGTTCTATCCGAAGGAGAACGGGCTAGGTCTTTAACACTATCCCAATTTTGCTTCTTGTCAGAGTAACCTTGGTTTTTTATGAACTTCACCTCTCTTGAAACCAGGGTTCACTTCCGGATGGGGTCATAGCACTTATACCTCTTTTGAGTGGTAGAATAGCTTATGAATACACATCTTGTGCTTTTGGCTTCTAGTTTTGTCCCTTTGAGTACCTGGGACAAATAGAAAACACAAACACCCTAGAACTCGTAAGTGATTGATAAAGGGTTTATTGTGATTTAAAACTTCAAAGCGAGAGACGTCCTTTATGACTCTTGTTGGAATTCGGTTGATAAGACAGCAAGTCGTCATGACTTCATCTCCCCAGAAACTTCTTTGTAGGTTAAAATGGAACAACATAGCTCTAGCTACTTCCATGAGATGCCTATTCTTTCTTTCAACTACACCATTTTGTTGAGGTGTATGGGCAGCTCGTTTGGTGGATTATTCCATGCTTAGCTAGGTGTTCTTTGAATTTGCGGCTTGTATATTCCCCTCCACTATCCGTTCGAAGTACCTTAACATTTGTTTTCAATTGATAGGTAATTTAGTTCTGAAAATTAATGAAAGCGTCAAATATTCTATCTTTAGATGGTATTAAGGTGTCCAAGTGTATTTCGACTTTTCATCAATAAATTTCACAAAGTACTTATTATTATCTCTTGATAAACATTGGGAAGTTCATACATCCGAGTGGACCTAATCAAAAACATTTTTCATATATGGTACAGTACTTAGGAAATACATTTTTACAATGTTTTCCTAAAATACGAGACTCACAAACCGAGTTATTATACGAAAGATTAGGCAAAATTATTTCCAAGGCACGCGACTGAGGATGTCCCAATCTAGTGTGCCATATTGCATTCGAACTATTAGCTAAGCATGAATTAAAACTTGATAAAGTAGGATCGCTTGTAGAATCTTCTAAGATGTAAAGTCTCCTGTTGTGTTTCTTTCTCCAAGAACCTTTCTGGTCTTAATATCTTGAAAATTGAAACTATTAGGCCCAAAGATAGCGTAAGCATCAAGATCAGTAGTGGCTCTCTTAACCGATACAAAATTCGAAGTGAAATATGGCATGTAGAAAGCTGAAGAGCACAAATTTCTTCACTCTCATGGTCTTGACTAACTATTGGCTCCATTCCTCCTATTTCTTCTTCTTCATGATGAGCTTGGTCTTGATTACCATTATCCAAGTTGTTTGTTTCTTCCTCACTGTTATTTTTGAGAATTTGGTCTTTCTTGTGGCTGATGATCTGGTAGCTCTTTATGAGAGTCTCTTGGAGCCGGATTTCCCAGATGATTGAGTAAGAACTCTAAGCTGGCGGTTCTATCCGAAGGAGAACGGGCTAGGTCTTTAACACTATCCCAATTTTGCTAAAATACGAGACTCACAAACCGAGTTATTATACGAAATATTAGGCAAAATTATTTCCAAGGCACGCGACTGAGGATGTCCCAATCTAGTGTGCCATATTGCATTCGAACTACTAGCTAAGCATGAATTAAAACTTGATAAAATAGGATCGCTTGTAGAATCTTCTAAGATGTAAAGTCTCCTGTTGTGTTTCCTTCTCCAAGAACCTTTCTGGTCTTAATATCTTGAAAATGGAAACTATTAGGCCCAAAGATAGCGTAAGCATCAAGATCAGTACTGGCTCTCTTAACCGATACAAAATTCGAAGTGAAAGATGGCATGTAGAAAGCTGAAGAGCACAAATTTCTTCACTCTCATGGTCTTGACTAACTATTGGCTCCATTCCTCTTATTTCTTCTTCTTCATGATGAGCTTAGTCTTGATTACCATTATCCAAGTTGTTTGTTTCTTCCTCACTATTATTTTTAGAATTTGGTCTTTCTTGTGGCTGATGATCTGGTAGCTCTTTATGAGAGTCTCTTGGAGCTGGATTTCCCAGATGATTGAGTAAGAACTCTAAGCTGGCGGTTCTATCCGAAGGAGAACGGGCTAGGTCTTTAACACTATCCCAATTTTGCTTCTTGTCAAAGTAACCTTGGTTTTCTATGAACTTCACCTCTCTTGAAACCAAGGTTCACTTTCGGATGGGGTCATAGCACTTATACCTCTTTTGAGTGGTAGAATAGCTTTTGTATACTCATCTTGTGCTTTTGGCTTATAGTTTTGTCCCTTTGAGTACCTGGGACAAATAGAAAACACAAACACCCTAGAACTCGTAAGTGATTGATAAAGGGTTTATTGTGATTTAAAACTTCAAAGCGAGAGACGTCCTTTATGACTCTTGTTGGAATTCGGTTGATAAGACAGCAAGTCGTCATGACTTCATCTCCCCAGAAACTTCTTTGTAGGTTAAAATGGAACAACATAGCTCTAGCTACTTCCATGAGATGCCTATTCTTTCTTTCAACTACACCATTTTGTTGAGGTGTATGGGCAGCTCGTTTGGTGGATTATTCCATGCTTAGCTAGGTGTTCTTTGAATTTGCGGCTTGTATATTCCCCTCCACTATCCGTTCGAAGTACCTTAACATTTGTTTTCAATTGATAGGTAATTTAGTTCTGAAAATTAATGAAAGCGTCAAATATTCTATCTTTAGATGGTATTAAGGTGTCCAAGTGTATTTCGGCTTTTCATCAATAAATTTCACAAAGTACTTATTATTATCTCTTGATAAACATTGGGAAGTCCATACATCCGAGTGGACCTAATCAAAAACATTTTTCATATATGGTACAGGACTTAGGAAATACATTTTTACAATGTTTTCCTAATATACGAGACTCACAAACCGAGTTATTATACGAAATATTAGGCAAAATTATTTCCAAGGCACGCGACTGAGGATGTCCCAATCTAGTGTGCCATATTGCATTCGAACTACTAGCTAAGCATGAATTAAAACATGATAAAGTAGGATCGCTTGTAGAATCTTCTAAGATGTAAAGTCTCATGTTGTGTTTCTTTCTCCAAGAACTTTTCTGGTCTTAATATCTTGAAAATTGAAACTATTAGGCCCAAAGATAGCGTAAGCATCAAGATCAGTAGTGGATTTCTTAACCGATACAAAATTCGAAGTGAAAGATGGCATGTAGAAAGGTGTAGAGCACAAATTTCTTCACTCTCATGGTCTTGACTAACTATTGGCTCCATTCCTCCTATTTCTTCTTTTTCATGATGAGCTTGGTCTTGATTACCATTATCCAAGTTGTTTGTTTCTTCCTCACTGTTATTTTCAGAATTTGGTCTTTCTTATGGCTGATGATCTGGTAGGTCTTTGTGAGAGTCTCTTGGAGCCGGATTTCCCAGATGATTGAGTAAGAACTCTAAGCTGGCGGTTCTATCCGAAGGAGAACGGGCTAGGTCTTTAACACTATCCCAATTTTGCTTCCTGTCAAAGTAACCTTGGTTTTCTATGAACGTCACCTCTCTTGAAACCAGGGTTCACTTCCGGATGGGGTCATAGCACTTATACCTCTTTTGAGTGGTAGAATAGCTTATGAATACACATCTTGTGCTTTTGGCTTCTAGTTTTGTCCCTTTGAGTACCTGGGACAAATAGAAAACACAAACACCCTAGAACTCGTAAGTGATTGATAAAGGGTTTATTGTGATTTAAAACTTCAAAGCGAGAGACGTCCTTTATGACTCTTGTTGGAATTCTGTTGATAAGACAGCAAGTCGTCATGACTTCATCTCCCCAGAAACTTCTTTGTAGGTTGGAATGGAACAACATAACTCTAGCTACTTCCATGAGATGCCTATTCTTTCTTTCAACTACACCATTTTGTTGAGGTGTGTATGGGCAGCTCGTTTGGTGGATTATTCCATGCTTAGCTAGGTGTTCTTTGAATTTGTGGCTTGTATATTCCCCTCCACTATCCGTTCGAAGTACCTTAACATTTGTTTTCAATTGATAGGTAATGTAGTTCTGAAAATTAATGAAAGCGTCAAATATTCTATCTTTAGATGGTATTAAGGTGTCCAAGTGTATTTCGACTTTTCATCAATAAATTTCACAAAGTACTAATTATTATCTCTTGATAAACATTGGGAAGTCCATACATCCGAGTGGACCTAATCAAAAACATTTTTCATATATGGTATAGGACTTAGGAAATACATTTTTACAATGTTTTCCTAAAATACGAGACTCACAAACCGAGTTATTATACGAAATATTAGGCAAAATTATTTCCAAGGCACGCGACTGAGGATGTCCCAATCTAGTGTGCCATATTGCATTCGAACTACTAGCTAAGCATGAATTAAAACTTGATAAAGTAGGATCGCTTGTAGAATCTTCTAAGATGTAAAGTCTCCTGTTGTGTTTCTTGCTCCAAGAACTTTTCTGGTCTTAATATCTTGAAAATTGAAACTATTAGGCCCAAAGATAGCGTAAGCATCAAGATCAGTAGTGGCTCTCTTAACCGATACAAAATTCGAAGTGAAAGATGGCATGTAGAAAGGTGAAGAGCACAAATTTCTTCACTCTCATGGTCTTGACTAACTATTGGCTCCATTCCTCCTATTTCTTCTTCTTCATGATGAGCTTGGTCTTGATTACCATTATCCAAGTTGTTTGTTTCTTCCTCACTGTTATTTTCAGAATTTGGTCTTTCTTGTGGCTGATGATCTGGTAGCTCTTTATGAGAGTCTCTTGGAGCCGGATTTCCCAGATGATTGAGTAAGAATTCTAAGCTGGCGGTTCTATCCGAAAGAGAACGGGCTAGGTCTTTAACACTATCCCAATTTTGCTTCTTGTCAAAGTAACCTTGGTTTTCTATGAACTTTACCTCTCTTGAAACCAGGGTTCACTTCCGGATGGGGTCATAGCACTTATACCTCTTTTGAGTGGTAGAATAGCTTATGAAAACACATCTTGTTCTTTTGGATTCTAGTTTTGTCCCTTTGAGTACCTGGGACAAAGAGAAAACACAAACACCCTAAAACTCATAAGTGATTGATAAAGAGTTTATTGTGATTTAAAACTTCAAAGCGAGAGACGTCTTTTATGACTCTTGTTGGAATTCGGTTGATAAGACAACAAGTCGTCATGACTTCATCTCCCCAGAAACTTCTTTGTAGGTTGGAATGGAACAACATAGCTCTAGCTACTTCCATGAGATGCCTATTCTTTCTTTCAACTACACCATTTTGTTGAGGTGTGTATGGGCAGCTCGTTTGGTGGATTATTCCATGCTTAGCTAGGTGTTCTTTGAATTTGTGGCTTGTATATTCCCCTCCACTATCCGTTCGAAGTACCTTAACATTTGTTTTCAATTGATAGGTAATGTAGTTCTGAAAATTAATGAAAGCGTCAAATATTCTATCTTTAGATGGTATTAAGGTGTCCAAGTGTATTTCGACTTTTCATCAATAAATTTCACAAAGTACTTATTATTATCTCTTGATAAACATTGGGAAGTCCATACATCCGACTGGACCTAATCAAAAACATTTTTCATATATGGTACAGGACTTAGGAAATACATTTTTACAATGTTTTCCTAAAATACGAGAGTCACAAACCGAGTTATTATACGAAATATTAGGCAAAATTATTTCCAAGGCACGCGACTGAGGATGTCCCAATCTAGTGTGCCATATTGCATTCGAACTACTAGCTAAGCATGAATTAAAACTTGATAAAGTAGGATCGCTTATAGAATCTTCTAAGATGTAAAGTCTCCTGTTGTGTTTCTTTCTCCAAGAACTTTTCTGGTCTTAATATCTTGAAAATTGAAACTATTAGGCCCAAAGATAGCGTAAGCATCAAGATCAGTAGTGGATCTCTTAACCGATACAAAATTCGAAGTGAAAGATGGCATGTAGAAAGGTGAAGAGCACAAACTTCTTCACTCTCATGGTCTTGACTAACTATTGGCTCCATTCCTCCTATTTCTTCTTCTTCATGATGAGCTTGGTCTTGATTACCATTATCCAAGTTGTTTGTTTCTTCCTCACTGTTATTTTCAGAATTTGGTCTTTCTTGTGGGTGATGATCTGGTAGCTCTTTATGAGAGTCTCTTGGAGCCGGATTTCCCAGATGATTGAGTAAGAACTCTAAGCTGGCGGTTCTATCCGAAGGAGAACGGGCTAGGTCTTTAACACTATCCCAATTTTGCTTCTTGTCAGAGTAACCTTGGTTTTTTATGAACTTCACCTCTCTTGAAACCAGGGTTCACTTCCGGATGGGGTCATAGCACTTATACCTCTTTTGAGTGGTAGAATAGCTTATGAATACACATCTTGTGCTTTTGGCTTCTAGTTTTGTCCCTTTGAGTACCTGGGACAAATAGAAAACACAAACACCCTAGAACTCGTAAGTGATTGATAAAGGGTTTATTGTGATTTAAAACTTCAAAGCGAGAGACGTCCTTTATGACTCTTGTTGGAATTCGGTTGATAAGACAGCAAGTCGTCATGACTTCATCTCCCCAGAAACTTCTTTGTAGGTTAAAATGGAACAACATAGCTCTAGCTACTTCCATGAGATGCCTATTCTTTCTTTCAACTACACCATTTTGTTGAGGTGTATGGGCAGCTCGTTTGGTGGATTATTCCATGCTTAGCTAGGTGTTCTTTGAATTTGCGGCTTGCATATTCCCCTCCACTATCCGTTCGAAGTACCTTAACATTTGTTTTCAATTGATAGGTAATTTAGTTCTGAAAATTAATGAAAGCGTCAAATATTCTATCTTTAGATGGTATTAAGGTGTCCAAGTGTATTTCGACTTTTCATCAATAAATTTCACAAAGTACTTATTATTATCTCTTGATAAACATTGGGAAGTTCATACATCCGAGTGGACCTAATCAAAAACATTTTTCATATATGGTACAGTACTTAGGAAATACATTTTTACAATGTTTTCCTAAAATACGAGACTCACAAACCGAGTTATTATACGAAAGATTAGGCAAAATTATTTCCAAGGCACGCGACTGAGGATGTCCCAATCTAGTGTGCCATATTGCATTCGAACTATTAGCTAAGCATGAATTAAAACTTGATAAAGTAGGATCGCTTGTAGAATCTTCTAAGATGTAAAGTCTCCTGTTGTGTTTCTTTCTCCAAGAACCTTTCTGGTCTTAATATCTTGAAAATTGAAACTATTAGGCCCAAAGATAGCGTAAGCATCAAGATCAGTAGTGGCTCTCTTAACCGATACAAAATTCGAAGTGAAATATGGCATGTAGAAAGCTGAAGAGCACAAATTTCTTCACTCTCATGGTCTTGACTAACTATTGGCTCCATTCCTCCTATTTCTTCTTCTTCATGATGAGCTTGGTCTTGATTACCATTATCCAAGTTGTTTGTTTCTTCCTCACTGTTATTTTTGAGAATTTGGTCTTTCTTGTGGCTGATGATCTGGTAGCTCTTTATGAGAGTCTCTTGGAGCCGGATTTCCCAGATGATTGAGTAAGAACTCTAAGCTGGCGGTTCTATCCGAAGGAGAACGGGCTAGGTCTTTAACACTATCCCAATTTTGCTAAAATACGAGACTCACAAACCGAGTTATTATACGAAATATTAGGCAAAATTATTTCCAAGGCACGCGACTGAGGATGTCCCAATCTAGTGTGCCATATTGCATTCGAACTACTAGCTAAGCATGAATTAAAACTTGATAAAATAGGATCGCTTGTAGAATCTTCTAAGATGTAAAGTCTCCTGTTGTGTTTCCTTCTCCAAGAACCTTTCTGGTCTTAATATCTTGAAAATGGAAACTATTAGGCCCAAAGATAGCGTAAGCATCAAGATCAGTACTGGCTCTCTTAACCGATACAAAATTCGAAGTGAAAGATGGCATGTAGAAAGCTGAAGAGCACAAATTTCTTCACTCTCATGGTCTTGACTAACTATTGGCTCCATTCCTCTTATTTCTTCTTCTTCATGATGAGCTTAGTCTTGATTACCATTATCCAAGTTGTTTGTTTCTTCCTCACTATTATTTTTAGAATTTGGTCTTTCTTGTGGCTGATGATCTGGTAGCTCTTTATGAGAGTCTCTTGGAGCTGGATTTCCCAGATGATTGAGTAAGAACTCTAAGCTGGCGGTTCTATCCGAAGGAGAACAAGCTAGGTCTTTAACACTATCCCAATTTTGCTTCTTGTCAAAGTAACCTTGGTTTTCTATGAACTTCACCTCTCTTGAAACCAAGGTTCACTTTCGGATGGGGTCATAGCACTTATACCTCTTTTGAGTGGTAGAATAGCTTTTGTATACTCATCTTGTGCTTTTGGCTTATAGTTTTGTCCCTTTGAGTACCTGGGACAAATAGAAAAACACAAACACCCTAGAACTCATAAGTGATTGATAAAGGGTTTATTGTGATTTAAAACTTCAAAGCGAGAGACGTCCTTTATGACTCTTGTTGGAATTCGGTTGATAAGACAGCAAGCCGTCATGACTTCATCTCCCAGAAACTTCTTTGTAGGTTGGAATGGAACATCATAGCTCTAGCTACTTCCATGAGATGCGTATTCTTTCTTTCAACTACACAATTTTGTTGAGGTGTGTATTGGCAGCTCGTTTGGTGGATTATTCCATGCTTAGCTAGGTGTTCTTTGAATTTGTGGCTTGTATATTCCCCTCCACTATCCGTTCGAAGTACCTTAACATTTGTTTTCAATTGATAGGTAATGTAGTTCTGAAAATTAATGAAAGCGTCAAATATTCTATCTTTAGATGGTATTAAGGTGTCCAAGTGTATTTCGACTTTTCATCAATAAATTTCACAAAGTACTTATTATTATCTCTTGATAAACATTGGGAAGTCCATACATCCGAGTGGACCTAATCAAAAACATTTTTCATATATGGTACAGGCCTGAGGAAATACATTTTTACAATGTTTTCCTAAAATACGAGACTCACAAACCGAGTTATTATACGAAATATTAGGCAAAATTATTTCCAAGGCACGCGACTGAGGATGTCCCAATCTAGTGTGTCATATTGCATTCGAACTACTAGCTAAGCATGAATTAAAACTTGATAAAATAGGATCGCTTGTAGAATCTTCTAAGATGTAAAGTCTCCTGTTGTGTTTCCTTCTCCAAGAACCTTTCTGGTCTTAATATCTTGAAAATGGAAACTATTAGGCCCAAAGATAGCGTAAGCATCAAGATCAGTAGTGGCTCTCTTAACCGATACAAAATTCGAAGTGAAAGATGGCATGTAGAAAGCTGAAGAGCACAAATTTCTTCACTCTCATGGTCTTGACTAACTATTGGCTCCATTCCTCTTATTTCTTCTTCTTCATGATGAGCTTAGTCTTGATTACCATTATCCAAGTTGTTTGTTTCTTCCTCACTATTATTTTTAGAATTTGGTCTTTCTTGTGGCTGATGATCTGGTAGCTCTTTATGAGAGTCTCTTGGAGCTGGATTTCCCAGATGATTGAGTAAGAACTATAAGCTGGCGGTTCTATCCGAAGGAGAACGGGCTAGGTCTTTAACACTATCCCAATTTTGCTTCTTGTCAAAGTAACCTTGGTTTTCTATGAACTTCACCTCTCTTGAAACCAAGGTTCACTTTCGGATGGGGTCATAGCACTTATACCTCTTTTGAGTGGTAGAATAGCTTTTGTATACTCATCTTGTGCTTTTGGCTTCTAGTTTTGTCCCTTTGAGTACCTGGGACAAATAGAAAACACAAACACCCTAGAACTCATAAGTGATTGATAAAGGGTTTATTGTGATTTAAAACTTCAAAGCGAGAGACGTCCTTTATGACTCTTGTTGGAATTCGGTTGATAAGACAGCAAGCCGTCATGACTTCATCTCCCAGAAACTTCTTTGTAGGTTGGAATGGAACATCATAGCTCTAGCTACTTCCATGAGATGCGTATTCTTTCTTTCAACTACACAATTTTGTTGAGGTGTGTATTGGCAGCTCGTTTGGTGGATTATTCCATGCTTAGCTAGGTGTTCTTTGAATTTGTGGCTTGTATATTCCCCTCCACTATCCGTTCGAAGTACCTTAACATTTGTTTTCAATTGATAGGTAATGTAGTTCTGAAAATTAATGAAAGCGTCAAATATTCTATCTTTAGATGGTATTAAGGTGTCCAAGTGTATTTCGACTTTTCATCAATAAATTTCACAAAGTACTTATTATTATCTCTTGATATACATTGGGAAGTCCATACATCCGAGTGGACCTAATCAAAAACATTTTTCATATATGGTACAGGCCTGAGGAAATACATTTTTACAATGTTTTCCTAAAATACGAGACTCACAAACCGAGTTATTATACAAAATATTAGGCAAAATTATTTCCAAGGCACGCGACTAAGGATGTCCCAATCTAGTGTGTCATATTGCATTCGAACTACTAGCTAAGCATGAATTAAAACTTGATAAAGTAGGATCGCTTGTAGAATCTTCTAAGATGTAAAGTCTCCTGTTGTGTTTCCTTCTCCAAGAACCTTTCTGGTCTTAATATCTTGAAAATTGAAACTATTAGGCCCAAAGATAGGGTAAGCATCAAGATCAGTAGTGGCTCTCTTAACCGATACAAAATTCAAAGTGAAAGATGGCATGTAGAAAGGTGAAGAGCACAAATTTCTTCACTCTTATGGTCTTGACTAACTATTGGCTCCATTCCTCCTATTTCTTCTTCTTCATGATGAGCTTGGTTTGATTACCATTATCCAAGTTGTTTGTTTCTTCCTCACTGTTATTTTTGAGAATTTGGTCTTTCTTGTGGCTGATGATCTGGTAGCTCTTTATGAGAGTCTCTTGGAGCCGGATTTCCCAGATGATTGAGTAAGAACTCTAAGCTAGCGGTTCTATCCGAAGGAGAATGGGCTAGGTGTTTAACACTATCCCAATTTTGCTTCTTGTCAAAGTAACCTTGGTTTTCTATGAACTTCACCTCTCTTGAAACCAGGGTTCACTTCCGGATGGGGTCATAGCACTTATACCTCTTTTGAGTGGTAGAATAGCTTATGAATACACATCTTGTGCTTCTGGCTTCTAGTTTTGTCCCTTTGAGTACCTGGGACAAATAGAAAACACAAACACCCTAGAACTCGTAAGTGATTGATAAAGGGTTTATTGTGATTTAAAACTTCAAAGCGAGAGACATCCTTTATGACTCTTGTTGGAATTCGGTTGATAAGACAGCAAGTCGTCATGACTTCATCTCCCCAGAAACTTCTTTGTAGGTTGGAATGGAACAACATAGCTCTAGCTACTTCCATGAGATGCCTATTCTTTCTTTCAACTACACCATTTTGTTGAGGTGTGTATGGGCAGCTCGTTTGGTGGATTATTCCATGCTTAGCTAGGTGTTCTTTGAATTTGTGGCTTGTATATTCCCCTCCACTATCCGTTCGAAGTACCTTAACATTTGTTTTCAATTGATAGGTAATGTAGTTCTGAAAATTAATGAAAGCGTCAAATATTCTATCTTTAGATGGTATTAAGGTGTCCAAGTGTATTTCGACTTTTCATCAATAAATTTCACAAAGTACTTATTATTATCTCTTGATAAACATTGGGAAGTCCATACATCCGAGTGGACCTAATCAAAAACATTTTTCATATATGGTACAGGCCTGAGGAAATACATTTTTACAATGTTTTCCTAAAATACGAGACTCACAAACCGAGTTATTATACGAAATATTAGGCAAAATTATTTCCAAGGCACGCGACTGAGGATGTCCCAATCTAGTGTGTCATATTGCATTCGAACTACTAGCTAAGCATGAATTAAAACTTGATAAAATAGGATCGCTTGTAGAATCTTCTAAGATGTAAAGTCTCCTGTTGTGTTTCCTTCTCCAAGAACCTTTCTGGTCTTAATATCTTGAAAATGGAAACTATTAGGCCCAAAGATAGCGTAAGCATCAAGATCAGTAGTGGCTCTCTTAACCGATACAAAATTCGAAGTGAAAGATGGCATGTAGAAAGCTGAAGAGCACAAATTTCTTCACTCTCATGGTCTTGACTAACTATTGGCTCCATTCCTCTTATTTCTTCTTCTTCATGATGAGCTTAGTCTTGATTACCATTATCCAAGTTGTTTGTTTCTTCCTCACTATTATTTTTAGAATTTGGTCTTTCTTGTGGCTGATGATCTGGTAGCTCTTTATGAGAGTCTCTTGGAGCTGGATTTCCCAGATGATTGAGTAAGAACTCTAAGCTGGCGGTTCTATCCGAAGGAGAACGGGCTAGGTCTTTAACACTATCCCAATTTTGCTTCTTGTCAAAGTAACCTTGGTTTTCTATGAACTTCACCTCTCTTGAAACCAAGGTTCACTTTCGGATGGGGTCATAGCACTTATACCTCTTTTGAGTGGTAGAATAGCTTTTGTATACTCATCTTGTGCTTTTGGCTTCTAGTTTTGTCCCTTTGAGTACCTGGGACAAATAGAAAACACAAACACCCTAGAACTCATAAGTGATTGATAAAGGGTTTATTGTGATTTAAAACTTCAAAGCGAGAGACGTCCTTTATGACTCTTGTTGGAATTCGGTTGATAAGACAGCAAGCCGTCATGACTTCATCTCCCAGAAACTTCTTTGTAGGTTGGAATGGAACATCATAGCTCTAGCTACTTCCATGAGATGCGTATTCTTTCTTTCAACTACACAATTTTGTTGAGGTGTGTATTGGCAGCTCGTTTGGTGGATTATTCCATGCTTAGCTAGGTGTTCTTTGAATTTGTGGCTTGTATATTCCCCTCCACTATCCGTTCGAAGTACCTTAACATTTGTTTTCAATTGATAGGTAATGTAGTTCTGAAAATTAATGAAAGCGTCAAATATTCTATCTTTAGATGGTATTAAGGTGTCCAAGTGTATTTCGACTTTTCATCAATAAATTTCACAAAGTACTTATTATTATCTCTTGATATACATTGGGAAGTCCATACATCCGAGTGGACCTAATCAAAAACATTTTTCATATATGGTACAGGCCTGAGGAAATACATTTTTACAATGTTTTCCTAAAATACGAGACTCACAAACCGAGTTATTATACAAAATATTAGGCAAAATTATTTCCAAGGCACGCGACTAAGGATGTCCCAATCTAGTGTGTCATATTGCATTCGAACTACTAGCTAAGCATGAATTAAAACTTGATAAAGTAGGATCGCTTGTAGAATCTTCTAAGATGTAAAGTCTCCTGTTGTGTTTCCTTCTCCAAGAACCTTTCTGGTCTTAATATCTTGAAAATTGAAACTATTAGGCCCAAAGATAGGGTAAGCATCAAGATCAGTAGTGGCTCTCTTAACCGATACAAAATTCAAAGTGAAAGATGGCATGTAGAAAGGTGAAGAGCACAAATTTCTTCACTCTCATGGTCTTGACTAACTATTGGCTCCATTCCTCCTATTTCTTCTTCTTCATGATGAGCTTGGTTTGATTACCATTATCCAAGTTGTTTGTTTCTTCCTCACTGTTTTTTTTGAGAATTTGGTCTTTCTTGTGGCTGATGATCTGGTAGCTCTTTATGAGAGTCTCTTGGAGCCGGATTTCCCAAATGATTGAGTAAGAACTCTAAGCTAGCGGTTCTATCCGAAGGAGAATGGGCTAGGTGTTTAACACTATCCCAATTTTGCTTCTTGTCAAAGTAACCTTGGTTTTCTATGAACTTCACCTCTCTTGAAACCAGGGTTCACTTCCGGATGGGGTCATAGCACTTATACCTCTTTTGAGTGGTAGAATAGCTTATGAATACACATCTTGTACTTCTGGCTTCTAGTTTTGTCCCTTTGAGTACCTGGGACAAATAGAAAACACAAACACCCTAGAACTCATAAGTGATTGATAAAGGGTTTATTGTGATTTAAAACTTCAAAGCGAGAGACATCCTTTATGACTCTTGTTGGAATTCGGTTGATAAGACAGCAAGTCGTCATGACTTCATCTCCCCAGAAACTTCTTTGTAGGTTGGAATGGAACAACATAGCTCTAGCTACTTCCATGAGATGCCTATTCTTTCTTTCAACTACACCATTTTGTTGAAGTGTGTATGGGCAGCTCGTTTGGTGGATTATTCCATGCTTAGCTAGGTGTTCTTTGAATTTGTGGCTTGTATATTCCCCTCCACTATCCGTTCGAAGTACCTTAACATTTGTTTTCAATTGATAGGTAATGTAGGTCTGAAAATTAATGAAAGCGTCAAATATTCTATCTTTAGATGGTATTAAGGTGTCCAAGTGTATTTCGACTTTTCATCAATAAATTTCACAAAGTACTTATTATTATCTCTTGATAAACATTGGGAAGTCCATACATCCGAGTGGACCTAATCAAAAACATTTTTCATATATGGTATAGGACTTAGGAAATACATTTTTACAATGTTTTCCTAAAATACGAGACTCACAAACCGAGTTATTATACGAAATATTAGGCAAAATTATTTCCAAGGCACGCGACTGAGGATGTCCCAATCTAGTGTGCCATATTGCATTCGAACTACTAGCTAAGCATGAATTAAAACTTGATAAAGTAGGATCGCTTGTAGAATCTTCTAAGATGTAAAGTCTCCTGTTGTGTTTCCTTCTCCAAGAACCTTTCTGGTCTTAATATCTTGAAAATGGAAACTATTAGGCCCAAAGATAGCGTAAGCATCAAGATCAGTAGTGGCTCTCTTAACCGATACAAAATTCGAAGTGAAAGATGGCATGTAGAAAGCTGAAGAGCACAAATTTCTTCACTCTCATGGTCTTGACTAACTATTGGCTCCATTCCTCTTATTTCTTCTTCTTCATGATGAGCTTAGTCTTGATTACCATTATCCAAGTTGTTTGTTTCTTCCTCACTATTATTTTTAGAATTTGGTCTTTCTTGTGGCTGATGATCTGGTAGCTCTTTATGAGAGTCTCTTGGAGCCGGATTTCCCAGATGATTGAGTAAGAACTCTAAGTTGGCGGTTCTATCCGAAGGAGAACGGGCTAGGTCTTTAACACTATCCCAATTTTGCTTCTTGTCAAAGTAACCTTGGTTTTCTATGAACTTCACCTCTCTTGAAACCAAGGTTCACTTTCGGATGGGGTCATAGCACTTATACCTCTTTTGAGTGGTAGAATAGCTTATGTATACTCATCTTGTGCTTTTGGCTTCTAGTTTTGTCCCTTTGAGTACCTGGGACAAATAGAAAACACAAACACCCTAGAACTCATAAGTGATTGATAAAGGGTTTATTGTGATTTAAAACTTCAAAGCGAGAGACGTCCTTTATGACTCTTGTTGGAATTCGGTTGATAAGACAGCAAGCCGTCATGACTTCATCTCCCAGAAACTTCTTTGTAGGTTGGAATGGAACATCATAGCTCTAGCTACTTCCATGAGATGCGTATTCTTTCTTTCAACTACACAATTTTGTTGAGGTGTGTATTGGCAGCTCGTTTGGTGGATTATTCCATGCTTAGCTAGGTGTTCTTTGAATTTGTGGCTTGTATATTCCCCTCCACTATCCGTTCGAAGTACCATAACATTTGTTTTCAATTGATAGGTAATGTAGTTCTGAAATTAATGAAAGCGTCAAATATTCTATCTTTAGATGGTATTAAGGTGTCCAAGTGTATTTCGACTTTTCATCAATAAATTTCACAAAGTACTTATTATTATCTCTTGATAAACATTGGGAAGTCCATACATCCGAGTGGACCTAATCAAAAACATTTTTCATATATGGTACAGGCCTGAGGAAATACATTTTTACAATGTTTTCCTAAAATACGAGACTCACAAACCGAGTTATTATACGAAATATTAGGCAAAATTATTTCCAAGGCACGCGACTGAGGATGTCCCAATCTAGTGTGTCATATTGCATTCGAACTACTAGCTAAGCATGAATTAAAACTTGATAAAGTAGGATCGCTTGTAGAATCTTCTAAGATGTAAAGTCTCCTGTTGTGTTTCCTTCTCCAAGAACCTTTCTGGTCTTAATATCTTGAAAATTGAAACTATTAGGCCCAAAGATAGGGTAAGCATCAAGATCAGTAGTGGCTCTCTTAACCGATACAAAATTCAAAGTGAAAGATGGCATGTAGAAAGGTGAAGAGCACAAATTTCTTCACTCTCATGGTCTTGACTAACTATTGGCTCCATTCCTCCTATTTCTTCTTCTTCATGATGAGCTTGGTCTTGATTACCATTATCCAAGTTGTTTGTTTCTTCCTCACTGTTATTTTTGAGAATTTGGTCTTTCTTGTGGCTGATGATCTGGTAGCTCTTTATGAGAGTCTCTTGGAGCCGGATTTCCCAGATGATTGAGTAAGAACTCTAAGCTGGCGGTTCTATCCGAAGGAGAATGGGCTAGGTCTTTAACACTATCCCAATTTTGCTTCTTGTCAAAGTAACCTTGGTTTTCTATGAACTTCACCTCTCTTGAAACCAGGGTTCACTTCCGGATGGGGTCATAGCACTTATACCTCTTTTGAGTGGTAGAATAGCTTATGAATACACATCTTGTGCTTCTGGCTTCTAGTTTTGTCCCTTTGAGTACCTGGGACAAATAGAAAACACAAACACCCTAGAACTCATAAGTGATTGATAAAGGGTTTATTGTGATTTAAAACTTCAAAGCGAGAGACATCCTTTATGACTCTTGTTGGAATTCGGTTGATAAGACAGCAAGTCGTCATGACTTCATCTCCCCAGAAACTTCTTTGTAGGTTGGAATGGAACAACATAGCTCTAGCTACTTCCATGAGATGCCTATTCTTTCTTTCAACTACACCATTTTGTTGAGGTGTGTATGGGCAGCTCGTTTGGTGGATTATTCCATGCTTAGCTAGGTGTTCTTTGAATTTGTGGCTTGTATATTCCCCTCCACTATCCGTTCGAAGTACCTTAACATTTGTTTTCAATTGATAGGTAATGTAGTTCTGAAAATTAATGAAAGCGTCAAATATTCTATCTTTAGATGGTATTAAGGTGTCCAAGTGTATTTCGACTTTTCATCAATAAATTTCACAAAGTACTTATTATTATCTCTTGATAAACATTGGGAAGTCCATACATCCGAGTGGACCTAATCAAAAACATTTTTCATATATGGTATAGGACTTAGGAAATACATTTTTACAATGTTTTCCTAAAATACGAGACTCACAAACCGAGTTATTATACGAAATATTAGGCAAAATTATTTCCAAGGCACGCGACTGAGGATGTCCCAATCTAGTGTGCCATATTGCATTCGAACTACTAGCTAAGCATGAATTAAAACTTGATAAAGTAGGATCGCTTGTAGAATCTTCTAAGATGTAAAGTCTCCTGTTGTGTTTCCTTCTCCAAGAACCTTTCTGGTCTTAATATCTTGAAAATGGAAACTATTAGGCCCAAAGATAGCGTAAGCATCAAGATCAGTAGTGGCTCTCTTAACCGATACAAAATTTGAAGTGAAAGATGGCATGTAGAAAGCTGAAGAGCACAAATTTCTTCACTCTCATGGTCTTGACTAACTATTGGCTCCATTCCTCTTATTTCTTCTTCTTCATGATGAGCTTGGTCTTGATTACCATTATCCAAGTTGTTTGTTTCTTCCTCACTGTTATTTTCAGAATTTGGTCTTTCTTGTGGCTGATGATCTGGTAGCTCTTTATGAGAGTCTCTTGGAGCCGGATTTCCCAGATGATTGAGTAAGAACTCTAAGTTGGCGGTTCTATCTGAAGGAGAACGGGTTAGGTCTTTAACACTATCCCAATTTTGCTTCTTGTCAAAGTAACCTTGGTTTTCTATGAACTTCACCTCTCTTGAAACCCGGGTTCACTTCCGGATGGGGTCATAGCACTTATACCTCTTTTGAGTGGTAGAATAGCTTATGAATACACATCTTGTGCTTCTGGCTTCTAGATTTGTCCCTTTGAGTACCTGGGACAAATAGAAAACACAAACACCCTAGAACTCGTAAGTGATTGATAAAGGGTTTATTGTGATTTAAAACTTCAAAGCGAGAGACATCCTTTATGACTCTTGTTGGAATTCGGTTGATAAGACAGCAAGTCGTCATGACTTCATCTCCCCAGAAACTTCTTTGTAGGTTGGAATGGAACAACATAGCTCTAGCTACTTCCATGAGATGCCTATTCTTTCTTTCAACTACACCATTTTGTTGAAGTGTGTATGGGCAGCTCGTTTGGTGGATTATTCCATGCTTAGCTAGGTGTTCTTTGAATTTGTGGCTTGTATATTCCCCTCCACTATCCGTTCGAAGTACCTTAACATTTGTTTTCAATTGATAGGTAATGTAGTTCTGAAAATTAATGAAAGCGTCAAATATTCTATCTTTAGATGGTATTAAGGTGTCCAAGTGTATTTCGACTTTTCATCAATAAATTTCACAAAGTACTTATTATTATCTCTTGATAAACATTGGGAAGTCCATACATCCGAGTGGACCTAATCAAAAACATTTTTCATATATGGTATAGGACTTAGGAAATACATTTTTACAATGTTTTCCTAAAATACGAGACTCACAAACCGAGTTATTATACGAAATATTAGGCAAAATTATTTCCAAGGCACGCGACTGAGGATGTCCCAATCTAGTGTGCCATATTGCATTCGAACTACTAGCTAAGCATGAATTAAAACTTGATAAAATAGGATCGCTTGTAGAATCTTCTAAGATGTAAAGTCTCCTGTTGTGTTTCCTTCTCCAAGAACCTTTCTGGTCTTAATATCTTGAAAATGGAAACTATTAGGCCCAAAGATAGCGTAAGCATCAAGATCAGTAGTGGCTCTCTTAACCGATACAAAATTCGA
Source organism: Cardamine chenopodiifolia (assembly GCA_963922655.1). Lineage (NCBI taxonomy): Eukaryota > Viridiplantae > Streptophyta > Magnoliopsida > Brassicales > Brassicaceae > Cardamine > Cardamine chenopodiifolia. The sequence goes on from OZ000479.1 coordinate 5,478,483, forward strand.
AGTGAAAGATGGCATGTAGAAAGCTGAAGAGCACAAATTTCTTCACTCTCATGGTCTTGACTAACTATTGGCTCCATTCCTCTTATTTCTTCTTCTTCATGATGAGCTTAGTCTTGATTACCATTATCCAAGTTGTTTGTATCTTCCTCACTATTATTTTTAGAATTTGGTCTTTCTTGTGGCTGATGATCTGGTAGCTCTTTATGAGAGTCTCTTGGAGCTGGATTTCCCAGATGATTGAGTAAGAACTCTAAGCTGGCGGTTCTATCCGAAGGAGAACGGGCTAGGTCTTTAACACTATCCCAATTTTGCTTCTTGTCAAAGTAACCTTGGTTTTCTATGAACTTCACCTCTCTTGAAACCAAGGTTCACTTTCGGATGGGGTCATAGCACTTATACCTCTTTTGAGTGGTAGAATAGCTTATGTATACTCATCTTGTGGTTTTGGCTTCTAGTTTTGTCCCTTTGAGTACCTGGGACAAATAGAAAACACAAACACCCTAGAACTCATAAGTGATTGATAAAGGGTTTATTGTGATTTAAAACTTCAAAGCGAGAGACGTCCTTTATGACTCTTGTTGGAATTCGGTTGATAAGACAGCAAGCCGTCATGACTTCATCTCCCAGAAACTTCTTTGTAGGTTGGAATGGAACATCATAGCTCTAGCTACTTCCATGAGATGCGTATTCTTTCTTTCAACTACACAATTTTGTTGAGGTGTGTATGGGCAGCTCGTTTGGTGGATTATTCCATGCTTAGCTAGGTGTTCTTTGAATTTGTGGCTTGTATATTCCCCTCCACTATCCGTTCGAAGTACCTTAACATTTGTTTTCAATTGATAGGTAATGTAGTTCTAAAAATTAATGAAAGCGTCAAATATTCTATCTTTAGATGGTATGAAGGTGTCCAAGTGTATTTCGACTTTTCATCAATAAATTTCACAAAGTACTTATTATTATCTCTTGATAAACATTGGGAAGTCCATACATCCGACTGGACCTAATCAAAAACATTTTTCATATATGGTACAAGACTTAGGAAATACATTTTTACAATGTTTTCCTAAAATACGAGACTCACAAACCGAGTTATTATACGAAATATTAGGCAAAATTATTTCCAAGGCACGCGACTGAGGATGTCCCAATCTAGTGTGCCATATTGCATTCGAACTACTAGCTAAGCATGAATTAAAACTTGATAAAGTAGGATCGCTTGTAGAATCTTCTAAGATGTAAAGTCTCCTGTTGTGTTTCCTTCTCCAAGAACCTTTCTGGTCTTAATATCTTGAAAATTGAAACTATTAGGCCCAAAGATAGCGTAAGCATCAAGATCAGTAGTGGCTCTCTTAACCGATACAAAATTCAAAGTGAAAGATGGCATGTAGAAAGGTGAAGAGCACAAATTTCTTCACTCTCATGGTCTTGACTAACTATTGGCTCCATTCCTCCTATTTCTTCTTCTTCATGATGAGCTTGGTCTTGATTACCATTATCCAAGTTGTTTGTTTCTTCCTCACTGTTATTTTTGAGAATTTGGTCTTTCTTGTGGCTGATGATCTGGTAGCTCTTTATGAGAGTCTCTTGGAGCCGGATTTCCCAGATGATTGAGTAAGAACTCTAAGCTGGCGGTTCTATCCGAAGGAGAATGGGCTAGGTGTTTAACACTATCCCAATTTTGCTTCTTGTCAAAGTAACCTTGGTTTTCTATGAACTTCACCTCTCTTGAAACCAGGGTTCACTTCCGGATGGGGTCATAGCACTTATACCTCTTTTGAGTGGTAGAATAGCTTATGAATACACATCTTGTGCTTCTGGCTTCTAGTTTTGTCCCTTTGAGTACCTGGGACAAATAGAAAACACAAACACCCTAGAACTCGTAAGTGATTGATAAAGGGTTTATTGTGATTTAAAACTTCAAAGCGAGAGACATCCTTTATGACTCTTGTTGGAATTCGGTTGATAAGACAGCAAGTCGTCATGACTTCATCTCCCTAGAAACTTCTTTGTAGGTTGGAATGGAACAACATAGCTCTAGCTACTTCCATGAGATGCCTATTCTTTCTTTCAACTACACCATTTTGTTGAGGTGTGTATGGGCAGCTCGTTTGGTGGATTATTCCATGCTTAGCTAGGTGTTCTTTGAATTTGTGGCTTGTATATTCCCCTCCACTATCCGTTCGAAGTACCTTAACATTTGTTTTCAATTGATAGGTAATGTAGTTCTGAAAATTAATGAAAGCGTCAAATATTCTATCTTTAGATGGTATTAAGGTGTCCAAGTGTATTTCGACTTTTCATCAATAAATTTCACAAAGTACTTATTATTATCTCTTGATAAACATTGGGAAGTCCATACATCCGAGTGGACCTAATCAAAAACATTTTTCATATATGGTATAGGACTTAGGAAATACATTTTTACAATGTTTTCCTAAAATACGAGACTCACAAACCGAGTTATTATACGAAATATTAGGCAAAATTATTTCCAAGACACGCGACTGAGGATGTCCCAATCTAGTGTGCCATATTGCATTCGAACTACTAGCTAAGCATGAATTAAAACTTGATAAAGTAGGATCGCTTGTAGAATCTTCTAAGATGTAAAGTCTCCTGTTGTGTTTCCTTCTCCAAGAACCTTTCTGGTCTTAATATCTTGAAAATGGAAACTATTAGGCCCAAAGATAGCGTAAGCATCAAGATCAGTAGTGGCTCTCTTAACCGATACAAAATTCGAAGTGAAAGATGGCATGTAGAAAGCTGAAGAGCACAAATTTCTTCACTCTCATGGTCTTGACTAACTATTGGCTCCATTCCTCTTATTTCTTCTTCTTCATGATGAGCTTGGTCTTGATTACCATTATCCAAGTTGTTTGTTTCTTCCTCACTGTTATATTCAGAATTTGGTCTTTCTTGTGGCTGATGATCTGGTAGCTCTTTATGAGAGTCTCTTGGAGCCGGATTTCCCAGATGATTGAGTAAGAACTCTAAGTTGGCGGTTCTATTTGAAGGAGAACGGGTTAGGTCTTTAACACTATCCCAATTTTGCTTCTTGTCAAAGTAACCTTGGTTTTCTATGAACTTCACCTCTCTTGAAACCAGGGTTCACTTTCGGATGGGGTCATAGCACTTATACCTCTTTTGAGTGGTAGAATAGCTTATGTATACTCATCTTGTGGTTTTGGCTTCTAGTTTTGTCCCTTTGAGTACCTGGGACAAATAGAAAACACTATTGATCAAGAAGACCAGCCAGGCCTTGCAAGACCAAACCATCCCGACCGTATGGATTTTGTACGGACTTGTACGGTTGTACGGACCGTGCAAAATCCGGGATTCCCCAAAATGTCTCCAAACATCCTAAAATGAAGAAACAAGAATGTGCAAAACTCGGATAAAGTATTTTCAGGATTTGGGGATCGTGCAAAACTCGGGTGCAAAAGGACATGGATAGCTGGCAATGAATCTAGCCAAAGGAGTGTCCCAATGCAACCTTATCCAACCGGCAAAGCAAGGAGGGCTGGAGCAAGGCTGGCAGACTTATCCACATGGTCAAAAGGAGCCTCCAAGACTAAGCCCTTATTGGCTAGTTTGAATTAAAGCATTTCTATTGGTTGTTGCATTTTGAATTTACTTAGAGAAAACCCTAGATTTTTCTCTATAAATGTAATGCCTCATTATCAATGAAATGTTAGACCCTTTGGGGTCCCATTCTCTCATTCTCCATGAAATCTCTCTCATTTTATTCTCCTTAGTCTCATTTACATGCTTATTCTCTTAGTTCATACTTGCATATTCTCCATGTCATTTACATTATTCTCTCATGCTTAATCTCCCTAATTCTAACATGGTATCAGAGCATTAAGGTCCTTAAATGCGTCCTTAATCTCTTTCTTCTTATTCTTTTATTTTCATACACTTTGTTAGCCTTTTTCACTCTGAGAGTTATTCCTCAAAACCATTGGTTCTTGAGTTGTGAAAGTTGCTAACTTAGTGTTTCTAGTGACAATGAAGAGAAATAAATGGGGGCTGTAGTGAAAAATTACATAAAAATGGAGATTAAAGGCTGCCTTAATTGCTTATTCATGGATTCGTCTAGTGCTTCCATTTTTTGGAAATGAATACACTTAGAACCATGATTTGCTGGTGCCTCATTCTATAATCTATTCCTTTTTAAGCCCCATTTTCATCTCCAAGTCATTTCTTGATTTTAAAGCTCAAACCACAATTTTTACAAAGTTAAAACCTTGGATTGTATTTTTCTTTCTTATGGAATGAAGAAATACGTAACTCCAACGTATTTTATGTTTTTGAGTTTTTTTAGTTGTTTGAAACAATTTCAATTAGTGAACCATGATTAAAATTACTTGATTCTTATGGATTTAAGCATATTTAATCATGTTGTATCCGTGTTTTAAAGGTAGAGAACCTTGGTAAAACTTTGCTCTTATGAGTTTAAGTATAAAACTTTGATGAATCATAATCCTTGTTTTGTGGGAAGAGAACTTTGGTAAAGCTATGTTTCCATAAGCATAAGCATAAAGCCATGTTGAATCCAATTCCCATTGTTTTATGGGAAGAGAACTTTGGTAAAGCTATGTTTCCATAAGCATAAGCATAAAGCCATGTTGAATCCAAGTCCCATTTTTAAGGGAAGAGAACTTTGGTAAAGCTATGCCCCCATGAGCATAAGCATAAAGCCATGTTGAATCCAAGTCCCGTCTTGAAAAGAGAAGAGAACCTTGGTAAAGCTATGTTATTATGAGGATAAGCACAAAGCCTTGATGAATCCAAATCTCTTTGTTTTCAAATTACCAAAGGAAGAGAACCTCGTCGAATCCAAAAGCTAGAGAACCTTGATGAATCCAAATCCTTTGGTAGAAAATCTTGGACTACTTCCAAACATGTTTGAGTCCTAGGTTATTTTTTTCAATTTTTCTTAAAAATTCTTATTGGATTCCAATCTCTTCTGTACTTGTTTGTTTGGGAAGAGTGTTTTTAGGAATCCTTGGTTGTTCTATTTAAGAAAAGAAAAAAAAGGGGTACCTTGTTGAATCCGAAGCTAGGGAACCGAGATGGATCCAAATCCAAAGTTGGATGAGAGCCTCGTTGAAACTCGAATGCTAGAGAACCTTGAGTGAATCCAAACCCTTAGAAACCAAAAGAAGTGAACCATGACCTATTTTGGCTCGTTGGAGTTAAAATTGAGAAGGCATGATGGATCCAAATTCTTTTGTGTTAAAAGAGGTGAACCATGACCTGATTTACTCATTGGAGTTAAAGTCAAGAAGGCATGATGAATCCAAACTCTTTTGGGATTAAAGAAGTGAACCATGGCCTGATTTACTCATAGAAGTTAAATCAAGAAGGCATGATGAATCCAAGTTCTTTAAATCCAAGTTCTTTAAATCCAAGTTTTCAAAAACATTGGACCTCTAGTATTTACTAAGTCCTTGGTAAAATTTTTCAAAAAAAAAAAAAAAAAAAAAGGATGAATCTTAGTCAGTTTTCTTTCTTATGAATGAAAAACAATTAATGACATTGATTCATCCGGTTTTATTTTCTCAAAAGGATAGGCTATGGTTTAAAGTTTTCCATTCTTGTTAAAACAAGTGGATAATTCCAAAGACCATCGCTAGAATCCAATCTCTCAAATGAGAGTAAAGTCCTTTGTGGTGAAGAGCCATGATGAGAAAAATCCCAATCACTAACCTTTGTTTTTCTTAGGAATGAAAGAATGTGAGTGGTGGAAAAAGAGGTCAAATCTCAAGAAGATCGACCAATCAAAACAATGGTTCAACAACAAGTCACTATCCTAACCGGTTTAGCATAAAGGGCTACTCTCTAAACACTAATATTTTCCAATATACTTAGTGTACCAATTATTTTCCAACCGGTCAAAGCAAGGAGGGCTGGAGCAAGGCTGGCAGACTTATCCACATGGTCAAAAGGAGCCTCCAAGACTAAGCCCTTATTGGCTAGTTTGAATTAAAGCATTTCTATTGGTTGTTGCATTTTGAATTTACTTAGAGAAAACCCTAGATTTTTCTCTATAAATGTAATGCCTCATTATCAATGAAATGTTAGACCCTTTGGGGTCCCATTCTCTCATTCTCCATGAAATCTCTCTCATTTTATTCTCCTTAGTCTCATTTACATGCTTATTCTCTTAGTTCATACTTGCATATTCTCCATGTCATTTACATTATTCTCTCATGCTTAATCTCCCTAATTCTAACATGGTATCAGAGCATTAAGGTCCTTAAATGCGTCCTTAATCTCTTTCTTCTTATTCTTTTATTTTCATACACTTTGTTAGCCTTTTTCACTCTGAGAGATATTCCTCAAAACCATTGGTTCTTGAGTTGTGAAAGTTGCTAACTTAGTGTTTCTAGTGACAATGAAGAGAAATAAATGGGGGCTGTAGTGAAAAATTACATAAAAATGGAGATTAAAGGCTGCCTTAATTGCTTATTCATGGATTCGTCTAGTGCTTCCAGTTTTTTGGAAATGAATACACTTAGAACCATGATTTGCTGGTGCCTCATTCTATAATCTATTCCTTTTTAAGCCCCATTTTCATCTCCAAGTCATTTCTTGATTTTAAAGCTCAAACCACAATTTTTACAAAGTTAAAACCTTGGATTGTATTTTTTTTTCTTATGGAATGAAGAAATACGTAACTCCATCGTATTTTATGTTTTTGAGTTTTTTTAGTGGTTTGAAGCAATTTCAATTAGTGAACCATGATTAAAATTACTTGATTCTTATGGATTTAAGCATATTTAATCATGTTGTATCCGTGTTTTAAAGGTAGAGAACCTTGGTAAAACTTTGCTCTTATGAGTTTAAGTATAAAACTTTGATGAATCATAATCCTTGTTTTGTGGGAAGAGAACTTTGGTAAAGCTATGTTTCCATAAGCATAAGCATAAAGCCATGTTGAATCCAATTCCCATTGTTTTATGGGAAGAGAACTTTGGTAAAGGTATGTTTCCATAAGCATAAGCATAAAGGCATGTTGAATCCAAGTCCCATTTTTAAGGGAAGAGAACTTTGGTAAAGCTATGCCCCCATGAGCATAAGCATAAAGCCATGTTGAATCCAAGTCCCGTCTTGAAAAGAGAAGAGAACCTTGGTAAAGCTATGTTATTATGAGGATAAGCACAAAGCCTTGATGAATCCAAATCTCTTTGTTTTCAAATTACCAAAGGAAGAGAACCTCGTCGAATCCAAAAGCTAGAGAACCTTGATGAATCCAAATCCTTTGGTAGAAAATCTTGGACTACTTCCAAACATGTTTGAGTCCTAGGTTATGTTTTTCAATTTTTCTTAAAAATTCTTATTGGATTCCAATCTCTTCTGTACTTGTTTGTTTGGGAAGAGTGTTTTTAGGAATCCTTGGTTGTTCTATTTAAGAAAAGAAAAAAAAGGGGTACCTTGTTGAATCCGAAGCTAGGGAACCGAGATGGATCCAAATCCAAAGTTGGATGAGAGCCTCGTTGAAACTCGAATGCTAGAGAACCTTGAGTGAATCCAAACCCTTAGAAACCAAAAGAAGTGAACCATGACCTATTTTGGCTCGTTGGAGTTAAAATTGAGAAGGCATGATGGATCCAAATTCTTTTGTGTTAAAAGAGGTGAACCATGACCTGATTTACTCATTGGAGTTAAAGTCAAGAAGGCATGATGAATCCAAACTCTTTTGGGATTAAAGAAGTGAACCATGGCCTGATTTACTCATAGAAGTTAAATCAAGAAGGCATGATGAATCCAAGTTCTTTAAATCCAAGTTCTTTAAATCCAAGTTTTCAAAAACATTGGACCTCTAGTATTTACTAAGTCCTTGGTAAAATTTTTCAAAAAAAAAAAAAAAAAAAAAGGATGAATCTTAGACAGTTTTCTTTCTTATGAATGAAAAACAATTAATGACATTGATTCATCCGGTTTTATTTTCTCAAAAGGATAGGCTGTGGTTTAAAGTTTTCCATTCTTGTTAAAACAAGTGGATAATTCCAAAGACCATCGCTAGAATCCAATCTCTCAAATGAGAGTAAAGTCCTTTGTGGTGAAGAGCCATGATGAGAAAAATCCCAATCACTAACCTTTGTTTTTCTTAGGAATGGAAGAATGTGAGTGGTGGAAAAAGAGGTCAAATCTCAAGAAGATCGACCAATCAAAACAATGGTTCAACAACAAGTCACTATCCTAACCGGTTTAGCATAAAGGGCTACTCTCTAAACACTAATATTTTCCAATATACTTAGTGTACCAATTATTTTTTAAACTTGTTTCTTTAGAATTTTAAATCTCATGATGAAGGTTTAGAGGAAGAAAGCGTGAATATTCTAACGGGGAAGTATTAGATAATGAAGAGGCCAAATGAAGATTAAATGAAGTAAAGAAGTATGATTGGTGACACAAGGAAGCTGTGAGAGTTAGTGTTCATTTGGTACCGGTTTGAAGTGTTCATCTTTTACGTTTTTCAAGCTTGCCTTTCGGAGTCTCTCCAACCAAGCTTGAGGGGGAGAAAGAACCGAAAAGAAGGCAAGAATCTTTAAGCAAACCAAGCCGAGTTGAGACTAGACCGCACCGCACTAAAAGATGTTGAAGGTTCGTGCTCACTCCTGGACAAGTTGGTAGAGGGGCCACACCGTTGGAAACAAGTTGTAGGTTCGTGCTCACTTGTGGACGAGTTGATAGAGGGACCGCATCATAGGAGACAAATTGTCCCACTAGAAGACGGGCCACTTTACTAAAGATCAAAACCGGGTCACTTGCAAAGACAAGCTTGCAAAGACAAGCTCGCAAAGACAAGGGCAATGGTTGAGACAAAGCAAAGAGGCATGTGAGTTGGAAACGAAGCTAAGACATCTCCATCACCATGAAGAAAACCAAGTTGTATGGATCATACTCACCTTAAGGTTGGTTTATCTTTCGGAAGTGAGGAAAATAAGGAGATAAAATCAAAGCATAAGTGGTGCTCCCCAACCCAATAAATCAACAAAGAGGAAGAAACCAGCATCCAAAGGAATTAGGTTGTTTCTATCCTCTCTCTCCATTTAAATTCTCTATGCAAAGTGTGATCATTTCTACCATTAAAATTGGAGTAAATTGATACATTTTGTCAATTTTTCTTGTGAGGAGCAATGTGCATAAAGGACTTCAAATCCAAAAGATCGTCTTTCCTTATTCTCAAGCCGATCGTGAGGGGGAGCATTCAAAGCATTGATCAAGATTTGGAATCCACAAATGGTGAACCCAAGAAGGATGACCCGAGAGCTAAGACTCAAGCGTGGTGAACCCAAGAGGAAGACCGAAGTGATTACCAAAGAATGAAATCAACAAATCCTTGCAAGACTACAACAAGTGAAGATTAAGTTGCGACATTCTTCACAAAGGTTACAAGACCTTTTCATGTCCTTGGTCAAAGGTCCCCTAGATCCGTGAAGGCCATACTCTTTTTCCCTTATAAGGTTTTGTCCCAAAGGGTTTTCCTTATAAGGTTTTTAATGAGGTGGCACTCACGGGTCACTCCAAACTTAGCCTCCATTCTCAAGTTCACTATGGCTAAGTTTGAGGGGGAGTATTGATCAAGAAGACCAGCCAGGCCTTGTAAGACCAAACCATCCCGACCGTATGGATTTTGTACGGACTTGTACGGATTGTACGGACCGTGCAAAATCCGGGATTCCCCAAAATGTCTCCAAACATCCTAAAATGAAGAAACAAGAATGTGCAAAACTCGGGATAAAGTATTTTCAGGATTTGGGGATCGTGCAAAACTCGGGTGCAAAAGGACATGGATAGCTGGCAATGAATCTAGCCGAAGGAGTGTCCCAATGCAACCTTATCCAACCGGCAAAGCAAGGAGGGCTGGAGCAAGGCTGGCAGACTTATCCACATGGTCAAAAGGAGCCTCCAAGACTAAGCCCTTATTGGCTAGTTTGAATTAAAGCATTTCTATTGGTTGTTGCATTTTGAATTTACTTAGAGAAAACCCTAGATTTTTCTCTATAAATGTAATGCCTCATTATCAATGAAATGTTAGACCCTTTGGGGTCCCATTCTCTCATTCTCCATGAAATCTCTCTCATTTTATTCTCCTTAGTCTCATTTACATGCTTATTCTCTTAGTTCATACTTGCATATTCTCCATGTCATTTACATTATTCTCTCATGCTTAATCTCCCTAATTCTAACATGGTATCAGAGCATTAAGGTCCTTAAATGCGTCCTTAATCTCTTTCTTCTTATTCTTTTATTTTCATACACTTTGTTAGCCTTTTTCACTCTGAGAGTTATTCCTCAAAACCATTGGTTCTTGAGTTGTGAAAGTTGCTAACTTAGTGTTTCTAGTGACAATGAAGAGAAATAAATGGGGGCTGTAGTGAAAAATTACATAAAAATGGAGATTAAAGGCTGCCTTAATTGCTTATTCATGGATTCGTCTAGTGCTTCCAGTTTTTTGGAAATGAATACACTTAGAACCATGATTTGCTGGTGCCTCATTCTATAATCTATTCCTTTTTAAGCCCCATTTTCATCTCCAAGTCATTTCTTGATTTTAAAGCTCAAACCACAATTTTTACAAAGTTAAAACCTTGGATTGTATTTTTTTTTCTTATGGAATGAAGAAATACGTAACTCCATCGTATTTTATGTTTTTGAGTTTTTTTAGTGGTTTGAAGCAATTTCAATTAGTGAACCATGATTAAAATTACTTGATTCTTATGGATTTAAGCATATTTAATCATGTTGTATCCGTGTTTTAAAGGTAGAGAACCTTGGTAAAACTTTGCTCTTATGAGTTTAAGTATAAAACTTTGATGAATCATAATCCTTGTTTTGTGGGAAGAGAACTTTGGTAAAGCTATGTTTCCATAAGCATAAGCATAAAGCCATGTTGAATCCAATTCCCATTGTTTTATGGGAAGAGAACTTTGGTAAAGGTATGTTTCCATAAGCATAAGCATAAAGCCATGTTGAATCCAAGTCCCATTTTTAAGGGAAGAGAACTTTGGTAAAGCTATGCCCCCATGAGCATAAGCATAAAGCCATGTTGAATCCAAGTCCCGTCTTGAAAAGAGAAGAGAACCTTGGTAAAGCTATGTTATTATGAGGATAAGCACAAAGCCTTGATGAATCCAAATCTCTTTGTTTTCAAATTACCAAAGGAAGAGAACCTCGTCGAATCCAAAAGCTAGAGAACCTTGATGAATCCAAATCCTTTGGTAGAAAATCTTGGACTACTTCCAAACATGTTTGAGTCCTAGGTTATTTTTTTCAATTTTTCTTAAAAATTCTTATTGGATTCCAATCTCTTCTGTACTTGTTTGTTTGGGAAGAGTGTTTTAAGGAATCCTTGGTTGTTCTATTTAAGAAAAGAAAAAAAAGGGGTACCTTGTTGAATCCGAAGCTAGGGAACCGAGATGGATCCAAATCCAAAGTTGGATGAGAGCCTCGTTGAAACTCGAATGCTAGAGAACCTTGAGTGAATCCAAACCCTTAGAAACCAAAAGAAGTGAACCATGACCTATTTTGGCTCGTTGGAGTTAAAATTGAGAAGGCATGATGGATCCAAATTCTTTTGTGTTAAAAGAGGTGAACCATGACCTGATTTACTCATTGGAGTTAAAGTCAAGAAGGCATGATGAATCCAAACTCTTTTGGGATTAAAGAAGTGAACCATGGCCTGATTTACTCATAGAAGTTAAATCAAGAAGGCATGATGAATCCAAGTTCTTTAAATCCAAGTTCTTTAAATCCAAGTTTTCAAAAACATTGGACCTCTAGTATTTACTAAGTCCTTGGTAAAATTTTTCAAAAAAAAAAAAAAAAAAAAGGGATGAATCTTAGTCAGTTTTCTTTCTTATGAATGAAAAACAATTAATGACATTGATTCATCCGGTTTTATTTTCTCAAAAGGATAGGCTGTGGTTTAAAGTTTTCCATTCTTGTTAAAACAAGTGGATAATTCCAAAGACCATCGCTAGAATCCAATCTCTCAAATGAGAGTAAAGTCCTTTGTGGTGAAGAGCCATGATGAGAAAAATCCCAATCACTAACCTTTGTTTTTCTTAGGAATGGAAGAATGTGAGTGGTGGAAAAAGAGGTCAAATCTCAAGAAGATCGACCAATCAAAACAATGGTTCAACAACAAGTCACTATCCTAACCGGTTTAGCATAAAGGGCTACTCTCTAAACACTAATATTTTCCAATATACTTAGTGTACCAATTATTTTTTAAACTTGTTTCTTTAGAATTTTAAATCTCATGATGAAGGTTTAGAGGAAGAAAGCGTGAATATTCTAACGGGGAAGTATTAGATAATGAAGAGGCCAAATGAAGATTAAATGAAGTAAAGAAGTATGATTGGTGACACAAGGAAGCTGTGAGAGTTAGTGTTCATTTGGTACCGGTTTGAAGTGTTCATCTTTTACGTTTTTCAAGCTTGCCTTTCGGAGTCTCTCCAACCAAGCTTGAGGGGGAGAAAGAACCGAAAAGAAGGCAAGAATCTTTAAGCAAACCAAGCCGAGTTGAGACTAGACCGCACCGCACTAAAAGATGTTGAAGGTTCGTGCTCACTCCTGGACAAGTTGGTAGAGGGGCCACACCGTTGGAAACAAGTTGTAGGTTCGTGCTCACTTGTGGACGAGTTGATAGAGGGACCGCATCATAGGAGACAAATTGTCCCACTAGAAGACGGGCCACTTTACTAAAGATCAAAACCGGGTCACTTGCAAAGACAAGCTTGCAAAGACAAGCTCGCAAAGACAAGGGCAATGGTTGAGACAAAGCAAAGAGGCATGTGAGTTGGAAACGAAGCTAAGACATCTCCATCACCATGAAGAAAACCAAGTTGTATGGATCATACTCACCTTAAGGTTGGTTTATCTTTCGGAAGTGAGGAAAATAAGGAGATAAAATCAAAGCATAAGTGGTGCTCCCCAACCCAATAAATCAACAAAGAGGAAGAAACCAGCATCCAAAGGAATTAGGTTGTTTCTATCCTCTCTCTCCATTTAAATTCTCTATGCAAAGTGTGATCATTTCTACCATTAAAATTGGAGTAAATTGATACATTTTGTCAATTTTTCTTGTGAGGAGCAATGTGCATAAAGGACTTCAAATCCAAAAGATCGTCTTTCCTTATTCTCAAGCCGATCGTGAGGGGGAGCATTCAAAGCATTGATCAAGATTTGGAATCCACAAATGGTGAACCCAAGAAGGATGACCCGAGAGCTAAGACTCAAGCGTGGTGAACCCAAGAGGAAGACCGAAGTGATTACCAAAGAATGAAATCAACAAATCCTTGCAAGACTACAACAAGTGAAGATTAAGTTGCGACATTCTTCACAAAGGTTACAAGACCTTTTCATGTCCTTGGTCAAAGGTCCCCTAGATCCGTGAAGGCCATACTCTTTTTCCCTTATAAGGTTTTGTCCCAAAGGGTTTTCCTTATAAGGTTTTTAATGAGGTGGCACTCACGGGTCACTCCAAACTTAGCCTCCATTCTCAAGTTCACTATGGCTAAGTTTGAGGGGGAGTATTGATCAAGAAGACCAGCCAGGCCTTGTAAGACCAAACCATCCCGACCGTATGGATTTTGTACGGACTTGTACGGATTGTACGGACCGTGCAAAATCCGGGATTCCCCAAAATGTCTCCAAACATCCTAAAATGAAGAAACAAGAATGTGCAAAACTCGGGATAAAGTATTTTCAGGATTTGGGGATCGTGCAAAACTCGGGTGCAAAAGGACATGGATAGCTGGCAATGAATCTAGCCGAAGGAGTGTCCCAATGCAACCTTATCCAACCGGCAAAGCAAGGAGGGCTGGAGCAAGGCTGGCAGACTTATCCACATGGTCAAAAGGAGCCTCCAAGACTAAGCCCTTATTGGCTAGTTTGAATTAAAGCATTTCTATTGGTTGTTGCATTTTGAATTTACTTAGAGAAAACCCTAGATTTTTCTCTATAAATGTAATGCCTCATTATCAATGAAATGTTAGACCCTTTGGGGTCCCATTCTCTCATTCTCCATGAAATCTCTCTCATTTTATTCTCCTTAGTCTCATTTACATGCTTATTCTCTTAGTTCATACTTGCATATTCTCCATGTCATTTACATTATTCTCTCATGCTTAATCTCCCTAATTCTAACATGGTATCAAAGCATTAAGGTCCTTAAATGCGTCCTTAATCTCTTTCTTCTTATTCTTTTATTTTCATACACTTTGTTAGCCTTTTTCACTCTGAGAGTTATTCCTCAAAACCATTGGTTCTTGAGTTGTGAAAGTTGCTAACTTAGTGTTTCTAGTGACAATGAAGAGAAATAAATGGGGGCTGTAGTGAAAAATTACATAAAAATGGAGATTAAAGGCTGCCTTAATTGCTTATTCATGGATTCGTCTAGTGCTTCCAGTTTTTTGGAAATGAATACACTTAGAACCATGATTTGCTGGTGCCTCATTCTATAATCTATTCTTTTTTAAGCCCCATTTTCATCTCCAAGTCATTTCTTGATTTTAAAGCTCAAACCACAATTTTTACAAAGTTAAAACCTTGGATTGTATTTTTCTTTCTTATGGAATGAAGAAATACGTAACTCCATCGTATTTTATGTTTTTGAGTTTTTTTAGTGGTTTGAAGCAATTTCAATTAGTGAACCATGATTAAAATTACTTGATTCTTATGGATTTAAGCATATTTAATCATGTTGTATCCGTGTTTTAAAGGTAGAGAACCTTGGTAAAACTTTGCTCTTATGAGTTTAAGTATAAAACTTTGATGAATCATAATCCTTGTTTTGTGGGAAGAGAACTTTGGTAAAGCTATGTTTCCATAAGCATAAGCATAAAGCCATGTTGAATCCAATTCCCATTGTTTTATGGGAAGAGAACTTTGGTAAAGCTATGTTTCCATAAGCATAAGCATAAAGGCATGTTGAATCCAAGTCCCATTTTTAAGGGAAGAGAACTTTGGTAAAGCTATGCCCCCATGAGCATAAGCATAAAGCCATGTTGAATCCAAGTCCCGTCTTGAAAAGAGAAGAGAACCTTGGTAAAGCTATGTTATTATGAGGATAAGCACAAAGCCTTGATGAATCCAAATCTCTTTGTTTTCAAATTACCAAAGGAAGAGAACCTCGTCGAATCCAAAAGCTAGAGAACCTTGATGAATCCAAATCCTTTGGTAGAAAATCTTGGACTACTTCCAAACATGTTTGAGTCCTAGGTTATTTTTTTCAATTTTTCTTAAAAATTCTTATTGGATTCCAATCTCTTCTGTACTTGTTTGTTTGGGAAGAGTGTTTTAAGGAATCCTTGGTTGTTCTATTTAAGAAAAGAAAAAAAAGGGGTACCTTGTTGAATCCGAAGCTAGGGAACCGAGATGGATCCAAATCCAAAGTTGGATGAGAGCCTCGTTGAAACTCGAATGCTAGAGAACCTTGAGTGAATCCAAACCCTTAGAAACCAAAAGAAGTGAACCATGACCTATTTTGGCTCGTTGGAGTTAAAATTGAGAAGGCATGATGGATCCAAATTCTTTTGTGTTAAAAGAGGTGAACCATGACCTGATTTACTCATTGGAGTTAAAGTCAAGAAGGCATGATGAATCCAAACTCTTTTGGGATTAAAGAAGTGAACCATGGCCTGATTTACTCATAGAAGTTAAATCAAGAAGGCATGATGAATCCAAGTTCTTTAAATCCAAGTTTTCAAAAACATTGGACCTCTAGTATTTACTAAGTCCTTGGTAAAATTTTTCAAAAAAAAAAAAAAAAAAAAGGGATGAATCTTAGTCAGTTTTCTTTCTTATGAATGAAAAACAATTAATGACATTGATTCATCCGGTTTTATTTTCTCAAAAGGATAGGCTGTGGTTTAAAGTTTTCCATTCTTGTTAAAACAAGTGGATAATTCCAAAGACCATCGCTAGAATCCAATCTCTCAAATGAGAGTAAAGTCCTTTGTGGTGAAGAGCCATGATGAGAAAAATCCCAATCACTAACCTTTGTTTTTCTTAGGAATGGAAGAATGTGAGTGGTGGAAAAAGAGGTCAAATCTCAAGAAGATCGACCAATCAAAACAATGGTTCAACAACAAGTCACTATCCTAACCGGTTTAGCATAAAGGGCTACTCTCTAAACACTAATATTTTCCAATATACTTAGTGTACCAATTATTTTCCAACCGGTCAAAGCAAGGAGGGCTGGAGCAAGGCTGGCAGACTTATCCACATGGTCAAAAGGAGCCTCCAAGACTAAGCCCTTATTGGCTAGTTTGAATTAAAGCATTTCTATTGGTTGTTGCATTTTGAATTTACTTAGAGAAAACCCTAGATTTTTCTCTATAAATGTAATGCCTCATTATCAATGAAATATTAGACCCTTTGGGGTCCCATTCTCTCATTCTCCATGAAATCTCTCTCATTTTATTCTCCTTAGTCTCATTTACATGCTTATTCTCTTAGTTCATACTTGCATATTCTCCATGTCATTTACATTATTCTCTCATGCTTAATCTCCCTAATTCTCTCATGCTTAATCTCCCTCATTAACATTTGTTTTGAATTGATAAGTAATGTAATTCCGAAAATAAATGAAAGCGTCAAATATTCTATCTTTAGATGGTATTAAGGTGTCCAAGTGTATTTCGACTTTTGATCAATAAATTTCACAAAGTACTTATTATTATCTCTTGATAAACATTGGGAAGTCCATACATCCGAGTGGACCTAATCAAAAACATTTTTCATATATGGTACAGGACTTAGGAAATACATTTTTACAATGTTTTCCTAAAATACGAGACTCACAAACCGAGTTTTTATACGAAATATTAGGCAAAATTATTTCGAGGGCACGCGACTGAGGATGTCCCAATCTAGTGTGCCATATTGCATTCGAACTACTAGCTAAGCATGAATTAAAACTTGATAAAGTAGGATCGCTTGTAAAATCTTCTAAGATGTAAAGTCTCCTGTTGTCTTTCCTTCTCCAAGAATCTTTCTAGTCTTAATATCTTGAAAATTGAAACTATTAGGCCCAAAGATAGCGTAAGCATCAAGATCAGTAGTGGCTCTCTTAACCGATACAAAATTCGAAGTGAAAGATGGCATGTAGAAAGCTGAAGAGCACAAATTTCTTCACTCTCATGGTCTTGACTAACTATTGGCTCCATTCCTCCTATTTCTTCTTCTTCATGATGAGCTTGGTCTTGATTACCATTATCCAAGTTGTTTGTTTCTTCCTCACTGTTATTTTCAGAATTTGGTCTTTCTTGTGGCTGATGATCTGGTAGCTCTTTATGAGAGTCTCTTGGAGCCGGATTTCCCAGATGATTGAGTAAGAACTCTAAGCTGGCGGTTCTATCCGAAGGAGAACGGGCTAGGTCTTTAACACTATCCCTATTTTGCTTCTTGTCAAAGTAACCTTGGTTTTCTATGAACTTCACCTCTCTTGAAACCAGGGTTCACTTCCGGATGGGGTCATAGCACTTATACCTCTTTTGAGTGGTAGAATAGCTTATGAATACACATCTTGTGCTTTTGGCTTCTAGTTTTGTCCCTTGGAGTACCTGGGACAAATAGAAAAAACACAAACACCCTAGAACTCGTAAGTGATTGATAAAGGGTTTATTGTGATTTAAAACTTCAAAGCGAGAGACGTCCTTTATGACTCTTTTTGGAATTCGGTTGATAAGACAGCAAGTCGTCATGACTTCATCTCCCCAGAAACTTCTTTGTAGGTTGGAATGGAACAACATAGCTCTAGCTACTTCCATGAGATGCGTATTCTTTCTTTCAACTACACCATTTTGTTGAGGTGTGTATGGGCAGCTCGTTTGGTGGATTATTCCATGCTTAGCTAGGTGTTCTTTGAATTTGTGGCTTGTATATTCCCCTCCACTATCCGTTCGAAGTACCTTAACATTTGTTTTCAATTGATAGGTAATGTAGTTCAGAAAATTAATGAAAGCGTCAAATATTCTATCTTTAGATGGTATTAAGGTGTCCAAGTGTATTTCGACTTTTCATCAATAAATTTCACAAAGTACTTATTATTATCTCTTGATAAACATTGGGAAGTCCATACATCCGAGTGGACCTAATCAAAAACATTTTTCATATATGGTACAGGACTTAGGAAATACATTTTTACAATGTTTTCCTAAAATACGAGACTCACAAACCGAGTTATTATACGAAATATTAGGCAAAATTATTTCCACGGCACGCGACTGAGGATGTCCCAATCTAGTGTGCCATATTGCATTCGAACTACTAGCTAAGCATGAATTAAAACTTGATAAAGTAGGATCGCTTGTAGAATCTTCTAAGATGTAAAGTCTCCTATTGTGTTTCCTTCTCCAAGAAACTTTCTGGTCTTAATATCTTGAAAATGGAAACTATTAGGCCCAAAGATAGCGTAAGCATCAAGATCAGTAGTGGCTCTCTTAACCGATACAAAATTCGAAGTGAAAGATGGCATGTAGAAAGGTGAAGAGCACAAATATCTTCACTCTCATGGTCTTGACTAACTATTGGCTCCATTCCTCTTATTTCTTCTTCTTCATGATGAGCTTGGTCTTGATTACCATTATCCAAGTTGTTTGTTTCTTCCTCACTGTTATTTTCAGAATTTGGTCTTTCTTGTGGCTGATGATCTGGTAGCTCTTTATGAGAGTCTCTTGGAGCCGGATTTCCCAGATGATTGAGTAAGAACTCTAAGTTGGCGGTTCTATCTGAAGGAGAACAGGCTAGGTCTTTAACACTATCCCAATTTTGCTTCTTGTCAAAGTAACCTTGGTTTTCTATGAACTTCACCTCTCTTGAAACCAGGGTTCACTTTCGGATGGGGTCATAGCACTTATACCTCTTTTGAGTGGTAGAATAGCTTATGTATACACATCTTGTGCTTTTGGCTTCTAGTTTTGTCCCTTTAAGTACCTGGGACAAATAGAAAACACAAACACCCTAGAACTCATAAGTGATTGATAAAGGGTTTCTTGGTATTTAAAACTTCAAAGCGAGAGACGTCCTTTATGAATCTTGTTGGAATTCGGTTGATAAGACAGCAAGCCGTCATGACTTCATCTCTCCAGAAACTTCTTTGTAGGTTGGAATAGAACATCATAGCTCTAGCTACTTCCATGAGATGCGTATTCTTTCTTTCAACTACACCATTTTGTTGAGGTGTGTATGGGCAGCTCGTTTGGTGGATTATTCCATGCTTAGCTAGGTGTTCTTTGAATTTGTGGCTTGTATATTCCCCTCCACTATCCGTTCGAAGTACCTTAACATTTGTTTTCAATTGATAGGTAATGTAGTTCAGAAAATTAATGAAAGCGTCAAATATTCTATCTTTAGATGGTATTAAGGTGTCCAAGTGTATTTCGACTTTTGATCAATAAATTTCACAAAGTACTTATTATTATCTCTTGATAAACATTGGGAAGTCCATACATCCGAGTGGACCTAATCAAAAACATTTTTCATATATGGTACAGGACTTAGGAAATACATTTTTACAATGTTTTCCTAAAATACGAGACTCACAAACCGAGTTTTTATACGAAATATTAGGCAAAATTATTTCGAGGGCACGCGACTGAGGATGTCCCAATCTAGTGTGCCATATTGCATTCGAACTACTAGCTAAGCATGAATTAAAACTTGATAAAGTAGGATCGCTTGTAAAATCTTCTAAGATGTAAAGTCTCCTGTTGTCTTTCCTTCTCCAAGAATCTTTCTAGTCTTAATATCTTGAAAATTGAAACTATTAGGCCCAAAGATAGCGTAAGCATCAAGATCAGTAGTGGCTCTCTTAACCGATACAAAATTCGAAGTGAAAGATGGCATGTAGAAAGCTGAAGAGCACAAATTTCTTCACTCTCATGGTCTTGACTAACTATTGGCTCCATTCCTCCTATTTCTTCTTCTTCATGATGAGCTTGGTCTTGATTACCATTATCCAAGTTGTTTGTTTCTTCCTCACTGTTATTTTCAGAATTTGGTCTTTCTTGTGGCTGATGATCTGGTAGCTCTTTATGAGAGTCTCTTGGAGCCGGATTTCCCAGATGATTGAGTAAGAACTCTAAGCTGGCGGTTCTATCCGAAGGAGAACGGGCTAGGTCTTTAACACTATCCCTATTTTGCTTCTTGTCAAAGTAACCTTGGTTTTCTATGAACTTCACCTCTCTTGAAACCAGGGTTCACTTCCGGATGGGGTCATAGCACTTATACCTCTTTTGAGTGGTAGAATAGCTTATGAATACACATCTTGTGCTTTTGGCTTCTAGTTTTGTCCCTTGGAGTACCTGGGACAAATAGAAAAAACACAAACACCCTAGAACTCGTAAGTGATTGATAAAGGGTTTATTGTGATTTAAAACTTCAAAGCGAGAGACGTCCTTTATGACTCTTTTTGGAATTCGGTTGATAAGACAGCAAGTCGTCATGACTTCATCTCCCCAGAAACTTCTTTGTAGGTTGGAATGGAACAACATAGCTCTAGCTACTTCCATGAGATGCGTATTCTTTCTTTCAACTACACCATTTTGTTGAGGTGTGTATGGGCAGCTCGTTTGGTGGATTATTCCATGCTTAGCTAGGTGTTCTTTGAATTTGTGGCTTGTATATTCCCCTCCACTATCCGTTCGAAGTACCTTAACATTTGTTTTCAATTGATAGGTAATGTAGTTCAGAAAATTAATGAAAGCGTCAAATATTCTATCTTTAGATGGTATTAAGGTGTCCAAGTGTATTTCGACTTTTCATCAATAAATTTCACAAAGTACTTATTATTATCTCTTGATAAACATTGGGAAGTCCATACATCCGAGTGGACCTAATCAAAAACATTTTTCATATATGGTACAGGACTTAGGAAATACATTTTTACAATGTTTTCCTAAAATACGAGACTCACAAACCGAGTTATTATACGAAATATTAGGCAAAATTATTTCCACGGCACGCGACTGAGGATGTCCCAATCTAGTGTGCCATATTGCATTCGAACTACTAGCTAAGCATGAATTAAAACTTGATAAAGTAGGATCGCTTGTAGAATCTTCTAAGATGTAAAGTCTCCTATTGTGTTTCCTTCTCCAAGAAACTTTCTGGTCTTAATATCTTGAAAATGGAAACTATTAGGCCCAAAGATAGCGTAAGCATCAAGATCAGTAGTGGCTCTCTTAACCGATACAAAATTCGAAGTGAAAGATGGCATGTAGAAAGGTGAAGAGCACAAATATCTTCACTCTCATGGTCTTGACTAACTATTGGCTCCATTCCTCTTATTTCTTCTTCTTCATGATGAGCTTGGTCTTGATTACCATTATCCAAGTTGTTTGTTTCTTCCTCACTGTTATTTTCAGAATTTGGTCTTTCTTGTGGCTGATGATCTGGTAGCTCTTTATGAGAGTCTCTTGGAGCCGGATTTCCCAGATGATTGAGTAAGAACTCTAAGTTGGCGGTTTTATCTGAAGGAGAACGGGCTAGGTCTTTAACACTATCCCAATTTTGCTTCTTGTCAAAGTAACCTTGGTTTTCTATGAACTTCACCTCTCTTGAAACCAGGGTTCACTTTCGGATGGGGTCATAGCACTTATACCTCTTTTGAGTGGTAGAATAGCTTATGTATACTCATCTTGTTCTTTTGGCTTCTAGTTTTGTCCCTTTGAGTACCTGGGACAAATAGAAAACACAAACACCCTAGAACTCATAAGTGATTGATAAAGGGTTTATTATGATTTAAAACTTCAAAGCGAGAGACGTCCTTTATGACTCTTGTTGGAATTCGGTTGATAAGACAGCAAGCCGTCATGACTTCATCTCCCCAGAAACTTCTTTGTAGGTTGGAATGGAACATCATAGCTCTAGCTACTTCCATGAGATGCGTATTCTTTCTTTCAACTACACCATTTTGTTGAGGTGTATGGGCAGCTCGTTTGGTGGATTATTCCATGCTTAGCTAGGTGTTCTTTGAATTTGTGGTTTGTATATTCCCCTCAATTATCCGTTCGAAGTACCTTAACATTTGTTTTGAATTGATAAGTAATGTAATTCCGAAAATAAATGAAAGCGTCAATACTCTATCTTTAGATGGCATTAAGGTGTCCAAGTGTATTTCGACTTTTCATCAATAAATTTCACAAAGTACTTATTATTATCTCTTGATAAACATTGGGAAGTCCATACATCCGAGTGGACCTAATCAAAAACATTTTTCATATATGGTACAGGACTTAGGAAATACATTTTTACAATGTTTTCCTAAAATACGAGACTCACAAACCGAGTTATTATACGAAATATTAGGCAAAATTATTTCCAAGGCACGCGACTGAGGATGTCCCAATCTAGTGTGCCATATTGCATTCGAACTACTAGCTAAGCATGAATTAAAACTTGATAAAGTAGGATCGCTTGTAGAATCTTCTAAGATGTAAAGTCTCATGTTGTGTTTCCTTCTCCAAGAACCTTTCTGGTCTTAATATCTCGAAAATTGAAACTATTAGGCCCAAAGGGAGCGTAAGCATCAAGATCAGTAGTGGCTCTCTTAACCGATATAAAATTCGAAGTGAAAGATGGTATGTAGAAAGCTGAAGAGCACAAATTTCTTCACTCTCATGGTCTTGACTAACTATTGGCTCCATTCCTCCTATTTCTTCTTCTTCATGATGAGCTTGGTCTTGATTACCATTATCCAAGTTGTTTGTTTCTTCCTCACTGTTATTTTTGAGAATTTGGTCTTTCTTGTGGCTGATGATCTGGTAGCTCTTTATGAGAGTCTCTTGGAGCCGGATTTCCCAGATGATTGAGTAAGAACTCTAAGCTGGCGGTTCTATCCGAAGGAGAACGGGCTTGGTCTTTAACACAATCCCAATTTTGCTTCTTGTCAAAGTAACCTTGGTTTTCTATGAACTTCACCTCTCTATGATTGATGAAGGGTTTATTGTGATTTAAATCTTCAAAGGGAGAGACGTCCTTTATGACTCTTGTTGGAATTCGGTTGATAAGACAGCAAGCCGTCATGACTTCATCTCCCCAGAAACTTCTTTGTAGGTTGGAATCGAACATCATAGCTCTAGCTACTTCCATGAGATGCCTATTCTTTCTTTCAACTACACCATTTTGTGGAAGTGTGTATGGGCAGCTCGTTTGGTGGATTATTCCATGCTTAGCTAGGTGTTCTTTGCATTTGTGGCTTGTATATTCCCCTCCATTATCCGTTCAAAGTACCTTAACATTTGTTTTGAATTGATAGGTAATGTAGTTTTGAAAATTAATGAAAGCGTCAAATACTCTATCTTTAGATGGCATTAAGGTGTCCAAGTGAATTTCGACTTTTCATCAATAAATTTCACAAAGTACTTATTATTATCTCTTGATAAACATTGGAAAGTCCATACATCCGAGTGGACCAAATCAAAAACATTTTTCATATATGGTACAAGACTTAGGAAATACATTTTTACAATGTTTTCCTAAAATACGAGACTCACAAACCGAGTTATTAAATAAAATATTAGGCAAAATTATTTCCAAGTCACGCGACTGAGGATGTCCCAATCTAGTGTGCCATATTGCATTAGAACTACTAGCTAAGCATGAATTAAAACTTGATAAAGTAGGATCGCTTGTAGAATCTTCTAAGATGTAAAGTCTCCTGTTGTGTTTCCTTCTCCAAGAACCTTTCTGGTCTTAATATTTTGAAAATTGAAACTATTAGGTCCAAAGATAGCGTAAGCATCAAGATCAGTAGTGGCTCTCTTAACCGATACAAAATTCGAAGTGAAAGATGGCATGTAGAAAGCTGAAGAGCACAAATTTCTTCACTCTCATGGTCTTGACTAACTATTGGCTCCATTCCTCCTATTTCTTCTTCTTCATGATGAGCTTGGTCTTGATTACCATTATCCAAGTTGTTTGTTTCTTCCTCACTGTTATTTTTGAGAATTTGGTCTTTCTTGTGGCTGATGATCTGGTAGCTCTTTATGAGAGTCTCTTGGAGCCGGATTTCCCAGATGATTGAGTAAGAACTCTAAGCTGGCGGTTCTATCCGAAGGAGAACGGGCTAGGTCTTTAACACTATCCCAATTTTGCTTCTTGTCAAAGTAACCTTGGTTTTCTATGAACTTCACCAGTCTTGAAACCAGGGTTCACTTCCGGATGGGGTCATAGCACTTATACCTCTTTTGAGTGGTAGAATTGTAGATTTTAGAGGATATGAAGGTGATTTTAAGGGAGGAAGATTAGAACATAGGACTGATGAAGATGATGAATAGAAGTTTTTAGAGAAGAACTTTATAATTCCGTGTGTTTCTTTCTTCTTACAATACAATTCACATATATGCACGATTTACATGAATTATAGTGAGAAAAACATCTCACCAACACCTCTAGACTAGTATGGGCGAACCATGCTTCTCCCAACTGCTCCTACCTATTCCTCTTTGCAACTTGCTCCACTTGTGCTGAAAGAGAAAAAACTGGTCTGCTTCTAACCACTCTAGTTCCTTCTCTACTTCTTGTTTGGTTTCGTTTTAGTTGATCTTAACTACTCATTGGCACTTTATTTCATGTGCAAGCAAGACTTGATTCTTCTTCTCTTCATTACTTGTTTTGCAAGGTATACCTTCTCCTTTTACTCCTGAGCTCTCACCATATTCCAACACACTTGAAATACATGCTAACTCTTTCCCTTTGATATTGTCTCCTCTCCTTTCACGTGCACACACCTTCACATCCATATTCTCAACACTTCCCCTCAAGATAGGCTGGTAGGGGTCCTTTAAGCCGATCTTGCCATGGATGTATTCACAGATGCGTGAAGAAGTAGCCTTGGTAAATATATCCGCCATTTGTTCTCCACTCTTCACAAACTTCGGAACCACAACTCCCTCCTGAATCTTGTCTCGGATGAAATGACAATCCACCTCAATGTGTTTTGTCCTTTCATGAAACATCGGGTTTGAAGCTATGTGTATTGTCGCTTGGTTATCACAATACAATGTCATTGGTTTTTCTTCTTGAACTCCCAAGTCATGTAGAAGTGCCTTCAGCCATATCATTTCTTTTGTGGCTTCTCTCATTGCTCTATACTCAGCTTCAGCACTAGATAGAGAGATTACCTTTTATTTTTTGCTTCTCCAGGTGACAAGATTCCCGCCTACGAATGTACAATAACCGGTCGTAGACTTCCTATCTTGTCTATCCCCAGCCCAATCCACATCACAAAACGCTTCTACATCTGCTCTTCCATGACATTCTAGCCAAATACCTCTTCCCGGGTTCCCTTTTAAATATCTCAAGATCCTTTCAATCATTCCCCAATGGTGTGTTGTTGGCGCTTGCATGTGTTGACTTACTTTATTCACCGCAAAGCAAATATCCGGCCTTGTTATGGTCAAATAGATTAGTTTACCAACTAACCTTTGGTACTGCTTGATGTCAGACCATATCTCCACGTTGCTCTCTTCTTGATAACCTTCTTCAATAGGAGTCTTAGCCGGTTTACACCCAAGCTTCCTAGTTTCTTTTAGTAAGTCGATCACATACTTCCTTTGATATAAACATTCCCTTTGCCTCTCTGCTCATCTCAATTCCTAGGAAGTATTTGAGCTCTCCTAGGTCTTTTATATCAAACGTAGAGTTTAGATCTTCCTTAGTTCGTTTCATCTCCTCACAATCACTTCCCGTAACAATAATGTCATCCACGTAGATGAGCACCACAACTATCCCTTCTTTGCTCCTTTTGGTAAAGAGAGAGTGATCCGCTTCAGATTTTACAAACCCTTTCTCCAACAGGCACCGGCTTAACCGTTGGTACCAAGCTTTAGGAGATTGTTTCAAGCCGTATATAGCCTTCTTTAATCCACACACTTGATCTGCACTGTTAGATTTTAGAGATTATAAATGAGAGCTTTTGAGATAAACTAGAAGAAACACCATAGTAGAATATTAGAGAAGAATTTCTTATTGATCTTTGTGAAATACATAGCATATTTATAGGAGAATTACAAGGGAACCTAAGTTTAACTTTAATTTGAACCAGCCAATAGGAGTGTAGTCTTTGGGCGTCCTTGACCATGCCAGCCTGTTTCCAGCCCCTTCCTTGACCAAATGGATAAGAAGGAAGACCAAGGACAAGGTGCCAATGCACCTGGACACTCAAGTGGCTTGGTGCATGGTCCAAACGTTTCCAAGCTTCTAGAAGACTCTCGAAGGCTTCCTCAAATTTTTTGGAGGCTCGCTAAGGTTGTACGGTCTTGTACGGCCTTGTACGGACTTGTACGGACTTGTACGGATCCGTACGGACTTGTACGGACACCCAAATCCAACCATCTTCCCTAAGCTCCCTTGATGATAAGCTTGATTAATACTCCCCCTCAAACTTAGCCGGAGTGTTGGAATGAAGGCTAAGTTTGGGAACCGGGACTACCACCTCATTAAAAACCTTACCAAGGAAAACCCAGTGGGACAAAACCTTGGTAAGGGAAAAAGAGTGTGGTCTTCCCGGAACAGGCAAGTATTATCAAGGATGAGTAAGGTCTACTAACCCAAGTTTGCTGTGGATGTGGTTGCAAACTTTGAGGCTAGCAGCCTTGGTGAAGATGTCAGCCAACTGGTCTTCACTCTTGGTGTAACATGGAAGTATCACTCCTTCTATGATATTCTCTCTAACTTTGTGGCAGTCAATCTCAATGTGCTTGGTCCTCTCGTGAAATACTGGATTGGTTGCTATATGAATGGCTGCCTGATTGTCACAATGCATTGTGATGGGACTTGAAGTTTCTATGCCAAGATCCTTGAGAAGAGCCTTCAACCAAACTAATTCATTTGTCAGCTTCCTCATTGCTCTATAGTCTGACTCCGCACTTGAGCATGACACAACCTTCTGCTTCTTAGACTTCCAAGTTACTAGATTGCCTCCAATGAAAGTACAGTAGCCAGTTGTAGACTTCCTATCCATAGTGTCTCCTGCATAGTCCGCATCGCAGTATCCAACTATCTCAGTGTTGCCATTCTTCCCCATCCAAATTCCTTGGCCAGGTGAACCTTTGATGTATCTCAATATTCTTTCCACCATGTTCCAATGATGTACGGTTGGTTCCTTCATATGTTGGCTAACCTGATTCACAGCAAAACATAAGTCAGGCCGTGTAATAGTCAAATAGATGAGCTTACCAACTAGGCGCCGATATTGTGCTGGGTCTTCAAATGGCTTGTCAAGCGGATCATCTTCTTTCTCCCCCTTTCTCTTGACCTTGTAGCCATCTTCAAGTGGGGTCTTAGCTGGTTTGGATCCTAGCTTTCTTGTCTCCTGCAATAAATCAAGAGAATATTTCCTTTGTGATAGAAATAGGCCTTCCGAGGATCGGCATATCTCTATCCCTAGGAAATACTTAAGCTCTCCCAAGTCCTTGATATCAAAAACAGACTTAAGGAAGGATTTGGTTTCTTGAATCCCAACTTGATCACTACCTGAGATGATCAAGTCATCCACATAAACCAATACCACAATAAGCCCACGGGAGCTCTGGTGAGTGAACAAGGTATGGTCGGCTTCTGACCGGCTAAATCCTCGAGCAACAAGAGTGAAGCTCAGTTTATGATACCAGGCCCTTGGTGACTGCTTTAGACCATAAATTGCCTTTCTTAACCTTAGGACTTTTCCGGGGCTGATAGAGTGTTCTAATCCAGGTGGTGGAGTCATGTACACTTCTTCTTCCAATTCTCCTTGAAGAAAGGCGTTCTTCACGTCCATTTGCCATAGATCCCATGATAGATTTGTGGCTAAGGACAAGATGACCCTAACTGTGTGAAGCTTTGCCACTGGCGCAAAAGTATCGGTATAATCAGCTCCATATGTCTGGGTGAAACCTCTTGCTACCAATCTGGCTTTGTACCGCTCAATCTCCCCATTAGATTGATATTTGATTGTAAATACCCACTTGGAACTTACTGCCTTCTTTCCCTTTGGAAGCTCAGTTTCATCCCAAGTATGATTCTTATCCATTGCCCCTATCTCAGCATCCACAGCAGCTAACCATTCTTTGTGTTCTTTTGCTTCTTCATAGGAGCTCGGAATTTGGTGTTGATCAATCTTTCCAAGGAATGCTTTGTGTTCTGATGGCAAGAGGGCAAGAGAACAAACCGCTTGGAGAGGATGAGCCACGGCTTGGCTGTTGTAATAGACCCTTGTTTGTTTCCAATGATCAGGTCCATACTTCAGCCTTGTACTTCTTCTAAGCTGAGGAGCACTAATTTCTTCACTCTCATGGTCTTGACTAACCATTGGCTCCATTCCTCCAGTGGATTCTTCTTCATGATGAGCTTGGTCTTGATTACCATTATCCAAGTTGTTTGCTTCTTCTTCACTGTTATTTTCAGAATTTGGTCCTTCTTGTGGCTGATGATCTGGTTGTTCTTGATGAGAGTCTCTTGGAGCCAGATTTCCCAAATGATTGAGTAAGAACTCTAAGCTGGCGGTTCTATCTGAAGAAGAACGGGCTAGGTCTTTAACGCTATCCCAATTTTGTTTCTTGTCAAAGTACCCTTGGTTTTCTATGAACTTCACGTCTCTTGAAACCAGGGTACACTTCCGGATGGGGTCATAGCACTTATACCCCTTTTGAGTGGTAGAATAGCCTATGAATACACATCTTGTGCTTTTGGCTTCTAGTTTGTCCCTCTGAGGACCTGGGACAAATATATTAATCAAGCATATCATCAAGGGAGCTTAGGGAAGATGGTTGGATTTGGGTGTCCGTACAAGTCCGTACGGATTCGTACAAGTCCGTACGACCTAAGGGAGCCTCCGGAACGTTTAAGGAAGTCTTGGAGAGTCTTGGAGAGTCTTCTAGAGTCTTCTAGAAGCTGGGCAATGTTCGGATCATGCACCAAGTCACTAGAGCGTCCAGGTGCATTGGGGCTTGTCCTTGGTCTTCCTTCTTATCCATTTGGTCAAGGAAGGGGCTGGAACCAGGCTGGAACAGGCTGGCATGGTCAAGGGCGCTCCCAAGACTACTCTCCTATTGGCTGGTTCAAATTAAAGTTAAACCTAAGTTCCCTTGTAATTCTCCTATAAATATGCTATGTAATTCACAAATATCAATAAGAAATTCTTCTCTAATGTTCTACTATGGTTTTCCTTCTAATTTATCTCAAAATCTCTCATTTATAATCTCTAAAATCTAACATGGTATCAGAGCATTGATCTTGCTCCTATCTATTCCGCTTTATTCTTAATTATTCTCCATTATTCTCCATCATTTCTCCATCATTCTCCATCATTTCTCCATCATTTCTCCATCAGTTCTCCATCAGTTCTTGTCATTTCTAGTCATTCTCCAAGCTTTTATTCTTTATTTTCTCCTTTCTCACGCTGCTAGCTTCATTTCTCTCTGAGAGAAATTCCTCAAATCCATTGGTGCTGAGTTGAGAAAGTTGCTAGCTTTGTGATTTTCACTTCTTTTTCTTCTTTTCACGTTGCTAGCTTCATTTCTCTCTGAGAGAAATTCCTCAAATCCATTGGTGCTGAGTTGAGAAAGTTGCTAGCTTTGTGATTAAACACCAAGAAGATCATGGAAAATCTAAAAACCATGATCATTCCGGTTACACTCAAAGGGATCAATTACTTGCTGTGGGCAAGAACAACAAAGACTGCTTTGTGTAGAAGAGGTTTGTGGAGACACATTGAGATCACACAAAACCCAAAAGAAGACACACAAGATGAAGAAAATGAGACCAAGACCGAGGAGGAAATCAAATGGTTTCAAGAGGACCAAACGGTGTTGGGTCTCCTTCAAAACTCACTAGACACATCAATCCTAGAGGCATACTCCTATTCTGACACGGCAAAAGAGCTTTGGGATACATTAAAGAATGTTTACGGGAACGTCTCCAACTTGACCCGGGTCTTTGAAGTGAAAAGGGCAATCAACAATCTCAACCAAGAAGATCTAGAATTTACTCAACACTTTGGGAAATTTAGATCTCTTTGGGCTGAATTAGAGATGTTACGTCCAAGCACTAAGGATTTTTCAATCATTGAAGAAAGGAGAGAACAAGATAAGGTCTTTGGTTTACTTCTCACACTCAATCCGGCATTTAATGACCTCATAAAACACATTTTGAGATCGGAGAAGCTCCCTAGCCTCGATGTAGTTTGTGCACAAATTCAAAAGGAACAAGGGTCCTTTGGTCTCTTTAGTAGAAAACAAGAACTCCCAACGGCTAATAAAGGCAATTACCAACCAAGTCATGACTACAAAGGCAAGAATAGGAAAACATGCGATCATTGCAAGAAAGATGGTCATACAAGGGAGGATTGCTGGATCCTTCATCCACATCTCAAGCCCAAAGATTGGCAACCAAGGGAGTTCAAACCAAGGAAGTTTCAAGCTCATCAAGCACAAGAAGCGCCAAGCTCCTCAACCGCAACCAAACAACCTCAAACCGAAAACTCAAAGCAAGGAGATGAGATGGCCATGGTAGCATACTCGAATGACGTGGTGCGCAAGTCAGACCTAGAGGTACTCATTCGATCCATTGCTGCACTAAAGGAGACCGGTATCACCTACTTTGCTACTAAACCTACTAAAACTAGCACTTCTCTTGTTATTGATTCTGGAGCTTCTCATCACATGATTAGTAATCCAAATTTGATTAGTAACATTAAAACTGCTAGTGGAAATGTAGTGATTGCTAATGGTGATAAAATACCGGTTAAAGGGATAGGAAGTTTAAGACTATTTGACAAAGAATCTCAAGCTTTCTACATGCCATCTTTCACTTCGAATCTTGTATCGGTTAAGAGAGCTACTACTGATCTTGATGCTTATGATATCTTTGGGCCTAATAGTTTCCATTTTCAGGATATTAAGACCGGAAGGGTTCTTGGAGAAGGAAACACAAAAGGAGACTTATACATCTTAGAAGATTCTTCAAACAATCCTACTTTATCAAGTTTTAATTCATGCTTAGCTAGTAGTTCTAATGCAATATGGCACGCTAGATTGGGACATCCTCACTCGCGTGCCTTGGAAATAATATTGCCTAATATTTCGTTTAATAACTCGGTTTGTGAGTCTTGTATTTTAGGAAAACATTGTAAAAGTGTATTTCTTAAGTCCTCTACCATATATGAAAAATGTTTTGATTTGGTCCACTCGGATGTATGGACTTCCCCATGTTTATCAAGAGATAATAATAAGTACTTTGTGATATTTATTGATGAAAAGTCGAAATACACTTGGATCACCTTAATGCCATCTAAAGATAGAGTATTTGACGCTTTCATTAATTTTCAGAACTACATTACTAATCAATTCAAAACAAATATTAAGGTACTTCGAACGGATAATGGAGGGGAATATACAAGCCACAAATTCAAAGAACACTTAGCTAAGCATGGAATAATCCACCAAACTGTTGAATAATGAGAGAATACATTAGCTTAAGACCCAATGAAGAGATGAGGCCTTATTCAACATATGCAAGTCCATTAAGAAGTCTTCTAGAAGGGTGAAGACTTTGGGTGCACAAGTGGGTGTCTCGGGAAGTGTGAAAAGGAAGGAGATGTGTTTGAATTTCAAATAAGAGATTGGAGGGAAATTTGAATGATGTGAAACCCTTCTACACCTTCTATTTTCGTGGCTCCCCTCTATATATACATGTTGTACACCCTTTGTAACACTTAATCAATTCTAATGGAAACTTCTCTTTATCTCTCATTCTATTGTTTCTCTTTCAAGCACTCTTAAACTCTCTAATCTTCTATTCCGAAAATTCAACATGGTATCAGAGCAAGGTTCTTAACTAAATCAAGCTCTTGTTATCCTATTTTCAAATTCTCTTCTTTTAAAATTCTGGGAATACTCTTTGTCAATCCTTTTTCACTCTGAGACTTAGTCCTCAAAGTCATTGACTCTTGAGTTGTGAAAAGGCTGAAAAGTGTATTTCTTGAAGCTTCTCTAAAATTTTCTTTTTCACTCTAAAATTCTGGGAATACTCTTTGTCAATCCTTTTTCACTCTGAGATTTAGTCCTCAAAGTCATTGACTCTTGAGTTGTGAAAAGGCTGAAAAAGTGTATTTCTTGAAGCTTTTCTAATATTTTCTTGAGAAAATCTCTTAATCCTCTGGTTAATAGAATTATCCGGTGAATAAATCTTGAAACACCATGGAAAATTCTAAACCAATTGTTATTCCAGTCATCTTGAAGGGTGTCAACTATTTGCTGTGGTCAAGAATGACAAGAACAGCTCTATGTGGTCGTGGGCTTTGGAGCCATGTCTTGAAAGGACAAGATCCAAAAGATGGAGAAAAAGCCATCGGTAATTATGAAGATAAGTGGTTCCAAGACGACCAAATGGTGCTCGGAATCATCCAGAACTCTCTTGAAGCATCCATCCTTGAAGCCTACTCCTACTGTGAAAATGCAAAGGAATTGTGGGATACTCTTCAAACCGTGTATGGGAATACTTCAAACTTGAGCAGAATCTATGAAGTCAAGAAGGCTATCAATGATCTAAGCCAAGAAGATTTGGAGTTTACAAAGCACTTTGGCAAATTCAGATCATTGTGGGCTGAACTAGAAATGTTAAGGCCAAGCACGATTGATCCTTTGGTGTTAAATGAGAGGCGCGAACAAGACAAGGTCTTTGGTCTGCTATTGACCTTAAATCCAACTTACAAGGATCTCATTAAGCACCTCCTTAGGGCAGACAATCTCCCCAGCCTAGATGAAGTGTGCTCCAAGATACAAAAGGAGCAAGGATCTCATGGTCTATTTGGGGGAAAGGGCGAGCTGGCTATGGCTAACAAAGTAGAGCTGGGTGATGCCAACAAAGGATTTTACAAATCGTTGGGATCAAACCAGAACAAGAAAGTGGGATCAAATGCAATCTGTGAGCATTGCAAGAAAGAGGGGCACACAAAGGAAAAATGCTGGAAGCTCCATCCTCATCTAAAACCAAGCTGGTGGAAGGAACCAAGAGCTAATGTCTCCCAAGAAGTGGCTGGGAATCAGGCTGGGACATCCAAGAGGGCTGAAGAAGGAGACATGAGAGTTTTGGTGCCATATCAACAAGAATCTGAATTTGTGAGGAAATCAGATTTGGAAGCTCTCATCAAAGCCTTGAAAGAGGCTGGTAGGTCTGGTATGGTTTCTAGAAACTCTCTTCATGCTCAAAACATTTCAAAGCCTTTGATTGTAGATTCTGGTGCATCACATCATATGATAAGTGATGCACATCTAATGAATAACATAAAACCGGCTGTAGGTAATGTCATTATAGCAAATGGAGATAGTATTCCTATTGATGGAGTAGGAAATCTTAGGTTATTTGGAAAAGATTCAAACGCTTTCTACATGCCTAAGTTTACTTCAAATTTGTTATCCGTAAAGAAAGTTACATCTGATTTGAATTGTTATGCTATATTTGGTCCTAATGATGTACACTTTCAGGATATTGAGACCATGAAACTACTCGGAAAAGGAGTAGCAAAGGAGGAGCTGTATGTTCTTGAAAATAACAAGCCGGACTCCAATTTATTTTGTAGTTTTAGTTTGAATGTTTCTAATGTTAGTAGTTCAATTTGGCATGCAAGGCTAGGTCATCCGCACTCTAGAGCATTAGAACTATTGTTGCCTAGGATTTCTTTCAAAAATGATGAATGTGAAGCTTGTATACTTGGCAAACATTGTAAATCTGTGTTTTCCAAGTCTCCAACTATCTATGAAAAGGGTTTTGATTTAGTTCATTATGATGTTTGGACATCACCATGTGAATCTAGAGAACATCATAAATACTTTGTCACCTTCATAGATGAAAAATCAAAATATACATGGCTAACACTTCTTCCATCCAAAGATAGAGTTCTAGAAGCGTTTTGAAATTTTCAAGCATATGTGACTAACCATTATAATGCCAAAATTAAAATTTTTAGATCAGATAATGGTGGAGAGTACACAAGCCATGCCTTCAAACAACACTTAGCACACCATGGGATAGTCCATCAAACCAGCTACCCATACACTCCTCAGCAAAATGGAGTTGCTGAAAGAAAGAATAGGCACTTAATGGAAGTAGCTCGGTCTATGATGTTCCACACAAGTGTTCCCAAGAGATTTTGGGGAGATGTTGTGCTTTCAGCATGCTATTTGATCAACCGAATGCCAACAAAAATTTTGGATGATTACTCTCCATTTGAGGTATTAAACAACTCTAAACCTGCCATTAACCACTTACGTGTGTTTGGGTGTGTTTGTTTTGTATTAATCCCAAGAGAACAAAGAAACAAGTTGGAAGCTAAAAGTGTGAAGAGCATGTTCATTGGATACTCCACAACACAAAAAGGTTACAAATGCTTTGTTCCGGAAACAAGGAAGATTCTAGTCTCAAGGGACGTGAAGTTTGTTGAAACGAAAGGGTTCTATGATGAGAAGAACTGGAAAGAATTGGAGAATCTATCATCCTCATCATCAGACCGAGCTAGAAATTTGAGAAAAATCTTGGAGAACCTTGGATTACATCAGCCAGAAGCTAGTACAAGCACATCTCAATCAAATGAAGAAACTATACCCTTTGATCCTGAGGGAGGCAATAAACAAGAGGATCCAGTAGTGGCTCAACAAGACTCAACAATTCATGATCAAAATGAATCAGAAGTTCGCAATGAAGCGGTTCATGATCAAAGTGAAGGGAGTCCAGAAAGTCAAGAAGAAGCTCAAACCTCAGATTCTGACTTTGAAGGGCCAGAACCTCAAGTTCAAGATCAAGAAGAGGGTTTAAGGAGAAGTACAAGACAAAGGTTTGGACCAGAACATTGGAAGCAAACCCGAGTGTACTACAACAACAAGGCAGTTGCTCATCCCATTCAAGCTGTTTGCACTCTAGCTCATTTCCCATTGGAACATCAAGCCTACATGGGCAAGTTGGATGAAGAAGCCAAGGAGCTTAAAGTATGGAGAGATGCTATTGGTGAAGAAAAGAAAGCTATGGAAATCAACCACACTTGGGATGAAGCTGAACTGCCAAAAGGGAAGAAGGCCGTAAGCTCTAGATGGATCTTCACTATCAAGTATAGAAGTGATGGAGAAATAGAGCGTTACAAGGCTAGGCTGGTGGCTAGAGGATTTACTCAAACCTATGGAGAGGACTACCTTGACACATTTGCACCTGTGGCAAAACTTCATACGGTAAGAGTTATTTTATCCTTAGCTACTAACTTGGAATGGGATCTTTGGCAGATGGACGTCAAGAATGCATTCTTGCAAGGGGAACTAGAGGATGAAGTCTACATGACTCCACCACCAGGCTTGGAGGACTCAATTGCACCAGGAAAGGTGTTGAGACTCAAGAAAGCAATCTATGGACTGAAGCAATCTCCTCGAGCATGGTACCACAAGTTGAGTACAACACTCAAGAGTAAAGGCTTCAAGAAGTCCGAGGCAGATCATACACTTTTCACCTTGCAAAGCCAAGAAGGTATTGTAGTCATTCTCATTTATGTGGATGATATTATCATCTCTGGGAATGACAAGGTAGGTATTAAAGATACAAAAGCATATTTAAAATCTGTGTTTGATATTAAAGATCTTGGAGAGTTGAAATATTTTCTAGGGATTGAAGTCTATAGGTCCAATGAAGGACTCTTCTTATCCCAAAGGAAGTACACTCTTGATCTATTGGCTGGGGCAGGAAAGCTAGGAGCCAAACCAGCAAAGACTCCCTTAGAAGAAGGATACAAAGTCATACGAGAGGGGGAGCTTGAAGATAAACCTTTTGAAGATGTCAAGCAATATCGGAGAATGGTTGGTAAGTTGATTTATCTTACCATAACTCGTCCTGATTTGTGTTTTGCTGTGAACCAGGTGAGTCAACATATGCAAGCTCCAAAAGTGCACCATTGGAGCATGGTGGATCGGATTCTCAAATATCTCAAAGGAGCTCCAGGTCAAGGCATTTGGATGGGTTGTAACAAAAGCACAGAAATTGTGGGTTATTGTGATGCTGACTGGGCTGGAGATAAAACGGATAAAAGATCCACCACTGGGTATTGCACATTCATTGGAGGTAACCTGGTCACTTGGAAGAGCAAGAAACAAAAGGTTGTGTCATGTTCAAGTGCTGAAGCTGAGTATAGAGCAATGAGGAAGCTCACAAATGAGCTAACATGGCTGAAAGCTCTTCTCAAGGATTTGGGCATTGAATCACCAGATCCAATCACAATGCATTGTGACAACCAAGCTGCTATTCACATTGCGTCCAACTCAGTGTTCCATGAGAGGACAAAACATATTGAAGTGGATTGTCACAAGGTACGAGAGATGGTGGAGAAAAGGGTCATTCTTCCATGTTTTACAAGGAGTTCAGAACAATTGGCAGACATTTTTACCAAGGCAGCGAGTTTAAAAGTGTGTGAGTTCATCCATTCAAAGCTTGGACTCATAGATATGTCTCGGCCATGATTTCCTTAGCCATGGAGTCCACACTCTTTTTCCCTTAGTATGGTTTTGTCCCATGAGGTTTTCCATACTAAGGTTTTTAATGAGGTGGGTCATCATGGTTCCAAGCTTAACCTTTGGTTTCTCTACGGTTAAGCTTGAGGGGGAGTGTTGAATAATGAGAGAATACATTAGCTTAAGACCCAATGAAGAGATGAGGCCTTATTCAACATATGCAAGTCCATTAAGAAGTCTTCTAAAAGGGTGAAGACTTTGGGTGCACAAGTGGGTGTCTCGGGAAGTGTGAAAAGGAAGGAGATGTGTTTGAATTTCAAATAAGAGATTGGAGGGAAATTTGAATGATGTGAAACCCTTCTACACCTTCTATTTTCGTGGCTCCCCTCTATATATACATGTTGTACACCCTTTGTAACACTTAATCAGTTCTAATGGAAACTTCTCTTTATCTCTCATTCTATTGTTTCTCTTTCAAGCACTCTCAAACTCTCTAATCTTCTATTCCGCAAATTCAACACAAACAAGCTGCCCATACACACCTCAACAAAATGGTGTAGCTGAAAGAAAGAATAGGCATCTCATGGAAGTAGCTTGAGCCATGATGTTCCATTCCAACCTGCCAAGAAACTTCTGGGGAGATGCAGTCATGACGGCCTGCTATCTTATCAACCGAATTCCAACAAGAGTCCTAAAGGACGTCTCTCCCTTTGAAGTTTTAAATCACAATAAACCCTTTATCAATCACTTACGGGTTCTTGGATGTTTGTGTTTTGTATTTGTCCCAGGTACTCAGAGGGACAAACTAGAAGCCAAAAGCACAAGATGTGTATTCATAGGCTATTCTACTACTCAAAAGGGGTATAAGTGTTATGACCCCATCCGGAAGTGTACCCTGGTTTCAAGAGACGTGAAGTTCATAGAAAACCAAGGATACTTTGACAAGAAGCAGAATTGGGATAATGTTAAAGACCTAGCCCGCTCTCCTTCAGATAGAGCCGGCAGCTTAGAGTTCATACTCAATCATCTGGGAAATCCTGCTCCAAGGGACTCTCATCAAGAGCAACCGGAGCAGGAACCGCAAGGAGGACCAAATTCTGAAAATAACAATGAAGAGGAAGCAAACAACTTAGATAATGGTAATCAAGAACAAGCTCATCATGAAGAAGAAGTCACTGGAGGAATGGAGCCAATGGTTAATCAAGACCATGAGAGTGAAGAAATTAGTGCTCCTCAGCTTAGAAGAAGCACAAGGCTGAAGTATGGACCAGATCATTGGAAACAAACAAGGGTCTATTACAACAGCCAAGCCGTGGCTCATCCTCTCCAAGCAGTCTGTTCTCTTGCCCTCTTGCCATCAGAACACCAAGCATTCCTTGGGAAGATTGATCAACACCAAATTCCGAGCTCCTATGAAGAAGCAAAAGAACACAAAGAATGGTTAGCTGCGGTGGATGCTGAGATAGGAGCAATGGATAAGAATCATACTTGGGATGAAACGGAGCTTCCAAAGGGAAAGAAGGCAGTAAGTTCCAAGTGGGTATTTACAATAAAATATCAATCTAATGGGGAGATTGAGCGGTACAAAGCCAGATTGGTAGCCAGAGGTTTCACCTAAACATATGGAGCTGATTATACCGATACCTTTGCGCCCGTGGCAAAGCTTCACACAGTTAGGGTTATCTTGTCCTTAGCAACAAATCTATCATGGGATCTATGGCAAATGGACGTGAAGAACGCCTTTCTTCAAGGAGAATTGGAAGAAGAAGTGTACATGACTCCACCACCCGGATTAGAGCACACAATCAGCCCCGGAAAAGTCTTAAGGTTAAGAAAGGCAATTTATGGATTAAAGCAATCACCGAGGGTCTGGTATCATAAACTGAGCTTCACTCTTGTTGCTCGAGGATTTAGCCGGTCAGAAGCCGACCATACCTTGTTCACTCACCAGAACTCCCGTGGGCTTATTGTGGTATTGGTTTATGTGGATGACTTGATCATCTCAGGTAGTGATCAAGTTGGGGTTCAAGAAACCAAATCCTTCCTTAAGTCTGTTTTTGATATCAGGGACTTGGGAGAACTCAAGTATTTCCTAGGGATAGAGATATGCCGATCCACGGAAGGCCTATTTCTATCACAAAGGAAATATTCTCTTGATTTATTGCAGGAGACAGGAAAGCTAGGATCCAAACCAGCTAAGACTCCACTTGAAGATGGCTACAAGGTCAAGAGAAAGGGGGAGAAAGAAGATGATCTGCTTGACAAGCCATTTGAAGACCCAGCACAATATCGGCGCCTAGTTGGTAAGCTCATCTACTTGACTATTACACGGCCTGACTTATGTTTTGCTGTGAATCAGGTTAGCCAACATATGAAAGAACCAACCGTGCATCATTGGAACATGGTGGAAAGAATTTTGAGATACATCAAAGGATCACCAGGCCAAAGAATCTGGATGGGGAAGAATGGCAACACTGAGATAGTTGGATATTGCGATGCAGACTATACTGGAGACACTATGGATAGAAAGTCCACAACTGGCTACTGTACTTTCATTGGAGGCAATCTAGTGACTTGGAAGTCTAAGAAGCAGAAGGTTGTGTCATGCTCGAGTGCAGAGTCAGAATATAGAGCAATGAGG
The DNA here is from genome assembly GCA_963922655.1 of Cardamine chenopodiifolia. Lineage (NCBI taxonomy): Eukaryota > Viridiplantae > Streptophyta > Magnoliopsida > Brassicales > Brassicaceae > Cardamine > Cardamine chenopodiifolia. The sequence goes on from OZ000479.1 coordinate 5,517,609, forward strand.
AAGCTGACAAATGAATTAGTTTGGTTGAAAGCACTTCTCAAAGATCTCGGCATAGAAACTTCAAGTCCTATCACGATGCATTGTGACAATCAGGCAGCCATTCATATAGCAACGAATCCAGTATTTCATGAGAGGACCAAGCACATTGAGATCGACTGCCACAAGGTTAGAGAGAAGATCATAGAAGGAGTGATACTACCATGCTACACCAAGAGTGAAGACCAGCTGGCAGACATCTTCACCAAGGCTGCTAGCCTCAAAGTTTGCAACCACATCCATAGCAAACTTGGGTTAGTAGACCTTACTCATCCTTGATAATACTTGCCTGTTCCGGGAAGACCACACTCTTTTTCCCTTCCCAAGGTTTTGTCCCACTGGGTTTTCCTTGGTAAGGTTTTTAATGAGGTGGTAGTCCTGGTTCCCAAACTTAGCCTTCATTCCGACACTCCGGCTAAGTTTGAGGGGGAGTATTAATCAAGCATATCATCAAGGGAGCTTAGGGAAGATGGTTGGATTTGGGTGTCCGTACAAGTCCGTACGGATCCGTACAAGTCCGTACAAGTCCGTACGGATCCGTACAAGGCCGTACAAGACCGTACAAGACCGTACAAGACCGTACGACCTAAGGGAGCCTCCGGAACGTTTAAGGAAGTCTTGGAGAGTTTTGGAGAGTCTTCTAGAGTCTTCTAGAAGCTGGGCAATGTTCGGATCATGCACCAAGTCACTAGAGCGTCCAGGTGCATTGGGGCTTGTCCTTGGTCTTCCTTCTTATCCATTTGGTCAAGGAAGGGGCTGGAACCAGGCTGGAACAGGCTGACATGGTCAAGGGCGCTCCCAAGACTACTCTCCTATTAGCTGGTTCAAATTAAAGTTAAACCTACGTTCCCTTGTAAATCTCCTATAAATATGCTATGTAATTCACAAAGATCAATAAGAGATTCTTCTCTAATGTTCTACTATGGTTTTCCTTCTAATTTATCTCAAAATCTCTCATTTATAATCTCTAAAATCTAACAGAAGCTCAGTTTATGATACCAGGCCCTTGGTGATTGCTTTAGACCATAAATTGTCTTTCTTAACCTTAGGACTTTTCCGGGGCTGATTGAGTGTTCTAATCCAGGTGGTGGAGTCATGTACACTTCTTCTTCCAATTCTCCTTGAAGAAAGGCGTTCTTCACGTCCATTTGCCATAGATCCCATGATAGATTTGTGGCTAAGGACAAGATGACCCTAACTGTGTGAAGCTTTGCCACTGGCGCAAAAGTATCGGTATAATCAGCTCCATATGTCTGGGTGAAACCTCTGGCTACCAATCTGGCTTTGTACCGCTCAATCTCCCCATTAGATTGATATTTGATTGTAAATACCCACTTGGAACTTACTACCTTCTTTCCCTTTGGAAGCTCAGTTTCATCCTAAGTATGATTCTTATCCATTGCCCCTAGAAAGGTGAAGAGCACAAATTTCTTCACTCTCATGGTCTTGACTAACTATTGGCTCCATTCCTCCTATTTCTTCTTCTTCATGATGAGCTTGGTCTTGATTACCATTATCCAAGTTGTTTGCTTCTTCTTCACTGTTATTTTCAGAATTTGGTCCTTCTTGTGGCTGATGATCTGGTTGCTCTTGATGAGAGTCTCTTGGAGCCGGATTTCCCAAATGATTGAGTAAGAACTCTAAGCTGGCGGTTCTATCTGAAGGAGAACGTGCTAGGTCTTTAACAATATCCCAATTTTTCTTCTTGTCAAAGTAACCTTGGTTTTCTATGAACTTCACCTCTCTTGAAACCAGGGTTCACTTTCGGATGGGGTCATAGCACTTATACCCCTTTTGAGTGGTAGAATAGCCTATGAATACACATCTAGTTTGTCCCTCTGAGTACCTGGGACAATTACAAAACACAAACACCCAAGAACTCGTAAGTGATTGATAAAGGGTTTATTGTGATTTAAAACTTCAAAGGGAGAGACGTCCTTTATAACTCTTGTTGGAATTCGGTTGATAAGACAGCAAGCCGTCATGACTTCATCTCCCCAGAACCTTCTTTGTAGGTTGGAATGGAACATCATAGCTCTAGCTACTTCCATGAGATGCCTATTCTTTCTTTCAACTACACCATTTTGTTGAGGTGTGTGTGGGCAGCTCGTTTGGTGGATTATTCCATGCTTAGCTAGGTGTTCTTTGAATTCGTGGCTAGTATATTCCCCTCCATTATCCGTTCGAAGTACCTTAACATTTTTTTTTGAATTGATAAGTAATGTAGTTCCGAAAATTAATGAAAGCGCCAAATACTCTATCTTTAGATGGCATTAAGGTGTCCAAGTGTATTTCGACTTTTCATCAATAAATTTCACAAAGTACTTATTATTATCTCTTGATAAACATTGGGAAGTCCATACATCCGAGTGGATCAAATCAAAAACATTTTTCATATATGGTACAGGACTTAGGAAATACATTTTTGCAATGTTTTCCTAAAATACGAGACTCACAAACCGAGTTATTAAACGAAATATTAGGCAAAATTATTTCCAAGGCAAGCGACCGAGGATGTCCCAATCTAGTGTGCCATATTGCATTAGAACTACTAGCTAAGCATGAATTAAAACTTGATAAAGTAGGATCGCGTGAAGAATCTTCTAAGATGTATAAGTCTCCTTTTGTGTTTCCTTCTCCAAGAACCTTTCTAGTCTTAATATCTTGAAAATGGAAACTATTAGGCCCAAAGATAGTACAAGCATCAAGATCAGTAGTGGCTCTCTTAACAGATACAAAATTTGAAGTGAAAGATATCATGTAGAAAGCTGAGGCGCACTAATTTCTTCACTCTCATGGTCTTGACTAACCATTGGCTCCATTCCTCCTATTTCTTCTTCTTCATGATGAGCTTGGTCTTGATTACCATTATCCAAGTTGTTTGTTTCTTCCTCACTGTTATTTTCAGAATTTGGTATTTCTTGTGCCTTATGATCTGGTTGCTCTTTATGAGAGTCTCTTGGAGCCGGATTTCCCAGATAATTAAGTTAGAATTCTAAGCTGGCGGCTCTATCTGAGGGAGAACGGGCTAGGTCTTTACCACTATCCCAATTTTGGTTCTCGTCAAAGTAACCTTGATTTTCTGTGAACTTCAACTCTCTTCAAACCAGGGTTCACTTCGTGATGGGGACATAGCACTTATACCCCCTTTTGAGTGGTAGAATAGCCTATGAATACACATCTTGTGCTTTTGGCTTCTAGTTTTGTCCCTCTGAGTACCTAGGACAAATACAAAACACAAACACTCAAGAACTCGTAAGTGATTGATAAAGGGTTTATTGTGATTTAAAACTTCAAAGGGAGATGTTAGATTTTTAGAGATTATAAATGAGAGCTTTTGAGATAAACTAGAAGAAACACCATAGTAGAATATTAGAGGAGAATTTCTTATTGATCTTTGTGAAATACATAGCATATTTATAGGATAATTACAAGGGAACCTAGGTTTAACTTTAATTTGAACCAGCCAATAGGAGTGTAGTCTTTGGGCGTCCTTGACCATGCCAGCCTGTTTCCAGCCCCTTCCTTGACCAAATGGATAAGAAGGAAGACCAAGGACAAGGTGCCAATGCACCTGGACACTCAAGTGGCTTGGTGCATGGTCCAAACGTTTCCAAGCTTCTAGAAGACTCTTGAAGGCTTCCTCAAATGTTCCGGAGGCTCGCTAAGGTTGTACGGTCTTGTACGGGCTTGTACGGATCCGTACGGACTTGTATGGACTTGTATGGATCCGTACGGACTTGTACGGACACCCAAATCCAACCATCTTCCCTAAGCTCCCTTGATGATAAGCTTGATTAATACTCCCCCTCAAACTTAGCCGGAGTGTTGGAATGAAGGCTAAGTTTGGGAACCGGGACTACCACCTCATTAAAAACCTTACCAAGGAAAACCCAGTGGGACAAAACCTTGGTAAGGGAAAAAGAGTGTGGTCTTCCCGGAACAGGCAAGTATTATCAAGGATGAGTAAGGTCTACTAACCCAAGTTTGCTGTGGATGTGGTTGCAAACTTTGAGGCTAGCAGCCTTGGTGAAGATGTCAGCCTACTGGTCTTCACTCTTGGTGTAACATGGAAGTATCACTCCTTCTATGATCTTCTCTCTAACTTTGTGGCAGTCAATCTCAATGTGTTTGGTCCTCTCGTGAAATACTAGATTGGTTGCTATATGAATGGCTGCCTGATTGTCACAATGCATTGTGATGGGACTTGAAGTTTCTATACCAAGATCCTTGAGAAGAGCCTTCAACCAAACTAATTCATTTGTCAGCTTCCTCATTGCTCTATATTCTGACTCCGCACTTGAGCATGACACAACCTTCTGCTTCTTAGACTTCCAAGTTACTAGATTGCCTCCAATGAAAGTACAGTAGCCAGTTGTAGACTTCCTATCCATAGTGTCTCCCGCATAGTCCGCATCGCAGTATCCAACTATCTCAGTGTTGCCATTCTTCCCCATCCAAATTCCTTGGCCAGGTGAACCTTTGATGTATCTCAATATTCTTTCCACCATGTTCCAATGATGCACGGTTGATTCCTTCATATGTTGGCTAACCTGATTCACAGCAAAACATAAGTCAGGCCGTGTAATAGTCAAATAGATGAGCTTACCAACTAGGCGCCGATATTGTGCTGGGTCTTCAAATGGCTTGTCAAGCGGATCATCTTCTTTCTCCCCCTTTCTCTTGACCTTGTAGCCATCTTCAAGTGGGGTCTTAGCTGGTTTGGATCCTAGCTTTCTTGTCTCCTACAATAAATCAAGAGAATATTTCCTTTGTGATAGAAATAGGCCTTCTGAGGATCGGCATATCTCTATCCCTAGGAAATACTTAAGCTCTCCCAAGTCCTTGATATCAAAAACAGACTTAAGGAAGGATTTGGTTTCTTGAATCCCAACTTGATCACTACCTAAGATGATCAAGTCATCCACATAAACCAATACCACAATAAGCCCACAGGAGCTCTGGTGAGTGAACAAGGTATGGTCGGCTTCTGACCGGCTAAATCCTCGAGCAACAAGAGTGAAGCTCAGTTTATGATACCAGGCCCTTGGTGATTGCTTTAGACCATAAATTGCCTTTCTTAACCTTAGGACTTTTCCGGGGCTGATTGAGTGTTCTAATCCAGGTGGTGGAGTCATGTACACTTCTTCTTCCAATTCTCCTTGAAGAAAGGCGTTCTTCACGTCCATTTGCCATAGATCCCATGATAGATTTGTGGCTAAGGACAAGATGACCCTAACTGTGTGAAGCTTTGCCACTGGCGCAAAAGTATCGGTATAATCAGCTCTATATGTCTGGGTGAAACCTCTGGCTACCAATCTGGCTTTGTACCGCTCAATCTCCCCATTAGATTGATATTTGATTGTAAATACTCACTTGGAACTTACTGCCTTCTTTCCCTTTGGAAGCTCAGTTTCATCCCAAGTATGATTGTTATCCATTGCCCCTATCTCAGCATCCACAGCAGCTAACCATTCTTTGTGTTCTTTTGCTTCTTCATAGGAGTTCGGAATTTGGTGTTGATCAATCTTTCCAAGGAATGCTTTGTGTTCTGATGGCAAGAGGGCAAGAGAACAAACCGCTTGGAGAGGATGAGCCACGGCTTGGCTGTTGTAATAGACCCTTGTTTGTTTCCAATGATCTGGTCCATACTTCAGCCTTGTACTTCTTTTAAGCTGAGGAGCCTAATTTCTTCACTCTCATGGTCTTGACTAACCATTGGCTCCATTCCTCCAGTGGATTCTTCTTCATGATGAGCTTGGTCTTGATTACCAATATCCAAGTTGTTTGCTTCTTCTTCACTGTTATTTTCAGAATTTGGTCCTTCTTGTGGCTGATGATCTGGTTGCTCTTGATGAGAGTCTCTTGGAGCCGGATTTCCCAAATGATTGAGTAAGAACTCTAAGCTGGCGGTTCTATCTGAAGGAGAACGGGCTAGGTCTTTAACGCTATCCCAATTTTGTTTCTTGTCAAAGTACCCTTGGTTTTCTATGAACTTCACGTCTCTTGAAACCAGGGTACACTTCCGGATGGGGTCATAGCACTTATACCCCTTTTGAGTGGTAGAATAGCCTATGAATACACATCTTGTGCTTTTGGCTTCTAGTTTGTCCCTCTGAGTACCTGGGACAAATACAAAACACAAACACCCAAGAACTCGTAAGTGATTGATATAGGGTTTATTGTGATTTAAAAAGTTCAAAGGAAGAGACGTCCTTTAGGACTCTTGTTGGAATTCGGTTGATAAGATAGCAAGCCGTCATGACTGCATCTCCCCAGAAGTTTCTTGGTAGGTTGGAATGGAACATCATAGCTCTAGCTACTTTCATGAGATGTCTATTCTTTCTTTCAGCTACACCATTTTGTTGAGGTGTGTATGGGCAGCTCGTTTGGTGGATTATTCCATGCTTAGCTAGGTGTTCTTTGAATTTGTGGCTTGTATATTCCCCTCCATTATCCGTTCGAAGTACCTTAACTTTTGTTTTGAATTGATTAGTAATGTAGTTCTGAAAATTAATGAAAGCGTCAAATACTCTATCTTTAGATGGCATTAAGGTGATCCAAGTGTATTTCGACTTTTCATCAATGAATGTCACAAAGTACTTATTATTATCTCTTGATAAACATGGGGAAGTCCATACATCCGAGTGGACCAAATCAAAACATTTTTCATATATGGTAGAGGACTTAGGAAATACACTTTTACAATGTTTTCCTAAAATACAAGACTCACAAACCGAGTTATTAAACGAAATATTAGGCAATATTATTTCCAAGGCTCGCGAGTGAGGATGTCCCAATCTAGCGTGCCATATTGCATTAGAACTACTAGCTATGCATGAATTAAAACTTGATAAAGTAGGATTGCTTGAAGAATCTTCTAAGATGTATAAGTCTCCTTTTGTGTTTCCTTCTCCAAGAACCCTTCCGGTTTTAATATCTTGAAAATAGAAACTATTAGGCCCAAAGATAGCATAAGCATCAAGATCAGTAGTAGCTCTCTTAACCGATACAAGATTCGAAGTGAAAGATGGCATGTAGAAAGCTTGAGATTCTTTGTCAAATAGTTTTAAACTTCCTATTCCTTTAACCGGTATCCTATCACCATTAGCAATCACTACATTTCCACTAGCAGTTTTAATGTTACTAATCAAATTTGGATTACTAATCATGTGATGAGAAGCTCCAGAATCAATAACAAGAGAAGTGCTAGTCTTATTAGGTTTAGTAGCAAAGTATGTGATACCGGACTCCTTTAGTGCGGCGATGGATCGAATGAGTGCTTCTAAGTCTGACTTGCGCACCACATCATTTGAATATGCTACCATGGCCATCTCATCTCCTTGCTTCAAGCTTTCGGTTTGAGGTTGTTTTGTTGAGTTTGATGAGCTTGGCGTTTCTTGTGCTTGATGAGCTTGGAACTTTCTTGGCTTGAATTCCCTTGGATGCCAATCTTTGGGCTTGAGATGTGGATGAAGGATCCAGCAATCCTCCTTTGTATGACCATCCTTCTTGCAATGATCGCATGTTTTCCTATTCTTGCCTTTGTAGCCTTGATTTCGTTGGTAATTGCCCTTATTGGCCATTGGGAGTTCTTGTTTACCACTAAAGAGACCAAAGGACCCTTGTTCCTTTTGAATTTGTGCACAAACTTTATCAAGTCTAGGGAGCTTCTCCGATCTTAAGATATGCTTTATGAGGTCGTTAAACGCCGGATTGAGTGTGAGAAGCAAACCGAAGACCTTATCTTGTTCTCTTCTTTCTTCAATGATTGAAAAATCCTTTGTGCTTGGACGTAACATCTCTAATTCAGCCCAAAGAGATCTAAATTTCCCAAAGTGTTGAGTAAATTCTAGATCCTCTTGATTGAGATTGTTGATTGCCCTTTTTACTTCGAAGACCCGGGTCAAGTTGGAGATGTTCCCGTAGACATTCTTTAGTGTATCCCAAAGCTCCTTTGCAGTGTCACAATAGGAGTATGCCTCTAGGATTGATGGGTCTAGTGAGTTTTGAAGGAGACCCAAAACCGTTTGGTCTTCTTGAAACCATTTGATTTCCTCCTCGGTCTTGGTTTCATTTTCTTCATCTTGTGTGTCTTCTTTAGGGTTTTGTGTGATCTCAATGTGTCTCCACAAACCTCTTCCACACAAAGCAGTCTTAGTTGTTCTTGCCCACAGCAAGTAATTATTCCCTTTGAGGGTAACCGGAATGATCATGGTTTTTAGATTTTCCATGATTTTCTTGGTGTTTAATCACAAAGCTAGCAACTTTCTCAACTCAGCACCAATGGATTTGAGGAATTTCTCTCAGAGAGAAATGAGGCTAGCAACGTGAAAGGAAGAAAATGAAGTGAAAATCACAAAGCTAGCAACTTTCTCAACTCAGCACCAATGGAATTGAGGAATTTCTCTCAGAGAGAAATGAAGCTAGCAGCGTGAGAAAGGAGAAAATAAAGAAGAAAAACGTGGAGAATGAGTAGAAATGACAAGAACTGATGGAGAAATGATGGAGAAATGATGGAGAATGATGGAGAATGATGGAGAATAACCAAGAATAAAGCAGAATAGATAGGAGCAAGATCAATGCTCTGATACCATGTTAGATTTTAGAGATTATAAATGAGAGCTTTTGAGATAAACTAAAAGAAACACCATAGTAGAATATTAGAGAAGAATTTCTTATTGATCTTTGTGAAATACATAGCATATTTATAGGAGAATTACAAGGGAACCTAGGTTTAACTTTAATTTGAACCAGCCAATAGGAGTGTAGTCTTTGGGCGTCCTTGACCATGCCAGCCTGTTTCCAGCCCCTTCCTTGACCAAATGGATAAGAAGGAAGACCAAGGACAAGGTGCCAATGCACCTGGACACTCAAGTGGCTTGGTGCATGGTCCAAACGTTTCCAAGCTTCTAGAAGACTCTCGAAGGCTTCCTCAAATATTCCGGAGGCTCGCTAAGGTTGTACGGTCTTGTACGGCCTTGTACGGATCCGTACGGACTTGTACGGACTTGTACGGATCCGTACGGACTTGTACGGACTTGTACGGATCCGTACGGACTTGTACGGACACCCAAATCCAACCATCTTCCCTAAGCTCCCTTGATGATAAGCTTGATTAATATCGAGGAGATTGCTTCAGTCCATAGATTGCTTTCTTGAGTCTCAACACCTTTCCTGGTGCAATTGAGTCCTCCAAGCCTGGTGGTGGAGTCATGTAGACTTCATCCTCTAGTTCCCCTTGCAAGAATGCATTCTTGACGTCCATCTGCCAAAGATCCCATTCCAAGTTAGTTGCTAAGGATAAAATAACTCTTACCGTATGAAGTTTTGCCACAGGTGCAAATGTGTCAAGGTAGTCCTCTCCATAGGATTGAGTAAATCCTCTAGCCACCAGCCTAGCCTTGTAACACTCTATTTCTCCATCACTTCTATACTTGATAGTGAAGATCCATCTAGAGCTTACGGCCTTCTTCCCTTTTGGCAGTTCAGCTTCATCCCAAGTATGGTTGATTTCCATAGCTTTTTTTTCTTCACCAATAGCATCTCTCCATACTTTAAGCTCCTTGGCTTCTTCATAGGTTGTTGGAATCTCAGCCTCATCCAACTTGCCCATGTAGGCTTGATGTTCCAATGGGAAATGAGCTAGAGTGCAAACAGCTTGAATGGGATGAGCAACTGCCTTGTTGTTGTAGTACACTCGGGTTTGCTTCCAATATTCTGGTCCAAACCTTTGTCTTGTACTTCTCCTTAAACCCTCTTCTGATCTTGAACTTGAGGTTCTGGCCTGTTGAATTTGCGGAATAGAAGATTAGAGAGTTTGAGAGTGTTTGAAAGAGAAACAATAAAATGAGAGATAAAGAGAAGTTTCCATTAGAATTGAGTGAGTATTACAAAGGGTGTACAACATGTATATATAGAGGAGAGCCACGAAATTAGGAGGTGAAGAAGGGTTTAACAACATTCAATTTCCCTCCAATCTCTTATTTGAAATTCAAACACATCTCCTTCCTTTTCACACTTCCCGAGACACCCACTTGTGCACCCAAAGTCTTCACCCTTCTAGAAGACTTCTTAATGGACTTGCATATGTTGAATAAGGCCTCTTCTCTTCTTTGGGTCTTAAGCTAATGTATTCTCTCATTATTCAACACTCCCCCTCAAGCTTAACCGTAGAAAAACCAAAGGTTAAGCTTGGAACCATGATGACCCACCTCATTAAAAACCTTAGTATGGAAAACCTCATGGGACAAAACCATACTAAGGGAAAAAGAGTGTGGACTCCATGGCTAAGGAAATCACGGCCGAGACATATCTATGAGTCCAAGCTTTGAATGGATGAACTCACACACTTTTAAACTCGCTGCCTTGGTAAAAATGTCTGCCAATTGTTCTGAACTCCTTGTAAAGCATGGAAGAATGACCCTTTTCTCCACCATCTCTCGCACCTTGTGACAATCCACTTCAATATGCTTTGTCCTCTCATGGAACACTGAGTTGGACGCAATGTGAATAGCAGCTTGGTTGTCACAATGCATTGTGATTGGATCTGCCGATTCAATGCCCAAATCCTTGAGAAGAGCTTTCAGCCATGTTAGCTCATTTGTGAGCTTCCTCATTGCTCTATACTCAGCTTCAGCACTTGAACATGACACAACCTTTTGTTTCTTGCTCTTCCAAGTGACCAGGTTACCTCCAATGAATGTGCAATACCCAGTGGTGGATCTTCTATCCGTTTTGTCTCCAGCCCAGTCAGCATCACAATAACCCACAATTTCTGTGCTTTTGTTGCAACCCATCCAAATGCCTTGACCTGGAGCTCCTTTGAGATATTTGAGGATCCGATCCACCATGTTCCAATAATGCACTTTTGGAGCTTGCATATGTTGGCTCACCTGGTTCACAGCAAAACACAAATCAGGACGAGTTATGGTAAGATAAATCAACTTACCAACCATTCTCCGATATTGCTTGACATCTTCAAAAGGTTTATCTTCAAGCTCCCCCTCTCGTATGACTTTTTATCCTTCTTCTAAGGGAGTCTTTGCTGGTTTGGCTCTTATCTTTCCTGCCCCAGCCAATAGATCAAGAGTGTACTTCCTTTGGGATAAGAAGAGTCCTTCATTGGACCTATAGACTTCAATCCCTAGAAAATATTTCAACTCTCCAAGATCTTTAATATCAAATACAGATTTTAAATATGTTTTTGTATCTTTAATACCTACCTTGTCATTCCCAGAGATGATAATATCATCCACATAAATGAGAATGACTACAATACCTTATTGGCTTTGCAAGGTGAAAAGTGTATGATCTGCCTCGGACTTCTTGAAGCCTTTACTCTTGAGTGTTGTACTCAATTTGTGGTACCATGCTCGAGGTGATTGCTTCAGTCCATAGATTGCTTTCTTGAGTCTCAACATCTTTCCTGGTGCGATTGAGTCCTCCAAGCCTGGTGGTGGAGTCATGTAGACTTCATCCTCTAGTTCCCCTTGCAAGAATGCATTCTTGACGTCCATCTGCCAAAGATCCCATTTCAAGTTAGTAGCTAAGGATAAAATAACTCTTACCGTATGAAGTTTTGCCTGTTAGATTTTAGAGATTATAAATGAGAGCTTTTGAGATAAACTAGAAGAAACACCATAGTAGAATATTAGAGAAGAATTTCTTATTGATCTTTGTGAAATACATAGCATATTTATAGGAGAATTACAAGGGAACCTAGGTTTAACTTTAATTTGAACCAGCCAATAGGAGTGTAGTCTTTGGGCGTCCTTGACCATGCCAGCCTGTTTCCAGCCCCTTCCTTGACTAAATGGATAAGAAGGAAGACCAAGGACAAGGTGCCAATGCACCTGGACACTCAAGTGGCTTGGTGCATGGTCCAAACGTTTCCAAGCTTCTAGAAGACTCTTGAAGGCTTCCTCAAATGTTCCGGAGGCTCGCTAAGGTTGTACGGTCTTGTACGGGCTTGTACGGATCCGTACGGACTTGTATGGACTTGTACAGATCCGTACGGACTTGTACGGACACCCAAATCCAACCATCTTCCCTAAGCTCCCTTGATGATAAGCTTGATTAATACTCTCCCTCAAACTTAGCCGGAGTGTTGGAATGAAGGCTAAGTTTGGGAACCGGGACTACCACCTCATTAAAAACCTTACCAAGGAAAACCCAGTGGGACAAAACCTTGGTAAGGGAAAAAGAGTGTGGTCTTCCCGGAACAGGCAAGTATTATCAAGGATGAGTAAGGTCTACTAACCCAAGTTTGCTGTGGATGTGGTTGCAAACTTTGAGGCTAGCAGCCTTGGTGAAGATGTCAGCCAACTGGTCTTCACTCTTGGTGTAACATGGTAGTATCACTCCTTTTATGATCTTCTCTCTAACTTTGTGGCAGTCAATCTCAATGTGCTTGGTCCTCTCGTGAAATACTAGATTGGTTGCTATATGAATGGCTGCCTGATTGTCACAATGCATTGTGATGGGACTTGAAGTTTCTATGCCAAGATCCTTGAGAAGAGCCTTCAACCAAACTAATTCATTTGTCAGCTTCCTCATTGCTCTATATTCTGACTCCGCACTTGAGCATGACACTGTTGAATTTGCGGAATAGAAGATTAGAGAGTTTGAGAGTGCTTGAAAGAGAAACAATAGAATGAGAGATAAAGAGAAGTTTCCATTAGAATTGAGTGAGTGTTACAAAGGGTGTACAACATGTATATATAGAGGATAGCCACGAAATTAGGAGGTGAAGAAGGGTTTCACAACATTCAATTTCCCTCCAATCTCTTATTTGAAATTCAAACACATCTCCTTCCTTTTCACACTTCCCGAGACACCCACTTGTGCACCCAAAGTCTTCACCCTTCTAGAAGACTCCTTAATGGGCTTGCATATGTTGAATAAGGCCTCTTCTCTTCTTTGGGTCTTAAGCTAATGTATTCTCTCATTATTCAACACTCTCCCTCAAGCTTAACCGTAGAGAAACCAAAGGTTAAGCTTGGAACCATGATGACCCACCTCATTAAAAACCTTAGTATGGAAAACCTCATGGGACAAAACCATACTAAGGGAAAAAGAGTGTGGACTCCATGGCTAAGGAAATCATGGCCGAGACATATCTATGAGTCCAAGCTTTGAATGGATGAACTCACACACTTTTAAACTCGCTGCCTTGGTAAAAATGTCTGCCAATTGTTCTGAACTCCTTGTAAAGCATGGAAGAATGACCCTTTTCTCCACCATCTCTCGCACCTTGTGACAATCCACTTCAATATGCTTTGTCCTCTCATGGAACACTGAGTTGGACGCAATGTGAATAGCAGCTTGGTTGTCACAATGCATTGTGATTGGATCTGCCGATTCAATGCCCAAATCCTTGAGAAGAGCTTTCAGCCATGTTAGCTCATTTGTGAGCTTCCTCATTGCTCTATACTCAGCTTCAGCACTTGAACATGACACAACCTTTTGTTTCTTGCTCTTCCAAGTGACCAGGTTACCTCCAATGAATGTGCAATACCCAGTGGTGGATCTTCTATCCGTTTTGTCTCCAGCCCAGTCAGCATCACAATAACCCACAATTTCTGTGCTTTTGTTGCAACCCATCCAAATGCCTTGACCTGGAGCTCCTTTGAGATATTTGAGGATCCGATCCACCATGTTCCAATAATGCACTTTTGGAGCTTGCATATGTTGGCTCACCTGGTTCACAGCAAAACACAAATCAGGACGAGTTATGGTAAGATAAATCAACTTACCAACCATTCTCCGATATTGCTTGACATCTTCAAAAGGTTTATCTTCAAGCTCCCCCTCTCGTATGACTTTGTATCCTTCTTCTAAGGGAGTCTTTGCTGGTTTGGCTCCTAGCTTTCCTGCCCCAGCCAATAGATCAAGAGTGTACTTCCTTTGGGATAAGAAGAGTCCTTCATTGGACCTATAGACTTCAATCCCTAGAAAATATTTCAACTCTCCAAGATCTTTAATATCAAATACAGATTTTAAATATGCTTTTGTATCTTTAATACCTACCTTGTCATTCCCAGAGATGATAATATCATCCACATAAATGAGAATGACTACAATACCTTCTTGGCTTTGCAAGGTGAAAAGTGTATGATCTGCCTCGGACTTCTTGAAGCCTTTACTCTTGAGTGTTGTACTCAACTTGTGGTACCATGCTCGAGGAGATTGCTTCAGTCCATAGATTGCTTTCTTGAGTCTCAACACCTTTCCTGGTGCAATTGAGTCCTCCAAGCCTGGTGGTGGAGTCATGTAGACTTCATCCTCTAGTTCCCCTTGCAAGAATGCATTCTTGACGTCCATCTGCCAAAGATCCCATTTCAAGTTAGTAGCTAAGGATAAAATAACTCTTACCGTATGAAGTTTTGCTACATGTGCAAATGTGTCAAGGTAGTCCTCTCCATAGGTTTGAGTGAATCCTCTAGCCACCAGCCTAGCCTTGTAACGCTCTATTTCTCCATCACTTCTATACTTGATAGTGAAGATCCATCTAGAGCTTACGGCCTTCTTCCCTTTTGGCAGTTCAGCTTCATCCCAAGTGTGGTTAATTTCCATAGCTTTCTTTTCTTCACCAACAGCATCTCTCCATACTTTAAGCTCCTTGGCTTCTGCATAGGTTGTTGGAATCTCAGCTTCATCCAACTTGCCTATGTAGGCTTGATGTTCCAATGGGAAATGAGCTAGAGTGCAAACAGCTTGAATGGGATGAGCAACTGCCTTGTTGTTGTAGTACACTCGGGTTTGCTTCCAATGTTCTGGTCCAAACCTTTGTCTTGTACTTCTCCTTAAACCCCCTTCTTGATATTGAACTTGAGGTTCTGGCCCTTCAAAGTCAGAATCTGAGGTTTGAGCTTCTTCTTGACTTTCCGGACTCTCTTCACTTTGATCATGAACCGCTTCATTGCGAACTTCTGATTCATTTTGATCATGAATTGTTGAGTCTTGTTGAGCCACTACTGGATCCTCTTGTTTATTGCCTCCCTCAGGATCAAAGGGTATAGTTTCTTCATTTGATTGAGATGTGCTTGTACTAGCTTCTGGCTGATGTAATCCAAGGTTCTCCAAGATTTTTCTCAAATTGCTAGCTCGGTCTGATGATGAGGATGATAGATTCTCCAATTCTTTCCAGTTCTTCTCATCATATAACCCTTTCGTTTCAACAAACTTCACGTCCCTTGAGACTAGAATCTTCTTTGTTTCCGGAACAAAGCATTTGTAACCTTTTTGTGTTGTGGAGTATCCAATGAACATGCTCTTCACACTTTTAGCTTCCAACTTGTTTCTTTGTTCTCCTGGGATTAATACAAAACAAACACACCCAAACACACGTAAGTGGTTAATGGCGGGTTTAGAGTTGTTTAATACCTCAAATGGAGAGTGATCATCCAAAATTTTTGTTGGCATTCGGTTGATCAAATAGCATGCTGAAACCACAGCATCTCCCCAAAATCTCTTGGGAACACTTGTGTGGAACATCATAGACCGGGCCACTTCCATTAAGTGCCTATTCTTTCTTTCAGCAACTCCATTTTGCTGAGGAGTGTATGGGCAGCTGGTTTGATGGACTATCCCATGGTTTGCTAAGTGTTGTTTGAAGGCATGGCTTGTGTACTCTCCACCATTATCTGATCTAAAAATTTTAATCTTGGCATTATAATGGTTAGTCACATATGCTTGAAATTTTCTAAATGCTTCTAGAACTCTATCTTTGGATGGAAGAAGTGTTAGCCATGTATATTTTGATTTTTCATCTATAAAGGTGACAAAGTATTTATGATGTTCTCTAGATTCACATGGTGAGGTCCAAACATCAGAATGAATTAAATCAAAACACTTTTCATAGATAGTTGGAGACTTGGAAAACACAGATTTGCAATGTTTACCAAGTATACAAGCTTCACATTCCTCATTTTTGAAAGAAATCCTAGGCAACAATAGTTCTAATGCTCTAGAGTGCGGATGACCTAGCCTTGCATGCCAAATTGAACTACTAACATTAGAAACATTCAGACTAAAACTACAAAATAAATTGGAGTCCGGCTTGTTATTTTCAAGAACATACAGCTCCTCCTTTGCTCCTCCTTTGCTACTCCTTTTCCGAGTAGATTCATGGTCTCAATATCCTGAAAGTGTACATCATTAGGACCAAATATAGCATAACAATTCAAATCAGATGTAACTTTTTTTACGGATAACAAATTTGAAGTAAACTTAGGCATGTAGAAAGCGTTTGAATCTTTTCCAAATAACCTAAGATTTCCTACTCCATCAATTGGAATACTATCTCCATTTGCTATAATGACATTACCTACAGCCGGTTTTATGTTATTCATTAGATGTGCATCACTTATCATATGATGTGATGCACCAGAATCTACAATCAAAGGCTTTGAAATGTTTTGAGCATGAAGAGAGTTTCCAGAAACCATACCAGACCTACCAGCCTCTTTCAAGGCTTTGATGAGAGCTTCCAAATCTGATTTCCTCACAAATTCAGATTCTTGTTGATATGGCACCAAAGCTCTCATTTCTCCTTCTTCAGCCCTCTTGGATGTCCCAGCCTGATTCCCAGCCACTTCTTGGGAGACATTAGCTCTTGGTTCCTTCCACCAGCTTGGTTTTAGATGAGGATGGAGCTTCCAGCATTTTTTCTTTGTGTGCCCCTCTTTCTTGCAATGCTCACAAATTGCATTTGATCCCACTTTCTTGTTCTGGTTTGATCCCAACGGTTTGTAAAATCCTTTGTTGGCGTCTCCCAGCTCTACTTTGTTAGCCATAACCAGCTCGCCCTTTCCCCCAAATAGACCATGAGATCCTTGCTCCTTTTGTATCTTGGAGCACACTTCATCTAGGCTGGGGAGATTGTCTGCCCTAAGGAGGTGCTTAATGAGATCCTTGTAAGTTGGATTTAAGGTCAATAGCAGACCAAAGACCTTGTCTTGTTCGCGCCTCTCATTTAACACCAAAGGATCAATCGTGCTTGGCCTTAACATTTCTAGTTCAGCCCACAATGATCTGAATTTGCCAAAGTGCTTTGTAAACTCTAAATCTTCTTGGCTTAGATCATTGATAGCCTTCTTGACTTCATAGATTCTGCTCAAGTTTGAAGTATTCCCATACACGGTTTGAAGAGTATCCCATAATTCCTTTGCATTTTCACAGTAGGAGTAGGCTTCAAGGATGGATGCTTCAAGAGAGTTCTGGATGATTCCGAGCACCATTTGGTCCTCTTGGAACCACTTATCTTCATAATTACCGATGGCTTCTTCTCCATCTTTTGGATCTTGGCCTTTCAAGACATGGCTCCAAAGCCCACGACCACATAGGGCTGTTCTTATCATTCTTGACCACAGCAAATAGTTGACACCCTTCAAGATGACTGGAATAACAATTGGTTTAGAATTTTCCATGGTGTTTCAAGATTTATTCACCGGATAATTCTATTAACCAGAGGATTAAGAGATTTTCTCAAGAAAATATTAGAGAAGCTTCAAGAAATACACTTTTCCAGCCTTTTCACAACTCAAGAGTCAATGACTTTGAGGACTAAGTCTCAGAGTGAAAAAGGATTGACAAAGAGTATTCCCAGAATTTTAGTGTGAAAAAGAAAATTTTAGAGAACCTTCAAGAAATACACTTTTTCAGCCTTTTCACAACTCAAGAGTCAATGACTTTGAGGACTAAGTCTCAGAGTGAAAAAGGATTGACAAAGAGTATTCCCAGAATTTTAAAGGAAGAGATTTGAAAATGGGATAACAAGAGCTTGATTTAGTTAAGAACCTTGCTCTGATACCATGTTGAATTTGCGGAATAGAAGATTAGAGAGTTTGAGAGTGCTTGAAAAAGAAACAATAGAATGAGAGATAAAGAGAAGTTTCCATTAGAATTGAGTGAGTGTTACAAAGGGTGTACAACATGTATATATAGAGGATAGCCACGAAATTAGGAGGTGAAGAAGGGTTTCACAACATTCAATTTCCCTCCAATCTCTTATTTGAAATTCAAACACATCTCCTTCCTTTTCACACTTCCCGAGACACCCACTTGTGCACCCAAAGTCTTCACCCTTCTAGAAGACTTCTTAATGGGCTTGCATATGTTGAATAAGGCCTCTTCTCTTCTTTGGGTCTTAAGCTAATGTATTCTCTCATTATTCAACAGACACAACCTTCTGCTTCTTAGACTTCCAAGTTACTAGATTGCCTCCAATGAAAGTACAGTAGCCAGTTGTAGACTTCCTATCCATAGTGTCTCCCGCATAGTCCGCATCGTAGTATCCAACTATCTCAGTGTTGCCATTCTTCCCCATCCAAATTCCTTGGCCAGGTGAACCTTTGATGTATCTCAATATTCTTTCCACCATGTTCCAATGATGCACGGTTGGTTCCTTCATATGTTGGCTAACCTGATTCACAGCAAAACATAAGTCAGGCCGTGTAATAGTCAAATAGATGAGCTTACCAACTAGGCGCCGATATTGTGCTGGGTCTTCAAATGGCTTGTCAAGCAGATCATCTTCTTTCTCCCCCTTTCTCTTGACCTTGTAGCCATCTTCAAGTGGGGTCTTAGCTGGTTTGGATCCTAGCTTTCTTGTCTCCTGCAATAAATCAAGAGAATATTTCCTTTGTGATAGAAATAGGCCTTCCGAGGATCGGCATATCTCTATCCCTAGGAAATACTTAAGCTCTCCCAAGTCCTGGATATCAAAAACAGACTTAAGGAAGGATTTGGTTTCTTGAATCCCAACTTGATCACTACCTGAGATGATCAAGTCATCCACATAAACCAATACCACAATAAGCCCACGGGAGCTCTGGTGAGTGAACAAGGTATGGTCGGCTTCTGACCGGCTAAATCCTCGAGCAACAAGAGTGAAGCTCAGTTTATGATACCAGGCCCTTGGTGATTGCTTTAGACCATAAATTTCCTTTCTTAACCTTAGGACTTTTCCGGGGCTGATTGAGTGTTCTAATCCACAGCAGCTAACCATTCTTTGTGTTCTTTTGCTTCTTCATAGGAGCTCGGAATTTGGTGTTGATCAATCTTTCCAAGGAATGCTTTGTGTTCTGTTGGCAAGAGGGCAAGAGAACAAACCGCTTGGAGAGGATGAGCCACGGCTTGGCTGTTGTAATAGACCCTTGTTTGTTTCCAATGATCTGGTCCATACTTCAGCCTTGTACTTCTTTTAAGCTGAGGAGCACTAATTTCTTCACTCTCATGGTCTTGACTAACCATTGGCTCCATTCCTCCAGTGGATTCTTCTTCATGATGAGCTTGGTCTTGATTACCATTATCCAAGTTGTTTGCTTCTTCGTCACTGTTATTTTCAGAATTTGGTCCTTCTTGTGGCTGATGATCTGGTTGCTCTTGATGAGAGTCTCTTGGAGCCGGATTTCCCAAATGATTGAGTAAGAACTCTAAGCTGGCGGTTCTATCTGAAGGAGAACGGGCTAGGTCTTTAACGCTATCCCAATTTTGTTTCTTGTCAAAGTATCCTTGGTTTTCTATGAACTTCACGTCTCTTGAAACCAGGGTACACTTCCGGATGGGGTCATAGCACTTATACCCCTTTTGAGTGGTAGAATAGCCTATGAATACACATCTTGTGCTTTTGGCTTCTAGTTTGTCCCTCTGAGTACCAGGGACAAATACAAAACACAAACACCCAAGTGGTTAATGGCGGGTTTAGAGTTGTTTAATACCTCAAATGGAGAGTGATCATCCAAAATTTTTGTTGGCATTCGATTGATCAAATAGCATGCTAAAACCACAGCATCTCCCCAAAATCTCTTGGGAACACTTGTGTGGAACATCATAGACCGGGCAACTTCCATTAAGTGCCTATTCTTTCTTTCAGCAACTCCATTTTGCTGAGGAGTGTATGGGCAGCTGGTTTGATGGACTATCCCATGGTTTGCTAAGTGTTGTTTGAAGGCATGGCTTGTGTACTCTCCACCATTATCTGATCTAAAAATTTTAATCTTGGCATTATAATGGTTAGTCACATATGCTTGAAAATTTCTAAATGCTTCTAGAACTCTATCTTTGGATGGAAGAAGTGTTAGCCATGTATATTTTGATTTTTCATCTATGAAGGTGACAAAGTATTTATGATGTTCTCTAGATTCACATGGTGAAGTACAAACATCAGAATGAATTAAATCAAAACACTTTTCAGAGATAGTTGGAGACTTGGAAAACACAGATTTACAATGTTTGCCTAAGTATACAAGCTTCACATTCATCATTTTTGAAAGAAATCCTAGGCAACAATAGTTCTAATGCTCTAGAGTGCGGATGACCTAGCTTTGCATGCCAAATTGAACTACTAACATTAGAAACATTCAGCCTAAAACTACAAAATAAATTGGAGTCCGGCTTGTTATTTTCAAGAACATACAACTCCTCCTTTGCTACTCCTTTTCCGAGTAGTTTCATGGTCTCAATATCCTGAAAGTGTACATCATTAGGACAAAATATAGCATAACAATTCAAATCAGATGTAACTTTCTTTACGGATAACAAATTTGAAGTAAACTTAGGCATGTAGGAAGCGTTTGAATCTTTTCCAAATAACCTAAGATTTCCTACTCCATCAATTGGAATACTATCTCCATTTGCTATAATGACATTACCTACAGCCGGTTTTATGTTATTCATTAGATGTGCATCACTTATCATATGATATGATGCACCAGAATCTACAATCAAAGGCTTTGAAATGTTTTGACCATGAAGAGAGTTTCCAGAAACCATACCAGACCTACCAGCCTCTTTCAAGACTTTGATGAGAGCTTCCAAATCTGATTTCCTCACAAATTCAGATTCTTGTTGATATGGCACCAAAGCTCTCATTTCTCCTTCTTCAGCCCTCTTGGATGTCCCAGCCTGATTCCCAGCCACTTCTTGGGAGACATTAGCTCTTGGTTCTTTCCGGACTCCCTTCACTTTGATCATGAACCACTTCATTGCGAACTTCTGATTCATTTTGATCATGAATTGTTGAGTCTTGTTGAGCCACTACTGAATCCTCTTGTTTATTGCCTCCCTCAGGATCAAAGGGTATAGTTTCTTCATTTGATTGAGATGTGCTTGTACTAGCTTCTGGCTGATGTAATCCAAGGTTCTCCAAGATTTTTCTCAAATTGCTAGCTCGGTCTGATGATGAGGATGGTAGATTCTCCAATTCTTTCCAGTTCTTCTCATCATAGAACCCTTTCATTTCAACAAACTAGAATCTTCCTTATTTCCGGAACAAAGCATTTGTAACCTTTTTGTGTTGTGGAGTATCCAATGAACATGCTCTTCACACTTTTAGCTTCCAACTTGTTTCTTTGTTCTCCTGGGATTAATACAAAACAAACACACCCAAACACGCGTAAGTGGTTAATGGCGGGTTTAGAGTTGTTTAATACCTCAAATGGAGAGTGATCATCCAAAATTTTTGTTGGCATTCGGTTGATCAAATAGCATGCTGAAACCACAGCATCTCCCCAAAATCTCTTGGGAACACTTGTGTGGAACATCATAGACCGGGCCACTTCCATTAAGTGCCTATTCTTTCTTTCAGCAACTCCATTTTTCTGAGGAGTGTATGGGCAGCTGGTTTGATGGACTATCCCATGGTTTGCTAAGTGTTGTTTGAAGGCATGGCTTGTGTACTCTCCACCATTATCTGATCTAAAAATTTTAATCTTGGCATTATAATGGTTAGTCACATATGCTTGAAAATTTCTAAATGCTTCTAGAACTCTATCTTTGGATGGAAGATGTGTTAGCCATGTATATTTTGATTTTTCATCTATGAAGGTGACAAAGTATTTATGATGTTCTCTAGATTCACATGGTGAAGTACAAACATCAGAATGAATTAAATCAAAACACTTTTCAGAGATAGTTGGAGACTTGGAAAACACAGATTTACAATGTTTGCCTAAGTATACAAGCTTCACATTCATCATTTTTGAAAGAAATCCTAGGCAACAATAGTTCTAATGCTCTAGAGTGCGGATGACCTAGCCTTGCATGCCAAATTGAACTACTAACATTAGAAATATTCAGACTAAAACTACAAAATAAATTGGAGTCCAACTTGTTATTTTCAAGAACATACAGCTCCTCCTTTGCTATTCCTTTTTCGAGTAGATTCATGGTCTCAATATCCAGACCTACCAGCCTCTTTCAAGGCTTTGATGAGAGCTTCCAAATCTGATTTCCTCACAAATTCAGATTCTTGTTGATATGGCACCAAAACTCTCATGTCTCCCTCTTCAGCCCTCTTGGATGTCCCAGCCTGATTCCCAGCCACTTCTTGGGAGATATTAGTTCTTGGTTCCTTCCACCAGCTTGGTTTTAGATGAGGATGGTGTAGATTTTAGAGGATATGAAGGTGATTTTAAGGGAAGAAGATTAGAAGAGAAGAGTAATGAAGATAATGAATAGAAGTTTTTTAGAGAAGAACTTCAATATTTTCGTGTGTAATGTTTCCTTACAATCCCATACACATATATGCACGATTTACATGAATTATTGAGTGAAAAATATCTCACCAACACCTCTACACAAGTATAGGCGAGCCATGCTTCTCCCAACTGCTCCCACCTACTCCTCTTTGCAACTTGCTCCACTTGTGCTGAGTGAGAAAAAACTGGTCTGCTTCTAACCAATTCAGTTCCTTCTCCACTTCTTGTTTGGTCTCGTTTTAGTTGATCTTAGCTACTCATTGGTGCTTTATTTCATGTGCAAGCAAGACTTTATTCTTCTTCTCTTCCTTACTTGTTTTGCATGGTATATTTTACTCCTGAGCTTTCACCATATTCCAACACACTTGCTATACATGCTAACTCTTTCCCTTTGATATTGTCCCCTCTCCTTTCACGTGCACAGACCTTCACATCCATATTCTCAACACTCCCCCTCAAGATAGGCTGGTAGGGGTCCTTTAAGCCGATCTTGCCATGGATGTATTCACAGATGCGTGAAGAAGTAGCCTTTGTAAATATATCCGCCATTTGTTCTCCACTCTTCACAAACTTGGGAACCACAACTCCCTCCTGAATCTTGTCTCGGATGAAATGACAATCCACCTCAATGTGTTTTGTCCTTTCATGAAACACCGGGTTTGAAGCTATGTGTATTGCTGCTTGGTTATCACAATACAATGTCATTGGTTTGTCTTCTTGAACTCCCAAGTCATGTAGAAGCGCCTTCAGCCATATCATTTCTTTTGTGGCTTCTCTCATTGCTCTATACTCAGCTTCAGCACTAGATAGAGAGATTACCTTTTGTTTTTTGCTTCTCCAGGTGACAAGATTCCCACCTACGAATGTACAATAACCGGTTGTAGACTTTCTATCTTGTCTATCCCCAGCCCAATCCGCATCACAAAACGCTTCTACATCTGCTCTTCCATGACACTCTAGCCAAATACCTCTTCCTGGGTTCCCTTTTAGATATCTCAAGATCCTTTCAATCATTCCCCAATGGTGTGTTGTTGGCGCTTGCATGTGTTGACTTACTTTATTCACCGCAAAACAAATATCCGGCCTTGTTATGGTCAAATAGATTAGTTTACCAACTAACCTTTGGTACTGCTTGATGTCAGACCATATCTCCACGTTGCACTCTTCTTGATAACCTTCTTCAATAGGAGTCTTAGCCGGTTTACATCCAAGCTTCCCAGTTTCTTTTAGCAAGTCGATCACATACTTCCTTTGCGATATAAACATTTCCTTTGTCTCTCTGCTCATCTCAATGCCTAGGAAGTATTTGAGCTCTCCTAGGTCTTTTATATCAAAAGTAGAGTTTAGATCATCCTTAGTCCGTTTCATCTCCTCACAATCACTTCCTGTAACAATAATGTCATCCACGTAGATGAGCACCACAACTATCCCTTCTTTGCTCTTTTTTGTAAAAAGAAAGTGATCCGCTTCAGATTTTACAAACCCTTTCTCCAACAGGCACCGGCTTAAACGTTGGTACCAAGCTCTCGGAGATTGCTTCAAGCCGTATATAGCCTTCTTTAATCTACACACTTGATCTGAACTTGCTCCATAACCTTCCGGAAGTTCCATAAACACTTCTTCTTCTAAATCCCCTTGTAAGAAAGCGTTTCTCACATCCATTTGCCACAAATTCCATGACAGATTAATGGCAATGGATAGTAGAACCCTCACCGAGTGCAACTTCGCTACTGGAGCAAAAGTTTCAGTATAATCTTCTCCATATACTTGTGTATATCCTTTTGCCACTAGTCTAGCTTTATACCTCTCAATTTCACCGTTGCTCTTGTATTTGATAGTATACACCCATCTACATCCCACAAGTTTCTTCCCGCTAGGCAATTTTGTCAAGTCCCAAGTATTATTTCCCAACATAGATGCAATCTCTTCCCCCATGGCATCAACCCATAACTTGTCCATGCTTGCTTCCTCATAAGAACTAGGTACTTTTCTATCAATAGTGCTCAGAAATGCCTGATGATCAGCTAGAGTATTAGAAATCGAGTAGTATTCCTCAATAGGATATCTTATGGCTATCTTCTCTTCTTGTGCGGTGTTATGCTTAGGGGACAAGAAGGAGACGCTGTCGCCTATAGGATCAGGATCTAAGCCTGCCGTACGCCCAGTACATCCCTCTCTTATCCCAAGCACAACCTCAGTTCCCATGTGATCTTGATGAGCCATAGCCATCCCATTGTAATACACTCTAGTATTTTTCCAATTTTCAGGTCCGTGTCTTATCCTTTGGCTTCTTCTTAACTGAGGAGCTTGCACTTCTTCCACTTCTTCAGATTCTATCTCCCCCTCACCTCTTGTACTCTCCTCTTCTTCTACCAGTTCTGGGTCTAATGGTACAGTATCTAGAACTATCGGAAGCTGCTCACTTTCTTCTACTTCTTCTTCACCCCTCTGCTCATTATCATCACTCTCCCGGCCATCTATGCTTTCCCAAATGCTTCTTAGAACTTGATCTCTATCTGCATTTGAGTTCACAATCTCATCTAATTCTTCCCATTTCTTTTTCTCAACGTAACCATACTCTTCCTCAAATTGCACCTCCCTTGACACATACATTCTATTACTCTCTGGGTTAAGACATTTGTATCCCTTTTGAGTGCTTGAGTATCCCACAAACACACACTTAATACTCTTCGGGTCTAACTTATTTCTTTGTGCTTCTGGAACAAGAACGTAACATCTGTTGAATTTGCGGAATAGAAGATTAGAGAGTTTGAGAGTGCTTGAAAGAGAAACAATAGAATGAGAGATAAAGAGAAGTTTCCATTAGAATTGAGTGAGTGTTACAAAGGGTGTACAACATGTATATATAGAGGAGAGCCACGAAATTAGGAGGTGAAGAAGGGTTTCACAACATTCAATTTCCCTCCAATCTCTTATTTGAAATTCAAACACATCTCCTTCCTTTTCACACTTCCCGAGACACCCACTTGTGCACCCAAAGTCTTCACCCTTCTAGAAGACTTCTTAATGGGCTTGCATATGTTGAATAAGGCCTCTTCTCTTCTTTGGGTCTTAAGCTAATGTATTCTCTCATTATTCAACACTCCCCCTCAAGCTTAACCGTAGAGAAACCAAAGGTTAAGCTTGGAACCATGATGACCCACCTCATTAAAAACCTTAGTATGGAAAACCTCATGGGACAAAACCATACTAAGGGAAAAAGAGTGTGGACTCCATGGCTAAGGAAATCACGGCCGAGACATATCTATGAGTCCAAGCTTTGAGTGGATGAACTCACACACTTTTAAACTCGCTGCCTTGGTAAAAATGTCTGCCAATTGTTCTGAACTCCTTGTAAAGCATGGAAGAATGACCCTTTTCTCCACCATCTCTCGCACCTTGTGACAATCCACTTCAATATGCTTTGTCCTCTCATGGAACACTGAGTTGGACGCAATGTGAATAGCAACTTGGTTGTCACAATGCATTGTGATTGGATCTGCCGATTCAATGCCCAAATCCTTGAGAAGAGCTTTCAGCCATGTTAGCTCATTTGTGAGCTTCCTCATTGCTCTATACTCGGCTTCAGCACTTGAACATGACACAACCTTTTGTTTCTTGCTCTTCCAAGTGACCAGGTTACCTCCAATGAATGTGCAATACCCAGTGGTGGATCTTCTATCCGTTTTGTCTCCAGCCCAGTCAGCATCACAATAACCCACAATTTCTGTGCTTTTGTTGCAACCCATCCAAATGCCTTGACCTGGAGCTCCTTTGAAATATTTGAGGATCCGATCCACCATGTTCCAATGATGCACTTTTGGAGCTTGCATATGTTGGCTCACCTGGTTCACAGCAAAACACAAATCAGGACGAGTTATGGTAAGATAAATCAACTTACCAACCATTCTCCGATATTGCTTGACATCTTCAAAAGGTTTATCTTCAAGCTCCCCCTCTCATATGACTTTGTATCCTTCTTCTAAGGGAGTCTTTGCTGGTTTGGCTCCTAGCTTTCCTGCCCCAGCCAATAGATCAAGAGTGTACTTCCTTTGGGATAAGAAGAGTCCTTCATTGGACCTATAGACTTCAATCCCTAGAAAATATTTCAACTCTCCAAGATCTTTAATATCAAATACAGATTTTAAATATGCTTTTGTATCTTTAATACCTACCTTGTCATTCCCAGAGATGATAATATCATCCACATAAATGAGAATGACTACAATACCTTCTTGGCTTTGCAAGGTGAAAAGTGTATGATCTGCCTCGGACTTCTTGAAGCCTTTACTCTTGAGTGTTGTACTCAACTTGTGGTACCATGCTCGAGGAGATTGCTTCAGTCCATAGATTGCTTTCTTGAGTCTCAACATCTTTCCTGGTGCAATTGAGTCCTCCAAGCCTGGTGGTGGAGTCATGTAGACTTCATCCTCTAGTTCCCCTTGCAAGAATGCATTCTTGACGTCCATCTACCAAAGATCCCATTTCAAGTTAATAGCTAAGGATAAAATAACTCTTACCGTATGAAATTTTGCCACAGGTGCAAATGTGTCAAGGTAGTCCTCTCCATAGGTTTGAGTGAATCCTCTAGCCACCAGGCTAGCCTTATAACGCTCTATTTCTCCATCACTTCTATACTTGATAGTGAAGATCCATCTAGAGCTTACGGCCTTCTTCGCTTTTGGCAGTTCAGCTTCATCCCAAGTGTGGTTAATTTCCATAGCTTTCTTTTCTTCACCAACAGCATCTCT
The DNA here is from genome assembly GCA_963922655.1 of Cardamine chenopodiifolia. Lineage (NCBI taxonomy): Eukaryota > Viridiplantae > Streptophyta > Magnoliopsida > Brassicales > Brassicaceae > Cardamine > Cardamine chenopodiifolia. Next base: position 5,544,880 of record OZ000479.1, read on the forward strand.
CCATACTTTAAGCTCCTTGGCTTCTTCATAGGTTGTTGGAATCTCAGCTTCATCCAACTTGCCCATGTAGGCTTGATGTTCCAATGGGAAATGAGCTAGAGTGCAAACAGCTTGAATGGGATGAGCAACTGCCTTGTTGTTGTAGTACACTCGGGTTTGCTTCCAATGTTCTGGTCCAAACCTTTGTCTTGTACTTCTCCTTAAACCCCCTTCTTGATATTGAACTTGAGGTTCTGGCCCTTCAAAGTCAGAATATGAGGTTTGAGCTTCTTCTTGACTTTCCGGACTCTCTTCACTTTGATCATGAACCGCTTCATTGCGAACTTCTGATTCATTTTGATCATGAATTGTTGAGTCTTGTTGAGCCACTACTGGATCCTCTTGTTTATTGCCTCCCTCAGGATCAAAGGGTATAGTTTCTTCATTTGATTGAGATGTGCTTGTACTAGCTTCTGGCTGATGTAATCCAAGGTTCTCCAAGATTTTTCTCAAATTGCTAGCTCGGTCTGATGATGAGGATGATAGATTCTCCAATTCTTTCCAGTTCTTCTCATCATAGAACCCTTTCGTTTCAACAAGCTTCACGTCCCTTGAGACTAGAATCTTCCTTGTTTCCGGAACAAAACATTTGTAACCTTTTTGTGTTGTGGAGTATCCAATGAACATGCTCTTCACACTTTTAGCTTCCAACTTGTTTCTTTGTTCTCCTGGGATTAATACAAAACAAACACACCCAAACACACATAAGTGGTTAATGGCGGGTTTAGAGTTGTTTAATACCTCAAATGGAGAGTGATCATCCAAAATTTTTGTTGGCATTCGGTTGATCAAATAGCATGCTGAAACCACAGCATCTCCCCAAAATCTCTTGGGAACACTTGTGTGGAACATCATAGACCGGGCCACTTCCATTAAGTGCCTATTCTTTCTTTCAGCAACTCCATTTTGCTGAGGAGTGTATGGGCAGCTGGTTTGATGGACTATCCCATGGTTTGCTAAGTGTTGTTTGAAGGCATGGCTTGTGTACTCTCCACCATTATCTGTTGAGAATATGGATGTGAAGGTGTGTGAACATGAAATAAAGCACCAATGAGTAGCTAAGATCAACTAAAACGAAACCAAACAAGAAGTGGAGAAGGAACTGAATTGGTTAGAAGCAGACCAGTTTTTTCTCACTCAGCACAAGTGGAGCCAGTTGCAAAGAGGAGTAGGTGGGAGCAGTTGGGAGAAGCATGGCTCGCCTATACTTGTGTAGAGGTGTTGGTGAGATATTTTTCACTCAATAATTCATGTAAATCGTGCATATATGTGTATGGGATTGTAAGGAAACATTACACACGAAAATATTGAAGTTCTTCTCTAAAAAACTTCTATTCATCATCTTCATTCTCTTCTCTTCTAATCTTCTTCCCTTAAAATCACCTTCATATCCTCTAAAATCTACATGGTATCAGAGCACTTAAGGTCCTAAACAAGATCTTAAACTCGTTCATATCTCTCAATCATTTCAAATCACTCTGTTTTTTTTCTGTTTCGTGTGTACTATTCACCAAATATTTCAAGTCATGGAAAGCTCCAAGAATATGGTTCTACCAGTTATTCTCAAGGGGAATAACTATATTTTGTGGTCAAGGACCACAAAGACAGTCCTAAGAGGAAGAGGGCTGTGGGAGTATGTTGATAGCTTGGTGATAAATGCTGAAGAAGGAAGGGCTGAAGAGGGCAGTATGATGGAGAGGAAGCGGGAGCAAGAAGATGCTCAAGTCTTGGCTGCACTTCAAAGCTCCCTTGAGCCATCTATTCTGGCGGCCTATTCATACTGTGAGAACTCCAAGGAGCTGTGGGAGACGCTCAAGGGAGTTTATGGAGACATCTCAAACATTTCAAGGATCTTTGAGGTGAAGAAGGCATTGAATGACCTTCAGCAGAATGGGAAGGCGTTCAAGGACTTGTTTGGGGAGTTTAGAGGGTTGTGGGCAGAGCTGGAAATGCTTAGACCTACAACAAACGACCCAAAGGAGTTGAATGAGAGGAGAGAGCAAGATCAAGTGTTTGGTCTCTTACTCACACTTGATGACTCTTACAAGGGACTCATTCAGCATATCCTTCGATTTGACAAGCTTCCAACATTAAATGAAGTGTGTCAACAAATTCAGAAAGAGGAAGGTGCTAGAGAGTTGTTTAAACCCGCTAGTGAGATGGCGCATGTGGTGCAAAGAAATTTTGGGCATGGAGAAAGGAGAGCTGTTGAGTGTAGCCATTGTAGGATGAAAGGCCACACTAAGGAGAAGTGCTGGACACTTTACCCGCACTTGAAACCAGCCCGGCTAAGAGGAAATAGCCAGGGAAGCAGTCAAGGCTCTAGGAACTTTGCGGGTGTAACTAGCATGGAAGGAGACCAATTGGTGAGGAAGAGCGATTTAGAGGGCCTCATCAAGAGTATCTCAAAGCTAGCGGAATCTGGTAAGGGTTTCTTTACCTCTAAGGCTAAGAGAAACGTGATAATAGATTCTGGAGCAAGTCATAATATGATTTGTGATGCTAAGTTGCTGGAGAATGTAGAACCGCATAAGGGTAGTGTTAGGATAGCAAACGGGAAAGAAGTTCCAATAGAGGGTGTTGGGGACTTAGAGGTGTTTGGGAAGAGAACTAAAGCTCTATATATCCCAGAATTTACTTCAAATTTGCTATCAGTTCATAAGGCAACTAAGGACTTGAATTGTAAAGTTGTTTTTGGAGTTAATGGTGTTGAGTTTCAGGATAATGAAACCAAAGATACGATCGGATCAGGGGGTGTGAAAGATGGTCTGTACATATTGAATAAAAAGGATAAAGAGTTGAAAGCGCTTGCGGTCAGTTCGGTTGGATCAAGCCCTTTATGGCATTCTCGCCTTGGTCACCCAAGTCACAAGGTGCTCAGCATGGTCTTGCCCAACCATTCAGTACCCAAGGAGGCGTGTGAAGCATGTATTTTGGGGAAGCATTGTAGGAAAGTGTTTCCAGAATCTACTACTATGTATAAGAAGCCTTTTGAGTTAATACACTCTGATGTATGGTCTGCTCCGTGTACTTCAAGAGATCAATATAAGTACTTTGTTTCCTTCATCGATCAAAAATCAAAGTATACATGGGTAACATTGATGCGCTCTAAGGATCAAGTGCTTGAATCATTTCAGAACTTCTATAACTATGTGCTCAATCAGTATGATACCAAGATTAAGATACTAAGAAGTGATAATGGCGGAGAATACATGAGCATACAGTTTAGGGAGTTTGTGAATGAGAAAGGGATAGTACATCAGACAACTTGCGCCTATACACCTCAACAAAATGGGATAGCAGAGAGGAAGAATAGACATTTGTTAGAAGTGGCTAGGAGCATGATGTTTGATAGGGGAGTTCCTAAGAATCTGTGGGGAGATGCAGTGATGGCGGCAGCTTACTTAATCAACCGCATACCCACTGAAAGCTTGAGTTACAAGTCACCATTTGAAGTTTTGAATGGTGTGAAGCCGAGTATCAGTCACTTGAGAGTCTTTGGGTGTAGATGCTATGTCCTTGTTCCAGAGGCACAAAGAAATAAGTTGGAGCCAAAGAGTATTAAGTGTGTGTTTGTGGGATACTCAAGTACTCAAAAAGGATACAAGTGTCTTAACCCGGAGACTAATAGAATGTATGTGTCAAGGGAGGTGCAATTTGAGGAAGAGTATGGTTACTTCGAAAAAACGAAATGGGAAGACTTAGATGAGATTATGGACTCAAATGCAGAAAGAGATCAAGTTCTAAGAAGCATTTGGGAAAGCATAGATGGCCAGGAGAGTGATGATAAGGAGCAGAGGGGTGAAGAAGAAGTAGAAGAAAGTGAGCAGCTTCCGATAGTTCCGGATACTTTACCATTAGACTCAGAACTGGTAGAAGAAGAGGAGAGTACAAGAGGTGAGGGGGAGATAGAATCTGAAGAAGTGGAAGAAGTGCAAGCTCCTCAGTTAAGAAGAAGCCAAAGGATAAGACACGGACCTGAAAATTGGAAAAATACTAGAGTGTATTACAATGGGATGGCTATGGCTTATCAAGATCACATGGGAACTGATGTTGTGCTTAGGACAAGAGAGGGATGTACTGGGCGTACGGCAGGCTTAGATCCTGATCCTATAGGCGACAGCGTCTCCTTCTTGTCCCTTAAGCATAACACCGCACAAGAAGAGAAGATAGCCATAAGATATCCTATTGAAGAATACTACTCGGTTTCTAATACTCCAGCTGATCATCAGGCATTTCTGAGCACTATTGATAGAAAAGTACCTAATTCTTATGAGGAAGCAAGCATGGACAAGTTATGGGTTGATGCCATGAGGGAAGAGATTGCATCTATGTTGAGAAATAATACTTGGGACTTGACAAAATTGCCCAGCGGGAAGAAACTTGTGGGATGTAGATGGGTGTATACTATCAAATACAAGAGCAATGGTGAAATTGAGAGGTATAAAGCTAGACTAGTGGCAAAAGGATATACACAAGTATATGGAGAAGATTATACTGAAACTTTTGCTCCAGTAGCGAAGTTGCACTCGGTGAGGGTTCTACTATCCATTGCCATTAATCTGTCATGGAATTTGTGGCAAATGGATGTGAGAAACGCTTTCTTACAAGGGGATTTAGAAGAAGAAGTGTTTATGGAACTTCCACAAGGTTATGGAGCAAGTTCAGATCAAGTGTGTAGATTAAAGAAGGCTATATATGGCTTGAAACAATCTCCTAGAGCTTGGTACCAACGGTTAAGCCGGTGCCTGTTGGAGAAAGGGTTTGTAAAATCTGAAGCGGATCACTCTCTCTTTACCAAAAGGAGCAAAAATGGGATAGTTGTGGTGCTTATCTACGTGGATGACATTATTGTTACGGGAAGTGATTGTGAGGAGATGAAACGGACTAAGGAGGATCTAAACTCTACGTTTGATATAAAAGACCTAGGAGAGCTCAAATACTTCCTAGGAATTGAGATGAGCAGAGAGGAAAAGGGAATGTTTATATCGCAAAGGAAGTATGTGATTGACTTACTAAAAGAAACTGGGAAGCTTGGGTGTAAACCGGCTAAGACTCCTATTGAAGAAGGTTACCAAGAAGAGAGCAACGTGGAGATATGGTCTGACATCAAGCAGTACCAAAGGTTAGTTGGTAAACTAATCTATTTGACCATAACAAGGCCAGATATTTGTTTTGCGGTGAATAAAGTAAGTCAACACATGCAAGCTCCAACAACACACCATTGGGGAATGATTGAAAGGATCTTGAGATATCTAAAAGGGAACCCAGGAAGAGGTATTTGGCTAGAGTGTCATGGAAGAGCAGATGTAGAAGCGTTTTGTGATGCGGATTGGGCTGGGGATAGACAAGATAGGAAGTCTACGACCGGTTATTGTACATTCGTAGGCGGGAATCTTGTCACCTGGAGAAGCAAAAAACAAAAGGTAATCTCTCTATCTAGTGCTGAAGCTGAGTATAGAGCAATGAGAGAAGCCACAAAAGAAATGATATGGCTGAAGGCGCTTCTACATGACTTGGGAGTTCAAGAAGACAAACCAATGACATTGTATTGTGATAACCAAGCGGCAATACACATAGCTTCAAACCCGGTGTTTCATGAAAGGACAAAACACATTGAGGTGGATTGTCATTTCATCCGAGACAAAATTCAGGAGGGAGTTGTGGTTCCCAAGTTTGTGAAGAGTAGAGAACAAATGGCGGATATATTTACCAAGCCTACTTCTTCACGCATATGTGAATACATCCATGGCAAGATCGGCTTAAAGAACCCCTACCAGCCTATCTTGAGGGGGAGTGTTGAGAATATGGATGTGAAGGTGTGTGAACATGAAATAAAGCACCAATGAGTAGCTAAGATCAACTAAAACGAAACCAAACAAGAAGTGGAGAAGGAACTGAATTGGTTAGAAGCAGACCAGTTTTTTCTCACTCAGCACAAGTGGAGCCAGTTGCAAAGAGGAGTAGGTGGGAGCAGTTGGGAGAAGCATGGCTCGCCTATACTTGTGTAGAGGTGTTGGTGAGATATTTTTCACTCAATAATTCATGTAAATCGTGCATATATGTGTATGGGATTGTAAGGAAACATTACACACGAAAATATTGAAGTTCTTCTCTAAAAAACTTCTATTCATCATCTTCATTCTCTTCTCTTCTAATCTTCTTCCCTTAAAATCACCTTCATATCCTCTAAAATCTACATTATCTGATCTAAAAATTTTAATCTTGGCATTATAATGGTTAGTCACATATGCTTGAAATTTTCTAAATGCTTCTAGAACTCTATCTTTGGATGGAAGAAGTGTTAGCCATGTATATTTTGATTTTTCATCTATAAAGGTGACAAAGTATTTATGATGTTCTCTAGATTCACATGGTGAGGTCCAAACATCAGAATGAATTAAATCAAAACACTTTTCATAGATAGTTGGAGACTTGGAAAACACAGATTTACAATGTTTGCCAAGTATACAAGCTTCACATTCATCATTTTTGAAAGAAATCCTAGGCAACAATAGTTCTAATGCTCTAGAGTGCGGATGACCTAGCCTTGCATGCCAAATTGAACTACTAACATTAGAAACATTCAGACTAAAACTACAAAATAAATTGGAGTCCGGCTTGTTATTTTCAAGAACATACAGCTCCTCCTTTGCTACTCCTTTTCCGAGTAGATTCATGGTCTCAATATCCTGAAAGTGTACATCATTAGGACCAAATATAGCATAACAATTCAAATCAGAAGTAACTTTCTTTACGGATAACAAATTTGAAGTAAACTTAGGCATGTAGAAAGCGTTTGAATCTTTTCCAAATAACCTAAGATTTCCTACTCCATCAATTGGAATACTATCTCCATTTGCTATAATGACATTACCTACAGCCGGTTTTATGTTATTCATTAGATGTGCATCACTTATCATATGATGTGATGCACCAGAATCTACAATCAAAGGCTTTGAAATGTTTTGAGCATGAAGAGAGTTTCCAGAAACCATACCAGACCTACCAGCCTCTTTCAAGGCTTTGATGAGAGCTTCCAAATCTGATTTCCTCACAAATTCAGATTCTTGTTGATATGGCACCAAAGCTCTCATTTCTCCTTCTTCAGCCCTCTTGGATGTCCCAGCCTGATTCCCAGCCACTTCTTGGGAGACATTAGCTCTTGGTTCCTTCCACCAGCTTGGTTTTAGATGAGGATGGAGCTTCCAGCATTTTTCCTTTGTGTGCCCCTCTTTCTTGCAATGCTCACAAATTGCATTTGATCCCACTTTCTTGTTCTGGTTTGATCCCAACGGTTTGTAAAATCCTTTGTTGGCGTCTCCCAGCTCTACTTTGTTAGCCATAACCATCTCGTCCTTTCCCCCAAATAGACCATGAGATCCTTGCTCCTTTTGTATCTTGGAGCACACTTCATCTAGGCTGGGGAGATTGTCTGCCCTAAGGAGGTGCTTAATGAGATCCTTGTAAGTTGGATTTAAGGTCAATAGCAGACCAAAGACCTTGTCTTGTTCGCGCCTCTCATTTAACACCAAAGGATCAATCGTGCTTGGCCTAAACATTTCTAGTTCAGCCCACAATGATCTGAATTTGCCAAAGTGCTTTGTAAACTCCAAATCTTCTTGGCTTAGATCATTGATAGCCTTCTTGACTTCATAGATTCTGCTCAAGTTTGAAGTATTCCCATACACGGTTTGAAGAGTATTCCACAATTCCTTTGCATTTTCACAGTAGGAGTAGGCTTCAAGGATGGATGCTTCAAGAGAGTTCTGGATGATTCCGAGCACCATTTGGTCCTCTTGGAACCACTTATCTTCATAATTACCGATGGCTTCTTCTCCATCTTTTGGATCTTGGCCTTTCAAGACATGGCTCCAAAGCCCACGACCACATAGGGCTGTTCTTATCATTCTTGACCACAGCAAATAGTTGACACCCTTCAAGATGACTGGAATAACAATTGGTTTAGAATTTTCCATGGTGTTTCAAGATTTATTCACCGGATAATTCTATTAACCAGAGGATTAAGAGATTTTCTCAAGAAAATATTAGAGAAGCTTCAAGAAATACACTTTTCCAGCGTTTTCACAACTCAAGAGTCAATGACTTTGAGGACTAAGTCTCAGAGTGAAAAAGGATTGACAAAGAGTATTCCCAGAATTTTAGAGTGAAAAAGAAAATTTTAGAGAACCTTCAAGAAATACACTTTTTCAGCCTTTTCACAACTCAAGAGTCAATGACTTTGAGGACTAAGTCTCAGAGTGAAAAAGGATTGACAAAGAGTATTCCCAGAATTTTAAAGGAAGAGATTTGAAAATGGGATAACAAGAGCTTGATTTAGTTAAAAACCTTGCTCTGATACCATGTTGAATTTGCGGAATAGAAGATTAGAGAGTTTGAGAGTGCTTGAAAGAGAAACAATAGAATGAGAGATAAAGAGAAGTTTCCATTAGAATTGAGTGAGTGTTACAAAGGGTGTACAACATGTATATATAGAGGAGAGCCACGAAATTAGGAGGTGAAGAAGGGTTTCACAACATTCAATTTCCCTCCAATCCCTTATTTGAAATTCAAACACATCTCCTTCCTTTTCACACTTCCCGAGACACCCACTTGTGCACCCAAAGTCTTCACCCTTCTAGAAGACTTCTTAATGGGCTTGCATATGTTGAATAAGGCCTCTTCTCTTCTTTGGGTCTTAAGCTAATGTATTCTCTCATTATTCAACAACATCTACACCCAAAGACTCTCAAGTGACTGATACTTGGCTTCACATCATTCAAAACTTCAAATGGTGACTTGTAACTCAAGCTTTCAGTGGGTATGCGGTTGATTAAGTAAGCTGCCACCATCACTGCATCTCCCCACAGATTCTTAGGAACTCCCCTATCAAACATCATGCTCCTAGCCACTTCTAACAAATGTCTATTCTTCCTCTCTGCTATCCCATTTTGTTGAGGTGTATAGGCGCAAGTTGTCTGATGTACTATCCCTTTCTCATTCACAAACTCCCTAAACCGTATGCTCATGTATTCTCCGCCATTATCACTTCTTAGTATCTTAATCTTGGTATCATACTGATTGAGCACATAGTTATAGAAGTTCTGAAATGATTCAAGCACTTGATCCTTAGAGCGCATCAATGTTACCCATGTATACTTTGATTTTTGATCGATGAAGGAAACAAAGTACTTATATTGATCTCTTGAAGTACACGGAGCAGACCATACATCAGAGTGTATTAACTCAAAAGACTTCTTATACATAGTAGTAGATTATGGAAACACTTTCCTACAATGCTTCCCCAAAATACATGCTTCACACGCCTTCTTGGGTAATGAATGGTTGGGCAAGACCATGCTGAGCACCTTGTGACTTGGGTGACCAAGGCGAGAATGCCATAAAGGGCTTGATCCAACCGAACTGACCGCAAGCGCTTTCAACTCTTTATCCTTTTTATTCAATATGTACAAACCATCTTTCACACCCCCTGATCCGATCGCATCTTTGGTTTCATTATCCTGAAACTCAACACCATTAACTCCAAAAACAACTTTACAATTCAAGTCCTTAGTTGCCTTATGAACTGATAGCAAATTCGAAGTAAATTCTGGGATATATAAGGCTTTAGTTCTCTTCCCAAACACTTCTAAGTCCCCAACACCCTCTATTGGAACTTCTTTCCCGTTTGCTATCCTAACACTACCCTTATGAGGTTCTACATTCTCCAGCAACTTAGCATCACAAATCATATTATGACTTGCTCCTGAATCTATTATCACATTTCTCTTAGCCTTAGAGGTAAAGAAACCTTTACCAGATTCTGCTAGCTTTGAGATACTCTTGATGAGGCCCTCCAAATCGCTCTTCCTCACCAATTGGTCTCCTTCCATGCTAGTTACACCTGCAAAGTTTCTAGCACCTTGACTGCTTCCCTGGAAACTTCCTCTTAGCCGGGCTGGTTTCAAGTGCGGGTAAAGTGTCCAGCACTTCTCCTTAGTGTGCCCTCTCATTCTACAATGGCTACACTCAACCGCTCTCCTTTCTCCATGCCCAAACTTCTTTGCGCCATATGCGCCATTTCACTAGCGGGTTTAAACAACCCTCTAGCACCTTCCTCCTTCTGAACTTGTTGACACACTTCATTTAATGTTGGAAGCTTGTCAAATCGAAGGATATGCTGAATGAGTCCCTTGTAAGAGTCATCAAGTGTGAGTAAGAGACCAAACACTTGATCTTGCTCTCTCCTCTCATTCAACTCCTTTGGGTCGTTTGTTGTAGGTCTAAGCATTTCCAGCTCTGCCCACAACCCTCTAAACTCCCCAAACAAGTCCTTGAACGCCTTCCCATTCTGCTGAAGGTCATTCAATGCCTTCTTCACCTCAAAGATCCTTGAAATGTTTGAGGTGTCTCCATAAACTCCCTTGAGCGTCTCCCATAGCTCCTTGGAGTTCTCACAGTATGAATAGGCCGCCAATATAGATGGCTCAAGAGAGCTTTGAAGCGCAGCCAAGACTTGAGCATCTTCTTGCTCCCGCTTCCTCTCTGTCACACCGCCATCTTCAGCCCTTCCTTCTTCAGCGTTTCCCACTAAGCTATCAACATACTCCCACAGCCCTCTTCCTCTTAGGACTGTCTTTGTGGTTCTGGACCACAAAATATAGTTATTCCCCTTGAGAATAACTGGTAGAACCATATTCTTGGAGCTTTCCATGACTTGAAATTTTTAGTGAATAGTACACACGAGAAAGAAAATAAACAGAGTGATTTGAAGTGTTTGAGGGATATGAACGAGTTTAAGATCTTGTTTAGGACCTTAACTGCTCTGATACCATGTAGATTTTAGAGGATATGAAGGTGATTTTAAGGGAAGAAGATTAGAAGAGAAGAGTAATGAAGATAATGAATAGAAGTTTTTTAGAGAAGAACTTCAATATTTTCGTGTGTAATGTTTCCTTACAATCCCATACACATATATGCACGATTTACATGAATTATTGAGTGAAAAATATCTCACCAACACCTCTACACAAGTATAGGCGAGCCATGCTTCTCCCAACTGCTCCCACCTACTCCTCTTTGCAACTTGCTCCACTTGTGCTGAGTGAGAAAAAACTGGTCTGCTTCTAACCAATTCAGTTCCTTCTCCACTTCTTGTTTGGTCTCGTTTTAGTTGATCTTAGCTACTCATTGGTGCTTTATTTCATGTGCAAGCAAGACTTTATTCTTCTTCTCTTCCTTACTTGTTTTGCATGGTATATTTTACTCTTGAGCTTTCACCATATTCCAACACACTTGCTATACATGCTAACTCTTTCCCTTTGATATTGTCCCCTCTCCTTTCACGTGCACAGACCTTCACATCCATATTCTCAACAAATGGAGCTTCCAACATTTTTCCTTTGTGTGCCCCTCTTTCTTGCAATGCTCACAGATTGCATTTGATCCCACTTTCTTGTTCTGGTTTGATCCCAATGGTTTGTAAAATCCTTTGTTGGCATCACCCAGCTCTACTTTGTTAGCCATAGCCAGCTCGCCCTTTCCTCCAAATAGACCATGAGATCCTTGCTCCTTTTGTATCTTGGAGCACACTTCATCTAGGCTGGGGAGATTGTCTGCCCTAAGGAAGTGCTTAATGAGATCCTTGTAAGTTGGATTTAAGGTCAATAACAGACCAAAGACCTTGTCTTGTTCGCGCCTCTCATTTAACACCAAAGGATCAATCGTGCTTGGCCTTAACATTTCTAGTTCAGCCCACAATGATCTGAATTTGCCAAAGTGCTTTGTAAACTCCAAATCTTCTTGGCTTAGATCAATGATAGCCTTCTTGACTTCATAGATTCTGCTCAAGTTTGAAGTATTCCCATACACGGTTTAAAGAGTATCCCACAATTCCTTTGCATTTTCACAGTAGGAGTAGGCTTCAAGGATGGATGCTTCAAGAGAGTTCTGGATGATTCCGAGCACCATTTGGTCCTCTTGGAACCACTTATCTTCATAATTACCGATGGCTTCTTCTCCATCTTTTGGATCTTGTCCTTTCAAGACATGGCTCCAAAGCCCACGACCACATAGAGCTGTTCTTATCATTCTTGACCACAGCAAATAGTTGACACCCTTCAAGATGACTAGAATAACAATTGGTTTAGAATTTTCCATGGTGTCTCAAGATTTATTCACCGGATAATTCTATTAACCAGAGGATTAAGAGATTTTCTCAAGAAAATATTAGAGAAGCTTCAAGAAATACACTTTTCCAGCGTTTTCACAACTCAAGAGTCAATGACTTTGAGGACTAAGTCTCAGAGTGAAAAAGGATTGACAAAGAGTATTCCCAGAATTTTAGAGTGAAAAAGAAAATTTTAGAGAACCTTCAAGAAATACACTTTTTCAGCCTTTTCACAACTCAAGAGTCAATGACTTTGAGGACTAAGTCTCAGAGTGAAAAAGGATTGACAAAGAGTATTCCCAGAATTTTAAAGGAAGAGATTTGAAAATGGGATAACAAGAGCTTGATTTAGTTAAGAACCTTGCTCTGATACCATGTTGAATTTGCGGAATAGAAGATTAGAGAGTTTGAGAGTGCTTGAAAGAGAAACAATAGAATGAGAGATAAAGAGAAGTTTCCATTAGAATTGATTAAGTGTTACAAAGGGTGTACAACATGTATATATAGAGGGGAGCCACGAAAATAGAAGGTGTAGAAGGGTTTCACAACATTCAAATTTCCCTCCAATCTCTTATTTGAAATTCAAACACATCTCCTTCCTTTTCACACTTCCCGAGACACCCACTTGTGCACCCAAAGTCTTCACCCTTCTAGAAAACTTCTTAATGGACTTGCATATGTTGAATAAGGCCTCTTCTCTTCATTGGGTCTTAAGCTAATGTATTCTCTCATTATTCAACACTTTGTAGGTTGGAATGAAACATCATAGCCCTAGCTACTTCCATGAGATGCCTATTCTTTCTTTCAACTACACCATTTTGTTGAGGTGTGTATGGGCAGCTCGTTTGGTGGATTATTCCATGCTTAGCTAGGTATTCTTTGAATTTGTGGCTTGTATATTCCCCTCCATTATCCGTTTGAAGTACCTTAACATTTGTTTTGAATTGATTAGTAATGTAGTTCTGAAAATTAATGAAAGCGTCAAATACTCTATCTTTAGATGGCATTATGGTGATCCAAGTGTATTTCGATTTTTGATCAATAAATGTCACAAAGTATTTATTATTATCTCTTGATAAACATGGGGAAGTCCATACATCCGAGTGGACCAAATCAAAACATTTTTCATATATGGTAGGGGACTTAGGAAATACATTTTTACAATGTTTTCCTAAAATACAAGACTCACAAACCGAGTTATTAAACGAAATATTAGGCAATATTATTTTCAAAGCACGCGACTGAGGATATCCAAATCTAGCGTGCCATATTGCATTAAACAACTAGCTAAGCATGAATTAAAACTTGATAAAGTAGGATTACTTGAAGAATCTTCTAAGATGTATAAGTCTCCTTTTGTGTTTCCTTCTCCAAGAACCTTTCCGTTTTTAATATCCTGAAAATGGAAACTATTAGACCCAAAGATAGCATAAGCATCAAGATCAGTAGTGGCTCTTTTAACCGTTAAAAAATTCGAAGTGAAAGATGGCATGTAGAAAGCTGAGGAGCACTAATTTCTTCACTCTCATGTTCTTGACTAACCGTTGGCTCCATTCCTCCTATTTCTTCTTCTTGATCATGAGATTGGTCTTGATTACCATTATCCAAGTTGTTTGCTTCTTCTTCAATGTTATTTTAAGAATTTGGTCCTTCTTGTGGGTTATGATCTGGTTGCTTTTGATAAAAATCTCTTGGAGCCGGATTTCCCAGATGATTGAGTAAGAATTCTAAGCTGGCGGCTCTATCTGAAGGAGAACGGGCTAGGTCTTTAACACTATTCCAATTTTGCTTCTTGTCAAAGTAACCTTGGTTTTCTATGAACTTCACCTCTCTTGAAACCAGGGTTCACTTCCGGATGGGGTCATAGCACTTATACCTCTTTTGAGTGGTAGAATAGCCTATGAATACACATCTTGTGCTTTTGGCTTCTAGTTTTGTCCCTCTGAGTACCTGGGAAAAATACAAAACACAAACACCCAAGAACTCGTAGGTGATTGATAAAAGGTTTATTTTGATTTAAAACTTCAAAAGGGAGAGACGTCCTTTATGACTCTTGTTGGAATACGGTCGATTAGATAGCAAGCCGTCATGACTGCATCTCCCCAGAAATTTCTTGGTAGGTTGGAATGGAACATCATAGCTCTATCTACTTCCACGAGATGCCTATTCTTTCTTTCAGCTAGACCATTTTGTTGAGGTGTGTATGGGCAGCTCGTTTGGTGGATTATTCCATGCTTAGCTAGGTGTTCTTTGAATTTGTATCCTGTACATTCCCCTCCATTATCCGTTCGAAGTGTTGAATTTGCGGAATAGAAGGTTAGAAAGTTTGAGAGTGCTTGAAAGACAAACAATAGAAGGAGAGATAAAGAGAAGTTTCCATTAGAATCGATTAACTGTTACAAAGGGTGTACAACATGTATATATAGAGGAGAGCCACGAAATTAAGAGGTGAAGAAGGGTTTCACAACATTCAAATTTCCGTCCAATCTCTTATTTGAAATTCAAACACATCTCCTTCCTTTTCACACTTCCCGAGACACCCCCTTGTGCACCCAAAGTCTTCACCCTTCTAGAAGACTTCTTAATGGGCTTGCATATGTTGAATAAAGCCTCTTCTCTTCTTTGGGTCTTAAGCTAATGTATTCTCTCATTATTCAACACTCCCCCTCAAGCTTAACCGTAGAGAAACCAAAGGTTAAGCTTGGAACCATGATGACCCACCTCATTAAAAACCTTAGTATGGAAAACCTCATGGGACAAAACCATACTAAGGGAAAAAGAGTGTGGACTCCATGGCTAAGGAAATCATGGCCGAGACATATCTATGAGTCCAAGTTTTGAATGGATGAACTCACACACTTTTAAACTCGCTGCCTTGGTAAAAATGTCTGCCAATTGTTCTGAACTTCTTGTAAAGCATGGAAGAATGACCCTTTTCTCCACCATCTCTCGCACCTTGTGACAATCCACTTCAATATGTTTTGTCCTCTCATGGAACACTGAGTTGGACGCAATGTGAATAGCAGCTTGGTTGTCACAATGCATTGTGATTGGATCTGGCGATTCAATGCCTAAATCCTTGAGAAGAGCTTTCAGCCATGTTGCTCGTTTGTGAGCTTCCTCATTGCTCTATACTCAGCTTCAGCACTTGAACATGACACAACCTTTTGTTTCTTACTCTTCCAAGTGACCAGGTTACCTCCAATGAATGTACAATACCCAGTGGTGGATCTTCTATCCTTTTTGTCTCCAGCCCAGTCAGCATCACAATAACCCACAATTTCTGTGCTTTTGTTACAACCCATCTAAATGCCTTGACCTGGAGCTCCTTTGAGATATTTGAGAATCCGATCCACCATGCTCCTGTTGAGAATATGGATGTGAAGGTGTGTGAACATGAAATAAAGCACCAATGAGTAGCTAAGATCAACTAAAACGAAACCAAACAAGAAGTGGAGAAGGAACTGAATTGGTTAGAAGCAGACCAGTTTTTTCTCACTCAGCACAAGTGGAGCCAGTTGCAAAGAGGAGTAGGTGGGAGCAGTTGGGAGAAGCATGGCTCGCCTATACTTGTGTAGAGGTGTTGGTGAGATATTTTTCACTCAATAATTCATGTAAATCGTGCATATATGTGTATGGGATTGTAAGGAAACATTACACACGAAAATATTGAAGTTCTTCTCTAAAAAAACTTCTATTCATCATCTTCATTCTCTTCTCTTCTAATCTTCTTCCCTTAAAATCACCTTCATATCCTCTAAAATCTACATGGTATCAGAGCACTTAAGGTCCTAAACAAGATCTTAAACTCGTTCATATCTCTCAATCATTTCAAATCACTCTGTTTTTTTTCTGTTTCGTGTGTACTATTCACCAAATATTTCAAGTCATGGAAAGCTCCAAGAATATGGTTCTACCAGTTATTCTCAAGGGGAATAACTATATTTTGTGGTCAAGGACCACAAAGACAGTCCTAAGAGGAAGAGGGCTGTGGGAGTATGTTGATAGCTTGGTGATAAATGCTGAAGAAGGAAGGGCTGAAGAGGGCAGTATGATGGAGAGGAAGCGGGAGCAAGAAGATGCTCAAGTCTTGGCTGCACTTCAAAGCTCCCTTGAGCCATCTATTCTGGCGGCCTATTCATACTGTGAGAACTCCAAGGAGCTGTGGGAGACGCTCAAGGGAGTTTATGGAGACATCTCAAACATTTCAAGGATCTTTGAGGTGAAGAAGGCATTGAATGACCTTCAGCAGAATGGGAAGGCGTTCAAGGACTTGTTTGGGGAGTTTAGAGGGTTGTGGGCAGAGCTGGAAATGCTTAGACCTACAACAAACGACCCAAAGGAGTTGAATGAGAGGAGAGAGCAAGATCAAGTGTTTGGTCTCTTACTCACACTTGATGACTCTTACAAGGGACTCATTCAGCATATCCTTCGATTTGACAAGCTTCCAACATTAAATGAAGTGTGTCAACAAATTCAGAAAGAGGAAGGTGCTAGAGAGTTGTTTAAACCCGCTAGTGAGATGGCGCATGTGGTGCAAAGAAATTTTGGGCATGGAGAAAGGAGAGCTGTTGAGTGTAGCCATTGTAGGATGAAAGGCCACACTAAGGAGAAGTGCTGGACACTTTACCCGCACTTGAAACCAGCCCGGCTAAGAGGAAATAGCCAGGGAAGCAGTCAAGGCTCTAGGAACTTTGCGGGTGTAACTAGCATGGAAGGAGACCAATTGGTGAGGAAGAGCGATTTAGAGGGCCTCATCAAGAGTATCTCAAAGCTAGCGGAATCTGGTAAGGGTTTCTTTACCTCTAAGGCTAAGAGAAACGTGATAATAGATTCTGGAGCAAGTCATAATATGATTTGTGATGCTAAGTTGCTGGAGAATGTAGAACCGCATAAGGGTAGTGTTAGGATAGCAAACGGGAAAGAAGTTCCAATAGAGGGTGTTGGGGACTTAGAGGTGTTTGGGAAGAGAACTAAAGCTCTATATATCCCAGAATTTACTTCAAATTTGCTATCAGTTCATAAGGCAACTAAGGACTTGAATTGTAAAGTTGTTTTTGGAGTTAATGGTGTTGAGTTTCAGGATAATGAAACCAAAGATACGATCGGATCAGGGGGTGTGAAAGATGGTCTGTACATATTGAATAAAAAGGATAAAGAGTTGAAAGCGCTTGCGGTCAGTTCGGTTGGATCAAGCCCTTTATGGCATTCTCGCCTTGGTCACCCAAGTCACAAGGTGCTCAGCATGGTCTTGCCCAACCATTCAGTACCCAAGGAGGCGTGTGAAGCATGTATTTTGGGGAAGCATTGTAGGAAAGTGTTTCCAGAATCTACTACTATGTATAAGAAGCCTTTTGAGTTAATACACTCTGATGTATGGTCTGCTCCGTGTACTTCAAGAGATCAATATAAGTACTTTGTTTCCTTCATCGATCAAAAATCAAAGTATACATGGGTAACATTGATGCGCTCTAAGGATCAAGTGCTTGAATCATTTCAGAACTTCTATAACTATGTGCTCAATCAGTATGATACCAAGATTAAGATACTAAGAAGTGATAATGGCGGAGAATACATGAGCATACAGTTTAGGGAGTTTGTGAATGAGAAAGGGATAGTACATCAGACAACTTGCGCCTATACACCTCAACAAAATGGGATAGCAGAGAGGAAGAATAGACATTTGTTAGAAGTGGCTAGGAGCATGATGTTTGATAGGGGAGTTCCTAAGAATCTGTGGGGAGATGCAGTGATGGCGGCAGCTTACTTAATCAACCGCATACCCACTGAAAGCTTGAGTTACAAGTCACCATTTGAAGTTTTGAATGGTGTGAAGCCGAGTATCAGTCACTTGAGAGTCTTTGGGTGTAGATGCTATGTCCTTGTTCCAGAGGCACAAAGAAATAAGTTGGAGCCAAAGAGTATTAAGTGTGTGTTTGTGGGATACTCAAGTACTCAAAAAGGATACAAGTGTCTTAACCCGGAGACTAATAGAATGTATGTGTCAAGGGAGGTGCAATTTGAGGAAGAGTATGGTTACTTCGAAAAAACGAAATGGGAAGACTTAGATGAGATTATGGACTCAAATGCAGAAAGAGATCAAGTTCTAAGAAGCATTTGGGAAAGCATAGATGGCCAGGAGAGTGATGATAAGGAGCAGAGGGGTGAAGAAGAAGTAGAAGAAAGTGAGCAGCTTCCGATAGTTCCGGATACTTTACCATTAGACTCAGAACTGGTAGAAGAAGAGGAGAGTACAAGAGGTGAGGGGGAGATAGAATCTGAAGAAGTGGAAGAAGTGCAAGCTCCTCAGTTAAGAAGAAGCCAAAGGATAAGACACGGACCTGAAAATTGGAAAAATACTAGAGTGTATTACAATGGGATGGCTATGGCTTATCAAGATCACATGGGAACTGATGTTGTGCTTGGGACAAGAGAGGGATGTACTGGGCGTACGGCAGGCTTAGATCCTGATCCTATAGGCGACAGCGTCTCCTTCTTGTCCCTTAAGCATAACACCGCACAAGAAGAGAAGATAGCCATAAGATATCCTATTGAAGAATACTACTCGGTTTCTAATACTCCAGCTGATCATCAGGCATTTCTGAGCACTATTGATAGAAAAGTACCTAATTCTTATGAGGAAGCAAGCATGGACAAGTTATGGGTTGATGCCATGAGGGAAGAGATTGCATCTATGTTGAGAAATAATACTTGGGACTTGACAAAATTGCCCAGCGGGAAGAAACTTGTGGGATGTAGATGGGTGTATACTATCAAATACAAGAGCAATGGTGAAATTGAGAGGTATAAAGCTAGACTAGTGGCAAAAGGATATACACAAGTATATGGAGAAGATTATACTGAAACTTTTGCTCCAGTAGCGAAGTTGCACTCGGTGAGGGTTCTACTATCCATTGCCATTAATCTGTCATGGAATTTGTGGCAAATGGATGTGAGAAACGCTTTCTTACAAGGGGATTTAGAAGAAGAAGTGTTTATGGAACTTCCACAAGGTTATGGAGCAAGTTCAGATCAAGTGTGTAGATTAAAGAAGGCTATATATGGCTTGAAACAATCTCCTAGAGCTTGGTACCAACGGTTAAGCCGGTGCCTGTTGGAGAAAGGGTTTGTAAAATCTGAAGCGGATCACTCTCTCTTTACCAAAAGGAGCAAAAATGGGATAGTTGTGGTGCTTATCTACGTGGATGACATTATTGTTACGGGAAGTGATTGTGAGGAGATGAAACGGACTAAGGAGGATCTAAACTCTACGTTTGATATAAAAGACCTAGGAGAGCTCAAATACTTCCTAGGAATTGAGATGAGCAGAGAGGAAAAAGGAATGTTTATATCGCAAAGGAAGTATGTGATTGACTTACTAAAAGAAACTGGGAAGCTTGGGTGTAAACCGGCTAAGACTCCTATTGAAGAAGGTTACCAAGAAGAGAGCAACGTGGAGATATGGTCTGACATCAAGCAGTACCAAAGGTTAGTTGGTAAACTAATCTATTTGACCATAACAAGGCCAGATATTTGTTTTGCGGTGAATAAAGTAAGTCAACACATGCAAGCTCCAACAACACACCATTGGGGAATGATTGAAAGGATCTTGAGATATCTAAAAGGGAACCCAGGAAGAGGTATTTGGCTAGAGTGTCATGGAAGAGCAGATGTAGAAGCGTTTTGTGATGCGGATTGGGCTGGGGATAGACAAGATAGGAAGTCTACGACCGGTTATTGTACATTCGTAGGCGGGAATCTTGTCACCTGGAGAAGCAAAAAACAAAAGGTAATCTCTCTATCTAGTGCTGAAGCTGAGTATAGAGCAATGAGAGAAGCCACAAAAGAAATGATATGGCTGAAGGCGCTTCTACATGACTTGGGAGTTCAAGAAGACAAACCAATGACATTGTATTGTGATAACCAAGCGGCAATACACATAGCTTCAAACCCGGTGTTTCATGAAAGGACAAAACACATTGAGGTGGATTGTCATTTCATCCGAGACAAAATTCAGGAGGGAGTTGTGGTTCCCAAGTTTGTGAAGAGTAGAGAACAAATGGCGGATATATTTACCAAGCCTACTTCTTCACGCATATGTGAATACATCCATGGCAAGATCGGCTTAAAGAACCCCTACCAGCCTATCTTGAGGGGGAGTGTTGAGAATATGGATGTGAAGGTGTGTGAACATGAAATAAAGCACCAATGAGTAGCTAAGATCAACTAAAACGAAACCAAACAAGAAGTGGAGAAGGAACTGAATTGGTTAGAAGCAGACCAGTTTTTTCTCACTCAGCACAAGTGGAGCCAGTTGCAAAGAGGAGTAGGTGGGAGCAGTTGGGAGAAGCATGGCTCGCCTATACTTGTGTAGAGGTGTTGGTGAGATATTTTTCACTCAATAATTCATGTAAATCGTGCATATATGTGTATGGGATTGTAAGGAAACATTACACACGAAAATATTGAAGTTCTTCTCTAAAAAAACTTCTATTCATCATCTTCATTCTCTTCTCTTCTAATCTTCTTCCCTTAAAATCACCTTCATATCCTCTAAAATCTACAGCTCCAATGGTGCACTGTTGAAGCTTGCATATGTTGACTCACCTGGTTCACAGCAAAACACAAATCAGGACGAGTTATGGTAAGATAAATCAACTTACCAACCATTCTCCGATATTGCTTGACATCTTCAAAAGGTTTATCTTCAAGCACCCCCTCTCGTATGACTTTGTATCCTTCGTCTAAGGGAGTCTTTGCTGGTTTGGCTCCTAGCTTTCCTGCCTCAGCCAATAGATCAAGAGTGTACTTCCTTTGGGATAAGAAGAGTCCTTCATTGGACCTATAGACTTCAATCCCTAGAAAATATTTCAACTCTCCAAGATCTTTAATATCAAATACAGATTTTAAACATGCTTTTGTATCTTTAATACCTACCTTGTCATTCCCAGAGATGATAATGTCATCCACATAAATGAGAATGACTACAATACCTTCTTGGCTTTGCAAGTTGAAAAGTGTATGATCTGCCTCAGACTTCTTGAAGCCTTTACTCTTGAGTGTTGTACTCAACTTGTGGTACCATGCTCGAGGAGATTGCTTCAGTCCATAGATTGCTTTCTTGAGTCTCAACACCTTTCCTGGTGCAATTGAGTCCTCCAAGCCTGTGGTGGAGTCATTGTAGACTTCATCCTCTAGTTCCCCTTGCAAGAATGCATTCTTGACGTCCATCTGCCAAAGATCCCATTCCAAGTTAGTAGCTAAGGATAAAATGACTCTTACCGTATGAAGTTTTGCCACAGGTGCAAATGTGTCAAGGTAGTCCTCTCCATAGGTTTGAGTGAATCCTCTAGCCACCAGCTTAGCCTTGTAACGCTCTATTTCTCCATCACTTCTATACTTAATAGTGAAGATCCATCAATACGCCTTCTTCCATAGCTTTTTTTTCTTCACCAATAGCATCTCTCCATACTTTAAGCTCCTTGGCTTCTTCATAGGCTGTAGGAATCTCAGCTTCATCCAACTTGCCCATGTAGGCTTGATGTTCCAATGGGAAATGAGCTAGAGTGCAAACAGCTTGAATGGGATGAGCAATTGCCTTGTTGTTGTAGTACACTCGGGTTTGCTTCCGATGTTCTGGTCCAAACCTTTGTCTTGTACTTCTCCTTAAACCCCCTTCTTGAGCTTGAACATGAGGTTCTGGCCCTTCAAAGTCAGAATCTGAGGTTTGGTAAAGCTATGCCCCCATGAGCATAAGCATAAAGCCATGTTGAATCCAAGTCCCGTCTTGAAAAGAGAAGAGAACCTTGGTAAAGCTATGTTATTATGAGCATAAGCACAAAGCCTTGATGAATCCAAATCTCTTTGTTTTCAAATTACCAAAGGAAGAGAACCTCGTTGAATCCAAAAGCTAGAGAACCTTGATGAATCCAAATCCTTTGGTAGAAAATCTTGGACTACTTCCAAACATGTTTGAGTCCTAGGTTATTTTTTTCAATTTTTTTTAAAAATTCTTATTGGATTCCAATCTCTTCTGTACTTGTTTGTTTGGGAAGAGTGTTTTAAGGAATCCTTGGTTGTTCTATTTAAGAAAAGAAAAAAAGGGGTAGTGAACCTTGTTGAATCCGAAGCTAGGGAACCGAGATGGATCCAAATCCAAAGTTGGATGAGAGCCTCGTTGAAACTCGAATGCTAGAGAACCTTAGAGTGAATCCAAACCCTTAGAAACCAAAAGAAGTGAACCATGACCTATTTTGGCTCGTTGGAGTTAAAATTGAGAAGGCATGATGGATCCAAATTCTTTTGTGTTAAAAGAGGTGAACCATGACCTGATTTACTCATTGGAGTTAAAGTCAAGAAGGCATGATGAATCCAAACTCTTTTGGGATTAAAGAAGTGAACCATGGCCTGATTTACTCATAGAAGTTAAATCAAGAAGGCATGATGAATCCAAGTTCTTTAAATCCAAGTTTTCAAAAACATTGGACCTCTAGTATTTACTAAGTCCTTGGTAAAAATTTTCAAAAAAAAAAAAAAAAAGGGATGAATCTTAGTCAGTTTTCTTTCTTATGAATGAAAAACAATTAATGACATTGATTCATCCGGTTTTATTTTCTCAAAAGGATAGGCTTTGGTTTAAAGTTTTCCATTCTTGTTAAAACAAGTGGATAATTCCAAAGACCATCGCTAGAATCCAATCTCTCAAATGAGAGTAAAGTCCTTTGTGGTGAAGAGCCATGAAGAGAAAAATCCCAACCACTAACCTTTGTTTTTCTTAGGAATGGAAGAATGTGAGTGGTGGAAGAAGAGGTCAAATCTCTAGAAGATCGACCAATCAAAACAATGGTTCAACAACAAGTCACTATCCTAACCGGTTTAGCATAAAGGGCTACTCTCTAAACACTAATATTTTCCAATATACTTAGTGTACCAATTATTTTTTAATCTTGTTTCTTTAGTTTCTCTTATTTGCAATCTATCTTTCATCTAAACTTCCTTATCCCTGAGTACTTTAAAATTTTAAATCTCATGATGAAGGTTTAGAGGAGGAAAGCGTGAATATTCTAACGGGGAAGTATTAGATAATGAAGAGGCCAAATGAAGATTAAATGAAGTAAAGAAGTATGATTGGTGACACAAGGAAGCTGTGGGAGTTAGTGTTCATTTGGTACCGGTTTGAAGTGTTCATCTTTTACGTTTTTCAAGCTTGCCTTTCGGAGTCCCTCCAACCAAGCTTGAGGGGGAGAAAGAACCGAAAAGAAGGCAAGAATCTTTAAGCAAACCAAGCCGAGTTGAGACTAGACCGCACCGCACTAAAAGATGTTGAAGGTTCGTGCTCACTCGTGGACAAGTTGATAGAGGGGCCACACCGTTGGAAACAAGTTGTAGGTTCGTGCTCACTTGTGGACGAGTTGATAGAGGGACCGCATCATAGGAGACAAATTGTCCCACTAGAAGACGGGCCACTTTACTAAAGATCAAAACCGGGTCACTTGCAAAGACAAGCTTGCAAAGACAAGCTCGCAAAGACAAGGGCAATGGTTGAGACAAAGCAAAGAGGCATGTGAGTTGGAAACGAAGCTAAGGCATCTCCATCACCATGAAGAAAACCAAGTTGTATGGATCATACTCACCTTAAGGTTGGTTTATCTTTCGGAAGTGAGGAAAATAAGGAGATAAAATCAGAGCATACACAAGTGGTGCTCCCCAACCCAATAAATCAACAAAGAGGAAGAAACCAACATCCAAAGGAATTAGGTTGTTTCTATCCTCTCTCTCCATTTAAATTCTCTATGCAAAGTGTGATCATTTCTACCATTAAAATTGGAGTAAATTGATACATTTTGTCAATTTTTCTTGCAAGGAGCAATGTGCATAAAGGACTTCAAACCCAAAAGATCGTCTTTCCTTATTCTCAAGCCGATCGTGAGGGGGAGCATTCAAAGCATTGATCAAGATTTGGAATCCACAAATAGTGAACCCAAGAAGGATGACCCGAGAGCTAAGACTCAAGCGTGGTGAACCCAAGAGGAAGACCGAAGTGATTACCAAAGAATGAAATCAACAAATCCTTGCAAGACTACAACAAGTGAAGATTAAGTTGCGACATTCTTCACAAAGGTTACAAGACCTTTTCATGTCCTTGGTCAAAGGTCCCCTAGATCCGTGAAGGCCATACTCTTTTTCCCTTATAAAGTTTTGTCCCAAAGGGTTTTTCTTATAAGGTTTTTAATGAGGTGGCACTCACGGGTCACTCCAAACTTAGCCTCCATTCTCAAGTTCACTATGGCTAAGTTTGAGGGGGAGTATTGATCAAGAAGACCAGCCAGGCCTTACAAGACCAAACCATCCCGACCGTACGGATTTTGTACGGACTTGTACGGACTGTACGAATTGTACGGACCGTGCAAAATCCGGGATTCCCCAAAATGTCTCCAAACATCCTAAAATGAAGAAACAAGAATGTACAAAACTCGGGATAAAGTATTTTCAGGATTTGGGGATCGTGCAAAACTCGGGTGCAAAAGGACATGGATAGCTGGCAATGAATCTAGCCAAAGGAGTGTCCCAATGCAACCTTATCCAACCGGTCAAAGCAAGGAGGGCTGGAGCAAGGCTGGCAATCTTATCCACATGGTCAAAAGGAGCCTCCAAGACTAAGCCCTTATTGGCTAGTTTGAATTAAAGCATTTCTATTGGTTGTTGCATTTTGAATTTACTTAGAGAAAACCCTAGATTTTTCTCTATAAATGTAATGCCTCATTATCAATGAAATGTTAGACCCTTTGGGGTTCCATTCTCTCATTCTCCACGAAATCTCTCTCATTTTATTCTCCTTAGTCTCATTTACATGCTTATTCTCTTAGTTCATACTTGCATATTCTCCATGTCATTTACATTATTCTCTCATGTTTAATCTCTTATATTCCGCATAATCTCTCTAATTCTTACATGTAGCCATTGTAGAATGAGAGGGCACACTAAGGAGAAGTGTTGGACACTTTACCCGCACTTGAAACCAGCCCGGCTAAGAGGAAGTTTCCAGGGAAGCAGTCAAGGTGCTAGAAACTTTGCAGGTGTAACTGTTAGTTTTTAGAGATTATAAAAGAGAGCTTTTGAGATAAACTAGAAGAAACACCATAGTAGAATATTAGAGAAGAATTTCTTATTGATCTTTGTGAAATACATAGCATATTTATAGGAGAATTACAAGGGAACCTAGGTTTAACTTTAATTTGAACCAGCCAATAGGAGTGTAGTCTTTGGGCGTCCTTGACCATGCCAGCCTGTTTCCAGCCCCTTCCTTGACCAAATGGATAAGAAGGAAGACCAAGGACAAGGTGCTAATGCACCTGGACACTCAAGTGACTTGGTGCATGGTCCAAACGTTTCCAAGCTTCTAGAAGACTCTCGAAGGCTTTCTGAAATGTTTCGGAGGCTCGCTAAGGTTGTACGGTCTTGTACGGCCTTGTACGGATCCGTACGGACTTGTACGGACTTGTACGGATCCGTACGGACTTGTACGGACACCCAAATCCAACCATCTTCCCTAAGCTCCCTTGATGATAAGCTTGATTAATACTCCCCCTCAAACTTAGCCGGAGTGTTGGAATAAAGGCTAAGTTTGGGAACCGGGACTACCACCTCATTAAAAACCTTACCAAGGAAAACCCAGTGGGACAAAACCTTGGTAAGGGAAAAAGAGTGTGGTCTTCCCGGAACAGGCAAGTATTATCAAGGATGAGTAAGGTCTACTAACCCAAGTTTGCTGTGGATGTGGTTGCAAACTTTGAGGCTAGCAGCCTTGGTGAAGATGTCAGCCAACTGGTCTTCACTCTTGGTGTAACATGGAAGTATCACTCCTTCTATGATCTTCTCTCTAACTTTGTGGCAGTCAATCTCAATGTGCTTGGTCCTCTCGTGAAATACTGGATTGGTTGCTATATGAATGGCTGCCTGCACTTGAGCATGACACAACCTTCTGCTTCTTAGACTTCCAAGTTACTAGATTGCCTCCAATGAAAGTACAGTAGCCAGTTGTAGACTTCCTATCCATAGTGTCTCCCGCATAGTCCGCATCGCAGTATCCAACTATCTCAGTGTTGCCATTCTTCCCCATCCAAATTCCTTGGCCAGGTGAACCTTTGATGTATCTCAATATTCTTTCCACCATGTTCCAATGATGCACGGTTGGTTCCTTCATATGTTGGCTAACCTGATTCACAGCAAAACATAAGTCAGGCCGTGTAATAGTCAAATAGATGAGCTTACCAACTAGGCGCCGATATTGTGCTGGGTCTTCAAATGGCTTGTCAAGCGGATCATCTTCTTTCTCCCCCTTTCTCTTGACCTTGTAGCCATCTTCAAGTGGGGTCTTAGCTGGTTTGGATCCTACCTTTGTTGTCTCCTGCAATAAATCAAGAGAATATTTCCTTTGTGATAAAAATAGGCCTTCCGAGGATCGGCATATCTCTATCCCTAGGAAATACTTAAGCTCTCCCAAGTCCTTGATATCAAAAACAGACTTAAGGAAGGATTTGGTTTCTTGAATCCCAACTTGATCACAACCTGAGATGATCAAGTCATCCACATAAACCAATACCACAATAAGCCCACGGGAGCTTTGGTGAGTGAACAAGGTATGGTCGGCTTCTGACCGGCTAAATCCTCGAGCAACAAGAGTGAAGCACAGTTTATGATACCAGGCCCTTGGTGATTGCTTTAGACCATAAATTGCCTTTCTTAACCTTAGGACTTTTCCAGGGCTGATTGAGTGTTCTAATCCAGGTGGTGGAGTCATGTACACTTCTTCTTCCAATTCTCCTTGAAGAAAGGCGTTCTTCACGTCCATTTGCCATAGATCCCATGATAGATTTGTGGCTAAGGACAAGATGACCCTAACTGTGTGAAGCTTTGTCACTGGCGCAAAAGTATCGGTATAATCAGCTCCATATGTCTGGGTGAAACCTCTGGCTTTGTACCGCTCAATCTCCCCATTAGATTGATATTTGATTGTAAATACCCACTTGGAACTTACTGCCTTCTTTCCCTTTGGAAGCTCAGTTTCATCCCAAGTATGATTCTTATCCATTGCCCCTATCTCAGCATCCACAGCAGCTAACCATTCTTTGTGTTCTTTTGCTTCTTCATAGGAGCTCGGAATTTGGTGTTGATCAATCTTTCCAAGGAATGCTTTGTGTTCTGATGGCAAGAGGGAAAGAGAACAAACCGCTTGGAGAGGATGAGCCACGGCTTGGCTGTTGTAATAGACCCTTGTTTGTTTCCAATGATCTGGTCCATACTTCAGCCTTGTACTTCTTCTAAGCTGAGGAGCACTAATTTCTTCACTCTCATGGTCTTGACTAACCATTGGCTCCATTCCTCCAGTGGATTCTTCTTCATGATGAGCTTGGTCTTGATTACCATTATCCAAGTTATTTTCAGAATTTGGTCCTTCTTGTGGCTGATGATCTGGTTGTTCTTGATGAGAGTCTCTTGGAGCCGGATTTCCCAAATGATTGAGTAAGAACTCTAAGCTGGCAGTTCTATCTGAAGGAGAACGGGCTAGGTCTTTAACGCTATCCCAATTTTGTTTCTTGTCAAAGTACCCTTGGTTTTCTATGAACTTCACGTCTCTTGAAACCAGGGTACACTTCCGGATGGGGTCATAGCACTTAGACCCCTTTTGAGTGGTAGAATAGCCTATGAATACACATCTTGTGCTTTTGGCTTCTAGTTTGTCCCTCTGAGTACCTGGGACAAATACAAAACACAAACACCCAAGAACTCGTAAGTGATAGATATAGGGTTTATTGTGATTTAAAACTTCAAAGGGAGAGACGTCCTTTAGGAGTCTTGTTGGAATTCGGTTGATAAGATAGCAAGCCGTCATGACTGCATCTCCCCAGAAGTTTCTTGGCAAGTTGGAATGGAACATCATAGCTCTAGCTACTTCCATGAGATGTCTATTCTTTCTTTCAGCTACACCATTTTGTTGAGGTGTGTATGGGCAGCTCGTTTGGTGGATTATTCCATGCTTAGCTAGGTGTTCTTTGAATTTGTGGCTTGTATATTCCCCTCCATTATCCGTTCGAAGTACCTTAACATTTGTTTTGAATTGATTAGTAATGTAGTTCTGAAAATTAATGAAAGCGTCAAATACTCTATCTTTAGATGGCATTAAGGTGATCCAAGTGTATTTCGACTTTTCATCAATGAATGTCACAAAGTACTTATTATTATCTCTTGATAAACATGGGGAAGTCCATACATCCGAGTGGACCAAATCAAAACATTTTTCATATATGGTAGAGGACTTAGGAAATACACTTTTACAATGTTTTCCTAAAATACAAGACTCACAAACCGAGTTATTAAACGAAATATTAGGCAATATTATTTCCAAGGCACGCGAGTGAGGATGTCCCAATCTAGCGTGCCATATTGCATTAGAACTACTAGCTATGCATGAATTAAAACTTGATAAAGTAGGATTGCTTGAAGAATCTTCTAAGATGTATAAGTCTCCTTTTGTGTTTCCTTCTCCAAGAACCCTTCCGGTTTTAATATCCTGAAAATGGAAACTATTAGGCCCAAAGATAGCATAAGCATCAAGATCAGTAGTAGCTCTCTTAACCGATACAAGATTCGAAGTGAAAGATGGCATGTAGAAAGCTTGAGATTCTTTGTCAAATAGTTTTAAACTTCCTATTCCTTTAACCGGTATCCTATCACCATTAGCAATCACTACATTTCCACTAGCAGTTTTAATGTTACTAATCAAATTTGGATTACTAATCATGTGATGAGAAGCTCCAGAATCAATAACAAGAGAAGTGCTAGTCTTATTAGGTTTAGTACCAAAGTATGTGATACCGGACTCCTTTAGTGCGACGATGGATCGAATGAGTGCTTCTAAGTCTGACTTGCGCACCACGTCATTTGAATATGCTACCATGGCCATCTCATCTCCTTGCTTCAAGCTTTCGGTTTGAGGTTGTTTTGTTGAGTTTGATGAGCTTGGCGTTTCTTGTGCTTGATGAGCTTGGAACTTTCTTGGCTTGAATTCCCTTGGATGCCAATCTTTGGGCTTGAGATGTGGATGAAGGATCCAGCAATCCTCCTTTGTATGACCATCCTTCTTGCAATGATCGCATGTTTTCCTATTCTTGCCTTTGTAGCCTTGATTTCGTTGGTAACTGCCCTTATTGGCCATTGGGAGTTCTTGTTTACCACTAAAGAGACCAAAGGACCCTTGTTCTTTTTGAATTTGTGCACAAATTTCATCAAGTCTAGGGAGCTTCTCCGATCTTAAGATATGCTTTATGAGGTCGTTAAACGCCGAATTGAGTGTGAGAAGCAAACCGAAGACCTTATCTTGTTCTCTTCTTTCTTCAATGATTGAAAAATCCTTTGTGCTTGGACGTAACATCTCTAATTCAGCCCAAAGAGATCTAAATTTCCCAAAGTGTTGAGTAAATTCTAGATCCTCTTGATTGAGATTGTTGATTGCCCTTTTTACTTCGAAGACCCAGGTCAAGTTGGAGATGTTCCCGTAGACATTCTTTAGTGTATCCCAAAGCTCCTTTGCGGATTCACAATAGGAGTATGCCTCTAGGATTGATGGGTCTAGTGAGTTTTGAAGGAGACCCAAAACCGTTTGGTCTTCTTGAAACCATTTGATTTCCTCCTCGGTCTTGGTCTCATTTTCTTCATCTTGTGTGTCTTCTTTAGGGTTTTGTGTGATCTCAATGTGTCTCCACAAACCTCTTCCACACAAAGCAGTCTTAGTTGTTCTTGCCCACAGCAAGTAATTATTCCCTTTGAGGGTAACCGGAATGATCATGGTTTTTAAATTTTCCATGATTTTTTTGGTGTTTAATCACAAAGCTAGCAACTTTCTCAACTCAGCACCAATGGATTTGAGGAATTTCTCTCAGAGAGAAATGAGGCTAGCAACGTGAAAGGAAGAAAATGAAGTGAAAATCACAAAGCTAGCAACTTTCTCAACTCAGCACCAATGGATTTGAGGAATTTCTCTCAGAGAGAAATGAAGCTAGCAGCGTGAGAAAGGAGAAAATAAAGAAGAAAAACGTGGAGAATGAGTAGAAATGACAAGAACTGATGGAGAACTGATGGAGAAATGATGGAGAAATGATGGAGAATGATGGAGAATAACCAAGAATAAAGCAGAATAGATAGGAGCAAGATCAATGCTCTGATACCATGTTAGTTTTTAGAGATTATAAAAGAGAGCTTTTGAGATAAACTAGAAGAAACACCATAGTAGAATATTAGAGAAGAATTTCTTATTGATCTTTGTGAAATACATAGCATATTTATAGGAGAATTACAAGGGAACCTAGGTTTAACTTTAATTTAAACCAGCCAATAGGAGTGTAGTCTTTGGGCGTCCTTGACCATGCCAGCCTGTTTCCAGCCCATTCCTTGACCAAATGGATAAGAAGGAAGACCAAGGACAAGGTGCCAATGCACCTGGACACTCAAGTGGCTTGGTGCATGGTCCAAACGTTTCCAAGCTTCTAGAAGACTCTCAAAGGCTTACTCAAATGTTCTGGAGGCTCGCTAAGGTTGTACGGTCTTGTACGGCCTTGTACGGATCCGTACGGACTTGTATGGACTTGTACGGATCCGTACGGACTTGTACAGACACCCAAATCCAACCATCTTCCCTAAGCTCCCTTGATGATAAGCTTGATTAATAGTAACTAGCATGGAAGGAGACCAATTGGTGAGGAAGAGCGATTTGGAGGGCCTCATCAAGAGTATCTCAAAGCTAGCAGAATCTGGTAAAGGTTTCTTTACCTCTAAGGCTAAGAGAAATGTGATAATAGATTCAGGAGCAAGTCATAATATGATTTGTGATGCTAAGTTGCTGGAGAATGTAGAACCTCATAAGGGTAGTGTTAGGATAGCAAACGGGAAAAAAGTTCCAATAGAGGGTGTTGGGGACTTAGAAGTGTTTGGGAAGAGAACTAAAGCCTTATATATCCTAGAATTTACTTCGAATTTGCTATCAGTTCATAAGGCAACTAAGGACTTGAATTGTAAAGTTGTTTTTGGAGTTAATGGTGTTGAGTTTCAGGATAATGAAACCAAAGATGCGATCGGATCAGGGGGTGTGAAAGATGGTTTGTACATATTGAATAAAAAGGATAAAGAGTTGAAAGCGCTTGCGGTCAGTTCGGTTGGATCAAGCCCGTTATGGCATTCTCGTCTTGGTCACCCAAGTCACAAGGTGCTCAGCATGGTCTTGCCCAACCATTCATTACCCAAGAAGGCGTGTGAAGAATGATTTTGGGGAAGCATTGTAGGAAAGTGTTTCCAGAGTCTACTACTATGTATAATAATTCTTTTGAGTTAATACACTCTGATGTATGGTCTGCTCCGTGTACTTCAAGAGATCAATATAAGTACTTTGTTTCCTTCATCGATAAAAAATCAAAGTATACATGGGTAACATTGATGCGCTCTAAGGATCAAGTGCTTGAATCATTTCAGAACTTCTATAACTATGTGCTCAATCAGTATGATACCAAGATTAAGATACTAAGAAGTGATAATGGCGGAGAATACATGAGCATACGGTTTAGGGAGTTTGTGAATGAGAAAAGGATAGTACATCAGACAACTTGCGCCTATACACCTCAACAAAATGGGATAGCAGAGAGAAAGAATAGACATTTGTTAGAAGTGGCTAGGAGCATGATGTTTGATAGGGGAGTACCTAAGAATCTGTGGGGAGATGCAGTGATGGCGGCGGCTTACTTATTCAACCGCATACCCACTGAAAGCTTGAGTTACATGTCTCTATTTGAAGTTTTGAATGGTGTGAAGCCAAGTATCATTCACTTGAGAGTCTTTGGGTGTAGATGCTATGTCTTTGTTCCAGAAGCACAAAGAAATAAGTTAGAGCCAAAGAGTATTAAGTGTGTGTTTCTGGGATACTCAAGCACTCAAAAGGGATACAAATGTCTTAACCCAGAGAGTAATAGAATGTATGTGTCAAGGGAGGTGCAATTTGAGGAAGAGTATGGTTACTTTGAGAAAAAGAAATGGGAAGAATTAGATGAGATTGTGAACTCAAATGCAGATAGAGATCAAGTTCTAAGAAGCATTTGGGAAAGCATAGATGGCCGGGAGAGTGATGATAATGAGCAGAGGAGTGAAGAAGAAGTAGAAGAAAGTGAGCAGCTTCCGATAGTTCCAGATACTGTACCATTAGACCCAAAACTGGTAGAAGAAGAGGAGAGTACAAGAGGTGAGGGGGAGATAGAATCTGAAGAAGTGGAAGAAGTGCAAGCTCCTCAGTTAAGAAGAAGCCAAAGGATAAGACACGGACCTGAAAATTGGAAAAATACTAGAGGGTATTACAATGGGATGGCTATGGCTCATCAAGATCACATGGGAACTGATGTTGTGCTTGGGATAAGAGAGGGATGTACTGGGCGTACGGCTGGCTTAGATCCTGATCCTATAGGCGATAGCGTCTCCTTCTTGTCCCCTAAGCATAACACCGCACAAGAAGAGAAGATAGCCATAAGATATCCTATTGAGGAATACTACTCGATTTCTAATACTCCAGCTGATCATCAGGCATTTCTGAGCACTATTGATAGAAAAGTACCTAATTCTTATGAGGAAGCAAGCATGGACAAGTTATTGGTTGATGCCATGGGGGAAGAGATTGCATCTATGTTGAGAAATAATACTTGGGACTTGACAAAATTGCCCAGTGGGAAGAAACTTGTGGGATGTAGATGGGTGTATACTATCAAATACAAGAGCAAAGGTGAAATTGAGAGGTATAAAGCTAGACTAGTGGCAAAAGGATATACACAAGTATATGGAGAAGATTATACTGAAACTTTTGCTCCAGTAGCGAAGTTGCACTCGGTGAGGGTTCTACTATCCATTGCCATTAATCTGTCATGGAATTTGTGGCAAATGGATGTGAGAAACGCTTTCTTACAAGGTGATTTAGAAGAAGAAGTGTTTATGGAACTTCCAGAAGGTTATGGATTAAAGAAGGCTATATACGGCTTGAAGCAATCTCCTAGAGCTTGGTACCAACGTTTAAGCCGGTGCCTGTTGGAGAAAGGGTTTGTAAAATTTGAAGCGGATCACTCTCTCTTTACCAAAAAGAGCAAAGAAGGGATAGTTGTGGTGCTCATCTACGTGGATGACATTATTGTTACAGGAAGTGATTGTGAGGAGATGAAACGGACTAAGGATGATCTAAACTCTACGTTTGATATAAAAGACCTAGGAGAGCTCAAATACTTCCTAGGCATTGAGATGAGCAGAGAGACAAAGGGAATGTTTATATCGCAAAGGAAGTATGTGATCGACTTACTAAAAGAAACTGGGAAGCTTGGGTGTAAACCGGCTAAGACTCCTATTGAAGAAGGTTATCAAGAAGAGTGCAACGTGGAGATATGGTCTGACATCAAGCAGTACCAAAGGTTAGTTGGTAAACTAATCTATTTGACCATAACAAGGCCGGATATTTGTTTTGCGGTGAATAAAGTAAGTCAACACATGCAAGCACCAACAACACACCATTGGGGAATGATTGAAAGGATCTTGAGATATCTAAAAGGGAACCCAGGAAGAGGTATTTGGCTAGAGTGTCATGGAAGAGCAGATGTAGAAGCGTTTTGTGATGCAGATTGGGCTGGGGATAGACAAGATAGAAAGTCTACAACCGGTTATTGTACATTCGTAGGTGGGAATCTTGTCACCTGGAGAAGCAAAAAACAAAAGGTAATCTCTCTATCTAGTGCTGAAGCTAAGTATAGAGCAATGAGAGAAGCCACAAAAGAAATGATATGGCTGAAGGTGCTTCTACATGACTTGGGAGTTCAAGAAGACAAACCAATGACATTGTATTGTGATAACCAAGCAGCAATACACATAGCTTCAAACCCGGTGTTTCATGAAAGGACAAAACACATTGAGGTGGATTGTCATTTCATCCGAGACAAGATTCAGGAGGGAGTTGTGGTTCCGAAGTTTGTGAAGAGTGGAGAACAAATGGCGGATATATTTACCAAGGCTACTTCTTCACGCATCTGTGAATACATCCAAGGCAAGATCGGCTTAAAGGACCCCTACCAGCCTATCTTGAGGGGGAGTGTTGAGAATATGGATGTGAAGGTCTGTGCACGTGCAAGGAGAGGGGACAATATCAAAGGGAAAAAGTTAGCATGTATAGCAAATGTGTTGGAATATGGTGAAAGCTCAGGAGTAAAAAGAGAAGGTATACCATGCAAAACAAGTAAGGAAGAGAAGAAGAATAAAGTCTTGCTTGCACATGAAATAAAGCACCAATGAGTAGCTAAGATCAACTAAAAGGAGACCAAACAAGAAGTGGAGAAGGAACTGAATTGGTTAGAAGCAGACCAGTTTTTTCTCACTCAGTACAAGTGGAGCAAGTTGCAAAGAGGAGTAGGTGGGAGCAGTTGGGAGAAGCATGGCTCGCCTATACTTGTGTAGAGGTGTTGGTGAGATATTTTTCACTCAATAATTCATGTAAAGCGTGCATATATGTATATGGGATAGTAAGGAAACATTACACACGAAAATATTGAAGTTCTTATCTAAAAAACTTCTATTCATCATCTTCATTACTCTTCTCTTCTAATCTTCTTCCCTTAAAATCACCTTCATATCCTCTAAAATCTACACCTTGGGCTCCGTGAAAAGGAAGGAGATGATTTTGAATTTCAAACTCAATCAGACCGTTGGAGGCTACTTCTCCTTCATACAAGTCGAGTTTCACTTCTATATAATGTATCTCTTGCTGTAACCTCAAATTTATTCTAATGGAAACTTCTCTTTATCTCTCATTCTCTTGTTTCTCTTGCAAACACTCTCCAATCTTCTATTCTGCAAATTCAATATGGTATCAGAGCAAGGTTCTTAACTAAATCAAGCTCTTGTTATTGTTGAGAATATGGATGTGAAGGTGTGTGAACATGAAATAAAGTGCCAATGAGTAGTTAAGATCAACTAAAACAAGACCAAACATGAAGTAGAGAAGGAACTAGACTGGTTAGAAACAGACCAGTTTTTTCTCGCTCAGCACAAGTGGAGCAAGTTGCAAAGAGGAGTAGGTAGGAGCAGTTGGAAGAAGCATGGCTCGCCTATACTTGTGTAGAGGTGTTGGTGAGATATTTTTCTCTCTAAAATTCATGTAAAGCGTCCATATATGTTGGTTGTATTGTAAGAAGAAAAATACACACGAAATTATAAACTTCTATTCATCATCTTCATCACTCCTATCGTCTAATCTTCCTCCCTTAAAATCACCTTCATATCCTCTAAAATCTACATGGTATCAGAGCACTTAAGGTCCTAAACAAGATCTTAAAGTCGTTCATATCTCTCAAACATTTCAAATCACTCTGTTTTTTTTTCTGTTTCGTGTGTACTATTCACCAAAAATTTCAAGTCATGGAAAGCTCCAAGAATATGGTTCTACCAGTTATTCTCAAGGGGAATAACTATATTTTGTGGTCAAGGACCACAAAGACAGTCCTAAGAGGAAGAGGGCTGTGGGAGTATGTTGATGGCTTGGTGGGAAATGCTGAAGAAGGAAGGGCTGAAGAAGGAAGGGCTGAAGAGGGCAGTATGATGGAGAGGAAGCGGGAGCAAGAAGATGCTCAAGTCTTGGCTGCACTTCAAAGCTCCCTTGAGCCATCTATTCTGGCGGCCTATTCATACTGTGAGAACTCCAAGGAGCTGTGGGAGACGCTCAAGGGAGTTTATGGAGACATCTCAAACATTTCAAGGATCTTTGAGGTGAAGAAGGCATTGAATGACCTTCAGCAGAATGGGAAGGCGTTCAAGGACTTGTTTGGGGAGTTTAGAGGGTTGTGGGCAGAGCTGGAAATGCCTAGACCTACAAAAAACGACCCAAAGGAGTTGAATGAGAGGAGAGAGCAAGATCAAGTGTTTGGTCTCTTACTCACACTTGATGACTCTTACAAGGGACTCATTCAGCATATCCTTCGATTTGACAAGCTTCCAACATTAAATGAAGTGTGTCAACAAGTTCAGAAAGAGGAAGGTGCTAGAGGGTTGTTTAAACCCGCTAGTGAGATGGCGCATGTGGTGCAAAGAAGTTTTGGGCATGGAGAAAGGAGAGCTGTTGAGTGTAGCCATTGTAGGATGAAAGGGCACACTAAAGAGGAAATGACCAGGGAAGCAGTCAAGGCTCTAGGAACTTTGCGGGTGTAACTAGCATGGAAGGAGACCAATTGGTGAGGAAGAGCGATTTGGAGGGCCTCATCAAGAGTATCTCAAAGCTAGCGGAATCTGGTAAGGGTTTCTTTACCTCTAAGGCTAAGAGAAACGTGATAATAGATTCTAGAGCAAGTCATAATATGATTTGTGATGCTAAGTTGCTGGAGAATGTAGAACCGCATAAGGGTAGTGTTAGGATAGCAAACGGGAAAGAAGTTCCAATAGAGGGTGTTGGGGACTTAGAGGTGTTTGGGAAGAGAACTAAAGCCCTATATATCCCAGAATTTACTTCGAATTTGCTATTGGTTCATAAGGCAACTAAGGACTTGAATTGTAAAGTTGTTTTTGGAGTTAATGGTGTTGAGTTTCAGGATAATGAAACCAAAGATGCGATCGGATCAGGGGGTGTGAAAGATGGTCTATGCATATTGAATAAAAAGGATAAAGAGTTGAAAGCGCTTGTGGTCAGTTCGGTTGGATCAAGCCCTTTATGGCATTCTCGCCTTGGTCACCCAAGTCACAAGGTGCTCAGCATGGTCTTGCCCAACCATTCAGTATCCAAGGAGGCGTGTGAAGCATGTATTTTGGGGAAGCATTGTAGGAAAGTGTTTCCAGAATCTACTACTATGTATAAGAAGTCTTTTGAGTTAATACACTCTGATGTATGGTCTGCTCCGTGTACTTCAAGAGATCAATATAAGTACTTTGTTTCCTTCATCGATCAAAAATCAAAGTATACATGGGTAACATTGATGCGCTCTAAGGATCAAGTGCTTGAATTATTTCAGAACTTCTATAACTATGTGCTCAATCAGTATGATACCAAGATTAAGATACTAAGAAGTGATAATGGCGGAGAATACATGAGCATACAGTTTAGGGAGTTTGTGAATGAGAAAGGGATAGTACATCAGACAACATGCGCCTATATGTAAGAATTAGAGATATTATGCGGAATATAAGAGATTAAACATGAGAGAATAATGTAAATGACATGGAGAATATGCAAGTATGAACTAAGAGAATAAGCATGTAAATGAGACTAAGGAGAATAAAATGAGAGAGATTTCGTGGAGAATGAAAGAATGGGACCCCAAAGGGTCTAACATTTCATTGATAATGAGGCATTACATTTATAGAGAAAAATCTAGGGTTTTCTCTAAGTAAATTCAAAATGCAACAACCAATAGAAATGCTTTAATTCAAACTAGCCAATAAGGGCTTAGTCTTGGAGGCTCCTTTTGACCATGTGGATAAGATTGCCAGCCTTGCTCCAGCCCTCCTTGCTTTGACCGGTTGGATAAGGTTGCATTGGGACACTCCTTTGGCTAGATTCATTGCCAGCTATCCATGTCCTTTTGCACCCGAGTTTTGCACGATCCCCAAATCCTGAAAATACTTTATCCCGAGTTTTGCACATTCTTGTTTCTTCATTTTAGGATGTTTGGAGACATTTTGAGGAATCCCGGATTTTGCACGATCCGTACAATTCGTACAGTCCGTACAAGTCCGTACAAAATCCGTACGGTCGGGATGGTTTGGTCTTGCAAGGCCTGGCTGGTCTTCTTGATCAATACTCCCCCTCAAACTTAGCCATAGTGAACTTGAGAATGGAGGCTAAGTTTGGAGTGACCCGTGAGTGCCACCTCATTAAAAACCTTATAAGGAAAACCCTTTGGGACAAAACCTTATAAGGGAAAAAGAGTATGGCCTTCACGGATCTAGGGGACCTTTGACCAAGGACATGAAAAGGTCTTGTAACCTTTGTGAAGAATGTCGCAACTTAATAATCTTCACTTGTTGTAGTCTTGCAAGGATTTGTTGATTTTATTCTTTGGTAATCACTTCGGTCTTCCTCTTGGGTTCACCACGCTTGAGTCTTAGCTCTCGGGTCATCCTTCTTGGGTTCACCATTTGTGGATTCCAAATCTTGATCAATGCTTTGAATGCTCCCCCTCACGATCGGCTTGAGAATAAGGAAAGACGATCTTTTGGGTTTGAAGTCCTTTATGCACATTGCTCCTTGCAAGAAAAATTGACAAAATGTATCAATTTACTCCAATTTTAATGGTAGAAATGATCACACTTTGCATAGAGAATTTAAATGGAGAGAGAGAGGATAAAAACAACCTAATTCCTTTGGATGTTGGTTTCTTCCTCTTTGTTGATTTATTGGGTTGGGGAGCACCACTTGTGTATGCTCTGATTTTATCTCCTTATTTTCCTCACTTCCGAAAGATAAACCAACCTTAAAGTGAGTATGATCCATACAACTTGGTTTTCTTCATGGTGATGGAGATGCCTTAGCTTCGTTTCCAACTCACATGCCTCTTTGCTTTGTCTCAACCATTGCCCTTGTCTTTGCGAGCTTGTCTTTGCAAGCTTGTCTTTGCAAGCTTGTCTTTGCAAGTGACCCGGTTTTGATCTTTAGTAAAGTGGCCCGTCTTCTAGTGGGATAATTTGTCTTCTATGATGCGGTCCCTCTATCAACTCGTCCACAAGTGAGCACGAACCTACAACTTGTTCCCAACGGTGTGGCCCCTCTATCAACTTGTCCACGAGTGAGCACAAACCTTCAACATCTTTTAGTGCGGTGCGGTCTAGTATCAACTCGGCTTCATTTGCTTGAAGAATCTTGTCTTCTTTGACATCATTTTTTTTTTCCTTTTTCTTTGGCATCCTTCACCTTCTTTTCGGTTCTTTCTCCCCCTCAAGCTTGGTTGGAGGGACTCCGAAAGGCAAGCTTGAAAAACATAAAAGAGGAACACTTCAAACCGGTGCCAAATGAACACTAACTTCCACAACTTCCTTGTGTCACCAATCATACTTCTTTACTTCATTTAATCTTCATTCGACCTCTTCATCATCTAATACTTCCCCGTTAGAATATTCACGCTTTCCTCCTCTAAACCTTCATCATGAGATTTAAAATTTTAAAGTACTCAACGTGAGGGATAAGGAAGTTTAGATGAAAGATAGATTGCAAATAAGAGAAACTAAAGAAACAAGATTAAAAAATAATTGGTACACTAAGTATATTGGAAAATATTAGTGTTTAGAGAATAGCCCTTTATGCTAAACCGGTTAGGATAGTGACTTGTTGTTGAACCATTGTTTTGATTGGTCGATCTTCTTGAGATTTGACCTCTTCTTCCTCCACCACCACCTACTCAACGTGAGGGATAAGGAAGTTTAGATGAAAGATAGATTGCAAATAAGAGAAACTAAAGAAACAAGATTAAAAAATAATTGGTACACTAAGTATATTGGAAAATATTAGTGTTTCGAGAATAGCCCTTTATGCTAAACCGGTTAGGATAGTGACTTGTTGTTGAACCATTGTTTTGATTGGTCGATCTTCTTGAGATTTGACCTCTTCTTCCACCACTCACATTCTTCCATTCCTAAGAAAAACAAAGGTTAGTGGTTGAGATTTTTCTCTTCATGGCTCTTCACCACAAAGGACTTTACTCTCATTTGAGAGATTGGATTCTAGCGATGGTCTTTGGAATTATCCACTTGTTTTAACAAGAATGGAAAACTTTAAACCAAAGCCTATCCTTTTGAGAAAATAAAACCGGATGAATCAATGTCATTAATTGTTTTTCATTCATAAGAAAGAAAACTGACTAAGATTCATCCCTTTTTTTTTTTTTTTTTTGAAAATTTTTACCAAGGACTTAGTAAATACTAGACGTCCAATGTTTTTGAAAACTTGGATTTAAAGAACTTGGATTCATCATGCCTTCTTGATTTAACTTCTATGAGTAAATCAGGCCATGGTTCACTTCTTTAATCCCAAAAGAGTTTGGATTCATCATGCCTTCTTGACTTTAACTCCAATGAGTAAATCAGGTCATGGTTCACCTCTTTTAACACAAAAGAATTTGGATCCATCATGCCTTCTCAATTTTAACTCCAACGAGCCAAAATAGGTCATGGTTCACTTCTTTTGGTTTCTAAGGGTTTGGATTCACTCAAGGTTCTCTAGCATTCGAGTTTCAACGAGGCTCTCATCCAACTTTGGATTTGGATCCATCTCGGTTCCCTAGCTTCGGATTCAACAAGGTTCACTACCCTTTTTTTTCTTTTCTTAAATAGAACAACCAAGGATTTCTTAAAACACTCTTCCCAAACAAACAAGTACAGAAGAGATTGGAATCCAATAAGAATTTTTAAGAAAAATTGAAAAAAAAAACCTAGGACTCAAACATGTTTGGAAGTAGTCCAAGATTTTCTACCAAAGGATTTGGATTCATCAAGGTTCTCTAGCTTTTGGATTCAACGAGGTTCTCTTCCTTTGGTAATTTGAAAACAAAGAGATTTGGATTCATCAAGGCTTTGTGCTTATGCTCATAATAACATAGCTTTACCAAGGTTCTCTTCTCTTTTCAAGACGGGACTTGGATTCAACATGGCTTTATGCTTATGCTCATGGGGGCATAGCTTTACCAAAGTTCTCTTCCCTTAAAAATGGGACTTGGATTCAACATGGCTTTATGCTTATGCTTATGGAAACATAGCTTTACCAAAGTTCTCTTCCCATAAAACAATGGGAATTGGATTCAACATGGCTTTATGCTTATGCTTATGGAAACATAGCTTTACCAAAGTTCTCTTCCCACAAAACAAGGATTATGATTCATCAAAGTTTTATACTTAAACTCATAAGAGCAAAGTTTTACCAAGGTTCTCTACCTTTAAAACACGGATACAACATGATTAAATATGCTTAAATCCATAAGAATCAAGTAATTTTAATCATGGTTCACTAATTGAAATTGCTTCAAACCACTAAAAAAACTCAAAAACATAAAATACGATGGAGTTACGTATTTCTTCATTCCAATCCAAGGTTTTAACTTTGTAAAAATTATGGTTTGAGCTTTAAAATCAAGAAATGACTTGGAGATGAAAATGGGGCTTAAAAAGGAATAGATTATAGAATGAGGCACCAGCAAATCATGGTTCTAAGTGTATTCATTTCCAAAAAATGGAAGCACTAGACGAATCCATGAATAAGCAATTAAGGCAGCCTTTAATCTCCATTTTTATGTAATTTTTCACTACAGCCCCCATTTATTTCTCTTCATTGTCACTAGAAACACTAAGTTAGCAACTTTCACAACTCAAGAACCAATGGTTTTGAGGAATAACTCTCAGAGTGAAAAAGGCTAACAAAGTGTATGAAAATAAAAGAATAAGAAGAAAGAGATTAAGGATGCATTTAAGGACCTTAATGCTCTGATACCATGTAAGAATTAGAGAGATTATGCGGAATATAAGAGATTAAACATGAGAGAGTAATGTAAATGACATGGAGAATATGCAAGTATGAACTAAGGGAATAAGCATGTAAATGAGACTAAGGAGAATAAAATGAGAGAGATTTCGTGGAGAATGAAAGAATGGGACCCCAAAGGGTCTAACATTTCATTGATAATGAGGCATTACATTTATAGAGAAAAATCTAGGGTTTTCTCTAAGTAAATTCAAAATGCAACAACCAATAGAAATGCTTTAATTCAAACTAGCCAATAAGGGCTTAGTCTTGGAGGCTCCTTTTGACCATGTGGATAAGATTGCCAGCCTTGCTCCAGCCCTCCTTGCTTTGACCGGTTGGATAAGGTTGCATTGGTACACTCCTTTGGCTAGATTCATTGCCAGCTATCCATGTCCTTTTGCACCCGAGTTTTGCACGATCCCCAAATCCTGAAAATACTTTATCCCGAGTTTTGCACATTCTTGTTTTTAACCAGTCTAGTTCCTTCTCTACTTCTTGTTTCGTCTTGTTTTAGTTGATCTTAACTACTCATTGGCACTTTATTTCATGTTCACACACCTTCACATCCATATTCTCAACACTCCCCCTCAAGATAGGCTGGTAGGGGTTCTTTAAGCCGATCTTGCCATGGATGTATTCACATATGCGTGAAGAAGTAGGCTTGGTAAATATATCCGCCATTTGTTCTCTACTCTTCACAAACTTGGGAACCACAACTCCCTCCTGAATTTTGTCTCGGATGAAATGACAATCCACCTCAATGTGTTTTGTCCTTTCATGAAACACCGGGTTTGAAGCTATGTGTATTGCCGCTTGGTTATCACAATACAATGTCATTGGTTTGTCTTCTTGAACTCCCAAGTCATGTAGAAGCGCCTTCAGCCATATCATTTCTTTTGTGGCTTCTCTCATTGCTCTATACTCAGCTTCAGCACTAGATAGAGAGATTACCTTTTGTTTTTTGCTTCTCCAGGTGACAAGATTCCCGCCTAGGAATGTACAATAACCGGTCGTAGACTTCCTATCTTGTCTATCCCCAGCCCAATCCGCATCACAAAACGCTTCTACATCTGCTCTTCCATGACACTCTAGCCAAATACCTCTTCCTGGGTTCCCTTTTAGATATCTCAAGATCCTTTCAATCATTCCCCAATGGTGTGTTGTTGGCGCTTGCATGTGTTGACTTACTTTATTCACCGCAAAACAAATATCTGGCCTTGTTATGGTCAAATAGATTAGTTTACCAACTAACCTTTGGTACTGCTTGATGTCAGACCATATCTCCACGTTGCTCTCTTCTTGGTAACCTTCTTCAATAGGAGTCTTAGCCGGTTTACACCCAACCTTCCCAGTTTCTTTTAGTAAGTCGATCACATACTTCCTTTGCGATATAAACATTCCCTTTGCCTCTCTGCTCATCTCAATTCCTAGGAAGTATTTGAGCTCTCCTAGGTCTTTTATATCAAACGTAGAGTTTAGATCCTCCTTAGTCCGTTTCATCTCCTCACAATCACTTCCCGTAACAATAATGTCATCCACGTAGATAAACACCACAACTATCCCTTTTTTGCTCTGTTTGGTAAAGAGAGAGTGATCCGCTTCAGATTTTACAAACCCTTTCTCCAACAGGCACCGGCTTAACCGTTGGTACCAAGCTCTAGGAGATTGTTTCAAGCCGTATATAGCCTTCTTTAATCTACACACTTGATCTGAACTTGCTCCATAACCTTGTGGAAGTTCCATAAACACTTCTTCTTCTAAATAATCCCCTTGTAAGAATGCGTTTCTCACATCCATTTGCCACAAATTCCTTGACAGATTAATGGCAATGGATAGTAGAACCCTCACCGAGTGCAACTTCGCTACTGGAGCAAAAGTTTCAGTATAATCTTCTCCATATACTTGTGTATATCCTTTTGCCACTAGTCTAGCTTTATACCTCTCAATTTCACCGTTGCTCTTGTATTTGATAGTATACACCCATCTACATCCCACAAGTTTCTTCCCGCTAGGCAATTTTGTCAAGTCCCAAGTATTATTTCTCAACATAGATGCAATCTCTTCCCTCATGGCATCAACCCATAACTTGTCCATGCTTGCTTCCTCATAAGAATTAGGTACTTTTCTATCAATAGTGCTCAGAAATGCCTGATGATCAGCTGGAATATTAGAAACCGAGTAGTATTCTTCAATAGGATATCTTTTGGCTATCTTCTCTTCTTGTGCGGTGATATGATTAAGGGACAAGAAGGAGACGCTGTCGCCTATAGGATCAGGATCTAAGCCTGCCGTACGCCCAGTACATCCCTCTCTTGTCCCAAGCACAACATCAGTT
Source organism: Cardamine chenopodiifolia (assembly GCA_963922655.1). Taxonomy (NCBI): domain Eukaryota; kingdom Viridiplantae; phylum Streptophyta; class Magnoliopsida; order Brassicales; family Brassicaceae; genus Cardamine; species Cardamine chenopodiifolia. The sequence goes on from OZ000479.1 coordinate 5,588,977, forward strand.
CCCATGTGATCTTGATAAGCCATAGCCATCCCATTGTAATACCCTCTAGTATTTTTCCAATTTTCAGGTCCGTGTCTTATCCTTTGGCTTCTTCTTAACTGAGGAGCTTGCAGTTCTTCCACTTCTTCAGATTCTATCTCCCCCTCACCTCTTGTGCTCTCCTCTTCTTCTACCAGTTCTGAGTCTAATGGTAAAGTATCCGAAACTATCGGAAGCTGCTCACTTTCTTCTACTTCTTCTTCACCCCTCTGCTCATTATCATCACTCTCCCGGCCATCTATGCTTTCCCAAATGCTTCTTAGAACTTGATCTCTATCTGCATTTGAGTCCATAATCTCATCTAAGTCTTCCCATTTCTTTTTTTCGAAGTAACCATACTCTTCCTCAAATTGCACCTCCCTTGACACATACATTCTATTAGTCTCCGGGTTAAGACATTTGTATCCTTTTTGAGTACTTGAGTATCCCACAAACACACACTTAATACTCTTTGGCTCTAACTTATTTCTTTGTGCCTCTGGAACAAGGACATAACATCTACACCCAAAGACTCTCAAGTGACTGATACTCGGCTTCACACCATTCAAAACTTCAAATGGTGACTTGTAACTCAAGCTTTCAGTGGGTATGCGGTTGATTAAGTAAGCTGCCGCCATCACTGCATCTCCCCACAGATTCTTAGGAACTCCCCTATCAAACATCATACTCCTAGCCACTTCTAACAAATGTCTATTCTTCCTCTCTGCTATCCCATTTTGTTGAGGTGTATAGGCGCAAGTTGTCTGATGTACTATCCCTTTCTCATTCACAAACTCCCTAAACTGTATGCTCATATATTCTCCGCCATTATCACTTCTTAGTATCTTAATCTTGGTATCATACTGATTGAGCACATAGTTATAGAAGTTCTGAAATGATTCAAGCACTTGATCCTTAGAGCGCATCAATGTTACCCATGTATACTTTGATTTTTGATCGATGAAGGAAACAAAGTACTTATATTGATCTCTTGAAGTACACGGAGCAGACCATACATCAGAGTGTATTAACTCAAAAGACTTATACATAGTAGTAGATTCTGGAAACACTTTCCTACAATGCTTCCCCAAAATACATGCTTCACACGCCTCCTTGGGTACTTAATGGTTGGGCAAGACCATGCTGAGCACCTTGTGACTTGGGTGACCAAGGCGAGAATGCCATAAAGGGCTTGATCCAACCGAATTGACCGCAAGCGCTTTCAACTCTTTATCCTTTTTATTCAATATGTACATACCATCTTTCACACCCCCTGATCCGATCGCATCTTTGGTTTCATTATCCTGAAACTCAACACCATTAACTCCAAAAACAACTTTACAATTCAAGTCCTTAGTTGCAATATGAACCGATAGCAAATTCGAAGTAAATTCTGGGATATATAGGGCTTTAGTTCTCTTCCCAAACACCTCTAAGTCCCCAACACCCTCTATTGGAACTTCTTTCCCGTTTGCTATCCTAACACTACCCTTATGCGGTTCTACATTCTCCAGCAACTTAGCATCACATTTCTCTTAGCCTTAGAGGTAAAGAAACCCTTACCAGATTCCGCTAGCTTTGAGATACTCTTGATGAGGCCCTCCAAATCGCTCTTCCTCACCAATTGGTCTCCTTCCATGCTAGTTACACCCGCAAAGTTCCTAGAGCCTTGACTACTTCCCTGGCCATTTCCTCTTAGCCGGGTTGGTTTCAAGTGCGGGTAAAGTGTCCAGCACTTCTCCTTAGTGTGCCCTTTCATCCTACAATGGCTACACTCAACAGCTCTCCTTTCTCCATGCCCAAAACTTCTTTGCACCACATGCGCCATCTCACTAGCGGGTTTAAACAACCCTCTAGCACCTTCCTCTTTCTGAACTTGTTGACACACTTCATTTAATGTTGGAAGCTTGTCAAATCGAAGGATATGCTGAATGAGTCCCTTGTAAGAGTCATCAAGTGTGAGTAAGAGACCAAACACTTGATCTTGCTCTCTCCTCTCATTCAACTCCTTTGGGTCGTTTGTTGTAGGTCTAAGCATTTCCAGCTCTACCCACAACCCTCTAAACTCCCCAAACAAGTCTTTGAACGCCTTCCCATTCTGCTGAAGGTCATTCAATGCCTTCTTCACCTCAAAGATCCTTGAAATGTTTGAGATGTCTCCATAAACTCCCTTGAGCGTCTCCCACAGCTCCTTGGAGTTCTCACAGTATGAATAGGCCACCAGAATAGATGGCTCAAGGGAGCTTTGAAGTGCAGCCAAGACTTGAGCATCTTCTTGCTCCCGCTTCCTCTCCATCATACTGCCCTCTTCAGCCCTTCCTTCTTCAGCATTTCCCACCAATCTGGCTTTGTACTGCTCAATCTCCCCATTAGATGGCAAGAGGGCAAGAGAACAAACCGCTTGGAGAGGATGAGCTATGGCTTGGCTGTTGTAATAGACCCTTGTTTGTTTCCAATGATCTGGTCCATACTTCAGCCTTGTACTTCTTCTAAGCTGAGGAGCACTAATTTCTTCACTCTCATGGTCTTGACTAACCATTGGCTCCATTCCTCCAGTGGATTCTTCTTCATGATGAGCTTGGTCTTGATTACCATTATCCAAGTTGTTTGCTTCTTCTTCACTGTTATTTTCAGAATTTGGTCCTTCTTGTGGCTGATGATCTGGTTGTTCTTGATGAGAGTCTCTTGGACCCGGATTTCCCAAATGATTTGAGTAAGAACTCTAAGCTGGCGGTTCTATCTGAAGGAGAACGGGCTAGGTCTTTAACACTATCCAAATTTTGTTTCTTGTCAAAGTACCCTTGGTTTTCTATGAACTTCACGTCTCTTGAAACCAGGGTACACTTCCGGATGGGGTCGTAGCATTTATACCCCTTTTGAGTGGTAGAATAGCCTATGAATACACATCTTGTGCTTTTGGCTTCTAGTTTGTCCCTCTGAGTACCTGGGACAAATACAAAACACAAACACCCAAGAACTCGTAAGTGATTGATATAGGGTTTATTGTGATTTAAAACTTCAAAGTGAGAGACGTCCTTTAGGACTCTTGTTGGAATTCGGTTGATAAGATAGCAAGCCGTCATGACTGCATCTCCCCAGAAGTTTCTTGGTAAGTTGGAATGGAACATCATAGCTCTAGCTACTTCCATGAGATGTCTATTCTTTCTTTCAGCTACACCATTTTGTTGAGGTGTGTATGGGCAGCTCGTTTGGTGGATTATTCCATGCTTAGCTAGGTGTTCTTTGAATTTGTGGCTTGTATATTCCCCTCCATTATCCGTTCGAAGTACCTTAACATTTGTTTTGAATTAATTAGTAATGTAGATCTGAAAATTAATGAAAGCGTCAAATACTTTATCTTTAGATGGCATTAAGGTGATCCAAGTGTATTTCGACTTTTCATCAATGAATGTCACAAAGTACTTATTATTATCTCTTGATAAACATGGGGAAGTCCATACATCCGAGTGGACCAAATCAAAACATTTTTCATATATGGTAGAGGACTTAGGAAATACACTTTTACAATGTTTTCCTAAAATGCGAGACTCACACACCGAGTTATTAAACGAAATATTAGGCAATATTATTTCCAAGGCATGCGAGTGAGGATGTCCCAATCTAGCGTGCCATATTGCATTAGAACTACTAGCTAAGCATGAATTAAAACTTGATAAAGTAAGATTGCTTGAAGAATCTTCTAAGATGTATAAGTCTCCTTTTGTGTTTCCTTCTCCAAGAACCCTTCCGGTCTTAATATCTTGAAAATGGAAACTATTAGGCCCAAAGATAGCATAAGCATCAAGATCAGTAGTAGCTCTCTTAACCGATACAAGATTCGAAGTGAAAGATGGCATGTAGAAAGCTTGAGATTCTTTGTCAAATAGTTTTAAACTTCCTATTCCTTTAACCGGTATCCTATCACCATTAGCAATCACTACATTTCCACTAGCAGTTTTAATGTTACTAATCAAATTTGGATTACTAATCATGTGATGAGAAGCTCCAGAATCAATAACAAGAGAAGTACTAGTCTTATTAGGTTTAGTAGCAAAGTATGTGATACCGGACTCCTTTAGTGCGGCGATGGATCAAATGAGTGCTTCTAAGTCTGACTTGCGCACCACGTCATTTGAATATGCTACCATGGCCATCTCACCTCCTTGCTTCAAGCTTTCGGTTTGAGGTTGTTTTGTTGAGTTTGATGAGCTTGGCGTTTCTTGTGCTTGATGAGCTTGGAACTTTCTTGGCTTGAATTCCCTTGGATGCCAATCTTTAGGCTTGAGATGTGGATGAAGGATCCAGCAATCCTCCTTTGTATGACAATCCAGCAATTTTCCTATTCTTGCTTTTGTAGCCTTGATTTGGTTGGTAATTGCCCTTATTGGCCATTGGGAGTTCTTGTTTACCACTAAAGAGACCAAAGGACCCTTGTTCCTTTTGAATTTGTGCACAAACTTCATCAAGTCTAGGGAGCTTCTCCGATCTTAAGATATGCTTTATGAGGTCGTTAAACGCCGGATTGAGTGTGAGAAGCAAACCGAAGACCTTATCTTGTTCTCTTCTTTCTTCAATGATTGAAAAATCCTTTGTGCTTGGACGTAACATCTCTAATTCAGCCCAAAGAGATCTAAATTTCCCAAAGTGTTGAGTAAATTCTAGATCCTCTTGATTGAGATTGTTGATTGTCCTTTTTACTTCGAAGACGCGGGTCAAGTTGGTGATGTTCCCGTAGACATTCTTTAGTGTATCCCAAAACTCCTTTGCGGTGTCACAATAGGAGTATGCCTCTAGGATTGATGGGTCTAGTGAGTTTTGAAGGAGACCCAAAACCGTTTGGTCTTCTTGAAACCATTTGATTTCCTCCTCGGTCTTGGTCTCATTTTCTTCATCTTGTGTGTCTTCTTTAGGGTTTTGTGTGATCTCAATGTGTCTCCACAAACCTCTTCCACACAAAGCAGTCTTAGTTGTTCTTGCCCACAACAAGTAATTATTCCCTTTGAGGGTAACCGGAATGATCATGGTTTTTAGATTTTCCATGATTTTCTTGGTGTTAATCACAAAGCTAGCAACTTTCTCAACTCAGCACCAATGGATTTGAGGAATTTCTCTCAGAGAGAAATGAGGCTAGCAACGTGAAAGGAAGAAAAATGAAGTGAAAATCACAAAGCTAGCAACTTTCTCAACTCAGCACCAATGGATTTGAGGAATTTCTCTCTGAGAGAAATGAAGCTAGCAGCGTGAGAAAGGAGAAAATAAAGAAGAAAAACGTGGAGAATGAGTAGAAATGACAAGAACTGATGGAGAAATGATGGAGAAATGATGGAGAAATGATGGAGAATGATGGAGAATAACCAAGAATAAAGCGGAATAGATAGGAGCAAGATCAATGCTCTGATACCATGTTAGTTTTTAGAGATTATAAATGAGAGATTTTGAGATAAACTAGAAGAAACACCATAGTAGAATATTAGAGAAGAATTTCTTATTGATCTTTGTGAAATACATAGCATATTTATAGGAGAATTACAAGGGAACCTAGGTTTAACTTTAATTTGAACCAGCCAATAGGAGTGTAGTCTTTGGGCGTCCTTGACCATGCCAGCCTGTTTCCAGCCCCTTCCTTGACCAAATGGATAAGAAGGAAGACCAAGGACAAGGTGCCAATGCACCTGGACACTCAAGTGGCTTGGTGCATGATCCAAACGTTTCCAAGCTTCTAGAAGACTCTCGGAGGCTCCCTATGGTCGTATGGACTTGTACGGATCCGTACAGACTCTCATCAAGAACAACCAGATCATCAGCCACAAGAAGGACCAAATTCTGAAAATAACAGTGAAGAAGAAGCAAACAACTTGGATAATGGTAATCAAGACCAAGCTCATCATGAAGAAGAATCCACTGGAGGAATGGAGCCAATGGTTACTCAAGACCATGAGAGTGAAGAAATTAGTGCTCCTCAGCTTAGAAGAAGTACAAGGCTGAAGTATGGACCAGATCATTGGAAACAAACAAGGGTCTATTACAACAGCCAAGCCGTGGCTCATCCTCTCCAAGCGGTTTGTTCTCTTGCCCTCTTGCCATCAGAACACAAAGCATTCCTTGGAAAGATTGATCAACACCAAATTCCGAGCTCCTATGAAGAAGCAAAAGAACACAAAGAATGGTTAGCTGCTGTGGATGCTGAGATAGGGGCAATGGATAAGAATCATACTTGGGATGAAATGGAGCTTCCAAAGGGAAAGAAGGCAGTAAGTTCCAAGTGGGTATTTACAATCAAATATCAATCTAATGGGGAGATTGAGCAGTACAAAGCCAGACTGGTAGCCAGAGGTTTCACCCAGACATATGGAGCTGATTATACCGATACTTTTGCGCCAGTGGCAAAGCTTCACACAGTTAGGGTCATCTTGTCCTTAGCCACAAATCTATCATGGGATCTATGGCAAATGGACGTGAAGAACGTCTTTCTTCAAGGAGAATTGGAATAAGAAGTGTACATGACTCCACCACCCGGATTAGAACACTCAATCAGCCCCGGAAAAGTCCTAAGGTTAAGAAAGACAATTTATGGTCTAAACCAATCACCAAGGGCCTGGTATGATAAACTGAGCTTCACTCTTGTTGCTCGAGGATTTAGCCGGTCAGAAGCCGACCATACCTTGTTCACTCACCAGAGCTCCCGTGGGCTTATTGTGGTATTGGTTTATGTGGATGACTTGATCATCTCAGGTAGTGATCAAGTTGAAATTCAAGAAACCAAATCCTTCCTTAAGTCTATTTTTGATATCAAGGACTTGGGAGAGCTTAAGTATTTCCTAGGGATAGAGATATGCCGATCCTCGGAAGGCCTATTTCTATCACAAAGGAAATATTCTCTTGATTTATTGCAGGAGACAAGAAAGCTAAGATCCAAACCAGCCAAGACCCCACTTGAGATGGCTACAAGGTCAAGAGAAAGGAGGAGAAAGAAGATGATCCACTTGACAAGCCATTTGAAGACCCAGCACAATATCAGCGCCTAGTTGGTAAGCTCATCTATTTGACTATTACACAGCCTGACTTATGTTTTGCTGTGAATCAGGTTAGCCTATTAATCAAGCATATCATCAAGGGTGCTTAGGGAAGATGGTTGGATTTGGGTGTCCATACAAGTCCGTACGGATCCATACAAGTCCGTACAAGTCCGTACGGATCCGTACAAGGCCGTACAAGACCGTACAAGACCGTACGACCTAAGGAAGCCTCCGGAACATTTAAGGAAGTCTTGGAGAGTCTTGGAGAGTCTTCTAGAAGCTGGGCAATGTTCGGATCATGCACCAAGTCACTAGAGCGTCCAGGTGCATTGGGTCTTGTCCTTGGTCTTCCTTCTTATCCATATGGTCAAGGAAGGGGCTGGAACCAGGCTGGCATGGTCAAGGGCGCTCCCAAGACTACTCTCCTATTGGCTGGTTCAAATTAAAGTTAAACCTAGGTTCCCTTGTAATTCTCCTATAAATATGCTATGTAATTCACAAAGATCAATAAGAGATTCTTCTCTAATGTTCTACTATGGTTTTCCTTCTAATTTATCTCAAAATCTCTCATTTATAATCTCTAAAATCTAACATGGTATCAGAGCATTGATCTTGCTCCTATCTATTCTGCTTTATTCTTAATTATTCTCCATTATTCTCCATCATTTCTCCATCATTCTCCATCATTTCTCCATCAGTTCTCCATCAGTTCTTGTCATTTCTAGTCATTCTCCAAGCTTTTATTCTTTATTTTCTCCTTTCTCACGCTGCTAGCTTCATTTCTCTCTGAGAGAAATTCCTCAAATCCATTGGTGCTGAGTTGAGAAAGTTGCTAGCTTTGTGATTTTCACTTCTTTTTCTTCCTTTCACGTTGCTAGCTTCATTTCTCTCTGAGAGAAATTCCTCAAATCCATTGGTGCTGAGTTGAGAAAGTTGCTAACTTTGTGATTAAACACCAAGAAGATCATGGAAAATCTAAAAACCATGATTATTCCGGTTACACTCAAAGGGATCAATTACTTGCTGTGGGCAAGAACAACAAAGACTGCTTTGTGTGGAAGAGGTTTGTGGAGACACATTGAGATCACACAAAACCCAAAAGAAGACACACAAGATGAAGAAAATGAGACCAAGACCGAGGAGGAAATCAAATGGTTTCAGAGGACCAAACGGTGTTGGGTCTCCTTCAAAACTCACTAGACACATCAATCCTAGAGGCATACTCCTATTGTGACACGACAAAGGAGCTTTGGGATACATTATAGAATGTTTACGGGAACGTCTCCAACTTGACCCGGGTCTTTGAAGTGAAAAAGGCAATCAACAATCTCAACCAAGAGGATCTAGAATTTACTCAACACTTTGGGAAATTTAGATCTCTTTGGGCTGAATTAGAGATGTTACGTCCAAGCACTAAGGATTTTTCAATCATTGAAGAAAGGAGAGAACAAGATAAGGTCTTTGGTTTACTTCTCACACTCAATCTAGCATTTAATGACCTCATAAAACACATCTTGAGATCGGAGAAGCTCCCTAGCCTCGATGTAGTTTGTGCACAAATTCAAAAGGAACAAGGGTCCTTTGGTCTCTTTAGTAGAAAACAAGAACTCCCAACGGCTAATAAAGGCAATTACCAACCAAGTCATGGCTACAAAGGCAAGAATAGGAAAACATGCGATCATTGCAAGAAAGATGGTCATACAAAGGAGGATTGCTGGATCCTTCATCCACATCTCAAGCCCAAAGATTGGCAACCAAGGGAGTTCAAACCAAGGAAGTTTCAAGCTCATCAAGCACAAGAAGCGCCAAGCTCCTCAACCGCAACCAAACAACCTCAAACCGAAAACTCAAAGCAAGGAGATGAGATGGCCATGGTAGCATACTCGAATGACGTGGTGCGCAAGTCAGACCTAGAGGCACTCATTCGATCCATTGCTGCACTAAAGGAGTCCGGTATCACCTACTTTGCTACTAAACCTACTAAAACTAGCACTTCTCTTGTTATTGATTCCGGAGCTTCTCATCACATGATTAGTAATCCAAATTTGATTAGTAACATTAAAACTGCCAGTGGAAATGTAGTGATTGCTAATGGTGATAAAATACCGGTTAAAGGGATAGGAAGTTTAAGACTATTTGACAAAGAATCTCAAGCTTTCTACATGCCATCTTTCACTTTGAATCTTGTATCGGTTAAGAGAGCTACTACTGATCTTGATGCTTATGTTATCTTTGGGCCTAATAGTTTCCATTTTCAGGATATTAAGACCGGAAGGGTTCTTGGAGAAGGAAACACAAAAGGAGACTTATACATCTTAGAAGATTCTTCAAACAATCCTACTTTATCAAGTTTTAATTCATGCTTAGCTAGTAGTTCTAATGCAATATGGCACGCTAGATTGGGACATCCTCACTCGCGTGCCTTGGAAATAATATTGCCTAATATTTCGTTTAATAACTCGGTTTGTGAGTCTTGTATTTTAGGAAAACATTGTAAAAGTGTATTTCCTAAGTCCTCTACCATATATGAAAAATGTTTTGATTTGGTCCACTCGGATGTATGGACTTCCCCATGTTTATCAAGAGATAATAATAAGTACTTTGTGACATTTATTGATGAAAAGTCGAAATACACTTGGATCACCTTAATGCCATCTAAAGATAGAGTATTTGACGCTTTCATTAATTTTCAGAACTACATTACTAATCAATTCAAAACAAATGTTAAGGTACTTCGAACGGATAATGGAGGGGAATATACAAGCCACAAATTCAAAGAACACTTAGCTAAGCATGGAATAATCCACCAAACAAGCTGCCCATACACACCTCAACAAAATGGTGTAGCTGAAAGAAAGAATAGGCATCTCATGGAAGTAGCTAGAGCCATGATGTTCCATTCCAACCTGCCAAGAAACTTCTGGGGAGATGCAGTCATGACGGCCTGCTATCTTATCAACCGAATTCCAACAAGAGTCCTAAAGGACGTCTCTCCCTTTGAAGTTTTAAATCACAATAAACCCTTTATCAATCACTTACGGGTTCTTGGATGTTTGTGTTTTGTATTTGTCCCAGGTACTCAGAGGGACAAACTAGAAGCCAAAAGCACAAGATGTGTATTCATAGGCTATTCTACTACTCAAAAGGGGTATAAGTGTTATGACCCCATCCGGAAGTGTACCCTGGTTTCAAGAGACGTGAAGTTCATAGAAAACCAAGGATACTTTGACAACAAGCAGAATTGGGATAATGTTAAAGACCTAGCCCGCTCTCCTTCAGATAGAGCCGGCAGCTTAGAGTTCATACTCAATCATCTGGGAAATCCTGCTCCAAGGGACTCTCATCAAGAGCAACCGGAGCAGGAACCGCAAGGAGGACCAAATTCCGAAAATAACAATGAAGAGGAAGCAAACAACTTAGATAATGGTAATCAAGAACAAGCTCATCATGAAGAAGAAGTCACTGGAGGAATGGAGCCAATGGTTAGTCAAGACCATGAGAGTGAAGAAATTAGTGCTCCTCAGCTTAGAAGAAGCACAAGGCTGAAGTATGGACCAGATCATTGGAAACAAACAAGAGTCTATTACAACAGCCAAGCCGTGGCTCATCCTCTCCAAGCGGTCTGTTCTCTTGCCCTCTTGCCATCAGAACACCAAGCATTCCTTGGGAAGATTGATCAACACCAAATTCCGAGCTCCTATGAAGAAGCAAAAGAACACAAAGAATGGTTAGCTGCGGTGGATGCTGAGATAGGAGCAATGGATAAGAATCATACTTGGGATGAAACGGAGCTTCCAAAGGGAAAGAAGGCAGTAAGTTCCAAGTGGGTATTTACAATAAAATATCAATCTAATGGGGAGATTGAGCGGTACAAAGCCAGATTGGTAGCCAGAGGTTTCACCCAAACATATGGAGCTGATTATACCGATACCTTTGCGCCCGTGGCTAAGCTTCACACAGTTAGGGTTATCTTGTCCTTAGCAACAAATCTATCATGGGATCTATGGCAAATGGACGTGAAGAACGCCTTTCTTCAAGGAGAATTGGAAGAAGAAGTGTACATGACTCCACCACCCGGATTAGAGCACACAATCAGCCCCGGAAAAGTCTTAAGGTTAAGAAAGGCAATTTATGGATTAAAGCAATCACCGAGGGCCTGGTATCATAAACTGAGCTTCACTCTTGTTGCTCGAGGATTTATCCGGTCAGAAGCCGACCATACCTTGTTCACTCACCAGAACTCCCGTGGGCTTATTGTGGTATTGGTTTATGTGGATGACTTGATCATCTCAGGTAGTGATCAAGTTGGGGTTCAAGAAACCAAATCCTTCCTTAAGTCTGTTTTTGATATCAAGGACTTGGGAGAACTCAAGTATTTCCTAGGGATAGAGATATGCCGATCCACGGAAGGCCTATTTCTATCACAAAGGAAATATTCTCTTGATTTATTGCAGGAGACAGGAAAGCTAGGATCTAAACCAGCTAAGACTCCACTTGAAGATGGGTACAAGGTCAAGAGAAAGGGGGAGAAAGAAGATGATCCGCTTGACAAGCCATTTGAAGACCCAGCACAATATCGGCGCCTAGTTGGTAAGCTCATCTACTTGACTATTACACGGCCTGACTTATGTTTTGCTGTGAATCAGGTTAGCCAACATATGAAAGAACCAACCGTGCATCATTGGAACATGGTGGAAAGAATTTTGAGATACATCAAAGGATCACCAGGCCAAGGAATCTGGATGGGGAAGAATGGCAACACTGAGATAGTTGGATATTGCGATGCAGACTATGCTGGAGACACTATGGATAGAAAGTCCACAACTGGCTACTGTACTTTCATTGGAGGCAATCTAGTGACTTGGAAGTCTAAGAAGCAGAAGGTTGTGTCATGCTCGAGTGCAGAGTCAGAATATAGAGCAATGAGGAAGCTGACAAATGAATTAGTTTGGTTGAAAGCACTTCTCAAAGATCTCGGCATAGAAACTTCAAGTCCTATCACGATGCATTGTGACAATCAGGCAGCCATTCATATAGCAACGAATCCAGTATTTCACGAGAGGACCAAGCACATTGAGATCGACTGCCACAAGGTTAGAGAGAAGATCATAGAAGGAGTGATACTTCCATGCTACACCAAGAGTGAAGACCAGCTGGCTGACATCTTCACCAAGGCTGCTAGCCTCAAAGTTTGCAACCACATCCATAGCAAACTTGGGTTAGTAGACCTTACTCATCCTTGATAATACTTGCCTGTTCCGGGAAGACCACACTCTTTTTCCCTTCCCAAGGTTTTGTCCCACTGGGTTTTCCTTGGTAAGGTTTTTAATGAGGTGGTAGTCCCGGTTCCCAAACTTAGCCTTCATTCCGACACTCCGGCTAAATTTGAGGGGGAGTATTAATCAAGCATATCATCAAGGGAGCTTAGGGAAGATGGTTGGATTTGGGTGTCCGTACAAGTCCGTACGGATCCGTACAAGTCCATACGGATCCGTACAAGTCCGTACAAGTCCGTACGGATCCGTACAAGGCCGTACAAGACCGTACGACCTAAGGGAGCCTCCGGAACGTTTAAGGAAGTCTTGGAGAGTTTTGGAGAGTCTTCTAGAGTCTTCTAGAAGCTGGGCAATGTTCGGATCATGCACCAAGTCACTAGAGCGTCCAGGTGCATTGGGGCTTGTCCTTGGTCTTCCTTCTTATCCATTTGGTCAAGGAAGGGGCTGGAACCAGGCTGGCATGGTCAAGGGCGCTCCCAAGACTACTCTCCTATTAGCTGGTTCAAATTAAAGTTAAACCTAGGTTCCCTTGTAAATCTCCTATAAATATGCTATGTAATTCACAAAGATCAATAAGAGATTCTTCTCTAATGTTCTACTATGGTTTTCCTTCTAATTTATCTCAAAATCTCTCATTTATAATCTCTAAAATCTAACATCATGTTCACACACCTTCACATCCATATTCTCAACAGAAACTACTTGGAAAAGGAGTAGCCAAGGAGGAACTTTATGTTCTTGAAGACACTAAGCCAGCCTCTCATATCTCTTGTAACTTTAGTTTAAATCCCTCTGATGTTAGTAACTCTATTTGGCATGCTAGATTAGTCCATCCTCACCCTAGAGCATTAGGACTGTTGTTACCTAGTATTTTGTTTAAAAATGATGTATGTGAAGCTTGTATACTTGGCAAACATTACAAGTCTGTGTTTTCCAAGTCTCCAACTATCTATGAAAAGTGTTTTGATTTAATTCATTCTGATGTTTGGACCTCACCGTGTGAATCTAGAGAACATCATAAATATTTTGTCACTTTCATAGATGAAAAATCAAAATATACTTGGCTAACACTTCTTCCATCTAAGGACCGAGTACTAGAAGCATTTAGAAATTTTCAAGCATATGTGACTAACCATTATATTGCAAAGATTAAAATTTTTAGATCAGATAATGGTGGAGAGTACACAAGCCATGCTTTCAAACAACACTTAGCAAAACATGGGATAATCCATCAAACAAGCTGCCCATACACTCCTCAACAAAATGGAGTTGCTGAAAGAAAGAATAGGCATTTGATGGAGGTGTCCCGGACTATGATGTTCCACACCAATGTTCCAAAGAAGTTTTGGGGGGATGCTGTTGTTTTAGCATGTTACTTAATCAACAGAACGCCTACAAAAATCCTACAAGATCATTCTCCGTTTGAGGTATTAAACAACACTAAACCCTCCATTAACCACTTACGTGTGTTTGGTTGTGTGTGCTTTGTTTTAATCCCAGGAGAACAACGCAACAAGCTGGATGCTAAGAGTGTGAAAGCATGTTCATTGGGTACTCCACAACACAAAAAGGTTACAAATGCTATGTTCCAGGCTCAAGAAAGGTTCTAGTCTCAAGGGATGTGAAGTTTGTGGAAACCAAGGGATTCTATGGTGAGAAGAACTGGGAAGAATTGAAGAATCTATCATCCTCACCATCAGACCGAGCAACAAACTTAAGGAGGATCTTGGAAAGTATTGGACTGCATCAACAAGAAAATAGCATAAGTACATCACATCAAGTTGAAGAAGCTATTCCCCTTGATCATGACGGAGGCAATGAAGAAGAGGAGCCAATCTTGGCACCACAAGAAGACTCAGCAATTCATGATCAAAGTGAATCAGCAGTTCAAAATGAAGTGGTTTATGATCAAAATGAAGCGGGTCCGGAAATTCAAGAAGAAGAGCAAGCTCAAGAAGTACCCTTAAGGAGAAGTACAAGACAAAGGTTTGGCCCAGAACATTGGAAGCAAACCCGGGTGTATTACAACAACAAGGCAGTTGCGCATCCAATTCAAGCTGTTTGCACTCTAGCTCACTTCCCACTAGAACATCAAGTATACATTGGCAAGCTGGATAAAGCTGAGATTCCAACAAACTATAAAGAAGCCAAGAAACACAAAGTATGGAGAGATGCAATTGGAGAAGAAAAAAGGGCTATGGAAATCAACAACACTTGGTATGAAGCAGAACTACCAAAAGGAAAGAAGGCTGTAAGCTCTAGATGGATCTTCACTATCAAGTATAGAAGTGATGGAGAAATAGAGCATTACAAGGCTAGGTTAGTGGCTAGAGGATTCACTCAAACCTATGGAGAGGACTACCTTGACACATTTGCTCTGGTGGCCAAACTTCATACGGTAAGAGTAATTTTATCGTTAGCTACTAACTTAGAATGGGATCTATGGCAGATGGATGTCAAGAATGCATTCTTACAAGGAGAACTAGATGATGAAGTATATATGACTCCACCACCTGGCTTGAAGGACTCAATTGCACCAGGAAAGGTGCTAAGACTCAAGAAAGCCATTTATGGACTGAAGCAATCTCCTCGAGCATGGTACCACAAGCTGAGTACAACACTCAAGAGTAGAGGCTTCAAAAAGTCAGAAGCAGATCACAAACTTTTCACATTGCAAGCCAAGAAGGTATTGTAGTCATTCTCATTTACGTGGATGATATAATCATCTCTGGGAATGACAAGGTAAGTGTTCAAGATACTAAAACATTCTTGACATATGTATTTAATATTAAGGATCTTGGAGAGCTAAAATACTTTCTAGGGATTGAGGTTTGTAGGTCTAAAGAAGGACTCTTCTTATCCCAAAGAAAATACACTCTTGATCTATTGACTGAGGCAGGAAAGCTAGGAGCTAAACCAGCCAAAACTCCCCTAGAAGAAGGATACAAAGTCATACGAGAGGGGGAGGTTGAAGACAAACCATTAGATAATGTCAAACAATACAGGAGAATGGTTGGTAAGTTGATTTACCTTACTATTACTCGTCCTGATTTGTGCTTTGCTGTGAACCAGGTGAGCCAACATATGCAAGCTCCAAAAGTGCATCATTGGAACATGGTGGATCAGATCCTCAAATATCTCAAAGGAGCTCCAGGTCAAGGCATTTGGATGGGTTGCAACAAAAGCACATAATTGTGGGTTATTGTGATGCTGACTGGGCTGGAGACAAAATGGATAGAAAATCCACCACTGGGTATTGCACATTCATTGGAGGCAACCTGGTCACTTGGAAAAGCAAGAAGCAAAAGGTGGTGTCATGTTCAAGCGCTGAAGCTGAATATAGAACTATGAGGAAGCTCACAAATGAATTGACTTGGCTGAAGTCTCTGCTCAAAGATCTAGGCATTGAATCACCAGATCCTATCACAATGCATTGTGACAACCAAGCTGTGTTGAGAAAATGGATGTGAAGGTCTGTGCACGTGAAAGGAGAGGAGACAATATCAAAGGGAAAGAGTTAGCATGTATAGCAAGTGTGTTGGAATATGGTGAAAGCTCAGGAGTAAAAAGAGAAGGTATACCATGCAAAACAAGTAAGGAAGAGAAGAAGAATAAAGTCTTACTTGCACATGAAATAAAGCACCAATGAGTAGCTAAGATCAACTAAAACGAGACCAAACAAGAAGTGGAGAAGGAACTGAATTGGTTAGAAGCAGACCAAATTTTTCTCACTCAGCACAAGTGGAGCAAGTTGCAAAGAGGAGTAGGTGGGAGCAGTTGGGAGAAGCATGGTTCGCCTATACTTGTGTAGAGGTGTTGGTGAGATATTTTTTCACTCAATAATTCATGTAAAGCGTGCATATATGTGTATGGGATTGTAAGGAAACATTACACACGAAAATATTGAAAATCTTCTCTAAAAAACTTATATTCATCATCTTCATTACTCTTCTCTTCTAATCTTCTTCCCTTAAAATCACCTTCATATCCTCTAAAATCTACATGGTATCAGAGCAGTTAAGGTCCTAAACAAGATCTTAAACTCGTTCATATCCCTCAAACACTTCAAATCACTCTGTTTATTTTCTTTCTCGTGTGTACTATTTGTTGAATAAAGAGAGAATACATTAGCTTAAGATCCAATGAAGAGAAGAGGCCTTATTCAACATATGCAAGTCCATTAAGAAGTCTTCTAGAAGGGTGAAGACTTTGGGTGCACAAGTGGGTGTCTCGGGAAGTGTGAAAAGGAAGGAGATGTGTTTGAATTTCAAATAAGAGATTAGAGGGAAATTTAATGTTGTGAAACCCTTCTACACCTTCTATTTTCGTGGCTCCCCTCTATATATACATGTTGTACACCCTTTGTAACACTTAATCAATTCTAATGGAAACTTTTCTTTATCTCTCATTCTATTGTTTCTCTTTCAAGCACTCTCAAACTCTCTAATCTTCTATTCCGCAAATTCAACATGGTATCAGAGCAAGGTTCTTAACTAAATCAAGCTCTTGTTATCCTATTTTCAAATTCTCTTCTTTTAAAATTCTGGGAATATTCTTTGTCAATCCTTTTTCACTCTGAGACTTAGTCCTCAAAGTCATTGACTCTTGAGTTGTGAAAAGGCTGAAAAAGTGTATTTCTTGAATCTTCTCTAAAATTTTCTTTTTCACTTTAAAATTCTGGGAATACTCTTTGTCAATCCTTTTTCACTCTGAGATTTAGTCCTCAAAGTCATTGACTCTTGAGTTGTGAAAAGGCTGAAAAAGTGTATTTCTTGAAGCTTCTCTAATATTTTCTTGAGAAAATCTCTTAATCCTCTGGTTAATAGAATTATCCGGTGAATAAATCTTGAAACACCATGGAAAATTCTAAACCAATTGTTATTCCAGTCATCTTGAAGGGTGTCAACTATTTGCTGTGGTCAAGAATGATAAGAACAGCTCTATGTGGTCGTGGGCTTTGGAGCCATGTCTTGAAAGGACAAGATCCAAAAGATGGAGAAGAAGCCATCGGTAATTATGAAGATAAGTGGTTCCAAGAGGACCAAATGGTGCTCGGAATCATCCAGAACTCTCTTGAAGCATCCATCCTTGAAGCCTACTCCTACTGTGAAAATGCAAAGGAATTGTGGGATACTCTTCAAACCGTGTATGGGAATACTTCAAACTTGAGCAGAATCTATGAAGTCAAGAAGGCTATCAATGATCTAAGCCAAGAAGATTTGGAGTTTACAAAGCACTTTGGCAAATTCAGATCATTGTGGGCTGAACTAGAAATGTTAAGGCCAAGCACGATTGATCCTTTGGTGTTAAATGAGAGGCGCGAACAAGACAAGGTCTTTGGTCTGTTATTGACCTTAAATCCAACTTACAAGGATCTCATTAAGCACCTCCTTAGGGCAGACAATCTCCCCTGCCTAGATGAAGTGTGCTCCAAGATACAAAAGGAGCAAGGATCTCATGGTCTATTTGGGGGAAAGGGCGAGCTGGCTATGGCTAACAAAGTAGAGCTGGGTGATACCAACAAAGGATTTTACAAACCGTTGGGATCAAACCAGAACAAGAAAGTGGGATCAAATGCAATCTGTGAGCATTGCAAGAAAGAGGGGCACACAAAGGAAAAATGCTGGAAGCTCCATCCTCATCTAAAACCAAGCTGGTGGAAGGAACCAAGAACTAATGTCTCCCAAGAAGTGGCTGGGAATCAGGCTGGGACATCCAAGAAGGCTGAAGAAGGAGACATGAGAGTTTTGGTGCCATATCAACAAGAATCTGAATTTGTGAGGAAATCAGATTTGGAAGCTCTCATCAAAGCCTTGAAAGAGGCTGGTAGGTCTGGTATGGTTTTTGGAAACTCTCTTCATGCTCAAAACATTTCAAAGCCTTTGATTGTAGATTCAGGTGCATCACATCATATGATAAGTGATGCACATCTAATGAATAACATAAAACCGGCTGTAGGTAATGTCATTATAGCAAATGGAGATAGTATTCCTATTGATGGAGTAGGAAATCTTAGGTTATTTGGAAAAGATTCAAACGCTTTCTACATGCCTAAGTTTACTTCAAATTTGTTATCCGTAAAGAAAGTTACATCTGATTTGAATTGTTATGCTATATTTGGTCCTAATGATGTACACTTTCAGGATATTGAGACCATGAATCTACTCGGAAAAGGAGTAGCAAAGGAGGAGCTGTATGTTCTTGAAAATAACAAGCTGGACTCCAATTTATTTTGTAGTTTTAGTCTGAATATTTCTAATGTTAGTAGTTCAATTTGGCATGCAAGGCTAGGTCATCCGCACTCTAGAGCATTAGAACTATTGTTGCCTAGGATTTCTTTCAAAAATGATGAATGTGAAGCTTGTATACTTGGCAAACATTGTAAATCTGTGTTTTCCAAGTCTCCAACTATCTATGAAAAGTGTTTTGATTTAATTCATTCTGATGTTTGGACCTTACCATGTGAATCTAGAGAACATCATAAATACTTTGTCACCTTCATAGATGAAAAATCAAAATATACATGGCTAACACTTCTTCCATCCAAAGATAGAGTTCTAGAAGCATTTAGAAATTTTCAAGCATATGTGACTAACCATTATAATGCCAAGATTAAAATTTTTAGATCAGATAATGGTGGAGAGTACACAAGCCATGCCTTCAAACAACACTTAGCAAACCATGGGATAGTCCATCAAACCAGCTGCCCATACACTCCTCAGCAAAATGGAGTTGCTGAAAGAAAGAATAGGCACTTAATGGAAGTGGCCCGGTCTATGATGTTCCACACAAGTGTTCCCAAGAGATTTTGGGGAGATGCTGTGGTTTCAGCATGTTATTTGATCAACCGAATGCCAACAAAAATTTTGGATGATCACTCTCCATTTGAGGTATTAAACAACTCTAAACCCGCCATTAACCACTTACGTGTGTTTGGGTGTGTTTGTTTTGTATTAATCCCAGGAGAACAAAGAAACAAGTTGGAAGCTAAAAGTGTGAAGAGCATGTTCATTGGATACTCCACAACACAAAAAGGTTACAAATGCTTTGTTCCGGAAACAAGGAAGATTCTAGTCTCAAGGGACGTGAAGTTTGTTGAAACAAAAGGGTTCTATGATGAGAAGAACTGGAAAGAATTGGAGAATCTATCATCCTCATCATCAGACCGAGCTAGCAATTTGAGAAAAATCTTGGAGAACCTTGGATTACATCAGCCAGAAACTAGTACAAGTACATTTCAATCAAATGAAGAAACTATACCCTTTGATCCTGAGGGAGGCAATAAACAAGAGGATCCAGTAGTGGCTCAACAAGACTCAACAATTCATGATCAAAATGAATCAGAAGTTCGCAATGAAGCGGTTCATGATCAAAGTGAAGGGAGTCCGGAAAGTCAAGAAGAAGCTCAAACCTCAGATTCTGACTTTGAATGGCCAGAACCTCAAGTTCAAGATCAAGAAGAGGGTTTAAGGAGAAGTACAAGACAAAGGTTTGGACCAGAACATTGGAAGCAAACCCGAGTGTACTACAACAACAAGGCAGTTGCTCATCCCATTCAAGCCGTTTGCACTCTAGCTCATTTCCCATTGGAACATCAAGCCTACATGGGCAAGTTGGATGAAGCTGAGATTCCAACAACCTATGAAGAAGCCAAGGAGCTTAAAGTATGGAGAGATGCTATTGGTGAAGAAAAGAAAGCTATGGAAATCAACCACACTTGGGATGAAGCTGAACTGCCAAAAGGGAAGAAGGCCGTAAGCTCTAGATGGATCTTCACTATCAAATATAGAAGTGATGGAGAAATAGAGCGTTACAAGGCTAGGCTGGTGGCTAGAGGATTTACTCAAACCTATGGAGAGGACTACCTTGACACATTTGCACCTGTGGCAAAACTTCATACGGTAAGAGTTATTTTATCCTTAGCTACTAACTTGGAATGGGATCTTTGGCAGATGGACGTCAAGAATGCATTCTTGCAAGGGGAACTAGAGGATGAAGTCTACATGACTCCACCACCAGGCTTGGAGGACTCAATTGCACCAGGAAAGGTGTTGAGACTCAAGAAAGCAATCTATGGACTGAAGCAATCTCCTCGAGCATGGTACTACAAGTTGAGTATAACACTCAAGAGTAAAGGCTTCAAGAAGTCCGAGGCAGATCATACACTTTTCACCTTGCAAAGCCAAGAAGGTATTGTAGTCATTCTCATTTATGTGGATGATATTATCATCTCTGGGAATGACAAGGTAGGTATTAAAGATACAAAAGCATATTTAAAATCTGTGTTTGATATTAAAGATCTTGGAGAGTTGAAATATTTTCTAGGGATTGAAGTTTATAGGTCCAATGAAGGACTCTTCTTATCCCAAAGGAAGTACACTCTTGATCTATTGGCTGGGGCAGGAAAGCTAGGAGCCAAACCAGCAAAGACTCCCTTAGAAGAAGGATACAAAGTCATACGAGAGGGGAAGCTTGAAGATAAACCTTTTGAAGATGTCAAGCAATATCGGAGAATGGTTGGTAAGTTGATTTATCTTACCATAACTCGTCCTGATTTGTGTTTTGCTGTGAACTAGGTGAGTCAACATATGCAAGCTCCAAAAGTGCACCATTGGAGCATGGTGGATCGGATTCTCAAATATCTCAAAGGAGCTCCAGGTCAAGGCATTTGGATGGGTTGTAACAAAAGCACAGAAATTGTGGGTTATTGTGATGCTGACTGGACTAGAGACAAAACGGATAGAAGATCCACCACTGGGTATTGCACATTCATTGGAGGTAACCTGGTCACTTGGAAGAGCAAGAAACAAAAGGTTGTGTCATGTTCAAGTGCTGAAGCTGAGTATAGAGCAATGAGGAAGCTCACAAATGAGCTAACATGGCTGAAAGCTCTTCTCAAGGATTTGGGCATTGAATCACCAGATCCAATCACAATGCATTGTGACAACCAAGCTGCTATTCACATTGCGTCCAACTCAGTGTTCCATGAGAGGACAAAACATATTGAAGTGGATTGTCACAAGGTACGAGAGATGGTGGAGAAAAGGGTCATTCTTCCATGTTTTAAAAGGAGTTCAGAACAATTGGCAGACATTTTTACCAAGGCAGCGAGTTTAAAAGTGTGTGAGTTCATCCATTTAAAGCTTGGACTCATAGATATGTCTCGAGCATGATTTCCTTAGCCATGGAGTCCACACTCTTTTTCCCTTAGTATGGTTTTGTCCCATGAGGTTTTCCATACTAAGGTTTTTAATGAGGTGGGTCATCATGGTTCCAAGCTTAACCTTTGGTTTCTCTACGGTTAAGCTTGAGGGGGAGTGTTGAATAAAGAGAGAATACATTAGCTTAAGACCCAATGAAGAGAAGAGGCCTTATTCAATATATGCAAGTCCATTAAGAAGTCTTCTAGAAGGGTGAAGACTTTGGGTGCACAAGTGGGTGTCTCGGAAAGTGTGAAAAGGAAGGAGATGTGTTTGAATTTCAAATAAGAGATTGGAGGGAAATTTAATGTTGTGAAACCCTTCTACACCTTCTATTTTCGTGGCTCCCCTCTATATATACATGTTGTACACCCTTTGTAACACTTAATCAATTCTAATGGAAACTTTTCTTTATCTCTCATTCTATTGTTTCTCTTTCAAGCACTCTCAAACTCTCTAATCTTCTATTCCGCAAATTCAACACTATTCACCAAAAATTTCAAGTCATGGAAAGCTCCAAGAATATGGTTCTACCAGTTATTCTCAAGGGGAATAACTATATTTTGTGGTCCAAAACCACAAAGATAGTCCTAAGAGGAAGAGGGCTGTGGGAGTTTGTTGATAGCTTGGTGGGAAACGCTGAAGAAGGAAAGGCTGAAGATGGCGGTATGACAGAGAGGAAGCGGGAGCAAGAAGATGCTCAAGTCTTGGCTGCGCTTCAAAGCTCTCTTGAGCCATCTATATTGGCGGCCTATGCATACTGTGAGAACTCCAAGGAGCTATGGGAGACGCTCAAGGGAGTTTATGGAGACACCTCAAACATTTCAAGGATCTTTGAGGTGAAGAAGGCATTGAATGACCTTCAGCAGAATGGGAAGGCGTTCAAGGACTTGTTTGGGGAGTTTAGAGGGTTGTGGGCAGAGCTGGAAATGCTTAGACCTACAACAAACGACCCAAAGGAGTTGAATGAGAGGAGAGAGCAAGATCAAGTGTTTGGTCTCTTACTCACACTTGATGACTCTTACAAGGGACTCATTCAGCATATCCTTCGATTTGACAATCTTCCAACATTAAATGAAGTGTGTCAACAAGTTCAGAAGGAGGAAGGTGCTAGAGGGTTGTTTAAACCTGCTAGTGAAATGGCGCATATGGCGCAAAGAAGTTTTGGGCATGGAGAAAGGAGAGCGATTGAGTGTAGCCATTGTAGAATGAGAGGGCACACTAAGGAGAAGTGCTGGACACTTTACCCGCACTTGAAACTAGCCCGGCTAAGAGGAAGTTTCCAGGGAAGCAGTCAAGGTGCTAGAAACTTTGCAGGTGTAACTAGCATGGAAGGAGACCAATTGGTGAGGAAGAGCGATTTGGAGGGCCTCATCAAGAGTATCTCAAAGCTAGCAGAATCTGGTAAAGGTTTCTTTACCTCTAAGGCTAAGAGAAATGTGATAATAGATCCAGGAGCAAGTCATAATATGATTTGTGATGCTAAGTTGCTGGAGAATGTAGAACCTCATAAGGGTAGTGTTAGGATAGCAAACGGGAAAGAAGTTCCAATAGAGGGTGTTGGGGACTTAGAAGTGTTTGGGAAGAGAACTAAAGCCTTATATATCCCAGAATTTACTTCGAATTTGCTATCAGTTCATAAGGCAACTAAGGACTTGAATTGTAAAGTTGTTTTTGGAGTTAATGGTGTTGAGTTTCAGGATAATGAAACCAAAGATGCGATCGGATCAGGGGGTGTGAAAGATGGTTTGTACATATTGAATAACAAGGATAAAGAGTTGAAAGCACTTGCGGTCAGTTCGGTTGGATCAAGCCCTTTATGGCATTCTCGCCTTGGTCACCCAAGTCACAAGGTGCTCAGCATGGTCTTGCCCAACCATTCATTACCCAAGAAGGCGTGTGAAGCATGTATTTTGGGGAAGCATTGTAGGAAAGTGTTTTCAGAGTCTACTACTATGTATAAGATGTCTTTTGAGTTAATACACTCTGATGTATGGTCTGCTCCGTGTACTTCAAGAGATCAATATAAGTACTTTGTTTCCTTCATCGATCAAAAATCAAAGTATACATGGGTAACATTGATGTGCTCTAAGGATCAAGTGCTTGAATCATTTCAGAACTTCTATAACTATGTGCTCAATCAGTATGATACCAAGATTACGATACTAAGAAGTGATAATGGCGGAGAATACATGAGCATACGGTTTAGGGAGTTTGTGAATGAGAAAGGGATAGTACATCAGACAACTTGCGCCTATACACCTCAACAAAATGGGATAGCAGAGAGGAAGAATAGACATTTGTTAGAAGTGGCTAGGAGCATGATGTTTGATAGGGGAGTTCCTAAGAATCTGTGGGGAGATGCAGTGATGGCGGCAGCTTACTTAATCAACCGCATACCCACTGAAAGCTTGAGTTACAAGTCACCATTTGAAGTTTTGAATGGTGTGAAGCCGAGTATCAGTCACTTGAGAGTCTTTGGGTGTAGATGCTATGTACTTGTTCCAGAGGCACAAAGAAATAAGTTAGAGCCAAAGAGTATTAAGTGTGTGTTTGTGGGATACTCAAGTACTCAAAAAGGATACAAATGTCTTAACCCGGAGACTAATAGAATGTATGTGTCAAGGGAGGTGCAATTTGAGGAAGAGTATGGTTACTTTGAGAAAAAGAAATGGGAAGAATTAGATGAGATTGTGAACTCAAATGCAGATAGAGATCAAGTTCTAAGAAGCATTTGGGAAAGCATAGATGGGCGGGAGAGTGATGATAATGAGCAGAGGGGTGAAGAAGAAGTAGAAGAAAGTGAGCAGCTTCCGATAGTTCCAGATACTGTACCATTAGACCCAGAACTGGTAGAAGAAGAGGAGAGTACAAGAGGTGAGGGGGAGATAGAATCTGAAGAAGTGGAAGAAGTGCAAGCTCCTCAGTTAAGAAGAAGCCAAAGGATAAGACACGGACCTGAAAATTGGAAAAATACTAGAGTGTATTACAATGGGATGGCTATGACTCATCAAGATCACATGGGAACTGAGGTTGTGCTTGTAGATTTTAGAGGATATGAAGATGATTTTAAGGGAGGAAGATTAGAAGATAGGAGTGATGAAGATGATGAATAGAAGTTTATAATTTCGTGTGTAATGTTTCCTTACAATCCCATACACATATATGCACGATTTACATGAATTATTGAGTGAAAAATATCTCACCAACACCTCTACACAAGTATAGGCGAGCCATGCTTCTCCCAACTGCTCCCACCTACTCCTCTTTGCAACTTGCTCCACTTGTGCTGAGTGAGAAAAAACTGGTCTGCTTCTAACCAATTCAGTTCCTTCTCCACTTCTTGTTTGGTCTCATTTTAGTTGATCTTAGCTACTCATTGGTGCTTTATTTCATGTGCAATGCATGGTATACCTTCTCTTTTTACTCCTGAGCTTTCACCATATTCCAACACACTTGCTATACATGCTAACTCTTTCCCTTTGATATTGTCCCCTCTCCTTTCACGTGCACAGACCTTCACATCCATATTCTCAACACTCCCCCTCAAGATAGGCAGGTAGGGGTCCATTAAGCCGATCTTGCCATGGATGTATTCACAGATGCGTGAAGAAGTAGCCTTTGTAAATATATCCGCCATTTGTTCTCCACTCTTCACAAACTTGGGAACCACAACTCCCTCCTGAATCTTGTCTCGGATGAAATGACAATCCACCTCAATGTGTTTTGTCCTTTCATGAAACACCGGGTTTGAAGCTATGTGTATTGCTGCTTGGTTATCACAATACAATGTCATTGGTTTGTCTTCTTGAACTCCCAAGTCATGTAGAAGCGCCTTCAGCCATATCATTTCTTTTGTGGCTTCTCTCATTGCTCTATACTCAGCTTCAGCACTAGATAGAGAGATTACCTTTTGTTTTTTGCTTTTCCAGGTGACAAGATTCCCACCTACGAATGTACAATAACCGGTTGTAGACTTTCTATCTTGTCTATCCCCAGCCCAATCCGCATCACAAAACGCTTCTACATCTGCTCTTCCATGACACTCTAGCCAAATACCTCTTCCTGGGTTTCCTTTTAGATATCTCAAGATCCTTTCAATCATTCCCCAATGGTGTGTTGTTGGCGCTTGCATGTGTTGACTTACTTTATTCACCGCAAAACAAATATCTGGCCTTGTTATGGTCAAATAAATTAGTTTACCAACTAACCTTTGGTACTGCTTGATGTCAGACCATATCTCCACGTTGCTCTCTTCTTGGTAACCTTCTTCAATAGGAGTCTTAGCCGGTTTACACCCAAGCTTCCCAGTTTCTTTTAGTAAGTCGATCACATACTTCCTTTGCGATATAAACATTCCCTTTTCCTCTCTGCTCATCTCAATTCCTAGGAAGTATTTGAGCTCTCCTAGGTCTTTTATATCAAACGTAGAGTTTAGATCCTCCTTAGTCCGTTTCATCTCCTCACAATCACTTCCCGTAACAATAATGTCATCCACGTAGATAAGCACCACAACTATCCCATTTTTGCTCCTTTTGGTAAAGAGAGAGTGATCCGCTTCAGATTTTACAAACCCTTTCTCCAACAGGCACCGGCTTAACCGTTGGTACCAAGCTCTAGGAGATTGTTTCAAGCCGTATATAGCCTTCTTTAATCTACACACTTGATCTGAACTTGCTCCATAACCTTGTGGAAGTTCCATAAACACTTCTTCTTCTAAATCCCCTTGTAAGAAAGCGTTTCTCACATCCATTTGCCACAAATTCCATGACAGATTAATGGCAATGGATAGTAGAACCCTCACCGAGTGCAACTTCGCTACTGGAGCAAAAGTTTCAGTATAATCTTCTCCATATACTTGTGTATATCCTTTTGCCACTAGTCTAGCTTTATACCTCTCAATTTCACCATTGCTCTTGTATTTGATAGTATACACCAATCTACATCCCACAAGTTTCTTCCCACTAGGCAATTTTGTCAAGTGCCAAGTATTATTTCTCAACATAGATGCAATCTCTTCCCTCATGGCATCAACCCATAACTTGTCCATGCTTGCTTCCTCATAAGAATTAGGTACTTTTCTATCAATAGTGCTCAGAAATGCCTGATGATCAGCTGGAGTATTAGAAACCGAGTAGTATTCTTCAATAGGATATCTTATGGCTATCTTCTCTTCTTGTGCGGTGTTATGCTTAAGGGACAAGAAGGAGACGCTGTCGCCTATAGGATCAGGATCTAAGCCTGCCGTACGCCCAGTACATCCCTCTCTTGTCCCAAGCACAACATCAGTTCCCATGTGATCTTGATAAGCCATAGACATCCCATTGTAATACACTCTAGTATTTTTCCAATTTTCAGGTCCGTGTCTTATCCTTTGGCTTCTTCTTAATTGAGGAGCTTGCACTTCTTCCACTTCTAAAGATTCTATCTCCCCCTCACCTCTTGTACTCTCCTCTTCTTCTACCAGTTCTGAGTCTAATGGTAAAGTATCCAGAACTATCGGAAGCTGTTCACTTTCTTCTACTTCTTCTTCACCCCTCTGCTCATTATCATCACTCTCCCGGCCATCTATGCTTTCCCAAATGCTTCTTAGAACTTGATCTCTATCTGCATTTGAGTCCATAATCTCATCTAAGTCTTCCCATTTCTTTTTTTCGAAGTAACCATACTCTTCCTCAAATTGCACCTCCCTTGACACATACATTCTATTAGTCTCCGGGTTAAGACATTTGTATCCTTTTTGAGTACTTGAGTATCCCACAAACACACACTTAATACTCTTTGGCTCTAACTTATTTCTTTGTGCCTCTGGAACAAGGACATAGCATCTACACCCAAAGACTCTCAAGTGACTGATACTCGGCTTCACACCATTCAAAACTTCAAATGGTGACTTGTAACTCAAGCTTTCAGTGGGTATGCGGTTGATTAAGTAAGCTGCCGCCATCACTGCATCTCCCCACAGATTCTTAGGAACTCCCCTATCAAACATCATGCTCCTAGCCACTTCTAACAAATGTCTATTCTTCCTCTCTGCTATCCCATTTTGTTGAGGTGTATAGGCGCAAGTTGTCTGATGTACTATCCCTTTCTCATTCACAAACTCCCTAAACTGTATGCTCATGTATTCTCCGCCATTATCACTTCTTAGTATCTTAATCTTGGTATCATACTGATTGAGCACATAGTTATAGAAGTTCTGAAATGATTCAAGCACTTGATCCTTAGAGCGCATCAATGTTACCCATGTATACTTTGATTTTTGATCGATGAAGGAAACAAAGTACTTATATTGATCTCTTGAAGTACACGGAGCAGACCATACATCAGAGTGTATTAACTCAAAAGACTTCTTATACATAGTGGTAGATTCTGGAAACACTTTCCTACAATGCTTCCCCAAAATACATGCTTCACACGCCTCCTTGGGTACTGAATGGTTGGGCAAGACCATGCTGAGCACCTTGTGACTTGGGTGACCAAGGCGAGAATGCCATAAAGGGCTTGATCCAACCGAACTGACCGCAAGCGCTTTCAACTCTTTATCCTTTTTATTCAATATGTACAGACCATCTTTCACACCCCCTGATCCGATCGCATCTTTGGTTTCATTATCCTGAAACTCAACACCATTAACTCCAAAAACAACTTTACAATTTAAGTCCTTAGTTGCCTTATAAACCGATAGCAAATTCGAAGTAAATTCTGGGATATATAGGGCTTTAGTTCTCTTCCCAAACACCTCCAAGTCCCCAACCCCCTCTATTGGAACTTCTTTCCCGTTTGCTATCCTAACACTACCCTTATGCGGTTCTACATTCTCCAGCAACTTAGCATCACAAATCATATTATGACTTGCTCCAGAATCTATTATCACGTTTCTCTTAGCCTTAGAGGTAAAGAAACCCTTACCAGATTCCGCTAGCTTTGAGATACTCTTGATGAGGCCCTCCAAATCGCTCTTCCTCACCAATTGGTCTCCTTCCATGCTAGTTACATCCGCAAAGTTCCTAGAGCCTTGACTGCTTCCCTGGCCATTTCCTCTTAGCCGGGCTGGTTTCAAGTGCGGGTAAAGTGTCCAGCACTTCTCCTTAGTGTGCCCTTTCATCCTACAATGGCTACACTCAACAGCTCTCCTTTCTCCATGCCCAAAACTTCTTTGCACCACATGCGCCATCTCACTAGCGGGTTTAAACAACACTCTAGCACCTTCCTCTTTCTGAACTTGTTGACACACTTCATTTAATGTTGGAAGCTTGTCAAATCGAAGGATATGCTGAATGAGTCCCTTGTAAGAGTCATCAAGTGTGAGTAAGAGACCAAACACTTGATCTTGCTCTCTCCTCTCATTCAACTCCTTTGGGTCGTTTGTTGTAGGTCTAAGCATTTCCAGCTTTGCCCACAGCCCTCTAAACTCCCCAAACAAGTCCTTGAACGCCTTCCCATTCTGCTGAAGGTCATTCAATGCCTTCTTCACCTCAAAGATCCTTGAAATGTTTGAGATGTCTCCATAAACTCCCTTGAGCGTCTCCCACAGCTCCTTGGAGTTCTCACAGTATGAATAGGCCGCCAGAATAGATGGCTCAAGGGAGCTTTGAAGTGCAGCCAAGACTTGAGCATCTTCTTGCTCCCGCTTCCTCTCCATCATACTGCCCTCTTCAGCCTTTCCTTCTTCAGCATTTTCCACCAAGCTATCAACATACTCCCACAGCCCTCTTCCTCTTAGGACTGTCTTTGTGGTCCTTGACCACAAAATATAGTTATTCCCCTTGAGAATAACTGGTAGAACCATATTCTTGGAGCTTTCCATGACTTGAAATTTTTGGTGAATAGTACACACGAACCAGAAAAAAAACAGAGTGATTTGAAATGTTTGAGAGATATGAATGAGTTTAAGATCTTGTTTAGGACCTTAAGTGCTCTGATACCATGTAGATTTTAGAGGATATGAAGATGATTTTAAGGGAGGAAGATTAGAAGATAGGAGTGATGAAGATGATGAATAGAAGTTTATAATTTCGTGTGTAATGTTTCCTTACAATCCCATACACATATATGCACGATTTACATGAATTATTGAGTGAAAAATATCTCACCAACACCTCTACACAAGTATAGGCGAGCCATGCTTCTCCCAACTGCTCCCACCTACTCCTCTTTGCAACTTGCTCCACTTGTGCTGAGTGAGAAAAAACTGGTCTGCTTCTAACCAATTCAGTTCCTTCTCCACTTCTTGTTTGGTCTCATTTTAGTTGATCTTAGCTACTCATTGGTGCTTTATTTCATGTGCAATGCATGGTATACCTTCTCTTTTTACTCCTGAGCTTTCACCATATTCCAACACACTTGCTATACATGCTAACTCTTTCCCTTTGATATTGTCCCCTCTCCTTTCACGTGCACAGACCTTCACATCCATATTCTCAACAGTGCTTGGGATAAAAGAGGGATGTACTGGGCGTACGGCAGGCTTAGATCCTGATCCTATAGGCGACAGCGTCTCCTTCTTGTCCCCTAAGCATAACACCGCACAAGAAGAGAAGATAGCCATAAGATATCCTATTGAGGAATACTACTCGATTTCTAATACTCCAGCTGATCATCAGGCATTTTTGAGCACTATTGATAGAAAAGTACCTAATTCTTATGAGGAAGCAAGCATGGACCAGTTATGGGTTGATGCCATGGGGGAAGAGATTGCATCTATGTTGAGAAATAATACTTGGGACTTGACAAAATTGCCCAGCGGGAAGAAACTTGTGGGATGTAGATGGGTGTATACTATCAAATACAAGAGCAACGGTGAAATTGAGAGGTATAAAGCTAGACTAGTGGCAAAAGGATATACACAAGTATATGGAGAAGATTATACTGAAACTTTTGCTCCAGTAGCGAAGTTGCACTCGGTGAGGGTTCTACTATCCATTGCCATTAATCTGTCATGGAATTTGTGGCAAATGGATGTGAGAAACGCTTTCTTACAAGGGGATTTAGAAGAAGAAGTGTTTATGGAACTTCCAGAAGGTTATGGAGCAAGTTCAGATCAAGTGTGTAGATTAAAGAAGGCTATATACGGCTTGAAGCAATCTCCGAGATCTTGGTACCAACATTTAAGCCGGTGCCTGTTGGAGAAAGGGTTTGTAAAATCTGAAGCGGATCACTCTCTCTTTACCAAAAAGAGCAAAGAAGGGATAGTTGTGGTGCTCATCTACGTGGATGACATTATTGTTACAGGAAGTGATTGTGAGGAGATGAAACGGACTAAGGATGATCTAAACTCTACGTTTGATATAAAAGACCTAGGAGAGCTCAAATACTTCCTAGGCATTGAGATGAGCAGAGAGACAAAAGGAATGTTTATATCGCAAAGAAAGTATGTGATCGACTTACTAAAAGAAACTGGGAAGCTTGGGTGTAAACCGGCTAAGACTCCTATTGAAGAAGGTTATCAAGAAGAGTGCAACGTGGAGATATGGTCTGACATCAAGCAGTACCAAAGGTTAGTTGGTAAACTAATCTATTTGACCATAACAAGGCCGGATATTTGTTTTGCGGTGAATAAAGTAAGTCAACACATGCAAGCGCCAACAACACACCATTGGGGAATGATTGAAAGGATCTTGAGATATCTAAAAGGGAACCCAGGAAGAGGTATTTGGCTAGAGTGTCATGGAAGAGCAGATGTAGAAGCGTTTTGTGATGCGGATTGGGCTGGGGATAGACAAGATAGAAAATCTACAACCGGTTATTGTACATTCGTAGGTGGGAATCTTGTCACCTGGAGAAGCAAAAAACAAAAGGTAATCTCTCTATCTAGTGCTGAAGCTGAGTATAGAGCAATGAGAGAAGCCACAAAAGAAATGATATGGCTGAAGGCGCTTCTACATGACTTGGGAGTTCAAGAAGACAAACCAATGACATTGTATTGTGATAACCAAGCAGCAATACACATAGCTTCAAACCCGGTGTTTCATGAAAGGACAAAACACATTGAGGTGGATTGTCATTTCATCCGAGACAAGATTTAGGAGGGAGTTGTGGTTCCCAAGTTTGTGAAGAGTGGAGAACAAATGGCGGATATATTTACCAAGGCTACTTCTTCACTCATCTGTGAATACATCCATGGCAAGATCGGCTTAAAGGACCCCTACCAGCCTATCTTGAGGGGGAGTGTTGAGAATATGGATGTGAAGGTCTGTGCACGTGAAAGGAGAGGAGACAATATCAAAGGGAAAGAGTTAGCATGTATAGCAAGTGTGTTGGAATATGGTGAAAGCTCAGGAGTAAAAACAGAAGGTATACCATGCAAAACAAGTAAGGAAGAGAAGAAGAATAAAGTCTTACTTGCACATGAAATAAAGCACCAATGAGTAGCTAAGATCAACTAAAACGAGACCAAACAAGAAGTGGAGAAGAAACTGAATTGGTTAGAAGCAGACCAGAAGCATGGCTCGCCTATACTTGTGTAGAGGTGTTGGTGAGATATTTTTGTTAGATTTTAGAGATTATAAATGAGAGCTTTTGAGATAAACTAGAAGAAACACCATAGTAGAATATTAGAGAAGAATTTCTTATTGATCTTTGTGAAATACATAGCATATTTATAGGAGAATTACAAGGGAACCTAGGTTTAACTTTAATTTGAACCAGCCAATAGGAGTGTAGTCTTTGGGCGTCCTTGACCATGCCAGCCTGTTTCCAGCGCCTTCCTTGACCAAATGGATAAGAAGGAAGACCAAGGACAAGGTGCCAATGCACCTGGACACTCAAGTGGCTTGGTGCATGGTCCAAACGTTTCCAAGCTTCTAGAAGACTCTCGAAGGCTTCCTCAAATGTTTCGGAAGCTCGCTAAGGTTGTACGGTCTTGTACGGCCTTGTACGGATCTGTACGGACTTGTACGGATCCGTACGGACTTGTACGGATCCGTACGGACTTGTACGGATCCGTACGGACTTGTACGGATCCGTACGGACTTGTACGGACACCCAAATCCAACCATCTTCCCTAAGCTCCCTTGATGATAAGCTTGATTAATACTCCCCCTCAAACTTAGCCGGAGTGTTGGAATGAAGGCTAAGTTTGGGAACCGGGACTACCACCTCATTAAAAACCTTACCAAGGAAAACCCAGTGGGACAAAACCTTGGTAAGGGAAAAAGAGTGTGGTCTTCCCGGAACAGGCAAGTATTATCAAGGATGAGTAAGGTCTACTAACCCAAGTTTGCTATGGATGTGGTTGCAAACTTTGAGGCTAGCAGCCTTGGTGAAGATGTCAGCCAGCTGGTCTTCACTCTTGGTGTAGCATGGAAGTATCACTCCTTCTATGATCTTCTCTCTAACCTTGTGGCAGTCGATCTCAATGTGCTTGGTCCTCTCGTGAAATACTGGATTCGTTGCTATATGAATGGCTGCCTGATTGTCACAATGCATCGTGATAGGACTTGAAGTTTCTATGCCGAGATCTTTGAGAAGTGCTTTCAACCAAACTAATTCATTTGTCAGCTTCCTCATTGCTCTATATTCTGACTCTGCACTCGAGCATGACACAACCTTCTGCTTCTTAGACTTCCAAGTCACTAGATTGCCTCCAATGAAAGTACAGTAGCCAGTTGTGGACTTTCTATCCATAGTGTCTCCAGCATAGTCTGCATCGTAATATCCAACTATCTCAGTGTTGCCATTCTTCCCCATCCAGATTCCTTGGCTTGGTGATCCTTTGATGTATCTCAAAATTCTTTCCACCATGTTCCAATGATGCACGGTTGGTTCCTATTAATCAAGCATATCATCAAGGGAGCTTAGGGAAGATGGTTGGATTTGGGTGTCCGTACAAGTCCGTACGGATCCGTACAAGTCCGTACAAGTCCGTACGGATCCGTACAAGGCCGTAAAAGACCGTACAAGACCGTACGACCTAAGAGAGCCTCCGGAACGTTTAAGGAAGTCTTGGAGAGTCTTGGAGAGTCTTCTAGAGTCTTCTAGAAGCTGGACAATGTTCGGATCATGCACCAAGTCACTAGAGCGTCCAGGTGCATTGGGGCTTGTCCTTGGTCTTCCTTCTTATCCATTTGGTCAAGGAAGGGGCTGGAACCAGGCTGGAACAGGCTGGCATGGTCAAGGGCGCTCCCAAGACTACTCTCCTATTGGCTGGTTCAAATTAAAGTTAAACCTAGGTTCCCTTGTAATTCTCCTATAAATATGCTATGTAATTCACAAAGATCAATAAGAAATTCTTCTCTAATGTTCTACTATGGTTTTCCTTCTAATTTATCTCAAAATCTCTCATTTATAATCTCTAAAATCTAACATGGTATCAGAGCATTGATCTTGCTCCTATCTATTCCGCTTTATTCTTAATTATTCTCCATTATTCTCCATCATTTCTCCATCATTCTCCATCATTTCTCCATCATTTCTCCATCAGTTCTCCATCAGTTCTTGTCATTTCTAGTCATTCTCCAAGCTTTTATTCTTTATTTTCTCCTTTCTCACGCTGCTAGCTTCATTTCTCTCTGAGAGAAATTCCTTAAATCCATTGGTGCTGAGTTGAGAAAGTTGCTAGCTTTGTGATTTTCATTTATTTTTCTTCCTTTCACGTTGCTAGCTTCATTTCTCTCTGAGAGAAATTCCTCAAATCCATTGGTGCTGAGTTGAGAAAGTTGCTAGCTTTGTGATTAAACACCAAGAAGATCATGGAAAATCTAAAAACCATGATTATTCCGGTTACACTCAAAGGGATCAATTACTTGCTGTGGGCAAGAACAACAAAGACTGCTTTGTGTGGAAGAGGTTTGTGGAGACACATTGAGATCACACAAAACCCAAAAGAAGACACACAAGATGAAGAAAATGAGACCAAGACCGAGGAGGAAATCAAATGGTTTCAAGAGGACCAAACTATTGATCAAGAAGACCAGCCAGGCCTTGCAAGACCAAACTAACCCGACCGTGCAAAATCCGGGATTCCCTAAAATGTACGGACTTGTATGGATTGTACGGACCGTGCAAAATCTGGGATTCCTCAAAATGTCTCTAAACATCCTAAAAAAAGAAACAAGAATGTGCAAAACTCGGGATAAAGTATTTTCAAGATTTGGGGATCGTGCAAAACTCGGGTGCAAAAGGACATGGATATAGCTGGCAATGAATCTAGCCAAATGAGTGTCCCAATGCAACCTTATCCAACTGGTCAAAGCAAGGAGGGCTGGAGCAAGGCTGGCAATCTTATCCACATGGTCAAAAAGAGCCTCCAAGACTAAGCTCTCATTGGCTAGTTTGAATTAAAGCATTCCCATTGGTTGTTGCATTTTTAGAAAACCCTAGATTTTTCTCTATAAATGTAATGCCTCATTATCAATGAAATGTTAGACCCTTTGGGGTCCCATTCTCTCATTCTCCATGAAATCTCTCTCATTTTATTCTCCTTAGTCTCATTTACATGCTTATTCTCTTAGTTCATACTTGCATATTCTCCATGTCATTTATATTATTCTCTCATGCTTAATCTCTCTAATTCTAACACAAACGGTGTTGGGTCTCCTTCAAAACTCACTAGACACATCAATCCTAGAGGCATACTCCTATTGTGACACGGCAAAGGAGCTTTGGGATACATTAAATAATGTTTACGGGAACGTCTCCAACTTGACCCGGGTCTTTGAAGTGAAAAAGGCAATCAACAATCTCAACCAAGAGGATCTAGAATTTACTCAACACTTTGGGAAATTTAGATCTCTTTGGGCTGAATTAGAGATGTTACGTCCAAGCACTAAGGATTTTTCAATCATTGAAGAAAGGAGAGAACAAGATAAGGTCTTTGGTTTACTTCTCACACTCAATCCGGCATTTAATGACCTCATAAAACACATCTTGAGATCGGAGAAGCTCCCTAGCCTCGATGTAGTTTGTGCACAAATTCAAAAGGAACAAGGGTCCTTTGGTCTCTTTAGTAGAAAACAAGAACTCCCAACGGCTAATAAAGGCAATTACCAACCAAGTCATGGCTACAAAGGCAAGAATAGGAAAACATGCGATCATTGCAAGAAAGATGGTCATACAAGGGAGGATTGCTGGATCCTTCATCCACATCTCAAGCCCAAAGATTGGCAACCAAGGGAGTTCAAACCAAGGAAGTTTCAAGCTCATCAAGCACAAGAAGCGCCAAGCTCCTCAACCGCAACCAAACAACCTCAAACCGAAAACTCAAAGCAAGGAGATGAGATGGCCATGGTAGCATACTCGAATGACGTGGTGCGCAAGTCAGACCTAGAGGCACTCATTCGATCCATTGCTGCACTAAAGGAGTCCGGTATCACCTACTTTGCTACTAAACCTACTAAAACTAGCACTTCTCTTGTTATTGATTCCGGAGCTTCTCATCACATGATTAGTAATCCAAATTTGATTAGTAACATTAAAACTGCTAGTGGAAATGTAGTGATTGCTAATGGTGATAAAATACCGGTTAAAGGGATAGGAAGTTTAAGACTATTTGACAAAGAATCTCAAGCTTTCTACATGCCATCTTTCACTTCGAATCTTGTATCGGTTAAGAGAGCTACTACTGATCTTGATGCTTATGCTATCTTTGGGCCTAATAGTTTCCATTTTCAGGATATTAAGACCGGAAGGGTTCTTGGAGAAGGAAACACAAAAGGAGACTTATACATCTTAGAAGATTCTTCAAACAATCCTACTTTATCAAGTTTTAATTCATGCTTAGCTAGTAGTTCTAATGCAATATGGCACGCTAGATTGGGACATCCTCACTCGCGTGCCTT
Source organism: Cardamine chenopodiifolia (assembly GCA_963922655.1). NCBI lineage: Eukaryota > Viridiplantae > Streptophyta > Magnoliopsida > Brassicales > Brassicaceae > Cardamine > Cardamine chenopodiifolia. The sequence goes on from OZ000479.1 coordinate 5,625,267, forward strand.
GGAAATAATATTTCCTAATATTTCGTTTAATAACTCGGTTTGTGAGTCTTGTATTTTAGGAAAACATTGTAAAAGTGTATTTCCTAAGTCCTCTACCATATATGAAAAATGTTTTGATTTGGTCCACTCGGATGTATGGACTTCCCCATGTTTATCAAGAGATAATAATAAGTACTTTGTGACATTTATTGATGAAAAGTCGAAATACACTTGGATCACCTTAATGCCATCTAAAGATAGAATATTTAACGCTTTCATTAATTTTCAGAACTACATTACTAATCAATTCAAAACAAATGTTAAGGTACTTCGAACGGATAATGGAGGGGAATATACAAGCCACAAATTCAAAGAATACTTAGCTAAGCATGGAATAATCCACCAAACAAGCTGCCCATACACACCTCAACAAAATGGTGTAGCTGAAAGAAAGAATAGGCATCTCATGGAAGTAGCTAGAGCCATGATGTTCCATTCCAACCTGCCAAGAAACTTCTGGGGAGATGCAGTCATGACGACCTGCTATCTTATCAACCGAATTCCAACAAGAGTCCTAAAGGACGTCTCTCCCTTTGAAGTTTTAAATCACAATAAACCCTTTATCAATCACTTACGGGTTCTTGGATGTTTGTGTTTTGTATTTGTCCCAGGTACTCAGAGGGACAAACTAGAAGCCAAAAGCACAAGATGTGTATTCATAGGCTATTCTACTACTCAAAAGGGGTATAAGTGTTATGACCCCATCCGGAAGTGTACCCTGGTTTCAAGAGACGTGAAGTTCATAGAAAACCAAGGATACTTTGACAAGAAGCAGAATTGGGATAATGTTAAAGACCTAGCCCGCTCTCCTTCAGATAGAGCCGGCAGCTTAGAGTTCATACTCAATCATCTGGGAAATCCTGCTCCAAGGGACTCTCATCAAGAGCAACCGGAGCAGGAACCGCAAGGAGGACCAAATTCCGAAAATAACAATGAAGAGGAAGCAAACAACTTAGATAATGGTAATCAAGAACAAGCTCATCATGAAGAAGAAGTCATTGGAGGAATGGAGCCAATGGTTAGTCAAGACCATGAGAGTGAAGAAATTAGTGCTCCTCAGCTTAGAAGAAGCACAAGGCTGAAGTATGGACCAGATCATTGGAAACAAACAAGGGTCTATTACAACAGCCAAGCCGTGGCTCATCCTCTCCAAGCGGTCTGTTCTCTTGCCCTCTTGCCATCAGAACACCAAGCATTCCTTGGGAAGATTGATCAACACCAAATTCCGAGCTCCTATGAAGAAGCAAAAGAACACAAAGAATGGTTAGCTGCGGTGGATGCTGAGATAGGAGCAATGGATAAGAATCATACTTGGGATGAAACGGAGCTTCCAAAGGGAAAGAAGGCAGTAAGTTCCAAGTGGGTATTTACAATAAAATATCAATCTAATGGGGAGATTGAGCGGTACAAAGCCAGATTGGTAGCCAGAGGTTTCACCCAGACATATGGAGCTGATTATACCGATACCTTTGCGCCCGTGGCAAAGCTTCACACAGTTAGGGTTATCTTGTCCTTAGCAACAAATCTATCATGGGATCTATGGCAAATGGACGTGAAAAACGCCTTTCTTCAAGGAGAATTGGAAGAAGAAGTGTACATGACTCCACCACCCGGATTAGAGCACACAATCAGCCCCGGAAAAGTCTTAAGGTTAAGAAATGCAATTTATGGATTAAAGCAATCACCGAGGGCCTGGTATCATAAACTGAGCTTCACTCTTGTTGCTCGAGGATTTAGCCGGTCAGAAGCCGACCATACCTTGTTCACTCACCAGAACTCCCGTGGGCTTATTGTGGTATTGGTTTATGTGGATGACTTGATCATCTCAGGTAGTGATCAAGTTGGGGTTCAAGAAACCAAATCCTTCCTTAAGTCTGTTTTTGATATCAAGGACTTGGGAGAACTCAAGTATTTCCTAGGGATAGAGATATGCCGATCCACAGAAGGCCTATTTCTATCACAAAGGAAATATTCTCTTGATTTATTGCAGGAGACAAGAAAGCTAGGATCCAAACCAGCTAAGACTCCACTTGAAGATGGCTACAAGGTCAAGAGAAAGGGGGAGAAAGAAGAAGATCTGCTTGACAAGCCATTTGAAGACCCAGCACAATATCGGCGCCTAGTTGGTAAGCTCATCTACTTGACTATTACACGGCCTGACTTATGTTTTGCTGTGAATCAGGTTAGCCAACATATGAAAGAACCAACCGTGCATCATTGGAACATGGTGGAAAGAATTTTGAGATACATCAAAGGATCACTAGGCCAAGGAATCTGGATGGGGAAGAATGGCAACACTGAGATAGTTGGATATTGCGATGCAGACTATGCTGGAGACACTATGGATAGAAAGTCCACAACTGGCTACTGTACTTTCATTGGAGGCAATCTAGTGACTTGGAAGTCTAAGAAGCAGAAGGTTGTGTCATGCTCGAGTGCAGAGTCAGAATATAGAGCAATGAGGAAGCTGACAAATGAATTAGTTTGGTTGAAAGCACTTCTCAAAGATCTCGGCATAGAAACTTCAAGTCCTATCACGATGCATTGTGACAATCAGGCAGCCATTCATATAGCAACGAATCCAGTATTTCACGAGAGGACCAAGCACATTGAGATCGACTGCCACAAGGTTAGAGAGAAGATCATAGAAGGAGTGATACTTCCATGCTACACCAAGAGTGAAGACCAGCTGGCTGACATCTTCACCAAGGCTGCTAGCCTCAAAGTTTGCAACCACATCCATAGCAAACTTGGGTTAGTAGACCTTACTCATCCTTTATAATACTTGCCTGTTCCGGGAAGACCACACTCTTTTTCCCTTCCCAAGGTTTTGTCCCACTGGGTTTTCCTTGGTAAGGTTTTTAATGAGGTGGTAGTCCCGGTTCCCAAACTTAGCCTTCATTCCGACACTCCGGCTAAGTTTGAGGGGGAGTATTAATCAAGCATATCATCAAGGGAGCTTAGGGAAGATGGTTGGATTTGGGTGTCCGTACAAGTCCGTACGGATCCGTACAAGTCCGTACAAATCCGTACGGATCCGTACAAGTCCGTACGGATCCGTACAAGGCCGTACAAGACTGTACAAGACCGTACGACCTAAGGGAGCCTCCGGAACGTTTAAGGAAGTCTTGGAGAGTCTTGGAGAGTCTTCTAGAGTCTTCTAGAAGCTGGGCAATGTTCGGATCATGCATCAAGTCACTAGAGCGTCCAGGTGCATTGGGGCTTGTCCTTGGTCTTCCTTCTTATCCATTTGGTCAAGGAAGGGGCTGGAACCAGGCTGGAACAGGCTGGCATGGTCAAGGGCGCTCCCAAGACTACTCTCCTATTGGCTGGTTCAAATTAAAGTTAAACCTATGTTCCCTTGTAATTCTCCTATAAATATGCTATGTAATTCACAAAGATCAATAAGAAATTCTTCTCTAATGTTCTACTATGGTTTTCCTTCTAATTTATCTCAAAATCTCTCATTTATAATCTCTAAAATCTAACAGTTCCTTCATATGTTGGCTAACCTGATTCACAGCAAAACATAAGTCAGGCCGTGTAATAGTCAAATAGATGAGCTTACCAACTAGGCGCCGATATTGTGCTGGGTCTTCAAATGGCTTGTCAAGCGGATCATCTTCTTTCTCCCCCTTTCTCTTGACCTTGTAGCCATCTTCAAGTGGGGTCTTAGCTGGTTTGGATCCTAGCTTTCTTGTCTCCTGCAATAAATCAAGAGAATGTTTCCTTTGTGATAGAAATAGGCCTTCCGAGGATCGGCATATCTCTATCCCTAGGAAATACTTAAGCTCTCCCAAGTCCTTGATATCAAAAACAGACTTAAGGAAGGATTTGGTTTCTTGAATCCCAACTTGATCACTACCTGAGATGATCAAGTCATCCACATAAACCAATACCACAATAAGCCCATGGGAGCTCTGGTGAGTGAACAAGGTATGGTCAGCTTCTGACCGGCTAAATCCTCGAGCAACAAGAGTGAAGCTCGGTTTATGATACCAGGCCCTTGGTGATTGCTTTAGACCATAAATTGCCTTTCTTAACCTTAGGACTTTTCCGGGGCTGATTGAGTGTTCTAATCCAGGTGGTGGAGTCATGTACACTTCTTCTTCCAATTCTCCTTGAAGAAAGGCGTTCTTCACGTCCATTTGCCATAGATCCCATGATAGATTTGTGGCTAAGGACAAGATGACCCTAACTGTGTGAAGCTTTGCCACTGGCGCAAAAGTATCGGTATAATCAGCTCCATATGTCTGGGTGAAACCTCTGGCTACCAATCTGGCTTTGTACCGCTCAATCTTCCCATTAGATTGATATTTGATTGTAAATACCCACTTGGAACTTACTGCCTTCTTTCCCTTTGGAAGCTCAGTTTCATCCCAAGTATGATTCTTATCCATTGCCCCTATCTCAGCATCCACAGCAGCTAACCATTCTTTGTGTTCTTTTGCTTCTTCATAGGAGCTCGGAATTTGGTGTTGATCAATCTTTCCAAGGAATGCTTTGTGTTCTGATGGCAAGAGGGCAAGAGAACAAACCGCTTGGAGAGGATGAGCCACGGCTTGGCTATTGTAATAGACCCTTGTTTGTTTCCAATGATCTGGTCCATACTTCAGCCTTGTACTTCTTCTAAGCTGAGGAGCACTAATTTCTTCACTCTCATGGTCTTGACTAACCATTGGCTCCATTCCTCCAGTGGATTCTTCTTCATGATGAGCTTGGTCTTGATTACCATTATCCAAGTTGTTTGCTTCTTCTTCACTGTTATTTTCAGAATTTGGTCCTTCTTGTGGCTGATGATCTGGTTGCTCTTGATGAGAGTCTCTTGGAGCCGGATTTCCCAAATGATTGAGTAAGAACTCTAAGCTGGCGGTTCTATCTGAAGGAGAACGGGCTAGGTCTTTAACGCTATCCCAATTTTGTTTCTTGTCAAAGTACCCTTGGTTTTCTATGAACTTCACGTCTCTTGAAACCAGGGTACACTTCCGGATGGGGTCATAGCACTTATACCCCTTTTGAGTGGTAGAATAGCCTATGAATACACATCTTGTGCTTTTGGCTTCTAGTTTGTCCCTCTGAGTACCTGGGACAAATACAAAACACAAACACCCAAGAACTCGTAAGTGATTGATATAGGGTTTATTGTGATTTAAAACTTCAAAGGGAGAGACGTCCTTTAGGACTCTTGTTGGAATTCGGTTGATAAGATAGCAAGCCGTCATGACTGCATCTCCCCAGAAGTTTCTTGGCAAGTTGGAATGGAACATCATAGCTCTAGCTACTTCCATGAGATGTTTATTCTTTCTTTCAGCTACACCATTTTGTTGAGGTGTGTATGGGCAGCTCGTTTGGTAGATTATTCCATGCTTAGCTAGGTGTTCTTTGAATTTGTGGCTTGTATATTCCCCTCCATTATCCGTTCGAAGTACCTTAACATTTGTTTTGAATTGATTAGTAATGTAGTTCTGAAAATTAATGAAAGCGTCAAATACTCTATCTTTAGATGGCATTAAGGTGATCCAAGTGTATTTCGACTTTTCATCAATGAATGTCACAAAGTACTTATTATTATCTCTTGATAAACATGGGGAAGTCCATACATCCGAGTGGACCAAATCAAAACATTTTTCATATATGGTAGAGGACTTAGGAAATACACTTTTACAATGTTTTCCTAAAATACAAGACTCACAAACCGAGTTATTAAACGAAATAATAGGCAATATTATTTCCAAGGCACGCGAGTGAGGATGTCCCAATCTAGCGTGCCATATTGCATTAGAACTACTAGCTATGCATGAATTAAAACTTGATAAAGTAGGATTGCTTGAAGAATCTTCTAAGATGTATAAGTCTCCTTTTGTGTTTCCTTCTCCAAGAACCCTTCCGGTTTTAATATCCTGAAAATGGAAACTATTAGGCCCAAAGATAGCATAAGCATCAAGATCAGTAGTAGCTCTCTTAACCGATACAAGATTCGAAGTGAAAGATGGCATGTAGAAAGCTTGAGATTCTTTGTCAAATAGTTTTAAACTTCCTATTCCTTTAACCGGTATCCTATCACCATTAGCAATCACTACATTTCCACTAGCAGTTTTAATGTTACTAATCAAATTTGGATTACTAATCATGTGATGAGAAGCTCCAGAATCAATAACAAGAGAAGTGCTAGTCTTATTCGGTTTAGTAGCAAAGTATGTGATACCGGACTCCTTTAGTGCGGCGATGGATCGAATGAGTGCTTCTAAGTCTGACTTGCGCACCACGTCATTTGAATATGCTACCATGGCCATCTCATCTCCTTGCTTCAAGCTTTCGGTTTGAGGTTGTTTTGTTGAGTTTGATGAGCTTGGCGTTTCTTGTGCTTGATGAGCTTGGAACTTTCTTGGCTTGAATTCCCTTGGATGCCAATCTTTGGGCTTGAGATGTGGATGAAGGATCCAGCAATCCTCCTTTGTATGACCATCCTTCTTGCAATGATCGCATGTTTTCCTATTCTTGCCTTTGTAGCCTTGATTTGGTTGGTAATTGCCCTTATTAGCCATTGGGAGTTCTTGTTTACCACTAAAGAGACCAAAGGACCCTTGTTCCTTTTGAATTTGTGCACAAACTTCATCAAGTCTAAGGAGCTTCTCCGATCTTAAGATATGCTTTATGAGGTCGTTAAACGCCGAATTGAGTGTGAGAAGCAAACCGAAGACCTTATCTTGTTCTCTTCTTTCTTCAATGATTGAAAAATCCTTTGTGCTTGGATGTAACATCTCTAATTCAGCCCAAAGAGATCTAAATTTCCCAAAGTGTTGAGTAAATTCTAGATCCTCTTGATTGAGATTGTTGATTGCCCTTTTTACTTCGAAGACCCGGGTCAAGTTGGAGATGTTCCCGTAGACATTCTTTATTGTATCCCAAAGCTCCTTTGCAGTGTCACAATAGGAGTATGCCTCTAGGATTGATGGGTCTAGTGAGTTTTGAAGGAGACCCAAAACCGTTTGGTCTTCTTGAAACCATTTGATTTCCTCCTCGGTCTTGGTCTCATTTTCTTCATCTTGTGTGTCTTCTTTAGGATTTTGTGTGATCTCAATGTGTCTCCACAAACCTCTTCCACACAAAGCAGTCTTAGTTGTTCTTGCCCACAGCAAGTAATTATTCTCTTTGAGGGTAACCGCAATGATCATGGTTTTTAGATTTTCCATGATTTTCTTGGTGTTTAATCACAAAGCTAGCAACTTTCTCAACTCAGCACCAATGGATTTGAGGAATTTCTCTCAGAGAGAAATGAGGCTAGCAACGTGAAAGGAAGAAAATGAAGTGAAAATCACAAAGCTAGCAACTTTCTCAACTTTCTCAACTCAGCACCAATGGATTTGAGGAATTTCTCTCAGAGAGAAATGAAGCTAGCAGCGTGAGAAATGAGAAAATAAAGAAGAAAAACGTGGAGAATGAGTAGAAATGACAAGAACTGATGGAGAAATGATGGAGAAATGATGGAGAAATGATGGAGAATGATGGAGAATGATGGAGAATAACCAAGAATAAAGCAGAATAGATAGGAGCAAGATCAATGCTCTGATACCATGTTAGATTTTAGAGATTATAAATGAGAGCTTTTGAGATAAATTAGAAGAAACACCATAGTAGAATATTAGAGAAGAATTTCTTATTGATCTTTGTGAAATACATAGCATATTTATAGGAGAATTACAAGGGAACCTAGGTTTAACTTTAATTTGAACCAGCCAATAGGAGTGTAGTCTTTGGGCGTCCTTGACCATGCCAGCCTGTTTCCAGCCCCTTCCTTGACCAAATGGATAAGAAGGAAGACCAAGGACAAGGTGCCAATGCACCTGGACACTCAAGTGGCTTGGTGCATGGTCCAAACGTTTCCAAGCTTCTAGAAGACTCTCGAAGGCTTCCTCAAATGTTCCGGAGGCTCGCTAAGGTTGTACGGTCTTGTACGGCCTTGTACGAATCCGTACGGACTTGTACGGACTTGTACGGATCCGTACGGACTTGTACGGACACCCAAATCCAACCATCTTCCCTAAGCTCCCTTGATGATAAGCTTGATTAATAAATTTTTCACTCAATAATTCATGTAAAGCGTGCATATATGTGTATGGGATTGTAAGGAAACATTACACACGAAAATATTGAAGTTCTTCTCTAAAAAACTTCTATTCATCATCTTCATTACTCTTCTCTTCTAATCTTCTTATTAATCAAGCATATCATCAAGGGAGCTTAGGGAAGATGGTTGGATTTGGGTGTCCGTACAAGTCCGTACAAGTCCGTACGGATCCGTACAAGGCCGTACAAGACCGTACGACCTAAGGGAGCCTCCGGAACGTTTAAGGAAGTCTTGGAGAGTCTTGGAGAGTCTTCTAGAGTCTTCTAGAAGCTGGGCAATGTTTGTCTGTTCCGGGAAGACCACACTCTATTCATCATCTTAATCAAGCATATCATCAAGGGAGCTTAGGGAAGATGGTTGTATTTGGGTGTCCGTACAAGTCCGTACGGATCCGTACAAGTCCGTACAAGTCCGTACGGATCCATACAAGGCCGTACAAGACCGTACGACCTAAGGGGACCTCCGGAACGTTTAAGAAAGTCTTGGAGAGTCTTGGAGAGTCTTCTAGAGTCTTCTAGAAGCTGGGCAATGTTCGGATCATGCACCAAGTCACTAGAGCGTCCAGGTGCATTTGGGCTTGTCCTTGGTCTTCCTTCTTATCCATTTGGTCAAGGAAGGGGCTGGAACCAGGCTGGAACAGGCTGGCATGGTCAAGGGCGCTCCCAAGACTTCTCTCCTATTGGCTGGTTCAAATTAAAGTTAAACCTAGGTTCCCTTGTAATTCTCCTATAACTATGCTATGTAATTCACAGAGATCAATAAGAAATTCTTCTCTAATGTTCTACTATGGTTTTCCTTCTAATTTATCTCAAAATCTCTCATTTATAATCTCTAAAATCTAACATGGTATCAGAGCATTGATCTTGCTCCTATCTATTCCGCTTTATTCTTAATTATTCTCCATTATTCTCCATCATTTCTCCATCATTTCTCCATCAGTTCTCCATCAGTTCTTGTCATTTCTAGTCATTCTCCAAGCTTTTATTCTTTATTTTCTCCTTTCTCACGCTGCTAGCTTCATTTCTCTCTGAGAGAAATTCCTCAAATCCATTGGTGCTGAGATGAGAAAGTTGCTAGCTGTTGATTTTAAGGAGAATAAACAAGAATCAGAGATTATCAAGAGCTGATGAGATTGAAGAAGGTTGAAAGAGATTTCTGGAAAATTATTTCTTGTTATTATCACTCTAGAGCTCGGTTTTCATATGTATACATGTAAGAGAAAGGATTTAAAAAAAAAACAAGACACATAAATTTACAATGGATAAAAGGCTAACACCCTTGACTTCCTAAAATGGTTAAACATGCTAGAATCAAGGCCTGAGCGTCTTTCTTCTTTGGGGAAGGAGTATGGAGCTCGCCTTTACCCAATGGCTCCTCATTTGCTTCTTCTTGGGTTTTCAACCTCTGATCTGCTTAGGATTCAACCGAGAATCCTTTCTTCTAGTTACATCCCAATGTCTAGTTTTGCCACTCATTAAATCATCAACTCCACTCTTCTCCTTACTTGTTGCACACAGCACTTCTCCCTTAGTCTTAGAGCATTCGCCAAGTTCCCAGATACTTGTTATGCACTCCAGCTCCTTCCCTTTGTTATTATGTGAACTCGCATTGCTACTTCCCATGTATGCCTTCTCATCCATATTCTCAACACTCCCCCTCAAGATAGGCTGGTAGGGATCCTTTAAGCCTATCTTGTCATGGATGTACTCACATATACTTAGGGAAGTAGCCTTTGTGAAGATGTCTGCCATCTGGTCTCCACTCTTCACAAACTTAGGGATTATTAGCCCATCTTGAATCTTGCCCCGGATGAAGTGACAATCCACTTCAATGTGTTTTGTTCTCTCATGAAACACTGGATTTGAAGCTATGTGTATTGCGGCTTGGTTATCGCAATAAAGGCTCATTGGTTTGGTTTCTTGAATACCCATATCCTTGAGAAGAGCCTTCAGCCATATCATCTCCTTTGTGACTTCCTTCATTGCTCTATACTCAGCCTCAGCACTTGAAAATGCAATTACCTTCTGTTTTTTACTCCTCCAAGTGACAAGATTTCCTCCTACAAATGTGCAATACCCAGTTGTAGATTTTCTATCTTGTTTGTCTCCAGCATAGTCTGAATCACAATAGGCTTCCACTTCGGTATTTTCATTGCGACTCAACCATATTCCCTTTCCAGGGTTCCCCTTGAGATACCTAAGTATTCTCTCCACCATGCCCCAATGGTGTACTTTCGGAGCTTGCATGTGCTGGCTCACCCTATTCACGGCAAAGCATATATCTGGCCGAGTTATAGTTAAGTAGATTAGTTTTCCAACTAACCTTTGATATTGCTTGACATCAGGCCACATTTCCTCCTTACTCACATCTTGATAGCCTTCTTCAATGGGCGTTTTTGCTGGCTTCGACCCTAACTTGCCAGTTTCCTTTAGTAAGTCAATCACATACTTCCTTTGTGATATAAACATCCCATTTGGCTCTCTGATCATCTCAATGCCCAAGAAATACCTCAGCTCTCCTAGATCTTTTATATCAAACGTGGAGCTCAGAATTTCCTTGGTCCTTTTAACTCCTTCAACGTCATTTCCGGTGATTATGATATCATCTACATAGATAAGAACCGCCACTAGCCCCTCTTTACTCCTCTTGGTGAATAGAGTATGATCAGCTTCTGACTTCACAAATTCCTTCTCCAGCAAGCATCTGCTCAATCTTTGGTACCAGGCCCTCGGAGATTGTTTCAAACCATAAATAGCTTTCCTCAATTCACAGACCTGATTTGTACCTGTACCATATCCTTGTGGAAGAGCCATAAAGACTTCCTCTTCTAGGTCTCCTTGTAAAAAGGCATTTTTTACATCCATTTGCCATAACTCCCATGACAAGTTAACCGCAATGGATAGGAGAACCCTTACGGAATGCAATTTTGCCACCGGAGCAAATGTTTCTGTATAATCTTCTCCATAGACTTGTGTGTACCCCTTTGCCACTAGTCTTGCTTTGTATCTCTCGACTTCACCATTGCTTTTATACTTGATAGTATAAACCCATCTACATCCCACTAGCTTCTTTCCTCTTGGCAGATCAGTCAAATTCCATGTATTGTTTCTCACCATAGAACTGATCTCTTCTTCCATGGCTTTAACCCATCTCTCATCTCTACATGCTTCCTCATATGATGCTGGGACTTGATGTTCATCAATCTTGGTGAGGTAAGCTTGCTGCTCAGCACCTAAATAGGACACTGAACTATATGCTTCAATAGGATATTTTATGTCACTTACGGTTAATTCTCTTCTCTTTGAAGTACATGATCTACTTGGTAAGGGAGGGATGCTGTCGCCTATAGGTTCAGAATCAAAGTCTGCCGTACGCCCAGAACATCCCTCACCTACGGTAGACTTCACCTCAGATCCTATATGCTGTTGTTGAACCGTAGCTAATCCATTGTAATACACTCTAGTGTTTTTCCAATTTTCCGGGCCATGCCTTATCCGTTGGCTTCTTCTTAGAGGGGGTTCTTGAGTTACCTCAACTTCTTCATGTTCAGACTCCCCCTCACCACTTGCAAGTTCTGATTCTTCAACCAGTTCGGAATCCCTTGGTAGTGAGCTTGTATCCGATGAGAGTTGCTCATTGTCTTCTTCTTCCTCTTCACCTCCTTGCTCATTCTGAGATATCCCTTGCTCATCATTACCTCCATTCGAACCATTGACATCTGCCATGATGCTTCTTAGCACTCGCTCTCTGTCTATGCCCGAGCTCACAATGTCATTTAAATCCTCCCATTTTTTTTCTTCAAAATACCCACAATTCTCATCAAAACGCACCTCTCTTGACACATATATCCTATTATTTTCTGGATGGAAACACTTGTATCCCTTCTGAGTGCTTGAGTATCCCACGAAAATACATTTGATGCTTTTTGGCTCAAGTTTACTCCTTAGTGCATCAGGGGTAAATACATAGCATTTACACCCGAAAACTCTTAGGTGATTAATGCTTGGCTTTACTCCATTCAAAATTTCAAATGGAGACTTGTGGCTCAGACTTTCTGTGGGTAAACGATTAATCACATAGCATGCCGCCATCACAGCATCTCCCCAAAATCTCTTAGGCACGCCTCTATCAAACATCATACTTCTAGCCACCTCCAGCAAATGTCTATTCTTTCTCTCGGAAACTCCATTCTGCTGAGGTGTGTATGCACAAGAAGTCTGGTGAATTATCCCATTGTCATCCAGCAACTTCTTGAATCTATTACTCATATACTCTCCACCATTATCACTCCTAAGGATCTTGATCTTTGTACCAAACTGATTCAGTGCATAATTGTAGAATTTTTGAAATGATTCAAATACTTGATCCTTAGAGCTCATTAGAGTTACCCAAGTGTACTTTGACCTTTGATCAATGAAAGACACGAAATACTTATATTGATCTTTTGAAGTACAGGGGGCTGACCACACATCAGAATGTATCAACTCAAAACACTTCTCATACACAGTAGTAGATTCCGGAAACACTTTCCTACAATGTTTCCCTAAGACACATGCTTCACACTCCTTATTAGGTAAGGTGAGGTTGGGCAGGACCATGCTGAGCACCTTGTGACTTGGATGACCAAGGCGTGAGTGCCATAAAGGGCTTGAACCAACCAGCCTAACCGCAAACGACTCCATCACTCCATCTTCTTTATTTAGCAAATACAAACCACCTTCCACATTCCCTACTCCGATTACTTCCTTAGTCTCATTATCCTGAAACTCAACATCATTAGATCCAAAAATAACTTTGCAATCTAGATCCTTAGTTGCTTTATGAACCGAGAGTAAATTAGATGTGAATTCTGGAATGTACAAGGCCTTAGTATTTTTCCTAAACACTTTTAGGTCTCCAATTCCTTCTATTTGAACCTCTTTTCCATTTGCAACTTTAACATTTCCTTCACAAGGCTTAATATTTGTTAACAGCTTGGCATTACAAATCATATTATGACTTGCTCCAGAATCTATTATCACCTTCTCCCTAGCTTTAGAGGTAAAGAAAACCTTACCAGACTCAGCTAGCTTAGCAATACTCTTGATGAGAGCTTCCAGATCGCTTTTCCTCACCAAGTTGTCATTTTCCACGTTTGCTACTCCAGCAAAGTTCCTTGGTCCTTGACTACTTCCTTGGCCATTTCCCCTTAGCCTAGCTGGCTTTAAATGTGGGTGCAAGGTCCAGCATTTTTCCTTAGTATGTCCTTTCATCTTGCAATGCTCACATTCCAGACTCCTTCTTTCTCCATAGAGTTGGCTCCTATGTGCAGCATGTGCCATTTCGCTTGATGCTTTGAACAAGCCCCTAGACCCTTCCTCCTTTTGGATCTGTTGACAGACTTCATTCAGCGTTGGAAGCTTGTCAAAGCGAAGGATGTGTTGAATGAGGCTCTTGTAGGACTCATTTAACGTGAGTAGTAGCCCAAACACCTGGTCCTGTTCCCTCCTCTCATTCAATTCCTTGGGGTCATTTGTTGCTGGCCTGAGCATCTCAAGCTCAGCCCATAATCCTCTAAATACCCCAAATAGATCTTTGAATGCCTTTCCATCCTGCTGAAGGTCATTCAACGCTTTCTTCACCTCAAAAATCCTAGAAATGTTTGAGATGTCTCCATACACTCCTTTGAGTGTGTCCCACAGCTCCTTGGCTGTCTCACAGTAGGAGTAAGCAGCGAGTATTGATGGCTCTAGAGAGCTCTGGAGCACCGCAAGAACTTGTTGGTCTTCTTGCTCCCACTTCTGCCCCTTCACAATGCCATCACCCACTGCTCCTTCTCCAGCTACCTCTTCCCCAGCAGCCTCCTCTGGAGTTTCCACATAACTCCATAGACCTCTGCTTCTTAGAGCAGTTCTTGTAGTCCTTGACCACAGCAAGTAGTTGCTCCCTTTGAAGACAACTGGCAATACCACTTGTTTCTGCATCTCCATAGGCTTTTTCCAACAAGCAGCTTGAGAATATGAAGAGAAATAAGGGAAAAAAAAATGAGAGAGAGATTTTTAGATGAGAAAGAAACAGTTTAGAAGATTTTCAAGGATCTCTAAACATGCTCTGATACCATGTTGATTTTAAGGAGAATAAACAAGAGTCAGAGATTATCAAGAGCTGATGAGATTGAAGAAGGTTGAAAGAGATTTCTGGAAAATTATTTCTTGTTATTATCACTCTAGAGCTCGGTTTTCATATGTATACATGTAAGAGAAAGGATTTAAAAAAAAAAACAAGACACATAAATTTACAATGGATAAAAGGCTAACACCCTTGACTTCCTAAAATGGTTAAACATGCTAGAATCAAGGCCTGAGCGTCTTTCTTCTTTGGGGAAGGAGTATGGAGCTCGCCTTTACCCAATGGCTCCTCATTTGCTTCTTCTTGGGTTTTCAACCTCTGATCTGCTTAGGATTCAACCGAGAATCCTTTCTTCTAGTTACATCCCAATGTCTAGTTTTGCCACTCATTAAATCATCAACTCCACTCTTCTCCTTACTTGTTGCACACAGCACTTCTCCCTTAGTCTTAGAGCATTCGCCAAGTTCCCAGATACTTGTTATGCACTCCAGCTCCTTCCCTTTGTTATTATGTGAACTCGCATTGCTACTTCCCATGTATGCCTTCTCATCCATATTCTCAACACTAGCTTTGTGATTTTCACTTCTTTTTCTTCTTTTCACGTTGCTAGCTTCATTTCTCTCTGAGAGAAATTCCTCAAATCCATTGGTGCTGAGTTGAGAAAGTTGCTAGCTTTGTGATTAAACACCAAGAAGATCATGGAAAATCTAAAAACCATGATCATTCCGGTTACACTCAAAGGGATCAATTACTTGCTGTGGGCAAGAACAACAAAGACTGCTTTGTGTGGAAGAGGTTTGTGGAGACACATTGAGATCACACAAAACCCAAAAGAAGACACACAAGATGAAGAAAATGAGACCAAGACCGAGGAGGAAATCAAATGGTTTCAAGAGGACCAAACGGTGTTGGGTCTCCTTCAAAACTCACTAGACACATCAATCCTAGAGGCATACTCCTATTGTGACACGGCAAAGGAGCTTTGGGATACATTAAAGAATGTTTACGGGAACGTCTCCAACTTGACCCGGGTCTTTGAAGTGAAAAGGGCAATCAACAATCTCAACCAAGAGGATCTAGAATTTACTCAACACTTTGGGAAATTTAGATCTCTTTGGGCTGAATTAGAGATGTTACGTCCAAGCACTAAGGATTTTTCAATCATTGAAGAAAGGAGAGAACAAGATAAGGTCTTTGGTTTACTTCTCACACTCAATCCGGCATTTAATGACCTCATAAAACACATCTTGAGATCGGAGAAGCTCCCTAGCCTCGATGTAGTTTGTGCAAAAATTCAAAAGGAACAAGGGTCCTTTGGTCTCTTTAGTAGAAAACAAGAACTCCCAACGGCTAATAAAGGCAATTACCAACCAAGTCATGGCTACAAAGGCAAGAATAGGAAAACATGCGATCATTGCAAGAAAGATGGTCATACAAGGGAGGATTGCTGGATCCTTCATCCACATCTCAAGCCCAAAGATTGGCAACCAAGGGAGTTCAAACCAAGGAAGTTTCAAGCTCATCAAGCACAAGAAGCGCCAAGCTCCTCAACCGCAACCAAACAACCTCAAACCGAAAACTCAAAGCAAGGAGATGAGATGGCCATGGTAGCATACTCGAATGACGTGGTGCGCAAGTCAGACCTAGAGGCACTCATTCGATCCATTGCTTCATTAAAGGAGTCCGGTATCACCTACTTTGCTACTAAACCTACTAAAACTAGCACTTCTCTTGTTATTGATTCTGGAGCTTCTCATCACATGATTAGTAATCCAAATTTGATTAGTAACATTAAAACTGCTAGTGGAAATGTAGTGATTGCTAATGGTGATAAAACTATTTGACAAAGAATCTCAAGCTTTCTACATGCCATCTTTCACTTCGAATCTTGTATCGGTTAAGAGAGCTACTACTGATCTTGATGCTTATGCTATCTTTGGGCCTAATAGTTTCCATTTTCAGGATATTAAGACCGGAAGGGTTCTTGGAGAAGGAAACACAAAAGGAGACTTATACATCTTAGAAGATTCTTCAAACAATCCTACTTTATCAAGTTTTAATTCATGCTTCGCTAGTAGTTCTAATGCAATATGGCACGCTAGATTGGGACATCCTCACTCGCATGCCTTGGAAATAATATTTCCTAATATTTCGTTTAATAACTCGGTTTGTGAGTCTTGTATTTTAGGAAAACATTGTAAAAGTGTATTTCCTAAGTCCTCTACCATATATGAAAAATGTTTTGATTTGGTCCACTTGGATGTATGGACTTCCCCATGTTTATCAAGAGATAATAATAAGTACTTTGTGACATTTATTGATGAAAAGTCGAAATACACTTGGATCACCTTAATGCCATCTAAAGATAGAGTATTTGACGCTTTCATTAATTTTCAGAACTACATTACTAATCAATTCAAAACAAATGTTAAGGTACTTCAAACGGATAATGGAGGGGAATATACAAGCCACAAATTCAAAGAACACTTAGCTAAGCATGGAATAATCCACCAAACAAGCTGCCCATACACACCTCAACAAAATGGTGTAGCTGAAAGAAAGAATAGGTATCTCATGGAAGTAGCTAGAGCCATGATGTTCCATTCCAACCTGCCAAGAAACTTCTGGGGAGATGCAGTCATGACGGCCTGCTAACTTATCAACCGAATTCCAACAAGAGTCCTAAAGGACGTCTCTCCCTTTGAAGTTTTAAATCACAATAAACCCTTTATCAATCACTTACGGGTTCTTGGATGTTTGTGTTTTGTATTTGTCCCAGGTGCTCAGAGGGACAAACTAGAAGCCAAAAGCACAAGATGTGTATTCATAGGCTATTCTACTACTCAAAAGGGGTATAAGTGTGATGACCCCATTCGGAAGTGTACCCTGGTTTCAAGAGACGTGAAGTTCATAGAAAACCAAGGATACTTTGACAAGAAGCAGAATTGGGATAATGTTAAAGACCTAGCCTGCTCTCCTTCAGATAGGGCCGGCAGCTTAGAGTTCATACTCAATCATCTGGGAAATCCTGCTCCAAGGGACTCTCATCAAGAGCAACCGGAGCAGGAACCGCAAGGAGGACCAAATTCCGAAAATAACAATGAAGAGGAAGCAAACAACTTAGATAATGGTAATCAAGAACAAGCTCATCATGAAGAAGAAGTCACTGGAGGAATGGAGCCAATGGTTAGTCAAGACCATGAGAGTGAAGAAATTAGTGCTCCTCAGCTTAGAAGAAGCACAAGGCTGAAGTATGGACCAGATCATTGGAAACAAACAAGGGTCTATTACAACAGCCAAGCCGTGGCTCATCCTCTCCAAGCGGTCTGTTCTCTTGCCCTCTTGCCATCAGAACACCAAGCATTCCTTGGGAAGATTGATCAACACCAAATTCCGAGCTCCTATGAAGAAGCTGTTGAGAATATGGATGTGAAGGTCTGTGCACGTGAAAGGAGAGGGGACAATATCAAAGGGAAAGAGTTAGCATGTATAGCAAGTGTGTTGGAATATGGTGAAAGCTCAGGAGTAAAAAAAGAGAAGGTATACCATGCATTGCACATGAAATAAAACACCAATGAGTAGCTAAGATCAACTAAAATGAGACCAAACAAGAAGTGGAGAAGGAACTAAATTGGTTAGAAGCAGACCAGTTTTTTCTCACTCAGCACAAGTGGAGCAAGTTGCAAAGAGGAGTAGGTGGGAGCAGTTGGGAGAAGCATGGCTCGCCTATACTTGTGTAGAGGTGTTGGTGAGATATTTTTCACTCAATAATTCATGTAAATCGTGCATATATGTGTATGGGATTGTAAGGAAACATATCACACGAAATTATAAACTTCTATTCATCATCTTCATCACTCCTATCTTCTAATCTTCCTCTCTTAAAATCATCTTCATATCCTCTAAAATCTACATGGTATCAGAGCACTTAAGGTCCTAAACAAGATCTTAAACTCATTCATATCTCTCAAACATTTCAAATCACTCTTTTTTTTCTGTTTCGTGTGTACTATTCACCAAAAATTTCAAGTCATGGAAAGCTCCAAGAATATGGTTCTACCAGTTATTCTCAAGGGGAATAACTATATTTTGTGGTCAAGGACCACAAAGACAGTCCTAAGAGGAAGAGGGCTGTGGGAGTATGTTGATAGCTTGGTGGGAAATGCTGAAGAAGGAAGGGCTGAAGAGGGCAGTATGATGGAGAGGAAGCGGGAGCAAGAAGATGCTCAAGTCTTGGCTGCACTTCAAAGCTCCCTTGAGCCATCTATTCTGGCGGCCTATTCATACTGTGAGAACTCCAAGGAGCTGTGGGAGACGCTCAAGGGAGTTTATGGAGACATCTCAAACATTTCAAGGATCTTTGAGGTGAAGAAGGCATTGAATGACCTTCAGCAGAATGGGAAGGCGTTCAAGGACTTGTTTGGGGAGTTTAGAGGGTTGTGGGCAGAGCTGGAAATGCTTAGACCTACAACAAACGACCCAAAGGAGTTGAATGAGAGGAGAGAGCAAGATCAAGTGTTTGGTCTCTTACTCACACTTGATGACTCTTACAAGGGACTCATTCAGCATATCCTTCGATTTGACAAGCTTCCAACATTAAATGAAGTGTGTCAACAAGTTCAGAAAAAGGAAGGTGCTAGAGTGTTGTTTAAACCCGCTAGTGAGATGGCGCATGTGGTGCAAAGAAGTTTTGGGCATGGAGAAAGGAGAGCTGTTGAGTGTAGCCATTGTAGGATGAAAGGGCACACTAAGGAGAAGTGCTGGACACTTTACCCGCACTTGAAACCAGCCCGGCTAAGAGGAAATGGCCAGGGAAGTAGTCAAGGCTCTAGGAACTTTGCGGGTGTAACTAGCATGGAAGGAGACCAATTGGTGAGGAAGAGCGATTTGGAGGGCCTCATCAAGAGTATCTCAAAGCTAGCGGAATCTGGTAAGGGTTTCTTTACCTCTAAGGCTAAGAGAAACGTGATAATAGATTCTGGAGCAAGTCATAATATGATTTGTGATGCTAAGTTGCTGGAGAATGTAGAACCGCATAAGGGTAGTGTTAGGATAGCAAACGGGAAAGAAGTTCCAATAGAGGGGGTTGGGGACTTAGAGGTGTTTGGGAAGAGAACTAAAGCCCTATATATCCCAGAATTTACTTCGAATTTGCTATCGGTTCATAAGGCAACTAAGGACTTGAATTGTAAAGTTGTTTTTGGAGTTAATGGTGTTGAGTTTCAGGATAATGAAACCAAAGATGCTATCGGATCAGGGGGTGTGAAAGATGGTCTGTACATATTGAATAAAAAGGATAAAGAGTTGAAAGCGCTTGCGGTCAGTTCGGTTGGATCAAGCCCTTTATGGCATTCTCGCCTTGGTCACCCAAGTCACAAGGTGCTCAGCATGGTCTTGCCCAACCATTCAGTACCCAAGGAGGCGTGTGAAGCATGTATTTTGGGGAAGCATTGTAGGAAAGTGTTTCCAGAATCTACTACTATGTATAAGAAGTCTTTTGAGTTAATACACTCTGATGTATGGTCTGCTCCGTGTACTTCAAGAGATCAATATAAGTACTTTGTTTCCTTCATCGATCAAAAATCAAAGTATACATGGGTAACATTGATGCGCTCTAAGGATCAAGTGCTTGAATCATTTCAGAACTTCTATAACTATGTGCTCAATCAGTATGATACCAAGATTAAGATACTAAGAAGTGATAATGGCGGAGAATACATGAGCATACAGTTTAGGGAGTTTGTGAATGAGAAAGGGATAGTACATCAGACAACTTGCGCCTATATACCTCAACAAAATGGGATAGCAGAGAGGAAGAATAGACATTTGTTAGAAGTGGCTAGGAGCATGATGTTTGATAGGGGAGTTCCTAAGAATCTGTGGGGAGATGCAGTGATGGCGGCAGCTTACTTAATCAACCGCATACCCACTGAAAGCTTGAGTTACAAGTCACCATTTGAAGTTTTGAATGGTGTGAAGCCGAGTATCAGTCACTTGAGAGTCTTTGGGTGTAGATGCTATGTCCTTGTTCCAGAGGCACAAAGAAATAAGTTAGAGCCAAAGAGTATTAAGTGTGTGTTTGTGGGATACTCAAGTACTCAAAAAGGATACAAATGTCTTAACCCGGAGACTAATAGAATGTATGTGTCAAGGGAGGTGCAATTTGAGGAAGAGTATGGTTACTTCGAAAAAAAGAAATGGGAAGACTTAGATGAGATTATGGACTCAAATGCAGATAGAGATCAAGTTCTAAGAAGCATTTGGGAAAGCATAGATGGCCGGGAGAGTGATGATAATGAGCAGAGGGGTGAAGAAGAAGTAGAAGAAAGTGAGCAGCTTCCGATAGTTCTGGATACTTTACCATTAGACTCAGAACTGGTAGAAGAAGAGGAGAGTACAAGAGGTGAGGGGGAGATAGAATCTGAAGAAGTGGAAGAAGTGCAAGCTCCTCAATTAAGAAGAAGCCAAAGGATAAGACACGGACCTGAAAATTGGAAAAATACTAGAGTGTATTACAATGGGATGGCTATGGCTTATCAAGATCACATGGGAACTGATGTTGTGCTTGGGACAAGAGAGGGATGTACTGGGCGTACGGCAGGCTTAGATCCTGATCCTATAGGCGACAGCGTCTCCTTCTTGTCCCTTAAGCATAACACCGCACAAGAAGAGAAGATAGCCATAAGATATCCTATTGAAGAATACTACTCGGTTTCTAATACTCCAGCTGATCATCAGGCATTTCTGAGCACTATTGATAGAAAAGTACCTAATTCTTATGAGGAAGCAAGCATGGACAAGTTATGGGTTGATGCCATGAGGGAAGAGATTGCATCTATGTTGAGAAATAATACTTGGGACTTGACAAAATTGCCTAGTGGGAAGAAACTTGTGGGATGTAGATGGGTGTATACTATCAAATACAAGAGCAATGGTGAAATTGAGAGGTATAAAGCTAGACTAGTGGCAAAAGGATATACACAAGTATATGGAGAAGATTATACTGAAACTTTTGCTCCAGTAGCGAAGTTGCACTCGGTGAGGGTTCTACTATCCATTGCCATTAATCTGTCATGGAATTTGTGGCAAATGGATGTGAGAAACGCTTTCTTACAAGGGGATTTAGAAGAAGAAGTGTTTATGGAACTTCCACAAGGTTATGGAGCAAGTTCAGATCAAGTGTGTAGATTAAAGAAGGCTATATACGGCTTGAAACAATCTCCTAGAGCTTGGTACCAACGGTTAAGCCGGTGCCTGTTGGAGAAAGGGTTTGTAAAATCTGAAGCGGATCACTCTCTCTTTACCAAAAGGAGCAAAAATGGGATAGTTGTGGTGCTTATCTACGTGGATGACATTATTGTTACGGGAAGTGATTGTGAGGAGATGAAACGGACTAAGGAGGATCTAAACTCTACGTTTGATATAAAAGACCTAGGAGAGCTCAAATACTTCCTAGGAATTGAGATGAGCAGAGAGGAAAAGGGAATGTTTATATCGCAAAGGAAGTATGTGATCGACTTACTAAAAGAAACTGGGAAGCTTGGGTGTAAACCGGCTAAGACTCCTATTGAAGAAGGTTACCAAGAAGAGAGCAACGTGGAGATATGGTCTGACATCAAGCAGTACCAAAGGTTAGTTGGTAAACTAATCTATTTGACCATAACAAGGCCAGATATTTGTTTTGCGGTGAATAAAGTAAGTCAACACATGCAAGCGCCAACAACACACCATTGGGGAATGATTGAAAGGATCTTGAGATATCTAAAAGGAAACCCAGGAAGAGGTATTTGGCTAGAGTGTCATGGAAGAGCAGATGTAGAAGCGTTTTGTGATGCGGATTGGGCTGGGGATAGACAAGATAGAAAGTCTACAACCGGTTATTGTACATTCGTAGGTGGGAATCTTGTCACCTGGAGAAGCAAAAAACAAAAGGTAATCTCTCTATCTAGTGCTGAAGCTGAGTATAGAGCAATGAGAGAAGCCACAAAAGAAATGATATGGCTGAAGGCGCTTCTACATGACTTGGGAGTTCAAGAAGACAAACCAATGACATTGTATTGTGATAACCAAGCAGCAATACACATAGCTTCAAACCCGGTGTTTCATGAAAGGACAAAACACATTGAGGTGGATTGTCATTTCATCCGAGACAAGATTCAGGAGGGAGTTGTGGTTCCCAAGTTTGTGAAGAGTGGAGAACAAATGGCGGATATATTTACAAAGGCTACTTTTTCACGCATCTGTGAATACATCCATGGCAAGATCGGCTTAATGGACCCCTACCAGCCTATCTTGAGGGGGAGTGTTGAGAATATGGATGTGAAGGTCTGTGCACGTGAAAGGAGAGGGGACAATATCAAAGGGAAAGAGTTAGCATGTATAGCAAGTGTGTTGGAATATGGTGAAAGCTCAGGAGTAAAAAAAGAGAAGGTATACCATGCATTGCACATGAAATAAAACACCAATGAGTAGCTAAGATCAACTAAAATGAGACCAAACAAGAAGTGGAGAAGGAACTAAATTGGTTAGAAGCAGACCAGTTTTTTCTCACTCAGCACAAGTGGAGCAAGTTGCAAAGAGGAGTAGGTGGGAGCAGTTGGGAGAAGCATGGCTCGCCTATACTTGTGTAGAGGTGTTGGTGAGATATTTTTCACTCAATAATTCATGTAAATCGTGCATATATGTGTATGGGATTGTAAGGAAACATAACACACGAAATTATAAACTTCTATTCATCATCTTCATCACTCCTATCTTCTAATCTTCCTCCCTTAAAATCATCTTCATATCCTCTAAAATCTACAGAAGCAAAAGAACACAAAGAATGGTTAGCTGCGGTGGATGCTGAGATAGGAGCAATGGATAAGAATCATACTTGGGATGAAACGGAGCTTCCAAAGGGAAAGAAGGCAGTAAGTTCCAAGTGGGTATTTACAATAAAATATCAATCTAATGGGGAGATTGAGCGGTACAAAGCCAGATTGGTAACCAGAGGTTTCACCCAGACATATGGAGCTGATTATACCGATACCTTTGCGCCCATGGCAAAGCTTCACACAGTTAGGGTTATCTTGTCCTTAGCCACAAATCTATCATGGGATCTATGGCAAATGGACGTGAAGAACGCCTTTCTTCAAGGAGAATTGGAAGAGGAAGTGTACATGACTCCACCACCCGGATTAGAGCACACAATCAGCCCCGGAAAAGTCTTAAGGTTAAGAAAGGCAATTTATGGATTAAAGCAATCACCGAGGGCCTGGTATCATAAACTGAGCTTCACTCTAATTGCTCGAGGATTTAGCCGGTCAGAAGCTGACCATACCTTGTTCACTCACCAGAACTCCCGTGGGCTTATTGTGGTATTGGTTTATGTGGATGACTTGATCATCTCAGGTAGTGATCAAGTTGGGGTTCAAGGGTCCTTTGGTCTCTTTAGTAGAAAACAAGAACTCCCAACGGCTAATAAAGGCAATTACCAACCAAGTCATGGCTACAAAGGCAAGAATAGGAAAACATGCGATCATTGCAAGAAAGATGGTCATACAAGGGAGGATTGCTGGATCCTTCATCCACATCTCTGTTGAGAATATGGATGAGAAGGCATACATGGGAAGTAGCAATGCGAGTTCACATAATAACAAAGGGAAGGAGCTGGAGTGCATAACAAGTATCTGGGAACTTGGCGAATGCTCTAAGACTAAGGGAGAAGTGCTGTGTGCAACAAGTAAGGAGAAGAGTGGAGTTGATGATTTAATGAGTGGCAAAACTAGACATTGGGATGTAACTAGAAGAAAGGATTCTCGGTTGAATCCTAAGCAGATCAGAGGTTGAAAACCCAAGAAGAAGCAAATGAGGAGCCATTGGGTAAAGGCGAGCTCCATACTCCTTCCCCAAAGAAGAAAGACGCTCAGGCCTTGATTCTAGCATGTTTAACCATTTTAGGAAGTCAAGGGTGTTAGCCTTTTATCCATTGTAAATTTATGTGTCTTGTTTTTTTTTAAATCCTTTCTCTTACATGTATACATATGAAAACCGAGCTCTAGAGTGATAATAACAAGAAATAATTTTCCAGAAATCTCTTTCAACCTTCTTCAATCTCATCAGCTCTTGATAATCTCTGATTCTTGTTTATTCTCCTTAAAATCAACATGGTATCAGAGCATGTTTAGAGATCCTTGAAAATCTTCTAAACTGTTTCTTTCTCATCTAAAAATCTCTCTCTCATTTTTTTTTCCCTTATTTCTCTTCATATTCTCAAGCTGCTTGTTGGAAAAAGCCTATGGAGATGCAGAAACAAGTGGTATTGCCAGTTGTCTTCAAAGGGAGCAACTACTTGCTGTGGTCAAGGACTACAAGAACTGCTCTAAGAAGCAGAGGTCTATGGAGTTATGTGGAAACTCCAGAGGAGGCTGCTGGGGAAGAGGTAGCTGGAGAAGGAGCAGTGGGTGATGGCATTGTGAAGGGGCAGAAGTGGGAGCAAGAAGACCAACAAGTTCTTGCGGTGCTCCAGAGCTCTCTAGAGCCATCAATACTCGCTGCTTACTCCTACTGTGAGACAGCCAAGGAGCTGTGGGACACACTCAAAGGAGTGTATGGAGACATCTCAAACATTTCTAGGATTTTTGAGGTGAAGAAAGCGTTGAATGACCTTCAGCAGGATGGAAAGGCATTCAAAGATCTATTTGGGGTATTTAGAGGATTATGGGCTGAGCTTGAGATGCTCAGGCCAGCAACAAATGACCCCAAGGAATTGAATGAGAGGAGGGAACAGGACCAGGTGTTTGGGCTACTACTCACGTTAAATGAGTCCTACAAGAGCCTCATTCAACACATCCTTCGCTTTGACAAGCTTCCAACGCTGAATGAAGTCTGTCAACAGATCCAAAAGGAGGAAGGGTCTAGGGGCTTGTTCAAAGCATCAAGCGAAATGGCACATGCTGCACATAGGAGCCAACTCTATGGAGAAAGAAGGAGTCTGGAATGTGAGCATTGCAAGATGAAAGGACATACTAAGGAAAAATGCTGGACCTTGCACCCACATTTAAAGCCAGCTAGGCTAAGGGGAAATGGCCAAGGAAGTAGTCAAGGACCAAGGAACTTTGCTGGAGTAGCAAACGTGGAAAATGACAACTTGGTGAGGAAAAGCGATCTGGAAGCTCTCATCAAGAGTATTGCTAAGCTAGCTGAGTCTGGTAAGGTTTTCTTTACCTCTAAAGCTAGGGAGAAGGTGATAATAGATTCTGGAGCAAGTCATAATATGATTTGTAATGCCAAGCTGTTAACAAATATTAAGCCTTGTGAAGGAAATGTTAAAGTTGCAAATGGAAAAGAGGTTCAAATAGAAGGAATTGGAGACCTAAAAGTGTTTAGGAAAAATACTAAGGCCTTGTACATTCCAGAATTCACATCTAATTTACTCTCGGTTCATAAAGCAACTAAGGATCTAGATTGCAAAGTTATTTTTGGATCTAATGATGTTGAGTTTCAGGATAATGAGACTAAGGAAGTAATCGGAGTAGGGAATGTGGAAGGTGGTTTGTATTTGCTAAATAAAGAAGATGGAGTGATGGAGTCGTTTGCGGTTAGGCTGGTTGGTTCAAGCCCTTTATGGCACTCACGCCTTGGTCATCCAAGTCACAAGGTGCTCAGCATGGTCCTGCCCAACCTCACCTTACCTAATAAGGAGTGTGAAGCATGTGTCTTAGGGAAACATTGTAGGAAAGTGTTTCCGGAATCTACTACTGTGTATGAGAAGTGTTTTGAGTTGATACATTCTGATGTGTGGTCAGCCCCCTGTACTTCAAAAGATCAATATAAGTATTTCGTGTCTTTCATTGATCAAAGGTCAAAGTACACTTGGGTAACTCTAATGAGCTCTAAGGATCAAGTATTTGAATCATTTCAAAAATTCTACAATTATGCACTGAATCAGTTTGGTACAAAGATCAAGATCCTTAGGAGTGATAATGGTGGAGAGTATATGAGTAATAGATTCAAGAAGTTGCTGGATGACAATGGGATAATTCACCAGACTTCTTGTGCATACACACCTCAGCAGAATGGAGTTTCCGAGAGAAAGAATAGACATTTGCTGGAGGTGGCTAGAAGTATGATGTTTGATAGAGGCGTGCCTAAGAGATTTTGGGGAGATGCTGTGATGGCGGCATGCTATGTGATTAATCGTTTACCCACAGAAAGTCTGAGCCACAAGTCTCCATTTGAAATTTTGAATGGAGTAAAGCCAAGCATTAATCACCTAAGAGTTTTCGGGTGTAAATGCTATGTATTTACCCCTGATGCACTAAGGAGTAAACTTGAGCCAAAAAGCATCAAATGTATTTTCGTGGGATACTCAAGCACTCAGAAGGGATACAAGTGTTTCCATCCAGAAAATAATAGGATATATGTGTCAAGAGAGGTGCGTTTTGATGAGAATTGTGGGTATTTTGAAGAAAAAAAATGGGAGGATTTAAATGACATTGTGAGCTCGGGCATAGACAGAGAGCGAGTGCTAAGAAGCATCATGGCAGATGTCAATGGTTCGAATGGAGGTAATGATGAGCAAGGGATATCTCAGAATGAGCAAGGAGGTGAAGAGGAAGAAGAAGACAATGAGCAACTCTCATCGGATACAAGCTCACTACCAAGGGATTCCGAACTGGTTGAAGAATCAGAACTTGCAAGTGGTGAGGGGGAGTCTGAACATGAAGAAGTTGAGGTAACTCAAGAACCCCCTCTAAGAAGAAGCCAACGGATAAGGCATGGCCCGGAAAATTGGAAAAACACTAGAGTGTATTACAATGGATTAGCTACGGTTCAACAACAGCATATAGGATCTGAGGTGAAGTCTACCGTAGGTGAGGGATGTTCTGGGCGTACGGCAGACTTTGATTCTGAACCTATAGGCGACAGCATCCCTCCCTTACCAAGTAGATCATGTACTTCAAAGAGAAGAGAATTAACCGTAAGTGACATAAAATATCCTATTGAAGCATATAGTTCAGTGTCCTATTTAGGTGCTGAGCAGCAAGCTTACCTCACCAAGATTGATGAACATCAAGTCCCAGCATCATATGAGGAAGCATGTAGAGATGAGAGATGGGTTAAAGCCATGGAAGAAGAGATCAGTTCTATGGTGAGAAACAATACATGGAATTTGACTGATCTGCCAAGAGGAAAGAAGCTAGTGGGATGTAGATGGGTTTATACTATCAAGTATAAAAGCAATGGTGAAGTCGAGAGATACAAAGCAAGACTAGTGGCAAAGGGGTACACACAAGTCTATGGAGAAGATTATACAGAAACATTTGCTCCGGTGGCAAAATTGCATTCCGTAAGGGTTCTCCTATCCATTGCGGTTAACTTGTCATGGGAGTTATGGCAAATGGATGTAAAAAATGCCTTTTTACAAGGAGACCTAGAAGAGGAAGTCTTTATGGCTCTTCCACAAGGATATGGTACAGGTACAAATCAGGTCTGTGAATTGAGGAAAGCTATTTATGGTTTGAAACAATCTCCGAGGGCCTGGTACCAAAGATTGAGCAGATGCTTGCTGGAGAAGGAATTTGTGAAGTCAGAAGCTGATCATACTCTATTCACCAAGAGGAGTAAAGAGGGGCTAGTGGCGGTTCTTATCTATGTAGATGATATCATAATCACCGGAAATGACGTTGAAGGAGTTAAAAGGACCAAGGAAATTCTGAGCTCCACGTTTGATATAAAAGATCTAGGAGAGCTGAGGTATTTCTTGGGCATTGAGATGATCAGAGAGCCAAATGGGATGTTTATATCACAAAGGAAGTATGTGATTGACTTACTAAAGGAAACTGGCAAGTTAGGGTCGAAGCCAGCAAAAACGCCCATTGAAGAAGGCTATCAAGATGTGAGTAAGGAGGAAATGTGGCCTGATGTCAAGCAATATCAAAGGTTAGTTGGAAAACTAATCTACTTAACTATAACTCGGCCAGATATATGCTTTGCCGTGAATAGGGTGAGCCAGCACATGCAAGCTCCGAAAGTACACCATTGGGGCATGGTGGAGAGAATACTTAGGTATCTCAAGGGGAACCCTGGAAAGGGAATATGGTTGAGTCGCAATGAAAATACCGAAGTGGAAGCCTATTGTGATTCAGACTATGCTGGAGACAAACAAGATAGAAAATCTACAACTGGGTATTGCACATTTGTAGGAGGAAATCTTGTCACTTGGAGGAGTAAAAAACAGAAGGTAATTGCATTGTCAAGTGCTGAGGCTGAGTATAGAGCAATGAAGGAAGTCACAAAGGAGATGATATGGCTGAAGGCTCTTCTCAAGGATATGGGTATTCAAGAAACCAAACCAATGAGCCTTTATTGCGATAACCAAGCCGCAATACACATAGCTTCAAATCCAGTGTTTCATGAGAGAACAAAACACATTGAAGTGGATTGTCACTTCATCCGGGGCAAGATTCAAGATGGGCTAATAATCCCTAAGTTTGTGAAGAGTGGAGACCAGATGGCAGACATCTTCACAAAGGCTACTTCCCTAAGTATATGTGAGTACATCCATGACAAGATAGGCTTAAAGGATCCCTACCAGCCTATCTTGAGGGGGAGTGTTGAGAATATGGATGAGAAGGCATACATGGGAAGTAGCAATGCGAGTTCACATAATAACAAAGGGAAGGAGCTGGAGTGCATAACAAGTATCTGGGAACTTGGCGAATGCTCTAAGACTAAGGGAGAAGTGCTGTGTGCAACAAGTAAGGAGAAGAGTGGAGTTGATGATTTAATGAGTGGCAAAACTAGACATTGGGATGTAACTAGAAGAAAGGATTCTCGGTTGAATCCTAAGCAGATCAGAGGTTGAAAACCCAAGAAGAAGCAAATGAGGAGCCATTGGGTAAAGGCGAGCTCCATACTCCTTCCCCAAAGAAGAAAGACGCTCAGGCCTTGATTCTAGCATGTTTAACCATTTTAGGAAGTCAAGGGTGTTAGCCTTTTATCCATTGTAAATTTATGTGTCTTGTTTTTTTTTAAATCCTTTCTCTTACATGTATACATATGAAAACCGAGCTCTAGAGTGATAATAACAAGAAATAATTTTCCAGAAATCTCTTTCAACCTTCTTCAATCTCATCAGCTCTTGATAATCTCTGATTCTTGTTTATTCTCCTTAAAATCAACAATCTCAAGCCCAAAGATTGGCAACCAAGGGAGTTCAAACCAAGGAAGTTTCAAGCTCATCAAGCACAAGAAGCGCCAAGTTCCTCAACCGCAACCAAACAACGTCAAACCGAAAACTCAAAGCAAGGAGATGAGATGGCCATGGTAGCATACTCGAATGACGTGGTGCGCAAGTCAGACCTAGAGGCACTCATTCGATCCATTGCTGCACTAAAGGAGTCCGGTATCACCTACTTTGCTACTAAACCTACTAAAACTAGCACTTCTCTTGTTATTGATTCCGGAGCTTCTCATCACATGATTAGTAATCCAAATTTGATTAGTAACATTAAAACTGCTAGTGGAAATGTAGTGATTGCTAATAGTGATAAAATACCGGTTAAAGGGATAGGAAGTTTAAGACTATTTGACAAAGAATCTCAAGCTTTCTACATGCCATCTTTCACTTCGAATCTTGTATCGGTTAAGAGAGCTACTACTGATCTTGATGCTTATGCTATCTTTGGGCCTAATAGTTTCCATTTTCAGGATATTAAGACCGGAAGGGTTCTTGGAGAAGGAAACACAAAAGGAGACTTATACATCTTAGAAGATTCTTCAAACAATCCTACTTTATCAAGTTTTAATTCATGCTTAGCTAGTAGTTCTAATGCAATATGGCAAGCTAGATTGGGACATCCTCACTCGCGTGCCTTGGAAATAATATTGCCTAATATTTTGTTTAATAACTCGGTTTGTGAGTCTTGTATTTTAGGAAAACATTGTAAAAATGTGTTGGCTAAGTCCTCTACCATATATGAAAAATGTTTTGATTTGGTCCACTCGGATGTAAGGACTTCCCAATGTCTATCAAGATATAATAATAAGTACTTTCTGACATTTATTGAGGAAAAGTCGAAATACACTTGGATCACCTTAATGCCATCTAAAGATAGAGTATTTGACGCTTTCATTAATTTTCAGAACTACATTACTAATCAATTCAAAACAAATGTTAAAGTACTTCGAACGGATAATGGAGGGGAATATACAAGCCACAAATTCAAAGAACACTTAGCTAAGCATGGAATAATCCACCAAACAAGCTGCCCATACACACCTCAACAAAATGGTGTAGCTGAAAGAAAGAATAGGCATCTCATGGAAGTAGCTAGAGCCATGATGTTCCATTCCAACCTGCCAAGAAACTTCTGGGGAGATGCAGTCATGACGACCTGCTATCTTATCAACCGAATTCCAACAAGAGTCCTAAAGGACGTCTCTCCCTTTGAAGTTTTAAATCACAATAAACCCTTTATCAATCACTTACGGGTTCTTGGATGTTCGTGTTTTGTATTTGTCCCAGGTACTCAGAGGGACAAACTAGAAGCCAAAAGCACAAGATGTGTATTCATAGGCTATTCTACTACTCAAAAGGGGTATAAGTGTTATGACCCCATCCGGAAGTGTACCCTGGTTTCAAGAGACGTGAAGTTCATAGAAAACCAAGGATACTTTGACAAGAAGCAGAATTGGGATAATGTTAAAGACCTAGCCCACTCTCCTTCAGATAGGGCCGGCAGCTTAGAGTTCATACTCAATCATCTGGGAAATCCTGCTCCAAGGGACTCTCATCAAGAGCAACCGGAGCAGGAACCGCAAGGAGGACCAAATTCCAAAAATAACAATGAAGAGGAAGCAAACAATTTAGATAATGGTAATCAAGAACAAGCTCATCATCAAGAAGAAATCACTGGAGGAATGGAGCCAATGGTTAGTCAAGACCATGAGAGTGAAGAAATTAGTGCTCCTCAGCTTAGAAGAAGCACAAGGCTGAAGTATGGACCAGATCATTGGAAACAAACAAGGGTCTATTACAACAGCCAAGCCGTGGCTCATCCTCTCCAAGCGGTCTGTTCTCTTGCCCTCTTGCCATCAAAACACCAAGCATTCCTTGGGAAGATTGATCAACACCAAATTCCGAGCTCCTATGAAGAAGCAAAAGAACACAAAGAATGGTTAGCTGCGATGGATGCTGAGATAGGAGCAATGGATAAGAATCATACTTGGGATGAAACGGAGCTTCCAAAGGGAAAGAAGGCAGTAAGTTCCAAGTGGGTATTTACAATAAAATATCAATCTAATGGGGAGATTGAGCGGTACAAAGCCAGATTGGTAGCCAGAGGTTTCACCCAGACATATGGAGCTGATTATACCGATACCTTTGCGCCCGTGGCAAAGCTTCACACAGTTAGGGTTATCTTGTCCTTAGCCACAAATCTATCATGGGATCTATGGCAAATGGACGTGAAGAATGCCTTTCTTCAAGGAGAATTGGAAGAAGAAGTGTACATGACTCCACCACCCGGATTAGAGCACACAATCAGCCCCGGAAAAGTCTTAAGGTTAAGAAAGGCAATTTATGGATTAAAGCAATCACCGAGGGCCTGGTATCATAAACTGAGCTTCACTCTTGTTGCTCGAGGATTTAGCCGGTCAGAAGCCGACCATACCTTGTTCACTCACCAGAACTCCCGTGGGCTTATTGTGGTATTGGTTTATGTGGATGACTTGATCATCTCAGGTAGTGATCAAGTTGGGGTTCAAGAAACCAAATCCTTCCTTAAGTCTGTTTTTGATATCAAGGACTTGGGAGAACTCAAGTATTTCCTAGGGATAGAGATATGCCGATCCACGGAAGGCCTATTTCTATCACAAAGGAAATATTCTCTTGATTTATTGCATGAGACAGGAAAGCTAGGTTCCAAGCCAGCTAAGACTCCACTTGAAGATGGCTACAAGGTCAAGAGAAAGGGGGAGAAAGAAGATGATCCGCTTGACAAACCATTTGAAGACCCAGCACAATATCGGCGCCTAGTTGGTAAGCTCATCTACTTGACTATTACACGACCTGACTTATGTTTTGCTGCGAATCAGGTTAGCCAACATATGAAAGAACCAACCGTGCATCATTGGAACATGGTGGAAAGAATTTTGAGATACATCAAAGGATCACCAGGCCAAGGAATCTGGATGGGGAAGAATGGCAACACTGAGATAGTTGGATATTGCGACGCAGACTATGCTGGAGACACTATGGATAGAAAGTCCACAACTGGCTACTGTACTTTCATTGGAGGCAATCTAGTGACCTGGAAGTCTAAGAAGCAAAAGGTTGTGTCATGCTCGAGCGCAGAGTCAGAATATAGAGCAATGAGGAAGCTGACAAATGAATTAGTTTGGTTGAAAGCACTTCTCAAAGATCTCGACATAGAAAATTCAAGTCCTATCACGATGCATTGTGACAATCAGGCAGCCATTCATATAGCAACGAATCCAGTATTTCCCGAGAGGACCAAGCACATTGAGATCGACTGCCACAAGGTTAGAGAGAAGATCATAGAAGGAGTGATACTTCCATGCTACACCAAGAGTGAAGACCAGCTGGCTGACATGTTCACCAAGGCTGCTAGCCTCAAAGTTTGCAACCACATCCATAGCAAACTTGGGTTAGTAGACCTTACTCATGTTGAGAATATGGATGTGAAGGTCTGTGCACGTGAAAGGAGAGGGGACAATATCAAAGGGAAAGAGTTAGCATGTATAGCAAGTGTGTTGGAATATGGTGAAAGCTCAGGAGTAAAAGGAGAAGGTATACCATGCATTGCACATGAAATAAAGCACCAATGAGTAGCTAAGATCAACTAAAAAGAGACCAAACAAGAAGTGGAGAAGGAACTGAATTGGTTAGAAGCAGACCAGTTTTTTCTCACTCAGCACAAGTGGAGCAAGTTGCAAAGAGGAGTAGGTGGGAGCAGTTGGGAGAAGCATGGCTCGCCTATACTTGTGTAGAGGTGTTGGTGAGATATTTTTCACTCAATAATTCATGTAAATCGTGCATATATGTGTATGGGATTGTAAGGAAACATTACACACGAAATTATAAACTTCTATTCATCATCTTCATCACTCCTATCTTCTAATCTTCCTCCCTTAAAATCATCTTCATATCCTCTAAAATCTACATGGTATCAGAGCACTTAAGGTCCTAAACAAGATCTTAAACTCATTCATATCTCTCAAACATTTCAAATCACTCTGTTTTTTTTCTGTTTCGTGTGTACTATTCACCAAAAATTTCAAGTCATGGAAAGCTCCAAGAATATGGTTCTACCAGTTATTCTCAAGGGGAATAACTATATTTTGTGGTCAAGGACCACAAAGACAGTCCTAAGAGGAAGAGGGCTGTGGGAGTATGTTGATAGCTTGGTGGGAAATGCTGAAGAAGGAAGGGCTGAAGAGGGCAGTATGATGGAGAGGAAGCGGGAGCAAGAAGATGCTCAAGTCTTGGCTGCACTTCAAAGCTCCCTTGAGCCATCTATTCTGGCGGCCTATTCATACTGTGAGAACTCCAAGGAGCTGTGGGAGACGCTCAAGGGAGTTTATGGAGACATCTCAAACATTTCAAGGATCTTTGAGGTGAAGAAGGCATTGAATGACCTTCAGCAGAATGGGAAGGCGTTCAAGGACTTGTTTGGGGAGTTTAGAGGGTTGTGGGCAGAGCTGGAAATGCTTAGACCTACAACAAACGACCCAAAGGAGTTGAATGAGAGGAGAGAGCAAGATCAAGTGTTTGGTCTCTTACTCACACTTGATGACTCTTACAAGGGACTCATTCAGCATATCCTTCGATTTGACAAGCTTCCAACATTAAATGAAGTGTGTCAACAAGTTCAGAAAAAGGAAGGTGCTAGAGTGTTGTTTAAACCCGCTAGTGAGATGGCGCATGTGGTGCAAAGAAGTTTTGGGCATGGAGAAAGGAGAGCTGTTGAGTGTAGCCATTGTAGGATGAAAGGGCACACTAAGGAGAAGTGCTGGACACTTTACCCGCACTTGAAACCAGCCCGGCTAAGAGGAAATGGCCAGGGAAGTAGTCAAGGCTCTAGGAACTTTGCGGGTGTAACTAGCATGGAAGGAGACCAATTGGTGAGGAAGAGCGATTTGGAGGGCCTCATCAAGAGTATCTCAAAGCTAGCGGAATCTGGTAAGGGTTTCTTTACCTCTAAGGCTAAGAGAAACGTGATAATAGATTCTGGAGCAAGTCATAATATGATTTGTGATGCTAAGTTGCTGGAGAATGTAGAACCGCATAAGGGTAGTGTTAGGATAGCAAACGGGAAAGAAGTTCCAATAGAGGGGGTTGGGGACTTAGAGGTGTTTGGGAAGAGAACTAAAGCCCTATATATCCCAGAATTTACTTCGAATTTGCTATCGGTTCATAAGGCAACTAAGGACTTGAATTGTAAAGTTGTTTTTGGAGTTAATGGTGTTGAGTTTCAGGATAATGAAACCAAAGATGCGATCGGATCAGGGGGTGTGAAAGATGGTCTGTACATATTGAATAAAAAGGATAAAGAGTTGAATGCGCTTGCGGTCAGTTCGGTTGGATCAAGCCTTTTATGGCATTCTCGCCTTGGTCACCCAAGTCACAAGGTGCTCAGCATGGTCTTGCCCAACCATTCAGTACCCAAGGAGGCGTGTGAAGCATGTATTTTGGGGAAGCATTGTAGGAAAGTGTTTCCAGAATCTACTACTATGT
This sequence comes from Cardamine chenopodiifolia, assembly GCA_963922655.1. Taxonomy (NCBI): domain Eukaryota; kingdom Viridiplantae; phylum Streptophyta; class Magnoliopsida; order Brassicales; family Brassicaceae; genus Cardamine; species Cardamine chenopodiifolia. The sequence goes on from OZ000479.1 coordinate 5,660,288, forward strand.
ATAAGAAGTCTTTTGAGTTAATACACTCTGATGTATGGTCTGCTCCGTGTACTTCAAGAGATCAATATAAGTACTTTGTTTCCTTCATCGATCAAAAATCAAAGTATACATGGGTAACATTGATGCGCTCTAAGGATCAAGTGCTTGAATCATTTCAGAACTTCTATAACTATGTGCTCAATCAGTATGATACCAAGATTAAGATACTAAGAAGTGATAATGGCGGAGAATACATGAGCATACAGTTTAGGGAGTTTGTGAATGAGAAAGGGATAGTACATCAGACAACTTGCGCCTATACACCTCAACAAAATGGGATAGCAGAGAGGAAGAATAGACATTTGTTAGAAGTGGCTAGGAGCATGATGTTTGATAGGGGAGTTCCTAAGAATCTGTGGGGAGATGCAGTGATGGCGGCAGCTTACTTAATCAACCGCATACCCACTGAAAGCTTGAGTTACAAGTCACCATTTGAAGTTTTGAATGGTGTGAAGCCGAGTATCAGTCACTTGAGAGTCTTTGGGTGTAGATGCTATGTCCTTGTTCCAGAGGCACAAAGAAATAAGTTAGAGCCAAAGAGTATTAAGTGTGTGTTTGTGGGATACTCAAGTACTCAAAAAGGATACAAATGTTTTAACCCGGAGACTAATAGAATGTAATTGTCAAGGGAGGTGCAATTTGAGGAAGAGTATGGTTACTTCGGAAAAAAGAAATGGGAAGACTTAGATGAGATTATGGACTCAAATGCAGATAGAGATCAAGTTCTAAGAAGCATTTGGGAAAGCATAGATGGCCGGGAGAGTGATGATAATGAGCAGAGGGGTGAAGAAGAAGTAGAAGAAAGTGAGCAGCTTCCGATAGTTCTGGATACTTTACCATTAGACTCAGAACTGGTAGAAGAAGAGGAGAGTACAAGAGGTGAGGAGGAGATAGAATCTGAAGAAGTGGAAGAAGTGCAAGCTCCTCAATTAAGAAGAAGCCAAAGGATAAGACACGGACCTGAAAATTGGAAAAATACTAGAGTGTATTACAATGGGATGGCTATGGCTTATCAAGATCACATGGGAACTGATGTTGTGCTTGGGACAAGAGAGGGATGTACTGGGCGTACGGCAGGCTTAGATCCTGATCCTATAGGCGACAGCGTCTCCTTCTTGTCCCTTAAGCATAACACCGCACAAGAAGAGAAGATAGCCATAAGATATCCTATTGAAGAATACTACTCGGTTTCTAATACTCCAGCTGATCATCAGGCATTTCTGAGCACTATTGATAGAAAAGTACCTAATTCTTATGAGGAAGCAAGCATGGACAAGTTATGGGTTGATGCCATGAGGGAAGAGATTGCATCTATGTTGAGAAATAATACTTGGGACTTGACAAAATTGCCTAGTGGGAAGAAACTTGTGGGATGTAGATGGGTGTATACTATCAAATACAAGAGCAATGGTGAAATTGAGAGGTATAAAGCTAGACTAGTGGCAAAAGGATATACACAAGTATATGGAGAAGATTATACTGAAACTTTTGCTCCAGTAGCGAAGTTGCACTCGGTGAGGGTTCTACTATCCATTGCCATTAATCTGTCATGGAATTTGTGGCAAATGGATGTGAGAAACGCTTTCTTACAAGGGGATTTAGAAGAAGAAGTGTTTATGGAACTTCCACAAGGTTATGGAGCAAGTTCAGATCAAGTGTGTAGATTAAAGAAGGCTATATACGGCTTGAAACAATCTCCTAGAGCTTGGTACCAACGGTTAAGCCGGTGCCTGTTGGAGAAAGGGTTTGTAAAATCTGAAGCGGATCACTCTCTCTTTACCAAAAGGAGCAAAAATGGGATAGTTGTGGTGCTTATCTACGTGGATGACATTATTGTTACGGGAAGTGATTGTGAGGAGATGAAACGGACTAAGGAGGATCTAAACTCTACGTTTGATATAAAAGACCTAGGAGAGCTCAAATACTTCCTAGGAATTGAGATGAGCAGAGAGGAAAAGGGAATGTTTATATCGCAAAGGAAGTATGTGATCGACTTACTAAAAGAAACTGGGAAGCTTGGGTGTAAACCGGCTAAGACTCCTATTGAAGAAGGTTACCAAGAAGAGAGCAACGTGGAGATATGGTCTGACATCAAGCAGTACCAAAGGTTAGTTGGTAAACTAATCTATTTGACCATAACAAGGCCAGATATTTGTTTTGCGGTGAATAAAGTAAGTCAACACATGCAAGCGCCAACAACACACCATTGGGGAATGATTGAAAGGATCTTGAGATATCTAAAAGGAAACCCAGGAAGAGGTATTTGGCTAGAGTGTCATGGAAGAGCAGATGTAGAAGCGTTTTGTGATGCGGATTGGGCTGGGGATAGACAAGATAGAAAGTCTACAACCGGTTATTGTACATTCGTAGGTGGGAATCTTGTCACCTGGAGAAGCAAAAAACAAAAGGTAATCTCTCTATCTAGTGCTGAAGCTGAGTATAGAGCAATGAGAGAAGCCACAAAAGAAATGATATGGCTGAAGGCGCTTCTACATGACTTGGGAGTTCAAGAAGACAAACCAATGACATTGTATTGTGATAACCAAGCAGCAATACACATAGCTTCAAACCCGGTGTTTCATGAAAGGACAAAACACATTGAGGTGGATTGTCATTTCATCCGAGACAAGATTCAGGAGGGAGTTGTGGTTCCCAAGTTTGTGAAGAGTGGAGAACAAATGGCGGATATATTTACAAAGGCTACTTCTTCACGCATCTGTGAATACATCTATGGCAAGATCGGCTTAATGGACCCCTACCAGCCTATCTTGAGGGGGAGTGTTGAGAATATGGATGTGAAGGTCTGTGCACGTGAAAGGAGAGGGGACAATATCAAAGGGAAAGAGTTAGCATGTATAGCAAGTGTGTTGGAATATGGTGAAAGCTCAGGAGTAAAAGGAGAAGGTATACCATGCATTGCACATGAAATAAAGCACCAATGAGTAGCTAAGATCAACTAAAAAGAGACCAAACAAGAAGTGGAGAAGGAACTGAATTGGTTAGAAGCAGACCAGTTTTTTCTCACTCAGCACAAGTGGAGCAAGTTGCAAAGAGGAGTATGTGGGAGCAGTTGGGAGAAGCATGGCTCGCCTATACTTGTGTAGAGGTGTTGGTGAGATATTTTTCACTCAATAATTCATGTAAATCGTGCATATATGTGTATGGGATTGTAAGGAAACATTACACACGAAATTATAAACTTCTATTCATCATCTTCATCACTCCTATCTTCTAATCTTCCTCCCTTAAAATCATCTTCATATCCTCTAAAATCTACAACTCATCCTTGATAATACTTGCCTGTTCCGGGAAGACCACACTCTTTTTCCTTTCCCAAGGTTTTGTCCCACTGGGTTTTCCTTGGTAAGGTTTTTAATGAGGTGGTAGTCCCGGTTCCCAAACTTAGCCTTCATTCCGACACTCCGGCTAAGTTTGAGGGAGAGTATTAATCAAGCATATCATCAAGGGAGCTTAGGGAAGATGGTTGGATTTGGGTGTCCGTACAAGTCCGTACGGATCCGTACAAGTCCGTACAAATCCGTACGGATCCGTACAAGGCCGTACAAGACCGTACAAGACCGTACGACCTAAGGGAGCCTCCGGAACGTTTAAGGAAGTCTTGGAGAGTCTTGGAGAGTCTTGGAGAGTCTTCTAGAGTCTTCTAGAAGCTGGGCAATGTTCGGATCATGCACCAAGTCACTAGAGCGTCCAGGTGCATTGGGGCTTGTCCTTGGTCTTCCTTCTTATCCATTTGGTCAAGGAAGGGGCTGGAACCAGGCTGGAACAGGCTGGCATGGTCAAGGGCGCTCCCAAGACTACTCTCCTATTGGCTGGTTCAAATTAAAGTTAAACCTAGGTTCCCTTGTAATTCTCCTATAAATATGCTATGTAATTCACAAAGATCAATAAGAAATTCTTCTCTAATGTTCTACTATGGTTTTCCTTCTAATTTATCTCAAATTTTCTCATTTATAATCTCTAAAATCTAACAGGACACACTCAAAGGAGTGTATGGAGACATCTCAAACATTTCTAGGATTTTTGAGGTGACAAAAGCGTTGAATGACCTTCAGCAGGATGGAAAGGCATTCAAGGATCTATTTGGGGTATTTAGAGGATTATGGGCTGAGCTTGAGATGCTCAGGCCAGCAACAAATGACCCCAAGGAATTGAATGAGAGGAGGGAACAGGACCAGGTGTTTGGGCTACTACTCACGTTAAATGAGTCCTACAAGAGCCTCATTCAACACATCCTTCGCTTTGACAAGCTTCCAACGCTGAATGAAGTCTGTCAACAGATTCAAAAGGAGGAAGGGTCTAGGGGCTTGTTCAAAGCATCAAGCGAAATGGCACATGCTGCACATAGGAGCCAACTCTATGGAGAAAGAAGGAGTCTGGAATGTGAGCATTGCAAGATGAAAGGACATACCAAGGAAAAATGTTAGACCTTGCACCCACATTTAAAGCCGGCTAGACTAAGGGGAAATGGCCAAGGAAGTAGTCTAGGACCAATGAACTTTGCTGGAGTAGCAAACGTGGAAAATGACAACTTGGTGAGGAAAAGCGATTTGGAAGCTCTCATCAAGAGTATTGCCAAGCTAGTTGAGTCTGGTAAGGTTTTCTTTACCTCTAAAGCTAGGGAGAAGGTGATAATAGATTCTGGAGCAAGTCATAATATGATTTGCAATGCTAAGCTGTTAACAAATATTAAGCCTTGTGAAGGAAATGTTAAAGTTGCAAATGGAAAAGAGGTTCAAATAGAAGGAATTGGAGACCTAAAAGTGTTTAGGAAAAATACTAAGGCCTTGTACATTCCAGAATTCACATCTAATTTACTCTCGGTTTATAAAGCAACTAAGGATCTAGATTGCAAAGTTATTTTGGATCTAATGATGTTGAGTTTCAGGATAATGAGACTAAGGAAGTAATCGGAGTAGGGAATGTGGAAGGTGGTTTGTATTTGCTGAATAAAGAAGATGGAGTCGTTTGCGGTTAGTCTGGTTGGTTCAAGCCCTTTATTTCACTCACGCCTTGGTCATCCAAGTCACAAGGTGCTCAGCATGGTCCTGCCCAACCTCACCTTACCTAATAAGGAGTGTGAAGCGTGTATCTTAGGGAAACATTGTAGGAAAGTGTTTCGGGAATCTACTACTGTGTATGAGAAGTGTTTTGAGTTGATACATTCTGATGTGTGGTCAGCTCCCTGTACTTCAAAAGATCAATATAAATATTTCGTGTCTTTCATTGATCAAAGGTCAAAGTACACTTGGGTAACTCTACTGAGCTCTAAGGAACAAGTATTTGAATCATTTCAAAAATTCTACAATTATGCACTGAATCAGTTTGGTACGAAGATCAAGATCTTTAGGAGTGATAATGGTGGAGAGTATATGAGTAATAGATTCAAGAAGTTGCTGGACGACAATGGGATAATTCACCAAACTTCTTGTGCATACACACCTCAGCAGAATGGAGTTTCCGAGAGAAGGAATAGACATTTGCTGGAGGTGGCTAGAAGTATGATGTTTGATAGAGGCGTGCCTAAGAGATTTTGGGGAGATGCTGTGATGGCGGCATGCTATGTGATTAATCGTTTACCCACAGAAAGTTTTGTTAGATTTTAGAGATTATAAATGAGAGATTTTGAGATAAACTAGAAGAAACACCATAGTAGAATATTAGAGAAGAATTTCTTATTGATCGATGTGAAATACATAGCATATTTATAGGAGAATTACAAGGGAACCTAGGTTTAACTTTAATTTGAACCAGCCAATAGGAGTGTAGTCTTTGGGCGTCCTTGACCATGCCAGCCTGTTTCCAGCCCCTTCCTTGACCAAATGGATAAGAAGGAAGACCAAGGACAAGGTGCCAATGCACCTGGACACTCAAGTGGCTTGGTGCATGATCTAAACGTTTCCAAGCTTCTAGAAGACTCTCGAAGGCTTCCTCAAATGTTCCGGAGGCTCCCTATGGTCGTACGGACTTGTACGGATCCGTACAGACTTGTACGGACTTGTACGGATCCGTACGGACTCGTACGGACACCCAAATCCAACCATCTTCCCTAAGCTCCCTTGATGATAAGCTTGATTAATACTCCCCCTCAAACTTAGCCGGAGTGTTGGAATGAAGGCTAAGTTCGGGAACCGGGACTACCACCTCATTAAAAACCTTACCAAGGAAAACGCAGTGGGACAAAACCTTGGTAAGGGAAAAAGAGTGTGGTCTTCCCGGAACATGCAAGTATTATCAAGGATGAGTAAGGTCTACTAACCCAAGTTTGCTATGGATGTGGTTGCAAACTTTGAGGCTAGCAGCCTTGGTGAAGATGTCAGCCAACTGGTCTTCACTCTTGGTGTAACATGGAAGTATCACTCCTTCTATGATCTTTTCTCTAACTTTGTGGCAGTCAATCTCAATGTGCTTGGTCCTCTCGTGAAATAATGGATTGGTTGCTATATGAATGGCGGCCTGATTGTCACAATGCATTGTGATGGGACTTGAAGTTCCTCATTGCTCTATATTCTGACTCCGCACTTGAGCATGACACAACCTTCTGCTTCTTAGACTTCCAAGTTACTAGATTGCCTCCAATGAAAGTACAATAGCCAGTTGTAGACTTCCTATCCATAGTGTCTCCCGCATAGTCCGCATCGCAGTATCCAACTATCTCAGTGTTGCCATTCTTCCCCATCCAAATTCTTTGGCCCGGTGAACCTTTGATGTATCTCAATATTCTTTCCACCATGTTCCAATTATGCACGGTTGGTTCCTTCATATGTTGGCTAACCTGATTCACAGCAAAACATAAGTTAGGCCGTGTAATAGTCAAATAGATGAGCTTACCAACTAGGCGCCGATATTGTGCTGGGTCTTCAAATGGCTTGTCAAGTGGATCATCTTCTTTCTCCCCCTTTCTCTTGACCTTGTAGCCATCTTCAAGTGGGGTCTTGGCTGGTTTGGATCCTAGCTTTCTTGTCTCCTGCAATAAATCAAGAGAATATTTTCTTTGTGATAGAAATAGGCCTTCCGAGGATCGGCATATCTCTATCCCTAGGAAACACTTAAGCTCTCCCAAGTCCTTGATATCAAAAACAGACTTAAGGAAGGATTTGGTTTCTTGAATCCCAACTTGATCACTACCTGAGATGATCAAGTCATCCACATAAACCAATACCACAATAAGCCCATGGGAGCTCTGGTGAGTGAACAAGGTATGGTCGGCTTCTGACCGGCTAAATCCTCGAGCAACAAGAGTGAAGCTCAGTTTATGATACCAGGCCCTTGGTGATTGCTTTAGACCATAAATTGCCTTTCTTAACCTTAGGACTTTTCCGGGGCTGATTGAGGTTTCTAATCCGGGTGGTGGAGTCATGTACACTTCTTCTTCCAATTCTCCTTGAAGAAAGGCGTTCTTCACGTCCATTTGCCATAGATCCCATGATAGATTTGTGGCTAAGGACAAGATGACCCTAACTGTGTGAAGCTTTGCCACTGGCGCAAAAGTATCGGTATAATCAGCTCCATATGTCTGGGTGAAACCTCTGGCTTTGTACCGCTCAATCTCCCCATTAGATTGATATTTGATTGTAAATACCCACTTGGAACTTACTGCCTTCTTTCCCTTTGGAAGCTCCATTTCATCCCAAGTATGATTCTTATCCATTGCCCCTATCTCAGCATCCACAGCAGCTAACCATTCTTTGTGTTCTTTTGCTTCTTCATAGGAGCTCGGAATTTGGTGTTGATCAATCTTTCCAAGGAATGCTTTGTGTTCTGATGGCAAGAGGGCAAGAGAACAAACTGCTTGGAGAGGATGAGCCACGGCTTGGCTGTTGTAATAGACCCTTGTTTGTTTCCAATGATCTGGTCCATACTTCAGCCTTGTACTTCTTCTAAGCTACGGAGCACTAATTTCTTCACTCTCATGGTCTTGACTAACCATTGGCTCCATTCCTCCAGTGGATTCTTCTTCATGATGAGCTTGGTCTTGATTACCATTATCCAAGTTGTTTGCTTCTTCTTCACTGTTATTTTCAGAATTTGGTCCTTCTTGTGGCTGATGATCTGGTTGTTCTTGATGAGAGTCTCTTGGAGCCGGATTTCCCAAATGATTGAGTAAGAACTCTAAGTTGGCGGTTCTATCTGAAGGAGAACGGGCTAGGTCTTTAACACTATCCCAATTTTGTTTCTTGTCAAAGTACCCTTGGTTTTCTATGAACTTCACGTCTCTTGAAACCAGGGTACACTTCCGGATGGGGTCGTAGCATTTATACCCCTTTTGAGTGGTAGAATAGCCTATGAATACACATCTTGTGCTTTTCGCTTCTAGTTTGTCCCTCTGAGTACCTGGGACAAATACAAAACACAAACACCCAAGAACTCGTAAGTGATTGATATAGGGTTTATTGTGATTTAAAACTTCAAAGGGATAGACGTCCTTTAGGACTCTTGTTGGAATTCGGTTGATAAGATAGCAAGCCGTCATGACTGCATCTCCCCAGAAGTTTCTTGGCAAGTTAGAATGGAACATCATAGCTCTAGCTACTTCCATGAGATGTCTATTCTTTCTTTCAGCTACACCATTTTGTTGAGGTGTGTATGGGCAGCTCGTTTGGTGGATTATTCCATGCTTAGCTAGGTGTTCTTTGAATTTGTGGCTTGTATATTTCCCTCCATTATCCGTTCGAAGTACCTTAACATTTGTTTTGAATTGATTTGTAATGTAGTTCTGAAAATTAATGAAAGCATCAAATACTCTATCTTTAGATGGCATTAAGGTGATCCAAGTGTATTTCGACTTTTCATCAATGAATGTCACAAAGTACTTATTATTATCTCTTGATAAACATGGGAAAGTCCATACATCCGAGTGGACCAAATCAAAACATTTTTCATATATGGTAGAGGACTTAGGAAATACACTTTTACAATGTTTTCCTAAAATGCAAGACTCACACACCGAGTTATTAAATGAAATATTAGGCAATATTATTTCCAAGGCACGCGAGTGAGGATGTCCCAATCTAGCGTGCCATATTGCATTAGAACTACTAGCTAAGCATGAATTAAAACTTGATAAAGTAAGATTGCTTGAAGAATCTTCTAAGATGTATAAGTCTCCTTTTGTGTTTCCTTCTCCAAGAACCCTTCCGGTCTTAATATCCTGAAAATAGAAACTATTAGGCCCAAAGATAGCATAAGCATCAAGATCAGTAGTAGCTCTCTTAACCGATACAAGATTCGAAGTGAAAGATGGCATGTAGAAAGCTTGAGATTCTTTGTCAAATAGTTTTAAACTTCCTATTCCTTTAACCGGTATCCTATCACCATTAGCAATCACTACATTTCCACTAGCAGTTTTAATGTTACTAATCAAATTTGGATTACTCATCATGTGATGAGAAGCTCCAGAATCAATAACAAGAGAAGTACTAGTCTTATTAAGTTTAGTAGCAAAGTATGTGATACCGGACTCCTTTAGTGCGGCGATGGATCGAATGAGTGCTTCTAAGTCTGACTTGCGCACCACGTCCTTTGAATATGCTACCATGGCCATCTCATCTCCTTGCTTCAAGCTTTCGGTTTGAGGTTGTTTTGTTGAGTTTGATGAGCTTGGCGTTTCTTGTGCTTGATGAGCTTGGAACTTTCTTGGCTTGAATTCCCTTGGATGCCAATCTTTGGGTTTGAGATGTGAATGAAGGATCCAGCAATCCTCCTTTGTATAACCATCCTTCTTGCAATGATCGCATGTTTTCCTATTCTTGCCTTTGTAGCCTTGATTTGGTTGGTAATTGCCCTTATTGGCCATTGGGAGTTTTGTCTACCACTAAAGAGACCAAAGGACCCTTGTTCCTTTTGAATTTGTGCACAAACTGTTAGATTTTAGAGATTATAAATGAGAGATTTTGAGATAAATTAGAAGGAAAACCATAGTAGAACATTAGAGAAGAATTTCTTATTGATCTTTGTGAATTACATAGCATATTTATAGGAGAATTACAAGGGAACCTAGGTTTAACTTTAATTTGAACCAGCCAATAGGAGAGTAGTCTTGGGAGCGCCCTTGACCATGCCAGCCTGTTCCAGCCTGGTTCCAGCCCCTTCCTTGACCAAATGGATAAGAAGGAAGACCAAGGACAAGCCCCAATGCACCTGGACGCTCTAGTGACTTGGTGCATGATCCCAACATTGCCCAGCTTCTAGAAGACTCTAGAAGACTCTCCAAGACTCTCCAAGACTTCCTTAAACGTTCCGGAGGCTCCCTTAGGTCGTACGGTCTTGTACGGTCTTGTACGGCCTTGTACGGATCCGTACGGACTTGTACGGACTTGTACGGATCCGTACGGACTTGTACGGACACCCAAATCCAACCATCTTCCCTAAGCTCCCTGGATGATATGCTTGATTAATACTCCCCCTCAAACTTAGCCGGAGTGTCGGAATGAAGGCTAAGTTCGGGAACCGGGACTACCACCTCATTAAAAACCTTACCAAGGAAAACCCAGTGGGACAAAACCTTGGGAAGGGAAAAAGAGTGTGGTCTTCCCGGAACAGGCAAGTATTATCAAGGATGAGTAAGGTCTACTAACCCAAGTTTGCTATGGATGTGGTTGCAAACTTTGAGGCTAGCAGCCTTGGTGAAGATGTCAGCCAGCTGGTCTTCACTCTTGGTGTAGCATGGAAGTATCACTCCTTCTATGATATTCTCTCTAACCTTGTGGCAGTCGATCTCAATGTGCTTGGTCCTCTCGTGAAATACTGGATTCGTTGCTATATGAATGGCTGCCTGATTGTCACAATGCATCGTGATAGGACTTGAAGTTTCTATGCCGAGATCTTTGAGAAGTGCTTTCAACCAAACTAATTCATTTGTCAGCTTCCTCATTGCTCTATATTCTGACTCTGCACTCGAGCATGACACAATCTTCTGCTTCTTAGACTTCCAAGTCACTAGATTGCCTCCAATGAAAGTACAGTAGCCAGTTGTGGACTTTCTATCCATAGTGTCTCCAGCATAGTCTGCATCGCAATATCCAACTATCTTAGTGTTGCCATTCTTCCCCATCCAGATTCCTTGGTCTGGTGATCCTTTGATGTATCTCAAAATTCTTTCCACCATGTTCCAATGATGCATGGTTGGTTCCTTCATATGTTGGCTAACCTGATTCACAGCAAAACATAAGTCAGGTCGTGTAATAGTCAAGTAGATGAGCTTACCAACTAGGCGCCGATATTGTGCTGGGTCTTCAAATGGCTTGTCAAGCGGATCATCTTCTTTCTCCCCCTTTCTCTTGACCTTGTACCCATCTTCAAGTGGAGTCTTAGCTGGTTTGGATCCTAGCTTTCCAGTCTCCTGCAATAAATCAAGAGAATATTTCCTTTGTGATAGAAATAGGCCTTCCGTGGATCGGCATATCTCTATCCCTAGGAAATACTTGAGTTCTCCCAAGTCCTTGATATCAAAAACAGACTTAAGGAAGGATTTGGTTTCTTGAACCCCAACTTGATCACTACCTGAGATGATCAAGTCATCCACATAAACCAATACCACAATAAGCCCACGGGAGTTCTGGTGAGTGAACAAGGTATGGTCGGCTTCTGACCGGCTAAATCCTCGAGCAACAAGAGTGAAGCTCAGTTTATGATACCAGGCCCTCGGTGATTGCTTTAATCCATAAATTGCCTTTCTTAACCTTAAGACTTTTCCGGGGCTGATTGTGTGCTCTAATCCGGGTGGTGGAGTCATGTACACTTCTTCTTCCAATTCTCCTTGAAGAAAGGCGTTCTTCACGTCCATTTGCCATAGATCCCATGATAGATTTGTGGCTAAGGACAAGATAACCCTAACTGTGTGAAGCTTTGCCACGGGCGCAAAGGTATTGGTATAATCAGCTCCATATGTCTGGGTGAAACCTCTGGCTACCAATCTGGCTTTGTACCGCTCAATCTCCCCATTAGATTGATATTTTATTGTAAATACCCACTTGGAACTTACTGCCTTCTTTCCCTTTGGAAGCTCCGTTTCATCCCAAGTATGATTCTTATCCATTGCTCCTATCTCAGCATCCACCGCAGCTAACCATTCTTTGTGTTCTTTTGCTTCTTCATAGGAGCTCGGAATTTGGTGTTGATCAATCTTTCCAAGGAATGCTTGGTGTTTTGATGGCAAGAGGGCAAGAGAACAGACCGCTTGGAGAGGATGAGCCACGGCTTGGCCGTTGTAATAGACCCTTGTTTGTTTCCAATGATCTGGTCCATACTTCAGCCTTGTGCTTCTTCTAAGCTGAGGAGCACTAATTTCTTCACTCTCATGGTCTTGATTAACCATTGGCTCCATTCCTCCAGTGACTTCTTCTTCATGATGAGCTTGTTCTTGATTACCATTATCTAAGTTGTTTGCTTCCTCTTCATTGTTATTTTCGGAATTTGGTCCTCCTTGCGGTTCCTGCTCAGGTTGCTCTTGATGAGAGTCCCTTGGATCAGGATTTCCCAGATGATTGAGTATGAACTCTAAGCTGCCGGCTCTATCTGAAGGAGAGCGGGCTAGGTCTTTAACATTATCCCAATTCTGCTTCTTGTCAAAGTATCCTTGGTTTTCTATGAACTTCACGTCTCTTGAAACCAGGGTACACTTCCGGATGGGGTCATAACACTTATACCCCTTTTGAGTAGTAGAATAGCCTATGAATACACATCTTGTGCTTTTGGCTTCTAGTTTGTCCCTCTGAGTACCTGGGACAAATACAAAACACAAACATCCAAGAACCCGTAAGTGATTGATAAAGGGTTTATTGTGATTTAAAACTTCAAAGGGAGAGACGTCCTTTAGGACTCTTGTTGGAATTCGGTTGATAAGATAACAGGCCGTCATGACTGCATCTCCCCAGAAGTTTCTTGGCAGGTTGGAATGGAACATCATGGCTCTAGCTACTTCCATGAGATGCCTATTCTTTCTTTCAGCTACACCATTTTGTTGAGGTGTGTATGGGCAGCTTGTTTGGTGGATTATTCCATGCTTAGCTAAGTGTTCTTTGAATTTGTGGCTTGTATATTCCCCTCCATTATCCGTTCGAAGTACCTTAACATTTGTTTTGAATTGATTAGTAATGTAGTTCTGAAAATTAATGAAAGCGTCAAATACTCTATCTTTAGATGGCATTAAGGTGATCCAAGTGTATTTCGACTTTTCATCAATAAATGTCACAAAGTACTTATTATTATCTCTTGATAAACATGGGGAAGTCCATACATCCGAGTGGACCAAATCAAAACATTTTTCATATATGGTAGAGGACTTAGGAAATACACTTTTACAATGTTTTCCTAAAATACAAGACATACAAACCGAGTTATTAAACGAAATATTAGGCAATATTATTTCCAAGGCACGCGAGTGAGGATGTCCCAATCTAGCGTGCCATATTGCATTAGAACTACTAGCTAAGCATGAATTAAAACTTGATAAAGTAGGATTGTTTGAAGAATCTTCTAAGATGTATAAGTCTCCTTTTGTGTTTCCTTTTCCAAGAACCCTTCCGGTCTTAATATCCAAAGATAGCATAAGCATCAAGATCAGTAGTAGCTTTCTTAACCGATACAAGATTCGAAGTGAAAGATGGCATGTAGAAAGCTTGAGATTCTTTATCAAATAGTCTTAAACTTCCTATCCCTTTAACCGGTATTTTATCACCATTAGCAATCACTACATTTCCACTAGCAGTTTTAATGTTACTAATCAAATTTGGATTACTAATCATGTGATGAGAAGCTCCGGAATCAATAACAAGAGAAGTGCTAGTTTTAGTAGGTTTAGTAGCAAAGTAGGTGATACCGGACTCCTTTAGTGCAGCAATGGATCGAATGAGTGCCTCTAGGTCTGACTTGCGCACCACGTCATTCGAGTATGCTACCATGGCCATCTCATCTCCTTGCTTTGAGTTTTCGGTTTGAGGTTGTTTGGTTGCGGTTGAGGAGCTTGGCGCTTCTTGTGCTTGATGAGCTTGAAACTTCCTTGGTTTGAACTCCCTTGGTTGCCAATCTTTGGGCTTGAGATGTGGATGAAGGATCCAGCAATCCTCCCTTGTATGACCATCTTTCTTGCAATGATCGCATGTTTTCCTATTCTTGCCTTTGTAGCCATGACTTGGTTGGTAATTGCCTTTATTAGCCGTTGGGAGTTCTTGTTTTCTACTAAAGAGACCAAAGGACCCTTGTTCCTTTTGAATTTGTGCACAAACTACATCGAGGCTAGGGAGCTTCTCCGATCTCAAGATGTGTTTTATGAGGTCATTAAATGCCGGATTGAGTGTGAGAAGTAGACCAAAGACCTTATCTTGTTCTCTCCTTTCTTCAATGATTGAAAAATCCTTAGTGCTTGGACGTAACATCTCTAATTCAGCCCAAAGAGATCTAAATTTCCCAAAGTGTTGAGTAAATTCTAGATCCTCTTGGTTGAGATTGTTGATTGCCCTTTTCACTTCAAAGACCCGGGTCAAGTTGGAGACGTTCCCGTAAACATTCTTTAATGTATCCCAAAGCTCCTTTGCCGTGTCACAATAGGAGTATGCCTCTAGGATTGATGTGTCTAGTGAGTTTTGAAGAAGACCCAACACCGTTTGGTCGTCTTGAAACCATTTGATTTCCTCCTCGGTCTTGGTCTCATTTTCTTCATCTTGTGTGTCTTCTTTTGGGTTTTGTGTGATCTCAATGTGTCTCCACAAACCTCTTCCACACAAAGCAGTCTTTGTTGTTCTTGTCCACAGCAAGTAATTGATCCCTTTGAGTGTAACCGGAATGATCATGGTTTTTAGATTTTCCATGATCTTCTTGGTGTTTAATCACAAAGCTAGCAACTTTCTCAACTCAGCACCAATGGATTTGAGGAATTTCTCTCAGAGAGAAATGAAGCTAGCAACGTGAAAAGAAGAAAAAGAAGTGAAAATCACAAAGCTAGCAACTTTCTCAACTCAGCACCAATGGATTTGAGGAATTTCTCTCAGAGAGAAATGAAGCTAGTAGCGTGAGAAAGGAGAAAATAAAGAATAAAAGCTTGGAGAATGACTAGAAATGACAAGAACTGATGGAGAAATGATGGAGAATAATGGAGAATAATTAAGAATAAAGCAGAATAGATAGGAGCAAGATCAATGCTCTGATACCATGTTAGATTTTAGAGATTATAAATGAGAGATTTTGAGATAAATTAGAAGGAAAACCATAGTAGAACATTAGAGAAGAATTTCTTATTGATCTTTGTGAATTACATAGCATATTTATAGGAGAATTACAAGGGAACCTAGGTTTAACTTTAATTTGAACCAGCCAATAGGAGAGTAGTCTTGGGAGCGCCCTTAACCATGCCAGCCTGTTCCAGCCTGGTTCCAGCCCCTTCCTTGACCAAATGGATAAGAAGGAAGACCAAGGACAAGCCCCAATGCACCTGGACGCTCTAGTGACTTGGTGCATGATCCCAACATTGCCCAGCTTCTAGAAGACTCTAGAAGACTCACCAAGACTCTCCAAGACTTCCTTAAACGTTCCGGAGGCTCCCTTAGGTCGTACGGTCTTGTACGGTCTTGTACAGCCTTGTACGATCTTGTACGGCCTTGTACGGATCCGTACGGACTTGTACGGACTTGTACGGATCCGTACGGACTTGTACGGACACCCAAATCCAACCATCTTCCCTAAGCTCCCTTGATGATATACTTGATTAATACAAACTTCATCAAGTCTAGGGAGCTTCTCCGATCTTAAGATATGCTTTATGAGGTCGTTAAACGTCGGATTGAGTGTGAGAAGCAAACCGAAGACCTTATCTTGTTCTCTTCTTTCTTCAATGATTGAAAAATCCTTTGTGCTTGGACGTAACTATTGATCAAGAAGACCAGCCAAGCCTTGCAAGACCAAACTAACCCGACCGTGCAAAATCCGGGATTCCCTAAAATGTATGGACTTGTACAGATTGTACGGACCGTGCAAAATCCGAGATTCCTCAAAATGTCTCCAAACATCCTAAAAAAAAGAAACAAGAATGTGCAAAACTCGGGATAAAGTATTTTCAGGATTTGGGGATCGTGCAAAACTCGGGTGCAAAAGGACATGGATATAGCTGGCAATGAATCTAGCCAAAGGAGTGTCCCAATGCAACCTTATCCAACTGGTCAAAACAAGGAGGGCTGGAGCAAGGCTGGCAATCTTATCCACATGGTCAAAAAGAGCCTCCAAGACTAAGCTCTCATTGGCTAGTTTGAATTAAAGCATTCCCATTGGTTGTTGCATTTTTAGAAAACCCTAGATTTTTCTCTATAAATGTAATGCCTCATTATCAATGAAATGTTAGACCCTTTGGGGTCCCATTCTCTCATTCTCCATGAAATCTTCTCTCATTTTATTCTCCTTAGTCTCATTTACATGCTTATTCTCTTAGTTCATACTTGCATATTCTCCATGTCATTAACATTATTCTCTCATGCTTAATCTCTCTAATTCTAACATGGTATCAGAGCATTAAGGTGCCTCATTCTATACACTTAGAACCATGATTTGTTGGTGCCTCATTCTATAATCTATTTTTTTTAAGCCCCATTTTCATCTCCAAGTCATTTGTTGATTTTAAAGCTCAAACCATAATTTTTACAAAACTAAAACCTTGGATTGTATTTTTCTTTCTTATGGAATGAAGAGATACGTAAGTCCATTGTATTTTATGTTTTTGAGTTGTTTTTAGTGGTTTGAAGCAATTCAATTAGTGAACCATGATTAAAATTGCTTGATTCTTATGGATTGAAACATATTTAATCATGTTGTATCCGGGTTTTAAAGGTATAGAACCTTGGTAAAACTTTGCTCTTATGAGTTTAAGTATCAAACCTTGATGAATCTTAATCCTTATTTTATGGGAAGAAAAATTTGGTAAAGCTATGTTTCCATAATCATAAGCATAAAGCCATGTTGAATCCAAGTCCCATTTTTCTTTAAAAGAGAAGAGAACCTTGGTAAAGCTATGTTATTATGAGCATAAGCACAAAGCCTTGATGAATCCAAATCTCTTTGTTTTCAAATTACCAAAGAAAGAGAACCTCGTTGAATCTAAAAGCTAGAGAACCTTGATGAATCCAAATCCTTTGGTAGAAAATCTTGGACTACTTTCAAACATTATTGAGTCCTAGGTTATTTTTTTCAATTTTTCTTAAATATTCTTATTGGATTCCAATCTCTTCTGTACTTGTTTTTTTGGGAAGAGTGTTTTAAGGAATCCTTGTTTGTTCTATTTAAGAAAAAAAAACCTTGTTGAATCCAAAGCTAGGAAACCTTGTTGAATCCAAAGCTAGGGAACTGAGATGGATCCAAATCCAAAGTTGGATGAGAGCCTCGTTGAAACTCGAATGCTGGAGAGTCTTGAGTGAATCCAAACCCTTAGAAACCAAAAGAAGTGAACCATGGCCTATTTTGCTCATTGGAGTTAAAATTGAGAAGGCATGATGAATCCAAATTCTTTTGGGTTAAAAGAGGTGAACCATGACCTGATTTACTCCTTGGAGTTAAAATCAAGAAGGCATGATGAATCCTAACTCTTTTGGAAATAAAGAAGTGAACCATGGCCTGATTTACTCATTGGAGTTAAATCAAGAAGGCATGATGAATCCAAGTTCTTTAAATCCAAGTTTTCAAAAAAACCTTGGACCTCTAGTAATTCTCAAGTCCTTGGAAAATTTTCAAAAAAATAAAAATAAAAAGGATGAATCTTAGTCAGTTTTCTTTCTTATGAATGAAAAACAATTAATGACACTGATTCATCCGGTTTTGTTTTCTCAAAAGGATAGGCTTTGTTTTGAAGTTTTCCATTCTTGTTAAACAAGTGGATAATTCCAAAGACCATTGCTAGAATCCGATCTCTCAAATGAGAGGAAAAGTCCTTTGTGGTGAAGAGTTATGAAGAAAAAAAAAAAATGATTCAACAAATCACTATCTTAATAGGTTTAGCATAAAGGGCTGCTCTCTAAACACTTATCTTTTTCAATATTCTTAGTGTACCAATTATTGTTTAATCTTGTTTCTTTAGTTTCTCTTATTTGCAATCTATCTTTCATCTAAACTTCCTTATCCCTCACGTTGAGTACTTTAAAATTTTAAATCTCATGATGAAGGTTTAGAGGAGGAAAGCGTGAATATTCTAACGGGGAAGTATTAGATGATGAAGAGGTCAAATGAAGATTAAATGAAGTAAAGAAGTATGATTGGTGACACAAGGAAGTTGTGGAAGTTAGTGTTCATTTGGCACCGGTTTGAAGTGTTCCTCTTTTATGTTTTTCAAGCTTGCCTTTCGGAGTCCCTCCAACCAACCTTGAGGGGGAGAAAGAACCGAAAAGAAGGTGAAGGATGCCAAAGAAAAAAGGAAAAGAAAAAATGATGTCAAAGAAGACAAGATTCTTCAAGCAAATGAAGCCGAGTTGAGACTAGACCGCACCGCACTAAAAGATGTTGAAGGTTCGTGCTCACTCGTGGACAAGTTGATAGAGGGGCCACACCGTTGGGAACAAGTTGTAGGTTCGTGCTCACTTGTGGACGAGTTGATAGAGGGACCGCATCATAGAAGACAAATTGTCCCACTAGAAGACAGGCAACTTGACTAGAGATCAAAACCGGGTCACTTGCAAAGACAAGCTTGCAAAGATAAGCTCGCAAAGACAAGGGAAACGGTTGAGACAAAGCAAGGAGGCATGCGAGTTGGAAACGAAGCTAAGGCATCTCCATCACCATGAAGAGAACCAAGATGTATGGATCATACTAACCTTAAGGCTGGTTTATCTTTCGGAAGTGAGGGGAATAAGAAGATAAAATCAGAGCATACAAAAGTGCTGCTCCTCAACCCAATAAATCAACAAAGAGGAAGAAACCACCATCCAAAGGAAT
This sequence comes from Cardamine chenopodiifolia, assembly GCA_963922655.1. NCBI lineage: Eukaryota > Viridiplantae > Streptophyta > Magnoliopsida > Brassicales > Brassicaceae > Cardamine > Cardamine chenopodiifolia. The sequence continues at coordinate 5,679,248 of OZ000479.1, forward strand.
CAGGTTGTTTCTATCCTCTCCCTCCATTAAAATTCTCTATGCAAAGTGTGATCATTTCTACCATTAAAATTGGAGTAAATTGATACACTTTGTTTGTCAATTTTTCTTGCAAGGAACAATGTGCATAAAGGACTTCAAACCCAAAAGATCGTCTTTCCTTATTCTCAAGCCGATCGTGAGGGGGAGCATTCGAAGCATTGATCAAGATTTGGAATCAACAAATGGTGAACCCGAGAAGGATGACCCGAGAACTAAGATTCAAGCGTGGTGAACCCAAGAGGAAGACCGAAGTGATTACCAAAGAATGAAATCAACAAATCCTTGCAAGACTACAACAAGTCAAGATTAAATGGCGACATTCTTCACAAAGGTTACAAGACCTTTTCATGCCCTTGGTCAAAGGTCCCCTAGATTCGTGAAGGCCATACTCTTTTTCCCTTATAATGTTTTGTCCCAAGGGGTTTTCCTTATAAGGTTTTTAATGAGGTGGCACTCACGGTCACTCCAAACTTAGCCTCCATTCTCGAGTTCACTATGGCTAAGTTTGAGGAGGAGTATTGATCAAGAAGACCAGCCAGGCCTTGCAAGACCAAACTAACCCGACCGTGCAAAATCCGGGATTCCCTAAAATGTATGGACTTGTACAGATTGTACGGACCGTGCAAAATCCGGGATTCCTCAAAATGTCTCCAAACATCCTAAAAAAAAAAAACAAGAATGTGCAAAACTCGGGATAAAGTATTTTCATGATTTGGGGATCGTGCAAAACTCGGGTGCAAAAGGACATGGATATAGCTGGCAATGAATCTAGCCAAAGGAGTGTCTCAATGCAACCTTATCCAACTGGTCAAAGCAAGGAGGGCTGGAGCAAGGCTGGCAATCTTATCCACATGGTCAAAAAGAGCCTCCAAGACTAAGCTCTCATTGGCTAGTTTGAATTAAAGCATTCCCATTGGTTGTTGCATTTTTAGAAAACCCTAGATTTTTCTCTATAAATGTAATGCCTCATTATCAATGAAATGTTAGACCCTTTGGGGTCCCATTCTCTCATTCTCCATGAAATCTTCTCTCATTTTATTCTCCTTAGTCTCATTTACATGCTTATTCTCTTAGTTCATACTTGCATATTCTCCATGTCATTAACATTATTCTCTCATGCTTAATCTCTCTAATTCTAACAGTAACATCTCTAATTCAGCCCAAAGAGATCTAAATTTCCCAAAGTGTTGAGTAAATTCTAGATCCTCTTGATTGAGATTGTTGATTGCCCTTTTTACTTCGAAGACGCGGGTCAAGTTGGAGATGTTCCCGTAGACATTCTTTAGTGTATCCCAAAGCTCCTTTGCGGTGTCACAATAGGAGTAACTTTCTCAACTCAGTGAAAATCACAAAGCTAGCAACTTTCTCAACTCAGCACCAATGGATTTGAGGAATTTCTCTCAGAGTGAAATGAAGCTAGCAGCATGAGAAAGGAGAAAATAAAGAAGAAAAACGTGGAGAATGAGTAGAAATGACAAGAACTGATGGAGAAATGATGGAGAATGATGGAGAATGATGGAGAATAACCAAGAATAAAGCGGAATAGATAGGAGCAAGATCAATGCTCTGATACCATGTTAGATTTTAGAGATTATAAATGAGAGCTTTTGAGATAAACTAGAAGAAACACCATAGTAGAATATTAGAGAAGAATTTCTTATTGATCTTTGTGAAATACATAGCATATTTATAGGAGAATTACAAGGGAACCTAGGTTTAACTTTAATTTGAACTAGCCAATAGGAGTGTAGTCTTTGGGCGTCCTTGACCATAACAGCCTGTTTCCAGCCGCTTCCTTGACCAAATGGATAAGAAGGAAGACCAAGGACAAGGTGCCAATGCACCTGGACACTCAAGTGGCTTGGTGCATGATCCAAACGTTTCCAAGCTTCTAGAAGACTCTCGAAGGCTTCCTCAAATGTTCTGGAGGCTTCCTATGGTCGTACGGACTTGTACGGATCCGTACAGACTTGTACGGACTTGTACGGATCCGTACGGACTTGTACGGACTTGTACGGATCCGTACGGACTTGTACAGATCTGTACGGACTTGTACGGACACCCAAATCCAACCATCTTCCCTAAGCTCCCTTGATGATAAGCTTGATTAATAAGTCTGAGCCACAAGTCTCCATTTGAAATTTTGAATGGAGTAAAGCCAAGCATTGATCACCTAAGAGTTTTCGGGTGTAAATGCTATGTCTTTACCCCTAATGCACTAAGGAGTAAACTTGAGCCAAAAAGCATCAAATGTATTTTCGTGGGATACTCAAGCACTCAGAAGGGATACAAGTGTTTCCATCCATAAACTAATAGGATATATGTGTCAAGAGAGGTGCGTTTTGATGAGAATAGTGGGTATTTTGAAGAAAAAAAATGGGAGGATTTAGATGACATTGTGAGCTCGGGCATAGACAGAGAGCGAGTGCTAAGAGTGTCAATTGTTCGAATGGAGGTAATGATGAGCAAGGGATATCTCAGAATGAGCAAGGAGGTGAAGAGGAAGAAGAAGACAATGATCAACTCTCATCGGATACAAGCTCACTACCAAGGGATTCCGAACTGGTTGAAGAATCAAAACTTGCAAGTGGTGAGGGGGAGTCTGAACATGAAGAAGTTGAGGTAACTCAAGAACCCCCTTTAAGAAGAAGCCAACGGATAAGGCATGGCCCGGAAAATTGGAAAAACACTAGGGTGTATTACAATGGATTAGCTACGGTTCAACAACAGCATATAGGATCTGAGGTGAAGTCTACCGTAGGTGAGGGATGTTCTGGGCGTACGGCAGACTTTGATTCTGAACCTATAGGCGACAGCATCCCTCTCTTACCAAGTAGATCATGTACTTCAAAGAGAAGAGAATTAACCGTAAGTGACATAAAATATCCTATTGAAGCATATAGTTCAGTGTCCTATTTAGGTGCTGAGCAGCAAGCTTACCTCACCAAGATTGATGAACATCAAGTCCCAGCATCATATGAGGAAGCATGTAGAGATGAGAGATGGGTTAAAGCCATGGAAGAAGAGATCAGTTCTATGGTGAGAAACAATACATGGAATTTGACAGAGCTGCCAAGAGGGAAAAAGCTAGTGGGATGTAGATGGGTTTATACTATCAAGTATAAAAGCAATGGTGAAATCGAGAGATACAAAGCAAGACTAGTGGCAAAGGGATACACACAAGTTTATGGAGAAGATTATACAGAAACGTTTGCTCCGGTGGCAAAATTGCATTCGGTAAGGGTTCTCCTATCCATTGCGGTTAACTTGTCATGGGAGTTATGGCAAATGGATGTAAAAATGCCTTTTTACAAGGAGACCTAGAAGAGGAAGTCTTTATGGCTCTTCCACAAGGATATGGTACAGGTACAAATCAGGTCTGTGAATTGAAAAAAGCTATTTATGGTTTGAAACAATCTCCGAGGGCCTGGTACCAAAGATTGAGCAGATGCTTGCTGGAGAAGGAATTTGTGAAGTCGGAAGCTGATCATACTCTATTCACCAAGAGGAGTAAAGAGGGGCTAGTGGCGGTTCTTATCTATGTAGATGATATCATCATCACCGAAAATGATGTTGAAGGAGTTAAAAAGGACCAAGGAAATTCTGAGCTCCACGTTTAATATAAAAGATTTGGGAGAGCTGAGGTATTTCTTGGGCATTGAGATGATCAGAGAGCCAAATGGGATGTTTATATCACAAAGGAAGTATGTGATTGACTTACTAAAGGAAACCGGCAAGTTAGGGTCGAAGCCAGCAAAAACGCCCATTGAAGAAGGCTATCAAGATGTGAGTAAGGAGGAAATGTGGCCTGATGTCAAGCAATATCAAAGGTTAGTTGGAAAACTAATCTACTTAACTATAACTCGGCCAGATATATGCTTTGCCTGCCGTGAATAGGGTGAGCCAGCACATGCAAGCTCCGAAAGCACACCATTGGGGCATGGTGGAGAGAATACTTAGGTATCTCAAGGGGAACCCTGGAAAGGAAATATGGTTGAGTCGCAATGAAAATACTGAAGTGGAAGCCTATTGTGATTCAGACTATGTTGGAGACAAACAAGATAGAAAATCTACAACTAGGTATTGCACATTTGTAGGAGGAAATCTTGTCACTTGGAAGAGTAAAAAACAGAAGGTAATTGCATTGTCAAGTGCTGAGGCTGAGTATAGAGCAATGAAGGAAGTCACAAAGGATATGATATGGCTGAAGGCTCTTCTCAAGGATTTGGGTATTCAAGAAACTAAATCAATGAGCCTTTATTGCGATAACCAAGCCGCAATACACATAGCTTCAAATCCAGTGTTTCATGAGAGAACAAAACACATTGAAGTGGATTGTCACTTCATCCGGGGCAAGATTCAAGATGGGCTAATAATCCCTAAGTTTGTGAAGAGTGGAGACCAGATGGCAGACATCTTCACAAAGGCTACTTCCCTAAGTATATGTGAGTACATCCATGACAAGATAGGCTTAAAGGATCCCTACCAGCCTATCTTGAGGGGGAGTGTTGAGAATATGGATGAGAAGACATACATGGGAAGTAGCAATGCGAGTTCACATAATAACAAAGGCAAGGAGCTGGAATGCATAGCAAGTATCTGGGAACTTAGCGAATGCTCTAAGACTAAGGGAGAAGTGTCGTGTGCAACAAGTAAGGAGAAGAGTGGAGTTGATGATTTAATGAGTGGCAAAACTAGACATTGGGAGGTAACTAGAAGGAAGGATTCTCAGTTGAATCCTAAGCAGGTTAGAGGGTTCAAAACCCAAGAAGAAGCAAATGAGGAGCCATTGGGTAAAGGAGAGCTCCATACTCCTCACCCAAAGAAGAAAGACGCTCAGGCCTTGATTCTAGCATGTTTAACCATTTTAGGAAGTCAAGTGTGTTAGTCTTTTATCCATTGTAAATTTATGTGTCTTGTTTTTAAATCCTTTCTCTTACATGTATACATATGAAAACCGAGCTATATAGTGATAATAACAAGAAATAATTTTCCAGAAATCTCTTTCAACCTTCTTCAATCTCATCAGCTCTTGATAATCTCTGATTCTTGTTTATTCTCCTTAAAATCAACATGTTTTTGTCCCATGAGGTTTTCCATAATAAGGTTTTTAATGAGGTGGGTTTTCATGGTTCCAAGCTCAACCTAGTTATCTCTACGGTTAAGCTTGAGGGGGAATGTTGAATAAAAAAGAAAATGATCATAAGAAGGTTAACTTGAAGTGCAAAGAAGCAAGAAAAGAGTTGTTGGAGAGCTTCCTTGGGTTCCGTGAAAAGGAAGGAGATGATTTTGAATTTCAAACTCAATCAGACCGTTGGAGGCTACTTCTCCTTCATACAAGTCGAGTTTCACTTCTATATAATGTATCTCTTGCTGTAACCTCAAATTTATTCTAATGGAAACTTCTCTTTATCTCTCATTCTCTTGTTTCTCTTGCAAACACTCTCCAATCTTCTATTCCGCAAATTCAATAGTTTGAAGGCATGGCTTGTGTACTCTCCACCATTATCTGATCTAAAATTTTTAATCTTGGCATTATAATGGTTAGTCACATATGCTTGAAATTTTCTAAACGCTTCTAGAACTCTAGCTTTGGATAGAAGAATTGTTAGCCATGTATATTTTGATTTTTCATCTACGAAGGTGACAAAGTATTTATGATGTTCTCTAGATTCACATGGTGAGGTCCAAACAGAAGAATGAATTAAATCAAAACACATTTCATAGATAGTTAGAGACTTGGAAAACACAAATTTACAATGTTTGCCAAGTATACAGGCTTCACATTCATCATTTTTGAAAGAAATCCTAGGCAACAATAGTTCTAATGCTCTAGAGTGCGGATGACCTAGCCTTGCATGCCAAATTGAACTACTAACATTAGAAACATTCAAACTAAAACTACAAAATAAATTGGAGTCCGGCTTGTTATTTTCAAAAACATACAGCTCCTCCTTCGCTACTCCTTTTCCGAGTAGTTTTATGGTCTCAATATCCTAAAAGTGTACATCATTAGGACCAAATATAGCATAACAATTCAAATCAGATGTAACTTTCTTTACGGATAACAAATTTGAAGTAAACTTAGGTATGTAGAAAGCGTTTGAATCTTTTCCAAATAACCTAAGATTTCCTACTCCATCAGTTGGAATACTATCTCCATTTGCTATAATGACATTACCTACAACCGGTTTTATGTTATTCATTAGATATGCATCACTTATCATATGATGTGATACACCATAATCTACAATCAAAGGCTTTGAAATGTTTTGAGCATGAAGAGAGTTTCCAGAAACCATACCAGACCTACCAGCCTCTTTCAAGGCTTTGATGAGAGCTTCCAAATCTGATTTCCTCACAAATTCAGATTCTTGTTGATATGGCACCAAAGCTCTCATTTCTCCTTTTTTAGCCCTCTTGGATGTCCCAGCCTGATTCCCAACCACTTCTTGGGAGACATTAGCTCTTGGTTCCTTCCACTAGCTTGGTTTTAGATGAGGATACAGCTTCCAGCATTTTTCCTTTGTGTGCCCCTCTTTCTTGCAATGCTCACAGATTGCATTTGATCCCACTTTCTTGTTCTGGTTTGACCCCAAAGGTTTGTAAACTCCTTTGTTTGTGTCACCCAACTCTACTTTATTAGCCATAACCAGCTAGCCCTTTCCCCCAAATAGACCATGAGATCCTTGCTCCTTTTGTATCTTGGAGCACACTTCATCTAGGCTGGGGAGATTGTCTGCCCTAAGGAGGTGCTTAATGAGATCCTTGTACGTTGGATTTAAGGTCAATAGCAGACCAAAGACCTTGTCTTGTTCGCGCCTCTCATTTAACACCAAAGGATCAATCGTGCTTGGCCTTAACATTTCTAGTTCAGCCCATAATGATCTGAACTTGCCTAAGTGCTTTGTAAACTCCAAATCTTCTTGGCTTAGATCATTGATAGCCTTCTTGACTTCATAGATTCTGCTCAAGTTTGAAGTATTCCCATACACGGTTTGAAAAGTATCCCACAATTCCTTTGCATTTTCACAGTAGAAGTAGGCTTCAAGGATGGATGCTTTAAGAGAGTTTTGGATGATTCCGAGCACCATTTGGTCCTCTTGGAACCACTTATCTTCATAATTACCGATGGCTTCTTCTCCATCTTTGGTGGTTTCTTCCTCTTTCGTCTTCTTAAGCTCTTTTGGATCTTATCCTTTCAAGACATGGCTCCAAATCCCACGACCACATAGAGCTGTTCTTATCATTCTTGACCACATCAAATAGTTGACACCCTTTAAGATGACCGGAATAACAATTGGTTTAGAGTTTTCCATGGTGTTTCAAGATTTATTCACCGGAAAATTCTATTAACTAGAAGATTAAGAGATTTTCTCAAGAAAATATTAGAAAAGCTTCAAGAAATACACTTTTCAGCCTTTTCACAACTCAAGAGTCAATGACTTTGAGGACTAAGTCTCAGAATGAAAAGGATTAACAAAGAGTATTCCCAGAATTTTAGAGTGAAAAAGAAAATTTTAGAGAAGCTTCAAAAAATACACTTTTCAGCCTTTTCACAACTCAAGAGTCAATGACTTTGAAGACTAAGTCTTAGAGTGAAAAAGGAATGACAAATAGTATTCCCAAAATTTTAAAGCAAAAGATTTGAAAATGGGATAACAAGAGCTTGATTTAGTTAATAACCTTGCTCTGATACCATGTTGAATTTGCGGAATAGAAGGTTAGAGAGTTTGAGAGTGCTTGAAAGACAAACAATAGAATGAGAGATAAAGAGAAGTTTCCATTAAAATTGATTAAGTGTTACAAAGGGTATACAACATGTATATATAGAGAAGAGCCACAAAATTAGGAGGTGAAGAAGGGTTTCAAAACATTCAAAATTTCCCTCCAATCTCTTATTTGAAATTCAAACACATCTCCTTCCTTTTCACACTTCCCCAAACACCCACTTGTGCACCCAAAGTCTTCACCTTTCTAGAAGACTTCTTAATGGCCTTGCATATGTTGAATAAGGCCTCTTCTCTTCTTTGGGTCTTAAGCTAAGGTATTCTCTCATTATTCAACAAGTACCTTAACATTTGTTTTGAATTGATAAGTAATGTAGTTCTGAAAATTAATTAAAGCATCAAATACTCTATCTTTAGATGGCATTAAGGTGATCCATGTTGAATTTGCGGAATAGAAGATTAGAGAGTTTGAGAGTGCTTGAAAGAGAGACAATAGAATGAGAGATAAAGAGAAGTTTCCATTAGAATTGATTAAGTGTTACAAAGGGTGTACAACATGTATATATAGACAGGAGCCACGAAAATAGAAGGTGTAGAAGGGTTTCACAACATTAAATTTCCCTCCAATCTCTTATTTGAAATTCAAACACATCTCCTTCCTTTTCACACTTCCCGAGACACCCACTTGTGCACCCAAAGTCTTCACCCTTCTAGAAGACTTCTTAATGGACTTGCATATGTTGAATAAGGCCTCTTCTCTTCATTGGATCTTAAGCTAATGTATTCTCTCATTATTCAACACTCCCCCTCAAGCTTAACCGTAGAGAAACCAAAGGTTAAGCTTGGAACCATGATGACCCACCTCATTAAAAACCTTAGTATGGAAAACCTCATGGGACAAAACCATACTAAGGGAAAAAGAGTGTGGACTCCATGGCTAAGGAAATCATGGTCGAGACATATCTATGAGTCCAAGCTTTGAATGGATGAACTCACACACTTTTAAACTCGCTGCCTTGGTAAAAATGTCTGCCAATTGTTCTGAACTCCTTGTAAAACATGGAAGAATGACCCTTTTCTCCACCATCTCTCGTACCTTGTGACAATCCACTTCAATATGTTTTGTCCTCTCATGGAACACTGAGTTGGACGCAATGTGAATAGCAGCTTGGTTGTCACAATGCATTGTGATTGGATCTGGTGATTCAATGCCCAAATCCTTGAGAAGAGCTTTCAGCCATGTTAGCTCATTTGTGTGCTTCCTCATTGCTCTATACTCAGCTTCAGCACTTGAACATGACACAACCTTTTGTTTCTTGCTCTTCCAAGTGACCAGGTTACCTCCAATGAATGTGCAATACCCAGTGGTGGATCTTCTATCCGTTTTGTCTCCAGCCCAGTCAGCATCACAATAACCCACAATTTCTGTGCTTTTGTTACAACCCATCCAAATGCCTTGACCTGGAACTCCTTTGAGATATTTGAGAATCCGATCCACCATGCTCCAATGGTGCACTTTTGGAGCTTGCATATGTTGACTCACCTGGTTCACAACAAAACACAAATCAGGACGAGTTATGGTAAGATAAATCAACTTACCAACCATTCTCCGATATTGCTTGACATCTTCAAAAGGTTTATCTTCAAGCTCCCCCTCTCGTATGACTTTGTATCCTTCTTCTAAGGGAGTCTTTGCTGGTTTGGCTCCTAGCTTTCCTGCCCCAGCCAATAGATCAAGAGTGTACTTCCTTTGGGATAAGAAGAGTCCTTCATTGGACCTATAGACTTCAATCCCTAGAAAATATTTCAACTCTCCAAGATCTTTAATATCAAACACAGATTTTAAATATGCTTTTGTATCTTTAATACCTACCTTGTCATTCCCAGAGATGATAATATCATCCACATAAATGAGAATGACTACAATACCTTCTTGGCTTTGCAAGGTGAAAAGTGTATGATCTGCCTCGGACTTCTTGAAGCCTTTACTCTTGAGTGTTGTACTCAACTTGTGGTACCATGCTCGAGGAGATTGCTTCAGTCCATAGATTGCTTTCTTGAGTCTCAACACCTTTCCTGGTACAATTGAGTCCTCCAATCCTGGTGGTGGAGTCATGTAGACTTCATCCTCTAGTTCCCCTTGCAAGAATGCATTCTTGACGTCCATCTGCCAAAGATCCCATTCCAAGTTAGTAGCTAAGGATAAAATAACTCTTACCGTATGAAGTTTTGCCACAGGTGCAAATGTGTCAAGGTAGTCCTCTCCATAGGTTTGAGTAAATCCTCTAGCCACCAGCCTAGCCTTGTAACACTCTATTTCTCCATCACTTCTATACTTGATAGTGAAGATCCATCTAGAGCTTACGGCCTTCTTCCCTTTTGGCAGTTCAGCTTCATCCCAAGTGTGGTTGATTTCCATAGCTTTCTTTTCTTCACCAATAGCATCTCTCTATACTTTAAGCTCCTTGGCTTCTTCATAGGTTGTTGGAATCTCAGCTTCATCCAACTTGCCCATGTAGGCTTGATGTTCCAATGGGAAATGAGCTAGAGTGCAAACAGCTTGAATGGGATGAGCAACTACCTTGTTGTTGTAGTACACTCCGGTTTGCTTCCAATGTTCTGGTCCAAACCTTTGTCTTGTACTTCTCCTTAAACCCTCTTCTTGATCTTGAAGTTGAGGTTCTGGCCCTTCAAAGTCAGAATCTGAGGTTTGAGCTTCTTCTTGACTTTCCGGACTCCCTTCACTTTGATCATGAACCGCTTCATTGCGAACTTCTGATTCATTTTGATCATGAATTGTTGAGTCTTGTTGAGCCACTACTGGATCCTCTTGTTTATTGCCTCCCTCAGGATCAAAGGGTATAGTTTCTTCATTTGATGTAATCCAAGGTTCTCCAAGATTTTTCTCAAATTGCTAGCTCGGTCTGATGATGAGGATGATAGATTCTCCAATTCTTTCCAGTTCTTCTCATCATAGAACCCTTTCGTTTCAACAAACTTCACGTCCCTTGAGACTAGAATCTTCCTTGTTTCCGGAACAAAGCATTTGTAACCTTTTTGTGTTGTGGAGTATCCAATGAACATGCTCTTCACACTTTTAGCTTCCAACTTGTTTCTTTGTTCTCCTGGGATTAATACAAAACAAAAACACCCAAACTGTTAGATTTTAGAGATTATAAATGAGAGCTTTTGAGATAAACTAGAAGAAACACCATAGTAGAATATTAGAGAAGAATTTCTTATTGATCTTTGTGAAATACATAGCATATTTATAGGAGAATTACAAGGGAACCTAGGATTAACTTTAATTTGAACCAGCCAATAAGAGTGTAGTCTTTGGGCGTCCTTGACCATGCCAGCCTGTTTCCAGCCCCTTCCTTGACCAAATGGATAAGAAGGAAGACCAAGGACAAGGTGCCAATGCACCTGGACACTCAAGTGGCTTGGTGCATGGTCCAAACGTTTCCAAGCTTCTAGAAGACTCTCGAAGGCTTCCTCAAATGTTCCGGAGGCTCGCTAAGGTTGTACGGTCTTGTACAGATCCGTACGGACTTGTACGGATCCGTACGGACTTGTACAGACACCCAAATCCAACCATCTTCCCTAAGCTCCCTTGATGATATGCTTGATTAATACTCCCCCTCAAACTTAGCCGGAGTGTTGGAATGAAGGCTAAGTTTGGGAACCGGGACTACCACCTCATTAAAAACCTTACCAAGGAAAACCCAGTGGGACAAAACCTTGGTAAGGGAAAAAGAGTGTGGTCTTCCCGGAACAGGCAAGTATTATCAAGGATGAGTAAGGTCTACTAACCCACATTTGCTGTGGATGTGGTTGCAAACTTTGAGGCTAGCAGCCTTGGTGAAGATGTCAGCCAACTGGTCTTCACTCTTGGTATAACATGGAAGTATCACTCCTTCTATGATCTTCTCTCTAACTTTGTGGCAGTCAATCTCAATGTGCTTGGTCCTCTCGTGAAATACTGGATTGGTTGCTATATGAATGGCTGCCTGATTGTCACAATGCATTGTGATGGGACTTGAAGTTTCTATGCCAAGATCCTTGAGAAGAGCCTTCAACCAAACTAATTCATTTGTCAGCTTCCTCATTGCTCTATATTCTGACTCCGCACTTGAGCATGACACAACCTTCTGCTTCTTAGACTTCCAAGTTACTAGATTGCCTCCAATGAAAGTACAGTAGCCAGTTGTAGACTTCCTATCCATAGTGTCTCCCGCATAGTCCGCATCGCAGTATCCAACTATCTCAGTGTTGCCATTCTTCCCCATCCAAATTCCTTGGCCAGGTGAACTTTTGATGTATCTCAATATTCTTTCCACCATGTTCCAATGATGCACGGTTGGTTCCTTCATATGTTGGCTAACCTGATTCACAGCAAAACATAAGTCAGGCCGTGTAATAGTCAAATAGATGAGCTTACCAACTAGGCGCCGATATTGTGCTGGATCTTCAAATGGCTTGTCAAGCGGATCATCTTCTTTCTCCCCCTTTCTCTTGACCTTGTAGCCATCTTCAAGTGGGGTCTTAGCTGGTTTGGATCCTAGCTTTCTTGTCTCCTGCAATAAATCAAGAGAATATTTCCTTTGTGATAGAAATAGGCCTTCCGAGGATCGGCATATCTCTATCCCTAGGAAATACTTAAGCTCTCCCAAGTCCTTAATATCAAAAACAGACTTAAGGAAGGATTTGGTTTCTTGAATCCCAACTTGATCACTACCTGAGATGATCAAGTCATCCACATAAACCAATACCACAATAAGCCTACGGGAGCTCTGGTGAGTGAACAAGGTATGGTCGGCTTCTGACCGGCTAAATCCTCGAGCAACAAGAGTGAAGCTCAGTTTATGATACCAGGCCCTTGGTGATTGCTTTAGACCATAAATTGCCTTTCTTAACCTTAGGACTTTTTCGGGTCAAGTTGGAGATGTTCCCGTAGACATTCTTTAGTGTATCCCAAAGCTCCTTTACATTGTCACAATAGGAGTATGCCTCTAGGATTGATGGGTCTAGTGAGTTTTGAAGGAGACCCAAAACCGTTTGGTCTTCTTGAAACCATTTGATTTCCTCCTCGGTCTTGGTCTCATTTTCTTCATCTTGTGTGTCTTCTTTAGGGTTTTGTGTGATCTCAATGTGTCTCCACAAACCTCTTCCACACAAAGCAGTCTTAGTTGTTCTTGCCCACAGCAAGTAATTATTCCCTTTGAGGGTAACCGGAATGATCATGGTTTTTAGATTTTCCATGATTTTCTTGGTGTTTAATCACAAAGCTAGCAACTTTCTCAACTCAGCACCAATGGATTTGAGGAATTTCTCTCAGAGAGAAATGAGGCTAGCAACGTGAAAGGAAGAAAATGAAGTGAAAATCACAAAGCTAGCAACTTTCTCAACTCAGCACCAATGGATTTGAGGAATTTCTCTCAGAGAGAAATGAAGCTAGCAGCGTGAGAAAGGAGAAAATAAAGAAGAAAAACGTGGAGAATGAGTAGAAATGACAAGAACTGATGGAGAAATGATGGAGAAATGATGGAGAAATGATGGAGAATGATGGAGAATGATGGAGAATAACCAAGAATAAAGCAGAATAGATAGGAGCAAGATCAATGCTCTGATACCATGTTAGTTTTTAGAGATTATAAATGAGAGCTTTTGAGATAAACTAGAAGAAACACCATAGTAGAATATTAGAGAAGAATTTCTTATTGATCTTTGTGAAATACATAGCATATTTATAGGAGAATTACAAGGGAACCTAGGTTTAACTTTAATTTGAACCAGCCAATAGGAGTGTAGTCTTTGGGCGTCCTTGACCATGCCAGCCTGTTTCCAGCCCCTTCCCTGACCAAATGGATAAGAAGGAAGACCAAGGACAAGGTGCCAATGCACCTGGACACTCAAGTGGCTTGGTGCATGGTCCAAACGTTTCCAAGCTTCTAGAAGACTCTCGAAGGCTTCCTAAAAATGTTCCGGAGGCTCGCTAAGGTTGTACGGTCTTGTACGGCCTTGTACGGATCCGTACGGACTTGTACGGACTTGTACGGATCCGTACGGACTTGTATGGACACCCAAATCCAACCATCTTCCCTAAGCTCCCTTGATGATAAGCTTGATTAATATTTAACACTATCCCAATTTTGCTTCTTGTCAAAGTAACCTTGGTTTTCTATGAACTTCACCTCTCTTGAAACCAGGGTTCACTTCCGGATGGGGTCATAGCACTTATTGTAAGATTTTAGAGATTATAAATGAGAGATTTTGAGATAAACTAGAAGGAAAACCATAGTAGAACATTAGAGAAGAATTTCTTATTGATCTTTGTGAATTACATAGCATATTTATAGGAGAATTACAAGGGAACCTAGGTTTAACTTTAATTTGAACCAGCCAATAGGAGAGTAGTCTTGGGAGCGCCCTTGACCATGCCAGCCTGGTTCCAGCCCTTCCTTGACCAAATGGATAAGAAGGAAGACCAAGGACAAGCCCCAATGCACCTGGACGCTCTAGTGACTTGGTGCATGATCCGAACATTGCCCAGCTTCTCGAAGACTCTAGAAGACTCTCGAAGACTCTCCAAGACTTCCTTAAACGTTCCGGAGGCTCCCTTAGGTCGTACGGTCTTGTACAGCCTTGTACGGATCCGTACGGACTTGTACGGACACCCAAATCCAACCATCTTCCCTAAGCTCCCTTGATGATATGCTTGATTAATACTCCCCCTCAAACTTAGCCGGAGTGTCGGTATGAAGGCTAAGTTTGGGAACCGGGACTACCACCTCATTAAAAACCTTACCAAAGAAAACCCAGTGGGACAAAACCTTGGTAAGGAAAAAAGAGTGTGGTCCTCCCGGAACAAGCAAGTATTATCAAGAATGAGTAAGGTCTACTAACCTAAGTTTGCTATGGATGTGGTTGCAAACTTTGAGGCTAGCAGCCTTGGTGAAGATGTCAGCCAGCTGGTCTTCACTCTTGGTGTAGCATGGAAGTATCACTCCTTCTATGATCTTCTCTCTAACCTTGTGGCAGTCGATCTCAATGTGCTTGGTCCTCTCGTGAAATACTGGATTCGTTGCTATATGAATGGCTGCCTGATTGTCACAATGCATCGTGATAGGACTTGAAGTTTCTATGCCGAGATCTTTGAGAAGTGCTTTCAACCAAACTAATTCATTTGTCAGCTTCCTCATTGCTCTATATTCTGACTCTGCGCTCGAGCATGACACAGCCTTTTGCTTCTTAGACTTCCAGGTCACTAGATTGCCTCCAATGAAAGTACAGTAGCCAGTTGTGGACTTTCTATCCATAGTGTCTCCAGCATAGTCTGCATCGCAATATCCAACTATCTCAGTGTTGCCATTCTTCCCCATCCAGATTCCTTGGCTTGGTGATCCTTTGATGTATCTCAAAATTCTTTCCACCATGTTCCAATGATGCACGGTTGGTTCCTTCATATGTTGGCTAACCTGATTCACAGCAAAACATAAGTCAGGCCGTGTAATAGTCAAATAGATGAGCTTACCAACTAGGCGCCGATATTGTGCTGGGTCTTCAAATGGCTTGTCAAGCGGATCATCTTCTTTCTCCCCCTTTCTCTTGACCTTGTAGCCATCTTCAAGTGGAGTCTTAGCTGGTTTGGATCCTAGCTTTCCTGTCTCTTGGAATAAATCAAGAGAATATTTCCTTTGTGATAGAAATAGGCCTTCCGTGGATCGGCATATCTCTATCCCTAGAAAATACTTGAGTTCTCCCAAGTCCTTGATATCAAAAACAGACTTAAGGAAGGATTTGGTTTCTTGAACCCCAACTTGATCACTACCTGAGATGATCAAGTCATCCACATAAACCAATACCACAATAAGCCCACGGGAGCTCTGGTGAGTGAACAAGATATGGTCGACTTCTGACCGGCTAAATCCTCGAGCAACAAGAGTGTAGCTCAGTTTATGATACCAGGCCCTCGGTGATTACTTTAGTCCATAAATTGCCTTTTATTGATCAAGAAGACCAGCCAGGCCTTGCAAGACCAAACCATCCCGACCGTACGGATTTTGTACGGACTTGTACGGACTGTACGAATTGTACGGACCGTGCAAAATCCGGGATTCCCCAAAATGTCTTCAAACATCCTAAAATGAAGAAACAAGAATGTGCAAAACTCGGGATAAAGTATTTTCAGGATTTGGGGATCGTGCAAAACTCGGGTGCAAAAGGACATGGATAGCTGGCAATGAATCTAGCCAAAGGAGTGTCCCAATGCAACCTTATCCAACCGGTCAAAGCAAGGAGGGCTGGAGCAAGGCTGGCAATCTTATCCACATGGTCAAAAGGAGCCTCCAAGACTAAGCCCTTATTGGCTAGTTTGAATTAAAGCATTTCTATTGGTTGTTGCATTTTGAATTTACTTAGAGAAAACCCTAGATTTTTCTCTATAAATGTAATGCCTCATTATCAATGAAATGTTAGACCCTTTGGGGTCCCATTCTCTCATTCTCCACGAAATCTCTCTCATTTTATTCTCCTTAGTCTCATTTACATGCTTATTCTCTTAGTTCATACTTGCATATTCTCCATGTCATTTACATTATTCTCTCATGTTTAATCTCTTATATTCCGCATAATCTCTCTAATTCTTACATGGTATCAGAGCATTAAGGTCCTTAAATGCGTCCTTAATCTCTTTCTTCTTATTCTTTTATTTTCATACACTTTGTTAGCCTTTTTCACTCTGAGAGTTATTCCTCAAAACCATTGGTTCTTGAGTTGTGAAAGTTGCCAACTTAGTGTTTCTAGTGACAATGAAGAGAAATAAATGGGGGCTGTAGTGAAAAATTACATAAAAATGGAGATTAAAGGCTGCCTTAATTGCTTATTCATGGATTCGTCTAGTGCTTCCATTTTTTGGAAATGAATACACTTAGAACCATGATTTGCTGGTGCCTCATTCTATAATCTATTCCTTTTTAAGCCCCATTTTCATCTCCAAGTCATTTCTTGATTTTAAAGCTCAAACCACAATTTTTACAAAGTTAAAACCTTGGATTGTATTTTTCTTTCTTATGGAATGAAGAAATACGTAACTCCATCGTATTTTATGTTTTTGAGTTTTTTTAGTGGTTTGAAGCAATTTCAATTAGTGAACCATGATTAAAATTACTTGATTTTTATAGATTTAAGCATATTTAATCATGTTGTATCCGTGTTTTAAAGGTAGAGAACCTTGGTAAAACTTTGCTCTTATGAGTTTAAGTATAAAACTTTGATGAATCATAATCCTTGTTTTGTGGGAAGAGAACTTTGGTAAAGCTATGTTTCCATAAGCATAAGCATAAAGCCATGTTGAATCCAATTCCCATTGTTTTATGGGAAGAGAACTTTGGTAAAGCTATGTTTCCATAAGCATAAGCATAAAGCCATGTTGAATCCAAGTTCCATTTTTAAGGGAAGAGAACTTTGGTAAAGCTATTCCCCCATGAGCATAAGCATAAAGCCATGTTGAATCCAAGTCCCGTCTTGAAAAGAGAAGAGAACCTTGGTAAAGGTATGCTATTATGAGCATAAGCACAAAGCCTTGATGAATCCAAATCTCTTTGTTTTCAAATTCCAAAGGAAGAGAACCTCGTTGAATCCAAAAGCTAGAGAACCTTGATGAATCCAAATCCTTTGGTAGAAAATCTTGGACTACTTCCAAACATGTTTGAGTCCTAGGTTATTTTTTTCAATTTTTCTTAAAAATTCTTATTGGATTCCAATCTCTTCTGTACTTGTTTGTTTGGGAAGAGTGTTTTAAGGAATCCTTGGTTGTTCTATTTAAGAAAAGAAAAAAAGAGGTAGTGAACCTTGTTGAATCCGAAGCTAGGGAACCGAGATGGATCCAAATCCAAAGTTGGATGAGAGCCTCGTTGAAACTCGAATGCTAGAGAACCTTGAGTGAATCCAAACCCTTAGAAACCAAAAGAAGTGAACCATGACCTATTTTGGCTCGTTGGAGTTAAAATTGAGAAGGCATGATGGATCCAAATTCTTTTGTGTTAAAAGAGGTGAACCATGACCTGATTTACTCATTGGAGTTAAAGTCAAGAAGGCATGATGAATCCAAACTCTTTTGGGATTAAAGAAGTGAACCATGGCCTGATTTACTCATAGAAGTTAAATCAAGAAGGCATGATGAATCCAAGTTCTTTAAATCCAAGTTTTCAAAAACATTGGACCTCTAGTATTTACTAAGTCCTTGGTAAAAAATTTCAAAAAAAAAAAAAGGGATGAATCTTAGTTAGTTTTCTTTCTTATGAATGAAAAACAATTAATGACATTGATTCATCCAGTTTTATTTTCTCAAAAGGATAGGCTTTGGTTTAAAGTTTTCCATTCTTGTTAAAACAAGTGGATAATTCCAAAGACCATCGCTAGAATCCAATCTCTCAAATGAGAGTAAAGTCCTTTGTGGTGAAGAGCCATGAAGAGAAAAATCCCAACCACTAACCTTTGTTTTTCTTAGGAATGGAAGAATGTGAGTGGTGGAAGAAGAGGTCAAATCTCAAGAAGATCGACCAATCAAAACAATGGTTCAACAACAAGTCACTATCCTAACCGGTTTAGCATAAAGGGCTACTCTCTAAACACTAATATTTTCCAATATACTTAGTGTACCAATTATTTTTTAATCTTGTTTCTTTAGTTTCTCTTATTTGCAATCTACCTTTCATCTAAACTTCCTTATCCCTCACGTTGAGTACTTTAAAATTTTAAATCTCATGATGAAGGTTTAGAGGAGGAAAGCGTGAATATTCTAACGGGGAAGTATTAGATGATGAAGAAGCCAAATGAAGATTAAATGAAGTAAAGAAGTATGATTGGTGACACAAGGAAGCTGTGGGAGTTAGTGTTCATTTGGTACTGGTTTGAAGTGTTCATCTTTTACGTTTTTCAAGCTTGCCTTTCGGAGTCCCTCCAACTAAGCTTGAGGGGGAGAAAGAACCGAAAAGAAGGCAAGAATCTTTAAGCAAACCAAGCCGAGTTGAGACTAGACCGCACCGCACTAAAAGATGTTGAAGGTTCGTGCTCACTCGTGGACAAGTTGATAGAGGGGCCACACCGTTGGAAACAAGTTGTAGGTTCGTGCTCACTTGTGGACGAGTTGATAGAGGGACCGCATCATAGGAGACAAATTGTCCCACTAGAAGACGGGCCACTTTACTAAAGATCAAAACCGGGTCACTTGCAAAGACAAGCTCGCAAAGACAAGGGCAATGGTTGAGACAAAGCAAAGAGGCATGTGAGTTGGAAACGAAGCTAAGGCATCTCCATCACCATGAAGAAAACCAAGTTGTATGGATCATACTCACCTTAAGGTTGGTTTATCTTTCGGAAGTGAGGAAAATAAGGAGATAAAATCAGAGCATACACAAGTGGTGCTCCCCAACCCAATAAATCAACAAAGAGGAAGAAACCAACATCCAAAGGAATTAGGTTGTTTCTATCCTCTCTCTCCATTTAAATTCTCTATGCAAAGTGTGATCATTTCTACCATTAAAATTGGAGTAAATTGATACATTTTGTCAATTTTTCTTGCAAGGAGCAATGTGCATAAAGGACTTCAAACCCAAAAGATCGTCTTTCCTTATTCTCAAGCCGATCGTGAGGGGGAGCATTCAAAGCATTGATCAAGATTTAGAATCCACAAATGGTGAACCCAAGAAGGATGACCCGAGAGCTAAGACTCAAGCGTCCTGAACCCAAGAGGAAGACCGAAGTGATTACCAAAGAATGAAATCAACAAATCCTTGCAAGACTACAACAAGTGAAGATTAAGTTGCGACATTCTTCACAAAGGTTACAAGACCTTTTCATGTCCTTGGTCAAAGGTCCCCTAGATCCGTGAAGGCCATACTCTTTTTCCCTTATAAGGTTTTGTCCCAAAGGGTTTTCCTTATAAGGTTTTTAATGAGGTGGCACTCACGGGTCACTCCAAACTTAGCCTCCATTCTCAAGTTCACTATGGCTAAGTTTGAGGGGAAGTATTGATCAAGAAGACCAGCCAGGCCTTGCAAGACCAAACCATCCCGACCGTACGGATTTTGTACGGATTTGTACGGACTGTGCAAAATCCGGGATTCCCCAAAATGTCTTCAAACATCCTAAAATGAAGAAACAAGAATGTGCAAAAC
This sequence comes from Cardamine chenopodiifolia, assembly GCA_963922655.1. NCBI lineage: Eukaryota > Viridiplantae > Streptophyta > Magnoliopsida > Brassicales > Brassicaceae > Cardamine > Cardamine chenopodiifolia. Next base: position 5,699,196 of record OZ000479.1, read on the forward strand.
TCGGGATAAAGTATTTTCAGGATTTGGGGATCGTGCAAAACTCAGATGCAAAAGGACATGGATAGCTGGCAATGAATCTAGCCAAAGGAGTGTCCCAATGCAACCTTATCCAACCGGTCAAAGCAAGGAGGGCTGGAGCAAGGCTGGCAATCTTATCCACATGGTCAAAAGGAGCCTCCAAGACTAAGCCCTTATTGTTGAGAATATGGATGAGAAGGCATACAAAGGAAGTAGCAATGCGAGTTCACATAATAACAAAGGCAAGGAGCTGGAGTGCATAGCAAGTACCTGGGAACTTGGCGAATGCTCTAAGACTAAGGGAGAAGTGCCGTATGCAACAAGTAAGGAAAAGAGTGGAGCTGATGATTTAATGAGTGGCAAAACTAGACATTGGGATGTAACTAGAAGGAAGGATTCTTGGTTGAATTCTAAGCAGATCAAAGGGTTGAAAAACCAAGAAGAAGCACATGAGGAGCCATTGGGTAAAGGCAAGCTCCATGCTCCTCACCCAAAGAAGAAACACGCCCAGGCCTTGATCTTAGCATGTTTAACCATTTTAGGAAGTTAAGGGTGTTAGTCCTTTAACCATTGTAAATTCCTGTGTCTTGTTTTTGAATTTTTTCTCTTACATATATGCAATGTAAACCGAGTTCAATTGATATAATAACAAGAAAAAATATTCCAGAAATCTCTCTCAGCCATCTTCAATCTCATTGAGTTCTTGATATTTTCTAATTCTAGTTTATTCTCCTTAAAATCAACATGGTATCAGAGCATGTTTAGAGATCCTTGAAATTCTTCTAAACTGTTTCTTTCTCATCTAAAAGTTTCTCTCTCAGATTTTTTCTTGTTCCCTTATTTCTCTCCATATTCTCAAGGTGGTTGTTGAAGATAAGAAAGAAAACCTATGGAGATGCAGAAACAACTTGTACTGCCGGTTGTCTTCAAAGGGAGCAACTACTTGTTGTGGTCAAGGACTACAAGAACTGCTCTAAGAAGCAGAGGTCTATGGAGTTATGTGGAAACTCCCGAGGAGGTAGCTGGAGAAGGAGCAGCGGGTGATGGCGTTGTGAAGGGGCAGAAGTGGGAGCAAGAAGACCAACAAGTTCTTGCAGTGCTCCAGAGCTCTCTAGAGCCATCAATACTCGCTGCTTACTCCTACTGTGAGACAGCCAAGGAGCTGTGGGACACACTCAAAGGAGTGTATGGAGACATCTCAAACATTTCTAGGATTTTTGAGGTGAAGAAAGCGTTGAATGACCTTCAGCAAGATGGAAAGGCATTCAAGGATCTATGGCAAATGGACGTGAAGAACGCCTTTCTTCAAGGAGAATTGGAAGAAGAAGTGTACATGACTCCACCACCCGGATTAGAGCACACAATCAGCCCCGGAAAAGTCTTAAGGTTAAGAAAGGTGTAAGAATTAGAGAGATTAAGCATGAGAGAATAATGTAAATGACATGGAGAATATGCAAGTATGAACTAAGAGAATAAGCATGTAAATGAGACTAAGGAGAATAAAATGAGAGAGATTTCATGGAGAATGAGAGAATGGGACCCCAAAGGGTCTAACATTTCATTGATAATGAGGCATTACATTTATAGAGAAAAATCTAGGGTTTTCTAAAAATCTAACAACCAATGGGAATGCTTTAATTCAAACTAGCCAATGAGAGCTTAGTCTTGGAGGCTCTTTTTGACCATGTGGATAAGATTGCCAGCCTTGCTCCAGCCCTCCTTGCTTTGACCAGTTGGATAAGGTTGCATTGGGACACTCCTTTGGCTAGATTCATTGCCAGCTATATCCATGTCCTTTTGCACCCGAGTTTTGCACGATCCCCAAATCCTGAAAATACTTTATCCCGAGTTTTGCACATTCTTGTTTCTTCTTTTTAGGATGTTTGGAGACATTTTGAGGAATCCCGGATTTTGCACGGTCCGTACAATCCGTACAAGTCCGTATATATTAGGGAATCCCGGATTTTGCACGGTCGGGTTAGTTTGGTCTTGCAAGGCCTGGCTGGTCTTCTTGATCAATACTCTCGTATGACTTTGTATCCTTTTTGACATCCATCTGCCATAGATCCCATTCTAAGTTAGTAGGTAAGGATAAAATTACTCTTACCGTATGAAGTTTGGCCACCGGAGCAAATGTGTCAAGGTAGTCCTCTCCATAGGTTTAAGTGAATCCTCTAGCCACCAGCCTAGCCTTGTAACGCTCTATTTCTCCATCACTTCTATACTTGATAGTGAAGATCCATCTAGAGCTTACAGCCTTCTTTCCTTTTGGCAGTTCTGCTTCATACCAAGTGTTGTTGATTTCCATAGCCTTTTTTTCTTTTCCAACTGCATCTCTCCATACTTTGTGTTTCTTGGCTTTTTCATAGTTTGTTGGAATCTCAGCTTTATCCAGCTTGCCAATGTATACTTGATGTTCTAGTGGGAAGTGAGCTAGAGTGCAAACAGCTTGAATTGGATGCGCAACTGCCTTGTAGTTGTAATACACCCGGGTTTCCTTCCAATGTTCTGGGCCAAACCTTTGTCTTGTACTTCTCCTTAAGGGTACTTCTTGAGCTTGCTCTTCTTCTTGAATTTCCAGACCCGCTTCATTTTGATCATAAACCGCTTCATTTTGAACTGCTGATTCACTTTGATCATGAATTGCAGAGTCTTCTTGTGGTGCCAAGATTGGTTCTTCTTCTTCATTGCCTCTGTCATGATCAAGGGGAATAGCTTCTTCAACTTGATGTTATGTGCTTATGCTATTTTCTTGTTGATGCAGTCCACTACTTTCCAAGATCCTCCTTAAGTTTGTTGCTCGGTCTGATGGTGAAGATGATAGATTCTTCAATTCTTCCCAGTTCTTCTCACCATAGAATCCCTTGGTTTCCACAAACTTCACATCCCTTGAGACTAGAACCTTTCTTGAGTCTAGAACATAGCATTTGTAACCCTTTTGTGTTGTGGAGTACCCAATGAACATGCTCTTCACACTCTTAGCATCCAGCTTATTGCGTTGTTCTCCTGGGATTAAAAAAAGCACACACAACCAAACACACGTAAGTGGTTAATGGAGGGTTTAGTGTTGTTTAATACCTCAAACGGAGAATGATCTTGTAGGATTTTTGTAGGCGTTCGGTTGATTAAGTAACATGCTAAAACCATGCCAAATAGAGTTACTAACATCAAAGGGATTTAAACTAAAGTTACAAGATATATGAGAGGCTGGGTTAGTGTCTTCAAGAACATAAAGTTCCTCCTTGGCTACTCCTTTTCCGAGTAGTTTCATAGTCTCAATATCCTGAAAATGTACATCATTAGGCCCAAAGATTGCATACCAATTAAGATCAGATGTAACCTTTTTCACAGATAACAAATTAGAAGTAAACTCAGGCATGTAAAAAGCTTTAGAATCTTTACCAAATAACCTAAGATTACCAATTCCTTTAACTGGAACTTTATATCCATTTGCTATAACCACATCACCTAAAGCCGGTTCTAAGTTGTTCATTAAATGAGAATCACTTATCATATGATGTGATGCACCTGAATCTACAATTAATGGCTTTGTGATGTTTTGAGCATGGAGAGAGATACCAGAAATTGTACCAGAATTACCAGCCTTTTTCAAGGCTTTGATGAGGGCCTCAAGATCCGATTTCCTTACTAGCTCATGTTGAGATGACACTAGAGCCCTCATTTCTCCTTCCATAGATTGTGTGGATGGACCAGCGTGATTCTCAACAATTTCTTTGGTGAGGTTTGCTCTTGGTTCTTTCCACCAGCTTGGTTTGAGATGGGGGTTGAGGATCCAGCATTTTTCTTTTGTATACCCTTCTTTCTTGCAATGTCCACATATTACATGTGGGTTTGTTACCAGCTTTTTGTTATGGTTTGGTGGTTTGTATGCACCCTTGTTGGCTGTGATTAGCTCTTCTTTTCCCCCAAAGAGTCCGTGTGATCCTTGCTCCTTTTGGATCATTGAGCACACTTCATCTAATCTTGGAAGCTTGTCAGCCCTCAAAAGATGCTTGATGAGGTCTTTGTAAGTTGGATTCAAGGTAAGAAGAATTCCAAAGACCTTGTCTTGTTCACGCCTCTCATTTACCACCATTGGATCTACCGAGTTTGGTCTCAACATCTCAAATTCAGCCCATAGAGACCTGAACTTGCCAAAGTGTTTTGTAAACTCCAAGTCTTCTTGGCTTAGGTCATTGATAGCTTTCTTTACTTCGTAGACCCTGCTCAAATTTGAAGTGTTCCCATACACATTTTGAAGTGTATCCCACAGTTCCTTGGAGTTTTCACAATAAGAGTATGCTTCAAGGATGGGTTCTTCAAGTGAGTTCTGGATGATTCCGAGCACCATTTGGTCCTCTTGAAACCACTTATCTTCATAATCACTGATGGCTTCTTCTCCATCTTTGGTGGTTTCTTCTTCTGTCGTCTTCTTAGGCTCTTTTGGATCTTGTCCTTTCAAGACATGGCTCCAAAGCCCACGACCACATAGAGCTGTTCTTATCATTCTTGACCACAGCAAATAGTTGACACCCTTCAAGATGACTGGAATAACAATTGGTTTAGAGTTTTCCATGGTGTTTTTCAAGATTTATTCACCAGAATTTTCTATTAACCAGAGGATTAAGAGATTTTCTCAAGAAAAGTTTAGAGAAGCTTCAAGGAATACACTTTTTCAGCCTTTTCACAACTCAAGAGTCAATGACTTTGAGGACTAAGTCTCAGAGTGAAAAAGATTGACAAAGAGTATTCCCAGAATTTTAAAGGAAGAGATTTGAAAAATAAAATGATTTTGTAAAAACTGAAATAACAAGAGCTTGATTTAGTTAAGAACCTTGCTCTGATACCATATTGAATTTTAAGAATAGAAGATTGGAGAGTGTTTGCAAGAGAAAAAAGAGAATGAGAGATAAAGAAAAGTTTCCATTAGAATGAATTTGAGGTTACAGCAAAAGATACATTATATAGAAGTGAAACTCGACTTGTATGAAGGAGAAGTAGCCTCCAACGGTCTGATTGAGTTTGAAATTCAAAATCATCTCCTTCCTTTTCACGGAGCCCAAGGAAGCTCTCTAACAACTCTTTTCTTGCTTCTTTGCACTTCAAGTTAACCTACTTATGATCATTTTCTTCTTTATTCAACATGAGTAATAACTCTAAACTAGCGGCTCTATCTAGAGGAGAACATGCTAGGTCTTTAACACTATCCCAATTTTGCTTCTTGTCAAAGTAACCCTGGTTTTCTATGAACTTTACCTCTCTTGAAACAAGGGTTCACTTCCAGATTTGGTCATAACACTTATACCCCTTTTGAGTGGTAGAATAGCCTATGAATACACATCTTGTGCTTTTGGCTTCTAGTTTGTCCCTCTGAGTACCTGGGACAAATACAAAACACAAACACCCAAGAACTCGTAAGTGATTGATATAGGGTTTATTGTGATTTAAAACTTCAAAGGGAGAGACGTCCTTTAGGACTCTTGTTGGAATTCGGTTGATAAGATAGCAAGCCGTCATGACTGCATCTCCCCAGAAGTTTCTTGGCAAGTTGGAATGGAACATCATAGCTCTAGCTACTTCCATGAGATGTCTATTCTTTCTTTCAGCTACACCATTTTGTTGAGGTGTGTATGGGCAGCTCGTTTGGTGGATTATTCCATGCTTAGCTAGGTGTTCTTTGAATTTGTGGCTTGTATATTCCCCTCCATTATCCGTTCGAAGTACCTTAACATTTGTTTTGAATTGATTAGTAATGTAGTTCTGAAAATTAATGAAAGCGTCAAATACTCTATCTTTAGATGGCATTAAGGTGATCCAAGTGTATTTCGACTTTTCATCAATGAATGTCACAAAGTACTTATTATTATATCTTGATAAACATGGGGAAGTCCATACATCCGAGTGGACCAAATCAAAACATTTTTCATATATGGTAGAGGACTTAGAAAAATACACTTTTACAATGTTTTCCTAAAATACAAGGCTCACAAACCGAGTTATTAAACTAAACATTAGGCAATAATATTTCCAAGGCACACGACAGAGGATAGCCCAATCTAGCGTGCCATACTGCATTAAACTACTAGCTAAGCATGAATTAAAACTTGATAAAGTAGGATTTCTTGAAAAATCTTCGAAGATGTATAAGTCTACTTTTGTGTTTCCTTCTCCAAGAACCTTTCCAGTCTTAATATCCTGAAAATGGAAACTATTAGGCCCAAAGATAACATAAGCATGAAGATCTGTAGTGGCTCTCTTAACCGATAAAAAATTCGAAGTGAAAGATGGCATGTAGAAAGCTGACGAGCACTAATTTCTTCACTCTCATGGTCTTGACTAGCCACTGGCTCCATTCCTCCTATATCTTCTTCTTGATCATGAGCTTGGTCATGATTACCATTATCCAAGTTGTTTGCTTCTTCTTCATTGTTATTTTTAGAATTTGGTCCTTCTTGTGGGTCATGATTTGGTTGCTCTTGATGAGAGTCTCTTGGAGCCGGATTTCCCAGATGATTGAGTAAGAACTCTAAGCTGGCGGCTCTATCTGAAGGAGAACGGGTTAGGTCTTTAACACTATCCCAATTTTGCTTCTTGTCAAAGTAACCTTGGTTTTCTATGAACTTTACCTCTCTTGAAATAAGGGTTCACTTCCAGATCTGGTCATAGCACTTATACCCCTTTTGAGTGGTAGAATAGTCTATGAATACACATCTTGTGCTTTTGGCTTCTAGTTTTGTCCCTCTGAGTACCTGGGACATATACAAAACACATAAACCCAAGAACTCGTAAGTGATTGATAAAGGGTTTATTGTGATTTAAAACTTCAAAGGGAGAGACGTCCTTTATGACTCTTGTTGGAATTCTGTTGATAAGATAGTAAGCCGTCATGACTGCATCTCCCCAGAAGTTTCTTGGTAGGTTGGAATGGAACATCATAGCTCTAGCTACTTCCATGAGATGCCTATTCTTTCTTTCAGCTACACCATTTTGTTGAGGTGCGTATGGGCAGCTCGTTTGGTGGATTATTCCATGCCTAGCTAGGTGTTCTTTGAATTTGTGGCTTGTATATTCCCCTTCATTATCCGTTCGAAGTACCTTAACATTTGTTTTGAATTGATTAGTAATGTAGTTCTGAAAAGTAATGAAAGCGTCAAATGCTCTATCTTTAGATGGCAGTAAGGTGATCCAAGTGTATTTCGACTTTTCATCAATAAATGTCACAAAGTACTTATTATTATCTCTTGATAAACATGGGGAAGTCCATACATCCGAGTGGACCAAATCAAAAAAATTTTCATATATGGTAGAGGACTTAGGAAATACACTTTTACAATGTTTTCCTAAAATACAAGGCTCACAAAGCGACTTATTAAACGAAACATTAGGCAATAATATTTCCAAGGCACACGACTGAGGATGTCCCAATCTAGCGTGCCATAGTGCATTAAACTACTTGCTAAGCATGAATTAAAACTTGATAAAGTAGGATTTCTTGAAAAATCTTCTAAGATGTATAAGTCTCCTTTTGTGTTTCATTCTCTAAGAACCTTTCCAGTCTTAATATCCTGAAAATAGAAACTATTAGGTCCGAAGATAGCATAAGCATCAAGATCTGTAGTGGCTCTCTTAACCGATAAAAAATTCGAAGTGAAAGATGTTGTTGATTTTAAGGAGAATAAACAAGAATCAGAGATTATCAAGAGCTGATGAGATTGAAGAAGGTTGAAAGAGATTTCTGGAAAATTATTTCTTGTTATTATCACTTTAGAGCTCGGTTTTCATATGTATACTTGTTGGTCATAGCACTTATACCCCTTTTGAGTTGTAGAATAGCCTATGAATACATATCTTGTGCTTTTGGCTTCTAGTTTTGTCCCTCTGAGTACCTGAGAAAAATACAAAACACAAACACCCAAGAACTCGTAAGTGATTGATAAAGGGTTTATTGTGATTTAAAACTTCAAAGGGAGAGACGTCCTTTAGGACTCTTGTTGGAATTCGGTTAATAAGATAGCAAGCCGTCATGACTGCATCTCGCCAGAAGTTTCTTGGTAGGTTGGAATGGAACATCATAGCTCTAGCTACTTCCATGTGACGCCTTTTCTTTCTTTCCGCTCAACCATTTTGTTGTGGTGTGTATATGCAGCTCGTTTGGTGGATTATTCCATGCTTAACTAGGTGTTCTTTGCATTTGTGGTTGTATATTCCCCTCCATTATCCGTTCGAAGTACCTTAACAATTGTTTTGAATTGATTAGTAATGTAGTTCTAAAAATTAATGAAAGCGTCAAATACTCTATCTTTAGATGGCATTAAGGTGATCCAAGTGTATTTCGACTTTTCCTCAATAAATGTCAGAAAGTACTTATTATTATATCTTGATAGACATGGGGAAGTCCTTACATCCGAGTGGACCAAATCAAAACATTTTTCATATATGGTAGAGGACTTAGCCAACACATTTTTACAATGTTTTCCTAAAATACAAGACTCACAAACCGAGTTATTAAACAAAATATTAGGCAATATTATTTCCAAGGCACGCGAGATTCGAAGTGAAAGATGGCATGTAAATGTTGAGAATATGGATGTGAAGGTCTGTGCACGTGAAAGGAGAGGGGACAATATCAAAGGGAAAGAGTTAGCATGTGTTGATTTTAAGGAGAATAAACAAGAATCAGAGATTATCAAGAGCTGATGAGATTGAAGAAGGTTGAAAGAGATTTCTGGAAAATTATTTCTTGTTATTATCACTCTAGAGCTCGGTTTTCATATGTATACATGTAAGAGAAAGGATTTAAAAAAAAACAAGACACATAAATTTACAATGGATAAAAGGCTAACACCCTTGACTTCCTAAAATGGTTAAACATGCTAGAATCAAGGCCTGAGCGTCTTTCTTCTTTGGGGAAGGAGTATGGAGCTCGCCTTTACCCAATGGCTCCTCATTTGCTTCTTCTTGGGTTTTCAACCTCTGATCTGCTTAGGATTCAACCGAGAATCCTTTCTTCTAGTTACATCCCAATGTCTAGTTTTGCCACTCATTAAATCATCAACTCCACTCTTCTCCTTACTTGTTGCACACAGCACTTCTCCCTTAGTCTTAGAGCATTCGCCAAGTTCCCAGATACTTGTTATGCACTCCAGCTCCTTCCCTTTGTTATTATGTGAACTCGCATTGCTACTTCCCATGTATGCCTTCTCATCCATATTCTCAACACTCCCCCTCAAGATAGGCTGGTAGGGATCCTTTAAGCCTATCTTGTCATGGATGTACTCACATATACTTAGGGAAGTAGCCTTTGTGAAGATGTCTGCCATCTGGTCTCCACTCTTCACAAACTTAGGGATTATTAGCCCATCTTGAATCTTGCCCCGGATGAAGTGACAATCCACTTCAATGTGTTTTGTTCTCTCATGAAACACTGGATTTGAAGCTATGTGTATTGCGGCTTGGTTATCGCAATAAAGGCTCATTGGTTTGGTTTCTTGAATACCCATATCCTTGAGAAGAGCCTTCAGCCATATCATCTCCTTTGTGACTTCCTTCATTGCTCTATACTCAGCCTCAGCACTTGACAATGCAATTACCTTCTGTTTTTTACTCCTCCAAGTGACAAGATTTCCTCCTACAAATGTGCAATACCCAGTTGTAGATTTTCTATCTTGTTTGTCTCCAGCATAGTCTGAATCACAATAGGCTTCCACTTCGGTATTTTCATTGCGACTCAACCATATTCCCTTTCCAGGGTTCCCCTTGAGATACCTAAGTATTCTCTCCACCATGCCCCAATGGTGTACTTTCGGAGCTTGCATGTGCTGGCTCACCCTATTAACGGCAAAGCATATATCTGGCCGAGTTATAGTTAAGTAGATTAGTTTTCCAACTAACCTTTGATATTGCTTGACATCAGGCCACATTTCCTCCTTACTCACATCTTGATAGCCTTCTTCAATGGGCGTTTTTGCTGGCTTCGACCCTAACTTGCCAGTTTCCTTTAGTAAGTCAATCACATACTTCCTTTGTGATATAAACATCCCATTTGGCTCTCTGATCATCTCAATGCCCAAGAAATACCTCAGCTCTCCTAGATCTTTTATATCAAACGTGGAGCTCAGAATTTCCTTGGTCCTTTTAACTCCTTCAACGTCATTTCCGGTGATTATGATATCATCTACATAGATAAGAACCGCCACTAGCCCCTCTTTACTCCTCTTGGTGAATAGAGTATGATCAGCTTCTGACTTCACAAATTCCTTCTCCAGCAAGCATCTGCTCAATCTTTGGTACCAGGCCCTCGGAGATTGTTTCAAACCATAAATAGCTTTCCTCAATTCACAGACCTGATTTGTACCTGTACCATATCCTTGTGGAAGAGCCATAAAGACTTCCTCTTCTAGGTCTCCTTGTAAAAAGGCATTTTTTACATCCATTTGCCATAACTCCCATGACAAGTTAACCGCAATGGATAGGAGAACCCTTACGGAATGCAATTTTGCCACCGGAGCAAATGTTTCTGTATAATCTTCTCCATAGACTTGTGTGTACCCCTTTGCCACTAGTCTTGCTTTGTATCTCTCGACTTCACCATTGCTTTTATACTTGATAGTATAAACCCATCTACATCCCACTAGCTTCTTTCCTCTTGGCAGATCAGTCAAATTCCATGTATTGTTTCTCACCATAGAACTGATCTCTTCTTCCATGGCTTTAACCCATCTCTCATCTCTACATGCTTCCTCATATGATGCTGGGACTTGATGTTCATCAATCTTGGTGAGGTAAGCTTGCTGCTCAGCACCTAAATAGGACACTGAACTATATGCTTCAATAGGATATTTTATGTCACTTACGGTTAATTCTCTTCTCTTTGAAGTACATGATCTACTTGGTAAGGGAGGGATGCTGTCGCCTATAGGTTCAGAATCAAAGTCTGCCGTACGCCCAGAACATCCCTCACCTACGGTAGACTTCACCTCAGATCCTATATGCTGTTGTTGAACCGTAGCTAATCCATTGTAATACACTCTAGTGTTTTTCCAATTTTCCGGGCCATGCCTTATCCGTTGGCTTCTTCTTAGAGGGGGTTCTTGAGTTACCTCAACTTCTTCATGTTCAGACTCCCCCTCACCACTTGCAAGTTCTGATTCTTCAACCAGTTCGGAATCCCTTGGTAGTGAGCTTGTATCCGATGAGAGTTGCTCATTGTCTTCTTCTTCCTCTTCACCTCCTTGCTCATTCTGAGATATCCCTTGCTCATCATTACCTCCATTCGAACCATTGACATCTGCCATGATGCTTCTTAGCACTCGCTCTCTGTCTATGCCCGAGCTCACAATGTCATTTAAATCCTCCCATTTTTTTTCTTCAAAATACCCACAATTCTCATCAAAACGCACCTCTCTTGACACATATATCCTATTATTTTCTGGATGGAAACACTTGTATCCCTTCTGAGTGCTTGAGTATCCCACGAAAATACATTTGATGCTTTTTGGCTCAAGTTTACTCCTTAGTGCATCAGGGGTAAATACATAGCATTTACACCCGAAAACTCTTAGGTGATTAATGCTTGGCTTTACTCCATTCAAAATTTCAAATGGAGACTTGTGGCTCAGACTTTCTGTGGGTAAACGATTAATCACATAGCATGCCGCCATCACAGCATCTCCCCAAAATCTCTTAGGCACGCCTCTATCAAACATCATACTTCTAGCCACCTCCAGCAAATGTCTATTCTTTCTCTCGGAAACTCCATTCTGCTGAGGTGTGTATGCACAAGAAGTCTGGTGAATTATCCCATTGTCATCCAGCAACTTCTTGAATCTATTACTCATATACTCTCCACCATTATCACTCCTAAGGATCTTGATCTTTGTACCAAACTGATTCAGTGCATAATTGTAGAATTTTTGAAATGATTCAAATACTTGATCCTTAGAGCTCATTAGAGTTACCCAAGTGTACTTTGACCTTTGATCAATGAAAGACACGAAATACTTATATTGATCTTTTGAAGTACAGGGGGCTGACCACACATCAGAATGTATCAACTCAAAACACTTCTCATACACAGTAGTAGATTCCGGAAACACTTTCCTACAATGTTTCCCTAAGACACATGCTTCACACTCCTTATTAGGTAAGGTGAGGTTGGGCAGGACCATGCTGAGCACCTTGTGACTTGGATGACCAAGGCGTGAGTGCCATAAAGGGCTTGAACCAACCAGCCTAACCGCAAACGACTCCATCACTCCATCTTCTTTATTTAGCAAATACAAACCACCTTCCACATTCCCTACTCCGATTACTTCCTTAGTCTCATTATCCTGAAACTCAACATCATTAGATCCAAAAATAACTTTGCAATCTAGATCCTTAGTTGCTTTATGAACCGAGAGTAAATTAGATGTGAATTCTGGAATGTACAAGGCCTTAGTATTTTTCCTAAACACTTTTAGGTCTCCAATTCCTTCTATTTGAACCTCTTTTCCATTTGCAACTTTAACATTTCCTTCACAAGGCTTAATATTTGTTAACAGCTTGGCATTACAAATCATATTATGACTTGCTCCAGAATCTATTATCACCTTCTCCCTAGCTTTAGAGGTAAAGAAAACCTTACCAGACTCAGCTAGCTTAGCAATACTCTTGATGAGAGCTTCCAGATCGCTTTTCCTCACCAAGTTGTCATTTTCCACGTTTGCTACTCCAGCAAAGTTCCTTGGTCCTTGACTACTTCCTTGGCCATTTCCCCTTAGCCTAGCTGGCTTTAAATGTGGGTGCAAGGTCCAGCATTTTTCCTTAGTATGTCCTTTCATCTTGCAATGCTCACATTCCAGACTCCTTCTTTCTCCATAGAGTTGGCTCCTATGTGCAGCATGTGCCATTTCGCTTGATGCTTTGAACAAGCCCCTAGACCCTTCCTCCTTTTGGATCTGTTGACAGACTTCATTCAGCGTTGGAAGCTTGTCAAAGCGAAGGATGTGTTGAATGAGGCTCTTGTAGGACTCATTTAACGTGAGTAGTAGCCCAAACACCTGGTCCTGTTCCCTCCTCTCATTCAATTCCTTGGGGTCATTTGTTGCTGGCCTGAGCATCTCAAGCTCAGCCCATAATCCTCTAAATACCCCAAATAGATCTTTGAATGCCTTTCCATCCTGCTGAAGGTCATTCAACGCTTTCTTCACCTCAAAAATCCTAGAAATGTTTGAGATGTCTCCATACACTCCTTTGAGTGTGTCCCACAGCTCCTTGGCTGTCTCACAGTAGGAGTAAGCAGCGAGTATTGATGGCTCTAGAGAGCTCTGGAGCACCGCAAGAACTTGTTGGTCTTCTTGCTCCCACTTCTGCCCCTTCACAATGCCATCACCCACTGCTCCTTCTCCAGCTACCTCTTCCCCAGCAGCCTCCTCTGGAGTTTCCACATAACTCCATAGACCTCTGCTTCTTAGAGCAGTTCTTGTAGTCCTTGACCACAGCAAGTAGTTGCTCCCTTTGAAGACAACTGGCAATACCACTTGTTTCTGCATCTCCATAGGCTTTTTCCAACAAGCAGCTTGAGAATATGAAGAGAAATAAGGGAAAAAAAAATGAGAGAGAGATTTTTAGATGAGAAAGAAACAGTTTAGAAGATTTTCAAGGATCTCTAAACATGCTCTGATACCATGTTGATTTTAAGGAGAATAAACAAGAATCAGAGATTATCAAGAGCTGATGAGATTGAAGAAGGTTGAAAGAGATTTCTGGAAAATTATTTCTTGTTATTATCACTCTAGAGCTCGGTTTTCATATGTATACATGTAAGAGAAAGGATTTAAAAAAAAACAAGACACATAAATTTACAATGGATAAAAGGCTAACACCCTTGACTTCCTAAAATGGTTAAACATGCTAGAATCAAGGCCTGAGCGTCTTTCTTCTTTGGGGAAGGAGTATGGAGCTCGCCTTTACCCAATGGCTCCTCATTTGCTTCTTCTTGGGTTTTCAACCTCTGATCTGCTTAGGATTCAACCGAGAATCCTTTCTTCTAGTTACATCCCAATGTCTAGTTTTGCCACTCATTAAATCATCAACTCCACTCTTCTCCTTACTTGTTGCACACAGCACTTCTCCCTTAGTCTTAGAGCATTCGCCAAGTTCCCAGATACTTGTTATGCACTCCAGCTCCTTCCCTTTGTTATTATGTGAACTCGCATTGCTACTTCCCATGTATGCCTTCTCATCCATATTCTCAACAGCATGTATAGCAAGTGTGTTGGAATATGGTGAAAGCTCAGGAGTAAAAGGAGAAGGTATACCATGCATTGCACATGAAATAAAGCACCAATGAGTAGCTAAGATCAACTAAAAAGAGACCAAACAAGAAGTGGAGAAGGAACTGAATTGGTTAGAAGCAGACCAGTTTTTTCTCACTCAGCACAAGTGGAGCAAGTTGCAAAGAGGAGTAGGTGGGAGCAGTTGGGAGAAGCATGGCTCGCCTATACTTGTGTAGAGGTGTTGGTGAGATATTTTTCACTCAATAATTCATGTAAATCGTGCATATATGTGTATGGGATTGTAAGGAAACATTACACACGAAATTATAAACTTCTATTCATCATCTTCATCACTCATATCTTCTAATCTTCCTCCCTTAAAATCATCTTCATATCCTCTAAAATCTACATGGTATCAGAGCACTTAAGGTCCTAAACAAGATCTTAAACTCATTCATATCTCTCAAACATTTCAAATCACTCTGTTTTCTTTCTGTTTCGTGTGTACTATTCACCAAAAATTTCAAGTCATGGAAAGCTCCAAGAATATGGTTCTACCAGTTATTCTCAAGGGGAATAACTATATTTTGTGGTCAAGGACCACAAAGACAGTCCTAAGAGGAAGAGGGCTGTGGGAGTATGTTGATAGCTTGGTGGGAAATGCTGAAGAAGGAAGGGCTGAAGAGGGCAGTATGATGGAGAGGAAGCGGGAGCAAGAAGATGCTCAAGTCTTGGCTGCACTTCAAAGCTCCCTTGAGCCATCTATTCTGGCGGCCTATTCATACTGTGAGAACTCCAAGGAGCTGTGGGAGACGCTCAAGGGAGTTTATGGAGACATCTCAAACATTTCAAGGATCTTTGAGGTGAAGAAGGCATTGAATGACCTTCAGCAGAATGGGAAGGCGTTCAAGGACTTGTTTGGGGAGTTTAGAGGGTTGTGGGCAGAGCTGGAAATGCTTAGACCTACAACAAACGACCCAAAGGAGTTGAATGAGAGGAGAGAGCAAGATCAAGTGTTTGGTCTCTTACTCACACTTGATGACTCTTACAAGGGACTCATTCAGCATATCCTTCGATTTGACAAGCTTCCAACATTAAATGAAGTGTGTCAACAAATTCAGAAAGAGGAAGGTGCTAGAGAGTTGTTTAAACCCGCTAGTGAGATGGCGCATGTGGTGCAAAGAAGTTTTGGGCATGGAGAAAGGAGAGCTGTTGAGTGTAGCCATTGTAGGATGAAAGGGCACACTAAGGAGAAGTGCTGGACACTTTACCCGCACTTGAAACCAGCCCGGCTAAGAGGAAATGGCCAGGGAAGCAGTCAAGGCTCTAGGAACTTTGCGGGTGTAACTAGCATGGAAGGAGACCAATTGGTGAGGAAGAGCGATTTGGAGGGCCTCATCAAGAGTATCTCAAAGCTAGCGGAATCTGGTAAGGGTTTCTTTACCTCTAAGGCTAAGAGAAACGTGATAATAGATTCTGGAGCAAGTCATAATATGATTTGTGATGCTAAGTTGCTGGAGAATGTAGAACCGCATAAGGGTAGTGTTAGGATAGCAAACGGGAAAGAAGTTCCAATAGAGGGGGTTGGGGACTTAGAGGTGTTTGGAAAGAGAACTAAAGCCCTATATATCCCAGAATTTACTTCGAATTTGCTATCGGTTCATAAGGCAACTAAGGACTTGAATTGTAAAGTTGTTTTTGGAGTTAATGGTGTTGAGTTTCAGGATAATGAAACCAAAGATGCGATCGGATCAGGGGGTGTGAAAGATGGTCTGTACATATTGAATAAAAAGGATAAAGAGTTGAAAGCGCTTGCGGTCAGTTCGGTTGGATCAAGCCCTTTATGGCATTCTCGCCTTGGTCACCCAAGTCACAAGGTGCTCAGCATGGTCTTGCCCAACCATTCAGTACCCAAGGAGGCGTGTGAAGCATGTATTTTGGGGAAGCATTGTAGGAAAGTGTTTCCAGAATCTACTACTATGTATAAGAAGTCTTTTGAGTTAATACACTCTGATGTATGGTCTGCTCCGTGTACTTCAAGAGATCAATATAAGTACTTTGTTTCCTTCATCGATCAAAAATCAAAGTATACATGGGTAACATTGATGCGCTCTAAGGATCAAGTGCTTGAATCATTTCAGAACTTCTATAACTATGTGCTCAATCAGTATGATACCAAGATTAAGATACTAAGAAGTGATAATGGCGGAGAATACTGTTGAGAATATGGATGTGAAGGTCTGTGCACGTGAAAGGAGAGGGGACAATATCAAAGGGAAAGAGTTAGCATGTATAGCAAGTGTGTTGGAATATGGTGAAAGCTCAGGAGTAAAAGGAGAAGGTATACCATGCATTGCACATGAAATAAAGCACCAATGAGTAGCTAAGATCAACTAAAATGAGACCAAACAAGAAGTGGAGAAGGAACTGAATTGGTTAGAAGCAGACCAGTTTTTTCTCACTCAGCACAAGTGGAGCAAGTTGCAAAGAGGAGTAGGTGGGAGCAGTTGGGAGAAGCATGGCTCGCCTATACTTGTGTAGAGGTGTTGGTGAGATATTTTTCACTCAATAATTCATGTAAATCGTGCATATATGTGTATGGGATTGTAAGGAAACATTACACACGAAATTATAAACTTCTATTCATCATCTTCATCACTCCTATCTTCTAATCTTCCTCCCTTAAAATCATCTTCATATCCTCTAAAATCTACATGGTATCAGAGCACTTAAGGTCCTAAACAAGATCTTAAACTCATTCATATCTCTCAAACATTTCAAATCACTCTGTTTTCTTTCTGTTTCGTGTGTAATATTCACCAAAAATTTCAAGTCATGGAAAGCTCCAAGAATATGGTTCTACCAGTTATTCTCAAGGGGAATAACTATATTTTGTGGTCAAGGACCACAAAGACAGTCCTAAGAGGAAGAGGGCTGTGGGAGTATGTTGATAGCTTGGTGGGAAATGCTGAAGAAGGAAGGGCTGAAGAGGGCAGTATGATGGAGAGGAAGCGGGAGCAAGAAGATGCTCAAGTCTTGGCTGCACTTCAAAGCTCCCTTGAGCCATCTATTCTGGCGGCCTATTCATACTGTGAGAACTCCAAGGAGCTGTGGGAGACGCTCAAGGGAGTTTATGGAGACATCTCAAACATTTCAAGGATCTTTGAGGTGAAGAAGGCATTGAATGACCTTCAGCAGAATGGGAAGGCGTTCAAGGACTTGTTTGGGGAGTTTAGAGGGTTGTGGGCAGAGCTGGAAATGCTTAGACCTACAACAAACGACCCAAAGGAGTTGAATGAGAGGAGAGAGCAAGATCAAGTGTTTGGTCTCTTACTCACACTTGATGACTCTTACAAGGGACTCATTCAGCATATCCTTCGATTTGACAAGCTTCCAACATTAAATGAAGTGTGTCAACAAGTTCAGAAAGAGGAAGGTGCTAGAGTGTTGTTTAAACCCGCTAGTGAGATGGCGCATGTGGTGCAAAGAAGTTTTGGGCATGGAGAAAGGAGAGCTGTTGAGTGTAGCCATTGTAGGATGAAAGGGCACACTAAGGAGAAGTGCTGGACACTTTACCCGCACTTGAAACCAGCCCGGCTAAGAGGAAATGGCCAGGGAAGCAGTCAAGGCTCTAGGAACTTTGCGGGTGTAACTAGCATGGAAGGAGACCAATTGGTGAGAAAGAGCGATTTGGAGGGCCTCATCAAGAGTATCTCAAAGCTAGCGGAATCTGGTAAGGGTTTCTTTACCTCTAAGGCTAAGAGAAACGTGATAATAGATTCTGGAGCAAGTCATAATATGATTTGTGATGCTAAGTTGCTGGAGAATGTAGAACCGCATAAGGGTAGTGTTAGGATAGCAAACGGGAAAGAAGTTCCAATAGAGGGGGTTGGGGACTTAGAGGTGTTTGGGAAGAGAACTAAAGCCCTATATATCCCAGAATTTACTTCGAATTTGCTATCGGTTCATAAGGCAACTAAGGACTTGAATTGTAAAGTTGTTTTTGGAGTTAATGGTGTTGAGTTTCAGGATAATGAAACCAAAGATGCGATCGGATCAGGGGGTGTGAAAGATGGTCTGTACATATTGAATAAAAAGGATAAAGAGTTGAAAGCGCTTGCGGTCAGTTCGGTTGGATCAAGCCCTTTATGGCATTCTCGCCTTGGTCACCCAAGTCACAAGGTGCTCAGCATGGTCTTGCCCAACCATTCAGTACCCAAGGAGGCGTGTGAAGCATGTATTTTGGGGAAGCATTGTAGGAAAGTGTTTCCAGAATCTACTACTATGTATAAGAAGTCTTTTGAGTTAATACACTCTGATGTATGGTCTGCTCCGTGTACTTCAAGAGATCAATATAAGTACTTTGTTTCCTTCATCGATCAAAAATCAAAGTATACATGGGTAACATTGATGCGCTCTAAGGATCAAGTGCTTGAATCATTTCAGAACTTCTATAACTATGTGCTCAATCAGTATGATACCAAGATTAAGATACTAAGAAGTGATAATGGCGGAGAATACATGAGCATACAGTTTAGGGAGTTTGTGAATGAGAAAGGGATAGTACATCAGACAACTTGCGCCTATACACCTCAACAAAATGGGATAGCAGAGAGGAAGAATAGACATTTGTTAGAAGTGGCTAGGAGCATGATGTTTGATAGGGGAGTTCCTAAGAATCTGTGGGGAGATGCAGTGATGGCGGCAGCTTACTTAATCAACCGCATACCCACTGAAAGCTTGAGTTACAAGTCACCATTTGAAGTTTTGAATGGTGTGAAGCCGAGTATTAGTCACTTGAGAGTCTTTGGGTGTAGATGCTATGTCCTTGTTCCAGAGGCACAAAGAAATAAGTTAGAGCCAAAGAGTATTAAGTGTGTGTTTGTGGGATACTCAAGTACTCAAAAAGGATACAAATGTCTTAACCCGGAGACTAATAGAATGTATGTGTCAAGGGAGGTGCAATTTGAGGAAGAGTATGGTTACTTCGAAAAAAAGAAATGGGAAGACTTAGATGAGATTATGGACTCAAATGCAGATAGAGATCAAGTTCTAAGAAGCATTTGGGAAAGCATAGATGGCCGGGAGAGTGATGATAATGAGCAGAGGGGTGAAGAAGAAGTAGAAGAAAGTGAGCAGCTTCCGATAGTTTTGGATACTTTAC
The DNA here is from genome assembly GCA_963922655.1 of Cardamine chenopodiifolia. Lineage (NCBI taxonomy): Eukaryota > Viridiplantae > Streptophyta > Magnoliopsida > Brassicales > Brassicaceae > Cardamine > Cardamine chenopodiifolia. The sequence continues at coordinate 5,718,636 of OZ000479.1, forward strand.
CATTAGACTCAGAACTGGTAGAAGAAGAGGAGAGTACAAGAGGTGAGGGGGAGATAGAATCTGAAGAAGTGGAAGAAGTGCAAGCTCCTCAATTAAGAAGAAGCCAAAGGATAAGACACGGACCTGAAAATTGGAAAAATACTAGAGTGTATTACAATGGGATAGCTATGGCTTATCAAGATCACATGGGAACTGATGTTGTGCTTGGGACAAGAGAGGGATGTACTGGGCGTACGGCAGGCTTAGATCCTGATCCTATAGGCGACAGCGTCTCCTTCTTGTCCCTTAAGCATAACACCGCACAAGAAGAGAAGATAGCCATAAGATATCCTATTGAAGAATACTACTCGGTTTCTAATACTCCAGCTGATCATCAGGCATTTCTGAGCACTATTGATAGAAAAGTACCTAATTCTTATGAGGAAGCAAGTATGGACAAGTTATGGGTTGATGCCATGAGGGAAGAGATTGCATCTATGTTGAGAAATAATACTTGGGACTTGACAAAATTGCCTAGTGGGAAGAAACTTGTGGGATGTAGATGGGTGTATACTATCAAATACAAGAGCAATGGTGAAATTGAGAGGTATAAAGCTAGACTAGTGGCAAAAGGATATACACAAGTATATGGAGAAGATTATACTGAAACTTTTGCTCCAGTAGCGAAGTTGCACTCGGTGAGGGTTCTACTATCCATTGCCATTAATCTGTCATGGAATTTGTGGCAAATGGATGTGAGAAACGCTTTCTTACAAGGGGATTTAGAAGAAGAAGTGTTTATGGAACTTCCACAAGGTTATGGAGCAAGTTCAGATCAAGTGTGTAGATTAAAGAAGGCTATATACGGCTTGAAACAATCTCCTAGAGCTTGGTACCAACGGTTAAGCCGGTGCCTGTTGGAGAAAGGGTTTGTAAAATCTGAAGCGGATCACTCTCTCTTTACCAAAAGGAGCAAAAATGGGATAGTTGTGGTGCTTATCTACGTGGATGACATTATTGTTACGGGAAGTGATTGTGAGGAGATGAAACGGACTAAGGAGGATCTAAACTCTACGTTTGATATAAAAGACCTAGGAGAGCTAAAATACTTCCTAGGAATTGAGATGAGCAGAGAGGAAAAGGGAATGTTTATATCGCAAAGGAAGTATGTGATCGACTTACTAAAAGAAACTGGGAAGCTTGGGTGTAAACCGGCTAAGACTCCTATTGAAGAAGGTTACCAAGAAGAGAGCAACGTGGAGATATGGTCTGACATCAAGCAGTACCAAAGGTTAGTTGGTAAACTAATCTATTTGACCATAACAAGGCCAGATATTTGTTTTGCGGTGAATAAAGTAAGTCAACACATGCAAGCGCCAACAACACACCATTGGGGAATGATTGAAAGGATCTTGAGATATCTAAAAGGAAACCCAGGAAGAGGTATTTGGCTAGAGTGTCATGGAAGAGCAGATGTAGAAGCGTTTTGTGATGCGGATTGGGCTGGGGATAGACAAGATAGAAAGTCTACAACCGGTTATTGTACATTCGTAGGTGGGAATCTTGTCACCTGGAGAAGCAAAAAACAAAAGGTAATCTCTCTATCTAGTGCTGAAGCTGAGTATAGAGCAATGAGAGAAGCCACAAAAGAAATGATATGGCTGAAGGCGCTTCTACATGACTTGGGAGTTCAAGAAGACAAACCAATGACATTGTATTGTGATAACCAAGCAGCAATACACATAGCTTCAAACCCGGTGTTTCATGAAAGGACAAAACACATTGAGGTGGATTGTCATTTCATCCGAGACAAGATTCAGGAGGGAGTTGTGGTTCCCAAGTTTGTGAAGAGTGGAGAACAAATGGCGGATATATTTACAAAGGCTACTTCTTCACGCATCTGTGAATACATCCATGGCAAGATCGGCTTAATGGACCCCTACCAGCCTATCTTGAGGGGGAGTGTTGAGAATATGGATGTGAAGGTCTGTGCACGTGAAAGGAGAGGGGACAATATCAAAGGGAAAGAGTTAGCATGTATAGCAAGTGTGTTGGAATATGGTGAAAGCTCAGGAGTAAAAGGAGAAGGTATACCATGCATTGCACATGAAATAAAGCACCAATGAGTAGCTAAGATCAACTAAAATGAGACCAAACAAGAAGTGGAGAAGGAACTGAATTGGTTAGAAGCAGACCAGTTTTTTCTCACTCAGCACAAGTGGAGCAAGTTGCAAAGAGGAGTAGGTGGGAGCAGTTGGGAGAAGCATGGCTCGCCTATACTTGTGTAGAGGTGTTGGTGAGATATTTTTCACTCAATAATTCATGTAAATCGTGCATATATGTGTATGGGATTGTAAGGAAACATTACACACGAAATTATAAACTTCTATTCATCATCTTCATCACTCCTATCTTCTAATCTTCCTCCCTTAAAATCATCTTCATATCCTCTAAAATCTACAAATACATGAGCATACAGTTTATGGAGTTTGTGAATGAGAAAGGGATAGTACATCAGACAACTTGCGCCTATACACCTCAACAAAATGGGATAGCAGAGAGGAAGAATAGACATTTGTTAGAAGTGGCTAGGAGCATGATGTTTGATAGGGGAGTTCCTAAGAATCTGTGGGGAGATGCAGTGATGGCGGCAGCTTACTTAATCAACCGCATACCCACTGAAAGCTTGAGTTACAAGTCACCATTTGAAGTTTTGAATGGTGTGAAGCCGAGTATCAGTCACTTGAGAGTCTTTGGGTGTAGATGCTATGTCCTTGTTCCAGAGGCACAAAGAAATAAGTTAGAGCCAAAGAGTATTAAGTGTGTGTTTGTGGGATACTCAAGTACTCAAAAAGGATACAAATGTCTTAACCCGGAGACTAATAGAATGTATGTGTCAAGGGAGGTGCAATTTGAGGAAGAGTATGGTTACTTCGGAAAAAAGAAATGGGAAGACTTAGATGAGATTATGGACTCAAATGCAGATAGAGATCAAGTTCTAAGAAGCATTTGGGAAAGCATAGATGGCCGGGAGAGTGATGATAATGAGCAGAGGGGTGAAGAAGAAGTAGAAGAAAGTGAGCAGCTTCCGATAGTTCTGGATACTTTACCATTAGACTCAGAACTGGTAGAAGAAGAGGAGAGTACAAGAGGTGAGGGGGAGATAGAATCTGAAGAAGTGGAAGAAGTGCAAGCTTCTCAATTAAGAAGAAGCCAAAGGATAAGACACGGACCTGAAAATTGGAAAAATACTAGAGTGTATTACAATGGGATGGCTATGGCTTATCAAGATCACATGGGAACTGATGTTGTGCTTGGGACAAGAGAGGGATGTACTGGGCGTACGGCAGGCTTAGATCCTGATCCTATAGGCGACAGCGTCTCCTTCTTGTCCCTTAAGCATAACACCGCACAAGAAGAGAAGATAGCCATAAGATATCCTATTGAAGAATACTACTCGGTTTCTAATACTCCAGCTGATCATCAGGCATTTCTGAGCACTATTGATAGAAAAGTACCTAATTCTTATGAGGAAGCAAGCATGGACAAGTTATGGGTTGATGCCATGAGGGAAGAGATTGCATCTATGTTGAGAAATAATACTTGGGACTTGACAAAATTGCCTAGTGGGAAGAAACTTGTGGGATGTAGATGGGTGTATACTATCAAATACAAGAGCAATGGTGAAATTGAGAGGTATAAAGCTAGACTAGTGGCAAAAGGATATACACAAGTATATGGAGAAGATTATACTGAAACTTTTGCTCCAGTAGCGAAGTTGCACTCGGTGAGGGTTCTACTATCCATTGCCATTAATCTGTCATGGAATTTGTGGCAAATGGATGTGAGAAACGCTTTCTTACAAGGGGATTTAGAAGAAGAAGTGTTTATGGAACTTCCACAAGGTTATGGAGCAAGTTCAGATCAAGTGTGTAGATTAAAGAAGGCTATATACGGCTTGAAACAATCTCCTAGAGCTTGGTACCAACGGTTAAGCCGGTGCCTGTTGGAGAAAGGGTTTGTAAAATCTGAAGCGGATCACTCTCTCTTTACCAAAAGGAGCAAAAATGGGATAGTTGTGGTGCTTATCTACGTGGATGACATTATTGTTACGGGAAGTGATTATGAGGAGATGAAACGGACTAAGGAGGATCTAAACTCTACGTTTGATATAAAAGACCTAGGAGAGCTCAAATACTTCCTAGGAATTGAGATGAGCAGAGAGGAAAAGGGAATGTTTATATCGCAAAGGAAGTATGTGATCGACTTACTAAAAGAAACTGGGAAGCTTGGGTGTAAACCGGCTAAGACTCCTATTGAAGAAGGTTACCAAGAAGAGAGCAACGTGGAGATATGGTCTGACATCAAGCAGTACCAAAGGTTAGTTGGTAAACTAATCTATTTGACCATAACAAGGCCAGATATTTGTTTTGCGGTGAATAAAGTAAGTCAACACATGCAAGCGCCAACAACACACCATTGGGGAATGATTGAAAGGATCTTGAGATATCTAAAAGGAAACCCAGGAAGAGGTATTTGGCTAGAGTGTCATGGAAGAGCAGATGTAGAAGCGTTTTGTGATGCGGATTGGGCTGGGGATAGACAAGATAGAAAGTCTACAACCGGTTATTGTACATTCGTAGGTGGGAATCTTGTCACCTGGAGAAGCAAAAAACAAAAGGTAATCTCTCTATCTAGTGCTGAAGCTGAGTATAGAGCAATGAGAGAAGCCACAAAAGAAATGATATGGCTGAAGGCGCTTCTACATGACTTGGGAGTTCAAGAAGACAAACCAATGACATTGTATTGTGATAACCAAGCAGCAATACACATAGCTTCAAACCCGGTGTTTCATGAAAGGACAAAACACATTGAGGTGGATTGTCATTTCATCCGAGACAAGATTCAGGAGGGAGTTGTGGTTCCCAAGTTTGTGAAGAGTGGAGAACAAATGGCGGATATATTTACAAAGGCTACTTCTTCACGCATCTGTGAATACATCCATGGCAAGATCGGCTTAATGGACCCCTACCAGCCTATCTTGAGGGGGAGTGTTGAGAATATGGATGTGAAGGTCTGTGCACGTGAAAGGAGAGGGGACAATATCAAAGGGAAAGAGTTAGCATGTATAGCAAGTGTGTTGGAATATGGTGAAAGCTCAGGAGTAAAAGGAGAAGGTATACCATGCATTGCACATGAAATAAAGCACCAATGAGTAGCTAAGATCAACTAAAAAGAGACCAAACAAGAAGTGGAGAAGGAACTGAATTGGTTAGAAGCAGACCAGTTTTTTCTCACTCAGCACAAGTGGAGCAAGTTGCAAAGAGGAGTAGGTGGGAGCAGTTGGGAGAAGCATGGCTCGCCTATACTTGTGTAGAGGTGTTGGTGAGATATTTTTCACTCAATAATTCATGTAAATCGTGCATATATGTGTATGGGATTGTAAGGAAACATAACACACGAAATTATAAACTTCTATTCATCATCTTCATCACTCCTATCTTCTAATCTTCCTCCCTTAAAATCATCTTCATATCCTCTAAAATCTACAGTAAAAAGCAGAGGAGCACTAATTTCTTCACTTTCATGGTCTTGACTAACCATTGGCTTCATTCCTCCTATTTCTTCTTCTTCATGATGAGCTTGGTCTTGATTACCATTATCCAAGTTGTTTGTTTCTTCCTCACTGTTATTTTCAGAATTTGGTCTTTCTTGTGGCACATAATCTGGTTGTTCTTGATGAGAGTCTCTAGGAGCCGGATTTCTAAGATGATTGAGTAAGAACTCTAAGCTGGCAGCTCTATATGAAGGAGAATGGGCTAGGACTTTAACACTATCCCAATTTTGCTTCTTGTCAAAGTAACCCTGGTTTTCTATGAACTTTACCTCTCTTGAAACCAGGGTTCACTTCCGGATGGGGTCATAGCACTTATACCCCTTTTGAGTGGTAGAATAGCCTATGAAAACACATCTTGAGCTTTTGGCTTCTAGTTTTTTCTCTCTGAGTACCTGGGACAAATACAAAACACAAACACCCAAGAACTCGTAAGTGATTGATAAAGGGTTTATTGTGATTTAAAACTTCAAAGGGAGAGACGTCCTTTATGACTCTTGTTGGAATTCGGTTGATAAGATAGCAAGATGTCATGACTACATCTCCCTAGAAGTTTCTTGGCCGGTTGGAATGGAACATCAGAGCTCTAGCTACTTCCATGAGATGCCTATTCTTTCTTTCAGCTACACCATTTTGTTGAGGTGCGTATGGGCAGCTCATTTGGTGGATTATTCCATGCTTAGCTAGGTGTTCTTTGAATTTGTGGCTTGTATATTCCCCCCTTCATTATCCGTTCGAAGTACCTTAACATTTGTTTTGAATTGATTAGTAATGTAGTTCTAAAAATTAATGAAAGCGTCAAATACTCTATCTTTAGATGGCATTAAGGTGATCCAAGTGTATTTCGATTTTTCATCAATAAATGTCACAAAGTACTTATTATTATCTCTTGATAAACATGGGGAAGTCCCTACATCCGAGTGGACCAAATCAAAACATTTTTCATATATTGTAGAGGACTTTGCAAATACACTTTTACAATGTTTTCCTAAAATACAAGGCTCACAAACCGAGTTATTAAACAAAATATTAGGCAATATTATTTCCAAGGCACGCGAGTGAGGATGTCCCAATCTAGCTTGCCATATTGCATTAGAACTACTAGCTAAGCATGGATTAAAACTTGATAAAGTAGGATTGCTTGAAGAATCTTCTAAGATGTATAAGTCTCCTTTTGTGTTTCCTTCTCCAAGAACCTTTCCGGTCTTAATTGTAAGATTTTAGAGATTATAAATGAGAGATTTTGAGATAAACTAGAAGGAAAACCATAGTAGAACATTAGAGAAGAATTTCTTATTGATCTTTGTGAATTACATAGCATATTTATAGGAGAATTACAAGGGAACCTAGGTTTAACTTTAATTTGAACCAGCCAATAGGAGAGTAGTCTTGGGAGCGCCCTTGACCATGCCAGCCTGGTTCCAGCCCTTCCTTGACCAAATGGATAAGAAGGAAGACCAAGGACAAACCCCAATGCACCTGGACGCTCTAGTGACTTGGTGCATGATCCGAACATTGCCCAGCTTCTAGAAGACTCTCGAAGACTCTCCAAGACTTCCTTAAACTTTCCGGAGGCTCCCTTAGGTCATACGGTCTTGTACGGCCTTGTACAGATCCGTACAGACTTGTACAGACTTGCACAGATCCGTACGGACTTGTACGGACACCCAAATCTAACCATCTTCCCTAAACTCCCTTGATGATAAGCTTGATTAATACTCCCCCTTAAACTTAGCCGGAGTGTCGGAATGAAGGCTAAGTTTGGGAACCGGGACTACCACCTCATTAAAAACCTTACCAAGGAAAACCTAGTGGGACAAAACCTTGGTAAGAGAAAAAGAGTGTGGTCTTACCGGAACAGGCAAGTATTATCAAGGATGAGTAAGGTCTACTAACCCAAGTTTGCTATGGATGTGGTTGCAAACCAAGGAAGTTTTGAAGCTCATCAAGCACAAGAAGCGCCAAGCTCCTCAACCGCAACCAAACAACCTCAAACCGAAAACTCAAAGCAAGGAGATGAGATGGCCATGGTAGCATACTCGAATGACGTGGTGCGCAAGTCAGACCTAGAGGCACTCATTCGATCCATTTATGCACTAAATGAGTCCGGTATCACCTACTTTGCTACTAAACCTACTAAAACTAGCACTTCTCTTGTTATTGATTCCGGAGCTTCTCATCACACGATTAGTATTCCAAATTTGATTAGTAACATTAAAACTGCTAGTGGAAATGTAGTGATTACTAATGGTGATAAAATACCGGTTAAAGGGATAGGAAGTTTAAGACTATTTGACAAAGAATCTCAAGCTTTCTACATGCCATCTTTCACTTTGAATCTTGTATCGGTTAAGAGAGCTACTACTGATCTAGATGCTTATGCTATCTTTGGGTCTAATAGTTTCCATTTTCAGGATATTAAGACCGGAAGGGTTCTTGGAGAAGGAAACACAAAAGGAGACTTATACATCTTAGAAGATTCTTCAAGCAATCCTACTTTATCAAGTTTAAATTCATGCTTAGCTAGTAGTTCTAATGCAATATGGCACGCTAGATTGGGACATCCTCACTCGCGTGCCTTGGAAATAATATTGCCTAATATTTCGTTTAATAACTCGGTTTGTGAGTCGTGAATTTTAGGAAAACATTGTAAAAGTGTATTTCCTAAGTCCTCTACCATATATGAAAAATGTTTTAATTTGGTCCACTCGGATGTATGGACTTCCCCATGTTTATCAAGAGATAATAATAAGTACTTTGTGACATTTATTGATGAAAAGTCAAAATACACTTGGATCACCTTAATGCCATCTACAGATAGAGTATTTGACGCTTTCATTAATTTTTCAGAACTACATTACTAATCAATTCAAAACAAATGTTAAGGTACTTCGAACGTATAATGGAGGGGAATATACAAGCCACAAATTCAAAGAACACTTAGCTAAGCATGGAATAATCCACCAAACAAACTGCCCATACACACCTCAACAAAATGGTGTAGCTGAAAGAAAGAATAGGCATCTCATGGAAGTAGCTAGAGCCATGATGTTCTATTCCAACCTGCCAAGAAACTTCAGGGGAGATGCAGTCATGACGGCCTGCTATCTTATCAACCGAATTCCAACAAGAGTCCTAAGGATGTCTCTACCTTTGAAGTTTTAAATCACAATAAACCCTTTATCAATCACTTACAAGTTCTTGGGTGTTTGTGTTTTGTATTTGTCCCAGGTACTCAGAGGGACAAACTAGAAGCCAAAAGCACAAGATGTGTATTAATAGGCTATTCTACCACTCAAAAGGGGTATAAGTGCTATAATCCCATCCGGAAGTGTACCCTGGTTTCAAGAGACGTGAAGTTCATAGAAAACCAAGGATAGTTTGACAAGAAGCAGAATTGGGATAGTGTTAAAGACCTAGCCCGCTCTCCTTCAGATACAGCCGCCAGCTTAGAATTCATACTCAATCATCTGGGAAATCCTGCTCCAAGGGACTCTCATCAAGAGCAACCAGAGCAGCAACCGCAAGGAAGACCAAATTCCGAAAATAACAATGAAGAGGAAGCAAACAATTTAGATAATGGTAATCAAGACCAAGCTCATCATGAAGAAGAAGTCACTGGAGGAATGGAGCCAATGGTTAGTCAAGACCATGAGAGTGAAGAAATTAGTGCTCCTCAGCTTAGAAGAAGCACAAGGCTGAAGTATGGACCAGATCATTGGAAACAAACAAGGGTCTATTACAACAGCCAAGCCATGGCTCATCCTCTCCAAGCGGTCTGTTCTCTTGCCCTCTTGCCATCAGAACACCAAGCATTCCTTGGGAAGATTGATCAACACCAAATTCTGAGCTCCTATGAAGAAGCAAAAGAACACAAAGAATGGTTAGTTGCGGTGGATGCTGAGATAGGAGCAATGGATAAGAATCATACTTAGGATGAAACGGAGCTTCCAAAGGGAAAGAAGGCAGTAAGTTCCAAGTGGGTATGTACAATAAAATATCAATCTAATGGGGAGATTGAGCAGTACAAAGCCAGATTGGTAGCCAGAGGTTTCACCCAGACATATGGAGCTAATTATACCGATACTTTTGCGCCCGTGGCAAAGCTTCACACAGTTAGGGTTATCTTGTCCTTAGCCACAAATCTATCATGGGATCTATGGCAAATGGACATGAAGAACGCCTTTCTTCAAGGAGAATTGGAAGAAGAAGTGTACATGACTCCACCACCCGGATTAGAGCACACAATCAGCCCCGGAAAAGTCTTAAGGTTAAGAAAGGCAATTTATGGATTAAAGCAATCACCGAGGGTCTGGTATCATAAACTGAGCTTCACTCTTGTTGCTCGAGGATTTAGCCGGTCAGAAGCCGACCATACCTTGTTCACTCACCAGAACTCCCGTGGGCTTATTGTGGTATTGGTTTATGTGGATGACTTGATCATCTCAGGTAGTGATCAAGTTGGGGTTCAAGAAACCAAATCCTTCCTTAAGTCTGTTTTTGATATCAAGGACTTGGGAGAACTCAAGTATTTCCTAGGGATAGAGATATGCCGATCCACGGAAGGCCTATTTCTATCACAAAGGAAATATTCTCTTGATTTATTGCAGGAGACAGGAAAGCTAGGATCCAAACCAGCTAAGACTCCACTTGAAGATGGCTACAAGGTCAAGAGAAAGGGGAGAAAGAAGATGATCCGCTTGACAAGCCATTTGAAGATCCAACACAATATCGGCCCCTAGTTGGTAAGCTCATCTACTTGACTATTACACGGCCTGACTTATGTTTTGCTGTGAATCAGGTTAGCCAACATATGAAAGAACCAGGTGGTGGAAAGAATTTTGAGATACATCAAAGGATCACCAGGCCAAAGAATCTGGATGGGGAAGAATGGCAACACTGAGATAGTTGGATATTGCGATGCAGACTATGCTGGAGACACTATGGATAGAAAGTCCACAACTGGCTATTGTACTTTCATTGGAGGCAATCTAGTGACCTGGAAGTCTAAGAAGCAGAAGGTTGTGTCATGCTCGAGTGTAGAGTCAGAATATAGAGCAATGATGAAGCTGACAAATGAATTAGTTTGGTTGAAAGCACTTCTCAAAGATCTCGGCATAGAAACTTCAAGTCCTATCACGATGCATTGTGACAATCAGGCAGCCATTCATATAGCAACGAATCCAGTATTTCACGAGAGGACCAAGCACATTGAGATCGACTACTGCCACAAGGTTAGAGAGAAGATCATAGAAGGAGTGATACTTCCATGCTACACCAAGAGTGAAGACCAGCTGGCTGACATCTTCACCAAGGCTGCTAGCCTCAAAGTTTGCAACCACATCCATAGCAAACTTGGGTTAGTAGACTTACTCATTCTTGATAATACTTGCCTGTTCCGGGAATACCACACTCTTTTTCCCTTACCAAGGTTTTGTCCCACTGGGTTTTCCTTGGTAAGGTTTTTAATGAGGTGGTAGTCCCGGTTCCCAAACTTAGCCTTCATTCCAACACTCCGGCTAAGTTTGAGGGGGAGTATTAATCAAGCATATTGTTAGATTTTAGAGATTATAAATGAGAGCTTTTGAGATAAACTAGAAGAAACACCATAGTAGAATATTAGAGAAGAATTTCTTATTGATCTTTGTGAAATACATAGCATATTTATAGGAGAATTACAAGGGAACCTAGGTTTAACTTTAATTTGAACCAGCCAATAGGAGTGTAGTCTTTGGGCGTCCTTGACCATGCCAGCCTGTTTCCAGCCCCTTCCTTGACCAAATGGATAAGAAGGAAGACCAAGGACAAGGTGCCAATGCACCTGGACACTCAAGTGGCTTGGTGCATGGTCCAAACGTTTCCAAGCTTCTAGAAGACTCTCGAAGGCTTCCTCAAATGTTCCGGAGGCTCGCTAAGGTTGTACGGTCTTGTACGGCCTTGTACGGATCCGTACGGACTTGTACGGACTTGTACGGATCCGTACGGACTTGTACGGACACCCAAATCCAACCATCTTCCCTAAGCTCCCTTGATGATAAGCTTGATTAATACTCCCCCTCAAACTTGTTAGATTTTAGAGATTATAAATGAGAGATTTTGAGATAAATTAGAAGGAAAACCATAGTAGAACATTAGAGAAGAATTTCTTATTGATCTTTGTGAATTACATAGCATATTTATAGGAGAATTACAAGGGAACCTAGGTTTAACTTTAATTTGAACCAGCCAATAGGAGAGTAGTCTTGGGAGCGCCCTTGACCATGCTAGCCTGTTCCAGCCTGGTTCCAGCCTGTTCCAGCCTGGTTCCAGCCCCTTCCTTGACCAAATGGATAAGAAGGAAGACCAAGGACAAGCCCCAATGCACCTGGACGCTCTAGTGACTTGGTGCATGATCCGAACATTGCCCAGCTTCTAGAAGACTCTAGAAGACTCTCCAAGACTCTCCAAGACTTCCTTAAACGTTCCGGAGGCTCCCTTAGGTCGTACGGTCTTGTACGGTCTTCTACGGCCTTGTACGGATCCGTACGGACTTGTATGGACTTGTACGGATCCGTACGGACTTGTACGGATACCCAAATCCAACCATCTTCCCTAAGCTCCCTTGATGATATGCTTGATTAATAAAACTTAGCCGGAGTGTTGGAATGAAGGCTAAGTTTGGGAACCGGGACTACCACCTCATTAAAAACCTTACCAAGGAAAACCCAGTGGGACAAAACCTTGGGAAGGGAAAAAGTGTGTGGTCTTCCCGAAACAGGCAAGTATTATCAAGGATGAGTAAGGTATACTAACCCAAGTTTGCTATGGATGTGGTTGCAAACTTTGAGGCTAGCAGCCTTGGTGAAGATGTCAGCCAGCTGGTCTTCACTCTTTGTGTAGCATGGAAGTATCACTCCTTCTATGATCTTCTCTCTAACCTTGTGGCAGTAGTCGATCTCAATGTGCTTGGTCCTCTCGTGAAATACTGGATTCGTTGCTATATGAATGGCTGCCTGATTGTCACAATGCATCGTGATAGGACTTGAAGTTTCTATGCCGAGATCTTTGAGAAGTGCTTTCAACCAAACTAATTCATTTGTCAGCTTCCTCATTGCTCTATATTCTGACTCTGCACTCGAGCATGACACAACCTTCTGCTTCTTAGACTTCCAAGTCACTAGATTGCCTCCAATGAAAGTACAGTAGCCAGTTGTGGACTTTCTATCCATAGTGTCTCCAGCATAGTCTGCATCGCAATATCCAACTATCTCAGTGTTGCCATTCTTCCCCATCTAGATTCCTTGGCCTGGTGATCCTTTGATGTATCTCAAAATTCTTTCCACCATGTTCCAATGATGCACGGTTGGTTCTTTCATATGTTGGCTAACCTGATTCACAGCAAAACATAAGTCAGGCCGTGTAATAGTCAAGTAGATGAGCTTACCAACTAGGCGCCGATATTGTGCTGGGTCTTCAAATGGCTTGTCAAGCGGATCATCTTCTTTCTCCCCCTTTCTCTTGACCTTGTAGCCATCTTCAAGTGGAGTCTTAGCTGGTTTGGATCCTAGCTTTCCTGTCTCCTGCAATAAATCAAGAGAATATTTCCTTTGTGATAGAAATAGGCCTTCCGTGGATCGGCATATCTCTATCCCTAGGAAATACTTGAGTTCTCCCAAGTCCTTGATATCAAAAACAGACTTAAGGAAGGATTTGGTTTCTTGAACCCCAACTTGATCACTACCTGAGATGATCAAGTCATCCACATAAACCAATACCACAATAAGCCCACGGGAGCTCTGGTGAGTGAACAAGGTACGGTCGGCTTCTGACCGGCTAAATTCTCGAGCAACAAGAGTGAAGCTCAGTTTATGATACTAGGCCCTTGGTGATTGCTTTAGACCATAAATTGCCTTTCTTAACCTTAGGACTTTTCCGGGGCTGATTGTGTGCTCTAATCCGGGTGGTGGAGTCATGTACACTTCTTCTTCCAATTCTCCTTGAAGAAAGGCGTTCTTCACGTCCATTTGCCATAGATCCCATGATAGATTTGTGGCTAAGGACAAGATAACCCTAACTGTGTGAAGCTTTGCCACGGGCGCAAAGGTATCGGTATAATCAGCTCCATATGTCTGGGTGAAACCTCTGGCTACCAATCTGGCTTTGTACCGCTCAATCTCCCCATTAGATTGATATTTTATTGTAAATACCCACTTGGAACTTACTGCCTTCTTTCCCTTTGGAAGCTCCGTTTCATCCCAAGTATGATTCTTATCCATTGCTCCTATCTCAGCATCCACCGCAGCTAACCATTCTTTGTGTTCTTTTGCTTCTTCATAGGAGCTCGGAATTTGGTGTTGATCAATCTTCCCAAGGAATGCTTGGTGTTTTGATGGCAAGAGGGCAAGAGAACAGACCGCTTGGAGAGGATGAGCCACGGCTTGGCTGTTGTAATAGACCCTTGTTTGTTTCCAATGATCTGGTCCATACTTCAGCCTTGTGCTTCTTCTAAGCTGAGGAGCACTAATTTCTTCACTCTCATGGTCTTGACTAACCATTGGCTCCATTCCTCCAGTGACTTCTTCTTCATGATGAGCTTGTTCTTGATTACCATTATCTAAGTTGTTTGCTTCCTCTTCATTGTTATTTTCGGAATTTGGTCCTCCTTGCGGTTCCTGCTCCGGTTGCTCTTGATGAGAGTCCCTTGGAGCAGGATTTCCCAGATGATTGAGTATGAACTCTAAGCTGCCGGCTCTATCTGAAGGAGAGTGGGCTAGGTCTTTAACATTATCCCAATTCTGCTTCTTGTCAAAGTATCCTTGGTTTTCTATGAACTTCATGTCTCTTGAAACCAGGGTACACTTCCGGATGGGGTCATAACACTTATACCCCTTTTGAGTAGTAGAATAGCCTATGAATACACATTTTGTGCTTTTGGCTTCTAGTTTGTCCCTCTGAGTACCAGGGACAAATACTAAACACAAACATCCAAGAACCCGTAAGTGATTGATAAAGGGTTTATTGTGATTTAAAACTTCAAAGGGAGAGACGTCCTTTAGGACTCTTGTTGGAATTCGGTTGATAAGATAGCAGGCCGTCATGACTGCATCTCCCCAGAAGTTTCTTGGCAGGTTGGAATGGAACATCATGGCTCTACCTACTTCCATGAGATGCCTATTCTTTCTTTCAGCTACACCATTTTGTTGAGATGTGTATTGGCAGCTTGTTTGGTGGATTATTCCATGCTTAGCTAAGTGTTCTTTGAATTTGTGGCTTGTATATTCCCATCCATTATCCGTTCGAAGTACCTTAACATTTGTTTTGAATTGATTAGTAATGTAGTTCTGAAAATTAATGAAAGCGTCAAATACTCTATCTTTAGATGGCATTAAGGTGATCCAAGTGTATTTCGACTTTTCATCAATAAATGTCACAAAGTACTTATTATTATCTCTTGATAAACATGGAGAAGTCCATACATCCGAGTGGACCAAATCAAAACATTTTTCATATATGGTAGAGGACTTAGGAAATACACTTTTACAATGTTTACCTAAAATACAAGACTCACAAACCGAGTTATTAAACGAAATATTAGGCAATATTATTTCCAAGGCACGTGAGTGAGGATGTCCCAATCTAGTGTGCCATATTGCATTAGAACTACTAGCTAAGCATGAATTAAAACTTGATAAAGTAGGATTGTTTGAAGAATCTTCTAAGATGTATAAGTCTCCTTTTGTGTTTCCTTCTCCAAGAACCCTTCCGGTCTTAATATCCTGAAAATGGAAACTATTAGGCCCAAAGATAGCATAAGCATCAAGATCAGTAGTAGCTCTCTTAACCGATACAAGATTCGAAGTGAAAGATGGCATGTAGAAAGCTTGAGATTCTTTGTCAAATAGTCTTAAACTTCCTAACCCTTTAACCGGTATTTTATCACCATTAACAATCACTACATTTCCACTAGCAGTTTTAATGTTACTAATCAAATTTGGATTACTAATCATGTGATGAGAAGCTCCAGAATCAATAACAAGAGAAGTGCTAGTTTTAGTAGGTTTAGTAGCAAAGTAGGTGATACCAAACTCCTTTAGTGCAGCAATGGATCGAATGAGTGCCTCTAGGTTTGACTTGCGCACCACGTCATTCGAGTATGCTACCATGGCCATCTCATCTCCTTGCTTTGAGTTTTCGGTTTGAGGTTGTTTGGTTGCGGTTGAGGAGCTTGGCGCTTCTTGTGCTTGATGAGCTTGAAACTTCCTTGGTTTGAACTCCCTTGGTTGCCAATCTTTGGGCTTGAGATGTGGATGAAGGATCCAGCAATCCTCCCTTGTATGACCATCTTTCTTGCAATGATCGCATGTTTTCCTATTCTTGCCTTTGTAGCCATGACTTGGTTGGTAATTGCCTTTATTAGCCGTTGGGAGTTCTTGTTTTCTACTAAAGATACCAAAGGACCCTTGTTCCTTTTGAATTTGTGCACAAACTACATCGAGGCTAGGGAGCTTCTCCGATCTCAAGATGTGTTTTATGAGGTCATTAAATGCTGGATTGAGTGTGAGAAGTAAACCAAAGACCTTATCTTGTTCTCTCATTTCTTCAATGATTGAAAAATCCTTAGTGCTTGGACGTAACATCTCTAATTCAGCCCAAAGAGATCTAAATTTCCCAAAGTGTTGAGTAAATTCTAGATCCTCTTGGTTGAGATTGTTGATTGCCCTTTTCACTTCAAAGACCCGGGTCAAGTTGGAGACGTTCCCATAAACATTCTTTAATGTATCCCAAAGCTCCTTTGCCGTGTCACAATAGGAGTATGCCTCTAGGATTGATGTGTCTAGTGAGTTTTGAAGGAGACCCAACACCGTTTGGTCCTCTTGAAACCATTTGATTTCCTCCTCGGTCTTGGTCTCATTTTCTTCATCTTGTGTTTCTTCTTTTGGGTTTTGTGTGATCTCAATGTGTCTCCACAAACCTCTTCCACACAAAGCAGTCTTTGTTGTTCTTGCCCACAGCAAGTAATTGATCCCTTTGAGTGTAACCGGAATAATCATGATTTTTACATTTTCCATGATCTTCTTGGTGTTTAATCACAAAGCTAGCAACTTTCTCAACTCAGCACCAATGGATTTGAGGAATTTCTCTCAGAGAGAAATGAAGCTAGCAACGTGAAAGGAAGAAAAAGAAGTGAAAATCACAAAGCTAGCAACTTTCTCAACTCAGCACCAATGGATTTGAGGAATTTCTCTCAGAGAGAAATGAAGCTAGCAGCGTGAGAAAGGAGAAAATAAAGAATAAAAGCTTGGAGAATGACTAGAAATGACAAGAACTGATGGAGAACTGATGGAGAAATGATGGAGAAATGATGGAGAATGATGGAGAAATGATGGAGAATAATGGAGAATAATTAAGAATAAAGCGGAATAGATAGGAGCAAGATCAATGCTCTGATACCATGTTAGATTTTAGAGATTATAAATGAGAGATTTTGAGATAAATTAGAAGGAAAACCATAGTAGAACATTAGAGAAGAATTTCTTATTGATCTTTGTGAATTACATAGCATATTTATAGGAGAATTACAAGGGAACCTAGGTTTAACTTTAATTTGAACCAGCCAATAGGAGAGTAGTCTTGGGAGCGCCCTTGACCATGCCAGCCTGTTCCAGCCTGGTTCCAGCCCCTTCCTTGACCAAATGGATAAGAAGGAAGACCAAGGACAAGCCCCAATGCACCTGGACGCTCTAGTGACTTGGTGCATGATCCGAACATTGCCCAGCTTCTAGAAGACTCTAGAAGACTCTCCAAGACTTCCTTAAACGTTCCGGAGGCTCCCTTAGGTCGTACGGTCTTGTACGGCCTTGTACGGATCCGTACGGACTTGTACGGACACCCAAATCCAACCATCTTCCCTAAGCTCCCTTGATGATATGCTTGATTAATAAAACTTAGCCGGAGTGTTGGAATGAAGGCTAAGTTTGGGAACCGGGACTACCACCTCATTAAAAACCTTACCAAGGAAAACCCAGTGGGACAAAACCTTGGTAAGGGAAAAAGAGTGTGGTCTGTTGAATAATGAGAGAATACATTAGCTTAAGACCCAATGAAGAGAAGAGGCCTTATTCAACATATGCAAGTCCATTAAGAAGTCTTCTAGAAGGGTGAAGACTTTGGGTGCACAAGTGGGTGTCTCGGGAAGTGTGAAAAGGAAGGAGATGTGTTTGAATTTCAAATAAGAGATTGGAGGGAAATTTGAATGATGTGAAACCCTTCTACACCTTCTATTTTCGTGGCTCCCCTCTATATATACATGTTGTACACCCTTTGTAACACTTAATCAATTCTAATGGAAACTTCTCTTTATTTCTCATTCTATTGTTTCTCTTTCAAGCACTCTCAAACTCTCTAATCTTCTATTCCGCAAATTCAACATGGTATCAGAGCAAGGTTCTTAACTAAATCAAGCTCTTGTTATCCTATTTTCAAATTCTCTTTTTTTAAAATTCTGGGAATACTCTTTGTCAATCCTTTTTCACTCTGAGACTTAGTCCTCAAAGTCATTGACTCTTGAGTTGTGAAAAGGCTGAAAAAGTGTATTTCTTGAAGCTTCTCTAAAATTTTCTTTTTCACTCTAAAATTCTGGGAATACTCTTTGTCAATCCTTTTTCACTCTGAGATTTAGTCCTCAAAGTCATTGACTCTTGAGTTGTGAAAAGGCTGAAAAAGTGTATTTCTTGAAGCTTTTCTAATATTTTCTTCAGAAAATCTCTTAATCCTCTGGTTAATAGAATTATCCGGTGAATAAATCTTGAAACACCATGGAAAATTCTAAACCAATTGTTATTCCAGTCATCTTGAAGGGTGTCAACTATTTGCTGTGGTCAAGAATGATAAGAACAGCTCTATGTGGTCGTGGGCTTTGGAGCCATGTCTTGAAAGGACAAGATCCAAAAGATGGAGAAGAAGCCATCGGTAATTATGAAGATAAGTGGTTCCAAGAGGACCAAATGGTGCTCGGAATCATCCAGAACTCTCTTGAAGCATCCATCCTTGAAGCCTACTCCTACTGTGAAAATGCAAAGGAATTGTGGGATACTCTTCAAACCGTGTATGGGAATACTTCAAACTTGAGCAGAATCTATGAAGTCAAGAAGGCTATCAATGATCTAAGCTAAGAAGATTTGGAGTTTACAAAGCACTTTGGCAAATTCAGATCATTGTGGGCTGAACTAGAAATGTTAAGGCCAAGCACGATTGATCCTTTGGTGTTAAATGAGAGGCGCGAACAAGACAAGGTCTTTGGTCTGCTATTAACCTTAAATCCAACTTACAAGGATCTCATTAAGCACCTCCTTAGGGCAGACAATCT
Source organism: Cardamine chenopodiifolia (assembly GCA_963922655.1). NCBI lineage: Eukaryota > Viridiplantae > Streptophyta > Magnoliopsida > Brassicales > Brassicaceae > Cardamine > Cardamine chenopodiifolia. The sequence continues at coordinate 5,737,574 of OZ000479.1, forward strand.
CCCCAGCCTAGATGAAGTGTGCTCCAAGATACAAAAGGAGCAAGGATCTCATGGTCTATTTGGGGGAAAGGGCGAGCTGGCTATGGCTAACAAAGTAGAGCTGGGTGATGCCAACAAAGGATTTTACAAACCGTTGGGATCAAACCAGAACAAGAAAGTGGGATCAAATGCAATCTGTGAGCATTGTAAGAAAGAGGGGCACACGAAGGAAAAATGTTGGAAGCTCCATCCTCATCTAAAACCAAGCTGGTGGAAGGAACCAAGAGCTAATGTCTCCCAAGAAGTGGCTGGGAATCAGGCTGGGACATCCAAGAGGGCTGAAGAAGGAGACATGAGAGTTTTGGTGCCATATCAACAAGAATCTGAATTTGTGAGGAAATCAGATTTGGAAGCTCTCATCAAAGCCTTGAAAGAGGCTGGTAGGTCTGGTATGGTTTCTGGAAACTCTCTTCATGCTCAAAACATTTCAAAGCCTTTGATTGTAGATTCTGGTGCATCACATCATATGATAAGTGATGCACATCTAATGAATAACATAAAACCGGCTGTAGGTAATGTCATTATAGCAAATGGAGATAGTATTCCTATTGATGGAGTAGGAAATCTTAGGTTATTTGGAAAAGATTCAAACGCTTTCTACATGCCTAAGTTTACTTCAAATTTGTTATCCGTAAAGAAAGTTACATCTGATTTGAATTGTTATGCTATATTTGGTCCTAATGATGTACACTTTCAGGATATTGAGACCATGAAACTACTCGAAAAAGGAGTAGCAAAGGAGGAGCTGTATGTTCTTGAAAATAACAAGCCGGACTCCAATTTATTTTGTAGTTTTAGTTTGAATGTTTCTAATGTTAGTAGTTCAATTTGGCATGCAAGGCTAGGTCATCCGCACTCTAGAGCATTAGAACTATTGTTGCCTAGGATTTCTTTCAAAAATGATGAATGTGAAGCTTGTATACTTGGCAAACATTGTAAATCTGTGTTTTCCAAGTCTTCAACTATCTATGAAAAGTGTTTTGATTTAGTTCATTCTGATGTTTGGACATCACCATGTGAATCTAGAGAACATCATAAATACTTTGTCACCTTCATAGATGAAAAATCAAAATATACATGGCTAACACTTCTTCCATCCAAAGATAGAGTTCTAGAAGCGTTTAGAAATTTTCAAGCATATGTGACTAACCATTATAATGCCAAGATTAAAATTTTTAGATCAGATAATGGTGGAGAGTACACAAGCCATGCCTTCAAACAACACTTAGCACACCATGGGATAGTCCATCAAACCAGCTGCCCATACACTCCTCAGCAAAATGGAGTTGCTGAAAGAAAGAATAGGCACTTAATGGAAGTAGCTCGGTCTATGATGTTCCACACAAGTGTTCCCAAGAGATTTTGGGGAGATGCTGTGCTTTCAGCATGTTATTTGATCAACCGAATGCCAACAAAAATTTTGGATGATTACTCTCCATTTGAGGTATTAAACAACTCTAAACCTGCCATTAACCACTTACGTGTGTTTGGGTGTGTTTGTTTTGTATTAATCCCAGGAGAACAAAGAAACAAGTTGGAAGCTAAAAGTGTGAAGAGCATGTTCATTGGATACTCCACAACACAAAAAGGTTACAAATGCTTTGTTCCAGAAACAAGGAAGATTCTAGTCTCAAGGGACGTGAAGTTTGTTGAAACGAAAGGGTTCTATGATGAGAAGAACTGGAAAGAATTGGAGAATCTATCATCCTCATCATCAGACCGAGCTAGCAATTTGAGAAAAATCTTGGAGAACCTTGGATTACATCAGCCAGAAGCTAGTACAAGCACATCTCAATCAAATGAAGAAACTATACCCTTTGATCCTGAGGGAGGCAATAAACAAGAGGATCCAGTAGTGGCTCAACAGGACTCAACAATTCATGATCAAAATGAATCAGAAGTTCGCAATGAAGCGGTTCATGATCAAAGTGTATTAATCAAGCTTATCATCAAGGGAGCTTAGGGAAGATGGTTGGATTTGGGTGTCCGTACAAGTCCGTACGGATCCGTACAAGTCCGTACAAGTCCGTACGGATCCGTACAAGGCCGTACAAGACCGTACAACCTTAGCGAGCCTCCGGAACATTTGAGGAAGCCTTCGAGAGTCTTCTAGAAGCTTGGAAACGTTTGGACCATGCACCAAGCCACTTGAGTGTCCAGGTGCATTGGCACCTTGTCCTTGGTCTTCCTTCTTATCCATTTGGTCAAGGAAGGGGCTGGAAACAGGCTGGCATGGTCAAGGACGCCCAAAGACTACACTCCTATTGGCTGGTTCAAATTAAAGTTAAACCTAGGTTCCCTTGTAATTCTCCTATAAATATGCTATGTATTTCACAAAGATCAATAAGAAATTCTTCTCTAATATTCTACTATGGTGTTTCTTCTAGTTTATCTCAAAAGCTCTCATTTATAATCTCTAAAAACTAACATTGTATCAGAGCATTGATCTTGCTCCTATCTATTCTGCTTTATTCTTGGTTATTCTCCATCATTCTCCATCATTCTCCATCATTTCTCCATCATTTCTCCATCATTTCTCCATCAGTTCTTGTCATTTCTACTCATTCTCCACGTTTTTCTTCTTTATTTTCTCCTTTCTTACGCTGCTAGCTTCATTTCTCTCTGAGAGAAATTCCTCAAATCCATTGGTGCTGAGTTGAGAAAGTTGCTAGCTTTGTGATTTTCACTTCATTTTCTTCCTTTCACGTTGCTAGCCTCATTTCTCTCTAAGAGAAATTCCTCAAATCCATTGGTGCTGAGTTGAGAAAGTTGCTAGCTTTGTGATTAAACACCAAGAAAATCATGGAAAATCTAAAAACCATGATCATTCCGGTTACCCTCAAAGGGAATAATTACTTGCTGTGGGCAAGAACAACTAAGACTGCTTTGTGTGGAAGAGGTTTGTGGAGACACATTGAGATCACACAAAACCCTAAAGAAGACACACAAGATGAAGAAAATGAGACCAAGACCGAGGAGGAAATCAAATGGTTTCAAGAAGACCAAACGGTTTTGGGTCTCCTTCAAAACTCACTAGACCCATCAATCCTAGAGGCATACTCCTATTGTGACACCGCAAAGGAGCTTTGGGATACACTAAAGAATGTCTACGGGAACATCTCCAACTTGACCCGGGTCTTCGAAGTAAAAAGGGCAATCAACAATCTCAATCAAGAGGATCTAGAATTTACTCAACACTTTGGGAAATTTAGATCTCTTTGGGTTGAATTAGAGATGTTACGTCCAAGCACAAAGGATTTTTCAATCATTGAAGAAAGAAGAGAACAAGATAAGGTCTTCGGTTTGCTTCTCACACTCAATCCGGCGTTTAACGACCTCATAAAGCATATCTTAAGATCGGAGAAGCTCCCTAGACTTGATGAAGTTTGTGCACAAATTCAAAAGGAACAAGGGTCCTTTGGTCTCTTTAGTGGTAAACAAGAACTCCCAATGGCCAATAAGGGCAATTACCAACCAAATCAAGGCTACAAAGGCAAGAATAGGAAAACATGCGATCATTAAAACTGCTAGTGGAAATGTAGTGATTGTTAATGGTGATAAAATACCGGTTAGCTGCTGTGGATGCTGAGATAGGGGCAATGGATAAGAATCATACTTGGGATGAAACTGAGCTTTTACCCCTTTTGAGTGGTAGAATAGCCTATGAATACACATCTTGTGCTTTTGGCTTCTAGTTTGTCCCTCTGAGTACCTGGGAAAAATACAAAACACAAACACCCAATGTAGATTTTAGAGGATATGAAGATGATTTTAAGGGAGGAAGATTAGAAGATAGGAGTGATGAAGATGATGAATAGAAGTTTATAATTTCGTGTGTAATGTTTCCTTACAATCCCATACACATATATGCACGATTTACATGAATTATTGAGTGAAAAATATCTCACCAACACCTCTACACAAGTATAGGCGAGCCATGCTTCTCCCAACTGCTCCCACCTACTCCTCTTTGCAACTTGCTCCACTTGTGCTGAGTGAGAAAAAACTGGTCTGCTTCTAACCAATTCAGTTCCTTCTCCACTTCTTGTTTGGTCTCATTTTAGTTGATCTTAGCTACTCATTGGTGCTTTATTTCATGTGCAATGCATGGTATACCTTCTCCTTTTACTCCTGAGCTTTCACCATATTCCAACACACTTGCTATACATGCTAACTCTTTCCCTTTGATATTGTCCCCTCTCCTTTCACGTGCACAGACCTTCACATCCATATTCTCAACACTCCCCCTCAAGATAGGCTGGTAGGGGTCCATTAAGCCGATCTTGCCATGGATGTATTCACAGATGCGTGAAGAAGTAGCCTTTGTAAATATATCCGCCATTTGTTCTCCACTCTTCACAAACTTGGGAACCACAACTCCCTCCTGAATCTTGTCTCGGATGAAATGACAATCCACCTCAATGTGTTTTGTCCTTTCATGAAACACCGGGTTTGAAGCTATGTGTATTGCTGCTTGGTTATCACAATACAATGTCATTGGTTTGTCTTCTTGAACTCCCAAGTCATGTAGAAGCGCCTTCAGCCATATCATTTCTTTTGTGGCTTCTCTCATTGCTCTATACTCAGCTTCAGCACTAGATAGAGAGATTACCTTTTGTTTTTTGCTTCTCCAGGTGACAAGATTCCCACCTACGAATGTACAATAACCGGTTGTAGACTTTCTATCTTGTCTATCCCCAGCCCAATCCGCATCACAAAACGCTTCTACATCTGCTCTTCCATGACACTCTAGCCAAATACCTCTTCCTGGGTTTCCTTTTAGATATCTCAAGATCCTTTCAATCATTCCCCAATGGTGTGTTGTTGGCGCTTGCATGTGTTGACTTACTTTATTCACCGCAAAACAAATATCTGGCCTTGTTATGGTCAAATAGATTAGTTTACCAACTAACCTTTGGTACTGCTTGATGTCAGACCATATCTCCACGTTGCTCTCTTCTTGGTAACCTTCTTCAATAGGAGTCTTAGCCGGTTTACACCCAAGCTTCCCAGTTTCTTTTAGTAAGTCGATCACATACTTCCTTTGCGATATAAACATTCCCTTTTCCTCTCTGCTCATCTCAATTCCTAGGAAGTATTTTAGCTCTCCTAGGTCTTTTATATCAAACGTAGAGTTTAGATCCTCCTTAGTCCGTTTCATCTCCTCACAATCACTTCCCGTAACAATAATGTCATCCACGTAGATAAGCACCACAACTATCCCATTTTTGCTCCTTTTGGTAAAGAGAGAGTGATCCGCTTCAGATTTTACAAACCCTTTCTCCAACAGGCACCGGCTTAACCGTTTGTACCAAGCTCTAGGAGATTGTTTCAAGCCGTATATAGCCTTCTTTAATCTACACACTTGATCTGAACTTGCTCCATAACCTTGTGGAAGTTCCATAAACACTTCTTCTTCTAAATCCCCTTGTAAGAAAGCGTTTCTCACATCCATTTGCCACAAATTCCATGACAGATTAATGGCAATGGATAGTAGAACCCTCACCGAGTGCAACTTCGCTACTGGAGCAAAAGTTTCAGTATAATCTTCTCCATATACTTGTGTATATCCTTTTGCCACTAGTCTAGCTTTATACCTCTCAATTTCACCATTGCTCTTGTATTTGATAGTATACACCCATCTACATCCCACAAGTTTCTTCCCACTAGGCAATTTTGTCAAGTCCCAAGTATTATTTCTCAACATAGATGCAATCTCTTCCCTCATGGCATCAACCCATAACTTGTCCATACTTGCTTCCTCATAAGAATTAGGTACTTTTCTATCAATAGTGCTCAGAAATGCCTGATGATCAGCTGGAGTATTAGAAACCGAGTAGTATTCTTCAATAGGATATCTTATGGCTATCTTCTCTTCTTGTGCGGTGTTATGCTTAAGGGACAAGAAGGAGACGCTGTCGCCTATAGGATCAGGATCTAAGCCTGCCGTACGCCCAGTACATCCCTCTCTTGTCCCAAGCACAACATCAGTTCCCATGTGATCTTGATAAGCCATAGCTATCCCATTGTAATACACTCTAGTATTTTTCCAATTTTCAGGTCCGTGTCTTATCCTTTGGCTTCTTCTTAATTGAGGAGCTTGCACTTCTTCCACTTCTTCAGATTCTATCTCCCCCTCACCTCTTGTACTCTCCTCTTCTTCTACCAGTTCTGAGTCTAATGGTAAAGTATCCAAAACTATCGGAAGCTGCTCACTTTCTTCTACTTCTTCTTCACCCCTCTGCTCATTATCATCACTCTCCCGGCCATCTATGCTTTCCCAAATGCTTCTTAGAACTTGATCTCTATCTGCATTTGAGTCCATAATCTCATCTAAGTCTTCCCATTTCTTTTTTTCGAAGTAACCATACTCTTCCTCAAATTGCACCTCCCTTGACACATACATTCTATTAGTCTCCGGGTTAAGACATTTGTATCCTTTTTGAGTACTTGAGTATCCCACAAACACACACTTAATACTCTTTGGCTCTAACTTATTTCTTTGTGCCTCTGGAACAAGGACATAGCATCTACACCCAAAGACTCTCAAGTGACTAATACTCGGCTTCACACCATTCAAAACTTCAAATGGTGACTTGTAACTCAAGCTTTCAGTGGGTATGCGGTTGATTAAGTAAGCTGCCGCCATCACTGCATCTCCCCACAGATTCTTAGGAACTCCCCTATCAAACATCATGCTCCTAGCCACTTCTAACAAATGTCTATTCTTCCTCTCTGCTATCCCATTTTGTTGAGGTGTATAGGCGCAAGTTGTCTGATGTACTATCCCTTTCTCATTCACAAACTCCCTAAACTGTATGCTCATGTATTCTCCGCCATTATCACTTCTTAGTATCTTAATCTTGGTATCATACTGATTGAGCACATAGTTATAGAAGTTCTGAAATGATTCAAGCACTTGATCCTTAGAGCGCATCAATGTTACCCATGTATACTTTGATTTTTGATCGATGAAGGAAACAAAGTACTTATATTGATCTCTTGAAGTACACGGAGCAGACCATACATCAGAGTGTATTAACTCAAAAGACTTCTTATACATAGTAGTAGATTCTGGAAACACTTTCCTACAATGCTTCCCCAAAATACATGCTTCACACGCCTCCTTGGGTACTGAATGGTTGGGCAAGACCATGCTGAGCACCTTGTGACTTGGGTGACCAAGGCGAGAATGCCATAAAGGGCTTGATCCAACCGAACTGACCGCAAGCGCTTTCAACTCTTTATCCTTTTTATTCAATATGTACAGACCATCTTTCACACCCCCTGATCCGATCGCATCTTTGGTTTCATTATCCTGAAACTCAACACCATTAACTCCAAAAACAACTTTACAATTCAAGTCCTTAGTTGCCTTATGAACCGATAGCAAATTCGAAGTAAATTCTGGGATATATAGGGCTTTAGTTCTCTTCCCAAACACCTCTAAGTCCCCAACCCCCTCTATTGGAACTTCTTTCCCGTTTGCTATCCTAACACTACCCTTATGCGGTTCTACATTCTCCAGCAACTTAGCATCACAAATCATATTATGACTTGCTCCAGAATCTATTATCACGTTTCTCTTAGCCTTAGAGGTAAAGAAACCCTTACCAGATTCCGCTAGCTTTGAGATACTCTTGATGAGGCCCTCCAAATCGCTCTTTCTCACCAATTGGTCTCCTTCCATGCTAGTTACACCCGCAAAGTTCCTAGAGCCTTGACTGCTTCCCTGGCCATTTCCTCTTAGCCGGGCTGGTTTCAAGTGCGGGTAAAGTGTCCAGCACTTCTCCTTAGTGTGCCCTTTCATCCTACAATGGCTACACTCAACAGCTCTCCTTTCTCCATGCCCAAAACTTCTTTGCACCACATGCGCCATCTCACTAGCGGGTTTAAACAACACTCTAGCACCTTCCTCTTTCTGAACTTGTTGACACACTTCATTTAATGTTGGAAGCTTGTCAAATCGAAGGATATGCTGAATGAGTCCCTTGTAAGAGTCATCAAGTGTGAGTAAGAGACCAAACACTTGATCTTGCTCTCTCCTCTCATTCAACTCCTTTGGGTCGTTTGTTGTAGGTCTAAGCATTTCCAGCTCTGCCCACAACCCTCTAAACTCCCCAAACAAGTCCTTGAACGCCTTCCCATTCTGCTGAAGGTCATTCAATGCCTTCTTCACCTCAAAGATCCTTGAAATGTTTGAGATGTCTCCATAAACTCCCTTGAGCGTCTCCCACAGCTCCTTGGAGTTCTCACAGTATGAATAGGCCGCCAGAATAGATGGCTCAAGGGAGCTTTGAAGTGCAGCCAAGACTTGAGCATCTTCTTGCTCCCGCTTCCTCTCCATCATACTGCCCTCTTCAGCCCTTCCTTCTTCAGCATTTCCCACCAAGCTATCAACATACTCCCACAGCCCTCTTCCTCTTAGGACTGTCTTTGTGGTCCTTGACCACAAAATATAGTTATTCCCCTTGAGAATAACTGGTAGAACCATATTCTTGGAGCTTTCCATGACTTGAAATTTTTGGTGAATAGTACACACGAAACAGAAAGAAAACAGAGTGATTTGAAATGTTTGAGAGATATGAATGAGTTTAAGATCTTGTTTAGGACCTTAAGTGCTCTGATACCATGTAGATTTTAGAGGATATGAAGATGATTTTAAGGGAGGAAGATTAGAAGATAGGAGTGATGAAGATGATGAATAGAAGTTTATAATTTCGTGTGTAATGTTTCCTTACAATCCCATACACATATATGCACGATTTACATGAATTATTGAGTGAAAAATATCTCACCAACACCTCTACACAAGTATAGGCGAGCCATGCTTCTCCCAACTGCTCCCACCTACTCCTCTTTGCAACTTGCTCCACTTGTGCTGAGTGAGAAAAAACTGGTCTGCTTCTAACCAATTCAGTTCCTTCTCCACTTCTTGTTTGGTCTCATTTTAGTTGATCTTAGCTACTCATTGGTGCTTTATTTCATGTGCAATGCATGGTATACCTTCTCCTTTTACTCCTGAGCTTTCACCATATTCCAACACACTTGCTATACATGCTAACTCTTTCCCTTTGATATTGTCCCCTCTCCTTTCACGTGCACAGACCTTCACATCCATATTCTCAACACCCAAGAACTCGTAAGTGATTGATATAGGGTTTATTGTGATTTAAAACTTCAAAGGGAGAGACGTCCTTTAGGACTCTTGTTGGAATTCGGTTGATAAGATAGCAAGCCGTCATGACTGCATCTCCCCAGAAGTTTCTTGGCAAGTTGGAATGGAACATCATAGTTCTAGCTACTTCCATGAGATGTCTATTCTTTCTTTCAGCTACACCATTTTGTTGAGGTGTGTATGGGCAGCTTGTTTGGTGGATTATTCCATGCTTAGCTAGGTGTTCTTTGAATTTGTGGCTTGTATATTCCCCTCCATTATCCGTTCGAAGTACCTTAACATTTGTTTTGAATTGATTAGTAATGTAGTTCTGAAAATTAATGAAAGCGTCAAATACTCTATCTTTAGATGGCATTAAGGTGATCCAAGTGTATTTCGACTTTTCATCAATGAATGTCACAAAGTACTTATTATTATCTCTTGATAAACATGGGGAAGTCCATACATCCGAGTGGACCAAATCAAAACATTTTTCATATATGGTAGAGGACTTAGGAAATACACTTTTACAATGTTTTCCTAAAATACAAGACTCACAAACCGAGTTATTAAACGAAATATTAGGCAATATTATTTCCAAGGCACGCGAGTGAGGATGTCCCAATCTAGCGTGCCATATTGCATTAGAACTACTAGCTATGCATGAATTAAAACTTGATAAAGTAGGATTGCTTGAAGAATCTTCTAAGATGTATAAGTCTCCTTTTGTGTTTCCTTCTCCAAGAACCCTTCCGGTTTTAACATCCTGAAAATGGAAACTATTAGGCCCAAAGATAGCATAAGCATCAAGATCAGTAGTAGCTCTCTTAACCGATACAAGATTCGAAGTGAAAGATGGCATGTAGAAAGCTTGAGATTCTTTGTCAAATAGTCTTAAACTTCCTATCCCTTTAACCGGTATTTTATCACCATTAACAATCACTACATTTCCACTAGCAGTTTTAATGATCGCATGTTTTCCTATTCTTGCCTTTGTAGCCATGACTTGGTTGGTAATTGCCTTTATTAGCCGTTGGGAGTTCTTGTTTTCTACTAAAGATACCAAAGGACCCTTGTTCCTTTTGAATTTGTGCACAAACTACATCGAGGCTAGGGAGCTTCTCCGATCTCAAGATGTGTTTTATGAGGTCATTAAATGCCGGATTGAGTGTGAGAAGTAAACCAAAGACCTTATCTTGTTCTCTCATTTCTTCAATGATTGAAAAATCCTTAGTGCTTGGACGTAACATCTCTAATTCAGCCCAAAGGGATCTAAATTTCCCAAAGTGTTGAGTAAATTCTAGATCCTCTTGGTTGAGATTGTTGATTGCCCTTTTCACTTCAAAGACCCGGGTCAAGTTGGAGACGTTCCCATAAACATTCTTTAATGTATCCCAAAGCTCCTTTGCCGTGTCACAATAGGAGTATGCCTCTAGGATTGATGTGTCTAGTGAGTTTTGAAGAAGACCCAACACCGTTTGGTCGTCTTGAAACCATTTGATTTCCTCCTCGGTCTTGGTCTCATTTTCTTCATCTTGTGTGTCTTCTTTAGGGTTTTGTGTGATCTCAATGTGTCTCCACAAACCTCTTCCACACAAAGCAGTCTTAGTTGTTCTTGCCCACAGCAAGTAATTATTCCCTTTGAGGGCAACCGGAATGATCATGGTTTTTAGATTTTCCATGATTTTCTTGGTGTTTAATCACAAAGCTAGCAACTTTCTCAACTCAGCACCAATGGATTTGAGGAATTTCTCTTAGAGAGAAATGAGGCTAGCAACGTGAAAGGAAGAAAATGAAGTGAAAATCACAAAGCTAGCAACTTTCTCAACTCAGCACCAATGGATTTGAGGAATTTCTCTCAGAGAGAAATGAAGCTAGCAGCGTGAGAAAGGAGAAAATAAAGAAGAAAAACGTGGAGAATGAGTAGAAATGACAAGAACTGATGGAGAAATGATGGAGAAATGATGGAGAATGATGGAGAATGATGGAGAATAACCAAGAATAAAGCAGAATAGATAGGAGCAAGATCAATGCTCTGATACCATGTTAGATTTTAGAGATTATAAATGAGAGCTTTTGAGATAAACTAGAAGAAACACCATAGTAGAATATTAGAGAAGAATTTCTTATCGATCTTTGTGAAATACATAGCATATTTATAGGAGAATTACAAGGGAACCTAGGTTTAACTTTAATTTGAACCAGCCAATAGGAGTGTAGTCTTTGGGCGTCCTTGACCATGCCAACCTGTTTCCAGCCCCTTCCTTGACCAAATGGATAAGAAGGAAGACCAAGGACAAGGTGCCAATGCACCTGGACACTCAAGTGGCTTGGTGCATGGTCCAAACATTTCCAAGCTTTTAGAAGACTCTCGAAGGCTTCCTCAAATGTTCCGGAGGCTCGCTAAGGTTGTACGGTCTTGTACGGCCTTGTACGGATCCGTACGGACTTGTACGGATCCGTACGGACTTGTACGGACACCCAAATCCAACCATCTTCCCTAAGCTCCCTTGATGATAAGCTTGATTAATACATATCATCAAGGGAGCTTAGGGAAGATGGTTGGATTTGGGTGTCCATACAAGTCCGTACGGATCCGTACAAGGCCGTACAAGACACTAGAGCATCCAGGTGCATTGGGGCTTGCCCTTGGTCTTCCTTCTTATCCATTTGGTCAAGGAAGGGCTGGAACCAGGCTGGAACAGGCTGGCATGGTCAAGGGCGCTCCCAAGACTACTCTCCTATTGGCTGGTTCAAATTAAAGTTAAACCTAGGTTCCCTTGTAATTCTCCTATAAATATGCTATGTAATTCTCCTATAAATATGCTATGTAATTCACAAAGATCAATAAGAAATTCTTCTCTAATGTTCTACTATGGTTTTCCTTCTAGTTTATCTCAAAATCTCTCATTTATAATCTCTAAAATCTTACAGTCAAGACCATGAGAGTGAAGAAATTAGTGCTCTTCAGCTTAAAAGAAGCACAAGGCTGAAGTATGGACCAGATCATTGGAAACAAACAAGGATCTATTACAACAGCCAAGCCGTGGCTTCTAGCCTATGAATACACATCTTGTGCTTTTGGCTTCTAGTTTTATCCCTCTGAGTACCTGGGACAAATACAAAACACAAACACCCAAGAACTCGTAAGTGATTGATAAAGGGTTTATTGTGATTAAAAATTTCAAAGGGAGAGATGTCCTTTATGACTCTTGTTGGAATTCGGTTGATAAGATAGCAAGCCCAGAAGTTTCTTGGCAGGTTGGAATGGAACATCATGGCTCTAGCTACTTCCATGAGATGCCTATTCTTTCTTTCAGCTACACCATTTTGTTGAGGTGTGTATGGGCAGCCTGTTTGGTGGATTATTCCAAGCTTAGCTAAGTGTTCTTTGAATTTGTGGCTTGTATATTCCCCTCCATTATCCGTTCGAAGTACCCTAACATTTGTTTTGAATTGATTAGTAATGTAGTTCTGAAAATTAATGAAAGCGTCAAATACTCTATCTTTAGATGGCAGTAAGGTGATCCAAGTGTATTTCGACTTTTCATTAATAAATGTCACAAAGTACTTATTATTATCTCTTGATAAACATGGGGAAGTCCATACATCCGAGTGGACCAAATCAAAACATTTTTCATATATGGTAGAGGACTTAGGAAATACATTTTTACAATGTTATCCTAAAATACAAGACTCAAAAACCGAGTTATTAAACGAAATATTAGGCAATATTATTTCCAAGGCACTCGAGTGAGGATGTCCCAATCTAGCGTGCCATATTGCATTAGAACTACTAGCTAATCATGAAGTAAAACTTGATAAAGTAGGATCACTTGAAGAATCTTCTAAGATCTATAAGTCTTCTTTTGTGTTTCCTTCTCCAAGAACCTTTCCGATCTTAATATCCTGAAAATGGAAACTATTAGGCCCAAAGATAGCATAAGCATCAAGATCAGTAGTGGCTCTCTTAACCGATACAAGATTCGAAGTGAAAGATGGCATGTAAAAATCTGAGGAACACTAACTTCGTCACTCTCATGGTCTTGACTAACCATTGGCTCCATTCCTCCTATTTCTTCTTCTTCATGATGAACTTGGTCTTGATTACCATTATCCAAGTTGTTTATTTCTTCCTCATTGTTATTTTCAGAATTTGGTCTTCCTTGTGGCTCATGATCTGGTTGTTCTTGATGAGAGTCTCTAGGAGCCGGATTTCTAAGATGATTGAGTAAGAACTCTAAGCTGGCGGCTCTATCTGAAGCAGAACGGGCTAGGTCTTTAACACTATCCCAATTTTGCTTCTTGTCAAAGTAACCTTTGTTTTCTATGAACTTCACTTCTTTTGAAACCAGGGTACAGTTCTGGATGGGGTCATAGCACTTATACCCCTTTTGAGTGGTAGAATAGCCTATGAATACACATCTTGTGCTTTTGGCTTCTAGTTTTGTCCCTGTGAGTTCCTTGGACAAATACAAAACACAAACACCCAAGAACTCGTAAGTGATTGATAAAGGGTTTATTGTGATTTAAAACTTCAAAGGGAGAGACGTCCTTTATGACTCTTATTGGAATTCGGTTGATAAGATAGCAAGCCGTCATGACTGCATCTCCCCAGAAGTTTCTTGGTAGGTTGGAATGGAACATCATAGCTCTAGCTACTTCCACGAGATGAATATTCTTTCTTTCAACTACACTATTTTGTTGAGGTGTGTATGGGCAGCTTGTTTGGTGGATTATTCCATACTTAGTCAGGTGTTCTTTGAACTTGTGGCCTGTATATTCAACTCCAGTATCCGTTCGAAGTACCTTAACATTTGTTTTGAATTGATTAGTAATGTAGTTCTGAATATTAATGAAAGCGTCAAATACTCTATCTTTAGATGGCAGTAAGGTGATCCAAGTGTATTTCGACTTTTCGTCAATAAATGTCACAAAATACTTATTATTATCTCTTGATAAACATGGGGAAGTCCATACATCCGAGTGGACCAAATCAAAACATTTTCATATATGGTAGAGGACTTAGGAAATACATTTTTACAATGATTTCCTAAAATACAAGACTCACAAACCGAGTTATTAAACAAAATATTAGGCAATATTCTTTCCAAGGCACGCAAGTGAGGATGTCCCAATCTAGCTTGCCATATTGCATTAGAACTACTAGCTAAGCATGGATTAAAAGTTGATAAAGTAGGATTGCTTGAAGAATCTTCTAAGATGTATAAGTCTCCTTTTGTGTTTCCTTCTCCAAGAACCTTTCCGGTCTTAATATCCTGAAAATGGAAACTATTAGGCCCAAAGATAGCATAAGCATCAAGATCTGTAGTGGCTCTCTTAACCGATAAAAAATTCAAAGTGAAAGATGGCATGTAGAAAGCTGAGGAGCACTAACCTCTTCACTCTCATGGTCTTGACTAACCATTGGCTCCATTCCTCCTATTTCTTCTTCTTGATCATGTGCTTGGTCTTGATTACCATTATCCAAGTTGTTTGCTTCTTCTTCATTGTTATTTTAAGAATTTGGTCCTTCTTTTGGGTCATGATCTGGTCGCTCTTGATGAGAGTGTCTTGGAGCCGGATTTCCCAGATGATTGAGTAAGAACTTTAAGCTGGCGGCTTTATCTGAAGGAGAACGGGCTAGGTCTTTAACACTATCCTAATTTTGCTTCTTGTCATAGTAACCCTGGTTTTCTATGAACTTTACCTCTCTTGAAACAAGGGTTCACTTCCAAATTGGGTCATAGCATTTATACCCCTTTTGAGTGGTAGAATAGCCTATGAATACACATCTTGTGCTTTTGGCTTCTAGTTTGTCCCTCTGAGTACCTGGGACAAATACAAAACACAAACACCCAAGAACTTTTAAGTGATTGATAAAGGGTTTATTGTGATTTAAAACTTAAAAGGTAGAGACATCCTTAGGACTCTTGTTGGAATTCGGTTGATAAGATAGCAAGATGTCATGACTGCATCTCCCCAGAAGTTTCTTGGCAGGTTGGAATGGAACATCATAGCTCTAGCTACTTCCATGAGATGCCTTATCTTTCTTTCAGCTACACCATTTTGTTGAGGTGCGTATGGGCAGCTCGTTTGGTGGATTATTCCATGCTTAGCTAGATGTTCTTTGAATTTATGGCTTGTATATTCCCCTTCATTATCCGTTCGAAGTACTTTAACATTTGTTTTGAAGTAAGCGTCAAATACTTTATCTTTAGATGGCATTAAGGTGATCCAAGTGTATTTCGATTTTTCATCAATAAATGTCACAAAGTACTTATTATTATCTCTTGATAAACATGGGGAAGTCCCTACTATTGAATTTGCGGAATAGAAGATTGGAGAGTATTTGCAAGAGAAACAATAGAATGAGAGATAAAGAGAAGTTTCCATTAGAATGAATTTGAGGTTACAACAAGAGATACATTATATAGAAGTGAAACTCGACTTGTATGAAGGAGAAGTAACCTCCAACGGTCTGATTGAGTTTGAAATTCAAAATCATCTCCTTCCTTTTCACGGAGCCCAAGGAAGCTTTCCAACAACTCTTTTCTTGCTTCTTTGCACTTCAAGTTAACCTTCTTATGATCATTTTCTTCTTTATTCAACACTCCCCCTCAAGCTTAACCGTAGAGATAACTAGGTTGAGCTTGGAACCATGAAAACCCACCTCATTAAAAACCTTATTATGGAAAACCTCATGGGACAAAACTATACTAAGGGAAAAAGAGTGCGGACTTCATAGCTAAGGGGATCATGGCTGAGACATGTCTATGAGTCCAAGCTTTGAATGGATGAACTCACAAACCTTTTATTGATCAAGAAAACCAGCCAGGCCTTGCAAGACCAAACCATCCCGACCGTACGGATTTTGTACGGACTTGTACGGACTGTACGGATTGTACGGACCGTGCAAAATCCGGGATTCCCCAAAATGTCTCCAAACATCCTAAAATGAAGAAACAAGAATGTGAAAAACTCGGGATAAAGTATTTCAGGATTTGGGGATCGTGCAAAACTCGGGTGCAAAAGGACATGGATAGCTGGCAATGAATCTAGCCAAAGGAGTGTCCCAATGCAACCTTATCCAACCGGTCAAAGAAAGGAGGGCTGGAGCAAGGCTGGCAATCTTATCCACATGGTCAAAAGGAGCCTCCAAGACTAAGCCCTTATTGGCTAGTTTGAATTAAAGCATTTCTATTGGTTGTTGCATTTTGAATTTACTTAGAGAAAACCCTAGATTTTTCTCTATAAATGTAATGCCTCATTATCAATGAAATGTTAGACCCTTTGGGGTCCCATTCTCTCATTCTCCACGAAATCTCTCTCATTTTATTCTCCTTAGTCTCATTTACATGCTTATTCTCTTAGTTCATACTTGCATATTCTCCATGTCATTTACATTATTCTCTCATGTTTAATCTCTTATATTCCGCATAATCTCTCTAATTCTTACACCTTTAAACTCGCTGCCTTAGTAAAAATGTCAGCTAACTGATCTGAACTTCTTGTAAAACATGGAAGGATTACTCCTTTCTCCACCATCTCACGCACCTTGTGACAATCCACTTCAATATGCTTCGTCCTCTCATGAAACACTGAGTTGGATGCAATATGGATTGCAGCTTGGTTGTCACAATGCATTGTGATAGGATCTGGTGATTCAATGCCTAGATCTTTGAGCAGAGACTTCAGCCAAGTCAATTCATTTGTGAGGTTCCTCATAGCTCTATATTCAGCTTCAGCGCTTGAACATGACACCACCTTTTGCTTCTTGCTTTTCCAAGTGACCAGGTTGCCTCCAATGAATGTGCAATACCCAGTGGTGGATTTTCTATCCATTTTGTCTCCAGCCTAGTCAGCATCACAATAACCCACAATTTCTGTGCTTTTGTTGCAACCCATCCAAATGCCTTGACCTGGAGCTCCTTTGAGATATTTGAGGATCTGATCCACCATGTTCCAATGATGCACTTTTGGAGCTTGCATATGTTGGCTCACCTGGTTCACAGCAAAGCACAAATCAGGACGAGTAATAGTAAGGTAAATCAACTTACCAACCATTCTCCTGTATTGTTTGACATTATCTAATGGTTTGTCTTCAACCTCCCCCTCTCGTATGACTTTGTATCCTTCTTCTAGGGGAGTTTTGGCTGGTTTAGCTCCTAGCTTTCCTGCCTCAGTCAATAAATCAAGAGTGTATTTTCTTTGGGATAAGAAGAGTCCTTCTTTAGACCTACAAACCTCAATCCCTAGAAAGTATTTTAGCTCTCCAAGATCCTTAATATCAAATACAGATTTCAAGAATGTTTTAGTATCTTGAACACTTACCTTGTCATTCCCAGAGATGATTATATCATCAAAGTAAATGAGAATGACTACAATACCTTCTTGGCTTTGCAATGTGAAAAGTGTGTGATCTGCTTCTGACTTCTTGAAGCCTCTACTCTTGAGTGTTGTACTCAGCTTGTGGTACCATGCTCGAGGAGATTGCTTCAGTCCATAAATGGCTTTCTTGAGTCTTAGCACCTTTCCTGGTGCAATTGAGTCCTCCAAGCCAGGTGGTGGAGTCATATATACTTCATCCTCTAGTTCTCCTTGTAAGAATGCATTCTTGACATCCATCTGCCATAGATCCCATTCTAAGTTAGTAGCTAAGGATAAAATTACTCTTACCGTATGAAGTTTGGCCACCGGAGCAAATGTGTCAAGGTAGTCCTCCCCATAGGTTTGAGTGAATCCTCTAGCCACCAGCATAGCCTTGTAACGCTCTATTTCTCCATCACTTCTATACTTGATAGTGAAGATCCATCTAGAGCTTACAACCTTCTTTCCTTTTGGCAGTTCTGCTTCATACCAAGTGTTGTTGATTTCCATAGCCCTTTTTTCTTCTCCGACTGCATCTCTCCATACTTCGTGTTTCTTGGCTTCTTCATAGTTTGTTGGAATCTCTGCTTTATCCAGCTTGCCAATGTATACTTGATGTTCTAGTGGGAAGTGAGCTAGAGTGCAAACAGCTTGAATTAGATGCGCAACTGCCTTGTTGTTGTAATACACCCGGGTTTGCTTCCAATGTTCTGGGCCAAACCTTTGTCTTGTACTTCTCCTTAAGGGTACTTCTTGAGCTTGCTCTTCTTCTTGAATTTCCGGACCCGCTTCATTTTGATCATAAACTGCTTCATTTTGAACTGCTGATTCACTTTGAACATGAATTGCTGAGTCTTCTTGTGGTGCCAAGATTGGCTCCTCTTCTTCATTGCATCCGTCATGATCAAGGGGAATAGCTTCTTCAACTTGATGTGATGTGCTTATGCTATTTTCTTGTTAATGTAGTCCAATACTTTCCAAGATCCTCCTTAAGTTTGTTGCTCGGTCTGATGGTAAGGATGATAGATTCTTCAATTCTTCCCAGTTCTTCTCACAATAGAATCCCTTGGTTTCCACAAATTTCACATCCCTTGAGACTAGAACCTTTCTTGAGTCTGGAATATAGCATTTGTAACCCTTTTGTGTTGTGGAGTACCCAATGAACATGCTCTTCACACTCTTAGCATCCAGCTTGTTGCGTTGTTCTCCTGGGATTAAAACAAAGCACACACAACCAAACACATGTAAGTGGTTAATGGAGGGTTTAGTGTTGTTTAATACCTCAAACGGAGAATGATCTTGTAGGATTTTTGTAGGCGTTCTATTGATTAAGTAACATGCTAAAACCACAACATCCCCCCCAAAACTTCTCAGAGAAAACATTAGCTTAAGACCCAAAGAAGAGAAGAGGCTTTATTCAACATATGCAAGTCCATTAAGAAGTCTTCTAGAAGGGTGAAGACTTTGGGTGCACAAGTGGGTGTCTCGGGAAGTGTGAAAAGGAAGGAGATGTGTTTGAATTTCAAATAAGAGATTGGAGGGAAATTTGAATGTTGTGAAACCCTTCTTCACCTCTTAATATCGTGGCTCTCCTCTATATATACATGTTGTACACCCTTTGTAACACTTAATCAATTCTAATGGAAACTTCTCTTTATCTCTCATTCTATCGTTTCTCTTTCAAGCACTCTCAAACTCTCTAATCTTCTATTCCGCAAATTTAACATGGTATCAGAGCAAGGTTCTTAACTTCAAGCTCTTGTTATCCCATTTTCAAATCTCTTCTTTTAAAATTCTGGGAATACTCTTTGTCAATCCTTTTTCACTCTGAGACTTAGTCCTCAAAGTCATTGACTCTTGAGTTGTGAAAAGGCTGAAAAAATGTATTTCTTGAAGCTTCTCTAAAATTTTCTTTTTCTCTCTAATATTCTGGGAATACTCTTTGGTTATTAGAATTATCCGGTGAATAAATCTTGAAACACCATGGAAAACTCTAAACCAATTGTTATTTCAGTCATCTTGAAGGGTGTCAACTATTTGCTGTGGTCAAGAATGATAAAAACAGCTCTATGTGGTCGTGGGCTTTGGAGCCATGTCTTGAAAGGACAAGATCCAAAATATGGAGAAGAAGCCATCGGTAATTATGAAGATAAGTGGTTCCAAGAGGACCAAATGGTGCTCGGAATCATCCAGAACTCTCTTGAAGCATCCATCCTTGAAGCCTACTCCTACTGTGAAAATGCAAAGGAATTGTGGGATACTCTTCAAACCGTGTATGGGAATACTTCAAACTTGAGCAGAATCTATGAAGTCAAGAAGGCTATCAATGATCTAAGCCAAAAAGATTTGGAGTTTACAAAGCACTTTGGCAAATTCAGATCATTGTGGGCTGAACTAGAAATGTTAAGGCCAAGCACGATTGATCCTTTTGTGTTAAATGAGAGGCGCGCACAAGACAAGGTCTTTGGTCTGCTATTAACCTTAAATCCAACTTACAAGGATCTCATTAAGCACCTCCTTAGGGCAGACAATCTCCCCAGCCTAGATGAAGTGTAGATAATGTCATTATAGCAAATGGAGATAGTATTCCAATTGATGGAGTAGGAAATCTTAGGTTATTTGGAAAAGATTCAAACGCTTTCTACATGCCTAAATTTACTTCAAATTTGTTATCCGTAAAAAAAGTTACATCTGATTTGAATTGTTATGCTATATTTGGTCCTAATGATGTACACTTTTAGGATATTGAGACCATGAAACTACTCGGAAAAGGAGTAGCAAAGGAGGAGCTGTATGTTCTTGAAAATAACAAGCCGGACTCCAATTTATTTTGTAGTTTTAGTCTGAATGTTTCTAATGTTAGTAGTTCAATTTGGCATGCAAGGCTAGGTCATCCGCACTCTAGAGCATTAGAACTATTGTTGCCTAGGATTTCTTTCAAAAATGATGAATGTGAAGCTTGTATACTTGGTAAACATTGCAAATCTGTGTTTTCCAAGTCTCCAACTATCTATGAAAAGTGTTTTGATTTAATTCATTCTGATGTTTGGACCTCACCATGTGAATCTAGAGAACATCATAAATACTTTGTCACCTTCATAGATGAAAAATCAAAATATACATGGCTAACACTTATTCCATCCAAAGATAGAGTTCTAGAAGCATTTAGAAAATTTCAAGCATATGTGACTAACCATTATAATGCGAAGATTAAAATTTTTAGATCAGATAATGGTGGAGAGTACACAAGCCATGCCTTCAAACAACACTTAGCACATCATGGGATAGTCCATCAAACCAGCTGCCCATACACTCCTCAGCCAAATGGAGTTGCTGAAAGAAAGAATAGGCATTTAATGGAAGTGGCCCGGTCTATGATGTTCCACACAAGTGTTCCCAAGAGATTTTGGGGAGATGCTGTGGTTTCAGCATGCTATTTGATCAACTGGATGCCAACAAAAATCTTGGATGACCACTCTCCATTTGAGGTATTAAACAACTCTAAACCCGCCATTAACCACTTACGTGTGTTTGGGTGTGTTTGTTTTGTATTAATCCCAGGAGAACAAAAAAACAAGTTGGAACCTAAAAGTGTGAAGAGCATGTTCATTGGATACTCCACAACACAAAAAGGTTACAAATGCTTTGTTCCGGAAACAAGGAAGATTCTAATCTCAAGGGATGTGAAGTTTGTTGAAACAAAAGGGTTCTATGATGAGAAAAACTGGAAAGAATTGGAGAATCTATCATCCTCATCATCAGACCGAGCTAGCAATTTGAGAAAAATCTTGGAGAACCTTGGATTACATCAGCCAGAAGCTAGTACAAGCACATCTCAATCAAATGAAGAAACTATACCCTTTGATCCTGAGGGAGGCAATAAACAAGAGGATCTAGTAGTGGCTCAACAAGACTCAACAATTCATGATCAAAATGAATCAGAAGTTCACAATGAAGCGGTTCATGATCAAAGTGAAGAGAGTCCGGAAAGTCAAGAAGAAGCTCAAACCTCAGATTCTGATTTTGAAGGGGCAGAACCTCAAGTTCAAGCTCAAGAAAGGGGTTTAAGGAGAAGTACAAGACAAAGGTTTGGACCAGAACATTGGAAGCAAACCCGAGTGTACTACAACAACAAGGCAGTTGCTCATCCCATTCAAGCTATTTGCACTCTAGCTCATTTCCCATTGGAACATCAAGCCTACATGGGCAAGTTGGATGAAGCTGAGATTCCAACAACCTATGAAGAAGCCAAGGAGCTTAAAGTATGGAGAGATGCTGTTGGTGAAGAAAAGAAAGCTATGGAAATCAACCATACTTTGGATGAAGCTGAACTGCCAAAAGGGAAGAAGGCCGTGAGCTCTAGATGGATCTTCACTATCAAGTATAGAAGTGATGGAGAAATAGAGCGTTACAAGGCTAGGCTGGTGGCTAGAGGATTTACTCAAACCTATGGAGAGGACTACCTTGACACATTTGCACCTGTGGCAAAACTTCATACGGTAAGAGTTATTTTATCCTTAGCTACTAACTTGGAATGGGATCTTTGGCAGATGGACGTCAAGAATGCATTCTTGTAAGGAGAACTAGAGGATGAAGTCTACATGACTCCACCACCAGGCTTGGAGGACTCAATAGCACCTTGAAAGGTGTTGAGACTCAAGAAAGCAATCTATGGACTGAAGCAATCTCCTCGAGCATGGTACCACAAGTTGAGTACAACACTCAAGAGTAAAGGCTTCAAGAAGTCCGAGGCAGATCATACACTTTTCACCTTGCAAAGCCAAGAAGGTATTGTAGTCATTCTCATTTATGTGGATGATATTATCATCTCTGGGAATGATAAGGTAGGTATTAAAGATACAAAAGCATATTTAAAATCTGTGTTTGATATTAAAGATCTTGGAGAGTTGAAATATTTTCTAGGGATTGAAGTCTATAGGTCCAATGAAGAACTCTTCTTATCCCAAAGGAAATACACTCTTGATCTATTGGCTGAGGCAGGAAAGCTAGGAGCCAAACCAGCAAAGACTCCCTTAGAAGATGGATACAAAGTCATACGAGAGGGGGAGCTTGAAGATAAACCTTTTGAAGATGTCAAGCAATATCGGAGAATGGTTGGTAAGTTGATTTATCTTACCATAACTCGTCCTGATTTTTGTTTTGCTGTGAACCAGGTGAGTCAACATATGCAAGCTCCAAAAGTGCACCATTGGAGCATGGTGGATCGGATTCTCAAATATCTCAAAGGAGCTCCAGGTCAAGGCATTTGGATGGGTTGTAACAAAAGCACAGAAATTGTAGGTTATTGTGATGCTGACTGGGCTGGAGACAAAACGGATAGAAGATCCACCACTGGGTATTGCACATTCATTGGAGGTAACCTGGTCACTTGGAAGAGCAAGAAACAAAAGGTTGTGTCATGTTCAAGTGCTGAAGCTGAGTATAGAGCAATGAGGAAGCTCACAAATGAGCTAACATGGCTGAAAGCTCTTCTCAAGGATTTGGGCATTGAATCACCAGATCCAATCACAATGCATTGTGACAACCAAGCTGCTATTCACATTGCGTCCAACTCAGTGTTCCATGAGAGGACAAAACATATTGAAGTGGATTGTCACAAGGTACGAGAGATGGTGGAGAAAAGGGTCATTCTTCCATGTTTTACAAGGAGTTCAGACCAATTGGCAGACATTTTTACCAAGGCAGCGAGTTCAAAAGTGTGTGAGTTCATCCATTCAAAGCTTGGACTCATAGATATGTCTCGGCCATGATTTCCTTAGCCATGGAGTCCACACTCTTTTTCCCTTAGTATGGTTTTGTCCCATGAGGTTTTCCATACTAAGGTTTTTAATGAGGTGGGTCATCATGGTTCCAAGCTTAACCTTTGGTTTCTCTACGGTTAAGCTTGAGGGGGAGTGTTGAATAATGAGAGAATACATTAGCTTAAGACCCAATGAAGAGAAGAGGCCTTATTCAACATATGCAAGTCCATTAAGAAGTCTTCTAGAAGGGTGAAGACTTTGGATGCACAAATGGGTATCTCGGGAAGTGTGAAAAGGAAGGAGATGTGTTTGAATTTCAAATAAGAGATTGGAGAGAAATTTGAATGTTGTGAAACCCTTCTACACCTTCTAATTTCGTGGCTCTCCTGTATATATACATGTTGTACACCCTTTGTAACACTTAATCACTTCTAATGGAAACTTCTCTTTATCTCTCATTCTATTGTTTCTCTTTCAAGCACTCTCAAACTCTCTAATCTTCTATTCCGCAAATTCAACAATGGGGAAGTCCATACATCCGAGTGGACCAAATCAAAACATTTTTCATATATGGTAGAGGACTTAAGAAATACATTTTTACAATGTTTTCCTAAAATACAAGACCCACAAACCGAGTTATTAAACAAAATATTAGGCAATATTATTTCCAAGGCACGCGAGTGAGGATGTCCCAATCTAGCTTGCCATATTGCATTAGAACTACTAGCTAAGCATGGATTAAAACTTGATAAAGTAGGATTGCTTGAAGAATCTTTTAAGATGTATAAGTCTCCTTTTGTGTTTCCTTCTCCAAGAACCTTTCCGGTCTTAATATCATGAAAATGGAAACTATTAGGCCCAAAGATAGCATAAGCATCAAGATCTGTAGTGGCGCTCTTAACCGATAAAAAATTCGAAGTGAAAGATGGCATGTAGAAAGCTGAGGAGCACTAACCTCTTCACTCTCATGGTCTTGACTAACCATTGGCTCCATTCCTCCTATTTCTTCTTCTTGATCATGTGCTTGGTCTTGATTACCATTATCCAAGTTGTTTGCTTCTTCTTCATTGTTATTTTAAGAATTTGGTCCTTCTTGTGGGTCATGATCTGGTTGCTCTTGATGAGAGTGTCTTGGAGCCGGATTTCCCAGATGATTGAGTAAGAACTCTAAGCTGGCGGCTCTATCTGAAGAAGAACGGGCTAGGTCTTTAACACTATCCCAATTTTGCTTCTTGTCATAGTAACCCTGGTTTTCTATGAACTTTACCTCTCTTCAAACAAGGGTTCACTTCCAAATTGGGTCATAGCATTTATACCCCTTTTGAGTGGTAGAATAGCCTATGAATACACATCTTGTGCTTTTGGCTTCTAGTTTTGTCCCTCTGAGTACCTGAGACAAATACAAATCACAAACACCCAAGAACTCGTAAGTAATTGATAAAGGGTTTATTGTGATTAAAAACTTCAAAGGGAGAGACGTCCTTTATGACTCTTGTTGGAATTCGGTTGATAAGATAGCAAGATGTCAAGACTGCATCTCCCCAGAAGTTTCTTGGCAGGTTGGAATGGAACATCATAGCTCTAGCTACTTCCATGAGATGCCTATTCTTTCTTTCAGCTACACCATTT
The DNA here is from genome assembly GCA_963922655.1 of Cardamine chenopodiifolia. Classification (NCBI taxonomy): domain Eukaryota; kingdom Viridiplantae; phylum Streptophyta; class Magnoliopsida; order Brassicales; family Brassicaceae; genus Cardamine; species Cardamine chenopodiifolia. The sequence goes on from OZ000479.1 coordinate 5,762,531, forward strand.
TGTTGAGGTGCGTATGGGCAGCTCGTTTGGTGGATTATTCCATGCTTAGCTAGGTGTTCTATGAATTTGTGGCTTGTATATTCCCCTTCATTTTCCGTTCGAAGTACCTTAACATTTGTATTGAATTGATTTGTAATGTAGTTCTGAAAATTAATGAAAGCGTCAAATACTCTATCTTTAGATGGCATTAAGGTGATCCAAGTGTATTTCGATTTTCATCAATAAATGTCACAAAGTACTTATTATTATCTCTTGATAAACATGGGAAAGTCCATACATCCGAGTGGACCAAATCAAAACATTTTTCATATATGGTAGAGGACTTAAGAAATACATTTTTACAATGCTTTCCTAAAATACAAGACCCACAAACCGAGTTATTAAACAAAATATTAGGCAATATTATTTCCAAGGCACGCGAGTGAGGATGTCCCAATCTAGCTTGCCATATTGCATTAGAACTACTAGCTAAGCATGGATTAAAACTTGATAAAGTAGGATTGCTTGAAGAATCTTTTAAGATGTATATGTCTCCTTTTGTGTTTCCTTCTCCAAGAACCTTTCCGGTCTTAATATCCTGAAATTGGAAACTATTAGGCCCAAAGATAGCATAAGCATCAAGATCTGTAGTGGCTCTCTTAACCGATAAAAAATTGAAAGTGAAAGATGGCATGTAGAAAGATGAGGAGCACTATTTTCTTCTCTCTCATGGTCTTGACTAATCATTGGCTCCATTCCTCCTATTTCTTCTTCTTTATGATAAGCTTGGTCTTGATTCCCAGTATCCAAGTTGTTTGTTTCTTCTTCATTGTTATTTTAAGAATTTGGTCCTACTTGTGGGTCATAATCTGGTTGCTCTTGATGAGAGTCTCTTGAAGCCGGATTTCCCAGATGATTGAGTAAGAACTCTAAGCTGGCGGCTCTATTTGAAGGAGAACGGGCTAGGTCTTTAACACTATCCCAATTTTGCTTCTTGTCAAAGTTGTAGATTTTAGAGGATATGAAGATGATTTTAAGGGAGGAAGATTAGAAGATAGGAGTGATGAAGATGATGAATAGAAGTTTATAATTTCGTGTGTGATGTTTCCTTACAATCCCATACACATATATGCACGATTTACATGAATTATTGAGTGAAAAATATCTCACCAACACCTCTACACAAGTATAGGCGAGCCATGCTTCTCCCAACTGCTCCCACCTACTCCTCTTTGCAACTTGCTCCACTTGTGCTAAGTGAGAAAAAACTGGTCTGCTTCTAACCAATTCAGTTCCTTCTCCACTTCTTGTTTGGTCTCATTTTAGTTGATCTTAGCTACTCATTGGTGCTTTATTTCATGTGCAATGCATGGTATACCTTCTCTTTTTACTCCTGAGCTTTCACCATATTCCAACACACTTGCTATACATGCTAACTCTTTCCCTTTGATATTGTCCCCTCTCCTTTCACGTGCACAGACCTTCACATCCATATTCTCAACACTCCCCCTCAAGATAGGCTGGTAGGGGTCCATTAAGCCGATCTTGCCATGGATGTATTCACAGATGCGTGAAGAAGTAGCCTTTGTAAATATATCCGCCATTTGTTCTCCACTCTTCACAAACTTGGGAACCACAACTCCCTCCTGAATCTTGTCTCGGATGAAATGACAATCCACCTCAATGTGTTTTGTCCTTTCATGAAACACTGGGTTTGAAGCTATGTGTATTGCTGCTTGGTTATCACAATACAATGTCATTGGTTTGTCTTCTTGAACTCCCAAGTCATGTAGAAGCGCCTTCAGCCATATCATTTCTTTTGTGGCTTCTCTCATTGCTCTATACTCAGCTTCAGCACTAGATAGAGAGATTACCTTTTGTTTTTTGCTTCTCCAGGTGACAAGATTCCCACCTACGAATGTACAATAACCGGTTGTAGACTTTCTATCTTGTCTATCCCCAGCCCAATCCGCATCACAAAACGCTTCAACATCTGCTCTTCCATGACACTCTAGCCAAATACCTCTTCCTGGGTTTCCTTTTAGATATCTCAAGATCCTTTCAATCATTCCCCAATGGTGTGTTGTTGGCGCTTGCATGTGTTGACTTACTTTATTCACCGCAAAACAAATATCTGGCCTTGTTATGGTCAAATAGATTAGTTTACCAACTAACCTTTGGTACTGCTTGATGTCAGACCATATCTCCACGTTGCTCTCTTCTTGGTAACCTTCTTCAATAGGAGTCTTAGCCGGTTTACACCCAAGCTTCCCAGTTTCTTTTAGTAAGTCGATCACATACTTCCTTTGCGATATAAACATTCCCTTTTCCTCTCTGCTCATCTCAATTCCTAGGAAGTATTTGAGCTCTCCTAGGTCTTTTATATCAAACGTAGAGTTTAGATCCTCCTTAGTCCGTTTCATCTCCTCACAATCACTTCCCGTAACAATAATGTCATCCACGTAGATAAGCACCACAACTATCCCATTTTTGCTCCTTTTGGTAAAGAGAGAGTGATCCGCTTCAGATTTTACAAACCCTTTCTCCAACAGGCACCGGCTTAACCGTTGGTACCAAGCTCTAGGAGATTGTTTCAAGCCGTATATAGCCTTCTTTAATCTACACACTTGATCTGAACTTGCTCCATAACCTTGTGGAAGTTCCATAAACACTTCTTCTTCTAAATCCCCTTGTAAGAAAGCGTTTCTCACATCCATTTGCCACAAATTCCATGACAGATTAATGGCAATGGATAGTAGAACCCTCACCGAGTGCAACTTCGCTACTGGAGCAAAAGTTTCAGTATAATCTTCTCCATATACTTGTGTATATCCTTTTGCCACTAGTCTAGCTTTATACCTCTCAATTTCACCATTGCTCTTGTATTTGATAGTATACACCCATCTACATCCCACAAGTTTCTTCCCACTAGGCAATTTTGTCAAGTCCCAAGTATTATTTCTCAACATAGATGCAATCTCTTCCCTCATGGCATCAACCCATAACTTGTCCATGCTTGCTTCCTCATAAGAATTAGGTACTTTTCTATCAATAGTGCTCAGAAATGCCTGATGATCAGCTGGAGTATTAGAAACTGAGTAGTATTCTTCAATAGGATATCTTATGGCTATCTTCTCTTCTTGTGCGGTGTTATGCTTAAGGGACAGGAAGGAGACGCTGTCGCCTATAGGATCAGGATCTAAGCCTGCCGTACGCCCAGTACATCCCTCTCTTGTCCTAAGCACAACATCAGTTCCCATGTGATCTTGATAAGCCATAGCCATCCCATTGTAATACACTCTAGTATTTTTCCAATTTTCAGGTCCGTGTCTTATCCTTTGGCTTCTTCTTAATTGAGGAGCTTGCACTTCTTCCACTTCTTCAGATTCTATCTCCCCCTCACCTCTTGTACTCTCCTCTTCTTCTACCAGTTCTGAGTCTAATGGTAAAGTATCCAGAACTATCGGAAGCTGCTCAGTTTCTTCTACTTCTTCTTCACCCCTCTGTTCATTATCATCACTCTCCCGGCCATCTATGCTTTCCCAAATGCTTCTTAGAACTTGATCTCTATCTGCATTTGAGTCCATAATCTCATCTAAGTCTTCCCATTTCTTTTTTTCGAAGTAACCATACTCTTCCTCAAATTGCACCTCCCTTGACACATACATTCTATTAGTCTCCGGATTAAGACATTTGTATCCTTTTTGAGTACTTGAGTATCCCACAAACACACACTTAATACTCTTTGGCTCTAACTTATTTCTTTGTGCCTCTGGAACAAGGACATAGCATCTACACCCAAAGACTCTCAAGTGACTGATACTCGGCTTCACACCATTCAAAACTTCAAATGGTGACTTGTAACTCAAGCTTTCAGTGGGTATGCGGTTGATTAAGTAAGCTGCCGCCATCACTGCATCTCCCCACAGATTCTTAGGAACTCCCCTATCAAACATCATGCTCCTAGCCACTTCTAACAAATGTCTATTCTTCCTCTCTGCTATCCCATTTTGTTGAGGTGTATAGGCGCAAGTTGTCTGATGTACTATCCCTTTCTCATTCACAAACTCCCTAAACTGTATGCTCATGTATTCTCCGCCATTATCACTTCTTAGTATCTTAATCTTGGTATCATACTGATTGAGCACATAGTTATAGAAGTTCTGAAATGATTCAAGCACTTGATCCTTAGAGCGCATCAATGTTACCCATGTATACTTTGATTTTTGATCGATGAAGGAAACAAAGTACTTATATTGATCTCTTGAAGTACACGGAGCAGACCATACATCAGAGTGTATTAACTCAAAAGACTTCTTATACATAGTGGTAGATTCTGGAAACACTTTCCTACAATGCTTCCCCAAAATACATGCTTCACACGCCTCCTTGGGTACTGAATGGTTGGGCAAGACCATGCTGAGCACCTTGTGACTTGGGTGACCAAGGCGAGAATGCCATAAAGGGCTTGATCCAACCGAACTGACCGCAAGCGCTTTCAACTCTTTATCCTTTTTATTCAATATGTACAGACCATCTTTCACACCCCCTGATCCGATCGCATCTTTGGTTTCATTATCCTGAAACTCAACACCATTAACTCCAAAAACAACTTTACAATTTAAGTCCTTAGTTGCCTTATGAACCGATAGCAAATTCGAAGTAAATTCTGGGATATATAGGGCTTTAGTTCTCTTCCCAAACACCTCTAAGTCCCCAACCCCCTCTATTGGAACTTCTTTCCCGTTTGCTATCCTAACACTACCCTTATGCGGTTCTACATTCTCCAGCAACTTAGCATCACAAATTATATTATGACTTGCTCCAGAATCTATTATCACGTTTCTCTTAGCCTTAGAGGTAAAGAAACCCTTACCAGATTCCGCTAGCTTTGAGATACTCTTGATGAGGCCCTCCAAATCGCTCTTCCTCACCAATTGGTCTCCTTCCATGCTAGTTACACCCGCAAAGTTCCTAGAGCCTTGACTGCTTCCCTGGACATTTCCTCTTAGCCGGGCTGGTTTCAAGTGCGGGTAAAGTGTCCAGCACTTCTCCTTAGTGTGCCCTTTCATCCTACAATGGCTACACTCAACAGCTCTCCTTTCTCCATGCCCAAAACTTCTTTGCACCACATGCGCCATCTCACTAGCGGGTTTAAACAACACTCTAGCACCTTCCTCTTTCTGAACTTGTTGACACACTTCATTTAATGTTGGAAGCTTGTCAAATCGAAGGATATGCTGAATGAGTCCCTTGTAAGAGTCATCAAGTGTGAGTAAGAGACCAAACACTTGATCTTGCTCTCTCCTCTCATTCAACTCCTTTGGGTCGTTTGTTGTAGGTCTAAGCATTTCCAGCTCTGCCCACAACCCTCTAAACTCCCCAAACAAGTCCTTGAACGCCTTCCCATTCTGCTGAAGGTCATTCAATGCCTTCTTCACCTCAAAGATCCTTGAAATGTTTGAGATGTCTCCATAAACTCCCTTGAGCGTCTCCCACAGCTCCTTGGAGTTCTCACAGTATGAATAGGCCGCCAGAATAGATGGCTCAAGGGAGCTTTGAAGTGCAGCCAAGACTTGAGCATCTTCTTGCTCCCGCTTCCTCTCCATCATACTGCCCTCTTCAGCCCTTCCTTCTTCAGCATTTCCCACCAAGCTATCAACATACTCCCACAGCCCTCTTCCTCTTAGGACTGTCTTTGTGGTCCTTGACCACAAAATATAGTTATTCCCCTTGAGAATAACTGGTAGAACCATATTCTTGGAGCTTTCCATGACTTGAAATTTTTGGTGAATAGTACACACGAACCAGAAAAAAAAACAGAGTGATTTGAAATGTTTGAGAGATATAAATGAGTTTAAGATCTTGTTTAGGACCTTAAGTGCTCTGATACCATGTAGATTTTAGAGGATATGAAGATGATTTTAAGGGAGGAAGATTAGAAGATAGGAGTGATGAAGATGATGAATAGAAGTTTATAATTTCGTGTGTGATGTTTCCTTACAATCCCATACACATATATGCACGATTTACATGAATTATTGAGTGAAAAATATCTCACCAACACCTCTACACAAGTATAGGCGAGCCATGCTTCTCCCAACTGCTCCCACCTACTCCTCTTTGCAACTTGCTCCACTTGTGCTAAGTGAGAAAAAACTGGTCTGCTTCTAACCAATTCAGTTCCTTCTCCACTTCTTGTTTGGTCTCATTTTAGTTGATCTTAGCTACTCATTGGTGCTTTATTTCATGTGCAATGCATGGTATACCTTCTCTTTTTACTCCTGAGCTTTCACCATATTCCAACACACTTGCTATACATGCTAACTCTTTCCCTTTGATATTGTCCCCTCTCCTTTCACGTGCACAGACCTTCACATCCATATTCTCAACAAAAGTAACCCTGGTTTCCTATGAACTTTACCTCTCTTGAAACAAGGGTTCACTTCTAAATGGGGTCATAGCACTTATACCACTTTTGAGTGGTAAAATAGCCTATGAATACACATCTTGTGCTTTTGGCTTCTAGTTTTTTCCTCTGAGTACCTGTGACAAATACAAAACACAAACACCCAAGAACTCGTAAGTGATTGATAAAGGGTTTATTGTGATTAAAAACTTCAAAGGGAGAGACGTCCTTTATGACTCTTGTTGGAATTCGGTTGATAAGATAGCAAGCCGTCATGACTGCATCTCCCTAGAAGTTTCTTGGTAGGTTGGAATGGAACATCATAGCTCTAGCTACTTTCATGAGATGCCTATTCTTTCTTTCAACTACACCATTTTGTTGAGGTGTGTATTGGCAGCTCGTTTGGTGGATTATTCCATGCTTAGCTAGGTGTTCTTTGAATTTGTGGCTTTTATATTCCCCTCCATTATCCGTTCTAAGTACCTTAACATTTGTTTTGAATTGATTAGTAATGTAGTTCTGAAAATTAATGAAAGCATCAAATACTCTATCTTTAGATGGCAGTAAGGTGATCCAAGTGTATTTTGATTTTTCATCAATAAATGTCACAAAGTACTTTTTATTATCTCTTTATTGTTGAGAATATGGATGTGAAGGTGTGTGAACATGAAATAAAGTGCCAATGAGTAGTTAAGATCAACTAAAACAAGACCAAACAAGAAGTAGAGAAGGAACTAGACTGGTTAGAAACAGACCAGTTTTTTCTCTTTCAGCACAAGTGGAGCAAGTTGCAAAGAGGAGTAGGTAGGAGCAGTTGGGAGAAGCATGGCTCGCCTATACTTGTGTAGAGGTGTTGGTGAGATATTTTTCTCTCTAAAATTCATGTAAAGCGTCCATATATGGTGGTTGTATTGTAAGAAGAAAAATACACACGAAATTATAAACTTCTATTCATCATCTTCATCACTCCTATCTTCTAATCTTCCTCCCTTAAAATCACCTTCATATCCTCTAAAATCTACATGGTATCAGAGCACTTAAGGTCCTAAACAAGATCTTAAACTCGTTCATATCTCTCAAACATTTCAAATCACTCTGTTTTTTTTCTGTTTCGTGTGTACTATTCACTAAAAATTTCAAGTCATCGAAAGCTCCAAGAATATGGTTCTACCAGTTATTCTCAAGGGGAATAACTATATTTTGTGGTCAAGGACCACAAAGACAGTCCTAAGAGGAAGAGGGCTGTGGGAGTAAGTTGATAGCTTGGTGGGAAATGCTGAAGAAGGAAGGGCTGAAGAGGGCAGTATGATGGAGAGGAAGCGGGAGCAAGAAGATGCTCAAGTCTTGGCTGCACTTCAAAGCTCCCTTGAGCCATCTATTCTGGCGGCCTATTCATACTGTGAGAACTCCAAGGAGCTGTGGGAGACGCTCAAGGAAGTTTATGGAGACATCTCAAACATTTCAAGGATCTTTGAGGTGAAGAAGGCATTGAATGACCTTCAGCAGAATGGGAAGGCGTTCAAGGACTTGTTTGGGGAGTTTAGAGGGTTGTGGGCAGAGCTGGAAATGCTTAGACCTACAACAAACGACCCAAAGGAGTTGAATGAGAGGAGAGAGCGAGATCAAGTGTTTGGTCTCTTACTCACACTTGATGACTCTTACAAGGGACTCATTCAGCATATCCTTCGATTTGACAAGCTTCCAACATTAAATGAAGTGTGTCAACAAGTTCAGAAAGAGGAAGGTGCTAGAAGGTTGTTTAAATGGCGCATGTGGTGCAAAGAAGTTTTGGGCATGGAGAAAGGAGAGCTGTTGAGTGTAGCCATTGTAGGATGAAAGGGCACACTAAGGAGAAGTGCTGGACACTTTACCCGCACTTGAAACCAGCCCGGCTAAGAGGAAATGGCCAGGGAAGCAGTCAAGGCTCTAGCATGGAAGGAGACCAATTGGTGAGGAAGAGCGATTTGGAGGGCCTCATCAAGAGTATCTCAAAGCTAGCGGAATCTGGTAAGGGTTTCTTTACCTCTAAGGCTAAGAGAAACGTGATAATAGATTCTGGAGCAAGTCATAATATGATTTGTGATGCTAAGTTGCTGGGGAATGTAGAACCGCATAAGGGTAGTGTTAGGATAGCAAACGGGAAAGAAGTTCCAATAGAGGGGGTTGGGGACTTAGAGGTGTTTGGGAAGAGAACTAAAGCCCTATATATCCCAGAATTTACTTCGAATTTGCTATCGGTTCATAAGGCAAAGGACTTGAATTGTAAAGTTGTTTTTGGAGTTAATGGTGTTGAGTTTCAGGATAATGAAACCAAAGATGCGATCGGATCAGGGGGTGTGAAAGATGGTCTGTACATATTGAATAAAAAGGATAAAGAGTTGAAAGCGCTTGCGGTCAGTTCGGTTGGATCAAGCTCTTTATGGCATTCTCGCCTTGGTCACCCAAGTCACAAGGTGCTCAGCATGGTCTTGCCCAACCATTCAGTACCCAAGGAGGCGTGTGAAGCATGTATTTTGGGGAAGCATTGTAGGAAAGTGTTTCCATAATCTACTACTATGTATAAGAAGTCTTTTGAGTTAATACACTCTGATGTATGGTCTGCTCCGTGTACTTCAAGAGATCAATATAAGTACTTTGTTTCCTTCATCGATCAAAAATCAAAGTATACATGGGTAACATTGATGCGCTCTAAGGATCAAGTGCTTGAATCATTTCAGAACTTCTATAACTATGTGCTCAATCAGTATGATACCAAGATTAAGATACTAAGAAGTGATAATGGCGGAGAATACATGAGCATACAGTTTAGGGAGTTTGTGAATGAGAAAGGGATAGTACATCAGACAACTTGCGCCTATACACCTCAACAAAATGGGATAGCAGAGAGGAAGAATAGACATTTGTTAGAAGTGGCTAGGAGCATGATGTTTGATAGGGGAGTTCCTAAGAATCTGTGGGGAGATGCAGTGATGGCGGCAGCTTACTTAATCAACCGCATACCCACTGAAAGCTTGAGTTACAAGTCACCATTTGAAGTTTTGAATGGTGTGAAGCCGAGTATCAGTCACTTGAGAGTCTTTGGGTGTAGATGCTATGTCCTTGTTCCAGAGGCACAAAGAAATAAGTTAGAGCCAAAGAGTATTAAATGTGTGTTTGTGGGATACTCAAGTACTCAAAAAGGATACAAATGTCTTAACCCGGAGACTAATAGAATGTATGTGTCAAGGGAGGTGCAATTTGAGGAAGAGTATGGTTACTTCGAAAAAAAGAAATGGGAAGACTTAGATGAGATTATGGACTCAAATGCAGATAGAGATCAAGTTCTAAGAAGTATTTGGGAAAGCATAGATGGCCGGGAGAGTGATGATACTGAGCAGAGGGGTGAAGAAGAAGTAGAAGAAAGTGAGCAGTTTCTGATAGTTCCGGATACTTTACCATTAGACTCAGAACTGGTAGAAGAAGAGGAGAGTACAAGAGGTGAGGGGGAGATAGAATCTGAAGAAGTGGAAGAAGTGCAAGCTCCTCAATTAAGAAGAAGCCAAAGGATAAGACACGGACCTGAAAATTGGAAAAATACTAGAGTGTATTACAATGGGATGGCTATGGCTTATCAAGATCACATGGGAACTGATGTTGTGCTTGGGACAAGAGAGGGATGTACTGGGCATACGGCAGGCTTAGATCTTGATCCTATAGGCGACAGCGTCTTCTTCTTGTCCCTTAAGCATAACACCGCACAAGAAGAGAAGATAGCCATAAGATATCCTATTGAAGAATACTACTCGGTTTCTAATACTCCAGCTGATCATCAGGCATTTCTGAGCACTATTGATAGAAAAGTACCTAATTCTTATGAGGAAGCAAGCATGGACAAGTTATGGGTTGATGCCATGAGGGAAGAGATTGCATCTATGTTGAGAAATAATACTTGGGACTTGACAAAATTGACCAGCGGGAAGAAACTTGTGGGATGTAGATGGGTGTATACTATCAAATACAAGAGCAATGGTGAAATTGAGAGGTATAAAGCTAGACTAGTGGTAAAAGGATATACACAAGTATATGGAGAAGATTATACTAAAACTTTTGCTCCAGTAGCGAAGTTGCACTTGGTGAGGGTTCTACTATCCATTGCCATTAATCTGTCATGGAATTTGTGGCAAATGGATGTGAGAAACGCTTTCTTACAAGGGGATTTAGAAGAAGAAGTGTTTATGGAACTTCCACAAGGTTATGGAGCAAGTTCAGATCAAGTGTGTAGATTAAAGAAGGCTATATACGGCTTTAAACAATCTCCTAGAGCCTGGTACCAACGGTTAAGCCGGTGCCTGTTGGAGAAAGGGTTTGTAAAATCTGAAGCGGATCACTCTCTCTTTACCAAAAGGAGCAAAAATGGGATAATTGTGGTGCTTATCTACGTGGATGACATTATTGTTACGGGAAGTGATTGTGAGAAGATGAAACGGACTAAGGAGGATCTAAACTCTACGTTTGATATAAAAGACCTAGGAGAGCTCAAATACTTCCTAGGAATTGAGATGAGCAGAGAGGAAAAGGGAATGTTTATATCGCAAAGGAAGTATGTGATCGACTTACTAAAAGAAACTGGGAAGCTTGGGTGTAAACCGGCTAAGACTCCTATTGAAGAAGGTTACCAAGAAGAGAGCAACGTGGAGATATGGTCTGACATCAAGCAGTACCAAAGGTTAGTTGGTAAACTAATCTATTTGACCATAACAAGGCCAGATATTTGTTTTGCGGTGAATAAAGTAAGTCAACACATGCAAGCGCCAACAACACACCATTGGGGAATGATTGAAAGGATCTTGAGATATCTAAAAGGGAACCCAGGAAGAGGTATTTGGCTAGAGTGTCATGGAAGAGCAGATGTAGAAGCGTTTTGTGATGCGGATTGGGCTGGGGATAGACAAGATAGGAAGTCTACGACCGGTTATTGTACATTCGTAGGCGGGAATCTTGTCACCTAGAGAAGCAAAAAACAAAAGGTAATCTCTCTATCTAGTGCTGAAGCTGAGTATAGAGCAATGAGAGAAGCCACAAAAGAAATGATATGGCTGAAGGCGCTTCTTCTACATGACTTGGGAGTTCAAGAAGACAAACCAATGACATTGTATTGTGATAACCAAGCGGCAATACACATAGCTTCAAACCCGGTGTTTCATGAAAGGACAAAACACATTGAGGTGGATTGTAATTTCATCCGAGATAAAATTCAGGAGGGAGTTGTGGTTCCCAAGTTTGTGAAGAGTAGAGAACAAATGGCGGATATATTTACCAAGCCTACTTCTTCACGCATATGTGAATACATCCATGGCAAAATCGGCTTAAAGAACCCCTACCAGCCTATCTTGAGGGGGAGTGTTGAGAATATGGATGTGAAGGTGTGTGAACATGAAATAAAGTGCCAATGAGTAGTTAAGATCAACTAAAACAAGACCAAACAAGAGGTAGAGAAGGAACTAGACTGGTTAGAAACAGACCAGTTTTTTCTCTCTCAGCACAAGTGGAGCAAGTTGCAAAGAGGAGTAGGTAGGAGCAGTTGGGAGAAGCATGGCTCGCCTATACTTGTGTAGAGGTGTTGGTGAGATATTTTTCTCTCTAAAATTCATGTAAAGCGTCCATATATGTTTGTTGTATTGTAAGAAGAAAAATACACACGAAATTATAAACTTCTATTCATCATCTTCATCACTCCTATCTTCTAATCTTCCTCCCTTAAAATCACCTTCATATCCTCTAAAATCTACATCGATAAACATGGGGAAGTCTCTACATCCGAGTGGACCAAATCAAAACATTTTTCCTATATGGTAGAGGACTTAGGAAATACAATTTTACAATGTTTTCCTAAAATACAAGGCTCAAAAACCGAGTAATTAAACAAAATATTAGGCAATATTATTTCCAAGGCACCCGAGTGAGGATGTCCCAATCTAGCTTGCCATATTGCATTAGAACTACTAGCTAAGCATGGATTAAAACTTGATAAAGTAGGATTGCTTGAAGAATCTTCTAAGATGTATAAGTGTCGTTTTGTGTTTCCTTCTCCAAGAACCTTTCCGGTCTTAATATCTTAAAAATGGAAACTATTAGGCCCAAAGATAGCATAAGCATCAAGATCTGTAGTGGCTCTCTTAACTGATAAAAAATTCGAAGTGAAAGATGGCATGTAGAAAGCTGAGAAGCACTAACCTCTTCACTCTCATGGTCTTGACTAACCATTGGCTCCATTCCTCCTATTTCTTCTTCTTGATCATGTGCTTGGTCTTGATTACCATTATCCAAGTTGTTTGCTTCTTCTTCATTGTTATTTTAAGAATTTGGTCCTTCTTGTGGGTCATGATCTGGTTGCTCTTGATGAGAGTGTCTTGGAGCCGGATTTCCCAGATGATTGAGTAAGAACTCTAAGCTGGCGGCTCTATTTGAAGGAGAATTGGCTAGGTCTTTAACACTATCCCAATTTTGCTTCTTGTCATAGTAACCCTAGTTCACTTACAAATTGGGTCATAGCATTTATACCCCTTTTGAGTGGTAGAATAGCCTATGAATACACATCTTGTGCTTTTGGCTTCTAGTTTTGTCCCTCTGAGTACCTGGGACAAATACAAATCACAAACACCCAAGAACTCTTAAGTGATTGATAAAGGGTTTATTGTGATTAAAAACTTCAAAGGGAGAGACATCCTTTATGACTCTTGTTGGAATTCGGTTGATAAGATAGCAAGCCGTCATGACTGCATCTCCCCAGAAGTTTCTTGGCAGGTTGGAATGGAACATCATAGCTCTAGCTACTTCCATGAGATGCCTATTCTTTCTTTCAGCTACACCATTTTGTTGAGGTGCGTATGGGCAGCTCGTTTGGTGGATTATTCCATGCTTAGCTAGGTGTTCTTTGAATTTGTGGCTTGTATATTCCCCTGCATTTTCCGTTCGAAGTACCTTAACATTTGTATTGAATTGATTAGTAATGTAGTTCTGAAAATTAATGAAAGCGTCAAATACTCTATCTTTAGATGGCATTAAGGTGATCCAAGTGTATTTCGATTTTTCATCAATAAATGTCACAAAGTACTTATTATTATCTCTTGATAAACATGGGGAAGTCCCTACATCCGAGTGGACCAAATCAAAACATTTTTCATACATGGTAGAGGACTTAGGAAATACACTTTTACAATGTTTTCCTAAAATACAAGGCTCACAAACAGAGTTATTAAACAAAATATTAGGCAATATTATTTCCAAGGCACGCGAGTGAGGATGTCCCAATCTAGCTTGCCATATTGCTTTAGAACTACTAGCTAAGCATGTATTAAAACTTGATAAAGTAGATTGCTTGAAGAATCTTCTAAGATGTAGAAGTGTCGTTTTGTGTTTCATTCTCCAAGAACCTTTCCGGTCTTAATATCCTAAAAATGGAAACTATTAGGCCCAAAGATAGCATAAGCATCAAGATCTGTAGTGGCTCTCTTAACCGATAAAAAATTGAAAGTGAAAGATGGCATGTAGAAAGATGAGGAGCACTATTTTCTTCTCTCTCATGGTCTTGACTAATCATTGGCTCCATTCCTCCTATTTCTTCTTCTTTATGATGAGCTTGGTCTTGATTCCCATTATGAAAGTTGTTTGTTTCTTCTTCATTGTTATTTTAAGAATTTGGTCCTACTTGTGGGTCATAATCTGGTTGCTCTTGATGAGAGTCTCTTGAAGCCGGATTTCCCAGATGATTGAGTAAGAACTCTAAGCTGGCGGCTCTATTTGAAGGAGAATGGGCTAGGTTTTTAACACTATCCCAATTTTGCTTCTTGTCAAAGTAACCCTGGTTTCCTATGAACTTTACCTCTCTTGAAACAAGGGTTCACTTCCAAATGGGGTCATTGCACTTATACCACTTTTGAGTGGTAAAATAGCCTATGAATACACATCTTGTGCTTTTGGCTTCTAGTTTTGTCCCTCTGAGTACCTGGGACAAATACAAAACACAAACACCCAAGAACTCGTAAGTGATTGATAAAGGGTTTATTGTGATTAAAAACTTCAAAGGGAGAGACATCCTTTATGACTCTTGTTGGAATTCGGTTGATAAGATAGCAAGCCGTCATGACTGCATCTCCCCAGAAGTTTCTTGGTAGGTTGGAATGGAACATCATAGCTCTAGCTACTTTCATGAGATGCCTATTCTTTCTTTCAACTACACCATTTTGTTGAGGTGTGTATTGGCAGCTCGTTTGGTGGATTATTCCATGCTTAGCTAGGTGTTCTTTGAATTTGTGGCTTTTATATTCCCCTCCATTATCCGTTCTAAGTACCTTAACATTTGTTTTGAATTAATTAGTAATGTAGTTCTAAAAATTAATGAAAGCATCAAATACTCTATCTTTAGATGGCAGTAAGGTGATCCAAGTGTATTTCGACTTTTCATCAATAAATGTCACAAAGTACTTATTATTATCTCTTGGTAAACATAGGGAAGTCTATACATTTGAGTGGACCAAATCAAAACATTTTTCATATATGGTAGAGGACATAGGAAAAACATTTTTACAATGTTTTCCTAAAATACAAGGCTCACAAACAGAGTTATTAAACGAAATATTAGGCAATATTATTTCCAAGGCACGCGAGTGAGGATGTCCCAATCTAGCTTGCCATATTGCTTTAGAACTACTAGCTAAGCATGTATTAAAACTTGATAAAGTAGATTGCTTGAAGAATCTTCTAAGATGTAGAAGTGTTGTTTTGTGTTTCATTCTCCAAGAACCTTTCCGGTCTTAATATCCTAAAAATCGAAACTATTAGGCCCAAAGATAGCATAAGCATCAAGATCTGTAGTGGCTCTCTTAACCGATAAAAAATTGAAAGTGAAAGATGGCATGTAGAAAGATGAGGAGCACTATTTTCTTCTCTCTCATGGTCTTCACTAATCATTGGTTCCATTCCTCCTATTTCTTCTTCTTTATGATGAGCTTGGTCTTGATTCCCATTATCAAAGTTGTTTATTTCTTCTTCATTGTTATTTTAAGAATTTGGTCCTACTTGTGGGTCATAATCTGGTTGCTCTTGATGAGAGTCTCTTGAAGCCGGATTTCCCAGATGATTGAGTAAGAACTCTAAGATGGCGGTTCTATTTGAAGGAGAATGGGCTAGGTCTTTAACACTATCCCAATTTTGCTTCTTGTCAAAGTAACCCTGGTTTCCTATGAACTTTACCTCTCTTGAAACAAGGGTTCACTTCCAAATGGGGTCATTGCACTTATACCACTTTTGAGTGGTAAAATAGCCTATGAATACACATCTTGTGCTTTTGGCTTCTAGTTTTGTCCCTCTGAGTACCTGGGACAAATACAAAACACAAACACTCAAGAACTCGTAAGTGATTGATAAAGGGTTTATTGTGATTAAAAACTTCAAAGGGAGAGACGTCCTTTATGACTGTTGTTGGAATTTGGTTGATAAGATAGCAAGCCGTCATGACTGCATCTCCCCAGAAGTTTCTTGGTAGGTTGGAATGGAACATCATAGCTCTAGCTACTTTCATGAGATGCCTATTCTTTCTTTCAACTACACCATTTAGTTGAGGTGTGTATTGGCAGCTCGTTTGGTGGATTATTCCATGCTTAGCTAGGTGTTCTTTGAATTTGTGGCTTTTATATTCCCCTCCATTATCCGTTCTAAGTACCTTAACATTTGTATTGAATTGATTAGTAATGTAGTTCTGAAAATTAATGAAAGCGTCAAATACTCTATCTTTAGATGGCATTAAGGTGATCCAAGTGTATTTTGATTTTTCATCAATAAATGTCACAAAGTACTTATTATTATCTCTTGATAAACATGGGGAAGTCCCTACATCCGAGTGGACCAAATCAAAACATTTTTCATATATGGTAGAGGACTTAGGAAATACACTTTTACAATGTTTTCCTAAAATACAAGGGTCACAAACAGAGTTATTAAACAAAATATTAGGCAATATTATTTCCAAGGCACGCGAGTGAGGATGTCCCAATCCAGCTTGCCATATTGCATTAGAACTACTAGCTAAGCATGGATTAAAACTTGATAAAGTAGGATTGCTTGAAGAATCTTCTAAGATGTATAAGTGTCGTTTTGTGTTTCCTTTTACAAGAACCTTTACGGTCTTAATATCCTAAAAATGGAAACTATTAGGCCCAAAGATAGCATAAGCATCAAGATCTGTAGTGGCTCTCTTAACCGATAAAAAATTGAAAGTGAAAGATGGCATGTAGAAAGATGAGGAGCACTATTTTCTTCTCTCTCATAGTCTTGACTAATCATTGGCTCCATTCCTCCTATTTCTTCTTCTTTATGATGAGCTTGGTCTTGATTCCCATTATCCAAGTTGTTTGTTTCTTCTTCATTGTTATTTTAAGAATTTGGTCCTACTTGTGGGTCATAATCTGGTTGCTCTTGATGAGAGTCTCTTGAAGCCGGATTTCCCAGATGATTGAGTAAGAACTCTAAGCTGGCGGCTCTATTTGAAGGAGAATGGGCTAGGTCTTTAACACTATCCCAATTTTGCTTCTTGTCAAAGTAACCCTGGTTTCCTATGAACTTTACCTCTCTTTAAACAAGGGTTCACTTCCAAATGGGGTCATTGCACTTATACCACTTTTGAGTGGTAAAATAGCCTATGAATACACATATGTAGTGGCTCTCTTAACCGTTAAAAAATTCGAAGTGAAAGATGGCATGTAGAAAGCTGAGGAGCACTAACCTCTTCACTCTCATGGTCTTGACTAACCATTGGCTCCATTCCTCCTATTTGTTCTTCTGGATCATGTGCTTGGTCTTGATTACCATTATCCAAGTTGTTTGCTTCTTCTTCATTGTTATTTTAAGAATTTGGTCCTTCTTGTGGGTCATGATCTGGTTGCTCTTGATGAGAGTGTCTTGGAGCCGGATTTCCCAGATGATTGAGTAAGAACTTTAAGCTGGCGGCTCTATCTGAAGGAGAACGGGCTAGGTCTTGAACACTATCCCAATTTTGCTTCTTGTCAAAGTAACCCTGGTTTTCTATGAACTTTACCTCTCTTGACACAAGGGTTCACTTACAAATTGGGTCATAGCATTTATACCCCTTCTGAGTGGTAGAATAGCCTATGAATACTCATCTTGTGCTTTTGGCTTCTAGTTTTGTCCCTATGAGTACCTGGGACAAATACAAATCACAAACACCCAAGAACTCGTAAGTGATTGATAAAGGGTTTATTGTGATTAAAAACTTCAAAGGGAGAGACGTCCTTTATGACTCTTGTTGGAATTCGGTTGATAAGATAGCAAGATGTCATAACTGCATCTCCCCTGAAGTTTCTTGGCAGGTTGGAATGGAACATCATAGCTCTAGCTACTTCCATGAGATGCCTATTCTTTCTTTCAGCTACACCATTTTGTTGAGGTGCGTATGGGCAGCTCGTTTGGTGGATTATTCCATGCTTAGCTAGGTGTTCTTTGAATTTGTGGCTTGTATATTCCCCTTCATTTTCCGTTCGAAGTACCTTAACATTTGTATTGAATTGATTAGTAATGTAGTTCTGAAAATTAATGAAAGCGTCAAATACTCTATCTTTAGATGGCATTAAGGTGATCCAAGTGTATTTTGATTTTTCATCAATAAATGTCACAAAGTACTTATTATTATCTCTTGATAAACATGGGGAAGTCCCTACATCCGAGTGGACCAAATCAAAACATTTTTCATATATGGTAGAGGACTTAGGAAATACACTTTTACAATATTATTTCCAAGGCACGCGAGTGAGGATGTCCCAATCTAGCTTGCCATATTGCTTTAGAACTACTAGCTAAGCATGTATTAAAACTTGATAAAGTAGATTGCTTGAAGAATCTTCTAAGATGTAGAAGTTTCGTTTTGTGTTTCATTCTCCAAGAACCTTTCCGGTCTTAATATCCTAAAAATGGAAACAATTAGGTCCAAAGATAGCATAAGCATCAAGATCTGTAGTGGCTCTCTTAACCGATAAAAAATTGAAAGTGAAAGATGGCATGTAGAAAGATGAGGAGCACTATTTTCTTCTCTCTCATGGTCTTGACTAATCATTGGCTCCATTCCTCCTATTTCTTCTTCTTTATGATGAGCTTGGTCTTGATTCCCATTATCCAAGTTATTTGTTTCTTCTTCATTGTTATTTTAAGAATTTGGTCCTACTTGTGGGTCATAATCTGGTTGCTCTTGATGAGAGTCTCTTGAAGCCGGATTTCCCAGATGATTGAGTAAGAACTCTAAGCTGGCGGCTCCATTTGAAGGAGAATGGGCTAGGTCTTTAACACTATCCCAATTTTGCTTCTTGTCAAAGTAACCCTGGTTTCCTATGAACTTTACCTCTCTTGAAACAAGGGTTCACTTCCAAATGGTGTCATTGCACTTATACCACTTTTGAGTGGTAAAATAGCCTATGAATACACATCTTGTGCTTTTGGCTTCTAGTTTTGTCCCTCTGAGTACCTGGGACAAATACAAAACACAAACACCCAAGAACTCGTAAGTGATTGATTAAGGGTTTATTATGATTAAAAACTTCAAAGGGAGAGACGTCCTTTATGACTCTTGTTGGAATTCGGTTGATAAGATAGCAAGCCGTCATGACTGCATCTCCCCAGAAGTTTCTTGGTAGGTTGGAATGGAACATCATAGCTCTAGCTACTTTCATGAGATGCCTATTCTTTCTTTCAACTACACCATTTTGTTTAGGTGTGTATTGGCAGCTCGTTTGGTGGATTATTCCATGCTTAGCTAGGTGTTCTTTGAATTTGTGGCTTTTATATTCCCCTCCATTATCCGTTCTATGTATCTTAACATTTGTTTTGAATTAATTAGTAATGTAGTTCTGAAAATTAATGAAAGCATCAAATACTCTATCTTTAGATGGCAGTAAGGTGATCCAACTGTATTTCGACTTTTCATCAATAAATGTCACAAAGTACTTATTATTATCTCTTGGTAAACATAGGGAAGTCTATACATTTGAGTAGACCAAATCAAAACATTTTTCATATATGGTAGAGGACATAGGAAAAACATTTTTACAATGTTTTCCTAAAATACAAGACTCACAAACCGAGTTATTAAACGAAATATTAGGCAATATTATTTCCAAGGTACGCGAGTGAGGATGTCCCAATCTAGCTTGCCATATTGCATTAGAACTACTAGCTAAGCATGGATTAAAACTTAATAAAGTAGGATTGCTTGAAGAATCTTCTAAGATATATAAGTCTCCATTTGTGTTTCCTTCTCCAAGAACCTTTTACGGTCTTAATATCCAAAAAATGGAAACTATTAGGCCCAAAGATAGCATAAGCTATCTATAGTGGCTCTATTAACCGATAAAAAATTCGAAGTGAAAGATGGCATGTAGAAAGCTGAGGAGCACTAACCTCTTCACTCTCATGGTCTTGACTAACCATTGGCTCCATTCCTCCTATTTCTTCTTCTTGATCATGTGCTTGGTCTTGATTACCATTATCCAAGTTGTTTGCTTCTTCTTTATTGTTATTTTAAGAATTTGGTCCTTCTTGTGGGTCATGATCTGGTTGCTCTTGATGAGAGTGTCTTGGAGCCGGATTTCCCAGATGATTGAGTAAGAACTCTAAGCTGGCGGCTCTATCTGAAGGAGAACGGGCTAGGTCTTGAACACTATCCCAATTTTGCTTCTTGTCAAAGTAACCCTGGTTTTCTATGAACTTTACCTCTCTTGACACAAGGGTTCACTTACAAATTGGGTCATAGCATTTATACCCCTTTTGAGTGGTAGAATAGCCTATGAATACACATCTTGTGCTTTTGGCTTCTAGTTTTGTCCCTCTGAGTACCTGGAACAAATACAAATCACAAACACCCAAGAACTCGTAAGTGATTGATAAAGGGTTTATTGTGATTAAAAACTTCAAAGGGAGAGACGTCCTTTATGACTCTTGTTGGAATTCGGTTGATAAGATAGCAAGATGTCATAACTGCATCTCCCCTGAAGTTTCTTGGCAGGTTGGAATGGAACATCATAGCTCTAGCTACTTCCATGAGATGCCTATTCTTTCTTTCAGCTACACCATTTTGTTGAGGTGCGTATGGGCAGCTCGTTTGGTGGATTATTCCATGCTTAGCTAGGTGTTCATTGAATTTGTGGCTTGTATATTCCCCTTCATTTTCCGTTCGAAGTACCTTAACATTTGTATTGAATTGATTAGTAATGTAGTTCTGAAAATTAATGAAAGCGTCAAATACTCTATCTTTAGATGGCATTAAGGTGATCCAAGTGTATTTCGATTTTTCATCAATAAATGTCACAAAGTACTTATTATTATCTCTTGATAAACATGGGGAAGTCCCTACATCCGAGTGGACCAAATCAAAACATTTTTCATATATGGTAGAGGACTTAGGAAATACACTTTTACAATGTTTTCCTAAAATACAAGGCTCACAAACAGAGTTATTAAACAAAATATTAGGCAATATTATTTCCAAGGCACGCGAGTGAGGATGTCCCAATCCAGCTTGCCATATTGCATTAGAACTACTAGCTAAGCATGGATTAAAACTTGATAAAGTAGGATTGCTTGAAGAATCTTCTAAGATGTATAAGTGTCGTTTTGTGTTTCCTTTTACAAGAACCTTTCCGGTCTTAATATCCTAAAAATGGAAACTATTAGGCCCAAAGATAGCATAAGCATCAAGATCTGTAGTGGCTCTCTTAACCGATAAAAAATTGAAAGTGAAAGATGGCATGTAGAAAGATGAGGAGCACTATTTTCTTCTCTCTCATGGTCTTGACTAATCATTGGCTCCATTCCTCCTATTTCTTCTTCTTTATGATGAGCTTGGTCTTGATTCCCATTATCCAAGTTGTTTGTTTCTTCTTCATTGTTATTTTAAGAATTTGGTCCTACTTGTGGGTCATAATCTGGTTGTTCTTGATGAGAGTCTCTTGAAGCCGGATTTCCCAGATGATTGAGTAAGAACTCTAAGCTGGCGGCTCTATTTGAAGGAGAACGGGCTAGGTCTTTAACACTATCCCAATTTTGCTTCTTGTCAAAGTAATCCTGGTTTCCTATGAACTTTACCTCTCTTGAAACAAGGGTTCACTTCCAAATGGGGTCATTGCACTTATACCACTTTTGAGTGGTAGAATAGCCTATGAATACACATCTTGTGCTTTTGGCTTCTAGTTTTGTCCCTCTGAGTACCTGGGACAAATACAAAACACAAACACCCAAGAACTCGTAAGTGATTGATAAAGGGTTTATTGTGATTAAAAACTTCAAAGGGAGAGATGTCCTTTATGACTCTTGTTGGAATTCGGTTGATAAGATAGCAAGATGTCATGACTGCATCTCCCCAAAAGTTTCTTGGCAGGTTGGAATGGAACATCATAGCTCTAGCTACTTCCATGAGATGCCTATTCTTTCATTCAGCTACACCATTTTGTTGAGGTGCGTATGGGCAGCTCGTTCGGTGGATTATTCCATGCTTAGCTAGGTGTTCTTTGAATTTGTGGCTTGTATATTCCCCTTCATTTTCCGTTCGAAGTACCTTAACATTTGAATTGAAGATTAGTAATGTAGTTCTGAAAATTAATGAAAGCGTCAAATACTCTATCTTTAGATGGCATTAAGGTGATCCAAGTGTATTTCGATTTTTCATCAATAAATGTCACAAAGTACTTATTATTATCTCTTGATAAACATGGGGAAGTCCCTACATCTGAGTGGACCAAATCAAAACATTTTTCATATATGGTAGAGGACTTAGGAAATACACTTTTACAATGTTTTCCTAAAATACAAGGCTCACAAACAGAGTTATTAAACAAAATATTAGGCAATATTATTTCCAAGGCACGCGAGTGAGGATGTCCCAATCTAGCTTGCCATATTGCTTTAGAACTACTAGCTAAGCATGTATTAAAACTTGATAAAGTAGGATTGCTTGAAGAATCTTCTAAGATGTATAAGTGTCGTTTTGTGTTTCCTTCTCCAAGAACCTTTCCGGTCTTAATATCCTAAAAATGGAAACTATTAGGCCCAAAGATAGCATAAGCATCAAGATCTGTAGTGGCTCTCTTAACCGATAAAAAATTGAAAGTGAAAGATGGCATGTAGAAAGATGAGGAGCACTATTTTCTTCTCTCTCATGGTCTTGACTAATCATTGGCTCCATTCCTCCTATTTCTTTATCTTTATGATGAGCTTGGTCTTGATTCCCATTATCCAAGTTGTTTGTTTCTTCTTCATTGTTATTTTAAGAATTTGGTCCTACTTGTGGGTCATAATCTGGTTGCTCTTGATGAGATCTCTTGAAGCCGGATTTCCCAGATGATTGAGTAAGAACTCTAAGCTGGCGGCTCTATTTGAAGGAGAACGGGCTAGGTCTTTAACACTATCCCAATTTTGCTTCTTGTCAAAGTAATCCTGGTTTCCTATGAACTTTACCTCTCTTGAAACAAGGGTTCACTTCCAAATGGGGTCATTGCACTTATACCACTTTTGAGTGGTAGAATAGCCTATGAATACACATCTTGTGCTTTTGGCTTCTAGTTTTGTCCCTCTGAGTACCTGGGACTAATACAAAATGCAAACACCCAAGAACTCGTAAGTGATTGATAAAGGGTTTATTGTGATTAAAAACTTCAGAGGGAGAGACGTCCTTTATAACTCTTGTTGGAATTCGGTTGATAAGATAGCAAGCCGTCATGACTGCATCTCCCCAGAAGTTTCTTGGTAGGTTGGAATGGAACATCATAGCTCTAGCTACTTTCATGAGATGCCTATTCTTTCTTTCAACTACAGCATTTTGTTGAGGTGTGTATTGGCAGCTTTAGATGGTAGTAAGGTGATCGAAGTGTATTTCGACTTTTCATCAATAAATGTCACAACGTATTTATTATTATCTCTTGGTAAACATGGGGAAGTCCCTACATCCGAGTGGACCAAATCAAAACATTTTTCATATATGGTAGAGGACATATGAAAAACATTTTTACAATGTTTTCCTAAAATACAAGGCTCACAAACCGAGTTATTAAACGAAATATTAGGCAATATTATTTCCAAGGCACGCGAGTGAGGATGTCCCAATCTAACTTGCCATATTGCATTAGAACTACAAGCCAAGCATGGATTAAAACTTAATAAAGTAGGATTGCTTGAAGAATCTTCTAAGATGTATAAGTCTCCTTTTGTGTTTCCTTCTCGAAGAACCTTTCCGGTCTTAATATCCTGAAAATGGAAACTATTAGGCCCAAAGATAGCATAAGCTATCTGTAGTGGCTCTCTTAACCGATAAAAAATTCGAAGTGAAAGATGGCATGTAGAAAGCTGAGGAGCACTAACCTCTTCACTCTCATGGTCTTGACTAACCATTGGCTCCTTTCCTCCTATTTCTTCTTCTTGATCATGTGCTTGGTCCTGATTACCATTATCCAAGTTGTTTGCTTCTTCTTCATTGTTATTTTAAGAATTTGGTCCTTCTTGTGGGTCATGATATGGTTGCTCTTGATGAGAGTCTCTTGGAGCCGGATTTCCCAGATGATTGAGTAAGAACTCTAAGCTGGCGGCTCTATCTGAAGGAGAACGGGCTAGGTCTTTAACACTATCCCAAATTTTCTTCTTGTCAAAGTAACCTTGGTTTTCTATGAACTTTACCTCTCTTGACACAAGGGTTCACTTCCAAATTGGGTCATCGCATTTATACCCCTTTTGAGTGGTAGAATAGCTTATGAATACACATCTTGTGCTTTTGGCTTCTAGTTTTGTCCCTCTGAGTACCTGGGACAAATACAAATCACAAACACCCAAGAACTCGTAAGTGATTGATAAAGGGTTTATTGTGATTAAAAACTTCAAAGGGAGAGACGTCCTTTATGACTCTTGTTGGAATTCGGTTGATAAGATAGCAAGCCGTCATGACTGCATCTCCCTAGAAGTTTCTTGGTAGGTTGGAATGGAACATCATAGCTCTAGCTACTTCCATGAGATGCTTATTCTTTCATTCAGCTACACCATTTTGTTGAGGTGCGTATGGGCAGCTCGTTAGGTGGATTATTCCATGCTTAGCTAGGTGTTCTTTGAATTTGTGGCTTGTATATTCCCCTTCATTTTCCGTTCGAAGTACCTTAACATTTGTATTGAATTGATTAGTAATGTAGTTCTGAAAATTAATGAAAGCGTCAAATACTCTATCTTTAGATGGCATTAAGGTGATCCAAGTGTATTTCGATTTTTCATCAATAAATGTCACAAAGTACTTATTATTATCTCTTGATAAACATGGGGAAGTCCCTACATCCGAGTGGACCAAATTAAAACATTTTTCATATTTGGTAGAGGACTTAGGAAATACACTTTTACAATGTTTTCCTAAAATACAAGGCTCACAAACAGAGTTATTAAACAAAATATTAGGCAATATTATTTCCAAGGCACGCGAGTGAGGATGTCCCAATCTAGGTTGTCATATTGCTTAAGAAATACTAGCTAAGCATGTATTAAAACTTGATAAAGTAGGAGTGCTTGAAGAATCTTCTAAGATGTATAAGTCTCCTTTTGTGTTCCCTTCTCCAAGAACCTTTCTAGTCTTAATATCCTGAAAATGGAAACTATTAGGCCCAAAGATAGCATAAGCATCAAGATCTGTATTGGCTCTCTTAACTGATAAAAAATTCGAAGTGAAAGATGCAATGTAGAAAGCTGAGGAGCACTAATTTCTTCAATGTCATGGTCTTGACTAACCATTGGCTCCATTCCTCCTATCCAAGTTGTTTGCTTCTTCTTCATTGTTATTTTAAGAATTTGGTCCTTCTTGTGGGTGTTAGATTTTAGAGATTATAAATGAGAGATTTTGAGATAAATTAGAAGGAAAACCATAGTAGAACATTAGAGAAGAATTTCTTATTGATATTTGTGAATTACATAGCATATTTATAGGAGAATTACAAGGGAACCTAGGTTTAACTTTAATTTGAACCAGCCAATAGGAGAGTAGTCTTGGGAGCGCCCTTGACCATGCCAGCCTGTTCCAGCCTGGTTCCAGCCCCTTCCTTGACCAAATGGATAAGAAGGAAGACCAAGGACAAGCCCCAATGCACCTGGACGCTCTAGTGACTTGGTGCATGATCCGAACATTGCCCAACTTCTAGAAGACTCTAGAAGACTCTCCAAGACTCTCCAAGACTTCCTTAAACGTTCCGGAGGCTCCCTTAGGTCGTACGGTCTTGTACGGTCTTGTACGGCCTTGTACGGATCCGTACGGACTTGTACAGATCCGTACGGACTTGTACGGACATGTACGGATCCGTACGGACTTGTACGGACACCCAAATTCAACCATCTTCCCTAAGCTCCCTTGATGATATGCTTGATTAATACTCTCCCTCAAACTTAGCCGGAGTGTCGGAATGAAGGCTAAGTTTGGGAACCGGGACTACCACCTCATTAAAAACCTTACCAAGGAAAACCCAGTGGGACAAAACCTTGGGAAGGGAAAAAGAGTGTGGTCTTCCCGGAACAGGCAAGTATTATCAAGGATGAGTAAGGTCTACTAACCCAAGTTTGCTATGGATGTGGTTGCAAACTTTGAGGCTAGCAGCCTTGGTGAAGATGTCAGCCAGCTGGTCTTCACTCTTGGTGTAGCATGGAAGTATCACTCCTTCTATGATCTTCTCTCTAACCTTGTGGTAGTCGATCTCAATGTGCTTGGTCCTCTCGTGAAATACTGGATTCGTTGCTATATGAATGGCTGCCTGATTGTCACAATGCATCGTGATAGGACTTGAAGTTTCTATGCCGAGATCTTTGAGAAGTGCTTTCAACCAAACTAATTCATTTGTCAGCTTCCTCATTGCTCTATATTCTGACTCTGCACTCGAGCATGACACAACCTTCTGCTTCTTAGACTTCCAAGTCACTAGATTGCCTCCAATGAAAGTACAGTAGCCAGTTGTGGACTTTCTATCCATAGTGTCTCCAGCATAGTCTGCATCGCAATATCCAACTATCTCAGTGTTGCCATTCTTCCCGATCCAGATTCCTTGGCCTGGTGATCCTTTGATGTATCTCAAAATTCTTTCCACCATGTTCCAATGATGCACGGTTGGTTCTTTCATATGTTGGCTAACCTGATTCACAGCAAAACATAAGTCAGGCCGTGTAATAGTCAAGTAGATGAGCTTACCAACTAGGCGCCGATATTGTGCTGGGTCTTCAAATGGCTTGTCAAGCGGATCATCTTCTTTCTCCCCCTTTCTCTTGACCTTGTACCTATCTTCAAGTGGAGTCTTAGCTGGTTTGGATCCTAGCTTTCCTGTCTCCTGCAATAAATCAAGAGAATATTTCCTTTGTGATAGAAATAGGCCTTCCGTGGATCGGCATATCTCTATCCCTAGGAAATACTTGAGTTCTCCCAAATCCTTGATATCAAAAACAGACTTAAGGAAGGATTTGGTTTCTTGAACCCCAACTTGATCACTACCTGAGATGATCAAGTCATCCACATAAACCAATACCACAATAAGTGTTGAGAATATGGATGAGAAGGCATACATGGGAAGTAGCAATGTGAGTTCACATAATAACAAAGGCAAGGAGCTGGAGTGCATAGCAAGTATCCGGGAACTTGGCGAATGCTCTAAGACTAAGGGAGAAGTGCCGTATGCAACAAGTAAGGAAAAGAGTGGAGCTGATGATTTAATGAGTGGCAAAACTAGACATTGGGATGTAACTAGAAGGAAGGATTCTTGGTTGAATTCTAAGCAGATCAAAGGGTTGAAAAACCAAGAAGAAGCACATGAGGAGCCATTGGGTAAAGGCAAGCTCCATGCTCCTCACCCAAAGAAGAAACACGCCCAGGCCTTGATCTTAGCATGTTTAACCATTTTAGGAAGTCAAGGGTGTTAGTCTTTTACCCATTGTAAATTCCTGTGTCTTGTTTTCAAATTTTTCTCTTACATGTATGCACATTAAAACCGAGCTCAATTGATAGAATAACAAGAAAAAATATTCCAGAAATCTCTCTCAGCCATCTTCAATCTCATTGAGTTCTTGATATTTTCTAATTCTAGTTTATTCTCCTTAAAATCAACATGGTATCAGAGCATGTTTAGAGATCCTTGAAAATCTTCTAAACTGTTTCTTTCTCATCTAAAACTTTCTCTCTCAGATTTTTTCTTGTTCCCTTATTTCTCTCCATATTCTCAAGCTGGTTGTTGAAGATAAGAAAGAAAACCTATGGAGATGCAGAAACAAGTTGTACTGCCGGTTGTCTTCAAAGGGAGCAACTACTTGCTGTGGTCAAGGACTACACGAACTGCTCTAAGAAGCAGAGGTCTATGGAGTTATGTGGAAACTCCAGAAGAGGTAGCTGGAGAAGGAGCAGCAGGTGATGGCGTTGTGAAGGGGCAGAAGTGGGAGCAAGAAGACCAACAAGTTCTTGCAGTGCTCCAGAGCTCTCTAGAGCCATCAATACTCGCTGCTTACTCCTACTGTGAGACAGCCAAGGAGCTGTGGGACACACTCAAAGTAGTGTATGGAGACATCTCAAACATTTCTAGGATTTTTGAGGTGAAGAAAGCGTTGAATGACCTTCAGCAAGATGGAAAGGCATTCAAGGATCTATTTGGGGTATTTAGAGGCTTATGGGCTGAGCTTGAGATGCTCAGGCCAGCAACAAATGACCCCAAGGAATTGAATGAGAGGAGGGAACAGGACCAGGTGTTTGGGCTACTACTCACGTTAAATGAGTCCTACAAGAGCCTCATTCAACACATCCTTCGCTTTGACAAGCTTCCAACGCTGAATGAAGTCTGTCAACAGATCCAAAAGGAGGAAGGGTCTAGGGGCTTGTTCAAAGCATCAAGCGAAATGGCACATGCTGCACATAGGAGCCAACTCTATGGAGAAAGGAGGAGTCTGGAATGTGAGCATTGCAAGATGAAAGGACATATTAAGGAAAAATGCTGGACCTTGCACCCACATTTAAAGCCAGCTAGGCTAAGGGGAAATGGCCAAGGAAGTAGTCAAGGACCAAGGAACTTTGCTGGAGTAGCAAACGTGGAAAATGACAACTTGGTGAGGAAAAGCGACCTGGAAGCTCTCATCAAGAGTATTGCTAAGCTAGCTGAGTCTGGTAAGGTTTTCTTTACCTCTAAAGCTAGGGAGAAGGTGATAATAGATTCTGGAGCAAGTCATAACATGATTTGTAATGCCAAGCTGTTAACAAATATTAAGCCTTGTGAAGGAAATGTTAAAGTTGCAAATGGAAAAGAGGTTCAAATAGAAGGAATTGGAGACCTAAAAGTGTTTAGGAAAAATACTAAGGCCTTATACATTCCGGAATTCACATCTAACTTACTCTCGGTATATAAAGCAACTAAGGATCTAGATTGCAAAGTTATTTTTGGATCTAATGATGTTGAGTTTCAGGATAATGAGACTAAGGAAGTAATCGGAGTAGGGAATGTGGAAGGTGGTTTGTATTTGCTGAATAAAGAAGATGGAGTGATGGAGTCGTTTGCGGTTAGTCTGGTTGGTTCAAGCCCTTTATGGCACTCACGCCTTGGTCATCCAAGTCACAAGGTGCTCAGCATGGTCCTGCCCAACCTTGGTGTGGCTGCTGGGATATCCCTTGCTCATCATTACCTCCATTCGAACCATTGACATCTGCCAAGATGCTTCTTAGCACTCGCTCTCTGTCTATGCCCGAGCTCACAATGTCATCTAAATCCTCCCATTTTTTTTCTTCAAAATACCCACAATTCTCATCAAAACGCACCTCTCTTGACACATATATCCTATTAGTTTCTGGATGGAAACACTTGTATCCCTTCTGAGTGCTTGAGTATCCCACAAAAATACATTTGATGCTTTTTGGCTCAAGTTTACTCCTTAGTGCATCAGGGGTAAAGACATAGCATTTACACCCGAAAACTCTTAGGTGATCAATGCTTGGCTTTACTCCATTCAAAATTTCAAATGGAGACTTGTGGCTCAGACTTTCTGTGGGTAAACGATTAATCACATAGCATGCCGCCATCACAGCATCTCCCCAAAAACTCTTAGGCACGCCTCTATCAAACATCATACTTCTAGCCACCTCCAGCAAATGTCTATTCTTTCTCTCGGAAACTCCATTCTGCTGAGGTGTGTATGCACAAGAAGTCTGGTGAATTATCCCATTGTCATCCAGCAACTTCTTGAATCTATTACTCATATACTCTCCACCATTATCACTCCTAAGGATCTTGATCTTTGTACCAAACTGATTCAGTGTATAATTGTAGAATTTTTGAAATGATTCAAATACTTGATCCTTAGAGCTCATTAGAGTTACCCAAGTGTACTTTGACCTTTGATCAATGAAAGACACGAAATACTTATATTGATCTTTTGAAGTACAGGGGGCTGACCACACATCAGAATGTATCAACTCAAAACACTTCTCATACACAGTAGTAGATTCCGGAAACACTTTCCTACAATGCTTCCCTAAGACACATGCTTCACACTCCTTATTAGGTAAGGTGAGGTTGGGAGATACAAAGCGAGACTAGTGGCAAAGGGATACACACAAGTCTATGGAGAAGATTATACAGAAACTTTTGCTCCGGTGGCAAAATTGCATTCGGTAAGGGTTCTCCTATCCATTGCGGTTAACTTGTCATGGGAGTTATGGCAAATGGATGTAAAAAATGCCTTTTTACAAGGAGACCTAGAAGAGGAAGTCTTTATGGCTCTTCCACAAGGATATGGTACAGGTACAAATCAGGTCTGTGAATTGAAGAAAGCTATTTATGGGTTGAAACAATCCCCGAGGGCCTGGTACCAAAGACTGAGCAGATGCTTGCTGGAGAAGGAATTTGTGAAGTCGGAAGCTGATCATACTCTATTCACCAAGAGGAGTAAAGAGGGGCTAGTGGCTGTTCTTATCTATGTAGATGATATCATCATCACCGGAAGTGATGTTGAAGGAGTTAAAAGGACCAAGGTAATTCTGAGCTCCACGTTTGATATAAAAGATTTGGGAGAGCTGAGGTATTTCTTGGGCATTGAGATGATCAGAGAGCCAAATGGGATGTTTATATCACAAAGGAAGTATGTGATTGACTTACTAAAGGAAACCGGCAAGTTAGGGTCGAAGCCAGCAAAAACGCCCATTGAAGAAGGCTATCAAGATGTGAGTAAGGAGGAAATGTGGCCTGATGTCAAGCAATATCAAAGGTTAGTTGGAAAACTAATCTACTTAACTATAACTCGGCCGGATATATGCTTTGCCGTGAATAGGGTGAGCCAGCACATGCAAGCTCCAAAAGCACACCATTGGAGCATGGTGGAGAGAATACTTAGGTATCTCAAGGGGAACCCTGGAAAGGGAATATGGTTGAGTCGCAATGAAAATACTGAATTGGAAGCCTATTGTGATTCAGACTATGCTGGAGACAAACAAGATAGAAAATCTACAACTGGGTATTGCACATTTGTAGGAGGAAATCTTGTCACTTGGAGGAGTAAAAAACAGAAGGTAATTGCATTGTCAAGTGCTGAAGCTGAGTATAGAGCAATGAAGGAAGTCACAAAGGAGATGATATGGCTGAAGGCTCTTCTCAAGGATTTGGGTATTCAAGAAACCAAACCAATGACCCTTTATTGTGATAACCAAGCCGCAATACACATAGCTTCAAATCCAGTGTTTCATGAGAGAACAAAACACATTGAAGTGGATTGTCACTTCATCCGGGGCAAGATTCAAGATGGGCTAATAATCCCTAAGTTTGTGAAGAGTGGAGACCAGGTGGCAGACATCTTCACAAAGGCTACTTCCCTAAATATATGTGAGTATATCCATGACAAGATAGGCTTAAAGGACCCCTACCAGCCTATCTTGAGGGGGAGTGTTGAGAATATGGATGAGAAGGCATACATGGGAAGTAGCAATGTGAGTTCACATAATAACAAAGGCAAGGAGCTGGAGTGCATAGCAAGTATCCGGGAACTTGGCGAATGCTCTAAGACTAAGGGAGAAGTGCCGTATGCAACAAGTAAGGAAAAGAGTGGAGCTGATGATTTAATGAGTGGCAAAACTAGACATTGGGATGTAACTAGAAGGAAGGATTCTTGGTTGAATTCTAAGCAGATCAAAGGGTTGAAAAACCAAGAAGAAGCACATGAGGAGCCATTGGGTAAAGGCAAGCTCCATGCTCCTCACCCAAAGAAGAAACACGCCCAGGCCTTGATCTTAGCATGTTTAACCATTTTAGGAAGTCAAGGGTGTTAGTCTTTTACCCATTGTAAATTCCTGTGTCTTGTTTTCAAATTTTTCTCTTACATGTATGCACATTAAAACCGAGCTCAATTGATAGAATAACAAGAAAAAATATTCCAGAAATCTCTCTCAGCCATCTTCAATCTCATTGAGTTCTTGATATTTTCTAATTCTAGTTTATTCTCCTTAAAATCAACAATAAGCCCACGGGAGTTCTGGTGAGTGAACAAGGTATGGTCAGCTTCTGACCGGCTAAATCCTCGAGCAACAAGAGTGAAGCTCAGTTTATGATACCAGGCCCTCGGTGATTGCTTTAATCCATAAATTGCCTTTCTTAACCTTAAGACTTTTCCGGGGCTGATTGTGTGCTCTAATCCGGGTGGTGGAGTCATGTACACTTCTTCTTCCAATTCTCCTTGAAGAAAGGCGTTCTTCACGTCCATTTGCCATAGATCCCATGATAGATTTGTGGCTAAGGACAAGATAACCCTAACTGTGTGAAGCTTTGCCACGGGCGCAAAGGTATCGGTATAATCAGCTCCATATGTCTGGGTGAAACCTCTGGCTACCAATCTGGCTTTGTACCGCTCAATCTCCTCATTAGATTGATATTTTATTGTAAATACCCACTTGGAACTTACTGCCTTCTTTCCCTTTGGAAGCTCCGTTTCATCCCAAGTATGATTCTTATCCATTGCTCCTATCTCAGCATCCACCGCAGCTAACCATTCTTTGTGTTCTTTTGCTTCTTCATAGGAGCTCGGAATTTGGTGTTGATCAATCTTCCCAAGGAATGCTTGGTGTTCTAATGGCAAGAGGGCAAGAGAACATACCGCTTGGAGAGGATGAGCCACGGCTTGGCTGTGGTAATAGACCCTTGTTTGTTTCCAATGATCTGGTCCATACTTCAGCCTTGTGCTTCTTCTAAGCTGAGGAGCACTAATTTCTTCACTCTCATGGTCTTGACTAACCATTGGCTCCATTCCTCCAGTGACTTCTTGTTCATGATGAGCTTGTTCTTGATTACCATTATCTAAGTTGTTTGCTTCCTCTTCATTGTTATTTTTGGAATTTGGTCCTCCTTGCGGTTCCTGCTCCGGTTGCTCTTGATGAGAGTCCCTTGGATTTCCCAGATGATTGAGTATGAACTCTAAGCTACCGGCTCTATCTGAAGGAGAGCGGGCTAGGTCTTTAACATTATCCCAATTCTGCTTCTTGTCAAAGTATCCTTGGTTTTCTATGAACTTCACGTCTCTTGAAACCAGGGTACACTTCC
This sequence comes from Cardamine chenopodiifolia, assembly GCA_963922655.1. NCBI lineage: Eukaryota > Viridiplantae > Streptophyta > Magnoliopsida > Brassicales > Brassicaceae > Cardamine > Cardamine chenopodiifolia. The sequence continues at coordinate 5,795,507 of OZ000479.1, forward strand.
AGATGGGGTCATAACACTTATACCCCTTTTGAGTAGTAGAATAGCCTATGAATACACATCTTGTGCTTTTGGCTTCTAGTTTGTCCCTCTGAGTACCTGGGACAAATACAAAACACAAACATCCAAGAACCCGTAAGTGATTGATAAAGGGTTTATTGTGATTTAAACTTCAAAGGGAGAGACGTCCTTTAGGACTCTTGTTGGAATTCGGTTGATAAGATAGCAGGCCGTCATGACTGCATCTCCCCAGAAGTTTCTTGGCAGGTTGGAATGGAACATCATGGCTCTAGCTACTTCCATGAGATGCCTATTCTTTCTTTCAGCTACACCATTTTGTTGAGGTGTGTATGGGCAGCTTGTTTGGTGGATTATTCCATGCTTAGCTAAGTGTTCTTTGAATTTGTGGCTTGTATATTCCCCTCCATTATCCGTTCGAAGTACCTTAACATTTTTTTTGAATTGATTAGTAATGTAGTTCTGAAAATTAATGAAAGCGTCAAATACTCTATCTTTAGATGGCATTAAGGTGATCCAAGTGTATTTCGACTTTTCATCAATAAATGTCACAAAGTACTTATTATTATCTCTTGATAAACATGGGGAAGTCCATACATCCGAGTGGACCAAATCAAAACATTTTTCATATATGGTAGAGGACTTAGGAAATACACTTTTACAATGTTTTCCTAAAATACAAGACTCACAAACCGAGTTATTAAACGAAATATTAGGCAATATTATTTCCAAGGCACGCGAGTGAGGATGTCCCAATCTAGCGTGCCATATTGCATTAGAACTACTAGCTAAGCATGAATTAAAACTTGATAAAGTAGGATTGTTTGAAGAATCTTCTAAGATGTATAAGTCTCCTTTTGTGTTTCCCTCTCCAAGAACCCTTCCGGTCTTAATATCCTGAAAATGGAAACTATTAGGCCCAAAGATAGCATAAGCATCAAGATCAGTAGTAGCTCTCTTAACCGATACAAGATTCGAAGTGAAAGATGGCATGTAGAAAGCTTGAGATTCTTTGTCAAATAGTCTTAAACTTCCTATCCCTTTAACCGGTATTTTATCACTATTAGCAATCACTACATTTCCACTAGCAGTTTTAATGTTACTAATCAAATTTGGATTACTAATCATGTGATGAGAAGCTCCGGAATCAATAACAAGAGCAGTGCTAGTTTTAGTAGGTTTAGTAGCAAAGTAGGTGATACTGGACTCCTTTAGTGCAGCAATGGATCAAATGAGTGCCTCTAGGTCTGACTTGCGCACCACGTCATTCGAGTATGCTACCATGGCCATCTCATCTCCTTGCTTTGAGTTTTCGGTTTGAGGTTGTTTGGTTGCGGTTGAGGAGCTTGGCGCTTCTTATGCTTGATGAGCTTGAAACTTCCTTGGTTTGAACTCCCTTGGTTGCCAATCTTTGGGCTTGAGATGTGGATGAAGGATCCAGCAATCCTCCCTTGTATGACCATCTTTCTTGCAATGATCGCATGTTTTCCTATTCTTGCCTTTGTAGCCATGACTTGGTTGGTAATTGCCTTTATTAGCCGTTGGGAGTTCTTGTTTTCTACTAAAGAGACCAAAGGACCCTTGTTCCTTTTGAATTTGTGCACAAACTACATCGAGGCTAGGGAGCTTCTCCGATCTCAAGATGTGTTTTATGAGGTCATTAAATGCCGGATTGAGTGTGAGAAGTAAACCAAAGACCTTATCTTGTTCTCTCCTTTCTTCAATGATTGAAAAATCCTTAGTGCTTGGACGTAACATCTCTAATTTAGCCCAAAGAGATCTAAATTTCCCAAAGTGTTGAGTAAATTCTAGATCCTCTTGGTTAAGATTGTTGATTGCCCTTTTCACTTCAAAGACCCGGGTCAAGTTGGAGACGTTCCCGTAAACATTCTTTAATGTATCCCAAAGCTCTTTTGCCGTGTCACAATAGGAGTATGCCTCTAGGATTGATGTGTCTAGTGAGTTTTGAAGGAGACCCAACACCGTTTGGTCCTCTTGAAACCATTTGATTTCCTCCTTGGTCTTGGTCTCATTTTCTTCATCTTGTGTGTCTTCTTTTGGGTTTTGTGTGATCTCAATGTGTCTCCACAAACCTCTTCCACACAAAGCAGTCTTTGTTGTTCTTGCCCGCAGCAAGTAATTGATCCCTTTGAGTGTAACCGGAATGATCATGGTTTTTAGATTTTCCATGATCTTCTTGGCGTTTAATCACAAAGCTAGCAACTTTCTCAACTCAGCACCAATGGATTTGAGGAATTTCTCTCAGAGAGAAATGAAGCTAGCAACGTGAAAAGAAGAAAAAGAAGTGAAAATCACAAAGCTAGCAACTTTCTCAACTCAGCACCAATGGATTTGAGGAATTTCTCTCAGAGAGAAATGAATCTAGCAGCGTGAGAAAGGAGAAAATAAAGAATAAAAGCTTGGAGAATGACTAGAAATGACAAGAACTGATGGAGAACTGATGGAGAAATGATGAAGAAATGATGGAGAATGATGGAGAAATGATGGAGAATAATGGAGAATAATTAAGAATAAAGCGGAATAGATAGGAGCAAGATCAATGCTCTGATACCATGTTAGATTTTAGAGATTATAAATGAGAGATTTTGAGATAAATTAGAAGGAAAACCATAGTAGAACATTAGAGAAGAATTTCTTATTGATCTTTGTGAATTACATAGCATATTTATAGGAGAATTACAAGGGAACCTAGGTTTAACTTTAATTTGAACCAGCCAATAGGAGAGTAGTCTTGGGAGCGCCCTTGACCATGCCAGCCTGTTCCAGCCTGGTTCCAGCCCCTTCCTTGACCAAATGGATAAGAAGGAAGACCAAGGACAAGCCCCAATACACCTGGACGCTCTAGTGACTTGGTGCATGATCCGAACATTGCCCAGCTTCTAGAAGACTCTAGAAGACTCTCCAAGACTCTCCAAGACTTCCTTAAACGTTCCGGAGGCTCCCTTAGGTCGTACGGTCTTGTACGGTCTTGTACGGCCTTGTACGGATCCGTACGGACTTGTACAGATCCGTACGGACTTGTACAGATCCGTACGGACTTGTACGGACTTGTACGGACACCCAAATCCAACCATCTTCCCTAAGTTCCCTTGATGATATGCTTGATTAATAGTGGGTCATGATCTGGTTGCTCTTGATGAGGGTGTCTTGGAGCCGGATTTCCCAGATGATTGAGTAAGAACTCTAAGCTGGCGGCTCTCTTAAACGATAAAAAATTCGAAGTGAAAGATGGCATGTAGAAAGCTGAGGAGCACTAACCTCTTCACTCTTATGGTCTTGACTAACCATTGGCTCCATTCCTCCTATTTCTTCTTCTTGATCATGAGCTTGGTCTTGATTACCATTATCCAAGTTGTTTGCTTCTTCTTCATTGTTATTTTAAGAATTTGGTCCTTCTTGTGGGTCATGATCTGGTTGCTCTTGATGAGAGTGTCTTGGAACCGGATTTCCCAGATGATTGAGTAAGAACTCTAAGCTGGCGGCTCTCTCTGAAGGAGAACGGGCTAGGTCTTTAACACTATCCCACTTTTGCTTCTTGTCATAGTAACCCTGGTTTTCTATGAACTTTACCTCCTTTGAAACAAGGGTTCACTTCCAAAGGGGGTCATAGCATTTATACCCCTTTTGAGTGGTAGAATAGCCTATGAATACACATCTTGTGCTTTTGGCTTCTAGTTTTGTCCCTCTGAGTACCTGGGACAAATACAAATCACAAACACCCAAGAACTCGTAAGTGATTGATAAAGGGTTTATTGTGATTAAAAACTTCAAAGGGAGAGAGGTCCTTTATGACTCTTGTAGGAATTCGGTTGATAAGATAGCAAGATGTCATGACTGCATCTCCCCAGAAGTTTCTTGGCAGGTTGGAATGGAACATCATAGCTCTAGCTACTTTCATGAGATGCCTATTCTTTCTTTCAACTACACCATTTTGTTGAGGTTTGTATTGGCAGCTCGTTTGGTGGATTTGTGTATTTCAATCCAAGTGTATTTCGATTTTTCATCAATAAATGTCACAAAGTACTTATTATTATCTCTTGATAAACATGGGGAAGTCCCTACATCCGAGTGGACCAAATCAAAACATTTTTCATATATGGTAGAGGACTTAGGAAATACACTTTTACAATGTTTTCCTAAAATACAAGTCTCACAAACAGAGTTATTAAACGAAATATTAGGCAACATTATTTCCAAGGCACGCGAGTGAGGATGTCCCAATCTAGCTTGCCATATTGCATTAGAACTACTAGCTAAGCATGGATTAAAACTTAATAAAGTAGGATTGCTTCAAGAATCTTCTAAGATATATAAGTCTCCTTTTGTGTTTCCTTCTCCAAGAACCCTTCCGGTCTTAATATCCTGAAAATGGAAACTATTAGGCCCAAAGATAGCATAAGCTATCTGTAATGGCTCTCTTAAACGATAAAAAATTCGAAGTGAAAGATGGCATGTAGAAAGCTGAGGAGCACTAACCTCTTCACTCTCATGGTCTTGACTAACCATTGGCTCCATTCCTCCTATTTCTTCTTCTTGATCATGAGCTTGGTCTTGATTACCATTATCCAAGTTGTTTGCTTCTTCTTCATTGTTATTTTAAGAATTTGGTCCTTCTTGTGGGTCATGATCTGGTTGCTCTTGATGAGAGTGTCTTGGAACCGGATTTCCCAGATGATTGAGTAAGAACTCTAAGCTGGCGGCTCTCTCTGAAGGAGAACGGGCTAGGTCTTTAACACTATCCCACTTTTGCTTCTTGTCATAGTAACCCTGGTTTTCTATGAACTTTATCTCCCTTGAAACAAGGGTTCACTTCCAAAGGGGGTCATAGCATTTATACCCCTTTTGAGTGGTAGAATAGCCTATGAATACACATCTTGTGCTTTTGGCTTCTAGTTTTGTCCCTCTGAGTACCTGGAACAAATACAAATCACAAACACCCAAGAACTCGTAAGTGATTCATAAAGGGTTTATTGTGATTAAAAACTTCAAAGGGAGAGACGTCCTTTATGACTCTTGTTGGAATTCGGTTGATAAGATAACAAGATGTCATGACTGCATCTCCCCAGAAGTTTCTTGGCAGGTTGGAATGGAACATCATAGCTCTAGCTACTTCCATGAGATGCCTATTCTTTCTTTTAGCTACACCATTTTTGTTGAGGTGCGTATGGGCAGCTCGTTTGGTGGATTATTCCATGCTTAGCTAGGTGTTCTATGAATTTGTGGCTTGTATATTCCCGTTCATTTTCCGTTCGAAAGTACCCTAACTTTTGTTTTGAATTGATTAGTAATGTAGTTCTGAAAATTAATGAAAGCATCAAACACTCTATCTTTAGATGGTAGTAAGGTGATCAATGTGTATTTCGACTTTTCATCAATAAATGTCACAAAGTACTTATTATTATCTCTTGATAAACATGGAGAAGTCCCTACATCCGAGTGGACCAAATCAAAACATTTTTCATATATGGTAGAGGACTTAGGAAATACACTTTTACAATGTTTTCCTAAAATACAAGGCTCACAAACAGAGTTATTAAACAAAATATTAGGCAATATTATTTCCAAGGCACGCGAGTGAGGATGTCCCAATCTAGCTTGTCATATTGCTTTAGAACTACTAGCTAAGCATGTATTAAAACTTGATAAAGTAGGATTGCTTGAAGAATCTTCTAAGATGTATAAGTCTCCTTTTGTGTTTCTTTCTCCAAGAACCTCTCCGGTTTTAATATCCTGAAAATGGAAACTATTAGGCCCAAAGATAGCATAAGCATCAAGATCTGTAGTGGCTCTCTTAACTGATAAAAAATTCGAAGTGAAAGATGGCATGTAGAAAGCTCAAGAGCACTAATTTCTTCAATGTCATGGTCTTGACTAACCATTGGCTCCATTCCTCCTATTTCTTCTTCTTGATCATGAGCTTGGTCTTGATTACCATTATCCAAGTTGTTTGCTTCTTCTTCATTGTTATTTTAAGAATTTGGTCCTTCTTGTGGGTCATGATCTGGTTGCTCTTGATGAGAGTGTCTTGGAGCCGGATTTCCCAGATGATTGAGTAAGAACTCTAAGCTGGCGGCTCTCTCTGAAGGAGAACGGGCTAGGTCTTTAACACTATCCCAATTTTGCTTCTTGTCATTGTAACCCTGGTTTTCTATGAACTTTACCTCTCTTGAAACAAGGGTTCACTTCCAAATGGGGTAATAGCATTTATACCCCTTTTGAGTGGTAGAATAGCCTATGAATACACATCTTGTGCTTTTGGCTTCTAGTTTTGTCCCTCTGAGTACCTGGGACAAATACAAATCACAAGATGTCATGACTGCATCTCCCCAGAAGTTTCTTGGCAGGTTGGAATGGAACATCATACCTCTAGCTACTTCCATGAGATGCCTATTCTTTCTTTCAGCTACACCATTTTGTTGAGGTGCGTATGGGCAGCTCGTTTGGTGGATTATTCCATGCTTAGCTAGGTGTTCTATGAATTTGTGGCTTGTATATTCCCCTTAATTTCCGTTCGAAGTACCTTAAGTTTTGTTTTGAATTGATTAGTAATGTAGTTCTGAAAATTAATGAAAGCATCAAATACTCTATCTTTAGATGGTAGTAAGGTGATCCAAGTGTATTTCGATTTTTCATCAATAAATGTCACAAAGTACTTATTATTATCTCTTGATAAACATGGGGAAGTCCATACATCCGAGTGGAGCAAATCAAAACATTTTTCATATATGGTAGAGGACTTAGGAAATACACTTTTACAATGTTTTAATAAAATACAAAGCTCACAAACAGAGTTATTAAACGAAATATTAGGCAACATTATTTCCAAGGCACGCGAGTGAGGATATCCCAATCTAGCTTGCCATATTGCATTAGAACTACTAGCTAAGCATGGATTAAAACTTAATAAAGTAGGATTGCTTGAAGAATCTTCTAAGATATATAAGTCTCCTTTTGTGTTTCCTTCTCCAAGAACCTTTCCGGTCTTAATATCCTGAAAATGGAAACTATTAGGCCCAAAGATAGCATAAGCTATCTGTAGTGGCTCTCTTAACCGATAAAAAATTCGAAGTGAAAGATGGCATGTAGAAAGCTGAGGAGCACTAACCTCTTCACTCTCATGGTCTTGACTAACCATTGGCTCCATTCCTCCTATTTCTTCTTCTTGATCATGAGCTTGGTCTTGATTACCATTATCCAAGTTGTTTGCTTCTTCTTCATTGTTATTTTAAGAATTTGGTCCTTCTTGTGGGTCATGATCTGGTTGCTCTTGATGAGAATCTCTTGAAGCCGGATTTCCCAGATGATTGAGTAAGAACTCTAAGCTGGCGGCTCTCTCTGAAGGAGAACGGGCTAGGTCTTTAACACTATCCCAATTTTGCTTCTTGTCATTGTAACCCTGGTTTTCTATGAACTTTACCTCTCTTGAAACAAGGGTTCACTTCCAAATGGGGTAATAGCATTTATACCCCTTTTGAGTGGTAGAATAGCCTATGAATACACATCTTGTGCTTTTGGCTTCTAGTTTTGTCCCTCTGAGTACCTGGGACAAATACAAATCACAAACACCAAAGAACTCGTAAGTGATTGATAAAGGGTTTATTGTGATTAAAATCTTCAAAGGGAGAGACGTCCTTTATGACTCTTGTTGGAATTCGGTTGATAAGATAGCAAGATGTCATGACTGCATCTCCCCAGAAGTTTCTTGGCAGGTTGGAATGGAACATCATACCTCTACCTACTTCCATGAGATGCCTATTCTTTCTTTCAGCTACACCATTTTGTTGAGGTGCGTATGGGCAGCTCGTTTGGTGGATTATTCCATGCTTAGCTAGGTGTTCTATGAATTTGTGGCTTGTATATTCCCCTTAATTTCCGTTCGAAGTACCTTAAGTTTTGTTTTGAATTGATTAGTAATGTAGTTCTGAAAATTAATGAAAGCATCAAATACTCTATCTTTAGATGGTAGTAAGGTGATCCAAGTGTATTTCGATTTTTCATCAATAAATGTCACAAAGTACTTATTATTATCTCTTGATAAACATGGGGAAGTCCATACATCCGAGTGGAGCAAATCAAAACATTTTTCATATATGGTAGAGGACTTAGGAAATACACTTTTACAATGTTTTAATAAAATACAAAGCTCACAAACAGAGTTATTAAACGAAATATTAGGCAACATTATTTCCAAGGCACGCGAGTGAGGATATCCCAATCTAGCTTGTCATATTGCTTTAGAACTACTAGCTAAGCTTGTATTAAAACTTGATAAAGTAGGATTGCTTGAAGAATCTTCTAAGATGTATAAGTCTCCTTTTGTGTTTCTTTCTCCAAGAACCTCTCCGGTTTTAATATCCTGAAAATGGAAACTATTAGGCCCAAAGATAGCATAAGCATCAAGATCTGTAGTGGCTCTCTTAACTGATAAAAAATTCGAAGTGAAAGATTGCATGTAGAAAGCTCAAGAGCACTAATTTCTTCAATGTCATGGTCTTGACTAACCATTGGCTCCATTCCTCCTATTTCTTCTTCTTGATCATGAGCTTGGTCTTGATTACCATTATCTAAGTTGTTTGCTTCTTCTTCATTGTTATTTTAAGAATTTGGTCCTTCTTGTGGGTCATGATCTGGTTGCTCTTGATGAGAGTGTCTTGGAGCCGGATTTCCCAGATGATTGAGTAAGAACTCTAAGCTGGCGGCTCTCTCTGAAGGAGAACGGGCTAGGTCTTTAACACTATCCCAATTTTGCTTCTTGTCATTGTAACCCTGGTTTTCTATGAACTTTACCTCTCTTGAAACAAGGGTTCACTTCCAAATGGGGTAATAGCATTTATACCCCTTTTGAGTGGTAGAATAGCCTATGAATACACATCTTGTGCTTTTGGCTTCTAGTTTTGTCCCTCTGAGTACCTGGGACAAATACAAATCACAAACACCCAAGAACTCGTAAGTGATTGATAAAGGGTTTATTGTGATTAAAAACTTCAAAGGGAGAGACGTCCTTTATGACTCTTGTTGGAATTCGGTTGATAAGATAGCAAGATGTCATGACTGCATCTCCCCAGAAGTTTCTTGGCAGGTTGGAATGGAACATCATACCTCTAGCTACTTCCATGAGATGCCTATTCTTTCTTTCAGCTACACCATTTTGTTGAGGTGCGTATGGGCAGCTCGTTTGGTGGATTATTCCATGCTTAGCTAGGTGTTCTATGAATTTGTGGCTTGTATATTCCCCTTAATTTCCGTTCGAAGTACCTTAAGTTTTGTTTTGAATTGATTAGTAATGTAGTTCTGAAAATTAATGAAAGCATCAAATACTCTATCTTTAGATGGTAGTAAGGTGATCCAAGTGTATTTCGATTTTTCATCAATAAATGTCACAAAGTACTTATTATTATCTCTTGATAAACATGGGGAAGTCCATACATCCGAGTGGACCAAATCAAAACATTTTTCATATATGGTAGAGGACTTAGGAAATACACTTTTACAATGTTTTAATAAAATACAAAGCTCACAAACAGAGTTATTAAACGAAATATTAGGCAACATTATTTCCAAGGCACGCGAGTGAGGATGTCCCAATCTAGCTTGCCATATTGCATTAGAACTACTAGCTAAGCATGGATTAAAACTTAATAAAGTAGGATTGCTTGAAGAATCTTCTAAGATATATAAGTCTCGTTTTGTGTTTCCTTCTCCAAGAACCTTTCCGGTCTTAATATCCTGAAAATGGAAACTATTAGGCCCAAAGATAGCATAAGCTATCTGTAGTGGCTCTCTTAACTGATAAAAAATTCGAAGTGAAAGATGGCATGTAGAAAGCTGAGGAGCACTAACCTCTTCACTCTCATGGTCTTGACTAACCATTGGCTCCATTCCTCCTATTTCTTCTTCTTGATCATGAGCTTGGTCTTGATTACCATTATCCAAGTTGTTTGCTTCTTCTTCATTGTTATTTTAAGAATTTGGTCCTTCTTGTGGGTCATGATCTGGTTGCTCTTGATGAGAGTGTCTTGGAGCCGGATTTCCTAGATGATTGAGTAAGAACTCTAAGCTAGCGACTCTCTCTGAAGGAGAACGGGCTAGGTCTTTAACACTATCCTAATTTTGCTTCTTGTCATAGTAACTATGGTTTTCTATGAACTTTACCTCTCTTGAAACAAGGGTTCACTTCCAAAGGGGGTCATAGCATTTATACCCCTTTTGAGTGGTAGAATAGCCTATGAATACACATCTTGTGCTTTTGGCTTCTAGTTTTGTCCCTCTGAGTACCTGGGACAAATACAAATCACAAACACCCAAGAACTCGTAAGTGATTGATAAAGGGTTTATTGTGATTAAAAACTTCAAAGGGAGAGACGTCCTTTATGACTCTTGTTGGAATTCGGTTGATAAGATAGCAAGATGTCATGACTGCATCTCCCCAGAAGTTTCTTGGCAGGTTGGAATGGAACATCATAGCTCTAGCTACTTCCATGAGATGCCTATTCTTTCTTTCAGCTACACCATTTTGTTGAGGTGCGTGTGGGCAGCTCGTTTGGTGGATTATTCCATGCTTAGCTAGGTGTTCTATGAATTTGTGGCTTGTATATTCCCCTTAATTTCCGTTCGAAGTACCTTAACTTTTGTTTTGAATTGATTAGTAATGTAGTTCTGAAAATTAATGAAAGCATCAAATACTCTATCTTTAGATGGTAGTAAGGTGATCCAAGTGTATTTCGACTTTTCATCAATAATTGTCACAAAGTACTTATTATTATCTCTTGATAAACATGGGGAAGTCCCTACATCCGAGTGGACCAAATCAAAACATTTTTCATATATGGTAGAGGACTTAGGAAATACACTTTTACAATGTTTTCCTAAAATACAATGCTCACAAACAGAGTTATTAAACGAAATATTAGGCAACATTATTTCCAAGGCACGCGAGTGAGGATGTCCCAATCTAGCTTGCCATATTGCATTAGAACTACTAGCTAAGCATGGATTAAAACTTAATAAAGTAGGATTGCTTGAAGAATCTTCTAATATGTATAAGTCTCCTTTTGTGTTTCCTTCTCCAAGAACCTTTCCGGTCTTAATATCCTGAAAATGGAAACTATTAGGCCCAAAGATAGTATAAGCTATCTGTAGTGGCTCTCTTAACCGATAAAAAATTCGAAGTGAAAGATGGCATGTAGAAAGCTGAGGAGCACTAACCTCTTCACTTTCATGGTCTTGACTAACCATTGGCTCCATTCCTCCTATTTCTTCTTCTTGATCATGAGCTTGGTCTTGATTACCATTATCCAAGTTGTTTGCTTCTTCTTCATTGTTATTTTAAGAATTTGGTCCTTCTTGTGGGTCATGATCTGGTTGCTCTTGATGAGAGTGTCTTGGAGCCGGATTTCCCAGATGATTGAGTAAGAACTCTAAGCTGGCGGCTCTCTCTGAAGGAGAATGGGCTAGGTCTTTAACACTATCTCAATTTTGCTTCTTGTCAAAGAAACCCTGATTTTCTATACACTTTACGTCTCTTGAAACCAGGGTTCACTTCCAAATAGGGTCATAGCACTTTTACCTCTTTTGAGTGGTAGAATAGCCTATGAATACACATCTTGTGCTTTTGGCTTCTATTTTTGTCATTCTGAGTACTTGGGACAAATACAAAACACATAATCCAAGAACTCGTAAGGGATTGATAAAGGGTTTATTGTGATTAAAAACTTCAAAGGGAGAGACGTCTTTTATGACTCTTGTTGGAATTCGGTTTATAAGATAGCAAGCCGTCATGACTGCATCTCCCCAGAAGTTTCTTGGTAGGTTGGAATGGAACATCATAGCTCTAGCTACTTTCATGAGATGCCTATTCTTTCTTTCAACTACACCATTTTGTTGAGGTGTGTATTGGCAGCTCGTTTGGTGGATTATTCCATGCTTAGCTAGGTGTTCGTTGAATTTTCGGCTTGTATATTCCCCTCCATTATCCGTTTGAAGTGCCTTAACATTTGTTTTGAATTGATTAGTAATGTAGTTCTGAAAATTAATGAAAGCGTCAAATACTCTATCTTTAGATGGCATTAAGGTGATCCAAGTGTATTTCGATTTTTCATCAATAAATGTCACAAAGTACTTACTATTATCTCTTGATAAACATGGGGAAGTCCCTACATCCGAGTGGACCAAATCAAAACATTTTTCATATAAGGTAAAGGACTTAGTAAATACATTTTTATAATGTTATCCTAAAATACAAGACTCAAAAAGCGAGTTATTAAACAAAATATTAGGCAATATTATTTCCAAGGTACTCGAGTGAGGATGTGCCATTCTAGCGTGCCATATTGCATTAAAACTACTAGCTAAGCATGAAGTAAAACTTGATAAAGTAGGATCGCTTGAAGAATCTTCTAAGATGTATAAGTCTCCTTTTGTGTTTCCTTCTCCAAGAACCTTTCCGGTCTTAATATCCTGAAAGTACAAACTATTAGGCCCAAAGATAGCATAAGCATCAAGATCAGTAGTGGCTCTCTTAACCGATACAAGATTCGAAGTGAAAGATGGCATGTAGAAAGCTGAGGAGCACTAATTTCTTCACTCTCATGGTGTTGACTAACCATTGGCTCCATTCCACTTATTTCTTCTTCTTCTTGATGAGCTTGGTCTTGATTACCATTATCCAAGTTGTTTGTTTCCTACTCACTGTTATTTTCAGAATTTGGTCTTTTTTGTGGCTCATGATCTGGTTGTTCTTGATGAGCCAATGGTTAGTCAAGACCATGAGAGTGAAGAAATTAGTGCTTCTCAGCTTAGAAGAAGTACAAGGCTGAAGTATGGACCAGATCATTGGAAACAAACAAGGGTCTATTACAAACAGCCAAGCCGTGGCTCATCCTCTCCAAGTGGTTTGTTCTCTTGCCCTCTTGCCATCAGAACACAAAGCATTCCTTGGAATGATTGATTAACACCAAATTTCGAGCTCCTATGAAGAAGCAAAAGAACACAAAGAATGGTTAGTTGCTGTGGATGCTGAGATAGGGGCAATGGATAAGAATCATACTTGGGATGAAATGGAGCTTCCAAAGGGAAAGAAGGCAGTAAGTTCCAAGTGGGTATTTGTTGATTTTAAGGAGAATAAACTAGAATTAGAAAATATCAAGAACTCAATGAGATTGAAGATGGCTGAGAGAGATTTCTGGAATATTTTTTCTTATTATTCTATCAATTCAGCTCGGTTTACATTGCATATATGTAAGAGAAAAAATTCAAACAACAAGACACAGGAATTTACAATGGTTAAAAGACTAACACCTTTAACTTCCTAAAATGGTTAAACATGCTAAGATCAAGGCCTGGGCGTGTTTTTCTTTGGGTGAGGAGCATGGAGCTTGCCTTTACCCAATGGCTCCTCATGTGCTTCTTCTTGGTTTTTCAACCCTTTGATCTGCTTAGAATTCAACCAAGAATCCTTCCTTCTAGTTACATCCCAATGTCTAGTTTTGCCACTCATTAAATCATCAGCTCCACTCTTTTCCTTACTTGTTGCATACGGCACTTCTCCCTTAGTCTTAGAGCATTCGCCAAGTTCCCAGATACTTGCTATGCACTCCAGCTCCTTGCCTTTGTTATTATGTGAACTCGCATTGCTACTTCCCATGTATGCCTTCTCATCCATATTCTCAACACTCCCCCTCAAGATAGGCTGGTAGGGGTCGTTTAAGCCTATCTTGTCATGGATGTACTCACATATATTTAGGGAAGTAGCCTTTGTGAAGATGTCTGCCACCTGGTCTCCACTCTTCACAAACTTAGGGATTATTAGCCCATCTTGAATCTTGGCCCGGATGAAGTGACAATCCACTTCAATGTGTTTCGTTCTCTCATGAAACACTGGATTTGAAGCTATGTGTATTGCGGCTTGGTTATCGCAATAAAGGGTCATTGGTTTGGTTTCTTGAATACCCAAATCCTTGAGAAGAGCCTTCAGCGATATCATCTCCTTTGTGACTTCCTTCATTGCTCTATACTCAGCTTCAGCACTTGACAATGCAATTACCTTCTGTTTTTTACTCCTCCAAGTGACAAGATTTCCTCCTACAAATGTGCAATACCCAGTTGTAGATTTTCTATCTTGTTTGTCTCCAGCATAGTCTGAATCACAATAGGCTTCCAATTCAGTATTTTCATTGCGACTCAACCATATTCCCTTTCCAGGGTTCCCCTTGAGATACCTAAGTATTCTCTCCACCATGCCCCAATGGTGTGCTTTTGGAGCTTGCATGTGCTGGCTCACCCTATTCACGGCAAAGCATATATCCGGCCGAGTTATAGTTAAGTAGATTAGTTTTCCAACTAACCTTTGATATTGCTTGACATCAGGCCACATTTCCTCCTTACTCACATCTTGATAGCCTTCTTCAATGGGCGTTTTTGCTGGCTTCGACCCTAACTTGCCGGTTTCCTTTAGTAAGTCAATCACATACTTCCTTTGTGATATAAACATCCCATTTGGCTCTTTGATCATCTCAATGCCCAAGAAATACCTCAGCTCTCCCAAATCTTTTATATCAAACGTGGAGCTCAGAATTACCTTGGTCCTTTTAACTCCTTCAACATCACTTCTGGTGATGATGATATCATCTACATAGATAAGAACAGCCACTAGCCCCTCTTTACTCCTCTTGGTGAATAGAGTATGATCAGCTTCCGACTTCACAAATTCCTTCTCCAGCAAGCATCTGCTCAGTCTTTGGTACCAGGCCCTCGGGGATTGTTTCAAACCATAAATAGCTTTCTTCAATTCACAGACCTGATTTGTACCTGTACCATATCCTTGTGGAAGAGCCATAAAGACTTCCTCTTCTAGGTCTCCTTGTAAAAAGGCATTTTTACATCCATTTTCCATAACTCCCATGACAAGTTAACCGCAATGGATAGGAGAACCTTTACCGAATGCAATTTTGCCACCGGAGCAAAAGTTTCTGTATAATCTTCTCCATAGACTTGTGTGTATCCCTTTGCCACTAGTCTCGCTTTGTATCTCTCGACTTCACCATTGCTTTTATACTTGATAGTATAAACCCATCTACATCCCACTAGCTTCTTCCCTCTTGGCATCTCAGTCAAATTCCATGTATTGTTTCTCACCATAGAGCTGATCTCTTCTTCCATGGCTTTAACCCATCTCTCGTCTCTACATGCTTCCTCATATGATGCTGGGACTTGATGTTCATCAATCTTGGTGAGGTAAGCTTGCTGCTCAGCACCTAAATAGGACACTGAACTATATGCTTCAATAGGATATTTTATGTCACTTACGGTTAATTTTCTTCTCTTTGAAGTACATGATTTACTTGGTAAGGGAGGGATGCTGTCACCTATAGGTTCAGAATCAAAGTCTGCCGTATGCCCAGAACATCCCTCACCTACGGTAGACTTCACCTCAGATCCTATATGCTCTTGTTGAACCGTAGCTAATCCATTGTAATACACCCTAGTGTTTTTCCAATTTTCCGGGCCATGCCTTATCAACGCTTCTTCTTAGAGGGGGTTCTTGAGTTACCTCAACTTCTTCATGTTCAGACTCCCCCTCACCACTTGCAAGTTCTGATTCTTCAACCAGTTCGGAATCCCTTGGTAGTGAGCTTGTATCCGATGAGAGTTGCTCATTGTCTTCTTCTTCCTCTTCACCTCCTTGCTCATTCTGAGATATCCCTTGCTCATCATTACCTCCATTCGAACCATTGACATCTGCCAAGATGCTTCTTAGCACTCGCTCTCTGTCTATGCCCGAGCTCACAATGTCATCTAAATCCTCCCATTTTTTTTCTTCAAAATACCCACAATTCTCATCAAAACGCACCTCTCTTGACACATATATCCTATTAGTTTCTGGATGGAAATACTTGTATCCCTTCTGAGTGCTTGAGTATCCCACAAAAATACATTTGATGCTTTTTGGCTCAAGTTTACTCCTTAGTGCATCAGGGGTAAAGACATAGCATTTACACCCGAAAACTCTTAGGTGATCAATGCTTGGCTTTACTCCATTCAAAATTTCAAATGGAGACTTGTGGGTCAGACTTTCTGTGGGTAAACGATTAATCACATAGCATGCCGCCATCACAGCATCTCCCCAAAAACTCTTAGGCACGCCTCTATCAAACATCATACTTCTAGCCACCTCCAGCAAATGTCTATTCTTTCTCTCGGAAACTCCATTCTGCTGAGGTGTGTATGCACAAGAAGTCTGGTGAATTATCCCATTGTCATCCAGCAACTTCTTGAATCTATTACTCATATACTCTCCACCATTATCACTCCTAAGGATCTTGATCTTTGTACCAAACTGATTCAGTGTATAATTGTAGAATTTTTGAAATGATTCAAATACTTGATCCTTAGAGCTCATTAGAGTTACCCAAGTGTACTTTGACCTTTGATCAATGAAAGACACGAAATACTTATATTGATCTTTTGAAGTACAGGGGGCTGACTACACATCAGAATGTATCAACTCAAAACACTTCTCATACACAGTAGTAGATTCCGGAAACACTTTCCTACAATGCTTCCCTAAGACACATGCTTCACACTCCTTATTAGGTAAGGTGAGGTTGGGCAGGACCATGCTGAGCACCTTGTGACTTGGATGACCAAGGCGTGAGTGCCATAAAAGGCTTGAACCAACCAGACTAACCGCAAACGACTCCATCACTCCATCTTCTTTATTCAGCAAATACAAACCACCTTCCACATTCCCTACTCCGATTACTTCCTTAGTCTCATTATCCTGAAACTCAACATCATTAGATCCAAAAATAACTTTGCAATCTAGATTCTTAGTTGCTTTATATACCGAGAGTAAGTTAGATGTGAATTCCGGAATGTATAAGGCCTTAGTATTTTTCCTAAACACTTTTAGGTCTCCAATTCCTTCTATTTGAACCTCTTTTCCATTTGCAACTTTAACATTTCCTTCACAAGGCTTAATATTTGTTAACAGCTTGGCATTACAAATCATGTTATGACTTGCTCCAGAATCTATTATCACCTTCTCCCTAGCTTTAGAGGTAAAGAAAACCTTACCAGACTCAGCTAGCTTAGCAATACTCTTGATGAGAGCTTCCAGGTCGCTTTTCCTCACCAGGTTGTCATTTTCCACGTTTGCTACTCCAGCAAAGTTCCTTGGTCCTTGACTACTTCCTTGGCCATTTCCCCTTAGCCTAGCTGGCTTTAAATGTGGGTGCAAGGTCCAGCATTTTTCCTTAGTATGTCCTTTCATCTTGCAATGCTCACATTCAGACTCCTCCTTTCTCCATAGAGTTGGCTCCTATGTGCAGCATGTGCCATTTCGCTTGATGCTTTGAACAAGCCCCTAGACCCTTCCTCCTTTTGGATCTGTTGACAGACTTCATTCAGCGTTGGAAGCTTGTCAAAGCGAAGGATGTGTTGAATGAGGCTCTTGTAGGACTCATTTAACGTGAGTAGTAGCCCAAACACCTGGTCCTGTTCCCTCCTCTCATTCAATTCCTTGGGGTCATTTGTTGCTGGCCTGAGCATCTCAAGCTCAGCCCATAAGCCTCTAAATACCCCAAATAGATCCTTGAATGCCTTTCCATCTTGCTGAAGGTCATTCAACGCTTTCTTCACCTCAAAAATCCTAGAAATGTTTGAGATGTCTCCATACACTCCTTTGAGTGTGTCCCACAGCTCCTTGGCTGTCTCACAGTAGGAGTAAGCAGCGAGTATTGATGGCTCTAGAGAGCTCTGGAGCACTGCAAGAACTTGTTGGTCTTCTTGCTCCCACTTCTGCCCCTTCACAACGCCATCACCTGCTGCTCCTTCTCCAGCTACCTCCTCTGGAGTTTCCACATAACTCTATAGACCTCTGCTTCTTAGAGCAGTTCTTGTAGTCCTTGACCACAGCAAGTAGTTGCTCCTTTTGAAGACAACCGGCAGTACAACTTGTTTCTGCATCTCCATAGGTTTTCTTTCTTATCTTCAACAACCAGCTTGAGAATATGGAGAGAAATAAGGGAACAAGAAAAAATCTGAGAGAGAAAGTTTTAGATGAGAAAGAAACAGTTTAGAAGATTTTCAAGGATCTCTAAATATGCTCTGATACCATGTTGATTTTAAGGAGAATAAACTAGAATTAGAAAATATCAAGAACTCAATGAGATTGAAGATGGCTGAGAGAGATTTCTGGAATATTTTTTCTTGTTATTCTATCAATTCAGCTCGGTTTACATTGCATATATGTAAGAGAAAAAATTCAAACAACAAGACACAGGAATTTACAATGGTTAAAAGACTAACACCTTTAACTTCCTAAAATGGTTAAACATGCTAAGATCAAGGCCTGGGCGTGTTTCTTCTTTGGGTGAGGAGCATGGTGTTAGAATTAGAGAGATTAAGCATGAGAGAATAATGTAAATGACATGGAGAATATGCAAGTATGAACTAAGAGAATAAGCATGTAAATGAGACTAAGGAGAATAAAATGAGAGAGATTTCATGGAGAATGAGAGAATGGGACCCCAAAGGGTCTAACATTTCATTGATAATGAGGCATTACATTTATAGAGAAAAATCTAGGGTTTTCTAAAAATGCAACAACCAATGGGAATGCTTTAATTCAAACTAGCCAATGAGAGCTTAGTCTTGGAGGCTCTTTTTGACCATGTGGATAAGATTGCCAGCCTTGCTCCAGCCCTCCTTGCTTTGACCAGTTGGATAAGGTTGCATTGGGACACTCCTTTGGCTAGATTCATTGCCAGCTATATCCATGTCCTTTTGCACCCGAGTTTTGCACGATCCCCAAATCCTGAAAATACTTTATCCCGAGTTTTGCACATTCTTGTTTCTTCTTTTTAGGATGTTTAGAGACATTTTGAGGAATCCCGGATTTTGCACGGTCCGTACAATCCGTACAAGTCCGTATATTTTAGGGAATCCCGGATTTTGCACGGTCGGGTTAGTTTGGTCTTGCAAGGCCTGGCTGGTCTTCTTGATCAATACTCCCCCTCAAACTTAGCCATAGTGAACTCGAGAATGGAGGCTAAGTTTGGAGTGACCGTGAGTGCCACCTCATTAAAAACCTTATAAGGAAAACCCCTTGGGACAAAACATTATAAGGGAAAAAGAGTATGGCCTTCACGAATCTAGGGGACCTTTGACCAAGGGCATGAAAAGGTCTTGTAACCTTTGTGAAGAATGTCGCCATTTAATCTTGACTTGTTGTAGTCTTCCAAGGATTTGTTGATTTCATTCTTTGGTAATCACTTCGGTCTTCCTCTTAGGTTCACCACGCTTGAATCTTAGTTCTCGGGTCATCCTTCTCGGGTTCACCATTTGTTGATTCCAAATCTTGATCAATGCTTCGAATGCTCCCCCTCACGATCGGCTTGAGAATAAGGAAAGACGATCTTTTGGGTTTGAAGTCCTTTATGCACATTGTTCCTTGCAAGAAAAATTGACAAACAAAGTGTATCAATTTACTCCAATTTTAATGGTAGAAATGATCACACTTTGCATAGAGAATTTTAATGGAGGGAGAGGATAGAAACAACCTGATTCCTTTGGATGGTGGTTTCTTCCTCTTTGTTGATTTATTGTGTTGAGGAGCACCACTTTTGTATGCTCTGATTTTATCTTCTTATTCCCCTCACTTCCGAAAGATAAACCAGCCTTAAGGTTAGTATGATCCATACATCTTGGTTCTCTTCATGGTGATGGAGATGCCTTAGCTTCGTTTCCAACTCGCATGCCTCCTTGCTTTGTCTCAACCGTTGCCCTTGTCTTTGCGAGCTTATCTTTGCAAGCTTGTCTTTGCAAGTGACCCGGTTTTGATCTCTAGTCAAGTTGCCCATCTTCTAGTGGGACAATTTGTCTTCTATGATGCGGTCCCTCTATCAACTCGTCCACAAGTGAGCACAAACCTACAACTTGTTCCCAACGGTGTGGCCCCTCTATCAACTTGTCCACGAGTGAGCACGAACCTTCAACATCTTTTAGTGTGGTGCAGTCTAGTATCAACTCGGCTTCATTTGCTTGAAGAATCTTGTCTTCTTTGACATCATTTTTTCTTTTCCTTTTTCTTTGGCATCCTTCACCTTCTTTTCGGTTCTTTCTCCCCCTCAAGCTTGGTTGGAGGGACTCCGAAAGGCAAGTTCTTTACTTCATTTAATCTTCATTTGACCTCTTCATCATCTAATACTTCCCCGTTAGAATATTCACGCTTTCCTCCTCTAAACCTTCATCATGAGATTTAAAATTTTAAAGTACTCAACGTGAGGGATAAGGAAGTTTAGATGAAAGATAGATTGCAAATAAGAGAAACTAAAGAAACAAGATTAAACAATAATTGGTACTAAGAATATTGAAAAAGATGAGTGTTTAGAGAGCAGCCCTTTATGCTAAACCGGTTAAGATAGTGACTTGTTGAATCATTTTTTTTTTGATTGGTCGATCTTCTTGAGATTCGACCTCTTCTTCCACCACTCACATTCTTCCATTCCTAAGAAGAAGAAAAAAAAAGGTTAGTGGTTGGGATTTTTTTTTTCTCTTCATGGCTCTTCACCACAAAGGACTTTTCCTCTCATTTGAGAGATCAGATTCTAGCAATGGTCTTTGGAATTATCCACTTGTTTAACAAGAATGGAAAACTTCAAAGCAGAGCCTATCCTTTTGAGAAAACCAAACCGGATGAATCAATGTCATTAATTGTTTTTCATTCATAAGAAAGAAAACTGACTAAGATTCATCCTTTTTATTTTATTTTTTAATTTTTTTTTTGAAAATTTTCCAAGGACTTGAGAATTACTAGAGGTCCAAGGTTTTTGAAAACTTGGATTTAAAGAACTTGGATTCATCATGCCTTCTTGATTTAACTCCAATGAGTAAATCAGGCCATGGTTCACTTCTTTATTTCCAAAAGAGTTAGGATTCATCATGCCTTCTTGATTTTAACTCCAAGGAGTAAATCAGGTCATGGTTCACCTCTTTTAACCCAAAAGAATTTGGATTCATCATGCCTTCTCAATTTTAACTCCAATGAGCAAAATAGGCCATGGTTCACTTCTTTTGGTTTCTAAGGGTTTGGATTCACTCAAGGTTCTCCAGCATTCGAGTTTCAACGAGGCTCTCATCCAACTTTGGATTTGGATCCATCTCGGTTCCCTAGCTTTGGATTCAACAAGGTTCACTACCCTCCCCTTTTTTTTTTTTTTTTTCTTAAATAGAACAAACAAGAATTCCTTAAAACACTCTTCCCAAACAAACAAGTACAGAAGAGATTGGAATCCAATAAGAATATTTAAGAAAAAATTGAAAAAATAACCTAGGACTCAAAAATGTTTGAAAGTAGTCCAAGATTTTCTACCAAAGGATTTGGATTCATCAAGGTTCTCTAGCTTTTAGATTCAACGAGGTTCTCTTTCTTTGGTAATTTGAAAACAAAGAGATTGGATTCATCAAGGCTTTGTGCTTATGCTCATAATAACATAGCTTTACCAAGGTTCTCTTCTCTTTTAAAGAAAAATGGGACTTGGATTCAACATGGCTTTATGCTTATGATTATGGAAACATAGCTTTACCAAATTTCTCTTCCCATAAAATAAGGATTAAGATTCATCAAGGTTTGATACTTAAACTCATAAGAGCAAAGTTTTACCAAGGTTCTCTACCTTTAAAACCCGGATACAACATGATTAAATATGTTTCAATCCATAAGAATCAAGCAATTTTAATCATGGTTCACTAATTGAATTGCTTCAAACCACTAAAAACAACTCAAAAACATAAAATACAATGGACTTACGTATCTCTTCATTCCATAAGAAAGAAAAATACAATCCAAGGTTTTAGTTTTGTAAAAATTGTGGTTTGAGCTTTAAAATCAACAAATGACTTGGAGATGAAAATGGGGCTTAAAAAGAATAGATTATAGAATGAGGCACCAACAAATCATGGTTCTAAGTGTATTCATTTCCAAAAATGGGAGCACTAGAAGAATCCATGAATAAGCAAGTAAGGCAGCCTTTAATCTCCCTTATTATGTAGCTTTTCACTACAGCCCCATTTATTACTCTTCATTGTCACTAAAAACATAAGTTAGCAACTTTCACAACTCAAGAACCAATGGTTTTGAGGAATAACTCTCAGAGTGAAAGAGGCTAACAAAGTGTATGAAAATGAAAGAATAAGAAGAATGAGATTAAGGAGACATTTAAGGACCTTAATGCTCTGATACCATGTTAGAATTAGAGAGATTAAGCATGAGAGAATAATGTAAATGACATGGAGAATATGCAAGTATGAACTAAGAGAATAAGCATGTAAATGAGACTAAGGAGAATAAAATGAGAGAGATTTCATGGAGAATGAGAGAATGGGACCCCAAAGGGTCTAACATTTCATTGATAATGAGGCATTACATTTATAGAGAAAAATCTAGGGTTTTCTAAAAATGCAACAACCAATGGGAATGCTTTAATTCAAACTAGCCAATGAGAGCTTAGTCTTGGAGGCTCTTTTTGACCATGTGGATAAGATTGCCAGCCTTGCTCCAGCCCTCCTTGCTTTGACCAGTTGGATAAGGTTGCATTGGGACACTCCTTTGGCTAGATTCATTGCCAGCTATATCCATGTCCTTTTGCACCCGAGTTTTGCACGATCCCCAAATCCTGAAAATACTTTATCCCGAGTTTTGCACATTCTTGTTTCTTCTTTTTAGGATGTTTAGAGACATTTTGAGGAATCCCGGATTTTGCACGGTCCGTACAATCCGTACAAGTCCGTATATTTTAGGGAATCCCGGATTTTGCACGGTCGGGTTAGTTTGGTCTTGCAAGGCCTGGCTGGTCTTCTTGATCAATACATGAAGCTTGCCTTTACCCAATGGCTCCTCATGTGCTTCTTCTTGGTTTTTCAACCCTTTGATCTGCTTAGAATTGAACCAAGAATCCTTCCTTCTAGTTACATCCCAATGTCTAGTTTTGCCACTCATTAAATCATCAGCTCCACTCTTTTCCTTACTTGTTGCATACGACACTTCTCCCTTAGTCTTAGAGCATTCGCCAAGTTCCCAGATACTTGCTATGCACTCCAGCTCCTTGCCTTTGTTATTATGTGAACTCGCATTGCTACTTCCCATGTATGCCTTCTCATCCATATTCTCAACAGTATTTACAATCAAATATCAATCTAATGGGGAGATTGAGCGGTACAAAGCCAGATTGGTAGCCAGAGGTTTCACCCAGACATATGGAGCTGATTATACCGATACTTTTGCGCCAGTGGCAAAGCTTCACACAGTTAGGGTCATCTTGTCCTTAGCCACAAATCTATCATGGGATCTATGGCAAATGGACGTGAAGAACGCCTTTCTTCAAGGAGAATTGGAAGAAGAAGTGTACATGACTCCACCACCCGGATTAGAACACTCAATCAGCCCCGGAAAAGTCCTAAGGTTAAGAAAGGCAATTTATGGTCTAAAGCAATCACCAAGGACCTGGTATCATAAACTGAGCTTCACTCTTGTTGCTCGAGGATTTAGCCGGTTAGAAGCCGACCATACCTTGTTCACTCACCAGAGCTCCCGTGGGCTTATTGTGGTATTGGTTTATGTGGATGACTTGATCATCTCTGGTAGTGATCAAGTTGGGATTCAAGAAACCAAATCCTTCCTTAAGTCTGTTTTTGATATCAAGGACTTGGGAGAGCTTAAGTATTTCCTAGGGATAGAGATATGCCGATCCTCGGAAGGCCTATTTCTATCACAAAGGAAATATTCTCTTGATTTATTGCAGGAGACAAGAAAGCTAGGATCCAAACCAGCTAAGACCCCACTTGAAGATGGCTACAAGGTCAAGAGAAAGGGGGAGAAAGAAGATGATCCACTTGACAAGCCATTTGAAGACCCAGCACAATATCGGCGCCTAGTTGGTAAGTTCATCTATTTGACTATTACACAGCCTGACTTATGTTTTGCTGTGAATCAGGTTAGCCAACATATGAAGGAACCAACCGTGCATCATTGGAACATGGTGGAAAGAATATTGAGATACATCAAAGGTTCACCGGGCCAAGGAATTTGGATGGGGAAGAATGGCAACACTGAGATAGTTGGATACTGCGATGTGGACTATGCGGGAGATACTATGGATAGGAAGTCTACAACTGGCTATTGTACTTTCATTGGAGGCAATCTAGTAACTTGGAAGTCTAAGAAGCAGAAGGTTGTGTCATGCTCAAGTGCGGAGTCAGAATATAGAGCAATGAGGAAGCTAACAAATGAATTAGTTTGGTTGAAGGCTCTTCTCAAGGATCTTGGCATAGAAACTTCAAGTCCCATCACAATGCATTGTGACAATCAGGCAGCCATTCATATAGCAACCAATCCAGTATTTCACGAGAGTACCAAGCACATTGAGATTGACTGCCACAAAGTTAGAGAGAAGATCATAGAAGGAGTGATACTTCCATGTTACACCAAGAGTGAAGACCAGTTGGCTGACATCTTCACCAAGGCTGCTAGCCTCAAAGTTTGCAACCACATCCATAGCAAACTTGGGTTAGTAGACCTTACTCATCCTTGATAATACTTGCCTGTTCCGGGAAGACCACACTCTTTTTCCCTTACCAAGGTTTTGTCCCACTGGGTTTTCCTTGGTAAGGTTTTTAATGAGGTGGTAGTCCCGGTTCCCAAACTTAGCCTTCATTCCAACACTCCGGCTAAGTTTGAGGGGGAGTATTAATCAAGCTTATCATCAAGGGAGCTTAGGGAAGATGGTTGGATTTGGGTGTTCGTACAAGTCCGTACGGATCCGTACAAGTCCGTACAAGTCTGTACGGATCCCTACAAGTCCGTACGACCATAGGGAGCCTCCGGAACATTTGAGGAAGCCTTCGAGAGTCTTCTAGAAGCTTGGAAACGTTTGGATCATGCACCAAGCCACTTGAGTGTCCAGGTGCATTGGCACCTTGTCCTTGGTCTTCCTTCTTATCCATTTGGTCAAGGAAGGGGCTGGAAACAGGCTGGCATGGTCAAGGACGCCCAAAGACTACACTCCTATTGGCTGGTTCAAATTAAAGTTAAACCTAGGTTCCCTTGTAATTCTCCTATAAATATGCTATGTATTTCACAAAGATAAATAAGAAATTCTTCTCTAATATTCTACTATGGTGTTTCTTCTAGTTTATCTCAAAATCTCTCATTTATAATCTCTAAAATCTTAATATCCTGAAAATAGAAACTATTAGGCCCAAAGATAGCATAAGCATCAAGATCAGTAGTCGCTCTCTTAACCGATACAAGATTCGAAGTGAAAGATGGCATGTAGAAAGCTGAGGAGCACTAATTTCTTCACTCTCATGGTGTTGACTAACCATTGGCTCCATTCCACTTATTTCTTCTTCTTCTTGATGAGCTTGGTCTTGATTACCATTATCCAAGTTGTTTGTTTCCTACTCACTGTTACTTTCAGAATTTGGTCTTTCTTGTGGCTCATGATCTGGTTGTTCTTGATGAGAGTCTCTAGGAGCCAGATTTCTAAGATGATTGAGTAGGAACTCTAAGCTGGCGGCTCTATCTAAAGGAGAACGGGCTAGGTCTTTAACACTATCCCAATTTTGCTTCTTGTCAAAGTAACCTTGGTTTTCTATGAACTTCACGTCTCTTGAAGCCAGGGTACACTTCTGGATGGGGTCATAGCACTTATACCCCTTCTGAGTGGTAGAATAGCCTATGAGTAGACATCTTGTGCTTTTGGCTTCCAGTTTTGTCCCTCTGAGTACCTGGGACAAATACAAAACACAAACACCGAAGAACACGTAAGTGATTGATAAAGGGTTTATTGTTATTTAAAACTTCAAAGGTAGAGACATCCTTAGGACTCTTGCTGGAATTCGGTTGATAAGATAGCAAGATGTCATGACTGCATCTCCCAGAAGTTTCTTGGCAGGTTGGAATGGAACATCATAGCTCTAGCTACTTCCATGAGATGCCTATTCTTTCTTTCAGCTAACCATTTTATTGAGGTGTGTATGGGCAGCTCGTTTGGTGGATTATTCCATGCTTAGCTAGGTGTTCTCTGAATTTGTGGCTTGTATATTCCCCTTCATTATCCGTTCGAAGTACCTTAACATTTTTTTTGAATTGATTAGTAATGTAGTTCCGAAAATTAATGAAACGTCAAATACTCTATCTTTAGATGGCATTAAGGTGATCCAAGTGTATTTCGATTTTTCATCAATAAATGTCACAAAGTACTTATTATTATCTCTTGATAAACATGGGGAAGTCCCTACATCCGAGTGGACCAAATCAAAACATTTTTCATATATGGTAGTGGACTTAGGAAATACACTTTTACAATGTTATCCTAAAATACAAGGCTCAAAAACCGAGTTATTAAACAAAATATTAGGCTATATTATTTCCAAGGCACGCGAGTGAGGATGTCCCAATCTAGCTTGCCATATTGCATTAGAACTACTAGCTAAGCATGGATTAAAACTTGATAAAGTAGGATCGCTTGAACAATCTTCTAAGATGTATAAGTCTCCTTTTGTGTTTCTTTCTCCAAGAACTTTTCTGGTCTTAATATCCTGAAAATGGAAACTATTAGGCCCAAAGATAGCATAAGCATCAAGATCTGTAGTGGCTCTGCTAACTGATAAAAAATTCGAAGTGAAAGATGGCATGTAGAAAGCTGAGGAGCACTAATTTCTTCACTCTCATGGTCTTGACTAACCATTGGCTCCATTCCTCCTATTTCTTCTTCTTGATCATGAGCTTGGTCTTGAGTACCATTATCCAAGTTGTTTGCTTTTTCTTCATTGTTATTTTAAGAATTTGGTCCTTCTTGTGGGTCATAATCTGGTTGCTCTTGATGAGAGTCTCTTGGAGCCGGATTTCCCAGATGATTGAGTAAGAACTCTAAGCTGGCGGCTCTCTCTCAAGGAGAACTGGCTAGGTCTTTAACACTATTCCAATTTTGCTTCTTGTCAAAGAAATCCTAGTTTTCTATGAACTTTACCTCTCTTGAAACAAGGGTTCACCTCCGGATGGGGTCATAGCACTTATACCTCTTTGGAGTGGTAGAATAGCCTATGAATACACATCTTGTGCTTTTGGCTTCTATTTTTGTCCCTCTGAGTACCTGGGACATAATACAAAACACAAACACCCAAGAACTCGTAAGTGATTGATAAAGGGTTTATTGTGATTAAAAACTTCAAAGGGAGAGACGTCCTTTATGACTCTTGTTGGAATTCGGTTGATAAGATAGCAAGCCGTCATGACTGCATCTCCCCAGAAGTTTCTTGGTAGGTTGGAATGGAACATCATAGCTCTAGCTACTTTCATGAGATGCCTATTCTTTCTTTCAACTACACCATTTTGTTGAGGTGTGTATTGGCAGCTCGTTTGGTGGATTATTCCATGCTTAGCTAGGTGTTCGTTGAATTTTTGGCTTGTATATTCCCCTCCATTATCCGTTCGAAGTACCTTAACATTTGTTTTGAATTGATTAGTAATGTAGTTCTGAAAATTAATGAAAGCGTCAAATACTCTATTTTTTAGATGGCATTAAGGTGATCCAAGTGTATTTCGATTTTTCATCAATAAATGTCACAAAGTACTTACTATTATCTTTTGATAAACATGGGGAAGTCCCTACATCCGAGTGGACCAAATCAAAACATTTTTCATATAAGGTAAAGGACTTAGTAAATACATTTTAACAATGTTATCCTAAAATACTGTAAAAATTAGAGAGATTATGCGGAATATAAGAGATTAAACATGAGAGAATAATGTAAATGACATGGAGAATATGCAAGTATGAACTAAGAGAATAAGCATGTAAATGAGACTAAGGAGAATAAAATGAGAGAGATTTCGTGGAGAATGAGAGAATGGGACCCCAAAGGGTCTAACATTTCATTGATAATGAGGCATTACATTTATAGAGAAAAATCTAGGGATTTCTCTAAGTAAATTCAAAATGCAACAACCAATAGAAATGCTTTAATTCAAACTAGCCAATAAGGGCTTAGTCTTGGAGGCTCCTTTTGACCATGTGGATAAGATTGCCAGCCTTGCTCCAGCCCTCCTTGCTTTGACCGTTTGGATAAGGTTGCATTGGGACACTCCTTTGGCTAGATTCATTGCCAGCTATCCATGTCCTTTTGCACCCGAGTTTTGCACGATCCCCAAATCCTGAAAATACTTTATCCCGAGTTTTGTACATTCTTGTTTCTTCATTTTAGGATGTTTGGAGACATTTTGGGGAATCCCGGATTTTGCACGGTCCGTACAATTCGTACAGTCCGTACAAGTCCGTACAAAATCCGTATGGTCGGGATGGTTTGGTCTTGCAAGGCCTGGCTGGTCTTCTTGATCAATACTCCCCCTTAAACTTAGCCATAGTGAACTTGAGAATGGAGGCTAAGTTTGGAGTGACCCGTGAGTGCCACCTCATTAAAAACCTTACAAGGAAAACCCTTTGGGACAAAACCTTATAAGGGAAAAAGAGTATGGCCTTCACGGATCTAGGTGACCTTTGACCAAGGACATGAAAAGGTCTTGTAACCTTTGTGAAGAATGTCGCAACTTAATCTTCACTTGTTGTAGTCTTGCAAGGATTTGTTGATTTCATTCTTTGGTAATCACTTCGGTCTTCCTCTTGGGTTCACCACGCTTGAGTCTTAGCTCTCGGGTCATCCTTCTTGGGTTCACCATTTGTGGATTCCAAATCTTGATCAATGCTTTGAATGCTCCCCCTCACGATCGGCTTGAGAATAAGGAAAGACGATCTTTTGGGTTTGAAGTCCTTTATGCACATTGCTCCTTGCAAGAAAAATTGACAAAATGTATCAATTTACTCCAATTATAATGGTAGAAATGATCACACTTTGCATAGAGAATTTAAATGGAGAGAGAGGATAGAAACAACCTAATTCCTTTGGATGTTGGTTTCTTCCTCTTTGTTGATTTATTGGGTTGGGGAGCACCACTTTGTATGCTCTGATTTTATCTCCTTATTTTCCTCACTTCCGAAAGATAAACCAACCTTAAGGTGAGTATGATCCATACAACTTGGTTTTCTTCATGGTGATGGAGATGCCTTAGCTTCGTTTCCAACTCACATGCCTCTTTGCTTTGTCTCAACCATTGCCCTTGTCTTTGCGAACTTGTCTTTGCAAGCTTGTCTTTGTAAGTGACCCGGTTTTGATCTTTAGTAAAGTGGCCCGTCTTCTAGTGGGACAATTTGTCTCCTATGATGCGGTCCCTCTATCAACTCGTCCACAAGTGAGCACGAACCTACAACTTGTTTCCAACGGTGTGGCCCCTCTATCAACTTGTCCACGAGTGAGCACGAACCTTCAACATCTTTTAGTGCGGTGCGGTCTAGTCTCAACTCGGCTTGGTTTGCTTAAAGATTCTTGCCTTCTTTTCGGTTCTTTCTCCCCCTCAAGCTTGGTTGGAGGGACTCCGAAAGGCAAGCTTGAAAAACGTAAAAGATGAACACTTCAAACCGGTACCAAATGAACACTAACTCCCACAGCTTCCTTGTGTCACCAATCATACTTCTTTACTTCATTTAATCTTCATTTGGCCTCTTCATTATCTAATACTTCCCCGTTAGAATATTCACGCTTTCCTCCTCTAAACCTTCATCATGAGATTTAAAATTTTAAAGTACTCAACGTGAGGGATAAGGAAGTTTAGATGAAAGATAGATTGCAAATAAGAGAAACTAAAGAAACAAGATTAAAAAATAATTGGTACACTATGTATAATGGAAAATATTAGTGTTTAGAGAGTAGCCCTTTATGCTAAACCGGTTAGGATAGTGACTTGTTGTTGAACCATTGTTTTGATTGGTCGATCTTCTAGAGATTTGACCTCTTCTTCCACCACTCACATTCTTCCATTCCTAAGAAAAACAAAGGTTAGTGGTTGGGATTTTTCTCTTCATGGCTCTTCACCACAAAGGACTTTACTCTCATTTGATAGATTGGATTCTAGCGATGGTCTTTGGAATTATCCACTTGTTTTAACAAGAATGGAAAACTTTAAACCAAAGCCTATCCTTTTGAGAAAATAAAACCGGATGAATCAATGTCATTAATTGTTTTTCATTCATAAGAAAGAAAACTGACTAAGATTCATCCCTTTTTTTTTTTTTTGAAAATTTTTACCAAGGACTTAGTAAATACTAGAGGTCCAATGTTTTTGAAAACTTGGATTTAAAGAACTTGGATTCAACATGCCTTCTTGATTTAACTTCTATGAGTAAATCAGGCCATGGTTCACTTCTTTAATCCCAAAAGAGTTTGGATTCATCATGCCTTCTTGACTTTAACTCCAATGAGTAAATCAGGTCATGGTTCACCTCTTTTAACACAAAAGAATTTGGATCCATCATGCCTTCTCAATTTTAACTCCAACGAGCCAAAATAGGTCATGGTTCACTTCTTTTGGTTTCTAAGGGTTTGGATTCACTCAAGGTTCTCTAACATTCGAGTTTCAACGAGGCTCTCATCCAACTTTGGATTTGGATCCATCTCGGTTCCCTAGCTTCGGATTCAACAAGGTTCACTACCCCTTTTTTTCTTTTCTTAAATAGAACAACCAAGGATTCCTTAAAACACTCTTCCCAAACAAACAAGTACAGAAGAGATTGGAATCCAATAAGAATTTTTAAGAAAAATTGAAAAAAATAACCTAGGACTCAAACATGTTTGGAAGTAGTCCAAGATTTTCTACCAAAGGATTTGGATTCATCAAGGTTCTCTAGCTTTTGGATTCAACGAGGTTCTCTTCCTTTGGTAATTTGAAAACAAAGAGATTTGGATTCATCAAGGCTTTGTGCTTATGCTCATAATAACATAGCTTTACCAAGGTGGTTCTCTTCTCTTTTCAAGACGGGACTTGGATTCAACATGGCTTTATGCTTATGCTCATGGGGGCATAGCTTTACCAAAGTTCTCTTCCCTTAAAAATGGGACTTGGATTCAACATGGCTTTGTGCTTATGCTTATGGAAACATAGCTTTACCAAAGTTCTCTTCCCATAAAACAATGGGAATTGGATTCAACATGGCTTTATGCTTATGCTTATGGAAACATAGCTTTACCAAAGTTCTCTTCCCACAAAACAAGGATTATGATTCATCAAAGTTTTATACTTAAACTCATAAGAGCAAAGTTTTACCAAGGTTCTCTACCTTTAAAACACGGATACAACATGATTAAATATGCTTAAATCCATAAGAATCAAGTAATTTTAATCATGGTTCACTAATTGAAATTGCTTCAAACCACTAAAAAAACTCAAAAACATAAAATACGATGGAGTTACGTATTTCTTCATTCCATAAGAAAGAAAAATACAATCCAAGGTTTTAACTTTGTAAAAATTGTGGTTTGAGCTTTAAAATCAAGAAATGACTTGGAGATGAAAATGGGGCTTAAAAAGGAATAGATTATAGAATGAGGCACCAGCAAATCATGGTTCTAAGTATATTCATTTCCAAAAAATGGAAGCACTAGACGAATACATGAATAAGCAATTAAGGCAGCCTTTAATCTCCATTTTTATGTAATTTTTCACTACAGCCCCCATTTATTTCTCTTCATTGTCACTAGAAACACTAAGTTAGCAACTTTCACAACTCAAGAACCAATGGTTTTGAGGAATAACTCTCAGGGTGAAAAAGGCTAACAAAGTGTATGAAAATAAAAGAATAAGAAGAAAGAGATTAAGGACGCATTTAAGGACCTTAATGCTCTGATACCATGTAAGAATTAGAGAGATTATGCGGAATATAAGAGATTAAACATGAGAGAATAATGTAAATGACATGGAGAATATGCAAGTATGAACTAAGAGAATAAGCATGTAAATGAGACTAAGAAGAATAAAATGAGAGAGATTTCGTGGAGAATGAGAGAATGGGACCCCAAAGGGTCTAACATTTCATTGATAATGAGGCATTACATTTATAGAGAAAAATCTAGGGTTTTCTCTAAGTAAATTCAAAATGCAACAACCAATAGAAATGCTTTAATTCAAACTAGCCAATAAGGGCTTAGTCTTGGAGGCTCCTTTTGACCATGTGGATAAGATTTCCAGCCTTGCTCCAGCCCTCTTTGCTTTGACCGGTTGGATAAGGTTGCATTGGGACACTCCTTTGGCTAGATTCATTGCCAGCTATCCATGTCCTTTTGCACCCGAGTTTTGCACGATCACCAAATCCTGAAAATACTTTATCCCGAGTTTTGTACATTCTTGTTTCTTCATTTTAGGATGTTTGGAGACATTTTGGGGAATCCCGGATTTTGCACGGTCCGTACAATTCGTACAGTCCATACAAGTCCGTACAAAATCCGTACGGTCGGGATGGTTTGGTCTTGCAAGGCCTGGCTGGTCTTCTTGATTAATAAATACAAGACTCAAAAACCGAGTTATTAAACAAAATATTAGGCTATATTATTTCCAAGGCACGCGAGTGAGGATGTCCCAATCTAGCTTGCCATATTGCATTAGAACTACTAGCTAAGCATGGATTAAAACTTGATAAAGTAGGATCGCTTGAACAATCTTCTAAGATGTATAAGTCTCCTTTTGTGTTTCTTTCTCCAAGAACTTTTCTGGTCTTAATATCCTGAAAATGGAAACTATTAGGCCCAAAGATAGCATAAGCATCAAGATCTGTAGTGGCTCTCCTAACTGATAAAAAATTCGAAGTGAAAGATGGCATGTAGAAAGCTGAGGAGCACTAATTTCTTCACTCTCATGGTCTTGACTAACCATTGGCTCCATTCCTCCTATTTCTTCTTCTTGATCATGAGCTTGGTCTTGAGTACCATTATCCAAGTTGTTTGCTTTTTCTTCATTGTTATTTTAAGAATTTGGTCCTTCTTGTGGGTCATAATCTGGTTGCTCTTGATGAGAGTCTCTTGGAGCCGGATTTCCCAGATGATTGAGTAAGAACTCTAAGCTGGCGGCTCTCTCTCAAGGAGAACTGGCTAGGTCTTTAACACTATTCCAATTTTGCTTCTTGTCAAAGAAATCCTAGTTTTCTATGAACTTTACCTCTCTTGAAACAAGGGTTCACCTCCGGATGGGGTCATAGCACTTATACCTCTTTGGAGTGGTAGAATAGCCTATGAATGCACATCTTGTGCTTTTGGCTTCTATTTTTGTCCCTCTGAGTACCTGGGACATAATACAAAACACAAACACCCAAGAACTCGTAAGTGATTGATAAAGGGTTTATTGTGATTAAAAACTTCAAAGGGAGACACGTCCTTTATGACTCTTGTTGGAATTCGGTTGATAAGATAGCAAGCCGTCATGACTGCATCTCCCCAGAAGTTTGTTGGTAGGTTGGAACGGAACATCATAGCTCTAGCTACTTTCATGAGATGCCTATTCTTTCTTTCAACTACACCATTCCATGCTTAGCTAGGTGTTCGTTGAATTTTCGGCCTGTATATTCCCCTCCATTATCCGTTCGAAGTACCTTAACATTTTTTTTTGAATTGATTAGTAATGTAGTTCTGAAAATTAATAAAAGCGTCAAATACTCTATCTTTAGATGGCATTAAGGTGATCCAAGTGTATTTCGATTTTTCATCAATTAATGTCACAAAGTACTTACTATTATCTCTTGATAAACATGGGGAAGTCCCCAATCCGAGTGGACCAAATCAAATATTTTTCATATAACGTAAAGGACTTTAGTAAATACATTTTTACAATGTTATCCTAAAATACAAGACTCAAAAAGTGAGTTATTAAACAAAATATTATGTAATATTATTTCCAAGGCACTCGAGTGAGGATGTCCCATTCTAGAGTGCCATATTGCATTAGAACTACTAGCTAAGCATGAAGTAAAACTTGATAAAGTAGGATTGCTTGAAGAATCTTCTAAGATGTATAAGTCTCCTTTTGTGTTTCCTTCTCCAAGAACCTTTTCGGTCTTAATATCCTGAAAATAGAAACTATTAGGCCCAAAGATAGCATAAGCATCAAGATCAGTAGTGGCTCTCTTAACCGATACAAGATTCGAAGTGAAAGATGGCATGTAGAAAGCTGAGGAGCACTAATTTCTTCACTCTCATGGTGTTGACTAACCATTGGCTCCATTCCACTTATTTCTTCTTATTCTTGATGAGCTTGGTCTTGATTACCATTATCCAAGTTGTTTGTTTCCTCCTCACTGTTATTTTCAGAATTTGGTATTTCTTGTGGCTCATGATCTGGTTGTTCTTGATGAGAGTCTCTAGGAGCCGGATTTCTAAGATGATTGAGTAGGAACTCTAAGCTGGCGGCTCTATCTAAAGGAGAACGGGCTAGGTCTTTAACACTATCCCAATTTTGCTTCTTGTCAAAGTAACCTTGGTTTTCTATGAACTTCACGTCTCTTGAAACGAGGGTACACTTCTGGATGGGGTCATAGCACTTATACCCTTTTTGAGTGGTAGAATAGCCTATGAGTAGACATCTTGTGCTTTTGGCTTCCAGTTTTGTCCCTCTGAGTACCTGGGACAAATACAAAACACAAACACCCAAGAACACGTAAGTGATTGATAAAGGGTTTATTGTGATTTAAAACTTCAAAGGTAGAGACATCCTTAGGACTCTTGCTGGAATTCGGTTGATAAGATAGCAAGATGTCATGACTGCATCTCTCAGAAGTTTCTTGGCAGGTTGGAATGGAATATCATAGCTCTACCTACTTCCATGAGATGCCTATTCTTTCTTTCAGCTACACCATTTTATTGAGGTGTTTATGGGCAGCTCGTTTGGTGGATTATTCCATGCTTAGCTAGGTGTTCTTTGAATTTGTGGCTTGTATATTCCCCTTCATTATCCGTTCAAAGTACCTTAACATTTGTTTTGAATTTATTAGTAATGTAGTTCTGAAAATTAATGAAACGTCAAATACTCTATCTTTAGATGGCATTAAGGTGATCCAAGTGTATTTCGATTTTTCATCAATAAATGTCATAAAGTACTTATTATTATATCTTGATAAACATGGGGAAGTCCCTACATCCGAGTAGACCAAATCAAAACATTTTTCATATATGATAAAGGACTTAGGAAATACACTTTTACAATGTTTTCCTAAAATACAAGGCTCACAAACCGAGTTATTAAACAAAATATTAGGCAATATTATTTCCAAGGCACTCGAGTGAGGATGTCCCAATCTAGCGTGCCATATTGCATTAGAACTACTAGCTAAGCATGGATTTAAACTTGATAAAGTAGGATCGCTTGAAGAATCTTCTATGATGTATAAGCCTCCTTTTGTGTTTCCTTCTCCAAGAACCTTTCCAATCTTAACTAATAAAAAATTCGAAGTGAAAGATGGCATGTAGAAAGCTGAGGAGCACTAATTTCTTCACTCTCATGGTCATGACTAACCATTGGCTTCATTCCTCCTATTTCTTCTTCTTGATCATGAGCTTGGTCTTGATTGCCATTATCCAAGTTGTTTGCTTCTTCTTCACTGTTATTTGCAGAATTTGGTCCTTCTTGTGGGTCATAATCTGGTTGCTCTTGATGAGAGTCTCTTGGAGCCGGATTTCCCAGATGAATGAGTAAAAACTCTAAGCTGGCGGCTCTCTTTGAAGGAGAATGGGCTAGGTCTTTAACACTATTCCAATTTTGCTTCTTGTCAAAGAAACCCAAGTTTTCTATGAACTTTACCTCTCTTGAAACAAGGGTTCACCTCCGGATGGGGTCATAGCACTTATACCTCTTTTGAGTGGTAGAATAGCCTATGAATACACATCTTGTGCTTTTGGCTTCTATTTTTGTCCCTCTGAGTACCTGGGACAAATACAAAACACAAACACCCAAGAACTCGTAAGTGATTGATAAAGGGTTTATTGTGATTAAAAACTTCAAAGGGAGAGACGTCCTTTATGACTCTTGTTGGAATTCGGTTTATAAGATAGCAAGCCGTCATGACTACATCTCCCCAGAA
This sequence comes from Cardamine chenopodiifolia, assembly GCA_963922655.1. Classification (NCBI taxonomy): domain Eukaryota; kingdom Viridiplantae; phylum Streptophyta; class Magnoliopsida; order Brassicales; family Brassicaceae; genus Cardamine; species Cardamine chenopodiifolia. The sequence goes on from OZ000479.1 coordinate 5,831,551, forward strand.
GTTTGTTGGTAGGTTGGAATGGAACATCATAGCTCTAGCTACTTTCATGAGATGTCTATTCTTTCTTTCAACTACACCATTTTGTTGAGGTGTGTATTGGCAGCTCGTTTGGTGGATTATTCCATGCTTAGCTAGGTGTTCGTTGAATTTTCGGCTTGTATATTCCCCTCCATTATCCGTTCGAAGTACCTTAACATTTGTTTTGAATTGATTAGTAATGTAGTTCTGAAAATTAATGAAAGCGTCAAATATTCTATCTTTAGATGGCATTAAGGTGATTCAAGTGTATTTCGATTTTTCATCAATAAATGTCACAAAGTACTTACTATTATCTCTTGATAAACATGGGGAAGTCCCTACATCCGAGTGGACCAAATCAAAACATTTTTCATTTAAGGTAAAGGACTTTAGTAAATACATTTTTACAATGTTATCCTAAAATACAAGACTCAAAAAGCGAGTTATTAAACAAAATATTAGGCAATATTATTTCCAAGGCACTCGAGTGAAGATGTCCCATTCTAGCGTGCCATATTGCATCAGAACTACTAGCTAAGCATGAAGTAAAACTTGATAAAGTAGGATCGCTTGAAGAATCTTCTAAGATGTATAAGTCTCCTTCTGTGTTTCCTTCTCCAAGAACCTTTCCGGTCTTAATATTCTGAAAATAGGAACTATTGGGCCCAAAGATAGCATAAGCATCAAGATCAGTAGTGGCTCTCTTAACCGATACAAGATTCAAAGTGAAAGATGGCATGTAGAAAGCTGAGGAGCACTAATTTCTTCACTCTCATGGTCTTGACTAACCATTGGCTCCATTCCTCCTATTTGTTCTACTTGATCATGAGCTTGGTCTTGATTGCCATTATCCAAGTTGTTTGGTTCTTCTTCATTGTTATTTGCAGAATTTGGTCCTTCTTGTGGTTCATGATTTGGTTGTTCTTGATGAGAGTCTCTAGGAGCCGGATTTCTTAGATGATTGAGTAGGAACTCTAAGCTGGCGGCTCTATCTAAAGGAGAACGGGCTAGGTCTTTAACACTATCCCAATTTTACTTCTTGTCAAAGTAACCTTGGTTTTCTATGAACTTCACGTCTGTTGAAACCAGGGTACACTTCTGGATGGGGTCATAGCACTTATACCTCTTTTGAGTGGTAGAATAGCCTATGAATACACATCTTGTGCTTTTGGCTTCTATTTTGGTCCCTCTGAGTACATGGGACAAATACAAAACACAAACACCCAAGAACTCGTAAGTGATTGATAAAGGGTTTATTGTGATTAAAAACTTCAAAGGGAGAGACGTCCTTTATGACTCTTGTTGGAATTCGGTTGATAAGATAGCAAGCTGTCATGACTCTTGTATGTTCCCCTCCTATTTGTTCTACTTGATCATGAGCTTGGTCTTGATTGCCATTATCCAAGTTGTTTGCTTCTTCTTCACTGTTATTTGCAGAATTTGGTCCTTCTTGTGGGTCATAATCTGGTTGCTCTTGATGAGAGTCTCTAGGAGCCGGATTTCTAAGATGATTGAGTAGGATTTCTAAGCTGGCAGCTCTATCTAAAGGAGAACGGGCTAGGTCTTTAACACTATCCCAATTTTGCTTCTTGTCAAAGTAACCTTGGTTTTCTATGAACTTCACGTCTCTTGAAACTAGGGTACACTTCTGGATGGGGTCATAGCACTTATACCCCTTTTGAGTGGTAGAATAGCCTATGAGTAGACATTTTGTGCTTTTGGCTTCCAGTTTTCTCCCTCTGAGTACCTGGGACAAATACAAAACACAAACACCCAAGAACACGTAAGTGATTGATAAAGGGTTTATTGTGATTTAAAACTTCAAAGGTAGAGACATCCTTATGACTCTTGCTGGAATTCGGTTGATAAGATAGCAAGATGTCATGACTGCATCTCCCAGAAGTTTCTTGGCAGGTTGGAATGGAACATCATAGCTCTAGCTACTTCCATGAGATGCCTATTCTTTCTTTCCGCTACACCATTTTATTGAGGTGTTTATGGGCAGCTCGTTTGGTGGATTATTCCATGCTTAGCTAGGTGTTCTTTGAATTTGTGGCTTGTATATTCCCCTTCATTATCCGTTCAAAGTACCTTAACATTTGTTTTGAATTGATTAGTAATGTAGTTCTGAAAGTTAATGAAACGTCAAATACTCTATCTTTAGATGGCATTAAGGTGATCCAAGTGTATTTCGATTTTTCATCAATAAATGTCACAAAATACTTATTATTATATCTTGATAAACATGGGGAAGTCCCTACATCCGAATGGACCAAATCAAAACATTTTTCATATAAGGTAAAGGACTTTAGTAAATACATTTTTACAATGTTATCCTAAAAGACAAGACTCAAAAAACCGTGTTATTAAACGAAATATTAGGCAATATTATTTCCAAGGCACTCGAGTGAGGATGTCCCAATCTAGCGTGCCATATTGCATTAGAACTACTAGCTAAGCATGAAGTAAAACTTGATAAAGTAGGATCGCTTGAAGAATCTTCTATGATCTATAAGCCTCCTTTTGTGTTTCCTTCTCCAAGAACCTTTCTGGTCTTAATATCCTGAAAATGGAAACTATTAGGCCCAAAGATAGCATAAACATCAAGATCTGTAGTGGCTCTCTTAACTGATAAAAAATTCGAAGTGAAAGATGGCATGTAGAAAGCTGAGGAGCACTAATTTCTTCAATGTCATGGTCTTGACTAACCATTGGCTTCATTCCTCCTATTTGTTCTTCTTGATCATGAGCTTGGTCTTGATTACCATTATCCAAGTTGTTTGCTTCTTCTTCATTGTTATTTTAAGAATTTGGTCCTTCTTGTGGTTCATAATCTGGTTGCTCTTGATGAGAGTCTCTTGGAGCCGGATTTCCCAGATGATTGAGTAAGAACTCTAAGTTGGCGGCTCTCTCTAAAGGAGAACGGGCTAGGTCTTTAACACTATTCCAATTTTGCTTCTTGTCAAAGAAACCCTAGTTTTCTATGAACTTTACCTCTCTTGAAACAAGGGTTCACCTCCGGATGGGGTCATAGCACTTATACCTCTTTTGAGTGGTAGAATAGCCTATGAATACACATCTTGTGCTTTTGGCTTCTATTTTGGTCCCTCTGAGTACATGGGACAAATACAAAACACAAACACCCAAGAACTCGTAAGTGATTGATAAAGGGTTTATTGTGATTAAAAACTTCAAAGGGAGAGACGTCCTTTATGACTCTTGTTGGAATTCGGTTTATAAGATAGCAAGCCGTCATGACTGCATCTCCCAGAAGTTTCTTGGCAGGATGGAATGGAACATCATAGCTCTAGCTACTTCCATGAGATGCCTATTCTTTCTTTCAGCTACACCATTTTATTGAGGTGTTTATGGGCAGCTCGTTTGGTGGATTATTCCATGCTTAGCTAGGTGTTCGTTGAATTTTCAGCTTGTATATTCCTCTCCATTATCCGTTCGAAGTACCTTAATATTTTTTTTGAATTGATTAGTAATGTAGTTCTGAAAGTTAATGAAACGTCAAATACTCTATCTTTTGATGGCATTAAGGTGATCCAAGTGTATTTCGATTTTTCATCAATAAATGTCACAAAATACTTATTATTATCTCTTGATAAATATGGGGAAGTCCCTACATCCGAGTGGACCAAATCAAAACATTTTTCATATAAGGTAAAGGACTTAGGAAATACATTTTTACAATGTTATCCTAAAAGACAAGACTCAAAAAATCGAGTTATTAAACAAAATATTAGGCAATATTATTTCCAAGGCACTCGAGTGAGGATGTCCCAATCTAGCGTGCCATATTGCATTAGAACTACTAGCTAAACATGAAGTAAAACTTGATAAAGTAGGATCGCTTGAAGAATCTTCTATGATCTATTAGCCTCCTTTTGTGTTTCCTTCTCCAAGAACCTTTCTGGTCTTAATATCCTGAAAATGGAAACTATTAGGCCCAAAGATAGCATAAGCATCAAGATCTGTAGTGGCTCTCTTAACTGATAAAAAATTCGAAGTGAAAGATGGCATGTAGAAAGCTGAGGAGCACTAATTTCTTCAATGTCATGGTCTTGACTAACCATTGGCTTCATTCCTCGTATTTGTTCTTCTTGATCATGAGCTTGGTCTTGATTACCATTATCCAAGTTGTTTGCTTCTTCTTCATTGTTATTTTAAGAATTTGGTCCTTCTTGTGGTTCATAATCTGGTTGCTCTTGATGAGAGTCTCTTGGAGCCGGATTTCCCAGATGATTGAGTAAGAACTCTAAGTTGGCGGCTCTCTCTAAAGGAGAACGGGCTAGGTCTTTAACACTATTCCAATTTTGCTTCTTGTCAAAGAAACCCTAGTTTTCTATGAACTTTACCTCTCTTGAAACAAGGGTTCACCTCCGGATGGGGTCATAGCACTTATACCTCTTTTGAGTGGTAGAATAGCCTATGAATACACATCTTGTGCTTTTGGCTTCTATTTTGGTCCCTCTGAGTACATGGGACAAATACAAAACACAAACACCCAAGAACTCGTAAGTGATTGATAAAGGGTTTATTGTGATTAAAAACTTCAAAGGGAGAGACGTCCTTTATGACTCTTGTTGGAATTCGGTTTATAAGATAGCAAGCCGTCATGACTGCATCTCCCAGAAGTTTCTTGGCAGGATGGAATGGAACATCATAGCTCTAGCTACTTCCATGAGATGCCTATTCTTTCTTTCAGCTACACCATTTTATTGAGGTGTTTATGGGCAGCTCGTTTGGTGGATTATTCCATGCTTAGCTAGGTGTTCGTTGAATTTTCAGCTTGTATATTCCTCTCCATTATCCGTTCGAAGTACCTTAATATTTTTTTTGAATTGATTAGTAATGTAGTTCTGAAAGTTAATGAAACGTCAAATACTCTATCTTTTGATGGCATTCAGGTGATCCAAGTGTATTTCGATTTTTCATCAATAAATGTCACAAAATACTTATTATTATCTCTTGATAAATATGGGGAAGTCCCTACATCCGAGTGGACCAAATCAAAACATTTTTCATATATGGTAAAGGACTTAGGAAATACATTTTTACAATGTTATCCTAAAAGACAAGACTCAAAAAATCGAGTTATTAAACAAAATATTAGGCAATATTATTTCCAAGGCACTCGAGTGAGGATGTCCCAATCTAGCGTGCCATATTGCATTAGAACTACTAGCTAAACATGAAGTAAAACTTGATAAAGTAGGATCGCTAGAAGAATCTTCTATGATCTATTAGCCTCCTTTTGTGTTTCCTTCTCCAAGAACCTTTCCGGTCTTAATATCCTGAAAATGGAAACTATTAGGCCCAAAGATAGCATAAGCATCAAGATCTGTAGTGGCTCTCTTAACTGATAAAAATTTCGAAGTGAAAGATGGCATGTAGAAAGCTGAGGAGCACTAATTTCTTCACTCTCATGGTCTTGACTAACCATTGGCTCCATTCCTCCTATTTCTTCTTCTTGATCATGAGCTTGGTCTTGATTACCATTATCCAAGTTGTTTGCTTCTTGTCAAAAAAACCCAAGTTTTCTATGAACTTTACCTCTCTTGAAACAAGGGTTCACCTCCGGATGGGGTCATAGCACTTATACCTCTTTTGAGTGGTAGAATAGCCTATGAATACACATCTTGTGCTTTTAGCTTCTATTTTGGTCCCTCTGAGTACATGGGACAAATACAAAACACAAACACCCAAGAACTCGTAAGTGATTGATAAAGGGTTTATTGTGATTAAAAACTTCAAAGGGAGAGACGTCCTTTATGATTCTTGTTGGAATTCGGTTGATAAGATAGCAAGCCGTCATTACTGCATCTCCCAGAAGTTTCTTGGCAGGTTGGAATGGAACATCATAGCTCTAGCTACTTCCATGAGATGCCTATTCTTTCTTTCAGCTACACCTTTTTATCGAGGTGTTTATGGGCAGCTCGTTTGGTGGATTATTCCATGCTTAGCTAGGTGTTCGTTGAATTTTCGGCTTGTATATTCCCCTCCATTATCCGTTCGAAGTACCTTAACATTTTTTTTGAATTGATTAGTAATGTAGTTCTGAAAATTAATGAAAGCGTCAAATACTCTATCTTTAGATGGCATTAAGGTGATCCAAGTGTATTTCGATTTTTCATCAATAAATGTCACAAAGTACTTACTATTATCTCTTGATAAACATGGGGAAGTCCCCAATCCGAGTGGACCAAATCAAAACATTTTTCATATAGGGTAATGGACTTTAGTAAATACATTTTTACAATGTTATCCTAAAATACAAGACTCAAAAAGCGAGTTATTAAACAAAATATTAGGTAATATTATTTCCAAGGCACTCGAGTGAGGATGTCCCATTCTAGCGTGCCATATTGCATTAGAATTACTAGCTAAGCATGAAGTAAAAATTGTGTTTCCTTCTCCAAGAACCTTTCCGGTCTTAATATCCTGAAAATAGAAACTATTAGGCCCAAAGATAGCATAAGCATCAAGATCAGTAGTGGCTCTCTTAACCGATACAATATTCGAAGTGAAAGATGGCATGTAGAAAGCTGAGGAGCACTAATTTCTTCACTCTCATGGTGTTGACTAACCATTGGCTCCATTCCACTTATTTCTTCTTCTTCTTGATGAGCTTGGTCTTGATTACCATTATCCAAGTTGTTTGTTTCCTCCTCACTGTTATTTTCAGAATTTGGTATTTCTTGTGGCTCATGATCTGGTTGTTCTTGATGAGAGTCTCTAGGAGCCGGATTTCTAAGATAATTGAGTAGGAACTCTAAGCTGGCGGCTCTATCTAAAGGAGAACGGGCTAGGTCTTTAACACTATCCCAATTTTGCTTCTTGTCAAAGTAACCTTGGTTTTCTATGAACTTCACGTCTCTTGAAACCAAGGTATACTTCTGGATGGGGTCATAGCACTTATACCCCTTTTGAGTGGTAGAATAGCCTATGAGTAGACATTTTGTGCTTTTGGCTTCCAGTTTTCTCCCTCTGAGTACCTGGGACAAATACAAAACACAAACACCAAAGAACACGTAAGTGATTGATAAAGGGTTTATTGTGATTTAAAACTTCAAAGGTAGAGACATCCTTAGGACTCTTGCTGGAATTCGGTTGATAAGATAGCAAGATGTCATGACTGCATCTCTCAGAAGTTTCTTGGCAGGTTGGAATGGAACATCATAGCTCTAGCTACTTCCTTGAGATGTGTTGAATAATGAGAGAATACATTAGCTTAAGACTCAATGAAGAGAAAAGGCCTTATTCAACATATGCAAGTCCATTAAGAAGTCTTCTAGAAGGATAAAGACTTTGGGTGCACAAGTGGGTGTCTCGGGAAGTGTGAAAAGGAAGGAGATTTGTTTGAATTTTAAATAAGAGATTGGAGGGAAATTTAATGTTGTGAAACCCTTCTACACCTTCTATTTTCGTGGCTCCCCTCTATATATACATGTTGTACACCCTTTGTAACACTTAATCAATTCTAATGGAAACTTCTCTTTATCTCTCATTCTATTGTTTCTCTTTCAAGCACTCTCAAACTCTCTAATCTTCTATTCCGCAAATTCAACATGGTATCAGAGCAAGGTTCTTAACTAAATCAAGCTCTTGTTATCCTATTTTCAAATTCTCTTCTTTTAAAATTCTAGGAATATTCTTTGTCAATCCTTTTTCACTCTGAGACTTAGTCCTCAAAGTCATTGACTCTTGAGTTGTGAAAAGGCTGAAAAAGTGTATTTCTTGAAGCTTCTCTAAAATTTTCTTTTTCACTCTAAAATTCTGGGAATACTCTTTGTCAATCCTTTTTCACTCTGAGATTTAGTCCTCAAAGTCATTAACTCTTGAGTTGTGAAAATGCTGAAAAAGTGTATTTCTTGAAGCTTCTCTAATATTTTCTTGAGAAAATCTCTTAATCCTCTGGTTAATAGAATTATCCGGTGAATAAATCTTGAAACACCATGGAAAATTCTAAACCAATTGTTATTCCAGTCATCTTGAAGGGTGTAAACTATTTGCTGTGGTCAAGAATGATAAGAACAGCTCTATGTGGTCGTGGGCTTTGGAGCCATGTCTTGAAAGGACAAGATCCAAAAGATGGAGAAGAAGCCATCGGTAATTATGAAGATAAGTGGTTCCAAGAGGACCAAATGGTGCTCGGAATCATCCAGAACTCTCTTGAAGCATCCATCCTTGAAGCCTACTCCTACTGTGAAAATGCAAAGGAATTGTGGGATACTCTTCAAACCGTGTATGGGAATACTTCAAACTTGAGCAGAATCTATGAAATCAAGAAGGCTATCAATGATCTAAGCCAAGAAGATTTGGAGTTTACAAAGCACTTTGGCAAATTCAGATCATTGTGGGCTGAACTAGAAATGTTAAGGCCAAGCACGATTGATCCTTTGGTGTTAAATGAGAGGCGTGAACAAGACAAGGTCTTTGGTCTGCTATTGACCTTAAATCCAACTTACAAGGATCTCATTAAACACCTCCTTAGGGCAGACAATCTCCCCAGCCTAGATGAAGTGTGCTCCAAGATACAAAAGGAGCAAGGATCTCATGGTCTATTTGGGGGAAAGGGCGAGCTGGCTATGGCTAACAAAGTAGAGCTGGGTGATGCCAACAAAGGATTTTACAAACCGTTGGGATCAAAGTAGAACAAGAAAGTGGGATCAAATGCAATCTGTGAGCATTGCAAGAAAGAGGGGCACACAAAAGAAAAATGCTGGAAGCTCCATCCTCATCTAAAACCAAGCTGGTGGAAAGAACCAAGAGCTAATGTCTCCCAAGAAGTGGCTGGGAATCAGGCTGGGACATCCAAGAGGGCTAAAGAAGGAGACATGGGAGTTTTGGTGCCATATCAACAAGAATCTGAATTTGTGAGGATATCAGATTTGGAAGCTCTCATCAAAGCCTTGAAAGAGGCTGGTAGTTCTGGTATGTATTGATCAAGAAGACCAGCCAGGCCTTGCAAGACCAAACCATCCCGACCGTATGGATTTTGTACGGACTTGTACGGATTGTACGGATTGTACGGACCGTGCAAAATCTGGGATTCCCCAAAATATCTCCAAACATTCTAAAATGAAGAAACAAGAATGTGCAAAACTCGGGATAAAGTATTTTCAAGATTTAGGGATCGTGCAAAACTCGGGTGCAAAAGGACATGGATAGCTGGCAATGAATCTAGCCAAAGGAGTGTCCCAATGCAACCTTATCCAACCGGTCAAAGCAAAGAGGGCTGGAGCAAGGCTGGCAATCTTATCCACATGGTCAAAAGGAGCCTCCAAGACTAAGCCCTTATTGGCTAGTTTGAATTAAAGCATTTCTATTGGTTGTTGCATTTTGAATTTACTTAGAGAAAACCCTAGATTTTTCTCTATAAATGTAATGCCTCATTATCAATGAAATGCTAGACCCTTTGGGGTCCCATTCTCTCATTCTCCACGAAATCTCTCTCATTTTATTCTTCTTAGTCTCATTTACATGCTTATTCTCTTAGTTCATACTTGCATATTCTCCATGTCATTTACATTATTCTCTCATGTTTAATCTCTTATATTCCGCATAATCTCTCTAATTCTTACATGGTATCAGAGCATTAAGGTCCTTAAATGCGTCCTTAATCTCTTTCTTCTTATTCTTTTATTTTCATACACTTTGTTAGCCTTTTTCACTCTGAGAGTTATTCCTCAAAACCATTGGTTCTTGAGTTGTGAAAGTTGCTAACTTAGTGTTTCTAGTGACAATGAAGAGAAATAAATGGGGGCTGTAGTGAAAAATTACATAAAAATGGAGATTAAAGGCTGCCTTAATTGCTTATTCATGGATTCGTCTAGTGCTTCCATTTTTTTTGGAAATGAATACACTTAGAACCATGATTTGCTGGTGCCTCATTCTATAATCTATTCCTTTTTAAGCCCCATTTTCATCTCCAAGTCATTTCTTGATTTTAAAGCTCAAACCACAATTTTTTACAAAGTTAAAACCTTGGATTGTATTTTTCTTTCTTATGGAATGAAGAAATACGTAACTCCATCGTATTTTATGTTTTTGAGTTTTTTTTAGTGGTTTGAAGCAATTTCAATTAGTGAACCATGATTAAAATTACTTGATTCTTATGGATTTAAGCAGATTTAATCATGTTGTATCCGTGTTTTAAAGGTAGAGAACCTTGGTAAAACTTTGCTCTTATGAGTTTAAGTATAAAACTTTGATGAATCATAATCCTTGTTTTGTGGGAAGAGAACTTTGGTAAAGCTATGTTTCCATAAGCATAAGCATAAAGCCATGTTGAATCCAATTCCCATTGTTTTATGGGAAGAGAACCTTGGTAAAGCTATGTTTCCATAAGCATAAGCATAAAGCCATGTTGAATCCAAGTCCCATTTTTAAGGGAAGAGAACTTTGGTAAAGCTATGCCCCCATGAGCATAAGCATAAAGCCATGTTGAATCCAAGTCCCGTCTTGAAAAGAGAAGAGAACCTTGGTAAAGCTATGTTATTATGAGCATAAGCACAAAGCCTTGATGAATCCAAATCTCTTTGTTTTCAAATTACCAAAGGAAGAGAACCTCGTTGAATCCAAAAGCTAGAGAACCTTGATGAATCCAAATCCTTTGGTAGAAAATCTTGGACTACTTTCAAACATGTTTGAGTCCTAGGTTATTTTTTTCAATTTTTCTTAAAAATTCTTATTGGATTCCAATCTCTTCTGTACTTGTTTGTTTGGGAAGAGTGTTTTAAGGAATCCTTGGTTGTTCTATTTAAGAAAAGAAAAAAAAAGGGTAGTGAACCTTGTTGAATCCGAAGCTAGGGAACCGAGATGGATCCAAATCCAAAGTTGGATGAGAGCCTCGTTGAAACTCGAATGCTGGAGAACCTTGAGTGAATCCAAACCCTTAGAAACCAAAAAAAGTGAACCATGACCTATTTTGGCTCGTTGGAGTTAAAATTGAGAAGGCATGATGGATCCAAATTCTTTTGTGTTAAAAGAGGTGAACCATGACCTGATTTACTCATTGGAGTTAAAGTCAAGAAGGTATGATGAATCCAAACTCTTTTGGGATTAAAGAAGTGAACCATGACCTGATTTACTCATAGAAGTAAAATCGAGAAGGCATGATGAATCCAAGTTCTTTAAATCCAAGTTTTCAAAAACATTGGACCTCTAGTATTTACAAAGTCCATGGTAAAAATTTTCAAAACAAAAAAAAGGGATGAATCTTAGTCAGTTTTCTTTCTTATGAATGAAAAACAATTAATGACATTGATTCATCCGGTTTTGTTTTCTCAAAAGGATTGGCTTTTGTTTAAAGTTTTCCATTCTTGTTAAAATAAGTGGATAATTCCAAAGACCATCGCTAGAATCCAATCTCTCAAATGAGAGTAAAGTCCTTTGTGGTAAGAGCCATGAAGAGAAAAATCCCAACCACTAACCTTTGTTTTTCTTAGGAATGGAAGAATGTGAGTGGTGGAAGAAGAGGTCAAATCTCAAGAAGATCGACCAATCAAAACAATGGTTCAACAACAAGTCACTATCCTAACCGGTTTAGCATAAAGGGCTACTCTCTAAACACTAATATTTCCAATATACTTAGTGTACCAATTATTTTTTAATCTTGTTTCTTTAGTTTCTCTTATTTGCAATCTATCTTTCATCTAAACTTCCTTATCCCTCACGTTGAGTACTTTAAAATTTTAAATCTCATGATGAAGGTTTAGAGGAGGAAAGCGTGAATATTCTAACGGGGAAATATTAGATGATGAAGAGGCCAAATGAAGATTAAATGAAGTAAAGAAGTATGATTGGTGACACAAGGAAGCTGTGGGAGTTAGTGTTCATTTGGTACCGGTTTGAAGTGTTCATCTTTTACGTTTTTCAAGCTTGCCTTTCGGAGTCCCTCCAACCAAGCTTGAGGGGGAGAAAGAACCGAAAAGAAGGCAAGAATCTTTAAGCAAACCAAGCCGAGTTGAGACTAGACTGCACCGCACTAAAAGATGTTGAAGGTTCGTGCTCACTCGTGGACAAGTTGATAGAGGGGCCACACCGTTGGAAACAAGTTGTAGGTTCGTGCTCACTTGTGGACGAGTTGATAGAGGGACCGCATCATAGGAGACAAATTGTCCCACTAGAAGACGGGTCACTTTACTAAAGATCAAAACCGGGTCACTTGCAAAGACAAGCTAGCAAAGACAAGCTCGCAAAGACAAGGGCAATGGTTGAGACAAAGCAAAGAGGCATGTGAGTTAGAAACGAAGCTAAGGCATCTCCATCACCATGAAGAAAACCAAGTTGTATGGATCATACTCACCTTAAGGTTGGTTTATCTTTCGGAAGTGAGGAAAATAAGGAGATAAAATCAGAGCATACACAAGTGGTGCTCCCCAACCCAATAAATCAACAAAGAGGAAGAAACCATCATCCAAAGGAATTAGGTTGTTTCTATCCTCTCTCTCCATTTAAATTCTCTATGCAAAGTGTGATCATTTCTACCATTAAAATTGGAGTAAATTGATACATTTTGTCAATTTTTCTTGCGAGGAGCAATGTGCATAAAGGACTTCAAACCCAAAAGATCGTCTTTCCTTATTCTCAAGCCAATCGTGAGGGAGAGCATTCAAAGCATTGATCAAGATTTGGAATCCACAAATGGTGAACCCAAGAAGGATGACCCGAGAGCTAAGACTCAAGCATGGTGAACCCAAGAGGAAGACCGAAGTGATTACCAAAGAATGAAATCAACAAATCTTTGCAAGACTACAACAAGTGAAGATTAAGTTGCGACATTCTTCACAAAGGTTACAAGACCTTTTCATGTCCTTGGTCAAAGGTCCCCTAGATCCGTGAAGGCCATACTCTTTTTCCCTTATAAGGTTTTGTCCCAAAGGGTTTTCCTTATAAGGTTTTTAATGAGGTGGTACTCACGGGTCAATCCAAACTTAGCCTCCATTCTCAAGTTCACTATGGTTAAGTTTGAGGGGGAGTATTGATCAAGAAGACCAGCCAGGCCTTGCAAGACCAAACCATCCCGACCGTATGAATTTTGTACGGACTTGTACGGATTGTACGGACCGTGCAAAATCCGGGATTCCCCAAAATATCTCCAAACATTCTAAAATGAAGAAACAAGAATGTGCAAAACTCGGGATAAAGTATTTTCAGGATTTAGGGATCGTGCAAAACTCGGGTGCAAAAGGACATGGATAGCTGGCAATGAATCTAGCCAAAGGAGTGTCCTAATGCAACCTTATCCAACCGGTCAAAGCAAAGAGGGCTGGAGCAAGGCTGGCAATCTTATCCACATGGTCAAAAGGAGCCTCCAAGACTAAGCCCTTATTGGCTAGTTTGAATTAAAGCATTTCTATTGGTTGTTGCATTTTGAATTTACTTAGAGAAAACCCTAGATTTTTCTCTATAAATGTAATGCCTCATTATCAATGAAATGCTAGACCCTTTGGGGTCCCATTCTCTCATTCTCCACGAAATCTCTCTCATTTTATTCTTCTTAGTCTCATTTACATGCTTATTCTCTTAGTTCATACTTGCATATTCTCGATGTCATTTACATTATTCTCTCATGTTTAATCTCTTATATTCCGCATAATCTCTCTAATTCTTACAGTATGGTTTCTGGAAACTCTCTTCATGCTCAAAACATTTCAAAGCCTTTGATCGTAGATTCTGGTGCATAACATCATATGATAAGTGATGCACATCTAATGAATAACATAAAACCGGCTGTAGGTAATGTCATTATAGCAAATGGAGATAGTATTCCTATTGATGGAGTATGAAATCTTAGGTTATTTGGAAAAGATTCAAACGCTTTCTACATGCCTAAGTTTACTTCAAATTTGTTATCCGTAAAGAAAGTTACATCTGATTTGAATTGTTATGCTATATTTGGTCCTAATGATGTACACTTTCAGGATATTGAGACCATGAATCTACTCGGAAAAGGAGTAGCAAAGGAGGAGCTGTATGTTCTTGAAAATAACAAGCTGGACTCCAATTTATTTTGTAGTTTTAGTCTGAATATTTCTAATGTTAGTAGTTCAATTTGGCATGCAAGGCTAGGTCATCCGCACTCTAGAGCATTAGAACTATTGTTGCCTAGGATTTCTTTCAAAAATGATGAATGTGAAGCTTGTATACTTGGCAAATATTGTAAATCTGTGTTTTCCAAGTCTCCAACTATCTATGAAAAGTGTTTTGATTTAATTCATTCTGATATTTGGACCTCACCATGTGAATCTAGAGAACATCATAAATACTTTGTCACCTTCATAGATGAAAAATCAAAATATACATGGCTAACACTTCTTCCATCCAAAGATAGAGTTCTAGAAGCATTTAGAAATTTTCAAGCATATGTGACTAACCATTATAATGCCAAGATTAAAATTTTTAGATCAGATAATGGTGGAGAGTACACAAGCCATGCCTTCAAACAACACTTAGCAAACCATGGGATAGTCCATCAAACCAGCTGCCCATACACTCCTCAGCAAAATGGAGTTGCTGAAAGAAAGAATAGGCACTTAATGGAAGTGGCCCGGTCTATGATGTTCCACACAAGTGTTCCCCAGAGATTTTGGGGAGATGCTGTGGTTTCAGCATGCTATTTGATCAATCGAATGCCAACAAAAATTTTGGATGATCACTCTCCATTTGAGGTATTAAACAACTCTAAACCCGCCATTAACCACTTACGTGTGTTTGGGTGTGTTTGTTTTGTATTAATCCCAGGAGAACAAAGAAACAAGTTGGAAGCTAAAAGTGTGAAGAGCATGTTCATTGGATACTCCACAACACAAAAAGGTTACAAATGCTTTTTCCGGAAACAAGGAAGATTCTAGTCTCAAGGGACGTGAAGTTTGTTGAAACGAAAGGGTTCTATGATGAGAAGAACTGGAAAGAATTGGAGAATCTATCATCCTCATCATCAGACCGAGCTAGCAATTTGAGAAAAATCTTAGAGAACCTTGGATTACATCAGCCAGAAGCTAGTACAAGTACATCTCAATCAAATGAAGAAACTATACCCTTTGATCCTGAGAGAGGTAATAAACAAGAGGATCTAGTAGTGGCTCAACAAGACTCAACAATTCATGATCAAAATGAATCAGAAGTTCGCAATGAAGCGGTTCATGATCAAAGTGAAGGGAGTCCGGAAAGTCAAGAAGAAGCTCAAACCTCAGATTCTGACTTTGAAGGGCCAGAACCTCAAGTTCAAGATCAAGAAGAGGGTTTAAGGAGAAGTACAAGACAAAGGTTTGGACCAGAACATTGGAAGCAAACCCGAGTGTACTACAACAACAAGGCAGTTGCTCATCCCATTCAAGCTGTTTGCACTCTAGCTCATTTCCCATTGGAACATCAAGCCTACATGGGCAAGTTGGATGAAGCTGAGATTCCAACAACCTATGAAGAAGCCAAGGAGCTTAAAGTATGGAGAGATGCTATTGGTGAAGAAAAGAAAGCTATGGAAATCAACCACACTTGGGATGAAGCTGAACTGCCAAAAGGGAAGAAGGCCGTAAGCTCTAGATGGATCTTCACTATCAAGTATAGAAGTGATGGAGAAATAGAGCGTTACAAGGCTAGGCTGGTGGCTAGAGGATTTACTCAAACCTATGGAGAGGACTACCTTGACACATTTGCACCTGTGGCAAAACTTCATACGGTAAGAGTTATTTTATCCTTAGCTACTAACTTGGAATGGGATCTTTGGCAGATGGACGTCAAGAATGCATTCTTGCAAGGGGAACTAGAGGATGAAGTCTACATGACTCCACCACCAGGCTTGGAGGACTCAATTACACCAGGAAAGGTGTTGAGACTCAAGAAAGCAATCTATGGACTGAAGCAATCTCCTCGAGCATGGTACCACAAGTTGAGTACAACACTCAAGAGTAAAGGCTTCAAGAAGTTCGAGGCAGATCATACACTTTTCACCTTGCAAAGCCAAGAAGGTATTGTAGTCATTCTCATTTATGTGGATGATATTATCATCTCTCGGAATGACAAGGTAGGTATCAAAGATAAAAAACATATTTAAAATCTGTGTTTGATATTAAAGATCTTGGAGAGTTGAAATATTTTCTAGGGATTGAAGTCTATAGGTCCAATGAAGGACTCTTCTTATCCCAAAGGAAGTACACTCTTGATCTATTGGCTGGGGCAGGAAAGCTAGGAGCCAAACCAGCAAAGACTCCCTTAGAAGAAGGATACAAAGTCATACGAGAGGGGGAGCTTGAAGATAAATCTTTTGAAGATGTCAAGCAATATCGGAGAATGGTTGGTAAGTTGATTTATCTTACCATAACTCGTCCTGATTTGTGTTTTGCTGTGAACCAGGTGAGTCAACATATGCAAGCTCCAAAAGTGCACCATTGGAGCATGGTGGATCGGATTCTCAAATATCTCAAAGGAGCTCCAGGTCAAGGCATTTGGATGGGTTGTAACAAAAGCACAAAAATTGTGGGTTATTGTGATGCTGACTGGGCTGGAGACAAAACGGATAGAAGATCCACCACTGGGTATTGCACATTCATTGGAGGTAACCTGGTCACTTAGAAGAGCAAGAAACAAAAGGTTGTGTAATGTTCAAGTGCTGAAGCTGAGTATAGAGCAATGAGGAAGCTCACAAATGAGCTAACATGGCTGAAAGCTCTTCTCAAGGATTTGGGCATTGAATCACCAGATCCAATCACAATGCATTGTGACAACCAAGCTGCTATTCACATTGCGTCCAACTCAGTGTTCCATGAGAGGACAAAACATATTGAAGTAGATTGTCATAAGGTACGAGAGATGGTGGAGAAAAGGGTCATTCTTCCATGTTTTACAAGGAGTTCAGAACAATTGCCAGACATTTTTACCAAGGCAACGAGTTTAAAAGTGTGTGAGTTCATCCATTCAAAGCTTGGACTCATAGATATGTCTCGACCATGATTTCCTTAGCCATGGAGTCCACACTCTTTTTCCCTTAGTATGGTTTTGTCCCATGAGGTTTTCCATACTAAGGTTTTTAATGAGGTGGGTCATCATGGTTCCAAGCTTAACCTTTGGTTTCTCTACGGTTAACCTTGAGGGGGAGTGTTGAATAATGAGAGAATACATTAGCTTAAGACCCAATGAAGAGAAGAGGCCTTATTCAACATATGCAAGTCCATTAAGAAGTCTTCTAGAAGGATGAAGACTTTGGGTGCACAAGTGGGTGTCTCGGGAAGTGTGAAAAGGAAGGAGATGTGTTTGAATTTCAAATAAGAGATTGGAGGGAAATTTAATGTTGTGAAACCCTTCTACACCTTCTATTTTCGTGGCTCCCCTCTATATATACATGTTGTACACCCTTTGTAACACTTAATCAATTATAATGGAAACTTCTCTTTATCTCTCATTCTATTGTTTCTCTTTCAAGCACTCTCAAACTCTCAAATCTTCTATTCCGCAAATTCAACAAGATGCCTATTCTTTCTTTCAGCTACACCATTTTTTTGAGGTGTGTATGGGCAGCTCGTTTGGTGGATTATTCCATGCTTAGTTAGGTGTTCTTTGAACTTGTGGCTTGTATATTCCCCTCTAGTAACCGTTCGAAGTACCTTAACATTTGTTTTGAATTGATTAGTAATGTAGTTCTGAAAATTAATGAAAGCGTCGAATACTCTATGTTTAGATGGCAGTAAGGTGATCCAAGTGTATTTCGACTTTTCATCAATAAATGTCACAAAGTACTTATTATTATCTCTTGATAAACATGGGGAAGTCCCTACATCTGAATAGACCAAATCAAAACATTTTTCATATATAGTAAAGGACTTAGGAAATACATTTTTACAATGTTTTCCTAAAATACAAGACTCACAAACCGTGTTATTAAACAAAATATTAGGCAATATTATTTCCAAGGAACTCGAGTGAGGATGTCCCAATCTAGCGTGCCATATTGCTTTAGAACTACTAGCTAAGTATGAAGTAAAACTTGATAAAGTAGGATCGCTTCAAGAATCTTCTAAGATGTATAAGTCTCCTTTTGTGTTTCTTTCTCCAAGAACCTTTCCGGTCTTAATATCCTGAAAATAGAAACTATTAGGTCCAAAGATAGCATAAGCATCAAGATCAGTAGTGGCTCTCTTAACCAATACAAGATTCGAAGTGAAAGATGGCATGTAGAAAGCTGAGGAGCACTAATTTCTTCACTCTCATGGTGTTGACTAACCATTGGCTCCATTCCACTTATTTCTTCTTCTTCTTGATGAGCTTGGTCTTGATTACATTTATCCAAGTTGTTTGTTTCTTCCTCACTGTTATTTTCAGAATTTGGTCTTTCTTGTGGCTCATGATCTGGTTGTTCTTGATGACAGTCTCGAGGAGCCGGATTTCTAAGATGATTGAGTAGGAACTCTAAGCTGGCGGCTCTATCCGAAAGAGAACGGGCTAGGTCTTTAACACTATCCCAATTTTGCTTCTTGTCAAAGAAACCCTGGTTTTCTATGAACTTTACCTCTCTTGAAACAAGGGTTCACTTCCGGATGGGGTCATAGCACTTATACCTCTTTTGAATGGTAGAATAGCCTATGAATACACATTTTGTCCCTCTGAGTACCTGGGACAAATACAAATCACAAACACCCAAGAACACGTAAGTGATTGATAAACGGTTTATTGTGATTTAAAACTTCAAAGGTAGAGACATCCTTAGAACTATTGTTGGAATTCGGTTGATAAGATAGCAAGCCGTCATGACAGCATCTCCCCAGAAGTTTCTTGGTAGGTTGGAATGGAACATCATAGCTCTAGCTACTTCCATGAGATGAATATTCTTTGAACATCATAGGTGTTGTTTGAACTTGTGGCTTGTATATTCCCCTCCAGTATCCGTTCGAAGTACCGTAACATTTGTTTTGAATTGATTAGTAATGTAGTTCTGAAAATTAATGAAAGCGTCAAATACCCTATCTTTAGATGGCATTAAGGTGATCCAAGTGTATTTCAACTTTTCATCAATAAATGTCACAAAGTACTTATTATTATCTCTTGATAAACATGGAGAAATCCATACATCCGAGTAGACCAAATCAAAACATTTTTCATATATGGTAGAGGACTTAGGAAATACATTTTTACAATGTTTTCCTAAAATACAAGACTCACAAACCGAGTTATTAAACAAAATATTAGGCAATATTATTTCCAAGGTACGCGAGTGAGGATGTCCCAATCTATCTTGCCATATTTCATTAGAACTACTAGCTAAGCATGGATTAAAACTTGATAAAGTAGGATTACTTGAAGAATCTTCTAAGATGTAATTTCCTTCTCCAAGAACCTTTCCGGTCTTAATATCCTTGAAATGGAAACTACTAAGTCCAAAGATAGCATAAGCATTAAGATCAGTAGTGGCTCTCTTAACCGATAAAAAATTCAAAGTGAAAGATGGCATGTAGAAAGCTGAGGAGCACTAATTTCTTCACTCTCATGGTTTTGACTAACCATTGGCTCCATTCCTCCTATTTCTTCTTCTTGATCATGAACTTAGTCTTGATTACCATTATCCAAGTTGTTTGCTTCTTCTTCATTGTTATTTTAAGAATTTGGTCCTTCTTGTGGGTCATGATCTGGTTGCTCTTGATGAGAGTCTCTTGTAGGCGGATTTCCCAGATGATTGAGTAAGAAATCTAAGCTGGCGGCTCTATCTGGAGGAGAACGGGCTAGGTCTTTAACACTATCCCAATTTAGCTTTATGTCAAACAAACCCTGGTTATCTGTGAACTTTACTTCTCTTGAAATCAGGGTTCACTTCCGGATGGGGTCATTGTAAGATTTTAGAGATTATAAATGAGAGATTTTGAGATAAAATAGAAGGAAAACAATAGTAGAACATTAGAGAAGAATTTCTTATTGATCTTTGTGAATTACATAGCATATTTATAGGAGAGTTACAAGGGAACCTAGGTTTAACTTTAATTTGAACCAGCCAATAGGAGAGTAGTCTTGGGAGCGCCCTTGACCATGCCAGCCTGTTCCAGCCTGGTTCCAGCCCTTCCTTGACCAAATGGATAAGAAGGAAGACCAAGGATAAGACCCAATGCACCTGGAGGCTCTAGTGACTTGGTGCATGATCCAAACATTGCTCAGCTTCTAGAAGACTCTAGAAGACTCTCCAAGACTCTCCAAGACTTCCATAAACGTTCCGGAGGCTCTTTTAGGTCGTACGGTCTTGTACGGCATTGTACGGATCTGTACAGACTTGTACGGATTTGTACGGACTTGTACGGATCCGTACGGACTTGTACGGACTTGTACGGATCCGTACGGACTTGTACGGACTTGTACGGACACCCAAATCCAACCATCTTCCCTAAGCTCCCTTGATGATATGCTTGATTAATACTCCCCCTCAAACTTAGCCGGAGTGTCGGAATGAAGGCTAAGTTTGGGAACCGGGACTACCACCTCATTAAAAACCTTACCAAGGAAAGCCCAGTGGGACAAAACCTTGGTAAGGGAAAAAGATTGTGGTCTTCCCGAAACAGGCAAGTATTATCAAGGATGAGTAAGGTCTACTAACCCAAGTTTGCTATAGATGTGGTTGCAAACTTTGAGGCTAGCAGGCTTGGTGAAGATGTCAGCTAGCTGGTCTTCATTCTTGGTGTAGCATGGAAGTATCACTCTTTCTATGATCTTCTTTCTAACCTTGTGGTAGTCGATCTCAATGTGCTTGGTCCTCTCGTGAAATACCGGATTCGTTGCTATATGAATGGCTGCCTCATTGTCACAATGCATCGTGATAGGACTTGAAGTTTCTATGCCGAGATCTTTGAGAAGTGCTTTCAACCAAACTAATTCATTTGTCAGCTTCCTCATTGC
This sequence comes from Cardamine chenopodiifolia, assembly GCA_963922655.1. NCBI lineage: Eukaryota > Viridiplantae > Streptophyta > Magnoliopsida > Brassicales > Brassicaceae > Cardamine > Cardamine chenopodiifolia. Next base: position 5,852,452 of record OZ000479.1, read on the forward strand.
TCTATATTCTGACTCTGCACTCGAGCATGACACAAGCTTCTGCTTCTTAGACTTCCAGGTCACTAGATTGCCTCCAATGAAAGTACAGTAGCCAGTTGTAGACTTTCTATCCATAGTGTCTCCAGCATAGTCTGCATAGCAATATCCAACTATCTCAGTGTTGCCATTCTTCCCCATCCAGATTCCTTGGCCTGGTGATCCTTTGATGTATCTCAAAATTCTTTCCACCATGTTCCAATGATGCATAGTTGGTTCCTTCATATGTTGGCTAACCTGATTCACAGCAAAACATAAGTCAGGCCGTGTAATAGTCAAGTAGATGAGCTTACCAACTAGGCGCCGATATTGTGCTGGGTCTTCAAATGGCTTGTCAAGCGAATCATCTTCTTTCTCCCCCTTTCTCTTAACCTTGTAGCCATCTTCAAGTGGAGTCTTAGCTGGTTTGGATCCTAGCTTTCATGTCTCCTGCAATAAATCAAGAGAATATTTCCTTTGTGATAGAAATAGGCCTTCCGTGGATCGCCATATCTCTATCCCTAGGAAATACTTGAGTTCTCCCAAGTCCTTGATATCAAAAACAGACTTAAGGAAGGATTTGGTTTCTTGAACCCCAACTTGATCACTACCTGAGATGATCAAGTCATCCACATAAACCAATACCACAATAAGCCCACGGGAGCTCTGGTGAGTGAACAAGGTATGGTCGGTTTTTGACCGGCTAAATCCTCGAGCAACAAGAGTGAAGCTCAGTTTATGATACCAGGCCCTCGGTGATTGCTTTAGTCCATAATTGCCTTTCTTAACCTTAAGACTTTTGCGGGGCTGATTGTGTGCTCTAATCCGGGTGGTGGAGTCATGTACACTTCTTCTTCCAATTCTCCTTGAAGAAAGGCGTTCTTCACGTCCATTTGCCATAGATCCCATGATAGATTTGTGGCTAAGGACAAGATAACCCTAACTGTGTGAAGCTTTGCCACAGGCGCAAAAGTATCGGTATAATCAGCTCCATATGTCTGGGTGAAACCTCTAGCTACCAATCTGGCTTTGTACCGCTCAATCTCCCCATTAGATTGATATTTTATTGTAAATACCCACTTGGAACTTACTGCCTTCTTTCCCTTTGGAAGCTCCGTTTCATCCCAAGTATGATTCTTATCCATTGCTCCTATCTCAGCACCCACAGCAGCTAACCATTCTTTATGTTCTTTTGCTTCTTCATAGGAGCTCAGAATTTGGTGTTGATCAATCTTCCCAAGGAATGCTTGGTGTTCTGATGGCAAGAGGGCAAGAAAGCAGACCGCTTGGAGAGGATGAGCCACGGCTTGGCTGTTGTAATAGACCCTTGTTTGTTTCCAATGATCTGGTCCATACATCAACCTTGTGCTTCTTCTAAGCTGAGGAGCACTAATTTCTTCACGCTCATGGTCTTGACTGTAAGATTTTAGAGATTATAAATGAGAGATTTTGAGATAAACTAGAAGGAAAACCATAGTAGAACATTAGAGAAGAATTTCTTATTGATCTTTGTGAATTACATAGCATATTTATAGGAGAATTACAAGGGAACCTAGGTTTAACTTTAGTTTGGACCAGCCAATAGGAGAGTAGTCTTGGGAGCGCCCTTGACCATGCCAACCTGTTCCAGCCTGGTTCCAGCCCTTCCTTGACCAAATGGATAAGAAGGAAGACCAAGGACAAGCCCCAATGCACCTGGACGCTCTAGTAACTTGGTGCATGATCCGAACACTGCCCAGCTTCTAGAAGACTCTAGAAGACTCTCCAAGACTTCCTTAAACGTTCTGGAGGCTCCCTTAGGTCGTACGGTCTTGTACGGCCTTGTACGGATCCGTACGGACTTGTACGGACTTGTACGGACACCCAAATCCAACCATCTTCCCTAAGCTCTCTTGATGATATGCTTGATTAATACTCCCCCTCAAACTTAGCTAGAGTGTCGGAATGAAGGCTAAGTTTGGGAACCGGGACTACCACCTCATTAAAAACCTTACCAAGGAAAACCAAGTGGGACAAAACCTTGGTAAGGGAAAAAGAGTGTGGTCTTCCCGGAACAGGCAAGTATTATCAAGGATGAGTAAGGTCTACTAACCCAAGTTTGCTATAGATGTGGTTGCAAACTTTGAGGCTAGCAGCCTTGGTGAAGATGTCAGCCAGCTGGTCTTCACTCTTGGTGTAGCATGGAAGTATCACTCCTTCTATGATCTTCCCTCTAACCTTGTGGCTGTCGATCTCAATGTGCTTGGTCCTCTCGTGAAATACCGGATTCGTTGCTATATGAATGGCTGCCTGATTGTCACAATGCATCGTGATAGGACTTGAAGTTTCTATGCCGAGATCTTTGAGAAGTGCTTTCAACCAAACTAATTCATTTGTCAGCTTCCTCATTGCTCTATATTCTGACTCTGCACTCGAGCATGACACAACCTTCTGCTTCTTAGACTTCCAGGTCAGTAGATTGCCTCTAGTGAAAGTATAGTAGCCAGTTGTGGACTTTCTATCCATAGTGTCTCCAGCATAGTCTGAATCGCAATATCCAACTATCTTAGTGTTGCCATTCTTCCCCATCCAGATTCCTTGGCCTGGTGATCCTTTGATGTATCTCAAAATTTTTTCCACCATGTTCCAATGATGCACGGTTGGTTCCTTCATATGTTGGCTAACCTGATTCACAGCAAAACATAAGTCAGGCCGTGTAATAGTCAAGTAGATGAGCTTACCAACTAGGCGCCGATATTGTGCTGGGTCTTCAAATGGCTTGTCAAGCGGATCATCTTCTTTCTCCCCCTTTCTCTTGACCTTGTAGCCATCTTCAAGTGGAGTCTTAGCTGGTTTGGATCCTAGCTTTCCTGTGTCCTGCAATAAATCAAGAGAATATTTCCTTTGTGATAGAAATAGGCCTTCCGTGGATCGCCATATCTCTATCCCTAGGAAATACTTGAGTTCTCCCAAGTCCTTGATATCAAAAACAGACTTAAGGAAGGATTTGGTTTCTTGAACCCCAACTTGATCACTACCTGAGATGATCAAGTCATCCACATAAACCAATACCACAATAAGCCCACGGGAGCTCTGGTGAGTGAACAAGGTATGGTCGGCTTCTGACCGGCTAAATCCTCGAGCAACAAGAGTGAAGCTCAGTTTATGATACCAGGCCCTCGGTGATTGCTTTAGTCCATAAATTACCTTTCTTAACCTTAAGACTTTTCCGGGGCTGATTGTGTGCTCTAATCCGGGTGGTGGAGTCATGTACACTTCTTCTTCCAATTCTCCTTGAAGAAAGGCGTTCTTCACGTCCATTTGCCATAGATCCCATGATAGATTTGTGGCTAAGGACAAGATAACCCTAACTGTGTGAAGCTTTGCCACTGGCGCAAAAGTATCAATATAATCAGCTCCATATGTCTGGGTGAAACCTCTAGCTACCAATCTGGCTTTGTACCGCTCAATCTCCCCATTAGATTGATATTTTATTGTAAATACCCACTTGGAACTTACTGCCTTCTTTCTCTTTGGAAGCTCCGTTTCATCCCAAGTATGATTCTTATCCATTGCTCCTATCTCAGCATCCACAGCAGCTAACCATTCTTTGTGTTCTTTTGCTTCTACATAGGAGCTCGAAATTTGGTGTTGATCAATCTTCACAAGGAATGCTTGTTGTTCTGATGGCAAGAGGGCAAGAGAACAGACCGCTTGGAGAGGATGAGCCACGGCTTGGCTGTTGTAATAGACCCTTGTTTGTTTCCAATGATCTGGTCCATACTTCAGCGTTGTGCTTCTTCTAAGCTGAGGAGCACTAATTTCTTCACGCTCATGGTCTTGACTGTAAGATTTTAGAGATTATAAATGAGAGATTTTGAGATTAACTAGAAGGAAAACCATAGTAGAACATTAGAGAAGAATTTCTTATTGATCTTTGTGAATTACATAGCATATTTATAGGAGAATTACAAGGGAACCTAGGTTTAACTTTAGTTTGGACCAGCCAATAGGAGAGTAGTCTTGGGAGCGCCCTTGACCATGCCAACCTGTTCCAGCCTGGTTCCAGCCCTTCCTTGACCAAATGGATAAGAAGGAAGACCAAGGACAAGCCCCAATGCATCTGGACGCTCTAGTGACTTGGTGCATGATCCGAACATTGCCCAGCTTCTAGAAGACTCTAGAAGACTCTCCAAGACTTCCTTAAACGTTCCGGAGGCTCCCTTAGGTCGTACAGTCTTGTACGGCCTTGATTAATACTCCCCCTCAAACTTAGCTGGAGTGTCGAAATAAAGGCTAAGTTTGGGAACCGGGACTACCACCTCATTAAAAACCTTACCAAGGAAAACCCTGTGGGACAAAACCTTGGTAAGGAAAAAAGAGTGTGGTCTTTCCGGAACAGGCAAGTATTATCAAGTATGAGTAAGGTCTACTAACCCAAGTTTGCTATAGATGTGGTTGCAAACTTTGAGGCTAGCAGCCTTGGTGAAGATGTCAGCCAGCTGGTCTTCACTCTTAGTGTATCATGGAAGTATCACTCCTTCTATGATCTTCTCTCTAACCTAGTGGCAGTCGATCTCAATGTGCTTGGTCCTCTCGTGAAATACCGGATTCGTTCCAATGATGCACGGTTGGTTCCTTCATATGTTGGCTAACCTGATTCACAGCAAAACATAAGTCAGGCCGTGTAATAGTCAAGTAGATGAGCTTACCAACTAGGCGCCGATATTGTGCTGGGTCTTCAAATGGCTTGTCAAGCGGATCATCTTCTTTCTCCCCCTTTCTCTTGACCTTGTAGCCATCTTCAAGTGGAGTCTTAGCTGGTTTGGATCCTAGCTTTCCTGTCCCCTGCAATAAATCAAGAGAATATTTCCTTTGTGATAGAAATAGGCCTTCCGTGGATCGGCATATCTCTATCCCTAGGAAATACTTGAGTTCTCCCAAGTCCTTGATATCAAAAACAGACTTAAGGAAGGATTTGGTTTCTTGAACCCCAACTTGATCACTACCTGAGATGATCAAGTCATCCACATAAACCAATACCACAATAAGCCCACGGGAGCTCTGGTGAGTGAACAAGGTATGGTCGGCTTCTGACCGGCTAAATCCTCGAGCAACAAGAGTGAAGCTCAGTTTATGATACCAGGCCCTCGGTGATTGCTTTAGTCCATAAATTACCTTTCTTAACCTTAAGACTTTTCCGGGGCTGATTGTGTGCTCTAATCCGGGTGGTGGAGTCATGTACACTTCTTCTTCCAATTCTCCTTGAAGAAAGGCGTTCTTCACGTCCATTTGCCATAGATCCCATGATAGATTTGTGGCTAAGGACAAGATAACCCTAACTGTGTGAAGCTTTGCCACTGGCGCAAAAGTATCAATATAATCAGCTCCATATGTCTGGGTGAAACCTCTAGCTACCAATCTGGCTTTGTACCGCTCAATCTCCCCATTAGATTGATATTTTATTGTAAATACCCACTTGGAACTTACTGCCTTCTTTCCCTTTGGAAGCTCTGTTTCATCCCAAGTATGATTCTTATCCATTGCTCCTATCTCAGCATCCACAGCAGCTAACCATTCTTTGTGTTCTTTTGCTTCTTCATAGGAGCTCGGAATTTGGTGTTGATCGATCTTCCCAAGGAATGCTTGGTGTTCTGATGGCAAGAGGGCAAGAGAACAGACCGCTTGGAGAGGATGAGCCACGACTTGGCTGTTGTAATAGACCCTTGTTTGTTTCCAATGATCTGGTCCATACATCAACCTTGTGCTTCTTCTAAGCTGAGGAGCACTAATTTCTTCATGCTCATGGTCTTGACTGTAAGATTTTAGAGATTATAAATGAGAGATTTTGAGATAAACTAGAAGGAAACCCATAGTAGAACATTAGAGAAGAATTTCTTATTGATCTTTGTGAATTACATAGCATATTTATAGGAGAATTACAAGGGAACCTAGGTTTAACTTTAATTTGAACCAGCCAATAGGAGAGTAGTCTTGGGAGTGCCCTTGACCATGCCAGCCTGTTCCAGCCTGGTTCCAGCCCTTCCTTGACCAAATGGATAAGAAGGAAGACCAAGGACAAGCCCCAATGCACCTGGACGCTCTAGTGACTTGGTGCATGATCCGAACATTGCCCAGCTTCTAGAAGACTCTAGAAGACTCTCCAAGACTTCCTTAAACGTTCCGGAGGCTCGCTTAGGTCGTACGGTCTTGTACGGCCTTGTACGGATCCGTACGGACTTGTACGGACTTGTACGGACACCCAAATCCAACCATCTTCCCTAAGCCCTCTTGATGATATGCTTGATTAATACTCCCCCTCAAACTTAGCTAGAGTGTCGGAATGAAGGCTAAGTTTGGGAACTGGGACTATCACCTCATTAAAAACCTTACCAAGGAAAACCCAGTGGGACAAAACCTTGGTAAGGAAAAAAGAGTGTGGTCTTTCCGGAACAGGCAAGTATTATCAAGTATGAGTAAGGTCTACTAACCCAAGTTTGCTATAGATGTGGTTGCAAACTTTGAGGCTAGCAGCCTTGGTGAAGATGTCAACCAGCTGGTCTTCACTCTTGGTGTAGCATGGAAGTATCACTCCTTCTATGATCTTCTCTCTAACCTAGTGGCAGTCGATCTCAATGTGCTTGGTCCTCTCGTGAAATACCGGATTCGTTCCAATGATGCACGGTTGGTTCCTTCATATGTTGGCTAACCTGATTCACAGCAAAACATAAGTCAGGCCGTGTAATAGTCAAGTAGATGAGCTTACCAACTAGGCGCCGATATTGTGCTGGGTCTTCAAATGGCTTGTCAAGCGGATCATCTTCTTTCTCCCCCTTTCTCTTGACCTTGTAGCCATCTTCAAGTGGAGTCTTAGCTGGTTTGGATCCTAGCTTTCCTGTCCCCTGCAATAAATCAAGAGAATATTTCCTTTGTGATAGAAATAGGCCTTCCGTGGATCGGCATATCTCTATCCCTAGGAAATACTTGAGTTCTCCCAAGTCCTTGATATCAAAAACAGACTTAAGGAAGGATTTGGTTTCTTGAACCCCAACTTGATCACTACCTGAGATGATCAAGTCATCCACATAAACCAATACCACAATAAGCCCACGGGAGCTCTGGTGAGTGAACAAGGTATGGTCGGCTTCTGACCGGCTAAATCCTCGAGCAACAAGAGTGAAGCTCAGTTTATGATACCAGGCCCTCGGTGATTGCTTTAGTCCATAAATTGCCTTTCTTAACCTTAAGACTTTTGCGGGGCTGATTGTGTGCTCTAATCCGGGTGGTGGAGTCATGTACACTTCTTCTTCCAATTCTCCTTGAAGAAAGGCGTTCTTCACGTCCATTTGCCATAGATCCCATGATAGATTTGTGGCTAAGGACAAGATAACCCTAACTGTGTGAAGCTTTGCCACTGGCGCAAAAGTATCAATATAATCAGCTCCATATGTCTGGGTGAAACCTCTAGCTACCAATCTGGCTTTGTACCGCTCAATCTCCCCATTAGATTGATATTTTATTGTAAATACCCACTTGGAACTTACTGCCTTCTTTCCCTTTGGAAGCTCTGTTTCATCCCAAGTATGATTCTTATCCATTGCTCCTATCTCAGCATCCACAGCAGCTAACCATTCTTTGTGTTCTTTTGCTTCTTCATAGGAGCTCGGAATTTGGTGTTGATCAATCTTCCCAAGGAATGCTTGGTGTTCTGATGGCAAGAGGGCAAGAGAACAGACCGCTTGGAGAGGATGAGCCACGGCTTGGCTGTTGGAATAGACCCTTGTTTGTTTCCAATGATCTGGTCCATACTTCAGCCTTGTGCTTCTTCTAAGCTGAGGAGCACTAATTTCTTCACTCTCATGGTCTTGACTAACCATTGGCTCCATTCCTCCAGTGACTTCTTCTTCATGATGAGCTTGGTCTTGATTACCATTATCTAAGTTGTTTACTTCCTCTTCATTGTTATTTTCAGAATTTGGTTCTCCTTGCGGTTGGTGCTCCGTTTGCTCTTGATGAGAGTCCCTAGGAGCAGGATTTCCCAGATGATTGAGTAAGAACTCTAAGCTGGCGGCTCTATCTGAAGGAGAGCGGCTAGGTCTTTAACACTATCCCAATTCTGCTTCTTGTCAAAGTATCCTTGGTTATCTATGAACTTCACGTCTCTTGAAACCAGGGTACACTTCCGGATGGGGTCATAACACTTATACCCCTTTTGAGTAGTAGAATAGCCTATGAATACACATCTTGTGCTTTTGGCTTCTAGTTTTTCCCTCTGAGTACCTGGGACAAATACAAAACACAAACATCCAAGAACCCGTAAGTGATTGATAAAGGGTTTATTGTGCTTTAAAACTTCAAAGGGAGAGACTTTCTTTAGGACTCTTGTTGGAATTTGGTTGATAATATAGCATGCCGTCATGACTGCATCTCCCGAGAAGTTTCTTGGCAGGTTGGAATGGAACATCATGGCTCTAGCTACTTCCATGAGATGCCTATTCTTTCCTTCAGCTACACCATTTTGTTGAGGTGTGTATAGGCAGCTTGTTTGGTGGATTATTCCATGCTTAGCTAAGTGTTCTTTGAATTTGTGGCTTGTATATTCCCCTCCATTATCCGTTCGAAGTACCTTAACATTTGTTTTGAATTGATTAGTAATGTAGTTCTGAAAATTAATGAAAGTGTCGAATACTCTATGTTTAGATGGCAGTAAGGTGATCCAAGTGTATTTCGACTTTTCATCAATAAATGTCACAAAGTACTTATTATTATCTCTTGATAAACATGGGGAAGTCCCTACATCGGAGTGGACCAAATCAAAACATTTTTCATATATGGTAGAGAACTTAGGAAATACACTTTTACAATGTTTTCCTAAAATACAAGACTCACAAACCGAGTTATTAAATGAAATATTAGGCAATATTATTTCCAAGGCACGCGAGTGAGGATGTCCCAATCTAGCGTGCCTTATTGCATTAGAACTACTAGCTAAGCATGAATTAAAACTTGATAAAGTAGGATTGCTTGAAGAATCTTCTAAGATGTATAAGTCTCCTTTTGTATTTCCTTCTCCAAGAACCCTTCCGGTCTTAATATCCTGAAAATGGAAACTATTAGGCCCAAAGATAGCATAAGCATCAAGATCAGTAGTAGCTCTCTTAACCGATACAAGATTCGAAGTAAAAGATGGCATGTAGAAAGCTTGAGATTCTTTGTCAAATAGTCTTAAACTTCCTATCCCTTTAACCGGTATTTTATCACCATTAGCAATCACTACATTTCCACTAGCAGTTTTAATGTTACTAATCAAATTTGGATTACTAATCATGTGATGAGAAGCTTCGGAATCAATAACAAGAGAAGTGCTAGTTTTAATAGGTTTAGTAGCAAAGTAGGTGATACCGGACTCCTTTAGTGCAACATTGGATCGAATGAGTGCCTCTAGGTTTGACTTGCGCACCACGTCATTCGAGTATGCTACCATGGCCATCTCATCTCCTTGCTTTGAGTTTTCGGTTTGAGGTTGTTTGGTTGCGGTTGAGGAGCTTGGCGCTTCTTGTGCTTGATGAGCTTGAAACTTCCTTGGTTTGAACTCCCTTGGTTGCCAATCTTTGGGCTTGAGATGTGGATGAAGGATCCAGCAATCCTCCCTTGTATGACCATCTTTCTTGCAATGATCGCATGTTTTCCTATTCTTGCCTTTGTAGCCATGACTTGGTTGGTAATTGCCTTTATTAGCCGTTGGGAGTTCTTGTTTTCTACTAAAGAGACCAAAGGACCCTTGTTCCTTTTGAATTTGTGCTCAAACTTCATCAAGGCTAGGGAGCTTCTCCGATCTCAAGATGTGTTTTATGAGGTCATTAAATGCCGGATTGAGTGTGAGAAGTAAACCAAAGACCTTATCTTGTTCTCTCCTTTCTTCAATGATTGAAAAATCCTTAGTGCTTGGACGTAACATCTCTAATTCAGCCCAAAGAGATCTAAATTTCCCAAAGTGTTGAGTAAATTCTAGATCCTCTTGGTTGAGATTGTTGATTGCCCTTTTCACTTCAAAGACCCGGGTTAAGTTGGAGACGTTCCCATAAACAGTCTTTAATTTATCCCAAAGCTCCTTTGCCGTGTCACAATAGGAGTATGCCTCTAGGATTGATGTGTCTAGTGAGTTTTGAAGGAGACCCAACACCGTTTGGTCCTCTTGAAACCATTTGATTTCCTCCTCGGTCTTGGTCTCATTTTCTTCATCTTGTGTGTCTTCTTTTGGGTTTTGTATGATCTCAATGTGTCTCCACAAACCTCTTCCACACAAAGCAGTCTTAGTTGTTCTTGCCTACAGCAAGTAATTGATCCCTTTGAGTGTAACCGGAATGATCATGGTTTTTAGATTTTCCATGATCTTCTTGGTGTTTAATCACAAAGCTAGCAACTTTCTCAACTTAGCACCAATGGATTTGAGGAATTTCTCTAAGAGAGAAATGAAGCTAGCAACGTGAAAGGAAGAAAAAGAAGTGAAAATCACAAAGCTAGCAACTTTCTCAACTCAGCACCAATGGATTTGAGGAATTTCTCTCAGAGAGAAATGAAGCTAGCAGCGTGAGAAAGGAGAAAATAAAGAATAAAAGCTTGGAGAATGACTAGAAATGACAAGAACTGATGGAGAACTGATGGAGAACTGATAGAGAAATGATGGAGAAATGATGGAGAATGATGGAGAAATGATGGAGAATAATGGAGAATAACTAAGAATAAAGCGGAATAGATAGGAGCAAGATCAATGCTCTGATACCATGTAAGATTTTAGAGATTATAAATGAGAGATTTTGAGATAAACTAGAAGGAAAACCATAGTAGAACATTAGAGAAGAATTTCTTATTGATCATTGTGAATTACATAGCATATTTATAGGAGAATTACAAGGGAACCTAGGTTTAACTTTAATTTGAACCAGCCAATAGGAGAGTAGTCTTGGGAGCGCCCTTGACCATGCCAACCTGTTCCAGCCTGGTTCCAGCCCTTCCTTGACCAAATGGATAAGAAGGAAGACCAAAGACAAGCCCCAATGCACCTGGACGCTCTAGTGACTTGGTGCATGATCCGAACATTGCCCAGCTTCTAGAAGACTCTAGAAGACTCTCCAAGACTTCCTTAAACGTTCTGGAGGCTCCCTTAGGTCGTACGGTCTTGTACGGCCTTGTACGGATCCGTACGGACTTGTACGGACTTGTACGGACAACCAAATTCAACCATCTTCCCTAAGCTCCCTTGATGATATGCTTGATTAATACTCCCCCTCAAACTTAGCCGGAGTGTCGGAATGAAGGCTAAGTTTGGGAACCGGGACTACCACCTCATTAAAAACCTTACCAAGGAAAACCCAGTGGGACAAAATCTTGGTAAGGGAAAAAGAGTGTGGTCTTCCCGGAACAGGCAAGTATTATCAAGGATGAGTAAGGTCTACTAACCCAAGTTTGCTATAGATGTGGTTGCAAACTTTGAGGCTAGCAGCCTTGGTGAAGATGTCAGCCAGCTGGTCTCCACTCTTGGTGTAGCATGGAAGTATCACTCCTTCTATGATCTTCTCTCTAACGTTGTGGCAGTCGATCTCAATGTGCTTGGTCCTCTCGTAAAATACCAGATTCGTTGCTATATGAATGACTGCCTGATTGTCACAATGCATCGTGATAGGACTTGAAGTTTCTATGCCGAGATCTTTGAGAAATGCTTTCAACCAAACTAATTCATTTGTCAGCTTCCTCATTGCTTTATATTCTAACTCTGCACTCGAGCATGACACAACCTTCTGCTTCTTAGACTTCTAGGTCACTAGATTGCCTCCAATGAAAGTACAGTAGCCAGTTGTGGACTTTCTATCCATACTGTCTCCAGCATAGTCTGCATCGCAATATCCAACTATCTCAGTGTTGCCATTCTTCCCCATCCAGATTCTAGTGACTTGGTGCATGATCCGAACATTGCCCAGCTTCTAGAAGACTCTAGAAGACTCTCGAAGACTCTCCAAAACTTCCTTAAACGTTCCGTAGGCTCCCTTAGGTCGTACGGTCTTATACGGCCTTGTACGGATCCCTACGGACTTGTACGGACTTGTACGGATCCGTACGAACTTGTACGGACATCCAAATCCAACCATCTTCCCTAAGCTCCCTTGATGATATGCTTGATTAATAGTCATAGCACTTATACCCTTTTTGAGTGGTAGAATAGCCTATGAATACACATCTTGTGCTTTTGGCTTTTAGTTTTGTGCCTCTGAGTACCTGGGACAAATACAAAACACAAAAACCCAAGAACTCGTAAGTGATTGATAAAGGGTTTATTGTGATTAAAAACTTCAAAGGGAGAGACGACCTTTATGACTCTTGTTGTAATTCGGTTGATAAGATAGCAAGCAGTCATGACTGCATCTCCCCAGAAGTTTCTAGGTAGGTTGGAATGGAACATTATAGCTCTAGTTACTTCCATGAGATGAATATTCTTTCCTTCAACTACACCATTTTGTTGAGGTGTGTATGGGCAGCTCGTTTGGGAGATTATTCCATGCTTAGCTAGGTGTTCTTTGAACTTGTGGCTTGTATATTCCCCTCCATTATCCGTTCGAAGTACCTTAACATTTGTTTTGAATTGATTAGTAATGTAGTTCTGAAAATTAATGAAATCGTCAAATACGCTATCTTTAGATGGCAGTAAGGTGATCCAAGTGTATTTCGACTTTTCATCAATAAATGTCACAAAGTACTTATTATTATCTCTTGATAAACATTGGGAAATCCATAAATCCGAGTGGACAAAATCAAAACATTTTTCATATATGGTAGAGGACTTAGGAAATACATTTTTACAATGTTTTCCTAAAATACAAGACTCATAAACCGAGTTATTAAACAAAATATTAGGCAATATTATTTCCGAGGCACGCGAGTGAGGATGTCCCAATCTAGCTTGCCAGATTGCATTAGAACTACTAGCTAAGCATGGATTAAAACTTGATAAAGTAGGATTGCTTGAAGAATCTTCTAACATCTATAAATCTCCTTTTGTGTTTCCTTTTCCAAGAACCTCTCCGGTCTTAGTATCCTGAAAATGGAAACTATTAGGCCCAAAGATAGCATAAGCATCAAGATCTGTAGTGGCTCTCTTAAACGATAAAAAATTCGATGTGAAAGATAGCATGTAGAAAGCTGAGGAGCACTAATTTCTTCACTCTCATGGTCCTGACTAACCATTGGCTCCATTCCTCCTATTTCTTCTTGTCGATCATGAGCTTGGTATTGATTACAATTATCCAAGTTGTTTGCTTCTTCTTCATTGTTATTTTAAGAATTTGGTCCACCTTGTGGGTCATGATCTGGTTGCTCTTGATGAGAGTCTCTTGCAGCCGGATTTCCCAGATGATTGAGTAAGAACTCTAAGCTGACGGCTCTATCTAAAGGAGAACAGGCTAGTTCTTTAACACTATCCCAATTTTGCTTCTTGTCAAAGTAACCCTTGTTTTCTATGAACTTTACCTCTCTTGAAACCAGGGTTCAGTTCCGGATGGGGTCATAGCACTTATACCTCTTTTGAGTGGTACAATAGCCTATGAATACACATCTTGTGCTTTTTGCTTCTATTTTTGTCCCTCTGAGTACCTGGGACAAATACAGAACACAAACACCCAAGAACTCGTAAGTGATTGATAAAGGGTTTATTGTGATTAAAAACTTCAAAGGGAGAGACGACCTTTATGACTCTTGTTGTAATTCGGTAGATAAGATAGCAAGCCGTCATGACTGCATCTCCCCAGAAGTTTCTTGGTAGGTTGGAATGGAACATCATAGCTCTAGCTACTTCCATGAGATGAATATTCTTTCTTTCAACTACACCATTTTCTTGAGGGGGTGTATGGGCAGCTCGTTAGGGAGATTATTCCATGCTTAGCTAGGTGTTCTTTGAACTTGTGGCTTGTATATTCCCCTCCATTATCCGTTCGAAGTAGCTTAACATTTGTTTTGAATTGATATGTAATGTAGTTCTGAAAATTAATGAAAGCGTCAAATACTCTATCTTTAGATGGCAGTAAGGTGATCCAAGTGTATTTCGACTTTTCATCAATAAATGTCACAAAGTACTTATTATTATCTCATGATAAACATTGGGAAGTCCATAAATCCGAGTGGACCAAATTAAAACATTTTCCATATATGGTAGAGGACTTAGGAAATACATTTTTACAATGTTTTCCTAAAATACAAGACTCACAAACCGAGTTATTAAACAAAATATTAGGCAATATTATTTCTAAGGCACGCGAGTGAGGATGTCCCAATCTATCTTGCCATATTGCATTAGAACTACTAGCTAAGCATGGATTAAAACTTGATAAAGTAGGATTGCTTGAAGAATCTTCTAACATCTATAAGTCTCCTTTGTTGTTTCCTTCTCCAAGAACCTTTTCGGTCTTAGTATCCTGAAAATGGAAACTATTAGGCCCAAAGATAGCATAAGCATCAAGATCTGTAGTGGCTCTCTTAACTGATAAAAAATTCGATGTGAAAGATGGCAATTAGAAAGCTGAGGAGCACTAATTTCTTCACTCTCATGGTCCTGACTAACCATTGGCTCCATTCCTCCTATTTCTTCTTCTTGATCATGAGCTTGGTCTTGATTACCGTTATCCAAGTTGTTTGCTTCTTCTTCATTGTTATTTTAAGAATTTGGTCCTTCTTGTGGGTCATGATCTGGTTGCTCTTGATGAGAGTGTCTTGGAGCCGGATTTCCCAGATGATTGAGTAAGAACTCTAAGCTAACGGCTCTATCTAAAGGAGAACAGGCTAGTTCTTTAACACTATCCCAATTTTGCTTCTTGTCAAAGTAACCCTGGTTTTCTATGAACTTTACCTCTCTTGAAACCAGGGTTCAGTTCCGGATGGGGTCATAGCACTTATACCTCTTTTGATTGGTACAATAGCTTATGAATACACATCTTGTGCTTTTTGCTTCTATTTTTGTCTCTCTGAGTACCTGGGACAAATACAGAACACAAACACCCAAGAACTCGTAAGTTATTGATAAAGGGTTTATTGTGATTAAAAACTTCAAAGGGAGAGACGACCTTTATGACTCTTGTTGTAATTCGGTAGATAAGATAGCAAGCCGTCATGACTGCATCTCCCCAGAAGTTTCTTGGTAGGTTGGAATGGAACATCATAGCTCTAGCTACTTCCATGAGATGAATATTCTTTCTTTCAACTACACCATTTTGTTGAGGTGTGTATGGGTAGCTCGTTTGGGAGATTATTCCATGCTTAGCTAGGTGTTCTTTGAACTTGTGGCTTGTATATTCCCCTCCATTATCCGTTTGAAGTACCTTAACATTTGTTTTGAATTGATTAGTAATGTAGTTCTGAAAATTAATGAAAGCGTCAAATACTCTATCTTTAGATGGCAGTAAGGTGATCCAAGTGTATTTCGACTTTTCATCAATAAATGTCACAAAGTACTTATTATTATCTCTTGATAAACATTGGGAAGTCCATAAATCCGAGTGGACCAAATCAAAACATTTTTCATATACGGTAGAGGACTTAGGAAATACATTTTTACAATGTTTTCCTAAAATACAAGACTCACAAACCGAGTTATTAAACAAAATATTAGGCAATATTATTTCCAAGGCACGCGAGTGAGGATGTCCCAATCTAGCTTGCCATATTGCATTAGAACTACTAGCTAAGCATGGATTAAAACTTGATAAAGTAGGATTGCTTGAAGAATCTTCTAACATCTATAAGTCTCCTTTTGTGTTTCCTTCTCCAAGAACCTTTCCGGTCTTAGTATCCTGAAAATGGAAACTATTAGGCCCAAAGATAGCATAAGCATCAAGATCTGTAGTGGCTCTCTTAACCGATAAAAAATTCAATGTGAAAGATGGCATGTAGAAAGCTGAGGAGCACTAATTTCTTCACTCTCTTGGTCCTGACTAACCATTGGCTCCATTCCTCCTATTTCTTCTTCTCGATCATGAGCTTGGTATTGATTACCATTATCCAAGTTGTTTGCTTCTTCTTCATTGTTATTTTAAAAATTTGGTCAACCTTGTGGGTCATGATCTGGTTGCTCTTGACGAGAGTCTCTTGAAGCCGGATTTCCCAGATGATTGAGTAAGAACTCTAAGCTGACGGCTCTATCTAACGGAGAACAGGGTAGTTCTTTAACAATATCCCAATTTTGCTTCTTGTCATAGTAAACCTGGTTTTCTATGAACTTTACCTCTCTTGAAACCAGGGTTCAGTTCCGGATGGGGTCATAGCACTTATACCTCTTTTGAGTGGTACAATAGCTTATGAATACACATCTTGTGCTTTTTGCTTCTATTTTTGTCCCTCTGAGTACCTGGGACAAATACAGAACACAAACACCCAAGAACTCGTAAGTTATTGATAAAGGGTTTATTGTGATTAAAAACTTCAAAGGGAGAGACGACCTTTATGACTCTTGTTGTAATTCGGTAGATAAGATAGCAAGCCGTCATGACTGCATCTCCCCAGAAGTTTCTTGGTAGGTTGGAATGGAACATCATAGCTCTAGCTACTTCCATGAGATGAATATTCTTTCTTTCAACTACACCATTTTGTTGAGGTGTGTATGGGTAGCTCGTTTGGGAGATTATTCCATGCTTAGCTAGGTGTTCTTTGAACTTGTGGCTTGTATATTCCCCTCCATTATCCGTTTGAAGTACCTTAACATTTGTTTTGAATTGATTAGTAATGTAGTTCTGAAAATTAATGAAAGCGTCAAATACACTATCTTTAGATGGCAGTAAGGTGATCCAAGTGTATTTCGACTTTTCATCAATAAATGTCACAAAGTACTTATTATTATCTCTTGATAAACATTGGGAATTCCATAAATCCGAGTGGACAAAATCAAAACATTATTCATATATGGTAGAGGACTTAGGAAATACATTTTTACAATGTTTTCCTAAAATACAAGACTCACAAACCGAGTTATTAAACAAAATATTAGGCAATATTATTTCCAAGGCACGCGAGTGAGGATGTCCCAATCTAGCTTGCCAGATTGCATTAGAACTACTAGCTAAGCATTGATTAAAACTTGATAAAGTAGGATTGCTTGAAGAATCTTCTAACATCTATAAGTCTCCTTTTGTGTTTCCTTTTCCAAGAACCTTTCCGGTCTTAGTATCCTGAAAATGGAAACTATTAGGCCCAAAGATAGCATAAGCATCAAGATCTGTAGTGGCTCTCTTAACTGATAAAAAATTCGATGTGAAAGATGGCATGTAGAAAGCTGAGGAGCACTAATTTCTTCACTCTCATGGTCCTGACTAACCATTGGCTCCATTCCTCCTATTTCTTCTTCTCGATCATGAGCTTGGTATTGATTACCATTATCCAAGTTGTTTGCTTCTTCTTCATTGTTATTTTAAAAATTTGGTCCACCTTGTGGGTCATGATCTGGTTGCTCTTGATGAGAGTCTCTTGGAGCCGGATTTCCTAGATGATTGAGTAAGAACTCTAATCTAACGGCTCTATCTAAAGGAGAACAGGCTAGTTCTTTAGCACTATCCCAATTTTGCTTCTTGTCAAAGTAACCCTGGTTTTCTATGAACTTTACCTCTCTTGAAACCAGGGTTCAGTTCCGGATGGGGTCATAGCACTTATACCTCTTTTGAGTGGTACAATAGCCTATGAATACACATCTTGTGCTTTTTGCTTCTATTTTTGTCCCTCTGAGTACCTGGGACAAATACAGAACACAAACACCCAAGAACTCGTAAGTGATTGATAAAGGGTTTATTGTGATTAAAAACTTCAAAGGGAGAGACGACCTTTATGACTCTTGTTGTAATTCGGTAGATAAGATAGCAAGCCGTCATGACTGCATCTCCCCAGAAGTTTCTTGGTAGGTTGGAATGGAACATCATAGCTCTAGCTACTTCCATGAGATGAATATTCTTTCTTTCAACTACACCATTTTCTTGAGGGGGTGTATGGGCAGCTCGTTAGGGAGATTATTCCATGCTTAGCTAGGTGTTCTTTGAACTTGTGGCTTGTATATTCCCCTCCATTATCCGTTCGAAGTAGCTTAACATTTGTTTTGAATTGATATGTAATGTAGTTCTGAAAATTAATGAAAGCGTCAAATACTCTATCTTTAGATGGCAGTAAGGTGATCCAAGTGTATTTCGACTTTTCATCAATAAATGTCACAAAGTACTTATTATTATCTCATGATAAACATTGGGAAGTCCATAAATCCGAGTGGACCAAATTAAAACATTTTCCATATATGGTAGAGGACTTAGGAAATACATTTTTACAATGTTTTCCTAAAATACAAGACTCACAAACCGAGTTATTAAACAAAATATTAGGCAATATTATTTCCAAGGCACGCGAGTGAGGATGTCCCAATCTAGCTTGCCATATTGCATTAGAACTACTAGCTAAGCATGGATTAAAACTTGATAAAGTAGGATTGCTTGAAGAATCTTCTAACATCTATAAGTCTCCTTTTGTGTTTCCTTCTCCAAGAACCTTTCCGGTCTTAGTATCCTGAAAATGGAAACTATTAGGCCCAAAGATAGCATAAGCATCAAGATCTGTAGTGGCTCTCTTAACCGATAAAAAATTCAATGTGAAAGATGGCATGTAGAAAGCTGAGGAGCACTAATTTCTTCACTCTCTTGGTCCTGACTAACTATTGGCTCCATTCCTCCTATATCTTCTTCTCGATCATGAGCTTGGTATTGATTACCATTATCCAAGTTGTTTGCTTCTTCTTCATTGTTATTTTAAGAATTTGGTCAACCTTGTGGGTCATGATCTGGTTGCTCTTGACGAGAGTCTCTTGAAGCCGGATTTCCCAGATGATTGAGTAAGAACTCTAAGCTGACGGCTCTATCTAAAGGAGAACATGCTAGTTCTTTAACAATATCCCAATTTTGCTTCTTGTCATAGTAACCCTGGTTTTCTATGAACTTTACCTCTCTTGAAACCAGGGTTCAGTTCCGGATTGGGTCATAGCACTTATACCTCTTTTGAGTGGTAGAATAGCCTATGAATACACATCTTGTGCTTTGGGCTTCTATTTTTGTCCCTCTGAGTACCTGGGAAAAATACAGAACACAAACACCCAAGAACTCGTAAGTGATTGATAAAGGGTTTATTGTGATTAAAAACTTCAAAGGGAGAGACGACCTTTATTACTCTTGTTGAAATAAGATAGCAAGCAGTCATGACTGCATCTCCCCAGAAGTTTCTTGGTAGGTTGGAATGGAACATCATAGCTCTAGCTACTTCCATGAGATGAATATTCTTTCCTTCAACTACACCATTTTGTTGAGGTGTGTATGGGCAGCTCGTTTGGGAGATTATTCCATGCTTAGCTAGGTGTTCTTTGAACTTGTGGCTTGTATATTCCCCTCCATTATCCGTTTGAAGTACCTTAACATTTGTTTTCAATTGATTAGTAATGTAGTTCTGAAAATTAATGAAAGCGTCAAATACACTATCTTTAGATGGCAGTAAGGTGATCCAAGTGTATTTCGACTTTTCATCAATAAATGTCACAAAGTACTTATTATTATCTCTTGATAAACATTGGGAATTCCATAAATCCGAGTGGACAAAATCAAAACATTATTCATATATGGTAGAGGACTTAGGAAATACATTTTTACAATGTTTTCCTAAAATACAAGACTCACAAACCGAGTTATTAAACAAAATATTAGGCAATATTATTTCCAAGGCACGCGAGTGAGGATGTCCCAATCTAGCTTGCCAGATTGCATTAGAACTACTAGCTAAGCATTGATTAAAACTTGATAAAGTAGGATTGCTTGAAGAATCTTCTAACATCTATAAGTCTCCTTTTGTGTTTCCTTCTCCAAGAACCTTTCCGGTCTTAGTATCCTGAAAATGGAAACTATTAGGCCCAAAGATAGCATAAGCATCAAGATCTGTAGTGGCTCTCTTAACCAATAAAAAATTCAATGTGAAAGATGGCATGTAGAAAGCTGAGGAGCACTAATTTCTTCACTCTCTTGGTCCTGACTAACCATTGGCTCCATTCCTCCTATTTCTTCTTCTCGATCATGAGCTTGGTATTGATTACCATTATCCAAGTTGTTTGCTTCTTCTTCATTGTTATTTTAAGAATTTGGTCAACATTGTGGGTCATGATCTGGTTGCTCTTGACGAGAGTCTCTTGAAGCCGGATTTCCCAGATGATTGAGTAAGAACTCTAAGCTAACGGCTCTATCTAAAGGAGAACAGGCTAGTTCTTTAACACTATCCCAATTTTTCTTCTTGTCAAAGTAACCCTGGTTTTCTATGAACTTTACCTCTCTTGAAACCAGGGTTCAGTTCCGGATGGGGTCATAGCACTTATACCTCTTTTGAGTGGTACAATAGCCTATGAATACACATCTTGTGCTTTTTGCTTCTATTTTTGTCCCTCTGAGTACCTGGGACAAATACAGAACACAAACACCCAAGAACTCGTAAGTGATTGATAAAGGGTTTATTGTGATTAAAAACTTCAAAGGGAGAGACGACCTTTATGACTCTTGTTGTAATTCGGTAGATAAGATAGCAAGCCGTCATGACTGCATCTCCCCAGAAGTTTCTTGGTAGGTTGGAATGGAACATCATAGCTCTAGCTACTTCCATGAGATGAATATTCTTTCTTTCAACTACACCATTTTGTTGAGGTGTGTATGGGCAGCTCGTTTGGGAGATTATTCCATGCTTAGCTAGGTGTTCTTTGAACTTGTGGCTTGTATATTCCCCTCCATTATCCGTTCGAAGTAGCTTAACATTTGTTTTGAATTGATATGTAATGTAGTTCTGAAAATTAATGAAAGCGTCAAATACTCTATCTTTAGATGGCAGTAAGGTGATCCAAGTGTATTTCGACTTTTCATCAATAAATGTCACAAAGTACTTATTATTATCTCATGATAAACATTGGGAAGTCCATAAATCCGAGTGGACCAAATCAAAACATTTTCCATATATGGTAGAGGACTTAGGAAATACATTTTTACAATGTTTTCCTAAAATACAAGACTCACAAACCGAGTTATTAAACAAAATATTAGGCAATATTATTTCCAAGGCACGCGAGTGAGGATGTCCCAATCTAGCTTGCCATATTGCATTAGAACTACTAGCTAAGCATGGATTAAAACTTGATAAAATAGGATTGCTTGAAGAATCTTCTAACATCTATAAGTCTCCTTTTGTGTTTCCTTCTCCAAGAACCTTTCCGGTCTTAGTATCCTGAAAATGGAAACTATTAGGCCCAAAGATAGCATAAGCATCAAGATCTGTAGTGGCTCTCTTAACCGATAAAAAATTCAATGTGAAAGATGGCATGTAGAAAGCTGAGGAGCACTAATTTCTTCACTCTCTTGGTCCTGACTAACCATTGGCTCCATTCCTCCTATTTCTTCTTCTCGATCATGAGCTTGGTATTGATTACCATTATCCAAGTTGTTTGCTTCTTCTTCATTGTTATTTTAAGAATTTGCTCAACCATGTGGGTCATGATCTGGTTGCTCTTGACGAGAGTCTCTTGAAGCCGGATTTCCCAGATGATTGAGTAAGAACTCTAAGCTGACGGCTCTATCTAAAGGAGAACAGGCTAGTTCTTTAACAATATCCCAATTTTGCTTCTTGTCATAGTAACCCTGGTTTTCTATGAACTTTACCACTCTTGAAACCAGGGTTCAGTTCCGGATGGGGTCATAGCACTTATACCTCTTTTGAGTGGTAGAATAGCCTATGAATACACATTTTGTGCTTTGGGCTTCTATTTTTGTCCCTCTGAGTACCTGGGAAAAATACAGAACACAAACACCCAAGAACTCGTAAGTGATTGATAAAGGGTTTATTGTGATTCAAAACTTCAAAGGGAGAGACGACCTTTATTACTCTTGTTGTAATAAGATAGCAAGCAGTCATGACTGCATCTCCCCAGAAGTTTGTTGGTAGGTTGGAATGGAACATCATAGCTCTAGCTACTTCCATGAGATGAATATTCTTTCCTTCAACTATACCATTTTGTTGAGGTGTGTATGGGCAGCTCGTTTGGGAGATTATTCCATGCTTAGCTAGGTGTTCTTTGAACTTGTGGCTTGTATATTCCCCTCCATTATCCGTTCGAAGTACCTTAACATTTGTTTTGAATTGATTAGTAATGTAGTTCTGAAAATTAATGAAAGCGTCAAATACGCTATCTTTAGATGGCAGTAAGGTGATCCAAGTGTATTTCGACTTTTCATCAATAAATGTCACAAAGTACTTATTATTATCTCTTGATAAACATTGGGAATTCTATAAATCCGAGTGGACAAAATCAAAACATTTTTCATATATGGTAGAGGACTTAGGAAATACATTTTTACAATGTTTTCCTAAAATACAAGACTCACAAACCGAGTTATTAAACAAAATATTAGGCAATATTATTTCCAAGGCACGCGAGTGAGGATGTCCCAATCTAGCTTGCCATATTGCATTAGAAGTACTAGCTAAGCATGGATTAAAACTTGATAAAGTAGGATTGCTTGAAGAATCTTCTAACATCTATAAGTCTCCTTCTGTGTTTCCTTTTCCAAGAACCTTTCCGGTCTTAGTATCCTGAAAATGGAAACTATTAGGCCCAAAGATAGCATAATCATCAAGATCTGTAGTGGCTCTCTTAACTGAAAAAAAATTCGATGTGAAAGATGGCATGTAGAAAGCTGAGGAGCACTAATTTCTTCACTCTCATGGTCCTGACTAACCATTGGCTCCATTCCTCCTATTTCTTCTTCTCGATCATGAGCTTGGTATTGATTACCATTATCCAAGTTGTTTGCTTCTTCTTCATTGTTATTTTAAAAATTTGGTCCACCTTGTGGGTCATGATCTGGTTGCTCTTGATGAGAGTGTCTTGGAGCCGGATTTCCCAGATGATTGAGTAAGAACTCTAAGCTAACGGCTCTATCTAAAGGAGAATAGGCTAGTTCTTTAACACTATCCCAATTTTGCTTCTTGTCAAAGTAACCCTGGTTTTCTATAAACTTTACCTCTCTTGAAACCAGGGTTCAGTTCCGGATGGGGTCATAGCACTTATACCTCTTTTGAGTGGTACAATAGCCTATGAATACACATCTTGTGCTTTTTGCTTCTATTTTTGTCCCTCTGAGTACCTGGGAAAAATACAGAACACAAACACCCAAGAACTCGTAAGTGATTGATAAAGGGTTTATTGTGATTAAAAACTTTAAAGGGAGAGACGACCTTTATGACTCTTGTTGTAATTCGGTAGATAAGATAGCAAGCCGTCATGACTGCATCTCCCCAGAAGTTTCTTGGTAGGTTGGAATGGAACATCATAGCTCTAGCTACTTCCATGAGATGAATATTCTTTCTTTCAACTACACCATTTTGTTGAGGTGTGTATGGGCAGCTCGTTTGGGAGATTATTCCATGCTTAGCTAGGTGTTCTTTGAACTTGTGGCTTGTATATTCCCCTCCATTATCCGTTCAAAGTAGCTTAACATTTGTTTTGAATTGATATGTAATGTAGTTCTGAAAATTAATGAAAGCGTCAAATACTCTATCTTTAGATGGCAGTAAGGTGATCCAAGTGTATTTCCACTTTTCATCAATAAATGTCACAAAGTACTTAGTATTATCACATGATAAACATTGGGAAGTCCATAAATCCGAGTGGACCAAATTAAAACATTTTCCATATATGGTAGAGGACTTAGGAAATACATTTTTACAATGTTTTCCTAAAATACTAGACTCACAAACCGCGTTATTAAACAAAATATTAGGCAATATTATTTCCAAGGCACGCGAGTGAGGATGTCCCAATCTAGCTTGCCATATTGCATTAGAACTACTAGCTAAGAATGGATTAAAACTTGATAAAGTAGGATTGCTTGAAGAATCTTCTAACATCTATAAGTCTCCTTTTGTGTTTCCTTCTCCAAGAACCTTTCTGGTCTTAGTATCCTGAAAATGGAAACTATTAGGCCCAAAGATAGCATAAGCATCAAGATCTGTAGTGGCTCTCTTAACCGATAAAAAATTCAATGTGAAAGATGGCATTAAGCTGAGGAGCACTAATTTCTTCACTCTCTTGGTCCTGACTAACCATTGGCTCCATTCCTCCTATTTCTTCTTCTCAATCATGAGCTTGGTATTGATTACCATTATCCAAGTTGTTTGCTTCTTCTTCATTGTTATTTTAAGAATTTGGTCAACCTTGTGGGTCATGATCTGGTTGCTCTTGACGAGAGTCTCTTGAAGCCGGATTTCCCAGATGATTGAGTAAGAACTCTAAGCTGACGGCTCTATCTAAAGGAGAACAGGCTAGTTCTTTAACAGTATCCTAATTTTGCTTCTTGTCATAGTAACCCTGGTTTTCTATGAACTTTACCTCTCTTGAAACCAGGGTTCAGTTCCGGATGGGGTCATAGCACTTATACCTCTTTTGAGTGGTACAATAGCCTATGAATACACATCTTGTGCTTTGGGCTTCTATTTTTGTCCCTCTGAGTACCTGGGAAAAATACAGAACACAAACACCCAAGAACTCGTAAGTGATTGATAAAGGGTTTATTGTGATTAAAAACTTTAAAGGGAGAGACGACCTTTATGACTCTTGTTGTAATTCGGTAGATAAGATAGCAAGCCGTCATGACTGCATCTCCCCAGAAGTTTCTTGGTAGGTTGGAATGGAACATCATAGCTCTAGCTACTTCCATGAGATGAATATTCTTTCTTTCAACTACACCATTTTGTTGAGGTGTGTATGGGCAGCTCGTTTGGGAGATTATTCCATGCTTAGCTAGGTGTTCTTTGAACTTGTGGCTTGTATATTCCCCTCCATTATCCGTTCAAAGTAGCTTAACATTTGTTTTGAATTGATATGTAATGTAGTTCTGAAAATTAATGAAAGCGTCAAATACTCTATCTTTAGATGGCAGTAAGGTGATCCAAGTGTATTTCCACTTTTCATCAATAAATGTCACAAAGTACTTAGTATTATCACATGATAAACATTGGGAAGTCCATAAATCCGAGTGGACCAAATTAAAACATTTTCCATATATGGTAGAGGACTTAGGAAATACATTTTTACAATGTTTTCCTAAAATACTAGACTCACAAACCGCGTTATTAAACAAAATATTAGGCAATATTATTTCCAAGGCACGCGAGTGAGGATGTCCCAATCTAGCTTGCCATATTGCATTAGAACTACTAGCTAAGAATGGATTAAAACTTGATAAAGTAGGATTGCTTGAAGAATCTTCTAACATCTATAAGTCTCCTTTTGTGTTTCCTTCTCCAAGAACCTTTCTGGTCTTAGTATCCTGAAAATGGAAACTATTAGGCCCAAAGATAGCATAAGCATCAAGATCTGTAGTGGCTCTCTTAACCGATAAAAAATTCAATGTGAAAGATGGCATTAAGCTGAGGAGCACTAATTTCTTCACTCTCTTGGTCCTGACTAACCATTGGCTCCATTCCTCCTATTTCTTCTTCTCAATCATGAGCTTGGTATTGATTACCATTATCCAAGTTGTTTGCTTCTTCTTCATTGTTATTTTAAGAATTTGGTCAACCTTGTGGGTCATGATCTGGTTGCTCTTGACGAGAGTCTCTTGAAGCCGGATTTCCCAGATGATTGAGTAAGAACTCTAAGCTGACGGCTCTATCTAAAGGAGAACAGGCTAGTTCTTTAACAGTATCCTAATTTTGCTTCTTGTCATAGTAACCCTGGTTTTCTATGAACTTTACCTCTCTTGAAACCAGGGTTCAGTTCCGGATGGGGTCATAGCACTTATACCTCTTTTGAGTGGTAGAATAGCCTATGAATACACATCTTGTGCTTTGGGCTTCTATTTTTGTCCCTCTGAGTACCTGGGAAAAATACAGAACACAAACACCCAAGAACTCGTAAGTGATTGATAAAGGGTTTATTGTGATTAAAAACTTCAAAGGGAGAGACGACCTTTATGACTCTTGTTGTAATAAGATAGCAAGCAGTCATGACTGCATCTCCCCAGAAGTTTCTTGGTAGGTTGGAATGGAACATCATAGCTCTAGCTACTTCCATGAGATAAATATTCTTTCCTTCAACTACACCATTTTGTTGAGGTGTGTATGGGCAGCTCGTTTGGGAGATTATTCCATGCTTAGCTAGGTGTTCTTTGAACTTGTGGCTTGTATATTCCCCTCCATTATCTGTTCGAAGTACCTTAACATATGTTTTGAATTGATTAGTAATGTAGTTCTGAAAATTAATGAAAGCATCAAATACGCTATCTTTAGATGGCAGTAAGGTGATCCAAGTGTATTTCGACTTTCATCAATAAATTTCACAAAGTACTTATTATTATCTCTTGATAAACATTGGGAATTCCATAAATCCGAGTGGACAAAATCAAAACATTTTTCATATATGGTAGAGGACTTAGGAAATACATTTTTACAATGTTTTCCTAAAATACAAGACTCACAAACCGAGTTATTAAACAAAATATTAGGCAATTTTATTACAAGGCACGCGAGTGAGGATGTCCCAATCTAGCTTGCCAGATTGCATTAGAACTACTAGCTAAGCATGGATTAAAACTTGATAAAGTAGGACTGCTTGAAGAATCTTCTAACATCTATAAGTCTCCTTTTGTGTTTCCTTTTCCAAGAACCTTTCCGGTCTTAGTATCCTGAAAATGGAAACTATTAGGCCCAAAGATAGCATAAGCATCAAGATCTGTAGTGGCTCTCTTAAACGATAAAAAATTCGATGTGAAAGATGGCATGTAGAAAGCTGAGGAGCACTAATTTCTTCACTCTCATGGTCCTGACTAACCATTGGCTCCATTCCTCCTATTTCTTCTTGTCGATCATGAGCTTGGTATTGATTACAATTATCCAAGTTGTTTGCTTCTTCTTCATTGTTATTTTAAGAATTTGGTCCACCTTGTGGGTCATGATCTGGTTGCTCTTGATGAGAGTCTCTTGCAGCCGGATTTCCCAGATGATTGAGTAAGAACTCTAAGCTGACGGCTCTATCTAAAGGAGAACAGGCTAGTTCTTTAACACTATCCCAATTTTGCTTCTTGTCAAAGTAACCCTGGTTTTCTGTGAACTTTACCTCTCTTGAAACCAGGGTTCAGTTCCGGATGGGGTCATAGCACTTATACCTCTTTTGAGTGGTACAATAGCCTATGAATACACATCTTGTGCTTTTTGCTTCTATTTTTGTCCCTCTGAGTACCTGGGACAAAAACATAACACAAACACCCAAGAACTCGTAAGTGATTGATAAAGGGTTTATTGTGATTAAAAACTTCAAAGGGAGAGACGACCTTTATGACTCTTGTTGTAATTCGGTAGATAAGATAGCAAGCAGTCATGACTGCATCTCCCCAGAAGTTTCTTGGTAAGTTGGAATGGAACATCATAGCTCTAGCTACTTCCACGAGATGAATATTCTTTCCTTCAACTACACCATTTTGTTGAGGTGTGTCTGGGCAGCTCGTTTGGGAGATTATTCCATGCTTAGCTAGGTGTTCTTTGAACTTGTGGCTTGTATATTCCCCTCCATTATCTGTTCGAAGTACCTTAACATATGTTTTGAATTGATTAGTAATGTAGTTCTGAAAATTAATGAAAGCATCAAATACGCTATCTTTAGATGGCAGTAAGGTGATCCAAGTGTATTTCGACTTTTCATCAATAAATTTCACAAAGTACTTATTATTATCTCTTGATAAACATTGGGAATTCCATAAATCCGAGTGGACAAAATCAAAACATTTTTCATATATGGTAGAGGACTTAGGAAATACATTTTTACAATGTTTTCCTAAAATACAAGACTCACAAACCGAGTTATTAAACAAAATATTAGGCAATATTATTTCCAAGGCACGCGAGTGAGGATGTCCCAATCTAGCTTGCCAGATTGCATTAGAACTACTAGCTAAGCATGGATTAAAACTTGATAAAGTAGGACTGCTTGAAGAATCTTCTAACATCTATAAGTCTCCTTTTGTGTTTCCTTTTCCAAGAACCTTTCCGGTCTTAGTATCCTGAAAATGGAAACTATTAGGCCCAAAGATAGCATAAGCATCAAGATCTGTAGTGGCTCTCTTAAACGATAAAAAATTCGATGTGAAAGATGGCATGTAGAAAGCTGAGGAGCACTAATTTCTTCACTCTCATGGTCCTGACTAACCATTGGCTCCATTTCTCCTATTTCTTCTTCTCGATCATGAGCTTGGTATTGATTACCATTATCCAAGTTGTTTGCTTCTTCTTCATTGTTATTTTAAGAATTTGGTCAACCTTGTGGGTCATGATCTGGTTGCTCTTGACGAGAGTCTCTTGAAGCCGGATTTCCCAGATGATTGAGTAAGAACTCTAAGCTGACGGCTCTATCTAAAGGAGAACAGGCTAGTTCTTTAACAGTATCCTAATTTTGCTTCTTGTCATAGTAACCCTGGTTTTCTATGAACTTTACCTCTCTTGAAACCAGGGTTCAGTTCCGGATGGGGTCATAGCACTTATACCTCTTTTGAGTGGTACAATAGCCTATGAATACACATCTTGTGCTTTGGGCTTCTATTTTTGTCCCTCTGAGTACCTGGGAAAAATACAGAACACAAACACCCAAGAACTCGTAAGTGATTGATAAAGGGTTTATTGTGATTAAAAACTTCAAAGGGAGAGACGACCTTTATGACTCTTGTTGTAATAAGATAGCAAGCAGTCATGACTGCATCTCCCCAGAAGTTTCTTGGTAGGTTGGAATGGAACATCATAGCTCTAGCTACTTCCATGAGATGAATATTCTTTCCTTCAACTATACCATTTTGTTGAGGTGTGTATGGGCAGCTCGTTTGGGAGATTATTCCATGCTTAGCTAGGTGTTCTTTGAACTTGTGGCTTGTATATTCCCCTCCATTATCTGTTCGAAGTACCTTAACATATGTTTTGAATTGATTAGTAATGTAGTTCTGAAAATTAATGAAAGCATCAAATACGCTATCTTTAGATGGCAGTAAGGTGATCCAAGTGTATTTCGACTTTTCATCAATAAATTTCACAAAGTACTTATTATTATCTCTTGATAAACATTGGGAATTCCATAAATCCGAGTGGACAAAATCAAAACATTTTTCATATATGGTAGAGGACTTAGGAAATACATTTTTACAATGTTTTCCTAAAATACAAGACTCACAAACCGAGTTATTAAACAAAATATTAGGCAATTTTATTACAAGGCACGCGAGTGAGGATGTCCCAATCTAGCTTGCCAGATTGCATTAGAACTACTAGCTAAGCATGGATTAAAACTTGATAAAGTAGGACTGCTTGAAGAATCTTCTAACATCTATAAGTCTCCTTTTGTGTTTCCTTTTCCAAGAACCTTTCCGGTCTTAGTATCCTGAAAATGGAAACTATTAGGCCCAAAGATAGCATAAGCATCAAGATCTGTAGTGGCTCTCTTAAACGATAAAAAATTCGATGTGAAAGATGGCATGTAGAAAGCTGAGGAGCACTAATTTCTTCACTCTCATGGTCCTGACTAACCATTGGCTCCATTCCTCCTATTTCTTCTTGTCGATCATGAGCTTGGTATTGATTACAATTATCCAAGTTGTTTGCTTCTTCTTCATTGTTATTTTAAGAATTTGGTCCACCTTGTGGGTCATGATCTGGTTGCTCTTGATGAGAGTCTCTTGCAGCCGGATTTCCCAGATGATTGAGTAAGAACTCTAAGCTGACGGCTCTATCTAAAGGAGAACAGGCTAGTTCTTTAACACTATCCCAATTTTGCTTCTTGTCAAAGTAACCCTTGTTTTCTATGAACTTTACCTCTCTTGAAACCAGGGTTCAGTTCCGGATGGGGTCATAGCACTTATACCTCTTTTGAGTGGTACAATAGCCTATGAATACACATCTTGTGCTTTTTGCTTCTATTTTTGTCCCTCTGAGTACCTGGGACAAAAACAGAACACAAACACTCAAGAACTCGTAAGTGATTGATAAAGGGTTTATTGTGATTAAAAACTTCAAAGGGAGAGACGACCTTTATGACTCTTGTTGTAATTCGGTAGATAAGATAGCAAGCAGTCATGACTGCATCTCCCCAGAAGTTTCTTGGTAAGTTGGAATGGAACATCATAGCTCTAGCTACTTCCACGAGATGAATATTCTTTCCTTCAACTACACCATTTTGTTGAGGTGTGTCTGGGCAGCTCGTTTGGGAGATTATTCCATGCTTAGCTAGGTGTTCTTTGAACTTGTGGCTTGTATATTCCCCTCCATTATCTGTTCGAAGTACCTTAACATATGTTTTGAATTGATTAGTAATGTAGTTCTGAAAATTAATGAAAGTGTCAAATACATTATCTTTAGATGGCAGTAAGGTTATCCAAGTGTATTTCGACTTTTCATCAATAAATTTCACAAAGTACTTATTATTATCTCTTGATAAACATTGGGAATTCCATAAATCCGAGTGGACAAAATCAAAACATTTTTCATATATGGTAGAGGACTTAGGAAATACATTTTTACAATGTTTTCCTAAAATACAAGACTCACAAACCGAGTTATTAAACAAAATATTAGGCAATATTATTTCCAAGGCACGCGAGTGAGGATGTCCCAATCTAGCTTGCCAGATTGCATTAGAACTACTAGCTAAGCATGGATTAAAACATGATAAAGTAGGATTGCTTGAAGAATCTTCTAACATCTATAAGTCTCCTTTTGTGTTTCCTTTTCCAAGAACCTTTCCGGTCTTAGTATCCTGAAAATGGAAACTATTAGGCCCAAAGATAGCATAAGCATCAAGATCTGTAGTGGCTCTCTTAAACGATAAAAAATTCGATGTGAAAGATGGCATGTAGAAAGCTGAGGAGCACTAATTTCTTCACTCTCATGGTCCTGACTAACCATTGGCTCCATTTCTCCTATTTCTTCTTCTCGATCATGAGCTTGGTATTGATTACCATTATCCAAGTTGTTTGCTTCTTCTTCATTGTTATTTTAAGAATTTGGTCCACCTTGTGGGTCATGATCTGGTTGCTCTTGATGAGAGTCTCTTGGAGCCAGATTTCCCAGATGATTGAGTAAGAACTCTAAGCTGACGGCTCTATCTAAAGGAGAACAGGCTAGTTCTTTAATACTATCCCAATTTTGCTTCTTGTCAAAGTAACCCTGGTTTTCTATGAACTTTACTTCTCTTGAAACCAGGGTTCAGTTCCGGATGGGGTCATTGCACTTATACCTCTTTTGAGTGGTACAATAGCCTATGAATACACATCTTGTGCTTTTTGCTTCTATATTTGTCCCTCTGAGTACCTGGGACAAAAACAGAACACAAACATCCAAGAACTCGTAAGTGATTGATAAAGGGTTTATTGTGATTAAAAACTTCAAAGGGAGAGACGACCTTTATGACTCTTGTTGTAATTCGGTAGATAAGATAGCAATCAGTCATGACTGCATCTCCCCAGAAGTTTCTTGGTAGGTTGGAATGGAACATCATAGCTCTAGCTACTTCCATGAGATGAATATTCTTTCCTTCAACTACACCATTTTGTTGAGGTGTGTATGGACAGCTCGTTTGGGAGATTATTCCATGCTTAGCTAGGTGTTCTTTGAACTTGTGGCTTGTATATTCCCCTCCATTATCTGTTCGAAGTACCTTAACATATGTTTTGAATTGATTAGTAATGTAGTTCTGAAAATTAATGAAAGCGTCAAATACGCTATCTTTAGATGGCAGTTGTTGAATAATGAGAGAATACATTAGCTTAAGACCCAAAGAAGAGAAGAGGCCTTATTCAACATATGCAAGCCCATTAAGAAGTCTTCTAGAAGGGTGAAGACTTTGGGTGCACAAGTGGGTGTCTCGGGAAGTGTGAAAAGGAAGGAGATGAGTTTGAAATTGAATGTTGTGAAACCCTTCTTCACCTCCTAATTTCGTGGCTCTCCTCTATATGTACATGTTGTACACCCTTTGTAACACTCACTCAATTCTAATGGAAGCTTCTCTTTATCTCTCATTCTATTGTTTCTCTTTCAAGCACTCTCAAACTCTCTAATCTTCTATTCCGCAAATTCAACATGGTATCAGAGCAAGGTTCTTAACTAAATCAAGCTCTTGTTATCCCATTTTCAAATCTCTTCCTTTAAAATTCTGGGAATACTCTTTGTCAATCCTTTTTCACTCTGAGACTTAGTCCTCAAAGTCATTGACTCTTGAGTTGTGAAAAGGCTGAAAAAGTGTATTTCTTAAAGGTTCTCTAAAATTTTCTTTTTCACTCTAAAATTCTGGGAATACTCTTTGTCAATCCTTTTTCACTCTGAGACTTAGTCCTCAAAGTCATTGACTCTTGAGTTGTGAAAAGGCTGGAAAAGTGTATTTCTTGAAGCTTCTCTAATATTTTCTTGAGAAAATCTCTTAATCCTCTGGTTAATAGAATTATCCGGTGAATAACTCTTGAAACACCATGGAAAATTCTAAACCAATTGTTATTCCAGTCATCTTGAAGGGTGTCAACTATTTGCTGTGGTCAAGAATGATAAGAACAGCCCTATGTGGTCGTGGGCTTTGGAGCCATGTCTTGAAAGGCCAAGATCCAAAAGATGGAGAAGAAGCCATTGGTAATTATGAAGATAAGTGGTTCCAAGAGGACCAAATGGTGCTCGGAATCATCCAGAACTCTCTTGAAGCATCCATCCTTGAAGCCTACTCCTACTGTGAAAATGCAAAGGAATTGTGGGATACTCTTCAAACCGTGTATGGGAATACTTCAAACTTGAGCAGAATCTATGAAGTCAAGAAGGCTATCAATGATCTAAGCCAAGAAGATTTGGAGTTTACAAAGCACTTTGGCAAATTCAGATCATTGTGGGCTGAACTAGAAATGTTAAGGCCAAGCACGATTGATCCTTTGGTGTTAAATGAGAGGCGCGAACAAGACAAGGTCTTTGGTCTGCTATTGACCTTAAATCCAACTTACAAGGATCTCATTAAGCACCTCCTTAGGGCAGACAATCTCCCCAGCCTAGATGAAGTGTGCTCCAAGATACAAAAGGAGCAAGGATCTCATGGTCTATTTGGGGGAAAAGGCGAGCTGGTTATGGCTAACAAAGTAGAGCTGGGAGACGCCAACAAAGGATTTTACAAACCGTTGGGATCAAACCAGAACAAGAAAGTGGGATCAAATGCAATTTGTGAGCATTGCAAGAAAGAGGGGCACACAAAGGAAAAATGCTGGAAGCTCCATCCTCATCTAAAACCAAGCTGGTGGAAGGAACCAAGAGCTAATGTCTCCCAAGAAGTGGCTGGAAATCAGGCTGGGACATCCAAGAGGGCTGAAGAAGGAGAAATGAGAGCTTTGGTGCCATATCAACAAGAATCTGAATTTGTGAGGAAATCAGATTTGGAAGCTCTCATCAAAGCCTTGAAAGAGGCTGGTAGGTCTGGTATGGTTTCTGGAAACTCTCTTCATGCTCAAAACATTTCAAAGCCTTTGATTGTAGATTCTGGTGCATCACATCATATGATAAGTGACGCACATCTAATGAATAACATAAAACCGGCTGTAGGTAATGTCATTATAGCAAATGGAGATAGTATTCCAATTGATGGAGTAGGAAATCTTAGGTTATTTGGAAAAGATTCAAATGCTTTCTACATGCCTAAGTTTACTTCAAATTTTTTATCCGTAATGAAAGTTACATCTGATTTGAATTGTTATGCTATATTTGGTCCTAATGATGTACACTTTCAGGATATTGAGACCATGAATCTACTCGGAAAAGGAGTAGCAACGGAGGAGCTGTATGTTCTTGAAAATAACAAGCCGGACTCCAATTTATTTTGTAGTTTTAGTCTGAATGTTTCTAATGTTAGTAGTTCAATTTGGCATGCAAGGCTAGGTCATCCGCACTCTAGAGCATTAGAACTATTGTTGCCTAGGATTTCTTTCAAAAATGATGAATGTGAAGCTTGTATACTTGGCAAACATTGTAAATCTGTGTTTTCCAAGTCTCCAACTATCTATGAAAAGTGTTTTGATTTAATTCATTCTGATGTTTGGACCTCACCATGTGAATCTAGAGAACATCATAAATACTTTGTCACCTTTATAGATGAAAAATCAAAATATACATGGCTAACACTTCTTCCATCCAAAGATAGAGTTCTAGAAGCATTTAGAAAATTTCAAGCATATGTGACTAACCATTATAATGCCAAGATTAAAATTTTTAGATCAGATAATGGTGGAGAGTACACAAGCAATGCCTTCAAACAACACTTAGCAAACCATGAGATAGTCCATCAAACCAGCTGCCCATACACTCCTCAGCAAAATGGAGTTGCTGAAAGAAAGAATAGGCACTTAATGGAAGTGGCCCGGTCTATGATGTTCCACACAAGTGTTCCCAAGAGATTTTGGGGAGATGCTGTGGTTTCAGCATGCTATTTGATCAACCGAATGCCAACAAAAATTTTGGATGATCACTCTCCATTTGAGGTATTAAACAACTCTAAATCCGCCATTAACCACTTACGTGTGTTTGGGTGTGTTTGTTTTGTATTAATCCCAGGAGAACAAAGAAACAAGTTGGAAGCTAAAAGTGGGAAGAGCATGTTCATTGGATACTCCACAACACAAAAAGGTTACAAATGCTTTGTTCCGGAAACAAGGAAGATTCTAGTCTCAAGGGACGTGAAGTTTGTTGAAACGAAAGGGTTCTATGATGAGAAGAACTGGAAAGAATTGGAGAATCTATCATCCTCATCATCAGACCGAGCTAGCAATTTGAGAAAAATCTTGGAAAACCTTGGATTACATCAGCCAGAAGCTAGTACAAGCACATCTCAATCAAATGAAGAAACTATACCCTTTGATCCTGAGGGAGGCAATAAACAAGAGGATCCAGTAGTGGCTCAACAAGACTCAACAATTCATGATCAAAATGAATCAGAAGTTCGCAATGAAGCGGTTCATGATCAAAGTGAAGAGAGTCCGGAAAGTCAAGAAGAAGCTCAAACCTCAGATTCTGACTTTGAAGGGCCAGAACCTCAAGTTCAATATCAAGAAGGGGGTTTAAGGAGAAGTACAAGACAAAGGTTTGGACCAGAACATTGGAAGCAAACCCGAGTGTACTACAACAACAAGGCAGTTGCTCATCCCATTCAAGCTGTTTGCACTCTAGCTCATTTCCCATTGGAACATCAAGCCTACATGGGCAAGTTGGATGAAGCTGAGATTCCAACAACCTATGAAGAAGCCAAGGAACTTAAAGTATGGAGAGATGCTGTTGGTGAAGAAAAGAAAGCTATGGAAATTAACCACACTTGGGATGAAGCTGAACTGCCAAAAGGGAAGAAGGCCGTAAGCTCTAGATGGATCTTCACTATCAAGTATAGAAGTGATGGAGAAATAAGGCGTTACAAGGCTAGGCTGGTGGCTAGAGGATTCACTCAAACCTATGGAGAGGACTACCTTGACACATTTGCACCTGTGGCAAAACTTCATACGGTAAGAGTTATTTTATCCTTAGCTACTAACTTGAAATGGGATCTTTGGCAGATGGACGTCAAGAATGCATTCTTGCAAGGGGAACTAGAGGATGAAGTCTACATGACTCCACCACCAGGCTTGGAGGACTCAATTGCACCAGGAAAGGTGTTGAGACTCAAGAAAGCAATCTATGGACTGAAGCAATCTCCTCGAGCATGGTACCACAAGTTGAGTACAACACTCAAGAGTAAAGGCTTCAAGAAGTCCGAGGCAGATCATACACTTTTCACCTTGCAAAGCCAAGAAGGTATTGTAGTCATTCTCATTTATGTGGATGATATTATCATCTCTGGGAATGACAAGGTAGGTATTAAAGATACAAAATCATATTTAAAATCTGTATTTGATATTAAAGATCTTGGAGAGTTGAAATATTTTCTAGGGATTGAAGTCTATAGGTCCAATGAAGGACTCTTCTTATCCCAAAGGAAGTACACTCTTGATCTATTGGCTGGGGCAGGAAAGCTAGGAGCCAAACCAGCAAAGACTCCCTTAGAAGAAGGATACAAAGTCATACGAGAGGGGGAGCTTGAAGATAAACCTTTTGAAGATGTCAAGCAATATCGGAGAATGGTTGGTAAGTTGATTTATCTTACCATAACTCGTCCTGATTTGTGTTTTGCTGTGAACCAGGTGAGCCAACATATGCAAGCTCCAAAAGTGCATCATTGGAACATGGTGGATCGGATCCTCAAATATCTCAAAGGAGCTCCAGGTCAAGGCATTTGGATGGGTTGCAACAAAAGCACAGAAATTGTGGGTTATTGTGATGCTGACTGGGCTGGAGACAAAACAGATAGAAGATCCACCACTGGGTATTGCACATTCATTGGAGGTAACCTGGTCACTTGGAAGAGCAAGAAACAAAAGGTTGTGTCATGTTCAAGTGCTGAAGCTGAGTATAGAGCAATGAGGAAGCTCACGAATGAGCTAACATAGCTGAAAGCTCTTCTCAAGGATTTGGGCATTGAATCGGCAGATCCAATCACAATGCATTGTGACAACCAAGCTGCTATTCACATTGCGTCCAACTCAGTGTTCCATGAGAGGACAAAGCATATTGAAGTGGATTGTCACAAGGTGCGAGAGATGGTGGAGAAAAGGGTCATTCTTCCATGCTTTACAAGGAGTTCAGAACAATTGGCAGACATTTTTACCAAGGCAGCGAGTTTAAAAGTGTGTGAGTTCATCCATTCAAAGCTTGGACTCATAGATATGTCTCGGCCGTGATTTCCTTAGCCATGGAGTCCACACTCTTTTTCCCTTAGTATGGTTTTGTCCCATGAGGTTTTCCATACTAAGGTTTTTAATGAGGTGGGTCATCATGGTTCCAAGCTTAACCTTTGGTTTCTCTACGGTTAAGCTTGAGGGGGAGTGTTGAATAATGAGAGAATACATTAGCTTAAGACCCAAAGAAGAGAAGAGGCCTTATTCAACATATGCAAGCCCATTAAGAAGTCTTCTAGAAGGGTGAAGACTTTGGGTGCACAAGTGGGTGTCTCGGGAAGTGTGAAAAGGAAGGAGATGAGTTTGAATTTCAAATAAGAGATTGGAGGGAAATTGAATGTTGTGAAACCCTTCTTCACCTCCTAATTTCGTGGCTCTCCCCTATATATACATGTTGTACACCCTTTGTAACACTCACTCAATTCTAATGGAAACTTCTCTTTATCTCTCATTCTATTGTTTCTCTTTCAAGCACTCTCAAACTCTCTAATCTTCTATTCCGCAAATTCAACAGCAGTAAGGTGATCCAAGTGTATTTCGACTTTTCATCAATAAATTTCACAAAGTACTTATTATTATCTCTTGATAAACATTGGGAATTCCATAAATCCGAGTGGACAACATCAAAACATTTTTCATATATGGTAGAGGACTTAGGAAATACATTTTTACAATGTTTTCCTAAAATACAAGACTCACAGATGATTGAGTAAGAACTCTAAGCTGGCGGCTCTATCTAAAGGAGATCGAGCTAGGTATTTAACACTATCCCAATTTTGTTTCTTATCAAAGTAACTCTAGTTTTCTATGAACTTTACCTCTCTTGAAACCAGGGTTCAGTTACGGATGGGGTCATAGCACTTGTACCTCTTTTGAGTGGTAGAATAGCCTATGAATACACATCTTGTGCTTTTGGCTTCTATTTTGGTCCCTCTGAGTCCTGGGACAAATACAGAACACAAAAACCCAAGAACTCGTAAGTGATTGATAAAGGGTTTATTGTGATTAAAAACTTCAAATGGAGAGACGACCTTTATGACTCTTTTTGTAATTCGGTAGATAAGATAGCAAGCCGTCATGACTGCATCTCCCCAGAACTTTCTTGGTAGGTTGGAATGGAACATCATAGCTCTAGCTACTTCCCTGAGATGAATATTCTTTCTTTCAACTACACCATCTTGTTGAGGTGTGTATTGGCAGCTCGTTTGGGAGATTATTCCATGCTTAGCTAGGTGTTCTTTGAACTTGTGGCTTGTATATTCCCCTCCATTATCCGTTCGAAGTAGCTTAACATTTGTTTTGAATTGATATATAATGTAGTTCTGAAAATTAATGAAAGCGTCAAATACTCTATCTTTAGATGACAGAATATAGAGCAATGAGGAAGCTGACAAATGAATTAGTTTGGTTGAAGGCTCTTCTCAAGGATCTTGGCATAGAAACTTCAAGTCCCATCACAATGCATTGTGACAATCAGGCAGCCATTCATATAGCAACCAATCCAGTATTTCACGAGAGGACCAAGCACATTGAGATTGACTGCCACAAAGTTAGAGAGAAGATCATAGAAGGAGTGATACTTCCATGTTACACCAAGAGTGAAGACCAGTTGGCTGACATCTTCACCAAGGCTGCTAGCCTCAAAGTTTGCAACCACATCCATAGCAAACTTGGGTTAGTAGACCTTACTCATCCTTGGTAATACTTGCCTGTTCCGGGAAGACCACACTCTTTTTCCCTTACCAAGGTTTTGTCCCACTGGGTTTTCTTGGTAAGGTTTTTAATGAGGTGGTAGTCCCGGTTCCCAAACTTAGCCTTCATTCCAACACTCCGGCTAAGTTTGAGGGGGAGTATTAATCAAGCTTATCATCAAGGGAGCTTAGGGAAGATGGTTGGATTTGGGTGTCCGTACAAGTCCGTACGACCATAGGGAGCCTCCGGAACATTTGAGGAAGCCTTCGAGAGTCTTCTAGAAGCTTGGAAACGTTTGGATCATGCACCAAGCCACTTGAGTGTCCAGGTGCATTGGCACCTTGTCCTTGGTCTTCCTTCTTACCCATTTGGTCAAGGAAGGGGCTGGAAACAGGCTGGCATGGTCAAGGACGCCCAAAGACTATACTCCTATTGGCTGGTTCAAATTAAAGTTAAAACCTAGGTTCCCTTGTAATTCTCATATAAATATGCTATGTATTTCACAAAGATCAATAAGAAATTCTTCTCTAATATTCTACTATGGTGTTTCTTCTATTTTATCTCAAAAGCTCTCATTTATAATCTCTAAAATCTAACAGATCCAAGTGTATTTCGACTTTTCATCAATAAATGTCACAAAGTACTTATTATTATCTCTTGATAAACATTGGGAACTCCATACATCCGAGTGGACCAAATCAAAACATTTTTCATATATGGTAGAGGACTTAGGAAATACATTTTTACAATGTTTTCCTAAAATACAGGACTCACAAACCGAGTTATTAAACAAAATATTAGGCAATATTATTTCCAAGGCACGCGAGTGAGGATGTCCCAATCTAGCTTGCCAGATTGCATTAGAACTACTAGCTAAGCATGGATTAAAACTTGATAAAGTAGGATTGCTTGAAGAATCTTCTAACATCTATAAGTGTCCTTTTGTGTTTCCTTATCCAAGAACCTTTCCGGTCTTAGTATCCTGAAAATGGAAACTATTAGGCCCAAAGATAGCATAAGCATCAAGATCTGTAGTGGTTCTCTTAACCGATAAAAAATTCGATGTGAAAGATAGCATGTAGAAAGCTGAGGAGCACTAATTTCTTCGCTCTCATGGTCCTGACTAACCATTGGCTCCATTCCACCTATTTCTTCTTCTTGATCATGAGCTTGCTCTTGATTACCATTATCCAAGTTGTTTGCTTCTTCTTCATTGTTATTTTAAGAATTTGGTCCATCTTGTGGGTCATGATCTGGTTGCTCTTGATGAGAGTGTCTTGGAGCCGGATTTCCCAGATGATTAAGTAAGAACTCTAAGCTGGCGGCTCTATCTGAAGGAGATCGGGCTAGGTCTTTAACACTATCCCAATTTTGCTTCTTATCAAAGTAACCCTGGTTTTTTATGAACTTTACCTCTCTTGAAACCATGGTTCACTTCCGGATGGGGTCATAGCACTTGTACCTCTTTTGAGTGGTAGAATAGCCTATGAATACACATCTTGTGCTTTTGGCTTCTATTTTGGTCCCTCTGAGTCCTGGGACAAATACAGAACACAAACACCCAAGAACTCGTAAGTGATTGATAAAGGGTTTATTGTGATTAAAAACTTCAAAGGGAGAGACGACCTTTATGACTCTTGTTGTAATTCGGTAGATAAGATAGCAAGCCGTCATGACTGCATCTCCCCATAAGTTTCTTGGTAGGTTGGAATGGAACATCATAGCTCTAGCTACTTCCATGAGATGAATATTCTTTCTTTCAACTACACCATTTTCTTGAGGGGGTGTATGGGCAGCTCGTTTGGGAGATTATTCCATGCTTAGCTAGGTGTTCTTTGAACTTGTGGCTTGTATATTCCCCTCCATTATCCGTTGGAAGTACCTTAACATTTGTTTTGAATTGATTAGTAATGTAGTTCTGAAAATTAATGAAAGCGTCAAATACTCTATCTTTAGATGGTAGTAAGGTGATCCAAGTGTATTTCGACTTTTCATCAATAAATGTCACAAAGTACTTATTATTATCTCTTGATAAACATTGGGAACTCCATACATCTGAGTGGACCAAATCAAAACATTTTTCATATATGGTAAAGGTCTTAGGAAATACATTTTTACAATGTTTTCCTAAAATACAAAACTCACAAACCGAGTTATTAAACAAAATATTAGGCAATATTATTTCCAAGGCACGCGAGTGACAATGTCCCAATCTAGCTTGCCATATTGCATTAGAACTACTAGCTAAGCATAGATTAAAACTTGATAACGTAGGATTGCATGAAGAATCTTCTAACATCTATAAGTCTCCTTTTGTGTTTCCTTTTCCAAGAACCTTTTCGGTCTTAGTATCCTGAAAATGGAAACTATTAGGCCCAAAGATAGCATAAGCATCAAGATCTGTAGTGGGTCTCTTAACCGATAAAAAATTCGATGTGAAAGATGGCATGTAGAAAGCTGAGGAGCACTAATTTCTTCACTCTCATGGTCCTGACTAACCATTGGCTCCATTCCTCCTATTTCTTCTTCTTGATCATGAGCTTGGTCTTGATTACCGTTATCCAAGTTGTTTGCTTCTTCTTCATTTTTATTTTAAGAATTTGGTCCTTCTTGTGGGTCATGATCTGGTTGCTCTTGATGAGAGTATCTTGGAGCCGGATTTCCCAGATGATTGAGTAAGAACTCTAAGCTGACGGCTCTATCCGAAGGAGAACATGATAGTTCTTTAAACACTATCCTAATTTTTCTTCTTGTAAAAGTAACCCTGGTTTTCTATGAACTTTATCTCTCTTGAAACCAGGGTTCAATTACGGATGGGGTCATAGCACTTATACCTCTTTTGAGTGGTAGAATAGCCTATGAATACACATCTTGTGCTTTTGGCTTCTATTTTGGTCCCTCTGAGTCCTGGGACAAATACAAAACACAAACACCCAAGAACTCGTAAGTGATTGATAAAGGGTTTATTGTGATTAAAAACTTCAAATGGAGAGACGACCTTTATGACTCTTGTTGTAATTCGGTAGATAAGATAGCAAGCCGTCCTGACTGCATCTCCCCAGAAGTTTCTTGGTAGGTTGGAATGGAACATCATAGCTCTAGCTACTTCCATGAGATGAATATTCTTTCTTTCAACTACACCATTTTGTTGAGGTGTGTATTGGCAGCTCGTTTGGGAGATTATTCCATGCTTAGCTAGGTGTTCTTTGAACTTGTGGCTTGCATATTCCCCTCCATTATCCGTTCGAAGTAGCTTAACATTTTTTTTGAATTGATTAGTAATGTAGTTCTGAAAATTAATGAAAGCGTCAAATACTCTATCTTTAGATGGCAATAAGGTGATCCAAGTGTATTTCAACTTTTCATCAATAAATGTCACAAAGTACTTATTATTATCTCTTGATAAACATTGGGAAGTCCATACATCCGAGTGGACCAAATCAAAACATTTTTCATATATGGTAAAGGTCTTAGGAAATACATTTTTACAATGTTTTCCTAAAATACAAAACTCACAAACCGAGTTGTTAAACAAAATATTAGGCAATATTATTTCCAAGGCACACCAGTGACAATGTTCCAATCTAGCTTGCCATATTGCATTAGAACTAGTAGCTAAGCATGGATTAAAACTTGATAAAGTAGGATTGCTTAAAGAATCTTCTAACATCTATAAGTCTCCTTTTGTGTTTCCTTCTCCAAGAACCTTTCTGGTCTTAGTATCCTGAAAATGGAAACTATTAGGCCCAAAGATAGCATAAGCATCAAGATCTGTAGTGGCTCTCTTAACCGATAAAAAATTCGATGTGAAAGATGGTATGTAGAACGCTGAGGAGCACTAATTTCTTCACTCTCATGGTCCTGACTAACCATTGGCTACATTCCTCCTATTTCTTCTTCTTGATCATGAGCTTGGTCTTGATTACCATTATCCAAGTTGTTTGCTTCTTCTTCATTGTTATTTTAAGAATTTGGTCCATCTTGTGGGTCATGATCTGGTTGCTCTTGATGAGAGTGTCTTGGAGCCGGATTTCCCAGATGATTGAGTAAGAACTCTAAGTTGGCGGCTCTAACTGAAGGAGATCGGGCTAGGTCTTTAACACTATCCCAATTATGCTTCTTATCAAAGTAACTCTGGTTTTCTATGAACTTTACCTCTCTTGAAACCAGGGTTCACTTCCGGATGGGGTCATAGCACTTGTACCTCTTTTGAGTGGTAGAATAGCCTATGAATACACATCTTGTGCTTTTGGCTTCTATTTTGGTCCCTCTGAGTCCTGGGACAAATACAGAACACAAACACCCAAGAACTCGTAAGTGATTGATAAAGGGTTTATTGTGATTAAAAACTTCGAAGGGAGAGACGACCTTTATGACTCTTGTTGTAATTCGGTAGATAAGATAGCAAGCCGTCATAACTGCATCTCCCCATAAGTTTCTTGGTAGGTTGGAATGGAACATCATAGCTCTAGCTACTTCCATGAGATGAATATTCTTTCTTTCAACTACACCATTTTGTTGAGGTGTGTATGGGCAGCTCGTTTGGGAGATTATTCCATGCTTAGCTAGGTGTTCTTTGAA
Organism: Cardamine chenopodiifolia; assembly: GCA_963922655.1. Classification (NCBI taxonomy): domain Eukaryota; kingdom Viridiplantae; phylum Streptophyta; class Magnoliopsida; order Brassicales; family Brassicaceae; genus Cardamine; species Cardamine chenopodiifolia. Next base: position 5,895,609 of record OZ000479.1, read on the forward strand.
CTTTTAGCTTGTATATTCCCCTCCATTATCCGTTCGAAGTTGCTTAACATTTGTTTTGAATTAATTAGTAATGTAGTTCTGAAAATTAATGAAAGCGTCAAATACTCTATCTATAGATGGCAGTAAGGTGATCCAAGTGTATTTCGACTTTTCATCAATAAATGTCACAAAGTACTTATTATTATCTCTTGATAAACATTGGGAACTCCATACATCCGAGTGGACCAAATCAAAACATTTTTCATATATTGTAGAGGACTTAGGAAATACATTTTTACAATGTTTTCCTAAAATACAAGACTCCCAAACCGAGTTATTAAACAAAATATTAGGCTATATTATTTCCAAGGCACGCGAGTGAGGATGTCCCAATCTAGCTTGCCATATTGCATTAGAACTACTAGCTAAGCATGGATTAAAACTTGATAAAGTAGGATTGCTTGAAGAATCTTCTAACATCTGTAAGTCTCCTTTTGTGTTTCCTTCTCCAAGAACCTTTCCGGTCTTAGTATCCTGAAAATGGAAACTATTAGGCCCAAAGATAGCATAAGCATCAAGATCTGTAGTGGCTCTATTAACTGATAAAAAATTCGATGTGAAAGATGGCATGTAGAAAGCTGAGGAGCACTAATTTCTTCACTCTCTTGGTCCTAACTAACCATTGGCTCAATTCCTCCTATTTCTTCTTCTTGATCATGAGCTTGGTCTTGATTACCGATATCCAAGTTGTTTGCTTCTTCTTCATTGTTATTTTAAGAATTTGATCCATCTTGTGGGTCATGATCTGGTTGCTCTTGATGAGAGTGTCTTGGAGCCGGATTTCCCAGATGATTAAGTAAGAACTCTAAGCTGGCGGCTCTATCTGAAGGAGATCGGGCTAGGTCTTTAACACTATCCCAATTTTGCTTCTTATCAAAGTAACCCTGGTTTTTTATGAACTTTACCTCTCTTGAAACCATGGTTCACTTCCGGATGGGGTCATAGCACTTGTACCTCTTTTGAGTGGTAGAATAGCCTATGAATACACATCTTGTGCTTTTGGCTTCTATTTTGGTCCCTCTGAGTCCTGGGACAAATACAGAACACAAACACCCAAGAACTCGTAAGTGATTGATAAAGGGTTTATTGTAATTAAAAACTTCAAAGGGAGAGACGACCTTTATGACTCTTGTTGTAATTCGGTAGATAAGATAGCAAGCCGTCATGACTGCATCTCCCCATAAGTTTCTTGGTAGGTTGGAATGGAACATCATAGCTCTAGCTACTTCCATGAGATGAATATTCTTTCTTTCAACTACACCATTTTCTTGAGGGGGTGTATGGGCAGCTCGTTTGGGAGATTATTCCATGCTTAGCTAGGTGTTCTTTGAACTTGTGGCTTGTATATTCCCCTCCATTATCCGTTGGAAGTACCTTAACATTTGTTTTGAATTGATTAGTAATGTAGTTCTGAAAATTAATGAAAGCGTCAAATACTCTATCTTTAGATGGTAGTAAGGTGATCCAAGTGTATTTCGACTTTTCATCAATAAATGTCACAAAGTACTTATTATTATCTCTTGATAAACATTGGGAACTCCATACATCTGAGTGGACCAAATCAAAACATTTTTCATATATGGTAAAGGTCTTAGGAAATACATTTTTACAATGTTTTCCTAAAATACAAAACTCACAAACCGAGTTATTAAACAAAATATTAGGCAATATTATTTCCAAGGCACGCGAGTGACAATGTCCCAATCTAGCTTGCCATATTGCATTAGAACTACTAGCTAAGCATAGATTAAAACTTGATAACGTAGGATTGCATGAAGAATCTTCTAACATCTATAAGTCTCCTTTTGTGTTTCTTTTTCCAAGAACCTTTTCGGTCTTAGTATCCTGAAAATGGAAACTATTAGGCCCAAAGATAGCATAAGCATCAAGATCTGTAGTGGGTCTCTTAACCGATAAAAAATTCGATGTGAAAGATGGCATGTAGAAAGCTGAGGAACACTAATTTCTTCACTCTCATGGTCCTGACTAACCATTGGCTCCATTCCTCCTATTTCTTCTTCTTGATCATGAGCTTGGTCTTGATTACCGTTATCCAAGTTGTTTGCTTCTTCTTCATTTTTATTTTAAGAATTTGGTCCTTCTTGTGGGTCATGATCTGGTTGCTCTTGATGAGAGTGTCTTGGAGCCGGATTTCCCAGATGATTGAGTAAGAACTCTAAGCTGACGGCTCTATCCGAAGGGGAACATGATAGTTCTTTAAACACTATCCCAATTTTTCTTCTTGTAAAAGTAACCCTGGTTTTCTATGAACTTTATCTCTCTTGAAACCAGGGTTCAATTACGGATGGGGTCATAGCACTTATACCTCTTTTGAGTGGTAGAATAGCCTATGAATACACATCTTGTGCTTTTGGCTTCTATTTTGGTCCCTCTGAGTCCTGGGACAAATACAAAACACAAACACCCAAGAACTCGTAAGTGATTGATAAAGGGTTTATTGTGATTAAAAACTTCAAATGGAGAGACGACCTTTATGACTCTTGTTGTAATTCGGTAGATAAGATAGCAAGCCGTCCTGACTGCATCTCCCCAGAAGTTTCTTGGTAGGTTGGAATGGAACATCATAGCTCTAGCTACTTCCATGAGATGAATATTCTTTCTTTCAACTACACCATTTTGTTGAGGTGTGTATTGGCAGCTCGTTTGGGAGATTATTCCATGCTTAGCTAGGTGTTCTTTGAACTTGTGGCTTGCATATTCCCCTCCATTATCCGTTCGAAGTAGCTTAACATTTTTTTTGAATTGATTAGTAATGTAGTTCTGAAAATTAATGAAAGTGTCAAATACTCTATCTTTAGATGGCAATAAGGTGATCCAAGTGTATTTCAACTTTTCATCAATAAATGTCACAAAGTACTTATTATTATCTCTTGATAAACATTGGGAAGTCCATACATCCGAGTGGACCAAATCAAAACATTTTTCATATATGGTAAAGGTCTTAGGAAATACATTTTTACAATGTTTTCCTAAAATACAAAACTCACAAACCGAGTTGTTAAACAAAATATTAGGCAATATTATTTCCAAGGCACACCAGTGACAATGTTCCAATCTAGCTTGCCATATTGCATTAGAACTAGTAGCTAAGCATGGATTAAAACTTGATAAAGTAGGATTGCTTGAAGAATCTTCTAACATCTATAAGTCTCCTTTTGTGTTTCCTTCTCCAAGAACCTTTCTGGTCTTAGTATCCTGAAAATGGAAACTATTAGGCCCAAAGATAGCATAAGCATCAAGATCTGTAGTGGCTCTCTTAACCGATAAAAAATTCGATGTGAAAGATGGTATGTAGAACGCTGAGGAGCACTAATTTCTTCACTCTCATGGTCCTGACTAACCATTGGCTACATTCCTCCTATTTCTTCTTCTTGATCATGAGCTTGGTCTTGATTACCATTATCCAAGTTGTTTGCTTCTTCTTCATTGTTATTTTAAGAATTTGGTCCATCTTGTGGGTCATGATCTTGTTGCTCTTGATGAGAGTGTCTTGGAGCCGAATTTCCCAGATTATTGAGTAAGAACTCTAAGCTGGCGGCTCTATCTGAAGGAGATCGGGCTAGGTCTTTAACACTATCCCAATTTTGCTTCTTATCAAAGTAACCCTGGTTTTCTATGAACTTTACCTCTCTTGAAACCAGAGTTCACTTCCGGATGGGGTCATAGCACTTGTACCTCTTTTGAGTGGTAGAATAGCCTATGAATACACATCTTGTGCTTTTGGTTTCTATTTTGGTCCCTCTGTGTCCTGGGACAAATACAGAACACAAAAACCCAAGAACTCGTAAGTGATTGATAAAGGGTTTATTGTGATTAAAAACTTCAAATGGAGAGACGACCTTTATGACTCTTTTTGTAATTCGGTAGATAAGATAGCAAGCCGTCATGACTGCATCTCCCCAGAACTTTCTTGGTAGGTTGGAATGGAACATCATAGCTCTAGCTACTTCCCTGAGATGAATATTCTTTCTTTCAACTACACCATCTTGTTGAGGTGTGTATTGGCAGCTCGTTTGGGAGATTATTCCATGCTTAGCTAGGTGTTCTTTGAACTTGTGGCTTGTATATTCCCCTCCATTATCCGTTCAAAGTAGCTTAACATTTGTTTTGAATTGATATATAATGTAGTTCTGAAAATTAATGAAAGCGTCAAATACTCTATCTTTAGATGACAGAATATAGAGCAATGAGGAAGCTGACAAATGAATTAGTTTGGTTGAAGGCTCTTCTCAAGGATCTTGGCATAGAAACTTCAAGTCCCATCACAATGCATTGTGACAATCAGGCAGCCATTCATATAGCAACCAATCCAGTATTTCACGAGAGGACCAAGCACATTGAGATTGACTGCCACAAAGTTAGAGAGAAGATCATAGAAGGAGTGATACTTCCATGTTACACCAAGAGTGAAGACCAGTTGGCTGACATTTTCACCAAGGCTGCTAGCCTCAAAGTTTGCAACCACATCCATAGCAAACTTGGGTTAGTAGACCTTACTCATCCTTGGTAATACTTGCCTGTTCCGGGAAGACCACACTCTTTTTCCCTTACCAAGGTTTTGTCCCACTGGGTTTTCTTGGTAAGGTTTTTAATGAGGTGGTAGTCCCGGTTCCCAAACTTAGCCTTCATTCCAACACTCCGGCTAAGTTTGAGGGGGAGTATTAATCAAGCTTATCATCAAGGGAGCTTAGGGAAGATGGTTGGATTTGGGTGTCCGTACAAGTCCGTACGACCATAGGGAGCCTCCGGAACATTTGAGGAAGCCTTCGAGAGTCTTCTAGAAGCTTGGAAACGTTTGGATCATGCACCAAGCCACTTGAGTGTCCAGGTGCATTGGCACCTTGTCCTTGGTCTTCCTTCTTACCCATTTGGTCAAGGAAGGGGCTGGAAACAGGCTGGCATGGTCAAGGACGCCCAAAGACTATACTCCTATTGGCTGGTTCAAATTAAAGTTAAAACCTAGGTTCCCTTGTAATTCTCATATAAATATGCTATGTATTTCACAAAGATCAATAAGAAATTCTTCTCTAATATTCTACTATGGTGTTTCTTCTATTTTATCTCAAAAGCTCTCATTTATAATCTCTAAAATCTAACAGATCCAAGTGTATTTCGACTTTTCATCAATAAATGTCACAAAGTACTTATTATTATCTCTTGATAAACATTGGGAACTCCATACATCCGAGTGGACCAAATCAAAACATTTTTCATATATGGTAGAGGACTTAGGAAATACATTTTTACAATGTTTTCCTAAAATACAGGACTCACAAACCGAGTTATTAAACAAAATATTAGGCAATATTATTTCCAAGGCACGCGAGTGAGGATGTCCCAATCTAGCTTGCCAGATTGCATTAGAACTACTAGCTAAGCATGGATTAAAACTTGATAAAGTAGGATTGCTTGAAGAATCTTCTAACATCTATAAGTGTCCTTTTGTGTTTCCTTATCCAAGAACCTTTCCGGTCTTAGTATCCTGAAAATGGAAACTATTAGGCCCAAAGATAGCATAAGCATCAAGATCTGTAGTGGTTCTCTTAACCGATAAAAAATTCGATGTGAAAGATAGCATGTAGAAAGCTGAGGAGCACTAATTTCTTCGCTCTCATGGTCCTGACTAACCATTGGCTCCATTCCACCTATTTCTTCTTCTTGATCATGAGCTTGCTCTTGATTACCATTATCCAAGTTGTTTGCTTCTTCTTCATTGTTATTTTAAGAATTTGGTCCATCTTGTGGGTCATGATCTGGTTGCTCTTGATGAGAGTGTCTTGGAGCCGGATTTCCCAGATGATTAAGTAAGAACTCTAAGCTGGCGGCTCTATCTGAAGGAGATCGGGCTAGGTCTTTAACACTATCCCAATTTTGCTTCTTATCAAAGTAACCCTGGTTTTTTATGAACTTTACCTCTCTTGAAACCATGGTTCACTTCCGGATGGGGTCATAGCACTTGTACCTCTTTTGAGTGGTAGAATAGCCTATGAATACACATCTTGTGCTTTTGGCTTCTATTTTGGTCCCTCTGAGTCCTGGGACAAATACAGAACACAAACACCCAAGAACTCGTAAGTGATTGATAAAGGGTTTATTGTGATTAAAAACTTCAAAGGGAGACACGACCTTTATGACTCTTGTTGTAATTCGGTAGAAAAGATAGCAAGCCGTCATGACTGCATCTCCCCATAAGTTTCTTGGTAGGTTGGAATGGAACATCATAGCTCTAGCTACTTCCATGATATGAATATTCTTTCTTTCAACTACACCATTTTCTTGAGGGGGTGTATGGGCAGCTCGTTTGGGAGATTATTCCATGCTTAGCTAGGTGTTCTTTGAACTTGTGGCTTGTATATTCCCCTCCATTATCCGTTGGAAGTACCTTAACATTTGTTTTGAATTGATTAGTAATGTAGTTCTGAAAATTAATGAAAGTGTCAAATACTCTATCTTTAGATGGTAGTAAGGTGATCCAAGTGTATTTCGACTTTTCATCAATAAATGTCACAAAGTACTTATTATTATCTCTTGATAAACATTGGGAACTCCATACATCTGAGAGGACCAAATCAAAACATTTTTCATATATGGTAAAGGTCTTAGGAAATACATTTTTACAATGTTTTCCTAAAATACAAAACTCACAAACCGAGTTATTAAACAAAATATTAGGCAATATTATTTCCAAGGCACGCGAGTGACAATGTCCCAATCTAGCTTGCCATATTGCATTAGAACTACTAGCTAAGCATAGATTAAAACTTGATAACGTAGGATTGCATGAAGAATCTTCTAACATCTATAAGTCTCCTTTTGTGTTTCCTTTTCCAAGAACCTTTTCGGTCTTAGTATCCTGAAAATGGAAACTATTAGGCCCAAAGATAGCATAAGCATCAAGATCTGTAGTGGGTCTCTTAACCGATAAAAAATTCGATGTGAAAGATGGCATGTAGAAAGCTGAGGAACACTAATTTCTTCACTCTCATGGTCCTGACTAACCATTGGCTCCATTCCTCCTATTTCTTCTTCTTGATCATGAGCTTGGTCTTGATTACCGTTATCCAAGTTGTTTGCTTTTTCTTCATTTTTATTTTAAGAATTTGGTCCTTCTTGTGGGTCATGATCTGGTTGCTCTTGATGAGAGTGTTTTGGAGCCGGATTTCCCAGATGGTTGAGTAAGAACTCTAAGCTGACGGTTCTATCCGAAGGAGAACATGATAGTTCTTTAACACTATCCCAATTTTTCTTCTTGTAAAAGTAACCCTGGTTTTCTATGAACTTTATCTCTCTTGAAACCAGGGTTCAATTACGGATGGGGTCATAGCACTTATACCTCTTTTGAGTGGTAGAATAGCCTATGAATACACATCTTGTGCTTTTGGCTTCTATTTTGGTCCCTCTGAGTCCTGGGACAAATACAAAACACAAACACCCAAGAACTCGTAAGTAATTGATAAAGGGTTTATTGTGATTAAAAACTTCAAATGGAGAGACGACCTTTATGACTCTTGTTGTAATTCGGTAGATAAGATAGCAAGCCGTCCTGACTGCATCTCCCCAGAAGTTTCTTGGTAGGTTGGAATGGAACATCATAGCTCTAGCTACTTCCATGAGATGAATATTCTTTCTTTCAACTACACCATTTTGTTGAGGTGTGTATTGGCAGCTCGTTTGGGAGATTATTCCATGCTTAGCTAGGTGTTCTTTGAACTTGTGGCTTGCATATTCCCCTCCATTATCCGTTCGAAGTAACTTAACATTTTTTTTGAATTGATTAGTAATGTAGTTCTGAAAATTAATGAAAGCGTCAAATACTCTATCTTTAGATGGCAATAAGGTGATCCAAGTGTATTTCAACTTTTCATCAATAAATGTCACAAAGTACTTATTATTATCTCTTGATAAACATTGGGAAGTCCATACATCCGAGTGGACCAAATCAAAACATTTTTCATATATGGTAAAGGTCTTAGGAAATACATTTTTACAATGTTTTCCTAAAATACAAAACTCACAAACCGAGTTGTTAAACAAAATATTAGGCAATATTATTTCCAAGGCACACCAGTGACAATGTTCCAATCTAGCTTGCCATATTGCATTAGAACTAGTAGCTAAGCATGGATTAAAACTTGATAAAGTAGGATTGCTTGAAGAATCTTCTAACATCTATAAGTCTCCTTTTGTGTTTCCTTCTCCAAGAACCTTTCTGGTCTTAGTATCCTGAAAATGGAAACTATTAGGCCCAAAGATAGCATAAGCATCAAGATCTGTAGTGGCTCTCTTAACCGATAAAAAATTCGATGTGAAAGATGGTATGTAGAACGCTGAGGAGCACTAATTTCTTCACTCTCATGGTCCTGACTAACCATTGGCTACATTCCTCCTATTTCTTCTTCTTGATCATGAGCTTGGTCTTGATTACCATTATCCAAGTTGTTTGCTTCTTCTTCATTGTTATTTTAAGAATTTGGTCCATCTTGTGGGTCATGATCTTGTTGCTCTTGATGAGAGTGTCTTGGAGCCGGATTTCCCAGATGATTGAGTAAGAACTCTAAGTTGGCGGCTCTAACTGAAGGAGATCGGGCTAGGTCTTTAACACTATCCCAATTTTGCTTCTTATCAAAGTAACGCTGGCTTTCTATGAACTTTACCTCTCTTGAAACTAGGGTTCAATTCCGGATGGGGTCATAGCACTTGTACCTCTTTTGAGTGGTAGAATAGCCTATGAATACACATCTTGTGCTTTTGGCTTCTATTTTGGTCCCTCTGAGTCCTGGGACAAATGCAGAACACAAACACCCAAGAACTCGTAAGTGATTGATAAAGGGTTTATTGTGATTAAAAACTTCGAAGGGAGAGACGACCTTTATGACTCTTGTTGTAATTCGGTAGATAAGATAGCAAGCCGTCATAACTGCATCTCCCCATAAGTTTCTTGGTAGGTTGGAATGGAACATCATAGCTCTAGCTACTTCCATGAGATGTATATTCTTTCTTTCAACTACACCATTTTGTTGAGGTGTGTATGGGCAGCTCGTTTGGGAGATTATTCCATGCTTAGCTAGGTGTTCTTTGAACTTGTGGCTTGTATATTCCCCTCCATTATCCGTTGGAAGTACCTTAACATTTGTTTTGAATTGATTAGTAATGTAGTTCTGAAAATTAATGAAAGCGTCAAATACTCTATCTTTAGATGGTAGTAAGGTGATCCAAGTGTATTTTGACTTTTCATCAATAAATGTCACAAAGTACTTATTATTATCTCTTGATAAACATTGGGAACTCCATACATCCGAGTGGACCAAATCAAAACATTTTTCATATATTGTAGAGGACTTAGGAAATACATTTTTACAATGTTTTCCTAAAATACAAGACTCCCAAACCGAGTTATTAAACAAAATATTAGGCTATATTATTTCCAAGGCACGCGAGTGAGGATGTCCCAATCTAGCTTGCCATATTGCATTAGAACTACTAGCTAAGCATGGATTAAAACTTGATAAAGTAGGATTGCTTGAAGAATCTTCTAACATCTGTAAGTCTCCTTTTGTGTTTCCTTCTCCAAGAACCTTTCCGGTCTTAGTATCCTGAAAATGGAAACTATTAGGCCCAAAGATAGCATAAGCATCAAGATCTGTAGTGGCTCTATTAACTGATAAAATATTCGATGTGAAAGATGGCATGTAGAAAGCTGAGGAGCACTAATTTCTTCACTCTATTGGTCCTAACTAACCATTGGCTCAATTCCTCCTATTTCTTCTTCTTGATCATGAGCTTGGTCTTGATTACCGATATCCAAGTTGTTTGCTTCTTCTTCATTGTTATTTTAAGAATTTGATCCATCTTGTGGGTCATGATCTGGTTGCTCTTGATGAGAGTGTCTTGGAGCCGGATTTCCCAGATTATTGAGTAAGAACTCTAAGCTGGCGGCTCTATCTGAAGGAGATCGGGCTAGGTCTTTAACACTATCCCAATTTTGCTTCTTATCAAAGTAACCCTGGTTTTCTATGAACTTTACCTCTCTTGAAACCAGGGTTCACTTCCGGATGGGGTCATAGCACTTGTACCTCTTTTGAGTGGTAGAATAGCCTATGAATACACATCTTGTGCTTTTGGCTTCTAGTTTAGTCCCTCTGAGTACCTGGGACAAATACAAAACACAAACACCCAAGAACTCGTAAGTGATTGATAGAGGGTTTATTGTGATTAAATATTCAAAGGGAGAGACGACCTTTATGACTCTTGTTGTAATTCGGTAGATAAGATAGCAAGCCGTCATGACTGCATCTCCCCATAAGTTTCTTGGTAGGTTGGAATGGAACATCATAGCTCTAGCTACTTCCATGAGATGAATATTCTTTCTTTCAACAACACCATTTTGTTGAGGTGTGTATGGGCAGCTCGTTTGGGAGATTATTCCATGCTTAGCTAGGTGTTCTTTGAACTTGTAGCTTGTATATTCCCCTCCATTATCCGTTCGAAGTAGCTTAACATTTGTTTTGAATTAATTAGTAATGTAGTTCTGAAAATTAATGAAAGCGTCAAATACTCTATCTTTAGATCGCAGTAAAGGTGATCCAAGTGTATTTCGACTTTTCATCAATAAATGTCACAAAGTACTTATTATTATCTCTTGATAAAAATTGGGAAGTCCATAAATCCGAGTGGACCAAATCAAAACATTTTTCATATATGGTAGAGGACTTAGGAAATACATTTTTACAATGTTTTCCTAAAATACAAGACTCACAAACCGAGTTGTTAAATAAAATATTAGGCAATATTATTTCCAAGGCACACGAGTGAGGATGTCCCAATCTAGCTTGCCATATTGCATTAGAACTACTAGCTAAGCATGGATTAAAACTTGATAAAATAGGATTGCTTGAAGAATCTTCTAATATCTATAAGTCTCCTTTTGTGTTTCCTTCTCCAAGAACCTTTCCGGTCTTAGTATCCTGAAAATGGAAACTATTAGGCCCAAAGATAGCATAAGCATCAAGATTTGTAGTGGCTCTTTTAACCGATAAAAAATTCGATGTGAAAGATGGCATGTAGAAAGCTGAGGAGCACTAATTTCTTCACTCTCATGGTCCTGACTAACCATTGGCTCCATTCCTCCTATTTCTTCTTCTTGATTATGAACTTGGTCTTGATTACCATTATCCAAGTTGTTTGCTTCTTCTTCATTGTTATTTTAAGAATTTGGTCCATCTTGTGGGTCATGATCTGGTTGCTCTTGATGAGAGTGTCTTGGAGCCGGATTTCCCAGATGATTGAGTAAGAACTCTAAGCTGACGGCTCTATCTGAAGGAGAACAGGCTAGTTCTTTAACACTATCCCAATTTTGCTTCTTGTCAGAGTAACCCTGGTTTTCTATGAACTTTACCTCTCTTGAAACAAGGGTTCACTTCCAAATGGGGTCATAGCACTTGTACCTCTTTTGAGTGGTAGAATAGCCTATGAATACACATCTTGTGCTTTTGGCTTCTATTTTGGTCCCTCTGAGTACCTGGGACAAATACAAAACACAAACACCCAAGAACTCGTAAGTGATTTATAAAGGGTTTACTTTGATTAAAAACTTCAAAGGGAGAGACGACCTTTATGACTCTTGTTGTAATTCGGTAGATAAGATAGCAAGCCGTCATGACTGCATCTCCCCAGAAGTTTCTTGGTAGGTTGGAAAGGAACATCATAGCTCTAGCTACTTCCATGAGATGAATATTCTTTCTTTCAACTACACCATTTAGTTGAGGTGTGTATTGGCAGCTCGTTTGGGAGATTATTCCATGCTTAGCTAGGTGTTCTTTGAACTTTTAGCTTGTATATTCCCCTCCATTATCCGTTCGAAGTTGCTTAACATTTGTTTTGAATTAATTAGTAATGTAGTTCTGAAAATTAATGAAAGCGTCAAATACTCTATCTATAGATGGCAGTAAGGTGATCCAAGTGTATTTCGACTTTTCATCAATAAATGTCACAAAGTACTTATTATTATCTCTTGATAAACATTGGGAACTCCATACATCCGAGTGGACCAAATCAAAACATTTTTCATATATTGTAGAGGACTTAGGAAATACATTTTTACAATGTTTTCCTAAAATACAAGACTCCCAAACCGAGTTATTAAACAAAATATTAGGCTATATTATTTCCAAGGCACGCGAGTGAGGATGTCCCAATCTAGCTTGCCATATTGCATTAGAACTACTAGCTAAGCATGGATTAAAACTTGATAAAGTAGGATTGCTTGAAGAATCTTCTAACATCTGTAAGTCTCCTTTTGTGTTTCCTTCTCCAAGAACCTTTCCGGTCTTAGTATCCTGAAAATGGAAACTATTAGGCCCAAAGATAGCATAAGCATCAAGATCTGTAGTGGCTCTATTAACTGATAAAAAATTCGATGTGAAAGATGGCATGTAGAAAGCTGAGGAGCACTAATTTCTTCACTCTCTTGGTCCTAACTAACCATTGGCTCAATTCCTCCTATTTCTTCTTCTTGATCATGAGCTTGGTCTTGATTACCGATATCCAAGTTGTTTGCTTCTTCTTCATTGTTATTTTAAGAATTTGATCCATCTTGTGGGTCATGATCTGGTTGCTCTTGATGAGAGTGTCTTGGAGCCGGATTTCCCAGATTATTGAGTAAGAACTCTAAGCTGGCGGCTCTATCTGAAGGAGATCGGGCTAGGTCTTTAACACTATCCCAATTTTGCTTCTTATCAAAGTAACCCTGGTTTTTTATGAACTTTACCTCTCTTGAAACCATGGTTCACTTCCGGATGGGGTCATAGCACTTGTACCTCTTTTGAGTGGTAGAATAGCCTATGAATACACATCTTGTGCTTTTGGCTTCTATTTTGGTCCCTCTGAGTCCTGGGACAAATACAGAACACAAACACCCAAGAACTCGTAAGTGATTGATAAAGGGTTTATTGTGATTAAAAACTTCAAAGGGAGAGACGACCTTTATGACTCTTGTTGTAATTCGGTAGATAAGATAGCAAGCCGTCATGACTGCATCTCCCCATAAGTTTCTTGGTAGGTTGGAATGGAACATCATAGCTCTAGCTACTTCCATGAGATGAATATTCTTTCTTTCAACTACACCATTTTCTTGAGGGGGTGTATGGGCAGCTCGTTTGGGAGATTATTCCATGCTTAGCTAGGTGTTCTTTGAACTTGTGGCTTGTATATTCCCCTCCATTATCCGTTGGAAGTACCTTAACATTTGTTTTGAATTGATTAGTAATGTAGTTCTGAAAATTAATGAAAGCGTCAAATACTCTATCTTTAGATGGTAGTAAGGTGATCCAAGTGTATTTCGACTTTTCATCAATAAATGTCACAAAGTACTTATTATTATCTCTTGATAAACATTGGGAACTCCATACATCTGAGTGGACCAAATCAAAACATTTTTCATATATGGTAAAGGTCTTAGGAAATACATTTTTACAATGTTTTCCTAAAATACAAAACTCACAAACCGAGTTATTAAACAAAATATTAGGCAATATTATTTCCAAGGCACGCGAGTGACAATGTCCCAATCTAGCTTGCCATATTGCATTAGAACTACTAGCTAAGCATAGATTAAAACTTGATAACGTAGGATTGCATGAAGAATCTTCTAACATCTATAAGTCTCCTTTTGTGTTTCCTTTTCCAAGAACCTTTTCGGTCTTAGTATCCTGAAAATGGAAACTATTAGGCCCAAAGATAGCATAAGCATCAAGATCTGTAGTGGGTCTCTTAACCGATAAAAAATTCGATGTGAAAGATGGCATGTAGAAAGCTGAGGAACACTAATTTCTTCACTCTCATGGTCCTGACTAACCATTGGCTCCATTCCTCCTATTTCTTCTTCTTGATCATGAGCTTGGTCTTGATTACCGTTATCCAAATTGTTTGCTTCTTCTTCATTTTTATTTTAAGAATTTGGTCCTTCTTATGGGTCATGATCTGGTTGCTCTTGATGAGAGTGTCTTGGAGCCGGATTTCCCAGATGATTGAGTAAGAACTCTAAGCTGACGGCTCTATCCGAAGGAGAACATGATAGTTCTTTAAACACTATCCCAATTTTTCTTCTTGTAAAAGTAACCCTGGTTTTCTATGAACTTTATCTCTCTTGAAACCAGGGTTCAATTACGGATGGGGTCATAGCACTTATACCTCTTTTGAGTGGTAGAATAGCCTATGAATACACATCTTGTGCTTTTGGCTTCTATTTTGGTCCCTCTGAGTCCTGGGACAAATACAAAACACAAACACCCAAGAACTCGTAAGTAATTGATAAAGGGTTTATTGTGATTAAAAACTTCAAATGGAGAGACGACCTTTATGACTCTTGTTGTAATTCGGTAGATAAGATAGCAAGCCGTCCTGACTGCATCTCCCCAGAAGTTTCTTGGTAGGTTGGAATGGAACATCATAGCTCTAGCTACTTCCATGAGATGAATATTCTTTCTTTCAACTACACCATTTTGTTGAGGTGTGTATTGGCAGCTCGTTTGGGAGATTATTCCATGCTTAGCTAGGTGTTCTTTGAACTTGTGGCTTGCATATTCCCCTCCATTATCCGTTCGAAGTAGCTTAACATTTTTTTTGAATTGATTAGTAATGTAGTTCTGAAAATTAATGAAAGCGTCAAATACTCTATCTTTAGATGGCAATAAGGTGATCCAAGTGTATTTCAACTTTTCATCAATAAATGTCACAAAGTACTTATTATTATCTCTTGATAAACATTGGGAAGTCCATACATCCGAGTGGACCAAATCAAAACATTTTTCATATATGGTAAAGGTCTTAGGAAATACATTTTTACAATGTTTTCCTAAAATACAAAACTCACAAACCGAGTTGTTAAACAAAATATTAGGCAATATTATTTCCAAGGCACACCAGTGACAATGTTCCAATCTAGCTTGCCATATTGCATTAGAACTAGTAGCTAAGCATGGATTAAAACTTGATAAAGTAGGATTGCTTGAAGAATCTTCTAACATCTATAAGTCTCCTTTTGTGTTTCCTTCTCCAAGAACCTTTCTGGTCTTAGTATCCTGAAAATGGAAACTATTAGGCCCAAAGATAGCATAAGCATCAAGATCTGTAGTGGCTCTCTTCACCGATAAAAAATTCGATGTGAAAGATGGCATGTAGAAAGCTGAGGAGCACTAATTTCTTCACTCTATTGGTCCTAACTAACCATTGGCTCAATTCCTCCTATTTCTTCTTCTTGATCATGAGCTTGGTCTTGATTACCGATATCCAAGTTGTTTGCTTCTTCTTCATTGTTATTTTAAGAATTTGATCCATCTTGTGGGTCATGATCTGGTTGCTCTTGATGAGAGTGTCTTGGAGCCGGATTTCCCAGATTATTGAGTAAGAACTCTAAGCTGGCGGCTCTATCTGAAGGAGATCGGGCTAGGTCTTTAACACTATCCCAATTTTGCTTCTTATCAAAGTAACTCTGGCTTTCTATGAACTTTACCTCTCTTGAAACCAGGGTTCACTTCCGGATGGGGTCATAGCACTTGTACCTCTTTTGAGTGGTAGAATAGCCTATGAATACACATCTTGTGCTTTTGGCTTCTATTTTGGTCCCTCTGAGTCCTGGGACAAATACAGAACACAAACACCCAAGAACTCGTAAGTGATTGATAAAGGGTTTATTGTGATTAAAAACTTCGAAGGGAGAGACGACCTTTATGACTCTTGTTGTAATTCGGTAGATAAGATAGCAAGCCGTCATAACTGCATCTCCCCATAAGTTTCTTGGTAGGTTGGAATGGAACATCATAGCTCTAGCTACTTCCATGAGATGAATATTCTTTCTTTCAACTACACCATTTTGTTGAGGTGTGTATGGGCAGCTCGTTTGGGAGATTATTCCATGCTTAGCTAGGTGTTCTTTGAACTTTTAGCTTGTATATTCCCCTCTATTATCCGTTCGAAGTTGCTTAACATTTGTTTTGAATTAATTAGTAATGTAGTTCTGAAAATTAATGAAAGCGTCAAATACTCTATCTATAGATGGCAGTAAGGTGATCCAAGTGTATTTCGACTTTTCATCAATAAATGTCACAAAGTACTTATTATTATCTCTTGATAAACATTGGGAACTCCATACATCCGAGTGGACCAAATCAAAACATTTTTCATATATTGTAGAGGACTTAGGAAATACATTTTTACAATGTTTTCCTAAAATACAAGACTCCCAAACCGAGTTATTAAACAAAATATTAGGCTATATTATTTCCAAGGCACGCGAGTGAGGATGTCCCAATCTAGCTTGCCATATTGCATTAGAACTACTAGCTAAGCATGGATTAAAACTTGATAAAGTAGGATTGCTTGAAGAATCTTCTAACATCTGTAAGTCTCCTTTTGTGTTTCCTTCTCCAAGAACCTTTCCGGTCTTAGTATCCTGAAAATGGAAACTATTAGGCCCAAAGATAGCATAAGCATCAAGATCTGTAGTGGCTCTATTAACTGATAAAAAATTCGATGTGAAAGATGGCATGTAGAAAGCTGAGGAGCACTAATTTCTTCACTCTATTGGTCCTAACTAACCATTGGCTCAATTCCTCCTATTTCTTCTTCTTGATCATGAGCTTGGTCTTGATTACCGATATCCAAGTTGTTTGCTTCTTCTTCATTGTTATTTTAAGAATTTGGTCCATCTTGTGGGTCATGATCTTGTTGCTCTTGATGAGAGTGTCTTGGAGCCGGATTTCCCAGATGATTGAGTAAGAACTCTAAGTTGGCGGCTCTAACTGAAGGAGATCGGGCTAGGTCTTTAACACTATCCCAATTATGCTTCTTATCAAAGTAACTCTGGCTTTCTATGAACTTTACCTCTCTTGAAACCAGGGTTCACTTCCGGATGGGGTCATAGCACTTGTACCTCTTTTGAGTGGTAGAATAGCCTATGAATACACATCTTGTGCTTTTGGCTTCTATTTTGGTCCCTCTGAGTCCTGGGACAAATACAGAACACAAACACCCAAGAACTCGTAAGTGATTGATAAAGGGTTTATTGTGATTAAAAACTTCGAAGGGAGAGACGACCTTTATGACTCTTGTTGTAATTCGGTAGATAAGATAGCAAGCCGTCATAACTGCATCTCCCCATAAGTTCCTTGGTAGGTTGGAATGGAACATCATAGCTCTAGCTACTTCCATGAGATGAATATTCTTTCTTTCAACTACACCATTTTGTTGAGGTGTGTATGGGCAGCTCGTTTGGGAGATTATTCCATGCTTAGCTAGGTGTTCTTTGAACTTTTAGCTTGTATATTCCCCTCCATTATCCGTTCGAAGTTGCTTAACATTTGTTTTGAGTTAATTAGTAATGTAGTTCTGAAAATTAATGAAAGCGTCAAATACTCTATCTATAGATGGCAGTAAGGTGATCCAAGTGTATTTCGACTTTTCATCAATAAATGTCACAAAGTACTTATTATTATCTCTTGATAAACATTGGGAACTCCATACATCCGAGTGGACCAAATCAAAACATTTTTCATATATTGTAGAGGACTTAGGAAATACATTTTTACAATGTTTTCCTAAAATACAAGACTCCCAAACCGAGTTATTAAACAAAATATTAGGCTATATTATTTCCAAGGCACGCGAGTGAGGATGTCCCAATCTAGCTTGCCATATTGCATTAGAACTACTAGCTAAGCATGGATTAAAACTTGATAAAGTAGGATTGCTTGAAGAATCTTCTAACATCTGTAAGTCTCCTTTTGTGTTTCCTTCTCCAAGAACCTTTCCGGTCTTAGTATCCTGAAAATGGAAACTATTAGGCCCAAAGATAGCATAAGCATCAAGATCTGTAGTGGCTCTATTAACTGATAAAAAATTCGATGTGAAAGATGGCATGTAGAAAGCTGAGGAGCACTAATTTCTTCACTCTATTGGTCCTAACTAACCATTGGCTCAATTCCTCCTATTTCTTCTTCTTGATCATGAGCTTGGTCTTGATTACTGATATCCAAGTTGTTTGCTTCTTCTTCATTGTTATTTTAAGAATTTGGTCCATCTTGTGGGTCATGATCTTGTTGCTCTTGATGAGAGTGTCTTGGAGCCGGATTTCCCAGATGATTGAGTAAGAACTCTAAGTTGGCGGCTCTAACTGAAGGAGATCGGGCTAGGTCTTTAACACTATCCCAATTATGCTTCTTATCAAAGTAACTCTGGCTTTCTATGAACTTTACCTCTCTTGAAACCAGGGTTCACTTCCGGATGGGGTCATAGCACTTGTACCTCTTTTGAGTGGTAGAATAGCCTATGAATACACATCTTGTGCTTTTGGCTTCTATTTTGGTCCCTCTGAGTCCTGGGACAAATACAGAACACAAACACCCAAGAACTCGTAAGTGATTGATAAAGGGTTTATTGTGATTAAAAACTTCGAAGGGAGAGACGACCTTTATGACTCTTGTTGTAATTCGGTAGATAAGATAGCAAGCCGTCATAACTGCATCTCCCCATAAGTTCCTTGGTAGGTTGGAATGGAACATCATAGCTCTAGCTACTTCCATGAGATGAATATTCTTTCTTTCAACTACACCATTTTGTTGAGGTGTGTATGGGCAGCTCGTTTGGGAGATTATTCCATGCTTAGCTAGGTGTTCTTTGAACTTTTAGCTTGTATATTCCCCTCCATTATCCGTTCGAAGTTGCTTAACATTTGTTTTGAATTAATTAGTAATGTAGTTCTGAAAATTAATGAAAGCGTCAAATACTCTATCTATAGATGGCAGTAAGGTGATCCAAGTGTATTTCGACTTTTCATCAATAAATGTCACAAAGTACTTATTATTATCTCTTGATAAACATTGGGAACTCCATACATCCGAGTGGACCAAATCAAAACATTTTTCATATATTGTAGAGGACTTAGGAAATACATTTTTACAATGTTTTCCTAAAATACAAGACTCCCAAACCGAGTTATTAAACAAAATATTAGGCTATATTATTTCCAAGGCACGCGAGTGAGGATGTCCCAATCTAGCTTGCCATATTGCATTAGAACTACTAGCTAAGCATGGATTAAAACTTGATAAAGTAGGATTGCTTGAAGAATCTTCTAACATCTATAAGTCTCCTTTTGTGTTTCCTTCTCCAAGAACCTTTCCGGTCTTAGTATCCTGAAAATGGAAACTATTAGGCCCAAAGATAGCATAAGCATCAAGATCTGTAGTGGCTCTATTAACTGATAAAAAATTCGATGTGAAAGATGGCATGTAGAAAGCTGAGGAGCACTAATTTCTTCACTCTATTGGTCCTAACTAACCATTGGCTCAATTCCTCCTATTTCTTCTTCTTGATCATGAGCTTGGTCTTGATTACCGATATCCAAGTTGTTTGCTTCTTCTTCATTGTTATTTTAAGAATTTGATCCATCTTGTGGGTCATGATCTGGTTGCTCTTGATGAGAGTGTCTTGGAGCCGGATTTCCCAGATTATTGAGTAAGAACTCTAAGCTGGCGGCTCTATCTGAAGGAGATCGGGCTAGGTCTTTAACACTATCCCAATTTTGCTTCTTATCAAAGTAACCCTGGTTTTCTATGAACTTTACCTCTCTTGAAACCAGGGTTCACTTCCGGATGGGGTCATAGCACTTGTACCTCTTTTGAGTGGTAGAATAGCCTATGAATACACATCTTGTGCTTTTGGCTTCTATTTTGGTCCCTCTGTGTCCTGGGACAAATACAGAACACAAAAACCCAAGAACTCGTAAGTGATTGATAAAGGGTTTATTGTGATTAAAAACTTCAAATGGAGAGACGACCTTTATGACTCTTTTTGTAATTCGGTAGATAAGATAGCAAGCCGTCATGACTGCATCTCCCCAGAACTTTCTTGGTAGGTTGGAATGGAACATCATAGCTCTAGCTACTTCCCTGAGATGAATATTCTTTCTTTCAACTACACCATCTTGTTGAGGTGTGTATTGGCAGCTCGTTTGGGAGATTATTCCATGCTTAGCTAGGTGTTCTTTGAACTTGTGGCTTGTATATTCCCCTCCATTATCCGTTCAAAGTAGCTTAACATTTGTTTTGAATTGATATATAATGTAGTTCTGAAAATTAATGAAAGCGTCAAATACTCTATCTTTAGATGACAGAATATAGAGCAATGAGGAAGCTGACAAATGAATTAGTTTGGTTGAAGGCTCTTCTCAAGGATCTTGGCATAGAAACTTCAAGTCCCATCACAATGCATTGTGACAATCAGGCAGCCATTCATATAGCAACCAATCCAGTATTTCACGAGAGGACCAAGCACATTGAGATTGACTGCCACAAAGTTAGAGAGAAGATCATAGAAGGAGTGATACTTCCATGTTACACCAAGAGTGAAGACCAGTTGGCTGACATCTTCACCAAGGCTGCTAGCCTCAAAGTTTGCAACCACATCCATAGCAAACTTGGGTTAGTAGACCTTACTCATCCTTGGTAATACTTGCCTGTTCCGGGAAGACCACACTCTTTTTCCCTTACCAAGGTTTTGTCCCACTGGGTTTTCTTGGTAAGGTTTTTAATGAGGTGGTAGTCCCGGTTCCCAAACTTAGCCTTCATTCCAACACTCCGGCTAAGTTTGAGGGGGAGTATTAATCAAGCTTATCATCAAGGGAGCTTAGGGAAGATGGTTGGATTTGGGTGTCCGTACAAGTCCGTACGACCATAGGGAGCCTCCGGAACATTTGAGGAAGCCTTCGAGAGTTTTCTAGAAGCTTGGAAACGTTTGGATCATGCACCAAGCCACTTGAGTGTCCAGGTGCATTGGCACCTTGTCCTTGGTCTTCCTTCTTACCCATTTGGTCAAGGAAGGGGCTGGAAACAGGCTGGCATGGTCAAGGACGCCCAAAGACTATACTCCTATTGGCTGGTTCAAATTAAAGTTAAAACCTAGGTTCCCTTGTAATTCTCATATAAATATGCTATGTATTTCACAAAGATCAATAAGAAATTCTTCTCTAATATTCTACTATGGTGTTTCTTCTATTTTATCTCAAAAGCTCTCATTTATAATCTCTAAAATCTAACAGATCCAAGTGTATTTCGACTTTTCATCAATAAATGTCACAAAGTACTTATTATTATCTCTTGATAAACATTGGGAACTCCATACATCCGAGTGGACCAAATCAAAACATTTTTCATATATGGTAGAGGACTTAGGAAATACATTTTTACAATGTTTTCCTAAAATACAGGACTCACAAACCGAGTTATTAAACAAAATATTAGGCAATATTATTTCCAAGGCACGCGAGTGAGGATGTCCCAATCTAGCTTGCCAGATTGCATTAGAACTACTAGCTAAGCATGGATTAAAACTTGATAAAGTAGGATTGCTTGAAGAATCTTCTAACATCTATAAGTGTCCTTTTGTGTTTCCTTATCCAAGAACCTTTCCGGTCTTAGTATCCTGAAAATGGAAACTATTAGGCCCAAAGATAGCATAAGCATCAAGATCTATAGTGGTTCTCTTAACCGATAAAAAATTCGATGTGAAAGATAGCATGTAGAAAGCTGAGGAGCACTAATTTCTTCGCTCTCATGGTCCTGACTAACCATTGGCTCCATTCCACCTATTTCTTCTTCTTGATCATGAGCTTGCTCTTGATTACCATTATCCAAGTTGTTTGCTTCTTCTTCATTGTTATTTTAAGAATTTGGTCCATCTTGTGGGTCATGATCTGGTTGCTCTTGATGAGAGTGTCTTCGAGCCGGATTTCCCAGATGATTAAGTAAGAACTCTAAGCTGGCGGCTCTATCTGAAGGAGATCGGGCTAGGTCTTTAACACTATCCCAATTTTGCTTCTTATCAAAGTAACCCTGGTTTTTTATGAACTTTACCTCTCTTGAAACCATGGTTCACTTCCGGATGGGGTCATAGCACTTGTACCTCTTTTGAGTGGTAGAATAGCCTATGAATACACATCTTGTGCTTTTGGCTTCTATTTTGGTCCCTCTGAGTCCTGGGACAAATACAGAACACAAACACCTAAGAACTCGTAAGTGATTGATA
Organism: Cardamine chenopodiifolia; assembly: GCA_963922655.1. Taxonomy (NCBI): domain Eukaryota; kingdom Viridiplantae; phylum Streptophyta; class Magnoliopsida; order Brassicales; family Brassicaceae; genus Cardamine; species Cardamine chenopodiifolia. Next base: position 5,917,746 of record OZ000479.1, read on the forward strand.
AAGGGTTTATTGTGATTAAAAACTTCAAAGGGAGAGACGACCTTTATGACTCTTGTTGTAATTCGGTAGATAAGATAGCAAGCCGTCATGACTGCATCTCCCCATAAGTTTCTTGGTAGGTTGGAATGGAACATCATAGCTCTAGCTACTTCCATGAGATGAATATTCTTTCTTTCAACTACACCATTTTCTTGAGGGGGTGTATGGGCAGCTTGTTTGGGAGATTATTCCATGCTTAGCTAGGTGTTCTTTGAACTTGTGGCTTGTATATTCCCCTCCATTATCCGTTGGAAGTACCTTAACATTTGTTTTGAATTGATTAGTAATGTAGTTCTGAAAATTAATGAAAGCGTCAAATACTCTATCTTTAGATGGTAGTAAGGTGATCCAAGTGTATTTCGACTTTTCATCAATAAATGTCACAAAGTACTTATTATTATCTCTTGATAAACATTGGGAACTCCATACATCCGAGTGGACCAAATCAAAACATTTTTCATATATTGTAGAGGACTTAGGAAATACATTTTTACAATGTTTTCCTAAAATACAAGACTCCCAAACCGAGTTATTAAACAAAATATTAGGCTATATTATTTCCAAGGCACGCGAGTGAGGATGTCCCAATCTAGCTTGCCATATTGCATTAGAACTACTAGCTAAGCATGGATTAAAACTTGATAAAGTAGGATTGCTTGAAGAATCTTCTAACATCTGTAAGTCTCCTTTTGTGTTTCCTTCTCCAAGAACCTTTCCGGTCTTAGTATCCTGAAAATGGAAACTATTAGGCCCAAAGATAGCATAAGCATCAAGATCTGTAGTGGCTCTATTAACTGATAAAAAATTCGATGTGAAAGATGGCATGTAGAAAGCTGAGGAGCACTAATTTCTTCACTCTATTGGTCCTAACTAACCATTGGCTCAATTCCTCCTATTTCTTCTTCTTGATCATGAGCTTGGTCTTGATTACCGATATCCAAGTTGTTTGCTTCTTCTTCATTGTTATTTTAAGAATTTGATCCATCTTGTGGGTCATGATCTGGTTGCTCTTGATGAGAGTGTCTTGGAGCCGGATTTCCCAGATTATTGAGTAAGAACGCTAAGTTGGCGGCTCTATCTGAAGGAGATCGGGCTAGGTCTTTAACACTATCCCAATTTTGCTTCTTATCAAAGTAACCCTGGTTTTCTATGAACTTTACCTCTCTTGAAACCAGGGTTCACTTCCGGATGGGGTCATAGCACTTATACCTCTTTTGAGTGGTAGAATAGCCTATGAATACACATCTTGTGCTTTTGGCTTCTATTTTGGTCCCTCTGAGTCCTGGGACAAATACAAAACACAAACACCCAAGAACTCGTAAGTAATTGATAAAGGGTTTATTGTGATTAAAAACTTCAAATGGAGAGACGACCTTTATGACTCTTGTTGTAATTCGGTAGATAAGATAGCAAGCCGTCCTGACTGCATCTCCCCAGAAGTTTCTTGGTAGGTTGGAATGGAACATCATAGCTCTAGCTACTTCCATGAGATGAATATTCTTTCTTTCAACTACACCATTTTGTTGAGGTGTGTATTGGCAGCTCGTTTGGGAGATTATTCCATGCTTAGCTAGGTGTTCTTTGAACTTGTGGCTTGCATATTCCCCTCCATTATCCGTTCGAAGTAGCTTAACATTTTTTTTGAATTGATTAGTAATGTAGTTCTGAAAATTAATGAAAGCGTCAAATACTCTATCTTTAGATGGCAATAAGGTGATCCAAGTGTATTTCAACTTTTCATCAATAAATGTCACAAAGTACTTATTATTATCTCTTGATAAACATTGGGAAGTCCATACATCCGAGTGGACCAAATCAAAACATTTTTCATATATGGTAAAGGTCTTAGGAAATACATTTTTACAATGTTTTCCTAAAATACAAAACTCACAAACCGAGTTGTTAAACAAAATATTAGGCAATATTATTTCCAAGGCACACCAGTGACAATGTTCCAATCTAGCTTGCCATATTGCATTAGAACTAGTAGCTAAGCATGGATTAAAACTTGATAAAGTAGGATTGCTTGAAGAATCTTCTAACATCTATAAGTCTCCTTTTGTGTTTCCTTCTCCAAGAACCTTTCTGGTCTTAGTATCCTGAAAATGGAAACTATTAGGCCCAAAGATAGCATAAGCATCAAGATCTGTAGTGGCTCTCTTAACCGATAAAAAATTCGATGTGAAAGATGGTATGTAGAACGCTGAGGAGCACTAATTTCTTCACTCTCATGGTCCTGACTAACCATTGGCTACATTCCTCCTATTTCTTCTTCTTGATCATGAGCTTGGTCTTGATTACCATTATCCAAGTTGTTTGCTTCTTCTTCATTGTTATTTTAAGAATTTGGTCCATCTTGTGGGTCATGATCTTGTTGCTCTTGATGAGAGTGTCTTGGAGCCGGATTTCCCAGATGATTGAGTAAGAACTCTAAGTTGGCGGCTCTAACTGAAGGAGATCGGGCTAGGTCTTTAACACTATCCCAATTATGCTTCTTATCAAAGTAACGCTGGCTTTCTATGAACTTTACCTCTCTTGAAACTAGGGTTCACTTCCGGATGGGGTCATAGCACTTGTACCTCTTTTGAGTGGTAGAATAGCCTATGAATACACATCTTGTGCTTTTGGCTTCTATTTTGGTCCCTCTGAGTCCTGGGACAAATGCAGAACACAAACACCCAAGAACTCGTAAGTGATTGATAAAGGGTTTATTGTGATTAAAAACTTCGAAGGGAGAGACGACCTTTATGACTCTTGTTGTAATTCGGTAGATAAGATAGCAAGCCGTCATAACTGCATCTCCCCATAAGTTTCTTGGTAGGTTGGAATGGAACATCATAGCTCTAGCTACTTCCATGAGATGAATATTCTTTCTTTCAACTACACCATTTTGTTGAGGTGTGTATGGGCAGCTCGTTTGGGAGATTATTCCATGCTTAGCTAGGTGTTCTTTGAACTTGTGGCTTGTATATTCCCCTCCATTATCCGTTGGAAGTACCTTAACATTTGTTTTGAATTGATTAGTAATGTAGTTCTGAAAATTAATGAAAGCGTCAAATACTCTATCTTTAGATGGTAGTAAGGTGATCCAAGTGTATTTCGACTTTTCATCAATAAATGTCACAAAGTACTTATTATTATCTCTTGATAAACATTGGGAAGTCCATACATCCGAGTGGACCAAATCAAAACATTTTTCATATATTGTAGAGGACTTAGGAAATACATTTTTACAATGTTTTCCTAAAATACAAGACTCCCAAACCGAGTTATTAAACAAAATATTAGGCTATATTATTTCCAAGGCACGCGAGTGAGGATGTCGCAATCTAGCTTGCCATATTGCATTAGAACTACTAGCTAAGCATGGATTAAAACTTGATAAAGTAGGATTGCTTGAAGAATCTTCTAACATCTGTAAGTCTCCTTTTGTGTTTCCTTCTCCAAGAACCTTTCCGGTCTTAGTATCCTGAAAATGGAAACTATTAGGCCCAAAGATAGCATAAGCATCAAGATCTGTAGTGGCTCTATTAACTGATAAAAAATTCGATGTGAAAGATGGCATGTAGAAAGATGAGGAGCACTAATTTCTTCACTCTCTTGGTCCTAACTAACCATTGGCTCAATTCCTCCTATTTCTTCTTCTTGATCATGAGCTTGGTCTTGATTACCGATATCCAAGTTGTTTGCTTCTTCTTCATTGTTATTTTAAGAATTTGGTCCATCTTGTGGGTCATGATCTGGTTGCTCTTGATGAGAGTGTCTTGGAGCCGGATTTCCCAGATTATTGAGTAAGAACTCTAAGCTGGCGGCTCTATCTGAAGGAGAACGGGCTAGGTCTTTAACACTATCCCAATTTTGCTTCTTGTCAGAGTAACCCTGGTTTTCTATGAACTTTACCTCTCTTGAAACAAGGGTTCACTTCCAAATTGGGTCATAGCACTTATACCTCTTTTGAGTGGTAGAATAGCCTATGAATACACATCTTGTGCTTTTGGCTTCTAGTTTAGTCCCTCTGAGTACCTGGGACAAATACAAAACACAAACACCCAAGAACTCGTAAGTGATTGATAAAGGGTTTATTGTGATTAAAAACTTCGAAGGGAGAGACGACCTTTATGACTCTTGTTGTAATTCGGTAGATAAGATAGCAAGCCGTCATGACTGCATCTCCCCATAAGTTTCTTGGTAGGTTGGAATGGAACATCATAGCTCTAGCTACTTCCATGAGATGAATATTCTTTCTTTCAACTACACCATTTTGTTGAGGTGTGTATGGGCAGCTCGTTTGGGAGATTATTCCATGCTTAGCTAGGTGTTCTTTGAACTTGTGGCTTGTATATTCCCCTCCATTATCCGTTGGAAGTACCTTAACATTTGTTTTGAATTGATTAGTAATGTAGTTCTGAAAATTAATGAAAGCGTCAAATACTCTATCTTTAGATGGTAGTAAGGTGATCCAAGTGTATTTCGACTTTTCATCAATAAATGTCACAAAGTACTTATTATTATCTCTTGATAAACATTGGGAACTCCATACATCCGAGTGGACCAAATCAAAACATTTTTCATATATTGTAGAGGACTTAGGAAATACATTTTTACAATGTTTTCCTAAAATACAAGACTCCCAAACCGAGTTATTAAACAAAATATTAGGCTATATTATTTCCAAGGCACGCGAGTGAGGATGTCCCAATCTAGCTTGCCATATTGCATTAGAACTACTAGCTAAGCATGGATTAAAACTTGATAAAGTAGGATTGCTTGAAGAATCTTCTAACATCTGTAAGTCTCCTTTTGTGTTTCCTTCTCCAAGAACCTTTCCGGTCTTAGTATCCTGAAAATGGAAACTATTAGGCCCAAAGATAGCATAAGCATCAAGATCTGTAGTGGCTCTATTAACTGATAAAAAATTCGATGTGAAAGATGGCATGTAGAAAGATGAGGAGCACTAATTTCTTCACTCTCTTGGTCCTAACTAACCATTGGCTCAATTCCTCCTATTTCTTCTTCTTGATCATGAGCTTGGTCTTGATTACCGATATCCAAGTTGTTTGCTTCTTCTTCATTGTTATTTTAAGAATTTGATCCATCTTGTGGGTCATGATCTGGTTGCTCTTGATGAGAGTGTCTTGGAGCCGGATTTCCCAGATTATTGAGTAAGAACTCTAAGCTGGCGGCTCTATCTGAAGGAGAACGGGCTAGGTCTTTAACACTATCCCAATTTTGCTTCTTGTCAGAGTAACCCTGGTTTTCTATGAACTTTACCTCTCTTGAAACAAGGGTTCACTTCCAAATTGGGTCATAGCACTTATACCTCTTTTGAGTGGTAGAATAGCCTATGAATACACATCTTGTGCTTTTGGCTTCTAGTTTAGTCCCTCTGAGTACCTGGGACAAATACAAAACACAAACACCCAAGAACTCGTAAGTGATTGATAGAGGGTTTATTGTGATTAAATATTCAAAGGGAGAGACGACCTTTATGACTCTTGTTGTAATTCGGTAGATAAGATAGCAAGCCGTCATGACTGCATCTCCCCATAAGTTTCTTGGTAGGTTGGAATGGAACATCATAGCTCTAGCTACTTCCATGAGATGAATATTCTTTCTTTCAACAACACCATTTTGTTGAGGTGTGTATGGGCAGCTCGTTTGGGAGATTATTCCATGCTTAGCTAGGTGTTCTTTGAACTTGTAGCTTGTATATTCCCCTCCATTATCCGTTCGAAGTAGCTTAACATTTGTTTTGAATTAATTAGTAATGTAGTTCTAAAAATTAATGAAAGCGTCAAATACTCTATCTTTAGATCGCAGTAAAGGTGATCCAAGTGTATTTCGACTTTTCATCAATAAATGTCACAAAGTACTTATTATTATCTCTTGATAAAAATTGGGAAGTCCATAAATCCGAGTGGACCAAATCAAAACATTTTTCATATATGGTAGAGGACTTAGGAAATACATTTTTACAATGTTTTCCTAAAATACAAGACTCACAAACCGAGTTGTTAAATAAAATATTAGGCAATATTATTTCCAAGGCACACGAGTGAGGATGTCCCAATCTAGCTTGCCATATTGCATTAGAACTACTAGCTAAGCATGGATTAAAACTTGATAAAATAGGATTGCTTGAAGAATCTTCTAATATCTATAAGTCTCCTTTTGTGTTTCCTTCTCCAAGAACCTTTCCGGTCTTAGTATCCTGAAAATGGAAACTATTAGGCCCAAAGATAGCATAAGCATCAAGATTTGTAGTGGCTCTTTTAACCGATAAAAAATTCGATGTGAAAGATGGCATGTAGAAAGCTGATGAGCACTAATTTCTTCACTCTCATGGTCCTGACTAACCATTGGCTCCATTCCTCCTATTTCTTCTTCTTGATTATGAACTTGGTCTTGATTACCATTATCCAAGTTGTTTGCTTCTTCTTCATTGTTATTTTAAGAATTTGGTCCATCTTGTGGGTCATGATCTGGTTGCTCTTGATGAGAGTGTCTTGGAGCCGGATTTCCCAGATGATTGAGTAAGAACTCTAAGCTGACGGCTCTATCTGAAGGAGAACAGGCTAGTTCTTTAACACTATCCCAATTTTGCTTCTTGTCAGAGTAACCCTGGTTTTCTATGAACTTTACCTCTCTTGAAACAAGGGTTCACTTCCAAATGGGGTCATAGCACTTGTACCTCTTTTGAGTGGTAGAATAGCCTATGAATACACATCTTGTGCTTTTGGCTTCTATTTTGGTCCCTCTGAGGACCTGGGACAAATACAAAACACAAACACCCAAGAACTCGTAAGTGATTTATAAAGGGTTTACTTTGATTAAAAACTTCAAAGGGAGAGACGACCTTTATGACTCTTGTTGTAATTCGGTAGATAAGATAGCAAGCCGTCATGACTGCATCTCCCCAGAAGTTTCTTGGTAGGTTGGAAAGGAACATCATAGCTCTAGCTACTTCCATGAGATGAATATTCTTTCTTTCAACTACACCATTTTGTTGAGGTGTGTATTGGCAGCTCGTTTGGGAGATTATTCCATGCTTAGCTAGGTGTTCTTTGAACTTGTGGCTTGTATATTCCCCTCCATTATCCGTTCGAAGTAGCTTAACATTTGTTTTGAATTGATTAGTAATGTAGTTCTGAAAATTAATGAAAGCGTCAAATACTCTATCTTTAGATCGCAGTAAGGTGATCCAAGTGTATTTCGACTTTTCATCAATAAATGTCACAAAGTACTTATTATTATCTCTTGATAAAAATTGGGAAGTCCATAAATCCGAGTGGACCAAATCAAAACATTTTTCATATATGGTAGAGGACTTAGGAAATACATTTTTACAATGTTTTCCTAAAATACAAGACTCACAAACCGAGTTGTTAAACAAAATATTAGGCAATATTATTTCCAAGGCACACGAGTGAGGATGTCCCAATCTAGCTTGCCATATTGCATTAGAACTACTAGCTAAGCATGGATTAAAACTTGATAAAATAGGATTGCTTGAAGAATCTTCTAATATCTATAAGTCTCCTTTTGTGTTTCCTTCTCCAAGAACCTTTCCGGTCTTAGTATCCTGAAAATGGAAACTATTAGGCCCAAAGATAGCATAAGCATCAAGATTTGTAGTGGCTCTCTTAACCGATAAAAAATTCGATGTGAAAGATGGCATGTAGAAAGTCGATGAGCACTAATTTCTTCACTCTAATGGTCCTGACTAACCATTGGCTCCATTCCTCCTATTTCTTCTTCTTGATTATGAACTTGGTCTTGATTACCATTATCCAAGTTGTTTGCTTCTTCTTCATTGTTATTTTATAAATTTGGTCCATCTTGTGGGTCATGATCTGGTTGCTCTTGATGAGAGTGTCTTGGAGCCGGATTTCCCAGATGATTGAGTAAGAACTCTAAGCTGGCGGCTCTATCTAAAGGAGATCGGGCTAGGTCTTTAACACTATCCCAATTTTGCTTCTTATCAAAGTAACCCTGGTTTTCTATGAACTTTACCTCTCTTGAAACCAGGGTTCACTTCCGGATGGGGTCATAGCACTTGTACCTCTTTTGAGTGGTAGAATAGCCTATGAATACACATCTTGTGCTTTTGGCTTCTATTTTGGTCCCTCTGAGTCCTGGGACAAATACAAAACACAAACACCCAAGAACTCGTAAGTGATTGATAAAAGGTTTATTGTGATTAAAAACTTCAAATGGAGAGACGACCTTTATGACTCTTGTTGTAATTCGGTAGATAAGATAGCAAGCCGTCATGACTGCATCTCCCAAGAAGTTTCTTGGTAGGTTGGAATGGAACATCATAGCTCTAGCTACTTCCATGAGATGAATATTCTTTCTTTCAACTACACCATTTAGTTGAGGTGTGTATTGGCAGCTCGTTTGGGAGATTATTCCATGCTTAGCTAGGTGTTCTTTGAAATTGTGGCTTGTATATTCCCCTCCATTATCCGTTCGAAGTAGCTTAACATTTGTTTTGAATTGATTAGTAATGTAGTTCTGAAAATTAATGAAAGCGTCAAATACTCTATCTTTAGATGGCAGTAAGGTGATCCAAGTGTATTTCGACTTTTCATCAATAAATGTCACAAAGTACTTATTATTATCTCTTGATAAAAATTGGGAAGTCCATAAATCCGAGTGGACCAAATCAAAACATTTTTCATATATGGTAAAGGACTTAGGAAATACATTTTTACAATGTTTTCCTAAAATACAAGACTCACAAACCGAGTTGTTAAACAAAATATTAGGCAATATTATTTCCAAGGCACACGAGTGAGGATGTCCCAATCTAGCTTGCCATATTGCATTAGAACTACTAGCTAAGCATGGATTAAAACTTGATAAAATAGGATTGCTTGAAGAATCTTCTAATATCTATAAGTCTCCTTTTGTGTTTCCTTCTCCAAGAACCTTTCCGGTCTTAGTATCCTGAAAATGGAAACTATTAGGCCCAAAGATAGCATAAGCATCAAGATTTGTAGTGGCTCTCTTAACCGATAAAAAATTCGATGTGAAAGATGGCATGTAGAAAGCTGATGAGCACTAATTTCTTCACTCTCATGGTCCTGACTAACCATTGGCTCCATTCCTCCTATTTCTTCTTCTTGATTATGAACTTGGTCTTGATTACCATTATCCAAGTTGTTTGCTTCTTCTTCATTGTTATTTTAAGAATTTGGTCCATCTTGTGGGTCATGATCTGGTTGCCCTTGATGAGAGTGTCTTGGAGCCGGATTTCCCAGATGATTGAGTAAGAACTCTAAGCTGGCGGCTCTATCTAAAGGAGATCGGGCTAGGTCTTTAACACTATCCCAATTTTGCTTCTTATCAAAGTAACCCTGGTTTTCTATGAACTTTACCTCTCTTGAAACCAGGGTTCACTTCCGGATGGGGTCATAGCACTTGTACCTCTTTTGAGTGGTAGAATAGCCTATGAATACACATCTTGTGCTTTTGGCTTCTATTTTGGTCCCTCTGAGTCCTGGGACAAATACAAAACACAAACACCCAAGAACTCGTAAGTGATTGATAAAGGGTTTATTGTGATTAAAAACTTCAAATGGAGAGACGACCTTTATGACTCTTGTTGTAATTCGGTAGATAAGATAGCAAGCCGTCATGACTGCATCTCCCAAGAAGTTTCTTGGTAGGTTGGAATGGAACATCATAGCTCTAGCTACTTCCATGAGATGAATATTCTTTCTTTCAACTACACCATTTAGTTGAGGTGTGTATTGGCAGCTCGTTTGGGAGATTATTCCATGCTTAGCTAGGTGTTCTTTGAACTTGTGGCTTGTATATTCCCCTCCATTATCCGTTCGAAGTAGCTTAACATTTGTTTTGAATTGATTAGTAATGTAGTTCTGAAAATTAATGAAAGCGTCAAATACTCTATCTTTAGATGGCAGTAAGGTGATCCAAGTGTATTTCGACTTTTCATCAATAAATGTCACAAAGTACTTATTATTATCTCTTGATAAAAATTGGGAAGTCCATAAATCCGAGTGGACCAAATCAAAACATTTTTCATATATGGTAGAGGACTTAGGAAATACATTTTTACAATGTTTTCCTAAAATACAAGACTCACAAACCGAGTTGTTAAACAAAATATTAGGCAATATTATTTCCAAGGCACACGAGTGAGGATGTCCCAATCTAGCTTGCCATATTGCATTAGAACTACTAGCTAAGCATGGATTAAAACTTGATAAAATAGGATTGCTTGAAGAATCTTCTAATATCTATAAGTCTCCTTTTGTGTTTCCTTCTCCAAGAACCTTTCCGGTCTTAGTATCCTGAAAATGGAAACTATTAGGCCCAAAGATAGCATAAGCATCAAGATTTGTAGTGGCTCTCTTAACCGATAAAAAATTCGATGTGAAAGATGGCATGTAGAAAGCTGATGAGCACTAATTTCTTCACTCTCATGGTCCTGACTAACCATTGGCTCCATTCCTCCTATTTCTTCTTCTTGATTATGAACTTGGTCTTGATTACCATTATCCAAGTTGTTTGCTTCTTCTTCATTGTTATTTTATAAATTTGGTCCATCTTGTGGGTCATGATCTGGTTGCTCTTGATGAGAGTGTCTTGGAGCCGGATTTCCCAGATGATTGAGTAAGAACTCTAAGCTGACGGCTCTATCTGAAGGAGAACGGGCTAGTTCTTTAACACTATCCCAATTTTGCTTCTTGTCAGAGTAACCCTGGTTTTTCTATGAACTTTACCTCTCTTGAAACAAGGGTTCACTTCCAAATGGGGTCATAGCACTTATACCTCTTTTGAGTGGTAGAATAGCCTATGAATACACATCTTGTGCTTTTGGCTTCTGTTTTAGTCCCTCTGAGTACCTGGGACAAATACAAAATAGAAACACCCAAGAACTCGTAAGTGATTGATATAGGGTTTATTGTGATTAAATATTCAAAGGGAGAGACGTCCTTTATGACACTTGTTGGAATTCTGTTGATAAGATAGCAAGCCGTCATGACTACATCTCCCTAGAAGTTTCTTGGTAGGTTGGAATGGAACATCATAGCTCTAGCTACATCCATGAGATGAATATTCTTTCTTTCAACTACATCATTTTGTTGAAGTGTGTATGGGCAGCTCGTTTGGGAGATTATTCCATGCTTAGCTAGATGTTCTTTGAACTTGTGGCTTGTATATTCCCCTCCATTATCCGTTCGAAGTAGCTTAACATTTGTTTTGAATTGATTAGTAATGTAGTTCTGAAAATTAATGAAAGCGTCAAATACTCTATCTTTAGATGGCAGTAAGGTGATCCAAGTGTATTTCGACTTTTCATCAATAAATGTCACAAAGTACTTATTATTATCTCTTGATAAACATAGGGAACTCCATACATCCGAGAGGACCAAATCAAAACATTTTTCATATATGGTAAAGTCTTAGGAAATACATTTTTACAATGTTTTCCTAAAATACAAAACTCACAAACCGAGTTATTTAAAAAAATATTAGGCAATATTATTTCCAAGGCACGCGAGTGAGGATGTCCCAATATAACTTGCCATATTGCATTAGAACTACTAGCTAAGCATGGATTAAAAATTGATAAAATAGGATTGCTTGAAGAATCTTCTAATATCTATAAGTCTCCTTTTGTGTTTCCTTCTCCAAGAACCTTTCCGGTCTTAGTACCCTGAAAATGGAAACTATTAGGCCCAAAGATAGCATAAGCATCAAGATCTGTAGTGGCTCTCTTAACCGATAAAAAATTCGATGTGAAAGATGGCATGTAGAAAGCTGAAGAGCACTAATTTCTTGACTCTCATGGTCTTGACTAACAATTGGCTCCATTCCTCCTATTTCTTCTTCTTGATCATGAGCTTGGTCTTGATTACCATTATCCAAGTTGTTTGCTTCTTCTTCATTGTTATTTTAAGAATTTGGTCCATCTTGTGGGTCATGATCTGGTTGCTCTTGATGAGAGTGTCTTGGAGCCGGATTTCCCAGATGATTGAGTAAGAACTCTAAGCTAGCGGCTCTATCGAAAGGAGATCGGGCTAGGTCTTTAACACTATCCCAATTTTGCTTCTTATCAAAGTAACCCTGGTTTTCTATGAACTTTACCTCTCTTGAAACCAGGGTTCACTTCCGGATGGGGTCATAGCACTTGTACCTCTTTTGAGTGGTAGAATAGCCTATGAATACACATCTTGTGCTTTTGGCTTCTATTTTGGTCCCTCTGAGTCCTGGGACAAATACAAAACACAAACACCCAAGAACTCGTAAGTGATTGATAAAGGGTTTATTGTGATTAAAAACTTCAAAGGGAGAGACGACCTTTATGACTCTTGTTGTAATTCGGTAGATAAGATAGCAAGCCGTCATAACTGCATCTCCCAGAAGTTTCTTGGTAGGTTGGAATGGAACATCATAGCTCTAGCTACTTCCGTGAGATGAATATTCTTTCTTTCAACTACACCATTTTGTTGAGGTTTGCTTCTTCTTCATTGTTATTTTAAGAATTTGGTCCATCTTGTGGGTCATGATCTGGTTGTTCTTGATGAGAGTGTCTTGGAGCCGGATTTCCCAGATGATTGAGTAAGAACTCTAAGCTGGCGGCTCTATCTGAAGGAGAACGGGCTAGGTCTTTAATACTATCCCAATTTTGCTTCTTGTCAACGTAACCCTGGTTTTCTATGAACTTTACCTCTTTTGAAACAAGGGTCCACTTCCAAATGGGGTCATAGCACTTATACCCCTTTTGAGTTGTAGAATAGCCTATGAATACACATCTGGTTCTTTTAGCTTCTAGTTTTGTCCCTCTGAGTACGTGGGACAAATACAGAACACAAACACCCAAGAACTCGTAAGTGATTGATAAAGGGTTTATTGTGATTAAAAACTTCAAAGGGAGAGACGACCTTTATGACTCATGTTGTAATTCGGTAGATAAGATAGCAAGCCGTCATGACTGCATCTCCCTAGAAGTTTCTTGGTATGTTGGAATGGAACATCATAGCTCTAGCTACTTCCATGAGATGAATATTCTTTCTTTCAACTACACCATTTTGTTGAGGTTTGTATTGGCAGCTCGTTTAGGAGATTATTCCATGCTTAGCTAGGTGTTCTTTGAACTTATGGTTTGTATATTCCCCTCCATTATACGTTCGAAGTACCTTAACTTTTGTTTTGAATTGATTAGTAATGTAGTTCTTAAAATTAATGAAAGCGTCAAATACTCTATCTTTTGATGGCAGTAAGGTGATCCAAGTGTATTTTGACTTTTCATCAATAAATGTCATAAAGTACTTATTATTATCTCTTGATTAACATTGGGAAGTCCATACATCCGAGTAGACCAAATCAAAACATTTTTCATATATGGTAGAGGACTTAGGAAATATATTTTTACAATGTTTTCCTAAAATACAAGACTCACAAACCGAGTTAATAAACAAAATATTAGGCAATATTATTTCCAAGGCACGCGAGAGAGGATGTCCCAATCTAGCTTGCAATATTGCATTAGAACTACTAGCTAAGCTTGGATTAAAAGTTGATAAAGTAGGATTGCTTGAAGAATCTTCTAACATCTATAAGTCTCCTTTTGTGTTTCCTTCTCCAAGAACCTTTCCGGTCTTAGTATCCTAAAAATGGAAACTATTAGGCCCAAAGATAGCATAAGCATCAAGATCTGTAGTGGCTCTCTTAACCGATAAAAAATTCGATGTGAAAGATGGCATGTAGAAAGCTGAGGAGCACTAATTTCTTCACTCTCATGGTCCTGACTAACCATTGGCTCCATTCCTCCTATTTCTTCTTCTTGATCATGAGCTTGCTCTTGGTTACCATTATCCAAGTTGTTTGCTTCTTCTTCATTGTTATATTGCCTAATATTTCGTTTAATAACTCGGTGTGTGAGTCTTGCATTTTAGGAAAACATTGTAAAAGTGTATTTCCTAAGTCCTCTACCATATATGAAAAATGTTTTGATTTGGTCCACTCGGATGTATGGACTTCCCCATGTTTATCAAGAGTTAATAATAAGTACTTTGTGACATTCATTGATGAAAAGTCGAAATACACTTGGATCACCTTAATGCCATCTAAAGATAGAGTATTTGACGCTTTCATTAATTTTCAGAACTACATTACTAATCAATTCAAAACAAATGTTAAGGTACTTCGAACGGATAATGGAGGGGAATATACAAGCCACAAATTCAAAGAACACCTAGCTAAGCATGGAATAATCCACCAAACGAGCTGCCCATACACACCTCAACAAAATGGTGTAGCTGAAAGAAAGAATAGACATCTCATGGAAGTAGCTACAGCTATGATGTTCCATTCCAACTTGCCAAGAAACTTCTAGGGAGATGCAGTCATGACGGCTTGCGATCTTATCAACTGAATTCCAACAAGAGTCCTAAAGGACGTCTCTCCCTTTGAAGTTTTAAATCACAATAAACCCTATATCAATCACTTACGAGTTCTTGGGTGTTTGTGTTTTGTATTTGTCCCAGGTACTCAGAGGGACAAACTAGAAGCCAAAAGCACAAGATGTGTATTCATAGGCTATTCTACCACTCAAAAGGGGTATAAATGCTACGACCCTATCCGGAAGTGTACCCTGGTTTCAAGAGACGTGAAGTTCATAGAAAACCAAGGGTACTTTGACAAGAAACAAAATTGGGATAGTGTTAAAGACCTAGCCCGTTCTCCTTCAGATAGAACCGCCAGCTTAGAGTTCTTATTCAATCATTTGGGAAATCCGGCTCCAAGAGACTCTCATCAAGAACAACCAGATCATCAGCCACAAGAAGGACCAAATTCTGAAAATAACAGTGAAGAAGAAGCAAACAACTTGGATAATGGTAATCAAGACCAAGCTCATCATGAAGATGAATCCACTGGAGGAATGGAGCCAATGGTTAGTCAAGACCATGAGAGTGAAGAAATTAGTGCTCCTTAGCTTAGAAGAAGTACAAGGCTGAAGTATGGACCAGATCATTGGAAACAAACAAGGGTCTATTACAACAGCCAAGCCGTGGCTCATCCTCTCCAAGCGGTTTGTTCTCTTGCCCTCTTGCCATTAGAACACAAAGCATTCCTTGGAAAGATTAATCAACACCAAATTCCGAGCTCCTATGAAGAAGCAAAAGAACACAAAGAATGGTTAGCTGCTGTGGATGCTGAGACAGGGGCAATGGATAAGAATCATACTTGGGATGAAATGGAGCTTCCAAAGGGAAAGAAGGCAGTAAGTTCCAAGTGGGTATTTACAATAAAATATCAATCTAATGGGGAGATTGAGCGGTACAAGGTAGCCAGAGGTTTCACCCAGACATATGGAGCTGATTATACCGATACTTTTGCGCCAGTGGCAAAGCTTCACACAGTTAGGGTCATCTTGTCCTTAGCCACAAATCTATCATGGGATCTATGGCAAATGGACGTGAAGAACACCTTTCTTCAAGGAGAATTGGAAGAAGAAGTGTACATGACTCCACCACCCGGATTAGAACACTCAATCAGCCCCGGAAAAGTCCTAAGGTTAAGAAAGGCAATTTATGGTCTAAAGCAATCACCAAGGGTCTGGTATCATAAACTGAGCTTCACTCTTGTTGCTCGAGGATTTAGCCGGTCAGAAGCCGACCATACCTTGTTCACTCACCAGAGCTCCCGTGGGCTTATTGTGGTATTGGTTTATGTGGATGACTTGATCATCTCAGGTAGTGATCAAGTTGGGATTCAAGAAACCAAATCCTTCTTTAAGTCTGGTTTTGATATCAAAGACTTGGGAGAGCTTAAGTATTTCCTAGGGATAGAGATATGCCGATCCTCGGAAGGCCTATTTCTATCACAAAGGAAATATTCTCTTGATTTATTGCAGGAGTCAAGAAAGCTAGGATCCAAACCAGCCAAGACCCCACTTGAAGATGGCTACAAGGTCAAGAGAAAGGGGGAGAAAGAAGATGATCCACTTGACAAGCCATTTGAAGACCCAGCACAATATAGGCGCCTAGTTGGTAAGCTCATCTATTTGACTATTACACGGCCTGACTTATGTTTTGCTGTGAATCAGGTTAGCCAACATATGAAGGAACCAACCGTGCATCATTGGAACATGGTGGAAAGAATATTGAGATACATCAAAGGTTCACCGGGCCAAGGAATTTGGATGGGGAAGAATGGCAACATTGAGATAGTTGGATACTGCGATGCGGACTATGCGGGAGACACTATGGATAGGAAGTCTACAACTGGCTATTGTACTTTCATTGGAGGCAATCTAGTAACTTGGAAGTCTAAGAAGCAGAAGGTTGTGTCATGCTCAAGTGCGGAGTCAGAATATAGAGCAATGAGGAAGCTAACAAATGAATTAGTTTGGTTGAAGGCTCTTCTCAAGGATCTTGGCATAGAAACTTCAAGTCCCATCACAATGCATTGTGATAATCAGGCAGCCATTCATATAGCAACCAATCCAGTATTTCACGAGAGGACCAAGCACATTGAGATTGACTGCCACAAAGTTAGAGAGAAGATCATAGAAGGAGTGATACTTCCATGTTACACCAAGAGTGAAGACCAGTTGGCTGACATCTTCACCAAGGCTGCTAGCCTCAAAGTTTGCAACCACATCCATAGCAAACTTGGGTTAGTAGACCTTACTCATCCTTGATAATACTTGCCTGTTCCGGGAACACCACACTCTTTTTCCCTTACCAAGGTTTTGTCCCACTCGGTTTTCCTTGGTAAGGTTTTTAATGAGGTGGTAGTCCCGGTTCCCAAACTTAGCCTTCATTCCAACACTCCGGCTAAGTTTGAGGGGGAGTATTAATCAAGCTTATCATCAAGGGAGCTTAGGGAAGATGGTTGGATTTGGGTATCCGTACAAGTCCGTACGGATCCGTACAAGTCCGTACAAGTCCGTACGGATCCGTACAAGTCCGTACAAGTCTGTACGGATCCGTACAAGTCCGTACAACCATAGGGAGCCTCCGGAACATTTGAGGAAGCCTTCGAGAGTCTTCTAGAAGCTTGGAAACGTTTGGATCATGCACCAAGCCACTTTAGTGTCCAGGTGCATTGGCACCTTGTCCTTGGTCTTCCTTCTTATCCATTTGGTCAAGGAAGGGGCTGGAAACAGGCTGGCATGGTCAAGGACGCCCAAAGACTACACTCCTATTGGCTGGTTCAAATTAAAGTTAAACCTAGGTTCCCTTGTAATTCTCCTATAAATATGTTATGTATTTCACAAAGATCAATAAGAAATTCTTCTCTAATATTCTACTATGGTGTTTCTTCTAGTTTATCTCAAAATCTCTCATTTATAATCTCTAAAATCTAACATTATTGTGATTATAAACTTCAAATGGAGAGACGACCTTTATGACTCTTGTTGTAATTCGGTAGATAAGATAGCAAGCCGTCATGACTGCATCTCCCCAGAAGTTTCTTGGTAGGTTGGAATGGAACATCATAGCTCTAGCTACTTCCATGAGATGAATATTCTTTCTTTCAACTACACCATTTTCTTGAGGTGTGTATGGGCAGCTCGTTTGGGAGATTATTCCATGCTTAGCTAGGTGTTCTTTGAACTTGTGGCTTGTATATTCCCCTCCATTATCCGTTTGAAGTACCTTAACATTTGTTTTGAATTGATTAGTAATGTAGTTCTGAAAATTAATGAAAGCGTCAAATACTCTATCTTTAGATGGCAGTAAGGTGATCCAAGTGTATTTCGACTTTTCATCAATAAATGTCACAAAGTACTTATTATTATCTCTTGATAAACATTGGGAAGTCCATAAATCCGAGTGGATCAAATCAAAACATTTTTCATATATGGTAAAGGACTTAGGAAATACATATTTACAATGTTTTCCTAAAATACAAGACTCACAAACCGAGTTATTAAACAAAATATTAGGCAATATTATTTCCAAGGCACACGAGTGAGGATGTCCCAATCTAGCTTGCCATATTGCATTAGAACTATTAGCTAAGCATGGATTAAAACTTGATAAAGTAGGATTGCTTGAAGAATCTTCTAACATCTATAAGTCTCCTTTTGTGTTTTCTTCTCCAAGAACCTTTCCGGTCTTAGTATCCTGAAAATGGAAACTATTAGGCCCAAAGATAGCATAAGCATTAAGATCTATAGTGGCTCTCTTAACCGATAAAAAATTCGATGTGAAAGATGGCATGTAGAAAGCTGAGGAGCACTAATTTCTTCACTCTCATGGTCCTGACTAACCATTGGCTCCATTCCTCCTATTTCTTCTTCTTGATCATGAGCTTGGTCTTGATTACTATTATCCAAGTTGTTTTCTTTTTCTTCATTGTTATTTTAAGAATTTGGTTGCTCTTGATGAGAGTGTCTTGGAGTCGGATTTCCCAGATGATTGAGTAAGAACTCTAAGCTGGCGGCTCTATCTGAAGGAGATCGGGCTAGATCTTTTACACTATCCCAATTTTGCTTCTTATCAAAGTAACCCTGGTTTTCTATGAACTTTACCTCTCTTGAAACCAGGGTTCACTTCCGGATGGGGTCATAGCACTTATACCCCTTTTGAGTGGTAGAATAGCCTATGAATACACATCTTGTGCTTTTGGTTTCTAATTCTGTCCCTCTGAGTACCTAGGACAAATACAAAACACAAACACCCAAGAACTCGTAAGTGATTGATAAAGGGTTTATTGTGATTTAAAACTTCATAGGGAGAGACGTCCTTTATGACTCTTGTTGGAATTCTATTGATTAGATAGCAAGCCGTCATGACTGCATCTCCCCAGAAGTTTCTTGGTAAGTTAGAATGGAACATCATAGCTCTAGCTACTTCCATGAGATGAATATTCTTTCTTTCAACTACACCATTTTGTTGACGTGTGTATGGGCAGCTCGTTTGGGAGATTATTCCATGCTTAGCTAGGTGTTCTTTGAAATTGTGGCTTGTATATTCCCCTCCATTATCCGTTTGAAGGACTTAGGAAATACATATTTACAATGTTTTCCTAAAATACAAGACTCAAAAACCGAGTTATTAAACAAAATATTAGGCAATATTATTTCCAAGGCACGCGAGTGAGGATGTCCCAATCCAGCTTGCCATATTGCATTAGAACTACTAGCTAAATATGGATTAAAACTTGATAAAGTAGGATTGCTTGAAGAATCTTCTAACATCTATAAGTCTCCATTTGTGTTTCGTTCTCCAAGAACCTTTCCGGTCTTAGTATCCTGAAAATGGAAACTATTAGGCCCAAAGATAGCATAAGCATCAAGATCTATAGTGGCTCTCTTAACCGATAAAAAATTCGATGTGAAAGATGGCATGTAGAAAGCTGAGGAGCACTAATTTCTTCACTCTCATGGTCTTGACTAACCATTGGCTCCATTCCTCCTATTTCTTCTTCTTGATCATGAGCTTGGTCTTGATTACCATTATCCAAGTTGTTTGCTTCTTCTTCATTGTTATTTTAAGAATTTGGTCCATCTTGTGGGTCATGATCTAGTTGCTCTTGATGAGAGTGTCTTGGAGCCGGATTTCCCAGATGATTGAGTAAGAACTCTAAGCTGGCGGCTCTATCTGAAGGAGATCGGGCTAGGTCTTTAATGTTGAGAATATGGATGTGAAGGTCTGTGCACGTGAAAGGAGAGGGGACAATATCAAAGGGAAAGAGTTAGCATGTATAGCAAGTGTGTTGGAATATGGTGAAAGCTCAGGAGTAAAAGGAGAAGGTATACCATGCATTGCACATGAAATAAAGCACCAATGAGTAGCTAAGATCAACTAAAAAGAGACCAAACAAGAAGTGGAGAAGGAACTGAATTGGTTAGAAGCAGACCAGTTTTTTCTCACTCAGCACAAGTGGAGCAAGTTGCAAAGAGGAGTAGGTGGGAGCAGTTGGGAGAAGCATGGCTCGCCTATACTTGTGTAGAGGTGTTGGTGAGATATTTTTCACTCAATAATTCATGTAAATCGTGCATATATGTGTATGGGATTGTAAGGAAACATAACACACGAAATTATAAACTTCTATTCATCATCTTCATCACTCCTATCTTCTAATCTTCCTCCCTTAAAATCATCTTCATATCCTCTAAAATCTACATGGTATCAGAGCACTTAAGGTCCTAAACAAGATCTTAAACTCATTCATATCTCTCAAACATTTCAAATCACTCTGTTTTTTTTTCTGTTTCGTGTGTACTATTCACCAAAAATTTCAAGTCATGGAAAGCTCCAAGAATATGGTTCTACCAGTTATTCTCAAGGGGAATAACTATATTTTGTGGTCAAGGACCACAAAGACAGTCCTAAGAGGAAGAGGGCTGTGGGAGTATGTTGATAGCTTGGTGGGAAATGCTGAAGAAGGAAGGGCTGAAGAGGGCAGTATGATGGAGAGGAAGCGGGAGCAAGAAGATGCTCAAGTCTTGGCTGCACTTCAAAGCTCCCTTGAGCCATCTATTCTGGCGGCCTATTCATACTGTGAGAACTCCAAGGAGCTGTGGGAGACGCTCAAGGGAGTTTATGGAGACATCTCAAACATTTCAAGGATCTTTGAGGTGAAGAAGGCATTGAATGACCTTCAGCAGAATGGGAAGGCGTTCAAGGACTTGTTTGGGGAGTTTAGAGGGTTGTGGGCAGAGCTGGAAATGCTTAGACCTACAACAAACGACCCAAAGGAGTTGAATGAGAGGAGAGAGCAAGATCAAGTGTTTGGTCTCTTACTCACACTTGATGACTCTTACAAGGGACTCATTCAGCATATCCTTCGATTTGACAAGCTTCCAACATTAAATGAAGTGTGTCAACAAGTTCAGAAAGAGGAAGGTGCTAGAGTGTTGTTTAAACCCGCTAGTGAGATGGCGCATGTGGTGCAAAGAAGTTTTGGGCATGGAGAAAGGAGAGCTGTTGAGTGTAGCCATTGTAGGATGAAAGGGCACACTAAGGAGAAGTGCTGGACACTTTACCCGCACTTGAAACCAGCCCGGCTAAGAGGAAATGGCCAGGAAAGTAGTCAAGGCTCTAGGAACTTTGCGGGTGTAACTAGCATGGAAGGAGACCAATTGGTGAGGAAGAGCGATTTGGAGGGCCTCATCAAGAGTATCTCAAAGCTAGCGGAATCTGGTAAGGGTTTCTTTACCTCTAAGGCTAAGAGAAACGTGATAATAGATTCTGGAGCAAGTCATAATATGATTTGTGATGCTAAGTTGCTGGAGAATGTAGAACCGCATAAGGGTAGTGTTAGGATAGCAAACGGGAAAGAAGTTCCAATAGAGGGGGTTGGGGACTTAGAGGTGTTTGGGAAGAGAACTAAAGCCCTATATATCCCAGAATTTACTTCGAATTTGCTATCGGTTCATAAGGCAACTAAGGACTTGAATTGTAAAGTTGTTTTTGGAGTTAATGGTGTTGAGTTTCAGGATAATGAAACCAAAGATGCGATCGGATCAGGGGGTGTGAAAGATGGTCTGTACATATTGAATAAAAAGGATAAAGAGTTGAATGCGCTTGCGGTCAGTTCGGTTGGATCAAGCCTTTTATGGCATTCTCGCCTTGGTCACCCAAGTCACAAAGTGCTCAGCATGGTCTTGCCCAACCATTCAGTACCCAAGGAGGCGTGTGAAGCATGTATTTTGGGGAAGCATTGTAGGAAAGTGTTTCCAGAATCTACTACTATGTATAAGAAGTCTTTTGAGTTAATACACTCTGATGTATGGTCTGCTCCGTGTACTTCAAGAGATCAATATAAGTACTTTGTTTCCTTCATCGATCAAAAATCAAAGTATACATGGGTAACATTGATGCGCTCTAAGGATCAAGTGCTTGAATCATTTCAGAACTTCTATAACTATGTGCTCAATCAGTATGATACCAAGATTAAGATACTAAGAAGTGATAATGGCGGAGAATACATGAGCATACAGTTTAGGGAGTTTGTGAATGAGAAAGGGATAGTACATCAGACAACTTGCGCCTATACACCTCAACAAAATGGGATAGCAGAGAGGAAGAATAGACATTTGTTAGAAGTGGCTAGGAGCATGATGTTTGATAGGGGAGTTCCTAAGAATCTGTGGGGAGATGCAGTGATGGCGGCAGCTTACTTAATCAACCGCATACCCACTGAAAGCTTGAGTTACAAGTCACCATTTGAAGTTTTGAATGGTGTGAAGCCGAGTATCAGTCACTTGAGAGTCTTTGGGTGTAGATGCTATGTCCTTGTTCCAGAGGCACAAAGAAATAAGTTAGAGCCAAAGAGTATTAAGTGTGTGTTTGTGGGATACTCAAGTACTCAAAAAGGATACAAATGTTTTAACCCGGAGACTAATAGAATGTATGTGTCAAGGGAGGTGCAATTTGAGGAAGAGTATGGTTACTTCGGAAAAAAGAAATGGGAAGACTTAGATGAGATTATGGACTCAAATGCAGATAGAGATCAAGTTCTAAGAAGCATTTGGGAAAGCATAGATGGCCGGGAGAGTGATGATAATGAGCAGAGGGGTGAAGAAGAAGTAGAAGAAAGTGAGCAGCTTCCGATAGTTCTGGATACTTTACCATTAGACTCAGAACTGGTAGAAGAAGAGGAGAGTACAAGAGGTGAGGGGGAGATAGAATCTGAAGAAGTGGAAGAAGTGCAAGCTCCTCAATTAAGAAGAAGCCAAAGGATAAGACACGGACCTGAAAATTGGAAAAATACTAGAGTGTATTACAATGGGATGGCTATGGCTTATCAAGATCACATGGGAACTGATGTTGTGCTTGGGACAAGAGAGGGATGTACTGGGCGTACGGCAGGCTTAGATCCTGATCCTATAGGCGACAGCGTCTCCTTCTTGTCCCTTAAGCATAACACCGCACAAGAAGAGAAGATAGCCATAAGATATCCTATTGAAGAATACTACTCGGTTTCTAATACTCCAGCTGATCATCAGGCATTTCTGAGCACTATTGATAGAAAAGTACCTAATTCTTATGAGGAAGCAAGCATGGACAAGTTATGGGTTGATGCCATGAGGGAAGAGATTGCATCTATGTTGAGAAATAATACTTGGGACTTGACAAAATTGCCTAGTGGGAAGAAACTTGTGGGATGTAGATGGGTGTATACTATCAAATACAAGAGCAATGGTGAAATTGAGAGGTATAAAGCTAGACTAGTGGCAAAAGGATATACACAAGTATATGGAGAAGATTATACTGAAACTTTTGCTCCAGTAGCGAAGTTGCACTCGGTGAGGGTTCTACTATCCATTGCCATTAATCTGTCATGGAATTTGTGGCAAATGGATGTGAGAAACGCTTTCTTACAAGGGGATTTAGAAGAAGAAGTGTTTATGGAACTTCCACAAGGTTATGGAGCAAGTTCAGATCAAGTGTGTAGATTAAAGAAGGCTATATACGGCTTGAAACAATCTCCTAGAGCTTGGTACCAACGGTTAAGCCGGTGCCTGTTGGAGAAAGGGTTTGTAAAATCTGAAGCGGATCACTCTCTCTTTACCAAAAGGAGCAAAAATGGGATAGTTGTGGTGCTTTTCTACGTGGATGACATTATTGTTACGGGAAGTGATTGTGAGGAGATGAAACGGACTAAGGAGGATCTAAACTCTACGTTTGATATAAAAGACCTAGGAGAGCTCAAATACTTCCTAGGAATTGAGATGAGCAGAGAGGAAAAGGGAATGTTTATATCGCAAAGGAAGTATGTGATCGACTTACTAAAAGAAACTGGGAAGCTTGGGTGTAAACCGGCTAAGACTCCTATTGAAGAAGGTTACCAAGAAGAGAGCAACGTGGAGATATGGTCTGACATCAAGCAGTACCAAAGGTTAGTTGGTAAACTAATCTATTTGACCATAACAAGGCCAGATATTTGTTTTGCGGTGAATAAAGTAAGTCAACACATGCAAGCGCCAACAACACACCATTGGGGAATGATTGAAAGGATCTTGAGATATCTAAAAGGAAACCCAGGAAGAGGTATTTGGCTAGAGTGTCATGGAAGAGCAGATGTAGAAGCGTTTTGTGATGCGGATTGGGCTGGGGATAGACAAGATAGAAAGTCTACAACCGGTTATTGTACATTCGTAGGTGGGAATCTTGTCACCTGGAGAAGCAAAAAAACAAAAGGTAATCTCTCTATCTAGTGCTGAAGCTGAGTATAGAGCAATGAGAGAAGCCACAAAAGAAATGATATGGCTGAAGGCGCTTCTACATGACTTGGGAGTTCAAGAAGACAAACCAATGACATTGTATTGTGATAACCAAGCAGCAATACACATAGCTTCAAACCCGGTGTTTCATGAAAGGACAAAACACATTGAGGTGGATTGTCATTTCATCCGAGACAAGATTCAGGAGGGAGTTGTGGTTCCCAAGTTTGTGAAGAGTGGAGAACAAATGGCGGATATATTTACAAAGGCTACTTCTTCACGCATCTGTGAATACATCCATGGCAAGATCGGCTTAATGGACCCCTACCAGCCTATCTTGAGGGGGAGTGTTGAGAATATGGATGTGAAGGTCTGTGCACGTGAAAGGAGAGGGGACAATATCAAAGGGAAAGAGTTAGCATGTATAGCAAGTGTGTTGGAATATGGTGAAAGCTCAGGAGTAAAAGGAGAAGGTATACCATGCATTGCACATGAAATAAAGCACCAATGAGTAGCTAAGATCAACTAAAAAGAGACCAAACAAGAAGTGGAGAAGGAACTGAATTGGTTAGAAGCAGACCAGTTTTTTCTCACTCAGCACAAGTGGAGCAAGTTGCAAAGAGGAGTAGGTGGGAGCAGTTGGGAGAAGCATGGCTCGCCTATACTTGTGTAGAGGTGTTGGTGAGATATTTTTCACTCAATAATTCATGTAAATCGTGCATATATGTGTATGGGATTGTAAGGAAACATAACACACGAAATTATAAACTTCTATTCATCATCTTCATCACTCCTATCTTCTAATCTTCCTCCCTTAAAATCATCTTCATATCCTCTAAAATCTACATTTAACACTATCCCAATTTTGCTTCTTATCAAAGTAACCCTGGTTTTCTATGAACTTTACCTCTCTTGAAACAAGGGTTCACTTTCGGATGGGGTCATAGCACTTATACCCCTTTTGAGTGGTAGAATAGCCTATGAATACACATCTTGTGCTTTTGCCTTTTATTTTTGTCCTTCTGAGTACCTCGGACAAATACAGAATACAAAACCCAAGAACTCGTAAGTGATTGATAAAGGGTTTATTGTGATTTAAAACTTCAAAGGGAGAGACGTCCTTTATGACTCTTGTTGGAATTCTGTTGATAAGATAGCAAGCCGTCATGACTGCATCTCCCCCGAAGTTTCTTGGTAGGTTGGAATGGAACATCATAACTCTAGCTACTTCCATGAGATGAATATTCTTTCTTTCAACTACACCATTTTGTTGAGGTGTGTATGGGCAGCTCGTTTGGGAGATTTTTCGATGCTTAGCTAGGTGTTCTTTGAACTTGTGGCTTGTATATTCCCCTCCGTTCGAAGTACCTTAACATTTGTTTTGAATTGATTAGTGTTGAGAATATGGATGTGAAGGTGTGTGAACATGAAATAAAGTGCCAATGAGTAGTTAAGATCAACTAAAACAAGACCAAACAAGAAGTAGAGAAGGAACTAGACTGGTTAGAAACAGACCAGTTTTTTCTCTCTCAACACAAGTGGAGCAAGTTGCAAAGAGGAGTAGGTAGGAGCAGTTGGGAGAAGCATGGCTCGCCTATACTTGTGTAGAGGTGTTGGTGAGATATTTTTCTCTCTAAAATTCATGTAAAGCGTCCATATATGTTGGTTGTATTGTAAGAAGAAAAATACACACGAAATTATAAACTTCTATTCATCATCTTCATCACTCCTATCTTCTAAAATCTACATGGTATCAGAGCACTTAAGGTCCTAAATGTTGTATTTGCGGAATAGAAGATTAGAGAGTTTGAAAGTGCTTGAAAGAGAAACAATAGAATGAGAGATAAAGAGAAGTTTCCATTAGAATTGATTAAGTGTTACAAAGGGTATACAACATGTATATATAGAGGAGAGCCACGAAATTAGGAGGTGAAGAAGGGTTTCACAACATTCAAATTTCCCTCCAATCTCTTATTTGAAATTCAAACACATCTCCTTCCTTTTCACACTTCCCGAGACACCCACTTGTGCACCCAAAGTCTTCACCCTTCTAGAAGACTTCTTAATGGACTTGCATATGTTGAATAATGCCTCTTCTCTTCATTGGGTCTTAAGCTAATGTATTCTCTCATTATTCAACACTCCCCCTCAAGCTTAACCGTAGAGAAACCAAAGGTTAAGCTTGGAACCATGATGACCCACCTCATTAAAAACCTTAGTATGGAAAACCGCATGAGACAAAACCATACTAAGGGAAAAAGAGTTTGGACTCCATGGCTAAGGAAATCATGGCCGAGACATATCTATGAGTCCAAACTTTGAATGGATGGACTCACACACTTTTAAACTCGCTGCCTTGGTAAAAATGTCTGCCAATTGTTCTGAACTCCTAGTAAAGCATGGAAGAATGACCCTTTTCTCCACCATCTCTCGTACCTTGTGACAATCCACTTCAATATGCTTTGTCCTCTCATGGAACACTGAGTTGGACGCAATGTGAATAGCAGCTTGGTTGTCACATTGCATTGTGATTGGATCTGACGATTCAATGCCCAAATCCTTGAGAAGAGCTTTCAACCATGTTAGCTCATTTGTGAGCTTCCTCATTGCTCTATACTCAGCTTCAGCACTTGAACATGACACAACCTTTTGTTTCTTGCTCTTCCAAGTGACCAGGTTACCTCCAATGAATGTGCAATACCCAGTGGTGGATCTTCTATCCGTTTTGTCTCCAGCCCAGTCAGCATCACAATAACCCACAATTTCTGTGCTTTTGTTACAACCCATCCAAATGCCTTGACCTGGAGCTCCTTTGAGATATTTGAGAATCCGATCCACCATGCTCCAATGGTGCACTTTTGGAGCTTGCATATGTTGACTCACCTGGTTCACAGCAAAACACAAATCAGGACGAGTTATGGTAAGATAAATCAACTTACCAACCATTCTCCGATATTGCTTGACATCTTCAAAAGGTTTATCTTCAAGCTCCCCCTCTCGTATGACTTTGTATCCTTCTTCTAAGGGAGTCTTTGCTGGTTTGGCTCCTAGCTTTCCTGCCCCAGCCAATAGATCAAGAGTGTACTTCCTTTGGGATAAGAAGAGTCCTTCATTGGACCTATAGACTTCAATCCCTAGAAAATATTTCAACTCTCCAAGATCTTTAATATCAAATACAGATTTTAAATATGCTTTTGTATCTTTAATACCTACCTTGTCATTCCCAGAGATGATAATATCATCCACATAAATGAGAATGACTACAATACCTTCTTGGCTTTGCAAGGTGAAAAGTGTATGATCTGCCTCGGACTTCTTGAAGCCTTTACTCTTGAGTGTTGTACTCAACTTGTGGTACCATGCTCGAGGAGATTGCTTCAGTCCATAGATTGCTTTCTTGAGTCTCAACACCTTTCCTGGTGCAATTGAGTCCTCCAAGCCTAGTGGTGGAGTCATGTAGACTTCATCCTCTAGTTCCCCTTACAAGAATGCATTCTTGACGTCCATCTGCCAAAGATCCCATTCCAAGTTAGTAGCTAAGGATAAAATAACTCTTACCGTATGAAGTTTTGCCACAGGTGCAAATGTGTCAAGGTAGTCCTCTCCATAGGTTTGAGTGAATCCTCTAGCCACCAGCCTAGCCTTGTAACGCTCTATTTCTCCATCACTTCTATACTTGATAGTGAAGATTCATCTAGAGCTTAGGGCCTTCTTCCCTTTTGGCAGTTCAGCTTCATCCCAAGTGTGGTTGATTTCCATAGCTTTCTTTTCTTCACCAACAGCATCTCTCCATACTTTAAGCTCCTTGGCTTCTTCATAGGTTGTTGGAATCTCAGCTTCATCCAACTTGCCCATGTAGGCTTGATGTTCCAATGGGAAATGAGCTAGAGTGTAAACAGCTTGAATGGGATGAGCAACTGCCTTGTTGTTGTAGTACACTCGGGTTTGCTTCCAATGTTCTAGTCCAAACCTTTGTCTTGTACTTCTCCTTAAACCCTCTTCTTGATCTTGAACTTGAGGTTCTGGCCCTTCAAAGTCAGAATCTGAGGTTTGAGCTTCTTCTTGACTTTCCGGACTCCCTTCACTTTGATCATGAACCGCTTCATTGCGAACTTCTGATTCATTTTGATCATGAATTGTTGAGTCTTGTTGAGCCACTACTGGATCCTCTTGTTTATTGCCTCCCTCAGGATCAAAGGGTATAGTTTCTTCATTTGATTGAGATGTACTTGTACTAGCTTCTGGCTGATGTAATCCAAGGTTCTCCAAGATTTTTCTCATATTGGTAGCTCGGTCTGATGATGAGGATGATAGATTCTCCAATTCTTTCCAGTTCTTCTCATCATAGAACCCTTTCGTTTCAACAAACTTCACGTCCCTTGAGACTAGAATCTTCCTTGTTTCCGGAACAAAGCATTTGTAACCTTTTTGTGTTGTGGAGTATCCAATGAACATGCTCTTCACACTTTTAGCTTCCAACTTGTTTCTTTGTTCTCCTGGGATTAATACAAAACAAACACACCCAAACACACGTAAGTGGTTAATGGCGGGTTTAGAGTTGTTTAATACCTCAAAATGGAGAGTGATCATCCAAAATTTTTGTTGGCATTCGGTTGATCAAATAGCATGCTGAAACCACAGCATCTCCCCAAAATCTCTTGGGAACACTTGTGTGGAACATCATAGACCGGGCCACTTCCATTAAGTGCCTATTCTTTCTTTCAGCAACTCCATTTTGCGGAGGAGTGTATGGGCAGCTGGTTTGATGGACTATCCCATGGTTTGCTAAGTGTTGTTTGAAGGCATGGCTTGTGTACTCTCCACCATTATCTGATCTAAAAATTTTAATCTTGGCATTATAATGGTTAGTCACATATGCTTGAAAATTTCTAAATGCTTCTAGAACTCTATCTTTGGATGGAAGAAGTGTTAGCCATGTATATTTTGATTTTTCATCTATGAAGGTGACAAAGTATTTATGATGTTCTCTAGATTCACATGGTGAGGTCCAAACATCAGAATGAATTAAATCAAAACACTTTTCATAGATAGTTGGAGACTTGGAAAACACAGATTTACAATGTTTGCCAAGTATACAAGCTTCACATTCATCATTTTTGAAAGAAATCCTAGGCAACAATATTTCTAATGCTCTAGAGTGCGGATGACCTAGCCTTGCATGCCAAATTGAACTACTAACATTAGAAACATTCAGACTAAAACTACAAAATAAATTGGAGTCCGGCTTGTTATTTTCAAGAACATACAGCTCCTCCTTTGCTACTCCTTTTCCGAGGAGATTCATGGTTTCTATATCCTGAAAGTGTACATCATTAGGACCAAATATAGCATAACAATTCAAATCAGATGTAACTTTCTTTACGGATAACAAATTTGAAGTAAACTTAGGCATGTAGAAAGCGTTTGAATCTTTTCCAAATAACCTAAGATTTCCTACTCCATCAATTAGAATACTATCTCCATTTGCTATAATGACATTACCTACAGCCGGTTTTATGTTATTCATTAGATGTGCATCACTTATCATATGATGTGATGCACCAGAATCTACAATCAAAGGCTTTGAAATGTTTTGAGCATGAAGAGAGTTTCCAGAAACCATACCAGACCTACCAGCCTCTTTCAAGGCTTTGATGAGAGCTTCCAAATCTGATTTCCTCACAAATTCAGATTCTTGTTGATATGGCACCAAAGCTCTCATTTCTCCTTCTTCAGCCCTCTTGGATGTCCCAGCCTGATTCCCAGCCACTTCTTGGGAGACATTAGCTCTTGGTTCCTTCCACCAGCTTTGTTTTAGATGAGGATGGAGCTTCCAGCATTTTTCCTTTGTGTGCCCCTCTTTCTTGCAATGCTCACAGATTGCATTTGATCCCACTTTCTTGTTCTGGTTTGATCCCAACGGTTTGTAAAATCCTTTGTTGGCATCACCCAGCTCTACTTTGTTAGCCATAACCAGCTCGCCCTTTTCCCCAAATAGACCATGAGATCCTTGCTCCTTTTGTATCTTGGAGCACACTTCATCTAGGCTGGGGAGATTGTCTGCCCTAAGGAGGTGCTTAATGAGATCCTTGTAAGTTGGATTTAAGGTCAATGGCAGACCAAAGACCTTGTCTTGTTCGCGCCTCTCATTTAACACCAAAGGATCAATCGTGCTTGGCCTTAACATTTCTAGTTCAGCCCACAATGATCTGAATTTGCCAAAGTGCTTTGTAAACTCCAAATCTTCTTGGCTTAGATCATTGATAGCCTTCTTGACTTCATAGATTCTGCTCAGGTTTGAAGTATTCCCATACACGGTTTGAAGAGTATCCCACAATTCCTTTGCATTTTCACAGTAGGAGTAGGCTTCAAGGATTGATGCTTCAAAAGAGTTCTGGATGATTCCGAGCACCATTTGGTCCTCTTGGAACCACTTATCTTCATAATTACCGATGGCTTCTTCTCCATCTTTTGGATCTTGACCTTTCAAGACATGTCTCCAAACCCCACGACCACATAGAGCTGTTCTTATCATTCTTGACCACAACAAATAGTTGACACCCTTCAAGATGACTGGAATAACAATTGGTTTAGAATTTTCCATGGTGTTTCAAGATTTATTCACCGGATAATTCTATTAACCAGAGGATTAAGAGATTTTCTCAAGAAAATATTAGAGAAGCTTCAAGAAATACACTTTTTCAGCCTTTTCACAACTCAAGAGTCAATGACTTTGAGGATTAAGTCTCAGAGTGAAAAAGGATTGACAAAGAGTATTCCCAGAATTTTAGAGTGAAAAATAAAATTTTAGAGAAGCTTCAAGAAATACACTTTTTCAGCCTTTTCACAACTCAAGAGTCAATGACTTTGAGGATTAAGTCTCAGAGTGAAAAAGGATTGACAAAGAGTATTCCCAGAATTTTAAAAGAAGAGATTTGAAAATGGGATAACAAGAGCTTGATTTAGTTAAGAACCTTGCTCTGATACCATGTTGTATTTGCGGAATAGAAGATTAGAGAGTTTGATAGTGCTTGAAAGAGAAACAATAGAATGAGAGATAAAGAGAAGTTTCCATTAGAATTGATTAAGTGTTACAAAGGGTGTACAACATGTATATATAGAGGAGAGCCACGAAATTAGGAGGTGAAGAAGGGTTTCACAACATTCAAATTTCCCTCCAATCTCTTATTTGAAATTCAAACACATCTCCTTCTTTTTCACACTTCCCGAGACACCCACTTGTGCACACAAAGTCTTCACCTTTCTAGAAGACTTCTTAATGGACTTGCATATGTTGAATAAGGCCTCTTCTCTTCATTGGGTCTTAAGCTAATGTATTCTCTCATTATTCAACACTAAACAAGATCTTAAACTCGTTCATATCTCTCAAACATTTCAAATCACTCTGTTTTTTCTCTATTTCGTGTGTACTATTTACCAAAAATTTCAAGTCATGGAAAGCTCCAAGAATATGGTTCTACCAGTTATTCTCAAGGGGAATAACTATATTGTGTGGTCAAGGACCACAAAGACAGTCCTAAGAGGAAGAGGGCTGTGGGAGTATGTTGATAGCTTGGTGGGAAATGCTGAAGAAGGAAGGGCTGAAGAGGGCAGTATGATGGAAGAGGAAGCGGGAGCAAGAAGATGCTCAAGTCTTGGCTGCACTTCAAAGCTCCCTTGAGCCATCTATTCTGGCGGCCTATTCATACTGTGAGAACTCCAAGGAGCTGTGGGAGACGCTCAAGGGAGTTTATGGAGACTGTAGATTTTAGAGGATATGAAGATGATTTTAAGGGAGAAAGATTAGAAGATAGGAGTGATGAAGATGATGAATAGAAGTTTATAATTTCGTGTGTTATGTTTCCTTACAATCCCATACACATATGCACGATTTACATGAATTATTGAGTGAAAAATATCTCACCAACACCTCTACACAAGTATAGGCGAGCCATGCTTCTCCCAACTGCTCCCACCTACTCCTCTTTGCAACTTGCTCCACTTGTGCTGAGTGAGAAAAAACTGGTCTGCTTCTAACCAATTCAGTTCCTTCTCCACTTCTTGTTTGGTCTCATTTTAGTTGATCTTAGCTACTCATTGGTGCTTTATTTCATGTGCAATGCATGGTATACCTTCTCTTTTTACTCCTGAGCTTTCACCATATTCCAACACACTTGCTATACATGCTAACTCTTTCCCTTTGATATTGTCCACTCTCCTTTCACGTGCACAGACCTTCACATCCATATTCTCAACACTCCCCCTCAAGATAGGCTGGTAGGGGTCCATTAAGCCGATCTTGCCATGGATGTATTCACAGATGCGTGAAGAAGTAGCCTTTGTAAATATATCCGCCATTTGTTCTCCACTCTTCACAAACTTGGGAACCACAACTCCCTCCTGAATCTTGTCTCGGATGAAATGATAATCCACCTCAATGTGTTTTGTCCTTTCATGAAACACCGGGTTTGAAGCTATGTGTATTGCTGCTTGGTTATCACAATACAATGTCATTGGTTTGTCTTCTTGAACTCCCAAGTCATGTAGAAGCGCCTTCAGCCATATCATTTCTTTTGTGGCTTCTCTCATTGCTCTATACTCAGCTTCAGCACTAGATAGAGAGATTACCTTTTGTTTTTTGCTTCTCCAGGTGACAAGATTCCCACCTACGAATGTACAATAACCGGTTGTAGACTTTCTATCTTGTCTATCCCCAGCCCAATCCGCATCACAAAACGCTTCTACATCTGCTCTTCCATGACACTCTAGCCAAATACCTCTTCCTGGGTTTCCTTTTAGATATCTCAAGATCCTTTCAATCATTCCCCAATGGTGTGTTGTTGGCGCTTGCATGTGTTGACTTACTTTATTCACCGCAAAACAAATATCTGGCCTTGTTATGGTCAAATAGATTAGTTTACCAACTAACCTTTGGTACTGCTTGATGTCAGACCATATCTCCACGTTGCTCTCTTCTTGGTAACCTTCTTCAATAGGAGTCTTAGCCGGTTTACACCCAAGCTTCCCAGTTTCTTTTAGTAAGTCGATCACATACTTCCTTTGCGATATAAACATTCCCTTTTCCTCTCTGCTCATCTCAATTCCTAGGAAGTATTTGAGCTCTCCTAGGTCTTTTATATCAAACGTAGAGTTTAGATCCTCCTTAGTCCGTTTCATCTCCTCACAATCACTTCCCGTAACAATAATGTCATCCACGTAGATAAGCACCACAACTATCCCATTTTTGCTCCTTTTGGTAAAGAGAGAGTGATCCGCTTCAGATTTTACAAACCCTTTCTCCAACAGGCACCGGCTTAACCGTTGGTACCAAGCTCTAGGAGATTGTTTCAAGCCGTATATAGCCTTCTTTAATCTACACACTTGATCTGAACTTGCTCCATAACCTTGTGGAAGTTCCATAAACACTTCTTCTTCTAAATCCCCTTGTAAGAAAGCGTTTCTCACATCCATTTGCCACAAATTCCATGACAGATTAATGGCAATGGATAGTAGAACCCTCACCGAGTGCAACTTCGCTACTGGAGCAAAAGTTTCAGTATAATCTTCTCCATATACTTGTGTATATCCTTTTGCCACTAGTCTAGCTTTATACCTCTCAATTTCACCATTGCTCTTGTATTTGATAGTATACACCAATCTACATCCCACAAGTTTCTTCCCACTAGGCAATTTTGTCAAGTGCCAAGTATTATTTCTCAACATAGATGCAATCTCTTCCCTCATGGCATCAACCCATAACTTGTCCATGCTTGCTTCCTCATAAGAATTAGGTACTTTTCTATCAATAGTGCTCAGAAATGCCTGATGATCAGCTGGAGTATTAGAAACCGAGTAGTATTCTTCAATAGGATATCTTATGGCTATCTTCTCTTCTTGTGCGGTGTTATGCTTAAGGGACAAGAAGGAGACGCTGTCGCCTATAGGATCAGGATCTAAGCCTGCCGTACGCCCAGTACATCCCTCTCTTGTCCCAAGCACAACATCAGTTCCCATGTGATCTTGATAAGCCATAGCCATCCCATTGTAATACACTCTAGTATTTTTCCAATTTTCAGGTCCGTGTCTTATCCTTTGGCTTCTTCTTAATTGAGGAGCTTGCACTTCTTCCACTTCTTCAGATTCTATCTCCCCCTCACCTCTTGTACTCTCCTCTTCTTCTACCAGTTCTGAGTCTAATGGTAAAGTATCCAGAACTATCGGAAGCTGCTCACTTTCTTCTACTTCTTCTTCACCCCTCTGCTCATTATCATCACTCTCCCGGCCATCTATGCTTTCCCAAATGCTTCTTAGAACTTGATCTCTATCTGCATTTGAGTCCATAATCTCATCTAAGTCTTCCCATTTCTTTTTTTTGAAGTAACCATACTCTTCCTCAAATTGCACCTCCCTTGACACATACATTCTATTAGTCTCTGGGTTAAGACATTTGTATCCTTTTTGAGTACTTGAGTATCCCACAAACACACACTTAATACTCTTTGGCTCTAACTTATTTCTTTGTGCCTCTGGAACAAGGACATAGCATCTACACCCAAAGACTCTCAAGTGACTGATACTCGGCTTCACACCATTCAAAACTTCAAATGGTGACTTGTAACTCAAGCTTTTAGTGGGTATGCGGTTGATTAAGTAAGCTGCCGCCATCACTGCATCTCCCCACAGATTCTTAGGAACTCCCCTATCAAACATCATGCTCCTAGCCACTTCTAACAAATGTCTATTCTTCCTCTCTGCTATCCCATTTTGTTGAGGTGTATAGGCGCAAGTTGTCTGATGTACTATCCCTTTCTCATTCACAAACTCCCTAAACTGTATGCTCATGTATTCTCCGCCATTATCACTTCTTAGTATCTTAATCTTGGTATCATACTGATTGAGCACATAGTTATAGAAGTTCTGAAATGATTCAAGCACTTGATCCTTAGAGCGCATCAATGTTACCCATGTATACTTTGATTTTTGATCGATGAAGGAAACAAAGTACTTATATTGATCTCTTGAAGTACACGGAGCAGACCATACATCAGAGTGTATTAACTCAAAAGACTTCTTATACATAGTAGTAGATTCTGGAAACACTTTCCTACAATGCTTCCCCAAAATACATGCTTCACACGCCTCCTTGGGTACTGAATGGTTGGGCAAGACCATGCTGAGCACCTTGTGACTTGGGTGACCAAGGCGAGAATGCCATAAAGGGCTTGATCCAACCGAACTGACCGCAAGCGCTTTCAACTCTTTATCCTTTTTATTCAATATGTACAGACCATCTTTCACACCCCCTGATCCGATCGCATCTTTGGTTTCATTATCCTGAAACTCAACACCATTAACTCCAAAAACAACTTTACAATTCAAGTCCTTAGTTGCCTTATGAACCGATAGCAAATTCGAAGTAAATTCTGGGATATATAGGGCTTTAGTTCTCTTCCCAAACACCTCTAAGTCCCCAACCCCCTCTATTGGAACTTCTTTCCCGTTTGCTATCCTAACACTACCCTTATGCGGTTCTACATTCTCCAGCAACTTAGCATCACAAATCATATTGTGACTTGCTCCAGAATCTATTATCACGTTTCTCTTAGCCTTAGAGGTAAAGAAACCCTTACCAGATTCCGCTAGCTTTGAGATACTCTTGATGAGGCCCTCCAAATCGCTCTTCCTCACCAATTGGTCTCCTTCCATGCTAGTTACACCCGCAAAGTTCCTAGAGCCTTGACTGCTTCCCTGGCCATTTCCTCTTAGCCGGGCTGGTTTCAAGTGCGGGTAAAGTGTCCAGCACTTCTCCTTAGTGTGCCCTTTCATCCTACAATGGCTACACTCAACAGCTCTCCTTTCTCCATGCCCAAAACTTCTTTGCACCACATGCGCCATCTCACTAGCGGGTTTAAACAACACTCTAGCACTTTCCTCTTTCTGAACTTGTTGACACACTTCATTTAATGTTGGAAGCTTGTCAAATCGAAGGATATGCTGAATGAGTCCCTTGTAAGAGTCATCAAGTGTGAGTAAGAGACCAAACACTTGATCTTGCTCTCTCCTCTCATTCAACTCCTTTGGGTCGTTTGTTGTAGGTCTAAGCATTTCCAGCTCTGCCCACAACCCTCTAAACTTCCCAAACAAGTCCTTGAACGCCTTCCCATTCTGCTGAAGGTCATTCAATGCCTTCTTCACCTCAAAGATCCTTGAAATGTTTGAGATGTCTCCATAAACTCCCTTGAGCGTCTCCCACAGCTCCTTGGAGTTCTCACAGTATGAATAGGCCGCCAGAATAGATGGCTCAAGGGAGCTTTGAAGTGCAGCCAAGACTTGAGCATCTTCTTGCTCCCGCTTCCTCTCCATCATACTGCCCTCTTCAGCCCTTCCTTCTTCAGCATTTCCCACCAAGCTATCAACATACTCCCACAGCCCTCTTCCTCTTAGGACTGTCTTTGTGGTCCTTGACCACAAAATATAGTTATTCCCCTTGAGAATAACTGGTAGAACCATATTCTTGGAGCTTTCCATGACTTGAAATTTTTGGTGAATAGTACACACGAAACAGAAAAAAAAACAGAGTGATTTGAAATGTTTGAGAGATATGAATGAGTTTAAGATCTTGTTTAGGACCTTAAGTGCTCTGATACCATGTAGATTTTAGAGGATATGAAGATGATTTTAAGGGAGGAAGATTAGAAGATAGGAGTGATGAAGATGATGAATAGAAGTTTATAATTTCGTGTGTTATGTTTCCTTACAATCCCATACACATATATGCACGATTTACATGAATTATTGAGTGAAAAATATCTCACCAACACCTCTACACAAGTATAGGCGAGCCATGCTTCTCCCAACTGCTCCCACCTACTCCTCTTTGCAACTTGCTCCACTTGTGCTGAGTGAGAAAAAACTGGTCTGCTTCTAACCAATTCAGTTCCTTCTCCACTTCTTGTTTGGTCTCATTTTAGTTGATCTTAGCTACTCATTGGTGCTTTATTTCATGTGCAATGCATGGTATACCTTCTCTTTTTACTCCTGAGCTTTCACCATATTCCAACACACTTGCTATACATGCTAACTCTTTCCCTTTGATATTGTCCACTCTCCTTTCACGTGCACAGACCTTCACATCCATATTCTCAACAGAGACATCTCAAACATTTCAAGGATCTTTGAGGTGAAGAAGGCATTGAATGACCTTCAGCAGAATGGGAAGGCGTTCAAGGACTTGTTTGGGGAGTTTAGAGGGTTGTGGGCAGAGCTGGAAATGCTTAGACCTACAACAAACGACCCAAAGGAGTTGAATGAGAGGAGAGAGCAAGATAAAGTGTTTGGTCTCTTACTCACACTTGATGACTCTTACAAGGGACTCATTCAGCATATCCTTCGATTTGACAAGCTTCCAACATTAAATGAAGTGTGTCAACAATTTCAGAAAGAGGAAGGTGCTAGAGGGTTGTTTAAACCCGCTAGTGAGATGGCACATGTGGTGCAAAGAAGTTTTGGGCATGGAGAAAGGAGAGCTGTTGAGTGTAGCCATTGTAGGATGAAAGGGCACACTAAGGAGAAGTGCTGGACACTTTACCCGCACTTGAAACCAGTCCGGCTAAGAGGAAATGGCCAGGGAAGCAGTCAAGGCTCTAGGAACTTTGCGGGTGTAACTAGCATGGAAGGAGACCAATTGGTGAGGAAGAGCGATTTGGAGGGCCTCATCAAGAGTATCTCAAAGCTAGCGGAATCTGGTAAGGGTTTCTTTACCTCTAAGGCTAAGAGAAACGTGATAATAGATTCTGGAGCAAGTCATAATATGATTTGTGATACTAAGTTGCTGGAGAATGTAGAACCGCATAAGGGTAGTGTTAGGATAGCAAACGGGAAAGAAGTTCCAATAGAGGGGGTTGGGGACTTAGAGGTGTTTAGGAAGAGAACTAAAGCCCTATATATCCCAGAATTTACTTCAAATTTGCTATCGGTTCATAAGGCAACTAAGGACTTGAATTGTAAAGTTGTTTTTGGAGTTAATGGTGTTAAGTTTCAGGATAATGAAACCAAAGATGCGATCGGATCAGGGGGTGTGAAAGATGGTTTGTACATATTGAATAAAAAGGATAAAGAGTTGAAAGCGCTTGCGGTCAGTTCGGTTGGATCAAGCCCTTTATGGCATTCTCGCCTTGGTCACCCAAGTCACAAGGTACTCAGCATGGTCTTGCCCAACCATTCAGTACCCAAGGAGGCGTGTGAAGCATGTATTTTGGGGAAGCGTTGTAGGAAAGTGTTTCCAGAATCTACTACTATGTATAAGAAGTCTTTTGAGTTAATACACTCTGATGTATGGTCTGCTCCGTGTACTTCAAGAGATCAATATAAGTACTTTGTTTCCTTCATCGATCAAAAATCAAAGTATACATGGGTAACATTGATGCGCTCTAAGGATCAAGTGCTTGAATCATTTCAGAACTTCTATAACTATGTGCTCAATCAGTATGATACCAAGATTAAGATACTAAGAAGTGATAATGGCGGAGAATACATGAGCATACAGTTTAGGGAGTTTGTGAATGAGAAAGGGATAGTACATCAGACAACTTGCACCTATACACCTCAACAAAATGGGATAGCAGAGAGGAAGATTAGACATTTGTTAGAAGTGGCTAGGAGCATGATGTTTGATAGGGGAGTTCCTAAGAATCTGTGGGGAGATGCAGTGATGGCGGCAGCTTACTTAATCAACCGCATACCCACTAAAAGCTTGAGTTACAAG
Organism: Cardamine chenopodiifolia; assembly: GCA_963922655.1. NCBI lineage: Eukaryota > Viridiplantae > Streptophyta > Magnoliopsida > Brassicales > Brassicaceae > Cardamine > Cardamine chenopodiifolia. Next base: position 5,956,715 of record OZ000479.1, read on the forward strand.
TCACCATTTGAAGTTTTGAATGGTGTGAAGCCGAGTATCAGTCACTTGAGAGTCTTTGGGTGTAGATGCTATGTCCTTGTTCCAGAGGCACAAAGAAATAAGTTAGAGCCAAAGAGTATTAAGTGTGTGTTTGTGGGATACTCAAGTACTCAAAAAGGATACAAATGTCTTAACCCGGAGACTAATAGAATGTATGTGTCAAGGGAGGTGCAATTTGAGGAAGAGTATGGTTACTTCGAAAAAAAGAAATGGGAAGACTTAGATGAGATTATGGACTCAAATGCAGATAGAGATCAAGTTCTAAGAAGCATTTTGGAAAGCATAGATGGCCGGGAGAGTGATGATAATGAGCAGAGGGGTGAAGAAGAAGTAGAAGAAAGTGAGCAGCTTCCGATAGTTCCAGATACTTTACCATTAGACTCAGAACTGGTAGAAGAAGAGGAGAGTACAAGAGGTGAGGGGGAGATAGAATCTGAAGAAGTGGAAGAAGTGCAAGCTCCTCAATTAAGAAGAAGCCAAAGAATAAGACACGGACCTGAAAATTGGAAAAATACTAGAGTGTATTACAATGGGATCGCTATGGCTTATCCAGATCACATGGGAACTGATGTTGTGCTTGGGACAAGAGAGGGATGTACTGGACGTACGACAGGCTTAGATCCTGATCCTATAGGTGACAGCATCTCCTTCTTGTCCCTTAAGCATAACACCGCACAAGAAGAGAAGATAGCCATAAGATATCCTATTGAAGAATACTACTCGGTTTCTAATACTCCAGCCCAAACCGAGTTATTAAACAAAATATTAGGCAATATTATTTCCAAGGCACGCGAGTGAGGATGTCCCAATCTAGCTTGCCATATTGCATTAGAACTACTAGCTAAGCATGGATTAAAACTTGATAAAGTAGGATTGCTTGAAGAATCTTCTAACATCTATAAGTCTCCTTTTGTGTTTCCCTTCTAAAAGAACCTTTCCGGTCTTAGTATCCTGAAAATGGAAACTATTTGGCCCAAAGATAGCATAAGCATCAAGATCTGTAGTGGCTCTCTTAACCGATAAAAAATTCGATGTGAAAGATGGCATATGTAGAAAGCTGAGGAGCACTAATTTTTTCACTCTCATGGTCTTGACTAACCATTGGCTCCATTCCTCCTATTTCTTCTTCTTGATCATGAGCTTGGTCTTGATTACCATTATCCAAGTTGTTTGCTTCTTCTTCATTGTTATTTTAAGAATTTGGTCCTTCTTGTGGGTCATGATATGGTTGCTCTTGATAAGAGTCTCTTGGAGCCGGATTTCCCAGATGATTGAGTAAGAACTCTAAGCTGGCTGCTCTATCTGAAGGAGAACGGGCTAGGTCTTTAACACTATCCCAATTTTGCTTCTTCTAAAAAGTAACCCTGATTTTCTATGAACTTTACCTCTCTTGAAACCAGGGTTCACTTCCGGATGGGGTCATAGCACTTATACCCCTTTTGAGTGGTAGAATAGCCTATGAATACACATCTTGTGCTTTTGGCTTCTAGTTTTGTCCCTCTGAGTACCAGGGACAAATACAAAACACAAACACCCAAGAACTCATAAGTGATTGATGAAGGGTTTATTGTGATTTAAAACTTCAAAGGGAGAGACGTCCTTTATGACTCTTGTTGGAATTCGGTAGATAAGATAGCAAGCTGTCATGACTGCATCTCCCCAGAAGTTTCTTGGTAGGTTGGAATGGAACATCATAGCTCTAGCAACTTTCATGAGATGCATATTCTTTCTTTCAACTACACCATTTTGTTGAGGTGTGTATTGGCAGTTCGTTTGGTGGATTATTCCATGCTTAGCTAGGTGTTCTATGAATTTGTGGCTTGTAAATTCTCCTCCATTATACGTTCGAAGTACTTTAACATTTGTTTTGAATTGATTAGTAATGTAGTTCTGAAAATTAATGAAAGCGTCAAATACTCTATCTTTAGATGGCAGTAAGGTGATCCAAGTGTATTTCGACTTTTCATCAATAAATGTCACAAAGTACTTATTATTATCTCTTGATAAACATTGGGAAGTCCATACATCCGAGTGGACCAAATCAAAACATTTTTCATATATGGTAAAGGACTTAGGAAATACATTTTTACATTGTTTTCCTAAAATACAAGACTCACAAACCGAGTTATTAAACAAAACATTAGGCAATATTATTTCCAAGGCACGCGAGTGAGGATGTCCCAATCTAGCTTGCCATATTGCATTAGAACTACTAGCTAAGCATGGATTAAAACTTGATAAAGTAGGATTGCTTGAAGAATCTTCTGACATCTATAAGTCTCCTTTTGTGTTTCCCTTCTACAAGAACCTTTCCGGTCTTAGTATCCTGAAAATAGAAACTATTAGGCCCAAAGATAGCATAAGCATCAAGATCTGTAGTGGCTCTCTTAACCGATAAAAAATTCGATGTGAAAGATGGCATGTAGAAAGCTGAGGAGCACTAATTTCTTCACTCTCATGGTCTTGACTAACCATTGGCTCCATTCCTCCTATTTCTTCTTCTTGATCATGAGCTTGGTCTTGATTACCATTATCCAAGTTGTTTGCTTCTTCTTCATTGTTATTTTAAGAATTTGGTCCTTCTTGTGGGTCATGATATGGTTGCTCTTGATGAGAGTCTCTTGGAGCCGGATTTCCCAGATGATTGAGTAAGAACTCTAAGTTGGCTGCTCTATTTGAAGGAGAACAGGCTAGGTCTTTAACATTATCCCAATTTTGCTTCTTCTAAAAAGTAACCCTGGTTTTCTATGAACTTTACCTCTCTTGAAACTAGGGTTCACTTCCGGATGGGGTCATAGCACTTATACCCCTTTTGAGTGGTAGAATAGCCTATGAATACACATCTTGTGCTTTTGGCTTCTAGTTTTGTCCCTCTGAGTACCAGGGACAAATACAAAACACAAACACCCAAGAACTCATAAGTGATTGATGAAGGGTTTATTGTGATTTAAAACTTCAAAGGGAGAGACGTCCTTTATGACTCTTGTTGGAATTCGGTAGATAAGATAGCAAGCTGTCATGACTGCATCTCCCCAGAAGTTTCTTGGTAGGTTGGAATGGAACATCATAGCTCTAGCTACTTTCATGAGATGCATATTCTTTCTTTCAACTACACCATTTTGTTGAGGTGTGTATTGGCAGTTCGTTTGGTGGATTATTCCAAGCTTAGCTAGGTGTTCTATGAATTTGTGGCTTGTAAATTCCCCTCCATTATCCGTTCGAAGTACCTTAACATTTGTTTTGAATTGATTAGTAATGTAGTTCTGAAAATTAATGAAAGCGTCAAATACTCTATCTTTAGATGGCAGTAAGTTGATCCAAGTGTATTTCGACTTTTCATCAATAAATGTCACAAAGTACTTATTATTATCTCTTGATAAACATTGGGAAGTCCATACATCCGAGTGGACCAAATCAAAACATTTTTCAAATGTGGTAAAGGACTTAGGAAATGCATTTTTACAATGTTTTCCTAAAATACAAGACTCACAAACCGAGTTATTAAACAAAATAATAGGCAATATTATTTCCAAGGCATGCGAGTGAGGATGTCCCAATCTAGCTTGCCATATTGCATTAGAACTACTAGCTAAGCATGGATTAAAACTTGATAAAGTAGGATTGCTTGAAGAATCTTCTAACATCTATAAGTCTCCTTTTGTGTTTCCCTTCTCCAAGAACCTTTCCGGTCTTAGTATCCTGAAAATGGAAACTATTAGGCCCAAAGATAGCATAAGCATCAAGATCTGTAGTGGCTCTCTTAACCGATAAAAAATTCGATGTGAAAGATGGCATGTAGAAAGCTGAGGAGCACTAATTTCTTCACTCTCATGGTCTTGACTAACCATTGGCTCCATTCCTCCTATTTCTTCTTCTTGATCATGAGCTTGGTCTTGATTACCATTATCCAAGTTGTTTGCTTCTTCTTCATTGTGGGTCATGATATGGTTGCTCTTGATAAGAGTCTCTTGGAGCCGGATTTCCCAGATGATTGAGTAAGAACTCTAAGCTGGATACTCTATCTGAAGGAGAACGGGCTAGGTCTTTAACACTATCCCAATTTTGCTTCTTCTAAAAAGTAACCCTGGTTTTCTATGAACTTTACCTCTCTTGAAACCAGGGTTCACTTCCGGATGGGGTCATAGCACTTATACCCCTTTTGAGTGGTAGAATAGCCTATGAATACACATCTTGTGCTTTTGGCTTCTAGTTTTGTCCCTCTGAGTACCAGGGACAAATACAAAACACAAACACCCAAGAACTCATAAGTGATTGATAAAGGGTTTATTGTGATTTAAAACTTCAAAGGGAGAGACGTCCTTTATGACTCTTGTTGGAATTCTGTAGATAAGATAGCAAGCTGTCATGACTGCATCTCCCCAGAAGTTTCTTGGTAGGTTGGAATGGAACATCATAGCTCTAGCTACTTTCATGAGATGCATATTCTTTCTTTCAACTACACCATTTTGTTGAGGTGTGTATTGGCAGTTCGTTTGGTGGATTATTCCATGCTTAGCTAGGTGTTCTATGAATTTGTGGCTTGTAAATTCCCCTCCATTATCCGTTCGAAGTACCTTAACATTTGTTTTGAATTGATTAGTAATGTAGTTCTGAAAATTAATGAAAGCGTCAAATACTCTATCTTTAGATGACAATAAGTTGATCCAAGTGTATTTCGACTTTTCATCAATAAATGTCACAAAGTACATATTATTATCTCTTGATAAACATTGGGAAGTCCATACATCCGAGTGGACCAAATCAAAACATTTTTCATATGTGGTAAAGGACTTAGGAAATAAATTTTTACAATGTTTTCCTAAAATACAAGACTCACAAACCGAGTTATTATACAAAATAATAGGCAACATTATTTCCAAGGCACGCGAGTGAGGATGTCCCAATCTAGCTTGCCATATTGCATTAGAACTACTAGCTAAGCATGGATTAAAACTTGATAAAGTAGGATTGCTTGAAGAATCTTCTAACATCTATAAGTCTCCTTTTGTGTTTCCCTTCTCCAAGAACCTTTCCGGTCTTAGTATCCTGAAAATGGAAACTATTAGGCCCAAAGATAGCATAAGCATCAAGATCTGTAGTGGCTCTCTTAACCGATAAAAAATTCGATGTGAAAGATGGCATGTAGAAAGCTGAGGAGCTCTAATTTCTTCACTCTCATGGTCTTGACTAACCATTGGCTCCATTCCTCCTATTTCTTCTTCTTGATCATGAGCTTGGTCTTGATTACCATTATCCAAGTTGTTTGCTTCTTCTTCATTGTGGGTCATGATATAGTTGCTCTTGATGAGAGTCTCTTGGAGCCGGATTTCCCAGATGATTGAGTTAGAACTCTAAGCTGGCTACTCTATCTGAAGGAGAACGGGCTAGTCTTTAACAATATCCCAATTTTGCTTCTTCTAAAAAGTAACCCTGGTTTTCTATGAACTTTACCTCTCTTGAAACCAGGGTTCACTTCCGGATGGGGTCATAGCACTTATACCCCTTTTGAGTGGTAGAATAGCCTATGAATACACATCTTGTGCTTTTGGCTTCTAGTTTTGTCCCTCTGAGTACCAGGGACAAATACAAAACACAAACACCCAAGAACTCATAAGTGATTGATAAAGGGTTTATTGTGATTTAAAACTTCAAAGGGAGAGACGTCCTTTATGACTCTTGTTGGAATTCGGTAGATAAGATAGCAAGCTGTCATGACTATATCTCCCCAGAAGTTTCTTGGTAGGTTTGAATGGAACATCATAGTTGTAGCTACTTTCATGAGATGCATATTCTTTCTTTCAACTACACCATTTTGTTGAGGTGTGTATTGGCAGTTCGTTTGGTGGATTATTCCATGCTTAGCTAGGTGTTCTATGAATTTGTGGCTTGTAAATTCCCCTCCATTATCCGTTCGAAGTACCTTAACATTTGTTTTGAATTGATTAGTAATGTAGTTCTGAAAATTAATGAAAGCGTCAAATACTCTATCTTTAGATGGCAGTAAGTTGATCCAAGTGTATTTCGACTTTTCATCAATAAATGTCACAAAGTAATTATTATTATCTCTTGATAAACATTGGGAAGTCCATACATCCGAGTGGACCAAATCAAAACATTTTTCATATGTGGTAAAGGACTTAGGAAATACATTTTTACAATGTTTTCATAAAATACAAGACTCACAAACCGAGTTATTAAACAAAATAATAGGCAATATTATTTCCAAGGCACGCGAGTGAGGATGTCCCAATCTAGCTTGCCATATTGCATTAGAACTACTAGCTAAGCATGGATTAAAACTTGATAAAGTAGGATTGCTTGAAGAATCTTCTAACATCTATAAGTCTCCTTTTGTGTTTCCCTTCTCCAAGAACCTTTCCGGTCTTAGTATCCTGAAAATGGAAACTATTAGGCCCAAAGATAGCATAAGCATCAAGATCTGTAGTGGCTCTCTTAACCGATAAAAAATTCGATGTGAAAGATGGCATGTAGAAAGCTGAGGAGCACTAATTTCTTCACTCTCATGGTCTTGACTAACCATTGGCTCCATTCCTCCTATTTCTTCTTCTTGATCATGAGCTTGGTCTTGATTACCATTATCCAAGTTGTTTGCTTCTTCTTCATTGTTATTTTAAGAATTTGATCCTTCTTGTGGGTCATGATATGGTTGCTCTTGATGAGAGTCTCTTGGAGCCGGATTTCCCAGATGATTGAGTAAGAACTCTAAGCTGGCTGCTCTATCTGAAGGAGAACGGGCTAGGTCTTTAACACTATCCCAATTTTGCTTCTTCTAAAAAGTAACCCTGGTATTCTATGAACTTTACCTCTCTTGAAACCAGGGTTCACTTCCGGATGGGGTCATAGCACTTATACCCCTTTTGAGTGGTAGAGTATAGCCTATGAATACACATCTTGTGCTTTTGGCTTCTAGTTTTGTCCCTCTGAGTACCAGGGACAAATACAAAACACAAACACCCAAGAACTCGTAAGTGATTGATAAAGGGTTTATTGTGATTTGAAACTTCAAAGGGAGAGACGTCCTTTTTGACTCTTGTTAGAATTCGGTAGATAAGATAGCAAGCTGTCATGACTGCATCTCCCCAGAAGTTTCTTGGTAGGTTGGAATGGAACATCATAGCTCTAGCTACTTTCATGAGATGCATATTCTTTCTTTCAACTACACCACTTTGTTGAGGTGTGTATTGGCAGTTCGTTTGGTGGATTATTCCATGCTTAGCTAGGTGTTCTATGAATTTGTGGCTTGTAAATTCCCCTCCATTATCCGTTCGAAGTACCTTAACATTTGTTTTGAATTGATTAGTAATGTAGTTCTGAAAATTAATGAAAGCGTCAAATACTCTATCTTTAGATGGCAGTAAGTTGATCCAAGTGTATTTCGACTTTTCATCAATAAATGTCACAAAGTACTTATTATTATCTCTTGATAAACATTGGGAAGTCCATACATCCGAGTGGACCAAATCAAAACATTTTTCATATATGGTAAAGGACTTAGGAAATACATTTTTACAATGTTTTCCTAAAATACAAGACTCACAAACCGAGTTATTAAACAAAACATTAGGCAATATTATTTCCAAGGCACGCGAGTGAGGATGTCCCAATCTAGCTTGCCATATTGCATTAGAACTACTAGCTAAGCATGGATTAAAACTTGATAAAGTAGGATTGCTTGAAGAATCTTCTAACATCTATAAGTCTCCTTTTGTGTTTCCCTTCTCCAAGAACCTTTCCGGTCTTAGTATCCTGAAAATGGAAACTATTAGGCCCAAAGATAGCATAAGCATCAAGATCTGTAGTGGCTCTCTTAACCGATAAAAAATTCGATGTGAAAGATGGCATGTAGAAAGCTGAGGAGCACTAATTTCTTCACTCTCATGGTCTTGACTAACCATTGGCTCCATTCCTCCTATTTCTTCTTCTTGATCATGAGCTTGGTCTTGATTACCATTATCCAAGTTGTTTGCTTCTTCTTCATTGTTATTTTAAGAATTTGATCCTTCTTGTGGGTCATGATATGGTTGCTCTTGATGAGAGTCTCTTGGAGCCGGATTTCCCAGATGATTGAGTAAGAACTCTAAGCTGGCTGCTCTATCTGAAGGAGAACGGGCTAGGTCTTTAACACTATCCCAATTTTGCTTCTTCTAAAAAGTAACCCTGGTATTCTATGAACTTTACCTCTCTTGAAACCAGGGTTCACTTCCGGATGGGGTCATAGCACTTATACCCCTTTTGAGTGGTAGAGTATAGCCTATGAATACACATCTTGTGCTTTTGGCTTCTAGTTTTGTCCCTCTGAGTACCAGGGACAAATACAAAACACAAACACCCAAGAACTCGTAAGTGATTGATAAAGGGTTTATTGTGATTTGAAACTTCAAAGGAAGAGACGTCCTTTTTGACTCTTGTTGGAATTCGGTAGATAAGATAGCAAGCTGTCATGACTGCATCTCCCCAGAAGTTTCTTGGTAGGTTGGAATGGAACATCATAGCTCTAGCTACTTTCATGAGATGCATATTCTTTCTTTCAACTACACCACTTTGTTGAGGTGTGTATTGGCAGTTCGTTTGGTGGATTATTCCATGCTTAGCTAGGTGTTCTATGAATTTGTGGCTTGTAAATTCCCCTCCATTATCCGTTCGAAGTACCTTAACATTTGTTTTGAATTGATTAGTAATGTAGTTCTGAAAATTAATGAAAGCGTCAAATACTCTATCTTTAGATAGCAGTAAGGTGATCCAAGTGTATTTCGACTTTTCATCAATAAATGTCACAAAGTACTTATTATTATCTCTTGATAAACATTGGGAAGTCCATACATCCGAGTGGACCAAATCAAAACATTTTTCATATATGGTAAAGGACTTAGGAAATACATTTTTACAATGTTTTCCTAAAATACAAGACTCACAAACCGAGTTATTAAACAAAACATTAGGCAATATTATTTCCAAGGCACGCGAGTGAGGATGTCCCAATCTAGCTTGCCATATTGCATTAGAACTACTAGCTAAGCATGGATTAAAACTTGATAAAGTAGGACTGCTTGAAGAATCTTCTAACATCTATAAGTCTCCTTTTGTGTTTCCCTTCTCCAAGAACCTTTCCGGTCTTAGTATCCTGAAAATGGAAACTATTAGGCCCAAAGATAGCATAAGCATCAAGATCTGTAGTGGCTCTCTTAACCGATAAAAAATTCGATGTGAAAGATGGCATGTAGAAAGCTGAGGAGCACTAATTTCTTCACTCTCATGGTCTTGACTAACCATTGGCTCCATTCCTCCTATTTCTTCTTCTTGATCATGAGCTTGGTCTTGATTACCATTATCCAAGTTGTTTGCTTCTTCTTCATTGTTATTTTAAGAATTTGATCCTTCTTGTGGGTCATGATATGGTTGCTCTTGATGAGAGTCTCTTGGAGCCGGATTTCCCAGATGATTGAGTAAGAACTCTAAGCTGGCTGCTCTATCTGAAGGAGAACGGGCTAGGTCTTTAACACTATCCCAATTTTGCTTCTTCTAAAAAGTAAACCTGGTATTCTATGAACTTTACCTCTCTTGAAACCAGGGTTGACTTCCGGATGGGGTCATAGCACTTATACCCCTTTTGAGTGGTAGAGTATAGCCTATGAATACACATCTTGTGCTTTTGGCTTCTAGTTTTGTCCCTCTGAGTACCAAGGACAAATACAAAACACAAACACCCAAGAACTCGTAAGTGATTGATAAAGGGTTTATTGTGATATAAAACTTCAAAGGGAGAGACGTCCTTTTTGACTCTTGTTGGAATTCGGTAGATAAGATAGCAAGCTGTCATGACTGCATCTCCCCAGAAGTTTCTTGGTAGGTTGGAATGGAACATCATAGCTCTAGCTACTTTCATGAGATGCATATTCTTTCTTTCAACTACACCACTTTGTTGAGGTGTGTATTGGCAGTTCGTTTGGTGGATTATTCCATGCTTAGCTAGGTGTTCTATGAATTTGTGGCTTGTAAATTCCCCTCCATTATCCGTTCGAAGTACCTTAACATTTGTTTTGAATTGATTAGTAATGTAGTTCTGAAAATTAATGAAAGCGTCAAATACTCTATCTTTAGATGGCAGTAAGGTGATCCAAGTGTATTTCGACTTTTCATCAATAAATGTCACAAAGTACTTATTATTATCTCTTGATAAACATTGGGAAGTCCATACATCCGAGTGGACCAAATCAAAACATTTTTCATATATGGTAAAGGACTTAGGAAATACATTTTTACAATGTTTTCCTAAAATACAAGACTCACAAACCGAGTTATTAAACAAAACATTAGGCAATATTATTTCCAAGGCACGCGAGTGAGGATGTCCCAATCTAGCTTGCCATATTGCATTAGAACTACTAGCTAAGCATGGATTAAAACTTGATAAAGTAGGACTGCTTGAAGAATCTTCTAACATCTATAAGTCTCCTTTTGTGTTTCCCTTCTCCAAGAACCTTTCCGGTCTTAGTATCCTGAAAATGGAAACTATTAGGCCCAAAGATAGCATAAGCATCAAGATCTGTAGTGGCTCTCTTAACCGATAAAAAATTCGATGTGAAAGATGGCATGTAGAAAGCTGAGGAGCACTAATTTCTTCACTTTCATGGTCTTGACTAACCATTGGCTCCATTCCTCCTATTTCTTCTTCTTGATCATGAGCTTGGTCTTGATTACCATTATCCAAGTTGTTTGCTTCTTCTTCATTGTTATTTTAAGAATTTGGTCCTTCTTGTGGGTCATGATATGGTTGCTCTTGATGAGAGTCTCTTGGAGCCGGATTTCCTAGATGATTGAGTAAGAACTCTAAGTTAGCTGCTCTATCTGAAGGAGAACGGGCTAGGTCTTTAACACTATCCCAATTTTGCTTCTTCTAAAAAGTAACCCTGGTTTTCTATGAACTTTACCTCTCTTGAAACCAGGGTTCACTTCCAGATGGGGTCATAGCACTTATACCCCTTTTGAGTGGTAGAATAGCCTATGAATACACATCTTGTGCTTTTGGCTTCTAGTTTTGTCCCTCTGAGTACCAGGGACAAATACAAAACACAAACACCCAAGAACTCGTAAGTGATTGATAAAGGGTTTATTGTGATTTGAAACTTCAAAGGGAGAGACGTCCTTTTTGACTCTTGTTGGAATTCGGTAGATAAGATAGCAAGCTGTCATGACTGCATCTCCCCAGAAGTTTCTTGGTAGGTTGGAATGGAACATCATAGCTCTAGCTACTTTCATGAGATGCATATTCTTTCTTTCAACTACACCACTTTGTTGAGGTGTGTATTGGCAGTTCGTTTGGTGGATTATTCCATGCTTAGCTAGGTGTTCTATTAATTTGTGGCTTGTAAATTCCCCTCCATTATCCGTTCGAAGTACCTTAACATTTGTTTTGAATTGATTAGTAATGTAGTTCTGAAAATTAATGAAAGCGTCAAATACTCTATCTTTAGATGGCAGTAAGGTGATCCAAGTGTATTTCGACTTTTCATCAATAAATGTCACAAAGTACTTATTATTATCTCTTGATAAACATTGGGAAGTCCATACATCCGAGTGGACCAAATCAAAACATTTTTCATATATGGTAAAGGACTTAGGAAATACATTTTTACAATGTTTTCCTAAAATACAAGACTCACAAACCGAGTTATTAAACAAAACATTAGGCAATATTATTTCCAAGGCACGCGAGTGAGGATGTCCCAATCTAGCTTGCCATATTGCATTAGAACTACTAGCTAAGCATGGATTAAAACTTGATAAAGTAGGACTGCTTGAGGAATCTTCTAACATCTATAAGTCTCCTTTTGTGTTTCCCTTCTCCAAGAACCTTTCCGGTCTTAGTATCCTGAAAATGGAAACTATTAGGCCCAAAGATAGCATAAGCATCAAGATCTGTAGTGGCTCTCTTAACCGATAAAAAATTCGATGTGAAAGATGGCATGTAGAAAGCTGAGGAGCACTAATTTCTTCACTCTCATGGTCTTGACTAACCATTGGCTCCATTCCTCCTATTTCTTCTTCTTGATCATGAGCTTGGTCTTGATTACCATTATCCAAGTTGTTTGCTTCATCTTCATTGTTATTTTAAGAATTTGGTCCTTCTTGTGGGTCATGATATGGTTGCTCTTGATGAGAGTCTCTTAGAGCCGGATTTCCCAGATGATTGAGTAAGAACTCTAAGTTGGCTGCTCTATCTGAAGGAGAACGGGCTAGGTCTTTAGAACTATCCCAATTTTGCTTCTTCTAAAAAGTAACCCTGGTTTTCTATGAACTTTACCTCTCTTAAAACCAGGGTTGACTTCCGGATGGGGTCATAGCACTTATACCCCTTTTGAGTGGTAGAATAGCCTATGAATACACATCTTGTGCTTTTGGCTTCTAGTTTTGTCCCTCTGAGTACCAAGGACAAATACAAAACACAAACACCCAAGAACTCGTAAGTGATTGATAAAGGGTTTATTGTGATATAAAACTTCAAAGGGAGAGACGTCCTTTTTGACTCTTGTTGGAATTCGGTAGATAAGATAGCAAGCTGTCATGACTGCATCTCCCCAGAAGTTTCTTGGTAGGTTGGAATGGAACATCATAGATCTAGCTACTTTCATGAGATGCATATTCTTTCTTTTAACTACACCATTTTGTTTAGGTGTGTATTGGCAGTTCGTTTGGTGTATTATTCCATGCTTAGCTAGGTGTTCTATGAATTTTGTGGCTTGTAAATTCCCCTCCATTATCCGTTCGAAGTACCTTAACATTTGTTTTGAATTGATTAGTAATGTAGTTTTGAAAATTAATGAAAGCGTCAAATACTCTATCTTTAGATGGCAGTAAGGTGATCCAAGTGTATTTCGACTTTTCATCAATAAATGTCACAAAGTACTTATTATTATCTCTTGATAAACATTGGGAAGTCCATACATCCGAGTGGACCAAATCAAAACATTTTTCATATATGGTAAAGGACTTAGGAAATACATTTTTACATTGTTTTCCTAAAATACAAGACTCACAAACCGAGTTATTAAACAAAACATTAGGCAATATTATTTCCAAGGCACGCGAGTAAGGATGTCCCAATCTAGCTTGCCATATTGCATTCGAACTACTAGCTAAGCATGGATTAAAACTTGATAAAGTAGGATTGCTTGAAGAATCTTCTAACATCTATAAGTCTCCTTTTGTGTTTCCCTTCTCCAAGAACCTTTCCGGTCTTAGTATCCTGAAAATGGAAACTATTAGGCCTAAAGATAGCATAAGCATCAAGATCTGTAGTGGCTCTCTTAACCGATAAAAAATTTGATGTGAAAGATGGCATGTAGAAAGCTGAGGAGCACTAATTTCTTCACTCTCATGGTCTTGACTAACCATTGGCTCCATTCCTCCTATTTCTTCTTCTTGATCATGAGCTTGGTCTTGATTACCATTATCCAAGTTGTTTGCTTCTTCTTCATTGTTATTTTAAGAATTTGGTCCTTCTTGTGGGTCATGATATGGTTGCTCTTGATGAGAGTCTCTTGGAGCCGGATTTCCCAGATGATTGAGTAAGAACTCTAAGTTGGCTGCTCTATCTGAAGGAGAACGGGCTAGGTCTTTAGAACTATCCCAATTTTGCTTCTTCTAAAAAGTAACCCTGGCTTTCTATGAACTTTACCTCTCTTAAAACCAGGGTTCACTTCCGGATGGGGTCATAGCACTTATACCCCTTTTGAGTGGTAGAATAGCCTATGAATACACATCTTGTGCTTTTGGCTTCTAGTTTTGTCCCTCTGAGTACCAGGGACAAATACAAAACACAAACACCCAAGAACTCGTAAGTGATTGATAAAGGGTTTATTGTGATTTAAAACTTCAAAGGGAGAGACGTCCTTTTTGACTCTTGTTGGAATTCGGTAGATAAGATAGCAAGCTGTCATGACTGCATCTCCCCAGAAGTTTCTTGGTAGGTTGGAATGGAACATCATAGATCTAGCTACTTTCATGAGATGCATATTCTTTCTTTCAACTACACCATTTTGTTGAGGTGTGTATTGGCAGTTCGGTTGGTGGATTATTCCATGCTTAGCTAGGTGTTCTATGAATTTGTGGCTTGTAAATTCCCCTCCATTATCCGTTCGAAGTACCTTAACATTTGTTTTGAATTGATTAGTAATGTAGTTCTGAAAATTAATGAAAGCGTCAAATACTCTATCTTTAGATGGCAGTAAGGTGATCCAAGTGTATTTTGACTTTTCATCAATAAATGTCACAAAGTACTTATTATTATCTCTTGATAAACATTGGGAAGTCCATACATCCGAGTGGACCAAATCAAAACATTTTTCATATATGGTAAAGGACTTAGGAAATACATTTTTACAATGTTTTCCTAAAATACAAGACTCACAAACTGAGTTATTAAACAAAACATTAGGCAATATTATTTCCAAGGCACGCGAGTAAGGATGTCCCAATCTAGCTTGCCATATTGCATTAGAACTACTAGCTAAGCATGGATTAAAACTTGATAAAGTAGGATTGCTTGAAGAATCTTCTAACATCTATAAGTCTCCTTTTGTGTTTCCCTTCTCCAAGAACCTTTCCGGTCTTAGTATCTTGAAAATGGAAACTATTAGGCCCAAAGATAGCATAAGCATCAAGATCTGTAGTGGCTCTGTTAACCGATAAAAAATTCGATGTGAAAGATGGCATGTAGAAAGCTGCGGAGTACTAATTTATTCACTCTCATGGTCTTGACTAACCATTGGCTCCATTCCTCCTATTTCTTCTTCTTGATCATGAGCTTGGTCTTGATTACCATTATCCAAGTTGTTTGCTTCTTCTTCATTGTTATTTTAAGAATTTGGTCCTTCTTGTGGGTCATGATATGGTTGCTCTTGATGAGAGTCTCTTGGAGCCGGATTTCCCAGATGATTGAGTAAGAACTCTAAGTTGGCTGCTCTATCTGAAGGAGAACGGGCTAGGTCTTTAACACTATCCCAATTTTGCTTCTTCTAAAAAGTAACCCTGGTTTTCTATGAACTTTACCTCTCTTGAAACCAGGGTTCACTTCCGGATGGGGTCATAGCACTTATACCCCTTTTGAGTGGTAGAATAGCCTATGAATACACATCTTGTGTTTTTGGCTTCTAGTTTTGTCCCTCTGAGTACCAGGGACAAATGCAAAACATAAACACCCAAGAACTCGTAAGTGATTGATAAAGGGTTTATTGTGATTTAAAACTTCAAAGGGAGAGACGTCCTTTTTGACTCTTGTTGGAATTCGGTAGATAAGATAGCAAGCTGTCATGACTGCATCTCCCCAGAAGTTTCTTGGTAGGTTGGAATGGAATATCATAGCTCTAGCTACTTTTTTGAGATGCCTATTCTTTCTTTCAACTACACCATTTTGTTGAGGTGTGTATTGGCAGTTCGTTTGGTGGATTATTCCATGCTTAGCTAGGTGTTCTATGAATTTGTGGCTTGTAAATTCCCCTCCATTATCCGTTCGAAGTACCTTAACATTTGTTTTGAATTGATTAGTAATGTAGTTCTGAAAATTAATGAAAGCGTCAAATACTCTATCTTTAGATGGCAATAAGGTGATCCAAGTGTATTTCGACTTTTCATCAATAAATGTCACAGAGTACTTATTATTATCTCTTGATAAACATTGGGAAGTCCATACATCCGAGTGGACCAAATCAAAACATTTTTCATATATGGTAAAGGACTTAGGAAATACATTTTTACATTGTTTTCCTAAAATACAAGACTCACAAACCGAGTTATTAAACAAAACATTAGGCAATATTATTTCCAAGGCACGCGAGTGAGGATGTCCCAATCTAGCTTGCCATATTGCATTCGAACTACTACCTAAGCATGGATTAAAACTTGATAAAGTAGGATTGCTTGAAGAATCTTCTAACATCTATAAGTCTCCTTTTGTGTTTCCCTTCTCCAAGAACCTTTCCGGTCTTAGTATCCTGAAAATGGAAACTATTAGGCCCAAAGATAGCATAAGCATCAAGATCTGTAGTGGCTCTCTTAACCGATAAAAAATTCGATGTGAAAGATGGCATGTAGAAAGTTGAGGAGCACTAATTTCTTCACTCTCATGGTCTTGACTAACCATTGGCTCCATTCCTCCTATTTCTTCTTCTTGATCATGAGCTTGGTCTTGATTACCATTATCCAAGTTGTTTGCTTCTTCTTCATTGTTATTTTAAGAATTTGGTCCTTCTTGTGGGTCATGATATGGTTGCTCTTTTTGAGAGTCTCTTGGAGCCGGATTTCCCAGATGATTGAGTAAGAACTCTAAGTTGGCTGCTCTATCTGAAGGAGAACGGGCTAGGTTTTTAACACTATCCCAATTTTGCTTCTTCTAAAAAGTAACCCTGGTTTTCTATGAACTTTACCTCTCTTAAAACCAGGGTTCACTTCCGGATGGGGTCATAGCACTTATACCCCTTTTGAGTGGTAGAATAGCCTATGAATACACATCTTGTGTTTTTGGCTTCTAGTTTTGTCCCTCTGAGTACCAGGGACAAATGCAAAACATAAACACCCAAGAACTCGTAAGTGATTGATAAAGGGTTTATTGTGATTTAAAACTTCAAAGGGAGAGACGTCCTTTTTGACTCTTGTTGGAATTCGGTAGATAAGATAGCAAGCTGTCATGACTGCATCTCCCCAGAAGTTTCTTGGTAGGTTGGAATGGAACATCATAGCTCTAGCTACTTTTTTGAGATGCCTATTCTTTCTTTCAACTACACCATTTTGTTGAGGTGTGTATTTGCAGTTCGTTTGGTGGATTATTCCATTCTTAGCTAGGTGTTCTATGAATTTGTGGCTTGTAAATTCCCCTTCATTATCCGTTCGAAGTACCTTAACATTTGTTTTGAATTGATTAGTAATGTAGTTTTGAAAATTAATGAAAGCGTCAAATACTCTATCTTTAGATGGCAGTAAGGTGATCCAAGTGTATTTTGACTTTTCATCAATAAATGTCATAAAGTACTTATTATTATCTCTTGATAAACATTGGGAAGTCCATACATCCGAGTGGACCAAATCAAAACATTTTTCATATAAGGTAAAGGACTTAGGAAATACATTTTTACAATGTTTTCCTAAAATACAAGACTCACAAACCGAGTTATTAAACAAAACATTAGGCAATATTATTTCCAAGGCACGCGAGTGAGGATGTCCCAATCTAGCTTGCCATATTGTATTAGAACTACTAGCTAAGCATGGATTAAAACTTGATAAAGTAGGACTGCTCGAAGAATCTTCTAACATCTATAAGTCTCCTTTTGTGTTTCCCTTCTCCAAGAACCTTTCCGGTCTTAGTATCCTGAAAATGGAAACTATTAGGCCCAAAGATAGCATAAGCATCAAGATCTGTAGTGGCTCTCTTAACCGATAAAAAATTCGATGTAAAAGATGGCATGTAGAAAGCTGAGGAGCACTAATTTCTTCACTCTCATGGTCTTGACTAACCATTGGCTCCATTCCTCCTATTTCTTCTTCTTGATCATGAGCTTGGTCTTGATTACCATTATCCAAGTTGTTTGCTTCTTCTTCATTGTTATTTTAAGAATTTGGTCCTTCTTGTGGGTCATGATATGGTTGCTCTTTTTGAGAGTCTCTTGGAGCCGGATTTCCCAGATGATTGAGTAAGAACTCTAAGTTGGCTGCTCTATCTGAAGGAGAACGGGCTAGGTTTTTAACACTATCCCAATTTTGCTTCTTCTAAAAAGTAACCCTGGTTTTCTATGAACTTTACCTCTCTTAAAACCAGGGTTCACTTCCGGATGGGGTCATAGCACTTATACCCCTTTTGAGTGGTAGAATAGCCTATGAATACACATCTTGTGTTTTTGGCTTCTAGTTTTGTCCCTCTGAGTACCAGGGACAAATGCAAAACATAAACACCCAAGAACTCGTAAGTGATTGATAAAGGGTTTATTGTGATTTAAAACTTCAAAGGGAGAGACGTCCTTTTTGACTCTTGTTGGAATTCGGTAGATAAGATAGCAAGCTGTCATGACTGCATCTCCCCAGAAGTTTCTTGGTAGGTTGGAATGGAACATCATAGCTCTAGCTACTTTTTTGAGATGCCTATTCTTTCTTTCAACTACACCATTTTGTTGAGGTGTGTATTTGCAGTTCGTTTGGTGGATTATTCCATTCTTAGCTAGGTGTTCTATGAATTTGTGGCTTGTAAATTCCCCTTCATTATCCGTTCGAAGTACCTTAACATTTGTTTTGAATTGATTAGTAATGTAGTTTTGAAAATTAATGAAAGCGTCAAATACTCTATCTTTAGATGGCAGTAAGGTGATCCAAGTGTATTTTGACTTTTCATCAATAAATGTCATAAAGTACTTATTATTATCTCTTGATAAACATTGGGAAGTCCATACATCCGAGTGGACCAAATCAAAACATTTTTCATATAAGGTAAAGGACTTAGGAAATACATTTTTACAATGTTTTCCTAAAATACAAGACTCACAAACCGAGTTATTAAACAAAACATTAGGCAATATTATTTCCAAGGCACGCGAGTGAGGATGTCCCAATCTAGCTTGCCATATTGTATTAGAACTACTAGCTAAGCATGGATTAAAACTTGATAAAGTAGGACTGCTCGAAGAATCTTCTAACATCTATAAGTCTCCTTTTGTGTTTCCCTTCTCCAAGAACCTTTCCGGTCTTAGTATCCTGAAAATGGAAACTATTAGGCCCAAAGATAGCATAAGCATCAAGATCTGTAGTGGCTCTCTTAACCGATAAAAAATTCGATGTAAAAGATGGCATGTAGAAAGCTGAGGAGCACTAATTTCTTCACTCTCATGGTCTTGACTAACCATTGGCTCCATTCCTCCTATTTCTTCTTCTTGATCATGAGCTTGGTCTTGATTACCATTATCCAAGTTGTTTGCTTCATCTTCATTGTTATTTTAAGAATTTGGTCCTTCTTGTGGGTCATGATATGGTTGCTCTTGATGAGTCTCTTGGAGCCGGATTTCCCAGATGATTGAGTAAGAACTCTAAGTTGGCTGCTCTATTTGAAGGAGAACGGGCTAGGTCTTTAACACTATCCAAATTTTGCTTCTTCTAAAAAGTAACCCTTGTTTTCTATGAACTTTACCTCTCTTAAAACCAGGGTTCACTTCCGGATGGGGTCATAGCACTTATACCCTTTTTGAGTGGTAGAATAGCCTATGAATACACATCTTGTGCTTTTGGCTTCTAGTTTTGTCCCTCTGAGTACCAGGGACAAATACAAAACACAAACACCCAAGAACTCTTAAGTGATTGATAAAGGGTTTATTGTGATTTAAAACTTCAAAGGGAGAGACGTCCTTTTTGACTCTTGTTGGAATTCGGTAGATAAGATAGCAAGCTGTCATGACTGCATCTCCCCAGAAGTTTCTTGGTAGGTTGGAATGGAACATCATAGCTCTAGCTACTTTTTTGAGATGCCTATTCTTTCTTTCAACTACACCATTTTGTTGAGGTGTGTATTGGCAGTTCGTTTGGTGGATTATTCCATGCTTAGCTAGGTGTTCTATGAATTTGTGGCTTGTAAATTCCCCTCCATTATCCGTTCGAAGTACCTTAACATTTGTTTTGAATTGATTAGTAATGTAGTTTTGAAAATTAATGAAAGCGTCAAATACTCTATCTTTAGATGGCAGTAAGGTGATCCAAGTGTATTTCGACTTTTCATCAATAAATGTCACAAAGTACTTATTATTATCTCTTGATAAACATTGGGAAGTCCATACATCCAAGTGGACCAAATCAAAAAAATTTTCATATATGGTAAAGGACTTAGGAAATACATTTTTACATTGTTTTCCTAAAATACAAGACTCACAAACCGAGTTATTAAACAAAACATTAGGCAATATTATTTCCAAGGCACGCGAGTAAGGATGGCCCAATCTAGCTTGCCATATTGCATTCGAACTACTAGCTAAGCATGGATTAAAACTTGATAAAGTAGGATTGCTTGAAGAATCTTCTAACATCTATAAGTCTCCTTTTGTGTTTCCCTTCTCCAAGAACCTTTCCGGTCTTAGTATCTTGAAAATGGAAACTATTAGGCCCAAAGATAGCATAAGCATCAAGATCTGTAGTGGCTCTCTTAACCGATAAAAAATTCGATGCGAAAGATGGCATGTAGAAAGCTGAGGAGCACTAATTTCTTCACCCTCATGGTCTTGACTAACCATTGGCTCCATTCCTTCTATTTCTTCTTCTTGATCATGAGCTTGGTCTTGATTACCATTATCCAAGTTGTTTGCTTCTTCTTCATTGTTATTTTAAGAATTTGGTCCTTCTTGTGGGTCATGATATGGTTGCTCTTGATGAGAGTCTCTTGGAGCCGGATTTCCCAGATGATTGAGTAAGAACTCTAAGTTGGCTGCTCTATCTGAAGGAGAACGGGCTAGGTTTTTAACACTATCCCAATTTTGCTTCTTCTAAAAAGTAACCCTGGTTTTCTATGAACTTTACCTCTCTTAAAACCAGGGTTCACTTCCGGATGGGGTCATAGCACTTATACCCCTTTTGAGTGGTAGAATAGCCTATGAATACACATCTTGTGTTTTTGGCTTCTAGTTTTGTCCCTCTGAGTACCAGGGACAAATGCAAAACATAAACACCCAAGAACTCGTAAGTGATTGATAAAGGGTTTATTGTGATTTAAAACTTCAAAGGGAGAGACGTCCTTTTTGACTCTTGTTGGAATTCGGTAGATAAGATAGCAAGCTGTCATGACTGCATCTCCCCAGAAGTTTCTTGGTAGGTTGGAATGGAACATCATAGCTCTAGCTACTTTTTTGAGATGCCTATTCTTTCTTTCAACTACACCATTTTGTTGAGGTGTGTATTTGCAGTTCGTTTGGTGGATTATTCCATTCTTAGCTAGGTGTTCTATGAATTTGTGGCTTGTAAATTCCCCTTCATTATCCGTTCGAAGTACCTTAACATTTGTTTTGAATTGATTAGTAATGTAGTTTTGAAAATTAATGAAAGCGTCAAATACTCTATCTTTAGATGGCAGTAAGGTGATCCAAGTGTATTTTGACTTTTCATCAATAAATGTCATAAAGTACTTATTATTATCTCTTGATAAACATTGGGAAGTCCATACATCCGAGTGGACCAAATCAAAACATTTTTCATATAAGGTAAAGGACTTAGGAAATACATTTTTACAATGTTTTCCTAAAATACAAGACTCACAAACCGAGTTATTAAACAAAACATTAGGCAATATTATTTCCAAGGCACGCGAGTGAGGATGTCCCAATCTAGCTTGCCATATTGTATTAGAACTACTAGCTAAGCATGGATTAAAACTTGATAAAGTAGGACTGCTCGAAGAATCTTCTAACATCTATAAGTCTCCTTTTGTGTTTCCCTTCTCCAAGAACCTTTCCGGTCTTAGTATCCTGAAAATGGAAACTATTAGGCCCAAAGATAGCATAAGCATCAAGATCTGTAGTGGCTCTCTTAACCGATAAAAAATTCGATGTAAAAGATGGCATGTAGAAAGCTGAGGAGCACTAATTTCTTCACTCTCATGGTCTTGACTAACCATTGGCTCCATTCCTCCTATTTCTTCTTCTTGATCATGAGCTTGGTCTTGATTACCATTATCCAAGTTGTTTGCTTCATCTTCATTGTTATTTTAAGAATTTGGTCCTTCTTGTGGGTCATGATATGGTTGCTCTTGATGAGTCTCTTGGAGCCGGATTTCCCAGATGATTGAGTAAGAACTCTAAGTTGGCTGCTCTATTTGAAGGAGAACGGGCTAGGTCTTTAACACTATCCAAATTTTGCTTCTTCTAAAAAGTAACCCTTGTTTTCTATGAACTTTACCTCTCTTAAAACCAGGGTTCACTTCCGGATGGGGTCATAGCACTTATACCCTTTTTGAGTGGTAGAATAGCCTATGAATACACATCTTGTGCTTTTGGCTTCTAGTTTTGTCCCTCTGAGTACCAGGGACAAATACAAAACACAAACACCCAAGAACTCTTAAGTGATTGATAAAGGGTTTATTGTGATTTAAAACTTCAAAGGGAGAGACGTCCTTTTTGACTCTTGTTGGAATTCGGTAGATAAGATAGCAAGCTGTCATGACTGCATCTCCCCAGAAGTTTCTTGGTAGGTTGGAATGGAACATCATAGCTCTAGCTACTTTTTTGAGATGCCTATTCTTTCTTTCAACTACACCATTTTGTTGAGGTGTGTATTGGCAGTTCGTTTGGTGGATTATTCCATGCTTAGCTAGGTGTTCTATGAATTTGTGGCTTGTAAATTCCCCTCCATTATCCGTTCGAAGTACCTTAACATTTGTTTTGAATTGATTAGTAATGTAGTTTTGAAAATTAATGAAAGCGTCAAATACTCTATCTTTAGATGGCAGTAAGGTGATCCAAGTGTATTTCGACTTTTCATCAATAAATGTCACAAAGTACTTATTATTATCTCTTGATAAACATTGGGAAGTCCATACATCCAAGTGGACCAAATCAAAAAAATTTTCATATATGGTAAAGGACTTAGGAAATACATTTTTACATTGTTTTCCTAAAATACAAGACTCACAAACCGAGTTATTAAACAAAACATTAGGCAATATTATTTCCAAGGCACGCGAGTAAGGATGGCCCAATCTAGCTTGCCATATTGCATTCGAACTACTAGCTAAGCATGGATTAAAACTTGATAAAGTAGGATTGCTTGAAGAATCTTCTAACATCTATAAGTCTCCTTTTGTGTTTCCCTTCTCCAAGAACCTTTCCGGTCTTAGTATCTTGAAAATGGAAACTATTAGGCCCAAAGATAGCATAAGCATCAAGATCTGTAGTGGCTCTCTTAACCGATAAAAAATTCGATGCGAAAGATGGCATGTAGAAAGCTGAGGAGCACTAATTTCTTCACCCTCATGGTCTTGACTAACCATTGGCTCCATTCCTCCTATTTCTTCTTCTTGATCATGAGCTTGGTCTTGATTACCATTATCCAAGTTGTTTGCTTCTTCTTCATTGTTATTTTAAGAATTTGGTCCTTCTTATGGGTCATGATATGGTTGCTCTTGATGAGAGTCTCTTGGAGCCGGATTTCCCAGATGATTGAGTAAGAACTCTAAGCTGGCTGCTCTATCTGAAGGAGAACGGGCTAGGTCTTTAACACTATCCCAATTTTGCTTCTTCTAAAAATTAACCCTTGTTTTCTATGAACTTTACCTCTCTTGAAACCAGGGTTCACTTCCAGATGGGGTCATAGCACTTATACCCCTTTTGAGTGGTAGAATAACCTATGAATACACATCTTGTGCTTTTGGCTTCTAGTTTTGTCCCTCTGAGTACCAGGGAAAAATACAAAACACAAACACCCAAGAACTCGTAAGTGATTGATAAAGGGTTTATCGTTATTTAAAACTTTAAAGGGAGAGACGTCCTTTATGACTCTTGTTGGAATTCGGTAGATAAGATAGCAAGCTGTCATGACTGCATCTCCCCAGAAGTTTCTTGGTAGGTTGGAATGGAACATCATAGCTCTAGCTACTTTTTTGAGATGCCTATTCTTTCTTTCAACTACACCATTTTGTTGAGGTGTGTATTGGCAGTTCGTTTGGTGGATTATTCCATTCTTAGCTAGGTGTTCTATGAATTTGTGGCTTGTAAATTCCCCTCCATTATCCGTTCGAAGTACCTTAACATTTGTTTTGAATTGATTAGTAATGTAGTTTTGAAAATTAATGAAAGCGTCAAATACTCTATCTTTAGATGGCAGTAAGGTGATCCAAGTGTCTTTTGACTTTTCATTAATAAATGTCATAAAGTACTTATTATTATCTCTTGATAAACATTGGGAAGTCCATACATCCGAGTAGACCAAATCAAAACATTTTTCATATATGGTAAAGGACTTAGGAAATACATTTTTACAATGTTTTCCTAAAATACAAGACTCACAAACCGAGTTATTAAACAAAACATTAGGCAATATTATTTCCAAGGCGCGCGAGTAAGGATGGCCCAATCTAGCTTGCCATATTGCATTCGAACTACTAGCTAAGCATGGATTAAAACTTGATAAAGTAGGATTGCTTGAAGAATCTTCTAACATCTATAAGTCTCCTTTTGTGTTTCCCTTCTCCAAGAACCTTTCCGGTCTTAGTATCTTGAAAATGGAAACTATTAGGCCCAAAGATAGCATAAGCATCAAGATCTGTAGTGGCTCTCTTAACCGATAAAAAATTCGATGCGAAAGATGGCATGTAGAAAGCTGAGGAGCACTAATTTCTTCACCCTCATGGTCTTGACTAACCATTGGCTCCATTCCTTCTATTTCTTCTTCTTGATCATGAGCTTGGTCTTGATTACCATTATCCAAGTTCTTTGCTTCTTCTTCATTGTTATTTTAAGAATTTGGTCCTTCTTGTGGGTCATGATATGGTTGCTCTTGATGAGAGTCTCTTGGAGCCGGATTTCCCAGATGATTGAGTAAGAACTCTAAGCTGGCTGCTCTATCTGAAGGAGAACGGGCTAGGTCTTTAACACTATCCCAATTTTGCTTCTTCTAAAAAGTAACCCTGGTTTTCTATGAACTTTACCTCTCTTGAAACCAGGGTTCACTTCCAGATGGGGTCATAGCACTTATACCCCTTTTGAGTGGTAGAATAGCTTATGAATACACATCTTGTGCTTTTGGCTTCTAGTTTTGTCCCTCTGAGTACCAGGGACAAATACAAAACACAAACACCCAAGAACTCGTAAGTGATTGATAAAGGGTTTATTGTGATTTAAAACTTCAAAGGGAGAGACGTCCTTTTTGACTCTTGTTGGAATTCGGTAGATAAGATAGCAAGCTGTCATGACTGCATCTCCCCAGAAGTTTCTTGGTAGGTTGGAATGGAACATCATAGCTCTAGCTACTTTTTTGAGATGCCTATTCTTTCTTTCAACTACACCATTTTGTTGAGGTGTGTATTGGCAGTTCGTTTGGTGGATTATTCCATGCTTAGCTAGGTGTTCTATGAATTTGTGGCTTGTAAATTCCCCTCCATTATCCGTTCAAAGTACCTTAACATTTGTTTTGAATTGATTAGTAATGTAGTTTTGAAAATTAATGAAAGCGTCAAATACTCTATCTTTAGATGGCAGTAAGCTGATCCAAGTGTATTTCGACTTTTCATCAATAAATGTCACAAAGTACTTATTATTATCTCTTGATAAACATTGGGAAGTCCATACATCCGAGTGGACCAAATCAAAAAAAATTTCATATATGGTAAAGGACTTAGGAAATACATTTTTACATTGTTTTCCTAAAATACAAGACTCACAAACCGAGTTATTAAACAAAACATTAGGCAATATTATTTCCAAGGCACGCGAGTAAGGATGGCCCAATCTAGCTTACCATATTGCATTCGAACTACTAGCTAAGCATGGATTAAAACTTGATAAAGTAGGATTGCTTGAAGAATCTTCTAACATCTATAAGTCTCCTTTTGTGTTTCCCTTCTCCAAGAACCTTTCCGGTCTTAGTATCCTGAAAATGGAAACTATTAGGCCCAAAGATAGCATAAGCATCAAGATCTGTAGTGGCTCTCTTAACCGATAAAAAATTCGATGTGAAAGATGGCATGTAGAAAGCTGAGGAGCACTAATTTCTTCACTCTCATGGTCTTGATTAACCATTGGCTCCATTCCTCCTATTTCTTCTTCTTGATCATGAGCTTGGTCTTGATTACCATTATCCAAGTTGTTTGCTTCATCTTCATTGTTATTTTAAGAATTTGGTTCTTCTTGTGGGTCATGATATGGTTGCTCTTGATGAGAGTCTCTTGGAGCCGGATTTCCCAGATGATTGAGTAAGAACTCTAAGCTGGCTGTTCTATCTAAAGGAGAACGGGCTAGGTCTTTAACCCTATCTCAATTTTGCTTCTTCTAAAAAGTAACCCTGGTTTTCTATGAACTTTACCTCTCTTGAAACCAGGGTTCACTTCCAGATGGGGTCATAGCACTTATACCCCTTTTGAGTGGTAGAATAGCCTATGAATACACATCTTGTGCTTTTGGCTTCTAGTTTTGTCCCTCTGAGTACCAGGGACAAATACAAAACACAAACACCCAAGAACTCGTAAGTGATTGATAAAGGGTTTATCGTTATTTAAAACTTTAAAGGGAGAGACGTCCTTTATGACTCTTGTTGGAATTCGGTAGATAAGATAGCAAGCTGTCATGACTGCATCTCCCCAGAAGTTTCTTGGTAGGTTGGAATAGAACATCATAGCTCTAGCTACTTTTATGAGATGCCTATTCTTTCTTTCAACTACACCATTTTGTTGAGGTGTGTATTGGCAGTTCGTTTGGTGGATTATTCTATGCTTAGCTAGGTGTTTTATGAATTTGTGGCTTGTAAATTCCCCTCCATTATCCATTCAAAGTACCTTAACATTTGTTTTGAATTGATTAGTAATGTAGTTCTGAAAATTAATGAAAGCGTCAAATACTCTATCTTTAGATGGCAGTAAGGTGATCCAAGTGTATTTCTACTTTTCATCAATAAATGTCACAAAGTACTTATTATTATCTCTTTATAAACATTGGGAAGTCCTTACATCCGAGTGGACCATATCAAAACATTTTTCATATATGGTAAAGGACTTAGGAAATACATTTTTACAATGTTTTCCTAAAATACAAGACTCACAAACCGAGTTATTAAACAAAATAATAGGCAACATTATTTCCAAGGCACGCGAGTGAGGATGTCCCAATCTAGCTTGCCATATTGCATTAGAACTACTAGCTAAGCATGGATTAAAACTTGATAAAGTAAGATTGCTTGAAGAATCTTCTAACATCTATAAGTCTCCTTTTGTGTTTCCCTTCTCCAAGAACCTTTCCGGTCTTAGTATCCTGAAAATGGAAACTATTAGGCCCAAAGATAGCATAAGCATCAAGATCTGTAGTGGCACTCTTAACCGATAAAAAATTCGATGTGAAAGATGGCATGTAGAAAGCTGAGGAGCACTAATTTCTTCACTCTCATGGTCTTGACTAACCATTGGCTCCATTCCTCCTATTTCTTCTTCTTGATCATGAGCTTGGTCTTGATTACCATTATCCAAGTTTTTTGCTTCTTCTTCATTGTTATTTTAAGAATTTGGTCCTTCTTGTGGGTCATGATATGGTTGCTCTTGATGAGAGTCTCTTGGAGCCGGATTTCCCAGATGTTTGAGTAAGAACTCTAAGCTGGCTGCTCTATCTAAAGGAGAACAGGCTAGGTCTTTAACACTATCCCAATTTTGCTTCTTCTAAAAAGTAACCATGGTTTTCTATGAACTTTACCTCTCTTGAAACCAAGGTTCACTTCCAGATGGGGTCATAGCACTTATACCCCTTTTGAGTGGTAGAATAGCCTATGAATACACATCTTGTGCTTTTGGCTTCTAGTTTTGTCCCTCTGAGTACCAGGGACAAATACAAAACACAAACACCCAAGAACTCGTAAGTGATTGATAAAGGGTTTATTGTGATTTAAAACATCAAAGGGAGAGACGTCCTTTTTGACTCTTGTTGGAATTCGGTAGATAGGATAGCAAGCTGTCATGACTGCATCTCCCCAGAAGTTTCTTGGTAGGTTGGAATGGAACATCATAGCTCTAGCTACTTTCATGAGATGCATATTCTTTCTTTCAACTACACCATTTTGTTGACGTGTGTATTGGCAGTTCGTTTGGTGGATTATTCCATGCTTAGCTAGGTGTTCTATGAATTTGTGGCTTGTAAATTCCCCTCCATTATCCGTTCGAAGTACCTTAACATTTGTTTTGAATTGATTAGTAATGTAGTTTTGAAAATTAATGAAAGCGTCAAATACTCTATCTTTAGATGGCAGTAAGGTGATCCAAGTGTATTTCGACTTTTCATCAATAAATGTCACAAAGTACTTATTATTATCTCTTGATAAACATTGGGAAGTCCATACATCCGAGTGGACCAAATCAAAACATTTTTCATATATGGTAAAGGACTTAGGAAATACATTTTTACATTGTTTTCCTAAAATACAAGACTCACAAACCGAGTTATTAAAAAAAACATTAGGCAATATTATTTCCAAGGCACGCGAGTAAGGATGGCCCAATCTAGCTTGCCATATTGCATTCGAACTACTAGCTAAGCATGGATTAAAACTTGATAAAGTAGAATTGCTTGAAGAATCTTCTAACATCTATAAGTCTCCTTTTGTGTTTCCCTTCTCCAAGAACCTTTCCGGTCTTAGTATCCTGAAAATGGAAACTATTAGGCCCAAAGATAGCATAAGCATCAAGATCTATAGTGGCTCTCTTAACCGATAAAAAATTCGATGTGAAAGATGGCATGTAGAAAGCTGAGGAGCACTAATTTCTTCACTCTCATGGTCTTGACTAACCATTGGCTCCATTCCTCCTATTTCTTCTTCTTGATCATGAGCTTGGTCTTGATTACCACTATCCAAGTTGTTTGCTTCATCTTCATTGTTATTTTAAGAATTTGGTCCTTCTTGTGGGTCATGATATGGTTGCTCTTGATGAGAGTCTCTTGGAGCCGGATTTCCCAGATGATTGAGTAAGAACTCTAAGCTGGTTGCTCTATCTGAAGGAGAACGGGCTAGGTCTTTAACACTATCCCAATTTTGCTTCTTCTAAAAAGTAACCCTGGTTTTCTATGAACTTTACCTCTCTTGAAGCCAGGGTTCACTTCCGGATGGGGTCATAGCACTTATACCCCTTTTGAGTGGTAGAATAACCTATGAATACACATCTTGTGCTTTTGGCTTCTAGTTTTGTCCCTCTGAGTACCAGGGACAAATACAAAACACAAACACCCAAGAACTCGTAAGTAATTGATAAATGGTTTATTGTGATTTAAAAACTTCAAAGGGAGAGACGTCCTTTATGACTCTTGTTGGAATTCGGTAGATAAGATAGCAAGCTGTCATGACTGCTTCTCCCTAGAAGTTTCTTGGTAGGTTGGAATGGAACATCATAGCTCTACCTACATTCATGAGACGCCTATTCTTTCTTTTAACTACACCATTTTGTTGAGGTGTGTATTGGCAGTTCGTTTGGTGGATTATTCCATGCTTAGCTAGGTGTTCTATGAATTTGTGGCTTGTAAATTCCCCTCCATTATCCGTTCGAAGTACCTTAACATTTGTTTTGAATTGATTAGTAATGTAGTTCTGAAAATTAATGAAAGCGTCAAATACTCTATCTTTAGATGGCAGTAAGGTGATCCAAGTGTATTTCGACTTTTCATCAATAAATGTCAGAAAGTACTTATTATTATCTCTTGATAAACATTGGGAAGTCCATACATCCGAGTGGACCAAATCAAAACATTTTTCATATATGGTAAAGGACTTAGGAAATACATTTTTACATTGTTTTCCTAAAATACAAGACTCACAAACCGAGTTATTAAACAAAACATTAGGCAATATTATTTCCAAGGCACGCGAGTGAGGATGTCCCAATCTAGCTTGCCATATTGCATTCGAACTACTAGCTAAGCATGGATTAAAACTTGATAAAGTAGGATTGCTTGAAGAATCTTCTAACATCTATAAGTCTCCTTTTGTGTTTCCCTTCTCCAAGAACCTTTCCGGTCTTAGTATCCTGAAAATGGAAACTATTAGGCCCAAAGATAGCATAAGCATCAAGATCTGTAGTGGCTCTCTTAACCGATAAAAAATTCGATGTGAAAGATGGCATGTAGAAAGCTGAGGAGCACTAATTTCTTCACTCTCATGGTCTTGACTAACCATTGGCTCCATTCCTCCTATTTCTTCTTCTTGATCATGAGCTTGGTCTTGATTACCATTATCCAAGTTGTTTGCTTCATCTTCATTGTTATTTTAAGAATTTGGTCCTTCTTGTGGGTCATGATATGATTGCTCTTGATGAGAGTCTCTTGGAGCCGGATTTCCCAGATGATTGAGTAAGAACTCTAAGCTGGTTGCTCTATCTGAAGGAGAACGGGCTAGGTCTTTAACACTATCCCAATTTTGCTTCTTCTAAAAAGTAACCCTGGTTTTCTATGAACTTTACCTCTCTTGAAGCCAGGGTTCACTTCCGGATGGGGTCATAGCACTTATACCCCTTTTGAGTGGTAGAATAACCTATGAATACACATCTTGTGCTTTTGGCTTCTAGTTTTGTCCCTCTGAGTACCAGGGACAAATACAAAACACAAACACCCAAGAACTCGTAAGTAATTGATAAATGGTTTATTGTGATTTAAAAACTTCAAAGGGAGAGACGTCCTTTATGACTCTTGTTGGAATTCGGTAGATAAGATAGCAAGCTGTCATGACTGCTTCTCCCCAGAAGTTTCTTGGTAGGTTGGAATGGAACATCATAGCTCTAGCTACATTCATGAGATGCCTATTCTTTCTTTCAACTACACCATTTTGTTGAGGTGTGTATTGGCAGTTCGTTTGGTGGATTATTCCATGCTTAGCTAGGTGTTCTATGAATTTGTGTCTTGTAAATTCCCCTCCATTATCCGTTCGAAGTACCTTAACATTTGTTTTGAATTGATTAGTAATGTAGTTTTGAAAATTAATGAAAGCGTCAAATACTCTATCTTTAGATGGCAGTAAGGTGATCCAAGTGTATTTCGACTTTTCATCAATAAATGTCACAAAGTACTTATTATTATCTCTTGATAAACATTGGGAAGTCCTTACATCCGAGTGGACCATATCAAAACATTTTTCATATATGGTAAAGGACTTAGGAAATACATTTTTACATTGTTTTCCTAAAATACAAGACTCACAAACCGAGTTATTAAACAAAACATTAGGCAATATTATTTCCAAGGAAAGCGAGTGAGGATGTCCCAATCTAGCTTGCCATATTGCATTCGAACTACTAGCTAAGCATGGATTAAAACTTGATAAAGTAGGATTGCTTGAAGAATCTTCTAACATCTATAAGTCTCCTTTTGTGTTTCCCTTCTCCAAGAACCTTTCCGGTCTTAGTATCCTGAAAATGGAAACTATTAGGCCCAAAGATAGTATAAGCATCAAGATCTGTAGTGGCTCTCTTAACCGATAAAAAATTCGATGTGAAAGATGGCATGTAGAAAGCTGAGGAGCACTAATTTCTTCACTCTCATGGTCTTGACTAACCATTGGCTCCATTCCTCCTATTTCTTCTTCTTGATCATGAGCTTGGTCTTGATTACCATTATCCAAGTTGTTTGCTTCATCTTCATTGTTATTTTAAGAATTTGGTCCTTCTTGTGGGTCATGATATGGTTGCTCTTGATGAGAGTCTCTTGGAGCCGGATTTCCCAGATGATTGAGTAAGAACTCTAAGCTGGTTGCTCTATCTGAAGGAGAACGGGCTAGGTCTTTAACACTATCCCAATTTTGCTTCTTCTAAAAAGTAACCCTGGTTTTCTATGAACTTTACCTCTCTTGAAGCCAGGGTTCACTTCCGGATGGGGTCATAGCACTTATACCCCTTTTGAGTGGTAGAATAACCTATGAATACACATCTTGTGCTTTTGGCTTCTAGTTTTGTCCCTCTGAGTACCAGGGACAAATACAAAACACAAACACCCAAGAACTCGTAAGTAATTGATAAATGGTTTATTGTGATTTAAAAACTTCAAAGGGAGAGACGTCCTTTATGAGTCTTGTTTGAATTCGGTAGATAAGATAGCAAGCTGTCATGACTGCTTCTCCCCAGAAGTTTCTTGGTAGGTTGGAATGGAACATCATAGCTCTACCTACATTCATGAGACGCCTATTCTTTCTTTTAACTACACCATTTTGTTGAGGTGTGTATTGGCAGTTCGTTTGGTGGATTATTCCATGCTTAGCTAGGTGTTCTATGAATTTGTGTCTTGTAAATTCCCCTCCATTATCCGTTCGAAGTACCTTAACATTTGTTTTGAATTGATTAGTAATGTAGTTTTGAAAATTAATGAAAGCGTCAAATACTCTATCTTTAGATGGCAGTAAGGTGATCCAAGTGTATTTCGACTTTTCATCAATAAATGTCACAAAGTACTTATTATTATCTCTTGATAAACATTGGGAAGTCCATACATCCGAGTGGACCAAATCAAAACATTTTTCATATATGGTAAAGGACTTAGGAAATACATTTTTACATTGTTTTCCTAAAATACAGGACTCACAAACCGAGTTATTAAACAAAACATTAGGCAATATTATTTCCAAGGCACGCGAGTGAGGATGTCCCAATCTAGCTTGCCATATTGCATTCGAACTACTAGCTAAGCATGGATTAAAACTTGATAAAGTAGGATTGCTTGAAGAATCTTCTAACATCTATAAGTCTCCTTTTGTGTTTCCCTTCTCCAAGAACCTTTCCGGTCTTAGTATCCTGAAAATGGAAACTATTAGGCCCAAAGATAGCATAAGCATCAAGATCTGTAGTGGCTCTCTTAACCGATAAAAAATTCGATGTGAAAGATGGCATGTAGAAAGCTGAGGAGCACTAATTTCTTCACTCTCATGGTCTTGACTAACCATTGGCTCCATTCCTCCTATTTCTTCTTCTTGATCATGAGCTTGGTCTTGATTACCATTATACAAGTTGTTTGCTTCATCTTCATTGTTATTTTAAGAATTTGGTCCTTCTTGTGGGTCATGATATGGTTGCTCTTGATGAGAGTCTCTTGGAGCCGGATTTCCCAGATGATTGAGTAAGAACTCTAAGCTGGGTGCTCTATCTGAAGGAGAACGGGCTAGGTCTTTAACACTATCCTAATTTTGCTTCTTCTAAAAAGTAACCCTGGTTTTCTATGAACTTTACCTCTCTTGAAGCCAGGGTTCACTTCCGGATGGGGTCATAGCACTTATACCCCTTTTGAGTGGTAGAATAACCTATGAATACACATCTTGTGCTTTTGACTTCTAGTTTTGTCCCTCTGAGTACCAGGGACAAATACAAAACACAAACACCCAAGAACTCGTAAGTAATTGATAAATGGTTTATTGTGATTTAAAAACTTCAAAGGGAGAGACGTCCTTTATGACTCTTGTTTGAATTCGGTAGATAAGATAGCAAGCTGTCATGACTGCTTCTCCCCAGAAGTTTCTTGGTAGGTTGGAATGGAACATCATAGCTCTACCTACATTCATGAGACGCCTATTCTTTCTTTTAACTACACCATTTTGTTGAGGTGTGTATTGGCAGTTCGTTTGGTGGATTATTCCATGCTTAGCTAGGTGTTCTATGAATTTGTGTCTTGTAAATTCCCCTCCATTATCCGTTCGAAGTACCTTAACATTTGTTTTGAATTGATTAGTAATGTAGTTTTGAAAATTAATGAAAGCGTCAAATACTCTATCTTTAGATGGCAGTAAGGTGATCCAAGTGTATTTCGACTTTTCATCAATAAATGTCACAAAGTACTTATTATTATCTCTTGATAAACATTGGGAAGTCCATACATCCGAGTGGACCAAATCAAAACATTTTTCATATATGGTAAAGGACTTAGGAAATACATTTTTACATTGTTTTCCTAAAATACAGGACTCACAAACCGAGTTATTAAACAAAACATTAGGCAATATTATTTCCAAGGCACGCGAGTGAGGATGTCCCAATCTAGCTTGCCATATTGCATTTGAACTACTAGCTAAGCATGGATTAAAACTTGATAAAGTAGGATTGCTTGAAGAATCTTCTAACATCTATAAGTCTCCTTTTGTGTTTCCCTTCTCCAAGAACCTTTCCGGTCTTAGTATCCTGAAAATGGAAACTATTAGGCCCAAAGATAGCATAAGCATCAAGATCTGTAGTGGCTCTCTTAACCGATAAAAAATTCGATGTGAAAGATGGCATGTAGAAAGCTGAGGAGCACTAATTTCTTCACTCTCATGGTCTTGACTAACCATTGGCTCCATTCCTCCTATTTCTTCTTCTTGATCATGAGCTTGGTCTTGATTACCATTATACAAGTTGTTTGCTTCATCTTCATTGTTATTTTAAGAATTTGGTCCTTCTTGTGGGTCATGATATGGTTGCTCTTGATGAGAGTCTCTTGGAGCCGGATTTCCCAGATGATTGAGTAAGAACTCTAAGCTGGGTGCTCTATCTGAAGGAGAACGGGCTAGGTCTTTAACACTATCCTAATTTTGCTTCTTCTAAAACGTAACCCTGGTTTTCTATGAACTTTACCTCTCTTGAAGCCAGGGTTCACTTCCGGATGGGGTCATAGCACTTATACCCCTTTTGAGTGGTAGAATAACCTATGAATACACATCTTGTGCTTTTGGCTTCTAGTTTTGTCCCTCTGAGTACCAGGGACAAATACAAAACACAAACACCCAAGAACTCATAAGTAATTGATAAATGGTTTATTGTGATTTAAAAACTTCAAAGGGAGAGACGTCCTTTATGACTCTTGTTGGAATTCGGTAGATAAGATAGCAAGCTGTCATGACTGCTTCTCCCCAGAAGTTTCTTGGTAGGTTGGAATGGAACATCATAGCTCTAGCTACATTCATGAGATGCCTATTCTTTCTTTCAACTACACCATTTTGTTGAGGTGTGTATTGGCAGTTCGTTTGGTGGATTATTCCATGCTTAGCTAGGTGTTCTATGAATTTGTGTCTTGTAAATTCCCCTCTATTATCCGTTCGAAGTACCTTAACATTTGTTTTGAATTGATTAGTAATGTAGTTTTGAAAATTAATGAAAGCGTCAAATAATCTATCTTTAGATGGCAGTAAGGTGATCCAAGTGTATTTCGACTTTTCATCAATAAATGTCACAAAGTACTTATTATTATCTCTTGATAAACATTGGGAAGTCCATACATCCGAGTGGACCAAATCAAAACATTTTTCATATATGGTAAAGGACTTAGGAAATACATTTTTACATTGTTTTCCTAAAATACAAGACTCACAAACCGAGTTATTAAACAAAACATTAGGCAATATTATTTCCAAGGCACGCGAGTGAGGATGTCCCAATCTAGCTTGCCATATTGCATTCGAACTACTAGCTAAGCATGGATTAAAACTTGATAAAGTAGGATTGCTTGAAGAATCTTCTAACATCTATAAGTCTCCTTTTGTGTTTCCCTTCTCCAAGAACCTTTCCGGTCTTAGTATCCTGAAAATGGAAACTATTAGGCCCAAAGATAGCATAAGCATCAAGATCTGTAGTGGCTCTCTTAACCGATAAAAAATTCGATGTGAAAGATGGCATGTAGAAAGCTGAGGAGCACTAATTTCTTCACTCTCATGGTCTTGACTAACCATTGGCTCCATTCCTCCTATTTCTTCTTCTTGATCATGAGCTTGGTCTTGATTACCATTATCCAAGTTGTTTGCTTCATCTTCATTGTTATTTTAAGAATTTGGTCCTTCTTGTGGGTCATGATATGGTTGCTCTTGATGAGAGTCTCTTGGAGCCGGATTTCCCAGATGATTGAGTAAGAACTCTAAGCTGGTTGCTCTATCTGAAGGAGAACGGGCTAGGTCTTTAACACTATCCTAATTTTGCTTCTTCTAAAAAGTAACCCTGGTTTTCTATGAACTTTACCTCTCTTGAAGCCAGGGTTCACTTCCGGATGGGGTCATAGCACTTATACCCCTTTTGAGTGGTAGAATAACCTATGAATACACATCTTGTGCTTTTGGCTTCTAGTTTTGTCCCTCTAAGTACCAGGGACAAATACAAAACACAAACACCCAAGAACTCGTAAGTAATTGATAAATGGTTTATTGTGATTTAAAAACTTCAAAGGGAGAGACGTCCTTTATGACTCTTGTTGGAATTCGGTAGATAAGATAGCAAGCTGTCATGACTGCTTCTCCCCAGAAGTTTCTTGGTAGGTTGGAATGGAACATCATAGCTCTAGCTACATTCATGAGATGCCTATTCTTTCTTTCAACTACACCATTTTGTTGAGGTGTGTATTGGCAGTTCGTTTGGTGGATTATTCCATGCTTAGCTAGGTGTTCTATGAATTTGTGGCTTGTAAATTCCCCTCCATTATCCGTTCGAAGTACCTTAACATTTGTTTTGAATTGATTAGTAA
Source organism: Cardamine chenopodiifolia (assembly GCA_963922655.1). Classification (NCBI taxonomy): domain Eukaryota; kingdom Viridiplantae; phylum Streptophyta; class Magnoliopsida; order Brassicales; family Brassicaceae; genus Cardamine; species Cardamine chenopodiifolia. The sequence continues at coordinate 5,992,918 of OZ000479.1, forward strand.
TGTAGTTTTGAAAATTAATGAAAGCGTCAAATACTCTATCTTTAGATGGCAGTAAGGTGATCCAAGTGTATTTCGACTTTTCATCAATAAATGTCACAAAGTACTTATTATTATCTCTTGATAAACATTGGGAAGTCCATACATCCGAGTGGACCAAATCAAAACATTTTTCATATATGGTAAAGGACTTAGGAAATACATTTTTACATTGTTTTCCTAAAATACAAGACTCACAAACCGAGTTATTAAACAAAACATTAGGCAATATTATTTCCAAGGCACGCGAGTGAGGATGTCCCAATCTAGCTTGCCATATTGCATTCGAACTACTAGCTAAGCATGGATTAAAACTTGATAAAGTAGGATTGCTTGAAGAATCTTCTAACATCTATAAGTCTCCTTTTGTGTTTCCCTTCTCCAAGAACCTTTCCGGTCTTAGTATCCTGAAAATGGAAACTATTAGGCCCAAAGATAGTATAAGCATCAAGATCTGTAGTGGCTCTCTTAACCGATAAAAAATTCGATGTGAAAGATGGCATGTAGAAAGCTGAGGAGCACTAATTTCTTCACTCTCATGGTCTTGACTAACCATTGACTCCATTCCTCCTATTTCTTCTTCTTGATCATGAGCTTGGTCTTGATTACCATTATCCAAGTTGTTTGCTTCATCTTCATTGTTATTTTAAGAATTTGGTCCTTCTTGTGGGTCATGATATGGTTGCTCTTGATGAGAGTCTCTTGGAACCGGATTTCCCAGATGATTGAGTAAGAACTCTAAGCTGGTTGCTCTATCTGAAGGAGAACGGGCTAGGTCTTTAACACTATCCCAATTTTGCTTCTTCTAAAAAGTAACCCTGGTTTTCTATGAACTTTACCTCTCTTGAAGCCAGGGTTCACTTCCGGATGGGGTCATAGCACTTATACCCCTTTTGAGTGGTAGAATAACCTATGAATACACATCTTGTGCTTTTTGCTTCTAGTTTTGTCCCTCTGAGTACCAGGGACAAATACAAAACACAAACACCCAAGAACTCGTAAGTAATTGATAAATGGTTTATTGTGATTTAAAAACTTCAAAGGGAGAGACGTCCTTTATGACTCTTGGTGGAATTCGGTAGATAAGATAGCAAGCTGTCATGACTGCTTCTCCCCAGAAGTTTCTTGGTAGGTTGGAATGGAACATCATAGCTCTAGCTACATTCATGAGATGCCTATTCTTTCTTTCAACTACACCATTTTGTTGAGGTGTGTATTGGCAGTTCGTTTGGTGGTTTATTCCATGCTTAGCTAGGTGTTCTATGAATTTGTGGCTTGTAAATTCCCCTCCATTATCCGTTCGAAGTACCTTAACATTTTTTTTGAATTGATTAGTAATGTAGTTCTGAAAATTAATGAAAGCGTCAAATACTCTATCTTTAGATGGCATTAAGGTGATCCAAGTGTATTTCGACTTTTCATCAATAAATGTCAGAAAGTACTTATTATTATCTCTTGATAAACATTGGGAAGTCCATACATCCGAGTGGACCAAATCAAAACATTTTTCATATATGGTAAAGGACTTAGGAAATACATTTTTACATTGTTTTCCTAAAATACAAGACTCACAAACCGAGTTATTAAACAAAACATTAGGCAATATTATTTCCAAGGCACGCGAGTGAGGATGTCCCAATCTAGCTTGCCATATTGCATTCGAACTACTAGCTAAGCATGGATTAAAACTTGATAAAGTAGGATTGCTTGAAGAATCTTCTAACATCTATAAGTCTCCTTTTGTGTTTCCCTTCTCCAAGAACCTTTCCGGTCTTAGTATCCTGAAAATGGAAACTATTAGGCCCAAAGATAGCATAAGCATCAAGATCTGTAGTGGCTCTCTTAACCGATAAAAAATTCGATGTGAAAGATGGCATGTAGAAAGCTGAGGAGCACTAATTTCTTCACTCTCATGGTCTTGACTAACCATTGGCTCCATTCCTCCTATTTCTTCTTCTTGATCATGAGCTTGGTCTTGATTACCATTATCCAAGTTGTTTGCTTCATCTTCATTGTTATTTTAAGAATTTGGTCCTTCTTGTGGGTCATGATATGGTTGCTCTTGATGAGAGTCTCTTGGAGCCGGATTTCCCAGATGATTGAGTAAGAACTCTAAGCTGGTTGCTCTATCTGAAGGAGAACGGGCTAGGTCTTTAACACTATCCCAATTTTGCTTCTTCTAAAAAGTAACCCTGGTTTTCTATGAACTTTACCTCTCTTGAAGCCAGGGTTCACTTCCGGATGGGGTCATAGCACTTATACCCCTTTTGAGTGGTAGAATAACCTATGAATACACATCTTGTGCTTTTGGCTTCTAGTTTTGTCCCTCTGAGTACCAGGGACAAATACAAAACACAAACACCCAAGAACTCGTAAGTAATTGATAAATGGTTTATTGTGATTTAAAAACTTCAAAGGGAGAGACGTCCTTTATGACTCTTGTTGGAATTCGGTAGATAAGATAGCAAGCTGTCATGACTGCTTCTCCCCAGAAGTTTCTTGGTAGGTTGGAATGGAACATCATAGCTCTAGCTACATTCATGAGATGCCTATTCTTTCTTTCAACTACACCATTTTGTTGAGGTGTGTATTGGCAGTTCGTTTGGTGGATTATTCCATGCTTAGCTAGGTGTTCTATGAATTTGTGTCTTGTTAATTCCCCTCCATTATCCGTTCGAAGTACCTTAACATTTGTTTTGAATTGATTAGTAATGTAGTTTTGAAAATTAATGAAAGCGTCAAATACTCTATCTTTAGATGGCAGTAAGGTGATCCAAGTGTATTTCGACTTTTCATCAATAAATGTCACAAAGTACTTATTATTATCTCTTGATAAACATTGGGAAGTCCATACATCCGAGTGGACCAAATCAAAACATTTTTCATATATGGTAAAGGACTTAGGAAATACATTTTTACATTGTTTTCCTAAAATACAAGACTCACAAACTGAGTTATTAAACAAAACATTAGGCAATATTATTTCCAAGGCACGCGAGTGAGGATGTCCCAATCTAGCTTGCCATATTGCATTCGAACTACTAGCTAAGCATGGATTAAAACTTGATAAAGTAGGATTGCTTGAAGAATCTTCTAACATCTATAAGTCTCCTTTTGTGTTTCCCTTCTCCAAGAACCTTTCCGGTCTTAGTATCCTGAAAATGGAAACTATTAGGCCCAAAGATAGCATAAGCATCAAGATCTGTAGTGGCTCTCTTAACCGATAAAAAATTCGATGTGAAAGATGGCATGTAGAAAGCTGAGGAGCACTAATTTCTTCACTCTCATGGTCTTGACTAACCATTGGCTCCATTCCTCCTATTTCTTCTTCTTGATCATGAGCTTGGTCTTGATTACCATTATACAAGTTGTTTGCTTCATCTTCATTGTTATTTTAAGAATTTGGTCCTTCTTGTGGGTCATGATATGGTTGCTCTTGATGAGAGTCTCTTGGAGCCGGATTTCCCAGATGATTGAGTAAGAACTCTAAGCTGGGTGCTCTATCTGAAGGAGAACGGGCTAGGTCTTTAACACTATCCTAATTTTGCTTCTTCTAAAAAGTAACCCTGGTTTTCTATGAACTTTACCTCTCTTGAAGCCAGGGTTCACTTCCGGATGGGGTCATAGCACTTATACCCCTTTTGAGTGGTAGAATAACCTATGAATACACATCTTGTGCTTTTGGCTTCTAGTTTTGTCCCTCTGAGTACCAGGGACAAATACAAAACACAAACACCCAAGAACTCGTAAGTAATTGATAAATGGTTTATTGTGATTTAAAAACTTCAAAGGGAGAGACGTCCTTTATGACTCTTGTTGGAATTCGGTAGATAAGATAGCAAGCTGTCATGACTGCTTCTCCCCAGAAGTTTCTTGGTAGGTTGGAATGGAACATCATAGCTCTAGCTACATTCATGAGATGCCTATTCTTTCTTTCAACTACACCATTTTGTTGAGGTGTGTATTGGCAGTTCGTTTGGTGGATTATTCCATGCTTAGCTAGGTGTTCTATGAATTTGTGTCTTGTAAATTCCCCTCCATTATCCGTTCGAAGTACCTTAACATTTGTTTTGAATTGATTAGTAATGTAGTTTTGAAAATTAATGAAAGCGTCAAATACTCTATCTTTAGATGGCAGTAAGGTGATCCAAGTGTATTTCGACTTTTCATCAATAAATGTCACAAAGTACTTATTATTATCTCTTGATAAACATTGGGAAGTCCATACATCCGAGTGGACCAAATCAAAACATTTTTCATATATGGTAAAGGACTTAGGAAATACATTTTTACATTGTTTTCCTAAAATACAAGACTCACAAACCGAGTTATTAAACAAAACATTAGGCAATATTATTTCCAAGGCACGCGAGTGAGGATGTCCCAATCTAGCTTGCCATATTGCATTCGAACTACTAGCTAAGCATGGATTAAAACTTGATAAAGTAGGATTGCTTGAAGAATCTTCTAACATCTATAAGTCTCCTTTTGTGTTTCCCTTCTCCAAGAACCTTTCCGGTCTTAGTATCCTGAAAATGGAAACTATTAGGCCCAAAGATAGCATAAGCATCAAGATCTGTAGTGGCTCTCTTAACCGATAAAAAATTCGATGTGAAAGATGGCATGTAGAAAGCTGAGGAGCACTAATTTCTTCACTCTCATGGTCTTGACTAACCATTGGCTCCATTCCTCCTATTTCTTCTTCTTGATCATGAGCTTGGTCTTGATTACCATTATCCAAGTTGTTTGCTTCATCTTCATTGTTATTTTAAGAATTTGGTCCTTCTTGTGGGTCATGATATGGTTGCTCTTGATGAGAGTCTCTTGGAGCCGGATTTCCCAGATGATTGAGTAAGAACTCTAAGCTGGTTGCTCTATCTGAAGGAGAACGGGCTAGGTCTTTAACACTATCCTAATTTTGCTTCTTCTAAAAAGTAACCCTGGTTTTCTATGAACTTTACCTCTCTTGAAGCCAGGGTTCACTTCCGGATGGGGTCATAGCACTTATACCCCTTTTGAGTGGTAGAATAACCTATGAATACACATCTTGTGCTTTTGGCTTCTAGTTTTGTCCCTCTAAGTACCAGGGACAAATACAAAACACAAACACCCAAGAACTCGTAAGTAATTGATAAATGGTTTATTGTGATTTAAAAACTTCAAAGGGAGAGACGTCCTTTATGACTCTTGTTGGAATTCGGTAGATAAGATAGCAAGCTGTCATGACTGCTTCTCCCCAGAAGTTTCTTGGTAGGTTGGAATGGAACATCATAGCTCTAGCTACATTCATGAGATGCCTATTCTTTCTTTCAACTACACCATTTTGTTGAGGTGTGTATTGGCAGTTCGTTTGGTGGATTATTCCATGCTTAGCTAGGTGTTCTATGAATTTGTGGCTTGTAAATTCCCCTCCATTATCCGTTCGAAGTACCTTAACATTTGTTTTGAATTGATTAGTAATGTAGTTTTGAAAATTAATGAAAGCGTCAAATACTCTATCTTTAGATGGCAGTAAGGTGATCCAAGTGTATTTCGACTTTTCATCAATAAATGTCACAAAGTACTTATTATTATCTCTTGATAAACATTGGGAAGTCCATACATCCGAGTGGACCAAATCAAAACATTTTTCATATATGGTAAAGGACTTAGGAAATACATTTTTACATTGTTTTCCTAAAATACAAGACTCACAAACCGAGTTATTAAACAAAACATTAGGCAATATTATTTCCAAGGCACGCGAGTGAGGATGTCCCAATCTAGCTTGCCATATTGCATTCGAACTACTAGCTAAGCATGGATTAAAACTTGATAAAGTAGGATTGCTTGAAGAATCTTCTAACATCTATAAGTCTCCTTTTGTGTTTCCCTTCTCCAAGAACCTTTCCGGTCTTAGTATCCTGAAAATGGAAACTATTAGGCCCAAAGATAGTATAAGCATCAAGATCTGTAGTGGCTCTCTTAACCGATAAAAAATTCGATGTGAAAGATGGCATGTAGAAAGCTGAGGAGCACTAATTTCTTCACTCTCATGGTCTTGACTAACCATTGACTCCATTCCTCCTATTTCTTCTTCTTGATCATGAGCTTGGTCTTGATTACCATTATCCAAGTTGTTTGCTTCATCTTCATTGTTATTTTAAGAATTTGGTCCTTCTTGTGGGTCATGATATGGTTGCTCTTGATGAGAGTCTCTTGGAACCGGATTTCCCAGATGATTGAGTAAGAACTCTAAGCTGGTTGCTCTATCTGAAGGAGAACGGGCTAGGTCTTTAACACTATCCCAATTTTGCTTCTTCTAAAAAGTAACCCTGGTTTTCTATGAACTTTACCTCTCTTGAAGCCAGGGTTCACTTCCGGATGGGGTCATAGCACTTATACCCCTTTTGAGTGGTAGAATAACCTATGAATACACATCTTGTGCTTTTTGCTTCTAGTTTTGTCCCTCTGAGTACCAGGGACAAATACAAAACACAAACACCCAAGAACTCGTAAGTAATTGATAAATAGTTTATTGTGATTTAAAAACTTCAAAGGGAGAGACGTCCTTTATGACTCTTGGTGGAATTCGGTAGATAAGATAGCAAGCTGTCATGACTGCTTCTCCCCAGAAGTTTCTTGGTAGGTTGGAATGGAACATCATAGCTCTAGCTACATTCATGAGATGCCTATTCTTTCTTTCAACTACACCATTTTGTTGAGGTGTGTATTGGCAGTTCGTTTGGTGGTTTATTCCATGCTTAGCTAGGTGTTCTATGAATTTGTGGCTTGTAAATTCCCCTCCATTATCCGTTCGAAGTACCTTAACATTTGTTTTGAATTGATTAGTAATGTAGTTCTGAAAATTAATGAAAGCGTCAAATACTCTATCTTTAGATGGCAGTAAGGTGATCCAAGTGTATTTCGACTTTTCATCAATAAATGTCACAAAGTACTTATTATTATCTCTTGATAAACATTGGGAAGTCCATACATCCGAGTGGACCAAATCAAAACATTTTTCATATATGGTAAAGGACTTAGGAAATACATTTTTACATTGTTTTCCTAAAATACAAGACTCACAAACCGAGTTATTAAACAAAACATTAGGCAATATTATTTCCAAGGCACGCGAGTAAGGATGTCCCAATCTAGCTTGCCATATTGCATTCGAACTACTAGCTAAGCATGGATTAAAACTTGATAAAGTAGGATTGCTTGAAGAATCTTCTAACATCTATAAGTCTCTTTTTGTGTTTCCCTTCTCCAAGAACCTTTCCGGTCTTAGTATCCTGAAAATGGAAACTATTAGGCCCAAAGATAGCATAAGCATCAAGATCTGTAGTGGCTCTCTTAACCGATAAAAAATTCGATGTGAAAGATGGCATGTAGAAAGCTGAGGAGCACTAATTTCTTCACTCTCATGGTCTTGACTAACCATTGGCTCCATTCCTCCTATTTCTTCTTCTTGATCATGAGCTTGGTCTTGATTACCATTATCCAAGTTGTTTGCTTCATCTTCATTGTTATTTTAAGAATTTGGTCCTTCTTGTGGGTAATGATATGGTTGCTCTTGATGAGAGTCTCTTGGAGCCGGATTTCCCAGATGATTGAGTAAGAACTCTAAGCTGGCTGCTCTATCTAAAGGAGAACGGGCTAGGTCTTTAACACTATCCCAATTTTGCTTCTTCTAAAAAGTAACCCTGGTTTTCTATGAACTTTACCTCTCTTGAAACCAGGGTTCACTTCCGGATGGGGTCATAGCACTTATACCCCTTTTGAGTGGTAGAATAGCCTATGAATACACATCTTGTGCTTTTGGCTTCTAGTTTTGTCCCTCTGAGTACCAGGGACAAATACAAAACACAAACACCCAAGGACTCATAAGTAATTGATAAATAGTTTATTGTGATTTAAAAACTTCAAAGGGAGAGACGTCCTTTATGACTTGTTGCAATTCGGTAGATAAGATAGCAAGCTGTCATGACTGCTTCTCCCCAGAAGTTTCTTGGTCGGTTGGAATGGAACATCATAGCTCTAGCTACATTCATGAGATGCCTATTCTTTCTTTCAACTACACCATTTTGTTGAGATGTGTATTGGCAGTTCGTTTGGTGGATTATTCCATGCTTAGCTAGGTGTTCTATGAATTTGTGGCTTGTAAATTCCCCTCCATTATCCGTTCGAAGTACCTTAACATTTGTTTTGAATTGATTAGTAATGTAGTTTTGAAAATTAATGAAAGCGTCAAATACTCTATCTTTAGATGGCAGTAAGGTGATCCAAGTGTATTTCGACTTTTCATCAATAAATGTCACAAAGTACTTATTATTATCTCTTGATAAACATTGGGAAGTCCATACATCCGAGTGGACCAAATCAAAACATTTTTCATATATGGTAAAGGACTTAGGAAATACATTTTTACATTGTTTTCCTAAAATACAAGACTCACAAACCGAGTTATTAAACAAAACATTAGGCAATATTATTTCCAAGGCACGCGAGTAAGGATGTCCCAATCTAGCTTGCCATATTGCCTTCGAACTACTAGCTAAGCATGGATTAAAACTTGATAAAGTAGGATTGCTTGAAGAATCTTCTAACATCTATAAGTCTCCTTTTGTGTTTCCCTTCTCCAAGAACCTTTCCGGTCTTAGTATCCTGAAAATGGAAACTATTAGGCCCAAAGATAGCATAAGCATCAAGATCTGTAGTGGCTCTCTTAACCGATAAAAAATTCGATGTGAAAGATGGCATGTAGAAAGCTGAGGAGCACTAATTTCTTCACTCTCATGGTCTTGACTAACCATTGGCTCCATTCCTCCTATTTCTTCTTCTTGATTATGAGCTTGGTCTTGATTACCATTATCCAAGTTGTTTGCTTCATCTTCATTGTTATTTTAAGAATTTGGTCCTTCTTGTGGGTCATGATATGGTTGTTCTTGATGAGAGTCTCTTGGAGCCGGATTTCCCAGATGATTGAGTAAGAACTCTAAGCTGGTTGCTCTATCTGAAGGAGTGTAGATTTTAGAGGATATGAAGATGATTTTAAGGGAGGAAGATTAGAAGATAGGAGTGATGAAGATGATGAATAGAAGTTTATAATTTCGTGTGTAATGTTTCCTTACAATCCCATACACATATATGCACGATTTACATGAATTATTGAGTGAAAAATATCTCACCAACACCTCTACACAAGTATAGGCGAGCCATGCTTCTCCCAACTGCTCCCACCTACTCCTCTTTGCAACTTGCTCCACTTGTGCTGAGTGAGAAAAAACTGGTCTGCTTCTAACCAATTCAGTTCCTTCTCCACTTCTTGTTTGGTCTCATTTTAGTTGATCTTAGCTACTCATTGGTGCTTTATTTCATGTGCAATGCATGGTATACCTTCTCCTTTTACTCCTGAGCTTTCACCATATTCCAACACACTTGCTATACATGCTAACTCTTTCCCTTTGATATTGTCCCCTCTCCTTTCACGTGCACAGACCTTCACATCCATATTCTCAACACTCCCCCTCAAGATAGGCTGGTAGGGGTCCATTAAGCCGATCTTGCCATGGATGTATTCACAGATGCGTGAAGAAGTAGCCTTTGTAAATATATCCGCCATTTGTTCTCCACTCTTCACAAACTTGGGAACCACAACTCCCTCCTGAATCTTGTCTCGGATGAAATGACAATCCACCTCAATGTGTTTTGTCCTTTCATGAAACACCGGGTTTGAAGCTATGTGTATTGCTGCTTGGTTATCACAATACAATGTCATTGGTTTGTCTTCTTGAACTCCCAAGTCATGTAGAAGCGCCTTCAGCCATATCATTTCTTTTGTGGCTTCTCTCATTGCTCTATACTCAGCTTCAGCACTAGATAGAGAGATTACCTTTTGTTTTTTGCTTCTCCAGGTGACAAGATTCCCACCTACGAATGTACAATAACCGGTTGTAGACTTTCTATCTTGTCTATCCCCAGCCCAATCCGCATCACAAAACGCTTCTACATCTGCTCTTCCATGACACTCTAGCCAAATACCTCTTCCTGGGTTTCCTTTTAGATATCTCAAGATCCTTTCAATCATTCCCCAATGGTGTGTTGTTGGCGCTTGCATGTGTTGACTTACTTTATTCACCGCAAAACAAATATCTGGCCTTGTTATGGTCAAATAGATTAGTTTACCAACTAACCTTTGGTACTGCTTGATGTCAGACCATATCTCCACGTTGCTCTCTTCTTGGTAACCTTCTTCAATAGGAGTCTTAGCCGGTTTACACCCAAGCTTCCCAGTTTCTTTTAGTAAGTCGATCACATACTTCCTTTGCGATATAAACATTCCCTTTTCCTCTCTGCTCATCTCAATTCCTAGGAAGTATTTTAGCTCTCCTAGGTCTTTTATATCAAACGTAGAGTTTAGATCCTCCTTAGTCCGTTTCATCTCCTCACAATCACTTCCCGTAACAATAATGTCATCCACGTAGATAAGCACCACAACTATCCCATTTTTGCTCCTTTTGGTAAAGAGAGAGTGATCCGCTTCAGATTTTACAAACCCTTTCTCCAACAGGCACCGGCTTAACCGTTGGTACCAAGCTCTAGGAGATTGTTTCAAGCCGTATATAGCCTTCTTTAATCTACACACTTGATCTGAACTTGCTCCATAACCTTGTGGAAGTTCCATAAACACTTCTTCTTCTAAATCCCCTTGTAAGAAAGCGTTTCTCACATCCATTTGCCACAAATTCCATGACAGATTAATGGCAATGGATAGTAGAACCCTCACCGAGTGCAACTTCGCTACTGGAGCAAAAGTTTCAGTATAATCTTCTCCATATACTTGTGTATATCCTTTTGCCACTAGTCTAGCTTTATACCTCTCAATTTCACCATTGCTCTTGTATTTGATAGTATACACCCATCTACATCCCACAAGTTTCTTCCCACTAGGCAATTTTGTCAAGTCCCAAGTATTATTTCTCAACATAGATGCAATCTCTTCCCTCATGGCATCAACCCATAACTTGTCCATACTTGCTTCCTCATAAGAATTAGGTACTTTTCTATCAATAGTGCTCAGAAATGCCTGATGATCAGCTGGAGTATTAGAAACCGAGTAGTATTCTTCAATAGGATATCTTATGGCTATCTTCTCTTCTTGTGCGGTGTTATGCTTAAGGGACAAGAAGGAGACGCTGTCGCCTATAGGATCAGGATCTAAGCCTGCCGTACGCCCAGTACATCCCTCTCTTGTCCCAAGCACAACATCAGTTCCCATGTGATCTTGATAAGCCATAGCTATCCCATTGTAATACACTCTAGTATTTTTCCAATTTTCAGGTCCGTGTCTTATCCTTTGGCTTCTTCTTAATTGAGGAGCTTGCACTTCTTCCACTTCTTCAGATTCTATCTCCCCCTCACCTCTTGTACTCTCCTCTTCTTCTACCAGTTCTGAGTCTAATGGTAAAGTATCCAAAACTATCGGAAGCTGCTCACTTTCTTCTACTTCTTCTTCACCCCTCTGCTCATTATCATCACTCTCCCGGCCATCTATGCTTTCCCAAATGCTTCTTAGAACTTGATCTCTATCTGCATTTGAGTCCATAATCTCATCTAAGTCTTCCCATTTCTTTTTTTTCGAAGTAACCATACTCTTCCTCAAATTGCACCTCCCTTGACACATACATTCTATTAGTCTCCGGGTTAAGACATTTGTATCCTTTTTGAGTACTTGAGTATCCCACAAACACACACTTAATACTCTTTGGCTCTAACTTATTTCTTTGTGCCTCTGGAACAAGGACATAGCATCTACACCCAAAGACTCTCAAGTGACTAATACTCGGCTTCACACCATTCAAAACTTCAAATGGTGACTTGTAACTCAAGCTTTCAGTGGGTATGCGGTTGATTAAGTAAGCTGCCGCCATCACTGCATCTCCCCACAGATTCTTAGGAACTCCCCTATCAAACATCATGCTCCTAGCCACTTCTAACAAATGTCTATTCTTCCTCTCTGCTATCCCATTTTGTTGAGGTGTATAGGCGCAAGTTGTCTGATGTACTATCCCTTTCTCATTCACAAACTCCCTAAACTGTATGCTCATGTATTCTCCGCCATTATCACTTCTTAGTATCTTAATCTTGGTATCATACTGATTGAGCACATAGTTATAGAAGTTCTGAAATGATTCAAGCACTTGATCCTTAGAGCGCATCAATGTTACCCATGTATACTTTGATTTTTGATCGATGAAGGAAACAAAGTACTTATATTGATCTCTTGAAGTACACGGAGCAGACCATACATCAGAGTGTATTAACTCAAAAGACTTCTTATACATAGTAGTAGATTCTGGAAACACTTTCCTACAATGCTTCCCCAAAATACATGCTTCACACGCCTCCTTGGGTACTGAATGGTTGGGCAAGACCATGCTGAGCACCTTGTGACTTGGGTGACCAAGGCGAGAATGCCATAAAGGGCTTGATCCAACCGAACTGACCGCAAGCGCTTTCAACTCTTTATCCTTTTTATTCAATATGTACAGACCATCTTTCACACCCCCTGATCCGATCGCATCTTTGGTTTCATTATCCTGAAACTCAACACCATTAACTCCAAAAACAACTTTACAATTCAAGTCCTTAGTTGCCTTATGAACCGATAGCAAATTCGAAGTAAATTCTGGGATATATAGGGCTTTAGTTCTCTTCCCAAACACCTCTAAGTCCCCAACCCCCTCTATTGGAACTTCTTTCCCGTTTGCTATCCTAACACTACCCTTATGCGGTTCTACATTCTCCAGCAACTTAGCATCACAAATCATATTATGACTTGCTCCAGAATCTATTATCACGTTTCTCTTAGCCTTAGAGGTAAAGAAACCCTTACCAGATTCCGCTAGCTTTGAGATACTCTTGATGAGGCCCTCCAAATCGCTCTTTCTCACCAATTGGTCTCCTTCCATGCTAGTTACACCCGCAAAGTTCCTAGAGCCTTGACTGCTTCCCTGGCCATTTCCTCTTAGCCGGGCTGGTTTCAAGTGCGGGTAAAGTGTCCAGCACTTCTCCTTAGTGTGCCCTTTCATCCTACAATGGCTACACTCAACAGCTCTCCTTTCTCCATGCCCAAAACTTCTTTGCACCACATGCGCCATCTCACTAGCGGGTTTAAACAACACTCTAGCACCTTCCTCTTTCTGAACTTGTTGACACACTTCATTTAATGTTGGAAGCTTGTCAAATCGAAGGATATGCTGAATGAGTCCCTTGTAAGAGTCATCAAGTGTGAGTAAGAGACCAAACACTTGATCTTGCTCTCTCCTCTCATTCAACTCCTTTGGGTCGTTTGTTGTAGGTCTAAGCATTTCCAGCTCTGCCCACAACCCTCTAAACTCCCCAAACAAGTCCTTGAACGCCTTCCCATTCTGCTGAAGGTCATTCAATGCCTTCTTCACCTCAAAGATCCTTGAAATGTTTGAGATGTCTCCATAAACTCCCTTGAGCGTCTCCCACAGCTCCTTGGAGTTCTCACAGTATGAATAGGCCGCCAGAATAGATGGCTCAAGGGAGCTTTGAAGTGCAGCAAAGACTTGAGCATCTTCTTGCTCCCGCTTCCTCTCCATCATACTGCCCTCTTCAGCCCTTCCTTCTTCAGCATTTCCCACCAAGCTATCAACATACTCCCACAGCCCTCTTCCTCTTAGGACTGTCTTTGTGGTCCTTGACCACAAAATATAGTTATTCCCCTTGAGAATAACTGGTAGAACCATATTCTTGGAGCTTTCCATGACTTGAAATTTTTGGTGAATATTACACACGAAACAGAAAGAAAACAGAGTGATTTGAAATGTTTGAGAGATATGAATGAGTTTAAGATCTTGTTTAGGACCTTAAGTGCTCTGATACCATGTAGATTTTAGAGGATATGAAGATGATTTTAAGGGAGGAAGATTAGAAGATAGGAGTGATGAAGATGATGAATAGAAGTTTATAATTTCGTGTGTAATGTTTCCTTACAATCCCATACACATATATGCACGATTTACATGAATTATTGAGTGAAAAATATCTCACCAACACCTCTACACAAGTATAGGCGAGCCATGCTTCTCCCAACTGCTCCCACCTACTCCTCTTTGCAACTTGCTCCACTTGTGCTGAGTGAGAAAAAACTGGTCTGCTTCTAACCAATTCAGTTCCTTCTCCACTTCTTGTTTGGTCTCATTTTAGTTGATCTTAGCTACTCATTGGTGCTTTATTTCATGTGCAATGCATGGTATACCTTCTCCTTTTACTCCTGAGCTTTCACCATATTCCAACACACTTGCTATACATGCTAACTCTTTCCCTTTGATATTGTCCCCTCTCCTTTCACGTGCACAGACCTTCACATCCATATTCTCAACAAGGAGAACGGGCTAGGTCTTTAACACTATCCCAATTTTGCTTCTTCTAAAAAGTAACCCTGGTTTTCTATGAACTTTACCTCTCTTGAAACAAGGGTTCACTTCCAGATGGGGTCATAGCACTTATACCCCTTTTGAGTGGTAGAATAGCCTATGAATACACATCTTGTGCTTTTGGCTTCTAGTTTTGTCCCTCTGAGTACCAGGGACAAATACAAAAAACAAACACCCAAGAACTCGTAAGTGATTGATAAAGGGTTTATCGTTCTTTAAAACTTTAAAGGGAGAGACGTCCTTTATGACTCTTGTTGCAATTCGGTAGATAAGATAGCAAGCTGTCATGACTGCTTCTCCCCAGAAGTTTCTTGGTCGGTTGGAATGGAACATCATAGCTCTAGCTACATTCATGAGATGCCTATTCTTTCTTTCAACTACACCATTTTGTTGAGGTGTGTATTGGCAGTTCGTTTGGTGGATTATTCCATGCTTAGCTAGGTGTTCTATGAATTTGTGGCTTGTAAATTCCCCTCCATTATCCGTTCGAAGTACCTTAACATTTGTTTTGAATTGATTAGTAATGTAGTTTTGAAAATTAATGAAAGCGTCAAATACTCTATCTTTAGATGGCAGTAAGGTGATCCAAGTGTATTTCGACTTTTCATCAATAAATGTCACAAAGTACTTATTATTATCTCTTGATAAACATTGGGAAGTCCATACATCCGAGTGGACCAAATCAAAACATTTTTCATATATGGTAAAGGACTTAGGAAATACATTTTTACATTGTTTTCCTAAAATACAAGACTCACAAACCGAGTTATTAAACAAAACATTAGGCAATATTATTTCCAAGGCACGCGAGTAAGGATGTCCCAATCTAGCTTGCCATATTGCCTTCGAACTACTAGCTAAGCATGGATTAAAACTTGATAAAGTAGGATTGCTTGAAGAATCTTCTAACATCTATAAGTCTCCTTTTGTGTTTCCCTTCTCCAAGAACCTTTCCGGTCTTAGTATCCTGAAAATGGAAACTATTAGGCCCAAAGATAGTATAAGCATCAAGATCTGTAGTGGCTCTCTTAACCGATAAAAAATTCGATGTGAAAGATGGCATGTAGAAAGCTGAGGAGCACTAATTTCTTCACTCTCATGGTCTTGACTAACCATTGGCTCCATTCCTCCTATTTCTTCTTCTTGATTATGAGCTTGGTCTTGATTACCATTATCCAAGTTGTTTGCTTCATCTTCATTGTTATTTTAAGAATTTGGTCCTTCTTGTGGGTCATGATATGGTTGTTCTTGATGAGAGTCTCTTGGAGCCGGATTTCCCAGATGATTGAGTAAGAACTCTAAGCTGGTTGCTCTATCTGAAGGAGAACGGGCTAGGTCTTTAACACTATCCCAATTTTGCTTCTTCTAAAAAGTAACCCTGGTTTTCTATGAACTTTACCTCTCTTGAAACAAGGGTTCACTTCCAGATGGGGTCATAGCACTTATACCCCTTTTGAGTGGTAGAATAGCCTATGAATACACATCTTGTGCTTTTGGCTTCTAGTTTTGTCCCTCTGAGTACCAGGGACAAATACAAAAAACAAACACCCAAGAACTCGTAAGTGATTGATAAAGGGTTTATCGTTCTTTAAAACTTTAAAGGGAGAGATGTCCTTTATGACTCTTGTTGCAATTCGGTAGATAAGATAGCAAGCTGTCATGACTGCTTCTCCCCAGAAGTTTCTTGGTCGGTTGGAATGGAACATCATAGCTCTAGCTACATTCATGAGATGCCTATTCTTTCTTTCAACTACACCATTTTGTTGAGGTGTGTATTGGCAGTTCGTTTGGTGGATTATTCCATGCTTAGCTAGGTGTTCTATGAATTTGTGGCTTGTAAATTCCCCTCCATTATCCGTTCGAAGTACCTTAACATTTGTTTTGAATTGATTAGTAATGTAGTTTTGAAAATTAATGAAAGCGTCAAATACTCTATCTTTAGATGGCAGTAAGGTGATCCAAGTGTATTTCGACTTTTCATCAATAAATGTCACAAAGTACTTATTATTATCTCTTGATAAACATTGGGAAGTCCATACATCCGAGTGGACCAAATCAAAACATTTTTCATATATGGTAAAGGACTTAGGAAATACATTTTTACATTGTTTTCCTAAAATACAAGACTCACAAACCGAGTTATTAAACAAAACATTAGGCAATATTATTTCCAAGGCACGCGAGTAAGGATGTCCCAATCTAGCTTGCCATATTGCCTTCGAACTACTAGCTAAGCATGGATTAAAACTTGATAAAGTAGGATTGCTTGAAGAATCTTCTAACATCTATAAGTCTCCTTTTGTGTTTCCCTTCTCCAAGAACCTTTCCGGTCTTAGTATCCTGAAAATGGAAACTATTAGGCCCAAAGATAGCATAAGCATCAAGATCTGTAGTGGCTCTCTTAACCGATAAAAAATTCGATGTGAAAGATGGCATGTAGAAAGCTGAGGAGCACTAATTTCTTCACTCTCATGGTCTTGACTAACCATTGGCTCCATTCCTCCTATTTCTTCTTCTTGATTATGAGCTTGGTCTTGATTACCATTATCCAAGTTGTTTGCTTCATCTTCATTGTTATTTTAAGAATTTGGTCCTTCTTGTGGGTCATGATATGGTTGCTCTTGATGAGAGTCTCTTGGAGCCGGATTTCCCAGATGATTGAGTAAGAACTCTAAGCTGGTTGCTCTATCTGAAGGAGAACGGACTAGGTCTTTAACACTATCCCAATTTTGCTTCTTCTAAAAAGTAACCCTGGTTTTCTATGAACTTTACCTCTCTTGAAACCAGGGTTCACTTCCAGATGGGGTCATAGCACTTATACCCCTTTTGAGTGGTAGAATAGCCTATGAATACACATCTTGTGCTTTTGGCTTCTAGTTTTGTCCCTCTGAGTACCAGGGACAAATACAAAACACAAACACCCAAGAACTCGTAAGTGATTGATAAAGGGTTTATCGTTCTTTAAAACTTTAAAGGGAGAGACGTCCTTTATGACTCTTGTTGGAATTCGGTAGATAAGATAGCAAGCTGTCATGACTGCATCTCCCCAGAAGTTTCTTGGTAGGTTGGAATGGAACATCATAGCTCTAGCTACTTTTTTGAGATGCCTATTCTTTGTTTCAACTACACCATTTTGTTGAGGTGTGTATTGGCAGTTCGTTTGGTGGATTATTCCATTCTTAGCTAGGTGTTCTATGAATTTGTGGCTTGTAAATTCCCCTCCATTATCCGTTCGAAGTACCTTAACATTTGTTTTGAATTGATTAGTAATGTAGTTTTGAAAATTAATGAAAGCGTCAAATACTCTATCTTTAGATGGCAGTAAGGTGATCCAAGTGTATTTTGACTTTTCATCAATAAATGTCATAAAGTACTTATTATTATCTCTTGATAAACATTGGGAAGTCCATACATCCGAGTGGACCAAATCAAAACATTTTTCATATATGGTAAAGGACTTAGGAAATACATTTTTACAATGTTTTTCTAAAATACAAGACTCACAAACCGAGTTATTAAACAAAACATTAGGCAATATTATTTCCAAGGCACACGAGTGAGGATGTCCCAATCTAGCTTGCCATATTGTATTAGAACTACTAGCTAAGCATGGATTAAAACTTGATAAAGTAGGACTGCTCGAAGAATCTTCTAACATCTATAAGTCTCCTTTTGTGTTTCCCTTCTCCAAGAACCTTTCCGGTCTTAGTATCCTGAAAATGGAAACTATTAGGCCCAAAGATAGCATAAGCATCAAGATCTGTAGTGGCTCTCTTAACCGATAAAAAATTCGATGTGAAAGATGGCATGTAGAAAGCTGAGGAGCACTAATTTCTTCACTCTCATGGTCTTGACTAACCATTGGCTCCATTCCTCCTATTTCTTCTTCTTGATCATGAGCTTGGTCTTGATTACCATTATCCAAGTTGTTTGCTTCTTCTTCATTGTTATTTTAAGAATTTGGTCCTTCTTATGGGTCATGATATAGTTGCTCTTGATGAGAGTCTCTTGGAGCCGGATTTCCCAGATGATTGAGTAAGAACTCCAAGCTGGTTGCACTATCTGAAGGAGAACGGGCTAGGTCTTTAACACTATCCCAATTTTGCTTCATCTAAAAAGTAACCCTGGTTTTCTATGAACTTTACCTCTCTTGAAACCAGGGTTCAGTTAAGGATGGGGTCATAGCACTTATACCTCTTTTGAGTGGTACAATAGCCTAAGAATACACATCTTGTGCTTTTGGCTTCTAGTTTTGTCCCTCTGAGTACCAGGGACAAATACAAAACACAAACACCCAAGAACTCGTAAGTGATTGATAAAGGGTTTATCGTTATTTAAAACTTTAAAGGGAGAGACGTCCTTTATGACTCTTGTTGGAATTCGGTAGATAAGATAGCAAGCTGTCATGACTGCTTCTCCCCAGAAGTTTCTTGGTAGGTTGGAATGGAACATCATAGCTCTACCTACTTTCATGAGATGCCTATTCTTTCTTTCAACTACACCATTTTGTTGAGGTGTGTATTGGCAGTTCGTTTGGTGGATTATTCCATGCTTAGCTAGGTGTTCTATGAATTTGTGGCTTGTAAATTCCCCTCCATTATCCGTTCGAAGTACCTTAACATTTGTTTTGAATTGATTAGTAATGTAGTTTTGAAAATTAATGAAAGCGTCAAATACTCTATCTTTAGATGGCAGTAAGGTGATCCAAGTGTATTTCGACTTTTCATCAATAAATGTCACAAAGTACTTATTATTATCTCTTGATAAACATTGGGAAGTCCATACATCCGAGTGGACCAAATCAAAACATTTTTCATATATGGTAAAGGACTTAGCAAATACATTTTTACATTGTTTTCCTAAAATACAAGACTCACAAACCGAGTTATTAAACAAAACATTAGGCAATATTATTTCCAAGGCACGCGAGTAAGGATGTCCCAATCTAGCTTGCCATATTGCCTTCGAACTACTAGCTAAGCATGGATTAAAACTTGATAAAGTAGGATTGCTTGAAGAATCTTCTAACATCTATAAGTCTCCTTTTGTGTTTCCCTTCTCCAAGAACCTTTCCGGTCTTAGTATCCTGAAAATGGAAACTATTAGGCCCAAAGATAGCATAAGCATCAAGATCTGTAGTGGCTCTCTTAACCGATAAAAAATTCGATGTGAAAGATGGCATGTAGAAAGCTGAGGAGCACTAATTTCTTCACTCTCATGGTCTTGACTAACCATTGGCTCCATTCCTCCTATTTCTTCTTCTTGATTATGAGCTTGGTCTTGATTACCATTATCCAAGTTGTTTGCTTCATCTTCATTGTTATTTTAAGAATTTGGTCCTTCTTGTGGGTCATGATATGGTTGCTCTTGATGAGAGTCTCTTAGAGCCGGATTTCCCAGATGATTGAGTAAGAACTCTAAGCTGGTTGCTCTATCTGAAGGAGAACGGACTAGGTCTTTAACACTATCCCAATTTTGCTTCTTCTAAAAAGTAACCCTGGTTTTCTATGAACTTTACCTCTCTTGAAACCAGGGTTCACTTCCAGATGGGGTCATAGCACTTATACCCCTTTTGAGTGGTAGAATAGCCTATGAATACACATCTTGTGCTTTTGGCTTCTAGTTTTGTCCCTCTGAGTACCAGGGACAAATACAAAACACAAACACCCAAGAACTCGTAAGTGATTGATAAAGGGTTTATCGTTCTTTAAAACTTTAAAGGGAGAGACGTCCTTTATGACTCTTGTTGGAATTCGGTAGATAAGATAGCAAGCTGTCATGACTGCATCTCCCCAGAAGTTTCTTGGTAGGATGGAATGGAACATCATAGCTCTAGCTACTTTTTTGAGATGCCTATTCTTTGTTTCAACTACACCATTTTGTTGAGGTGTGTATTGGCAGTTCGTTTGGTGGATTATTCCATTCTTAGCTAGGTGTTCTATGAATTTGTGGCTTGTAAATTCCCCTCCATTATCCGTTCGAAGTACCTTAACATTTGTTTTGAATTGATTAGTAATGTAGTTTTGAAAATTAATGAAAGCGTCAAATACTCTATCTTTAGATGGCAGTAAGGTGATCCAAGTGTATTTTGACTTTTCATCAATAAATGTCATAAAGTACTTATTATTATCTCTTGATAAACATTGGGAAGTCCATACATCCGAGTGGACCAAATCAAAACATTTTTCATATATGGTAAAGGACTTAGGAAATACATTTTTACAATATTTTTCTAAAATACAAGACTCACAAACCGAGTTATTAAACAAAACATTAGGCAATATTATTTCCAAGGCACGCGAGTGAGGATGTCCCAATCTAGCTTGCCATATTGTATTAGAACTACTAGCTAAGCATGGATTAAAACTTGATAAAGTAGGACTGCTCGAAGAATCTTCTAACATCTATAAGTCTCCTTTTGTGTTTCCCTTCTCCAAGAACCTTTCCGGTCTTAGTATCCTGAAAATGGAAACTATTAGGCCCAAAGATAGCATAAGCATCAAGATCTGTAGTGGCTCTCTTAACCGATAAAAAATTCGATGTGAAAGATGGCATGTAGAAAGCTGAGGAGCACTAATTTCTTCACTCTCATGGTCTTGACTAACCATTGGCTCCATTCCTCCTATTTCTTCTTCTTGATCATGAGCTTGGTCTTGATTACCATTATCCAAGTTGTTTGCTTCTTCTTCATTGTTATTTTAAGAATTTGGTCCTTCTTATGGGTCATGATATAGTTGCTCTTGATGAGAGTCTCTTGGAGCCGGATTTCCCAGATGATTGAGTAAGAACTCCAAGCTGGTTGCACTATCTGAAGGAGAACGGGCTAGGTCTTTAACACTATCCCAATTTTGCTTCATCTAAAAAGTAACCCTGGTTTTCTATGAACTTTACCTCTCTTGAAACCAGGGTTCAGTTAAGGATGGGGTCATAGCACTTATACCTCTTTTGAGTGGTACAATAGCCTATGAATACACATCTTGTGCTTTTGGCTTCTAGTTTTGTCCCTCTGAGTACCAGGGACAAATACAAAACACAAACACCCAAGAACTCGTAAGTGATTGATAAAGGGTTTATCGTTATTTAAAACTTTAAAGGGAGAGACGTCCTTTATGACTCTTGTTGGAATTCGGTAGATAAGATAGCAAGCTGTCATGACTGCTTCTCCCCAGAAGTTTCTTGGTAGGTTGGAATGGAACATCATAGCTCTACCTACTTTCATGAGATGCCTATTCTTTCTTTCAACTACACCATTTTGTTGAGGTGTGTATTGGCAGTTTGTTTGGTGGATTATTCCATGCTTAGCTAGGTGTTCTATGAATTTGTGGCTTGTAAATTCCCCTCCATTATCCGTTCGAAGTACCTTAACATTTGTTTTGAATTGATTAGTAATGTAGTTTTGAAAATTAATGAAAGCGTCAAATACTCTATCTTTAGATGGCAGTAAGGTGATCCAAGTGTATTTTGACTTTTCATCAATAAATGTCATAAAGTACTTATTATTATCTCTTGATAAACATTGGGAAGTCCATACATCCGAGTGGACCAAATCAAAACATTTTTCATATATGGTAAAGGACTTAGGAAATACATTTTTACAATGTTTTCCTAAAATACAAGACTCACAAACCGAGTTATTAAACAAAACATTAGGCAATATTATTTCCAAGGCACGCGAGTGAGGATGTCCCAATCTAGCTTGCCATATTGTATTAGAACTACTAGCTAAGCATGGATTAAAACTTGATAAAGTAGGACTGCTCGAAGAATCTTCTAACATCTATAAGTCTCCTTTTGTGTTTCCCTTCTCCAAGAACCTTTCCGGTCTTAGTATCCTGAAAATGGAAACTATTAGGCCCAAAGATAGCATAAGCATCAAGATCTGTAGTGGCTCTCTTAACCGATAAAAAATTCGATGTGAAAGATGGCATGTAGAAAGCTGAGGAGCACTAATTTCTTCACTCTCATGGTCTTGACTAACCATTGGCTCCATTCCTCCTATTTCTTCTTCTTGATCATGAGCTTGGTCTTGATTACCATTATCCAAGTTGTTTGCTTCTTCTTCATTGTTATTTTAAGAATTTGGTCCTTCTTATGGGTCATGATATAGTTGCTCTTGATGAGAGTCTCTTGGAGCCGGATTTCCCAGATGATTGAGTAAGAACTCTAAGCTGGTTGCACTATCTGAAGGAGAACGGGCTAGGTCTTTAACACTATCCCAATTTTGCTTCATCTAAAAAGTAACCCTGGTTTTCTATGAACTTTACCTCTCTTGAAACCAGGGTTCAGTTAAGGATGGGGTCATAGCACTTATACCCCTTTTGAGTGGTAGAATAGCTTATGAATAAACATCTTGTGCTTTTGGCTTCTATTTTTGTCCCTCTGAGTACCTGGGACTAATACAAAACACAAACACCCAAGAACTCGTAAGTGATTGATAAAGAGTTTATCGTTATTTAAAACTTTAAAGGGAGAGACGTCCTTTATGACTCTTGTTGGAATTCGGTAGATAAGATAGCAAGCTGTCATGACTGCATCTCCCCAGAAGTTTCTTGGTAGGTTGGAATGGAACATCATAGCTCTAGCTACTTTTTTGAGATGCCTATTCTTTCTTTCAACTACACCATTTTGTTGAGGTGTGTTTTGGCAGTTCGTTTGGTTGATTATTCCATTCTTAGCTAGGTGTTCTATGAATTTGTGGCTTGTAAATTCCCCTCCGTTATCCGTTCGAAGTACCTTAACATTTGTTTTGAATTGATTAGTAATGTAGTTTTGAAAATTAATGAAAGCGTCAAATACTCTATCTTTAGATGGCAGTAAGGTGATCCAAGTGTATTTCGACTTTTCATCAATAAATGTCACAAAGTACTTATTATTATCTCTTGATAAACATTGGGAAGTCCATACATCCGAGTGGACCAAATCAAAACATTTTTCATATATGGTAAAGGACTTAGGAAATACATTTTTACATTGTTTTCCTAAAATACAAGACTCACAAACCGAGTTATTAAACAAAACATTAGGCAATATTATTTCCAAGGCACGCGAGTAAGGATGTCCCAATCTAGCTTGCCATATTGCATTCGAACTACTAGCAAAGCATGGATTAAAACTTGATAAAGTAGGATTGCTTGAAGAATCTTCTAACATCTATAAGTCTCCTTTTGTGTTTCCCTTCTCCAAGAACCTTTCCGGTCTTAGTATCCTGAAAATGGAAACTATTAGGCCCAAAGATAGCATAAGCATCAAGATCTGTAGTGGCTCTCTTAACCGATAAAAAATTCGATGTGAAAGATGGCATGTAGAAAGCTGAGGAGCACTAATTTCTTCACTCTCATGGTCTTGACTAACCATTGGCTCCATTCCTCCTATTTCTTCTTCTTGATCATGAGCTTGGTCTTGATTACCATTATCCAAGTTGTTTGCTTCATCTTCATTGTTATTTTAAGAATTTGGTCCTTCTTGTGGGTCATGATATGGTTGCTCTTGATGAGAGTATCTTGGAGCCGGATTTCCCAGATGATTGAGTAAGAACTCTAAGCTGGTTGCTCTATCTGAAGGAGAACGGGCTAGGTCTTTAACACTATCCCAATTTTGCTTCTTCTAAAAAGTAACCCTGGTTTTCTATGAACTTTACCTCTCTTGCAACCAGGGTTCACTTCCGGATGGGGTCATAGCACTTATACCCCTTTTTAGTGGTAGAATAGCCTATGAATACACATCTTGTGCTTTTGGCTTCTAGTTTTGTCCCTCTGAGTACCAGGGACAAATACAAAACACAAACACCCAAGAACTCGTAAGTGATTGATAAAGGGTTTATTGTGATTTAAAACTTCAAAGGGAGAGACGTCCTTTTTGACTCTTGTTGGAATTCGGTAGATAAGATAGCAAGCTGTCATGACTGCATCTCCCCAGAAGTTTCTTGGTAGGTTGGAATGGAACATCATAGCTCTAGCTACTTTCATGAGATGTATATTCTTTCTTTCAACTACACCATTTTGTTGAGGTGTGTATTGGCAGTTCGTTTGGTGGATTATTCCATGCTTAGCTAAGTGTTCTATGAATTTGTGGCTTGTAAATTCCCCTCCATTATCCGTTCGAAGTACCTTAACATTTGTTTTGAATTGATTAGTAATGTAGTTTTGAAAATTAATGAAAGCGTCAAATACTCTATCTTTAGATGGCAGTAAGGTGATCCAAGTGTATTTCGACTTTTCATCAATAAATGTCACAAAGTACTTATTATTATCTCTTGATAAACATTGGGAAGTCCATACATCCGAGTGGACCAAATCAAAACATTTTTCATATATGGTAAAGGACTTAGGAAATACATTTTTACAATGTTTTCCTAAAATACAAGACTCACAAACCGAGTTATTAAACAAAACATTAGGCAATATTATTTCCAAGGCACACGAGTAAGGATGTCCCAATCTAGCTTGCCATATTGCATTCGAACTACTAGCTAAGCATGGATTAAAACTTGATAAAGTAGGATTGCTTGAAGAATCTTCTAACATCTATAAGTCTCCTTTTGTGTTTCCCTTCTCCAAGAACCTTTCCGGTCTTAGTATCCTGAAAATGGAAACTATTAGGCCCAAAGATAGCATAAGCATCAAGATCTGTAGTGGCTCTCTTAACCGATAAAAAATTCGATGTGAAAGATGGCATGTAGAAAGCTGAGGAGCACTAATTTCTTCACTCTCATGGTCTTGACTAACCATTGGCTCCATTCCTCCTATTTCTTCTTCTTGATCATGAGCTTGGTCTTGATTACCATTATCCAAGTTGTTTGCTTCATCTTCATAGTTATTTTAAGAATTTGGTCCTTCTTGTGGGTCATGATATGGTTGCTCTTGATGAGAGTATCTTGGAGCCGGATTTCACAGATGATTGAGTAAGAACTCTAAGCTGGCTGCTCTATCTGAAGGAGAACGGGCTAGGTCTTTAACACTATCCCAATTTTGCTTCATCTAAAAAGTAACCCTGGTTTTCTATGACCTTTACCTCTCTTGAAACCAGGGTTCACTTCCGGATGGGGTCATAGCACTTATACCCCTTTTGAGTGGTAGAATAGCCTATGAATACACATCTTGTGCTTTTGGCTTCTAGTTTTGTCCCTCTGAGTACCAGGGACAAATACAAAACACAAACACCCAAGAACTCGTAAGTAATTGATAAATGGTTTATTGTGATTTAAAAACTTCAAAGGGAGAGACGTCCTTTATGACACTTGTTGGAATTCGGTAGATAAGATAGCAAGCTGTCATGACTGCTTCTCCCCAGAAGTTTCTTGGTAGGTTGGAATGGAACATCATAGCTCTACCTACTTTCATGAGATGCCTATTCTTTCTTTCAACTACACCATTTTGTTGAGGTGTGTATTGGCAGTTCGTTTGGTGGATTATTCCATGCTTAGCTAGGTGTTCTATGAATTTGTGGCTTGTAAATTCTCCTCCATTATCCGTTCGAAGTACCTTAACATTTGTTTTGAATTGATTAGTAATGTAGTTCTGAAAATTAATGAAAGCGTCAAATACTCTATCTTTAGGTGGCAGTAAGGTGATCCAAGTGTATTTTGACTTTTCATCAATAAATGTCATAAAGTACTTATTATTATCTCTTGATAAACATTGGGAAGTCCATACATCCGACTGGACCAAAAATCAAAACATTTTGCATATATGGTAAAGGACTTAGGAAATACATTTTTACATTGTTTTCCTAAAATACAAGACTCACAAACCGAGTTATTAAACAAAACATTAGGCAATATTATTTCCAAGGCACGCGAGTAAGGATGTCCCAATCTAGCTTGCCATATTGCATTCGAACTACTAGCTAAGCATAGATTAAAACTTGATAAAGTAGGATTGCTTGAAGAATCTTCTAACATCTATAAGTCTCCTTTTGTGTTTCCCTTCTCCAAGAACCTTTCCGGTCTTAGTATCCTGAAAATGGAAACTATTAGGCCCAAAGATAGCATAAGCATCAAGATCTGTAGTGGCTCTCTTAACCGATAAAAAATTCGATGTGAAAGATGGCATGTAGAAAGCTGAGGAGCACTAATTTCTTCACTCTCATGGTCTTGACTAACCATTGGCTCCATTCCTCCTATTTCTTCTTCTTGATTATGAGCTTGGTCTTGATTACCATTATCCAAGTTGTTTGCTTCATCTTCATTGTTATTTTAAGAATTTGGTCCTTCTTGTGGGTCATGATATGGTTGCTCTTGATGAGAGTCTCTTGGAGCCGGATTTCCCAGATGATTGAGTAAGAACTCTAAGCTGGCTGCTCTATCTGAAGGAGAACGGCCTAGGTCTTTAACACTATCCCAATTTTGCTTCTTCTAAAAAGTAACCCTAGTTTTCTATGAACTTTACCTCTCTTGAAACCAGGGTTCACTTCCGGATGGGGTCATAGCACTTATACCCCTTTTGAGTGGTAGAATAGCCTATGAATACACATCTTGTGCTTTTGGCTTCTAGTTTTGTCCCTCTGAGTACCAGGGACAAATACGAAACACAAACACCCAAGAACTCGTAAGTAATTGATAAATGGTTTATTGTGATTTAAAAACTTCAAAGGGAGAGACGTCCTTTATGACTCTTGTTGGAATTCGGTAGATAAGATAGCAAGCTGTCATGACTGCTTCTCCCCAGAAGTTTCTTGGTAGGTTGGAATGGAACATCATAGCTCTAGCTACTTTTTTGAGATGCCTATTCTTTCTTTCAACTACACCATTTTGTTGAGGTGTGTATTGGCAGTTCGTTTAGTGGATTATTCCATTCTTAGCTAGGGGTTCTATGAATTTGTGGCTTGTAAATTCCCCTCCATTATCCGTTCGAAGTACCTTAACATTTGTTTTGAATTGATTAGTAATGTAGTTTTGAAAATTAATGAAAGCGTCAAATACTCTATCTTTAGATGGCAGTAAGGTGATCCAAGTGTCTTTTGACTTTTCATCAATAAATGTCATAAAGTACTTATTATTATCTCTTGATAAACATTGGGAAGTCCATACATCCGAGTGGACCAAATCAAAACATTTTTCATATATGGTAAAGGACTTAGGAAATACATTTTTACAATGTTTTCCTAAAATACAAGACTCACAAACCGAGTTATTAAACAAAACATTAGGCAATATTATTTCCAAGGCACGCGAGTAAGGATGTCCCAATCTAGCTTGCCATATTGCATTAGAACTACTAGCTAAGCATGGATTAAAACTTGATAAAGTAGGATTGCTTGAAGAATCTTCTAACATCTATAAGTCTCCTTTTGTGTTTCCCATCTCCATGAACCTTTCCGGTCTTAGTATCTTGAAAATGGAAACTATTAGGCCCAAAGATAGCATAAGCATCAAGATCTGTAGTGGCTCTCTTAACCGATAAAAAATTCGATGTGAAAGATGGCATGTAGAAAGCTGAGGAGCACTAATTTCTTCACTCTCATGGTCTTGACTAACCATTGGCTCCATTCCTCCTATTTCTTCTTCTTGATTATGAGCTTGGTCTTGATTACCATTATCCAAGTTGTTTGCTTCATCTTCATTGTTATTTTAAGAATTTGGTCCTTCTTGTGGGTCATGATATGGTTGCTCTTGATGAGAGTCTCTTGGAGCCGGATTTCCCAGATGATTGAGTAAGAACTCTAAGCTGGCTGCTCTATCTGAAGGAGAACGGCCTAGGTCTTTAACACTATCCCAATTTTGCTTCTTCTAAAAAGTAACCCTAGTTTTCTATGAACTTTACCTCTCTTGAAACCAGGGTTCACTTCCGGATGGGGTCATAGCACTTATACCCCTTTTGAGTGGTAGAATAGCCTATGAATACACATCTTGTGCTTTTGGCTTCTAGTTTTGTCCCTCTGAGTACCAGGGACAAATACGAAACACAAACACCCAAGAACTCGTAAGTAATTGATAAATGGTTTATTGTGATTTAAAAACTTCAAAGGGAGAGACGTCCTTTATGACTCTTGTTGGAATTCGGTAGATAAGATAGCAAGCTGTCATGACTGCTTCTCCCCAGAAGTTTCTTGGTAGGTTGGAATGGAACATCATAGCTCTAGCTACTTTTTTGAGATGCCTATTCTTTCTTTCAACTACACCATTTTGTTGAGGTGTGTATTGGCAGTTCGTTTAGTGGATTATTCCATTCTTAGCTAGGGGTTCTATGAATTTGTGGCTTGTAAATTCCCCTCCATTATCCGTTCGAAGTACCTTAACATTTGTTTTGAATTGATTAGTAATGTAGTTTTGAAAATTAATGAAAGCGTCAAATACTCTATCTTTAGATGGCAGTAAGGTGATCCAAGTGTCTTTTGACTTTTCATCAATAAATGTCATAAAGTACTTATTATTATCTCTTGATAAACATTGGGAAGTCCATACATCCGAGTGGACCAAATCAAAACATTTTTCATATATGGTAAAGGACTTAGGAAATACATTTTTACAATGTTTTCCTAAAATACAAGACTCACAAACCGAGTTATTAAACAAAACATTAGGCAATATTATTTCCAAGGCACGCGAGTAAGGATGTCCCAATCTAGCTTGCCATATTGCATTAGAACTACTAGCTAAGCATGGATTAAAACTTGATAAAGTAGGATTGCTTGAAGAATCTTCTAACATCTATAAGTCTCCTTTTGTGTTTCCCATCTCCATGAACCTTTCCGGTCTTAGTATCTTGAAAATGGAAACTATTAGGCCCAAAGATAGCATAAGCATCAAGATCTGTAGTGGCTCTCTTAACCGATAAAAAATTCGATGTGAAAGATGGCATGTAGAAAGCTGAGGAGCACTAATTTCTTCACTCTCATGGTCTTGACTAACCATTGGCTCCATTCCTCCTATTTCTTCTTCTTGATCATGAGCTTGGTCTTGATTACCATTATCCAAGTTGTTTGCTTCTTCTTCATAGTTATTTTAAGAATTTGGTCCTTCTTGTGGGTCATGATATGGTTGCTCTTGATGAGAGTCTCTTGGAGCCGGATTTCACAGATGATTGAGTAAGAACTCTAAGCTGGCTGCTCTATCTGAAGGAGAACGGGCTAGGTCTTTAACACTATCCCAATTTTGCTTCTTCTAAAAAGTAACCCTAGTTTTCTATGAACTTTACCTCTCTTGAAACCAGGGTTCACTTCCGGATGGGGTCATAGCACTTATACCCCTTTTGAGTGGTAGAATAGCCTATGAATACACATCTTGTGCTTTTGGCTTCTAGTTTTGTCCCTCTGAGTACCAGGGACAAATACGAAACACAAACACCCAAGAACTCGTAAGTGATTGATAAATGGTTTATTGTGATTTAAAAACTTCAAAGGGAGAGACGTCCTTTATGACTCTTGTTGGAATTCGGTAGATAAGATAGCAAGCTGTCATGACTGCTTCTCCCTAGAAGTTTCTTGGTAGGTTGGAATGGAACATCATAGCTCTAGCTACTTTTTTGAGATGCCTATTCTTTCTTTCAACTACACCATTTTGTTGAGGTGTGTATTGGCAGTTCGTTTGGTGGATTATTCCATTCTTAGCTAGGTGTTCTATGAATTTGTGGCTTGTAAATTCCCCTCCATTATCCGTTCGAAGTACCTTAACATTTGTTTTGAATTGATTAGTAATGTAGTTTTGAAAATTAATGAAAGCGTCAAATACTCTATCTTTAGATGGCAGTAAGGTGATCCAAGTGTATTTCGACTTTTCATCAATAAATGTCATAAAGTACTTATTATTATCTCTTGATAAACATTGGGAAGTCCATACATCCGAGTGGACCAAATCAAAACATTTTTCATATATGGTAAAGGACTTAGGAAATACATTTTTACAATGTTTTCCTAAAATACAAGACTCACAAACCGAGTTATTAAACAAAACATTAGGCAATATTATTTCCAAGGCACGCGAGTAAGGATGTCCCAATCTAGCTTGCCATATTGCATTAGAACTACTAGCTAAGCATGGATTAAAACTTGATAAAGTAGGATTGCTTGAAGAATCTTCTAACATCTATAAGTCTCCTTTTGTGTTTCCCATCTCCATGAACCTTTCCGGTCTTAGTATCTTGAAAATGGAAACTATTAGGCCCAAAGATAGCATAAGCATCAAGATCTGTAGTGGCTCTCTTAACCGATAAAAAATTCGATGTGAAAGATGGCATGTAGAAAGCTGAGGAGCACTAATTTCTTCACTCTTATGGTCTTGACTAACCATTGGCTCCATTCCTCCTATTTCTTCTTCTTGATCATGAGCTTGGTCTTGATTACCATTATCCAAGTTGTTTGCTTCTTCTTCATAGTTATTTTAAGAATTTGGTCCTTCTTGTGGGTCATGATATGGTTGCTCTTGATGAGAGTCTCTTGGAGCCGGATTTCACAGATGATTGAGTAAGAACTCTAAGCTGGCTGCTCTATCTGAAGGAGAACGGGCTAGGTCTTTAACACTATCCCAATTTTGCTTCTTCTAAAAAGTAACCATGGTTTTCTATGAACTTTACCTCTCTTGAAACCAGGGTTCACTTCCGGATGGGGTCATAGCACTTATAACCCTTTTGAGTGGTAGAATAGCCTATGAATACACATCTTGTGCTTTTGGCTTCTAGTTTTGTCCCTCTGAGTACCAGGGACAAATACAAAACACAAACACCCAAGAACTCGTAAGTGATTGATAAAGGGTTTATTGTGATTTAAAACTTCAAAGGGAGAGACGTCCTTTATGACTCTTGTTGGAATTCGGTAGATCAGATAGCAAGCTGTCATGACTGCATCTCCCCAGAAGTTTCTTGGTAGGTTGGAATGGAACATCATAGCTCTAGCTACATTCATGAGATGCCTATTCTTTCTTTCAACTACACCATTTTGTTGAGGTGTGTATTGGCAGTTCGTTTGGTGGATTATTCCATGCTTAGCTAGGTGTTCTATGAATTTGTGGCTTGTAAATTCCCCTCCATTATCCGTTCGAAGTACCTTAACATTTGTTTTGAATTGATTAGTAATGTAGTTCTCAAAATTAATGAAAGCGTCAAATACTCTATCTTTAGATGGCAGTAAGGTGATCCAAGTGTATTTCGACTTTTCATCAATAAATGTCACAAAGTACTTATTATTATCTCTTGATAAACATTGTGAAGTCCATACTATTAATCAAGCTTATCATCAAGGGAGCTTAGGGAAGATGGTTGGATTTGGGTGTCCGTACAAGTCCGTACGGATCCGTACAAGTCCGTACAAGTCCGTACGGATCCGTACAAGGCCATACAAGACCGTACAACCTTAGCGAGCCTCCGGAACATTTGAGAAAGCCTTCGAGAGTCTTCTAGAAGCTTGGAAACGTTTGGACCATGCACCAAGCCACTTGAGTGTCCAGGTGCATTGGCACCTTGTCCTTGGTCTTCCTTCTTATCCATTTGGTCAAGGAAGGGGCTGGAAACAGGCTGGCATGGTCAAGGACGCCTAAAGACTACACTCCTATTGGCTGGTTCAAATTAAAGTTAAACCTAGGTTCCCTTGTAATTCTCCTATAAATATGCTATGTATTTCACAAAGATCAATAAGAAATTCTTCTCTAATATTCTACTATGGTGTTTCTTCTAGTTTATCTCAAAAGCTCTCATTTATAATCTCTAAAATCTAACATGGTATCAGAGCATTGATCTTGCTCCTATCTATTCTGCTTTATTCTTGGTTATTCTCCATCATTCTCCATCATTCTCCATCATTTCTCCATCATTTCTCCATCAGTTCTTGTCATTTCTACTCATTCTCCACGTTTTTCTTCTTTATTTTCTCCTTTCTCACGCTGCTAGCTTCATTTCTCTCTGAGAGAAATTCCTCAAATCCATTGGTGCTGAGTTGAGAAAGTTGCTAGCTTTGTGATTTTCACTTCATTTTCTTCCTTTCACGTTGCTAGCCTCATTTCTCTCTGAGAGAAATTCCTCAAATCCATTGGTGCTGAGTTGAGAAAGTTGCTAGCTTTGTGATTAAACTTCAAGAAAATCATGGAAAATCTAAAAACCATGATCATTCCGGTTACCCTCAAAGGGATTAATTACTTGCTGTGGGCAAGAACAACTAAGACTGCTTTGTGTGGAAGAGGTTTGTGGAGACACATTGAGATCACACAAAACCCTAAAGAAGACACACAAGATGAAGAAAATGAGACCAAGACCGAGGAGGAAATCAAATGGTTTCAAGAAGACCAAACGGTTTTGGGCATACTCCTATTGTGACACTGCAAAGGAGCTTTGGGATACACTAAAGAATGTCTACGGGAACATCTCCAACTTGACCCGGGTCTTCGAAGTAAAAAGGGCAATCAACAATCTCAATCAAGAGGATCTAGAATTTACTCAACACTTTGGGAAATTTAGATCTCTTTGGGCTGAATTAGAGATGTTACGTCCAAGCACAAAGGATTTTTCAATCATTGAAGAAAGAAGAGAACAAGATAAGGTCTTCGGTTTGCTTCTCACACTCAATCCGGCGTTTAACGACCTTATAAAGCATATCTTAAGATCGGAGAAGCTCCCTAGACTTGATGAAGTTTGTGCACAAATTCAAAAGGAACAAGGGTCCTTTGGTCTCTTTAGTGGTAAACAAGAACTCCCAATGGCCAGTAATGGCAATTACCAACCAAATCAAGGCTACAAAGGCAAGAATAGGAAAACATGCGATCATTGCAAGAAGGATGGTCATACAAAGGAGGATTGCTGGATCCTTCATCCACATCTCAAGCCCAAAGATTGGCATCCAAGGGAATTCAAGCCAAGAAAGTTCCAAGCTCATCAAGCACAAGAAACGCCAAGCTCATCAAACTCAACAAAACAACCTCAAACCGAAAGCTTGAAGCAAGGAGATGAGATGGCCATGGTAGCATATTCAAATGATGTGGTGCGCAAGTCAGACTTAGAAGCACTCATTCGATCCATCGCCGCACTAAAGGAGTCCGGTATCACATACTTTGCTACTAAACCTAATAAGACTAGCACTTCTCTTGTTATTGATTCTGGAGCTTCTCATCACATGATTAGTAATCCAAATTTGATTAGTAACATTAAAACTGCTAGTGGAAATGTAGTGATTGCTAATGGTGATAGGATACCGGTTAAAGGAATAGGAAGTTTAAAACTATTTGACAAATAATCTCAAGCTTTCTACATGCCATCTTTCACTTCGAATCTTGTATCGGTTAAGAGAGCTACTACTGATCTTGATGCTAATGCTATCTTTGGACCTAATAGTTTCCATTTTCAGGATATTAAAACCGGAAGGGTTCTTGGAGAAGGAAACACAAAAGGAGACTTATACATCTTCGAAGATTCTTCAAGCAATCCTACTTTATCAAATTTTAATTCATGCATAGCTAGTAGCTCTAATGCAATATGGCACGCTAGATTGGGACATCCTCACTCGCGTGCCTTGGAAATAATATTGCCTAATATTTCGTTTAATAACTCGGTTTGTGAGTCTTGTATTTTAGGAAAACATTGTAAAAGTGTATTTCCTAAGTCCTCTACCATATATGAAAAATGTTTTGATTTGGTCCACTCGGATGTATGGACTTCCCCATGTTTATCAAGAGATAATAATAAGTACTTTGTGACATTCATTGATGAAAAGTCGAAATACACTTGGATCACCTTAATGCCATCTAAAGATAGAGTATTTGACGCTTTCATTAATTTTCAGAACTACATTACTAATCAATTCAAAACAAATGTTAAGGTACTTCGAACGGATAATGGAGGGAAATATACAAGCCACAAATTCAAAGAACACCTAGCTAAGATGGAATAATCCACCAAACAAGCTGCCCATACACACCTCAACAAAATGGTGTAGCTGAAAGAAAGAATAGACATCTCATGGAAGTAGCTAGAGCTATGATGTTCCATTCCAACTTGCCAAGAAACTTCTGGGGAGATGCAGTCATGACGGCTTGCTATCTTATCAACCGAATTCCAACAAGAGTCCTAAAGGACGTCTTTCCCTTTGAAGTTTTAAATCACAATAAACCCTATATCAATCACTTACGAGTTCTTGGGTGTTTGTGTTTTGTATTTGTCCCAGGTACTCAGAGGGACAAACTAGAAGCCAAAAGCACAAGATGTGTATTCATAGGCTATTCTACCACTCAAAAGGGGTATAAGTGCTATGACCCCATCCGGAAGTGTACCCTGGTTTCAAGAGACGTGAAGTTCATAGAAAACCAAGGGTACTTTGACAAGAAAGAAAATTGGGATAGCGTTAAAGACCTAGCCCGTTCTCCTTCAGATAGAACCGCCAGCTTAGAGTTCTTACTCAATCATTTGGGAAATCCGGCTCCAAGAGACTCTCATCAAGAGCAACCAGATCATCAGCCACAAGAAGGACCAAATTCTGAAAATAACAGTGAAGAAGAAGCAAACAACTTGGATAATGGTAATCAAGACCAAGCTCATGATGAAGAAGAATCCACTGGAGGAATGGAGCCAATGGTTAGTCAAGACCATGAGAGTGAAGAAATTAGTGCTCCTCAGCTTAGAAGAAGTACAAGGCTGAAGTATGGACCAGATCATTGGAAACAAACAAGGGTCTATTACAACAGCCAAGCCGTGGCTCATCCTCTCCAAGCGGTTTGTTCTCTTGCCCTCTTGCCATCAGAACACAAAGCATTCCTTGGAAAGATTGATCAACACCAAATTCCGAGCTCCTATGAAGAAGCAAAAGAACACAAAGAATGGTTAGCTGCTGTGGATGCTGAGATAGGGGCAATGGATAAGAATCATACTTGGGATGAAACTGAGCTTCCAAAGGGAAAGAAGGCAGTAAGTTCCAAGTGGGTATTTACAATCAAATATCAATCTAATGGGGAGATTGAGCGGTACAAAGCCAGATTGGTAGCCAGAGGTTTCACCCAGACATATGGAGCTGATTATACCGATACTTTTGCGCCAGTGGCAAAGCTTCACACAGTTAGGGTCATCTTGTCCTTAGCCACAAATCTATCATGGGATCTATGGCAAATGGACATGAAGAACGCCTTTCTTCAAGGAGAATTGGAAGAAGAAGTGTACATGACTCCACCACCTGGATTAGAACACTCAATCAGCCCCAGAAAAGTCCTAAGGTTAAGAAAGGCAATTTATGGTCTAAAGCAATCACCAAGGGCCTGGTATCATAAACTGAGCTTCACTCTTGTTGCTCGAGGATTTAGCCGGTCAGAAGCCGACCATACCTTGTTCACTCACCAGAGCTCCCGTGGGCTTATTGTGGTATTGGTTTATGTGGATGACTTGATCATCTCAGGTAGTGATCAAGTTGGGATTCAAGAAACCAAATCCTTCCTTAAGTCTGTTTTTGATATCAAGGACTTGGGAGAGCTTAAGTATTTCCTAGGGATAGAGATATGCAAGGAGACAAGAAAGCTAGGATCCAAACCAGCTAAGACCCCACTTGAAGATGGGTACAAGGTCAAGAGAAAGGGGGAGAAAGAAGATGATCCGCTTGACAAGCCATTTGAAGACCCAGCACAATATCGGCGCCTAGTTGGTAAGCTCATCTATTTGACTATTACACTGCCTGACTTATGTTTTGCTGTGAATCAGGTTAGCCAACATATGAAGGAACCAACCGTGCATCATTGGAACATGGTGGAAAGAATATTGAGATACATCAAAGGTTCACCTGGCCAAGGAATTTGGATGGGGAAGAATGGCAACACTGAGATAGTTGGATACTGCGATGCGGACTATGCGGGAGACACTATGGATAGGAAGTCTACAACTGGCTACTGTACTTTCATTGGAGGCAATCTAGTAACTTGGAAGTCTAAGAAGCAGAAGGTTGTGTCATGCTCAAGTGCGGAGTCAGAATATAGAGCAATGAGGAAGCTGACAAATGAAATAGTTTGGTTGAAGGCTCTTCTCAAGGATCTTGGCATAGAAACTTCAAGTCCCATCACAATGCATTGTGACAATCAGGCATCCATTCATATAGCAACCAATCCAGTATTTCACGAGAGGACCAAGCACATTGAGATTGACTGCCACAAAGTTAGAGAGAAGATCATAGAAGGAGTGATACTTCCATGTTACACCAAGAGTGAAGACCAGTTGGCTGACATCTTCACCAAGGCTGCTAGCCTCAAAGTTTGCAACCACATCCACAGCAAACTTAGGTTAGTAGACCTTACTCATCCTTGATAATACTTGCCTGTTCCGGGAAGACCACACTGTTTTTCCCTTACCAAGGTTTTGTCCCACTGGGTTTTCCTTGGTAAGGTTTTTAATGAGGTGGTAGTCCCGGTTCCCAAACTTAGCCTTCATTCCAACACTCCGGCTAAGTTTGAGGGGGAGTATTAATCAAGCTTATCATCAAGGGAGCTTAGGGAAGATGGTTGGATTTGGGTGTCCGTACAAGTCCGTACGGATCCGTACAAGTCCGTACAAGTCCGTACGGATCCGTACAAGGCCGTACAAGACCGTACAACCTTAGCGAGCCTCCGGAACATTTGAGGAAGCCTTCGAGAGTCTTCTAGAAGCTTGGAAACGTTTGGACCATGCACCAAGCCACTTGAGTGTCCAGGTGCATTGGCATCTTGTCCTTGGTCTTCCTTCTTATCCATTTGGTCAAGGAAGGGGCTGGAAACAGGCTGGCATGGTCA
Source organism: Cardamine chenopodiifolia (assembly GCA_963922655.1). Lineage (NCBI taxonomy): Eukaryota > Viridiplantae > Streptophyta > Magnoliopsida > Brassicales > Brassicaceae > Cardamine > Cardamine chenopodiifolia. The sequence continues at coordinate 6,030,058 of OZ000479.1, forward strand.
AGGACGCCCAAAGACTACACTCCTATTGGCTGGTTCAAATTAAAGTTAAACCTAGGTTCCCTTGTAATTCTCCTATAAATCTGCTATGTATTTCACAAAGATCAATAAGAAATTCTTCTCTAATATTCTACTATGGTGTTTCTTCTAGTTTATCTCAAAAGCTCTCATTTATAATCTCTAAAATCTAACACATACATCCAAGTGGACCAAATCAAAACATTTTTCATATATGGTAAAGGACTTAGGAAATACATTTTTACAATGTTTTCCTAAAATACAAGACTCACAAACCGAGTTATTAAACAAAATATTAGGCAATATTATTTCCAAGGCACGCGAGTGAGGATGTCCCAATCTAGCTTGCCATATTGCATTAGAACTACTACTTAAGCATGGATTAAAACTTGATAAAGTAGGATTGCTTGAAGAATCTTCTAACATCTATAAGTCTCCTTTTGTGTTTTCCTTCTCTGAGAACCTTTCCTGTCTTAGTATCCTAAAACTGGAAACTATTAGGCCTAAAGATAGCATAAGCATCAAGATCTGTAGTGGCTCTCTTAACCGATAAATAATTCGATGTGAAAGATGGCATGTAGAAAGCTGAGGAGCACTAATTTCTTCACTCTCATGGTCTTGACTAACCATTGGCTCCATTCCTCCTATTTCTTCTTCTTGATCATGAGCTTGGTCTTGATTACCATTATCCAAGTTGTTTGCTTCTTCTTCATAGTTATTTTAAGAATTTGGTCCTTCTTGTGGGTCATGATCTGGTTTCTCTTGATGAGAGTCTCTTGGAGCCGGATTTCCCAGATGATTGAGTAAGAACTCTAAGCTGGCGGCTCTATCTGAAGGAGAACGGGTTAGGTCTTTAACACTATCCCAATTTTGCTTCATGTCAAACTAACCCTGGTTTTCTATGAACTTTACCTCTCTTGAAACAAGGGTTCACTTCCGGATGGGGTCATAGCACTTATACCTCTTTTGAGTGGTAGAATAGCCTATGAATACACATCTTGTGCTTTTGGCTTCTAGTTTTGTCACTCTGAGTACCTGGGACAAATACAAAACACAAACACCCAAGAACTAGTAAGTTATTGATAAAGGGTTTATTGTGATAAAAAACTTTAAAGGGAGAGACGTCCTTTATGACTCTTGTTGGAATTCGGTAGATAAGATAACAAGCCGTCATGACTGCATCTCCCCAGAAGTTTCTTGGTAGGTTGGAATGGAGCATTATAGCTCTAGCTACTTTCATGACTGATTTTAATTAAGGGGGGGTTGTTAAATTTTTGTTCTAAATTTTCCTCTTCAAATTTTATTTTTTCTCATCAATTTGATCTGTTCTTATTAAAAAAACAGATCTGTAGGCCCAAAGATAGCATAAGCATCAAGATCTGTAGTGGCTCTCTTAACCGATAAAAAATTCGATGTGAAAGATGGCATGTAGAAAGCTGAGGAGCACTAATTTCTTCACTCCCATGGTCTTGACTAACCATTGGCTCTATTCCTCCTATTTCTTCTTCTTGATCATGAGCTTGGTCTTGATTACTATTATCCAAGTTGTTTGCTTCTTCTTCATTGTTATTTTAAGAATTTGGTCCTTCTTGTTGGTCATGATCTGGTTGCTCTTGATGAGTGTCTCTTGGAGCCGGATTTCCCAGATGATTGAGTAAGAACTCTAAGCTGGCGGCTCTATCTGAAGGAGAACGGGCTAGGTCTTTAACACAATCCCAATTTTGCTTCTTCTAAAAAGTAACCTTGGTTTTCTATGAACTTTACCTCTCTTGAAACCAGGGTTCAGTTCCGGATGGGGTCATAGCACTTATACCTCTTTTGAGTGGTACAATAGCCTATGAATACACATCTTGTGCTTTTTGCTTCTATTTTTGTCCCTCTGAGTACCTGGGACAAATATAGAACACAAACACCCAAGAACTCGTAAGTGATTGATAAAGGGTTTATTGTGATTAAAAACTTCAAAGGGAGAGACGACCTTTATGACTCTTGTTGTAATTCGGTAGATAAGATAGCAAGCCGTCATGACTGCATCTCCCCAGAAGTTTCTTGGTAGGTTGGAATGGAACATTATAGCTCTAGCTACTTTCATGAGATGTCTACTCTTTCTTTCAACTAAACCATTTTGTCGAGGTGTGTATTGGCAGTTCGTTTGGTGGATTATTCCATGCTTAGCTAGGTGTTCTATGAATTTGTGGCTTGTATATTCCCCTCCATTATCCGTTCGAAGTAACTTAACATTTGTTTTGAATTGATTAGTAATGTAGTTCTAAAAATTAATGAAAGCGTCGAATACTCTATATTTAGATGGCAGTAAGGTGATCCAAGTGTATTTCGATTTTTCATCAATAAATGTTACAAAGTACTTATTATTATCTCTTGATAAACATGGGGAAGTCCCTACATCCGAATGGACCAAATCAAAACATTTTTCATATATGGTAAAGGACTTAGGAAATACATTTTTACAATGTTTTCCTAAAATACAAGACTCACAAACCAAGTTATTAAACAAAATATTAGGCAATATTATTTCCAAAGCACGCGAGTGAGAATGTCCCAATCTAGCTTTCCATATTGCATTAGAACTAGCTTGCCATATTGCATTATAACTACTAGCTAAGCATGGATTAAAACTTGATAAAGTAGGATTGCTTGAAGAATCTTCTAACATCTATAAGTCTCCTTTTGTGTTTCCTTCTCCAAGAACCTTTTCGGTCTTAGTATCCTGATAATGGAAACTATTAAGCCCAAAGATAGCATAAGCATCAAGATGGCATGTAGAAAGCTGAGGAGCACTAATTTCTTCACTCTCACGGTCTTGACTAACCATTGGCTCCATTCCTCCTATTTCTTCTTCTTGATCATGAGCTTGGTCTTGATTACCATTATCCAAGTTGTTTGCTTCTTCTTCATTGTTATTTTAAGAATTTGGTCCTTGTGGGTCATAATCTGGTTGCTCTTGATGAGAGTTTCTTAGAGCCGCATTTCCAACATGATTGAGTAAGAACTCTAAGCTGGGGGCTCTATCTGAAGAAGAACGGGCTACGTCTTTAACACTATCCAAATTTCTCTTCTTGTCAAAGAAACCCTGGTTTTCTACGAACTTTACCTCTCTTGAAACAAGGGTTCACTTCCGGATGGGGTCATAGCACTTATACCTCTTTTGAGTGGTAGAATAGCCTATGAATACATATCTTGTGCTTTTGGCTTCTATTTTTGTCCCTCTGAGTACCAGGGACAAATACAAAACACAAACACCCACGAACTCGTAAGTGATTGATAAAGGGTTTATTGTGATTAAAAACTTCAAAGGGAGAGACGTCCTTTATGACTGTTGTTGGAATTCTATTGATAAGATAACAAGCCGTCATGACTACATCTCCCCAGAAGTTTCTTGGTAGGTTGGAATGGAACATTATAGCTCTAGATACTTTCATGAGATGCCTACTCTTTCTTTCAACTAAACCATTTTGTCGAGGTGTGTATTGGCAGTTCGTTTGGTGGATTATTCCATGCTTAGCTAGGTGTTCTATGAATTTGTGGCTTGTATATTCCCCTCCATTATCCGTTCGAAGTACCTTAACATTTGTTTTGAATTGATTAGTAATGTAGTTCTAAAAATTAATGAAAGCGTCGAATACTCTATATTTAGATGGCAGTAAGGTGATCCAAGTGTATTTCGATTTTTCATCAATAAATGTTACAAAGTACTTATTATTATCTCTTGATAAACATGGGGAAGTCCCTACATCCGAATGGACCAAATCAAAACATTTTTCATATATGGTAAAGGACTTAGGAAATACATTTTTACAATGTTTTCCTAAAATACAAGACTCACAAACCAAGTTATTAAACAAAATATTAGGCAATATTATTTCCAAAGCACGCGAGTGAGAATGTCCCAATCTAGCTTTCCATATTGCATTAGAACTAGCTTGCCATATTGCATTATAACTACTAGCTAAGCATGGATTAAAACTTGATAAAGTAGGATTGCTTGAAGAATCTTCTAACATCTATAAGTCTCCTTTTGTGTTTCCTTCTCCAAGAACCTTTCCGGTCTTAGTATCCTGATAATGGAAACTATTAAGCCCAAAGATAGCATAAGCATCAAGATGGCATGTAGAAAGCTGAGGAGCACTAATTTCTTCACTCTCACGGTCTTGACTAACCATTGGCTCCATTCCTCCTATTTCGTCTTATTGATCATGAGCTTGGTCTTGATTACTATTATCCAAGTTGTTTGCTTCTTCTTCATTGTTATTTTAAGAATTTGGTCCTTCTTGTGGGTCATGATCTGGTTGCTCTTGATGAGTGTCTCTTGGAGCCGGATTTCCCAGATGATTGAGTAAGAACTCTAAGCTGGCGGCTCTATCTGAAGGAGAACGGGCTAGGTCTTTAACACAATCCCAATTTTGCTTCTTCTAAAAAGTAACCTTGGTTTTCTATGAACTTTACCTCTCTTGAAACCAGGGTTCACTTCCGGATGGGGTCATAGCACTTATACCCCTTTGGAGTGGTAGAATAGCTTATGAATACACATCTTGTGCTTTTGGCTTCTATTTTTGTCCCTCTGAGTACCTGGGACCAATACAAAAAACAAACACCCAAGAACTCGTAAGTGATTGATAAAGGGTTTATTGTGATTAAAAACTTTAAAGGGAGAGACGTCCTTTATGACTCTTGTTGGAATTCGGTAGATAAGATAACAAGCCGTCATGACTGCATCTCCCCAGAAGTTTCTTGGTAGGTTGGAATAGAACATTATAGCTCTACCTACTTCTATGAGACGAATAATCTTTCTTTCAACTATACCATTTTGTTGAGTTGTGTATGGGCAGCTCATTTAGGAGATTATTCCATGCTTAGCTAGGTGTTCTTTGAACTTGTGGCTTGTAAATTCCCCTCCATTATCCGTTCGAAGGACCTTAACATTTGTTTTGAATTGATTAGTAATGTAGTTCTGAAAATTAATGAAAGTGTCAAATACTCTATCTTTAGATTGCAGTAAGGTGATCCAAGTGTATTTCGACTTTTCATGAATAAATGTCACAAAGTACTTATTATTTTCTCTTGATAAACATTAGGAAGTCCATACATCCGAGTGGACCAAATCAAAACGTTTTTCATATATGGTAGAGGACTTAGGAAATACATTTTTACAATTTTTTCCTAAAATACAAGACTCACAAACTACTAGCTTGCCATATTGCATTATAACTACTAGCTAAGCATGGATTAAAACTTGATAAAGTAGGATTGCTTGAAGAATCTTCTAACATCTATAAGTCTCCTTTTGTGTTTCCTTCTCCAAGAACCTTTCCGGTCTTAGTATCCTGATAATGGAAACTATTAAGCCCAAAGATAGCATAAGCATCAAGATGGCATGTAGAAAGCTGAGGAGCACTAATTTCTTCACTCTCACGGTCTTGACTAACCATTGGCTCCATTCCTCCTATTTCTTCTTATTGATCATGAGCTTGGTCTTGATTACTATTATCCAAGTTGTTTGCTTCTTCTTCATTGTTATTTTAAGAATTTGGTCCTTCTTGTGGGTCATGATCTGGTTGCTCTTGATGAGTGTCTCTTGGAGCCGGATTTCCCAGATGATTGAGTAAGAACTCTAAGCTGGCGGCTCTATCTAAAGGAGAACGGGTTAGGTCTTTAACACTATCCCAATTTTGCTTCTTCTAAAAAGTAACCATCGTTTTCTATGAACTTTACCTCTCTTGAAACCAGGGTTCACTTCCGGATGGGGTCATAGCACTTATACCCCTTTGGAGTGGTAGAATAGCTTATGAATACACATCTTGTGCTTTTGGCTTCTATTTTTGTCCCTCTGAGTACCTGGGACTAATACAAAACACAAACACCCAAGAACTCGTAAGTGATTGATAAAGGGTTTATTGTGATTAAAAACTTCAAAGGGAGAGACGTCCTTTATGACTCTTGTTGGAATTCGGTAGATAAGATAACAAGCCGTCATGACTGCATCTCCCCAAAAGTTTCTTGGTAGGTTGGAATGGAACATTATAGCTCTAGCTACTTTCATGAGATGCCTACTCTTTCTTTCAACTAAACCATTTTGTCGAGGTGTGTATTGGCAAATCGTTTGGTGGATTATTCCATGCTTAGCTAGGTGTGCTTTGAACTTGTGGCTTGTATATTCCCCTCCATTATCCGTTTGAAGTACCTTAACGATTGTTTTGAATTGATTAGTAATGTAGTTCTGAAAACTAATTAAAGTGCCAAATACTCTATCTTTAGATGGCATTAAGGTGATCCAAGTGTATTTCGATTTTTCATCAATAAATGTTACAAAGTACTTATTATTATCTCTTGATAAACATGGGGAAGTCCCTACATCCGAGTGGACCAAATCAAAACATTTTTCATATATGGTAAAGGACTTAGGAAACACATTTTTACAATGTTTTCCTAAAATATAAGACTCACAAACCGAGTTATTAAACAAAATATTAGGCAATATTATTTCCAAGGCACGCGAGTGAGGATGTCCCAATCTAGTTTGCCATATTGCATTAGAACTACTAGCTAAGCATGGATTAAAACTTGATAAAGTAGGATTGCTTGAAGAATCTTCTAACATCTATAAGTCTCCTTTTGTGTTTCTTTCTCCAAGAACCTTTCCGGTCTTAGTATCCTGAAAATGGAAACTATTAGGCCCAAAGATAGCATAAGCATCAAGATCTGTAGTGGCTCTCTTAACCGATAAAAAATTCGATGTGAAAGATGGCATGTAGAAAGCTGAGGGGCACTAATTTCTTCACTCTCATGGTCTTGACTAACCATTGGCTCCATTCCTCTTATTTCTTCTTCTTGATCATGAGCTTGGTCTTGATTACCATTATCCAAGTTGTTTGCTTCTTCTTCATTGTTATTTTAAGATATTGGTCCTTCTTGTGGGTCATGATCTTGTTGCTCTTGATGAGAGTGTCTTGGGGCCGGATTTCCCAGATGATTGAGTAAGAACTCTAAGCTGGCGGCTCTATCTGAAAGAGATCGGGCTAGGTCTTTAACACTATCCCAATTTTGCTTCTTCTAAAAAGTAACCATCGTTTTCTATGAACTTTACCTCTCTTGAAACTAGAGTTCACTTCCGGGTCGGGTCATAACACTTATACCCCTTTTGAGTGGTAGAATAGCTTATGAATACACATCTTGTGCTTTTGGCTTCTATTTTTGTCCCTCTGAGTACCTGGGACTAATACAAAACACAAACACCCAAGAACTCGTAAGTGATTGATAAAAGGTTTATTGTGATTAAAAACTTCAAAGGGAGAGACGTCCTTTATGAATCTTGTTGGAATTCGGTAGATAAGATAACAAGCCGTCATGACTGCATCTCTCCAGAAGTTTCTTGGTAGGTTGGAATGGAACATTATAGCTCTAGCTACTTTCATGAGATGCCTACTCTTTCTTTCAACTAAACCATTTTGTCGAGGTGTGTATTGGCAGTTCGTTTGGTGGATTATTCCATGCTTAGCTAGGTGTTCTATGAATTTGTGGCTTGTATATTCCCCTCCATTATCCGTTCGAAGTACCTTAACATTTGTTTTGAATTGATTAGTAATGTAGTTCTGAAAATTAACGAAAGCGTCAAATACTCTATCTTTAGATGGCATTAAGGTGATCCAAGTGTATTTCGACTTTTCATCAATAAATATTACAAAGTACTTATTATTATCTCTTGATAAACATGGAGAAGTCCCTACATCCGAGTGGACCAAATCAAAACATTTTTCATATATGGTAAAGGACTTAGGAAACACATTTTTACAATGTTTTCCTAAAATACAAGACTCACAAACCGAGTTATTAAACAAAATATTAGGCAATATTATTTCCAAGGCACGCGAGTGAGGATGTCCCAATCTAGCTTGCCATATTGCATTAGAACTACTAGCTAAGAATGGATTAAAATTTGATAGTGTAGGATTTCTTGAAGAATCTTCTAACATCTATAAGTCTCCTTTTGTGTTTCCTTCTCCAAGAACCTTTCCGATCTTAGTTTCCTGAAAATGGAAACTATTAGGCCCAAAGATGGCATAAGCATCAAGATCTGTAGTGGCTCTCTTAACCAATAAAAAATTCGATGTGAAAGATGGCATGTAGAAAGCTGAGGATCACTAATTTCTTCACTCTCATGGTCTTGACTAACCATTGGCTCCATTCCTCTTATTTCTTCTTCTTGATCATGAGCTAGGTCTTGATTACCATTATCCAAGTTGTTTGCTTCTTCTTCACTGTTATTTTAAGAATTCTGTCCTTCTTGTGGGTCATGATATGGTTGCTCTTGATGAGAGTCTCTTGGAGGCGGATTTCCCAGATGATTGAGTAAGAACTCTAAGCTGGTGGCTCTATCTAAAGGAGAACGGGCTAGCTCTTTAACACTATCCCAATTTTGCTTCTTCTAAAAAGTAACCATCGTTTTCTATGAACTTTACCTCTCTTGAAACTAGGGTTCACTTCCGGATGGGGTCATAGCACTTATACCCCTTTTGAGTGGTAGAATAGCTTATGAATACACATCTTGTGCTGTTGGCTTCTATTTTTGTCCCTCCGAGTACCTGGGACAAATACAAAACACAAACACCCAAGAACTCGTAAGTGATTGATAAAAGGTTTATTGTGATTAAAAACTTCATGGGAGAGACGTCCTTTATGACCCTTGTTGGAATTCGGTATATAAGATAGCAAGCCGTCATAACTGCATCTCCCCAGAAGTTTCTGGGTAGGTTGGAATGGAACATTATAGCTCTAGTTACTTTCATGAGATGCCTATTCTTTCTTTCAACTACATTATTTTGTTGAGGTGTGTATTGGTAGTTCGTTTGGTGGATTATTCCATGCTTAGCTAGGTGTTCTTTGAACTTGTGGCTTGTAAATTCCCCTCCATTATCCGTTCGAAGGACCTTAACATTTGTTTTGAATTGATTAGTAATGTAGTTCTGAAAATTAATGAAAGTGTCAAATACTCTATCTTTAGATTGCAGTAAGGTGATCCAAGTGTATTTCGACTTTTCATGAATAAATGTTACAAAGTACTTATTATTTTCTCTTGATAAACATGGGGAAGTCCATACATCCGAGTGGACCAAATCAAAACGTTTTTCATATATGGTAAAGGACTTAGGAAACACATTTTTACAATGTTTTCCTAAAATACAAGACTCACAAACCGAGTTATTAAACAAAATATTAGGCAATATTATTTCCAAGGCACGCGAGTGAGGATGTCCCAATCTATCTTGCCATATTGCATTAGAACTACTAGCTAAGCATGGATTAAAACTTGATAAAGTAGGATTGCTTGAAGAATCTTCTAACATCTATAAGTCTCCTTTTGTGTTTCCTTCTCCAAGAACCTTTCCGGTCTTAGTATCCTGAAAATGGAAACTATTAGGCCCAAAGATAGCATAAGCATCAAGATCTGTAGTGGCTCTCTTAACTGATAAAAAATTCGATGTGAAAGATGGCAATTAGAAAGCTGAGGAGCACTAATTTCTTCACTCTCATGGTCCTGACTAACCATTGGCTCAATTCCTCCTATTTCTTCTTCTTGATCATGAGCTTGGTCTTGATTACCGTTATCCAAGTTGTTTGCTTCTTCTTCATTGTTATTTTAAGAATTTGGTACTTCTTGTGGGTCATGATCTGGTTGCTCTTGATGAGAGTGTCTTGGAGACGGATTTCCCAGATGATTGAGTAAGAACTCTAAGCTAACGGCTCTATCTAAAGGAGAACAGGCTAGTTCTTTAACACTATCCCAATTTTGCTTCTTGTCAAAGTAACCCTGGTTTTCTATAATCTTTACCTCTCTTGAAACCAGGGTTCCGTTCCGGATGGGGTCATAGCACTTATACCTCTTTTGAGTGGTACAATAGCCTATGAATACACATCTTGTGCTTTTTGCTTCTATTTTTGTCCCTCTGAGTACCTGGGACTAATACAGAACACAAACACCCAAGAACTCGTAAGTGATTGATAAAGGGTTTATTGTGATTAAAAACTTCAAAGGGAGAGACGACCTTTATGACTCTTGTTGTAATTCGGTAGATAAGATAGCAAGCCGTCATGACTGCATCTCCCCAGAAGTTTCTTGGTAGGTTGGAATGGAACATCATAGCTCTAGCTACTTCCATGAGATGAATATTCTTTCTTTCAACTACACCATTTTGTTGAGGTGTGTATGGGTAGCTCGTTTGGGAGATTATTCCATGCTTAGCTAGGTGTTCTTTGAACTTGTGGCTTGTAAATTCCCCTCCATTATCCGTTCGAAGTACCTTAACATTTGTTTTGAATTGATTAGTAATGTAGTTCTGAAAATTAATGAAAGTGTCAAATACTCTATCTTTAGATTGCAGTAAGGTGATCCAAGTGTATTTCGACTTTTCATGAATAAATGTTACAAAGTACTTATTATTTTCTCTTGATAAACATTGGGAAGTCCATACATCCGAGTGGACCAAATCAAAACGTTTTTCATATATGGTAGAGGACTTAGGAAATACATTTTTACAATGTTTTCCCAAAATACAAGACTCACAAACCGAGTTATTAATAAAATATTAGGCAATATTGTTTCCAAGGCACGCGAGTGAGGATGTCCCAATCTTGTTTGCCACATTGCATTAGAACTACTAGCTAAGCATGGATTAAAACTTGATAAAGTAGGATTGCTTGAAGAATCTTCTAACATCTATAAGTCTCCTTTTGTGTTTCATTCTCCAAAAACCTTTCCGGTCTTAGTATCTTGAAAATGGAAACTATTAGGCCCAAAGATAGCATAAGCATCAAGATCTGTAGTGGCTCTCTTAACCGATAAAAAATTCGATGTGAAAGATGGCATGTAGAAAGCTGAGGAGCACTAATTTCTTCACTCTCATGGTCTTGACTAACCATTGGTTCCATTCCTCCTATTTCTTCTTCTTGTTCATGAGCTTGGTCTTGATTACCATTATCCAAGTTGTTTGCTTCTTCTTCATTGTTATTTTAAGAATTTGGTCCATCTTGTGGGTCATGATCTTGTTGCTCTTGATGAGAGTCTCTTGGAGCCGGATTTCCCAGATGATTGAGTAAGAACTCTAAGCTGGCGGCTCTATCTAAAGGAGAACGGGTTAGGTCTTTAACACTATCCCAATTTTGCTTCTTCTAAAAAGTAACCATCATTTTCTATGAACTTTACCTCTCTTGAAACCAGGGTTCACTTCCGGATGGGGTCATAGCACTTATACCCCTTTTGAGTGGTAGAATAGCTTATGAATACACATCTTGTGCTTTTGGCTTCTATTTTTGTCCCTCTGAGTACCTGGGACTAATACAAAACACAAACACCCAAGAACTCGTAAGTGATTGATAAAGGGTTTATTGTGATTAAAAACTTCAAAGGGAGAGACGTCCTTTATGAATCTTGTTGGAATTCGGTAGATTAGATAACAAGCCGTCATGACTGCATCTCCCCAGAAGTTTCTTGGTAGGTTGGAATGGAACATTATAGCTCTAGCTACTTTCATGAGATGCCTACTCTTTCTTTCAACTAAACCATTTTGTCGAGGTGTGTGTTGGCAGTTCGTTTGGTGGATTATTCCATGCTTAGCTAGATGTTCTATGAATTTGTGGCTTGTATATTCCCCTCCATTATCCGTTCAAAGTACCTTAACATTTGTTTTGAATTGATTAGTAATGTAGTTCTAAAAATTAATGAAAGCGTCAAATACTCTATCTTTAGATGGCATTAAGGTGATCCAAGTGTATTTCGACTTTTCATCAATAAATGTTACAAAGTACTTATTATTATCTCTTGATAAACATGGGGAAGTCCCTACATCCGAGTGGACCAAATCAAAACATTTTTCATATATGGTAAAGGACTTAGGAAACACATTTTTACAATGTTTTCCTAAAATACAAGACTCACAAACCGAGTTATTAAACAAAATATTAGGCAATATTATTTCCAAGGCACGCGAGTGAGGATGTCCCAATCTAGCTTGCCATATTGCATTAGAACTACTAGCTAAGAATGGATTAAAATTTGATAGTGTAGGATTGCTTGAAGAATCTTCTAACATCTATAAGTCTCCTTTTGTGTTTCCTTCTCCAAGAACCTTTCCGGTCTTAGTTTCCTGAAAATGGAAACTATTAGGCCCAAAGATGGCATAAGCATCAAGATCTGTAGTGGCTCTCTTAACCAATAAAAAATTCGATGTGAAAGATGGCATGTAGAAAGCTTAGGATCGCTAATTTCTTCACTCTCATGGTCTTGACTAACCATTGGCTCCATTCCTCTTATTTCTTCTTCTTGATTATGAGCTAGGTCTTGATTACCATTATCCAAGTTGTTTGCTTCTTCTTCACTGTTATTTTAAGAATTCTGTCCTTCTTGTGGGTCATGATATGGTTGCTCTTGATGAGAGTCTCTTGGAGGCGGATTTCCCAGATGATTGAGTAAGAACTCTAAGCTGGTGGCTCTATCTAAAGGAGAACGGGCTAGGTCTTTAACACTATCCCAATTTTGCTTCTTCTAAAAAGTAACCATCGTTTTCTATGAACTTTACCTCTCTTGAAAGTAGGGTTCACTTCCGGATGGGGTCATAGCACTTATACCCCTTTTGAGTGGTAGAATAGCTTATGAATACACATCTTGTGCTGTTGGCTTCTATTTTTGTCCCTCCGAGTACCTGGGACAAATACAAAACACAAACACCCAAGAACTCGTAAGTGATTGATAAAAGGTTTATTGTGATTAAAAACTTCAAAGGGAGAGACGTCCTTTATGACTCTTGTTGGAATTCGGTAGATAAGATAGCAAGCCGTCATGACTGCATCTCCCCAGAAGTTTCTTGGTAGGTTGGAATGGAACATCATAGCTCTAGCTACTTCCATGAGATGCCTACTCTTTCTTTCGACTAAACCATTTTGTCGAGGTGTGTATTGGCAGTTCGTTTGGTGGATTATTCCATGCTTAGCTAGGTGTTCTATGAATTTGTGGCTTGTATATTCCCCTCCATTATCCGTTCGAAGTACCTTAACATTTGTTTTGAATTGATTAGTAATGTAGTTCTGAAAATTAATGAAAGCGTCAAATACTCTATCTTTAGATGGCATTAAGGTGATCCAAGTGTATTTCGACTTTTTATCAATAAATGTTACAAAGTACTTATTATTATCTCTTGATAAACATGGGGAAGTCCCTACATCCGAGTGGACCAAATCAAAACATTTTTCATATATGGTAAAGGACTTAGGAAACACATTTTTACAATGTTTTCCTAAAATACAAGACTCACAAACCGAGTTATTAAACAAAATATTAGGCAATATTATTTCCAAGGCACGCGAGTGAGGATGTCCCAATCTAGCTTGCCATATTGCATTAGAACTACTAGCTAAGCATGGATTAAAATTTGATAGTGTAGGATTGCTTGAAGAATCTTCTAACATCTATAAGTCTCCTTTTGTGTTTCCTTCTCCAAGAACCTTTCCGGTCTTAGTTTCCTGAAAATGGAAACTATTAGGCCCAAAGATGGCATAAGCATCAAGATCTGTAGTGGCTCCCTTAACCAATAAAAAATTCGATGTGAAAGATGGCATGTAGAAAGCTGAGGAGCACTAATTTCTTCACTCTCATGGTCTTGACTAACCATTGGCTCCATTCCTCTTATTTCTTCTTCTTGATCGTGAGCTAGGTCTTGATTCCCATTATCCAAGTTGTTTGCTTCTTCTTCACTGTTATTTTAAGAATTCTGTCCTTCTTGTGGGTCATGATATGGTTGCTCTTGATGAGAGTCTCTTGGAGGCGGATTTCCCAAATGATTGAGTAAGAACTCTAAGCTGGTGGCTCTATCTAAAGGAGAACGGGCTAGGTCTTTAACACTATCCCAATTTTGCTTCTTCTAAAAAGTAACCATCGTTTTCTATGAACTTTACCGCTCTTGAAACTAGGGTTCACTTCCGGATGGGGTCATAGCACTTATACCCCTTTTGAGTGGTAGAATAGCTTATGAATACACATCTTGTGCTTTTGGCTTCTATTTTTGTCCCTCCGAGTACCTGGGACAAATACAAAACACAAACACCCAAGAACTCGTAAGTGATTGATAAAAGGTTTATTGTGATTAAAAACTTCAAAGGGAGAGACGTCCTTTATGACTCTTGTTGGAATTCGGTAGATAAGATAGCAAGCCGTCATAACTGCATCTCCCCAGAAGTTTCTGGGTAGGTTGGAATGGAACATTATAGCTCTAGTTACTTTCATGAGATGCCTATTCTTTCTTTCAACTACATTATTTTGTTGAGGTGTGTATTGGCAGTTCGTTTGGTGGATTATTCCATGCTTAGCTAGGTGTTCTTTGAACTTGTGGCTTGTATATTCCCCTCCATTATCCGTTTGAAGTACCTTAACATTTGTTTTGAATTGATTAGTAATGTAGTTCTAAAAACTAATTAAAGCGTCAAATACTCTATCTTTAGATGGCATTAAGGTGATCCAAGTGTATTTCGATTTTTCATCAATAAATGTTACAAAGTACTTATTATTATCTCTTGATAAACATGGGGAAGTCCCTACATCCGAGTGGACCAAATCAAAACATTTTTCATATATGGTAAAGGACTTAGGAAACACATTTTTACAATGTTTTCCTAAAATACAAGACTCACAAACCGAGTTATTAAACAAAATATTAGGCAATATTATTTCCAAGGCACGCGAGTGAGGATGTCCGAATCTAGTTTGCCATATTGCATTAGAACTACTAGCTAAGCATGGATTAAAACTTGATAAAGTAGGATTGCTTGAAGAATCTTCTAACATCTATAAGTCTCCTTTTGTGTTTCTTTCTCCAAGAACCTTTCCGGTCTTAGTATCCTGAAAATGGAAACTATTAGGCCCAAAGATAGCATAAGCATCAAGATCTGTAGTGGCTCTCTTAACCGATAAAAAATTCGATGTGAAAGATGGCATGTAGAAAGCTGAGGGGCACGAATTTCTTCACTCTCATGGTCCTGACTAACCATAGGCTCCATTCCTCCTATTTCTTCTTCTTGATCATGAGCTTGATCTTGATTACTATTATCCAAGTTGTTTGCTTCTTCTTCATTGTTATTTTAAGAATTTGGTCCATCTTGTGGGTCATGATCTGGTTGATCTTGATGAGAGTGTCTTGGGGCCGGATTTCCCAGATGATTGAGTAAGAACTCTAAGCTGGCGGCTCTATCTGAAAGAGATCGGGCTAGGTCTTTAACACTATCCCAATTTTGCTTCTTCTAAAAAGTAACCATCGTTTTCTATGAACTTTACCTCTCTTGAAACTAGGGTTCACTTCCGGATGGGGTCATAGCACTTATACCTCTTTTGAGTGGTAGAATAGCTTATGAATACACATCTTGTGCTTTTGGCTTCTATTTTTGTCCCTCTGAGTACCTGGGACTAATACAAAACACAAACACCCAAGAACTCGTAAGTGATTGATAAAGGGTTTATTGTGATTAGGGAGAGACGTCCTTTATGAATCTTGTTGGAATTCGGTAGATAAGATAACAAGCCGTCATGACTGCATCTCCCCAGAAGTTTCTTGGTAGGTTGGAATGGAACATTATAGCTCTAGCTACTTTCATGAGATGCCTACTCTTTCTTTCAACTAAACCATTTTGTCGAGGTGTGTATTGGCAGTTCGTTTGGTGGATTATTCCATGCTTAGCTAGGTGTTCTATGAATTTGTGGCTTGTATATTCCCCTCCATTATCCGTTTGAAGTACCTTAACATTTGTTTTGAATTGATTAGTAATGTAGTTCTGAAAATTAATGAAAGCGTCAAATACTCTATCTTTAGATAGCATTAAGGTGATCCAAGTGTATTTCGACTTTTCATCAATAAATGTTACAAAGTACTTATTATTATCTCTTGATAAACATGGGGAAGTCCCTACATCCGAGTTGACCAAATCAAAACATTTTTCATATATGGTAAAGGACTTAGGAAACACATTTTTACAATGTTTTCCTAAAATACAAGACTCACAAACCGAGTTATTAAACAACATATTAGGCAATATTATTTCCAAGGCACGCGAGTTAGGATGTCCCAATCTAGCTTGCCATATTGCATTAGAACTACTAGCTAAGAATGGATTAAAATTTGATAGTGTAGGATTGCTTGAAGAATCTTCTAACATCTATAAGTCTCCTTTTGTGTTTCCTTCTCCAAGAACCTTTCTGGTCTTAGTTTCCTGAAAATGGAAACTATTAGGCCCAAAGATGGCATAAGCATCAAGATCTGTAGTGGCTCTCTTAACCAATAAAAAATTCGATGTGAAAGATGGCATGTAGAAAGCTGAGGATCACTAATTTCTTCACTCTCATGGTCTTGACTAACCATTGGCTCCATTCCTCTTATTTCTTCTTCTTGATTATGAGCTAGGTCTTGATTACCATTATCCAAGTTGTTTGCTTCTTCTTCACTGTTATTTTAAGAATTCTGTCCTTCTTGTGGGTCATGATATGGTTGCTCTTGATGAGAGTCTCTTGGAGGCGGATTTCCCAGATGATTGAGTAAGAACTCTAAGCTGGTGGCTCTATCTAAAGGAGAACGGGCTAGGTCTTTAACACAATCCCAATTTTGCTTCTTCTAAAAAGTAACCATCGTTTTCTATGAACTTTACCTCTCTTGAAAGTAGGGTTCACTTCCGGATGGGGTCATAGCACTTATACCCCTTTTGAGTGGTAGAATAGCTTATGAATACACATCTTGTGCTGTTGGCTTCTATTTTTGTCCCTCCGAGTACCTTGGACAAATACAAAACACAAACACCCAAGAACTCGTAAGTGATTGATAAAAGGTTTATTGTGATTAAAAACTTCAAAGGGAGAGACGTCCTTTATGACTCTTGTTGGAATTCGGTAGATAAGATAAAAAGCCGTCATAACTGCATCTCCCAAGAAGTTTCTGGGTAGGTTGGAATGGAACATTATAGCTCTAGCTACTTTCATGAGATGCCTATTCTTTCTTTCAACTAAACCATTTTGTCGAGGTGTGTATTGGCAGTTCGTTTGGTAGATTATTCCATGCTTAGCTAGGTGTTCTATGAAATTGTGGCTTGTATATTCCCCTCCAATATCCGTTCGAAATACCTTAACATTTGTTTTGAATTGATTAGTAATGTAGTTCTGAAAATTAATGAAAGCGTCAAATACTCTATCTTTAGATGGCATTAAGGTGATCCAAGTGTATTTCGACTTTTCATCAATAAATGTTACAAAGTACTTATTATTATCTCTTGATAAACATGGGGAAGTCCCTACATCCGAGTGGACCAAATCAAAACATTTTTCATATATGGTAAAGGACTTAGGAAACACATTTTTACAATGTTTTCCTAAAATACAAGACTCACAAACCGAGTTATTAAACAAAATATTAGGCAATATTATTTCCAAGGCACGCGAGTGAGGATGTCCCAATCTAGCTTGCCATATTGCATTAGAACTACTAGCTAAGCATGGATTAAAACTTGATAAAGTAGGATTGCTTGAAGAATCTTCTAACATCTATAAGTGATGTGATCATGGATAGCTCACGGAGGTCGCTTGAAGCCGAGGACGCCTTGACCATGCCAAGTGGACCAATGACAAGATCACATGCCAAAGAGTTCCAGAAAGCAATCAGTGGATTACTCACTCAAGCTCATTCGCCAAAGCACCAGCTCGAAGACATGGATAAGAAAATCGTCTTGGTTGCTCGAGTGGACTGAAACGGGTGATCCATTTGTACTCTTTTCCCTAGCCTTTGGTTTTATCCCAATGGGTTTTCCAAAGGAAGGTTTTGATGAGGCAAATGGGTCATTCCAATCTATCTAAGTCCATAAGAGAGTCCAAGGTAGTTTCAGTCCTAGATCACCTAAATAGTTTCAAGTCCAAAGACCAATAAATTGGGATTTTGTCTTCAGTTCTTTCAAGCCCAAAGGAGGATCAATTTGGCCCAAATAATTGTCTCCTAAGAAGAATAAAGTCGTCCATAATGAGAAGAACTAGGCGCTTGGAGAGCTGAAGAGTTTCCCGGGTTTTAGTTAATGTCATTTTAATTTTCTCGTCTTTAATTCTCGACTTTTTCTTTACTCCAACTTTTCCTTTAAAACTCTTGTTCTTTGTTCAGAATAATGATCCACCTTTTTTTTATAAAATATTGAGAGTGATTTCTCTTGTGTTCGTTGAAGAACATTTTCCGATTGTTTGGTGTGTAATATCCTTCAATCAAACCGATTCAACGGTGTGTCATATCCGTGAATCAAACCTTGGCGTTCTTGAGTGTGTCATATCTCGAGAAATTCATTGAGGAAATATCAGAGGTCTTCCGCAACCTTTGTGTGATCCATTCCTTCCATCCTTTCACGATTACCCCTCGAAAGTGCGAATTCTCGGGAAGATTCATATCATTTGGTATCAGAGCCAACTTTCGGGATCGGTATTCGTTTCTATCATCTTTTCATCATAGAATTTTCAGTTTTCTCTTGTCTTTCTGTTCTGTTCTTGATCGGATCAATCTTGTTAGGAATCAGAATTAAGCTTAGTCGCTAGAATTGATTATCATTTAGGCGATTTTGATTTTGATCTTTTTCTGTTTAATCTCTATTTTTAGTTCTAGTATTTGATCAGTTTGATATTAAAAAAAAAGAAAGAAGCAATAAAAAAAAAAGAAGAAACTGATCGGACAAAAAAAAAAAAAAAAAAGTTAAGTCTGATTTTAATTAAGGGGGGGTTGTTAAATTTTTGTTCTAAATTTTCCTCTTCAAAATTTATTTTTTCTGATCAATTTGATCTGTTCTTATTAAAAAAAAAAAAACACTAAAGTCTTTTCTTTCTATCTTAATTCAATCAATTTCGTTTTGAGTTGTTGGAATTGTTCATCGGATTTGATCGGTTTTGTTCGATACGAACCATTGAAGAAATCACTGAGAGAGGACATCTTGAGTGTTGAATGTGGAGTGAATAAAAAGGAGAGAAACACTTGTGAGGATCGACTTTTTATTACTAACGGTTTGTTAAGTGTGCAGGGAAAAATTATTATGTCTAATCACGAAAGCGATGTTGAGAACACTAACCGAGCACGAGGAGCAAGAAACAATAACAATCTGGACGTGCAAGCCCTTATGGGAGAGATGAGGCGATTGTTGAGGCGTGAGATGGAAGCAGTCAATGAAAAGATCAATACGATTCAAGAATCCGTTAATCAAGGATTGCCTCAAAATACTGCTGGTAGAAGAAGAAGACAACAACCTCAAGAAGAAGATGAAGAGGACGAGTTGAATTACTACAGCAGAGGTAGTCAAGCTTCTAATCGGAGTCGAAGAAGGCCGAGACGTGTAAGAGAAGCTGGGGTTCGAAATGAGGACAATCTCAGTGGACTGAAGTTGAAGATACCACCATTTCATGGGAAGAATGATCCAGACGCCTACTTGGAGTGGGAGAAAAAAATTGAGCTCGTGTTTGATTGTCAAAATTATCCGGAGCAAAAGAAAGTTCAAGTAGCGGCGACGGAATTTTATGACTATGCTATTAATTGGTGGGATCAGATCGTGACAAGTAGAAGACGCAACAGTGAACCGCCCGTAGTCACTTGGGAAGAGATGAAAAATCTGATGAGGAAGAGATTTGTTCCTAGCCACTACCATCGGGAGTTACATCAAAAGCTTAGGCGATTAACTCAGGGCAGTAAGAGTGTGGAGGATTATTTTCAAGAAATGGAGTCCCTAATGATCAAAGCTGATATAGATGAAGATGCTGAGGCAACAATGGCAAGGTTCTTGAGTGGGTTGGCTCGAGATATACAAGATAGAATGGAGCTTCAAACATATGCTGATTTGGAGGAAATGCTCCATAAGGCTGTTTTGGTTGAACAACAAATTAAGAGGAGGGGTACTTCTAGGCTTTCCTATGGAGCTGGAGCAGCCAATGCTAGGACGAGTTACAGCCGAGAAGATAAGTCTGTTGTTAAGCCAAAATCCGACCCTAAGCCTTACGCCAATACTCAAGACGCCAAAGGAAAAGCTGTGGCGACTTCGTCTAGAAACCGGGACGTTAAATGTTTCAAGTGTCAAGGGAGAGGACATTACGCCAATGAGTGCACCAATAGAAGGACTATGATCCTATTGGATAATGGCGAGATTGAAACTGAGGAGGAAGAGCTTGAAAGTGATAGTGAGACCGAGGAAGCTGACATAGAGTTACCAGCCACCGGAGAATTATTGGTAACAAGACGTTCCTTGAGTATTCAAGTTAAGGATACTGTCCAAGAGCAGCGGGAGAACTTATTTCACACGAGATGCTTGGTACAAGGTAAAGTTTGCAGCCTTATTATTGATGGTGGGAGCTGTACTAATGTGGCTAGTGAAACAATGGTGAAGAAGTTAGGGTTGGAAGTTAAGATGCATCCAAAACCTTATGAGCTTCAATGGCTAAATGATGCTGGCGAGATGACGGTGAGCAGCCAAGTATTGGTTCCTATAACCATAGGCAAGTATGAGGACGAAATTCTTTGTGATATTTTACCTATGGAGGTGGGCCACATCTTGCTTGGAAGACCTTGCAGTTTGATAGAAGGGTCTTACATGACGGTTTTACTAATCGATACTCATTTGAGAACAATGGCCGAAAGACGATACTTGCTCCATTAACACCACAAGAAGTTCATCAAGATCAACTTCAGCTGAAACAACAAGGAAAAACCATTGTGAGTGAATCCCTAAACACACCACCTCAAAATAAAAACGAGAGTTTGAGAAAAACCAAGAAAAAGGCCTGTGAGAGTAAACCCGTGAGGCATTCAAACTTCTTTGTGAGGTCTAATGTGGTTAAGAGAGCTCTGTTCTCTAAACAACCCGTTCTCTTATTTATTTACAAAGAAGCTTTGCTGAACCTTACTAACCCCGTACCAGATTTGCCGAGTAAAATTACTTCTATTTTGCAGGATTTTGAAGACGTCTTTCCAGAAGAAAACCCCAAGGGATTGCCGCCTATTCGTGGGATTGAGCACCAGATCGATTTTGTGCCGGGAGCTTCACTTCCTAACAGGCCAGCGTATAGAACCAACCCAGTTGAGACTAAGGAGCTTCAAAAGCAAGTGAGTGAGCTGATGGACAAAGGATACATCCGAGAGAGCATGAGCCCTTGTGCTGTGCCGGTGCTGCTCGTTCCAAAGAAGAACGGAACTTGGAGGATGTGCATTGATTGCCGAGCCATCAACAATATCACTGTAAAGTATCGCCATCCTATCCCTCGTTTAGATGATATGTTAGATGAGCTTCATGGTTCTAGCATATTTTCGAAAATAGATCTTAAAAGTGGATACCATCAAATTAGGATGAAAGAGGGTGATGAATGGAAAACTGCGTTTAAAACTAAACATGGCTTGTATGAATGGTTAGTTATGCCATTTGGATTAACAA
The DNA here is from genome assembly GCA_963922655.1 of Cardamine chenopodiifolia. Lineage (NCBI taxonomy): Eukaryota > Viridiplantae > Streptophyta > Magnoliopsida > Brassicales > Brassicaceae > Cardamine > Cardamine chenopodiifolia. The sequence continues at coordinate 6,051,544 of OZ000479.1, forward strand.
ATGCACCTAGTACTTTCATGAGGTTGATGAATCATGTTTTGAGGAGCTTCATTGGAATTTTTGTTGTTGTTTACTTTGATGATATCTTAGTCTACAGCAAAAATTTAGAAGAACATGTTAAGCATCTAGAAGCGGTTTTGATGGTACTTAGGAAAGAAAAACTGTATGCTAATCTGAAGAAATGCACTTTTTGTACGGATAACGTTGTGTTTCTAGGCTTTGTTATAAGTGTAGATGGCATCAAAGTGGACGAAGAGAAGGTTAGAGCTGTCCGCGAATGGCCCAGTCCAAAAACCATAGGAGACGTGAGGAGTTTCCATGGGCTTGCGGGATTCTATCGAAGATTTGTGAAAGATTTCAGTACCATAGCTGCTCCTCTCACTGAAGTGATCAAGAAAAGTGTAGGATTTAAATGGGAGAATGCACAAGAAGAATGTTCCAAGCGTTAAAGGATAAACTCACCAATGCACCACTTTTATCTTTACCGAATTTTCTTAAAACTTTTGAAATTGAGTGTGATGCATCTGGTGTAGGTATTGGAGCTGTCTTGATGCAAGAGAAGAAGCCCATAGCCTTTTTTAGTGAGAAGCTTGGAGGAGCTACGCTGAACTATCCAACCTACGACAAGGAGTTGTATGCGCTAGTCCGAGCCTTGCAAACGTGGGAACACTACCTCTGGCCAAAGGAGTTTGTCATTCATACTGACCACGAGTCTTTGAAGCATTTAAAGGGTCAGCATAAGCTCAACAAGAGGCATGCTAGGTGGGTAGAGTTTATCGAAACATTTCCCTATGTGATAAAGTACAAACAAGGTAACGAAAACGTAGTTGCTGATGCCTTATCTTGAAGGTATGCCTTGATTTCTACTTTGGATGCTAAATTATTGGGATTTGAACACCTTAAAGATCTTTATCAAGGTGATTCTGATTTTCAAGATAATTACAAGTCTTGTGAGAAGTTTGCTTTTGGGAAATATTTTAGGCATGACGGCTTTCTTTTCTTTGAAAATCGTTTGTGTGTGCCTAATTGTTCTTTGAGAGACTTGCTAGTTAGGGAGGCACATGGAGGAGGCTTGATGGGGCATTTTGGGATCGCCAAGACTTTAAAAGTGATGCAAGAACACTTCTACTAGCCGCAAATGAAGAGAGACGTGGAAAGAATCTGCGGGAGATGTGTTACGTGCAAACAAGCCAAATCGAAGGTACAGTCCCAAGGTATGTACACGCCCTTGCCTATTCCTGATCAGCCTTGGACTGACATTTCTATGGATTTTGTGCTTGGATTACCTAGAACTAGGACTGGAAAGGATTCAATTTTTGTGGTTGTCGATAGGTTCTCTAAAATGGCACATTTTCTTGCTTGTCATAAAACTGATGATGCTTCTCACATAGCTGACTTGTTCTTTAAAGAAATAGTTCGACTGCATGGAATGCCTAGGACTATAGTCAGTGATAGAGACACGAAGTTCTTGAGTTATTTTTGAAAAACGCTTTGGTCTAAGCTAGGAACTAAGTTGCTGTTTTCAACTACTTGCCATCCTCAATCCGATGGTCAAACTGAAGTAGTTAATAGAACTTTGTCTACCTTGTTGCGTGCCTTGATTAAAAAGAACTTGAAAACTTGGGAAGAATGCTTGCCACATGTTGAATTTGCTTATAATCGATCAGTGCATTCCGCCACAAAGTTTTCTCCTTTTGAAATCGTTTATGGCTTTAATCCTTTGTCTCCTTTGGATCTAACCCCATTGCCTTTGAGTGAAAGAGCAAACTTGGATGGGAAAAAGAAAGCTGAACTTGTTAAACAGATCCATGAGAAAGCGAAGCACAACATCGAAGAGAAGACAAAGTTGTACGCCAAACAAGCTAACAAGAGCAGGCGCAAGATGATTTTTGAGGAAGGAGACGACGTTTGGATACATCTAAGGAAGGAAAGATTTCCGGCTGAGAGGAAGTCCAAGCTTATGCCAAGAATTGACGGTCCATTTAGAATTACAAAGAAGATCAACGATAATGCTTATCAACTCGATCTCCAAGGTAAGTACAATGTAAGTTCAAGCTTCAATGTTTCTGACTTAATCCCTTTTGTTGCAGATGAACCAGATTTGAGGACAAATCCTTTTCAAGAGAGAGGGGATGATGTGATCATGGATAGCTCACGGAGGTCGCTTGAAGCCGAGGACGCCTTGACCATGCCAAGTGGACCAATGACAAGATCACATGCCAAAGAGTTCCAGAAAGCAATCAGTGGATTACTCACTCAAGCTCATTCGCCAAAGCACCAGCTCGAAGACATGGATAAGAAAATCGTCTTGGTTGCTCGAGTGGACTGAAACGGGTGATCCATTTGTACTCTTTTCCCTAGCCTTTGGTTTTATCCCAATGGGTTTTCCAAAGGAAGGTTTTGATGAGGCAAATGGGTCATTCCAATCTATCTAAGTCCATAAGAGAGTCCAAGGTAGTTTCAGTCCTAGATCACCTAAATAGTTTCAAGTCCAAAGACCAATAAATTGGGATTTTGTCTTCAGTTCTTTCAAGCCCAAAGGAGGATCAATTTGGCCCAAATAATTGTCTCCTAAGAAGAATAAAGTCGTCCATAATGAGAAGAACTAGGCGCTTGGAGAGCTGAAGAGTTTCCCGGGTTTTAGTTAATGTCATTTTAATTTTCTCGTCTTTAATTCTCGACTTTTTCTTTACTCCAACTTTTCCTTTAAAACTCTTGTTCTTTGTTCCGAATAATGATCCACCTTTTTTTTATAAAATATTGAGAGTGATTTCTCTTGTGTTCGTTGAAGAACATTTTCCGATTGTTTGGTGTGTAATATCCTTCAATCAAACCGATTCAACGGTGTGTCATATCCGTGAATCAAACCTTGGCGTTCTTGAGTGTGTCATATCTCGAGAAATTCATTGAGGAAATATCAGAGGTCTTCCGCAACCTTTGTGTGTCCATTCCTTCCATCCTTTCACGATTACCCCTCGAAAGTGCGAATTCTCGGGAAGATTCATATCATTTGGTATCAGAGCCAACTTTCGGGATCGGTATTCGTTTCTATCATCTTTTCATCATAGAATTTTCAGTTTTCTCTTGTCTTTCTATTCTGTTCTTGATCGGATCAATCTTGTTAGGAATCAGAATTAAGCTTAGTCGCTAGAATTGATTATCATTTAGGCGATTTTGATTTTGATCTTTTTCTGTTTAATCTCTATTTTTAGTTCTAGTATTTGATCAGTTTGATATTAAAAAAAAAAGAAAGAAGCAATAAAAAAAAAAAAGAAGAAACTAATCGGACAAAAAAAAAAAAAAAAGTTAAGTCTGATTTTAATTAAGGGGGGGTTGTTAAATTTTTGTTCTAAATTTTCCTCTTCAAATTTTATTTTTTCTCATCAATTTGATCTGTTCTTATTAAAAAACATATCTGTAGGCCCAAAGATAGCATAAGCATCAAGATCTGTAGTGGCTCTCTTAACCGATTAAAATTCGATGTGAAAGATGGCATGTAGAAAGCTGAGGAGCACTAATTTCTTCACTCCCATGGTCTTGACTAACCATTGGCTCTATTCCTCCTATTTCTTCTTCTTGATCATGAGCTTGGTCTTGATTACTATTATCCAAGTTGTTTGCTTCTTCTTCATTGTTATTTTAAGAATTTGGTCCATCTTGTGGGTCATGATCTGGTTGCTCTTGATGAGTGTCTCTTGGAGCCGGATTTCCCAGATGATTGAGTAAGAACTCTAAGCTGGCGGCTCTATCTGAAGGAGAACGGGCTAGGTCTTTAACACAATCCCAATTTTGCTTCTTCTAAAAAGTAACCTTGGTTTTCTATGAACTTTACCTCTCTTGAAACCAGGGTTCACTTCCGGATGGGGTCATAGCACTTATACCCCTTTTGAGTGGTAGAATAGCTTATGAATACACATCTTGTGCTTTTGGCTTCTATTTTTGTCCCTCCGAGTACCTGGGACAAATACAAAACACAAACACCCAAGAACTCGTAAGTGATTAATAAAGGGTTTATTGTGATTAAAAACTTCAAAGGGAGAGACGTCCTTTATGACTCTTTTTGGAATTCGGTAGATAAGATAGCAAGCCGTCATGACTGCATCTCCCCAGAAGTATCTTGGTAGGTTGGAATGGAACATTATAGCTCTAGCTACTTTCATGAGATACCTATTCTTTCTTTCAACTACATTATTTTGTTGAGGTGTGTATTGGCAGTTCGTTTGGTGGATTATTCCATGCTTAGCTAGGTGTTCTTTGAACTTGTGGCTTGTATATTCCCCTCCATTATCCGTTCGAAGTACCTTAACATTTGTTTTAAATTGATTAGTAATGTAGTTCTGAAAACTAATTAAAGCGTCAAATACTCTATCTTTAGATGGCAGTAAGGTGATCCAAGTGTATTTCGACTTTTCATCAATAAATGTTACAAAGTACTTATTATTATCTCTTGATAAACATGGGGAAGTCCCTACATCCGAGTGGACCAAATCAAAACATTTTTCATATATGGTAAAGGACTTAGGAAACACATTTTTACAATGTTGTCCTAAAATACAAGACTCACAAACCGAGTTATTAAACAAAATATTAGGCAATATTATTTCCAAGGCACGCGAGTGCGGATGTCCCAATCTAGCTTGCCATATTGCATTAGAACTACTAGCTAAGCATGGATTAAAATTTGATAGTGTAGGATTGCTTGAAGAATCTTCTAACATCTATAAGTCTCCTTTTGTGTTTTCTTCTCCAAGAACCTTTCCGGTCTTAGTTTCCTGAAAATGGAAACTATTAGGCCCAAAGATAGCATAAGCATCAAGATCTGTAGTGGCTCTCTTAACCAATAAAAAATTCGATGTGAAAGATGGCATGTAGAAAGCTGAGGAGCACTAATTTCTTCACTCTCATGGTCTTGACTAACCATTGGCTCCATTCCTCTTATTTCTTCTTCTTGATCATGAGCTAGGTCTTGATTACCATTATCTAAGTTGTTTGCTTCTTCTTCATTGTTATTTTAAGAATTCTGTCCTTCTTGTGGGTCATCATATGGTTGCTCTTGATGAGAGTCTCTTGGAGGCGGATTTCCCAAATGATTGAGTTAGAACTCTAAGCTGGTGGCTCTATCTGAAGGAGAACGGGCTAGGTCTTTAACACTATCCCAATTTTGCTTCTTCTAAAAAGTAACCATCATTTTCTATGAACTTTACCTCTCTTGAAACTAGGGTTCACTTCCGGATGGGGTCATAGCACTTATACCCCTTTTGAGTGGTAGAATAGCTTATGAATACACATCTTGTGCTTTTGGCTTCTATTTTTGTCCCTTTGAGTACCTGGGACAAATACAAAACACAAACACCCAAGAACTCGTAAGTGATTGATAAAGGGTTTATTGTGATTAAAAACTTCAAAGGGAGAGACGTCCTTTATGACTATTGTTGGAATTCGGTAGATAAGATAGCAAGCCGTCATAACTGCATCGCCCCAGAAGTTTCTGGGTAGGTTGGAATAGAACATTATAGCTCTACCTACTTCCATGAGACAAATTATCTTTCCTTCAACTATACCATTTTGTTGAGTTGTGTATGGGCAGCTCATTTAGGAGATTATTCCATGCTTAGCTAGGTGTTCTTTGAACTTGTGGCTTGTAAATTCCCCTCCATTATCCGTTCGAAGTACCTTAACATTTGTTTTGAATTGATTAGTAATGTAGTTCTGAAAATTAATGAAAGCGTCAAATACTCTATCTTTAGATGGCAGTAAGGTGATCCAAGTGTATTTCGACTTTTCATGAATAAATGTCACAAAGTACTTATTATTTTCTCTTGATAAACATTGGGAAGTCCATACATCCGAGTGGACCAAATCAAAACGTTTTTCATATATGGTAGAGGACTTAGGAAATACATTTTTACAATGTTTTCCTAAAATACAAGACTCACAAACCGAGTTATTAAACAAAATATTAGGCAATATTGTTTTCAAGGCACGCGAGTGAGGATGTCCCAATCTTGCTTGCCACATTGCATTAGAACTACTAGCTAAGCATGGATTAAAACTTGATAAAGTAGGATTGCTTGAAGAATCTTCTAACATCTATAAGTCTCCTTTTGTGTTTCATTCTCCAAAAACCTTTCCGGTCTTAGTATCTTGAAAATGGAAACTATTAGGCCCAAAGATAGCATAAGCATCAAGATCTGTAGTGGCTCTCTTAACCGATAAAAAATTCGATGTGAAAGATGGCATGTAGAAAGCAGAGGAGCACTAATTTCTTCACTCCCATGGTCTTGACTAACCATTGGCTCTATTCCTCCTATTTCTTCTTCTTGATCATGAGCTTGGTCTTGATTACTATTATCCAAGTTGTTTGCTTCTTCTTCATTGTTATTTTAAGAATTTGGTCCATCTTGTGGGTCATGATCTGGTTGCTCTTAATGAGAGTCTCTTGGAGCTGGATTTCCCAGATGATTGAGTAAGAACTCTAAGCTGGCGGGTCTATCTGAAGGAGAACGGGCTAGGTCTTTAAAACTATCCCAATTTTGGTTTTCTATGAACTTTACCTCTCGTGAAACCAGGGTTCACTTCCGGATGGGGTCATAGCCCTTATACCCCTTTTGAGTGGTAGAATAGCCTATGAATACACATCTTGTGCTTTTGGCTTCTAGTTTTTGTCCCTCTGAGTATCTGGGACAAATACAAAACACAAACACCCAAGAACTCGTAAGTGATTGATAAAGGGTTTATTGTGATTTAAAACTTCAGAGGGAGAGCTGTCCTTTATGACTCTTGTTGGAATTCGGTAGATAAGATAGCAAGCCGTCATGACTGCATCTCCCCAGAAGTTTCTTGGTAGGTTGGAATGGAAAATTATAGCTTTACCTACTTTCATGAGATGCCTATTTTTTCTTTAAACTACACCATTTTGTTGAGGTGTGTATGGGCAGCTCGTTTAGGAGATTATTCCATGCTTAGCTAGGTATTCTTTGAACTTGTGGCTTGTATATTCCCCTCCATTATACGTTCGAAGTACCTTAACATTTGTTTTGAATTGATTAGTAATGTAGTTCTGAAAATTAATGAAAGCGTTAAATACTCTATCTTTAGATGGTATTAAGGTGATCCAAGTGTATTTCGATTTTTCATCAATAAATGTTACAAAGTACTTATTATTATCTCTTGATAAACATGGGGAAGTCCCTACATCCGAGTGGACCAAATCAAAACATTTTTCATATATGGTAAAGGACTTAGGAAATACATTTTTACAATGTTTTCCTAAAATACAAGACTCACAAACTTAGTTATTATACAAATTATTAGGCAATATTATTTCCAAGGCATGCGAGTGAGGATGTCCCAATCTAGCTTGACATATTGCATTAGAACTACTAGCTAAGCATGGATTAAAAATTGATAAAGTAGGATTGCTTGAAGAATCTTCTAACATCTATAAGTCTCCTTTTGTGTTTCCTTCTCCAAGAACTTTTCCGGTCTTAGTATCCTAAAAATGGAAACTATTAGGCCCAAAGATAGCATAAGCATCAAGATCTGTAGTGGCTCTCTTAACTGATAAAAAATTCGATGTGAAAGATGGCATGTAGAAAGATGAGGAGCACTAATTTCTTCACTCTCATGGTCCTGACTAACCATTGGCTCCATTCCTCCTACTTCTTCTTCTTGATCATGAGCTTGGTCTTGATTACCATTATCCAAGTTGTGTGCTTCTTCTTCATTGTTATTTTAAGAATTTGGTCCATCTTGTGGGTCATGATCTGGTTACTCTTGATGAGAGTCTCTTGGAGCTGGATTTCCCAGATGATTGAGTAAGAACTCTAAGCTGGCGGCTCTCTGAAAATAACAATGAAGAGGAAGCAAACAACTTAGATAATGGTAATCAAGACCAAGCTCATCATGAAGAAGAAGTCACTGGAGGAATGGAGCCAATGGTTAGTCAAGACCATGAGAGTGAAGAAATTAGTGCTTCTCAGCTTAGAAGAAGCACAAGGCTGAAGTATGGACCAGATCATTGGAAACAAACAAGGGTCTATTACAACAGCCAAGCCGTGGCTCATCCTCTGCAAGCGGTTTGTTCTCTTGCCCTCTTGCCATCAAAACACCAAGCATTCCTTGGGAAGATTGATCAACTCCAAATTCCGAGCTCCTATGAAGAAGCAAAAGAACACAAAGAATGGTTAGCTGCGGTGGATGCTGAGATAGGAGCAATGGATAAGAATCATACTTGGGATGAAACGGAGCTTCCAAAGGGAAAGAAGGCAGTAAGTTCCAAGTGGGTATTTACAATAAAATATCAATCTAATGGGGAGATTAAGCAGTACAAAGCCAGATTGGTAGCCAGAGGTTTCACACAGACATATAGAGCTGATTATACCTATACTTTTGCGCCCGTGGCAAAGCTTCACACAGTTAGGGTTATCTTGCCCTTAGCCACAAATCTATCATGGGATCTATGGCAAATGGACGTGAAGAACGCCTTTCTTCAAGGAGAATTGGAAGAAGAAGTGTACATGACTCCACCACCCGGATTAGAGCACATAATCAGCCCCGGAAAAATCTTAAGGTTAAGAAAGGCAATTTATGGATTAAAGCAATCACCAAGGGCATGGTATCATAAACTGAGCTTCACTCTTGTTGCTCGAGGATTTAGCCGGTCAGAAGCCGACCATACCTTGTTCACTCACCAGAACTCCAATGGGCTTATTGTGGTATTGGTTTATGTCGATGACTTGATCATCTCAGGTAGTGATCAAGTTGGGGTTCAAGAAACCAAATCCTTCCTTAAGTATGTTTTTGATATCAAGGACTTGGAAGAACTCAAGTATTTCCTAGGGATAGAGATATGCCGATCCACGGAAGGCCTATTTCTATCACAAAGGAAATATTCTCTTGATTTATTACAGGAGACAGGAAAGCTAGGATCCAACCAGCTAAGACTCCACTTGAAGATGGCTACAAGGTCAAGAGAAAGGGGGAGAAAGAAGATGATCTGCTTGACAAGCCATTTGAAGACCCAGCACAATATCGGCGCCTAGTTGGTAAGCTCATCTACTTGACTATTACACGGCCTGACTTATGTTTTGCTGTGAATCAGGTTAGCCAACATATGAAAGAACCAACCGTGCATCATTGGAACATGGTGGAAAGAATTTTGAGATACATCAAAGGATCACCAGGCCAAGGAATCTGGATGGGGAAGAATGGCAACACTGAGATAGTTGGATATTGCGATGCAGACTATGCTGGAGACACTATGGATAGAAAGTACACAACTGGCTATGGTACTTTCATTGGAGGCAATCTAGTGACCTGGAAGTCTAAGAAGCAGAAGGTTGTGTCATGCTCGAGTGCAGAGTCAGAATATAGAGCAATGAGGAAGCTGACAAATGAATTAGTTTGGTTGAAAGCACTTCTCAAAGATCTCGGCATAGAAACTTCAAGTCCTATCACGATGCATTGTGACAATCAGGCAGCCATTCATATAGCAACGAATCCAGTATTTCACGAGAGGACCAAGCACATTGAGATCGACTGCCACAAGGTTAGAGAGAAGATCATAAAAGGAGTGATACTTCCATGCTACACCAAGAGTGAAGACCAGCTGGCTGACATCTTAACCAAGGCTGCTAGCCTAAAAGTTTGCAACCACATCCATAGCAAACTTGGGTTAGTAGACCTTACTCATCCTTGATAATACTTGCCTGTTCCGGGAAGACCACACTCTTTTTCCCTTACCAAGGTTTTGTCCCACTGGGTTTTCCGTGGTAAGGTTTTTAATGAGGTGGTAGTCCTGGTTCCCAAACTTAGCCTTCATTCCGACACTCCGGCTAAGTTTGAGGGGGAGTATTAATCAAGCATATCATCAAGGGAGCTTAGGGAAGATGTTTGGATTTGGGTGTCCGTACAAGTCCGTACGGATCCGTACAAGTCCGTACAAGTCTGTACGGATCCGTACAAGGCCGTACAAGACGTACGACCTAAGGGAGCCTCCGGAACGTTTAAGGAAGTCTTGGAGAGTCTTGGAGAGTCTTCTAGAAGCTTGGCAATGTTCAGATCATGCACCAAGTCACTAGAGCGTCTAGGTGCATTGGGGCTTGTCCTTGGTCTTCCTTCTTATCCCTTTGGTCAAGGAAGGGCTGGAACCAGGCTGGAACAGGCTGGCATGGTCAAGGGCGCTCCCAAGACTACTCTTCTATTGGCTGGTTCAAATTAAAGTTAAACCTAGGTTCCCTTGTAATTCTCCTATAAATATGCTATGTAATTCACAAAGATCAATAAGAAATTCTTCTCTAATGTTCTACTATGGTTTTCCTTCTAATTTATCTCAAAATCTCTCATTTATAATCTTTAAAATCATACATGGTATCAGAGCATTGATCTTGCTCCTATCTATTCCGCTTTATTTTTAGTTATTCTCCATTATTCTCCATCATTTCTCCATCATTCTCCATCATTTCTCCATCATTTCTTGTCATTCTCCAAGCTTTTATTCTTTATTTTCTCCTTTCTCACGCTGCTAGCTTCATTTCTCTCTGAGAGAAATTCCTCAAATCCATTGGTGCTGAGTTGAGAAAGTTGCTAGCTTTGTGATTTTCACTTCTTTTTCTTCCTTTCACGTTGCTAGCTTCATTTTTCACGTTGCTAGCTTCATTTCTCTCTGAGAGAAATTCCTCAAATCCATTGGTGCTGAGTTGAGAAAGTTTCTAGCTTTGTGATTAAACACCAAGAAGATCATGGAAAATCTAAAAACCATGATCATTCCGGTTACAATCAAAGGGATCAATTACTTGCTGTGGGCAAGAACAACAAAGACTGCTTTGTGTGGAAGAGGTTTGTGGAGACACATTGAGATCACACAAAACCCAAAAGAAGACACACAATATGAAGAAAATGAGACCAAGACCGAGGAGGAAATCAAATGGTTTCAAGAGGACCAAACGGTGTTGGGTCTCCTTCAAAACTCACTAGACACATCAATCCTAGAGGCATACTCTTATTGTGACACGGCAAAGGAGCTTTGGGATACATTAAACAATGTTTACAGGAACGTCTCCAACTTGACCCGGGTCTTTGAAGTGAAAAGGGCAATCAACAATCTCAACCAAGAGGATCTAGAATTTACTCAACACTTTGGGAAATTTAGATCTCTTTGGGCTGAATTAGAGATGTTACGTCCAAGCACTAAGGATTTTTCAATCATTGAAGAAAGGAGAGAACAAGATAAGGTCTTTGGTTTACTTCTCACACTCAATCCGGCATTTAATGACCTCATAAAACACATCTTGAGATCGGAGAAGCTCCCTAGCCTCGATGAAGTTTGTGCACAAATTCAAAAGGAACAAGGGTCCTTTGGTCTCTTTAGTAGAAAACAAGAACTCCCAATGGCTAATAAAGGCAATTACCAACCAAGTCATGGCTACAAAGGCAAGAATAGGAAAACATGCGACCATTGCAAGAAAGATGGTCATACAAGGGAGGATTGTTGGATCCTTCATCCACATCTCAAGCCCAAAGATTGGCAACCAAGGGAGTTCAAACCAAGGAAGTTTCAAGCTCATCAAGCACAAGAAGCGCCAAGCTCCTCAACCGCAACCAAACAACCTCAAACCGAAAACTCAAAGCAAGGAGATGAGATGGCCATGGTAGCATACTCGAATGACGTGGTGCGCAAGTCAGACCTAGTGGCACTCATTCGATCCATTGCTGCACTAAAGGAGTCCGATATCACCTACTTTGCTACTAAACCTACTAAAACTAGCACTTCTCTTGTTATTGATTCCGGAGCTTTTCATCACATGATTAGTAATCCAAATTTGATTAGTAACATTAAAACTGCTAGTGGAAATGTAGTGATTGCTAATGGTGATAAAATACCGGTTAAAGGGATAGGAAGTTTAAGACTATTTGACAAAGAATCTCAAGCTTTCTACATGCCATCTTTCACTTCGAATCTTGTATCGGTTAAGAGAGCTACTACTGATCTTGATGCTTATGCTATCTTTGGGCCTAATAGTTTCCATTTTCAAGATATTAAGACCGGAAGGGTTCTTGGAGAAGGAAAAACAAAAGGAGACTTATACATCTTGGAAGATTCTTCAAGCAATCCTACTTTATCAAGTTTTAATTCATGCTTAGCTAGTAGTTCTAATGCAATATGGCACGCTAGATTAGGACATCCTCACTCGCGTGCCTTGGAAATAATATTGCCTAATATTTCGTTTAATAACTCGGTTTGTGAGTCTTATATTTTAGGAAAACATTGTAAAAGTGTATTTCCTAAGTCCTCTACCATATATGAAAAATGTTTTGATTTTGTCCACTCGGATGTATGGACTTCCCCATGTTTATCAAGAGATAATAATAAGTACTTTGTGACATTTATTGATGAAAAGTCGAAATACACTTGGATCACCTTAATGTCATCTAAAGATAGAGTATTTGACGCTTTCATTAATTTTCAGAACTACATTACTAATCAATTCAAAACAAATGTTAAGGTACTTCGAACGGATAATGGAGGGGAATATACAAGCCACAAATTCAAAGAACACTTAGCTAAGCATGGAATAATCCACCAAACAAGCTGCCCATACACACCTCAACAAAATGGTATAGCTAAAAGAAAGAATAGGCATCTCATGGAAGTAGCTAGAGCCATGATGTTCCATTCCAACCTGCCAAGAAACTTCTGGGGAGATGCATTCATGACGGCCTGCTATCTTATCAACCGAATTCCAACAAGAGTCCTAAAGGACGTCTCTCCCTTTGAAGTTTTAAATCACAATAAAACCTTTATCAATCACTTACGGGTTCTTGGATGTTTGTGTTTTGTATTTGTCCCAGGTACTCAGAGGGACAAACTAGAAGCCAAAAGCACAAGATGTGTATTCATAGGCTATTCTACTACTCAAAAGGGGTATAAGTGTTATGACCCCATCCGGAAGTGTACCCTGGTTTCAAGAGACGTGAAGTTCATAGAAAACCAAGGATACTTTGACAAGAAGCAGAATTGGGATAGTGTTAAAGACCTAGCCCGCTCTCCTTCAGATAGAGCCGCCAGCTTAGAGTTCATACTCAATCATCTGGGAAATCCTGCTCCAAGGGACTCTCATCAAGAGCAATCGGAGCATCAACCGCAAGGAGGACCAAATTCCGAAAATAACAATGAAGAGGAAGCAAACAACTTAGATAATGGTAATTAAGACCAAGCTCATCATGAAGAAGAAGTCACTGGAGGAATGGAGCCAATGGTTAGTCAAGACCATGAGAGTGAAGAAATTAGTGCTCCTCAGCTTAGAAGAAGCACAAGCCTGAAGTATGGACCAGATCATTGGAAACAAGGTCTATTACAACAGCCAAGCCGTGGCTCATCCTCTCCAAGCGATCTGTTCTCTTGCCCTCTTGCCATCAGAACACCAAGCATTCCTTGGGAAGATTGATCAACACCAAATTCCGAGCTCTTATGAAGAAGCAAAAGAACACAAAGAATGGTTAGCTGCGGTGGATGCTGAGATAGGAGCAATGGATAAGAATCATACTTGGGTTGAAACGGAGCTTCCAAAGGGAAATAAGGCAGTAAGTTCCAAGTGGGTATTTACAATAAAATATCAATCTAATGGTGAGATTGAGCGGTACAAAGCCAGATTGGTAGCCAGAGGTTTCACCCAGACATATGGAGCTGATTATACTGATACTTTTGCGCCCATGGCAAAGCTTCACACAGTTAGGGTTATCTTGTCCTTAGCCATAAATCTATCATGGGATCTATTGCAAATGGACGTGAAGAACGCCTTTCTTCAAGGAGAATTGGAAGAAGAAGTGTACATGACTCCACCACCCGGATTAGAGCACACAATCAGCCCCGGAAAAGTCTTAAGGTTAAGAAAGACAATTTATGGATTAAAGCAATCACCAAGGGCCTGGTATCATAAACTGAGCTTCACTCTTGTTGCTCGAGGATTTAGCCGGTCAGAAGCCAACCATTCCTTGTTCACTCACCAGAACTCCCGTGGGCTTATTGTGGTATTGGTTTATATGGATGACTTGATCAATCTCAGGTAGTGATCAAGTTGGGGTTCAAGAAACCAAATCCTTCCTTAAGTCTGTTTTTGATATCAAGGACTTGGAAGAACTCAAGTATTTCCTAGGGATAGAGATATGCCGATCCACGGAAGGCCTATTTCTATCACAAAGGAAACATTCTCTTGATTTATTACAGGAGACAGGAAAGCTAGGATCCAAACCAGCTAAGACTCCACTTGAAGATGGCTACAAGGTCAAGAGAAAGGGGGAGAAAGAAGATGATCTGCTTGACAAGCCATTTGAAGACCCAGCACAATATCGGCGCCTAGTTGGTAAGCTCATCTACTTGACTATTACACGGCCTGACTTATGTTTTGCTGTGAATCAGGTTAGCCAACATATGAAAGAACCAACCGTGCATCATTGGAACATGGTGGAAAGAATTTTGAGATACATCAAAGGATCACCAGGCCAAGGAATCTGGATGGGGAAGAATGGCAACACTAAGATAGTTGGATATTGCGATGCAGACTATGCTGGAGACACTATGGATAGAAAGTACACAACTGGCTATTGTACTTTCATTGGAGGCAATCTAGTGACCTGGAAGTCTAAGAAGCAGAAAGTTGTGTCATGCTCGAGTGTAGAGTCAGAATATAGAGCAATGAGGAAGCTGACAAATGAATTAGTTTGGTTGAAAGCACTTCTCAAAGATCTCGGCATAGAAACTTCAAGTCCTATCACGATGCATTGTGACAATCAGGCAGCCATTCATATAGCAACGAATCCAGTATTTCACGAGAGGACCAAGCACATTGAGATCGACTGCCACAAGGTTAGAGAGAAGATCATAAAAGGAGTGATACTTCCATGCTACACCAAGAGTGAAGACCAGCTGGCTGACATCTTAACCAAGGCTGCTAGCCTAAAAGTTTGCAACCACATCCATAGCAAACTTGGGTTAGTAGACCTTACTCATCCTTGATAATACTTGCCTGTTCCGGGAAGACCACACTCTTTTTCCCTTACCAAGGTTTTGTCCCACTGGGTTTTCCGTGGTAAGGTTTTTAATGAGGTGGTAGTCCTGGTTCCCAAACTTAGCCTTCATTCCGACACTCCGGCTAAGTTTGAGGGGGAGTATTAATCAAGCATATCATCAAGGGAGCTTAGGGAAGATGTTTGGATTTGGGTGTCCGTACAAGTCCGTACGGATCCGTACAAGTCCGTACGGATTCGTACAAGGCCGTACAAGACCGTACGAACTAAGGGAGCCTCCGGAACGTTTAAGGAAGTCTTGGAGAGTCTTGGAGAGTCTTCTAGAGTCTTCTAGAAGCTTGGCAATGTTCAGATCATGCACCAAGTCACTAGAGCGTCTAGGTGCATTGGGGCTTGTCCTTGGTCTTCCTTCTTATCCCTTTGGTCAAGGAAGGGCTGGAACCAGGCTGGAACAGGCTGGCATGGTCAAGGGCGCTCCCAAGACTACTCTTCTATTGGCTGGTTCAAATTAAAGTTAAACCTAGGTTCCCTTGTAATTCTCCTATAAATATGCTATGTAATTCACAAAGATCAATAAGAAATTCTTCTCTAATGTTCTACTATGGTTTTCCTTCTAATTTATCTCAAAATCTCTCATTTATAATCTTTAAAATCATACATGGTATCAGAGCATTGATCTTGCTCCTATCTATTCCGCTTTATTTTTAGTTATTCTCCATTATTCTCCATCATTTCTCCATCATTCTCCATCATTTCTCCATCATTTCTTGTCATTCTCCAAGCTTTTATTCTTTATTTTCTCCTTTCTCACGCTGCTAGCTTCATTTCTCTCTGAGAGAAATTCCTCAAAACCATTGGTGCTGAGTTGAGAAAGTTGCTAGCTTTGTGATTTTCACTTCTTTTTCTTCCTTTCACGTTGCTAGCTTCATTTTTCACGTTGCTAGCTTCATTTCTCTCTGAGAGAAATTCCTCAAATCCATTGGTGCTGAGTTGAGAAAGTTTCTAGCTTTGTGATTAAACACCAAGAAGATCATGGAAAATCTAAAAACCATGATCATTCCGGTTACACTCAAAGGGATCAATTACTTGCTGTGGGCAAGAACAACAAAGACTGCTTTGTGTGGAAGAGGTTTGTGGAGACACATTGAGATCACACAAAACCCAAAAGAAGACACACAATATGAAGAAAATGAGACCAAGACCGAGGAGGAAATCAAATGGTTTCAAGAGGACCAAACGGTGTTGGGTCTCCTTCAAAACTCACTAGACACATCAATCCTAGAGGCATACTCCTATTGTGACACGGCAAAGGAGCTTTGGGATACATTAAACAATGTTTACAGGAACGTTTCCAACTTGACCCGGGTCTTTGAAGTGAAAAGGGCAATCAACAATCTCAACCAAGAGGATCTAGAATTTACTCAACACTTTGGGAAATTTAGATCTCTTTGGGCTGAATTAGAGATGTTACGTCCAAGCACTAAGGATTTTTCAATCATTGAAGAAAGGAGAGAACAAGATAAGGTCTTTGGTTTACTTCTCACACTCAATCCGGCATTTAATGACCTCATAAAACACATCTTGAGATCGGAGAAGCTCCCTAGCCTCGATGAAGTTTGTGCACAAATTCAAAAGGAACAAGGGTCCTTTGGTCTCTTTAGTAGAAAACAAGAACTCCCAATGGCTAATAAAGGCAATTACCAACCAAGTCATGGCTACAAAGGCAAGAATAGGAAAACATGCGACCATTGCAAGAAAGATGGTCATACAAGGGAGGATTGTTGGATCCTTCATCCACATCTCAAGCCCAAAGATTGGCAACCAAGGGAGTTCAAACCAAGGAAGTTTCAAGCTCATCAAGCACAAGAAGCGCCAAGCTCCTCAACCGCAACCAAACAACCTCAAACCGAAAACTCAAAGCAAGGAGATGAGATGGCCATGGTAGCATACTCGAATGACGTGGTGCGCAAGTCAGACCTAGTGGCACTCATTCGATCCATTGCTGCACTAAAGGAGTCCGATATCACCTACTTTGCTACTAAACCTACTAAAACTAGCACTTCTCTTGTTATTGATTCCGGAGCTTTTCATCACATGATTAGTAATCCAAATTTGATTAGTAACATTAAAACTGCTAGTGGAAATGTAGTGATTGCTAATGGTGATAAAATACCGGTTAAAGGGATAGGAAGTTTAAGACTATTTGACAAAGAATCTCAAGCTTTCTACATGCCATCTTTCACTTCGAATCTTGTATCGGTTAAGAGAGCTACTACTGATCTTGATGCTTATGCTATCTTTGGGCCTAATAGTTTCCATTTTCAGGATATTAAGACCGGAAGGGTTCTTGGAGAAGGAAAAACAAAAGGAGACTTATACATCTTAGAAGATTCTTCAAGCAATCCTACTTTATCAAGTTTTAATTCATGCTTAGCTAGTAGTTCTAATGCAATATGGCACGCTAGATTAGGACATCCTCACTCGCGTGCCTTGGAAATAATATTGCCTAATATTTCGTTTAATAACTCGGTTTGTGAGTCTTATATTTTAGGAAAACATTGTAAAAGTGTATTTCCTAAGTCCTCTACCATATATGAAAAATGTTTTGATTTTGTCCACTCGGATGTATGGACTTCCCCATGTTTATCAAGAGATAATAATAAGTACTTTGTGACATTTATTGATGAAAAGTCGAAATACACTTGGATCACCTTAATGTCATCTAAAGATAGAGTATTTGACGCTTTCATTAATTTTCAGAACTACATTACTAATCAATTCAAAACAAATGTTAAGGTACTTCGAACGGATAATGGAGGGGAATATACAAGCCACAAATTCAAAGAACACTTAGCTAAGCATGGAATAATCCACCAAACAAGCTGCCCATACACACCTCAACAAAATGGTGTAGCTGAAAGAAAGAATAGGCATCTCATGCAGTCATGACGGCCTGCTATCTTATCAACCGAATTCCAACAAGAGTCCTAAAGGACGTCTCTCCCTTTGAAGTTTTAAATCACAATAAAACCTTTATCAATCACTTACGGGTTCTTGGATGTTTGTGTTTTGTATTTGTCCCAGGTATTCAGAGGGACAAACTAGAAGCCAAAAGCACAAGATGTGTATTCATAGGCTATTCTACTACTCAAAAGGGGTATAAGTGTTATGACCCCATCCGGAAGTGTACCCTGGTTTCAAGAGACGTGAAGTTCATAGAAAACCAAGGATACTTTGACAAGAAGCAGAATTGGGATAGTGTTAAAGACCTAGCCCGCTCTCCTTCAGATAGAGCTGCCAGCTTAGAGTTCATACTCAATCATCTGGGAAATCCTGCTCCAAGGGACTCTCATCAAGAGCAATCGGAACAGCAACCGCAAGGAGGACCAAATTCCAAAAATAACAATGAAGAGGAAGCAAACAACTTAGATAATGGTAATTAAGACCAAGCTCATCATGAAGAAGAAGTCACTGGAGGAATGGAGCCAATGGTTAATCAAGACCATGAGAGTGAAGAAATTTGTGCTTCTCAGCTTAGAAGAAGCACAAGGCTGAAGTATGGACAAGATCATTGGAAACAAACAAGGGTCTATTACAACAGCCAAGCCATGGCTCATCCTCTCCAAGCGGTTTGTTCTCTTGCCCTCTTGCCATCAGAACACCAAGCATTCCTTGGGAAGATTGATCAACACCAAATTCCGAGCTCCTATGAAGAAGCAAAAGAACACAAAGAATGGTTAGCTGCGGTGGATGCTGAGATAGGAGCAATGGATAAGAATCATACTTGGGATGAAACGGAGCTTCCAAAGGGAAAGAAGGCAGTAAGTTCCAAGTGGGTATTTACAATAAAATATCAATCTAATGGGGAGATTAAGCGGTACAAAGCCAGATTGGTAGCCAGAGGTTTCACACAGACATATAGAGCTGATTATACCGATACTATTGCGCCCGTGGCAAAGCTTCACACAGTTAGGGTTATCTTGTCCTTAGCCACAAATCTATCATGGGATCTATGGCAAATGGACGTGAAGAACGCCTTTCTTCAAGGAGAATTGGAAGAAGAAGTGTACATGAGTCCACCACCCGGATTAGAGCACATAATCAGCCCCGGAAAAGTCTTAAGGTTAAGAAAGGCAATTTATGGATTAAAGCAATCACCAAGGGCCTGGTATCATAAACTGAGCTTCACTCTTGTTGCTCGAGGATTTAGCCGGTCAGAAGCCGACCATACCTTGTTCACTCACCAGAACTCCCGTGGGCTTATTGTGGTATTGGTTTATGTGGATAACTTGATCATCTCAGGTAGTGATCAAGTTGGGGTTCAAGAAACCAAATCCTTCCTTAAGTCTGTTTTTGATATCAAGGACTTGGGAGAGCTTAAGTATTTCCTAGGGATAGAGATATGCCGATCCTCGGAAGGCCTATTTCTATCACAAAGGAAAAATTCTCTTGATTTATTGCAGGAGACAAGAAAACTAGGATCCAAACCAGCTAAGACCCCACTTGAAGATGGCTACAAGGTCAAGAGAAAGGGGGAGAAAGAAGATGATCCACTTGACAAGCCATTTGAAGACCTAGCACAATATCGGCGCCTAGTTGGTAAGCTCATCTATTTGACTATTACACGGCCTGACTTATGTTTTGCTGTGAATCAGGTTAGCCAACATATGAAAGAACCAACCGTGCATCATTGGAACATGGTGGAAAGAATTTTGAGATACATCAAAGGATCACCAGGCCAAGGAATCTGGATGGGGAAGAATGGCAACACTGAGATAGTTGGATATTGCGATGCTGACTATGCTGGAGACACTATGGATAGAAAGTACACAACTGGCTATTGTACTTTCATTGGAGGCAATCTAGTGACCTGGAAGTCTAAGAAGCAGAAGGTTGTGTCATGCTCGAGTGCAGAGTCAGAATATAGAGCAATGAGGAAGCTGACAAATGAATTAGTTTGGTTGAAAGCACTTCTCAAAGATCTCGGCATAGAAACTTCAAGTCCTATCACGATGCATTGTGACAATCAGGCAGCCATTCATATAGCAACAAATCCAGTATTTCACGAGAGGACCAAGCACATTGAGATCGACTGCCACAAGGTTAGAGAGAAGATCATAAAAGGAGTGATACTTCCATGCTACACCAAGAGTGAAGACCAGCTGGCTGACATCTTCACCAAGGCTGCTAGCCTAAAAGTTTGCAACCACATCCATAGCAAACTTGGGTTAGTAGACCTTACTCATCCTTGATAATACTTGCCTGGTCCGGGAAGACCACACTCTTTTTCCCTTACCAAGGTTTTGTCCCACTAGGTTTTCCGTGGTAAGGTTTTTAATGAGGTGGTAGTCCTGGTTCCCAAACTTAGCCTTCATTCCGACACTCCGGCTAAGTTTGAGGGGGAGTATTAATCAAGCATATCATCAAGGGAGCTTAGGGAAGATGTTTGGATTTGGGTGTCCGTACAAGTTCGTACGGATCCGTACAAGTTCGTACGGATCCGTACAAGTTCGTACGGATCCGTACAAGTCCGTACGGATCCGTACAAGTCCGTACGGATCCGTACAAGTCCGTAAAAGTCCGTACGGATCCGTACAAGGCCGTACAAGACCGTACGACCTAAGGGAGCCTCCGGAACGTTTAAGGAAGTCTTGGAGAGTCTTGGAGAGTCTTCTAGAGTCTTCTAGAAGCTTGGCAATGTTCAGATCATGCACCAAGTCACTAGAGCGTCCAGGTGCATTAGGGCTTGTCCTTGGTCTTCCTTCTTATCCATTTGGTCAAGGAAGGGCTGGAACCGGGCTGGAACAGGCTGGCATGGTCAAGGGCGCTCCCAAGACAACTCTCCTATTGGTTGGTTTAAATTAAAGTTAAACCTAGGTTCCCTTGTAATTCTCCTATAAATATGCTATGTAATTCACAAAGATCAATAAGAAATTCTTCTCTAATGTTCTACTATGGTTTTCATTCTAATTTATCTCAAAATCTCTCTTTTATAATCTCTAAAATCATACAGAGTCCTGGGACAAATACAAAACACAAACACCCAAAAACTCGTAAGTGATTGATAAAGAGTTTATTGTGATTAAAAACTTCAAAGGGAGAGACAACCTTTATGACTCTTATTGTAATTCGGTAGATAAGATAGCAAGCCGTCATGACTGCATCTCCCCAGAAGTTTCTTGGTAGGTTGGAATGGAACATCATAGCTCTAGCTACTTCCATGACACGAATATTCTTTCTTTCAACTACACCATTTTGTTGAGGTGTGTATGGGCAGCTCGTTTGGGAGATTATTCCATGCTTAGCTAGGTGTTCTTTGCACTTGTGGCTTGTATATTCCCCTCCATTATCCGTTCGAAGTACCTTAACATTTGTTTTGAATTGATTAGTAATGTAGTTCTGAATATTAATGAAAACGTCAAATACTCTATCTTTAAATGGCATTAAGGTGATCCAAGTGTATTTCGATTTTTCATCAATAAATGTTATAAAGTACTTATTATTATCTCTTGATAAACATGGGGAAGTCTCTACATCCGAGTGGACCAAATCAAAACATTTTTCATATATGGTAAATGACTTAGGAAATACATTTTTACAATGTTTTCCTAAAATACAAGACTCACAAACCGAGTTATTAAACAAAACATTAGGCAATATTATTTCCAAGGCACGCGAGTGAGGATGTCCCAATCTTGCTTGCCATATTGCATTAGAACTACTAGCTAAGCATGGATTAAAACTTGATAAAGTAGGATTGCATGAAGAATCTTCTAAAATCTATAAGTCTCCTTTTTCGTTTCCTTCTTGAAGAACCTTTCCGGTCTTAGTATCCTGAAAATGGAAACTATTAGGCCCAAAGATAGCATAAGCATCAAGATCTGTAGTGGCTCTCTTAACCGATAAAAAATTCAATGTGAAAGATGGCATGTAGAAAGCTAAGGAGCACTAATTTCTTCACTCTCATGGTCTTGACTAACCATTGGCTCCATTCCTCCTATTTCTTCTTCTTGATCATGAGCTTGGTCTTGATTACCATTATCCAAGTTGTTTGCTTCTTCTACATTGTTCTTTTAAGAATTTGGTCCATCTTGTGGGTCATGATCTGGTTGCTCTTGATGAGAGTCTCTTGGAGCCGGATTTCCCATGTGATTGAGAAAGAACTCTAAGCTAGCGGCTCTATCTGAAGGAGAACGGGCTAGGTCTTTAACACTATCCCAATTTTGCTTCTTGTCAAAGTAACCCTAGTTTTCTATGAACTTTACCTCTCTTGAAACAAGGGTTCACTTCCAAATGGGGTCATAGCACTTATACCCCTTTTGAGTGGTAGGATAGCCTATGTATACACATCTTGTGCTTTTGGCTTCTATTTTTGTCCCTCTGAGTCCTGGGACAAATACAAAACAGAAACACCCAAAAACTCGTAAGTGCTTGTTAAAGGGTTTATTGTGATTAAAAACTTCAAAGGGAGAGACGACCTTTATGACTCTTATTGTAATTCCGTAGATAAGATAGCAAGCCGTCATGACTTCATCTCCCCAGAAGTTTCTTGGTAGGTTGGAATGGAACATCATAGCTCTAGCTACTTCCATGAGACAAATATTCTTTCTTTCAACTACACCATTTTGTTGAGGTGTGTATGGGCAGCTCGTTTGGGAGATTATTCCATGCTTAGCTAGGTATTCTTTGCACTTGTGGCTTGTATATTCCCCTCCATTATCCGTTTGAAGTACCTTAACATTTGTTTTGAATTGATTAGTAATGTAGTTCTGAAAATTAATGAAAGCGTCAAATACTCTATCTTTAGATGGCATTAAGGTGATCCAAGTGTATTTCGATTTTTCATCAATAAATGTTACAAAGTACTTATTATTATCTTTTGATAAACATGGGGAAGTCCCTACATCCGAGTGGACGAAATCAAAACATTTTTCATATATGGTAAAGGAGTTAGGAAATACATTTTTACAATGTTTTCCTAAAATACAAGACTCACAAACCGAGTTATTAAACAAAATATTATGCAATATTATTTCCAAGGCACGCGAGTGAGGATGTCCCAATCTAGCTTGCCATATTGCATTAGAACTACTAGCTAAGCATGGATTAAAACTTGAGAAAGTAGGATTGCTTGAAGAATCTTCTAACATCTATAAGTCTCCTTTTGTGTTTCCTTCTCCAAGAACCTTTCCGATCTTAGTATCCTGAAAATGGAAACTATTAGGCCCAAAGATAGCATAAGCAGCAAGACCTGTAGTGGCTCTCTTAACCGATAAAAACTTCGATGTGAAAGATGGCATGTAGAAAGCTGAGGAGCACTAATTTCTTCACTCTAATGGTCTTGACTAACCATTGGCTCCATTCCTCCTATTTCTTCTTCTTGATCATTAGCTTGGTCTTGATTACCATTATCCAGGTTGTTTGCTTCTTCTTCATTGTTCTTTTAAGAATTTGGTCCATCTTGTGGGTCATGATCTGGTTGCTCTTGATGAGAGTCTCTTGGAGCCGGATTTCCCATGTGATTGAGTAAGAACTCTATGAATACACATCTTGTGCTTTTGACTTCTAGTTTTGTCCCTCTGAGTACCAGGGACAAATACAAAACACAAACACCCAAGAACTCGTTAGTGATTGATAAATGGTTTATTGTGATTTAAAACTTCAAAGGGAGAGATGTCCTTTTTGACTCTTGTTGGAATTCGGTAGATAAGATAGCAAGCTGTCATGACTGCATCTCCCCAGAAGTTTATTGGTAGGTTGGAATGGAACATTATAGCTCTAGCTACTTTCATGAGATGCATATTCTTTCTTTCAACTACACCATTTTGTTGAGGTGTGTATTGGCAGTTCGTTTGGTGGATTATTCCATGCTTAGCTAGGTGTTCTATGAATTTGTGGCTTGTAAATTCCCCTCCATTATCCGTTCGAAGTACCTTAACATTTGTTTTGAATTGATTAGTAATGTAGTTCTGAAAATTAATGAAAGTGTCAAATACTCTATCTTTAGATGGCAGTAAGGTGATCCAAGTGTATTTCGACTTTTCATCAATAAATGTCACAAAGTACTTATTATTATCTCTTGATAAACATTGGGAAGTCCATACATCCGAGTGGACCAAATCAAAACATTTTTCATATATGGTAAAGGACTTAGTAAATACATTTTTACATTGTTTTCCTAAAATACAAAACTCACAAACCGAGTTATTAAACAAAACATTAGGCAATATTATTTCCAAGGCACGCGAGTAAGGATGTCCCAATCTAGCTTGCCATATTGCATTAGAACTACTAGCTAAGCATGGATTAAAACTTGATAAAGTAGGATTGCTTGAAGAATCTTCTAACATCTATAAGTCTCTTTTTGTGTTTCCCTTCTCCAAGAACCTTTCCGGTCCTAGTATCCTGAAAATGGAAACTATTAGGCCCAAAGATAGCATAAGCATCAAGATCTGTAGTGGCTCTCTTAACCGATAAAAAATTCGATGTGAAAGATGGCATGTAGAAAGCTGAGGAGCACTAATTTCTTCACTCTCATGGTCTTGACTAACCATTGGCTCCATTCCTCCTATTTCTTCTTCTTGATCATGAGCTTGGTCTTGATTACCATTATCCAAGTTGTTTGCTTCTTCTTCATTGTTATTTTAAGAATTTGGTCCTTCTTGTGCGTCATGATATGGTTGCTCTTGATGAGAGTCTCTTGGAGCCGGATTTCCCAGATGATTGAGTAAGAACTCTAAGCTGGCTGCTCTATCTGAAGAAGAACGGGCTAGGTCTTTAACACTATCCCAATTTTGCTTCTTCTAAAAAGTAACCCTGGTTTTCTATGAACTTTACCTCTCTTGAAACCAGGGTTCACTTCCAGATGGGGTCATAGCACTTATACCCCTTTTGAGTGGTAGAATAGCGTATGAATACACATCTTGTGCTTTTGGCTTCTAGTTTTGTCCCTCTGAGTACCAGGGACAAATACAAAACACAAACACCCAAGAACTCGTAAGTGATAGATAAATGGTTTATTGTCATCTAAATCTTCAAAGGGAGAGACGTCCTTTTTGAATCTTGTTGGAATTCGGTAGATAAGATAGCAAGCTGTCATGACTGCATCTCCCCAGAAGTTTCTTGGTAGGTTGGAATGGAACATCATAGATCTAGCTACTTTCATGAGATGCATATTCTTTCTTTCAACTACACCATTTTGTTGAGGTGTGTATTGGCAGTTCGTTTGGTGGATTATTCCATGCTTAGCTAGGTGTTCTATGAATTTGTGGCTTGTAAATTCCCCTCCATTATCCATTCGAAGTACCTTAACATTTGTTTTGAATTGATTAGTAATGTAGTTCTGAAAATTAATGAAAGCGTCAAATACTCTATCTTTAGATAGCAGTAAGGTGATCCAAGTGTATTTTGACTTTTCATCAATAAATGTCACAAAGTACTTATTATTATCTCTTGATAAACATTGGGAAGTCCATACATCCGAGTGGACGAAATCAAAACATTTTTCATATATGGTAAAGGACTTAGGAAATACATTTTTACAATGTTTTCCTAAAATACAAGAATCACAAACCGAGTTATTAAACAAAACACTAGGCAATATTATTTCCAAGGCACGCGAGTAAGGATGTCCCAATCTAGCTTGCCATATTGCATTAGAACTACTAGCTAAGCATGGATTAAAACTTGATAAAGTAGGACTGCTTGAAGAATCTTCTAACATCTATAAGTCTCCTTTTGTGTTTCCCTTCTCCAAGAACCTTTCCGGTCTTAGTATCCTGAAAATGGAAACTATTAGGCCCAAAGATAGCATAAGCATCAAAATCTGTAGTGGCTCTCTTAACCGATAAAAAATTCGATGTGAAAGATGGCATGTAGAAAGCTGAGGAGCACTAATTTCTTCACTCTCATGGTCTTGACTAACCATTGGCTCCATTCCTCCTATTTCTTCTTCTTGATCATGAGCTTGGTCTTGATTACCATTATCCAAGTTGTTTGCTTCTTCTTCATTGTTATTTTAAGAATTTGGTCCTTCTTGTGCGTCATGATATGGTTGCTCTTGATGAGAGTCTCTTGGAGCCGGATTTCCCAGATGATTGAGTAAGAACTCTAAGCTGGCTGCTCTATCTGAAGGAGAACGGGCTAGGTCTTTAACACTATCCCAATTTTGCTTCTTCTAAAAAGTAACCCTGGTTTTCTATGAACTTTACCTCTCTTGAAACCAGGGTTCACTTCCAGATGGGGTCATAGCACTTATACCCCTTTTGAGTGGTAGAATAGCGTATGAATACACATCTTGTGCTTTTGGCTTCTAGTTTTGTCCCTCTGAGTACCAGGGACAAATACAAAACACAAACACCCAAGAACTCGTAAGTGATTAATAAATGGTTTATTGTCATTTAAAACTTCAAAGGGAGAGACGTCCTTTTTGACTCTTGTTGGAATTCGGTAGATAAGATTGCAAGCTGTCATGACTGCATCTCCCCAGAAGTTTCTTGGTAGGTTGGAATGGAACATCATAGATCTAGCTACTTTCATGAGATGCATATTCTTTCTTTCAACTACACCATTTTGTTGAGGTGTGTATGGGCAACTCGTTTTGGGAGATTATTCCATGCTTAGCTAGGTGTTCTTTGCACTTGTGGCTTGTAGATTCCCCTCCATTATCCGTTCGAAATACCTTAACATTTGTTTTGAATTGATTAGTAATGTAGTTCTGAAAATTAATGAAAGCGTCAAATACTCTATCTTTAGATGGCAGTAAGGTGATCCAAGTGTATTTCGACTTTTCATGAATAAATGTCACAAAGTACTTATTATTATCTCTTGATAAACATTGGGAAGTCCATACATCCGAGTGGACCAAATCAAATCATTTTTCATATATGGTAAAGGACATAGGAAATACATTTTTACAATGTTCTCCTAAAATACAAGACTCACAAACCGAGTTATTAAACAAAACATTAGGCAATATTATTTCCAAGGCACGCGAGTGAGGATGTCCCAATCTAGCTTGCCATATTGCATTAGAACTACTAGCTAAGCATGGATTAAAACTTGATAAAGTAGGACTGCTTGAAGAATCTTCTAACATCTATAAGTCTCCTTTTGTGTTTCCCTTCTCCAAGAACCTTTCCGGTCTTAGTATCCTGAAAATGGAAACTATTAGGCCCAAAGATAGCATAAGCATCAAGATCTGTAGTGGCTCTCTTAACCGATAAAAAATTCGATGTGAAAGATGGCATGTAGAAAGCTGAGGAGCACTAATTTCTTCACTCTCATGGTCTTGACTAACTATTGGCTCCATTCCTCCTATTTCTTCTTCTTGATCATGAGCTTGGTCTTGATTACCATTATCCAAGTTGTTTGCTTCATCTTCATTGTTATTTTAAGAATTTGGTCCTTCTTGTGGGTCATGATATGGTTGCTTTTGATGAGAGTCTCTTGGAGCCGGATTTCCCAGATGATTGAGTAAGAACTCTAAGCTGGCTGCTCTATCTAAAGGAGAACGGGCTAGGTCTTTAACACTATCCCAATTTTGCTTCTTCTAAAAAGTAACCTTGGTTTTCTATGAACTTTACCTCTCTTGAAACCAGGGTTCAGTTTCAGATGGGGTCATAGCACTTATACCCCTTTTGAGTGGTAGAATAGCGTATGAATACACATCTTGTGCTTTTGGCTTCTAGTTTTGTCCCTCTGATTACCAGGGACAAATACAAAACACAAACACCCAAAAACTCATAAGTGATTAATAAAGGGTTTATTGTGATTAAAAACTTCAAAGGAAGAGACGACCTTTATGACTCTTATTGTAATTCGGTAGATAAGATAGCAAGACGTCATGACTTCTTCTCCCCAGAAGTTTCTTGGTATGTTGGAATGGAACATCATAGCTCTAGCTACTTCCATGAGACGAATATTCTTTCTTTCAACTACACCATTTTGTTGAGGTGTGTATGGGCAACTCGTTTTGGGAGATTATTCCATGCTTAGCTAGGTGTTCTTTGCACTTGTGGCTTGTATATTCCCCTCCATTATCCGTTCGAAATACCATAACATTTTTTTTGAATTGATTAGTAATGTAGTTCTGAAAATTAATGAAAGCGTCAAATTCTCTATCTTTAGATGGCATTAAGGTGATCCAAGTGTATTTCGATTTTTCATCAATAAATGTTACAAAGTACTTATTATTATCTCTTGATAAACATGGGGAAGTCCCTACATCCGAGTGGACGAAATCAAAACATTTTTCATATATGGTAAAGGAGTTAGGAAATACATTTTTACAATGTTTTCCTAAAATACAAGACTCACAAACCGAGTTATTAAACAAAATATTAGGCAATATTATTTCCAAGGCACGCGAGTGAGGATGTCCCAATCTAGTTTGCCATATTGCATTAGAACTACTAGCTAAGCATGGATTAAAACTTGAGAAAGTAGGATTGCTTGAAGAATCTTCTAACATCTATAAGTCTCCTTTTGTGTTTCCTTCTCCAAGAACCTTTCCGATCTTAGTATCCTGAAAATGGAAACTATTAGGCCCAAAGATAGCATAAGCATCAAGATCTGTAGTGGCTCTCTTAACCGATAAAAACTTCGATGTGAAAGATGGCATGTAGAAAGCTGAGGAGCACTAATTTCTTCACTCTCATGGTCTTGACTAACCATTGGCTCCATTCCTCCTATTTCTTCTTCTTGATCATGAGCTTGGTCTTGATTACCATTATCCAAGTTGTTTGCTTCTTCTTCATTGTTATTTAAAGAATTTGGTCCTTCTTGTGGGTCATGATATGGTTGCTTTTGATGAGAGTCTCTTGGAGTCGGATTTCCCAGATGATTGAGTAAGAACTCTAAGCTGGCTGCTCTATCTAAAGGAGAACGGGATAGGTCTTTAACACTATCCCAATTTTGCTTCTTCTAAAAAGTAACCCTGGTTTTCTCTGAACTTTACCTCTCTTGAAACCAGGGTTCACTTCCAGATGGGGTCATAGCACTTATACCCCTTTTGAGTGGTAGAATAGCGTATGAATACACATCTTGTGCTTTTGGCTTCTAGTTTTGTCCCTCTGAGTACCAGGGACAAATACAAAACACAAACACCCAAAAACTCATAAGTGATTGATAAAGGGTTTATTGTGATTAAAAACTTCAAAGGAATAGAAGACCTTTATGACTCTTATTGTAATTCGGTAGATAAGATAGCAAGCCGTCATGACTGCATCTCCCCAGAAGTTTCTTGGTAGGTTGGAATGGAACATCATAGCTCTAGCTACTTCCATGAGACGAATATTCTTTCTTTCAACTACACCATTTTGTTGAGGTGTGTATGGGCAACTCGTTTTGGGAGATTATTCCATGCTTAGCTAGGTGTTCTTTGCACTTGTGGCTTGTAGATTCCCCTCCATTATCCGTTCGAAATACCTTAACATTTGTTTTGAATTGATTAGTAATGTAGTTCTGAATATTAATGAAAACGTCAAATACTCTATCTTTAGATGGCATTAAGGTGATCCAAGTGTATTTCGATTTTTCATCAATAAATGTTATAAAGTACTTATTATTATCTCTTGATAAACATGGGGAAGTCTCTACATCCGAGTGGACCAAATCAAAACATTTTTCATATATGGTAAATGACTTAGGAAATACATTTTTACAATGTTTTCCTAAAATACAAGACTCACAAACCGAGTTATTAAACAAAACATTAGGCAATATTATTTCCAAGGCACGCGAGTGAGGATGTCCCAATCTTGCTTGCCATATTGCATTAGAACTACTAGCTAAGCATGGATTAAAACTTGATAAAGTAGGATTGCATGAAGAATCTTCTAAAATCTATAAGTCTCCTTTTTCGTTTCCTTCTTGAAGAACCTTTCCGGTCTTAGTATCCTGAAAATGGAAACTATTAGGCCCAAAGATAGCATAAGCATCAAGATCTGTAGTGGCTCTCTTAACCGATAAAAAATTCAATGTGAAAGATGGCATGTAGAAAGCTAAGGAGCACTAATTTCTTCACTCTCATGGTCTTGACTAACCATTGGCTCCATTCCTCCTATTTCTTCTTCTTGATCATGAGCTTGGTCTTGATTACCATTATCCAAGTTGTTTGCTTCTTCTACATTGTTCTTTTAAGAATTTGGTCCATCTTGTGGGTCATGATCTGGTTGCTCTTGATGAGAGTCTCTTGGAGCCGGATTTCCCATGTGATTGAGAAAGAACTCTAAGCTAGCGGCTCTATCTGAAGGAGAACGGGCTAGGTCTTTAACACTATCCCAATTTTGCTTCTTGTCAAAGTAACCCTAGTTTTCTATGAACTTTACCTCTCTTGAAACAAGGGTTCACTTCCAAATGGGGTCATAGCACTTATACCCCTTTTGAGTGGTAGGATAGCCTATGTATACACATCTTGTGCTTTTGGCTTCTATTTTTGTCCCTCTGAGTCCTGGGACAAATACAAAACACAAACACCCAAAAACTCGTAAGTGCTTGTTAAAGGGTTTATTGTGATTAAAAACTTCAAAGGGAGAGACGACCTTTATGACTCTTATTGTAATTCGGTAGATAAGATAGCAAGCCGTCATGACTTCATCTCCCCAGAAGTTTCTTGGTAGGTTGGAATGGAACATCATAGCTCTAGCTACTTCCATGAGACAAATATTCTTTCTTTCAACTACACCATTTTGTTGAGGTGTGTATGGGCAGCTCGTTTGGGAGATTATTCCATGCTTAGCTAGGTATTCTTTGTACTTGTGGCTTGTATATTCCCCTCCATTATCCGTTTGAAGTACCTTAACATTTGTTTTGAATTGATTAGTAATGTAGTTCTGAAAATTAATGAAAGCGTCAAATACTCTATCTTTAGATGGCATTAAGGTGATCCAAGTGTATTTCGATTTTTCATCAATAAATGTTACAAAGTACTTATTATTATCTTTTGATAAACATGGGGAAGTCCCTACATCCGAGTGGACGAAATCAAAACATTTTTCATATATGGTAAAGGAGTTAGGAAATACATTTTTACAATGTTTTCCTAAAATACAAGACTCACAAACCGAGTTATTAAACAAAATATTATGCAATATTATTTCCAAGGCACGCGAGTGAGGATGTCCCAATCTAGCTTGCCATATTGCATTAGAACTACTAGCTAAGCATGGATTAAAACTTGAGAAAGTAGGATTGCTTGAAGAATCTTCTAACATCTATAAGTCTCCTTTTGTGTTTCCTTCTCCAAGAACCTTTCCGATCTTAGTATCCTGAAAATGGAAACTATTAGGCCCAAAGATAGCATAAGCAGCAAGACCTGTAGTGGCTCTCTTAACCGATAAAAACTTCGATGTGAAAGATGGCATGTAGAAAGCTGAGGAGCACTAATTTCTTCACTCTAATGGTCTTGACTAACCATTGGCTCCATTCCTCCTATTTCTTCTTCTTGATCATTAGCTTGGTCTTGATTACCATTATCCAGGTTGTTTGCTTCTTCTTCATTGTTCTTTTAAGAATTTGGTCCATCTTGTGGGTCATGATCTGGTTGCTCTTGATGAGAGTCTCTTGGAGCCGGATTTCCCATGTGATTGAGTAAGAACTCTATGAATACACATCTTGTGCTTTTGACTTCTAGTTTTGTCCCTCTGAGTACCAGGGACAAATACAAAACACAAACACCCAAGAACTCGTTAGTGATTGATAAATGGTTTATTGTGATTTAAAACTTCAAAGGGAGAGATGTCCTTTTTGACTCTTGTTGGAATTCGGTAGATAAGATAGCAAGCTGTCATGACTGCATCTCCCCAGAAGTTTATTGGTAGGTTGGAATGGAACATTATAGCTCTAGCTACTTTCATGAGATGCATATTCTTTCTTTCAACTACACCATTTTGTTGAGGTGTGTATTGGCAGTTCGTTTGGTGGATTATTCCATGCTTAGCTAGGTGTTCTATGAATTTGTGGCTTGTAAATTCCCCTCCATTATCCGTTCGAAGTACCTTAACATTTGTTTTGAATTGATTAGTAATGTAGTTCTGAAAATTAATGAAAGTGTCAAATACTCTATCTTTAGATGGCAGTAAGGTGATCCAAGTGTATTTC
Source organism: Cardamine chenopodiifolia (assembly GCA_963922655.1). Classification (NCBI taxonomy): domain Eukaryota; kingdom Viridiplantae; phylum Streptophyta; class Magnoliopsida; order Brassicales; family Brassicaceae; genus Cardamine; species Cardamine chenopodiifolia. The sequence continues at coordinate 6,083,671 of OZ000479.1, forward strand.
GACTTTTCATCAATAAATGTCACAAAGTACTTATTATTATCTCTTGATAAACATTGGGAAGTCCATACATCCGAGTGGACCAAATCAAAACATTTTTCATATATGGTAAAGGACTTAGTAAATACATTTTTACATTGTTTTCCTAAAATACAAAACTCACAAACCGAGTTATTAAACAAAACATTAGGCAATATTATTTCCAAGGCACGCGAGTAAGGATGTCCCAATCTAGCTTGCCATATTGCATTAGAACTACTAGCTAAGCATGGATTAAAACTTGATAAAGTAGGATTGCTTGAAGAATCTTCTAACATCTATAAGTCTCTTTTTGTGTTTCCCTTCTCCAAGAACCTTTCCGGTCCTAGTATCCTGAAAATGGAAACTATTAGGCCCAAAGATAGCATAAGCATCAAGATCTGTAGTGGCTCTCTTAACCGATAAAAAATTCGATGTGAAAGATGGCATGTAGAAAGCTGAGGAGCACTAATTTCTTCACTCTCATGGTCTTGACTAACCATTGGCTCCATTCCTCCTATTTCTTCTTCTTGATCATGAGCTTGGTCTTGATTACCATTATCCAAGTTGTTTGCTTCTTCTTCATTGTTATTTTAAGAATTTGGTCCTTCTTGTGCGTCATGATATGGTTGCTCTTGATGAGAGTCTCTTGGAGCCGGATTTCCCAGATGATTGAGTAAGAACTCTAAGCTGGCTGCTCTATCTGAAGGAGAACGGGCTAGGTCTTTAACACTATCCCAATTTTGCTTCTTCTAAAAAGTAACCCTGGTTTTCTATGAACTTTACCTCTCTTGAAACCAGGGTTCACTTCCAGATGGGGTCATAGCACTTATACCCCTTTTGAGTGGTAGAATAGCGTATGAATACACATCTTGTGCTTTTGGCTTCTAGTTTTGTCCCTCTGAGTACCAGGGACAAATACAAAACACAAACACCCAAGAACTCGTAAGTGATAGATAAATGGTTTATTGTCATCTAAATCTTCAAAGGGAGAGACGTCCTTTTTGAATCTTGTTGGAATTCGGTAGATAAGATAGCAAGCTGTCATGACTGCATCTCCCCAGAAGTTTCTTGGTAGGTTGGAATGGAACATCATAGATCTAGCTACTTTCATGAGATGCATATTCTTTCTTTCAACTACACCATTTTGTTGAGGTGTGTATTGGCAGTTCGTTTGGTGGATTATTCCATGCTTAGCTAGGTGTTCTATGAATTTGTGGCTTGTAAATTCCCCTCCATTATCCATTCGAAGTACCTTAACATTTGTTTTGAATTGATTAGTAATGTAGTTCTGAAAATTAATGAAAGCGTCAAATACTCTATCTTTAGATAGCAGTAAGGTGATCCAAGTGTATTTTGACTTTTCATCAATAAATGTCACAAAGTACTTATTATTATCTCTTGATAAACATTGGGAAGTCCATACATCCGAGTGGACGAAATCAAAACATTTTTCATATATGGTAAAGGACTTAGGAAATACATTTTTACAATGTTTTCCTAAAATACAAGAATCACAAACCGAGTTTTTAAACAAAACACTAGGCAATATTATTTCCAAGGCACGCGAGTAAGGATGTCCCAATCTAGCTTGCCATATTGCATTAGAACTACTAGCTAAGCATGGATTAAAACTTGATAAAGTAGGACTGCTTGAAGAATCTTCTAACATCTATAAGTCTCCTTTTGTGTTTCCCTTCTCCAAGAACCTTTCCGGTCTTAGTATCCTGAAAATGGAAACTATTAGGCCCAAAGATAGCATAAGCATCAAAATCTGTAGTGGCTCTCTTAACCGATAAAAAATTCGATGTGAAAGATGGCATGTAGAAAGCTGAGGAGCACTAATTTCTTCACTCTCATGGTCTTGACTAACCATTGGCTCCATTCCTCCTATTTCTTCTTCTTGATCATGAGCTTGGTCTTGATTACCATTATCCAAGTTGTTTGCTTCTTCTTCATTGTTATTTTAAGAATTTGGTCCTTCTTGTGCGTCATGATATGGTTGCTCTTGATGAGAGTCTCTTGGAGCCGGATTTCCCAGATGATTGAGTAAGAACTCTAAGCTGGCTGCTCTATCTGAAGGAGAACGGGCTAGGTCTTTAACACTATCCCAATTTTGCTTCTTCTAAAAAGTAACCCTGGTTTTCTATGAACTTTACCTCTCTTGAAACCAGGGTTCACTTCCAGATGGGGTCATAGCACTTATACCCCTTTTGAGTGGTAGAATAGCGTATGAATACACATCTTGTGCTTTTGGCTTCTAGTTTTGTCCCTCTGAGTACCAGGGACAAATACAAAACACAAACACCCAAGAACTCGTAAGTGATTAATAAATGGTTTATTGTCATTTAAAACTTCAAAGGGAGAGACGTCCTTTTTGACTCTTGTTGGAATTCGGTAGATAAGATTGCAAGCTGTCATGACTGCATCTCCCCAGAAGTTTCTTGGTAGGTTGGAATGGAACATCATAGATCTAGCTACTTTCATGAGATGCATATTCTTTCTTTCAACTACACCATTTTGTTGAGGTGTGTATGGGCAACTCGTTTTGGGAGATTATTCCATGCTTAGCTAGGTGTTCTTTGCACTTGTGGCTTGTAGATTCCCCTCCATTATCCGTTCGAAATACCTTAACATTTGTTTTGAATTGATTAGTAATGTAGTTCTGAAAATTAATGAAAGCGTCAAATACTCTATCTTTAGATGGCAGTAAGGTGATCCAAGTGTATTTCGACTTTTCATGAATAAATGTCACAAAGTACTTATTATTATCTCTTGATAAACATTGGGAAGTCCATACATCCGAGTGGACCAAATCAAATCATTTTTCATATATGGTAAAGGACATAGGAAATACATTTTTACAATGTTCTCCTAAAATACAAGACTCACAAACCGAGTTATTAAACAAAACATTAGGCAATATTATTTCCAAGGCACGCGAGTGAGGATGTCCCAATCTAGCTTGCCATATTGCATTAGAACTACTAGCTAAGCATGGATTAAAACTTGATAAAGTAGGACTGCTTGAAGAATCTTCTAACATCTATAAGTCTCCTTTTGTGTTTCCCTTCTCCAAGAACCTTTCCGGTCTTAGTATCCTGAAAATGGAAACTATTAGGCCCAAAGATAGCATAAGCATCAAGATCTGTAGTGGCTCTCTTAACCGATAAAAAATTCGATGTGAAAGATGGCATGTAGAAAGCTGAGGAGCACTAATTTCTTCACTCTCATGGTCTTGACTAACCATTGGCTCCATTCCTCCTATTTCTTCTTCTTGATCATGAGCTTGGTCTTGATTACCATTATCCAAGTTGTTTGCTTCATCTTCATTGTTATTTTAAGAATTTGGTCCTTCTTGTGGGTCATGATATGGTTGCTTTTGATGAGAGTCTCTTGGAGCCGGATTTCCCAGATGATTGAGTAAAAACTCTAAGCTGGCTGCTCTATCTAAAGGAGAACGGGCTAGGTCTTTAACACTATCCCAATTTTGCTTCTTCTAAAAAGTAACCCGGTTTTCTATGAACTTTACCTCTCTTGAAACCAGGGTTCACTTCCAGATGGGGTCATAGCACTTATACCCCTTTTGAGTGGTAGAATAGCGTATGAATACACATCTTGTGCTTTTGGCTTCTAGTTTTGTCCCTCTGAGTACCAGGGACAAATACAAAACACAAACACCCAAGAACTCGTAAGTGATTAATAAATGGTTTATTGTCATTTAAAACTTCAAAGGGAGAGACGTCCTTTTTGACTCTTGTTGGAATTCGGTAGATAAGATTGCAAGCTGTCATGACTGCATCTCCCCAGAAGTTTCTTGGTAGGTTGGAATGGAACATCATAGATCTAGCTACTTTCATGAGATGCATATTCTTTCTTTCAACTACACCATTTTGTTGAGGTGTGTATGGGCAACTCGTTTTGGGAGATTATTCCATGCTTAGCTAGGTGTTCTTTGCACTTGTGGCTTGTAGATTCCCCTCCATTATCCGTTCGAAATACCTTAACATTTGTTTTGAATTGATTAGTAATGTAGTTCTGAAAATTAATGAAAGCGTCAAATACTCTATCTTTAGATGGCAGTAAGGTGATCCAAGTGTATTTCGACTTTTCATGAATAAATGTCACAAAGTACTTATTATTATCTCTTGATAAACATTGGGAAGTCCATACATCCGAGTGGACGAAATCAAATCATTTTTCATATATGGTAAAGGACTTAGGAAATACATTTTTACAATGTTTTCCTAAAATACAAGACTCACAAACCGAGTTATTAAACAAAATATTAGGCAATATTATTTCCAAGGCACGCGAGTGAGGATGTCCCAATCTAGTTTGCCATATTGCATTAGAACTACTAGCTAAGCATGGATTAAAACTTGAGAAAGTAGGATTGCTTGAAGAATCTTCTAACATCTATAAGTCTCCTTTTGTGTTTCCTTCTCCAAGAACCTTTCCGATCATAGTATCCTGAAAATGGAAACTATTAGGCCCAAAGATAGCATAAGCATCAAGATCTGTAGTGGCTCTCTTAACCGATAAAAACTTCGATGTGAAAGATGGCATGTAGAAAGCTGAGGAGCACTAATTTCTTCACTCTCATGGTCTTGACTAACCATTGGCTCCATTCCTCCTATTTCTTCTTCTTGATCATGAGCTTGGTCTTGATTACCATTATCCAAGTTGTTTGCTTCTTCTTCATTGTTATTTTAAGAATTTGGTCCTTCTTGTGGGTCATGATATGGTTGCTCTTGATGAGAGTCTCTTGGAGCCGGATTTCCCAGATGATTGAGTAAGAACTCTAAGCTGGCTGCTCTATCTGAAGGAGAACGGGCTAGGTCTTTAACACTATCCCAATATTGCTTCTTCTAAAAAGTAACCCTGGTTTTCTATGAACTTTACCTCTCTTGAAACCAGGGTTCACTTCCAGATGGGGTCATAGCACTTATACCCCTTTTGAGTGGTAGAATAGCGTATGAATACACATCTTGTGCTTTTGGCTTCTAGTTTTGTCCCTCTGAGTACCAGGGACAAATACAAAACACAAACACCCAAGAACTCGTAAGTGATTGATAAAGGGTTTATTGTGATTTAAAACTTCAAAGGGAGAGACATCCTTTTTAACTCTTGTTGGAATTCGGTAGATAAGATAGCAAGCTGTCATGACTGCATCTCCCCAGAAGTTTCTTGGTAGGTTGGAATGGAACATCATAGCTCTTGCTACTTTCATGAGATGCATATTCTTTCTTTCAACTACACCATTTTGTTGAGGTGTGTATTGGCAGTTCGTTTGGTAGATTATTCCATGCTTAGCTAGGTGTTCTATGAATTTGTGGCTTGTAAATTCCCCTCCATTATCCGTTCGAAGTACCTGAACATTTGTTTTGAATTGATTAGTAATGTAGTTCTGAAAATTAATGAAAGCGTCAAATACTCTATCTTTAGATGGCAGTAAGGTGATCCAAGTGTATTTCGACTTTTCATCAATAAATGTCACAAAGTACTTATTATTATCTCTTGATAAACATTGGGAAGTCCTTACATCCGAGTGGACCAAATCAAAACATTTTTCATATATGGTAAAGGACTTAGGAAATACATTTTTACAATGTTTTCCTAAAATAGAAGACTCACAAACCGAGTTATTAAACAAAACATTAGGCAATATTATTTCCAAGGCACGCGAGTGAGGATGTCCCAATCTAGCTTGCCATATTGCATTAGAACTACTAGCTAAGCATGGATTAAAACTTGATAAAGTAGGATTGCTTGAAGAATCTTCTAACATCTATAAGTCTCCTTTCGTGTTTCCCTTCTCCAAGAACCTTTCCGGTCTTAGTATCTTGAAAATGGAAACTATTAGGCCCAAAGATAGCATAAGCATCAAGATCTGTAGTGGCTCTCTTAACCGATAAAAAATTCGATGTGAAAGATGGCATGTAGAAAGCTGAGGAGCACTAATTTCTTCACTCTCATGGTTTTGACAAACCATTGGCTCCATTCCTCCTATTTCTTCTCCTTGATCATGAGCCTGGTCTTGATTACCATTATCCAAGTTGTTTGCTTCTTCTTCATTGTTATTTTAAGAATTTGGTCCTTCTTGTGGGTCATGATATGGTTGCTCTTGATGAGAGTCTCTTGGAGCCGGATTTCCCAGATGATTGAGTAAGAACTCTAAGTTGGCTGCTCTATCTGAAGGAGAATGGGCTAGGTCTTTAACACTATCCCAATTTTGCCTCTTCTAAAAAGTAACCCTGGTTTTCTATGAACTTTACCTCTCTTGAAACCAGGGTTCACTTCCAGATGGGGTCATAGCACTTATACCCCTTTTGAGTGGTAGAATAGCCTATGAATACACATCTTGTGCTTTTGGCTTCTAGTTTTGTCCCTCTGAGTACCAGGGACAAATACAAAACACAAACACCCAAGAACTCGTTAGTGATTGATAAATGGTTTATTGTGATTTAAAACTTCAAAGGGAGAGATGTCCTTTTTGACTCTTGTTGGAATTCGGTAGATAAGATAGCAAGCTGTCATGACTGCATCTCCCCAGAAGTTTCTTGGTAGTTGGAATGGAACATTATAGCTCTAGCTACTTTCATGAGATGCATATTCTTTCTTTCAACTACACCATTTTGTTGAGGTGTGTATTGGCAGTTCGTTTGGTGGATTATTCCATGCTTAGCTAGGTGTTCTATGAATTTGTGGCTTGTAAACTCCCCTCCATTATCCGTTCGAAGTACCTTAACATTTGTTTTGAATTGATTAGTAATGTAGTTCTGAAAATTAATGAAAGTGTCAAATACTCTATCTTTAGATGACAGTAAGGTGATCCAAGTGTGTTTCGACTTTTCATCAATAAATGTCACAAAGTACTTATTATTATCTCTTGATAAACATTGGGAAGTCCATACATCCGAGTGGACCAAATCAAAACATTTTTTATATATGGTAAAGGACTTAGTAAATACATTTTTACAATGTTTTCCTAAAATACAAGACTCACAAACCGAGTTATTAAACAAAACATTAGGCAATATTATTTCCAAGGCACGCGAGTAAGGATGTCCCAATCTAGCTTGCCATATTGCATTAGAACTACTAGCTAAGCATGGATTAAAAATTGATAAAGTAGGATTGCTTGAAGAATCTTCTAACATCTATAAGTCTCCTTTTGTGTCTCCCTTCTCCAAGAACCTTTCCGGTCTTAGTATCTTGAAAATGGAAACTATTAGGCCCAAAGATAGCATAAGCATCAAGATCTGTAGTGGCTCTCTTAACCGATAAAAAATTCGATGTGAAAGATGGCATGTAGAAAGCTGAGGAGCACTAATTTCTTCACTCTCATGGTCTTGACTAACCATTGGCTCCATTCCTCCTATTTCTTCTTCTTGATCATGAGCTTGGTCTTGATTACCATTATCCAAGTTGTTTGCTTCTTCTTCATTGTTATTTTAAGAATTTGGTCCTTCTTGTGGGTCATGATATGGTTGCTCTTGATGAGAGTCTCTTGGAGCCGGATTTCCCAGATGATTGAGTAAGAACTCTAAGTTGGCTGCTCTATCTGAAGGAGAATGGGCTAGGTCTTTAACACTATCCCAATTTTGCCTCTTCTAAAAAGTAACCCTGGTTTTCTATGAACTTTACCTCTCTTGAAACCAGGGTTCACTTCCAGATGGGGTCATAGCACTTATACCCCTTTTGAGTGGTAGAATAGCCTATGAATACACATCTTGTGCTTTTGGCTTCTAGTTTTGTCCCTCTGAGTACCAGGGACAAATACAAAACACAAACACCCAAGAACTCGTTAGTGATTGATAAATGGTTTATTGTGATTTAAAACTTCAAAGGGAGAGATGTCCTTTTTGACTCTTGTTGGAATTCGGTAGATAAGATAGCAAGCTGTCATGACTGCATCTCCCCAGAAGTTTCTTGGTAGTTGGAATGGAACATTATAGCTCTAGCTACTTTCATGAGATGCATATTCTTTCTTTCAACTACACCATTTTGTTGAGGTGTGTATTGGCAGTTCGTTTGGTGGATTATTCCATGCTTAGCTAGGTGTTCTATGAATTTGTGGCTTGTAAACTCCCCTCCATTATCCGTTCGAAGTACCTTAACATTTGTTTTGAATTGATTAGTAATGTAGTTCTGAAAATTAATGAAAGTGTCAAATACTCTATCTTTAGATGACAGTAAGGTGATCCAAGTGTGTTTCGACTTTTCATCAATAAATGTCACAAAGTACTTATTATTATCTCTTGATAAACATTGGGAAGTCCATACATCCGAGTGGACCAAATCAAAACATTTTTTATATATGGTAAAGGACTTAGTAAATACATTTTTACAATGTTTTCCTAAAATACAAGACTCACAAACCGAGTTATTAAACAAAACATTAGGCAATATTATTTCCAAGGCACGCGAGTAAGGATGTCCCAATCTAGCTTGCCATATTGCATTAGAACTACTAGCTAAGCATGGATTAAAAATTGATAAAGTAGGATTGCTTGAAGAATCTTCTAACATCTATAAGTCTCCTTTTGTGTCTCCCTTCTCCAAGAACCTTTCCGGTCTTAGTATCTTGAAAATGGAAACTATTAGGCCCAAAGATAGCATAAGCATCAAGATCTGTAGTGGCTCTCTTAACCGATAAAAAATTCGATGTGAAAGATGGCATGTAGAAAGCTGAGGAGCACTAATTTCTTCACTCTCATGGTCTTGACTAACCATTGGCTCCATTCCTCCTATTTCTTCTTCTTGATCATGAGCTTGGTCTTGATTACCATTATCCAAGTTGTTTGCTTCTTCTTCATTGTTATTTTAAGAATTTGGTCCTTCTTGTGCGTCATGATATGGTTACTCTTGATGAGAGTCTCTTGGAGCCGGATTTCCCAGATGATTGAGTAAGAACTCTAAGCTGGCTGCTCTATCTGAAGGAGAACGGGCTAGGTCTTTAACACTATCCCAATTTTGCTTCTTCTAAAAAGTAACCCTGGTTTTCTATGAACTTTACCTCTCTTGAAACCAGGGTTCACTTCCAGATGGGGTCATAGCACTTATACTCCTTTTGAGTGGTAGAATAGCCTATGAATACACATCTTGTGCTTTTGGCTTCTAGTTTTGTCCCTCTGAGTACCAGGGACAAATACAAAACACAAACACCCAAGAACTCGTAAGTGATTGATAAATGGTTTATTGTCATTTAAAACTTCAAAGGGAGAGACGTCCTTTTTCACTCTTGTTGGAATTCGGTAGATAAGATAGCAAGCTGTCATGACTGCATCTCCCCAGAAGTTTCTTGGTAGGTTGGAATGGAACATCATAGATCTAGCTACTTTCATGAGATGCATATTCTTTCTTTCAACTACACCATTTTGTTGAGGTGTGTATTGGTAGTTCGTTTGGTGGATTATTCCATGCTTAGCTAGGTGTTCTATGAATTTGTGGCTTGTAAATTCCCCTCCATTATCCGTTCGAAGTACCTTAACATTTGTTTTGAATTGATTAGTAATGTAGTTCTGAAAATTAATGAAAGCATTAAATACTCTAACTTTAGATGGCAGTAAGGTGATCCAAGTGTATTTTGACTTTTCATCAATAAATGTCACAAAGTACTTATTATTATCTCTTGATAAACATTGGGAAGTCCATACATCCGAGTGGACCAAATCAAATCATTTTTCATATATGGTAAAGGACTTAGGAAATACATTTTTACAATGTTTTCCTAAAATACAAGACTCACAAACCGAGTTATTAAACAAAACATTAGGCAATATTATTTCCAAGGCACGCGAGTAAGGATGTCCCAATCTAGCTTGCCATATTGCATTAGAACTACTAGCCAAGCATGGATTAAAACTTGATAAAGTAGGATTGCTTGAAGAATCTTCTAACATCTATAAGTCTCCTTTTGTGTTTCCCTTCTCCAAGAACCTTTCCGGTCTTAGTATCTTGAAAATGGAAACTATTAGGCCCAAAGATAGCATAAGCATCAAGATCTGTAGTGGCTCTCTTAACCGATAAAAAATTCGATGTGAAAGATGGCATCTAGAAAGCTGAGGAGCACTAATTTCTTCACTCTCATGGTCTTGACTAACCATTGGCTCCATTCCTCCTATTTCTTCTTCTTGATCATGAGCTTGGTCTTGATTACCATTATCCAAGTTGTTTGCTTCATCTTCATTGTTATTTTAAGAATTTGGTCCTTCTTGTGGGTCATGATATGGTTGCTCTTGATGAGAGTCTCTTGGAGCCGGATTTCCCAGATGATTTAGTAAGAACTCTAAGCTGGCTGCTCTATCTAAAGGAGAACGGGCTAGGTCTTTAACACTATCCCAATTTTGCTTCTTCTAAAAAGTAACCCTGGTTTTCTATGAACTTTACCTCTCTTGAAACCATGGTTCACTTCCAGATGGGGTCATAGCACTTATACCCCTTTTGAGTGGTAGAATAGCCTATGAATACACATCTTGTGCTTTTGGCTTCTAGTTTTGTCCCTCATAGTACCAGGGACAAATACAAAACACAAACACCCAAGAACTCGTAAGTGATTGATAAATGGTTTATTGTCATTTAAAACTTCAAAGGGAGAGACGTCCTTTTTGACTCTTGGTTGAATTCGGTAGATAAGATAGCAAGCTGTCATGACTGCATCTCCCCAGAAGTTTCTTGGTAGGTTGGAATGGAACATCATAGCTCTAGCTACTTTCATGAGATGCCTATTCTTTCTTTCAACTACACCACTTTGTTGAGGTGTGTATTGGCAGTTCGTTTGGTAGATTATTCCATGCTTAGCTAGGTGTTCTATGAATTTGTGGCTTGTAAATTCCCCTCCATTATCCGTTCGAAGTACCTTAACATTTGTTTTGAATTGATTAGTAATGTAGTTCTGAAAATTAATGAAAGCGTCAAATACTCTATCTTTAGATGGCAGTAAGGTGATCCAAGTGTATTTTGACTTTTCATCAATAAATGTCACAAAGTACTTATTATTATCTCTTGATAAACATTGGGAAGTCCATACATCCGAGTGGACCAAATCAAATCATTTTTCATATATGGTAAAGGACTTAGGAAATACATTTTTACAATGTTTTCCTAAAATACAAGACTCACAAACCGAGTTATTAAACAAAACATTAGGCAATATTATTTCCAAGGCACGCGAGTAAGGATGTCCCAATCTAGCTTGCCATATTGCATTAGAACTACTAGCCAAGCATGGATTAAAACTTGATAAAGTAGGATTGCTTGAAGAATCTTCTAACATCTATAAGTCTCCTTTTGTGTTTCCCTTTTCCAAGAACCTTTCCGGTCTTAGTATCTTGAAAATGGAAACTATTAGGCCCAAAGATAGCATAAGCATCAAGATCTGTAGTGGCTCTCTTAACCAATAAAAAATTCGATGTGAAAGATGGCATGTAGAAAGCTGAGGAGCACTAATTTCTTCACTCTCATGGTCTTGACTAACCATTGGCTCCATTCCTCCTATTTCTTCTTCTTGATCATGAGCTTGGTCTTGATTACCATTATCCAAGTTGTTTGCTTCATCTTCATTGTTATTTTAAGAATTTGGTCCTTCTTGTGGGTCATGATATGGTTGCTCTTGATGAGAGTCTCTTGGAGCCGGATTTCCCAGATGATTTAGTAAGAACTCTAAGCTGGCTGCTCTATCTGAAGGAGAACGGGCTAGGTCTTTAACACTATCCCAATTTTGCTTCTTCTAAAAAGTAACCCTGGTTTTCTATGAACTTTACCTCTCTTGAAACCAGGGTTCACTTCCAGATGGGGTCATAGCACTTATACCCCTTTTGAGTGGTAGAATAGCCTATGAATACACATCTTGTGCTTTTGGCTTCTAGTTTTGTCCCTCATAGTACCAGGGACAAATACAAAACACAAACACCCAAGAACTCGTAAGTGATTGATAAATGGTTTATTGTCATTTAAAACTTCAAAGGGAGAGACGTCCTTTTTGACTCTTGGTTGAATTCGGTAGATAAGATAGCAAGCTGTCATGACTGCATCTCCCCAGAAGTTTCTTGGTAGGTTGGAATGGAACATCATAGCTCTAGCTACTTTCATGAGATGCCTATTCTTTCTTTGAACTACACCATTTTGTTGAGGTGTGTATGGGCAACTCGTTTTGGGAGATTATTCCATGCTTAGCTAGGTGTTCTTTGCACTTGTGGCTTGTAGATTCCCCTCCATTATCCGTTCTAAATACCTTAACATTTGTTTTGAATTGATTAGTAATGTAGTTCTGAAAATTAATGAAAGCGTCAAATACTCTATCTTTAGATGGCAGTAAGGTGATCCAAGTGTATTTCGACTTTTCATGAATAAATGTCACAAAGTACTTATTATTATCTCTTGATAAACATTGGGAAGTCCATACATCCGAGTGGACCAAATCAAATCATTTTTCATATATGGTAAAGGACATAGGAAATACATTTTTACAATGTTCTCCTAAAATACAAGACTCACAAACCGAGTTATTAAACAAAACATTAGGCAATATTATTTCCAAGGCACGCGAGTGAGGATGTCCCAATCTAGCTTGCCATATTGCATTAGAACTACTAGCTAAGCATGGATTAAAACTTGATAAAGTAGGACTGCTTGAAGAATCTTCTAACATCTATAAGTCTCCTTTTGTGTTTCCCTTTTCCAAGAACCTTTCCGGTCTTAGTATCGGTAAAATGGAAACTATTAGGCCCAAAGATAGCATAAGCATCAAGATCTGTAGTGGCTCTCTTAACCAATAAAAAATTCGATGTGAAAGATGGCATGTAGAAAGATGAGGAGCACTAATTTCTTCACTCTCATGGTCTTGACTAACCATGGGCTCCATTCCTCCTATTTCTTCTTCTTGATCATGAGCTTGGTCTTGATTACCATTATCCAAGTTGTTTGCTTCATCTTCATTGTTATTTTAAGAATTTGGTCCTTCTTGTGGGTCATGATATGGTTGCTCTTGATGAGAGTCTCTTGGAGCCGGATTTCCCAGATGATTTAGTAAGAACTCTAAGCTGGCTGCTCTATCTAAAGGAGAACGGGCTAGGTCTTTAACACTATCCCAATTTTGCTTCTTCTAAAAAGTAACCTTGGTTTTCTATGAACTTTACCTCTCTTGAAACCATGGTTCACTTCCAGATGGGGTCATAGCACTTATACCCCTTTTGAGTGGTAGAATAGCCTATGAATACACATCTTGTGCTTTTGGCTTCTAGTTTTGTCCCTCATAGTACCAGGGACAAATACAAAACACAAACACCCAAGAACTCGTAAGTGATTGATAAATGGTTTATTGTCATTTAAAACTTCAAAGGGAGAGACGTCCTTTTTGACTCTTGGTTGAATTCGGTAGATAAGATAGCAAGCTGTCATGACTGCATCTCCCCAGAAGTTTCTTGGTAGGTTGGAATGGAACATCATAGCTCTAGCTACTTTCATGAGATGCCTATTCTTTCTTTGAACTACACCATCTTGTTGAGGTGTGTATTGGCGGTTCGTTTGGTAGATTATTCCATGCTTAGCTAGGTGTTCTATGAATTTGTGGCTTGTAAATTCCCCTCCATTATCCGTTCGAAGTACCTTAACATTTGTTTTGAATTGATTAGTAATGTAGTTCTGAAAATTAATGAAAGCGTCAAATACTCTATCTTTAGATGGCAGTAAGGTGATCCAAGTGTATTTCGACTTTTCATCAATAAATGTCACAAAGTACTTATTATTATCTCTTGATAAACATTGGGAAGTCCTTACATCCGAGTGGACCAAATCAAAACATTTTTCATATATGGTAAAGGACTTAGGAAATACATTTTTACAATGTTTTCCTAAAATACAAGACTCACAAACCGAGTTATTAAAGAAAACATTAGGCAATATTATTTCCAAGGCACGCGAGTGAGGATGTCCCAATCTAGCTTGCCATATTGCATTATAACTACTAGCTAAGCATGGATTAAAACTTGATAAAGTAGGATTGCTTGAAGAATCTTCTAACATCTATAAGTCTCCTTTCGTGTTTCCCTTCTCCAAGAACCTTTCCGGTCTTAGTATCTTGAAAATGGAAACTATTAGGCCCAAAGATAGCATAAGCATCAAGATCTGTAGTGGCTCTCTTAACCGATAAAAAATTCGATGTGAAAGATGGCATGTAGAAAGCTGAGGAGCACTAATTTCTTCACTCTCATGGTCTTGACTAACCATTGGCTCCATTCCTCCTATTTCTTCTTCTTGATCATGAGCTTGGTCTTGATTACCATTATCCAAGTTGTTTGCTTCTTCTTCATTGTCATTTTAAGAATTTGGTCCTTATTGTGGGTCATGATATGGTTGCTCTTGATGAGAGTCTCTTGGAGCAGGATTTCCCAGATGATTGAGTAAGAACTCTAAGCTGGCTGCTCTATCTGAAGGAGAACGGGCTAGGTCTTTAACACTATCCCAATTTTGCTTCTTCTAAAAAGTAACCCTGGTTTTCTATGAACTTTACCTCTCTTGAAACCAGGGTTCACTTCCAGATGGGGTCATAGCACTTATACCCCTTTTGAGTGGTAGAATAGCCTATGAATACACATCTTGTGCTTTTGGCTTCTAGTTTTGTCCCTCTGAGTACCAGGGACAAATACAAAACACAAACACCCAAGAACTCGTAAGTGATTGATAAAGGGTTTATTGTGATTTAAAACTTCAAAGGGAGAGACGTCCTTTTTGACTCTTGTTGGAATTCGGTAGATAAGATAGCAAGCTGTCATGACTGCTTCTCCCCAGAAGTTTCTTGGTAGCTTGGAATGGAACATCATAGCTCTACCTACTTTCATGAGATGCCTATTCTTTCTTTCAACTACACCATTTTGTTGAGGTGTGTATTAGCAGTTCGTTTGGTGGATTATTCCATGCTTAGCTAGGTGTTCTATGAATTTGTGGCTTGTAAATTCCCCTCCATTATCCGTTCGAAGTACCTTAACATTTGTTTTGAATTGATTAGTAATGTAGTTCTGAAAATTAATGAAAGCGTCAAATACTCTATCTTTAGATGGCAGTAAGGTGATCCAAGTGTATTTTGACTTTTCATCAATAAATGTCACAAAGTACTTATTATTATCTCTTGATAAACATTGGGAAGTCCATACATCCGAGTGGACCAAATCAAAACATTTTTCATATATGGTAAAGGACTTAGGAAATACATTTTTACAATGTTTTCCTAGAATACAAGACTCACAAACCGAGTTATTAAACAAAACATTAGGCAATATTATTTCCAAGGCACGCGAGTAAGGATGTCCCAATCTAGCTTGCCATATTGCATTAGAACTACTAGCCAAGCATGGATTAAAACTTGATAAAGTAGGATTGCTTGAAGAATCTTCTAACATCTATAAGTCTCCTTTTGTGTTTCCCTTCTCTAAGAACCTTTCCGGTCTTAGTATCTTGAAAATGGAAACTATTAGGCCCAAAGATAGCATAAGCATCAAGATCTGTAGTGGCTCTCTTAACCGATAAAAAATTCGATGTGAAAGATGGCATCTAGAAAGCTGAGGAGCACTAATTTCTTCACTCTCATGGTCTTGACTAACCATTGGCTCCATTCCTCCTATTTCTTCTTCTTGATCATGAGCTTGGTCTTGATTACCATTATCTAAGTTGTTTGCTTCATCTTCATTGTTATTTTAAGAATTTGGTCCTTCTTGTGCGTCATGATATGGTTGCTCTTGATGAGAGTCTCTTGGAGCCGGATTTCCCAGATGATTGAGTAAGAACTCTAAGCTGGCTGCTCTATCTAAAGGAGAACGGGCTAGGTCTTTAACACTATCCCAATTTTGCTTCTTCTAAAAAGTAACCCTGGTTTTCTATGAACTTTACCTCTCTTGAAACTAGGGTTCACTTCCGGATGGGGTCATAACACTTATACCCCTTTTGAGTGGTAGAATAGCCTATGAATACAAATCTTGTGCTTTTGGCTTCTAGTTTTGTCCCTCTGAGTACCAGGGACAAATACAAAACACAAACACCCAAGAACTCGTAAGTGATTGATAAATGGTTTATTGTGATTTAAAACTTCAAAGGGAGAGACATCCTTTATGACTCTTGTTGGAATTCGGTAGATAAGATAGCAAGCTGTCATGACTGCTTCTCCCCAGAAGTTTCTTGGTAGCTTGGAATGGAACATCATAGCTCTACCTACTTTCATGAGATGCCTATTCTTTCTTTCAACTACACCATTTTGTTGAGGTGTGTATTGGCAGTTCGTTTGGTGGATTATTCCATGCTTAGCTAGGTGTTCTATGAATTTGTGGCTTGTAAATTCCCCTCCATTATCCGTTCGAAGTACCTTAACATTTGTTTTGAATTGATTAGTAATGTAGTTCTGAAAATTAATGAAAGCGTCAAATACTCTATCTTTAGATGGCAGTAAGGTGATCCAAGTGTATTTCGACTTTTCATCAATAAATGTCACAAAGTACTTATTATTATCTCTTGATAAACATTGGGAAGTCCATACATCCGAGTGGACCAAATCAAAACATTTTTCATATATGGTAAAAGACTTAGGAAATTTATTTTTACAATGTTTTCCTAAAATACAAGACTCACAAACCGAGTTATTAAACAAAACATTAGGCAATATTATTTCCAAGGCACGCGAGTAAGGATGTCCCAATCTAGCTTGCCATATTGCATTAGAACTACTAGCTAAGCATGGATTAAAACTTGATAAAGTAGGATTGCTTGAAGAATCTTCTAACATCTATAAGTCTCCTTTTGTGTTTCCCATCTCCAAGAACCTTTCCGGTCTTAGTATCTTGAAAATGGAAACTATTAGGCCCAAAGATAGCATAAGCATCAAGATCTGTAGTGACTCTCTTAACCGATAAAAAATTCGATATGAAAGATGGCATGTAGAAAGCTGAGGAGCACTAATTTCTTCACTCTCATGGTCTTGACTAACCATTGGCTCCATTCCTCCTATTTCTTCTTCTTGATCATGAGCTTGGTCTTGATTACCATTATCCAAGTTGTTTGCTTCTTCTTCATTGTTATTTTAAGAATTTGGTCCTTCTTGTGGGTCATGATATGGTTGCTCTTGATGAGAGTCTCTTGGAGCCGGATTTCCTAGATGATTGAGTAAGAACTCTAAGCTGGCTGCTCTATCTGAAGGAGAACGGGCTAGGTCTTTAACAATATCCCAATTTTGCTTCTTCTAAAAAGTAACCATGGTTTTCTATGAACTTTACCTCTCTTGAAACCAGGGTTCACTTCCGGATGGGGTCATAGCACTTATAACCCTTTTGAGTGGTAGAATAGCCTATGAATACACATCTTGTGCTTTTAGCTTCTAGTTTTGTCCCTCTGAGTACCAGGGACAAATACAAAACACAAACACCCAAGAACTCGTAAGTGATTGATAAAGGGTTTATTGTGATTTAAAACTTCAAAGGGAGAGGCGTCCTTTATGACTCTTGTTGGAATTCGGTAGATAAGATAGCAAGCTGTCATGACTGCATCTCCCCAGAAGTTTCTTGGTAAGTTGGAATGGAACATCATAGCTCTAGCTACATTAATGAGATGCCTATTCTTTCTTTCAACTACACCATTTTGTTGAGGTGTGTATTGGCAGTTCGTTTGGTGGATGATTCTATGCTTAGCTAGGTGTTCTCTGAATTTGTGGCTTGTAAATTCCCCTCCATTATCTGATGCGATCATGGATAGCTCGCAGAAGCAGCATGAAGCCGAGGATGCTTTAGCAGTACCAAGTGGACCAATGACAAGATCAAGAGCTAAGGAGTTCGGAAATGCAATCACCACATTACGCACTCAAGTCCAACCGTTCGAAGACATGGAGAATAAAACCGTCTTGGTTGCTCGAGTGGACTAATACAAGGGTGATTCGTTTGTACTCTTTTTCCAGCCTTTGGTTTTATCCCAATGGGTTTTCCAAAGGAGGGTTTTAATGAGGCAAATGGATCACTCTACTCCACTTAGTCCACAAGAGACAACAAGACAAATTCAGGTCCAAGTCCAACAATTTATGGGATTTATTTTCTGAAGTTCCAGCCCACTAAAGAAGAGATTAAGTAAGCCCAGCTCAATAAAATTCTGATTGAAAACGCCCAAGGGAATGGAGAAGCTGGCGTGGGGACTTCAAGGGTTACTCAAAAAAATTAGTCAATGCTTTCTTAATTACGTTGTTTAATTTTAGACTTGTTTTCTACTCTATCTTTTCTTTAAAACTCCAGCCAAACACATCAAAACGTGCTAGACCTTTCTTTTATAAAATCTGAGAGTGTTTTTCTCTTGTGTTCTTTGAAGAACAATTTCGATTGTTGGTGAGTTATATCCATCAATCAAACCGAATCAAGGTGTGTCATATCCTTGCTTCAAGCCTTGACAATCTCGAGTGTGTCATATCTCGAAGGAGTCATTGAGGAAATATCCAAGGTCTTCCGCAACCTTGGTGCGATCCAATCATTCCATCATTCCATCTATCCATTTCTTTCCTACATACCCCTCGAGAGTGCCGATTCTAGGGAAGGCCGTATCATTATCCGTTCGAAGTACCTTAACATTTGTTTTGAATTGATTAGTAATGTAGTTCTGAAAATTAATGAAAGCGTCAAATACTCTATCTTTAGATGGCAGTAAGGTGATCCAAGTGTATTTCGACTTTTCATCAATAAATGTCACAAAGTACTTATTATTATCTCTTGATAAACATTGTGAAGTCCATACTATTAATCAAGCTTATCATCAAGGGAGCTTAGGGAAGATGGTTGGATTTGGGTGTCCGTACAAGTCCGTACGGATCCGTACAAGTCCGTACAAGTCCGTACGGATCCGTACAAGGCCATACAAGACCGTACAACCTTAGCGAGCCTCCAGAACATTTGAGGAAGCCTTCGAGAGTCTTCTAGAAGCTTGGAAACGTTTGGACCAATGCACCAAGCCACTTGAGTGTCCAGGTGCATTGGCACCTTGTCCTTGGTCTTCCTTCTTATCCATTTGGTCAAGGAAGGGGCTGGAAACAGGCTGGCATGGTCAAGGACGCCCAAAGACTACACTCCTATTGGCTGGTTCAAATTAAAGTTAAACCTAGGTTCCCTTGTAATTCTCCTATAAATATGCTATGTATTTCACAAAGATCAATAAGAAATTCTTCTCTAATATTCTACTATGGTGTTTCTTCTAGTTTATCTCAAAAGCTCTCATTTATAATCTCTAAAATCTAACATGGTATCAGAGCATTGATCTTGCTCCTATCTATTCTGCTTTATTCTTGGTTATTCTCCATCATTCTCCATCATTTCTCCATCATTTCTCCATCATTTCTCCATCAGTTCTTGTCATTTCTACTCATTCTCCACGTCTTTCTTCTTTATTTTCTCCTTTCTCACGCTGCTAGCTTCATTTCTCTCTGAGAGAAATTCCTCAAATCCATTGGTGCTGAGTTAAGAAAGTTGCTAGCTTTGTGATTTTCACTTCATTTTCTTCCTTTCACGTTGCTAGCCTCATTTCTCTCTGAGAGAAATTCCTCAAATCCATTGGTGCTGAGTTGAGAAAGTTGCTAGCTTTGTGATTAAACTTCAAGAAAATCATGGAAAATCTAAAAACCATGATCATTCCGGTTACCCTCAAAGGGAATAATTACTTGCTGTGGGCAAGAACAACTAAGACTGCTTTGTGTGGAAGAGGTTTGTGGAGACACATTGAGATCACACAAAACCCTAAAGAAGACACACAAGATGAAGAAAATGAGACCAAGACCGAGGAGGAAATCAAATGGTTTCAAGAAGACCAAACGGTTTTGGGTCTCCTTCAAAACTCACTAGACCCATCAATCCTAGAGGCATACTCCTATTGTGACACTGCAAAGGAGCTTTGGGATACACTAAAGAATGTCTACGGGAACATCTCCAACTTGACCCGGGTCTTCGAAGTAAAAAGGGCAATCAACAATCTCAATCAAGAGGATCTAGAATTTACTCAACACTTTGGGAAATTTAGATCTCTTTGGGCTGAATTAGAGATGTTACGTCCAAGCACAAAGGATTTTTCAATCATTGAAGAAAGAAGAGAACAAGATAAGGTCTTCGGTTTGCTTCTCACACTCAATCCGGCGTTTAACGACCTCATAAAGCATATCTTAAGATCGGAGAAGCTCCCTAGACTTGATGAAGTTTGTGCACAAATTCAAAAGGAACAAGGGTCCTTTGGTCTCTTTAGTGGTAAACAAGAACTCCCAATGGCCAATAAGGGCAATTACCAACCAAATCAAGGCTACAAAGGCAAGAATAGGAAAACATGCAATCATTGCAAGAAGGATGATCCTTCATCCACATCTCAAGCCCAAAGATTGGCATCCAAGGGAATTCAAGCCAAGAAAGTTCCAAGCTCATCAAGCACAAGAAACGCCAAGCTCATCAAACTCAACAAAACAACCTCAAACCGAAAGCTTGAAGCAAGGAGATGAGATGGCCATGGTAGCATATTCAAATGATGTGGTGCGCAAGTCAGACTTAGAAGCACTCATTCGATCCATCGCCGCACTAAAGGAGTCTGGTATCACATACTTTGCTACTAAACCTAATAAGACTAGCACTTCTCTTGTTATTGATTCTGGAGCTTCTCATCACATGATTAGTAATCCAAATTTGATTAGTAACATTAAACCTGCTAGTGGAAATGTAGTGATTGCTAATGGTGATAGGATACCGATTAAAGGAATAGGAAGTTTAAAACTATTTGACAAAGAATCTCAAGCTTTCTACATGCCATCTTTCACTTCGAATCTTGTATCGGTTAAGAGAGCTACTACTGATCTTGATGCTTATGCTATCTTTGGGCCTAATAGTTTCCATTTTCAGGATATTAAAACCGGAAGGGTTCTTGGAGAAGGAAACACAAAAGGAGACTTATACATCTTAGAAGATTCTTCAAGCAATCCTACTTTATCAAGTTTTAATTCATGCATAGCTAGTAGTTCTAATGCAATATGGCACGCTAGATTGGGACATCCTCACTCGCGTGCCTTGGAAATAATATTGCCTAATATTTCGTTTAATAACTCGGTTTGTGAGTCTTGTATTTTAGGAAAACATTGTAAAAGTGTATTTCCTAAGTCCTCTACCATATATGAAAAATGTTTTGATTTAGTCCACTCGGATGTATGGACTTCCCCATGTTTATCAAGAGATAATAATAAGTACTTTGTGACATTCATTGATGAAAAGTCGAAATACACTTGGATCACCTTAATGCCATCTAAAGATAGAGTATTTAACGCTTTCATTAATTTTCTGAACTAAATTACTAATCAATTCAAAACAAATGTTAAGGTACTTCGAACGGATAATGGAGGGGAATATACAAGCCACAAATTCAAAGAACACCTAGCTAAGCATGGAATAATCCACCAAACAAGCTGCCCATACACACCTCAACAAAATGGTGTAGCTGAAAGAAAGAATAGACATCTCATGGAAGTAGCTAGAGCTATGATGTTCCATTCCAACTTGCCAAGAAACTTCTGGGGAGATGCAGTCATGATGGCTTGCTATCTTATCAACCGAATTCCAACAAGAGTCCTAAAGGACGTCTCTCCCTTTGAAGTTTTAAATCACAATAAACCCTTTATCAATCACTTACGAGTTCTTGGGTGTTTGTGTTTTGTATTTGTCCCAGGTACTCAGAGGGACAAACTAGAAGCCAAAAGCACAAGATGTGTATTCATAGGCTATTCTACCACTCAAAAGGGGTATAAGTGCTATGACCCCATCCGGAAGTGTACCCTGGTTTCAAGAGACGTGAAGTTCATAGAAAACCAAGGGTACTTTGACAAGAAAGAAAATTGGGATAGCGTTAAAGACCTAGCCCGTTCTCCTTCAGATAGAACCGCCAGCTTAGAGTTCTTACTCAATCATTTGGGAAATCCGGCTCCAAGAGACTCTCATCAAGAGCAACCAGATCATCAGCCACAAGAAGGACCAAATTCTGAAAATAACAGTGAAGAAGAAGCAAACAACTTGGATAATGGTAATCAAGACCAAGCTCATGATGAAGAAGAATCCACTGGAGGAATGGAGCCAATGGTTAGTCAAGACCATGAGAGTGAAGAAATTAGTGCTCCTCAGCTTAGAAGAAGTACAAGGCTGAAGTATGGACCAGATCATTGGAAACAAACAAGGGTCTATTACAACAGCCAAGCTGTGGCTCATCCTCTCCAAGCGGTTTGTTCTCTTGCCCTCTTGCCATCAGAACACAAAGCATTCCTTGGAAATATTGATCAACACCAAATTCCGAGCTCCTATGAAGAAGCAAAAGAACACAAAGAATGGTTAGCTGCTGTGGATGCTGAGATAGGGGCAATGGATAAGAATCATACTTGGGATGAAACTGAGCTTCCAAAGGGAAAGAAGGCAGTAAGTTCCAAGTGGGTATTTACAATCAAATATCAATCTAATGGGGAGATTGAGCGGTACAAAGCCAGATTGGTAGCCAGAGGTTTCACCCAGACATATGGAGCTGATTATACCGATACTTTTGCGCCAGTGGCAAAGCTTCACACAGTTAGGGTCATCTTGTCCTTAGCCACAAATCTATCATGGGATCTATGGCAAATGGACGTGAAGAACGCCTTTCTTCAAGGAGAATTGGAAGAAGAAGTGTACATGACTCCACCACCTGGATTAGAACACTCAATCAGCCCCGGAAAAGTCCTAAGGTTAAGAAAGGCAATTTATGGTCTAAAGCAATCACCAAGGGCCTGGTATCATAAACTGAGCTTCACTCTTGTTGCTCGAGGATTTAGCCGGTCAGAAGCCGACCATACCTTGTTCACTCACCAGAGCTCCCGTGGGCTTATTGTGGTATTGGTTTATGTGGATGACTTGATCATCTCAGGTAGTGATCAAGTTGGGATTCAAGAAACCAAATCCTTCCTTAAGTCTGTTTTTGATATCAAGGACTTGGGAGAGCTTAAGTATTTCCTAGGGATAGAGATATGCCGATCCTCGGAAGGCCTATTTCTATCACAAACGAAATATTCTCTTGATTTATTGCAGGAGACAAGAAAGCTAGGATCCAAACCAGCTAAGACCCCACTTGAAGATGGCTACAAGGTCAAGAGAAAGGGGAAGAAAGAAGATGATCCGCTTGACAAGCCATTTGAAGACCCATCACAATATCGGCGCCTAGTTGGTAAGCTCATCTATTTGACTATTACACGGCCTGACTTATGTTTTGCTGTGAATCAGGTTAGCCAACATATGAAGGAACCAACCATGCATCATTGGAACATGGTGGAAAGAATATTGAGATACATCAAAGGTTCACCTGGCCAAAGAATTTGGATGGGGAAGAATGGCAACACTGAGATAGTTGGATACTGCGATGCGGACTATGCGGGAGACACTATGGATAGGAAGTCTACAACTGGCTACTGTACTTTCATTGGAGGCAATCTAGTAACTTGGAAGTCTAAGAAGCAGAAGGTTGTGTCATGCTCAAGTGCGGAGTCAGAATATAGAGCAATGAGGAAGCTGACAAATGAAATAGTTTGGTTGAATGCTCTTCTCAAGGATCTTGGCATAGAAACTTCAAGTCCCATCACAATGCATTGTGACAATCAGGCAGCCATTCATATAGCAACCAATCCAGTATTTCACGAGAGGACCAAGCACATTGAGATTGACTGCCACAAAGTTAGAGAGAAGATCATAGAAGGAGTGATACTTCCATGTTACACCAAGAGTGAAGACCAGTTGGCTGACATCTTCACCAAGGCTGCTAGCCTCAAAGTTTGCAACCACATCCACAGCAAACTTGGGTTAGTAGACCTTACTCATCCTTGATAATACTTGCCTGTTCTGGGAAGACCACACTCTTTTTCCCTTACCAAGGTTTTGTCCCACTGGGTTTTCCTTGGTAAGGTTTTTAATGAGGTGGTAGTCCCGGTTCCCAAACTTAGCCTTCATTCCAACACTCCGGCTAAGTTTGAGGGGGAGTATTAATCAAGCTTATCATCAAGGGAGCTTAGGGAAGATGGTTGGATTTGGGTGTCCGTACAAGTCCGTACAAGTCCGTACGGATCCGTACAAGGCCGTACAAGACCGTACAACCTTAGCGAGACTCCGGAACATTTGAGGAAGCCTTCAAGAATCTTCTAGAAGCTTGGAAACGTTTGGACCATGCACCAAGCCACTTGAATGTCCAGGTGCATTGGCACCTTGTCCTTGGTCTTCCTTCTTATCCATTTGGTCAAGGAAGGGGCTGGAAACAGGCTGGCATGGTCAAGGACGCCCAAAGACTACACTCCTATTGGCTGGTTCAAATTAAAGTTAAACCTAGGTTCCCTTGTAATTCTCCTATAAATATGCTATGTATTTCACAAAGATCAATAAGAAATTCTTCTCTAATATTCTACTATGGTGTTTCTTCTAGTTTATCTCAAAAGCTCTCATTTATAATCTCTAAAATCTAACACATACATCCAAGTGGACCAAATCAAAACATTTTTCATATATGGTAAAGGACTTAGGAAATACATTTTTACAATGTTTTCCTAAAATATAAGACTCACAAACCGAGTTATTAAACAAAATATTAGGCAATATTATTTCCAAGGCAAGCGAGTGAGGATGTCCCAGTCTAGCTTGCCATATTGCATTAGAACTACTACCTAAGCATGGATTAAAACTTGATAAAGTAGGATTGCTTGAAGAATCTTCTAACATCTATAAGTCTCCTTTTGTGTTTTCCTTCTCCAAGAACCTTTCCGGTCTTAGTATCCTGAAAATGGGAACTATTAGGCCCAAAGATAGCATAAGCATCAAGATCTGTAGTGGCTCTCTTAACAGATAAAAAATTCGATGTGAAAGATGGCATGTAGAAAGCTGAGGAGCACTAATTTCTTCACTCTCATGGTCTTGACTAACCATTGGCTCCATTCCTCCTATTTCTTCTTCTTGATCATGATCTTGGTCTTGATTACCATTATCCAAGTTGTTTGCTTCTTCTTCATTGTTATTTTAAGAATTTGGTCCTTCTTGTGGGTCATGATATGGTTGCTCTTGATGAGAGTCTCTTGGAGCCGGATTTCCCAGATGATTAAGTAAGAACTCTAAGCTGGCTGCTCTATCTGAAGGAGAACGGGCTAGGTCTTTAACACTATCCCAATTTTGCTTCTTCTAAAAAGTAACCCTGGTTTTCTATGAACTTTACCTCTCTTGAAACCAGGGTTCACTTCCGGATGGGAACATAGCACTTATACCCCTTTTGAGTGGTAGAATAGCCTATGAATACACATCTTGTGATTTTGGCTTCTATTTTTGTCCCTCTGAGTACCAGGGACCAATACAAAACACAAACACCCAAGAACACGTAAGTGATTGATAAAGGGTTTATTGTGATTTAAAACTTCAAAGGGAGAGACGTCCTTTATGACTCTTGCTGGAATTCGGTAGATAAGATAGCAAGCTGTCATGACTGCATCTCCCCAGAAGTTTCTTGGTAGGTTGCAATGGAACATCATAGCTCTAGCTACTTTCATGAGATGCCTATTCTTTCTTTCAACTACACCATTTAGTTGAGGTGTGTATTGGCAATTCGTTTGGTGGAATATTCCATGCTTAGCTAGGTGTTCTATGAATTTGTGGCTTGCAAATTCCCCTCCATTATCCGTTCGAAGTACCTTAACATTTGTTTTGAATTGATTAGTAATGTAGTTCTGAAAATTAATGAAAGCGTCAAATACTCTATCTTTAGATGGCAGTAAGGTGATCCAAGTGTATTTCGACTTTTCATCAATAAATGTCACAAAGTACTTATTATTATCTCTTGATAAACATTGTGAAGTCCATACATCCAAGTGGACCAAATCAAAACATTTTTCATATATGGTAAAGGACTTAGGAAATACATTTTTACAATGTTTTCCTAAAATACAAGAATCACAAACCGAGTTATTAAACAAAATATTAGGCAATATTATTTCCAAGGCACGCGAGTGAGGATGTCCCAGTCTAGCTTGCCATATTGCATTAGAACTACTACCTAAGGATGGATTAAAACTTGATAAAGTAGGATTGCTTGAAGAATCTTCTAACATCTATAAGTCTCCTTTTGTGTTTTCCTTCTCCAAGAACCTTTCCGGTCTTAGTATCCTGAAAATGGGAACTATTAGGCCCAAAGATAGCATAAGCATCAAGATCTGTAGTGGCTCTCTTAACCGATAAAAAATTCGATGTGAAAGATGGCATGTAGAAAGCTGAGGAGCACTAATTTCTTCACTCTCATGGTCTTGACTAACCATTGGCTCCATTCCTCCTATTTCTTCTTCTTGATCATGAGCTTGGTCTTGATTACCATTATCCAAGTTGTTTGCTTCTTCTTCATTGTTATTTTAAGAATTTGGTCCTTCTTGTGGGTCATGATATGGTTGCTCTTGATGAGAGTCTCTTGGAGCCGGATTTCCCAGATGATTGAGTAAGAACTCTAAGCTGGCTGCTCTATCTGAAAGAGAACGGGCTAGGTCTTTAACACTATCCCAATTTTGCTTCTTCTAAAAAGTAACCCTGGTTTTCTATGAACTTTACCTCTCTTGAAACCAGGGTTCACTTCCGGATGGGGTCATAGCACTTATACCCCTTTTGAGTGGTAGAATAGCCTATGAATACACATCTTGTGCTTTTGGCTTCTATTTTTGTCCCTCTGAGTACCAGGGACCAATACAAAACACAAACACCCAAGAACACGTAAGTGATTGATAAAGGGTTTATTGTGATTTAAAACTTCAAAGGGAGAGACGTCCTTTATGACTCTTGTTGGAATTCGGTAGATAAGATAGCAAGCTGTCATGACTGCATCTCCCCAGAAGTTTCTTGGTAGGTTGGAATGGAACATCATAACTCTAGCTACTTTCATGAGATGCCTATTCTTTCTTTCAACTACACCATTTTGTTGAGGTGTGTATTGGCAGTTCGTTTGGTGGAATATTCCATGCTTAGCTAGGTGTTCTATGAATTTGTGGCTTGCAAATTCCCCTCCATTATCCGTTCGAAGTACCTTAACATTTGTTTTGAATTAATTAGTAATGTAGTTCTGAAAATTAATGAAAGCGTCAAATACTCTATCTTTAGATGGCAGTAAGGTGATCCAAGTGTATTTTGACTTTTCATCAATAAAAGTCACAAAGTACTTATTATTATCTCTTGATAAACATTGTGAAGTCCATAAATCCGAGTGGACCAAATCAAAACATTTTTCATATATGGTAAAGGACTTAGGAAATAAATTTTTACATTGTTTTCCTAAAATACAAGACTCACAAACCGAGTTATTAAACAAAATATTAGGCAATATTATTTCCAAGGCACGCGAGTGAGGATGTCCCAATCTAGCTTGCCATATTGTATTAGAACTACTAGCTAAGCATGGATTAAAACTTGATAAAGTAGGATTGCTTGAAGAATCTTCTAACATCTATAAGTCTCCTTTTGTGTTTCCTTCTCCAAGAACCTTTCCGGTCTTAGTATCTTGAAAATGGAAACTATTAGGCCCAAAGATAGCATAAGCATCAAGATCTGTAGTGGCTCTCTTAACCGATAAAAAATTCGATGTGAAAGATGGCATGTAGAAAGCTGAGGAGCACTAATTTCTTCACTCTCATGGTCTTGACTAACCATTGGCTTCATTCGTCCTATTTCTTCATCTTGATCATGAGCTTGGTCTTGATTACCATTATCCAAGTTGTTTGCTTCTTCTTCATTGTTATTTTAAGAATTTGGTCCATCTTGTGGGTCATGATCTGGTTGCTCTTGATGAGAGTGTCTTGGATCCGGATTTCTCAGATGATTGAGTAAGAACTCTAAGCTGGCTGCTCTATCTGAAGGAGAACGGGCTAGGTCTTTAACACTATCCCAATTTTGCTTCTTCAAAAAAGTAACCCTGGTTTTCTATGAACTTTACCTCTCTTGAAACCAGGGTTCACTTCCGGATGGGGTCATAGCACTTATACCCCTTTTGAGTGGTAGAATAGCCTATGAATACACATCTTGTGCTTTTGGCTTCTAGTTTTGTCCCTCTAAGTACCAGGGACAAATACAAAACACAAACACCCAAGAACTCGTAAGTGATTGATAAAGGGTTTATTGTGATTTAAAACTTCAAAGGGAGAGACGTCCTTTATGACTCTTGTTGGAATTCGGTAGATAAGATAGCAAGCTGTCATGACTGCATCTCCCCAGAAGTTTCTTGGTAGGTTGGAATGGAACATCATAGCTCTAGCTACTTTCATGAGATGCCTACTCTTTCTTTCAACTACACCATTTTGTTGAGGTGTGTATTGGCAGTTCGTTTGGTGGATTATTTCATGCTTAGCTAGGTGTTCTATGAATTTGTGGCTTGTAAATTCCCCTCCATTATCCGTTCGAAGTACGTAACATTTGTTTTGAATTGATTAGTAATGTAGTTTTGAAAATTAATGAAAGCGTCAAATACTCTATCTTTAGATGCCAGTAAGGTGATCCAAGTGTATTTCGACTTTTCATCAATAAATGTCACAAAGTACTTATTATTATCTCTTGATAAACATTGGGAAGTCCATACATCCGAGTGGACCAAATCAAAACATTTTTCATATATGGTAGAGGACTTAGGAAATACGTTTTTACAATGTTTTCCTAAAATACAAGACTCACAAACCGAGTTATTAAACAAAATATTAGGCATTATTGTTTCCAAGGCACACGAGTGAGGATGTCCCAATCTTGCTTGCCATATTGCATTAGAACTACTAGCTAAGCATGGATTAAAACTTGATAAAGTAGGATTGCATGAAGAATCTTCTAAAATCTATAAGTCTCCTTTTATGTTTCCTTCTCGAAGAACCTTTCCGGTCTTAGTATCCTAAAAATGGAAACTATTAGGCCCAAAGATAGAATAAGCCTCAAGATCTGTAGTGGCTCTCTTAACCGATAAAAAATTCGATGTGAAAGATGGCATGTAGAAAGCTTAGAAGCACTAATATCTTCACTCTCATTGTCCTGACTAACCATTGGCTCCATTCCACCTATTTCTTCATCTTGATCATGAGCTTGGTCTTGATTACCATTATCCAAGTTGTTTGCTTCTTCTTCATTGTTATTTTAAGAATTTGGTCCATCTTGTGGGTCATGATCTGGTTGCTCTTGATGAGAGTGTCTTGGAGCCGGATTTCCCAGATGATTGAGTAAGAACTCTAAGCTGGCTGCTCTATCTGAAGGAGATCGGGCTAGGTCTTTAACACTATCCCACTTTTGCCTCTTCTAAAAAGTAACCCTGGTTTTCTATGAACTTTACCTCTCTTGAAACCAGGGTTCACTTCCGGCTGGGGTCATAGCACTTATACCTCTGTTGAGTGGTAGAATAGCCTATGAATACACATCTTGTGCTTTTGGCTTCTATTTTTGTCCCTCTGAGTACCTGGGACAAATAAAAAATACAAACACCCAAGAACTCGTAAGTGATTGATAAAGGGTTTATTGTGATTTAAAACTTCAAAGGGAGAGACGTCCTTTATGACTCTTGTTGGAATTCGGTAGATAAGATAGCAAGCTGTCATGACTGCATCTCCCCAGAAGTTTCTTGGTAGGTTGGAATGGAACATCATAGCTCTAGCTACTTTCATGAGATGCCTACTCTTTCTTTCAACTACACCATTTTGTTGAGGTGTGTATTGGCAGTTCGTTTGGTGGATTATTTCATGCTTAGCTAGGTGTTCTATGAATTTGTGGCTTGTATATTCCCCTCCATTATCCGTTCGAAGTACCTTAACATTTGTTTTGAATTGATTAGTGATGTAGTTCTGAAAATTAATGAAAGCGTCAAATACTCTATCTTTAGATGGCAGTAAGGTGATCCAATTGTATTTTGACTTTTCATCAATAAATGTCACAAAGTACTTATTATTATCTCTTGATAAACATTGGGAAGTCCATACATCCGAGTGGACCAAATCAAAACATTTTTCATATATGGTGGAGGACTTAGGAAATACGTTTTTACAATGTTTTCCTAAAATACAAGACTCACAAACCGAGTTATTAAACAAAATATTAGGCATTATTGTTTCCAAGGCACACGAGTGAGGATGTCCCAATCTTGCTTGCCATATTGCATTAGAACTACTAGCTAAGCATGGATTAAAACTTGATAAAGTAGGATTGCATGAAGAATCTTCTAAAATCTATAAGTCTCCTTTTATGTTTCCTTCTCGAAGAACCTTTCCGGTCTTAGTATCCTGAAAATGGAAACTATTAGGCCCAAAGATAGCATAAGCCTCAAGATCTGTAGTGGCTCTCTTAACCGATAAAAAATTCGATGTGAAAGATGGCATGTAGAAAGCTTAGAAGCACTAATATCTTCACTCTCATTGTCCTGACTAACCATTGGCTCCATTCCACCTATTTCTTCATCTTGATCATGAGCTTGGTCTTGATTACCATTATCCAAGTTGTTTGCTTCTTCTTCATTGTTATTTTAAGAATTTGGTCCATCTTGTGGGTCATGATCTAGTTGCTCTTGATGAGAGTCTCTTGGAGCCGGATTTCCCAGATGATTGAGTAAGAACTCTAAGCTGGCTGCTCTATCTGAAGGAGAATGGGCTAGGTCTTTAACACTATCCCAATTTTGCTTCTTCTAAAAAGTAACCCTGGTTTTCTATGAACTTTACCTCTCTTGAAACCAGGGTTCACTTCCGGATGGGGTCATAGCACTTATAACCCTTTTGAGTGGTAGAATAGCCTATGAATACACATCTTGTGCTGTTGGCTTCTATTTTTGTCCCTCTGAGTACTTGGGACAAATACAAAATACAAACACCCAAGAACTCGTAAGTGATTGATAAAGGGTTTATTGTGATTTAAAACTTCAAAGGGAGAGACGTCCTTTATGACTCTTGTTGGAATTCGGTAGATAAGATAGCAAGCTGTCATGACTGCATCTCCCCAGAAGTTTCTTGGTAGGTTGGAATGGAACATCATAGCTCTAGCTACTTTCATGAGATGCCTACTCTTTCTTTCAACTACACCATTTTGTTGAGGTGTGTATTGGCAGTTCGTTTGGTGGATTATTTCATGCTTAGCTAGGTGTTCTATGAATTTGTGGCTTGTAAATTCCCCTCCATTATCCGTTCGAAGTACGTAACATTTGTTTTGAATTGATTAGTAATGTATTTCTGAAAATTAATGAAAGCGTCAAATACTTAATCTCTAGATGGCAGTAAGGTGATCCAAGTGTATTTCGACTTTTCATCAATAAATGTCACAAAGTACTTATTATTATCTCTTGATAAACATTGGGAAATCCTTAAATCCGAGTGGACCAAATCAAAACATTTTTCATATATGGTAAAGGACTTAGGAAATACATTTTTACAATGTTTTCCTAAAATACAAGACTCACAAACCGAGTTATTAAACAAAACATTAGGCAATATTATTTCCAAGGCACGCAAGTGAGGATGTCCTAATCTAGCTTGCCATATTGCATTAGAACTACTAGCTAAGCATGGATTAAAACTTGATAAAGTAGGATTGCTTGAAGAATCTTTTAACATCTATAAGTCTCCTTTTGTGTTTCCCTTCTCCAAGAACCTTTTCGGTCTTAGTATCCTGAAAAGGGAAACTATTAGGCCCAAAGATAGCATAAGCATCAAGATCTGTAGTGGCTCTCTTAACCGATAAAAAATTCGATGTGAAAGATGGCATGTAGAAAGCTGAGGAGCACTAATTTCTTCACTCTCATGGTCTTGACTAACCATTGGCTTCATTCCTCCTATTTCTTCATCTTGATCATGAGCTTGGTCTTGATTACCATTATCCAAGTTGTTTGCTTCTTCTTCATTGTTATTTTAAGAATTTGGTCCATCTTGTGGGTCATGATCTTGTTACTCTTGATGAGAGTCTCTTGGAGCCGGATTTCCCATGTGATTGAGTAAGAACTCTAAGCTCGCGGCTCTATCTGAAGGAGAACGGGCTAGGTCTTTAACACTGTCCCAATTTTGCTTCTTGTCAAAATAACCCTAGTTTTCTATGAACTTTACCTCTTTTTGAACAAGGGTTCACTTCCAAATGGGATCATAGCACTTATACCCCTTTTGAGTGGTAGAATAGCCTATGAATACACATCTTGTGCTTTTGGCTTCTCTTTTTGTCCCTCTAAGTCCTGGGACAAATACAAAACACAAACACCCAAAAACTCGTAAGTGATTGATAAAGGGTTTATTGTGATTAAAAACTTCAAAGGGAGAGACGTCCTTTATGACTCTTGCTGGAATTCTATTGATAAGATAGCAAGCCGTCATGACTGCATCTCCCTAGAAGTTTCTTGGTAGGTTGGAATGGAACATCATAGCTCTAGCTACTTTCATGAGATGAATATTCTTTCTTTCAACTACACCATTTTGTTGAGGTGTGTATGGGCAGCTCGTTTGGGAGATTATTCCATGCTTAGCTATGTGTTATTTGAACTTGTAGCTTGTATATTCCCCTCCATTATCTGTTCGAAGTACCTTAACATTTGTTTTGAATTGATTAGTAATGTAGTTCTGAGAATTAATGAAAGCGTGAAATACTCTATCTTTAGATGGCAGTAAGGTGATCCAAGTGTATTTCGACTTTTCATCAATAAATGTCACAAAGTACTTATTATTATCTCTTGATAAACATTGGGAAGTCCATACATCAGAGTGGACCAAATCAAAACATTTTTCATATATGGTAGAGGACTTAGGAAATACGTTTTTACAATGTTTTCCTAAAATACAAGACTCACAAACCGAGTTATTAAACAAAATATTAGGCACTATTGTTTCCAAGGCACACGAGTGAGGATGTCCCAATCTTGCTTGCCATATTGCATTAGAACTACTAGCTAAGCATGGATTAAAACATGATAAAGTAGGATTGCTTGAAGAATCTTCTAACATCTATAAGTCTCCTTTTGTGTTTCTTTCTCCAAGAACCTTTCCGGTCTTAGTATCCTGAAAATGGAGACTATTAGGCCCAAAGATAGCATAAGCATCAAGATCTGTAGTGGCTCTCTTAACCGATAAAAAATTCGATGTGAAAGATGGCATGTAGAAAGCTGAGGAGCACTAATTTCTTCACTCTCATGGTCCTGACTAACCATTGGCTCCATTCCTCCTATTTCTTCATCTTGATCATGAGCTTGGTCTTGATTACCATTAGCCAAGTTGTTTGCTTCTTCTTCATTGTTATTTTAAGAATTTGGTGCATCTTGTGGGTCATGATTTGGTTGCTCTTGATGAGAGTGTTTGGGAGCCGGATTTCCCAGATGATTGAGTAAGAACTCTAAGCTGGCGGCTCTATCTGAAGGAGATCGGGCTAGGTCTTTAACACTATCCCAAGCTGGTGGCTCTATCTGAAGGAGATCAGTGTTGCCATTCTTCCCCATCCAAATTCCATGGCCCGGTGAACCTTTGATGTATCTCAATATTCTTTCCACCATGTTCCAATGATGCATGGTTGGTTCCTTCATATGTTGGCTAACCTGATTCACAGCAAAACATAAGTCAGGCCGTGTAATAGGCAAATAGATGAGCTTACCAACTAGGCGCCGATATTGTGTTGGGTCTTCAAATGGCTTGTCAAGTGGATCATCTTCTTTCTCCCCCTTTTTCTTGAACTTGTAGCCATCTTCAAGTGGGGTCTTAGCTGGTTTGGATCCTAGCTTTCTTGTCTCCTGCAATAAATCTAGCTTGCCATATTGCATTAGAACTACTAGCTAAGCATGGATTAAGACTTGATAAAGTAGGATTTCTTGAAGAATCTTCTAACATCTATAAGTCTCCTTTTGTGTTTTCTTCTCCAAAAACCTTTCCGGTCTTAGTATCTTGAAAATGGAAACTATTAGGCCCAAAGATAGCATAAGCATCAAGATCTGTAGTGGCTCTCTTTACCGATAAAAAATTCGATGTGAAAGATGGCATGTAGAAAGCTGAGGAGCACTAATTTCTTCACTCTAATGGTCATGACTAACCATTGGCTCCATTCCTCCTATTTCTTCTTCTTGTTCATGAGCTTGGTCTTGATTACCATTATCCAAGTTGTTTGCTTCTTCTTCATTGTTATTTTAAGAATTTGGTCCTTCTTGTGGGTCATAATCTTGTTGCTCTTGATGAGAGTCTCTTGGAGCCGGATTTCCCAGATGATTGAGTAAGAACTCTAAGCTGGCGGCTCTATTTGAAGGAGAACGGGTTAGGTCTTTAACACTATCCTAATTTTGCTTCTTCTAAAAAGTAACCATCGTTTTCTATGAAGTTTACCTCTCTTGAAACCAGGGTTCACTTCCGGATGGGGTCATAGCACTTATACCCCTTTTGAGTGGTAGAATAGCTTATGAATACACATCTTGTGCTTTTGGCTTCTATTTTTGTCCCTCTGAGTACCTGGGACAAATACAAAACACAAACACCCAAGAACTCGTAAGTGATTGATAAAGGGTTTATTGTGATTAAAAACTTCAAAGGGAGAGACGTCCTTTATGACTCTTGTTGGAATTCGGTAGATAAGATAACAAGCCGTCATGACTGCATCTCCCCAGAAGTTTCTTGGTAGGTTGGAATGGAACATTATAGCTCTAGCTACTTTCATGAGATGCCTACTCTTTCTTTCAACTAAACCATTTTGTCGAGGTGTGTATTGGCAGTTCGTTTGGTGGATTATTCCATGCTTAGCTAGGTGTTCTATGAATTTGTGGCTTGTATATTCCCTTCCATTATCCGTTCGAAGTACCATAACATTTGTTTTGAATTGATTAGTAATGTAGTTCTGAAAATTAATGAAAGCGTCAAATACTCTATCTTTAGATGGCATTAAGGTGATCCAAGTGTATTTCGACTTTTCATCAATAAATGTTACAAATGACTTATTATTATCTCTTGATAAACATGGGGAAGTCCCTACATCCGAATGGACCAAATCAAAACATTTTTCATATATGGTAAAGGACTTAGGAAATACATTTTTACAATGTTTTCCTAAAATACAAGACTCACAAACCGAGTTATTAAACAAAATATTAGTCAATATTATTTCCAAGGCACGCGAGTGAGGATGTCCCAATCTAGCTTGCCATATTGCATTAGAACTACTAGCTAAGCATGGATTAAAACTTGGTAAAGTATGATTGCTTGAAGAATCTTCTAACATCTGTAAGTCTCCTTTTGTGTTTCTTTCTCCAAGAACCTTTCCGGTCTTAGTATTCTGAAAATGGAAACTATTAGGCCCAAAGATAGCATAAGCATCAAGATCTGTAGTGGCTCTTTT
This sequence comes from Cardamine chenopodiifolia, assembly GCA_963922655.1. Classification (NCBI taxonomy): domain Eukaryota; kingdom Viridiplantae; phylum Streptophyta; class Magnoliopsida; order Brassicales; family Brassicaceae; genus Cardamine; species Cardamine chenopodiifolia. Next base: position 6,119,034 of record OZ000479.1, read on the forward strand.
AACCGATAAAAAATTCGATGTGAAAGATGGCATGTAGAAAGTTGAGGAGCACTAATTTCTTCACTCTCATGGTCTTGACTAACCATTGGCTTCATTCCTCCTATTTCTTCTTCTTGTTCATGAGCTTGGTCTTGATTACCATTATCCAAGTTGTTTGCTTCTTCTTCATTGTTATTTTAAGAATTTGGTCCTCATGTGGGTCATGATCTGGTTGGTCTTGATGAGAGTCTCTTGGAGCCGGATTTCCCAGATGATTGAGTAAGAACTCTAAGTTGACGGCTCTATCTGAAGGAGAACAGGCTAGTTCTTTAACACTATCCCAATTTTGCTTCTTGTCAAAGTAACCCTGGTTTTCTATGAACTTTATCTCTCTTGAAACAAGGGTTCACTTCCAAATGGGGTCATAGCACTTATACCCCTTTTGAGTGGTAGAATAGCTTATGAATACACATCTTGTGCTTTTGGCTTCTAGTTTTGTCCCTCCGAGTACTTGGGACAAATACAAAACACAAACACCCAAGAACTCGTAAGTGATTGATAAAAGGTTTATCGTGATTTAAAACTTCAAAGGGAGAGACGTCCTTTATGACTCTTGTTGGAATTCGGTAGATAAGATAGCAAGCCGTCATGACTGCATTTCCCCAGAAGTTTCTTGGTAGGTTGGAATGGAACATTATAGCTCTAGTTACTTTTATGAGATGCCTATTCTTTCTTTCAACTACATTATTTTGTTGAGGTGTGTATTGGCAGTTCGTTTGGTGGATTATTCCATACTTAGCTAGGTGTTCTTTGAACTTGTGGCTTGTATATTCCCCTCCATTATCCGTTTGAAGTACCTTAACATTTGTTTTGAATTGATTAGTAATGTAGTTCTGAAAACTAATTAAATCGTCAAATACTCTATCTTTAGATAGCATTAAGGTGATCCAAGTGTATTTCGATTTTTCATCAATAAATGTTACAAAGTACTTATTATTATCTCTTGATAAACATGTGGAAGTCCCTACATCCGAGTGGACCAAATCAAAACATTTTTCATATATGGTAAAGGACTTAGGAAACACATTTTTACAATGTTTTCCTAAAATACAAGACTCACAAACCGAGTTATTAAACAAAATATTAGGCAATATTATTTCCAAGGCACGCGAGTGAGGATGTCCCAATCTAGCTTGCCATATTGCATTAGAACAACTAGCTAAGCATGGATTAAAACTTGATAAAGTAGGATTGCTTGAAGAATCTTCTAACATCTATAAGTCTCCTTTTGTGTTTCTTTCTCCAAGAACCTTTCCGGTCTTAGTATCCTGAAAATGGAAACTATTAGGCCCAAAGATAGCATAAGCATCAAGATCTGTAGTGGCTCTCTTAACCGATAAAAAATTCGATGTGAAAGATGGCATGTAGAAAGCTGAGGAGCACTAATTTCTTCACTCTCATGGTCCTGACTAACCATTGGCTCCATTCCTCCTATTTCTTCTTCTTGATCATGAGCTTGATCTTGATTACTATTATCCAAGTTGTTTGCTTCTTCTTCATTGTTATTTTAAGAATTTGGTCTATCTTGTGGGTCATGATCTGGTTGCTCTTGATGAGAGTGTCTTGGAGCCGGATTTCCCAGATGATTGAGTAAGAACTCTAAGCTGGCGGCTCTATCTGAAAGAGATCGGGCTAGGTCTTTAACACTATCCCAATTTTGCTTCTTCTAAAAAGTAACCATCGTTTTCTATGAACTTTACCTCTCTTGAAACTAGGGTTCGCTTCCGGATGGGGTCATAGCACTTATACCCCTTTTGACTGGTAGAATAGCTTATGAATACACATCTTGTGCTTTTGGCTTCTATTTTTCTCCCTCCGAGTACCTGGGACAAATACAAAACACAAACACCCAAGAACTCGTAAGTGATTGATAAAAGGTTTATCGTGATTTAAAACTTCAAAGGGAGAGACGTCCTTTATGACTCTTGTTGGAATTCGGTAGATAAGATAGCAAGCCGTCATGACTGCATCTCCCCAGAAGTTTCTTGGTAGGTTGGAATGGAACATTATAGCTCTAGTTACTTTCATGAGATGCCTATTCTTTCTTTCAACTACATTATTTTGTTGAGGTGTGTATTGGCAGTTCGTTTGGTGGATTATTCCATGCTTAGCTAGGTGTTCTATGAATTTGTGGCTTGTATATTCCCCTCCATTATCCGTTCGAAGTACCATAACATTTGTTTTGAATTGATTAGTAATGTAGTTCTGAAAATTAATGAAAGCGTCAAATACTCTATCTTTAGATGGCATTAAGGTGATCCAAGTGTATTTCGACTTTTCATCAATAAATGATACAAAGTACTTATTATTATCTCTTGATAAACATGGGGGAGTCCCTACATCCGAATGGACCAAATCAAAACATTTTTCATATATGGTAAAGGACTTAGGAAATACATTTTTACAATGTTTTCCTAAAATACAAGACTCACAAACCGAGTTATTAAACAAAATATTAGTCAATATTATTTCCAAGGCACGCGAGTGAGGATGTCCCAATCTAGCTTGCCATATTGCATTAGAACTACTAGCTAAGCATGGATTAAAACTTGGTAAAGTATGATTGCTTGAAGAATCTTCTAACATCTGTAAGTCTCCTTTTGTGTTTCTTTCTCCAAGAACCTTTCCGGTCTTAGTATCCTGAAAATGGAAACTATTAGGCCCAAAGATAGCATACGCATCAAGATCTGTAGTGGCTCTCTTAACCGATAAAAAATTCGATGTGAAAGATGGCAAGTAGAAAGCTGAGGAGCACTAATTTCTTCACTCTCATGGTCTTGACTAACCATTGGCTCCATTCCTCCTATTTCTTCTTCTTGTTCATGAGCTTGGTCTTGATTACCATTATCCAAGTTGTTTGCTTCTTCTTCATTGTTATTTTAAGAATTTGGTCCTTCTTGTGGGTCATGATCTTGTTGCTCTTGATGAGAGTCTCTTGGAGCCGGATTTCCCAGATGATTGAGTAAGAACTCTAAGCTGGTGGCTCTATCTGAAGGAGAACGGGTTAGGTCTTTAACACTATCCCAATTTTGCTTCTTCTAAAAAGTAACCATCGTTTTCTATGAAGTTTACCTCTCTTGAAACCAGGGTTCACTTCCGGATGGGGTCATAGCACTTATACCCCTTTTGAGTGGTAGAATAGCTTATGAATACACATCTTGTGCTTTTGGCTTCTATTTTTGTCCCTCTGAGTACCTGGGACAAATACAAAACACAAACACCCAAGAACTCGTAAGTGATTGATAAAAGGTTTATCGTGATTTAAAACTTCAAAGGGAGAGACGTCCTTTATGACTCTTGTTGGAATTCGGTAGATAAGATAGCAAGCCGTCATGACTGCATCTCCCCAGAAGTTTCTTGGTAGGTTGGAATGGAACATTATAGCTCTAGTTACTTTCATGAGATGCCTATTCTTTCTTTCAACTACATTATTTTGTTGAGGTGTGTATTGGCAGTTCGTTTGGTGGATTATTCCATGCTTAGCTAGGTGTTCTTTGAACTTGTGGCTTGTATATTCCCCTCCATTATCCGTTTGAAGTACCTTAACATTTGTTTTGAATTGATTAGTAATGTAGTTCTGAAAACTAATTAAAGCGTCAAATACTCTATCTTTAGATAGCATTAAGGTGATCCAAGTGTATTTCGATTTTTCATCAATAAATGTTACAAAGTACTTATTATTATCTCTTGATAAACATGTGGAAGTCCCTACATCCGAGTGGACCAAATCAAAACATTTTTCATATATGGTAAAGGACTTAGGAAACACATTTTTACAATGTTTTCCTAAAATACAAGACTCACAAACCGAGTTATTAAACAAAATATTAGGCAATATCATTTCCAAGGCACGCGAGTGAGGATGTCCCAATCTAGCTTTCCATATTGCATTAGAACTACTAGCTAAGCATGGATTAAAACTTGATAAAGTAGGATTGCTTGAAGAATCTTCTAACATCTATAAGACTCCTTTTGTGTTTCTTTCTCCAAGAACCTTTCCGGTCTTAGTATCCTGAAAATGGAAACTATTAGGCCCAAAGATAGCATAAGCATCAAGATCTGTAGTGGCTCTCTTAACCGATAAAAAATTCGATGTGAAAGATGGCATGTAGAAAGCTGAGGAGCACTAATTTCTTCACTCTCATGGTCCTGACTAACCATTGGCTCCATTCCTCCTATTTCTTCTTCTTGATCATGAGCTTGATCTTGATTATTATTATCCAAGTTGTTTGCTTCTTCTTCATTGTTATTTTAAGAATTTGGTCCATCTTGTGGGTCATGATCTGGTTGCTCTTGATGAGAGTGTCTTGGAGCCGGATTTCCCAGATGATTGAGTAAGAACTCTAAGCTGGCGGCTCTATCTGAAAGAGATCGGGCTAGGTCTTTAACACTATCCCAATTTTGCTTCTTCTAAAAAGTAACCATCGTTTTCTATGAACTTTACCTCTCTTGAAACTACGGTTCACTTCCGGATGGGGTCATAGCACTTATACCCCTTTTGAGTGGTAGAATAGCCTATGAATACACATCTTGTGCTTTTGGCTTCTAGTTTTGTCCCTCTGAGTACCAGGGACAAATACAAAACACAAACACACAAGAACTCGTAAGTGATTGATAAAGGGTTTATTGTGATTTAAAACTTCAAAGGGAGAGATGTCCTTTATGACTCTTGTTGGAATTCGGTAGATAAGATAGCAAGCTGTCATGACTGCATCTCCCCAGAAGTTTCTTGGTAGGTTGGAATGGAACATCATAGCTCTAGCTACTTTCATGAGATGCCTACTCTTTCATTCAACTACACCATTTAGTTGAGGTGTGTATTGGCAGTTCGTTTGGTTGATTATTCCATGCTTAGCTAGGTGTTCTTTGAATTTGTGGCTTGCAAATTCCCCTCCATTATCCGTTCGAAGTACCTTAACATTTGTTTTGAATTGATTAGTAATGTAGTTCTGAAAATTAATGAAAGTGTCAAATACTCTATCTTTAGATGGCAGTAAGGTGATCCAAGTGTATTTCGACTTTTCATCAATAAATGTCACAAAGTACTTATTATTATCTCTTGATAAACATTGTGAAGTCCATAAATCCGAGTGGACCAAATCAAAACATTTTTCATATATGGTAAAGGACTTAGGAAATAAATTTTTACATTGTTATCCTAAAATACAAGACTCACAAACCGAGTTATTAAACAATCTAGCTTGCCATATTGTATTAGAACTACTAGCTAAGCATGGATTAAAACTTGATAAAGTAGGATTGCTTGAAGAATCTTCTAACATCTATAAGTCTCCTTTTGTGTTTCCTTCTCCAAGAACCTTTCCGGTCTTAGTATCCTGAAAATGGAAACTATTAGGCCCAAAGATAGCATAAGCATCAAGATCTGTAGTGGCTCTCTTAACCGATAAAAAATTTGATGTGAAAGATGGCATGTAGAAAGCTGAGGGGCACTAATTTCTTCATTCTCATGGTCCTGACAAACCATTGGCTCCATTCTTCCTATTTCTTCTTCTTGATCATGAGCTTGGTCTTGATTACTATTATCCAAGTTGTTTGCTTCTTCTTCATTGTTATTTTAAGAATTTGGTCCATCTTGTGGGTCATGATCTGGTTGCTCTTGATGAGAGTGTCTTGGAGCCGGATTTCCCAGATGATTGAGTAAGTACTCTAAGCTGGCGGCTCTATCTGAAAGAGATCGGGCTAGGTCTTTAACACTATCCCAATTTTGCTTCTTCTAAAAAGTAACCATCGTTTTCTATGAACTTTACCTCTCTTGAAACCAGGGTTCACTTCTGGATGGGGTCATAGCACTTATACCTATTTTGAGTTGTAGAATAGGCTATGAATACACATCTTGTGCTTTTGGCTTCTATTTTTGTCCCTCTGAGTACCTGGGACAAATAAAAAATACAAACACCCAAGAACTCGTAAGTGATTGATAAAGGGTTTATTGTGATTAAAAACTTCAAAGGGAGAGACGTCTTTTATGACTCTTGTTGGAATTCTATTGATAAGATAACAAGCAGTCATGACTGCATCTCCCCAGAAGTTTCTTGGTAGGTTGGAATGGAACATCATAGCTCTAGCTACTTCCATGAGATGAATATTCTTTCTTTCAACTACACCATTTTGTTGAGGTGTGTATGGGCAGCTCGTTTGGGAAATTATTCCATGCTTAGCTAGGTGTTCTTTGAACTTGATGCTTGTATATTCCCCTCCATTATCCGTTCGAAGTACCTTAACATTTGTTTTGAATTGATTAGTAATGTAGTTCTGAAAATTAATGAAAGCGTCAAATACTCTATCTTTAGAAGGCAGTAAGGTGATCCAAGTGTATTTCGACTTTTCATCAATAAATGTCACAAAGTACTTATTATTATCTCTTCATAAACATTGGGAAGTCCATAAATCCGAGTGGACCAAATCAAAACATTTTTCATATATGGTAAAGGACTTAGGAAATAAATTTTTACAATGTTTTCCTAAAATACAAGACTCACAAACCGAGTTATTAAACAAAATATTAGGCAATATTATTTCCAAGGCACGCGAGTGAGGATGTCCCAATCTAGCTTGCCATATTGCATTAGAACTACTAGCTAAGCATGGATTAAAACTTGATAAAGTAGGATTGCTTGAAGAATCTTCTAACATCTATAAGTCTCCTTTTGTGTTTCCTTCTCAAAGAACCTTTCCGGTCTTAGCATCCTGAAAATGGAAACTATTAGGCCCAAAGATAGCATAAGCATCAAGATCTGTAGTGGCTCTCTTAACCGATAAAAAATTCGATCTAAAAGATGGCATGTAGAAAGCTGAGGGGCACTAATTTCTTCACTCTAATGGTCCTGACAAACCATTGGCTCCATTCCTCCTATTTCTTCTTCTTGATCATGAGCTTGGTCATGATTACTATTTTAACTCTATCCCAATTTTGCTTCTTATTAAAATAACCTGGTTTTCTATGAACTTTACCCTTCTTGAAACCAGGGTTCACTTCCGGATGGGGTCATAGCACTTATACCTCTTTTGAGTGGTAGAATAGGCTATGAATACACATCTTTGGCTTTTGGCTTCTATTTTTGTCCCTCTGAGTACCTGGGACAAATAAAAAATACAAACACCCAAGAACTCGTAAGTGATTGATAAAGGGTTTATTGTGATTAAAAACTTCAAAGGGAGAGACGTCCTTTATGAATCTTGTTGGAATTCTATTGATAAGATAGCAAGCTGTCATGACTGCATCTCCCCAGAAGTTTCCTGGTAGGTTGGAATGGAACATCATAGCTCTAGCTACTTCCATGAGATGAATATTCTTTCTTTCAACTACACCATTTTGTTGAGGTGTGTATGGGCAGCTCGTTTGGGAGATTATTCCATGCTTAGCTAGGTGTTCTTTTAACTTGTAGCTTGTATATTCCCCTCCATTATCCGTTCGAAGTACCTTAACATTTGTTTTGAATTGATTAGTAATGTATTTCTGAAAATTAATGAAAGCGTCAAATACTCAATCTTTAGATGGCAGTAAGGTGATCCAAGTGTCTTTCGACTTTTCATCAATAAATGTCACAAAGTACTTATTATTATCTCTTGATAAACATTGGGAAGTCCTTAAATCCGAGTGGACCAAATCAAAACATTTTTCATATATGGTAAAGGACTTAGGAAATACATTTTTACAATGTTTTCCTAAAATACAAGACTCACAAACCGAGTTATTAAACAAAACATTAGGCAATATTATTTCCAAGGCACGCGAGTGAGGATGTCCTAATCTAGCTTGCCATATTGCATTAGAACTACTAGCTAAGCATGGATTAAAACTTGATAAAGTAGGATTGCTTGAAGAATCTTCTAACATCTATAAGTCTCCTTTTGTGTTTCCCTTCTCCAAGAACCTTTTCGGTCTTAGTATCCTGAAAAGGGAAACTATTAGGCCCAAAGATAGCATAAGCATCAAGATCTGTAGTGGCTCTCTTAACCGATAAAAAATTCGATGTGAAAGATGGCATGTAGAAAGCTGAGGAGCACTAATTTCTTCACTCTCATGGTCTTGACTAACCATTGGCTTCATTCCTCCTATTTCTTCATCTTGATCATGAGTTTGGTCTTGATTACCATTGTCCAAGTTGTTTGCTTCTTCTTCATTGTTATTTTAAGAATTTGGTCCATCTTGTGGGTCATGATCTTGTTACTCTTGATGAGAGTCTCATGGAGCCGGATTTCCCATGTGATTGAGTAAGAACTCTAAGCTCGCGGCTCTATCTGAAGGAGAACGGGCTAGGTCTTTAACACTGTCCCAATTTTGCTTCTTGTCAAAATAACCCTAGTTTTCTATGAACTTTACCTCTTTTTAAACAAGGGTTCACTTCCAAATGGGATCATAGCACTTATACCCCTTTTGAGTGGTAGAATAGCCTATGAATACACATCTTGTGCTTTTGGCTTCTCTTTTTGTCCCTCTAAGTCCTGGGACAAATACAAAACACAAACACCCAAAAACTCGTAAGTGATTGATAAAGGGTTTATTGTGATTAAAAACTTCAAAGGGAGAGACGTCCTTTATGACTCTTGCTGGAATTCTATTGATAAGATAGCAAGCCGTCATGACTGCATCTCCCTAGAAGTTTCTTGGTAGGTTGGAATGGAACATCATAGCTCTAGCTACTTTCATGAGATGAATATTCTTTCTTTCAACTACACCATTTTGTTGAGGTGTGTATGGGCAGCTGGTTTGGGAGATTATCCCATGCTTAGCTATGTGTTATTTGAACTTGTAGCTTGTATATTCCCCTCCATTATCTGTTCGAAGTACCTTAACATTTGTTTTGAATTGATTAGTAATGTAGTTCTGAAAATTAATGAAAGCGTGAAATACTCTATCTTTAGATGGCAGTAAGGTGATCCAAGTGTATTTCGACTTTTCATCAATAAATGTCACAAAGTACTTATTATTATCTCTTGATAAACATTGGGAAGTCCATACATCAGAGTGGACCAAATCAAAACATTTTTCATATATGGTAGAGGACTTAGGAAATACGTTTTTACAATGTTTTCCTAAAATACAAGACTCACAAACCGAGTTATTAAACAAAATATTAGGCAATATTGTTTCCAAGGCACACGAGTGAGGATGTCCCAATCTTGCTTGCCATATTGCATTAGAACTACTAGCTAAGCATGGATTAAAACTTGATAAAGTAGGATTGCTTGAAGAATCTTCTAACATCTATAAGTCTCCTTTTGTGTTTCTTTCTCCAAGAACCTTTCCGGTCTTAGTATCCTGAAAATGGAAACTATTAGGCCCAAAGATAGCATAAGCATCAAGATCTGTAGTGGTTCTCTTAACCGATAAAAAATTCGATGTGAAATATGGCATGTAAAAAGCTGAGGAGCACTAATTTCTTCACTCTCATGGTCCTGACTAACCATTGGCTCCATTCCTCCTATTTCTTCATCTTGATCATGAGCTTGGTCTTGATTACCATTAGCCAAGTTGTTTGCTTCTTCTTCATTGTTATTTTAAGAATTTGGTGCATCTTGTGGGTCATGATTTGGTTGCTCTTGATGAGAGTGTTTGGGAGCCGGATTTCCCAGATGATTGAGTAAGAACTCTAAGCTGGCGGCTCTATCTGAAGGAGATCGGGCTAGGTCTTTAACACTATCCCAAGCTGGCGGCTCTATCTGAAGGAGATCAGTGTTGCCATTCTTCCCCATCCAAATTCCATGGCCCGGTGAACCTTTGATGTATCTCAATATTCTTTCCACCATGTTCCAATGATGCACGGTTGGTTCCTTCATATGTTGGCTAACCTGATTCACAGCAAAACATAAGTCAGGCCGTGTAATAGTCAAATAGATGAGCTTACCAACTAGGCACCGATATTGTGCTGGGTGTTCAAATGGCTTGTCAAGTGGATCATCTTCTTTCTCCCCCTTTCTCTTGAACTTGTAGCCATCTTCAAGTGGGGTCTTAGCTGGTTTGGATCCTAGCTTTCTTGTCTCCTGCAATAAATCTAGCTTGCCATATTGCATTAGAACTACTAGCTAAGCATGGATTAAGACTTGATAAAGTAGGATTTCTTGAAGAATCTTCTAACATCTATAAGTCTCCTTTTGTGTTTTCTTCTCCAAAAACCTTTCCGGTCTTAGTATCTTGAAAATGGAAACTATTAGGCTCAAAGATAGCATAAGCATCAAGATCTGTAGTGGCTCTCTTAACCGATAAAAAATTCGATGTGAAAGATGGCATGTAGAAAGCTGAGGAGCACTAATTTCTTCACTCTCATGGTCTTGACTAACCATTGGCTCCATTCCTCCTATTTCTTCTTCTTGTTCATGAGCTTGGTCTTGATTACCATTATCCAAGTTGTTTGCTTCTTCTTCATTGTTATTTCAAGAATTTGGTCCTCATGTGGGTCATGATCTGGTTGGTCTTGATGAGAGTCTCTTGGAGCCGGATTTCCCAGATGATTGAGTAAGAACTCTAAGTTGACGGCTCTATCTGAAGGAGAAATGGCTAGTTCTTTAACACTATCCCAATTTTGCTTCTTGTCAAAGTAACCCTGGTTTTCTATGAACTTTATCTCTCTTGAAACAAGGGTTCACTTCCAAATGGGGTCATAGCACTTATACCCCTTTTGAGTGGTAGAATAGCTTATGAATACACATCTTGTGCTTTTGGCTTCTAGTTTTGTCCCTCCGAGTACCTGGGACAAATACAAAACACAAACACCCAAGAACTCGTAAGTGATTGATAAAAGGTTTATCGTGATTTAAAACTTCAAAGGGAGAGACGTCCTTTATGACTCTTGTTGGAATTCGGTAGATAAGATAGCAAGTCGTCATGACTGCATCTCCCCAGAAGTTTCTTGGTAGGTTGGAATGGAACATTATAGCTCTAGTTACTTTCATGAGATGCCTATTCTTTCTTTCAACTACATTATTTTGTTGAGGTGTGTATTGGCAGTTCGTTTGGTGGATTATTCCATGCTTAGCTAGGTGTTCTTTGAACTTGTGGCTTGTATATTCCCCTCCATTATCCGTTTGAAGTACCTTAACATTTGTTTTGAATTGATTAGTAATGTAGTTCTGAAAACTAATTAAAGCGTCAAATACTCTATCTTTAGATAGCATTAAGGTGATCCAAGTACTTATTATTATCTCTTGATAAACATGGGGAAGTCCCTACATCCGAGTGGACCAAATCGAAACATTTTTTATATATGGTAAAGGACTTAGGAAACACATTTTTACAATGTTTTCCTAAAATACAAGACTCACAAACCGAGTTATTAAACAAAATATTAGGCAATATTATTTCCAAGGCACGCGAGTGAGGATGTCCCAATCTAGCTTGCCATATTGCATTAGAACTACTAGCTAAGCATGGATTAAAACTTGATAAAGTAGGATTGCTTGAAGAATCTTCTAACATCTATAAGTCTCCTTTTGTGTTTCTTTCTCCAAGAACCTTTCTGGTCTTAGTATCCTGAAAATGGAAACTATTAGGTCCAAAGATAGCAGAAGCATCAAGATCTGTAGTGGCTCTCTTAACCGATAAAAAATTCGATGTGAAAGATGGCATGTAGAAAGCTGAGGGGCACTAATTTCGTCACTCTCATGGTCCTGACTAACCATTGGCTCCATTCCTCCTATTTCTTCTTCTTGTTCATGAGCTTGGTCTTGATTACCATTATCCAAGTTGTTTGCTTCTTCTTCATTGTTATTTTAAGAATTTGGTCCATCTTGTGGGTCATGATCTGGTTGCTCTTGATGAGAGTGTCTTTGAGCCGGATTTCCCAGATGATTGAGTAAGAACTCTAAGCTGGCGGCTCTATCTGAAAGATATCGGGCTAGGTCTTTAACACTATCCCAATTTTGCTTCTTCTAAAAAGTAACCATCGTATTCTATGAACTTTACCTCTCTTGAAACTAGGGTTCACTTCCGGATGGGGTCATAGCACTTATACCCCTTTTGAGTGGTAGAATAGCTTATGAATACACATCTTGTGCTTTTGGCTTCTATTTTTCTCCCTCCGAGTACCTGGGACAAATACAAAACACAAACACCAAAGAACTCGTAAGTGATTGATAAAAGGTTTATTGTGATTAAAAACTTCAAAGCGAGAGACGTCCTTTATGACTCTTGTTGGAATTCGGTAGATAAGATAGCAAGCCGTCATAACTGCATCTCCCCAAAAGTTTCTGGGTAGGTTGGAATAGAACATTATAGCTCTACCTACTTCCATGAGACGAATAATCTTTCTTTCAACTATACCATTTTGTTGAGTTGTGTATGGGCAGCTCATTTGGGAGATTATTCCATGCTTAGCTAGGTGTTCTTTGAACTTGTGGCTTGTAAATTCCCCTCAATTATCCGTTCGAAGGACCTTAACATTTGTTTTGAATTGATTAGTAATGTAGTTCTGAAAATTAATGAAAGTGTCAAATACTCTATCTTTAGATTGCATTAAGGTGATCCAAGTGTATTTCGACTTTTCATGAATAAATGTCACAAAGTACTTATTATTTTCTCTTGATAAACATTGGGAAGTCCATACATCCGAGTGGACCAAATCAAAACGTTTTTCATATATGGTAGAGGACTTAGGAAATACATTTTTACAATTTTTTCCTAAAATACAAGACTCACAAACCGAGTTATTAATAAAATATTAGGCAATATTGTTTCCAAGGCACGCGAGTAAGGATGTCCCAATCTTGCTTGCCACATTGCATTAGAACTACTAGCTAAGCATGGATTAAAACTTGATAAAGTAGGATTGCTTGAAGAATCTTCTAACATCTATAAGTCTCCTTTTATGTTTCATTCTCCAAAAACCTTTCCGGTCTTAGTATCTCGAAAATGGAAACTATTAGGCCCAAAGATAGCATAAGCATCAAGATCTGTAGTGGCTCTCTTAACCGATAAAAAATTCGATGTGAAAGATGGCATGTAGAAAGCTGAGGAGCACTAATTTCTTCACTCTCATGGTCTTGACTAACCATTGGCTCCATTCCTCCTATTTCTTCTTCTTGTTCATGAGCTTGGTCTTGATTACCATTATCCAAGTTGTTTGCTTCTTCTTCATTGTTATTTTAAGAATTTGGTCCTTCTTGTGGGTCATGATCTTGTTGCTCTTGATGAGAGTCTCTTGGAGCCGGATTTCCCAGATGATTGAGTAAGAACTCTAAGCTGGCGGCTCTATCTGAAGGAGAACGGGTTAGGTCTTTAACACTATCCCAATTTTGCTTCTTCTAAAAAGTAACCATCGTTTTCTATGAAGTTTACCTCTCTTGAAACCAGGGTTCACTTCCGGATGGGGTCATAGCACTTATACCCCTTTTGAGTGGTAGAATAGCTTATGAATACACATCTTATGCTTTTGGCTTCTATTTTTGTCCCTCTGAGTACCTGGGACTAATACAAAACACAAACACCCAAGAACTCGTAAGTGATTGATAAAGGGTTTATTGTGATTAAAAACTTCAAAGGGAGAGACGTCCTTTATGACTCTTGTTGGAATTCGGTAGATAAGATAACAAGCCGTCATGACTGCATCTCCCCAGAAGTTTCTTGGTAGTTTGGAATGGAACATTATAGCTCTAGCTACTTTCATGAGATGCCTACTCTTTCTTTCAACTAAACCATTTTGTCGAGGTGTGTATTGGTAGTTCGTTTGGTGGATTATTCCATGCTTAGCTAGGTGTTCTATGAATTTGTGGCTTGTATATTCCCCTCCATTATCCGTTCGAAGTACCTTAACATTTGTTTTGAATTGATTAGTAATGTAGTTCTGAAAATTAATGAAAGCGTCAAATACTCTATCTTTAGATGGCATTAAGGTGATCGAAGTGTATTTCGACTTTTCATCAATAAATGTTACAAAGTACTTATTATTATCTATTGATAAACATGGGGAAGTCCCTACATCCGAGTGGACCAAATAAAAACATTTTTCATATATGCTAAAGGACTTAGGAAACACATTTTTACAATGTTTTCCTAAAATACAAGAATCACAAACCGAGTTATTAAACAAAATATTAGGCAATATTATTTCCAAGGCACGCGAGTGAGGATGTCCCAATCTAGCTTGCCATATTGCATTAGAACTACTAGCTAAGCATGGATTAAAATTTGATAGTGTAGGATTGCTTGAAGAATCTTCTAACATCTATAAGTCTCCTTTTGTGTTTCCTTCTCCAAGAACCTTTCCGGTCTTAGTTTCCTGAAAATGGAAACTATTAGGCCCAAAGATGGCATAAGCATCAAGATCTGTAGTGTCTCTCTTAACCAATAAAAAATTCGATGTGAAAGATGGCATGTAGAAAGCTGAGGAGCACTAATTTCTTCACTCTCATGGTCTTGACTAACCATTGGCTCCATTCCTCTTATTTCTTCTTCTTGATCATGAGCTAGGTCTTGATTACCATTATCCAAGTTGTTTGCTTCTTCTTTACTGTTATTTTAAGAATTCTGTCCTTCTTGTGGGTCATGATATGGTTGCTCTTGATGAGAGTCTCTTGGAGGCGGATTTCCCAAATGATTGAGTAAGAACTCTAAGCTGGTGGCTCTATCTAAAGGAGAACGGGCTAGGTCTTTAACACTATCCCAATTTTGCTTCTTCTAAAAAGTAACCATCGTTTTCTATGAACTTTACCTCTCTTAAAACTAGGGTTCACTTCCGGATGGGGTCATAGCACTTATACCCCTTTTGAGTGGTAGAATAACTTATGAATACACATTTTGTGCTTTTGGCTTCTATTTTTGTCCCTCCGAGTACCTTGGACAAATACAAAACACAAACACCCAAGAACTCGTAAGTGATTGATAAAAGGTTTATTGTGATTAAAAACTTCAAAGGGAGAGACGTCCTTTATGACTCTTGTTGGAATTTGGTAGATAAGATAGCAAGCCGTCATAACTGCATCTCCCCAGAAGTTTCTGGGTAGGTTGGAATAGAACATTATAGCTCTACCTACTTCCATGAGACGAATAATCTTTCTTTCAACTATACCATTTTGTTGAGTTGTGTATGGGCAGCTCATTTGGGAGATTATTCCATGCTTAGCTAGGTGTTCTTTGAACTTGTGGCTTGTAAATTCCCCTCCATTATCCGTTCGAAGTACCTTAACATTTGTTTTGAATTGATTAGTAATGTAGTTCTGAAAATTAATGAAAGTGTCAAATATTCTATCTTTAGATTGCAGTAAGGTGATCCAAGTGTATTTCGACTTTTCATGAATAAATGTCACAAAGTACTTATTATTTTCTCTTGATAAACATTGGGAAGTCCATACATCCGAGTGGACCAAATCAAAACGTTTTTCATATATGGTAGAGGACTAAGGAAATACATTTTTACAATGTTTTCCTAAAATACAAGACTCACAAACCGAGTTATTAATAAAATATTAGGCAATATTGTTTCCAAGGCACGCGAGTGAGGATGTCCCAATCTTGCTTGCCACATTGCATTAGAACTACTAGCTAAGCATGGATTAAAACTTGATAAAGTAGGATTGCTTGAAGAATCTTCTAACATCTATAAGTCTCCTTTTGTGTTTCATTCTCCAAAAACCTTTCCGGTCTTAGTATCTTAAAAATGTAAACTATTAGGCCCAAAGATAGCATAAGCATCAAGATCTGTAGTGGCTCTCTTAACCGATAAAAAATTCGATGTGAAAGATGGGATGTAGAAAGCTGAGGAGCACTAATTTCTTCACTCTCATGGTCTTGACTAACCATTGGCTCCGTTCCTCCTATTTCTTCTTTTTGTTCATGAGCTTGGTCTTGATTACCATTATCCAAGTTGTTTGCTTCTTCTTCATTGTTATTTTAAGAATTTGGTCCTTCTTGTGGGTCATGATCTTGTTGCTCTTGATGAGAGTCTCTTGGAGCCGGATTTCCCAGATGATTGAGTAAGAACTCTAAGCTGGCGGCTCTATCTAAAGGAGAACGGGTTAGGTCTTTAACACTATCCCAATTTAGCTTCTTCTAAAAAGTAACCATCGTTTTCTATGAAGTTTACCTCTCTTGAAACCAGGGTTCACTTCCGGATGGGGTCATAGCACTTATACCCTTTTTGAGTGGTAAAATAGCTTATGAATACACATCTTGTGCTTTTGGCTTCTATTTTTGTCCCTCTGAGTACCTGGGACTAATACAAAACACAAACACCCAAGAACTCCAAAGTGATTCATAAAGGGTTTATTGTGATTAAAAACTTCAAAGGGAGAGACGTCCTTTATGACTCTTGTTGGAATTCGGTAGATAAGATAGCAAGCCATCATAACTGCATCTCCCCAGAAGTTTCTTGGTAGGTTGGAATGGAACATTATAGCTCTAGCTACTTTCATGAGATGCCTACTCTTTCTTTCAACTAAACCATTTTGTCGAGGTGTGTATTGGCAGTTCGTTTGGTGGATTATTCCATGCTTAGCTAGGTGTTCTATGAATTTGTGGCTTGTATATTCCCCTCCATTATCCGTTCGAAGTACCTTAACATTTGTTTTGAATTGATTAGTAATGTAGTTCTGAAAGTTAATGAAAGCGTCAAATACTCTATCTTTAGATGGCATTAAGGTGATCGAAGTGTATTTCGACTTTTCATCAATAAATGTTACAAAGTACTTATTATTATCTCTTGATAAACATGGGGAAGTCCCTACATCCGAGTGGACCAAATCAAAACATTTTTCATATATGGTAAAGGACTTAGGAAACACATTTTTACAATGTTTTCCTAAAATACAAGACTCACAAACCAAGTTATTAAACAAAATATTAGGCAATATCATTTCCAAGGCACGCGAGTGAGGATGTCCCAATCTAGCTTGCCATATTGCATTAGAACTACTAGCTAAGCATGGTTTAAAACCTGATAAAGTAGGATTGCTTGAAGAATCTTCTAACATCTATAAGTGATGTGATCATGGATAGCTCACGGAGGTCGCTTGAAGCCGAGGATGCCTTGACCATGCCAAGTGGACCAATGACAAGATCACGTGCCAAAGAGTTCCAGAAAGCAATCAGTGGATTACTCACTCAAGCTCATTCGCCAAAGGACCAGCTCGAAGACATGGATAAGAAAATCATCTTGGTTGCTCGAGTGGACTGAAACGGGTGATCCATTTGTACTCTTTTCCCTAGCCTTTGGTTTTATCCCAATGGGTTTTCCAAAGGAAGGTTTTGATGAGGCAAATGGGTCATTCCAATCTATCTAAGTCCATAAGAGAGTCCAAGAGAGTTTCAGTCCTAGATCACCTAAATAGTTTCAAGTCCAAAGACCAATAAATTGGGATTTTGTCTTCAGTTCTTTCAAGCCCAAAGGAGGATCAATTTGGCCCAAATAATTGTCTCCTAAGAAGAATAAAGTCGTCCATAATGAGAAGAACTAGGCGCTTGGAGAGCTGAAGAGTTTCCCGGGTTTTAGTTAATGTCATTTTAATTTTCTCGTCTTTAATTCTCGACTTTTTCTTTACTCCAGCTTTTCCTTTAAAACTCTTGTTCTTTGTTCAGAATAATGATCCACCTTTTTTTTATAAAATATTGAGAGTGATTTCTCTTGTGTTCGTTGAAGAACATTTTCCGATTGTTTGGTGTGTAATATCCTTCAATCAAACCGATTCAACGGTGTGTCATATCCGTGAATCAAACCTTGGCGTTCTTGAGTGTGTCATATCTCGAGAAATTCATTGAGGAAATATCAGAGGTCTTCCGCAACCTTTGTGTGATCCATTCCTTCCATCCTTTCACGATTACCCCTCGAAAGTGCGAATTCTCGGGAAGATTCATATCATTTGGTATCAGAGCCAACTTTCGGGATCGGAATTCGTTTCTATCATCTTTTCATCATAGAATTTTCAGTTTTCTCTTGTCTTTCTGTTCTGTTCTTGATCGGATCAATCTTGTTAGGAATCAGAATTAAGCTTAGTCGCTAGAACAATTTTAGGCGATTAGGATTGATTATCATTTAGGCGATTTTGATTTTGATCTTTTTCTGTTTAATCTCTATTTTTAGTTCTAGTATTTGATCAGTTTGATATTAAAAAAAAAAGAAAGAAGCAATCAAAAAAAAAAAAAAAAGAAACTGATCGGACAAAAAAAAAAAAAAAAAGTTAAGTCTGATTTTAATTAAGGGGGGGTTGTTAAATTTTTGTTCTAAATTTTCGTCTTCAAATTTTATTTTTTCTGATCAATTTGATCTGTTCTTATTAAAAAAAATAAAAAAAACACTAAAGTCTTTTCTTTCTATCTTAATTCAATCGATTTCGTTTTGAGTTGTTGGAATTGTTCATCGGATTTGATCGGTTTTGTTCGATACGAACCATTGAAGAAATCACTGAGAGAGGACATCTTGAGTGTTGAATGTGGAGTGAATAAAAAGGAGAGAAACACTTGTGAGGATCGACTTTTTATTACTAACGGTTTGTTAAGTGTGCAGGGAAAAATTATTATGTCTAATCACGAAAGCGATGCTGAGAACACTAACCGAGCACGAGGAGCAAGAAACAATAACAATCTGGACGTGCAAGCCCTTATGGGAGAGATGAGGCGATTGTTGAGGCGTGAGATGGAAGCAGTCAATGAAAGGATCAATACGATTCAAGAATCCGTTAATCAAGGATTGCCTCAAAATACTGCTGGTAGAAGAAGAAGACAACAACCTCAAGAAGAAGATGAAGAGGACGAGTTGAATTACTACAGCAGAGGTAGTCAAGCTTCTAATCGGAGTCGAAGAAGGCCGAGACGTGTAAGAGAAGCTCGGGTTCGAAATGAGGACAATCTCAGTGGACTGAAGTTGAAGATACCACCATTTCATGGGAAGAATGATCCAGACGCCTACTTGGAGTGGGAGAAAAAAATTGAGCTCGTGTTTGATTGTCAAAATTATCCGGAGCAAAAGAAAGTTCAAGTAGCGGCGACGGAATTTTATGACTATGCTATTAATTGGTGGGATCAGATCGTGACAAGTAGAAGACGCAACAGTGAACCGCCCGTAGTCACTTGGGAAGAGATGAAAAATCTGATGAGGAAGAGATTTGTTCCTAGCCACTACCATCGGGAGTTACATCAAAAGCTTAGGCGATTAACTCAGGGCAGTAAGAGTGTGGAGGATTATTTTCAAGAAATGGAGTCCCTAATGATCAAAGCTGATATAGATGAAGATGCTGAGGCAACAATGGCAAGGTTCTTGAGTGGGTTGGCTCGAGATATACAAGATAGAATGGAGCTTCAAACATATGCTGATTTGGAGGAAATGCTCCATAAGGCTGTTTTGGTTGAACAACAAATTAAGAGGAGGGGTACTTCTAGGCTTTCCTATGGAGCTGGAGCAGCCAATGCTAGGACGAGTTACAGCCGAGAAGATAAGTCTGTTGTTAAGCCAAAATCCGACCCTAAGCCTTACGCCAATACTCAAGACGCCAAAGGAAAAGCTGTGGCGACTTCGTCTAGAAACCGGGACGTTAAATGTTTCAAGTGTCAAGGGAGAGGACATTACGCCAATGAGTGCACCAATAGAAGGACTATGATCCTATTGGATAATGGCGAGATTGAAACTGAGGAGGAAGAGCTTGAAAGTGATAGTGAGACCGAGGAAGCTGACATAGAGTTACCAGCCACCGGAGAATTATTGGTAACAAGACGTTCCTTGAGTATTCAAGTTAAGGATACTGTCCAAGAGCAGCGGGAGAACTTATTTCACACGAGATGCTTGGTACAAGGTAAAGTTTGCAGCCTTATTATTGATGGTGGGAGCTGTACTAATGTGGCTAGTGAAACAATGGTGAAGAAGTTAGGGTTGGAAGTTAAGATGCATCCAAAACCTTATCAGCTTCAATGGCTAAATGATGCTGGCGAGATGACGGTGAGCAGCCAAGTATTGGTTCCTATAACCATAGGCAAGTATGAGGACGAAATTCTTTGTGATATTTTACCTATGGAGGCGGGCCACATCTTGCTTGGAAGACCTTGCAGTTTGATAGAAGGGTCTTACATGACGGTTTTACTAATCGATACTCATTTGAGAACAATGGCCGAAAGACGATACTTGCTCCATTAACACCACAAGAAGTTCATCAAGATCAACTTCAGCTGAAACAACAAGGAAAAACCATTGTGAGTGAATCCCTAAACACACCACCTCAAAATAAAAACGAGAGTTTGAGAAAAACCAAGAAAAAGGCCTGTGAGAGTAAACCCGTGAGGCATTCAAACTTCTTTGTGAGGTCTAATGTGGTTAAGAGAGCTCTGTTCTCTAAACAACCCGTTCTCTTATTTATTTACAAAGAAGCTTTGCTGAACCTTACTAACCCTGTACCGGATTTGCCGAGTAAAATTACTTCTATTTTGCAGGATTTTGAAGACGTCTTTCCGGAAGAAAACCCCAAGGGATTGCCGCCTATTCGTGGGATTGAGCACCAGATCGATTTTGTGCCGGGAGCTTCACTTCCTAACAGGCCAGCGTATAGAACCAACCCAGTTGAGACTAAGGAGCTTCAAAAGCAAGTGAGTGAGCTGATGGACAAAGGATACATCCGAGAGAGCATGAGCCCTTGTGTTGTGCCGGTGCTGCTCGTTCCAAAGAAGGACGGAACTTGGAGGATGTGCATTGATTGCCGAGCCATCAACAATATCACTGTAAAGTATCGCCATCCTATCCCTCGTTTAGATGATATGTTAGATGAGCTTCATGGTTCTAGCATATTTTCGAAAATAGATCTTAAAAGTGGATACCATCAAATTAGGATGAAAGAGGGTGATGAATGGAAAACTGCGTTTAAAACTAAACATGGCTTGTATGAATGGTTAGTTATGCCATTTGGATTAACAAATGCACCTAGTACTTTCATGAGGTTGATGAATCATGTTTTGAGGAGCTTCATTGGAATTTTTGTTGTTGTTTACTTTGATGATATCTTAGTCTACAGCAAAAATTTAGAAGAACATGTTAAGCATCTAGAAGCGGTTTTGATGGTACTTAGGAAAGAAAAACTGTATGCTAATCTGAAGAAATGCACTTTTTGTACGGATAACGTTGTGTTTCTAGGCTTTGTTATAAGTGTAGATGGCATCAAAGTGGACGAAGAGAAGGTTAGAGCTGTCCGCGAATGGCCCAGTCCAAAAACCATAGGAGACGTGAGGAGTTTCCATGGGCTTGCGGGATTCTATCGAAGATTTGTGAAAGATTTCAGTACCATAGCTGCTCCTCTCACTGAAGTGATCAAGAAAAGTGTAGGATTTAAATGGGAGAATGCACAAGAAGAAGTGTTCCAAGCGTTAAAGGATAAACTCACCAATGCACCACTTTTATCTTTACCGAATTTTCTTAAAACTTTTGAAATTGAGTGTGATGCATCTGGTGTAGGTATTGGAGCTGTCTTGATGCAAGAGAAGAAGCCCATAGCCTTTTTTAGTGAGAAGCTTGGAGGAGCTACGCTGAACTATCCAACCTACGACAAGAAGTTGTATGCGCTAGTCCGAGCCTTGCAAACGTGGCAACACTACCTCTGGCCAAAGGAGTTTGTCATTCATACTGACCACGAGTCTTTGAAGCATTTAAAGGGTCAGCATAAGCTCAACAAGAGGCATGCTAGGTGGGTAGAGTTTATCGAAACATTTCCCTATGTGATAAAGTACAAACAAGGTAACGAAAACGTAGTTGCTGATGCCTTATCTTGAAGGTATGCCTTGATTTCTACTTTGGATGCTAAATTATTGGGATTTGAACACCTTAAAGATCTTTATCAAGGTGATTCTGATTTTCAAGATAATTACAAGTCTTGTGAGAAGTTTGCTTTTGGGAAATATTTTAGGCATGACGGCTTTCTTTTCTTTGAAAATCGTTTGTGTGTGCCTAATTGTTCTTTGAGAGACTTGCTAGTTAGGGAGGCACATGGAGGAGGCTTGATGGGGCATTTTGGGATCGCCAAGACTTTAAAAGTGATGCAAGAACACTTCTACTGGCCGCAAATGAAGAGAGACGTGGAAAGAATCTGCGGGAGATGTGTTACGTGCAAACAAGCCAAATCGAAGGTACAGTCCCAAGGTATGTACACGCCCTTGCCTATTCCTGATCAGCCTTGGACTGACATTTCTATGGATTTTGTGCTTGGATTACTTAGAACTAGGACTGGAAAGGATTCAATTTTTGTGGTTGTCGATAGGTTCTCTAAAATGGCACATTTTCTTGCTTGTCATAAAACTGATGATGCTTCTCACATAGCTGACTTGTTCTTTAAAGAAATAGTTCGACTGCATGGAATGCCTAGGACTATAGTCAGTGATAGAGACACGAAGTTCTTGAGTTATTTTTGGAAAACGCTTTGGTCTAAGCTAGGAACTAAGTTGTTGTTTTCAACTACTTGCCATCCTCAATCCGATGGTCAAACTGAAGTAGTTAATAGAACTTTGTCTACCTTGTTGCGTGCCTTGATTAAAAAGAACTTGAAAACTTGGGAAGAATGCTTGCCACATGTTGAATTTGCTTATAATCGATCAGTGCATTCCGCCACAAAGTTTTCTCCTTTTGAAATCGTTTATGGCTTTAATCCTTTGTCTCCTTTGGATCTAACCCCATTGCCTTTGAGTGAAAGAGCAAACTTGGATGGGAAAAAGAAAGCTGAACTTGTTAAACAGATCCATGAGAAAGCGAAGCACAACATCGAAGAGAAGACAAAGTTGTACGCCAAACAAGCTAACAAGAGCAGGCGCAAGATGATTTTTGAGGAAGGAGACGACGTTTGGATACATCTAAGGAAGGAAAGATTTCCGGCTGAGAGGAAGTCCAAGCTTATGCCAAGAATTGACGGTCCATTTAGAATTACAAAGAAGATCAACGATAATGCTTATCAACTCGATCTCCAAGGTAAGTACAATGTAAGTTCAAGCTTCAATGTTTCTGACTTAATCCCTTTTGTTGCATATGAACCAGATTTGAGGACAAATCCTTTTCAAGAGGGAGGGGATGATATGATCATGGATAGCTCACGGAGGCGCTTGAAGCCGAGGACGCCTTGACCATGCCAAGTGGACCAATGACAAGATCACATGCCAAAGAGTTCCAGAAAGCAATCAGTGGATTACTCACTCAAGCTCATTCGCCAAAGGACCAGCTCGAAGACATGGATAAGAAAATCGTCTTGGTTGCTCGAGTGGACTGAAACGGGTGATCCATTTGTACTCTTTTCCCTAGCCTTTGGTTTTATCCCAATGGGTTTTCCAAAGGAAGGTTTTAATGAGGCAAATGGGTCATTCCAATCTATCTAAGTCCATAAGAGAGTCCAAGGGAGTTTCAGTCCTAGATCACCTAAATAGTTTCAAGTCCAAAGACCAATAAATTGGGATTTTGTCTTCAGTTCTTTCAAGCCCAAAGGAGGATCAATTTGGCCCAAATAATTGTCTCCTAAGAAGAATAAAGTCGTCCATAATGAGAAGAACTAGGCGCTTGGAGAGCTGAAGAGTTTCCCGGGTTTTAGTTAATGTCATTTTAATTTTCTCGTCTTTAATTCTCGACTTTTTCTTTACTCCAGCTTTTCCTTTAAAACTCTTGTTCTTTGTTCAGAATAATGATCCACCTTTTTTTTATAAAATATTGAGAGTGATTTCTCTTGTGTTCGTTGAAGAACATTTTCCGATTGTTTGGTGTGTAATATCCTTCAATCAAACCGATTCAACGGTGTGTCATATCCGTGAATCAAACCTTGGCGTTCTTGAGTGTGTCATATCTCGAGAAATTCATTGAGGAAATATCAGAGGTCTTCTGCAACCTTTGTGTGATCCATTCCTTCCATCCTTTCACGATTACCCCTCGAAAGTGCGAATTCTCGGGAAGATTCATATCATTTGGTATCAGAGCCAACTTTCGGGATCGGTATTCGTTTCTATCATCTTTTCATCATAGAATTTTCAGTTTTCTCTTGTCTTTCTGTTCTGTTCTTGATCGGATCAATCTTGTTAGGAATCAGAATTAAGCTTAGTCGCTAGAACAATTTTAGGCGATTAGGATTGATTATCATTTAGGCGATTTTGATTTTGATCTTTTTCTGTTTAATCTCTATTTTTAGTTCTAGTATTTGATCAGTTTGATATTAAAAAAAAAAGAAAGAAGCAATCAAAAAAAAAAAAAAAAGAAACTGATCGGACAAAAAAAAAAAAAAAAAGTTAAGTCTGATTTTAATTAAGGGGGGGTTGTTAAATTTTTGTTCTAAATTTTCGTCTTCAAATTTTATTTTTTCTGATCAATTTGATCTGTTCTTATTAAAAAAAATAAAAAAAACACTAAAGTCTTTTCTTTCTATCTTAATTCAATCGATTTCGTTTTGAGTTGTTGGAATTGTTCATCGGATTTGATCGGTTTTGTTCGATACGAACCATTGAAGAAATCACTGAGAGAGGACATCTTGAGTGTTGAATGTGGAGTGAATAAAAAGGAGAGAAACACTTGTGAGGATCGACTTTTTATTACTAACGGTTTGTTAAGTGTGCAGGGAAAAATTATTATGTCTAATCACGAAAGCGATGTTGAGAACACTAACCGAGCACGAGGAGCAAGAAACAATAACAATCTGGACGTGCAAGCCCTTATGGGAGAGATGAGGCGATTGTTGAGGCGTGAGATGGAAGCAGTCAATGAAAGTATCAATACGATTCAAGAATCCGTTAATCAAGGATTGCCTCAAAATACTGCTGGTAGAAGAAGAAGACAACAACCTCAAGAAGAAGATGAAGAGGACGAGTTGAATTACTACAGCAGAGGTAGTCAAGCTTCTAATCGGAGTCGAAGAAGGCCGAGACGTGTAAGAGAAGCTCGGGTTCGAAATGAGGACAATCTCAGTGGACTGAAGTTGAAGATACCACCATTTCATGGGAAGAATGATCCAGACGCCTACTTGGAGTGGGAGAAAAAAATTGAGCTCGTGTTTGATTGTCAAAATTATCCGGAGCAAAAGAAAGTTCAAGTAGCGGCGACGGAATTTTATGACTATGCTATTAATTGGTGGGATCAGATCGTGACAAGTAGAAGACGCAACAGTGAACCGCCCGTAGTCACTTGGGAAGAGATGAAAAATCTAATGAGGAAGAGATTTGTTCCTAGCCACTACCATCGGGAGTTACATCAAAAGCTTAGGCGATTAACTCAGGGCAGTAAGAGTGTGGAGGATTATTTTCAAGAAATGGAGTCCCTAATGATCAAAGCTGATATAGATGAAGATGCTGAGGCAACAATGGCAAGGTTCTTGAGTGGGTTGGCTCGAGATATACAAGATAGAATGGAGCTTCAAACATATGAATACACATCTTGTGCTTTTGGCTTCTATTTTTGTCCCTCTGAGTATCTGGGACAAATACAAAACACAAACACCCAAGAACTCGTAAGTGATTGATAAAGGGTTTATTGTGATTTAAAACTTCAAAGGGAGAGCTGTCCTTTATGACTCTTGTTGGAATTCGGTAGATAAGATAGCAAGCCGTCATGACTGCATCTCCCCAGAAGTTTCTTCGTAGGTTGGAATGGAAAATTATAGCTTTACCTACTTTCATGAGATGCCTATTTTTTCTTTAAACTACACCATTTTGTTGAGGTGTGTATGGGCAGCTCGTTTAGGAGATTATTCCATGCTTAGCTAGGTATTCTTTGAACTTGTGGCTTGTATATTCCCCTCCATTATACGTTCGAAGTACCTTAACATTTGTTTTGAATTGATTAGTAATGTAGTTCTGAAAATTAATGAAAGCGTCAAATACTCTATCCTTAGATGGTATTAAGGTGATCCAAGTGTATTTCGATTTTTCATCAATAAATGTTACAAAGTACTTATTATTATCTCTTGATAAACATGGGGAAGTCCCTACATCCGAGTGGACCAAATCAAAACATTTTTCATATATGGTAAAGGACTTAGGAAATACATTTTTACAATGTTTTCCTAAAATACAAGACTCACAAACCGAGTTATTATACAAATTATTAGGCAATATTATTTCCAAGGCACGCGAGTGAGGATGTCCCAATCTAGCTTGACATATTGCATTAGAACTACTAGCTAAGCATGGATTAAAAATTGATAAAGTAGGATTGCTTGAAGAATCTTCTAACATCTATAAGTCTCCTTTTGTGTTTCCTTCTCCAAGAACTTTTCCGGTCTTAGTATCCTGGAAATGGAAACTATTAGGCCCAAAGATAGCATAAGCATCAAGATCTGTAGTGGCTCTCTTAACTGATAAAAAATTCGATGTGAAAGATGGCATGTAGAAAGTTGAGGAGCACTAATTTCTTCACTCTCATGGTCCTGACTAACCATTGGCTCCATTCCTCCTACTTCTTCTTCTTGATCATGAGCTTGGTCTTGATTACCATTATCCAAGTTGTGTGCTTCTTCTTCATTGTTATTTTAAGAATTTGGTCCATCTTGTGGGTCATGATCTGGTTGCTCTTGATGAGAGTCTCTTGGAGCTGGATTTCCCAGATGATTGAGTAAGAACTCTAAGCTGGCGGCTCTCTGAAAATAACAATGAAGAGGAAGCAAACAACTTAGATAATGGTAATTAAGACCACACTCATCATGAAGAAGAAGTCACTGGAGGAATGGAGCCAATGGTTAGTCAAGACCATGAGAGTGATGAAATTAGTGCTCCTCAGCTTAGAAGAAGCACAAGGCTGAAGTATGGACCAGATCATTGGAAACAAACAAGGGTCTATTACAACAGCCAAGCCGTGGCTCATCCTCTCCAAGCGGTTTGTTCTCTTGCCCTCTTGCCATCAGAACACCAAGCATTCCTTGGGAAGATTAATCAACTCCAAATTCCGAGCTCCTATGAAGAAGCAAAAGAACACAAAGAATGGTTAGCTGCGGTGGATGCTGAGATAGGAGCAATGGATAAGAATCATACTTGGGTTGAAACGGAGCTTCCAAAGGGAAATAAGGCAGTAAGTTCCAAGTGGGTATTTACAATAAAATATCAATCTAATGGGGAGATTGAGCGGTACAAGGTAGCCAGAGGTTTTTCCCAGACATATGGAGATGATTATACTGATACTTTTGCGCCCGTGGCAAAGCTTCACACAGTTAGGGTTATATTGTCCTTAGCCACAAATTTATCATGGGATCTATGGCAAATGGACGTGAAGAACGCCTTTCTTCAAGGAGAATTGGAAGAAGAAGTGTACATGACTCCACCACCCGGATTAGAGCACACAATCAGCCCCGGAAAAGTCTTAAGGTTAAGAAAGACAATTTATGGATTAAAGCAATCACCAAGGGCCTGGTATCATAAACTGAGCTTCACTCCTGTTGCTCGAGGATTTAGCCGGTCAGAAGCCGACCATACCTTGTTCACTCACCAGAACTCCCGTGGGCTTATTGTGGTATTGGTTTATGTGGATGACTTGATCATCTCAGGTAGTGATCAAGTTGGGGTTCAAGAAACCAAATCCTTCCTTAAGTCTGTTTTTGATATCAAGGACTTGGAAGAACTCAAGTATTTCCTAGGGATAGAGATATGCCGATCCACGGAAGGCCTATTTCTATCACAAAGGAAACATTCTCTTGATTTATTACAGGAGACAGGAAAGCTAGGATCCAAACCAGCTAAGACTCCACTTGAAGATGGCTACAAGGTCAAGAAAGAAGATGATCTGCTTGACAAGCCATTTGAAGACCCAGCACAATATCGGCGCCTAGTTGGTAAGCTCATCTACTTGACTATTACACGGCCTGACTTATGTTTTGCTGTGAATCAGGTTAGCCAACATATGAAAGAACCAACCGTGCATCATTGGAACATGGTGGAAAGAATTTTGAGATACATCAAAGGATCACCAGGCCAAGGAATCTGGATGGGGAAGAATGGCAACACTGAGATAGTTGGATATTGCGATGCAGACTATGCTGGAGACACTATGGATAGAAAGTACACAACTGGCTATTGTACTTTCATTGGAGGCAATCTAGTGACCTGGAAGTCTAAGAAGCAGAAGGTTGTGTCATGCTTGAGTGCAGAGTCAGAATATAGAGCAATGATGAAGCTGACAAATGAATTAGTTTGGTTGAAAGCACTTCTCAAAGATCTCGGCATAGAAACTTCAAGTCCTATCACGATGCATTGTGACAATCAGGCAGCCATTCATATAGCAACGAATCCAGTATTTCACGAGAGGACCAAGCACATTAAGATCGACTGCCACAAGGTTAGAGAGAAGATCATAAAAGGAGTGATACTTCCATGCTACACCAAGAGTGAAGACCAGCTGGCTGACATCTTCACCAAGGCTGCTAGCCTAAAAGTTTGCAACCACATCCATAGCAAACTTGGGTTAGTAGACCTTACTCATCCTTGATAATACTTGCCTGTTCCGGGAAGACCACACTCTTTTTCCCTTACCAAGGTTTTGTCCCACTGGGTTTTCCGTGGTAAGGTTTTTAATGAGGTGGTAGTCCTGGTTGCCAAACTTAGCCTTCATTCC
The DNA here is from genome assembly GCA_963922655.1 of Cardamine chenopodiifolia. Lineage (NCBI taxonomy): Eukaryota > Viridiplantae > Streptophyta > Magnoliopsida > Brassicales > Brassicaceae > Cardamine > Cardamine chenopodiifolia. Next base: position 6,147,548 of record OZ000479.1, read on the forward strand.
GACACTCCGGCTAAGTTTGAGGGGGAGTATTAATCAAGCATATCATCAAGGGAGCTTAGGGAAGATGTTTGGATTTGGGTGTCCGTAGAAGTCCGTACGGATCCGTACAAGTCTGTACGGATCTGTACAAGGCCGTACAAGACCGTACGAACTAAGGGAGCCTCCAGAACGTTTAAGGAAGTCTTGGAGAGTCTTGGAGAGTCTTCTAGAGTCTTCTAGAAGCTTGGCAATGTTCAGATCATGCACCAAGTCACTAGAGCGTCTAGGTGCATTGGGGCTTGTCCTTGGTCTTCCTTCTTATCCCTTTGGTTAAGGAAGGGCTGGAACCAGGCTGGAACAGGCTGGCATGGTCAAGGGCGCTCCCAAGACTACTCTCCTATTGGCTGGTTCAAATTAAAGTTAAACCTAGGTTCCCTTGTAATTCTCCTATAAATATGCTATGTAATTCACAAAGATCAATAAGAAATTCTTCTCTAATGTTCTACTATGGTTTTCCTTCTAATTTATCTTAAAATCTCTCATTTATAATCTTTAAAATCATACATGGTATCAGAGCATTAATCTTGCTCCTATCTATTCCGCTTTATTTTTAGTTATTCTCCATTATTCTCCATCATTTCTCCATCATTCTCCATCATTTCTCCATCAGTTCTTGTCATTTCTAGTCATTCTCCAAGCTTTTATTCTTTATTTTCTCCTTTCTCACGCTGCTAGCTTCATTTCTCTCTGAGAGAAATTCCTCAAATCCATTGGTGCTGAGTTGAGAAAGTTGCTAGCTTTGTGATTTTCACTTCTTTTTCTTCCTTTCACGTTGCTAGCTTCATTTTTCACGTTGCTAGCTTCATTTTTCACGTTGCTAGCTTCATTTCTCTCTGAGAGAAATTCCTCAAATCCATTGGTGCTGAGTTGAGAAAGTTGCTAGCTTTGTGATTAAACACCAAGAAGATCATGGAAAATCTAAAAACCATGATCATTCCGGTTACACTCAAAGGGATCAATTACTTGCTGTGGGCAAGAACAACAAAGACTGCTTTGTGTGGAAGAGGTTTGTGGAGACACATTGAGATCACACAAAACCCAAAAGAAGACACACAATATGAAGAAAATGAGACCAAGACCGAGGAGGAAATCAAATGGTTTCAAGAGGACCAAACGGTGTTGGGTCTCCTTCAAAAATCACTAGACACATCAATCCTAGAGGCATACTCCTATTGTGACACGGCAAAGGAGCTTTGGGATACATTAAACAATGTTTACAGGAACGTCTCCAACTTGACCCGGGTCTTTGAAGTGAAAAGGGCAATCAACAATCTCAACCAAGAGGATCTAGAATTTACTCAACACTTTGGGAAATTTAGATCTCTTTGGGCTGAATTAGAGATGTTACGTCCAAGCACTAAGGATTTTTCAATCATTGAAGAAAGGAGAGAACAAGATAAGGTCTTTGGTTTACTTCTCACACTCAATCTGGCATTTAATGACCTCATAAAACACATCTTGAGATCGGAGAAGCTCCCTAGCCTCGATGAAGTTTGTGCACAAATTCAAAAGGAACAAGGGTCCTTTGGTCTCTTTAGTAGAAAACAAGAACTCCCAACGGCTAATAAAGGCAATTACCAACCAAGTCATGGCTACAAAGGCAAGAATAGGAAAACATGCGATCATTGCAAGAAAGATGGTCATACAAGGGAGGATTGTTGGATCCTTTATCCACATCTCAAGCCCAAAGATTGGCAACCAAGGGAGTTCAAACCAAGGAAGTTTCAAGATCATCAAGCACAAGAAGCGCCAAGCTCCTCAACCGCAACCAAAAAACCTCAAACCGAAAACTCAAAGCAAGGAGATGAGATGGCCATGGTAGCATACTCGAATGACGTGGTGCGCAAGTTAGACCTAGTGGCACTCATTCGATCCATTGCTTCACTAAAGGAGTCCGATATCACCTACTTTGCTACTAAACCTACTAAAACTAGCACTTCTCTTGTTATTGATTCCGGAGCTTTTCATCACATGATTAGTAATCCAAATTTGATTAGTAACATTAAAACTGCTAGTGGAAATGTAGTGATTGCTAATGGTGATAAAATACCGGTTAAAGGGATAGGAAGTTTAAGACTATTTGACAAAGAATCTCAAGCTTTCTACATGCCATCTTTCACTTCGAATCTTGTATCGGTTAAGAGAGCTACTACTGATCTTGATGCTTATGCTATCTTTGGGCCTAATAGTTTCCATTTTCAGGATATTAAGACCGGAAGGGTTCTTGGAGAAGGAAAAACAAAAGGAGACTTATACATCTTAGAAGATTCTTCAAGCAATCCTACTTTATCAAGTTTTAATTCATGCTTAGCTAGTAGTTCTAATGCAATATGGCACGCTAGATTAGGACATCCTCACTCGCGTGCCTTGGAAATAATATTGCCTAATATTTCGTTTAATAACTCGGTTTGTGAGTCTTATATTTTAGGAAAACATTGTAAAAGTGTATTTCCTAAGTCCTCTACCATATATGAAAAATGTTTTGATTTTGTCCACTCGGATGTATGGACTTCCCCATGTTTATCAAGAGATAATAATAAGTACTTTGTTACATTTAATGATGAAAAGTCGAAATACACTTGGATCACCTTAATGTCATCTAAAGATAGAGTATTTGACGCTTTCATTAATTTTCAGAACTACATTACTAATCAATTCAAAACAAATGTTAAGGTACTTCGAACGGATAATGGAGGGGAATATACAAGCCACAAATTCAAAGAACACTTAGCTAAGCATGGAATAATCCACCAAACAAGCTGCCCATACACACCTCAACAAAATGGTGTAGCTGAAAGAAAGAATAGGCATCTCATGGAAGTAGCTAGGGCCATGATGTTCCATTCCAACCTGCCAAGAAACTTTTGGGGAGATGCAGTCATGACGGCCTGCTATCTTATCAACCGAATTCCAACAAGAGTCCTAAAGGACGTCTCTCCCTTTGAAGTTTAAAATCACAATAAAACCTTTATCAATCACTTACGGGTTCTTGGATGTTTGTGTTTTGTATTTGTCCTAGGTACTCAGAGGGACAAACTAGAAGCCAAAAGCACAAGATGTGTATTCATAGGCTATTCTACTACTCAAAAGGGGTATAAGTGTTATGACCCCATCCGGAAGTGTACCCTGGTTTCAAGAGACGTGAAGTTCATAGAAAACCAAGGATACTTTGACAAGAAGCAGAATTGGGATAGTGTTAAAGACCTAGCCCGGTCTCCTTCAGATAGAGCCGCCAGCTTAGAGTTCATACTCAATCATCTGGGAAATCCTGCTCCAAGGGACTCTCATCAAGAGCAATCGGAGCTGCAACCGCAAGGAGGACCAAATTCCAAAAATAACAATGAAGAGGAAGCAAACAACTTAGATAATGGTAATTAAGACCAAGCTCATCATGAAGAAGAAGTCACTAGAGGAATGATCTGCTTGACAAGCCATTTGAAGACCCAGCACAATATCGGCGCCTAGTTGGTAAGCTCATCTACTTGACTATTACACGGCCTGACTTATGTTTTGTTGTGAATCACGTTAGCCAACATATGAAAGAACCAACCGTGCATCATTGGAACATGGTGGAAAGAATTTTGAGATACATCAAAGGATCACCAGGCCAAGGAATCTGGATGGGGAAGAATGGCAACACTGAGATAGTTGGATATTGCGATGCAGACTATGCTGGAGACACTATGGATAGAAAGTACACAACTGGCTATTGTACTTTCATTGGAGGCAATCTAGTGACCTGGAAGTCTAAGAAGCAGAAGGTTGTGTCATGCTCAAGTGCAGAGTCAGAATATAGAGCAATGAGGAAGCTGACAAATGAATTAGTTTGGTTGAAAGCACTTCTCAAAGATCTCGGCATAGAAACTTCAAGTCCTATCACGATGCATTGTGACAATCAGGCAGCCATTCATATAGCAACGAATCCAGTATTTCACGAGAGGACCAAGCACATTGAGATCGACTGCCACAAGGTTAGAGAGAAGATCATAAAAGGAGTGATACTTCCATGCTACACCAAGAGTGAAGACCAGCTGGCTGACATCTTCACCAAGGCTGCTAGCCTAAAAGTTTGCAACCACATCCATAGCAAACTTGGGTTAGTAGGCCTTACTCATCCTTGATAATACTTGCCTGTTCCGGGAAGACCACACTCTTTTTCCCTTACCAAGGTTTTGTCCCACTCGGTTTTCCGTGGTAAGGTTTTTAATGAGGTGGTAGTCCTGGTTCCCAAACTTAGCCTTCATTCCGACACTCCGGCTAAGTTTGAGGGGGAGTATTAATCAAGCATATCATCAAGGGAGCTTAGGGAAGATGTTTGGATTTGGGTGTCCGTACGAATCCGTACAAGTCCGTACGGATCCGTACAAGTCCGTACGAGTCCGTACGGATCCGTACAAGGCCGTACAAGACCGTACAAGGCCGTACAAGACCGTACGACCTAAGGGAGCCTCCAGAACGTTTAAGGAAGTCTTGGAGAGTCTTGGAGAGTCACTAGAAGCTTGGCAATGTTCAGATCATGCACCAAGCCACTAAAGCGTCCAGGTGCATTAGGGCTTGTCCTTGGTCTTCCTTCTTATCCATTTGGTCAAGGAAGGGCTGGAACCGGGCTGGAACAGGCTGGCATGGTCAAGGGCGCTCCCAAGACTACTCTCCTATTGGCTGGTTCAAATTAAAGTTAAACCTAGGTTCCCTTGTAATTCTCCTATAAATATGCTATGTAATTCACAAAGATCAATAAGAAATTCTTCTCTAATGTTCTACTATGGTTTTCCTTCTAATTTATCTCAAAATCTCTCATTTATAATCTCTAAAATCATACAGAGTCCTGGGACAAATACAAAACACAAACACCCAAAAACTCGTAAGTGATTGATAAAGGGTTTATTGTGATTAAAAACTTCAAAGGGAGAGACGACCTTTATGACTCTTATTGTAATTCGGTAGATAAGATAGCAAGCCGTCATGACTGCAACTTCCCAGAAGTTTCTTGGTAGGTTGGAATGGAACATCATAGCTCTAGCTACTTCCATGACACGAATATTCTTTCTTTCAACTACACCATTTTGTTGAGGTGTGTATGGGCAGCTCGTTTGGGAGATTATTCCATGCTTAGCTAGGTGTTCTTTGCACTTGTGGCTTGTATATTCCCCTCCATTATCCGTTCGAAGTACCTTAACATTTGTTTTGAATTGATTAGTAATGTAGTTCTGAAAATTAATGAAAGCGTCAAATACTCTATCTTTAGATGGCATTAAGGTGATCCAAGTGTATTTCGATTTTTCATCAATAAATGTTACAAAGTACTTATTATTATCTCTTGATAAACATGGGGAAGTCCCTACATCCGAGTGGACCAAATCAAAACATTTTTCATATATGGTAAAGGACTTAGGAAATACATTTTTACAATGTTTTCCTAAAATACAAGACTCACAAACCGAGTTATTAAACAAAATATTAGGCAATATTATTTCCAAGGCACGCGAGTGAGGATGTCCCAATCTAGCTTGCCATATTGCATTAGAACTACTAGCTAAGCATGGATTAAAACTTGAGAAAATAGGATTGCTTGAAGAATCTTCTAACATCTATAAGTCTCCTTTTGTGTTTCCTTCTCCAAGAACCTTTCCGGTCTTAGTATCCTGAAAATGGAAACTATTAGGCCCAAAGATAGCATAAGCATCAAGATCTGTAGTGGCTTTCTTAACCGATAAAAAAATCAATGTGAAAGATGGCATGTAGAAAGCTAAGGAGCACTAATTTCTTCACTCTCATGGTCTTGACTAACCATTGGCTCCATTCCTCCTATTTCTTCTTCTTGATCATGAGCTTGGTCTTGATTACCATTATCCAAGTTGTTTGCTTCTTCTTCATTGTTCTTTTAAGAATTTGGTCCATCTTGTGGGTCATGATCTTGTTACTCTTGATGAGAGTCTCTTGGAGCCGGATTTCCCATGTGATTGAGTAAGAACTCTAAGCTGGCGGCTCTCCTTTAGATAGAGCCGCCACCTTAGAGTTCATACTCAATCATTTGGGAAATCCTTCTCCAAGGGACTCTCATCAAGAGCAACCGGAGCAGCAACCGCAAACAGGACCAAATTCTGAAAATAACAATGAAGAGGAAGCAAACAACTTAGATAATGGTAATCAAGACCAAGCTCATCATGAAGAAGAAGTCACTGGAGGAATGGAGCCAATGGTTAGTCAAGATCATGAGAGTGAAGAAATTTGTGCTTCTCAGCTTAGAAGAAGCACAAGGCTGAAGTATGGACAAGATCATTGGAAACAAACAAGGGTCTATTACAACAGCCAAGCCGTGGCTCATCCTCTCCAAGCGGTTTGTTCTCTTGCCCTCTTGCCATCAGAACACCAAGCATTCCTTGGGAAGATTGATCAACACCAAATTCCGAGCTCCTATGAAGAAGCAAAAGAACACAAAGAATGGTTAGCTGCGGTGGATGCTGAGATAGGAGCAATGGATAAGAATCATACTTGGGATGAAACGGAGCTTCTAAAGGGAAAGAAGGCAGTAAGTTCCAAGTGGGTATTTACAATAAAATATCAATCTAATTGGGAGATTAAGCGGTACAAAGCCAGATTGGTAGCCAGAGGTTTCACACAGACATATAGAGCTGATTATACCGATACTTTTGCGCCCGTGGCAAAGCTTCACACAGTTAGGGTTATCTTGTCCTTAGCCACAAATCTATCATGGGATCTATGGCAAATGGACGTGAAGAACGCCTTTCTTCAAGGAGAATTGGAAGAAGAAGTGTACATGAGTCCACCACCCGGATTAGAGCACATAATCAGCCCCGAAAAAGTCTTAAGGTTAAGAAGGGCAATTTATGGATTAAAGCAATCACCAAGGGCCTGGTATCATAAACTGAGCTTCACTCTTGTCGCTCGAGGATTTAGCCGGTCAGAAGCCGACCATACCTTGTTCACTCACCAGAACTCCCGTGGGCTTATTGTGGTATTGGTTTATGTGGATGACTTGATCATCTCAGGTAGTGATCAAGTTGGGGTTCAAGAAACCAAATCCTTCCTTAAGTCTGTTTTTGATATCAAGGACTTGGAAGAACTCAAGTATTTCCTAGGGATAGAGATATGCCGATCCACGGAAGGCCTATTTCTATCACAAAGGAAACATTCTCTTGATTTATTACAGGAGACAGGAAAGCTAGGATCCAAACCAGCTAAGACTCCACTTGAAGATGGCTACAAGGTCAAGAGAAAGGGGGAGAAAGAAGATGATCTGCTTGACAAGCCATTTGAAGACCCAGCACAATATCGGCGCCTAGTTGGTAAGCTCATCTACTTGACTATTACACGGCCTGACTTATGTTTTGCTGTGAATCAGGTTAGCCAACATATGAAAGAACCAACCGTGCATCATTGGAACATGGTGGAAAGAATTTTGAGATACATCAAAGGATCACCAGGCCAAGGAATCTGGATGGGGAAGAATGGCAACACTGAGATAGTTGGATATTGCGATGCAGACTATGCTGGAGACACTATGGATAGAAAGTACACAACTGGCTATTGTACTTTCATTGGAGGCAATCTAGTGACCTGGAAGTCTAAGAAGCAGAAGGTTGTGTCATGCTTGAGTGCAGAGTCAGAATATAGAGCAATGATGAAGCTGACAAATGAATTAGTTTGGTTGAAAGCACTTCTCAAAGATCTCGGCATAGAAACTTCAAGTCCTATCACGATGCATTGTGACAATCAGGCAGCCATTCATATAGCAACGAATCCAGTATTTCACGAGAGGACCAAGCACATTAAGATCGACTGCCACAAGGTTAGAGAGAAGATCATAAAAGGAGTGATACTTCCATGCTACACCAAGAGTGAAGACCAGCTGGCTGACATCTTCACCAAGGCTGCTAGCCTAAAAGTTTGCAACCACATCCATAGCAAACTTGGGTTAGTAGACCTTACTCATCCTTGATAATACTTGCCTGTTCCGGGAAGACCACACTCTTTTTCCCTTACCAAGGTTTTGTCCCACTGGGTTTTCCGTGGTAAGGTTTTTAATGAGGTGGTAGTCCTGGTTGCCAAACTTAGCCTTCATTCCGACACTCCAGCTAAGTTTGAGGGGGAGTATTAATCAAGCATATCATCAAGGGAGCTTAGGGAAGATGTTTGGATTTGGGTGTCCGTAGAAGTCCGTACGGATCCGTACAAGTCTGTACGGATCTGTACAAGGCCGTACAAGACCGTACGAACTAAGGGAGCCTCCAGAACGTTTAAGGAAGTCTTGGAGAGTCTTGGAGAGTCTTCTAGAGTCTTCTAGAAGCTTGGCAATGTTCAGATCATGCACCAAGTCACTAGAGCGTCTAGGTGCATTGGGGCTTGTCCTTGGTCTTCCTTCTTATCCCTTTGGTTAAGGAAGGGCTGGAACCAGGCTGGAACAGGCTGGCATGGTCAAGGGCGCTCCCAAGACTACTCTCCTATTGGCTGGTTCAAATTAAAGTTAAACCTAGGTTCCCTTGTAATTCTCCTATAAATATGCTATGTAATTCACAAAGATCAATAAGAAATTCTTCTCTAATGTTCTACTATGGTTTTCCTTCTAATTTATCTTAAAATCTCTCATTTATAATCTTTAAAATCATACATGGTATCAGAGCATTAATCTTGCTCCTATCTATTCCGCTTTATTTTTAGTTATTCTCCATTATTCTCCATCATTTCTCCATCATTCTCCATCATTTCTCCATCAGTTCTTGTCATTTCTAGTCATTCTCCAAGCTTTTATTCTTTATTTTCTCCTTTCTCACGCTGCTAGCTTCATTTCTCTCTGAGAGAAATTCCTCAAATCCATTGGTGCTGAGTTGAGAAAGTTGCTAGCTTTGTGATTTTCACTTCTTTTTCTTCCTTTCACGTTGCTAGCTTCATTTTTCACGTTGCTAGCTTCATTTTTCACGTTGCTAGCTTCATTTCTCTCTGAGAGAAATTCCTCAAATCCATTGGTGCTGAGTTGAGAAAGTTGCTAGCTTTGTGATTAAACACCAAGAAGATCATGGAAAATCTAAAAACCATGATCATTCCGGTTACACTCAAAGGGATCAATTACTTGCTATGGGCAAGAACAACAAAGACTGCTTTGTGTGGAAGAGGTTTGTGGAGACACATTGAGATCACACAAAACCCAAAAGAAGACACACAATATGAAGAAAATGAGACCAAGACCGAGGAGGAAATCAAATGGTTTCAAGAGGACCAAACGGTGTTGGGTCTCCTTCAAAACTCACTAGACACATCAATCCTAGAGGCATACTCCTATTGTGACACGGCAAAGGAGCTTTGGGATACATTAAACAATGTTTACAGGAACGTCTCCAACTTGACCCGGGTCTTTGAAGTGAAAAGGGCAATCAACAATCTCAACCAAGAGGATCTAGAATTTACTCAACACTTTGGGAAATTTAGATCTCTTTGGGCTGAATTAGAGATGTTACGTCCAAGCACTAAGGATTTTTCAATCATTGAAGAAAGGAGAGAACAAGATAAGGTCTTTGGTTTACTTCTCACACTCAATCTGGCATTTAATGACCTCATAAAACACATCTTGAGATCGGAGAAGCTCCCTAGCCTCGATGAAGTTTGTGCACAAATTCAAAAGGAACAAGGGTCCTTTGGTCTCTTTAGTAGAAAACAAGAACTCCCAACGGCTAATAAAGGCAATTACCAACCAAGTCATGGCTACAAAGGCAAGAATAGGAAAACATGCGATCATTGCAAGAAAGATGGTCATACAAGGGAGGATTGTTGGATCCTTTATCCACATCTCAAGCCCAAAGATTGGCAACCAAGGGAGTTCAAACCAAGGAAGTTTCAAGATCATCAAGCACAAGAAGCGCCAAGCTCCTCAACCGCAACCAAAAAACCTCAAACCGAAAACTCAAAGCAAGGAGATGAGATGGCCATGGTAGCATACTCGAATGACGTGGTGCGCAAGTCAGACCTAGTGGCACTCATTCGATCCATTGCTTCACTAAAGGAGTCCGATATCACCTACTTTGCTACTAAACCTACTAAAACTAGCACTTCTCTTGTTATTGATTCCGGAGCTTTTCATCACATGATTAGTAATCCAAATTTGATTAGTAACATTAAAACTGCTAGTGGAAATGTAGTGATTGCTAATGGTGATAAAATACCGGTTAAAGGGATAGGAAGTTTAAGACTATTTGACAAAGAATCTCAAGCTTTCTACATGCCATCTTTCACTTCGAATCTTGTATCGGTTAAGAGAGCTACTACTGATCTTGATGCTTATGCTATCTTTGGGCCTAATAGTTTCCATTTTCAGGATATTAAGACCGGAAGGGTTCTTGGAGAAGGAAAAACAAAAGGAGACTTATACATCTTAGAAGATTCTTCAAGCAATCCTACTTTATCAAGTTTTAATTCATGCTTAGCTAGTAGTTCTAATGCAATATGGCACGCTAGATTAGGACATCCTCACTCGCGTGCCTTGGAAATAATATTGCCTAATATTTCGTTTAATAACTCGGTTTGTGAGTCTTATATTTTAGGAAAACATTGTAAAAGTGTATTTCCTAAGTCCTCTACCATATATGAAAAATGTTTTGATTTTGTCCACTCGGATGTATGGACTTCCCCATGTTTATCAAGAGATAATAATAAGTACTTTGTGACATTTAATGATGAAAAGTCGAAATACACTTGGATCACCTTAATGTCATCTAAAGATAGAGTATTTGACGCTTTCATTAATTTTCAGAACTACATTACTAATCAATTCAAAACAAATGTTAAGGTACTTCGAACGGATAATGGAGGGGAATATACAAGCCACAAATTCAAAGAACACTTAGCTAAGCATGGAATAATCCACCAAACAAGCTGCCCATACACACCTCAACAAAATGGTGTAGCTGAAAGAAAGAATAGGCATCTCATGGAAGTAGCTAGGGCCATGATGTTCCATTCTAACCTGCCAAGAAACTTTTGGGGAGATGCAGTCATGACGGCCTGCTATCTTATCAACCGAATTCCAACAAGAGTCCTAAAGGACGTCTCTCCCTTTGAAGTTTAAAATCACAATAAAACCTTTATCAATCACTTACGGGTTCTTGGATGTTTGTGTTTTGTATTTGTCCCAGGTACTCAGAGGGACAAACTAGAAGCCAAAAGCACAAGATGTGTATTCATAGGCTATTCTACTACTCAAAAGGGGTATAAGTGTTATGACCCCATCCGGAAGTGTACCCTGGTTTCAAGAGACGTGAAGTTCATAGAAAACCAAGGATACTTTGACAAGAAGCAGAATTGGGATAGTGTTAAAGACCTAGCCCGGTCTCCTTCAGATAGAGCCGCCAGCTTAGAGTTCATACTCAATCATCTGGGAAATCCTGCTCCAAGGGACTCTCATCAAGAGCAATCGGAGCTGCAACCGCAAGGAGGACCAAATTCCAAAAATAACAATGAAGAGGAAGCAAACAACTTAGATAATGGTAATTAAGACCAAGCTCATCATGAAGAAGAAGTCACTAGAGGAATGATCTGCTTGACAAGCCATTTGAAGACCCAGCACAATATCGGCGCCTAGTTGGTAAGCTCATCTACTTGACTATTACACGGCCTGACTTATGTTTTGTTGTGAATCACGTTAGCCAACATATGAAAGAACCAACCGTGCATCATTGGAACATGGTGGAAAGAATTTTGAGATACATCAAAGGATCACCAGGCCAAGGAATCTGGATGGGGAAGAATGGCAACACTGAGATAGTTGGATATTGCGATGCAGACTATGCTGGAGACACTATGGATAGAAAGTACACAACTGGCTATTGTACTTTCATTGGAGGCAATCTAGTGACCTGGAAGTCTAAGAAGCAGAAGGTTGTGTCATGCTCAAGTGCAGAGTCAGAATATAGAGCAATGAGGAAGCTGACAAATGAATTAGTTTGGTTGAAAGCACTTCTCAAAGATCTCGGCATAGAAACTTCAAGTCCTATCACGATGCATTGTGACAATCAGGCAGCCATTCATATAGCAACGAATCCAGTATTTCACGAGAGGACCAAGCACATTGAGATCGACTGCCACAAGGTTAGAGAGAAGATCATAAAAGGAGTGATACTTCCATGCTACACCAAGAGTGAAGACCAGCTGGCTGACATCTTCACCAAGGCTGCTAGCCTAAAAGTTTGCAACCACATCCATAGCAAACTTGGGTTAGTAGACCTTACTCATCCTTGATAATACTTGCCTGTTCCGGGAAGACCACACTCTTTTTCCCTTACCAAGGTTTTGTCCCACTCGGTTTTCCGTGGTAAGGTTTTTAATGAGGTGGTAGTCCTGGTTCCCAAACTTAGCCTTCATTCCGACACTCCGGCTAAGTTTGAGGGGGAGTATTAATCAAGCATATCATCAAGGGAGCTTAGGGAAGATGTTTGGATTTGGGTGTCCGTACAAGTCCGTACGGATCCGTACAAGTCCGTACGAGTCCGTACGGATCCGTACAAGGCCGTACAAGACCGTACAAGGCCGTACAAGACCGTACAAGGCCGTACAAGACCGTACGACCTAAGGGAGCCTCCGGAACGTTTAAGGAAGTCTTGGAGAGTCTTGGAGAGTCACTAGAAGCTTGGCAATGTTCAGATCATGCACCAAGCCACTAAAGCGTCCAGGTGCATTAGGGCTTGTCCTTGGTCTTCCTTCTTATCCATTTGGTCAAGGAAGGGCTGGAACCGGGCTGGAACAGGCTGGCATGGTCAAGGGCGCTCCCAAGACTACTCTCCTATTGGCTGGTTCAAATTAAAGTTAAACCTAGGTTCCCTTGTAATTCTCCTATAAATATGCTATGTAATTCACAAAGATCAATAAGAAATTCTTCTCTAATGTTCTACTATGGTTTTCCTTCTAATTTATCTCAAAATCTCTCATTTATAATCTCTAAAATCATACAGAGTCCTGGGATAAATACAAAACACAAACACCCAAAAACTCGTAAGTGATTGATAAAGGGTTTATTGTGATTAAAAACTTCAAAGGGAGAGACGACCTTTATGACTCTTATTGTAATTCGGTAGATAAGATAGCAAGCCGTCATGACTGCAACTTCCCAGAAGTTTCTTGGTAGGTTGGAATGGAACATCATAGCTCTAGCTACTTCCATGACACGAATATTCTTTCTTTCAACTACACCATTTTGTTGAGGTGTGTATGGGCAGCTCGTTTGGGAGATTATTCCATGCTTAGCTAGGTGTTCTTTGCACTTGTGGCTTGTATATTCCCCTCCATTATCCGTTCGAAGTACCTTAACATTTGTTTTGAATTGATTAGTAATGTAGTTCTGAAAATTAATGAAAGCGTCAAATACTCTATCTTTAGATGGCATTAAGGTGATCCAAGTGTATTTCGATTTTTCATCAATAAATGTTACAAAGTACTTATTATTATCTCTTGATAAACATGGGGAAGTCCCTACATCCGAGTGGACCAAATCAAAACATTTTTCATATATGGTAAAGGACTTAGGAAATACATTTTTACAATGTTTTCCTAAAATACAAGACTCACAAACCGAGTTATTAAACAAAATATTAGGCAATATTATTTCCAAGGCACGCGAGTGAGGATGTCCCAATCTAGCTTGCCATATTGCATTAGAACTACTAGCTAAGCATGGATTAAAACTTGAGAAAATAGGATTGCTTGAAGAATCTTCTAACATCTATAAGTCTCCTTTTGTGTTTCCTTCTCCAAGAACCTTTCCGGTCTTAGTATTCCTGAAAATGGAAACTATTAGGCCCAAAGATAGCATAAGCATCAAGATCTGTAGTGGCTTTCTTAACCGATAAAAAATTCAATGTGAAAGATGGCATGTAGAAAGCTAAGGAGCACTAATTTCTTCACTCTCATGGTCTTGACTAACCATTGGCTCCATTCCTCCTATTTCTTCTTCTTGATCATGAGCTTGGTCTTGATTACCATTATCCAAGTTGTTTGCTTCTTCTTCATTGTTCTTTTAAGAATTTGGTCCATCTTGTGGGTCATGATCTGGTTGCTCTTGATGAGAGTCTCTTGGAGCCGGATTTCCCATGTGATTGAGAAAGAACTCTAAGCTAGCGACTCTATCTGAAGGAGAACGGGCTAGGTCTTTAACACTATCCCAATTTTGCTTCTTGTCAAAGTAACCCTAGTTTTCTATGAACTTTACCTCTCTTGAAACAAGGGTTCACTTCCAAATGGGGTCATAGCACTTATACCCCTTTTGAGTGGTAGGATAGCCTATGTATACATATCTTGTGCTTTTGGCTTCTATTTTTGTCCCTCTGAGTCCTGGGACAAATACAAAACACAAACACCTAAGAACTCGTAAGTGATTGATAAAGGGTTTATTGTGATTAAAAACTTCAAAGGGAGAGACGACCTTTATGACTCTTATTGTAATTCGGTAGAAAAGATAGCAAGCCGTCATGACTGCATCACCCCATAAGTTTCTTGGTTGGTTGGAATGCAAAATCATAGCTCTAGCTACTTCCATGACACGAATATTCTTTCTTTCAACTACACCATTTTGTTGAGGTGTGTATGGGCATCTCGTTTGGGAGATTATTCCATGCTTAGCTAGGTGTTCTTTGCACTTGTGGCTTGTATATTCCCCTCCATTATCCATTCGAAGTACCTTAACTTTTTTTTTGAATTGATTAGTAATGTAGTTCTGAAAATTAATGAAAGCGTCAAATACTCTATCTTTAGATGGCATTAAGGTGATCCAAGTGTATTTCGATTTTTCATCAATAAATGTTATAAAGTACTTATTATTATCTCTTGATAAACATGGGGAAGTCCCTACATCCGAGTGGACCAAATCAAAACATTTTTCGTATATGGTAAAGGACTTAGGAAATACATTTTTACAATGTTTTCCTAAAATACAAGACTCACAAACCGAGTTATTAAACAAAATATTAGGCAATATTATTTCCAAGGCACGAGAGTGAAGATGTCCCAATCTAGCTTGCCATATTGCATTAGAACTACTAGCTAAGCATGGATTAAAACTTGAGAAAGTAGGATTGCTTGAAGAATCTTCTAACATCTATAAGTCTCCTTTTGTGTTTCCTTCTCCAAGAACCTTTCCGGTCTTAGTATCCTGAAAATGGAAACTATTAGGTCCAAAGATAGCATAAGCATCAAGATCTGTAGTGGCTTTCTTAACCGATAAAAAATTCGATGTGAAAGATGGCATGTAGAAAGCTGAGGAGCACTAATTTCTTCACTCTCATGGTCTTGACTAACCATTGGCTCCATTCCTCCTATTTCTTCTTCTTGATCATGAGCTTGGTCTTGATTACCATTATCCAAGTTGTTTGCTTCTTCTTCATTGTTATTTTAAGAATTTGGTCCATCTTGTGGGTCATGATCTTGTTACTCTTGATGAGAGTCTCTTGGAGCCGGATTTCCCATGTGATTGAGTAAGAACTCTAAGCTGGCGGCTCTATCTGAAGGAGAACGGGCTAGGTCTTTAACACTGTCCCAATTTTGCTTCTTGTCAAAATAACCCTGGTTTTCTATGAACTTTACCTCTCTTGAAACAAGGGTTCACTTCCAAATGGGATCATAGCACTTATACCCCTTTTGAGTGGTAGAATAGCCTATGAATACACATCTTGTGCTTTTGGCTTCTATTTTTGTCCCTCTGAGTCCTGGGACAAATACAAAACACAAACACCCAAGAACTCGTAAGTGATTGATAAAGGGTTTATTGTGATTAAAAACTTCAAAGGGAGAGACGACCTTTATGACTCTTATTGTAATTCGGTAGATAAGATAGCAAGCCGTCATGACTGCAACTTCCCAGAAGTTTCTTGGTAGGTTGGAATGGAACATCATAGCTCTAGCTACTTCCATGACACGAATATTCTTTCTTTCAACTACACCATTTTGTTGAGGTGTGTATGGGCAGCTCGTTTGGGAGATTATTCCATGCTTAGCTAGGTGTTCTTTGCACTTGTGGCTTGTATATTCCCCTCCATTATCAGTTCGAAGTACCTTAACATTTGTTTTGAATTGATTAGTAATGTAGTTCTGAAAATTAATGAAAGCGTCAAATACTCTATCTTTAGATGGCATTAAGGTGATCCAAGTGTATTTCGATTTTTCATCAATAAATGTTACAAAGTACTTATTATTATCTCTTGATAAACATGGGGAAGTCCCTACATCCGAGTGGACCAAATCAAAACATTTTTCATATATGGTAAAGGACTTAGGAAATACATTTTTACAATGTTTTCCTAAAATACAAGACTCACAAACCGAGTTATTAAACAAAATATTAGGCAATATTATTTCCAAGGCACGCGAGTGAGGATGTCCCAATCTAGCTTGCCATATTGCATTAGAACTACTAGCTAAGCATGGATTAAAACTTGAGAAAATAGGATTGCTTGAAGAATCTTCTAACATCTATAAGTCTCCTTTTGTGTTTCCTTCTCCAAGAACCTTTCCGGTCTTAGTATTCCTGAAAATGGAAACTATTAGGCCCAAAGATAGCATAAGCATCAAGATCTGTAGTGGCTTTCTTAACCGATAAAAAATTCAATGTGAAAGATGGCATGTAGAAAGCTAAGGAGCACTAATTTCTTCACTCTCATGGTCTTGACTAACCATTGGCTCCATTCCTCCTATTTCTTCTTCTTGATCATGAGCTTGGTCTTGATTACCATTATCCAAGTTGTTTGCTTCTTCTTCATTGTTCTTTTAAGAATTTGGTCCATCTTGTGGGTCATGATCTGGTTGCTCTTGATGAGAGTCTCTTGGAGCCGGATTTCCCATGTGTTTGAGAAAGAACTCTAAGCTAGCGACTCTATCTGAAGGAGAACGGGCTAGGTCTTTAACACTATCCCAATTTTGCTTCTTGTTAAAGTAACCCTAGTTTTCTATGAACTTTACCTCTCTTGAAACAAGGGTTCACTTCCAAATGGGGTCATAGCACTTATACCCCTTTTGAGTGGTAGGATAGCCTATGTATACATATCTTGTGCTTTTGGCTTCTATTTTTGTCCCTCTGAGTCCTGGGACAAATACAAAACACAAACACCTAAGAACTCGTAAGTGATTGATAAAGGGTTTATTGTGATTAAAAACTTCAAAGGGAGAGACGACCTTTATGACTCTTATTGTAATTCGGTAGAAAAGATAGCAAGCCGTCATGACTGTATCACCCCATAAGTTTCTTGGTTGGTTGGAATGCAAAATCATAGCTCTAGCTACTTCCATGACACGAATATTCTTTCTTTCAACTACACCATTTTGTTGAGGTGTGTATGGGCATCTCGTTTGGGAGATTATTCCATGCTTAGCTAGGTGTTCTTTGCACTTGTGGCTTGTATATTCCCCTCCATTATCCGTTCGAAGTACCTTAACATTTGTTTTGAATTGATTAGTAATGTAGTTCTGAAAATTAATGAAAGCGTCAAATACTCTATCTTTAGATGGCATTAAGGTGATCCAAGTGTATTTCGATTTTTCATCAATAAATGTTATAAAGTACTTATTATTATCTCTTGATAAACATGGGGAAGTCCCTACATCCGAGTGGACCAAATCAAAACATTTTTCGTATATGGTAAAGGACTTAGGAAATACATTTTTACAATGTTTTCCTAAAATACAAGACTCACAAACCGAGTTATTAAACAAAATATTAGGCAATATTATTTCCAAGGCACGAGAGTGAAGATGTCCCAATCTAGCTTGCCATATTGCATTAGAACTACTAGCTAAGCATGGATTAAAACTTGAGAAAGTAGGATTGCTTGAAGAATCTTCTAACATCTATAAGTCTCCTTTTGTGTTTCCTTCTCCAAGAACCTTTCCGGTCTTAGTATCCTGAAAATGGAAACTATTAGGTCCAAAGATAGCATAAGCATCAAGATCTGTAGTGGCTTTCTTAACCGATAAAAAATTCGATGTGAAAGATGGCATGTAGAAAGCTGAGGAGCACTAATTTCTTCACTCTCATGGTCTTGACTAACCATTGGCTCCATTCCTCCTATTTCTTCTTCTTGATCATGAGCTTGGTCTTGATTACCATTATCCAAGTTGTTTGCTTCTTCTTCATTGTTATTTTAAGAATTTGGTCCATCTTGTGGGTCATGATCTTGTTACTCTTGATGAGAGTCTCTTGGAGCCGGATTTCCCATGTGATTGAGTAAGAACTCTAAGCTGGCGGCTCTATCTGAAGGAGAACGGGCTAGGTCTTTAACACTGTCCCAATTTTGCTTCTTGTCAAAATAACCCTGGTTTTCTATGAACTTTACCTCTCTTGAAACAAGGGTTCACTTCCAAATGGGATCATAGCACTTATACCCCTTTTGAGTGGTAGAATAGCCTATGAATACACATCTTGTGCTTTTGGCTTCTATTTTTGTCCCTCTGAGTCCTGGGACAAATACAAAACACAAACACCCAAGAACTCGTAAGTGATTGATAAAGGGTTTATTGTGATTAAAAACTTCAAAGGGAGAGACGACCTTTATGACTCTTATTGTAATTCGGTAGATAAGATAGCAAGCCGTCATGACTGCATCACCCCATAAGTTTCTTGGTAGGTTGGAATGCAAAATCATAGCTCTAGCTACTTCCATGACACGAATATTCTTTCTTTCAACTACACCATTTTGTTGAGGTGTGTATGGGCATCTCGTTTGGGAGATTATTCCATGCTTAGCTAGGTGTTCTTTGCACTTGTGGCTTGTATATTCCCCTCCATTATCCGTTCGAAGTACCTTAACATTTGTTTTGAATTGATTAGTAATGTAGTTCTGAAAATTAATGAAAGCGTCAAATACTCTATCTTTAGATGGCATTAAGGTGATCCAAGTGTATTTCGATTTTTCATCAATAAATGTTATAAAGTACTTATTATTATCTCTTGATAAACATGGGGAAGTCCCTACATCCGAGTGGACCAAATCAAAACATTTTTCGTATATGGTAAAGGACTTAGGAAATACATTTTTACAATGTTTTCCTAAAATACAAGACTCACAAACCGAGTTATTAAACAAAATATTAGGCAATATTATTTTCAAGGCACGAGAGTGAAGATGTCCCAATCTAGCTTGCCATATTGCATTAGAACTACTAGCTAAGCATGGATTAAAACTTGAGAAAGTAGGATTGCTTGAAGAATCTTCTAACATCTATAAGTCTCCTTTTGTGTTTCCTTCTCCAAGAACCTTTCCGGTCTTAGTATCCTGAAAATGGAAACTATTAGGCCCAAAGATAGCATAAGCATCAAGATCTGTAGTGGCTTTCTTAACCGATAAAAAATTCGATGTGAAAGATGGCATGTAGAAAGCTGAGGAGCACTAATTTCTTCACTCTCATGGTCTTGACTAACCATTGGCTCCATTCCTCCTATTTCTTCTTCTTGATCATGAGCTTGGTCTTGATTACCATTATCCAAGTTGTTTGCTTCTTCTTCATTGTTATTTTAAGAATTTGGTCCATCTTGTGGGTCATGATCTTGTTACTCTTGATGAGAGTCTCTTGGAGCCGGATTTCCCATGTGATTGAGTAAGAACTCTAAGCTGGCGGCTCTATCTGAAGGAGAACGGGCTAGGTCTTTAACACTGTCCCAATTTTGCTTCTTGTCAAAATAACCCTGGTTTTCTATGAACTTTACCTCTCTTGAAACAAGGGTTCACTTCCAAATGGGATCATAGCACTTATACCCCTTTTGAGTGGTAGAATAGCCTATGAATACACATCTTGTGCTTTTGGCTTCTATTTTTGTCCCTCTGAGTCCTGGGACAAATACAAAACACAAACACCCAAGAACTCGTAAGTGATTGATAAAGGGTTTATTGTGATTAAAAACTTCAAAGGGAGAGACGACCTTTATGACTCTTATTGTAATTCGGTAGATAAGATAGCAAGCCGTCATGACTGCATCACCCCATAAGTTTCTTGGTAGGTTGGAATGCAAAATCATAGCTCTAGCTACTTCCATGACACGAATATTCTTTCTTTCAACTACACCATTTTGTTGAGGTGTGTATGGGCATCTCGTTTGGGAGATTATTCCATGCTTAGCTAGGTGTTCTTTGCACTTGTGGCTTGTATATTCCCCTCCATTATCCGTTCGAAGTACCTTAACATTTGTTTTGAATTGATTAGTAATGTAGTTCTGAAAATTAATGAAAGCGTCAAATACTCTATCTTTAGATGGCATTAAGGTGATCCAAGTGTATTTCGATTTTTCATCAATAAATGTTATAAAGTACTTATTATTATCTCTTGATAAACATGGGGAAGTCCCTACATCCGAGTGGACCAAATCAAAACATTTTTCGTATATGGTAAAGGACTTAGGAAATACATTTTTACAATGTTTTCCTAAAATACAAGACTCACAAACCGAGTTATTAAACAAAATATTAGGCAATATTATTTCCAAGGCACGAGAGTGAAGATGTCCCAATCTAGCTTGCCATATTGCATTAGAACTACTAGCTAAGCATGGATTAAAACTTGAGAAAGTAGGATTGCTTGAAGAATCTTCTAACATCTATAAGTCTCCTTTTGTGTTTCCTTCTCCAAGAACCTTTCCGGTCTTAGTATCCTGAAAATGGAAACTATTAGGCCCAAAGATAGCATAAGCATCAAGATCTGTAGTGGCTTTCTTAACCGATAAAAAATTCGATGTGAAAGATGGCATGTAGAAAGCTGAGGAGCACTAATTTCTTCACTCTCATGGTCTTGACTAACCATTGGCTCCATTCCTCCTATTTCTTCTTCTTGATCATGAGCTTGGTCTTGATTACCATTATCCAAGTTGTTTGCTTCTTCTTCATTGTTATTTTAAGAATTTGGTCCATCTTGTGGGTCATGATCTTGTTACTCTTGATGAGAGTCTCTTGGAGCCGGATTTCCCATGTGATTGAGTAAGAACTCTAAGCTGGCGGCTCTATCTGAAGGAGAACGGGCTAGGTCTTTAACACTGTCCTAATTTTGCTTCTTGTCAAAATAACCCTGGTTTTCTATGAACTTTACCTCTCTTGAAACAAGGGTTCACTTCCAAATGGGATCATAGCACTTATACCCCTTTTGAGTGGTAGAATAGCCTATAAATACACATCTTGTGCTTTTGGCTTCTATTTTTGTCCCTCTGAGTCCTGGGACAAATACAAAACACAAACACCCAAGAACTCGTAAGTGATTGATAAAGGGTTTATTGTGATTAAAAACTTCAAAGGGAGAGACGAACTTTATGACTCTTATTGTAATTCGGTAGATAAGATAGCAAGCCGTCATGACTGCATCACCCCATAAGTTTCTTGGTAGGTTGGAATGCAAAATCATAGCTCTAGCTACTTCCATGACACGAATATTCTTTCTTTCAACTACACCATTTTGTTGAGGTGTGTATGGGCATCTCGTTTGGGAGATTATTCCATGCTTAGCTAGGTGTTCTTTGCACTTGTGGCTTGTATATTCCCCTCCATTATCCGTTCGAAGTACCTTAACATTTGTTTTGAATTGATTAGTAATGTAGTTCTGAAAATTAATGAAAGCGTCAAATACTCTATCTTTAGATGGCATTAAGGTGATCCAAGTGTATTTCGATTTTTCATCAATAAATGTTATAAAGTACTTATTATTATCTCTTGATAAACATGGGGAAGTCCCTACATCCGAGTGGACCAAATCAAAACATTTTTCGTATATGGTAAAGGACTTAGGAAATACATTTTTACAATGTTTTCCTAAAATACAAGACTCACAAACCGAGTTATTAAACAAAATATTAGGCAATATTATTTCCAAGGCACGAGAGTGAAGATGTCCCAATCTAGCTTGCCATATTGCATTAGAACTACTAGCTAAGCATGGATTAAAACTTGAGAAAGTAGGATTGCTTGAAGAATCTTCTAACATCTATAAGTCTCCTTTTGTGTTTCCTTCTCCAAGAACCTTTCCGGTCTTAGTGTCCTGAAAATGAAAACTATTAGGCCCAAAGATAGCATAAGCATCAAGATCTGTAGTGGCTTTCTTAACCGATAAAAAATTCGATGTGAAAGATGGCATGTAGAAAGCTGAGGAGCACTAATTTCTTCACTCTCATGGTCTTGACTAACCATTGGCTCCATTTCTCCTATTTCTTCTTCTTGATCATGAGCTTGGTCTTGATTACCATTATCCAAGTTGTTTGCTTCTTCTTCATTGTTATTTTAAGAATTTGGTCCATCTTGTGGGTCATGATCTTGTTACTCTTGATGAGAGTCTCTTGGAGCCGGATTTCCCATGTGATTGAGTAAGAACTCTAAGCTGGCGGCTCTATCTGAAGGAGAACGGGCTAGGTCTTTAACACTGTCCCAATTTTGCTTCTTGTTAAAATAACCCTGGTTTTCTATGAACTTTACCTCTCTTGAAACAAGGGTTCACTTCCAAATGGGATCATAGCACTTATACCCCTTTTGAGTGGTAGAATAGCCTATAAATACACATCTTGTGCTTTTGGCTTCTATTTTTGTCCCTCTGAGTCCTGGGACAAATACAAAACACAAACACCCAAGAACTCGTAAGTGATTGATAAAAGGTTTATTGTGATTAAAAACTTCAAAGGGAGAGACGACCTTTATGACTCTTATTGTAATTCGGTAGATAAGATAGCAAGCCGTCATGACTGCATCACCCCATAAGTTTCTTGGTAGGTTGGAATGCAAAATCATAGCTCTAGCTACTTCCATGACACGAATATTCTTTCTTTCAACTACACCATTTTGTTGAGGTGTGTATGGGCATCTCGTTTGGGAGATTATTCCATGCTTAGCTAGGTGTTCTTTGCACTTGTGGCTTGTATATTCCCCTCCATTATCCGTTCGAAGTACCTTAACATTTGTTTTGAATTGATTAGTAATGTAGTTCTGAAAATTAATGAAAGCGTCAAATACTCTATCTTTAGATGGCATTAAGGTGATCCAAGTGTATTTCGATTTTTCATCAATAAATGTTATAAAGTACTTATTATTATCTCTTGATAAACATGGGGAAGTCCCTACATCCGAGTGGACCAAATCAAAACATTTTTCGTATATGGTAAAGGACTTAGGAAATACATTTTTACAATGTTTTCCTAAAATACAAGACTCACAAACCGAGTTATTAAACAAAATATTAGGCAATATTATTTCCAAGGCACGAGAGTGAAGATGTCCCAATCTAGCTTGCCATATTGCATTAGAACTACTAGCTAAGCATGGATTAAAACTTGAGAAAGTAGGATTGCTTGAAGAATCTTCTAACATCTATAAGTCTCCTTTTGTGTTTCCTTCTCCAAGAACCTTTCCGGTCTTAGTATCCTGAAAATGGAAACTATTAGGCCCAAAGATAGCATAAGCATCAAGATCTGTAGTGGCTTTCTTAACCGATAAAAAATTCGATGTGAAAGATGGCATGTAGAAAGCTGAGGAGCACTAATTTCTTCACTCTCATGGTCTTGACTAACCATTGGCTCCATTCCTCCTATTTCTTCTTCTTGATCATGAGCTTGGTCTTGATTACCATTATCCAAGTTGTTTGCTTCTTCTTCATTGTTATTTTAAGAATTTGGTCCATCTTGTGGGTCATGATCTTGTTACTCTTGATGAGAGTCTCTTGGAGCCGGATTTCCCATGTGATTGAGTAAGAACTCTAAGCTGGCGGCTCTATCTGAAGGAGAACGGACTAGGTCTTTAACACTGTCCCAATTTTGCTTCTTGTCAAAATAACCCTGGTTTTCTATGAACTTTACCTCTCTTGAAACAAGGGTTCACTTCCAAATGGGATCATAGCACTTATACCCCTTTTGAGTGGTAGAATAGCCTATGAATACACATCTTGTGCTTTGGGCTTCTATTTTTGTCCCTCTGAGTCCTGGGACAAATACAAAACACAAACACCCAAAAACTCGTAAGTGCTTGTTAAAGGGTTTATTGTGATTAAAAACTTCAAAGGGAGAGACGACCTTTATGACTCTTATTGTAATTCGGTAGATAAGATAGCAAGCTGTCATGACTGCATCTCCCCCGAAGTTTCTTGGTAGGTTGGAATGGAACATCATAGCTCTAGCTACTTCCATGAAACGAATATTCTTTCTTTCAACTACACCATTTTGTTGAGGTGTGTATGGGCAGCTCGTTTGGGAGATTATTCCATGCTTAGCTAGGTGTTCTTTGCACTTGTGGCTTGTATATTCACCTCCATTATCCGTTCGAAGTACCTTAACATTTGTTTTGAATTGATTAGTAATGTAGTTCTGAAAATTAATGAAAGCGTCAAATACTCTATCTTTAGATGGCATTAAGGTGATCCAAGTGTATTACGATTTTTCATCAATAAATGTTATAAAGTACTTATTATTATCTCTTGATAAACATGGGGAAGTCCCTACATCCGAGTGGACCAAATCAAAACATTTTTCGTATATGGTAAAGGACTTAGGAAATACATTTTTACAATGTTTTCCTAAAATACAAGACTCACAAACCGAGTTATTAAACAAAATATTAGGCAATATTATTTCCAAGGCACGAGAGTGAAGATGTCCCAATCTAGCTTGCCATATTGCATTAGAACTACTAGCTAAGCATGGATTAAAACTTGAGAAAGTAGGATTGCTTGAAGAATCTTCTAACATCTATAAGTCTCCTTTTGTGTTTCCTTCTCCAAGAACCTTTCCGGTCTTAGTATCCTGAAAATGGAAACTATTAGGCCCAAAGATAGCATAAGCATCAAGATCTGTAGTGGCTTTCTTAACCGATAAAAAATTCGATGTGAAAGATGGCATGTAGAAAGCTGAGGAGCACTAATTTCTTCACTCTCATGGTCTTGACTAACCATTGGCTCCATTCCTCCTATTTCTTCTTCTTGATCATGAGCTTGGTCTTGATTACCATTATCCAAGTTGTTTGCTTCTTCTTCATTGTTATTTTAAGAATTTGGTCCATCTTGTGGGTCATGATCTTGTTACTCTTGATGAGAGTCTCTTGGAGCCGGATTTCCCATGTGATTGAGTAAGAACTCTAAGCTGGCGGCCCTATCTGAAGGAGAACGGGCTAGGTCTTTAACACTGTCCCAATTTTGCTTCTTGTTAAAATAACCCTGGTTTTCTATGAACTTTACCTCTCTTGAAACAAGGGTTCACTTCCAAATGGGATCATAGCACTTATACCCCTTTTGAGTGGTAGAATAGCCTATGAATACACATCTTGTGCTTTTGGCTTCTATTTTTGTCCCTCTGAGTCCTGGGACAAATACAAAACACAAACACCCAAAAACTCATAAGTGATTAATAAAGGGTTTATTGTGATTAAAAACTTCAAAGGGAGAGACGACCTTTATGACTCTTACAGTAATTCGGTAGATAAGATAGCAAGCCGTCATGACTGCAACTTCCCAGAAGTTTCTTTGTAGGTTGGAATGGAACATCATAGCTCTAGCTACTTCCATGACACGAATATTCTTTCTTTCAACTACACCATTTTGTTGAGGTGTGTATGGGCAGCTCGTTTGGGAGATTATTCCATGCTTAGCTAGGTGTTCTTTGCACTTGTGGCTTGTATATTCCCCTCCATTATCCGTTCGAAGTACCTTAACATTTGTTTTGAATTGATTAGTAATGTAGTTCTGAAAATTAATGAAAGCGTCAAATACTCTATCTTTAGATGGCATTAAGGTGATCCAAGTGTATTACGATTTTTCATCAATAAATGTTATAAAGTACTTATTATTATCTCTTGATAAACATGGGGAAGTCCCTACATCCGAGTGGACCAAATCAAAACATTTTTCGTATATGGTAAAGGACTTAGGAAATACATTTTTACAATGTTTTCCTAAAATACAAGACTCACAAACCGAGTTATTAAACAAAATATTAGGCAATATTATTTCCAAGGCACGAGAGTGAAGATGTCCCAATCTAGCTTGCCATATTGCATTAGAACTACTAGCTAAGCATGGATTAAAACTTGAGAAAGTAGGATTGCTTGAAGAATCTTCTAACATCTATAAGTCTCCTTTTGTGTTTCCTTCTCCAAGAACCTTTCCGGTCTTAGTATCCTGAAAATGGAAACTATTAGGCCCAAAGATAGCATAAGCATCAAGATCTGTAGTGGCTTTCTTAACCGATAAAAAATTCGATGTGAAAGATGGCATGTAGAAAGCTGAGGAGCACTAATTTCTTCACTCTCATGGTCTTGACTAACCATTGGCTCCATTCCTCCTATTTCTTCTTCTTGATCATGAGCTTGGTCTTGATTACCATTATCCAAGTTGTTTGCTTCTTCTTCATTGTTATTTTAAGAATTTGGTCCATCTTGTGGGTCATGATCTTGTTACTCTTGATGAGAGTCTCTTGGAGCCGGATTTCCCATGTGATTGAGTAAGAACTCTAAGCTGGCGGCTCTATCTGAAGGAGAACGGGCTAGGTCTTTAACACTGTCCCAATTTTGCTTCTTGTCAAAATAACCCTGGTTTTCTATGAACTTTACCTCTCTTGAAACAAGGGTTCACTTCCAAATGGGATCATAGCACTTATACCCCTTTTGAGTGGTAGAATAGCCTATGAATACACATCTTGTGCTTTTGGCTTCTATTTTTGTCCCTCTGAGTGCTGGGACAAATACAAAACACAAACACCCAAAAACTCATAAGTGATTAATAAAGGGTTTATTGTGATTAAAAACTTCAAAGGGAGAGACGACCTTTATGACTCTTATTGTAATTCGGTAGATAAGATAGCAAGCCGTCATGACTGCATCTCCCCAGAAGTTTCTTGGTAGGTTGGAATGGAACATCATAGCTCTAGCTACTTCCATGACACGAATATTCTTTCTTTCAACTACACCATTTTGTTGAGGTGTGTATGGGCAGCTCGTTTGGGAGATTATTCCATGCTTAGCTAGGTGTTCTTTGCACTTGTGGCTTGTATATTCACCTCCATTATCCGTTCGAAGTACCTTAACATTTGTTTTGAATTGATTAGTAATGTAGTTCTGAAAATTAATGAAAGCGTCAAATACTCTATCTTTAGATGGCATTAAGGTGATCCAAGTGTATTACGATTTTTCATCAATAAATGTTATAAAGTACTTATTATTATCTCTTGATAAACATGGGGAAGTCCCTACATCCGAGTGGACCAAATCAAAACATTTTTCGTATATGGTAAAGGACTTAGGAAATACATTTTTACAATGTTTTCCTAAAATACAAGACTCACAAACCGAGTTATTAAACAAAATATTAGGCAATATTATTTCCAAGGCACGAGAGTGAAGATGTCCCAATCTAGCTTGCCATATTGCATTAGAACTACTAGCTAAGCATGGATTAAAACTTGAGAAAGTAGGATTGCTTGAAGAATCTTCTAACATCTATAAGTCTCCTTTTGTGTTTCCTTCTCCAAGAACCTTTCCGGTCTTAGTATCCTGAAAATGGAAACTATTAGGCCCAAAGATAGCATAAGCATCAAGATCTGTAGTGGCTTTCTTAACCGATAAAAAATTCGATGTGAAAGATGGCATGTAGAAAGCTGAGGAGCACTAATTTCTTCACTCTCATGGTCTTGACTAACCATTGGCTCCATTCCTCCTATTTCTTCTTCTTGATCATGAGCTTGGTCTTGATTACCATTATCCAAGTTGTTTGCTTCTTCTTCATTGTTATTTTAAGAATTTGGTCCATCTTGTGGGTCATGATCTTGTTACTCTTGATGAGAGTCTCTTGGAGCCGGATTTCCCATGTGATTGAGTAAGAACTCTAAGCTGGCGGCCCTATCTGAAGGAGAACGGGCTAGGTCTTTAACACTGTCCCAATTTTGCTTCTTGTTAAAATAACCCTGGTTTTCTATGAACTTTACCTCTCTTGAAACAAGGGTTCACTTCCAAATGGGATCATAGCACTTATACCCCTTTTGAGTGGTAGAATAGCCTACGAATACACATCTTGTGCTTTTGGCTTCTATTTTTGTCCCTCTGAGTCCTGGGACAAATACAAAACACAAACACCCAAAAACTCATAAGTGATTAATAAAGGGTTTATTGTGATTAAAAACTTCAAAGGGAGAGACGACCTTTATGACTCTTACAGTAATTCGGTAGATAAGATAGCAAGCCGTCATGACTGCAACTTCCCAGAAGTTTCTTTGTAGGTTGGAATGGAACATCATAGCTCTAGCTACTTCCATGACACGAATATTCTTTCTTTCAACTACACCATTTTGTTGAGGTGTGTATGGGCAGCTCGTTTGGGAGATTATTCCATGCTTAGCTAGGTGTTCTTTGCACTTGTGGCTTGTATATTCCCCTCCATTATCCGTTCGAAGTACCTTAACATTTGTTTTGAATTGATTAGTAATGTAGTTCTGAAAATTAATGAAAGCGTCAAATACTCTATCTTTAGATGGCATTAAGGTGATCCAAGTGTATTACGATTTTTCATCAATAAATGTTATAAAGTACTTATTATTATCTCTTGATAAACATGGGGAAGTCCCTACATCCGAGTGGACCAAATCAAAACATTTTTCGTATATGGTAAAGGACTTAGGAAATACATTTTTACAATGTTTTCCTAAAATACAAGACTCACAAACCGAGTTATTAAACAAAATATTAGGCAATATTATTTCCAAGGCACGAGAGTGAAGATGTCCCAATCTAGCTTGCCATATTGCATTAGAACTACTAGCTAAGCATGGATTAAAACTTGAGAAAGTAGGATTGCTTGAAGAATCTTCTAACATCTATAAGTCTCCTTTTGTGTTTCCTTCTCCAAGAACCTTTCCGGTCTTAGTATCCTGAAAATGGAAACTATTAGGCCCAAAGATAGCATAAGCATCAAGATCTGTAGTGGCTTTCTTAACCGATAAAAAATTCGATGTGAAAGATGGCATGTAGAAAGATGAGGAGCACTAATTTCTTCACTCTCATGGTCTTGACTAACCATTGGCTCCATTCCTCCTATTTCTTCTTCTTGATCATGAGCTTGGTCTTGATTACCATTATCCAAGTTGTTTGCTTCTTCTTCATTGTTATTTTAAGAATTTGGTCCATCTTGTGGGTCATGATCTTGTTACTCTTGATGAGAGTCTCTTGGAGCCGGATTTCCCATGTGATTGAGTAAGAACTCTAAGCTGGCAGCTCTATCTGAAGGAGAACGGGCTAGGTCTTTAACACTGTCCCAATTTTGCTTCTTGTCAAAATAACCCTGGTTTTCTATGAACTTTACCTCTCTTGAAACAAGGGTTCACTTCCAAATGGGATCATAGCACTTATACCCCTTTTGAGTGGTAGAATAGCCTATGAATACACATCTTGTGCTTTTGGCTTCTATTTTTGTCCCTCTGAGTCCTGGGACAAATACAAAACACAAACACCCAAAAACTCATAAGTGATTAATAAAGGGTTTATTGTGATTAAAAACTTCAAAGGGAGAGACGACCTTTATGACTCTTACAGTAATTCGGTAGATAAGATAGCAAGCCGTCATGACTGCAACTTCCCAGAAGTTTCTTTGTAGGTTGGAATGGAACATCATAGCTCTAGCTACTTCCATGACACGAATATTCTTTCTTTCAACTACACCATTTTGTTGAGGTGTGTATGGGCAGCTCGTTTGGGAGATTATTCCATGCTTAGCTAGGTGTTCTTTGCACTTGTGGCTTGTATATTCCCCTCCATTATCCGTTCGAAGTACCTTAACATTTGTTTTGAATTGATTAGTAATGTAGTTCTGAAAATTAATGAAAGCGTCAAATACTCTATCTTTAGATGGCATTAAGGTGATCCAAGTGTATTTCGATTTTGCATCAATAAATGTTACAAAGTACTTATTATTATCTCTTGATAAACATGGGGAAGTCCCTACATCCGAGTGGACCAAATCAAAACATTTTTCATATATGGTAAAGGACTTAGGAAATACATTTTTACAATGTTTTCCTAAAATACAAGACTCACAAGCCGAGTTATTAAACAAAACATTAGGCAATATTATTTCCAAGGCACGCGAGTGAAGATATCCCAATCTAGCTTGCCATATTGCATTAGAACTACTAGCTAAGCATGGATTAAAACTTGAGAAAGTAGGATTGCTTGAAGAATCTTCTAACATCTATAAGTCTCCTTTTGTGTTTCCTTCTCCAAGAACCTTTCCGGTCTTAGTATCCTGAAAATGGAAACTATTAGGCCCAAAGATAGCATAAGCATCAAGATCTGTAGTGGCTTTCTTAACCGATAAAAAATTCGATGTGAAAGATGGCATGTAGAAAGATGAGGAGCACTAATTTCTTCACTCTCATGGTCTTGACTAACCATTGGCTCCATTCCTCCTATTTCTTCTTCTTGATCATGAGCTTGGTCTTGATTACCATTATCCAAGTTGTTTGCTTCTTCTTCATTGTTATTTTAAGAATTTGGTCCATCTTGTGGGTCATGATCTTGTTACTCTTGATGAGAGTCTCTTGGAGCCGGATTTCCCATGTGATTGAGTAAGAACTCTAAGCTGGCGGCTCTATCTGAAGGAGAACGGGCTAGGTCTTTAACACTGTCCCAATTTTGCTTCTTGTCAAAATAACCCTGGTTTTCTATGAACTTTACCTCTCTTGAAACAAGGGTTCACTTCCAAATGGGATCATAGCACTTATACCCCTTTTGAGTGGTAGAATAGCCTATGAATACACATCTTGTGCTTTTGGCTTCTATTTTTGTCCCTCTGAGTCCTGGGACAAATACAAAACACAAACACCCAAAAACTCATAAGTGATTAATAAAGGGTTTATTGTGATTAAAAACTTCAAAGGGAGAGACGACCTTTATGACTCTTATTGTAATTCGGTAGATAAGATAGCAAGCCGTCATGACTGCATCTCCCCAGAAGTTTCTTGGTAGGTTGGAATGGAACATCATAGCTCTAGCTACTTCCATGACACGAATATTCTTTCTTTCAACTACACCATTTTGTTGAGGTGTGTATGGGCAGCTCGTTTGGGAGATTATTCCATGCTTAGCTAGGTGTTCTTTGCACTTGTGGCTTGTATATTCACCTCCATTATCCGTTCGAAGTACCTTAACATTTGTTTTGAATTGATTAGTAATGTAGTTCTGAAAATTAATGAAAGCGTCAAATACTCTATCTTTAGATGGCATTAAGGTGATCCAAGTGTATTACGATTTTTCATCAATAAATGTTATAAAGTACTTATTATTATCTCTTGATAAACATGGGGAAGTCCCTACATCCGAGTGGACCAAATCAAAACATTTTTCGTATATGGTAAAGGACTTAGGAAATACATTTTTACAATGTTTTCCTAAAATACAAGACTCACAAACCGAGTTATTAAACAAAATATTAGGCAATATTATTTCCAAGGCACGAGAGTGAAGATGTCCCAATCTAGCTTGCCATATTGCATTAGAACTACTAGCTAAGCATGGATTAAAACTTGAGAAAGTAGGATTGCTTGAAGAATCTTCTAACATCTATAAGTCTCCTTTTGTGTTTCCTTCTCCAAGAACCTTTCTGGTCTTAGTATCCTGAAAATGGAAACTATTAGGCCCAAAGATAGCATAAGCATCAAGATCTGTAGTGGCTTTCTTAACCGATAAAAAATTCGATGTGAAAGATGGCATGTAGAAAGATGAGGAGCACTAATTTCTTCACTCTCATGGTCTTGACTAACCATTGGCTCCATTCCTCCTATTTCTTCTTCTTGATCATGAGCTTGGTCTTGATTACCATTATCCAAGTTGTTTGCTTCTTCTTCATTGTTATTTTAAGAATTTGGTCCATCTTGTGGGTCATGATCTTGTTACTCTTGATGAGAGTCTCTTGGAGCCGGATTTCCCATGTGATTGAGTAAGAACTCTAAGCTGGCGGCTCTATCTGAAGGAGAACGGGCTAGGTCTTTAACACTGTCCCAATTTTGCTTCTTGTCAAAATAACCCTGGTTTTCTATGAACTTTACCTCTCTTGAAACAAGGGTTCACTTCCAAATGGGATCATAGCACTTATACCCCTTTTGAGTGGTAGAATAGCCTATGAATACACATCTTGTGCTTTTGGCTTCTATTTTGGTCCCTCTGAGTCCTGGGACAAATACAAAACACAAACACCCAAAAACTCATAAGTGATTAATAAAGGGTTTATTGTGATTAAAAACTTCAAAGGGAGAGACGACCTTTATGACTCTTATTGTAATTCGGTAGATAAGATAGCAAGCCGTCATGACTGCATCTCCCCAGAAGTTTCTTGGTAGGTTGGAATGGAACATCATAGCTCTAGCTACTTCCATGACACGAATATTCTTTCTTTCAACTACACCATTTTGTTGAGGTGTGTATGGGCAGCTCGTTTGGGAGATTATTCCATGCTTAGCTAGGTGTTCTTTGCACTTGTGGCTTGTATATTCACCTCCATTATCCGTTCGAAGTACCTTAACATTTGTTTTGAATTGATTAGTAATGTAGTTCTGAAAATTAATGAAAGCGTCAAATACTCTATCTTTAGATGGCATTAAGGTGATCTAAGTGTATTACGATTTTTCATCAATAAATGTTATAAAGTACTTATTATTATCTCTTGATAAACATGGGGAAGTCCCTACATCCGAGTGGACCAAATCAAAACATTTTTCGTATATGGTAAAGGACTTAGGAAATACATTTTTACAATGTTTTCCTAAAATACAAGACTCACAAACCGAGTTATTAAACAAAATATTAGGCAATATTATTTCCAAGGCACGCGAGTGAAGATGTCCCAATCTAGCTTGCCATATTGCATTAGAACTACTAGGTAAGCATGGATTAAAACTTGAGAAAGTAGGATTGCTTGAAGAATCTTCTAACATCTATAAGTCTCCTTTTGTGTTTCCTTCTCCAAGAACCTTTCCGGTCTTAGTGTCCTGAAAACGGAAACTATTAGGCCCAAAGATAGCATAAGCATCAAGATCTGTAGTGGCTTTCTTAACCGATAAAAAATTCGATGTGAAAGATGGCATGTAGAAAGATGAGGAGCACTAATTTCTTCACTCTCATGGTCTTGACTAACCATTGGCTCCATTCCTCCTATTTCTTCTTCTTGATCATGAGCTTGGTCTTGATTACCATTATCCAAGTTGTTTGCTTCTTCTTCATTGTTATTTTAAGAATTTGGTCCATCTTGTGGGTCATGATCTTGTTACTCTTGATGAGAGTCTCTTGGAGCCGGATTTCCCATGTGATTGAGTAAGAACTCTAAGCTGGCGGCTCTATCTGAAGGAGAACGGGCTAGGTCTTTAACACTGTCCCAATTTTGCTTCTTGTCAAAATAACCCTGGTTTTCTATGAACTTTACCTCTCTTGAAACAAGGGTTCACTTCCAAATGGGATCATAGCACTTATACCCCTTTTGAGTGGTAGAATAGCCTATGAATACACATCTTGTGCTTTTGGCTTCTATTTTTGTCCCTCTGAGTCCTGGGACAAATACAAAACACAAACACCCAAAAACTCATAAGTGATTAATAAAGGGTTTATTGTGATTAAAAACTTCAAAGGGAGAGACGACCTTTATGACTCTTATTGTAATTCGGTAGATAAGATAGCAAGCCGTCATGACTGCATCTCCCCAGAAGTTTCTTGGTAGGTTGGAATGGAACATCATAGCTCTAGCTACTTCCATGACACGAATATTCTTTCTTTCAACTACACCATTTTGTTGAGGTGTGTATGGGCAGCTCGTTTGGGAGATTATTCCATGCTTAGCTAGGTGTTCTTTGCACTTGTGGCTTGTATATTCACCTCCATTATCCGTTCGAAGTACCTTAACATTTGTTTTGAATTGATTAGTAATGTAGTTCTGAAAATTAATGAAAGCGTCAAATACTCTATCTTTAGATGGCATTAAGGTGATCCAAGTGTATTACGATTTTTCATCAATAAATGTTATAAAGTACTTATTATTATCTCTTGATAAACATGGGGAAGTCCCTACATCCGAGTGGACCAAATCAAAACATTTTTCGTATATGGTAAAGGACTTAGGAAATACATTTTTACAATGTTTTCCTAAAATACAAGACTCACAAACCGAGTTATTAAACAAAATATTAGGCAATATTATTTCCAAGGCACGAGAGTGAAGATGTCCCAATCTAGCTTGCCATATTGCATTAGAACTACTAGCTAAGCATGGATTAAAACTTGAGAAAGTAGGATTGCTTGAAGAATCTTCTAACATCTATAAGTCTCCTTTTGTGTTTCCTTCTCCAAGAACCTTTCCGGTCTTAGTATCCTGAAAATGGAAACTATTAGGCCCAAAGATAGCATAAGCATCAAGATCTGTAGTGGCTTTCTTAACCGATAAAAAATTCGATGTGAAAGATGGCATGTAGAAAGATGAGGAGCACTAATTTCTTCACTCTCATGGTCTTGACTAACCATTGGCTCCATTCCTCCTATTTCTTCTTCTTGATCATGAGCTTGGTCTTGATTACCATTATCCAAGTTGTTTGCTTCTTCTTCATTGTTATTTTAAGAATTTGGTCCATCTTGTGGGTCATGATCTTGTTACTCTTGATGAGAGTCTCTTGGAGCCGGATTTCCCATGTGATTGAGTAAGAACTCTAAGCTGGCGGCTCTATCTGAAGGAGAACGGGCTAGGTCTTTAACACTGTCCCAATTTTGCTTCTTGTTAAAATAACCCTGGTTTTCTATGAACTTTACCTCTCTTGAAACAAGGGTTCACTTCCAAATGGGATCATAGCACTTATACCCCTTTTGTGTGGTAGAATAGCCTATGAATACACATCTTGTGCTTTTGGCTTCTATTTTTGTCCCTCTGAGTCCTGGGACAAATACAAAACACAAACACCCAAAAACTCATAAGTGATTAATAAAGGGTTTATTGTGATTAAAAACTTCAAAGGGAGAGACGACCTTTATGACTCTTACAGTAATTCGGTAGATAAGATAGCAAGCCGTCATGACTGCAACTTCCCAGAAGTTTCTTTGTAGGTTGGAATGGAACATCATAGCTCTAGCTACTTCCATGACACGAATATTCTTTCTTTCAACTACACCATTTTGTTGAGGTGTGTATGGGCAGCTCGTTTGGGAGATTATTCCATGCTTAGCTAGGTGTTCTTTGCACTTGTGGCTTGTATATTCCCCTCCATTATCCGTTCGAAGTACCTTAACATTTGTTTTGAATTGATTAGTAATGTAGTTCTGAAAATTAATGAAAGCGTCAAATACTCTATCTTTAGATGGCATTAAGGTGATCCAAGTGTATTTCGATTTTTCATCAATAAATGTTATAAAGTACTTATTATTATCTCTTGATAAACATGGGGAAGTCCCTACATCCGAGTGGACCAAATCAAAACATTTTTCGTATATGGTAAAGGACTTAGGAAATACATTTTTACAATGTTTTCCTAAAATACAAGACTCACAAACCGAGTTATTAAACAAAATATTAGGCAATATTATTTCCAAGGCATGAGAGTGAAGATGTCCCAATCTAGCTTGCCATATTGCATTAGAACTACTAGCTAAGCATGGATTAAAACTTGAGAAAGTAGGATTGCTTGAAGAATCTTCTAACATCTATAAGTCTCCTTTTGTGTTTCCTTCTCCAAGAACCTTTCCGGTCTTAGTATCCTGAAAATGGAAACTATTAGGCCCAAAGATAGCATAAGCATCAAGATCTGTAGTGGCTTTTTTAACCGATAAAAAATTCGATGTGAAAGATGGCATGTAGAAAGATGAGGAGCACTAATTTCTTCACTCTCATGGTCTTGACTAACCATTGGCTCCATTCCTCCTATTTCTTCTTCTTGATCATGAGCTTGGTCTTGATTACCATTATCCAAGTTGTTTGCTTCTTCTTCATTGTTATTTTAAGAATTTGGTCCATCTTGTGGGTCATGATCTTGTTACTCTTGATGAGAGTCTCTTGGAGCCGGATTTCCCATGTGATTGAGTAAGAACTCTAAGCTGGCGGCTCTATCTGAAGGAGAACGGGCTAGGTCTTTAACACTGTCCCAATTTTGCTTCTTGTCAAAATAACCCTGGTTTTCTATGAACTTTACCTCTCTTGAAACAAGGGTTCACTTCCAAATGGGATCATAGCACTTATACCCCT
Organism: Cardamine chenopodiifolia; assembly: GCA_963922655.1. Lineage (NCBI taxonomy): Eukaryota > Viridiplantae > Streptophyta > Magnoliopsida > Brassicales > Brassicaceae > Cardamine > Cardamine chenopodiifolia. Next base: position 6,183,770 of record OZ000479.1, read on the forward strand.
TTTGAGTGGTAGAATAGCCTATGAATACACATCTTGTGCTTTTGGCTTCTATTTTTGTCCCTCTGAGTCCTGGGACAAATACAAAACACAAACACCCAAAAACTCATAAGTGATTAATAAAGGGTTTATTGTGATTAAAAACTTCAAAGGGAGAGACGACCTTTATGACTCTTATTGTAATTCGGTAGATAAGATAGCAAGCCGTCATGACTGCATCTCCCCAGAAGTTTCTTGGTAGGTTGGAATGGAACATCATAGCTCTAGCTACTTCCATGACACGAATATTCTTTCTTTCAACTACACCATTTTGTTGAGGTGTGTATGGGCAGCTCGTTTGGGAGATTATTCCATGCTTAGCTAGGTGTTCTTTGCACTTGTGGCTTGTATATTCCCCTCCATTATCCGTTCGAAGTACCTTAACATTTGTTTTGAATTGATTAGTAATGTAGTTCTGAAAATTAATGAAAGCGTCAAATACTCTATCTTTAGATGGCATTAAGGTGATCCAAGTGTATTTCGATTTTGCATCAATAAATGTTATAAAGTACTTATTATTATCTCTTGATAAACATGGGGAAGTCCCTACATCCGAGTGGACCAAATCAAAACATTTTTCGTATATGGTAAAGGACTTAGGAAATACATTTTTACAATGTTTTCCTAAAATACAAGACTCACAAACCGAGTTATTAAACAAAACTTTAGGCAATATTATTTCCAAGGCACGAGAGTGAAGATATCCCAATCTAGCTTGCCATATTGCATTAGAACTACTAGCTAAGCATGGATTAATACTTGAGAAAGTAGGATCGCTTGAAGAATCTTCTAACATCTATAAGTCTCCTTTTGTGTTTCCTTCTCCAAGAACCTTTCCGGTCTTAGTATCCTGAAAATGGAAACTATTAGGCCCAAAGATAGCGTAAGCATCAAGATCTGTAGTGGCTTTCTTAACCGATAAAAAATTCGATGTGAAAGATGGCATGTAGAAAGCTGAGGAGCACTAATTTCTTCACTCTCATGGTCTTGACTAACCATTGGCTCCATTCCTCCTATTTCTTCTTCTTGATCATGAGCTTGGTCTTGATTACCATTATCCAAGTTGTTTGCTTCTTCTTCATTGTTATTTTAAGAATTTGGTCCATCTTGTGGGTCATGATCTTGTTACTCTTGATGAGAGTCTCTTGGAGCCGGATTTCCCATGTGATTGAGTAAGAACTCTAAGCTGGCGGCTCTATCTGAAGGAGAACGGGCTAGGTCTTTAACACTGTCCCAATTTTGCTTCTTGTCAAAATAACCCTGGTTTTCTATGAACTTTACCTCTCTTGAAACAAGGGTTCACTTCCAAATGGGATCATAGCACTTATACCCCTTTTGAGTGGTAGAATAGCCTATGAATACACATCTTGTGCTTTTGGATTCTATTTTTGTCCCTCTGAGTCCTGGGACAAATACAAAACACAAACACCCAAGAACTCGTAAGTGATTGATAAAAGGTTTATTGTGATTAAAAACTTCAAAGGGAGAGATGACCTTTATGACTCTTATTGTAATTCGGTAGATAAGATAGCAAGCCGTCATGACTGCATCTCCCCAGAAGTTTCTTGGTAGGTTGGAATGGAACATCATAGCTCTAGCTACTTCCATGACACGAATATTCTTTCTTTCAACTACACCATTTTGTTGAGGTGTGTATGGGCAGCTCGTTTGGGAGATTATTCCATGCTTAGCTAGGTGTTCTTTGCACTTGTGGCTTGTATATTCCCCTCCATTATCCGTTCGAAGTACCTTAACATTTGTTTTGAATTGATTAGTAATGTAGTTCTGAAAATTAATGAAAGCGTCAAATACTCTATCTTTAGATGGCATTAAGGTGATCCAAGTGTATTTCGATTTTGCATCAATAAATGTTATAAAGTACTTATTATTATCTCTTGATAAACATGGGGAAGTCCCTACATCCGAGTGGACCAAATCAAAACATTTTTCGTATATGGTAAAGGACTTAGGAAATACATTTTTACAATGTTTTCCTAAAATACAAGACTCACAAACCGAGTTATTAAACAAAACATTAGGCAATATTATTTCCAAGGCACGAGAGTGAAGATATCCCAATCTAGCTTGCCATATTGCATTAGAACTACTAGCTAAGCATGGATTAATACTTGAGAAAGTAGGATCGCTTGAAGAATCTTCTAACATCTATAAGTCTCCTTTTGTGTTTCCTTCTCCAAGAACCTTTCCGGTCTTAGTATCCTGAAAATGGAAACTATTAGGCCCAAAGATAGCATAAGCATCAAGATCTGTAGTGGCTTTCTTAACCGATAAAAAATTCGATGTGAAAGATGGCATGTAGAAAGCTGAGGAGCACTAATTTCTTCACTCTCATGGTCTTGACTAACCATTGGCTCCATTCCTCCTATTTCTTCTTCTTGATCATGAGCTTGGTCTTGATTACCATTATCCAAGTTGTTTGCTTCTTCTTCATTGTTATTTTAAGAATTTGGTCCATCTTGTGGGTCATGATCTTGTTACTCTTGATGAGAGTCTCTTGGAGCCGGATTTCCCATGTGATTGAGTAAGAACTCTAAGCTGGCGGCTCTATCTGAAGGAGAACGGGCTAGGTCTTTAACACTGTCCCAATTTTGCTTCTTGTCAAAATAACCCTGGTTTTCTATGAACTTTACCTCTCTTGAAACAAGGGTTCACTTCCAAATGGGATCATAGCACTTATACCCCTTTTGAGTGGTAGAATAGCCTATGAATACACATCTTGTGCTTTTGGATTCTATTTTTGTCCCTCTGAGTCCTGGGACAAATACAAAACACAAACACCCAAGAACTCGTAAGTGATTGATAAAGGGTTTATTGTGATTAAAAACTTCAAAGGGAGAGACGACCTTTATGACTCTTATTGTAATTCGGTAGATAAGATAGCAAGCCGTCATGACTGCATCTCCCCAGAAGTTTCTTGGTAGGTTGGAATGGAACATCATAGCTCTAGCTACTTCCATGACACGAATATTCTTTCTTTCAACTACACCATTTTGTTGAGGTGTGTATGGGCAGCTCGTTTGGGAGATTATTCCATGCTTAGCTAGGTGTTCTTTGCACTTGTGGCTTGTATATTCCCCTCCATTATCCGTTCGAAGTACCTTAACATTTGTTTTGAATTGATTAGTAATGTAGTTCTGAAAATTAATGAAAGCGTCAAATACTCTATCTTTAGATGGCATTAAGGTGATCCAAGTGTATTTCGATTTTGCATCAATAAATGTTATAAAGTACTTATTATTATCTCTTGATAAACATGGGGAAGTCCCTACATCCGAGTGGACCAAATCAAAACATTTTTCGTATATGGTAAAGGACTTAGGAAATACATTTTTACAATGTTTTTCTAACATAGAAGACTCTAAAACCGAGTTATTAAACAAAAAATTAGGCAATATTATTTCCAAGGCATGAGAGTGAAGATGTCCCAATCTAGCTTGCCATATTGCATTAGAACTACTAGCTAAGCATGGATTAAAACTTGAGAAAGTAGGATTGCTTGAAGAATCTTCTAACATCTATAAGTCTCCTTTTGTGTTTCCTTCTCCAAGAACCTTTCCGGTCTTAGTATCCTGAAAATGGAAACTATTAGGCCCAAAGATAGCATAAGCATCAAGATCTGTAGTGGCTTTCTTAACCGATAAAAAATTCGATGTGAAAGATGGCATGTAGAAAGCTGCGGAGCACTAATTTCTTCACTCTCATGGTCTTGACTAACCATTGGCTCCATTCCTCCTATTTCTTCTTCTTGATCATGAGCTTGGTCTTGATTACCATTATCCAAGTTGTTTGCTTCTTCTTCATTGTTATTTTAAGAATTTGGTCCATCTTGTGGGTCATGATCTTGTTACTCTTGATGAGAGTCTCTTGGAGCCGGATTTCCCATGTGATTGAGTAAGAACTCTAAGCTGGCGGCTCTATCTGAAGGAGAACGGGCAAGGTCTTTAACACTGTCTCAATTTTGCTTCTTGTCAAAATAACCCTGATTTTCTATGAACTTTACCTCTCTTGAAACAAGGGTTCACTTCCAAATGGGATCATAGCACTTATACCCCTTTTGAGTGGTAGAATAGCCTATGAATACACATCTTGTGCTTTTGCCTCTATTTTTGTCCCTCTGAGTCCTGGGACAAATACAAAACACAAACACCCAAGAACTCGTAAGTGATTGATAAAGGGTTTATTGTGATTAAAAACTTCAAAGGGAGAGACGACCTTTATGACTCTTATTGTAATTCGGTAGATAAGATAGCAAGCCGTCATGACTGCATCTCCCCAGAAGTTTCTTGGTAGGTTGGAATGGAACATCATAGCTCTAGCTACTTCCATGACACGAATATTCTTTCTTTCAACTACACCATTTTGTTGAGGTGTGTATGGGCAGCTCGTTTGGGAGATTATTCCATGCTTAGCTAGGTGTTCTTTGCACTTGTGGCTTGTATATTCCCCTCCATTATCCGTTCGAAGTACCTTAACATTTGTTTTGAATTGATTAGTAATGTAGTTCTGAAAATTAATGAAAGCGTCAAATACTCTATCTTTAGATGGCATTAAGGTGATCCAAGTGTATTTCGATTTTTCATCAATAAATGTTATAAAGTACTTATTATTATCTCTTGATAAACATGGGGAAGTCCCTACATCCGAGTGGACCAAATCAAAACATTTTTCGTATATGGTAAAGGACTTAGGAAATACATTTTTACAATGTTTTCCTAAAATACAAGACTCACAAACCGAGTTATTAAACAAAACATTAGGCAATATTATTTCCAAGGCACGAGAGTGAAGATATCCCAATCTAGCTTGCCATATTGCATTAGAACTACTAGCTAAGCATGGATTAATACTTGAGAAAGTAGGATCGCTTGAAGAATCTTCTAACATCTATAAGTCTCCTTTTGTGTTTCCTTCTCCAAGAACCTTTCCGGTCTTAGTATCCTGAAAATGGAAACTATTAGGCCCAAAGATAGCATAAGCATCAAGATCTGTAGTGGCTTTCTTAACCGATAAAAAATTCGATGTGAAAGATGGCATGTAGAAAGCTGAGGAGCACTAATTTCTTCACTCTCATGGTCTTGACTAACCATTGGCTCCATTCCTCCTATTTCTTCTTCTTGATCATGAGCTTGGTCTTGATTACCATTATCCAAGTTGTTTGCTTCTTCTTCATTGTTATTTTAAGAATTTGGTCCATCTTGTGGGTCATGATCTTGTTACTCTTGATGAGAGTCTCTTGGAGCCGGATTTCCCATGTGATTGAGTAAGAACTCTAAGCTGGCGGCTCTATCTGAAGGAGAACGGGCTAGGTCTTTAACACTGTCCCAATTTTGCTTCTTGTCAAAATAACCCTGGTTTTCTATGAACTTTACCTCTCTTGAAACAAGGGTTCACTTCCAAATGGGATCATAGCACTTATACCCCTTTTGAGTGGTAGAATAGCCTATGAATACACATCTTGTGCTTTTGGCTTCTATTTTTGTCCCTCTGAGTCCTGGGACAAATACAAAACACAAACACCCAAAAACTCATAAGTGATTAATAAAGGGTTTATTGTGATTAAAAACTTCAAAGGGAGAGACGACCTTTATGACTCTTATTGTAATTCGGTAGATAAGATAGCAAGCCGTCATGACTGCAACTTCCCAGAAGTTTCTTGGTAGGTTGGAATGGAACATCATAGCTCTAGCTACTTCCATGACACGAATATTCTTTCTTTCAACTACACCATTTTGTTGAGGTGTGTATGGGCAGCTCGTTTGGGAGATTATTCCATGCTTAGCTAGGTGTTCTTTGCACTTGTGGCTTGTATATTCCCCTCCATTATCCGTTCGAAGTACCTTAACATTTGTTTTGAATTGATTAGTAATGTAGTTCTGAAAATTAATGAAAGCGTCAAATACTCTATCTTTAGATGGCATTAAGGTGATCCAAGTGTATTTCGATTTTTCATCAATAAATGTTACAAAGTACTTATTATTATCTCTTGATAAACATGGGGAAGTCCCTACATCCGAGTGGACCAAATCAAAACATTTTTCATATATGGTAAAGGACTTAGGAAATACATTTTTACAATGTTTTTCTAAAATAGAAGACTCTAAAACCGAGTTATTAAACAAAATATTAGGCAATATTATTTCCAAGGCATGAGAGTGAAGATGTCCCAATCTAGCTTGCCATATTGCATTAGAACTACTAGCTAAGCATGGATTAAAACTTGAGAAAGTAGGATTGCTTGAAGAATCTTCTAACATCTATAAGTCTCCTTTTGTGTTTCCTTCTCCAAGAACCTTTCCGGTCTTAGTATCCTGAAAATGGAAACTATTAGGCCCAAAGATAGCATAAGCATCAAGATCTGTAGTGGCTTTCTTAACCGATAAAAAATTCGATGTGAAAGATGGCATGTAGAAAGCTGCGGAGCACTAATTTCTTCACTCTCATGGTCTTGACTAACCATTGGCTCCATTCCTCCTATTTCTTCTTCTTGATCATGAGCTTGGTCTTGATTACCATTATCCAAGTTGTTTGCTTCTTCTTCATTGTTATTTTAAGAATTTGGTCCATCTTGTGGGTCATGATCTTGTTACTCTTGATGAGAGTCTCTTGGAGCCGGATTTCCCATGTGATTGAGTAAGAACTCTAAGCTGGCGGCTCTATCTGAAGGAGAACGGGCAAGGTCTTTAACACTGTCTCAATTTTGCTTCTTGTCAAAATAACCCTGATTTTCTATGAACTTTACCTCTCTTGAAACAAGGGTTCACTTCCAAATGGGATCATAGCACTTATACCCCTTTTGAGTGGTAGAATAGCCTATGAATACACATCTTGTGCTTTTGCCTCTATTTTTGTCCCTCTGAGTCCTGGGACAAATACAAAACACAAATACCCAAGAACTCGTAAGTGATTGATAAAGGGTTTATTGTGATTAAAAACTTCAAAGGGAGAGACGACCTTTATGACTCTTATTGTAATTCGGTAGATAAGATAGCAAGCCGTCATGACTGCAACTTCCCAGAAGTTTCTTGGTAGGTTGGAATGGAACATCATAGCTCTAGCTACTTCCATGACACGAATATTCTTTCTTTCAACTACACCATTTTGTTGAGGTGTGTATGGGCAGCTCGTTTGGGAGATTATTCCATGCTTAGCTAGGTGTTCTTTGCACTTGTGGCTTGTATATTCCCCTCCATTATCCGTTCGAAGTACCTTAACATTTGTTTTGAATTGATTAGTAATGTAGTTCTGAAAATTAATGAAAGCGTCAAATACTCTATCTTTAGATGGCATTAAGGTGATCCAAGTGTATTTCGATTTTTCATCAATAAATGTTACAAAGTACTTATTATTATCTCTTGATAAACATGGGGAAGTCCCTACATCCGAGTGGACCAAATCAAAACATTTTTCATATATGGTAAAGGACTTAGGAAATACATTTTTACAATGTTTTTCTAAAATAGAAGACTCTAAAACCGAGTTATTAAACAAAATATTAGGCAATATTATTTCCAAGGCATGAGAGTGAAGATGTCCCAATCTAGCTTGCCATATTGCATTAGAACTACTAGCTAAGCATGGATTAAAACTTGAGAAAGTAGGATTGCTTGAAGAATCTTCTAACATCTATAAGTCTCCTTTTGTGTTTCCTTCTCCAAGAACCTTTCCGGTCTTAGTATCCTGAAAATGGAAACTATTAGGCCCAAAGATAGCATAAGCATCAAGATCTGTAGTGGCTTTCTTAACCGATAAAAAATTCGATGTGAAAGATGGCATGTAGAAAGCTGCGGAGCACTAATTTCTTCACTCTCATGGTCTTGACTAACCATTGGCTCCATTCCTCCTATTTCTTCTTCTTGATCATGAGCTTGGTCTTGATTACCATTATCCAAGTTGTTTGCTTCTTCTTCATTGTTATTTTAAGAATTTGGTCCATCTTGTGGGTCATGATCTTGTTACTCTTGATGAGAGTCTCTTGGAGCCGGATTTCCCATGTGATTGAGTAAGAACTCTAAGCTGGCGGCTCTATCTGAAGGAGAACGGGCAAGGTCTTTAACACTGTCTCAATTTTGCTTCTTGTCAAAATAACCCTGATTTTCTATGAACTTTACCTCTCTTGAAACAAGGGTTCACTTCCAAATGGGATCATAGCACTTATACCCCTTTTGAGTGGTAGAATAGCCTATGAATACACATCTTGTGCTTTTGCCTCTATTTTTGTCCCTCTGAGTCCTGGGACAAATACAAAACACAAACACCCAAGAACTCGTAAGTGATTGATAAAGGGTTTATTGTGATTAAAAACTTCAAAGGGAGAGACGACCTTTATGACTCTTATTGTAATTCGGTAGATAAGATAGCAAGCCGTCATGACTGCATCTCCCCAGAAGTTTCTTGGTAGGTTGGAATGGAACATCATAGCTCTAGCTACTTCCATGACACGAATATTCTTTCTTTCAACTACACCATTTTGTTGAGGTGTGTATGGGCAGCTCGTTTGGGAGATTATTCCATGCTTAGCTAGGTGTTCTTTGCACTTGTGGCTTGTATATTCCCCTCCATTATCCGTTCGATGTACCTTAACTATTGTTTTGAATTGATTAGTAATGTAGTTCTGAAAATTAATGAAAGCGTCAAATACTCTATCTTTAGATGGCATTAAGGTGATCCAAGTGTATTTCGATTTTTCATCAATAAATGTTATAAAGTACTTATTATTATCTCTTGATAAACATGGGGAAGTCCCTACATCCGAGTGGACCAAATCAAAACATTTTTCGTATATGGTAAAGGACTTAGGAAATACATTTTTACAATGTTTTCCTAAAATACAAGACTCACAAACCGAGTTATTAAACAAAACATTAGGCAATATTATTTCCAAGGCACGAGAGTGAAGATATCCCAATCTAGCTTGCCATATTGCATTAGAACTACTAGCTAAGCATGGATTAATACTTGAGAAAGTAGGATCGCTTGAAGAATCTTCTAACATCTATAAGTCTCCTTTTGTGTTTCCTTCTCCAAGAACCTTTCCGGTCTTAGTATCCTGAAAATGGAAACTATTAGGCCCAAAGATAGCATAAGCATCAAGATCTGTAGTGGCTTTCTTAACCGATAAAAAATTCGATGTGAAAGATGGCATGTAGAAAGCTGAGGAGCACTAATTTCTTCACTCTCATGGTCTTGACTAACCATTGGCTCCATTCCTCCTATTTCTTCTTCTTGATCATGAGCTTGGTCTTGATTACCATTATCCAAGTTGTTTGCTTCTTCTTCATTGTTATTTTAAGAATTTGGTCCATCTTGTGGGTCATGATCTTGTTACTCTTGATGAGAGTCTCTTGGAGCCGGATTTCCCATGTGATTGAGTAAGAACTCTAAGCTGGCGGCTCTATCTGAAGGAGAACGGGCTAGGTCTTTAACACTGTCCCAATTTTGCTTCTTGTCAAAATAACCCTGGTTTTCTATGAACTTTACCTCTCTTGAAACAGGGTTCACTTCCAAATGGGATCATAGCACTTATACCCCTTTTGAGTGGTAGAATAGCCTATGAATACACATCTTGTGCTTTTGGCTTCTATTTTTGTCCCTCTGAGTCCTGGGACAAATACAAAACACAAACACCCAAAAACTCATAAGTGATTAATAAAGGGTTTATTGTGATTAAAAACTTCAAAGGGAGAGACGACCTTTATGACTCTTATTGTAATTCGGTAGATAAGATAGCAAGCCGTCATGACTGCAACTTCCCAGAAGTTTCTTGGTAGGTTGGAATGGAACATCATAGCTCTAGCTACTTCCATGACACGAATATTCTTTCTTTCAACTACACCATTTTGTTGAGGTGTGTATGGGCAGCTCGTTTGGGAGATTATTCCATGCTTAGCTAGGTGTTCTTTGCACTTGTGGCTTGTATATTCCCCTCCATTATCCGTTCGAAGTACCTTAACATTTGTTTTGAATTGATTAGTAATGTAGTTCTGAAAATTAATGAAAGCGTCAAATACTCTATCTTTAGATGGCATTAAGGTGATCCAAGTGTATTTCGATTTTTCATCAATAAATGTTACAAAGTACTTATTATTATCTCTTGATAAACATGGGGAAGTCCCTACATCCGAGTGGACCAAATCAAAACATTTTTCATATATGGTAAAGGACTTAGGAAATACATTTTTACAATGTTTTTCTAAAATAGAAGACTCTAAAACCGAGTTATTAAACAAAATATTAGGCAATATTATTTCCAAGGCATGAGAGTGAAGATGTCCCAATCTAGCTTGCCATATTGCATTAGAACTACTAGCTAAGCATGGATTAAAACTTGAGAAAGTAGGATTGCTTGAAGAATCTTCTAACATCTATAAGTCTCCTTTTGTGTTTCCTTCTCCAAGAACCTTTCCGGTCTTAGTATCCTGAAAATGGAAACTATTAGGCCCAAAGATAGCATAAGCATCAAGATCTGTAGTGGCTTTCTTAACCGATAAAAAATTCGATGTGAAAGATGGCATGTAGAAAGCTGCGGAGCACTAATTTCTTCACTCTCATGGTCTTGACTAACCATTGGCTCCATTCCTCCTATTTCTTCTTCTTGATCATGAGCTTGGTCTTGATTACCATTATCCAAGTTGTTTGCTTCTTCTTCATTGTTATTTTAAGAATTTGGTCCATCTTGTGGGTCATGATCTTGTTACTCTTGATGAGAGTCTCTTGGAGCCGGATTTCCCATGTGATTGAGTAAGAACTCTAAGCTGGCGGCTCTATCTGAAGGAGAACGGGCAAGGTCTTTAACACTGTCTCAATTTTGCTTCTTGTCAAAATAACCCTGATTTTCTATGAACTTTACCTCTCTTGAAACAAGGGTTCACTTCCAAATGGGATCATAGCACTTATACCCCTTTTGAGTGGTAGAATAGCCTATGAATACACATCTTGTGCTTTTGCCTCTATTTTTGTCCCTCTGAGTCCTGGGACAAATACAAAACACAAACACCCAAGAACTCGTAAGTGATTGATAAAGGGTTTATTGTGATTAAAAACTTCAAAGGGAGAGACGACCTTTATGACTCTTATTGTAATTCGGTAGATAAGATAGCAAGCCGTCATGACTGCATCTCCCCAGAAGTTTCTTGGTAGGTTGGAATGGAACATCATAGCTCTAGCTACTTCCATGACACGAATATTCTTTCTTTCAACTACACCATTTTGTTGAGGTGTGTATGGGCAGCTCGTTTGGGAGATTATTCCATGCTTAGCTAGGTGTTCTTTGCACTTGTGGCTTGTATATTCCCCTCCATTATCCGTTCGATGTACCTTAACATTTGTTTTGAATTGATTAGTAATGTAGTTCTGAAAATTAATGAAAGCGTCAAATACTCTATCTTTAGATGGCATTAAGGTGATCCAAGTGTATTTCGATTTTTCATCAATAAATGTTATAAAGTACTTATTATTATCTCTTGATAAACATGGGGAAGTCCCTACATCCGAGTGGACCAAATCAAAACATTTTTCGTATATGGTAAAGGACTTAGGAAATACATTTTTACAATGTTTTCCTAAAATACAAGACTCACAAACCGAGTTATTAAACAAAACATTAGGCAATATTATTTCCAAGGCACGAGAGTGAAGATATCCCAATCTAGCTTGCCATATTGCATTAGAACTACTAGCTAAGCATGGATTAATACTTGAGAAAGTAGGATCGCTTGAAGAATCTTCTAACATCTATAAGTCTCCTTTTGTGTTTCCTTCTCCAAGAACCTTTCTGGTCTTAGTATCCTGAAAATGGAAACTATTAGGCCCAAAGATAGCATAAGCATCAAGATCTGTAGTGGCTTTCTTAACCGATAAAAAATTCGATGTGAAAGATGGCATGTAGAAAGCTGAGGAGCACTAATTTCTTCACTCTCATGGTCTTGACTAACCATTGGCTCCATTCCTCCTATTTCTTCTTCTTGATCATGAGCTTGGTCTTGATTACCATTATCCAAGTTGTTTGCTTCTTCTTCATTGTTATTTTAAGAATTTGGTCCATCTTGTGGGTCATGATCTTGTTACTCTTGATGAGAGTCTCTTGGAGCCGGATTTCCCATGTGATTGAGTAAGAACTCTAAGCTGGCGGCTCTATCTGAAGGAGAACGGGCTAGGTCTTTAACACTGTCCCAATTTTGCTTCTTGTCAAAATAACCCTGGTTTTCTATGAACTTTACCTCTCTTGAAACAGGGTTCACTTCCAAATGGGATCATAGCACTTATACCCCTTTTGAGTGGTAGAATAGCCTATGAATACACATCTTGTGCTTTTGGCTTCTATTTTTGTCCCTCTGAGTCCTGGGACAAATACAAAACACAAACACCCAAAAACTCATAAGTGATTAATAAAGGGTTTATTGTGATTAAAAACTTCAAAGGGAGAGACGACCTTTATGACTCTTATTGTAATTCGGTAGATAAGATAGCAAGCCGTCATGACTGCAACTTCCCAGAAGTTTCTTGGTAGGTTGGAATGGAACATCATAGCTCTAGCTACTTCCATGACACGAATATTCTTTCTTTCAACTACACCATTTTGTTGAGGTGTGTATGGGCAGCTCGTTTGGGAGATTATTCCATGCTTAGCTAGGTGTTCTTTGCACTTGTGGCTTGTATATTCCCCTCCATTATCCGTTCGAAGTACCTTAACATTTGTTTTGAATTGATTAGTAATGTAGTTCTGAAAATTAATGAAAGCGTCAAATACTCTATCTTTAGATGGCATTAAGGTGATCCAAGTGTATTTCGATTTTTCATCAATAAATGTTACAAAGTACTTATTATTATCTCTTGATAAACATGGGGAAGTCCCTACATCCGAGTGGACCAAATCAAAACATTTTTCATATATGGTAAAGGACTTAGGAAATACATTTTTACAATGTTTTTCTAAAATAGAAGACTCTAAAACCGAGTTATTAAACAAAATATTAGGCAATATTATTTCCAAGGCATGAGAGTGAAGATGTCCCAATCTAGCTTGCCATATTGCATTAGAACTACTAGCTAAGCATGGATTAAAACTTGAGAAAGTAGGATTGCTTGAAGAATCTTCTAACATCTATAAGTCTCCTTTTGTGTTTCCTTCTCCAAGAACCTTTCCGGTCTTAGTATCCTGAAAATGGAAACTATTAGGCCCAAAGATAGCATAAGCATCAAGATCTGTAGTGGCATTCTTAACCGATAAAAAATTCGATGTGAAAGATGGCATGTAGAAAGCTGCGGAGCACTAATTTCTTCACTCTCATGGTCTTGACTAACCATTGGCTCCATTCCTCCTATTTCTTCTTCTTGATCATGAGCTTGGTCTTGATTACCATTATCCAAGTTGTTTGCTTCTTCTTCATTGTTATTTTAAGAATTTGGTCCATCTTGTGGGTCATGATCTTGTTACTCTTGATGAGAGTCTCTTGGAGCCGGATTTCCCATGTGATTGAGTAAGAACTCTAAGCTGGCGGCTCTATCTGAAGGAGAACGGGCAAGGTCTTTAACACTGTCTCAATTTTGCTTCTTGTCAAAATAACCCTGATTTTCTATGAACTTTACCTCTCTTGAAACAAGGGTTCACTTCCAAATGGGATCATAGCACTTATACCCCTTTTGAGTGGTAGAATAGCCTATGAATACACATCTTGTGCTTTTGCCTCTATTTTTGTCCCTCTGAGTCCTGGGACAAATACAAAACACAAACACCCAAGAACTCGTAAGTGATTGATAAAGGGTTTATTGTGATTAAAAACTTCAAAGGGAGAGACGACCTTTATGACTCTTATTGTAATTCGGTAGATAAGATAGCAAGCCGTCATGACTGCATCTCCCCAGAAGTTTCTTGGTAGGTTGGAATGGAACATCATAGCTCTAGCTACTTCCATGACACGAATATTCTTTCTTTCAACTACACCATTTTGTTGAGGTGTGTATGGGCAGCTCGTTTGGGAGATTATTCCATGCTTAGCTAGGTGTTCTTTGCACTTGTGGCTTGTATATTCCCCTCCATTATCCGTTCGAAGTACCTTAACATTTGTTTTGAATTGATTAGTAATGTAGTTCTGAAAATTAATGAAAGCGTCAAATACTCTATCTTTAGATGGCATTAAGGTGATCCAAGTGTATTTCGATTTTTCATCAATAAATGTTATAAAGTACTTATTATTATCTCTTGATAAACATGGGGAAGTCCCTACATCCGAGTGGACCAAATCAAAACATTTTTCGTATATGGTAAAGGACTTAGGAAATACATTTTTACAATGTTTTCCTAAAATACAAGACTCACAAACCGAGTTATTAAACAAAACATTAGGCAATATTATTTCCAAGGCACGAGAGTGAAGATATCCCAATCTAGCTTGCCATATTGCATTAGAACTACTAGCTAAGCATGGATTAATACTTGAGAAAGTAGGATCGCTTGAAGAATCTTCTAACATCTATAAGTCTCCTTTTGTGTTTCCTTCTCCAAGAACCTTTCCGGTCTTAGTATCCTGAAAATGGAAACTATTAGGCCCAAAGATAGCATAAGCATCAAGATCTGTAGTGGCTTTCTTAACCGATAAAAAATTCGATGTGAAAGATGGCATGTAGAAAGCTGAGGAGCACTAATTTCTTCACTCTCATGGTCTTGACTAACCATTGGCTCCATTCCTCCTATTTCTTCTTCTTGATCATGAGCTTGGTCTTGATTACCATTATCCAAGTTGTTTGCTTCTTCTTCATTGTTATTTTAAGAATTTGGTCCATCTTGTGGGTCATGATCTTGTTACTCTTGATGAGAGTCTCTTGGAGCCGGATTTCCCATGTGATTGAGTAAGAACTCTAAGCTGGCGGCTCTATCTGAAGGAGAACGGGCTAGGTCTTTAACACTGTCCCAATTTTGCTTCTTGTCAAAATAACCCTGGTTTTCTATGAACTTTACCTCTCTTGAAACAAGGGTTCACTTCCAAATGGGATCATAGCACTTATACCCCTTTTGAGTGGTAGAATAGCCTATGAATACATATCTTGTGCTTTTGGCTTCTATTTTTGTCCCTCTGAGTCCTGGGACAAATACAAAACACAAACACCCAAAAACTCATAAGTGATTAATAAAGGGTTTATTGTGATTAAAAACTTCAAAGGGAGAGACGACCTTTATGACTCTTATTGTAATTCGGTAGATAAGATAGCAAGCCGTCATGACTGCAACTTCCCAGAAGTTTCTTGGTAGGTTGGAATGGAACATCATAGCTCTAGCTACTTCCATGACACGAATATTCTTTCTTTCAACTACACCATTTTGTTGAGGTGTGTATGGGCAGCTCGTTTGGGAGATTATTCCATGCTTAGCTAGGTGTTCTTTGCACTTGTGGCTTGTATATTCCCCTCCATTATCCGTTCGAAGTACCTTAACATTTGTTTTGAATTGATTAGTAATGTAGTTCTGAAAATTAATGAAAGCGTCAAATACTCTATCTTTAGATGGCATTAAGGTGATCCAAGTGTATTTCGATTTTTCATCAATAAATGTTACAAAGTACTTATTATTATCTCTTGATAAACATGGGGAAGTCCCTACATCCGAGTGGACCAAATCAAAACATTTTTCATATATGGTAAAGGACTTAGGAAATACATTTTTACAATGTTTTTCTAAAATAGAAGACTCTAAAACCGAGTTATTAAACAAAATATTAGGCAATATTATTTCCAAGGCATGAGAGTGAAGATGTCCCAATCTAGCTTGCCATATTGCATTAGAACTACTAGCTAAGCATGGATTAAAACTTGAGAAAGTAGGATTGCTTGAAGAATCTTCTAACATCTATAAGTCTCCTTTTGTGTTTCCTTCTCCAAGAACCTTTCCGGTCTTAGTATCCTGAAAATGGAAACTATTAGGCCCAAAGATAGCATAAGCATCAAGATCTGTAGTGGCTTTCTTAACCGATAAAAAATTCGATGTGAAAGATGGCATGTAGAAAGCTGCGGAGCACTAATTTCTTCACTCTCATGGTCTTGACTAACCATTGGCTCCATTCCTCCTATTTCTTCTTCTTGATCATGAGCTTGGTCTTGATTACCATTATCCAAGTTGTTTGCTTCTTCTTCATTGTTATTTTAAGAATTTGGTCCATCTTGTGGGTCATGATCTTGTTACTCTTGATGAGAGTCTCTTGGAGCCGGATTTCCCATGTGATTGAGTAAGAACTCTAAGCTGGCGGCTCTATCTGAAGGAGAACGGGCTAGGTCTTTAACACTGTCCCAATTTTGCTTCTTGTCAAAATAACCCTGGTTTTCTTTGAACTTTACCTCTCTTGAAACAAGGGTTCACTTCCAAATGGGATCATAGCACTTATACCCCTTTTGAGTGGTAGAATAGCCTATGAATACACATCTTGTGCTTTTGGCTTCTATTTTTGTCCCTCTGAGTCCTGGGACAAATACAAAACACAAACACCCAAGAACTCGTAAGTGATTGATAAAGGATTTATTGTTATTAAAAACTTCAAAGGGAGAGACGACCTTTATGACTCTTATTGTAATTCGGTAGATAAGATAGCAAGCCGTCATGACTGCATCTCCCCAGAAGTTTCTTGGTAGGTTGGAATGGAACATCATAGCTCTAGCTACTTCCATGACACGAATATTCTTTCTTTCAACTACACCATTTTGTTGAGGTGTGTATGGGCAGCTCGTTTGGGAGATTATTCCATGCTTAGCTAGGTGTTCTTTGCACTTGTGGCTTGTATATTCCCCTCCATTATCCGTTCGAAGTACCTTAACATTTGTTTTGAATTGATTAGTAATGTAGTTCTGAAAATTAATGAAAGCGTCAAATACTCTATCTTTAGATGGCATTAAGGTGATCCAAGTGTATTTCGATTTTTCATCAATAAATGTTATAAAGTACTTATTATTATCTCTTGATAAACATGGGGAAGTCCCTACATCCGAGTGGACCAAATCAAAACATTTTTCGTATATGGTAAAGGATTTAGGAAATACATTTTTACAATGTTTTCCTAAAATACAAGACTCACAAACCGAGTTATTAAACAAAATATTAGGCAATATTATTTCCAAGGCACGAGAGTGAAGATGTCCCAATCTAGCTTGCCATATTGCATTAGAACTACTAGCTAAGCATGGATTAATACTTGAGAAAGTAGGATTGCTTGAAGAATCTTCTAACATCTATAAGTCTCCTTTTGTGTTTCCTTCTCCAAGAACCTTTCCGGTCTTAGTATCCTGAAAATGGAAACTATTAGGCCCAAAGATAGCATAAGCATCAAGATCTGTAGTGGCTTTCTTAACTGATAAAAAATTCGATGTGAAAGATGGCATGTAGAAAGCTGAGGAGCACTAATTTCTTCACTCTCATGGTCTTGACTAACCATTGGCTCCATTCCTCCTATTTCTTCTTCTTGATCATGAGCTTGGTCTTGATTACCATTATCCAAGTTGTTTGCTTCTTCTTCATTGTTATTTTAAGAATTTGGTCCATCTTGTGGGTCATGATCTTGTTACTCTTGATGAGAGTCTCTTGGAGCCGGATTTCCTATGTGATTGAGTAAGAACTCTAAGCTGGCGGCTCTATCTGAAGGAGAACGGGCTAGGTCTTTAACACTGTCCCAATTTTGCTTCTTGTCAAAATAACCCTGGTTTTCTTTGAACTTTACCTCTCTTGAAACAAGGGTTCACTTCCAAATGGGATCATAGCACTTATACCCCTTTTGAGTGGTAGAATAGCCTATGAATACACATCTTGTGCTTTTGGCTTCTATTTTTGTCCCTCTGAGTCCTGGGACAAATACAAAACACAAACACCCAAGAACTCGTAAGTGATTGATAAAGGATTTATTGTTATTAAAAACTTCAAAGGGAGAGACGACCTTTATGACTCTTATTGTAATTCGGTAGATAAGATAGCAAGCCGTCATGACTGCATCTCCCCAGAAGTTTCTTGGTAGGTTGGACTGGAACATCATAGCTCTAGCTACTTCCATGACACGAATATTCTTTCTTTCAACTACACCATTTTGTTGAGGTGTGTATGGGCAGCTCGTTTGGGAGATTATTCCATGCTTAGCTAGGTGTTCTTTGCACTTGTGGCTTGTATATTCCCCTCCATTATCCGTTCGAAGTACCTTAACATTTGTTTTGAATTGATTAGTAATGTAGTTCTGAAAATTAATGAAAGCGTCAAATACTCTATCTTTAGATGGCATTAAGGTGATCCAAGTGTATTTCGATTTTTCATCAATAAATGTTATAAAGTACTTATTATTATCTCTTGATAAACATGGGGAAGTCCCTACATCCGAGTGGACCAAATCAAAACATTTTTCGTATATGGTAAAGGACTTAGGAAATACATTTTTACAATGTTTTCCTAAAATACAAGACTCACAAACCGAGTTATTAAACAAAACATTAGGCAATATTATTTCCAAGGCACGAGAGTGAAGATATCCCAATCTAGCTTGCCATATTGCATTAGAACTACTAGCTAAGCATGGATTAATACTTGAGAAAGTAGGATCGCTTGAAGAATCTTCTAACATCTATAAGTCTCCTTTTGTGTTTCCTTCTCCAAGAACCTTTCCGGTCTTAGTATCCTGAAAATGGAAACTATTAGGCCCAAAGATAGCATAAGCATCAAGATCTGTAGTGGCTTTCTTAACCGATAAAAAATTCGATGTGAAAGATGGCATGTAGAAAGCTGAGGAGCACTAATTTCTTCACTCTCATGGTCTTGACTAACCATTGGCTCCATTCCTCCTATTTCTTCTTCTTGATCATGAGCTTGGTCTTGATTACCATTATCCAAGTTGTTTGCTTCTTCTTCATTGTTATTTTAAGAATTTGGTCCATCTTGTGGGTCATGATCTTGTTACTCTTGATGAGAGTCTCTTGGAGCCGGATTTCCCATGTGATTGAGTAAGAACTCTAAGCTGGCGGCTCTATCTGAAGGAGAACGGGCTAGGTCTTTAACACTGTCCCAATTTTCCTTCTTGTCAAAATAACCCTGGTTTTCTATGAACTTTACCTCTCTTGAAACAAGGGTTCACTTCCAAATGGGATCATAGCACTTATACCCCTTTTGAGTGGTAGAATAGCCTATGAATACACATCTTGTGCTTTTGGCTTCTATTTTTGTCCCTCTGAGTCCTGGGACAAATACAAAACACAAACACCCAAAAACTCATAAGTGATTAATAAAGGGTTTATTGTGATTAAAAACTTCAAAGGGAGAGACGACCTTTATGACTCTTATTGTAATTCGGTAGATAAGATAGCAAGCCGTCATGACTGCAACTTCCCAGAAGTTTCTTGGTAGGTTGGAATGGAACATCATAGCTCTAGCTACTTCCATGACACGAATATTCTTTCTTTCAACTACACCATTTTGTTGAGGTGTGTATGGGCAGCTCGTTTGGGAGATTATTCCATGCTTAGCTAGGTGTTCTTTGCACTTGTGGCTTGTATATTCCCCTCCATTATCCGTTCGAAGTACCTTAACATTTGTTTTGAATTGATTAGTAATGTAGTTCTGAAAATTAATGAAAGCGTCAAATACTCTATCTTTAGATGGCATTAAGGTGATCCAAGTGTATTTCGATTTTTCATCAATAAATGTTACAAAGTACTTATTATTATCTCTTGATAAACATGGGGAAGTCCCTACATCCGAGTGGACCAAATCAAAACATTTTTCATATATGGTAAAGGACTTAGGAAATACATTTTTACAATGTTTTTCTAAAATAGAAGACTCTAAAACCGAGTTATTAAACAAAATATTAGGCAATATTATTTCCAAGGCATGAGAGTGAAGATGTCCCAATCTAGCTTGCCATATTGCATTAGAACTACTAGCTAAGCATGGATTAAAACTTGAGAAAGTAGGATTGCTTGAAGAATCTTCTAACATCTATAAGTCTCCTTTTGTGTTTCCTTCTCCAAGAACCTTTCCGGTCTTAGTATCCTGAAAATGGAAACTATTAGGCCCAAAGATAGCATAAGCATCAAGATCTGTAGTGGCTTTCTTAACCGATAAAAAATTCGATGTGAAAGATGGCATGTAGAAAGCTGAGGAGCACTAATTTCTTCACTCTCATGGTCTTGACTAACCATTGGCTCCATTTCTCCTATTTCTTCTTCTTGATCATGAGCTTGGTCTTGATTACCATTATCCAAGTTGTTTGCTTCTTCTTCATTGTTATTTTAAGAATTTGGTCCATCTTGTGGGTCATGATCTTGTTACTCTTGATGAGAGTCTCTTGGAGCCGGATTTCCCATGTGATTGAGTAAGAACTCTAAGCTGGCGGCTCTATCTGAAGGAGAACGGGCTAGGTCTTTAACACTGTCCCAATTTTCCTTCTTGTCAAAATAACCCTGGTTTTCTATGAACTTTACCTCTCTTGAAACAAGGGTTCACTTCCAAATGGGATCATAGCACTTATACCCCTTTTGAGTGGTAGAATAGCCTATGAATACACATCTTGTGCTTTTGGCTTCTATTTTTGTCCCTCTGAGTCCTGGGACAAATACAAAACACAAACACCCAAAAACTCATAAGTGATTAATAAAGGGTTTATTGTGATTAAAAACTTCAAAGGGAGAGACGACCTTTATGACTCTTATTGTAATTCGGTAGATAAGATAGCAAGCCGTCATGACTGCAACTTCCCAGAAGTTTCTTGGTAGGTTGGAATGGAACATCATAGCTCTAGCTACTTCCATGACACGAATATTCTTTCTTTCAACTACACCATTTTGTTGAGGTGTGTATGGGCAGCTCGTTTGGGAGATTATTCCATGCTTAGCTAGGTGTTCTTTGCACTTGTGGCTTGTATATTCCCCTCCATTATCCGTTCGAAGTACCTTAACATTTGTTTTGAATTGATTAGTAATGTAGTTCTGAAAATTAATGAAAGCGTCAAATACTCTATCTTTAGATGGCATTAAGGTGATCCAAGTGTATTTCGATTTTTCATCAATAAATGTTACAAAGTACTTATTATTATCTCTTGATAAACATGGGGAAGTCCCTACATCCGAGTGGACCAAATCAAAACATTTTTCATATATGGTAAAGGACTTAGGAAATACATTTTTACAATGTTTTTCTAAAATAGAAGACTCTAAAACCGAGTTATTAAACAAAATATTAGGCAATATTATTTCCAAGGCATGAGAGTGAAGATGTCCTAATCTAGCTTGCCATATTGCATTAGAACTACTAGCTAAGCATGGATTAAAACTTGAGAAAGTAGGATTGCTTGAAGAATCTTCTAACATCTATAAGTCTCCTTTTGTGTTTCCTTCTCCAAGAACCTTTCCGGTCTTAGTATCCTGAAAATGGAAACTATTAGGCCCAAAGATAGCATAAGCATCAAGATCTGTAGTGGCTCTCTTAACCGATAAAAAATTCGATGTGAAAGATGGCATGTAGAAAGCTGAGGAGCACTAATTTCTTCACTCTCATGGTCTTGACTAACCATTGGCTCCATTTCTCCTATTTCTTCTTCTTGATCATGAGCTTGGTCTTGATTACCATTATCCAAGTTGTTTGCTTCTTCTTCATTGTTATTTTAAGAATTTGGTCCATCTTGTGGGTCATGATCTTGTTACTCTTGATGAGAGTCTCTTGGAGCCGGATTTCCCATGTGATTGAGTAAGAACTCTAAGCTGGCGGCTCTATCTGAAGGAGAACGGGCTAGGTCTTTAACACTGTCCCAATTTTCCTTCTTGTCAAAATAACCCTGGTTTTCTATGAACTTTACCTCTCTTGAAACAAGGGTTCACTTCCAAATGGGATCATAGCACTTATACCCCTTTTGAGTGGTAGAATAGCCTATGAATACACATCTTGTGCTTTTGGCTTCTATTTTTGTCCCTCTGAGTCCTGGGACAAATACAAAACACAAACACCCAAAAACTCATAAGTGATTAATAAAGGGTTTATTGTGATTAAAAACTTCAAAGGGAGAGACGACCTTTATGACTCTTATTGTAATTCGGTAGATAAGATAGCAAGCCGTCATGACTGCAACTTCCCAGAAGTTTCTTGGTAGGTTGGAATGGAACATCATAGCTCTAGCTACTTCCATGACACGAATATTCTTTCTTTCAACTACACCATTTTGTTGAGGTGTGTATGGGCAGCTCGTTTGGGAGATTATTCCATGCTTAGTTAGGTGTTCTTTGCACTTGTGGCTTGTATATTCCCCTCCATTATCCGTTCGAAGTACCTTAACATTTGTTTTGAATTGATTAGTAATGTAGTTCTGAAAATTAATGAAAGCGTCAAATACTCTATCTTTAGACGGCATTAAGGTGATCCAAGTGTATTTCGATTTTTCATCAATAAATGTTACAAAGTACTTATTATTATCTCTTGATAAACATGGGGAAGTCCCTACATCCGAGTGGACCAAATCAAAACATTTTTCATATATGGTAAAGGACTTAGGAAATACATTTTTACAATGTTGTCCTAAAATACAAGACTCACAAACCGAGTTATTAAACAAAATATTAGGCAATATTATTTCCAAGGCACGAGAGTGAAGATGTCCCAATCTTGCTTGCCATATTGCATTAGAACTACTAGCTAAGCATGGATTAAAACTTGAGAAAGTAGGATTGCTTGAAGAATCTTCTAACATCTATAAGTCTCCTTTTGTGTTTCCTTCTCCAAGAACCTTTCCGGTCTTAGTATATGAGAGTCTCTTGGAGCCGGATTTCCCATGTGATTGAGTAAGAACTCTAAGCTGGCGGCTCTATATGAAGGAGAACGGGCTAGGTCTTTAACACTGTCCCAATTTTGCTTCTTGTCAAAATAACCCTGTTTTTCTATGAACTTTACCTCTCTTGAAACAAGGGTTCACTTCCAAATGGGATCATAGCACTTATACCCCTTTTGAGTGGTAGAATAGCCTATGAATACACATCTTGTGCTTTTGGCTTCTATTTTTGTCCCTCTGAGTCCTGGGACAAATACAAAACACAAACACCCAAAAACTCGTAAGTGATTAATAAAGGGTTTATTGTGATTAAAAACTTCAAAGGGAGAGACGACCTTTATGACTCTTATTGTAATTCGGTAGATAAGATAGCAAGCCGTCATGACTGCATCTCCCCAGAAGTTTCTTGGTAGGTTGGAATGGAACATCATAGCTCTAGCTACTTCCATGACACGAATATTCTTTCTTTCAACTACACCATTTTGTTGAGGTGTGTATGGGCAGCTCGTTTGGGAGATTATTCCATGCTTAGCTAGGTGTTCTTTGCACTTGTGGCTTGTATATTCTCCTCTATTATCCGTTCGAAGTACCTTAACATTTGTTTTGAATTGAATAGTAATGTAGTTCTAAAAATTAATGAAAGCGTCAAATACTCTATCTTTAGATGGCATTAAGGTGATCCAAGTGTATTTCGATTTTTCATCAATAAATGTTACAAAGTACTTATTATTATCTCTTGATAAACATGGGGAAGTCCCTACATCCGAGTGGACCAAATCAAAACATTTTTCATATATGGTAAAGGACTTAGGAAATACATTTTTACAATGTTTTCCTAAAATAGAAGACTCACAAACCGAGTTATTAAACAAAATAATAGGCAATATTATTTCCAAGGCACGAGAGTGAAGATGTCCCAATCTAGCTTGCCATATTGCATTAGAACTACTAGCTAAGCATGGATTAAAACTTGAGAAAGTAGGATTGCTTGAAGAATCTTCTAACATCTATAAGTCTCCTTTTGTGTTTCCTTCTCCAAGAACCTTTCCGGTCTTAGTATCCTGAAAATGGAAACTATTAGGCCCAAAGATAGCATAAGCATCAAGATCTGTAGTGGCTTTCTTAACCGATAAAAAATTCGATGTGAAAGATGGCATGAAGAAAGCTGTGGAGCCCTAATTTCTTCAGTCTTATGGTCTTGACTAACCATTGGCTCCATTCCTCCTATTTCTTCTTCTTGATCATGAGCTTGGTCTTGATTACCATTATCCAAGTTGTTTGCTTCTTCTTCATTGTTATTTTAAGAATTTGGTCCATCTTGTGGGTCATGATCTTGTTACTCTTGATGAGAGTCTCTTGGAGCCGGATTTCCCATGTGATTGAGTAAGAACTCTAAGCTGGCGGCTCTATCTGAAGGAGAACGGGCTAGGTCTTTAACACTGTCCCAATTTTGCTTCTTGTCAAAATAACCCTGGTTTTCTATGAACTTTACCTCTCTTGAAACAAGGGTTCACTTCCAAATGGGATCATAGCACTTATACCCCTTTTGAGTGGTAGAATAGCCTATGAATACACATCTTGTGCTTTTGGCTTCTATTTTTGTCCCTCTGAGTCCTGGGACAAATACAAAACACAAACACCCAAGAACTCGTAAGTGATTGATAAAGGGTTTATTGTGATTAAAAACTTCAAAGGGAGAGACGACCTTTATGACTCTTATTGTAATTCGGTAGATAAGATAGCAAGCCGTCATGACTGCATCTCCCCAGAAGTTTCTTGGTAGGTTGGAATGGAACATCATAGCTCTAGCTACTTCCATGACACGAATATTCTTTCTTTCAACTACACCATTTTGTTGAGGTGTGTATGGGCAGCTCGTTTGGGAGATTATTCCATGCTTAGCTAGGTGTTCTTTGCACTTGTGGCTTGTATATTCCCCTCCATTATCCGTTCGAAGTACCTTAACATTTATTTTGAATTGATTAGTAATGTAGTTCTGAAAATTAATGAAAGCGTCAGATACTCTATCTTTAGATGGCATTAAGGTGATCCAAGTGTATTTCGATTTTTCATCAATAAATGTTATAAAGTACTTATTATTATCTCTTGATAAACATGGGGAAGTCCCTACATCCGAGTGGACCAAATCAAAACATTTTTCGTATATGGTAAAGGATTTAGGAAATACATTTTTACAATGTTTTCCTAAAATAGAAGACTCACAAACCGAGTTATTAAACAAAATATTAGGCAATATTATTTCCAAGGCACGAGAGTGAAGATGTCCCAATCTAGCTTGCCATATTGCATTAGAACTACTAGCTAAGCATGGATTAAAACTTGAGAAAGTAGGATTGCTTGAAGAATCTTCTAACATCTATAAGTCTCCTTTTGTGTTTCCTTCTCCAAGAACCTTTCCGGTCTTAGTATCCTGAAAATGGAAACTATTAGGCCCAAAGATAGCATAAGCATCAAGATCTGTAGTGGCTTTCTTAACCGATAAAAAATTCGATGTGAAAGATGGCATGAAGAAAGCTGTGGAGCCCTAATTTCTTCAGTCTTATGGTCTTGACTAACCATTGGCTCCATTCCTCCTATTTCTTCTTCTTGATCATGAGCTTGGTCTTGATTACCATTATCCAAGTTGTTTGCTTCTTCTTCATTGTTATTTTAAGAATTTGGTCCATCTTGTGGGTCATGATCTTGTTACTCTTGATGAGAGTCTCTTGGAGCCGGATTTCCCATGTGATTGAGTAAGAACTCTAAGCTGGCGGCTCTATCTGAAGGAGAACGGGCTAGGTCTTTAACACTGTCCCAATTTTGCTTCTTGTCAAAATAACCCTGGTTTTCTTTGAACTTTACCTCTCTTGAAACAAGGGTTCACTTCCAAATGGGATCATAGCACTTATACCCCTTTTGAGTGGTAGAATAGCCTATGAATACACATCTTGTGCTTTTGGCTTCTATTTTTGTCCCTCTGAGTCCTGGGACAAATACAAAACACAAACACCCAAGAACTCGTAAGTGATTGATAAAGGATTTATTGTTATTAAAAACTTCAAAGGGAGAGACGACCTTTATGACACTTATTGTAATTCGGTAGATAAGATAGCAAGCCGTCATGACTGCATCTCCCCAGAAGTTTCTTGGTAGGTTGGAA
The DNA here is from genome assembly GCA_963922655.1 of Cardamine chenopodiifolia. Lineage (NCBI taxonomy): Eukaryota > Viridiplantae > Streptophyta > Magnoliopsida > Brassicales > Brassicaceae > Cardamine > Cardamine chenopodiifolia. Next base: position 6,209,753 of record OZ000479.1, read on the forward strand.
TGGAACATCATAGCTCTAGCTACTTCCATGACACGAATATTCTTTCTTTCAACTACACCATTTTGTTGAGGTGTGTATGGGCAGCTCGTTTGGGAGATTATTCCATGCTTAGCTAGGTGTTCTTTGCACTTGTGGCTTGTATATTCCCCTCCATTATCCGTTCGAAGTACCTTAACATTTATTTTGAATTGATTAGTAATGTAGTTCTGAAAATTAATGAAAGCGTCAGATACTCTATCTTTAGATGGCATTAAGGTGATCCAAGTGTATTTCGATTTTTCATCAATAAATGTTATAAAGTACTTATTATTATCTCTTGATAAACATGGGGAAGTCCCTACATCCGAGTGGACCAAATCAAAACATTTTTCGTATATGGTAAAGGATTTAGGAAATACATTTTTACAATGTTTTCCTAAAATACAAGACTCACAAACCGAGTTATTAAACAAAATATTAGGCAATATTATTTCCAAGGCACGAGAGTGAAGATGTCCCAATCTAGCTTGCCATATTGCATTAGAACTACTAGCTAAGCATGGATTAAAACTTGAGAAAGTAGGATTGCTTGAAGAATCTTCTAACATCTATAAGTCTCCTTTTGTGTTTCCTTCTCCAAGAACCTTTCCGGTCTTAGTATCCTGAAAATGGAAACTATTAGGCCCAAAGATAGCATAAGCATCAAGATCTGTAGTGGCTTTCTTAACCGATAAAAAATTCGATGTGAAAGATGGCATGTAGAAAGCTGAGGAGCACTAATTTCTTCACTCTCATGGTCTTGACTAACCATTGGCTCCATTCCTCCTATTTCTTCTTCTTGATCATGAGCTTGGTCTTGATTACCATTATCCAAGTTGTTTGCTTCTTCTTCATTGTTATTTTAAGAATTTGGTCCATCTTGTGGGTCATGATCTTGTTACTCTTGATGAGAGTCTCTTGGAGCCGGATTTCCCATGTGATTGAGTAAGAACTCTAAGCTGGCGGCTCTATCTGAAGGAGAACGGGCTAGGTCTTTAACACTGTCCCAATTTTGCTTCTTGTCAAAATAACCCTGGTTTTCTTTGAACTTTACCTCTCTTGAAACAAGGGTTCACTTCCAAATGGGATCATAGCACTTATACCCCTTTTGAGTGGTAGAATAGCCTATGAATACACATCTTGTGCTTTTGGCTTCTATTTTTGTCCCTCTGAGTCCTGGGACAAATACAAAACACAAACACCCAAGAACTCGTAAGTGATTGATAAAGGATTTATTGTTATTAAAAACTTCAAAGGGAGAGACGACCTTTATGACTCTTATTGTAATTCGGTAGATAAGATAGCAAGCCGTCATGACTGCATCTCCCCAGAAGTTTCTTGGTAGGTTGGAATGGAACATCATAGCTCTAGCTACTTCCATGACACGAATATTCTTTCTTTCAACTACACCATTTTGTTGAGGTGTGTATGGGCAGCTCGTTTAGGAGATTATTCCATGCTTAGCTAGGTGTTCTTTGCACTTGTGGCTTGTATATTCCCCTCCATTATCCGTTCGAAGTACCTTAACATTTGTTTTGAATTGATTAGTAATGTAGTTCTGAAAATTAATGAAAGCGTCAAATACTCTATCTTTAGATGGCATTAAGGTGATCCAAGTGTATTTCGATTTTTCATCAATAAATGTTATAAAGTACTTATTATTATCTCTTGATAAACATGGGGAAGTCCCTACATCCGAGTGGACCAAATCAAAACATTTTTCGTATATGGTAAAGGATTTAGGAAATACATTTTTACAATGTTTTCCAAAAATACAAGACTCACAAACCGAGTTATTAAACAAAATATTAGGCAATATTATTTCCAAGGCACGAGAGTGAAGATGTCCCAATCTAGCTTGCCATATTGCATTAGAACTACTAGCTAAGCATGGATTAATACTTGAGAAAGTAGGATTGCTTGAAGAATCTTCTAACATCTATAAGTCTCCTTTTGTGTTTCCTTCTCCAAGAACCTTTCCGGTCTTAGTATCCTGAAAATGGAAACTATTAGGCCCAAAGATAGCATAAGCATCAAGATCTGTAGTGGCTTTCTTAACTGATAAAAAATTCGATGTGAAAGATGGCATGTAGAAAGCTGAGGAGCACTAATTTCTTCACTCTCATGGTCTTGACTAACCATTGGCTCCATTCCTCCTATTTCTTCTTCTTGATCATGAGCTTGGTCTTGATTACCATTATCCAAGTTGTTTGCTTCTTCTTCATTGTTATTTTAAGAATTTGGTCCATCTTGTGGGTCATGATCTTGTTACTCTTGATGAGAGTCTCTTGGAGCCGGATTTCCTATGTGATTGAGTAAGAACTCTAAGCTGGCGGCTCTATCTGAAGGAGAACGGGCTAGGTCTTTAACACTGTCCCAATTTTGCTTCTTGTCAAAATAACCCTGGTTTTCTTTGAACTTTACCTCTCTTGAAACAAGGGTTCACTTCCAAATGGGATCATAGCACTTATACCCCTTTTGAGTGGTAGAATAGCCTATGAATACACATCTTGTGCTTTTGGCTTCTATTTTTGTCCCTCTGAGTCCTGGGACAAATACAAAACACAAACACCCAAGAACTCGTAAGTGATTGATAAAGGATTTATTGTTATTAAAAACTTCAAAGGGAGAGACGACCTTTATGACTCTTATTGTAATTCGGTAGATAAGATAGCAAGCCGTCATGACTGCATCTCCCCAGAAGTTTCTTGGTAGGTTGGACTGGAACATCATAGCTCTAGCTACTTCCATGACACGAATATTCTTTCTTTCAACTACACCATTTTGTTGAGGTGTGTATGGGCAGCTCGTTTGGGAGATTATTCCATGCTTAGCTAGGTGTTCTTTGCACTTGTGGCTTGTATATTCCCCTCCATTATCCGTTCGAAGTACCTTAACATTTGTTTTGAATTGATTAGTAATGTAGTTCTGAAAATTAATGAAAGCGTCAAATACTCTATCTTTAGATGGCATTAAGGTGATCCAAGTGTATTTCGATTTTTCATCAATAAATGTTATAAAGTACTTATTATTATCTCTTGATAAACATGGGGAAGTCCCTACATCCGAGTGGACCAAATCAAAACATTTTTCGTATATGGTAAAGGACTTAGGAAATACATTTTTACAATGTTTTCCTAAAATACAAGACTCACAAACCGAGTTATTAAACAAAACATTAGGCAATATTATTTCCAAGGCACGAGAGTGAAGATATCCCAATCTAGCTTGCCATATTGCATTAGAACTACTAGCTAAGCATGGATTAATACTTGAGAAAGTAGGATCGCTTGAAGAATCTTCTAACATCTATAAGTCTCCTTTTGTGTTTCCTTCTCCAAGAACCTTTCCGGTCTTAGTATCCTGAAAATGGAAACTATTAGGCCCAAAGATAGCATAAGCATCAAGATCTGTAGTGGCTTTCTTAACCGATAAAAAATTCGATGTGAAAGATGGCATGTAGAAAGCTGAGGAGCACTAATTTCTTCACTCTCATGGTCTTGACTAACCATTGGCTCCATTCCTCCTATTTCTTCTTCTTGATCATGAGCTTGGTCTTGATTACCATTATCCAAGTTGTTTGCTTCTTCTTCATTGTTATTTTAAGAATTTGGTCCATCTTGTGGGTCATGATCTTGTTACTCTTGATGAGAGTCTCTTGGAGCCGGATTTCCCATGTGATTGAGTAAGAACTCTAAGCTGGCGGCTCTATCTGAAGGAGAACGGGCTAGGTCTTTAACACTGTCCCAATTTTGCTTCTTGTCAAAATAACCCTGGTTTTCTATGAACTTTACCTCTCTTGAAACAGGGTTCACTTCCAAATGGGATCATAGCACTTATACCCCTTTTGAGTGGTAGAATAGCCTATGAATACACATCTTGTGCTTTTGGCTTCTATTTTTGTCCCTCTGAGTCCTGGGACAAATACAAAACACAAACACCCAAAAACTCATAAGTGATTAATAAAGGGTTTATTGTGATTAAAAACTTCAAAGGGAGAGACGACCTTTATGACTCTTATTGTAATTCGGTAGATAAGATAGCAAGCCGTCATGACTGCAACTTCCCAGAAGTTTCTTGGTAGGTTGGAATGGAACATCATAGCTCTAGCTACTTCCATGACACGAATATTCTTTCTTTCAACTACACCATTTTGTTGAGGTGTGTATGGGCAGCTCGTTTGGGAGATTATTCCATGCTTAGCTAGGTGTTCTTTGCACTTGTGGCTTGTATATTCCCCTCCATTATCCGTTCGAAGTACCTTAACATTTGTTTTGAATTGATTAGTAATGTAGTTCTGAAAATTAATGAAAGCGTCAAATACTCTATCTTTAGATGGCATTAAGGTGATCCAAGTGTATTTCGATTTTTCATCAATAAATGTTACAAAGTACTTATTATTATCTCTTGATAAACATGGGGAAGTCCCTACATCCGAGTGGACCAAATCAAAACATTTTTCATATATGGTAAAGGACTTAGGAAATACATTTTTACAATGTTTTTCTAAAATAGAAGACTCTAAAACCGAGTTATTAAACAAAATATTAGGCAATATTATTTCCAAGGCATGAGAGTGAAGATGTCCCAATCTAGCTTGCCATATTGCATTAGAACTACTAGCTAAGCATGGATTAAAACTTGAGAAAGTAGGATTGCTTGAAGAATCTTCTAACATCTATAAGTCTCCTTTTGTGTTTCCTTCTCCAAGAACCTTTCCGGTCTTAGTATCCTGAAAATGGAAACTATTAGGCCCAAAGAAAGCATAAGCATCAAGATCTGTAGTGGCTTTCTTAACCGATAAAAAATTCGATGTGAAAGATGGCATGTAGAAAGCTGAGGAGCACTAATTTCTTCACTCTCATGGTCTTGACTAACCATTGGCTCCATTTCTCCTATTTCTTCTTCTTGATCATGAGCTTGGTCTTGATTACCATTATCCAAGTTGTTTGCTTCTTCTTCATTGTTATTTTAAGAATTTGGTCCATCTTGTGGGTCATGATCTTGTTACTCTTGATGAGAGTCTCTTGGAGCCGGATTTCCCATGTGATTGAGTAAGAACTCTAAGCTGGCGGCTCTATCTGAAGGAGAACGGGCTAGGTCTTTAACACTGTCCCAATTTTCCTTCTTGTCAAAATAACCCTGGTTTTCTATGAACTTTACCTCTCTTGAAACAAGGGTTCACTTCCAAATGGGATCATAGCACTTATACCCCTTTTGAGTGGTAGAATAGCCTATGAATACACATCTTGTGCTTTTGGCTTCTATTTTTGTCCCTCTGAGTCCTGGGACAAATACAAAACACAAACACCCAAAAACTCATAAGTGATTAATAAAGGGTTTATTGTGATTAAAAACTTCAAAGGGAGAGACGACCTTTATGACTCTTATTGTAATTCGGTAGATAAGATAGCAAGCCGTCATGACTGCAACTTCCCAGAAGTTTCCTGGTAGGTTGGAATGGAACATCATAGCTCTAGCTACTTCCATGACACGAATATTCTTTCTTTCAACTACACCATTTTGTTGAGGTGTGTATGGGCAGCTCGTTTGGGAGATTATTCCATGCTTAGCTAGGTGTTCTTTGCACTTGTGGCTTGTATATTCCCCTCCATTATCCGTTCGAAGTACCTTAACATTTGTTTTGAATTGATTAGTAATGTAGTTCTGAAAATTAATGAAAGCGTCAAATACTCTATCTTTAGATGGCATTAAGGTGATCCAAGTGTATTTCGATTTTTCATCAATAAATGTTACAAAGTACTTATTATTATCTCTTGATAAACATGGGGAAGTCCCTACATCCGAGTGGACCAAATCAAAACATTTTTCATATATGGTAAAGGACTTAGGAAATACATTTTTACAATGTTGTCCTAAAATACAAGACTCACAAACCGAGTTATTAAATAAAATATTAGGCAATATTATTTCCAAGGCACGAGAGTGAAGATGTCCCAATCTTGCTTGCCATATTGCATTAGAACTACTAGCTAAGCATGGATTAAAACTTGAGAAAGTAGGATTGCTTGAAGAATCTTCTAACATCTATAAGTCTCCTTTTGTGTTTCCTTCTCCAAGAACCTTTCCGGTCTTAGTATATGAGAGTCTCTTGGAGCCGGATTTCCCATGTGATTGAGTAAGAACTCTAAGCTGGCGGCTCTATCTGAAGGAGAACGGGCTAGGTCTTTAACACTGTCCCAATTTTGCTTCTTGTCAAAATAACCCTGGTTTTCTATGAACTTTACCTCTCTTGAAACAAGGGTTCACTTCCAAATGGGATCATAGCACTTATACCCCTTTTGAGTGGTAGAATAGCCTATGAATACACATCTTGTGCTTTTGGCTTCTATTTTTGTCCCTCTGAGTCCTGGGACAAATACAAAACACAAACACCCAAAAACTCATAAGTGATTAATAAAGGGTTTATTGTGATTAAAAACTTCAAAGGGAGAGACGACCTTTATGACTCTTATTGTAATTCGGTAGATAAGATAGCAAGCCGTCATGACTGCAACTTCCCAGAAGTTTCTAGGTAGGTTGGAATGGAACATCATAGCTCTAGCTACTTCCATGACACAAATATTCTTTCTTTCAACTACACCATTTTGTTGAGGTGTGTATGGGCAGCTCGTTTGGGAGATTATTCCATGCTTAGTTAGGTGTTCTTTGCACTTGTGGCTTGTATATTCCCCTCCATTATCCGTTCGAAGTACCTTAACATTTGTTTTGAATTGATTAGTAATGTAGTTCTGAAAATTAATGAAAGCGTCAAATACTCTATCTTTACACGGCATTAAGGTGATCCAAGTGTATTTCGATTTTTCATCAATAAATGTTACAAAGTACTTATTATTATCTCTTGATAAACATGGGGAAGTCCCTACATCCGAGTGGACCAAATCAAAACATTTTTCATATATGGTAAAGGACTTAGGAAATACATTTTTACAATGTTGTCCTAAAATACAAGACTCACAAACCGAGTTATTAAACAAAATATTAGGCAATATTATTTCCAAGGCACGAGAGTGAAGATGTCCCAATCTTGCTTGCCATATTGCATTAGAACTACTAGCTAAGCATGGATTAAAACTTGAGAAAGTAGGATTGCTTGAAGAATCTTCTAACATCTATAAGTCTCCTTTTGTGTTTCCTTCTCCAAGAACCTTTCCGGTCTTAGTATATGAGAGTCTCTTGGAGCCGGATTTCCCATGTGATTGAGTAAGAACTCTAAGCTGGCGGCTCTATATGAAGGAGAACGGGCTAGGTCTTTAACACTGTCCCAATTTTGCTTCTTGTCAAAATAACCCTGTTTTTCTATGAACTTTACCTCTCTTGAAACAAGGGTTCACTTCCAAATGGGATCATAGCACTTATACCCCTTTTGAGTGGTAGAATAGCCTATGAATACACATCTTGTGCTTTTGGCTTCTATTTTTGTCCCTCTGAGTCCTGGGACAAATACAAAACACAAACACCCAAAAACTCGTAAGTGATTGATAAAGGGTTTATTGTGATTAAAAACTTCAAAGGGAGAGACGACCTTTATGACTCTTATTGTAATTCGGTAGATAAGATAGCAAGCCGTCATGACTGCATCTCCCCAGAAGTTTCTTGGTAGGTTAGAATGGAACATCATAGCTCTAGCTACTTCCATGACACGAATATTCTTTCTTTCAACTACACCATTTTGTTGAGGTGTGTATGGGCAGCTCGTTTGGGAGATTATTCCATGCTTAGCTAGGTGTTCTTTGCACTTGTGGCTTGTATATTCCCCTCTATTATCCGTTCGAAGTACCTTAACATTTGTTTTGAATTGAATAGTAATGTAGTTCTAAAAATTAATGAAAGCGTCAAATACTCTATCTTTAGATGGCATTAAGGTGATCCAAGTGTATTTCGATTTTTCATCAATAAATGTTACAAAGTACTTATTATTATCTCTTGATAAACATGGGGAAGTCCCTACATCCGAGTGGACCAAATCAAAACATTTTTCATATATGGTAAAGGACTTAGGAAATACATTTTTACAATGTTTTCCTAAAATAGAAGACTCACAAACCGAGTTATTAAACAAAATATTAGGCAATATTATTTCCAAGGCACGAGAGTGAAGATATCCCAATCTAGCTTGCCATATTGCATTAGAACTACTAGCTAAGCATGGATTAAAACTTGAGAAAGTAGGATTGCTTGAAGAATCTTCTAACATCTATAAGTCTCCTTTTGTGTTTCCTTCTCCAAGAACCTTTCCGGTCTTAGTATCCTGAAAATGGAAACTATTAGGCCCAAAGATAGCATAAGCATCAAGATCTGTAGTGGCTTTCTTAACCGATAAAAAATTCGATGTGAAAGATGGCATGTAGAAAGCTGCGGAGCCCTAATTTCTTCAGTCTCATGGTCTTGACTAACCATTGGCTCCATTCCTCCTATTTCTTCTTCTTGATCATGAGCTTGGTCTTGATTACCATTATCCAAGTTGTTTGCTTCTTCTTCATTGTTATTTTAAGAATTTGGTCCATCTTGTGGGTCATGATCTTGTTACTCTTGATGAGAGTCTCTTGGAGCCGGATTTCCCATGTGATTGAGTAAGAACTCTAAGCTGGCGGCTCTATCTGAAGGAGAACGGGCTAGGTCTTTAACACTGTCCCAATTTTGCTTCTTGTCAAAATAACCCTGGTTTTCTATGAACTTTACCTCTCTTGAAACAAGGGTTCACTTCCAAATGGGATCATAGCACTTATACCCCTTTTGAGTGGTAGAATAGCCTATGAATACACATCTTGTGCTTTTGGCTTCTATTTTTGTCCCTCTGAGTCCTGGGACAAATACAAAACACAAACACCCAAGAACTCGTAAGTGATTGATAAAGGGTTTATTGTGATTAAAAACTTCAAAGGGAGAGACGACCTTTATGACTCTTATTGTAATTCGGTAGATAAGATAGCAAGCCGTCATGACTGCATCTCCCCAGAAGTTTCTTGGTAGGTTGGAATGGAACATCATAGCTCTAGCTACTTCCATGACACGAATATTCTTTCTTTCAACTACACCATTTTGTTGAGGTGTGTATGGGCAACTCGTTTGGGAGATTATTCCATGCTTAGCTAGGTGTTCTTTGCACTTGTGGCTTGTATATTCCCCTCCATTATCCGTTCGAAGTACCTTAACATTTATTTTGAATTGATTAGTAATGTAATTCTGAAAATTAATGAAAGCGTCAGATACTCTATCTTTAGATGGCATTAAGGTGATCCAAGTGTATTTCGATTTTTCATCAATAAATGTTATAAAGTACTTATTATTATCTCTTGATAAACATGGGGAAGTCCCTACATCCGAGTGGACCAAATCAAAACATTTTTCGTATATGGTAAAGGACTTAGGAAATACATTTTTACAATGTTTTCCTAAAATACAAGACTCACAAACCGAGTTATTAAACAAAACATTAGGCAATATTATTTCCAAGGCACGAGAGTGAAGATATCCCAATCTAGCTTGCCATATTGCATTAGAACTACTAGCTAAGCATGGATTAATACTTGAGAAAGTAGGATCGCTTGAAGAATCTTCGAACATTTATAAGTCTCCTTTTGTGTTTCCTTCTCCAAGAACCTTTCCGGTCTTAGTATCCTGAAAATGGAAACTATTAGGCCCAAAGATAGCATAAGCATCAAGATCTGTAGTGGCTTTCTTAACTGATAAAAAATTCGATGTGAAAGATGGCATGTAGAAAGCTGAGGAGCACTAATTTCTTCACTCTCATGGTCTTGACTAACCATTGGCTCCATTCCTCCTATTTCTTCTTCTTGATCATGAGCTTGGTCTTGATTACCATTATCCAAGTTGTTTGCTTCTTCTTCATTGTTATTTTAAGAATTTGGTCCATCTTGTGGGTCATGATCTTGTTACTCTTGATGAGAGTCTCTTGGAGCCGGATTTCCCATGTGATTGAGTAAGAACTCTAAGCTGGCGGCTCTATCTGAAGGAGAACGGGCTAGGTCTTTAACACTGTCCCAATTTTCCTTCTTGTCAAAATAACCCTGGTTTTCTATGAACTTTACCTCTCTTGAAACAAGGGTTCACTTCCAAATGGGATCATAGCACTTATACCCCTTTTGAGTGGTAGAATAGCCTATGAATACACATCTTGTGCTTTTGGCTTCTATTTTTGTCCCTCTGAGTCCTGGGCCAAATACAAAACACAAACACCCAAAAACTCATAAGTGATTAATAAAGGGTTTATTGTGATTAAAAACTTCAAAGGGAGAGACGACCTTTATGACTCTTATTGTAATTCGGTAGATAAGATAGCAAGCCGTCATGACTGCAACTTCCCAGAAGTTTCTTGGTAGGTTGGAATGGAACATCATAGCTCTAGCTACTTCCATGACACGAATATTCTTTCTTTCAACTACACCATTTTGTTGAGGTGTGTATGGGCAGCTTGTTTGGGAGATTATTCCATGCTTAGTTAGGTGTTCTTTGCACTTGTGGCTTGTATATTCCCCTCCATTATCCGTTCGAAGTACCTTAACATTTGTTTTGAATTGATTAGTAATGTAGTTCTGAAAATTAATGAAAGCGTCAAATACTCTATCTTTAGACGGCATTAAGGTGATCCAAGTGTATTTCGATTTTTCATCAATAAATGTTACAAAGTACTTATTATTATCTCTTGATAAACATGGGGAAGTCCCTACATCCGAGTGGACCAAATCAAAACATTTTTCATATATGGTAAAGGACTTAGGAAATACATTTTTACAATGTTGTCCTAAAATACAAGACTCACAAACCGAGTTATTAAACAAAATATTAGGCAATATTATTTCCAAGGCACGAGAGTGAAGATGTCCCAATCTTGCTTGCCATATTGCATTAGAACTACTAGCTAAGCATGGATTAAAACTTGAGAAAGTAGGATTGCTTGAAGAATCTTCTAACATCTATAAGTCTCCTTTTGTGTTTCCTTCTCCAAGAACCTTTCCGGTCTTAGTATATGAGAGTCTCTTGGAGCCGGATTTCCCATGTGATTGAGTAAGAACTCTAAGCTGGCGGCTCTATATGAAGGAGAACGGGCTAGGTCTTTAACACTGTCCCAATTTTGCTTCTTGTCAAAATAACCCTGTTTTTCTATGAACTTTACCTCTCTTGAAACAAGGGTTCACTTCCAAATGGGATCATAGCACTTATACCCCTTTTGAGTGGTAGAATAGCCTATGAATACACATCTTGTGCTTTTGGCTTCTATTTTTGTCCCTCTGAGTCCTGGGACAAATACAAAACACAAACACCCAAAAACTCGTAAGTGATTGATAAAGGGTTTATTGTGATTAAAAACTTCAAAGGGAGAGACGACCTTTATGACTCTTATTGTAATTCGGTAGATAAGATAGCAAGCCGTCATGACTGCATCTCCCCAGAAGTTTCTTGGTAGGTTGGAATGGAACATCATAGCTCTAGCTACTTCCATGACACGAATATTCTTTCTTTCAACTACACCATTTTGTTGAGGTGTGTATGGGCAGCTCGTTTGGGAGATTATTCCATGCTTAGCTAGGTGTTCTTTGCACTTGTGGCTTGTATATTCCCCTCTATTATCCGTTCGAAGTACCTTAACATTTGTTTTGAATTGAATAGTAATGTAGTTCTAAAAATTAATGAAAGCGTCAAATACTCTATCTTTAGATGGCATTAAGGTGATCCAAGTGTATTTCGATTTTTCATCAATAAATGTTACAAAGTACTTATTATTATCTCTTGATAAACATGGGGACGTCCCTACATCCGAGTGGACCAAATCAAAACATTTTTCATATATGGTAAAGGACTTAGGAAATACATTTTTACAATGTTTTCCTAAAATAGAAGACTCACAAACCGAGTTATTAAACAAAATATTAGGCAATATTATTTCCAAGGCACGAGAGTGAAGATGTCCCAATCTAGCTTGCCATATTGCATTAGAACTACTAGCTAAGCATGGATTAAAACTTGAGAAAGTAGGATTGCTTGAAGAATCTTCTAACATCTATAAGTCTCCTTTTGTGTTTCCTTCTCCAAGAACCTTTTCGGTCTTAGTATCCTGAAAATGGAAACTATTAGGCCCAAAGATAGCATAAGCATCAAGATCTGTAGTGGCTTTCTTAACCGATAAAAAATTCGATGTGAAAGATGGCATGTAGAAAGCTGCGGAGCCCTAATTTCTTCAGTCTCATGGTCTTGACTAACCATTGGCTCCATTCCTCCTATTTCTTCTTCTTGATCATGAGCTTGGTCTTGATTACCATTATCCAAGTTGTTTGCTTCTTCTTCATTGTTATTTTAAGAATTTGGTCCATCTTGTGGGTCATGATCTTGTTACTCTTGATGAGAGTCTCTTGGAGCCGGATTTCCCATGTGATTGAGTAAGAACTCTAAGCTGGCGGCTCTATCTGAAGGAGAACGGGCTAGGTCTTTAACACTGTCCCAATTTTGCTTCTTGTCAAAATAACCCTGGTTTTCTATGAACTTTACCTCTCTTGAAACAAGGGTTCACTTCCAAATGGGATCATAGCACTTATACCCCTTTTGAGTGGTAGAATAGCCTATGAATACACATCTTGTGCTTTTGGCTTCTATTTTTGTCCCTCTGAGTCCTGGGACAAATACAAAACACAAACACCCAAGAACTCATAAGTGATTGATAAAGGGTTTATTGTGATTAAAAACTTCAAAGGGAGAGACGACCTTTATGACTCTTATTGTAATTCGGTAGATAAGATAGCAAGCCGTCATGACTGCATCTCCCCAGAAGTTTCTTGGTAGGTTGGAATGGAACATCATAGCTCTAGCTACTTCCATGACACGAATATTCTTTCTTTCAACTACACCATTTTGTTGAGGTGTGTATGGGCAGCTCGTTTGGGAGATTATTCCATGCTTAGCTAGGTGTTCTTTGCACTTGTGGCTTGTATATTCCCCTCCATTATCCGTTCGAAGTACCTTAACATTTATTTTGAATTGATTAGTAATGTAGTTCTGAAAATTAATGAAAGCGTCAGATACTCTATCTTTAGATGGCATTAAGGTGATCCAAGTGTATTTCGATTTTTCATCAATAAATGTTATAAAGTACTTATTATTATCTCTTGATAAACATGGGGAAGTCCCTACATCCGAGTGGACCAAATCAAAACATTTTTCGTATATGGTAAAGGACTTAGGAAATACATTTTTACAATGTTTTCCTAAAATACATGACTCACAAACCGAGTTATTAAACAAAATATTAGGCAATATTATTTCCAAGGCACGAGAGTGAAGATGTCCCAATCTAGCTTGCCATATTGCATTAGAACTACTAGCTAAGCATGGATTAATACTTGAGAAAGTAGGATTGCTTGAAGAATCTTCTAACATCTATAAGTCTCCTTTTGTGTTTCCTTCTCCAAGAACCTTTCCGGTCTTAGTATCCTGAAAATAGAAACTATTAGGCCCAAAGATAGCATAAGCATCAAGATCTGTAGTGGCTCTCTTAACCGATAAAAAATTCGATGTGAAAGATGGCATGTAGAAAGCTGAGAAGCACTAATTTCTTCACTCTCATGGTCTTGACTAACCATTGGCTCCATTCCTCCTATTTCTTCTTCTTGATCATGAGCTTGGTCTTGATTACCATTATCCAAGTTGTTTGCTTCTTCTTCATTGTTATTTTAAGAATTTGGTCCATCTTGTGGGTCATGATCTTGTTACTCTTGATGAGAGTCTCTTGGAGCCGGATTTCCCATGTGATTGAGTAAGAACTCTAAGCTGGCGGCTCTATCTGAAGGAGAACGGGCTAGGTCTTTAACACTGTCCCAATTTTGCTTCTTGTCAAAATAACCCTGGTTTTCTTTGAACTTTACCTCTCTTGAAACAAGGGTTCACTTCCAAATGGGATCATAGCACTTATACCCCTTTTGAGTGGTAGAATAGCCTATGAATACACATCTTGTGCTTTTGGCTTCTATTTTTGTCCCTCTGAGTCCTGGGACAAATACAAAACACAAACACCCAAAAACTCATAAGTGATTAATAAAGGGTTAATTGTGATTAAAAACTTCAAAGGGAGAGACGACCTTTATGATCTTATTGTAATTCGGTAGATAAGATAGCAAGCCGTCATGACTGCAACTTCCCAGAAGTTTCTTGGTAGGTTGGAATGGAACATCATAGCTCTAGCTACTTCCATGACACGAATATTCTTTCTTTCAACTACACCATTTTGTTGAGGTGTGTATGGGCAGCTCGTTTGGGAGATTATTCCATGCTTAGCTAGGTGTTCTTTGCACTTGTGGCTTGTATATTCCCCTCCATTATCCGTTCGAAGTACCTTAGCATTTATTTTGAATTGATTAGTAATGTAGTTCTGAAAATTAATGAAAGCGTCAAATACTCTATCTTTAGACGGCATTAAGGTGATCCAAGTGTATTTCGATTTTTCATCAATAAATGTTACAAAGTACTTATTATTATCTCTTGATAAACATGGGGAAGTCCCTACATCCGAGTGGACCAAATCAAAACATTTTTCATATATGGTAAAGGACTTAGGAAATACATTTTTACAATGTTGTCCTAAAATACAAGACTCACAAACCGAGTTATTAAACAAAATATTAGGCAATATTATTTCCAAGGCACGAGAGTGAAGATGTCCCAATCTAGCTTGCCATATTCCATTAGAACTACTAGCTAAGCATGGATTAAAACTTGAGAAAACAGGATTGCTTGAAGAATCTTCTAACATCTATAAGTCTCCTTTTGTGTTTCCTTCTCCAAAAACCTTTCCGGTCTTAGTATCCTGAAAATAGAAACTATTAGGCCCAAAGATAGCATAAGCATCAAGATCTGTAGTGGCTCTCTTAACCGATAAAAAATTCGATGTGAAAGATGGCATGTAGAAAGCTGAGGAGCACTAATTTCTTCACTCTCATGGTCTTGACTAACCATTGGCTCCATTCCTCCTATTTCTTCTTCTTGATCATGAGCTTGGTCTTGATTACCATTATCCAAGTTGTTTGCTTCTTCTTCATTGTTATTTTAAGAATTTGGTCCATCTTGTGGGTCATGATCTTGTTACTCTTAATGAGAGTCTCTTGGAGCCGGATTTCCCATGTGATTGAGTAAGAACTCTAAGCTGGCGGCTCTATCTGAAGGAGAAAGGGCTAGGTCTTTAGCACTGTCCCAATTTTGCTTCTTGTCAAAATAACCCTGGTTTTCTATGAACTTTACCTCTCTTGAAACAAGGGTTCACTTCCAAATGGGATCATAGCACTTATACCCCTTTTGAGTGGTAGAATAGCCTATGAATACACATCTTGTGCTTTTGGCTTCTATTTTTGTCCCTCTGAGTCATGGGACAAATACAAAACACAAACACCCAAAAACTCGTAAGTGATTGATAAAGGGTTTATTGTGATTAAAAACTTCAAAGGGAGAGACGACCTTTATGACTCTTATTGTAATTCGGTAGATAAGATAGCAAGCCGTCATGACTGCATCTTCCCAGAAGTTTCTTGGTAGGTTGGAATGGAACATCATAGCTCTAGCTACTTCCATGACACGAATATTCTTTCTTTCAACTATACCATTTTGTTGAGGTGTGTATGGGCAGCTCGTTTGGGAGATTATTCCATGCTTAGCTAGGTGTTCTTTGCACTTGTGGCTTATATATTCCCCTCCATTATCCGTTCGAAGTACCTTAACATTTGTTTTGAATTGATTAGTAATGTAGTTCTGAAAATTAATGAAAGCGTCAAATACTCTATCTTTAGATGGCATTAAGGTGATCCAAGTGTATTTCGATTTTTCATCAATAAATGTTATAAAGTACTTATTATTATCTCTTGATAAACATGGGGAAGTCCCTACATCCGAGTGGACCAAATCAAAACATTTTTCGTATATGGTAAAGGACTTAGGAAATACATTTTTACAATGTTTTCCTAAAATACAAGACTCACAAACCGAGTTATTAAACAAAATATTAGGCAATATTATTTCCGAGGCACGAGAGTGAAGATGTCCCAATCTAGCTTGCCATATTGCATTAGAACTACTAGCTAAGCATGGATTAAAACTTGAGAAAGTAGGATTGCTTGAAGAATCTTCTAACATCTATAAGTCTCCTTTTGTGTTTCCTTCTCCAAGAACCTTTCCGGTCTTAGTATCCTGAAAATGGAAAATATTAGGCCCAAAGATAGCATAAGCATCAAGATCTGTAGTGGCTTTCTTAACCGATAAAAAATTCGATGTGAAAGATGGCATGTAGAAAGTTGAGGAGCACTAATTTCTTCACTCTCATGGTCTTGACTAACCATTGGCTCCATTCCTCCTATTTCTTCTTCTTGATCATGAGCTTGGTCTTGATTACCATTATCCAAGTTGTTTGCTTCTTCTTCATTGTTTTTTTAAGAATTTGGTCCATCTTGTGGGTCATGATCTTGTTACTCTTAATGAGAGTCTCTTGGAGCCGGATTTCCCATGTGATTGAGTAAGAACTCTAAGCTGGCGGCTCTATCTGAAGGAGAACGGGCTAGGTCTTTAGCACTGTCCCAATTTTGCTTCTTGTCAAAATAACCCTGGTTTTCTATGAACTTTACCTCTCTTGAAACAAGGGTTCACTTCCAAATGGGATCATAGCACTTATACCCCTTTTGAGTGGTAGAATAGCCTATGAATACACATCTTGTGCTTTTGGCTTCTATTTTTGTCCCTCTGAGTCATGGGACAAATACAAAACACAAACACCCAAAAACTCGTAAGTGATTGATAAAGGGTTTATTGTGATTAAAAACTTCAAAGGGAGAGACGACCTTTATGACTCTTATTGTAATTCGGTAGATAAGATAGCGAGCCGTCATGACTGCATCTTCCCAGAAGTTTCTTGGTAGGTTGGAATGGAACATCATAGCTCTAGCTACTTCCATGACACGAATATTCTTTCTTTCAACTACACCATTTTGTTGAGGTGTGTATGGGCAGCTCGTTTGGGAGATTATTCCATGCTTAGCTAGGTGTTCTTTGCACTTGTGGCTTGTATATTCCCCTCCATTATCCGTTCGAAGTACCTTAGCATTTATTTTGAATTGATTAGTAATGTAGTTCTGAAAATTAATGAAAGCGTCAAATACTCTATCTTTAGACGGCAGTAAGGTGATCCAAGTGTATTTCGATTTTTCATCAATAAATGTTACAAAGTACTTATTATTATCTCTTGATAAACATGGGGAAGTCCCTACATCCGAGTGGACCAATTCAAAACATTTTTCATATATGGTAAAGGACTTAGGAAATACATTTTTACAATGTTGTCCTAAAATACAAGACTCACAAACCGAGTTATTAAACAAAATATTAGGCAATATTATTTCCAAGGCACGAGAGTGAAGATGTCCCAATCTAGCTTGCCATATTGCATTAGAACTACTAGCTAAGCATGGATTAAAACTTGAGAAAGTAGGATTGCTTGAAGAATCTTCTAACATCTATAAGTCTCCTTTTGTGTTTCCTTCTCCAAAAACCTTTCCGGTCTTAGTATATGAGAGTCTCTTGGAGCCAGATTTCCCATGTGATTGAGTAAGAACTCTAAGCTGGCGGCCCTATATGAAGGAGAACGGGCTAGGTCTTTAACACTGTCCCAATTTTGCTTCTTGTCAAAATAACCCTGGTTTTCTATGAACTTTACCTCTCTTGAAACAAGGGTTCACTTCCAAATGGGATCATAGCACTTATACCCCTTTTGAGTGGTAGAATAGCCTATGAATACACATCTTGTGCTTTTGGCTTCTATTTTTGTCCCTCTGAGTCCTGGGACAAATACAAAACACAAACACCCCAAAACTCGTAAGTGATTGATAAAGGGTTTATTGTGATTAAAAACTTCAAAGGGAGAGACGACCTTTATGACTCTTATTGTAATTCGGTAGATAAGATAGCAGGCCGTCATGACTGCATCTCCCCAGAAGTTTCTTGGTAGGTTGGAATGGAACATCATAGCTCTAGCTACTTCCATGACACGAATATTCTTTCTTTCAACTACACCATTTTGTTGAGGTGTGTATGGGCAGCTCGTTTGGGAGATTATTCCATGCTTAGCTAGGTGTTCTTTGCACTTGTGGCTTGTATATTCCCCTCTATTATCCGTTCGAAGTACCTTAACATTTGTTTTGAATTGATTAGTAATGTAGTTCTAAAAATTAATGAAAGCGTCAAATACTCTATCTTTAGATGGCATTAAGGTGATCCAAGTGTATTTCGATTTTTCATCAATAAATGTTATAAAGTACTTATTATTATCTCTTGATAAACATGGGGAAGTCCCTACATCCGAGTGGACCAAATCAAAACATTTTTCGTATATGGTAAAGGACTAAGGAAATACATTTTTACAATGTTTTCCTAAAATACAAGACTCACAAACCGAGTTATTAAACAAAATATTAGGCAATATTATTTCCAAGGCACGCGAGTGAGGATGTCCCAATCTAGCTTGCCATATTGCATTAGAACTACTAGCTAAGCATGGATTAAAACTTGAGAAAGTAGAATTGCTTGAAGAATCTTCTAACATCTATAAGTCTCCTTTTGTATTTCCTTCTCCAAGAACCTTTCCGGTCTTAGTATCCTGAAAATGGAAACTATTAGGCCCAAAGATAGCATAAGCATCAAGATCTGTAGTGGCTCTCTTCACCGATAAAAAATTCGATGTGAAAGATGGCATGTAGAAAGCTGAGGAGCACTAATTTCTTCACTCTCATGGTCTTGACTAACCATTGGCTCCATTCCTCCTATTTCTTCTTCTTGATCATGAGCTTGGTCTTGATTACCATTATCCAAGTTGTTTGCTTCTTCTTCATTGTTTTTTTAAGAATTTGGTCCATCTTGTGGGTCATGATCTTGTTACTCTTAATGAGAGTCTCTTGGAGCCGGATTTCCCATGTGATTGAGTAAGAACTCTAAGCTGGCGGCTCTATCTGAAGGAGAACGGGCTAGGTCTTTAGCACTGTCCCAATTTTGCTTCTTGTCAAAATAACCCTGGTTTTCTATGAACTTTACCTCTCTTGAAACAAGGGTTCACTTCCAAATGGGATCATAGCACTTATACCCCTTTTGAGTGGTAGAATAGCCTATGAATACACATCTTGTGCTTTTGGCTTCTATTTTTGTCCCTCTGAGTCATGGGACAAATACAAAACACAAACACCCAAAAACTCGTAAGTGATTGATAAAGGGTTTATTGTGATTAAAAACTTCAAAGGGAGAGACGACCTTTATGACTCTTATTGTAATTCGGTAGATAAGATAGCAAGCCGTCATGACTGCATCTTCCCAGAAGTTTCTTGGTAGGTTGGAATGGAACATCATAGCTCTAGCTACTTCCATGACACGAATATTCTTTCTTTCAACTACACCATTTTGTTGAGGTGTGTATGGGCAGCTCGTTTGGGAGATTATTCCATGCTTAGCTAGGTGTTCTTTGCACTTGTGGCTTATATATTCCCCTCCATTATCCGTTCGAAGTACCTTAACATTTGTTTTGAATTGATTAGTAATGTAGTTCTGAAAATTAATGAAAGCGTCAAATACTCTATCTTTAGATGGCATTAAGGTGATCCAAGTGTATTTCGATTTTTCATCAATAAATGTTATAAAGTACTTATTATTATCTCTTGATAAACATGGGGAAGTCCCTACATCCGAGTGGACCAAATCAAAACATTTTTCGTATATGGTAAAGGACTTAGGAAATACATTTTTACAATGTTTTCCTAAAATACAAGACTCACAAACCGAGTTATTAAACAAAATATTAGGCAATATTATTTCCGAGGCACGAGAGTGAAGATGTCCCAATCTAGCTTGCCATATTGCATTAGAACTACTAGCTAAGCATGGATTAAAACTTGAGAAAGTAGGATTGCTTGAAGAATCTTCTAACATCTATAAGTCTCCTTTTGTGTTTCCTTCTCCAAGAACCTTTCCAGTCTTAGTATCCTGAAAATGGAAACTATTAGGCCCAAAGATAGCATAAGCATCAAGATCTGTAGTGGCTTTCTTAACCGATAAAAAATTCGATGTGAAAGATGGCATGTAGAAAGCTGAGGAGCACTAATTTCTTCACTCTCGTGGTCTTGACTAACCATTGGCTCCATTCCTCCTATTTCTTCTTCTTGATCATGAGCTTGGTCTTGATTACCATTATCCAAGTTGTTTGCTTCTTCTTCATTGTTATTTTAAGAATTTGGTCCATCTTGTGGGTCATGATCTTGTTACTCTTGATGAGAGTCTCTTGGAGCCGGATTTCCCATGTGATTGAGTAAGAACTCTAAGCTGGCGGCTCTATCTGAAGGAGAACGGGCTAGGTCTTTAACACTGTCCCAATTTTCCTTCTTGTCAAAATAACCCTGGTTTTCTATGAACTTTACCTCTCTTGAAACAAGGGTTCACTTCCAAATGGGATCATAGCACTTATACCCCTTTTGAGTGGTAGAATAGCCTATGAATACACATCTTGTGCTTTTGGCTTCTATTTTTGTCCCTCTGAGTCCTGGGACAAATACAAAACACAAACACCCAAAAACTCGTAAGTGATTGATAAAGGGTTTATTGTGATTAAAAACTTCAAAGGGAGAGACGACCTTTATGACTCTTATTGTAATTCGGTAGATAAGATAGCAAGCCGTCATGACTGCAACTTCCCAGAAGTTTCTTGGTAGGTTGGAATGGAACATCATAGCTCTAGCTACTTCCATGACACGAATATTCTTTCTTTCAACTACACCATTTTGTTGAGGTGTGTATGGGCAGCTCGTTTGGGAGATTATTCCATGCTTAGCTAGGTGTTCTTTGCACTTGTGGCTTGTATATTCCCCTCCATTATCCGTTCGAAGTACCTTAACATTTGTTTTGAATTGATTAATAATGTAGTTCTGAAAATTAATGAAAGCGTCAAATACTCTATCTTTAGATGGCATTAAGGTGATCCAAGTGTATTTCGATTTTTCATCAATAAATGTTACAAAGTACTTATTATTATCTCTTGATAAACATGGGGAAGTCCCTACATCCGAGTGGACCAAATCAAAACATTTTTCATCTATGGTAAAGGACTTAGGAAATACATTTTTACAATGTTTTCCTAAAATACAAGACTCACAAACCGAGTTATTAAACAAAATATTAGGCAATATTATTTCCAAGGCACGAGAGTGAAGATGTCCCAATCTTGCTTGCCATATTGCATTAGAACTACTAGCTAAGCATGGATTAAAACTTGAGAAAGTAGGATTGCTTGAAGAATCTTCTAACATCTATAAGTCTCCTTTTGTGTTTCCTTCTCCAAGAACCTTTCCGGTCTTAGTATATGAGAGTCTCTTGGAGCCGGATTTCCCATGCGATTGAGTAAGAACTCTAAGCTGGCGGCTCTATCTGAAGGAGAACGGGCTAGGTCTTTAACACTGTCCCAATTTTGCTTCTTGTCAAAATAACCCTTGTTTTCTATGAACTTTACCTCTCTTGAAACAAGGGTTCACTTCCAAATGGGATCATAGCACTTATACCCCTTTTGAGTGGTAGAATAGCCTATGAATACACATCTTGTGCTTTTGGCTTCTATTTTTGTCCCTCTGAGTCCTGGGACAAATACAAAACACAAACACCCAAAAACTCGTAAGTGATTGATAAAGGGTTTATTGTGATTAAAAACTTCAAAGGGAGAGACAACCTTTATGACTCTTATTGTAATTCGGTAGATAAGATAGCAAGCCGTCATGACTGCATCTTCCTAGAAGTTTCTTGGTAGGTTGGAATGGAACATCATAGCTCTAGCTACTTCCATGACACGAATATTCTTTCTTTCAACTACACCATTTTGTTGAGGTGTGTATGGGCAGCTCGTTTGGGAGATTATTCCATGCTTAGCTAGGTGTTCTTTGCACTTGTGGCTTGTATATTCCCCTCCATTATCCGTTTGAAGTACCTTAACATTTGTTTTGAATTGATTTATAATGTAGTTCTGAAAATTAATGAAAGCGTCAAATACTCTATCTTTAGATGGCATTAAGGTGATCCAAGTGTATTTCGATTTTTCATCAATAAATGTTACAAAGTACTTATTATTATCTCTTGATAAACATGGGGAAGTCCCTACATCTGAGTGGACCAAATCAAAATATTTTTCATATTTGGTAAAGGACTTAGGAAATACATTTTTACAATGTTTTCCTAAAATACAAGACTCACAAACCGAGTTATTAAACAAAATATTAGGCAATATTATTTCCAAGGCACGCGAGTGAGGATGTCCCAATCTAGCTTGCCATATTGCATTAGAACTACTAGCTAAGCATGGATTAAAACTTGAGAAAGTAGGATTGCTTGAAGAATCTTCTAACATCTATAAGTCTACTTTTGTATTTCCTTCTCCAAGAACCTTTCCGGTCTTAGTATCCTGAAAATGGAAACTATTAGGCCCAAAGATAGCATAAGCATCAAGATCTGTAGTGGCTCTCTTAACCGATAAAAAATTCGATGTGAAAGATGGCATGTAGAAAGCTGAGGAGCACTAATTTCTTCACTCTCATGGTCTTGACTAACCATTGGCTCCATTCCTCCTATTTCTTCTTCCTGATCATGAGCTTGGTCTTGATTACCATTATCCAAGTTGTTTGCTTCTTCTTCATTGTTTTTTTAAGAATTTGGTCCATCTTGTGGGTCATGATCTTGTTACTCTTAATGAGAGTCTCTTGGAGCCGGATTTCCCATGTGATTGAGTAAGAACTCTAAGCTGGCGGCTCTATCTGAAGGAGAAAGGGCTAGGTCTTTAGCACTGTCCCAATTTTGCTTCTTGTCAAAATAACCCTGGTTTTCTATGAACTTTACCTCTCTTGAAACAAGGGTTCACTTCCAAATGGGATCATAGCACTTATACCCCTTTTGAGTGGTAGAATAGCCTATGAATACACATCTTGTGCTTTTGGCTTCTATTTTTGTCCCTCTGAGTCATGGGACAAATACAAAACACAAACACCCAAAAACTCGTAAGTGATTGATAAAGGGTTTATTGTGATTAAAAACTTCAAAGGGAGAGACGACCTTTATGACTCTTATTGTAATTCGGTATATAAGATAGCAAGCCGTCATGACTGCATCTTCCCAGAAGTTTCTTGGTAGGTTAGAATAGAACATCATAGCTCTAGCTACTTCCATCACACGAATATTCTTTCTTTCAACTACACCATTTTGTTGAGGTGTGTATGGGCAGCTCGTTTGGGAGATTATTCCATGCTTAGCTAGGTGTTCTTTGCACTTGTGGCTTGTATATTCCCCTCCATTATCCGTTCGAAGTACCTTAACATTTGTTTTGAATTGATTAGTAATGTAGTTCTGAAAATTAATGAAAGCGTCAAATACTCTATCTTTAGACGGCATTAAGGTGATCCAAGCGTATTTCGATTTTTCATCAATAAATGTTACAAAGTACTTATTATTATCTCTTAATAAACATGGGGAAGTACCTACATCCGAGTGGACCAAATCAAAACATTTTTCATATATGGTAAAGGACTTAGGAAATACATTTTTACAATGTTTTTCTAAAATACAAGACTCACAAACCGAGTTATTAAACAAAATATTAGGCAATATTATTTCCAAGGCACGAGAGTGAAGATGTCCCAATCTAGCTTGCCATATTGCATTAGAACTACTAGCTAAGCATGGATTAAAACTTGAGAAAGTAGGATTGCTTGAAGAATCTTCTAACATCTATAAGTCTCCTTTTGTGTTTCCTTCTCCAAGAACCTTTCCGGTCTTAGTATCCTGAAAATGGAAACTATTAGGCCCAAAGATAGAATAAGCATCAAGATCTGTAGTGGCTTTCTTAACCGATAAAAAATTCGATGTGAAAGATGGCATGTAGAAAGCTGAGGTGCACTAATTTCTTCACTCTCATGGTCTTGACTAACCATTGGCTCCATTCCTCCTATTTCTTCTTCTTAATCATGAACTTGGTTTTGATTACCATTATCCTAGTTGTTTGCTTCTTCTTCATTGTTATTTTAAGAATTTGGTCCCTCTTGTGGGTCATGATCTTGTTGCTCTTGATGAGAGTCTCTTGGAGCCGGATTTCCCATGTGATTGAGTAAGAACTCTAAGCTGGCGGCTCTATCTGAAGGAGAAAGGGCTAGGTCTTTAGCACTGTCCCAATTTTGCTTCTTGTCAAAATAACCCTGGTTTTCTATGAACTTTACCTCTCTTGAAACAAGGGTTCACTTCCAAATGGGATCATAGCACTTATACCCCTTTTGAGTGGTAGAATAGCCTATGAATACACATCTTGTGCTTTTGGCTTCTATTTTTGTCCCTCTGAGTCATGGGACAAATACAAAACACAAACACCCAAAAACTCGTAAGTGATTGATAAAGGGTTTATTGTGATTAAAAACTTCAAAGGGAGAGACGACCTTTATGACTCTTATTGTAATTCGGTATATAAGATAGCAAGCCGTCATGACTGCATCTTCCCAGAAGTTTCTTGGTAGGTTAGAATAGAACATCATAGCTCTAGCTACTTCCATGACACGAATATTCTTTCTTTCAACTACACCATTTTGTTGAGGTGTGTATGGGCAGCTCGTTTGGGAGATTATTCCATGCTTAGCTAGGTGTTCTTTGCACTTGTGGCTTGTATATTCCCCTCCATTATCCGTTCGAAGTACCTTAACATTTGTTTTGAATTGATTAGTAATGTAGTTCTGAAAATTAATGAAAGCATCAAATACTCTATCTTTAGACGGCATTAAGGTGATCCAAGCGTATTTCGATTTTTCATCAATAAATGTTACAAAGTACTTATTATTATCTCTTAATAAACATGGGGAAGTACCTACATCCGAGTGGACCAAATCAAAACATTTTTCATATATGGTAAAGGACTTAGGAAATACATTTTTACAATGTTTTTCTAAAATACAAGACTCACAAACCGAGTTATTAAACAAAATATTAGGCAATATTATTTCCAAGGCACGAGAGTGAAGATGTCCCAATCTAGCTTGCCATATTGCATTAGAACTACTAGCTAAGCATGGATTAAAACTTGAGAAAGTAGGATTGCTTGAAGAATCTTCTAACATCTATAAGTCTCCTTTTGTGTTTCCTTCTCCAAGAACCTTTCCGGTCTTAGTATATGAGAGTCTCTTGGAGCCGGATTTCCCATGCGATTGAGTAAGAACTCTAAGCTGGCGGCTCTATCTGAAGGAGAACGGGCTAGGTCTTTAACACTGTCCCAATTTTGCTTCTTGTCAAAATAACCCTGGTTTTCTATGAACTTTACCTCTCTTGAAACAAGGGTTCACTTCCAAATGGGATCATAGCACTTATACCCCTTTTGAGTGGTAGAATAGCCTATGAATACACATCTTGTGCTTTTGGCTTCTATTTTTGTCCCTCTGAGTCCTGGGACAAATACAAAACACAAACACCCAAAAACTCGTAAGTGATTGATAAAGGGTTTATTGTGATTAAAAACTTCAAAGGGAGAGACAACCTTTATGACTCTTATTGTAATTCGGTAGATAAGATAGCAAGCCGTCATGACTGCATCTTCCTAGAAGTTTCTTGGTAGGTTGGAATGGAACATCATAGCTCTAGCTACTTCCATGACACGAATATTCTTTCTTTCAACTACACCATTTTGTTGAGGTGTGTATGGGCAGCTCGTTTGGGAGATTATTCCATGCTTAGCTAGGTGTTCTTTGCACTTGTGGCTTGTATATTCCCCTCCATTATCCGTTTGAAGTACCTTAACATTTGTTTTGAATTGATTTATAATGTAGTTCTGAAAATTAATGAAAGCGTCAAATACTCTATCTTTAGATGGCATTAAGGTGATCCAAGTGTATTTCGATTTTTCATCAATAAATGTTACAAAGTACTTATTATTATCTCTTGATAAACATGGGGAAGTCCCTACATCTGAGTGGACCAAATCAAAATATTTTTCATATTTGGTAAAGGACTTAGGAAATACATTTTTACAATGTTTTCCTAAAATACAAGACTCACAAACCGAGTTATTAAACAAAATATTAGGCAATATTATTTCCAAGGCACGCGAGTGAGGATGTCCCAATCTAGCTTGCCATATTGCATTAGAACTACTAGCTAAGCATGGATTAAAACTTGAGAAAGTAGGATTGCTTGAAGAATCTTCTAACATCTATAAGTCTACTTTTGTATTTCCTTCTCCAAGAACCTTTCCGGTCTTAGTATCCTGAAAATGGAAACTATTAGGCCCAAAGATAGCATAAGCATCAAGATCTGTAGTGGCTCTCTTAACCGATAAAAAATTCGATGTGAAAGATGGCATGTAGAAAGCTGAGGAGCACTAATTTCTTTACTCTCATGGTCTTGACTAACCATTGGCTCCATTCCTCCTATTTCTTCTTCCTGATCATGAGCTTGGTCTTGATTACCATTATCCAAGTTGTTTGCTTCTTCTTCATTGTTTTTTTAAGAATTTGGTCCATCTTGTGGGTCATGATCTTGTTACTCTTAATGAGAGTCTCTTGGAGCCGGATTTCCCATGTGATTGAGTAAGAACTCTAAGCTGGCGGCTCTATCTGAAGGAGAAAGGGCTAGGTCTTTAGCACTGTCCCAATTTTGCTTCTTGTCAAAATAACCCTGGTTTTCTATGAACTTTACCTCTCTTGAAACAAGGGTTCACTTCCAAATGGGATCATAGCACTTATACCCCTTTTGAGTGGTAGAATAGCCTATGAATACACATCTTGTGCTTTTGGCTTCTATTTTTGTCCCTCTGAGTCATGGGACAAATACAAAACACAAACACCCAAAAACTCGTAAGTGATTGATAAAGGGTTTATTGTGATTAAAAACTTCAAAGGGAGAGACGACCTTTATGACTCTTATTGTATTTCGGTATATAAGATAGCAAGCCGTCATGACTGCATCTTCCCAGAAGTTTCTTGGTAGGTTAGAATAGAACATCATAGCTCTAGCTACTTCCATCACACGAATATTCTTTCTTTCAACTACACCATTTTGTTGAGGTGTGTATGGGCAGCTCGTTTGGGAGATTATTCCATGCTTAGCTAGGTGTTCTTTGCACTTGTGGCTTGTATATTCCCCTCCATTATCCGTTCGAAGTACCTTAACATTTGTTTTGAATTGATTAGTAATGTAGTTCTGAAAATTAATGAAAGCGTCAAATACTCTATCTTTAGACGGCATTAAGGTGATCCAAGCGTATTTCGATTTTTCATCAATAAATGTTACAAAGTACTTATTATTATCTCTTAATAAACATGGGGAAGTACCTACATCCGAGTGGACCAAATCAAAACATTTTTCATATATGGTAAAGGACTTAGGAAATACATTTTTACAATGTTTTTCTAAAATACAAGACTCACAAACCGAGTTATTAAACAAAATATTAGGCAATATTATTTCCAAGGCACGAGAGTGAAGATGTCCCAATCTAGCTTGCCATATTGCATTAGAACTACTAGCTAAGCATGGATTAAAACTTGAGAAAGTAGGATTGCTTGAAGAATCTTCTAACATCTATAAGTCTCCTTTTGTGTTTCCTTCTCCAAGAACCTTTCCGGTCTTAGTATCCTGAAAATGGAAACTATTAGGCCCAAAGATAGAATAAGCATCAAGATCTGTAGTGGCTTTCTTAACCGATAAAAAATTCGATTTGAAAGATGGCATGTAGAAAGCTGAGGTGCACTAATTTCTTCACTCTCATGGTCTTGACTAACCATTGGCTCCATTCCTCCTATTTCTTCTTCTTGATCATGAGCTTGGTCTTGATTACCATTATTCAAGTTGTTTGCTTCTTCTTCATTGTTATTTTAAGAATTTGGTCCATCTTGTGGGTCATGATCTTGTTACTCTTGATGAGAGTCTCTTGGAGCCGGATTTCCCATGCGATTGAGTAAGAACTCTAAGCTGGCGGCTCTATCTGAAGGAGAACGGGCTAGGTCTTTAACACTGTCCCAATTTTGCTTCTTGTCAAAATAACCTTGGTTTTCTATGAACTTTACCTCTCTTGAAACAAGGGTTCACTTCCAAATGGGATCATAGCACTTATACCCCTTTTGAGTGGTAGAATAGCCTATGAATACACATCTTGTGCTTTTGGCTTCTATTTTTGTCTCTCTGAGTCCTGGGACAAATACAAAACACAAACACCCAAAAACTCATAAGTGATTAATAAAGGGTTTATTGTGATTAAAAACTTCAAAGGGAAGACGACCTTTATGACTCTTATTGTAATTCGGTAGATAAGATAGCAAGCCGTCATGACTGCAACTTCCCAGAAGTTTCTTGGTAGGTTGGAATGGAACATCATAGCTCTAGCTACTTCCACGACACGAATATTCTTTCTTTCAACTACACCATTTTGTTGAGGTGTGTATGGGCAGCTCGTTTGGGAGATTATTCCATGCTTAGCTAGGTGTTCTTTGCACTTGTGGCTTGTATATTCCCCTCCATTATCCGTTCGAAGTACCTTAACATTTGTTTTGAATTGATTAGTAATGTAGTTCTGAAAATTAATGAAAGCGTCAAATACTCTATCTTTAGACGGCATTAAGGTGATCCAAGTGTATTTCGATTTTTCATCAATAAATGTTACAAAGTACTTATTATTATCTCTTGATAAACATGGGGAAGTCCCTACATCCGAGTGGACCAAATCAAAACATTTTTCATATATGGTAAAGGACTTAGGAAATACATTTTTACAATGTTTTTCTAAAATACAAGACTCACAAACCGAGTTATTAAACAAAATATTAGGCAATATTATTTCCAAGGCACGAGAGTGAAGATGTCCCAATCTTGCTTGCCATATTGCATTAGAACTACTAGCTAAGCATGGATTAAAACTTGAGAAAGTAGGATTGCTTGAAGAATCTTCTAACATCTATAAGTCTCCTTTTGTGTTTCCTTCTCCAAGAACCTTTCCGGTCTTAGTATCCTGAAAATGGAAACTATTAGGCCCAAAGATAGCAAGCCGTCATGACTGCATCTTCCCAGAAGTTTCTTGGTATGTTGGAATGGAACATCATAGCTCTAGCTACTTCCATGACACGAATATTCTTTCTTTCAACTACACCATTTTGTTGAGGTGTGTATGGGCAGCTCGTTTGGGAGATTATTCCATGCTTAGCTAGGTGTTCTTTGCACTTGTGGCTTGTATATTCCCCTCCATTATCCGTTCGAAGTACCTTAACATTTTTTTTGAATTGATTAGTAATGTAGTTCTGAAAATTAATGAAAGCGTCAAATACTCTATCTTTAGATGGCATTAAGGTGATCCAAGTGTATTTCGATTTTTCATCAATAAATGTTATAAAGTACTTATTATTATCTCTTGATAAACATGGGGAAGTCCCTACATCCGAGTGGACCAAATCAAAACATTTTTCGTATATGGTAAAGGACTTAGGAAATACATTTTTACAATGTTTTCCTAAAATACAAGACTCACAAACCGAGTTATTAAACAAAATATTAGGCAATATTATTTCCGAGGCACGAGAGTGAAGATGTCCCAATCTAGCTTGCCATATTGCATTAGAACTACTAGCTAAGCATGGATTAAAACTTGAGAAAGTAGGATTGCTTGAAGAATCTTCTAACATCTATAAGTCTCCTTTTGTGTTTCCTTCTCCAAGAACCTTTCCAGTCTTAGTATCCTGAAAATGGAAACTATTAGGCCCAAAGATAGCATAAGCATCAAGATCTGTAGTGGCTTTCTTAACCGATAAAAAATTCGATGTGAAAGATGGCATGTAGAAAGCTGAGGAGCACTAATTTCTTCACTCTCATGGTCTTGACTAACCATTGGCTCCATTCCTCCTATTTCTTCTTCTTGATCATGAGCTTGGTCTTGATTACCATTATCCAAGTTGTTTGCTTCTTCTTCATTGTTATTTTAAGAATTTGGTCCATCTTGTGGGTCATGATCTTGTTACTCTTGATGAGAGTCTCTTGGAGCCGGATTTCCCATGTGATTGAGTAAGAACTCTAAGCTGGCGGCTCTATCTGAAGGAGAACGGGCTAGGTCTTTAACACTGTCCCAATTTTCCTTCTTGTCAAAATAACCCTGGTTTTCTATGAACTTTACCTCTCTTGAAACAAGGGTTCACTTCCAAATGGGATCATAGCACTTATACCCCTTTTGAGTGGTAGAATAGCCTATGAATACACATCTTGTGCTTTTGGCTTCTATTTTTGTCCCTCTGAGTCCTGGGACAAATACAAAACACAAACACCCAAAAACTCGTAAGTGATTGATAAAGGGTTTATTGTGATTAAAAACTTCAAAGGGAGAGACGACCTTTATGACTCTTATTGTAATTCGGTAGATAAGATAGCAAGCCGTCATGACTGCAACTTCCCAGAAGTTTCTTGGTAGGTTGGAATGGAACATCATAGCTCTAGCTACTTCCATGACACGAATATTCTTTCTTTCAACTACACCATTTTGTTGAGGTGTGTATGGGCAGCTCGTTTGGGAGATTATTCCATGCTTAGCTAGGTGTTCTTTGCACTTGTGGCTTGTATATTCCCCTCCATTATCCGTTCGAAGTACCTTAACATTTGTTTTGAATTGATTAATAATGTAGTTCTGAAAATTAATGAAAGCGTCAAATACTCTATCTTTAGATGGCATTAAGGTGATCCAAGTGTATTTCGATTTTTCATCAATAAATGTTACAAAGTACTTATTATTATCTCTTGATAAACATGGGGAAGTCCCTACATCCGAGTGGACCAAATCAAAACATTTTTCATCTATGGTAAAGGACTTAGGAAATACATTTTTACAATGTTTTCCTAAAATACAAGACTCACAAACCGAGTTATTAAACAAAATATTAGGCAATATTATTTCCAAGGCACGAGAGTGAAGATGTCCCAATCTTGCTTGCCATATTGCATTAGAACTACTAGCTAAGCATGGATTAAAACTTGAGAAAGTAGGATTGCTTGAAGAATCTTCTAACATCTATAAGTCTCCTTTTGTGTTTCCTTCTCCAAGAACCTTTCCGGTCTTAGTATATGAGAGTCTCTTGGAGCCGGATTTCCCATGCGATTGAGTAAGAACTCTAAGCTGGCGGCTCTATCTGAAGGAGAACGGGCTAGGTCTTTAACACTGTCCCAATTTTGCTTCTTGTCAAAATAACCCTTGTTTTCTATGAACTTTACCTCTCTTGAAACAAGGGTTCACTTCCAAATGGGATCATAGCACTTATACCCCTTTTGAGTGGTAGAATAGCCTATGAATACACATCTTGTGCTTTTGGCTTCTATTTTTGTCCCTCTGAGTCCTGGGACAAATACAAAACACAAACACCCAAAAACTCGTAAGTGATTGATAAAGGGTTTATTGTGATTAAAAACTTCAAAGGGAGAGACAACCTTTATGACTCTTATTGTAATTCGGTAGATAAGATAGCAAGCCGTCATGACTGCATCTTCCTAGAAGTTTCTTGGTAGGTTGGAATGGAACATCATAGCTCTAGCTACTTCCATGACACGAATATTCTTTCTTTCAACTACACCATTTTGTTGAGGTGTGTATGGGCAGCTCGTTTGGGAGATTATTCCATGCTTAGCTAGGTGTTCTTTGCACTTGTGGCTTGTATATTCCCCTCCATTATCCGTTTGAAGTACCTTAACATTTGTTTTGAATTGATTTATAATGTAGTTCTGAAAATTAATGAAAGCGTCAAATACTCTATCTTTAGATGGCATTAAGGTGATCCAAGTGTATTTCGATTTTTCATCAATAAATGTTACAAAGTACTTATTATTATCTCTTGATAAACATGGGGAAGTCCCTACATCTGAGTGGACCAAATCAAAATATTTTTCATATTTGGTAAAGGACTTAGGAAATACATTTTTACAATGTTTTCCTAAAATACAAGACTCACAAACCGAGTTATTAAACAAAATATTAGGCAATATTATTTCCAAGGCACGCGAGTGAGGATGTCCCAATCTAGCTTGCCATATTGCATTAGAACTACTAGCTAAGCATGGATTAAAACTTGAGAAAGTAGGATTGCTTGAAGAATCTTCTAACATCTATAAGTCTACTTTTGTATTTCCTTCTCCAAGAACCTTTCCGGTCTTAGTATCCTGAAAATGGAAACTATTAGGCCCAAAGATAGCATAAGCATCAAGATCTGTAGTGGCTCTCTTAACCGATAAAAAATTCGATGTGAAAGATGGCATGTAGAAAGCTGAGGAGCACTAATTTCTTCACTCTCATGGTCTTGACTAACCATTGGCTCCATTCCTCCTATTTCTTCTTCCTGATCATGAGCTTGGTCTTGATTACCATTATCCAAGTTGTTTGCTTCTTCTTCATTGTTTTTTTAAGAATTTGGTCCATCTTGTGGGTCATGATCTTGTTACTCTTAATGAGAGTCTCTTGGAGCCGGATTTCCCATGTGATTGAGTAAGAACTCTAAGCTGGCGGCTCTATCTGAAGGAGAAAGGGCTAGGTCTTTAGCACTGTCCCAATTTTGCTTCTTGTCAAAATAACCCTGGTTTTCTATGAACTTTACCTCTCTTGAAACAAGGGTTCACTTCCAAATGGGATCATAGCACTTATACCCCTTTTGAGTGGTAGAATAGCCTATGAATACACATCTTGTGCTTTTGGCTTCTATTTTTGTCCCTCTGAGTCATGGGACAAATACAAAACACAAACACCCAAAAACTCGTAAGTGATTGATAAAGGGTTTATTGTGATTAAAAACTTCAAAGGGAGAGACGACCTTTATGACTCTTATTGTAATTCGGTATATAAGATAGCAAGCCGTCATGACTGCATCTTCCCAGAAGTTTCTTGGTAGGTTAGAATAGAACATCATAGCTCTAGCTACTTCCATCACACGAATATTCTTTCTTTCAACTACACCATTTTGTTGAGGTGTGTATGGGCAGCTCGTTTGGGAGATTATTCCATGCTTAGCTAGGTGTTCTTTGCACTTGTGGCTTGTATATTCCCCTCCATTATCCGTTCGAAGTACCTTAACATTTGTTTTGAATTGATTAGTAATGTAGTTCTGAAAATTAATGAAAGCGTCAAATACTCTATCTTTAGACGGCATTAAGGTGATCCAAGCGTATTTCGATTTTTCATCAATAAATGTTACAAAGTACTTATTATTATCTCTTAATAAACATGGGGAAGTACCTACATCCGAGTGGACCAAATCAAAACATTTTTCATATATGGTAAAGGACTTAGGAAATACATTTTTACAATGTTTTTCTAAAATACAAGACTCACAAACCGAGTTATTAAACAAAATATTAGGCAATATTATTTCCAAGGCACGAGAGTGAAGATGTCCCAATCTAGCTTGCCATATTGCATTAGAACTACTAGCTAAGCATGGATTAAAACTTGAGAAAGTAGGATTGCTTGAAGAATCTTCTAACATCTATAAGTCTCCTTTTGTGTTTCCTTCTCCAAGAACCTTTCCGGTCTTAGTATCCTGAAAATGGAAACTATTAGGCCCAAAGATAGAATAAGCATCAAGATCTGTAGTGGCTTTCTTAACCGATAAAAAATTCGATGTGAAAGATGGCATGTAGAAAGCTGAGGTGCACTAATTTCTTCACTCTCATGGTCTTGACTAACCATTGGCTCCATTCCTCCTATTTCTTCTTCTTAATCATGAACTTGGTTTTGATTACCATTATCCTAGTTGTTTGCTTCTTCTTCATTGTTATTTTAAGAATTTGGTCCCTCTTGTGGGTCATGATCTTGTTGCTCTTGATGAGAGTCTCTTGGAGCCGGATTTCCCATGTGATTGAGTAAGAACTCTAAGCTGGCGGCTCTATCTGAAGGAGAAAGGGCTAGGTCTTTAGCACTGTCCCAATTTTGCTTCTTGTCAAAATAACCCTGGTTTTCTATGAACTTTACCTCTCTTGAAACAAGGGTTCACTTCCAAATGGGATCATAGCACTTATACCCCTTTTGAGTGGTAGAATAGCCTATGAATACACATCTTGTGCTTTTGGCTTCTATTTTTGTCCCTCTGAGTCATGGGACAAATACAAAACACAAACACCCAAAAACTCGTAAGTGATTGATAAAGGGTTTATTGTGATTAAAAACTTCAAAGGGAGAGACGACCTTTATGACTCTTATTGTAATTCGGTATATAAGATAGCAAGCCGTCATGACTGCATCTTCCCAGAAGTTTCTTGGTAGGTTAGAATAGAACATCATAGCTCTAGCTACTTCCATGACACGAATATTCTTTCTTTCAACTACACCATTTTGTTGAGGTGTGTATGGGCAGCTCGTTTGGGAGATTATTCCATGCTTAGCTAGGTGTTCTTTGCACTTGTGGCTTGTATATTCCCCTCCATTATCCGTTCGAAGTACCTTAACATTTGTTTTGAATTGATTAGTAATGTAGTTCTGAAAATTAATGAAAGCATCAAATACTCTATCTTTAGACGGCATTAAGGTGATCCAAGCGTATTTCGATTTTTCATCAATAAATGTTACAAAGTACTTATTATTATCTCTTAATAAACATGGGGAAGTACCTACATCCGAGTGGACCAAATCAAAACATTTTTCATATATGGTAAAGGACTTAGGAAATACATTTTTACAATGTTTTTCTAAAATACAAGACTCACAAACCGAGTTATTAAACAAAATATTAGGCAATATTATTTCCAAGGCACGAGAGTGAAGATGTCCCAATCTAGCTTGCCATATTGCATTAGAACTACTAGCTAAGCATGGATTAAAACTTGAGAAAGTAGGATTGCTTGAAGAATCTTCTAACATCTATAAGTCTCCTTTTGTGTTTCCTTCTCCAAAAACCTTTCCGGTCTTAGTATATGAGAGTCTCTTGGAGCCAGATTTCCCATGTGATTGAGTAAGAACTCTAAGCTGGCGGCCCTATATGAAGGAGAACGGGCTAGGTCTTTAACACTGTCCCAATTTTGCTTCTTGTCAAAATAACCCTGGTTTTCTATGAACTTTACCTCTCTTGAAACAAGGGTTCACTTCCAAATGGGATCATAGCACTTATACCCCTTTTGAGTGGTAGAATAGCCTATGAATACACATCTTGTGCTTTTGGCTTCTATTTTTGTCCCTCTGAGTCCTGGGACAAATACAAAACACAAACACCCCAAAACTCGTAAGTGATTGATAAAGGGTTTATTGTGATTAAAAACTTCAAAGGGAGAGACGACCTTTATGACTCTTATTGTAATTCGGTAGATAAGATAGCAGGCCGTCATGACTGCATCTCCCCAGAAGTTTCTTGGTAGGTTGGAATGGAACATCATAGCTCTAGCTACTTCCATGACACGAATATTCTTTCTTTCAACTACACCATTTTGTTGAGGTGTGTATGGGCAGCTCGTTTGGGAGATTATTCCATGCTTAGCTAGGTGTTCTTTGCACTTGTGGCTTGTATATTCCCCTCTATTATCCGTTCGAAGTACCTTAACATTTGTTTTGAATTGATTAGTAATGTAGTTCTAAAAATTAATGAAAGCGTCAAATACTCTATCTTTAGATGGCATTAAGGTGATCCAAGTGTATTTCGATTTTTCATCAATAAATGTTATAAAGTACTTATTATTATCTCTTGATAAACATGGGGAAGTCCCTACATCCGAGTGGACCAAATCAAAACATTTTTCGTATATGGTAAAGGACTAAGGAAATACATTTTTACAATGTTTTCCTAAAATACAAGACTCACAAACCGAGTTATTAAACAAAATATTAGGCAATATTATTTCCAAGGCACGCGAGTGAGGATGTCCCAATCTAGCTTGCCATATTGCATTAGAACTACTAGCTAAGCATGGATTAAAACTTGAGAAAGTAGAATTGCTTGAAGAATCTTCTAACATCTATAAGTCTCCTTTTGTATTTCCTTCTCCAAGAACCTTTCCGGTCTTAGTATCCTGAAAATGGAAACTATTAGGCCCAAAGATAGCATAAGCATCAAGATCTGTAGTGGCTCTCTTCACCGATAAAAAATTCGATGTGAAAGATGGCATGTAGAAAGCTGAGGAGCACTAATTTCTTCACTCTCATGGTCTTGACTAACCATTGGCTCCATTCCTCCTATTTCTTCTTCTTGATCATGAGCTTGGTCTTGATTACCATTATCCAAGTTGTTTGCTTCTTCTTCATTGTTTTTTTAAGAATTTGGTCCATCTTGTGGGTCATGATCTTGTTACTCTTAATGAGAGTCTCTTGGAGCCGGATTTCCCATGTGATTGAGTAAGAACTCTAAGCTGGCGGCTCTATCTGAAGGAGAACGGGCTAGGTCTTTAGCACTGTCCCAATTTTGCTTCTTGTCAAAATAACCCTGGTTTTCTATGAACTTTACCTCTCTTGAAACAAGGGTTCACTTCCAAATGGGA
Source organism: Cardamine chenopodiifolia (assembly GCA_963922655.1). Lineage (NCBI taxonomy): Eukaryota > Viridiplantae > Streptophyta > Magnoliopsida > Brassicales > Brassicaceae > Cardamine > Cardamine chenopodiifolia. The sequence goes on from OZ000479.1 coordinate 6,246,287, forward strand.
TCATAGCACTTATACCCCTTTTGAGTGGTAGAATAGCCTATGAATACACATCTTGTGCTTTTGGCTTCTATTTTTGTCCCTCTGAGTCATGGGACAAATACAAAACACAAACACCCAAAAACTCGTAAGTGATTGATAAAGGGTTTATTGTGATTAAAAACTTCAAAGGGAGAGACGACCTTTATGACTCTTATTGTAATTCGGTAGATAAGATAGCAAGCCGTCATGACTGCATCTTCCCAGAAGTTTCTTGGTAGGTTGGAATGGAACATCATAGCTCTAGCTACTTCCATGACACGAATATTCTTTCTTTCAACTACACCATTTTGTTGAGGTGTGTATGGGCAGCTCGTTTGGGAGATTATTCCATGCTTAGCTAGGTGTTCTTTGCACTTGTGGCTTATATATTCCCCTCCATTATCCGTTCGAAGTACCTTAACATTTGTTTTGAATTGATTAGTAATGTAGTTCTGAAAATTAATGAAAGCGTCAAATACTCTATCTTTAGATGGCATTAAGGTGATCCAAGTGTATTTCGATTTTTCATCAATAAATGTTATAAAGTACTTATTATTATCTCTTGATAAACATGGGGAAGTCCCTACATCCGAGTGGACCAAATCAAAACATTTTTCGTATATGGTAAAGGACTTAGGAAATACATTTTTACAATGTTTTCCTAAAATACAAGACTCACAAACCGAGTTATTAAACAAAATATTAGGCAATATTATTTCCGAGGCACGAGAGTGAAGATGTCCCAATCTAGCTTGCCATATTGCATTAGAACTACTAGCTAAGCATGGATTAAAACTTGAGAAAGTAGGATTGCTTGAAGAATCTTCTAACATCTATAAGTCTCCTTTTGTGTTTCCTTCTCCAAGAACCTTTCCAGTCTTAGTATCCTGAAAATGGAAACTATTAGGCCCAAAGATAGCATAAGCATCAAGATCTGTAGTGGCTTTCTTAACCGATAAAAAATTCGATGTGAAAGATGGCATGTAGAAAGCTGAGGAGCACTAATTTCTTCACTCTCATGGTCTTGACTAACCATTGGCTCCATTCCTCCTATTTCTTCTTCTTGATCATGAGCTTGGTCTTGATTACCATTATCCAAGTTGTTTGCTTCTTCTTCATTGTTATTTTAAGAATTTGGTCCATCTTGTGGGTCATGATCTTGTTACTCTTGATGAGAGTCTCTTGGAGCCGGATTTCCCATGTGATTGAGTAAGAACTCTAAGCTGGCGGCTCTATCTGAAGGAGAACGGGCTAGGTCTTTAACACTGTCCCAATTTTCCTTCTTGTCAAAATAACCCTGGTTTTCTATGAACTTTACCTCTCTTGAAACAAGGGTTCACTTCCAAATGGGATCATAGCACTTATACCCCTTTTGAGTGGTAGAATAGCCTATGAATACACATCTTGTGCTTTTGGCTTCTATTTTTGTCCCTCTGAGTCCTGGGACAAATACAAAACACAAACACCCAAAAACTCGTAAGTGATTGATAAAGGGTTTATTGTGATTAAAAACTTCAAAGGGAGAGACGACCTTTATGACTCTTATTGTAATTCGGTAGATAAGATAGCAAGCCGTCATGACTGCAACTTCCCAGAAGTTTCTTGGTAGGTTGGAATGGAACATCATAGCTCTAGCTACTTCCATGACACGAATATTCTTTCTTTCAACTACACCATTTTGTTGAGGTGTGTATGGGCAGCTCGTTTGGGAGATTATTCCATGCTTAGCTAGGTGTTCTTTGCACTTGTGGCTTGTATATTCCCCTCCATTATCCGTTCGAAGTACCTTAACATTTGTTTTGAATTGATTAATAATGTAGTTCTGAAAATTAATGAAAGCGTCAAATACTCTATCTTTAGATGGCATTAAGGTGATCCAAGTGTATTTCGATTTTTCATCAATAAATGTTACAAAGTACTTATTATTATCTCTTGATAAACATGGGGAAGTCCCTACATCCGAGTGGACCAAATCAAAACATTTTTCATCTATGGTAAAGGACTTAGGAAATACATTTTTACAATGTTTTCCTAAAATACAAGACTCACAAACCGAGTTATTAAACAAAATATTAGGCAATATTATTTCCAAGGCACGAGAGTGAAGATGTCCCAATCTTGCTTGCCATATTGCATTAGAACTACTAGCTAAGCATGGATTAAAACTTGAGAAAGTAGGATTGCTTGAAGAATCTTCTAACATCTATAAGTCTCCTTTTGTGTTTCCTTCTCCAAGAACCTTTCCGGTCTTAGTATATGAGAGTCTCTTGGAGCCGGATTTCCCATGCGATTGAGTAAGAACTCTAAGCTGGCGGCTCTATCTGAAGGAGAACGGGCTAGGTCTTTAACACTGTCCCAATTTTGCTTCTTGTCAAAATAACCCTTGTTTTCTATGAACTTTACCTCTCTTGAAACAAGGGTTCACTTCCAAATGGGATCATAGCACTTATACCCCTTTTGAGTGGTAGAATAGCCTATGAATACACATCTTGTGCTTTTGGCTTCTATTTTTGTCCCTCTGAGTCCTGGGACAAATACAAAACACAAACACCCAAAAACTCGTAAGTGATTGATAAAGGGTTTATTGTGATTAAAAACTTCAAAGGGAGAGACAACCTTTATGACTCTTATTGTAATTCGGTAGATAAGATAGCAAGCCGTCATGACTGCATCTTCCTAGAAGTTTCTTGGTAGGTTGGAATGGAACATCATAGCTCTAGCTACTTCCATGACACGAATATTCTTTCTTTCAACTACACCATTTTGTTGAGGTGTGTATGGGCAGCTCGTTTGGGAGATTATTCCATGCTTAGCTAGGTGTTCTTTGCACTTGTGGCTTGTATATTCCCCTCCATTATCCGTTTGAAGTACCTTAACATTTGTTTTGAATTGATTTATAATGTAGTTCTGAAAATTAATGAAAGCGTCAAATACTCTATCTTTAGATGGCATTAAGGTGATCCAAGTGTATTTCGATTTTTCATCAATAAATGTTACAAAGTACTTATTATTATCTCTTGATAAACATGGGGAAGTCCCTACATCTGAGTGGACCAAATCAAAATATTTTTCATATTTGGTAAAGGACTTAGGAAATACATTTTTACAATGTTTTCCTAAAATACAAGACTCACAAACCGAGTTATTAAACAAAATATTAGGCAATATTATTTCCAAGGCACGCGAGTGAGGATGTCCCAATCTAGCTTGCCATATTGCATTAGAACTACTAGCTAAGCATGGATTAAAACTTGAGAAAGTAGGATTGCTTGAAGAATCTTCTAACATCTATAAGTCTACTTTTGTATTTCCTTCTCCAAGAACCTTTCCGGTCTTAGTATCCTGAAAATGGAAACTATTAGGCCCAAAGATAGCATAAGCATCAAGATCTGTAGTGGCTCTCTTAACCGATAAAAAATTCGATGTGAAAGATGGCATGTAGAAAGCTGAGGAGCACTAATTTCTTCACTCTCATGGTCTTGACTAACCATTGGCTCCATTCCTCCTATTTCTTCTTCCTGATCATGAGCTTGGTCTTGATTACCATTATCCAAGTTGTTTGCTTCTTCTTCATTGTTTTTTTAAGAATTTGGTCCATCTTGTGGGTCATGATCTTGTTACTCTTAATGAGAGTCTCTTGGAGCCGGATTTCCCATGTGATTGAGTAAGAACTCTAAGCTGGCGGCTCTATCTGAAGGAGAAAGGGCTAGGTCTTTAGCACTGTCCCAATTTTGCTTCTTGTCAAAATAACCCTGGTTTTCTATGAACTTTACCTCTCTTGAAACAAGGGTTCACTTCCAAATGGGATCATAGCACTTATACCCCTTTTGAGTGGTAGAATAGCCTATGAATACACATCTTGTGCTTTTGGCTTCTATTTTTGTCCCTCTGAGTCATGGGACAAATACAAAACACAAACACCCAAAAACTCGTAAGTGATTGATAAAGGGTTTATTGTGATTAAAAACTTCAAAGGGAGAGACGACCTTTATGACTCTTATTGTAATTCGGTATATAAGATAGCAAGCCGTCATGACTGCATCTTCCCAGAAGTTTCTTGGTAGGTTAGAATAGAACATCATAGCTCTAGCTACTTCCATCACACGAATATTCTTTCTTTCAACTACACCATTTTGTTGAGGTGTGTATGGGCAGCTCGTTTGGGAGATTATTCCATGCTTAGCTAGGTGTTCTTTGCACTTGTGGCTTGTATATTCCCCTCCATTATCCGTTCGAAGTACCTTAACATTTGTTTTGAATTGATTAGTAATGTAGTTCTGAAAATTAATGAAAGCGTCAAATACTCTATCTTTAGACGGCATTAAGGTGATCCAAGCGTATTTCGATTTTTCATCAATAAATGTTACAAAGTACTTATTATTATCTCTTAATAAACATGGGGAAGTACCTACATCCGAGTGGACCAAATCAAAACATTTTTCATATATGGTAAAGGACTTAGGAAATACATTTTTACAATGTTTTTCTAAAATACAAGACTCACAAACCGAGTTATTAAACAAAATATTAGGCAATATTATTTCCAAGGCACGAGAGTGAAGATGTCCCAATCTAGCTTGCCATATTGCATTAGAACTACTAGCTAAGCATGGATTAAAACTTGAGAAAGTAGGATTGCTTGAAGAATCTTCTAACATCTATAAGTCTCCTTTTGTGTTTCCTTCTCCAAGAACCTTTCCGGTCTTAGTATCCTGAAAATGGAAACTATTAGGCCCAAAGATAGAATAAGCATCAAGATCTGTAGTGGCTTTCTTAACCGATAAAAAATTCGATGTGAAAGATGGCATGTAGAAAGCTGAGGTGCACTAATTTCTTCACTCTCATGGTCTTGACTAACCATTGGCTCCATTCCTCCTATTTCTTCTTCTTAATCATGAACTTGGTTTTGATTACCATTATCCTAGTTGTTTGCTTCTTCTTCATTGTTATTTTAAGAATTTGGTCCCTCTTGTGGGTCATGATCTTGTTGCTCTTGATGAGAGTCTCTTGGAGCCGGATTTCCCATGTGATTGAGTAAGAACTCTAAGCTGGCGGCTCTATCTGAAGGAGAAAGGGCTAGGTCTTTAGCACTGTCCCAATTTTGCTTCTTGTCAAAATAACCCTGGTTTTCTATGAACTTTACCTCTCTTGAAACAAGGGTTCACTTCCAAATGGGATCATAGCACTTATACCCCTTTTGAGTGGTAGAATAGCCTATGAATACACATCTTGTGCTTTTGGCTTCTATTTTTGTCCCTCTGAGTCATGGGACAAATACAAAACACAAACACCCAAAAACTCGTAAGTGATTGATAAAGGGTTTATTGTGATTAAAAACTTCAAAGGGAGAGACGACCTTTATGACTCTTATTGTAATTCGGTATATAAGATAGCAAGCCGTCATGACTGCATCTTCCCAGAAGTTTCTTGGTAGGTTAGAATAGAACATCATAGCTCTAGCTACTTCCATGACACGAATATTCTTTCTTTCAACTACACCATTTTGTTGAGGTGTGTATGGGCAGCTCGTTTGGGAGATTATTCCATGCTTAGCTAGGTGTTCTTTGCACTTGTGGCTTGTATATTCCCCTCCATTATCCGTTCGAAGTACCTTAACATTTGTTTTGAATTGATTAGTAATGTAGTTCTGAAAATTAATGAAAGCATCAAATACTCTATCTTTAGACGGCATTAAGGTGATCCAAGCGTATTTCGATTTTTCATCAATAAATGTTACAAAGTACTTATTATTATCTCTTAATAAACATGGGGAAGTACCTACATCCGAGTGGACCAAATCAAAACATTTTTCATATATGGTAAAGGACTTAGGAAATACATTTTTACAATGTTTTTCTAAAATACAAGACTCACAAACCGAGTTATTAAACAAAATATTAGGCAATATTATTTCCAAGGCACGAGAGTGAAGATGTCCCAATCTAGCTTGCCATATTGCATTAGAACTACTAGCTAAGCATGGATTAAAACTTGAGAAAGTAGGATTGCTTGAAGAATCTTCTAACATCTATAAGTCTCCTTTTGTGTTTCCTTCTCCAAGAACCTTTCCGGTCTTAGTATATGAGAGTCTCTTGGAGCCGGATTTCCCATGCGATTGAGTAAGAACTCTAAGCTGGCGGCTCTATCTGAAGGAGAACGGGCTAGGTCTTTAACACTGTCCCAATTTTGCTTCTTGTCAAAATAACCCTGGTTTTCTATGAACTTTACCTCTCTTGAAACAAGGGTTCACTTCCAAATGGGATCATAGCACTTATACCCCTTTTGAGTGGTAGAATAGCCTATGAATACACATCTTGTGCTTTTGGCTTCTATTTTTGTCCCTCTGAGTCCTGGGACAAATACAAAACACAAACACCCAAAAACTCGTAAGTGATTGATAAAGGGTTTATTGTGATTAAAAACTTCAAAGGGAGAGACAACCTTTATGACTCTTATTGTAATTCGGTAGATAAGATAGCAAGCCGTCATGACTGCATCTTCCTAGAAGTTTCTTGGTAGGTTGGAATGGAACATCATAGCTCTAGCTACTTCCATGACACGAATATTCTTTCTTTCAACTACACCATTTTGTTGAGGTGTGTATGGGCAGCTCGTTTGGGAGATTATTCCATGCTTAGCTAGGTGTTCTTTGCACTTGTGGCTTGTATATTCCCCTCCATTATCCGTTTGAAGTACCTTAACATTTGTTTTGAATTGATTTATAATGTAGTTCTGAAAATTAATGAAAGCGTCAAATACTCTATCTTTAGATGGCATTAAGGTGATCCAAGTGTATTTCGATTTTTCATCAATAAATGTTACAAAGTACTTATTATTATCTCTTGATAAACATGGGGAAGTCCCTACATCTGAGTGGACCAAATCAAAATATTTTTCATATTTGGTAAAGGACTTAGGAAATACATTTTTACAATGTTTTCCTAAAATACAAGACTCACAAACCGAGTTATTAAACAAAATATTAGGCAATATTATTTCCAAGGCACGCGAGTGAGGATGTCCCAATCTAGCTTGCCATATTGCATTAGAACTACTAGCTAAGCATGGATTAAAACTTGAGAAAGTAGGATTGCTTGAAGAATCTTCTAACATCTATAAGTCTACTTTTGTATTTCCTTCTCCAAGAACCTTTCCGGTCTTAGTATCCTGAAAATGGAAACTATTAGGCCCAAAGATAGCATAAGCATCAAGATCTGTAGTGGCTCTCTTAACCGATAAAAAATTCGATGTGAAAGATGGCATGTAGAAAGCTGAGGAGCACTAATTTCTTTACTCTCATGGTCTTGACTAACCATTGGCTCCATTCCTCCTATTTCTTCTTCCTGATCATGAGCTTGGTCTTGATTACCATTATCCAAGTTGTTTGCTTCTTCTTCATTGTTTTTTTAAGAATTTGGTCCATCTTGTGGGTCATGATCTTGTTACTCTTAATGAGAGTCTCTTGGAGCCGGATTTCCCATGTGATTGAGTAAGAACTCTAAGCTGGCGGCTCTATCTGAAGGAGAAAGGGCTAGGTCTTTAGCACTGTCCCAATTTTGCTTCTTGTCAAAATAACCCTGGTTTTCTATGAACTTTACCTCTCTTGAAACAAGGGTTCACTTCCAAATGGGATCATAGCACTTATACCCCTTTTGAGTGGTAGAATAGCCTATGAATACACATCTTGTGCTTTTGGCTTCTATTTTTGTCCCTCTGAGTCATGGGACAAATACAAAACACAAACACCCAAAAACTCGTAAGTGATTGATAAAGGGTTTATTGTGATTAAAAACTTCAAAGGGAGAGACGACCTTTATGACTCTTATTGTATTTCGGTATATAAGATAGCAAGCCGTCATGACTGCATCTTCCCAGAAGTTTCTTGGTAGGTTAGAATAGAACATCATAGCTCTAGCTACTTCCATCACACGAATATTCTTTCTTTCAACTACACCATTTTGTTGAGGTGTGTATGGGCAGCTCGTTTGGGAGATTATTCCATGCTTAGCTAGGTGTTCTTTGCACTTGTGGCTTGTATATTCCCCTCCATTATCCGTTCGAAGTACCTTAACATTTGTTTTGAATTGATTAGTAATGTAGTTCTGAAAATTAATGAAAGCGTCAAATACTCTATCTTTAGACGGCATTAAGGTGATCCAAGCGTATTTCGATTTTTCATCAATAAATGTTACAAAGTACTTATTATTATCTCTTAATAAACATGGGGAAGTACCTACATCCGAGTGGACCAAATCAAAACATTTTTCATATATGGTAAAGGACTTAGGAAATACATTTTTACAATGTTTTTCTAAAATACAAGACTCACAAACCGAGTTATTAAACAAAATATTAGGCAATATTATTTCCAAGGCACGAGAGTGAAGATGTCCCAATCTAGCTTGCCATATTGCATTAGAACTACTAGCTAAGCATGGATTAAAACTTGAGAAAGTAGGATTGCTTGAAGAATCTTCTAACATCTATAAGTCTCCTTTTGTGTTTCCTTCTCCAAGAACCTTTCCGGTCTTAGTATCCTGAAAATGGAAACTATTAGGCCCAAAGATAGAATAAGCATCAAGATCTGTAGTGGCTTTCTTAACCGATAAAAAATTCGATTTGAAAGATGGCATGTAGAAAGCTGAGGTGCACTAATTTCTTCACTCTCATGGTCTTGACTAACCATTGGCTCCATTCCTCCTATTTCTTCTTCTTGATCATGAGCTTGGTCTTGATTACCATTATTCAAGTTGTTTGCTTCTTCTTCATTGTTATTTTAAGAATTTGGTCCATCTTGTGGGTCATGATCTTGTTACTCTTGATGAGAGTCTCTTGGAGCCGGATTTCCCATGCGATTGAGTAAGAACTCTAAGCTGGCGGCTCTATCTGAAGGAGAACGGGCTAGGTCTTTAACACTGTCCCAATTTTGCTTCTTGTCAAAATAACCTTGGTTTTCTATGAACTTTACCTCTCTTGAAACAAGGGTTCACTTCCAAATGGGATCATAGCACTTATACCCCTTTTGAGTGGTAGAATAGCCTATGAATACACATCTTGTGCTTTTGGCTTCTATTTTTGTCTCTCTGAGTCCTGGGACAAATACAAAACACAAACACCCAAAAACTCATAAGTGATTAATAAAGGGTTTATTGTGATTAAAAACTTCAAAGGGAAGACGACCTTTATGACTCTTATTGTAATTCGGTAGATAAGATAGCAAGCCGTCATGACTGCAACTTCCCAGAAGTTTCTTGGTAGGTTGGAATGGAACATCATAGCTCTAGCTACTTCCACGACACGAATATTCTTTCTTTCAACTACACCATTTTGTTGAGGTGTGTATGGGCAGCTCGTTTGGGAGATTATTCCATGCTTAGCTAGGTGTTCTTTGCACTTGTGGCTTGTATATTCCCCTCCATTATCCGTTCGAAGTACCTTAACATTTGTTTTGAATTGATTAGTAATGTAGTTCTGAAAATTAATGAAAGCGTCAAATACTCTATCTTTAGACGGCATTAAGGTGATCCAAGTGTATTTCGATTTTTCATCAATAAATGTTACAAAGTACTTATTATTATCTCTTGATAAACATGGGGAAGTCCCTACATCCGAGTGGACCAAATCAAAACATTTTTCATATATGGTAAAGGACTTAGGAAATACATTTTTACAATGTTTTTCTAAAATACAAGACTCACAAACCGAGTTATTAAACAAAATATTAGGCAATATTATTTCCAAGGCACGAGAGTGAAGATGTCCCAATCTTGCTTGCCATATTGCATTAGAACTACTAGCTAAGCATGGATTAAAACTTGAGAAAGTAGGATTGCTTGAAGAATCTTCTAACATCTATAAGTCTCCTTTTGTGTTTCCTTCTCCAAGAACCTTTCCGGTCTTAGTATCCTGAAAATGGAAACTATTAGGCCCAAAGATAGCAAGCCGTCATGACTGCATCTTCCCAGAAGTTTCTTGGTAGGTTGGAATGGAACATCATAGCTCTAGCTACTTCCATGACACGAATATTCTTTCTTTCAACTACACCATTTTGTTGAGGTGTGTATGGGCAGCTCGTTTGGGAGATTATTCCATGCTTAGCTAGGTGTTCTTTGCACTTGTGGCTTGTATATTCCCCTCCATTATCCGTTCGAAGTACCTTAACATTTTTTTTGAATTGATTAGTAATGTAGTTCTGAAAATTAATGAAAGCGTCAAATACTCTATCTTTAGATGGCATTAAGGTGATCCAAGTGTATTTCGATTTTTCATCAATAAATGTTACAAAGTACTTATTATTATCTCTTGATAAACATGGGGAAGTCCCTACATCCGAGTGGACCAAATCAAAACATTTTTCATATTTGGTAAAGGACTTAGGTATTAATCAAGCTTATCATCAAGGGAGCTTAGGGAAGATGGTTGGATTTGGGTGTCCGTACAAGTCCGTACGGATCCGTACAAGTCCGTACAAGTCCGTACGGATCTGTACAAGGCCGTACAAGACCTTACAACCTTAGCGAACCTCCGGAACATTTGAGGAAGCCTTCGAGAGTCTTCTAGAAGCTTGGAAACGTTTGGACCATGCACCAAGCCACTTGAGTGTCCAGGTGCATTGGCACCTTGTCCTTGGTCTTCCTTCTTATCCATTTGGTCAAGGAAGGGGCTGGAAACAGGCTGGCATGGTCAAGGACGCCCAAAGACTACACTCCTATTGGCTGGTTCAAATTAAAGTTAAACCTAGGTTCCCTTGTAATTCTCCTATAAATATGCTATGTATTTCATAAAGATCAATAAGAAATTCTTCTCTAATATTATACTATGGTGTTTCTTCTAGTTTATCTCAAAAGCTCTCATTTATAATCTCTAAAATCTAACATGGTATCAGAGCATTGATCTTGCTCCTATCTATTCTGCTTTATTCTTGGTTATTCTCCATCATTCTCCATCATTCTCCATCATTTCTCCATCATTTCTCCATCATTTCTCCATCAGTTCTTGTCATTTCTACTCATTCTCCACGTTTTTCTTCTTTATTTTCTCCTTTCTCACGCTGCTAGCTTCATTTCTCTCTGAGAGAAATTCCTCAAATCCATTGGTGCTGAGTTGAGAAAGTTGCTAGCTTTGTGATTTTCACTTCATTTTCTTCCTTTCACGTTGCTAGCCTCATTTCTCTCTGAGAGAAATTCCTCAAATCCATTGGTGCTGAGTTGAGAAAGTTGCTAGCTTTGTGATTAAACACCAAGAAAATCATGGAAAATCTAAAAACCATGATCATTCTGGTTACCCTCAAAGGGAATAATTACTTGCTGTGGTCAAGAACAACTAAGACTGCTTTGTGTGGAAGAGGTTTGTGGAGACACATTGAGATCACACAAAACCCTAAAGAAGACACACAAGATGAAGAAAATGAGACCAAGACCGAGGAGGAAATCAAATGGTTTCAAGAAGACCAAACGGTTTTGGGTCTCCTTCAAAACTCACTAGACCCATCAATCCTAGAGGCATACTCCTATTGTGACACTGCAAAGGAGCTTTGGGATACACTAAAGAATGTCTATGGGAACATCTCCAACTTGACCCGGGTCTTCGAAGTAAAAAGGGCAATCAACAATCTCAATCAAGAGGATCTAGAATTTACTCAACACTTTGGGAAATTTAGATCTCTTTGGGCTGAATTAGAGATGTTACGTCCAAGCACAAAGGATTTTTCAATCATTGAAGAAAGAAGAGAACAAGATAAGGTCTTCGGTTTGCTTCTCACACTCAATCCGGCGTTTAACGACCTCATAAAGCATATCTTAAGATCGGAGAAGCTCCCTAGACTTGATGAAGTTTGTGCACAAATTCAAAAGGAACAAGGGTCCTTTGGTCTCTTTAGTGGTAAACAAGAACTCCCAATGGCCAATAAGGGCAATTACCAACCAAATCAAGGCTACAAAGGCAAGAATAGGAAAACATGCGATCATTGCAAAAAGGATGGTCATACAAAGGAGGATTGCTGGATCCTTCATCCACATCTCAAGCCCAAAGATTGGCATCCAAGGGAATTCAAGCCAAGAAAGTTCCAAGCTCATCAAGCACAAGAAACGCCAAGCTCATCAAACTCAACAAAACAACCTCAAACCGAAAGCTTGAAGCAAGGAGATGAGATGGCCATGGTAGCATATTCAAATGACGTGGTGCGCAAGTCAGACTTAGAAGCACTCATTCGATCGATCGCCGCACTAAAGGAGTCCGGTATCACATACTTTGCTACTAAACCTAATAAGACTAGCACTTCTTTTGTTATTGATTCTGGAGCTTCTCATCACATGATTAGTAATCCAAATTTGATTAGTAACATTAAAACTGCTAGTGGAAATGTAGTGATTGCTAATGGTGATAGGATACCGGTTAAAGGAATAGGAAGTTTAAAACTATTTGACAAAGAATCTCAAGCTTTCTACATGCCATCTGTCACTTCGAATCTTGTATCGGTTAAGAGAGCTACTACTGATCTTGATGCTTATGCTATCTTTGGGCCTAATAGTTTCCATTTTCAGGATATTAAAACCGGAAGGGTTCTTGGAGAAGGAAACACAAAAGGAGACTTATACATCTTAGAAGATTCTTCAAGCAATCCTACTTTATCAAGTTTTAATTCATGCATAGCTAGTAGTTCTAATGCAATATGGCACGCTAGATTGGGACATCCTCACTCGCGTGCCTTGGAAATAATATTGCCTAATATTTCGTTTAATAACTCGGTTTGTGAGTCTTGTATTTTAGGAAAACATTGTAAAAGTGTATTTCCTAAGTCCTCTACCATATATGAAAAATGTTTTGATTTGGTCCACTCGGATGTATGGACTTCCCCATGTTTATCAAGAGATAATAATAAGTACTTTGTGGCATTCATTGATGAAAAGTCGAAATACACTTGGATCACCTTAATGCCATCTAAAGATAGAGTATTTGACGCTTTCATTAATTTTCAGAACTACATTACTAATCAATTCAAAACAAATATTAAGGTACTTCGAACGGATAATGGAGGGGAATATACAAGCCACAAATTCAAAGAACACCTAGCTAAGCATGGGATAATCCACCAAACGAGCTGCCCATACACACCTCAACAAAATGGTGTAGCTGAAAGAAAGAATAGACATCTCATGGAAGTAGCTAGAGCTATGATGTTCCATTCCAACTTGCCAAGAAACTTCTGGGGAGATGCAGTCATGACGGCTTGCTATCTTATCAACCGAATTCCAACAAGAGTCCTAAAGGACGTCTCTCCCTTTGAAGTTTTAAATCACAATAAACCCTATATCAATCACTTACGAGTTCTTGGGTGTTTGTGTTTTGTCTTTGTCTCAGGTACTCAGAGGGACAAACTAGAAGCCAAAAGCACAAGATGTGTATTCATAGGCTATTCTACCACTCAAAAGGGGTATAAGTGCTATGACCCCATCCGGAAGTGTACCCTGGTTTCAAGAGACGTGAAGTTCATAGAAAACCAAGGGTACTTTGACAAGAAACAAAATTGAGATAGCGTTAAAGACCTAGCCCGTTCTCCTTCAGATAGAACCGCCAGCTTAGAGTTCTTACTCAATCATTTGGGAAATCCGGCTCCAAAAGACTCTCATCAAGAGCAACTAGATCATCAGCCACAAGAAGGACCAAATTCTGAAAATAACAGTGAAGAAGAAGCAAACAACTTGGATAATGGTAATCAAGACCAAGCTCATCATGAAGAAGAATCCACTGGAGGAATGGAGCCAATGGTTAGTCAAGACCATGAGAGTGAAGAAATTAGTGTTCCTCAGCTTAGAAGAAGTACAAGGCTGAAGTATGGACCAGATCATTGGAAACAAACAAGGGTCTATTACAACAGCCAAGCCGTGGCTCATCCTCTCCAAGCGGTTTGTTCTCTTGCCCTCTTGCCATCAGAACACAAAGCATTCCTTGGAAAGATTGATCAACACCAAATTTCGAGCTCCTATGAAGAAGCAAAAGAACACAAAGAATGGTTAGCTGCTGTGGATGCTGAGATAGGGGCAATGGATAAGAATCATACTTGGGATGAAACTGAGCTTCCAAAGGGAAAGAAGGCAGTAAGTTCCAAGTGGGTATTTACAATCAAATATCAATCTAATGGGGAGATTGAGCGGTACAAAGCCAGATTGGTAGCCAGAGGTTTCACCCAGACATATGGAGCTGATTATACCGATACTTTTGCACCAGTGGCAAAGCTTCACACAGTTAGGGTCATCTTGTCCTTAGCCACAAATCTATCATGGGATCTATGGCAAATGGACGTGAAGAACGCCTTTCTTCAAGGAGAATTGGAAGAAGAAGTGTACATGACTCCACCACCTGGATTAGAACACTCAATCAGCCCCGGAAAATTCCTAAGGTTAAGAAAGGCAATTTATGGTCTAAAGCAATCACCAAGGGCCTGGTATCATAAACTGAGCTTCACTCTTGTTGCTCGAGGATTTAGCCGGTCAGAAGCCGACCATACCTTGTTCACTCACCAGAGCTCCCGTGGGCTTATTGTGGTATTGGTTTATGTGGATGACTTGATCATCTCAGGTAGTGATCAAGTTGGGATTCAAGAAATGATACGGCCTTCCCTAGAATCGGCACTCTCGAGGGGTATGTAGGAAAGAAATGGATAGATGGAATGATGGAATGATTGGATCGCACCAAGGTTGCGGAAGACCTTGGATATTTCTTCAATGACTCCTTCGAGATATGACACACTCGAGATTGTCAAGGCTTGAAGCAAGGATATGACACACCTTGATTCGGTTTGATTGATGGATATAACTCACCAACAATCGAAATTGTTCTTCAAAGAACACAAGAGAAAAACACTCTCAGATTTTATAAAAGAAAGGTCTAGGCACGTTTTGATGTGTTTGGCTGGAGTTTTAAAGAAAAGATAGAGTAGAAAACAAGTCTAAAATTAAACAACGTAATTAAGAAAGCATTGACTAATTTTTTTGAGTAACCCTTGAAGTCCCCACGCCAGCTTCTCCATTCCCTTGGGCGTTTTCAATCAGAATTTTATTGAGCTGGGCTTACTTAATCTCTTCTTTAGTGGGCTGGAACTTCAGAAAATAAATCCCATAAATTGTTGGACTTAGACCTGAATTTGTCTTGTTGTCTCTTGTGGACTAAGTGGAGTAGAGTGATCCAGTTGCCTCATTAAAACCCTCCTTTGGAAAACCCATTGGGATAAAACCAAAGGCTGGAAAAAGAGTACAAACGAATCACCCTTGTATTAGTCCACTCGAGCAACCAAGACGGTTTTATTCTCCATGTCTTCGAACGGTTGGACTTGAGTGAGTAATGTGGTGATTGCATTTCCGAACTCCTTAGCTCTTGATCTTGTCATTGGTCCACTTGGTACTGCTAAAGCATCCTCGGCTTCATGCTGCTTCTGCGAGCTATCCATGATCGCATCATCCCCTCCCTCTTGAAAAGGATTTGTCCTCAAATCTGGAACATCTGCAACAAAAGGGATTAAGTCAGCAACGTTAAAGCTTGAGCTCACATTGTATTTACCTTGGAGATCGATTTGGTAAGCATTATCGTTGATCCTCTTTGTGACCCGGAATGGACCGTCAATCCTTGGCATCAACTTAGACTTCCTCTTAGCCGGAAATCTCTCCTTCCTTAGATGTATCCAGACGTGATCTCCCTCCTCAAAAATCATCTTGCGTCTGCCTTTATTAGCTTGTTTGGCGTATAACTTTGTCTTCTCCTCGATGTTGTGCTTTGCTTTCTCATGAATCTGTTTAACAAGTTCAGCTTTCTTTTTCCCGTCCAAGCTTGCTCTTTCACTCAAAGGCAATGGGGTTAGATCCAAAGGAGATAAAGGATTAAAGCCATAAACAATTTCAAATGGAGAAAACTTTGTGGCGGAATGCACTGATCGATTGTAAGCAAATTCAACATGTGGTAAGCATTCTTCCCAAGTTTTCAAGTTCTTTTTAATCAAGGCACGCAGCAAGGTGGATAAAGTTCTATTAACTACTTCAGTTTGACCGTCGGTTTGAGGATGACAAGTAGTTGAGAATAACAACTTAGTACCTAGCTTAGACCAAAGTGTTTTCCAAAAATAACTCAAGAACTTTGTGTCCCTATCACTGACTATAGTCCTAGGCATTCCATGCAAACGAACTATTTCTTTAAAGAACAAGTCAGCTATATGAGAAGCATCATCAGTTTTATGACAAGCAAGAAAATGTGCCATTTTAGAGAACCTATCGACAACCACAAAAATCGAGTCCTTTCCAGTCCTAGTTCTAGGTAATCCAAGCACAAAATCCATAGAAATGTCAGTCCAAGGATGATCAGGAATAGGCAAAGGCGTGTACATACCTTGGGACTGTACCTTTGATTTAGCTTGTTTGCACATGACACATCTCCCACAAATTCTTTCAACGTCCCTCTCCATCTGCGGCCAGTAAAAGTGTTCTTGCATCACTTTTAAAGTCTTGGCGATCCCAAAATGCCCCATCAAGCCTCCTCCATGTGCCTCCCTAACTAGCAAGTCTCTCAAAGAACAATTAGGCACACACAAACGATTTTCAAAGAAAAGAAAGCCGTCATGCCGAAAATATTTCCCAAAAGCAAACTTCTCACAAAACTTGTAATTATCTTGAAAATCAGAATCAGCTTGATAAAGATCTTTAAGGTGTTCAAATCCCAATAATTTAGCACCCAAAGTCGAAATCAAGGCATACCTTCGAGATAAGGCATCAACAACTATGTTTTCGTTACCTTGTTTGTACTTGATCACATAGGGAAATGTTTCGATAAACTCTACCCACCTAGCATGTCTCTTGTTGAGCTTATGCTGACCCTTTAAATGCTTCAAAGACTCGTGGTCAGTATGAATGACAAACTCCTTTGGCCAGAGGTAGTGTTGCCACGTTTGCAAGGCTCGGACTAGCGCATACAACTCCTTGTCGTAGGTTGGATAGTTCAACGTAGCTCCTCCAAGCTTCTCACTAAAAAAGGCTATGGGCTTCATCTCTTGCATCAATACAGCTCCAATACCTACACCAGATGCATCACACTCAATTTCAAAAGTTTTAAGAAAATTCGGTAAAGATAAAAGTGGTGCATTGGTGAGTTTATCCTTTAACGCTTGGAATGCTTCTTCTTGTGCTTTCTCCCATTTAAATCCTACACTTTTCTTGATCACTTCAGTGAGAGGAGCAGCTATGGTACTGAAATCTTTCACAAATCTTCGATAAAATCCCGCAAGCCCATGGAAACTCCTCACGTCTCCTACAGTTTTCGGACTGGGCCATTCGCGGACAGCTCTAACCTTCTCTTCGTCCACTTTGATGCCATCTGCACTTATAACAAAGCCTAGAAACACAACGTTATCCGTACAAAAAGTGCATTTCTTCAGATTAGCATACAGTTTTTCTTTCCTAAGTACCATCAAAACCGCTTCTAGATGCTTAACATGTTCTTCTAAATTTTTGCTGTAGACTAAGATATCATCAAAGTAAACAACAACAAAAATTCCAATGAAGCTCCTCAAAACATGATTCATCAATCTCATAAAAGTACTAGGTGCATTTGTTAATCCAAATGGCATAACTAATCATTCATACAAGCCATGTTTAGTTTTAAACGCAGTTTTCCATTCATCACCCTCTTTCATCCTAATTTGATGGTATCCACTTTTAAGATCTATTTTCGAAAATATGCTAGAACCATGAAGCTCATCTAACATATCATCTAAACGAGGGATAGGATGGCGATACTTTACAGTGATATTGTTGATGGCTCGGCAATCAATGCACATCCTCCAAGTTCCATCTTTCTTTGGAACGAGCAGCACCGGCACAGCACAAGGGCTCATGCTCTCTCGGATGTATCCTTTGTCCATCAGCTCAGTCACTTGCTTTTGAAGCTCCTTTGTCTCAACTGGGTTGGTTCTATATGCTGGCCTGTTAGGAAGTGAAGCTCCAGGCACGAAATCAATTTGATGCTCAATCCCACGAATAGGCGGCAGTCCTTTGGGATTTTCCTCCGGAAAGACATCTTCAAAA
Source organism: Cardamine chenopodiifolia (assembly GCA_963922655.1). Classification (NCBI taxonomy): domain Eukaryota; kingdom Viridiplantae; phylum Streptophyta; class Magnoliopsida; order Brassicales; family Brassicaceae; genus Cardamine; species Cardamine chenopodiifolia. The sequence continues at coordinate 6,264,370 of OZ000479.1, forward strand.
TCCTGCAAGATAGAAGTAACTTTACTCGGCAACTCCGGTATGGGGTTAGTAAGGTTCAGCAACACTTCTTTGTAAACAAATAATAGAACGGGTTGTTTAGAGAACAGAGCTCTCTTAACCACATTAGACCTCACAAAGAAATTAGAATGCCTCACGGGTTTACTCTCACAGGCCTTTTTCTTGGTTTTTCTCAAACTCTCGTTTTTATTTTGAGGTGGCGTGTTTAGGGGTTCACTCACAATGGTTTTTCCTTGTTGTTTCAGATGAAGTTGATCTTGATGAACCTCATGTGGCGCCAAAGGAGCAAGTGTCATCTTTCGGCCATTGTACTCAAAAGAATACCGATTAGTAAAACCGTCATGTAAGACCCGTCTATCGAACTGCCATGGTCTTCCAAGTAGTATATGGCCGGCCTCCATGGGTAAAATATCACAAAGAATTTCGTCCTTATACTTGCCTATGGTTATAGGAACCAATACTTGGCTGCTCACTGTCATCTCACCAGCATCATTTAGCCATTGAAGCTGATAAGGCTTCAGATGCTTCTTAACTTCCAACCCTAACTTCTTCACCATTGTTTCACTAGCCACATTAGTACAGCTCCCACCATCAATAATAAGGCTACAGACCTTACCTTGTACCAGGCATCTCGTGTGAAACAAGTTCTCCCGCTGCTCTTGGACAGTATCTTTAACTTGCATACTCAAAGAACGTCTTGTTACTAATAATTCTCCGGTGGCTGGTAACTCTATGTCTTCTTCCTTGGTATCACTATCAGTTTCAAGCTCTTCTTCCTCAGTTTCAATCTCGCCATTATCCAATAGGATCATAGTCTTCTTATTAGTGCATTCATTGGCATAATGTCCTCTCCCTTGACACTTGAAACATTTAACGTCCCGGTTTCTAGATGAAGTCGCCATAACTTTTCCTTTGGCGTCTTGAGTATTGGCATAAGGCTTAGGGTCGGGTTTTGGCTTAACAACAGACTTATCTTCTCGACTGTAACTCATTCTACTGTTAGCTGCTCCAGCTCCATAGGAAAGTCTCGAAGTTCCTCTCCTCTTAATTTGCTGTTCAACCAAAACTGCCTTATGAAGCATCTCCTCCAAATCAGAATATGTTTGAAGCTCCATTCTATCTTGTATATCTCGAGCCAACCCACTCAAGAACCTTGCCATTGTTGCCTCAGCATCTTCATCTATGTCAGCTTTGATCATTAGGGACTCCATCTCTTGAAAATAATCCTCCACACTCTTACTGCCCTGAGTTAATCGCCTAAGCTTTTGATGTAACTCCCGATGATAGTGGCTAGGAACAAATCTCTTCCTCATCAGATTTTTCATTTCTTCCCAAGTGACTACAGGCGGTTCACGGTTGCGTCTTCTACTTGTCACGATCTGATCCCACCAATTAATAGCATAGTCATAAAATTCAGTCGCCGCTACTTGAACTTTCTTTTGCCCTGAATAATTTTGACAATCAAACACGAGCTCAATTTTCTTCTCCCACTCCAAGTAAGCGTCTGGATCATTCTTCCCATGAAATGGCGGTATCTTCAACTTCAGTCCACTGAGATTGTCCTCATTTCGAACCCCAGCTTCTCTTACACGTCTCGGCCTTCTTCGACTCCGATTAGAAGCTTGACTACCTCTGCTGTAGTAGTTCAACTCGTCCTCTTCATCTTCTTCTTGAGGTTGTTGTCTTCTTCTTCGACCAGCAGTATTTTGAGGCAATCCTTGATTAACGGATTCTTGTATTGTATCCATTCTCTCATGAACTGAATTCAACTCTCTCCTCAACATGCGCCTCATTTCTCCCATAAGGGCCTGCACGTCCAAATTAGTATCTCTTGTTACTCGTGCTCGGTTGGTGTTATCAGCGACTTCTTCTTCGCTATTAGACATTCGAAATTTTCCCTGCAAACACTTAACAAACCGTTAGTAATAAAAAGTCGATCCTCACAAGTGTTTCTCTCCTTTTTATTCACTCAATCACTCAAAATGTCCTCCCACAGCGTTTTCTCAATGGTTCTTATGGAACAAAACCGATCAAATTGAATGAACAATTCCAACAACACAAACTCGAATCGATTGAATGGAGATAGAAAGAAAAGAGTTTAGTTTTTTTTTTTTTTTTTTTTAAATAGGAACAGATCAAAAGATCAAGAACTTAAGAGATGAAAATTAGAACAAAATTTATACTCCCCCTCAAACTAATTAAATCGGACAGATTTCTTTTTTGTTTTTTTGTTTTTTTTTTTTTAACTATCTTTTTTTTTTTTTTTTTCCCTTTTGGTTTCTCTTCTTTTTTTTTTTCTTTTTTTTTTTTTAAATAATCAGAACAGAATTTAGAAACGATTAATAGAGATTAGACAGAGAAAAAAATAGAGAAACGAAAATGATCAGATCAGTTGGATTCAAATTCGCAAAGAGGAGAAGTCTAATCGCTCAAGTGTTAGCGATCAAACCGATTTGATTTATAAACAGAACTGATATGATTCTAAACAGAAAGCTAGACAAGAAAAAAGAAAAATTTACGATGATGAAAATGAGAAGATGAACAGACACGAATACCGATCTCGAAAGTGTGCTCTGATACCAAATGATACGGCCTTCCCTAGAATCGGCACTCTCGAGGGGTATGTAGGAAAGAAATGGATAGATGGAATGATGGAATGATTGGATCGCACCAAGGTTGCGGAAGACCTTGGATATTTCCTCAATGACTCCTTCGAGATATGACACACTCGAGATTGTCAAGGCTTGAAGCAAGGATATGACACACCTTGATTCGGTTTGATTGATGGATATAACTCACCAACAATCGAAATTGTTCTTCAAAGAACACAAGAGAAAAACACTCTCAGATTTTATAAAAGAAAGGTCTAGGCACGTTTTGATGTGTTTGGCTGGAGTTTTAAAGAAAAGATAGAGTAGAAAACAAGTCTAAAATTAAACAACGTAATTAAGAAAGCATTGACTAATTTTTTTGAGTAACCCTTGAAGTCCCCACGCCAGCTTCTCCATTCCCTTGGGCGTTTTCAATCAGAATTTTATTGAGCTGGGCTTACTTAATCTCTTCTTTAGTGGGCTGGAACTTCAGAAAATAAATCCCATAAATTGTTGGACTTGGACCTGAATTTGTCTTGTTGTCTCTTGTGGACTAAGTGGAGTAGAGTGATCCATTTGCCTCATTAAAACCCTCCTTTGGAAAACCCATTGGGATAAAACCAAAGGCTGGAAAAAGAGTACAAACGAATCACCCTTGTATTAGTCCACTCGAGCAACCAAGACGGTTTTATTCTCCATGTCTTCGAACGGTTGGACTTGAGTGAGTAATGTGGTGATTGCATTTCCGAACTCCTTAGCTCTTGATCTTGTCATTGGTCCACTTGGTACTGCTAAAGCATCCTCGGCTTCATGCTGCTTCATGGCCAAGGAATTTGGATGGGGAAGAATGGCAACACTGAGATAGTTGGATACTGCGATGCGCACTATGCGGGAGACACTATGGATAGGAAGTCTACAACTGGCTACTGTACTTTCATTGGAGGCAATCTAGTAACTTGGAAGTCTAAGAAGCAGAAGGTTGTGTCATGCTCAAGTGCGGAGTCAGAATATAGAGCAATGAGGAAGCTGACAAATGAATTAGTTTGGTTGAAGGCTCTTCTCAAGGATCTTGGCATAGAAACTTTAAGTCCCATCACAATGCATTGTGACAATCAGGCAGCCATTCATATAGCAACCAATCCTGTATTTCACGAGAGGACCAAGCACATTGAGATTGACTGCCACAAAGTTAGAGAGAAGATCATAGAAGGAGTGATACTTCCATGTTACACCAAGAGTGAAGACCAGTTGGCTGACATCTTCACCAAGGCTGCTAGCCTCAAAGTTTGCAACCACATCCACAGCAAACTTGGGTTAGTAGACCTTACTCATCCTTGATAATACTTGCCTGTTCCGGGAAGACCACACTCTTTTTCCCTTACCAAGGTTTTGTCCCACTGGGTTTTCCTTGGTAAGGTTTTTAATGAGGTGGTAGTCCCGGTTCCCAAACTTAGCCTTCATTCCAACACTCCGGCTAAGTTTGAGGGGGAGTATTAATCAAGCTTATCATCAAGGGAGCTTAGGGAAGATGGTTGGATTTGGGTGTCCGTACAAGTCCGTACGGATCCGTACAAGTCCGTACAAGTCCGTACGGATCTGTACAAGGCCGTACAAGACCTTACAACCTTAGCGAGCCTCCGGAACATTTGAGGAAGCCTTCGAGAGTCTTCTAGAAGCTTGGAAACGTTTGGACCATGCACCAAGCCACTTGAGTGTCCAGGTGCATTGGCACCTTGTCCTTGGTCTTCCTTCTTATCCATTTGGTCAAGGAAGGGGCTGGAAACAGGCTGGCATGGTCAAGGACACCCAAAGACTACACTCCTATTGGCTGGTTCAAATTAAAGTTAAACCTAGGTTCCCTTGTAATTCTCCTATAAATATGCTATGTATTTCACAAAGATCAATAAGAAATTCTTCTCTAATATTCTACTATGGTGTTTCTTCTAGTTTATCTCAAAAGCACTCATTTATAATCTCTAAAATCTAACATTAGGAAATACATTTTTACAATGTTTTCCTAAAATACAAGACTCACAAACCGAGTTATTAAACAAAATATTAGGCAATATTATTTCCAAGGCACGCGAGTGAGGATGTCCCAATCTAGCTTGCCATATTGCATTAGAACTACTAGCTAAGCATGGATTAAAACTTGAGAAAGTAGGATTGCTTGAAGAATCTTCTAACATCTATAAGTCTCCTTTTGTATTTCCTTCTCCAAGAACCTTTCCGATCTTAGTATCCTAAAAATGGAAACTATTAGGCCCAAAGATAGCATAAGCATCAAGATCTGTAGTGGCTCTTTTAACCGATAAAAAATTCAATGTGAAAGATGGCATGTAGAAAGTTGAGGAGCACTAATTTCTTCATTCTCATGGTCTTGACTAATCATTGGCTCCATTCCTCCTATTTCTTCTTCTTGATCATGAGCTTGGTCTTGATTACCATTATCCAACTTGTTTGCTTCTTCTTCATTGTTATTTTAAGAATTTGGTCCATCTTGTGGGTCATGATCTTGTTGCTCTTGATGAGAGTCTCTTGGAACCGGATTTCCCATGTGATTGAGTAAGAACTCTAAGCTGGCGGCTCTATATGAAGGAGAACGGGCGAGGTCTTTAACACTATCCCAATTTTTCTTCTTGTCAAAGTAACCCTGGTTTTGTATGAACTTTACCTCTCTTGAAACAAGGGTTCACTTCCAAATGGGGTCATAGCACTTATACCCATTTTGAGTGGTAGAATAGCCTATGAATACACATCTTGTGCTTTTGGCTTCTATTTTTGTCCCTTTGAGTCCTGGGACAAATACAAAACACAAACACCCAAAAACTCGTAAGTGATTGATAAAGGGTTTATTGTGATTAAAAACTTCAAAGTTAGAGACGACCTTTATGACTCTTATTGTAATTCGGTAGATAAGATAGCAAGCTGTCATGACTGCATCTCCCCAGAAGTTTCTTGGTAGGTTGGAATGGAACATCATAGCTCTTGCTACTTCCATGACACGAATATTCTTTCTTTCAACTACACCATTTTGTTGAGGTGTGTATGGGCAGCTCGTTTGGGAGATTATTCCATGCTTAGCTAGGTGTTCTTTGCACTTGTGGCTTGTATATTCCCCTCCATTATCCGTTCGAAGTACCTTAACATTTGTTTTGAATTGATTAGTAATGTAGTTCTGAAAATTAATGAAAGCGTCAAATACTCTATCTTTAGATGGCATTAAGGTGATCCAAGTGTATTTCAATTTTTCATCAATAAATGTTACAAAGTACTTATTATTATCTCTTGATAAACATGGGGAAGTCCCTACATCCGAGTGGACCAAATCAAAACATTTTTCATATATGGTAAAGGACTTAGGAAATACATTTTTACAATGTTTTCCTAAAATACAAGACTCACAAACCGAGTTATTAAACAAAATATTAGGCAATATTATTTCCAAGGCACGCGAGTGAGGATGTCCCAATCTAGCTTGCCATATTGCATTAGAACTACTAGCTAAGCATGGATTATAACTTGAGAAAGTAGGATTGCTTGAAGAATCTTCTAACATCTGTAAGTCTCCTTTTGTGTTTCCTTCTCCAAGAACCTTTTCGGTCTTAGTATCCTAAAAATGGAAACTATTAGGCCCAAAGATAGCATAAGCATCAAGATCTGTAGTGGCTCTCTTAACCGATAAAAAATTCGATGTGAAAGATGGCATGTAGAAAGTTGAGGAGCTCTAATTTCTTCACTCTCATGGTCTTGACTAACCATTGGCTCCATTCCTCCTATTTCTTCTTCTTGATCCTGAGCTTGGTCTTCATTACCATTATCCAAGTTGTTTGCTTTTTCTTCATTGTTATTTTAAGAATTTGGTCCATCTTGTGGGTCATGATCTTGTTGCTCTTGATGAGAGTCTCTTGGAGCCGGATTTCCCATGTGATTGAGTAAGAACTCTAAGCTGGCGGCTCTATTTGAAGGAGAACGGGCAAGGTCTTTAACACTGTCCCAATTTTGCTTCTTGTCAATATAACCGTGGTTTTGTATGAACTTTACCTCTCTTGAAACAAGGGTTCGCTTCCAAATGGGGTCATCACACATATACTCCTTTTGAGTGGTAGAATAGCCTATGAATACACATCTTGTGCTTTTGGCTTCTATTTTTGTCCCTCTGAGTCCTGGGACAAATACAAAACACAAACACCCAAAAACTCGTAAGTGATTGATAAAGGGTTTATTGTGGTTAAAAACTTCAAAGGGAGAGACGACCTTTATGACTCTTATTGTAATTCGGTAGATAAGATAGCAAGCCGTCATGACTGCATCTCCCCAGAAGTTTCTTGGTAGGTTGGAATGGAACATCATAGCTCTAGCTACTTCCATGACACGAATATTATTTCTTTCAACTACACCATTTTGTTGAGGTGTGTATGGGCAGCTTGTTTGGGAGATTATTCCATGCTTAGCTAGGTGTTCTTTGCACTTGTGGCTTGTATATTCCCCTCCATTATCCGTTCGAAGTACCTTAACATTTGTTTTGAATTGATTAGTAATGTAGTTCTGAAAATTAATGAAAGCGTCAAATACTCTATCTTTAGATGGCATTAAGGTGATCCAAGTGTATTTTGATTTTTCATCAATAAATGTTACAAAGTACTTATTATTATCTCTTGATAAACATGGGAAAGTCCCTACATCCGAGTGGACCAAATCAAAACATTTTTCATATATGGTAAAGGACTTAGGAAATACATTTTTACAATGTTTTCCTAAAATACAAGACTCACAAACCGAGTTATTAAACAAAATATTACGCAATATAATTTCCAAGGCACGCGAGTGAGGATGTCCCAATCTAGCTTGCCATATTGCATTAGAACTACTAGCTAAGCATGGATTAAAACTTGAGAAAGTAGGATTGCTTGAAGAATCTTTTAACATCTATAAGTCTCCTTTTGTGTTTCCTTCTCCAAGAACCTTTCCGGTCTTAGTATCCTGAAAATGGAAACTATTAGGCCCAAAGATAGCATAAGCATCAAGATCTGTAGTGGCTTTCTTAACCGATAAAAAATTCGATGTGAAAGATGGCATGTAGAAAGCTGAGGAGCACTAATTTCTTCACTCTCATGGTCTTGACTAACCATTGGCTCCATTCCTCCTATTTCTTCTTCTTGATCCTGAGCTTGGTCTTCATTACCATTATCCAAGTTGTTTGCTTCTTCTTCATTGTTATTTTAAGAATTTGGTCCATCTTGTGGGTCATGATCTTGTTGCTCTTGATGAGAGTCTCTTGGAGCCGGATTCCCCATGTGATTGAGTAAGAACTCTAAGCTGGTGGCTCTATCTGAAGGAGAACGGGCTAGGTCTTTCACACTGTCCCAATTTTGCTTCTTCTCAATATAACCCTGGTTTTCTATGAACTTTACCTCTCTTAAAACAAGGGTTCCCTTCCAAATGGGGTCATCGCACGTATACCCCTTTTCATTGGTAGAATAGCCTATGAATACACATCTTGTGCTTTTGGCTTCTATTTTTGTCCCTCTGAGTCCTGGGACAAATACAAAACACAAACACCCAAAAACTCGTAAGTGATTGATAAAGGTTTTATTGTGATTAAAAACTTCAAAGGGAGAGACGACCTTTATGACTCTTATTGTAATTCGGTAGATAAGATAGCAAGCCGTCATGACTGCATCTCCCCAGAAGTTTCTTGGTAGGTTGGAATGGAACATCATAGCTCTAGCTACTTCCATGACACGAATATTCTTTCTTTCAACTACACCATTTTGTTGAGGTGTGTATGGGCAGCTCGTTTGGGAGATTATTCCAAGCTTAGCTAGGTGTTCTTTGCACTTGTGGCTTGTATATTCCCCTCCATTATCCGTTCGAAGTACCTTAACATTTTTTTTGAATTGATTAGTAATGTAGTTCTGAAAATTAATGAAAGTGTCAAATACTCTATCTTTAGATGGCATTAAGGTGATCCAAGTGTATTTCGATTTTTCATCAATAAATGTTACAAAGTACTTATTATTATCTCTTGATAAACATGGGGAAGTCCCTACATCCGAGTGGACCAAATCAAAACATTTTTCATATATGGTAAAGGACTTAGGAAATACATTTTTACAATGTTTTCCTAAAATACAAGACTCACAAACCGGTTACTAAACAAAATATTAGGCAATATTATTTCCAAGGCACGAGAGTGAAGATGTCCCAATCTAGCTTGCCATATTGCATTAGAACTACTAGCTAAGCATGGATTAAAACTTGAGAAAGTAGGATTGCTTGAAGAATCTTCTAACATCTATAAGTCTCCTTTTGTGTTTCCTTCTCCAAGAACCTTTCCGGTCTTAGTATCCTGAAAATGGAAACTATTAGGCCCAAAGATAGCATAAGCATCAAGATCTGTAGTGGCTCTCTTAACCGATAAAAAATTCGATGTGAAAGATGGCATGTAGAAAGCTGAGGAGCACTAATTTCTTCACTCTCATGGTCTTGACTAACCATTGGCTCCATTCCTCCTATTTCTTCTTCTTAATCATGAACTTGGTTTTGATTACCATTATCCTAGTTGTTTGCTTCTTCTTCATTGTTATTTTAAGAATTTGGTCCCTCTTGTGGGTCATGATCTTGTTGCTCTTGATGAGAGTCTCTTGGAGCCGGATTTCCCATGTGATTGAGTAAGAACTCTAAGCTGGCGGCTCTATCTGAAGGAGAACGGGCTAGGTCTTTAACACTATCACAATTTTGCTTCTTGTCAAAGTAACCCTGGTTTTGTATGAACTTTACCTCTCTTGAAACAAGGGTTCACTTCCAAATGGGGTCATAACACTTATACCCCTTTTGAGTGGTAGAATAGCCTATAAATACATATCTTGTGCTTTTGGCTTCTATTTTTGTCCCTCTGAGTCCTGGGACAAATACAAAACACAAACACCCAAAAACTCGTAAGTGATTGATAAAGGGTTTATTGTGATTAAAAACATCAAAGGGAGAGACGACCTTTATGACTCTTATTATAATTCGGTAGATAAGATAGCAAGCCGTCATGACTGCATCTCCCCAGAAGTTTCTTGGTAGGTTGGAATGGAACACCATAGCTCTAGCTACTTCCATGACACGAATATTCTTTCTTTCAACTACACCATTTTGTTGAGGTGTGTATGGGCAGCTCGTTTGGGAGATTATTCCATGCTTAGCTAGGTGTTCTTTGCACTTGTGGCTTGTATATTCCCCTCCATTATCCGTTCGAAATACCTTAACATTTTTTTTGAATTGATTAGTAATGTAGTTCTTAAAATTAATGAAAGCGTCAATCACTCTATCTTTAGATGGCATTAAGGTGATCCAAGTGTATTTTGATTTTTAATCAATAAATATTACAAAGTACTTATTATTATCTCTTGATAAACATGGGAAAGTCCCTACATCCGAGTGGACCAAATCAAAACATTTTTCATATATGGTAAAGGACTTAGGAAATATATTTTTACAATGTTTTCCTAAAATACAAGACTCACAAACCGGTTACTAAACAAAATATTAGGCAATATTATTTCCAAGGCACGAGAGTGAAGATGTCCCAATCTAGCTTGCCATATTGCATTAGAACTACTAGCTAAGCATGGATTATAACTTGAGAAAGTAGGATTGCTTGAAGAATCTTCTAACATCTATAAGTCTCCTTTTGTGTTTCCTTCTCCAAGAACCTTTCCGGTCTTAGTATCCTGAAAATGGAAACTATTAGGCCCAAAGATAGCATAAGCATCAAGATCTGTAGTGGCTCTCTTAACCGATAAAAAATTCGATGTGAAAGATGGCATGTAGAAAGCTGAGGAGCACTAATTTCTTCACTCTCGTGGTCTTGACTAACCATTGGCTCCATTCCTCCTATTTCTTCTTCTTGATCATGAACTTGGTTTTGATTACCATTATCCTAGTTGTTTGCTTCTTCTTCATTGTTATTTTAAGAATTTGGTCCCTCTTGTGGGTCATGATCTTGTTGCTCTTGATGAGAGTCTCTTGGAGCCGGATTTCCCATGTGATTGAGTAAGAACTCTAAGCTGGCGGCTCTATCTGAAGGAGAACGGGCTAGGTCTTTAACACTATCCCAATTTTGCTTCTTGTCAAAGTAACCCTGGTTTTGTATGAACTTTACCTCTCTTGAAACAAGGGTTCACTTCCAAATGGGGTCATAGCACTTATACCCCTTTTGAGTGGTAGAATAGCCTATAAATACATATCTTGTGCTTTTGGCTTCTATTTTTGTCCCTCTGAGTCCTGGGACAAATATAAAACACAAACACCCAAAAACTCGTAAGTGATTGATAAAGGGTTTATTGTGATTAAAAACTTCAAAGGGAGAGATGACCTTTATGACTCTTATTATAATTCGGTAGATAAGATAGCAAGCCGTCATGACTGCATCTCCCCAGAAGTTTCTTGGTAGGTTGGAATGAAACACCATAGCTCTCGCTACTTCCTTGACACGAATATTCTTTCTTTCAACTACACCATTTTGTTGAGGTGTGTATGGGCAGCTCGTTTGGGAGATTATTCCATGCTTAGCTAGGTGTTCTTTGCACTTGTGGCTTGTATATTCCCCTCCATTATCCGTTCGAAGTACCTTAACATTTTTTTTGAATTGATTAGTAATGTAGTTCTGAAAATTAATGAAAGCGTCAAATACTCTATCTTTAGATGGCATTAAGGTGATCCAAGTGTATTTTGATTTTTCATCAATAAATGTTACAAAGTACTTATTATTATCTCTTGATAAACATGGGGAAGTCCCTACATCCGAGTGGACCAAATCAAAACATTTTTCATATATGGTAAAGGACTTAGGAAATACATTTTTACAATGTTTTCCTAAAATGCAAGACTCACAAACCGGTTACTAAACAAAATATTAGGCAATATTATTTCCAAGGCACGAGAGTGAAGATGTCCCAATCTAGCTTGCCATATTGCATTAGAACTACTAGCTAAGCATGGATTAAAACTTGAGAAAATAGGATTGCTTGAAGAATCTTCTAACATCTATAAGTCTCCTTTTGTGTTTCCTTCTCCAAGAACCTTTCCGGTCTTAGTATCCTGAAAATGGAAACTATTAGGCCCAAAGATAGCATAAGCATCAAGATCTATAGTGGCTCTCTTAACCGATAAAAAATTCGATGTGAAAGATGGCATGTAGAAAGCTGAGGAGCACTAATTTCTTCACTCTCATGGTCTTGACTAACCATTGGCTCCATTCCTCCTATTTCTTCTTCTTGATCATGAACTTGGTTTTGATTACCATTATCCTAGTTGTTTGCTTCTTCTTCATTGTTATTTTAAGAATTTGGTCCCTCTTGTGGGTCATGATCTTGTTGCTCTTGATGAGAGTCTCTTGGAGCCGGATTTCCCATGTGATTGAGTAAGAACTCTAAGCTGGCGGCTCTATCTGAAGGAGAACGGGCTAGGTCTTTAACACTATCCCAATTTTGCTTCTTGTCAAAGTAACCCTGGTTTTGTATGAACTTTACCTCTCTTGAAACAAGGGTTCACTTCCAAATGGGGTCATAGCACTTATACCCCTTTTGAGTGGTAGAATAGCCTATAAATACATATCTTGTGCTTTTGGCTTCTATTTTTGTCCCTCTTAGTCCTGGGACAAATACAAAACACAAACACCCAAAAACTCGTAAGTGATTGATAAAGGGTTTATTGTGATTAAAAACATCAAAGGGAGAGACGACCTTTATGACTCTTTTTATAATTCGGTAGATAAGATAGCAAGCCGTCATGACTGCATCTCCCCAGAAGTTTCTTGGTAGGTTGGAATGGAACACCATAGCTCTAGCTACTTCCATGACACGAATATTCTTTCTTTCAACTACACCATTTTGTTGAGGTGTGTATGGGCAGCTCGTTTGGGAGATTATTCCATGCTTAGCTAGGTTTTCTTTGCACTTGTGGCTTGTATATTCCCCTCCATTATCCGTTCGAAGTACCTTAACATTTTTTTTGAATTGATTAGTAATGTAGTTCTGAAAATTAATGAAAGCGTCAAATACTCTATCTTTAGATGGCATTAAGGTGATCCAAGTGTATTTTGATTTTTCATCAATAAATATTACAAAGTACTTATTATTATCTCTTGATAAACATGGGGAAGTCCCTACATCCGAGTGGACCAAATCAAAACATTTTTCATATATGGTAAAGGACTTAGGAAATACATTTTTACAATGTTTTCCTAAAATACAAGACTCACAAACCGGTTACTAAACAAAATATTAGGCAATATTATTTCCAAGGCACGAGAGTGAAGATGTCCCAATCTAGCTTGCCATATTGCATTAGAACTACTAGCTAAGCATGGATTAAAACTTGAGAAAGTAGGATTGCTTGAAGAATCTTCTAACATCTATAAGTCTCCTTTTGTGTTTCCTTCTCCAAGAACCTTTCCGGTCTTAGTATCCTGAAAATGGAAACTATTAGGCCCAAAGATAGCATAAGCATCAAGATCTGTAGTGGCTCTCTTAACCGATAAAAAATTCGATGTGAAAGATGGCATGTAGAAAGCTGAGGAGCACTAATTTCTTCACTCTCATGGTCTTGACTAACCATTGGCTCCATTCCTCCTATTTCTTCTTCTTGATCATGAACTTGGTTTTGATTACCATTATCCTAGTTGTTTGCTTCTTCTTCATTGTTATTTTAAGAATTTGGTCCCTCTTGTGGGTCATGATCTTGTTGCTCTTGATGAGAGTCTCTTGGAGCCGGATTTCCAATGTGATTGAGTAAGAACTCTAAGCTGGCGGCTCTATCTGAAGGAGAACGGGCTAGGTCTTTAACACTATCCCAATTTTGCTTCTTGTCAAAGTAACCCTGGTTTTGTATGAACTTTACCTCTCTTGAAACAAGGGTTCACTTCCAAATGGGGTCATAGCACTTATACCCCTTTTGAGTGGTAGAATAGCCTATAAATACATATCTTGTGCTTTTGGCTTCTATTTTTGTCCCTCTGAGTCCTGGGACAAATACAAAACACAAACACCCAAAAACTCGTAAGTGATTGATAAAGGGTTTATTGTGATTAAAAACATCAAAGGGAGAGACGACCTTTATGACTCTTATTATAATTCGGTAGATAAGATAGCAAGCCGTCATGACTGCATCTCCCCAGAAGTTTCTTGGTAGGTTGGAATGGAACACCATAGCTCTAGCTACTTCCATGACACGAATATTCTTTCTTTCAACTACACCATTTTGTTGAGGTGTGTATGGGCAGCTCGTTTGGGAGATTATTCCATGCTTAGCTAGGTGTTCTTTGCACTTGTGGCTTGTATATTCCCCTCTATTATCCGTTCGAAGTACCTTAACATTTTTTTTGAATTGATTAGTAATGTAGTTCTGAAAATTAATGAAAGCGTCAAATACTCTATCTTTAGATGGCATTAAAGTGATCCAAGTGTATTTCGATTTTTCATCAATAAATGTTACAAAGTACTTATTATTATCTCTTGATAAACATGGGGAAGTCCCTACATCCGAGTGGACCAAATCAAAACATTTTTCATATATGTTAAAGGACTTAGGAAATACATTTTTACAATGTTTTCCTAAAATACAAGACTCACAAACCGGTTACTAAACAAAATATTAGGCAATATTATTTCCAAGGCACGACAGTGAAGATGTCCCAATCTAGCTTGCCATATTGCATTAGAACTACTAGCTAAGCATGGATTAAAACTTGAGAAAGTAGGATTGCTTGAAGAATCTTTTAACATCTATAAGTCTCCTTTTGTGTTTCCTTCTCCAAGAACCTTTCCGGTCTTAGTATCCTGAAAATGGAAACTATTAGGCCAAAAGATAGCATAATCATCAAGATCTGTAGTGGCTTTCTTAACCGATAAAAAATTCGATGTGAAAGATGGCATGTAGAAAGCTGAGGAGCACTAATTTCTTCACTCTCATGGTCTTGACTAACCATTGGCTCCATTCCTCCTATTTCTTCTTCTTGATCCTGAGCTTGGTCTTCATTACCATTATCCAAGTTGTTTGCTTCTTCTTCATTTTTATTTTAAGAATTTGGTCCATCTTGTGGGTCATGATCTTGTTGCTCTTGATGAAAGTCTCTTGGAGCCGGATTCCCCATGTGATTGAGTAAGAACTCTAAGCTGGTGGCTCTATCTGAAGGAGAACGGGCTAGGTCTTTCACACTGTCCCAATTTTGCTTCTTCTCAATATAACCCTGGTTTTCTATGAACTTTACCTCTCTTAAAACAAGGGTTCCCTTCCAAATGGGGTCATCGCACGTATACCCCTTTTGAGTGGTAGAATAGCCTATGAATACACATCTTGTGCTTTTGGCTTCTATTTTTGTCCCTCTGAGTCCTGGGACAAATACAAAACACAAACACCCAAAAACTCGTAAGTGATTGATAAAGGGTTTATTGTGATTAAAAACTTCAAAGGGAGAGACGACCTTTATGACTCTTATTGTAATTCGGTAGATAAGATAGCAAGCCGTCATGACTGCATCTCCCCAGAAGTTTCTTGGTAGGTTGGAATGGAACATCATAGCTCTAGCTACTTCCATGACACGAATATTCTTTCTTTCAACTACACCATTTTGTTGAGGTGTGTATGGGCAGCTCGTTTGGGAGATTATTCCATGCTTAGCTAGGTGTTCTTTGCACTTGTGGCTTGTATATTCCCCTCTATTATCCGTTCGAAGTACCTTAACATTTTTTTTGAATTGATTAGTAATGTAGTTCTGAAAATTAATGAAAGCGTCAAATACTCTATCTTTAGATGGCATTAAGGTGATCCAAGTGTATTTCGATTTTTCATCAATAAATGTTACAAAGTACTTATTATTATCTCTTGATAAACTTGGGGAAGTCCCTACATCCGAGTGGACCAAATCAAAACATTTTTCATATATGGTAAAGGACTTAGGAAATACATTTTTACAATGTTTTCCTAAAATACAAGACTCACAAACCGGTTACTAAACAAAATATTAGGCAATATTATTTCCAAGGCACGAGAGTGAAGATGTCCCAATCTAGCTTGCCATATTGCATTAGAACTACTAGCTAAGCATGGATTAAAACTTGAGAAAGTAGGATTGCTTGAAGAATCTTCTAACATCTATAAGTCTCCTTTTGTGTTTCCTTCTCCAAGAACCTTTCCGGTCTTAGTATCCTGAAAATGGAAACTATTAGGCCCAAAGATAGCATAAGCATCAAGATCTGTAGTGGCTCTCTTAACCGATAAAAAATTCGATGTGAAAGATGGCATGTAGAAAGCTGAGGAGCACTAATTTCTTCACTCTCATGGTCTTGACTAACCATTGGCTCCATTCCTCCTATTTCTTCTTCTTGATCATGAACTTGGTTTTGATTACCATTATCCTAGTTGTATGCTTCTTCTTCATTGTTATTTTAAGAATTTGGTCCCTCTTGTGGGTCATGATCTTGTTGCTCTTGATGAGAGTCTCTTGGAGCCGGATTTCCCATGTGATTGAGTAAGAACTCTAAGCTGGCGGCTCTATCTGAAGGAGAACGGGCTAGGTCTTTAACACTATCACAATTTTGCTTCTTGTCAAAGTAACCCTGGTTTTGTATGAACTTTACCTCTCTTGAAACAAGGGTTCACTTCCAAATGGGGTCATAGCACTTATACCCCTTTTGAGTGGTAGAATAGCCTATAAATACATATCTTGTGCTTTTGGCTTCTATTTTTGTCCCTCTGAGTCCTGGGACAAATACAAAACACAAACACCCAAAAACTCGTAAGTGATTGATAAAGGGTTTATTGTGATTAAAAACATCAAAGGGAGAGACGACCTTTATGACTCTTATTATAATTCGGTAGATAAGATAGCAAGCCGTCATGACTGCATCTCCCCAGAAGTTTCTTGGTAGGTTGGAATGGAACACCATAGCTCTAGCTACTTCCATGACACGAATATTCTTTCTTTCAACTACACCATTTTGTTGAGGTGTGTATGGGCAGCTCGTTTGGGAGATTATTCCATGCTTAGCTAGGTGTTCTTTGCACTTGTGGCTTGTATATTCCCCTCCATTATCCGTTCGAAGTACCTTAACATTTTTTTTGAATTGATTAGTAATGTAGTTCTGAAAATTAATGAAAGCGTCAAATACTCTATCTTTAGATGGCATTAAGGTGATCCAAGTGTATTTTGATTTTTCATTAATAAATGTTACAAAGTACTTATTATTATCTCTTGATAAACATGGGGAAGTCCCTACATCCGAGTGGACCAAATCAAAACATTTTTCATATATGGTAAAGGACTTAGGAAATATATTTTTACAATGTTTTCCTAAAATGCAAGACACACAAACCGGTTACTAAACAAAATATTAGGCAATATTATTTCCAAGGCACGAGAGTGAAGATGTCCCAATCTAGCTTGCCATATTGCATTAGAACTACTAGCTATGCATGGATTAAAACTTGAGAAAGTAGGATTGCTTGAAGAATCTTCTAACATCTATAAGTCTCCTTTTGTGTTTCCTTCTCCAAGAACCTTTCCGGTCTTAGTATCCTGAAAATAGAAACTATTAGGCCCAAAGATAGCATAAGCATCAAGATCTATAGTGGCTCTCTTAACCGATAAAAAATTCGATGTGAAAGATGGCATGTAGAAAGCTGAGGAGCACTAATTTCTTCACTCTCATGGTCTTGACTAACCATTGGCTCCATTCCTCCAATACTTCTTCTTGATCATGAACTTGGTTTTGATTACCATTATCCTAGTTGTTTGCTTCTTCTTCATTGTTATTTTAAGAATTTGGTCCCTCTTGTGGGTCATGATCTTGTTGCTCTTGATGAGAGTCTCTTGGAGCCGGATTTCCCATGTGATTGAGTAAGAACTCTAAGCTGGCGGCTCTATCTGAAGGAGAACGGGCTAGGTCTTTAACACTATCCCAATTTTGCTTCTTGTCAAAGTAACCCTGGTTTTGTATGAACTTTACCTCTCTTGAAACAAGGGTTCACTTCCAAATGGGGTCATAGCACTTATACCCCTTTTGAGTGGTAGAATAGCCTATAAATACATTTCTTGTGCTTTTGGCTTCTATTTTTGTCCCTCTGAGTCCTGGGACAAATACAAAACACAAACACCCAAAAACTCGTAAGTGATTGATAAAGGGTTTATTGTGATTAAAAACTTCAAAGGGAGAGACGACCTTTATGACTCTTATTGTAATTCGGTAGATAAGATAGCAAGCCGTCATGACTGCATCTCCCCAGAAGTTTCTTGGTTGGTTGGAATGGAACATCATAGCTCTAGCTACTTCCATGACACGAATATTCTTTCTTTCAACTACACCATTTTGTTGAGGTGTGTATGGGCAGCTCGTTTGGGAGATTATTCCATGCTTAGCTAGGTGTTCTTTGCACTTGTGGCTTGTATATTCCCCTCCATTATCCGTTCGAAGTACCTTAACATTTTTTTTGAATTGATTAGTAATGTAGTTCTGAAAATTAATGAAAGCGTCAAATACTCTATCTTTAGATGGCATTAAGGTGATCCAAGTGTATTTTGATTTTTCATCAATAAATGTTACAAAGTACTTATTATTATCTCTTGATAAACATGGGAAAGTCCCTACATCCGAGTGGACCAAATCAAAACATTTTTCATATATGGTAAAGGACTTAGGAAATACATTTTTACAATGTTTTCCTAAAATACAAGACTCACAAACCGAGCTTTTAAACAAAATATTAGGCAATATTATTTCCAAGGCACGAGAGTGAAGATGTCCCAATCTAGCTTGCCATATTGCATTATAACTACAAGCTAAGCATGGATTAAAACTTGAGAAAGTAGGATTGCTTGAAGAATCTTCTAACATCTATAAGTCTCCTTTTGTGTTTCCTTCTCCAAGAACCTTTCCGGTCTTAGTATCCTGAAAATGGAAACTATTAGGCCCAAAGATAGCATAAGCATCAAGATCTGTAGTGGCTCTCTTAACCGATAAAAAATTCGATGTAAAAGATGGCATGTAGAAAGCTGAGGAGCACTAATTTCTTCACTCTCATGGTCTTGACTAACCATTGGCTCCATTCCTCCTATTTCTTCTTCTTGATCATGAACTTGGTTTTGATTACCATTATCCTAGTTGTTTGCTTCTTCTTCATTGTTATTTTAAGAATTTGGTCCCTCTTGTGGGTCATGAGCTTGTTGCTCTTGATGAGAGTCTCTTGGAGCCGGATTTCCCATGTGATTGAGTAAGAACTCTAAGCTGGCGGCTCTATCTGAAGGAGAACGGGCTAGGTCTTTAACACTATCACAATTTTGCTTCTTGTCAAAGTAACCCTGGTTTTGTATGAACTTTACCTCTCTTGAAACAAGGGTTCACTTCCAAATGGGGTCATAGCACTTATACCCCTTTTGAGTGGTAGAATAGCCTATAAATACATATCTTGTGCTTTTGGCTTCTATTTTTGTCCCTCTGAGTCCTGGGACAAATACAAAACACAAACACCCAAAAACTCGTAAGTGATTGATAAAGGGTTTATTGTGATTAAAAACATCAAAGGGAGAGACGACCTTTATGACTCTTATTATAATTCGGTAGATAAGATAGCAAGCCGTCATGACTGCATCTCCCCAGAAGTTTCTTGGTAGGTTGGAATGGAACACCATAGCTCTAGCTACTTCCATGACACGAATATTCTTTCTTTCAACTACACCATTTTGTTGAGGTGTGTATGGGCAGCTCGTTTGGGAGATTATTCCATGCTTAGCTAGGTGTTCTTTGCACTTGTGGCTTGTATATTCCCCTCCATTATCCGTTCGAAGTACCTTAACATTTTTTTTGAATTGATTAGTAATGTAGTTCTGAAAATTAATGAAAGCGTCAAATACTCTATCTTTAGATGGCATTAAGGTGATCCAAGTGTATTTTGATTTTTCATTAATAAATGTTACAAAGTACTTATTATTATCTCTTGATAAACATGGGGAAGTCCCTACATCCGAGTGGACCAAATCAAAACATTTTTCATATATGGTAAAGGACTTAGGAAATATATTTTTACAATGTTTTCCTAAAATGCAAGACACACAAACCGGTTACTAAACAAAATATTAGGCAATATTATTTCCAAGGCACGAGAGTGAAGATGTCCCAATCTAGCTTGCCATATTGCATTAGAACTACTAGCTATGCATGGATTAAAACTTGAGAAAGTAGGATTGCTTGAAGAATCTTCTAACATCTATAAGTCTCCTTTTGTGTTTCCTTCTCCAAGAACCTTTCCGGTCTTAGTATCCTGAAAATGGAAACTATTAGGCCCAAAGATAGCATAAGCATCAAGATCTATAGTGGCTCTCTTAACCGATAAAAAATTCGATGTGAAAGATGGCATGTAGAAAGCTGAGGAGCACTAATTTCTTCACTCTCATGGTCTTGACTAACCATTGGCTCCATTCCTCCAATACTTCTTCTTGATCATGAACTTGGTTTTGATTACCATTATCCTAGTTGTTTGCTTCTTCTTCATTGTTATTTTAAGAATTTGGTCCCTCTTGTGGGTCATGATCTTGTTGCTCTTGATGAGAGTCTCTTGGAGCCGGATTTCCCATGTGATTGAGTAAGAACTCTAAGCTGGCGGCTCTATCTGAAGGAGAACGGGCTAGGTCTTTAACACTATCTCAATTTTGCTTCTTGTCAAAGTAACCCTGGTTTTGTATGAACTTTACCTCTCTTGAAACAAGGGTTCACTTCCAAATGGGGTCATAGCACTTATACCCCTTTTGAGTGGTAGAATAGCCTATAAATACATTTCTTGTGCTTTTGGCTTCTATTTTTGTCCCTCTGAGTCCTGGGACAAATACAAAACACAAACACCCAAAAACTCGTAAGTGATTGATAAAGGGTTTATTGTGATTAAAAACTTCAAAGGGAGAGACGACCTTTATGACTCTTATTGTAATTCGGTAGATAAGATAGCAAGCCGTCATGACTGCATCTCCCCAGAAGTTTCTTGGTTGGTTGGAATGGAACATCATAGCTCTAGCTACTTCCATGACACGAATATTCTTTCTTTCAACTACACCATTTTGTTGAGGTGTGTATGGGCAGCTCGTTTGGGAGATTATTCCATGCTTAGCTAGGTGTTCTTTGCACTTGTGGCTTGTATATTCCCCTCCATTATCCGTTCGAAGTACCTTAACATTTTTTTTGAATTGATTAGTAATGTAGTTCTGAAAATTAATGAAAGCGTCAAATACTCTATCTTTAGATGGCATTAAGGTGATCCAAGTGTATTTTGATTTTTCATCAATAAATGTTACAAAGTACTTATTATTATCTCTTGATAAACATGGGAAAGTCCCTACATCCGAGTGGACCAAATCAAAACATTTTTCATATATGGTAAAGGACTTAGGAAATACATTTTTACAATGTTTTCCTAAAATACAAGACTCACAAACCGAGCTTTTAAACAAAATATTAGGCAATATTATTTCCAAGGCACGAGAGTGAAGATGTCCCAATCTAGCTTGCCATATTGCATTATAACTACAAGCTAAGCATGGATTAAAACTTGAGAAAGTAGGATTGCTTGAAGAATCTTCTAACATCTATAAGTCTCCTTTTGTGTTTCCTTCTCCAAGAACCTTTCCGGTCTTAGTATCCTGAAAATGGAAACTATTAGGCCCAAAGATAGCATAAGCATCAAGATCTGTAGTGGCTCTCTTAACCGATAAAAAATTCGATGTAAAAGATGGCATGTAGAAAGCTGAGGAGCACTAATTTCTTCACTCTCATGGTCTTGACTAACCATTGGCTCCATTCCTCCTATTTCTTCTTCTTGATCATGAACTTGGTTTTGATTACCATTATCCTAGTTGTTTGCTTCTTCTTCATTGTTATTTTAAGAATTTGGTCCCTCTTGTGGGTCATGATCTTGTTGCTCTTGATGAGAGTCTCTTGGAGCCGGATTTCCCATGTGATTGAGTAAGAACTCTAAGCTGGCGGCTCTATCTGAAGGAGAACGGGCTAGGTCTTTCACAGTGTCCCAATTTTGTTTCTTCTCAATATAACCCTGGTTTTCTATGAACTTTACCTCTCTTAAAACAAGGGTTCCCTTCCAAATGGGGTCATCGCACGTATACCCCTTTTGAGTGGTAGAATAGCCTATAAATACACATCTTATGCTTTTGGCTTCTATTTTTGTCCCTCTGAGTCCTGGGACAAATACAAAACACAAACACCCAAAAACTCGTAAGTGATTGATAAAGGGTTTATTGTGATTAAAAACTTCAAAGGGAGAGACGACCTTTATGACTCTTATTGTAATTCGGTAGATAAGATAGCAAGCCGTCATGACTGCATCTCCCCAGAAGTTTCTTGGTAGGTTGGAATGGAACATCATAGCTCTAGTTACTTCCATGACACGAATATTCTTTCTTTCAACTACACCATTTTGTTGAGGTGTGTATGGGCAGCTCGTTTGGGAGATTATTCCATGCTTAGCTAGGTGTTCTTTGCACTTGTGGCTTGTATATTCCCCTCCATTATCCGTTCGAAGTACCTTAACATTTTTTTTGAATTGATTAGTAATGTAGTTCTGAAAATTAATGAAAACGTCAAATACTCTATCTTTAGATGGCATTAAGGTGATCCAAGTGTATTTCGATTTTTCATCAATAAATGTTACAAAGTACTTATTATTATCTCTTGATAAACATGGGGAAGTCCCTACATCCGAGTGGACCAAATCAAAACATTTTTCATATATGGTAAAGGACTTAGGAAATACATTTTTACAATGTTTTCCTAAAATACAAGACTCACAAACCGAGTAATTAAACAAAATATTAGGCAATATTATTTCCAAGGCACGAGAGTGAAGATGTCCCAATCTAGCTTGCCATATTGCATTATAACTACTAGCTAAGCATGGATTAAAACTTGAGAAAGTAGGATTGCTTGAAGAATCTTCTAACATATATAAGTCTCCTTTTGTGTTTCCTTCTCCAAGAACCTTTCCGGTCTTAGTATCCTGAAAATAGAAACTATTAGGCCCAAAGATAGCATAAGCATCAAGATCTGTAGTGGCTCTCTTAACCGATAAAAAATTCGATGCGAAAGATGGCATGTAGAAAGCTGAGGAGCACTAATTTCTTCACTCTCATGGTCTTGACTAACCATTGGCTCCATTCCTCCTATTTCTTCTTCTTGAGCATAAGCTTGGTCTTGATTACCATTATCCAAGTTGTTTGCTTCTTCTTCATTGTTATTTTAAGAATTTGGTCCATCTTGTGGGTCATGATCTTGTTATCTTGATGAGAGTCTCTTGGAGGCGGATTTCCCATGTGATTGAGTAAGAACTCTAAGCTGGCGGCTCTATCTGAAGGAGAACGGGCTAGGTCTTTAACACTGTCCCAATTTTGCTTCTTGTCAAAATAACCCTGGTTTTCTATGAACTTTACCTCTCTTGAAACAAGGGTTCACTTCCAAATGGGATCATAGCACTTATACCCCTTTTGAGTGGTAGAATAGCCTATGAATACACATCTTGTGCTTTTGGCTTCTATTTTTGTCCCTCTGAGTCCAGGGACAAATACAAAACACAAACACCCAAAAACTCGTAAGTGATTGATAAAGGGTTTATTGTGATTAAAAACTTCAAAGGGAGAGACGACCTTTATGACTCTTATTGTAATTCGGTAGATAAGATAGCAAGCCGTCATGACTGCATCTCCCCAGAAGTTTCTTGGTAGGTTGGAATGAAACACCATAGCTCTCGCTACTTCCTTGACACGAATATTCTTTCTTTCAACTACACCATTTTGTTGAGGTGTGTATGGGCAGCTCGTTTGGGAGATTATTCCATGCTTAGCTAGGTGTTCTTTGCACTTGTGGCTTGTATATTCCCCTGCATTATCCGTTCGAAGTACCTTAACATTTGTTTTGAATTGATTAGTAATGTAGTTCTGAAAAGTAATGAAAGCGTCAAATACTCTATCTTTAGATGGCATTAAGGTGATCCAAGTGTATTTCGATTTTTCATCAATAAATGTTACAAAGTACTTATTATTATCTCTTGATAAACATGGGGAAGTCCCTACATCCGAGTGGACCAAATCAAAACATTTTTCATATATGGTAAAGGACTTAGGAAATACATTTTTACAATGTTTTCCTAAAATACAAGACTCACAAACCGAGTTATTAAACAAAATATTAGGCAATATTATTTCCAAGGCACGAGAGTGAAGATGTCCCAATCTAGCTTGCCATATTGCATTATAACTACTAGCTAAGCATGGATTAAAACTTAAGAAAGTAGGATTGCTTGAAGAATCTTCTAACATCTATAAGTCTCCTTTTGTGTTTCCTTCTCCAAGAACCTTTCCGGTCTTAGTATCCTGAAAATGGAAACTATTAGGCCCAAAGATAGCATAAGCATCAAGATCTGTAGTGGCTCTCTTAACCGATAAAAAATTCGATGTGAAAGATGGCATGTAGAAAGCTGAGGAGCACTAATTTCTTCACTCTCATGGTCTTGACTAACCATTGGCTCCATTCCTCCTATTTCTTCTTCTTGATCATGAACTTGGTTTTGATTACCATTATCCTAGTTGTTTGCTTCTTCTTCATTGTTATTTTAAGAATTTGGTCCCTCTTGTGGGTCATGATCTTGTTGCTCTTGATGAGAGTCTCTTGGAGCCGGATTTCCCATGTGATTGAGTAAGAACTCTAAGCTGGCGGCTCTATCTGAAGGAGAACGGGCTAGGTCTTTAACACTATCCCAATTTTGCTTCTTGTCAAAGTAACCCTGGTTTTGCATGAACTTTACCTCTATTGAAACAAGGGTTCACTTCCAAATGGGGTCATCACACGTATACCCCTTTTGAGTGGTAGAATAGCCTATAAATACACATCTTGTTCTTTTGGCTTCTATTTTTGTCCCTCTGAGTCCTGGGACAAATACAAAACACAAACACCCAAAAACTCGTAAGTGATTAATAAAGGGTTTATTGTGATTAAAAACTTCAAAGGGAGAGACGACCTTTATTACTCTTATTGTAATTCGGTAGATAAGATAGCATGCCGTCATGACTGCATCTCCCAAGAAGTTTCTTGATAGGTTGGAATGGAACACCATAGCTCTAGATACTTCCATGACACGAATATTCTTTCTTTCAACTACACCATTTTGTTGAGGTGTGTATGGGCAGCTCGTTTGGGAGATTATTCCATGCTTAGCTAGGTGTTCTTTGCACTTGTGGCTTGTATATTCCCCTCCATTATCCGTTCGAAGTACCTTAACATTTGTTTTGAATTGATTAGTAATGTAGTTCTGAAAATTAATGAAACCGTCAAATACTCTATCTTTAGATGGCATTAAAGTGATCCAAGTGTATTTCGATTTTTCATCAAAAAATGTTACAAAGTACTTATTATTATCTCTTGATAAACATGGGGAAGTCCCTACATCCGAGTGGACCAAATCAAAACATTTTTCATATATGGTAAAGGACTTAGGAAATACATTTTTACAATGTTTTCCTAAAATACAAGACTCACAAACCGAGTTATTAAACAAAATGTTAGGCAATATTATTTCCAAGGCACGCGGGTGAGGTTGTCCCAATCTAGCTTGCCATATTGCATTATAACTACAAGCTAAGCATGGATTAAAACTTGAGAAAGTAGGATTGCTTGAAGAATCTTCTAACATCTATAAGTCTCCTTTTGTGTTTCCTTCTCCAAGAACCTTTCCGGTCTTAGTATCCTGAAAATGGAAACTATTAGGCCCAAAGATAGCATAAGCATCAAGATCTGTAGTGGCTCTCTTAACCGATAAAAAATTCGATGTGAAAGATGGCATGTAGAAAGCTGAGGAGCACTAATTTCTTCACTCTCATGGTCTTGACTAACCATTGGCTCCATTCCTCCTATTTCTTCTTCTTGATCATGAACTTGGTTTTGATTACCATTATCCTAGTTGTTTGCTTCTTCTTCATTGTTATTTTAAGAATTTGGTCCCTCTTGTGGGTCATGATCTTGTTGCTCTTGATGAGAGTCTCTTGGAGCCGGATTTCCCATGTGATTGAGTAAGAACTCTAAGCTGGCGGCTCTATCTGAAGGAGAACGGGCTAGGTCTTTAACACTATCCCAATTTTGCTTCTTGTCAAAGTAACCCTGGTTTTGTATGAACTTTACCTCTCTTGAAACAAGGGTTCACTTCCAAATGGGGTCATAGCACTTATACCCCTTTTGAGTGGTAGAATAGCCTATAAATACATATCTTGTGCTTTTGGCTTCTATTTTTGTCCCTCTGAGTCCTGGGACAAATACAAAACACAAACACCCAAAAACTCGTAAGTGATTGATAAAGGGTTTATTGTGATTAAAAACATCAAAGGGAGAGACGACCTTTATGACTCTTATTATAATTCGGTAGATAAGATAGCAAGCCGTCATGACTGCATCTCCCCAGAAGTTTCTTGGTAGGTTGGAATGGAACACCATAGCTCTAGCTACTTCCATGACACGAATATTCTTTCTTTCAACTACACCATTTTGTTGAGGTGTGTATGGGCAGCTCGTTTGGGAGATTATTCCATGCTTAGCTAGGTGTTCTTTGCACTTGTGGCTTGTATATTCCCCTCTATTATCCGTTCGAAGTACCTTAACATTTTTTTTGAATTGATTAGTAATGTAGTTCTGAAAATTAATGAAAGCGTCAAATACTCTATCTTTAGATGGCATTAAAGTGATCCAAGTGTATTTCGATTTTTCATCAATAAATGTTACAAAGTACTTATTATTATCTCTTGATAAACATGGGGAAGTCCCTACATCCGAGTGGACCAAATCAAAACATTTTTCATATATGTTAAAGGACTTAGGAAATACATTTTTACAATGTTTTCCTAAAATACAAGACTCACAAACCGGTTACTAAACAAAATATTAGGCAATATTATTTCCAAGGCACGACAGTGAAGATGTCCCAATCTAGCTTGCCATATTGCATTAGAACTACTAGCTAAGCATGGATTAAAACTTGAGAAAGTAGGATTGCTTGAAGAATCTTTTAACATCTATAAGTCTCCTTTTGTGTTTCCTTCTCCAAGAACCTTTCCGGTCTTAGTATCCTGAAAATGGAAACTATTAGGCCAAAAGATAGCATAATCATCAAGATCTGTAGTGGCTTTCTTAACCGATAAAAAATTCGATGTGAAAGATGGCATGTAGAAAGCTGAGGAGCACTAATTTCTTCACTCTCATGGTCTTGACTAACCATTGGCTCCATTCCTCCTATTTCTTCTTCTTGATCCTGAGCTTGGTCTTCATTACCATTATCCAAGTTGTTTGCTTCTTCTTCATTTTTATTTTAAGAATTTGGTCCATCTTGTGGGTCATGATCTTGTTGCTCTTGATGAAAGTCTCTTGGAGCCGGATTCCCCATGTGATTGAGTAAGAACTCTAAGCTGGTGGCTCTATCTGAAGGAGAACGGGCTAGGTCTTTCACACTGTCCCAATTTTGCTTCTTCTCAATATAACCCTGGTTTTCTATGAACTTTACCTCTCTTAAAACAAGGGTTCCCTTCCAAATGGGGTCATCGCACGTATACCCCTTTTGAGTGGTAGAATAGCCTATGAATACACATCTTGTGCTTTTGGCTTCTATTTTTGTCCCTCTGAGTCCTGGGACAAATACAAAACACAAACACCCAAAAACTCGTAAGTGATTGATAAAGGGTTTATTGTGATTAAAAACATCAAAGGGAGAGACGACCTTTATGACTCTTATTATAATTCGGTAGATAAGATAGCAAGCCGTCATGACTGCATCTCCCCAGAAGTTTCTTGGTAGGTTGGAATGGAACACCATAGCTCTAGCTACTTCCATGACACGAATATTCTTTCTTTCAACTACACCATTTTGTTGAGGTGTGTATGGGCAGCTCGTTTGGGAGATTATTCCATGCTTAGCTAGGTGTTCTTTGCACTTGTGGCTTGTATATTCCCCTCCATTATCCGTTCGAAGTACCTTAACATTTTTTTTGAATTGATTAGTAATGTAGTTCTGAAAATTAATGAAAGCGTCAAATACTCTATCTTTAGATGGCATTAAGGTGATCCAAGTGTATTTTGATTTTTCATCAATAAATGTTACAAAATACTTATTATTATCTCTTGATAAACATGGGGAAGTCCCTACATCCGAGTGGACCAAATCAAAACATTTTTCATATATGGTAAAGGACTTAGGAAATATATTTTTACAATGTTTTCCTAAAATGCAAGACACACAAACCGGTTACTAAACAAAATATTAGGCAATATTATTTCCAAGGCACGAGAGTGAAGATGTCCCAATCTAGCTTGCCATATTGCATTAGAACTACTAGCTATGCATGGATTAAAACTTGAGAAAGTAGGATTGCTTGAAGAATCTTCTAACATCTATAAGTCTCCTTTTGTGTTTCCTTCTCCAAGAACCTTTCCGGTCTTAGTATCCTGAAAATGGAAACTATTAGGCCCAAAGATAGCATAAGCATCAAGATCTATAGTGGCTCTCTTAACCGATAAAAAATTCGATGTGAAAGATGGCATGTAGAAAGCTGAGGAGCACTAATTTCTTCACTCTCATGGTCTTGACTAACCATTGGCTCCATTCCTCCTATTTCTTCTTCTTGATCATGAACTTGGTTTTGATTACCATTATCCTAGTTGTTTGCTTCTTCTTCATTGTTATTTTAAGAATTTGGTCCCTCTTGTGGGTCATGATCTTGTTGCTCTTGATGAGAGTCTCTTGGAGCCGGATTTCCCATGTGATTGAGTAAGAACTCTAAGCTGGCGGCTCTATCTGAAGGAGAACGGGCTAGGTCTTTAACACTATCCCAATTTTGCTTCTTGTCAAAGTAACCCTGGTTTTGTATGAACTTTACCTCTCTTGAAACAAGGGTTCACTTCCAAATGGGGTCATAGCACTTATACCCCTTTTGAGTGGTAGAATAGCCTATAAATACATTTCTTGTGCTTTTGGCTTCTATTTTTGTCCCTCTGAGTCCTGGGACAAATACAAAACACAAACACCCAAAAACTCGTAAGTGATTGATAAAGGGTTTATTGTGATTAAAAACTTCAAAGGGAGAGACGACCTTTATGACTCTTATTGTAATTCGGTAGATAAGATAGCAAGCCGTCATGACTGCATCTCCCAGAAGTTTCTTGGTTGGTTGGAATGGAACATCATAGCTCTAGCTACTTCCATGACACGAATATTCTTTCTTTCAACTACACCATTTTGTTGAGGTGTGTATGGGCAGCTCGTTTGGGAGATTATTCCATGCTTAGCTAGGTGTTCTTTGCACTTGTGGCTTGTATATTCCCCTCCATTATCCGTTCGAAGTACCTTAACATTTTTTTTGAATTGATTAGTAATGTAGTTCTGAAAATTAATGAAAGCGTCAAATACTCTATCTTTAGATGGCATTAAGGTGATCCAAGTGTATTTTGATTTTTCATCAATAAATGTTACAAAGTACTTATTATTATCTCTTGATAAACATGGGAAAGTCCCTACATCCGAGTGGACCAAATCAAAACATTTTTCATATATGGTAAAGGACTTAGGAAATACATTTTTACAATGTTTTCCTAAAATACAAGACTCACAAACCGAGCTTTTAAACAAAATATTAGGCAATATTATTTCCAAGGCACGAGAGTGAAGATGTCCCAATCTAGCTTGCCATATTGCATTATAACTACAAGCTAAGCATGGATTAAAACTTGAGAAAGTAGGATTGCTTGAAGAATCTTCTAACATCTATAAGTCTCCTTTTGTGTTTCCTTCTCCAAGAACCTTTCCGGTCTTAGTATCCTGAAAATGGAAACTATTAGGCCCAAAGATAGCATAAGCATCAAGATCTGTAGTGGCTCTCTTAACCGATAAAAAATTCGATGTAAAAGATGGCATGTAGAAAGCTGAGGAGCACTAATTTCTTCACTCTCATGGTCTTGACTAACCATTGGCTCCATTCCTCCTATTTCTTCTTCTTGATCATGAACTTGGTTTTGATTACCATTATCCTAGTTGTTTGCTTCTTCTTCATTGTTATTTTAAGAATTTGGTCCCTCTTGTGGGTCATGATCTTGTTGCTCTTGATGAGAGTCTCTTGGAGCCGGATTTCCCATGTGATTGAGTAAGAACTCTAAGCTGGCGGCTCTATCTGAAGGAGAACGGGCTAGGTCTTTCACACTGTCCCAATTTTGTTTCTTCTCAATATAACCCTGGTTTTCTATGAACTTTACCTCTCTTAAAACAAGGGTTCCCTTCCAAATGGGGTCATCGCACGTATACCCCTTTTGAGTGGTAGAATAGCCTATGAATACACATCTTATGCTTTTGGCTTCTATTTTTGTCCCTCTGAGTCCTGGGACAAATACAAAACACAAACACCCAAAAACTCGTAAGTGATTGATAAAGGGTTTATTGTGATTAAAAACTTCAAAGGGAGAGACGACCTTTATGACTCTTATTGTAATTCGGTAGATAAGATAGCAAGCCGTCATGACTGCATCTCCCCAGAAGTTTCTTGGTAGGTTGGAATGGAACATCATAGCTCTAGTTACTTCCATGACACGAATATTCTTTCTTTCAACTACACCATTTTGTTGAGGTGTGTATGGGCAGCTCGTTTGGGAGATTATTCCATGCTTAGCTAGGTGTTCTTTGCACTTGTGGCTTGTATATTCCCCTCCATTATCCGTTCGAAGTACCTTAACATTTTTTTTGAATTGATTAGTAATGTAGTTCTGAAAATTAATGAAAACGTCAAATACTCTATCTTTAGATGGCATTAAGGTGATCCAAGTGTATTTCGATTTTTCATCAATAAATGTTACAAAGTACTTATTATTATCTCTTGATAAACATGGGGAAGTCCCTACATCCGAGTGGACCAAATCAAAACATTTTTCATATATGGTAAAGGACTTAGGAAATACATTTTTACAATGTTTTCCTAAAATACAAGACTCACAAACCGAGTTATTAAACAAAATATTAGGCAATATTATTTCCAAGGCACGAGAGTGAAGATGTCCCAATCTAGCTTGCCATATTGCATTATAACTACTAGCTAAGCATGGATTAAAACTTGAGAAAGTAGGATTGCTTGAAGAATCTTCTAACATATATAAGTCTCCTTTTGTGTTTCCTTCTCCAAGAACCTTTCCGGTCTTAGTATCCTGAAAATAGAAACTATTAGGCCCAAAGATAGCATAAGCATCAAGATCTGTAGTGGCTCTCTTAACCGATAAAAAATTCGATGCGAAAGATGGCATGTAGAAAGCTGAGGAGCACTAATTTCTTCACTCTCATGGTCTTGACTAACCATTGGCTCCATTCCTCCTATTTCTTCTTCTTGAGCATAAGCTTGGTCTTGATTACCATTATCCAAGTTGTTTGCTTCTTCTTCATTGTTATTTTAAGAATTTGGTCCATCTTGTGGGTCATGATCTTGTTATCTTGATGAGAGTCTCTTGGAGCCGGATTTCCCATGTGATTGAGTAAGAACTCTAAGCTGGCGGCTCTATCTGAAGGAGAACGGGCTAGGTCTTTAACACTGTCCCAATTTTGCTTCTTGTCAAAATAACCCTGGTTTTCTATGAACTTTACCTCTCTTGAAACAAGGGTTCACTTCCAAATGGGATCATAGCACTTATACCCCTTTTGAGTGGTAGAATAGCCTATGAATACACATCTTGTGCTTTTGGCTTCTATTTTTGTCCCTCTGAGTCCTGGGACAAATACAAAACACAAACACCCAAAAACTCGTAAGTGATTGATAAAGGGTTTATTGTGATTAAAAACTTCAAAGGGAGAGACGACCTTTATGACTCTTATTGTAATTCGGTAGATAAGATAGCAAGCCGTCATGACTGCATCTCCCCAGAAGTTTCTTGGTAGGTTGGAATGAAACACCATAGCTCTCGCTACTTCCTTGACACGAATATTCTTTCTTTCAACTACACCATTTTGTTGAGGTGTGTATGGGCAGCTCGTTTGGGAGATTATTCCATGCTTAGCTAGATGTTCTTTGCACTTGTGGCTTGTATATTCCCCTCCATTATCCGTTCGAAGTACCTTAACATTTGTTTTGAATTGATTAGTAATGTAGTTCTGAAAAGTAATGAAAGCGTCAAATACTCTATCTTTAGATGGCATTAAGGTGATCCAAGTGTATTTCGATTTTTCATCAATAAATGTTACAAAGTACTTATTATTATCTCTTGATAAACATGGGGAAGTCCCTACATCCGAGTGGACCAAATCAAAACATTTTTCATATATGGTAAAGGACTTAGGAAATACATTTTTACAATGTTTTCCTAAAATACAAGACTCACAAACCGAGTTATTAAACAAAATATTAGGCAATATTATTTCCAAGGCACGAGAGTGAAGATGTCCCAATCTAGCTTGCCATATTGCATTATAACTACTAGCTAAGCATGGATTAAAACTTAAGAAAGTAGGATTGCTTGAAGAATCTTCTAACATCTATAAGTCTCCTTTTTTGTTTCCTTCTCCAAGAACCTTTCCGGTCTTAGTATCCTGAAAATAGAAACTATTAGGCCCAAAGATAGCATAAGCATCAAGATCTGTAGTGGCTCTCTTAACCGATAAAAAATTCGATGTGAAAGATGGCATGTAGAAAGCTGAGGAGCACTAATTTCTTCACTCTCATGGTCTTGACTAACCATTGGCTCCATTCCTCCTATTTCTTCTTCTTGATCATGAACTTGGTTTTGATTACCATTATCCTAGTTGTTTGCTTCTTCTTCATTGTTATTTTAAGAATTTGGTCCCTCTTGTGGGTCATGATCTTGTTGCTCTTGATGAGAGTCTCTTGGAGCCGGATTTCCCATGTGATTGAGTAAGAACTCTAAGCTGGCGGCTCTATCTGAAGGAGAACGGGCTAGGTCTTTAACACTATCCCAATTTTGCTTCTTGTCAAAGTAACCCTGGTTTTGCATGAACTTTACCTCTCTTGAAACAAGGGTTCACTTCCAAATGGGGTCATCACACGTATACCCCTTTTGAGTGGTAGAATAGCCTATAAATACACATCTTGTGCTTTTGGCTTCTATTTTTGTCCCTCTGAGTCCTGGGACAAATTCAAAACACAAACACCCAAAAACTCGTAAGTGATTAATAAAGGGTTTATTGTGATTAAAAACTTCAAAGGGAGAGACGACCTTTATTACTCTTATTGTAATTCGGTAGATAAGATAGCATGCCGTCATGACTGCATCTCCCCAGAAGTTTCTTGATAGGTTGGAATGGAACACCATAGCTCTAGATACTTCCATGACACGAATATTCTTTCTTTCAACTACACCATTTTGTTGAGGTGTGTATGGGTAGCTCGTTTGGGAGATTATTCCATGCTTAGCTAGGTGTTCTTTGCACTTGTGGCTTGTATATTCCCCTCCATTATCCGTTCGAAGTACCTTAACATTTGTTTTGAATTGATTAGTAATGTAGTTCTGAAAATTAATGAAACCGTCAAATACTCTATCTTTAGATGGCATTAAAGTGATCCAAGTGTATTTCGATTTTTCATCAATAAATGTTACAAAGTACTTATTATTATCTCTTGATAAACATGGGGAAGTCCCTACATCCGAGTGGACCAAATCAAAACATTTTTCATATATGGTAAAGGACTTAGGAAATACATTTTTACAATGTTTTCCTAAAATACAAGACTCACAAACCGAGTTATTAAACAAAATGTTAGGCAATATTATTTCCAAGGCACGCGGGTGAGGTTGTCCCAATCTAGCTTGCCATATTGCATTATAACTACAAGCTAAGCATGGATTAAAACTTGAGAAAGTAGGATTGCTTGAAGAATCTTCTAACATCTATAAGTCTCCTTTTGTGTTTCCTTCTCCAAGAACCTTTCCGGTCTTAGTATCCTGAAAATAGAAACTATTAGGCCCAAAGATAGCATAAGCATCAAGATCTGTAGTGGCTCTCTTAACCGATAAAAAATTCGATGTGAAAGATGGCATGTAGAAAGCTGAGGAGCACTAATTTCTTCACTCTCATGGTGTTGACTAACCATTTGCTCCATTCCTCCTATTTCTTCTTCTTGATCATAAGCTTGGTCTTGATTACCATTATCCAAGTTGTTTGCTTCTTCTTCATTGTTATTTTAAGAATTTGGTCCATCTTGTGGGTCATGATCTTGTTAGTCTTGATGAGAGTCTCTTGGTGCCGGATTTCCCATGTGATTGAGTAAGAACTCTAAGCTGGCGGCTCTATCTGAAGGAGAACGGGCTAGGTCTTTAACACTGTCCCAATTTTGCTTCTTGTCAAAATAACCCTGGTTTTCTATGAACTTTACCTCTCTTGAAACAATGGTTCACTTCCAAATGGGATCATAGCACTTATACCCCTTTTTGAGGGGTAGAATAGCCTATGAACACACATCTTGTGCTTTTGGCTTCTATTTTTGTCCCTCTGAGTCCTGGGACAAATACAAAACACAAACATCCAAAAACTTGTAAGTGATTGATAAAGGGTTTATTGTGATTAAAAACTTCAAAGGGAGAGACGACCTTTATTACTCTTATTGTAATTAGGTAGATAAGATAGCAAGCCGTCATGACTGCATCTCCCCAGAAGTTTCTTGGTAGGTTGGAATGGAACATCATAGCTCTAGCTACTTCCATGACACGAATATTCTTTCTTTCAACTACACCATTTTGTTGAGGTGTGTATGGGCAGCTCGTTTGGGAGATTATTCCATGCTTAGCTAGGTGTTCTTTGCACTTGTGGCTTGTATATTCCCCTCCATTATCCGTTCGAAGTACCTTAACATTTGTTTTGAATTGATTAGTAATGTAGTTCTGAAAAGTAATGAAAGCGTCAAATACTCTATCTTTAGATGGCATTAAGGTGATCCAAGTGTATTTCGATTTTTCATCAATAAATGTTACAAAGTACTTATTATTATCTCTTGATAAACATGGGGAAGTCCCTACATCCGAGTAGACCAAATCAAAACATTTTTCATATATGGTAAAGGACTTAGGAAATACATTTTTACAATGTTTTCCTAAAATACAAGACTCACAAACCGAGTTATTAAACAAAATGTTAGGCAATATTATTTCCAAGGCACGCGAGTGAGGTTGTCCCAATCTAGCTTGCCATATTGCATTATAACTACAAGCTAAGCATGGATTAAAACTTGAGAAAGTAGGATTGCTTGAAGAATCTTCTAACATCTATAAGTCTCCTTTTGTGTTTGCTTCTCCAAGAACCTTTCCGGTCTTAGTATCCTGAAAATAGAAACTATTAGGCCCAAAGATAGCATAAGCATCAAGATCTGTAGTGGCTCTCTTAACCGATAAAAAATTCGATGTGAAAGATGGCATGTAGAAAGCTGAGGAGCACTAATTTCTTCACTCTCATGGTCTTGACTAACCATTGGCTCCATTCCTCCTATTTCTTCTTCTTGATCATAAGCTTGGTCTTGATTACCATTATCCAAGTTGTTTGCTTCTTCTTCATTGTTATTTTAAGAATTTGGTCCATCTTGTGGGTCATGATCTTGTTAGTCTTGATGAGAGTCTCTTGGAGCCGGATTTCCCATGTGATTGAGTAAGAACTCTAAGCTGGCGGCTCTATCTGAAGGAGAACGGGCTAGGTCTTTAACACTGTCCCAATTTTGCTTCTTGTCAAAATAACCCTGGTTTTCTATGAACTTTACCTCTCTTGAAACAAGGGTTCACTTCCAAATGGGATCATAGCACTTATACCCCTTTTGAGTGGTAGAATAGCCTATGAATACACATCTTGTGCTTTTGGCTTCTATTTTTGTCCCTCTGAGTCCTGGGACAAATACAAAACACAAACACCCAAAAACTCGTAAGTGATTGATAAAGGGTTTATTGTGATTAAAAACTTCAAAGGGAGAGACGACCTTTATGACTCTTATTGTAATTCGGTAGATAAGATAGCAAGCCGTCATGACTGCATCTCCCCAGAAGTTTCTTGGTAGGTTGGAATGGAACATCATAGCTCTAGCTACTTCCATGACACGAATATTCTTTCTTTCAACTACACCATTTTGTTGAGGTGTGTATGGGCAGCTCGTTTGGGAGATTATTCCATGCTTAGCTAGGTCTTCTTTGCACTTGTGGCTTGTATATTCCCCTCCATTATCCGTTCGAAGTACCTTAACATTTGTTTTGAATTGATTAGTAATGTAGTTCTGAAAAGTAATGAAAGCGTCAAATACTCTATCTTTAGATGGCATTAAGGTGATCAAGTGTATTTCGATTTTTCATCAATAAATGTTACAAAGTACTTATTATTATCTCTTGATAAACATGGGGAAGTCCCTACATCCGAGTGGACCAAATCAAAACATTTTTCATATATGGTAAAGGACTTAGGAAATACATTTTTACAATGTTTTCCTAAAATACAAGACTCACAAACCGAGTTATTAAACAAAATATTAGGCAATATTATTTCCAAGGCACGAGAGTGAAGATGTCCCAATCTAGCTTGCCATATTGCATTATAACTACTAGCTAAGCATGGATTAAAACTTGAGAAAGTAGGATTGCTTGAAGAATCTTCTAACATCTATAAGTCTCCTTTTGTGTTTCCTTCTCCAAGAACCTTTCAGGTCTTAGTATCCTGAAAATGGAAACTATTAGGCCCAAAGATAGCATAAGCATCAAGATCTGTAGTGGCTATCTTAACCGATAAAAAATTCGATGTGAAAGATGGCATGTAGAAAGCTGAGGAGCACTAATTTCTTCACTCTCATGGTCTTGACTAACCATTGGCTCCATTCCTCCTATTTCTTCTTCTTGATCATGAACTTGGTTTTGATTACCATTATCCTAGTTGTTTGCTTCTTCTTCATTGTTATTTTAAGAATTTGGTCCCTCTTGTGGGTCATGATCTTGTTGCTCTTGATGAGAGTCTCTTGGAGCCGGATTTCCCATGTGATTGAGTAAGAACTCTAAGCTGGCGGCTCTATCTGAAGGAGAACGGGCTAGGTCTTTAACACTATCCCAATTTTGCTTCTTGTCAAAGTAACCCTGGTTTTGCATGAACTTTACCTCTCTTGAAACAAGGGTTCACTTCCAAATGGGGTCATCACACGTATACCCCTTTTGAGTGGTAGAATAGCCTATAAATACACATCTTGTGCTTTTGGCTTCTATTTTTGTCCCTCTGAGTCCTGGGACAAATACAAAACACAAACACCCAAAAACTCGTAAGTGATTAATAAAGGGTTTATTGTGATTAAAAACTTCAAAGGGAGAGACGACCTTTATGACTCTTATTGTAATTCGGTAGATAAGATAGCAAGCCGTCATGACTGCATCTCCCCAGAACTTTCTTGATAGGTTGGTATGGAACACCATAGCTCTAGCTACTTCCATGACACGAATATTCTTTCTTTCAACTACACCATTTTGTTGAGGTGTGTATGGGTAGCTCGTTTGGGAGATTATTCCATGCTTAGCTAGGTGTTCTTTGCACTTGTGGCTTGTATATTCCCCTCCATTATCCGTTCGAAGTACCTTAACATTTGTTTTGAATTGATTAGTAATGTAGTTCTGAAAATTAATGAAAGCGTCATATACTCTATCTTTAGATGGCATTAAAGTGATCCAAGTGTATTTCGATTTTTCATCAATAAATGTTACAAAGTACTTATTATTATCTCTTGATAAACATGGGGAAGTCCCTACATCCGAGTGGACCAAATCAAAACATTTTTCATATATGGTAAAGGACTTAGGAAATACATTTTTACAATGTTTTCCTAAAATACAAGACTCACAAACCGAGTTATTAAACAAAATGTTAGGCAATATTAATTCCAAGGCACGCGAGTGAGGTTGTCCCAATCTAGCTTGCCATATTGTATTATAACTACAAGCTAAGCATGGATTAAAACTTGAGAAAGTAGGATTGCTTGAAGAATCTTCTAACATCTATAAGTCTCCTTTTGTGTTTCCTTCTCCAAGAACCTTTCCGGTCTTAGTATCCTGAAAATAGAAACTATTAGGCCCAAAGATAGCATAAGCATCAAGATCTGTAGTAGCTCTCTTAACCGATAAAAAATTCGATGTGAAAGATGGCATGTAGAAAGCTGAGGAGCACTAATTTCTTCACTCTCATGGTCTTGACTAACCATTGGCTCCATTCCTCCTATATCTTCTTCTTGATCATAAGCTTGGTCTTGATTACCATTATCCAAGTTGTTTGCTTCTTCTTCATTGTTATTTTAAGAATTTGGTCCATCTTGTGGGTCATGATCTTGTTAGTCTTGATGAGAGTCTCTTGGAGCCGGATTTCCCATGTGATTGAGTAATAACTCTAAGCTGGCGGCTCTATCTGAAGGAGAACGGGCTAGGTCTTTAACACTGTCCCAATTTTGCTTCTTGTCAAAATAACCCTTGTTTTCTATGAACTTTACCTCTCTTGAAACAAGGGTTCACTTCCAAATGGGATCATAGCACTTATACCCCTTTTGAGTGGTAGAATAGCCTATGAATACACATCTTGTGCTTTTGGCTTCTATTTTTGTCCCTCTGAGTCCTGGGACAAATACAAAACACAAACACCCAAAAACTCGTAAGTGATTGATAAAGGGTTTATTGTGATTAAAAACTTCAAAGGGAGAGACGACCTTTATGACTCTTATTGTAATTCGGTAGATAAGATAGCAAGCCGTCATGACTGCATCTCCCCAGAAGTTTCTTGGTAGGTTGGAATGGAACATCATAGCTCTAGCTACTTCCATGACACGAATATTCTTTCTTTCAACTACACCATTTTGTTGAGGTGTGTATGGGCAGCTCGTTTGGGAGATTATTCCATGCTTAGCTAGGTGTTCTTTGCACTTGTGGCTTGTATATTCCCCTCCATTATCCGTTCGAAGTACCTTAACATTTGTTTTGAATTGATTAGTAATGTAGTTCTGAAAAGTAATGAAAGCGTCAAATACTCTATCTTTAGATGGCATTAAGGTGATCAAGTGTATTTCGATTTTTCATCAATAAATGTTACAAAGTACTTATTATTATCTCTTGATAAACATGGGGAAGTCCCTACATCCGAGTGGACCAAATCAAAACATTTTTCATATATGGTAAAGGACTTAGGAAATACATTTTTACAATGTTTTCCTAAAATACAAGACTCACAAACCGAGTTATTAAACAAAATATTAGGCAATATTATTTCCAAGGCACGAGAGTGAAGATGTCCCAATCTAGCTTGCCATATTGCATTATAACTACTAGCTAAGCATGGATTAAAACTTGAGAAAGTAGGATTGCTTGAAGAATCTTCTAACATCTATATGTCTCCTTTTGTGTTTCCTTCTCCAAGAACCTTTCCGGTCTTAGTATCCTGAAAATGGAAACTATTAGGCCCAAAGATAGCATAAGCATCAAGATCTGTAGTGGCTATCTTAACCGATAAAAAATTCGATGTGAAAGATGGCATGTAGAAAGCTGAGGAGCACTAATTTCTTCACTATCATGGTCTTGACTAACCATTGGCTCCATTCCTCCTATTTCTTCTTCTTGATCATGAACTTGGTTTTGATTACCATTATCCTAGTTGTTTGCTTCTTCTTCATTGTTATTTTAAGAATTTGGTCCCTCTTGTGGGTCATGATCTTGTTGCTCTTGATGAGAGTCTCTTGGAGCCGGATTTCCCATGTGATTGAGTAAGAACTCTAAGCTGGCGGCTCTATCTGAAGGAGAACGGGCTAGGTCTTTAACACTATCCCAATTTTGCTTCTTGTCAAAGTAACCCTGTATTTCTATGAACTTTACCTCTCTTGAAACAAGGGTTCACTTCCAAATGGGGTCATAGCACATATACCCCTTTTGAGTGGTAGAATAGCCTATGAATACACATCTTGTGCTTTTGGCTTCTATTTTTGTCCCTCTGAGTCCTGGGACAAATACAAAACACAAACACCCAAAAACTCGTAAGTGATTGATAAAGGGTTTATTGTGATTAAAAACTTCAAAGGGAGAGACGACCTTTATGACTCTTATTGTAATTCGGTAGATAAGATAGCAAGCCGTCATGACTGCATCTCCCCAGAAGTTTCTTGGTAGGTTGGAATGGAACATCATAGCTCTAGCTACTTCCATGACACGAATATTCTTTCTTTCAACTACACCATTTTGTTGAGATGTGTATGGGCAGCTCGTTTGGGAGATTATTCCATGCTTAGCTAGGTGTTCTTTGCACTTGTGGCTTGTATATTCCCCTCCATTATCCGTTCGAAGTACCTTAACATTTGTTTTGAATTGATTAGTAATGTAGTTCTGAAAAGTAATGAAAGCGTCAAATACTCTATCTTTAGATGGCATTAAGGTGATCCAAGTGTATTTCGATTTTTCATCAATAAATGTTACAAAGTACTTATTATTATCTCTTGATAAACATGGGGAAGTCCCTACATCCGAGTGGACCAAATCAAAACATTTTTCATATATGGTAAAGAACTTAGGAAATACATTTTTACAATGTTTTCCTAAAATACAAGACTCACAAACCGAGTTATTAAACAAAATGTTAGGCAATATTATTTCCAAGGCACGCGAGTGAGGTTGTCCCAATCTAGCTTGCCATATTGCATTATAACTACAAGCTAAGCATGGATTAAAACTTGAGAAAGTAGGATTGCTTGAAGAATCTTCTAACATCTATAAGTCTCCTTTTGTGTTTTCTTCTCCAAGAACCTTTCCGGTCTTAGTATCCTGAAAATAGAAACTATTAGGCCCAAAGATAGCATAAGCATCAAGATCTGTAGTGGCTCTCTTAACCGATAAAAAATTCGATGTGAAAGATGGCATGTAGAAAGCTGAGGAGCACTAATTTCTTCACTCTCATGGTCTTGACTAACCATTGGCTCCATTCCTCCTATTTCTTCTTCTTGATCATAAGCTTGGTCTTGATTACCATTATCCAAGTTGTTTGCTTCTTCTTCATTGTTATTTTAAGAATTTGGTCCATCTTGTGGGTCATGATCTTGTTAGTCTTGATGAGAGTCTCTTGGAGCCGGATTTCCCATGTGATTGAGTAATAACTCTAAGCTGGCGGCTCTATCTGAAGGAGAACGGGCTAGGTCTTTAACACTGTCCCAATTTTGCTTCTTGTCAAAATAACCCTGGTTTTCTATGAACTTTACCTCTCTTGAAACAAGGGTTCACTTCCAAATGGGATCATAGCACTTATACCCCTTTTGAGTGGTAGAATAGCCTATGAATACACATCTTGTGCTTTTGGCTTCTATTTTTGTCCCTCTGAGTCCTGGGACAAATACAAAACACAAACACCCAAAAACTCGTAAGTGATTGATAAAGGGTTTATTGTGATTAAAAACTTCAAAGGGAGAGACGACCTTTATGACTCTTATTGTAATTCGGTAGATAAGATAGCAAGCCGTCATGACTACATCTCCCCAGAAGTTTCTTGGCAGGTTGGAATGGAACATCATAGCTCTAGCTACTTCCATGACACGAATATTCTTTCTTTCAACTACACCATTTTGTTGAGGTGTGTATGGGCAGCTCGTTTGGGAGATTATTCCATGCTTAGCTAGGTGTTCTTTGCACTTGTGGCTTGTATATTCCCCTCCATTATCCGTTCGAAGTACCTTAACATTTGTTTTGAATTGATTAGTAATGTAGTTCTGAAAAGTAATGAAAGCGTCAAATACTCTATCTTCAGATGGCATTAAGGTGATCCAAGTGTATTTCGATTTTTCATCAATAAATGTTACAAAGTACTTATTACTATCTCTTGATAAACATGGGGAAGTTCCTACATCCGAGTGGACCAAATCAAAACATTTTTCATATATGGTAAAGGACTTAGGAAATACATTTTTACAATGTTTTCCTAAAATACAAGACTCACAAACCGAGTTATTAAACAAAATATTAGGCAATATTATTTCCAAGGCACACGAGTGGGGATGTCCCAATCTAGCTTGCCATATTGCATTAGAACTACTAGCTAAGCATGGATTAAAACTTGAGAAAGTAGGATTGCTTGAAGAATCTTCTAACATCTATAAGTCTCCTTTTGTGTTTCCTTCTCCAAGAACCTTTCCGGTCTTAGTAACCTGAAAATGGAAACTATTAGGCCCAAAGAGAGCATAAGCATCAAGATCTGTAGTGGCTTTCTTAACTGATAAAAAATTCGATGTGAAAAATGGCATGTATAAAGCTGAGGAGCACTAATTTCTTCACTCTCATGGTCTTGACTAACCATTGGCTCCATTATTCCTCTTTCTTCTTCTTGATCCTGAGCTTGGTCTTGATTACCATTATCCAAGTTGTTTGCTTCTTCTTCATTGTTATTTTAAGAATTTGGTCCATCTTGTGGGTCATGATCTTGTTGCTCTTGATGAGAGTCTCTTGGAGCCGGATTTCCCATGTGATTAAGTAAGAACTCTAAGCTGGCGGCTCTATCTGAAGGAGAACGGGCTAGGTCTTTAACACTATCCCAATTTTGCTTCTTGTCAAAGTAACCCTGGTTTTCTATGAACTTTACCTCTCTTGAAACAAGGGTTCACTTCCAAATGGGGTCATAGCACTTATACCCCTTTTGAGTGGTAGAATAGCCTATGAATACACATCTTGTGCTTTTGGCTTCTATTTTTGTCCCTCTGAGTCCTGGGACAAATACAAAACATAAACACCCAAAAACTCGTAAGTGATTGATAAAGGGTTTATTGTGATTAAAAACTTCAAAGGGAGAGACGACCTTTATGACTCTTATTGTAATTCGGTAGATAAGATAGCAAGCCGTCATGACTGCATCTCCCCAGAAGTTTCTTGGTAGGTTGGAATGGAACATCATAGCTCTAGCTACTTCCATGACACGAATATTCTTTCTTTCAACTACACCATTTTGTTGAGGTGTGTATGGGCAGCTCGTTTGGGAGATTATTCCATGCTTAGCTAGGTGTTCTTTGCACTTGTGGCTTGTATATTCCCCTCCATTATCCGTTCGAAGTACCTTAACATTTGTTTTGAATTGATTAGTAATGTAGTTCTGAAAATTATTGAAAGCGTCAGATACTCTATCTTTAGATGGCATTAAAGTGATCCAAGTGTATTTCGATTTTTCATCAATAAATGTTACAAAGTACTTATTATTATCTCTTGATAAACATGGGGAAGTCCCTACATCCGAGTGGACCAAATCAAAACATTTTTCATATATGGTAAAGGACTTAGGAAATACATTTTTACAATGTTTTCCTAAAATACAAGACTCACAAACCGAGTTATTAAACAAAATATTAGGCAATATTATTTCCAAGGCACGAGAGTGAAGATGTCCCAATCTAGCTTGCCATATTGCATTATAACTACTAGCTAAGCATGGATTAAAACTTGAGAAAGTAGGATTGCTTGAAGAATCTTCTAACATCTATAAGTCTCCTTTTGTATTTCCTTCTCCAAGAACCTTTCCGGTCTTAGTATCCTGAAAATGGAAACTATTAGGCCCAAAGATAGCATAAGCATCAAGATCTGTAGTGGCTCTCTTAACCGATAAAAAATTCGATGTGAAAGATGGCATGTAGAAAGCTGAGGAGCACTAATTTCTTCACTCTCATGGTCTTGACTAACCATTGGCTCCATTCCTCCTATTTCTTCTTCTTGATCATGAACTTGGTTTTGATTACCATTATCCTAGTTGTTTGCTTCTTCTTCATTGTTATTTTAAGAATTTGGTCCCTCTTGTGGGTCATGATCTTGTTGCTCTTGATGAGAGTCTCTTGGAGCCGGATTTCCCATGTGATTGAGTAAGAACTCTAAGCTGGCGGCTCTATCTGAAGGAGAATGGGCTAGGTCTTTAACACTATCCCAATTTTGCTTCTTGTCAAAGTAACCCTGGTTTTGCATGAACTTTACCTCTCTTGAAACAAGGGTTCACTTCCAAATAGGGTCATCACACGTATTCCCCTTTTGAGTGGTAGAATAGCCTATAAATACACATCTTGTGCTTTTGGCTTCTATTTTTGTCCCTCTGAGTCCTGGGACAAATACAAAATACAAACACCCAAAAACTCGTAAGTGATTAATAAAGGGTTTATTGTGATTAAAAACTTCAAAGGGAGAGACGACCTTTATGACTCTTATTGTAATTCGGTAGATAAGATAGCAAGCC
Source organism: Cardamine chenopodiifolia (assembly GCA_963922655.1). Taxonomy (NCBI): domain Eukaryota; kingdom Viridiplantae; phylum Streptophyta; class Magnoliopsida; order Brassicales; family Brassicaceae; genus Cardamine; species Cardamine chenopodiifolia. The sequence continues at coordinate 6,308,253 of OZ000479.1, forward strand.
GTCATGACTGCATCTCCCCAGAAGTTTCTTGATAGGTTGGAATGGAACACCATAGCTCTAGCTACTTCCATGACACGAATATTCTTTCTTTCAACTACACCATTTTGTTGAGGTGTGTATGGGCAGCTCGTTTGGGAGATTATTCCATGCTTAGCTAGGTGTTCTTTGCACTTGTGGCTTGTATATTCCCCTCCATTATCCGTTCGAAGTACCTTAACATTTGTTTTGAATTGATTAGTAATGTAGTTCTGAAAATTAATGAAAGCGTCAGATACTCTATCTTTAGATGGCATTAAAGTGATCCAAGTGTATTTCGATTTTTCATCAATAAATGTTACAAAGTACTTATTATTATCTCTTGATAAACATGGGGAAGTTCCTACATCCGAGTGGACCAAATCAAAACATTTTTCATATATGGTAAAGAACTTAGGAAATACATTTTTACAATGTTTTCCTAAAATACAAGACTCACAAACCGAGTTATTAAACAAAATATTAGGCAATATTATTTCCAAGGCACGAGAGTGAAGATGTCCCAATCTAGCTTGCCATATTGCATTATAACTACTAGCTAAGCATGGATTAAAACTTGAGAAAGTAGGATTGCTTGAAGAATCTTCTAACATCTATAAGTCTCCTTTTGTGTTTCCTTCTCCAAGAACCTTTCCGGTCTTAGTATCCTGAAAATGGAAACTATTAGGCCCAAAGATAGCATAAGCATCAAGATCTGTAGTGGCTCTCTTAACCGATAAAAAATTCGATGTGAAAGATGGCATGTAGAAAGCTGAGGAGCACTAATTTCTTCACTCTCATGGTCTTGACTAACCATTGGCTCCATTCCTCCTATTTCTTCTTCTTGATCATGAACTTGGTTTTGATTACCATTATCCTAGTTGTTTGCTTCTTCTTCTTTGTTATTTTAAGAATTTGGTCCCTCTTGTGGGTCATGATCTTGTTGCTCTTGATGAGAGTCTCTTGGAGCCGGATTTCCCATGTGATTGAGTAAGAACTCTAAGCTGGCGGCTCTATCTGAAGGAGAATGGGCTAGGTCTTTAACACTATCCCAATTTTGCTTCTTGTCAAAGTAACCCTGGTTTTGCATGAACTTTACCTCTCTTGAAACAAGGGTTCACTTCCAAATAGGGTCATCACACGTATTCCCCTTTTGAGTGGTAGAATAGCCTATGAATACACATCTTGTGCTTTTGGCTTCTATTTTTGTCCCTCTGAGTCCTGGGACAAATACAAAATACAAACACCCAAAAACTCGTAAGTGATTAATAAAGGGTTTATTGTGATTAAAAACTTCAAAGGGAGAGACGACCTTTATGACTCTTATTGTAATTCGGTAGATAACATAGCAAGTCGTCATGACTGCATCTCCCCAGAAGTTTCTTGATAGGTTGGAATGGAACACCATAGCTCTAGCTACTTCCATGACACGAATATTCTTTCTTTCAACTACACCATTTTGTTGAGGTGTGTATGGGCAGCTCGTTTGGGAGATTATTCCATGCTTAGCTAGGTGTTCTTTGCACTTGTGGCTTGTATATTCCCCTCCATTATCCGTTCGAAGTACCTTAACATTTGTTTTGAATTGATTAGTAATGTGGTTCTGAAAATTAATGAAAGCGTCAGATACTCTATCTTTAGATGGCATTAAAGTGATCCAAGTGTATTTCGATTTTTCATCAATAAATGTTACAAAGTACTTATTATTATCTCTTGATAAACATGGGGAAGTCCCTACATCCGAGTGGACCAAATCAAAACATTTTTCATATATGGTAAAGGACTTAGCAAATACATTTTTACAATGTTTTCCTAAAATACAAGACTCACAAACCGAGTTATTAAACAAAATGTTAGGCAATATTATTTCCAAGGCACGCGAGTGAGGTTGTCCCAATCTAGCTTGCCATATTGCATTATAACTACAAGCTAAGCATGGATTAAAACTTGAGAAAGTAGGATTGCTTGAAGAATCTTCTAACATCTATAAGTATCCTTTTGTGTTTCCTTCTCCAAGAACCTTTCCGGTCTTAGTAACCTGAAAATGGAAACTATTAGGCCCAAAGAGAGCATAAGCATCAAGATCTGTAGTGGCTTTCTTATCTGATAAAAAATTCGATGTGAAAGATGGCATGTAGAAAGCTGAGGAGCACTAATTTCTTCACTCTCATGGTCTTGACTAACCATTGGCTCCATTCCTCCTATTTCTTCTTCTTGATCCTGAGGTTGGTCTTGATTACCATTATCCAAGTTTTTTGCTTCTTCTTCATTGTTATTTTAAGAATTTGGTTCATCTTCTGGGTCATGATCTTGTTGCTCTTGATGAGAGTCTCTTGGAGCCGGATTTCCCATGTGATTGAGTAAGAACTCTAAGCTGGCGGCTCTATCTGAAGGAGAATGGGCTAGGTCTTTAACACTGTCCCAATTTTGCTTCTTGTCAAAGTAACCTTGGTTTTCTATGAACTTTAACTCTTTTGAAACAAGGGTTCACTTCCAAATGGGATCATAGCACTTATACCCCTTTTGAGTGGTAGAATAGCCTATGAATACACATCTCTGTGCTTTTGGCTTCTATTTTTGTCCCTCTGAGTCCTGGGACAAATACCAAACACAAACACCCAAAAACTCGTAAGTGATTGATAAAGGGTTTATTGTGATTAAAAACTTCAAAGGGAGAGACGACCTTTATGACTCTTATTGTAATTCGGTAGATAAGATAGCAAGCCGTCATGACTGCATCTCCCCAGAAGTGTCTTGGTAGGTTGGAATGGAACATCATAGCTCTAGCTACTTCCATGACACGAATATTCTTTCTTTCAACTACACCATTTTGTTGAGGTGTGTATGGGCAGCTCGTTTGGGAGATTATTCCATCCTTAGCTAGGTGTTCTTTGAACTTGTGGCTTGTATATTCCCCTACATTATCCGTTCGAAGTACCTTAACATTTGTTTTGAATTGATTAGTAATGTAGTTCTGAAAATTAATGAAAGCGTCAAATACTCTATCTTTAGATGGCATTAAGGTGATCCAAGTGTATTTCGATTTTTCATCAATAAATGTTACAAAGTACTTATTATTATCTCTTGATAAACATGGGGAAGTCCCTACATCCGAGTGGACCAAATCAAAACATTTTTCATATATGGTAAAGGACTTAGAAAAATATATTTTTACAATGTTTTCCTAAAATACAAGACTCACAAACCGAGTTATTAAACAAAATACTAGGCAATATTATTTCCAAGGCACGAGAGTGAAGATGTCCCAATCTAGCTTGCCATATTGCATTAGAACTACTAGCTAAGCATGGATTAAAACTTGAGAAAGTAGGATTGCTTGAAGAATCTTCTAACATCTATAAGTCTCCTTTTGTGTTTCCTTCTCCAAGAACCTTTCCGGTCTTAGTATCCTGAAAATGGAAAGTATTAGGCCCAAAGATAGCATAAGCATCAAGATCTGTTGTGGCTCTCTTAACCGATAAAAAATTCGATGTGAAAGGTGGCATGTAGAAAGCTGAGGAGCACTAATTTCTTCACTCTCATGGTCTTGACTAACCATTGGCTCCATTCCTCCTATTTCTTCTTCTTGATCATGAACTTGGTTTTGATAACCATTATCCTAGTTGTTTGCTTCTTCTTCATTGTTATTTTAAGAATTTGGTCCCTCTTGTGGGTCATGATCTTGTTGCTCTTGATGAGAGTCTCTTGGAGCCGGATTTCCCATGTGATTGAGTAAGAACTCTAAGCTCGCGGCTCTATCTGAAGGAGAACAGGCTAGGTCTTTAACCGTATCCCAATTTTGCTTCTTGTCAAAGTAACCCTGGTTTTGTATGAACTTTACCTCTCTTGAAACAAGGGTTCACTTCCAAATGGGGTCATAGCACTTATACCCCTTTTGAGTGGTAGAATAGCCTATAAATACACATCTTGTGCTTTTGGCTTCTATTTTTGTCCCTCTGAGTCCTGGGACAAATACAAAACACAAACACCCAAAAACTCGTAAGTGATTAATAAAGGGTTTATTGTGATTAAAAACTTCAAAGGGAGAGACGACCTTTATGACTCTTGTTGTAATTCGGTAGATAAGATAGCAAGCTGTCATGACTGCATCTCCCCAGAAGTTTCTTGGTAGGTTGGAATGGAACATCATAGCTCTAGCTACTTCCATGACACGAATATTCTTTCTTTCAACTACACCATTTTGTTGAGGTGTGTATGGGCAGCTCGTTTGGGAGATTATTCCATGCTTAGCTAGGTGTTCTTTGAACTTGTGGCTTGTATATTCCCCTACATTATCCGTTCGAAGTACCTTAACATTTGTTTTGAATTGATTAGTAATGTAGTTCTGAAAATTAATGAAAGCGTCAAATACTCTATCTTTAGATGGCATTAAGGTGATCCAAGTGTATTTCGATTTTTCATCAATAAATGTTACAAAGTACTTATTATTATCTCTTGATAAACATGGGGAAGTCCCTACATCCGAGTGGACCAAATGAAAACATTTTTTATATATGGTAAAGGACTTAGAAAATACATTTTTACAATGTTTTCCTAAAATAGAAGACTCACAAACCGAGTTATTAAACAAAATATTAGGCAATATTATTTCCAAGGCACGAGAGTGAAGATGTCCCAATCTAGCTTGTCATATTGCATTAGAACTACTAGCTAAGCATGGATTAAAACTTGAGAAAGTAGGATTGCTTGAAGAATCTTCTAACATCTATAAGTCTCGTTTTGTGTTTCCTTCTCCAAGAACCTTTCCGGTCTTAGTATCCTGAAAATGGAAACTATTAGGCCCAAAGATAGCATAAGCATCAAAATCTATAGTGGCTCTCTTAACCGATAAAAAATTCGATGTGAAAGATGGCATGTAGAAAGCTGAGGAGCACTAATTTCTTCACTCTCATGGTCTTGACTAACCATTGGCTTCATTCCTCCTATTTCTTCTTCTTGATCATGAAATTGGTTTTGATTACCATTATCTAAGTTGTTTGCTTCTTCTTCATTGTTATTTTAAGAATTTGGTCATCTTGTGGGTCATGATCTTGTTAGTCTTGATGAGAGTCTCTTGGAGCCGGATTTCCCATGTGATTGAGTAAGAACTCTAAGCTGGCGGCTCTATCTGAAGGAGAACGGGCTAGGTCTTTAACACTGTCCCAATTTTGCTTATTGTCAAAATAACCCTGGTTTTCTATGAACTTTACCTCTCTTGAAACAAGGGTTCACTTCCAAATGGGATCATAGCACTTATACCCCTTTTGAGTGGTAGAATAGCCTATGAATACACATCTTGTGCTTTTGGCTTCTATTTTTGTCCCTCTGAGTCCTGGGACAAATACAAAACACTAACACCCAAAAACTCGTAAGTGATTGATAAAGGGTTTATTGTGATTAAAAACTTCAAAGGGAGAGACGACCTTTATGACTCTTATTGTAATTCGGTAGATAAGATAGCAAGCCGTCATGACTGCATCTCCCCAGATGTTTCTTGGTAGGTTGGAATGGAACATCATAGCTCTAGCTACTTCCATGACACGAATATTCTTTCTTTCAACTACACCATTTTGTTGAGGTGTGTATGGGCAGCTCGTTTGGGAGATTATTCCATGCTTAGCTAGGTGTTCTTTGCACTTGTGGCTTGTCTATTCCCCTCCATTATCCGTTCGAAGTACCTTAACATTTGTTTTGAATTGATTAGTAATGTAGTTTTGAAAAGTAATGAAAGCGTCAAATACTCTATCTTTAGATGGCATTAAGGTGATCCAAGTGTATTTCGATTTTTCATCAATAAATGTTACAAAGTACTTATTACTATCTCTTGATAAACATGGGGAAGTCCCTACATCCGAGTGGACCAAATCAAAACATTTTTCATATATCGTAAAGGACTTAGGAAATAAATTTTACAATGTTTTCCTAAAATACAAGACTCACAAACCGAGTTATTAAACAAAATATTAGGCAATATTATTTCCAAGGCACGCGAGTGAGGATGTCCCAATCTAGCTTGCCATATTGCATTAGAACTACTAGCTAAGCATGGATTAAAACTTGAGAAAGTAGGATTTCTTGAAGAATCTTCTAACATCTATAAGTCTCCTTTTGTGTTTCCTTCCCCAAGAACCTTTCCGGTCTTAGTAACCTGAAAATGGAAACTATTAGGCCCAAAGAGAGCATAAGCATCAAGATCTGTAGTGGCTTTCTTAACTGATAAAAAATTCGATGTGAAAGATGGCATGTAGAAAGCTGAGGAGCACTAATTTCTTCACTCTCATGGTCTTGACTAACCATTGGCTCCATTATTCCTCTTTCTTCTTCTTGATCCTGAGCTTGGTCTTGATAACCATTATCCAAGTTGTTTGCTTCTTCTTCATTGTTTTTTTAAGAATTTGGTCCATCTTGTGGGTCATGATCTTGTTGCTCTTGATGAGAGTCTCTTGGAGCCGGATTTCCCATGTGATTGAGTAAGAACTCTAAGCTGGCGGCTCTATCTGAAGGAGAACGGGCTAGGTCTTTAACACTGTCCTAATTTTGCTTCTTATCAAAGTAACCTTGGTTTTCTATGAACTTTACCTCTCTTGAAACAAGGGTTCACTTCCAAATGGGATCATAGCACTTATACCCCTTTTGAGTGGTAGAATAGCCTATGAATACACATCTTGTGCTTTTGGCTTCTATTTTTGTCCCTCTGAGTCCTGGGACAAATACAAAACACAAACACCCAAAAACTCGTAAGTGATTAATAAAGGGTTTATTGTGATTAAAAACTTCAAAGGGAGAGACGACCTTTATGACTCTTATTGTAATTCGGTAGATAAGATAGCAAGCCGTCATGACTGCATCTCCCCAGAAGTTTCTTGATAGGTTGGAATGGAACACCATAGCTCTAGCTACTTCCATGACACGAATATTCTTTCTTTCAACTACACCATTTTGTTGAGGTGTGTATGGGCAGCTCGTTTGGGAGATTATTCCATGCTTAGCTAGGTGTTCTTTGCACTTGTGGCTTGTATATTCCCCTCCATTATCCGTTCGAAGTACCTTAACATTTGTTTTGAATTGATTAGTAATGTAGTTCTGAAAATTAATGAAAGCGTCAGATACTCTATCTTTAGATGGCATTAAAGTGATCCAAGTGTATTTCGATTTTTCATCAATAAATGTTACAAAGTACTTATTATTATCTCTTGATAAACATGGGGAAGTCCCTACATCCGAGTGGACCAAATCAAAACATTTTTCATATATGGTAAAGGACTTAGGAAATACATTTTTACAATGTTTTCCTAAAATACAAGACTCACAAACCGAGTTATTAAACAAAATGTTAGGCAATATTATTTCCAAGGCACGCGAGTGAGGTTGTCCCAATCTAGCTTGCCATATTGCATTATAACTACAAGCTAAGCATGGATTAAAACTTGAGAAAGTAGGATTGCTTGAAGAATCTTCTAACATCTATAAGTCTCCTTTTGTGTTTCCTTCTCCAAGAACCTTTCCGGTCTTAGTATCCTGAATATAGAAACTATTAGGCCCAAAGATAGCATAAGCATCAAGATCTGTAGTGGCTCTCTTAACCGATAAAAAATTCGATGTGAAAGATGGCATGTAGAAAGCTGAGGAGCACTAATTTCTTCACTCTCATGGTCTTGACTAACCATTGGCTCCATTCCTCCTATTTCTTCTTCTTGATCATAAGCTTTGTCTTGATTACCATTATCCAAGTTGTTTGCTTCTTCTTCATTGTTATTTTAAGAATTTGGTCCATCTTGTGGGTCATGATCTTGTTAGTCTTGATGAGAGTCTCTTGGAGCCGGATTTCCCATGTGATTGAGTAAGAACTCTAAGCTGGCGGGTCTATCTGAAGGAGAACGGGCTAGGTCTTTAACACTGTCCCAATTTTGCTTCTTGTCAAAATAACCCTGGTTTTCTATGAACTTTACCTCTCTTGAAACAAGGGTTCACTTCCAAATGGGATCATAGCACTTATACCCCTTTTGAGTGGTAGAATAGCCTATGAACACACATCTTGTGCTTTTGGCTTCTATTTTTGTCCCTCTGAGTCCTGGGACAAATACAAAACACAAACACCCAAAAACTCGTAAGTGATTGATAAAGGGTTTATTGTGATTAAAAACTTCAAAGGGAGAGACGACCTTTATGACTCTTATTGTAATTCGGTAGATAAGATAGCAAGCCGTCATGACTGCATCTCCCCAAAAGTTTCTTGGTAGGTTGGAATGGAACATCATAGCTCTAGCTACTTCCATGACACGAATATTCTTTCTTTCAACTACACCATTTTGTTGAGGTGTGTATGGGCAGCTCGTTTGGGAGATTATTCCATGCTTAGCTAGGTGTTCTTTGCACTTGTGGCTTGTATATTCCCCTCCATTATCCGTTCGAAGTACCTTAACATTTGTTTTGAATTGATTAGTAATGTAGTTCTGAAAAGTAATGAAAGCGTCAAATACTCTATCTTTAGATGGCATTAAGGTGATCCAAGTGTATTTCGATTTTTCATCAATAAATGTTACAAAGTACTTATTACTATCTCTTGATAAACATGGGGAAGTCCCTACATCCGAGTGGACCAAATCAAAACATTTTTCATATATCGTAAAGGACTTAGGAAATACATTTTTACAATGTTTTCCTAAAATACAAGACTCACAAACCGAGTTATTAAACAAAATATTAGGCAATATTATTTCCAAGGCACGAGAGTGAAGATGTCCCAATCTAGCTTGCCATATTGCATTAGAACTACTAGCTAAGCATGGATTAAAACTTGAGAAAGTAGGATTGCTTGAAGAATCTTCTAACATCTATAAGTCTCCTTTTGTGTTTCCTTCTCCAAGAACCTTTCCGGTCTTAGTAACCTGAAAATGGAAACTATTAGGCCCAAAGAGAGCATAAGCATCAAGATCTGTAGTGGCTTTCTTAACTGATAAAAAATTCGATGTGAAAGATGGCATGTAGAAAGCTGAGGAGCACTAATTTCTTCACTCTCATGGTCTTGACTAACCATTGGCTCCATTATTCCTCTTTCTTCTTCTTGATCCTGAGGTTGGTCTTGATTACCATTATCCAAGTTGTTTGCTTCTTCTTCATTGTTATTTTAAGAATTTGGTCCATCTTGTGGGTCATGATCTTGTTGCTCTTGATGAGAGTCTCTTGGAGCCGGATTTCCCATGTGATTGAGTAAGAACTCTAAGCTGGCGGCTCTATCTGAAGGAGAATGGGCTTGGTCTTTAACACTATCCCAATTTTGCTTCTTGTCAAAGTAACCCTGGTTTTCTATGAACTTTACCTCTCTTGAAACAAGGGTTCACTTCCAAATGGGGTCATAGCACTTATACCCCTTTTGAGTGGTAGAATAGCCTATGAATACACATCTTGTGCTTTTGGCTTCTATTTTTGTCCCTCTGAGTCCTGGGACAAATACAAAACACAAACACCCAAAAACTCGTAAGTGATTGATAAAGGGTTTATTGTGATTAAAAACTTCAAAGGGAGAGACGACCTTTATGACTCTTATTGTAATTCAGTAGATAAGATAGCAAGCCGTCATGACTGCATCTCCCCAGAAGTTTCTTGGTAGGTTGGAATGGAACATCATAGCTCTAGCTACTTCCATGACACGAATATTCTTTCTTTCAACTACACCATTTTGTTGAGGTGTGTATGGGCAGCTCGTTTGGGAGATTATTCCATGCTTAGCTAGGTGTTCTTTGCACTTGTGGCTTGTATATTCCCCTCCATTATCCATTCGAAGTACCTTAACTTTTTTTTTGAATTGATTAGTAATGTAGTTCTGAAAAGTAATGAAAGCGTCAAATACTCTATCTTTAGATGGCATTAAGGTGATCCAAGTGTATTTCGATTTTTCATCAATAAATGTTACAAAGTACTTATTATTATCTCTTGATAAACATGGGGAAGTCCCTACATCCGAGTGGACCAAATCAAAACATTTTTCATATATGGTAAAAGACTTAGGAAATACATTTTTACAATGTTTTCCTAAAATACAAGACTCACAAACCGAGTTCTTAAACAAAATATTAGGCAATATTATTTCCCAGGCACGCGAGTGAGGATGTCCCAATCTAGCTTGCATGGATTAAAACTTGAGAAAGTAGGATTGCTTGAAGAATCTTCTAACATCTATAAGTCTCCTTTTGTGTTTCCTTCTCCAAGAACCTTTCCGGTCTTAGTATCCTAAAAATGGAAACGATTAGGCCCAAAGATAGCATAAGCATCAACATCTGTAGTGGCTCTCTTAACCGATAAAAAATTCGATGTGAAAGATGGCATGTAGAAAGCTGAGGAGCACTAATTTCTTCACTCTCATGGTCTTGACTAACCATTGGCTCCATTCCTCCTATTTCTTCTTCTTGATCCTGAGGTTGGTCTTGATTACCATTATCCAAGTTGTTTGCTTCTTCTTCATTGTTATTTTAAGAATTTGGTTCATCTTGTGGGTCATGATCTTGTTGCTCTTGATGAGAGTCTCTTGGAGCCGGATTTCCCATGTGATTGAGTAAGAACTCTAAGCTGGCGGCTCTATCTGAAGGAGAATGGGCTAGGTCTTTAACACTGTCCCAATTTTGCTTCTTGTCAAAGTAACCTTGGTTTTCTATGAACTTTACCTCTTTTGAAACAAGGGTTCACTTCCAAATGGGATCATAGCACTTATACCCCTTTTGAGTGGTAGAATAGCCTATGAATACACATCTCTGTGCTTTTGGCCTCTATTTTTGTCCCTCTGAGTCCTGGGACAAATACCAAACACAAACACCCAAAAACTCGGAAGTGATTGATAAAGGGTTTATTGTGATTAAAAACTTCAAAGGGAGAGACGACCTTTATGACTCTTATTGTAATTCGGTAGATAAGATAGCAAGCTGTCATGACTGCATCTCCCCAGAAGTGTCTTGGTAGGTTGGAATGGAACATCATAGCTCTAGCTACTTCCATGACACGAATATTCTTTCTTTCAACTACACCATTTTGTTGAGGTGTGTATGGGCAGCTCGTTTGGGAGATTATTCCATGCTTAGCTAGGTGTTCTTTGAACTTGTGGCTTGTATATTCCCCTACATTATCCGTTCGAAGTACCATAACATTTGTTTTGAATTGATTAGTAATGTAGTTCTGAAAATTAATGAAAGCGTCAAATACTCTATCTTTAGATGGCATTAAGGTGATCCTAGTGTATTTCGATTTTTCATCAATAAATGTTACAAAGTACTTATTATTATCTCTTGATAAACATGGGGAAGTCCCTACATCCGAGTGGACCAAATCAAAACATTTTTCATATATGGTAAAGGACTTAGAAAAATACATTTTTACAATGTTTTCCTAAAATACAAGACTCACAAACCGAGTTATTAAACAAAATACTAGGCAATATTATTTCCAAGGCACGAGAGTGAAGATGTCCCAATCTAGCTTGCCATATTGCATTAGAACTACTAGCTAAGCATGGATTAAAACTTGAGAAAGTAGGATTGCTTGAAGAATCTTCTAACATCTATAAGTCTCCTTTTGTGTTTCCTTCTCCAAGAACCTTTCCGGTCTTAGTATCCTGAAAATAGAAACTATTAGGCCCAAAGATAGCATAAGCATCAAGATCTGTAGTGGCTCTCTTAACCGATAAAAAATTCGATGTGAAAGATGGCATGTAGAAAGCTGAGGAGCACTAATTTCTTCACTCTCATGGTCTTGACTAACCATTGGCTTCATTCCTCCTATTTCTTCTTCTTGATCATGAAATTGGTTTTGATTACCATTATCCAAGTTGTTTGCTTATCCTTCATTGTTATTTTAAGAATTTGGTCCATCTTGTGGGTCATGATCTTGTTAGTCTTGATGAGAGTCTCTTGGAGCCGGATTTCCCATGTGATTGAGTAAGAACTCTAAGCTGGCGGCTCTAGCTGAAGGAGAACGGGCTAGGTCTTTAACACTGTCCCAATTTTGCTTCTTGTCAAAATAACCCTGGTTTTCTATGAACTTTACCTCTCTTGAAACAAGGGTTCACTTCCAAATGGGATCATAGCACTTATACCCCTTTTGAGTGGTAGAATAGCCTATGAATACACATCTTGTGCTTTTGGCTTCTATTTTTGTCCCTCTGAGTCCTGGGACAAATACAAAACACAAACACCCAAAAACTCGTAAGTGATTGATAAAGGGTTTATTGTGATTAAAAACTTCAAAGGGAGAGACGACCTTTATGACTCTTATTGTAATTCGGTAGATAAGATAGCAAGCCGTCATGACTGCATCTCCCAAGAAGTTTCTTGGTAGGTTGGAATGGAACATCATAGCTCTAGCTACTTCCATGACACGAATATTCTTTCTTTCAACTACACCATTTTGTTGAGGTGTGTATGGGCAGCTCGTTTGGGAGATTATTCCATGCTTAGCTAGGTGTTCTTTGCACTTGTGGCTTGTATATTCCCCTCCATTATCCGTTCGAAGTACCTTAACATTTGTTTTGAATTGATTAGTAATGTAGTTCTGAAAAGTAATGAAAGCGTCAAATACTCTATCTTTAGATGGCATTAAGGTGATCCAAGTGTATTTCGATTTTTCATCAATAAATGTTACAAAGTACTTATTATTATCTCTTGATAAACATGGGGAAGTCCCTACATCCGAGTGGACCAAATCAAAACATTTTTCATATATGGTAAAGGACTTAGGAAATACATTTTTACAATGTTTTCCTAAAATACAAGACTCACAAACCGAGTTATTAAACAAAATATTAGGCAATATTATTTCCCAGGCACGCGAGTGAGGATGTCCCAATCTAGCTTGCCATATTGCATTAGAACTACTAGCTAAGCATGGATTAAAACTTGAGAAAGTAGGATTGCTTGAAGAATCTTCTAACATCTATAAGTCTCCTTTTGTGTTTCCTTCTCCAAGAAACTTTCCGGTCTTAGTATCCTGAAAATGGAAACTATTAGGCCCAAAGATAGCATAAGCATCAAGATCTGTAGTGGCTCTCTTAACCGATACAAAATTCGATGTGAAAGATGGCATGTAGAAAGCTGAGGAGCACTAATTTCTTCACTCTCATGGTCTTGACTAACCATTGGCTCCATTCCTCCTATTTCTTCTTCTTGATCATGAACTTGGTTTTGATTACCATTATCCTAGTGGTTTGCTTCTTCTTCATTGTTATTTTAAGAATTTGGTCCCTCTTGTGGGTCATGATCTTGTTGCTCTTGATGAGAGTCTCTTGGACCCGGATTTCCCATGTGATTGAGTAAGAACTCTAAGCTCGCGGCTCTATCTGAAGGAGAATGGGCTAGGTCTTTAACACTGTCCCAATTTTGCTTCTTGTCAAAGTAACCCTGGTTTTCTATGAACTTTACCTCTCTTGAAACAAGGGTTCACTTCCAAATGGGATCATAGCACTTATACCCCTTTTGAGTGGTAGAATAGCCTATGAATACACATCTCTGTGCTTTTGGCTTCTATTTTTGTCCCTCTGAGTCCTGGGACAAATACCAAACACAAACACCCAAAAACTCGTAAGTGATTGATAAAGGGTTTATTGTGATTAAAAACTTCAAAGGGAGAGACGACCTTTATGACTCTTATTGTAATTCAGTAGATAAGATAGCAAGCCGTCATGACTGCATCTCCCCAGAAGTTTCTTGGTAGGTTGGAATGGAACATCATAGCTCTAGCTACTTCCATGACACGAATATTCTTTCTTTCAACTACACCATTTTGTTGAGGTGTGTATGGGCAGCTCGTTTGGGAGATTATTCCATGCTTAGCTAGGTGTTCTTTGAACTTGTGGCTTGTATATTCCCCTACATTATCCGTTTGAAGTACCTTAACATTTGTTTTGAATTGATTAGTAATGTAGTTCTGAAAATTAATGAAAGCGTCAAATACTCTATCTTTAGATGGCATTAAGGTGATCCAAGTGTATTTCGATTTTTCATCAATAAATGTTACAAAGTACTTATTATTATCTCTTGATAAACATGGGGAAGTCCCTACATCCGAGTGGACCAAATGAAAACATTTTTTATATATGGTAAAGGACTTAGAAAATACATTTTTACAATGTTTTCCTAAAATACAAGACTCACAAACCGAGTTATTAAACAAAATATTAGGCAATATTATTTCCAAGGCACGAGAGTGAAGATGTCCCAATCTAGCTTGCCATATTGCATTAGAACTACTAGCTAAGCATGGATTAAAACTTGAGAAAGTAGGATTGCTTGAAGAATCTTCTAACATCTATAAGTCTCGTTTTGTGTTTCCTTCTCCAAGAACCTTTCCGGTCTTAGTATCCTGAAAATGGAAACTATTAGGCCCAAAGATAGCATAAGCATCAAGATCTGTAGTGGCTCTCTTAACCGATAAAAAATTCGATGTGAAAGGTGGCATGTAAAAAGCTGAGGAGCACTAATTTCTTCACTCTCATGGTGTTGACTAACCATTGGCTCCATTCCTCCTATTTCTTCTTCTTGATCATGAACTTGGTTTTGATTACCATTATCCTAGTTGTTTGCTTCTTCTTCATTGTTATTTTAAGAATTTGGTCCCTCTTGTGGGTCATGATCTTGTTGCTCTTGATGAGAGTCTCTTGGAGCCGGATTTCCCATGTGATTGAGTAAGAACTCTAAGCTCTCGGCTCTATCTGAAGGAGAACGGGCTAGGTCTTTAACACTATCCCAATTTTGCTTCTTGTCAAAGTAACCCTGGTTTTGTATGAACATTACCTCTCTTGAAACAAGGGTTCACTTCCAAATGGGGTCATAGCACTTATACCCCTTTTGAGTGGTAGAATAGCCTATAAATACACATCTTGTGCTTTTGGCTTCTATTTTTGTCCCTCTGAGTCCTGGGACAAATACAAAACACAAACACCCAAAAACTCGTAAGTGATTAATAAAGGGTTTATTGTGATTAAAAACTTCAAAGGGAGAGACGACCTTTATGACTCTTATTGTAATTCGGTAGATAAGATAGCAAGCCGTCATGACTGCATCTCCCCAGAAGTTTCTTGGTAGGTTGGAATGGAACATCATAGCTCTAGCTACTTCCATGACACGAATATTCTTTCTTTCAACTACACCATTTTGTTGAGGTGTGTATGGGCAGCTCGTTTGGGAGATTATTCCATGCTTAGCTAGGTGTTCTTTGCACTTGTGGCTTGTATATTCCCCTCCATTATCCGTTCGAAGTACCTTAACATTTGTTTTGAATTATTAGTAATGTAGTTCTGAAAAGTAATGAAAGCGTCAAATACTCTATCTTTAGATGGCATTAATGTGATCCAAGTGTATTTCGATTTTTCATCAATAAATGTTACAAAGTACTTATTACTATGTCTTGATAAACATGGGGAATTCCCTACATCCGAGTGGACACAAATCAAAACATTTTTCATATATAGTAAAGGACTTAGGAAATACATTTTTACAATGTTTTCCTAAAATACAAGACTCACAAACCGAGTTATTAAACAAAATATTAGGCAATATTATTTCCAAGGCACGCGAGTGAGGATGTCCTAATCTAGCTTGCCATATTGCATTAGAACTACTAGCTAAGCATGGATTAAAACTTGAGAAAGTAGGATTGCTTGAAGAATCTTCTAACATCTATAAGTCTCGTTTTGTGTTTCCTTCTCCAAGAACCTGAAAATGGAAACTATTAGGCCCAAAGATAGCATAAGCATCAAGATCTTTAGTGGCTCTCTTAACCGATAAAAAATTCGATGTGAAAGATGGCATGTAGAAAGCTGAGGAGCACTAATTTCTTCACTCTCATGGTCTTGACTAACCATTGGCTCCATTCCTCCTATTTCTTCTTCTTGATCCTGAGCTTGGTCTTGATTACCATTATCCAAGTTGTTTGCTTCTTCTTCATTGTTATTTTAAGAATTTGGTCCATCTTGTGGGTCATGATCTTGTTGCTCTTGATGAGAGTCTCTTGGAGCCGGATTTCCCATGTGATTGAGTAAGAACTCTAAGCTGGCGGCTCTATCTGAAGGGGAACGGGCTAGGTCTTTAACACTATCCCAATTTTGCTTCTTTAACACTTCCAAATGGGGTCATCGCACGTATACCCCTTTTGAGTGGTAGAATAGCCTATAAATACACATCTTGTGCTTTTGGCTTCTATTTTTGTCCCTCTGAGTCCTGGGACAAATACAAAACACAAACACCCAAAAACTCGTAAGTGTTTGATAAAGGGTTTATTGTGATTAAAAACTTCAAAGGGAGAGACGACCTTTATGACTCTTATTGTAATTCGGTAGATAAGATAGCAAGCCGTCATGACTGCATCTCCCCAGAAGTTTCTTGGTAGGTTGGAATGGAACATCATAGCTCTAACTATTTCCATGACACGAATATTCTTTCTTTCAACTACACCATTTTGTTGAGGTGTGTATGGGCAGCTCGTTTGGGACATTATTCCATGCTTAGCTAGGTGTTCTTTGCACTTGTGGCTTGTATATTCCCCTCCATTATCCGTTCGAAGTACCTTAACATTTGTTTTGAATTGATTAGTAATGTAGTTCTGAAAAGTAATGAAAGCGTCAAATACTCTATCTTTAGATGGCATTAAGGTGATCTAAGTGTATTTCGATTTTTCATCAATAAATGTTACAAAGTACTTATTACTATCTCTTGATAAACATGGGGAAGTCCCTACATCCGAGTGGACCAAATCAAAACATTTTTAATATATGGTAAAGGACTTAAGAAATACATTTTTACAATGTTTTCCTAAAATACAAGACTCACAAACCGAGTTATTAAACAAAATATTAGGCAATATTATTTCCAAGGCACGAGAGTGAAGATGTCCCAATCTAGCTTGCCATATTGCATTAGAACTACTAGCTAAGCATGGATTAAAACTTGAGAAAGTAGGATTGCTTGAAGAATCTTCTAACATCTATAAGTCTCCTTTTGTGTTTCCTTCTCCAAGAACCTTTCCGGTCTTAGTATCCTGAAAATGGAAACTATTAGGCCCAAAGATAGCATAAGCATCAAGATCTGTAGTGGCTCTCTTAACCGATAAAAAATTCGATGTGAAAGATGGCATGTAGAAAGCTGAGGAGCACTAATTTCTTCACTCTCATGGTCTTGACTAACCATTGGCTCCATTCCTCCTATTTCTTCTTCTTGATCATGAACTTGGTTTTGATTACCATTATCCTAGTGGTTTGCTTCTTCTTCATTGTTATTTTAAGAATTTGGTCCCTCTTGTGGGTCATGATCTTGTTGCTCTTGATGAGAGTCTCTTGGAGCCGGATTTCCCATGTGATTGAGTAAGAACTCTAAGCTCGCGGCTCTATCTGAAGGAGAACGGGCTACGTCTTTAACACTATCCCAATTTTGCTTCTTGTCAAAGTAACCCTGGTTTTCTATGAACTTTACCTCTCTTGAAACAAGGGTTCACTTCCAAATGGGGTCATAGCACTTATACCCCTTTTGAGTGGTAGAATAGCCTATAAATACATATCTTGTGCTTTTGGCTTCTATTTTTGTCCCTCTGAATCCTGGGACAAATACAAAACACAAACACCCAAAAACTCGTAAGTGATTGATAAAGGGTTTATTGTGATTAAAAACTTCAAAGGGAGAGGCGACCTTTATGACTCTTATTGTAATTCGATAGATAAGATAGCAAGCCGTCATGACTGCATCTCCCCAGAAGTTTCTTGGTAGGTTGGAATGGAACATCATAGCTCTAGCTACTTCCATGACACGAATATTCTTTCTTTCAACTACACCATTTTGTTGAGGTGTGTATGGGCAGCTCGTTTGGGACATTATTCCATGCTTAGCTAGGTGTTCTTTGCACTTGTGGCTTGTATATTCCCCTCCATTATCCGTTCGAAGTACCTTAACATTTGTTTTGAATTGATTAGTAATGTAGTTCTGAAAAGTAATGAAAGCGTCAAATACTCTATCTTTAGATGGCATTAAGGTGATCCAAGTGTATTTCGATTTTTCATCAATAAATGTTACAAAGTACTTATTACTATCTCTTGATAAACATGGGGAAGTCCCTACATCCGAGTGGACCAAATCAAAACATTTTTGATATATGGTAAAGGACTTAAGAAATACATTTTTACAATGTTTTCCTAAAATACAAGACTCACAAACCGAGTTATTAAACAAAATATTAGGCAATATTATTTCCAAGGCACGAGAGTGAAGATGTCCCAATCTAGCTTGCCATATTGCATTAGAACTACTAGCTAAGCATGGATTAAAACTTGAGAAAGTAGGATTGCTTGAAGAATCTTCTAACATCTATAAGTCTCGTTTTGTGTTTCCTTCTCCAAGAACCTTTCCGGTCTTAGTATCCTGAAAATGGAAACTATTAGGCCCAAAGATAGCATAAGCATCAAGATCTGTAGTGGCTCTCTTAACCGATAAAAAATTCGATGTGAAAGATGGCATGTAGAAAGCTGAGGAGCACTAATTTCTTCACTCTCATGGTCTTGACTAACCATTCGTTCCATTCCTCCTGTTTCTTCTTCTTGATCATGAACTTGGTTTTGATTACCATTATCCTAGTTGTTTGCTTCTTCTTCATTGTTATTTTAAGAATTTGGTCCATCTTGTGGGTCATGATCTTGTTGCTCTTGATGAGAGTCTCTTGGCGCCGGATTTCCCATGTGATTGAGTAAGAACTCTAAGCTGGCGGCTCTATCTGAAGGAGAACGGGCTAGGTCTTTAACACTGTCCCAATTTTGCTTCTTTTCAATATAATCCTGGTTTTCTATGAACTTTACCTCTCTTGAGACAAGGGTTCACTTCCAAATGGGGTCATCGCACGTATACCCCTTTTGAGTGGTAGAATAGCCTATGAATACACATCTTGTGCTTTTGGCTTCTATTTTTGTCCCTCTGAGTCCTGGGATAAATACAAAACACAAACACCCAAAAACTCGTAAGTGATTGATAAAGGGTTTATTGTGATTAAAAATTTCAAAGGGAGAGAAGACCTTTATGACTCTTATTGTAATTCGGTAGATAAGATAGCAAGCCGTCATGACTGAATCTCCCCAGAAGTTTCTTGGTAGGTTGGAATGGAACATCATAGCTCTAGCTACTTCCATGACACGAATATTCTTTCTTTCAACTACACCATTTTGTTGAGGTGTGTATGGGCAGCTCGTTTGGGAGATTATTCCATGCTTAGCTAGGTGTTCTTTGAACTTGTGGCTTGTATATTCCCTTACATTATCCGTTCGAAGTACTTTAACATTTGTTTTGAATTGATTAGTAATGTAGTTCTGAAAATTAATGAAAGCGTCAAATACTCTATCTTTAGATGGCATTTAGGTGATCCAAGTGTATTTCAATTTTTCATCAATAAATGTTACAAAGTACTTATTATTATCTCTTGATAAACATGGGGAAGTCCCTACATCCGAGTGGACCAAATCAAAACATTTTTCATATATGGTAAAGGACTTAGGAAATACATTTTTACAATGTTTTCCTAAAATACAAGACTCACAAACAGAGTTCTTAAACAAAATATTAGGCTATATTATTTCCCAGGCACGCGAGTGAGGATGTCCCAATCTAGCTTGCCATATTGCATTAGAACTACTAGCTAAGCATGGATTAAAACTTGAGAAAGTAGGATTGCTTGAAGAATCTTCTAACATCTATAAGTCTCCTTTTGTGTTTCCTTCTCCAAGAACCTTTCCGGTCTTAGTATCCTGAAAATGGAAACCATTAGGCCCAAAGATAGCATAAGCATCAAGATCTGTAGTGGCTTTCTTAACCGATAAAAAATTCGATGTGAAAGATGGCATGTAGAAAGCTGAGGAGCACTAATTTCTTCACTCTCATGGTCTTGACAAACCATAGGCTCCATTCCTCCTATTTCTTCTTCTTGATCCTGAGCTTGGTCTTGATTACCATTATCCAAGTTGTTTGCTTCTTCTTCATTGTTATTTTAAGAATTTGGTCCATCTCATGATCTTGTTGCTCTTGATGAGAGTCTTTTGGAGCCGGATTTCCCATGTGATTGAGTAAGAAATCTAAGCTGGCGGCTCTATCTGAAGGAGAACGGCCTAGGTCTTTAACACTGTCCTAATTTTGCTTCTTGTCAAAGTAACCTTGGTTTTCTATGAACTTTACCTCTCTTGAAACAAGGGTTCACTTCCAAATGGGATCATAGCACTTATACCCCTTTTGAGTGGTAGAATAGCCTATGAATACTCATCTTGTGCTTTTGGCTTCTATTTTTGTCCCTCTGAGTCCTGGGACAAATACCAAACACAAACACCCAAAAACTCGTAAGTGATTGATAAAGGGTTTATTGTGATTAAAAACTTCAAAGGGAGAGACGACCTTTATGACTCTTATTGTAATTCGGTAGATAAGATAGCAAGCCGTCATGACTGCATCTCCCCAGAAGTTTCTTGGTAGGTTTGAATGGAACATCATAGCTCTAGCTACTTCCATGACACGAATATTCTTTCTTTCAACTACACCATTTTGTTGAGGTGTGTATGGGCAGCTCGTTTGGGAGATTATTCCATGCTTAGCTAGGTGTTCTTTGAACTTGTGGCTTGTATATTCCCCTACATTATCCGTTCGAAGTACCTTAACATTTGTTTTGAATTGATTAGTAATGTAGTTCTGAAAAGTAATGAAAGCGTCAAATACTCTATCTTTAGATGGCATTAAGGTGATCCAAGTGTATTTCGATTTTTCATCAATAAATGTTACAAAGTACTTATTATTATCTCTTGATAAACATGGGGAAGTCTCTACATCCGAGTGGACCAAATCAAAACATTTTTCATATATGGTAAAGGACTTAGGAAATACATTTTTACAATGTTTTCCTAAAATACAAGACTCACAAACCGAGTTATTAAACAAAATATTAGGCAATATTATTTCCAAGGCACGAGAGTGAAGATGTCCCAATCTAGCTTGCCATATTGCATGAGAACTACTAGCTAAGCATGGATTAAAACTTGAGAAAGTAGGATTGCTTGAAGAATCTTCTAACATCTATAAGTCTCCTTTTGTGTTTCCTTCTCCAAGAACCTTTCCGGTCTTAGTATCCTGAAAATGGAAACTATTACGCCCAAAGATAGCATAAGCATCAAGATCTGTAGTGGCTTTCTTAACCGATAAAAAATTCGATGTGAAAGATGGCATGTAGAAAGCTGAGGAGCACTAATTTCTTCACTCTCATGGTCTTGACTAACCATTGGCTCCATTCCTCCTATTTCTTCTTCTTGATCCTGAGCTTGGTCTTGATTACCATTATCCAAGTTGTTTGCTTCTTCTTCATTGTTATTTTAAGAATTTGGTCCATCTTGTGGGTCATGATCTTGTTGCTCTTGATGAGAGTCTCTTGGAGCCGGATTTCCCATGTGATTGAGTAAGAACTCTAAGCTGGCGGCTCTATCTGAAGGAGAACGGGCTAGGTCTTTAACACTGTCCCAATTTTGCTTCTTGTCAATATAACCCTGGTTTTCTATGAACTTTACCTCTCTTGAAACAAGGGTTCACTTCCAAATGGGGTCATCGCACGTATACCCCTTTTGAGTGGTAGAATAGCCTATGAATACACATCTTGTGCTTTTTGCTTCTATTTTTGTCCCTCTAAGTCCTGGGACAAATACAAAACACAAACACCCAAAAACTCGTAAGTGATTGATAAAGGGTTTATTGTGATTAAAAACTTCAAAGGGAGAGACGACCTTAATGACTCTTATTGTAATTCGGTAGATAAGATAGCAAGCCGTCATGACTGCATCTCCCCAGAAGTTTCTTAGTAGGTTGGAATGGAACATCATAGCTCTAGCTACTTCCATGACACGAATATTCTTTCTTTCAACTACACCATTTTGTTGAGGTGTGTATGGGCAGCTCGTTTGGGAGATTATTCCATGCTTAGCTAGGTGTTCTTTGCACTTGTGGCTTGTATATTCCCCTCCATTATCCGTTCGAAGTACCTTAACATTTGTTTTGAATTGATTAGTAATGTAGTTCTGAAAATTAATGAAAGCGTAAAATACTCTATCTTTAGATGGCATTAAGGTGATCCAAGTGTATTTCGATTTTTCATCAATAAATGTTACAAAGTACTTATTATTATCTCTTGATAAACATGGGGAAGTCCCTACATCCGAGTGGACCAAATCAAAACATTTTTCATATATGGTAAAGGACTTAGGAAATACATTTTTACAATGTTTTCCTAAAATACAAGACTCACAAACCGAGTTATTAAACAAAATATTAGGCAATATTATTTCCAAGGCACGAGAGTGAAGATGTCCCAATCTAGCTTGCCATATTGCATTAGAACTACTAGCTAAGCATGGATTAAAACTTGAGAAAGTAGGATTGCTTGAAGAATCTTCTAACATCTATAAGTCTCCTTTTGTGTTTCCTTCTCCAAGAACCTTTCCGGTCTTAGTATCCTGAAAATGGAAACTATTACGCCCAAAGATAGCATAAGCATCAAGATCTGTAGTGGCTTTCTTAACCGATAAAAAATTCGATGTGAGAGATGGCATGTAGAAAGCTGAGGAGCACTAATTTCTTCACTCTCATGGTGTTGACTAACCATTGGCTCCATTCCTCCTATTTCTTCTTCTTGATCCTGAGCTTGGTCTTGATTACCATTATCCAAGTTGTTTGCTTCTTCTTCATTGTTATTTTAAGAATTTGGTCCATCTTGTGGGTCATGATCTTGTTGCTCTTGATGAGAGTCTCTTGGAGCCGGATTTCCCATGTGATTGAGTAAGAACTCTAAGCTGGCGGCTCTATCTGAAGGAGAACGGGCTAGGTCTTTAACACTGTCCCAATTTTGCTTCTTGTCAATATAACCCTGGTTTGCTATGAACTTTACCTCTCTTGAAACAAGGGTTCACTTCCAAATGGGGTCATCGCACGTATACCCCTTTTGAGTGGTAGAATAGCCTATGAATACACATCTTGTGCTTTTTGCTTCTATTTTTGTCCCTCTAAGTCCTGGGACAAATACAAAACACAAACACCCAAAAACTCGTAAGTGATTGATAAAGGGTTTATTGTGATTAAAAACTTCAAAGGGAGAGACGACCTTAATGACTCTTATTGTAATTCGGTAGATAAGATAGCAAGCCGTCATGACTGCATCTCCCCAGAAGTTTCTTGGTAGGTTGGAATGGAACATCATAGCTCTAGCTACTTCCATGACACGAATATTCTTTCTTTCGACTACACCATTTTGTTGAGGTGTGTATGGGCAGCTCGTTTGGGAGATTATTCCATGCTTAGCTAGGTGTTCTTTGCACTTGTGGCTTGTATATTCCCCTCCATTATCCGTTCGAAGTACCTTAACATTTGTTTTGAATTGATTAGTAATGTAGTTCTGAAAATTAATGAAAGCGTAAAATACTCTATCTTTAGATGGCATTAAGGTGATCCAAGTGTATTTCGATTTTTCATCAATAAATGTTACAAAGTACTTATTATTATCTCTTGATAAACATGGGGAAGTCCCTACATCCGAGTGGACCAAATCAAAACATTTTTCATATATGGTAAAGGACTTAGGAAATACATTTTTACAATGTTTTCCTAAAATACAAGACTCACAAACCGAGTTATTAAACAAAATATTAGGCAATATTATTTCCAAGGCACGAGAGTGAAGATGTCCCAATCTAGCTTGCCATATCGCATTAGAACTACTAGCTAAGCATGGATTAAAACTTGAGAAAGTAGGATTGCTTGAAGAATCTTCTAACATCTATAAGTCTCCTTTTGTGTTTCCTTCTCCAAGAACCTTTCCGGTCTTAGTATCCTGAAAATGGAAACTATTACGCCCAAAGATAGCATAAGCATCAAGATCTGTAGTGGCTTTCTTAACCGATAAAAAATTCGATGTGAGAGATGGCATGTAGAAAGCTGAGGAGCACTAATTTCTTCACTCTCATGGTGTTGACTAACCATTGGCTCCATTCCTCCTATTTCTTCTTCTTGATCCTGAGCTTGGTCTTGATTACCATTATCCAAGTTGTTTGCTTCTTCTTCATTGTTATTTTAAGAATTTGATCCATCTTGTGGGTCATGATCTTGTTGCTCTTGATGAGAGTCTCTTGGAGCCGGATTTCCCATGTGATTGAGTAAGAACTCTAAGCTGGCGGCTCTATCTGAAGGAGAACGGGCTAGGTCTTTAACACTGTCCCAATTTTGCTTCTTGTCAATATAACCCTGGTTTTCTATGAACTTTACCTCTCTTGAAACAAGGGTTCACTTCCAAATGGGGTCATCGCACGTATACCCCTTTTGAGTGGTAGAATAGCCTATGAATACACATCTTGTGCTTTTTGCTTCTATTTTGGTCCCTCTAAGTCCTGGGACAAATACAAAACACAAACACCCAAAAACTCGTAAGTGATTGATAAAGGGTTTATTGTGATTAAAAACTTCAAAGGGAGAGACGACCTTAATGACTCTTATTGTAATTCGGTAGATAAGATAGCAAGCCGTCATGACTGCATCTCCCCAGAAGTTTCTTGGTAGGTTGGAATGGAACATCATAGCTCTAGCTACTTCCATGACACGAATATTCTTTCTTTCAACTACACCATTTTGTTGAGGTGTGTATGGGCAGCTCGTTTGGGAGATTATTCCATGCTTAGCTAGGTGTTCTTTGCACTTGTGGCTTGTATATTCCCCTCCATTATCCGTTCGAAGTACCTTAACATTTGTTTTGAATTGATTAGTAATGTAGTTCTGAAAAGTAATGAAAGCGTCAAATACTCTATCTTTAGATGGCATTAAGGTGATCCAAGTATATTTCAATTTTTCATCAATAAATGTTACAAAAGTACTTATTATTATCTCTTGATAAACATGGGGAAGTCCCTACATCCGAGTGGACCAAATCAAAACATTTTTCATATATGGTAAAGGACTTAGGAAATACATTTTTACCCTGTTTTCCTAAAATACAAGACTCACAAACCGAGTTATTAAACAAAATATTAGGCAATATTATTTCCAAGGCACGAGAGTGAAGATGTCCCAATCTAGCTTGCCATATTGCATTAGAACTACTAGCTAAGCATGGATTAAAAGTTGAGAAAGTAGGATTGCTTGAAGAATCTTCTAACATCTATAAGTCTCCTTTTGTGTTTCCTTCTCCAAGAACCTTTCCGGTCTTAGTATCCTGAAAATGGAAACTATTACTCCCAAAGATAGCATAAGCATCAAGATCTGTAGTGGCTCCCTTAACCGATAAAAAATTCGATGTGAAAGATGGCATGTAGAAAGCTGAGGAGCACTAATTTCTTCACTCTCATGGTGTTGACTAACCATTGGCTCCATTCCTCCTATTTCTTCTTCTTGATCCTGAGCTTGGTCTTGATTACCATTATCCAAGTTGTTTGCTTCTTCTTCATTGTTATTTTAAGAATTTGGTCCAACTTGTGGGTCATGATCTTGTTGCTCTTGATGAGAGTCTCTTGGAGCCGGATTTCCCATGTGATTGAGTAAGAACTCTAAGCTGGCGGCTCTATCTGAAGGAGAACGGGCTAGGTCTTTAACACTATCCCAATTTTGCTTCTTGTCAAAGTAACCCTGGTTTTCTATGAACTTTATCTCTCTTGAAACAAGGGTTCACTTCCAAATGGGGTCATAGCACTTATACCCCTTTTGAGTGGTAGAATAGCCTATGAATACAAATCTTGTGCTTTTGGCTTCACTTTTTGTCCCTCTGAGTCCTGGGACAAATACAAAACACAAACACCCAAAAACTCGTAAGTGATTGATAAAGGGTTTATTGTGATTAAAAACTTCAAAGGGAGAGACGACCTTTATGACTCTTATTGTAATTCGGTAGATAAGATAGCAAGCCGTCATGACTGCATCTCCCCAGAAGTTTCTTGGTAGGTTGGAATGGAACATCATAGCTCTAGCTACTTCCATGACACGAATATTCTTTCTTCCACTACACCATTTTGTTGAGGTGTGTATGGGCAGCTCGTTCGGGAGATTATTCCATGCTTAGCTAGGTGTTTTTTGCACTTGTGGCTTGTATATTCCCCTACATTATCCGTTCCAAGTACCTTAACATTTTTTTTGAATTGATTAGTAATGTAGTTCTGAAAATTAATGAAAGCGTCAAATACTCTATCTTTAGATGGCATTTAGGTGATCCAAGTGTATTTCAATTTTTCATCAATAAATGTTACAAAGTACTTATTATTATCTCTTGATAAACATGGGGAAGTCCCTACATCCGAGTGGACCAAATCAAAACATTTTTCATATATGGTAAAGGACTTAGGAAATACATTTTTACAATGTTTTCCTAAAATACAAGACTCACAAACCGAGTTCTTAAACAAAATATTAGGCAATATTATTTCCCAGGCACGCGAGTGAGGATGTCCCAATCTAGCTTGCCATATTGCATTAGAACTACTAGCTAAGCATGGATTAAAAGTTGAGAAAGTAGGATTGCTTGAAGAATCTTCTAACATCTATAAGTCTCCTTTTGTGTTTCCTTCTCCAAGAACCTTTTCGGTCTTAGTATCCTGAAAATGGAAACCATTAGGCCCAAAGATAGCATAAGCATCAAGATCTGTAGTGGCTTTCTTAACCGATAAAAAATTCGATGTAAAAGATGGCATGTAGAAAGCTGAGGAGCACTAATTTCTTCACTCTCATGGTCTTGACTAACCATTGGCTCCATTCCTCCTATTTCTTCTTCTTGATCCTGAGCTTGGTCTTGATTACCATTATCCAAGTTGTTTGCTTCTTCTTCATTGTTATTTTAAGAATTTGGTCCATCTCATGATCTTGTTGCTCTTGATGAGAGTCTCTTGGAGCCGGATTTCCCATGTGATTGAGTAAAAACTCTAAGCTGGCGGCTCTATCTGAAGGAGAACGGGCTAGGTCTTTAACATTATCCCAATTTTGCTTCTTGTCAAAGTAACCCTGGTTTTCTATGAACTTTACCTCTCTTGAAACAAGGGTTCACTTCCAAATGGGGTCATAGCACTTATACCCCTTTTGAGTGGTAGAATAGCCTATAAATACATATCTTGTGCTTTTGGCTTCTATTTTTGTCCCTCTGAATCCTGGGACAAATACAAAACACAAACACCCAAAAACTCGTAAGTGATTGATAAAGGGTTTATTGTGATTAAAACTTCAAAGGGAGAGACGACCTTTATGACTCTTATTGTAATTCGGTAGATAAGATAGCAAGCCGTCATGACTGCATCTCCCCAGAAGTTTCTTGGTAGGTTGGAATGGAACATCATAGCTCTAGCTACTTCCATGACACGAATATTCTTTCTTTCAACTACACCATTTTGTTGAGGTGTGTATGGGCAGCTCGTTTGGGAGATTATTCCATGCTAAGCTAGGTGTTCTTTGAACTTGTGGCTTGTATATTCCCCTACATTATCCGTACGAAGTACCTTAACATTTGTTTTGAATTGATTAGTAATGTAGTTCTAAAAATTAATGAAAGCGTCAAATACTCTATCTTTAGATGGCATTAAGGTGATCCAAGTGTATTTCGATTTTTCATCAATAAATGTTACAAAGTACTTATTATTATCTCTTGATAAACATGGGGAAGTCCCTACATCCGAGTGGACCAAATCAAAACATTTTTCATATATGGTAAAGGACTTAGGAAATACATTTTTACCCTGTTTTCCTAAAATACAAGACTCACAAACTGAGTTATTAAACAAAATATTAGGCAATATTATTTCCAAGGCACGAGAGTGAAGATATCCCAATCTAGCTTGCCATATTGCATTAGAACTACTAGCTAAGCATGGATTAAAACTTGAGAAAGTAGGATTGCTTGAAGAATCTTCTAACATCTATAAGTCTCCTTTTGTGTTTCCTTCTCCAAGAACCTTTCCGGTCTTAGTATCCTGAAAATGGAAACTATTACTCCCAAAGATAGCATAAGCATCAAGATCTGTAGTGGCTCCCTTAACCGATAAAAATTTCGATGTGAAAGATGGCATGTAGAAAGCTGAGGAGCACTAATTTCTTCACTCTC
Organism: Cardamine chenopodiifolia; assembly: GCA_963922655.1. Classification (NCBI taxonomy): domain Eukaryota; kingdom Viridiplantae; phylum Streptophyta; class Magnoliopsida; order Brassicales; family Brassicaceae; genus Cardamine; species Cardamine chenopodiifolia. Next base: position 6,336,360 of record OZ000479.1, read on the forward strand.
ATGGTCTTGACTAACCATTGGCTCCATTCCTCCTATTTCTTCTTCTTGATCATGAACTTGGTTTTGATTACCATTATCCTAGTTGTTTGCTTCTTCTTCATTGTTATTTTAAGAATTTGGTCCATCTTGTGGGTCATGATCTTGTTGCTCTTGATGAGAGTCTCTTGGAGCCGGATTTCCCATGTGATTGAGTAAGAACTCTAAGCTGGCGGCTCTATCTGAAGGAGAACGGGCTAGGTCTTTAACACTATCCCAATTTTGCTTCTTGTCAAAGTAACCCTGGTTTTCTATGAACTTTATCTCTCTTGAAACAAGGGTTCACTTCCAAATGGGGTCATAGCACTTATACCCCTTTTGAGTGGTAGAATAGCCTATGAATACAAATCTTGTGCTTTTGGCTTCTATTTTTGTCCCTCTGAGTCCTTGGACAAATACCAAACACAAACACCCAAAAACTCGTAAGTGATTGATAAAGGGTTTATTGTGATTAAAAACTTCAAAGGGAGAGACGACCTTTATGACTCTTATTGTAATTCGGTAGATAAGATAGCAAGCCGTCATGACTGCATCTCCCCAGAAGTTTCTTGGTAGGTTGGAATGGAACATCATAGCTCTAGCTACTTCCATGACACGAATATTCTTTCTTTCAACTACACCATTTTGATGAGGTGTGTATGGGCAGCTCGTTCGGGAGATTATTCCATGCTTAGCTAGGTGTTCTTTGCACTTGTGGCTTGTATATTCCCCTACATTATCCGTTCCAAGTACCTTAACATTTTTTTTGAATTGATTAGTAATGTAGTTCTGAAAAGTAATAAAAAGCGTCAAATACTCTATCTTTAGATGGCATTAAGGTGATCCAAGTGTATTTCAATTTTTCATCAATAAGGTGATCCATATTGCATTAGAACTACTAGCTAAGCATGGATTAAAACTTCAGAAAGTAGGATTGCTTGAAGAATCTTCTAACATCTATAAATTCCTTTTGTGTTTCCTTCTCCAAGAACCTTTCCGGTCTTAGTATCTTGAAAATGGAAACTATTAGGCCCAAAGATAGCATAAGCATCAAGATCTGTAGTGGCTCTCTTAACCAATAAAAAATTCGATGTGAAAGATGGCATGTAGAAAGCTGAGGTGTGTATGGGCAGCTCGTTTGGGAGATTATTCCATGCTTAGCTAGGTGTTCTTTGAACTTGTGGCTTGTATATTCCCCTACATTATCCGTTCGAAGTACCTTAACATTTGTTTTGAATTGATTAGTAATGTAGTTTTCAAAATTAATGAAAGCATCAAATACTCTATCTTTAGATGGCATTAAGGTGATCCAAGTGTATTTCGATTTTTCATCAATAAATGTTACAAAGTACTTATTATTATCTCTTGATAAACATGGGGAAGTCCCTACATCCGAGTGGACCAAATCAAAACATTTTTCATATATGGTAAAGGACTTAGGAAATACATTTTTACAATGTTTTCCTAAAATACAAGACTCACAAACCGAGTTATTAAACAAAATATTAGGCAATATTATTCCCAAGGCACGAGAGTGAAGATGTCCCAATCTAGCTTGCCATATTGCATTAGAACTACTAGCTAAGCATGGATTAAAACTTGAGAAAGTAGGATTGCTTGAAGAATCTTCTAACATCTATAAATTCCTTTTGTGTTTCCTTCTCCAAGAACCTTTCCGGTCTTAGTATCCTGAAAATGGAAACTATTAGGCCCAAAGATAGCATAAGCATCAAGATCTGTAGTGGCTCTCTTAACCGATAAAAAATCCGATGTGAAAGATGGCATGTAGAAAGCTGAGGAGCACTAATTTCTTCACTCTCATGGTCTTGACTAACCATTGGCTCCATTCCTCCTATTTCTTCTTCTTGATCATGAGCTTGGTTTTGATTACCATTATCCTAGTTGTTTGCTTCTTCTTCATTGTTATTTTAAGAATTTGGTCCCTCTTGTGGGTCATGATCTTGTTGCTCTTGATGAGAGTCTCTTGGAGCCGGATTTCCCATGTGATTGAGTAAGAACTCTAAGCTCGCGGCTCTATCTGAAGGAGAACGGGCTAGGTCTTTAACACTATCCCAATTTTGCTTCTTGTCAAAGTAACCCTGGTGTTGTATGAACTTTACCTCTCTTGAAACAAGGGTTCACTTCCAAATGGGGTCATAGCACTTATACCCCTTTTGAGTGGTAGAATAGCCTATAAATACATATCTTGTGCTTTTTGCTTCTATTTTTGTCCCTCTGAGTCCTGGGACAAATACAAAACACAAACACCCAAAAACTCGTAAGTGATTGATAAAGGGTTTATTGTGATTAAAAACTTCAAAGGGAGAGACGACCTTTATGACTCTTATTGTAATTCGGTAAGATAAGATAGCAAGCCGTCATGACTGCATCTCCCCAGAAGTTTCTTGGTAGGTTGGAATGGAACATCATAGCTCTAGCTACTTCCATGACACGAATATTCTTTCTTTCAACTACACCATTTTGTTGAGGTGTGTATGGGCAGCTCGTTTGGGAGATTATTCCATGCTTAGCTAGGTGTTCTTTGCACTTGTGGCTTGTATATTCCCCTCCATTATCCGTTCGAAGTACCTTAACATTTGTTTTGAATTTATTAGTAATGTAGTTTTGAAAATTAATGAAAGCGTCAAATACTCTATCTTTAGATGGCATTAAGGTGATCCAATTGTATTTCGATTTTTCATCAATAAATGTTACAAAGTACTTATTATTATCTCTTGATAAACATGGGGAAGTCCCTACATCCGAGTGGACCAAATCAAAACATTTTTCATATATGGTAAAGGACTTAAGAAATACATTTTTACAATGTTTTCCTAAAATACAAGACTCACAAACCGAGTTATTAAACAAAATATTAGGCAATATTATTCCCAAGGCACGAGAGTGAAGATGTCCCAATCTAGCTTGCCATATTGCATTAGAACTACTAGCTAAGCATGGATTAAAACTTGAGAAAGTAGGATTGCTTGAAGAATCTTCTAACATCTATAAATTCCTTTTGTGTTTCCTTCTCCAAGAACCTTTCCGGTCTTAGTATCCTGAAAATGGAAACTATTAGGCCCAAAGATAGCATAAGCATCAAGATCTGTAGTGGCTCTCTTAACCGATAAAAAATCCGATGTGAAAGATGGCATGTAGAAAGCTGAGGAGCACTAATTTCTTCACTCTCATGGTCTTGACTAACCATTGGCTCCATTCCTCCTATTTCTTCTTCTTGATCATGAGCTTGGTTTTGATTACCATTATCCTAGTTGTTTGCTTCTTCTTCATTGTTATTTTAAGAATTTGGTCCCTCTTGTGGGTCATGATCTTGTTGCTCTTGATGAGAGTCTCTTGGAGCCGGATTTCCCATGTGATTGAGTAAGAACTCTAAGCTCGCGGCTCTATCTGAAGGAGAACGGGCTAGGTCTTTAACACTATCCCAATTTTGCTTCTTGTCAAAGTAACCCTGGTGTTGTATGAACTTTACCTCTCTTGAAACAAGGGTTCACTTCCAAATGGGGTCATAGCACTTATACCCCTTTTGAGTGGTAGAATAGCCTATAAATACATATCTTGTGCTTTTTGCTTCTATTTTTGTCCCTCTGAGTCCTGGGACAAATACAAAACACAAACACCCAAAAACTCGTAAGTGATTGATAAAGGGTTTATTGTGATTAAAAACTTCAAAGGGAGAGACGACCTTTATGACTCTTATTGTAATTCGGTAAGATAAGATAGCAAGCCGTCATGACTGCATCTCCCCAGAAGTTTCTTGGTAGGTTGGAATGGAACATCATAGCTCTAGCTACTTCCATGACACGAATATTCTTTCTTTCAACTACACCATTTGTTGAGGTGTGTATGGGCAGCTCGTTTGGGAGATTATTCCATGCTTAGCTAGGTGTTCTTTGCACTTGTGGCTTGTATATTCCCCTCCATTATCCGTTCGAAGTACCTTAACATTTGTTTTGAATTGATTAGTAATGTAGTTTTGAAAATTAATGAAAGCGTCAAATACTCTATCTTTAGATGGCATTAAGGTGATCCAATTGTATTTCGATTTTTCATCAATAAATGTTACAAAGTACTTATTATTATCTCTTGATAAACATGGGGAAGTCCCTACATCCGAGTGGACCAAATCAAAACATTTTTCATATATGGTAAAGGACTTAGGAAATACATTTTTACAATGTTTTCCTAAAATACAAGACTCACAAACCGAGTTCTTAAACAAAATATTAGGCAATATTATTTCCCAGGCACGCGAGTGAGGATGTCCCAATCTAGCTTGCCATATTGCATTAGAACTACTAGCTAAGCATGGATTAAAACTTGAGAAAGTAGGATTGCTTGAAGAATCTTCTAACATCTATAAGTCTCCTTTTGTGTTTCCTTCTCCAAGAACCTTTCCGGTCTTAGTATCCTGAAAATGGAAACCATTAGGCCCAAAGATAGCATAAGCATCAAGATCTGTAGTGGCTTTCTTAACCGATAAAAAATTCGATGTGAAAGATGGCATGTAGAAAGCTGAGGAGCACTAATTTCTTCACTCTCATGGTCTTGACTAACCATTGGCTCCATTCCTCCTATTTCTTCTTCTTGATCCTGAGCTTGGTCTTGATTACCATTATCCAAGTTGTTTGCTTCTTCTTCATTGTTATTTTAAGAATTTGGTCCATCTCATGATCTTGTTGCTCTTGATGAGAGTCTCTTGGAGCCGGATTTCCCATGTGATTGAGTAAAAACTCTAAGCTGGCGGCTCTATCTGAAGGAGAACGGGCTAGGTCTTTAACATTATCCCAATTTTGCTTCTTGTCAAAGTAACCCTGGTTTTCTATGAACTTTACCTCTCTTGAAACAAGGGTTCACTTCCAAATGGGGTCATAGCACTTATACCCCTTTTGAGTGGTAGAATAGCCTATAAATACATATCTTGTGCTTTTGGCTTCTATTTTTGTCCCTCTGAATCCTGGGACAAATACAAAACACAAACACCCAAAAACTCGTAAGTGATTGATAAAGGGTTTATTGTGATTAAAACTTCAAAGGGAGAGACGACCTTTATGACTCTTATTGTAATTCGGTAGATAAGATAGCAAGCCGTCATGACTGCATCTCCCCAGAAGTTTCTTGGTAGGTTGGAATGGAACATCATAGCTCTAGCTACTTCCATGACACGAATATTCTTTCTTTCAACTACACCATTTGTTGAGGTGTGTATGGGCAGCTCGTTTGGGAGATTATTCCATGCTTAGCTAGGTGTTCTTTGCACTTGTGGCTTGTATATTCCCCTCCATTATCCGTTCGAAGTACCTTAACATTTGTTTTGAATTGATTAGTAATGTAGTTTTGAAAATTAATGAAAGCGTCAAATACTCTATCTTTAGATGGCATTAAGGTGATCCAATTGTATTTCGATTTTTCATCAATAAATGTTACAAAGTACTTATTATTATCTCTTGATAAACATGGGGAAGTCCCTACATCCGAGTGGACCAAATCAAAACATTTTTCATATATGGTAAAGGACTTAGGAAATACATTTTTACAATGTTTTCCTAAAATACAAGACTCACAAACCGAGTTCTTAAACAAAATATTAGGCAATATTATTTCCCAGGCACGCGAGTGAGGATGTCCCAATCTAGCTTGCCATATTGCATTAGAACTACTAGCTAAGCATGGATTAAAACTTGAGAAAGTAGGATTGCTTGAAGAATCTTCTAACATCTATAAGTCTCCTTTTGTGTTTCCTTCTCCAAGAACCTTTCCGGTCTTAGTATCCTGAAAATGGAAACCATTAGGCCCAAAGATAGCATAAGCATCAAGATCTGTAGTGGCTTTCTTAACCGATAAAAAATTCGATGTGAAAGATGGCATGTAGAAAGCTGAGGAGCACTAATTTCTTCACTCTCATGGTCTTGACTAACCATTGGCTCCATTCCTCCTATTTCTTCTTCTTGATCCTGAGCTTGGTCTTGATTACCATTATCCAAGTTGTTTGCTTCTTCTTCATTGTTATTTTAAGAATTTGGTCCATCTCATGATCTTGTTGCTCTTGATGAGAGTCTCTTGGAGCCGGATTTCCCATGTGATTGAGTAAAAACTCTAAGCTGGCGGCTCTATCTGAAGGAGAACGGGCTAGGTCTTTAACATTATCCCAATTTTGCTTCTTGTCAAAGTAACCCTGGTTTTCTATGAACTTTACCTCTCTTGAAACAAGGGTTCACTTCCAAATGGGGTCATAGCACTTATACCCCTTTTGAGTGGTAGAATAGCCTATAAATACATATCTTGTGCTTTTGGCTTCTATTTTTGTCCCTCTGAATCCTGGGACAAATACAAAACACAAACACCCAAAAACTCGTAAGTGATTGATAAAGGGTTTATTGTGATTAAAACTTCAAAGGGAGAGACGACCTTTATGACTCTTATTGTAATTCGGTAGATAAGATAGCAAGCCGTCATGACTGCATCTCCCCAGAAGTTTCTTGGTAGGTTGGAATGGAACATCATAGCTCTAGCTACTTCCATGACACGAATATTCTTTCTTTCAACTACACCATTTTGTTGAGGTGTGTATGGGCAGCTCGTTTGGGAGATTATTCCATGCTAAGCTAGGTGTTCTTTGAACTTGTGGCTTGTATATTCCCCTACATTATCCGTACGAAGTACCTTAACATTTGTTTTGAATTGATTAGTAATGTAGTTCTAAAAATTAATGAAAGCGTCAAATACTCTATCTTTAGATGGCATTAAGGTGATCCAAGTGTATTTCGATTTTTCATCAATAAATGTTACAAAGTACTTATTATTATCTCTTGATAAACATGGGGAAGTCCCTACATCCGAGTGGACCAAATCAAAACATTTTTCATATATGGTAAAGGACTTAGGAAATACATTTTTACCCTGTTTTCCTAAAATACAAGACTCACAAACTGAGTTATTAAACAAAATATTAGGCAATATTATTTCCAAGGCACGAGAGTGAAGATGTCCCAATCTAGCTTGCCATATTGCATTAGAACTACTAGCTAAGCATGGATTAAAACTTGAGAAAGTAGGATTGCTTGAAGAATCTTCTAACATCTATAAGTCTCCTTTTGTGTTTCCTTCTCCAAGAACCTTTCCGGTCTTAGTATCCTGAAAATGGAAACCATTAGGCCCAAAGATAGCATAAGCATCAAGATCTGTAGTGGCTTTCTTAACCGATAAAAAATTCGATGTGAAAGATGGCATGTAGAAAGCTGAGGAGCACTAATTTCTTCACTCTCATGGTCTTGACTAACCATTGGCTCCATTCCTCCTATTTCTTCTTCTTGATCCTGAGCTTGGTCTTGATTACCATTATCCAAGTTGTTTGCTTCTTCTTCATTGTTATTTTAAGAATTTGGTCCATCTCATGATCTTGTTGCTCTTGATGAGAGTCTCTTGGAGCCGGATTTCCCATGTGATTGAGTAAAAACTCTAAGCTGGCGGCTCTATCTGAAGGAGAACGGGCTAGGTCTTTAACATTATCCCAATTTTGCTTCTTGTCAAAGTAACCCTGGTTTTCTATGAACTTTACCTCTCTTGAAACAAGGGTTCACTTCCAAATGGGGTCATAGCACTTATACCCCTTTTGAGTGGTAGAATAGCCTATAAATACATATCTTGTGCTTTTGGCTTCTATTTTTGTCCCTCTGAGTCCTTGGACAAATACCAAACACAAACACCCAAAAACTCGTAAGTGATTGATAAAGGGTTTATTGTGATTAAAAACTTCAAAGGGAGAGACGACCTTTATGACTCTTATTGTAATTCGGTAGATAAGATAGCAAGCCGTCATGACTGCATCTCCCCAGAAGTTTCTTGGTAGGTTGGAATGGAACATCATAGCTCTAGCTACTTCCATGACACGAATATTCTTTCTTTCAACTACACCATTTTGATGAGGTGTGTATGGGCAGCTCGTTCGGGAGATTATTCCATGCTTAGCTAGGTGTTCTTTGCACTTGTGGCTTGTATATTCCCCTACATTATCCGTTCCAAGTACCTTAACATTTTTTTTGAATTGATTAGTAATGTAGTTCTGAAAAGTAATAAAAAGCGTCAAATACTCTATCTTTAGATGGCATTAAGGTGATCCAAGTGTATTTCAATTTTTCATCAATAAGGTGATCCATATTGCATTAGAACTACTAGCTAAGCATGGATTAAAACTTCAGAAAGTAGGATTGCTTGAAGAATCTTCTAACATCTATAAATTCCTTTTGTGTTTCCTTCTCCAAGAACCTTTCCGGTCTTAGTATCTTGAAAATGGAAACTATTAGGCCCAAAGATAGCATAAGCATCAAGATCTGTAGTGGCTCTCTTAACCGATAAAAAATTCGATGTGAAAGATGGCATGTAGAAAGCTGAGGTGTGTATGGGCAGCTCGTATGGGAGATTATTCCATGCTTAGCTAGGTGTTCTTTGAACTTGTGGCTTGTATATTCCCCTACATTATCCGTTCGAAGTACCTTAACATTTGTTTTGAATTGATTAGTAATGTAGTTCTCAAAATTAATGAAAGCATCAAATACTCTATCTTTAGATGGCATTAAGGTGATCCAAGTGTATTTCGATTTTTCATCAATAAATGTTACAAAGTACTTATTATTATCTCTTGATAAACATGGGGAAGTCCCTACATCCGAGTGGACCAAATCAAAACATTTTTCATATATGGTAAAGGACTTAGGAAATACATTTTTACAATGTTTTCCTAAAATACAAGACTCACAAACCGAGTTATTAAACAAAATATTAGGCAATATTATTCCCAAGGCACGAGAGTGAAGATGTCCCAATCTAGCTTGCCATATTGCATTAGAACTACTAGCTAAGCATGGATTAAAACTTGAGAAAGTAGGATTGCTTGAAGAATCTTCTAACATCTATAAATTCCTTTTGTGTTTCCTTCTCCAAGAACCTTTCCGGTCTTAGTATCCTGAAAATGGAAACTATTAGGCCCAAAGATAGCATAAGCATCAAGATCTGTAGTGGCTCTCTTAACCGATAAAAAATCCGATGTGAAAGATGGCATGTAGAAAGCTGAGGAGCACTAATTTCTTCACTCTCATGGTCTTGACTAACCATTGGCTCCATTCCTCCTATTGCTTCTTCTTGATCATGAGCTTGGTTTTGATTACCATTATCCTAGTTGTTTGCTTCTTCTTCATTGTTATTTTAAGAATTTGGTCCCTCTTGTGGGTCATGATCTTGTTGCTCTTGATGAGAGTCTCTTGGAGCCGGATTTCCCATGTGATTGAGTAAGAACTCTAAGCTGGCGGCTCTATCTGAAGGAGAACGGGCTAGGTCTTTAACACTATCCCAATTTTGCTTCTTGTCAAAGTAACCCTGGTGTTGTATGAACTTTACCTCTCTTGAAACAAGGGTTCACTTCCAAATGGAGTCATAGCACTTATACCCCTTTTGAGTGGTAGAATAGCCTATAAATACATATCTTGTGCTTTTTGCTTCTATTTTTGTCCCTCTGAGTCCTGGGACAAATACAAAACACAAACACCCAAAAACTCGTAAGTGATTGATAAAGGGTTTATTGTGATTAAAAACTTCAAAGGGAGAGACGACCTTTATGACTCTTATTGTAATTCGGTAAGATAAGATAGCAAGCCGTCATGACTGCATCTCCCCAGAAGTTTCTTGGTAGGTTGGAATGGAACATCATAGCTCTAGCTACTTCCATGACACGAATATTCTTTCTTTCAACTACACCATTTTGTTGAGGTGTGTATGGGCAGCTCGTTTGGGAGATTATTCCATGCTTAGCTAGGTGTTCTTTGCACTTGTGGCTTGTATATTCCCCTCCATTATCCGTTCGAAGTACCTTAACATTTGTTTTGAATTGATTAGTAATGTAGTTTTGAAAATTAATGAAAGCGTCAAATACTCTATCTTTAGATGGCATTAAGGTGATCCAATTGTATTTCGATTTTTCATCAATAAATGTTACAAAGTACTTATTATTATCTCTTGATAAACATGGGGAAGTCCCTACATCCGAGTGGACCAAATCAAAACATTTTTCATATATGGTAAAGGACTTAGGAAATACATTTTTACAATGTTTTCCTAAAATACAAGACTCACAAACCGAGTTATTAAACAAAATATTAGGCAATATTATTCCCAAGGCACGAGAGTGAAGATGTCCCAATCTAGCTTGCCATATTGCATTAGAACTACTAGCTAAGCATGGATTAAAACTTGAGAAAGTAGGATTGCTTGAAGAATCTTCTAACATCTATAAATTCCTTTTGTGTTTCCTTCTCCAAGAACCTTTCCGGTCTTAGTATCCTGAAAATGGAAACTATTAGGCCCAAAGATAGCATAAGCATCAAGATCTGTAGTGGCTCTCTTAACCGATAAAAAATCCGATGTGAAAGATGGCATGTAGAAAGCTGAGGAGCACTAATTTCTTCACTCTCATGGTCTTGACTAACCATTGGCTCCATTCCTCCTATTTCTTCTTCTTGATCATGAGCTTGGTTTTGATTACCATTATCCTAGTTGTTTGCTTCTTCTTCATTGTTATTTTAAGAATTTGGTCCCTCTTGTGGGTCATGATCTTGTTGCTCTTGATGAGAGTCTCTTGGAGCCGGATTTCCCATGTGATTGAGTAAGAACTCTAAGCTCGCGGCTCTATCTGAAGGAGAACGGGCTAGGTCTTTAACACTATCCCAATTTTGCTTCTTGTCAAAGTAACCCTGGTGTTGTATGAACTTTACCTCTCTTGAAACAAGGGTTCACTTCCAAATGGGGTCATAGCACTTATACCCCTTTTGAGTGGTAGAATAGCCTATAAATACATATCTTGTGCTTTTTGCTTCTATTTTTGTCCCTCTGAGTCCTGGGACAAATACAAAACACAAACACCCAAAAACTCGTAAGTGATTGATAAAGGGTTTATTGTGATTAAAAACTTCAAAGGGAGAGACGACCTTTATGACTCTTATTGTAATTCGGTAAGATAAGATAGCAAGCCGTCATGACTGCATCTCCCCAGAAGTTTCTTGGTAGGTTGGAATGGAACATCATAGCTCTAGCTACTTCCATGACACGAATATTCTTTCTTTCAACTACACCATTTGTTGAGGTGTGTATGGGCAGCTCGTTTGGGAGATTATTCCATGCTTAGCTAGGTGTTCTTTGCACTTGTGGCTTGTATATTCCCCTCCATTATCCGTTCGAAGTACCTTAACATTTGTTTTGAATTGATTAGTAATGTAGTTTTGAAAATTAATGAAAGCGTCAAATACTCTATCTTTAGATGGCATTAAGGTGATCCAATTGTATTTCGATTTTTCATCAATAAATGTTACAAAGTACTTATTATTATCTCTTGATAAACATGGGGAAGTCCCTACATCCGAGTGGACCAAATCAAAACATTTTTCATATATGGTAAAGGACTTAGGAAATACATTTTTACAATGTTTTCCTAAAATACAAGACTCACAAACCGAGTTATTAAACAAAATATTAGGCAATATTATTCCCAAGGCACGAGAGTGAAGATGTCCCAATCTAGCTTGCCATATTGCATTAGAACTACTAGCTAAGCATGGATTAAAACTTGAGAAAGTAGGATTGCTTGAAGAATCTTCTAACATCTATAAATTCCTTTTGTGTTTCCTTCTCCAAGAACCTTTCCGGTCTTAGTATCCTGAAAATGGAAACTATTAGGCCCAAAGATAGCATAAGCATCAAGATCTGTAGTGGCTCTCTTAACCGATAAAAAATCCGATGTGAAAGATGGCATGTAGAAAGCTGAGGAGCACTAATTTCTTCACTCTCATGGTCTTGACTAACCATTGGCTCCATTCCTCCTATTTCTTCTTCTTGATCATGAGCTTGGTTTTGATTACCATTATCCTAGTTGTTTGCTTCTTCTTCATTGTTATTTTAAGAATTTGGTCCCTCTTGTGGGTCATGATCATGTTGCTCTTGGTGAGAGTCTCTTGGAGCCGGATTTCCCATGTGATTGAGTAAGAACTCTAAGCTCGCGGCTCTATCTGAAGGAGAACGGGCTAGGTCTTTAACACTATCCCAATTTTGCTTCTTGTCAAAGTAACCCTGGTGTTGTATGAACTTTACCTCTCTTGAAACAAGGGTTCACTATATTAGGCAATATTATTTCCAAGGCAAGCGAGTGAGGATGTCCTAATCTAGCGTGCCATATTGCATTAGAACTACTAGCTAAGCGTGAATTCAAACATGATAAACTAGGATCGCTTGAAGAGTCTTCTAAGATGTATAAGTCTCCTTTTGTGTTTCCTTCTCAAAGAACCTTTCTGGTCTTAATATCCTAAAAATGGAAACTATTAGGCCCAAAGATAACATAAGCATCAAGACCAGTAGTGGCTCTCTTAACCGATACAAGACTCGAAGTGAAAGATGGCATGTAAAAAGCTAAGGAGCATTAATTTCTTCACTCTCATGGTCTTGACTATCAATTGGCTCCATTCCTCATATTTCTTCTTCTTCATGATGAGCTTGGTCTTGATTACCATTATCCAAGTTGTTTGTTTCTTCTTCACTGTTATTTTTAGAATTTGGTCCTTATGTTGCTGAAGATCTTGTTGCTTTTGATGAGAGTCTCTTGGAGCCGATTTCCGAGATGATTGAGTAAAAAATCTAAGCCGGCGGCTCTATCTAAAGGAGAACGGGCTAGGTCTTTAACACTATCCTAATTTTGCTACTTGTCAAAGTAACCTTGGTTTTCTATGAACTTCACGTCTCTTGAAACCAGGGTAAACTTCCGGATGGGGTCATAGCACTTATATCCCTTTTGAGTGGTATAATAGCCTATGAATACACATCTTGTGCTTTTGGCTTCTAGTTTTGTCCCTCTGAGTACCTGGGACAAATACAAAACACAAACACCCAAGAACTCGTAAGTGATTGATAAAGGGTTTATTGTGATTTAAAACTTCAAAGGGAGAGACGTCCTTTAGGACTCTTGTTGGAGTTCGGGTTATAAGATAACAAGTCGTCATGACTGCATCTTCCTAGAAGTTTCTTGGTTGGTTGGAATGGAACATCATAGCTCAAGCTACTTCCATGAGATGCTTATTCCTTCTTTCAGCTACACTATTTTGTTGAGGTGTGTATGGGCAGCTCGTTTATGGATTATTCCATGCTTAGCTAGGTGTTCTTTGAATTTGTGGCTTGTCTATTCCCCTCCATTATCCGTTCGAAGTACCTTAACATTTTTTTTGAATTGATTAGTAATGTAGTTCTTAAAATTAATGAAAGCGTCAAACACTCTATCTTTAGATGGCATTAAGGTGATCCAAGTGTATTTCGACTTTTCATCAATAACTGTCACAAAGTACTTATTATTATCTCTTGATAAACATGGGGAATACCATGCATCCGAGTGGACCAAATCAACACATTTTTCATAAAATACAAGACTCACAAACCGAGTTATTAAAAGAAATATTAGGCAAAATTATTTCCAAGGCACGCGAGTGAGGATGTCCCAATCTGGCGTGCCATATTGCATTAGAACTACTAGCTAAGCATGAATTAAAACTTGATAAAGTAGGATCGCTTGAAGAATCTTCTAAGATGTATAAGTCTCCTTTTGTGTTTCCTTCTCCAAGAACCTTTCCGGTCTTAATATCCTGAAAATGGAAACTATTAGGCCCAAAGATAGCATAAGCATCAAGATCAGTAGTGGCTCTATTAACCGATACAAGACTCGAAGTGAAAGATGGCATGTAGAAAGCTGAGGAGCACTAATTTCTTCACTCTCATGGTTTTGTCTAACCATTGGCTCCATTCCTCCTATTTCTTCATCTTAATGATGAGCTTGGTCTTGATTACCATTAACCAAGTTGTTTGCTTCTTCTTCACTGTTATTTTCAGAATTTGGTCCTTCTTGTAGCTGATGATCTTGTTGCTCTTGATGAGAATCTCTTGGAGCCGGATTTCCCTGATGATTGAGTAAGAACTCTAAGCTGGTGGCTCTATCTTAAGGAGAACGGGCTAGGACTTTAACACTATCTCAATTTTGCTTCTTGTCAAAGAAACCCTTGTTTTCTATAAACTTCAAGTCTCATGAAACCAGGGTTCACTTCCGAATGGGGTCATAGCACTTATACCCGTTTTAAGTGGTAGAATAGCTGATGAATACACATCTTGTGTTTTTGACATCTAGTTTTGTCCCTCTGAGTACCTAAGACAAATACAAAATACAAACACCCAAGAACTCGTAAGTGATTGATAAAGGGTTTATTGTGATTAAAAACTTCAAAGGGAGAGAGGTCCTTTAGGACTCTTGTTGGAATTCGGTTGATAAGATAGCAAGCCGTCATGACGGCATTTTCCCAGAAGTTTCTTGGTTGGTTGGAATGGAACATCTTAGCTCTAGCTACTTCCATGCGATGCCTATTCTGTCTTTCCGCTTAACCATTTTGTTGAGGTGTGTATGGGCAGCTCGTTTGGTGGGTTATTGAATGCTTATCTAGGTGTTCTTTGAATTTGTGGTTGTATATTCCCCTCCATTATCCGTTCGAAGAACCTTAACATTTGTTTTTAATTCATTAGTAATGTAGTTCTGAAAATTAATGAAAGCGTCAAATACTCTATCTTTAGATGACAGTAAGGTGCTCCAAGTGTATTTCGACTTTTCATCAATAAATGTCACAAAGTACTTAGTATTATCTCTTGATAAACATGGGGAATACCATGCATCCGAGTGGACCAAATCAATACATTTTTCATATATGGTAGAGGACTTTGGAAATACATTTTTACAATGTTTTCCTAAAATACAAGACTCACAAACCGAGTTATTAAAAGAAATATTAGGCAAAATTATTTCCAAGGCACGCGAGTGAGGATGTCCCAATCTGGCGTGCCATATTGCATTAGAACTACTAGCTAAGCATGAATTAAAACTTGATAAAGTAGGATTGCTTGAAGAATCTTCTAAGATGTATAAGTCTCCTTTTGTGTTTCCTTCTCCAAGAACCTTTCCGGTCTTAATATCCTGAAAATGGAAACTATTAGGCCCAAAGATAGCATAAGCATCAAGATCAGTAGTGGCTCTATTAACCGATACAAGACTCGAAGTGAAAGATGGCATGTAGAAAGCTGAGGAGCATTAATTTCTTCACTCTCATGGTTTTGACTAACCATTGGCTCCATTCCTCCTATTTCTTCATCTTAATGATGAGCTTGGTCTTGATTACCATTAACCAAGTTGTTTGCTTCTTCTTCACTGTTATTTTCAGAATTTGGTCCTTCTTGTAGCTGATGATCTTGTTGCTCTTGATGAGAATCTCTTGGAGCCGGATTTCCCTGATGATTGAGTAAGAACTCTAAGCTGGTGGCTCTATCTTAAGGAGAACGGGCTAGGACTTTAACACTATCCCAATTTTGCTTCTTGTCAAAGAAACCCTTGTTTTCTATAAACTTCAAGTCTCATGAAACCAGGGTTCACTTCCGAATGGGGTCATAGCACTTATACCCGTTTTAAGTGGTAGAATAGCTGATGAATACACATCTTGTGCTTTTGACATCTACTTTTGTCCCTCTGAGTACCTAAGACAAATACAAAACACAAACACCCAAGAACTCGTAAGTGACTGATAAAGGGTTTATTGTGATTAAAAACTTCAAAGGGAGAGAGGTCCTTTAGGACTCTTGTTGGAATTCGGTTGATAAGATAGCGAGCCGTCATGACGGCATTTTCCCTAGAAGTTTCTTGGTTGGTTGGAATGGAACATCTTAGTTCTACCTACTTCCATGCGATGCCTATTCTGTCTTTCCGCTCAACCATTTTGTTGAGGTGTGTATGGGCAGCTCGTTTGGTGGGTTATTGAATGCTTAGCTAGGTGTTCTTTGAATTTGTGGTTGTATATTCCCCTCCATTATCCGTTCAAAGAACCTTAACATTTGTTTTGAATTCATTAGTAATGTAGTTCTGAAAATTAATGAAAGCGTCAAATACTCTATCTTTAGATGACAGTAAGGTGCTCCAAGTGTATTTCGACTTTTCATCAATAAATGTCACAAAGTACTTAGTATTATCTCTTGATAAACATGGGGAATACCATGCATCCAAGTGGGCCAAATCAACACATTTTTCATATATGGTAGAGGACTTAGGAAATACATTTTTACAATGTTTTCCTAAAATACAAGACTCACAAACCGAGTTATTAAACGAAATATTAGGCAATATTATTTCCAAGGCAAGCGAGTGAGGATGTCCTAATCTAGCGTGCCATATTGCATTAGAACTACTAGCTAAGCGTGAATTCAAACATGATAAACTAGGATCGCTTGAAGAGTCTTCTAAGATGTATAAGTCTCCTTTTGTGTTTCCTTCTCCAAGAACCTTTCTGGTCTTAATATCCTAAAAATGGAAACTATTAGGCCCAAAGATAACATAAGCATCAAGACCAGTAGTGGCTCTCTTAACCGATACAAGACTCGAAGTGAAAGATGGCATGTAAAAAGCTAAGGAGCATTAATTTCTTCACTCTCATGGTCTTGACTATCAATTGGCTCCATTCCTCATATTTCTTCTTCTTCATGATGAGCTTGGTCTTGATTACCATTATCCAAGTTGTTTGTTTCTTCTTCACTGTTATTTTTAGAATTTGGTCCTTATGTTGCTGAAGATCTTGTTGCTTTTGATGAGAGTCTCTTGGAGCCGATTTCCGAGATGATTGAGTAAAAACTCTAAGCCGGCGGCTCTATCTGAAGGAGAACGGGCTAGGTCTTTCACACTATCCTAATTTTGCTACTTGTCAAAGTAACCTTGGTTTTCTATGAACTTCACGTCTCTTGAAACCAGGGTAAACTTCCGTATGGGGTCATAGCACTTATATCCCTTTTGAGTGGTATAATAGCCTATGAATACACATCTTGTGCTTTTGGCTTCTAGTTTTGTCCCTCTGAGTACCTGGGACAAATACAAAACACAAACACCCAAGAACTCGTAAGTGATTGATAAAGGGTTTATTGTGATTTAAAACTTCAAAGGGAGAGACGTCCTTTAGGACTCTTGTTGGAATTCGGGTTATAAGATAACAAGCCGTCATGACTGCATCTTCCTAGAAGTTTCTTGGTTGGTTGGAATGGAACATCATAGCTCAAGCTACTTCCATGAGATGCTTATTCCTTCTTTCAGCTACACTATTTTGTTGAGGTGTGTATGGGCAGCTCGTTTATGGATTATTCCATGCTTAGCTAGGTGTTCTTTGAATTTGTGGCTTGTCTATTCCCCTCCATTATCCGTTCGAAGTACCTTAACATTTTTTTTGAATTGATTAGTAATGTAGTTCTTAAAATTAATGAAAGCGTCAAACACTCTATCTTTAGATGGCATTAAGGTGATCCAAGTGTATTTCGACTTTTCATCAATAACTGTCACAAAGTACTTATTATTATCTCTTGATAAACATGGGGAAGTCCATGCATCCGAGTGGACCAAATCAAAACATTTTTCATATATATTAGAGTACTTAGGAAATAAATTTTTATAATGTTTTCCTAAAATACAAGACTCACAAACCGAGTTATTAAAAGAAATATTAGGCAAAATTATTTCCAAGGCACGCGAGTGAGGATGTCCCAATCTGGCGTGCCATATTGCATTAGAACTACTAGTTAAGCATGAATTAAAACTTGATAAAGTAGGATCGCTTGAAGAATCTTCTAAGATGTATAAGTCTCCTTTTGTGTTTCCTTCTCCAAGAACCTTTCCGGTCTTAATATCCTGAAAATGGAAACTATTAGGCCCAAAGATAGCATAAGCATCAAGATCAGTAGTGGCTCTATTAACCGATACAAGACTCGAAGTGAAAGATGGCATGTAGAAAGCTGAGGAGCACTAATTTCTTCACTCTCATGGTTTTGTCTAACCATTGGCTCCATTCCTCCTATTTCTTCATCTTAATGATGAGCTTGGTCTTGATTACCATTAACCAAGTTGTTTGCTTCTTCTTCACTGTTATTTTCAGAATTTGGTCCTTCTTGTAGCTGATGATCTTGTTGCTCTTGATGAGAATCTCTTGGAGCCGGATTTCCCTGATGATTGAGTAAGAACTCTAAGCTGGTGGCTCTATCTTAAGGAGAACGGGCTAGGACTTTAACACTATCTCAATTTTGCTTCTTGTCAAAGAAACCCTTGTTTTTTATAAACTTCAAGTCTCATGAAACCAGGGTTCACTTCCGAATGGGGTCATAGCACTTATACCCGTTTTAAGTGGTAGAATAGCTGATGAATACACATCTTGTGCTTTTGACATCTAGTTTTGTCCCTCTGAGTACCTAAGACAAATACAAAACACAAACACTCAAGAACTCGTAAGTGATTGATAAAGGGTTTATTGTGATTAAAAACTTCAAAGGGAGAGAGGTCCTTTAGGACTCTTGTTGGAATTCGGTTGATAAGATAGCACGCCGTCATGACGGCATTTTCCCCGAAGTTTCTTGGTTGGTTGGAATGGAACATCTTAGCTCTAGCTACTTCCATGCGATGCCTATTCTGTCTTTCCGCTCAACCATTTTGTTGAGGTGTGTATGGGCAGCTCGTTTGGTGGGTTATTGAATGCTTAGCTAGGTGTTCTTTGAATTTGTGGTTGTATATTCCCCTCCATTATCCGTTCGAAGAACCTTAACATTTGTTTTGAATTCATTAGTAATGTAGTTCTGAAAATTAATGAAAGCGTCAAATACTCTATCTTTAGATGACAGTAAGGTGCTCCAAGTGTATTTCGACTTTTCATCAATAAATGTCACAAAGTACTTAGTATTATCTCTTGATAAACATGGGGAATACCATGCATCCAAGTGGACCAAATCAACACATTTTTCATATATGGTAGAGGACTTAGGAAATACATTTTTACAATGTTTTCCTAAAATACAAGACTCACAAACCGAGTTATTAAACGAAATATTAGGCAATATTATTTCCAAGGCAAGCGAGTGAGGATGTCCTAATCTAGCGTGCCATATTGCATTAGAACTACTAGCTAAGCGTGAATTCAAACATGATAAACTAGGATCGCTTGAAGAGTCTTCTAAGATGTATAAGTCTCCTTTTGTGTTTCCTTCTCCAAGAACCTTTTTGGTCTTAATATCCTAAAAATGGAAACTATTGGGCCCAAAGATAACATAAGCATCAAGACCAGTAGTGGCTCTCTTAACCGATACAAGACTCGAAGTGAAAGATGGCATGTAAAAAGCTAAGGAGCATTAATTTCTTCACTCTCATGGTCTTGACTATCAATTGGCTCCATTCCTCATATTTCTTCTTCTTCATGATGAGCTTGGTCTTGATTACCATTATCCAAGTTGTTTGTTTCTTCTTCACTGTTATTTTTAGAATTTGGTCCTTATGTTGCTGAAGATCTTGTTGCTTTTGATGAGAGTCTCTTGGAGCCGATTTCCGAGATGATTGAGTAAAAACTCTAAGCCGGCGGCTCTATCTAAAGGAGAACGGGCTAGGTCTTTAACACTATCCTAATTTTGCTACTTGTCAAAGTAACCTTGGTTTTCTATGAACTTCACGTCTCTTGAAACCAGGGTAAACTTCCGGATGGGGTCATAGCACTTATATCCCTTTTGAGTGGTATAATAGCCTATGAATACACATCTTGTGCTTTTGGCTTCTAGTTTTGTCCCTCTGAGTACCTGGGACAAATACAAAACACAAACACCCAAGAACTCGTAAGTGATTGATAAAGGGTTTATTGTGATTTAAAACTTCAAAGGGAGAGACGTCCTTTAGGACTCTTGTTGGAATTCGGGTTATAAGATAACAAGCCGTCATGACTGCATCTCCCTAGAAGTTTCTTGGTTGGTTGGAATGGAACATCATAGCTCAAGCTACTTCCATGAGATGCTTATTCCTTCTTTCAGCTACACTATTTTGTTGAGGTGTGTATGGGCAGCTCGTTTGGTGGATTATTCCATTCTTAGCTAGGTGTTTTTTGAATTTGTGGCTTGTCTATTCCCCTCCATTATCCGTTCGAAGTACCTTAACATTTGTTTTGAATTCATTAGTAATGTAGTTCTGAAAATTAATGAAAGCGTCAAACACTCTATCTTTAGATGGCATTAAGGTGATCCAAGTGTATTTCGACTTTTCATCAATAACTGTCACAAAGTACTTATTATTATCTCTTGATAAACATGGGGAAGTCCATGCATCCGAGTGGACCAAATCAAAACATTTTTCATATATATTAGAGTACTTAGGAAATAAATTTTTATAATGTTTTCCTAAAATACAAGACTCACAAACCGAGTTATTAAAAGAAATATTAGGCAAAATTATTTCCAAGGCACGCGAGTGAGGATGTCCCAATCTGGCGTGCCATATTGCATTAGAACTACTAGCTAAGCATGAATTAAAACTTGATAAAGTAGGATCGCTTGAAGAATCTTCTAAGATGTATAAGTCTCCTTTTGTGTTTCCTTCTCCAAGAACCTTTCCGGTCTTAATATCCTGAAAATGGAAACTATTAGGCCCAAAGATAGCATAAGCATCAAGATCAGTAGTGGCTCTATTAACCGATACAAGACTCGAAGTGAAAGATGGCATGTAGAAAGCTGAGGAGCACTAATTTCTTCACTCTCATGGTTTTGACTAACCATTGGCTCCATTCCTCCTATTTCTTCATCTTAATGATGAGCTTGGTCTTGATTACCATTAACCAAGTTGTTTGCTTCTTCTTCACTGTTATTTTCAGAATTTGGTCCTTCTTGTAGCTGATGATCTTGTTGCTCTTGATGAGAATCTCTTGGAGCCGGATTTCCCTGATGATTGAGTAAGAACTCTAAGCTGGTGGCTCTATCTTAAGGAGAACGGGCTAGGACTTTAACACTATCCCAATTTTGCTTCTTGTCAAAGAAACCCTTGTTTTCTATAAACTTCAAGTCTCATGAAACCAGGGTTCACTTCCGAATGGGGTCATAGCACTTATACCCGTTTTAAGTGGTAGAATAGCTGATGAATACACATCTTGTGCTTTTGACATCTAGTTTTGTCCCTCTGAGTACCTAAGACAAATACAAAACACAAACACTCAAGAACTCGTAAGTGATTGATAAAGGGTTTATTGTGATTAAAAACTTCAAAGGGAGAGAGGTCCTTTAGGACTCTTGTTGGAATTCGGTTGATAAGATAGCACGCCGTCATGACGGCATTTTCCCCGAAGTTTCTTGGTTGGTTGGAATGGAACATCTTAGCTCTAGCTACTTCCATGCGATGCCTATTCTGTCTTTCCGCTCAACCATTTTGTTGAGGTGTGTATGGGCAGCTCGTTTGGTGGGTTATTGAATGCTTAGCTAGGTGTTCTTTGAATTTGTGGTTGTATATTCCCCTCCATTATCCGTTCGAAGAACCTTAACATTTGTTTTGAATTCATTAGTAATGTAGTTCTGAAAATTAATGAAAGCGTCAAATACTCTATCTTTAGATGACAGTAAGGTGCTCCAAGTGTATTTCGACTTTTCATCAATAAATGTCACAAAGTACTTAGTATTATCTCTTGATAAACATGGGGAATACCATGCATCCGAGTGGACCAAATCAACACATTTTTCATATATGGTAGAGGACTTAGGAAATACATTTTTACAATGTTTTCCTAAAATACAAGACTCACAAACCGAGTTATTAAACGAAATATTAGGCAATATTATTTCCAAGGCAAGCGAGTGAGGATGTCCTAATCTAGCGTGCCATATTGCATTAGAACTACTAGCTAAGCGTGAATTCAAACATGATAAACTAGGATCGCTTGAAGAGTCTTCTAAGATGTATAAGTCTCCTTTTGTGTTTCCTTCTCCAAGAACCTTTCTGGTTTTAATATCCTAAAAATGGAAACTATTGGGCCCAAAGATAACATAAGCATCAAGACCAGTAGTGGCTCTCTTAACCGATACAAGACTCGAAGTGAAAGATGGCATGTAAAAAGCTAAGGAGCATTAATTTCTTCACTCTCATGGTCTTGACTATCAATTGGCTCCATTCCTCATATTTCTTCTTCTTCATGATGAGCTTGGTCTTGATTACCATTATCCAAGTTGTTTGTTTCTTCTTCACTGTTATTTTTAGAATTTGGTCCTTATGTTGCTGCAGATCTTGTTGCTTTTGATGAGAGTCTCTTGGAGCCGATTTCCGAGATGATTGAGTAAAAACTCTAAGCCGGCGGCTCTATCTAAAGGAGAACGGGCTAGGTCTTTAACACTATCCTAATTTTGCTACTTGTCAAAGTAACCTTGGTTTTCTATGAACTTCACGTCTCTTGAAACCAGGGTAAACTTCCGGATGGGGTCATAGCACTTATATCCCTTTTGAGTGGTATAATAGCCTATGAATACACATCTTGTGCTTTTGGCTTCTAGTTTTGTCCCTCTGAGTACCTGGGACAAATACAAAACACAAACACCCAAGAACTCGTAAGTGATTGATAAAGGGTTTATTGTGATTTAAAACTTCAAAGGGAGAGACGTCCTTTAGGACTCTTGTTGGAATTCGGGTTATAAGATAACAAGCCGTCATGACTGCATCTCCCTAGAAGTTTCTTGGTTGGTTGGAATGGAACATCATAGCTCAAGCTACTTCCATGAGATGCTTATTCCTTCTTTCAGCTACACTATTTTGTTGAGGTGTGTATGGGCAGCTCGTTTGGTGGATTATTCCATTCTTAGCTAGGTGTTTTTTGAATTTGTGGCTTGTCTATTCCCCTCCATTATCCGTTCGAAGTACCTTAACATTTGTTTTGAATTCATTAGTAATGTAGTTCTGAAAATTAATGAAAGCGTCAAACACTCTATCTTTAGATGGCATTAAGGTGATCCAAGTGTATTTCGACTTTTCATCAATAACTGTCACAAAGTACTTATTATTATCTCTTGATAAACATGGGGAAGTCCATGCATCCGAGTGGACCAAATCAAAACATTTTTCATATATATTAGAGTACTTAGGAAATAAATTTTTATAATGTTTTCCTAAAATACAAGACTCACAAACCGAGTTATTAAAAGAAATATTAGGCAAAATTATTTCCAAGGCACGCGAGTGAGGATGTCCCAATCTGGCGTGCCATATTGCATTAGAACTACTAGCTAAGCATGAATTAAAACTTGATAAAGTAGGATCGCTTGAAGAATCTTCTAAGATGTATAAGTCTCCTTTTGTGTTTCCTTCTCCAAGAACCTTTCCGGTCTTAATATCCTGAAAATGGAAACTATTAGGCCCAAAGATAGCATAAGCATCAAGATCAGTAGTGGCTCTATTAACCGATACAAGACTCGAAGTGAAAGATGGCATGTAGAAAGCTGAGGAGCACTAATTTCTTCACTCTCATGGTTTTGACTAACCATTGGCTCCATTCCTCCTATTTCTTCATCTTAATGATGAGCTTGGTCTTGATTACCATTAACCAAGTTGTTTGCTTCTTCTTCACTGTTATTTTCAGAATTTGGTCCTTCTTGTAGCTGATGATCTTGTTGCTCTTGATGAGAATCTCTTGGAGCCGGATTTCCCTGATGATTGAGTAAGAACTCTAAGCTGGTGGCTCTATCTTAAGGAGAACGGGCTAGGACTTTAACACTATCCCAATTTTGCTTCTTGTCAAAGAAACCCTTGTTTTCTATAAACTTCAAGTCTCATGAAACCAGGGTTCACTTCCGAATGGGGTCATAGCACTTATACCCGTTTTAAGTGGTAGAATAGCTGATGAATACACATCTTGTGCTTTTGACATCTAGTTTTGTCCCTCTGAGTACCTAAGACAAATACAAAACACAAACACTCAAGAACTCGTAAGTGATTGATAAAGGGTTTATTGTGATTAAAAACTTCAAAGGGAGAGAGGTCCTTTAGGACTCTTGTTGGAATTCGGTTGATAAGATAGCACGCCGTCATGACGGCATTTTCCCCGAAGTTTCTTGGTTGGTTGGAATGGAACATCTTAGCTCTAGCTACTTCCATGCGATGCCTATTCTGTCTTTCCGCTCAACCATTTTGTTGAGGTGTGTATGGGCAGCTCGTTTGGTGGGTTATTGAATGCTTAGCTAGGTGTTCTTTGAATTTGTGGTTGTATATTCCCCTCCATTATCCGTTCGAAGAACCTTAACATTTGTTTTGAATTCATTAGTAATGTAGTTCTGAAAATTAATGAAAGCGTCAAATACTCTATCTTTAGATGACAGTAAGGTGCTCCAAGTGTATTTCGACTTTTCATCAATAAATGTCACAAAGTACTTAGTATTATCTCTTGATAAACATGGGGAATACCATGCATCCGAGTGGACCAAATCAACACATTTTTCATATATGGTAGAGGACTTAGGAAATACATTTTTACAATGTTTTCCTAAAATACAAGACTCACAAACCGAGTTATTAAACGAAATATTAGGCAATATTATTTCCAAGGCAAGCGAGTGAGGATGTCCTAATCTAGCGTGCCATATTGCATTAGAACTACTAGCTAAGCGTGAATTCAAACATGATAAACTAGGATCGCTTGAAGAGTCTTCTAAGATGTATAAGTCTCCTTTTGTGTTTCCTTCTCCAAGAACCTTTCTGGTCTTAATATCCTAAAAATGGAAACTATTGGGCCCAAAGATAACATAAGCATCAAGACCAGTAGTGGCTCTCTTAACCGATACAAGACTCGAAGTGAAAGATGGCATGTAAAAAGCTAAGGAGCATTAATTTCTTCACTCTCATGGTCTTGACTATCAATTGGCTCCATTCCTCATATTTCTTCTTCTTCATGATGAGCTTGGTCTTGATTACCATTATCCAAGTTGTTTGTTTCTTCTTCACTGTTATTTTTAGAATTTGGTCCTTATGTTGCTGCAGATCTTGTTGCTTTTGATGAGAGTCTCTTGGAGCCGATTTCCGAGATGATTGAGTAAAAACTCTAAGCCGGCGGCTCTATCTAAAGGAGAACGGGCTAGGTCTTTAACACTATCCTAATTTTGCTACTTGTCAAAGTAACCTTGGTTTTCTATGAACTTCACGTCTCTTGAAACCAGGGTAAACTTCCGGATGGGGTCATAGCACTTATATCCCTTTTGAGTGGTATAATAGCCTATGAATACACATCTTGTGCTTTTGGCTTCTAGTTTTGTCCCTCTGAGTACCTGGGACAAATACAAAACACAAACACCCAAGAACTCGTAAGTGATTGATAAAGGGTTTATTGTGATTTAAAACTTCAAAGGGAGAGACGTCCTTTAGGACTCTTGTTGGAATTCGGGTTATAAGATAACAAGCCGTCATGACTGCATCTCCCTAGAAGTTTCTTGGTTGGTTGGAATGGAACATCATAGCTCAAGCTACTTCCATGAGATGCTTATTCCTTCTTTCAGCTACACTATTTTGTTGAGGTGTGTATGGGCAGCTCGTTTGGTGGATTATTCCATTCTTAGCTAGGTGTTTTTTGAATTTGTGGCTTGTCTATTCCCCTCCATTATCCGTTCGAAGTACCTTAACATTTGTTTTGAATTCATTAGTAATGTAGTTCTGAAAATTAATGAAAGCGTCAAACACTCTATCTTTAGATGGCATTAAGGTGATCCAAGTGTATTTCGACTTTTCATCAATAACTGTCACAAAGTACTTATTATTATCTCTTGATAAACATGGGGAAGTCCATGCATCCGAGTGGACCAAATCAAAACATTTTTCATATATATTAGAGTACTTAGGAAATAAATTTTTATAATGTTTTCCTAAAATACAAGACTCACAAACCGAGTTATTAAAAGAAATATTAGGCAAAATTATTTCCAAGGCACGCGAGTGAGGATGTCCCAATCTGGCGTGCCATATTGCATTAGAACTACTAGCTAAGCATGAATTAAAACTTGATAAAGTAGGATCGCTTGAAGAATCTTCTAAGATGTATAAGTCTCCTTTTGTGTTTCCTTCTCCAAGAACCTTTCCGGTCTTAATATCCTGAAAATGGAAACTATTAGGCCCAAAGATAGCATAAGCATCAAGATCAGTAGTGGCTCTATTAACCGATACAAGACTCGAAGTGAAAGATGGCATGTAGAAAGCTGAGGAGCACTAATTTCTTCACTCTCATGGTTTTGACTAACCATTGGCTCCATTCCTCCTATTTCTTCATCTTAATGATGAGCTTGGTCTTGATTACCATTAACCAAGTTGTTTGCTTCTTCTTCACTGTTATTTTCAGAATTTGGTCCTTCTTGTAGCTGATGATCTTGTTGCTCTTGATGAGAATCTCTTGGAGCCGGATTTCCCTGATGATTGAGTAAGAACTCTAAGCTGGTGGCTCTATCTTAAGGAGAACGGGCTAGGACTTTAACACTATCCCAATTTTGCTTCTTGTCAAAGAAACCCTTGTTTTCTATAAACTTCAAGTCTCATGAAACCAGGGTTCACTTCCGAATGGGGTCATAGCACTTATACCCGTTTTAAGTGGTAGAATAGCTGATGAATACACATCTTGTGCTTTTGACATCTAGTTTTGTCCCTCTGAGTACCTAAGACAAATACAAAACACAAACACTCAAGAACTCGTAAGTGATTGATAAAGGGTTTATTGTGATTAAAAACTTCAAAGGGAGAGAGGTCCTTTAGGACTCTTGTTGGAATTCGGTTGATAAGATAGCACGCCGTCATGACGGCATTTTCCCCGAAGTTTCTTGGTTGGTTGGAATGGAACATCTTAGCTCTAGCTACTTCCATGCGATGCCTATTCTGTCTTTCCGCTCAACCATTTTGTTGAGGTGTGTATGGGCAGCTCGTTTGGTGGGTTATTGAATGCTTAGCTAGGTGTTCTTTGAATTTGTGGTTGTATATTCCCCTCCATTATCCGTTCGAAGAACCTTAACATTTGTTTTGAATTCATTAGTAATGTAGTTCTGAAAATTAATGAAAGCGTCAAATACTCTATCTTTAGATGACAGTAAGGTGCTCCAAGTGTATTTCGACTTTTCATCAATAAATGTCACAAAGTACTTAGTATTATCTCTTGATAAACATGGGGAATACCATGCATCCGAGTGGACCAAATCAACACATTTTTCATATATGGTAGAGGACTTAGGAAATACATTTTTACAATGTTTTCCTAAAATACAAGACTCACAAACCGAGTTATTAAACGAAATATTAGGCAATATTATTTCCAAGGCAAGCGAGTGAGGATGTCCTAATCTAGCGTGCCATATTGCATTAGAACTACTAGCTAAGCGTGAATTCAAACATGATAAACTAGGATCGCTTGAAGAGTCTTCTAAGATGTATAAGTCTCCTTTTGTGTTTCCTTCTCTAAGAACCTTTCCGGTCTTAATATCCTGAAAATGGAAACTATTAGGCCCAAAGATAGCATAAGCATCAAGATCAGTAGTGGCTCTATTAACCGATACAAGACTCGATGTGAAAGATGGCATGTAGAAAGCTGAGGAGCACTAATTTCTTCACTCTCATGGTTTTGACTAACCATTGGCTCCATTCCTCCTATTTCTTCATCTTAATGATGAGCTTGGTCTTGATTACCATTAACCAAGTTGTTTGCTTCTTCTTCACTGTTATTTTCAGAATTTGGTCCTTCTTGTTGCTGATGATCTTGTTGCTCTTGATGAGAATCTCTTGGAGCCGGATTTCCCTGATGATTGAGTAAGAACTCTAAGCTGATAGCTCTATCTGAAGGAGAACGGGCTAGGTCTTTAACACTATCCTAATTTTGCTACTTGTCAAAGTAACCTTGGTTTTCTATGAACTTCACGTCTCTTGAAACCAGGGTAAACTTCCGGATGGGGTCATAGCACTTATATCCCTTTTGAGTGGTATAATAGCCTATGAATACACATCTTGTGCTTTTGGCTTCTAGTTTTGTCCCTCTGAGTACCTGGGACAAATACAAAACACAAACACCCAAGAACTCGTAAGTGATTGATAAAGGGTTTATTGTGATTTAAAACTTCAAAGGGAGAGACGTCCTTTAGGACTCTTGTTGGAATTCGGGTTATAAGATAACAAGCCGTCATGACTGCATCTCCCTAGAAGTTTCTTGGTTGGTTGGAATGGAACATCATAGCTCAAGCTACTTCCATGAGATGCTTATTCCTTCTTTCAGCTACACTATTTTGTTGAGGTGTGTATGGGCAGCTCGTTTGGTGGATTATTCCATTCTTAGCTAGGTGTTTTTTGAATTTGTGGCTTGTCTATTCCCCTCCATTATCCGTTCGAAGTACCTTAACATTTGTTTTGAATTCATTAGTAATGTAGTTCTGAAAATTAATGAAAGCGTCAAACACTCTATCTTTAGATGGCATTAAGGTGATCCAAGTGTATTTCGACTTTTCATCAATAACTGTCACAAAGTACTTATTATTATCTCTTGATAAACATGGGGAAGTCCATGCATCCGAGTGGACCAAATCAAAACATTTTTCATATATGTTAGAGTACTTAGGAAATAAATTTTTATAATGTTTTCCTAAAATACAAGACTCACAAACCGAGTTATTAAAAGAAATATTAGGCAAAATTATTTCCAAGGCACGCGAGTGAGGATGTCCCAATCTGGCGTGCCATATTGCATCAGAACTACTAGCTAAGCCTGAATTAAAACATGATAAAGTAGAATTGCTTGAAGAATATTCTAAGATGTATAAGTCTCCTTTTGTGTTTCCTTCTCCAAGAACCTTTCCGGTCTTAATATCCTGAAAATGGAAACTATTAGGCCCAAAGATATCATAACCATCAAGACCAGTAGTGGCTCTCTTAACCGATACAAGACTCGAAGTGAAAGATGGCATGTAAAAAGCTAAGGAGCATTAATTTCTTCACTCTCATGGTCTTGACTATCAATTGGCTCCATTCCTCATATTTCTTCTTCTTCATGATGAGCTTGGTCTTGATTACCATTATCCAAGTTGTTTGTTTCTTCTTCACTGTTATTTTTAGAATTTTGTCCTTATGTTGCTGATGATCTTGTTGCTTTTGATGAGAGTCTCTTGGAGCCGATTTCCGAGATGATTGAGTAAAAACTCTAAGCCGGCGGCTCTATCTAAAGGAGAACGGGCTAGGTCTTTAACACTATCCTAATTTTGCTACTTGTCAAAGTAACCTTGGTTTTCTATGAACTTCACGTCTCTTGAAACCAGGGTAAACTTCCGGATGGGGTCATAGCACTTATATCCCTTTTGAGTGGTATAATAGCCTATGAATACACATCTTGTGCTTTTGACTTCTAGTTTTGTCCCTCTGAGTACCTGGGACAAATACAAAACACAAACACCCAAGAACTCGTAAGTGATTGATAAAGGGTTTATTGTGATTTAAAACTTCAAAGGGAGAGACGTCCTTTAGGACTCTTGTTGGAATTCGGGTTATAAGATAACAAGCCGTCATGACTGCATCTCCCTAGAAGTTTCTTGGTTGGTTGGAATGGAACATCATAGCTCAAGCTACTTCCATGAGATGCTTATTCCTTCTTTCAGCTACACTATTTTGTCGAGGTGTGTATGGGCAGCTCGTTTGGTGGATTATTCCATGCTTAGCTAGGTGTTTTTTGAATTTGTGGCTTGTCTATTCCCCTCCATTATCCATTCGAAGTACCTTAACATTTGTTTTGAATTCATTAGTAATGTAGTTCTGAAAATTAATGAAAGCGTCAAACACTCTATCTTTAGATGGCATTAAGGTGATCCAAGTGTATTTCGACTTTTCATCAATAACTGTCACAAAGTACTTATTATTATCTCTTGATAAACATGGGGAAGTCCATGCATCCGAGTGGACCAAATCAAAACATTTTTCATATATGTTAGAGTACTTAGGAAATAAATTTTTATAATGTTTTCCTAAAATACAAGACTCAAAAACCGAGTTATTAAAAGAAATATTATGCAAAATTATTTCCAAGGCACGCGAGTGAGGATGTCCCAATCTGGCGTGCCATATTGCATTAGAACTACTAGCTAAGCCTGAATTAAAACATGATAAAGTAGAATTGCTTGAAGAATATTCTAAGATGTATAAGTCTCCTTTTGTGTTTCCTTCTCCAAGAACCTTTCCGGTCTTAATATCCTGAAAATGGAAACTATTAGGCCCAAAGATAACATAACCATCAAGACCAGTAGTGGCTCTATTAACCGATACAAGACTCGAAGTGAAAGATGGCATGTAGAAAGCTGAGGAGCACTAATTTCTTCACTCTCATGGTTTTGACTAACCATTGGCTCCATTCCTCCTATTTCTTCATCTTAATGATGAGCTTGGTCTTGATTACCATTAACCAAGTTGTTTGCTTCTTCTTCACTGTTATTTTCAGAATTTGGTCCTTCTTGTAGCTGATGATCTTGTTGCTCTTGATGAGAATCTCTTGGAGCCGGATTTCCCTGATGATTGAGTAAGAACTCTAAGCTGGTGGCTCTATCTTAAGGAGAACAGGCTAGGACTTTAACACTATCCCAATTTTGCTTCTTGTCAAAGAAACCCTTGTTTTCTATAAACTTCAAGTCTCATGAAACCAGGGTTCACTTCCGAATGGGGTCATAGCACTTATACCCGTTTTAAGTGGTAGAATAGCTGATGAATACACATCTTGTGCTTTTGACATCTAGTTTTGTCCCTCTGAGTACCTAAGACAAATACAAAACACAAACACTCAAGAACTCGTAAGTGATTGATAAAGGGTTTATTGTGATTAAAAACTTCAAAGGGAGAGAGGTCCTTTAGGAATCTTGTTGGAATTCGGTTGATAAGATAGCAAGCCGTCATGACGGCATTTTCCCAGAAGTTTCTTGGTTGGTTGGAATGGAACATCTTAGCTCTAGCTACTTCCATGCGATGCCTATTCTGTCTTTTCGCTCAACCATTTTGTTGAGGTGTGTATGGGCAGCTCGTTTGGTGGATTATTGAATGCTTAGCTAGGTGTTCTTTGAATTTGTGGTTGTATATTCCCCTCCATTATCCGTTCGAAGAACCTTAACATTTGTTTTGAATTCATTAGTAATGTAGTTCTGAAAATTAATGAAAGCGTCAAATACTCTATCTTTAGATGACAGTAAGGTGCTCCAAGTGTATTTCGACTTTTCATCAATAAATGTCACAAAGTACTTAGTATTATCTCTTGATAAACATGGGGAATACCATGCATCCGAGTGGACCAAATCAACACATTTTTCATATATGGTAGAGGACTTAGGAAATACATTTTTACAATGTTTTCCTAAAATACAAGACTCACAAACCGAGTTATTAAACGAAATATTAGGCAATATTATTTCCAAGGCAAGCGAGTGAGGATGTCCTAATCTAGCGTGCCATATTGCATTAGAACTACTAGCTAAGCGTGAATTCAAACATGATAAACTAGGATCGCTTGAAGAGTCTTCTAAGATGTATAAGTCTCCTTTTGTGTTTCCTTCTCCAAGAACCTTTCTGGTCTTAATATCCTAAAAATGGAAACTATTGGGCCCAAAGATAACATAAGCATCAAGACCAGTAGTGGCTCTCTTAACCGATACAAGACTCGAAGTGAAAGATGGCATGTAAAAAGCTAAGGAGCATTAATTTCTTCACTCTCATGGTCTTGACTATCAATTGGCTCCATTCCTCATATTTCTTCTTCTTCATGATGAGCTTGGTCTTGATTACCATTATCCAAGTTGTTTGTTTCTTCTTCACTGTTATTTTTAGAATTTGGTCCTTATGTTGCTGAAGATCTTGTTGCTTTTGATGAGAGTCTCTTGGAGCCGATTTCCGAGATGATTGAGTAAAAACTCTAAGCCGGCGGCTCTATCTAAAGGAGAACGGGCTAGGTCTTTAACACTATCCTAATTTTGCTACTTGTCAAAGTAACCTTGGTTTTCTATGAACTTCACGTCTCTTGAAACCAGGGTAAACTTCCGGATGGGGTCATAGCACTTATATCCCTTTTGAGTGGTATAATAGCCTATGAATACACATCTTGTGCTTTTGGCTTCTAGTTTTGTCCCTCTGAGTACCTGGGACAAATACAAAACACAAACACCCAAGAACTCGTAAGTGATTGATAAAGGGTTTATTGTGATTTAAAACTTCAAAGGGAGAGACATCCTTTAGGACTCTTGTTGGAATTCGGGTTATAAGATAACAAGCCGTCATGACTGCATCTCCCTAGAAGTTTCTTGGTTGGTTGGAATGGAACATCATAGCTCAAGCTACTTCCATGAGATGCTTATTCCTTCTTTCAGCTACACTATTTTGTTGAGGTGTGTATGGGCAGCTCGTTTGGTGGATTATTCCATGCTTAGCTAGGTGTTTTTTGAATTTGTGGCTTGTCTATTCCCCTCCATTATCCGTTCGAAGTACCTTAACATTTGTTTTGAATTCATTAGTAATGTAGTTCTGAAAATTAATGAAAGCGTCAAACACTCTATCTTTAGATGGCATAAAGGTGATCCAAGTGTATTTCGACTTTTCATCAATAACTGTCACAAAGTACTTATTATTATCTCTTGATAAACATGGGGAAGTCCATGCATCCGAGTGGACCAAATCAAAACATTTTTCATATATGTTAGAGTACTTAGGAAATAAATTTTTATAATGTTTTCCTAAAATACAAGACTCACAAACCGAGTTATTAAAAGAAATATTAGGCAAAATTATTTCCAAGGCACGCGAGTGAGGATGTCCCAATCTGGCATGCCATATTGCATTAGAACTAGTAGCTAAGCCTGAATTAAAACATGATAAAGTAGGATTGCTTGAAGAATATTCTAAGATGTATAAGTCTCCTTTTGTGTTTCCTTCTCCAAGAACCTTTCCGGTCTTAATATCCTGAAAATGGAAACTATTAGGCCCAAAGATAACATAACCATCAAGACCAGTAGTGGCTCTCTTAACCGATACAAGACTCGAAGTGAAAGATGGCATGTAAAAAGCTAAGGAGCATTAATTTCTTCACTCTCATGGTCTTGACTATCAATTGGCTCCATTCCTCATATTTCTTCTTCTTCATGATGATCTTGGTCTTGATTACCATTATCCAAGTTGTTTGTTTCTTCTTCACTGTTATTTTTAGAATTTGGTCCTTATGTTGCTGAAGATCTTGTTGCTTTTGATGAGAGTCTCTTGGAGCCGATTTATGAGATGATTGAGTAAAAACTCTAAGTCGGTGGATCTATCTGAAGGAGAACGGGCTAGGTCTTTAACACTATCCTAATTTTGCTACTTGTCAAAGTAACCTTGGTTTTCTATGAACTTCACGTCTCTTGAAACAAGGGTAAACTTCCGGATGGGGTCATAGCACTTATATCCCTTTTGAGTGGTATAATAGCCTATGAATACATATCTTGTGCTTTTGGCTTCTAGTTTTGTCCCTCTGAGTACCTGGGACAAATACAAAACACAAACACCCAAGAACTCGTAAGTGATTGATAAAGGGTTTATTGTGATTTAAAACTTCAAAGGGAGAGACGTCCTTTAGGACTCTTGTTGGAATTCGGGTTATAAGATAACAAGCCGTCATGACTGCATCTCCCTAGAAGTTTCTTTGTTGGTTGGAATGGAACATCATAGCTCAAGCTACTCCCATGAGATGCTTATTCCTTCTTTCAGCTACACTATTTTGTTGAGGTGTGTATGGGCAGCTCGTTTGGTGGATTATTCCATCCTTAGCTAGGTGTTTTTTGAATTTGTGGCTTGTCTATTCCCCTCCATTATCCGTTCGAAGTACCTTAACATTTGTTTTGAATTCATTAGTAATGTAGTTCTGAAAATTAATGAAAGCGTCAAACACTCTATCTTTAGTTGGCATTAAGGTGATCCAAGTGTATTTCGACTTTTCATCAATAACTGTCACAAAGTACTTATTATTATCTCTTGATAAACATGGGAAAGTCCATGCATCCGAGTGGACCAAATCAAAAAAAATTTCATATATGTTAGAGTACTTAGGAAATAAATTTTTATAATGTTTTCCTAAAATACAAGACTCACAAGGAGGATGTGAGTGAGGATGTCCCAATCTGGCGTGCCATATTGCATTAGAACTACTAGGTAAGCATGAATTAAAACTTGATAAAGTAGGATCGCTTGAAGAATCTTCTAAGATGTATAAGTCTCCTTTTGTGTTTCCTTCTCCAAGAACCTTTCCGGTCTTAATATCCTGAAAATGGAAACTATTAGGCCCAAAGATAGCATAAGCATCAAGATCAGTAGTGGCTCTATTAACCGATACAAGACTCGAAGTGAAAGATGGCATGTAGAAAGCTGAGGAGCACTAATTTCTTCACTCTCATGGTTTTGACTAACCATTGGCTCCATTCCTCCTATTTCTTCATCTTAATGATGAGCTTGGTCTTGATTACCATTAACCAAGTTGTTTGCTTCTTCTTCACTGTTATTTTCAGAATTTGGTCCTTCTTGTAGCTGATGATCTTGTTGCTCTTGATGAGAATCTCTTGGAGCCGGATTTCCCTGATGATTGAGTAAGAACTCTAAGCTGGTGGCTCTATCTTAAGGAGAACGGGCTAGGACTTTAACACTATCCCAATTTTCCTTCTTGTCAAAGAAACCCTTGTTTTCTAGAAACTTCAAGTCTCATGAAACCAGGGTTCACTTCCGAATGGGGTCATAGCACTTATACCCGTTTTAAGTGGTAGAATAGCTGATGAATACACATCTTGTGCTTTTGACATCTAGTTTTGTCCCTCTGAGTACCTAAGACAAATACAAAACACAAACACCCAAGAACTCGTAAGTGATTGATAAAGGGTTTATTGTGATAAAAAACTTCAAAGGGAGAGAGGTCCTTTAGGACTCTTGTTGGAATTCGGTTGATAAGATAGCAAGCGGTCATGACGGCATTTTCCCAGAAGTTTCTTGGTTGGTTGGAATGGAACATCTTAGCTCTAGCTACTTCCATGCGATGCCTATTCTGTCTTTCCGCTCAACCATTTTGTTGAGGTGTGTATGGGCAGCTCGTTTGGTGGGTTATTGAATGCTTAGCTAGGTGTTCTTTGAATTTGTGGTTGTATATTCCCCTCCATTATCCGTTCGAAGAACCTTAACATTTGTTTTGAATTCATTAGTAATGTAGTTCTGAAAATTAATGAAAGCGTCAAATACTCTATCTTTAGATGACAGTAAGGTGATCCAAGTGTATTTCGACTTTTCATCAATAACTGTCACAAAGTACTTATTATTATCTCTTGATAAACATGGGGAAGTCCATGCATCCGAGTGGACCAAATCAAAACATTTTTCATATATGTTAGAGTACTTAGGTAATAAATTTTTATAATGTTTTCCTAAAATACAAGACTCACAAACCGAGTTATTAAACGAAATATTAGGCAAAATTATTTCCAAGGCACGCGAGTGAGGATGTCCCAATCTGGCGTGCCATATTGCATTAGAACTACTAGCTAAGCATGAATTAAAAGTTGATAAAGTAGGATCGCTTGAAGAATCTTCTAAGATGTATAAGTCTCCTTTTGTGTTTCCTTCTCCAAGAACCTTTCCGGTCTTAATATCCTGAAAATGGAAACTATTAGGCCCAAAGATAGCATAAGCATCAAGATCAGTAGTGGCTCTATTAACCGATACAAGACTCGAAGTGAAAGATGGCATGTAGAAAGCTGAGGAGCACTAATTTCTTCACTCTCATGGTTTTGACTAACCATTGGCTCCATTCCTCCTATTTCTTCATCTTAATGATGAGCTTGGTCTTGATTACCATTAACCAAGTTGTTTGCTTCTTCTTCACTGTTATTTTCAGAATTTGGTCCTTCTTGTAGCTAATGATCTTGTTGCTCTTGATGAGAATCTCTTGGAGCCGGATTTCCCTGATGATTGAGTAAGAACTCTAAGCTGGTGGCTCTATCTTAAGGAGAACGGGCTAGGACTTTAACACTATCCCAATTTTGCTTCTTGTCAAAGAAACCCTTGTTTTCTATAAACTTCAAGTCTCATGAAACCAGGGTTCACTTCCGAATGGGGTCATAGCACTTATACCCGTTTTAAGTGGTAGAATAGCTGATGAATACACATCTTGTGCTTTTGACATCTAGTTTTGTCCCTCTAGTACCAAAGACAAATACAAAACACAAACACCCAAGAACTCGTAAGTGATTGATAAAGGGTTTATTGTGATTAAAAACTTCAAAGGGATAGAGGTCCTTTAGGACTCTTGTTGGAATTCGGTTGATAAGATAGCAAGCCGTCATGACGGCATTTTCCCAGAAGTTTCTTGGTTGGTTGGAATGGAACATCTTAGCTCTAGCTACTTCCATGCGATGCCTATTCTGTCTTTCCGCTCAACCATTTTGTTGAGGTGCGTATGGGCAGCTCGTTTGGTGGGTTATTGAATGCTTAGCTAGGTGTTCTTTGAATTTGTGGTTGTATATTCCCCTCCATTATCCGTTCGAAGAACCTTAACATTTGTTTTGAATTGATTAGTAATGTAGTTCTTAAAATTAATGAAAGCGTCAAACACTCTATCTTTAGATGGCATTAAGGTGATCCAAGTGTATTTCGACTTTTCATCAATAACTGTCACAAAGTACTTATTATTATCTCTTGATAAACATGGGGAAGTCCATGCATCCGAGTGGACCAAATCAAAACATTTTTCATATATGTTAGAGTACTTAGGTAATAAATTTTTATAATGTTTTCCTAAAATACAAGACTCACAAACCGAATTATTAAAAGAAATATTAGGCAAAATTATTTCCAAGGCACGCGAGTGAGGATGTCCCAATCTGGCGTGCCATATTGCATTAGAACTACTAGCTAAGCATGAATTAAAACTAGATAAAGTAGGATCGCTTGAAGAATCTTCTAAGATGTATAAGTCTCCTTTTGTGTTTCCTTCTCCAAGAACCTTTCCGGTCTTAATATCCTGAAAATGGAAACTATTAGGCCCAAAGATAGCATAAGCATCAAGATCAGTAGTGGCTCTATTAACCGATACAAGACTCGAAGTGAAAGATGGCATGTAGAAAGCTGAGGAGCACTAATTTCTTCACTCTCATGGTTTTGACTAACCATTGGCTCTATTCCTCCTATTTCTTCATCTTAATGATGAGCTTGGTCTTGATTACCATTAACCAAGTTGTTTGCTTCTTCTTCACTGTTATTTTCAGAATTTGGTCCTTCTTGTAGATGATGATCTTGTTGCTCTTGATGAGAATCTCTTTGAGCCGGATTTCCCTGATGATTGAGTAAGAACTCTAAGCTGGTGGCTCTATCTTAAGGAGAACGGGCTAGGACTTTAACACTATCCCAATTTTCCTTCTTGTCAAAGAAACCCTAGTTTTCTATAAACTTCAAGTCTCATGAAACCAGGGTTCACTTCCGAATGGGGTCATAGCACTTATACCCGTTTTAAGTGGTAGAATAGCTGATGAATACACATCTTGTGCTTTTGACATCTAGTTTTGTCCCTCTGAGTACCTTAGACAAATACAAAACACAAACACCCAAGAACTCGTAAGTGATTGATAAAGGGTTTATTGTGATTAAAAACTTCAAAGGGAGAGAGGTCCTTTAGGACTCTTGTCGGAATTCGGTTGATAAGATAGCAAGCCGTCATGACGGCATTTTCCCAGAAGTTTCTTGGTTGGTTGGAATGGAACATCTTAGCTCTAGCTACTTCCATGCGATGCCTATTCTGTCTTTCCGCTCAACCATTTTGTTGAGGTGTGTATGGGCAGCTCGTTTGGTGGGTTATTGAATGCTTAGCTAGGTGTTCTTTGAATTTGTGGTTGTATATTCCCCTCCATTATCCGTTCGAAGAACCTTAACATTTGTTTTGAATTCATTAGTAATGTAGTTCTGAAAATTAATGAAAGCGTCAAATACTCTATATTTAGATGACAGTAAGGTGCTCCAAGTGTATTTCGACTTTTCATCAATAAATGTCACAAAGTACTTAGTATTATCTCTTGATAAACATGGGGAATACCATGCATCCGAGTGGACCAAATAAACACATTTTTCATATATGGTAGAGGACTTAGGAAATACATTTTTACAATGTTTTCCTAAAATACAAGACTCACAAACCGAGTTATTAAACGAAATATTAGGCAATATTATTTCCAAGGCAAGCGAGTGAGGATGTCCTAATCTAGCGTGCCATATTGCATTAGAACTACTAGCTAAGTGTGAATTCAAACATGATAAACTAGGATCGCTTGAAGAGTCTTCTAAGATGTATAAGTCTCCTTTTGTGTTTCCTTCTCCAAGAACCTTTCTGGTCTTAATATCCTAAAAATGGAAACTATTAGGCCCAAAGATAACATAAGCATCAAGACCAGTAGTGGCTCTCTTAACCGATACAAGACTCGAAGTGAAAGATGGCATGTAAAAAGCTAAGGAGCATTAATTTCTTCACTCTCATGGTCTTGACTATCAATTGGCTCCATTCCTCATATTTCTTCTTCTTCATGATGATCTTGGTCTTGATTACCATTATCCAAGTTGTTTGTTTCTTCTTCACTGTTATTTTTAGAATTTGGTCCTTATGTTGCTGAAGATCTTGTTGCTTTTGATGAGAGTCTCTTGGAGCCGATTTATGAGATGATTGAGTAAAAACTCTAAGTCGGTGGATCTATCTGAAGGAGAACGGGCTAGGTCTTTAACACTATCCTAATTTTGCTACTTGTCAAAGTAACCTTGGTTTTCTATGAACTTCACGTCTCTTGAAACAAGGGTAAACTTCCGGATGGGGTCATAGCACTTATATCCCTTTTGAGTGGTATAATAGCCTATGAATACATATCTTGTGCTTTTGGCTTCTAGTTTTGTCCCTCTGAGTACCTGGGACAAATACAAAACACAAACACCCAAGAACTCGTAAGTGATTGATAAAGGGTTTATTGTGATTTAAAACTTCAAAGGGAGAGACGTCCTTTAGGACTCTTGTTGGAATTCGGGTTATAAGATAACAAGCCGTCATGACTGCATCTTCCTAGAAGTTTCTTGGTTGGTTGGAATGGAACATCATAGCTCAAGCTACTTCCATGAGATGCTTATTCCTTCTTTCAGCTACACTATTTTGTTGAGGTGTGTATGGGCAGCTCGTTTGGTGGATTATTCCATGCTTAGCTAGGTGTTCTTTGAATTTGTGGCTTGTCTATTCCCCTCCATTATCCGTTCGAAGTACCTTAACATTTGTTTTGAATTGATTAGTAATGTAGTTCTTAAAATTAATGAAAGCGTCAAACACTCTATCTTTAGATGGCATTAAGGTGATCCAAGTGTATTTCGACTTTTCATCAATAACTGTCACAAAGTACTTATTATTATCTCTTGATAAACATGGGGAAGTCCATGCATCCGAGTGGACCAAATCAAAACATTTTTCATATATGTTAGAGTACTTAGGTAATAAATTTTTATAATGTTTTCCTAAAATACAAGACTCACAAACCGAGTTATTAAAAGAAATATTAGGCAAAATTATTTCCAAGGCACGCGAGTGAGGATGTCCCAATCTGGCGTGCCATATTGCATTAGAACTACTAGCTAAGCATGAATTAAAACTTGATAAAGTAGGATCGCTTGAAGAATCTTCTAAGATGTATAAGTCTCCTTTTGTGTTTCCTTCTCCAAGAACCTTTCCGGTCTTAATATCCTGAAAATGGAAACTATTAGGCCCAAAGATAGCATAAGCATCAAGATCAGTAGTGGCTCTATTAACCGATACAAGACTCGAAGTGAAAGATGGCATGTAGAAAGCTGAGGAGCACTAATTTCTTCACTCTCATGGTTTTGACTAACCATTGGCTCCATTCCTCTTATTTCTTCATCTTAATGATGAGCTTGGTCTTGATTACCATTAACCAAGTTGTTTGCTTCTTCTTCACTGTTATTTTCAGAATTTGGTCCTTCTTGTAGCTGATGATCTTGTTGCTCTTGATGAGAATCTCTTGGAGCTGGATTTCCCTGATGATTGAGTAAGAACTCTAAGCTGGTGGCTCTATCTTAAGGAGAACGGGCTAGGACTTTAACACTATCCCAATTTTGCTTCTTGTCAAAGAAACCCTTGTTTTCTATAAACTTCAAGTCTCATGAAACCAGGGTTCACTTCCGAATGGGGTCATAGCACTTATACCCGTTTTAAGTGGTAGAATAGCTGATGAATACACATCTTGTGCTTTTGACATCTAGTTTTGTCCCTCTGAGTACCTAAGATAAATACAAAACACAAACACCCAAGAACTCGTAAGTGATTGATAAAGGGTTTATTGTGATTAAAAACTTCAAAGGGAGAGAGGTCCTTTAGGACTCTTGTCGGAATTCGGTTGATAAGATAGCAAGCTGTCATGACGGCATTTTCCCAGAAGTTTCTTGGTTGGTTGGAATGGAACATCTTAGCTCTAGCTACTTCCATGTGATGCCTATTCTGTCTTTCCGCTCAACCATTTTGTTGAGGTGTGTATGGGCAGCTCGTTTGGTGGGTTATTGAATGCTTAGCTAGGTGTTCTTTGAATTTGTGGTTGTATATTCCCCTCCATTATCCGTTCGAAGAACCTTAACATTTGTTTTGAATTCATTAGTAATGTAGTTCTGAAAATTAATGAAAGCGTCAAATACTCTATATTTAGATGACAGTAAGGTGCTCCAAGTGTATTTCGACTTTTCATCAATAAATGTCACAAAGTACTTAGTATTATCTCTTGATAAACATGGGGAATACCATGCATCCAAGTGGACTAAATCAACACATTTTTCATATATGGTAGAGGACTTAGGAAATACATTGTTACAATGTTTTCCTAAAATACAAGACTCACAAACCGAGTTATTAAACGAAATATTAGGCAATATTATTTCCAAGGCAAGCGAGTGAGGATGTCCTAATCTAGCGTGCCATATTGCATTAGAACTACTAGCTAAGCGTGAATTCAAACATGATAAACTAGGATCGCTTGAAGAGTCTTCTAAGATGTATAAGTCTCCTTTTGTGTTTCCTTCTCCAAGAACCTTTCTGGTCTTAAAATCCTAAAAATGGAAACTATTAGGCCCAAAGATAACATAAGCATCAAGACCAGTAGTGGCTCTCTTAACCGATACAAGACTCGAAGTGAAAGATGGCATGTAAAAAGCTAAGGAGCATTAATTTCTTCACTCTCATGGTCTTGACTATCAATTGGCTCCATTCCTCATATTTCTTCTTCTTCATGATGAGCTTGGTCTTGATTACCATTATCCAAGTTGTTTGTTTCTTCTTCACTGTTATTTTTAGAATTTGGTCCTTATGTTGCTGAAGATCTTGTTGCTTTTGATGAGAGTCTCTTGGAGCCGATTTCCGAGATGATTGAGTAAAAACTCTAAGCCGGCGGCTCTATCTAAAGGAGAACGGGCTAGGTCTTTAACACTATCCTAATTTTGCTACTTGTCAAAGTAACCTTGGTTTTCTATGAACTTCACGTCTCTTGAAACCAGGGTAAACTTCCGGATGGGGTCATAGCACTTATATCCCTTTTGAGTGGTATAATAGCCTATGAATACACATCTTGTGCTTTTGGCTTCTAGTTTTGTCCCTCTGAGTACCTGGGACAAATACAAAACACAAACACCCAAGAACTCGTAAGTGATTGATAAAGGGTTTATTGTGATTTAAAACTTCAAAGGGAGAGACGTCCTTTAGGACTCTTGTTGGAATTCGGGTTATAAGATAACAAGCCGTCATGACTGCATCTTCCTAGAAGTTTCTT
Organism: Cardamine chenopodiifolia; assembly: GCA_963922655.1. NCBI lineage: Eukaryota > Viridiplantae > Streptophyta > Magnoliopsida > Brassicales > Brassicaceae > Cardamine > Cardamine chenopodiifolia. Next base: position 6,378,129 of record OZ000479.1, read on the forward strand.
GGTTGGTTGGAATGGAACATCATAGCTCAAGCTACTTCCATGAGATGCTTATTCCTTCTTTCAGCTACACTATTTTGTTGAGGTGTGTATGGGCAGCTCGTTTGGTGGATTATTCCATGCTTAGCAAGGTGGTCTTTGAATTTGTGGCTTGTCTATTCCCCTCCATTATCCGTTCGAAGTACCTTAACATTTGTTTTGAATTGATTAGTAATGTAGTTCTTAAAATTAATGAAAGCGTCAAACACTCTATCTTTAGATGGCATTAAGGTGATCCAAGTGTATTTCGACTTTTCATCAATAACTGTCACAAAGTACTTATTATTATCTCTTGATAAACATGGGGAAATCCATGCATCCGAGTGGACCAAATCAAAACATTTTTCATATATGTTAGAGTACTTAGGAAATAAATTTTTAAAATGTTTTCCTAAAATACAAGACTCACAAACCGAGTTATTAAAAGAAATATTAGGCAAAATTATTTCCAAGGCACGCGAGTGAGGATGTCCCAATCTGGCGTGCCATATTGCATTAGAACTACTAGCTAAGCATGAATTAAAACTTGATAAAGTAGGATTGCTTGAAGAATCTTCTAAGATGTATAAGTCTCCTTTTGTGTTTCCTTCTCTAAGAACCTTTCCGGTCTTAATATCCTGAAAATGGAAACTATTAGGCCCAAAGATAGCATAAGCATCAAGATCAGTAGTGGCTCTATTAACCGATACAAGACTCGATGTGAAAGATGGCATGTAGAAAGCTGAGGAGCACTAATTTCTTCACTCTCATGGTTTTGACTAACCATTGGCTCCATTCCTCCTATTTCTTCATCTTAATGATGAGCTTGGTCTTGATTACCATTAACCAAGTTGTTTGCTTCTTCTTCACTGTTATTTTCAGAATTTGGTCCTTCTTGTTGCTGATGATCTTGTTGCTCTTGATGAGAATCTCTTGGAGCCGGATTTCCCTGATGATTGAGTAAGAACTCTAAGCTGATAGCTCTATCTGAAGGAGAACGGGCTAGGTCTTTAACACTATCCTAATTTTGCTACTTGTCAAAGTAACCTTGGTTTTCTATGAACTTCACGTCTCTTGAAACCAGGGTAAACTTCCGGATGGGGTCATAGCACTTATATCCCTTTTGAGTGGTATAATAGCCTATGAATACACATCTTGTGCTTTTGGCTTCTAGTTTTGTCCCTCTGAGTACCTGGGACAAATACAAAACACAAACACCCAAGAACTCGTAAGTGATTGATAAAGGGTTTATTGTGATTTAAAACTTCAAAGGGAGAGACGTCCTTTAGGACTCTTGTTGGAATTCGGTTGATAAGATAGCAAGCCGTCATGACGGCATTTTCCCAGAAGTTTCTTGGTTGGTTGGAATGGAACATCTTAGCTCTAGCTACTTCCATGCGATGCCTATTCTGTCTTTCCGCTCAACCATTTTGTTGAGGTGTGTATGGGCAGCTCGTTTGGTGGGTTATTGAATGCTTAGCTAGGTGTTCTTTGAATTTGTGGTTGTATATTCCCCTCCATTATCCGTTCGAAGAACCTTAACATTTGTTTTGAATTCATTAGTAATGTAGTTCTGAAAATTAATGAAAGCGTCAAATACTCTATATTTAGATGACAGTAAGGTGCTCCAAGTGTATTTCGACTTTTCATCAATAAATGTCACAAAGTACTTAGTATTATCTCTTGATAAACATGGGGAATACCATGCATCCAAGTGGACTAAATCAACACATTTTTCATATATGGTAGAGGACTTAGGAAATACATTGTTACAATGTTTTCCTAAAATACAAGACTCACAAACCGAGTTATTAAAAGAAATATTAGGCAAAATTATTTCCAAGGCACGCGAGTGAGGATGTCCCAATCTGGCGTGCCATATTGCATTAGAACTACTAGCTAAGTATGAATTAAAACTTGATAAAGTAGGATTGCTTGAAGAATCTTCTAAGATGTATAAGTCTCCTTTTGTGTTTCCTTCTCCAAGAACCTTTCCGGTCTTAATATCCTAAAAATGGAAACTATTAGGCCCAAAGATAACATAAGCATCAAGACCAGTAGTGGCTCTCTTAACCGATACAAGACTCGAAGTGAAAGATGGCATGTAAAAAGCTAAGGAGCATTAATTTCTTCACTCTCATGGTCTTGACTATCAATTGGCTCCATTCCTCATATTTCTTCTTCTTCATGATGAGCTTGGTCTTGATTACCATTATCCAAGTTGTTTGTTTCTTCTTCACTGTTATTTTTAGAATTTGGTCCTTATGTTGCTGAAGATCTTGTTGCTTTTGATGAGAGTCTCTTGGAGCCGATTTCCGAGATGATTGAGTAAAAACTCTAAGCCGGCGGCTCTATCTAAAGGAGAACGGGCTAGGTCTTTAACACTATCCTAATTTTGCTACTTGTCAAAGTAACCTTGGTTTTCTATGAACTTCACGTCTCTTGAAACCAGGGTAAACTTCCGGATGGGGTCATAGCACTTATATCCCTTTTGAGTGGTATAATAGCCTATGAATACACATCTTGTGCTTTTGGCTTCTAGTTTTGTCCCTCTGAGTACCTGGGACAAATACAAAACACAAACACCCAAGAACTCGTAAGTGATTGATAAAGGGTTTATTGTGATTTAAAACTTCAAAGGGAGAGACGTCCTTTAGGACTCTTGTTGGAATTCGGGTTATAAGATAACAAGCCGTCATGACTGCATCTTCCTAGAAGTTTCTTGGTTGGTTGGAATGGAACATCATAGCTCAAGCTACTTCCATGAGATGCTTATTCCTTCTTTCAGCTACACTATTTTGTTGAGGTGTGTATGGGCAGCTCGTTTGGTGGATTATTCCATGCTTAGCAAGGTTGTCTTTGAATTTGTGGCTTGTCTATTCCCCTCCATTATCCGTTCGAAGTACCTTAACATTTGTTTTGAATTGATTAGTAATGTAGTTCTTAAAATTAATGAAAGCGTCAAACACTCTATCTTTAGATGGCATTAAGGTGATCCAAGTGTATTTCGACTTTTCATCAATAACTGTCACAAAGTACTTATTATTATCTCTTGATAAACATGGGGAAATCCATGCATCCGAGTGGACCAAATCAAAACATTTTTCATAAATGTTAGAGTACTTAGGAAATAAATTTTTAAAATGTTTTCCTAAAATACAAGACTCACAAACCGAGTTATTAAAAGAAATATTAGGCAAAATTATTTCCAAGGCACGCGAGTGAGGATGTCCCAATCTGGCGTGCCATATTGCATTAGAACTACTAGCTAAGCATGAATTAAAACTTGATAAAGTAGGATTGCTTGAAGAATCTTCTAAGATGTATAAGTCTCCTTTTGTGTTTCCTTCTCTAAGAACCTTTCCGGTCTTAATATCCTGAAAATGGAAACTATTAGGCCCAAAGATAGCATAAGCATCAAGATCAGTAGTGGCTCTATTAACCGATACAAGACTCGATGTGAAAGATGGCATGTAGAAAGCTGAGGAGCACTAATTTCTTCACTCTCATGGTTTTGACTAACCATTGGCTCCATTCCTCCTATTTCTTCATCTTAATGATGAGCTTGGTCTTGATTACCATTAACCAAGTTGTTTGCTTCTTCTTCACTGTTATTTTCAGAATTTGGTCCTTCTTGTTGCTGATGATCTTGTTGCTCTTGATGAGAATCTCTTGGAGCCGGATTTCCCTGATGATTGAGTAAGAACTCTAAGCTGATAGCTCTATCTTAAGGAGAACGGGCTAGGACTTTAACACTATCCCAATTTTGCTTCTTGTCAAAGAAACCCTTGTTTTCTATAAACTTCAAGTCTCATGAAACCAGGGTTCACTTCCGAATGGGGTCATAGCACTTATACCCATTTTAAGTGGTAGAATAGCTGATGAATACACATCTTGTGCTTTTGACATCTAGTTTTGTCCCTCTGAGTACCGAAGACAAATACAAAACACAAACACCCAAGAACTCGTAAGTGATTAATAAAGGGTTTATTGTGATTAAAAACTTCAAAGGGAGAAAGGTCCTTTAGGACTCTTGTTGGAATTCGGTTGACAAGATAGCAAGCCGTCATGACTGCATTTTCCCAGAAGTTTCTTGGTTGGTTGGAATGGAACATCTTAGCTCTAGCTACTTCCATGCGATGCCTATTCTGTCTTTCCGCTCAACCATTTTGTTGAGGTGTGTATGGGCAGCACGTTTGGTGGATTATTCCATGCTTAGCTAGGTGTTCTTTGAATTTGTGGTTGTATATTCCCCTCCATTATCCGTTCGAAGAACCTTAACATTTGTTTTGAATTCATTAGTAATGTAGTTCTGAAAATTAATGAAAGCGTCAAATACTCTATCTTTAGATGACAGTAAGGTGCTCCAAGTGTATTTCGACTTTTCATCAATAAATGTCACAAAGTACTTAGTATTATCTCTTGATAAACATGGGGAATACCATGCATCCGAGTGGACCAAATAAACACATTTTTCATATATGGAAGAGGACTTAGGAAATACATATTTACAATGTTTTCCTAAAATACAAGACTCACAAACCGAGTTATTAAACGAAATATTAGGCATTATTATTTCCAAGGCAAGCGAGTGAGGATGTCCTAATCTAGCGTGCCATATTGCATTAGAACTACTAGCTAAGCGTGAATTCAAACATGATAAACTAGGATCGCTTGAAGAGTCTTCTAAGATGTATATGTCTCCTTTTGTGTTTCCTTCTCCAAGAACCTTTCTGGTCTTAATATCCTAAAAATGGAAACTATTAGGCCCAAAGATAACATAAGCATCAAGACCAGTAGTGGCTCTCTTAACCGATACAAGACTCGAAGTGAAAGATGGCATGTAAAAAGCTAAGGAGCATTAATTTCTTCACTCTCATGGTCTTGACTATCAATTGGCTCCATTCCTCATATTTCTTCTTCTTCATGATGAGCTTGGTCTTGATTACCATTATCCAAGTTGTTTGTTTCTTCTTCACTGTTATTTTCAGAATTTGGTCCTTATGTTGCTGAAGATCTTGTTGCTTTTGATGAGAGTCTCTTGGAGCCGATTTCCGAGATGATTGAGTAAAAACTCTAAGCCGGCGGCTCTATCTAAAGGAGAACGGGCTAGGTCTTTAACACTATCCTAATTTTGCTACTTGTCAAAGTAACCTTGGTTTTCTATGAACTTCACGTCTCTTGAAACCAGGGTAAACTTTCGGATGGGGTCATAGCACTTATATCCCTTTTGAGTGGTATAATAGCCTATGAATACACATCTTGTGCTTTTGGCTTCTAGTTTTGTCCCTCTGAGTACCTGGGACAAATACAAAACACAAACATCCAAGAACTCGTAAGTGATTGATAAAGGGTTTATTGTGATTCAAAACTTCAAAGGGAGAGAAGTCCTTTAGGACTCTTGTTGGAATTCGGGTTATAAGATAACAAGCCGTCATGACTGCATCTTCCTAGAAGTTTCTTGGTTGGTTGGAATGGAACATCATAGCTCAAGCTACTTCCATGAGATGCTTATTCCTTCTTTCAGCTACACTATTTTGTTGAGGTGTGTATGGGCAGCTCGTTTGGTGGATTATTCCATGCTTAGCTAGGTGTTTTTTGAATTTGTGGCTTGTCTATTCCCCTCCATTATCCGTTCGGAGTACCTTAACATTTGTTTTGAATTCATTAGTAATGTAGTTCTGAAAATTAATGAAAGCGTCAAACACTCTATCTTTAGATGGCATTAAGGTGATCCAAGTGTATTTCGACTTTTCATCAATAACTGTCACAAAGTACTTATTATTATCTCTTGATAAACATGGGGAAGTCCATGCATCCGAGTGGACCAAATCAAAACATTTTTCATATATGTTAGAGTACTTAGGAAATAAATTTTTATAATGTTTTCCTAAAATACAAGACTCACAAACCGAGTTATTAAAAGAAATATTAGGCAAAATTATTTCCAAGGCACGCGAGTGAGGATGTCCCAATCTGGCGTGCCATATTTCATTAGAACTACTAGCTAAGCCTGAATTAAAACTTGATAAAGTAGGATTGCTTGAAGAATCTTCTAAGATGTATAAGTCTCCTTTTGTGTTTCCTTCTCCAAGAACCTTTCCGGTCTTAATATCCTGAAAATGGAAACTATTAGGCCCAAAGATAACATAAACATCAAGACCAGTAGTGGCTCTCTTAACCAATACAAGCCTCGAAGTGAAAGATGGCATGTAAAAAGCTAAGGAGCATTAATTTCTTCACTCTCATGGTCTTGACTATCAATTGGCTCCATTCCTCATATTTCTTCTTCTTCATGATGAGCTTGGTCTTGATTACCATTATCCAAGTTGTTTGTTTCTTCTTCACTGTTATTTTTAGAATTTGGTCCTTATGTTGCTGAAGATCTTGTTGCTTTTGATGAGAGTCTCTTGGGGCCGATTTCCGAGATGATTGAGTAAAAACTCTAAGTCGGCGGCTCTATCTGAAGGAGAACGGGCTAGGTCTTTAACACTATCCTAATTTTGCTACTTGTCAAAGTAACCTTGGTTTTCTATGAACTTCACGTCTCTTGAAACCAGGGTAAACTTCCGGATGGGGTCATAGCACTTATATCCCTTTTGAGTGGTATAATAGCCTATGAATACACATCTTGTGCTTTTGGCTTCTAGTTTTGTCCCTCTAAGTACCTGGGACAAATACAAAACACAAACACCCAAGAACTCGTAAGTGATTGATAAAGGGTTTATTGTGATTTAAAACTTCAAAGGGAGAGACGTCCTTTAGGACTCTTGTTGGAATTCGGGTTATAAGATAACAAGCCGTCACAACTGCATCTCTCTAGAAGTTTCTTGGTTGGTTGGAATGGAACATCATAGCTCAAGCTACTTCCATGAGATGCTTATTCCTTCTTTCAGCTACACTATTTTGTTGAGGTGTGTATGGGCAGCTCGTTTGGTGGATTATTCCATGCTTAGCTAGTTGTTTTTTGAATTTGTGGCTTGTCTATTCCCCTCCATTATCCGTTCGAAGTACCTTAACATTTGTTTTGAATTCATTAGTAATGTAGTTCTGAAAATTAATGAAAGCGTCAAACACTCTATCTTTAGTTGGCATTAAGGTGATCCAAGTGTATTTCGACTTTTCATCAATAACTGTCACAAAGTACTTATTATTATCTCTTGATAAACATGGGGAAGTCCATGCATCCGAGTGGACCAAATCAAAACATTTTTCATATATGTTAGAGTACTTAGGAAATAAATTTTTATAATGTTTTCCTAAAATACAAGACTCACAAACCGAGTTATTAAACGAAATATTAGGCAAAATTATTTCCAAGGCACGCGAGTGAGGATGTCCCAATCTGGCGTGCCATATTGCATTAGAACTACTAGCTAAGCATGAATTAAAACTTGATAAAGTAGGATCGCTTGAAGAATCTTCTAAGATGTATAAGTCTCCTTTTGTGTTTCCTTCTCCAAGAACCTTTCCGGTCTTAATATCCTGAAAATGGAAACTATTAGGCCCAAAGATAGCATAAGCATCAAGATCAGTAGTGGCTCTATTAACCGATACAAGACTCGGAGTGAAAGATGGCATGTAGAAAGCTGAGGAGCACTAATTTCTTCACTCTCACGGTTTTGACTAACCATTGGCTCCATTCCTCCTATTTCTTCATCTTAATGATGAGCTTGGTCTTGATTACCATTAACCAAGTTGTTTGCTTCTTCTTCACTGTTATTTCCAGAATTTGGTCCTTCTTGTAGCTGATGATCTTGTTGCTCTTGATGAGAATCTCTTGGAGCCGGATTTCCCTGATGATTGAGTAAGAACTCTAAGCTGGTGGCTCTATCTTAAGGAGAACGGGCTAGGACTTTAACACTATCTCAATTTTTCTTCTTGTCAAAGAAACCCTTGTTTTCTATAAACTTCAAGTCTCATGAAACCAGGGTTCACTTCCGAATGGGGTCATAGCACTTATACCCGTTTTAAGTGGTAGAATAGCTGATGAATACACATCTTGTGCTTTTGACATCTAGTTTTGTCCCTCTGAGTACCTAAGACAAATACAAAACACAAACACCCAAGAACTCGTAAGTGATTGATAAAGGGTTTATTGTGATTAAAAACTTCAAAGGGAGAGAGGTCCTTTAGGACTCTTGTTGGAATTCGGTTGATAAGATAGCAAGCCGTCATGACGGCATTTTCCCAGAAGTTTCTTGGTTGGTTGGAATAGAACATCTTAGCTCTAGCTACTTCCATGCGATGCCTATTCTGTCTTTCCGCTCAACCATTTTGTTGAGGTGTGTATGGGCAGCTCGTTTGGTGGATTATTCCATGCTTAGCTAGGTGTTTTTTGAATTTGTGGCTTGTATATTCCCCTCCATTATCCGTTCGAAGAACCTTAACATTTGTTTTGAATTCATTAGTAATGTAGTTCTGAAAATTAATGAAAGCGTCAAATACTCTATCTTTAGATGACAGTAAGGTGCTCCAAGTGTATTTCGAATTTTCATCAATAACTGTCACAAAGTACTTATTATTATCTCTTGATAAACATGGGGAAGTCCATGCATCCGAGTGGACCAAATCAAAACATTTTTCATATATGTTAGAGTACTTAGGAAATAAATTTTTATAATGTTTTCCTAAAATACAAGACTCACAAACCAAGTTATTAAAAGAAATATTAGGCAAAATTATTTCCAAGGCACGCGAGTGAGGATGTCCCAATCTGGCGTGCCATATTGCATTAGAACTATTAGCTAAGCATGAATTAAAACTTGATAAAGTAGGATTGCTTGAAGAATCTTCTAAGATGTATAAGTCTCCTTTTGTGTTTCCTTCTCCAAGAACCTTTCCGGTCTTAATATCAAGAAAATGGAAACTATTAGGCCCAAAGATAGCATAAGCATCAAGATCAGTAGTGGCTTTATTAAACGATACAAGACTCGAAGTGAAAGATGGCATGTAGAAAGCTGAGGAGCACTAATTTCTTCACTCTCATGGTTTTGACTAACCATTGGCTCCATTCCTCCTATTTCTTCATCTTAATGATGAGCTTGGTCTTGATTACCATTAACCAAGTTGTTTGCTTCTTTCTTCACTGTTATTTTCAGAATTTGGTCCTTCTTGTAGCTGATGATCTTGTTGCTCTTGATGAGAATCTCTTGGAGCGGGATTTCCCTGATGATTGAGTAAGACCTCTAAGCTGGTGGCTCTATCTTAAGGAGAACGGGCTAGGACTTTAACACTATCCCAATTTTCCTTCTTGTCAAAGAAACCCTTGTTTTCTATAAACTTCAAGTCTCATGAAACCAGGGTTCACTTCCGAATGGGGTCATAGCACTTATACCCGTTTTAAGTGGTAGAATAGCTGATGAATACACATCTTGTGCTTTTGACATCTAGTTTTGTCCCTCTGAGTACCTAAGACAAATACAAAACACAAACACCCAAGAACTCGTAAGTGATTGATAAAGGGTTTATTGTTATTAAAAACTTCAAAGGGAGAGAGGTCCTTTAGGACTCTTGTTGGAATTCGGTTGATAAGATAGCAAGCCGTCATGACGGCATTTTCCCAGAAGTTTCTTGGTTGGTTGGAATAGAACATCTTAGCTCTAGCTACTTCCATGCGATGCCTATTCTGTCTTTCCGCTCAACCATTTTGTTGAGGTGTGTATGGGCAGCTCGTTTGGTGGGTTATTGAATGCTTAGCTAGGTGTTCTTTGAATTTGTGGTTGTATATTCCCCTCCATTATCCATTCGAAGAACCTTAACATTTGTTTTGAATTCATTAGTAATGTAGTTCTGAAAATTAATGAAAGCGTCAAATACTCTATATTTAGATGACTGTAAGGTGCTCCAAGTGTATTTCGACTTTTCATCAATAAATGTCACAAAGTACTTAGTATTATCTCTTGATAAACATGGGGAATACCATGCATCCGAGTGGACCAAATAAACACATTTTTCATATATGGTAGAGGACTTAGGAAATACATTTTTACAATGTTTTCCTAAAATACAAGACTCACAAACCGAGTTATTAAACGAAATATTAGGCAATATTATTTCCAAGGCAAGCGAGTGAGGATGTCCTAATCTAGCGTGCCATATTGCATTAGAACTACTAGCTAAGTGTCAATTCAAACATGATAAACTAGGATCGCTTGAAGAGTCTTCTAAGATGTATAAGTCTCCTTTTGTGTTTTCTTCTCCAAGAACCTTTCTGGTCTTAATATCCTAAAAATGGAAACTATTAGGCCCAAAGATAACATAAGCATCAAGACCAGTAGTGGCTCTCTTAACCGATACAAGACTCGAAGTGAAAGATGGAATGTAAAAAGCTAAGGAGCATTAATTTCTTCACTCTCATGGTCTTGACTATCAATTGGCTCCATTCCTCATATTTCTTCTTCTTCATGATGAGCTTGGTCTTGATTACCATTATCCAAGTTGTTTGTTTCTTCTTCACTGTTATTTTTAGAATTTGGTCCTTATGTTGTTGAAGATCTTGTTGCTTTTGATGAGAGTCTCTTGGAGCCGATTTCCGAGATGATTGAGTAAAAACTCTAAGCCGGAGGCTCTATCTGAAGGAGAACGGGCTAGGTCTTTAACACTATCCTAATTTTGCTACTTGTCAAAGTAACCTTGGTTTTCTATGAACTTCACGTCTCTTGAAACCAGGGTAAACTTCCGGATGGGGTCATAGCACTTATATCCCTTTTGAGTGGTATAATAGCCTATGAATACACATCTTGTGCTTTTGGCTTCTAGTTTTGTCCCTCTGAGTACCTGGGACAAATACAAAACACAAACACCCAAGAACTCGTAAGTGATTGATAAAGGGTTTATTGTGATTTAAAACTTCAAAGGGAGAGACGTCCTTTAGGACTCTTGTTGGAATTCGGTTGATAAGATAGCAAGCCGTCTTGACGGCATTTTCCCAGAAGTTTCTTGGTTGGTTGGAATGGATCATCTTAGCTCTAGCTACTTCCATGCGATGCCTATTCTGTCTTTCCGCTCAACCATTTGGTTGAGGTGTGTATGGGCAGCTCGTTTGGTGGGTTATTGAATGCTTAGCTAGGTGTTCTTTGAATTTGTGGTTGTATATTCCCCTCCATTATCCGTTCGAAGTACCTTAACATTTGTTTTGAATTCATTAGTAATGTAGTTCTGAAAATTAATGAAAGCGTCAAATACTCTATCTTTAGATGACAGTAAGGTGCTCCAAGTGTATTTCGACTTTTCATCAATAAATGTCACAAAGTACTTAGTATTATCTCTTGATAAACATGGGGAATACCATGCATCCGAGTGGACCAAATCAACACATTTTTCATATATGGTAGAGGACTTAGGAAATACATTTTTACAATGTTTTCCTAAAATACAAGACTCACAAACCGAGTTATTAAACGAAATATTAGGCAATATTATTTCCAAGGCAAGCGAGTGAGGATGTCCTAATCTAGCGTGCCATATTGCATTAGAACTACTAGCTAAGTGTGAATTCAAACATGATAAACTAGGATCGCTTGAAGAGTCTTCTAAGATGTATAAGTCTCCTTTTGTGTTTTCTTCTCCAAGAACCTTTCTGGTCTTAATATCCTAAAAATGGAAACTATTAGGCCCAAAGATAACATAAGCATCAAGACCAGTAGTGGCTCTCTTAACCGATACAAGACTCGAAGTGAAAGATGGAATGTAAAAAGCTAAGGAGCATTAATTTCTTCACTCTCATGGTCTTGACTATCAATTGGCTCCATTCCTCATATTTCTTCTTCTTCATGATGAGCTTGGTCTTGATTACCATTATCCAAGTTGTTTGTTTCTTCTTCATTGTTATTTTTAGAATTTGGTCCTTATGTTGTTGAAGATCTTGTTGCTTTTGATGAGAGTCTCTTGGAGCCGATTTCCGAGATGATTGAGTAAAAACTCTAAGCCGGCGGCTCTATCTGAAGGAGAACGGGCTAGGTCTTTAACACTATCCTAATTTTGCTACTTGTCAAAGTAACCTTGGTTTTCTATGAACTTCACGTCTCTTGAAACCAGGGTAAACTTCCGGATGGGGTCATAGCACTTATATCCCTTTTGAGTGGTATAATAGCCTATGAATACACATCTTGTGCTTTTGGCTTCTAGTTTTGTCCCTCTGAGTACCTGGGACAAATACAAAACACAAACACCCAAGAACTCGTAAGTGATTGATAAAGGGTTTATTGTGATTTAAAACTTCAAAGGGAGAGACGTCCTTTAGGACTCTTGTTGGAATTCGGTTGATAAGATAGCAAGCCGTCTTGACGGCATTTTCCCAGAAGTTTCTTGGTTGGTTGGAATGGATCATCTTAGCTCTAGCTACTTCCATGCGATGCCTATTCTGTCTTTCCGCTCAACCATTTGGTTGAGGTGTGTATGGGCAGCTCGTTTGGTGGGTTATTGAATGCTTAGCTAGGTGTTCTTTGAATTTGTGGTTGTATATTCCCCTCCATTATCCGTTCGAAGTACCTTAACATTTGTTTTGAATTCATTAGTAATGTAGTTCTGAAAATTAATGAAAGCGTCAAATACTCTATCTTTAGATGACAGTAAGGTGCTCCAAGTGTATTTCGACTTTTCATCAATAAATGTCACAAAGTACTTAGTATTATCTCTTGATAAACATGGGGAATACCATGCATCCGAGTGGACCAAATCAACACATTTTTCATATATGGTAGAGGACTTAGGAAATACATTTTTACAATGTTTTCCTAAAATACAAGACTCACAAACCGAGTTATTAAACGAAATATTAGGCAATATTATTTCCAAGGCAAGCGAGTGAGGATGTCCTAATCTAGCGTGCCATATTGCATTAGAACTACTAGCTAAGCGTGAATTCAAACATGATAAACTAGGATCGCTTGAAGAGTCTTCTAAGATGTATAAGTCTCCTTTTGTGTTTCCTTCTCCAAGAACCTTTCTGGTCTTAATATCCTAAAAATGGAAACTATTAGGCCCAAAGATAACAAAAGCATCAAGACCAGTAGTGGCTCTCTTAACCGATACAAGACTCGAAGTGAAAGATGGCATGTAAAAAGCTAAGGAGCATTAATTTCTTCACTCTCATGGTCTTGACTATCAATTGGCTCCATTCCTCATATTTCTTCTTCTTCATGATGAGCTTGGTCTTGATTACCATTATCCAAGTTGTTTGTTTCTTCTTCACTGTTATTTTTAGAATTTGGTCCTTATGTTGTTGAAGATCTTGTTGCTTTTGATGAGAGTCTCTTGGAGCCGATTTCCGAGATGATTGAGTAAAAACTCTAAGCCGGCGGCTCTATCTGAAGGAGAACGGGCTAGGTCTTTAACACTATCCTAATTTTGCTACGTGTCAAAGTAACCTTGGTTTTCTATGAACTTCACGTCTCTTGAAACCAGGGTAAACTTCCGGATAGGGTCATAGCACTTATATCCCTTTTAAGTGGTATAATAGCCTATGAATACACATCTTGTGCTTTTGGCTTCTAGTTTTGTCCCTCTGAGTACCTGGGACAAATACAAAACACAAACACCCAAGAACTCGTAAGTGATTGATAAAGGGTTTATTGTGATTTAAAACTTCAAAGGGAGAGACGTCCTTTAGGACTCTTGTTGGAATTCGGGTTATAAGATAACAAGCTGTCATGACTGCATCTTCATAGACGTTTCTTGGTTGGTTGGAATGGAACATCATAGCTCAAGCTACTTCCATGAGATGCTTATTCCTTCTTTCAGCTACACTATTTTGTTGAGGTGTATATGGGCAGCTCGTTTGGTGGATTATTCCATGCTTAGCTAGGTGTTCTTTGAATTTGTGGCTTGTCTATTCCCCTCCATTATCCGTTCGAAGTACCTTAACATTTGTTTTGAATTGATTAGTAATGTAGTTCTTAAAATTAATGAAAGCGTCAAACACTTTATCTTTAGATGGCATTAAGGTGATCCAAGTGTATTTCGACTTTTCATCAATAACTGTCACAAAGTACTTATTATTATCTCTTGATAAACATGGGGAAGTCCATGCATCCGAGTGGACCAAATCAAAACATTTTTCATATATGTTAGAGTACTTAGGAAATAAATTTTTATAATGTTTTCCTAAAATACAAGACTCACAAACCGAGCTATTAAAAGAAATATTAGGCAAAATTATTTCCAAGGCACGCGAGTGAGGATGTCCATATTGCATTAGAACTACTAGCTAAGCATGAATTAAAACATGATAAAGTAGGATCGCTTGAAGAATCTTCTAAGATGTATAAGTCTCCTTTTGTGTTTCCTTCTCCAAGAACCTTTCCGGTCTTAATATCCTAAAAATGGAAACTATTAGGCCCAAAGATAGCATAAGCATCAAGATCAGTGGTGGCTCTCTTAACCAATACAAGATTCGAAGTGAAAGATGGCATGTAGAAAGCTGAGGAGCACTAATTTCTTCACTCTCATGGTTTTGACTAACCATTGGCTCTATTCCTCCTATTTCTTCATCTTAATGATGAGCTTGGTCTTGATTACCATTATCCAAGTTGTTTGCTTCTTCTTCACAGTTATTTTCAGAATTTGGTTCTTCTTGTAGCTGATGATCTTGTTGCTCTTGATGAGAGTCTCTTGGAGCCGGATTTCCCTGATGATTGAGTAAGAACTCTAAGCTGGCGGCTCTATCTTAAGAAGAACAGGCTAGGACTTTAACACTATCCCAATTTTGCTTCTTGTCAAAGAAACCTTGGTTTTCTATGAACTTCACGTCTCATGAAACCAGGGTTCTCTTCCGGATGGGGTCCTAGCACTTATACTTGTTTAAAGTGGTAGAATAGCTGATGAATACACATCTTGTGCTTTTGACTTCTAGTTTTGTCCCTCTGAGTACCATATTCAAATAGAAAACACAAACACCCAAGAACTCGTAAGTGATTGATAAAGGGTTTATTGTGATTTAAAACATCAAAGGGAAAGAGGTCCTTTAGGACACTTGTTGGAATTCAGTTGATAAGATAGCAAGCCGTCATGACGGCATTTTCCCAGAAGTTTCTTGGTTGGTTGGAATGGAACATCTTAGCTCTAGCTACTTCCATGAGATGCCTATTCTATCTTTCCGCTCAACCATTTTGTTGAAGTGTGTATGGGCAGCTCGTTTGGTGGGTTATTCAATGCTTAGCTAGGTGTTCTTTGAATTTGTGGTTGTATATTCCCCTCCATTATCCGTTCGAAGTACCTTAACATTTGTTTTGAATTCATTAGTAATGTAGTTCTGAAAATTAATGAAAGCGTCAAATACTCTATCTTTAGATGACAGTAAGGTGCTCCAAGTGTATTTCGACTTTTCATCAATAAATGTCACAAAGTACTTATTATTATCTCTTGATAAACATGGGGAATACCATGCATCCGAGTGGACCAAATCAACACATTTTTCATATATGGTAGAGGACTTAGGAAATACATTTTTACAATGTTTTCCTAAAAGACAAGACTCACAAACCGAGTTATTAAACGAAATATTAGGCAATATTATTTCCAAGGCAAGCGAGTGAGGATGTCCTAATCTAGCGTGCCATATTGCATTAGAACTACTAGCTAAGCGTGAATTCAAACATGATAAACTAGGATCGCTTGAAGAGTCTTCTAAGATGTATAAGTCTCCTTTTGTGTTTCCTTCTCCAAGAACCTTTCTGGTCTTAATATCCTAAAAATGGAAACTATTAGGCCCAAAGATAACATAAGCATCAATATCAGTAGTGGCTCTCTTAACAGATACAAGACTCGAAGTGAAAGATGGCATGTAAAAAGCTAAGGAGCATTAATTTCTTCACTCTCATGGTCTTGACTATCAATTGGCTCCATTCCTCATATTTCTTCTTCTTCATGATGAGCTTGGTCTTGATTACCATTATCCAAGTTGTTTGTTTCTTCTTCATTGTTATTTTCAGAATTTGGTCCTTATGTTGCTGAAGATCTTGTTGCTTTTGATGAGAGTCTCTTGGAGCCGAATTTCCGAGATGATTGAGTAAAAACTCTAAGCCGGCGGCTCTATCTGAAGGAGAACGGGCTAGGTCTTTAACACTATCCTAATTTTGCTTCTTGTCAAAGTAACCTTGGTTTTCTTTGAACTTCACGTCTCTTGAAACCAGGGTAAACTTCCGGATGGGGTCATAGCACTTATATCCCTTTTGAGTGGTATAATACCCTATGAATACACATCTTGTGCTTTTAGCTTCTAGTTTTGTCCCTCTGAGTACCTGGGACAAATACAAAACACAAACACCCAAGAACTCGTAAGTGATTGATAAAGGGTTTATTTTGATTTAAAACTTCAAAGGGAGAGACGTCCTTTAGGACTCTTGTCGGAATTCGGGTTATAAGATAACAAGCCGTCATGACTGCATCTTCCTAGAAGTTTCTTGGTTGGTTGGAATGGAACATCTTAGCTCTAGCTACTTCCATGAGATGCCTATTATTTCTTTCCGCTCAACCATTTTGTTGAGGTGTGTATGGGCAGATCGTTAGGTGGATTATTCCATGCTTAGCTAGGTGTTCTTTGAATTTGTGGCTTGTATATTCCCCTCCATTATCCGTTCGAAGTACTTTAACATTGTTTTGAATTCATTAGTAATGTAGTTCTGAAAATTAATGAAAGCGTCAAATACTCTATCTTTAGATGACAGTAAGGTGCTCCAAGTGTATTTCGACTTTTCATCAATAAATGTCACAAAGTACTTAGTATAATCTCTTGATAAACATGGGGAATACCATGCATCCGAGTGGACCAAATCAACACATTTTTCATATATGGTAGAGGACTTAGGAAATACATTTTTACAATGTTTTCCTAAAATACAAGACTCACAAACCGAGTTATTAAACGAAATACTACGCAATATTATTTCCAAGGCAAGCAAGTGAGGATGTCCTAATCTAGGGTGCCATATTGCATTAGAACTACTAGCTAAGCGTGAATTCAAACATGATAAAGTAGGATCGCTTGAAGAATCTTCTAAGATGTATAAGTCTCCTTTTGTGTTTCCTTCTCCAAGAACCTTTCCGGTCTTAATATCCTGAAAATGGAAACTATTAGGCCCAAAGATAGCATAAGCATCAAGATCAGTAGTGGCTCTCTTAACCGATACAAGACTCGAAGTGAAAGATGGCATGTAAAAAGCTAAGGAGCATTAATTTCTTCACTCTCATGGTCTTGACTATCAATTGGCTCCATTCCTCATATTTCTTCTTCTTCATGATGAGCTTGGTCTTGATTACCATTATCCAAGTTGTTTGTTTCTTCTTCATTGTTATTTTCAGAATTTGGTCCTTATGTAGCTGAAAATCTTGGTGCTTTTGATGAGAGTCTCTTGGAGCCGAATTTCCGAGATGATTGAGTAAAAACTCTAAGCCGGCGGCTCTATCTGAAGGAGAACGGGCTAGGTCTTCAACACTATCCTAATTTTGCTTTTTGTCAAAGTAACCTTGGTTTTCTATGAACTTCACGTCTCTTGAAACCAGGGTAAACTTCCCGATGGGGTCATAGCACTTATATCCCTTTTGAGTGGTATAATAGCCTATGAATACACATCTTGTGCTTTTGGGTTCTAGTTTTGTCCCTTTGAGTACCTGGGACAAATACAAAACACAAACACCCAAGAACTCGTAAGTGATTGATAAAGGGTTTATTGTGATTTAAAACTTCAAAGGGAGAGACGTCCTTTAGGACTCTTGTTGGAATTCGGGTTATAAGATAGCAAGCCGTCATGACTGCATCTTCCTAGAAGTTTCTTGGTTGGTTGGAATGGAACATCTTAGCTCTAGCTACTTCCATGAGATTCCTATTCTTTCTTTCAGCTACACCATTTTATTGAGGTGTGTATGGGCAGCTCGTTTGGTGGATTATTCCATGCTTACCTAGGTGTTCTTTGAATTTGTGGCTTGTATATTCCCCTTCATTATCCGTTCGAAGTACCTTAACATTTGTTTTGAATTGATTAGTAATGTAGTTCTGAAAATTAATGAAATGTCAAATACTCTATCTTTAGATGGCATTAAGGTGATCCAAGTGTATTTCGATTTTTCATGAATAAATGTCACAAAGTACTTATTATTATCTCTTGATAAACATGGGGAAGTCCCTACATCTGAGTGGACCAAATCAAAACATTTTTCATATATGGTGAGGACTTCGGGAATAATTTTTTACAATGTTTTCCTAAAATACAAGACTCACAAACCGAGTTATTAAAAGAAATATTAGGCAAAATTATTTCCAAGGCACGCGAGTGAGGATGTCCCAATCTGGCGTGCCATATTGCATTAGAACTACTAGCTAAGCATGAATTAAAACTTGATAAAGTAGAATCGCTTGAAGAATCTTCTAAGATGTATAAGTCTCCTTTTGTGTTTCCTTCTCCAAGAACCTTTCCGGTCTTAATATCATGAAAATGGAAACTATTAGGCCAAAAGATAGCATAAGCATCAAGATCAGTAGTGGCTCTCTTAACCGATACAAGACTCGAAGTGAAAGATGGCATGTAGAAAGCTGAGGAGCACTAATTTCTTCACTCTCATGGTCTTGACTAACCATTGGCTCAATTCCTTCTATTTCTTCTTCTTCATGATGAGCTTGGTCTTGATTACCATTATCCAAGTTGTTTGTTTCTTCTTCACAGTTATTTTCAGAATTTGGTTCTTTTTGTGGCTGATGATCTGGTTGCTCTTGATGAGAGTCTCCTGGAGCTGGATTTGCCAAATGATAGAGTAAGAACTCTAAGCCGGCGGCTCTATCGGAAGGAGAACAGGCTAGGTCTTTAATACTTTCCCAATTTTACTTCTTGTCAAAGTAACCCTGGTTTTCTATGAACTTCACGTCTCTTGAAACCAGGGTACACTTCCGGATGGGGTTATAGCACTTATACCTCTTTTGAGTAATAAAATAGCCTATGAATACAAATCTTGTGCTTTTTGCTTCTAGTTTTGTCCCTCTGAGTACCGGGGGCAAATACAAAACACAAACACCTAAGAACTCGTAAGTGATTGATAAAGGGTTTATTGTGATTTCAAACTTCAAAGGGAGCGATGTCCTTTCGGACTCTTGTTGGAATTTGGTTGATAAGATAGCAAGCCGTCATGACTACATATCTCCAGAAGTTTCTTGGAAGGTTAGAATGGAACATCATAACTCTATCTAGTTCCATGAGATGCCTATTCTTTATGTCAGCTACACCATTTTATTGAGGTGTATATGGGCAGCTCGTTTGGTGGTTTATTCCATGCTTAGCTTGGTGTTCTTTGAATTTGTGGCTTGTATATTCCCCTCCATTATCTGTTCGAAGTACCTTAACATTTGTTTTGAATTGATTAGTAATGTAGTTCTGAAAATTAGAGAAAGCGTCAAATACTCTATCTTTAGATGACAGTAAGGTGCTCCAAGTGTATTTCGATTTTTCATCAATAAATGTCACAAAGTACTTATTATTATCTCTTGATAAACATGGGGAATACCATGCATCCGAGTGGACCAAATCAAAACATTTTTCATATATGGTAGAGGACTTAGGAAATACATTTTTACAATGTTTTCCTAAAATACAAGACTCACAAACCAAGTTATTAAACGAAATATTAGGCAATATTATTTCCAAGGCAAGCGAGTGAGGATGTCGTAATCTAGCGTGCCATATTGCATTAGAACTACTAGCTAAGCGTGAATTCAAACATGATAAAGTAGGATCGCTTGAAGAATCTTCTAAGATGTATAAGTCTCCTTTTGTGTTTCCTTATCCAAGAACCTTTCTGGTCTTAATATCCTAAAAATGGAAACTATTAGGCCCAAAGATAACATAAGCATCAAGATCAGTAGTGGCTCTCTTCACTGATACAAGACTCAAAGTGAAAGATGGCATGTAAAAAGCTAAGGAGCATTAATTTCTTCACTCTCATGGTCTTGACTATCCATTGGCTCCATTCCTCATATTTCTTCTTCTTCATGATGAGCTTGGTCTTGATTACCATTATCCGAGTTGTTTGTTTCTTCTTCACTGTTATTTTCAGAATTTGGTCCTTATGTAGCTGAGGATCTTGTTGCTTTTGATGAGAGTCTCTTGGAGCCGAATTTACGAGTTGATTGAGTAAAAACTCTAAGCCGGCGGCTCTATCTGAAGGAGAATGGGCTAGGTCTTTAACACTATCCCAATTTTGCTTCTTGTCAAAGTAACCTTGGTTTTCTATGAACTTCACTTCTCTTGAAACCAGGGTAAACTTCCGGATGGGGTCATAGCACTTATGTCCCTTTTGAGTGGTATAATAGCCTATGAATACACATCTTGTGCTTTTGGCTTCTAGTTTTGTCCCTCTGAGTACCTGGGACAAATACAAAACACAAACACCCAAGAACTCGTAAGTGATTGATAAAGGGTTTATTGTAATTAAAAACTTCAAAGGGAGAGACGTCCTTTAGGACTCTTGTCGGAATTCGGTTGATAAGATAGCAAGCCGTCATGACTGCATCTCCCCAGAAGTTTCGTGGTAGGTTGGAATGGAACTTCATAGCTCAAGCTCCTTCCATGAGATGCCTTTTCTTTCTTTCCGCTACACCATTTTGTTGAGGTGTGTATATGCAGCTTGTTTGGTGGATTATTCCATGCTTAACTAGGTGTTCTTTGAATTTGTGGTTGTATATTCCCCTCCATTATCCATTCGAAGTACCTTAACATTTGTTTTGAATTCATTAGTAATGTAGTTCTGAAAATTAATGAAAGCGTCAAATACTCTATCTTTAGATGACATTAAGGTGCTCCAATTTCGACTTTTCATCAATAAATGTCACAAAGTACTTATTATTATCTCTTGATAAACATGGGGAATACCATGCATCCGAGTGGACCAAATCAACACATTTTTCATATATGGTAGAGGACTTAGGAAATACATTTTTACAATGTTTTCCTAAAATACAAGACTCACAAACCGAGTTATTAAAAGAAATATTAGGCAAAATTATTTCCAAGGCACGCGAGTGAGGATGTCCCAATCTAGCGTGCCATATTGCATTAGAACTACTAGCTAAGCATGAATTAAAACTTGATAAAGTAGGATCGCTTGAAGAATCTTCTAAGATGTATAAGTCTCCTTTTGTGTTTCCTTCTCCAAGAACCTTTCTGGTCTTAATATCCTAAAAATGGAAACTATTAGAGCCAAAGATAGCATAAGCATCAAGATCAGTAGTGGCTCTCTTAACCGATACAAGACTCGAAGTGAAAGATGGCATGTAGAAAGCTGAGGAGCACTAATTTCTTCACTCTCATGGTTTTGACTAACCATTGGTTCCATTCCTCCTATTTCTTCATCTTAATGATGAGCTTGGTCTTGATTACCATTATCCAAGTTGTTTGTTTTTTCTTCACTGTTATTTTTAGAATTTGGTCCTCTTTTTGCTCATGATCTGGTTGCTTTTGATGAGAGTCTCTTGGAGCTGGATTTCTGAGATGATTGAGTAAAAACTCTAAGCCGGCGGCTCTATCTGAAGGAGAACGGGCAAGGTCTTTAACACTATCCCAATTTTGCTTCTTATGGTTTTCTATGAACTTCACGTCTCTTGAAACCAGGGTAAACTTCCGGATGGGGTCATAGTACTTATATCCCTTTTGAGTGGTATAATAGCCTATGAATACACATCTTGTGCTTTTGGCTTCTAGTTTTGTCCCTCTGAGTACTGGGGACAAATACAAAACACAAACACCTAAGAACTCGTAAGTAATTGATAAAGGGTTTATTGTGATTTCAAACTTCAAAGGGAGAGAAGTCTTTTCGGACTATTGTTGGAATTTGGTTGATAAGATAGCAAGCCGTCATGACTACATATCTCCAGAAGTTTCTTGGAAGGTTAGAATGGAACATCATAGCTCTAGCTAGTTCCATGAGATGCCTATTCTTTCTTTCCGCTACACCATTTTGTTGAGGTGTATATGGGCAGCTCGTTTGGTGGATTATTCCATGTTTAACTAGGTGTTCTTTGAATTTGTGGCTTGTATATTCCCCTCCATTATCTGTTCGAAGTACCTTAACATTTGTTTTGAATTGATTAGTAATGTAGTTCTGAAAATTAAAGAAAGCGTCAAATACTCTATCTTTAGATGGCATTAAGGTGATCCAAGTGTATTTCGATTTTTCATCAATTAATGTCACAAAGTACTTATTATTATCTCTGGATAAACATGGGTAAGTCCATACATCCGAGTGGAGCAAAATTAAAAAAATTTCATATATGGTGGAGGACTTAGTAAATACATTTTTACATGGTTTTCCAAAAATACAAGACTCACAAACCAAGTTATTAAACGAAATATTAAGCAATATTATTTCCAAGGCACGCGAGTGAGGATGTCATAATCTAGCGTGCCATATTGCATTAGAACTACTAGCTAAGCATGAATTAAAACTTGATAAAGTAGGATCGCTTGAAGAATCGTCTAAGATATATAAGTCTCCCTTTGTGTTTCCTTCTCCAAGAACTTTTCTGGTCTTAATATCATGAAAATAGAAACTATTAGGCCCAAATATTGCATAAGCATCAAGATCAGTAGTGGCTCTCTTAACCATTACAAGATTCAAAGTGAAAGATGGCATGTAGAAAGCTGAGGAGCACTAAGTTCTTCACTCTCATGGTCTTGACTAACCATTGGCTCCATTCCTCCTATTTCTTCTTTTTCTGGATGAGCTTGGTCTTGATTACCATTATCCAAGTTGTTTGTTTCTTCTTCACTAATATTTTCAGAATTTGGTCCTTCTTGTGGATGATGATCTGGTTGCTCTTGGTGAGAGTCTCTTGGAGCCGGATTTCCCAAATGATATAGTAAGAACTCTAAGCTGGCGGCTCTATCTTAAGGAGAATGGGCTAGGTCTTTAACACTATCCCAATTTTGCGTCTTGTCAAAGTAACCTTGGTTTTTAATGTACTTCACATCTTTTGAAACCAGGGTACACTTCCGGAATGGGTTATAGCACTTATACCTCTTTTGAGTAATAAAATAGCCTATGAATACAAATCTTGTGCTTTTTGCTTCTAGTTTTGTCCCTCTGAGTACTGGGGGCAAATACAAAACATAAACACCTAAGAACTCGTAAGTGATTGATAAAGCGTTTATTGTGATTTCAAACTTCAAAGGGAGCAAAGTCCTTTCGGACTCTTGTTGGAATTCGGTTGAAAAGATAGCAAGCCGTCATGACTACATATCTCCAGAAGTTTCTTGGAAGGTTAGAATGGAACATCATCGCTCTAGCTAGTTCCATGAGATGCCTATTCTTTCTTTCAGCTACACCATTTTGTTGAGGTGTATATGGGCAGCTCGTTTGGTGGATTATTCCATGCTTAACTAGGTGTTTTTTGAATTTGTGGCTTGTATATTCCCCTCCATTATCTGTTCGAAGTACCTTAACATTTGTTTTGAATTGATTAGTAATGTAGTTCTGAAAATTAAAGAAAGCGTCAAATACTCTATCTTTAGATGGCATTAAGGTGATCCAAGTGTATTTCGATTTTTCATCAATTAATGTCACAAAGTACTTATTATTATCTCTGGATAAACATGGGTAAGTCCATACATCCGAGTGGAGCAAAATTAAAAAAATTTCATATATGGTGGAGGACTTAGTAAATACATTTTTACATGGTTTTCCAAAAATACAAGACTCACAAACCGAGTTATTAAACGAAATATTAAGCAATATTATTTCCAAGGCACGCGAGTGAGGATGTCCTAATCTAGCGTGCCATATTGCATTAGAACTACTAGCTAAGCATGAATTAAAACTTGATAAAGTAGGATCGCTTGAAGAATCGTCTAAGATATATAAGTATCCTTTTGTGTTTCCTTCTCCAAGAACCTTTCCAGTCTTAATATCATGAAAACGGAAACTATTAGGCCCAAAGATTGCATAAGCATCAAGTTCAGTAGTGGGTCTCTTAATCGATTCAAGATTCAAAGTGAAAGATGGCATGTAGAAAGCTGCGGAGCACTAATTTCTTCACTCTCATGGTCTTGACGAACCATTGGCTCCATTCCTCCTATTTCTTCTTCTTCATGATGAGCTTGGTCTTGATTACCATTATCCAAGTTGTTTGTTTCTTCTTCACAGTTATTTTCAGAATTTGGTCCTTCTTGTGGCTGATGATCTGGTTGCTCTTGATGAGAGTCTCCTGGAGCTGGATTTGCCAGATGATAGAGTAAGAACTCTAAGCCGGCGGCTTTATCGGAAGGAGAACAGGCTAGGTCTTTAATACTTTCCCAATTTTACTTCTTGTCAAAGTAACCCTGGTTTTCTATGAACTTCACGTCTCTTGAAACCAGGGTACACTTCCGGATGGGGTTATAGCACTTATACCTCTTTTGAGTAATAAAATAGCCTATGAATACAAATCTTGTGCTTTTTGCTTCTAGTTTTGTCCCTCTGAGTACCAGGGGCAAATACAAAACACAAACACCTAAGAACTCGTAAGTGATTGATAAAGGGTTTATTGTGATTTCAAACTTCAAAGGGAGCGAAGTCCTTTCGGACTCTTGTTGGAATTCGGTTGATAAGATAGCAAGCCGTCATGACTACATATCTCCAGAAGTTTCTTGGAAGGTTAGAATGGAACATCATAACTCTATCTAGTTCCATGAGATGCCTATTCTTTCTGTCAGCTACACCATTTTATTGAGGTGTATATGGGCAGCTCGTTTGGTGGTTTATTCCATGCTTAGCTTGGTGTTCTTTGAATTTGTGGCTTGTATATTCCCCTCCATTATCTGTTCGAAGTACCTTAACATTTGTTTTGAATTGATTAGTAATGTAGTTCTAAAAATTAAAGAAAGCGTCAAATACTCTATATTTAGATGGCATTGAGGTGATCCAAGTGTATATCGACTTTTCATCAATAAATGTCACAAATTACTTATTATTATCTCTTGATAAACATGGGGAAGTCCATGCATCCGAGTGGACCAAATCAAAACATTTTTCATATATGGTAAAGGAATACGTTTTTAAAATGTTTTCCTAAAATACAAGACTCACAAACCAAGTTATTAAACGAAATATTAGGTAATATTATTTCCAAGGCACGCAAGTGAGGATGTCATAATCTAGCGTGCCATATTGCATTAGAACTACTAGCTAAGCATGAATTAAAACTTGATAAAGTAGGATCGCTTGAAGAATCGTCTAAGATATATAAGTCTCCTTTTGTGTTTCCTTCTCCAAGAACCTTTCCGGTCTTAATATCATGAAAATGGAAACTATTAGGCCCAAAGATTGCATAAGCATCAAGATCAGTAGTGGCTCTCTTAACCGATACAAGATTCAAAGGGAAAGATGGCATGTAGAAAGCTGAGGAGCACTAAGTTCTTCACTCTCATGGTCTTGACTAACCATTGGCTCCATTCCTCCTATTTCTTCTTTTTCAGGATGAGCTTGGTTTTGATTACCATTATCTAAGTTGTTTGTTTCTTCTTCACTGTTATTTTAAGAATTTGGTCCTTCTTGTGGATGATGATCTGGTCGCCCTTGGTGAGAGTCTCTTGGAGCCAGATTTCCCAAATGATTTAGTAAGAACTCTAAGCCGGCGGCTCTATCTGAAGGAGAATGGGCTATGTCTTTAACACTATCCTAATTTTGCGTCTTGTCAAAGTAACCTTGGTTTTCTATGTACTTCACGTCTCTTGAAACCAGGGTACACTTCCGGATGGGGTTATAGCACTTATACCTCTTTTGAGTAATAAAATAGCTTATGAATACACATCTTGTGCTTTTTGCTTCTAGTTTTCTCCCTCTGAGTACCTCTGAAACATACAAAACACAAACACCCAAGAACTCGTAAGTGATTGATAAACAGTTTATTGTGATTTCAAACTTCAAAGGGAGAGACGTCCCTTCGGACTCTTGTTGGACTTCGGTTGATAAGATAGCAAGCCGTCATGACTGCATCTCTCCAAAAGTTTCTTGGAAGGTTAGAATGGAACATCATAGCTCTAGCTAGTTCCATAAGATGCCTATTCTTTCTTTCAGCTTCACCATTTTGTTGAGGTGTGTATGGGCAGCTCGTTTGGTGATTTTTCCATGCTTACCTAGGTGTTCTTTGAATTTGTGGCGGGTATATTCCCCTCTATTATCTGTTCGAAGTACCTTAACATTTGTTTTGAATTGATTAGTAATGTAGTTCTGAAAATTAGTGAAAGAGTCAAATATTCTATCTTTAGATGGCATTAAGGTGATCCAAGTGTATATCGACTTTTCATCAATAAATGTCACAAATTACTTATTATTATCTCTTGATAAACATGGGGAAGTCCATGCATCCGAGTGGACCAAATCAAAACATTTTTCATATATGGTTGAGGACTTAGGAAATACATTTTTACAATGTTTTCCAAAAATACAAGACTCACAAGTTGTTGAGAAGGCATACATGGGAAGTAGCAATGCGAGTTCACATAATAACAAAGGCAAGGAGCTGGAGTGCATAGCAAGTATCTGGGAACTTGGCGAATGCTCTAAGACTAAGGGAGAAGTGCCGTATGCAACAAGTAAGGAAAAGAGTGGAGCTGATGATTTAATGAGTGGCAAAACTAGACATGGGGATGTAACTAGAAGGAAGGATTCTTGGTTGAATTCTAAGCAGATCAAAGGGTTAAAAAAGCAAGAAGAAGCACATGAGGAGCCATTGGGTAAAGGCAAGCTCCATGCTCCTCACCCAAAGAAGAAACACACCAAGGACTTGATCTTATAATGTTTAACCATTTTAGGAAGTCAAGGGTGTTAGTCTTTTACCCATTGTAAATTCCTGTGTCTTGTTTTTAATTTTTTTCTCTTACATGTATGCACATTCAAACCGAGCTCAATTGATAGAATAACAAGAAAAAATATTCCAGAAATCTCTCTCAGCCATCTTCAATCTCATTAAGTTCTTGATATTTTCTAATTCTAGTTTATTCTCCTTAAAATCAACACAAACCGAGTTATTAAACGAAATATTAGGCAATATTATTTCCAAGGCACGCGAGTAAGGATGTTCCAATCTAGCGTGCCATATTGCATTAGAACTACTAGATAAGCATGAATTAAAACTTGATAAAGTAGGATCGCTTGAAGAATCTTCTAAGATGCATAAGTTTCCTTTTGTGTTTCCTTCTCTAAGAACCTTTCCGCTCTTATTATCCTGAAAATGGAAACTATTACACCTAAAGATAGCATAAGCATCAAGATCAGTAGTGGCTGTCTTAACCGATACAAGATTCAAAGTGAAAGATGGGATGTAGAAAGCTGAAGAGCCCTAATTTCTTCACTCTCATGGTCTTGACTAACCATTCATTCTTATTCCTCCTATTTCCTCTTCGTCTTCATGATGAGCTTGGTCTTGATTACCATTACCCAAGTTGTTTGTTTCTTCTTCACTATTATTTTCAGAATTTGGTCCTTCTTGTGGTTGATGATCTGGTTGTTCTCTATGAGAGTCTCTTGGAGCCAGATTTTCCAGATGATTGAGTAAGAACTCTAAGCTGGTGGCTCTATCTGAAGGAGAACGGGCAAGGTCTTTAACACTATCCTAATTTTGCTTCTTGTCAATGTAACCTTGGTTTTCTATGAACTTCACGTCTCTTGAAACCAGGGTATACTTCCGAATGGGGTCATAACACTTATACTCCTTTTGAGTAGTAGAATAGCCTATGAATACACATCTTGTGCTTTTGGCTTCTAGTTTTGTCCCTCTGAGTACCTGGGAACAATACAAAACACAAACACCCAAGAACTCGTAAGTGATTGATAAAGGGTTTATTGTGATTTAAAACTTCAAAGGGAGAGACGTCCATTACGAGTCTTGTTGGAATTCGGTTGATAAGATAGCAAGTCGTCATGACTGCATCTCCCTAGAAGTTTCTTGGTAGGTTCAAATGGAACATCATAGCTCTAGCTACTTCCATGAGATCCCTATTATTTCTTTCCGCTACACCATTTTGTTGAGGTGTGTATGGGCAGCTCGTTTAGTGGATTATTCCACGCTTAACTAGGTGTTCTTTGAATTTGTGGTTGTATATTCCCCTCCATTTTTCGTTCGAAGTACCTTAACATTTGTTTTGAATTCATTAGTAATGTAGTTCTTAAAATTAATGAAAGCGTCAAATACTCTATCTTTAGATGGCATTAAGGTGATCCGAGTTATTAAAAGAAATATTAGGCAATATTATTTCCATGGCACGCGAGTGAGGATGTCCCAATCTAGCGTGCCATATTGCATTAGAACTACTAGCTAGGCATGAATTAAAACTTGATAAAGTAGGATCACTTACAGAATCTTCTAAGATATATAAGTCTTCTTTTCTGTTTTCTTCTCTAAGAACCTTTCCCGTCTTAATATCCTAAAAATGGAAACTATTAGGCCCAAAGATAGCATAAGCATCAAGATCAGTAGTGGCTCTCTTAACCGATACAAGATTCGAAGTGAAAGATGACATGTAAAAAGCTGAGGAGCACTAATTTCTTCACTCTCATGGTCTTGACTAACCATTGGCTCCATTCCTCCTATTTCCTCTTCTTCTTCATGATGAGCTTGGTCTTGATTACCATTATCCAAGTTGTTTGTTTCTTCTTCACTATTATTTTTAGAATTTGGTCCTTCTTGTGGCTGATGATCTGGTTGCTCTTGATGAGAGTCTCTTGGAGCTGGATTTCCCAGATGATTGAGTAAGAACTCTAAGCCGATGGCTCTATCTGAAGGAGAACGGGCTAGGTCTTTAATGTTGAATATGCGGAATAGAAGATTAGAGAGTTTGAGAATGCTTGAAAGAGAAACAATAGAATGAGAGATAAAGAGAAGTTTCCATTAGAATTGATTAAGTGTTACAAAGGGAGTACAACATGTATATATAAAGGAGAGCCACGAAATTAGGAGGTGAAGAAGGGTTTCACAACATTTAAATTTCCCTCCAATCTCTTATTTGAATTTCAAACACATCTCCTTCCTTTTCACACTTTCCGAGACACCCACTTGTGCACCCAAAGTCTTCACCCTTCTAGAAGACTTCTTAATGGGCTTGCATATGTTGAATAAGGCCTCTTCTCTTCTTCGGGTCTTAAGCTAATTTTTTCTCTCATTATTCAACACTCCCCCTCAAGCTTAACCGTAGAGAAACCAAAGGTTAAGCTTGGAACCATGATGACCCACCTGATTAAAAACCTTATTATGGAAAACCTCATGGGACAAAACCATACTAAGGGAAAAAGAGTGTGGACTCCATGGCTAAGGAAATCATGGCCGAGACATATCTATGAGTCCAAGCTTTGAATGGATGAACTCACACACTTTTAAACTCGCTGCCTTGGTAAAAATGTCTGCCAATTGTTCTAAACTCCTTGTAAAGCATGGAAGAATGACCTTTTTCTCCACCATCTCTCGCACCTTATGACAATCCACTTCAATATGCTTTGTCCTCTCATGGAACACTGAGTTGGACGTAATGTGAATAGCAGCTTGGTTGTCACAATGCATTGTGATTGGATCTGGCGATTCAATGCCCAAATCCTTGAGAAGAGCTTTTAGCCATGTTAGCTCATTTGTGAGCTTCCTCATTGCTCTATACTCAGCTTCAGCACTTGAACATGACACAATCTTTTATTTCTTGCTCTTCCAAGTGACCAGGTTACCTCCAATGAATGTGCAATACCCAGTGGTGGATCTTCTATCCGTTTTGTCTCTACCCCAATCAGCATCACAATAACCCATAATTTCTGTGCTTTTGTTACAGCCCATCCAAATGCCTTGACCTGGAGCTCCTTTGAGATATTTGAGAATCCGATCCACCATGCTCCAATGGTGCACTTTTGGAGCTTGCATATGTTGACTCACCTGGTTCACAGCAAAACACAAATCAGGACGAGTTATGGTAAGATAAATCAACTTACCAACCATTCTCCGATATTGCTTGACATCTTCAAAAGGTTTATCTTCAAGCTCCCCCTCTCGTATGACTTTGTATCCTTCTTCTAAGGGAGTCTTTGTTGGTTTGGCTCCTAGCTTTCCTGCCTCAACCAATAGATCAAGAGTGTACTTCCTTTGGGATAAGAAGAGTCCTTCATTGGACCTATAGACTTCAATCCCTAGAAAATATTTCAACTCTCCCAGATCTTTAATATCAAATACAGATTTTAAATATGCTTTTGTATCTTTAATACCTACCTTGTCATTCCCAGAGATGATAATATCATCCACATAAATAAGAATGACTACAATACCTTTTTGGCTTTGCAAGGTGAAAAAGTGTATGATCTGCCTCGGACTTCTTGAAGCCTTTACTCTTGAGTGTTGTACTCAACTTGTGGTACCATGTTCGAGGAGATTGCTTTAGTCCATAGATTGCTTTCTTGAGTCTCAACACCTTTCCTGTTGCAATTGAGTCCTCCAAGCCTCGTGGTGGAGTCATGTAGACTTCATCCTCTAGTTCCCCTTACAAGAATGCATTCTTGACGTCCATCTGCCAAAGACGTCATTCCAAGTTAGTAGCTAAGGATAAAATGACTCTTACCATATGAAGTTTTGCCACAGGTGCAAATGTGTCAAGGTAGTCCTCTCCATAGGTTTGAGTGAATTCTCTAGCCACCAGCCTAGCCTTGTAACGCTCTATTTCTCCATCACTTCTATACTTGATAGTGAAGATCCATCTAGAGCTTACGACCTTCTTCCCTTTTGGCAGTTCAGCTTTATCCCAAGTGTGGTTGATTTCCATAGCTTTCTTTTCTTCACCAACATCATCTCTCCATACTTTAAGCTCCTTGGCTTCTTCATAGGTTGTTGGAATCTCAGTTTCATCCAACTTGCCCATGTAGGCTTGATGTTCCAATGGGAAATGAGCTAGAGTGCAAACAGCTTGAATGGGATGAGCAACTGCCTTGTTGTTGTAGTACACTCGGGTTTGCTTCCAATGTTCTGGTCTAAACCTTTGTCTTGTACTTCTCCTTAAACCCGCTTCTTGATCTTGAACTTGAGGTTCTGGCCCTTCAAAGTCAGAATCTGAGGTTTGAGCTTCTTCTTGACTTTCCGGACTATCTTCACTTTGATCATGAACCGCTTCATTGCGAACTTCTGATTCATTTTGATCATGAATTGTTGAGTCCTGTTAAGCCACTACTGGATCCTCCTGTTTATTGCCTCCCTCAAGATGAAAGGGTATAGTTTCTTCATTTGATTGAGATGTGCTTGTACTAGCTTCTGGCTGATGTAATCCAAGGTTCTCCAAGATTTTTCTCAAATTGCTAGCTCGGTCTGATGATGAGGATGATAGATTCTCCAATTCTTTCCAGTTCTTCTCATCATAGAACCCTTTCGTTTCAACAAACTTCACGTCCCTTGAGACTAGAATCTTCCTTGTTTCCGGAACAAAGCATTTGTAACCTTTTTGTGTTGTGGAGTATCCAATGAACATGCTCTTCACACTTTTAGCTTCCAACTTGTTTCTTTGTTCTCCTGGGATTAATACAAGACAAACACACCTAAACACACGTAAGTGGTTAATGGCGGGTTTAGAGTTGTTTAATACCTCAAATGGAGAGTGATCATCCAAAATTTTTGTTGGCATTCGGTTGATCAAATAGCATGCGGAAACCACAACATCTCCCCAAAATCTCTTGGGAACACTTGTGTGGAACATCATAGACCGGGCCACTTCCATTAAGTGCCTATTCTTTCTTTCACCAACTCCATTTTGCTGAGGAGTGTATGGGCAACTGGTTTGATGGACTATCCCATGGTTTGCTAAGTGTTGTTTGAAGGCATGGCTTGTGTACTCTCCACCATTATCTGATCTAAAATTTTTAATCTTGGCATTATAATGGTTAGTCACGTATGCTTGAAATTTTCTAAACGTTTCTAGAACTCTATCTTTGGATGGAAGAAGTGTTAGCTAAGTATATTTTGATTTTTCATCTATGAAGGTGACAAAATATTTATGATGTTCTCTACATTCACATGGTGAGGTCCAAACATCAGAATGAATTAAATCAAAACACTTTTCATAGATAGTTGGAGACTTGGAAAACACAGATTTACAATGTTTGCCAAGTATACAAGCTTCACATTCATCATTTTTGAAAGAAATCCTAGGCAACAATAGTTCTAATGCTCTAGAGTGTGGATGACCTAGCCTTGCATGTCAAATTGAACTACTAAGATTAGAAACATTCAGACTAAAACTACAAAATAAATTGGAGTCCGGCTTGTTATTTTCAAGAACATACAGTTCCTCCTTTGCTACTCCTTTTCCGAGTAGTTTCATGGTCTCAATATCCTGAAAGTGTACATCATTAAGACCAAATATAGCATAACAATTCAAATGAGATGTAACTTTCTTTACGGATAACAAATTTGAAGTAAACGTAGGCATGTAGAAAGCATTTGAATCTTTTCCAAATAACCTAAGATTTCATACTCCATCAACTGGAATACTATCTCCATTTGCTATAATGACATTACCTACAGCCGGTTTTATGTTATTAATTAGATGTGCATCTCTTATCATATGATGTGATGCACCAGAATCTACAATCAAAGGCTTTGAAATGTTTTGAGCATGAAGAGAGTTTCCAGAAACCATACCAGACCTACCAGCCTTTTTCAAGGCTTGATGAGAGCTTCCAAATCTGATTTCCTCACACATTCATATTCTTGTTGATATGGCACCAAAGCTCTCATTTCTCCTTCTTCAGCCCTCTTGGATGTCCCAGCCTGATTCCCAGCCACTTCTTGGGAGACATTAGCTCTTGGTTCCTTCCACCAGCTTGGTTTTAGATGAGGATGGAGCTTCCAGCATTTTTCCTTTGTGTGCCCCTCTTTCTTGAAATGCTCATAGATTGCATTTGATCCCACTTTCTTGTTCTGGTTTGATCCCAAAGGTTTGTAAAATCCTTTGTTTGTGTCACCCAACTCTACTTTGTTAGCCATAACCAGCTCGCCCTTTCCCCCAAATAGACCATGAGATCCTTGCTCCTTTTGTATCTTGGAGCACACTTTATCTAGGCTGGGGAGATTGTCTGCCCTAAGGAGGTGCTTCATGAGATCCTTGTAAGTTGGATTTAAGGTCAATAGCAGACCAAAGACCTTGTCTTGTTCGCGCCTCTCATTTAACACCAAAGGATCAATCGTGCTTGGCCTTAACATTTCTAGTTCAGCCCACAATGATTTGAACTTGCCAAAGTGCTTTGTAAACTCTAAATCTGCTTGGTTTAGATCATTGATAACCTTCTTGACTTCATAGATTCTGCTCAAGTTTGAAGTATTCCCATACATGGTTTGAAGAGTATCCCACAATTCCTTTGCATTTTCACAGTAGGAGTAGGCTTCAAGGATGGATGCTTCAAGAGAATTCTGGATGATTCCGAGCACCATTTGATCCTCTTGGAACCACTTATCTTCATAATTACCGATGGCTTCTTCTCCATCTATGGTGGTTTCTTTCTCTTCCGTCTTCTTAGGCTCTTTTGGATCTTGTCCTTATTAATCAAGCATATCATCAAGGGAGCTTAGGGAAGATGGTTGGATTTGGGTGTCCGTACAAGTCCGTACGGATCCGTACAAGGCCGTACAAGACTGTACGACCTAAGGGAGCCTCCGGAACGTTTAAGGAAGTCTTGGAGAGTCTTGGAGAGTCTTCTAGAGTCTTCTAGAAGCTGGGCAATGTTCGGATCATGCACCAAGTCACTAGAGCGTCCAGGTGCATTGGGGCTTGTCCTTGGTCTTTCTTCTTATCCATTTGGTCAAGGAAGGGCTGGAACAGGCTGGCGTGGTCAAGGGCGCTCCCAAGACTACTCTCCTATTGGCTGGTTCAAATTAAAGTTAAACCTAGGTTCCCTTGTAATTCTCCTATAAATATGCTATGTAATTCACAAAGATCTATAAGAAATTCTTCTCTAATGTTTTACTTTAGTTTTCCTTCTAGTTTATCTCAAAATCTCTCATTTATAATCTCTAAAATCTTACATGGTATCAGAGCATTGATCTTGCTCCTATCTATTCCGCTTTATTCTTTGTTATTCTCCATTATTCTCCATCATTTCTCCATCATTCTCCATCATTTCTCCATCATTTCTCCATCAGTTCTCCATCAGTTCTTTTCATTTCTAGTCATTCTCCAAGATTTTATTCTTTATTTTCTCCTTTCTCACGCTGCTAGCTTCATTTCTCTCTGAGAGAAATTCCTCAAATCCATTGGTGCTGAGTTGAGAAAGTTGCTAGCTTTGTGATTAAACACCAAGAAGATCATGGAAAATCTAAAAACCATAATCATTCCGGTTACACTTAAAGGGATCAATTACTTGCTGTGGGCAAGAACAACTAAGACTGCTTTGCGTGGAAGAGGTTTGTGAAGACACATTGAGATCACACAAAACCCAAAAGAAGACACACAAGATGAAGAAAATGAGACCAAGACCGAGGAGGAAATCAAATGGTTTCAAGAGGACCAAACGGTATTGGGTCTCCTTCAAAACTCACTAGACACATCAATCCTAGAGGCATACTCCTATTGTGACACGGCAAAGGAGCTTTGGGATACATTAAAGAATGTTTATGGGAACGTCTCCAACTTAACCCGGGTCTTTGAAGTGAAAAGGGCAATCAACAATCTCAACCAAGAGGATCTAGAATTTACTCAACACTTTGGGAAATTTAGATCTCTTTGGGCTGAATTAGAGATATTACGTCCAAGCACTAAGGATTTTTCAATCATTGAAGAAAGGAGAGAACAAGATAAGGTCTTTGGTTTACTTCTCACACTCAATCCGGCATTTAATGACCTCATAAAACACATCTTGAGATCGGAGAAGCTCCCTAGCCTCGATGAAGTTTGTGCACAAATTCAAAAGGAACAAGGGTCCTTTGGTCTCTTTAGTAGAAAACAAGAACTCCCAATGGCTAATAAAGACAATTACCAACCAAGTCATGGCTATAAAGGCAAGAATAGGAAAACATGCGATCATTGCAAGAAAGATGGTCATACAAGGGAGGATTGCTGGATCCTTCATCCACATCTCAAGCCCAAAGATTGGCAACCAAGGGAGTTCAAACCAAGGAAGTTTCAAGCTCATCAAGCACAAGAAGCGCCAAGCTCCTCAACCGCAACCAAACAACCTCAAACCGAAAACTCAAAGCAAGGAGATGAGATGGCCATGGTAGCATACTCGAATGACGTGGTGCGCCAGTCAGACCAAGAGGCACTCCTTCGATCCATTGCTGCACTAAAGGAGTCTGGTATCACATACTTTGCTACTAAACCTACTAAAACTAGCACTTCTCTTGTTATTGATTCCGGAGCTTCTCATCACATGATTAGTAATCCAAATTTGATTAGTAACATTAAAACTGCTAGTGGAAATGTAGTGATTGCTAATGGTGATAAAATACCGGTTAAAGGGATAGGAACTTTAAGACTATTTGACAAAGAATCTCAAGCTTTCTACATGCCATCTTTTACTTTGAATCTTGTATCGGTTAAGAGAGCTACTACTGATCTTGATGCTTATGCTATCTTTGGGCCTAATAGTTTCCATTTTCAGGATATTAAGACCGGAAGGGTTCTTGGAGAAGGAAACACAAAAGGAGACTT
This sequence comes from Cardamine chenopodiifolia, assembly GCA_963922655.1. Lineage (NCBI taxonomy): Eukaryota > Viridiplantae > Streptophyta > Magnoliopsida > Brassicales > Brassicaceae > Cardamine > Cardamine chenopodiifolia. Next base: position 6,413,759 of record OZ000479.1, read on the forward strand.
ATATATCTTAGAAGATTCTTCAAGCAATCCTACTTTATCAAGTTTTAGTTCATGCTTAGCTAGTAGTTCTAATGCAATATGGCACGCTAGATTGGGACATCCTCACTTGCGTGCCTTGGAAATAATATTGCCTAATATTTCGTTTAATAACTCAGTTTGTGAGTCTTGTATTTTAGGAACACATTGTAAAAGTGTATTTCCTAAGTTCTCTACCATATATGAAAAATGTTTTGATTTGGTCCACTCGGATGTATGGACTTCCCATGTTTATCAAGAGATAATAATAAGTACTTTGTGACATTTATTGATGAAAAGTCGAAATACACTTGGATCACCTTAATGCCATCTAAAGATAGAGTGTTTGACGCTTTCATTAATTTTCAGAACTACATTACTAATCAATTCAAAACAAATGTTAAGGTACTTCGAACGGATAATGGAGGGGAATATACAAGCCAGAAATTCAAAGAACACTTAGCTAAGCATGGAATAATCCACCAAACAAGCTGCCCATACACACCTCAACAAAATGGTGTAGCTGAAAGAAAGAATAGGCATCTCATGGAATTAGCTCGAGCCATGATGTTCCATTCCAACCTGCCAAGAAACTTCTGGGGAGATGCAGTCATGACGGCCTGCTATCTTATCAACCGAATTCCAACAAGAGTCCTAAAGGACGTCTCTCCCTTTGAAGTTTTAAATCACAATAAACCCTTTATCAATTACTTACGGGTTCTTAGATGTTTGTGTTTTGTATTTGTCCCAGATACTCAGAGGGACAAACTAGAAGCCAAAAGCACAAGATGTGTATTCATAAGCTATTCTACTACTCAAAAGGGGTATAAGTGTTATGACCCCATCCGGAAGTGTACCCTGGTTTCAAGAGACGTGAAGTTCATAGAAAACCAAGGATACTTTGACAGGAAGCAGAATTGGGATAGTGTTAAAGACCTAGCCCGCTCTCCTTCAGATAGAGCCGCTAGCTTAGAGTTCATACTCAATCATCTGGGAAATCCTGCTCCAAGGGACTCTCATCAAGAGCAACCGGAGCAGCAACCGCAAGGAGGACCAAATTCCGAAAATAACAATGAAGAGGAAGCAAACAACTTAGATAATGGTAATCAAGACCAAGCTCATCATGAAGAAGAAGTCACTGGAGGAATGGAGCCAATGGTTAGTCAAGACCATGAGAGTGAAGAAATTAGTGCTCCTCAGCTTAGAAGAAGCACAAGGCTGAAGTATGGACCAGATCATTGGAAACAAACAAGGGTCTATTACAACAGCCAAGCCATGGCTCATCCTCTCCAAGCGGTCTGTTCTCTTGCCCTCTTGCCATCAGAACACCAAGCATTCCTTGGGAAGATTGATCAACACCAAATTCTGAGCTCCTATGAAGAAGCAAAAGAACACAAAGCTTGGTTAGCTGCTGTGGATGCAGAGATAGGAGCAATGGATAAGAATCATACTTGGGATGAAACGGAGCTTCCAAAGGGAAAGAAGGCAGTAAGTTCCAAGTGGGTATTTACAATCAAATATCAATCTAATGGGGAGATTGAGCGGTACAAAACCAGATTGGTAGCTATAGGTTTCACGCAGACATATGGAGCTGATTATACTGATACTTTTGCGCCAGTGGCAAAGCTTCACACAGTTAGGGTTATCTTGTCCTTAGCCACAAATCTATCATGGGATCTATGGCAAATGGACGTGAAGAACGCCTTTCTTCAAGGAGAATTGGAAGAAGATGTGTACATGACTCCACCACCCAGATTAGAGCACACAATCAGCCCCGGAAAAGTCTTAAGGTTAAGAAAGGCAATTTATGGACTAAAGCAATCACCGAGGACCTGGTATCATAAACTGAGCTTCACTCTTGTTGCTCGAGGATTTAGCCGGTCAGAAGCCGACCATACTTTGTTCACTCAACAGAGCTCCCGTGGGCTTATTGTGGTATTGGTTTATGTGGATGACTTGATCATCTCAGGTAGTGATCAAGTTGGGGTTCAAGAAACCAAATCATTCCTTAAGTCCGTTTTTGATATCAAGGACTTGGGAGAACTCAAGTATTTCCTAGGGATAGAGATATGCCGATCCACGGAAGGCCTATTTCTATCACAAAGGAAATATTCTTTTGATTTATTGCAGGAGACAGGAAAGCTAGGATCCAAACCAGCTAAGACTCCACTTGAAGATGGCTACAAGGTCAAGAGAAAGGGGGAGAAAGAAGATGATCCGCTTGACAAGCCATTTGAAGACCCAGCACAATATCGGCGCCTAGTTGGTAAGCTCATCTACTTGACTATTACACGGCCTGACTTATGTTTTGCTGTGAATCAGGTTAGCCAACATATGAAGGAACCAACCGTGCATCATTGGAACATGGTGGAAAGAATTTTGAGATACATCAAAGGATCACCAGGCCAAGGAATCTAGATGGGGAAGAATGGCAACACTAAGATAGTTGGATATTGTGATGCAGACTATGCTGGAGACACTATGGATAGAAAGTCCACAACTGGCTACTGTACTTTCATTGGAGGCAACTGGCTAAGAAGCAGAAGGTTGTGTTATGCTCGAGTGCAGAGTCAGGATATAGAGCAATGAGGAAGCTGACAAATGAATTAGTTTGGTTGAAAGCACTTCTCAAAGATCTCGGCATAGAAACTTCAAGTCCTGTCACGATGCATTGTGATAATAAGGCAGCCATTCATATAGCAACGAATCCGGTATTTCACGAGAGGACCAAGAACATTGAGATCGACTGCCACAAGGTTAGAGAGAAGATCATAGAAGAAGTGATACTTCCATGCTACACCAAGAGTGAAGACCAGCTGGCTGACATCTTCACCAAGGCTGCTAGCCTCAAAGTTTGCAACCACATCCATAGCAAACTTGGGTTAGTAGACCTTACTCATCCTTGATAATACTTGCCTGTTCCGGGAAGACCACACTCTTTTTCCCTTACCAAGGTTTTGTCCCACTGGGTTTTCCTTGGTAAGGTTTTTAATGAGGTGGTAGTCCCGGTTCCCAAACTTAGCCTTCATTCCGACACTCCGGCTAAGTTTGAGGGGCAGTATTAATCAAGCATATCATCAAGGGAGCTTAGGGAAGATGGTTGGATTTGGGTGTCCGTACAAGTCCGTACGGATCCGTACAAGTCCGTACGGATCCGTACAAGTCCGTACAAGTTCGTACAAGTTCGTACGGATCCGTACAAGGCCGTACAAGACCGTACGACCTAAGGGAGCCTCCAGAACGTTTAAGGAAGTATTGGAGAATCTTCGAGAGTCTTCTAGAGTCTTCTAGAAGCTGGGCAATGTTCGGATCATGCACCAAGTCACTAGAGCGTCCAGGTGCATTGGGGCTTGTCCTTGGTCTTCCTTCTTATCCATTTGGTCAAGGAAGGGCTGGAACAGGCTGGCATGGTCAAGGGCGCTCCCAAGACTACTCTCCTATTGGCTGGTTCAAATTAAAGTTAAACCTAGGTTCCCTTGTAATTCTCCTATAAATATGCTATGTAATTCACAAAGATCTATAAGAAATTCTTCTCTAATGTTCTACTATGGTTTTCCTTCTAGTTTATCTCAAAATCTCTCATTTATAATCTCTAAAATCTTACAGTCCTTTCAAAACATGGCTCCAAAGCCCACGACCACATAGAGCTGTTCTTATCATTCTTGACCACAACAAATAGTTGACACCCTTCAAGATGACTGGAATAACAAGATTTATTCACCTGACAATTCTATTAACCAGAGGATTAAGAGATTTTCTCAAGAAAATATTAGAGAAGCTTCAAGAAATACACTTTTCAGTCTTTTCACAACTCAAGAGTCATGACTTTGAGGACTAAGTCTTAGAGTGAAAAAGGATTGACAAAGAGTATTCCCAGAATTTTAGAGTGAAAAAAAAATTTTAGAGACGCTTCAAGAAATATACTTTTTCAGCCTTTTCACAACTCAAGAGTCAATGACTTTGAGGACTAAGTCTCAGAGTGAAAAAAGATTGACAAAGAGTATTCCCGGAATTTTAAAGGAAGAGATTTGAAAATGGGATAACAAGAGCTTGATTTAGTTAAGAACCTTGCTCTGATACCATGTTGAATTTGCGGAATAGAAGATTAGAGAGTTTGAGAATGCTTGAAAGAGAAACAATATAATGAGAGATAAAGAGAAGTTTCCATTATAATTGATTAAGTGTTACAAAGGGTGTACAACGAGTATATATAGAGGAGAGCCACGAAATTAGGAGGTGAAGAAGGGTTTCACAACATTTAAATTTCCCTCCAATCTCTTATTTGAATTTCAAACACATCTCCTTCCTTTTCACACTTCCCGAGATACCCACTTGTGCACCCAAAGTCGTCACCCTTCTAGAAGACTTTTTAATGGGCTTGCATATGTTGAATAAGGCCTCTTCTCTTCTTTGGGTCTTAAGCTAATGTATTCTCTCATTATTCAACATTTAACACTATCCCAATTTTGCTACTTCACGTCTCTTGAAACCAGGGTACACTTCCGGATGGGGTCATAGCACTTATACCCCTTTTGAGTGGTAGAATAGCCTATGAATACACATCTTGAGCTCCTAATTTTGTCCATCTGAGTACCTGGGACAAATACAAAACACAAACACCTAAAAAATCGTAAGTGACTGATAAAGGGTTTATTGTGATTTAAAACTTCAAAGGGAGTGACATCCTTTAGGACTCTTGTTGGAATTCGGTTGATAAGATAGCAAGCCGTCATGACTGCATCTCCCCAGAAGTTTCTTGGTAGGTTGGAATGGAACATCATAACTCTAGCTACTTCCATGAGATGCCTATTATTTTCTTTCCGCTACTCCATTTTGTTGAGGTGTGAATGGGCAGCTCGTTTGGTGGATTATTCCATGCTTAGCTAGGTGTTCATTGAATTAGTGGTTGTATATTCCCCTCCATTATCCGTTCGAAGTACCTTAACATTTGTTTTGAATTCATTAGTAATGTAGTTTTGAAAATTAATGAAAGCGTCAAATACTCTATCTTTAGATGGCATTAAGGTGATCCCAGTGTATTTCGACTTTTCATCAATAAATGTCACAAAGTACTTATTATTATCTCTTGATAAACATGGGGAAGTTCATGCATCTGAGTGGACCAAATCAATACATTTTTCATATATGGTAGAGGACTTAGGAAATACGTTTTTACAATGTTTTCTTAAAATACAAGACTCACAAACCGAGTTATTAAACAAAATACTAGGCAATATTATTTCCATGGCACCCTAGTGAGGATATCCCAATCTAGCATGCCATATTGCATTAGAACTACTAGCTAAGCATGAATTAAAACTTGATAAAGTAGGATCACTTGAAGAATCTTCTAAGATGCATAAGTCTCCTTTTGTGTTTCCTTCTCAAAGAACCTTTCTGGTTTTAATATCCTGAAAATGGAAACTATTAGGCCTAAAGATAGCATAAGCATCATGATCAGTACTGGCTCTCTTAACCGATACAAGATTCGAAGTGAAAGATGACATGTAAAATGCTGAGGAGCACTAATTTCTTCACTCTCATGGTCTTGACTAACCATTGGCTCCATTACTCCTATTTCTTCTTCTTCTTCATGATGGGCTAGGTCTTGATTACCATTATCCAATTTGTTTGTTTCTTCTTCACTGTTATTTTCAGAATTTCGTCCTTCTAGTGGCTGATGATCTGGTTACTCTTGATGAGAGTCTCTTGGAGCCGGATTTCCTAGATAATTGAGTAAGAACTCTAAGCCGGCGGCTCTATCTGATGGAGAACGGGGTAGGTCTTTAACACTATCCCAATTTTGCTTCTTGTCAAAATAACCTTGGTTTTCTATGAACTTCACGTCTCTTGAAACTAGGGTACACATCCGGATGGGGTCATAGCACTTATACCCCTTTTGAGTGGTAGAATAGCCTATGAATACACATCTTATGCTTTTGTCTTCTAGTTTTGTCCCTCTGAGTACCTGGGAGAAATAAAAAACACAAGCACCCAAGAACTCGTAAGTGATTGATAAATGGTTTGTTGTGATTTAAAACTTCAAAGGGAGAGACGTCCTTTAGGACTCATGTTGAAATTCGGTTGATAAGATAGCAAGCCGGCATGACTGCATCTCCGTAAAAGTTTCTTGGTAGGTTGGAATGGAACATCATAACTCTAGCTACTTCCATGAGATGCGTATTCTTTCTTTCAGCTACACCATTTTGTTGAGTTGTGGATGGGCAGCTCGTTTGGTGGATTATTCCATGCTTAGCTAGGCTTTCTTTGAATTTGTGGCTTGTATATTCCCCTCCATTATCCGTTCGAAGTACCTTAACCTTTGTCTTGAATTGATTAGTAATATAGTTCTGAAAATTAATGAAAGCGTCAAATACTCTATCTTTAGATGGCATTAAGGTGATCCAAGTGTATTTCGACTTTTCATTAATAAATGTCACAAAGTACTTATTATTATCTCTTGATAAACATGGGGAAGTTCATGCATCCGAGTGGACCATATCAAAACATTTTTCATATATGGTAGAGGACTTAGGAAATATATTTTTACAATGTTTTCCAAAAATACAAGACTCACAAACCGAGTTATTAAACGAAATATTAGGCAATATTATTTCCAAGGCACGCGAGCGAGGATGTCCAAATCGTGCGTGCCATATTGCATTAGTATTACTAGCAAAGCATGAATTTAAACTTGATAAAGTAGGATTTCTTGAAGAATCTTCTAAGATGTATAAGTCTCCTTTTGTGGTTCCTTCTCCAAGAACCTTTGCGGTCGATATGATGCCCAAAAATTGAAACTATTAGGCCCAAAGATAGCATAAGCATCAAGACCACTAGTGGCTCTCTTAACCGATACAAGATTCAAAGTGAAAGATGGCATGTAGAAAGCTGAGGAGCAATAATTTCTTTACTCTCATGGTCTTGACTAACCATTAGTTCCATTCCTCCTATTTCTTCTTCTTCATGATGAGCTTGGTCTTGATTACCATTATCCAAGTTGTTTGCTTCTTCTTCACTGTTATTTTAAGAATTTGGTCCTTCTTGTGGCTGATGATCTGGTTGCTCTTGATGAGAGTCTCTTGGAACCGAATTTCCAAGATGATTGCGTAAGAACTCTAAGACGCCGGCTCTATCTAAAGGAGAATGGGATAGGTCTTTAACATTATCCCAATTTTGCTTCTTGTCAATGTAAACTTGGTTTTCTATGAACTTCACGTCTCTTGAAACCAGGGTACACTTCCGGATGGGGTCATAGCACTTATACCCCTTTTGAGTGGTATAATACCCTATGAATACACATCTTGTGCTTTTGGCTTCTAGTTTTGTCCCTCTAAGTACCTGCGACAAATACAAAACACAAACACCAAAGAACTCGTAAGTGATTGATAAAGGGTTTATTGTGATTTAAAACTTCAAAGGGAAAGACGTCTTTTAGGACTCTTGTTGGAATTCGGTTGATAAGATAGCAGGCCGTCATGACTGCATCTCCCCATAAGTTTCTTGGCAAGTTGGAATGGAACATCATGGCTCGAGCTACTTCCATGAGATGCCTATTCTTTCTTTCAGCTACACCATTTTGTTGAGGTGTGTATGGGCAGCTTGTTTGGTGGATTATTCCATGCTTAGCTAAGTGTTCTTTGAATTTGTGGCTTGTATATTCCCCTCCATTATCCGTTCGAAGTACCTTAACATTTGTTTTGAATTGATTAGTAATGTAGTTCTGAAAATTAATGAAAGCGTCAAATACTCTATCTTTAGATGGCATTAAGGTGATCCAAGTGTATTTTGACTTTTCATCAATAAATGTCACAAAGTACTTATTATTATCTCTTGATAAACATTGGGAAGTCCATACATCCGAGTCGACCAAATTAAAACATTTTTCATATATATTAGAGGACTTACGAAATACACTTTACAATGTTTTCTTAAAATACAAGACTCACAAACTGAGTTATTAAATGAAATATTAGGCAATATTATTTCCAAGGCACGCGAGTGAGGATGTCCTAATCTAGTGTGCTATATTGCATTAGAACTACTAGCTATTCATGAATTAAAACTTGATAACGTAGGATTGCTTGAATAATCTTCTAAGATGTATAGGTCTCCTTTTGTGTTTTCTTCTCCAAGAACCTTTCCAATCATAATATCATTTAAATGGAAACTATTAGGCCCAAAGATAGCATAAGCATCAAGATCAGTAGTGGCTCTGTTAACCGATACAAGATTCAAAGTGAAATATGGCATGTAGAAAGATGAGGAGCACTAATTTCTTCACTCTCATGGTCTTGACTAACAATTGGCTCCATTCCTCCTATTTCTTCTTCTTCATGATGAGTTTGGTCTAGATTACCATTATCGAAGTTGTTTGTTTCTTCTTCACTGTTAATTTAAGAATTTGGTTCTTCTTGTGGCTGATGATCTCGTTTCTCTTGATAAGAGTCTCTTAGAGCCGGATTTCCCAAATGATTGCATAAGAACTCTTAGCTGCCAGCTTTATCTGAAGGAGAACGGGCTAGGTCTTTAACACTATCCCAATTTTGCTTCTTGTCAAAGTAACCTTGGTTTTCTATAAACTTCACGTCTCTTGAAACCAGGGTAAACTTCCGGATGGGGTCATAGCACTTATATCCCTTTTGAGTGGTATAATAGCCTATGAATACACATCTTGTGCTTTTGGCTTCTAGTTTTGTCCCTCTGAGTACCTGGGACAAATACAAAACACAAACACCCAAGAACTCGTAAGTGATTGATAAAGGGTTTATTGTGATTTAAAACTTCAAAGGGAGAGACGTCCTTTACAACTCTTGTTGGAATTCGGTTGATATTATAGGAAGTCGTCATGACTGCATCTCCCCAGAAGTTTCTTGGTAGGTTAGAATTGAACATCATAGCTCTAGCTATTTCCATTAGATGCCTATTCTTTCTTTCAGCTACACCATTTTGTTGAGGTGTGGATTGGCAGCTCGTTTGGTGGATTATTCCATGCTTAGCTAGGTGTTCTTTAAATTTGTCGCTTGTATATTCCCCTCCATTATCCGTTCGAAGTACCTTAACATTTGTTTTGAATTGATTAGTAATGTAGTTCTAAAAATTAATAAAAGCGTCAAATACTCTATCTTTAGATCGCATTAAGGTGTGTAAGAATTAGATAGATTATGCGGAATATAAGACATTAAAATGAGAGAATAATGTAAATGACATGGATAATATGCAAGTATGAACTAAGAGAATAAGCATGTAAATGAGACTAAGGAGAATAAAAAGAGAGAGATTTCTTGAAGAATGAGAGAATGGGACCTCAAAGGGTCTAACATTTCATTGATAATGAGGCATTACATTTATAGAGAAAAATCTAAGGTTTTCTCTAAGTAAATTCAAAATGCAACAACCAATAAGAATGCTTTAATTAAAACTAGCCAATAAGGGCTTAGTCTTGGAGGCTCCTTTTGACCATGTGGATAAGAATGCCAGCCTTGCTCCAGCCCTCCTTGCTTTGACCAGTTGGATAAGGTTGCATTGGGACACTCCTTTGGCCAGATTCATTGCCAGGTATCCATGTCCTTTTGCACCCGAGTTTTGCACCATCCCCAAATCCTGAAAATAATTTATCCCGAGTTTTGCACATTCTTGTTTCTTCATTTTAGGATGTTTGGAGACATTTTGTGGAATCCCGAATATTGCACGGTCCGTACAATCTGTACAAATCCGTACAAAATCCGTACGGTCGGGATGGTTTGGTCTTGCAAGGCCTGGTTGGTCTTCTTGATCAATACTCCCCCTCAAACTTAGCCATAGTGAACTTGAGAATGGAGGCTAAGTTTGGAGTGACCTGTGAGTGCCACCTCATTAAAAACCTTATAAGGAAAACCCTTTGGGACAAAACCTTATAAGGGAAAAAGAGTATGGCCTTCACGGATCTAGGGGACCTTTGACCAAGGGCATAAAAAGGTCTTGTAACCTTTATGAAGAATGTCGCCACTTAATCTTCACTTGTTGTAGTTTTCCAAGGATTTGTTGATTTCATTCTTTGGTAATCACTTTGGTCTTCCTCTTGGGTTCACCACGCTTGAGTCGTAGCTCTCGGGTCATCCTTCTTGGGTTCACCATTTGTGGATTCCAAATCTTGATCAATGCTTTGAATGCTCCCCCACACGATCTGCTTGAGAATAAGGAAAGACGATCTTTTGGGTTTGAAGTCCTTTATGCACATTGCTCCTTGCAAGAAAAATTGACAAAGTGTATCAATTTACTGCAATTTTAATGGTAGAAATGATCACACTTTGCATAGAGAATTTAAATGGAGGGAGAGGATAAAAACAACCTAATTCCTTTGGATGGTGGTTTTTTCCTCTTTGTTGATTTATTGGGTTGGGGAGCACCACTTGTGTATGCTCTGATTTTATCTCCTTATTCTCCTCACTTCCGAAAGATAAACCAGCCATAAGGTGAGTATGATCCATACAACTTGGTTTTCTTCATGGTGATGGAGATGCCTTAGCTTTGTTTCCAACTCGCATGCCTCCTTGCTTTGTCTCAACCATTGCCTTGTCTTTGCGAGCTTGCCTTTGCAAGCTTGTTTTTGCAAATGACTCGGTTTTGATCTCTAGTAAAGTGGCCCGTCTTCTAGTGGGACAATTTGTCTCCTATGATGCGGTCCCTCTATCAACTCGTCCACAAGTGAGCACAAACCTACAACTTGTTTCCAATGGTGTGGCCCCCCTCTATCAACTTGTCCACGAGTGAGCACGAACCTTCAACATCTTTTCGTGCAATGCGGTCTAGTCTCAACTCGGCTTGGTTTGCTTGAAGATTCTTGCCTTCTTTGACATCATTTTTTTTCCCCTTCTTCTTTGGCATCCTTCGCCTTCTTTTCGGTTCTTTCTCCCCCTCAAGCTTGGTTGGAGGGACTCCGAAAGTCAAGCTTGAAAAACGTAAAAGATGAACACTTCAAACCGGTACCAAATGGACACTAACTCCCACATCATCCTTGTGTCACCAATCATACTTCTTTACTTCATATAATCTTCATTTGACCTCTTCATCATCTAATACATCCCCGTTAGAATATTCACACTTTCCTCCTCTAAACCTTCATCATGAGATTTAAAATTTTAAAGTACTCAACGTGAGGGATAAGGAAGTTTAGATGAAAGATAAAGTGCAAATAAGAGAAACTAAAGAAACAAGATTAAACAATAATTGGTACACTAAGTATATTGGAAAAGATTAGTGTTTAGAGAGTAGCTTTTTATGCTAAACTGGTTAGGATAGTGGCTTGTTGTTGAACCATTGTTTTGATTTGTCGATCTTCTTGAGATTTGACCTTTTCTTCCCCCACTCACATTCTTCCATTCCTAAGAAAAAAAAAGGTTAGTGGTTGGGATTTTTCTCTTCATGGCTCTTCACCACAAAGAACTTTTACTCTCATTTGAGAGATCGGATTCTAGCAATGGTCTTTGGAATTATCCACTTATTTTAACAAGAATAGAAAACTTTAAACCAAAGCCTATCCTTTTGAGAAAACAAAACCGGATGAATCAATGTCATTAATTGTTTTTCATTCATAAGAAAGAAAACTGACTAAGATTCATCCTTCTTTTTTTTTTGAAAAATTTACCAAGGACTTAGTAAGTACTAGAGGTCCAATGTTTTTGAAATCTTGGATTTAATAGATAGATTATGCGGAATATAAGACATTAAAAATGAGAGAATAATGTAAATGACATTGAGAATATGCAAGTATGAACTAAGAGAATAAGCATGTAAATGAGACTAAGGAGAATAAAAAGAGAGATTTCTTGAAGAATGAGAGAATGGGACCCCAAAGGGTCTAACATTTCATTGATAATGAGGCATTACATTTATAGAGAAAAATATAGGGTTTTCTCTAAGTAAATTCAAAATGCAACAACCAATAAGAATCCTTTAATTAAAACTAGCCAATAAGGGCTTAGTCTTGGAGGCTCCTTTTGACCATGTGGATAAGAATGCCAGCCTTGCTCCAGCCCTCCTTGCTTTGACCAGTTGGACAAGGTTGCATTGGGACACTCCTTTGGCCAGATTCATTGCCAGGTATCCATGTCCTTTTGCACCCGAGTTTTGCACCATCCCCAAATCCTGAAAATACTTTATCCCAAGTTTTGCACATTCTTGTTTCTTCATTTTAGGATGTTTGGAGACATTTTGGAGAATCCTGAATTTTGCACTGTCCGTACAATCCGTATAAGTCCGTAGAAAACCCGTATGGTCGGGATGGTTTGGTCTTGCAAGGCCTGACTGGTCTTCTTGATCAATAAGGTGATCCAAGTGTATTTGGTTGATAAGATAGCAAGCCGTCATGACTGCATCTCCCCAAAAGTTTTTTCATAGGTTGGAATGGAACATCATAGCTCTAGCTACTTCCATGAGATGCATATTCTTTCTTTCAGCTACACCATTTTGTTGAGGTGTGTATGGGCAGCTCGTTTGGTGGATTATTCCATGCTTAGCTAGGTGTTCTTTGAATTTGTGGCTTGTATATTCCCCTCCATTATCCGTTCGAAATACCTTCACATTTGTTTTGAATTGATTAGTAATATAGTTCTGAAAATTAGTGAAAGCGTCAAATATTCTATCTTTAGATGGCATTAAGGTGATCCAAGTGTATTTCGATTTTTCATCAATAAATGTCACAAAGTACTTATTATTATCTCTTGAAAAACATGGGGAAGACCCTACAACCGAGTGGACCAAATCAAAACATTTTTCATATATGGTAAAGGACTTAGGAAATACATTTTTACAATGTTTTCTTAAAATACAAGACTCACAAACCGAGTTATTAAACAAAATATTAGGCAATATTATTTCCATGGCACCCTAGTGAGGATGTCCCAATCTAGCGTGCCATATTGCATTAGAACTACTAGCTATTCATGAATTAAAACTTGATAAAGTAGGATTGCATGAAGAATCTTCTAAGATATACAAGTCTCCTTTTGTGTTTACTTCTCCAAGAACCTTTCCGGTCTTAAAATACTTTAAATAGAAACTATTAGGCCCAAAGATAGCATAAGCAACAAGATGAGTAGTGGCTCTGTTAACCGATACAAGATTTAAAGTGAAAGAAGGCCATGTAGAAAGCTGAGGAGCATTAATTTCTTCACTCTCATGGCCTTGACTAACCATTCTCTCCATTCCTCCTATTTCTTCTTCTTCTTCCTGATGAGCTTGGTCTCGATTACCATTATCCAAGTTGTTTGTTTCTTGTTCACTGTTATTTTCAGAATTTGGTCCTTCTTGTGGCTGATGATCTGGTTGCTCTTGATGAGAGGCTCTTGGAGCCGGATTTCCCAGATGATTGAATAAGAACTCTAAGCTGGTGGCTCTATCTGAAGGAGAACGGGCTAGGTCTTTAACATAATCCCAATTTTGCTTCTTGTCAAAGTAACCTTGGTTTTCTATGAACTTCACGTCTCTTGAAACCAGGGTACAGTTCCAGATGGGGTCATAGCTCTTATACCATTTTTGAGTGGTAGAATAGCCTATGAATACACAGCTTGTGCTTTTGGCTTCTAGTTTAGTCCTTCTGAGTACCTGGGACAAATACAAAACACAAATACCCAAGAACTCGTAAGTGATTGATATAGGGTTTATTGTGATTTAAAACTTCAAAGGGAGAGACATCCTTTAGGACTCTTGTTTTAATACAGTCGATAATATAGCAAGCCATCATGACTGCATCTCCCCAGAAGTTTCTTGGTAGGTTGGAATGGGACATCATACCTCTAGCTACTTCCATGAGATACCTATTCTTTCTTTCAGCTACACCATTTTGTTGAGGTGTGGATTGGCAGCTCTTTGTGTGGATTGTTCCATGCTTAGCTAGGTGTTCTTTGAATTTGTGGCTTGTATATTCCCCTCCATTATACGTTCGAAGTACCTTCACATTTGTTTTGAATTGATTAGTAATATAGTTCTGAAAATTAGTGAAAGCGTCAAATATTCTATCTTTAGATGGCATTAAGGTGATCCAAGTGTATTTCGATTTTTCATCAATAAATGTGACAAAGTACTTATTATTATCTCTCGAAAAACATGGGGAAGACCCTACAACCGAGTGGACCAAATCAAAACATTTTTCATATATGGTAAAGGACTTAGGAAATACATTTTTACAATGTTTTCTTAAAATACAAGACTCACAAACCGAGTTATTAAACAAAATATTAGGCAATATTATTTCCATGGCACCCTAGTGAGGATGTCCCGATCTAGCGTGCCATATTGCATTAGAACTACTAGCTATTCATGAATTAAAACTTGATAAAGTAGGATTGCATGAAGAATCTTCTAAGATATACAAGTCTCCTTTTGTGTTTACTTCTCCAAGAACCTTTTCGGTCTTAATATCCTTTAAATGGAAACTATTAGGCACAAAGATAGCATAAGCATCAAGATCACTAGTGGCTCTCTTAACCGATACAAGATTCAAAGTTAAAGATGGCATGTAGAAAGCTGAGGAGCACTAATTTCTTAATTCTCATGGCCTTGACTAACCATTGGCTCCATTCCTCCTATTTCTTCTTCTTCTTCATGATGAGCTTGGTCTTGATTACCATTATCCAAGTTGTTTGTTTCTTCTTCACTGTTATTTTCAGAATTTGGTCTTTCTTGTGGCTGATGATCTGGTTGCTCTTGATGAGAGTCTCTTACAGCCGGATTTCCCAGATGATTGAGTAAGAACTCTATTTGAAGGAGAACGGGCTAGGTCTTTAACACTATTCCAATTTTGCTTTTTGTCAAAGTAATCTTGGTTTTCAATGAATACACAGCTCTGAGTACCTGGGAAAAATACAGAACACAAACACCCAAGAACTCGTAAGTGATTGATAAAGGGTTTATTGTGATTTAAAACTTCAAAGGGAGAGACGTCCATTAGGAATCTTGTTAGAATACGGTCGATAATATAGCAAGCCGTCATGACTGCATCTCCCCTGAAGTTTCTTGGTAGGTTGGAATGGAACATCATACCTCTAGCTACTTCCATGAGATACCTATTCTTTCTTTCAGCTACACCTTCTTGTTGAGGTGTGGATTGGCAGCTCTTTGTGTGGATTATTCCATGCTTAGCTAGGTGTTCTTTGAATTTGTGGCTTGTATATTCCCTTTCATTATCCGTTCGAAGTACCTTAACATTTGTTTTGAATTGATTAGTAATGTAGTTCTGAAAATTAATGAAAGCGTCAAATACTCTATCTTTAGATCGTATTAAGGTGATCCAAGTGTATTTCGACTTTTCGTCAATTAATGTCACAAAGTACTTATTATTATCTCTTGATAAACATGGGGAAGTCCATGCATCCTAGTGGACCAAATCAAAACATTTTTCATATATGGTAGAGGACTTAGGAAATACATTTTTACAATGTTTTGCTAAAATCAAGACTCACAAACCGAGTTATTAAACGACATATTAGGCAATATTATTTCTAAGGCACGCGAGTGAGGATGTCCCAATCTAGTGTGCCATATTGCATTAGAACTACTTGCTATTCATGAATTAAAACTTGATAAAGTAGGATCGCTGGAAGAATCTTCTAAGATGTATAAATCTCCTTTTGTGTTTCCTTCTCCAATAACCTTTCCGGTCTTAAAATACTTTAAATAGAAACTATTAGGCCCAAAGATAGCATAAGCAACAAGATGAGTAGTGGCTCTGTTAACCGATACAAGATTTAAAGTGAAAGAAGGCCATGTAGAAAGCTGAGGAGCATTAATTTCTTCACTCTCATGGCCTTGACTAACCATTCTCTCCATTCCTCCTATTTCTTCTTCTTCTTCCTGATGAGCTTGGTCTCGATTACCATTATCCAAGTTGTTTGTTTCTTGTTCACTGTTATTTTCAGAATTTGGTCCTTCTTGTGGCTGATGATCTGGTTGCTCTTGATGAGAGGCTCTTGGAGCCGGATTTCCCAGATAATTGAATAAGAACTCTAAGCTGGTGGCTCTATCTGAAGGAGAACGGGCTAGGTCTTTAACATAATCCCAATTTTGCTTCTTGTCAAAGTAACCTTGGTTTTCTATGAACTTCACGTCTCTTGAAACCAGGGTACAGTTCCAGATGGGGTCATAGCTCTTATACCATTTTTGAGTGGTAGAATAGCCTATGAATACACAGCTTGTGCTTTTGGCTTCTAGTTTAGTCCTTCTGAGTACCTGGGACAAATACAAAACACAAATACCCAAGAACTCGTAAGTGATTGATATAGGGTTTATTGTGATTTAAAACTTCAAAGGGAGAGACATCCTTTAGGACTCTTGTTTTAATACAGTCGATAATATAGCAAGCCGTCATGACTGCATCTCCCCAGAAGTTTCTTGGTAGGTTGGAATGGGACATCATACCTCTAGCTACTTCCATGAGATACCTATTCTTTCTTTCAGCTACACCATTTTGTTGAGGTGTGGATTGGCAGCTCTTTGTGTGGATTGTTCCATGCTTAGCTAGGTGTTCTTTGAATTTGTGGCTTGTATATTCCCCTCCATTATACGTTCGAAGTACCTTCACATTTGTTTTGAATTGATTAGTAATGTAGTTCTGAAAATTAGTGAAAGAGTCAAATACTCTATCTTTAGATGGCATTAAGGTGATCCAAGTGTAGTTCAATTTTTCAGCAATAAATGTCACAAAGTACTTATTATTATCTCTTGATAAACATGGGGAAGTCCATACATCCGAGTGGACCAAATCAAAACATTTTTCATATATGGTAGAGGACTTAGGAAATACATTTTTACAATGTTTTCCTAAAATACAAGACTCACAAACCGAGTTATTAAACGAAATATTAGGCAATATTATTATCGAGGCACGCGAGTGAGGATGTCCCAATCTAGCGTGCCATATTGCATTAGAACTACTAGCTAAGCCTGAATTAAAATTTGATAAAGTAGGATCGCTTGAAGAATCTTCTAAGATGCATAAGATCCAAGAACCTTTCCGGTCTTAATATCCTTAAAATGGAAAGTATTAGGCCCAAAGATAGCATAACCATTAAGATCAGTAGTGGCTCTCTTAACCGATACAAGATTAGAAATGAAAGTCGGCAATTAGAAAGCTGAGGAGCACTAATTTCTTCACTCTCATGGTCTTGACTAACAATTGGCTCCATTCCTCCTATTTCTTCTTCCTTATGAGCTTTGTCTTGATTACCATTATCCAAGTTGTTTGCTTCTTCTTCACTGTTATTTTCAGAATTTGGTCCTTCTTGTGGCTGATAATATAAGATTTTAGAGATTATAAATGAGAAATTTTGAGATAAACTAGAAGGAAACCTAGCATATTATATTGGAGAAATACAAGGGAACCTAGGGGTAACTTTATTTTGAACTATCCAATGGGAGATCAGCCGTTGGAGCACCCTTGACCATGCCAGCCTGCCCTTGACCATGCCAGCCTGGTTCCAGCCCCTTCCTTGACCGAATGGATAAGAAGGAAGTGAGTCTTGTATTTTAGGATAACATTGTAAAAATGTATTTCCGAAGTCCTTTACCATAAATGAAAAATGTTTTGATTTGGTCCACTCGGATGTAGAGACTTCCCCATGTTTGTCAAGAGATAATAATAAGTACTTTGTGACATTTATTGATGAAAAATCGAAATACGCTTGGATCACCATAATGTCATCTAAAGATAGAGTATTTGACACTTTCATTAATTTTCAGAACTACATTACTAATCAATTCAAAACAAATGTTAAGGCACTTCGAACGGATAATGGAGGGGAATATACAAGCCACAAATTCAAAGAATACCTAGCTAAGCATGGAATAATCCACCAAACGAGCTGCCCATACACACCTCAACAAAATGGTGTAGTTGAAAGAAAGAATAGGCATCTCATGGAAGTAGCTAGAGCTATGATGTTTCATTCCAACCTACAAAGAAGTTTCTGGGGAGATGAAGTCATGACGGCTTGCTATGTTATCAACCGAATTCCAACTAAAGTCACAAAGGACGTCTCTTCCTTTGAAGTTTTAAATCACAATAAATCATTTATCTATCACTTACGAGTTCTAGGTTGTTTGTGTTTTCTATTTGTCCCAGGTACTCAAAGGGAAAAAACTAGAAGCCAAAAGCACAAGATGTGTATTCATAGGCTATTCTACCACTCAAAAGGGTTATAAGTGCTATGACCCCATCCAAAAGTGAACAATGGTTTCAAGAGAGGTAAAGTTCATAGAAAACCAGGGTTACTTTGACAAGAAGAAAAATTGGAATAGTGTTAAAGACCTAGCCCGTTCTCATTCATATAGAGCCGCCAGCTTAGAGTTCTTACTCAATCATCTGGGAAATCCGGCTCCAAGAGACTCTCATCAAGAGCAACCAGATCATGACCCACAAGAAGGACAAAATTCTTAAAATAACAATGAAGAAGAAGCAAACAACTTGGATAATGGTAATCAAGACCAAGCTCATGATCAAGAAGAATAAATAGGAGGAATGGAGCCAATGGTTAGTCAAGACCATGAGAGTGAAGAAATTAGTGCTCCTCAGCATTTTACATGCCATCTTTCACTTCAAATCTTGTATCGGTTAAGAGAGCCACTACAGATCTTGATGCCTATGCTATCTTTGGGCCTAATAGTTTCCATTTTCAGGATACTAAGACCGAAAAGGTTCTTGGAGAAGGAAACACAAAAGGAGACTTATGGATCTTAGAAGATTCTTCAAGCGATCCTACTTTATCAAGTTTTAATTCATGCTTAGCTAGTAGTTCTAATGCAATATGACATGCTAGATTTGGACATCCCCATTCGCGTGCCTTGGAAATAATTTTGCCTAATATTTCGTTTAATAACTCGGTTTGTGAGTCATGTATTTTAGAAAAACATTGTAAAAATGTATTTCCGAAGTCCTCTACCATATATGAAAAATGTTTTGATTTGGTCCACTCGGATGAAGGGACTTCCCCATGTTTATCAAGAGATAATAATAAGTTCTTTGTGACATTTATTGATGAAAAATCGAAATACACTTGGATCACCTTAATGCCATCTAAAGATAGAATATTTGACGCTTTCATTAATTTTCAGAACTATATTACTAATCAATTCAAAACAAATGTTAAGGTACTTCAAACGGATAATGGAGGGGAATATACAAGTCACAAATTCAAAGAACACCTAGCTAAGCATGGAATAATCCACCAAACGAGCTGCCAATACACACCTCAACAAAATGGTGTGGTTCAAAAAGAAAGAATAGGCATCTAATGAAAGTAGCTAGAGCTATAATGTTCCATTCCAACCTACCAAGAAAATTCTAGGGAGATGCCATCTTGATGGCTTGCTATCTTATCAACCGAATTCCAACAAGAGTCATAAAGGACGTCTCTTCCTTTCAAATTTTAAATCACAATAAACCCTTTATCAATCACTTACGAGTTCTTGGGTGTTTCTGTTTTGTATTCGTCGCAGGTACTCAGACGGAAAAAACTAGAAGCCAAAAGCACAAGATGTGTATTCATAGGCTATTCTACCACTCAAAAGGGTTATAAGTGCTATGACCCCATCCGGAAGTGAACACTAGTTTCAAGAGAGGTAAAGTTCATAGAAAACCAGGGTTACTTTGACAAGAAGCAAAATTGGAATAGTGTTAAAGACCTAGCTTGTTCTGATTCATATAGAGCCGCCAGCTTAGAGTTCTTACTCAATCATCTGGGAAATCCTGCTCCAAGAGACTCTCATCTAGAGCAACCAGATCATGACCCACAAGAAGGACCAAATTCTTAAAATAACAATGAAGAAGACGCAAACAACTTGGATAATGGTAATCAAGATCAAGCTCATGATCAAGATGAAGAAATAGGAGGAATGGAGCCAATGGTTAGTCAAGACCATGAGAGTGAAGAAATTAGTGCTCCTCAGCATTTTACATGTCATCTTTCACTTCGAATCTTGTATCGTTTAAGAGAGCCACTACAGATCTTGATGCTTATGTTATCTTTGGGCCTAATAGTTTCCATTTTCAGGATACTAAGACCGAAAAGGTTCTTGGAGAAGGAAACACAGAAGGAGACTTATGGATCTTAGAAGATTCTTCAAGCGATCCTACTTTATCAAGTTTTAATTCATGCTTAGCTAGTAGTTCTAATGCAATATGGCATGCTAGATTTGGACATCCCCATTCGCGTGCCTTGGAAATAATTTTGCCTAATATTTCGTTTAATAACTCGGTTTGTGAGTCATGAATTTTAGAAAAGCATTGTAAAAATGTATTTCCGAAGTCCTCTACCATATATGAAAAATGTTTTGATTTGGTCCACTCGGATGAAGGGACTTCCCCATGTTTGTCAAGAGATAATAATAAGTACTTTGTGACATTTATTGATGAAAAATCGAAATACACTTGGATCACCTTAATGCCATCTAAAGATAGAGTATTTGACGCTTTCATTAATTTTCAGAACTACATTACTAATCAATTCAAAACAAATGTTAAGGTACTTCGAACGGATAATGGAGGGGAATATACAAGCCACAAATTCAAAGAACACCTAGCTAACCATGGAATAATTTACCGAACGAGCTGCCAATACACACCTCAACAAAATGGTGTGGTTCAAAAAGAAAGAATAGGCATCTAATGAAAGTAGCTAGAGCTATAATGTTCCATTCAAACCTACCAAGAAACTTCTGGGGAGATACAATCATGACGGCTTGCTATCTTATCAACAAAATTCCAACAAGAGTCATAAAGGACGTCTCTTCCTATGAAGTTTTAAATCACAATAAACCCTTTATCAATCACTTACGAGTTCTTGGGTGTTTGTGTTTTGTATTCGTCGCAGGTACTCAGAGGGAAAAAATTAGAAGCCAAAAGCACAAGATGTGTATTCATAGGCTATTCTACCACTCAAAAGAGTTATAAGTGCTATGACCCCATTCGGAAGTGAACACTTGTTTCAAGAGAGGTAAAGTTCATAGAAAACCAGGGTTACTTTGACAAGAAGCAAAATTGGAATAGTGTTAAAGACCTAGCCCATTCTCATTCATATAGAGCCGCCAGCTTAGAGTTCTTACTCAATCATCTGGGAAATCCGGCTCCAAGAGACTCTCATCAAGAGCAACCAGATCATGACCCACAAGAAGGACCAAATTCTTAAAATAACAATGAAGAAGAAGCAAACAACTTGGATAATGGTAATCAAGACCAAGCTCATGATCAAGAAGAAGAAATAGGAGGAATGGAGCCAATGGTTAGTCAAAACCATGAGAGTGAAGAAATTAGTGCTCCTCAGCTTTCTACATGCCATCTTTCACTTCGACTCTTGTATCGGTTAAGAGAGCCACTACTGATCTTGATGCTTATGCTATCTTTGGGCCTAATAGTTTCCATTTTCAGGATACTAAGACCGAAAAGGTTCTTGGAGAAGGAAACACAAAAGGAGACTTATGGATCTTAGAAGATTCTTCAAGCGATCCTACTTTATCAAGTTTTAATTCATGCTTAGCTAGTAGTTCTAATGCAATATGGTATGCTAGATTTGGACATCCCCATTCGCGTGCCTTGGAAATAATTTTGCCTAATATTTCGTTTAATAACTCGGTTTGTGAGTCATGTATTTTAGGAAAGCATTGTAAAAATGTATTTCCGAAGTCCTCTACCATATATGAAAAATGTTTTGATTTGGTCCACTCGAATGAAGGGACTTCCCCATGTTTATCAAGAGATAATAATAAGTTCTTTGTGACATTTATTGATGAAAAATCGAAATACACTTGGATCACCTTAATGCCATCTAAAGATAGAATATTTGACGCTTTCACTAATTTTCAGAACTATATTACTAATCAATTCAAAACAAATGTTAAGGTACTTCGAACGGATAATGGAGGGGAATATACAAGCCACAAATTCAAAGAACACCTAGCTAACCATGGAATAATCCACCAAACGAGCTGCCAATACACACCTCAACAAAATTGTGTGGTTCAAAAAGAAAGAATAGGCATCTAATGAAAGTAGCTAGAGCTATAATGTTCCATTCCAACCTACCAAGAAACTTTTAGGGAGATGCTGTCATGATGGCTTGCTATCTTATCAACCGAATTCCAACAAGAGTCATAAAGGACGTCTCTTCCTTTGAAGTTTTAAATCACAGTAAACCATTTATCAATCACTTACGAGTTCTTGGGTGTTTGTGTTTTTTATTTGTCACAGGTACTCAGGGGGAAAAAACTAGAAGCCAAAAGCACAAGATGTGTATTCATAGGCTATTCTAGCACTCAAAAGGGTTATAAGTGCTATGACCCCATCCGGAAGTGAACACTTGTTTCAAGAGAGGTAAAGTTCATAGAAAACCAGGGTTACTTTGACAAGAAGCAAAATTGGAATAGTGTTAAAGACCTAGCCCGTTCTCATTCATATAGAGCCGCCAGCTTAGAGTTCTTACTCAATCATCTGGGAAATCCGGCTCCAAGAGACTCTCATCAAGAGCAACCAGATCATGACCCACAAGAAGGACAAAATTCTTAAAATAACAATGAAGCAGAAGCAAACAACTTGGATAATGGTAATCAAGACCAAGCTCATGATCAAGAAGAATAAATAGGAGGAATGGAGCCAATGGTTAGTCAAGACCATGAGAGTGAAGAAATTAGTGCTCCTCAGCATTTTACATGTCATCTTTCACTTTGAATCTTTTATCGGTTAAGAGAGCCACTATAGATCTTGATGCTTATGCTATCTTTGGGCCTAATAGTTTCCATTTTCAGGATACTAAGATCGAAAAGGTTCTTGGAGAAGGAAACACAAAAGGAGACTTATGGATCTTAGAAGATTCTTCAAGCGATCCTACTTTATCAAGTTTTAATTCATGCTTAGCTAGTAGTTCTAATGCAATATGGCATGCTAGATTTGGACATCCCCATTCGCGTGCCTTGGAAATAATTTTGCCTAATATTTCGTTTAATAACTCGGTTTGTGAGTCATGTATTTTAGAAAAACATTGTAAAAATGTATTTCCGAAGTCCTCTACCATATATGAAAAATGTTTTGATTTGGTCCACTCAGATGAAGGGACTTCCCCATGTTTATCAAGAGATAATAATAAGTTCTTTGTGACATTTATTGATGAAAAATCGAAATACACTTGGATCACCTTAATGCCATATAAAGATAGAATATTTGACGCTTTCACTAATTTTCAGAACGATATTACTAATCAATTCAAAACAAATGTTAAGGTACTTCGAACGGATAATGGAGGGGAACATACAAGCCACAAATTCAAAGAACACCTAGCTAAGCATGGAATAATCCACCAAACGAGCAGCCAATACACACCTACACAAAATTGTGTGGTTCAAAAAGAAAGAATAGGCATCTAATGAAAGTAGCTAGAGCTATAATGTTCCATTCCAACCTACCAAGAAACTTCTAGGGAGATGCCGTCATGACGGCTTGCTATCTTATCAACCGAATTCCAACAAGAGTCATAAAGGACGTCTCTTCCTTTGAAGTTTTAAATCACAGTAAACCATTTATCAATCACTTACGAGTTCTTGGGTGTTTGTGTTTTTTATTTGTCGCAGGTACTCAGAGGGAAAAAACTAGAAGCCAAAAGCACAAGATGTGTATTCATAGGCTATTCTAGCACTCAAAAGGGTTATAAGTGCTATGACCCCATCCGGAAGTGAACACTGGTTTCAAGAGAGGTAAAGTTCATAGAAAACCAGGGTTACTTTGACAAGAAGCAAAATTGGAATAGTGTTAAAGACCTAGCCCGTTCTCATTCATATAGAGCCGCCAGCTTAGAGTTCTTACTCAATCATCTGGGAAATCCGGCTCCAAGAGACTCTCATCAAGAGCAACCAGATCATGACCCACAAAAAGGACCAAATTCTTAAAATAACAATGAAGAAGAAGCAAACAACTTGGATAATGGTAATCAAGACCAAGCTCATGATCAAGAAGAATAAATAGGAGGAATGGAGCCAATGGTTAGTCAAAACCATGAGAGTGAAGAAATTAGTGCTCCTCAGCTTTCTAAATGCCAACTTTCACTTCGAATCTTGTATCGGTTAAGAGAGCCACTACAGATCTTGATGCCTATGCTATCTTTGGGCCTAATAGTTTCCATTTTCAGGATACTAAGACCGAAAAGGTTCTTGGAGAAGCAAACACAAAAGGAGACTTATGGATCTTAGAAGATTCTTCAAGCGATCCTACTTTATCAAGTTTTAATTCATGCTTAGCTAGTAGTTCTAATGCAATATGGCATGCTAGATTTGGACATCCCCATTCGCGTGCCTTGGAAATAATTTTGCCTAATATTTCGTTTAATAACTCGGTTTGTGAGTCATGTATTTTAGGAAAGCATTGTAAAAATGTATTTCCGAAGTCCTCTACCATATATGAAAAATGTTTTGATTTGGTCCACTCGAATGAAGGGACTTCCCCATGTTTATCAAGAGATAATAATAAGTTCTTTGTGACATTTATTGATGAAAAATCGAAATACACTTGGATCACCTTAATGCCATCTAAAGATAGAATATTTGACGCTTTCACTAATTTTCAGAACTATATTACTAATCAATTCAAAACAAATGTTAAGGTACTTCGAACGGATAATGGAGGGGAATATACAAGCCACAAATTCAAAGAACACCTAGCTAACCATGGAATAATCTACCGAACGAGCTGCCAATACACACCTCAACAAAATGGTGTGGTTCAAAAAGAAAGAATAGGCATCTAATGAAAGTAGCTAGAGCTATAATGTTCCATTCGAACCTACCAAGAAACTTCTGGGCAGATGCAGTCATGACGGCTTGCTATCTTATCAACAAAATTCCAACAAGAGTCATAAAGGACGTCTCTTCCTATGAAGTTTTAAATCACAATAAACCCTTTATCAATCACTTACGAGTTCTTGGGTGTTTGTGTTTTGTACTCGTCGCAGGTACTCAGAGGGAAAAAACTAGAAGCCAAAAGCACAAGATGTGTATTCATAGGCTATTCTACCACTCAAAAGAGTTATAAGTGCTATGACCCCATCCGGAAGTGAACACTGGTTTCAAGAGAGGTAAAGTTCATAGAAAACCAGGGTTACTTTGACAAGAAGCAAAATTGGAATAGTGTTAAAGACCTAGCCCATTCTCATTCATATAGAGCCGCCAGCTTAGAGTTCTTACTCAATCATCTGGGAAATCCGGCTCCAAGAGACTCTCATCAAGAGCAACCAGATCATGACCCACAAGAAGGACCAAATTCTTAAAATAACAATGAAGAAGAAGCAAACAACTTGGATAATGGTAATCAAGACCAAGCTCATGATCAAGAAGAAGAAATAGGAGGAATGGAGCCAATGGTTAGTCAAAACCATGAGAGTGAAGAAATTAGTGCTCCTCAGCTTTCTACATGCCATCTTTCACTTCGACTCTTGTATCGGTTAAGAGAGCCACTACTGATCTTGATGCTTATGCTATCTTTGGGCCTAATAGTTTCCATTTTCAGGATACTAAGACCGAAAAGGTTCTTGGAGAAGGAAACACAAAAGGAGACTTATGGATCTTAGAAGATTCTTCAAGCGATCCTACTTTATCAAGTTTTAATTCATGCTTAGCTAGTAGTTCTAATGCAATATGGTATGCTAGATTTGGACATCCCCATTCGCGTGCCTTGGAAATAATTTTGCCTAATATTTCGTTTAATAACTCGGTTTGTGAGTCATGTATTTTAGGAAAGCATTGTAAAAATGTATTTCCGAAGTCCTCTACCATATATGAAAAATGTTTTGATTTGGTCCACTCGAATGAAGGGACTTCCCCATGTTTATCAAGAGATAATAATAAGTTCTTTGTGACATTTATTGATGAAAAATCGAAATACACTTGGATCACCTTAATGCCATCTAAAGATAGAATATTTGACGCTTTCACTAATTTTCAGAACTATATTACTAATCAATTCAAAACAAATGTTAAGGTACTTCGAACGGATAATGGAGGGGAATATACAAGCCACAAATTCAAAGAGCACCTAGCTAAGCATGGAATAATCCACCGAACGAGCTGCCAATACACACCTCAACAAAATGGTGTGGTTCAAAAAGAAAGAATAGGCATCTAATGAAAGTAGCTAGAGCTATAATGTTCCATTCCAACCTACCAAGAAAATTCTAGGGAGATGCAATCATGATGGCTTGCTATCTTATCAACCAAATTCCAACAAGAGTCGTAAAGGACGTCTCTTCCTTTCAAATTTTAAATCACAATAAACCCTTTATCAATCACTTACGAGTTCTTGGGTGTTTCTGTTTTGTATTCATCGCAGGTACTCAGACGGAAAAAACTAGAAGCCAAAAGCACAAGATGTGTATTCATAGGCTATTCTACCACTCAAAAGGGTTATAAGTGCTATGACCCCATCCGGAAGTGAACACTAGTTTCAAGAGAGGTAAAGTTCATAGAAAACCAGGGTTACTTTGACAAGAAGCAAAATTGGAATAGTGTTAAAGACCTAGCCCGTTCTCATTCATATAGAGCCGCCAGCTTAGAGTTCTTACTCAATCATCTGGGAAATCCGGCTCCAAGAGACTCTCATCAAGAGCAACCAGATCATGACCCACAAGAAGGACAAAATTCTTAAAATAACAATGAAGAAGAAGCAAACAACTTGGATAATGGTAATCAAGACCAAGCTCATGATCAAGAAGAAGAAATAGGAGGAATGGAGCCAATGGTTAGTGAAGACCATGAGAGTGAAGAAATTAGTGCTCCTCAGCATTTTACATGCCATCTTTCACTTTGAATCTTGTATCGGTTAAGAGAGCCACTACAGATCTTGACGCTTATGCTATCTTTGGGCCTAATAGTTTCCATTTTCAGGATACTAAGACCGAAAAGGTTCTTGGAGAAGGAAACACAAAAGGAGACTTATGGATCTTAAAAGATTCTTCAAGCGATCCTGCTTTATCAAGTTTTAATTCATGCTTAGCTAGTAGTTCTAATGCGATATGGCATGCTAGATTTGGACATCCCCATTCGCGTGCCTTGGAAATAATATTGCCTAATATTTCGTTTAATAACTCGGTTTGTGAGTCATGTATTGTAGAAAAGCATTGTAAAAATGTATTTCCGAAGTCCTCTACCATATATGAAAAATGTTTTGATTTGGTCCACTCGGATCAAGGGACTTCCCCATGTTTATCAAGAGATAATAATAAGTTCTTTGTGACATTTATTGATGAAAAATCGAAATACACTTGGATCACCTAAATGCCATCTAAAGATAGAATATTTGACGCTTTCACTAATTTTCCGAATTATATTACTAACCAATTCAAAACAAATGTTAAGGTACTTCGAACGGATAATGGAGGGGAATATACAAGCCACAAATTCAAAGAACTCCTAGCTAAGCATGGAATAATCGACCGAACGAGCTGCCAATACACACCTCAACAAAATGGTGTGGTTCAAAAAGAAAGAATAGGCATCTAATGAAAGTAGCTAGAGCTATAATGTTCCATTCCAACCTACCAAGAAAATTCTAGGGAGATGCCGTCATGACGGCTTGCTATCTTATCAACCGAATTCCAACAAGAGTCATAAAGGACGTCTCTTCCTTTCAAATTTTAAATCACAATAAACCCTTTATCAATCACTTACGAGTTCTTGGGTGTTTGTGTTTTGTATTCGGCGCAGGTACTCAGACGGAAATAACTAGAAGCCAAAAGCACAAGATGTGTATTCATAGGCTATTCTACCACTCAAAAGGGTTATAAGTGCTATGACCCCATCCGGAAGTGAACACTAGTTTCAAGAGAGGTAAAGTTCATAGAAAACCAGGGTTACTTTGACAAGAAGCAAAATTGGAATAGTGTTAAAGACCTAGCCCGTTCTCATTCATATAGAGCCGCCAGCTTAGAGTTCTTACTCAATCATCTGGGAAATCCAGCTCCAAGAGACTCTCATCAAGAGCAACCAGATCATGACCCACAAGAAGGACAAAATTCTTAAAATAACAATGAAGAAGAAGCAAACAACATGGATAATGGTAATCAAGACCAAGCTCATGATCAAGAATAATAAATAGGAGGAATAGAGCCAATGGTTAGTCAAGACCATGAGAGTGAAGAAATTAGTGCTCCTCAATATTTTACATGCCATCTTTCACTTCGAATCTTGTATCGGTTAAGAGAGCCACTACAGATCTTGATGCTTATGCTATCTTTGGGCCTAATAGTTTCCATTTTCAGGATACTAAGACCGAAAAGGTTCTTGGAGAAGGAAACACAAAAGGAGACTTATGGATCTTAGAAGATTCTTCAAGCGATCCTACTTTATCAAGTTTTAATTCATGCTTAGCTAGTAGTTCTAATGCAATATGGCATGCTAGATTTGGACATCCCCATTCTCGTGCCTTGGAAATAATTTTGCCTAATATTTCGTTTAATAACTCGGTTTGTGAGTCATATATTTTAGAAAAGCATTGTAAAAATGTATTTCCAAAGTCCTCTACCATATATGAAAAATGTTTTGATTTGGTCCACTCGGATCAAGGGACTTCCCCATGTTTATCAAGAGATAATAATAAGTTCTTTGTGACATTTATTGATGAAAAATCGAAATACACTTGGATCACCTTAATGCCATCTAAAGATAGAATATTTGACGCTTTCACTAATTTTCAGAACTATATTACTAATCAATTCAAAACAAATGTTAAGGTACTTCGAACGGATAATGGAGGGGAATATACAAGCCACAAATTCAAAGAACACCTAGCTAAGCATGGAATAATCCACCGAACGAGCTGCCAATACACACCTCAACAAAATGGTGTGGTTCAAAAAGAAAGAATAGGCATCTAATGAAAGTAGCTAGAGCTATAATGTTCCATTCCAACCTACCAAGAAACTTCTGGGGAGATGCAGTCATGACGGCTTGCTATCTTATCAACCGAATTCAAACAAGAGTCATAAAGGACGTCTCTTCCTTTGAAGTTTTAAATCACAATAAACCCTTTATCAATCAGTTACGAGTTCTTGGGTGTTTGTGTTTTGTACTCGTCGCAGGTACTCAGAGGGAAAAAACTAGAAGCCAAAAGCAAAAGATGTGTATTCATAGGCTATTCTACCACTCAAAAGGGTTATAAGTGCTATGACCCCATCCGGGAGTGAACACTGGTTTCAAGAGAGGTAAAGTTCATAGCAAACCCGGGTTACTTTAACAAGAAGCAAAATTGGAATAGTGTTAAAGACCTAGCCCGTTCTCATTCATATAGAGCCGCCAGCTTAGAGTTCTTACTCAATCATCTGGGAAATCCGGCTCCAAGAGACTCTCATCAAGAGCAACCAGATCATGACCCACAAGAAGGACAAAATTCTTAAAATAACAATGAAGAAGAAGCAAACAACTTGGATAATGGTAATCAAGACCAAGCTCATGATCAAGAAGAAGAAATAGGAGGAATGGAGCCAATGGTTAGTCAAGACCATGAGAGTGAAGAAATTAGTGCTCCTCAGCATTTTACATGCCATCTTTCACTTCGAATCTTGTATCGGTTAAGAGAGCCACTACAGATCTTGATGCTTATGCTATCTTTGGGCCTAATAGTTTCCATTTTCAGGATACTAAGACCGAAAAGGTTCTTGGAGAAGGAAACACAAAAGGAGACTTATGGATCTTAGAAGATTCTTCAAGCGATCCTACTTTATCAAGTTTTAATTCATGCTTAGCTAGTAGTTCTAATGCAATATGGCATGCTAGATTTGGACATCCCCATTCGCGTGCCTTGGAAATAATTTTGCCTAATATTTTGTTTAATAACTCGGTTTGTGAGTCATATATTTTAGAAAAGCATTGTAAAAATGTATTTCCAAAGTCCTCTACCACATATGAAAAATGTTTTGATTTGGTCCACTCGGATCAAGGGACTTCCCCATGTTTATCAAGAGATAATAATAAGTTCTTTGTGACATTTATTGATGAAAAATCGAAATACACTTGGATCACCTTAATGCCATCTAAAGATAGAATAATTGACGTTTTCACTAATTTTCAGAACTATATTACTAATCAATTCAAAAAAAATGTTAAGGTACTTCGAACGGATAATGGAGGGGAATATACAAGCCACAAATTCAAAGAACACCTAGCTAAGCATGGAATAATCCACCAAACGAGCTGCCAATACACACCTTAACAAAATGGTGTGGTTCAAAAAGAAAGAATAGGCATCTAATGAAAGTAGCTAGAGCTATAATGTTCCATTCCAACCTACCAAGAAACTTCTGGGGAGATGCAGTCATGACTGCTTGCTATCTTATCAACCGAATTCCAACAAGAGTCATAAAGGACGTCTCTTCCTTTGAAGTTTTAAATCACAATAAATCCTTTATCAATCAGTTACGAGTTCTTGGGTGTTTGTGTTTTGTACTCATCGCAGGTACTCAGAGGGAAAAAACTAGAAGCCAAAAGCAAAAGATGTGTATTCATAGGCTATTCTACCACTCAAAAGGGTTACAAGTGCTATGACCCCATCCGGGAGTGAACACTGGTTTCAAGAGAGGTAAAGTTCATAGAAAACCAGAGTTACTTTGACAAGAAGAAAAATTGGAATAGTGTTAAAGACCTAGCCCGTTCTCATTCATATAGAGCCGCCAGCTTAGAGTTCTTACTCAATCATCTGGGAAATCCGGCTCCAAGAGACTCTCATCAAGAGCAACCAGATCATGACCCACAAGAAGGACCAAATTCTTAAAATAACAATGAAGAAGAAGCAAACAACTTGTATAATGGTAATCAAGACCAAGCTCATGATCAAGAATAATAAATAGGAGGAATGGAGCCAATGGTTAGTGAAGACCATGAGAGTGAAGAAATTAGTGCTCCTCAGCATTTTACATGCCATCTTTCACTTCGAATCTTGTATCGGTTAAGAGAGCCACTACAGATCTTGATGCTTATGCTATCTTTGGGCCTAATAGTTTCCATTTTCAGGATACTAAGACCGAAAAGGTTCTTGGAGAAGGAAACACAAAAGGAGACTTATGGATCTTAGAAGATTCTTCAAGCGATCCTGCTTTATCAAGTTTTAATTCATGCTTAGCTAGTAGTTCTAATGCAATATGGCATGCTAGATTTGGACATCCCCATTCGCGTGCCTTGGAAATAATTTTGCTTAATATTTCGTTTAATAACTCGGTTTGTGAGTCATGTATTTTAGAAAAGCATTGTAAAAATGTATTTCCGAAGTCCTCTACCATATATGAAAAATGTTTTGATTTGGTCCACTCGGATCAAGGGACTTCCCCATGTTTATCAAGAGATAATAATAAGTTCTTTGTGACATTTATTGATGAAAAATCGAAATACACTTGGATCACCTAAATGCCATCTAAAGATTGAATATTTGACGCTTTCACTAATTTTCCGAATTATATTACTAACCAATTCAAAACAAATGTTAAGGTACTTCGAACGGATAATGGAGGGGAATATACAAGCCACAAATTCAAAGGACATCTAGCTAAGCATGGAATAATCCACCGAACGAGCTGCCAATACACACCTCAACAAAATGGTGTGGTTCAAAAAGAAAGAATAGGCATCTAATGAAAGTAGCTAGAGCTATAATGTTCCATTCCAACCTACCAAGAAACTTCTGGGGAGATGCAGTCATGACGGCTTGCTATCTTATCAACCGAATTCCAACAAGAGTCATAAAGGACGTCTCTCCCTTTCAAATTTTAAATCACAATAAACCCTTTATCATTCACTTACGAGTTCTTGGGTGTTTGTGTTTTGTATTCGTCGCAGGTACTCAGAGGGAAAAAACTAGAAGCCAAAAGCACAAGATGTGTATTCATAGGCTATTCTACCACTCAAAAGGGTTATAAGTGCTATGACCCCATCCGGAAGTGAACACTGGTTTCAAGAGAGGTAAAGTTCATAGAAAACCAGGGTTACTTTGACAAGAAGCAAAATTGGAATAGTGTTAAAGACCTAGCCCGTTCTCATTCATATAGAGCCGCCAGCTTAGAGTTCTTACTCAATCATCTGGGAAATCCGGCTCCAAGAGACTCTCATCAAGAGCAACCAGATCATGACCCACAAGAAGGACCAAATTCTTAAAATAACAATGAAGAAGAAGCAAACAACTTGTATAATGGTAATCAAGACCAAGCTCATGATCAAGAATAATAAATAGGAGGAATGGAGCCAATGGTTAGTGAAGACCATGAGAGTGAAGAAATTAGTGCTCCTCAGCATTTTACATGCCATCTTTCACTTCGAATCTTGTATCGGTTAAGAGAGCCACTACAGATCTTGATGCTTATGCTATCTTTGGGCCTAATAGTTTCCATTTTCAGGATACTAAGACCGTAAAGGTTCTTGGGGAAGGAAACACAAAAGGAGACTTATGGATCTTAGAAGATTCTTCAAGCGATCCTGCTTTATCAAGTTTTAATTCATGCTTAGCTAGTAGTTCTAATGCAATATGGCATGCTAGATTTGGACATCCCCATTCGCGTGCCTTGGAAATAATTTTGCCTAATATTTCGTTTAATAACTCGGTTTGTGAGTCATGTATTTTAGAAAAGCATTGTAAAAATGTATTTCCGAAGTCCTCTACCATATATGAAAAATGTTTTGATTTGGTCCACTCGGATCAAGGGACTTCCCCATGTTTATCAAGAGATAATAATAAGTTCTTTGTGACATTTATTGATGAAAAATCGAAATACACTTGGATCACCTAAATGCCATCTAAAGATAGAATATTTGACGCTTTCACTAATTTTCCGAATTATATTACTAACCAATTCAAAACAAATGTTAAGGTACTTCGAACGGATAATGGAGGGGAATATACAAGCCACAAATTCAAAGGACACCTAGCTAAGCATGGAATAATCCACCGAACGAGCTGCCAATACACACCTCAACAAAATGGTATGGTTCGAAAAGAATGAATAGGCATCTAATGAAAGTAGCTAGAGCTATAATGTTCCATTCCAACCTACCAAGAAACTTCTGGGGAGATGCAGTCATGACGGCTTGCTATCTTATCAACCGAATTCCAACAAGAGTCATAAAGGACGTCTCTCCCTTTCAAATTTTAAATCACAATAAACCCTTTATCAATCACTTACGAGTTCTTGGGTGTTTGTGTTTTGTATTCGTCGCAGGTACTCAGAGGGAAAAAACTAGAAGCCAAAAGCACAAGATGTGTATTCATAGGCTATTCTACCACTCAAAAGGGTTATAAGTGCTATGACCCCATCCGGAAGTGAACACTGGTTTCAAGAGAGGTAAAGTTCATAGAAAACCAGGGTTACTTTGACAAGAAGCAAAATTGGAATAGTGTTAAAGACCTAGCCCGTTCTCATTCATATAGAGCCGCCAGCTTAGAGTTCTTACTCAATCATCTGGGAAATCCGGCTCCAAGAGACTCTCATCAAGAGCAACCAGATCATGACCCACAAGAAGGACCAAATTCTTAAAATAACAATGAAGAAGAAGCAAACAACTTGTATAATGGTAATCAAGACCAAGCTCATGATCAAGAATAATAAATAGGAGGAATGGAGCCAATGGTTAGTGAAGACCACGAGAGTGAAGAAATTAGTGCTCCTCAGCATTTTACATGCCATCTTTCACTTCGAATCTTGTATCGGTTAAGAGAGCCACTACAGATCTTGATGCTTATGCCATCTTTGGGCCTAATAGTTTCCATTTTCAGGATACTAAGACCGAAAAGGTTCTTGGAGAAGGAAACACAAAAGGAGACTTATGGATCTTAGAAGATTCTTCAAGCGATCCTGCTTTATCAAGTTTTAATTCATGCTTAGCTAGTAGTTCTAATGCAATATGGTATGCTAGATTTGGACATCCCCATTCGCGTGCCTTGGAAATAATTTTGCCTAATATTTCGTTTAATAACTCGGTTTGTGAGTCATGTATTTTAGAAAAGCATTGTAAAAATGTATTTCCGAAGTCCTCTACCATATATGAAAAATGTTTTGATTTGGTCCACTCGGATCAAGGGACTTCCCCATGTTTATCAAGAGATAATAATAAGTTCTTTGTGACATTTATTGATGAAAAATCGAAATACACTTGGATCACCTAAATGCCATCTAAAGATAGAATATTTGACGCTTTCACTAATTTTCCGAATTATATTACTAACCAATTCAAAACAAATGTTAAGGTACTTCGAACGGATAATGGAGGGGAATATACAAGCCACAAATTCAAAGAACACCTAGCTAAGCATGGAATAATCCACCGAACGAGCTGCCAATACACACCTCAACAAAATGGTATGGTTCGAAAAGAAAGAATAGGCATCTAATGAAAGTAGCTAGAGCTATAATGTTCCATTCCAACCTACCAAGAAACTTCTGGGGAGATGCAGTCATGACGGCTTGCTATCTTATCAACCGAATTCCAACAAGAGTCATAAAGGACGTCTCTCCCTTTCAAATTTTAAATCACAATAAACCCTTTATCAATCACTTACGAGTTCTTGGGTGTTTGTGTTTTGTATTCGTCGCAGGTACTCAGAGGGAAAAAACTAGAAGCCAAAAGCACAAGATGTGTATTCATAGGCTATTCTACCACTCAAAAGGGTTATAAGTGCTATGACCCCATCCGGAAGTGAACACTGGTTTCAAGAGAGGTAAAGTTCATTGAAAACCAGGGTTACTTTGACAAGAAGCAAAATTGGAATAGTGTTAAAGACCTAGCCCGTTCTCATTCATATAGAGCCGCCAGCTTAGAGTTCTTACTCAATCATCTGGGAAATCCGGCTCCAAGAGACTCTCATCAGGAGCAACCAGATCATGACCAACAAGAAGGACAAAATTCTTAAAATAACAATGAAGAAGAAGCAAACAACTTGGCTAATGGTAATCAAGACCAAGCTCATGATCAAGAATAATAAATTGGAGGAATGGAGCCAATGGTTAGTGAAGACCATGAGAGTGAAGAAATTAGTGCTCCTCAGCATTTTACATGCCATCTTTCACTTTGAATCTTGTATCGGTTAAGAGAGCCACTACAGATCTTGATGCTTATGCTATCTTTGGGCCTAATAGTTTCCATTTTCAGGATACTAAGACCGAAAAGGTTCTTGGAGAAGGAAACACAAAAGGAGACTTATGGATCTTAGAAGATTCTTCAAGCGATCCTACTTTATCAAGTTTTAATTCATGCTTAGCTAGTAGTTCTAATGCAATATGGCATGCTAGATTTGGACATCCCCATTCGCGTGCCTTGGAAATAATTTTGCCTAATATTTCGTTTAATAACTCGGTTTGTGAGTCATGTATTTTAGGAAAGCATTGTAAAAATGTATTTCCGAAGTCCTCTACCATATATGAAAAATATTTTGATTTGGTCCACTCGGATGAAGGGACTTCCCCATGTTTATCAAGAGATATTAATAAGTTCTTTGTGACATTTATTGATGAAAAATCGAAATACACTTGGATCACCTTAATGCCATCTAAAGATAGAATATTTGACGCTTTTATTAATTTTCAGAACTACATTACTAATCAATTCAAAACAAATGTTAAGATACTTCGAACAGATAATGGAGGGGAATATACAAGTCACAAATTCAAAGAACACCTAGCTAAGAATGGAATAATCCACCAAACGAGCTGCCAATACACACCTCAACAAAATGGTGTAGCTGAAAGAAAGAATAGGCATCTCATGGACGTAGTTATAGCTAAGATGTTCCCTTCCAACCTACCAAGAGACTTCGAGGGAGATGAAGTCATGACGGCTTGCAATCGTACCGATCAAATTCCAACAAGAGTCCAAAAGGACGTCACTCCCTTTGAAGTTTTAAATCACAATAAACCCTTTATCAATCACTTACGAGTTCTTGGGTGTTTGTGTTTTGTATTTGTCCCAGGTACTCAGAGGGACAAAACTAGTAGCCAAAAGCACAAGATGTGTATTCATAGGCTATTCTACCACTCAAAAAAGGTATAAGTGCTATGACCCCATCCGTAAGTGAACCCTAGTTTCAAGAAAGGTGAAGTTCATAGAAAACCAAGGTTACTTTGACAAGAAGCAAAATTGGGATAGTGTTAAAGACCTAGACGTTTCTTCTTCGGATAGAGCCGCCAGCTTAGAGTTCTTACTCAATCATCTTGGAAATCTGGCTCCAAGAGACTCTCATCAGAAGCAACCAAATCATCAGCCACAAGAAAGACCAAATTCTGAAAATAACGGTGAGGAAGAAACAAACAAATTGCAAAATGGTAATCAAGACCAAGCTCTTCATGAAGAAGAAGAACTAGGAGGAATAGAGCTAATGGTTAGTCAAGACCGTGAGAGTGAAGAAATTAGTGCTCCTCAGCTTTCTTCATGCCATCTTTCACTACGAATCTTGTATCGGTTAAAAGAGCCACTACTGATCTTGATACTTATGCTATCTTTGGGCCTAATAGTGTCCATTTTCAGGATATTAAGACCCGAAAGGTTCTTGGAGAAGAAAACTCAAAAGAACACTTATACATCTTAGAAGATTCTTCAAGCGATCGTACTTTATCAAGTTTTAATTTATGCTTAGCTAGTAGTTCTAATGCTGTATGGCATGCCAGATTAGAACATCCTCACTCGCGTGCCTTGGAAATAATATTACCTACTAATAGTTCGTTTAATAACTCGGTTTGTGAGTCTTGTATTTTAGGAAAACATTGTAAAAATGTATTTCCTAAGTCCTCTACCATATATGAAAAATGTTTTTATTTGGTCCACTCGGATGTATGGACTTCCCCATGTTTATCAAGAGATAATAATAAGTACTTTGTGACATTTATTGATGAAAAGTCCAAATACACTTGGATCACCTTAATGCCATCAAAAGATAGAATATTTGACGCTTTCATTAATTTTCAGAACTACATTACTAATCAATTCAAAAAAAATGTTAAGATACTTCGAACGGATAATGGAGGGGAATATACAAGCCACAAATTCAAAGAACACCTAGCTAAGCATGGAATAATCCACCAAACGAGCTGCCAATACACACCTCAACAAAATGGTGTAGCTGAAAGAAAGAATAGGCATCTCATGGACGTAGCTATAGCTAAGATGTTCCCTTCCAACCTACCAAGAGACTTCTAGGGAGATGATGTCATGACGGCTTGCATTCTTATCGATCAAATTCCAACAAGAGTCCAAATGGACGTCACTCCCTTTGAAGTTTTAAATCACAATAAACCCTTTATCAATCACTTACGAGTTCTTGGGTGTTTGTGTTTTGTATTTTTCCCAGGTACTCATAGGGACAAAACTAGAAGCCAAAAGCACAAGATGTGTATTCATAGGCTATTCTACCACTCAAAAGGGGTATAAGTACTATGACCCCATCCAGAAATGAACCCTGGTTTCAAGAAAGGTGAAGTTCATAGAAAACCAAGGTTACTTTGACAAGAAGCAAAATTGGGATAGTGTTAAAGACCTAGACTGTTCTTCTTCAGATAGAGCCGCCAGCTTAGAGTTCTTACTCAATCATCTGGGAAATCTGGCTCCAAGAGACTCTCATCAGAAGCAACCAGATCATCAGCCACAAGAAAGACCAAATTCTGAATATAACAGTGAGGAAGAAACAAACAACTTGGATAATGGTAATCAAGACCAAGCTCTTCATGAAGAAGAAGAAATAGGAGGAATGGACCCAATAGTTAGTCAAGACCGTGAGAGTGAAGAAATTAGTGCTCCTTAACTTTCTTCATGCCATCTTTCACTACGAATCTTGTATCGGTTAAAAGAGCCACTACTGATCTTGATGCTTATGCTATCTTTGGGCCTAATAGTTTCCATTTTCAGGATATTAAGACCCGAAAGGTTCTTGGAGAAGGAAACTCAAAAGGACACTTATACATCTTAGAAGATTCTTCAAGCGATTGTACTTTATCAAGTTTTAATTCATGCTTAGCTAGTAGTTCTAATGCAGTATGGCATGCCAGATTAGGACATCCTCACTCGCGTGCCTTGGAAATAATATTACCTACTAATAGTACGTTTAATAACTCGGTTTGTGAGTCTTGTATTTTAGGAAAACATTGTAAAAATGTATTTCCTAAGTCCTCTACCATATATGAAAAATGTTTTGATTTGGTCAACTCGGATGTATGGACTTCCCTATGTTTATCAAGAGATAATAATAAGTACTTTGTGACATTTATTGATGAAAAGTCCAAATACACTTGGATCACCTTAATGCCATCTAAAGATTGAATATTTGACGCTTTCATTAATTTTCAGAACTACATTACTAATCAATTCAAAACAAATGTTAAGATACTTCGAACGGATAATGGAGGGGAATATACAAGCCACAAATTCAAAGAACACCTAGCTAAGCATGGAATAATCCACCAAACGAGCTGCCAATACACACCTCAACAAAATGGTGTAGCTGAAAGAAAGAATAGGCATCTCATGGACGTAGCTATAGCTAAGATGTTCCCTTCCAACCTACCAAGAGACTTCTAGGGAGATAAAGTCATGACGGCTTGCAATCTTATCGATCAAATTCCAACAAGAGTCCAAAAGGCCGTCACTCCCTTTGAAGTTTTAAATCACAATAAACCCTTTATCAATCACTTACGAGTTCTTGGGTGTTTGTATTTTGTATTTGTCCCAGGTACTCAGAGGGACAAAACTAGAAGCCAAAAGCACAAGATGTGTATTCATAGGCTATTCTACCACTTAAAAGGGGTATAAGTGCTATGACCCCATCCAGAAATGAACCCTGGTTTCAAGAAAGGTGAAGTTCATAGAAAACCAAGGTTACTTTGACAAGAAGCAAAATTGGGATAGTGTTAAAGACCTAGACTGTTCTTCTTCAGATAGAGCCGCCAGCTTAGAGTTCTTACTCAATCATCTGGGAAATCTGGCTCCAAGAAACTCTCATCAGAAGCAACCAGATCATCAGCCAAAAGAAAGACCAAATTCTGAATATAACAGTGAGGAAGAAACAAACAACTTGGATAATGGTAATCAAGACCAAGCTCTTCATGAAGAAGAAGAAATAGGAGGAATGGACCCAATAGTTAGTCAAGACCGTGAGAGTGAAGAAATTAGTGCTCCTTAACTTTCTTCATGACATCTTTCACTACGAATCTTGTATCGGTTAAAAGAGCCACTACTGATCTTGATGCTTATGCTATCTTTGGGCCTAATAGTTTCCATTTTCAGGATATTAAGACCCGAGAGGTTCTTGGAGAAGGAAACTCAAAAGGACACTTATACATCTTAGAAGATTCTTCAAGCGATCGTACTTTATCAAGTTTTAATTCATGCTTAGCTAGTAGTTCTAATGCAGTATGGCATGCCAGATTAGGACATCCTCACTCGCGTGCCTTGGAAATAATATTACCTACTAATAGTACGTTTAATAACTCGGTTTGTGAGTCTTGTATTTTAGGAAAACATTGTAAAAATGTATTTCCTAAGTCCTCTACCATATATGAAAAATGTTTTGATTTGGTCAACTCGGATGTATGGACTTCCCCATGTTTATCAAAAGATAATAATAAGTACTTTGTGACATATATGATGAAAAGTCCAAATACACTTGGATCACCTTAATGCCATCTAAAGATTGAATATTTGACGCTTTCATTAATTTTCAGAACTACATTACTAATCAATTCAAAAAAAATGTTAAGATACTTCGAACGGATAATGGAGGGGAATATACAAGCCACAAATTCAAAGAACACCTAGCTAAGCATGGAATAATCCACCAAACGAGCTGCCAATACACACCTCAATAAAATGGTGTAGCTGAAAGAAAGAATAGGCATCTCATGGACGTAGCTATAGCTAAGATGTTCCCTTCCAACCTACCAAGAGACTTCTAGGGAGATGAAGTCATGACGGCTTGCAATATTATCGATCAAATTCCAACAAGAGTCCAAAAGGACGTCACTCCCTTTGAAGTTTTAAATCACAATAAACCCTTTATCAATCACTTACGAGTTCTTGGGTGTTTGTGTTTTGTATTTGTCCCAGGTACTCATAGGGACAAAACTAGAAGCCAAAAGCACAAGATGTGTATTCATAGGCTATTCTACCACTAAAAAGGGGTATAAGTACTATGACCCCATCCAGAAATGAACCCTGGTTTCAAGAAAGGTGAAGTTCATAGAAAACCAAGGTTACTTTGACAAGAAACAAAATTGGGATAGTGTTAAAGACCTAGACTGTTCTTCTTCAGATAGAGCCGCCAGCTTAGAGTTCTTACTCAATCATCTAGGAAATCTTGCTCCAAGAGACTCTCATCAGAAGCAACCAGATCATCAGCCACAAGAAAGACCAAATTCTGAATATAACAGTGAGGAAGAAACAAACAACTTGGATAATGGTAATCAAGATCAAGCTCTTCATGAAGAAGAAGAAATAGGAGGAATGGACCCAATATTTAGTCAAGACCGTGAGAGGGAAGAAGTTAGTGCTCCTTAACTTTATTCATGCCATCTTTCACTACGAATCTTGTATCGGTTAAAAGAGCCACTACTAATCTTGATGCTTATGCTATCTTTGGGCCTAATAGTTTCCATTTTCAGGATATTAAGACCCGAAAGGTTCTTGGAGAAGGAAACTCAAAAGGACACTTATACATCTTAGAAGATTCTTCAAGCGATCGTACTTTATCAAGTTTTAATTCATGCTTAGCTAGTAGTTCTAATGCAGTATGGCATGCCAGATTAGGACATCCTCACTCGCGTGCCTTGGAAATAATATTACCTACTAATAGTACGTTTAATAACTCGGTTTGTGAGTCTTGTATTTTAGGAAAACATTGTAAAAATGTATTTCCTAAGTCCTCTACCATATATGAAAAATGTTTTGATTTGGTCAACTCGGATGTATGGACTTCCCCATGTTTATCAAAAGATAATAATAAGTACTTTGTGACATATATGATGAAAAGTCCAAATACACTTGGATCACCTTAATGCCATCTAAAGATTGAATATTTGACGCTTTCATTAATTTTCAGAACTACATTACTAATCAATTCAAAAAAAATGTTAAGATACTTCGAACGGATAATGGAGGGGAATATACAAGCCACAAATTCAAAGAACACCTAGCTAAGCATGGAATAATCCACCAAACGAGCTGCCAATACACACCTCAATAAAATGGTGTAGCTGAAAGAAAGAATAGGCATCTCATGGACGTAGCTATAGCTAAGATGTTCCCTTCCAACCTACCAAGAGACTTCTAGGGAGATGAAGTCATGACGGCTTGCAATATTATCGATCAAATTCCAACAAGAGTCCAAAAGGACGTCACTCCCTTTGAAGTTTTAAATCACAATAAACCCTTTATCAATCACTTACGAGTTCTTGGGTGTTTGTGTTTTGTATTTGTCCCAGGTACTCATAGGGACAAAACTAGAAGCCAAAAGCACAAGATGTGTATTCATAGGCTATTCTACCACTAAAAAGGGGTATAAGTACTATGACCCCATCCAGAAATGAACCCTGGTTTCAAGAAAGGTGAAGTTCATAGAAAACCAAGGTTACTTTGACAAGAAACAAAATTGGGATAGTGTTAAAGACCTAGACTGTTCTTCTTCAGATAGAGCCGCCAGCTTAGAGTTCTTACTCAATCATCTAGGAAATCTTGCTCCAAGAGACTCTCATCAGAAGCAACCAGATCATCAGCCACAAGAAAGACCAAATTCTGAATATAACAGTGAGGAAGAAACAAACAACTTGGATAATGGTAATCAAGATCAAGCTCTTCATGAAGAAGAAGAAATAGGAGGAATGGACCCAATATTTAGTCAAGACCGTGAGAGGGAAGAAGTTAGTGCTCCTTAACTTTATTCATGCCATCTTTCACTACGAATCTTGTATCGGTTAAAAGAGCCACTACTAATCTTGATGCTTATGCTATCTTTGGGCCTAATAGTTTCCATTTTCAGGATATTAAGACCCGAAAGGTTCTTGGAGAAGGAAACTCAAAAGGACACTTATACATCTTAGAAGATTCTTCAAGCGATCGTACTTTATCAAGTTTTAATTCATGCTTAGCTAGTAGTTCTAATGCAGTATGGCATGCCAGATTAGGACATCCTCACTCGCGTGCCTTGGAAATAATATTACCTACTAATAGTACGTTTAATAACTCGGTTTGTGAGTCTTGTATTTTAGGAAAACATTGTAAAAATGTATTTCCTAAGTCCTCTACCATATATGAAAAATGTTTTGATTTGGTCAACTCGGATGTATGGACTTCCCCATGTTTATCAAAAGATAATAATAAGTACTTTGTGACATATATGATGAAAAGTCCAAATACACTTGGATCACCTTAATGCCATCTAAAGATTGAATATTTGACGCTTTCATTAATTTTCAGAACTACATTACTAATCAATTCAAAAAAAATGTTAAGATACTTCGAACGGATAATGGAGGGGAATAT
Source organism: Cardamine chenopodiifolia (assembly GCA_963922655.1). Lineage (NCBI taxonomy): Eukaryota > Viridiplantae > Streptophyta > Magnoliopsida > Brassicales > Brassicaceae > Cardamine > Cardamine chenopodiifolia. Next base: position 6,456,269 of record OZ000479.1, read on the forward strand.
ACAAGCCACAAATTCAAAGAACACCTAGCTAAGCATGGAATAATCCACCAAACGAGCTGCCAATACACACCTCAATAAAATGGTGTAGCTGAAAGAAAGAATAGGCATCTCATGGACGTAGCTATAGCTAAGATGTTCCCTTCCAACCTACCAAGAGACTTCTAGGGAGATGAAGTCATGACGGCTTGCAATATTATCGATCAAATTCCAACAAGAGTCCAAAAGGACGTCACTCCCTTTGAAGTTTTAAATCACAATAAACCCTTTATCAATCACTTACGAGTTCTTGGGTGTTTGTGTTTTGTATTTGTCCCAGATACTCATAGGGACAAAACTAGAAGCCAAAAGCACAAGATGTGTATTCATAGGCTATTCTACCACTAAAAAGGGGTATAAGTACTATGACCCCATCCAGAAATGAACCCTGGTTTCAAGAAAGGTGAAGTTCATAGAAAACCAAGGTTACTTTGACAAGAAACAAAATTGGGATAGTGTTAAAGACCTAGACTGTTCTTCTTCAGATAGAGCCGCCAGCTTAGAGTTCTTACTCAATCATCTAGGAAATCTTGCTCCAAGAGACTCTCATCAGAAGCAACCAGATCATCAGCCACAAGAAAGACCAAATTCTGAATATAACAGTGAGGAAGAAACAAACAACTTGGATAATGGTAATCAAGATCAAGCTCTTCATGAAGAAGAAGAAATAGGAGGAATGGACCCAATATTTAGTCAAGACCGTGAGAGGGAAGAAGTTAGTGCTCCTTAACTTTATTCATGCCATCTTTCACTACGAATCTTGTATCGGTTAAAAGAGCCACTACTAATCTTGATGCTTATGCTATCTTTGGGCCTAATAGTTTCCATTTTCAGGATATTAAGACCCGAAAGGTTCTTGGAGAAGGAAACTCAAAAGGACACTTATACATCTTAGAAGATTCTTCAAGCGATCGTACTTTATCAAGTTTTAATTCATGCTTAGCTAGTAGTTCTAATGCAGTATGGCATGCCAGATTAGGACATCCTCACTCGCGTGCCTTGGAAATAATATTACCTACTAATAGTACGTTTAATAACTCGGTTTGTGAGTCTTGTATTTTAGGAAAACATTGTAAAAATGTATTTCCTAAGTCCTCTACCATATATGAAAAATGTTTTGATTTGGTCAACTCGGATGTATGGACTTCCCCATGTTTATCAAGAGATAATAATAAGTACTTTGTGACATTTATTGATGAAAAGTCCAAATACACTTGGATCACCTTAATGCCATCTAAAGATTGAATATTTGACGCTTTCATTAATTTTCAGAACTACATTACTAATCAATTCAAAACAAATGTTAAGATACTTCGAACGGATAATGGAGGGGAATATACAAGCCACAAATTCAAAGAACACCTAGCTAAGCATGGAATAATCCACCAAACGAGCTGCCAATACACACCTCAACAAAATGGTGTAGCTGAAAGAAAGAATAGGCATCTCATGGACGTAGCTATAGCTAAGATGTTCCCTTCCAACCTACCAAGAGACTTCTAGGGAGATAAAGTCATGACGGCTTGCAATCTTATCGATCAAATTCCAACAAGAGTCCAAAAGACCGTCACTCCCTTTGAAGTTTTAAATCACAATAAACCCTTTATCAATCACTTACGAGTTCTTGGGTGTTTGTATTTTGTATTTGTCCCAGGTACTCAGAGGGACAAAACTAGAAGCCAAAAGCACAAGATGTGTATTCATAGGCTATTCTACAACTTAAAAGTGGTATAAGTGCTATGACCCCATCCAGAAATGAACCCTGGTTTCAAGAAAGGTGAAGTTCATAGAAAACCAAGGTTACTTTGACAAGAAGCAAAATTGGGATAGTGTTAAAGACCTAGACTCTTCTTCTTCAGATAGAGCCACCAGCTTAGAGTTCTTACTCAATCATCTGGGAAATCTGGCTCCAAGAAACTCTGATCAGAAGCAACCATATCATCAGACACAAGAAAGACCAAATTCTGAATATAACAGTGAGGAAGAAACAAACAACTTGGATAATGGTAATCAAGACCAAGCTCTTCATGAAGAAGAAGACATAGGAGGAATGGACCCAATGGTTAGTCAACACCGTGAGAGTGAAGAAATTAATGCTCCTCAGCTTTCTTCATGCCATCTTTCACTACGAATCTTGTATCGGTTAAAAGAGCCACTACTGATCTTGATGCTTATGCTATCTTTGGGCCTAATAGTTTCCATTTTCAGGATATTAAGACCCGAAAGGTTCTTGGAGAAGGAAACTCAGTAGGACACTTATACATCTTAGAAGATTCTTCAAGCGATCGTACTTTATCAAGTTTTAATTCATGCTTAGCTAGTAGTTCTAATGCAGTATGGCACGCCAGATTAGGACATCCTCACTCGCGTGCCTTGGAAATAATATTACCTACTAATATTTCGTTTAATAACTCGGTTTGCCTAATATTGCCTAATATTTCGTTTAATAACTCGGTTTTTGAGTCTTGTATTTTAGGAAAACATTGTAAAAATGTATTTCCTAAGTCCTCTCCCATATATGAAAAATGTTTTGATTTGGTCCACTCGGATGTATGGACTTCCCCATGTTTATCAAGAGATAATAATAAGTACTTTGTGACATTTATTGATGAAAAGTCCAAATACACTTGGATCACCTTAATGCCATCTAAAGATAGAATATTTGACGCTTTCATTAATTCTCAGAACTACATTACTAATCAATTCATAACAAATGTTAAGGTACTTCGAACGGATAATAAAGGGGAATATACAAGCCACAAATTCAAAGAACACCTAGCTAGGCATGGAATAATCAACCAAACGAGCTGCCCAAACACACCTCAACAAAATGGTGTAGCTGAAAGGAAGAATAGGCATTTCATGGATGTATCTATAGCTATGATGTTCCCTTCCAACCTACCAAGAGACTTTTGGTGAGATGAAGTCATGATGGCTTGCTATCTTATCGATCGAATTCCAACAAGAGTCCAAAAGGACGTCTCTCCCTTTGAAATTTTAAATCACAATAAACCCTTTATCAATCACTTACGTGTGCTTGGGTGTTTGTGTTTTGTATTTGTCCCAGATACTCAGAGGGACAAACAAACTAGGATAATGGTAATCAAGACAAAGCTCATCAAAACAAATGTTAAGGTACTTCGAACGGATAATTGAGGGGAATATACTAGCCACATATTCAAAGAACACCTAGCTAAGCATGGAATAATCCACCGAACGAGCTGCCAATACACACCTCAACAAAATGGTGTGGTTCAAAAAGAAAGAATAGGCATCTAATGAAAGTAGCTAGAGCTATAATGTTCCATTCCAACCTACCAAGAAACTTCTGGGGAGATGCAGTCATGACGGCTTGCTATCTTATGAACCGAATTCCAACAAGAGTCATAAAGGACGTCTCTTCTTTTGAATTTTTAAATCACAATAAACCCTTTATCAATCAGTTACGAGTTCTTGGGTGTTTGTGTTTTGTACTCGTCGCAGGTACTCAGAGGGAAAAAACTAGAAGCCAAAAGCACAAGATGTGTATTCATAGGCTATTCTACCACTCAAAAGGGGTATAAGTGCTATGACCCCATCCAGAAATGAACCCTGGTTTCAAGAAAGGTAAAGTTCATAGAAAACAAAGGTTACTTTGACAAGAAGCAAAATTGGGATAGTGTTAAAGACCTAGCCCATTCTCCTTCAGTTAGAGATGCCAGCTTAGAGTTCTAACTTAATCATATGGGAAATTTGGCTCTACTAGACTCTCATCAAGAGCAACCAGATCATCAGCCACAAGAAATACCAAATTCTGAAAATAACAGTGAGGAAGAAACAAACAACTTGGATAATGGTAATCAAGACAAATCGCATCATGAAGAAGAAGAAATAGGAGGAATGGAGCCAATGGTTAGTCAAGACCATGAGAGTGAAGAAATTAGTGCTCCTCAAATCTTGTATGCCCTCTTTCACTTCGAATCTTGTATCGGTTAAGAGAGCCACTACTGATCTTGATGCTAGAGCTGTGATGTTCCATTCCAACCTACCAAGAAACTTCTGGGGAGATGAAGTCATGACAGCTTGCTATCTTATCGACCGAATTCCAACAAGAGTCTTAAAGGATGTCTCTCCCTTTGAAGTTTTAAATCACAATAAACCCTTTATCAATCACTTACGAGTTCTTGGGTGTTTGTGTTTTGTATTTGTCCCAGGTACTCAGAGGGACAAAACTATTGAAGAGAACGAGAAGATAGCGTGTGTGGGAAGGCTAGACACAAGGGTGAGCAAACGCAAAGGAGAAGAGATAACTAGCCGTTGGAAAGGAATTGGAGGCAAGGAATCTTGGTTGAAACAAGGCCAGGTCAGAAAGTCAAAGGCTAGAGAGAAACCATGCTAAGAACCAGTGAATAAATGCCAGCCCCTAATGCTCAGCCTAAAGGACCAAACTTGGAAGTCTCCCCAAAGTCTGTTTTGCCATTTTGGGCTAAGTGGAGCTTAGTAATTTACCTTGTGGATATTTCATTGTATTGGTTGTCTTTCTCTTTCATCTAGCTCGCCTATATCATGAAAAACACTTAGAAGAAATAAAATCAAGAGATTAAACTCGTTATTATCATCTAATTTCTTCTAATCCCTTTGAAATTCCTTGTTTTCGTTCATAAATCTCTTCTGTCTTTTAGTTTTATTTACCAGACATTTCTTTGGTAAAAACTATGGAGATGCAAAAGCAGATGATACTACCAGTTGTCTTCAAGGGAAACAACTACCTCTTGTGGTCAAGGACCACGAAGACAGCCTTGAGAAGTAGAGAACTGTGGGGATATGTGGAAATCTTGGAAGGAGCTGTTGAAGGAAGTGAAGCCGGTGATGGCGGTACAAAGGAGAGGAAATGGGAGCAAGTGGACCAACAAGTCCTTGCAGCACTTCAAAGCTCTCTTGAGCCATCAATATTGGCTGGTTACTCCTATTGTGAGACAGCCAAGGAGCTGTGGGAAACACTCAAAGGAGTGTATGGAGATATGTCAAATATCTCAAGGATTTTTGAAGTCAAGAAAGCCTTGAATGATCTTCAGCAAGAGGGGAAGGCATTCAAGGATCTGTTTGGAATGTTTAGAGTGTTGTGGGCAGAGCTGGAGATGCTTAGGCCGGCAACAAATGATCCCAAAGAGCTGAATGAGAGGAGAGAGCAAGACCAAGTATTTGGATTATTTCTCACACTCAATGATTCGTACAAGAGCGTCATTCAGCATATTTTGAGGTTTGACAAACTTCCAACTCTAAATGAAGTATGTCAAAAGATTGAAAAAGAAGAGGGAGCTAGATGCTTATTCAAGCCAACAAGTGAGATAGCGCATGTGGCGCAAAGAAACCAAAGCTATGGTGAAAGGAGGAACTTGGAATGTGAACATTGCAAGATGAGAGGGCACACAAAAGAAAAGTGTTGGACCCTTCACCCACATTTGAAGCCAGCAAGGCTGAGAGGAAGTAACCAAGGAGTTGGTCAGGGAACAAGGATTTATGCTGGAAGTGCAAGTGTAGGAGATGATGGCTTAGTGAGGAAATCGGACCTGGAAGCCCTCATCAAAAGCATCTCCAAACTAGCTTATTCTGGTAAGAACTACATAGCTTCTAAACTTGGTAAAAAGGTTATTGTAGACTCAGGTACAAGTCACCACATGATTAGAGATGGAGGTTTATTAGAAAATATAAAACCTCATGGTGGAATTGTTAGGATAGCTAATGATAAAGAAGTCCCCATAGAAGGAATTGGTGATTTGGAATTGTTTAGAAAAAACACTAAGGCTTTGTTTGTTTCCGAATTCACCACCAATCTGTTGTCGGTTCACAAGGCTACTCAAGAGCTGAATTGTAAAGTTATTTTTGGATCTAATGAAGTTCAGTTTCAGGACAATAATACTAAGGAAGTGATTGGAGAAGGAGGAGTTAAAGGTGGGCTGTATGTTTTGAATAAAGAGGAGCAAGATGCAGTGAAGTCTTGTGGTCTGAGTGAAGTTGGTTCAAGATCTTTATGGCACTCAAGGCTAGGTCACCCAAGCAACAAGGTACTCAGCATGATCTTGCCCAATATCACCGAAGACAATAAAGGATGTGAAGCTTGTGTGTTAGGCAAGCAATGTAGGAGTAGTTTTCCGGATTCCACAACTAAGTATGCTAAGTGCTTTGAGCTGATTCACTCTAATGTATGGACAGCTCCATGTATCTCCAAAGATCAATATAAGTATTTTGTCTCTTTTATTGATGAAAAGTCCAAGTATACGTGGGTGACACTCCTGAGTTCCAAGAGCTAAGTATTTGAATCCTTTGCCAAATTCTACAAGTATGTCGAAATACAATTTGAAACCAATACCAAAATTCTAAGAAGTGATAATAGGGGAGAATACCTGAGTAATCAGTTCAATAATTTGGTGGAAGAAAATGGAATAATGCACCAAACCTCATGTGCTTATACTCCTCAGCAAAATGGAGTATCAGAAAAGAAGAATAGGCATTTGTTGGAGGTAGCTAGAAGCATGCTGTTTGATCGGAAAGTTCCAAAAACCTTTTGGGAAGATGCCATAATGACAGCTTGTTATGTCATCAACCGGTTACCAACACCAAACCTAGACAACAAGTCCCCATATGAGGTGGTTAATGGAGTAAAGCCTAACATCAATCATCTTCGAGTATTTGGAAGTAAGTGTTATGTGCTTATCCCCAAGTCACAAAGAAGCAAGCTGGAGCCTAAAAGTATGAGATGTGTCTTTGTGGGATACTCAAATACCCAAAAGGGGTATAAGTGTTATAATCCAGAAACTAACAGGATTCATGTGTCAAGAGAAGTCCAATTTGAAGAGGAGAATGGATATTTTCAAAGTGAGAGTTGGAAAGACCTTAAGGAGATTGTTAGCTCAAGTCTGGATAGGGCACAAGTACTAAGGAGCATTTTAGTGAGTGAAGATGAACAAAGAGGAGGCACAGATGACTTGGAAACTTCTTCTAATAGGAGGGAAAATGAAGTAGAAGAAGGCAGAAATGAGTCTCAAAGCTCCGAGGAAAGTGATTCAGCACTCGGAGAATCAAATGGTACTAACAACCAACCAGAAGGAGAAGACTTAATCATAGACCCTGAGGAAGGTCTGATGCATGAGGAGGGTGAAGAAACCCAAGCACCAAAACCTATCTTAAGAAGGAGTCAGAGGAGAAAATTTGATCCGGAAAATTGGAAAAATACAAGGGTTTACTTCAATGGTTTATCTATGGTTCAACAAGACAACACAAGGACTGAGGCGTTGTTTAGTGTGAGTGGGGGATGTTCTGGGCATATGGCAGGCTTTGACCCTGATCCTATAGGCGACAGCATCTCTCCCTCATCTACTAAGCAACACAACTCACAAGAAGAAAATCTAGCTGTTACAAGCATAAGGTATCTCATTGAAGCCTATTATTCTACAATTCATTTACTGGATAAGGATCAAGCATTTTTCAGTGCAATTGATGAGCAAGTACCAACAACCTATGAAGAAGCTTGTAAAAAAAAAGTGTGGGTTGAGGCAATGGAAGAAGAAATTGCCTCAATGATCAGAAATAATACTTGAAGCAGGATGGAGTTGCCTAAGGGAAAGAAAACCGTGGGCTGTAGATGGGTCTATACTATTAAGTACAAGAGCACATGAGAGAGAGAGGTACAAAGCTCGGCTGGTGGCTAAGGGGTATACACAAGTCTACGGGGAAGACTACACCGAGACATTTGCACCGGTTGCCAAACTTCACTCAGTCCGAGTTCTCTTGTTAATTGCCATAAATCTCTCATGGGGGCTGTGGCAAATGGACGTAAAAAATGCATTCTTGCAAGGAGACTTAAAAGAAGAAGTTTACATGGCAGCTCCTCAAGCATATGACCAGAAGCAAGGCCAAGTGTGTAAACTAAGAAAGACAATTTATGGTCTCAAGCAGTCCCCAAGAGCTTGGTACCAAAGATTAAGTGGCTGCCTTGAAGAGGAGAAGTTTACAAAATCAGAAGCTGATCACTCTCTATTCACCAAACGAGGAGAGAAAGGGATCGTGGTGATTTTGATTTATGTTGATGACATTATAATCACTGGTAATGATGAAGAGGGCATTCTAAAGACCAAGGAACTCTTGAAAAAATCATTTGACATAAAGGATTTAGGGGAGTTGAAATATTTCCTTGGAATTGAAATGATGAGATCGGAGGAATGGATGTTTATCTCTCAAAGAAAGTATGCTCTGGATCTCTTAACCGAGACTGGAAAGCTTGGAGGAAGGCCTGCCAAGACTCCTATTGAAGACGGGTACCAAGATGTACCTGAGGGGGAGCTATGGGGTGATGTGAAACAATACCAAAGACTAGTGGGAAAATTAATCTACTTGACTATCACCCGTCCGGACATTAGTTTTGCAGTGAATCGTGTAAGTCAACATATGCAAGCTCCAAGAGTGCATCATTGGAATATGGTAGAGAGAATACTGAGGTATCTCAAACAGAGTCCCGGGAAGGGAGTGTGGCTTAAGTGTTGTAGAAACACCGAGCTGGTAGGCTACTGTGATGCAGACTGGGGAGGTGATAAAATGGATAGAAAGTCCACTACTGGATATTGTACATTCGTTGGAGGTAATCTAGTGACTTGGAGAAGTAAGAAACAAAAGGTAACAGCCTTATCAAGTGTAGAGGCTGAGTACCGGGCAATGAAAGAAGTAACAAAAGAGCTGATCTGGTTGAAAGCTTTGCTTGGAGATCTTGGAATACATGAGAGTAAACCAACAACTCTCTATTGCGATAACCAAGCAGCCATACACATTACTTCTAATCCAGTTTTTCATGAGCAAACAAAACACATCGAGATAGACTGCCATTTTGTTCGAGAGAAAATTCAAGGAGGAGTTGTGATTCCAAGATTCATCAAGAGTGAAGAACAAGTGGCAGATATCTTCACCAAGGCAACCACATCGCAAGTCAGCAACTATATACAGTCCAAAGTTGGCTTCATAGATCCCTACCAACCAGCCTTGAGGGGGAGTGTTGAAGAGAACGAGATGATAGCGTGTGTGGGAAGGCTAGACACAAGGGTGAGCAAACGCAAAGGAGAAGAGATAACTAGCCGTTGGAAAGGAATTGGAGGCAAGGAATCTTGGTTGAAACAAGACCAAGTCAGAAAGTCAAAGGCTAGAGAGAAACCATGCTAAGAACCAGTGAATAAATGCCAGCCCCTAATGCTCAGCCTAAAGGAGCAAACTTGGAAGTCTCCCCAAAGTCTGTTTTGCCATTTTGGGCTAAGTGGAGCTTAGTAATTTACCTTGTGGATATTTCATTGTATTGGCCGTATTTCTCTTTCATCTAGCTCGCCTATATCATGAAAAACACTTAGAAGAAATAAAATCAAGAGATTAAAAATCAAACAACTCTACTTATTTTCTCTCTCACTTATCTGATCCTTCTCTAATTTCTCTTAATTATTGATTATACTCTCTAAATTCTACAAAAACTAGAATCCAAGAGCATAAGATGTGTATTCATAGGCTATTCTACCACTCAAAAGGGGTATAAGTGCTATGACCCCATCCGGAAGTGTACCTTGGTTTCAAGAAACGTGAAGTTCATAGAAAACCAAGGTTACTTTGACAAGAAGCAAAATTGGGATAGTGTTAAAGACCTAGCCCGTTCTCCTTCAGATAGAGCCGCCAACTTAGAGTTCTAACTCAATCATCTGGGAAATCTGACTCTAAGAGACTCTCATCAAGAGCAACCAGATCATCACCCACAAGAAAGACCAAGTTCTGAAAATAACAGTGAGGAAGAAACAAACAACTTGGATAATGGTAATCAAGACAAAGCTCATCAAAACAAATGTTAAGGTACTTCGAACGGATAATGGAGGGGAATATACAAGCCACAAATTCAAAGAACACCTAGCTAAGCATGGAATAATCCAACAAACGAGCTGCCCATACACACCTCTACAAAATGGTGTAGCCGAAAGAAAGAATAGGCATCTCATGGAAGTAGCTATAGCTATGATGTTCCCTTCCAACCTACCAAGAGACTTCTTGGGAGATGAAGTCATGACGGCTTGCAATCTTATCGATCGAATTCGAACAAGAGTCCAAAAGGACGTCTCTCCCTTTGAAGTTTTAAATTGCAATAAACCCTTTATCAATCACTTAAGAGTTCTTGGGTGTTTGTGTTTTGTATTTGTCCCAGATACTCAGAGGGACAAAACTAGAAGCCAAAAGCACAAGATGTGTATTCATAGGCTATTCTACCACTCAAAAGGGGTATAAATGCTATGACCCCAACCGGAAGTGAACCCTGGTTTCAAGAGAAGTGAAGTTCATAGAAAACCAAGGTTTCTTTGACAAGAAGCAAAATTGGGATAGTGTTAAAGACCTAGCCCTTTCTCCTTCAGATAGAGCCACCAGCTTAGAGTTCTTACTCACTCATCTGGAAATCCGGCTCCAAGAGACACTCATCAAAAGCAACCAGATCATCAGCCACAAGAAAGACCAAATTTTGAAAATAACAGTGAGAAAGAAACAAACAACTTGGATAATGGTAATCAAGACCAAGCTCTTCATGAAGAAGAAGAAATAGGAGGAATGGAGCTAATGGTTAGTCAAGACTGTGAGAGTGAAGAAATTAGTGCTCCTCAGCTTTCTACATGCCATCTTTCACTTTGAATCTTGTATCGGTTAAAAGAGCCACTACTGATCTTGATGCTTATGCTATCTTTGGGCCTAATAGTTTCCATTTTCAGGATATTAAGACCCGAAAGGTTCTTGGAGAAGGAAACACAAAAGGAGACTTATACATCTTAGAAGATTCTTCAAGCAATCCTACTTTATCAAGTTTTAATCCATGCTTAGCTAGTAGTTCTAATGCAATATGGCAAGCTAGATTGGGACATTGTCACTCGCGTGCCTTGGAAATAATATTGCCTAATATTTCGTTTAATAACTCGGTTTGTGAGTCTTGTATTTTAGGAAAACATTGTAAAAATGTATTTCCTAAGTCCTCTACCATATATGAAAAATGTTTTGATTTGGTCCACTCGAATGTATGGACTTCCCCAGGTTTATCAAGAGATAATAATATGTATTTTTTGTCATTTATTGATGAAAAGTGGAAATACACTTGGATCACCTTAATGCCATCTAAATATAGTGGATTTGATGCTTTCATTAATTTTCAGGAACTACATTACTAATCAATTCAAAACAAATGTTAAGGTACTTCGAACGGATAATGGAGGGGAATATACAAGCCACAAATTACAAGTACACCGAGCTAAGCATGGAATAATCAACTAAACGAGCTGCCCATACACATCTTTACAAAATGGTGTAGTTGAAAGAAAGAATAGGCATCTCATGAAAGTAGTTATTGATCAAGAAGACAAGCCAGGCCTTGCAAGACCAAAACAACCCGACCGTAGGGATTTTGTACGGACTTGTACTGATTGTACGGACCGTGCAAAATCCGGGATTCTCCAAAATGTCTCCAAACATCCTAAAAAGAAGAAACAAGAATGTGCAAAACTCGGGATAAAGTATTTTCATGATTTGGGGATCGTGCAAAACTCGGGTGCAAAAGGACATGGATATAGCTGGCAATGAATCTAGCCAAAGGAGTGTCCAAATGCAACCTTATCCAACTGGTCAAAGCAAGGAGGGCTGGAGCAAGGCTGGCAATCTTATCCACATGGTCATAAAGAGCCTCCAAGACTAAGCTCTCATTGGTAGTTTGAATTAAAGCATTCCCATTGGTTGTTGAATTTTTTAGAAAACCCTAGATTTTTCTCTATAAATGTAATACCTCATTATCAATGAAATGTTAGACCCTTTGGGGTCCCATTCTCTCATTCTCCATGAAATCTCTCTCATTTTATTCTCCTTAGTCTCATTTACATGCTTATTCTCTTAGTTCATACTTGCATATTTTCTATGTCATTTACATTATTCTCTCATGTTTAATCTCTCTAATTCTAACATGGTATCAGAGCATTAAGGTCCTTAAATGTCTCCTTAATCTCATTCTTCTTATTCTTTCATTTTCATACACTTTGTTAGCCTCTTTGACTCTGAGAGTTATTCCTCAAAACCATTGGTTCTTGAGTTGTGAAAGTTGCTAACTTAGTGTTTATAGTGACAATGAAGAGTAATAAATGGGGGCTGTAGTGAAAAACTACATAATAAGGGAGATTAAAGGCTGCCTTATTTGCTTATTCATGGATTCTTCTAGTGCTTCCATTTTTGGAAATGAATACACTTAGAACCATGATTTGCTGGTGCCTCATTCTATAATCTATTCTTTTTTCTAAGTCCCATTTTCATCTCCAAGTCATTTCTTGATTTTAAAGCTCAAACCACAATTTTTACAAAACTAAAACCTTGGATTGTAGTTTTCTTTCTTATGGAATGAAGAGATACGTAAGTCCTTTGTATTTTATGTTTTTGAGTTGTTTTTAGTGGTTTGAAGCAATTTCAATTAGTGAACCATGATTAAAATTGCTTGATTCTTATGGATTGAAACATATTTAATCAAGTTGTATCCGGGTTTTAAAGGTAGAGAACCTTGGTAAAACTTTTCTCTTATGAGTTTAAGTATAAAACCTTGATGAATCTTAATCCTTGTTTTATGGGAAGAGAACTTTGGTAAAGCTATGTTTCCATAAGCATAAGCATAAAGCCATGTTGAATCCAAGTCCCATTTTTCTTTAAAAGAGAAGAGAACCTTGGTAAAGCTATGTTATTATGAGCATAAGCACAAAGCCTTGATGAATCCAAATCTCTTTGTTTTCAAATTACCAAAGAAAGAGAACCTCGTTGAATCCAAAAGATAGAGAACCTTGATGAATCCAAATCTTTTGGTAGAAAATCTTGGACAACTTTCAAACATTTTTGAGTCCTAGGTTATTTTTTCAATTTTTCTTAAATATTCTTATTGGATACCAATCTCTTCTGTATTTGTTTGTTTGGGAAGAGTGTTTTAAGGAATCCTTGTTTGTTCTATTTAAGAAAAAAAAGAAAGGGAGGGTAGTGAACTTTGTTGAATCCAAAGCTAGGGAACCGAGATGGATCCAAATCCAAAGTTGGATGAGAGCCTCGTTGAAACTCGAATGCTGGAGAACCTTGAGTGAATCCAAACCCTTAGAAACCAAAAGAAATGAACCATGGCCTATTTTGCTCATTGGAGTTAAAATTGAGAAGGCATGATGAATCCAAATTCTTTTGGGTTAAATGAGGTGAACCATGATCTGATTTACTCCTTGGAGTTAAAATCAAGAAGGCATGATGAATCCAAGTTTTCAAAAACTTTGGACCTCTAGTAATTCTCAAGTCCTTGGAAAATTTTCAAAAATAAAATAAAAAAGGATGAATCTTAGTCAGTTTTCTTTCTTATGAATGAAAAACAATTAATGACATTGATTCATCCGGTTTTGTTTTCTCAAAAAGATAGGCTTTGGTTTGAAGTTTTCCATTCTTGTTAAACAAGTGGATAATTCCAAAGACCATTGCTAGAATTCAATCTCTCAAATGAGAGGAAAAGTCCTTTATGGTGAAGAGCCATGAAGAGAAAAAAAAATCCCAACCACTAACCTTTTTTTTCTTCTTCTTAGGAATGGAAGAATGTGAGTGGTGGAAGAAGAGGTCGAATCTCAAGAAGATCGACCAATAAAAAAAAAAACAAAAAAAAAGATTCAACAAATCACTATCCTAACCGGTTTAGCATAAAGGGCTACTCTCTAAACACTAATCTTTTCCAATATACTTAGTTAGGGCTGGGCAAAAAAACCGTACCCGCATATCTGAACCGATAAGACGTACCCGAACCCGTTCCGTATCTAACCAAATTATTCCATTGGGTACGAGATCTCTAAACCCGAAAACCCGAACCCGAACCCGTTCCGAACCCGAAAACCCGAAAGCGCATCCGAAATACATAATTACCCATAAAAAAATACATAACTATCCATAAGAAAATACCCTAATTCGAGGACTCGATCCTATAAATGTGGAATTTTTTACGTATAATATACACAAATCGAGCCGAATGCAAACCAAAAAATTTAAAAAACCCAAAAACCAGAAGAAACCCCGAAAAATCCCAGAATCAGACCCGAAAACCAAAAAAAACCCAAAAAACATGAAAACTTGACTTGTACCCGACCCGTACCCGAACCGTACTCGACCCAAAAACCCAAAAACCCGAAAAACCCCAAAAAAACAAAAAAAATCCGAAAACCCAAAAAACCCGACCCGAACCCGATCCGAAAACACGAAAAAAACATGAAAAACCTAAAAAATCTGAACCCGAACCTGAACCGAATCAATACCTGAATTTTTTTGATTTTTTTCGGGTATCAAATCTTGTACCCGAACCCGACCCGAACCCGAACCTGAAACTTTTTACCCGAACCGAAACCCGAACCCAAAAAATTATTCCATTGGGTATGAACTTCCTATACCCGAATACCCGAACCCGATAGGGTTTTACCCGAACCCGATACCCGATTGCCCACCCCTATACTTAGTGTACCAATTATTGTTTAATTTTGTTTCTTTAGTTTCTCTTATTTGCAATCTATCTTTCATCTAAACTTCCTTATCCCTCACGTTGAGTACTTTAAAATTTTAAATCTCATGATGAAGGTTTAGAGGAGGAAAGCGTGAATATTCTAACGGGGAAGTATTAGATGATGAATAGGTCAAATGAAGATTAAATGAAGTAAAGAAGTATGATTGGTGACACAAGGATGTTGTGGGAGTTAGTGTTCATTTGGTACCGATTTGAAGTGTTCATCTTTTACGTTTCAAGCTTGTCTTTCGGAGTCCCTCCAACCAAGGTTGAGGGGGAGAAAGAACCAAAAAGAAGGCGAAGGATGCCAAAGAAGAAGGAAAAGAAAAATGATGTCAAAGAAGGCAAGAATCTTCAAGCAAACCAAGCCGAGTTGAGACTAGACCGCACCGCACTAAAAGATGTTGAAGGTTTCTGCTCACTCGTGGACAAGTTGATAGAGGGGCCACACCATTGGAAACAAGTTGTAGGTTCGTGCTCACTTGTGGACGAGTTGATAGAGGGACCGCATCATAGGAGACAAATTGTCCCACTAGAAGATGGACCACTTTACTAGAGATCAAAACCGGGTCACTTGCAAAGACAAGCTCGCAAAGACAAGGGCAACGGTTGAGACAAAGCAAGGAGGCATGCGAGTTGGAAACGAAGCTATGGCATCTCCATCACCATGAACAGAACCAAGCTGTATGGATCATACTAACCTTAAGGATGGTTTATCTTTCGGAAGTAAGGGAAATAAGAAGATAAAATCAGAGCATACACAAGTGGTGCTCCTTAGCCCAATAAATCAACAAAGAGGAAGAAACCACCATCCAAAGGAATCAGGTTGTTTATATCCTCTCTCTCCATTAAAATTCTCTATGCAAAGTGTGATCATTTCTACCATTAAAATTGGAGTAAATTGATACACTTTGTTTGTCAATTTTTTCTTGCAAGGAACAATGTGCATAAAGGACTTCAAACCCAAAAGATCGTCTTTCCTTATTCTCAAGCCGATCGTGAAGGGGAGCATTGATCAAGATTTGGAATCCACAAATGGTGAACCTAAGAAGGATGACCCGAGAACTAAGACTCAAGCGTGGTGAACCCAAGAGGAAGATCGAAGTGATTACCAAAGAATGAAATCAACAAATCCTTGCAAGACTACAACAAGTGAAGATTAAGTGGTGACATTCTTCACAAAGGTTACAAGACCTTTTCATGCCCTTGGTCAAAGGTCCCTTAGATCCGTGAAGGCCATACTCTTTTTCCCTTATAAGGTTTTGTCCCAAGGGGTTTTCCTTATAAGGTTTTTAATGAGGTGGCACTTACGGTCACTCCAAACTTAGCCTCCATTCTCGAGTTCACTATGGCTAAGTTTGAGGGGGAGTATTGATCAAGAAGACAAGCCAGGCCTTGCAAGACCAAACCAACCCGACCGTACGGATTTTGTACAGACTTGTACGGATTTTGTACGGGCTTGTACGGATTGTATGGACCGTGCAAAATCCAGGATTCCCCAAAATGTCTCCAAACATCCTAAAAAGAAGAAACAAGAATGTGCAAAACTCGGGATAAAGTATTTTCATGATTTGGGGATCGTGCAAAACTCGGGTGCAAAAGGACATGGATATAGCTGGCAATGAATCTAGAGCAAGGAGGGCTGGAGCAAGGCTGGCAATCTTATCCACATGGTCATAAAGAGCCTCCAAGACTAAGCTCTCATTGGTAGTTTGAATTAAAGCATTCCCATTGGTTGTTGAATTTTTTAGAAAACCCTAGATTTTTCTCTATAAATGTAATGCCTCATTATCAATGAAATATTAAACCCTTTGGGGTCCCATTCTCTCATTCTCCATGAAATCTCTCTCATTTTATTCTCCTTAGTCTCATTTACATGCTTATTCTCTTAGTTCATTCTTGCATATTCTCCATGTCATTTACATTATTCTCTCATGTTTAATCTCTCTAATTCTAACAGTAGCTAGAGCTATGATGTCCCTTTCCAACCTACCAAGAAACTTCTGGGGAGATGCAATCATGACGGCTTGCCATCTTATCAACCGAATTCCGACAAGAGTCATAAAGGACGTCTCTTCCTTTGAAGTTTTAAATCACAATAAACCCTTTATCAATCAGTTACGAGTTCTTGGGTGTTTGTGTTTTGTACTCGTCGCAGGTACTCAGAGGGAAAAAACTAGAAGCCAAAAGCACAAGATATGTATTCATAGGCTATTCTACCACTCAAAAGGGTTATAAGTGCTATGACCCCATCCGGAAGTGAACACTGGTTTCAAGAGAGGTAAAGTTCATAGAAAACCAGGGTTACTTTGACAAGAAGCAAAATTGGA
This sequence comes from Cardamine chenopodiifolia, assembly GCA_963922655.1. NCBI lineage: Eukaryota > Viridiplantae > Streptophyta > Magnoliopsida > Brassicales > Brassicaceae > Cardamine > Cardamine chenopodiifolia. The sequence continues at coordinate 6,473,210 of OZ000479.1, forward strand.
ATAGTGTTAAAGACCTAGCCTGTTCTCATTCATATAGAGCCGCCAGCTTAGAGTTCTTACTCAATCATCTGGGAAATCCGGCTCCAAGAGACTCTCATCAAGACCAACCAGATCATGACCTACAAGAAGGACCAAATTCTTAAAATAACAATGAAGAAGAAGCAAACAACTTGGATAATGGTAATCAAGACCAAGCTCATGATCAAGAAGAAGAAATAGGAGGAATGGAGCCAATGGTTAGTCAAGACCATGAGAGTGAAGAAATTAGTGCTCCTCAGCATTTTACATGCCATCTTTCACTTCGAATCTTGTATCGGTTAAGAGAGCCACTACAGATCTTGATGCTTATGCTATCTTTGGGCCTAATAGTTTCCATTTTCAGGATACTAAGACCGAAAAGGTTCTTGGAGAAGGAAACACAAAAGGAGACTTATGGATCTTAGAAGATTATTCAAGCGATCCTACTTTATCAAGTTTTAATTCATGCTTAGCTAGTAGTTCTAATGCAATATGGCATGCTAGATTTGGACATCCCCATTCGCGTGCCTTGGAAATAATTTTGCCTAATATTTCGTTTAATAACTCGGTTTGTGAGTCATGTATTTTAGAAAAGCATTGTAAAAATGTATTTCCGAAGTCCTCTACCATATATGAAAAATGTTTTGATTTGGTCCACTCGGATCAAGGGACTTCCCCATGTTTATCAAGAGATAATAATAAGTTCTTTGTGACATTTATTGATGAAAAATCGAAATACACTTGGATCACCTAAATGCCATCTAAAGATAGAATATTTGACGCTTTCACTAATTTTCCGAATTATATTACTAACCAATTCAAAACAAATGTTAAGGTACTTCGAACGGATAATGGAGGGGAATATACAAGCCACAAATTAAAAGAACACCTAGCTAAGCATGGAATAATCCACCGAACGAGCTGCCAATACACACCTCAACAAAATGGTGTGGTTCAAAAAGAAAGAATAGGCATCTAATGAAAGTAGCTAGAGCTATAATGTTCCATTCCAACCTACCAAGAAACTTCTGGGGAGATGCAGTCATGACGGCTTGCTATCTTATCAACCGAATTCCAACAAGAGTCATAAAGGACGTCTCTCCCTTTCAAATTTTAAATCACAATAAACCCTTTATCAATCACTTACGAGTTCTTGGGTGTTTGTGTTTTGTATTCGTCGCAGGTACTCAGAGGGAAGAAACTAGAAGCCAAAAGCACAAGATGTGTATTCATAGGCTATTCTACCACTCAAAAGGGTTATAAGTGCTATGACCCCATCCGGAAGTGAACACTGGTTTCAAGAGAGGTAAAGTTCATAGAAAACCAGGGTTACTTTAACAAGAAGCAAAATTGGAATAGTGTTAAAGACCTAGCCCGTTCTCATTCATATAGAGCCGCCAGCTTAGAGTTCTTACTCAATCATCTGGGAAATCCGGCTTCAAGAGACTCTCATCAAGAGCACCCAGATCATGACCCACAAGAAGGACCAAATTCTTAAAATAACCGGAAAGGTTCTTGAGAAGGAAACAACAAAAGGAGACTTATACATCTTAGAAGATTCTTCAAGTGATCCTACTTTATCAAGTTTTAATTCGTGCTTAGCTAGTTGTTCTAATGCAATATGGCACGCTAGATTGGGACATCCTCACTCGCGTGCCTTGAAAATAATATTGCCTAATATTTCGTTTAATAACTCGGTTTTTGAGTCTTGTATTTTAGGAAAGCATTGTAAAAATGTATTTCCGAAGTCCTCTACCATATATGAAAAATATTTTGATTTGGTCCACTCGGATGAAGGGACTTCCCCATGTTTATCAAGAGATAATAATAAGTCCTTTGTGACATTTATTGATGAAAAATCGAAATACACTTGGATCACCTAAATGCAATCTAAAGATAGAATATTTGACGCTTTCACTAATTTTCAGAACTATATTACTAATCAATTCAAAAAAAATGTGAAGGTACTTCGAACGGATAATGGAGGGGAATATACAAGCCACAAATTCAAAGAACACCTAGCTAAGCATGGAATAATCCACCGAACGAGCTGCCAATACACACCTCAACAAAATGGTGTGGTTCAAAAAGAAAGAATAGGCATCTAATGAAAGTAGCTAGAGCTATAATGTTCCATTCCAACCTACCAAGAAACTTCTGGTGAGATGCAGTCATGACGGCTTGCTATCTTATCAACCGAATTCCAACAAGAGTCATAAAGGACGTCTCTTCCTTTGAATTTTTAAATCACAATAAACCCTTTATCAATCAGTTACGAGTTCTTGGGTGTTTGTGTTTTGTATTCGTCGCAGGTACTCAGAGGGAAAAAACTAGAAGCCAAAAGCACAAGATGTGTATTCATAGGCTATTCTACCACTCAAAAGGGTTATAAGTGCTATGACCCCATCCGGAAGTGAACACTGGTTTCAAGAGAGGTAAAGTTCATAGAAAACCAGGGTTACTTTGACAAGAAGCAAAATTGGAATAGTGTTAAAGACCTAGCCCGTTCTGATTCATATAGAGCCGCCACGTTAGAGTTCTTACTCAATCATCTGGGAAATCTGGCTCCAAGAGACTCTCATCAAGAGCAACCAGATCATGACCCACAAGAAGGATAAAATTCTTAAAATAACAATGAAGAAGAAGCAAACAACTTGGATAATGGTAATCAAGACCAAGCTCATGATCAAGAAGAATAAATAGGAGGAATGGAGCCAATGGTTAGTCAAGACCATGAGAGTGAAGAAATTAGTGCTCCTCAGCTTTCTACATGCCATCTTTCACTTCGAATCTTGTATCGGTTAAGAGAGCCACTACAGATCTTGATGCTTATGCTATCTTTGGGCCTAATAGTTTTCATTTTCAGGATACTAAGACCGAAAAGGTTCTTGGAGAAGGAAACACAAAAGGAGACTTATGGATCTTAGAAGATTCTTCAAGCGATCCTACTTTATCAAGTTTTAATTCATGCTTAGCTAGTAGTTCTAATGCAATATGGCACGCTAGATTGGGACATCCTCACTCGCGTGCCTTGGAAATAATATTGCCTAATATTTCGTTTAATAACTCGGTTTTTGAGTCTTGTATTTTAGGATAACATTGTAAAAATGTATTTCCTAAGTCCTTTACCATATATGAAAAATGTTTTGATTTGGTCCACTCGGACGTAGGGACTTCCCCATGTTTGTCAAGAGATAATAATAAGTACTTTGTGACATTTATTGAAGAAAAATCGAAATACACTTGGATTACCTTAATGTCATCTAAAAATAGAGTATTTGACGCTTTCATTAATATTCAGAACTACATTACTAATCAATTCAATACAAATGTTAAGGTACTTCAAACGGATAATGGAGGGGAATATACAAGCCACAAATTCAAAGAACACCTAGCTAAGCATGGAATAATCCACCAAACAAGTTGCCAATACACACCTCAACAAAATGGTGTGGTTGAAAGAAAGAATAGGCATCTCATGAAAGTAGCTAGAGCTATAATGTTCCATTCCAACCTACTAAGAAACTTCTGGGGAGATGCAGTCATGATGGCTTGCTATCTTATCAACCGAATTCCAACAAGAGTCATAAAGGACGTCTCTCCCTTTCAAATTTTAAATCACAATAAACCCTTTATCAATCACTTACGAGTTCTTGGGTGTTTGTGTTTTGTATTCGTCGCAGGTACTCAGAGGGAATAAACTAGAAGCCAAAAGCACAAGATGTGTATTCATAGGCTATTCTACCACTCAAAAGGGTTATAAGTGCTATGACCCCATCCGGAAGTGAACACTAGTTTCAAGAGAAGTAAAGTTCATAGAAAACCAGGGTTACTTTGACAAGAAGCAAAATTGGAATAATGTTAAAGACCTAGCCCGTTCTCCTTTATATAGAACCGCCAGGTTAGAGTTCTTACTCAATCATCTGGGAAATCTGGCTCCAAGAAACTCTCATCAAGAGCAACCAGATCATGACCCACAAGAAGGACCAAATTCTTAAAATAACAATGAAGAAGAAGCAAACAACTTGGATAATGGTAATCAAGACCAAGCTCATGATCAAGATGAAGAAATAGGAGGAATGGAGCCAATGGTTAGTCAAGACCATGAGAGTGAAGAAATTAGTGCTCCTCAGCATTTTACATGCCATCTTTCACTTCGAATCTTGTATCGGTTAAGGGAGCCACTACAGATCTTGATGCTTATGCTATCTTTGGGCCTAATAGTTTCCATTTTCAAGACACTAAGACCGAAAAGGTTCTTGGAGAAGGAAACACAAAAGGAGACTTATGGATCTTAGAAGATTCTTCAAGCGATCCTACTTTATCAAGTTTTAATTCATGCTTAGCTAGTAATTCTAATGCAATATGGCATGCTAGATTTGGACATCCCCATTCGCGTGCCTTGGAAATTATTTTGCCTAATATTTCGTTTAATAACTCGGTTTGTGAGTCATGTATTTTAGGAAAGCATTGTAAAAATGTATTTCCGAAGTCCTCTACCATATATGAAAAATATTTTGATTTGGTCCACTCGGATGAAGGGACTTCCCCATGTTTGTCAAGAGATAATAATAAGTTCTTTGTGACATTTATTGATGAAAAATCGAAATACACTTGGATCACCTAAATGCCATCTTAAGATAGAATATTTGACGCTTTCACTAATTTTCAGAACTATATTACTAATCAATTCAAAACAAATGTGAAGGTACTTCGAACGGATAATGGAGGGGAATATACAAGCCACAAATTCAAAGAACACCTAGCTAAGCATGGAATAATCCACCGAACGAGCTGCCAATACACACCTCAACAAAATGGTGTGGTTCAAAAAGAAAGAATAGGCATCTAATGAAAGTAGCTAGAGCTATAATGTTCCATTCCAACCTACCAAGAAACTTCTGGGGAGATGCAGTCATGACGGCTTGCTATCCTATCAACCGAATTCCAACAAGAGTCATAAAGGACGTCTCTTCCTTTGAAGTTTTAAATCACAATAAACCCTTTATCAATCAGTTACGAGTTCTTGGGTGTTTGTGTTTTGTATTCGTCGCAGGTACTCCGAGGGAAAAAACTAGAAGCCAAAAGCACAAGATGTGTATTCATAGGCTATTCTACCACTCAAAAGGGTTATAAGTGCTATGACCCCATTCGGAAGTGAACACTGGTTTCAAGAGAGGTAAAGTTCATAGAAAACCAGGGTTACTTTGACAAGAAGCAAAATTGGAATAGTGTTAAAGACCTAGCCCGTTCTCATTCATATAGAGCCGCCAGCTTAGAGTTCTTACTCAATCATCTGGGAAATCCGGCTTCAAGAGACTCTCATCAAGAGCACCCAGATCATGACCCACAAGAAGGACCAAATTCTTAAAATAACAATGAAGAAGAAGCAAACAACTTGGATAATGGTAATCAAGACCAAGCTCATGATCAAGAAGAAGAAATAGGAGGAATGGAGCCAATGGTTAGTCAAGACCATGAGAGTGAAGAAATTAGTGCTCCTCAGCTTTCTACATGCCATCTTTCACTTCGAATCTTGTATCGGTTAAGAGAGCCACTACAGATCTTGATGCTTATGCTATCTTTGGGCCTAATAGTTTCCATTTTCAGGATATTAAGACCGGAAAGGTTCTTGGAGAAGGAAACAACAAAAGGAGACTTATACATCTTAGAAGATTCTTCAAGCGATCCTACTTTATCAAGTTTTAATTTGTGCTTAGCTAGTTGTTCTAATGCAATATGGCACGCTAGATTGGGACATCCTCACTCGCGTGCCTTGAAAATAATATTGCCTAATATTTCGTTTAATAACTCGGTTTTTGAGTCTTGTATTTTAGGATAACATTGTAAAAATGTATTTCCTAAGTCCTTTACCATATATGAAAAATGTTTTGATTTGGTCCACTCGGATGTAGGGACTTCCCCATGTTTGTCAAGAGATAATAATAAGTACTTTGTGACATTTATTGATGAAAAATCGAAATACACTTGGATCACCTTAATGCCATCTAAAGATAGAGTATTTGACGCTTTCATTAATTTTCAGAACTACATTACTAATCAATTCAAAACAAATGTTAAGGTACTTCGAACGGATAATGGAGGGGAATATACAAGCCACAAATTCAAAGAACACCTAGCTAAGCATGGAATAATCCACCAAACGAGCTGCCAATACACACCTCAATAAAATGGTGTGGTTGAAAGAAGGAATATGCATCTCATGAAAGTAGCTAGAGCTATATTGTTCCATTCTAACCTACTAAGAAACTTCTGGGGAGATGCAGTCATGACGGCTTGCTATCTTATCAACCGAATTCCAACAAGTGTCATAAAGGACGTCTCTCCCTTTTAAATTTTAAATCACAATAAACCCTTTATCAATCACTTACGAGTTCTTGGGTGTTTGTGTTTTGTATTCATCGCAGGTACTCAGAGGGAAAAAACTAGAAGCCAAAAGCACAAGATGTGTATTCATAGGCTATTCTACCACTCAAAAGGGTTATAAGTGCTATGACCCCATCCGGAAGTGAACACTGGTTTCAAGAGAGGTAAAGTTCATAGAAAACCAGGGTTACTTTGACAAGAAGCAAAATTGGAATAGTGTTAAAGACCTAGCCCGTTCTCATTCACATAGAGCCGCCAGCTTAGAGTTCTTACTCAATCATCTGGGAAATCCGGCTTCAAGAGACTCTCATCAAGAGCACCCAGATCATGACCCACAAGAAGGACCAAATTCTTAAAATAACAATGAAGAAGAAGCAAACAACTTGGATAATGGTAATCAAGACCAAGCTCATGATCAAGAAGAAGAAATAGGAGGAATGGAGCCAATGGTTAGTCAAGACCATGAGAGTGAAGAAATTAGTGCTCCTCAGCTTTCTACATGCCATCTTTCACTTCGAATCTTGTATCGGTTAAGAGAGCCACTACAGATCTTGATGCTTATGCTATCTTTGGGCCTAATAGTTTCCATTTTCAGGATATTAAGACCGGAAAGGTTCTTGAGAAGGAAACAACAAAAGGAGACTTATACATCTTAGAAGATTCTTCAAGTGATCCTACTTTATCAAGTTTTAATTCGTGCTTAGCTAGTTGTTCTAATGCAATATGGCACGCTAGATTGGGACATCCTCACTCGCGTGCCTTGAAAATAATATTGCCTAATATTTCGTTTAATAACTCGGTTTTTGAGTCTTGTATTTTAGGATAACATTGTAAAAATGTATTTCCTAAGTCCTTTACCATATATGAAAAATATTTTGATTTGGTCCACTCGGATGAAGGGACTTCCCCATGTTTATCAAGAGATAATAATAAGTACTTTGTGACATTTATTGATGAAAAATCGAAATACACTTGGATCACCTTAATGCCATCTAAAGATAGAGTATTTGACGCTTTCATTAATTTTCAGAACTACATTAGTAATCAATTCAAAACAAATGTTAAGGTACTTCGAACGGATAATGGAGGGGAATATACAAGCCACAAATTCAAAGAACACCTAGCTAAGCATGGAATAATCCACCAAACGAGCTGCCAAGACACACCTCAACAAAATGGTGTGGTTGAAAGAAAGAATAGGCATCTCATGAAAGTAGCTAGAGCTATAATGTTCAATTCCAACCTACCAAGAAACTTCTGGGGAGATGCAGTCATGACGGCTTGCTATCTTATCAACCGAATTCCAACAAGAGTCATAAAGGACGTCTCTCCCTTTCAAATTTTAAATCACAATATACCTTTTATCAATCACTTACGAGTTCTTGGGTGTTTGTGTTTTGTATTCGTCGCAGGTTCTCAGAAGGAAAAAACTAGAAGCCAAAAGCACAAGATGTGTATTCATAGGCTATTCTACCACTCAAAAGGGTTATAAGTGCTATGTCCCCATCCGGAAGTGAACACTGGTTTCAAGAGAGGTAAAGTTCATAGAAAACCAGGGTTACTTTGACAAGAAGCAAAATTGGAATAGTGTTAAAGACCTAGCCCGTTCTCATTCATATAGAGCCGCCAGCTTAGAGTTCTTACTCAATCATCTGGGAAATCCGGCTCCAAGAGACTCTCATCAGGAGCAACCTGATGTGATCATGGATAGCTCACAGAGGTCGCTTGAAGCCGAGGACGCCTTGACCATGCCAAGTGGACCAATGACAAGATCACGTGCCAAAGAGTTCCAGAAAGCAATCAGTGGATTACTCACTCAAGCTCATTCGCCAAAGGACCAGCTCGAAGACATGGATAAGAAAATCGTCTTGGTTGCTTGAGTGGACTGAAACGGGTGATCCATTTGTACTCTTTTCCCTAGCCTTTGGTTTTATCCCAATGGGTTTTCCAAAGAAAGGTTTTAATGAGGCAAATGGGTCATTCCAATCTATCTAAGTCCATAAGAGAGTCCAAGGGAGTTTCAGTCCTAGATCACCTAAATAGTTTCAAGTCCAAAGACCAATAAATTGGGATTTTGTCTTCAGTTCTTTCAAGCCCAAAGGAGGATCAATTTGGCCCAAATAATTGTCTCCTAAGAAGAATAAAGTCGTCCATAATGAGAAGAACTAGGCGCTTGGAGAGCTGAAGAGTTTCCCGGGTTTTAGTTAATGTCATTTTAATTTTCTCGTCTTTAATTCTCGACTTTTTCTTTACTCCAGCTTTTCCTTTAAAACTCTTGTTCTTTGTTCAGAATAAGGATCCACCTTTTTTTTTATAAAATATTGAGAGTGATTTCTCTTGTGTTCGTTGAAGAACATTTTCCGATTGTTTGGTGTGTAATATCCTTCAATCAAACCGATTCAACGGTGTGTCATATCCGTGAATCAAACCTTGGCGTTCTTGAGTGTGTCATATCTCGAGAAATTCATTGAGGAAATATCAGAGGTCTTCCGCAACCTTTGTGTGATCCATTCATTCCATCCTTTCACGATTACCCCTCGAAAGTGCGAATTCTCGGGAAGATTCATATCATTTGGTATCAGAACCAACTTTCGGGATCGGTATTCGTTTCTATCATCTTTTCATCATAGAGTTTTCAGTTTTCTCTTGTCTTTCTGTTCTGTTCTTGATCGGATCAATCTTGTTAGGAATCAGAATTAAGCTTAGTCGCTAGAACAATTTTAGGCGATTAGGATTGATTATCATTTAGGCGATTTTGATTTTGATCTTTTTCTGTTTAATCTCTATTTTTTGTTCTAGTATTTGATCAGTTTGATATTAAAAAAAAAAGAAAGAAGCAATCAAAAAAAAAAAAAAGAAGAAACTGATCGGACAGAAAAAAAAAAAAAAAAAAAAAAAAAGTTAAGTCTGATTTTAATTAAGGGGGGGTTGTTAAATTTTTGTTCTAAATTTTCCTCTTCAAATTTTTTTTTTTCTGATCAATTTGATCTGTTCTTATTAAAAAAAAACACTAAAGTCTTTTCTTTCTATCTCGATTCTAATCGTTTCGTTTTGAGTTGTTGGAATTATTCATCGGATTTGATCGGTTTTGTTCAATACGAACCATTGAGAAATCGCTGAGAGAGGACATCTTGAGTGTTGAGTGTGGAGTGAATAAAAAGGAGAGAAACACTTATGAGGATTGACTTTTTATTACTAACGGTTTGTTAAGTGTGCAGGGAAAAATTAATATATCTAATCCCGAAAGCGATGCTGAGAACACTAACCGAGCACGAGGAGCAAGAAACAATAACAATCTGGACGTGCAAGCCCTTATGGGAGAGATGAGGCGATTGTTGAGGCGTGAGATGGAAGCAGTCAATGAAAGGATCGATACGATTCAAGAATCCGTTAATCAAAGATTGCCTCAAAATACTGCTGGTAGAAGAAGAAGACAACAACCTCAAGAAGAAGATGAAGAGGACGAGTTGAATTACTACAGCAGAGGTAGTCAAGCTTCTAATCGGAGTCGAAGAAGGCCGAGACGTGTAAGAGAAGCTGGGGTTCGAAATGAGGACAATCTCAGTGGACTGAAGTTGAAGATACCGCCATTTCATGGGAAGAATGATCCAGACGCCTACTTGGAGTGGGAGAAGAAAATTGAGCTCGTGTTTGATTGTCAAAATTATTCAGAGCAAAAGAAAGTTCAAGTAGCGGCGACGGAATTTTATGACTATGCTATTAATTGGTGGGATCAGATCGTGACAAGTAGAAGACGCAACCGTGAACCGCCCGTAGTCACTTGGGAAGAGATGAAAAATCTGATGAGGAAGAGATTTGTTCCTAGCCACTACCATCGGGAGTTACATCAAAAGCTTAGGCGATTAACTCAGGGCAGTAAGAGTGTGGAGGATTATTTTCAAGAAATGGAGTCCCTAATGATCAAAGCTGATATAGATGAAGATGCTGAGGCAACAATGGCAAGGTTCTTGAGTGGGTTGGCTCGAGATATACAAGATAGAATGGAGCTTCAAACATATGCTGATTTGGAGGAAATGCTCCATAAGGCTGTTTTGGTTGAACAACAAATTAAGAGGAGGGGTACTTCTAGGCTTTCCTATGGAGCTGGAGCAGCCAATGCTAGGACGAGTTACAGCCGAGAAGATAAGTCTGTTGTTAAGCCAAAATCCGACCCTAAGCCTTACGCCAATACTCAAGACGCCAAAGGAAAAGCTGTGGCGACTTCGTCTAGAAACCGGGACGTTAAATGTTTCAAGTGTCAAGGGAGAGGACATTACGCCAATGAGTGCACCAATAGAAGGACTATGATCCTATTGGATAATGGCGAGATTGAAACTGAGGAGGAAGAGCTTGAAAGTGATAGTGAGACCGAGGAAGCGGACATAGAGTTACCAGCCACCGGAGAATTATTGGTAACAAGATGTTCCTTGAGTATTCAAGTTAAGGATACTGTCCAAGAGCAGCGGGAGAACTTATTTCACACGAGATGCTTGGTACAAGGTAAAGTTTGCAGCCTTATTATTGATGGTGGGAGCTGTACTAATGTGGCTAGTGAAACAATGGTGAAGAAGTTAGGGTTGGAAGTTAAGATGCATCCAAAACCTTATCAGCTTCAATGGCTAAATGATGCTGGCGAGATGATGGTGAGCAGCCAAGTGTTGGTTCCTATAACCATAGGCAAGTATGAGGACGAAATTCTTTGTGATGTTTTACCTATGGAGGCGGGCCACATCTTGCTTGGAAGACCTTGGCAGTTCGATAGAAGGGTCTTACATGACGGTTTTACTAATTGATACTCATTTGAGAACAATGGCCGAAAGACGATACTTGCTCCATTAACACCACAAGAAGTTCATCAAGATCAACTTCAGCTGAAACAACAAGGAAAAACCATTGTGAGTGAACCCCTAAACACACCACCTCAAAATAAAAACGAGAGTTTGAGAAAAACCAAGAAAAAGGCCTGTGAGAGTAAACCCGTGAGGCATTCAAACTTCTTTGTGAGGTCTAATGTGGTTAAGAGAGCTCTGTTCTCTAAACAACCCGTTCTCTTATTTATTTACAAAGAAGCTTTGCTGAACCTTACTAACCCCGTACCGGATTTGCCGAGTAAAATTACTTCTATTTTGTAGGATTTTGAAGACGTCTTTCCGGAAGAAAACCCCAAGGGATTGCCGCCTATTCGTGGGATTGAGCACCAGATCGATTTTGTGCCGGGAGCTTCACTTCCTAACAGGCCAGCGTATAGAACCAACCCAGTTGAGACTAAGGAGCTTCAAAAGCAAGTGAGTGAGCTGATGGACAAAGGATACATCCGAGAGAGCATGAGCTCTTGTGCTGTGCCGGTGCTGCTCGTTCCAAAGAAGGACGGAACTTGGAGGATGTGCATTGATTGCCGAGCCATCAACAATATCACTGTAAAGTATCGCCATCCTATCCCTCGTTTAGATGATATGTTAGATGAGCTTCATGGTTCTAGCATATTTTCGAAAATAGATCTTAAAAGTGGATACCATCAAATTAGGATGAAAGAGGGTGATGAATGGAAAACTGCGTTTAAAACTAAACATGGCTTGTATGAATGGTTAGTTATGCCATTTGGATTAACAAATGCACCTAGTACTTTCATGAGGTTGATGAATCATGTTTTGAGGAGCTTCATTGGAATTTTTGTTGTTGTTTACTTTGATGATATCTTAGTCTACAGCAAAAATTTAGAAGAACATGTTAAGCATCTAGAAGCGGTTTTGATGGTACTTAGGAAAGAAAAACTGTATGCTAATCTGAAGAAATGCACTTTTTGTACGGATAACGTTGTGTTTCTAGGCTTTGTTATAAGTGTAGATGGCATTAAAGTGGACGAAGAGAAGGTTAGAGCTGTCCGCGAATGGCCCAGTCCAAAAACCATAGGAGACGTGAGGAGTCTCCATGGGCTTGCGGGATTCTATCGAAGATTTGTGAAAGATTTCAGTACCATAGCTGCTCCTCTCACTGAAGTGATCAAGAAAAGTGTAGGATTTAAATGGGAGAATGCACAAGAAGAAGCGTTCCAAGCGTTAAAGGATAAACTCACCAATGCACCACTTTTATCTTTACCGAATTTTCTTAAAACTTTTGAAATTGAGTGTGATGCATCTGGTGTAGGTATTGGAGCTGTCTTGATGCAAGAGAAGAAGCCCATAGCCTTTTTTAGTGAGAAGTTTGGAGGAGCTACGCTGAACTATCCAACCTACGACAAGGAGTTGTATGCGCTAGTCCGAGCCTTGCAAACGTGGCAACACTACCTCTGGCCAAAGGAGTTTGTCATTCATACTAACCACGAGTCTTTGAAGCATTTAAAGGGTCAGCATAAGCTCAACAAGAGGCATGCTAGGTGGGTAGATTTTATCGAAACATTTCCCTATGTGATAAAGTACAAACAAGGTAACGAAAACGTAGTTGCTGATGCCTTATCTCGAAGGTATGCCTTGATTTCTACTTTGGATGCTAAATTATTGGGATTTGAACACCTTAAAGATCTTTATCAAGGTGATTCTGATTTTCAAGATAATTACAAGTCTTGTGAGAAGTTTGCTTTTGGGAAATATTTTAGGCATGACGGCTTTCTTTTCTTTGAAAATCGTTTGTGTGTGCCTAATTGTTCTTTGAGAGACTTGCTAGTTAGGGAGGCACATGGAGGAGGCTTGATGGGGCATTTTGGGATCGCCAAGACTTTAAAAGTGATGCAAGAACACTTCTACTGGCCGCAAATGAAGAGAGACGTGGAAAGAATCTGCGGGAGATGTGTTACGTGCAAACAAGCCAAATCGAAGGTACAGTCCCAAGGTATGTACACGCCCTTGCCTATTCCTGATCAGCCTTGGACTGACATTTCTATGGATTTTGTGCTTGGATTACCTAGAACTAGGACTGGAAAGGATTCAATTTTTGTGGTTGTCGATAGGTTCTCTAAAATGGCACATTTTCTTGCTTGTCATAAAACTGATGATGCTTCTCACATAGCTGACTTGTTCTTTAAAGAAATAGTTCGACTGCATGGAATGCCTAGGACTATAGTCAGTGATAGAGACACGAAGTTCTTGAGTTATTTTTGGAAAACGCTTTGGTCTAAGCTAGGAACTAAGTTGCTGTTTTCAACTACTTGCCATCCTCAATCCGATGGTCAAACTGAAGTAGTTAATAGAACTTTGTCTACCTTGTTGCGTGCCTTGATTAAAAAGAACTTGAAAACTTGGGAAGAATGCTTGCCACATGTTGAATTTGCTTATAATCGATCAGTGCATTCCGCCACAAAGTTTTCTCCTTTTGAAATCGTTTATGGCTTTAATCCTTTGTCTCCTTTGGATCTAACCCCATTGCCTTTGAGTGAAAGAGCAAACTTGGATGGGAAAAAGAAAACTGAACTTGTTAAACAGATCCATGAGAAAGCGAAGCACAACATCGAAGAGAAGACAAAGTTGTACGCCAAACAAGCTAACAAGAGCAGGCGCAAGATGATTTTTGAGGAAGGAGACGACGTTTGGATACATCTAAGGAAGGAAAGATTTCCGGCTGAGAGGAAGTCCAAGCTTATGCCAAGAATTGACGGTCCATTTAGAATTACAAAGAAGATCAACGATAATGCTTATCAACTCGATCTCCAAGGTAAGTACAATGTAAGTTCAAGCTTCAATGTTTTTGACTTAATCCCTTTTGTTGCAGATGAACCAGATTTGAGGACAAATCCTTTTCAAGAGGGAGGGGATGATGTGATCATGGATAGCTCACAGAGGTCGCTTGAAGCCGAGGACGCCTTGACCATGCCAAGTGGACCAATGACAAGATCACGTGCCAAAGAGTTCCAGAAAGCAATCAGTGGATTACTCACTCAAGCTCATTCGCCAAAGGACCAGCTCGAAGACATGGATAAGAAAATCGTCTTGGTTCCTCGAGTGGACTGAAACGGGTGATCCATTTGTACTCTTTTCCCTAGCCTTTGGTTTTATCCCAATGGGTTTTCCAAAGAAAGGTTTTAATGAGGCAAATGGGTCATTCCAATCTATCTAAGTCCATAAGAGAGTCCAAGGGAGTTTCAGTCCTAGATCACCTAAATAGTTTCAAGTCCAAAGACCAATAAATTGGGATTTTGTCTTCAGTTCTTTCAAGCCCAAAGGAGGATCAATTTGGCCCAAATAATTGTCTCCTAAGAAGAATAAAGTCGTCCATAATGAGAAGAACTAGGCGCTTGGAGAGCTGAAGAGTTTCCCGGGTTTTAGTTAATGTCATTTTAATTTTCTCGTCTTTAATTCTCGACTTTTTCTTTACTCCAGCTTTTCCTTTAAAACTCTTGTTCTTTGTTCAGAATAAGGATCCACCTTTTTTTTTATAAAATATTGAGAGTGATTTCTCTTGTGTTCGTTGAAGAACATTTTCCGATTGTTTGGTGTGTAATATCCTTCAATCAAACCGATTCAACGGTGTGTCATATCCGTGAATCAAACCTTGGCGTTCTTGAGTGTGTCATATCTCGAGAAATTCATTGAGGAAATATCAGAGGTCTTCCGCAACCTTTGTGTGATCCATTCATTCCATCCTTTCACGATTACCCCTCGAAAGTGTGAATTCTCGGGAAGATTCATATCACAACCAGATCATGACCCACAAGAAGGACCAAATTCTTAAAATAACAATGAAGAAGAAGCAAACAACTTGGATAATGGTAATCAAGACCAAGCTCATGATCAAGAAGAAGAAATAGGAGGAATGGAGCCAATGGTTAGTCAAAACCATGAGAGTGAAGAAATTAGTGCTCCTCAGCTTTCTACATGCCATCTTTCACTTCGAATCTTGTATCGGTTAAGAGAGCCACTACTGATCTTGATGCTTATGCTATCTTTGGGCCTAATAGTTTCCATTTTCAGGATACTAAGACCGAAAAGGTTCTTGGAGAAGGAAACACAAAAGGAGACTTATACATCTTAGAAGATTCTTCAAGCGATCCTACTTTATAGAGTTTTAATTCATGCTTAGCTAGTAGTTCTAATGCAATATGGCACGCTAGATTGGGACATCCTCACTCGCGTGCCTTGGAAATAATATTGCCTAATATTTCGTTTAATAACTCGGTTTGTGAGTCTTGTATTTTAGGAAAGCATTTTAAAAATGTATTTCCTATGTCCTCTCCCATATATGAAAAATGTTTGGATTTGGTCCACTCGGACGTAGGGAGTTCCCCATGTTTGTCAAGAGATAATAATAAGTACTTTGTGACATTTATTGATGAAAAATCGAAATACACTTGGATCACCTTAATGCCATCTAAAGATAGAGTATTTGACGCTTTCATTAATTTTCAGAACTACATTACTAATCAATTCAAAACAAATGTTAAGGTACTTCGAACGGATAATGGAGGGGAATATACAAGCCACAAATTTAAAGAACACCAAGCTAAGCATGGAATAATCTACCAAACGAGCTGCCAATACACACCTAAACAAAATGGTATGGCTGAAAGAAAGAATAGGCATCTCATGAAAGTAGCTACAGCTATAATGTTCCATTCCAACCTACCAAGAAACTTTTGGGGAGATGCAGTCATGACGGCTTGCTATCTTATCAACCGAATTCCAACAAGAGTCATTAAGGACGTCTCTTCCTTTGAAGTTTTAAATCACAATAAACCCTTTATCCATCACTTACGAGTTCTTGGGTGTTTGTCTTTTGTATTCGTCGCAGGTACTCAGAGGGAAAAAACTAGAAGCCAAAAGCACAAGATGTGTATTCATAGGCTATTCTATCTCTCGAAAGGGGTATAAGTGCTATGACACCATTCGGAAGTGAACCCTGGTTTCAAGAGAGGTAAATTTCATGGAAAACCAAGGTTACTTTGACAAGAAGCAAAATTGGAATAGTGTTAAAGACCTAGCCCGTTCTCCTTCAGATAGAGCCGCCAACTGAGAGTTCTTACTCAATCATCTGGGAAATCCGGCTCCAAGAAACTCTTATCAAGAGCAACCAGATCATGACCCACAAGAAGGACCAAATTATGAAAATAACAGTGAGGAAGAAAGAAACAACTTGGATAATGGTAATCAAGACCAAGCTCATCATGAAGAAGAAGAAATAGGAGGAATGGAGCCAATGGTTAGTCAAGACCATGATAGTGAAGAAATTAGTGCTCCTCAGCTTTTTACACGCCATCTTTCACTTCGAATCTTGTATCGGTTAAGAGAGGCACTACTGATCTTGATGCTTATGCTATCTTTGGGCCTAATAGTTTCTATTTTCAGGATACTAAGACCGAAAAGGTTCTTGGAGAAGGAAACACAAAAGGAGACTTATGGATCTTAGAAGATTCTTCAAGCGATCCTACTTTATCAAGTTTTAATTCATGCTTAGCTAGTAGTTCTAATGCCATATGGCATGCTAGATTTGGACATCCCCATTCGCGTCCCTTGGAAATAATTTTGCCTAATATTTCGTTTAATAACTCGGTTTGTGAGTCTTGTATTTTAGGAAAGAATTGTAAAAATGTATTTTCGAAGTCCTCTACCATATATGAAAAATGTTTTGATTTGGTCCACTCGGATGAAGGGACTTCCCCATGTTTGTCAAGAGATAATAATAAGTACTTTGTGACATTTATTGATGAAAAATCGAAATACACTTGGATCACCTTAATGCCATCTAAAGATAGAGTATTTGACGCTTTCATTAATTTTCAGAACTACATTACTAATCAATTCAAAACAAATGTTAAGGTACTTCGAACGGATAATGGAGGGGAATATACAAGCCACAAATTCAAAGAACACCAAGCTAAGCATGGAATAATCTACCAAACGAGCTGCCAATACACACCTAAACAAAATGGTATGGCTGAAAGAAAGAATAGGCATCTCATGAAAGTAGCTACAGCTATAATGTTCCATTCCAACCTACCAAGAAACTTTTGGGGAGATGCAGTCATGACGGCTTGTTATCTTATCAACTGAATTCCAACAAGAGTCATTAAGGACGTCTCTTCCTTTGAAGTTTTAAATCACAATAAACCCTTTATCAATCACTTACGAGTTCTTGGGTGTTTGTGTTTTGTATTCGTCGCAGGTACTCAGAGGGAAAAAACTAGAAGCCAAAAGCACAAGATGTGTATTCATAGGCTATTCTATCTCTCGAAAGGGGTATAAGTGCTATGACACCATTCGGAAGTGAACCCTGGTTTCAAGAGAGGTAAAGTTCATAGAAAACCAAGGTTACTTTGACAAGAAGCAAAATTGGAATAGTGTTAAAGACCTAGCCCGTTCTCGTTCAGATAGAGCCGCCAACTGAGAGTTCTTACTCAATCATCTGGGAAATCCGGCTCCAAGAGACTCTTATCAAGAGCAACCAGATCATGACCCACAAGAAGGACCAAATTCTTAAAATAACAATGAAGAAGAAGCAAACAACTTGGATAATGGTTATCAAGACCAAGCTCATGATCAAGAAGAAGAAATAGGAGGAATGGAGCCAAAGGTTAGTCAAGACCATGAGAGTGAAGAAATTAGTGCTCCTCAGCATTTTACATGCCATCTTTCACTTCGAATCTTGTATCGGTTAAGAGAGCCACTACAGATCTTGATGCTTATGCTATCTTTGGGCCTAATAGTTTCCATTTTAAGGATTCTAAGACCGAAAAGGTTCTTGGAGAAGGAAACACAAAAGGAGACTTATGGATCTTAGAAGATTCTTCAAGCGATCCTACTTTATCAAGTTTTAATTCATGCTTAGCTAGTAGTTCTAATACAATATGGCACGCTAGAATGGGACTTCCTCACTCGCGTCCCTTGGAAATAATTTTGCCTAATATTTCGTTTAATAACTCGGTTTGTGAGTCTTGTATTTTAGGAAAGCATTGTAAAAATGTATTTCCGAAGTCCTCTACCATATATGAAAAATGTTTTGATTTGGTCCACTCGGATGAAGGGACTTCCCCATGTTTATCAAGAGATAATAATAAGTTCTTTGTGACATTTATTGATAAAAAATCGAAATACACTTGGATCACCTAAATGCCATCTAAAGATAGAATATTTGACGCTTTCACTAATTTTCAGAACTATATTACTAATCAATTCAAAAAAAATGTTAAGGTACTTCGAACGGATAATGGAGGGGAATATACAAGCCACAAATTCAAAGAACACCTAACTAAGCATGGTGTGGTTGAAAGAAAGAATAGGCATCTCATGAAAGTAGCTAGAGCTATAATGTTCCATTCCAACCTACCAAGAAACTTCTGGGGATATGCAGTCATGACGGCTTGCTATCTTATCAACCGAATTCCAACAAGAGTCATTAAGGACGTCTCTTCCTTTGAAGTTTTAAATCACAATAAACCATTTATCAATCAGTTACGAGTTCTTGGGTGTTTGTGTTTTGTATTCGTCGCAGGTACTCAGAGGGAAAAAACTAGAAGCCAAAAGCACAAGATGTGTATTCATAGGCTATTCTATCTCTCGAAAGGGGTATAAGTGCTATGACACCATTTGGAAGTGAACCCTGGTTTCAAGAGAGGTAAAGTTCATAGAAAACCAAGGTTACTTTGACAAGAAGCAAAATTGGAATAGTGTTAAAGACCTAGCCCGTTCTCTTTCAGATAGAGCCGCCAACTGAAAGTTCTTACTCAATCATCTGGGAAATCCGGCTCCAAGAGACTCTTATCAAGAGCAACCAGATCATGACCCACAAGAAGGACCAAATTATGAAAATAACAGTGAGGAAGAAAGAAACAACTTGGATAATGGTAATCAAGACCAAGCTCATCATGAAGAAGAAGAAATAGGAGGAATGGAGCCAATGGTTAGTCAAGACCATGATAGTGAAGAAATTAGTGCTCCTCAGCTTTTTACACGCCATCTTTCACTTCGAATCTTGTATCGGTTAAGAGAGGCACTACTGATCTTGATGCTTATGCTATCTTTGGGCCTAATAGTTTCTATTTTCAGGATACTAAGACCGAAAAGGTTCTTGGAGAAGGAAACACAAAAGGAGACTTATGGATCTTAGAAGATTCTTCAAGCGATCCTACTTTATCAAGTTTTAATTCATGCTTAGCTAGTAGTTCTAATGCCATATGGCATGCTAGATTTGGACATCCCCATTCGCGTGCCTTGGAAATAATTTTGCCTAATATTTCGTTTAATAACTTGGTTTGTGAGTCATGTATTTTAGGAAAGCATTGTAAAAATGTATTTCCGAAGTCCTCTACCATATATGAAAAATGTTTTGATTTGGTCCACTCGGATGAAGGGACTTCCCCATGGTTATCAAGAGATAATAATAAGTTCTTTGTAACATTTATTGATGAAAAATCGAAATACACTTGGATCACCTAAATGCCATCTAAAGATAGAATATTTGACGCTTTCACTAATTTTCAGAACTATATTACTAATCAATTCAAAAAAAATGTTAAGGTACTTCGAACGGATAATGGAGGGGAATATACAAGCCACAAATTCAAAGAACACCTAACTAAGCATGGTGTGGTTGAAAGAAAGAATAGGCATCTCATGAAAGTAGCTAGAGCTATAATGTTCCATTCCAACCTACCAAGAAACTTCTGGGGATATGCAGTCATGACGGCTTGCTATCTTATCAACCGAATTCCAACAAGAGTCATTAAGGACGTCTCTTCCTTTGAAGTTTTAAATCACAATAAACCATTTATCAATCAGTTACGAGTTCTTGGGTGTTTGTGTTTTGTATTCGTCGCAGGTACTCAGAGGGAAAAAACTAGAAGCCAAAAGCACAAGATGTGTATTCATAGGCTATTCTATCTCTCGAAAGGGGTATAAGTGCTATGACACCATTTGGAAGTGAACCCTGGTTTCAAGAGAGGTAAAGTTCATAGAAAACCAAGGTTACTTTGACAAGAAGCAAAATTGGAATAGTGTTAAAGACCTAGCCCGTTCTCTTTCAGATAGAGCCGCCAACTGAGAGTTCTTACTCAATCATCTGGGAAATCCGGCTCCAAGAGACTCTTATCAAGAGCAACCAGATCATGACCCACAAGAAGGACCAAATTCTTAAAATAACAATGAAGAAGAAGCAAACAACTTGGATAATGGTTATCAAGACCAAGCTCATGATCAAGAAGAAGAAATAGGAGGAATGGAGCCAAAGGTTAGTCAAGACCATGAGAGTGAAGAAATTAGTGCTCCTCAGCATTTTACATGCCATCTTTCACTTCGAATCTTGTATCGGTTAAGAGAGCCACTACATATCTTGATGTTTATGCTATCTTTGGGCCTAATAGTTTCCATTTTCAGGATTCTAAGACCGAAAAGGTTCTTGGAGAAGGAAACACAAAAGGAGACTTATGGATCTTAGAAGATTCTTCAAGCGATCCTACTTTATCAAGTTTTAATTCATGCTTAGCTAGTAGTTCTAATACAATATGGCACGCTAGATTGGGACTTCCTCACTCGCGTCCCTTGGAAATAATTTTGCCTAATATTTTGTTTAATAACTCGGTTTGTGAGTCTTGTATTTTAGGAAAGCATTGTAAAAATGTATTTCCGACGTCCTCTACCATATATGAAAAATGTTTTGATTTGGTCCACTCGGACGTAGGGAGTTCCCCATGTTTGTCAAGAGATAATAATAAGTACTTTGTGACATTTATTGATGAAAAATCGAAATACACTTGGATCACCTTAATGCCATCTAAAGATAGAGTATTTGACGCTTTCATTAATTTTCAGAACTACATTACTAATCAATTCAAAACAAATGTTAAGGTACTTCAAACGGATAATGGAGGGGAATATACAAGCCACAAATTCAAAGAACACCTAGCTAAGCATGGAATAATCTACCAAACGAGCTGCCAATACACACCTTAACAAAATGGTGTGGCTGAAAGAAAGAATAGGCATCTCATGAAAGTAGCAAGAGCTATAATGTTCCATTCCAACCTACCAAGAAACTTTTGGGGAGATGCAGTCATGACGGTTTGCTATCTTATTAACCGAATTCCAACAAGAGTCATTAAGGACGTCTCTTCCTTTGAAGTTTTAAATCACAATAAACCCTTTATCAATCACTTACAAGTTCTTGGGTGTTTGTGTTTTGTATTCGTCGCAGATACTCAGAGGGAAAAAACTAGAAGCCAAAAGCACAAGATGTGTATTCATAGGCTATTCTATCTCTCGAAAGGGGTATAAGTGCTATGACACCATTTGGAAGTGAACCCTGGTTTCAAGAGAGGTAAAGTTCATAGAAAACCAAGGTTACTTTGACAAGAAGCAAAATTGGAATAGTGTTAAAGACCTAGCCCGTTCTCGTTCAGATAGAGCCGCCAACTGAGAGTTCTTACTCAATCATCTGGGAAATCCGGCTCCAAGAGACTCTTATCAAGAGCAACCAGATCATGACCCACAAGAAGGACCAAATTCTTAAAATAACAATGAAGAAGAAGCAAACAACTTGGATAATGGTTATCAAGACCAAGCTCATGATCAAGAAGAAGAAATAGGAGGAATGGAGCCAAAGGTTAGTCAAGACCATGAGAGTGAAGAAATTAGTGCTCCTCAGCATTTTACATGCCATCTTTCACTTCGAATCTTGTATCGGTTAAGAGAGCCACTACAGATCTTGATGCTTATGCTATCTTTGGGCCTAATAGTTTCCATTTTAAGGATTCTAAGACCGAAAAGGTTCTTGGAGAAGGAAACACAAAAGGAGACTTATGGATCTTAGAAGATTCTTCAAGCGATCCTACTTTATCAAGTTTTAATTCATGCTTAGCTAGTAGTTCTAATACAATATGGCACGCTAGATTGGGACTTCCTCACTCGCGTCCCTTGGAAATAATTTTGCCTAATATTTCGTTTAATAACTCGGTTTGTGAGTCTTGTATTTTAGGAAAGCATTGTAAAAATGTATTTCCGAAGTCCTCTACCATATATGAAAAATGTTTTGATTTGGTCCACTCGGATGAAGGGACTTCCCCATGTTTATCAAGAGATAATAATAAGTTCTTTGTGACATTTATTGATGAAAAATCGAAATACACTTGGATCACCTAAATGCCATCTAAAGATAGAATATTTGACGCTTTCACTAATTTTCAGAACTATATTACTAATCAATTCAAAAAAAATGTTAAGGTACTTCGAACGGATAATGGAGGGGAATATACAAGCCACAAATTCAAAGAACACCTAACTAAGCATGGTGTGGTTGAAAGAAAGAATAGGCATCTCATGAAAGTAGCTAGAGCTATAATGTTCCATTCCAACCTACCAAGAAACTTCTGGGGAGATGCAGTCATGACGGCTTGCTATCTTATCAACCGAATTCCAACAAGAGTCATTAAGGACGTCTCTTCCTTTGAAGTTTTAAATCACAATAAACCATTTATCAATCAGTTACGAGTTCTTGGGTGTTTGTGTTTTGTATTCGTCGCAGGTACTCAGAGGGAAAAAACTAGAAGCCAAAAGCACAAGATGTGTATTCATAGGCTATTCTATCTCTCGAAAGGGGTATAAGTGCTATGACACCATTTGGAAGTGAACCCTGGTTTCAAGAGAGGTAAAGTGCATAGAAAACCAAGGTTACTTTGACAAGAAGCAAAATTGGAATAGTGTTAAAGACCTAGCCCGTTCTCTTTCAGATAGAGCCGCCAACTGAGAGTTCTTACTCAATCATCTGGGAAATCCGGCTCCAAGAGACTCTTATCAAGAGCAACCAGATCATGACCCACAAGAAGGACCAAATTATGAAAGTAACAGTGAGGAAGAAAGAAACAACTTGGATAATGGTAATCAAGACCAAGCTCATCATGAAGAAGAAGAAATAGAAGGAATGGAGCCAATGGTTAGTCAAGACCATGATAGTGAAGAAATTAGTGCTCCTCAGCTTTTTACACGCCATCTTTCACTTCGAATCTTGTATCTTATTAACCGAATTCCAACAAGAGTCATTAAGGACGTCTCTTCCTTTGAAGTTTTAAATCACAATAAACCATTTATCA
This sequence comes from Cardamine chenopodiifolia, assembly GCA_963922655.1. NCBI lineage: Eukaryota > Viridiplantae > Streptophyta > Magnoliopsida > Brassicales > Brassicaceae > Cardamine > Cardamine chenopodiifolia. Next base: position 6,496,617 of record OZ000479.1, read on the forward strand.
ATCAGTTACGAGTTCTTGGGTGATTGTGTTTTGTATTCGTCGTAGGTACTCAGAGGGAAAAAACTAGAAGCCAAAAGCACAAGATGTCTATTCATAGGCTATTCTACCACTCAAAAGGGTTATAAGTGCTATAACCCCATCCGGAAGTGAACACTGGTTTCAAGAGAGGTAAAGTTCATAGAAAACCAGGGTTACTTTGCCATGAAGCAAAATTGGATTAGTGTTAAAGACCTAGCCCGTTCTCATTCATATAGAGCCGCCACCTTAGAATTCTTACTCAATCATCTGGGAAATCTGACTCCAAGCGACTCTCATCAAAAGCAACCAGATCATGACCCACAAGAAGGACCAAATTCTTAAAATAACAATGAAGAAGAAGCAAACAACTTGGATAATGGTAATCAAGACCAAGCTCATGATCAAGAAGAAGAAATAGGAGGAATGGAGCCAAAGATTAATCAAGACCATGAGAGTGAAGAAATTAGTGCTCCTCAGCATTTTACATGCCATCTTTCACTTCGAATCTTGTATCGGTTAAGAGAGCCACTACAGATCTTGATGCTTATGCTATCTTTGGGCCTAATAGTTTCCATTTTCAGGATACTAAGACCGGAAAGGTTCTTGGAGAAAGAAACACAAAAGGAGACTTATGGTTCTTAGAAGATTCTTCAAGCGATCCTACTTTATCAAGTTTTAATTCATGCTTAGCTAGTAGTTCTAATACAATATGGCACGCTAGATTGGGACTTCCTCACTCGCGTGCCTTGGAAATAATTTTGCCTAATATTTCGTTTAATAACTCAGTTTGTGAGTCTTGTATTTTAGGAAAGCATTGTAAAAATGTATTTCCTAAGTCCTCTCCCATATATGAAAAATGTTTTGATTTGGTCCACTCGGACGTAGGGAGTTCCCCATGTTTGTCAAGAGATAATAATAAGTACTTTGTGACATTTATTGATGAAAAATCGAAATACACTTGGATCACCTTAATGCCATCTAAAGATAGAGTATTTGATGCTTTCCTTAATTTTCAGAACTACATTACTAATCAATTCAAAACAAATGTTAAGGTACTTCGAACGGATAATGCAGGGGAATATACAAGCCACAAATTCAAAGAACACCTAGCTAAGCATGGAATAATCTACCAAACGAGCTGCCAATACACACCTTAACAAAATGGTGTGGCTGAAAGAAAGAATAGGCATCTCATGAAAGTAGCTAGAGCTATAATGTTCCATTCCAACCTACCAAGAAACTTTTGGGGAGATGCAGTCATGACGGCTTGCTATCTTATCAACCGAATTCCAATAAGAGTCATAAAGGACGTCTCTCCCTTTGAAATTTTAAATCACAATAAACACTTTATCAATCAGTTACGAGTTCTTGGGTGTTTGTGTTTTGTATTCGTCGCAGGTAGTCAGAGGGAAAAAACTAGAAGCCAAAAGCACAAGATGTGTATTCATAGGCTATTCTATCTCTCAAGAGGGGTATAAGTGCTATGACACCATCTGGAAGTGAACCCTGGTCTCAAGAGAGGTAAAGTTCATAGAAAACCAAGGTTACTTTGACAAGAAGCAAAATTGGAATAGTGTTAAAGACCTAGCCCGTTCTCCTTCAGATAGAGCCGCTGGCTTAGAGTTCTTACTCAATCATCTAGGAAATCCGGCTCCAAGAGACTCTCATCAAGAGCAACCAGATCATGACCCACAAGAAGGACCAAATTCTTAAAATAACAATGGAGAAGAAGCAAACAACTTGGATAATGGTAATCAAGACCAAGCTCATAATGAAGAAGAAGAAATAGGAGGAATGGAGCCAATGGTTAGTCAAGACCATGATAGTGAAGAAATTAGTGCTCCTCAGCTTTCTACATGCCATCTTTCACTTTGAATCTTGTATCATTTAAGAGAGGCACTACTGATCTTGATGCTTATGCTATGTTTGGGCCTAATAGTTTCCATTTTCAGGATATTAAGACCGGAAAGGTTCTTGGAGAAGGAAACACAAAAGGAGACTTATACATCTTAGAAGATTCTTCAAGCAATCCTACTTTATCAAGTTTTAATCCATGCTTAGCTAGTAGTTCTAATGCAATATGGTAAGCTAGATTGGGACATCCTCACTCGTGTGCCTTAAAAATCATATTGCCTAATATTTTGTTTAATAACTCGGTTTGTGAGTCTTGTATTTTAGGAAAACATTGTAAAAATGTATTTCCTAAGTCCTCTACCATATATGAAAAATGTTTTGATTTGGTCCACTCGGATGTATGGACTTCCCCATGTTTATCAAGAGATAATAATAAGTACTTTGTGACATTTATTGATGAAAAATCGAACTGCACTTGGATCACCTAAATGCCATCTAAAGATAGAGTATTTGACGCTTTCACTAATTTTCAGAACTAAATTACTAATCAATTCAAAACAAATGTTAAGGTAGTTCGAACGGATAATGGAGGGGATTATACAAGCCACAGATTCGAAGAACACCTAGCTAAGCATGAAATAATCCACCAAACGAGCTGCCAATACACACCTCAACAAAATGGTGTGGTTGAAAGAAAGAATAGGCATCTCATGAAAGTAGCTAGAGCTATAATGTTCCATTCCAACCTACCAAGAAACTTCTGGGGATATGCAGTCATGACGGCTTGCTATCTTATCAACCGAATTCCAACAAGAGTCATAAAGGACGTCTCTCCCTTTCAAATTTTAAATCACAATAAACCATTTATCAATCAGTTACGAGTTCTTGGGTGTTTGTGTTTTGTATTCGTCGCAGGTACTCAAAGGGAAAAAACTAGAAGCCAAAAGCACAAGATGTGTATTCATAGGCTATTCTATCTCTTGAAAGGGGTATAAGTGCTATGACACCATTTGGAAGTGAACCCTGGTTTCAAGAGAGGTAAAGTTCATAGAAAACCAGGGTTACTTTGACAAGAAGCAAAATTGGAATAGTGTTAAAGACCTAGCCAGTTCTCATTCATATAGAGCCGCCAGCTTAGAGTTCTTACTCAATCATCTAGGAAATCCGGCTCCAAGAGACTCTCATCAAGAGCAACCAGATCATGACCCACAAGAAGAACCAAATTCTTAAAATAACAATGGAGAAGAAGCAAATAACTTGGATAATGGTAATCAAGACCAAGCTCATGATCAAGAAGAACAAATATGAGGAATGGAGCCAATGGTTAGTCAAGACCATGTGAGTGAAGAAATTAGTGCTCCTCAGCATTTATATGCCATCTTTCACTTTGAATCTTGTATCGGTTAAGAGAGCCACTACAGATCTTGATGCTTATGCTATCTTTGGGCCTAATAGTTTCCATTTTCAGGATACTAAGACCGAAAAAGTTCTTGGAGAAGGAAACACAAAATGAGACTTATGGATCTTAGAAGATTCTTCAAGCGATCCTACTTTATCAAGTTTTAATTCATGCTTAGCTAGTAGTTCTAATGCAATATGGCATGCTAGATTTGGACATCCCCAGTCGCGTGCCTTGAAAATAATTTTGCCTAATATTTCGTTTAATAACTCGGTTTGTGAGTCATGTATTTTAGAAAAGCATTGTAAAAATGTATTTCCGAAGTCCTCTCCCATATATGAAAAATGTTTTGATTTGGTCCACTTGGATGTAGGGAGTTCCCCATGTTTGTCAAGAGATAATAATAAGTTCTTTGTGACATTTATTGATGAAAAATCAAAATACACTTGGATCACCTTAATGCCATCTAAAGATAGAGTATTTGACGCTTTCATTAATTTTCAGAACTACATTACTAATCAATTCAAAACAAATGTTAAGGTACTTCGAACGGATAATGCAGGGGAATATACAAGCCACAAATTCAAAGAACACCTAGCTAAGCATGGAATAATCTACCAAACGAGCTGCCAATACACACCTTAACAAAATGGTGTGGTGTAAAGAAAGAATAGGCATCTCATGAAAGTAGCTAGAGCTATAATGTTCCATTCCAACCTACCAAGAAACTTCTGGGGAGATGCAGTCATGACGGCTTGCTATCTTATCAACCGAATTCCAACAAGAGTCATAAAGGACGTCTCTCCCTTTCAAATTTTAAATCACAATAAACCATTTATCAATCACTTACGAGTTCTTGGGTGTTTGTGTTTTGTATTCGTCGCAGGTACTCAGAGGGAAAAAACTAGAGGCCAAAAGCACAAGATGTGTATTCATAGGCTATTCTACCACTCAAAAGGGTTATAAGTGCTATGACCCCATCCGGAAGTGAACACTAGTTTCAAGAGAGGTAAAGTTCATAAAAAACCAGGGTTACTTTGACAAGAAGCAAAATTGGAATAATGTTAAAGACCTAGCCTGTTCTCCTTCATATAGAGCCGCCAGGTTAGAGTTCTTACTCAATCATCTGGGAAATCTGGCTCCAAGAAACTCTCATCAAGAGCAACCAGATCATGACCCACAAGAAGGACCAAATTCTTAAAATAACAATGAAGAAGAAGCAAACAACTTGGATAATGGTAATCAAGACCAAGCTCATGATCAAGAAGAAGAAATAGGAGGAATGGAGCCAAAGGTTAATCAAGACCATGAGAGTGAAGAAATTAGTGCTCCTCAGCATTTTACATGCCATCTTTCACTTCGAATCTTGTATCGGTTAAGAGAGCCACTACAGATCTTGATGCTTATGCTATCTTTGGGCCTAATAGTTTCCATTTTCAGGATATTAAGACCGGAAAGGTTCTTGGAGAAGGAAACACAAAAGGAGACTTATACATCTTAGAAGATTCTTCAAGCGATCCTACTTTATCAAGTTTTAATTCATGCTTAGCTAGTAGTTCTAATGCAATATGGCACGCTAGATTGGGACATCCTCACTCACGTGCCTTGGAAATAATATTGCCTAATATTTCGTTTAATAACTCGGTTTTTGAGTCTTGTATTCTAGGATAACATTGTAAAAATGTATTACCTAAGTCCTTTACCATATATGAAAAATGTTTTCATTTGGTCCACTCGGATGTAGGGTCTTCCCCATGTTTGTCAAGAGATAATAATAAGTACTTTGTAACATTTATTGATGAAAAATCGAAATACACTTGGATCACCTTAATGCCATCTAAAGATAGAGTATTTGACGCTTTCATTAATTTTCAGAACTACATTACTAATCAATTCAAAACAAATGTTAAGGTACTTCGAACGGATAATGGAGGGGAATATACAAGCCACAAATTCAAAGAACACCTAGCTAAGCATGGAATAATCCACCAAACGAGCTGCCAATACACACCTCAACAAAATGGTGTGGTTGAAAGAAAGAATAGGCATCTCATGAAAGTAGCTAGAGCTATAATTTTCCATTCCAACCTACCAAAAAACTTCTGGGGAGATGCAGTCATGATGGCTTGCTATCTTATCAACCGAATTCCAACAAGAGTCATAAAGGACGTCTCTCCCTTTGAAATTTTAAATCACAATAAACCCTTTATCAATCACTTACGAGTTCTTGGGTGTTTGTGTTTTGTATTCGTCGCAGGTACTCAGAGGGAAAAAACTAGAAGCCAAAAGCACAAGATGTGTATTCATATGCTATTCTACCACTCAAAAGGGTTATAAGTGCTATGACCCCATCCGGAAGAGAACACTGGTTTCAAGAGAGGTAAAGTTCATAGAAAACCAGGGTTACTTTGACAAGAAGCAAAATTGGTATAATGTTAAAGACCTAGCCCGTTCTCCTTCATATAGAGCCGCTAGGTTAGATTTCTTACTCAATCAGCTGGGAAATCTGGCTCCAAGAGACTCTCATCAAGAGCAACCAGATCATGACCCACAAGAAGGACCAAATTCTTAAAATAACAATGAAGAAGAAGCAAACAACTTGGATAATGGTAATCAAGACCAAGCTCATGATCAAGAAGAAGAAATAGGAGGAATGAAGCCAATGGTTAGTCAAGACCATGAGAGTGAAGAAATTAGTGCTCCTCAGCTTTCTACATGCCATATTTCACTTGCAATTTTTTATCGGTTAAGAGAGCCACTATAGATCTTGATGCTTATGCTATCTTTGGGCCTAATAGTTTCCATTTTCAGGATATTAAGACTGGAAAGGTTCTTGGAGAAGGAAACACAAAAGGAGACTTATACATCTTAGAAGATTCTTCAAGCAATCCTACTTTATCAAGTTTTAATCCATGCTTAGCTAGTAGTTCTAATGCAATATGGTAAGCTAGATTGGGACATCCTCACTCGCGTGCCTTAAAAATCATATTGCCTAATATTTTGTTTAATAACTCGGTTTGTGAGTCTTGTATTTTAGGAAAACATTGTAAAAATGTATTTCCTAAGTCCTCTACCATATATGAAAAATGTTTTGATTTGGTCCATTCGGATGTATGGACTTCCCCATGTTTATCAAGAGATAATAATAAGTACTTTGTGACATTTATTGATGAAAAATCGAACTACACTTGGATCATCTTAATGCCATCTAAAGATAGAGTATTTGACGCTTTCACTAATTTTCAGAACTAAATTACTAATCAATTCAAAACAAATGTTAAGGTACTTCGAACTGATAATGGAGGAGAATATACAAGCCGCAAATTCAAAGAACACCTAGCTGAGCATGGAATAATCCAACAAACGAACTGCCAATACACACCTCAACAAAATGGTGTGGTTGAAAGAAAGAATAGGCATCTCATGAAAGTAGCTAGAGCTATAATGTTCCATTCCAATCTACCAAGAAACTTCTGGGGAGATGAAGTCATGACGGCTTGCTATCTTATCAACCAAATTCCAACAAGAGTCATAAAGGACGTCTCTCCCTTTGAAGTTTTAAATCACAATAAACCCTTTAATAATCACTTACAAGTTCTTGGGTGTTTGTGTTTTGTATTCGTCGCAGGTACTCAAAGGGACAAAACTAGAAGCCAAAAGCACCAGATGTGTATTCATAGGCTATTCTACCACTCAAAAGGGTTATAAGTGCTATGACCCCATCCAGAAGTGAACCCTGGTTTCAAGAGAGGTAAAGTTCATAGAAAACCAGGGTTACTTTGACAAGAAGAAAAATTGGGATAGTGTTAAAGACCTAGCCCGTTCTCATTCATATAGAGCCGCCAGCTTAGAGTACTTACTCAATCATCTGGGAAATCCGGCTTCAAGAGACTCTCATCAAGAGCAACCAGATCATGATCCACAAGAAGGACCAAATTCTTAAAATATCAATGAAGAAGAAGCAAAAAACTTGGATAATGGTAATCAAGACCAAGCTCATGATCAATAATAAGAAATAGGAGGAATGGAGCCAATGGTTAGTCAAGACCATGAGAGTGAAGAAATTAGTGCTCCTCAGCTTTCTACATGCCATCTTTTACTTGTAATTTTTTATCGGTTAAGAGAGCCACTACAGATCTTGATGCTTATGCTATCCTTGGGCCTAATAGTTTCCATTTTCAGGATATTAAGACCGGAAAAGTTCTTGGTGTAGGAAACACAAAAGGAGACTTATACATCTTAGAAGATTCTTCAAGCAATCCTTCTTTATCAAGTTTTAATTCATGCTTAGCTAGTAGTTCTAATACAATATGGCACGCTAGATTGGGACTTCCTCACTCGCGTGCCTTGGAAATAATTTTGCCTAATATTTGGTTTAATAACTCGGTTTGTGAGTCTTGTATTTTAAGAAAGCATTGTAAAAATGTATTTCCTATGTCCTCTCCTATATATGAAAAATGTTTTGATTTGGTCCACTTGGATGTAGGGAGTTCCCCATGTTTGTCAAGAGATAATAATAAGTACTTTGTGACATTTATTGATGAAAAATCGAAATACACTTGGATCACCTTAATGCCATCTAAAGATAGAATATATGACGCTTTCATTAATTTTTAGAACTACATTACTAATCAATTCAAAACAAATGTTAAGGTACTTCGAACGGATAATGGAAGGGAATATACAAGCTACAAATTCAAAGAACACCTAGCTAAGCATGGAATAATCTACCAAAACAGCTGCCAATACACACCTTAACAAAATGGTGTGGTTGAAAGAAAGAATAGGCATCTCATGAAAGTAGCTAGACCTATAATGTTCCATTCCAACCTACCAAGAAACTTTTGGGGAGATGCAGTCATGACGGCTTGCTATCTTATCAAAGGACGTCTCTCCCTTTGAAATTTTAAATCACAATAAACCCTTTATCAATCACTTATGACTTCTTGGGTGTTTGTGTTTTGTATTCGTCGCCGGTACTCAAAGGGAAAAAACTAGATGCCAAAAGCACAAGATGTGTATTCATAGGCTATTCTATCTCTCAAAAGGGGTATAAGTGCTATGACACCATCTGGAAGTGAACCCTGGTTTCAAGAGAGGTAAAGTTCATAGAAAACCAAGGTTACTTTGATTAAGAAGCAAAATTGGAATAGTGTTAAAGACCTAGCCCGTTCTCATTCAGATAGAGCCGCCAGCTCAGAGTTCTTACTGAATCATCTGGGAAATCCGGCTCCAAGAGACTCTTATCAAGAGCAACCAGATCATGACCCACAAGAAGGACCAAATTATGAAAATAACAGTGAGGAAGAAAGAAACAACTTGGATAATGGTAATCAAGACCAAGCTCATCATGAAGAAGAAGAAATAGGAGGAATGGAGCCAATGGTTAGTCAAGACCATGATAGTGAAGAAATTATCTTATCAATCGAATTCCCGCAAGAGTCATAAAGGACGTCCCTCTCTTTGAAGTTTTAAATCACAATAAACCCTTTATCAATCACTTACGAGTTCTTGGGTGTTTGTGTTTTGTATTTGTCCCAGGTACTCAGAGGGACAAAACTAGAAGCCAAAAGCACAAGATGTGTATTCATAGGCTATCCTACCACTCAAAAGAGGTATAAGTGCTATGACCCCATCCGGAAGTGAACCTTGGTTTCAAGAGAGGTAAAGTTCGTAGAAAACCAGGGTTTCTTTGACAAGAAGCGAAATCGGGATAGTGTTAAAGACCTAGCCTGTTCTCCTTCAGATAGAGCCGCCAGCTTAGAGTTCTTACTCAATCATGTTGGAAATCCGGCTCCAAGAGACTCTCATCAAGAGCAACCAGATCATGACCCACAAGAAGGACCAAATTCTTAAAATAACAATGAAGAAGAAGCAAACAACTTGGATAATGGTAATCAAGACCAAGCTCATGATCAAGAAGAAGAAATAGGAGGAATGGAGCCAATGGTTAGTCAAGACCATGAGAGTGAAGAAATTAGTGCTCCTCAGCTTTCTACATGCCATCTTTCACTTCGAATTTTTTATCGGTTAAGAGAGCCACTACAGATCTTGATGCTTATGCTATCTTTGGGCCTAATAGTTTCTATTTTCAGGATATTAAGACCGGAAAGGTTCTTGGAGAAGGAAACACAAAAGGAGACTTATACATCTTAGAAGATTCTTCAAGCAATCCGACTTTATCAAGTTTTAATCCATGCTTAGCTAGTAGTTTTAATGCAATATGGCACGCTAGATTGGGACATCCTCACTCGCGTGCCTTGGAAATAATATTGCCTAATATTTTGTTTAATAACTCGGTTTGTGAGCCTTGTATTTTAGGAAAACATTGTAAAAGAATATTTCCTAAGTCCTCTACCATATATGAAAAATGTTTTGATTTGGTCCATTCGGATGTCGAGACTTCCCCTTTTTTATAAAGAGATTATAATAAATACTTTGTGACATTTATTGATGAAAAATCGAAATACACTTGGATCACCTTAATGCCATCTAAATATAGAGTATTTGACGCTTTCATTAATTTTAAGAACTACATACTAATCAATTCAAAACAAATGTTAAGGTACTTCGAACTGATAATGGAGGGGAATATACAAGCCACAAATTCAAAGAACACTTAGCTAAGCATGGAATAATCCACCAAACGAGCTGTCCATACACACCTCAACAGAATGGTGTAGTTGAAAGAAAGAATATTCATCTCATAGAAGTAGCTAGAGCTATGATGTTCCATTCCAACCTACCAAGAAACTTCTTTGGAGATGCGGACATGACGGCTTGCTATCTTATCAACCGAATTCCAACAAGAGTCATAAAGGACGTCTCTCAATTTGAAGTTTTAAATCACAATAAACCCATTATCAATCACTTACGAGTTCTTGGGTGTTTGTGTTTTGTATTTGTCCTAGGTACTCAGAGGGACAAAACTAGAAGCCAAAAGCACAAGATGTGTATTCATAGGCTATCCTACCACTCAAAAGAGGTATAAGTGCTATGACCCCATCCGGAAGTGAACCCTGGTTTCAAGAGAGGTAAAGTTCGTAGAAAACCAGGGTTTCTTTGACAAGAAGCGAGATTGGGATAGTGTTAAAGACCTAGCCTGTTCTCCTTCAGATAGAGCCGCCAGCTTAGAGTTCTTACTCAATCATGTTGGAAATCCGGCTCCAAGAGACTCTTATCAAGAGCAACCAGATCATGACCCACAAGAAGGACCAAATTCTTAAAATAACAATGAAGAAGAAGCAAACAACTTGGATAGTGGTAATCAAGACCAAGCTCACGAACAAGAGGAAGAAATAGAAGGAATGGAGCCAATGGTTAGTCAAGACCATGAGAGTGAAGAAATTAGTGCTCCTCAGCTTTCTACATGCCATCTTTCACTTCGAATTTTTTATCGATTAAGAGAGCCACTACAGATCTTGATGCTTATGCTATCTTTGGGCCTAATAGTTTCCATTTTTAGGATATTAAGACCGGAAATGTTCTTTGAGAAGGAAACACAATAGGAGACTTATACATCTTAGAAGATTCTTCAAGCAATCCGACTTTATCAAGTTTTAATCCATGCTTAGCTAGTAGTTTTAATGCAATATGGCACGCTAGATTGGGACATCCTCACTCGCGTGCCTTGGAAATAATATTGCCTAATATTTTGTTTAATAACTCGGTTTGTGAGCCTTGTATTTTAGGAAAATATTGTAAAAGTGTATTTCCTAAGTCCTCTACCATATATGAAAAATGTTTTGATTTGGTCCATTCGGATGTAGAGACTTCCCCTTTTTTATCAAGAGATAATAATAAATACTTTGTGACATTTATTGATGAAAAATCGAAATACACTTGGATCACCTTAATGCCATCTAAATATAGAGTATTTGACGCTTTCATTAATTTTAAGAACTACATACTAATCAATTCAAAACAAATGTTAAGGTACTTCGAACTGATAATGGAGGGGAATATACAAGCCACAAATTCAAAGAACACTTAGCTAAGCATGGAATAATCCACCAAACAAGCTGTCCATACACACCTCAACAGAATGGTGTAGTTGAAAGAAAGAATATTCATCTCATAGAAGTAGCTAGAGCTATGATGTTCCATTCCAACCTACCAAGAAACTTCTTTGGAGATGCAGACATGACGGCTTGCTATCTTATCAACCGAATTCCAACAAGAGTCATAAAGGACGTCTCTCAATTTGAAGTTTTAAATCACAATAAACCCATTATCAATCACTTACGAGTTCTTGGGTGTTTGTGTTTTGTATTTGTCCCAGGTACTCAGAGGGATAAAACTAGAAGCCAAAAGCACAAGATGTGTATTCATAGGCTATCCTACCACTCAAAAGAGGTATAAGTGCTATGACCCCATCCGGAAGTGAACCCTGGTTTCAAGAGAGGTAAAGTTCATAGAAAACCAGGGTTTCTTTGACAAGAAGTGAAATTGGAATAGTGTTAAAGACCTAGCCCGTTCTCCTTCAGGTAGAGCCGCCAGCTTAGAGTTCTTACTCAATCATGTTGGAAATACGGCTCCAAGAGACTCTCATCAAGAGCAACCAGATCATGACCCACAAGAAGGACCAAATTCTTAAAATAACAATGAAGAAGAAGCAAACAACTTGGATAATGGTAATCAAGACCAAGCTCATGATCAAGAAGAAGAAATAGGAGGAATGGAGCCAATGGTTAGTCAAGACCATGAGAGTGAAGAAATTAGTGCTCCTCAGCTTTCTACATGCCATCTTTCACTTCGAATTTTTTATCGGTTAAGAGAGCCACTACAGATCTTGATGCTTATGCTATCTTTGGGCCTAATAGTTTCCATTTTCAGGATATTAAGACCGGAAAGGTTCTTGGAGAAGGAAACACAAAAGGACACATATACAAGCAATCCGACTTTATCAAGTATTAATCCATGCTTAGCTAGTAGTTTTAATGGAATATGGCACGCTAGATTAGGACATCCTCACTCGCGTGCCTTGGAAATAATATTGCCTAATATTTTGTTTATTAACTCGGTTTGTGAGCCTTGTATTTTAGGAAAACATTGTAAAAGTGTATTTCCTAAGTCCTCTACTATAAATGAAAAATGTTTTGATTTGGTCCATTCGGATGTAGAGACTTCCCCTTTTTTATCAAGGATAATAATAAATACTTTGTGACATTTATTGATGAAAAATCAAAATACACTTGGATCACCTTACGGCCATCTAAAGATAGAGTATTTGACGCTTTCATTAATTTTAAGAACTATATTACTAATCAATTCAAAAAAAATGTTAAGGTACTTCGAACGGATAATAGAGGGGAATATACAAGCCACAAATTTAAAGAACACTTAGCTAAGCATGGAATAATCCAACAAACGAGCTGTCCATACACGCCTCAACAAAATGGTGTCGTTGAAAGAAAGAATATTCATCTCATAGAAGTAGCTAGAGCTATGATGTTCCATTCCAACCTACTAAGAAACTTCTTCGGAGATGCAGACATGACGGCTTGCTATCTTATCAACCGAATTCCAACAAAAGTCATAAAGGACGTCTCTCAATTTGAAGTTTTAAATCACAATAAACCCATTATCAATCACTTATGAGTTCTTGGGTGTTTCTGTTTTGTATTTGTCCCAGGTACTCAGAGGGACAAAACTACAAGCCAAAAGCACAAGATGTGTATTCATAGGCTATCCTACCACTCAAAAGAGGTATAAGTGCTATGAGCCCATCTGGAAGTGAACCCTGGTTTCATGAGAGGTAGAGTTCGTAGAAAACCAGAGTTTATTTGACAAGAAGTGAAATTTGGATAGTGTTAAAGACCTAGCCCGTTCTTCTTCAGATAGAGCCGCCAGCTTAGAGTTCTTACTCAATCATGTTGGAAATCCGGCTCCAAGAGACTCTCATCAAGAGCAACCAGATCATGACCCACAAGAAGGACCAAATTCTTAAAATAACAATGAAGAAGAAGCAAACAACTTGGATAATGGTAATCAAGACCAAGCTCATGATCAAGAAGAAGAAATAGGAGGAATGGAGCCAATGGTTAGTCAAGACCATGAGAGTGAAGAAATTAGTGCTCCTCAGCTTTTTACATGCCATCTTTCACTTCGAATTTTTTATCGGTTAAGAGAGGCACTATAGATCTTGATGTTTATGCTATCTTTGGGCCTAATAGGTTCCATTTTCAGGATATTAAGACCGGAAAGGTTCTTGGAGAAGGAAACACAAAAGGAGACTTATACATCTTAGAAGATTCTTCAAGCAATCCGACTTTATCAAGTTTTAATCCATGCTTAGCTAGTAGTTTTAATGCAATATGGCACGCTAGATTGGGACATCCTCACTCGCGTGCCTTGGAAATAATATTGCCTAATATTTTGTTTAATAACTCGGTTTGTGAGCCTTGTATTTTAGGAAAACATTGTAAAAGTGTATTTCCTAAGTCCTCTACCATATATGAAAAATGTTTTGATTTGGTCCATTCGGATGTAGAGACTTCCCCTTTTTTATCAAGAGATAATAATAAATACTTTGTGACATTTATTGATGAAAAATCGAAATACACTTGGATCACCTTAATGCCATCTAAAGATAGAGTATTTGACGCTTTACTTAATTTTAAGAACTACATTACTAATCAATTCAAAAAAAATGTTAAGGTACTTCGAACGGATAATTGAGGGGAATATACAAGCCACAAATTCAAAGAACAATTAGCCAAGCATGGAATAATCCACCAAACGAGCTGTCCATACACACCTAAACAAAATGATGTAGTTGAAAGAAAGAATATTCATCTCATAGAAGTAGCTAGAGCTATGATGTTCCATTCCAACCTACCAAGAAACTTCTTTGGAGGTGCAGTCATGACGGCTTGCTATATTATCAATCGAATTCCCGCAAGAGTCATAAAGGACGTCCGTCCCTTTGAAGTTTTAAATCACAATAAAACCTTTATCAATCACTTACGAGTTCTTGGGTGTTTGTGTTTTGTATTTGTCCCAGGTACTCAGAGGGACAAAACTAGAAGCCAAAAGCACAAGATGTGTATTCATAGGCTATCCTACCACTCAAAAGAGGTATAAGTGCTATGACCCCATCCGGAAGTGAACCCTGGTTTCAAGAGAGGTAAAGTTCGTAGAAAACCAGGGTTTCTTTGACAAGAAGCGAAATTGGGATAGTGTTAAAGACCTAGCCTGCTCTCCTTCAGGTGAAGCCGCCAGCTTAGAATTCTTACTCAATCATGTTGGAAATCCAACTCCAAGAGACTCTCATCAAGAGCAACCAGATCATGACCCGCAAGAAGGACCAAATTCTTAAAATAACAATGAAGAAGAAGCAAACAACTTGGATAGTGGTAATCAAGACCAAGCTCATGAACAAGAAGAAGAAATAGGAGGAGTGGAGCCAATGGTTTGTCAAGACCATGAGAGTGAAGAAATTAGTGCTCCTCAGCTTTCTACATGCTATCTTTCAGTTCGAATTTTTTATCGGTTAAGAGAGCCACTACAGATCTTGATGCTTATGCTATCTTTGGGCCTAATAGTTTCCATTTTCAGGATATTAAGACCGGAAAGGTTCTTAGAGAAGGAAACACAAAAGGAGACTTATACATCTTAGAAGATTCTTCAAGCAATCTGACTTTATCAAGTTTTAATCCATGCTTAGCTAGTAGTTTTAATGCAATATGGCACGCTAGATTGGGACATCCTCACTCGCGTGCCTTGGAAATAATATTGCCTAATATTTTGTTTAATAACTCGGTTTGTGAGCCTTGTATTTTAGGAAAACATTGTAAAAGTGTATTTCCTAAGTCCTCTACCATATATGAAAAATGTTTTGATTTGGTCCATTCGGATGTAGAGACTTCCCCTTTTTTATCAAGAGATAATAATAAATACTTTGTGACATTTATTGATGAAAAATCGAAATACACTTGGATCACCTTAATGCCATCTAAAGATAGAGTATTTGACGCTTTACTTAATTTTAAGAACTACATTACTAATCAATACAAAAAAAATGTTAAGGTACTTCGAACGGATAATTGAGGGGAATATACAAGCCACAAATTCAAAGAACACTTAGCTAAGCATGGAATAATCCACCAAACGAGCTGTCCATACACACCTCAACAAAATGATGTAGTTGAAAGAAAGAATATTCATCTCATAGAAGTAGCTAGAGCTATGATGTTCCATTCCAACCTACCAAGAAACTTCTTTGGAGATGCAGTCATGACGGCTTGCTATCTTATCAACCGAATTCCAACAAGAGTCATAAAGGACGTCTCTCAATTTGAAGTTTTAAATCACAATAAGCCCATTATCAATCACTTACGAGTTCTTGGGTGTTTGTGTTTTGTATTTGTCCCAGGTACTCAGAGGGACAAAACTAGAAGACAAAAGCACAAGATGTGTATTCATAGGCTATCCTACCACTCAAAAGAGGTATAAGTGCTATGACCCCATCCGGAAGTGAACCCTGGTTTCAAGAGAGGTAAAGTTCGTAGAAAACCAGGGTTTCTTTGACAAGAAGCGAAATTGGGATAGTGTTAAAGACCTAGCCTGTTCTCCTTCAGATAGAGCCGCCAGCTTAGAGTTCTTACTCAATCATGTTGGAAATCCGGCTCCAAGAGACTCTTATCAAGAGCAACCAGATCATGACCCACAAGAAGGACCAAATTCTTAAAATAACAATGAAGAAGAATCAAACAACTTGGATAATGGTAATCAAGACCAAGCTCATGATCAAGTAGAAGAAATAGGAGGAATGGAGCCAATGGTTAGTCAAGACCATGAGAGTGAAGAAATTAGTGCTCCTCAGCTTTCTACATGCCATCTTTCACTTCGAATTTTTTATCGGTTAAGAGAGCCACTACAGATCTTGATGCTTATGCTATCTTTGGGCCTAATAGTTTCCATTTTCAGGATATTAAGACCGGAAATGTTCTTGGAGAAGGAAACACAAAAGGACACTTATACATCTTAGAAGATTCTTCAAGCAATCCTACTTTATCAAGTTTTAATCCATGCTTAGCTAGTAGTTTAAATGCAATATGGCACACTAGATTGGGACATCCTCACTCGCATGCCTTGGAAATAATATTGCCTAATATTTTGTTTATTAACTCGGTTTGTGAGCCTTGTATTTTAGGAAAACATTGTAAAAGTGTATTTCCTAAGTCCTCTACCATATATGAAAAATGTTTTGATTTGGTCCATTCGGATGTAGAGACTTCCCCTTTTTTATCAAGGATAATAATAAATACTTTGTGACATTTATTGATGAAAAATCAAAATACACTTGGATCACCTTACGGCCATCTAAAGATAGAGTATTTGACGCTTTCATTAATTTTAAGAACTATATTACTAATCAATTCAAAAAAAATGTTAAGGTACTTCGAACGGATAATAGAGGGGAATATACAAGCCACAAATTCAAAGAACACTTAGCTAAGCATGGAATAATCCACCAAACGAGCTGTCCATACACACCTCAACAAAATGGTGTAGTTGAAAGAAAGAATATTCATCTCATAGAAGTAGCTAGAGCTATGATGTTCCATTCCAACCTACCAAGAAACTTCTTTGGAGATGCAGACATGACGGCTTGCTATCTTATCAACCGAATTCCAAAAAGAGTCATAAAGGACGTCTCTCAATTTGAAGTTTTAAATCACAATAAACCCATTATCAATCACTTATGAGTTCTTGGGTGTTTCTGTTTTGTATTTGTCCCAGGTACTCAGAGGGACAAAACTAGAAGCCAAAAGCACAAGATGTGTATTCATAGGCTATCCTACCACTCAAAAGAGGTATAAGTGCTATGACCCCATCCGGAAGTGAACCCTGGTTTCATGAGAGGTAGAGTTCGTAGAAAACCAGGGTTTATTTGACAAGAAGTGAAATTTGGATAGTGTTAAAGACCTAGCCCGTTCTTCTTCAAATAGAGCCGCCAGCTTAGAGTTCTTACTCAATCATGTTGGAAATCCGGCTCCAAGAGACTCTCATCAAGAGCAACCAGATCATGACCCACAAGAAGGACCAAATTCTTAAAATAACAATGAAGAAGAAGCAAACAACTTGGATAATGGTAATCAAGACCAAGCTCATGATCAAGAAGAAGAAATAGGAGGAATGGAGCCAATGGTTAGTCAAGACCATGAGAGTGAAGAAATTAGTGCTCCTCAGCTTTTTACATGCCATCTTTTACTTCGAATTTTTTATCGGTTAAGAGAGCCACTATAGATCTTGATGCTTATGCTATCTTTGGGCCTAATAGGTTCCATTTTCAAGATATTAAGACCGGAAAGGTTCTTGGAGAAGGAAACACAAAAGGAGACTTATACATCTTAGAAGATTCTTCAAGCAATCCGACTTTATCAAGTTTTAATCCATGCTTACCTAGTAGTTTTAATGCAATTTGGCACGCTAGATTGGGACATCCTCACTCGCGTGCCTTGGAAATAATATTGCCTAATATTTTGTTTAATAACTCGGTTTGTGAGCCTTGTACTTTAGGAAAACATTGTAAAAGTGTATTTCCTAAGTCCTCTACCATATAAGAAAAATGTTTTGATTTGGTCCATTCGGATGTAGAGACTTCCCCTTTTTTATCAAGAGATAATAACAAATACTTTGTGACATTTATTGATAAAGAATCGAAATACACTTGGATAACCTTAATGCCATCTAAAGATAGAGTATTTGACGCTTTCATTAATTTTAAGAACTACATTACTAATCAATTCAAAACAAATGTTAAGGTACTTCGAACGAATAAGGGAGGGGAATAAACAAGCCACAAATTCAACGAACACTAAGCTAAGCATGGAATAATCCACCAAACGAGCTGTCCATACACACCTCAACAAAATGGTGTAGTTGAAAGAAAGAATATTCATCTCATAGAAGTAGCTAGAGCTATGATGTTCCATTCCAACCTACCAAGAAACTTCTTTGGAGATGCAGTCATGACGGCTTGCTATCTTATCAACCGAATTCCAACAAGAGTCATAAAGGACGTCTCTCCATTTGAAGTTTTAAATCACAATAAACCCTTTATCAATCACTTACAAGTTCTTGGGTGTTTGTGTTTTGTATTTGTCCCAGGTACTCAGAGGGACAAAACTAGAAGCCAAAAGCACAAGATGTGTATTCATAGGCTATTCTACCACTCAAAAGGGGTATAAGTGCTATGACCCCATTTGGAAGTGAACCCTTGTTTCAAGAGAGGTAAAGTTCGTAGAAAACCAGGGTTTCTTTGACAAGAAGCGAAATTGGGATAGTGTTAAAGACCTAGCCCGTTCTCCTTCAGATAGAGCCCGCCAGCTTAGAGTTCTTACTCAATCATGTTGGAAATCCGGCTCCAAGAGACTCTCATCAGGAGCAACCAGATCATGACCCACAAGAAGGACCAAATTCTTAAAATAACAATGAAGAAGAAGCAAACAACTTGGATAATGGTAATCAAGACCAAGCTCATGATCAAGAAGAAGAAATAGGAGGAATGGAGCCAATGGTTAGTCAAGACCATGAGAGTGAAGAAATTAGTGCTCCTCAGCTTTCTACATGCCATCTTTCACATCGAATTTTTTATCGGTTAAGAAAGCCACTACAGATCTTGATGCTTATGCTATCTTTGGGCCTAATAGTTTCCATTTTCAGGATATTAAGACCGGAAAGGTTCTTGGAGAAGGAAACACAAAAGGAGACTTATACATCTTAGAAGATTCTTCAAGCAATCCGACTTTATCAAGTTTTAATCCATGCTTAGCTAGTAGTTTTAATGCAATATGGCACGCTAGATTGGGACATCCTCACTCGCATGCCTTGGAAATAATATTGCCTAATATTTTGTTTATTAACTCGGCTTGTGAGCCTTGTATTTTAGGAAAACATTGTAAAAGTGTATTTCTTAAGTCCTCTACCATATATGAAAAATGTTTTGATTTGGTCCATTCGGATGTAGAGACTTCCCCTTTTTTATCAAGAGATAATAACAAATACTTTGTGACATTTATTGATAAAAAATCGAAATACACTTGGATCACCTTAATGCCATCTAAAGATAGAGTATTTGACGCTTTCATTAATTTTAAGAACTACATTACTAATCAATTCAAAACAAATGTTAAGGTACTTCGAACGAATAAGGGAGGGGAATAAACAAGCCACAAATTCAACGAACACTAAGCTAAGCATGGAATAATCCACCAAACGAGCTGTCCATACACACCTCAACAAAATGGTGTAGCTGAAAGAAAGAATATTCATCTCATAGAAGTAGCTAGAGCTATGATGTTCCATTCCAACCTACCAAGAAACTTCTTTGGAGATGCAGTCATGACGGCTTGCTATCTTATCAACCGAATTCCAACAAGAGTCATAAAGGACGTCTCTCCATTTGAAGTTTTAAATCACAATAAACCCTTTATCAATCACTTACAAGTTCTTGGGTGTTTGTGTTTTGTATTTGTCCCAGGTACTCAGAGGGACAAAACTAGAAGCCAAAAGCACAAGATGTGTATTCATAGGCTATTCTACCACTCAAAAGGGGTATAAGTGCTATGACCCCGTCCGGAAGTGAACCCTGGTTTCAAGAGAGGTAAAGTTCGTAGAAAACCAGGGTTTCTTTGACAAGAAGCGAAATTGGGATAGTGTTAAAGACCTAGCCTGTTCTCCTTCAGATAGAGCCGCCAGCTTAGAGTTCTTACTCAATCATGTTGGAAATCCGGCTCCAAGAGACTCTCATCAAGAGCAACCAGATCATGACCCACAAGAAGGACCAAATTTTTAAAATAACAATGAAGAAGAAGCAAACAACTTGGATAATGGTAATCAAGACCAAGCTCATGATCAAGAAGAAGAAATAGGAGGAATGGAGCCAATGGTTAGTCAAAACCATGAGAGTGAAGAAATTAGTGCTTCTCAGCTTTCTACAAGCCATCTTTCACTTCGAATTTTTTATCGGTTAAGAGAGCCACTACAGATCTTGATGCTTATGCTATCTTTGGGCCTAATAGTTTCCATTTTCTGGATATTAAGACCGGAATGGTTCTTGGAGAAGGAAACACAAAAGTAGACTTATACATTTTAGAAGATTCTTCAAGCAATCCGACTTTATCAAGTTTTAATCCATGCTTAGCTAGTAGTTTTAACGCAATATGGCACGCTAGATTGGGACATCCTCACTCGCGTGCCTTGGAAATAATATTGCCTAATATTTTGTTTAATAATTCGGTTTGTGAGCCTTGTATTTTAGGAAAACATTGTAAAAGTTTATTTCCTAAGTCCTCTACCATATATGAAAAATGTTTTGATTTGGTCCATTCGGATGTAGAGACTTCCCCTTTTTTATCAAGAGATAATAATAAATACTTTGTGACATTTATTGATGAAAAATCGAAATACACTTGGATCACCTTAATGCCATCTAAAGATAGAGTATTTGACGCTTTCATTAATTTTAAGAACTATATTACTAATCAATTCAAAACAAATGTTAAGGTACTTCGAACGGATAATGGAGGGGAATATACAAGCCACAAATTCAAAGAACACTTAGCTAAGCATGGAATAATCCACCGAACGAGCTGTCCATACACACCTCAACAGAATGGTGTAGTTGAAAGAAAGAATATTCATCTCCTAGAAGTAGCTAGAGCTATGATGTTCCATTCCAACCTACCAAGAAACTTCTTTGGAGATGCAGTCATGACGGGTTGCTATCTTATCAATCGAATTCCCGCAAGAGTCATAAAGGACGTCCCTCCCTTTGAAGTTTTAAATCACAATAAAACCTTTATCAATCACTTACGAGTTCTTGGGTGTTTGTGTTTTGTATTTGTCCCAGGTACTCAGAGGGACAAAACTAGAAGCCAAAAGCACAAGATGTGTATTCATAGGCTATCCTACCACTCAAAAGAGGTATAAGTGCTATGACCCCATCCGGAAGTGAACTCTGGTTTCGAGAGAGGTAAAGTTCGTAGAAAACCAGGGTTTCTTTGACAAGAAGCGAAATTGGGATACTGTTAAAGACCTAGCCTGTTCTCCTTCAGATAGAGCCTCCAGCTTAGAGTTCTTACTCAATCATGTTAGAAATCCGGCTCCAAGAGATTCTCATCAAGAGCAACCAGATCATGACCCACAAGAAGGACCAAATTCCTAAAATAACAATGAAGAAGAAGCAAACAACTTGGATAATGGTAATCAAGACCAAGCTCATGATCAAGAAGAAGAAATAGGAGGAATGGAGCCAATGGTTAGTCAAGACCATGAGAGTGAAGAAATTAGTGCTTCTCAGCTTTCTACAAGCCATCTTTCACTTCGAATTTTTTATCGGTTAAGAGAGGCACTACAGATCTTGATGCTTATGCTATCTTTGGGCCTAATAGTTTCCATTTTCAGGATATTAAGACCGGAATGGTTCTTGGAGAAGGAAACACAAAAGGAGACTTATACATCTTACAAGATTCTTCAAGCAATCCGACTTTATCAAGTTTTAATCCATGCTTAGCTAGTAGTTTTAATGCAATATGGCACGCTAGATTGGGACATCCTCACTCCCGTGCCTTGAAAATAATATTGCCTAATATTTTGTTTAATAACTCGGTTTGTGAGCCTTGTATTTTAGGAAGACATTGTAAAAGTGTATTTCCTAAGTCCTCTACCATATATGAAAAATGTTTTGATCTGGTCCATTCGGATGAAGAGACTTCCCCTTTTTTATCAAGATATAATAATAAATACTTTGTGACATTTATTGATGAAAAATCGAAATACACTTGGATCACCTTAATGCCATCTAAAGATAGAGTATTTTACGCTTTCATTAATTTTAAGAACATATTACTAATCAATTCAAAACAAATGTTAAGGTACTTCGAACGGATAATGGAGGGGAATATACAAGCCATAAATTCAAAGAACACTTAGCTAAGCATGGAATAATCCACCAAACAAGCTGTCCATACACACCTCAACAAAATGGTGTAGTTGAAAGAAAGAATATTCATCTCATAGAAGTAGCTAGAGCTATGATGTTCCATTCCAACCTACCAAGAAAATTCTTTGGAGATGCAGTAATGACGGCTTGCTATCTTATCAACCGAATTCCAACAAGAGTCATAAAGGACGTCCCTCTCTTTGAACTTTTAAATCACAATAAAACCTTTATCAATCACTTACGAGTCTTGGGTGTTTGTGTTTTGTATTTGTCCCAGGTACTCAGAGGGACAAAACTAGAAGCCAAAAGCACAAGATGTGTATTCATAGGTTATCCTACCACTCAAAAGAGGTATAAGTGCTATGACCCCATTTGGAAGTGAAAACTTGTTTCAAGAGAGGTAAAGTTCTTAGAAAACCAGGGTTTCTTTGACAAGAAGCGAAATTGGGATAGTGTTAAAGACCTAGCCCGTTCTTCTTCAAATAGAGCCGCCAGCTTAGAGTTCTTACTCAATCATGTTGGAAATCCGGCTCCAAGAGACTTTCATCAAGAGCAACCAGATCATGACCCACAAGAAGGACCAAATTCTTAAAATAACAATGAAGAAGAAGCAAACAACTTGGATAGTGGTAATCAAGACCAAGCTCACGAACAAGAGGAAGAAATAGAAGGAATGGAGCCAATGGTTAGTCAAGACCATGAGAGTGAAGAAATTAGTGCTCCTCAGCTTTCTACATGCCATCTTTCACTTCGAATTTTTTATCGGTTAAGAGAGCCACTACAGATCTTGATGCTTATGCTATCTTTGGGCCTAATAGTTTCCATTTTCAGGATATTAAGACCGGAAAGGTTCTTGGAGAAGGAAACACAAAAGGAGACTTATACATCTTAGAAGATTTTTCAAGCAATCCGACTTTATCAAGTTTTAATCCATGCTTAGTTAGTTGTTTTAATGGAATATGGCACGCTAGATTGGGACATCCTCACTCGCGTGCCTTGGAAATAATATTGCCTAATATTTTGTTTAATAACTCGGTTTGTGAGCCTTGTATTTTAGGAAAACATTGTAAAAGTGTATTTCCTAAGTCCTCTACCATATATGAAAAATGTTTTGATTTGGTCCATTCGGATGTAGAGACTTCCCTTGTTTTTATCAAAAGATAATAATAAATACTTTGTGACATTTATTGATGAAATATCGAAATACACTTGGATCACCTTAATGCCATCTAAAGATAGAGTATTTGACGCTTTCATTAATTTTAAGATCTACATTACTAATCAAATCAAAAAAAATGTTAAGGTACTACGAACTGATAATGGAGGGGAATATACAAGCCACAAATTCAAATAACACTTAGCTAAGCATGGAATAATCCACCAAACAAGCTGTCCATACACACCTCAACAAAATGGTGTAGTTGAAAGAAAGAATATTCATCTCATAGAAGTAGCTAGAGCTATGATGTTCCATTCCAACCTACCAAGAAACTTCTTTGGAGATGTAGTCATGACGGCTTACTATCTTATCAACCGAATTCCAACAAGAGTCATAAAGGACGTCCCTCCATTTGAAGTTTTAAATCACAATATACCCTTTATCAATCACTTACGAGTTCTTGGGTGTTTGTGTTTTGTATTTGTCCCAGGTACTCAGAGGGACAAAACTAGAAGCCAAAAAGCACAAGATGTGTATTCATAGGCTATTCTACCACTCAAAAGAGGTATAAGTGCTATGACCCCATTCAGAAGTGAACCCTGGTTTCGAGAGAGGTAAAGTTCGTAGAAAACCAGGGTTTCTTTGACAAGAAGCGAAATTGGGATAGTGTTAAAGATCTACCCTGTTCTCCTTCAGATAGAGCCGCCATCTTAGAGTTCTTACTCAATCATGTTGGAAATCCGGCTCCAAGAGACTCTCATCAAGAGCAACCAGATCATGACCCACAAGAAGGACCAAATTCTTAAAATAACAATGAAGAAGAAGCAAACAACTTGGATAATGGTAATCAAGACCAAGCTCATGATCAAGAAGAAGAAATAGGAGGAATGGAGCTAATGGTTAGTCAGGACCATGAGAGTGAAGAAATTAGTGCTCCTCAGCTTTCTACATGCCATCTTTTACTTTTAATTTTTTATCGGTTAAGAGAGCCACTACAGATCTTGGTGCTTATGCTATCTTTGGGCCTAATAGTTTCCATTTTCAGGATATTAAGACCGGAAATCTTAGAATATTCTTCAAGCATTGCGGCTTGTCCTTGGTCTTCCTTCTTATCCATTTGGTCAAGGAAGGGGCTCGAACCAGGCTGGAACAGGCTGGCATGGTCAAGGGCGCTCCTAAGACTACTCTCCTATTGGCTGGTTCAAATTAAAGTTAAACCTAGGTTCCCTTGTAATTCTCCTATAAATATGCTATGTAATTCACAAAGATCAATAAGAAATTCTTCTCTATGTTCTACTATGGTTTTCCCTCTAGTTTATCTCAAAATCACTCATTTATAATCTCTAAAATCTAACATATACAAGCCACAAATTCAAAGAACACTTAGCTAAGAATGGAATAATCCACCAAACGAGCTGTCCATACACACCTCAACAAAATGGTGTAGTTGAAAGAAAGAATATTCATCTCATAGAAGTAGCTAGAGCTATGATGTTCCATTCCAACCTACCAAGAAACTTCTTTGGCGATGCAGTCATGACGGCTTGCTATCTTATCAACCGAATTCCAACAAGAGTCATAAAGGACGTCTCTCCCTTTGAAGCTTTAAATCACAGTGAACCCTTTATCAATCACTTACGAGTTCTTGGGTGTTTGTGTTTTGTATTTGTCCCAGGTACTCAGAGGGACAAAACTAGAAGCCAAAAGCACAAGATCTGTATTCATAGGCTATTCTACCACTCAAAAGAGGTATAAGTGCTATGACCCCATCCGGAAATGAACCCAGGTTTCAAGAGAGGTAAAGTTCATAGAAAACCAGGGTTTCTTTGACAAGAAGCAAAATTGGAATAGTGTTAAAGACCTAGCTCGTTCTCTTTCAGATAGAGCCGCCAGCTTAGAGTTCTTACTCAATCATCTGGGAAATCCAGCTCCAAGAGACTCTCATCAAGAGCAACCAGATCATGACCCACAAGAAGGACCAAATTCTTAAAATAACAATGAAGAAGAAGCAAACAACTTGGATAATGGTAATCAAGACCAAGCTCATGATCAAGAAGAAGAAATGGGAGGAATGGAGCCAATGGTTAGTCAAGACCATGAGAGTGAAGAAATTAGTGCTCCTCAGCTTTCTACATGCCATCTTTCACATCGAATTTTTTATCGGTTAAGAGAGCCACTACTGATCTTGATGCTTATGCTATCTTTGGGCTTAATAGTTTCCATTTTCAGGATATTAAGACAGGAAAGGTTCTTGGAGAAGGAAACACAAAAGGAGACTTATAGATCTTAGAAGATTCTTCAAGCAATCATACTTTCTCAAGTTTTAATCCATGCTTAGCTAGTAGTTTTAATCCAATATGACACGCTAGATTGGGACATCCTCACTCGCGCGCCTTGGAAATAATATTGCCTAATATTTTGTTTAATAACTCGGTTTGTGAGCCTTGTATTTTAGGAAAACATTGTAAAAGTGTATTTCCTAAGTCCTCTACCATATATGAAAAATGTTTTGATTTGGTCCATTCGGATGTAGAGACTTCCCCTTTTTTATCAAAAGATAATAATAAATACTTTGTGATATTTATTGATGAAAAATCGAAATACACTTGGATCACCTTAATGCCATCTAAAGATAGAGTATTTGACGCTTTCATTAATTTTAAGAACTACATTACTAATCAATTCAAAACAAACGTTAAGGTACTTC
This sequence comes from Cardamine chenopodiifolia, assembly GCA_963922655.1. Taxonomy (NCBI): domain Eukaryota; kingdom Viridiplantae; phylum Streptophyta; class Magnoliopsida; order Brassicales; family Brassicaceae; genus Cardamine; species Cardamine chenopodiifolia. Next base: position 6,522,706 of record OZ000479.1, read on the forward strand.
GAACGGATAATAGAGGGGAATATAAAAGCCACAAATTCAAAGAACACCTAGCTAAGCATGGAATAATCCACCAAACGAGCTGTCCTTACACACATCAACAAAATGGTGTAGTTGAAAGAAAGAATATTCATCTCATCGAAGTAGCTAGAGCTATGATGTTCCATTCCAACCTACCAAGAAACTTCTTTGGCGATGCAGTCATGACGGCTTGCTATCTTATCAACCGAATTCCAACAAGAGTCATAAAGGACGTCTCTCCCTTTGAAGCTTTAAATCACAGTAAACCCTTTATCAATCACTTACGAGTTCTTGGGTGTTTGTGTTTTGTATTTGTCCCAGGTACTCAGAGGGACAAAACTAGAAGCCAAAAGCACAAGATGTGTATTCATAGGCTATTCTACCACTCAAAAGAGGTATAAGTGCTATGACCCCATCCGGAAATGAACCCTGGTTTCAAGAGAGGTAAAGTTCATAGAAAACCAGGGTTTCTTTGACAAGAAGCAAAATTGGAATAGTGTTAAAGACCTAGCTCGTTCTCCTTCAGATAGAGCCGCGAGCTTAGAGTTCTTACTCAATCATCTGGGAAATCCAGCTCCAAGAGACTCTCATCAAGAGCAACCAGATCATGACCCACAAGAAGGACCAAATTCTTAAAATAACAATGAAGAAGAAGCAAACAACTTGGATAATGGTAATCAAGACCAAGCTCATGATCAAGAAGAAGAAATAGGAGGAATGGAGCCAATGGTTAGTCAAGACCATGAGAGTGAAGAAATTAGTGCTCCTCAGCTTTCTACATGCCATCTTTCACATTGAATTTTTTATCGGTTAAGAGAGCCACTACTGATCTTGATGCTTATGCTATCTTTGGGCTTAATAGTTTCCATTTTCAGGATATTAAGACCGGAAAGGTTCTTGGAGAAGGAAACACAAAAGGAGACTTATAGATCTTAGAAGATTCTTCAAGCAATCATACTTTCTCAAGTTTTAATCCATGCTTAGCTAGTAGTTTTAATCCAATATGACACGCTAGATTAGGACATCCTCACTCGCGTGCCTTGGAAATAATATTGCCTAATATTTTGTTTAATAACTCGGTTTGTGAGCCTTGTATTTTAGGAAAACATTGTAAAAGTGTATTTCCTAAGTCCTCTAGCATATATGAAAAATGTTTTGATTTGGTCCATTCGGATGTAGAGACTTCCCCTTTTTTATCAAGAGATAATAATAAATACTTTGTGATATTTATTGATGAAAAATCTAAATACACTTTGATCACCTTAATGCCATCTAAAGGTAGAGTATTTGATGCTTTCATTAATATTCAGAACTACATTACTAATCAATTCAAAACAAATGTTAAGGTACTTCGAACGGATAATAGAGGGGAATATAAAAGCCACAAATTCAAAGAACACCTAGCTAAGCATGGAATAATCCACCAAACGAGCTGTCCATACACACCTCAACAAAATGGTGCTGTTGAAAGAAAGAATATTCATCTCATAGAAGTAGCTAGAGCTATGATGTTCCATTCCAACCTACCAAGAAACTTATGTGGAGATGCAGTCATGACGGCTTGCTATCTTATCAACCGAATTCCAACAAGAGTCATAAAGGACGTCTCTCCCTTTGAAGCTTTAAATCACAGTAAACTCTTTATCAATCACTTACGAGTTCTTGGTTGTTTGTGTTTTGTATTTGTCCCAGGTACTAAGAGGCACAAAACTAGAAGCCAAAAGCACAAGATGTGTATTCATAGGCTATTCTACCACTCAAAAGAGGTATAAGTGCTATGACCCCATCCGGAAATGAACCCTGGTTTCAAGAGAGGTAAAGTTCATAGAAAACCAGGGTTTCTTTGACAAAAAGCAAAATTGGAATAGTTTTAAAGACCTAGCTCGTTCTCCTTCAGATAGAGCCGCGAGCTTAGAGTTCTTACTCAATCATCTGGGAAATCCAGCTCCAAGAGACTCTCATCAAGAGCAACTAGATCATGACCCACAAGAAGGACCAAATTCTTAAAATAACAATGAAGAAGAAGCAAACAACTTGGATAATGGTAATCAAGACCAAGCTCATGATCAAGAAGAAGAAATAGGAGGAATGGAGCCAATGGTTAGTCAAGACCATGAGATTGAAGAAATTAGTGCTCCTCAGCTTTCTACATGCCATCTTTCACATCGAATTTTTTATCGGTTAAGAGAGCCACTACTGATCTTGATGCTTATGCTATCTTTGGGCTTAATAGTTTCCATTTTCAGGATATTAAGACCGGAAAGGTTCTTGGAGAAGGAAACACAAAAGGAGACTTATAGATCTTAGAAGATTCTTCAAGCAATCATACTTTCTCAAGTTTTAATCCATGATTAGCTAGTAGTTTTAATCCAATATGACACGCTAGATTGGGACATCCTCACTCGCGTGCCTTGGAAATAATATTGCCTAATATTTTGTTTAATAACTCGGTTTGTGAGCCTTGTATTTTAGGAAAACATTGTAAAAGTGTATTTCCTAAGTCCTCTAGCATATATGAAAAATGTTTTGATTTGGTCCATTCGGATGTAGAGACTTCCCCTTTTTTATCAAGAGATAATAATAAATACTTTGTGATATTTATTGATGAAAAATCGAAATACACTTGGATCACCTTAATGCCATCTAAAGATAGAGTATTTGACGCTTTCATTAATTTTAAGAACTACATTACTAATCAATTCAAAACAAACGTTAAGGTACTTCGAACGGATAATAGAGGGGAATATAAAAGCCACAAATTCAAAGAACACCTAGCTAAGCATGGAATAATCCACCAAACGAGCTGTCCTTACACACCTCAACTAAATGGTGTAGTTGAAAGAAAGAATATTCATCTCATCGAAGTAGCTAGAGCTATGATGTTCCATTCCAACCTACCAAGAAACTTCTTTGGCGATGCAGTCATGACGGCTTGCTATCTTATCAACCGAATTCCAACAAGAGTCATAAAGGACGTCTCTCCCTTTGAAGCTTTAAATCACAGTAAACCCTTTATCAATCACTTACGAGTTCTTGGGTGTTTGTGTTTTGTATTTGTCCCAGGTACTCAGAGGGACAAAACTAGAAGCCAAAAGCACAAGATGTGTATTCATAGGCTATTCTACCACTCAAAAGAGGTATAAGTGCTATGACCCCACCCGGAAATGAACCCTGGTTTCAAGAGAGGTAAAGTTCATAGAAAACCAGGGTTTCTTTGACAAGAAGCAAAATTGGAATAGTGTTAAAGACCTAGCTCGTTCTCCTTCAGATAGAGCCGCGAGCTTAGAGTTCTTACTCAATCATCTGGGAAATCCAGCTCCAAGAGACTCTCATCAAGAGCAACCAGATCATGACCCACAAGAAGGACCAAATTCTTAAAATAACAATGAAGAAGAAGCAAACAACTTGGATAATGGTAATCAAGACCAAGCTCATGATCAAGAAGAAGAAATAGGAGGAATGGAGCCAATGGTTAGTCAAGACCATGAGAGTGAAGAAATTAGTGCTCCTCAGCTTTCTACATGCCATCTTTCACATCGAATTTTTTATCGGTTAAGAGAGCCACTACTAATCTTGATGCTTATGCTATCTTTGGGCTTAATAGTTTCCATTTTCAGGATATTAAGACCGGAAAGGTTCTTGGAGAAGGAAACACAAAAGGAGACTTATAGATCTTAAAAGATTCTTCAAGCAATCATACTTTCTCAAGTTTTAATCCATGCTTAGCTAGTAGTTTTAATCCAATATGACACGCTAGATTGGGACATCCTCACTCGCGTGCCTTGGAAATAATATTGCCTAATATTTTGTTTAATAACTCGGTTTGTGAGCCTTGTATTTTAGGAAAACATTGTAAAAGTGTATTTCCTAAGTCCTCTAGCATATATGAAAAATGTTTTGATTTGGTCCATTCGGATGTAGAGACTTCCCCTTTTTTATCAAGAGATAATAATAAATACTTTGTGATATTTATTGATGAAAAATCGAAATACACTTGGATCACCTTAATGCCATCTAAAGATAGAGTATTTGACGCTTTCATTAATTTTAAGAACTACATTACTAATCAATTCAAAACAAACGTTAAGGTACTTCGAACGGATAATAGAGGGGAATATAAAAGCCACAAATTCAAAGAACACCTAGCTAAGCATGGAATAATCCACCAAACGAGCTGTCCTTACACACCTCAACTAAATGGTGTAGTTGAAAGAAAGAATATTCATCTCATCGAAGTAGCTAGAGCTATGATGTTCCATTCCAACCTACCAAGAAACTTCTTTGGCGATGAAGTCATGACGGCTTGCTATCTTATCAACCGAATTCCAACAAGAGTCATAAAGGACGTCTCTCCCTTTGAAGCTTTAAATCACAGTAAACCCTTTATCAATCACTTACGAGTTCTTGGGTGTTTGTGTTTTGTATTTGTCCCAGGTACTCAGAGGGACAAAACTAGAAGCCAAAAGCACAAGATGTGTATTCATAGGCTATTCTACCACTCAAAAGAGGTATAAGTGCTATGACCCCATCCGGAAATGAACCCTGGTTTCAAGAGAGGTAAAGTTCATAGAAAACCAGGGTTTCTTTGACAAGAAGCAAAATTGGAATAGTGTTAAAGACCTAGCTCGTTCTCCTTCAGATAGAGCCGCGAGCTTAGAGTTCTTACTCAATCATCTGGGAAATCCAGCTCCAAGAGACTCTCATCAAGAGCAACCAGATCATGACCCACAAGAAGGACCAAATTCTTAAAATAACAATGAAGAAGAAGCAAACAACTTGGATAATGGTAATCAAGACCAAGCTCATGATCAAGAAGAAGAAATAGGAGGAATGGAGCCAATGGTTAGTCAAGACCATGAGAGTGAAGAAATTAGTGCTCCTCAGCTTTCTACATGCCATCTTTCACATCGAATTTTTTATCGGTTAAGAGAGCCACTACTGATCTTGATGCTTATGCTATCTTTGGGCTTAATAGTTTCCATTTTCAGGATATTAAGACCGGAAAGGTTCTTGGAGAAGGAAACACAAAAGGAGACTTATAGATCTTAGAAGATTCTTCAAGCAATCATACTTTCTCAAGTTTTAATCCATGCTTAGCTAGTAGTTTTAATCCATTATGACACGCTAGATTGGGACATCCTCACTCGCGTGCCTTGGAAATAATATTGCCAAATATTTTGTTTAATAACTCGGTTTGTGAGCCTTGTATTTTAGGAAAACATTGTAAAAGTGTATTTCCTAAGTCCTCTAGCATATATGAAAAATGTTTTGATTTGGTCCATTCGGATGTAGAGACTTCCCCTTTTTTATCAAGAGATAATAATAAATACTTTGTGATATTTATTGATGAAAAATCGAAATACACTTGGATCACCTTAATGCCTTCTAAAGATAGAGTATTTGACGCTTTCATTAATTTTAAGAACTACATTACTAATTAATTCAAAACAAATGTTAAGGTACTTCGAACGGATAATAGAGGGGAATATAAAAGCCACAAATTCAAAGAACACCTAGCTAAGCATGGAATAATCCACCAAACGAGCTGTCCTTACACACCTCAAAAAAATGGTGTAGTTGAAAGAAAGAATATTCATCTCATAGAAGTAGCTAGAGCTATAATGTTCCATTCCAACCTACCAAGAAACTTCTGGGGAGATGCACTCATGACGGCTTGCAATCTTATCAACCGAATTCCAACAAGAGTCATAAAGGACGTCTCACCCTTTGAAGTTTTAAATCACAATAAACCCTTTATCAATCACTTACGAGTTCTTGGGTGTTTGTGTTTTGTATTTTTCCAAGGTACTAAGAGGCACAAAATAGAAGCCAAAAGTACAAGATGTGTATTCATAGGCTATTCTACAACTCAAAAGAGGTATAAGTGCTATGACCCCATCCGGAAGTGAACCCTGGTTTCAAGAGAGGTAAAGTTCATAGAAAACCAGGGTTTCTTTGACAAGAAGCAAAATTGGAATGGTGTTAAAGACCTAGCCTGTTCTCCTTAAGATAGAGCCGCCAGCTTAGAGTTCTTACTCAATCATCTGGGAAATCCGGCTCCAAGAGACTCTCATCAAGAGCAACCAGATCATGACCCACAAGAAGGACCAAATTCTTAAAATAACAATGAAGAAGAAGCAAACAACTTGGATAATGGTAATCAAGACCAAGCTCATGATCAAAAAGAAGAAATAGGAGGAATGGAGCCAATGGTTAGTCAAGACCATGAGCGTGAATAAATTAGTGCTCCTCAGCTTTCTACATGCCATCTTTCACACCGAATTTTTTATCGGTTAAGAGAGCCACTACAGATCTTGATGCTTATCCTATCTTTGGGCTTAATAGTTTCCATTTTAAGGATATTAAGACCGGAAAGGTTCTTGGAGAAGGAAACACAAAAGGAGACTTATAGATCTTAGAAGATTCTTCAAGCAATCATACTTTCTCAAGTTTTAATCCATGCTTAGCTAGTAGTTTTAATGCAATATGGCACGCTAGATTGGGACATCCTCACTCGCGTGCCTTAGAAATAATATTGCCTAATATTTTGTTTAATAACTCGGTTTGTGAGCCTTGTATTTTAGGAAAACATTGTAAAAGTGTATTTCCTACGTCCTCTACCATATATGAAAAATGTTTTGATTTGGTCCATTCGGATGTAGAGACTTCCCCTTTTTTATCAAGAGATAATAATAAATACTTTGTGATATTTATTGATGAAAAATCTAAATACACTTTGATCACCTTAATGCCATCTAAAGATAGAGTATTTGACGCTTTCATTAATTTTAAGAACTACATTACTAATCAATTCAAAACAAATGTTAAGGTACTTCGAACGGATAATAGAGGGGAATATAAAAGCCACAAATTCAAAGAACACCTAGCTAAGCATGGAATAATCCACCAAACGAGCTGTCCTTACACACCTCAACAAAATGGTGTAGTTGAAAGAAAGAATATTCATCTCATAGAAGTAGCTAGAGCTATAATGTTCCATTACAACCTACCAAGAAACTTCTGGGGAGATGCACTCATGACGGCTTGCAATCTTATCAACCGAATTCTAACAAGAGTCATAAAGGACGTCTCACCCTTTGAAGTTTTAAATCACAATAAACCCTTTATCAATCACTTACGAGTTCTTGGGTGTTTGTGTTTTGTATTTGTCCAAGGTACTAAGAGGCACAAAATAGAAGCCAAAAGTACAAGATGTGTATTCATAGGCTATTCTACAACTCAAAAGAGGTATAAGTGCTATGACCCCATCCGGAAGTGAACCCTGGTTTCAAGAGAGGTAAAGTTCATAGAAAACCAGGGTTTCTTTGACAAGAAGCAAAATTGGAATGGTGTTAAAGACCTAGCCTGTTCTCCTTAAGATAGAGCCGCCAGCTTAGAGTTCTTACTCAATCATCTGGGAAATCCGGCTCCAAGAGACTCTCATCAAGAGCAACCAGATCATGACCCACAAGAAGGACCAAATTCTTAAAATAACAATGAAGAAGAAGCAAACAACTTGGATAATGGTAATCAAGACCAAGCTCATGATCAAGAAGAAGAAATAGGAGGAATGGAGCCAATGGTTAGTCAAGACCATGAGCGTGAATAAATTAGTGCTCCTCAGCTTTCTACATGCCATCTTTCACACCGAATTTTTTATCGGTTAAGAGAGCCACTACAGATCTTGATGCTTATGCTATCTTTGGGCCTAATAGTTTCCATTTTCAGGATACTAAGACCGGAAAGGTTCTTGGAGAAGGAAATACAAAAGGAGACTTATAGATGTTAGAAGATTCTTCAAGCAGATGTAGAAGCGTTTTGTGATGCGTATTGGGCTGGGGATAGACAAGATCGGAAGTCTACGACTTGTTATTGTACATTCGTAGGCGGGAATCTTGTCACCTGGAGAAGCAAAAAACAAAAGGTAATCTCTCTATCTAGTGCTGAAGCTGAGTATAGAGCAATGAGAGAAGCCACAAAAGAAATGATATGGCTGAAGGCGCTTCTACATGACTTGGGAGTTCAAGAAGACAAACCAATGACATTGTATTGTGATAACCGAGCGGCAATACATAGAGCTTCAAACCCGATGTTTCATGAAAGGACAAAACACATTGAGGTGGATTGTCATTTCATTCGAGACAAAATTCAGGAGGGAGTCGTGGTTCCCAAGTTTGTGAAGAGTAGAGAACAAATGGCAGATATATTTACCAAGGCTACTTCTTCACGTATATGTGAATACATCCATGGCAAGATCGGCTTAAAGAACCCCTACCAGCCTATCTTGAGGGGGAGTGTTGAGAATATGGATGTGAAGGTGTGTGCACATGAAATAAAGTGCCAATGAGTAGTTAAGATGAACTAAACCGAGACCAAACAAGAAGTAGAGAAGGAACTAAAGTGGTTAGAAACAGACCAGTTTTTTCTCTCTCAGCACAAGTGGAGCAAGTTGCAAAGAGGAGTAGGTAGGAGCAGTTGGGAGAAGCATGGCTCGCCTATACTTGTGTAGAGGTGTTGGTGAGATATTTTTCTCTCAATAAGTCATGTAAAGCGTCCATATATGTTGGTTGTATTGTAAGAAGAAATATACACACGAAATTGTAAAGTTCTTCTCTAAAAACTTCTATTCATCATCTTCATCAGTCCTATCTTCTAATGGAGGGGAATATAAAAGCCACAAATTCAAAGAACACCTAGCTAAGCATGGAATAATCCACCAAACGAGCTGTCCTTACACACCTCAACAAAATGGTGTAGTTGAAAGAAAGAATATTCATCTCATAGAAGTAGCTAGAGCTATAATGTTCCATTCCAACCTACCAAGAAACTTCTGGGGAGATGCACTCATGACGGCTTGCTATCTTATCAACCGAATTCCAACAAGAGTCATAAAGGACATCTCTCCCTTTGAAGTTTTAAATCACAATAAACCCTTTATCAATCACTTACGAGTTCTTGGGTGTTTGTGTTTTGTATTTGTCCCAGGTACTCAGAGGGACAAAACTAGAAGCCAAAAAGCACAAGATGTGTATTCATAGGCAATTCTACCACTCAAAAGAGGTATAAGTGCTATGACCCCATCCGAAAGTGAACCCTGGTTTCAAGAGAGGTAAAGTTCGTAGAAAACCAGGGTTTCTTTGACAAGAAGCGAAATTGGGATAGTGTTAAAGACCTAGCCTGTTCTCCTTCAGATAGAGCCGCCAGCTTAGAGTTCTTACTCAATCATGTTGGAAATCCGGCACCAAGAGACTCTCATCAAGAGCAACCAGATCATGACCCACAAGAAGGACCAAATTCTTAAAATAACAATGAAGAAGAAGCAAACAACTTGGATAATGGTAATCAAGACCAAGCTCATGATCAAGAAGAAGAAATAGGAGGAATGGAGCCAATGGTTAGTCAAGACCATGAGAGTGAAAAAATTAGTGCACCTCAGCTTTTTACATGCCATTTTCACATCGAATTTTTTATCGGTTAAGAGAGCCACTACAGATCTTGATGCTTATACTATCTTTAGGCCTAATAGTTTCTATTTTCGGGATATTAAGACTGGAAAGGTTCTTAGAGAAGGAAAAACAAAAGGAGACTTATACATCTTAGAAGATTCTTCAAGCAATCATACTTTCTCAAGTTTTAATCCATGCTTAAGTAGTAGTTTTAATGCAATATGGCAAGATAGATTGGGCCATCCTCACTCGCGTACCTTGGAAATAATATTGCCTAATATTTTGTTTAATAACTCGGTTTGTGAGCCTTGTATTTTAGGAAAACATTGTAAAAGTGTATTTCCTAAGTCCTCTACCATATATGAAAAATATTTTGATTTGGTCCATTCGGATGTAGAGACTTCCCCTTTTTTATCAAGAGATAATAATAAATACTTTGTGATATTTATTGATGAAAAATCGAAATACACTTTGATCACCTTAATGCCATCTAAAGATAGAGTATTTGACGCTTTCATTAATTTTCAGAACTACATTACTAATCAATTCAAAACAAATGTTAAGGTACTTCGAACGGATAATAGAGGGGAATATAAAAGCCACAAATTCAAAGAACACCTAGCTAAGCATGGAATAATCCACCAAACGAGCTGTCCATACACACCTCAACAAAATGGTGCAGTTGAAAGAAAGAATATTCATCTCATAGAAGTAGCTAGAGCTATGATGTTCCATTCCAACCTACCAAGAAACTTCTGTGGAGATGCAGTCATGACGGTTTGCTATCTTATCAACCGAATTCCAACAAGAGTCATAAATGACGTCTCTCACTTTGAAGTTTTAAATCACAATAAACCCTTTATCAATCATTTACGAGTTCTTGGGTGTTTGTGTTTTGTATTTGTCCCAGGTACTCAGAGGGACAAAACTATAAGCCAAAAAGCACAAGATGTGTATTCATAGGCTATTCTACCACTCAAAAGAGGTATAAGTGCTATGACCCCATTCGAAAGTGAACCCTGGTTTCAAGAGAGGTAAAGTTCGTAGAAAACCAGGGTTTCTTTGACAAGAAGCGAAATTGGGATAGTGTTAAAGACCTAGCCTGTTCTCCTTCAGATAGAGCCGCCAGCTTAGAGTTCTTACTCAATCATGTTGGAAATCCGGCACCAAGAGACTCTCATCAAGAGCAACCAGATCATGACCCACAAGAAAGACCAAATTCTTAAAATAACAATGAAGAAGAAGCAAACAACTTGGATAATGGTAATCAAGACCAAGCTCATCATGAAGAAGAAGAAATAGGAGGAATGGAGCCAATGGTTAGTCAAGCCATGAGAGTGAAGAAATTAATGCTCCTCAGCTTTTTACATGCCATCTTTCACTTCGAATCTTGTATCGGTTAAGAGAGCCACTACTGATCTTGATGCTTATGCTATCTTTGAGCCTAATAGTTTCCATTTTCAGGATACTATGATCGGAAAGGTTCTTGGAGAAGGAAACACAAAAGGAGACTTATGGATCTTAGAAGATTCTTCAAGCAATCATACTTTCTCAAGTTTTACTTCATGCTTAGCTAGTAGTTATAATGCAATATGGCACGCTAGGTTGGGACATCCTCACTCGAGTGCCTTGGAAATAATATTGCCTAATATTTCGTTTAATAACTCGGTTTTTGAGTCTTGTATTTTAGGATAACGTTGTAAAAATGTATTTCGTAAGTCCTTTACCATATATGAAAAATGTTTTGATTTGGTCCACTCGGATGTATGGATTTCCCCATGTTTATCAAGAGATAATAATAAGTACTTTGTGACATTTATTGATGAAAAATCGAAATACACTTTGATCACCTTAATGCCATCTAAAGATAGAGTATTTGACGCTTTCATTAATTTTCAGAACTACATTACTAATCAATTCAAAACAAATGTTAAGATACTTCGAACTATGATGTAGCTAGAGCTATGATGTTCCATTCCAACCTACCAAGAAACTTCTGTGGAGATGCAGTCATGACGGCTTGCTATCTTATCAACCGAATTCCAACAAGTCATAAAGTACGTTTCTCCATTTGAAGTTTTAAATCACAATAAACCATTTATCAATCACTGACATCAAGCAGTACCAAAGGTTAGTTGGTAAACTATTCTATTTGAAAATAACAAGGCCGGATATTTGGTTTGCGGTTAATAAAGTAAGTCAAAACATGCAAGCGCCAACAACACACCATTGGGGAATGATTAAAAGTATCTTGAGATATCTAAAATGGAACCCAGGAAGAGGTATTTCGCTAGAGTGTCATGGAAGAGCAGATGCGTATTGGGCTGGGGATAGACAAGATCGGAAGTCTACGACTTGTTATTGTACATTCGTAGGCGGGAATCTTGTCACCTGGAGAAGCAAAAAACAAAAGGTAATCTCTCTATCTAGTGCTGAAGCTGAGTATAGAGCAATGAGAGAAGCCACAAAAGAAATGATATGGCTGAAGGCGCTTCTACATGACTTGGGAGTTCAAGAAGACAAACCAATGACATTGTATTGTGATAACCGAGCGGCAATACATAGAGCTTCAAACCCGATGTTTCATGAAAGGACAAAACACATTGAGGTGGATTGTCATTTCATCCGAGACAAAATTCAGGAGGGAGTCGTGGTTCCCAAGTTTGTGAAGAGTAGAGAACAAATGGCAGATATATTTACCAAGGCTACTTCTTCACGTATATGTGAATACATCCATGGCAAGATCGGCTTAAAGAACCCCTACCAGCCTATCTTGAGGGGGAGTGTTGAGAATATGGATGTGAAGGTGTGTGCACATGAAATAAAGTGCCAATGAGTAGTTAAGATGAACTAAACCGAGACCAAACAAGAAGTAGAGAAGGAACTAAAGTGGTTAGAAACAGACCAGTTTTTTCTCTCTCAGCACAAGTGGAGCAAGTTGCAAAGAGGAGTAGGTAGGAGCAGTTGGGAGAAGCATGGCTCGCCTATACTTGTGTAGAGGTGTTGGTGAGATATTTTTCTCTCAATAAGTCATGTAAAGCGTCCATATATGTTGGTTGTATTGTAAGAAGAAATATACACACGAAATTGTAAAGTTCTTCTCTAAAAACTTCTATTCATCATCTTCATCAGTCCTATCTTCTAATGGAGGGGAATATAAAAGCCACAAATTCAAAGAACACCTAGCTAAGCATGGAATAATCCACCAAACGAGCTGTCTTTACACACCTCAACAAAATGGTGTAGTTGAAAGAAAGAATATTCATCTCATAGAAGTAGCTAGAGCTATAATGTTCCATTCCAACCTACCAAGAAACTTCTGGGGAGATGCACTCATGACGGCTTGCTATCTTATCAACCGAATTCCAACAAGAGTCATAAAGGACATCTCTCCCTTTGAAGTTTTAAATCACAATAAACCCTTTATCAATCACTTACGAGTTCTTGGGTGTTTGTGTTTTGTATTTGTCCCAGGTACTCAGAGGGACAAAACTAGAAGCCAAAAAGCACAAGATGTGTATTCATAGGCTATTCTACCACTCAAAAGAGGTATAAGTGCTATGACCCCATCCGGAAGTGAACTCTGGTTTCAAGAGAGGTAAAGTTCGTAGAAAACCAGGGTTTCTTTGACAAGAAGCGAAATTGGGATAGTGTTAAAGACCTAGCCTGTTCTCCTTCAGATAGAGCCGCCAGCTTAGAGTTCTTACTCAATCATGTTGGAAATACGGCACCAAGAGACTCTCATCAAGAGCAACCAGATCATGACCCACAAGAAGGACCAAATTCTTAAAATAACAATGAAGAAGAAGCAAACAACTTGGATAATGGTAATCAAGACCAAGCTCATGATCAAGAAGAAGAAATAGGAGGAATGGAGCCAATGGTTAGTCAAGACCAAGAGAGTGAAGAAATTAGTGCTCCTCAGCTTTCTACATGCCATTTTCACATCGAATTTTTTATCGGTTAAGAGAGCTACTACTGATCTTGATGCTTATGCTATCTTTAGGCCTAATAGTTTCCATTTTCAGGATATTAAGACCGGAAAGGTTCTTGGAAAAGGAAACACAAAAGGAGACTTATACATCATAGAAGATTCTTCGAGCAATCCTACTTTATCAAGTTTTAATCCATGCTTAGCTAGTAGTTCTAATGCAATATGACAAGCAAGATTGGGACATCCTCACTCGCGTGCCTTGGAAATAATATTGCCTAATATTTCGTTTAATAACTCGGTTTGTGAGTCTTGTATTTTAGAAAAACATTGTAAAAACGTATTTCCTAAGTCCTCTACCATATATGAAAAATGTTTTGATTTGGTCCACTCGGATGTAGGGACTTCCCCATGTTTATCAAGAGATAATAATAAGTACTTTGTAACATTTATTGATGAAAAATCGAAATACACTTGGATCACCTTAATGCCATCTAAAGATAGAGTATTTGACCCTTTCATTAATTTTCAGAACTACATTACTAATCAATTCAAAACAAATGTTAAGGTACTTCGAACGGATATGGAGGGGAATATACAAGCCACAAGCTGGAATACCTAGCTAAGCAAGGAATAATCTCCCAAACGAGCTGCCCATACACACCTCAACAAAATGGTGTAGTTGAAAGAAAGAATATTCGTGTCATGGAAGTAGCTAGAGCTATGATGTTCCATTCCAACCTACCAAGAAACTTCTGGGGAGATGCGGTCATGACGGCTTGCTATCTTATCTACCGAATTACAATAAGAGTCATAAAGGTCGTCTCTCCCTTTGAAGTTTTTAATCACAATAAACCCTTTATCAATCACTTACGAGTTTTTGGGTGTTTGTGTTTTGTATTTGTCCCAGGACTCAGAGGGACAAAAATAGAAGCCAAAAGCACAAGATGTGTATTCATAGGCTATTCTACCACTCAAAACAGGTATAAGTGCTATGACCCGATTTGGAAGTGAACCCTTGTTTCAAGAGAGGTAAAGTTCATCGAAAACCAGGGTTACTTTGATAAGAAGCAAAATTGGGATAGTGTTAAAGACCTAGCCCGTTCTCCTTCAGATAGAGCCGCCAGCTTAGAGTTCTTACTCAATCATCTGGGAAATCCGGCTCCAAGAGACTCTCATCAATAGCAACAAGATCATGACCCACAAGATGGACCAAATTCTTAAAATAACAATGAAGAAGAAGCAAACAACTTGGATAATGGTAATCGAGACTAAGCTCAGGATCAAGAAGAAGAAATAGGAGGAATGGAGCCAATGGTTAGTCAAGACCATGAGAGTGAAGAAATTAGGGCTCCTCAGCTTTCTACATGCCATCTTTCACATCGAATTTTTAATCGGTTAAGAGAGCCACTACAGATCTTGATGCTTATGCTATCTTTGGGCCTAATAGTTTCCATTTTCAGGATACTAAGACCGGAAAGGTTCTTGGAGAAAGAAACACAAAAGGAGACTTATAGATGTTAGAAGATTCTTCAAGCAATCCTACTTTCTCAACTTTTAATCCATGCTTAGCTAGTAGTTCTAATGCAATATGGTAAGCTAGATTGGGACATCCTCACTCGCGTGCCTTGGAAATAATATTGCCTAATATTTTGTTTAATAACTCGGTTTGTGAATCTTGTATTTTAGGAAAACATTGTAAAAATGTATTTCCTAAGTCCTTTACCATATATGAAAAATGTTTTGATTTGGTCCACTCGGATGTAGGGACTTCCCCATGTTTATCAAGAGATAATAATAAGTACTTTGTAACATTTATTGATGAAAAATCGAAATACACTTGGATCACCTTAATGCCATCAAAAGATAGAGTATTTGAAGCTTTCATTAATTTTCAGAACTACATTACTAATCAATTCAAAACAAATGTTAAGGTACTTCGAACGGATAATGGAGGGGAATATACAAGCCACAAATTCATAGAACACCTAGCTAAGCATGGAATAATACACCAAACGAACTGCCAATACACACCTCAACAAAATGGTGTAGTTGAAAGAAAGAATAGGCATCTCATGAAAGTAGCTAGAGCTATAATGTTCCATTCCAACCTACCAAGAAACTATTGGGGAGATGCAGTCATGACGGCTTGCTATCTTATCTACCGAATTCCAATAAAAGTCATAAAGGACGTCTCTCCCATTGAAGTTTTAAATCACAATAAACCCTTTATCAATCACTTACGAGTTCTTGGTTGTTTGTGTTTTGTATTTGTCCCAGGACTCAGAGGGACAAAAATAGAAGCCAAAAGCACAAGATGTGTATTCATAGGCTATTCTACCACTCAAAACAGGTATAAGTGCTATGACCCGATTTGGAAGTGAACCCTTGTTTCAAGAGAGGTAAAGTTCATCGAAAACCAGGGTTACTTTGATAAGAAGCAAAATTGGGATAGTGTTAAAGACCTAGCCCGTTCTCCTCTTGATAGAGTCGCCAGCTTGGAGTTTTTACTCAATCATCTGGGATATCCGGCTCCAAGAGACTCTCATCAAGAGCAACCAGATCATGACCCACAAGAAGGACCAAATTCTTAACAGAACAATGAAGAAAAAGCAAACAACTTGGATAATGGTAATCAAGACTAAGCTCATGATCAAGAAGAAGAAATAGGAGGAATGGAGCCAATGGTTAGTCAGGACCATGAGAGTGAAGAAATTAGTGCTCCTCAGCTTTCTACATGCCATCTTTCACTTTAAATTTTTTATCGGTTAAGAGAGCCACTACAGATCTTGATGCTTATACTATCTTTAGGCCTAATAGTTTCCATTTTCGGGATATTAAGACCGGAAAGGTTCTTGGAGAAGGAAACACAAAAGGAGACTTATACATCTTATAAGATTCTTCAAGCAATCCTACTTTATCAAGTTTTAATCCATGCTTAGCTAGTAGTTCTAATGCAATATGGCAAGCAAGATTGGGACATCCTCACTCGCATGCCTTGGAAATAATATTGTCTAATATTTTGTTTAATAACTCGGTTTGTGAGTCTTGTATTTTAGGAAAACATTGTAAAAATGTATTTCCTAAGTCCTTTACCATATATGAAAAATGTTTTGATTTGGTCCACTCGGATGTAGGGACTTCCACATGTTTATCAAGAGATAATAATAAGTACTTTGTAACATATATTGATGAAAAATCGAAATACACTTGGATCACTTTAATGCCATCAAAAGATAGAGTATTTGAAGCTTTCATTAATTTTCAGAACTACATTACTAATCAATTCAAAACAAATGTTAAGGTACTTCGAACGGATAATGGAGGGGAATATACAAGCCACAAATTCATAGATCACCTAGCTAAGCATGGAATAATCTCCCAAACGAGCTGCCCATACACACCTCAACAAAATGGTGTAGTTGAAAGAAAGAATATTCGTGTCATGGAAGTAGCTAGAGCTATGATGTTCCATTCCAACCTACCAAGCAACTTCTGGGGAGATGCAATCATGACGGCTTGCTATCTTATCTACCGAATTACAATAAGAATCATAAAGGTCGTCTTTCCCTTTGAAGTTTTTAATCACAATAAACCCTTTATCAATCACATACGAGTTCTTGGGTGTTTGTGTTTTGTATTTGTCCCAGGTACTCAGAGGGACAAAACTAGAAGCCAAAAGCGCAAGATGTGTATTCATAGCCTATTCTACCACTCAAAAGAGGTATATGTGCTATGACCCTATTTGGAAGTGAACCCTTGTTTCAAGAGAGGTAAAGTTCATAGAAAACCAGGGTTACTTTGACAAGAAGCAAAATTGGGATAGTGTTAAAGACCTAGCCCGTTCTCCTCCAGATAGTGTCGCCAGCTTATAGTTCTTACTCAATCATCTGGGAAATCCGGCTCCAAGAGACTCTCATCAAGAGCAACCAGATCATGGCCCACAAGAAGGACCAAATTCTTAAAATAACAATGAAGAAGAAGCAAACAACTTGGATAATGGTAATCAAGCCCAAGCTCATGATCAAGAAGAAGAAATAGGAGGAATGGAGTCAATGGTTTAGTCAAGACCATGAGAGTGAAGAAATTAGTGCTCCTCAACTCTCTACATGCCATCTTTCACTTTAAATTTTTTATCGGTTAAGAGAGCCACTGCAGATCTTGATGCTTATACTATCTTTAGGCCTAATAGTTTCCATTTTTGGGATATTAAGACCGGAAAGGTTCTTGGAGAAGGAAACACAAAAGGAGACTTATACATCTTAGAAGATTCTTCAAGCAATCCTACTTTATCAAGTTTTAATCCATGCTTAGCTAGTAGTTCTAATGCAATATGGCAAGCGAGATTGGGACATCCTCACTCGCGTGCCTTGGAAACAATATTGCCTAGTATTTTGTTGAATAACTCGGTTTGTGAGTCTTGTATTTTAGGAAAACATTGTAGAAACGTATTTCCTAAGTCCTCTACCATATATGAAAAATGTTTTGATTTGATCCACTCGGATGTATGGACTTCCCAATGTTTATCAAGAGATAATAATAAGTACTTTGTGACATTTATTGATGAAAAGTCGAAATACACTTGGATCACCTTACTGCCATCTAAAGATATATTATTTGACGCTTTCATTAATTTTCGGAACTACATTACTAATCAATTCAAAAAAAATGTTAAGGTACTTCGAACGGATAATGGAGGAGAATATACAAGCCACAAGTTCAAAGAAAACCTAGCTAAGGATGGAATAATCTCCCAAACGAGCTGCCCATACACACCTCAACAAAATGGTGTAGTTGAAAAAAAGAATATTCGTGTCATGGAAGTAGCTAGAGCTATGATGTTCCATTCAAACCTACCAAGAAACTTCTGGGGAGATGCAGTCATGACGGCTTGCTATCTTATCAACAGAAATTCCAACAAGAGTCATAAAGGACGTCTCTCCCTTTGAAGTTTTCAATCACAATAAACCCTTTATCAATCACTTACGAGTTCTTGGGTGTTTGTGTTTTGTATTTGTCCCAGGTACTCAAAGGGACAAAAATCGAAGCCAAAATGACAAGATGTGTTCTCATAGGCTATTCTACCACTCAAAAGAGGTATAAGTGCTATGACCCCATCCGGAAGTGAACCCTGGTTTCAAGAGAGGTAGAGTTCATAGAAAACCAGAGTTACTTTGATAAGAAGCAAAATTGGGATAGTGTTAAAGACCTAGCCCATTCTCCTTCAAATAGAGCCGCCAGCTTAGAGTTCTTACTCAATCATCTGGGAAATCCGGCTCCAATAGACTCTCATCAAGAGCAACCAGATCATGACCCACAAGATGGACCAAATTCTTAACATAACAATGAAGAAAAAGCAAACAATTTGGATAATGGTAATCAAGACTAAGCTCATGATCAAGAAGAAGAAATAGGAGGAATGGAGACAATGGTTAGTCAGGACCATGAGAGTGAAGAAATTAGTGCTCCTCAGCTTTCAACATGCCATCTTTCACATCGAATTTTTAATCGGTTAAGAGAGCCACAACAGATCTTGATGCTTATGCTATCTTTGGGTTTAATAGTTTCCATTTTCAGGATACTAAGACCAGAAAGGTTCTTGTAGAAGGAAACACAAAAGGAGACTTATAGATGTTAGAAGATTCTTCAAGCAATCCAACTTTCTCAAGTTTTAATCCATGCTTAGGTAGTAGTTCTAATGCAATATGGCAAGCTAGATTGGGACATCCTCACTCGCGTGCCTTGGAAATAATATTGCTTAATATTTTGTTTAATAACTCGGTTTGTGAGTCTTGTATTTTAGGAAAACATTGTAAAAATGTATTTCCTAAGTCCTTTACCATATATGAAAAATGTTTTGATTTGGTCCACTCGGATGTAGGGACTTCCCCATGTCTATCAAGAGATAATAATAAGTACTTTGTAACATTTATTGATGAAAAATCGAAATACATTTGGATCACCTTAATGCCATCAAAAGATAGAGTATTTGACGCTTTCATTAATTTTCAGAACTACATTACTAATCAATTCAAAACAAATGTTAAGGTACTTCGAATGGATAATGGAGGGGAATATACAAGCCACAAATTCATAGAACACCTAGCTAAGCATGGAATAATCCACCAAACGAACTGCCAATACACACCTCAACAAAATGGTGTAGTTGAAAGAAAGAATAGGCATCTCATGAAAGTAGCTAGAGCTATAATGTTCCATTCCAACCTACCAAGAAACTTTTGGGGAGATGCAGTCATGACGGCTTGCTATCTTATCTACCGAATTCCAATAAGAGTCATAAAGGATGTCTCTCCCATTGAAGTTTTAAATCACAATAAACCCTTTATCAATCACTTACGAGTTTTTGGGTGTTTGTGTTTTGTATTTGTCCTAGGACTTAGAGGGACAAAAATAGAAGCCAAAAGCACAAGATGTGTATTCATAGGCTATTCTACGACTCAAAAGGGGTATATGTGCTATGACCCCATTTGGAAGTGAACCCTTGTTTCAAGAGAGGTAAAGTTCATAGAAAACCAGGGTTACTTTGACAAGAAGCAAAATTGGGATAGTGTTAAAGATCTACCCCGTTCTCCTTCAGATAGAGTCGCCAGCTTAGAGTTCTTACTCAATCATCTGGGAAATCCGGCTCCAAGAGACTCTCATCAAGAGCAACCAGATCATGACCCACAAGAAGGACCAAATTCTTAAAATAACAATGAAGAAGAAGCAAACAACTTGGATAATGGTAATCAAGACCAAGCTCATGATCAAGAAGAAGAAATAGGAGGAATGGAGCCAATGGTTAGTCAGGACCATGAGAGTGAAGAAATTAGTGCTCCTCAGCTTTCTACATGCCATCTTTCACTTTAAATTTTTTATCGGTTAAGAGAGCCACTACAGATCTTGATGCTTATACTATCTTTAGGCCTAATAGTTTCCATTTTCGGGATATTAAGACCGGAAAGGTTCTTGGAGAAGGAAACACAAAAGGAGACTTATACATCTTAGAAGATTCTTCAAGCAATCCTACTTTATCAAGTTTTAATCCATGCTTAGCTAGTAGTTCTAATGCAATATGGCAAGCAAGATTGGGACATCCTCACTCGCATGCCTTGGAAATAATATTTTCTAATATTTTGTTTAATAACTCGGTTTGTGAGTCTTGTATTTTAGGAAAACATTGTAAAAATGTATTTCCTAAGTCCTTTACCATATATGAAAAATGTTTTGATTTGGTCCACTCGGATGTAGGGACTTCCACATGTTTATCAAGAGATAATAATAAGTACTTTGTAACATATATTGATGAAAAATCGAAATACACTTGGATCACTTTAATGCCATCAAAAGATAGAGTATTTGAAGCTTTCATTAATTTTCAGAACTACATTACTAGTCAATTCAAAACAAATGTTAAGGTACTTCGAACGGATAATGGAGGGGAATATACAAGCCACAAATTCATAGATCACCTAGCTAAGCATGGAATAATCTCCCAAACGAGCTGCCCATACACACCTCAACAAAATGGTGTAGTTGAAAGAAAGAATATTCGTGTCATGGAAGTAGCTAGAGCTATGATGTTCCATTCCAACCTACCAAGCAACTTCTGGGGAGATGCAATCATGACGGCTTGCTATCTTATCTACCGAATTACAATAAGAATCATAAAGGTCGTCTTTCCCTTTGAAGTTTTTAATCACAATAAACCCTTTATCAATCACATACGAGTTCTTGGGTGTTTGTGTTTTGTATTTGTCCCAGGTACTCAGAGGGACAAAACTAGAAGCCAAAAGCGCAAGATGTGTATTCATAGCCTATTCTACCACTCAAAAGAGGTATATGTGCTATGACCCTATTTGGAAGTGAACCCTTGTTTCAAGAGAGGTAAAGTTCATAGAAAACCAGGGTTACTTTGACAAGAAGCAAAATTGGGATAGTGTTAAAGACCTAGCCCGTTCTCCTCCAGATAGTGTCGCCAGCTTATAGTTCTTACTCAATCATCTGGGAAATCCGGCTCCAAGAGACTCTCATCAAGAGCAACCAGATCATGACCCACAAGAAGGACCAAATTCTTAAAATAACAATGAAGAAGAAGCAAACAACTTGGATAATGGTAATCAAGCCCAAGCTCATGATCAAGAAGAAGAAATAGGAGGAATGGAGTCAATGGTTTAGTCAAGACCATGAGAGTGAAGAAATTAGTGCTCCTCAACTCTCTACATGCCATCTTTCACTTTAAATTTTTTATCGGTTAAGAGAGCCACTGCAGATCTTGATGCTTATACTATCTTTAGGCCTAATAGTTTCCATTTTTGGGATATTAAGACCGGAAAGGTTCTTGGAGAAGGAAACACAAAAGGAGACTTATACATCTTAGAAGATTCTTCAAGCAATCCTACTTTATCAAGTTTTAATCCATGCTTAGCTAGTAGTTCTAATGCAATATGGCAAGCGAGATTGGGACATCCTCACTCGCGTGCCTTGGAAACAATATTGCCTAGTATTTTGTTGAATAACTCGGTTTGTGAGTCTTGTATTTTAGGAAAACATTGTAGAAACGTATTTCCTAAGTCCTCTACCATATATGAAAAATGTTTTGATTTGATCCACTCGGATGTATGGACTTCCCAATGTTTATCAAGAGATAATAATAAGTACTTTGTGACATTTATTGATGAAAAGTCGAAATACACTTGGATCACCTTACTGCCATCTAAAGATATATTATTTGACGCTTTCATTAATTTTCGGAACTACATTACTAATCAATTCAAAAAAAATGTTAAGGTACTTCGAACGGATAATGGAGGAGAATATACAAGCCACAAGTTCAAAGAAAACCTAGCTAAGGATGGAATAATCTCCCAAACGAGCTGCCCATACACACCTCAACAAAATGGTGTAGTTGAAAAAAAGAATATTCGTGTCATGGAAGTAGCTAGAGCTATGATGTTCCATTCAAACCTACCAAGAAACTTCTGGGGAGATGCAGTCATGACGGCTTGCTATCTTATCAACAGAAATTCCAACAAGAGTCATAAAGGACGTCTCTCCCTTTGAAGTTTTCAATCACAATAAACCCTTTATCAATCACTTACGAGTTCTTGGGTGTTTGTGTTTTGTATTTGTCCCAGGTACTCAAAGGGACAAAAATCGAAGCCAAAATGACAAGATGTGTTCTCATAGGCTATTCTACCACTCAAAAGAGGTATAAGTGCTATGACCCCATCCGGAAGTTAACCCTGGTTTCAAGAGAGGTAAAGTTCATAGAAAACCAGAGTTACTTTGATAAGAAGCAAAATTGGGATAGTGTTAAAGACCTAGCCCATTCTCCTTCAAATAGAGCCGCCAGCTTAGAGTTCTTACTCAATCATCTGGGAAATCCGGCTCCAATAGACTCTCATCAAGAGCAACCAGATCATGACCCACAAGATGGACCAAATTCTTAACATAACAATGAAGAAAAAGCAAACAATTTGGATAATGGTAATCAAGACTAAGCTCATGATCAAGAAGAAGAAATAGGAGGAATGGAGACAATGGTTAGTCAGGACCATGAGAGTGAAGAAATTAGTGCTCCTCAGCTTTCAACATGCCATCTTTCACATCGAATTTTTAATCGGTTAAGAGAGCCACAACAGATCTTGATGCTTATGCTATCTTTGGGTTTAATAGTTTCCATTTTCAGGATACTAAGACCAGAAAGGTTCTTGTAGAAGGAAACACAAAAGGAGACTTATAGATGTTAGAAGATTCTTCAAGCAATCTAACTTTCTCAAGTTTTAATCCATGCTTAGGTAGTAGTTCTAATGCAATATGGCAAGCTAGATTGGGACATCCTCACTCGCGTGCCTTGGAAATAATATTGCTTAATATTTTGTTTAATAACTCGGTTTGTGAGTCTTGTATTTTAGGAAAACATTGTAAAAATGTATTTCCTAAGTCCTTTACCATATATGAAAAATGTTTTGATTTGGTCCACTCGGATGTAGGGACTTCCCCATGTCTATCAAGAGATAATAATAAGTACTTTGTAACATTTATTGATGAAAAATCGAAATACATTTGGATCACCTTAATGCCATCAAAAGATAGAGTATTTGACGCTTTCATTAATTTTCAGAACTACATTACTAATCAATTCAAAACAAATGTTAAGGTACTTCGAATGGATAATGGAGGGGAATATACAAGCCACAAATTCATAGAACACCTAGCTAAGCATGGAATAATCCACCAAACGAACTGCCAATACACACCTCAACAAAATGGTGTAGTTGAAAGAAAGAATAGGCATCTCATGAAAGTAGCTAGAGCTATAATGTTCCATTCCAACCTACCAAGAAACTTTTGGGGAGATGCAGTCATGACGGCTTGCTATCTTATCTACCGAATTCCAATAAGAGTCATAAAGGATGTCTCTCCCATTGAAGTTTTAAATCACAATAAACCCTTTATCAATCACTTACGAGTTTTTGGGTGTTTGTGTTTTGTATTTGTCCTAGGACTCAGAGGGACAAAAATAGAAGCCAAAAGCACAAGATGTGTATTCATAGGCTATTCTACGACTCAAAAGGGGTATATGTGCTATGACCCCATTTGGAAGTGAACCCTTGTTTCAAGAGAGGTAAAGTTCATAGAAAACCAGGGTTACTTTGACAAGAAGCAAAATTGGGATAGTGTTAAAGATCTACCCTGTTCTCCTTCAGATAGAGTCGCCAGCTTAGAGTTCTTACTCAATCATCTGGGAAATCCGGCTCCAAGAGACTCTCATCAAGAGCAACAAGAACAATACCCACAAGATGGACCAAATTCTTAAAATAACAATGAAGAAGAAGCAAACAACTTGGATAATGGTAATCAAGACCAAGCTCAGGATCAAGAAGAAGAAATAGGAGGAATGGAGCCAATGGTTAGTCAAGACCATGAGAGTGAAGAAATTAGAGCTCCTCAGCTTTCTACATGCCATCTTTCACATCGAATTTTTTATCGGTTAAGAGAGCCACTACAGATCTTGATGCTTATGCTATCTTTGGGCCTAATAGTTTCGATTTTCAGGATACTAAGACCGGAAAGGTTCTTGGAGAAGGAAACACAAAAGGAGACTTATAGATGTTAGAAGATTCTTCAAGCAATCCTACTTTCTCAAGTTTTAATCCATGCTTAGCTAGTAGTTCTAATGCAATATGGCAAGCCAGATTGGGATATCCTCACTCGCGTGCCTTGGAAATAATATTGCCTAATATTTTGTTTAATAACTTTGTTTGTGAGTCTTGTATTTTAGGAAAACATTGTAAAAATGTATTTCCTAAGTCCTTTACCATATATGAAAAATGTTTTGATTTTGTCCACTCGGATGTAGGGACTTCCCCATGTTTATCAAGAGATAATAATAAGTACCTTGTAACATTTATTGATGAAAAATCGAAATACACTTGGATCACCTTAATGCCATCTAAAGATAGAGTATTTGACGCTTTCATTACTTTTCAGAACTACATTACTAATCAATTCAAAAAAAATGTTAAGGTACTTCGAACGGATAATGGAGGGGAATATACAAGCCACAAGTGCAAAGAACACCTAGCTAAACATAGAATAATCTCCCAAACGAGCTGCCCGTACACACCTCAACAAAATGGTGTAGTTGAAAGAAAGAATATTCGTGTCATGGAAGTAGCTAGAGCTATGATGTTCCATTCCAACCTACCAAGAAACTTCTGGGGAGATGCAGTCATGACGGCTTGCTATCTTATCTACCGAATTACAATAAGAGTCATAAAGGTCGTCTCTCCCTTTGAAGTTTTTAATCACAATAAACCCTTTATCAATCACTTACGAGTTTTTGGGTGTTTGTGTTTTGTATTTGTCCCAGGACTCAGAGGGACAAAAATAGAAGCCAAAACCACAAGATGTGTATTCATAGGCTATTCTACCACTCAAAAGGGGTATACTTTCGATGACCCCATTTGGAAGTGAACCCTTGTTTCAAGAGAGGTAAAGTTCATAGAAAACCAGGGTTATATTGACAAGAAGCAAAATTGGGACAGTGTTAAAGACCTAGCCCGTTCTCCTTCAGATAGAGCCGCCAGCTTAGAGTTCTTACTCAATCACATGGGAAATCCGGCTCCAAGAGACTCTCATCAAGAGCAACAAGATCATGACCCACAAGATGGACCAAATTCTTAAAATAACAATGAAGAAGAAGCAAACAACTTGGATAATGGTAATCAAGACCAAGCTCATGATCAAGAAGAAGAAATAGGAGGAATGGAGCCAATGGTTAGTCAGGACCATGAGAGTGAAGATATTAGTGCTCCTCAGCTTTCTACATGCCATCTTTCACATCGAATTTTTTATCGGTTAAGAAAGCCACTACAGATCTTGATGCTTATGCTATCTTTGGGCCTAATAGTTTCCATTTTCAGGATACTAAGACCAGAAAGGTTCTTGGAGAAGGAAACACAAAAGGAGACTTATAAATGTTAGAAGATTCTTCAAGCAATCCTACTTTCTCAAGTTTTAATCCATGCTTAGCTAGTAGTTCTAATGCAATATGGCAAGCTAGATTGGGACATCCTCACTCGCGTGCCTTGGAAATAATATTGCCTAATATTTTGTTTAATAACTCGGTTTGTGAGTCTTGTATTTTAGGAAAACATTGTAAAAATGTATTTCCTAAGTCCTTTACCATATATGAAAAATGTTTTGATTTGGTCCACTCGGATGTAGGGACTTCCCCATGTTTATAAAGAGATAATAATAAGTACTTTGTAACATTTATTGATGAAAAATCAAAATACACTTGGATCGCCTTAATGCCATCTAAAGATAGAGTATTTGACGCTTTCATTACTTTTCAGAACTACATTACTAATCAATTCAAAACAAATGTTAAGGTACTTCGAACGGATATGGAGGGGAATATACAAGCCACAAGCTGGAATACCTAGCTAAGCATGGAATAATCTCCCAAACGAGCTGCCCATACACACCTCAACAAAATGGTGTAGTTGAAAGAAAGAATATTCGTGTCATGG
This sequence comes from Cardamine chenopodiifolia, assembly GCA_963922655.1. Taxonomy (NCBI): domain Eukaryota; kingdom Viridiplantae; phylum Streptophyta; class Magnoliopsida; order Brassicales; family Brassicaceae; genus Cardamine; species Cardamine chenopodiifolia. The sequence goes on from OZ000479.1 coordinate 6,549,144, forward strand.
AAGTAGCTAGAGCTATGATGTTCCATTCCAACCTACCAAGAAACTTCTGGGGAGATGCGGTCATGACGGCTTGCTATCTTATCTACCGAATTACAATAAGAGTCATAAAGGTCGTCTCTCCCTTTGAAGTTTTTAATCACAATAAACCCTTTATCAATCACTTACGAGTTTTTGGGTGTTTGTGTTTTGTATTTGTCCCAGGACTCAGAGGGACAAAAATAGAAGCCAAAACCACAAGATGTGTATTCATAGGTTATTCTACCACTCAAAAGGGGTATACGTGCGATGACCCCATCTGGAAGTGAACCCTTGTTTCAAGAGAGGTAAAGTTCATAGAAAACCAGGGTTATATTGACAAGAAGCAAAATTGGGACAGTGTTAAAGACCTAGCCCGTTCTCCTTCAGATAGAGCCGCCAGCTTAGAGTTCTTACTCAATCACATGGGAAATCCGGCTCCAAGAGACTCTCATCAAGAGCAATAAGATCATGACCCACAAGATGGACCAAATTCTTAAAATAACAATGAAGAAGAAGCAAACAACTTGGATAATGGTAATCAAGACCAAGCTCAGTATCAAGAAGAAGAAATAGGAGGAATGGAGCCAATGGTTAGTCAAGACCATGAGAGTGAAGAAATTAGTGCTCCTCAGCTTTCTACATGCCATCTTTCACATCGAATTTTTTATCGGTTAAGAGAGCCACTTCAGATCTTGATGCTTATGCTATCTTTGGGCCTAATAGTTTCCATTTTCAGGATACTAAGACCAGAAAGGTTCTTGGAGAAGGAAACACAAAAGGAGACTTATAGATGTTAGAAGATTCTTCAAGCAATCCTACTTTCTCAAGTTTTAATCCATGCTTAGCTAGTAGTTCTAATGCAATATGGCAAGCTAGATTGGGACATCCTCACTCGCGTGCCTTGGAAATAATATTGCCTAATATTTTGTTTAATAACTCGGTTTGTGAGTCTTGTATTTTAGGAAAACATTGTAAAAATGTATTTCCTAAGTCCTTTACCATATATGAAAAATGTGTTGATTTGGTCCACTCGGATGTAGGGACTTCCCCATGTTTATCAAGAGATAGTAATAAGTACTTTGTAACATTTATTGATGAAAAATCGAAATACACTTAGATCACCTTAATGCCATCTAAAGATAGAGTATTTGACGCTTTCATTACTTTTCAGAACTACATTACTAATCAATTCAAAACAAATGTTAAGGTACTTCGAACGGATAATGGAGGGGAATATACAAGCCACAAGTGCAAAGAACACCTAGCTAAGCATGGAATAATCTCCCAAACGAGCTGCCCATACACACCTCAACAAAATGGTGTAGTTGAAAGAAAGAATATTCGTGTCACGGAAGTAGCTAGAGCTATGATGTTCTATTCCAACCGACCAAGAAACTTCTGGGGAGATGCAGTCATGACGGCTTGCTATCTTATCTACCGAATTACAATAAGAGTCATAAAGGTCGTCTCTCCCTTTGAAGTTTTTAATCACAATAAACCCTTTATCAATAACTTACGAGTTTTTGGGTGTTTGTGTTTTGTATTTGTCCCAGGACTCAGAGGGACAAAAATAGAAGCCAAAAGCACAAGATATGTATTCATAGGCTATTCTACCACTCAAAAGGGGTATACGTGCGATGACCCCATCTGGAAGTGAACCCTTGTTTCAAGAGAGGTAAAGTTCATAGAAAACCAAGGTTATATTGACAAGAAGCAAAATTGGGACAGTGTTAAAGACCTAGCCCGTTCTCCTTCAGATAGAGCCGCCAGCTTAGAGTTCTTACTCAATCACATGGGAAATCCGGCTCCAAGAGACTCTCATCAAGAGCAACAAGATCATGACCCACAAGATGGACCAAATTCTTAAAATAACAATGAAGAAGAAGCAAACAACTTGGATAATGGTAATAAAGACCAAGCTAAGGATCAAGAAGAAGAAATAGGAGGAATGGAGCCAATGGTTAGTCAAGACCATGAGAGTGAAGATATTAGTGCTCCTCAGCTTTCTACATGCCATCTTTCACATCGAATTTTTTATCGGTTAAGAAAGCCACTACAGATCGTGATGCTTATGCTATCTTTGGGCCTAATAGTTTCCATTTTCAGAATACTAAGACCAGAAAGGTTCTTGGAGAAGGAAACACAGAAGGAGACTTATAGATGTTAGAAGATTCTTCAAGCAATCCTACTTTCTCAACTTTTAATCCATGCTTAGCTAGTAGTTCTAATGCAATATGGCAAGCTAGATTGGGACATCCTCACTCGCGTGCCTTGGAAATAATATTGCCTAATATTTTGTTTAATAACTCGGTTTGTGAGTCTTGTATTTTAGGAAAACATTGTAAAAATGTATTTCCTAAGTCCTTTACCATATATGAAAAATGTTTTGATTTTGTCCACTCGGATGTAAGGACTTCCCCATGTTTATCAAGAGATAGTAATAAGTACTTTGTAACATTTATTGATGAAAAATCGAAATACACTTGGATCACCTTAATGCCATCTAAAGATAGAGTATTTGACGCTTTCATTACTTTTCAGAACTACATTACTAATCAATTCAAAACAAATGTTAAGGTACTTCGAACGGATAATGGAGGGGAATATACAAGCCACAAGTGCAAAGAACACCTAGCTAAGCATGGAATAATCTCCCAAACGAGCTGCACATACACACCTCAACAAAATGGTGTAGTTGAAAGAAAGAATATTCGTGACATGGAAATAGCTAGAGCTATGATGTTCCATTCCAACCTACCAAGACACTTCTGGGGAGATGCGGTCATGACGGCTTGCTATCTTATCTACCGAATTACAATAAGAGTCATAAAGGTCGTCTCTCCCTTTGAAGTTTTTAATCACAATAAACCCTTTATCAATCACTTACGAGTTTTTGGGTGTTTGTGTTTTGTATTTGTCACAGGACTCAGAGGGACAAAAATAGAAGCCAAAACCACAAGATGTGTCTTCATAGGCTATTCTACCACTCAAAAGGGGTATACGTGCGATGACCCCATCTGGAAGTGAACCCTTGTTTCAAGAGAGGTAAAGTTCATAGAAAACCAGGGTTATATTGACAAGAAGAAAAATTGGGACAGTGTTAAAGACCTAGCCCGTTCTCCTTCAGATAGAGCCGCCAGCTTAGAGTTCTTACTCAATCACATGGGAAATCCGGCTCCAAGAGACTCTCATCAAGAGCAACAAGATCATGACCCACAAGATGGACCAAATTCTTAAAATAACAATGAAGAAGAAGCAAACAACTTGGATAATGGTAATCAAGACCAAGCTCAGGATCAAGAAGAAGATATAGGAGGACTGGAGCCAATGGTTAGTCAAGACCATGAGAGTGAAGAAATTAGTGCTCCTCAGCTTTCTACATGCCATCTTTCACATCGAATTTTTTATCGGTTAAGAGAGCCACTACAGATCTTGATGCTTATGCTATCTTTGGGCCTAATAGTTTCCATTTTCAGGATAAGACTGGAAAGGTTCTTGGAGAAGGAAACACAAAAGGAGACTTATAGATGTTAGAAGACTCTTCAAGCAATCCTACTTTCTCAACTTTTAATCCATGCTTAGCTAGTAGTTCTAATGCAATATGGCAAGCTAGATTGGGACATCCTCACTCGTGTGCCTTGGAAATGATATTGGCTAATATTTTGTTTAATAACTCGGTTTGTGAGTCTTGTATTTTAGGAAAACATTGTAAAAATGTATTTCCTAAGTCCTTTACCATATATGAAAAATGTTTTGATTTGGTCCACTCGGATGTAGGGACTTCCCCATGTTTATCAAGAGATAGTAATAAGTACTTTGTAACATTTATTGATGAAAAATCGAAATACACTTGGATCACCTTAATGCCATCTAAAGATAGAGTATTTGACGCTTTCATTACTTTTCAGAACTACATTACTAATCAATTCAAAACAAATGTTAAGGTACTTCGAACGGATAATGGAGGGGAATATACAAGCCACAAGTGCAAAGAACACCTAGCTAAGCTTGGAATAATCTCCCAAACGAGCTGCCCATACACACCTCAACAAAATGGTGTAGTTGAAAGAAAGAATATTCGTGTCATGGAAGTAGCTAGAGCTATGATGTTCCATTCCAACCTACCAAGAAACTTCTGGGGAGATGCGGTCATGACGGCTTGCTATCTTATCTACCGAATTACAATAAGAGTCATAAAGGTCGTCTCTCCCTTTGAAGTTTTTAATCACAATAAACCCTTTATCAATCACTTACGAGTTTTTGGGTGTTTGTGTTTTGTATTTGTCCCATGACTCAGAGGGACAAAACTAGAAGCCAAAAGCACAAGATGTGTATTCATAGGCTATTCTACCACTCAAAAGGGGTATACGTGCGATGACCCCATTTGGAAGTGAACCCTTGTTTCAAGAGAGGTAAAGTTTATAGAAAACCAGGGTTAGATTGACAAGAAGCAAAATTGGGACAGTGTTAAAGACCTAGCCCGTTCTCCTTCAGATAGAGCCGCCAGCTTAGAGTTCTTACTTAATCACATGGGAAATTCGGCTCCAAGAGAATCTCATCACGAGCAACAAGATCATGACCCACAAGATGGACCAAATTCTTAAAATAACAATGAAGAAGAAGCAAACAACTAGGATAATGGTAATCAAGACCAAGCTCAGGATCAAGAAGAAAAAATAGGAGGAATGGAGCCAATGGTTAGTCAAGACCATGAGAGTGAATATATTAGTGCTCCTCAGCTTTCTACATGCCATCTTTCACATCGAATTTTTTATCGGTTAAGAAAGCCACTACAGATCTTGATGCTTATGCTATCTTTGGGCCTAATAGTTTCCATTTTCGGGATACTAAGATCGGAAAGGTTATTGGAGAAGGAAACACAAAAGGAGACTTATAGATGTTAGAAGATTCTTCAAGCAATCCTACTTTCTCAACTTTTAATCCATGCTTAGCTAGTAGTTCTAATGCAATATGGCAAGCTAGATTGGGACATCCTCACTCGCGTGCCTTGGAAATAATATTGCCTAATATTTTGTTTAATAACTCGGTTTGTGAGTCTTGTATTTTAGGAAAACATTGTAAAAATGTATTTCCTAAGTCCTTTACCATATATGAAAAATGTTTTGATTTTGTCCACTCGGATGTAAGGACTTCCCCATGTTTATCAAGAGATAGTAATAAGTACTTTGTAACATTTATTGATGAAAAATCGAAATACACTTGGATCACCTTAATGCCATCTAAAGATAGAGTATTTGACGCTTTCATTACTTTTCAGAACTACATTACTAATCAATTCAAAACAAATGTTAAGGTACTTCGAACGGATAATGGAGGGGAATATACAAGCCACAAGTGCAAAGAACACCTAGCTAAGCATGGAATAATCTCCCAAACGAGCTGCACATACACACCTCAACAAAATGGTGTAGTTGAAAGAAAGAATATTCGTGACATGGAAATAGCTAGAGCTATGATGTTCCATTCCAACCTACCAAGAAACTTCTGGGGAGATGCGGTCATGACGGCTTGCTATCTTATCTACCGAATTACAATAAGAGTCATAAAGGTCGTCTCTCCCTTTGAAGTTTTTAATCACAATAAACCCTTTATCAATCACTTACGAGTTTTTGGGTGTTTGTGTTTTGTATTTGTCACAGGACTCAGAGGGACAAAAATAGAAGCCAAAACCACAAGATGTGTCTTCATAGGCTATTCTACCACTCAAAAGGGGTATACGTGCGATGACCCCATCTGGAAGTGAACCCTTGTTTCAAGAGAGGTAAAGTTCATAGAAAACCAGGGTTATATTGACAAGAAGAAAAATTGGGACAGTGTTAAAGACCTAGCCCGTTCTCCTTCAGATAGAGCCGCCAGCTTAGAGTTCTTACTCAATCACATGGGAAATCCGGCTCCAAGAGACTCTCATCAAGAGCAACAAGATCATGACCCACAAGATGGACCAAATTCTTAAAATAACAATGAAGAAGAAGCAAACAACTTGGATAATGGTAATCAAGACCAAGCTCAGGATCAAGAAGAAGATATAGGAGGACTGGAGCCAATGGTTAGTCAAGACCATGAGAGTGAAGAAATTAGTGCTCCTCAGCTTTCTACATGCCATCTTTCACATCGAATTTTTTATCGGTTAAGAGAGCCACTACAGATCTTGATGCTTATGCTATCTTTGGGCCTAATAGTTTCCATTTTTAGGATACTAAGACTGGAAAGGTTCTTGGAGAAGGAAACACAAAAGGAGACTTATAGATGTTAGAAGACTCTTCAAGCAATCCTACTTTCTCAACTTTTAATCCATGCTTAGCTAGTAGTTCTAATGCAATATGGCAAGCTAGATTGGGACATCCTCACTCGTGTGCCTTGGAAATGATATTGCCTAATATTTTGTTTAATAACTCGGTTTGTGAGTCTTGTATTTTAGGAAAACATTGTAAAAATGTATTTCCTAAGTCCTTTACCATATATGAAAAATGTTTTGATTTGGTCCACTCGGATGTAGGGACTTCCCCATGTTTATCAAGAGATAGTAATAAGTACTTTGTAACATTTATTGATGAAAAATCGAAATACACTTGGATCACCTTAATGCCATCTAAAGATAGAGTATTTGATGCTTTCATTACTTTTCAGAACTACATTACTAATCAATTCAAAACAAATGTTAAGGTACTTCGAACGGATAATGGAGGGGAATATACAAGCCACAAGTGCAAAGAACACCTAGCTAAGCTTGGAATAATCTCCCAAACGAGCTGCCCATACACACCTCAACAAAATGGTGTAGTTGAAAGAAAGAATATTCGTGTCATGGAAGTAGCTAGAGCTATGATGTTCCATTCCAACCTACCAAGAAACTTCTGGGGAGATGCGGTCATGACGGCTTGCTATCTTATCTACCGAATTACAATAAGAGTCATAAAGGTCGTCTCTCCCTTTGAAGTTTTTAATCACAATAAACCCTTTATCAATCACTTACGAGTTTTTGGGTGTTTGTGTTTTGTATTTGTCCCATGACTCAGAGGGACAAAACTAGAAGCCAAAAGCACAAGATGTGTATTCATAGGCTATTCTACCACTCAAAAGGGGTATACGTGCGATGACCCCATTTGGAAGTGAACCCTTGTTTCAAGAGAGGTAAAGTTCATAGAAAACCAGGGTTAGATTGACAAGAAGCAAAATTGGGACAGTGTTAAAGACCTAGCCCGTTCTCCTTCAGATAGAGCCGCCAGCTTAGAGTTCTTACTTAATCACATGGGAAATCCGGCTCCAAGAGAATCTCATCACGAGCAACAAGATCATGACCCACAAGATGGACCAAATTCTTAAAATAACAATGAAGAAGAAGCAAACAACTAGGATAATGGTAATCAAGACCAAGCTCAGGATCAAGAAGAAAAAATAGGAGGAATGGAGCCAATGGTTAGTCAAGACCATGAGAGTGAATATATTAGTGCTCCTCAGCTTTCTACATGCCATCTTTCACATCGAATTTTTTATCGGTTAAGAAAGCCACTACAGATCTTGATGCTTATGCTATCTTTGGGCCTAATAGTTTCCATTTTCGGGATACTAAGATCGGAAAGGTTCTTGGAGAAGGAAACACAAAAGGAGACTTATAGATGTTAGAAGATTCTTCAAGCAATCCTACTTTCTCAACTTTTAATCCATGCTTAGCTAGTAGTTCTAATGCAATATGGCAAGCTAGATTGGGACATCCTCACTCGCGTGCCTTGGAAATAATATTGCCTAATATTTTGTTTAATAACTCGGTTTGTGAGTCTTGTATTTTAGGAAAACATTGTAAAAATGTATTTCCTAAGTCCTTTACCATATATGAAAAATGTTTTGATTTGGTCCACTCGGACGTAGGGACTTCCCCATGTTTATCAAGAGATAGTAATAAGTACTTTGTAACATTTATTGATGAAAAATCGAAATACACTTTGATCACCTTAATGCCATCTAAAGATAGAGTATTTGACGCTTTCATTACTTTTCAGAACTACATTACTAATCAATTCAAAACAAATGTTAAGGTACTTCGAACGGATAATGGAGGGGAATATACAAGCCACAAGTGCAAAGAACACCTAGCTAAGCATGGAATAATCTCCCAAACGAGCTGCCCATACACACCTCAACAAAATGGTGTAGTTGAAAGAAAGAATATTCGTGTCATGGAAATAGCTAGAGCTATGATGTTCCATTCCAACCTACCAAGAAACTTCTGGGGAGATGCGGTCATGACGGCTTGCTATCTTATCTACCGAATTACAATAAGAGTCATAAAGGTCGTCTCTCCCTTTGAAGTTTTTAATCACAATAACCCTTTATCAATCACTTACGAGTTTTTGGGTGTTTGTGTTTTGTATTTGTCCCAGGACTCAGAGGGACAAAAATAGAAGCCAAAAGCACAAGATGTGTATTTATAGGCTATTCTACCACTCAAAAGGGGTATAAGTGCTATGACCCCATTTGGAAGTGAACCCTTGTTTCAAGAGAGGTAAAGTTCATACAAAACCTGGGTTACTTTGACAAGAAGCAAAATTGGGATAGTGTTAAAGACCTAGCCCGTTCTCCTTCAGATAGAGCCGCGAGCTTAGAGTTCTTACTCAATCACATGGGAAATCCGGCTCCAAGAGACTCTCATCAAGAGCAACAAGATCATGACCCACAAGAGGGACCAAATTCTTAAAATAACAATGAAGAAGAAGCAAACAACTAGGATAATGGTAATCAAAACCAAGCTCATGATCAAGAAGAAGAAATAGGAGGAATGGAGCCAATGGTTAGTCAAGAACATGAGAGTGAATAAATTAGTGCTCCTCAGCTTTCTACATGCCATCTTTCACATCGAATTTTTTATCGGTTAAGAGAGCCACTACAGATCTTGATGGTTATGCTATCTTTGGGCCTAAGAGTTTCCATTTTCAGGATACTAAGACCGGAAAGGTTCTTGGAGAAGGAAACACAAAAGGAGACTTATAGATGTTAGAAGATTCTTCAAGCAATCCTACTTTCTCAACTTTTAATCCATGCTTAGCTAGTAGTTCTAATGCAATATGGCAAGCTAGATTGGGACATCTTCACTCTCGTGCCTTGGAAATAATATTGCCTAAAATTTTGTTTAATAACTCGGTTTGTGAGTCTTGTATTTTAGGAAAACATTGTAAAAATGTATTTCCTAAGTCCTTTACCATATATGAAAAATGTTTTGATTTGGTCCACTCGGATGTAGGGACTTCCCCATGTTTATCAAGATATAATAATAAGTACTTTGTAACATTTATTGATGAAAAATCGAAATACACTTGGATCACCTTAATGCCATCTAAAGATAGAGTATTTGACGCTTTCATTACTTTTCAGAACTACATTACTAATCAATTCAAAACAAATGTTAAGGTACTTCGAACGGATGATGGAGGGGAATATACAAGCCACAAGTGCAAAGAACACCTAGCTAAGCATGGAATAATCTCCCAAACGAGCTGCCCATACACACCTCAACAAAATGGTGTAGTTGAAAGAAAGAATATTCGTGTCATGGAAGTAGCTAGAGCTATGATGTTCCATTCCAACCTACCAAGAAACTTCTGGGGAGATGCAGTCATGACGGCTTGCTATCTTATCTACCGAATTACAATAAGAGTCACAAAGGTCGTCTCTCTCTTTGAAGTTTTTAATCACAATAAACCCTTTATCAATCACTTACGAGTTTTTGGGTGTTTGTGTTTTGTATTTGTCCCATGACTCAGAGGGACAAAACTAGAAGCCAAAAGCACAAGATGTGTATTCATAGGCTATTCTACCACTCAAAAGGGGTATACGTGCGATGACCCCATTTGGAAGTGAACCCTTGTTTCAAGAGAGGTAAAGTTCATAGAAAACCAGGGTTAGATTGACAAGAAGCAAAATTGGGACAGTGTTAAAGACCTAGCCCGTTCTCCTTCAGATAGAGCCGCCAGCTTAGAGTTCTTACTTAATCACATGGGAAATCCGGCTCCAAGAGAATCTCATCACGAGCAACAAGATCATGACCCACAAGATGGACCAAATTCTTAAAATAACAATGAAGAAGAAGCAAACAACTAGGATAATGGTAATCAAGACCAAGCTCAGGATCAAGAAGAAGAAATAGGAGGAATGGAGCCAATGGTTAGTCAAGACCATGAGAGTGAATATATTAGTGCTCCTCAGCTTTCTACATGCCATCTTTCACATCGAATTTTTTATCGGTTAAGAAAGCCACTACAGATCTTGATGCTTATGCTATCTTTGGGCCTAATAGTTTCCATTTTCGGGATACTAAGATCGGAAAGGTTCTTGGAGAAGGAAACACAAAAGGAGACTTATAGATGTTAGAAGATTCTTCAAGCAATCCTACTTTCTCAACTTTTAATCCATGCTTAGCTAGTAGTTCTAATGCAATATGGCAAGCTAGATTGGGACATCCTCACTCGCGTGCCTTGGAAATAATATTGCCTAATATTTTGTTTAATAACTCGGTTTGTGAGTCTTGTATTTTAGGAAAACATTGTAAAAATGTATTTCCTAAGTCCTTTACCATATATGAAAAATGTTTTGATTTGGTCCACTCGGACGTAGGGACTTCCCCATGTTTATCAAGAGATAGTAATAAGTACTTTGTAACATTTATTGATGAAAAATCGAAATACACTTGGATCACCTTAATGCCATCTAAAGATAGAGTATTTGACGCTTTCATTACTTTTTAGAACTACATTACTAATCAATTCAAAACAAATGTTAAGGTACTTCGAACGGATAATGGAGGGGAATATACAAGCCACAAGTGCAAAGACCACCTAGCTAAGCATGGAATAATCTCCCAAACGAGCTGCCCATACACACCTCAACAAAATGGTGTAGTTGAAAGAAAGAATATTCGTGTCATGGAAGTAGCTAGAGCTATGATGTTCCATTCCAACCTACCAAGAAACTTCTGGGGAGATGCGGTCATGACGGCTTGCTATCTTATCTACCGAATTACAATATGAGTCATAAAGGTCGTCTCTCCCTTTGAAGTTTTTAATCACAATAAACCCTTTATCAATCACTTACGAGTTTTTGGGTGTTTGTGTTTTGTATTTGTCCCAGGACTCAGAGGGACAAAAATAGAAGCCAAAAGCATAAGATGTGTATTCATAGGCTATTCTACCACTCAAAAGGGGTATACGTGCGATGACCCCATCTGGAAGTGAACCCTTGTTTCAAGAGAGGTAAAGTTCATAGAAAACCAGGGTTATATTGACAAGAAGCAAAATTGGGACAGTGTTAAAGACCTAGCCCGTTCTCTAAGCAGATAGAGCCGCCAGCTTAGAGTTCTTACTCAATCACATGGGTAATCCGGCTCCAAGAGACTCTCATCAAGAGCAACAAGATCATGACCCACAAGATGGACCAAATTCTTAAAATAACAATGAAGAAGAAGCAAACAACTAGGATAATGGTAATCAAAACCAAGATCATGATCAAGAAGAAGAAATAGGAGGAATGGAGCCAATGGTTAGTCAAGACCATGAGAGTGAAGAAATTAGTGCTCCTCAGCTTTCTACATGCCATCTTTCACATCGAATTTTTTATCGGTTAAGAAAGCCACTACAGATCTTGATGCTTATGCTATCTTTGGGTCTAATAGTTTCCATTTTCAGGATACTAAGACCAGAAAGGTTCTTGGAGAAGGAAACACAAAAGGAGACTTATAGATGTTAGAAGATTCTTCAAGCAATCCTACTTTCTCAAGTTTTAATCCATGCTTAGCTAGTAGTTCTAATGCAATATGGCAAGCTAGATTGGGACATCTTCACTCTCGTGCCTTGGAAATAATATTGCATAATATTTTGTTTAATAACTCGGTTTGTGAGTCTTGTATTTTAGGAAAACATTGTAAAAATGTATTTCCTAAGTCCTTTACCATATATGAAAAATGTTTTGATTTGGTCCACTCGGATGTAGGGACTTCCCCATGTTTATCAAGAGATAATAATAAGTACTTTGTAACATTTATTGATGAAAAATCGAAATACAATTGGATCACCTTAATGCCATCTAAAGATAGAGTATTTGACGCTTTCATTACTTTTCAGAACTACATTACTAATCAATTCAAAACAAATGTTAAGGTACTTCGAACGGATAATGGAGGGGAATATACAAGCCACAAGTGCAAAGACCACCTAGCTAAGCATGGAATAATCTCCCAAACGAGCTGCCCATACACACCTCAACAAAATGGTGTAGTTGAAAGAAAGAATATTCGTGTCATGGAAGTAGCTAGAGCTATGATGTTCCATTCCAACCTACCAAGAAACTTCTGGGGAGATGCGGTCATGACGGCTTGCTATCTTATCTACCGAATTACAATATGAGTCATAAAGGTCGTCTCTCCCTTTGAAGTTTTTAATCACAATAAACCCTTTATCAATCACTTACGAGTTTTTGGGTGTTTGTGTTTTGTATTTGTCCCAGGACTCAGAGGGACAAAAATAGAAGCCAAAAGCATAAGATGTGTATTCATAGGCTATTCTACCACTCAAAAGGGGTATACGTGCGATGACCCCATCTGGAAGTGAACCCTTGTTTCAACAGAGGTAAAGTTCATAGAAAACCAGGGTTATATTGACAAGAAGCAAAATTGGGACAGTGTTAAAGACCTAGCCCGTTCTCCTGCAGATAGAGCCGCCAGCTTAGAGTTCTTACTCAATCACATGGGAAATCCGGCTCCAAGAGACTCTCATCAAGAGCAACAAGATCATGACCCACAAGATGGACCAAATTCTTAAAATAACAATGAAGAAGAAGCAAACAACTTGGATAATGGTAATCAAGACCAAGCTCTGGATCAAGAAGAAGAAATAGGAGGAATGGAGCCAATGGTTAGTCAAGACCATGAGAGTGAAGAAATTAGTGCTCCTCAGCTTTCTACATGCCATCTTTCACATTGAATTTTTTATCGGTTAAGAGAGCCACTACAGATCTTGATGCTTATGCTATCTTTGGGCCTAATAGTTTCAATTTTCAGGATACTAAGACCGGAAAGGTTCTTGGAGAAGAAAACACAAAAGGAGACTTATAGATGTTAGAAGATTCTTCAAGCAATCCTACTTTCTCAAGTTTTAATCCATGCTTAGCTAGTAGTTCTAATGCAATATGGCAAGCTAGATTGGGACATCCTCACTCGCGTGCCTTGGAAATAATATTGCATAATATTTTGTTTAATAACTCGGTTTCTGAGTCTTGTATTTTAGGAAAACATTGTAAAAATGTATTTCCTAAGTCCTTTACCATATATGAAAAATGTTTTGATTTGGTCCACTCGGATGTAGGGACTTCCCCATGTTTATCAAGAGATAGTAATAAGTACTTTGTAACATTTATTGATGAAAAATCAAAATACACTTGGATCACCTTAATGCCATCTAAAGATAGAGTATTTGACGCTTTCATTACTTTTCAGAACTACATTACTAATCACTTCAAAACAAATGTTAAGGTACTTCGAACGGATAATGGAGGGGAATATACAAGCCACAAGTGCAAAGAACACCTAGCTAAGCATGGAATAATCTCCCAAACGAGCTGCGCATACACACCTCAACAAAATGGTGTAGTTGAAAGAAAGAATATTCGTGTCATGGAAGTAGCTAGAGCTATGATGTTCCATTCCAACCTACCAAGAAACTTCTCGGAGATGCAGTCATGACGGCTTGCTATCTTATCTACCGAATTACAATAAGAGTCATAAAGGTCGTCTCTCCCTTTGAAGTTTTTAATCACAATAAACCCTTTATCAATCACTTATGAGTTTTTGGGTGTTTGTGTTTTGTATTTGTCCCAGGACTCAGAGGGACAAAAATAGAAGCAAAAAGCACAAGATGTGTATTCATAGGCTATTCTACCACTCAAAAGGGGTATACGTGCGATGACCCCATTTGGAAGTGAACCCTTGTTTCAAAAGAGGTAAAGTTCATAGAAAACCAGGGTTATATTGACAAGAAGCAAAATTGGGACAGTGTTAAAGACCTAGCCCGTTCTCCTTCAGATAGAGTCGCCAGCTTAGAGTTCTTACTTAATCACATGGGAAATTCGGCTCCAAGAGACTCTCATCAAGAGCAACAAGATCATGACCCACAAGATGGACCAAATTCTTAAAATAACAATGAAGAAGAAGCAAACAACTTGGATAATGGTAATCAAGACCAAGCTCAGGATCAAGAAGAAGAAATAGGAGGAATGGAGCCAAAGGTTAGTTAAGACCATGAGAGTGAAGAAATTAGTGCTCCTCAGCTTTCTACATGCCATCTTTCACATCGAATTTTTTATCGGTTAAGAGAGCCACTACAGATCTTGATGCTTATGCTATCTTTGGGCCTAATAGTTTCCATTTTCAGGATACTAAGACCGGAAAGGTTCGTGGAGAAGGAAACACAAAAGGAGACTTATAGATGTTAGAAGATTCTTCAAGCAATCCTACTTTCTCAAGTTTTAATCCATGCTTAGCTAGTAGTTCTAATGCAATATGGCAAGCTAGATTGGGACATCCTCACTCGCGTGCCTTGGAAATAATATTGCCTAATATTTTGTTTAATAACTCGGTTTGTGAGTCTTGTATTTTAGGAAAATATTGTAAAAATGTATTTCCTAAGTCCTTTACCATATATGAAAAATGTGTTGATTTGGTCCACTCGGATGTAGGGACTTCCCCATGTTTATCAAGAGATAGTAATAAGTACTTTGTAACATTTATTGATGAAAAATCGAAATACACTTGGATCACCTTAATGCCATCTAAAGATAGAGTATTTGACACTTTCATTACTTTTCAGAACTACATTACTAATCAATTCAAAACAAATGTTAAGGTACTTCGAACGGATAATGGAGGGGAATATACAAGCCACAAGTGCAAAGAACACCTAGCTAAGCATGGAATAATCTCCCAAACGAGCTGCCCATACACACCTCAACAAAATGGTGTAGTTGAAAGAAAGAATATTCGTGTCATGGAAGTACCTAGAGCTATGATGTTCCATTCCAACCTACCAAGAAACTTCTGGGGAGATGCAGTCATGACGGCTTGCTATCTTATCTACCGAATTACAATAAGAGTCATAAAGGTCGTCTCTCCCTTTGAAGTTTTTAATCACAATAAACCCTTTATCAATCACTTACGAGTTTTTGGGTGTTTGTGTTTTGTATTTGTCCCAGGACTCAGAGGGACAAAAATAGAAGCCAAAAGCACAAGATGTGTATTCATAGGCTATTCTACCACTCAAAAGGGGCATACGTGCGATGACCCCATCTGGAAGTGAACCCTTGTTTCAAGAGAGGTAAAGTTCATAGAAAACCAGGGTTATATTGACAAGAAGCAAAATTGGGACAGTGTTAAAGACCTATCCCGTTCTCCTTCAGATAGAGCCGCCAGCTTAGAGTTCTTACTCAATCACATGGGAAATCCGGCTCCAAGAGACTCTCATCAAGAGCAACAAGATCATGACCCACAAGATGGACCAAATTCTTAAAATAACAATGAAGAAGAAGCAAACAACTTGGATAATGGTAATCAAGACCAAGCTCAGGATCAAGAAGAAGAAATAGGAGGAATGGAGCCAATGGTTAGTCAAGACCATGAGAGTGAAGATATTAGTGCTCCTCAGCTTTCTACATGCCATCTTTCACATCGAATTTTTTATCGGTTAAGAGAGCCACTACAGATCTTGATGCTTATGCTATCTTTGGGCCTAATAGTTTCCATTTTCAGGATACTAAGACCAGAAAGGTTCTTGGAGAAGGAAACACAAAAGGAGACTTATAGATGTTAGAAGATTCTTCAAGCAATCCTACTTTCTCAAGTTTTAATCCATGCTTAGCTAGTAGTTCTAATGCAATATGGCGAGCTAGATTGGGACATCCTCCCTCGCGTGCCTTGGAAATAATATTGCCTAATATTTTGTTTAATAACTCGGTTTGTGAGTCTTGTATTTTAGGAAAACATTGTAAAAATGTATTTCCTAAGTCCTTTACCATATATGAAAAATGTTTTGATTTTGTCCACTCGGATGTAGGGACTTCCCCATGTTTATCAAGAGATAGTAATAAGTACTTTGTAACATTTATTGATGAAAAATCGAAATACACTTGGATCACCTTAATGCCATCTAAAGATAGAGTATTTGACGCTTTCATTACTTTTCAGAACTACATTACTAATCAATTCAAAACAAATGTTAAGGTACTTCGAACGGATAATGGAGGGGAATATACATGCCACAAGTGCAAAGAACACCTAGCTAAGCATGGAATAATCTCCCAAACGAGCTGCCTATACACACCTCAACAAAATGGTGTAGTTGAAAGAAAGAATATTCGTGTCATGGAAGTAGCTAGAGCTATGATGTTCCATTCCAACCTACCAAGAAACTTCTGGGGAGATGCAGTCATGACGGCTTGCTATCTTATCTACCGAATTACAATAAGAGTCATAAAGGTCGTCTCTCCCTTTGAAGTTTTTAATCACAATAAACCCTTTATCAATCACTTACGAGTTTTTGGGTGTTTGTGTTTTGTATTTGTCCCAGGACTCAGAGGGACAAAAATAGAAGCCAAAAGCACAAGATGTGTATTCATAGGCTATTCTACCACTCAAAAGGGGCATACGTGCGATGACCCCATCTGGAAGTGAACCCTTGTTTCAAGAGAGGTAAAGTTCATAGAAAACCAGGGTTATATTGACAAGAAGCAAAATTGGGACAGTGTTAAAGACCTATCCCGTTCTCCTTCAGATAGAGCCGCCAGCTTAGAGTTCTTACTCAATCACATGGGAAATCCGGCTCCAAGAGACTCTCATCAAGAGCAACAAGATCATGACCCACAAGATGGACCAAATTCTTAAAATAACAATGAAGAAGAAGCAAACAACTTGGATAATGGTAATCAAGACCAAGCTCAGGATCAAGAAGAAGAAATAGGAGGAATGGAGCCAATGGTTAGTCAAGACCATGAGAGTGAAGATATTAGTGCTCCTCAGCTTTCTACATGCCATCTTTCACATCGAATTTTTTATCGGTTAAGAAAGCCACTACAGATCTTGATGCTTATGCTATCTTTGGGCCTAATAGTTTCCATTTTCAGGATACTAAGACCAGAAAGGTTCTTGGAGAAGGAAACACAAAAGGAGACTTATAGATGTTAGAAGATTCTTCAAGCAATCCTACTTTCTCAACTTTTAATCCATGCTTAGCTAGTAGTTCTAATGCAATATGGCAAGCTAGATTGGGACATCCTCACTCGCGTGCCTTGGAAATAATATTGCCTAATATTTTGTTTAATAACTCGGTTTGTGAGTCTTGTATTTTAGGAAAACATTGTAAAAATGTATTTCTTAAGTCCTTTACCATATATCAAAAATGTTTTGATTTGGTCCACTCGGATGTAGGGACTTCCCCATGTTTATCAAGAGATAGTAATAAGTACTTTGTAACATTTATTGATGAAAAATCGAAATACACTTGGATCACCTTAATGCCATCTAAAGATAGAGTATTTGACGCTTTCATTACTTTTCAGAACTACATTACTAATCAATTCAAAACAAATGTTAAGGTACTTCGAACGGATATGGAGGGGAATATACAAGCCACAAGCTGGAATACCTAGCTAAGCATGGAATAATCTCCCAAACGAGCTGCCCATACACACCTCAACAAAATGGTGTAGTTGAAAGAAAGAATATTCGTGTCATGGAAGTAGCTAGAGCTATGATGTTCCTTTCCAACCTACCAAGAAACTTCTGGGGAAATGCGGTCATGACGGCTTGCTATCTTATCTACCGAATTACAATAAGAGTCATAAAGGTCGTCTCTCCCTTTGAAGTTTTTAATCACAATAAACCCTTTATCAATCACTTACGAGTTTTTGGGTGTTTGTGTTTTGTATTTGTCCCAGGACTCAGAGGGACAAAATAGAATCCAAAAGCACAAGATGTGTATTTATAGGCTATTCTACCACTCAAAAGGGGTATAAGTGCTATGACCCCATTTGGAAGTGAACCCTTGTTTCAAGAGAGGTAAAGTTCATAGAAAACCAGGGTTATATTGACAAGAAGCAAAATTGGGACAGTGTTAAAGACCTAGCCCGTTCTCCTTCAGATAGAGCCGCCAGCTTAGAGTTCTTACTCAATCACATGGGAAATCCGGCTCCAAGAGACTCTCATCAAGAGCAACAAGATCATGACCCACAAGAGGGACCAAATTCTTAAAATAACAATGAAGAAGAAGCAAACAACTAGGATAATGGTAATCAAAACCAAGCTCATGATCAAGAAGAAGAAATATGAAGAATGGAGCCAATGGTTAGTCAAGACCATGAGAGTGAAGAAATTAGTGCTCCTCAGCTATCTACATGCCATCTTTCACATTGAATTTTTTATCGGTTAAGAGAGCCACTACAGATCTTGATGCTTATGCTATCTTTGGGCCTAATAGTTTCCATTTTCAGGATACTAAGACCGGAAAGGTTCTTGGAGAAGGAAATACAAAAGGAGACTTATAGATGTTAGAAGATTCTTCAAGCAATCCTACTTTCTCAATTTTTAATCCATGCTTAGCTAAGAGTTCTAATGCAATATGGCAAGCTAGATTGGGACATCCTCACTCGCGTGCCTTGGAAATAATATTGCCTAATATTTTGTTTAATAACTCGGTTTGTGAGTCTTGTATTTTAGGAAAACATTATAAAAATGTATTTCCTAAGTCCTTTACCATATATGAAAAATGTTTTGATTTGGTCCACTCGGATGTAGGGACTTCCCCATGTTTATCAAGAGATAATAATAAGTACTTTGTAACATTTATTGATGAAAAATCGAAATACACTTGGATCACCTTAATGCCATCTAAAGATAGAGTATTTGACACTTTCATTAATTTTCAGAACTACATTACTAATCAATTCAGAACAAATGTTAAGGTACTTCGAACGGATAATGGAGGGGAATATACAAGCCACAAGTTCAAAGAACACCTAGCTAAGCATGGAATAATCTCCCAAACGAGCTGCCCATACACACCTCAACAAAATGGTGTAGTTGAAAGAAAGAATATTCGTGTCATGGAAGTAGCTAGAGCTATGATGTTCCATTCCAACCTACCAAGAAACTTCTGGGGAGATGCAGTCATGACGGCTTGCTATCTTATCTACCGAATTACAATAAGAGTCATAAAGGTCGTCTCTCCCTTTGAAGTTTTTAATCACAATAAACCCTTTATCAATCACTTACGAGTTTTTGGGTGTTTGTGTTTTGTATTTGTCCCAGAACTCAGAGGGACAAAATTAGAAGCCAAAAGCACAAGATGTGTATTCATGGGTTATTCTACCACTCAAAAGGGGTATAAGTGCTATGACCCCATTTGGAAGTGAACCCTTGTTTCAAGAGAGGTAAAGTTCATACAAAACCAGGGTTATTTTGATAAGAAGCAAAATTGGGATAGTGTTAAAGACCTAGCCCGTTCTCCTTCAGATAGAGCCGCCAGCTTAGAGTTCTTACTCAATTACATGGGAAATCCGGTTCCAAGAGACTCTCATCAAGAGCAACTAGATCATGACCCACAAGATGGACCAAATTCTTAAAATAACAATGAAGAAGAAGCAAACAAGTTGGATAATGGTAATCAAGACCAAGCTCATGATCAAGAAGAAGAAATAGGAGGAATGGAACCAATGGTTAGTCAAGACCATGAGAATGAAGAAATTAGTGCTCCTCAGCTCTCTACATGCCATCTTTTACATTGAATTTTTTATCGGTTAAGAGAGCCACTACAGATCTTGATGCTTATGCTATCTTTGGGCCTAATAGTTTCCATTTTCAGGATACTAAGACCGGAAAGGTTCTTGGAGAAGGAAATACAAAAGGAGACTTATAGATGTTAGAAGATTCTTCAAGCAATCCTACTTTCTCAAGTTTTAATCCATGCTTAGCTAGTAGTTCTAATGCAATATGGCAAGCTAGATTGGGACATCTTCACTCTCGTGCCTTGGAAATAATATTGCATAATATTGTGTTTAATAACTCGGTTTGTGAGTCTTGTATTTTAGGAAAACATTGTAAAAATGTATTTCCTAAGTCCTTTACCATATATGAAAAATGTTTTGATTTGGTCCACTCGGATGTAGGGACTTCCCAAAGTTTATAAAGAGATAATAATAAGTACTTTGTAACATTTATTGATGAAAAATCGAAATACAATTGGATCACCTTAATGCCATCTAAAGATAGAGTATTTGACACTTTCATTAATTTTCAGAACTACATTACTAATCAATTCAAAACAAATGTTAAGGTACTTTGAACGGATAATGGAGGGGAATATACAAGCCACAAGTGCAAAGAACACCTAGCTAAGCATGGAATAATCTCCCAAACGAGCTGCCCATACACACCTCAACAAAATGGTGTAGTTGAAAGAAAGAATATTCGTGTCATGGAAGTAGCTAGAGCTATGATGTTCCATTCCAACCTACCAAGAAACTTCTGGGGAGATGCAGTCATGACGGCTTGCTATCTTATCTACCGAATTACAATAAGAGTCATTAAGGTCGTCTCTCCCTTTGAAGTTTTTAATCACAATAAACCCTTTATCAATCACTTACGAGTTTTTGGGTGTTTGTGTTTTGTATTTGTCCCAGGACTCAGAGGGACAAAAATAGAAGCAAAAAGCACAATATGTGTATTCATAGGCTATTCTACCACTCAAAAGGGGTATAAGTGCTATGACCCCATTTGGAAGTGAACCCTTGTTTCAAGAGAGGGAAAGTTCATACAAACCCAAGGTTACTTTGACAAGAAGCAAAATTGGGATAGTGTAAAAGACCTAGCCCGTTCTCCTTCAGATAGAGCCGCGAGCTAAGAGTTCTTACTCAATCACATGGGAAATCCGGCTCCAAGAGACTCTCATCCAGAGCAACAAGATCATGACCCACAAGAGGGACCAAATTCTTAAAATAACAATGAAGAAGAAGCAAACAACTAGGATAATGGTAATCAAAACCAAGCTCATGATCAAGAAGAAGAAATAGGAGGAATGGAGCCAATGGTTAGTCAAGACCATGAGAGTGAAGAAATTAGTGCTCCTCAGCTATCTACATGCCATCTTTCACATTGAATTTTTTATCGGTTAAGAGAGCCACTACAGATCTTGATGCTTATGCTATCTTTGGGCGTAATAGTTTCCATTTTCAGGATACTAAGACCGGAAAGGTTCTTGGAGAAGGAAACACAAAAGGAGACTTATAGATGTTAGAAGATTCTTCAAGCAATCCTACTTTCTCAAGTTTTAATCCATGCTTAGCTAGTAGTTCTAATGCAATATGGCAAGCTAGATTGGGACATCTTCACTCTCGTGCCTTGGAAATAATATTGCCTAATATTTTGTTTAATAACTCGGTTTGTGAGTCTTGTATTTTAGGAAAACATTGTAAAAATGTATTTCCTAAGTCCTTTACCATATATGAAAAATGTTTTGATTTGGTCCACTAGGATGTAGGGACTTCCCCATGTTTATCAAGAGATAATAATAAGTACTTTGCAACATTTATTGATGAAAAATCGAAATACAATTGGATCACCTTAATGCCATCTAAAGATAGAGTATTTGACGCTTTCATTAATTTTCAAAACTACATTACTAATCAATTCAAAACAAATGTTAAGGTACTTCGAACGGATAATGGAGGGGAATATAAAAGCCACAAGTGCAAAGAACACCTAGCTAAGCATGGAATAATCTCCCAAACGAGCTGCCCATACACACCTCAACAAAATGGTGTAGTTGAAAGAAAGAATATTCGTGTCATGGAAGTAGCTAGAGCTATGATGTTCCATTCCAACCTACCAAGAAACTTCTGGGGAGATGCAGTCATGACGGCTTGCTATCTTATCTACCGAATTACAATAAGAGTCATAAATGTCGTCTCTCCCTTTGAAGTTTTTAATCACAATAACCCTTTATCAATAACTTACGAGTTTTTGGGTGTTTGTGTTTTGTATTTGTCCCAGGACTCAGAGGGACAAAATAGAAGCCAAAAGCACAAGATGTGTATTTATAGGCTATTCTACCACTCAAAAGGGGTATAAGTGCTATGACCCTATTTGGAAGTGAACCCTTGTTTCAAGAGAGGTAAAGTTCATACAAAACCAGGGTTACTTTGATAAGAAGCAAAATTGGGATAGTGTTAAAGACCTAGCCCGTTCTCCTTCAGATAGAGCCGCCAGCTTAGAGTTCTTACTCAATCACATGGGAAATCCGGCTCCAAGAGACTCTCATCAAGAGCAACAAGATCATGTCCCACAAGAGGGATAAAATTCTTAAAATAACAATGAAGAAGAAGCAAACAACTAGGATAATGGTAATCAAAACCAAGCTCATGATCAAGAAGAAGAAATAGGAGGAATGGAGCCAATGGTTAGTCAAGACCATGAGAGTGAAGAAATTAGTGCTCCTCAGCTATCTACATGCCATCTTTCACATTGAATTTTTTATCGGTTAAGAGAGCCACTACAGATCTTGATGCTTATGCTATCTTTGGGCCTAATAGTTTCCATTTTCAGGATACTAAGACCGGAAAGGTTCTTGGAGAAGAAAACACAAAAGGAGACTTATAGATGTTAGAAGATTCTTCAAGCAATCCTACTTTCTCAAGTTTTAATCCATGCTTAGCTAGTAGTTCTAATGCAATATGGCAAGCTAGATTGGGACATCTTCACTCTCGTGCCTTGGAAATAATATTGCATAATATTGTGTTTAATAACTCGGTTTGTGAGTCTTGTATTTTAGGAAAACATTGTAAAAATGTATTTCCTAAGTCCTTTACCATATATGAAAAATGTTTTGATTTGGTCCACTCGGATGTAGGGACTTCCCCAAGTTTATAAAGAGATAATAATAAGTACTTTGTAACATTTATTGATGAAAAATCGAAATACAATTGGATCACCTTAATGCCATCTAAAGATAGAGTATTTGACACTTTCATTAATTTTCAGAACTACATTACTAATCAATTCAAAACAAATGTTAAGGTACTTTGAACGGATAATGGAGGGGAATATACAAGCCACAAGTGCAAAGAACACCTAGCTAAGCATGGAATAATCTCCCAAACGAGCTGCCCATACACACCTCAACAAAATGGTGTAGTTGAAAGAAAGAATATTCGTGTCATGGAAGTAGCTAGAGCTATGATGTTCCATTCCAACCTACCAAGAAACTTCTGGGGAGATGCAGTCATGACGGCTTGCTATCTTATCTACCGAATTACAATAAGAGTCATTAAGGTCGTCTCGCCCTTTGAAGTTTTTAATCACAATAAACCCTTTATCAATCACTTACGAGTTTTTGGGTGTTTGTGTTTTGTATTTGTCCCAGGACTCAGAGGGACAAAAATAGAAGCAAAAAGCACAATATGTGTATTCATAGGCTATTCTACCACTCAAAAGGGGTATACGTGCGATGACCCCATTTGGAAGTGAACCCTTGTTTCAAGAGAGGTAAAGTTCATAGAAAACCAGGGTTATATTGACAAGAAGCAAAATTGGGATAGTGTTAAAGACCTAGCCCGTTCTCCTTCAGATAGAGCCGCCAGCTTAGAGTTCTTACTCAATCACATGGGAAATCCGGCTCCAAGAGACTCTCATCAAGAGCAACAAGATCATGACCCACAAGATGGACCAAATTCTTAAAATAACAATGAAGAAGAAGCAAACAACTTGGATAATGGTAATCAAGACCAAGCTCAGGATCAAGAAGAAGAAATAGGAGGAATGGAGCCAATGGTTAGTCAAGACCATGAGAGTGAAGATATTAGTGCTCCTCAGCTTTCTACATGCCATCTTTCACATCGAATTTTTTATCGGTTAAGAAAGCCACTACAGATCTTGATGCTTATGCTATCTTTGGGCCTAATAGTTTCCATTTTCAGGATACTAAGATCGGAAAGGTTCTTGGAGAAGGAAACACAAAAAGAGACTTATAGATGTTAGAAGATTCTTCAAGCAATCCTACTTTCTCAAGTTTTAATCCATGCTTAGCTAGTAGTTCTAATGCAATATGGCGAGCTAGATTGGGACATCCTCCCTCGCGTGCCTTGGAAATAATATTGCCTAATATTTTGTTTAATAACTCGGTTTGTGAGTCTTGTATTTTAGGAAAACATTGTTTTCATTTGGTCCACTCGGATGTAGGGACTTCCCCATGTTTATCAAGAGATAATAATAAGTACTTTGTAACATTTATTGATGAAAAATCGAAATACAATTGGATCACCTTAATGCCATCTAAAGATAGAGTATTTGACGCTTTCATTAATTTTCAGAACTACATTACTAATCTATTCAAAACAAATGTTAAGGTACTTCGAACGGATAATGGAGGGGAATATACAAGCCACAAGTGCAAAGAACACTTAGCTAAGCATGGAATAATCTACCAAACGAGCTGCCCATACACACCTCAACAAAATGGTGTAGTTGAAAGAAAGAATATTCGTGTCATGGAAGTAGCTAGAGCTATGATGTTCCATTCCAACCTACCAAGAAACTTCTGGGGAGATGCAGTCATGACGGCTTGCTATCTTATCTACCGAATTACAATAAGAGTCACAAAGGTCGTCTCTCCCTTAGATGTTTTTAATCACAATAAACCCTTTATCAATCACTTACTAGTTTTTGGGTGTTTGTGTTTTGTATTTGTCCCAAGACTCAGAGGGACAAAAATAGAAGCAAAAAGCACAAGATATGTATTTATAGGCTATTCTACCACTCAAAAGGGGTATAAGTGCTATGACCCCATTTGGAAGTGAACCCTTGTTTCAAGAGAGGGAAAGTTCATACAAACCCAAGGTTACTTTGACAAGAAGCAAAATTGGGATAGTGTTAAAGACCTAGCCCGTTCTCCTTCAGATAGAGCCGCGAGCTTAGAGTTCTTACTCAATCACATGGGAAATCCGGCTCCAAGAGACTCTCATCAAGAGCAACAAGATCATGACCCACAAGAGGGACCAAATTCTTAAAATAACAATGAAGAAGAAGCAAACAACTAGGATAATGGTAATCAAAACCAAGCTCATGATCAAGAAGAAGAAATAGGAGGAATGGAGCCAATGGTTAGTCAAGACCATGAGAGTGAAGAAATTAGTGCTCCTCAGCTTTCTACATGCCATCTTTCACATCGGATTTTTTATCGGTTAAGAGAGCCACTACAGATCTTGATGCTTATGCTATCTTTGGGCCTAATAGTTTCCATTTTCAGGATACTAAGACCGGAAAGGTTCTTGGAGAAGGAAATACAAAAGGAGACTTATAGATGTTAGAAGATTCTTCAAGCAATCCTACTTTCTCAAGTTTTAATCCATGCTTAGCTAGTAGTTCTAAGTCCTTTACCATATATCAAAAATGTTTTCATTTGGTCCACTCGGATGTAGGGACTTCCCCATGTTTATCAAGAGATAATAATAAGTACTTTGTAACATTTATTGATGAAAAATCGAAATACACTTGGATCACCTTAATGCCATCTAAAGATAGAGTATTTGACGCTTTCATTAATTTTCAGAACTACATTACTAATCAATTCAAAACAAATGTTAAGGTACTTCGAACGGATAGTGGAGGGGAATATACAAGCCACAAGTTCAAAGAACACCTAGCTAAGCATGGAATAATCTCCCAAACGAGCTACCCATACACACCTCAACAAAATGGTGTAGTTGAAAGAAAGAATATTCGTGTCATGGAAGTAGCTAGAGCTATGATGTTCCATTCCAACCTACCAAGAAACTTCTGGGGAGATGCAGTCATGGCGGCTTGCTATCTTATCTACCGAATTACAATAAGAGTCATAAAGGTCGTCTCTCCCTTTGAAGTTTTTAATCACAATAAACCTTTTATCAATCACTTACGAGTTCTTGGGTGTTTGTGTTTGGTATTTGTCCCAGGACTCAGAGGGACAAAAATAGAAGCAAAAAGCACAAGATATGTATTCATAGGCTATTCTACCACTCAAAAGGGGTATAAGTGCTATGACCCCATTTGGAAGTGA
The DNA here is from genome assembly GCA_963922655.1 of Cardamine chenopodiifolia. Classification (NCBI taxonomy): domain Eukaryota; kingdom Viridiplantae; phylum Streptophyta; class Magnoliopsida; order Brassicales; family Brassicaceae; genus Cardamine; species Cardamine chenopodiifolia. The sequence goes on from OZ000479.1 coordinate 6,575,294, forward strand.
ACCCTTGTTTCAAGAGAGGGAAAGTTCATACAAAACCAGGGATATTTTGATAAGAAGCAAAATTGGAATAGTGTTAAAGACCTAGCCCGTTCTCCTTCAGATAGAGCCGCGAGCTTAGAGTTCTTACTCAATCACATGGGAAATCCGGTTCCAAGAGACTCTCATCAAGAGCAACTAGATTATGACACACAAGATGGACCAAATTCTTAAAATAACAATGAAGAAGAAGCAAACAAGTTGGATAATGGTAATCAAGACCAAGCTCATGATCAAGAAGAAGAAATAGGAGGAATGGAGCCAATGGTTAGTCAAGACCATGAGAGTGAAGAAATTAGTGCTCCTCAGCTTTCTACATGCCATCTTTCACATTGAATTTTTTATCGGTTAAGAGAGCCACTACAGATCTTGATGCTTATGCTATCTTTGGGCCTAATAGTTTCCATTTTCAGGATACTAAGACCGGAAAGGTTCTTGGAGAAGGAAATACAAAAGGAGACTTATAGATGTTAGAAGATTCTTCAAGCAATCCTACTTTCTCAAGTTTTAATCCATGCTTAGCTAGTAGTTCTAATGCAATATGGCAAGCTAGATTGGGACATCCTCACTCGCGTGCCTTGGAAATAATATTGCCTAATATTTTGTTTAATAACTCGGTTTGTGAGTCTTGTATTTTAGGAAAACATTGTAAAAATGTATTTCCTAAGTCCTTTACCATATATGAAAAATGTTTTGATTTGGTCCACTCGGATGTAGGGACTTCCCCATGTTTATCAAGAGATAATAATAAGTACTTTGTAACATTTATTGATGAAAAATCGAAATACAATTGGATCACCTTAATGCCATCTAAAGATAGAGTATTTGACGCTTTCATTAATTTTCAAAACTACATTACTAATCAATTCAAAACAAATGTTAAGGTACTTCGAACGGATAATGGAGGGGAATATACAAGCCACAAGTGCAAAGAACACTTAGCTAAGCATGGAATAATCTACCAAACGAGCTGCCCATACACACCTCAACAAAATGGTGTAGTTGAAAGAAAGAATATTCGTGTCATGGAAGTAGCTAGAGCTATGATGTTCCATTCCAACCTACCAAGAAACTTCTGGGGAGATGCAGTCATGACGGCTTGCTATCTTATCTACCGAATTACAATAAGAGTCACAAAGGTCGTCTCTCCCTTAGATGTTTTTAATCACAATAAACCCTTTATCAATCACTTACTAGTTTTTGGGTGTTTGTGTTTTGTATTTGTCCCAAGACTCAGAGGGACAAAAATAGAAGCAAAAAGCACAAGATATGTATTTATAGGCTATTCTACCACTCAAAAGGGGTATAAGTGCTATGACCCCATTTGGAAGTGAACCCTTGTTTCAAGAGAGGGAAAGTTCATACAAACCCAAGGTTACTTTGACAAGAAGCAAAATTGGGATAGTGTTAAAGACCTAGCCCGTTCTCCTTCAGATAGAGCCGCGAGCTTAGAGTTCTTACTCAATCACATGGGAAATCCGGGTCCAAGAGACTCTCATCAAGAGCAACAAGATCATGACCCACAAGAGGGACCAAATTCTTAAAATAACAATGAAGAAGAAGCAAACAACTAGGATAATGGTAATCAAAACCAAGCTCATGATCAAGAAGAAGAAATAGGAGGAATGGAGCCAATGGTTAGTCAAGACCATGAGAGTGAAGAAATTAGTGCTCCTCAGCTATCTACATGCCATCTTTCACATTGAATTTTTTATCGGTTAAGAGAGCCACTACAGATCTTGATGCTTATGCTATCTTTGGGCGTAATAGTTTCCATTTTCAGGATACTAAGACCGGAAAGGTTCTTAGAGAAGGAAACACATAAGGAGACTTATAGATGTTAGAAGATTCTTTAAGCAATCCTACTTTCTCAAGTTTTAATCCATGCTTAACTAGTAGTTCTAATGCAATATGGCAAGCTAGATTGGGACATCTTCACTCTCGTGCCTTGGAAATAATATTGCCTAATATTTTGTTTAATAACTCGGTTTGTGAGTCTTGTATTTTAGGAAAACATTGTAAAAATGTATTTCCTAAGTCCTTTACCATATATGAAAAATGTTTTGATTTGGTCCACTCGGATGTAGGGACTTCCCCATGTTTATCAAGAGATAATAATAAGTACTTTGTAACATTTATTGATGAAAAATCGAAATACAATTGGATCACCTTAATGCCATCTAAAGATAGAGTATTTGACGCTTTCATTAATTTTCAAAACTACATTACTAATCAATTCAAAACAAATGTTAAGGTACTTCGAACGGATAATGGAGGGGAATATACAAGCCACAAGTGCAAAGAACACCTAGCTAAGCATGGAATAATCTCCCAAACGAGCTGCCCATACACACCTCAACAAAATGGTGTAGTTGAAAGAAAGAATATTCGTGTCATGGAAGTAGCTAGAGCTATGATGTTCCATTCCAACCTACCAAGAAACTTCTGGGGAGATGCAGTCATGATGGCTTGCTATCTTATCTTACCGAATTACAATAAGAGTCATAAAGGTCGTCTCTCCCTTTGAAGTTTTTAATCACAATAAACCCTTTATCAATCACTTACGAGTTTTTGGGTGTTTGTGTTTTGTATTTGTCCCAGGACTCAGAGGGACAAAAATAGAAGCAAAAAGCACAAGATATGTATTTATAGGCTATTCTACCACTCAAAAGGGGTATAAGTGCTATGACCCCATTTGGAAGTGAACCCTTGTTTCAAGAGAGGTAAAGTTCATACAACACCAGGGTTACTTTGACAAGAAGCAAAATTGGGATAGTGTTAAAGACCTAGCCCGTTCTCCTTCAGATAGAGCCGCGAGCTTAGAGTTCTTACTCAATCACATGGGAAATCCGGCTCCAAGAGACTCTCATCAAGAGCAACAAGATCATGACCCACAAGAGGGACCAAATTCTTAAAATAACAATGAAGAAGAAGCAAACAACTAGGATAATGGTAATCAAAACCAAGCTCATGATCAAGAAGAAGAAATAGGAGGAATGGAGCCAATGGTTAGTCAAGACCATGAGAGTGAAGAAATTAGTGCTCCTCAGCTTTCTACATGCCATCTTTCACATCGGATTTTTTATCGGTTAAGAGAGCCACTACAGATCTTGATGCTTATGCTATCTTTGGGCCTAATAGTTTCCATTTTCAGGATACTAAGACCGGAAAGGTTCTTGGAGAAGGAAACACAAAAGGAATTTATAGATGTTAGAAGATTCTTCAAGCAATCCTACTTTCTCAAGTTTTAATCCATGCTTAGCTAGTAGTTCTAATGCAATATGGCAAGCTAGATTGGGACATCTTCACTCTCGTGCCTTGGGAATAATATTGCCTAATATTTTGTTTAATAACTCGGTTTGTGAGTCTTGTATTTTAGGAAAACATTGTAAAAATGTATTTCCTAAGTCCTTTACCATATATGAAAAATGTTTTGATTTGGTCCACTCGGATGTAGGGACTTCCCCATGTTTATCAAGAGATAATAATAAGTACTTTGTAACATTTATTGATGAAAAATCGAAATACAATTGGATCACCTTAATGCCATCTAAAGATAGAGTATTTGACGCTTTCATTAATTTTCAAAACTACATTACTAATCAATTCAAAACAAATGTTAAGGTACTTCGAACGGATAATGGAGGGGAATATACAAGCCACAAGTGCAAAGAACACCTAGCTAAGCATGGAATAATCTCCCAAACGAGCTGCCCATACACACCTCAACAAAATGGTGTAGTTGAAAGAAAGAATATTCGTGTCATGGAAGTAGCTAGAGCTATGATGTTCCATTCCAACCTACCAAGAAACTTCTGGGGAGATGCAGTCATGACGGCTTGCTATCTTATCTTACCGAATTACAATAAGAGTCATAAAGGTCGTCTCTCCCTTTGAAGTTTTTAATCACAATAAACCCTTTATCAATCACTTACGAGTTTTTGGGTGTTTGTGTTTTGTATTTGTCCCAGGACTCAGAGGGACAAAAATAGAAGCAAAAAGCACAAGATATGTATTTATAGGCTATTCTACCACTAAAAAGGGGTATAAGTGCTATGACCCCATTTGGAAGTGAACCCTTGTTTCAAGAGAGGTAAAGTTCATACAACACCAGGGTTACTTTGACAAGAAGCAAAATTGGGATAGTGTTAAAGACCTAGCCCGTTCTCCTTCAGATAGAGCCGCGAGCTTAGAGTTCTTACTCAATCACATGGGAAATCCGGCTCCAAGAGACTCTCATCAAGAGCAACAAGATCATGACCAACAAGAGGGACCAAATTCTTAAAATAACAATGAAGAAGAAGCAAACAACTAGGATAATGGTAATCAAAACCAAGCTCATGATCAAGAAGAAGAAATAGGAGGAATGGAGCCAATGGTTAGTCAAGACCATGAGAGTGAAGAAATTAGTGCTCCTCAGCTTTCTACATGCCATCTTTCACATCGGATTTTTTATCGGTTAAGAGAGCCACTACAGATCTTGATGCTTATGCTATCTTTGGGCCTAATAGTTTCCATTTTCAGGATACTAAGACCGGAAAGGTTCTTGGAGAAGGAAACACAAAAGGAATTTATAGATGTTAGAAGATTCCTCAAGCAATCCTACTTTCTCAAGTTTTAATCCATGCTTAGCTAGTAGTTCTAATGCAATATGGCAAGCTAGATTGGGACATCTTCACTCTCGTGCCTTGGGAATAATATTGCCTAATATTTTGTTTAATAACTCGGTTTGTGAGTCTTGTATTTTAGGAAAACATTGTAAAAATGTATTTCCTAAGTCCTTTACCATATATGAAAAATGTTTTGATTTGGTCCACTCGGATGTAGGGACTTCCCCATGTTTATCAAGAGATAATAATAAGTACTTTGTAACATTTATTGATGAAAAATCGAAATACAATTGGATCACCTTAATGCCATCTAAAGATAGAGTATTTGACGCTTTCATTAATTTTCAAAACTACATTACTAATCAATTCAAAACAAATGTTAAGGTACTTCGAACGGATAATGGAGGGGAATATACAAGCCACAAGTGCAAAGAACACCTAGCTAAGCATGGAATAATCTCCCAAACGAGCTGCCCATACACACCTCAACAAAATGGTGTAGTTGAAAGAAAGAATATTCGTGTCATGGAAGTAGCTAGAGCTATGATGTTCCATTCCAACCTACCAAGAAACTTCTGGGGAGATGCAGTCATGACGGCTTGCTATCTTATCTTACCGAATTACAATAAGAGTCATAAAGGTCGTCTCTCCCTTTGAAGTTTTTAATCACAATAAACCCTTTATCAATCACTTACGAGTTTTTGGGTGTTTGTGTTTTGTATTTGTCCCAGGACTCAGAGGGACAAAAATAGAAGCAAAAAGCACAAGATATGTATTTATAGGCTATTCTACCACTCAAAAGGGGTATAAGTGCTATGACCCCATTTGGAAGTGAACCCTTGTTTCAACAGAGGTAAAGTTCATACAACACCAGGGTTACTTTGACAAGAAGCAAAATTGGGATAGTGTTAAAGACCTAGCCCGTTCTCCTTCAGATAGAGCCGCGAGCTTAGAGTTCTTACTCAATCACATGGGAAATCCGGCTCCAAGAGACTCTCATCAAGAGCAACAAGATCATGACCCACAAGAGGGACCAAATTCTTAAAATAACAATGAAGAAGAAGCAAACAACTAGGATAATGGTAATCAAAACCAAGCTCATGATCAAGAAGAAAAAATAGGAGGAATGGAGCCAATGGTTAGTCAAGACCATAAGAGTGAAGAAATTAGTGCTCCTCAGCTTTCTACATGCCATCTTTCACATCGGATTTTTTATCGGTTAAGAGAGCCACTACAGATCTTGATGCTTATGCTATCTTTGGGCCTAATAGTTTCCATTTTCAGGATACTAAGACCGGAAAGGTTCTTGGAGAAGGAAACACAAAAGGAATTTATAGATGTTAGAAGATTCTTCAAGCAATCCTACTTTCTCAAGTTTTAATCCATGCTTAGCTAGTAGTTCTAATGCAATATGGCAAGCTAGATTGGGACATCTTCACTCTCGTGCCTTGGGAATAATATTGCCTAATATTTTGTTTAATAACTCGGTTTGTGAGTCTTGTATTTTAGGAAAACATTGTAAAAATGTATTTCCTAAGTCCTTTACCATATATGAAAAATGTTTTGATTTGGTCCACTCGGATGTAGGGACTTCCCCATGTTTATCAAGAGATAATAATAAGTACTTTGTAACATTTATTGATGAAAAATCGAAATACAATTGGATCACCTTAATGCCATCTAAAGATAGAGTATTTGACGCTTTCATTAATTTTCAAAACTACATTACTAATCAATTCAAAACAAATGTTAAGGTACTTCGAACGGATAATGGAGGGGAATATACAAGCCACAAGTGCAAAGAACACCTAGCTAAGCGTGGAATAATCTCCCAAACGAGCTGCCCATACACACCTCAACAAAATGGTGTAGTTGAAAGAAAGAATATTCGTGTCATGGAAGTAGCTAGAGCTATGATGTTCCATTCCAACCTACCAAGAAACTTCTGGGGAGATGCAGTCATGACGGCTTGCTATCTTATCTTACCGAATTACAATAAGAGTCATAAAGGTCGTCTCTCCCTTTGAAGTTTTTAATCACAATAAACCCTTTATCAATCACTTACGAGTTTTTGGGTGTTTGTGTTTTGTATTTGTCCCAGGACTCAGAGGGACAAAAATAGAAGCAAAAAGCACAAGATATGTATTTATAGGCTATTCTACCACTCAAAAGGGGTATAAGTGCTATGACCCCATTTGGAAGTGAACCCTTGTTTCAACAGAGGTAAAGTTCATACAACACCAGGGTTACTTTGACAAGAAGCAAAATTGGGATAGTGTTAAAGACCTAGCCCGTTCTCCTTCAGATAAAGCCGCGAGCTTAGAGTTCTTACTCAATCACATGGGAAATCCGGCTCCAAGAGACTCTCATCAAGAGCAACAAGATCATGACCCACAAGAGGGACCAAATTCTTAAAATAACAATGAAGAAGAAGCAAACAACTAGGATAATGGTAATCAAAACCAAGCTCATGATCAAGAAGAAAAAATAGGAGGAATGGAGCCAATGGTTAGTCAAGACCATAAGAGTGAAGAAATTAGTGCTCCTCAGCTTTCTACATGCCATCTTTCACATCGGATTTTTTATCGGTTAAGAGAGCCACTACAGATCTTGATGCTTATGCTATCTTTGGGCCTAATAGTTTCCATTTTCAGGATACTAAGACCGGAAAGGTTCTTGGAGAAGGAAACACAAAAGGAATTTATAGATGTTAGAAGATTCTTCAAGCAATCCTACTTTCTCAAGTTTTAATCCATGCTTAGCTAGTAGTTCTAATGCAATATGGCAAGCTAGATTGGGACATCTTCACTCTCGTGCCTTGGGAATAATATTGCCTAATATTTTGTTTAATAACTCGGTTTGTGAGTCTTGTATTTTAGGAAAACATTGTAAAAATGTATTTCCTAAGTCCTTTACCATATATGAAAAATGTTTTGATTTGGTCCACTCGGATGTAGGGACTTCCCCATGTTTATCAAGAGATAATAATAAGTACTTTGTAACATTTATTGATGAAAAATCGAAATACAATTGGATCACCTTAATGCCATCTAAAGATAGAGTATTTGACGCTTTCATTAATTTTCAAAACTACATTACTAATCAATTCAAAACAAATGTTAAGGTTCTTCGAACGGATAATGGAGGGGAATATACAAGCCACAAGTGCAAAGAACACCTAGGTAAGCATGGAATAATCTCCCAAACAAGCTGCCCATACACACCTCAACAAAATGGTGTAGTTGAAAGAAAGAATATTCGTGTCATGGAAGTAGCTAGAGCTATGATGTTCCATTCCAACCTACCAAGAAACTTCTGGGGAGATGCAGTCATGACGGCTTGCTATCTTATCTTACCGAATTACAATAAGAGTCATAATGGTCGTCTCTCCCTTTGAAGTTTTTAATCACAATAAACCCTTTATCAATCACTTACGAGTTTTTGGGTGTTTGTGTTTTGTATTTGTCCCAGGACTCAGAGGGACAAAAATAGAAGCAAAAAGCACAAGATATGTATTTATAGGCTATTCTACCACTCAAAAGGGGTATAAGTGCTATGACCCCATTTGGAAGTGAACCCTTGTTTCAAGAGAGGTAAAGTTCATACAACACCAGGGTTACTTTGACAAGAAGCAAAATTGGGATAGTGTTAAAGACCTAGCCCGTTCTGCTTTAGATAGAGCCGCGAGCTTAGAGTTCTTACTCAATCACATGGGAAATCCGGCTCCAAGAGACTCTCATCAAGAGCAACAAGATCATGACCCACAAGAGGGACCAAATTCTTAAAATAACAATGAAGAAGAAGCAAACAACTAGGATAATGGTAATCAAAACCAAGCTCATGATCAAGAAGAAGAAATAGGAGGAATGGAGCCAATGGTTAGTCAAGACCATGAGAGTGAAGAAATTAGTGCTCCTCAGCTTTCTACATGCCATCTTTCACATCGGATTTTTTATCGGTTAAGAGAGCCACTACAGATCTTGATGCTTATGCTATCTTTGGGCCTAATAGTTTCCATTTTCAGGATATTAAGACCGGAAAGGTTCTTGGAGAAGGAAACACAAAAGGAATTTATAGATGTTAGAAGATTCTTCAAGCAATCCTACTTTCTCAAGTTTTAATCCATGCTTAGCTAGTAGTTCTAATGCAATATGGCAAGCTAGATTGGGACATCTTCACTCTCGTGCCTTGGGAATAATATTGCCTAATATTTTGTTTAATAACTCGGTTTGTGAGTCTTGTATTTTAGGAAAACATTGTAAAAATGTATTTCCTAAGTCCTTTACCATATATGAAAAATGTTTTGATTTGGTCCACTCGGATGTAGGGACTTCCCCATGTTTATCATGAGATAATAATAAGTACTTTGTAACATTTATTGATGAAAAATCGAAATACAATTGGATCACCTTAATGCCATCTAAAGATAGAGTATTTGACGCTTTCATTAATTTTCAAAACTACATTACTAATCAATTCAAAACAAATGTTAAGGTACTTCGAACGGATAATGGAGGGGAATATACAAGCCACAAGTGCAAAGAACACCTAGCTAAGCATGGAATAATCTCCCAAACGAGCTGCCCATACACACCTCAACAAAATGGTGTAGTTGAAAGAAAGAATATTCGTGTCATGGAAGTAGCTAGAGCTATGATGTTCCATTCCAACCTACCAAGAAACTTCTGGGGAGATGCAGTCATGACGGCTTGCTATCTTATCTTACCGAATTACAATAAGAGTCATAAAGGTCGTCTCTCCCTTTGAAGTTTTTAATCACAATAAACCCTTTATCAATCACTTACGAGTTTTTGGGTGTTTGTGTTTTGTATTTGTCCCAGGACTCAGAGGGACAAAAATAGAAGCAAAAAGCACAAGATATGTATTTATAGGCTATTCTACCACTCAAAAGGGGTATAAGTGCTATGACCCCATTTGGAATATTGACTTCCCCATGTTTATCAAGAGATAATAATAAGTACTTTGTGACATTTATTAATGAAAAGTCGAAATTCACTTGGATCACCTTAATGCCATCTAATGATAGACTGTTTGACGCTTTCATTAATTTTAAGAACTACATTACTAATCAATTCAAAACAAATGTTAAGGTACTTCAAACGGATAATGGAGGGGAATAGACAAGACACAAATTCAAAGAACACCTAGCTAAGCATGGAATAATCCACCAAACGAGCTGCCCATACACACCTCAACAAAATAGTGTAGCTGAAAGAAGGAATAAGCATCTCATGGAAGTAGCTAGAGCTACGATGTTCCATTCCAACCTACCACAAAACTTCTGGGAAGATGTAGTCATGACGGCTTGCTATCTTATCAACCGAATTCCGACAAGTCCTAAAGGACGTCTCTCCCTTTGAAGTTTTTAATCACAATAAACCCTTTATCAATCACTTACGAGTTCTTGGGTGTTTGTGTTTTGTATTTGTCCCAGGTACTCAGAGGGACAAAACTAGAAGTCAAAAGCACAAGATGTGTATACATCAGCTAATATACCACTCAAAAGGGATATAAGTGCTATGACCCCATCCGGAAGTTTACCCTGGTTTCAAGAGACGTGAAGTTCATAGAAAACCAAGGTTACTTTGACAAGAAGCAAAATTTGGATAGTGTTAAAGACCTAGCCCGTTCTCCTTCAGATAGAGCCGCCGGCTTAGAGTTCTTACTCAATCATCAGGGATATCCGGCTCCAAGAGACTCTCATCAAGAGCAACAAGATCCTCAGCAACATAAGTACCAAATTCTGAAAATAACAGTGAAGAAGAAACAAACAACTTGGATAATGGTAATCAAGACCAAGCTCATCATTAAGAAGAAGAAATATGAGGAATGGAGCCCATTGATAGTCAAAACCATGAGAGTGAAGAGAGCCACCACTGATCTTGATGCTTATGCTATCTTTGGGCGTAATAGTTTCCATTTTTAGGATACTAAGATCGGAAAGGTTCTTGGAGAAGGAAACACAAAAGGAGACTTATACATCTTAGAAGACCCTTCAAGCGATCCTACTTTATCAAGTTTTAATTCACGCTTAGCTAGTATTTCTAATGCATTATGGCACGCTAGATTGGGACATCCTCACTCGTTTTGCCTTGGAAATAATATTGCCTAATATTTCGTTTAATAACTCGCTTTGTGAGTCTTGTATTTTAGGAAAACATTATAAAAATGTATTTCATAAGCCCTCTACCATATATGAAAAATGTTTTGATTTGGTCCACTTTTTGACATTTATTGATGAAAAGTCGAAATACACTTGGAGCACCTTACTATCATCTAAAGATAGAGTATTTGACGCTTTCATTAATTTTCAGAACTACATTACTAATGAATTCAAAACAAATGTTAAGGTACTTCGAACGGATAATGGAGGAGAATATACAACCACAAATTCAAAGAACACCTAGCTAAGCATTGAATAACCCACCAAACGAGCTGGCCATACACACCTCAACAAAATGGTTGAGCGGAAAGATAGAATAGGCATCTCATGGAAGTAGCTAGAGCTAAGATGTTCCATTCCAACCAACCAAGAAACTTCTGGGAAAATGCCGTCATGACGGCTTGCTATCTTATCAACCGAATTCAAACAAGAGTCCTCAAGGACCTCTCTCCCTTTGAAGTTTTAAATCACAATAAACCCTTTATCAATCACTTACGAGTTAGTGGGTGTTTGTGTTTTGTATTTGTCCCAGGTACTCAGAGGGACAAAACTAGAAGCAAAAAGCACAAGATGTGTATTCATAGGCTATTCTACCACTTAAAACGGGTATAAGTGCTAAGCCCCATCCAGAAGTTTACCCTGGTTTCAAGAGACGTGAAGTTCATAGAAAACCAAGGTTTCATTGACAAGAAGCAAAATTGGGCAGTGTTAAAGACCTAGCCCGTTCTCCTTCAGATAGAGCCGCCGGCTTAGAGTTTTTACTCAATCATCTCGAAAATTCGGCTCTAAGAGACTCTCATCAAAAGCAACCAGATCCTCAGCAACAAGAAGGACCAAATTCTGAAAATAACAGTGAAGAAGAAGCAAACAACTTGGTTAATGGTAATCAAGACCAAGCTCATCATTAAGATGAAGAAATAGAAGGAATGGAGCCAATGGTTAGTCAAGACCATGAGAGTAAAGAAATTAATGCTCCTCAGCTTTCTACATGCCATCTTTCACTTCGAGTCTTGTATCGGTTAAGAGAGCCACTACTGATCTTGATACTTTATCAAGTTTTAATTCATGCTTAGCTAGTAGTTCAAATGCAAGATGGCACGCTAGATTGGGACATCCTCACTCGCGTGCCTTGGAAATAATTTTGCCTAATATTTCTTTTAATAACTCAGTCTTTGAGTTTTGTATTTTAGGAAAACAATGTAAAAATGTATTTCCAAAGTCCTCACCATATATGAAAAATGTTTTGATTTGGTCCACTCGGATGCATGGACTTCCCCATGTTTATCAAGAGATAATAATAAGTACTTTGTGACATTTATTGATGCAAAGTCGAAATACACTTGGATCACCTTAATGTCATCTAAAGATAGAGTATTTGATGCTTTCATTAATTTTCAGAACTACATTACTAATGAATTCAAAACAAATGTTAAGGTACTTCGAACGGATAATGGAGGGGAATATACAAGCCACAAATTCAAAGAACACCTAGCTAAGCATGGAATAATCCACCAAACGAGCGGAAAGATAGAATAGGCATCTCATGGAAGTAGCTAGAGCTAAGATGTTCCATTCCAACCTACCACGAAACTTCTGGGGAGATGCAGTCATGACGGCTTGCTATCATATCAACCGAATTCCAACAAGAGTCCTAAAGGACGTCTCTCCCTTTGAAGTTTTAAATCACAATAAACCTTTTATCAATCACTTACGAGTTCTTGGGTGTTTGTGTTTTGTATTTGTCCCAGGTACTCAGAGGGACAAAACTAGAAGTCAAAAGCACAAGATGTGTATTCATAGGCTATTATACCACTGAAAAGGGATATAAGTGCTATGACCCCATCTGGAAGTTTACACTGGTTTCAAGAGACGTGAAGTTCATAGAAAACCAAGGTTACTTTGATAAGAAGAAAAATTGGGATAGTGTTAAAGACCTAGCCCGTTCTCCTTCAGATAGAGCTGCCAGCTTAGAGTTCTTACTCAATCATCAGGGAAATCCGGCTCCAAGAGACTCTCATCAAGAGCAACAAGATCATCAGCCACAAGAAGGACCAAATTTTGAAAATAACAGTGAAGAAGAAGCAAAAAACTTGGATAATGGTAATCAAGACCAAGCTCATCATTAAGATGAAGAAATAGGAGGAATGGAACCAATGGTTAGTCAAAACCATGAGAGTGAAGAAATTTGTTGTCTTCAGCTTTCTACATGCCATCTTTCACTTCGAAAGCAACAAGATCCTCAGCAACATAAGGACCAAATTCTGAAAATAACAGTGAAGAAGAGACAAACAACTTGGATAATGGTAATAAAGACCAAGCTCATCATTAAGAAGAAGAAATATGAGGAATGGAGCCCATTGATAGTCAAAACCATGAGAGTGAAGAAATTAGTGCTCCTCAATTTTCTACATGCCATCTTTCACTTTGAATCTTGTATCGTTTAAGAGAGCCACCACTGATCTTGATGCTTATGCTATCTTAGGGCGTAATAGTTTCCATTTTTAGGATATTAAGACCGGAAAAGTTCTTGGAGAAGGAAACACAAAAGGAGACTTATACATCTTAGAAGACTCTCCAAGCGATCCTACTTTATCAAGTTTTAATTCACGCTTAGCTAGTATTTCTAATGCATTATGGCACGCTAGATTGGGACATCCTCACTTGCTTGCCTTGGAAATAATATTGCCTAATATTTAGTTTAATAACTCGGTCTGTGAGTCTTGTATTTTAGGAAAACATTGTAAAAATGTATTTCCTATGTCCTCTACCATATATGAAAAATGTTTTGATTTGGTCCACTCGGATGTATGGACTTCCCTATACTTATCAAGTGATAATAATTAGTACTTTGTGACATTTATTGATGAAAAGTCAAAATTCACTTGGATCAAGATAGAGTGTTTCACGCTTTCATTAATTTTAAGAACTACATTACTAATCAATTCAAAACAACTGTTAAGGTAGTTCGAACGGATAATGGAGGGGAATAGACAAGCCACAAATTCAAAGAACACCTAGCTAAGCATGGAATAACCCACCAAACGAGCTGCCCATACACACCTCAACAAAATAGTGTAGCTGAAAGAAGGAATAAGCATCTCATGGAAGTAGCTAGAGCTATGATGTTCCATTCCAACCTACCAAGAAACTTCAGGTGAGATGCAGTCATGACGGCTTTCTATCTTGTCAACCGAATTCCAACAAGAATCCTAAAGGACGTCTCTCCCTTTAGTGTTTTAAATCACAATAAACCCTTTATGAATCTCTTACAAATTCTTGGGTGTTTTTGTTTTGTATTTGTCCCAGGTACTCAGAGGGACAAAACTAGAAGTCAAAAGCACAAGATGTGTATTCATCAGCTATTCTACGAGTCAAAAGGGGTATAAGTGCTATGACCCCATTCGGAAGTGAACCCTGGTTTCATGAGACGTGAAGTTCATAGAAAAGAAAGGTTACTTTGACAAGAAGCAAAATTGGGATAGTGTTAAACACCTAGCCCGTTTTCCTTAAGATAGAGCCGCCAGCTTAGAGTTCTTACTCAATCATCAGGGAAATCCGGCTCTAAGAGACTCTCATCAAGAGCAACAAGATCATCAGCCACAAGAAGGACCAAATTCTGAAAATAACAGTGAAGAAGAAGCAAACAACTTGGATAATGGTAATCAAGACCAAGCTCATCATTAAGATGAAGAAATAGGAGGAATGGAGCCAATGGTTAGTCAATACCATGAGAGTGAAGAAATTAGTGCTCCTCAGCTTTCTACATGCCATCTTTCACTTCGAATCTTGTTTATCAAGAGATAATAATAAGTACATTGTGACATTTATTGATGAAAAGTCAAAATTCACTTGGATCACCTTAATGCCATCAAAAGGTATAGTGTTTGACGCTTTCATTAATTTTAAAAACTACATTACTAATCAAATCAAAAAAAAATGTTAATGTACTTCGAACGGATAATGGAGGGGAATAGACAAGCCACAAATTCAAAGAACACCTAGCTAAGCAAGGAATAATCCACCAAACGAGCTGCCCATACACACCTCAACAAAATAGTGTAGCTGAAAGAAAGAATAAGCATCTCATGAAAGTAGCTAGAGCTATGATGTTCCATTCCAACCTACCAAGAAACTTCTGCAGAGATGCAGTCCTGACGGCTGGCTATCTTATCAACCGAATTCCAACAAGAGTCCTAAAGGACGTTTCTTCCTTTGGTGTTTTAAATCACAATTAACCCTTTATGAATATCTTACGAATTCTTCGGTGTTTTTGTGTTGTATTTATCCCAGGTACTCAGAGGGACAAAACATGAGGCCAAAAGCACAAGATGTGTAGTTATCAGCTATTCTACCACTCAAAAGGGGTATAAGTGCTAGGACCCCATTTGGAAATGTACCGTGGTTTCAAGAGACGTGCATTCATAGAAAACCAAGGTTACTTTGACTAGAAGCAAAATTGGGATAATGTTAAAGACCTAGCCCGTTCTCCTTAAGATAGAGCCGCCAGCTTAGAGTTCTTACTCAATCATCTGGGAAATCCGGCTCCAAGAGACTCTCATCAAGAGCAATAAGATCATCAGCCACAAGAAGGACCAAATTCTGAAAATAACAGTGAAGAAGACGCAAAGAACTTGGATAATGGTAATCAAGACGAAGCTCATCATTAAGATGAGAAATAGGAGGAATGGAGCCAATGGTTAGTCAAGACCATGAGAGTGAAGAAATTAGTGATCCTCAGCTTTCTACATGCCATCCTTAACTTTGAATCTTGTATCGGTTAATAATATTGCCTAATATTTCATTTAATAACTCGGTTTGTGAGTCTTGTATTTTAGGAAAACATTGTAAAAATATATTACCTAAGTCCTCTACCATATATGAAAAATGTTTTGATTTGGTCCACTCGGATGTATGGACTTCCCCATGTTTATCAAGAGATAATAATAAGTACTTTGTGACATTTATTGATGAAAATTCGAAATACACTTGGATCACCTTAATGACATCTAAAGATAGAGTATTTCACTCTTTCATTAATTTTCAGAACTACATTACTAATCTATTAAAAACAAATGTTTAGGTACTACGAACAGATAATGGAGGGGAATATACAAGCCACAAATTAAAAGAACACCTAGCTAAGCATGGAATAATCCACCAAACGAGCTGCCCATACACACCTCAACAAAATGGTGTAGCTGAAAGAAAGAATAGGCATCTCATGGAAGTAGCTAGCGCTATGATGTTCCATTCCAACCTACCAAGAAACATCTGGGGGGATGCATTCATGACAGCTTGCTATCTTAACAACCGAATTCCAATAAGAGTCCTCAAGGACATCTCTCCCTTTGATGTTTTAAATCACAATAAACCCTTTATCAATCTATTACGAGTTCTTGGGTGTTTGTGTTTTGTATTTATCCCAGGTACTCAGAGGGACAAAACTATAAGCCAAAAGCACAAGATGTGTATTCATAGGTTATTCTACCAGTCAAAAGGGGTATAAGTGCTATGACCCCATCTGGAAGTGAACCCTGGTTTCAAGAGACGTGAAGTTCATAGAAAAGCAAGGTTACTTTGACAAGAAGCAAAATTGGGATAGTGTTAAACACCTAGCCCGTTCTCCTTCAAATAAAGCCACCAGCTTAGAGTTCTTCCTCAATCATCTGGGAAATTCGGCTCCAAGAGACTCTCATCAAGAGCAACCAGATAATCAGCCACAAGAAGAACCAAATTCTGAAAATAACAGTGAAGAAGAAGCAAACAACTTGGATAATGGTAATCAAGACCAAGCACATCATTAATTTGAAGAAATAGGGGGAATGAAGGTAGTGGTTAGTCAAGACCATGAGAGTGAAGAAATTAGTGCTCCTTAGCTTTCTACATGCCATCTTTCACTTTGAATCTTGTATCGGTTAAGAGAGCCACCACTGATCTTGATGCTTATGCTATCTTTGGGCGTAATAGTTTTTATTTTCAGGATATTAAGACCGAAAAGGGTCTTGGAGAAGGAAACACAAAAGGAGACTGATACATCTTAGAAGATTCTTCAAGCGATCCTACTTTATCAAGTTTTAATTTATTCTTAGCTAGCAGTTTTAATGCAATATGGCACGCTAGATTAGGACAACCCCACTCTCGTTCCTTGGAAATAGAATTGCCTAATATTTCGTTTAATAACTCGGTTTGCGAGTCTTGTATTTTAGGAAAACATTGTAAAAATGTATTACCTAAGTCCTCTACCATATATGAAAAATGTTTTGATTTGGTCCACTCGGATGTATTGACTTCCCAATATTTATCAAGAGATAATAATAAGTACTTTGTGACATTTATTGATGAAAATTCGAAATACACTTGGATCACCTTAATGACATCTAAAGATAGAGTATTTGACGCTTTCATTAATTTTCAGAACTACATTACTAATCTATTAAAAACAAATGTTTAGGTACTACGAACAGATAATGGATGGGAATATACAAGCCACAAATTAAAAGAACACCTAGCTAAGCATGGAATAATCCACCAAACGAGCTGCCCATACACACCTCAACAAAATGGTGTAGCTGAAAGAAAGAATAGGCATCTCATGGAAGTAGCTAGTGCTATGATGTTCCATTCCAACCTACCAAGAAACATCTGGGGAGATGCATTCATGACGGCTTGCTATCTTAACAACCGAATTCCAATAAGAGTCCTCAAGGACATCTCTCCCTTTGATGTTTTAAATCACAATAAACCCTTTATCAATCTATTACGAGTTCTTGGGTGTTTGTGTTTTGTATTTGTCCCAGGTACTCAGAGGGACAAAACTATAAGCCAAAAGCACAAGATGTGTATTCATAGGTTATTCTACCAGTCAAAAGGGGTATAAGTGCTATGACCCCATCTGGAAGTGAACCCTGGTTTCAAGAGACGTGAAGTTCATAGAAAAGCAATGTTACTTTGACAAGAAGCAAAATTGGGATAGTGTTAAACACCTACCCCGTTCTCCTTCAAATAGAGCCACCAGCTTAGAGTTCTTACTCAATCATCTTGGAAATTCAGCTCCAAAAGACTCTCATCAAGAGCAACCAGATAATCAGCCACAAGAAGGACCAAATTCTGAAAATAACAGTGAAGAAGAAGCAAACAACTTGGATAATGGTAATCAAGACCAAGCTCATCATTAATTTGAAGAAATAGGGGGAATGAAGGCAATGGTTAGTCAAGACCATGAGAGTGAAGAAATTAATGCTCCTTAGCTTTCTACATGCCATCTTTCACTTTGAATCTTGTATCGGTTAAGAGAGCCACCACTGATCTTGATGCTTATGCTATCTTTGGGCGTAATAGTTTTTATTTTCAGGATATTAAGACCGGACAGGTTCTTTGAGAAGGAAACACAAAAGGACACTGATACATCTTAGAAGATTCTTCAAGCGATCCTACTCTATCAAGTTTTAATTCATTCTTAGCTAGTAGTTTTAATGCAATATGGCACGCTAGATTAGGACAACCCCACTCTCGTTCCTTGGAAATAGAATTGCCTAATATTTCGTTTAATAACTCGGTATGCGAGTCTTGTATTTTAGGAAAACATTGTAAAAATGTATTACCTAAATCCTCTACCATATATGAAAAATGTTTTGATTTGGTCCACTTGGATTTATGGACTTCCCCATGTTTATCAAGAGATAATAATAAGTACTTTGTGACATTTATTGATGACAATTCGAAATACACTTGGATCACCTTAATGCCATCTAAAGATAGAGTATTTGACGCTTTCATTAATTTTCAGAACTACATTACTAATCAATTCAAAACAAATGTTAAGGTACTTCGAACGGATAATGGAGGGGAATATAGAAGCCACAAATTCTAAGAAAATTGGGATAGTGTTAAACACCTAGCCGGTTCTCCTTCAATTAGAGCCACCAGCTTAGAGTTCTTACTCAATTATCTGGGAAATTCGGCTCCAAGAGACTCTCATCAAGAGCAACTAGATAATCAGCCACAAGAAGGACCAAATTCTGAATATAACAGTGAAGAAGAAGCAAACAACTTGGATAATGGTAATAAAGACCAAGCTCATCATTAATTTGAAGAAATAGGGGGAATGAAGGCAGTGGTTAGTCAAGACCATGAGAGTGAAGAAATTAGTGCTCCTTAGCTTTCTACATGCCATCTTTCACTTTGAATCTTGTATCGGTTAAGAGAGCCACCACTGATCTTGATGCTTATGCTATCTTTGGGCGTAATAGTTTTTATTTTCAGGATATTAAGACCGAAAAGGGTCTTGGAGAAGGAAACACAAAAGGAGACTGATACATCTTAGAAGATTCTTCAAGCGATCCTACTTTATCAAGTTTTAATTCATTCTTAGCTAGTAGTTTTAATGCAATATGGAACGCTAGATTGGGACAACCCCACTCTCGTTCCTTGGAAATAATATTGCCTAATATTTCCTTTCATAACTCGGTTTGCGAGTCTTGTATTTTAGGAAAACATTGTAAAAATGTATTACCTAAGTCCTCTACAATATATGAAAAATGTTTTGATTTGGTCCACTTGGATTTATGGACTTCCCCATGTTTATCAAGAGATAATAATAAGTACTTTGTGACATTTATTGATGACAATTCGAAATACACTTGGATCACCTTAATGCCATCTAAAGATAGAGTATTTGACGCTTTCATTAATTTTCAGAACTACATTACTAATCAATTCAAAACAAATGTTAAGGTACTTCGAACGGATAATGGAGGGGAATATAGAAGCCACAAATTCTAAGAAAACCTCGCTACGCATGGAATAATCCACTAAACGAGCTGCCCATACACACCTCAACAAAATAGTGTACCTGAAAGAAAGAATAGGTATCCAATGGAAGTATCTAGAGCTATGATGTTCCATTCCGACCAACCAAGACACTTCTGGGGAGATTCAGTCATGACGGCTTGCTATCTTATCAACCGAATTCCAACAAGAGTCCTAAAGAACGTCTCTCCCTTTGATGTTTTAAATCACAATAAACCCTTTATCAATCTTTTACGAGTTCTTGGGTGGTTGTGTTTTGTATTTGTCCCAGGTACTCAGAGGGACAAAACTAGAAGCCAAAAGCACAAGATGTGTATTCATCAGCTATTCTACCACTCAAAAGGGGTATAAGTGCTATGACCCCATCTGGAAGTGTACCCTGGTTTCAAGAGACGTGAAGTTCTTAGAAAACTAAGGTCTTTGACAAGAAGCAAAATTGGGATAGTGTTAAACACCTAGCCCGTTCTCCCTCAATTAGAGCCACCAGCTTAGAGTTCTTACTCAATTATCTGGGAAATTCGGCTCCAAGAGACTCTCATCAAGAGCAACCAGATAATCAGCCACAAGAAGGACCAAATTCTGAATATAACAGTGAAGAAGAAGCAAACAACTTGGATAATGGTAATCAAGACCAAGCTCATCATTAATTTGAAGAAATAGGGGGAATGAAGGTAGTGGTTAGTCAAGACCATGAGAGTGAAGAAATTAGTGCTCCTTAGCTTTCTACATGCCATCTTTCACTTTGAATCTGGTATCGGTTAAGAGAGCCACCACTGATCTTGATGCTTATGCTATCTTTGGGCGTAATAGTTTTTATTTTAAGGATATTAAGACCGGAAAGGGTCTTGGAGAAGGAAACACAAAAGGAGACTGATACATCTTAGAAGATTCTTCAAGCGATCCTACTTTATCAAGTTTTAATTCATTCTTAGCTAGTAGTTTTAATGCAATATGGCACGCTAGATTGGGACAACCCCACTCTCGTTCCTTGGAAATAATATTGCCTAATATTTCCTTTAATAACTCGGTTTGCGAGTCTTGTATTTTAGGAAAACATTGTAAAAATGTATTACCTAAGTCCTCTACAATATATGAAAAATGTTTTGATTTGGTCCACTTGGATTTATGGACTTCCCCATGTTTATCAAGAGATAATAATAAGTACTTTGTGACATTTATTGATGACAATTCGAAATACACTTGGATCACCTTAATGCCATCTAAAGATAGAGTATTTGACGCTTTCATTAATTTTCAGAACTACATTACTAATCAATTCAAAACAAATGTTAAGGTACTTCGAACGGATAATGGAGGGGAATATAGAAGCCACAAATTCTAAGAAAACCTCGCTACGCATGGAATAATCCACTAAACGAGCTGCCCATACACACCTCAACAAAATAGTGTACCTGAAAGAAAGAATAGGTATCCAATGGAAGTATCTAGAGCTATGATGTTCCATTCCGACCAACCAAGACACTTCTGGGGAGATTCAGTCATGACGGCTTGCTATCTTATCAACCGAATTCCAACAAGAGTCCTAAAGAACGTCTCTCCCTTTGATGTTTTAAATCACAATAAACCCTTTATCAATCTTTTACGAGTTCTTGGGTGGTTGTGTTTTGTATTTGTCCCAGGTACTCAGAGGGACAAAACTAGAAGCCAAAAGCACAAGATGTGTATTCATCAGCTATTCTACCACTCAAAAGGGGTATAAGTGCTATGACCCCATCTGGAAGTGTACCCTGGTTTCAAGAGACGTGAAGTTCTTAGAAAACTAAGGTCTTTGACAAGAAGCAAAATTGGGATAGTGTTAAACACCTAGCCCGTTCTCCTTCAATTAGAGCCACCAGCTTAGAGTTCTTACTCAATTATCTGGGAAATTCGGCTCCAAGAGACTCTCATCAACAGCAACCAGATAATCAGCCACAAGAAGGACCAAATTCTGAATATAACAGTGAAGAAGAAGCAAACAACTTGGATAATGGTAATCAAGACCAAGCTCATCATTAATTTGAAGAAATAGGGGGAATGAAGGTAGTGGTTAGTCAAGACCATGAGAGTGAAGAAATTAGTGCTCCTTAGCTTTCTACATGCCATCTTTCACTTTGAATCTGGTATCGGTTAAGAGAGCCACCACTGATCTTGATGCTTATGCTATCTTTGGGCGTAATAGTTTTTATTTTAAGGATATTAAGACCGGAAAGGGTCTTGGAGAAGGAAACACAAAAGGAGACTGATACATCTTAGAAGATTCTTCAAGCGATCCTACTTTATCAAGTTTTAATTCATTCTTAGCTAGTAGTTTTAATGCAATATGGCACGCTAGATTGGGACAACCCCACTCTCGTTCCTTGGAAATAATATTGCCTAATATTTCCTTTAATAACTCGGTTTGCGAGTCTTGTATTTTAGGAAAACATTGTAAAAATGTATTACCTAAGTCCTCTACAATATATGAAAAATGTTTTGATTTGGTCCACTCGGATTTATGGACTTCCCCATGTTTATCAAGAGATAATAATAAGTACTTTGTGACATTTATTGATGACAATTCGAAATACACTTGGATCACCTTAATGCCATCTAAAGATAGAGTATTTGACGCTTTCATTAATTTTCAGAACTACATTACTAATCAATTCAAAACAAATGTTAAGGTACTTCGAACGGATAATGGAGGGGAATATAGAAGCCACAAATTCTAAGAAAACCTCGCTACGCATGGAATAATCCACTAAACGAGCTGCCCATACACACCTCAACAAAATAGTGTACCTGAAAGAAAGAATAGGTATCCAATGGAAGTATCTAGAGCTATGATGTTCCATTCCGACCAACCAAGACACTTCTGGGGAGATTCAGTCATGACGGCTTGCTATCTTATCAACTGAATTCCAACAAGAGTCCTAAAGAACGTCTCTCCCTTTGATGTTTTAAATCACAATAAACCCTTTATCAATCTTTTACGAGTTCTTGGGTGGTTGTGTTTTGTATTTGTCCCAGGTACTCAGAGGGACAAAACTAGAAGCCAAAAGCACAAGATGTGTATTCATCAGCTATTTTACCACTCAAAAGGGGTATAAGTGCTATGACCCCATCTGGAAGTGTACCCTGGTTTCAAGAGACGTGAAGTTCTTAGAAAACTAAGGTCTTTGACAAGAAGCAAAATTGGGATAGTGTTAAACACCTAGCCCGTTCTCCTTCAAATAGAGCCACGAGCTTAGAGTTCTTACTCAATTATCTTGGAAATTCGGCTCCAAGAGACTCTCATCAAGAGCAACCAGATAATCAGCCACAAGAAGGACCAAATTCTGAAAAATAACAGTGAAGAAGAAGCAAACAACTTGGATAATGGTAATCAAGACCAAGCTCATCATTAATTTGAAGAAATAGGGGGAATGAAGGCAATGGTTAGTCAAGACCATGAGAGTGAAGAAATTAGTGCTCCTTAGCTTTCTACATGCCATCTTTCACTTTGAATCTTGTTTCGGTTAAGAGAGCCACCACTGATCTTGATGCTTATGCTATCTTTGGGCGTAATAGTTTTTATTTTCAGGATATTAAGACCGAAAAGGGTCTTGGAGAAGGAAACACAAAAGGAGACTGATACATCTTAGAAGATTCTTCAAGCGATCCTACTTTATCAAGTTTTAATTTATTCTTAGCTAGCAGTTTTAATGCAATATGGCACGCTAGATTAGGACAACCCCACTCTCGTTCCTTGGAAATAGAATTGCCTAATATTTCGTTTAATAACTCGGTTTGCGAGTCTTGTATTTTAGGAAAACATTGTAAAAATGTATTACCTAAGTCCTCTACCATATATGAAAAATGTTTTGATTTGGTCCACTCGGATGTATTGACTTCCCAATATTTATCAAGAGATAATAATAAGTACTTTGTGACATTTATTGATGAAAATTCGAAATACACTTGGATCACCTTAATGACATCTAAAGATAGAGTATTTGACGCTTTCATTAATTTTCAGAACTTCATTACTAATCTATTAAAAACAAATGTTTAGGTACTACGAACAGATAATGGAGGGGAATATACAAGCCACAAATTAAAAGAACACCTAGCTAAGCATGGAATAATCCACCAAACGAGCTGCCCATACACACCTCAACAAAATGGTGTAGCTGAAAGAAAGAATAGGCATCTCATGGAAGTAGCTAGAGCTATGATGTTCCATTCCAACCTACCAAGAAACATCTGGGGAGATGCATTCATGACGGCTTGCTATCTTAACAACAAAATTCCAATAAGAGTCCTCAAGGACATCTCTCCCTTTGATGTTTTAAATCACAATAAACCCTTTATCAATCTATTACGAGTTCTTGGGTGTTTGTGTTTTGTATTTGTCCCAGGTACTCAGAGGGACAAAACTATAAGCCAAAAGCACAAGATGTGTATTCATAGGTTATTCTACCAGTCAAAAGGGGTATAAGTGCTATGACCCCATCTGGAAGTGAACCCTGGTTTCAAGAGACGTGAAGTTCATAGAAAAGCAATGTTACTTTGACAAGAAGCAAAATTGGGATAGTGTTAAACACCTACCCCGTTCTCCTTCAAATAGAGCCACCAGCTTAGAGTTCTTACTCAATCATCTGGGAAATTCAGCTCCAAGAGACTCTCATAAAGCGCAACCAGATAATCAGACACAAGAAGGACCAAATTCTGAAAATAACAGTGAAGAAGATGCAAACAACTTGGATAATGGTAATCAAGACCAAGCTCATCATTAATTTGAAGAAATAGGGGGAATGAAGGCAATGGTTAGTAAAGACCATGAGAGTGAAGAAATTAATGCTCCTTAGCTTTCTACATGCCATCTTTCACTTTGAATCTTGTATCGGTTAAGAGAGCCACCACTGATCTTGATGCTTATGCTATCTTTGGGCATAATAGTTTTTATTTTCAGGATATTAAGACCGGACAGGTTCTTTGAGAAGGAAACACAAAAGGAGACTGATACATCTTAGAAGATTCTTCAAGCGATCCTACTTTATCAAGTTTTAATTCATTCTTAGCTAGTAGTTTTAATGCAATATGGCACGCTAGATTAGGACAACCCCACTCTCGTTCCTTGGAAATAATATTGCCTAATATTTCGTTTAATAACTCGGTATGCGAGTCTTGTATTTTAGGAAAACATTGTAAAAATGTATTACCTAAGTCCTCTACCATATATGAAAAATGTTTTGATTTGGTCCACTCGGATGTATGGACTTCCCCATGTTTATCAAGAGATAATAATAAGTACTTTGTGACATTTATTGATGAAAATTCGAAATACACTTGGATCACCTTAATGCCATCTAAAGATAGAGTATTTAACGCTTTCATTAATTTTCAAAACTACATTACTAATCAATTCAAAACAAATGTTAAGGTACTTCGAATGGATAATGGAGGGGAATATACAAGCCACAAATTCTAAGAAAACCTCGCTACGCATGGAATAATCCGCTAAAAGAGCTGCCCATACACACCTCAACAAAATGGTGTACCTGAAAGAAAGAATAGGTATCCCATGGAAGTAGCTAGAGCTATGATGTTCCATTCCAACCAACCAAGACACTTCTGGGGAGATTCAGTTATGACGGATTGCTATCTTATCAACCGAATTCCAACAAGAGTCCTAAAGGACATCTCTCCCTTTGATGTTTTAAATCACAATAAACCCTTTATCAATCTCTTACGAGTTCTTGGGTGGTTGTGTTTTGTATTTGTCCCAGGTACTCAGAGGGACAAAACTAGAAGCCAAAAGCACAAGATGTGTATTCATCAGCTATTCTACCACTCAAAAGGGGTATAAGTGCTATGACCCCATCTGGAAGTGTACCCTGGATTCAAGAGACGTGAAGTTCTTAGAAAACTAAGGTCTTTGACAAGAAGCAAAATTGGGATAGTGTTAAACACCTAGCCCGTTCTCCTTCAATTAGAGCCACCAGCTTAGAGTTCTTACTCAATCATCTGGGAAATTCGGCTCCAAGAGACTCTCATCAAGAGCAACCAGATAATCAGCCACAAGAAGGACCAAATTCTGAATATAACAGTGAAGAAGAAGCAAACAACTTGGATAATGGTAATCAAGACCAAGCTCATCATTAATTTGAAGAAATAGGGGGAATGAAGGCAATGGGTAGTCAAGACCATGAGAGTGAAGAAATTAGTGCTCCTTAGCTTTCTACATGCCATCTTTCACTTTGAATCTTGTATCGGTTAAGAGAGCCACCACTGATCTTGATGCTTATGCTATCTTTGGGCGTAATAGTTTTTATTTTCAGGATATTAAGACCGGAAAGGGTCTTGGAGAAGGAAACACAAAAGGAGACTGATACATCTTAGAAGATTCTTCAAGCGATCCTACTTTATCAAGTTTTAATTTATTCTTAGCTAGTAGTTTTAATGCAATATAGCATGCTAGATTAGGACAACCCCACTCTCGTTCCTTGGAAATAGAATTGCCTAATATTTCGTTTAATAACTCGGTTTGCGAGTCTTGTATTTTAGGAAAACATTGTAAAAATGTATTACCTAAGTCCTCTACCATATATGAAAAATGTTTTGATTTGGTCCACTCGGATGTATGGACTTCCCCATGTTTATCAAGAGATAAAAATAATTACTTTGTGACATTTATTGATGAAAATTCGAAATACACTTGGATCACCTTAATGCCATCTAAAGATAGAGTATTTAACGCTTTCATTAATTTTCAAAACTACATTACTAATCAATTCAAAACAAATGTTAAGGTACTTCGAATGGATAATGGAGGGGAATATACAAGCCACAAATTCTAAGAAAACCTCGCTACGCATGGAATAATCCGCTAAAAGAGCTGCCCATACCCACCTCAACAAAATGGTGTACCTGAAAGAAAGAATAGGTATCCCATGAAAGTAGCTAGAGCTATGATGTTCCATTCCAACCAACCAAGACACTTCTGGGGAGATTCAGTCATGACGGCTTGCTATCTTATCAACCGAATTCCAACAAGAGTCCTAAAGGACGTCTCTCCCTTTGATGTTTTAAATCACAATAAACCCTTTATCAATCTCTTACGAGTTCTTGGGTGGTTGTGTTTTGTATTTGGCCCAGGTACTCAGAGGGACAAAACTAGAAGCCAAAAGCACAAGATGTGTATTCATCAGCTATTCTACCACTCAAAAGGGGTATAGGTGCTATGACCCCATCTGGAAGTGTACCCTGGTTTCAAGAGACGTGAAGTTCTTAGAAAACTAAGGTCTTTGACAAGAAGCAAAATTGGGATAGTGTTAAACACCTAGCCTGTTCTCCTTCAAATAGAGCCACCAGCTTAGAGTTCTTACTCAATCATCTGGGAAATTCGGCTCCAAAAGACTCTCATAAAGCGCAACCAGATAATCAGCCACAAGAAGGACCAAATTCTGAAAATAACAGTGAAGAAGAAGCAAACAACTTGGATAATGGTAATCAAGACCAAGCTCATCATTAATTTGAAGAAATAGGGGGAATGAAGGCAATGGTTAGTCAAGACCATGAGAGTGAAGAAATTAATGCTCCTTAGCTTTCTACATGCCATCTTTCACTTTGAATCTTGTATCGGTTAAGAGAGCCACCACTGATCTTGATGCTTATGCTATCTTTGGGCGTAATAGTTTTTATTTTCAGGATATTAAGACCGGACAGGTTCTTGGAGAAGGAAACACAAAAGGAGACTGATACATCTTTGAAGATTCTTCAAGCGATCCTACTTTATCAATTTTAATTCATGCTTAGCTAGTAGTTTATATGCAATATGGCAGGCTAGATTGGGACATCCTCACTCGTGTGGTTTGGAAATAATATTGCCTAATATTTTGTTTAATAACTCGGTTTGTGAGTCTTGTATTTAAGGAAAACATTGTAAAAATGTATTTCTTAAGTCCTCTACCATATATGAAAAATGTTTTGATTTGGTCCACTCGGATGTATTGACTTCCCAATATTTATCAAGAGATAATAATAAGTACTTTGTGACATTTATTGATGAAAATTCGAAATACACTTGGATCACCTTAATGCCATCTAAAGATAGAGTATTTAACACTTGTATTTGTCCCAGGTACGCAGAGGGACAAAACTATAAGCCAAAAGCACAAGATGTGTATTCATAGGCTATTCTACCAGTCAAAACGGGTATAAGTGCTATGACCCCATCTGGAAGTGAACCCTGGTTTCAAGAGACGTGAAGTTCATAGAAAAGCAAGGTTACTTTGACAAGAAGCAAAATTAGGATAGTGTTAAACACCTAGCCCGTTCTCCTTCAAATAGAGCCACCAGCTTAGAGTTCTTACTCAATCACCTGGGAAATTCGGTTCCAAGAGACTCTCATCAAGAGCAACCAGATAATCAGCCACAAGAAGGACCAAATTCTGAAAATAACAGTGAAGAAGAAGCAAACAACATGGATAATGGTAATCAAGACCAAGCTCATCATTAATTTGAAGAAATAGGGGGAATAAAGGCAATGGTTAGTCAAGACCATGAGAGTGAAGAAATTAGTGCTCCTTAGCTTTCTACATGCCATCTTTCACTTTGAATCTTGTATCGGTTAAGAGTGCCACCACTGATCTTGATGCTTATGTTATCTTTGGGCGTAATAGTTTCCATTTTCAGGATATTAATACTGGACAGGTTCTTGGAGAGGGAAACCCAAAAGGAGACTTATACATCTTAGAAGATTCTTAAAGCGGTCCTACTTTATCAATTTTAATTCATGCTTAGCTAGTAGTTTATATGCAATATGGCATGCTAGATTGGGACATCCTCACTCGTGTGCTTTGGAAATAATATTGCCTAATATTTTGTTTAATAACTCGGTTTGTGAGTCTTATATTTTAGGAAAACATTGTAAAAATGTATTCCTTTACCATATATGAAAAATGTTTTGATTTGGTCCACTCGGATGCATGGACTTCCCCATGTTTATCAAGAGATAATAATAATAAGTAATTTGTGACATTTATTGATGAAAAGTCGAAATACACTTGGATCACCTTAATGCCATCTAAAGATAGAGTATTTGACGCTTCCATTAATTTTCAGAACTACATTACTAATCAATTCAAAACAAATGTTAAGGTACTTCGAAACGATAATGGAGGGGAATATACAGGCCACAAATTCAAAGAACACCTAGCTAAGCATGGAATAATCCACCAAACGAGCTACCCATACACACCTCAACAAAATGGTGTACCTGAAAGAAAAATAGGCATCTCATGGAAGTAGATAGAGCTATGATGTTCCATTCCAACCTACCAAGAAACTTCTGGGGAGATGCAGTCATGCCGGTTCGCTATCTTATCAACCGAATTCCAACAAGAGCCCTAAAGGAAGTCTCCCCCTTTGAAGTTTTAAATCACAATAAACCCTTTTTTCAATCAATTACGATTTCTTGGGTGTATGTGTTTTGTACTTATCCCAGGTACTTAGAGGGACAAAACTAGAAGCCAAAAGCACAAGATGTGTATTTATAGGCTATTCTACCTCTCAAAAGTGGTAGAAGTGCTATGACCCCATCCGGATGTGAACCCTGGTTTCAAGAGACGTGAAGTTCATAGAAAAGCAAGGTTATTTTGACAAGAAGCAAAAGTGGGATAGTGTTAAAGACCTAGCTCGTTCTCCTTCAGATAGAGCCGCCGACTTAGAGTTCTTACTCAATCATATCGGAAATCCGGCTCCAAGAGACTCTCATCAACGGCAACCAGATCATCAGCCACAAGAAGGACCAAATTCTGCAAATAACAGTGAAGAAGAGGCAAACAACTTGGATAATTGTAATCAAGACCAAGCTCATCATGAAGAAGAAGAAATAGGAGGAATGAAGCCAATGGTTAGTCAAGACCATGAGAGTGAAGAAATTAGTGCTCCTCAGCTTTCTACATGCCATCTTTCACTTCGAATCTTGAATCGGTTAAGAGAGCCACTACTGATCTTGATGCTTAAGCTGTCTTTGGGCCTAATAGTTTCCATTTTAAGGATATTGAGACCGGAAAGGTTCTTGGAAAAGGAAACACAAAAGGAGACTTATACATCTTAGAAGATTCTTCAAGCGATCCTAACTAATCAAGTTTTAATTCATGCTTAGCTAGTAGTTCTAATGCAATATGGCAGGCTAGATTGGGATATCCTCACTCGCGTGCCATGGAAATAATATTGCCTAATATTTTGTTTAATAACACGGTTTGCGAGTCTTGTATTTTAGGAAAACATTGTAAAAAAGTATTCCTCTACCATATATGAAAAATGTTTTGATTTGGTCCACTCGGATGCATGGACTTCCCCATGTTTATCAAGAGATAATAATAAGTACTTTGTGACATTTATTGATGAAAAGTCGAAATACACTTGGATCACCTTAATGCCATCAAAAGATAGAGTATTTGACGCTTTCATTAATTTTGAGAACTACATTACTAATCAATTCAAAACAAATGTTAAGGTACTTCGAACCGATAATGGAGGGGAATATACAAGCCACAAATTCAAAGAACACCTAGCTAAGCATGGAATAATCCACCAAACGAGCTACCCATACACACCTCAACAAAATGGTGTACCTGAAAGAAAAATAGGCATCTCATGGAAGTAGATAGAGCTATGATATTCTATTCCAACCTACCAAGAAACTTCTGGGGAGATGCAGTCATGCCGGTTCGCTATCTTATCAACCGAATTCCAACAAGAGCCCTAAAGGAAGTCTCTCCCTTTGAAGTTTTAAATCACAATAAACCCTTTTTTCAATCAATTACGATTTCTTGGGTGTATGTGTTTTGTACTTATCCCAGGTACTCAGAGGGACAAAACTAGAAGCCAAAAGCACAAGATGTGTATTCATAGGCTATTCTACCTCTCAAAAGGGGTAGAAGTGCTATGACCCCATCCGGAAGTGAACCCTGGTTTCAAGAGACGTGAAGTTCATAGAAAAGCAAGGTTATTTTGACAAGAAGCAAAGGTGGGATAGTGTTAAATACCTAGCTCGTTCTCCTTCAGATAGAGCCGCCGACTTAGAGTTCTTACTCAATCATATCGGAAATCCGGCTCCAAAAGACTCTCATCAACGGCAACCAGATCATCAGCCACAAGAAGGACCAAA
Organism: Cardamine chenopodiifolia; assembly: GCA_963922655.1. NCBI lineage: Eukaryota > Viridiplantae > Streptophyta > Magnoliopsida > Brassicales > Brassicaceae > Cardamine > Cardamine chenopodiifolia. The sequence goes on from OZ000479.1 coordinate 6,606,072, forward strand.
TTCTGCAAATAACAGTGAAGAAGAGGCAAACAACTTGGATATTTGTAATCAAGACCAAGCTCATCATGAAGAAGAAGAAATAGGAGGAATGGAGCCAATGGTTAGTCAAGACCATGAGAGTGAAGAAATTAGTGCTCCTCAGCTTTCTACATGCCATCTTTCACTTTGAATCTTGAATCGGTTAAGAGAGCCACTACTGATCTTGATGCTTAAGCTGTCTTTGGGCCTAATAGTTTCCATTTTAAGGATATTGAGACCGGAAAGGTTCTTGGAAAAGGAAACACAAAAGGAGACTTATACATCTTAGAAGATTCTTCAAGCGATCCTAACTAATCAAGTTTTAATTCATGCTTAGCTAGTAGTTCTAATGCAATATGGCAGGCTAGATTGGGATATCCTCACTCGCGTGCCATGGAAATAATATTGCCTAATATTTTGTTTAATAACACGGTTTGCGAGTCTTGTATTTTAGGAAAACATTGTAAAAATGTATTCCTCTACCATATATGAAAAATGTTTTGATTTGGTCCACTCGGATGCATGGACTTCCCCATGTTTATCAAGAGATAATAATAAGTACTTTGTGACATTTATTGATGAAAAGTCGAAATACACTTGGATCACCTTAATGCCATCTAAAGATAGAGTATTTGACGCTTTCATTAATTTTTAGAACTACATTACTAATCAATTCAAAACAAATGTTAAGGTACTTCGAACCGATAATGGAGGGGAATATACAAGCCACAAATTCAAAGAACACCTAGCTAAGCATGGAATAATCCACCAAACGAGCTACCCATACACACCTCAACAAAATGGTGTACCTGAAAGAAAAATAGGCATCTCATGGAAGTAGATAGAGCTATGATGTTCCATTCCAACCTACCATGAAACTTCTGGGGAGATGCAGTCATGCCGGTTCGCTATCTTATCAACCGAATTCCAACAAGAGCCCTAAAGGAAGTCTCCCCCTTTGAAGTTTTAAATCACAATAAACCCTTTTTCAATCAATTATGATTTCTTGGGTGTATGTGTTTTGTACCTTTCCGTGGTACTCAGAGGGACAAAACTAGAAGCCAAACGCCCAAGATGTGTATTCATAGGCTATTCTACCTCTCAAAAGGGGTAGAAGTGCTATGACCCCATCCGGAAGTGAACCCTGGTTTCAAGAGACGTGAAGTTCATAGAAAAGCAAGGTTATTTTGACAAGAAGCAAAAGTGGGATAGTGTTAAAGACCTAGCTCGTTCTCCTTCAGATAGAGCCGCCGACTTAGAGTTCTTACTCAATCATATCGGAAATCCGGCTCCAAAAGACTCTCATCAACGGCAACCAGATCATCAGCCACAAGAAGGACCAAATTCTGCAAATAACAGTGAAGAAGAGGCAACCAACTTGGATAATTGTAATCAAGACCAAGCTCATCATGAAGAAGAAGAAATAGGAGGAATGGAGCCAATGGTTAGTCAAGACCATGAGAGTGAAGAAATTAGTGCTCCTCAGCTTTCTACATGCCATCTTTCACTTCGAATCTTGAATCGGTTAAGAGAGCCACTACTGATCTTGATGCTTAAGCTGTCTTTGGGCCTAATAGTTTCCATTTTAAGGATATTGAGACTGGAAAGGTTCTTGGAAAAGGAAACACAAAAGGAGACTTATACATCTTAGAAGATTCTTCAAGCGATCCTAACTAATCAAGTTTTAATTCATGCTTAGCTAGTAGTTCTAATGCAATATGGCATGCTAGATTGGGATATCCTCACTCGCGTGCCATGGAAATAATATTGCCTAATATTTTGTTTAATAACACGGTTTGCGAGTCTTGTATTTTAGGAAAACATTGTAAAAATGTATTCCTCTACCATATATGAAAAATGTTTTGATTTGGTCCACTCGGATGCATGGACTTCCCCATGTTTATCAAGAGATAATAATAAGTACTTTGTGACATTTATTGATGAAAAGTCGAAATACACTTGGATCACCTTAATGCCATCTAAAGATAGAGTATTTGACGCTTTCATTAATTTTTAGAACTACATTACTAATCAATTCAAAACAAATGTTAAGGTACTTCGAACCGATAATGGAGGGGAATATACAAGCCACAAATTCAAAGAACACCTAGCTAAGCATGGAATAATCCACCAAACGAGCTACCCATACACACCTCAACAAAATGGTGTACCTGAAAGAAAAATAGGCATCTCATGGAAGTAGATAGAGCTATGATGTTCCATTCCAACCTACCAAGAAACTTCTGGGGAGATGCAGTCATGCCGGTTCGCTATCTTATCAACCGAATTCCAACAAGAGCCCTAAAGGAAGTCTCTCTCTTTGAAGTTTTAAATCACAATAAACCCTTTTTTCAATCAATTACGATTTCTTGGGTGTATGTGTTTTGTACTTATCCCAGGTACTCAAAGGGACAAAACTAGAAGCCAAAAGCACAAGATGTGTATTCATAGGCTATTTTACCTCTCAAAAGGGGTAGAAGTGCTATGACCCCATCCGGAAGTGAACCCTGGTTTCAAGAGAGGTGAAGTTCATAGAAAAGCAAGGTTATTTTGACAAGAAGCAAAAGTGGGATAGTGTTAAAGACCTAGCTCGTTCTCCTTCAGATAGAGCCGCCGACTTAGAGTTCTTACTCAATCATATCGGAAATCCGGCACCAAAAGACTCTCATCAACGACAACCAGATCATCAGCCACAAGAAGGACCAATTTCTGCAAATAACAGTGAAGAAGAGGCAAACAACTTGGATAATTGTAATCAAGACCAAGCTCATCATGAAGAAGAAGAAATAGGAGGAATGGAGCCAATGGTTAGTCAAGACCATGAGAGTGAAGAAATTAGTGCTCCTCAGCTTTCTACATGCCATCTTTCACTTCGAATCTTGAATCGGTTAAGAGAGCCACTACTGATCTTGATGCTTAAGCTGTCTTTGGGCCTAATAGTTTCCATTTTAAAGATATTGAGACCGGAAAGGTTCTTGGAAAAGGAAACACAAAAGGAGACTTATACATCTTAGAAGATTCTTCAAGCGATCCTAACTAATCAAGTTTTAATTCATGCTTAGCTAGTAGTTCTAATGCAATATGGCAGGCTAGATTGGGATATCCTCACTCGCGTGCCATGGAAATAATATTGCCTAATATTTTGTTTAATAACACGGTTTGCGAGTCTTGTATTTTAGGAAAACATTGTAAAAATGTATTCCTCTACCATATATGAAAAATGTTTTGATTTGGTCCACTCGGATGCATGGACTTCCCCATGTTTATCAAGAGATAATAATAAGTACTTTGTGACATTTATTGATGAAAAGTCGAAATACACTTGGATCACCTTAATGCCATCTAAAGATAGAGTATTTGACGCTTTCATTAATTTTCAGAACTACATTACTAATCAATTCAAAACAAATGTTAAGGTACTTCGAACCGATAATGGAGGGGAATATACAAGCCACAAATTCAAAGAACACCTACCTAAGCATGGAATAATCCACCAAACGAGCTACCCATACACACCTCAACAAAATGGTATACCTGAAAGAAAAATAGGCATCTCATGGAAGTAGATAGAGCTATGATGTTCTATTCCAACCTACCAAGAAACTTCTGGGGAGATGCAGTCATGCCGGTTCGCTATCTTATCAACCGAATTCCAACAAGAGCCCTAAAGGAAGTCTCTCCCTTTGAAGTTTTAAATCACAATAAACCCTTTTTTCAATCAATTACGATTTCTTGGGTGTATGTGTTTTGTACTTATCCCAGGTACTCAGAGGGACAAAACTAGAAGCCAAAAGCACAAGATGTGTATTCATAGGTTATTCTACCTCTCAAAAGGGGTAGAAGTGCTATGACCCCATCCGGAAGTGAACCCTGGTTTCAAGAGACGTGAAGTTCATAGAAAAGCAAGGTTATTTTGACAAGAAGCAAAAGTGGGATAGTGTTAAAGACCTAGCTCGTTCTCCTTCAGATAGAGCCGCCGACTTAGAGTTCTTACTCAATCATATCGGAAATCCGGCTCCAAAAGACTCTCATCAACGGCAACCAGATCATCAGCCACAAGAAGGACCAAATTCTGCAAATAACAGTGAAGAAGAGGCAAACAACTTGGATAATTGTAATCAAGACCAAGCTCATCATGAAGAAGAAGAAATAGGAGGAATGGAGCCAATGGTTAGTCAAGACCATGAGAGTGAAGAAATTAGTGCTCCTCAGCTTTCTACATGCCATCTTTCACTTCGAATCTTGAATCGGTTAAGAGAGCCACTACTGATCTTGATGCTTAAGCTGTCTTTGGGCCTAATAGTTTCCATTTTAAGGATATTGAGACCGGAAAGGTTCTTGGAAAAGGAAACACAAAAGGAGACTTATACATCTTAGAAGATTCTTCAAGCGATCCTAACTAATCAAGTTTTAATTCATGCTTAGCTAGTAGTTCTAATGCAATATGGCATGCTAGATTGGGATATCCTCACTCGCGTGCCATGGAAATAATATTGCCTAATATTTTGTTTAATAACACGGTTTGCGAGTCTTGTATTTTAGGAAAACATTGTAAAAATGTATTCCTCTACCATATATGAAAAATGTTTTGATTTGGTCCACTCGGATGCATGGACTTCCCCATGTTTATCAAGAGATAATAATAAGTACTTTGTGACATTTATTGATGAAAAGTCGAAATACACTGGGATCACCTTAATGCCATCTAAAGATAGAGTATTTGACGCTTTCATTAATTTTCAGAACTACATTACTAATCAATTCAAAACAAATGTTAAGTTACTTCGAACCGATAATGGAGGGGAATATACAAGCCACAAATTCAAAGAACACCTAGCTAAGCATGGAATAATCCACCAAACGAGCTACCCATACACACCTCAACAAAATGGTGTACCTGAAAGAAAAATAGGCATCTCATGGAAGTAGATAGAGCTATGATGTTCCATTCCAACCTACCAAGAAACTTCTGGGGAGATGCAGTCATGCCGGTTCGCTATCTTATCAACCGAATTCCAACAAGAGCCCTAAAGGAAGTCTCTCCCTTTGAAGTTTTAAATCACAATAAACCCTTTTTTCAATCAATTACGATTTCTTGGGTGTATGTGTTTTGTACTTATCCCAGGTACTCAAAGGGACAAAACTAGAAGCCAAAAGCACAAGATGTGTATTCATAGGCTATTCTACCTCTCAAAAGGGGTAGAAGTGCTATGACCCCATCCGGAAGTGAACCCTAGTTTCAAGAGACGTGAAGTTCATAGAAAAGCAAGGTTATTTTGACAAGAAGCAAAAGTGGGATAGTGTTAAAGACCTAGCTCGTTCTCCTTCAGATAGAGCCGCCGACTTAGAGTTCTTACTCAATCATATCGGAAATCCGGCTCCAAAAGACTCTCATCAACGGCAACCAGATCATCAGCCACAAGAAGGACCGAATTCTGCAAATAACAGTGAAGAAGAGGCAAACAACTTGGATAATTGTAATCAAGACCAAGCTCATCATGAAGAAGAAGAAATATGAGGAATGGAGCCAATGGTTAGTCAAGACCATGAGAGTGAAGAAATTAGTGCTCCTCAGCTTTCTACATGCCATCTTTCACTTCGAATCTTGAATCGGTTAAGAGAGCCACTACTGATCTTGATGCTTAAGATGTCTTTGGGCCTAATAGTTTCCATTTTAAAGATATTGAGACCGGAAAGGTTCTTGGAAAAGGAAACACAAAAGGAGACTTATACATCTTAGAAGATTCTTCAAGCGATCCTAACTAATCAAGTTTTAATTCATGCTTAGCTAGTAGTTCTAATGCAATATGGCAGGCTAGATTGGGATATCCTCACTCGCGTGCCATGGAAATAATATTGCCTAATATTTTGTTTAATAACACGGTTTGCGAGTCTTGTATTTTAGGAAAACATTGTAAAAATGTATTCCTCTACCATATATGAAAAATGTTTTGATTTGGTCCACTCGGATGCATGGACTTCCCCATGTTTATCAAGAGATAATAATAAGTACTTTGTGGCATTTATTGATGAAAAGTCGAAATACACTTGGATCACCTTAATGCCATCTAAAGATAGAGTATTTGACGCTTTCATTAATTTTCAGAACTACATTACTAATCAATTCAAAACAAATGTTAAGGTACTTCGAACCGATAATGGAGGGGAATATACAAGCCACAAATTCAAAGAACACCTACCTAAGCATGGAATAATCCACCAAACGAGCTACCCATACACACCTCAACAAAATGGTGTACCTGAAAGAAAAATAGGCATCTCATGGAAGTAGATAGAGCTATGATGTTCCATTCCAACCTAGCAAGAAACTTCTGGGGAGATGCAGTCATGCCGGTTCGCTATCTTATCAACCGAATTCCAACAAGAGCCCTAAAGGAAGTCTCTCCCTTTGAAGTTTTAAATCACAATAAACCCTTTTTTCAATCAATTACGATTTCTTGGGTGTATGTGTTTTGTACTTATCCCAGGTACTCAGAGGGACAAAACTAGAAGCCAAAAGCACAAGATGTGTATTCATAGGTTATTCTACTTCTCAAAAGGGGTAGAAGTGCTATGACCCCATCCGGAAGTGAACCCTGGTTTCAAGAGACGTGAAGTTCATAGAAAAGCAAGGTTATTTTGACAAGAAGCAAAAGTGGGATAGTGTTAAAGACCTAGCTCGTTCTCCTTCAGATAGAGCCGCCGACTTAGAGTTCTTACTCAATCATATCGGAAATCCGGCTCCAAAAGACTCTCATCAACGGCAACCAGATCATCAGCAACAAGAAGGACCAAATTCTGCAAATAATAGTGAAGAAGAGGCAAACAACTTGGATAATTGTAATCAAGACCAAGCTCATCATGAAGAAGAAGAAATAGGAGGAATGGAGCCAATGGTTAGTCAAGACCATGAGAGTGAAGAAATTAGTGCTCCTCAGCTTTCTACATGCCATCTTTCACCTCGAATCTTGAATCGGTTAAGAGAGCCACTACTGATCTTGATGCTTAAGCTGTCTTTGGGCCTAATAGTTTCCATTTTAAGGATATTGAGACCGGAAAGGTTCTTGGAAAAGGAAACACAAAAGGAGACTTATACATCTTAGAAGATTCTTCAAGCGATCCTAACTAATCAAGTTTTAATTCATGCTTAGCTAGTAGTTCTAATGCAATATGGCATGCTAGATTGGGATATCCTCACTCGCGTGCCATGGAAATAATATTGCCTAATATTTTGTTTAATAACACGGTTTGCGAGTCTTGTATTTTAGGAAAACATTGTAAAAATGTATTCCTCTACCATATATGAAAAATGTTTTGATTTGGTCCACTCGGATGCATGGACTTCCCCATGTTTATCAAGAGATAATAATAAGTACTTTGTGACATTTATTGATGAAAAGTCGAAATACACTTGGATCACCTTAATGCCATCTAAAGATAGAGTATTTGACGCTTCCATTAATTTTCAGAACTACATTACTAATCAATTCAAAACAAATGTTAAGGTACTTCGAACCGATAATGGAGGGGAATATACAAGCCACAAATTCAAAGAACACCTACCTAAGCATGGAATAATCCACCAAACGAGCTACCCATACACACCTCAACAAAATGGTGTACCTGAAAGAAAAATAGGCATCTCATGGAAGTAGATAGAGCTATGATGTTCCATTCCAACCTAGCAAGAAACTTCTGGGGAGATGCAGTCATGCCGGTTCGCTATCTTATCAACCGAATTCCAACAAGAGCCCTAAAGGAAGTCTCCCCCTTTGAAGTTTTAAATCACAATAAACCCTTTTTCAATCAATTATGATTTCTTGGGTGTATGTGTTTTGTACCTTTCCGTGGTACTCAGAGGGACAAAACTAGAAGCCAAACGCACAAGATGTGTATTCATAGGCTATTCTACCTCTCAAAAGGGGTAGAAGTGCTATGACCCCATCCGGAAGTGAACCCTGGTTTCAAGAAACGTGAAGTTCATAGAAAAGCAAGGTTATTTTGACAAGAAGCAAAAGTAGGATAGTGTTAAAGACCTAGCTCGTTCTCCTTCAGATAGAGCCGCCGACTTAGAGTTCTTACTCAATCATATCGGAAATCCGGCTCCAAAAGACTCTCATCAACGGCAACCAGATCATCAGCAACAAGAAGGACTAAATTCTGCAAATAATAGTGAAGAAGAGGCAAACAACTTGGATAATTGTAATCAAGACCAAGCTCATCATGAAGAAGAAGAAATAGGAGGAATGGAGCCAATGGTTAGTCAAGACCATGAGAGTGAAGAAATTAGTGCTCCTCAGCTTTCTACATGCCATCTTTCACTTCGAATCTTGAATCGGTTAAGAGAGCCACTACTGATCTTGATGCTTAAGCTGTCTTTGGGCCTAATAGTTTCCATTTTAAGGATATTGAGACCGGAAAGGTTCTTGGAAAAGGAAACACAAAAGGAGACTTATACATCTTAGAAGATTCTTCAAGCGATCCTAACTAATCAAGTTTTAATTCATGCTTAGCTAGTAGTTCTAATGCAATATGGCATGCTAGATTGGGATATCCTCACTCGCGTGCCATGGAAATAATATTGCCTAATATTTTGTTTAATAACACGGTTTGCGAGTCTTGTATTTTAGGAAAACATTGTAAAAATGTATTCCTCTACCATATATGAAAAATGTTTTGATTTGGTCCACTCGGATGCATGGACTTCCCCATGTTTATCAAGAGATAATAATAAGTACTTTGTGACATTTATTGATGAAAAGTCGAAATACACTTGGATCACCTTAATGCCATCTAAAGATAGAGTATTTGACGCTTCCATTAATTTTCAGAACTACATTACTAATCAATTCAAAACAAATGTTAAGGTACTTCGAACCGATAATGGAGGGGAATATACAAGCCACAAATTCAAAGAACACCTACCTAAGCATGGAATAATCCACCAAACGAGCTACCCATACACACCTCAACAAAATGGTGTACCTGAAAGAAAAATAGGCATCTCATGGAAGTAGATAGAGCTATGATGTTCCATTCCAACCTAGCAAGAAACTTCTGGGGAGATGCAGTCATGCCGGTTCGCTATCTTATCAACCGAATTCCAACAAGAGCCCTAAAGGAAGTCTCCCCCTTTGAAGTTTTAAATCACAATAAACCCTTTTTCAATCAATTATGATTTCTTGGGTGTATGTGTTTTGTACCTTTCCGTGGTACTCAGAGGGACAAAACTAGAAGCCAAACGCACAAGATGTGTATTCATAGGCTATTCTACCTCTCAAAAGGGGTAGAAGTGCTATGACCCCATCCGGAAGTGAACCCTGGTTTCAAGAAACGTGAAGTTCATAGAAAAGCAAGGTTATTTTGACAAGAAGCAAAAGTAGGATAGTGTTAAAGACCTAGCTCGTTCTCCTTCAGATAGAGCCGCCGACTTAGAGTTCTTACTCAATCATATCGGAAATCTGGCTCCAAGAGACTCTCATCAACGTCAACCAGATCATCAGCCACAAGAAGGACCAAATTCTGCAAATAACAGTGAAGAAGAGGCAAACAACTTGGATAATTGTAATCAAGACCAAGCTCATCATGAAGAAGAAGAAATAGGAGGAATGGAGCCAATGGTTAGTCAAGACCATGAGAGTGAAGAAATTAGTGCTCCTCAGCTTTCTACATGCCATCTTTCACTTCGAATCTTGAATCGGTTAAGAGAGCCACTACTGATCTTGATGCTTAAGCTGTCTTTGGGCCTAATAGTTTCCATTTTAAGGATATTGAGACCGGAAAGGTTCTTGGAAAAGGAAACACAAAAGGAGACTTATACATCTTAGAAGATTCTTCAAGCGATCCTAACTAATAAAGTTTTAATTCATGCTTAGCTAGTAGTTCTAATGCAATATGGCAGGCTAGATTGGGATATCCTCACTCGCGTGCCATGGAAATAATATTGCCTAATATTTTGTTTAATAACACGGTTTGCGAGTCTTGTATTTTAGGAAAACATTGTAAAAATGTATTCCTCTACCATATATGAAAAATGTTTTGATTTGGTCCACTCGGATGCATGGACTTCCCCATGTTTATCAAGAGATAATAATAAGTACTTTGTGACATTTATTGATGAAAAGTCGAAATACACTTGGATCACCTTAATGCCATCTAAAGATAGAGTATTTGACGCTTTCATTAATTTTCAGAACTACATTACTAATCAATTCAAAACAAATGTTAAGGTACTTCGAACCGATAATGGAGGGGAATATACAAGCCACAAATTCAAAGAACACCTAGCTAAGCATGGAATAATCAACCAAACGAGCTACCCATACACACCTCAATAAAATGGTGTACCTGAAAGAAAAATAGGCATCTCATGGAAGTAGATAGAGCTATGATGTTCCATTCCAACCTACCAAGAAACTTCTGGGGAGATGCAGTCATGCCGGTTCGCTATCTTATCAACCGAATTCCAACAAGAGCCCTAAAGGAAGTCTCCCCCTTTGAAGTTTTAAATCACAATAAACCCTTTTTCAATCAATTATGATTTCTTGGGTGTATGTGTTTTGTACCTTTCCGTGGTACTCAGAGGGACAAAACTAGAAGCCAAACGCACAAGATGTGTATTCATAGGCTATTCTACCTCTCAAAAGGGGTAGAAGTGCTATGACCCCATCCGGAAGTGAACCCTGGTTTGAAGAGACGTGAAGTTCATAGAAAAGCAAGGTTATTTTGACAAGAAGCAAAAGTGGGATAGTGTTAAAGACCTAGCTCGTTCTCCTTCAGATAGAGCCGCCGACTTAGAGTTCTTACTCAATCATATCGGAAATCCGGCTCCAAGAGACTCTCATCAACAGCAACAAGAGTATCAGCCACAAAAAGGACCGAATTCTGCAAATAACAGTGAAGAAAAGGCAAACAACTTGGATAATTGTAATCAAGACCAAGCTCATCATGAAGAAGAAGAAATAGGAGGAATGGAGCAAATGGTTAGTCAAGACCATGAGAGTGAAGAAATTAGTGCTCCTCAGCTTTCTACATGCCATCTTTCACTTTGAATCTTGAATCGGTTAAGAGAGCCACTACTGATCTTGATGCTTAAGCTGTCTTTGGGCCTACTAGTTTCCATTTTAAGGATATTGAGACCGGAACGGTTCTTGGATAAGGAAACACAAAAGGAGACTTATACATCTTAGAAGATTCTTCAAGCGATCCTAATTTATCAAGTTTTAATTCATGCTTAGCTAGTAGTTCTAATGCAATATGGCAGGCTAGATTGGGATATCCTCACTCGCATGCCATGGAAATAATATTGCCTGATATTTTGTTTAATAACACGGTTTGCGAGTCTTGTATTTTAGGAAACCATTGTAAAAATGTATTCCTCTACCATATATGAAAAATGTTTTGATTTGGTCCACTCGGATGCATGGACTTCCCCATGTTTATCAAGAGTTAATAATAAGTACTTTGTGACATTTATTGATGAAAAGTCGAAACACACTTGGATCACCTTAATGCCATCTAAAGATAGAGTATTTGACGCTTTCATTAATTTTCAGAACTACATTACTAATCTATTCAAAACAAATGTTAAGGTACTTCGAACCGATAGTGGAGGGGAATATACAAGCCACAAATTCAAAGAACACCTACCTAAGCATGGAATAATCCACCAAACGAGCTACCCATACACACCTCAACAAAATGGTGTACCTGAAAGAAAAATAGGCATCTCATGGAAGTAGATAGAGCTATGATGTTCCATTCCAACCTACCAAGAAACTTCTGGGGAGATGCAGTCATGCCGGTTCGCTATCTTATCAACCGAATTCCAACAAGAGCCCTAAAGGAAGTCTCCCCCTTTGAAGTTTTAAATCACAATAAACCCTTTTTCAATCAATTATGATTTCTTGGGTGTATGTGTTTTGTACCTTTCCGTGGTACTCAGAGGGACAAAACTAGAAGCCAAACGCCCAAGATGTGTATTCATAGGCTATTCTACCTCTCAAAAGGGGTAGAAGTGCTATGACCCCATCCGAAAGTGAACCCTGGTTTCAAGAGACGTGAAGTTCATAGAAAAGCAAGGTTATTTTGACAAGAAGCAAAAGTGGGATAGTGTTAAAGACCTAGCTCGTTCTCCTTCAGATAGAGCCGCCGACTTAGAGTTCTTACTCAATCATATCGGAAATCCGGCTGCAAGAGACTCTCATCAACAGCAACCAGATTATCAGCCACAAGAAGGACCGAATTCTACAAATAATAGTGAAGAAAAGGCAAACAACTTGGATAATTGTAATCAAGACCAAGCTCATCATGAAGAAGAAGAAATAGGAGGAATGGAGCAAATGGTTAGTCAAGACCATGAGAGTGAAGAAATTAGTGCTCCTCAGCTTTCTACATGCCATCTTTCACTTCTAATCTTGAATCGGTTAAGAGAGCCACTACTGATCTTGATGCTTATGCTGTCTTTGGGCCTAATAGTTTCCATTTTAAGGATATTGAGACCGGAAAGGTTCTTGGAAAAGGAAACACAAAAGGAGACTTATACATCTTAGAAGATTCTTCAAGCGATCCTAACTAATCAAGTTTTAATTCATGCTTAGCTAGTAGTTCTAATGCAATATGGCAGGCTAGATTTGGATATCCTCACTCGCGTGCCATGGAAATAATATTGCCTAATATTTTGTTTAATAACACGGTTTTCGAGTCTTGTATTTTAGGAAAACATTGTAAAAATGTATTCCTCTACCATATATGAAAAATGTTTTGATTTGGTCCACTCGGATGCATGGACTTCCCCATGTTTATCAAGAGATAATAATAAGTACTTTGTGACATTTATTGATGAAAAGTCGAAATACACTTGGATCACCTTAATGCCGTCTAAATATAGAGTATTTGACGCTTTCATTAATTTTCAGAACTACATTACTAATCAATTCAAAACAAATGTTAAGGTACTTCGAACCGATAATGGAGGGGAATATACAAGCCACAAATTCAAAGAACAGCTAGCTAAGCATGGAATAATCAACCAAACGAGCTACCCATACACACCTCAACAAAATGGTGTACCTGAAAGAAAAATAGGCATCTCATGGAAGTAGATAGAGCTATGATGTTCCATTCCAACCTACCAAGAAACTTCTGGGGAGATGCAGTCATGCCGGTTCGCTATCTTATCAACCGAATTCCAACAAGAGCCCTAAAGGAAGTCTCCCCCTTTGAAGTTTTAAATCACAATAAACCCTTTTTCAATTAATTATGATTTCTTGGGTGTATGTGTTTTGTACCTTTCCGTGGTACTCAGAGGGACAAAACTAGAAGCCAAACGCCCAAGATGTGTATTCATAGGCTATTCTACCTCTCAAAAGGGGTAGAAGTGCTATGACCCCATCCGGAAGTGAACCCTGGTTTCAAGAGACGTGAAGTTCATAGAAAAGCAAGGTTATTTTGACAAGAAGCAAAAGTGGGATAGTGTTAAAGACCTAGCTCGTTCTCCTTCAGATAGAGCCGCCGACTTAGAGTTCTTACTCAATCATATCGGAAATCCGGCTCCAAGAGACTCTCATCAACAGCAACCAGATTATCAGCCACAAGAAGGACCGAATTCTGCAAATAACAGTGAAGAAAAGGCAAACAACTTGGATAATTGTAATCAAGACCAAGCTCATCATGAAGAAGAAGAAATAGGAGGAATGGAGCAAATGGTTAGTCAAGACCATGAGAGTGAAGAAATTAGTGCTCCTCAGCTTTCTACATGCCATCTTTCACTTTGAATCTTGAATCGGTTAAGAGAGCCACTACTGATCTTGATGCTTAAGCTGTCTTTGGGCCTACTAGTTTCCATTTTAAGGATATTGAGACCGGAAAGGTTCTTGGATAAGGAAACACAAAAGGAGACTTATACATCTTAGAAGATTCTTCAAGCGATCCTAATTTATCAAGTTTTAATTCATGCTTAGCTAGTAGTTCTAATGCAATATGGCAGGCTAGATTGGGATATCCTCACTCGCGTGCCTTGGAAATAATATTGCCTAATTTTTTGTTTAATAACACGGTTTGCGAGTCTTGTATTTTAGGAAAACATTGTAAAAATGTATTCCTCTACCATATATGAAAAATGTTTTGATTTGGTCCACTCGGATGCATGGACTTCCCCATGTTTATCAAGAGATAATAATAAGTACTTTGTGACATTTATTGATGAAAAGTCGAAACACACTTGGATCACCTTAATGCCATCTAAAGATAGAGTATTTGACGCTTTCATTAATTTTCAGAACTACATTACTAATCTATTCAAAACAAATGTTATGGTACTTCGAACCGATAATGGAGGGGAATATACAAGCCACAAATTCAAAGAACACCTACCTAAGCATGGAATAATCCACCAAACGAGCTACCCATACACACCTCAACAAAATGGTGTACCTGAAAGAAAAATAGGCATCTCATGGAAGTAGATAGAGCTATGATGTTCCATTCCAACCTACCAAGAAACTTCTGGGGAGATGCAGTCATGCCGGTTCGCTATCTTATCAACCGAATTCCAACAAGAGCCCTAAAGGAAGTCTCCCCCTTTGAAGTTTTAAATCACAATAAACCCTTTTTCAATCAATTATGATTTCTTGGGTGTATGTGTTTTGTACCTTTCCGTGGTACTCAGAGGGACAAAACTAGAAGCCAAACGCACAAGATGTGTATTCATAGGCTATTCTACCTCTCAAAAGGGGTAGAAGTGCTATGACCCCATCCGGAAGTGAACCCTGGTTTCAAGAGACGTGAAGTTCATAGAAAAGCAAGGTTATTTTGACAAGAAGCAAAAGTGGGATAGTGTTAAAGACCTAGCTCGTTCTCCTTCAGATAGAGCCGCCGACTTAGAGTTCTTACTCAATCATATCGGAAATCCGGCTCCAAGAGACTCTCATCAACAGCAACCAGATTATCAGCCACAAGAAGGACCGAATTCTGCAAATAACAGTGAAGAAAAGGCAAACAACTTGGATAATTGTAATCAAGACCAAGCTCATCATGAAGAAGAAGAAATAGGAGGAATGGAGCAAATGGTTAGTCAAGACCATGAGAGTGAAGAAATTAGTGCTCCTCAGCTTTCTACATGCCATCTTTCACTTTGAATCTTGAATCGGTTAAGAGAGCCACTATTGATCTTGATGCTTAAGCTGTCTTTGGGCCTACTAGTTTCCATTTTAAGGATATTGAGACCGGAAAGGTTCTTGGATAAGGAAACACAAAAGGAGACTTATACATCTTAGAAGATTCTTCAAGCGATCCTAATTTATCAAGTTTTAATTCATGCTTAGCTAGTAGTTCTAATGCAATATGGCAGGCTAGATTGGGATATCCTCACTCGCGTGCCATGGAAATAATATTGCCTAATATTTTGTTTTATAACACGGTTTGCGAGTCTTGTATTTTAGGAAAACATTGTAAAAATGTATTCCTCTACCATATATGAAAAATGTTTTGATTTGGTCCACTCGGATGCATGGACTTCCCCATGTTTATCAAGAGATAATAATAAGTACTTTGTGACATTTATTGATGAAAAGTCGAAATACACTTGGATCACCTTAATGCCGTCTAAAGATAGAGTATTTGACGCTTTCATTAATTTTCAGAACTACATTACTAATCAATTCAAAACAAATGTTAAGGTACTTCGAACCGATAATGGAGGGGAATATACAAGCCACAAATTCAAAGAACACCTAGCTAAGCATGGAATAATCAACCAAACGAGCTACCCATACACACCTCAACAAAATGGTGTACCTGAAAGAAAAATAGGCATCTCATGGAAGTAGATAGAGCTATGATGTTCCATTCCAACCTACCAAGAAACTTCTGGGGAGATGCAGTCATGCCGGTTCGCTATCTTATCAACCGAATTCCAACAAGAGCCCTAAAGGAAGTCTCCCCCTTTGAAGTTTTAAATCACAATAAACCCTTTTTCAATCAATTACGATTTCTTGGGTGTATGTGTTTTGTACTTATCCCAGGTACTCAGAGGGACAAAACTAGAAGCCAAAAGCACAAGATGTGTATTCATAGGTTATTCTACCTCTCAAAAGGGGTAGAAGTGCTATGACCCCATCCGGAAGTGAACCCTGGTTTCAAGAGACGTGAAGTTCATAGAAAAGCAAGGTTATTTTGACAAGAAGCAAAAGTGGGATAGTGTTAAAGACCTAGCTCGTTCTCCTTCAGATAGAGCCGCCGACTTAGAGTTCTTACTCAATCATATCGGAAATCCGGCTCCAAAAGACTCTCATCAACGGCAACCAGATCATCAGCAACAAGAAGGACCAAATTCTGCAAATAATAGTGAAGAAGAGGCAAACAACTTGGATAATTGTAATCAAGACCAAGCTCATCATGAAGAAGAAGAAATAGGAGGAATGGAGCCAATGGTTAGTCAAGACCATGAGAGTGAAGAAATTAGTGCTCCTCAGCTTTCTACATGCCATCTTTCACTTCGAATCTTGAATCGGTTAAGAGAGCCACTACTGATCTTGATGCTTAAGCTGTCTTTGGGCCTAATAGTTTCCATTTTAAGGATATTGAGACCGGAAAGGTTCTTGGAAAAGGAAACACAAAAGGAGACTTATACATCTTAGAAGATTCTTCAAGCGATCCTAACTAATCAAGTTTTAATTCATGCTTAGCTAGTAGTTCTAATGCAATATGGCATGCTAGATTGGGATATCCTCACTCGCGTGCCATGGAAATAATATTGCCTAATATTTTGTTTAATAACACGGTTTGCGAGTCTTGTATTTTAGGAAAACATTGTAAAAATGTATTCCTCTACCATATATGAAAAATGTTTTGATTTGGTCCACTCGGATGCATGGACTTCCCCATGTTTATCAAGAGATAATAATAAGTACTTTGTGACATTTATTGATGAAAAGTCGAAATACACTTGGATCACCTTAATGCCGTCTAAAGATAGAGTATTTGACGCTTTCATTAATTTTCAGAACTACATTACTAATCAATTCAAAACAAATGTTAAGGTACTTCGAACCGATAATGGAGGGGAATATACAAGCCACAAATTCAAAGAACACCTAGCTAAGCATGGAATAATCAACCAAACGAGCTACCCATACACACCTCAACAAAATGGTGTACCTGAAAGAAAAATAGGCATCTCATGGAAGTAGATAGAGCTATGATGTTCCATTCCAACCTACCATGAAACTTCTGGGGAGATGCAGTCATGCCGGTTCGCTATCTTATCAACCGAATTCCAACAAGAGCCCTAAAGGAAGTCTCCCCCTTTGAAGTTTTAAATCACAATAAACCCTTTTTCAATCAATTATGATTTCTTGGGTGTATGTGTTTTGTACCTTTCCGTGGTACTCAGAGGGACAAAACTAGAAGCCAAACGCCCAAGATGTGTATTCATAGGCTATTCTACCTCTCAAAAGGGGTAGAAGTGCTATGACCCCATCCGGAAGTGAACCCTGGTTTCAAGAGACGTGAAGTTCATAGAAAAGCAAGGTTATTTTGACAAGAAGCAAAAGTGGGATAGTGTTAAAGACCTAGCTCGTTCTCCTTCAGATAGAGCCGCCGACTTAGAGTTCTTACTCAATCATATCGGAAATCCGGCTCCAAGAGACTCTCATCTACAGCAACCAGATTATCAGCCACAAGAAGGACCGAATTCTGCAAATAACAGTGAAGAAAAGGCAAACAACTTGGATAATTGTAATCAAGACCAAGCTCATCATGAAGAAGAAGAAATAGGAGGAATGGAGCAAATGGTTAGTCAAGACCATGAGAGTGAAGAAATTAGTGCTCCTCAGCTTTCTACATGCCATCTTTCACTTTGAATCTTGAATCGGTTAAGAGAGCCACTACTGATCTTGATGCTTAAGCTGTCTTTGGGCCTACTAGTTTCCATTTTAAGGATATTGAGACCGGAAAGGTTCTTGGAAAAGGAAACACAAAAGGAGACTTATACATCTTAGAAGATTCTTCAAGCGATCCTAATTTATCATGTTTTAATTCATGGTTGGCTAGTAGTTCTAATGCAATATGGCAGGCTAGATTGGGATATCCTCACTCGCGTGCCATAGAAATAATATTGCCTAATATTTCGTTTAATAACACGGTTTATGAGTCTTGTATTTTAGGAAAACATTGTAAAAATGTATTCCTCTACCATATATGAAAAATGTTTTGATTTGGTCCACTCGGATGCATGGACTTCCCCATGTTTATCAAGAGATAATAATAAGTACTTTGTGACATTTATTGATGAAAAGTCGAAATACACTTGGATCACCTTAATGCCGTATAAAGATAGAGTATTTGACGCTTTCATTAATTTTCAGAACTACATTACTAATCAATTCAAAACAAATGTTAAGGTACTTCGAACCGATAATGGAGGGGAATATACAAGCCACAAATTCAAAGAACACCTAGCTAAGCATGGAATAATCAACCAAACGAGCTACCCATACACACCTCAACAAAATGGTGTACCTGAAAGAAAAATAGGCATCTCATGGAAGTAGATAGAGCTATGATGTTCCATTCCAACCTAGCAAGAAACTTCTGGGGAGATGCAGTCATACCGGTTCGCTATCTTATCAACCGAATTCCAACAAGAGCCCTAAAGGAAGTCTCCCCCTTTGAAGTTTTAAATCACAATAAACCCTTTTTTCAATCAATTACGATTTCTTGGGTGTATGTGTTTTGTACTTATCCGAGGTACTCAGAGGGACAAACTAGAAGCCAAAAGCACAAGATGTGTATTCATAGGCTATTCTACCTCTCAAAAGGGGTAGAAGTGCTATGACCCCATCCGGAAGTGAACCCTGGTTTCAAGAAACGTGAAGTTCATAGAAAAGCAAGGTTATTTTGACAAGAAGCAAAAGTGGGATAGTGTTAAAGACCTAGCTCGTTCTCCTTCTGATAGAGCCGCCGACTTAGAGTTCTCACTCAATCATATCGGAAATCCGGCTCCAAGAGACTCTCATCAACGACAACCAGATCATCAGCCACAAGAAGGACCAAATTCTGCAAATAACAGTGAAGAAGAGGCAAACAACTTGGATAATTGTAATCAAGACCAAGCTCATCATGAAGAAGAAGAAATAGGAGGAATGGAGCCAATGGTTAGTCAAGACCATGAGAGTGAAGAAATTAGTGCTCCTCAGCTTTCTACATGCCATCTTTCACTTCTAATCTTGAATCGGTTAAGAGAGCCACTACTGATCTTGATGCTTATGCTGTCTTTGGGCCTAATAGTTTCCATTTTAAGGATATTGAGACCGGAAAGGTTCTTGGAAAAGGAAACACAAAAGGAGACTTATACATCTTAGAAGATTCTTCAAGCGATCCTAACTAATCAAGTTTTAATTCATGCTTAGCTAGTAGTTCTAATGCAATATGGCAGGCTAGATTTGGATATCCTCACTCGCGTGCCATGGAAATAATATTGCCTAATATTTTGTTTAATAACACGGTTTGCGAGTCTTGTATTTTAGGAAAACATTGTAAAAATGTATTCCTCTACCATATATGAAAAATGTTTTGATTTGGTCCACTCGGATGCATGGACTTCCCCATGTTTATCAAGAGATAATAATAAGTACTTTGTGACATTTATTGATGAAAAGTCGAAATACACTTGGATCACCTTAATGCCGTCTAAAGATAGAGTATTTGACGCTTTCATTAATTTTCAGAACTACATTACTAATCAATTCAAAACAAATGTTAAGGTACTTCGAACCGATAATGGAGGGGAATATACAAGCCACAAATTCAAAGAACACCTAGCTAAGCATGGAATAATCAACCAAACGAGCTACCCATACACACCTCAACAAAATGGTGTACCTGAAAGAAAAATTGGCATCTCATGGAAGTAGATAGAGCTATGATGTTCCATTCCAACCTACCAAGAAACTTCTGGGGAGATGCATTCATGCCGGTTCGCTATCTTATCAACCGAATTCCAACAAGAGCCCTAAAGGAAGTCTCCCCCTTTGAAGTTTTAAATCACAATAAACCCTTTTTCAATCAATTATGATTTCTTGGGTGTATGTGTTTTGTACCTTTCCGTGGTGATATTTTAAATCACAATAAATCCATTTTTCAATCAATTACGATTTCTTGGGTGTATGTGTTTTGTACTTATCCCAGGTACTCAGAGAGACAAAACTAGAAGCCAAAAGCACAAGATGTGTATTCATAGGCTATTCTACCTCTCAAAAGGGGTAGAAGTGCTATGACCACATCCGGAAGTGAAGCCTGGTTTCAAGAGACGTGAAGTTCATAGAAAAGCAAGGTTATTTTGGCAAGAAGCAAAAGTGAGATAGTGTTAAAGACCTAGCTCGTTCTCCTTCAGATAGAGCCGCCGACTTAGAGTTCTTACTCAATCATATCGGAAATCCGGCTCCAAGAGACTCTCATCAACAACAACCAGATCATCAGCCACAAGAAGGACCAAATTCTGCAAATAACAGTGAAGAAGAGGCAAACAACTTGGATAATTGTAATCAAGACCAAGCTCATCATGAAGAAGAAGAAATAGGAGGAATGGAGCCAATGGTTAGTCAAGACCATGAGAGTGAAGAAATTAGTGCTCCTCAGATTTCTACATGCCATCTTTCACTTCGAATCTTGAATCGGTTAAAAGGAGCCACTACTGATCTTGAAGATTCAGTTGTCTTTGGGCCTAATAGTTTCCATTTTAAGGATATTGAGACCGGAAAGGTTCTTGGAAAAGGAAACACAAAAGGAGACTTATACATCTTAGAAGATTCTTCAAGCGATCCTAATTTATCAAGTTTTAATTCATGCTTAGCTAGTAGTTCTAATGCAATATGGCATCCTAGATTGGGATATCCTCACTCGCATGCCATGGAAATAATATTGCCTAACCTTTCGTTTAATAACTCGGTTTGTGAGTCTTGTATTTTAGGAAAACATTGTAAAAATGTATTCCTCTACCATATATGAAAAATGTTTTGATTTGGTCCACTCGGATGCATGGACTTCCCCATGTTTATCAAGAGATAATAATAAGTACTTTGCGACATTTATTGATGAAAATTTGAAATACACTTGGATCACCTTAATGCCATATAAAGATAAAGTATTTGACGCATTCATTAATTTTCAGAACTACATTACTAATCAATTCAAAACAAATGTTAACGTACTTCGAACCGATAATGGAGGGGAATATACAAGCCACAAATTCAAAGAACACCTAGCTAAGCATGGAATAATCCAACAAACGAGCTACCCATACACACCTCAACAAAATGGTGTACCTGAAAGAAAAATAGGCATCTCATGGAAGTAGATAGAGCTATGACGTTCCATTCCAACCTACCAAGAAACTTCTGGGGAGATGCATTCATGCCTGCTTGCTATCTTATCAACCGAATTCCAACAAGAGTTCTAAAGGAAGTCACCCCCTTTCAAGTTTTAAATCACAATAAACCATTTTTTCAATCAATTACGATTTCTTGGGTGTATGTGTTTTGTACTTATCCCAGGTACTCAGAGGGACAAAACTAGAAGCCAAAAGCACAAGATGTGTATTCATAGGCTATTCTACCTCTCAAAAGGGGTAGAAGTGCTATGAACCCATCCGGAAGTGAACCCTGGTTTCAAGAGATGTGAAGTTCATAGAAAAGCAAGGTTATTTTGACAAGAAGCTAAAGTGGGATAGTGTTAAAGACCTAGCTCGTTCTCCTTCAGATAGAGCCGCCGACTTAGAGTTCTTACTCAATCATATCGGAAATCCGGCTCCAAGAGACTCTCATCAACGGCAACCAGATCATCAGCCACAAGAAGGACCAAATTCTGCAAATAACAGTGAAGAAGAGGCAAACAACTTGGATAATTGTAATCAAGACCAAGCTCATCATGAAGAAGAAGAAATAGGAGGAATGGAGCAAATGGTTAGTCAAGACCATGAGAGTGAAGAAATTAGTGCTCCTCAGCTTTCTACATGCCATCTTTCACTTCGAATCTTGAATCGGTTAAGAGAGCCACTACTGATCTTGATGCTTAAGCTGTCTTTGGGCCTAATAGTTTCCATTTTAAGGATATTGAGACCGGAAAGGTTCTTGGAAAAGGAAACACAAAAGGAGACTTATACATCTTAGAAGATTCTTCAAGCGATCCTAATTTATCATGTTTTAATTCATGCTTAGCTAGTAGTTCTAATGCAATATGGCAGGCTAGATTGGGATATCCTCACTCGCGTGCCATAGAAATAATATTGCCTAATATTTTGTTTAATAACACGGTTTGTGAGTCTTGTATTTTAGGAAAACATTGTAAAAATGTATTCCTCTACCATATATGAAAAATGTTTTGATTTGGTCCACTCGGATGCATGGACTTCCCCATGTTTATCAAGAGATAAAAATAAGTACTTTGCGACATTTATTGATGAAAATTCGAAATACACTTGGATCACCTTAATGCCATATAAAGATAAAGTATTTGACGCATTCATTAATTTTCAGAACTACATTACTAATCAATTCAAAACATATGTTAACGTACTTCGAACCGATAATGGAGGGGAATATACAAGCCACAAATTCAAAGAACACCTAGCTAAGCATGGAATAATCCAACAAACGAGCTACCCATAAAAACCTCAACAAAATGGTGTACCTGAAAGAAAAATAGGCATCTCATGGAAGTAGATAGAGCTATGATGTTCCATTCCAACCTACCAAGAAACTTCTGGGGAGATGCAGTCATGCCGGTTTGCTATCTTATCAACCGAATTCCAACAAGAGCCCTAAAGGAAGTCTCCCCCTTTGATGTTTTAAATCACAATAAATCCATTTTTCAATCAATTACGATTTCTTGGGTGTATGTGTTTTGTACTTATCCCAGGTACTCAGAGGGACAAAACTAGAAGCCAAAAGCACAAGATGTGTATTAATAGGCTATTCTACCTCTCAAAAGGGGTAGAAGTGCTATGACCACATCCGGAAGTGAACCCTGGTTTCAAGAGACGTGAAGTTCATAGAAAAGCAAGGTTATTTTGGCAAGAAGCAAAAGTGAGATAGTGTTAAAGACCTAGCTCGTTCTCCTTCAGATAGAGCCGCCGACTTAGAGTTCTTACTCAATCATATCGAAAATCCGGCTCCAAGAGACTCTCATCAATAGCAACCAGATCATCAGCCACAAGAAGGACCAAATTCTGCAAATAACAGTGAAGAAGAGGCAAACAACTTGGATAATTGTAATCAAGACCAAGCTCATCATGAAGAAGAAGAAATAGGAGGAATGAAGCCAATGGTTAGTCAAGACCATGAGAGTGAAGAAATTAGTGCTCCTCAGCTTTCTACATGCCATCTTTCACTTCGAATCTTGAATCGGTTAAGAGAGCCACTACTGATCTTGATGCTTAAGCTATCTTTGGGCCTAATAGTTTCCATTTTCAGGATATTGAGACCGGAAAGGTTCTTGGAAAAGGAAACACAAAAGGAGACTTATACATCTTAGAAGATTCTTCAAGCGATCCTAATTTATCAAGTTTTAATTCATGCTTAGCTAGTAGTTCTAATGCAATATGGCATCCTAGATTGGGATATCCTCACTCGCATGCCATGGAAATAATATTGCCTAACCTTTCGTTTAATAACTCGGTTTGTGAGTCTTGTATTTTAGGAAAACATTGTAAAAATGTATTCCTCTACCATATATGAAAAATGTTTTGATTTGGTCCACTCGGATGCATGGACTTCCCCATGTTTATCAAGAGATAATAATAAGTACTTTGCGACATTTATTGATGAAAATTCGAAATACACTTGGATCACCTTAATGCCATATAAAGATAAAGTATTTGACGCATTCATTAATTTTCAGAACTACATTACTAATCAATTCAAAACAAATGTTAACGTACTTCGAACCGATAATGGAGGGGAATATACAAGCCACAAATTCAAAGAAGACCTAGCTAAGCATGGAATAATCCAACAAACGAGCTACCCATACACACCTCAACAAAATGGTGTACCTGAAAGAAAAATAGGCATCTCATGGAAGTAGATAGAGCTATGACGTTCCATTCCAACCTACCAAGAAACTTCTGGGGAGATGCATTCATGCCCGCTTGTTATCTTATCAACCGAATTCCAACAAGAGTTCTAAAGGAAGTCACCCCCTTTCAAGTTTTAAATCACAATAAACCCTTTTTTTAATCAATTACGATTTCTTGGGTGTATGTGTTTTGTACTTATCCCAGGTACTCAGAGGGACAAAACTAGAAGCCAAAAGCACAAGATGTGTATTCATAGGCTATTCTACCTCTCAAAAGGGGTAGAAGTGCTATGAACCCATCCGAAAGTGAACCCTGGTTTCAAGAGATGTGAAGTTCATAGAAAAGCAAGGTTATTTTGACAAGAAGCTAAAGTGGGATAGTGTTAAAGACCTAGCTCGTTCTCCTTCAGATAGAGCCGCCGACTTAGAGTTCTTACTCAATCATATCGGAAATCCGGCTCCAAGAGACTCTCATCAACGGCAACCAGATCATCAGCCACAAGAAGGACAAAATTCTGCAAATAACAGTGAAGAAGAGGCAAACAACTTGGATAATTGTAATCAAGACCAAGCTCATCATGAAGAAGAAGAAATAGGAGGAATGGAGCCAATGGTTAGTCAAGACCATGAGAGTGAAGAAATTAGTGCTCCTCAGCTTTCTACATGCCATCTTTCACTTCGAATCTTGAATCGGTTAAGAGAGCCACTACTGATCTTGATGCTTAAGCTATCTTTGGGCCTAATAGTTTCCATTTTAAGGATATTGAGACCGGAAAGGTTCTTGGAAAAGGAAACACAAAAGGAGACTTATACATCTTAGAAGATTCTTCAAGCGATCCTAATTTATCATGTTTTAATTCATGGTTGGCTAGTAGTTCTAATGCAATATGGCAGGCTAGATTAGGATATCCTCACTCGCGTGCCATGGAAATAATATTGCCTAATATTTCGTTTAATAACTCGGTTTGTGAGTCTTGTATTTTAGGAAAACATTGTAAAAATGTATTCCTCTACCATATATGAAAAATGTTTTGATTAGGTCCACTCGGATGTATGGACTTCCCCATGTTTATCAAGAGATAATAATAAGTACTTTGTGACATTTATTGATGAAAAGTCGAAATACACTTGGATCACCTTAATGCCATCTAAAGATAGAGTATTTGACGCTTTCATTAATTTTCAGAACTACATTACTAATCAAATCAAAACAAATGTTAAGGTACTTCGAACGGTTAATGAAGGGGAATATACAAGCCACAAATTCAAAGAACACCTAGCTAAGCATGGAATAATCCACCAAACAAGCTACCCATACACACCTCAACAAAATGGTGTACCTGAAAGAAAAATAGGCATCTCATGGAAGTAGATAGAGCTATGATGTTCCATTCCAACCTACCAAAAAACTTCTGGGGAGATGCAGTCATGCCGGTTCGCTATCTTATCAACCGAATTCCAACAAGAGCCCTAAAGGAAGTCTCCCCCTTTGAAGTTTTAAATCACAATAAACCCTTCTTTTAATCAATTACGATTTCTTGGGTGTATGTGTTTTGTACTTATCCCAGGTACTCAGAGGGACAAACTAGAAGCCAAAAGCACAAGATGTGTATTCATAGGCTATTCTACCTCTCAAAAGGGGTATAAGTGCTATGACCCCATCCGGAAGGGAACTCTGGTTTCAAGAGACGTGAAGTTCATAGAAAAGCAAGGTTATTTTGACAAGAAGCTAAAGTGGGATAGTGTTAAAGACCTAGCTCGTTCTCCTTCAGATAGAGCCGCCGACTTAGAGTTCTTACTCAATCATATCGGAAATCCGGCTCCAAGAGACTCTCATCAACGACAACCAGATCATCAGCCACAAGAAGGACCAAATTCTGCAAATAACAGTGAAGAAGAGGCAAACAACTTGGATAATTGTAATCAAGACCAAGCTCATCATGAAGAAGAAGAAATAGGAGGAATGGAGCCAATGGTTAGTCAAGACCATGAGAGTGAAGAAATTAGTGCTCCTCAGCTTTCTACATGCCATCTTTCACTTCTAATCTTGAATCGTTTAAGAGAGCCACTACTGATCTTGATGCTTATGCTGTCTTTGGGCCTAATAGTTTCCATTTTAAGGATATTGAGACTGGAAAGGTTCTTGGAAAAGGAAACACAAAAGGAGAGTTATACATCTTAGAAGATTCTTCAAGCGATCCTAATTTATCAAGTTTTAATTCATGCTTAGCTAGTAGTTCTAATGCAATATGGCAGGCTAGATTGGGATATCCTCACTCGCGTGCCATGGAAATAATATTGCCTAACCTTTCGTTTAATAACTGGGTTTGTAAGTCTTGTATTTTAGGAAAACATTGTAAAAATGTATTCCTCTACCATATATGAAAAATGTTTTGATTTGGTCCACTCGGATGTATGGACTTCCCCATGTTTATCAAGAGATAATAATAAGTACTTTGTGACATTTATTGATGAAAAGTCAGAATACACTTGGATCACCTTAATGCCATCTAAAGATAGAGTATTTGACGCTTTCATTATTTTTTAGAACTACATTACTAATCAATTCAAAACAAATGTTAAGGTACTTCGAACGGATAATGAAGGAGAATATACAAGCCACAAATTCAAAGAACACCTAGCTAGGATTGGAATAATCCACCAAACGAGCTACCTATACACACCTCAACAAAATGGTGTACCTAAAAGAAAAATAGGCATCTCATGGAAGTAGATAGAGCTATGATGTTCCATTCCAACATACCAAGAAACTTTTGGGTAGATGCAATCATGCCCGCTTGCTATCTTATCAACTATCTTTAGATGGCATTAAGGTGATCCAAGTGTATTCTGACTTTTCATCAATAAATGTCACAAAGTACTTATTATTATCTCTTGATAAACATGGGGAAGTCCATACATCCGAGTGGACCAAATCAAAACATTTTTCATATATGGTAGAGGAATACATTTTTACAATGTTTTCCTAAAATACAAGACTTACAAACCCAGTTATTAAACGAAAGGTTAGGCAATATTATTTCCATGGCACGCGAGTGAGGATATCCCAATCATGCCCGCTTGCTATCTTATCAAGTTTTAATTCATGCTTAGCTAGTAGTTCTAATGCAATATGGCAGGCTAGATTGGGATATCCTCACTCGCGTGCCATGGAAATAATATTGCCTAACCTTTCGTTTAATAACTGGGTTTGTAAGTCTTGTATTTTAGGAAAACATTGTAAAAATGTATTCCTCTACCATATATGAAAAATGTTTTGATTTGGTCCACTCGGATGTATGGACTTCCCCATGTTTATCAAGAGATAATAATAAGTACTTTGTGACATTTATTGATGAAAAGTCAGAATACACTTGGATCACCTTAATGCCATCTAAAGATAGAGTATTTGACGCTTTCATTAATTTTTAGAACTACATTACTAATCAATTCAAAACAAATGTTAAGGTACTTCGAACGGATAATGAAGGAGAATATACAAGCCACAAATTCAAAGAACACCTAGCTAGGATTGGAATAATCCACCAAACGAGCTACCTATACACACCTCAACAAAATGGTGTACCTAAAAGAAAAATAGGCATCTCATGGAAGTAGATAGAGCTATGATGTTCCATTCCAACATACCAAGAAACTTTTGGGGAGATGCAATCATGCCCGCTTGCTATCTTATCAACTGTATTCAACCAAGAGTCCTAAAGGAAGTCTCCCCCTTTAAAGTTTTCAATCACAATAAACCTTTTTTCAATCAATTACGATTTCTTGGGTGTATGTGTTTTGTACTTATCCCAGGTACTCAGAGGGACAACACTAGAAGCCAAAAGCACAAGATGTGTATTCATAGGCTATTCTACCTCTCAAAAGGGGTATAAGTGCTATCACCCCATACGGAAGTGAACCTTGGTTTCAAGAGACGTGAAGTTCATAGAAAAACAAGGTTATTTTGACAAGAAGGAAAAGTGGGATAGTGTTAAAGACCTAGCTCGTTCTCCTTCAGATAGAGCCGCCAACTTAGATTTCTTACTCAATCATCTTGGAAATCCGGCTCCAAGAGACTCTCATCAACAGCAACCAGATCATCAGCAACAAGAAGGACCAAATTCTGCAAATAACAGTGAAGAAGAAACAAACAACTTGGATAATTGCAATCAAGACCAAGCTCATCACGAAGAAGAAGAAATAGGAGGAATGGAGCCAATGGTTAGTCAAGACCATGAGAGTGAAGAAATTAGTGCTCCTCAGCTTTCTACATGCCATCTTTCACTTCAAATCTTGAATCGGTTAAGAGAGCCACTACTGATCTTGATGCTTAAGCTGTCTTTGGGCCTAATAGTTTCCATTTTCAGGATATTGAGACCGGAAAGGTTCTTGGAAAAGGAAACACAAAAGAAGACTTATACATCTTAGAAGATTCTTCAAATGATCCTAATTTATCAAGTTTTAATTCATGCTTAGCTAGTAGTTCTAATGGAATATGGCACGCTAGATTGGGATATCCTCAGTCGCGTGCCATGGAAATAATATTGCCTAATATTTCGTTTAACAACTCGGTTTGTGAGTCTTGTATTTTAGGAAAACATTGTAAAAATGTATTCCTCTATCATATATGAAAAATGTTTTGATTTGGTCCACTCGGATGCATGGACTTCCCCATGTTTATCAAGAGATAATAATAAGTACTTTGTGACATTTATTGATGAAAAGTCCAAATACACTTGGATCACCTTAATGCCGTCTAAAGATAGAGTATCTAACACTTTCATTAATTTTCAAAACTACATTACTAATCAATTCAAAAAAAATGTTAAGGTACTTCGAACGGATAATGAAGGAGAATATACAAGCCACAAATTCAAAGATCACCTAGCTAAACATGGAATAATCCACCAAACGAGCTACCTATACACACCTCAACAAATGGTGTACCTGAAAGAAAAATAAGCATCTCATGGAAGTAGATAGAGCTATGATGTTCCATTCCAACCTACCAAGAAACTTCTAGGGAGTAGCAATCATGCCCGCTTGCTATCTTATCAACTGAATTCCAACAAGAGTCCTAGCTCCAAGAGACTCTCATAAAGAGCAACCTGATCATTATGGTACTTCAAACAGATAATGGAGGGGAATATAGAAGCAACAAATTCAAAGAACACCTAGCTAAGCATGGAGTAATCCACCAAACTAGAAGCCAAAAGCACAAGATGTGTATTCATAGGCTATTCTACCACTCAAAAGGGGTATAAGTGCAATTACCCCATCCGGAAGTGAACCCAGGTTTCAAGAGGCGTGAAGTTCATAGAAAAACATGGTTACTTTGACAAGAAGCAAAATTGGGATAGTTTTAAAGACCTAGAGCGTTTTCCTTCAAATAAAGGTGCCGGCTTAGAGTTCTAACTCAATCATCTTGGAAATCCGTCTCCAAGAGACTTTCATCAAGAATAACCAGATCATCAGCCACAAGAAGGACCAAATTCTGAAAATAACAGTGAAGAAGAGGCAAACAAGTTGGATAATAGTAATCAAGACCAAGGAGATCATGAAGAAGAAGAAATAGGAGGAATGTAGCCAATTGTTAGTCAAGACATTAGTGCTCCTCAGCTCTCTACATGCCATCTTTAAGTTCGAATCTTGAATCGGTTAAGAGAGCCACTACTGATCTTGATGCTTATGATGTCTTTGGGCCTATTAGTTTCCATTTTCAGGATATTAAGACCGAAAAGGTTCTTGGAGAAGGAAACACATAAGGAGACTTATACATCTTAGAAGATTCTTCAAGCGAGCCTACTTTATTAAGTTTTAATTCATGCTTAGCTAGTAGTTCTAATGGAATATGGCACGCTAGATTGGGATATCCTCACTCGCGTGCCATGAAAATAATCTTGCCTAATAATTTGTTTAATAACTCGGTTTGTCAGTCTTGTATTTTAGGAAAACATTGTAAAAATGTATTTCCTAAGTCCTCTACCATATATGAAAAATGTTTTGATTTGGTCCACTCAGATGCATGGACTTCCCCATGTTTATCAAGAGATAATAATAAGTACTTTGTGATATTTATTGATGAAAAGTCGAAATACACTTGGATCACCTTAATGCCATCCAAAGATAGAGTATTTGACGCTTTCATTAATTTTCAGAACTACATTACTAATCAATTCAAAACAAATGTTAAGGTACTTCGAACGATAATGGAGGGGAATATACAAGCCACAAATTCAAAGAACACCTAGCTAAGCATGGAGTAATCCACCAAACGAGCTGCCCATACACACTTCAACAAAATGGTATAGCAAAAAGAAAAATAGGCACATCATGGAAGTAGCTAGAGCTATGATGGTCCATTCCAACCTACCAAGAAACTTCTGGGGAGATGCAATCATGACGGCTTGCTATCTTATCAACCCAATTCCAAAAAGAGTCCGGAAGGACGTCTCTCCTTTTGAAGTTTTAAATCACAATAAACCCTTTTTTAATCACTTACGATTTCTTGGGTGTTTGTGTTTTGTATTTGTCCCAGGTACTCAGAGGGACAAAACTAGAAGCCAAAAGCACAAGATGTGTATTCATAGGCTATTCTACCACTCAAAAGGGGTATAAGTGTTATGACCCCATCTAGAAGTGAACCCTGGTTTCAAGAGACGTGAAGTTCATTGAAAAGCATGGTTACTTTGACAAGAAACAAAATTGGGATAGTGTTAAAGACCTAGCCCGTTCTCCTTCGGATAGAGCCGCCGGCTTAGATTCCTTACTCAATCATCTCGGAAATCCGGCTCCAAGAGACTCTCATCAACAGCAACCAGATCATCAGCCACAAGAAGGACCAAATTTTGAAAATAATAGTGAAGAAGAAACAAACAACTTGGATAATGGTAATCAAGACCAAGCTCATCATGAAGAAGTAGAAATAGAAGGAATGGAGCCAATGGTTAGTCACGACAATGAGAGTAAATAAATTAGTGCTCCTCAGCTTTCTACATGCCATCTTTCACTTCAAATCTTGAATCGGTTAAGAGAGCCACTACTGATCTTGATGCTTATGCTATCTTTGGGCCTAATAGTTTCCATTTTCGAAATATTAAGACCGGAAAGGTTCTTGGAAAAAGAAACACAAAAGGAGACTTATACATCTTAGAAGATTCTTCAAACGATCCTACTTTATCAAGTTTTAATTCATGCTTAGGTAGTATTACTAATGGAATATGGCACGCTAGATTGGGACATCCTCACTCGTGTGCCTTAGAAATAATATTGCCTAATATTTTGTTTAATAAGTCGGTTTGTGAGTCTTTTATTTTAGGAAAACATTGTAAAAATGAATTCCTCTACCATATATGAAAAATGTTTTGATTTGGTCCACTCGGAGGCATGGACTTCCCTATTTTTATCAAGAGATAATAATAAGTACTTTGTGATATTTATTGAAGAAAAGTCAAAATACACTTGGATCACATTAATGCCATCAAAAGATAGAGTATCTAACGCTTTCATTAATTTTCAGAACTACATTACTAATCAATTCAAAAAAAATGTTAAGGTACTTCGAACGGATAATGGAGGGGAATATAGAAGCCACAAATTCAAAGAACACCTAGCTAAGCATGGAGTAATCCACCTAACGAGCTGCCCATACACACCTCAACAAAATGATGTAGCTGAAAGAAAAATAGGCATCTCATGGAAGTAGCTAGAGCTATGATGTTCCATTCAAAGCTACCAAGAAACTTATGGGGAGATGCAGTCTTGACGGCTTGCTATCTTATCAACCGAATTCCAACAAGAGTCCTAAAGGACGCTTCTCCCTTTGAAGTTTTAAATCACAATAAACCCTTTATCAATCACTTACAAGTTCTTGGGTGTTTGTGTTTTGTATTTGTCCCAGGTACTCAGAGGGGCAAAACTAGAGGCCAAAAGCACAAGATGTGTATTCATAGGCTATTCTACCACTCAAAAGGGGTATAAGTGCTATGACCCCATCCGGAAGTGAACCCTGGTTTCAAGAGACGTGAAGTTCATAGAAAACCATGGTTACTTTGACAAGAAGCAAAATTGGGATAGTGTTAAAGACCTAGAGCGTTCTCCTTCAGATAAAGCCGTCGGCTTAGAGTTCTTACGCAATCATCAGGGAAATCCGGCTCCAAGAGACTCTCATCAAGAGCAACCAGATCATCAGCCACAAGAAGGACCAAATTATGAAAATAACAGTGAAGAAGAACCAAACAACTTGGATAATAGTAATCAAGACCAAGCTCATCATGAAGAAAAAGAAATAAGAGGAATGTTGCCAATGGTTAGTCAAGACCATGAGAGTGAAGAAATTAGTGCTCCTCAGCTTTCTACATGTTATAT
Organism: Cardamine chenopodiifolia; assembly: GCA_963922655.1. NCBI lineage: Eukaryota > Viridiplantae > Streptophyta > Magnoliopsida > Brassicales > Brassicaceae > Cardamine > Cardamine chenopodiifolia. The sequence continues at coordinate 6,638,529 of OZ000479.1, forward strand.
TTCAATTCGAATCTTGTATCGGTTAAGAGAGCCACTACTGATCTTGATGCTTATGCTATCTTTGGGCCTAATAGTTTCCATTTTCAGAATATTAAGACCAGAAAGGTTCTTGGAGTAGGAAACACAAAAGGAGACTTATACATCTTAGAAGATTTTTCAAGCGATCCTAATTTATCAAGTTTTAATTAATGTTTAGCTAGTAGTTCTAATGCAATATGGCATGCTAGATTGGGACATCCTCACTCGTGTGCCTTAGAAATAATATTGCCTAATATTTTGTTTCATTACTCGGTTTGTGAGTCTTGTATTTGAGGAAAACATTGTAAAAATGTATACCTCTACCATATATGAAAAATGTTTTGATTTGGTCCACTCGGATGCATGGACTTCTCCATGTTTATCAAGAGATAATAATAAGTACTTTGTGATATTTATTGATGAAAAGTCGAAATACACTTGGATCACATTAATGCCATCTAATGATAGAGTATCTAACACTTTCATTAATTTTCAGAAATACATTACTAATCAATTCAAAAAAATGTTAAGGTACTTCGAACGGATAATGGAGGGAATATAGAAGCCACAAATTCAAAGAACACCTAGCTAAGCATGGAATAATCCACCAAACGAGCTGACCATACACACCTTAACAAAATGATGTAGCTGAAAGAAAAATAGGCATCTCATGGAAGTAGCTAGAGCTATGATGTTCCGTTCAAAGCTACCAAGAAACTTCTAGGGAGATGCAGTCATGACGGCTTGCTATCTTATCAACCGAATTCCAACAAGAGTCCTAAAGGAGGCCTCTCCCTTTGAAATTTTAAATCACAATAAACCCTTTTTCAATTACTTACGATTTATTGGGTGTTTGTGTTTTGTATTTGTCCTAGGTACTCAGAGGGTCAAAACTTGAAGCCAAAAGCACAAGATGTGTCCTCATAGCCTATTCTAGCACTCAAAAGGGGTATAAGTTCTATGACCCCATCCAGAAGTGAACCCTGGTTTCAAGAGACGTGAAGTTCATAGAAAAGCAAGGTTACTTTGACAAGAAGCAAAATTGGGATAGTGTTAAAGACCTAGCCCTTTCTCCTTCAGATAGAGCCGCTAGCTTAGAGTTCTTACTCTATCATCTCGGAAATCTGGCTCCAAGAGACTCTCATCAAGAGCAACCAGATCATAAGCCACAACTTGGATAATAACAGTGAAGAAGAGGCAAACAACTTGGATAATAGTAATCAAGACCAAGCTCATCATGAAGAAGAAGAAATAGGAGGAATGTTGCCAATGGTTAGTCAAGACCATGAGAGTGAAGAAACTAGTGCTCCTTAGCTTTCTACATGTCATATTTCACTTCGAATCTTGTATCGGTTAAGAGAGCACCTACTGATCTTGATGCTTGTGCTATATTTGGACCTAATAGTTTCCATTTTCAGGATATTAAGACCGGAAAGGTTCTTGGAGAAGGAAACACAAAAAGAGACTTATACATCTTAGATATTCTTTAACCGATCCTAATTTATCAAGTTTTTATTCATGCTTAGCTAGTAGTTCTAATGCAATATGGCACGCTAGATTGGGACATCCTCACTCGTGTGCCTTAGAAATAATATTGCCTAATATTTTGTTTCATAACTCGGTTTGTGAGTCTTGTATTTTTGGAAAACATTGTAAAAATGTATTCCTCTACCATATATGAAAAATGTTTTGATTTGGTCCACTCGGATGCATGGACTTCCCCATGTTTATCAAGAGATAATAATAAGTACTTTGTGATATTTATTGATGAAAAGTCGAAATACACTTGGATCACATTAATGTCATCTAAAGATAGAGTATCTAACGCTTTCATTAATTTTCAGAACTACATTACTAATCAATTCAAAAAAAATGTTAAGGTACTTCGAACGGATAATGGAGGGGAATATAGAAGCCACAAATTCAAAGAACACCTAGCTAAGCATGGAGTAATCCACCAAACGAGCTGACCATACACACCTCAACAAAATGATGTAGCTGAAAGAAAAATAGGCATCTCATGGAAGTAGCTAGAGCTATGATGTTCCATTCAAAGCTACCAAGAAACTTCTGGGGAGATGCAGTCATGACGGCTTGCTATCTTATCAACCGAATTCCAACAAGAGTCCTAAAGGACGCCTCTCCCTTTGAAGTTTTAAATCACAATAAACCCTTTATCAATCACTTACGAGTTCTTGGGTGTTTGTGTTCTGTATTTGTCCCAGGTACTCAGAGGGGCAAAACTAGAAGCCAAAAGCACAAGATGTGTATTCATAGGCTATTCTACCACTCAAAAGGGGTATAAGTGCTATGACCCCATCCGGAAGTGAACCCTGGTTTCAAGAGACGTGAAGTTATACATCTTAGAAGATTTTTCAAGCCATCCTAATTTATCATGTTTTAATTCATGCTTAGCTAGTAGTTCTAATGCAATATGGCACGCTAGATTGGGACATCCTCACTCGTGTTCCTTAGAAATAATATTGCCTAATATTTTGTTTCATAATTCGGTTTGTGAGTCTTGTATTTTAGGAAAACATTGTAAAAATGTATTCCTCTACCATATATGAAAAATGTTTTGATTTGGTCCACTCGGATGCATGGACTTCCCCATGTTTATCAAGAGATAATAATAAGTACTTTGTGATATTTATTGATGAAAAGTCGAAATACACTTGGATCACATTAACGCCATCTAAAGATAGAGTATTTGACGCTTTCATTAATTTTCAGAACTACATTACTAATGAATTCAAAACAAATGTTAAAGTACTTCGAACAGATAATGGAGGGGAATATACAGGCCACAAATTCAAAGAACACCTAGCTAGGATTGGAATAATCCACCAAACGAGCTGCCCATACACACCTCAACAAAATGGTGTAGCTGAAAGAAAGAATAGGCATCTCATGGAAGTAGCTAGAGCTATGACGTTCCATTCTAACCAACCAAGAAACTTCTGGGGAGATGCAGTCATGACAGCTTGCTATCTTATCAACCGAATTCCAACAAGAGTCCTAACGGACGTTTCTCCCTTTGAAGTTTTAAATCACAATAAACCCTTTATCAATCACTTGCGAGTTCTTGGGTGTTTGTGTTTTGTATATGTCCCAGGTACTCAGAGGGACAAAACTAGAAGCCAAAAGCACAAGATGTGTATTCATAGAATATTCTACCACTCAAAAGGGGTATAAGTGCAATTACCCCATCCGGAAGTGAACCCAGGTTTCAAGAGGCGTGAAGTTCATAGAAAATCATGGTTACTTTGACAAGAAGCAAAATTGGGATAGTGTTAAAGACCTAGAACGTTTTCCTTCAAAAATAGCTGCCGGCTTAGAGTTCTTACTCAATTATCTTGAAAATCCGTCTCCAAGAGACTTTCATCAAGAGCAACCAGATCATCAGCCACAAGAAGGACCAAATTCTGAAAATAACAGTGAAGAAGAGGCAAACAACTTGGATAATAGTAATCAAGACCAAGCAGACCATGAAGAAGAAGAAATAGGAGGAATGTTGCCAATGGTTAGTCAAGACCATGAGAGTGAAGAAACTAGTGCTCCTTAGCTTTCTACATGTCATATTTCACTTCGAATCTTGTACCGGTTAAGAGAGCACCTACTGATCTTGATGCTTGTGCTATATTTGGACCTAATAGTTTCTATTTTCAGGATATTAAGACCGGAAAGGTTCTTGGAGAAGGAAACACAAAAAGAGACTTATACATCTTAGAATATTCTTCAAGCGATCCTACTTTATCAAGTTTTAATTCATGCTTAGCTAGTAGTTCTAATGCAATATGGCACGCCTTGGAAATAACATTGCCTAATATTTCATTTCATTACTCGGTTTGTGAGTCTTGTATTTTAGGAAAACATTGTAAAAATGTATTTCTAAAGTCCTCTACCATATATGAAAAATGTTTTGATTTGGTCTACTCGGATGTATGGACTTCCCCATGTTTATCAAGAGATAGTAATAAGTACTTTGTGACATTTATTGATGAAAAGTCGAAATACACTTGGATCACATTAACGCCATCTAAAGATAGAGTATTTGACGCTTTCATTAATTTTCAGAACTACATTACTAATGAATTCAAAACAAATGTTAAGGTACTTCGAACAGATAATGGAGCGGAATATACAGGCCACAAATTCAAAGAACACCTAGCTAGGATTGGAATAATCCACCAAACGAGCTGCCCATACACACCTCAACAAAATGGTGTAGCTGAAAGAAAGAATAGGCATCTCATGGAAGTAGCTAGAGCTATGACGTTCCATTCTAACCAACCAAGAAACTTCTGGGGAGATGTAGTCATGACAGCTTGCTATCTTATCAACCGAATTCCAACAAGAGTCCTAACGGACGTTTCTCCCTTTGAAGTTTTAAATCACAATAAACCCTTTATCAATCACTTACGAGTTCTTGGGTGTTTATGTTTTGTATATGTCCCAGGTAGTCAGAGGGACAAAACTAGAAGCCAAAAGCACAAGATGTGTATTCATAGGCTATTCTACCACTCAAAAGGGGTATAAGTGCAATTACCCCATCCGGCAGTGAACCCAGGTTTCAAGAGGCGTGAAGTTCATAGAAAATCATGGTTACTTTGACAAGAAGCAAAATTGGGATAGTGTTAAAGACCTAGAGCATTTTCCTTCAAAAATAGCTGCCGGCTTAGAGTTCTTACTCAATTATCTTGAAAATCCGTCTCCAAGAGACTTTCATCAAGAGCAACCAGATCATCAGCCACAAGAAGGACCAAATTCTGAAAATAACAGTGAAGAAGAGGCAAACAACTTGGATAATAGTAATCAAGACCAAGCAGATCATGAAGAAGAAGAAATAGGAGGAATGTTGCCAATGGTTAGTCAAGACCATGAGAGTGAAGAAACTAGTGCTCCTTAGCTTTCTACATGTCATATTTCACTTTAAATCTTGTATCGGTTAAGAGAGCACCTACTGATCTTGATGCTTGTGCTATATTTGGACCTAATAGTTTCTATTTTCAGGATATTAAAACCGGAAAGGTTCTTGGAGAAGGAAACAGAAAAAGAGACTTATACATCTTAGAATATTCTTCAAGCGATCCTACTTTATCAAGTTTTAATTCATGCTTAGCTAGTAGTTCTAATGCAATATGGCACGCCTTGGAAATAACATTGCCTAATGTTTCATTTCATTACTCGGTTTGTGAGTCTTGTATTTTAGGAAAACATTGTAAAAATGTATTTCTAAAGTCCTCTACCATATATGAAAAATGTTTTGATTTGGTCCACTCGGATGTATGGACTTCCCCATGTTTATCAAGAGATAGTAATAAGTACTTTGTGACATTTATTGATGAAAAGTCGAAATACACTTGGATCACATTAACGCCATCTAAAGATAGAGTATTTGACGCTTTCATTAATTTTCAGAACTACATTACTAATGAATTCAAAACAAATGTTAAGGTACTTCGAACAGATAATGGAGCGGAATATACAGGCCACAAATTCAAAGAACACCTAGCTAGGATTGGAATAATCCACCAAACGAGCTGCCCATACACACTCCAACAAAATGGTGTAGCTGAAAGAAAGAATAGACATCTCATGGAAGTAGCTAGAGCTATGACGTTCCATTCTAACAACCCAAGAAACTTCTGGGGAGATGCAGTCATGACAGCTTGTTATCTTATCAACCGAATTCCAACAAGAGTCCTAACGGACGTTTCTCCCTTTGAAGTTTTAAATCACAATAAACCCTTTATCAATCACTTGCGAGTTCTTGGGTGTTTGTGTTTTGTATATGTCCCAGGTACTCAGAGGGACAAAACTAGAAGCCAAAAGCACAAGATGTGTATTCATAGAATATTCTACCACTCAAAAGGGGTATAAGTGCAATTACCCCATCCGGAAGTGAACCCAGGTTTCAAGAGGCGTGAAGTTCATAGAAAATCATGGTTACTTTGACAAGAAGCAAAATTGGGATAGTGTTAAAGACCTAGAGCGTTTTCCTTCAAAAATAGCTGCCGGCTTAGAGTTCTTACTCAATTATCTTGAAAATCCGTCTCCAAGAGACTTTCATCAAGAGCAACCAGATCATCAGCCACAAGAAGGACCAAATTCTGAAAATAACAGTGAAGAAGAGGCAAACAACTTGGATAATAGTAATCAAGACCAAGCAGATCATGAAGAAGAAGAAATAGGATGAATGTTGCCAATGGTTAGTCAAGACCATGAGAGTGAAGAAACTAGTGCTCCTTAGCTTTCTACATGTCATATTTCACTTCGAATCTTGTACCGGTTAAGAGAGCACCTACTGATCTTGATGCTTGTGCTATATTTGGACCTAATAGTTTCTATTTTCAAGATATTAAGACCGGAAAGGTTCTTGGAGAAGGAAACACAAAAAGAGACTTATACATCTTAGAATATTCTTCAAGCAATCCTACTTTATCAAGTTTTAATTCATGCTTAGCTAGTAGTTCTAATGCAATATGGCACGCTATATTGGGACATCCTCACTCGCGTGCCTTGGAAATAATATTGCCTAATATTTCATTTCATTACTCGGTTTGTGAGTCTTGTATTTTAGGAAAACATTGTAAAAATGTATTTCTAAAGTCCTCTACCATATATGAAAAATGTTTTGATTTGGTCAACTCGGATGTATGGACTTCCCCATGTTTATCAAGAGATAGTAATAAGTACTTTGTGACATTTATTGATGAAAAGTCGAAATACACTTGGATCACATTAACGCCATCTAAAGATAGAGTATTTGACGCTTTCATTAATTTTCAGAACTACATTACTAATGAATTCAAAACAAATGTTAAAGTACTTCGAACAGATAATGGAGGGGAATATACAGGCCACAAATTCAAAGAACACCTAGCTAGGATTGGAATAATCCACCAAACGAGCTGCCCATACACACCTCAACAAAATGGTGTAGCTGAAAGAAAGAATAGGCATCTCATGGAAGTAGCTAGAGCTATGACGTTCCATTCTAACCAACCAAGAAACTTCTGGGGAGATGTAGTCATGACAGCTTGCTATCTTATCAACCGAATTCCAACAAGAGTCCTAACGGACGTTTCTCCCTTTGAAGTTTTAAATCACAATAAACCCTTTATCAATCACTTACGAGTTCTTGGGTGTTTATGTTTTGTATATGTCCCAGGTAGTCAGAGGGACAAAACTAGAAGCCAAAAGCACAAGATGTGTATTCATAGGCTATTCTACCACTCAAAAGGGGTATAAGTGCAATTAACCCATCCGGCAGTGAACCCAGGTTTCAAGAGGCGTGAAGTTCATAGAAAATCATGGTTACTTTGACAAGAAGCAAAATTGGGATAGTGTTAAAGACCTAGAGCATTTTCCTTCAAAAATAGCTGCCGGCTTAGAGTTCTTACTCAATTATCTTGAAAATCCGTCTCCAAGAGACTTTCATCAAGAGCAACCAGATCATCAGCCACAAGAAGGACCAAATTCTGAAAATAATAGTGAAGAAGAGGCAAACAACTTGGATAATAGTAATCAAGACCAAGCAGATCATGAAGAAGAAGAAATAGGAGGAATGTTGCCAATGGTTAGTCAAGACCATGAGAGTGAAGAAACTAGTGCTCCTTAGCTTTCTACATGTCATATTTCACTTTAAATCTTGTATCGGTTAAGAGAGCACCTACTGATCTTGATGCTTGTGCTATATTTGGACCTAATAGTTTCTATTTTCAGGATATTAAAACCGGAAAGGTTCTTGGAGAAGGAAACACAAAAAGAGACTTATACATCTTAGAATATTCTTCAAGCAATCCTACTTTATCAAGTTTTAATTCATGCTTAGCTAGTAGTTCTAATGCAATATGGCACGCTATATTGGGACATCCTCACTCGCGTGCCTTGGAAATAATATTGCCTAATATTTCATTTCATTACTCGGTTTGTGAGTCTTGTATTTTAGGAAAACATTGTAAAAATGTATTTCTAAAGTCCTCTACCATATATGAAAAATGTTTTGATTTGGTCAACTCGGATGTATGGACTTCCCCATGTTTATCAAGAGATAGTAATAAGTACTTTGTGACATTTATTGATGAAAAGTCGAAATACACTTGGATCACATTAACGCCATCTAAAGATAGAGTATTTGACGCTTTCATTAATTTTCAGAACTACATTACTAATGAATTCAAAACAAATGTTAAAGTACTTCGAACAGATAATGGAGGGGAATATACAGGCCACAAATTCAAAGAACACCTAGCTAGGATTGGAATAATCCACCAAACGAGCTGCCCATACACACCTCAACAAAATGGTGTAGCTGAAAGAAAGAATAGGCATCTCATGGAAGTAGCTAGAGCTATGATGTTCCATTCTAACCAACCAAGAAACTTCTGGGGAGATGTAGTCATGACAGCTTGCTATCTTATCAACCGAATTCCAACAAGAGTCCTAACGGACGTTTCTCCCTTTGAAGTTTTAAATCACAATAAACCCTTTATCAATCACTTACGAGTTCTTGGGTGTTTATGTTTTGTATATGTCCCAGATAGTCAGAGGGACAAAACTAGAAGCCAAAAGCACAAGATGTGTATTCATAGGCTATTCTACCACTCAAAAGGGGTATAAGTGCAATTACCCCATCCGGCAGTGAACCCAGGTTTCAAGAGGCGTGAAGTTCATAGAAAATCATGGTTACTTTGACAAGAAGCAAAATTGGGATAGTGTTAAAGACCTAGAGCATTTTCCTTCAAAAATAGCTGCCGGCTTAGAGTTCTTACTCAATTATCTTGAAAATCCGTCTCCAAGAGACTTTCATCAAGAGCAACCAGATCATCAGCCACAAGAAGGACCAAATTCTGAAAATAATAGTGAAGAAGAGGCAAACAACTTGGATAATAGTAATCAAGACCAAGCAGATCATGAAGAAGAAGAAATAGGAGGAATGTTGCCAATGGTTAGTCAAGACCATGAGAGTGAAGAAACTAGTGCTCCTTAGCTTTCTACATGTCATATTTCACTTTAAATCTTGTATCGGTTAAGAGAGCACCTACTGATCTTGATGCTTGTGCTATATTTGGACCTAATAGTTTCTATTTTCAGGATATTAAAACCGGAAAGGTTCTTGGAGAAGGAAACACAAAAAGAGACTTATACATCTTAGAATATTCTTCAAGCGATCCTACTTTATCAAGTTTTAATTCATGCTTAGCTAGTAGTTCTAATGCAATATGGCACGCCTTGGAAATAACATTGCCTAATATTTCATTTCATTACTCGGTTTGTGAGTCTTGTATTTTAGGAAAACATTGTAAAAATGTATTTCTAAAGTCCTCTACCATATATGAAAAATGTTTTGATTTGGTCTACTCGGATGTATGGACTTCCCCATGTTTATCAAGAGATAGTAATAAGTACTTTGTGACATTTATTGATGAAAAGTCGAAATACACTTGGATCACATTAACGCCATCTAAAGATAGAGTATTTGACGCTTTCATTAATTTTCAGAACTACATTACTAATGAATTCAAAACAAATGTTAAGGTACTTCGAACAGATAATGGAGCGGAATATACAGGCCACAAATTCAAAGAACACCTAGCTAGGATTGGAATAATCCACCAAACGAGATGCCCATACACACCTCAACAAAATGGTGTAGCTGAAAGAAAGAATAGGCATCTCATGGAAGTAGCTAGAGCTATGACGTTCCATTCTAACCAACCAAGAAACTTCTGGGGAGATGTAGTCATGACAGCTTGCTATCTTATCAACCGAATTCCAACAAGAGTCCTAACGGACGTTTCTCCCTTTGAAGTTTTAAATCACAATAAACCCTTTATCAATCACTTACGAGTTCTTGGGTGTTTATGTTTAGTATATGTCCCAGGTAGTCAGAGGGACAAAACTAGAAGCCAAAAGCACAAGATGTGTATTCATAGGCTATTCTACCACTCAAAAGGGGTATAAGTGCAATTACCCCATCCGGCAGTGAACCCAGGTTTCAAGAGGCGTGAAGTTCATAGAAAATCATGGTTACTTTGACAAGAAGCAAAATTGGGATAGTGTTAAAGACCTAGAGCATTTTCCTTCAAAAATAGCTGCCGGCTTAGAGTTCTTACTCAATTATCTTGAAAATCCGTCTCCAAGAGACTTTCATCAAGAGCAACCAGATCATCAGCCACAAGAAGGACCAAATTCTGAAAATAACAGTGAAGAAGAGGCAAACAACTTGGATAATAGTAATCAAGACCAAGCAGATCATGAAGAAGAAGAAATAGGAGGAATGTTGCCAATGGTTAGTCAAGACCATGAGAGTGAAGAAACTAGTGCTCCTTAGCTTTCTACATGTCATATTTCACTTTAAATCTTGTATCGGTTAAGAGAGCACCTACTGATCTTGATGCTTGTGCTATATTTGGACCTAATAGTTTCTATTTTCAGGATATTAAAACCGGAAAGGTTCTTGGAGAAGGAAACAGAAAAAGAGACTTATACATCTTAGAATATTCTTCAAGCGATCCTACTTTATCAAGTTTTAATTCATGCTTAGCTAGTAGTTCTAATGCAATATGGCACGCCTTGGAAATAACATTGCCTAATGTTTCATTTCATTACTCGGTTTGTGAGTCTTGTATTTTAGGAAAACATTGTAAAAATGTATTTCTAAAGTCCTCTACCATATATGAAAAATGTTTTGATTTGGTCCACTCGGATGTATGGACTTCCCCATGTTTATCAAGAGATAGTAATAAGTACTTTGTGACATTTATTGATGAAAAGTCGAAATACACTTGGATCACATTAACGCCATCTAAAGATAGAGTATTTGACGCTTTCATTAATTTTCAGAACTACATTACTAATGAATTCAAAACAAATGTTAAGGTACTTCGAACAGATAATGGAGCGGAATATACAGGCCACAAATTCAAAGAACACCTAGCTAGGATTGGAATAATCCACCAAACGAGCTGCCCATACACACTCCAACAAAATGGTGTAGCTGAAAGAAAGAATAGACATCTCATGGAAGTAGCTAGAGCTATGACGTTCCATTCTAACAACCCAAGAAACTTCTGGGGAGATGCAGTCATGACAGCTTGTTATCTTATCAACCGAATTCCAACAAGAGTCCTAACGGACGTTTCTCCCTTTGAAGTTTTAAATCACAATAAACCCTTTATCAATCACTTGCGAGTTCTTGGGTGTTTGTGTTTTGTATATGTCCCAGGTACTCAGAGGGACAAAACTAGAAGCCAAAAGCACAAGATGTGTATTCATAGAATATTCTACCACTCAAAAGGGGTATAAGTGCAATTACCCCATCCGGAAGTGAACCCAGGTTTCAAGAGGCGTGAAGTTCATAGAAAATCATGGTTACTTTGACAAGAAGCAAAATTGGGATAGTGTTAAAGACCTAGAGCGTTTTCCTTCAAAAATAGCTGCCGGCTTAGAGTTCTTACTCAATTATCTTGAAAATCCGTCTCCAAGAGACTTTCATCAAGAGCAACCAGATCATCAGCCACAAGAAGGACCAAATTCTGAAAATAACAGTGAAGAAGAGGCAAACAACTTGGATAATAGTAATCAAGACCAAGCAGATCATGAAGAAGAAGAAATAGGATGAATGTTGCCAATGGTTAGTCAAGACCATGAGAGTGAAGAAACTAGTGCTCCTTAGCTTTCTACATGTCATATTTCACTTCGAATCTTGTACCGGTTAAGAGAGCACCTACTGATCTTGATGCTTGTGCTATATTTGGACCTAATAGTTTCTATTTTCAAGATATTAAGACCGGAAAGGTTCTTGGAGAAGGAAACACAAAAAGAGACTTATACATCTTAGAATATTCTTCAAGCAATCCTACTTTATCAAGTTTTAATTCATGCTTAGCTAGTAGTTCTAATGCAATATGGCACGCTATATTGGGACATCCTCACTCGCGTGCCTTGGAAATAATATTGCCTAATATTTCATTTCATTACTCGGTTTGTGAGTCTTGTATTTTAGGAAAACATTGTAAAAATGTATTTCTAAAGTCCTCTACCATATATGAAAAATGTTTTGATTTGGTCAACTCGGATGTATGGACTTCCCCATGTTTATCAAGAGATAGTAATAAGTACTTTGTGACATTTATTGATGAAAAGTCGAAATACACTTGGATCACATTAACGCCATCTAAAGATAGAGTATTTGACGCTTTCATTAATTTTCAGAACTACATTACTAATGAATTCAAAACAAATGTTAAAGTACTTCGAACAGATAATGGAGGGGAATATACAGGCCACAAATTCAAAGAACACCTAGCTAGGATTGGAATAATCCACCAAACGAGCTGCCCATACACACCTCAACAAAATGGTGTAGCTGAAAGAAAGAATAGGCATCTCATGGAAGTAGCTAGAGCTATGACGTTCCATTCTAACCAACCAAGAAACTTCTGGGGAGATGTAGTCATGACAGCTTGCTATCTTATCAACCGAATTCCAACAAGAGTCCTAACGGACGTTTCTCCCTTTGAAGTTTTAAATCACAATAAACCCTTTATCAATCACTTACGAGTTCTTGGGTGTTTATGTTTTGTATATGTCCCAGGTAGTCAGAGGGACAAAACTAGATGCCAAAAGCACAAGATGTGTATTCATAGGCTATTCTACCACTCAAAAGGGGTATAAGTGCAATTAACCCATCCGGCAGTGAACCCAGGTTTCAAGAGGCGTGAAGTTCATAGAAAATCATGGTTACTTTGACAAGAAGCAAAATTGGGATAGTGTTAAAGACCTAGAGCATTTTCCTTCAAAAATAGCTGCCGGCTTAGAGTTCTTACTCAATTATCTTGAAAATCCGTCTCCAAGAGACTTTCATCAAGAGCAACCAGATCATCAGCCACAAGAAGGACCAAATTCTGAAAATAATAGTGAAGAAGAGGCAAACAACTTGGATAATAGTAATCAAGACCAAGCAGATCATGAAGAAGAAGAAATAGGAGGAATGTTGCCAATGGTTAGTCAAGACCATGAGAGTGAAGAAACTAGTGCTCCTTAGCTTTCTACATGTCATATTTCACTTTAAATCTTGTATCGGTTAAGAGAGCACCTACTGATCTTGATGCTTGTGCTATATTTGGACCTAATAGTTTCTATTTTCAGGATATTAAAACCGGAAAGGTTCTTGGAGAAGGAAACACAAAAAGAGACTTATACATCTTAGAATATTCTTCAAGCAATCCTACTTTATCAAGTTTTAATTCATGCTTAGCTAGTAGTTCTAATGCAATATGGCACGCTATATTGGGACATCCTCACTCGCGTGCCTTGGAAATAATATTGCCTAATATTTCATTTCATTACTCGGTTTGTGAGTCTTGTATTTTAGGAAAACATTGTAAAAATGTATTTCTAAAGTCCTCTACCATATATGAAAAATGTTTTGATTTGGTCAACTCGGATGTATGGACTTCCCCATGTTTATCAAGAGATAGTAATAAGTACTTTGTGACATTTATTGATGAAAAGTCGAAATACACTTGGATCACATTAACGCCATCTAAAGATAGAGTATTTGACGCTTTCATTAATTTTCAGAACTACATTACTAATGAATTCAAAACAAATGTTAAAGTACTTCGAACAGATAATGGAGGGGAATATACAGGCCACAAATTCAAAGAACACCTAGCTAGGATTGGAATAATCCACCAAACGAGCTGCCCATACACACCTCAACAAAATGGTGTAGCTGAAAGAAAGAATAGGCATCTCATGGAAGTAGCTAGAGCTATGATGTTCCATTCTAACCAACCAAGAAACTTCTGGGGAGATGTAGTCATGACAGCTTGCTATCTTATCAACCGAATTCCAACAAGAGTCCTAACGGACGTTTCTCCCTTTGAAGTTTTAAATCACAATAAACCCTTTATCAATCACTTACGAGTTCTTGGGTGTTTATGTTTTGTATATGTCCCAGGTAGTCAGAGGGACAAAACTAGAAGCCAAAAGCACAAGATGTGTATTCATAGGCTATTCTACCACTCAAAAGGGGTATAAGTGCAATTACCCCATCCGGCAGTGAACCCAGGTTTCAAGAGGCGTGAAGTTCATAGAAAATCATGGTTACTTTGACAAGAAGCAAAATTGGGATAGTGTTAAAGACCTAGAGCATTTTCCTTCAAAAATAGCTGCCGGCTTAGAGTTCTTACTCAATTATCTTGAAAATCCGTCTCCAAGAGACTTTCATCAAGAGCAACCAGATCATCAGCCACAAGAAGGACCAAATTCTGAAAATAATAGTGAAGAAGAGGCAAACAACTTGGATAATAGTAATCAAGACCAAGCAGATCATGAAGAAGAAGAAATAGGAGGAATGTTGCCAATGGTTAGTCAAGACCATGAGAGTGAAGAAACTAGTGCTCCTTAGCTTTCTACATGTCATATTTCACTTTAAATCTTGTATCGGTTAAGAGAGCACCTACTGATCTTGATGCTTGTGCTATATTTGGACCTAATAGTTTCTATTTTCAGGATATTAAAACCGGAAAGGTTCTTGGAGAAGGAAACACAAAAAGAGACTTATACATCTTAGAATATTCTTCAAGCGATCCTACTTTATCAAGTTTTAATTCATGCTTAGCTAGTAGTTCTAATGCAATATGGCACGCCTTGGAAATAACATTGCCTAATATTTCATTTCATTACTCGGTTTGTGAGTCTTGTATTTTAGGAAAACATTGTAAAAATGTATTTCTAAAGTCCTCTACCATATATGAAAAATGTTTTGATTTGGTCCACTCGGATGTATGGACTTCCCCATGTTTATCAAGAGATAGTAATAAGTACTTTGTGACATTTATTGATGAAAAGTCGAAATACACTTGGATCACATTAACGCCATCTAAAGATAGAGTATTTGACGCTTTCATTAATTTTCAGAACTACATTACTAATGAATTCAAAACAAATGTTAAGGTACTTCGAACAGATAATGGAGCGGAATATACAGGCCACAAATTCAAAGAACACCTAGCTAGGATTAGAATAATCCACCAAACGAGCTGCCCATACACACTCCAACAAAATGGTGTAGCTGAAAGAAAGAATAGACATCTCATGGAAGTAGCTAGAGCTATGACGTTCCATTCTAACAACCCAAGAAACTTCTGGGGAGATGCAGTCATGACAGCTTGTTATCTTATCAACCGAATTCCAACAAGAGTCCTAACGGACGTTTCTCCCTTTGAAGTTTTAAATCACAATAAACCCTTTATCAATCACTTGCGAGTTCTTGGGTGTTTGTGTTTTGTATATGTCCCAGGTACTCAGAGGGACAAAACTAGAAGCCAAAAGCACAAGATGTGTATTCATAGAATATTCTACCACTCAAAAGGGGTATAAGTGCAATTACCCCATCCGGAAGTGAACCCAGGTTTCAAGAGGCGTGAAGTTCATAGAAAATCATGGTTACTTTGACAAGAAGCAAAATTGGGATAGTGTTAAAGACCTAGAGCGTTTTCCTTCAAAAATAGCTGCCGGCTTAGAGTTCTTACTCAATTATCTTGAAAATCCGTCTCCAAGAGACTTTCATCAAGAGCAACCAGATCATCAGCCACAAGAAGGACCAAATTCTGAAAATAACAGTGAAGAAGAGGCAAACAACTTGGATAATAGTAATCAAGACCAAGCAGATCATGAAGAAGAAGAAATAGGATGAATGTTGCCAATGGTTAGTCAAGACCATGAGAGTGAAGAAACTAGTGCTCCTTAGCTTTCTACATGTCATATTTCACTTCGAATCTTGTATCGATTAAGAGAGCACCTACTGATCTTGATGCTTGTGCTATATTTGGACCTAATAGTTTCTATTTTCAGGATATTAAGAGAGGAAAGCTTCTTGGAGAAGGAAACACAAAAAGAGACTTATACATCTTAGAATATTCTTCAAGCGATCCTACTTTATCAAGTTTTAATTCATGCTTAGCTAGTAGTTCTAATGCAATATGGCACGCTATATTGGGACATCCTCACTTGCGTGCCTTGGAAATAATATTGCCACAAATGTTAAGGTACTTCGAACGGATAATGAAGGGGAATATATAAGCCACAAATTCAAAGAACAACTAGTTAAGCATGGAATAATCAACCAAACGAGCTGCCCATACACACCTCAACAAAATGGTATAGCTGAAAGAAAGAATAGGCATCTCATGGAAGTAGCTAGAGCTATGATGTTCCATTCCAACCTACCAAGAAATTTCTTGGGAGATGCAGTCATGATGGCTTGCTATCTTATCAACCAAATTCCAACAAGAGTCCTAAAGGACACTTTCCCTTTGAAGTTTTAACTCACAATAAACCCTTTATCAATCACTTACGCGTTCTTGGGTGTTTGTGTTTTGTATTTGTCCCAGGTACTCAGAGGGACAAAACTAGAAGTGAAAAGCACAAGATGTGTATTCATAGGCTATTCTACCACTCAAATAGGAGTATAAGTGCTATGACCCCATCCGGAAGTCAACCCTAGTTTCAAGAGAGAGGAAGTTCATAGAAAACCAAGGTTACTTTGACAAGAAGCAAAATTTGGATAGTGTTAAAGACCTAGCCCGTTCTCCTTTAGAGAGTGCTGCCAGCTTAGTGTTCTTACTCAATCATCTGAGAAAGCCGGCTCCAAGAGACTCTCATCAAGAGCAACCAGATCATCAGCCACAAGAAGGACCAAATTCTGAAAATAACAGTCAAGTAGAAATAAAAAAACTTGGATACTGGTAGTCAAGACCAAGCTCATCATGAAGAAGGAGAAATAGGAGGAATGGAGCCAATGGTTAGTCACGACCATGAGAGTGAAGCAATTAGTGCTCCTCAGCTTTCTACATGCCATCTTTCACTTAGAATCTTGTATCAGTTAAGAGAGCCACTACTGATCTTGATGCTTATGCTATCTTTGGGCATAATAGATTCCATTATGAGGATATTAAGACCGGAAAGGTTTTTCGAGAAGGAAACACAAAATGAGACCTATACATCTTAGAAGATTCTTCAAACGATCCTACTTTATCAAGTTTTAATTCATGCTTAGCGAGTAGTTCTAATGCAATATGGCACGCTAGATTAGGACATCCTCACTCGCATGCCTTGGAAATAATGTTGCCTATTATTTCGTTTAATAATTCGGTTTGTGAGTCTTGTATTTTAGGAAAACATTGTAAAAATGTATTTCCTAAGTCCTCTACCATATATGAAAAATGTTTTGATTTGGTTCACACGGATGTATGGACTTCCCCATGTTTATCAAGAGATAATAATAAGTACTTTGTGACATTTATTGATGAAAATTCGAAATACACTTTGATCACCTTAATGTCATCTAAAGATAGAGTATTTGACGCTTTCATTAATTTTTAGAATAACCTTACTAATGAATTCAAAACAAATGTTAAGGTACATCGAACGGATAATGGAGGGGAATATAGAAGCCACAAATTCAAAGAACACCTAGCTAAGCATGGAATAATCCACCAAACGAGCTGCCCATACACACCTCAACAAGATGGTGTAGCTGAAAGAAAGAATAGACATCTCATGGAAGTAGCTAGAGCTATGATGTTTCATTCTAACCAACCAAGAAACTTCTGGGGAGATGCAATCATGACGACTTGCTACCTTATCAACCGAATTCCAACAAGAGTCCTAACGGACTTCTCTCCCTTTGAAGTTTTAAATCACAATAAACCCTTTATCAATCACTTACGAGTTCTTGGGTGTTTGTGTTTTGTATTTGTCCCAGGTACTCATAGGGACAAAAGTAGAAGCCAAAAGCACAAGATGTGTATTCATAGGCTATTCTACCACTCAAAAGGGGTATAAGTGCTATGACCCCATCCGGAAGTGAACCATGGTAACAAGAGACATGAAGTTCATAGAAAACCATCATTACTTTGACAAGAAGCAAAATTGGGATAGTGTTAAAGACCTAGAGCGTTCTCCTTAAGATAGAGCCGCCGGCTTATTGTGCTTACTCAATCATCTAGGAAATCCGGCTCCAAGAGACTCTCATCAAGAGCAACCAGATCATTACCCACAAGAAGGACCAAATTCTGAAAATAACAGTGAAGAAGAAACAAAAAACTTGGATAATGGTAATCAAGACCAAGCTCATCATGAAGAAGTAGAAATAGAAGGAATGGAGCCAATGGTTAGTCACGACCATGAGAGTAAATAAATTAGTGCTCCTCAGCTTTCTACATGCCATCTTTCACTTCGAATCTTGTATCAGTTAAGAGAGCCACTACTGATCTTGATGCATATGCTATCTTCGGGCCTAATAGTTTCCATTATCAGGATATTAAGACCGGAAAGGTTTTTAGAGAAGGAAACACAAAATGAGACCTATACATCTTAGAAGATTCTACAAACGATCCTACTTTATCAAGTTTTAATTCATCCTTAGCGAGTAGTTCTAATGCAATATGGCATCCTAGATTGGGACATCCTCACTCGCGTGCCTTGGAAATAATGTTGCCTTATATTTCGTTTAATAACTCGGTTTGTGAGGCTTGTAATTTAGGAAAACATTGTAAAAATGTATTTCCTAAGTCCTCTACCATATATGAAAAATGTTTTGATTTGGTTCACAGGGATGTATGGACTTCCCCATGTTTATCAAGAGATAATAATAAGTACTTTGTGACATTTATTGATGAAAAATTCGAAATACACTTTGATCACCTTAATGTCATCTAAAGATAGAGTATTTGACGCTTTCATTAATTTTTAGAACTACATTACTAATGAATTCAAAACAAATGTTAAGGTACATCAATCGGATAATGGAGGGGAATATACAAGCCACAAATTCAAAGAACACCTAGCTAAGCATGGAATAATCCACCAAACGAGCTGCCCATACACACCTCAAGAAAACAGTGTAGCTGAAAGAAAGAATAGGCATCTCATGGAAGTAGCTAGAGGTATGATTTCCTATTCCAACCTACCAAGAAAATTCTGGGGAGATGCAGTCATGACGGCGTGCTATCTTATCAACCGAATTCCAACAAGAGTCCTAAAGGACGCCTCTCCCTTTGAAGTTTTAAATCAAAATAAACCCTTTATCAATCACTTACGAGTTCTTGGGTGTTTGTGTTTTGTATTTGTCCCAGGTACTCAGAGGGACAAAACTAGAAGTCAAAAGCACAAGATGTGTATTCATAGGCTATTCTACCACTCAAAAAGGAGTATAAGTGCTATGACCCCATCCGGAAGTCAACCCTAGTTTCAAGAGACAGGAAGTTCATAGAAAACCAAGGTTACTCTGACAAGAAGCAAAATTTGGATAGTGTTAAAGACCTAGCCCGTTCTCCTTTAGATAGTGCCGCCAGCTTAGTGTTCTTACTCAATCATCTGGGAAACCCGGCTCCAAGAGACTCTCATCAAGAGCAACCAGATCATCAGCCACAAGAAGGACCAAATTCTGAAAATAACAGTCAAGTAGAAATAAAAAAACTTAAATACTGGTAATCAAGACCAAGCTCATCATGAAGAAGGAGCAATAGGACGAATGGAGCCAATGGTTAGTCACGACCATGAGAGTGAAGAAATTAGTGCTCCTCAGCTTTCTACATGCCATCTTTCACTTAGAATCTTGTATCAGTTAAGAGAGCCACTACTGATCTTGATGCTTATGCTATCTTTGGGCCTAATAGATTTCATTATGAGGATATTAAGACCGGAAAGGTTTTTAGAGAAGGAAACACAAAATGAGACCTATACATCTTAGAAGATTCTTCAAACGATCCTACTTTATCAAGTTTTAATTCATGCTTAGCGAGTAGTTCTAATGCAATATGGCACGCTAGATTAGGACATCCTCACTAGCGTGCCTTGGAAATATTGTTGCCTATTATTTCGTTTAATAACTCGGTTTGTGAGTCATGTATTTTAGGAAAACATTGTAAAAATGTATTTCCTAAGTCCTCTACCATATATGAAAAATGTTTTGATTTGGTTCACACGGATGTATGTACTTCCCCATGTTTATCAAGAGATAATAATAAGTACTTTGTGACATTTATTGATGAAAATTCGAAATACACTTTGATCACCTTAATGTCATCTAAAGATAGAGTATTTGACGCTTTCATTAATTTTTAGAACAACCTTACTAATGAATTCAAAACAAATGTTAAGGTACATCGAACGGATAATGGAGGGGAATATAGAAGCCACAAATTCAAAGAACACCTAGCTAAGCATGGAATAATCCACCAAACGAGCTGCCCATACACACCTCAACAAGATGGTGTAGCTGAAAGAAAGAATAGACATCTCATGGAAGTAGCTAGAGCTATGATGTTTCATTCTAACCAACCAAGAAACTTCTGGGGAGATGCAGTCATGACGACTTGCTATCTTATCAACCGAATTCCAACAAGAGTCCTAACGGAATTCTCTCCCTTTGAAGTTTTAAATCACAATAAACCCTTTATCAATCACTTACGACTTCTTGGCTGTTTGTGTTTTGTACTTGTCCCAGGTACTCATAGGGACAAAACTAGAAGCCAAAAGCACAAGATGTGTATTCATAGGCTATTCTACCACTCAAAAGGGGTATAAGTGCTATTACCCCATCCGGAAGTGAACCATGGTATCAAGAGACATGAAGTTCATAGAAAATCATCGTTAATTTGACATGAAGCAAAATTGGGATAGTGTTAAAGACCTAGAGTGTTCTCCTTCAGATAGAGCCGCCGACTTATTGTGCTTGCTCAATCATCAAGGAAATCCGGCTCCAAGAGACTCTCATCAAGAGCAACCAGATCATTACCCACAAGAAGGACCAAATTCTGAAAATAACAGTGAAGAAGAAACAAAAAACTTGGATAATGGTAATCAAGACCAAGCTCATCATGAAAAAGTAGAAAGAGGAGGAATGGAGCCAATGGTTAGTCACGACCATGAGAGTAAATAAATTAGTGCTCCTCAGCTTTCTACATGCCATCTTTCACTTAGAATCTTGTATCGGTTAAGAGAGCCACTACTGATCTTGATGCTTATGCTATCTTTGGGCCTAATAGTTTCCATTATCAGGATATTAAGACCGGAAAGGTTTTTAGAGAAGGAAACACAAAATGAGACCAATACATCTTAGAAGATTCTTCAAACGATCCAACTTTATCAAGTTTTAATTCATGCTTAGCGAGTAGTTCTAATGCAATAAGGCACGCTAGATTGGGACATCCTCACTCGCGTACCTTGGAAATAATGTTGCCTAATATTTCGTTTAATAACTCGGTTTGTGAGGCTTGTATTTTAGGAAAACATTGTAAAAATGTATTTCTTAAGTCCTCTACCATATATGAAAAATGTTTTGATTTGGTTCACACGGATGTATGGACTTCCCCTTGTTTATCAAGAGATAATAATAAGTACTTTGTGACATTTATTGATGAAAATTCGAAATACACTTTGATCACCTTAATGCCATATAAAGATAGAGTCTTTGACGCTTTCATTAATTTTTAGAACAACCTTACTAATGAATTCAAAACAAATGTTAAGGTACATCGAACGGATAATGGACGGGAATATAGAAGCCACAAATTCAAAGAACACCTAGCTAAGCATGGAATAATCCACCAAACGAGCTGCCCATACACACCTCAACAAGATGGTGTAGCTGAAAGAAAGAATAGACATCTCATGGAAGTAGTTAGAGCTATGATGTTTCATTCTAACCAACCAAGAAACTTATGGGGAGATGCAGTCATGACGACTTGCTATCTTATCAACCGAATTCCAACAAGAGTCCTAACGGACTTCTCTCCCTTTGATGTTTTAAATCACAATAAACCCTTTATCAATCACTGACGAGTTCTTGGCTGTTTGTGTTTTGTATTTGTCCCAGGTACTCATAGGGACAAAACTAGAAGCCAAAAGCACAAGATGTGTATTCATAGGCTATTCTACCACTCAAAAGGGGTATAAGTGCTATTACCCCATCCGGAAGTGAACCATGGTATCAAGAGACATGAAGTTCATAGAAAACCATCGTTAATTTGACAAGAAGCAAAATTGGGATAGTGTTAAAGACCTAGAGCGTTCTCCTTAAGATAGAGCCGCCGGCTTATTGTGCTTGCTCAATCATCTAGGAAATCCGGCTCCAAGAGACTCTCATCAAGAGCAACCAGATCATTACCCACAAGAAGGACCAAATTCTGAAAATAACAGTGAAGAAGAAACAAAAAACTTGGATAATGGTAATCAAGACCAAGCTCATCATGAAGAAGTAGAAATAGAAGGAATGGAGCCAATGGTTAGTCACGACCATGAGAGTAAATAAATTAGTGCTCCTCAGCTTTCTACATGCCATCTTTCACTTCGAATCTTGTATCGGTTAAGAGAGCCACTA
This sequence comes from Cardamine chenopodiifolia, assembly GCA_963922655.1. Taxonomy (NCBI): domain Eukaryota; kingdom Viridiplantae; phylum Streptophyta; class Magnoliopsida; order Brassicales; family Brassicaceae; genus Cardamine; species Cardamine chenopodiifolia. The sequence continues at coordinate 6,660,952 of OZ000479.1, forward strand.
CTGATCTTGATGCTTATGCTATCTTTGGGCCTAATAGTTTCCATTATCAGGATATTAAGACCGGAAAGGTTTTTAGAGAAGGAAACACAAAATGAGACCTATACATCTTAGAAGATTCTTGAAACGATCCTACTTTATCAAGTTTTAATTCATGCTTAGCGAGTAGTTCTAATGCAATATGGCACGCTAGATTAGGACATCCTCACTCGCATGCCTTGGAAATAATGTTGCCTATTATTTCGTTTAATAATTCGGTTTGTGAGTCTTGTATTTTAGGAAAACATTGTAAAAATGTATTTCCTAAGTCCTCTACCATATATGAAAAATGTTTTGATTTGGTTCACACGGATGTATGGACTTCCCCATGTTTATCAAGAGATAATAATAAGTACTTTGTGACATTTATTGATGAAAATTCGAAATACACTTTGATCACCTTAATGTCATCTAAAGATAGAGTATTTGACGCTTTCATTAATTTTTAGAATAACCTTACTAATGAATTCAAAACAAATGTTAAGTTACATCAAACGGATAATGGAGGGGAATATACAAGCCACAAATTCAAAGAACACCTAGCTAAGCATGGAATAATCCACCAAACGAGCTGCCCATACACACCTCAAGAAAACAGTGTAGCTGAAAGAAAGAATAGGCATCTCATGGAAGTAGCTAGAGCTATGATGTTTCATTCTAACCAACCAAGAAACTTATGGGGAGATGCAGTCATGACGACTTGCTATCTTATCAACCGAATTCCAACAAGAGTCCTAACGGACTTCTCTCCCTTTGAAGTTTTAAATCACAATAAACCCTTTATCAATCACTTACGAGTTCTTGGGTGTTTGTGTTTTGTATTTGTCCTAGGTACTCATAGGGACAAAAGTAGAAGCCAAAAGCACAAGATGTGTATTCATAGGCTATTCTACCACTCAAAAGGGGTATAAGTGCTATGACCCCATCCGGAAGTGAACCATGGAAACAAGAGACATGAAGTTCATAGAAAACCATCATTACTTTGACAAGAAGCAAAATTGGGATAGTGTTAAAGACCTAGAGCGTTCTCCTTAAGATAGAGCCGCCGGCTTATTGTGCTTACTCAATCATCTAGGAAATCCGGCTCCAAGAGACTCTCATCAAGAGCAACCAGATCATTACCCACAAGAAGGACCAAATTCTGAAAATAACAGTGAAGAAGAAACAAAAAACTTGGATAATGGTAATCAAGACCAAGCTCATCATGAAGAAGTAGAAATAGAAGGAATGGAGCCAATGGTTAGTCACGACCATGAGAGTAAATAAATTAGTGCTCCTCAGCTTTCTACATGCCATCTTTCACTTCGAATCTTGTATCAGTTAAGAGAGCCACTACTGATCTTGATGCATATGCTATCTTTGGGCCTAATAGTTTCCATTATCAGGATATTAAGACCGGAAAGGTTTTTAGAGAAGGAAACACAAAATGAGACCTATACATCTTAGAAGATTCTACAAACGATCCTACTTTATCAAGTTTTAATTCATCCTTAGCGAGTAGTTCTAATGCAATATGGCACCCTAGATTGGGACATCCTCACTCGCATGCCTTGGAAATAATGTTGCCTTATATTTCGTTTAATAACTCGGTTTGTGAGGCTTGTAATTTAGGAAAACATTGTAAAAATGTATTTCCTAAGTCCTCTACCATATATGAAAAAGGTTTTGATTTGGTTCACAGGGATGTATGGACTTCCCCATGTTTATCAAGAGATAATAATAAGTACTTTGTGACATTTATTGATGAAAAATTCGAAATACACTTTGATCACCTTAATGTCATCTAAAGATAGAGTATTTGACGCTTTCATTAATTTTTAGAACTACATTACTAATGAATTCAAAACAAATGTTAAGGTACATCAATCGGATAATGGAGGGGAATATACAAGCCACAAATTCAAAGAACACCTAGCTAAGCATGGAATAATCCACCAAACGAGCTGCCCATACACACCTCAAGAAAACAGTGTAGCTGAAAGAAAGAATAGGCATCTCATGGAAGTAGCTAGAGGTATGATTTCCTATTCCAACCTACCAAGAAACTTCTGGGGAGATGCAGTCATGACGGCGTGCTATCTTAACAACCGAATTCCAAAAAAAACCTAAAGGACTTCTCTCCCTTTGAAGTTTTAAATCAAAATAAACCCTTTATCAATCACTTACGAGTTCTTGGGTGTTTGTGTTTTGTATTTGTCCCAGGTACTCAGAGGGACAAAACTAGAAGTCAAAAGCACAAGATGTGTATTCATAGGCTATTCTACCACTCAAAAAGGAGTATAAGTGCTATGACCCCATCCGGAAGTCAACCCTAGTTTCAAGAGACAGGAAGTTCATAGAAAACCAAGGTTACTTTGACAAGAAGCAAAATTTGGATAGTGTTAAAGACCTAGCCCGTTCTCCTTTAGATAGTGCCGCCAGCTTAGTGTTCTTACTCAATCATCTGGGAAACCCGGCTCCAAGAGACTCTCATCAGGAGCAACCAGATCATCAGCCACAAGAAGGACCAAATTCTGAAAATAACAGTCAAGTAGAAATAAAAAAACTTAAATACTGGTAATCAAGACCAAGCTCATCATGAAGAAGGAGCAATAGGACGAATGGAGCCAATGGTTAGTCACGACCATGAGAGTGAAGAAATTAGTGCTCCTCAGCTTTCTACATGCCATCTTTCACTTAGAATCTTGTATCAGTTAAGAGAGCCACTACTGATCTTGATGCTTATGCTATCTTTGGGCCTAATAGATTTCATTATGAGGATATTAAGACCGGAAAGGTTTTTAGAGAAGGAAACACAAAATGAGACCTATACATCTTAGAAGATTCTTCAAACGATCCTACTTTATCAAGTTTTAATTCATGCTTAGCGAGTAGTTCTAATGCAATATGGCACGCTAGATTAGGACATCCTCACTAGCGTGCCTTGGAAATATTGTTGCCTATTATTTCGTTTAATAACTCGGTTTGTGAGTCTTGTATTTTAGGAAAACATTGTAAAAATGTATTTCCTAAGTCCTCTACCATATATGAAAAATGTTTTGATTTGGTTCACACGGATGTATGTACTTCCCCATGTTTATCAAGAGATAATAATAAGTACTTTGTGACATTTATTGATGAAAATTCGAAATACACTTTGATCACCTTAATGTCATCTAAAGATAGAGTATTTGACGCTTTCATTAATTTTTAGAACAACCTTACTAATGAATTCAAAACAAATGTTAAGGTACATCGAACGGATAATGGAGGGGAATATAGAAGCCACAAATTCAAAGAACACCTAGCTAAGCATGGAATAATCCACCAAACGAGCTGCCCATACACACCTCAACAAGATGGTGTAGCTGAAAGAAAGAATAGACATCTCATGGAAGTAGCTAGAGCTATGATGTTTCATTCTAACCAACCAAGAAACTTCTGGGGAGATGCAGTCATGACGACTTGCTATCTTATCAACCGAATTCCAACAAGAGTCCTAACGGAATTCTCTCCCTTTGAAGTTTTAAATCACAATAAACCCTTTATCAATCACTTACAACTTCTTGGCTGTTTGTGTTTTGTACTTGTCCCAGGTACTCATAGGGACAAAACTAGAAGCCAAAAGCACAAGATGTGTATTCATAGGCTATTCTACCACTCAAAAGGGGTATAAGTGCTATGACCCCATCCGGAAGTGAACCATGGTATCAAGAGACATGAAGTTCATAGAAAATCATCGTTAATTTGACATGAAGCAAAATTGGGATAGTGTTAAAGACCTAGAGTGTTCTCCTTCAGATAGAGCCGCCGACTTATTGTGCTGCTCAATCATCAAGGAAATCCGGCTCCAAGAGACTCTCATCAAGAGCAACCAGATCATTACCCACAAGAAGGACCAAATTCTGAAAATAACAGTGAAGAAGAAACAAAAAACTTGGATAATGGTAATCAAGACCAAGCTCATCATGAAAAAGTAGAAAGAGGAGAAATGGAGCCAATGGTTAGTCACGACCATGAGAGTAAATAAATTAGTGCTCCTCAGCTTTCTACATGCCATCTTTCACTTAGAATCTTGTATCGGTTAAGAGAGCCACTACTGATCTTGATGCTTATGCTATCTTTGGGCCTAATAGTTTCCATTATAAGGATATTAAGACCGGAAAGGTTTTTAGAGAAGGAAACACAAAATGAGACCAATACATCTTAGAAGATTCTTCAAACGATCCAACTTTATCAAGTTTTAATTCATGCTTAGCGAGTAGTTCTAATGCAATAAGGCACGCTAGATTGGGACATCCTCACTCGCGTACCTTGGAAATAATGTTGCCTAATATTTCGTTTAATAACTCGGTTTGTGAGGCTTGTATTTTAGGAAAACATTGTAAAAATGTATTTCTTAAGTCCTCTACCATATATGAAAAATGTTTTGATTTGGTTCACACGGATGTATGGACTTCCCCATGTTTATCAAGAGATAATAATAAGTACTTTGTGACATTTATTGATGAAAATTCGAAATACACTTTGATCACCTTAATGCCATCTAAAGATAGAGTCTTTGACGCTTTCATTAATTTTTAGAACAACCTTACTAATGAATTCAAAACAAATGTTAAGGTACATCGAACGGATAATGGACGGGAATATAGAAGCCACAAATTCAAAGAACACCTAGCTAAGCATGGAATAATCCACCAAACGAGCTGCCCATACACACCTCAACAAGATGGTGTAGCTGAAAGAAAGAATAGACATCTCATGGAAGTAGCTAGAGCTATGATGTTTCATTCTAACCAACCAAGAAACTTATGGGGAGATGCAGTCATGACGACTTGCTATCTTATCAACCGAATTCCAACAAGAGTCCTAACGGACTTCTCTCCCTTTGAAGTTTTAAATCACAATAAACCCTTTATCAATCACTTACGAGTTCTTGGGTGTTTGTGTTTTGTATTTGTCCCAGGTACTCATAGGGACAAAACTAGAAGCCAAAAGCACAAGATGTGTATTCATAGGCTATTCTACCACTCAAAAGGGGTATAAGTGCTATGACCCCATCCGGAAGTGAACCATGGTATCAAGAGACATGAAGTTCATAGAAAACCATTGTTAATTTGACAAGAAGCAAAATTGGGATAGTGTTAAAGACCTAGAGCGTTCTCCTTAAGATAGAGCCGCCGGCTTATTGTGCTTGCTCAATCATCTAGGAAATCCGGCTCCAAGAGACTCTCATCAAGAGCAACCAGATCATTACCCACAAGAAGGACCAAATTCTGAAAATAACAGTGAAGAAGAAACAAAAAACTTGGATAATGGTAATCAAGACCAAGCTCATCATGAAGAAGTAGAAATAGAAGGAATGGAGCCAATGCTTAGTCACGACCATGAGAGTAAATAAATTAGTGCTCCTCAGCTTTCTACATGCCATCTTTCACTTCGAATCTTGTATCGGTTAAGAGAGCCACTACTGATCTTGATGCTTATGCTATCTTTGGGCCTAATAGTTTCCATTATCAGGATATTAAGACCGGAAAGGTTTTTAGAGAAGGAAACACAAAATGAGACCTATACATCTTAGAAGATTCTTGAAACGATCCTACTTTATCAAGTTTTAATTCATGCTTAGCGAGTAGTTCTAATGCAATAAGACACGCTAGATTGGGACATCCTCACTCGCGTACCTTGGAAATAATGTTGCCTAATATTTCGTTTAATAACTCGGTTTGTGAAGCTTGTATTTTAGGAAAACATTGTAAAAATGTATTTCTTAAGTCCTCTACCATATATGAAAAATGTTTTGATTTGGTTCACAGGGATGTATGGACTTCCCCATGTTTATCAAGAGATAATAATAAGTACTTTGTCACATTTATTGATGAAAATTCGAAATACACTTTGATCACCTTAATGTCATCTAAAGAAAAAGTATTTGACGCTTTCATTAATTTTTAGAACTACATTACTAATGAATTCAAAACAAATGTTAAGTTACATCAAACGGATAATGGAGGGGAATATACAAGCCACAAATTCAAAGAACACCTAGCTAAGCATGGAATAATCCACCAAACGAGCTGCCCATACACACCTCAAGAAAACAGTGTAGCTGAAAGAAAGAATAGGCATCTCATGGAAGTAGCTAGAGCTATGATGTTTCATTCTAACCAACCAAGAAACTTATGGGGAGATGCAGTCATGACGACTTGCTATCTTATCAACCGAATTCCAACAAGAGTCCTAACGGACTTCTCTCCCTTTGAAGTTTTAAATCACAATAAACCCTTTATCAATCACTTACGAGTTCTTGGGTGTTTGTGTTTTGTATTTGTCCCAGGTACTCATAGGGACAAAACTAGAAGCCAAAAGCACAAGATGTGTATTCATAGGCTATTCTACCACTCAAAAGGGGTATAAGTGCTATGACCCCATCCGGAAGTGAACCATGGTATCAAGAGACATGAAGTTCATAGAAAACCATCGTTAATTTGACAAGAAGCAAAATTGGGATAGTGTTAAAGACCTAGAGCGTTCTCCTTAAGATAGAGCCGCCGGCTTATTGTGCTTGCTCAATCATCTAGGAAATCCGGCTCCAAGAGACTCTCATCAAGAGCAACCAGATCATTACCCACAAGAAGGACCAAATTCTGAAAATAACAGTGAAGAAGAAACAAAAAACTTGGATAATGGTAATCAAGACCAAGCTCATCATGAAGAAGTAGAAATAGAAGGAATGGAGCCAATGGTTAGTCACGACCATGAGAGTAAATAAATTAGTGCTCCTCAGCTTTCTACATGCCATCTTTCACTTCGAATCTTGTATCAGTTAAGAGAGCCACTACTGATCTTGATGCATATGCTATCTTTGGGCCTAATAGTTTCCATTATCAGGATATTAAGACCGGAAAGGTTTTTAGAGAAGGAAACACAAAATGAGACCTATACATCTTAGAAGATTCTACAAACGATCCTACTTTATCAAGTTTTAATTCATCCTTAGCGAGTAGTTCTAATGCAATATGGCACCCTAGATTGGGACATCCTCACTCGCGTGCCTTGGAAATAATGTTGCCTTATATTTCGTTTAATAACTCGGTTTGTGAGGCTTGTAATTTAGGAAAACATTGTAAAAATGTATTTCCTAAGTCCTCTACCATATATGAAAAAGGTTTTGATTTGGTTCACAGGGATGTATGGACTTCCCCATGTTTATCAAGAGATAATAATAAGTACTTTGTGACATTTATTGATGAAAAATTCGAAATACACTTTGATCACCTTAATGTCATCTAAAGATAGAGTATTTGACGCTTTCATTAATTTTTAGAACTACATTACTAATGAATTCAAAACAAATGTTAAGGTACATCAATCGGATAATGGAGGGGAATATACAAGCCACAAATTCAAAGAACACCTAGCTAAGCATGGAATAATCCACCAAACGAGCTGCCCATACACACCTCAAGAAAACAGTGTAGCTGAAAGAAAGAATAGGCATCTCATGGAAGTAGCTAGAGGTATGATTTCCTATTCCAACCTACCAAGAAACTTCTGGGGAGATGCAGTCATGACGGCGTGCTATCTTAACAACCGAATTCCAAAAAAAACCTAAAGGACTTCTCTCCCTTTGAAGTTTTAAATCAAAATAAACCCTTTATCAATCACTTACGAGTTCTTGGGTGTTTGTGTTTTGTATTTGTCCCAGGTACTCAGAGGGACAAAACTAGAAGTCAAAAGCACAAGATGTGTATTCATAGGCTATTCTACCACTCAAAAAGGAGTATAAGTGCTATGACCCCATCCGGAAGTCAACCCTAGTTTCAAGAGACAGGAAGTTCATAGAAAACCAAGGTTACTTTGACAAGAAGCAAAATTTGGATAGTGTTAAAGACCTAGCCCGTTCTCCTTTAGATAGTGCCGCCAGCTTAGTGTTCTTACTCAATCATCTAGGAAACCCGGCTCCAAGAGACTCTCATCAAGAGCAACCAGATCATCAGCCACAAGAAGGACCAAATTCTGAAAATAACAGTCAAGTAGAAATAAAAAAACTTAAATACTGGTAATCAAGACCAAGCTCATCATGAAGAAGGAGCAATAGGACGAATGGAGCCAATGGTTAGTCACGACCATGAGAGTGAAGAAATTAGTGCTCCTCAGCTTTCTACATGCCATCTTTCACTTAGAATCTTGTATCAGTTAAGAGAGCCACTACTGATCTTGATGCTTATGCTATCTTTGGGCCTAATAGATTTCATTATGAGGATATTAAGACCGGAAAGGTTTTTAGAGAAGGAAACACAAAATGAGACCTATACATCTTAGAAGATTCTTCAAACGATCCTACTTTATCAAGTTTTAATTCATGCTTAGCGAGTAGTTCTAATGCAATATGGCACGCTAGATTAGGACATCCTCACTAGCGTGCCTTGGAAATATTGTTGCCTATTATTTCGTTTAATAACTCGGTTTGTGAGTCTTGTATTTTAGGAAAACATTGTAAAAATGTATTTCCTAAGTCCTCTACCATATATGAAAAATGTTTTGATTTGGTTCACACGGATGTATGTACTTCCCCATGTTTATCAAGAGATAATAATAAGTACTTTGTGACATTTATTGATGAAAATTCGAAATACACTTTGATCACCTTAATGTCATCTAAAGATAGAGTATTTGACGCTTTCATTAATTTTTAGAACAACCTTACTAATGAATTCAAAACAAATGTTAAGGTACATCGAACGGATAATGGAGGGGAATATAGAAGCCACAAATTCAAAGAACACCTAGCTAAGCATGGAATAATCCACCAAACGAGCTGCCCATACACACCTCAACAAGATGGTGTAGCTGAAAGAAAGAATAGACATCTCATGGAAGTAGCTAGAGCTATGATGTTTCATTCTAACCAACCAAGAAACTTCTGGGGAGATGCAGTCATGACGACTTGCTATCTTATCAACCGAATTCCAACAAGAGTCCTAACGGAATTCTCTCCCTTTGAAGTTTTAAATCACAATAAACCCTTTATCAATCACTTACGACTTCTTGGCTGTTTGTGTTTTGTACTTGTCCCAGGTACTCATAGGGACAAAACTAGAAGCCAAAAGCACAAGATGTGTATTCATAGGCTATTCTACCACTCAAAAGGGGTATAAGTGCTATGACCCCATCCGGAAGTGAACCATGGTATCAAGAGACATGAAGTTCATAGAAAATCATCGTTAATTTGACATGAAGCAAAATTGGGATAGTGTTAAAGACCTAGAGTGTTCTCCTTCAGATAGAGCCACCGACTTATTGTGCTTGCTCAATCATCAAGGAAATCCGGCTCCAAGAGACTCTCATCAAGAGCAACCAGATCATTACCCACAAGAAGGACCAAATTCTGAAAATAACAGTGAAGAAGAAACAAAAAACTTGGATAATGGTAATCAAGACCAAGCTCATCATGAAAAAGTAGAAAGAGGAGGAATGGAGCCAATGGTTAGTCACGACCATGAGAGTAAATAAATTAGTGCTCCTCAGCTTTCTACATGCCATCTTTCACTTAGAATCTTGTATCGGTTAAGAGAGCCACTACTGATCTTGATGCTTATGCTATCTTTGGGCCTAATAGTTTCCATTATCAGGATATTAAGACCGGAAAGGTTTTTAGAGAAGGAAACACAAAATGAGACCAATACATCTTAGAAGATTCTTCAAACGATCCAACTTTATCAAGTTTTAATTCATGCTTAGCGAGTAGTTCTAATGCAATAAGGCACGCTAGATTGGGACATCCTCACTCACGTACCTTGGAAATAATGTTGCCTAATATTTCGTTTAATAACTCGGTTTGTGAGGCTTGTATTTTAGGAAAACATTGTAAAAATGTATTTCTTAAGTCCTCTACCATATATGAAAAATGTTTTGATTTGGTTCACACGGATGTATGGACTTCCCCATGTTTATCAAGAGATAATAATAAGTACTTTGTGACATTTATTGATGAAAATTCGAAATACACTTTGATCACCTTAATGCCATCTAAAGATAGAGTATTTGACGCTTTCATTAATTTTTAGAACAACCTTACTAATGAATTCAAAACAAATGTTAAGGTACATCGAACGGATAAAGGACGGGAATATAGAAGCCACAAATTCAAAGAACACCTAGCTAAGCATGGAATAATCCACCAAACGAGCTGCCCATACACACCTCAACAAGATGGTGTAGATGAAAGAAAGAATAGACATCTCATGGAAGTAGCTAGAGCTATGATGTTTCATTCTAACCAACCAAGAAACTTATGGGGAGATGCAGTCATGACGACTTGCTATCTTATCAACCGAATTCCAACAAGAGTCCTAACGGACTTCTCTCCCTTTGAAGTTTTAAATCACAATAAACCCTTTATCAATCACTTACGAGTTCTTGGGTGTTTGTGTTTTGTATTTGTCCCAGGTACTCATAGGGACAAAACTAGAAGCCAAAAGCACAAGATGTGTATTCATAGGCTATTCTACCACTCAAAAGGGGTATAAGTGCTATGACCCCATCCGGAAGTGAACCATGGTATCAAGAGACATGAAGTTCATAGAAAACCATCGTTAATTTGACAAGAAGCAAAATTGGGATAGTGTTAAAGACCTAGAGCGTTCTCCTTAAGATAGAGCCGCCGGCTTATTGTGCTTGCTCAATCATCTAGGAAATCCGGCTCCAAGAGACTCTCATCAAGAGCAACCAGATCATTACCCACAAGAAGGACCAAATTCTGAAAATAACAGTGAAGAAGAAACAAAAAACTTGGATAATGGTAATCAAGACCAAGCTCATCATGAAGAAGTAGAAATAGAAGGAATGGAGCCAATGGTTAGTCACGACCATGAGAGTAAATAAATTAGTGCTCCTCAGCTTTCTACATGCCATCTTTCACTTCGAATCTTGTATCAGTTAAGAGAGCCACTACTGATCTTGATGCATATGCTATCTTTGGGCCTAATAGTTTCCATTATCAGGATATTAAGACCGGAAAGGTTTTTAGAGAAGGAAACACAAAATGAGACCTATACATCTTAGAAGATTCTACAAACGATCCTAGTTTATCAAGTTTTAATTCATCCTTAGCGAGTAGTTCTAATGCAATATGGCACCCTAGATTGGGACATCCTCACTCGCGTGCCTTGGAAATAATGTTGCCTTATATTTCGTTTAATAACTCGGTTTGTGAGGCTTGTAATTTAGGAAAACATTGTAAAAATGTATTTCCTAAGTCCTCTACCATATATGAAAAAGGTTTTGATTTGGTTCACAGGGATGTATGGACTTCCCCATGTTTATCAAGAGATAATAATAAGTACTTTGTGACATTTATTGATGAAAAATTCGAAATACACTTTGATCACCTTAATGTCATCTAAAGATAGAGTATTTGACGCTTTCATTAATTTTTAGAACTACATTACTAATGAATTCAAAACAAATGTTAAGGTACATCAATCGGATAATGGAGGGGAATATACAAGCCACAAATTCAAAGAACACCTAGCTAAGCATGGAATAATCCACCAAACGAGCTGCCCATACACACCTCAAGAAAACAGTGTAGCTGAAAGAAAGAATAGGCATCTCATGGAAGTAGCTAGAGGTATGATTTCCTATTCCAACCTACCAAGAAACTTCTGGGGAGATGCAGTCATGACGGCGTGCTATCTTAACAACCGAATTCCAAAAAAAACCTAAAGGACTTCTCTCCCTTTGAAGTTTTAAATCAAAATAAACCCTTTATCAATCACTTACGAGTTCTTGGGTGTTTGTGTTTTGTATTTGTCCCAGGTACTCAGAGGGACAAAACTAGAAGTCAAAAGCACAAGATGTGTATTCATAGGCTATTCTACCACTCAAAAAGGAGTATAAGTGCTATGACCCCATCCGGAAGTCAACCCTAGTTTCAAGAGACAGGAAGTTCATAGAAAACCAAGGTTACTTTGACAAGAAGCAAAATTTGGATAGTGTTAAAGACCTAGCCCGTTCTCCTTTAGATAGTGCCGCCAGCTTAGTGTTCTTACTCAATCATCTAGGAAACCCGGCTCCAAGAGACTCTCATCAAGAGCAACCAGATCATCAGCCACAAGAAGGACCAAATTCTGAAAATAACAGTCAAGTAGAAATAAAAAAACTTAAATACTGGTAATCAAGACCAAGCTCATCATGAAGAAGGAGCAATAGGACGAATGGAGCCAATGGTTAGTCACGACCATGAGAGTGAAGAAATTAGTGCTCCTCAGCTTTCTACATGCCATCTTTCACTTAGAATCTTGTATCAGTTAAGAGAGCCACTACTGATCTTGATGCTTATGCTATCTTTGGGCCTAATAGATTTCATTATGAGGATATTAAGACCGGAAAGGTTTTTAGAGAAGGAAACACAAAATGAGACCTATACATCTTAGAAGATTCTTCAAACGATCCTACTTTATCAAGTTTTAATTCATGCTTAGCGAGTAGTTCTAATGCAATATGGCACGCTAGATTAGGACATCCTCACTAGCGTGCCTTGGAAATATTGTTGCCTATTATTTCGTTTAATAACTCGGTTTGTGAGTCTTGTATTTTAGGAAAACATTGTAAAAATGTATTTCCTAAGTCCTCTACCATATATGAAAAATGTTTTGATTTGGTTCACACGGATGTATGTACTTCCCCATGTTTATCAAGAGATAATAATAAGTACTTTGTGACATTTATTGATGAAAATTCGAAATACACTTTGATCACCTTAATGTCATCTAAAGATAGAGTATTTGACGCTTTCATTAATTTTTAGAACAACCTTACTAATGAATTCAAAACAAATGTTAAGGTACATCGAACGGATAATGGAGGGGAATATAGAAGCCACAAATTCAAAGAACACCTAGCTAAGCATGGAATAATCCACCAAACGAGCTGCCCATACACACCTCAACAAGATGGTGTAGCTGAAAGAAAGAATAGACATCTCATGGAAGTAGCTAGAGCTATGATGTTTCATTCTAACCAACCAAGAAACTTCTGGGGAGATGCAGTCATGACGACTTGCTATCTTATCAACCGAATTCCAACAAGAGTCCTAACGGAATTCTCTCCCTTTGAAGTTTTAAATCACAATAAACCCTTTATCAATCACTTACGACTTCTTGGCTGTTTGTGTTTTGTACTTGTCCCAGGTACTCATAGGGACAAAACTAGAAGCCAAAAGCACAAGATGTGTATTCATAGGCTATTCTACCACTCAAAAGGGGTATAAGTGCTATGACCCCATCCGGAAGTGAACCATGGTATCAAGAGACATGAAGTTCATAGAAAATCATCGTTAATTTGACATGAAGCAAAATTGGGATAGTGTTAAAGACCTAGAGTGTTCTCCTTCAGATAGAGCCGCCGACTTATTGTGCTTGTTCAATCATCAAGGAAATCCGGCTCCAAGAGACTCTCATCAAGAGCAACCAGATCATTACCCACAAGAAGGACCAAATTCTGAAAATAACAGTGAAGAAGAAACAAAAAACTTGGATAATGGTAATCAAGACCAAGCTCATCATGAAAAAGTAGAAAGAGGAGGAATGGAGCCAATGGTTAGTCACGACCATGAGAGTAAATAAATTAGTGCTCCTCAGCTTTCTACATGCCATCTTTCACTTAGAATCTTGTATCGGTTAAGAGAGCCACTACTGATCTTGATGCTTATGCTATCTTTGGGCCTAATAGTTTCCATTATCAGGATATTAAGACCGGAAAGGTTTTTAGAGAAGGAAACACAAAATGAGACCAATACATCTTAGAAGATTCTTCAAACGATCCAACTTTATCAAGTTTTAATTCATGCTTAGCGAGTAGTTCTAATGCAATAAGGCACGCTAGATTGGGACATCCTCACTCGCGTACCTTGGAAATAATGTTGCCTAATATTTCATTTAATAACTCGGTTTGTGAGGCTTGTATTTTAGGAAAACATTGTAAAAATGTATTTCTTAAGTCCTCTACCATATATGAAAAATGTTTTGATTTGGTTCACACGGATGTATGGACTTCCCCATGTTTATCAAGAGATAATAATAAGTACTTTGTGACATTTATTGATGAAAATTCGAAATACACTTTGATCACCTTAATGCCATCTAAAGATAGAGTATTTGACGCTTTCATTAATTTTTAGAACAACCTTACTAATGAATTCAAAACAAATGTTAAGGTACATCGAACGGATAAAGGACGGGAATATAGAAGCCACAAATTCAAAGAACACCTAGCTAAGCATGGAATAATCCACCAAACGAGCTGCCCATACACACCTCAACAAGATGGTGTAGCTGAAAGAAAGAATAGACATCTCATGGAAGTAGCTAGAGCTATGATGTTTCATTCTAACCAACCAAGAAACTTATGGGGAGATGCAGTCATGACGACTTGCTATCTTATCAACCGAATTCCAACAAGAGTCCTAACGGACTTCTCTCCCTTTGAAGTTTTAAATCACAATAAACCCTTTATCAATCACTTACGAGTTCTTGGGTGTTTGTGTTTTGTATTTGTCCCAGGTACTCATAGGGACAAAACTAGAAGCCAAAAGCACAAGATGTGTATTCATAGGCTATTCTACCACTCAAAAGGGGTATAAGTGCTATGACCCCATCCGGAAGTGAACCATGGTATCAAGAGACATGAAGTTCATAGAAAACCATCGTTAATTTGACAAGAAGCAAAATTGGGATAGTGTTAAAGACCTAGAGCGTTCTCCTTAAGATAGAGCCGCCGGCTTATTGTGCTTGCTCAATCATCTTGGAAATCCGGCTCCAAGAGACTCTCATCAAGAGCAACCAGATCATTACCCACAAGAAGGACCAAATTCTGAAAATAACAGTGAAGAAGAAACAAAAAACTTGGATAATGGTAATCAAGACCAAGCTCATCATGAAGAAGTAGAAATAGAAGGAATGGAGCCAATGGTTAGTCACGACCATGAGAGTAAATAAATTAGTGCTCCTCAGCTTTCTACATGCCATCTTTCACTTCGAATCTTGTATCAGTTAAGAGAGCCACTACTGATCTTGATGCATATGCTATCTTTGGGCCTAATAGTTTCCATTATCAGGATATTAAGACCGGAAAGGTTTTTAGAGAAGGAAACACAAAATGAGACCTATACATCTTAGAAGATTCTACAAACGATCCTACTTTATCAAGTTTTAATTCATCCTTAGCGAGTAGTTCTAATGCAATATGGCACCCTAGATTGGGACATCCTCACTCGCGTGCCTTGGAAATAATGTTGCCTTATATTTCGTTTAATAACTCGGTTTGTGAGGCTTGTAATTTAGGAAAACATTGTAAAAATGTATTTCCTAAGTCCTCTACCATATATGAAAAAGGTTTTGATTTGGTTCACAGGGATGTATGGACTTCCCCATGTTTATCAAGAGATAATAATAAGTACTTTGTGACATTTATTGATGAAAAATTCGAAATACACTTTGATCACCTTAATGTCATCTAAAGATAGAGTATTTGACGCTTTCATTAATTTTTAGAACTACATTACTAATGAATTCAAAACAAATGTTAAGGTACATCAATCGGATAATGGAGGGGAATATACAAGCCACAAATTCAAAGAACACCTAGCTAAGCATGGAATAATCCACCAAACGAGCTGCCCATACACACCTCAAGAAAACAGTGTAGCTGAAAGAAAGAATAGGCATCTCATGGAAGTAGCTAGAGGTATGATTTCCTATTCCAACCTACCAAGAAACTTCTGGGGAGATGCAGTCATGACGGCGTGCTATCTTAACAACCGAATTCCAAAAAAAACCTAAAGGACTTCTCTCCCTTTGAAGTTTTAAATCAAAATAAACCCTTTATCAATCACTTACGAGTTCTTGGGTGTTTGTGTTTTGTATTTGTCCCAGGTACTCAGAGGGACAAAACTAGAAGTCAAAAGCACAAGATGTGTATTCATAGGCTATTCTACCACTCAAAAAGGAGTATAAGTGCTATGACCCCATCCGGAAGTCAACCCTAGTTTCAAGAGACAGGAAGTTCATAGAAAACCAAGGTTACTTTGACAAGAAGCAAAATTTGGATAGTGTTAAAGACCTAGCCCGTTCTCCTTTAGATAGTGCCGCCAGCTTAGTGTTCTTACTCAATCATCTAGGAAACCCGGCTCCAAGAGACTCTCATCAAGAGCAACCAGATCATCAGCCACAAGAAGGACCAAATTCTGAAAATAACAGTCAAGTAGAAATAAAAAAACTTAAATACTGGTAATCAAGACCAAGCTCATCATGAAGAAGGAGCAATAGGACGAATGGAGCCAATGGTTAGTCACGACCATGAGAGTGAAGAAATTAGTGCTCCTCAGCTTTCTACATGCCATCTTTCACTTAGAATCTTGTATCAGTTAAGAGAGCCACTACTGATCTTGATGCTTATGCTATCTTTGGGCCTAATAGATTTCATTATGAGGATATTAAGACCGGAAAGGTTTTTAGAGAAGGAAACACAAAATGAGACCTATACATCTTAGAAGATTCTTCAAACGATCCTACTTTATCAAGTTTTAATTCATGCTTAGCGAGTAGTTCTAATGCAATATGGCACGCTAGATTAGGACATCCTCACTAGCGTGCCTTGGAAATATTGTTGCCTATTATTTCGTTTAATAACTCGGTTTGTGAGTCTTGTATTTTAGGAAAACATTGTAAAAATGTATTTCCTAAGTCCTCTACCATATATGAAAAATGTTTTGATTTGGTTCACACGGATGTATGTACTTCCCCATGTTTATCAAGAGATAATAATAAGTACTTTGTGACATTTATTGATGAAAATTCGAAATACACTTTGATCACCTTAATGTCATCTAAAGATAGAGTATTTGACGCTTTCATTAATTTTTAGAACAACCTTACTAATGAATTCAAAACAAATGTTAAGGTACATCGAACGGATAATGGAGGGGAATATAGAAGCCACAAATTCAAAGAACACCTAGCTAAGCATGGAATAATCCACCAAACGAGCTGCCCATACACACCTCAACAAGATGGTGTAGCTGAAAGAAAGAATAGACATCTCATGGAAGTAGCTAGAGCTATGATGTTTCATTCTAACCAACCAAGAAACTTCTGGGGAGATGCAGTCATGACGACTTGCTATCTTATCAACCGAATTCCAACAAGAGTCCTAACGGAATTCTCTCCCTTTGAAGTTTTAAATCACAATAAACCCTTTATCAATCACTTACGACTTCTTGGCTGTTTGTGTTTTGTACTTGTCCCAGGTACTCATAGGGACAAAACTAGAAGCCAAAAGCACAAGATGTGTATTCATAGGCTATTCTACCACTCAAAAGGGGTATAAGTGCTATGACCCCATCCGGAAGTGAACCATGGTATCAAGAGACATGAAGTTCATAGAAAATCATCGTTAATTTGACATGAAGCAAAATTGGGATAGTGTTAAAGACCTAGAGTGTTCTCCTTCAGATAGAGCCGCCGACTTATTGTGCTTGTTCAATCATCAAGGAAATCCGGCTCCAAGAGACTCTCATCAAGAGCAACCAGATCATTACCCACAAGAAGGACCAAATTCTGAAAATAACAGTGAAGAAGAAACAAAAAACTTGGATAATGGTAATCAAGACCAAGCTCATCATGAAAAAGTAGAAAGAGGAGGAATGGAGCCAATGGTTAGTCACGACCATGAGAGTAAATAAATTAGTGCTCCTCAGCTTTCTACATGCCATCTTTCACTTAGAATCTTGTATCGGTTAAGAGAGCCACTACTGATCTTGATGCTTATGCTATCTTTGGGCCTAATAGTTTCCATTATCAGGATATTAAGACCGGAAAGGTTTTTAGAGAAGGAAACACAAAATGAGACCAATACATCTTAGAAGATTCTTCAAACGATCCAACTTTATCAAGTTTTAATTCATGCTTAGCGAGTAGTTCTAATGCAATAAGGCACGCTAGATTGGGACATCCTCACTCGCGTACCTTGGAAATAATGTTGCCTAATATTTCATTTAATAACTCGGTTTGTGAGGCTTGTATTTTAGGAAAACATTGTAAAAATGTATTTCTTAAGTCCTCTACCATATATGAAAAATGTTTTGATTTGGTTCACACGGATGTATGGACTTCCCCATGTTTATCAAGAGATAATAATAAGTACTTTGTGACATTTATTGATGAAAATTCGAAATACACTTTGATCACCTTAATGCCATCTAAAGATAGAGTATTTGACGCTTTCATTAATTTTTAGAACAACCTTACTAATGAATTCAAAACAAATGTTAAGGTACATCGAACGGATAAAGGACGGGAATATAGAAGCCACAAATTCAAAGAACACCTAGCTAAGCATGGAATAATCCACCAAACGAGCTGCCCATACACACCTCAACAAGATGGTGTAGCTGAAAGAAAGAATAGACATCTCATGGAAGTAGCTAGAGCTATGATGTTTCATTCTAACCAACCAAGAAACTTATGGGGAGATGCAGTCATGACGACTTGCTATCTTATCAACCGAATTCCAACAAGAGTCCTAACGGACTTCTCTCCCTTTGAAGTTTTAAATCACAATAAACCCTTTATCAATCACTTACGAGTTCTTGGGTGTTTGTGTTTTGTATTTGTCCCAGGTACTCATAGGGACAAAACTAGAAGCCAAAAGCACAAGATGTGTATTCATAGGCTATTCTACCACTCAAAAGGGGTATAAGTGCTATGACCCCATCCGGAAGTGAACCATGGTATCAAGAGACATGAAGTTCATAGAAAACCATCGTTAATTTGACAAGAAGCAAAATTGGGATAGTGTTAAAGACCTAGAGCGTTCTCCTTAAGATAGAGCCGCCGGCTTATTGTGCTTGCTCAATCATCTAGGAAATCCGGCTCCAAGAGACTCTCATCAAGAGCAACCAGATCATTACCCACAAGAAGGACCAAATTCTGAAAATAACAGTGAAGAAGAAACAAAAAACTTGGATAATGGTAATCAAGACCAAGCTCATCATGAAGAAGTAGAAATAGAAGGAATGGAGCCAATGGTTAGTCACGACCATGAGAGTAAATAAATTAGTGCTCCTCAGCTTTCTACATGCCATCTTTCACTTCGAATCTTGTATCAGTTAAGAGAGCCACTACTGATCTTGATGCATATGCTATCTTTGGGCCTAATAGTTTCCATTATCAGGATATTAAGACCGGAAAGGTTTTTAGAGAAGGAAACACAAAATGAGACCTATACATCTTAGAAGATTCTACAAACGATCCTACTTTATCAAGTTTTAATTCATCCTTAGCGAGTAGTTCTAATGCAATATGGCACCCTAGATTGGGACATCCTCACTCGCGTGCCTTGGAAATAATGTTGCCTTATATTTCGTTTAATAACTCGGTTTGTGAGGCTTGTAATTTAGGAAAACATTGTAAAAATGTATTTCCTAAGTCCTCTACCATATATGAAAAAGGTTTTGATTTGGTTCACAGGGATGTATGGACTTCCCCATGTTTATCAAGAGATAATAATAAGTACTTTGTGACATTTATTGATGAAAAATTCGAAATACACTTTGATCACCTTAATGTCATCTAAAGATAGAGTATTTGACGCTTTCATTAATTTTTAGAACTACATTACTAATGAATTCAAAACAAATGTTAAGGTACATCAATCGGATAATGGAGGGGAATATACAAGCCACAAATTCAAAGAACACCTAGCTAAGCATGGAATAATCCACCAAACGAGCTGCCCATACACACCTCAAGAAAACAGTGTAGCTGAAAGAAAGAATAGGCATCTCATGGAAGTAGCTAGAGGTATGATTTCCTATTCCAACCTACCAAGAAACTTCTGGGGAGATGCAGTCATGACGGCGTGCTATCTTAACAACCGAATTCCAAAAAAAACCTAAAGGACTTCTCTCCCTTTGAAGTTTTAAATCAAAATAAACCCTTTATCAATCACTTACGAGTTCTTGGGTGTTTGTGTTTTGTATTTGTCCCAGGTACTCAGAGGGACAAAACTAGAAGTCAAAAGCACAAGATGTGTATTCATAGGCTATTCTACCACTCAAAAAGGAGTATAAGTGCTATGACCCCATCCGGAAGTCAACCCTAGTTTCAAGAGACAGGAAGTTCATAGAAAACCAAGGTTACTTTGACAAGAAGCAAAATTTGGATAGTGTTAAAGACCTAGCCCGTTCTCCTTTAGATAGTGCCGCCAGCTTAGTGTTCTTACTCAATCATCTAGGAAACCCGGCTCCAAGAGACTCTCATCAAGAGCAACCAGATCATCAGCCACAAGAAGGACCAAATTCTGAAAATAACAGTCAAGTAGAAATAAAAAAACTTAAATACTGGTAATCAAGACCAAGCTCATCATGAAGAAGGAGCAATAGGACGAATGGAGCCAATGGTTAGTCACGACCATGAGAGTGAAGAAATTAGTGCTCCTCAGCTTTCTACATGCCATCTTTCACTTAGAATCTTGTATCAGTTAAGAGAGCCACTACTGATCTTGATGCTTATGCTATCTTTGGGCCTAATAGATTTCATTATGAGGATATTAAGACCGGAAAGGTTTTTAGAGAAGGAAACACAAAATGAGACCTATACATCTTAGAAGATTCTTCAAACGATCCTACTTTATCAAGTTTTAATTCATGCTTAGCGAGTAGTTCTAATGCAATATGGCACGCTAGATTAGGACATCCTCACTAGCGTGCCTTGGAAATATTGTTGCCTATTATTTCGTTTAATAACTCGGTTTGTGAGTCTTGTATTTTAGGAAAACATTGTAAAAATGTATTTCCTAAGTCCTCTACCATATATGAAAAATGTTTTGATTTGGTTCACACGGATGTATGTACTTCCCCATGTTTATCAAGAGATAATAATAAGTACTTTGTGACATTTATTGATGAAAATTCGAAATACACTTTGATCACCTTAATGTCATCTAAAGATAGAGTATTTGACGCTTTCATTAATTTTTAGAACAACCTTACTAATGAATTCAAAACAAATGTTAAGGTACATCGAACGGATAATGGAGGGGAATATAGAAGCCACAAATTCAAAGAACACCTAGCTAAGCATGGAATAATCCACCAAACGAGCTGCCCATACACACCTCAACAAGATGGTGTAGCTGAAAGAAAGAATAGACATCTCATGGAAGTAGCTAGAGCTATGATGTTTCATTCTAACCAACCAAGAAACTTCTGGGGAGATGCAGTCATGACGACTTGCTATCTTATCAACCGAATTCCAACAAGAGTCCTAACGGAATTCTCTCCCTTTGAAGTTTTAAATCACAATAAACCCTTTATCAATCACTTACGACTTCTTGGCTGTTTGTGTTTTGTACTTGTCCCAGGTACTCATAGGGACAAAACTAGAAGCCAAAAGCACAAGATGTGTATTCATAGGCTATTCTACCACTCAAAAGGGGTATAAGTGCTATGACCCCATCCGGAAGTGAACCATGGTATCAAGAGACATGAAGTTCATAGAAAATCATCGTTAATTTGACATGAAGCAAAATTGGGATAGTGTTAAAGACCTAGAGTGTTCTCCTTCAGATAGAGCCGCCGACTTATTGTGCTTGTTCAATCATCAAGGAAATCCGGCTCCAAGAGACTCTCATCAAGAGCAACCAGATCATTACCCACAAGAAGGACCAAATTCTGAAAATAACAGTGAAGAAGAAACAAAAAACTTGGATAATGGTAATCAAGACCAAGCTCATCATGAAAAAGTAGAAAGAGGAGGAATGGAGCCAATGGTTAGTCACGACCATGAGAGTAAATAAATTAGTGCTCCTCAGCTTTCTACATGCCATCTTTCACTTAGAATCTTGTATCGGTTAAGAGAGCCACTACTGATCTTGATGCTTATGCTATCTTTGGGCCTAATAGTTTCCATTATCAGGATATTAAGACCGGAAAGGTTTTTAGAGAAGGAAACACAAAATGAGACCAATACATCTTAGAAGATTCTTCAAACGATCCAACTTTATCAAGTTTTAATTCATGCTTAGCGAGTAGTTCTAATGCAATAAGGCACGCTAGATTGGGACATCCTCACTCGCGTACCTTGGAAATAATGTTGCCTAATATTTCATTTAATAACTCGGTTTGTGAGGCTTGTATTTTAGGAAAACATTGTAAAAATGTATTTCTTAAGTCCTCTACCATATATGAAAAATGTTTTGATTTGGTTCACACGGATGTATGGACTTCCCCATGTTTATCAAGAGATAATAATAAGTACTTTGTGACATTTATTGATGAAAATTCGAAATACACTTTGATCACCTTAATGCCATCTAAAGATAGAGTATTTGACGCTTTCATTAATTTTTAGAACAACCTTACTAATGAATTCAAAACAAATGTTAAGGTACATCGAACGGATAAAGGACGGGAATATAGAAGCCACAAATTCAAAGAACACCTAGCTAAGCATGGAATAATCCACCAAACGAGCTGCCCATACACACCTCAACAAGATGGTGTAGCTGAAAGAAAGAATAGACATCTCATGGAAGTAGCTAGAGCTATGATGTTTCATTCTAACCAACCAAGAAACTTATGGGGAGATGCAGTCATGACGACTTGCTATCTTATCAACCGAATTCCAACAAGAGTCCTAACGGACTTCTCTCCCTTTGAAGTTTTAAATCACAATAAACCCTTTATCAATCACTTACGAGTTCTTGGGTGTTTGTGTTTTGTATTTGTCCCAGGTACTCATAGGGACAAAACTAGAAGCCAAAAGCACAAGATGTGTATTCATAGGCTATTCTACCACTCAAAAGGGGTATAAGTGCTATGACCCCATCCGGAAGTGAACCATGGTATCAAGAGACATGAAGTTCATAGAAAACCATCGTTAATTTGACAAGAAGCAAAATTGGGATAGTGTTAAAGACCTAGAGCGTTCTCCTTAAGATAGAGCCGCCGGCTTATTGTGCTTGCTCAATCATCTAGGAAATCCGGCTCCAAGAGACTCTCATCAAGAGCAACCAGATCATTACCCACAAGAAGGACCAAATTCTGAAAATAACAGTGAAGAAGAAACAAAAAACTTGGATAATGGTAATCAAGACCAAGCTCATCATGAAGAAGTAGAAATAGAAGGAATGGAGCCAATGGTTAGTCACGACCATGAGAGTAAATAAATTAGTGCTCCTCAGCTTTCTACATGCCATCTTTCACTTCGAATCTTGTATCAGTTAAGAGAGCCACTACTGATCTTGATGCATATGCTATCTTTGGGCCTAATAGTTTCCATTATCAGGATATTAAGACCGGAAAGGTTTTTAGAGAAGGAAACACAAAATGAGACCTATACATCTTAGAAGATTCTACAAACGATCCTACTTTATCAAGTTTTAATTCATCCTTAGCGAGTAGTTCTAATGCAATATGGCACCCTAGATTGGGACATCCTCACTCGCGTGCCTTGGAAATAATGTTGCCTTATATTTCGTTTAATAACTCGGTTTGTGAGGCTTGTAATTTAGGAAAACATTGTAAAAATGTATTTCCTAAGTCCTCTACCATATATGAAAAAGGTTTTGATTTGGTTCACAGGGATGTATGGACTTCCCCATGTTTATCAAGAGATAATAATAAGTACTTTGTGACATTTATTGATGAAAAATTCGAAATACACTTTGATCACCTTAATGTCATCTAAAGATATAGTATTTGACGCTTTCATTAATTTTTAGAACTACATTACTAATGAATTCAAAACAAATGTTAAGGTACATCAATCGGATAATGGAGGGGAATATACAAGCCACAAATTCAAAGAACACCTAGCTAAGCATGGAATAATCCACCAAACGAGCTGCCCATACACACCTCAAGAAAACAGTGTAGCTGAAAGAAAGAATAGGCATCTCATGGAAGTAGCTAGAGGTATGATTTCCTATTCCAACCTACCAAGAAACTTCTGGGGAGATGCAGTCATGACGGCGTGCTATCTTAACAACCGAATTCCAAAAAAAACCTAAAGGACTTCTCTCCCTTTGAAGTTTTAAATCAAAATAAACCCTTTATCAATCACTTACGAGTTCTTGGGTGTTTGTGTTTTGTATTTGTCCCAGGTACTCAGAGGGACAAAACTAGAAGTCAAAAGCACAAGATGTGTATTCATAGGCTATTCTACCACTCAAAAAGGAGTATAAGTGCTATGACCCCATCCGGAAGTCAACCCTAGTTTCAAGAGACAGGAAGTTCATAGAAAACCAAGGTTACTTTGACAAGAAGCAAAATTTGGATAGTGTTAAAGACCTAGCCCGTTCTCCTTTAGATAGTGCCGCCAGCTTAGTGTTCTTACTCAATCATCTAGGAAACCCGGCTCCAAGAGACTCTCATCAAGAGCAACCAGATCATCAGCCACAAGAAGGACCAAATTCTGAAAATAACAGTCAAGTAGAAATAAAAAAACTTAAATACTGGTAATCAAGACCAAGCTCATCATGAAGAAGGAGCAATAGGACGAATGGAGCCAATGGTTAGTCACGACCATGAGAGTGAAGAAATTAGTGCTCCTCAGCTTTCTACATGCCATCTTTCACTTAGAATCTTGTATCAGTTAAGAGAGCCACTACTGATCTTGATGCTTATGCTATCTTTGGGCCTAATAGATTTCATTATGAGGATATTAAGACCGGAAAGGTTTTTAGAGAAGGAAACACAAAATGAGACCTATACATCTTAGAAGATTCTTCAAACGATCCTACTTTATCAAGTTTTAATTCATGCTTAGCGAGTAGTTCTAATGCAATATGGCACGCTAGATTAGGACATCCTCACTAGCGTGCCTTGGAAATATTGTTGCCTATTATTTCGTTTAATAACTCGGTTTGTGAGTCTTGTATTTTAGGAAAACATTGTAAAAATGTATTTCCTAAGTCCTCTACCATATATGAAAAATGTTTTGATTTGGTTCACACGGATGTATGTACTTCCCCATGTTTATCAAGAGATAATAATAAGTACTTTGTGACATTTATTGATGAAAATTCGAAATACACTTTGATCACCTTAATGTCATCTAAAGATAGAGTATTTGACGCTTTCATTAATTTTTAGAACAACCTTACTAATGAATTCAAAACAAATGTTAAGGTACATCGAACGGATAATGGAGGGGAATATAGAAGCCACAAATTCAAAGAACACCTAGCTAAGCATGGAATAATCCACCAAACGAGCTGCCCATACACACCTCAACAAGATGGTGTAGCTGAAAGAAAGAATAGACATCTCATGGAAGTAGCTAGAGCTATGATGTTTCATTCTAACCAACCAAGAAACTTCTGGGGAGATGCAGTCATGACGACTTGCTATCTTATCAACCGAATTCCAACAAGAGTCCTAACGGAATTCTCTCCCTTTGAAGTTTTAAATCAGAATAAACCCTTTATCAATCACTTACGACTTCTTGGCTGTTTGTGTTTTGTACTTGTCCCAGGTACTCATAGGGACAAAACTAGAAGCCAAAAGCACAAGATGTGTATTCATAGGCTATTCTACCACTCAAAAGGGGTATAAGTGCTATGACCCCATCCGGAAGTGAACCATGGTATCAAGAGACATGAAGTTCATAGAAAATCATCGTTAATTTGACATGAAGCAAAATTGGGATAGTGTTAAAGACCTAGAGTGTTCTCCTTCAGATAGAGCCGCCGACTTATTGTGCTTGTTCAATCATCAAGGAAATCCGGCTCCAAGAGACTCTCATCAAGAGCAACCAGATCATTACCCACAAGAAGGACCAAATTCTGAAAATAACAGTGAAGAAGAAACAAAAAACTTGGATAATGGTAATCAAGACCAAGCTCATCATGAAAAAGTAGAAAGAGGAGGAATGGAGCCAATGGTTAGTCACGACCATGAGAGTAAATAAATTAGTGCTCCTCAGCTTTCTACATGCCATCTTTCACTTAGAATCTTGTATCGGTTAAGAGAGCCACTACTGATCTTGATGCTTATGCTATCTTTGGGCCTAATAGTTTCCATTATCAGGATATTAAGACCGGAAAGGTTTTTAGAGAAGGAAACACAAAATGAGACCAATACATCTTAGAAGATTCTTCAAACGATCCAACTTTATCAAGTTTTAATTCATGCTTAGCGAGTAGTTCTAATGCAATAAGGCACGCTAGATTGGGACATCCTCACTCGCGTACCTTGGAAATAATGTTGCCTAATATTTCATTTAATAACTCGGTTTGTGAGGCTTGTATTTTAGGAAAACATTGTAAAAATGTATTTCTTAAGTCCTCTACCATATATGAAAAATGTTTTGATTTGGTTCACACGGATGTATGGACTTCCCCATGTTTATCAAGAGATAATAATAAGTACTTTGTGACATTTATTGATGAAAATTCGAAATACACTTTGATCACCTTAATGCCATCTAAAGATAGAGTATTTGACGCTTTCATTAATTTTTAGAACAACCTTACTAATGAATTCAAAACAAATGTTAAGGTACATCGAACGGATAAAGGACGGGAATATAGAAGCCACAAATTCAAAGAACACCTAGCTAAGCATGGAATAATCCACCAAACGAGCTGCCCATACACACCTCAACAAGATGGTGTAGCTGAAAGAAAGAATAGACATCTCATGGAAGTAGCTAGAGCTATGATGTTTCATTCTAACCAACCAAGAAACTTATGGGGAGATGCAGTCATGACGACTTGCTATCTTATCAACCGAATTCCAACAAGAGTCCTAACGGACTTCTCTCCCTTTGAAGTTTTAAATCACAATAAACCCTTTATCAATCACTTACGAGTTCTTGGGTGTTTGTGTTTTGTATTTGTCCCAGGTACTCATAGGGACAAAACTAGAAGCCAAAAGCACAAGATGTGTATTCATAGGCTATTCTACCACTCAAAAGGGGTATAAGTGCTATGACCCCATCCGGAAGTGAACCATGGTATCAAGAGACATGAAGTTCATAGAAAACCATCGTTAATTTGACAAGAAGCAAAATTGGGATAGTGTTAAAGACCTAGAGCGTTCTCCTTAAGATAGAGCCGCCGGCTTATTGTGCTTGCTCAATCATCTAGGAAATCCGGCTCCAAGAGACTCTCATCAAGAGCAACCAGATCATTACCCACAAGAAGGACCAAATTCTGAAAATAACAGTGAAGAAGAAACAAAAAACTTGGATAATGGTAATCAAGACCAAGCTCATCATGAAGAAGTAGAAATAGAAGGAATGGAGCCAATGGTTAGTCACGACCATGAGAGTAAATAAATTAGTGCTCCTCAGCTTTCTACATGCCATCTTTCACTTCGAATCTTGTATCAGTTAAGAGAGCCACTACTGATCTTGATGCATATGCTATCTTTGGGCCTAATAGTTTCCATTATCAGGATATTAAGACCGGAAAGGTTTTTAGAGAAGGAAACACAAAATGAGACCTATACATCTTAGAAGATTCTACAAACGATCCTACTTTATCAAGTTTTAATTCATCCTTAGCGAGTAGTTCTAATGCAATATGGCACCCTAGATTGGGACATCCTCACTCGCGTGCCTTGGAAATAATGTTGCCTTATATTTCGTTTAATAACTCGGTTTGTGAGGCTTGTAATTTAGGAAAACATTGTAAAAATGTATTTCCTAAGTCCTCTACCATATATGAAAAAGGTTTTGATTTGGTTCACAGGGATGTATGGACTTCCCCATGTTTATCAAGAGATAATAATAAGTACTTTGTGACATTTATTGATGAAAAATTCGAAATACACTTTGATCACCTTAATGTCATCTAAAGATAGAGTATTTGACGCTTTCATTAATTTTTAGAACTACATTACTAATGAATTCAAAACAAATGTTAAGGTACATCAATCGGATAATGGAGGGGAATATACAAGCCACAAATTCAAAGAACACCTAGCTAAGCATGGAATAATCCACCAAACGAGCTGCCCATACACACCTCAAGAAAACAGTGTAGCTGAAAGAAAGAATAGGCATCTCATGGAAGTAGCTAGAGGTATGATTTCCTATTCCAACCTACCAAGAAACTTCTGGGGAGATGCAGTCATGACGGCGTGCTATCTTAACAACCGAATTCCAAAAAAAACCTAAAGGACTTCTCTCCCTTTGAAGTTTTAAATCAAAATAAACCCTTTATCAATCACTTACGAGTTCTTGGGTGTTTGTGTTTTGTATTTGTCCCAGGTACTCAGAGGGACAAAACTAGAAGTCAAAAGCACAAGATGTGTATTCATAGGCTATTCTACCACTCAAAAAGGAGTATAAGTGCTATGACCCCATCCGGAAGTCAACCCTAGTTTCAAGAGACAGGAAGTTCATAGAAAACCAAGGTTACTTTGACAAGAAGCAAAATTTGGATAGTGTTAAAGACCTAGCCCGTTCTCCTTTAGATAGTGCCGCCAGCTTAGTGTTCTTACTCAATCATCTAGGAAACCCGGCTCCAAGAGACTCTCATCAAGAGCAACCAGATCATCAGCCACAAGAAGGACCAAATTCTGAAAATAACAGTCAAGTAGAAATAAAAAAACTTAAATACTGGTAATCAAGACCAAGCTCATCATGAAGAAGGAGCAATAGGACGAATGGAGCCAATGGTTAGTCACGACCATGAGAGTGAAGAAATTAGTGCTCCTCAGCTTTCTACATGCCATCTTTCACTTAGAATCTTGTATTAGTTAAGAGAGCCACTACTGATCTTGATGCTTATGCTATCTTTGGGCCTAATAGATTTCATTATGAGGATATTAAGACCGGAAAGGTTTTTAGAGAAGGAAACACAAAATGAGACCTATACATCTTAGAAGATTCTTCAAACGATCCTACTTTATCAAGTTTTAATTCATGCTTAGCGAGTAGTTCTAATGCAATATGGCACGCTAGATTAGGACATCCTCACTAGCGTGCCTTGGAAATATTGTTGCCTATTATTTCGTTTAATAACTCGGTTTGTGAGTCTTGTATTTTAGGAAAACATTGTAAAAATGTATTTCCTAAGTCCTCTACCATATATGAAAAATGTTTTGATTTGGTTCACACGGATGTATGTACTTCCCCATGTTTATCAAGAGATAATAATAAGTACTTTGTGACATTTATTGATGAAAATTCGAAATACACTTTGATCACCTTAATGTCATCTAAAGATAGAGTATTTGACGCTTTCATTAATTTTTAGAACAACCTTACTAATGAATTCAAAACAAATGTTAAGGTACATCGAACGGATAATGGACGGGAATATAGAAGCCACAAATTCAAAGAACACCTAGCTAAGCATGGAATAATCCACCAAACGAGCTGCCCATACACACCTCAACAAGATGGTGTAGCTGAAAGAAAGAATAGACATCTCATGGAAGTAGCTAGAGCTATGATGTTTCATTCTAACCAACCAAGAAACTTCTGGGGAGATGCAGTCATGACGACTTGCTATCTTATCAACCGAATTCCAACAAGAGTCCTAACGGAATTCTCTCCCTTTGAAGTTTTAAATCACAATAAACCCTTTATCAATCACTTACGACTTCTTGGCTGTTTGTGTTTTGTACTTGTCCCAGGTACTCATAGGGACAAAACTAGAAGCCAAAAGCACAAGATGTGTATTCATAGGCTATTCTACCACTCAAAAGGGGTATAAGTGCTATGACCCCATCCGGAAGTGAACCATGGTATCAAGAGACATGAAGTTCATAGAAAATCATCGTTAATTTGACATGAAGCAAAATTGGGATAGTGTTAAAGACCTAGAGTGTTCTCCTTCAGATAGAGCCGCCGACTTATTGTGCTTGCTCAATCATCAAGGAAATCCGGCTCCAAGAGACTCTCATCAAGAGCAACCAGATCATTACCCACAAGAAGGACCAAATTCTGAAAATAACAGTGAAGAAGAAACAAAAAACTTGGATAATGGTAATCAAGACCAAGCTCATCATGAAAAAGTAGAAAGAGGAGGAATGGAGCCAATGGTTAGTCACGACCATGAGAGTAAATAAATTAGTGCTCCTCAGCTTTCTACATGCCATCTTTCACTTAGAATCTTGTATCGGTTAAGAGAGCCACTACTGATCTTGATGCTTATGCTATCTTTGGGCCTAATAGTTTCCATTATCAGGATATTAAGACCGGAAAGGTTTTTAGAGAAGGAAACACAAAATGAGACCAATACATCTTAGAAGATTCTTCAAACGATCCAACTTTATCAAGTTTTAATTCATGCTTAGCGAGTAGTTCTAATGCAATAAGGCACGCTAGATTGGGACATCCTCACTCGCGTACCTTGGAAATAATGTTGCCTAATATTTCATTTAATAACTCGGTTTGTGAGGCTTGTATTTTAGGAAAACATTGTAAAAATGTATTTCTTAAGTCCTCTACCATATATGAAAAATGTTTTGATTTGGTTCACACGGATGTATGGACTTCCCCATGTTTATCAAGAGATAATAATAAGTACTTTGTGACATTTATTGATGAAAATTCGAAATACACTTTGATCACCTTAATGCCATCTAAAGATAGAGTATTTGACGCTTTCATTAATTTTTAGAACAACCTTACTAATGAATTCAAAACAAATGTTAAGGTACATCGAACGGATAATGGACGGGAATATAGAAGCCACAAATTCAAAGAACACCTAGCTAAGCATGGAATAATCCACCAAACGAGCTGCCCATACACACCTCAACAAGATGGTGTAGCTGAAAGAAAGAATAGACATCTCATGGAAGTAGCTAGAGCTATGATGTTTCATTCTAACCAACCAAGAAACTTATGGGGAGATGCAGTCATGACGACTTGCTATCTTATCAACCGAATTCCAACAAGAGTCCTAACGGACTTCTCTCCCTTTGAAGTTTTAAATCACAATAAACCCTTTATCAATCACTTACGAGTTCTTGGGTGTTTGTGTTTTGTATTTGTCCCAGGTACTCATAGGGACAAAACTAGAAGCCAAAAGCACAAGATGTGTATTCATAGGCTATTCTACCACTCAAAAGGGGTATAAGTGCTATGACCCCATCCGGAAGTGAACCATGGTATCAAGAGACATGAAGTTCATAGAAAACCATCGTTAATTTGACAAGAAGCAAAATTGGGATAGTGTTAAAGACCTAGAGCGTTCTCCTTAAGATAGAGCCGCCGGCTTATTGTGCTTGCTCAATCATCTAGGAAATCCGGCTCCAAGAGACTCTCATCAAGAGCAACCAGATCATTACCCACAAGAAGGACCAAATTCTGAAAATAACAGTGAAGAAGAAACAAAAAACTTGGATAATGGTAATCAAGACCAAGCTCATCATGAAGAAGTAGAAATAGAAGGAATGGAGCCAATGGTTAGTCACGACCATGAGAGTAAATAAATTAGTGCTCCTCAGCTTTCTACATGCCATCTTTCACTTCGAATCTTGTATCAGTTAAGAGAGCCACTACTGATCTTGATGCATATGCTATCTTTGGGCCTAATAGTTTCCATTATCAGGATATTAAGACCGGAAAGGTTTTTAGAGAAGGAAACACAAAATGAGACCTATACATCTTAGAAGATTCTTGAAACGATCCTACTTTATCAAGTTTTAATTCATGCTTAGCGAGTAGTTCTAATGCAATAAGGCACGCTAGATTGGGACATCCTCACTCGCGTACCTTGGAAATAATGTTGCCTAATATTTCGTTTAATAACTCGGTTTGTGAAGCTTGTATTTTAGGAAAACATTGTAAAAATGTATTTCTTAAGTCCTCTACCATATATGAAAAATGTTTTGATTTGGTTCACAGGGATGTATGGACTTCCCCATGTTTATCAAGAGATAATAATAAGTACTTTGTCACATTTATTGATGAAAATTCGAAATACACTTTGATCACCTTAATGTCATCTAAAGAAAAAGTATTTGACGCTTTCATTAATTTTTAGAACTACATTACTAATGAATTCAAAACAAATGTTAAGTTACATCATACGGATAATGGAGGGGAATATACAAGCCACAAATTCAAAGAACACCTAGCTAAGCATGGAATAATCCACCAAACGAGCTGCCCATACACACCTCAAGAAAACGGTGTAGCTGAAAGAAAGAATAGGCATCTCATGGAAGTAGCTAGAGGTATGATTTCCTATTCCAACCTACCAAGAAACTTCTGGGGAGATGCAGTCATGACGGCGTGCTATCTTATCAACCGAATTCCAAAAAAAACCTAAAGGACTTCTCTCCCTTTGAAGTTTTAAATCAAAATAAACCCTTTATCAATCACTTACGAGTTCTTGGGTGTTTGTGTTTTGTATTTGTCCCAGGTACTCAGAGGGACAAAACTAGAAGTCAAAAGCACAAGATGTGTATTCATAGGCTATTCTACCACTCAAAAAGGAGTATAAGTGCTATGACCCCATCCGGAAGTCAACCCTAGTTTCAAGAGACAGGAAGTTCATAGAAAACCAAGGTTACTTTGACAAGAAGCAAAATTTGGATAGTGTTAAAGACCTAGCCCGTTCTCCTTTAGATAGTGCCGCCAGCTTAGTGTTCTTACTCAATCATCTGGGAAACCCGGCTCCAAGAGACTCTCATCAAGAGCAACCAGATCATCAGCCACAAGAAGGACCAAATTCTGAAAATAACAGTCAAGTAGAAATAAAAAAACTTAAATACTGGTAATCAAGACCAAGCTCATCATGAAGAAGGAGCAATAGGACGAATGGAGCCAATGGTTAGTCACGACCATGAGAGTGAAGAAATTAGTGCTCCTCAGCTTTCTACATGCCATCTTTCACTTAGAATCTTGTATCAGTTAAGAGAGCCACTACTGATCTTGATGCTTATGCTATCTTTGCGCCTAATAGATTTCATTATGAGGATATTAAGACCGGAAAGGTTTTTAGAGAAGGAAACACAAAATGAGACCTATACATCTTAGAAGATTCTTCAAACGATCCTACTTTATCAAGTTTTAATTCATGCTTAGCGAGTAGTTCTAATGCAATATGGCACGCTAGATTAGGACATCCTCACTAGCGTGCCTTGGAAATATTGTTGCCTATTATTTCGTTTAATAACTCGGTTTGTGAGTCTTGTATTTTAGGAAAACATTGTAAAAATGTATTTCCTAAGTCCTCTACCATATATGAAAAATGTTTTGATTTGGTTCACACGGATGTATGTACTTCCCCATGTTTATCAAGAGATAATAATAAGTACTTTGTGACATTTATTGATGAAAATTCGAAATACACTTTGATCACCTTAATGTCATCTAAAGATAGAGTATTTGACGCTTTCATTAATTTTTAGAACAACCTTACTAATGAATTCAAAACAAATGTTAAGGTACATCGAACGGATAATGGAGGGGAATATAGAAGCCACAAATTCAAGGAACACCTAGCTAAGCATGGAATAATCCACCAAACGAGCTGCCCATACACACCTCAACAAGATGGTGTAGCTGAAAGAAAGAATAGACATCTCATGGAAGTAGCTAGAGCTATGATGTTTCATTCTAACCAACCAAGAAACTTCTGGGGAGATGCAGTCATGACGACTTGCTATCTTATCAACCGAATTCCAACAAGAGTCCTAACGGAATTCTCTCCCTTTGAAGTTTTAAATCACAATAAACCCTTTATCAATCACTTACGACTTCTTGGCTGTTTGTGTTTTGTACTTGTCCCAGGTACTCATAGGGACAAAACTAGAAGCCAAAAGCACAAGATGTGTATTCATAGGCTATTCTACCACTCAAAAGGGGTATAAGTGCTATGACCCCATCCGGAAGTGAACCATGGTATCAAGAGACATGAAGTTCATAGAAAACCATCGTTAATTTGACAAGAAGCAAAATTGGGATAGTGTTAAAGACCTAGAGCGTTCTCCTTAAGATAGAGCCGCCGGCTTATTGTGCTTGCTCAATCATCTAGGAAATCCGGCTCCAAGAGACTCTCATCAAGAGCAACCAGATCATTACCCACAAGAAGGACCAAATTCTGAAAATAACAGTGAAGAAGAAACAAAAAACTTGGATAATGGTAATCAAGACCAAGCTCATCATGAAGAAGTAGAAATAGAAGGAATGGAGCCAATGGTTAGTCACGACCATGAGAGTAAATAAATTAGTGCTCCTCAGCTTTCTACATGCCATCTTTCACTTAGAATCTTGTATCGGTTAAGAGAGCCACTACTGATCTTGATGCTTATCCTATCTTTGGGCCTAATAGTTTCCATTATCAGGATATTAAGACCGGAAAGGTTTTTAGAGAAGGAAACACAAAATGAGACCAATACATCTTAGAAGATTCTTCAAACGATCCAACTTTATCAAGTTTTAATTCATGCTTAGCGAGTAGTTCTAATGCAATAAGGCACGCTAGATTGGGACATCCTCACTCGCGTACCTTGGAAATAATGTTGCCTAATATTTCGTTTAATAACTCGGTTTGTGAGGCTTGTATTTTAGGAAAACATTGTAAAAATGTATTTCTTAAGTCCTCTACCATATATGAAAAATGTTTTGATTTGGTTCACACGGATGTATGGACTTCCCCATGTTTATCAAGAGATAATAATAAGTACTTTGTGACATTTATTGATGAAAATTCGAAATACACTTTGATCACCTTAATGCCATCTAAAGATAGAGTATTTGACGCTTTCATTAATTTTTAGAACAACCTTACTAATGAATTCAAAACAAATGTTAAGGTACATCGAACGGATAATGGACGGGAATATAGAAGCCACAAATTCAAAGAACACCTAGCTAAGCATGGAATAATCCACCAAACGAGCTGCCCATACACACCTCAACAAGATGGTGTAGCTGAAAGAAAGAATAGACATCTCATGGAAGTAGCTAGAGCTATGATGTTTCATTCTAACCAACCAAGAAACTTATGGGGAGATGCAGTCATGACGACTTGCTATCTTATCAACCGAATTCCAACAAGAGTCCTAACGGACTTCTCTCCCTTTGAAGTTTTAAATCACAATAAACCCTTTATCAATCACTTACGAGTTCTTGGGTGTTTGTGTTTTGTATTTGTCCCAGGTACTCATAGGGACAAAACTAGAAGCCAAAAGCACAAGATGTGTATTCATAGGCTATTCTACCACTCAAAAGGGGTATAAGTGCTATGACCCCATCCGGAAGTGAACCATGGTATCAAGAGACATGAAGTTCATAGAAAACCATCGTTAATTTGACAAGAAGCAAAATTGGGATAGTGTTAAAGACCTAGAGCGTTCTCCTTAAGATAGAGCCGCCGGCTTATTGTGCTTGCTCAATCATCTAGGAAATCCGGCTCCAAGAGACTCTCATCAAGAGCAACCAGATCATTACCCACAAGAAGGACCAAATTCTGAAAATAACAGTGAAGAAGAAACAAAAAACTTGGATAATGGTAATCAAGACCAAGCTCATCATGAAGAAGTAGAAATAGAAGGAATGGAGCCAATGGTTAGTCACGACCATGAGAGTAAATAAATTAGTGCTCCTCAGCTTTCTACATGCCATCTTTCACTTAGAATCTTGTATCGGTTAAGAGAGCCACTACTGATCTTGATGCTTATGCTATCTTTGGGCCTAATAGTTTCCATTATCAGGATATTAAGACCGGAAAGGTTTTTAGAGAAGGAAACACAAAATGAGACCAATACATCTTAGAAGATTCTTCAAACGATCCAACTTTATCAAGTTTTAATTCATGCTTAGCGAGTAGTTCTAATGCAATAAGGCACGCTAGATTGGGACATCCTCACTCGCGTACCTTGGAAATAATGTTGCCTAATATTTCGTTTAATAACTCGGTTTGTGAGGCTTGTATTTTAGGAAAACATTGTAAAAATGTATTTCTTAAGTCCTCTACCATATATGAAAAATGTTTTGATTTGGTTCACACGGATGTATGGACTTCCCCATGTTTATCAAGAGATAATAATAAGTACTTTGTGACATTTATTGATGAAAATTCGAAATACACTTTGATCACCTTAATGCCATCTAAAGATAGAGTCTTTGACGCTTTCATTAATATTTAGAACAACCTTACTAATGAATTCAAAACAAATGTTAAGGTACATCGAACGGATAATGGACGGGAATATAGAAGCCACAAATTCAAAGAACACCTAGCTAAGCATGGAATAATCCACCAAACGAGCTGCCCATACACACCTCAACAAGATGGTGTAGCTGAAAGAAAGAATAGACATCTCATGGAAGTAGCTAGAGCTATGATGTTTCATTCTAACCAACCAAGAAACTTATGGGGAGATGCAGTCATGACGACTTGCTATCTTATCAACCGAATTCCAACAAGAGTCCTAACGGACTTCTCTCCCTTTGAAGTTTTAAATCACAATAAACCCTTTATCAATCACTTGCGAGTTCTTGGCTGTTTGTGTTTTGTATTTGTCCCAGGTACTCATAGGGACAAAACTAGAAGCCAAAAGCACAAGATGTGTATTCATAGGCTATTCTACCACTCAAAAGGGGTATAAGTGCTATGACCCCATCCGGAAGTGAACCATGGTATCAAGAGACATGAAGTTCATAGAAAACCATCGTTAATTTGACAAGAAGCAAAATTGGGATAGTGTTAAAGACCTAGAGCGTTCTCCTTAAGATAGAGCCGCCGGCTTATTGTGCTTGCTCAATCATCTAGGAAATCCGGCTCCAAGAGACTCTCATCAAGAGCAACCAGATCATTACCCACAAGAAGGACCAAATTCTGAAAATAACAGTGAAGAAGAAACAAAAAACTTGGATAATGGTAATCAAGACCAAGCTCATCATGAAGAAGTAGAAATAGAAGGAATGGAGCCAATGGTTAGTCACGACCATGAGAGTAAATAAATTAGTGCTCCTCAGCTTTCTACATGCCATCTTTCACTTCGAATCTTGTATCGGTTAAGAGAGCCACTACTGATCTTGATGCTTATGCTATCTTTGGGCCTAATAGTTTCCATTATCAGGATATTAAGACCGGAAAGGTTTTTAGAGAAGGAAACACAAAATGAGACCTATACATCTTAGAAGATTCTTGAAACGATCCTACTTTATCAAGTTTTAATTCATGCTTAGCGAGTAGTTCTAATGCAATAAGGCACGCTAGATTGGGACATCCTCACTCGCGTACCTTGGAAATAATGTTGCCTAATATTTCGTTTAATAACTCGGTTTGTGAGGCTTGTATTTTAGGAAAACATTGTAAAAATGTATTTCTTAAGTCCTCTACCATATATGAAAAATGTTTTGATTTGGTTCACACGGATGTATGGACTTCCCCATGTTTATCAAGAGATAATAATAAGTACTTTGTGACATTTATTGATGAAAATTCGAAATACACTTTGATCACCTTAATGCCATCTAAAGATAGAGTCTTTGACGCTTTCATTAATATTTAGAACAACCTTACTAATGAATTCAAAACAAATGTTAAGGTACATCGAACGGATAATGGACGGGAATATAGAAGCCACAAATTCAAAGAACACCTAGCTAAGCATGGAATAATCCACCAAACGAGCTGCCCATACACACCTCAACAAGATGGTGTAGCTGAAAGAAAGAATAGACATCTCATGGAAGTAGCTAGAGCTATGATGTTTCATTCTAACCAACCAAGAAACTTATGGGGAGATGCAGTCATGACGACTTGCTATCTTATCAACCGAATTCCAACAAGAGTCCTAACGGACTTCTCTCCCTTTGAAGTTTTAAATCACAATAAACCCTTTATCAATCACTTGCGAGTTCTTGGCTGTTTGTGTTTTGTATTTGTCCCAGGTACTCATAGGGACAAAACTAGAAGCCAAAAGCACAAGATGTGTATTCATAGGCTATTCTACCACTCAAAAGGGGTATAAGTGTTATGACCCCATCCGGAAGTGAACCATGGTATCAAGAGACATGAAGTTCATAGAAAACCATCGTTAATTTGACAAGAAGCAAAATTGGGATAGTGTTAAAGACCTAGAGCGTTCTCCTTAAGATAGAGCCGCCGGCTTATTGTGCTTGCTCAATCATCTAGGAAATCCGGCTCCAAGAGACTCTCATCAAGAGCAACCAGATCATTACCCACAAGAAGGACCAAATTCTGAAAATAACAGTGAAGAAGAAACAAAAAACTTGGATAATGGTAATCAAGACCAAGCTCATCATGAAGAAGTAGAAATAGAAGGAATGGAGCCAATGGTTAGTCACGACCATGAGAGTAAATAAATTAGTGCTCCTCAGCTTTCTACATGCCATCTTTCACTTCGAATCTTGTATCGGTTAAGAGAGCCACTACTGATCTTGATGCTTATGCTATCTTTGGGCCTAATAGTTTCCATTATCAGGATATTAAGACCGGAAAGGTTTTTAGAGAAGGAAACACAAAATGAGACCTATACATCTTAGAAGATTCTTGAAACGATCCTACTTTATCAAGTTTTAATTCATGCTTAGCGAGTAGTTCTAATGCAATAAGGCACGCTAGATTGGGACATCCTCACTCGCGTACCTTGGAAATAATGTTGCCTAATATTTCGTTTAATAACTCGGTTTGTGAGGCTTGTATTTTAGGAAAACATTGTAAAAATGTATTTCTTAAGTCCTCTACCATATATGAAAAATGTTTTGATTTGGTTCACACGGATGTATGGACTTCCCCATGTTTATCAAGAGATAATAATAAGTACTTTGTGACATTTATTGATGAAAATTCGAAATACACTTTGATCACCTTAATGCCATCTAAAGATAGAGTCTTTGACGCTTTCATTAATATTTAGAACAACCTTACTAATGAATTCAAAACAAATGTTAAGGTACATCGAACGGATAATGGACGGGAATATAGAAGCCACAAATTCAAAGAACACCTAGCTAAGCATGGAATAATCCACCAAACGAGCTGCCCATACACACCTCAACAAGATGGTGTAGCTGAAAGAAAGAATAGACATCTCATGGAAGTAGCTAGAGCTATGATGTTTCATTCTAACCAACCAAGAAACTTATGGGGAGATGCAGTCATGACGACTTGCTATCTTATCAACCGAATTCCAACAAGAGTCCTAACGGACTTCTCTCCCTTTGAAGTTTTAAATCACAATAAACCCTTTATCAATCACTTGCGAGTTCTTGGCTGTTTGTGTTTTGTATTTGTCCCAGGTACTCATAGGGACAAAACTAGAAGCCAAAAGCACAAGATGTGTATTCATAGGCTATTCTACCACTCAAAAGGGGTATAAGTGCTATGACCCCATCCGGAAGTGAACCATGGTATCAAGAGACATGAAGTTCATAGAAAACCATCGTTAATTTGACAAGAAGCAAAATTGGGATAGTGTTAAAGACCTAGAGCGTTCTCCTTAAGATAGAGCCGCCGGCTTATTGTGCTTGCTCAATCATCTAGGAAATCCGGCTCCAAGAGACTCTCATCAAGAGCAACCAGATCATTACCCACAAGAAGGACCAAATTCTGAAAATAACAGTGAAGAAGAAACAAAAAACTTGGATAATGGTAATCAAGACCAAGCTCATCATGAAGAAGTAGAAATAGAAGGAATGGAGCCAATGGTTAGTCACGACCATGAGAGTAAATAAATTAGTGCTCCTCAGCTTTCTACATGCCATCTTTCACTTCGAATCTTGTATCGGTTAAGAGAGCCACTACTGATCTTGATGCTTATGCTATCTTTGGGCCTAATAGTTTCCATTATCAGGATATTAAGACCGGAAAGGTTTTTAGAGAAGGAAACACAAAATGAGACCTATACATCTTAGAAGATTCTTGAAACGATCCTACTTTATCAAGTTTTAATTCATGCTTAGCGAGTAGTTCTAATGCAATAAGGCACGCTAGATTGGGACATCCTCACTCGCGTACCTTGGAAATAATGTTGCCTAATATTTCGTTTAATAACTCGGTTTGTGAGGCTTGTATTTTAGGAAAACATTGTAAAAATGTATTTCTTAAGTCCTCTACCATATATGAAAAATGTTTTGATTTGGTTCACACGGATGTATGGACTTCCCCATGTTTATCAAGAGATAATAATAAGTACTTTGTGACATTTATTGATGAAAATTCGAAATACACTTTGATCACCTTAATGCCATCTAAAGATAGAGTCTTTGACGCTTTCATTAATATTTAGAACAACCTTACTAATGAATTCAAAACAAATGTTAAGGTACATCGAACGGATAATGGACGGGAATATAGAAGCCACAAATTCAAAGAACACCTAGCTAAGCATGGAATAATCCACCAAACGAGCTGCCCATACACACCTCAACAAGATGGTGTAGCTGAAAGAAAGAATAGACATCTCATGGAAGTAGCTAGAGCTATGATGTTTCATTCTAACCAACCAAGAAACTTATGGGGAGATGCAGTCATGACGACTTGCTATCTTATCAACCGAATTCCAACAAGAGTCCTAACGGACTTCTCTCCCTTTGAAGTTTTAAATCACAATAAACCCTTTATCAATCACTTGCGAGTTCTTGGCTGTTTGTGTTTTGTATTTGTCCCAGGTACTCATAGGGACAAAACTAGAAGCCAAAAGCACAAGATGTGTATTCATAGGCTATTCTACCACTCAAAAGGGGTATAAGTGTTATGACCCCATCCGGAAGTGAACCATGGTATCAAGAGACATGAAGTTCATAGAAAACCATCGTTAATTTGACAAGAAGCAAAATTGGGATAGTGTTAAAGACCTAGAGCGTTCTCCTTAAGATAGAGCCGCCGGCTTATTGTGCTTGCTCAATCATCTAGGAAATCCGGCTCCAAGAGACTCTCATCAAGAGCAACCAGATCATTACCCACAAGAAGGACCAAATTCTGAAAATAACAGTGAAGAAGAAACAAAAAACTTGGATAATGGTAATCAAGACCAAGCTCATCATGAAGAAGTAGAAATAGAAGGAATGGAGCCAATGGTTAGTCACGACCATGAGAGTAAATAAATTAGTGCTCCTCAGCTTTCTACATGCCATCTTTCACTTCGAATCTTGTATCGGTTAAGAGAGCCACTACTGATCTTGATGCTTATGCTATCTTTGGGCCTAATAGTTTCCATTATCAGGATATTAAGACCGGAAAGGTTTTTAGAGAAGGAAACACAAAATGAGACCTATACATCTTAGAAGATTCTTGAAACGATCCTACTTTATCAAGTTTTAATTCATGCTTAGCGAGTAGTTCTAATGCAATAAGGCACGCTAGATTGGGACATCCTCACTCGCGTACCTTGGAAATAATGTTGCCTAATATTTCGTTTAATAACTCGGTTTGTGAGGCTTGTATTTTAGGAAAACATTGTAAAAATGTATTTCCTAAGTCCTCTACCATATATGAAAAATGTTTTGATTTGGTTCACACGGATGTATGGACTTCCCCATGTTTATCAAGAGATAATAATAAGTACTTTGTGACATTTATTGATGAAAATTTGAAATACACTTTGATCACATTAATGCCATCTAAAGATAGAGTATTTGACGCTTTCATTAATTTTTAGAACAACATTACTAATGAATTCAAAACAAATGTTAAGGTACATCGAACGGATAATGGAGGGGAATATAGAAGCCACAAATTCAAAGAACACCTAGCTAAGCATGGAATAATCCACCAAACGAGCTGCCCATACACACCTCAACAAGATGGTGTAGCTGAAAGAAAGAATAGACATCTCATGGAAGTAGCTAGAGCTATGATGTTTCATTCTAACCAACCAAGAAACTTCTTGGGAGATGCAGTCATGACGACTTGCTATCTTATCAACCGAATTCCAACAAGAGTCCTAACGGACTACTCTCCCTTTGAAGTTTTAAATAAAAATAAACCCTTTATCAATCACTTACGAGTTCTTGGGTGTTTGTGTTTTGTATTTGTCCCAGGTACTCATAGGGACAATACTAGAAGCCAAAAGCACAAGATGTGTATTCATAGGCTATTCTACCACTCAAAAGGGGTATAAGTGCTATGACCCCATCCGGAAGTGAACCCTGGTATCAAGAGACATGAAGTTCATAGAAAACCATCGTTAATTTGACAAGAAGCAAAATTGGGATAGTGTTAAAGACCTAGAGCGTTCTCCTTAAGATAGAGCCGCCGGCTTATTGTGCTTACTCAATCATCTAGGAAATCCGGCTCCAAGAGACTCTCATCAAGAGCAACCAGATCATTACCCACAAGAAGGACCAAATTCTGAAAATAACAGTGAAGAAGAAACAAAAAACTTGGATAATGGTAATCAAGACCAAGCTCATCATGAAGAAGTAGAAATAGAAGGAATGGAGCCAATGGTTAGTCATGACCATGAGAGTAAATAAATTAGTGCTCCTCAGCTTTCTACATGCCATCTTTCACTTCGAATCTTGTATCGGTTAAGAGAGCCACTACTGATCTTGATGCTTATGCTATCTTTGGGCCTAATAGTTTCCATTATCAGGATATTAAGACCAGAAAGGTTTTTAGAGAAGGAAACACAAAATGAGACCTATACATCTTAGAAGATTCTTGAAACGATCCTACTTTATCAAATTTTAATTCATGCTTAGCCAGTAGTTCTAATGCAATAAGGCACGCTAGATTGGGACATCCTCACTCGCGTACCTTGGAAATAATATTGCCTAATATTTCATTTAATACCTCGGTTTGTGAGGCTTGTATTTTAGGAAAACATTGTAAAAATGTATTTCCTAAGTCCTCTACCATATATGAAAAATGTTTTGATTTGGTTCACACGGATGTATGGACTTCCCCATGTTTATCAAGAGATAATAATAAGTACTTTGTGACATTTATTGATGAAAATTCGAAATACACTTTGATCACCTTAATGCCATCTAAAGATAGAGTATTTGACGCTTTCATTAATTTTTAGAACAACATTACTAATGAATTCAAAACAAATGTTAAGGTACATCGAACGGATAATGGAGGGGAATATAGAAGCCACAAATTCAAAGAACACCTAGCTAAGCATGGAATAATCCACCAAACGAGCTGCCCATACACACCTCAACAAGATGGTGTAGCTGAAAGAAAGAATAGACATCTCATGGAAGTAGCTAGAGCTATGATGTTTCATTCTAACCAACCAAGAAACTTCTGGGGAGATGCAGTCATGACGACTTGCTATCTTATCAACCGAATTCCAACAAGACTCCTAACGGACTTCTCTCCCTTAGAAGTTTTAAATCACAATAAACCCTTTATCAATCACTTACGACTTCTTGGCTATTTGTGGTTTGTATTTGTCCCAGGTACTCATAGGGACAAAACTAGAAGCCAAAAGCACAAGATGTGTATTCATAGGCTATTCTACCACTCAAAAGGGGTATAAGTGCTATGACCCCATCCGGAAGCGAACCATGGTATCAAGAGACATGAAGTTCATAGAAAACCATCGTTAATTTGACAAGAAGCAAAATTGGGATAGTGTTAAAGACCTAGAGCGTTCTCCTTAAGATAGAGCCGCCGGCTTATTGTGCTTGCTCAATCATCTAGGAAATCCGGCTCCAAGAGACTCTCATCAAGAGCAACCAGATCATTACCCACAAGAAGGACCAAATTCTGAAAATAACAGTGAAGAAGAAACAAAAAACTTGGATAATGGTAATCAAGACCAAGCTCATCATGAAGAAGTAGAAATAGAAGGAATGGAGCCAATGGTTAGTCACGACCATGAGAGTAAATAAATTAGTGCTCCTCAGCTTTCTACATGCCATCTTTAACTTCGAATCTTGTATCGGTTAAGAGAGCCACTACTGATCTTGATGCTTATGCTATCTTTGGGCCTAATAGTTTCCATTATCAGGATATTAAGACCGGAAAGGTTTTTAGAGAAGGAAACACAAAATGAGACCTATACATCTTAGAAGATTCTTGAAACGATCCTACTTTATCAAGTTTTAATTCATGCTTAGCGAGTAGTTCTAATGCAATAAGGCACGCTAGATTGGGACATCCTCACTCGCGTACCTTGGAAATAATGTTGCCTAATATTTCGTTTAATAACTCGGTTTGTGAGGCTTGTATTTTAGGAAAACATTGTAAAAATGTATTTCCTAAGTCCTCTACCATATATGAAAAATGTTTTGATTTGGTTCACACGGATGTATGGACTTCCCCATGTTTATCAAGAGATAATAATAAGTACTTTGTGACATTTATTGATGAAAATTTGAAATACACTTTGATCACCTTAATGCCATCTAAAGATAGAGTATTTGACGCTTTCATTAATTTTTAGAACAACCTTACTAATGAATTCAAAACAAATGTTAAGGTACATCGAACGGATAATGGACGGGAATATAGAAGCCACAAATTCAAAGAACACCTAGCTAAGCATGGAATAATCCACCAAACGAG
This sequence comes from Cardamine chenopodiifolia, assembly GCA_963922655.1. NCBI lineage: Eukaryota > Viridiplantae > Streptophyta > Magnoliopsida > Brassicales > Brassicaceae > Cardamine > Cardamine chenopodiifolia. The sequence goes on from OZ000479.1 coordinate 6,705,445, forward strand.
CTGCCCATACACACCTCAACAAGATGGTGTAGCTGAAAGAAAGAATAGACATCTCATGGAAGTAGCTAGAGCTATGATGTTTCATTCTAACCAACCAAGAAACTTATGGGGAGATGCAGTCATGACGACTTGCTATCTTATCAACCGAATTCCAACAAGAGTCCTAACGGACTTCTCTCCCTTTGAAGTTTTAAATCACAATAAACCCTTTATCAATCACTTACGAGTTCTTGGGTGTTTGTGTTTTGTATTTGTCCCAGGTACTCATAGGGACAAAACTAGAAGCCAAAAGCACAAGATGTGTATTCATAGGCTATTCTACCACTCAAAAGGGGTATAAGTGCTATGACCCCATCCGGAAGTGAACCATGGTATCAAGAGACATGAAGTTCATAGAAAACCATCGTTAATTTGACAAGAAGCAAAATTGGGATAGTGTTAAAGACCTAGAGCGTTCTCCTTAAGATAGAGCCGCCGGCTTATTGTGCTTGCTCAATCATCTAGGAAATCCGGCTCCAAGAGACTCTCATCAAGAGCAACCAGATCATTACCCACAAGAAGGACCAAATTCTGAAAATAACAGTGAAGAAGAAACAAAAAACTAGGATAATGGTAATCAAGACCAAGCTCATCATGAAGAAGTAGAAATAGAAGGAATGAAGCCAATGGTTAGTCACGACCATGAGAGTAAATAAATTAGTGCTCCTCAGCTTTCTACATGCCATCTTTCACTTCGAATCTTGTATTGGTTAAGAGAGCCACTACTGATCTTGATGCTTATGCTATCTTTGGGCCTAATAGTTTCCATTATCAGGATATTAAGACCGGAAAGGTTTTTAGAGAAGGAAACACAAAATGAGACCTATACATCTTAGAAGATTCTTGAAACGATCCTACTTTATCAAGTTTTAATTCATGCTTAGCGAGTAGTTCTAATGCAATAAGGCACGCTAGATTGGGACATCCTCACTCGCGTACCTTGGAAATAATATTGCCTAATATTTCATTTAATAACTCGGTTTGTGAGGCTTGTATTTTAGGAAAACATTGTAAAAATGTATTTCCTAAGTCCTCTACCATATATGAAAAATGTTTTGATTTGGTTCACACGGATGTATGGACTTCCCCATGTTTATCAAGAGATAATAATAAGTACTTTGTGACATTTATTGATGAAAATTCGAAATACACTTTGATCACCTTAATGCCATCTAAAGATAGAGTATTTGACGCTTTCATTAATTTTTAGAACAACCTTACTAATGAATTCAAAACAAATGTTAAGGTACATCGAACGGATAATGGACGGGAATATAGAAGCCACAAATTCAAAGAACACCTAGCTAAGCATGGAATAATCCACCAAACGAGCTGCCCATACACACCTCAACAAGATGGTGTAGCTGAAAGAAAGAATAGACATCTCATGGAAGTAGCTAGAGCTATGATGTTTCATTCTAACCAACCAAGAAACTTATGGGGAGATGCAGTCATGACGACTTGCTATCTTATCAACCGAATTCCAACAAGAGTCCTAACGGACTTCTCTCCCTTTGAAGTTTTAAATCACAATAAACCCTTTATCAATCACTTGCGAGTTCTTGGGTGTTTGTGTTTTTTATTTGTCCCAGGTACTCATAGGGACAAAACTAGAAGCCAAAAGCACAAGATGTGTATTCATAGGCTATTCTACCACTCAAAAGGGGTATAAGTGCTATGACCCCATCCGGAAGTGAACCATGGTATCAAGAGACATGAAGTTCATAGAAAACCATCGTTAATTTGACAAGAAGCAAAATTGGGATAGTGTTAAAGACCTAGAGCGTTCTCCTTAAGATAGAGCCGCCGGCTTATTGTGCTTGCTCAATCATCTAGGAAATCCGGCTCCAAGAGACTCTTATCAAGAGCAACCAGATCATTACCCACAAGAAGGACCAAATTCTGAAAATAACAGTGAAGAAGAAACAAAAAACTTGGATAATGGTAATCAAGACCAAGCTCATCATGAAGAAGTAGAAATAGAAGGAATGGAGCCAATGGTTAGTCACGACCATGAGAGTAAATAAATTAGTGCTCCTCAGCTTTCTACATGCCATCTTTCACTTAGAATCTTGTATCGGTTAAGAGAGCCACTACTGATCTTGATGCTTATGCTATCTTTGGGCCTAATAGTTTCCATTATCAGGATATTAAGACCGGAAAGGTTTTTAGAGAAGGAAACACAAAATGAGACCAATACATCTTAGAAGATTCTTCAAACGATCCAACTTTATCAAGTTTTAATTCATGCTTAGCGAGTAGTTCTAATGCAATAAGGCACGCTAGATTGGGACATCCTCACTCGCGTACCTTGGAAATAATGTTGCCTAATATTTCGTTTAATAACTCGGTTTGTGAGGCTTGTATTTTAGGAAAACATTGTAAAAATGTATTTCTTAAGTCCTCTACCATATATGAAAAATGTTTTGATTTGGTTCACACGGATGTATGGACTTCCCCATGTTTATCAAGAGATAATAATAAGTACTTTGTGACATTTATTGATGAAAATTCGAAATACACTTTGATCACCTTAATGCCATCTAAAGATAGAGTATTTGACGCTTTCATTAATTTTTAGAACAACCTTACTAATGAATTCAAAACAAATGTTAAGGTACATCGAACGGATAATGGACGGGAATATAGAAGCCACAAATTCAAAGAACACCTAGCTAAGCATGGAATAATCCACCAAACGAGCTGCCCATACACACCTCAACAAGATGGTGTAGCTGAAAGAAAGAATAGACATCTCATGGAAGTAGCTAGAGCTATGATGTTTCATTCTAACCAACCAAGAAACTTATGGGGAGATGCAGTCATGACGACTTGCTATCTTATCAACCGAATTCCAACAAGAGTCCTAACGGACTTCTCTCCCTTTGAAGTTTTAAATCACAATAAACCCTTTATCAATCACTTACGAGTTCTTGGGTGTTTGTGTTTTGTATTTGTCCCAGGTACTCATAGGGACAAAACTAGAAGCCAAAAGCACAAGATGTGTATTCATAGGCTATTCTACCACTCAAAAGGGGTATAAGTGCTATGACCCCATCCGGAAGTGAACCATGGTATCAAGAGACATGAAGTTCATAGAAAACCATCGTTAATTTGACAAGAAGCAAAATTGGGATAGTGTTAAAGACCTAGAGCGTTCTCCTTAAGCTAGAGCCGCCGGCTTATTGTGCTTGCTCAATCATCTAGGAAATCCGGCTCCAAGAGACTCTCATCAAGAGCAACCAGATCATTACCCACAAGAAGGACCAAATTCTGAAAATAACAGTGAAGAAGAAACAAAAAACTTGGATAATGGTAATCAAGACCAAGCTCATCATGAAGAAGTAGAAATAGAAGGAATGGAGCCAATGGTTAGTCACGACCATGAGAGTAAATAAATTAGTGCTCCTCAGCTTTCTACATGCCATCTTTCACTTCGAATCTTGTATCAGTTAAGAGAGCCACTACTGATCTTGATGCATATGCTATCTTTGGGCCTAATAGTTTCCATTATCAGGATATTAAGACCGGAAAGGTTTTTAGAGAAGGAAACACAAAATGAGACCTATACATCTTAGAAGATTCTACAAACGATCTTACTTTATCAAGTTTTAATTCATCCTTAGCGAGTAGTTCTAATGCAATATGGCACCCTAGATTGGGACATCCTCACTCGCGTGCCTTGGAAATAATGTTGCCTTATATTTCGTTTAATAACTCGGTTTGTGAGGCTTGTAATTTAGGAAAACATTGTAAAAATGTATTTCCTAAGTCCTCTACCATATATGAAAAAGGTTTTGATTTGGTTCACAGGGATGTATGGACTTCCCCATGTTTATCAAGAGATAATAATAAGTACTTTGTGACATTTATTGATGAAAAATTCGAAATACACTTTGATCACCTTAATGTCATCTAAAGATAGAGTATTTGACGCTTTCATTAATTTTTAGAACTACATTACTAATGAATTCAAAACAAATGTTAAGGTACATCAATCGGATAATGGAGGGGAATATACAAGCCACAAATTCAAAGAACACCTAGCTAAGCATGGAATAATCCACCAAACGAGCTGCCCATACACACCTCAAGAAAACAGTGTAGCTGAAAGAAAGAATAGGCATCTCATGGAAGTAGCTAGAGGTATGATTTCCTATTCCAACCTACCAAGAAACTTCTGGGGAGATGCAGTCATGACGGCGTGCTATCTTAACAACCGAATTCCAAAAAAAACCTAAAGGACTTCTCTCCCTTTGAAGTTTTAAATCAAAATAAACCCTTTATCAATCACTTACGAGTTCTTGGGTGTTTGTGTTTTGTATTTGTCCCAGGTACTCAGAGGGACAAAACTAGAAGTCAAAAGCACAAGATGTGTATTCATAGGCTATTCTACCACTCAAAAAGGAGTATAAGTGCTATGACCCCATCCGGAAGTCAACCCTAGTTTCAAGAGACAGGAAGTTCATAGAAAACCAAGGTTACTTTGACAAGAAGCAAAATTTGGATAGTGTTAAAGACCTAGCCCGTTCTCCTTTAGATAGTGCCGCCAGCTTAGTGTTCTTACTCAATCATCTAGGAAACCCGGCTCCAAGAGACTCTCATCAAGAGCAACCAGATCATCAGCCACAAGAAGGACCAAATTCTGAAAATAACAGTCAAGTAGAAATAAAAAAACTTAAATACTGGTAATCAAGACCAAGCTCATCATGAAGAAGGAACAATAGGACGAATGGAGCCAATGGTTAGTCACGACCATGAGAGTGAAGAAATTAGTGCTCCTCAGCTTTCTACATGCCATCTTTCACATAGAATCTTGTATCAGTTAAGAGAGCCACTACTGATCTTGATGCTTATGCTATCTTTGGGCCTAATAGATTTCATTATGAGGATATTAAGACCGGAAAGGTTTTTAGAGAAGGAAACACAAAATGAGACCTATACATCTTAGAAGATTCTTCAAACGATCCTACTTTATCAAGTTTTAATTCATGCTTAGCGAGTAGTTCTAATGCAATATGGCACGCTAGATTAGGACATCCTCACTAGCGTGCCTTGGAAATATTGTTGCCTATTATTTCGTTTAATAACTCGGTTTGTGAGTCTTGTATTTTAGGAAAACATTGTAAAAATGTATTTCCTAAGTCCTCTACCATATATGAAAAATGTTTTGATTTGGTTCACACGGATGTATGTACTTCCCCATGTTTATCAAGAGATAATAATAAGTACTTTGTCACATTTATTGATGAAAATTCGAAATACACTTTGATCACCTTAATGTCATCTAAAGATAGAGTATTTGACGCTTTCATTAATTTTTAGAACAACCTTACTAATGAATTCAAAACAAATGTTAAGGTACATCGAACGGATAATGGAGGGGAATATAGAAGCCACAAATTCAAGGAACACCTAGCTAAGCATGGAATAATCCACCAAACGAGCTGCCCATACACACCTCAACAAGATGGTGTAGCTGAAAGAAAGAATAGACATCTCATGGAAGTAGCTAGAGCTATGATGTTTCATTCTAACCAACCAAGAAACTTCTGGGGAGATGCAGTCATGACGACTTGCTATCTTATCAACCGAATTCCAACAAGAGTCCTAACGGAATTCTCTCCCTTTGAAGTTTTAAATCACAATAAACCCTTTATCAATCACTTACGACTTCTTGGCTGTTTGTGTTTTGTACTTGTCCCAGGTACTCATAGGGACAAAACTAGAAGCCAAAAGCACAAGATGTGTATTCATAGGCTATTCTACCACTCAAAAGGGGTATAAGTGCTATGACCCCATCCGGAAGTGAACCATGGTATCAAGAGACATGAAGTTCATAGAAAATCATCGTTAATTTGACATGAAGCAAAATTGGGATAGTGTTAAAGACCTAGAGTGTTCTCCTTCAGATAGAGCCGCCGACTTATTGTGCTTGCTCAATCATCAAGGAAATCCGGCTCCAAGAGACTCTCATCAAGAGCAACCAGATCATTACCCACAAGAAGGACCAAATTCTGAAAATAACAGTGAAGAAGAAACAAAAAACTTGGATAATGGTAATCAAGACCAAGCTCATCATGAAAAAGTAGAAAGAGGAGGAATGGAGCCAATGGTTAGTCACGACCATGAGAGTAAATAAATTAGTGCTCCTCAGCTTTCTACATGCCATCTTTCACTTAGAATCTTGTATCAGTTAAGAGAGCCACTACTGATCTTGATGCTTATGCTATCTTTGCGCCTAATAGATTTCATTATGAGGATATTAAGACCGGAAAGGTTTTACCTTAATGTCATCTAAAGATAGAGTATTTGACGCTTTCATTAATTTTTAGAATAACCTTACTAATGAATTCAAAACAAATGTTAAGGTACATCGAACGGATAATGGAGGGGAATATAGAAGCCACAAATTCAAGGAACACCTAGCTAAGCATGGAATAATCCACCAAACGAGCTGCCCATACACACCTCAACAAGATGGTGTAGCTGAAAGAAAGAATAGACATCTCATGGAAGTAGCTAGAGCTATGATGTTTCATTCTAACCAACCAAGAAACTTCTGGGGAGATGCAGTCATGACGACTTGCTATCTTATCAACCGAATTCCAACAAGAGTCCTAACGGAATTCTCTCCCTTTGAAGTTTTAAATCACAATAAACCCTTTATCAATCACTTACGACTTCTTGGCTGTTTGTGTTTTGTACTTGTCCCAGGTACTCATAGGGACAAAACTAGAAGCCAAAAGCACAAGATGTGTATTCATAGGCTATTCTACCACTCAAAAGGGGTATAAGTGCTATGACCCCATCCAGAAGTGAACCATGGTATCAAGAGACATGAAGTTCATAGAAAATCATCGTTAATTTGACATGAAGCAAAATTGGGATAGTGTTAAAGACCTAGAGTGTTCTCCTTCAGATAGAGCCGCCGACTTATTGTGCTTGCTCAATCATCAAGGAAATCCGGCTCCAAGAGACTCTCATCAAGAGCAACCAGATCATTACCCACAAGAAGGACCAAATTCTGAAAATAACAGTGAAGAAGAAACAAAAAACTTGGATAATGGTAATCAAGACCAAGCTCATCATGAAAAAGTAGAAAGAGGAGGAATGGAGCCAATGGTTAGTCACGACCATGAGAGTAAATAAATTAGTGCTCCTCAGCTTTCTACATGCCATCTTTCACTTCGAATCTTGTATCGGTTAAGAGAGCCACTACTGATCTTGATGCTTATGCTATCTTTGGGCCTAATAGTTTCCATTATCAGGATATTAAGACCGGAAAGGTTTTTAGAGAAGGAAACACAAAATGAGACCAATACATCTTAGAAGATTCTTCAAACGATCCAACTTTATCAAGTTTTAATTCATGCTTAGCGAGTAGTTCTAATGCAATAAGGCACGCTAGATTGGGACATCCTCACTCGCGTACTTTGGAAATAATGTTGCCTAATATTTCGTTTAATAACTCGGTTTGTGAGGCTTGTATTTTAGGAAAACATTGTAAAAATGTATTTCTTAAGTCCTCTACCATATATGAAAAATGTTTTGATTTGGTTCACACGGATGTATGGACTTCCCCATGTTTATCAAGAGATAATAATAAGTACTTTGTGACATTTATTGATGAAAATTCGAAATACACTTTGATCACCTTAATGCCATCTAAAGATAGAGTCTTTGACGCTTTCATTAATTTTTAGAACAACCTTACTAATGAATTCAAAACAAATGTTAAGGTACATCGAACGGATAATGGACGGGAATATAGAAGCCACAAATTCAAAGAACACCTAGCTAAGCATGGAATAATCCACCAAACGAGCTGCCCATACACACCTCAACAAGATGGTGTAGCTGAAAGAAAGAATAGACATCTCATGGAAGTAGCTAGAGCTATGATGTTTCATTCTAACCAACCAAGAAACTTATGGGGAGATGCAGTCATGACGACTTGCTATCTTATCAACCGAATTCCAACAAGACTCCTAACGGACTTCTCTCCCTTTGAAGTTTTAAATCACAATAAACCCTTTATCAATCACTTGCGAGTTCTTGGCTGTTTGTGTTTTGTATTTGTCCCAGGTACTCATAGGGACAAAACTAGAAGCCAAAAGCACAAGATGTGTATTCATAGGCTATTCTACCACTCAAAAGGGGTATAAGTGCTATGACCCCATCCGGAAGTGAACCATGGTATCAAGAGACATGAAGTTCATAGAAAACCATCGTTAATTTGACAAGAAGCAAAATTGGGATAGTGTTAAAGACCTAGAGCGTTCTCCTTAAGATAGAGCCGCCGGCTTATTGTGCTTGCTCAATCATCTAGGAAATCCGGCTCCAAGAGACTCTCATCAAGAGCAACCAGATCATTACCCACAAGAAGGACCAAATTCTGAAAATAACAGTGAAGAAGAAACAAAAAACTTGGATAATGGTAATCAAGACCAAGCTCATCATGAAGAAGTAGAAATAGAAGGAATGGAGCCAATGGTTAGTCACGACCATGAGAGTAAATAAATTAGTGCTCCTCAGCTTTCTACATGCAATCTTTCACTTCGAATCTTGTATCGGTTAAGAGAGCCACTACTGATCTTGATGCTTATGCTATCTTTGGGCCTAATAGTTTCCATTATCAGGATATTAAGACCGGAAAGGTTTTTAGAGAAGAAAACACAAAATGAGACCTATACATCTTAGAAGATTCTTGAAACGATCCTACTTTATCAAGTTTTAATTCATGCTTAGCGAGTAGTTCTAATGCAATAAGGCACGCTAGATTGGGACATCCTCACTCGCGTACCTTGGAAATAATGTTGCCTAATATTTCGTTTAATAACTCGGTTTGTGAGGCTTGTATTTTAGGAAAACATTGTAAAAATGTATTTCCTAAGTCCTCTACCATATATGAAAAATGTTTTGATTTGGTTCACACGGATGTATGGACTTCCCCATGTTTATCAAGAGATAATAATAAGTACTTTGTGACATTTATTGATGAAAATTTGAAATACACTTTGATCACATTAATGCCATCTAAAGATAGAGTATTTGACGCTTTCATTAATTTTTAGAACAACATTACTAATGAATTCAAAACAAATGTTAAGGTACATCGAACGGATAATGGAGGGGAATATAGAAGCCACAAATTCAAAGAACACCTAGCTAAGCATGGAATAATCCACCAAACGAGCTGCCCATACACACCTCAACAAGATGGTGTAGCTGAAAGAAAGAATAGACATCTCATGGAAGTAGCTAGAGCTATGATGTTTCATTCTAACCAACCAAGAAACTTCTTGGGAGATGCAGTCATGACGACTTGCTATCTTATCAACCGAATTCCAACAAGAGTCCTAACGGACTACTCTCCCTTTGAAGTTTTAAATCAAAATAAACCCTTTATCAATCACTTACGAGTTCTTGGGTGTTTGTGTTTTGTATTTGTCCCAGGTACTCATAGGGACAATACTAGAAGCCAAAAGCACAAGATGTGTATTCATAGGCTATTCTACCACTCAAAAGGGGTATAAGTGCTATGACCCCATCCGGAAGTGAACCCTGGTATCAAGAGACATGAAGTTCATAGAAAACCATCGTTAATTTGACAAGAAGCAAAATTGGGATAGTGTTAAAGACCTAGAGCGTTCTCCTTAAGATAGAGCCGCCGGCTTATTGTGCTTACTCAATCATCTAGGAAATCCGGCTCCAAGAGACTCTCATCAAGAGCAACCAGATCATTACCCACAAGAAGGACCAAATTCTGAAAATAACAGTGAAGAAGAAACAAAAAACTTGGATAATGGTAATCAAGACCAAGCTCATCATGAAGAAGTAGAAATAGAAGGAATGGAGCCAATGGTTAGTCATGACCATGAGAGTAAATAAATTAGTGCTCCTCAGCTTTCTACATGCCATCTTTCACTTCGAATCTTGTATCGGTTAAGAGAGCCACTACTGATCTTGATGCTTATGCTATCTTTGGGCCTAATAGTTTCCATTATCAGGATATTAAGACCAGAAAGGTTTTTAGAGAAGGAAACACAAAATGAGACCAATACATCTTAGAAGATTCTTGAAACGATCCTACTTTATCAAGTTTTAATTCATGCTTAGCCAGTAGTTCTAATGCAATAAGGCACGCTAGATTGGGACATCCTCACTCGCGTACCTTGGAAATAATATTGCCTAATATTTCATTTAATACCTCGGTTTGTGAGGCTTGTATTTTAGGAAAACATTGTAAAAATGTATTTCCTAAGTCCTCTACCATATATGAAAAATGTTTTGATTTGGTTCACACGGATGTATGGACTTCCCCATGTTTATCAAGAGATAATAATAAGTACTTTGTGACATTTATTGATGAAAATTCGAAATACACTTTGATCACCTTAATGCCATCTAAAGATAGAGTATTTGACGCTTTCATTAATTTTTAGAACAACATTACTAATGAATTCAAAACAAATGTTAAGGTACATCGAACGGATAATGGAGGGGAATATAGAAGCCACAAATTCAAAGAACACCTAGCTAAGCATGGAATAATCCACCAAACGAGCTGCCCATACACACCTCAACAAGATAGTGTAGCTGAAAGAAAGAATAGACATCTCATGGAAGTAGCTAGAGCTATGATGTTTCATTCTAACCAACCAAGAAACTTCTGGGGAGATGCAGTCATGACGACTTGCTATCTTATCAACCGAATTCCAACAAGACTCCTAACGGACTTCTCTCCCTTAGAAGTTTTAAATCACAATAAACCCTTTATCAATCACTTACGACTTCTTGGCTATTTGTGGTTTGTATTTGTCCCAGGTACTCATAGGTACAAAACTAGAAGCCAAAAGCACAAGATGTGTATTCATAGGCTATTCTACCACTCAAAAGGGGTATAAGTGCTATGACCCCATCCGGAAGTGAACCATGGTATCAAGAGACATGAAGTTCATAGAAAACCATCGTTAATTTGACAAGAAGCAAAATTGGGATAGTGTTAAAGACCTAGAGCGTTCTCCTTAAGATAGAGCCGCCGGCTTATTGTGCTTGCTCAATCATCTAGGAAATCCGGCTCCAAGAGACTCTCATCAAGAGCAACCAGATCATTACCCACAAGAAGGACCAAATTCTGAAAATAACAGTGAAGAAGAAACAAAAAACTTGGATAATGGTAATCAAGACCAAGCTCATCATGAAGAAGTAGAAATAGAAGGAATGGAGCCAATGGTTAGTCACGACCATGAGAGTAAATAAATTAGTGCTCCTCAGCTTTCTACATGCAATCTTTCACTTCGAATCTTGTATCGGTTAAGAGAGCCACTACTGATCTTGATGCTTATGCTATCTTTGGGCCTAATAGTTTCCATTATCAGGATATTAAGACCGGAAAGGTTTTTAGAGAAGAAAACACAAAATGAGACCTATACATCTTAGAAGATTCTTGAAACGATCCTACTTTATCAAGTTTTAATTCATGCTTAGCGAGTAGTTCTAATGCAATAAGGCACGCTAGATTGGGACATCCTCACTCGCGTACCTTGGAAATAATGTTGCCTAATATTTCGTTTAATAACTCGGTTTGTGAGGCTTGTATTTTAGGAAAACATTGTAAAAATGTATTTCCTAAGTCCTCTACCATATATGAAAAATGTTTTGATTTGGTTCACACGGATGTATGGACTTCCCCATGTTTATCAAGAGATAATAATAAGTACTTTGTGACATTTATTGATGAAAATTTGAAATACACTTTGATCACATTAATGCCATCTAAAGATAGAGTATTTGACGCTTTCATTAATTTTTAGAACAACATTACTAATGAATTCAAAACAAATGTTAAGGTACATCGAACGGATAATGGAGGGGAATATAGAAGCCACAAATTCAAAGAACACCTAGCTAAGCATGGAATAATCCACCAAACGAGCTGCCCATACACACCTCAACAAGATGGTGTAGCTGAAAGAAAGAATAGACATCTCATGGAAGTAGCTAGAGCTATGATGTTTCATTCTAACCAACCAAGAAACTTCTTGGGAGATGCAGTCATGACGACTTGCTATCTTATCAACCGAATTCCAACAAGAGTCCTAACGGACTACTCTCCCTTTGAAGTTTTAAATCAAAATAAACCCTTTATCAATCACTTACGAGTTCTTGGGTGTTTGTGTTTTGTATTTGTCCCAGGTACTCATAGGGACAATACTAGAAGCCAAAAGCACAAGATGTGTATTCATAGGCTATTCTACCACTCAAAAGGGGTATAAGTGCTATGACCCCATCCGGAAGTGAACCCTGGTATCAAGAGACATGAAGTTCATAGAAAACCATCGTTAATTTGACAAGAAGCAAAATTGGGATAGTGTTAAAGACCTAGAGCGTTCTCCTTAAGATAGAGCCGCCGGCTTATTGTGCTTACTCAATCATCTAGGAAATCCGGCTCCAAGAGACTCTCATCAAGAGCAACCAGATCATTACCCACAAGAAGGACCAAATTCTGAAAATAACAGTGAAGAAGAAACAAAAAACTTGGATAATGGTAATCAAGACCAAGCTCATCATGAAGAAGTAGAAATAGAAGGAATGGAGCCAATGGTTAGTCATGACCATGAGAGTAAATAAATTAGTGCTCCTCAGCTTTCTACATGCCATCTTTCACTTCGAATCTTGTATCGGTTAAGAGAGCCACTACTGATCTTGATGCTTATGCTATCTTTGGGCCTAATAGTTTCCATTATCAGGATATTAAGACCAGAAAGGTTTTTAGAGAAGGAAACACAAAATGAGACCAATACATCTTAGAAGATTCTTGAAACGATCCTACTTTATCAAGTTTTAATTCATGCTTAGCCAGTAGTTCTAATGCAATAAGGCACGCTAGATTGGGACATCCTCACTCGCGTACCTTGGAAATAATATTGCCTAATATTTCATTTAATACCTCGGTTTGTGAGGCTTGTATTTTAGGAAAACATTGTAAAAATGTATTTCCTAAGTCCTCTACCATATATGAAAAATGTTTTGATTTGGTTCACACGGATGTATGGACTTCCCCATGTTTATCAAGAGATAATAATAAGTACTTTGTGACATTTATTGATGAAAATTCGAAATACACTTTGATCACCTTAATGCCATCTAAAGATAGAGTATTTGACGCTTTCATTAATTTTTAGAACAACATTACTAATGAATTCAAAACAAATGTTAAGGTACATCGAACGGATAATGGAGGGGAATATAGAAGCCACAAATTCAAAGAACACCTAGCTAAGCATGGAATAATCCACCAAACGAGCTGCCCATACACACCTCAACAAGATAGTGTAGCTGAAAGAAAGAATAGACATCTCATGGAAGTAGCTAGAGCTATGATGTTTCATTCTAACCAACCAAGAAACTTCTGGGGAGATGCAGTCATGACGACTTGCTATCTTATCAACCGAATTCCAACAAGACTCCTAACGGACTTCTCTCCCTTAGAAGTTTTAAATCACAATAAACCCTTTATCAATCACTTACGACTTCTTGGCTATTTGTGGTTTGTATTTGTCCCAGGTACTCATAGGGACAAAACTAGAAGCCAAAAGCACAAGATGTGTATTCATAGGCTATTCTACCACTCAAAAGGGGTATAAGTGCTATGACCCCATCCGGAAGTGAACCATGGTATCAAGAGACATGAAGTTCATAGAAAACCATCGTTAATTTGACAAGAAGAAAAATTGGGATAGTGTTAAAGACCTAGAGCGTTCTCCTTAAGATAGAGCCGCCGGCTTATTGTGCTTGCTCAATCATCTAGGAAATCCGGCTCCAAGAGACTCTCATCAAGAGCAACCAGATCATTACCCACAAGAAGGACCAAATTCTGAAAATAACAGTGAAGAAGAAACAAAAAACTTGGATAATGGTAATCAAGACCAAGCTCATCATGAAGAAGTAGAAATAGAAGGAATGGAGCCAATGGTTAGTCACGACCATGAGAGTAAATAAATTAGTGCTCCTCAGCTTTCTACATGCCATCTTTAACTTCGAATCTTGTATCGGTTAAGAGAGCCACTACTGATCTTGATGCTTATGCTATCTTTGGGCCTAATAGTTTCCATTATCAGGATATTAAGACCGGAAAGGTTTTTAGAGAAGGAAACACAAAATGAGACCTATACATCTTAGAAGATTCTTGAAACGATCCTACTTTATCAAGTTTTAATTCATGCTTAGCGAGTAGTTCTAATGCAATAAGGCACGCTAGATTGGGACATCCTCACTCGCGTACCTTGGAAATAATATTGCCTAATATTTCATTTAATAACTCGGTTTATGAGGCTTGTATTTTAGGAAAACATTGTAAAAATGTATTTCCTAAGTCCTCTACCATATATGAAAAATGTTTTGATTTGGTTCACACGGATGTATGGACTTCCCCATGTTTATCAAGAGATAATAATAAGTACTTTGTGACATTTATTGATGAAAATTCGAAATACACTTTGATCACCTTAATGCCATCTAAAGATAGAGTATTTGACGCTTTCATTAATTTTTAGAACAACCTTACTAATGAATTCAAAACAAATGTTAAGGTACATCGAACGGATAATGGACGGGAATATAGAAGCCACAAATTCAAAGAACACCTAGCTAAGCATGGAATAATCCACCAAACGAGCTGCCCATACACACCTCAACAAGATGGTGTAGCTGAAAGAAAGAATAGACATCTCATGGAAGTAGCTAGAGCTATGATGTTTCATTCTAACCAACCAAGAAACTTATGGGGAGATGCAGTCATGACGACTTGCTATCTTATCCACCGAATTCCAACAAGAGTCCTAACGGACTTCTCTCCCTTTGAAGTTTTAAATCACAATAAACCCTTTATCAATCACTGACGAGTTCTTGGCTGTTTGTGTTTTGTATTTGTCCCAGGTACTCATAGGGACAAAACTAGAAGCCAAAAGCACAAGATGTGTATTCATAGGCTATTCTACCACTCAAAAGGGGTATAAGTGCTATGACCCCATCCGGAAGTGAACCATGGTATCAAGAGACATGAAGTTCATAGAAAACCATCGTTAATTTGACAAGAAGCAAAATTGGGATAGTGTTAAAGACCTAGAGCGTTCTCCTTAAGATAGAGCCGCCGGCTTATTGTGCTTGCTCAATCATCTAGGAAATCCGGCTCCAAGAGACTCTCATCAAGAGCAACCAGAGCATTAGCCACAAGAAGGACCAAATTCTGAAAATAACAGTGAAGAAGAAACAAAAAACTTGGATAATGGTAATCAAGACCAAGCTCATCATGAAGAAGTAGAAATAGAAGGAATGGAGCCAATGGTTAGTCACGACCATGAGAGTAAATAAATTAGTGCTCCTCAGCTTTCTACATGCCATCTTTCACTTCGAATCTTGTATCGGTTAAGAGAGCCACTACTGATCTTGATGCTTATGCTATCTTTGGGCCTAATAGTTTCCATTATCAGGATATTAAGACCGGAAAGGTTTTTAGAGAAGGAAACACAAAATGAGACCTATACATCTTAGAAGATTCTTGAAACGATCCTACTTTATCAAGTTTTAATTCATGCTTAGCGAGTAGTTCTAATGCAATAAGGCACGCTAGATTGGGACATCCTCACTCGCGTACCTTGGAAATAATGTTGCCTAATATTTCGTTTAATAACTCGGTTTGTGAAGCTTGTATTTTAGGAAAACATTGTAAAAATGTATTTCTTAAGTCCTCTACCATATATGAAAAATGTTTTGATTTGGTTCACAGGGATGTATGGACTTCCCCATGTTTATCAAGAGATAATAATAAGTACTTTGTCACATTTATTGATGAAAATTCGAAATACACTTTGATCACCTTAATGTCATCTAAAGAAAAAGTATTTGACGCTTTCATTAATTTTTAGAACTACATTACTAATGAATTCAAAACAAATGTTAAGTTACATCAAACGGATAATGGAGGGGAATATACAAGCCACAAATTCAAAGAACACCTAGCTAAGCATGGAATAATCCACCAAACGAGCTGCCCATACACACCTCAAGAAAACGGTGTAGCTGAAAGAAAGAATAGGCATCTCATGGAAGTAGCTAGAGGTATGATTTCCTATTCCAACCTACCAAGAAACTTCTGGGGAGATGCAGTCATGACGGCGTGCTATCTTATCAACCGAATTCCAAAAAAAACCTAAAGGACTTCTCTCCCTTTGAAGTTTTAAATCAAAATAAACCCTTTATCAATCACTTACGAGTTCTTGGGTGTTTGTGTTTTGTATTTGTCCCAGGTACTCAGAGGGACAAAACTAGAAGTCAAAAGCACAAGATGTGTATTCATAGGCTATTCTACCACTCAAAAAGGAGTATAAGTGCTATGACCCCATCCGGAAGTCAACCCTAGTTTCAAGAGACAGGAAGTTCATAGAAAACCAAGGTTACTTTGACAAGAAGCAAAATTTGGATAGTGTTAAAGACCTAGCCCGTTCTCCTTTAGATAGTGCCGCCAGCTTAGTGTTCTTACTCAATCATCTGGGAAACCCGGCTCCAAGAGACTCTCATCAAGAGCAACCAGATCATCAGCCACAAGAAGGACCAAATTCTGAAAATAACAGTCAAGTAGAAATAAAAAAACTTAAATACTGGTAATCAAGACCAAGCTCATCATGAAGAAGGAGCAATAGGACGAATGGAGCCAATGGTTAGTCACGACCATGAGAGTGAAGAAATTAGTGCTCCTCAGCTTTCTACATGCCATCTTTCACTTAGAATCTTGTATCAGTTAAGAGAGCCACTACTGATCTTGATGCTTATGCTATCTTTGCGCCTAATAGATTTCATTATGAGGATATTAAGACCGGAAAGGTTTTTAGAGAAGGAAACACAAAATGAGACCTATACATCTTAGAAGATTCTTCAAACGATCCTACTTTATCAAGTTTTAATTCATGCTTAGCGAGTAGTTCTAATGCAATATGGCACGCTAGATTAGGACATCCTCACTAGCGTGCCTTGGAAATATTGTTGCCTATTATTTCGTTTAATAACTCGGTTTGTGAGTCTTGTATTTTAGGAAAACATTGTAAAAATGTATTTCCTAAGTCCTCTACCATATATGAAAAATGTTTTGATTTGGTTCACACGGATGTATGTACTTCCCCATGTTTATCAAGAGATAATAATAAGTACTTTGTGACATTTATTGATGAAAATTCGAAATACACTTTGATCACCTTAATGTCATCTAAAGATAGAGTATTTGACGCTTTCATTAATTTTTAGAACAACCTTACTAATGAATTCAAAACAAATGTTAAGGTACATCGAACGGATAATGGAGGGGAATATAGAAGCCACAAATTCAAGGAACACCTAGCTAAGCATGGAATAATCCACCAAACGAGCTGCCCATACACACCTCAACAAGATGGTGTAGCTGAAAGAAAGAATAGACATCTCATGGAAGTAGCTAGAGCTATGATGTTTCATTCTAACCAACCAAGAAACTTCTGGGGAGATGCAGTCATGACGACTTGCTATCTTATCAACCGAATTCCAACAAGAGTCCTAACGGAATTCTCTCCCTTTGAAGTTTTAAATCACAATAAACCCTTTATCAATCACTTACGACTTCTTGGCTGTTTGTGTTTTGTACTTGTCCCAGGTACTCATAGGGACAAAACTAGAAGCCAAAAGCACAAGATGTGTATTCATAGGCTATTCTACCACTCAAAAGGGGTATAAGTGCTATGACCCCATCCGGAAGTGAACCATGGTATCAAGAGACATGAAGTTCATAGAAAATCATCGTTAATTTGACATGAAGCAAAATTGGGATAGTGTTAAAGACCTAGAGTGTTCTCCTTCAGATAGAGCCGCCGACTTATTGTGCTTGCTCAATCATCAAGGAAATCCGGCTCCAAGAGACTCTCATCAAGAGCAACCAGATCATTACCCACAAGAAGGACCAAATTCTGAAAATAACAGTGAAGAAGAAACAAAAAACTTGGATAATGGTAATCAAGACCAAGCTCATCATGAAAAAGTAGAAAGAGGAGGAATGGAGCCAATGGTTAGTCACGACCATGAGAGTAAATAAATTAGTGCTCCTCAGCTTTCTACATGCCATCTTTCACTTAGAATCTTGTATCAGTTAAGAGAGCCACTACTGATCTTGATGCTTATGCTATCTTTGCGCCTAATAGATTTCATTATGAGGATATTAAGACCGGAAAGGTTTTACCTTAATGTCATCTAAAGATAGAGTATTTGACGCTTTCATTAATTTTTAGAACAACCTTACTAATGAATTCAAAACAAATGTTAAGGTACATCGAACGGATAATGGAGGGGAATATAGAAGCCACAAATTCAAGGAACACCTAGCTAAGCATGGAATAATCCACCAAACGAGCTGCCCATACACACCTCAACAAGATGGTGTAGCTGAAAGAAAGAATAGACATCTCATGGAAGTAGCTAGAGCTATGATGTTTCATTCTAACCAACCAAGAAACTTCTGGGGAGATGCAGTCATGACGACTTGCTATCTTATCAACCGAATTCCAACAAGAGTCCTAACGGAATTCTCTCCCTTTGAAGTTTTAAATCACAATAAACCCTTTATCAATCACTTACGACTTCTTGGCTGTTTGTGTTTTGTACTTGTCCCAGGTACTCATAGGGACAAAACTAGAAGCCAAAAGCACAAGATGTGTATTCATAGGCTATTCTACCACTCAAAAGGGGTATAAGTGCTATGACCCCATCCGGAAGTGAACCATGGTATCAAGAGACATGAAGTTCATAGAAAATCATCGTTAATTTGACATGAAGCAAAATTGGGATAGTGTTAAAGACCTAGAGTGTTCTCCTTCAGATAGAGCCGCCGACTTATTGTGCTTGCTCAATCATCAAGGAAATCCGGCTCCAAGAGACTCTCATCAAGAGCAACCAGATCATTACCCACAAGAAGGACCAAATTCTGAAAATAACAGTGAAGAAGAAACAAAAAACTTGGATAATGGTAATCAAGACCAAGCTCATCATGAAAAAGTAGAAAGAGGAGGAATGGAGCCAATGGTTAGTCACGACCATGAGAGTAAATAAATTAGTGCTCCTCAGCTTTCTACATGCCATCTTTCACTTAGAATCTTGTATCAGTTAAGAGAGCCACTACTGATCTTGATGCTTATGCTATCTTTGCGCCTAATAGATTTCATTATGAGGATATTAAGACCGGAAAGGTTTTACCTTAATGTCATCTAAAGATAGAGTATTTGACGCTTTCATTAATTTTTAGAACAACCTTACTAATGAATTCAAAACAAATGTTAAGGTACATCGAACGGATAATGGAGGGGAATATAGAAGCCACAAATTCAAGGAACACCTAGCTAAGCATGGAATAATCCACCAAACGAGCTGCCCATACACACCTCAACAAGATGGTGTAGCTGAAAGAAAGAATAGACATCTCATGGAAGTAGCTAGAGCTATGATGTTTCATTCTAACCAACCAAGAAACTTCTGGGGAGATGCAGTCATGACGACTTGCTATCTTATCAACCGAATTCCAACAAGAGTCCTAACGGAATTCTCTCCCTTTGAAGTTTTAAATCACAATAAACCCTTTATCAATCACTTACGACTTCTTGGCTGTTTGTGTTTTGTACTTGTCCCAGGTACTCATAGGGACAAAACTAGAAGCCAAAAGCACAAGATGTGTATTCATAGGCTATTCTACCACTCAAAAGGGGTATAAGTGCTATGACCCCATCCGGAAGTGAACCATGGTATCAAGAGACATGAAGTTCATAGAAAATCATCGTTAATTTGACATGAAGCAAAATTGGGATAGTGTTAAAGACCTAGAGTGTTCTCCTTCAGATAGAGCCGCCGACTTATTGTGCTTGCTCAATCATCAAGGAAATCCGGCTCCAAGAGACTCTCATCAAGAGCAACCAGATCATTACCCACAAGAAGGACCAAATTCTGAAAATAACAGTGAAGAAGAAACAAAAAACTTGGATAATGGTAATCAAGACCAAGCTCATCATGAAAAAGTAGAAAGAGGAGGAATGGAGCCAATGGTTAGTCACGACCATGAGAGTAAATAAATTAGTGCTCCTCAGCTTTCTACATGCCATCTTTCACTTCGAATCTTGTATCGGTTAAGAGAGCCACTACTGATCTTGATGCTTATGCTATCTTTGGGCCTAATAGTTTCCATTATCAGGATATTAAGACCGGAAAGGTTTTTAGAGAAGGAAACACAAAATGAGACCAATACATCTTAGAAGATTCTTCAAACGATCCAACTTTATCAAGTTTTAATTCATGCTTAGCGAGTAGTTCTAATGCAATAAGGCACGCTAGATTGGGACATCCTCACTCGCGTACCTTGGAAATAATGTTGCCTAATATTTCGTTTAATAACTCGGTTTGTGAGGCTTGTATTTTAGGAAAACATTGTAAAAATGTATTTCTTAAGTCCTCTACCATATATGAAAAATGTTTTGATTTGGTTCACACGGATGTATGGACTTCCCCATGTTTATCAAGAGATAATAATAAGTACTTTGTGACATTTATTGATGAAAATTCGAAATACACTTTGATCACCTTAATGCCATCTAAAGATAGAGTCTTTGACGCTTTCATTAATTTTTAGAACAACCTTACTAATGAATTCAAAACAAATGTTAAGGTACATCGAACGGATAATGGACGGGAATATAGAAGCCACAAATTCAAAGAACACCTAGCTAAGCATGGAATAATCCACCAAACGAGCTGCCCATACACACCTCAACAAGATGGTGTAGCTGAAAGAAAGAATAGACATCTCATGGAAGTAGCTAGAGCTATGATGTTTCATTCTAACCAACCAAGAAACTTATGGGGAGATGCAGTCATGACGACTTGCTATCTTATCAACCGAATTCCAACAAGAGTCCTAACGGACTTCTCTCCCTTTGAAGTTTTAAATCACAATAAACCCTTTATCAATCACTTGCGAGTTCTTGGCTGTTTGTGTTTTGTATTTGTCCCAGGTACTCATAGGGACAAAACTAGAAGCCAAAAGCACAAGATGTGTATTCATAGGCTATTCTACCACTCAAAAGGGGTATAAGTGCTATGACCCCATCCGGAAGTGAACCATGGTATCAAGAGACATGAAGTTCATAGAAAACCATCGTTAATTTGACAAGAAGCAAAATTGGGATAGTGTTAAAGACCTAGAGCGTTCTCCTTAAGATAGAGCCGCCGGCTTATTGTGCTTGCTCAATCATCTAGGAAATCCGGCTCCAAGAGACTCTCATCTAGAGCAACCAGATCATTACCCACAAGAAGGACCAAATTCTGAAAATAACAGTGAAGAAGAAACAAAAAACTTGGATAATGGTAATCAAGACCAAGCTCATCATGAAGAAGTAGAAATAGAAGGAATGGAGCCAATGGTTAGTCACGACCATGAGAGTAAATAAATTAGTGCTCCTCAGCTTTCTACATGCAATCTTTCACTTCGAATCTTGTATCGGTTAAGAGAGCCACTACTGATCTTGATGCTTATGCTATCTTTGGGCCTAATAGTTTCCATTATCAGGATATTAAGACCGGAAAGGTTTTTAGAGAAGAAAACACAAAATGAGACCTATACATCTTAGAAGATTCTTGAAACGATCCTACTTTATCAAGTTTTAATTCATGCTTAGCGAGTAGTTCTAATGCAATAAGGCACGCTAGATTGGGACATCCTCACTCGCGTACCTTGGAAATAATGTTGCCTAATATTTCGTTTAATAACTCGGTTTGTGAGGCTTGTATTTTAGGAAAACATTGTAAAAATGTATTTCCTAAGTCCTCTACCATATATGAAAAATGTTTTGATTTGGTTCACACGGATGTATGGACTTCCCCATGTTTATCAAGAGATAATAATAAGTACTTTGTGACATTTATTGATGAAAATTTGAAATACACTTTGATCACATTAATGCCATCTAAAGATAGAGTATTTGACGCTTTCATTAATTTTTAGAACAACATTACTAATGAATTCAAAACAAATGTTAAGGTACATCGAACGGATAATGGAGGGGAATATAGAAGCCACAAATTCAAAGAACACCTAGCTAAGCATGGAATAATCCACCAAACGAGCTGCCCATACACACCTCAACAAGATGGTGTAGCTGAAAGAAAGAATAGACATCTCATGGAAGTAGCTAGAGCTATGATGTTTCATTCTAACCAACCAAGAAACTTCTTGGGAGATGCAGTCATGACGACTTGCTATCTTATCAACCGAATTCCAACAAGAGTCCTAACGGACTACTCTCCCTTTGAAGTTTTAAATCAAAATAAACCCTTTATCAATCACTTACGAGTTCTTGGGTGTTTGTGTTTTGTATTTGTCCCAGGTACTCATAGGGACAATACTAGAAGCCAAAAACACAAGATGTGTATTCATAGGCTATTCTACCACTCAAAAGGGGTATAAGTGCTATGACCCCATCCGGAAGTGAACCCTGGTATCAAGAGACATGAAGTTCATAGAAAACCATCGTTAATTTGACAAGAAGCAAAATTGGGATAGTGTTAAAGACCTAGAGCGTTCTCCTTAAGATAGAGCCGCCGGCTTATTGTGCTTACTCAATCATCTAGGAAATCCGGCTCCAAGAGACTCTCATCAAGAGCAACCAGATCATTACCCACAAGAAGGACCAAATTCTGAAAATAACAGTGAAGAAGAAACAAAAAACTTGGATAATGGTAATCAAGACCAAGCTCATCATGAAGAAGTAGAAATAGAAGGAATGGAGCCAATGGTTAGTCATGACCATGAGAGTAAATAAATTAGTGCTCCTCAGCTTTCTACATGCCATCTTTCACTTCGAATCTTGTATCGGTTAAGAGAGCCACTACTGATCTTGATGCTTATGCTATCTTTGGGCCTAATAGTTTCCATTATCAGGATATTAAGACCAGAAAGGTTTTTAGAGAAGGAAACACAAAATGAGACCAATACATCTTAGAAGATTCTTGAAACGATCCTACTTTATCAAGTTTTAATTCATGCTTAGCCAGTAGTTCTAATGCAATAAGGCACGCTAGATTGGGACATCCTCACTCGCGTACCTTGGAAATAATATTGCCTAATATTTCATTTAATACCTCGGTTTGTGAGGCTTGTATTTTAGGAAAACATTGTAAAAATGTATTTCCTAAGTCCTCTACCATATATGAAAAATGTTTTGATTTGGTTCACACGGATGTATGGACTTCCCCATGTTTATCAAGAGATAATAATAAGTACTTTGTGACATTTATTGATGAAAATTCGAAATACACTTTGATCACCTTAATGCCATCTAAAGATAGAGTATTTGACGCTTTCATTAATTTTTAGAACAACATTACTAATGAATTCAAAACAAATGTTAAGGTACATCGAACGGATAATGGAGGGGAATATAGAAGCCACAAATTCAAAGAACACCTAGCTAAGCATGGAATAATCCACCAAACGAGCTGCCCATACACACCTCAACAAGATAGTGTAGCTGAAAGAAAGAATAGACATCTCATGGAAGTAGCTAGAGCTATGATGTTTCATTCTAACCAACCAAGAAACTTCTGGGGAGATGCAGTCATGACGACTTGCTATCTTATCAACCGAATTCCAACAAGACTCCTAACGGACTTCTCTCCCTTAGAAGTTTTAAATCACAATAAACCCTTTATCAATCACTTACGACTTCTTGGCTATTTGTGGTTTGTATTTGTCCCAGGTACTCATAGGGACAAAACTAGAAGCCAAAAGCACAAGATGTGTATTCATAGGCTATTCTACCACTCAAAAGGGGTATAAGTGCTATGACCCCATCCGGAAGTGAACCATGGTATCAAGAGACATGAAGTTCATAGAAAACCATCGTTAATTTGACAAGAAGCAAAATTGGGATAGTGTTAAAGACCTAGAGCGTTCTCCTTAAGATAGAGCCGCCGGCTTATTGTGCTTGCTCAATCATCTAGGAAATCCGGCTCCAAGAGACTCTCATCAAGAGCAACCAGATCATTACCCACAAGAAGGACCAAATTCTGAAAATAACAGTGAAGAAGAAACAAAAAACTTGGATAATGGTAATCAAGACCAAGCTCATCATGAAGAAGTAGAAATAGAAGGAATGGAGCCAATGGTTAGTCACGACCATGAGAGTAAATAAATTAGTGCTCCTCAGCTTTCTACATGCCATCTTTAACTTCGAATCTTGTATCGGTTAAGAGAGCCACTACTGATCTTGATGCTTATGCTATCTTTGGGCCTAATAGTTTCCATTATCAGGATATTAAGACCGGAAAGGTTTTTAGAGAAGGAAACACAAAATGAGACCTATACATCTTAGAAGATTCTTGAAACGATCCTACTTTATCAAGTTTTAATTCATGCTTAGCGAGTAGTTCTAATGCAATAAGGCACGCTAGATTGGGACATCCTCACTCGCGTACCTTGGAAATAATATTGCCTAATATTTCATTTAATAACTCGGTTTGTGAGGCTTGTATTTTAGGAAAACATTGTAAAAATGTATTTCCTAAGTCCTCTACCATATATGAAAAATGTTTTGATTTGGTTCACACGGATGTATGGACTTCCCCATGTTTATCAAGAGATAATAATAAGTACTTTGTGACATTTATTGATGAAAATTCGAAATACACTTTGATCACCTTAATGCCATCTAAAGATAGAGTATTTGACGCTTTCATTAATTTTTAGAACAACCTTACTAATGAATTCAAAACAAATGTTAAGGTACATCGAACGGATAATGGACGGGAATATAGAAGCCACAAATGCAAAGAACACCTAGCTAAGCATGGAATAATCCACCAAACGAGCTGCCCATACACACCTCAACAAGATGGTGTAGCTGAAAGAAAGAATAGACATCTCATGGAAGTAGCTAGAGCTATGATGTTTCATTCTAACCAACCAAGAAACTTATGGGGAGATGCAGTCATGACGACTTGCTATCTTATCAACCGAATTCCAACAAGAGTCCTAACGGACTTCTCTCCCTTTGAAGTTTTAAATCACAATAAACCCTTTATCAATCACTTGCGAGTTCTTGGGTGTTTGTGTTTTGTATTTGTCCCAGGTACTCATAGGGACAAAACTATAAGCCAAAAGCACAAGATGTGTATTCATAGGCTATTCTACCACTCAAAAGGGGTATAAGTGCTATGACCCCATCCGAAAGTGAACCATGGTATCAAGAGACATGAAGTTCATAGAAAACCATCGTTAATTTGACAAGAAGCAAAATTGGGATAGTGTTAAAGACCTAGAGCGTTCTCCTTAAGATAGAGCCGCCGGCTTATTGTGCTTGCTCAATCATCTAGGAAATCCGGCTCCAAGAGACTCTCATCAAGAGCAACCAGATCATTACCCACAAGAAGGACCAAATTCTGAAAATAACAGTGAAGAAGAAACAAAAAACTTGGATAATGGTAATCAAGACCAAGCTCATCATGAAGAAGTAGAAATAGAAGGAATGGAGCCAATGGTTAGTCACGACCATGAGAGTAAATAAATTAGTGCTCCTCAGCTTTCTACATGCCATCTTTCACTTAGAATCTTGTATCGGTTAAGAGAGCCACTACTGATCTTGATGCTTATGCTATCTTTGGGCCTAATAGTTTCCATTATCAGGATATTAAGACCGGAAAGGTTTTTAGAGAAGGAAACACAAAATGAGACCAATACATCTTAGAAGATTCTTCAAACGATCCAACTTTATCAAGTTTTAAGTTCTAATGCAATAAGGCACGCTAGATTGGGACATCCTCACTCGCGTACCTTGGAAATAATGTTGCCTAATATTTCGTTTAATAACTCGGTTTGTGAGGCTTGTATTTTAGGAAAACATTGTAAAAATGTATTTCTTAAGTCCTCTACCATATATGAAAAATGTTTTGATTTGGTTCACACGGATGTATGGACTTCCCCATGTTTATCAAGAGATAATAATAAGTACTTTGTGACATTTATTGATGAAAATTCGAAATACACTTTGATCACCTTAATGCCATCTAAAGATAGAGTATTTGACGCTTTCATTAATTTTTAGAACAACCTTACTAATGAATTCAAAACAAATGTTAAGGTACATCGAACGGATAATGGACGGGAATATAGAAGCCACAAATTCAAAGAACACCTAGCTAAGCATGGAATAATCCACCAAACGAGCTGCCCATACACACCTCAACAAGATGGTGTAGCTGAAAGAAAGAATAGTCATCTCATGGAAGTAGCTAGAGCTATGATGTTTCATTCTAACCAACCAAGAAACTTATGGGGAGATGCAGTCATGACGACTTGCTATCTTATCAACCGAATTCCAACAAGAGTCCTAACGGACTTCTCTCCCTTTGAAGTTTTAAATCACAATAAACCCTTTATCAATCACTTGCGAGTTCTTGGGTGTTTGTGTTTTGTATTTGTCCCAGGTACTCATAGGGACAAAACTAGAAGCCAAAAGCACAAGATGTGTATTCATAGGCTATTCTACCACTCAAAAGGGGTATAAGTGCTATGACCCCATCCGGAAGTGAACCATGGTATCAAGAGACATGAAGTTCATAGAAAACCATCGTTAATTTGACAAGAAGCAAAATTGGGATAGTGTTAAAGACCTAGAGCGTTCTCCTTAAGATAGAGCCGCCGGCTTATTGTGCTTGCTCAATCATCTAGGAAATCCGGCTCCAAGAGACTCTCATCAAGAGCAACCAGATCATTACCCACAAGAAGGACCAAATTCTGAAAATAACAGTGAAGAAGAAACAAAAAACTTGGATAATGGTAATCAAGACCAAGCTCATCATGAAGAAGTAGAAATAGAAGGAATGGAGCCAATGGTTAGTCACGACCATGAGAGTAAATAAATTAGTGCTCCTCAGCTTTCTACATGCCATCTTTCACTTAGAATCTTGTATCGGTTAAGAGAGCCACTACTGATCTTGATGCTTATGCTATCTTTGGGCCTAATAGTTTCCATTATCAGGATATTAAGACCGGAAAGGTTTTTAGAGAAGGAAACACAAAATGAGACCAATACATCTTAGAAGATTCTTCAAACGATCCAACTTTATCAAGTTTTAATTCATGCTTAGCGAGTAGTTCTAATGCAATAAGGCACGCTAGATTGGGACATCCTCACTCGCGTACCTTGGAAATAATGTTGCCTAATATTTCGTTTAATAACTCGGTTTGTGAGGCTTGTATTTTAGGAAAACATTGTAAAAATGTATTTCTTAAGTCCTCTACCATATATGAAAAATGTTTTGATTTGGTTCACACGGATGTATGGACTTCCCCATGTTTATCAAGAGATAATAATAAGTACTTTGTGACATTTATTGATGAAAATTCGAAATACACTTTGATCACCTTAATGCCATCTAAAGATAGAGTATTTGACGCTTTCATTAATTTTTAGAACAACCTTACTAATGAATTCAAAACAAATGTTAAGGTACATCGAACGGATAATGGACGGGAATATAGAAGCCACAAATTCAAAGAACACCTAGCTAAGCATGGAATAATCCACCAAACGAGCTGCCCATACACACCTCAACAAGATGGTGTAGCTGAAAGAAAGAATAGACATCTCATCGAAGTAGCTAGAGCTATGATGTTTCATTCTAACCAACCAAGAAACTTCTTGGGAGATGCAGTCATGACGACTTGCTATCTTATCAACCGAATTCCAACAAGAGTCCTAACGGACTTCTCTCCCTTTGAAGTTTTAAATCAAAATAAACCCCTTTATCAATCACTTACGAGTTCTTGGGTGTTTGTGTTTTGTATTTGTCCCAGGTACTCATAGGGACAATACTAGAAGCCAAAAGCACAAGATGTGTATTCATAGGCTATTCTACCACTCAAAAAGGGTATAAGTGCTATGACCCCATCCGGAAGTGAACCCTGGTATCAAGAGACATGAAGTTCATAGAAAACCATCGTTAATTTGACAAGAAGCAAAATTGGGATAGTGTTAAAGACCTAGAGCGTTCTCCTTAAGATAGAGCCGCCGGCTTATTGTGCTTACTCAATAATCTAGGAAATCCGGCTCCAAGAGACTCTCATCAAGAGCAACCAGATCATTACCCACAAGAAGGACCAAATTCTGAAAATAACAGTGAAGAAGAAACAAAAAACTTGGATAATGGTAATCAAGACCAAGCTCATCATGAAGAAGTAGAAATAGAAGGAATGGAGCCAATGGTTAGTCATGACCATGAGAGTAAATAAATTAGTGCTCCTCAGCTTTCTACATGCCATCTTTCACTTCGAATCTTGTATCGGTTAAGAGAGCCACTACTGATCTTGATGCTTATGCTATCTTTGGGCCTAATAGTTTCCATTATCAGGATATTAAGACCGGAAAGGTTTTTAGAGAAGGAAACACAAAATGAGACCAATACATCTTAGAAGATTCTTCAAACGATCCAACTTTATCAAGTTTTAATTCATGCTTAGCGAGTAGTTCTAATGCAATAAGGCACGCTAGATTGGGACATCCTCACTCGCGTACCTTGGAAATAATGTTGCCTAATATTTCGTTTAATAACTCGGTTTGTGAGGCTTGTATTTTAGGAAAACATTGTAAAAATGTATTTCTTAAGTCCTCTACCATATATGAAAAATGTTTTGATTTGGTTCACACGGATGTATGGACTTCCCCATGTTTATCAAGAGATAATAATAAGTACTTTGTGACATTTATTGATGAAAATTCGAAATACACTTTGATCACCTTAATGCCATCTAAAGATAGAGTATTTGACGCTTTCATTAATTTTTAGAACAACCTTACTAATGAATTCAAAACAAATGTTAAGGTACATCGAACGGATAATGGACGGGAATATAGAAGCCACAAATTCAAAGAACACCTAGCTAAGCATGGAATAATCCACCAAACGAGCTGCCCATACACACCTCAACAAGATGGTGTAGCTGAAAGAAAGAATAGACATCTCATGGAAGTAGCTAGAGCTATGATGTTTCATTCTAACCAACCAAGAAACTTCGTGGGAGATGCAGTCATGACGACTTGCTATCTTATCAACCGAATTCCAACAAGAGTCCTAACGGACTTCTCTCCCTTTGAAGTTTTAAATCAAAATAAACCCCTTTATCAATCACTTACGAGTTCTTGGGTGTTTGTGTTTTGTATTTGTCCCAGGTACTCATAGGGACAATACTAGAAGCCAAAAGCACAAGATGTGTATTCATAGGCTATTCTACCACTCAAAAAGGGTATAAGTGCTATGACCCCATCCGGAAGTGAACCCTGGTATCAAGAGACATGAAGTTCATAGAAAACCATCGTTAATTTGACAAGAAGCAAAATTGGGATAGTGTTAAAGACCTAGAGCGTTCTCCTTAAGATAGAGCCGCCGGCTTATTGTGCTTACTCAATCATCTAGGAAATCCGGCTCCAAGAGACTCTCATCAAGAGCAACCAGATCATTACCCACAAGAAGGACCAAATTCTGAAAATAACAGTGAAGAAGAAACAAAAAACTTGGATAATGGTAATCAAGACCAAGCTCATCATGAAGAAGTAGAAATAGAAGGAATGGAGCCAATGGTTAGTCATGACCATGAGAGTAAATAAATTAGTGCTCCTCAGCTTTCTACATGCCATCTTTCACTTCGAATCTTGTATCGGTTAAGAGAGCCACTACTGATCTTGATGCTTATGCTATCTTTGGGCCTAATAGTTTCCATTATCAGGATATTAAGACCAGAAAGGTTTTTAGAGAAGGAAACACAAAATGAGACCTATACATCTTAGAAGATTCTTGAAACGATCCTACTTTATCAAGTTTTAATTCATGCTTAGCCAGTAGTTCTAATGCAATAAGGAACGCTAGATTGGGACATCCTCACTCGCGTACCTTGGAAATAATATTGCCTAATATTTCATTTAATAACTCGGTTTGTGAGGCTTGTATTTTAGGAAAACATTGTAAAAATGTATTTCCTAAGTCCTCTACCATATATGAAAAATGTTTTGATTTGGTTCACACGGATGTATGGACTTCCCCATGTTTATCAAGAGATAATAATAAGTACTTTGTGACATTTATTGATGAAAATTCGAAATACACTTTGATCACCTTAATGCCATCTAAAGATAGAGTATTTGACGCTTTCATTAATTTTTAGAACAACCTTACTAATGAATTCAAAACAAATGTTAAGGTACATCGAACGGATAATGGACGGGAATATAGAAGCCAAAAATTCAAAGAACACCTAGCTAAGCATGGAATAATCCACCAAACGAGCTGCCCATACACACCTCAACAAGATGGTGTAGCTGAAAGAAAGAATAGACATCTCATGGAAGTAGCTAGAGCTATGATGTTTCATTCTAACCAACCAAGAAACTTATGGGGAGATGCAGTCATGACGACTTGCTATCTTATCAACCGAATTCCAACAAGAGTCCTAACGGACTTCTCTCCCTTTGAAGTTTTAAATCACAATAAACCCTTTATCAATCACTTGCGAGTTCTTGGGTGTTTGTGTTTTGTATTTGTCCCAGGTACTCATAGGGACAAAACTAGAAGCCAAAAGCACAAGATGTGTATTCATAGGCTATTCTACCACTCAAAAGGGGTATAAGTGCTATGACCCCATCCGGAAGTGAACCATGGTATCAAGAGACATGAAGTTCATAGAAAACCATCGTTAATTTGACAAGAAGCAAAATTGGGATAGTGTTAAAGACCTAGAGCGTTCTCCTTAAGATAGAGCCGCCGGCTTATTGTGCTTGCTCAATCATCTAGGAAATCCGGCTCCAAGAGACTCTCATCAAGAGCAACCAGATCATTACCCACAAGAAGGACCAAATTCTGAAAATAACAGTGAAGAAGAAACAAAAAACTTGGATAATGGTAATCAAGACCAAGCTCATCATGAAGAAGTAGAAATAGAAGGAATGGAGCCAATGGTTAGTCACGACCATGAGAGTAAATAAATTAGTGCTCCTCAGCTTTCTACATGCCATCTTTCACTTAGAATCTTGTATCGGTTAAGAGAGCCACTACTGATCTTGATGCTTATGCTATCTTTGGGCCTAATAGTTTCCATTATCAGGATATTAAGACCGGAAAGGTTTTTAGAGAAGGAAACACAAAATGAGACCAATACATCTTAGAAGATTCTTCAAACGATCCAACTTTATCAAGTTTTAATTCATGCTTAGCGAGTAGTTCTAATGCAATAAGGCACGCTAGATTGGGACATCCTCACTCGCGTACCTTGGAAATAATGTTGCCTAATATTTCGTTTAATAACTCGGTTTGTGAGGCTTGTATTTTAGGAAAACATTGTAAAAATGTATTTCCTAAGTCCTCTACCATATATGAAAAATGTTTTGATTTGGTTCACACGGATGTATGGACTTCCCCATGTTTATCAAGAGATAATAATAAGTACTTTGTGACATTTATTGATGAAAATTCGAAATACACTTTGATCACCTTAATGCCATCTAAAAGATAGAGTATTTGACGCTTTCATTAATTTTTAGAACAACCTTACTAATGAATTCAAAACAAATGTTAAGGTACATCGAACGGATAATGGAGGGGAATATAGAAGCCACAAATTCAAAGAACACCTAGCTAAGCATGGAATAATCCACCAAACGAGCTGCCAATACACACCTCAACAAGATGGTGTAGCTGAAAGAAAGAATAGACATCTCATGGAAGTAGCTAGAGCTATGATGTTTCATTCTAACCAACCAAGAAACTTATGGGGAGATGCAGTCATGACGACTTGCTATCTTATCAACCGAATTCCAACAAGAGTCCTAACGGACTTCTCTCCCTTTGAAGTTTTAAATCACAATAAACCCTTTATCAATCACTTGCGAGTTCTTGGTTGTTTGTGTTTTGTATTTGTCCCAGGTACTCATAGGGACAAAACTAGAAGCCAAAAGCACAAGATGTGTATTCATAGGCTATTCTACCACTCAAAAGGGGTATAAGTGCTATGACCCCATCCGGAAGTGAACCATGGTATCAAGAGACATGAAGTTCATAGAAAACCATCGTTAATTTGACAAGAAGCAAAATTGGGATAGTGTTAAAGACCTAGAGCGTTCTCCTTAAGATAGAGCCGCCGGCTTATTGTGCTTGCTCAATCATCTAGGAAATCCGGCTCCAAGAGACTCTCATCAAGAGCAACCAGATCATTACCCACAAGAAGGACCAAATTCTGAAAATAACAGTGAAGAAGAAACAAAAAACTTGGATAATGGTAATCAAGACCAAGCTCATCATGAAGAAGTAGAAATAGAAGGAATGGAGCCAATGGTTAGTCACGACCATGAGAGTAAATAAATTAGTGCTCCTCAGCTTTCTACATGCCATCTTTCACTTAGAATCTTGTATCGGTTAAGAGAGCCACTACTGATCTTGATGCTTATGCTATCTTTGGGCCTAATAGTTTCCATTATCAGGATATTAAGACCGGAAAGGTTTTTAGAGAAGGAAACACAAAATGAGACCAATACATCTTAGAAGATTCTTCAAACGATCCAACTTTATCAAGTTTTAATTCATGCTTAGCGAGTAGTTCTAATGCAATAAGGCACGCTAGATTGGGACATCCTCACTCGCGTACCTTGGAAATAATGTTGCCTAATATTTCGTTTAATAACTCGGTTTGTGAGGCTTGTATTTTAGGAAAACATTGTAAAAATGTATTTCCTAAGTCCTCTACCATATATGAAAAATGTTTTGATTTGGTTCACACGGATGTATGGACTTCCCCATGTTTATCAAGAGATAATAATAAGTACTTTGTGACATTTATTGATGAAAATTTGAAATACACTTTGATCACATTAATGCCATCTAAAGATAGAGTATTTGACGCTTTCATTAATTTTTAGAACAACATTACTAATGAATTCAAAACAAATGTTAAGGTACATCGAACTGATAATGGAGGGGAATATAGAAGCCACAAATTCAAAGAACACCTAGCTAAGCATGGAATAATCCACCAAACGAGCTGCCCATACACACCTCAACAAGATGGTGTAGCTGAAAGAAAGAATAGACATCTCATGGAAATAGCTAGAGCTATGATGTTTCATTCTAACCAACCAAGAAAATTCTTGGGAGATGCAGTCATGACGACTTGCTATCTTATCAACCGAATTCCAACAAGAGTCCTAACGGACTTCTCTCCCTTTGAAGTTTTAAATCAAAATAAACCCCTTTATCAATCACTTACGAGTTCTTGGGTGTTTGTGTTTTGTATTTGTCCCAGGTACTCATAGGGACAATACTAGAAGCCAAAAGCACAAGATGTGTATTCATAGGCTATTCTACCACTCAAAAGGGGTATAAGTGCTATGACCCCATCCGGAAGTGAACCCTGGTATCAAGAGACATGAAGTTCATAGAAAACCATCGTTAATTTGACAAGAAGCAAAATTGGGATAGTGTTAAAGACCTAGAGCGTTCTCCTTAAGATAGAGCCGCCGGCTTATTGTGCTTGCTCAATCATCTAGGAAATCCGGCTCCAAGAGACTCTCATCAAGAGCAACCAGATCATTACCCACAAGAAGGACCAAATTCTGAAAATAACAGTGAAGAAGAAACAAAAAACTTGGATAATGGTAATCAAGACCAAGCTCATCATGAAGAAGTAGAAATAGAAGGAATGGAGCCAATGGTTAGTCACGACCATGAGAGTAAATAAATTAGTGCTCCTCAGCTTTCTACATGCCATCTTTCACTTCGAATCTTGTATCGGTTAAGAGAGCCACTACTGATCTTGATGCTTATGCTATCTTTGGGCCTAATAGTTTCCATTATCAGGATATTAAGACCGGAAAGGTTTTTAGAGAAGGAAACACAAAATGAGACCTATACATCTTAGAAGATTCTTGAAACGATCCTACTTTATCAAGTTTTAATTCATGCTTAGCGAGTAGTTCTAATGCAATAAGGCACGCTAGATTGGGACATCCTCACTCGCGTACCTTGGAAATAATATTGCCTAATATTTCATTTAATACCTCGGTTTGTGAGGCTTGTATTTTAGGAAAACATTGTAAAAATGTATTTCCTAAGTCCTCTACCATATATGAAAAATGTTTTGATTTGGTTCACACGGATGTATGGACTTCCCCATGTTTATCAAGAGATAATAATAAGTACTTTGTGACATTTATTGATGAAAATTCGAAATACACTTTGATCACCTTAATGCCATCTAAAAGATAGAGTATTTGACGCTTTCATTAATTTTTAGAACAACCTTACTAATGAATTCAAAACAAATGTTAAGGTACATCGAACGGATAATGGAGGGGAATATAGAAGCCACAAATTCAAAGAACACCTAGCTAAGCATGGAATAATCCACCAAACGAGCTGCCAATACACACCTCAACAAGATGGTGTAGCTGAAAGAAAGAATAGACATCTCATGGAAGTAGCTAGAGCTATGATGTTTCATTCTAACCAACCAAGAAACTTATGGGGAGATGCAGTCATGACGACTTGCTATCTTATCAACCGAATTCCAACAAGAGTCCTAACGGACTTCTCTCCCTTTGAAGTTTTAAATCACAATAAACCCTTTATCAATCACTTGCGAGTTCTTGGTTGTTTGTGTTTTGTATTTGTCCCAGGTACTCATAGGGACAAAACTAGAAGCCAAAAGCACAAGATGTGTATTCATAGGCTATTCTACCACTCAAAAGGGGTATAAGTGCTATGACCCCATCCGGAAGTGAACCATGGTATCAAGAGACATGAAGTTCATAGAAAACCATCGTTAATTTGACAAGAAGCAAAATTGGGATAGTGTTAAAGACCTAGAGCGTTCTCCTTAAGATAGAGCCGCCGGCTTATTGTGCTTGCTCAATCATCTAGGAAATCCGGCTCCAAGAGACTCTCATCAAGAGCAACCAGATCATTACCCACAAGAAGGACCAAATTCTGAAAATAACAGTGAAGAAGAAACAAAAAACTTGGATAATGGTAATCAAGACCAAGCTCATCATGAAGAAGTAGAAATAGAAGGAATGGAGCCAATGGTTAGTCACGACCATGAGAGTAAATAAATTAGTGCTCCTCAGCTTTCTACATGCCATCTTTCACTTCGAATCTTGTATCGGTTAAGAGAGCCACTACTGATCTTGATGCTTATGCTATCTTTGGGCCTAATAGTTTCCATTATCAGGATATTAAGACCGGAAAGGTTTTTAGAGAAGGAAACACAAAATGAGACCTATACATCTTAGAAGATTCTTGAAACGATCCTACTTTATCAAGTTTTAATTCATGCTTAGCGAGTAGTTCTAATGCAATAAGGCACGCTAGATTGGGACATCCTCACTCGCGTACCTTGGAAATAATATTGCCTAATATTTCGTTTAATAACTCGGTTTGTGAGGCTTGTATTTTAGGAAAACATTGTAAAAATGTATTTCCTAAGTCCTCTACCATATATGAAAAATGTTTTGATTTGGTTCACACGGATGTATGGACTTCCCCATGTTTATCAAGAGATAATAATAAGTACTTTGTGACATTTATTGATGAAAATTCGAAATACACTTTGATCACCTTAATGCCATCTAAAAGATAGAGTATTTGACGCTTTCATTAATTTTTAGAACAACCTTACTAATGAATTCAAAACAAATGTTAAGGTACATCGAACGGATAATGGAGGGGAATATAGAAGCCACAAATTCAAAGAACACCTAGCTAAGCATGGAATAATCCACCAAACGAGCTGCCAATACACACCTCAACAAGATGGTGTAGCTGAAAGAAAGAATAGACATCTCATGGAAGTAGCTAGAGCTATGATGTTTCATTCTAACCAACCAAGAAACTTATGGGGAGATGCAGTCATGACGACTTGCTATCTTATCAACCGAATTCCAACAAGAGTCCTAACGGACTTCTCTCCCTTTGAAGTTTTAAATCACAATAAACCCTTTATCAATCACTTGCGAGTTCTTGGTTGTTTGTGTTTTGTATTTGTCCCAGGTACTCATAGGGACAAAACTAGAAGCCAAAAGCACAAGATGTGTATTCATAGGCTATTCTACCACTCAAAAGGGGTATAAGTGCTATGACCCCATCCGGAAGTGAACCATGGTATCAAGAGACATGAAGTTCATAGAAAACCATCGTTAATTTGACAAGAAGCAAAATTGGGATAGTGTTAAAGACCTAGAGCGTTCTCCTTAAGATAGAGCCGCCGGCTTATTGTGCTTGCTCAATCATCTAGGAAATCCGGCTCCAAGAGACTCTCATCAAGAGCAACCAGATCATTACCCACAAGAAGGACCAAATTCTGAAAATAACAGTGAAGAAGAAACAAAAAACTTGGATAATGGTAATCAAGACCAAGCTCATCATGAAGAAGTAGAAATAGAAGGAATGGAGCCAATGGTTAGTCACGACCATGAGAGTAAATAAATTAGTGCTCCTCAGCTTTCTACATGCCATCTTTCACTTCGAATCTTGTATCGGTTAAGAGAGCCACTACTGATCTTGATGCTTATGCTATCTTTGGGCCTAATAGTTTCCATTATCAGGATATTAAGACCGGAAAGGTTTTTAGAGAAGGAAACACAAAATGAGACCTATACATCTTAGAAGATTCTTGAAACGATCCTACTTTATCAAGTTTTAATTCATGCTTAGCGAGTAGTTCTAATGCAATAAGGCACGCTAGATTGGGACATCCTCACTCGCGTACCTTGGAAATAATGTTGCCTAATATTTCGTTTAATAACTCGGTTTGTGAGGCTTGTATTTTAGTAAAACATTGTAAAAATGTATTTCCTAAGTCCTCTACCATATATGAAAAATGTTTTGATTTGGTTCACACGGATGTATGGACTTCCCCATGTTTATCAAGAGATAATAATAAGTACTTTGTGACATTTATTGATGAAAATTTGAAATACACTTTGATCACCTTAATGCCATCTAAAGATAGAGTATTTGACGCTTTCATTAATTTTTAGAACAACATTACTAATGAATTCAAAACAAATGTTAAGGTACATCGAACGGATAATGGAGGGGAATATAGAAGCCACAAATTCAAAGAACACCTAGCTAAGCATGGAATAATCCACCAAACGAGCTGCCCATACACACCTCAACAAGATGGTGTAGCTGAAAGAAAGAATAGACATCTCATGGAAGTAGCTAGAGCTATGATGTTTCATTCTAACCAACCAAGAAACTTCTGGGGAGACGCAGTCATGACGACTTGCTATCTTATCAACCGAATTCCAACAAGACTCCTAACGGACTTCTCTCCCTTTGAAGTTTTAAATCACAATAAACCCTTTATCAATCACTTACGACTTCTTGGCTATTTGTGGTTTGTATTTGTCCCAGGTACTCATAGGGACAAAACTAGAAGCCAAAAGCACAAGATGTGTATTCATAGGCTATTCTACCACTCAAAAGGGGTATAAGTGCTATGACCCCATCCGGAAGTGAACCATGGTATCAAGAGACATGAAGTTCATAGAAAACCATCGTTAATTTGACAAGAAGCAAAATTGGGATAGTGTTAAAGACCTAGAGCGTTCTCCTTAAGATAGAGCCGCCGGCTTATTGTGCTTACTCAATCATCTAGGAAATCCGGCTCCAAGAGACTCTCATCAAGAGCAACCAGATCATTACCCACAAGAAGGACCAAATTCTGAAAATAACAGTGAAGAAGAAACAAAAAACTTGGATAATGGTAATCAAGACCAAGCTCATCATGAAGAAGTAGAAATAGAAGGAATGGAGCCAATGGTTAGTCATGACCATGAGAGTAAATAAATTAGTGCTCCTCAGCTTTCTACATGCCATCTTTCACTTCGAATCTTGTATCGGTTAAGAGAGCCACTACTGATCTTGATGCTTATGCTATCTTTGGGCCTAATACTTTCCATTATCAGGATATTAAGACCGGAAAGGTTTTTAGAGAAGGAAACACAAAATGAGACCTATACATCTTAGAAGATTCTTGAAACGATCCTACTTTATCAAGTTTTAATTCATGCTTAGCGAGTAGTTCTAATGCAATAAGGCACGCTAGATTGGGACATCCTCACTCGCGTACCTTGGAAATAATGTTGCCTAATATTTCGTTTAATAACTCGGTTTGTGAGGCTTGTATTTGAGGAAAACATTGTAAAAATGTATTTCCTAAGTCCTCTACCATATATGAAAAATGTTTTGATTTGGTTCACACGGATGTATGGACTTCCCCATGTTTATCAAGAGATAATAATAAGTACTTTGTGACATTTATTGATGAAAATTTGAAATACACTTTGATCACATTAATGCCATCTAAAGATAGAGTATTTGACGCTTTCATTAATTTTTAGAACAACATTACTAATGAATTCAAAACAAATGTTAAGGTACATCGAACTGATAATGGAGGGGAATATAGAAGCCACAAATTCAAAGAACACCTAGCTAAGCATGGAATAATCCACCAAACGAGCTGCCCATACACACCTCAACAAGATGGTGTAGCTGAAAGAAAGAATAGACATCTCATGGAAATAGCTAGAGCTATGATGTTTCATTCTAACCAACCAAGAAAATTCTTGGGAGATGCAGTCATGACGACTTGCTATCTTATCAACCGAATTCCAACAAGAGTCCTAACGGACTTCTCTCCCTTTGAAGTTTTAAATCAAAATAAACCCCTTTATCAATCACTTACGAGTTCTTGGGTGTTTGTGTTTTGTATTTGTCCCAGGTACTCATAGGGACAATACTAGAAGCCAAAAGCACAAGATGTGTATTCATAGGCTATTCTACCACTCAAAAGGGGTATAAGTGCTATGACCCCATCCGGAAGTGAACCCTGGTATCAAGAGACATGAAGTTCATAGAAAACCATCGTTAATTTGACAAGAAGCAAAATTGGGATAGTGTTAAAGACCTAGAGCGTTCTCCTTAAGATAGAGCCGCCGGCTTATTGTGCTTACTCAATCATCTAGGAAATCCGGCTCCAAGAGACTCTCATCAAGAGCAACCAGATCATTACCCACAAGAAGGACCAAATTCTGAAAATAACAGTGAAGAAGAAACAAAAAACTTGGATAATGGTAATCAAGACCAAGCTCATCATGAAGAAGTAGAAATAGAAGGAATGGAGCCAATGGTTAGTCATGACCATGAGAGTAAATAAATTAGTGCTCCTCAGCTTTCTACATGCCATCTTTCACTTCGAATCTTGTATCGGTTAAGAGAGCCACTACTGATCTTGATGCTTATGCTATCTTTGGGCCTAATAGTTTCCATTATCAGGATATTAAGACCGGAAAGGTTTTTAGAGAAGGAAACACAAAATGAGACCTATACATCTTAGAAGATTCTTGAAACGATCCTACTTTATCAAGTTTTAATTCATGCTTAGCGAGTAGTTCTAATGCAATAAGGCACGCTAGATTGGGACATCCTCACTCGCGTACCTTGGAAATAATGTTGCCTAATATTTCATTTAATACCTCGGTTTGTGAGGCTTGTATTTTAGGAAAACATTGTAAAAATGTATTTTCTAAGTCCTCTACCATATATGAAAAATGTTTTGATTTGGTTCACACGGATGTATGGACTTCCCCATGTTTATCAAGAGATAATAATAAGTACTTTGTGACATTTATTGATGAAAATTCGAAATACACTTTGATCACCTTAATGCCATCTAAAGATAGAGTATTTGACGCTTTCATTAATTTTTAGAACAACATTACTAATGAATTCAAAACAAATGTTAAGGTACATCGAACGGATAATGGAGGGGAATATAGAAGCCACAAATTCAAAGAACACCTAGCTAAGCATGGAATAATCCACCAAACGAGCTGCCCATACACACCTCAACAAGATGGTGTAGCTGAAAGAAAGAATAGACATCTCATGGAAGTAGCTAGAGCTATGATGTTTCATTCTAACCAACCAAGAAACTTCTGGGGAGATGCAGTCATGACGACTTGCTATCTTATCAACCGAATTCCAACAAGACTCCTAACGGACTTCTCTCCCTTTGAAGTTTTAAATCACAATAAACCCTTTATCAATCACTTACGACTTCTTGGCTATTTGTGGTTTGTATTTGTCCCAGGTACTCATAGGGACAAAACTAGAAGCCAAAAGCACAAGATGTGTATTCATAGGCTATTCTACCACTCAAAAGGGGTATAAGTGCTATGACCCCATCCGGAAGTGAACCATGGTATCAAGAGACAAGAAGTTCATAGAAAACCATCGTTAATTTGACAAGAAGCAAAATTGGGATAGTGTTAAAGACCTAGAGCGTTCTCCTTAAGATAGAGCCGCCGGCTTATTGTGCTTGCTCAATCATCTAGGAAATCCGGCTCCAAGAGACTCTCATCAAGAGCAACCAGATCATTACCCACAAGAAGGACCAAATTCTGAAAATAACAGTGAAGAAGAAACAAAAAACTTGGATAATGGTAATCAAGACCAAGCTCATCATGAAGAAGTAGAAATAGAAGGAATGGAGCCAATGGTTAGTCACGACCATGAGAGTAAATAAATTAGTGCTCCTCAGCTTTCTACATGCCATCTTTCACTTCGAATCTTGTATCGGTTAAGAGAGCCACTACTGATCTTGATGCTTATGCTATCTTTGGGCCTAATAGTTTCCATTATCAGGATATTAAGACCGGAAAGGTTTTTAGAGAAGGAAACACAAAATGAGACCTATACATCTTAGAAGATTCTTGAAACGATCCTACTTTATCAAGTTTTAATTCATGCTTAGCGAGTAGTTCTAATGCAATAAGGCACGCTAGATTGGGACATCCTCACTCGCGTACCTTGGAAATAATGTTGCCTAATATTTCGTTTAATAACTCGGTTTGTGAGGCTTGTATTTTAGGAAAACATTGTAAAAATGTATTTCCTAAGTCCTCTACCATATATGAAAAATGTTTTGATTTGGTTCACACGGATGTATGGACTTCCCCATGTTTATCAAGAGATAATAATAAGTACTTTGTGACATTTATTGATGAAAATTTGAAATACACTTTGATCACCTTAATGCCATCTAAAGATAGAGTATTTGACGCTTTCATTAATTTTTAGAACAACATTACTAATGAATTCAAAACAAATGTTAAGGTACATCGAACGGATAATGGAGGGGAATATAGAAGCCACAAATTCAAAGAACACCTAGCTAAGCATGGAATAATCCACCAAACGAGCTGCCCATACACACCTCAACAAGATGGTGTAGCTGAAAGAAAGAATAGACATCTCATGGAAGTAGCTAGAGCTATGATGTTTCATTCTAACCAACCAAGAAACTTCTGGGGAGATGCAGTCATGACGACTTGCTATCTTATCAACCGAATTCCAACAAGACTCCTAACGGACTTCTCTCCCTTTGAAGTTTTAAATCACAATAAACCCTTTATCAATCACTTACGACTTCTTGGCTATTTGTGGTTTGTATTTGTCCCAGGTACTCATAGGGACAAAACTAGAAGCCAAAAGCACAAGATGTGTATTCATAGGCTATTCTACCACTCAAAAGGGGTATAAGTGCTATGACCCCATCCGGAAGTGAACCCTGGTATCAAGAGACATGAAGTTCATAGAAAACCAT
This sequence comes from Cardamine chenopodiifolia, assembly GCA_963922655.1. Lineage (NCBI taxonomy): Eukaryota > Viridiplantae > Streptophyta > Magnoliopsida > Brassicales > Brassicaceae > Cardamine > Cardamine chenopodiifolia. The sequence goes on from OZ000479.1 coordinate 6,747,260, forward strand.
CGTTAATTTGACAAGAAGCAAAATTGGGATAGTGTTAAAGACCTAGAGCGTTCTCCTTAAGATAGAGCCGCCGGCTTATTGTGCTTGCTCAATCATCTAGGAAATCCGGCTCCAAGAGACTCTCATCAAGAGCAACATGATCATTACCCACAAGAAGGACCAAATTCTGAAAATAACAGTGAAGAAGAAACAAAAAACTTGGATAATGGTAATCAAGACCAAGCTCATCATGAAGAAGTAGAAATAGAAGGAATGGAGCCAATGGTTAGTCACGACCATGAGAGTAAATAAATTAGTGCTCCTCAGCTTTCTACATGCCATCTTTCACTTCGAATCTTGTATCGGTTAAGAGAGCCACTACTGATCTTGATGCTTATGCTATCTTTGGGCCTAATAGTTTCCATTATCAGGATATTAAGACCGGAAAGGTTTTTAGAGAAGGAAACACAAAATGAGACCTATACATCTTAGAAGATTCTTGAAACGATCCTACTTTATCAAGTTTTAATTCATGCTTAGCGAGTAGTTCTAATGCAATAAGGCACGCTAGATTGGGACATCCTCACTCGCGTACCTTGGAAATAATGTTGCCTAATATTTCGTTTAATAACTCGGTTTGTGAGGCTTGTATTTTAGGAAAACATTGTAAAAATGTATTTCCTAAGTCCTCTACCATATATGAAAAATGTTTTGATTTGGTTCACACGGATGTATGGACTTCCCCATGTTTATCAAGAGATAATAATAAGTACTTTGTGACATTTATTGATGAAAATTCGAAATACACTTTGATCACCTTAATGCCATCTAAAGATAGAGTATTTGACGCTTTCATTAATTTTTAGAACAACATTACTAATGAATTCAAAACAAATGTTAAGGTACATCGAACGGATAATGGAGGGGAATATAGAAGCCACAAATTCAAAGAACACCTAGCTAAGCATGGAATAATCCACCAAACGAGCTGCCCATACACACCTCAACAAGATGGTGTAGCTGAAAGAAAGAATAGACATCTCATGGAAGTAGCTAGAGCTATGATGTTTCATTCTAACCAACCAAGAAACTTCTGGGGAGATGCAGTCATGACGACTTGCTATCTTATCAACCGAATTCCAACAAGACTCCTAACGGACTTCTCTCCCTTTGAAGTTTTAAATCACAATAAACCCTTTATCAATCACTTACGACTTCTTGGCTATTTGTGGTTTGTATTTGTCCCAGGTACTCATAGGGACAAAACTAGAAGCCAAAAGCACAAGATGTGTATTCATAGGCTATTCTACCACTCAAAAGGGGTATAAGTGCTATGACCCCATCCGGAAGTGAACCATGGTATCAAGAGACAAGAAGTTCATAGAAAACCATCGTTAATTTGACAAGAAGCAAAATTGGGATAGTGTTAAAGACCTAGAGCGTTCTCCTTAAGATAGAGCCGCCGGCTTATTGTGCTTGCTCAATCATCTAGGAAATCCGGCTCCAAGAGACTCTCATCAAGAGCAACCAGATCATTACCCACAAGAAGGACCAAATTCTGAAAATAACAGTGAAGAAGAAACAAAAAACTTGGATAATGGTAATCAAGACCAAGCTCATCATGAAGAAGTAGAAATAGAAGGAATGGAGCCAATGGTTAGTCACGACCATGAGAGTAAATAAATTAGTGCTCCTCAGCTTTCTACATGCCATCTTTCACTTCGAATCTTGTATCGGTTAAGAGAGCCACTACTGATCTTGATGCTTATGCTATCTTTGGGCCTAATAGTTTCCATTATCAGGATATTAAGACCGGAAAGGTTTTTAGAGAAGGAAACACAAAATGAGACCTATACATCTTAGAAGATTCTTGAAACGATCCTACTTTATCAAGTTTTAATTCATGCTTAGCGAGTAGTTCTAATGCAATAAGGCACGCTAGATTGGGACATCCTCACTCGCGTACCTTGGAAATAATGTTGCCTAATATTTCGTTTAATAACTCGGTTTGTGAGGCTTGTATTTTAGGAAAACATTGTAAAAATGTATTTCCTAAGTCCTCTACCATATATGAAAAATGTTTTGATTTGGTTCACACGGATGTATGGACTTCCCCATGTTTATCAAGAGATAATAATAAGTACTTTGTGACATTTATTGATGAAAATTTGAAATACACTTTGATCACCTTAATGCCATCTAAAGATAGAGTATTTGACGCTTTCATTAATTTTTAGAACAACATTACTAATGAATTCAAAACAAATGTTAAGGTACATCGAACGGATAATGGAGGGGAATATAGAAGCCACAAATTCAAAGAACACCTAGCTAAGCATGGAATAATCCACCAAACGAGCTGCCCATACACACCTCAACAAGATGGTGTAGCTGAAAGAAAGAATAGACATCTCATGGAAGTAGCTAGAGCTATGATGTTTCATTCTAACCAACCAAGAAACTTCTGGGGAGATGCAGTCATGACGACTTGCTATCTTATCAACCGAATTCCAACAAGACTCCTAACGGACTTCTCTCCCTTTGAAGTTTTAAATCACAATAAACCCTTTATCAATCACTTACGACTTCTTGGCTATTTGTGGTTTGTATTTGTCCCAGGTACTCATAGGGACAAAACTAGAAGCCAAAAGCACAAGATGTGTATTCATAGGCTATTCTACCACTCAAAAGGGGTATAAGTGCTATGACCCCATCCGGAAGTGAACCATGGTATCAAGAGACATGAAGTTCATAGAAAACCATCGTTAATTTGACAAGAAGCAAAATTGGGATAGTGTTAAAGACCTAGAGCGTTCTCCTTAAGATAGAGCCGCCGGCTTATTGTGCTTGCTCAATCATCTAGGAAATCCGGCTCCAAGAGACTCTCATCAAGAGCAACCAGATCATTACCCACAAGAAGGACCAAATTCTGAAAATAACAGTGAAGAAGAAACAAAAAACTTGGATAATGGTAATCAAGACCAAGCTCATCATGAAGAAGTAGAAATAGAAGGAATGGAGCCAATGGTTAGTCACGACCATGAGAGTAAATAAATTAGTGCTCCTCAGCTTTCTACATGCCATCTTTCACTTCGAATCTTGTATCGGTTAAGAGAGCCACTACTGATCTTGATGCTTATGCTATCTTTGGGCCTAATAGTTTCCATTATCAGGATATTAAGACCGGAAAGGTTTTTAGAGAAGGAAACACAAAATGAGACCTATACATCTTAGAAGATTCTTGAAACGATCCTACTTTATCAAGTTTTAATTCATGCTTAGCGAGTAGTTCTAATGCAATAAGGCACGCTAGATTGGGACATCCTCACTCGCGTACCTTGGAAATAATGTTGCCTAATATTTCGTTTAATAACTCGGTTTGTGAGGCTTGTATTTTAGGAAAACATTGTAAAAATGTATTTCCTAAGTCCTCTACCATATATGAAAAATGTTTTGATTTGGTTCACACGGATGTATGGACTTCCCCATGTTTATCAAGAGATAATAATAAGTACTTTGTGACATTTATTGATGAAAATTTGAAATACACTTTGATCACCTTAATGCCATCTAAAGATAGAGTATTTGACGCTTTCATTAATTTTTAGAACAACATTACTAATGAATTCAAAACAAATTTTAAGGTACATCGAACGGATAATGGAGGGGAATATAGAAGCCACAAATTCAAAGAACACCTAGCTAAGCATGGAATAATCCACCAAACGAGCTGCCCATACACACCTCAACAAGATGGTGTAGCTGAAAGAAAGAATAGACATCTCATGGAAGTAGCTAGAGCTATGATGTTTCATTCTAACCAACCAAGAAACTTCTGGGGAGATGCAGTCATGACGACTTGCTATCTTATCAACCGAATTCCAACAAGACTCCTAACGGACTTCTCTCCCTTTGAAGTTTTAAATCACAATAAACCCTTTATCAATCACTTACGACTTCTTGGCTATTTGTGGTTTGTATTTGTCCCAGGTACTCATAGGGACAAAACTAGAAGCCAAAAGCACAAGATGTGTATTCATAGGCTATTCTACCACTCAAAAGGGGTATAAGTGCTATGACCCCATCCGGAAGTGAACCATGGTATCAAGAGACATGAAGTTCATAGAAAACCATCGTTAATTTGACAAGAAGCAAAATTGGGATAGTGTTAAAGACCTAGAGCGTTCTCCTTCAGATAGAGCCGCCGACTTATTGTGCTTACTCAATCATCTAGGAAATCCGGCTCCAAGAGACTCTCATCAAGAGCAACCAGATCATTACCCACAAGAAGGACCAAATTCTGAAAATAACAGTGAAAAAGAAACAAAAAACTTGGATAATGGTAATCAAGACCAAGCTCATCATGAAAAAGTAGAAAGAGGAGGAATGGAGCCAATGGTTAGTCACGACCATGAGAGTAAATAAATTAGTGCTCCTCAGCTTTCTACATGCCATCTTTCACTTCGAATCTTGTATCGGTTAAGAGAGCCACTACTGATCTTGATGCTTATGCTATCTTTGGGCCTAATAGTTTCCATTATCAGGATATTAAGACCGGAAAGGTTTTTAGAGAAGGAAACACAAAATGAGACCTATACATCTTAGAAGATTCTTGAACCGATCCTACTTTATCAAGTTTTAATTCATGCTTAGCGAGTAGTTCTAATGCAATAAGGCACGCTAGATTGGGACATCCTCACTCGCGTACCTTGGAAATAATGTTGCCTAATATTTCGTTTAATAACTCGGTTTGTGAGTCTTGTATTTTAGGAAAACATTGTAAAAATGTATTTCCTAAGTCCTCTACCATATATGAAAAATGTTTTGATTTGGTTCACACGGATGTATGGACTTCCCCATTTTTATCAAGAGATAATAATAAGTACTTTGTGACATTTATTGATGAAAATTCGAAATACACTTTAATCACCTTAATGCCATCTAAAGATAGAGTATTTGACGCTTTCATTAATTTTTAGAACAACATTACTAATGAATTCAAAACAAATGTTAAGGTACATCGAACGGATAATGGAGGGGAATATAGAAGCCACAAATTCAAAGAACACCTAGCTAAGCATGGAATAATCCACCAAACTAGCTGCCCATACACACCTCAACAAGATGGTGTAGCTGAAAGAAAGAATAGACATCTCATTGAAGTAGCTAGAGCTATGATGTTTCATTCTAACCAACCAAGAAACTTCTGGGGAGATGCAGTCATGACGACTTGCTATCTTATCAATCGAATTCCAACAAGAGTCCTAACGGACTTCTCTCCCTTTGAAGTTTTAAATCACAATAAACCCTTTATCAATCACTTACGAGTTCTTGGGTGTTTGTGTTTTGTATTTGTCCCAGGTACTCATACGGACAAAACTAGAAGCCAAAAGCACAAGATGTGTATTCATAGGCTATTCTACCACTCAAAAGGGGTATAAGTGCTATGACCCCATCCGGAAGTGAACCATGGTATCAAGAGACATGAAGTTCATAGAAAACCATCGTTAATTTGACAAGAAGCAAAATTGGGATAGTGTTAAAGACCTAGAGCGTTCTCCTTAAGATAGAGCCGCCGGCTTATTGTGCTTACTCAATCATCTAGGAAATCCGGCTCCAAGAGACTCTCATCAAGAGCAACCAGATCATTACCCACAAGAAGGACCAAATTCTGAAAATAACAGTGAAGAAGAAGCAAAAAACTTGGAAAATGGTAATCAAGACCAAGCTCATCATGAAGAAGTATAAAGAGGAGGAATGGAGCCAATGGTTAGTCACGACCATGAGAGTAAATAAGTTAGTGCTCCTCAGCTTTCTACATGCCATCTTTCACTTCGAATCTTGTATCGGTTAAGAGAGCCACTACTGATCTTGATGCTTATGCTATCTTTGGGCCTAATAGTTTCCATTATCAGGATATTAAGACCGGAAAGGTTTTTAGAGCAGGAAACACAAAAGGAGACTTATACATCTTAGAAGATTCTTCAAACGATCCTACTTTATCAAGTTTTAATTCATGCTTAGCTAGTAGTTCTAATGCAATAAGGCACGCTAGATTGGGACATCCTCACTCGCATTCCTTGGAAATAATATTGCCTAATATTTCGTTTAATAACTCGGTTTTTTAGTCTTGTATTTTAGGAAAACATTGTAAAAATATATTTCCTAAGTCTTCTACCATATATGAAAAATGTTTTGATTTCGTTCACACGGATGTATGGACTTCCCCATGTTTATCAAGAGAAAATAATAAGTACTTTGTGACATTTATTGATGAAAATTTGAAATACACTTTGATCACCTTAATGTCATCTAAAGATAGAGTATTTGACGCTTTCATTAATTTTTAGAACAACCTTACTAATGAATTCAAAACAAATGTTAAGGTACATCGAACGGATAATGGAGGGGAATATAGAAGCCACAAATTCAAAGAATACCTAGCTAAGCATGGAATAATCCACCAAACGAGCTGCCCATACACACCTCAACAAGATGGTGTAGCTGAAAGAAAGAATAGACATCTCATGGAAGTAGCTAGAGCTATGATGTTTCATTCAAACCAACCAAGAAACTTCTGGGGAGATGCAGTCATGACGACTTGCTATCTTATCAACCGAATTCCAACAAGAGTCCTAACGGACTTCTCTCCCTTTGAAGTTTTAAATCACAATAAACACTATATCAATCACTTACGAGTTCTTGGCTGTTTGTGTTTTGTATTTGTCCCTGGTACTCATAGGGACAAAACTAGAAGCCAAAAGCACAAGATGTGTATTCATAGGCTATTCTACCACTCAAAAGGGGTATAAGTGCTATGACCCCATCCGGAAGTGAACCAATGGTATCAAGAGACATGAAGTTCATAGAAAACCATCGTTAATTTGACAAGAAGCAAAATTGGGATAGTGTTAAAGACCTAGAGCGTTCTCCTTCAGATAGAGCCGCCGACTTATTGTGCTTACTCAATCATCTAGGAAATCCGGCTCCAAGAGACTCTCATCAAGAGCAACCAGATCATTACCCACAAGAAGGACCAAATTCTGAAAATAACAGTGAAAAAGAAACAAAAAACTTGGATAATGGTAATCAAGACCAAGCTCATCATGAAAAAGTAGAAAGAGGAGGAATGGAGCCAATGGTTAGTCACGACCATGAGAGTAAATAAATTAGTGCTCCTCAGCTTTCTACATGCCATCTTTCACTTCGAATCTTGTATCGGTTAAGAGAGCCACTACTGATCTTGATGCTTATGCTATCTTTGGGCCTAATAGTTTCCATTATCAGGATATTAAGACCGGAAAGGTTTTTAGAGAAGGAAACACAAAATGAGACCTATACATCTTAGAAGATTCTTGAACCGATCCTACTTTATCAAGTTTTAATTCATGCTTAGCGAGTAGTTCTAATGCAATAAGGCACGCTAGATTGGGACATCCTCACTCGCGTACCTTGGAAATAATGTTGCCTAATATTTCGTTTAATAACTCGGTTTGTGAGTCTTGTATTTTAGGAAAACATTGTAAAAATGTATTTCCTAAGTCCTCTACCATATATGAAAAATGTTTTGATTTGGTTCACACGGATGTATGGACTTCCCCATTTTTATCAAGAGATAATAATAAGTACTTTGTGACATTTATTGATGAAAATTCGAAATACACTTTAATCACCTTAATGCCATCTAAAGATAGAGTATTTGACGCTTTCATTAATTTTTCAAACAACATTACTAATGAATTCAAAACAAATGTTAAGGTACATCGAACGGATAATGGAGGGGAATATAGAAGCCACAAATTCAAAGAACACCTAGCTAAGCATGGAATAATCCACCAAACTAGCTGCCCATACACACCTCAACAAGATGGTGTAGCTGAAAGAAAGAATAGACATCTCATTGAAGTAGCTAGAGCTATGATGTTTCATTCTAACCAACCAAGAAACTTCTGGGGAGATGCAGTCATGACGACTTGCTATCTTATCAATCGAATTCCAACAAGAGTCCTAACGGACTTCTCTCCCTTTGAAGTTTTAAATCACAATAAACCCTTTATCAATCACTTACGAGTTCTTGGGTGTTTGTGTTTTGTATTTGTCCCAGGTACTCATAGGGACAAAACTAGAAGCCAAAAGCACAAGATGTGTATTCATAGGCTATTCTACCACTCAAAAGGGGTATAAGTGCTATGACCCCATCCGGAAGTGAACCATGGTATCAAGAGACAAGAAGTTCATAGAAAACCATCGTTAATTTGACAAGAAGCAAAATTGGGATAGTGTTAAAGACCTAGAGCGTTCTCCTTAAGATAGAGCCGCCGGCTTATTGTGCTTGCTCAATCATCTAGGAAATCCGGCTCCAAGAGACTCTCATCAAGAGCAACCAGATCATTACCCACAAGAAGGACCAAATTCTGAAAATAACAGTGAAGAAGAAGCAAAAAACTTGGAAAATGGTAATCAAGACCAAGCTCATCATGAAGAAGTATAAAGAGGAGGAATGGAGCCAATGGTTAGTCACGACCATGAGAGTAAATAAGTTAGTGCTCCTCAGCTTTCTACATGCCATCTTTCACTTCGAATCTTGTATCGGTTAAGAGAGCCACTACTGATCTTGATGCTTATGCTATCTTTGGGCCTAATAGTTTCCATTATCAGGATATTAAGACCGGAAAGGTTTTTAGAGCAGGAAACACAAAAGGAGACTTATACATCTTAGAAGATTCTTCAAACGATCCTACTTTATCAAGTTTTAATTCATGCTTAGCTAGTAGTTCTAATGCAATAAGGCACGCTAGATTGGGACATCCTCACTCGCATTCCTTGGAAATAATATTGCCTAATATTTCGTTTAATAACTCGGTTTTTTAGTCTTGTATTTTAGGAAAACATTGTAAAAATGTATTTCCTAAGTCCTCTACCATATATGAAAAATGTTTTGATTTGGTTCACACGGATGTATGGACTTCCCCATGTTTATCAAGAGATAATAATAAGTACTTTGTGACATTTATTGATGAAAATTCGAAATACACTTTGATCACCTTAATGCCATCTAAAGATAGAGTATTTGACGCTTTCATTAGTTTTTAGAACAACATTACTAATGAATTCAAAAAAAATGTTAAGGTACATCGAACGGATAATGGAGGGGAATATAGAAGCCACAAATTCAAAGAACACCTAGCTAAGCATGGAATAATCCACCAAACGAGCTGCCCATACACACCTCAACAAGATGGTGTAGCTGAAAGAAAGAATAGACATCTCATGGAAGTAGCTAGAGCTATGATGTTTCATTCTAACCAACCAAGAAACTTCTGGGGAGATGCAGTCATGACGACTTGCTATCTTATCAACCGAATTCCAACAAGAGTCCTAACGGACTTCTCTCCCTTTGAAGTTTTAAATCACAATAAACCCTTTATCAATCACTTACGAGTTCTTGGGTGTTTGTGTTTTGTATTTGTCCCAGGTACTCATAGGGACAAAACTAGAAGCCAAAAGCACAAGATGTGTGTTCATAGGCTATTCTACCACTCAAAAGGGGTATAAGTGCTATGACCCCATCCGGAAGTGAACCATGGTATCAAGAGACGTGAAGTTCATAGAAAACCATCGTTAATTTGACAAGAAGCAAAATTGGGATAGTGTTAAAGACCTAGAGTGTTCTCCTTCAGATTGAGCCGCCGACTTATTGTGCTTGCTCAATCATCTAGGAAATCCGGCTCCAAGAGACTCTCATCAAGAGCAACCAGATCATTACCCACAAGAAGGACCAAATTCTGAAAATAACAGTGAAGAAGAAAAAAAAACTTGGATAATGGTAATCAAGACCAAGCTCATCATGAAAAAGTAGAAAGAGGAGGAATGGAGCCAATGGTTAGTCACGACCATGAGAGTAAATAAATTAGTGCTCCTCAGCTTTCTACATGCCATCTTTCACTTAGAATCTTGTATCGGTTAAGAGAGCCACTACTGATCTTGATGCTTATGCTATCTTTGGGCCTAATAGTTTCCATTATCAGGATATTAAGACCGGAAAGGTTTTTAGAGAAGGAAACACAAAATGAGACCAATACATCTTAGAAGATTCTTCAAACGATCCAACTTTATCAAGTTTTAATTCATGCTTAGCGAGTAGTTCTAATGCAATAAGGCACGCTAGATTGGGACATCCTCACTCGCGTACCTTGGAAATAATGTTGCCTAATATTTCGTTTAATAACTCGGTTTGTGAGGCTTGTATTTTAGGAAAACATTGTAAAAATGTATTTCTTAAGTCCTCTACCATATATGAAAAATGTTTTGATTTGGTTCACACGGATGTATGGACTTCCCCATGTTTATCAAGAGATAATAATAAGTACTTTGTGACATTTATTGATGAAAATTCGAAATACACTTTGATCACCTTAATGCCATCTAAAGATAGAGTATTTGACGCTTTCATTAATTTTTAGAACAACCTTACTGATGAATTCAAAACAAATGTTAAGGTACATCGAACGGATAATGGACGGGAATATAGAAGCCACAAATTCAAAGAACACCTAGCTAAGCATGGAATAATCCACCAAACGAGCTGCCCATACACACCTCAACAAGATGGTGTAGCTGAAAGAAAGAATAGACATCTCATGGAAGTAGCTAGAGCTATGATGTTTCATTCTAACCAACCAAGAAACTTATGGGGAGATGCAGTCATGACGACTTGCTATCTTATCAACCGAATTCCAACAAGAGTCCTAACGGACTTCTCTCCCTTTGAAGTTTTAAATCACAATAAACCCTTTATCAATCACTTGCGAGTTCTTGGCTGTTTGTGTTTTGTATTTGTCCCAGGTACTCATAGGGACAAAACTAGAAGCCAAAAGCACAAGATGTGTATTCATAGGCTATTCTACCACTCAAAAGGGGTATAACTGCTATGACCCCATCCGGAAGTGAACCATGGTATCAAGAGACATGAAGTTCATAGAAAACCATCGTTAATTTGACAAGAAGCAAAATTGGGATAGTGTTAAAGACCTAGAGCGTTCTCCTTAAGATAGAGCCGCCGGCTTATTGTGCTTGCTCAATCATCTAGGAAATCCGGCTCCAAGAGACTCTCATCAAGAGCAACCAGATCATTACCCACAAGAAGGACCAAATTCTGAAAATAACAGTGAAGAAGAAACAAAAAACTTGGATAATGGTAATCAAGACCAAGCTCATCATGAAGAAGTAGAAATAGAAGGAATGGAGCCAATGGTTAGTCACGACCATGAGAGTAAATAAATTAGTGCTCCTCAGCTTTCTACATGCCATCTTTCACTTCGAATCTTGTATCGGTTAAGAGAGCCACTACTGATCTTGATGCTTATGCTATCTTTGGGCCTAATAGTTTCCATTATCAGGATACTAAGACCGGAAAGGTTTTTAAAGAAGGAAACACAAAAGGAGACTTATACATCTTAGAAGATTCTTCAAACGATCCTACTTTATCAAGCTTTAATTCATGCTTACCTTGTAGTTCTAATGCAATAAGGCATGCTAGATTGGGACATCCTCACTCGCATTACTTGGAAAGAATATTGCCTAATATTTCCTTTAATAACTCGGTTTTTGAGTCTTGTATTTTAGGAAAACATTGTAAAAATATATTTCCTAAGTCTTCTACCATATATGAAAAATGTTTTAATTTGGTTCACACGGATGTATGGACTTCCCCATGTTTATCAAGAGATAATAATAAGTACTTTCTGACATTTATTGATGAAAATTCGAAATACACTTTGATCACCTTAATGCCATCTAAAGATAGAGTATTTGACGCTTTCAATAATTTTTAGAACAACATTACTAATGAATTCAAAACAAATGTTAAGGTACATCGAACGGATAATGGAGGGGAATATAGAAGCCACAAATTCAAAGAACACCAAGCTAAGCATGGAATAATCCACCAAACGAGCTGCCCATACACACCTCAACAAGATGGTGTAGCTGAAAGAAAGAATAGACATATCATGGAAGTAGCTAGAGATATGATGTTTCATTCTAACCAACCAAGAAACTTTTGGGGAGATGCAGTCATGACGACTTGCTATCTTATCCACCGAATTCCAACAAGAGTCCTAACGGACTTCTCTCCCTTTGTAGTTTTAAATGACAATAAACCCTTTATCAATCACTTACGAGTTCTTGGGTGTTTGTGTTTTGTATTTGTCCCAGGTACTCATAGGGACAAAACTAGAAGCCAAAAGCACAAGATGTGTGTTCATAGGCTATTCTACCACTCAAAAGGGGTATAAGTGCTATGACCCCATCCGGAAGCTAACCATGGTATCAAGAGACATGAAGTTCATAGAAAACCATCGTTAATTTGACAAGAAGCAAAATTGTGATAGTGTTAAAGACCTAGAGCGTTCCCCTTCAGATAAAGCCGCTGGCTTATTGTGCTTACTCAATCATCTAGGAAATCCGGCTCCAAGAGACTCTCATCAAGAGCAACCAGATCATTACCCACAAGAAGGACCAAATTCTGAAAATAACAGTGAAGAAGAAACAAAAATCTTGGATAATGGTAATCAAGACCAAGCTCATCATGAAGAAGTAGAAAGAGGAGGAATGGAGCCAATGGTTAGTCACGACCATGAGAGTAAATAAATTAGTGCTCCTTAGCTTTCTACATGCCATCTTTCACTTCAAATCTTGTATCGGTTAAGTGAGCCACTACTGATCTTGATGTTTATGCTATCTTTGGGCCTAATAGTTTCCATTATCAGGATATTAAGACCGGAATGGTTTTTAGAGAAGGAAACACAAAAGGAGACTTATACATCTTAGAAGATTCTTCAAACGATCCTACTTTATCAAGTTTTAATTCATGCTTAGCTAGTAGTTCTAATGCAATAAGGCACGCTAGATTGGGACATCCTCACTCGCATTCCTTGGAAATAATATTCCCTAATATTTCGTTTAATAACTCGGTTTTTGAGTCTTGTATTTTAGGAAAACATTGTAAAAATATATTTCCTAAGTCTTCTACCATATATGAAAAATGTTTTGATTTGGTTCACACGGATGTATGTACTTCCCCATGTTTATCAAGAGATAATAATAAGTACTTTGTGATATTTGTTGATGAAAATTCGAAATACACTTTGATCACCTTAATGTCATCTAAAGATAGAGTATTTGACGCTTTCATTAATTTTTAGAACAACATTACTAATGAATTCAAAACAAATGTTAAGGTACATCGAACGGATAATGGAGGGGAATATAGAAGCCACAAATTCAAAGAACACCTAGCTAAGCATGGAATAATCCACCAAACGAGCTGCCCATACACACCTCAACAAGATGGTGTAGCTGAAAGAAAGAATAGACATCTCATGGAAGTAGCTAGAGCTATGATGTTTCATTCTAACCAACCAAGAAACTTCTGGGGAGATGCAGTCATGACGACTTGCTATCTTATCCACCGAATTCCAACAAGAGTCCTAACGGACTTCTCTCCCTTTGAAGTTTTAAATCACAATAAACCCTTTATCAATCACTTACGAGTTCTTGGGTGTTTGTGTTTTGTATTTGTCCCAGGTACTCATAGGGACAAAACTAGAAGCCAAAAGCACAAGATGTGTGTTCATAGGCTATTCTACCACTCAAAAGGGGTATAAGTGCTATGACCCCATCCGGAAGTGAACCATGGTATCAAGAGACATGAAGTTCATAGAAAACCATCGTTAATTTGACAAGAAGCAAAATTGTGATAGTGTTAAAGACCTAGAGCGTTCCCCTTCAGATAAAGCCGCTGGCTTATTGTGCTTACTCAATCATCTAGGAAATCCGGCTCCAAGAGACTCTCATCAAGAGCAACCAGATCATTACCCACAAGAAGGACCAAATTCTGAAAATAACAGTGAAGAAGAAACAAAAATCTTGGATAATGGTAATCAAGACCAAGCTCATCATGAAGAAGTAGAAAGAGGAGGAATGGAGCCAATGGTTAGTCACGACCATGAGAGTAAATAAATTAGTGCTCCTTAGCTTTCTACATGCCATCTTTCACTTCAAATCTTGTATCGGTTAAGTGAGCCACTACTGATCTTGATGTTTATGCTATCTTTGGGCCTAATAGTTTCCATTATCAGGATATTAAGACCGGAATGGTTTTTAGAGAAGGAAACACAAAAGGAGACTTATACATCTTAGAAGATTCTTCAAACGATCCTACTTTATCAAGTTTTAATTCATGCTTAGCTAGTAGTTCTAATGCAATAAGGCACGCTAGATTGGGACATCCTCACTCGCATTCCTTGGAAATAATATTCCCTAATATTTCGTTTAATAACTCGGTTTTTGAGTCTTGTATTTTAGGAAAACATTGTAAAAATATATTTCCTAAGTCTTCTACCATATATGAAAAATGTTTTGATTTGGTTCACACGGATGTATGGACTTCCCCATGTTTATCAAGAGATAATAATAAGTACTTTGTGACATTTATTGATGAAAATTCGAAATACACTTTGATCACCTTAATGTCATCTAAAGATAGAGTATTTGACGCTTTCATTAATTTTTAGAACAACATTACTAATGAATTCAAAACAAATGTTAAGGTACATCGAACGGATAATGGAGGGGAATATAGAAGCCACAAATTCAAAGAACACCTAGCTAAGCATGGAATAATCCACCAAACGAGCTGCCCATACACACCTCAACAAGATGGTGTAGCTGAAAGAAAGAATAGACATCTCATGGAAGTAGCTAGAGCTATGATGTTTCATTCTAACCAACCAAGAAACTTCTGGGGAGATGCAGTCATGACGACTTGCTATCTTATCAACCGAATTCCAACAAGACTCCTAACGGACTTCTCTCCCTTTGAAGTTTTAAATCACAATAAACCCTTTATCAATCACTTACGACTTCTTGGCTGTTTGTGTTTTGTATTTGTCCCAGGTACTCATAGGGACAAAACTAGAAGCCAAAAGCACAAGATGTGTATTCATAGGCTATTCTACCACTCAAAAGGGGTATAAGTGCTATGACCCCATCCGGAAGTGAACCATGGTATCAAGAGACATGAAGTTCATAGAAAACCATTGTTACTTTGACAAGAAGCAAAATTGGGATAGTGTTAAAGACCTAGAGCGTTCTCCTTCAGATAGAGCCGCCGGCTTATTGTGCTTATTCAATCATCTAGGAAATCCATTTCCAAGAGACTCTCATCAAGAGCAACCAGATCATTACCCACAAGAAGGACCAAATTCTGAAAATAACAGTGAAGATGAAACAAAAAACTTGGATAATGGTAATCAAAACCAAGCTCATCATGAAGAAGTAGAAATAGAAGGAATGGAGCCAATGGTTAGTCACGACCATGAGAGTAAATAAATTAGTGCTCCTCAGCTTTCTACATGCCATCTTTCACTTCGAATCTTGTATCGGTTAAGAGAGCCACTACTGATCTTGATGCTTATGCTATCTTTGGGCCTAATAGTTTCCATTATCAGGATATTAAGACCGGAAAGGTTTTTAGAGAAGGAAACACAAAATGAGACCTATACATCTTAGAAGATTCTTGAAACGATCCTACTTTATCAAGTTTTAATTCATGCTTAGCGAGTAGTTCTAATGCAATATGGCACGCCAGATTAGGACATCCTCACTCGCATGCCTTGGAAATAATGTTTCCTATTATTTCGTTTAATAACTCGGTTTGTGAGTATTGTATTTTAGGAAAACATTGTAAAAATGTATTTCCTAAGTCCTCTACCATATATGAAAAATGTTTTGATTTGGTTCACACGGATGTATGTACTTCCCCATGTTTATCAAGAGATAATAATAAGTACTTTGTGATATTTGTTGATGAAAATTCGAAATACACTTTGATCACCTTAATGTCATCTAAAGATAGAGTATTTGACGCTTTCATTAATTTTTATAACAATCTTACTAATGAATTCAAAACAAATGTTAAGGTACATCGAACGGATAATGGAGGGGAATATACAAGCCACAAATTCAAAGAACACCTAGCTAAGCATGGAATAATCCACCAAACTAGCTGCCCATACACACCTCAACAAGATGGTGTAGCTGAAAGAAAGAATAGACATCTCATGGAAGTAGCTAGAGCTATGATGTTTCATTCTAACCAACCAAGAAACTTCTGGGGAGATGCAGTCATGACGACTTGCTATCTTATCAACCGAATTCCAACAAGAGTCCTAACGGACTTCTCTCCCTTTGAAGTTTTAAATCACAATAAACCCTTTATCAATCACTTACGAGTTCTTGGGTGTTTGTGTTTTGTATTTGTCCCAGGTACTCATAGGGACAAAACTAGAAGCCAAAAGCACAAGATGTGTATTCATAGGCTATTCTACCACTCAAAAAGGGTATAAGTGCTATGACCCCATCCGGAAGTGAACCATGGTATCAAGAGACATGAAGTTCATAGAAAACCATCGTTAATTTCACAAGAAGCAAAATTGGGATAGTGTTAAAGACCTAGAGCGTTCTCCTTCAGATAGAGCCGCTGGCTTATTGTGCTTAATCAATCATCTAGGAAATCCGGCTCCAAGAGACTCTCATCAAGAGCAACCAGATCATTACCCACAAGAAGGACCAAATTCTGAAAATAACAGTGAAGAAGAAACAAAAAACTTGGATAATCGTAATCAAGACCAAGCTCATCATGAAGAAGTAGAAAGAGGAGGAATGGAGCCAATGGTTAGTCACGACCATGAGAGTAAATAAATTAGTGCTCCTCAGCTTTCTACATGCCATCTTTCACTTAGAATCTTGTATCGGTTAAGAGAGCCATTACTGATCTTGATGCTTATGCTATCTTTGGGCCTAATAGTTTCCATTATCAGGATATTAAGACCGGAAAGGTTTTTAGAGAAGGAAACACAAAATGAGACCTATACATCTTAGAAGATTCTTGAAACGATCCTACTTTATCAAGTTTTAATTCATGCTTTGCTAGTAGTTCTAATGCAATAAGGCACGCTAGATTGGGACATCCTCACTCGCATTACTTGGAAATAATATTGCCTAATATTTCGTCTAATAACTCGGTTTGTGAGGCTTGTATTTTAGGAAAACATTGTAAAAATATATTTCCTAAGTCTTCTACGATATATGAAAAATGTTTTGATTTCGTTCACACGGATGTATGGACTTCCCCATGTTTATCAAGAGATAATAATAAGTACTTTGTGACATTTATTGATGAAAATTCGAAATACACTTTGAACACCTTAATGCCATCTAAAGATAGAGTATTTGATGCTTTCATTAGTTTTTAGAACAACATTACTAATGAATTCAAAACAAATGTTAAGGTACATCGAACGGATAATGGAGGGGAATATAGAAGCCACAAATTCAAAGAACACCTAGCTAAGCATGGAATAATCCACCAAACGAGCTGCCCATACACACCTCAACAAGATGGTGTAGCTGAAAGAAAGAATAGACATCTCATGGAAGTAGCTAGAGCTATGATGTTTCATTCTAACCAACCAAGAAACTTCTGGGGAGATGCAGTCATGACGACTTGCTATCTTATCAACCGAATTCCAACAAGAGTCCTAACGGACTTCTCTCCCTTTGAAGTTTTAAATCACAATAAACCCTTTATCAATCACTTACGACTTCTTGGGTGTTTGTGTTTTGTATTTGTCCCAGGTACTCATAGGGACAAAACTAGAAGCCAAAAGCACAAGATGTGTGTTCATAGGCTATTCTACCACTCAAAAGGGGTATAAGTGCTATGACCCCATCCGGAAGTGAACCATGGTATCAAGAGACATGAAGTTCATAGAAAACCATCGTTAATTTGACAAGAAGCAAAATTGGGATAGTGTTAAAGACCTAGAGCGTTCTCCTTCAGATAGAGCCGCCGGCTTATTGTGCTTACTTAATCATCTAGGAAATCCGGCTCCAAGAGACTCTCATCAAGAGCAACCAGATCATTACCCACAAGAAGGACCAAATTCTGAAAATAACAGTGAAGAAGAAACAAAAAACTTGGATAATGGTAATCAAGACCAAGCTCATCCTGAAGAAGTAGAAAGAGGAGGAATGGAGCCAATGGTTAGTCACGACCATGAGAGTAAATAAATTAGTGCTCCTCAGCTTTCTACATGCCATCTTTCTCATTGCTCTATACTCAGCTTCAGCACTTGAACATGACACAACCTTTTGTTTCTTGCTCTTCCAAGTGACTAGGTTACCTCCAATGAATGTGCAATACCCAGTCGTGGATCTTCTATCCATTTTGTCTCCAGCCTAGTCAACATCACAATAACCCACAATTTCTGTGCTTTTGTTACAACCCATCCAAATGCCTTGACCTGGAGCTCCTTTGAGATATTTGAGAATCTGATCCACCATGCTCCAATGGTGCACTTTTGGAGCTTGCATATGTTGACTCACCTGGTTCACAGCAAAACACAAATCAAGACGAGTTATGGTAAGATAAATAAACTTACCAACCATTCTCTGGTATTGCTTGACATCTTCAAAAGGTTAATCTTCAAGCTCCCCCTCTTGTATGACTTTGTATCCTTCTTCTAAGGGAGTGTTTGCTGGTTTGGCTCCTAGCTTTACTTCCTTTGGGATAAAAAGAGTCCTTCATTGGACCTATAGACTTCAATCCCTAGAAAATATTTCAACTCTCCAAGATCCTTAATATCAAATACAGATTTTAAATATGCTTTTGTATCTTTAATACCTACCTTGTCATTCCCCGAGATGATAATGTCATCCACATAAATGAGAATGACTACAATACCTTCTTGGCTTTACAAGGTGAAAAGCATATGATCTGCCTCGGACTTCTTGAGCTTGAACTTGAGGTTCTGGCCCTTCAAAGTCAGAATCTGAGGTTTGAGCTTCCTCTTGACTTTTCGGACTCTCTTCACTTTGATCATGAACCGCTTCATTGCGAACTTCTGATTTATTTGATCATGAATTATTGAGTCTTGTTTAGCCACTACTGGATCCTCCAGTTTATTGCCTCCCTCAGGATCAAAGGGTATAGTTTCTTCATTTGATTGAGATGTGCTTGTACTAGCTTCTGGCTGATGTAATCCAAGGTTCTCCAAGATTTTTCTCAAATTGCTAGCTCGGTCTGATGATGAGGATGATAGATTCTCCAATTCTTTCCAGTTCTTCTCATCATAGAACCCTTTCGTTTCAACAAACTTCACGTCCTTTGAGACTAGAGTCTTCCTTGTTTCCGGAACAAAACATTTGTAACCTTTTTGTGTTGTGGAGTATCCAATGAATATGCTCTTCACACTTTTAGCTTCCAACTTTTTTCTTTGTTCTCCTGGGATTAATACAAAACAAACACACCCAACCACACGTAAGTGGTTAATGGCGGGTTTAGAGTTGTTTAATACCTCAAATGGAGAGTGATCATCCAAGATTTTTGTTGGCATCCGGTTGATCAAATAGCATGCTGAAACCACAACATCTCCCCAAAATCTCTTGGGAACACTTGTGTGGAACATCATAGACCGGGCCACTTCCATTAAGTGCCTATTCTTTCTTTCAGCAACTCCATTTTGCTGAGGATTGTATGGGCAGCTGGTTTGATGGACTATCCCATGGTGTGCTAAGTGTTGTTTGAAGGCATGGCTTGTGTACTCTCCACCATTATCTGATCTAAAAATTTTAATCTTGGCATTATAATAGTTAGTCACATATGCTTGAAATTTTCTAAACGCTTCTAGAACTCTATCTTTGGATGGAAGAAGTGTTAGCCATGTATATTTTGATTTTTCATCTATGAAGGTGACAAAGTATTTATGATGTTCTCTAGATGCACATGGTGAGGTCCAAACATCAGAATTAATTAAATCAAAACACTTTTCATAGATAGTTGGAGACTTGGAAAACATAGATTTACAATGTTTGCCAAGTATACAAGCTTCACATTCATCATTTTTGAAAGAAATCCTAGGCAACAATAGTTCTAATGCTCTAGAGTGCGGATGACCTAGCCTTGCATGCCAAATTGAACTACTAACATTAGAAAGATTCAAACGAAAACTACAATATAAATTGGAGTCCGGCTTGTTATTTTCAAGAACATATAGCTCCTCCTTCGCTACTCCTTTTCCGAGTAGTTTCATGGTCTCAATATCCTGAAAGTGTACATCATTAGGACCAAATATAGCATAACAATTCAAATCAGATGTAACTTTCTTTACGGATAACAAATTTGAAGTAAACTTAGGCATGTAGTAAGCGTTTGAATCTTTTCCAAATAACCTAAGATTTCCTACTCCATCAATTGGAATACTATCTCCATTTGCTATAATGACATTACCTACAGCTGGTTTTATGTTATTCATTAGATGTGCATCACTTATCATATGATGTGATGCACCAGAATCTACAATCAAAGGCTTTGAAATGTTTTGAGCATGAAGAGAGTTTCCAAAAACCATACCAGACCTACTAGCCTCTTTCAAGGCTTTGATGAGAGCTTCCAAATCTGATTTCGTCACAAATTCAGATTCTTATTGATATGGCACCAAAGCTCTCATTTCTCCTTCTTCATCCCTCTTGGATGTCCCAGCCTGATTCCCAACCACTTCTTGGGAGACATTAGCTCTTGGTTCCTTCCACCAGCTTGGTTTTAGATGAAGATGGAGCTTCCAGCATTTTTCCTTTGTGTGCCCCTCTTTCTTGCAATGCTCACAGATTGTATTTGATCCCACTTTCTTGTTCTGGTTTGATCCCAAAGGTTTGTAAAATCCTTTGTTTGCGTCACCCAACTCTACTTTGTTAGCCATAACCAGCTCGCCCTTTCCCCCAAATAGACCATGAGATCCTTGCTCTTTTTGTATCTTGGAGCACACTTCATCTAAGCTGGGGAGATTGTCTGCTTTAAGGAGGTGCTCAATGAGATCCTTGTAAGTTGGATTTAAGGTCAATAGCAGACCAAAGACCTTGTCTTGTTCGCACCTCTCATTTAACACCAAAGGATTAATCGTGCTTAGCCTTAACATTTCTAGTTCAGCTCACAATGATCTGAACTTGCCAAAGTGCTTTGTAAACTCCAAATCTTCTTGGCTTAGATCATTGATAGCCTTCTTTACTTCATATATTCTGCTCAAGTTTGAAGTATTCCCATACATTGTTTGAAGAGTATCCCACAATTCCTTTGCATTTTCACAGTAGGAGTAGGCTTCAAGGATGAATGGTTGAAGAGAGTTCTGGATGATTCTGAGCACCATTTGGTCCTCTTGGAACCACTTATCTTCATAATTACCGATGGCTTCTTCTCCATCTTTGGTGGTTTCTTTCTCTTCCGTTCTCTTAGGCTCTTTTGGATCTTGTCCTTTCAAGACATGGCTCCAAAGCCCACGACCACATAGAGCTGTTCTTATCATTCTTGACCACAGCAAATAGTTGACACCCTTAAAGATGACTGGAATAACAATTGGTTTAGAGTTTTCCATGGTGTTTCAAGATTTATTCACCGGACAATTCTATTAACCAGAGGATTAAGAGATTTTCTCAAGAAAATATTAGAGAAGCTTCAAGAAATACACTTTTCAGCCTTTTCACAACTCAAGAGTCAATGACTTTGAGGACTAACTCTCAGAGTGAAAAAAGATTGACAAAGAGTATTACCAAAATTTTAGTGTTAAAAAGAAAATTTTAGAGAATCTTCAAAAATTACACTTTTCAGCCTTTTCACAACTCAAGAGTCAATGACTTTGAGGACTAAGTCTCAGAGTGAAGAAAGATTGACAAAGAGTATTTCCAAAATTTTAAAGGAAGAGATTTGAAAATAGGATAACAAGAGCTTGATTTAGTTAAGAACCTTGCTTTGATACCATGTTGAATTTGCGGAATAGAAGATTAGAGAGTTTGAGAGTGCTTGAAAGAGAAACAATAGAATGAAAGATAAAGAGAAGTTTCCATTAGAATTGATTAAGTTGTTACAAAGGGTGTACATTATGTATATATAGAGGAGAGCCACGCAATTAATAGGTGAAGAAGGGTTTCACAACATTCAAATTTCCCTCTAATCTCTTATTTGAATTTCAAACACATCTCCTTCCTTTTCACACTTCCCGAGACACCCACTTGTGCACCCTAAGTCTTCACCCTTCTAGAAGACTTCTTAATGGGCTTGCATATGTTGAATAAGGCCTCTTCTCTTCTTTGGGTCTTAAGCTCTCTTCTCTTGTTTTCTTATTTCTTCTTACTTAACACAGATGAATGTATTCTCTCATTATTCAATCAAGACCATGAGACTGAAGAAATTAGTGCTCCCCAGCTTTTTACATGCCATCTTTCACTTTGAATCTTGTATCGGTTAAGAGAACCACTACTGATCTTGATGCTTATGCTCTCTTTGGGCCTAATAGTTTTCATTTTCAGGATATTAAGACCGGAAAGGCTCTTGGAAAAGGAAATACAAAAGGAGACTTATACATCTTAGAAGATTCTTCAAGCGATCCTACTTTATCAAGTTTTAATTCATGCTTAGCTAGCAGTTCTAATGCAATATGGCACGCTAGATTGGGACAGCCTCACTCGCGTGCCTCGGAAATAATATTGCCTAATATTTCGTTTAATAACTCGGTTGGTGAGTCTTGTATTTTAGGAAAACATTGTAAAAATGTATTTCCTAAGTCCTCTACCATATATGAAAAATGTTTTGATTTGGTCCACTCGGATGTATGGACTTCCCCATGTTTATCAAGAGATAATAATAAGTACTTTGTGACATTTATTGATGAAAAGTCGAAATACACTTGGATCACCTTAATGCGATCTAAAGATAGAGTATTTGACGCTTTCATTAATTTTCAGAACTACAATACTAATCAATTCAAAATAAATGTTAAGGTACTTCGAACGGATAATTGAGGGGAATATATAAGCCACAAATTCAAAGAACACCTAGCTAAGCATGGAATAATCCACCAAACATGCTGCCAATACACACCTCAACAAAATAGTGTAGCTGAAAGAAAGAAAGGAATCTCATGCAAGTAGTTAGACCTATGATGTTCCATTCCAACCTACCAAGAAACTTCTGGGGAGATGCAGTCATGACAGCTTGCTATCTTATCAATAGAATTCCAACAATAGTTCTAAAGGACGTCTCTCCCTTTGAAGTTTTAAATCACAATAAACTCTTTATCAATCACTTAAGAGTTCTTGGGTGTTTGTGTTTTGTATTTGTCCCAGGTACTCAGAGGGACAAAACTAGAAGTCAAAAGCACAAGATGTGTATTCATAGGCTATTCTACCACTCAAAAGGGGTATAAGTGCTATGACCCCATCCGGAAGTGAACCCTGGTATCAAGAAATGTGAAGTTCTTAGAAAACCAAGGTTACTTTGACAAGAAGCAAAATGGGATAGTGTTAAAGACGTAGCCCGTTCTCCTTCAGATAGAGCCGTCAACTTAGAGTTCTTACTCAATCATTTGGGAAATCCGGCTCTAAGCGATTCTCATCAAGAGCAACCAGATCATCAGCAACAAGAAGGACCAAATTTTGAAAATAACAGTGAAGAATAAGCAAACAACTTGGATAATGGTAATCAAGACCAAGCTCATCATGAAGAAGAAGAAGAAATAGGAGGAATGGAGCCAATGGTTAGTCAAGACCATGAGAGTGAAGAAAATAGTGCTCCTTAGCTTTCTACATGCCATCTTTTACTTCGAATCTTGTATCGATTAAGAGAGCCACTACTGATCTTGATGCTTATGCAATCTTTGGGCCTAATAGTTTCCATTATCAGGATATTAAGACCGGAAAGGCTTTTAGAGAAGGAAACACAAAAGGAGACTTATACATCTTGTGGGTCTTGTATTTAAGGAAAACATTGTAAAAATGTATTTCCTAAGTCCTCTACCATATATGAAAAATGTTTTGATTTGGTCCACTCGGATGTATGGACTTCCCCATGTTTATCAACAGATAATAATAAGTACTTTGTGATATTTATTGATGAAAAGTCGAAATACACTTTGATCACCTTAATGCCATCTAAAGATAGAGTATTTGACGCTTTCATTAATTTTCAGAACTACATTACTAATGAATTCAAAACAAATGTTAAGGTACTTCGAACGGATAATGGAGGGGAATATACAAACCACAAATTCAAAGAACACCTAGCTAAGTATGGAATAATCGACCAAATGAGCTGTCCATACACACCTCAACAAAATGGTGTAGCTGAAAGAAAGAATAGGCATCTCATGCAAGTAGCTAGAGCTATGATGTTCCATTCTTACCTACCAATAAACTTCTGGGGAGATGCAGTCATGACTGCTTGCTATCTTATCAACCAAATTCCAATAAGAGTCCTAAAGGACGTCTCTCCCGTTTATTAATCAAACTTATCATCAAGGGAGCTGAGGGAAGACGGTTGGATTTGGGTGTCTGTACAAGTCAGTACGGATCCGTACAAGTCTGTACGGATCCGTACAATACCGTACAAGACCGTACGACCATAGGGAGCCTCCAGAACATTTGAGGAAGCCTTTTAGAGTCTTTTAGAAGCTTGGCAACGTTTGGATCATGCACAAAGCCACTTGAGCGTCCAGGTGCATTGGTACCTTCTCCTTGGTCTTCCTTCTTATCCATTCGGTCAAGGAAGGGGCTGGAACCAGGCTGGCATGGTCAAGGGCAGGCTGGCATGGTCAAGGGCACTCCAAAGGCTTATCTCCTATTGGATAGTTCAAAATAAAGTTAACCATTAGATTCCCTTGTATTTCTCCTATAAATATGCTATGTAATCCTCAAAGATCAATAAGAAATTCTTCTCTAATATTCTTCTATGGTGTTCCTTCTAGTTTATCTCCAAATCTCTCATTTATAATCTCTAAAATCTTACATGGAATCAGAGCATTGATTTTGCTCCTATCTATTCCGCTTTATTCTTAGTTATTCTCCATTATTCTCCATCATTTCTCCATTAGTTCTTGTCATTTCTACTTATTATCCACGCTTTTCTTCTTTATTTTCTTCCTTCTCACGCTGCTAGCTGTTAGAATTAGAGAGATTAAACATGAGAGAATAATGTAAATAACATGGAGAATATGCAAGTATGAACTAAGAGAATAAGCATGTAAATGAGACTAAGGAGAATAAAATGAGAGAGATTTCATGGAGAATGAGAGAATGGGACCCCAAAGGGTCTAACATTTCATTGATAATGAGGCATTACATTTATAGAGAAAAATCTAGTGTTTTCTCTAAGTAAATTCAAAATGCAACAATCAATAGGAATGCTTTAATTTTAACTAGCCAATAAGGGCTTAGTCTTGGAGGCTCCTTTTGACATGTGGATAAGATTTCCAGCCTTGCTCCAGCCCTCCTTGCTTTGACCGGTTGGATAAGGTTGCATTGGGACACTCCTTTGGCTAGATTCATTGCCAGCTTATCCATGTCCTTTTGCACCAGAGTTTTGCACGATCCACAAATCCTGAAAATACTTTATCCCGAGTTTTGCACATTCTTGTTTCTTCATTTTAGGATGTTTGGAGAAATTTTGGGGAATCCCGGATTTTGCACGGTCTGTACAATCCGTACAATCCGTACAAGTCCTTACGGTCGGGATGGTTTGGTCTTGCAAGGCCTGGCTGGTCTTCTTGATCAATACTCCCCCTCAAACTTAGCCATAGTTAACTTGAGAATGGAGGCTAAGTTTGGAGTGACCCATGAGTGCCACCTCATTTAAAACCTTATAAGGAAAACTCTTTGGGACAAAACCTTATAAGGGAAAAAGAGTATGGCCTTCACGAATCTAGGGGACCTTTGACCAAGGGCATGAAAAGGTCTTGTAACCTTTGTGAAGAATATCGCCACTTAATCTTCACTTGTTGTAGTCTTGCAAGGATTTGTTGATTTCATTCTTTGGTAATCACTTCGGTCTTCCTCTTGGGTTCACCACGCTTGAGTCTTAGCTCTCGGGTCATCCTTCTTGGGTTCACCATTTGTGGATTCCAAATCTTGATCAATGCTTTGAATGCTCCCCCTCACAATCGGCTTGAGAATAAGGAAAGACGATCTTTTGGGTTTGAAGTCCTTTATGCACATTTTTCCTTGCAAGAAAAATTGACAAAGTGTATCAATTTACTCCAATTTTAATTGTAGAAATGATCACACTTTGCATAGAGAATTTAAATGGAGGGAGAGGATAGAAACAACCTAATTCCTTTGGATGGTGGTTTCTTCCTCTTTGTTGATTTATTGGGTTGGGGAGCACCACTTGTGTATGCTCTGATTTTATCTCCTTATTCTCCTCACTTCCGAAAGATAAACCAGCCTTAAGGTGAGTATGATCCATACAACTTGGTTTTCTTCATGGTGATGGAGATGCCTTAGCTTCGTTTCCAACTCGCATGCCTCCTTGCTTTGTCTCAACCGTTGCCCTTGTCTTTGCGAGCTTGTCTTTGCAAGTGACCCGGTTTTGATCTCTAGTAAAGTGGTCCGTCTTCTAGTGGGAAAATTTGTATCCTATGATGTGGTCCCTCTATCAACTCGTCCACAAGTGAGCACGAACCTACAACTTGTTTCCAACGGTGTGGCCCCTCTATCGACTTGTCCACGAGTGAGCACGAACCTTCGACATCTTTTAGTGCGGTTTAGTCTCAACTTGGCTTTGTATGCTTCAAGATTCTTATCTCTTTGGTGTTTGATGTTCTTCCTTTCCTCATTTCTTGATTGTTTAGCACTTTGCGTGCCTTTACACTTTGCATGTCTTGCAAATTGCCATTGATCACCTTGCCTTCTTTGACATCTTTTTCTTTTCCTTCTTTTTTTCTTCTTCTTTGACATCCTTCGCCTTCTTTTCGGTTCTTTCTCCCCCTTAAGCTTGGTTGGAGGGACTCCAAAAAGCAAGCTTGAAAAACGTAAAAGAGGAACACTTCAAACCGGTGCCAAATGAACACTAACTCCCACAGCTTCTTTGTGTCACCAATCATACTTATTTACTTCATTTAATCTTCATTTGACCTCTTCATTATCTAATACTTCCCCGTTAGAATATTCACGCTTTCCTCCTCTAAACCTTCATCATGAGATTTAAAATTTTAAAGTACTCAACGTGAGGGATAAGGAAGTTTAGATGAAAGATAGATTGCAAATAAGAGAAACTAAAGAAACAAGATTAAACAATAATTGGTACACTAAGTATATTGGAAAAGATGAGTGTTTAGAGAGTAGCCCTTTATGCTAAAACGGTTAGGATAGTGACTCGTTGTTGAATCATTTTTTTGATTGGTCGATCTTCTTGAGATTCGACCTCTTCTTCCACCACTCACATTCTTCCATTCCTAAAAAAAATGTTAGTGGTTGGGATTTTTCTCTTCATGGCTCATCACCACAAAGGACTTTTCCTCTCATTTGAGAGATCGAATTCTAGCAATGGTCTTTGGAATTATGCACTTGTTTAACAAGAATGGAAAAATTCAAACCAAAGCCTATCTTTTTGAGAAAACAAAACCGGATGAATCAATGTCATTAATTGTTTTTCATTCATAAGAGAGAAAACTGACTAAGATTCATCCTTTTTATTTTTTTTTGAAAATTTTCCAAGGACTTGAGAATTACTAGAGGTCCAAGGTTTTTGAAAACTTGGATTTAAAGAACTTGGATTCATCATGCCTTCTTGATTTAACTCCAATGAGTAAATCAGGCCATGGTTCACTTCTTTATGTCCAAAAGAGTTAGGATTCATCATGCTTCTTGATTTTAACTCCAAGGAGTAAATCAGGTCATGGTTCACCTCTTTTAACCCAAAAGAATTTGGATTCATCATGCCTTCTCAATTTTAACTCCAATGAGAAAAATAGGCCATGGTTAACTTCTTTTGGTTTCTAAGGGTTTGGATTCACTCAAGGTTCCCCAGCATTCGAGTTTCAACGAGGCTCTCATCCAACTTTGGATTTGGATCCATCTCGGTTCCCTAGCTTTGGATTCAACAAGGTTCACTACCCTCCATTTTTTTTCTTAAATAGAACAAACAAAGATTCCTTAAAACACTCTTCCCAAACAAACAAGTACAGAAGAGATTGGAATCCAATAAGAATATTTAAGAAAAATTGAAAAAATTACCTAGGACTCAAAAATGTTTGAAAGTAGTAAAAGATTTTCTATCAAAGGATTTGGATTCATCAAGGTTCTCTAGCTTTTGGATTCAACGAGGTTCTCTTTCTTTGGTAATTTGAAAACAAAGAGATTTGTATTCATCAAGGCTTTGTGCTTATGCTCATAATAACATAGCTTTAGCAAGGTTCTCTTCTCTTTTAAAGAAAAATGGGACTTGGATTCAACATGCCTTTATTCTTATGCTTATGGAAACATAGCTTTACCAAAGTTCTCTTCCCATAAAACAAAGATTAAGATTCATCAAGGTTTTATACTTAAACTCATAAGAGCAAAGTTTTACCAAGGTTCTCTACCTTTAAAACCCGGATACAACATGATTAAATATGTTTCAATCCATAAGAATCAAGCAATTTTAATCATGGTTCACTAATTGAAATTGCTTCAAACCACTAAAAACAACTCAAAAACATAAAATACAATGGACTTACGTATCTCTTCATTCCATAAGAAAGAAAAATACAATCCAAGGTTTTAGTTTTGTAAAAATTGTGGTTTGAGCTTTATAATCAAGAAATGACTTGGAGATGAAAATGGGGCTTAAAAAAAGAATAGATTATAGAATGAGGCACCAACAAATCATGGTTCTAAGTGTATTCATTTCCAAAAATGGAAGCACTAGAAGAATCCATGAATAAGCAAGTAAGGCAGCCTTTAATCTCCCTTATTATGTAGTTTTTCACTACAGCCCCCATTTATTACTCTTCATTGTCACTAAAAACACTAAGTTAGCAACTTTCACAACTCAAGAACCAATGGTTTTGAGGAATAACTCTCAGAGTGAAAGAGGCTAACAAAGTGTATGAAAATGAAAGAATAAGAAGAATGAGATTAAGGAGACATTTAAGGACCTTAATGCTCTGATACCATGTTAGAATTAGAGAGATTAAACATGAGAGAATAATGTAAATAACATGGAGAATATGCAAGTATGAACTAAGAGAATAAGCATGTAAATGAGACTAAGGAGAATAAAATGAGAGAGATTTCATGGAGAATGAGAGAATGGGACCCCAAAGGGTCTAACATTTCATTGATAATGAGGCATTACATTTACAGAGAAAAATCTAGGGTTTTCTCTAAGTAAATTCAAAATGCAACAACCAATAGGAATGCTTTAATTCAAACTAGCCAATAAGGGCTTAGTCTTGGAGGCTCCTTTTGACCATGTGGATAAGATTGCCAGCCTTGCTCCAGCCCTCCTTGCTTTGACCGGTTGGATAAGGTTGCATTGGGACACTCCTTTGGCTAGATTCATTGCCAGCTTATCCATGTCCTTTTGCACCAGAGTTTTGCACGATCCCCAAATCCTGAAAATACTTTATCCCGAGTTTTGCACATTCTTGTTTCTTTATTTTAGGATGTTAGGAGACATTTTGGGGAATCCCGGATTTTGCACGGTCCGTACAATCTGTACAATCTGTACAATCCGTACAATTCGTACAATCCGTACAATCCGTACAATCCGTACAAGTCCGTACGGTCGAGATGGTTTGGTTTTCTTGATCAATACTAACTTCATTTCTCTCTAAGAGAAATTCCTCAAATCCATTGGTGCAGAGTTGAGAAAGTTGCTAGCTTTGTGATTTTCACTTCATTTTCTTCCTTTCACGTTGCTAGCCTCATTTCTCTCTGAGATAAATTCCTCAAATCCATTGGTGCTGAGTTGAGAAAGTTGCTAGCATTGTGATTAAACACCAAGAAAATCATGGAAAATCTAAAAACCATGATCATTCCGGTAACACTCAAAGGGATCAATTACTTGTTGTGGGCAAGAACAACTAAGATTGCTTTGTGTGGAAGAGGTTTTGTGGAGACACATTGTGATCACGCAAAACCCAAAAGAAGACACACAAGATGAAGAAAATGAGACCAAGACCGAGGAGGAAATCAAATGTTTTCAAGAAGACCAAATGGTTTTGGATCTCCTTCAAAACTCACTAGACCCATCAATCCTAGAGGCATACTCCTATTGTGACATGACAAAGGAACTTTGGGATACACTAAAGAACGTCTACGGGAACATCTCCAAATTGACCCGGGTCTTTGAAGTAAAAAGGGCAATCAACAATCTCAATCAAGAGGATCTAGAATTTACTCAATACTTTGGGAAATTTAGATCTCTTTGGGCTGAATTAGAGATATTACCGGTTAAAGGAATAGGAAGTTTAAAAATATTTGACAAAGAATCTCAAGGTTTCTACATGCCATCTTTCACTTCGAATCTTGTATCGGTTAAGAGAGCTACTACTGATCTTGATGCTTATGCTATCTTTGGGCCTAATAGTTTCCATTTTCAGAATATTAAGACCGGAAGGGTTCTTGGAGAAGAAAACACAAAAGGAGACTTATACATCTTAGAAGATTCTTCAAGCAATCCTACTTTATCAAGTTTTAATTCATTCTTAGCTAGTAGTTCTAATGCAATATGGTACACTAGATTGGGACATCCTCACTCGCGTGCCTTGGAAATAATATTGCCTAATATTTCGTCTAATAACTCGGTTTGTGAGTCTTGTATTTTAGGAAAACATTGTAAAAATGTATTCCTCTACAATATGTGAAAAAACCTAGGCCATTCTCCTTCAGATAGAGCTGCCAGCTTAGAGTTCTTACACAATCATCTGGGAAATCCGGCTCCAAGAGACTCTCATCAAGAGCAACCAGATCATCAGCCTCAAGAAGGACCAAATTCTGAAAATAACAGTGAAGAAGAAGCAAACAACTTGGATAATGGTAATCAAGACCAAGTTCATCATGAAGAAAAAGAATAGGAGGAAGGGAGCCAATGGTTAGTCAAGACCATGAGAGTGAAGAAATTAGTGCTCCTCGGCTTAGAAGAAGTACAAGGCTGAAGTATGGACCAGACCATTGGAAACAAACAAGGGTCTATTACAACAGCCAAGCCGTGTCTCATCCTCTCCAAGCGGTTTGTTCTCTTGCCTTCTTGCCATCAGAACACCAAGCATTCCTTGGAAAGATTGATCAACACCAAATTCCGAGCTCCTATGAAGAAGCAAAAGAACACAAAGAATGGTTAGCTGTGTGGATGCTGAGATAGGAGCAATGGATAAGAATCATACTTGGGATGAAACTGTGTTTTCAAAAGGAAAGAAGGCAGTAAGTTCCGAGTGGGTATTTACAATCAAATATCAATCTAATGGGGAGATTGAGCGGTACAAAGCCAGAATTGATAGCCAGAGGTTTCACCCAGACATATGGAGCTGATTATACCGATACCTTTGCGCCAGTGGCAAAGCTTCACACAGTTAGGGTCATCTTGTCCTAAAGCAATCACCAAAGGCATGGTATCATAATCTGAGCTTCACACTTGTTGCTCAAGGATTTAGCCGGTTAGAAGCCGACCATACCTTGTTCACTCACCAGAGCTCCCGTGGGCTTATTGTGGTATTGGTTTATGTGGATAACTTGATCATCTCAGGTAGTGATCAAGTTGGGATTCAAGAAACCAAATCCTTCCTTAAGTTTTTTTTTTATATCAAGGACTTGGGAGAACTCAAGTATTTTCTAGGGATAGAGATATGCCGATCCTCGGAAGATCTATTTACATCACAAAGGAAATATTCTCTTGATTTATTGCAGGAGACAGGAAAGCTAGGATCCAAACCAGCTAAGACTCCACTTGAAGATGGCTACAAGGTCAAGAGAAAGGGGGAGAAAGAAGATGATCCGCTTGACAAGCCATTTGAAGACCCAGCACAATATCGACACCTAGTTGGTAAGCTCATCTACTTGACTATTACACGGCTTGACTTATTTTTTGCTGTGAATCAGGTTAGCCAACATATGAAGGAACCAACCGTGCATCATTAGAACATGGTGGAAAGAATATTGAGATACATCAAAGGATCACCGGGCCAAGGAATCTGGATAGGGAAGAATGGCAACACTGAGATAGTTGGATACTGCGATGCGGACTATGCGGGAGACACTATGGATAGAAGTCTACAACTGGCTACTGTACTTTCATTAGAGGCAATCTAGTAACTTGGAAGTCTAAGAAGCAGAAGGTTGTGTCATGCTCAAGTGCGGACTCAAAATATAGAGCAATGAGGAAGCTGACAAATGAATTAGTTTGGTTGAAGGCTCTTCTCAAGGATCTTGGCATATAAACTTCAAGTCCTATCACGATGCATTGTGACAGTCAGGCAGCCATTCATATAGCAACCAATCCAGTATTTCACGAGAGGACCAAGCACATTGAGATCGACTGCCACAAGGTCAGGGAGAAGATCATAGAAGGAGTGATACTTCCATGCTACACCAAGAGCGAAGACCAGTTTGCAGACATCTTCACCAAGGCTGCTAGCCTCAAAGTTTGCAACCACATCCATAGCAAACTTGGGTTAGTAGACCTTACTCATCCTTGATAATACTTGCCTGTTCATAGAAGACCACACACTTTTTCCCTTACCAAGGTTTTGTTCCACTGGGTTTTCCTTGGTAAGGTTTTTAAAGAGGTGGTAGTCCCGGTTCCCAAACTTAGCCTTCATTCCAACACTCCGGCTAAGTTTGACGGGGAGTATTAATTAAGCTTATCATCAAGGGAGCTTAGGGAAGATGGTTGGATTTGGGTGTCCGTACAAGTCCGTACGGATCCGTACAAGTCTGTACAAGTCCATACTGATTTGTACAAGGTCGTACAAGACGGTACAAGACCGTACGACCATAGGGAGCCTCCAGAACATTTTAGGAAGCCTTTTAGAGTCTTTTAGAAGCTTGGCAACGTTTGGATCATGCACCAAGCCACTTGAGCGTCCAGGTGCATTGGTACCTTCTCCTTGGTCTTCTTTCTTATCCATTCGGTCAAGGAAGGGGCTGGAACCAGGCTGGCATGGTCAAGGGCAGGCTGGCATGGTCAAGGGCACTCCAAAGGCTTATCTCCTATTGGATAGTTCAAAATAAATTTAACCATTAGATTCCCTTGTATTTCTCCTATAAATATGCTATGTAATCCTCAAAGATCAATAAGAAATTCTTCTCTAATATTCTACTATGGTGTTCCTTCTACTTTATCTAAAAATCTCTCATTTATAATCTCTAAAATCTTACACCTCTGAAGTTTTAAATCACAATAAACCCTTTATCAATCACTTACGAGTTCTTGGGTGTTTGTGTTTTGTATTTGTCCCAAGTACTCAGAGGGACAAAAGTAGAAGCCAAAAGCACAAGATGTGTATTCATAGGATATTCTACCAATCAAAAGGGGTATAAGTGCTATGACCCCATCCGGAAGTGAACCTTATTTCAAGAGAC
This sequence comes from Cardamine chenopodiifolia, assembly GCA_963922655.1. Classification (NCBI taxonomy): domain Eukaryota; kingdom Viridiplantae; phylum Streptophyta; class Magnoliopsida; order Brassicales; family Brassicaceae; genus Cardamine; species Cardamine chenopodiifolia. The sequence continues at coordinate 6,780,686 of OZ000479.1, forward strand.
GTGAAGTTCATAGAAAACAAAGGTTACTTTGACAAGAAGCAAAATTGGGATAGTGTTAAAGACCTAGCCCGTTCTCCTTCTGATAGAGGCACCAGCTTAGAGTTCTTACTCAATCATCTGGGAAATGCAGCTCCAAGAGACTTTCATCAAGAGCAACCAGATCATCAGTCACAGGAAGGACCAAATTCTGGAAATAACAGTGAAGAAGAAACAAACAACTTGGATAATGGTATTGAAGACCAATCTCATCATGAAGAAGAAGAAATATGAGGAATAGAGCCAATGGTTAGTCAAGCCCATGAGAGTGAAGAAATTAGTGCTCCTTAGCTTTCTACATGCCATATTTCATTTTGAATCTTGTATCGGTTAAGCGAGCCACTACTGATCTTGATGCTTATGCTATCTTTGGGCCTAATAGTTTCCATTTTCACGATATTAAGATCGGAGAGGTTCTTGGAGAAGGAAACACAAAAGGAGACTTATACATCTTAGAAGATTCTTCAAGTGATCCTACTTTATCAAGTTTCAATTCATGCTTAGCTAGTAGTTCTAATGCAATATGACACGCTAGATTGGGACATCCTCACTCGCGTGCATTGGAAATAATATTGCCTAATATTTTGTTTAATAACCCGGTTTGTGAGTCTTGTATTTTAGGAAAACATTGTAAAAATGTATTTCCTAAGTCCTTTACCATATATGAAAAATGTTTTGATTTGGTCCACTCGGATGTATGGAGTTCCCCATGTTTATCAAGAGATAATAATAAGTACTTTGTGACATTTATTGATGAAAAGTCGAAATACACTTGGATCACCTTAATGCCATCTAAAGATAGAGTATTTGATGCTTTCATTAAGTTTCAGAACTACGTTACTAACCAATGCAAAACAAATGTTAAGGTACTTTGAACGGATAATGGAGGGGAATATACAAGCCACAAATTCAAAGAACACCTAGCTAAGCATGGAATAAGCTGCCCATACACACACCATGACACTGAGCTTGTGGCAAGTTTTGATGAAGCTAAAAGCTTCATAGATGTGAATCTTAAGAAGGACATACCTTTAAGTTTCTTGTTCAAAGTTAATGGGGAGGAAGTTGGAGTGAAGTTTTACTATCCATGGCTTCTAATGCGATGCGGTAGTTGTCGTAAATGGGGTCATACAGAGGCAGGTTATCTTGAAAAATTCAGAAAGGAAGTGGTAGGGACATCGGATAAAAGTATTGAAACAGTGGAACAGATTTCTCCGAAATTGGATGTTGTTAAGGATGCTGTTAAGGAGAAGGTTATGGGAAATTTCAAAGTGGAAAGGGGGATTACAAACCTCCACTCAGGAAATGGGTGGAAAAGTATTCCATAGGGTAATGGCAGGAGACCGGGTAAGCAAAATCTGATTTATGGCAAGGTCAAAATAGCTTCATCATCACGATTTGAGGTCCTGAGGTCATCAGCCCTGGAGATAGAGGGGTCAGGAGTAGTTAAAAGTTCAAATTCAAAGCTGGTTGAGAGACTGGATGCAAATGGTGCTAGGATTGCAGCGGGTTTTGATATAGAGATATCTATTGGGAGAGTTCTAATGTAGAGGTCTGTTATAGAGAGATCGTAGTTGAGCAATGAGATGGAGAAGTCTGTAACGGGAGAGTTTTTGAATTCGAAACAGGGGGAGAGATTTGTAGTAGAGGATACTAAGACTGTGGCGATTTCTGATGCAAAGGGTTCAATGGGGAAAATTCTGACGCAGAGGTTGGATGCAGAGAGTTCATAGTTGAGTTTTGAGAGAGAAAAGACTACTACGGGAGGGGTTTCAATTATGAGGCATGGGAAGAGGTCTGTGCAGGGGACTCTAAGTGTGCAGTGAGATCTGAGGTGGAGGGCTCTAAGAGACGTGCTCTAATGCAGAGGTCTGAAGCAGATGAAGCAGGGCCACTTTGTGAGATGGAAAATTCTGTGGAAATGGGGTTCATCATTGAAGCAAAGTCTGATGTAGTGAATTTAAGGGGGAGAACTCTCAGGCAGAGGTCTGATACAGAGGGTTCACCCTCGTGTTTTGGGATAGCGAAGTCATTCAAGGGAAAGTCTTTGAATAGGGAATGAGTGGAGAGGGTTGATGCAGAGAGTACACTTTCATATTCTGTGATGAAGCAGGCTGTTGCAGAGTGGTATGGGCGTGCAGTGAATTCTGATACAGAGTGTACTAAATGCAGAGCTCTGAAGCAGCAGACTCGTGCTGAGGACTCAAAGAATGCAGCGTGTTTTGAAGAAGAAGGCCTAATGAAGAGGTCTGAAGTAGAGGATTCTTTGTCGCGGATAGAGATGGAAAAGTCTGTTGCGGGAGAAATAAAGATTATGAAACAGGGGAAGTGGTGCACAGCGTTAGAACCATCAAAGGAGACAAATAAGAAAAATTCTAAGTTAATGACCTTAACAGTAGCAGCGGACTCATCTTCTAAGGATACGGAAGCCTCAGTTCACTCTGGTTTTGATTCTGCAAAAAAAAAAGAGGATGAATGAGCAGTCTAAGCCAGAGAAATCAAAGAACAAGGAAATAACAAAGGATGGAGTAGGGTCGGAAATCTCAGGAAAATAGGTTGCTACGCCAGGTAAAGGGTCTGAATATGCTAATCCTTGTTCGAGCCAAGATAATCCGTGTAAGGCTGAAAACACGTTAAGAGTTCCACTTCATCGATCAGCTAAGCTAGCACAAAAAATTCAGAATATGGAGGACTCAACCCCGAGTGCCTTAGGAGGTCGTAACCAACGGAAAAAACATTAATGTCATGTTTTTTTTGGAACATTCGTGGGTTTAACAAGATTAGGAAGCAATCAGTTATAAGGAATATGATTCATCAGAAATCGTTGGACTTTGGAGCTTTGTTGGAAACAAAAGTAGCTAAGAGCAAAGCGGATTTGATTGTTAAGTCGACATTTAAGGACTGTTCTATGACATCAAACTATGAGTTTAACCCGTCAGGACGAATTTGGGTAGTCTGGAATAAATCAGTGTTGTTGACGGTGATCTACAAAACGGGTCAGCTGATCTCATGTAGGGTGAGGATTCATGGCCACATGGAGGATTTTTTGTGTACGTTCACATATGTATCTAACTCAATTGAAGAGAGACGTGAACTCTGGAGAGATTTAAAGAATCATCAATCTGATTCACAGGTTCGGAGCATTCATTAGCTAACTCAGGCCAAGCCTACTATCCGGGAATGTAGGATTTTCGAGATATGGTCCGTCATTGTGAGCTAAAAGATATATTATTTCACGGGCCAACCTTTACTTGGTGTAATAAGCGGGAAAAGGGCTTGATAAGCAAAAAGCTTGATCGCGTTCTTGTGAAATCTCTTTGGCTGCAGCGACCGTCAAACTCATATTGTGTATTTTAAGCCAGGGGTTGTTTGGATCAGGTATGTGGATTTATATCAATTAACGGAATGCCGCACAAACCAAAAGCCCCATTCAAGATAGTAAATGTAGTTATTGCTATGACAGATTTTAAACACTTTGTGAAGAACTATTGGACAAACTCGGTATCCCTATTTGCCTCAACCTCTGCGCTCTTCAGGCTATCAAAGAAGTTAAAACTCCTCAAGCCAATTATTCGAGGTTTCAGCAAACAGAAAATGCATCACTTGACAAAAAGGAAAAAAGATACCTATACTGCGTTGTGTTAGATGTAGACAGATAACCTTATCAATCCAAATGCTCAAAATGTGTTAGAAGAAACTCGAGCTTATGATTCATGGGAGAGTGTGGCGGGACTAGAAGAGAACTTCCTAAGACAGAAAGTGAAACTACACTGGATAAAAGTGGGGGATCAAAATGATAGATTCTTCTATAATGCAATCAAGGATAGGGAAGTGAGATCAGATCTCTGGAGGGAGGAATTATTTCATCTAGAGAGGATATCCAAGCTGAAGCAGTCTGTCACTTCTCTTATTCTTTTAAGGATCCGATGATTAGTGAGACCAATACTCCAATGACAGAGTTGGCTCAGATTCTGAATTTTCGCTGTTCTGAGGAAGAGCAGTGAGTGTTACTAAAGGAAGTATTGGCATTGGAAATAAATCAGGTGATCTTTTCTATGCCATCTACCAAATCTCCAGGACCAGATGGATACACGGTAGAGTTCTATAAAGAGATGTGGCCTATCATTGGAAATGATGTCATTGTAGTGATACAATCGTTTTTCTCATACGGGTTTTTGCCGAAGGGGATGAATTCAACCATTCTTGCTTTGATTCCTAAGAAGACTGGGACTATTGGGATGAAGGATTATCGGCCAATATCATGTTGCAATGTGATATATAAGGTAATCTCAAAGATCTTAGCAAACCGTCTAAAGATCATACTCCCCGGCCTTATAACAAAAAATCAAACGACATTTATTAAGGACAGATATTTGATGGAGAATCTCCTCCTTGCGTCTGAGTTGGTAAAGAATTATCATAAGCCGGATGTCTCCCCTAGATGTGCCATGAATATTGATATCACTAAAGCTTTCGACTGGGTGAACTGGAAGTTTTTCGTTAACCTACTTAGAGTAATGCAGTTGCCAGAAATCTTTGTTAAGTGGATTGAGTTATGTGTCACCACTTCATCCTTCTTGGTACCGGTAAATGGGGAGCTGGCGGGGTATTTCAGAAGTGAGAGGGGGTTACGACAAGGTTGTTCTCTCTCTCCATATCTATTCGTTATCTGCATGAACATCTTATCATTAATGCTAGACAAGGCTGCAAGTAATGGTGAATTTTGATACCATCCGAGTTGTAGGAGTTTGAGTGTTACTCATTTATGTTTCGCGGACGACATCATGGTATTTTCATATGGGAAGGTACGCTCATCATGGGAATACTTGCGGTATTTGATAGGTTTGCTCGAATCTCGGGTTTAGAAATAAGTCTGGAGAAAACAACATTGTTTGTAATTGAAATACCGTCAGGAACTCGAGATTTGCTGAATGGGTTTCCTTTTGATATTGGAAGTTTGCTGGTGAGGTATCTAGTACTTCCTCAATTAACAAATCGAATGTCAAGCTTGGACTACAAACTTCTTATCAAAAAAATCCGAACACGAATCAGCTCCTGGAAGAACCGCTTTCTTTCCTTCGCAGGTAGATTACAACTTCTCTCATCGGTAATAACAAGCTTAACGAAATTTTGGATTACAACATTTAGACTGCCAAGAGCGTGTATAAGGGAGATAGAGAAAATTAGCTCCGCTTTCTTATGTTACGGACCAGCATTGAATTCAAAGAAAGCCAAGGTGGCTTGGTGTGATGTTTGTAGACCAAAAGCAGATGGGGGGCCTCGATTTGAAATCATTGGTTGAGGCAAATAAGGTGAGCTGCTACAAACTGATCTAGAGGCTGGTCTCTTCGAATGATTCATTATGGTTTAACTGGGTTAAGAAAAACCTGATTTGCAAAGGTTCTTTCTAGTCAAAAAAAAGTCACCAAGACGAGAGGTTCTTGGATGTGGCAAAAAATACTCAAGTACCATAGCTCCGAAAAAAATTTCACAAGGTGGAGGTATGTAGTGGATTGCATACTTCCTTTTGGTTTGATGATTGGTGTTTACTTGGCAGATTAATAGATGTATTGGGGGAAAGAGGCTTCATTGACATGGGGATTAAGGCTGATGATACTTTGGCAGAGGTATTGGTAAATAACAGGCATCGATGAAGTAGACCTGAAGCTCTTGCGCAGATTGAAGGTTAAAATTGAAAAGGTTTGGGATTGTGCTTACCTAGACGAAGATGTAGCTCTATGGAGATATAAGGATGATAATTTTAAGGCCCAGTTTTCATCTAAGGAAACATGGAATCAGGTGTGGGAAATTCGCCCAAGGAATTCATGGCATAAAGCAGTTTGGTTTTCGTATGCTACTCTGAAATATTCATTTATTATGTGGCTAGCTGTCCTAAATCATTTGGCAACTGTAGATAGAATGATCACATGGTCAGCCAATGCTTTGGCGAAGTGTGCCTTCTGCTCAGACCTCCTAGAGACTCGAGATCATATTTTTCGACTGTCCCTACACTTCACAAATATGGTATAAGCTAGCATATGGACTTCTGCGTCAAGAGTACACAGCACATTTCAACGACTTGGTACCTCTATTCCATGTCAAGGGAAGCAAGAGGACGGAAAATTTTATGGTAAGTACACCTTTCATGCGTTAACATATTTATTATGGAGAGAAATAAATCAACAAAGAGATGGAAGTGTCCCGCTCCACATGAATAGTCTGGTAAGTGAGGTAGGGAGGATAGTAAGAAATTGGCTCTCGGTTCTACAAAGGGAAGGAAGAATGATTGACGGTTTGCAGATATGATTTGCTTCAAGGGTTTGATTATGGGTTATAATATTTTCAGCTCAATCGTAAATGGTGTGTACTTTTTTTCCCGAGAAGTGGTTTTATTCCAAATGGGTTTTCCACTTTTGGGTTTTAAAGAGGCTACCATTTATTGATTTGTATCAGAGAGCTTTATTATCAGTTTATTGCTGTATAGTTCCAAATTCTGTAAAACATTTTTCTTCTAAATATAGTTAGAAGATAAACTACATATCATTGGAAAATCCTTGACTTAAGCTTCCAAGACCAGTTTACAAAAGAGGATTCAGATGTAAAATACAGCGACAACTGTGAATAAATTTTGGAAACTAATTCGGAAAACAGTTATGATGCAGCATCTTCAAAAAAAGTGGAAGGCTCATCTGAAGTCTAATCTGGATGAAACTTTGGGTACAACTTAATCGCACTATTATCTTAGGATTCAATGGTAGGATTGAGATTTCTACTGTTAGTTGTTTTTTTAAGTTTTTGTTTACAAGACAGATTTATATAACGTAAATGATGTCAAGTCTGACATGTTGTATTGTTTGGTTCGGCAAACGAGCTCAGATTGAGCTTAAACTTTTCAGAGACCTTGAGAACACATGTATATACGTATGATATGATAGAGAACAATTATGTAGCAATAGAATATGGGAAAAAGTGGTTGAAGTGGAGATGGTAAATCATTCCAAATGAGAAGAAAGGAGAAATGAGTTGTTCATCAATCAAGTAGCTAAGGTGAGGGTGTGATATTCGGAAGCATATTTATATTTTTTGTTATTCTTCATGAATCAGTAAATTTGTGCTTAGATCTTCGTGTTTAGAAATGTTTAACTGATGCCATGTTTTATGCTTTTTAGTTGATGCTTGATATAGATGACTTTATGATTAATAAATTGGTGTGATCATGTCAAATGACATGATATATGTTGTCATGTGGAATAATGTCGTATAACATTTTACAAATTAGGATTAAGATGTAAAATACATCTGGAAAGGGATTTTGAAGCCAGCGACGGCTGTGAACAAATTTTGGGAAGTCTAATTCGGAAAACAGTTACAATGCAGCATCTTCAAAGGAAAGTGGAAGGCTCATTTGAAGTATAATCTGGATGAAACTTTTAGCACAACTTAATGGCATTATTATCTTAAGATTCGATGGTGGGATTGAGATTTCATAGATTAGTTTTTTTATTTCAGTTTATGTTTACAGATTTATATAACGTAAATAATATCAAGTCTGACATGTTGTATTGTTTGGTTGGGTAAACGAGCTTTGATTGAGCTTAAATTTTTTAGGAACATTGAGAACACACACACACACATATATATATATATATATATATATATATGTCTAAGATGATAGATAACCATATTGGAGCTGTAGAGTATAGGAAAAGAAGTGGTTGAAGTGGAGACGGTAAATCTTTCCAAATGGGAAGAAAAGAGAAATGAGTTGTTCATCAATCTAGTGGTTAAGGTGAGGGTGTGATCTGCAGAAGCATATTTATATTTTTTTCGTTATTCTTCATGAATCAGTATATGTTTGCTTAGATCTTTGTGCTTATAAATGTTTAAGTGATGATATGTTTTTATGCTTATTAGTTGATGTTTGATATAGATGACTTGATGATTAATGAATTCGTGTGATCATGTGAAATGACCTGATATATGTTTTAATGTTGTATAATGTCGTATAACATTTTACAAAATAGGATTCATATGTAAAATAAGTCTGAAATCGGATTTTAAAGACGGCGATGGCTGTGAACAAATTTTGGAAAGTCTAATTCGGAAAACAGTTATTATGCAGCATCTTCAAAGGAAAGTGGAAGGCTCATTTGAAGTCTAATCTGGATGAAAATTTGTGTATGACTTAATCGCACTATTATCTTAAGATTCAATTGTGGGATTGAGATTTCAACGATTAGTTGTTTATTTAAGTTTATGTTTACAAGACAGATTTATATAACATAAATGATGTCAAGTCTGAGCTATTGTATTGTTTCGTTGGGCAAACAAGCTTTGACTGAGCTTAAAGTTTTTAGGAACATTGAAAATACATGTATACACGTCTAAGATGGTAGAGAACCATTTTGGAGCTGTAGAGTATGGGAATGTAAGTGGTTGAAGTGGAGATGGTAAATATTTCCAAATGAGAAGAAAGGAGAAATGAGTTGTTCATCAATCTAGTGGCTAAGGTGAGGGTCTAAGGTGAGGGTGTGATATGTGGAAGCATATTTATATTTTTTTGTTATTCTTCATGAATTAGTACATGTATGCTTCGATATTCGTGCTTAGAAATGTTTAAGTGATGACATATTTTTATGCTTTTTATTTGATGTTTGATATAGATGACTTGATGATTAATGAATTGGTGTGATCATGTCAAATGTCATGTGGTATCATGTCATATAACACTATTTATGAGATTACGAGGTTTATGGGATGAGGATGAAGCGACTTAAGTTATGAATGGTCAGCAACTGTGGGTGGTTGGTGGTCATAGATTCCGAGATAAAACGACTTATACTATAGATGGTTAGTTACCGTGGATGGTCGGTCTCCATGAATTCTATCATGTAGTGGCTTGACTGTGGATGGTCGGTGGCCATGGATGAATCTAGATGATGTATGTATGTTATATCTTGTGGAGTAAGGCAGGCTATATGTTTTCTAGTGTCTAAATTTATGTGTTTTGATGATTGTTGCATAAGATTAGAAAATGTTTAATGTTTCCAGTGGGCGGAGAGGACCTCCTCTAGAGTAATTTACTATTCACCCCTTTTTTCTCTTTTTCCCCTGGATAAGAGGTTTCCGGAATTACCGCCTGAAGTTATCCATTGGTGATTGCTTTAAACAAAATATTTTTTTGGCAATACTAGATGGTATTGGCCTTTGTGGCGGGACGTGTTTCATAAGTGTAGTCTATCCGAAGTCCAAGCTCGACCTCAAGTTTCTGCATGAAAGGGATATATTATACTTCCTTCTCCATTTTCTCTCCACAAACAATCATCTTAGGTTCCTTTGTCTTTTAGGGTGTTGGAGGTTACTTTTTTTGTAAAAACAAAGCAAGTGGGGTCTCATCTACATTATAAATTTGTGTTGCTTGCTAGACTTCCTCAACATAAGAAAAATTTGCTTAACCATCCTTTTTTTATTTCTGTGAAGGCTTAGATATCTTTGGTTCTTTTCTTTCTCGTCATGTTAATGTAGATCATCTTAGAGGTTTGGGAACAATAGGTTCATCATCGTTTCTTCTTGAAGTAGTAGACCAAACCGGTCGCTCATCTGCCAAGGCTTTAGAGTGTCCACATTTCCTCAGAAACCATAAGTACCTTGGTACAGAGAGATTGAATGAGCAAGATGATGAGATTTTGAAGTGAACCCACCAAATATTAATGAAAACAACCAAGAATTCAAAATCTAGGATTTGAGAGGTTTTCAGAGAATATACCTTTGTCAACTTTGCCAGATTGGAAGAACGATCATGTGAGTGGGTACTACGTCCGGTTCATGCTGCTGGTAAAAGGAAGAACATGGTTTGGCTTCAAAACATGAAAGACCGGTCGCAGCTCATGTGTACGCTTCTGACCATGTGACTGTTCCATAGATTAACTCCATCTCTCATCTGGATTTAATGCCTCTATCTTTGAGTGAAAGCACTAACTTTGATGACAAGAAAAAGGCTGAAATTGTCAAAAGAATCTATGAGAAGGATAAAAAGAATATCGAAGAAAAGAACAAGCTATACGCTCAACAAGCCAACAAGTCACAGAAAACAATGGTCTCTGAAGTTGGAGACCTAGTGTGGGTTCATTGAGTAAAGAAAGGTTTCTGGATGAAAGGAAATCCAATTTGATGTTGAGAATTGACAGACCATTCAAGATAACACAGAAGATCAACGCTTACCAACTCGACCTCCAAGTTAAGTATAGTGTAAGTTCTAGCTTGAACATTTTTTATCTTGTTCCTTTTATTGTTTACTTTTTTAGTTCTTATTGAAGTGTGTTTCAGGTCTAAGCAAAGATGTAGAAACAAAGAACTGTGGATCCTAATGTTGTAGCTCGTAATCCGCTAAACCTTCCACAACCGCCTTAACTTCTGATTAGTAACAATCCACCACCAATTGGTAGTATCCCACCACTACTACCGATCAGTTACAATCCTCTACTGATCGGTATGCTACCTAAGATTCAGAGGGATGATGATGCTCATGATCCAGTTGTTCGACCTAGAACTCTGGGCGAATACAAAATTCCATACATGTTTTACCAAATCATCTTGCGTTCCATTTACCAGAAGTCGAGGGACAAGGTTAGGGGATCCAAATTCATATTCATGAAATGCCTTCAGAGAGTCCAATGGATCATATTTATTCTTTTGAGGAGGTTTGCAGCACAATTAAGACGAATGGAGTCCATGTTTCTTACTTGATGTGCAAGCTCTTTAAATTCTTATTGAGCGATAAATCGAGTAAGTGGCTTAAATCATTGTCACCAGGCTCTATTACTTCATGGAGTTAGTGTAGAGCATTGATATTGAATCACTTCTACACTAAATCAAAGATATCAATGCCGAGGGACAAGATCACCATGTTTTAGCAAGGAGCAATAAAGTCTTGTTATGCGGCTTAACAGCAATTCAAAAAGTAGCTTAAAGACTATCTTCATCATGTATTCTCAGATGTCAACTTGATGAATATTTTCTATAATGGAGTTGCGGATAAATATAAGATGGTTCTAGACACTACAAGTACTGAGGTGAATTTTCTACCAACACTACGGGAGAAGCTAACGCTCTGATAAACAATTTGGATACCAGTAACACTGATCACTATCAAGAGTATGACATGTCACATCATGATAAGAGTGTAGAGTTGTAGAGATTCGAGGAGCTGAATGCCAAAGTTGATCGAATTTTGATGATGGAGCATAATAAAGGTTATCAAGAACTACATTTTACAGAGACTAAGCTTGAGCTTATGAACTAGAAGATGCTAGATGCACAAATAAAGCATGCACAAGAGATGGAAAGGAAAATGGATATTATCTACACGGAGCTTAAAGGGAAATACAAAAGTTTGGCATCTCAAGTTGAAATGCTTAACTAGAGAGTCTATCAGTTGGCTTCCTACTCAATGCCTAATGAGTATGTTAATGGCATCACACTTGAAGTGGAAAATAGGCTAGATTCAAAGATTAATACCGATCGATGCCATCACTCTACCAGTCGGTATAGACCCATCTCCAAAACCAACCGGTGATGATGTCTCTATGAGTTTAGTTGATGCAGATGCTGAAAAAATGGTGATATCAGCCAAAATGCTCCAGCCCAACCGTGTATGACCCAACGTACCATACGATTCCTATCCTAGGTATGATCTAATTATTTCATCTCCAAAGCTTAAGGAGTAATGCACTGACATAACAATGAGGAGAGAATTTGAAGTTGTATCACTTTTAGAAAAGGCAAAAGAAGCAAAACAAGAAATGGTTGGCGGATGTGACTGGATGAATCAGAATTCTCGATCCCAAATCTGAAACGATCGATCCCATATCCATAATGATCGATTACATCTAGAAGGACAAAACAAGATCAATCGTTTTTGATGAAGGAGATGAAATCCATGAGAAGGCTCCTCAAAATAAAAGATCCAGACAAGTTTGTGGTACCATGTTCTATCCTAGGAGAGAGTTTTGAAGGCTCCTTCTATGACAATAGATCTTGTGTTTTCTTTTATTTTGCTTCTCTTTCTTAGGTTTTATTTTGGTGAAATCATATATGTTGTTATGAGTTTTCAGGAACATATGCTAAACGCAAAAGATGCAAACAAAATATATGTTACATACATTGAGTACCGATGGGTACAATCCTCCATTAAAACCGATCGGTACACATGGTCAACAGATCGGTGTCGACTATAATTCTAAACGCAAAATCACCAGTTTTTATTGTTCTTAACCTTTTATTTTTTATATTGTTGTTTATATTTTATTGTCAGAGTATTCCTTTACCTTTTGATTTATTTTTACACTGTGATGGTGTAAAATAAGTCTAGGGGAGGATTATCCGAATTACTAACTTTATTTTTCTTTTTCTTTTGGTTCATTTTTCAATTTTATTTACTCACAAATTTAGAATTTTATGATGTTCTCGAATTTCATCTGGTGTTGACTAAATTTTTAACAGACTTCTAATAGTGATTTTTCCCAGAAAAAGTCTTTTATGTGTCTAAATTCTATCTTAGGCACCGTTGCAACTCAGTTAGTACATCTATAGAGGTTTATAGATTTTTCAAGGTTCGTGAGGTTGTGTATCAACATTTGGTCTTCGTCTCACTGTGATTTTGCACCAACATATACTATGTATGGAAAGCCCCGAGTCTAAGCTTTTAACAAACACTAATCATCTCAATTGAAGGTATGTGGTCAAAGATATCGATGTTTGATCATGTCAGTAACTATTTGCCCCATTCTCTAGCTATTTAAGTTGTTACCAGATTTTTATGTTGTTACGAATAAGACAAAAACAATGATATCTTTTACCAGATACCTTCGATGGAGACAAACTTCTGTATTCTATAAATCTAAACTTGAGAACTTTTATACATATATTTGGTGTCACTTGGTTCCACATGGTTCATCAGGAAATCATCTCACAAGGTGGCGCCAGCTCTAGTACAACTTTTTATAATGCATATCTTCTGCTATGTTTTTTCTTACGTCATGCATATCGTTTGTGCTTACTCCTGCTGGACCTTTGCTTAAACATTGTATGCCTCTGTTTAAATAATGCAGATCATCTGCTATGTTTCTGCTTAGGTCTTGCACACCATCTGCACTTACGCCGTTTGGAACTCTACCTAAACACTGCATGAATCTATTTCGCCAAAGTTGGACCAGAGCTGTCACCACCTTGTGGGATGGTTTGTTGTTGAACCGCGGGGAACCACGTGACGCATAAAATATGTATGGAAATTTATGAGTCTTACCTTTTCAGAAAACCCAAGTTAATCATGAATAAAAGTATGTGGTAAAACATATCACTTTTTTGTCTTGTTCGTAACAATTTGATCAGTTCTCTACGCGATTTAGGTTGTTACAAGATTTTAAAGCTGTTAGCCTAATTTATGTTGTTTTACTTTTATCTTTAATGTCAGTACTATTTATGCATTTTGAATATAATCTTTGGATACATTTTTTATTCGTAATATTTAATATACATTATTATTGCATTTTAGTGGCGTAAAATTAAAATATAGAATTTTAAAATTAATTGGATAATATATAGACGAATCATTTGTGGTGATATAAGAGGAATTCATATTTAAAGAGCACATATCTCACAATAGACAGCACCAAAATTAGAAAAAAGTTATTAAAGAGTAAAGGTTCCACAATAGATGGCGTCGACTTCAGATACTGATAAAGGTTCTGGAATTAAGAAGTCTCAATTTTCTAAACTCTTAAATATTTATGCATAACCCTAAATCGTAAACTCTAAATCCAAAAAAGTGTCATGCAGTCTTAGTGCAGAATTGTAGCAGAGTTCTAACAGAGTTCCAGCAGAGCTGCCACCACCATGTGGGATGATTTCCAGATGAACCATGTGGAACCATGTATCGACTAAAATATTTATGGAAACCCCCTAGTCTTAACTTCCGAGAAAACCCAAGTTTGTCTCCATCGAAAGTATGTGGTAAAAGAGATTGATGTTTCATCTTATCTATAAAAATCTCCCCATTTCTCTAAGCTATTTAATTTGTTACCATATTTTTAAGTTGTTAGTCTAAGCTATGTTATACTTTTTTAATCTGTAATGTTGGTATTGATTATATATTTTATATATTTTTGAATATGTTGTTTATATGTTATATTTAATATAAATTATTGCATTTTAGCTGGGTAAGATAAAAATATAGAATTTTAAAATTATTGGGTAATACAAAAACAAATTATTTGTTGAGATATAAAAGGAATTCATATGTAAAGAGAACAAAACCCACAGTAGAGGACACCAAAATTGGAAAACAAATTAAAGAGTAAAGGTCCCAAAATTGATGGCGCCATCTTTAGAAGGTTATTTTAAAAAAAAAAAATTCGGTGCCATATATTGTTAGACATTTACTCTTTAATCCTTCTTTTTTTTACTCTGCATAAGGTCTGTGTTCTATCTCCTTATTTCTTTTTTTTTGGTTTTTTTTTTTAATAACCAGGAGGTTCAGAGTCCGTGGGCCCTAATCCCATGGGGCCCTAATCCCGCTAAAGTAAGGCCCAGACCAATGTTAAATTAACTCTCCTTCGGAGAGCAGACCCCTCCCAACAAGAATCGAACTCGTAACCTCCTTGAACTTGACCCACAAGGAGTTACCACTATCCCAACTCCACGTTGGTTTATCTCCTTACTTCATCAACCCCTAAACTAGTATAAATAACGATAAAATGTTAAAATCTTCGATACTCTTATGTCTGGGGATTTGAAGCCTACATCCATGAAAAAATCAATTGGAAAAAAAGCATTAGAGTTAAGGTTCAACAAGGAATATAATACCTAGAGAATACTTTGCATAGTTCGGAAAATCAAGTGATTACAAGGATTATTTTTGGGTATTTAAAAACGTAATACTCAAAGATGTTTAATCATCCAAGATAAATAATTAAGAAGTCTCAATTCTTTAAATTTAAAAAGGTTTATGCATAACTCTAAACCCTAAAATAGTCATGTAGTCTAACTGGAGAGTTGTAGCAGAGTTCTAGCAGAGCTGCCGCCACCTTGTGTGATGATTTCCAGACGAACTGTGCCAAACCACGTAACGCATAAAATATGGATGGAAAGGCCGGAGTCTTAGCTTTTGAGAAAATCCAGGTTTGTCTCTAACGAAGGTACGTGGTAAAAGATATCGTTGTTTTGTCTTGTTTGTAATAATATGCCCAATTCCAGATTTTTAAATTGTTACATGCAAGACAAAAACAGTGATATCTTTTATCATATATCTTTACTCAAGATGAACTTAGGTTTTCTAGAAAGCAAAGACTGGAGGCTTTACTCAAGATGAACTTAGGTTTTCTAGAAAGCAAAGACTGGGGGCTTTCCATATATATGTTATGAGTTTGCACGGTTCATCAGGAACTTATCTCACAACTTGGTGGCAGGTCTAGTACAAATTTGACGTAATAGAAGGTCTGTAATACATCAGCATAATCCAATAAGATGGTATGTAGTTCTGGTATAATTTTGGCAGACGTTTGGGGACTTATTTGGCAGAAGTTTTGCAGACATCTAGCTGAGTCTTAGTGCAAAATTGTAACAGAGTGCTAGCAGAGCTGCCGCTACCTTGTGGGATGATTTTCAAACAAACTGTGTGGAACAATAACACATAACAAATGTATGCAAAGCCTTGAGCCTTAGCTTCCGAGAAATCTTGAGTTCGTCTCCATCGAAGGTACGTGGTAAAAGATATTACTGTTTTGTCTTCTCTGTAACAATTTCCCCAATTCTCTAAACTATTTATGTTGTTTACCAGATTTTTAAGTTGTTACAGACAAGACAAAAACAGTGATATCTTTTACCAGATACTTTTAATCGACACGAACATATGTTTTTCTATAAATCTAAGGCTTTCCATACATATGTTAGGCGTCACTCGGATCTGCATGGTTCATCGTGAAATCATCCCACAAGGTAGCGCCAGCTCTGGTACAATTTTGTATAATGTATATCATCTACTATGTTTCTGCTTACATCCTACATAGCTTCTATGCTTACTCCTTTTGAAACTCTGCTTAAACATTGTATGACTGTTTAAATAATGCATATAATCTTCTATGTTTCTAGTTCGGTCTTCCATACCATCTGCGCTTACGTCGGCTGAAACAATACTTAAACACTGCATGACTCAATTTCATCAAAGTTGTACCAGAGCTTCCGCCACTTTATGGTTTGATTTACCATCGGACCACGGGGAACCACATGATGCATAACATATATTATGAAAAGCCTCGAGTCTTATGAAAATCCAAGATCATCTCTGTTGATGGTACATGGTAAAAGATATCAATGTTTTGTCTTGTCTATAACAATATACCCAATTCTCTTAGCTATTTCAATTATTACCAGATTTTTAAATCGTTCTTCTAAGATATGTTATGTTTTGTTTTTATCTTTAATTTTGATACTAATTAAGTTTTAAAATATAATCTTTGGATATGTTGTCCATTTGTAATATTTAATATAAATTATTATTGTATTTTAGGCCGGTAAAATTAAAAAAATAAAATTTTAAAATTAATTGGATAGTATAAAAATGAATCATTTGTCGAGATATAAGAGTAATTCATATGTAATAAGTACATATCACACAGTAGACTGTAACAGAAATACAAAAAAATAAAAGTAAAGGTCCCACAATAGATGGCGCCAACTTTAAAACTTGGTTTTTAAGTAGTTAGCGTCTTATATTGTGGGATCTTTACTCATTTATCTTTTTAAAAACTTTCCATAAGGTCTGCGTTATATCTGCTTAATTCACCAATCCCTAAACTAGTATAAACGAAGATAAAATTGAGTTTAGATTCGCTTAATATGTTAAAACCTTCGATCCTCTTATATATGGGAAATTTGAATCCTACGTCCATGAAAAATGCAATTTGTAAAAATTATTAGAGTTAGGGTTGAAGAAGAGATATAATACTTAGAGAATACTTTGAATAGTTCGTGAAAACAAGTGATTACAACGATTTTTTTGGTATTTGAAAACGTAATTATCTAAGATGCTAAATTAGACAAGAACAAATAATAAAGAAATTTTAATTCTTTAAACTTTTAAAATGTTTATGCATAACCCTGAACTCTAAACTCTAAACAGAGTCAAGCAGTGTTTGTGCAAAATTGTAGAAGGGTTCTAGCAGAGCGGTGCTACCATCTTGTTGGATGATTTCTAGTTGAACCGTAGAGAACCACTTAATTCATAACATATGTCGTAATTCTGTTGAAATCATTAGTTTGGCGGGAGTTTAAACTTTTTTCCAAGTTTTGGCGGTAAAAAATTTTCAATCCATCATAAATAAATTTAAAATTTGTTAGTCAAATTTTGGTGTTTTGGTGGTAAAATTTAAACCCGACTGAAATCCATTGAAAATTCTTATAGTATCCGAGCCGATGGATTGTAGAAAAAATTCAAGGAATACCAAATAAAATCGTCACAATTTTATATTATTTATAGAAGGATCTAGAAAACTTAGATATCTCAAGAACATATTGACAAATCTTTCACAAGAAAGTGAAACATATTGTGCAAAATGATAGTTCTACTTTCGACCTGTGGGTGTAACGGTGATGTGCGTATATTTAATACTTAAATCACACAATAAATATTAAATGACCACAAAAAATATGATGAGAGTGCACAATGTGTCAACTGTAAGACTTAAGATATCGATCCTACAGAGATCTAATTCACACTGGAAATTGACAAAAAAGAGTTGCGATGAAACAAAAAAAGAGTTGCGGCTGGTCTATGGCTGCGAATTACGAGTATAACTCTATTGGTCGAATCTCGGTCCTTTGGAGTAATCGGGTGAATCTTGTTGTAGTTTTTAAAACTTCGCAGATAGTGTCTTGTTTGATTAAGTTACCGGAATCTTTAGAGGAGTTTCTTTGTAGTTTTATCTATGCGTCTAATGACTTGGCTGAACGGTTTGAACTTTGGCGTGACATTAGAGCTCTTCAAGACTCCTCTCAGTTTCGGGGTAAAGCTTGGATGTGTGTAGGGACTTTAATGAAGTGCTCAACTTGGTAGATCACTCTCTTTCATCGGTTTCGCATGTATCTCTTTCCGGTATGACGATGTTTCAGGAAACAACCCAATACTGTTCTTTGATGGATATGGTGTCTCATGGACCTCACTTTACTTGGTGCAATAAGCGGGATGTCGGTTTGGTGTGAAAAAAATTGGATAGGGTGCTAATCAATAGTCACTGGCTGCAGCTTTCCACTCACTCTTCTTGTGTATTTGAAGCTAAAAGATGTTCGGATCACCTTTGCAGGATCATACGGCTGAACCCTCTTTATAAGCCTCGTGCTCCTTTCAAGATTGTTAATGTTATTCTGGATAAGGTTTAGTTTCATGAGTTGCTAGAAGGTTACTGGAATAGCACACAACCGATTTTTAGTTCTACATCAGCTCTATTCCAGCTTTCAAAGAAGCTAGCAATACGCCTGTTCAGCCGCGGCACACTTCACCATTTGTCCCGAAGAACTGAGGAGGCTTATAAGACCCTTTGTGAGAAACAGAATCAGACTCTTTCTCAACAAGATTCCACTTCTATCTAGAATGAATCCATAGCTTTTGAAGAATGGGAAAAGATCGCAACACTAGAGGAGAAATATTTCAGACAGTGCTCTAAGCTCCATTGGTTGAATGTTGGTGATAAAAACAATAAGGTTTTCCACAATGCCGTCAAAGAAAGGGAAGTCTATAATTCTATTCATATGGTACATTCACCAGAGGGGGTGTTGTTAACCCATCGGGATGAAGCAACTCGTTATTTCACTGATTTGTTTAGTTTGAATTCTCAGGGTTCCATTGGCGCATCTTCGGACGAGCTCTCCAAGATCTTACACTTCAATTGTACGGATGAAGATAGAGCACGAGTCATGGCTGAGGTTACGGATGACAAAATAAAGAAGGTCTTATTCGCCATGCCGTCAAACAAAGCTCCCGGCCTGGATGGATACACGGTGGAATTTTTCAAAGCATGCTGGCCAGTTGTTGGAAATGATTTCATCGCAAGGGTCAATTCCTTTTTTCACATTCGGCTTCTTACCAAAGAGGCTAAACACCATGATCTTAGCTCTTATCCCAAAGAAGACAGGTATCATTGGCATGAAAGACTATCGATCCATCTCATGCTGGAATGTGATTTATAAGGTCATATCCAAGCTCTTGGCGAGTCGTCTTAAGTCAATTTTACCGGGATTCATCACTCATAATCAATCCGCTTTCGTAGAAGACTGTTACATGATGGGGAACTTGCTCCTAGCTTTCGACTTAGTGAACAACTACCATAAAGAGAATGTCTCGCCTCGTTGTGCCATGAAAATCGACATCTCCAAAGATTTTGACTCCATTCAATGGGTTTTTTACTCAATATCCTTCGCGCCATTAAGCTGCCTACACGCTTCATCCGCTGGATTGAACTTTATGTCACTGATCCATTTTTCTCCGTTCATCTCAATGGGAAACTTACAGGGTTTTTCCGTAGTGAGAGGGGTCTACGCCAAGGTTGTTCACTTTCTCTTTTATCTCTTTGTGATTTGTATGAATTGTCTCTCTCGGTTGTTAGACAGGGCAGCGTGGGATGGCCAGTTTGGATTTCATCCGGGCTATAAAAGTCTAGGCCTTACACACCTCTGTTTTGCGGATGAAATAATGGTATTAACGGATGGGAGAGTCAGCTCGATTTAAGGTATTCTTACGGTGTTCGATCATTTTGCTAGAATCTCTGGTCTAACCATTAGTTTGCAGAAAACGTCACTGTTTATAGCAGGAGTTTCTTCAGCTACTCGCACCTCCTTGGAGACTTTCCCTTTTAATATCGGTGTATTTCTGTGAGATATCTAGGGCTATCTTTACTCACCAAGCGCATGACCACATCCGATTATCAGCCCCTCATAGAAAAATACGTTCTCGTATTGGTTCTTGGAAAAATCATTTTCTCTCTTTTGCAGGTCGCTTATAACTAATCTCTTCCGTCATTGCGAGTCTCATCAACTTTTGGATATCTTCTTTTAGGCTTCTTAGGGCGTTCATAAGGGAAATAGAATAGATAAGTTCAGCGTTTCTTTGGTCCGGGACCGACTTGAACCCAAAAAAAGCCAAAGTCGCATGGGAGGATATTTGCAAACCGAAAAAGGAAGGGGGGCTAGGACTCAGGTCTTTAGAACTTTCTAATAAGGTTAGTTGTCTTAAGCTGATATGGAGGCTGGTTACTTCGAGGACCTCCCTTTGGGTTCATTGGATTCAAAAACATCTCATTAGGAAGGCATCCTTTTGGTCGGTGAAGTCAACGACGCAAGCAGGCTCTTGGATGTGGCGCAAACTTTTAAAATATCGTGATATGGCTAAGGGTTTCCACAAGATTCAGATTCATAATGGTATTGATACATCCTTTTGGCATGATCATTGGAGTAGGTTCGGGAAATTGGCTGATATTCTAGGAGACCGGGGTTGTATAGACATGGGCATTAAGTCAACAGATACATTAGGAGAGGTTTTCGATAATCATCGTCGTCGTCGTCGCCATCGCACAGCTATACACTCTCAGTTAGAGGATGAGATCCATAAGTTCAGGGATAAGCAGACATCAGCCATGGATGTTTCTCTATGGCAAGGCAAGAAAGACAAATGCAGACCACATTTCTCATCAAAGGACACTTACACCCAACTCCGAGTGCAATCACCAGAATTGGCCTAGTCGAAAAGAGTATGGTTTCCCCACGCCACTCCAAAGTTCTCATTTATTACTTGGTTGGCTATTTTGAACAGGCTATCTATAGGAGATCGTATGGTTTTATGGAACTCTAATACCCCATATAGTTGTGTTTTATGTTCTAATTCGATTGAGACTCGCGACCATCTTTTTTTCTCTTGTTCGTTTGCTTCACAGGTTTGGTGGCGGCTAATGGCACACCTCCTTCAACACATGTATACAGATTGTTTTCATGATATTCTACTAATGGTTCTGTCTTCAGGTGGAAGGGATACACGTGACTTCATTGCAAAATAAGTGTTCCAAGTCGCGGTTTATTTCTTGTGGAGAGAGCGGAACAAGAGAAGACATGGGGACAACCCATCAACGATTGATTATTTGATACGCGACATAGGGAGGACAGTTCGTAACCGCCTCTCTACACTACAAAGTCAAGGCATAATAGAGCTAGGACTCCAAGAGTGGTTCGCCACTAGACTGTGATCCCCACTTTGTTGACGACTTACACATCTTATACTCTTCTCTCTATATTTTTTTCAGCTCAATCGAAAGTGGGTGTACTCTTTTTCTAACGAGCTGGTTTTGTCCCAATTGGGTATTTCAGCTCGGGAGTTTTAACGAAACAACCACTTTCGATAAAAATATGTGTGAGCATTTCTACTTGTTTATTCTATTTTTCAGTTCAAATAATTTCGAAAAACAGTTTGTAAAAAAGTTTTTTTCTTGAGTATAATTTTACATAATATTAAAAAAAAAAGGAAGAAGGGGTTTTGTGGTGTCACGAAATAACTAAGTAAGCAAAAAAAATCTAAGATAAGTAAGCAATAAATGAATTTGCAACTAAATGATGGTGATAAAGCTATAAGAGACAGACGTTGGTATTCACGGATCAAACGTATTCAAGGAAACTAGTGATGGAAAATGATTAGAGAATAATTCTATAACTTGACGCTTAAACAAAAAATAACAGACTTTTCGTCATTTTTCTCTAACCTTCACGACTCCATTATCAAGCCAACTGATGCAAAATTGGAATTCAAGGAAATCCCAAGGCAGAAAACGAGTTGTAAATTATGAAAGAATTCCTCAAAGAAATATTATTAACTCGTATGGAACGTTTAGAGGCTGTTTACAATATTAAGACAAAAGGATGTCAGAAAATCTTCACGGTCAAGCCCAATGAAGTTAAGGTTGTTGAGATCTTAGGAAACGAAGTTGAGGAGATCAAGGATGTTAAGATTTCTGCAAACAAAGCTGATGAGATTAAGAATGATGATAGTTTTGAAAATATAGCTGAGGACAAGGGTGTTGAAATACAAGTACGTGGAATGAAGGAGATATCGGAAAGGAAGGGACAAGATGGAAGAGTGAAGAAGAAAATATTGTTGAAGTCAAACAGATGTTCGTCACAAGAGGTATTTTGGATTGTACAAAAGAGAAAAGACAATTTTAAGGTGGAAGAGAATGATAGTGAGGAAAGGTTCTTGGAGTACGAGGATTAGAAGCAAAAACTCTCTCTGCGTTTAAGGCAAGTTTCCAAGCGATTGAAAGGGTGATTAGGTTTAGGTCTCGGAGCTCGCCGTCGATGGTTACGGCGCTGCCTGGAAAAGCCCCGGCAACTGGAGTTTCGGAGTGGGATGCTAGCGGTGCAATTTTAGAGTCGGGGTTGGTTCCCCATGCTAGAGAGCTAGGGTTGCAAGTCTCGGCAGTACGACCCAAGGATGGTGTTGCTAGTTCGATTACTGGTCAGATGGCAAAGGGGGTTCAAGTTCAAGGAGTTCGGGGTCCACAGTTCCGCAACAACCAGACTCTGTTTAGGTAAAGGTTGCAGAGCAGGTCTCGGTTGGTTGTTTGGTGTTTGGTTTGGTTTCAGGTATGGAGCAGAGGCAGTTATCTTTGTAGGATGATTTGGATAACCTGAGTCCCGGACCTGCTTTAGCTACAGGCTTTGCGATTCTGGCTATGCTTCGGGGATGATGGAAGTTTGTGTTGAGGCTGTCAATAACGATTCGAGACCTGTTGTATCTACTGGGCTCAGGAGACATGTGCTCAGGTTGCAGGTCGAATCACAAATTTCGATGTTGAAGCTTAAGTTGTTGATGGCAAACAGGTCATTTGTGTTCCAGCGTAAATCCTCAAAGCAGCCCTACCGCTTTGGGAAGATTTTTTTGTTGGAAGATTTGCTTTGACGGTCCCTCACATCGCTAAGGTCCACATAATTGTCAATAAAATTTGGAACTTGGGTGATAAGACAATTAAAATCGACGCCTTTGTTGTAAATGAGACAACTATCAAGTTCAGAATCTGCAACTCAAATGCAAGAAGTCGCATATTACGTCGGGGTATTGAATATATATGAAATTCCTATGATAGTGTCTAAATGGACACCAATCCTTGAAGATGGACAGCCCGAAATAACATCTATGCCAATGTGGGTCAAGCTTCTAAATGTTCCACCGACTCTTTTTCATGGAAAGGTCTCAACTACATAGCCAGCAATGTCGGGACTCCCTTCTGGCTGCACCCTGATACATAACTGGTTACATCTTTTGATGAAGCTAAATTTTTTATTGATGTCGCTCTCACCAAGGCTTTGCCATCCAGCTTCTGTTTCCAGGTAAAAGATGCAGAGCTTAATGTCTCATTTAAATGCCCTTGGTTGCCTCAGTGATGTGTTCGTTTTTGTAAATGGGGACACATGGGGGATGGTTGTATACTGCAATTTCAGAGTACTCCAAATGATCTGCTCCTAGGATCTCTTTCGCATTTCAGAGTACTCACGGTTGAAACAGCTGGATCATCAGTCAAAGAAGCAGTAGCTCTCCCGTTGCACACGCATTCGAGTAAGATTTTAGAGCTGGAAAAAGGAGAGTTCAATTTATTGTGTACAGTCTTAAAAACTACTGACAAAGACTGGTCCCTTTTTTCTCACTCTGGTAGTCGGAAGTCGAGTAAGTCGAAAAAATCAGGTGCAAACTTGGAAGTATCGAAGGGTCTGGTTTATGGTCAGGTAAAAATTGTATCTCCCTCGAGATATGCAGTTCTAAAGGATAATGAGGAAACCAATGTGGAGGCAAACAATACCAATCAGTATCTAGAAACACGGAGGTTTGGTACTCCGGATGCGGAGGCATC
Source organism: Cardamine chenopodiifolia (assembly GCA_963922655.1). Lineage (NCBI taxonomy): Eukaryota > Viridiplantae > Streptophyta > Magnoliopsida > Brassicales > Brassicaceae > Cardamine > Cardamine chenopodiifolia. The sequence goes on from OZ000479.1 coordinate 6,804,658, forward strand.
ACTAACTGGCGGGGACTTACATCCTCTCGCTTATATCTTACCACCACCTCAAACTGCTCACGGTCCAGCATTCATTTCTCACACTAAGGAAGCTACGGTTAGAGAAAAACCTTTGACCCGGGCCACATTACGAAGATCGTCGAAAGTTGCACATAAATATTTTGGAAAAAAACTCAGAAAATAGGAGATTCAAGCCTCGGTACAATTGGAAAATGGACGACCCAAAAGAAACATTAATGTCGTGTTTCTCTTGGAACATACGTGCGTTTAACAAATTAAGAAAGCCTTGTGTTGTCATGGATGTGCTTAGATTGCAATCTATGGAGTTTGGGGGTTTATTGGAAACCCGAGTTTCTAAAAATAAAGCTCTTCACATCGCAAGCTCAGTGTTCCGGGACTGGTCCATGGTTTCAAACTATGAATATAACCCATTACGTTGGATATGGGTTGTATGGAGTAAAAAGGTGGAGTTAACCGTAGTTTTTAAATCGGCTCAGATGGTATTGTGTTTGATCAAGCTTTCGGGTTCTTCGGAAGATTTCTTTGCACTCTTATTTAGGCATCAAATGATATAGCCGATCAAACAGAACTTTGGTAGGATCTCAAAGCTCATCAGGACTCGTCTCTCTATCGTGGCAAGCCATGGATGTGTGCTGGCAATTTTAATGAGGTCTTGAACATGGCTGATCAGTCTCTATCTTCTACTAAAAATGTTTCTTTGCCAGGAATGATTAATTTTCAGGATACTACCCGTTCTTGCTAGTTTATTGATATGGTCTCTCACGTCCTTCACTACACTTGGTGCAACAAGCGGGCTGATGGTTTGGTTTGCAAAAAGCTGGATAGAGTTCTCATTAATAATCTATGGATGCAGTGACATGTTCAGATCACCTTTGTGGTATCATATCGCTGGATGTCGCTCCTTTCAAACCAAAATGCCCTTTCAAGGTTGTCAATGATATTGTCAGTATGGCCGAGTTCCAGCCGATGGTTGAGGATTCTGGCGTGATACTCCGAAGCTCTTTGCTTCAAATTCTACTACTTATCGTTTTGCTTAGAAGTTAAAAATGTTGAAGCATGTAATTCATCCCCTCAGTCGCAGCAAATTCCATCACCTAACTAGGAGGACAGCTGATGCTTTTGAGAAGCTTTGCGAGAAACAAAAATTGACTCTTTCCAGACCTGATGTGTTATATATTCAGGATGAGTCCCAAGCCTTTGAAGCTTGGAAACAGGTGGCAACATTAAAAGATAGTTACTTGACGCAAAAGGCAAAGCTTCACTGGCTGGAGGTAGGTGACAAGAACAACTGGTTTTTTCACAGTGCTGTTAAAAAAAATGAATTTAGAAATTCAAGTAATATGATCCATTCTCTGGATGGGGTGGTGCATACTCATCGGGACGAAACTAATTTTGAAGCCACTCGTTATTTCACTGACTTGTTTAGTATGAATTCTCAAGGATACACAGGATTGTCTGAGGAGGAGATATTGACTGTCTTGCAGTATATATGTTCGGAGGAGGAGAAAGCAAATGTTATGGTGGAGGTTACGGATTCAGAAATCAAGAAGTTATTATTTTCTATGCCTTCCAATAAATCCCCAGGTCCGTATGGCTACACGGTGGAATTTTTTCAAGGCGGCATGGAATACTGTTGGAAAATACTTCATCGTCGTAGTTGAATCTGTTTCATATACAGTTTCTTACCAAATGGGATCAACACCATGATCTTAGCCTTAATACCCAAGAAGACAGGAATCATAGGTATGAAGGACTATATGCCAATATCTTACTGTAACGTGTTATACAAGGTCATATCCAACCTCATGGTGAATCGACTAAAGCAGATCCTTCTGGGTTTTATTACTCAGAATCACTCTGCTTTTATAAAGAATCGTTACATGATGGAGAATATGCTCCTTCATTCCGATAGTAAAGGATTACCATACGGAAAATACAACTTCCCGTTTTGCCATGAAGATCGACATATCCAAGGCATTCGACTCTGTTTAGTGGGATTTCTTACTCAATATTTTACGAGCTCTTCAGCTACCACATCGGTTTATTCATTGGATTGCGCTATATTTCACTACTCCTTTCTTTTCCGTTCAGCTTAATGGTGAGCTTAACGGGTATTTCATAGGTGATAGGGATTTACGTCAAAGTAGTTCTCTTTCGTCCTATCCTTTTGTTATTTGTATTAACTATTTATCTCACTTGTTAGACAAGGCAGTGACCAAAGGTAAATTAGGCTACCACCCATCTTACTCATATTTGTTTTGGGGATGATATAATGGTGTTCACTGATGGAAGAATCTGATCCATTGAAGGTATTCTCTCCGTTTTTGTTGATTTTGCCCGTATATCTGGTCTGACCATTGACTTGCAGATAACATCTCTATTTATAGCGGGAATCTCTTCGAGTACCCGTGCTTCCATTTCTGGTTTTCCATTTCACTTAGGTACTTTGCCAGTGAGGTATCTTGGCTTGCCTTTGCTCACTAAGCGCATGACCACTTCAGACTTCCAACCACTTATAGAGAAAATAAAACGTGGATTGGCTCTTGGAAGAACAGCCTCTTATCTTTTGTAGGTCGAATCCAATTACTCTCCTCTATTATAGTGAGCTTGACAAAATTATGGATTTTGGCATTTAGATTAACTCGGGCATGCAGCAAGGAGATCGAAAAGATAAATGCTGCCTTTCTTTCGTCTGGTATAGGGTTAAATTCAAACAAATCCAAAGTTTCCTGGGTGGATGTTTGTAAGCCAAAAACGAAGGGGGTGTCGGTATTAAATCTTTAGAGCTAGCTACCAAGATGAGTTGTTTTAAGCTGATATGGAGATTGGTGTCCTCTAAGACTTCCTTATGGGTAAATTGGATACATAAAAATCTTATTCGAAAGGGGTCTTTTTGGTCGATAAAGTCGCGGACACAAGCTGGTTCTTGGCTGTGGCACAAGATTTTAAAATACAGAAATGCAGCAAAAGAGTTTCATAAGATTCAAGTTAGGAATGGTCATCATACTTCTTTTTGGTTTGATCATTGGAGTACTCATGGTCAGTTGGCTGAGGTTTTGGGTGATCGAGGCTTTATCGACATGGGTATTAAGTTAACCGATACGCTTGGGGAGGATTTTGCAAATCATCATCATACACACCACCGAACGGATCTTCACACTCAAATTGAGGGCAAGATTCATGAGTTAAGAAGTCTTGCACTTATGGACTCAGACGTGCCTCTGTTGAAGGGTAAGGAGGGTAAGTTTAAGTCGTTTTTCTCTTCAAAAGATACTTGGCACCAGCTCAGGGTGGTTTAACATGTGAAGTCTTTGTCTAAGGGAATCTGGTTCCCTCATGCTATCCCAAAGTATTCGTTCATAGCCTGGATGGCCATTCTTAATCGTTTGTCCACCGGTAATTTTATGGTTTTGTGGAATTCTAATGTTGTTTATGGTTGTGTTTTCTGTCCTAACCCATTGGAGACTCGAGACCATCTTTTTCTCATGTTATTTCTCCTCTCAGATTTGGCATAGGCTTACTTCGGGGATCCTCCAGCACATGTATACAAGTAATTTCCAAAATATTATTTTCTCGGTTTTGACTTCAGGTAGCAGGGATCCATGATCCTTTATGGCCAAGTACATGTTCCAAGTAGCTGTTTATTTCTTATGAAGAGAGCGGAACGAGAGGCGACACGGGAAAAGACCATTTTCTATTGGAGCTTTGATAAGAGATATCGGGAAGAGGGTGCAGAATCGTCTATCAATCTAGCAAATTCAGGGATTTATGATGACATGATTACAAGATTGGTTTGCTACCAGGATCTAACTCCCTCATGGATTGCATCTTTTCTATTTTTCTATTTTTCTCTACTGTTTTTTTCAGCTCAATCGAAAGTAGATGTACTTGTTGTACCAAGAACTAGTTTTGTCCCAATTGGGTTTTCCAGTTCTGGGTTTTAACAAGACAACCACTTTCGATCATTCTTTGATGAGCTTTTAGTTCCTTTCTTTTTAACATTTTGACAAAACGTTTTGTACAAAGGTTTTTTTCTAATTTAATTTTACATATTATTCACAAAAAAAGTCCTAAAATCAAAGACAGTTTTTAGGTCAAATAGATGATAGTCACAAAGGAATTTTGGAGAGTCGAGGGAGGACATGAACGAAGAATTAAATGAGAAGTTTTATTATGTTGACATCCGAGAAAGTGTGAACTTTATATTTCCCTTATATGTATTTGATCCTAACTCGAGACCAATATTTGTGAAGAACATCTCTGAACAATTTCTAGGTCCAAGTCTTTCAAAGAATGACTTAGTCATGCTAAGGAGTTTCATTCATGGATCCGTTCAGCCTCAAAGTTCCTCAAGTTAGAGTAATCAACCCACCGAAGATCACACCCTTTACTTTGAAGTCGTGGCGTGAAATCCAAAAATGAAAATTTCTCTTTGGACACATAAGGAACATGTCAATACTCTTAAATCCTATCAAAATTTAAGGGCAATCCCTTTTCAAGAGGTTGGGTTCCCATAAATAATTGAAATTCAATTTCGTGATCTATATCTTCAATTTTTGGAAACTTAGAAAATTCTTCTATTAAACCATGATCAATAAACCGATAAAACCCTTCAAATTGTATCTGATTAAATCTGGGTATTGTAGATGTTCCCTCTTTTCCATCCCCGAGCATCTTTTTTGAATTTCCCATTTATCCGTTTATTGAAATTGGGAATGATGTTTTCATCGGATCCTATTCTGCAAGTTAACTCGCTGAGATTCAAAGGTTGAACTCGTGCTCCAACAACATCAATGCAATAAATTTGAGGAGTTATTCATTAAGGCGAAGGGATTTATATGAATTTTAAGAGTTGATTTCTCAATTCAAACTCTCATTAAGTGTTTTATTTATTTTTTATTCAAAAATCTCTAGAAGAAAGTTTTTATCTATTAAAATAGCTTTGTAGACATTTTGAGACGAACACAAGTATGATTCAAAATTTTTTTGAGATTGTTCATCTGAGTTGGTTCACTTCGAAATACTTTGGGCTAGGTGAGGCTTTGTTCCTTCAAATATTTTAGGATATTATCGGCGAGTATCCGCTCTCGTCTTCGTGTTCGACGTTTAATCCCCAACTCTTCAACATTTAGTTTGATTCTAGAACAATTGCAACATGTCTCTTACATATATTGGTAGGCATCCATAGAGGCGTGTATCAGAAATCCTCTATGAGGTTATGGATTTGGTGTATGGCTCTAAAGTTATGTCAACAAGCTGCAAGTATATCAAAGTGAAAGTAAAAAATGGGCAATCATCGACATTTTTTGGTTGGATTGTTGGATTCCTATTGGGCGATTGATAGAAGTTATAGGTGAAAGAAGTACTCGGGAGCTGGGGATTCGACAAGAGCTACTGTATCGGAGGAGGTCTTATGGGCTTATAGTATTTTTGTCGAGTCAGAAACTCACAGCTAAATTGATGACTTGAATGCTGCTTCACAACCAGCGTAATCGGATACCGGAGATGATCTGTCAGTTGGGGTACAATACTGGTAGCTACAAATCGTGCTTTTCAACTCTCCGAACATGAAAATAGTCTTGTGTACATGGTGTCTATCTCGGTTGGATTCTGGTTGTGTAGATGGTGCACGAGTTTCCTTGTTTTGCATTCATATGACTTTGTTAGTCATAAGAGATTCCCTATCCACGGAGGCAAGATCTCATATATGGGGTTGTGAACCATGTATTTTTTTGGTGAACCCAATGGCACAAAGGATCATCTCTTTTCATGTTCTAACACATCTTGGAGTTGGGTTGATGTCATTGGGGATCTTATTGGTATTCTGGCAGATCCAGATTGGAGGGAACTTTGCATGGCTCTTTTAACACTGGTATAACCAATGTTTTAATATTCCATAGGACTTAGTCAGGCGGTCAAAGTAGGCCTAGCACCGAATCAATTAATCAGATATAAATCAAGGATTAAACAGGGATTAGTTTTTGTAGTTATTACGTATACATGTGGTTAGGGGCGAACGCATGCTTATGAGGGCGAGGCAATTGCCTAATGTTCCATTTTAAATTTTGTTTTTTTAGTTAAGATTTGTAATATATTTATTGAAATTAACAAAATTTTCAAATTTCTTAGAATTGTGTCCCATATAAGTTTATCTTTTTAGAATTTTGCTTCACATAAGTTTACCTTCTAGATCCGCCACTGCATGTGGTTATATATTATATGTACGTAATTATGCCAAAAAGTAGTTTGGGTCAGCAGTTTAGTACCATTTCATCGGTCCTCAGGTCAACAGTTCAAGTCTTAGTGGAAATTTTAAATTTTTTTCTGATTTTTTTAAAGAATGGTAAAAAGACATTTGTGTTCTCTTCTCCTTTTTAAGGAAAGGATTTCTGAAAACCCTAATACGGCTGGACAGAGACCGGCCCTCAAGTGCAAAGGTAGAAGGGAGCTTGACAGCAAGACCCACCCGTCGAGCAGGGACAAAAGTTTGTCTTAGTGATCCTACGGTGCCGAGTGGAAGGATCGTCACTCAACGGATAAAAATTACTCTAGAGATAACAGGGCGCCTATGCATTTTTCACCATTTTTGTCATTCTTACTTTTTTGGTTCATTTATAACATAATATGATAGATTTATCACGAAAGTATCAACTTCTGACTTCAATCAAAAATAATAATGAAGTTTTTTGAAACTTCCAATATTTTGCCCAATTATGTTGTAGTCCCAGTCGGTGGAAGCCGTCAAACATCTCATTGCCGCTTTCGTAGCCGCCTATGACAAACTATATACTACATTTGGTGAGAGAGGAGAGATGCTTGACACACAGGTCCAATATTCGACGAGCCACCATATACATATCACTGAAAAATTGGCCCACAACAGAGTGGTTTTGTTTCACTATCAGGACAATCCGAGGTTAAGAATTCTTATTCAAAAATGATTTAGTGTTAGATCTTTTCGATAAACCTTTTTTGGGCAAAGTTTTTCTTTTCTATTTTTGTATATTTTGTTGATTAATAACTTTAATAGTTCAACCAAAAATAAATAAATAATAGGAAAATTCTCTTATATGGCCCTAAATGAAGTTATCGGGCCAAATTTAGCACACAAACTTCATTTAGGCCACATCTACCCTTCATTAAATGGTAAAAGACAATTATATGCCTCCTCACAAAACACAACCATTTTTGATAAAAAAATATCACGATTCCCTAGGTTAATTTGGAGACTCAGCTACATTCTTTTCCACCTAAATTTTTAGCTAAATTTTCAACTTTACCACCAAAAAATCCATTGTCAGAAACATCTACTTTTCTAGCTAAATTCAATCAGATTCTCTTTGGTGATTCTCGAATCCGAATATCCAATGCCGGAGACATCTACCTTTCCAGCTAAATTTGATCCTAGTTGAAGTAATTTCTCTTAATCTCGACCTACTTCCAGATCGTTGATTGCATAAGTGGTGACACCAAAAAGCAGCGCCGTGTGGTTTGACAAATTACAAAACAAAGCAATTGCGACAAGCTTATGCAGTTGGGATCTATAGTCGGATTCTGTTTTTTTCCTAAGATTCTTTGCTCGTAAATCTCGCTGTTTCATGGTGTTTGTGTTTAGTTTTTGGATCAAATATGTTCAATCTCTTGCGATTTGCAGCATAAATATGTTGGTTCGAATATGCATAGAACGTGTTCGACAAAATGTTTGTGAGAGTTGAAGTTTGTACATTATTGATTTTTCTCCTCTTTAAAAAGGTTGATTTTTATGAAAGCATTGAAGTAAAATTTTGGTTCTATGATTTTGCATATAAGCTCTTATTTCATTGTTTCTAGCATTATGGGGTTATCAAGTTATTATTTTTCGCTCTGATTATTAGTGTATTAGCTTTGGTTTTTTTGGTGATAATCTATAGTTGCATCCTTTGTAGTTTCATTCTGTGCTTTTGCCCAAGTATAATGATTCCATTTTTTATAGTTGATCTGTTGGTTTAGTTTTTCTATATAAGTGATACTAGTTATAAGATTGGTGTTGAGGATTTGTGTGAATAGAATTGGTTTAGCATGAATCTGAGTTTTTTTTGTAGTTTGAGTAACTACATTCGCTTGAATCTGAATACTAAGTAGTTTCAGTAACTTGAATATGATCATAAGATTTTGGTCTCCTATATTTATTCATTGATTTTTTGTTTCCGTGTAGATCAATTGTCCGTACGATTTCACTCTCTCTTATTATTTACTTCTAAGTTGTTAAATCAATTAAGTTTCCATTTAAAGATATTAGTATTAGGTTTGATTTCGATTGTAGTCCTTTCATTGGACTTGGGTTTTGAATTTCATCTTGTTATTCCTTGTTTTTGGTTTGTAGGCGTATATCCTCTCAGTTTAGATTTATCAAGCATGTAGAGATCAACTTATGTGCTCGATTTCTTTCTGCTGTTTGCTAAAAAATTCTTTGTTTTTTCTATTATAGTTTCTTGTGGGCTTAGAAATAGATCCGAATTAAAATTATTATCAATAGATTTGGTTTAGACTCTGCCATGACTCTTGTTCCCAATTTCATACATATGCACCTTCTTTACATATTTTGGAAGGATCGGTAGTTATTTAGGAAGTATCGGTAGTGTTATCATAGGTTTTACCCTAGATAAAACTCCAAGTGCACAGTGATAATCGTAAATAGTATATTAGGGATCGAATCCACAAGGACCAATAGAGTAGACGATGAATTATGGTGATTTAAATAAAGCTAGGAGATAAAAGGATTTATCAGAAACTCGGTGTAAATAATAAAGTAAATTAAATTAAATTAAAACTTTGAGCAGAAGGAATTCTTTCTAGTCTCTTTATAAAGAAAGAATTGAGCATAAGGAATTATGGTGATTTAAAGAGATTTTTTTAATCAATCAAATATATTGAGCAGAAGAATAATTATCCAACTTTTAAATCAATCAAATTTTTTCTTTTGCATTAGCAAACTCTTTTGTTCCTTAGGAACACTTTAGTTCGTCTTGGTATGTCATGTCCAAAGAATCATTGAGGTATAAAAAGTGTGTTCTATAACACTTGTGCGACCATTCTAATGATCAAGGCTTTGAAGAGACGAGTCACAAGTAAAGGTGTTAGGTTTCGTATACCTAGCGAACGATTTTTCCCCTACCTTCATCATCAAGATCTCCACCACCTAATTTCTTTGGAAGGTTTTCGAAAGGAAGTATTGGGATTTAGGTTTAATATACCTAGAGATCTTGCTTCGCCGATCCGATTGAACTCAAGGATTATCCAACAAGGTATCTTTGAGTGCAATTCTTAGGGCTTTCCACATCATTTGGTATAATAGAACACTCATCGATTCCATTCTATCACCATCGTTTAATCCCACAATCATCATCATTTCATCAAACTGCTTCCCCACGTCCTCTACATCACATCAACCAATCTTCATCATCATCATCCTTAGATTGCTTGATCTCCATCCCTATCGATCCAATCCTCCATTGCACCATCGTACCTTTTTGACTTCATCAATCGTTACATTTTCACAATGTGTCCGATCAAAACGTAGATCCTTCATCATCACCACCGATCGATCACTCCTTCATCATCACTCAACCGCCACCACCATCACACTCTTTCACCGCACCGTATCACTTGATCACCACCCGATCAAAACTGCTCTTCAACGATTCATTTCTTTTCATCCGAAGAACAAACCTAAACCTTGAGCCTTACGATATCTCGGCTTGAGCCTTACGAGGAGAAAGACTTTCGAGTCTGTATCGTCCCATTCTTGGAGACAACACCACTTATCATAAACCCTAACCCTCACTCGCAAACCGTAACCGCTACCGAGAATTTCTTGTCATTGCCAAGATGCCTCGGACGCTAACCGCTGACGACCCTCAATCGTGTCTCTTCATCAAACGGTTATCAATTGGTCATTACCGATTCAATACTCAGCCAACACTTGATCAAAACTAGGATCGCCACTTGCACCTCTTCGAGAAAAACGGTTATCAAAAACCACTTTCGCACCTTTTCATTTAATTTTCCCGATTTTCTTCAAGTTTTAGTTTTCTTTTTTTAGCTTAGGGTTTGAACAGTATATTTAATATATATATATATATATATATATATTAAAAGAAGAAAGATCGAAGTTTAGTCTAAGTTGTCATTTGGTATCTTGGGCAGCATAGGCGAATGATTTCCTAATCATTTGAGTTTGTTTGGAACGTTTTGAGTGTGAATTTTTCTTAGACATTTGTTTCTACTTCTTTGGGTTCTTTGGAAACACATTGAGATTCAAGAAAAAGAACATTATTTTTCTTTGAAGCATATAGAGTCTTGTTGATCAAAAAAGAGTAAACACTTGAGAGAAGAAGAGTGAAACACTTGTGATAATCTTTAACACTAATTTGTGTGTTCATTTTGTAGATACACCATGTCAAACCATGTAGAAGGAAACCGAGAAGGAGAAGAGCAACAAACTATTTCTGATCTCCAAATGCAAGCTTTAATGGGGAAGATTCAATGGATCATGAGGATAGAAATAAATAGCATGTATGAGAGAATAAAAGAGATTAAAGCCGAAGCTCGAAAGGAAGACCACAAGTCATGTACCAACCGAGACCGCTTAGAGTTGAGGTTGAGACGACTTTGGATACTATAGTCGACACGGTAATTAATCTAGAGGAAGCCAAAGGCGCTAGGGAAGAAAGAGATGATAACCTAGGAGGTTTAAAGTTGAATATACCTCCATTCCATGGCAAGAACAATCTGGACGCCTATCTTGAATGGGAAAAAAAGATAGAGCTTGTGTTCAATTGTCAAAAACTATCCGGAGAACAAAAAGGCTCGAGTTGCCGAAACCAAGTTCTACGACTATGAAATCAGTTGGTGGAATCAATTAGTTACAAATCAGAGAAGAAATGGAGAGAATCCCGTTGAGAATTTGAATGCAATGAGGCTGGTCATATAATTTTGGATCTCGTTGTGGTGTTGTGTGATATTTTACCAATGGAGGCTTGTCATATAATTTTCGGGAGACCATGGCAATACGATCAGAGAGTATCTCATGATGGTTTCACATATGAATCCTCATTTGAATTCAAAGGAAAGAGGATCAAGTTGAATCCTATGTTATCTGACGAGGTCTACCTAGATCAAAAGCAACTAGAGAAAGGCGAAAAGAAGAAAAGTGATCCGCCAATCACAAATTAAGATATAATGGATGAGAGCTCGAGTAAAGCTCATTCAAAAGCTAGAGAAAGTTCACCAGGAAGGAAGCGCTCCACATTTCATGTAAGTTCCAATATCACTAAGTCCTCTCTACTCAAAGGTACAAGAGGGAAACTCATGGTTAACACCATAACTCCGGAGATGTCAATGAAGAATGTTGTCAATCTAGTGAAAGAGGAATATGATAAAACACAGAGTGCTTGTATGTTATTTCCTATGAGAGCAAGGATTGGAGCTGTTGAGAAGATCACATACGAAGGTGTTAAGGATTTTTACTTTGACGAGTATGGACTTATAAGTCATCAGCTCAACTACTACAACTTCTTCAGTTTTCATAAGAACTTCTTCAATACACATGGGTTTCACATTGTGTGTAATTATTTGGGGAAGATGAGTATGGAATCCTTCTCTGTTCTTTGTGATGACCAAGCCCAGAAATACACAAATGTGGAGCTCGGAGAACACATCATGGAGAATCAGAACATAAGGAGCTTGAATGTCTCTCACGACATGCTAGGTTTTGGAATGTTACTTTCCCAGAAAGTAAGAGAGATAATGTCCAAGATTAGCAACTTGTGAGGGAAGTTGTCAAAAGTGACAAATTCAAAACGGAACAAGACGAATATATCGAGAATAAGATACTAGATTTCAAGAAATATTCTCTTCAAAATTGGTTTTTCGTCTTTGGACCTAGTATTGGAATGGATAGTATTAAGAAAAATTATATATTTATCAAGAAAGAGCATGGTGAGCTTCATTACATCAATCATACAAGGCTGGAGCTTTTGGAGATAAACCATCATACCTTAAGTCGTTTGTTGGGACGTGTGGGTTTGGAGAATTTTTCTTCCAAGACGCTAACAAGGGAAAAAGAAGACTCATCTTCAAAATTCTTAAGAGGAAAGAAAGGGTTTTAACCCTGAGGAAAAACAATTTTTTCCAAGAATGGATGGACCTCGGAGCACACCAACGACCATGCTTAAAAATTTGGCAGATCATGTTAACTTCACTTCACTTCTAATGTTTCTAACCTATTCCCTTTTCCTGTATATGATCCAAATATGAGGTCAAATCCTTTTCAAGGAGGGAATGATATGATCATGGCAAGCGCTAAGGAAAATAAGGCATTAGAGGAAACATTGAAGTGTCCAAGTGTGCCGAAGACAAGAGAAAGTACCAAGCAACTCGAGGAAGGACACAAGGGATTTATTCAATAAATGAATGAATCAACGCCTAAGGAATCTAAGCACCATGAAACGACTAGTAAAGAATACTTGATGGATTAGAGATCACGTATAGTGCTCTTTTTCCATATCTCATTTTTATCCTAATGGGTTTTACGAGAAATTTTTTAATGAGGTTGGACTTGAGTCTTATATCTTTAAATCTATCTATATTCTAAGCTAAGTCCATAAGGAGGCCCATTTAAAAGGAGACAATATTAGGGTCCATCAAACTCAAAGAAACTTTAGCAAAGCCAAAGAATTCTCTAGAAGACTACATTCAAAGCATCAAGATATTTTTGGCCAGATTCATCTTCTTTTCTATCTTTATTTTCTATTCAAAAACAATTATATATTTTTCTTTAAGTCTTTAGTTCATTGAAGGCCTAGATACATGTAACCCTTGGCCTCTTTAGTCTCTTTATAAAGACTCGGCCAAAAAGAAGAACAATCATCCAACTCTTTTGTTCCTTAAAAATACTTTGATTCGTCTTGGTGTGTCCTATCCAAGGAAGCATTGAGATATATCAAGTGTAGTCTATAACAATTGTGTGACCATTCAATCGATCAAGGCGTTGAAGAGATGAGTCACATGTAATTGTGTTAGATTTCGTATACCTAGCGAACAATACTTCCACCGCCTATCTTCTTTGGAAGGTTTTTGAAATGAAATACTGGGACTTAGGTTTAATATACCAAGAGATCTTGCTTTGTCGATCCTATTGAAGTCGAGGATTATCCAACCCAGTCTCTTTAAGTACAAATCTTGGGGCTTTCGGAATCACCTCTTATGTAGCTTACTTCCTCAGTACCTTCATACAAACTCCATCGTTCATCCCCTCATCAACATCCTCAATTATAGCAACCTTTTTCTTAGATTTCTTCAAGATATACTCTCAACCTTTTCCTTCAGCTCATTTATAGTCTTAACACTATGTATAGTAACCTTCTAGGATTTATCATAGTCTGGAAAATGGTTGCTATTACTTGAAGCCAAATTCTCAATCAAAATAATCGCTATTTCACTGTGTAAGTACAAAAATTACCTTGGCTCGCAGCATCTAAGGTCCTTTTTTACTTTGCAGCTATCCCTGCATAAAAGATGTGCATCAAATTTTCAAGCGTGTATCCATGGTATGGAAAATCCTTGAGATACCCTCTGAAACAATCCCAAGCTTAAAAGAATAACTCGGTACTACCTTGCTGGAACATAGAGATCTCGTTCCTTAGCACTATTGAGTTCGACTTTGAATTGTGCAAAAAAGATACCTACCATCCTCTGTATTGTTGTAGGCAGAAGGCCAATGAGGAATCTCATTCCAATCAAAGTGGTGCATTATTATGAAAAAGATGTTCCAAAGTCAATCATAATATCCAACAGTGGGATCTTTGTCCTTAAAATGATAGAGTGTCACTCCTTTTGATATGATCTAGACGGCACAAGTAGCTTGGAACGTGGGATTGAGCTTGAACCGGAGAAGCATCTTGAACCAGAGGATAAGGAGTAGCTTGCACCAGATTATAAGCTTGAAGCTGAGAATATTCTTGTCACACCAACCGGTCCAATGACTCGATCAAGTGCTAATGTGTTCAACCAAGCTTTTGGAGGATTATTTAAAATTTTATTGATTCAATGTGATCAAGACAATAAGTATGAAGATAAAGCTGGTCAAACCACTTTGGTTTTGATTCAAGCCAAGTGATTTCAACAAATGGGAAAAGTGTTTCAATTGTACTCTTTTTCCCTTGTCAAGTTTTGTCCAAATGGGGTTTTCTTGACAAGGTTTTTAGTGAGCCAATTTTTTCACTTCACCATTGCTCATTTCTTGAAAACAAAAGCCCAAGGCCTTGTTATTACATCATCACGCAACCAAGGAAGGAGAGGAGCCAAGTTTCTATTCAAACTTTGTTTTAATTATGTTTCGAGACTTGGTGTGTTAGTCTTGAACTCAGCCTATTTTCTTCTTTATATTCTCTTGTAAACTCTTCTAAGAGCTTCATCTATCTTTTTATCAAAAACCCTTACAAGTTAGATTAAAGATCTTTTATGGTTTGTCTGAATTGTTGAACGGACTTATCAAAGGCTATCCACAACCTTTGTGACGTCAATCAATCCACACACCTTGTCATCAAAGCTTTCGGGTTTCTTTGAAACAAGGTTTATCCCTCTCTCAACCTTCTAAGTGCTGATTTTATGGGAGAATCTCATCAAGTGGTATCGATAAAATTCTGAAAAATTGATATAGAGGTTTTAACCCTATTAAGACTACTGCAAGTGCACATCAATTGTTAAAGTATCTTAGGGATCAAATCCATAGATACCAAGTGTTACGCTTCAATTCCAATGAATGAATACTAAGCTAAGAAAAATATGGAGTTTGTTTGTTTCTGAAATAATATAAGTAAATGACAAAAATAAATGAGAGATGAAACGATGGATTAAAAGCATTAGACTTTAGGGATATTATCCAAAAATCAGAGATCACGAACTATACAACTATTCAGGGTACTAATAAAAACTATCTAAAACTCAAACATAATATTATAACCAATCCACTGTCGTGGCATTAATTACTATGTCTAACCAACAAAGAATCTAAACTTTGGCTTGAACTTAAATTCCTAAACAAGCATTAACAAGCGGGTTCGATATGTTCACGGATTGCCTTATCATTAGTTTTTGTTTGCTAAGGACAATCCGCTTACCTATATTTTATCTAGAATTCTATGAGATTTTGGCACATAGATTCAACCTTACATAATAGACTAAGTGATCAGTTCAACCTAGGCAATAAGAACAACTATAGATGAAGATTATAGAAGATATACCCTATTTGTGTCAAATTCAATGATTCTTCAATCCTTCGTAAACCCTAACTAATGGATTACTCAGGCATGGTAAGAGATGCACAACAGATATATGATAATAAACTGATAATCAAATCAATATGAATTCCAAAAGGGTTCAAAAATCTTCTCAAAAGATGTAGAGTGAAAAATCTTCTCCCTAAAAGCTTACAAATTCCAAAGCAAAAAATCTGAAAATAAAATAGAGCGTAGCGTAAACAATGGCTAAAAAGGTATTTATACTACAAAAAAGTTTAGGTCAAAACCTAATCAACAAAGGAAATAAAGGCAAAGTTTTCATTTTTCTCAGAGAAATCGATCTGGACTGAATCGATCGATCTATCGGTCAATCTGGTTTCTTACGGTAAACTGGATCAGTCGTTCTTGATGATGGATCGATCTATCTAACTGCGTCTAGTCGATCTAGTTTTTCACAACAAAGTGTTGGCAAAGATGAATTAATCAGTCTAGATGAGGAATCAATTGATCCTTGGTCGGATCAATAGATCTGAATGCGTTTGGTCGATCTGGTTTTCCACGGCAAAGTCACAGATATGGGGTCGATTGATTCAGGCAAGGATCAATCGATCTATAGATACATGGAAAACTCTTTGGATGGGAATCAATCGATTCAGGCGGGGATTGATCGATTTGGATTCTTACGGCAAACTCCATTGAATTGGATTGATCGATCAAGTTAGGGGCCGATCGATCGGGAGATACACATAAATTCCTTAGATACTCTAGATGACTCTTTTTCAGAGTACTCTTGATGATTCTTTTTCTAAGTACTCTTGATGACTCTTTTTCCAACTTGCTCTAAACTTCGTTCCAAATGCCATAAATTTTCCTAAGCGTATATTGACCTGAAAAGACTCAAAAGTACAGAAAAGACTATATATCCTAATAAACCTAAGCTAATACGCATTAACTATGCAAACTATCAATTTCGCTACACTTGAATCCTTGTTTGTCCTCAAATACGAACAAACAAACAAGGCAAGTTAAGAAGAAAGGTTTGAAAAGGGGAACTTATGCACTCCTTCAGATTTCACCGCGTTGAACTTCCAGTCATTAAGAACTTCAAAACAGGTCAAAGAACCAGTTATTACTACATGTACTTTACCAAAACAATAGCAAAGAATACCTTACTCTAATTCCCAGAATCCTAATGAATCTCTGAAATCACCATTGTCGACCCTTTAGCATTCATTTATATCTCTGTAAAGTGCAGTCTCACAAAGGGATTATCAATCACAACAAGGGCTTGGGATGTATGGCTAGTTTGATGGTGGTTTAAGTGTTTAGGCTCTTATGATGAAGACGGATGGACGTCATTACGCAAAATCATAGTGAGACGAAGACTAAATATTGATACACGACCTCTCAAACCTTGAAGTTTATGTAAAGCTCTGTAAATATCCTAATGAGTTGCAATGGTGCCTAAGATGATACATTAAACTCATAAAAGACTTTATCCTGATTCCTTCTTTGTGTTTTTTCCCTTCTCGGCATTTTTTGTTATTTTTTGTTTTTCTTTCGAGAAGGGGAAGCCGGAACCAGTTCTAGGCATACAATACAATACACCAAAGATAACCCAATCATGGGTTTTCTCAGTAAAAGAGATAGTTAAACTTACTAGAGATCCTTAGAACATAAAGATGTGTCGGTCCGCACACTCTATAGTTTTTGCACTTGCTTGCTTGTGAAAATGGTGAAACAAAGGCTTTTTGGTTTGAATGAAAGGGTAAGGATAAGGTGTGGTAGAAATGGTGGAATAGAACTCTGAATGTTATGATCCTTGTGCAATACCAAGCCCCTGAGTGAGAAAATAAGTCATGTTAAAGGTCCTATAAGATTGAATCAATGTTAGATCAATCACATTTCCAGAGGATACAGAACTTCACGTAGGTTGATCCACTGATGCTGTTTCCAATCTTCCTATGCAGAGAAAAATCACTGTTATAAGTCTTGTTAGAAAGTTAGACAACACCAGATGAAATCTAAGAACATCATAATAAAATTCCCAACACCAGACGGTATATACTCCAAGTTTTGCATAGATGTGAGAGTGGTCGGAGCGGGAAGCGGCAGCTGATAATAGCTCGTGTTGCCCTTGTAATCAAAGAACCTATATTGCAAACTGGGCTTGAGGATAAAGTTGTTCTGGACGTAATCCTCATCGATGAGGTCGATCTTTTCCAAACAGGGGGATGGAGTTAAGAGACTCCCAACAACTTTAATCTTTGGTAGCATAGTGTTCAGTCCATGGAACTTCTTCTGAACCAAAACGTAAGCAAATTCAGCCCCAAGATTGGTATCAAGAGCATTTGGGGGTGATATGGTGTAGACATCCTAGACAAATGGTGGAAGACCAAAATCTATCATCATCAGCTCATCAAACCTCAACGACCATGTCTCCTCCTTGGATCTTGCGACAATCCAAACCACATGTTTCTTGATCAAAGTCAACTTGTTCTCTCGCGAGTTACTCGCCCCTGAACCAACCATGTTCCATAACTTGAAAAATTGCGGGAATGCGTGGTAAGGAGGAAATGATAAACTCTCCCTGTCTTTATCAAACACATAAAGACCACAAAAATCCCAGATAGATATCTCATAGAACAGACCACTAGAGAGGTAGGAAATTGTACCCTCACTTGAAATAGGGTAATCCTCGTCCTTATATCTGATCTCAATAGGGGCAAGGAATTGACTTACCAGCTCTGGATATATAGGGTAAGTGCCAACATCTTGCACACGTTTTCAGGAATACTCATCTTCTGAAAAGTCCAACCACAAACAAACTTTTTCATAAACATCTGAACCCTCAACAATCCGTTGTAGCATGTGTTATCATGAGTATTCCAAGGAAATCCATATCGATGATTGCTCGAATCCATAGACTTTTTCATTTTCTTAGCGTTCATGTTTGGAACCTCGACAATGTGAAGACTGGTGATCGGTATATGGTCCGGTCGAGGCCAATGAGCAGTGATCTGAACTCCCATTGGTGGCTCACCCTCAGCTTGCGGTCGCAGAGATAGCACAATGGATTTTCTTTTCTCCTATGGAGGTCTTTGACTCATTGTTGCCTCAAACTTGTCCTTTGCGCCTTGGGGAGGTTGTCGCCTTCTGATGCAATCATCGCCCGTATGTCCCATATCTGCAAAAACAAAAATCAACCATATAAACTAAAATTTCTCACATAATGAATCAAATACACATGGATCGATCAATCTGGATTATGGATCGATCGAACTGGAAAAGATAGTATCGGATCGATCTATTTAAAGATAGGATCGACCAAATCAGAATGCCTCTGCTACAGTCTTGTAATTGGATCGATCGGTCCAAGACCTAGATCGATCTACCCAAAAATTACAGAGTTTAGCTTTGACACCAGAATTTTTGATCTAGGTACAAGATCAATCGATTTGGAAATTTTCGATCAATCTAGGTACAAAAATTCACGATCTAGGTACAAGATCGATCGATCTGGAAATTTTTGTTATTGTATTTTTTTTACCAGATTGATCGGTCCAACACGGATCAATCGATCTGACATTAAATTTTTCCCATATTCGCGATGCTCAACCTAAGTTTCACAGGTTTCAATCATAATCCATAAATCTACAAAATCAAGGTATATGGTTGTTCTAATCTAGTCTAGAAAGTACTAGCAAGTGATAATCACATCAAATATTGACAAAACAAACCCCAAATCAGACCATGAACATCAAATTTCCAAATTGAAATAGAGGAGATTTAAGCACATACCTTTTTAGATCGGGAAAGGGGAGTCTATAAGTAGATAAAGCACATATATCTAAGGGGATTAAGCCCAAGAATCATCAAAATCATCAAAATTGCAAAAGAGATGAAAAGAGGTATATTTTGATCTGTACAGGATTAGGTTATGCATGAATTATTGTGTGTTTATGGTTTAAATTAATGATGCATTAACCGAGTTAAACCGAAATAAACCATAAATCAAATAGGATCGATCATTCTGAAAAATTATGGCTCGCATGTATCGATCTTCCTATGAACAGATCATGAGATCGATCGAGTGGAAAAGAGGGATCGATTGAGTGAAACTTGGATTGATCGATCTTGTTCTTTATGACATTCGTGGGCTGCGTGGATCGATCAATCTTGTTCATCACGACTTCCGTAGATTACGTTTATCGATTGATCAAATAGATTGACCGATTGATCGATTGATCTGGCTATGAAGTCATGTTTACCTTTTTTTAAACATAACACGAAAACTAAAAACTAAAGTTAGAAAATAAGCAAAACATAAATATATACACATACCAGTGGGTTGCCTCCCACTAAGCGCTTGTTTAATGTCATTAGCTTGACTGATGATGTCGTCTAGGTATGATGTGGATCACTAAGGGGAATGGTGTCGCCCTCATTGGTTTCAATGTTAGCAAGATATGGTTTGAGGCATTGACCATTAACCACAAATCGCAGGGTCCGGCAACACTACAACACCGTATGGTCTCACTTCTTTGATAGTGAAAGGATCTTACCATCGGAATCTCAAT
This sequence comes from Cardamine chenopodiifolia, assembly GCA_963922655.1. Lineage (NCBI taxonomy): Eukaryota > Viridiplantae > Streptophyta > Magnoliopsida > Brassicales > Brassicaceae > Cardamine > Cardamine chenopodiifolia. The sequence goes on from OZ000479.1 coordinate 6,824,540, forward strand.
TTAAGGGGAATGATCCTCTTGTCATGATTGGCCATAGTACGTTCCTTGTAAATCCTAGAGTTCTCATAGGCCATGTGACCAATCTCATCCAGCTCGTTGAGTTGCATAATCTATCTTTCAGAAATCGGCTTGATGTCAAAGTTCATCAACCTTACAGCCCATGATGCCTTGTATTCGAGCTCTACCAGAGGTGAAAAGCTTTCCCATATACAAGATGAAATGGATTTGTGCCTAATGGTGTCTTGTAACCAGTCCTGTAAGCCCACTGAGCGTCATTGAGTTTGAGAGACCAATCCTTCCGTGTTGGGTTCACGGTCTTCTGTTAAATGCTCTTCATCTCTCTGTTGGAAATCTCGACCTGTACACTCGTCTGTAGATGGTAAGGGGTGGAGACCTTCAGTCTAACTACATGTTTCTTCAACAAACCGACAAAGAATTTATTGATGAAATTAGACCCACCATCACTGATCACAACTCTAGGCACACCAAACCTCAGAAAGATCACAGGCTTGAACATTTTCAGAACTACCTTGGCATCATTGGTTGGAGAAGCCATCGCTTCAACCCGTTTAGATACATAGTCGACTGCCGCTAGAATGTACTCATTACCATAATATGATGGGAAAGGTCCCATGAAGTTAATCCTCCATACAACAAACACTTCAACCTCTAAGATGAAGTTCTGAGGCATCTTATTCCTTTAGCTAATGTTTCTTTGCCTTTGACATGAATCGCACTTAGAAACAAAAGCATGGGCATCTTTAAACATGGTTGGCCACCAAAAGCTAACTTGTAGAACCTTAGACACTGTTTTGAAAGTAGCAAAGTGTCCAGCACAATTCAAACCATGACAATGAAAGAGAATACCTGCAACTTCCTCCTCTATGACGCATCGTCTGAAGATACTGTCTGAAAACTGTTCTATAGTAAGGCTCGTCCCAGAAGTAACGCTTTAATTTCTTCTTTCTATAGCCAACAAAGTTGTATGGCTTTTTCTAAGTGCCGATTTTGTGGGAGAATCTCATCAAGTGGTATCAGAGCACATTTAGAAGTTGAATATTTTGTTTCTCAATTTTTTCTTCATTTTTTGTTTGGATTTTCACTTAAATCGGTTCGATCTATGCTTAATTTTGTTAGATTAACTTTAAAATTGTGGAGAAACTATTGTCGAGTAATAAACTGCTTAACTTTAATACAGAGGTATTAACCCTATTAAAACTATCGCAAGTGCAAAACAATTGTTATAGTATCTAAGGGATCAAATCCATAGAGACCAAGTGTTACGCTTCGATTCCAATGAATGAATACTAAGATAAGACAAAATATGGAGTTTTAAATGATGGATTAAAATCGTTAGACTTTAGGGATATTCTCCAGAAATAAGAGATCAAGAACCAGACAACTATTAAGGGTACTAAAAAACTATCTACAAGTTGAACATAATAGTCTAACCGATCCACTCTCGTGGCATTAATTAATATCTCTAACAAACTTTTGCTTGAACTTAAAGTCTTAAACAAGCATTAACAAGCGGGTTCATATATGTTTACGGATTGCCTTAACATTAACTTTTGTTGGAGAAGGACAATCCGTTCACCTATGTTTTATGCAGCATTTGATGAGATTTTGGCAAATAGATTCAACCTAACATCATTGAATAAGTGATCAGTTCAGCCTAAGCAATAAGAATAACTATAGATGAAGATTACAGAAGATAAACCCTATTTGTGTCTGATTTAATGATTATTTAATCCTTCGAAAACTCTAAACCCTAACTAATAGATTACTTAGACATGGAAAGAGATGTACAACAGATAGATGATAATAAACTCATAATCAAATAAATATGAATTCCAAAAGGGTTCAGAAATCTTCTCAACAGATGTAGAGTCAAATATCTTCTCCATAAAAGCTTACAAATTCCAAAGCCAAGAGTCTGAACTTTGATTAAAAATAGGTACTTATACTACTAAAAAATGTTAGGTCAAAATCTAATCACGTAAGGAAATAAAGGCAAAATTTCCATTTGTTGGGGAAGTCGATATGGACTGGATCGATTGATCAGGTTTCTTACGGTAAATTGGATTGGTCGTTCTTGATGATGGATCGATTGATTCGCGATCAGATCGATCGATCTGACTGTGTCTGGTCGATCTAGTTTTTCACAGCAAATTGTTGGCGAAGATGAATCGATCGGTCTTGATGAGGAATGGATCCAATAAGGGATCGATCGATATGGAGATACATGATAAACTCCTTGGATAGGAATCGATCGATCCTTGCGGGGATTGATCGATTTGGATTCTTAAGGCAAACTCTTCGAAATTGGATCAATCAATCCAGTTAGAGATCGATAGATCTGGAGATACACGCAAATTCTTTAGGTAGATGGATCGATCGATATGAGTACTCCAAATGACTCATTTTTCCAACTTTGCTCCAAACTTCTTTCCAAAAAGTACATAAAAGACTATATAACCTAATAAATTTAAACTAAAACGCATTAAATACGAAACCTATCAAAAATGCACTAAATCTGGAATTTAGGGTTTTTGCATGTCTTTAAAGAACTGAGGGGTTCAGTTTTGTTCATGGCTTATCAATTTGAATTTTGATAAATTATTCTTTTTTCAAAAGAGCTAGTTGCTGGTGACTTTGTGTGTTATTGATTTTCATGTCACAATGTCGGATCATAAAGAAGGATCAAGACGCAATAGCAAACTTATAATTGAAGCAATCACCGCTAAAATTGAACATATGAGGAATAACAAGATCAATTCCCTTCATCAAGAGCTCAAATCAAATTTCTATCAAGAGAATGAAACACGACAAAGGAGAGAGCAAGAAAGAAACCCATTGAGAGACCAAGACAACAACTAGAGTTGCCAAGACAACCATGAAATGTAGTCGTTGATGAGTATTATGGGAATAATTGAAGTGCTTCTCACTAGAGCCAAAGAAGACCTAAACGTGCAAGAGAAGACATATTTCATCAACAAGATAGCTTTGGCGTCTCAAACTTAGAATTATATCACTTCATGGGAAGAACGATATGGATGCTTATTTGGAGTGGGAGAAAAAAATTGAATTGGTTATTGACTATCAGCACTATACCGAGATCAATAGACTGAGTGTTGCAGCTACAAAATTCTATGACTATGTGCCTAGTTAGTGTGATCAACTCGTTACTTCAAGGAGACGCAATGGAGAGTATCTGGTGGAATCATCGACTGAAATGAAAAATATCATGAGGAAAAGGTTTGTGCCTAGTCATTACCACCGAGAGTTACATCACAAGCTTAGGAGGCTTTCTCAATGTGGCTGCACTGTTGAAGATTACTACCAAGACATTGAGACGCTTATGATCCAAGCTGATATACATGAGGATAAAGAGGCAACCATATCTAGATTTCTAGGTGGCTTGAGCAGAGACATCTAAGATAGATTAGAAATGCAGCACTATGTGGACTTAGAGGAACTGTTACACAAAGCTATTCTAGTCGAGCAATAGCTTAAGAGGAAAGGATCATCACATCCAAGAAGTTGAACTAGAAGTAGAACCATTAGGCCTAGCTATCCGTGGAAGGAGAATCAAAAATACCAAGGGGACGTTAAGCCAACCACTACATCAAGGATGGAAGCTAAGCCATATGCTGCCAATCAAGGAGACAAAGCCGACACTAGAACTCATAACGTAAAGTGTTACAAATGCCAAGGAATAGGGCATTATGCGAATGAATGCTCCATCGAGAGAGTTATGATTCTTCTAGACAATGAAGAGATTGAGTCCGAGGATGAGCAGCCTGATTAAAATTTGTCATTAGAGGAATATGAGGAACTGCCAGCTAAGGGATAATTGCTAGTAGCAAGAAGAACTTTGAGTGTTCAAACTAAGACAATGTAGCAAGAAAAAAGGGAAATATTTTTTTCACACGCGATGCCATGTTCAAGGAAAGGTTTGTAGCCTCACCATTAATGGAGGAAGCTGTACCAATCTGGCAAGTGATACTATGGTCAAGAAACTTGGTTTTTAGTAATGAAGCATCTGAAACCCTATGATCTTTAGTGGCTTAATGACAGTGGTGAAATGAAAGTTGAGAATACAGTAGTTGTGCCCATTTTCATCGGCAAGTATGAGGATGAGGTTTTGTGCGACATATTACCAATGAAAGCGAGAGGTTTAGATCAAAAAGTCGTTCATGATGGTTTCACTAATCGCCATTCATTCGGATTTAGAGGGAGGATGACTATTCTAGTTATTATGACAGCACATGAAGTCTATAAAGATCAAATACGTCTAAAACACAAGAAAAAACAATTAAACAAGCAATCAAACTTCTTTGTGAAGGCTTGTGAGGTTGAGAAAGCTTTATTTTCAAAACAGCCAATGCTTTTATTTGATTATAAGAAAGCTTTATTTTCAAAACAGTCAATACTTTTATTTGATTATAAGAAAGCTTTATTTTCAAAACAGCCAATACTTTCACCGGTGATGCCAAGTTAAATGATCTCTCTTTTATAGGACTATGAGGATGTGTTCCTAGAAGATAACCCAAAAGGATTACCACCTATTAGAGGCATTGAACTTCAAATAGATTTTGTCTCGGAAGCATCATTTCCAAACTGTCCAGCCTGTAGAACTAACCTTGTGGAAACAAGAGAGTTGCAAATACAAGTTGCAGAACTCATGGGGAAGGGTCATATGAGAGAGAGTATTTAAAACTAAACAAGGTTTATATGAATGGTTAGGTATGCCATTTGATTTGACAAATGCACCTAGTACTTTTATGAGACTGATGAATATTATTCTTAGAGCTTTCATCGAGATTTTTGTTGTAGTATATTTTGATGACATCTTAGTATACAACAAAAATTTAGAAGAACATTGTATGCATTAAATTCGGTTTTAGATGTTGTTCTTAGGAAGGAAAATGCACTTTTTGTAAATGCAGGAGGCATCAAATTTGATGAGAAAAAATTCAAGGCTATTAAGGATTGGCCGAGTCCAAAGACAGTCAATGAAGTAAGGAGTGCGTTCATGGTCTTACCCATTTCTACAGACGCTTTGTGAAGGATTTTAGCCCCATAGCTGTCCTGAAGTTATCAAGAAGGATTTTGGATTTAAATGGGAACAAGAACAAGAAGAACCATGTCAAATCTTGAAAGAAGCTTACTCACACACCTCTCTTAATCCTACCAAATTTTTATAAGACTTTTGAAATTGAGTGCGATGCTTTTGGTATATGAATTAGAGCTATTTTAATGCAGGATAAGAAACCCATTGTTTATTTATGTGAGAAGCTTGGAGGAGCAACCTTAACCTACTCCACATATGACAAGGAGTTGTATGCTTTAGTCCGAGTGTTACAAACATGACAACATTATATGTGGCCTAAGGAGTTTGTTATACACACTGATCATAATTCTCTAAAGCATTTGAAAGGACAACAGAAGCTCAATAAGAGGCACGACAGGTGGTCAAATTCATTGAGACATTTCCTTATGTCATCAAATACAAACAAGGTAAGGATAATGTTGTTGCTAATGCATTATCTCCTAGGTATGTCTTACTTTCAACTCTATAAGCTAAATTGTTGGGTTTTGAACAACTCAAGAATTTATATGAGACTGATTCTAATTTTCAAGAAGTTTACAAGGCTTGTGAAAAGTTTGCTTCCGGTCATTACTATAGGGAAAAACGAATTTATATTATATGGTAATCACTTGTGTGTTGCTTCGAGATTTGTTCATTAGCGGAGTCCACAGAGGAGGCCTAATTGGGAATTTTGGGATTGCCAAGTCTCTTAAGGTGATGCAAGATTATTTCTATTAGCCACACATGAAAAGAGATTTCAAAAAGATATGTGCAAGATGTGCCATATCCAAACAGGCTAAGTCTAAGGAACGATTCCCAGCCGCAAGAAAGTCTAAACTAATGCCAAGGATCAATCGTACATTCAAAATAACAAGAAGGATCATTGATAATGCCTATCAACTTGACCTTCAAGGTAAGTATAATGTGAGCCCTACCTTCAATGTGTCGATTTGGTTTCTTATGTTGCAGATGAAATGGATTTGAGGTCAAATCCTTTTCAAGTGGGAGAGGATGATATGATCCTAGACGCTCAAGGAGTTTGGAACATGGGATTGAGTTTGAAATGGAGGAGCAGCTTGAACCAGAGAATAATAAGCAGTTTGAACTAGAGGATAAGCTTGAAGTTAAGGATGTTCTTGTCACACCATCCGGTCCAGTGACTCGATCAAGAGCTACGGTGTTCAACCAAGCTGTTGCAGTATTACTTAAAAGCTTATGGACAACACGTATGAAGATAAAGCTTGTCAAACCACTTTGGTTTTCATTCAAGCTAAGTGATTTCAACATATTTTCGAAAAGTGTTTCAATTGTACTGTTTTTCCCTTGTCAATTTTCGTCCCAATGGGTTATCTTGATAAGGTTTTTAATCAGGAAATTGTTTCAGTTTCACTATTGCCCATTTGTTGAAAACAAAAGCCCAAGGCCATGTTATTACATCACCACGGGGGGAAGGTAGGAGAGGAGCCAAGTTTCTATTCAAACATTGTTTTAATTGTTCTTTTTCGAGTAGTATTACTGATGTTTCGAGACTTGGTGTGTTAGTCTCGAACTCAGCCTATTTTCTTCTTTATATTCTCTTGTAAACTTTTCTTAGAGATTCATCTATATTTTTATCAAAACCCTTACAAGTTAGATCAAAGGTATTTTTTGGTTTTTCTAAATTGATTAACCGACTTATCAAAGGTTATCCGCAACTTTTGTGGCGTCAATCAATCCACACCCCTTGTCTTCGAAGCTTTAGGGTTTCTTTGCAGCAAGGTTTATCCCTCTCTCAGCCTCTCTCAGCTGTAGGAGAATCTCATCACCTTGCAGATATAAGACTTATCAATGATCAATGATGAGTTATTAAGGATATCAGGAGCAATCTAGTATGAGAAATATTTTAGCGTTTTGTTAACAATAGAATTTTGGATTTTATTGTTATTGCTTTTGGACATGGTTGATATTTTTAAATATGCATTTGGACGACGCATTTTCTAATACATGGTAGGAATGTTTGATTTTAAATGAAACTTATGTTATCACTGTTTTTTGTTACATATAATATATTACGAAACTCTTCCTAGAAAGGTGAAATGATGCCTAAAACAATCCTAACATATATATTATGTCCCACACATTAAGGCTTTGGATCATCTACATATAACATTTATGAAAGTCTTCCTAAAACAGTTAAATGCTTCTTAAAATAATGAAATGCTTTATAAAATATTGAAATGATTCTTAACCTTGAATAAAACATCCAATAAAAAATGTTCAGATAAACCTCCAATAATTGATTTATGAATCAGTTAAACCTTTTTAGGAAATGATTTCTTAAATATTAAAAACTTGATCCTGATTTATATAATATATTAAGAAACCCTTCCTAAAACAATAAAATGATTCCTAAACAAATAATATAAGGAAGGGTTTATTAATCTAAGGTTTTAGATCATATACATATAAATATATTAAGAAGTGTTTCCTAAAATAGTAAAATGATTCCTAACCCTTAATAAAATGTTGCATTCTTGTTAGATTAAAAAAATGAAATGACGACCACTAATCGGATTGTTAGATCCACTAGTTACTGCTAGATTAATTTTGAGTTAGAATCCTATTATTTTTCACATCGTACTTGAACCCCCAACAAAATTCTCGCAACTTCGTCCCCGACAACATAAAAATTCTGCAGCAACTGCTTCGTTCCCTTTCTTCAGAGGATGCCCATGCAACAAACTGTTGGCTCAAAACGATATACTTCAGCTCCGTTTGCCTGTTTTCATCTTATTTTTAACTTTGTTATTTCTGTGGTTTGTTCAGATCGAGACTCAGCACCGGGCGTACTGTCGATGCCACGCTGAGCTTGTTCAGATGTTGTTGGACATGGAGCGGGGAATGCGTAAGCTGGAAGCAGATCCAGAGGATCCAGCAAACTTGCCCCAAAGTTGTTGTTTCTTTGTGACTACTGCCGAGCTCATCATGGGAGAGGCGATTGAACGAAGCCGAAATATTTACATTGCTGCCTCCTTGCTTTCCTTCTTCTTCTTTTTTTTGTATAAGGTGTCCGATTGTTGGGCTTTTTAATTTAATTCTCGAACATGGTTCCCATTTTTTGGTTTAATTTCTACATGTGTTTTTATTCTTGAATTGTACACATTTAATCAGATTTGGGCATTTTTGTTATTGTTTTAATATTATGTTAAATTATATTCAAGAAAAAATACTTTTTTACAACAAATGTGGCTTAAGTTTTGAAACAAAAAATCGATAAAGCTCAACATAAGAATTTGAAAGTGGTTGCCTCATTAAAACCCATCTCCGGAAAATCTAATTGGGACAAAACCGGAGGATGGGAAAAGAGTACAAACCAACTTTCAAAAGAGCTAACAGAGACTAGAAAACAAGACCGAGGATGGCAAAATTATAATCTGGTGGAGAACCAAGGTTGGAGACTATACGAATATATCCCTTTGGCTTGTAGAGTTGAGAGCCGATTTCACACCATTAGATCCATATTCCTTATTAATCTGTCCTCCGGTAAAGAAGTCTCACCATGACGTCTTCGATTACGATCTCTCCATAAGGAATAGACCGCCACTTGGAATGCATATTTAACTATGAACGTGGAGGTGTCTCTAGCTCCTGAAATCAAAACATTAGTAAGCATAGTGTGTAGACAAGTGGTGTACCTGTGGCGAAGTAACCCGGACGAGAAGCGATGCCATATGCGGGAGCTATAAGGGCAAGAGAAGAAGAGGTGCTCCACCGGTCTTGTTTAATTACTTTTAGAGAATCATGAAGTAGTCTGGTGGTCAACTTCTCTTGTTTAGGCTACCATATCTCGCGTTCGAATCTAAGATTTGCAATCTTTTTTGATAAAAGTAAACATCAAGAACCCAAATTTCACTCTGTCTCTTACTTTTAACAAGCCCGTATAGCCCAGTTGGCAGAGTTCAAAGTCTTGACCTTCATATCCTTCTTGTAACGCAACTTGAATTTTTTATGGAGTTTATTGAAGAGACCCATTTGCTTCTTAATGATCGAATCTTGTTATGCTCTTATCAACGACAATGTTCTTGAATTTTTTCTAATTAATTGTATCCGATTTAATTTGAGCTTGGAATATGTGATTCAGGTCAAATTTATCCTTTAAGCACAAGGATACAAATGATCCACAACTTGAGTCACAAGGCAAACATATACATACTGTAGAAATTATAACCAACACGATGGAAAAAAAAAAAAAAAAAAGAAAGGAAAACCATACGATAAAACTAACAACATGACAAGAAGGTATAGAACTTTTGTTTCAAAGCAAGTTCCACATCTAGTTAAACACCTAATCCTTTTTTTTAATAATATGTAAAATTTTATTTAAAGAAAATCGGTATTACGTAACTATTGTTTAAAAGTTTATGGAGCAAATTAAAGGCTTTTAAGAAAGGTTGATAAGTGGGTGTCTCCTTAGGAAAACCGAATTGGGACAAAACTTTCATTGGGAAAAAGAGTACACACCACTATCGAAAGAGCAGACACAAGTTGAGAACATAAAAACAGAAAAAAAAAAAGAAATACATGAGACCTCACACTAAACACGAGACGCAAACAAGACCTGCAAGGCACCTCGCATAATTCCCCAAGTTTGCAAGGTTGAAAGACGATACCAGACAGTCCTCTCGAAATTGTGAACCAACTTGGTCGTGAGGGTTGCGGCTTCACCATGCCTCCTCTGATTTTGTTTCCGCCATAGTAAATAAACTGAACTTGGAAAAGATACCTCAATATGAACGATTGCTCATCCATACGTCTGTGATATCGTGAAACCTAGATGTGTATCGTTGCTGAGGGAGGCCGGCTGTGAGATTTTACCAAATCTGCATGGTACACAGGCAACAGAAAAAAAGATGGTCCCGAGTTTCCATAGGGTATGTACAAAAAACACAAGCTAACGAGATACTACCATTCCAAGCCTGCATACGATTACCCACATATAAAATATCTTGAGCAGCCAGCCAAACAATAAAAGAGAACTTTGGAGTGGTGTGAGAGAACCAAACAGACGTAGCCCAAGGCTGAGCGGGGGCGATGGTCCTTATCTGATTCCAAGTGTCTTTAGTAGAAAATCTGGGTGAGTACTTATCTACTTTTCTTTTCCGTAAAGCAACATCCACATCCGAAGTGACATAATCCTTGAGCCTTTTAATATTATCTTCAATATGAGAAAAATAAGATAACGTCTACCCCTCGGCCTATGGTTCACAAAAACATCAATCGACGTTTATGTGATCTTAATTCCCATATCAGTGCAACCACGATCCCCCAGCAAATCATATAGCCTTCCTAAAAAGCACCAATTATCAAACCAAAAAGAAGTCTAGAAACCACTCCTTACCTCAACGGTGTGGAAAACTTTTCCTAGATCATGATACTTGATAAGCTTCCTCCATATCCACGAGGCAGCACTCGTATTTAAATTTACCGACCAAAAGTAGCCTCTCCTTATCAAGTTCTTTTTAATCCAATTCACCCAGAGAGAAGTCTTAGATGAAACCAACCTCAATATCAACTTAAGACAGCTCACCTTATCTGCATCAGCCAAGGATTTCAGACCAAGACCCCTTATGACTTTGGTTTAAACATATCAGCCCAAGCCACTTTAGCCTATCTTGAGTTTAAGCTCGGGCCAGACCATAAGAAAGCAGAGCTAATCCTCTAGATCTGTTGAATGCAAGCTCGCAGGAGCGTAAAAGTAGCAATCCAAAAGTTCGTCTAAATCGCTATCACCAATGAGAGTAATTGGAGCCTACCTGCAAAAGGAAGAAATCGATTCTTCCAAGAACCAAAGCGAGCACGAATTTTTTCAATAAGAGGTTTATAATCAGCACTAGACATTCTTCTTGTCAGCAAAGGCAGACCCAAGTATTCAACCGGCAAAGCACCTATGTGAAAAAGAAACTCAGAGAGTCGAGTCCTTGTTAAGGGGGTAATCCCGGTGATAAAAGAGATGTTTTGTCCAAGCTAATTTTCAACCCTGAAAAGCGAGCAAAATCACAAACACAGCGAGAATACCTTCAATGGAACGGGGACATCCATCCGCAAAGACCATAATGTCGTCCATAAAAATAAATGGGTTATTAATGCTTCTAAACCCCAGATGGAAGCCAAATTTCCCCTCTTTGGCTGCCTTGTCAACCATTTTAATAAAAATATTCATACAAATGACAAAAATATAGGGAGAAAGAGAGCAATCTTGACACAGACCTCGTTCACTCCTAAGAAAACCAACGAGCTCACCATTGACTTGGACCAAGAAAGAAGGAGTGGATACACAAAGCTCAATCCACTTGCTGAAAATAAGCGGTATGTCAATGGTTCTCAAAACCATGAAAAGAAAATCCTAATTTACCAAGTCAAAAGCCTTGGAAACATTGCTTTTCATAGCACACCCGAGAAGCTATATTACACTTATGGTAATCCTTAAAGAGCTCAGACACAAGAAGAAGATTTTCGAGCAAATATCGATCCTTGATGAATGCTAACTGATTATGTGTGATAAAAGCAAGGAGGATGACCTTTAAACGGTTGGCTAAAATTTTAGAAATTACTTTGTACATGACGTTGCAGCATGAAATCGGCTGGTAGTCCTTTATCCCAATGGTTCCCATCTTCTTTGGAATCAAAGCTAGGATTATAGTATTAATTCCCTTTTGTAAGAAACCATACCGAAATAAAGCTTGAATAGAAACAGTAAATTCCTTCTCAACGATGGGCCAAACCTCTTTGAAAAACTCAACTGTGTAACCATCCGGGCCTAGAGACTTGTTTGAAGGCATTCAAGAAAAACACCCTTTTAATCTCCTATGCAGAAAGCGTCCAACACCAACCTAGCTCTATCTTGCTCTGAACAATGGTAAACTAACAGAGATCTAGCCTCCTCCGGAGGAACCTTAGAGTTATCAGAATAGAATCTCACCACCTCCTCATAGCAAAAAGATTAGAATAGAACCTCAGCGCCTCTGTTTTTATATCCTCCCTACTAGTAAGCAAATACCTATCAGAGCCTGTCACCACATTAATTGAGTTACAAAACTCTCGATCTTTAACCACATTATGGAAAAACCGGTTATTCTTGTCTCCTACCTCCATCCAGTGTAACTTGAAATTTTGTTTCAAGAACTCTTCCTCCAAACCCGCCAATATTTCCCACCTTTCACAAGAAATTGATTCAGCCAACATAGCTTGATCCCTATGATAGGTCAAATTTGTGGTTTGCTTTTTACAAAGGTCAACAAAAGCTTTCTCCGTTCACCGAGAAAGATGGTTCATTTTTTCCTAACCTAATATTAGAATAATTGGATTCGAGATGTACAACTTCTCCCCTAGCCTCAAAAACACAAGGACTCGATCTAGCTTCTTACAAATCAAACCTTCTTCTCGCACCAAGTAAAATTCGGACCATGGAAAACCATGTCAACCAAGGAAAAATACCTAGTAGCATCCTGAAAGTCAATCATACCTGGAGATGAAACATGGGATGACGAGGACCATGAGTGCTCAGGCAAGTCTAAAATCTCGTTGAAATCTCCGACACAAAGCCAACCGTTATCCCGAGCATGAGATGAATCTTTAAGAATTTTTAGATCTCTCCATAACTTTTATCGATCCTCCATATAACTAGACGCGTAGACGATGGTACAAAGGAACTCCTCCAAGGAATTCTCAAGCTTAATCAAGCAAGAGATGAGTAGACTTGTCTTGGAAATCACTGGTAACTTAACCGTCTTAATCCATACCACCCAGATTCGTCCAAGAGGATCATGCTCGTAATTCAAAACCATCGACCAATCACCAAACACAAAAGAAACGATGTGCCCAACCTTATTCTCCGTTACCCGCATTTCCATCAACCAACCAAAACACATAAAATTATAGCGAATCAAATTACGGATCATATAATGCTTCTTAGACTTGTTGAGGTCATGAACGTTCCAAGAGAAACTCGACCTTAATGTTTCTTTGGGTTATTCCTTTTCCTGGTACCGCTTATGGTAACATCCCCTATTTTATGTGTGACCTTAAAAGATCATGGGAGAGGAGCCCTAATCACAATCTTGCCTTTTTTATTGCCGCATTTGGAGAAGAAGAGATCGAACCAGATTCCATACCCTCCTCCAATAACTTTGGAGTAACTTTCGAAGAAAATGAGAGGCGATCCTCTACAAATTCCCCTTCCAACGCAAGCTTTTCCGGCCCTTCATCCTAAAACCTTAGAACATCAAATCTTGATGGTGATGCTATTACTACCTGACCATAAACTAAATCCATAGAAGCCTTAGCAGGCCTTTTACTTCTCGAGTGAGTCACCATTGACTAATTATTTTCCGTCGCAGATGTGCCTAGTGAAAGAAGAGAAATCTCGCAAGCCTCCAACTCTGAACTCAGACTACCCTTAGCTTTCAAACTCTGCATGACAGTTTCAGTCTCTTTTGAGTCCAGAATAAAAGCACTAGAGAGCCCGTTAGGATCTTCCAGTTCAACCCCTCCATAGGTAAATGTAGCTTCGGTGTCACTGTTTTAATCAATATTTCCAAAACAGAGACACTGTTCAACCCTTGCTTATAATTTGCAAGACACCATGCTGACAAGTCCCCCCACTTTTCACATGCGGTGTATCTCGGAGGTAGTGAAGGACCTCAAATGTGACTTGGAACTCATCACCTTTTACCAAAAAATAGTATAACTCTGGCAACCGCTTTGTAAGATTGATATCCATAAATATTTTTGCTTCTTCAAAATTCATAACCAACTTTGTTTCTGTATGCAAATGAATAGGATTTCCTAGCGAACTTGCAATAAAGCTAAGACCTTTCCACGAAAACATTGTGTGCGGGACGTTCTTCATGGTCACCCACATTGGCATCAATGTTATTGCTGGTTGAGCCTCATTGGAATTGGGAGTCCACTTCGAGACTATCGTAGGAATGTCACAGATGTTCCACATGCCACGTCAGAGAAAACGACGCCTCGCTACAGAGATTGCAATTTGAAAATTTATCGTAGTCGCATGTACCTCATGAGCATTGATCTTGATAGACTTGTCTCCTAAATTAAAGATTTTGTTGACAATAACATGAATTTTTGCAGTGTGTGGAGTTGTTGACACGAACCTACCAACTAAAAATTATCCCAAAGAGGTGGAGCTTCCATTATAATCTCCTTTAGAATAGAAACCAATTTTCTACCATCGATCGAACAAACTTAGATAAACTCAACATGCTCGCTACATGAACCCATGATCGATTAACTGGAGTATTAACCGTAGGCTGACTGTCCGATCCATGCCCCTGTTTTGAAACAGAGGGACTGTCACCATTAGAAACCAAAGTGTGGGGATCACCTAAAACAGCCTCACGATTACCCTCAGCTTGGCATTGGCCCCGCAGCTGGACTAACCTCATGACTAGCCAGGCTGACAATAATAGGCAAAGCCCCTTCCGTAGACCCCGATGCAGCCTTCCCAAGAGCCCCAACATGACCCTCACAATAAACTCAAACCGCAAGTCATTCAGCAACTCACCTCGCGGTCCCGAGACTCTATCCAGAAACCGACCTACACTCCAGGCGATGCCCCCAACCACAACCGATTGCTTCTCCATGGGTTGCGCCTACATCGTGCCCCTCAAGGAATGACCAAAACCCTAAGCCAAAATATTGCCAAAATCGCCTTACGTAGCAAAACGGAGCGTGTTCCTACAACTATTTTTTATTTTATTTTAGGGGTGCAAGAATGATTTCTAAACACCTAATCCTTGGGCAACAAAACAAACCTAAAAACCCATAATTGAATGGGACATACTCTTTGATCCTTTTTAAAGTTACTATTGTGGAACATAACATGATCAGCGCAAGATTAAGATTTCAAGCAACTAGCATGTTTGAATATAAATTCAAGTTCCCTCTCTTTTTGTCTTCCCTTGTATCCTGCAAACTCGAAAATATATTAGGAAGTTTTTTCTAAAGCAGTGAAATGATTTCTAAAAAAGTGAAATGCTTCCTAAAACAATGAAATGCTTCCTAAAAACAGTGAAATGATTCCTAACCCGGATAAAGCATCCAATAAGAAAAAAAATTCAGATAAACATCCAATAATTGATTTAGGTATCAATTATACCTTTTTAAGAATGATTTCTTAAATATGAAAAACTTGGTTTTGATTCATATAATATATTAGGAAGAGTTTCCTAAAACAATGAGTTGATTCCTAAAAATGAAATGATTCCTAACATATTTATCATGTGTTAGGCTCGGTCAGAATCCAAGCTGAGAGTTCATCATATCTGGTTCATGCATGTTCTCTTGTTGTATCCTCCTATGTCTTTGAGACTTTGAACCATGCACACTAAATTCTCCAGCCGCTCTCTTCCTCTTCTTAAGTGGCTTTCCACTGCTCTGCTTCGTGGTTGGAGGAAAAATAAATCAGACTCAGCATTGGGATAATAACATGTCGTTAGATCACCACAAGGATGTATGCTCCCAGAATAAAATTTAACCCATGTTTCTATAGGAACATAAGGAAGATCTGGAAAAGGATGCAGTAAACTCGAATAGTCTCATTTATCATCAGTCGAGAATGAGCATGTGTCACTTACAATACATATCTGATTGACAAGAATGATTAATGAAAGCTACCTAAATCATCCTGAGAACAAAAAATGGATCATTGCAAATCATCTAAGATTGTGTGAGAAGAATTACATATTGTTGTTTATTCGCATGAGACACATTTAAATGTGAATCACCACCTAAACTTTGCGTTATTCTTCCTTGAATATTCTCAATTTCACGAATCTCTTCATTGCTTCCAATATTCTCAACAGAGACAACATTTTCCACTTCGAACAACTGGATCACAAATCAACACAGAAAGATATTTAAATACAAGTTTTAAGAAGTATTATATTAGATTTAGGAAAGCTATACTAAAATCATACAGAAACGTTCAAAAAACTTTATGAGAAGCATTACTGGTTTCTTTGAGAATGAGATACATCTCCAGCTATTGAATGTTCTCTACTTGAAGACATGTCTAGAATATTTTCCAATTCACATATCTCTACATCCATTAAGGGGACTGATTGGAAGTTACTATCTACATTCCCATGAGAAACAAGCTTTTATTTGTCGTACACCATAATAAAAACCAGTGAATATGTTGTAAATTGTAGAACAACGCAAACAAAATTTTGAAACACGTTTAGTAAGAACTAAAAATAAATGAAAGAATGTTTAAAATATGTTTTAGGAAGAATTTCTCATTGTGATGCACATGCGAATCGGTTCTAGATCTTTCTTAATCATGTTGATAAAAGATCTAACTTGACGAGAAAAAACCGAGTTTTTGAAAATCTCAGTGCTTCAACTTTGACGACTTGTTTGGTGATTTCGAAAAAGCAGCTAGGGTTTTCAGGTGGCTTGATGGTTTCACCATCATAGTTGGCCGTCGAGATAGTAGCGGAGGATGTCAGGTTTCAGGTTGTTGAGTCTTCGGTTTTAGCGATGGTTTCATCGGAAAACAGAGGAGTCAGTGGGGTTGTAGAGGATTTTGTGAGTATCACAGGTTGCGGGATTAGATTTATAAAAGATTTATGAATTGATTATGAATGGTTTAGAGGCTGCAGAGGTTTTGCGTGGTTCATAGAATGTGGGATCAGATTTATCGACATTTTCTGTTTTGTTAGCAATTGGTTTAGAGGTTGCAGAGGTTTTACAGGTTGCAAAGCTGCGGGATCAGGGATAACGGTGATTTCTAAGTCGATTGCGACTGTTTCAGAGGAGGAAAACGGTTTTCCGCAATTAGTGGCGAAGATGATTAACGATGTGTTCAAGGTTGCAGGCGGGGGGTTTCAGAGGTTGTTATGACTGGTTTTGAGGTGTTATTGTCAGTATGTGAGATAGCTACGGTGGCTCACAATCAGGTTTTAGTTGGTGATGCAACTACTATCCGAAATGAGCCTAGAAAGTCCTATTTTTTAGTTGTTCAAAAAACACCAACAATGTCAAAGCATGATCTTACGAGTTCTTGGGAAGAAGGAAATTCATTTATCATTGTACTGGACGATATTATCAATGATCAAAATCCTTTGTGGAATAACCTAATCGTTTGGGAAGTTCCCGGAAGTTAGGGGCCTAAATAAATCATTGAAACATTTTGTCTTGAAGAGCTAGGTGAGTAGCAGGGATTTTCAGTTTGGGTTGTATCTTGGAAATCAAAGTAAAGGAAGGAAAAGTTAGTAGTATTGGTTCTTCGATCTTTGGAGTATGGTCGATTTTATCAAATTATGAATTCAGCCTTTTGGGGCATATATGAGTTGTTTGGCAGTCAACAATTCTATTGACCCCTTTTTTTAAGAGTGGTCAAATGCTTACTTGCTCAGTGACCCCTTTTTATTTTGCTCGTCTATTTATGCTTCAATTTTTTTGGAGGAATGTAAAGAGGTTTGCAATGATTTTACGAGGGATCACAACAAAATTTTGGATTGTCAAAAGACCATTTAAACTTCAATATTTTGCCTCAGTTTACTCTGGGTATGCGAGATTTTTTGGAGCTGGTTATAAATTGTTATTTTGGTGATCATGGACTTTTATTTACTTGGTGTAACAAAAGGAGGGACGGTTTAATTTTAAAGAAGTGGGATATTAGTTTTCCCCGTGCGTATTGTGTCTTTGAAGCGGGAGGGTGTTCGGATCATCTTAGGTGCAGAATTCATCTCGACGATAAGGTACATGTGAAGAAGAAACCATTCAAATTTAACAATGCTTTGATGGAGTTAGAGGAATTTTGGCCCTAGTAGCGAGGTATTGGGATCAAACACAACCTATTTTCGTCTCGACCTCATCTTTTTTTCGCTTTTCAGAGAAGCTGAAGGAATTTAATGGAGTTTTCGAAAAAAAGGGTAATCTTTCAAAGAAGGCGAAGGAAACTTTTGATTTTCTGTGTGAGAAAAAAGTCTCAAACATAGAAAATCCCACGCCTAGAAATATGGAGGAAGAGAATGAAGCTTACCGTCATTGGAATCATGTTGCAGGGTTAGAAAAGATCTTTTAAAACAGCGCTCAAAGTTTCATTGGTTGAGTATTAGGGATCAAAACAATAAAGCTTTCCACAACGCAGCTGCTGATCGTAAAGCAAAAAACACTATCTGAAAAGTAAAATGTCGAGACTGTACTATGGTGGCTGATAAGGAGAAAATAAAAGAGAAAGCTAAGATTTTTTCCAAGATTTTCTATATCATAGTCCAAAGGAGTTTGAAGGAATTTTGATAGAAAATTTGAAAGAGTTGATTCCAAATAGATGCTAGGAGGGGATAAAAGCTCGCTTATAGCAAGGTTATCAGAGGAGAAAATCAAAGACGTGGTGTTCTCTATGCCAAACAATAACTCTAAAGGTGTGGATGGGTTTAATTCATATTTTTAGAAGAAGGTATGGCCATTAATTGGTAAAGAATTCACCATATCCGTTCAGTCTTCCTCCGTCAAAGGTTTCTTTCCGAAATGTAAATATTAGCCCTTATTCCGAAAAAGAACTCATCTCTGGCAATGAAAGAGTATAGACCTATTTCTTGTTGCAATGTGATGTACAAGGTTATCTTGAAGATTATGGCAAAAAGATTGAATGGTATACTTATACAGCTCATTTCTCTCTATCAATCTGCTTTTGTGAAGGATAAGTTATTGATAGAAAATTTGTTGCTTGCGACGGAGTTAGTAAAGGATTATCATAAGGATTTAACCTCATCTTTTTGTGCTATAACATTTGATATTCGAAAGCTTTTGACTCAGTCCAATGGATTTTTCTTCTTAATAATCTGCTTTGGATATTCCTGATCAATTCATTCACTGGATATCTATTTGTGTTACTACAGCCTATTTCTCGATTCAAGTGAATGGTGAACTAGTAGGATTTTCCAAAGTAAGAGAGCTTTGTGGCAAGGCTTTTGCCTCTTGCCATATTTATTTGTTATAGCCATGAATGTGCTTTCTAAATTGTTGGATAATGCAGCTTGTGCGCGGAGGACAGGTTATCACCCGAAGTGTAAGAGTATTGGGCTTACACTCTTAAGCTTCATGGATGATATTATGGTTTTCACGGATGGCAAATTTTGCTTGGTCGAAGGAGCTATCTATGTGTTTGAAGATTTTGCTAAAATATCAAAGCTGAGAACAAATTTGCAAAAATCAACGATTTATCTTGCATGAGTAAATCAAGTAACAAGAAATGAGATAAGATAGCAATTTCTTTTATCTTCGAGGGTGTTACTAGTGAGATATTTGGACTTACCTTTGATGATGAAAAGGATGACATCAAATGATTATCTACTCCTGATGGAATCCATATGTAATCACATCAGTTCATGGTCTGTAATGTTTTTATCGCTTGCAGGACTGTTACAGCTTTTAGCTTATGTGTTGATGAGCATATCAAATTTCTGGTTGTCGGCATTTCGTCTTCCCAAAGCTTGTATCAGGGAGATTGAAAATTATGTTTTTTTCCTTTAGTCAGGATCAGCTTGAAACCCAAAGAAAGCAAAAATAGGTTGAGAGTATATTTGTAAGCCAAAAAATGAACGTGGGCTTCGCAGAAGGTCATTATCATAGGTAAACACATTATTTTGTCCTAAGCTGATTTGGCTATTACTCTCTTCTTACAACTTGTTGTGGGTTAACTGGAATCACATCTACATAATTCGGAAAGAATCATTATGGTCCATTCGAAAATACACTATTGGGAGCTCTTGGATGTGGAGAAAAATCATCAAGGATCGTGTGCTAGCTCGTACTTTATGCAAAGTGAATGTTCAAAGTAGAGAAACTACATCCTTTGGGTTTGATAATTGTTCTGATTTGGGTTATCTTTTTGAAAAGCTTGGTATGCAAGGGGTTATTGATATGGGAATATCGCTAAATACTTCGGTGGAGATAGAACTTGAGGCTAAAAGGATTGGATCTACGCCATGTGGTTTTTGGTGTTACAAAGGTGACAAATACAAACACACTTTCAGCTCAAAACATACTTGGTCCTTAATTCGTAAAACATATCCCACTATTGGCTTGTCAAAAAGAAACTGGTTTAAGCATTCAATGCCAAAATTTTCATTCTTTGCGTGGTTATCTATTCATAATCGACTAGAAACCGGGAATCGTATGGTATTGTGGAATGTTGGAGCGAACACATCACATATATTTTATGGAGATCCTCTAGAATCACGATAATACCTTTTTTTATCTTGTGCCTATTCAGTGAATGTTTGAAATCATTAATTCATGGCCTTCTAAAAGATCAATTTAGCACATATTGGCTCATTATTCTCTGCCTCATCTCAGATAAAAGTCTCGATAGGTATACTTTTTTTCTAGCGCGATATGCTTTTCAAGCGGTTATACATAGCATTTGGAGAGAGAGAAATGTGTGGCGACATGGAGAAGATCCAACCCCGGTTTTGTTTCTTATCAAATGCATCGACAAGCAAATAAGAAACAAGTGCAGTTCACTGGACGATCGAAAGTTGAAGGAAATTTGTCAAATATGGTTTGGTTTAAGACTATCGACTATTCGGGCTATGGGGGAATCGAGATACCAGCAATGAATGAAGATATGGTTCATGTTATCAAAAGTTCTTCAAAATGGGTTTTTCTCTTCATCAGCAATTTCAGCCATCTTCATTCAACTTTCTTCCAATCTTCTCATCTATTTTGAAACATGTTTGTTCTCTTTTTCAGTTTTGGGTTTTAACGAGGAACCACTTATTAATAATCAAAAATATATCTCTTCTTCTTGCAAAAAAGTTTCAAAAACATAGTTGCACATGTTATAAAAAGCTTTCTTTGAATATAATTTAGCATAATATTCAAAAAAAATATCTAATTTGACGATCATTACATAAAATCATAGGCAGAGAATCCTTTATAAACACTTTCATCCTCAGTGGAAGCCCAAGCCCATAGGTAATTTAACTTCTCTATCTTTCACAGATAAATCAATTCCAAAGTTTTCAATGATCATTTCTATTAAATCCTTAAATTTGACATCCTCATCAACCTCAAATAGTGATTTTTTTTTATCAGAATCGATTAAAAATTTCCACTAGATGTTTGCGATTGATTTTCACTCTCCACGTACACAATAAAGATACACCATGTTTGAAAAATTTAGCGAAGAAAAACTTCAGTGACCAATGAAGCTGAAACAAATACAAATGACCATGTCTAATGAAACAAAAACACATTGATAAAATTTGAAGAGAATTGAGGGACAATAATTCAAATTTCTCATATAGCAAATGATAAATTCTATATATCACATGTTTTTCTTCAATCTCTATCTACAAACGCATTGAAATTGAAACCTAAGTTCTTAGTCAATACATAATGGAAATTTTCAATCGAATTGAAATTGATTGAAACAAAGAATAGAACCTTGATCAAACACTATAAGTTCATGGTTTCACTATAAATTTTGCCTGAACATATATGAAACAAAGGCTAATTCAAAAGCGAGAATTGAAAACGGAAACTCATAAATCTCGTCACGAGGAAGAATATAAATTCAAGGAAGAAGGAAGAAGGAAGAAGATGATGAAACCTTCGCCGCAAGGAGGAAGATGAAATCTCAGTTGTAGGGAAGAAGATGAAATTTCGTCTTAACTAAATCATGTCGCCGCTGCTAAAAGTTCAAAATATCTTATTTTATAAGAGAGTACAAAATAGTCACTTATCTTTCATAAATGCTATAAAATGGCTAATTTTGTTTCCTGGGGTGTTTCTAACTTGCAACTATTTTAAAAATTTTCTCTTTATTATATTTTATGTTTTAATTTGACACTATATATGATGTTTAAGCTAAAACGCATAGTTTAAAAAGCTAAATTAATTCTCTATATTTTTATTTTATACATATTAAAAACAGAATTTAATATTTTAGTAATAAAAATTTAACCAGTAATAAATTATACTGAAAAGTATAAATAGTTATAAAAGTTAAATAAATTAAATTTTTACATAGAAACTTGAAAAGTACTATAAAACATTTTTAAAAGTGAACAAAAAATAACCTCTAAAATATTTTATATTATACAAATTTCAGAAGAGATATTAAATTAATAAAAATCTTATAATTTGGGATAGTATTATGCTGATATCCCGGTAATATGCCCAGGAGGCAGCACAATATCCACTAGATAATAATCTCCACCGAAAAGAAAAACCAAAGGAATGGATAATTTGACTTTATATAAGTCGAAACGTTCGTAGTCTCGACTTAATCCACTTACACTTCCATAAAATTGTTCCATTGCTCCAATCTCTCAACTCAGCCGCCCAGATCAAGAAACAATGCCACTATCACTCGTTCAAGCCCCTTCAGTGTCCTACTTCAGATCTCAATCAACCTTTCCTACTATCTCAAATCCATCTTGTTTACTTCTTCAAAAATCCATCTTTCCTGTGTTTGAAGCTTCTCCCAAATTAACCCTCCACCGAATTTTTCACCTCACCAACAAGACTCCAAAGAAACTCTCAAATGGGTCAACGCGTGCTTCCTTGCTTGAGAGTCCTGTTTTATGGGCTGGTCGAATTTGTGTCTTTTATGCTCTGTTTAAAGCTGGTTTAGCTGGATCCAAGTCTAACCCCATCGTTTCTGGTTAGGGTTTTGTAGCAAAGGGTTTGCTTCCATATCGTTTTCTTTTTTTGATTTTGGTGTTATTGATATGGTCTTTAGGGTTGGAAAGTGGTGATGTTGATGTTGAAGATGGTGGTGCGGATCTTGGTTTCTCAAAGTGGCTTCAGAACATAAAAGGCAAACCAGGTTTTGTTTCAAATTACATCGTTTTGCTTATACTAGAACAGTTTTGACTTATTTGTCTCTAGGATCTTGTGTCCGAATCTTGAGCTTTGATCCAATTTCACACAATGACAACCTGACAGAACGACATCGTTATGCTTATATTAGAACACTTATGACTCATCTGTCTATTAGGATTTTTGTCCAATTTCACACATTGACAGATGTTTTCCAGAACCTGAAACAGAGCTACTCTGATTTGAATTTGTTGGAACTGCTACTCCTGTCTGGTCTGTAGATTATAGCTTCAGTTTCGTTATTTGAGGGGAAAAGAAAATGGCAGTTCTATCCGGTCCCAATCTTGAGAATAAGACAATCTGTTATTCGTTTATATCCTCAGATAAGGATGCATCTGATAAGAGAAAGCTAGTGAGCAAGTGGCACCCGACAACAAAAGGAACACTTAGAAGGAATTACAGGGTACCTTCAAAAGGTGAAGGAAACCGTCTGCTCAAATCCATTGCGTCTCTTCTCTCAGATGATGACCATTTTAGAGATGCAACATCGCACAAGGTAACTAGAACCCATCTATAGTAATCTCACTTTGTTTCTCCTTACGTTTGGTAAGCAAACCAAACCGATACACTACTACAGGGTTGTCAAATAAGGCGGGAGAGTGCGCACGGTCAAAGCGTATGTTGCAACAATGTGAGGGCTTTGTTTGATGAGTTACCAACACCACATTTAGTGGTTGAGATCACACCTTTTCCAGCTGGACCACTTACAGAGACTGATTACCTTAAGGCTGAGAAGCTTGAAAGAGTTCTTAGGTCAGGTCCCAACATTTGAACCTTCTGGCATTCAGAGTGTTCTAATATGTCGAAATCTAGAATCTGTACATAACCATGGGTTATTACAATGTTTTGTTTCTCGTTAAGCGTATATTACCAGCTATCGTTTAGTTTCTCGTTAAGCGTATATTACCATGTTTAGTTTCTCGTTAAGCGTATATTACCAACTATCGTTCTAAGGTACAGAGTTGTGGTGTCTTCATCTTCAAACGTAGGGTTGGCATTCGGGTTACGGATCAGGTTTGGGTAAAATCTGATCGGGTTTTGGTTTTCTGGGTTTAGGGATTACTTTCTAATGGAATAATTTGCTGCGTTTGGGTTTCGATTCGGGCAGCTATAAAAACCCAAAAATTTGGGGTGGGGGGGGGTGTTTGGGTATTTTTTCATGGTTTTTCATGTTTTTCTGATTATTTTGGGGGTTTTTGGGTTTTCCGGTTCAGATTCACATTGGGTTTATGTATGTTACACATACAAAGCTCACATTTATAGAGTAGGATCTTCGAATTACGGTATTTTCCCATGAATAGTTATATATATTTGGGTTTTCGAATACCTTAACGGATTTTGGGATTGGATCGGGAATGGGTTTTCGGGTTTAGAAATTTACATTCCAATGAAATAATTTATCAGGTTTGAAATCATGTTCAAGTATAACTTTTCAGTTGTTTAGATTGTATGCTCGGGTTCCATTTTTTTTAGCCCTATTCAAACGTTTGAAAGTTTCAATATCATTTGCACCACGGGTTTTTTTATTGAACGTAGTATAAGATAGGCAACGTTTTTTTCAGGCCACTTTCAGTGTAACTATGCAATCACAGAAACCAAAAAGTTTATAGAATTATCTCAAGCAATTACAAAAAGTGTAGCTAATTGCTATTGCATATATACATTGAGACTGACAAAAACTGATTTGTCAAATGTAACTAAAGCGTTGCAGAAACAAAGTGAACCCAAACAAAACAGTGTTAAATAGTGAACATGTGCTTCGAAACTTCTGTCCGAAAAATCACATCCAATGTTCTTTTCTTTTCATAATATCGAAAACAAACTACTAGTTAAGCGTCACTAGGTGAAAAAGGGTCATACACTTGATGCAAACCAGAGTTAAACCGGTGGTGAATCTGTGGTTGGCCACTTGGAGGCCTTGGAGGGAAAAGAGCAGAATGCTGTGGGAATTGAGCTCCATGGAAGTTCCTAGGCATCATCTGAGGCAATGGAGATCCAAAATTCTGCAAGTTGGAAGACCTCGCGCTACCATGAAATGGTGTAGGCGGGTGGCTCAAGGGTTGATCTATCTGCCTACCAAAGTGTTGTGATCTTGCGAAACTTTGCCCAAAATGTTGCAAGGCTGGAGTGTCGGATGGGGCTTGAAATGCCAAATGAGGGAGGTGAGCTGACTGAGAGTTGGGTCTGGGAGTTATCTGTGGCATGCCAACTACATTAAATTGTTGTTGTAGGAACCCAAAATCCCCGTGAAAAGGCCTTGGAGCTGTGTTTGTGGGAGGATTTATGGAAGGATACGTAGGAACATGACCAGCAGGCCTGCCAGCAATATGTGCTGACACTGACATGGGGCGCAATGGACCAACAGAACCATATTCCGCTATAAGTTTCTGACTGATACTTGAGGGAAACGGAATTGATGGTAGGTCAGTACCTGGCTGATGAGCTACCGGATGTGGACTGAAATTAGTAGCCAGAGGCCATACTGAATGGGCCATGGTGCTTGAGAGTATGTCTGGCGATGGCGTTGGTCTAATTGCACTGCTACGCACAGGTTGGAAAGTAAATAGGGTCGACGGCCTCATAGTAGAACGTGGTCCTATAGGGTGAATCTGATTGCCAGAATACGGAGGCGCAGTCGAAAAACCAAGGTGAGCCAACGATCCTTGTGGAGCAACCCCAGAATAAGCCCTTGGTGTGTTGGAAAGGCTAAAAGAGAATGAATCTGGTGGTCGAGGGACTTGAGAACCAGAAGGTAATAATGTGTTATGAGGAATTGGAGGTGGTTGATGCGAAAAATGAGGATTGAGGTTCATAGAATTGGTTGGCAGTTCTTGACCCTGAATACTATTACCAAGACCTAAAGCAGAGGGGTTAAAAGGCGAATAAAATGGAGCTTGATTTGAAGCCAAAGGAAATGAGGAACCATGATGTTGGAATTGGTTTTGTGGAGGTTGTACAGAGCAATCAGTTTGCTGTTCGGAGCTCGGGTCTGGAGCAGTCACGTTGCTGTTGCCAGGAATAGTAGAAATGTCTTCAGATCTGGAAAATTGAGGAGCAGCACCAGCTCCTGTATTTCCCTACAAGGGAAATAGTATAATCTGAGAATCATTTGAAAAATTGAGACTTTAAAAAAATAATGCTATATCATACTTCTAACTCTCTTTTATAGAACATTTAGGAACTCACAGACACTGAAGAGATAAGCAGCTCAATTACGGCAATAGCTGCATCCACTTTCTCGTAAGTGTCAGATGACATTTGCAAATATAACTCTTCCCACGACGTATGGATCTCATTTTCATTTGAAGGAGAGAGTTCAACCTGCACATATGATGAAAACTCTGATTTATACACTAGCAATAAGAATACTGAGAATTTTCAAGGACAAGCAAGAGCAACAATCATGAGTCTATTATGGTTATCTCAATGATGGTTTATTCCAACTATTACCTTCTCTCCTCCTGTTTTAGTACCAAAAATTTGTACTCTGGCTCCAGTCTCCTGTTCCCATAATGAAAGTACTTAGCTTGTATACAGAGTCAGATTGAATCGTAACCAATTTGTCAACACAAGGCAGATAAGGGACTGAAGCTAGCTGCGAATAGCAGCAATGACGTTTGTAGGTGTCTTACTTTTTGGAGCTGCTTCTGAGTATCACCTTGGGAACTCAATATGAGACTTAGAAAGCTGACATCAGAATGTTCTTTGACCTGCAAAAGCACAGGTTCATATGATATCACCCTTGAAATGCTTGAGTTGTTCCATGACTAAGAAAACAGAATCCAAAAGATGTTGTACAGGTTATAACAGCTTGATATATCAAACCCGCAAGAGATACCTAAAAAATGGTGGGAGAATAAATAAAGGTCACTGAAGGGTTTATACTAGTATTTCACTATTTACTATTATACGCCAAAAAAAACACTTGTCGTTTCTTCTATATGTAATAACTTCTCAATGCTCTGTCAAGATACTGCATGACTCCATCTCTAAAATAAAACTACAAGACTATCTAGCTTCTTTGAGGTACTAAAGTAATACTTAACATGATAAAACAAATGCAAGATTTGATAAAGGCTTAAACCTCTCACGAAGTAATAACTTACATTGATCGGTAATCTAGCTTCTTTTAGCAATGGCTTGTAATCAGGTGGAGCCTTGTACCTCGGATTCAACTCGAGTATCTTCCCTAGAAGTAAAGAAACTGCATGTCACTCAAGGGATTGCGAATGTAAAAGATGGAATGAGGAAAATTTATACAGAACATACCAATTACTTCGCGTTTTTCAAACTCCAAATGTTCAGCAATCTTAATCCATAAACACACACAGAAAACAGATACGCTTAAAAATAGCTAAAGATGCGAAAAAAGAAAAAAGAAAAAACGTGCTGAAAAACCACTTACATCACTGTTGCTTTGGTAAGCCAATGATCTATTAGTCTCGGCTTCAAGAGTTCCCGATTCCATTTGTTGTGCAATTTGATCTAAACGTTTCTGCTCAAAAAGTGATCACCAAACACGCACTATATCATTTCACATTTTACATGGCAGTGTTTTCTCCAATTTGAGTAATTCAAACAAA
Source organism: Cardamine chenopodiifolia (assembly GCA_963922655.1). NCBI lineage: Eukaryota > Viridiplantae > Streptophyta > Magnoliopsida > Brassicales > Brassicaceae > Cardamine > Cardamine chenopodiifolia. The sequence continues at coordinate 6,852,116 of OZ000479.1, forward strand.
GACACAATTGAAGTTTAATACCAAATGGTCAAAGGTTTATATCCATTATCCTATTAGCATCAGAATCAGAACTAACAAGTGGAATCTATCATATTTTTCAAAATCAAACATACTCAGCCAAGTAATAAACAGTACACACACTAACATCTTAATAGCAAAAATCTGTTGTTGACCATACGATCAAACGAATCTATTATGGCTTCGACTACATACTTATTTATTTTCATAATAGATTTTTTACTTGTATTTATTAAAACCAAATCGCAAAATCCTGCGTTTCTGAATTTTATTTAGAATTATGCAACTTTTTGTATTATTAAAATACTTGCAGAATTGCATTAGAAGACATTATTCCGCCACTATGCGGGTACAAATCGAATATATTTGTCAACAATCAATATACTCAACGAACTAAATAAACAGTATACACACTAACAATTCAATTGCAAAACCTGTGAATTTGTCCACAAGATTTGTCAATTAAACTAATATCACATGATTTGGAAAAGAATTTCAAAATCAATGATCCAATACCACATGATTTTGCTTAAATTTCTAAATCAATTAAAAATACATAAACCAATAATAATTGCAAAACCTGTAAATCAACAGTTACGCCCTAATATTTTCAATTCCAAAACCTGTTAATTTGTCACCAATCTAATTTACTCAATTTGCAAAATCTTTGAAAAATGCTATGAAAAAGATTCAATTTACTTTACCTGATAAGCTAAAACTCGACATTTCTTGATTGAACTATCATGTGTTAAATCAGGTCCCCAATTAGTTTTTCTCTTCCCGACATTCGTGTTCGTATCGGGACCTCCCAAGGTTTTCGCACGTTGCAATATCGGAATCAATGACCCTGATAATTTGTTTTTAGGGATAATAAAACCAGATTTGGCACCGAACATTGAGATCTTTGTACCGCTAGTTGAAGTCCCTTCTGAGTGTTGGTGGTGAAGTCGGAGGAATCGTTGATGCAAGATAAAATTTTCGGTTGAGATTTACGGTACCGGTAGCGACGGCTCTCGTTGTTAAGGGTTTTGAGAGAGCTAAGAAAGGGGTTTCAGTTCTTTTTCTTCTTCCAACTTTATTATAAAATAAAAATGGGGATGATAAAGAAAATATCTCGAGAAGACATCGCAAAGATGGAGATGTCAAAATGGCATGTTGTGTTGCATCAATTTTGACCCGTTTAATATTATTTATTTATGTTGTGGACAAAAACTGAAAGTGTACATTAACATTTATATGCGTTACCGTCCATTTTAAATGGGCTGTTTATGGTTTACCTATACGCTTCAGTTATGTTTTATTTTATTTTTTAAATAATGTTGCTAAAAATCATCGAAAATTATCGAAAATAACTAGAAAATTGTCGGAAATTGATGGAAACCACCAAAAATCACCGAAAACCGCCAAAAAAATCACGAATTTAATTTGGAAAAATTTGATTTTGACCTAGAATTTCAAAGCCTACAGTCCGCCCAATTTCCAATAGTGTCCAGACCGTTTTTGTCCGTAAACAAAATTGGTCCAAAACCATCTTAATCCATTCTGTAAATGTGTTTGTCCATAACCCACCCATTATATATTGGACATTGGCGAACCATGGACAACTCACCCATTTTGACACCTATATATAAAGAGAAAGATTACAACAAATTTCCAATAAGAAAAATAAATATAACATCCAATTTCCAATTCTTAATTTCCAATTTCCAATTTTTAAAACTAATTCAGAGAAATGAGAGAAAGCGAGAAGAGGATTTTGTTTGAGCAGATTTTAAGCAGTTTATGTGGTCAGTTTCACCGAATAGCAGGAAAATAATATTTTATTGATTAATATTTTTTTGTTAGTTTATAGTTGGTTTGCATTCAACGATTATGCAGTATACCAAATCGATTTAGTTAACCGGTGGTTATGATAAATTCATTTTCGCAACATTGGTTAAACTTATTCGTGTTTTTTTAAAGATATTTGTGTTTGTCTATAAAAGAAGAGAAACGCAGAAACACATAGCACAAGATAACTATTCATACAAATAGAAAATCAAAAAGAAAAGTTTAGAGGGACAATAATGTTTTAGGAAAAAAAAATGTTTTATAGAGAAAAAGCTTCGAAGAATCAAGAAGATCATTCGAAAATTGGCTAGTGACTGATTTTTATCTGGGATAAACCCATATCTCTGCATTAATTTCCAGTTGATTATGTATCGCTATACCAGCCAAGGTATGTGTTTGGTTAAACGCTTCCGCTTAGCAGTCTAGTTTGGATGTGAATGAATGGACTACGATCTCCAATTCTGAGGGGAAGAAGGTAGTAAAAAAAACTACAAGTTTAGAGATGGTAAAGTGGCGATAGCGTCGTCCTCAAGGTTCGCAGTTTTAAGGGATCACGATGAGATGGTTGTGGACTGTGGTAAGGTTGAAGAAGTTGTGAATGGTCATCTCATCCAGGACTCTGTTTTGGATTTCTTGGAGTCTGCTTCAGCGGACTCGGTTCCGGGTGACACAGATTTTCCTATCCCATTGAGAGTCACTTCTAAGGAGTAGGTTGTGGTTCGGGCTCCTCTTCCACGTTCTTCAAAGATTGCGCATAAATATTTTTTCAAACAATCTCAGACAACTGGGGCAGCTCCTTCTAGTGGCATTGGAAAACGGAATCATCGAAAAAATCATTGATGTCGTGCTTTTCTTGGAAAGTCAGCGGTCTCAATAGGTCTAGGAAGCATAAGGTGGTAAAAAATATGATCTGTTCTAATTCTATGAGTTTTGGTGGTTTGATGGAAACAAGAGTAAAGAAAAACAGGGCTGGTCATATCGTTTCTTTAATTTTCGGGGATTGGTTAATGGTTTCAAACTACGAGTATGATCCTCTTGGTAGAATCTGAGTTGTGTGGAGTAAAGATGTCGATCTTAATGTGGTGTTTAAGTCGGATCAGCTCATCTCCTGTCTTATTAAGATAGGAAATTCTTTGGATTTTGTATGCTCTTTTGTCTACGCTTCTAACTCCTTGGATGGTCGACGGGAGTTATGGAGAGACCTGAAATCCCTTAAGGATTTATCTCAATTTCAGGGTATGAAATGATTTGTGTTGGAGACTTTAATGAAATCTTGGATTTGACTAAGCATTCTTGGTCCTTAACTTCACCGCCGGGGATGATTGATTTTGAGGAGGCTGTCCGTCATTGTTCTTTCTTAAATATTACGTTCCATGGGCCACTGTTTACTTGGTGCAACAAGCGTAAAGATGGTTTGATTTGTAAGAAACTTGCTCGTGTCCTTGCTAATGATCTTTGGCTGCAGGAACTCAGGAATTCATATTGTGTCTTCAACGCTAAAGGTTTTTTTGATCACCTATGTGGAGTCATCTCTCTCGTGGGTACTCCACACAAGCCAAAAATTCCTTTCAAAGTTGTTAATGCACTTGTTAAGCTGGATGAATTTAATTTTGCTATGAGGACGTTTTGGGATGCTACCGAACGTCTGTACTCATCAAATTCTGCTCCTTACCGGTTATCTAAGAAGCTAAAACTTCTCAAGCCTATAATTCGGTCTTTAGGTTGGGGAAAAATGCATCATTTATCTCGGCGAACGGAGGAAGTGTTTGCTGACCTCTGTGAGAAGTAGAACACTAACTTGAATAATCCCAGTGCCCATGCAATGTCGGGTGAATCAATCGCATATGAGCATTGGGAAACAGTCGCGGGGTTAGAAGAAGAGTACTTGAAACAAAAGGCAAAGCTACATTGGATGGAAATTGGTGACAAAAACAACCGTTTTTTCATAATGCAATAAAAGAGAGAGAGGCTCGCAACTCGATTAACGTGGTGACTCCGGATGGGACATTACTCACTATTATGGAGGATATCAAATTGGAGTCGGTAAGGTTTTATATAGATTTATTTACTGAGCAGTCATTTGATCGTTTTGCAGGGACTTTGGAGGAAATAAGTCAGGTCCTAGAGTACTAGTGCTCGGATCAGATAAGGATGCCTTTGGTGGAGGATGTCAATGCGTTGGAGAATAAGCGGGTCTTGTTCTCGATGCCACTAAATAAATCTCCTGGCCCTGATGGCTATACCGTTGAGTTTTTTAAAGTGGTCTGGCCAATTATAGAAAAGGATTTCACGGTTGCTATTCAAGCTTTCTTTACATACGACTTTCTTCCAAAAGGAGTAAATGCAATTATCCTAGCATTGATTCCAAAGAGACTGGGAACCATTGGAATAAAGGACTACCATCCTATTTCTTGCTGCAACGTGCTTTACAAGGTGATTTCTAAAATTCTGGCCAATCGTTTACATGATGAAAAATCTTCTACTGGAGTCCGAGCTTGTCAAGGACTATCACAAGACTAATATTGCCTCACGGTGTACTATGAAAATAGATATCTTCAAGGCTGTTTATTCATTGGGTTGAGCTTGCTAGTTTCTTTTGGAGCGAGCGGGGCCTCCGTCAAGGTTGTTCATTTTCCCCCTATATTTTTGTTATTTGTATGAATGTTTTATCTCTTATGTTGGACAAGGTAGACAAAGAGGGAAAATTGGTTATCACCCCGAATGTAGAAGCTTGAATATAACCCATCTTTGCTTTGCGGACGATATAATGGTCTTTGCGGATGGACGTCCTCGTTCCATAGAAGGTATCCTTGCAATTTTCATGATTACACTCGTATTTCTGGGTTGAAAATTAGCTTGGAGAAAACCTCTCTCTTCATCACCGGGATCTCCATGGTAACGCGTGATCGCCTCTCTAACTTACATCTTAATATCAGAACTTTACTTGTCAAATATTTTGGATTACCTCTGTTAACAAAATGTATGTCTACCTCTGATTATCAACCGCTTATTGATAGAATCCGTGCTCGGATTAGATCTTGGAAGAATCACTTTTTATCTTTTGCAGGTTGACTTCAGTTACTCTCTTTGGTGATTGCTAGTTTGACGAATTTCTGGATTGAGGCTTTTAGACTTCCACGAGCTTGTATTCAGGAAATAGAGAGAATAAGCTCAACGTTCTTATTGTCTTGTCCGGGGTTAAGCATGAGGAAAGCTAAAGTCGCTTGGGTTGATGTTTGCAAACAAAAATCAGAAGGGGGAGTAAACTGGATAAAGAAAACTTGATAAGGAGAGGTTCTTTTTGGTCGGTAAAGTCCAATACGAGTGTTGGCTCGTGGATGTGGTGAAAACTTATTAAATACCGTGACTTGGCTAAGGATTTTCATAAAGTCGAGGTAAGGAGTGGCTCCCAAACTTCATTTTGGTTTGATGATTGGAGCTCTTTAGGTAGGTTGAACGATTTGTTGGGGGAACGTGGTTGCATTGATATGGGAGTTAAGATTTCAGCCACATTGTCCGACGTTTTTGTACACCATAGGCCAAGACGTTGATGTTATCTTACCCTTGCTCAGATTAAATATGAGACTAAAAAGGCAAAGGATTGTGCTTATTTGGACGATGATATAGTTGTATGACGGACTTCGGATAACAAATACACCCCTAGGTTTTTGACAAAAGACACTTGGAATCAGGTCAGCTGTAGCTCCTCGGAAACACCTTTGCATAAAGCTGTTTGGTTCTCTCATGCTACGCTGAGGTATTCTTTTGTTGTTTGGTTAACAGCTCAAGATAAATTATCTATGGAGAATCGTATGCAGGCTTGGAAAGGAGGTATCCAGTCTGATTGTGTGTTTTGTTCGGCCTCCATGGAAACTCAGGACCATCTATTTTTCTCTTGCCCTTATTCCACTCAGATTTGGCATAATCTCACTATCGGCTTGCTCCAGCAAAGGTACACAAATCAGTTTCATGATATTATCTCAGCAGGTTTGGCTTCCAGAAATAGAGGTCCTCATCTTTTCATCTTGAGGTATGTTTTCCAGGCCTCAATTTACCTCTTATGGCGAGAACGCAATCAGCGATGACACGGAGAAGTCCCACTTACAATGCAGATATTGATTCAAAATGTGGAGAAAACAGTCCGGAATCGTTGCTTTTCTCTACGATTCGGGAAATAATGAAGGCGGGGATACAAATATGGTTTGCTTCAAGTGCTTAAAGCTCTTGCTTAGGTTCTTTTATTTTTCCATTGTTTTATCGGCTTTCTCCATTTTTTCAGCTCTTTCGATGGTGTTGTGTACTGTTTTCCCCAAAACTGGTTTTGTCCCAATTAGGTTTTCCAGTTTTGGGTTTTAATGAGGCACACACCAATCGAACTTCTTTTATGAGCTTTTCTTTTAGATTATTATTTCATCACAAGGGTCACACTTGATGTAAAACGTTTTTCTTTTGAATATAATTTTACATATTATTAAAAAAATATTGATATAAGAACAATTGAATTCGGTTGTGGCATGTTTTTCTGTCTTAGTTATAATGATTAAAAGGATATATATGTTAGTCTCGCTTATTCGTGATGAATTGAAAAAATCAATTAATGATAAGAATGATTGCAAATGGTAACTCCATGATTCTTTGATTAATTTAGATGAAACTTTGCATGATTGTGAATCATATTGACATGAATGTTTCTGAAAAATATCATATTAAGAGCAAGAGTATATTCCACGAATTCGGCCAAACAGTGATAAAACATTGAATTTAGTTTCGCTCATAACTCTCTATAGAGATACTAGAATTGCATAATTTTTTTGGTAACTATGTGTAGATATTGAAAATATTTCCAATGATATATAGAACGCACGATTTGGCTTAGTACACATAGGATATGAGGGTCGCTTTCTCATTTGTCTGGAGAGTACATATTTGTTTTTGCAATAAAATGAATTTGGTATGTCCAAATTTAGAAATTTACTCAAGATTTTTCTCAATGGGGAGATTAAGAATCTCAATAGTTTGGTCAATTTGTGACTTTGAAAAATTAAATATTATTAAATTAATATTTAATTAGAATAATTTTTGTATAAACTAGTATGTTTTATTTGTCAATTCATGTTAGATAATACGTTGATTTAGTGGGAGTCCTAATTTGTTTAGAACTTAAAATTTTGCTTGAAACAAGTTAATTTGTTGTGATGAGATTGTAATATGGGTGATGATTTGGAACATAGTGAACTCTCGACCTCATATTATAAATTGAGTTAATTTGGATTAATTTGTGTTCATTGCAAAATTGTGTGTTGTGTGTTAGAAGCATGCAAATAAATTATTGTCTCTAAATGTTCAAACATGTATGTCGTCTGCTTGTAAGAACATTATTTCTTAGCTCAAAGGAGGAGACAAACTATATGGTAACAGTTATGATATTTGGTATCGTAAAGTCCAGTATTTCTTGAGAGATTATATTTAATGAACAGCAAATAAAAGTGGTTCTCTGCTCGTCGCCTGAAAGTTGGGATCATATGAAGGTTCAAATGACACATAATGTTAATGTGAAAATATTTGAGGATATACCATATCATCGTGTGTGTGAGGATGTACAGTTAGTGGCTCCTAAACCCTTTATTGAGGCCAACGTTGGGAATTCAAGCTTGGGAAAGAAGGATCCCTATCAATTTGAACTTATGAAGCAAAACAAATATGCCAAGTTTGACAAGCGTGGGTGCAAGAAGGATAAGGAAAAAATAAAATGCTACAACTATAGCTCATTGGGTGTCACTTTGCTCGTGAATTCACTGAGGCAAAGAAGATATTATCCTTGAACTCTATATGAAATTATGCTTTTGTTTATAGTTGTGTAATGCTTACAGAATCTCATTCTTTGTGCATTGTAGACTCAAGAGAAACAGACCGCGTAGCTAGAAATCGAGAAGCATTTGTGGAGTACCGGTGGATTTCTAAAGGTTCAAGATTGTTGATGTCTCATGTTTTAAACCTTCTCTATCACTACAAGTGCAAAGATGTGCGCATTAGTATATATTAGGTTGAATCTATAGAGACCAAAGTCACGCTACGAACTGTGTTGGATCGAATAGAGCTAGGACACAATATATGGGTTTTATCGAACGGTTTGCAGTAAATGAAACAGAAAATAAAAAGTGTAAATTTAATGGAGACAAACACTAGGCACAAGAAATATCGCATATATCAATGATCGATAAACTATCTAATTAGAAAGAGATTTGTTAACTTGAATCATTATTGTAAAGCTAACCTACTCTCGTAATGCTAACTATTTAACCATGAATTTCAGATCAGTAAACTCGCGAACGAGCCTTATAAGATATGCCAACAATCAAATAAGTTTGATATGTTCACTTCGACGATTTAACTTCAAATCTCGTTGGCTAAGGATACTAAGCTCATCAATTGGCTATTCTGGTAACCTAACATACTCTTGCAGAATTATGTAATCCTACATATCATATACTTGATTCGTCAACCTAATATAAGCATTGTAAACACAAAGGGGTGTATTGGATGAAGTATTTGATGTGATTTGAGTTTTAATGAAATTTTAGATCATTTGGTTGATTTTTGTTGAATTGGAAATTTTGTTATTAAATTTTCTAAAATATCACCTAAAACCATGGGATTTTTATCTATGTGGTTTTAACTAAAAAATCTCTTGAAATCTCACCTAAAACTTTCAAATCCAATTCTTATAATGTTTTCATAACAGTTTGATTTTATATTTTAAAATTATTAATCCAATAACATTGGATGTTAAAAGATACTTTAAAATTCATGTTTCAATAACACATGATTTGTAATTTTAAATCAAATCTCTCCAAATACTTATTTCAATACACCCTCCAAAATTTGAAGAATCAGAATATAAATCCCTAATCTATAAATTAACTTAATCAATCATTGAATCCCTTTGAACAAACCCTATCAATGCAATTATCAAAAAAATGCAATTATCAAAAATGCAATTATCAAAAAAATTCAAATATCAAAAATGGATTACTCTGACATAAATGCAATTATCAAAAAAATTCAAATATTGCATAAATATCAAAACAATATTAGCAGAGTTCCGAAAGCGTTTCTAGAAGAAATGAGATTTTTTCTCCCTTCGCTATGAAAACAATAAGAAAAAACTATAAAAAGATAAGATGGTACTGCTCTATGGTCAAACAACCCTATTGATATGAAAATTAAACCAAAACCTAATAAAATAGATAAAGGAGATAGTCTGGCCCGTGGATCGGTCGATCCCAATAAGGATTGATCGATCCCTACCTTCCTCGGCCCAACTTCTACATATCCTTCATTTGCTCGCCAGATTGACTTGTCTTTAGTAAAACGGGAATAACTCTTGAACCATTAATTAGAATGACATGACACTAGTACCAAATGAAAGCTAACTCAAAGGAATATCTTGTATCCAAAATTAATCATAATCTGATATTGGAAAGACCTCCAAATAATGTCAAACTTCTGATGATTCTACATGATTATGCATCTCTATCCACGTTTTTATCTCAAAAACACCATGTTTTTCTCCAAAGCAACCTAAAACATATAAAGACTCGATAGAGGACTCAAAGAATCTAAAAAACACTTTGAATCGATAAAAGACTCATTAAAGATATGAAATCAAAGGTTAAAAATCCTTAAAACAATGACATAACAATGGTTATATGTGGGGAACAATTCCAAAGTTGCAGTATTGGGTATCGGCACTTGCCAGCTACATATACGTTGTTGGAGGACTCTTATTGATGTGTACATTAGTACTATTTACCAAGGGGAGCTAACCAAATCAGCAATTTCACACACCATTTCATGCGAAATAAGCCTACTAGGAGGATTTTTGTACAAATCAAGTTCTATCAAGTAAATGACCTAGGATTGGATATTCCCCATGAAATCAATCCTAGGAAGACTAATGGTTCAGGTGGAATCATTAACCAACAAGCCAAACTGCCAAACCAATGTGGAAGCTTATCTGGACTTGTTCACAAGAAAGGTGAGCTGCCTAATGGACGTTCTATTTAACCAATGGACATTGGCTTCATTTTTCATAAGCACACCATATATTCTAAGGAAAATTTGGGAGCGTTCACACCTATGTTCCCACTCAAAAAATTCTTTACCAATAAGAGGAGTGCATCAAGTGTGATGAGGACATCAAAACCAAACCAGCTGGAGCCAAGCCACCCAATGACAAGATATGTTATATCGGAGATGGGGAACTAAGAAGAGCATGTTCCAAAACTCGAAACACTCGAGCACATGAGTTCCTATTGATTATTCATAAAGTAACAATATATTTAATGGAGATTCATCGTGGAAAAATGGTCTTGGATCGGATTAAATCAAGAGAGCGTGTTACCACCAGCTGCTTGACTCTGCCACTATCCATTGCTCACTCTTGGTTATGTGCCTATCTCAAAGTGGTATCAGAGCACCATTATGAAAGTTTGGTATTATATTTCTCGTTTATTTCTTGTCATATGCTTGATATTCTCACCCAGATTGTGATGATTTGAGTGTTAAGTGTGTCAAATTGATTTTTGAATTATATGTGAAAATGTGATGGACAACAAGATGGATGTGTTTCTTCAAGGACTTCAACAAAAGCAAAACAGAGCACAACAAAGGAGGAAACGAGAGTTTAATCCCAAGCCGCAAGACAACACACTAAGATCAACACGGAATAGCTACTAAAAACCTCTCATGCCCCAAATCTATATTTTATTATGATTATCAACTGGCTAATGAACTTCAACTATATACATTTACAGAAAAAAGAAACTATCTAGAGTTGGAAAGAAACATAGACGAGTGGTTTCACTACAACCGCATCTTGAAAGATTAGAGATTAGCTTATGCAATTGGCCAACTCACTGGAGACGTTTATAAATGGTGGTTGCAATAAAAAGATGATCGTTGGTTCTATAAGGAGCCAACTATCACCACATGGAGAGATCTTAAGGAACAGTTGAGGAATAAGTATGCACCAAAGGGTTTAGTACCAAAAGAAGCTTACAACCCTCAGCCAAAGAAAGTATCCAAGAATGTCCTATATAAGAAAATGGAGACTAAGTCAACAGCTCAAGCAAAGAAAACCACTAAACAAGTTGTAGTTCAAAAGCAAAGCCTAAATCCATCACTTGAATCAAGCGGTGAACCAAAGCAATGTCATACTATGGAGTATGACAATAACAAAGCTAAATAAAGCAAAAGAACATAATCAAATTTCTGTGTTAACCACTTTACAAGCTTTCCGAGATAACATATATGAGCAAACTAACTATAAAAACCGTGTGGTGACTAAACTGTATCCAAAACCAGCTGATTGTGTTTCAAAATAACCATCTTCAAAGCTGAAATATCACAAAATATCTTATGTGGTACTCAGGTGAGTTTAGCTTGCGAGCTTATTCGATATTGGAATAATTTCACATTCACTTTTAGCTTCAAAAAACTTGTTTTGAATGTGGAAATTTCTGGTATAAATCAGTTGATTTTGTCCTTCAGATCTAAGGAAGATACATGTACCTTAAATGTGTGCAATGGCCTAGTAGGAACCACATCAACAAAGAGCTTTAAATAGATCAAACGGAGAAAGTAACAAGGTGCAATGACATGCCATCAAGCTCAGAGCTCATGACATGTTTTCCAGCCAATTAAGAAAGTGAGGATATCACCAACAGCATCTTGTAAAAAAAAGAGCCACTAGATTTACCAAAACAAGTTCAAATATGAGAATCACCTAAAGAAGACACATGCAATATGAGCTTTCACTCAAGTTGAAGCAGTTCTGGTCCACAATCAATTACCTAGTTGAATGCATCATGATGATCAAGGAGAAACAACCATATATTCCACCACTAATTAAAACCCGAGGTAACTATCTAGACTCGCAAAAATGAATGAAAGCTAACTTGCTTTCTCTTGGTGTAAAATGTACAATTTTGAGTTCAAAACCATTTCAAGGGAGAGGGTATGGTGCAACAATCCCAACCAGCCACCCCATGAGAAAACTAACCCAACTGTCACATATGTCAAAGCGGTTAACACGGAGCAATATGGAGAATACATGCCGAAATAGAGTTCTGATCAAGCGCAAGGCCTAGGATTGGTTAATCATCAGCAAATCAACCCTTAAAGACTAATGATCAAGAAGTATTTACCCATCATCGGAGTCAATCAAGAGATCACAATGAACAACTTTTCATAGACGTTGATTTGCAAGCAAAGCTACCCATTGAAGAAACTATCCTTTTCCATCATCAATATGTATCTCAAAGCCACATTTCGAGACCATGAGACTATCTAGAATGTTCAATACACATGATTTGGATCACTTCACTTCACATGTTTCCCATGGAGCCTAAAATGGACATTTTCTCATTTGGTTATTAAAAACTTGGAAGTTTACAAGGGAAGCTAACTCTAAAATATATACTTTGACTAATCTATTTTTACTGGTCATTTGTGGTCAATATTCTCGTCCACACTTGCACACTCTTCATTTTAACACTTAAGATTGGTTGGTGGATATCCAATAAGTTTATCTTGGGATTAAGTGCATCACACATTTTTGAAGTTGTTGCCTTTGTGAATATATTTTCAAGTTGATTAGAGCTCTTCACATAAATGGGAGAGATAATACATGTTTGGACCTTTTCTGGAATGTAGTGGCAACCCACGTCAATATGTTTGGTTTGCTCATAAAACACTGAGTTAGATGCAATGTGTATTGCAGTCTGGTTATCACAATGCAGAATTATTGGTTCATATGAATTAACTCCAAGATCTTTAAGAAGACACTTTAGCTTTACCAATTCTCCAGTAATGTTTGCCATTGCATTATACTCAGCTTGAGCACTTGATCTTGAGATTAATTTATGTTTTTTGCTCTTCTAAGTAACCAAGTTTCCTCCAAAAATGTGCAATAACATGTGGTAGATTTTCTGTCAATCCGCTCACCTGTCCAATATGCATCACAATACCCAACTATCTATGTGTTATTATTGTGACCCATCCATATTCGTTTACCTTGCGTACCTTTCAAGTACCTTATGATTCTCTCAACCATTTCCTAGTTGTGATTAGTGAGAGCTTGCATGTGCTGTGTTGGCTTGCTTGATTCACAACCTAACAAATATCTGGTTTAGTAATGGTAAAGTATATCATTTTCCCATAATTCTATGATACTACTTAGTATCCACAAGTGGATCCCCCTCATGAACATCCTTGTAGCTATCTTCAATGGGCATATTTGCAGGCTTTTAACCTAGTTTTCCAGTCTCAGATAGCATATCCAATGTATACTTCTCTAAGAAAGGAACAAAGCATCACCAAACTTGCACACTTCAATTCCAAGGAAATACTTCAGTTCTCCCAAATCTTTTTAATGTCAAAAGAGGATCTGAGGATGTATTTTTTCATTTAAACACCTACAACATTATCACTAATAATGATATTATCATCCACATATATAAGCACGACAACAATACCCTTATCCCCCTGAGTCGTGACAATGTATGATCAGCCTCTGACCTATGAAACCCATTTTCAAGGAGACAACTACTCAGCCATTGGTACCATGCTATTGAAGACTGTTTAAGATCATAGATAGATTTCTTGAATTTTCACACTTTGCTACAATTGGTTGTATCATGAAAACCCTAAGAAGGCACCATGTAGATTTTTTCTTCCAAGTCTCCTTGGAGAAAAGTATTTTTGGTTTCCATCTACCATAGATCCCATGAGAGGTTGGTGCAATAAAGAGAACAACAAGTACTGAGTGAAGCATTTTCTTAATGTATCCCTTGGCAACAGATTCAAGTTGATAGGCGTTGTCGTTGATCATCCGTATTATCTTGAATAGTCCATCAATTCTCGGCATGAACTTGGATTTTCTTTTAGCCGAAAAACTTTTTTTCTCAAGTGAACCAATACTTGGTCTCCAACTTCAAAGATCACTCTATGTTTTCCTTTGTTGGCTTGTGGAACAAGGTACCCTCCATATCCAAACATCGCAAAGTATGGCTTAAGATATTGTGGATTGCTTTCTTCAGCTCTGATTTACTAAAAATGATGTGAAGAGGCTCCCTTTGTTTTCCCTTGATTAGTAGAATTTTCCTCACTATTATCCATTCCAGTTCTAGCCCATAGGATTGTGATCCGTTCTCTTGAGATTTTGATGATGATCAGTTTTCTTTCTCCTTTGTCACTTATATTGTAAATAACAGATTTCACCATCACCGCTAAGATACCCATAGGAATTTCCTGCTTCTTGACATCTATTATCTTCTTCTTGACGTATTCGTCTTTCCCAGTTTTGAACTTGTCAATTTTAACAATTTTTCTTCGTGAGAGAAACTCAAACTCCTTGATTTTTGTTGGATCAAAAGATGACTCCACAAGCATCTCACCAAAGGAGTTAAACACAAATTAGATCCTTGATATAGCGTAAAACACCTTTATGGCCATGCATACTAGAAAATATATCTTCAATGCATAGAGAATGAACCGTTCTAAGAGAAACAACAGCAAAATATTTCCCTTCATCACTAGATGATAATACCAACTTTTGCACAATCCTTATTTCACTGTGTTGGAGGTCTAAACTGTGATTAATCCCTGCTTTGTAGCTCCATATCTGATCTAAACGAAATATAATCGTTCCTTTGAAGTCTTGTTCACCACAATAGAATTCTCTTTGTTGTATCTAGGATGAACTTTGATAACATCAATTGTGTTTAGGTCGTTGAATAGCACTTCTTCTTGAAAACATTCCGACGCCATTGTCTTGAAAAGAGGCTTATGGGTATAGAACAACTGTCTGACTCCCCATGTTGTGTTACACTTTTTTCTTTCTTAATGCCGATCAGCTCAAGAATTCTTTGGTCAAGAAATTGCTTCATTTTGTAGAGGTCTTCCACCACAAAACGAGATCAAATTAGTCTATTAACGTGAGGAAAAATCCATACCATATTTTCATCTTTATCTTGCTTGATAAAACATTACAGAAAACTTTGTCTTCGTACTTGCCGATGACAATGGGCACAACCACCTGATGTTATATAGCCGTTATCGTTAATCTAGCCACCTGATGTTAGAAGAAGATAACCTTCATCTAGCTGTTATCATTAATCCATTGGCGATCATAAGGTTTTAGATGCTTCTTAACGTGTAGTCAAAGCTTCTCAACCATAAAGTTACTTGCCACATTGGTGCAACTCCCACCATCGATGATTAGACTACAAACTTTTCCATGCATGTGACATCACATGTGAAACATGTTGTCTCGTTGCTCTTACTCCATGGTCTTGGAATGAATGGTCAATGCTCTCCATGATACTAGTAATTCTCTTGTAGCCAGTAGCTTTTCATTTTTTTCTTGTGATATAGGAGAATCCAGTTGCTCATCCTCGGACTCGATGTCACTATTTTCAAGAAGAACCATGACTCTTTTGTTTAAAAATTCTTTGGCATAATGCCCCTTTCCTTGGCATTTATAACATCTAATATTTGCTCGTCTTGCTCACAGCCTTGTTTCCCTCATTTTTTGAGATTGTGGTTTTGCTTCCGCCTTTGTTCAAGAAGAGTAATGCTTCCTAGCACAAGACACAGAATAAGACCACTTAGATTATAATAGCATTCACGTGGAACAAAAGGTTAGGTGTCTCCGAGAAACTTAGATTTTTCCTCTCACAGATAACTAGGCCGGGATGAACTTCCATTCCCATAGCTCGTTCGTAAAGTTCTCTTCCTTTTAAGCTGCTGTTCTACTAGGATTGCTTTGTATAGCATCTCCTCTAGGTCTATGTAGTGTTGCATCTCTAGCCCATCTTGGATATCTCGGCTAAATGCTCCAAGAAACCTAGACATTATGGCTTCCATTTCTTCATGAATATTGGTTCAGATCACTAGGATCTCCATGTCTTGATAATACTCTTCTATGGTGCAATTTCCTTGAGTAAGCCTCTTAAGCTTATGGTGTAACTCTTGGTGGTAATGGCTCAATATGAGCCGCTTCCTCATAATTTTTTTCATCTTGGTACATGATTCCACCGAATACTCTCTGGTGCGTCTTCGTGAAGTAACTAATTGATCCCACCAACTCAACGGGTAATCATAAAACTCCGTGGATGCCACTCTTACTCGGTTGATCTCTGTGTTTTACAATCAAACACTAGCTCGATTTTCTTTTCCCATTCCAAGTAGGCATTTGAATCATTCTTGTCGTGAAATGCGGGAATCCTTAACTTGACTCCTTCAAAACAGTCTTGTGGTTGGACTCTTTCTTCTCGGATGCGTCTTTTTCTTTGACTACCTTGAGACGCACTACTATCTGAAAATGATTTCTAGATGATTTTAAAAATTAATCTAATACATTTTCAAGCAGAATAAATCGATTCAAAATAGAATACAATTCGAAAAAATGGAACTAAATCAATCTGATCAAAATCAATTCAAAAAACGATAAGAACAAGTTTGAATCGATTGAATCACTCAACTTCTAAATGGCTCTGATACCACTTGATGCAATCTCAGCCACGCCTCAATGTGATAATAGATTCTTGATAGTGACTTGAAGAAATCTTCCCACAAAATGTCACTTAGAGGTTGAGAAAAGAGGATAATCGTTGGCGATGAATCGAAGAATAGACAAGGTAAGGTGATGGATTGATAGACGCCACAAAGGGATGCGGAATAACCCTTTGATAAGTCGTGTGATCCTTTAGTTTCACACCAAAGATATCGGTTGTAATGGATATACGCACCAACACATTTGAATCAACTTTAGAAAGAGATGTTTGATAAAAAATATTGATTGAGTTTCTTCTTCACACTTACACTAAATATAAATAAGAGAAATAGATAGATTTCAAGACAAACATGACTAGTCTGGAGAACCATTAAACAAAACTCACAACTAACAACATTAAAACATAAGTTTGAACAAGTTTGAAAATAATAAAGAGGCTTCTCTTGCCGTATGAAGAGAAGAAGATAATAGGCTTTGGTCGCTTGAAGATTAATGAGATAAAGGCCTTTGGGCTTCTTAAGCTAACAATTGGTATTGGTGGAGTGGATCCCTTGACTCATTAAAAACCTTATCAAGAAAACCCATTGGGATAAAACTTGACAAGCGAAAAAAGTACAAAGAATACACTTTTCCCATTGTTAAACTTACCCGGCTTGTATCAAAACCAAAGTGGTTTGATAAGCCTTGATGTCTTGATCATGTTGGCTCCATATATCGTGAAGAAGTCCTACGATTGATTCTTTGAAAAAATTGGTCTTTGAACGGGTCATAGGACCTGTTCCCATTGCTAGAATCTCCTGAGCTTCATGCTTTTCCTTTGATCCAATAAGCTCCGGTTCAAGCTGCTCCTCGTGTTCAATCTCCATTCCTTGTTTCATGCTCCTTGTGTTTCCTAGGATCATATCACAAATTCTGGACTCTTCATCCGCATTTGAAGCCAATGAAGCCAAGATGAATGGGTCAGACATCTGGTGGTCCTGTTTGATATGCTACAGCTGGTGATGATGATGTGGTGAGAAAGTTTGATGTGGATGCTCTTATCAAAAGCATTGCAAAGCTTACTGAATATGGTAATAGTTTTTTTTGCCTCCAAATCTCATATGCCTATTATTAAATATTCAGGTGCTTCTCAAAACATGATTAGTGATCCAAAGCTTCTTTCCAATGTTAAAACTCATATTGGGAAGGTTACTATTGAAAATGGAAAAGACATTTCGATTAGGGGAATTAGAGATTTAAACAACTCAATAGCTCTATTTATGCTTGAATTTACCTCTAACTTGCTGAGTTCAAAAGACTAGTAAGGACCTTGGTTGTTTGGTTGTCTATAGTGCTGATGTTGTAAGGTTTCAGGACATTAAGTCAGGGAAGACCATTGGAGAAGGTTGTGCAAAGAATGGTCTCTATGTTTTGGATAATACTCAATCAGTTGATGCCACTCATTCTGCTTTAAGGTCCTATCATACTAGCTCTTTTTGGCATGCTCGGCTTGGTCACCCTCACTCCAAGGGTCACCAACTCATTTTTCTGAACCTGACTCACTGTCATCAAGAATGTGATGCTTGTATTCTAGGAAGCATTGTAGAACTGTATTTCCAAAATCTTCTACTGTTTATGATGACTACTTTGATATGGTTCACTCTGATATATGGATAACACCTTGTGCTTTTCATGATCAATATAAGTATTTTGTTTCCTTCATTGATGAAACGTCCAAATACATCTGGGTTACTGATGTAAGCATCAGGGATACCACCCACGAAACCAAAGCTATAAAAACTTTGGAGGTTATAGGAGGGCCTATGACTCGATCTCGCATATGGAAACTTAGAAATAAATTTAACTTAGCTGTGGATACATTGCTTAATACCATGGAACCTTCTCCGGAATCCTACGCGTCAGCCCCGAGTTGTTGTCGGGCCGTGAAGCCCATACAACGGGGATCCAAGCAAACCACTCGTACACAGTACTAGAGAGGTAATATTATTTGGCAAAACACATCTTTTAATGATGATGCTCAAAATAATTTTGCAGGAACCCGATCAAAATCACTAATAGCATGTACAACTATAGCCGGAGCCGCTATTGAGAGTCTTCAAGCCAAGAACACGTACAACCTGGCATGTACACCTCTTTGTAGGTGGCGACAACAACTCAGCTACTTCTAGTTGATTTAGAGTCTTAGAGTATTAGTGAGTCGACATCAAAGCCTCCAACTTGTGGAGAAGGCCTCGCTTGTGCGTACAACACAAGTATACGTTTCTGTTTTTCCATTTTCTTTTATTTGTCATTTTTATGTATTACGAGTCGAAAGCCCTAGAAGGTACCAGCTGATGGCCTATTTAATAAAGTCTCATTGTAGCTTTGTATTCACGTTTTAATCTATAAGTAAAATAATGCATTTCTTTCAAAACCCGTCTCGCCGCCGAGAAAATCCTACTCACTCCTTTCTCCTTCGTGTGGATTCCCCTTAGGATAGGATTACTTGATGTATCAAAGAGACTTCCATAGTATTTTTGGTGCTACCAATCCATCCATCCATCATACATCGAATGACCAAAAGAGAGCAAAGACCAGTTTGTTGATTCCCCATTCATATCATCCAAGGCTCCTGCCGAGTCTTTACCCGGCTATCACCGAGTCCTTATCTGGCTCTCGTCTGAGTGTTATATCATATGGTATCAGAGTTTAAACGCTCATAACATTAGGTTATCTTAATCCTTTTTGAATTTTTTTAATTCTATTTCTGTTGTTATTTCCATTCCTTCAAGAAAACCCCAAATAAAAATTTTGTACTCTTTGTCGTCTATTTAGTGCTTCAATTTTATAAAATAAAAAAAATTATAAAATTTTTTTGGCTTTTTTTTAGCTTCTCAAAACTCCATAAAAACCATTAAAATTGTCGCTTTTAATTTAGAAATTTTTTTTGATAATTTTCATTTATCACAACTTAAACCTTCAAATTTTGTTCTTCTTTTGATTTGTGTATTGCCTGAAAGAATTTTGACTACTTGTTGGAATTCTCTTACAAGGTACCATCTTCATGGCTGAAAAGGTCAATCTAGAAGTTGCTAGAGCTGAAGTATTATATGTGCTATTCAAGCCCAACTCCAAACAATTGGAAACCGGATGGATAGGCTAGAACAACCTCCGAGGAGAGAACATATCCGGAACCTGCCTAATGAACCAGCTCTGGAGAATCAGTATCAAGCACCTCAAGATGTGAGGGGATATCCTAATCATAGGGTAAGAGAGTGTCTTGAAGAGCCATGACAAGCTAACGTCAATCCCAAACTTACAACCCCGACTTTTGCCGGAAAAGTTAAGTACATCTTTGAATTATTTGGTTACTTGGATCACAAGAAAGTGAGTTTTGCTGCTGCTCAACTTAAAGAAAATGCCCTTGATTGGTGGGATAGAGATGTGGCTGATTGGAGGAGACTTAGGTATGGACAGATTACTAACTGGGAAGATATGAAGTACACTCTCCGGAAACGATATGTACCACCATACTACCACAAGGAGTTACAATAGAAATTCAGGAAATTGGTGCAAGAAAATAAGTCAATTTACAAAACAAAAGAGGTTTCCTTTCTAATGACAACTGCCTCTTTCTGTTGCGAGGGCCTTGCACATTTTGAAGAATTTGAAGGCTACAAGAATCGCTTAGAGACCAAGGAGTCCGAAGAGAACCTTATGGAGTAATTGTTTGACGGCCTCAATGACCGTATTGGGAGAAAAGTAGAGAGGCGGACTTATTAGGAGCTCCAAGAGCTTTTGCATTTGGCAATGCAAGCAGAACAATACATCAAGTGAAAGGTGGCTGCCACTACTCACTCCAAGCCATGGGTTCCAAGTAATGCTCGAATCAATAACAAAGGGAAAGCGGTGGATATCCACTCAGAACCAGAACCTGGGAGATTCCCAAATACTTCTCAGACTCGATACATTACATGTTTTAAGTGTCAGGGACTAGGTTACATTGCAAGAGAATGCCCTAACCAACGGGTGATATTCCTCACAGCAGACGGGGGATACGAGTCTCAAGAGGAACAAGAGACAATGTCACTGGTCATGAAGAAGGTATTGAGTATCTTAATGTGGGAGAACTCTTAGTCACAAGGAGAGTTTTAAGTACCATGGTCAACGCGGAGGAGATAACTCAAAGAGAAAATATCTTTTATACTCGTTGTACCGTGAACAACAAGGTTTGTAGTCTTATCATAGATGGAAGCTCATTTACTAATGTGGAGAGCAAGGTTGTGGTTGACAAGCATAGAATTCCAAAGATAAAGCATCCTAGACCATACAAGCTTTGTTGGTTGAATGATATTGTGGAGTTGAGGATTGCGGAGCAAGTAACTGTACCCTTTAGTGTGGGAAGGTATCATGATCAATTTCTTTGTGATGTGGTGCTGATGCAAGCTAGGCATCTGTTGTTGGGAAAACCATGGTAGTTCGATGGAGAAGTCATGCATGATGGACACACCAACCAGTATTCATTCACTCACGACATGCGTAAGTACAGTTTAGCTCCAACTACTCCAATTGAAGTACACGAGCTCAAGTCAAAATGAACAAGGACGCTCAGGTAAGTAAAACTAGTCTCATTGTGTCATCAAATGTTGTTACTAAGTGTTTGAAATCAAAATACCCAATGTTACTTATGACCTTCAAGGAAAGCATGTTTTCAGGTTTAGAGTGCTTAGAAGTTCCAACCGAGGTGACCAACCTTCTTAAGCATTTTGAAGACGTCTTTCCTGAGGACATACCACAGGGTTACCTCCCATAAGAGGAATTAAGCATCGTATTAACCTAGTTCCATGATCCGAATTAATGAATAGGCCAGCCTATAGGATGAACCCGGAAGAAGCTAGAGAATTAAAAAGCCAAGTTAAAGACCTTACCTCGGGAGAGTCTTACTCCGTGTGTAGTGCCAATCCTATTGGTACCCAAGAAAGATGGGATATGGAGGATGTGCGTGGACTGCCAAGCAATAAACAACATTACAATCAAATACCAACATCCGAATCGTCTGCTCAATGACATGTTGGATGAATTTAGCAGGGCCACCATTATCTCTAAAGTGGTCTTAAAGAGTTGATATCATCAGGTACGTATGAGAGAAGAAGATGAGTGAAAGACCGCGTTCAAGACCAAACAAGGCCTCTATGAGTGGGTTGTAATGCCGTTTGGTCTTATAAACGCTCTCAGCACCTTCATGAGGCTTATAAACCATGTTCTAAGGGCCTACATCAGTAAGTTTGTTGTGGTTTAATTTGACGATATACTTGTTTATAGCACTTGTTTAACGGATCACTTTAAGTACCTTGAGCAAGTACTAGAGACTCTTCGTCAAGAAGGTCTTTATGTCAATATCAAGAAGTGCAAATTTTGCACTGATCAAAATAGTTTTCCTACGTTTTGTTGTAAGTTCTCAAGACCTGCAGGTTTATCAAGAGAAGATTAAAGCTATTGAGGAGTGGCTAACCCCAACTACCATCGGACATGTCTAGAGTTTCCATGGGTTAGCTAGCTATAGCTGCACCCCTAACTTCCATAATCAAGAAATACATTGTCTTTACATGTGGAGCAATGCAAGAATAAGCTTTTAGGAAGCTTCAAGAGAGCCTCACCAAAGCCCCAGTCTTGGCGATACCAGATTTTGACAAAACTTTTGAAGTGGAGTGTGATGCGTCGGGTGTGGACATTGGAGCTGTCTTGACACAAGACAAGAAACATGTTGCATACTTCAGTGAAAAGTTAAATGGAGCCACACTTAACTATCCAACTTATGAAAAGGAACTCTATGCGTTGGTGAGATCCTTAGAGGTTTGGGAACATTACTTGCTGGCTAAGGAATTCGTAATCCATACGGACCATGAGACATTGAAGCATTTACAAGAAAGGAAAGGACAATGTAGACATGCAAGGTAGTTAGAGTTCGTGGAAAAATTTGTCTATGTCATCAAGTACAAGAAAGGCAAGGACAATGTAGTCGCAGATGCCTTATCAAGACATCATGCCCTTATCACTATTATGGATACAAAATTTCTAGGGTTTGAATACATTAAAATCACCTACTGGAAAGATCCAGACTTTGGAGCTATTTATAGAGAGTGTGACAAAGGGTCATTCGGTCCTTACTATAAACAAGATGAGTACTTATTCCGAGAAAGGAGAATGTGCATTTTGCAAGGATCATTGAGGGAACTTATCACTCGAGAGGCTTATGAATGAGGGCTTATGGGACACTTTGTAGTAGATAAGATGTTAGTTGTGGTGGTTGTGAATTTCTTTTGGCCACATATGAAAAGAGCTGAAGAACGGTTCTACTCCAAGTGCATTACTTGTCTCAATGCCAAGTCAAGAACACACCCCCACGGTTTGTATATGCGTTTAACTATTCCGAACGCTATATATGGATTTTTTTTAGGACTACCAAAGATTCAAAACAAGGACTTTATCTTTGTTTTTGTGGACAGTTTCTCAAAAATGACGCATTTCATATAGTGCAACAAAATCAGCGGTGCAACACAAACGGCTGACATGTTATTTAAGGAAGTGGTGTGTCTACATAGAGTGCCTGATAGAGACACTAAATGGAGTGTCGGATAGAGACACCAAATTCATGAGCCACTTTTGGAATACTTTGTGGAGGAAGCTCGGAACCAAGCTCTTGTTCTCCACCACTTGCCATCCCCAATCAAATTGCCAAACTGAAATTGTAAACTGTAGTCTATCAACTTTGCTTAGAGCTACGGCCGGTAAGAATTTGAGGAATTTGCTTAACTATTTACTTTTCATTGAGTTTGCTTATAATCGTGCTATTCATTCGGCTTCTAAGTTTTGTCCCTTTGAGGTTGTTTATGGCTTCAAACCGCTGACCCCTTTAGACCTATCACCACTACCACCAGGATCACACCATGATCAAGATGGAAACCGAAATGTTGAGCTTGTGAAGACTTTGCATCGGATGGGTTTGGCTAACTTGGAAAAGAAGACCGAGCAATACAAGAAACGAGTAGACAAAAACCACAAGGAAGTGATCTTCCAACCAGGCTAATGGGTTTGGCTACACCTAAGGCCTGAGAGGTTTCGAGACAAGAGGAGTTCTAACCTAGCACCGAGGGGAGATTCCTTTTAAAATAATGGAGCGCATCGACGACAACGCCTACCATTTATAAATACCAGGTGAGTTAGCTATATCTAAAACCTTCAATGTGGCTAACTTGCTTCCCTTTGATGCAAGTGAATATGTTTTGAGGTTAGAACCTTATCAAGAGGGAGACGATGATGTAAGCATCGTGGATACCACTAAGGAGACCACCAAGGAGACCACTGAGGAAACCAAAGCTATAAAATCTCCTGAGGTTCTAGGAGGGCCTATGAATCGATCTCGCATCAAAAACTTAGCTTTGGAGACATTGCTTAATACCATGGAACCTTCTCCCGAATCTTACGCGTCAGCACCATCATCACCAGGCCGTGAAGCCCATACAACAGGGATCCGAGCAAACCGCTCGTACACAACACTAAGGAGGTAATATTCCTCGGCAAATCACTATTTTTAATGCTAATGCTCAAGAGACTTTTGCACGAGCCCGATCAGAATCACCAATAGCATGTAAAACTCTAGCTAGAACCGATATTGAGAGTCTTCAAGCCAAGAACACATACAACTCGGCTCCTGAGGATACCAGCTTTGAGAAACACTCGAAAACTAACCAGCTATAAGCTAACCTCCAAGACAAATTATATCAACACCGAGCTGGATTGGAAGATGACAACTTAAATCGTCACCTTGCGTACCATGAGACGTATGATGAACCAGGTCAGCATACTTCCTCGAATAAATTGGCTCTAATCAGATTTCCTCGTTAATTACCAAAGGAGGAGACTTTCATCAAAGAAGGCCTTATATCTCCCGAGCTGGAATCGACGATGACATCTCACACCGCCTCAGTGCGTACCGTGATCAGAAGATAAGACATGTAAGTACATTTCCTCGGATGAACTTGTTCCAATGGCTGTAAGAATTCATATTCATTCGGAAACCACTATTGGAGAAGACCTTTACCGAGCAAAAACATACGTCTCCCAAGTTTGATCGAGAGATGGACGAATAGAGCACTCCGTGCGCCAAGCGATCCCGAGTCAAGAACCAAGCAAAGACTAGAGCATCAAGCCTCAATAGTAACTTTAACAGAAAGTCAAACAAGCTGGAATGATCTCAGGAGATAAATTGCATGAACAAGACATGTTGATGCCACCATGGCCCCTCCTATGACCAACTAATGTAAGTTCTATTTTTGTTATCAAACTCTTTGTAGGCGATGACAACTAAGCTACTTCTAGTTGATTTAGAGTCTTAGAATCCTAGTGAGTCAAGATCAAAGCCTCCAAATTGTAGAGAAGGTCTCGCTTGCGCGTACAATACAAGTTTCCATTTCTATTTTTCTATTTTATTTTATTTATCATTTTTATGTATTACGAGTCAAAAGACCTAGTAAACACCAGATGATGGACTATTAAATAAATTCCCACTACAGCTTTGTATTCACGTTTTAACCTATCAATAAAATAACGCAGTTCTTTCAAAATCCTTTTCGCCGCCGAGAAAACCCTAGTCACTCCTTGCTCCTTTATGTGGATTCCTTTTAGGACAAGAGTACTTGTTATAACAAAGAGCCTTTTATACTCTTTGTGGTGCTATCGATCCATCCATCCATCATACATTGAATCGACGAAAGAGAGCGAAGGCCAGTTCGTTGATTCCCCATCCGTATCATCCAAGGCTTCCGCCGAGTCTTTACCCGGCTATCACTAAGTCCTTATCTGGCTCTCATCCGAGTCTTATATTAGTTACTCTTATGTCATTAAAGATTCATGCTCTTGAGGCTTTTTCTAAATTCTATAACTACATTTCTGCACAGTTTAGGACTAAGATTAAGATCGTGAGAAGTGATAATGGAGGGAAATACATGAGCAGAAAGTTTAAGAGTTGTTGGGAAAACATGGGATTGTGCATCAAAAATATATTTCTTCCCAACTTATAACTCTATATCTTGATTTATTCCAATCCAAGACAATTTTTCCATGATGAATCTCCTTTAAATATATTGTTTCTTTATGAATAATCAACAAGAACTCATGTCCTCGAGTGGTTTGACTTTTAGAACATGCTCCTCTTCGTTCCTCGTCTCTAGTACAACATATCTTGTCATTGGGTGGCTTGGCTCCAGCTGGTTTGGTTTTGATATCCTCATCACACTTGATGCACTCCTCCTATTGGTAAAGGAGTTGTTGAGTGGGAACATAGTTGTGAACGCTCCCAAATAAGACAAGTGTAAATTTAACTTGCTGTTTTGAAACTCCAAATGGTTGGGATGAATGTGGAAAACTTCTTGGGTTAAAAGGAAACCCTCTAATGCACCTAGATGGTCTCCGAGTCGTGGCTTCAGCTGATGTCAAGTTGGGTTCACAAGTTTCCTTATCTTGAACCAAGGATAATTTTCTTTTATAAGTCTCCTTAGAATATATGGTGTGCTTATGAAAATTGAAGCCAAAGTCCATTGGTTGAATAGAACCTCCATTGGGCAGCTCGTCTTTCTTGTGAAGGGGTCCGGATAAGCCTCCACATCGGTTTGGAAGTTAGGCTTGTTGGTTAATGTTTCCACCTGAACCATTAGTCTTCTTAGGATTGATGTCATGGGTAATAGGCCATTTACTTGATCTGAACTTGATTTGTACAAAAATCCTCCTAATAGGCTTGTTTCGCAGGGAATGGTGTGTGAAATTGCTGGTCTGGTTAGCCCCCTTGGTGAATAGTTATAATGTCCACATCAATAAGAGTCCTCCCACAATGCAGATGTAGCTGGGAAGTGCTGATACCTAGTACTGCAACTTAGGAGTTGTTCCCCACATACAACCATTGTTATGGCATTGTTGTAAGGGGTTTTAACCTTTGATTCCATATCTTTAGTGAGTTTTTTATCTATTCAAAGTGTTTATTTAGATTCTTTGAGTCCTCTATCGAGTCTTTACATGTTTTAGGTTGCTTTGGAGGAAAACGTGATGTTTTGAGATAAAAACGTGGATTGAGAGATGCATAATCATGCGGCAGCATCAGAAGTTTGACATTATTTGGAGATCTTTCTAAAATACGATTATAATTAATTTTGATCAAAAGATATCCCTTTGAGTTAGCTTTCATTTGGCACTGGTTTCATGTCATTCTAGTTCATGGTTCAAGAGTTATTCCTATTTTACTGAATACAAGTCAATATGGCGACCAAATGAAGTAGATGCAGAAGTTGGGCCGAGGAAGGTAGGGATCGATCGATTCTCATTGTGATCGACCAATCCATGGGTCAGACTGTTTCCTTTTTCTATTTTTATTAGGTTTTGGATTATTTTCATATAAATAGGGTTGCTCGACCACAGAGTAGTACCACCTTTTCTTTTTACAGTGTTTGCTTATTGTTTTCATAGCGAAAGGAGAAAAATCTCATTTCTTGTAGAAATGCTTTCGGAACACTGCTAACGTTCTTTTGAAATTTATGCAATCTTTGAATTTTTTTTGATGATTTCATTTATGTCAGAGTAATCCACCAGTTGGGTTTAAGATTTGTTCAAAGGGATTCAATGATTGATTAAGTAATTTATATATTAGGGATTTATATTCTGATTCTTCAAATTTTGGGGGGTGTATTGAAATAAGTATTTGGAGAGATTTGATTTAAAATTACAAATCATGTGTTATTGAAACATGAATTTTAAATTATCTTTTAAAATCCAATGTTATTGGATTAATAATTTTAAAATGTACAATCAAATCCACTGTTATTGAAAACATTGTAAGAATTGGATTTGAAAGTTTTATGTCAGATTTCAAGGCACTTTTTAGATAAAAGTACATAGATCAAAATCCCATGATTTTAGGTGAAATTTTAGAAAATTTACTAACAAAATTTCCAATTCAACAAAATTCAACCAAATGATCTCAAATCTCATTAAAACTCAAATCACATCAAATACTTCATCCAATACCCTTTATGTTCGCAATGCTTATGTTAGGTTGACAAATCGAGCATATGATATGTAGTTTTACTTAACACTGCAAGAGTATGTTAGGTTACCGGAATCAACAATTGATGAGTTGAGTATCCTTAGCCAACGAGATTTGAAGTTAAGTTGTTTAAGTGAACATATCGAACTTGTTTAGATTGTTGGCATGTCTTATAGGGCCCCTTTGCATGTTTAGTGTTATGGAATTCATGGTTAAATAGTTAGCATTACGAGAGTATGTTAGCTTTACAATAGTGATTAAAGTTAACAAATCTCTGTCTAGTTAGATAGTTTATCGATCATTGATATATGTTATATTCTTTGCACCCAGCGTTTCTCTCCATTAAATTTACACTCTTTTATTTTCTGTTTTATTTACTACAATCATTCGATACAACCCATATATTATGTCCTAGCTCTATTGAATCCAACACAGTTCGTAGTGTGACTTTGGTCTCTATAGATTCAACCTAATATAAACTAGTGCGCACATCTGTGCAATTGCAGTGATAGAGAAGGTTTAAAACATGAGACATCAACCATCTTGAACCTTTAGAAATCCAACGATACTCCACAAGTACTTCTCAATTTCTAGCTATGCGGTCTACAATGCACAAAAATGAGATTCTGTAATCATTACACAACAATAAACAAAAGTATAATTGCATATAGAGTTCAAGGATAATATCTTCTTTTCCTCAATGAATTCACGAGCAAAGTTCTAATGCACTATAGTTGTAGTATTTTATTTTTTCTTATCCTTCTTGCCTCCACGCTTGCCAAACTTGGCATATTTGTTTTGCTTCACAAGTTCAAATTGATAGGGAGCCTTCTTTCCTTTGTTACCTGTTTTACACTTCAATCCCAAGCTTGAACTCCCAACCTTGGCCTCAATGAAGGGTTTAGGAGCCTCTAAGTGTTCACCCTCTCACTCAAAATGACATGATATATCCTCAAATATTTTCACATTAACATTATATGTCATCTGAACCTTCATATGATCCCAACTTTCAGGCAACGAGCAGAGAACCGTTTTTATTTGTTGTTCATTAAATATAATCTCTCAAGGAAATATTGGAATTTACGATACCAAATATCATAATTGTCACAATCTAGCTTGTCTCCTCGTTTAAGCTTAGCAATAATGTTCTTACAAGCAACCGACATACATGTTTGAACATTTAGAGACATTAATTTATTTGCATACTTCTAACACACGACACACTATTTTGTAGTGAACGCAAATTAATCCAAATTAACCAAATTTATAATACGAGATTGAGAGCTCACTATGTTCCAAATCATCACCCGTATTACAATCTAATCAAAACAAATTAACTTGTTTTGTGGAAAATTTTAAGTTCTAAACAAATTAGGACTCCCACTAAATCTACGTATTCTATAACATGAATTGACAAATAAAACATATTAGTTTATACAAAAATTATTCTAATTAAGTATTAATTTAATAATATTTAATTTTGTCGAAGTCACAAATTGACTAAACTATTGAGATTCTTAATCTCTCATTGAGAAAAATCTAGAGAAATTTAAATTTTCAAATTTGGACATACCAAATTTGTTTTATTGCAAAAACAAATATGTACTTTCAAGACAAATGAAAAATGGACCCTCATATCTCTATGTGTACTAAGCCAAATCATGTGTTCTATATATCATTGGAAAGATATTTTCAATACCTACACATAGTCACCCAAAATTATGCAATTATAGTATCTCTATAGATAGTTATGAGCAAAACTAAATTCAAATTTTACTCACAGTTTGGCCAAATTCGTGCAACATACTCTGGTTCCTAATATGATATTTTCCAGAAACATTCATGTCAATATGATGCACAATCATGCAAAGTTTCATCTAAATTCATCAAAGAAGCATGTAGTTACCATTTGCAATCATTCTTATCATTAATCGTTTTTTTCAATTTATCACGAATAAGCGAGACAAACATTTATATCCTTTTAATCATGCCATAACTGAATCCAAATGTTCTTATACCAATATTAGACTGCTAAGCGGAAGCGTTTAACCAAACACATACCTCGGCCGGTATAATAACACATAATCAACTGGAAATTGATGCAGGGATATGGATTGACCCTAGACGAAAATCAGTCACTAGTCACCGTTTAAATGCCTTTCTTGGTTCCTCAAAGCTTTCTTTCTATAAAAAGTTAGTTTTGTTCTAAAAAAATTTTGCCTCTCTAAACTTCTCTTCTTAATTTTCTACTTGTATTAATAGTTATTTGTGTTATGTGTTTATGTGTTTTTCTTCTTTTATAGACAAACACAAATATCTTTAAAAAACACGATAAATTTAACCAAAGTTATGAAAATAAATTTATCATAACTATTGGTTAACTAAACCGATTTGATATATTGCATAATCAGTAATGCAAACCGACTATAAACTAATAAAAAGTTCATAATCAATAGAATATTGTTTTCCAACTATTTGGTGAAATTGACCACATGTAATGAGTTGCAATGGATAATAAAAAGTTATTAATCAATAAATCATTGCAATGGATAATGAGTTGGGTAGTTGAATCCAACGTAGATTTACATACGTTGAATAAATTCAACACATCAATTACAAATATCTATTACAAGTATCGCAATTTGAGTGGCTCAGATTTTTATTTAAAAAAAAAAAATAACTAAATTTTGATTGGCTAATGAGATTTTATGTGTTTTTTTATCTACTCTTATCTTTTAAACTCAATTATTTAATAATAAATTAAAATTTTATATTTTAATTTTATACTAAAATTCATCATTTTCAAGCTCTATAAATAGAGACTCGCTTCATTTGATATAGACACTGAAAAAAACATCTTATTTCGTCAAAATGGATCCCAATAATAATATTTTCAATCTCCAAAATTGTGGTAATTACTCTTTCAACTATTCAAATCCCAACAATTATCAATTACAAAATCAACCTCCTAACCAATCCCAACATATACCCAATTATGGGTATCCTCCAAATTTTTTCATACCGTTAGCTATTCCGAATTTTCATCCATACTACAGATCGATGATGTCATATCCATTTCAAGAACACTCTAATTCTTCTACTCCAACCGACAATGAAGTTGTCTCAAATATCAATACAACTCAATTTCCCAAATTTTTGACAGAAATGGCTCTTGGTGGTATGGGCGGTGCTGATGAAGCCACTCCAAATACAGATGATTCAACTCATGTTCGTCGCAAAAAACCCTAAATAGACCACCAAGCAAAATTTGTTGTTATTGAGTGGTTAGATTTAGTATGGAACTGACAGCGTTGTTGGCAGAAACCAAAAAGGTGAGGCATACTGGGAATGATTGGGAGTATTAATTGCATGTACTGGGAATGTAAAAATTGTCCTACGGTGTGGGAATGTCAATTTACTCGGAGAGATAAGGGAACAACGACTATTATTCTTGAAGCAGTTGCATCTCATGATCTATGGATTTGACATGCATTTTTTGGATGTCCATGCACATTGAACGATATAAATGTTCTAGACCGTTCACCAGTGTTCGATGATGTTGAACAAGGAAATACGCCAAGAGTGAACTTCTTCGTGAATCAACGTCCATATGATATGGCGTATTATCTAGCTGAAGGTATATATCTTTTTTATCCAATTTTCGTCAAATCAATAAGACTTCCTCAGAGTGAACCAGATTAGTTATTTGCACAACGTTCAGAAGGATGTCAGAAGGACATTGAACGTGCATTCAGAGTGTTGCAAGCTCGTTTTAAAATTATCCGCGAACCAGCTCTTATGTGGGATATAACTGATTTGGCTATGATCATGAGTTCATGTATCATTGCATAATATGATAGTTGAGGATGAGTGAGATACATATGTTCAACATTGGACCGATTATGATCAATCTGAGGTAAGTGGGTGTAGTACACCACAACTATTCTCGACTGAGGTGCTTCCTGCATTTGCAAATCATGTGCATGATTCAAATAAACATCACAAATTGCAAGCGGATTTAGTCAAACATATATGGGTAAAATTTAGAATGTTTAAAGACTAAAATATTTATCAAAAAAAATTGTAATGTAAAATTTTTATGGTTTGTATGTGTAATATTATAATAATTATGTGTGTTTTAATAAAATTATATGTTTTAATAAAAATGTGGGGTAAGGTATTGAATTTTTTAAAATAAAACTATTGTAGAATGTAAAATAAAAATGAATATTAAATTATAAAACGAATGAGAAAAAAGATAATAGAAATTAAAAAGGAAGATGTTGAATATTGAAAAGATCGTAAATAGTCTTATTGGAAATTTGTTGTAATCTTTCTCTTTAGGTTGTCTGTTCTTCTCGAGATATTTTCTTTATCATCCCCATTTTTATTTTTATAATAAAGTTGAGAAGAAGAAAAAAAAACTGAAACCCCTTTCTTAGCTCTCCCAAAACCCTTAAACAACGAGTGCCGTCGCTACCGGCAACATAAATCTCAACCGAAAATTTTATCTTTCATCAACGATTCCTCCGACTTCATCACCAACACTCATAAATGACTTCAACTAGCGGTACAAAGATCTCAATGTTCGGTGCCAAATCTGGATTTATTATCCCTAAAAACAAATTATCAGGATCATTGATTCCGATATTTCAACGTGCGAAAACCTTGGGAGGTCCCGATACGAACACGAATCTCGGGAAGAGAAAAACTAATTGGGGACCTGATTTAACACAAGATAGTTCAATCAAGAAATGTCGAGTTTTAGCTTATCAGGTAAAGTTAATTGAATCTTTTTCATAGCATTTTTCAAAGATTTTGCAAATTGAGTAAATTAGGTTGGTAACAAATTATCAGGTTTTGCAATTGAAATATTAGGGCGTAACTGTTGATTTACAGGTTTTGCAACTATTATTGGTTTATGTATTTTTAATTGATTTAGAAATTTAAGCAAAATCATGTGGTATTGGATTATTGATTTCGAAATTCTTTTCCAAATCATGTGTTATTCGTTTAATTGACAAATCTTGTGGACAAATTCACAGGATTTGCAATTGAATTTATAGTGTATATACTGTTTACTTAGTTGGTTGAGTATATTGATTGTTGACAAATATATTCGATTTGTACCCGCATAGTGGCGGAATAATGTCTTCTAATGCAATTCTGCAAGTATTTTAATAATACAAAAAGTTGCATAATTCTAAATAAAACTCAGAACGAAGGATTTTGCGATTTGGTTTTAATAAATACAAGTAAAAAAATCCATTATGAAAATAATTAAGTATGTAGTCGAAGCCATAATAGATTCGTTTGATCGTATGGTCAATTAACAGATTTTTGCTATTTAGATGTTAGTGTGTGTACTGTTTATTACTTGGCTGAGTATGTTTGATTTTGAAAAATATGATAGATTCCACTTGTTAGTTCTGATTCTGATGCTAATAGGATAATGGATATAAAGCTTTGACCATTTGGTATTAAACTTCAATTGTGTCTTTGTTTGAATTACTCAAATTGGAGAAAACACTGCCATGTACAATGTGAAATGATATAGTGCGTGTTTGGTGATCATTTTTTGAGCAGAAACGTTTAGATCAAATTGCACAACAAATGGAATCAGGAACTCTTGAAGCCGAGACTAATAGATCATTGGCTTACCAAAGCAACAGTGATGTAAGTGGTTTTTCAGCACGTTTTTTCTTTTTTCTTTTTTCGCATCTTTAGCTATTTTAAGCGTATCTGTTTTCTGTGTGTGTTTATGGATTAAGATTGCTGAACATTTGGAGTTTGAAAAACGCGAAGTAATTGGTATGTTCTGTATAAATTTTCCTCATTCCATCTTTTACATTCGCAATCCCTTGAGTGACATGTAGTTTCTTTACTTCTAGGGAAGATACTCGAGTTGAATCCGAGGTACAAGGCTCCACCTGATTACAAGCCATTGCTAAAAGAAGCTAGATTACCGATCAATGTAAGTTATTACTTCGTGAGAGGTTTAAGCCTTTATCAAATCTTGCATTTGTTTTATCATGTTAAGTATTACTTTAATACCTCAAAGAAGCTAGATAGTCTTGTAGATTTATTTTAGAGATGGAGTCATGCAGTATCTTGACAGAGCATGGAGAAGTTATCACATATAGAAGAAACGGCAAGTGTTTTTTTTAGGCGTATAATAGTAAATAGTGAAATACTAGTATAAACCCTTCAGTGACCTTTATTTATTCTCCCACCATTTTTAGGTATCTCTTGCGGGTTTGATATATCAAGCTGTTATAATCTGTACAACATCTTTTGGATTCTGTTTTCTTAGTCATGTAACAACTCAAGAATTTCTAGGGTGATATCGTATGAACCTGTGCTTTTGCAGGTCAAAGAACATTCTGATTTCAGCTTTCTAAGTCTCATATTAAGTTCCCAAGGTGATACTCAGAAGCAGCTCCAAAAAGTAAGACACCTACAAACTTCATTACTGCTATTCGCAGCTAGCTTCAGTCCCATATCTGCCTTGTGTTGACAAATTGGTTACGATTCAATCTGACTCTGTATACAAGCTAAGTACTTTCATTATGGGAACAGGAGACTGGAGCCAAAGTACAAATTTTTGGTACTAAAACAGGAGGAGAGAAGGTAATAGTTGGAATAAACCATCATTGAGATAACCATAATAGACTCACGATTGTTGCTCTTGCTTGTCCTTGAAAATTCTCAGTATTCTTATTGCTAGTGTATAAATCAGAGTTTTCATCATATGTGCAGGTTGAACTCTCTCCTTCAGATGAAAATGAGATCCATACGTCGTGGGAAGAGTTATATTTTCAAATGTCATCTGACACTTACGAGAAAGTGGATGCAGCTATTGCTGTAATTGAGCTACTTATCTCTTCAGTGTCTGTGAGTTCCTAAATGTTCGATAAAAGAGAGTTAGAAGTATGATATAGCATCTTTTATTTAAAGTTTCGATTTTTCATTTGATTCTCAGATTATACTATTTCCCTTGTAGGGAAATACAGGAGCTGGTGCTGCTCCCCATTTTTCCAGATCTGAAGACATTTCTACTATTCCTGGCAACAGCAACGTGACTGCTACAGACCCCTCTGCTTCAGGTCTTGGTAATAGTATCCAGGGTCAAGAACAGCCAACCAATTCTATGAACCTCAATCCTCATTTTTCTCATCAACCACCTCCAATTCCTCATAACACATTATTACCTTCTGGTTCTCAAG
Source organism: Cardamine chenopodiifolia (assembly GCA_963922655.1). NCBI lineage: Eukaryota > Viridiplantae > Streptophyta > Magnoliopsida > Brassicales > Brassicaceae > Cardamine > Cardamine chenopodiifolia. The sequence continues at coordinate 6,886,839 of OZ000479.1, forward strand.
TCCCTCGACCACCAGATTCATTCTCTTTTAGCCTTTCAAACACACCAAGGGCTTATTCTGGGGTTGCTCCACAAGGATCGTTGCCTCACCTGGGTTTTTCAACTGCGCCTCCGTATTCTGGCAATCAGATTCACCCTATAGGACCACGTTCTACTATGAGGCCGTCGACCCTATTTACTTTCCAACCTGTGCGTAGCAGTGCAATTAGACCAACGCCATCGCCAGACATAATCTCAAGCACCATGGCCCAATCAGTACGGCCTCTGGCTACTAATTTCAGTCCACATCTGGTAGCTCATCAGCCAGGTACTGACCTACGATCAATTCCGTTTCCCTCAAGTATCAGTCAGAAACTTATAGCGGAATATGGTTCTGTTGGTCCATTGCGCCCCATGTCAGTGTCGGCACATATTGCTGGCAGACCTGCTGGTCATGTTCCTACGCATCCTTCCATAAATCCTCCCACAAACACAGCTCCAAGGCCTTTTCACGGGGATTTCGGGTTCCTACAACAACAATCTAATGTAGTTGGCATGCCACAGATAACTCCCAGACCCAACTCTCAGTCAGCTCACCTCCCTCATCTGGCATTTCAAGCCCCATCAGTCACTCCAGCCTTGCAACATTTTGGGCAAAGTTTCGCAAGATCACAACACTTTGGTAGGCAGATAGATCAACCCTTGAGCCACCCGCCTACACCATTTCATGGTACCGCGAGGTCTTCCAACTTGCAGAATTTTGGATCTCCATTGCCTCGGATGATGCCTAGGAACTTTCCTGGAGCTCAATTCCCACAGCATGCTGCTCTTTTCCCTTCAAGACCTCCAAGCGGCCAACCACAGATTCACCACCAGTTTAACTCTGGTTTGCATCAAGTGTATGACCCTTTTTCACCTAGTGACGCTTAACTTGTAGTTTGTTGTCGATATTGTGAAAAGAAAAGAACATTGGATGTGATTTTTCCGAAAGAAGTTTCGAAGCACATGGTCACTATTTTACACTGTTTTTGTTTGGGTACACTTTGTTTCTGCAACCCTTTAGTTACATGTGACAAATCAGTTTTTGTCAGTCTCAATGTATATATGCAATAGCAATTAGCTACACTTTTTGTAATCGCTTGAGATAATTCTATGTACATTTTGGTTTTTGTGATTGCATAGTTACATTGAAAGTGGCCTGAAAAAACCGTTGCATATCTTATACTATGCTCAATAAAAATCCCGTGTGCAAATAGACGAAACCGGACCCGAACCCAAAAATTTCTATCCGAATCCAAATCCGGCAAATTATTCCATTAGAAAGTAATTCCTAAACTCAAAAACGCGAACCCGTAACCCGAATGTCTAACCCTACATTTGAAGATGAAGACACCACTAACTCTGTACCTTAAAACGATAGTTGGTAATATACACTTAACGAGAAACTAAACTTTCATAGCGTCAAAACATTGTAATAACCCATGGTTATGTACAGATTCCAGATTTTGACATATTAGAACACTCTGAATGCCAGAAGGTTCAAATGTTGGGACCTGACCTAAGAACTCTTTCAAGCTTCTCGGCCTTAAGGTAATCAGTCTCTGTAAGTGGTCCAGCTGGAAAAGGTGTGATCTCAACCACTAAATGTGGTGTTGGTAACTCATCAAACAAAGCCCTCACATTGTTGCAACATACGCTTTGACCGTGCGCACTCTCCCGCCGTATTTGACAACCCTGTAGTAGTGTATCAGTTTGGTTTCCTTACCAAACGTAAGGAGAAACAAAGTGAGATTACTATAGATGTGTTCTAGTTACCTTGTGCGATGTTGCATCTCTAAAATGGTCATCATCTGAAAGAAGAGACGCAATGGATTTGAGCAGACGGTTTCCTTCACCTTTTGAAGGTACCCTGTAATTCCTTCTAAGTGTTCCTTTTGTTGTCGGGTGCCACTTGCTCACTAGCTTTCTCTTATCAGATGCATCCTTATCTGAGGATATAAACGTATAACAGATTGTCTTATTCTCAAGACTGGGACCCGATGGAACTGCCATTTTCTTTTCCCCTCAAATAACGAAACTGAAGCTATAATCTACAGACCAGACAGGAGTAGCAGTTCCAACAAATTCAAATCAGAGTAGCTCTGTTTCAGGTTCTGGAAAACATCTGTCAATGTGTGAAATTGGACACAAATCCTAATAGACAGATGAGTCATAAGTGTTCTAATATAAGCATAACGATGTAGTTCTGTCAGGTTGTCATTGTGTGAAATTGGATCAAAGCTCAAGACTTGGACACAAGATCCTAGAGACAAATAAGTCAAAACTGTTCTAGTATAAGCAAAACGATGTAGTTTGAAACAAAACCTGGTTTGCCTTTTATGTTCTGAAGCCACTTTGAGAAACCAAGATCCGCACCACCATCTTCAACATCAACATCACCACTTTCCAACCCTAAAGACCATACCAATAACACCAAAATCAAAGAAAAGAAAACGATATGGAAGCAAAACCATTGCTACAAAACCCTAACCAGAAACGATGGGGTTAGACTTGGATCCAGCTAAACCAGCTTTAAAGAGAGCGTAAAAGACACAAATTCGACCAGCCCATAAGACAGGACTCTCAAGCAAGGAAGCACGCGTTGACCCATTTGAGAGTTTCTTTGGAGTCTTGTTGGTGTAGTGAAAAATTCGTTGGAGGGTTAATTTGGGAGAAGCTTCAAACACAGGAAAGATGGATTTTTGAAGAAGTAAACAAGATGGATTTGAGATAGTAGGATAGGTTGATTGAGATCTGAAGTAGGACACTGAAGGGGCTTGAACGAGTGATAGTGGCATTATTTCTTGATCTGGGCGACTGAGTTGAGAGATTGGAGCAATGGAACAATTTTATGGAAGTGTAAGTGGATTAAGTCGAGACTACGACGTTTGACTTATATCAAGTCAAATTATCCATTCCTTTGTTTTTTTTTTCGGTGGAGATTATCATCTAGTGGATATTGCTGCCCTCCTGGGCATATGAACGGGATATCAGCATAATACTATCCCAAATTTAATAAATTTTTTTATTAATTTAATATTTCTTCTGAAATTACTATAATATAAAATATTTTAGAGATTATTTGTTGTTGACTTCATAAGATATTTTATTTTTTCAAGTTTCTATGTAAAAAATTAATTAATTTAACTTTTATGACCATATATACTTTTTCAGAATAATTTATCATTCGTTAAATTTTTATTACTTAAATATTAAATTTTGTTTTTAATATGAATAAAATGAAAATATAGAAAATTAATTTTTTTTAAAATTAAGTGTTTTTGGCTTAACTATCATACAAATTTTCAAAATAGGACAAAAAATATCATAAAGAATTTTTTTTTAAAAAATAGCCGTAAATTAAGTTTTTTGGTTAGAAATAATCCGAGAAACAAAATTAGTCATTTTATAGCATTTATGAGAGATAAATGACTATTTTGTACTCTCTTATAAAATGGAATATTTTGAACTTTTGGCAAAGGCGACGGGATTTAGTTCCGACAAGATTTCATCTTCTTCCACGCAACGAGATTTCATCTTCCTTGATATAATCTTCCTCCTCGCGACGATGGTTTCATCTTCTTTCTTCTTCCTCGATTTTATATTCTTTCTCGCGACGAGATTTATGAGTTTCCGTTTTCAATTCTTACTTTTGATTTAGCTTTTGTTTCATATATATTCATGTAAATTTTATAGTGAAAACACGAAATTACAATGTTTGATCAAATTTCTCTTCTTTGTTTCAATCAATTTCAATTCGACTGAAAATATAGAAAATTAATTTACTTTTTTTTTGAATTTTATGCTAAATTATATTTAAAGAAAGTTTTTATAACATGTGGAACTATTTTTTGAAACTGTTTTGCAAGAACAAGAGATCTAATGTGACTATCGATAAGTAGTTGGCTCGTCAAAATCCAAAACTGGAAAACCCATTTGGGATAAAACCAGCTTTTGGGAAAAAAAATATAAACCAGTTTCGAAATAGATGAGAAGATCGAAAGAAAGTTTTATGAAGATGGCTAAAATGGATGATGAAGAGAAAAATCCACTTTGAAGAACTTTTATTAACATGAACCATATCTCTATTCATTGTTGGTATCTCAATACCCCCATAGACCGAATAGTTGATAGTCTTAAACCAAACCGTATTTGAAGAATTCCTTCCAACTTCCAATCGTCCAGTGAAATACACCTATTTCTTATTTTCTTGTTGATGCATTTGATAAGAAACAAAATTGGGGTTGGATTTTCTCCATGTCGCCACACATTTCTCTCTCTCCAAATGCTATGTATAACAACTTGAAAAGCATATCGCGTGAGGAACAGAGTATACCTATTGAGACTTTTATCTGAGATGAGGCTAAGAATAGGGAGTCAATCTGTGCTAAATCGATCTTTTAGAAGGCCCTGCATTAATGATTTCCAAAGATTCATTGAATAGGCACAAGAGAAAAAGAGGCATTGTCGTGATTCTAGAGGATCTCCATAGAATATACATGATGTGTTCGCTCCAACATTCCATAATACCATACGATCCCCTATTACTAGTCGATTATGAATAGATAACCACGCAAAGACTGGAAATTTTGGTGTTGAATGCTTAAACCAAATTCTTTTTGGCAAGCCAACAGTGGGATATGTTTTACGAAGTAAGGACCAAATATGTTTTGAGATGAAAGTGTGTTTGTATTATAACGCCAAAGAAAGATGTCTTTCTCACATGGCATAGATCCAGTCCTTTTAGACTCAAGTTCTATCTCCACCGAAGCAATCAACGATATTCCCATATCAATAACCCCTCACATATCAAGCTTTTCAAAACGACAACCCAAATCTGACCAATTATCGAATTGATGAAGAGACAAGGCAAGGTGATAGATTGATAGATGCCACAAAAGGATGTGGAATAACCTTTTGATAAGTCGGGTGATCCTTTAGCTTCACACCAAAGAGATCGGTTGTGATGGATATACGCACCGACACATTTGAATCAACTTTAGAAAGAGATGTTTGATAAAAATATTGCTTGAGTTTATTCTTCACACTTACACGAAATATAAAGAAGATAAAGAGATATGTTTTGAGACTAACATGACTAGTCTCGAGAACCATTAAATACAACTCGGAAATAACAACATTAAAACATAAGTTTGAACAAGTTTAAAAATAAGAAAAAGGCTTCTCTTGTGGCATGAAGAGAAGAAGAGAATGGGCTTTGGTCGCTTGAAGATTAATGAGATAAAGGCCTTGGGCTTCTTAAGCTAACAATGGGTAATGGTGGAGTGGATCCTTTGCCTCATTAAAAAACTTTTCAAGAAAACTCATTGGAATAAAACTTGACAAGGGAGAAAGAGTACAAAGAATACACTCTTCCCATTGTTAAATTTACTCGGTTTGTATCAAAACCAAAGTTGTATGATATGCCTTGATGTATTGATCATGTTGGCTTCATATATTGTGAAGAAGTCCTCTGATTACTTCTTTGAAGATTTGGTCTTTGAATGGGTCATGGGACCGATTGGCATTGCTAGAATCTCCTCGGCTTCATACCTTTCATGTGATCTAGTAAGCTCCGGCTCAATCTGCTCCTCGGGTTCAAGCTCCATTCTTTATTTCATGCTCCTTGTGCTTCCTAGGATCATATCACAAATGGCAGACTCTTCATCCGCATTTGAAGCCAATGAAGCCAAGATGAATGGGTCAGACATCATGTGGTGCTGGTGGATATGCTGCACCTGGTAATGATGATGTGGTGAGAAATTTTGATGTGGATGCTCTTATCAAAAGCATTACGAAGCTTACTGAATATGGTCAGATTTTTTGAAAAAACTACTAAGTACCTTGGTTGTTTGGTTGTCTTTAGTCCTGATGATGTATGGTTTCAGAACATTAAGTCATGCAATACTATTAGAGAAGGTTGTGCAAAGGAAGGTCTCTATGTTTTGGATAATACTCAATCAGTTGCTGCCATTCATTCTGCTTTAAGCTCATATCGTACTAGCTCTTTTTGGCATGCTCTACTTGGTCACCCTCACTCCAAGGCTCTCCAACTCATTTTCCCAAACCTTACTCAAGATCATTAAGAATGTGAAGCTTGTATTCTAGGAAAGCATTGTAGAATTGTATTTCTAAAATCTTCTATTGTTTATGATGACTACTTTGATCTGCTTCACTCTGATGTATGGATAACACCTTGTGCTTCTCGTGATCAATAAAATTATTTTGTTTCCTTCATTGATGAGAAGTCCAAATACACGTGGGTAACTAATTTAAGCATCGAGGATACCACCAAGGAGACCACCAAGGAAACCAAAGCTATAAAAACTCCGGAGGTTATAGGAGGGCATATGACTCGATTTCGCATCAAAAAAACTTAGAAATAAATTTAACTTAGATGTGGAAACATTGCTTAATACCATAAAACCTTCTCCGGAATCCTACGTGTCAGCACCGAGTCATCGTCGGGCCGTGAAGCCCATAAAACAAGGATCCGAGCAAACCGCTCATACACAGGATGAGGGAGGTAATAGTCCTCAGCAAAACACTTATTTTAGTGAGAAAGTAGTGGAATTCTTTGACAGCCTCAATGATTGTATTGGGAGGAAAGTAGAGAGGCAGCCTTATCATGACCTCCAAGAGTTTTTGCATTTGGCAATGCAATCATAACAACACATCAAGCGTAAGGTAGCATCCACTAGTCGTTCCTAGTTGTGGGTTCTAAGTAATGCTCCACCTAATGCTTACAAGGGCACCAAACTAGAACAAGGGAGATTCCCAAGTAATGCTCGACCTAATGACAAAGGGAAAGCAGTGGTAATCGACTCTCGTTTTAAGAAGCCGGCTTTAGACGCTTACAAGGGCACCAAACCAGAACATGGGAGATTCCCAAACACCTCTCGGACCCAAGAAATTAACTTTTTTAAGTGTTAGGGACTAGGTCACACGGAAAGAGAATGTACTAACCAACAAGTGATGATCCTCACTATAAATGGGGGATCCGAGTCTCAAGAGGAACAAGAAGACGTCACTGGTCATGAAGAAGGTATTGAATATCCAGACGTGGGAGAACTCTTAGTCACAAGGAGAATTTTAAGTACCATGGTCAACCTGGAGGAGACTGCTCAACGAGAAAATATCTTTCATACTCGCTGTACCATGAACAACAAGGTTTGTAGTCTCATCCTCGATGGAGGCTCATTTACTAACGTGGTGAGCCTGATTGTGGGGGACAAGCTAGGAATTCCAAAGGTGAAGCATCCTAGGCCCTATAAGCTTTGTTGGTTGAATGACAGTGTGGAGTTAAGGATTGCGGAGTAAGTAACCATACCCTTTAGTGTGGGAAGGCATCATGATCAAGTTCTTTGTGATGTGGTGTCGATGCAACCTGGGCATCTGTTGTTGGGAAGACCATGATAGTTTGATCACGAATTCATGCATGATAGATGCACCAACCAATATTCATTCACTCATGACAAGTGTAAGTACATTCTAGCACCACTTACCCCGACTGAAGTACATGATCTGCAATTCAAAATGAAAAAGGACGCCCATGTAAGTAAAATTAATCTCTTTGTTTCATCAAATGCTGTTGTAAAGTTTTTGGATTCAAAATACCCTGTGCTACTTATGATCTTCAAGGAAAGTATGTTTTCAGGTTTAGAATATTTAAACGTTCCAGGCGAGGTGACCAATATTCTTAAGAATTTTGAAGACGTATTTCCCGAGGAAATACCACCAGGCTTATCTCCCATAAGAGGAATCGAGCATCATATTGACCTAGTTCCCTGGTCCGCATTACCGAATAGGCCAGCCTATAGGAGGAACCCAGAAGAAGCTAGAGAATTAGAAAGCCAGGTTCAAGACCTTATGTCCAAGGGATATATCGAAGAGAGTGTTAGTCCGTGTGCAGTGTCGGTCTTATTGGTACCCAAGAAAGATGGGACGTGGAGGATGTGCGTGGAATGCTGAGCAATAAACAACATTATAATTAAATACATGCATTCGATTCCTCGGCTTGATAACATGTTGTATGAATTTAGCAGGACCACCATTTTCTCTAAAGTAGACTTGAAGAGTGGATATCATCAGGTACGAATGAGATAAGAAGATGAGTGGAAGACCGCATTCAAGACAAAACAAGCCCTCTAAGAGTGGCTAATCATGCCGTTTAGTTTTACTAACGCTCTGAGGCTTATAAAGCATGTTCTAAGGTCTTATAAAGCATGTTCTGGTCCTTTTAAAATAATGGAGCACATCAACGACAACGCCTACCATTTAGAAATACAAGGTGAGTTAGCTATATCTAAAAATTTCAATGTGGCTGGCTTGCTTCTGTTTGATGCTAGTGAATATGTTTTGAGGCCAGAACCTTATCAAGAGGAAGAGGATGATGTAAGCATCAAGCATACCATCAAGGAGAGCACAGAGGTAACCAAAGCTATAAAAACTTTGGAGTTTCTAGGAGGGCCTATGACTCGATCTCGCATCAGGAAACTAGAAATAAATTTAACTTAGCTGTGGAATATTTGCTTAATACATGGAACCTTCTCCGGAATCCTACGTGTCAACACCGAGTCATCGCCAGGCCATGAAGCCCATATAACAGGGATCCGAGAAAATCGCTCATACACAAGACTAGGGAGGTAATATTCCTCGGCAAATCACTTCTTTTAACGTTAGTGCTCTAGATAGTTTTGTAAAAGCCCAATTAAAATCACCAATAGCATGTACAACTCTAGCTTGAACCTCTATTGAGAGTCTTCAAGCCAAGAACTCATATAACCCGGATCCTAAGGATACCAAGTTTGAGAAACATTCGGAAACTGACCAGCTAGAAGCTAACTTCTGAGACAAATTATATCAACACTGAGCTAGAATGGAAGATGACAACTTCAATCGTCTCCACGCGTACCGCGAGATGTCCGATGAACTAGGTCATCATAATTCCTCAGATAAATTGGCTCTAATCAGATTCCCTCGGAAACCACCACTGGAGAAGACTTTCATCAAAGAAGGCCTTATGTCGCTCGAGCTGGAATCGACGATGATGACTCCCACCGCCTCAACGCGTACCATGATACAGCCGATAAGGCATGTAAGTACGTTTCCTCGGATGAACTTGTTTCGATGGCTGCAGGAATTGCTATTCATTTGGAAACCAATATTGGAGAAGACCTTTACCGAGGAAAACCATACGTCGCCCGAGCTGGATTGAGAGAATGATGAATAAAGCACTCTGTGCGCCAAGAGATACCAAGTTAAAAACTATGGAAAGAAGAGAGCATCAAGCCACAAGAGTTGCTAAGACAGAAATTTAAACAAGCTGGAACGAGCTCAGGAGATAAAGCGCATGAACATAACACGTCAATACCAATGTGGCCCTTCTTACGACCAACTAAGGTAAGTTCTATTTATATTATAAAACTATTTGCATATGGCGCTGACAACTCAGCTACTTCTAGTTGATTTAGAGTCTTAGATTCCTAATGAGTCTAGATTAAAGCCTCCAACTTATGGAGGAGGTCTGGCTTGTGCGTACAACACAAGTTTCCATTTATGTTTTTCTATTTTCTTTTATTTATCATTTTTATGTATTACGAGTTGAAAGACCTAGAAGGCACCAACTGATGGACTATTTAATAAAGTACCACTGAGCTTTGTATTCACGTTTTAACCTATCAATAAATAGCGCAGTTTTTTCAAAACCCTTCTCGCCACCAAGAAAACCCTAGTCCTTCCTTGCGCCTTTGTGTGCATTCCCCTTAGGACAAGAGTACTTGTTGTATCGAAGAGCCTTCCATACTCTTTGTACTTCTATCGATCTATCCATCCATCCATCATACATCGAATATGGAAAGAGAGCAAAAGCGAGTTCCTTGATTCCCCATCCATGTCATTCAAGGCTCTCGTCGAGTCTTTACCCGACTATCACTGAGTCCTTATTTGCCTTTCGTCCGAGTCTTATATCAGTTACTCTTATGCCATTACTGATTCATGTTCTTGAGGCGTTTTCTAAATTCCATAACTACGTTTTTACATAGTTTAGAACTAAGATTAAGATCTTGAGAAGTGATAATGGAGGGGAATACATGAGCAGCCAGTTTAAGGAGTTGTTGGGAAAACATGGGATTGTTCATCAAACATCTTTTCCATACACTCCTCAGCAAAATAGACTTGTAGAAAGCAAAAATAAACATATAATGGAGGTTGTTAGGGCAATAATGTTTGACAGATGTGTCTAAAAGCAGTATTGTGGGAGATCTAGTAATGACTTCTGGTTATCTAATTAACCGGTTGCAAACCAAACATCTTGGAGGTGTGTCACCATACAAGGTATTGAACACAACTTAGCGAAGTATTGATCATTTGAGAGTTTTTGGATGTGTGTGTTATGTATTTGTATCAGAAGCTCAAAGGAACAAGCTTGAACCAAAAAGTAGCAAGTGTATGTTTATGGGTTACTCCTCAACGCATAAAAGATACAAATGCTAGAATCGAGTATGTGTCTCCCGAGATGTCAAATTTGATGAAGAGAGAGGTTATTATGGTGAGAAAAACTGTGTAACCTGAAATATATGACATCCTCTAGAATGGTACATACTACCACCTTAAAATTCATTGTTGATGGATTAAACTCGTTGATAGGCAACAAGAATGCTGCTCCAGAGGAAGAAATAGTGAGAAACCAGAAATAAGTAATACAAGGAGAGACTTTAAATTCTGGTGGTGTTGATTCTTAGAAGGTGGAAGACACAAATGAGAACACTAGAGAGGAAGGTGATGTAAGTTCGAAAGGGGAAGAAAATAAAGAAGAAGTTTCAATTTCAGATCATTGGAAGATGATGTTTTCCAAGTTTCTAAGAAAGTAGAAGAAGAGGATACATCCCTAGGAGTTTTTGTTATTCTCTTCATAGAAGTACAAGACCAAATTCTTCTCCTTCTAATTGGAATAACACTAGAGTTTACTACAACAATCAGGTTGTAGCTCATCCTATTCAAACGTATTGTTCAGTTGCTCATCTACAAGAAAAACACCAAGATTTTCTTAGTTAACCAACAAAAAGTACCAACAAGCTATGAGGAGGCTTGTTTGAGTGAAATTTAGGTTAAAGATATGCTAGAAGAGATTGAGTCCATGAGAAAGAATGACTCATGGAATATGGTTGTGCTGCCTGGTCATAAGAAGCTTGCGGGTTGTAGATGGATTTAGACAATCAAGTACACCAGCTCTGGAGAAATTGAGAGGTATAAAGCTCGACTTGTAAGGTAACTATAGAGGTATAAAGCTCGACTTGTAAGGTAACTATATTGCAAGTTATAGTTTCAACATTTTTGATCTTGTTACTTTTAGTACAGATGAAAAGGAAAGAGATTGAGTCGAGAAGATTGTAGAAATGCCAACCTGTCCCATGAACCGTTCAAAGACCAAGTCTTTCAGAGAAGCAATCAGAGGACTTCTTCACAATATATGGAGCCAACATGATCAACACATCAAGGCTTATCAAACCACTTTGGGTTTGATACAAGCCAAGTAAGTTTAACAATGGGAAGAGTGTATTATTTGTAGTCTTTTTTCCTTGTCAATTTTTGTCCCAATGGATTTTCTTGACAAGGTTTTTAATGAAGCAAAAGATCAACTCCACCATTTCCCATTGTTAGCTTAAGAAGTCCAAGGCCTTTATCTCATTAATCTTTAAGCGACCAAGGCCCATTCTCTTATTCTCTTCACGCGGCAAGAAGAGCCTTTTTCTCATTTTCAAACTTGTTCTAACTTATATGTAAATATTGTTATTTCCGAGTTGTGTTTAATGGTTCTTGAGACTAGTCATGTTAGTCTTGAAACCTATATGTTTTTCTTCTTTATAGTTCGTATAAGTGTGAAGAAGAAACTTAATCAATATTTTTATCAAACATCTCTTTCTAAAGTTGATTCAAATGTGTTGGTGCCTATATCCATCACAACCGATCTCTTTGGTGTGAAGATAAAGGATTAACCAACTTATGAAAGGGCTATTCTGCATCCCTTTGTGGCGTCTATCAATCTATCACCTTTCCTTGTCTCTTTATCGATTCATCACCAAGGATTATCTCCCTTTTTCAACCTCTAAGTGAAGTTTCGTGGGAAGATCTCTTCCAGTCACCGTCGAGAATCTATCATCTCGTCAAGGCGTTGCTGATATTGCATCAATTTTTCTTTGGTGTGTCCCTTCATCTTGTAATGGTCACACTAAATATTCTTCCTTTCTACCTGTTGATAAGCACTTCGGCTCACATGGGCTCACTTGTCCCTTGTAAGAGATCCATTGATCATTCTTCTTTTTGGATCATCATACACATCCCATTTAAGGTGGGTAGCTTCTCAAACCTCAATGTTTGATGGATCAGTCCTTTAAACGGCCCATTAAGGGTGAGAAAGATTCCAAAGACTTGATCCTGCTCACACCTTTCATTCAGCTCTTTTAAATTAGTGGTAGGTGGTCGCACCAACTCAAGCTCTGCCTATAATGCTCTGAATTCTCCAAATAAATCTTTGAATGATTTATCCTCTTGTTGGAGATTATTCAACGTATTCTTTATCCCAAATATTTTACTAATATTAAAGGTATTACCATACACACCAAAAAGCGTGTCCCATAATTCATTTGCAGTTTCAACATATGACTAAGTTGCAAGGATTGCCTGCTCCAAGGAGCTCTTAAGAATAGCAAGAAGATAGTGATCTTCCTGGATCCACTTGGGATCCTCTTTGCTGGTTGGAGAACTGTTGGGAGACTCCACTGCTCCCTTATTAGCTAAAATTTCTTCTTTGTCCGTAGAAATTGCTTGAGAGTCAACAATGTGCTCCCACAACACACGACTTCTTAGAGCCGTTCTGGTGGTTCTTGACCAGAACAAATAGTTGTCTCCTTTGAAAACAACCGGTAGAACTATTTGCTTATAATTATCCATCTTAGAAAATAAGAGAAAAAGAAGTTTTTTCAGAAATAAGGTCTTTAAAGAGCGATCTGGTCTAATACCATGGGGTATTCAAGAGATTAAGTATAAAGAACAAGAAGAACAAAGATTGAAACGTGTTTAGAGGAGGAGAATAATAGAGAGAATGACCTGATTAGTACTTGTTATTATCTTCTTGTTACTTTACAACCACATAAAATTATACAAGGGAAGCAAACTTGGAAGCTTACAAGGGTAGCAAACTTGGAAGCTTACAAGGGAAGCTAACTCTAAAATATGTACTTTGACTAATCTATTTTACTGTTCATTTGTGGTCACTATTCACAACAAAACTTGCACACTCTTCATTTTACAATATGGAGAAGAATATAGCTTACAAGGATAGCCAAGTAAACTAGCTTACAAAGGAAGATAAAACACAAAATATCTACTTTGACTAATCTCTTTTTATGGTTCATTCGTGCTCACTATTCACTAGACTTCACAAGACTTAAACATACTTCATTTTAACATTCGTTTCTATCATTCTCTCTTTATTATCAATCTGCAATTCTAACAGTTGTAGCTTTAGTCGCTGTCTTCTTTCTACTACTCCCAACTTCACCCTTCAGAACTTTTTTTGGATTCAAATAAGAACCAAAATCATAGGGTCATATCTAATGCTTATTTCCTAGCATTACTTGTTTCTCCACCTTGATAGCAAGTTTCTTAATGTCATTAAGATTCCAAAACAGTTGCAGCTCAACCTTTTATGCAATCTCATCACTTAAAACATGTACAAAGAGCATAACGGTTTTCTCTTGTAACTCTTGAACATCACAACACAATTTTTTAGAGTTCAAACTACCTTGAGTAAGTATCAACTAATGCATTCCTCCTCAGATTGACACTCTAAATAGTGTTGGGGATAGACTTTGCAACCAGCAAACCAAGAGGATTTGAGGATCAAAGGATGTGGATTGATAGGTCACACAGAGGATTCGAAAAGGCCAATGATATTCCAACTAAATCTTCTTTAGATATGAAGCACCAAAGGGAGAATAAGGTTTGTTGTGGATTACACACTACCGAGAGATGATCAAACTTACGGAGTTTTAGAATAAAAAGATAGATTGAGTTTCTCCTAAGATATTTCAAGAGATTATAAAGAAGAAAATAAGCAAGTTTCAAAACTCACAAACCTAGTTTCGAAACAACCATTAATACATCTTGAAAACAAGCAAAATTATTAAAGATAATTTGAATTTGAAAAATGACTCTTCCGAATCTGAAGTTCTTGGGCCTTGATTTTAATCAACAAAATGGGTAATTACGATGTGATCCATTCCTCCCATTAAAAACATCTCTTTGGAAAACTCATTGGGACGAAACCAAAAAGTGGAGAAAATAGTACAAATGAGTCACATGTCCATTTGTTGATCTTCTCTAAATTTGAATAAGAGTACCTCCAATTGCTTCATATAATTTCTTGGCTATAGGATGAGTCATGGTTCAAACTGGTGCAGCTAAAGATTCCTCGGCTACAAGCTCATTTGTTTCGGGTACAAGCTCCAAGTCCTTAGTGCTGTCCATTTTCGCATCATACTCTTAGTGTCATGTTCCTCTTTTACTGGCATCCTAAGACAAGAGTTTGGTTCCGTATATTCTTTGAGTAAATCTAACTTTTTCTCAATTTTTCTCTTGGTATAATAAACTCATACTTATAACCCTTGAATCATGAGAAACCAATCGAGTTAAAGAGTTATGTACCCTATTAAGGTTCTTGGTGTGTTCGGTGCTTGTAATCATCACGGTTAATGGAAGTGGTGTTGGATCTGGGGGCTTTTCTTGGATCAGGTCATTGTTGGTGATCAAGTCGTCCTCTCTAGTGGTTAACTTACAAAACTCGCATGGTCGTCATTTATGTTTGGAATGAACCAAATGAGGAAAGATCCCTTTTACGCTCCAAGGAAAACATGTGAAGTGAATTTATCCAAATCTCGTGTGGTATGGGTCTTAATGTTCTAGATAATCTCATGATCTTCAAACGTGGCTTTGAGATGCATCTCGATGAGGGCAAATGATAGTTGCCTCAATGGGTAGATTTGCTTGCAAACCAACATCTTTGAAAAGTTGTTCATGGTGATCTCTTGATTGACTCCAATAATTGGTGAATATTTCTTGATCATTAGTCTTCTTAGGGTTGATTTGATGATGATTAATCAATCATAGGCCTTGTGCTTGATCAGAAATCCTTTTCGGTATGTATTCTGATGATGCAAGAATCAATCCAGGCATCAAAACAACCGATATCAAAGGCCCCATGCTTGGATCTCATATCAATAAAACTAGGGATAAGTTTATTGTCATTATGGAGGCATTGCGAAATCAGTCCTAGAATCCTATGCGTCAACGTCGAGCCATCGTCCAGCCGTGAAGCCAGTATAATAGGGATCCTCAAAATTGCTCGTAGACAAGACTAGGGAAGTAATATTCCTTGCAAAACACTTCTTTTAATGTTGATGCTCGAGAGACTTTTGCATGTACAACTCTAGTCGGGACTGCTATTGAGAGTTTTCAAGCCAACGTAAAACCTAGCCCCTGAGGATACCAGCTTCGAGAAGCACTCAGAAACTAACCTCTGAGATAAATCATATCGAAACCAAGCTGGATTGAAAGATGAAAACTCCAATCGTCTCTTCTTGTGAGACATTCGATGAACCTGGTCAGCATACTCCCTCGGATAAATTTTCTCTAACCACTGCAAGTCTTCAGATTCCCTCGTAAATCACCACTAGAGAAAACTTTCATCAAAGAAGATTTTACGTCGCTCGAGCTGGAATCAAAGATGATAACTCCAACCGTATCAGTGCGTACGGTGATACATCCGATAGCACATGTAGATACGTTTCCTCGGATGAACTTGTCCCAATGACTTTGAGACTTCATATACACTAGGAAACCACTATGGGACAAGATTTCTACCGAAGGAAAAATATGTCGCCCGAGCAAGATCGAGAGATGGATGAGTAGAGCACTCAGAGCCAAAGGATGTCGAGTGAAGACCCAGGCGAAGACGAGATCATCAAGCATCAAGAGCAGCTTTAATAGAAAATCAAACAAGCTGGGAAGAGCTCATGTACTGAAGCGCATGAACATGACACGTCAATGGTTTCTCTTACGACCAACTAAGTTACTTCTAGTTGATTTAGATTCTTAGAGTCCTAGTGAGTAGAGATCAAAGCCTCCAACTTGTGGAGAAGGTCTCGCTTGTGCGTACAACACAAGTTTCCATTTCTGTTTTTCCATTTTCTTTTATTTGTCATTTTTATGTATTACGAGTGGAGAGCCCTAGAAAGCACCAGCTGATCGACTATTTAATAAGTCCCACTTCAGCTTTGTATTCATGTTTTAACCTATCAATAAAAATAATGCAGTTCTTTGAAAACGTCGATCCAGAAGATGTTATAGCTGAATTATTAAATGCTATTCAGATCCAACTCCAAACCATTGGAAACTGGATGGATAGGCTAGAACAACCTCCGATAAGAAACCTTATCCGTAATATACCTAATGAACCAGACCTGGATAATCAGTATCAAGCGCCTCAAGACATGAGAAGAGATCCTAACCATAGGGGAAGATATTGCCTTTAAGAGCCACGACAAGTTGTGGGTTCTAAGTAATGCTCGACTTAATGATAAAGGGAAATTGGTGGAATCGATTCTTGTTTTAAGAAACTGTTTTCAAATGCTTAAAAGGGCACCTGACCGGACCATGGGAGGTTTCTAACGAGAAATTACATTTTTTAAATGTCAATGTCAATGTCACATGGCGAGAGAATACCCTAACCAACGAGTGATGATACTCACGGCCGACGAGGGATACAAGTCACAAGATGAACAAGAAGACAACATCGCTGATCATGAAAAGGGCATTGAGTATCCAGACGTGGGAGAGCTCCTAGTCACAAGGAGAGTTTTAAGTACCATGATCAACCTGGAGGTGACAACTCAACATGATAATATCTTTCATACCCGCTGTACTGTGAACAACAAGGTTTGTATTATCATCATCGATGGAGGCTCATGCACTAACATAGCAAGCAAGGTTATGGTTGACAATATAGGGTTTCTCGAAGATGAAGCATCATAGACTCTACAAGTTTTGTTTGTTGAATGACAGTGTGGAGTTGAGGATTTCGGAACAAGTAACCATACCTTTTTAGCGTGGGAAGGTATCATTACCAAGTTCTTTGTGATTTGGTGCCGATGCAAGCTGGGCATCTTTTGTTAGGAAGACCAAGGCAATTCGATAAAGAAGTCATGCATGACTGACGCACCGACCAATATTCATTCACTCATGACAAGCGTAAGTACACTCTAGCACCACTTACCCCGACTGAAGTATGAGCTGCAATTCAAAATGAACAAGGACGCCCATGTAAGTAAAACTATTCTCTTTGTTTCATCCAATGATTTTGCAAAGTGTTTGGATTCAAAATACCCAGTGCTACTAATGATCTTCAAGAAAAGTATGTTTTCAAGTTTAGAATATTTAGAAGTTCCAACCTAGGTGACCAATATTCTAAAACGTATTGAAGACGTATTTCCCAAGGAAATACCACCAGGCTTACCTCCCATAAGAGGAATCGGGCATCATATTGACCTAGTTCCCTGATCCACATTACCGAATAGGCTAGCCTATAGGATGAACTATGAAGAAGATAGAGAATTAGAAAGCCAAGTTCAAGACCTTATGTCCAAGGGATATATCCAGGAGTGTCAGTCCATGTGTAGTGTCAGTCCTATTAGTACCCAAGAAAGATGGGAGGTGGAGGATGTGCGTGGACTGCCAAGAAATAAACAACATTACAATCAAATATCGGCATTCGATTCTTTGGCTCGATGACATGTTACATGAATTTAGTGGGGCCACCATTTTCTCTAAAGTATACTTAAAGAGTGGATATCATCAGGTACGAATGTGGGAAGGAGATGAATGGAAGACCGCATTCAAGACCAAACAAGGCTAGTCATGCCGTTTGGTCTGACAAATGCTTTGAGCACCTTCAGGAGGCTTATGAACCATGTTCTAAGGGCCTACATCAATAAGTTCGTTGTGGTTTACTTTGACGATATTCTTGTTTATAGCATTTGTTTGTCCGATCACTTCACGCACTTTGAGAAAGTACTAGAGACTCTTCGCCGAGAAGGTGTTTATGTCAATCTCAATAAGTGAACCTTTTACATTAATCAATTAGTTTTTCTAGGTTTTGTTGTAAGTTCTCAGGACCTATACGTTGATCAAGAAAAGATAAAAAAAGTCATTGAAGAATGGCCAATGCCGACTACCATTGAGCATGTCCGAAGCTTTCACGGTTTAGCTAGCTTTTATAGATGCTTTGTACGAGACTTTAGTACTATAGCTTCTCCTCTCACCGTTGTCATCAAGAAGGATATTGCTTTCTCATGGGGAGTATTACCAGAAGAGGCCTTTAAGAAAGTTAAGGAAAGCCTCACTAGAGCTCCAATTTTGGCATTGCCCGATTTTGACAAAACTTTTAAATTAAAGTGTGATATCTCGGGTGTGGGCATTGGAGCAGCCTTGATGCAAGATAAGAGACTCGTTGCCTACTTTAGTGACAAGTTAAGTGGAGCTACGCTTAATGATCCGACCTATAGTAAGGAACTCTATCCGTTGATGAGATCCTTAGAGGCTTGGCAACATTGCTTGTTGGCCAAAGAATTCATCATCCACACGGAACATGAAACATGAAAAAATCTACGAGAGAAAACAACATTTAAGAGGAGGCATGCTAGATGGTTAGATTTCATGGATACCTTCCCATACATCATCAAGTACAAGAAAACAAAAGAAAATGTAGTTGCGGATGCCTTGTCAAGACGTCATGCTCTTCTCACTACTATGGATGCAAGGGCTCTAGGATTCAAACAGATTAAGAATACCTACTAGAAAGACCCTAATTTTGGAGTCATTTACAAATTATGTGAAAAGGAGAGATCGGTCCTTACTACAAACATGAAAACTATTTGTTCTTAGACAAAAGATTATGTATCCAACAAGGATCAATGAGAGAACTCATTATTTGAGAAGCTCACGGAGGAGGCTTTATGAGGAATTTTGGAGTGGATAAGACCTTGGTTGTGGTGATAGAACACTTTTTTTGGCCTCATTTAAAAGGACGTGGAACGGTTTTGTTCTACGTGCATAGTTTGCCTCAAAGTCAAGTCTAAATCACATCCCCATGGTTTATATATGCCATTATCTATTGCTAGCGCTCAATGGGAGGAAATTTCTATATATATTGTTATAGGTTTAACGAAGGTTCAAAACAAGGATTCTATCTTTCTGGTCGTGGACCGATTCTCCAAGATGGCTCACTTCATACCATGTAACAAGACCAAAAATGCCACACAAACAGCTGATTTATTCTTTAACGTTGTGGAGGAAGCTCTCCACCACTTGTCATCCCTAAATGGAAAACCAGACCGAGGTTTTTTACCTTTCATTGAATTTGCTTATTATCGTACTACTCATTCAACTTCTTAGTTTTGTCCTTTCGTAATTGTTTATGGTTTCAAGCCATTGACCCCACAAGACTTATCACCATTATCCCCAGGATCACACCATGATCAAGATGAAACCCACAAGGCTGAGCTTGTGAAGACCTTACACCAGATGGTAAAGACTAATTTGGATAAAAAAACCTAAGCAATACAAGAAACGAGTACACAAATACCGAAAGATGTGATACTTGAACCAGGTGACTGGGTTTGGCTCCACTTGAGAAGTGACAAATTTCTGGACAAAAAAAGTTCCAAGCTTGCACCAAGAGGAGATGGCCCCTTCAAAGTATTGGAGCACATCAATGACAATGCATACCATCAGGACCTACCAAGTGAGTTGGCTATCTCTAAAAGCTTCAATGTGGCTGACTTACTTTCCTTTAATGCAGGAGAAAATGTTCTAAGGTCAGAACCTTATCAAGGAGGAGAGGATAATGCAAGCATCGTCCTAGGCATCAAAATGACCAATGAGCCAGAGGATATGGAGGCTCGAGAACTGATCAAAGGCTCTATGACTTGATCTCGTATCAGGACACTTAAGGATAAGTTTAATGTCGTTGTGGAGGCACTTCTTAATACCACCGAGTAAGTCTCAGAATCCTATGCGTCAGGGCCGAGGCATCACCGAGCCATAAAGCCCACACAACAGTGATCCGAGCAAACAGATTGTACATAGGACCATGGAGGTACTGTTCCTTGGCAAAACACTTTTTTTAACGTTGAATCTCGGGAGACTTTGCAAGAGCCTGATCACAATTACCAATAACATGTACAACTATAGCCGGAACAGCTATTAAAAGTCT
Source organism: Cardamine chenopodiifolia (assembly GCA_963922655.1). Classification (NCBI taxonomy): domain Eukaryota; kingdom Viridiplantae; phylum Streptophyta; class Magnoliopsida; order Brassicales; family Brassicaceae; genus Cardamine; species Cardamine chenopodiifolia. The sequence continues at coordinate 6,907,185 of OZ000479.1, forward strand.
TCAAGCCAAGAACACGTACAATCCAACTCCTAAGGATACCAGCTTCGAGCAGCACTCCGAAACCAACAGGCTGGAAGCTAACCTCAGAGACAAATCATATCTAATCAAGCTGGATTGGAAGATGAAAACTCTAATCATCTCTAGGCGTACCGCGAGATGTTTGATAAACCAAGTCAGCATACTCCGTCAGCTGAATTTACTCTAATCAATGTAGGTTTTCATATTGCCTCGGAAATCACCACTGGAGAAGATTTTCATCAGAGAAGAACTTACGTCACCCTAGCTGGAATTAACGATTACAACTCCAACAATCTCAGCTCGTACTGTGATACATAAGATAACACATGTAAGTACGTTTCAGCGGATGAACTTGTCCCAATGACTTCAAGACTCCATATTAACTCGGAAACCATTACTGCATAAGACTTTTACTTAAGGAAAACATATGTCGCCCGAGCTGGAACAAAAAAAGGACGAGTTGAGCAGTCAGCGTGCCAAGCGATGCCGAGTCAAGACCCAGGAGAAAACAAGAAGATCAAGCATCAAAAAGCAGCTTTACACGAACATCAAACAAGCTGGAAAGAGCTCTGGTAATGAAACGCATGAACATGACATGTCAATACCACCATGTCCTCTACTACGACCAAGTAAGGTAAGTTCTATTTTTATTATAAATCTCTCTATAGGCGGCAATGACAGCTCAATTACTTCTAGTTGATTTAGAGTCTTAGAGTCCTAGGGAGTCAAGACCAAAGCCTCTAACTTGTGCGCACAATACAAGTTTCCTTTTCTGTATTTCCATTTCTTTTTTTGTCATTTTTATGTATTACGAGTAGAAAGCCCTAGAAGGCACCAGCTGATTGACTTTTTAATATAGTCGCACTGCAGCTTTGTATTCACGCTTTTACCTATCAATAAAATAATGCAGTTCTTTTAATCGTTCTTGTCGCCGAGAAAATCCTGGTCTCTCCTTGCTCCTTCGTGTGGATTCCACTTAGCACAAGAATACTTGTTGTATCAAAGAACTTCTCATAATCTTTGTTGTGCTATCGATCTATCCATCCATCATTCATCGAGTCAACAAAAGAGAACAAAGGCCAGTTTGTTAACTCACCATCCGTGTCATCCAAGGCTCCCATCGAGTCTTTACCCGACTCTTATCCGAGTCTTATATCATCTCCATATTGCTCTATGTTAACGACTTTGACGTGTGTGATAGCTGGGTTGGTTTGCTCATGGGATGGTGTGGTTGGGATGGCCACATCATACCCTCTCTCTTAAAATGGTTTTGACCCCAAAATTATACATTCTGGACCAAGAGAAAGCAAGTAGCTTTTTTTCGTTTTTGGGAGTCTAAATAGTTACCTCAGGTTTTAATTGGTAGTGGAACATCTGGTGGTTTCTCCTTGATCATCATGTTGCATTCAGCTCTAGGTAATTGATTTTGGACCAGAACTGCTTCATCTTGAGTGTATTCTCCAAATTCATGTTGCTTCTTTATGTGATTCTCGGATTTGAACTTGTTGCGGTAAATCTAGTGGTTCTTCCTTGTTCAAGATGGTGTTGGTGACATCCTCACTTTCTTTATTTACTGGAAAACAGGTCATGAGCTCTGAGATTGATGGCATGTCATTGCACCTTGTTACTTTTCTCCTTTTGATCCATGGTTAAGCTTCATGTAGATGTTGGTTCTACTAGGCCATTGCACACAACTAAGGTACCTGTATCTTCCTTGGCACATAAGGACAAAATAAAGTGCTTTATTGATGTAGGCACAAGGGGTTGTGTCCACGAAGGGGAAGGATGGAGGTGCTTCGGCTGAACTGATGTCGCTCTTAGAAGTATCAAACGAGATGTTAGGCAGAAATAGATGTGGGAGACTCTTCAACTGGATTGAGATCACTCTTTGAAGAATTGAAGAAATGATTTGATAGATGGATGGAATGAGAGATGCCACACTGATATGTGAAAGGATCAATGATAAGTCTAAGCATTCAGATCTTCAAGGAATCACACACAAGAAGATAGAGAGACACTTCTTCCGTAGAAGAGAATAAGAGAGAGCAAATCTCGTTTTATTTCATCATCATTGTTAAAAGATACAAGCCAAGAAGGGACTTATATAAACGTCCAGCGGCTAGGGACCTTCTAGAGTAAAAATTATTACACACTCCAAGGACTAAATGCAAACTAGAATAAACTCTACTTGGACTTAAAAGGAAAGAAAAGAAAATTACTCATAAAAGTTCTAACGGGCATAATCCTGCAAAACAAGAAAAGAACCGTTAATTTATTCAAAGAAAATAATTTAAATGCATAACTTAGATAAAACAGGTTCTCCTTGGATGATTTAGATAGCTTGGTCATTCCTTGAAATGGTGAACAAGGTAGCTTGATGAAATCCTTGAAGAACCGGCAAGCACAAAGTTATTGGAGTCATGCGTTGCTCTTGAATGTCTCCTTCTTGCATTTCTTTAATTAGTTCATATTCTTAGAGTCCATCAAGCTCTATAAGTGTGATGAGATTCTACACTGACTTGTTAAACTTCTCTCTCAAGCACTTAGTGGCTGACCTTGTTCTTGGAGTTTGATCAATGGCTGCTATGTTAGCAACTTCTTCGTCGGATCTAGATGGCGCAGTCGTGATGTCCTCATCATTTATACTTGAAATTTCCACATTCAGAAAAATTTCTTTGAAGCTACGAGTGAATGTGAAATTATTCCAATATCAAATAAACATGAAAGCTAAACCTACCCAAGTACCACGTAAGATATTTGGCAACATTTCAGCTTTGAAGATGGTGATATCTGAAACACATTCAGCTTGTTTTGGATACGGTTTAGTCACCACACAGTTTCATAGTCAGTTCGCTCATACTTGTTATCTCGGAAAGCTTGTGAAGTGATTGACACCAAAATTTGATTATGTTCTTTTGTGCTTCCTTAAGCTTTTTCATTCTCATGCTTCATAGTATGACATTGCTTTGGTTCACCGTTTGATTCAAGTGATGGATTTAGGCTTTGCTTGTGAACTTCGATTTGTTCAGTGGTCTTTTTTGGTTAAGATGTTGACTTGACCTCCATTTTCTTATTTAGGACGTGTTTGGGTACTTTCTTTGGCTGAGGGCTGTAAGCTTATGTTGGTACTAATCCTTTTGGTGCATACTTATTCCTTAGTAGTTCCTTACGATCTGTCCTCAGTAATTCCTTGTAGAACCAACGATCATCTTTTTCTTGCAATCACTATTTATAAGCGTCTCCAATGAGTTAGCCAATTGCATAAGCTAATCTCTCATCTTTCAGGATGCGGTTGTACTGAAACCACTTGTTATGTTTCTTTGCCACTCTAGGTAGTTTCTTTTTCCTGAAAACGTATATAGTTGAAGTTCATTTGCCGGATGATAATCAGAACAAAACATAGATTTGGAAGCGTGAGAGGTTTTCTGGGGGCTGCTCCGTGTTGATCTCGGTGTGTTACCTGGCGGCTTGGGATTAAGCTCCCGTTCACTCCTTTGTCGTGCTCTGTTCTTCTCTTCTTGAAGTCCTTGACGAATGCATCCATTTTGCTGTTCATGCCCTGTTCCAATTTTGCGATGATTGTTTCTATCAAAATTTTGTTGTTGTTGTTACCTTCTCCTCCATGATCAGACATCTTGACCTGAAAATTTTCAACAATAAAACCCTAGTAACTAGTTCTTAAGAGCAAAAAAATCGATTAAACTTCCAAGGAACTCTCCATGCTTAGATTAATCAAACTAAACTCTTCGCAAACCCCAATAACTGTTTTTAAAACCCTAGAACAGATCTAAACAGTTGTTTATGAAAATGAAGTGTCAAGTTAAGTAACAGATCACTAGAAAACAGTTTTTCCACAACCTATAATTCAAACAACTCGATCTGTGCTGAAACAAATAAGAAAATTAAGATTCAAAATTCAATTCTATACACTTAACACTCAAATCATCAGGGTGAGAATATCAATCATATGACGAAAAATAAACGAGAAAGAGAATACCCAAATTTAATAATGTTGCTCTGATACCATTTTAATAGAGGCACATAACTGTGAGTGAGCACGGGATAGTGATGAGTCAAGCAGCTGGTGGCAACACACTCTCTGCTATACAAGTAATGGATCGAAGTGGAATAAGATAGAGCTAGTTCAGATGGTGGTAACACTCTCTCTGAATAAGCGACAATATGAGGTGATGAATGAAGACAAACAAGGGATTGAGAGATGCCACAAAGCTAGTGGATGAGCTTTGATAAGTTTGAACTTCAACTCTAAGCGAATCACACGCAAAGAAGAGAAAGCGGCTAGGGTTTTTTTCTAGAAGAAAACTCAGGTTCTTTATTTAATTAGGTTAAAACATGACTGGGTGTTACAAGAGGGGTCTGATTTAAGTTTTATAGAATAACCTAGAAAAAGAAATGGAAAGACAACCTTAAAAACAAAAAAAACGTTCAAATAAAAGAAAAACTTCGAAAGTGGAAAGTTTGAGCTAATTTGAGGTTCTCTTGTTTCGGCCTTCTCTAGCTGAATATAATGCCTTCTTAATCTTGAAAATGATGGATTAAACTGATAATAAGCCTTGGAATGCGAACTAAGTGATGCCTCGTTAAAATCTTTCTCGGAAAACCCATTGGGACAAAGCCAAGAGAAAGAAAAAGAGTACAATACCTTTCACGTCTTTATGTGTCTTCATCCTATGGAAATAGTGAAGACTCTTATCGTGATCACCATACATGATTCTCTAATGATCCATATAACGAAAGTTTCATATATGGAAATATTAGCCACTCGGTTAAGGCTAATGAAGCAACTCTTGATTTAATCCGATCCAAGGCCATTTTTCCACGAGGAATATTCAACCAAAACTCATATGTTCAAGTGGTTTGACTTTTGAAACATGCTTCTCTTTGTTCCTCGTCTCCGGTACGACATGTATTGTCATTGGGTGGCTTGGCTCCAACTGGTTTGGTTTTGATGTCCTCATCACACTTGATGCCGATTTTAGGATTCGAGGATCAAAGGATGTAGATTGATAGGGCACATAGAAGATGCGAAAAGACCTCTCATATTCCATTGAAACCTTCTTTGGATATGACGCACCAATGGAAAAACATGGTTTCTTGTGGATATTATACACGAGCAAGAGTTGATCTAACTGAAAGAGTTTTAGAATTAAAAAGATAGATGACTTTCTCCTAAGAGATTACAAGAGATTGTAGAGAAGAAAAGAATAAAGTTTCAAAACTACAAAACCTAGTTTCGAAAACAAGCATTAAAACATCTTGAAAACAAGCAAAATTATTAAAGACAATTTTAATTCGAAAAATGACTCTTCCCCGTCATTCCATTCATTTTGTCAGAATTTGAACTTGATGGGCCTTAATTTTAATCAACAAGATGGATAATTATGATGTCATCCATTTGCCTCATCAAAAACCTCTATTTGGAAAAACCATTGGGACAAAACAAAAAAAAGAGTGAAAAAGAGTATAAATTAGTCACATGCCGATTTGTTGATCTTCTCATATGTGAATAAGTGTTCATCCAAATGCCTCATTTAATTTCTTGGCTCTATGACGAGTCATGGGTCCAAAAGATGTAGCTAAAGCTTCTCGGCTACAAGCTCAACCTCAGCTATAAGCTCATTACCTTCGGGTTCAAGTTCCAAGTCCTTAGTGCTGTTCATTCTCACATTATCAATAGTTCTTTATAATCTCCTTAATCTCTTAAATTGGCGTACCCCATCTAATGGGTCAATAAGCCTAAAAATGCCCAAATTCTTGGCACTAGAAGCATTTCTTCTTCATATTCAAGTCCATAGGTGTTGTTGTAGCCTTAAAATTGAGCTACTTGCTACAACTCCCAACTTAACCCTTAGAAACCCCTTTTGCATTCAAAGAAGAACCAAAATTTTAGGGTCATGTGCAATGTTTTGTTCTTGCCATTACTTGTTTCTCCACCTTGATAGCAAGCTTCTTCATGTCATCTAGAGTACAAAATGGCTGCAACTTCATCTTTGATGCAATTTCATCACTTAAACCATGTACAAAGCGTATAATGGTTCTCTCTTACGGGTCTTGAACATCACAAAGCAATTGTAGAGTCCAAACTCCCTTTAGTAGTGATCAACATTTCTCTTCACTCCCCACAATCACTTGAATTGGCATAACCCTTCTAGTGGGTCATTCAGCATGAAAATGTCCCTTCTAATTGGGTGAACACACATATCTACTACAAAAATTATGTCGTGGCTCACCCAATTCAAGCGGTTTGTTCTCTTGCCCTTTTGCCAACTGATCATCAAGTGTTTCTTGGTATAATCGAGCTAGAATTGATAACTCAATGCTATGAGGAGGCCAAGTAAAGAAAGGAATGGTTGGATGCGGTTGGTGATAAGGTTGGTGCTATGGATCGCAATCAAACATGCGATGAAGTGGATCTTCCTCCCGGGAAGAAGGCAGTTAGTTCCAAGTGGGTCTTCACCATTAAGTACATAAGCAATAGAGACATTGAATGGTACCAAGCCCGCTTGGTGGCACACGGCTTTACCCAAACCAATGGAGATAACTACACATATAACTTTGCTCTTGTGGCCAAACTCCAAGCGGTAAGATTAGTTCTTTCTTTGGCTACTTACATGTCTTGAGAGTTATGGTAGAAGGATGCCAATAATTCATTTCTTCGAGGAGTAATTCTACATGACTCCCCCACCCGGCCTTGAAGATTCAATTGTTCCTGGAAAGGTGTTGAAGCTTAGGAAAGCTATATATGAATTGAAGCAATCACCAAGGGCTTGGTAGCACAAGTTGACTTCTATCCTCAGAGAACATGGTTTGAAGAAATCCGAGGCCAATCACACCTTATTCACGTTACAAAGCTCTCAATGTATTGTTATTGTTTTCACATATGTGGATGATCTCCTCATCTTCGTGGACAACAAAGACGGTATCCAATCAGCTAAGCCCTTCTTTAACTATGTTTTTGATATTAAAGACCTTGGTGAGCTAAAGTACTTTCTAGGGATTGAAGTTAAGCATTCTAAGGATGGCCTATTTTTTTTACAAAGGAAGTACACTGACAAGGTCATCATACCAGTAGCCAAACCAGAACTCCATCAAAATGACTTCTGAAACCTACTAGAACCCAGCCAGGACATATGTGACTTCCAAGGAGCCTACAAAACCAAGAAAAACGAGTTAAGAAACAATATGACTTGTTCCAGAAACTTAACTCAGCAGAGACTCACAGAGAAGTGGAATTGGGTCTATATGAGTTTGGACCAAATCAAAATCAAATTTACGAACCGTGTGATTCCAGACTATCCGTCTATTGAATCTGACGAGGACCTATTGTCATTATTCAATTGTTCCAGCTCAACAACATAGATTCAGGGTATGAAACCACTTGGAAAATATTCTCAGCTCATCTAGAGAACACCTCGAAGCTGAATCAACCCAATACCAGCACGCATGAAGGAGATATTGTATTCTCAAGTGGGCTGATTCCCAACTTACGCGATTTGGACTACCGCACACTTATTGGAGGACTGCTACCGAACCAGAGAGAATTAATTTCTCAACCGATTTTTTTTGTAATCTAGACTCATCAGAGGCACACCGAAAATTGGATTTACATCAATACCGGTTCGGGTGTGAAATTTATTGATTTTCTAAACGGCTTCCACCCAACTAGCCTTATTTTGAGACCCACAGATCAATTGATTTCCCATTACTGGAATCCTTTGAACCAGTGAAGAACAAGAGATTTGGGAGCTTCTACATTGACCAGAGAATCTCAATACATGGATATATCAAGAAGATTTTGAGATATAAGAGGATCCAAGCAGACTTCCTTATTTGGCTGAGCATTCACTTCTTACAGCCATATATCTTTCAAGATCTTTCTCTTATAGTATAATTCTCACCTCATTCCCCATAGTAAAAAAACCTTTCATTGAATCAAAAACCGAGTTTATTCTCTCCCAAACTTCTAAGCTTGTTTCTCTTGCTTCTCTAGGCTTTCGGTGGATTCCTTAGACTAAAACACGTCTTTAATCTTAGTCTCTTGTGTGGATTCCGAGAGGCTAAGGTTTGTTAGTTTTTGTCAAAGGCTATCGGCACCTTTGAGTGGAACTCTTCGATTCATCAAAGCTTGTCAACTCTTGATATCTTATGATCACTTGGATTGGTGGATTCCAATCTTATATCATCTGGTATCATAGCTAAAAGCTCCTATCTCCAGGCTATGTTTATCCAACCTTTATCTCTTAAAATTATCTTTTTCGTTTTTGTTTAATTTCAAAATCAAAACAAAAAAGTCATAAAAAGTTTATGTTTTGTGTTATTTAATTTAATTAAATTAAAAACCCGTAAAAATTAGTTTGGTTTGTTTTCTAGTTAGTTAGTTTCTATAAATCGAAAATTCAAAATAAAATAAAATTACTTGTTGCAATTTGTTTCTGTTCTTTAATTTTCATTATGTTCGAAAACCCATAAAAATAAATTTTCCTTGTTTTGTTTTGTTTCCATTATTTTTTTAATTAAAATAGCCTTTCCTTTACATTTCTGAATTATTGCTTCCTTAAATCTTGAAAAAAGTTATTTGTTTTATTTAATACTTTTTCTTTTTCTTTTAGTTTTGAAATACTTCCTTATTTGTGTTTACCCAAATTTTTCCTTTTTGTTTTGCAAGGTACTCACGCAAAACCAGAAAAAAAAAAAAACCCTGGAATATGAAGGCATGGAGGAAGATATCAGCTCAAACAAGAGCCAAATTGCATTCGATGAAGACGAATGGAGTGATAATCTAAACCAAGACTGTTGGAAAGAATAAAGTGATAATGGAGACGAGTCATGGACTGAAAATGATGACTCCCATGTTGAATATGAAGAAGACTCATGCCGTGAAGAGTTTGATTCCAAGCCACCAGACATCACATGGACCCCACCTATTAAACCCCACACAAACTCCATTCTATGGTAACCTTTGAATATGAATATGAATCTGATGATCAGTCTTAATTTTATGAATTTTCAGGAGGTAGAAGAGACTATCTACAGTGAGAATACAACATTGGTGCCGACACGGAACCAAGAGTGAGCAAAAGATAGAGATGAAGTCGAGTAGCTGGTGGTAACACGCTCTTTATTGGACGATTGATGGATTGAAGTGGAACGAAGGGGAGCAAATTCAGTAGGTGGTAACACTCTCCCTAAATAAGCAACATGATGAGATGATGAATGACTAACAATGATGAATTGATAGACGCCATAAAGCTGGTGGAAGAGCTTTGATAAGTCTGAGCTTCAACTCTAAGCGAATCACACACAAAGAAGAAGAGAGAGGCTAGGTTTTTGCTTTCAAAAGAAAGTTCGGTTCTTTATTGATGTTAGGTTAAAAATACAAGTTGAGAAGGAGATTTATAAATAGTTCGACAAAAGGTGGCTTCTCTTGCCCAAAAAGCTACATATGGAAAAATAAAAAAAACAATGCATACCCTAGACTTTAAGTTACAAAATGATGGGACGTTCTAAGAATCAATTTAAAAGAAAAGAAAACTAACAATGCAAAATAAACATAAACCACTCGTGAATCAAAGCATAATTCAAATAATCACATTGCATTCTTGGTGATGATGATGAAGAGTGTTGGTTCTTGATGTGCTAGTAGAACTAGAAAAAATGCTATGGAGAAGGACTTTAGTTGTACGAGTGAAGCTAGTTGTGAATCCTTGTCTTGTAGAGTACTTTCCATGTTTGTCGGATCTATTGGATTTTCTGGATCGATCTCCCTAGTAAGAACTATCCCCTTGAGCTCTTCATGTTCCACTAGGAAGATCAAGCTCTACACGATCTTATCGAATTCTTCTCTTACAATCTTGATTCCTCTTCTTGTTCTGGGACTTCTGCTTTGTTGTGGAATTACTATGATTGTCTCCTCGGCTCTGGGTTTGCAAGTATGGATGTCCTCATCATTCCCTCCCTCATGAAAAGGTTATAATCTCAGAACTGCTTCATCTGCATGGAAATGAAGTAAATAAGTAACACCGAATGTAGAAGAGATGTTAAACTCACCTGGCAGCTCCAGCTTGTAGGTATTTTTGTTGATCTTCTCTAATACGTGAAACGGGCCGCTCCCCTTGATGAAAGTTTGGATTTCCTTTGGGTTAGAAATCTTTCTTGGCACATGTGAAGCCAAACCCAACCCTCTGGTTCAAATGTGATCTTCTTGTGTCCCTTGTCAGCATGCTCCTTAATCTCCTCATACTTCTTCTCCAAGTTCTCCTTGACCTCTGATGCAATTTTTTTCAAAAAGTTGACCTTTGCTTGTCCTTTAGTAATAGAGTAAACAACTTGGGGCAAAGGAAAGAGATATAGTAGAGTACTAGGGTTAATTCCATACACAATTTCAAACGGTGAATGCTTACTAGCCGAATGTCTGTCATGATTATATGAAAGTTCAATGTACGGTAAGCATAATAACCAATCACGCAACTTCTTACTGACCGTGGCCCTTAATAATTTTGAGAGGGTTTGGTTTACTATCTCAATTTCCCATCGGTCTGGGGGTGACATGTCGTTGAAAAGAGCAACTTAGTCCCCAAATTCTTCTATAATGTTCTCCAGAATTGTCTCAGGAACTTGATGTCACTATTTGAATGATGGTTTTAAGCAATCCATGTAAACGGACAATTTCTTTGAAGAAAAGATAAGGCATTTGTGTTGCGTCATTGGTTTTGTTGAAGGTATGAAGTGTGCCATCTTCGAAAAACTGTCAACAACTACAAAGATAGAATCCTTGTCGTTTATCATAGGCAGTCCCAAGAAAAAGTCCATTGATATATCCACCCAAGGCATGTTAGGTATATGGAAAGGTAAGTACAAGTCGTGGGGATGTAACATTGATTTTGGTTTTAAGAAAGTGATGCATTTGGAGAAGAATCTCTACACGTCTTTCTTCAAATGCGGCCAGAAGAAGTGATCCATCAACATGGTCAACGTCTTATCTCGTTCAAAATGCCCCATTAGGCCTCCTCCATGAGCTTTCCTGATTAGTAACTCACGTATATACCCATGTGGAATGCAAAGGCGCTTATCAGTAAAAAAAGAACCCATCTTATTGGTAAAAAACACTAGAAGCAATCTTGGTAATCTCCTTGTAGATACCTTGAAAGTCTGGGTCGTCTTCGTATAGTATGTTGTTGTATTCAAACACCATGATCTTGGTTCCATCGTTGTAATGAACATGTATCTCCTTGATAATAGATCTCCCATAATGTTCTCCTTACCTTTCTTGTACTTGATCACGTATGGAAAAGTTTCCATGAACTCCAGCAACCTAGCGTCTCTCTTCTTAACTGTTGTCTGCCCTCTAAGGTGCTTTAACGTCTCGTGATCTATATGAATAACAAACTCTTTGGATAAAAGGTAATGTTGCCAAGTTTCTAAACTCAATACCAATGCATATAGCTCATAGTCGTATGTTGGGTAGTTCAACAAAGCCCCACTTAGCTTCTCACTGAAGAATGATACGGGCTTCCCTCCTTGGGTTAGTACAACTCCAATACCTATACTTGAGGCATCACATTCCATTTCAAACATTTTGTCAACGTTAGTAAGTACCAAGAGCGGTGCATTGGTGAGGATGTACTTGAGTTTTGTAGAAAGCATCCTCTTGATCTTGCCCCATGTGAAAGTACTATTCTTCTTGATCACGGCGGTCAATGGTGCTGGTATAGTACTGAAATCCTTAACAAATATTTTATAAAACCTTGCTAATCCATGGAATCTCCTACCTTGACTAATCGCAGAAGGTGTTGGCAAGTCTTGGATTGCCTTTAACTTCTCCTCATCGTCCTTTAGGTCCTGTGAACTAACCACAAAACCTAAAAAGACCAACTAATCAGTACAAAAGTACACGTCTTAAGGTATGCATATAAACCTTCCAGCCGAAGCATCTCTAGAACTTGTTCTAAATGCTCCAAGTGATGTGCAAAACATGTACTATAAATTTGTATATCTTCAAAGTGCACACCTAAGAACTTACAGATGTATTCCCTTAAAACATTGTTCATTAGTCTCATGAACATGCTTAGCGCGTTTGTATGCCCGACTGGCATGATAAGCCATTCATTCAATCCCTTCTTGGTCTTGAAAGCCATCTTCAACTCATCTCATTCTTTCATTCTAACATGATGGTAACCACTCTTTAAATCTATCTTAGAAAGGATGGTTGCACCGCTAAACCTAGGGATAGGATGCATATACTTAATGGTGATGTTATTTATGGCTTGGCAATCCACACACAGTCGTCAAGTTCTGTGTTTCTTTGGAACTAGCAGAACTAGGACAACAAAAGGCTTAGGCTCTCTCTAATATACCCCTTAGACATTAGATCTTGAACTTGAAGCTCTAACTCCTTAGATTTTTCTAGGTTCAATCAATAAGCGGGTATATTGGGTAATTGCGCTCTAGGAATTATGTATATTTGATGCTTTATACCCGGTAATCCTGGTCGCATCTCCTCCGAGAATATTTCTTGAAACTTCTCCAAAAGCTTAAGTATTTCTTCCGGTGTATCCTTTTCTGCTTGACCTGAAAACAATCCTTCCTTAAAGATCATTAGTTGCACCTGCTCCTCGGACTCAAGAGATTCTAAAACACAATTAGCTGATACAAATAGGTTAGTCTTACTTACCTTAACCCCTTTGTCCATTTATTTCTTGTGGGGTAAGTGGTGCTATACGATACTTTCGGTTGTTGTGTCTGCAGATATAGTAGTTTGTACATCCTATGGAGAGTATTTTTGTCAATTTTCCATGGCTTTTTCTAAGAAGTGAACTTGTATGGGAACTATATCGCATATGACTTGATCCACATACTTTCCAATGCTGAATGCTACGATGACTTGTTCAAAGATCTTGAGCTCAGTTTGATCATTAAGCCATTTTAGACGGTATGGTCTTGGATGCTTGAGACCTATCTTATCTACCAAGTATTTGCTTGCAACATTCGTATAATAACCACCATATATTATAAGACTACATACCTTGGAGTCTATGGTGCACCGCGAGTGGAATATATTCTCTTTTTGCATGGTCTCGGGGTCAAAGAACGAACTGAGAGCTCTCCTTGCCACTAAGAGCTGTCCAACATCTTGATAATCAAATTTATCCTCTTTGGACTCAACTTGCTCTTCATTGACTTCATCGTCGGACGCGTACTTTCCATTGTCTCGAAGTACTATAATATGTTGGTTTGGGCACTCTCTTGCATAGTGGCCCTTTCCCTGACATTTAAATTAGGTAATGTCACGTGTTCTTTGAGTTTGATTTGGGAACTTACCTTGCGTTGGTCTATTACGCCTGGAGATTTCCACACAGGATTGCTCCTAGTTGTTTGAGTGGTCTTCCTCTTGATATCTTGCTCTTCTTGTACAACTAATTTCAACAAATCCTCTAAGTCTCGGTATGTTTATCTCTCCATTTTCTGAGCAAACCTATCATTCAGACCGTCTAAGAACTGAGCCATGAGAGTCTCCTCAGATATTTCTACCTTTAGTCGGTTCTTGAGCATATCAAATTCCTCAAAATAATTCTCTACTAACTTCCTTCCTTGATTAAGCTTCCTAAACCTCTTTTGAAAATCTCTGTGGTGGTAAGATGGGACGTATATCTTCCTTAGTTGATACCTCATGTCCTCCCAAGTGTTGATCTTCCAATGTCTACGCCTCCTCCTCTCTAATACTTCTCTATCCCACCATGCTAAGGCACTCTCCGTATACTGAGCAGCCACGAGGGATACCTTTCTTGCATCCGAGTAACCATAATACTCAAAAAATATTTTCCATTCGCTTTTTACAATCAAGATAGGCTTTTGGATTTATTCTCCCAGCAAACTTGTGTGCATTTAGCTTCAGGTCCTTGCCTCCTTGCCTTAGCTTGTCTCGATCTATAGCTCTCTCGAATCTTCTAGTTCATTGGTTACCGTTATGAGCTGGTAACAGATCTTCCTCAAGACTAGGCATGCCATCATCAGTTTCCTCTTGTCGGTGAGGCCTAGGGCGGTTGTTGTTGCCTCCTTTCTCTCTTATTTTTGGTTGTCGGGTCTCTAGACGCATAAGACAATCAGTACCGGTTTTAATGGCTTCTAGGAGCTGGTTCATGTTAACTTGTGGTGCTTTTTCTCCCATTCTTGCTTATTTCATGTAGTACAAAAACAAAATGGAAGGTTAACTAGAAGGAATTCAGAAACAAATAGAAGGTTAACTAGAAACTATTAAAATTTTCCTTTTTAAAACTGATGCAAAGTGACTATGCAAGATGAAAACATAACTAACAAGTTACGAAACAAAACAAAATTCAAATCGTGACAAGTGAACAAGTGCAGCAAACAACGGCGAACCAAACTATGATGCAGACACAAGTTATGATGCACAAAATAACAAACGAAAATACCCGAGTCAAGAATAAACACAAGAAAAACGCAAGACAAAACATAACTTGAAACGAAATCAACAACTTAACAAGCAAGTATGCGGCTGGAACAAAAAATCTTACACAAAAATTGATTTTTTTTCTTTTCATGATGCGAATGACTAACGAACTTATGCAGACATGATGTGAGACGAGACGAGACTCAAAACTGGATGGAAGACGAAACAGATGCAAACACACGCAACAACATGAACATAGATAGCGGTGGCTAGTAAAAAACCCTCATTTTGTTTTTGCTTTTCGTATTGTATCAACTGAATCAAACAAGGTAAGCAATGAAACAAAAAAAATTTACGGTTTTTCTGATAGTATGCAAGAAGAAAAAAAAACAGAATCAAGCAAAAAAAGCAATCGGAGAACATATACGAATTAAAAACTAGATACGGTGCAAAGGGTTTCGATAACCTTATGTGGAGATTTTCAACTCTGATACCAGATGGTGCAGGCACAGAACCGTGAGCGGTCAAAGGATAGAGATGGAGTGGAGTAGCTGGTGGCAACATGCTATCTACAAGACGTTTCATGGATTGAAGTGGAACGAGGCAGAGAGAATTCAATAGGTGGTAACACTCTCCCTGAATAAGTGGCAAGATGAGCTGATGAACAAGTAAAAATAATGGATTGATAGACGCCACAAAGCTAGTGGAAGAGCTTTGATAAATCTGAGCTTCAACTCTAAGTGAATCACACGCAAAGAAGAAGAGAGCGGCTAGGGTTGTGCTTTCAAAATAAAGTGCGGTTCTTTATAGATATTAGAATAAAATACAAGCTGAGAAGGAGATTTATAATTAGCTCAAAAACAGGTGGTTTCTCTTCGCCGAAAATGCTACATATGGAAAGAAATATAAAAAACTGCACACTCTAGACTTCAAGTTACAAAATCCTGGGACGTTCTAAGACTCAAAAGAAAAGAAAAGAAAACAAACTCTACAAAACAAAAATAAAACACTGGTGATAACGAAGAGTCTTGATTCTTGATGTCCTTGTAAAAGCGGCAAAATGCTATGGATGAAGACTTGAGTTTTACGACTGAAGCTAGCTTTGAATCCTCGTTTTCTAGAGTACTTTCCATGCTTTTTGGATCCGTTGGAGTTTCTTGATCGATATACTTAGTCAGAAGTGTCCCCTTGAGCTCTTCATGTTCCATTTGGGTGATCAAGCTCTCCACAGACTTGTTGAAGTCTTCCCTTACACTATTGATTCCTCCTCTTGTCCTAGGACTTCTCCTTAGTTGTGGAATTGAAATAAAACTCTGCTCGGCTCCGAGGTTTCTAGTATGGATGTCCTCATCAAACATGGATAAGTACTTTAGATGCTCTTTTATCCCAAGAGAAGAAAGGCTTACCTATTGCCTAGGACAACTCAGAGGAGAAGCTAAGAGATGGTGGATTCGAGAGAAAGAAGAACAATGATACTATAATAACGAACCCGCAATCTGCACATAGGGAAAATTATAGTGGATTATAAAGAAGAGATATGAGCCTCATAGCCTGCGACAAGAGATCCGAACAGCTTACCTTTCAAAAGAAGAAAGACGAGAGAACACAACGCCTAAGGTTGTGCAACAAACAACAATCCAGAAAGTTGAAAAACAAGGTTTGTCATATGGTTCTAAAGACCTGTGTGAACTAATGTTCTATAAGTGTAAGAATAGGGGTCACAATTTAAAGGATTTCCCAAGGAAGAAGTAAGCTCGGTACACCACAACTTTGTTTGAATCACAGTTAACATCCAAGAAAAATGAAAGGGAACATGTCACAGTTTTTGATAGGTTAAATAATTGTTTTTATCTTCTAATTTCTTTGATAAACCATTTGCCTTGCCCAAACGATGTTGAGATAGATGTAGGTACTATGGAGGTGTACGAGGACAAAGAAGAATCAACAACAATGAAGGACATAGTTTCAGCACCTAAACGAATCCAAGGGAATTCAGAAACCTTGATGCTCAAGCCACCCACAAACAAAGCAGATAGTGCCATTGAAACTTTGCTGTTTTAAGAGGAGCCACCAGACTCACACCAACAAGCCAAGATAAAAGAAGAACCTAACGGAGAAGTAAAAAGGGGAATAGGAGGTTTCACCAAGGAGGTTGAAGTTCTATTCAAGAGTCTATTACATGGAGTTTCATTTCCCATTCTGATAGTAGTGAAACCACCAAAATCATTCCACAGATCTCCAAATCATCAAATCTGAGGTAACTACATAAACTCCCAAAAGCGAATGAAACCTAATTTGCTTTCTTTTGGTGCAGTTAAAATTTTTTTGAGGTCAAAACCTCTTGAAGAGGGAGGAATGATGAGGTCATTAGACGAGTAGCTGAACCAGAACTTCATCAAAGTGACTTCTCAAACCGACTAGAAGCCATCCAGGATATATGTGCAATATAACTTAAAAGAACCAACCAAAACAAGTTAAGAAACAATATAACTTGTTCCAGAAAATAAACTGATCAGAGACTCACGGCAAAGTGAAATTGGGTCTATATGATTCCAGCCTATCCTGCTATTGAATCTGACGTATAACTATGGCCATTGTTAGATGAATTCTTTCTTAACCACATAGATTAAGCTCTTGAAACCACTTGTAAAATGTTCTCATCTCATCTATAGAACACCTTGAAATGGAATCAACCCAATATCAGCTTGCATGAAGGAGATATTCAATTTTCAAGTCGACTAATTCCCAACTTACCCGATTTGAACCAATGCGCACTTATTGGAGGATTGCTACCGAACCAGCAAGAATTAATTTATTAACCAACTTGGTTTTTAATCGTGACTCATCATAGGCATGCAGAAAATTGCATTTACATCCGTACCAGTTCAGGTGTGAAAGTTATTGATTTTCTAAACCAGCTTCCACTTAACTTGACTTATTTTGAGCCCCCCTAATCAATTGAGCTCCAAAAATTGGAATCCTTTGAACCAATGAAGACAAAATTTGGGAGCTTCTACATTAACTAGAGAATATCAATACATGGATAAATCAAGAAGAATTCGAGATATAAAGAGGAGATAAGCAGATTTCTTTATTTGTCTAATCATTCACTTCTAACGGCCATATATCTTTTAAGCTCCTTCTCTGTTGCTTATGATATAGGAAGCAGTACCCAACCAGACTTGAAGTTTTCATTATCGAGCATCATCACCAAGCAACTTAGAAAATCAATGCCCCAATGGAGTTCTGGTCGAGCACATGGCATAGGGCTGATTATTTCCCATCAAATCCCTAAGAAGCTTATCTATCCAAGTGGAATCATAAATGCTTGACTAAATCAAGTCGGTAACCGTTTCAATGCTTCTAGAGACGAGAATCAAAGAGCCCCTTCGACCACAGACTAATTAACTCGTGCATTGGACACCATACTCAATATTCACTCGGAAACCATGTATTTTGAAGACTTTTATTGAGGCAAAATCTATCAAGACTGAACTCATTTGAAGATGACCGAGAATTCTTAGTCGGTGACGAGAATCGAAAGGAAATGCTACTTATTTCAAATTCTACTTGTCCATCCATTCCATGAGCGAGTTTTCACTCAGAAAATGCATATAAGGAAACTTATGATCGGGGGAAACCACGTCATTCCAGAGCTGGTTTAGGAGCTGGTACATAAGTGCCAATTTCTTTGGTAACCGGCAGGTTCAAGCCTAAGAAATCACCATATTAGGTTTATGCTTAATCATTTGACTTCTTGTTGTTTCTACTCATCAAATGTCTTCACCACGTCCATAGCCTGAAGACATATAAACACGTGCAAAGGAATTGTAATCTTTTTCCTTATATCCGTTTGTCCCAATTGGTTTTTCGAGAAAGGTTTTAACGAACCAACATCATTAGTGTGCATTCCATGGTTGGTATCAGTTTTATCCATCATTCACAAACCTAAGAAGACAAGAGAAGCCTTCTATCAGCTCAAGCCTCCACTTTTGTTGTGTCTTTAGGACGTCTTGCCATTTATTTTTGAATTGTTTGCTTTTTCGGAGCCAAGGTTTTTCCATAAAACCAAGCCAGGATCCTCTTGTAACGTAACCAAGTTTTAACCTAATAAAAAATTCAATCTATGTTTTTGCTTCAAAACTCTTGTCTTTGAATCAATAGTTTGCAAGTTTAGATAGTTTGTGGAATCAAGATTCTTAGTAGTGTAGAGCCTGGGATTCTTGCGAGGAATAGCCTTTGAATCCCTGTCTCTAACCCCTCGTGGTTGTGGAATCAACTACCAACCGGCTACTCGTCATCTAGCCATCACTTTAGCCATAGTTTCAGTCTTTGAATCCTTGTATTTATATTGGTGGAATCCAAGGTCTACATCAGGTTCAGTCTTTTAATTTTGTGTATTTTACTTCCTTTTAAGTGCTTATAAAGCTCACCTTATTCCCCATTGTAAAATAAACATTTCATTGAATAAAAAAAACGAGTTTATCTAAGCTTCTAAGCTTGTTTATCTTGTTTTTCTAGGCTCTAGGTGGATTCCTTAGACAAGAAACCGCCTTGAATCTTATTTTCTTGTGCTGATTCTCTGAGGCTAAGGTTTGTCAGTTTATCTCAAAGGATATCCACACCTTTGAGTGGCACTCTTTGATTCATTAAATCTTGTAAACTCTTGAAATCTTGTGATCACTTGGATTAGTGTATTTTAATGTTATATCATACACAGTTGATTTATTGAATAAGACAGGAAAACTTGGAGCAAAAAAACCAATTGAAAGGGGTAGAAAGAAGATGATTCGTTTCAAGACATCTCACAATATCGTCGACTTGTAGGTAAGTTGATATATTTGACTATCACATGGCGTGACCTTTGTTATCTCGTGAATCAGGTTAGTCAATATATGCAAGCCCCTACAATATACCATTCGAGTATGGTGGGACGGATTCTTTGATACCTCAAAGAAAGCCCGGGCCAAGGAATTTGGATGGGGAGAAACACTAGCACCAAGATAGTGGGGTACTGTGATGCTGATTATGTTGGAGATAGGCTGGATAGAAATTCAAAACCTGGTTATTTCACCTTCATTGGAGGAAATTTGGTGACTTTGAAGTCAAATAAGCAAAATGTGGTATCTTGTTCAAGTCCTCTAATCTTTGGACATCACACTCTTTTTCCCTTAACATAGTTTTCTCCCAACTGATTTTTCTATGTTAAGGTTCTTAGTAAGGTGATGCTTCACAGTTTCGAAGCTTAGCCTATTTCCCAAGTGTCTCTATGGCTAAGTTTGAGGGGAGTATTAATCAAACCCCTATAAGCCTCGGCCTTTCCGTACAACATTGACTATACACATTGAAGAAGGCCGAGGTTAACTCGAATAAATAGAGAAACAAAGAGACCTTGAGCATTGAAGACCCATGCATGTCTTCTAGAAGAAAAAGGAGTTGTTGAAGGCTTTTAGCCGTTGGAAGCAAAAGGAAGCAAGAGTGACATGTGATAGTCACATGTGACACTTAGTTTTAATTAAAACTAATGACATGTCACTTTCATCCCTTTGGCCGCACCTCTTCTCTCTCCCTATGTCATTATTCATCTCTTTATTTGTGTAGGGGATTCACCCTATTTGTCTCTCTATTTATAGATTGTAACACACATGGTTTCAAGACTAATCTAAGAATTCTCTTCTTCCATTCAATCTCTCTCGGTTACTTAGTCTCTTGTTAATGTCGTTTTGCATTTCTTTTTTTAATATTATGTTAAATATCATTCAAAGTAAACTTTTTATAACATGTGCAACTGATTTTTTTAATAATTGTGAAAGAACTAGAACTCTGAAGAACGATCGATAAATGGTTGTCTTGTTAAAATCCAAAATTTAAAAATCCAATTCGGACAAAACAAGTTTTAGGAAAAAGAGTACAATCCATTTTTGAAAGAGCTGAAGCAAATAGATGAAAATTGAAAAATGGCTGAGGTAGCTAATGAAGAGAAAACCCAACAAGAAAAGTTAACTCCTTAACTTGAGATTATGGAGAACATCTAGCAAACCATAGGGTGAAACCATCAATATATGAATTGTCTCTTTGATTGCGAATAGAGCTGAATTGATTTCTGACATTCTTATCAATGATCTTCACTAGATGAGCTGGGGAAGAAGAATCTTCTCCATGACATCTACCGTTACTTCCTCTCCAAATATGACAAATAGTTTTTTAAAATGTATACCTATAAATGAAGAGATGATTTCTGCTTTGGCTGGAAGTAGTTATCATGGTTACTAACCGACTTCATTCAAGCGTAAAGTCAATTCCGAGAAGACTACACATAAGACTAGTCCAAACAGCTGTCGAATATCGACATAAGAAGGATAAATGATTACGAGACTCATTTAAATCACCAAAATGCAGTATTTTCTTTGGCCAGAGTTCTATTCCTGCATGCGATCTCCCGTTGATAGGCGGTTGTTGATAGCTAACCATGATGTAAAAGAGAATTTTTTGGTGTAGTGTTTGTAAACCAAACTCCTATATACCAATCATTACATGGAGGAGAAATACGTACCAGCATCTTTGCTACTTTAGTGTGGAACAAATGCTAGTATTTATCCCTTTTTCCTCTCCATAAAGGGATATCATAGCCATCCCTGATGGAGATTTGATCAAGGGGTGCTTCTATTTGGTTGTAGTTATCACAACATTGACTTCTTCTGCAACGATTTACCTTCGCTCAAACAACCTTAGCGTGAGCTGGGATTCCCATATATATATACGCTCTCCTACCTGGAACTCTAACTATCAAAACAGAATGAGGTTTTACTACCATTCCGAATATCAATCTGGTAAAACTGCTATGCTATTTCACGGTACTATAAAAGTTTTCTCCACATCCAAGAACCCATACTCGTGTTTTCGTTCAATATCCATAGAGATTTCTGTCTAAGAATGGAGTTTGAAATTCATTTAACCAATAGTGAATCCTTTCCAGACAATATCCTCCATAATAGCTTTAAACAATCTATCTTGTTTGTTTTTTTCAGCGATTGTAAACCTAATCCTCCTTCCTGCTTATGTCGACAAACATCCAGCCACTTAATCTTAGCTTTTCTAGCATTCAACTCAGTTCCAGACCAAAGAAAATCAGAGCATATTTGATCGATCTTTTTAATACACCCACTAGGTAATCGATAACCTAAAATCCAAAAATTTATTATGCCTGTGAAAACTGACCTTATAAGCTGTTATCTTCGAGCATACAATAGGTGTCATGCTGTCGAAGAAGTGACACGTGTCCTAAGCTTCTCCACAAGAAAGAAAAAATCAGACCTGGTAATTTGCTTTCTAAGAAGAAGCAGTCCCAAATACTTTACCGGTAAACGACCTTGAGCAAATGGAAAATGTTATAGAATCTCATTTCGTTTTTCTCTAACAATCCATCCATGTATAGAGTTAATTTTTCAACACTAATCCTCAGGCCCGAGAGCACATCAAACTCATCAAATACTTGAATAATGTCTTCTATGGATTTTTATGCCCCTCCACCTAGATCATTAAATCATCTGCAAAACACAAATTAAATGAGTTAGTTGAATGTTCTTATACTTGGGGTGATAGCCGAATCTTCTTTGAACTGCAACTTTTTCTAAGAGCTTTGATAAAACATTCATGCATAGTACAAAAAAATAAGGAGATAGTGAACAACTTTGACGAAGATCCCTTTCAGTTCTGAAAAAACATGCTAATTCACCATTTACTTGGACTAAAAAATATGCTATAGTTATACGTAGCTTTATCCAATAAATAAATCTCTCTGGGAAATGCAAAGCCCCAACTACATTTAGTAAGAAGTCCCACTAGACTGGATCAAAAGTCTTCAAGATGTCAATTTTTATTGCACAACAAAGAGATATTGAATCTTTGTGATAATCCTTTATGATTTCAGTAGCAAGAAGGACATTTTCCATCAATAGCCTATCTTTAACAAAAGCTTATTGATTTGAAGCAATGAAATTAAGGTGAAGAACCTTAAGTCTATTTGCGATAATCTTTGAAATCACCATGTATAACACATTGCAGCAGGAAATAGGACGATAATCTTTCATTGTCCTAGCTTCTTCCTTCTTCGGTTTAAGCGCCAAGATGGTGGCATTGAGTCCTTTGGGCAGAAAATTTTTCTCAAAGAAAGACTTGATAGAAATAATGAAATCATTTCCAACTATAGGCCATGCTTTATGAAAGAATTCACTCGGGTAACCATCCAGGCCAGACGACATATTGTTTGGCATCAAAAATAGAACATGCTTAATTTCTTCCTCTAAAACTTCTTAAACTAGCATGTTCTTATCTATGTACGAACATCTAATATCCAGTATCTGCTGTATATACTCTACCAAAGCACCCTGAAAATCTGATGGGTACAATGCCAAAAATTCTGAAAAATATTGCTCTGCTTCCCCTTTGATCTCTTCACTCATTTTAAGAACCTCGCCATCTTGGCCTATTATTTCTCTAATATAATTCTGCGTTATCTGAATCTCTGCTGTCTTGGGAAAATACGTGTTATTTTGGTCCCCTACATTCAACCAATAATTTTTTTTTCTTAAGATAGCCCTCTACCAGCCCTAATAAAAATACCAATTCTTAAAATCCAAACTTTCCTTTTCAACCGTCTGAAAATATGGGTCAGAAATCGTTACTGCTTCTTTAAAACAAAGGTCTTCATAAGCTTCCCGAGTTTATTTGACTATGTCTGCAAAATTTTCTTCACCAAATATATGCAGCCATGACTTCAAAGCTTTAAGTTTTTTTGATAACCAAAATAATGGTGATGTGGAAATGAAAAGCGGCGTCGTGGTACTCAAATATTCAGTAACTGAAATGGGAAATTGCGGCAGATTATCAGGCACATACAAGAACTTAAGCGGCTTCTTGCCCCGTACACAGGCTTCACCCAGAAAAAATATTCGTCAAGTATAATCAGAGCAGCTTCCCAAATCGAAACTAACATAAGAGGATGGGAATTGCTGCAGCCAAAAATTATTCACCAAAATTCTACCAAGATTCTTGCATATTAGTCCTTCTTCTCTCTTGTTACACCATATAAAACACGAACCATGATAAATAAGATCAAATAATGAGCAGTATCTAGTTACTTCTTGGAAATCTCTCATACCTAGCGGTTTTATTTGTGAAGATGAGAAAGTTGAATGTTCCTCCCCATATACAATCTCAATGAAATCTCCACATATCATCCATGATTTATTTCTAAAAAGTGGAGAGTTAGGAAGGTGTCGAATATCTTTCCACAACTCCATTCTTTCCTGCACAAAATTAGACGCATACACAAAAGAAAATAGAAATTCTTCCGTCTCACGTTCCAGCAAAACCTAACAAGTGTTCATTTGACTACTCTTATTAATTGGCCTCAACCTTGTATGATCCTTCCACATCACCCAAATGCGTCCCAGTAGATTACATTCATTATTTGACATAAACGACCAATTCTGAAACACCAAATTTTCTATATTAAGCGATTTAATCTCCTTGACTCTCGTCTCCAGCAAACACCTAAACTACATAGATTGATTATTTTCCCAGGTGCGAATAACTGAATGCTTAGAATTTTTATTAAATCCACGAATATTCTAGAAGAAACCCAACATTTATGAATATTTCTTTTGAACCCTTTAATTCCAAGCACCGGGATTCACATATTTTGTAACTTGAATATTTGCTTATGGCATGTTCTTACGAGTGGCTTTGGAGGCCCACGTAATCGAATTCCGAACACTTGATACTTGGGGGTAAAATTCATCTTCTTCCTTATCAACCATTCCATATGCCTGAATTATTGGTTTTTCCAATTGGCTACAACTTTGATCTTCCACATTCTCATCTTCTACAGCAAGAACTGAAAACCAAGATGGAGAACCATCTTGTAACATGCGTTACACAATTAGCTCGATAAGCTTCCTGTGAATGTCCCACTTGTAACATGCGTTATGATTTGGAGGCAGCCATGGATACAAATATTTGACTTCGGACACCACTCCCTGTTTCATCTTAAACTGAAAAGAGTCCAGTAAAGATTTTTTCAAATCGACATATATGAATACCTTATCCTCGTCAAACTTACTACAAAGTTCTCTATCCGGGTGACGACGCTTCAGCTCTCCCACGTGACTAGAAAGAAAACTCACACCATTCCAAGAGAAAAAGGATTGTGGGACTTGTTGGATAGTAACCAATATAAGTATTGTACGTAAAGCTGATTGGTCTTCTTCCACAATTGGTCCATATTTCAAAACCATCATTGGTTTATCCACTCTATTGCAGATGCCTCTTTGCAACACTTTATCACGGATCACCCTATCTCTAATCCAAAATTTTGTAGTAGTTGTGTTAACAACATAAGCATCAATATTGATGTTCTTGTTTCCATAGCACAATATCTTATTCACTATGACATGAATTTTCGCGATGTGAGGGGCAACCTTTAGGAAATTCCCAAAAATCAGATCATCCAAAAAGGTCATTGATCGTTAATTATTTCATCTAGTACCATGATGACTTGATTACCATCCTTCAACAAAATAGTCAAATCGTGTTTTAAAATGTTGGCCGCTTACAAACAGCTGACAATTACGACTTTCGAAGTTCAACCACTTGTGTACCAATAGGATTAACCTCTCCAACTCTGATCTTGCTATTAGTATCATCGACTGAAATTACCTCAGAAATAGAGCTCTTAACCTTGTTCAAAACCTCCTCAGCATGATCCGTGATAGTCCTAACACCATCACGACCTACCTCTACATTTGTAGCCACTTCTGAAACCATCGTTGAATCAGAGATAACCTGCCCACATGCCAAACAAATACCAGCCAAACTATGTACCCCTGAAGACTCCACTCTAACATCACTCTCCATCAATCCCAACGTAACTCAGTCACTTTAAAAAACCTCAGCACTGTCCAAAACCTCTTTAGTCTCTATAATCACTAACGAAACCTCCTGAACACCAACCGGATCCACCGTCTTGAATTGAGACCACCTGCCTTGAATCCGAAAGCAAACCTAGAACTAAACCTACGATCTGATTCTCACTCACCTTAAACTCTGAACCATTCTCTCTCGTCAAAGCCACAACAGAACCACCGTTACCTCCGACACAAGCCTCCTTATCAGTCTAGAGGAGTTTTTTGTTCATCGCCAAAGCCCGCCTTGATGGTGGAGAAGGCATCTTGCCACACACGAAACCTTAAACAAATTGCCTTTTCCATCGCCAAAAATCCCCTTACCAATACGCTGCATTTAGTCTTTTCTGTCATCAATTTGCAATTCTAACATATTTAAGGGTTGTAAACCACATTGTTTGAAACTAATGTAAAGAAACATCTTTTTATTCTCTCTCGGTTCCTGCTCATTCTCTCTTTGTTATCATTCCACAATTCTAACTTTGTTTTAGAGCATAGATTTCTATTCTTCTTCTTCTAGTCTCATATATTTTCCTTAATCTTCACTTTCTTTAATCCGCTTCTACACTCATCTCACTCTATTCTCTTTATCCATTGGGTAATAGCTTTGTCCAACATTTTCTTGGATCTTTTATGCGTGTCGTTGAAGGAGTGAAAAGATCAGTGATCATAATAAGACAACTTTTGCAACAAGTTAATATGTGTTTGGGCTTCGAAGGTTCTTGAAAACGATATGATATATAACCAAAGTAACCAGATAGACTTGTAAGATCCGGATCAGCACAACTTGTAAAGTCAATGCACCATAGCTGATAAAGAAACTGGTTAAGCTAGCACCACACCTTGATAAAGTTGCCACCACCAAGTGATAAAAATGCTCAGAACCAACATAGATGATTCTTGCAAAATCAAAGGATAAAGGTATAATGATCAACAAATCAAAAACATGTCACAAAAAACTCTGCAGATTCTCAAATTCATCTCTAATAATATTCCATAGATATTAGCCTCATTATATAAAGTAAATACAAAGAAAACACTCATAAAAGTAAATTAACATGCAAAACATCTTGGAAAACAAAATTCAAGTATGAATATCCTTTCCCATCTTCGGCCAAAAGAAATGTTCTTGTAGCATCTTTAACGTTTTATTAATTCCTAAATGACCATAAAGGCATCCTCCATGTGCCTCAAGAATCAACAACTCCCTTATAGAACTCTTGGGAACACATAGCTTGCTACCCTTGAAAAGAAGTCCCTCTGCATCTTGTGACTCGCCCAATGCACGTTATGATGCATTGTCTGCCATGCCCAAATTGGAAATCAAAACGTTACATAATTATCATTCTTTCTCATTTAATCATTTTTAATAGACCATGTACAACCCAAAAAATTACCTCACAACCTACCATGCAATATCAATCAAGTCACACATCGTAACATTTAACAAGTCAAAACACGCAACTTTCTTCTGCAGTAGACACTCACCACAAACTCACCATGACTTGTAATCCGGTTTTCTATACCCGAGTAGGATGTTTCCAACTATTGGCTTGGAACTTGACTACCGGGTAGGATGATTCTAGAGTTGAGCTTCCACACTTCAATACATGACCTAGAGCTGTTTGCAGAGTTTTGAGCAGAGCTTAGGAGTGATTTTGTTTTTATGTAGAGGGAGTGAAGGGTTTTTCCTGTTAAGGAGGTCGTTCACCAGCCACTCTCCTTGCTCAGGCCAGACTAGGTTCCACATGGGACTGCAGCTGGTTTTGACTAAGCCAGTAGGTCAATTCCACAAGCACAACAATTTCCAAGCTGGTGAATCACCAAACTACTTCCCAAGCATGCGAATCACCAAGCTAGTTCCCAAGTAGGTGAGCCATCAAGCTAGTTCCAGATATAATTTCAAAATTTGATTACGCTTGGTTCGTGCCCAAAGAGGTTAAGCCCTTTCTGCATCGTAAGCTATCTTCCTCGAGCAATCTCCCACTATTCTAAAACTACTAGTTTGTCTAGACTAGTATGATTTATCCAAGTCCTTGCCATCTTTACGGTGTCTCAAACCGTATGTTCCACGTATTCATTTCAAGCTCATGTGCGGGTCATTACATTCTCCCTCCCCCTTAATAGAATTCGTCCCGAAAGGACTATATTCCTTTGACTTTCGTGAACATATCAGGATATCACTATTTAAACTTCTCTTTGTCCTCCCAAGTAACAAAAATCTAGTGTTATTTTCCCCAAAACACTTAAACTTGGTAGATTTCTCAATTTTAGAGTTCCTTTAGTCGCCTCTCCCCGTTTTGAATGGGTCTATCGGGATTGGTAAGGTTACTACGGAGATCTTCTATCCTTTGAATTTCTATCTCATTTGGATCTCATACATGTTTCCGTAACATTGAAAAATTGAACAAGGGATGAAGAGACATGTCCGAGGGAAGTTCTAGTCGATATGCTAACTCTCCTACTTTTCCTAGTATACGTTATGGTCAAATAAACCAAGTAGCTAGCTTACCAAATTTCCCTAATTGATCATTCCCTTTATGTGCCACTACCTTCACGTATACCCATCTCCTAGTTTATAAATAAATTCCCTTTTGTTCTAATCAACATATTTATTTTGATAGTCCTGAGCGTTTTTCATATTTTCTCGAATAGTCTTAATAATTTTGGGGTTTCCTCTACCACGTCAGATACAACCATCCGTCAGTCTCCAACTTTGGTCCAACAAATAGGTGTTCTACAAGGTCCTCCATACAAGGATTTTGTAGGAGAATTCGACTACGTGAATATGTTGTTCTCGTGAACCAGCCCAATCTAGGATACATAGAAAAAGCATATCTTCCAAATTTCTTATGGTCCGTTTTGTCTATCCATCTGTTTCTGGATGAAAGGTTGTACTCATGTGCAAATCAGTTCCGAAAGCTTGTTAGAATGCTCGCCAAAATTGAGCTGTAAATCGTGGATCATAATCATACAAAATGTTGGCTGGAACTCCATGAAGTCAAAAAATATCTTTCAAATATAGTTTTGCCAAAGTTGAGAATTTATTTGTCATCTTCATGGGTAAGAGATGAGCGATTTTGGTCAGTCGATCCATTATAACCAAAACTGAAAAATTTCTTCTTTTGGGTGTAGTTGCAAACCTGTGATAAAGACCATGGCAACAACTTCCCATTTCCATTTTTGGATTGGTATACTTTGAAGTAACCCTCCCGATACTTGAAATACAACTTTGAGTTGTTGACAAGTCTATCATTGTGATACCCACTTAGCAACTGCGTGCTTAATTCCAATCCATGGTAATACCAACAAATGTCTCGATACATTTTAGTACTACGAGGATGGATGCTACGTAAAGAGTCATGACTATCCTTAGGATATCCTCCCATCGACCTTGGTTTTGCGGAATTGTGATTTTTTACCACTACGATTTCTGTCTTGGTTTTCTAACTCCTTGATTATAACCTTCAGCTTTGAATACTTTTTTTTCTTGAATTCTTTGCACTAGACGGGCCTAATTCACTTCTTGATGCCCCAAAGGTTCTCTAACTTCTCCTTCTAATGCAAAAAATCTCACCATTTTGAATTCATCCCCCAAGTCTTCCAAATCGGCTACTATACTCACATCCGTTCTTTGGTGAGTTAATGTATCCACAACTACGTTTTCTTTCCCCGTATGGTAAAGAATCTTCAAAACATAATCCACGAAAAAATCCATCCATCTCCTTTGTTTGAAGGTAAGGTCTTGTTGTGTGGATAGATACTTGAGACTATTTAGGTGAGTTCCAATTTTTACTTCTTTACCATATAGATAAAATCTTCATATCTTAAGGGCGAAGACTACTGCGGCCATTTCCAGATCATGGGTGGGATAGTTCTTTTCGTGTTTTCTTAACTGTCGTGAACCATAGGCAATAACCTTATCGCCTTACATCAAAACATATCCCAAACAAATTTTGGAGGCATCCGTATATACAATGAAAGGTTTACTCGATTCCTGTAAGGATTATAAAGGCGTTGATGTTAAACCTTGCTTTGGTCAGGTGAATGCTTCCTCCGCATCCTTGGTCCATTTGAAAATTATCCCTATTCCAGTTAATGGAGTTAAATTTTTAACCAAACTAAAAAAAAATCATAGACTTCCGTCGCATTGTTCGGTTGTGGTCATCTTGAACAACTTTGATATATTATGGATTAGCTGAAACTTATGCCTCAGATACGTGATAGCCTAAGAATCCAATTTCTCGTTTCAAAAACAACACTTGCTAAACTTAGCAAAGAGCTTTTGATTTCTCAAACGTTCCAACACCTTCCTTAGATGTTCCTCTAGGTCCTTGGCCCTTCATGAATATATGAAAATTTCATCAATGAAAATGATGACAAATTCAGCTAAATATTCTCTAAATACTCTGTTTGGTTAGACCAAACGGCATGACAACAAACTTGTAGTGCCTGTACCGCATCCTAAAGGCGGTCTTCCATGTATCACTATTAGAAATTAGAATTTGGTGATATCCGGATGCTAAGTCAATCTTAGAGAACCAACTAGCTCCTTATAGTTTATCCAATAACTCGTCATCATTAGCAATGGTTACTTCTCTTAAATAGTTACGTTATCGATTCCTTGGTAATCAATACATAATTGCATGCTTACGTCTTTCTTTTTCACGAACAGAACTTGAGCACCCCACGGCGATGAACTTGGTCGAATAAACCCTTTGTCCATAAGATATTCCAATTGCTTCTTTATTTCCTTATGTTTGGCTTGGGCCATTTTATATGGTTCCTTTGCTGTTGGAGCTATGCCAAGTTCTAGTGATATAGTGTAAGGATCCCTTTGCGACGGTGGTAATCCTTCCAATTGTTTGAATACATCTTGGAACTCTTTGACTACTGAAATAATTTCTAAGCTCTCCTTCTTCTCCGAATATTTCCCAAATGTGGTCAAGGTTACAAGGTATACCTCTCCATCATACAAATCCTTCTCCATCCTTAAAGCATATACTAGCTATATTCTAGAACTCGTAAAATTCCCATAATATGTAGATAACAGTCCAATGCCATCACCAAATGTGATACGTCCCTTCCTACAATCAAGGTGTGCTTGATACGTCCATATCCAAAATCACCCCATGATGCTCTAATGAAGTAACTAGAAGATTAGCCGGACACACCTTCTTCCCAATCAAGACGGGCATTCCAACCACACAATTATCGGCCTAAAAGATTTGGGTACCGGGCGTTTGAATGGGCACACTGACGTTTATACTATTAAAGGACCCTTAAACAAAAAGTGAGTGGAAATCCACCAACACGTAGTGTTCTTGATTCACAATCAATCTTATATATCTATTTCTATAAAGTAAACATACAGTGCAATGAATTTAAACATACAATGCGTTAGAACCAAAATTTATCCGTAATGGGACCCTTGGTGGGCTAAGAAGGTCCAGGTTTATCTTCTTCTAAGGCGTAGATTCTGCCCGCGGTAGCTTGTCCTTTTGGAGCTTGTTCTACCACAGGGCTAACTTTTTGAACTGGAACAGTACGAGGCCATGAAGTA
Organism: Cardamine chenopodiifolia; assembly: GCA_963922655.1. Lineage (NCBI taxonomy): Eukaryota > Viridiplantae > Streptophyta > Magnoliopsida > Brassicales > Brassicaceae > Cardamine > Cardamine chenopodiifolia. The sequence continues at coordinate 6,938,158 of OZ000479.1, forward strand.
GCATGGCATCCTCGATCTCCACAATAGAAACAAAAAACATTGACAATAACAGATGGGTTAATATTTTGAGCGTTGGGCCATGTTTTTGAGTAATGTCCCCTTTTATTGCATCAACATAACAACTACATACTCTCTTGTGGCTGAATGGACATACGAGCTCTCAGATACTCTTGTCCTCGTCCGCGTCCTCTAAGTTATTTGTGGTTTGGTGGGTGGTAACCGCAATGTACTTGCCCATAATTTTGTCCATTATTCTCGAACTGTTGAGGTAGTCTAGGTAAAGTAACACACTAGGCAATATATATTTTGGTTAATTACGCCACTCATGCCATGGAGCCGGTCCTCTACTAGTGGATGGCATTTAATAACAAACCCAAGATTAGTACTTAACAATAACCCAAATGAAGGAACAAATCTAGTTTCTTAATTACCCTTTTGCCACTAAAGGCTTGCCAACCCAAGTGAAGCTGAGTCGTTGTTTGTCTGTACCTAGACATGCATCATATGAAACAAGTTTAAAACCAAAACATTCCTTTATATTCATGTACTTATGAAAAGTTTACAAAAGTATATTATACATCACTTTGACCGAAAGCCTAATGCTCAAAACATAATGTACATATAAGGAGAAATATGTTCTTTTCAAAAAGCTATAAAACTACACCGGCGACTTAACGTTCCTTCTTGTCTAAACCCCCTTATAGTCACCTGCAAAAGAGAGTGAGGAGTAAGCAAATATGTTTTCTCAGTGAGTCCGGATACCTAACATGGCATAAAAATACCCTAAAACTCCCCACACATCAAACACACAAGCATGCATCTAAAAATCCTTTTAATTCTTAAATTTGGTTATGTCCAAATTTCCTTAGATCTTAGCACCTTTGATATTCCCCTACAAAACCTACACACCTCGATACCATCATTCACTCAAAACCACTAGAGATTCAAGAGTAGTCAATGGGTCGACCTCTTGGTTGCCAAGTCCATTAGGCACTAAAACAAGGGTGGCTCAACAGTCACACGTCCCTTGTTAGCTAACAAGTCTCTCCGCGTCTTGCGACTCACCCAATGCACGTTACGATGTATTGTCAGCCACACCCAATGGGAAATCAAACGATGTATTCTCATTCATTCATTTTTAATAGACCATGTACAACCAAAAACTGTGCCTCATAACCTACTAGGCAATATCAATCAATTCACACATAGTAACATTTAACAAGTCAAAACACCTAACTTTCTTTTGCAACAAACACCCACCACGAACTCACTTTGACTTGTAATCCGGTTAGATATACCCAAGTAGGATGTTTCCATCTAAATCTTGGAACTTGACTACTGGTTAGGATTGATATAAGATTGGAATCACTCCAACTTATGATCACTAATTATCAAGAGGTTCCAAGCTTTTGATGCGGAAGGTGGATGAATTGAGATGGACGTGATTGATAGTAGATTGACTCACTCAATTAATGGATAAACAAGAGTGTTTGAATCACACAAAAAAACTGGTTTGAAGCTTCACAAGACAGGTGTATCACACACTAAAATCTAAATGAACATGAACAAAAGAGCACTAAGGAATCCACCTAAGAACTCTAATGAACAAATGACAAAATACAAAAGACTCAAATTTTTTCACTGAATAATACTTTGATTAAGATTATGAAAGATGTTTTCAAATGAAAAAATATTCAAGCTTAAATAAGCTCTAAGCTAACGATAACAAAATTACTTAAGGAGAAACTAGATATATCAAAATAAATATGAAAATGGCTGTTGGAGATGAATTTGTGTGAGATGTGCTTCCAAGAACTATTGGAGACTTTTCTGCCGCGTCTAGGCTTGATAAGGGAATTTTTTGATGCACCAAAACCCATGAATTAAATTTCCTAGCCATTGATGATCAAAAAAAGACTTGTAGAAGCAGCCAAATATGGAAATTCTCATCTCCTTTGTATTGAGAAACATTCTGATTGATTTGGCGTGTCTTGAACCTTATGGGAATATCTAGTTGGCATGGAGGGTATAACTCTTCGACATATGGGTGTCCAAGTTGCTTGTTTTGCCTAATTTCCTCATAAGGCACCAAACTGCCATGTTTTGGAATATGGTTGATATCTTCGTGATCTGGTGGGTATTTCTTTAGATATTCATCATGTTGGATCAAGGAAAGATCCAAGAATATGATCCAAATGGGTTTGGGTTGATAAAGTTGCTGGTTTGGGTGGTGGAACACGTTTTCCAGTCCATATGTCATGATTCGTTTATTAGGCTCCTTTGGAGGCACATATGCCCTGGCTAGGTTCTAGTCGGTTATCAAACAAATTTTGATACAGTTTTGATTCAGCTAATTTTTCTATTACCACATCATACCCTCTCTCTTCAAGAAGTTTTAACCTTAAAACCTAAAGACCTGCAAATAGAGAAGTCAAGTTAGTATTTTGAAACGTTTGAGGGTTTAGAAGCTTACCTTTGATTTTAACTAGTAATTGTGCATCTGGTGGTTATTCTTTGAGCATCATAGTGTCTAAGACACTCTCTTCCCTCTTGGAATCAGGTTTTAATAGAACTGGTGGAGGATCATCTTGGTTTGGTTTTTGATCTGAAACCTTGTTCCCCTTAAATTCTTCTTTTTGGTTTGGTTGAATCTACTTAATACCTGCAATTGATTCAACATTTTATGCAAGAGACAAGTGTATTAAAACAGTCTTGGAATAATTAAAAAAATGGAAAAATTTTGGAATGGACACCTTTAGTTGGTGGAGTTGAAAGAATCTCTTGTTTGTTGTTGACATACATATCAAGACTAGGAGTTTGATCCATGACTAAGGATGGATATGCTTCTTGAACTACTTTCTCTTTTGTCTATCTTATACCTGCTTCAATTCCAAAATGTGATATTTATAACAAAATGTGTCAAATAAGCTTGAAGAGTTAGAGGACTTATCTTGGAGGTGTTTGCCTTGCGATTCAAGCATAGATGTTGGATTAGGCTTTTGTTGAACGCCGCTTGCTTGAACTGCTTGCTTAGTCTTTGTATTTTCTTTAAAATGTTTGGACACACGTTCTTTGGCTTAGGACAGAAAGTATTCTTTGGCTTAACTTTTGAAGTCGACCTTGTTGCTAGAATCCATATCCTTGGCTTAGGATTGGTAAAGATCTGATACCAAATGATATAATATTGGAATCATTCCAACTTATGATCACCTAATGATTAAGAAGTTCCCAGCTTTTGATGTGGAAAGTGGATGAATTGAGATGAAGGTGATGGATAGTAGATTGACTCACTCAATCAGTGAACAAACTAGAGTGTTTGAATCACACAAACAAATTGGTTTGCAGCTTCACAAGATAAGTGTATCACACACTAAACTCTAAATAAACAAGAACAAAAGAGCACTAATGAATCCACCTAAGAATTCTAATTAACAAAACAAAACACAGAAGACTAAAATTTTGTACTAAATAATACTTTGATTAAGATGATGAAAGCTGTTTACAAATGAAAGAAAATTGGAGCTTAAATAAGCTTTAAGCTATCGGTAGCAAAATTGCAAAAAAGAAACAAGATATATCGAAATAAAGTTTAAAATGGCTAGTGGAGATGAATCTACCTGAGATGTGCTTCCAAGGACAAATGTAGACTTTTGCCTCGTCTAGGCTTGATAGTGGAAGTGTTTGATGCACCAAAACACATGACTTAAATGTCCTAATTGTTGATGATCAAAAGAGACATATAACAGCGACCAAATATGGAAACAAGCATCTCCGTTGTATTAGGAAACCTTCTGACTGATTTGGCATGTCTTGAACTTTTTGGGAGTCTCTACTTGGCCTGGAGGGTATAAATCTTTGACATAGGTGGTCCAAGTTGCCTTTTTTGCCTAATTTCCTTATATGGCACCAAACTGCCTTGTTTTGGAAAATGGTTGATATATTCATGATCAAGTGGGTATTCTTCAGATATTGATCTTTTTGGATCCACCATAGATCCAAGAATATGCTCCAAGTGGTTTTAAGTGGATAAAGTTCTGGTCTGGGTTGTGGAACATGTTTTTTGGTCCATATAATAACTTTTCTGAAACTGGTCTATTGGTTTGAAAACTTAATATCTCCTTTATGTGAGCTTCTATTGAGCTGAATCAACTTTTAAAAGTTCCCTTGTTAAATCAAGTTTCTAGAACAAGTTAGTTTGTTGCTTAACCCCTTTTGATTCGCTAGGTAGGCTCCTTTGAAGGCACATATGTCCTGATGGGTTCTAGCTGGTTACCAAAGATTTTGATTCAGCTACTGTTCTGATTACCACGTCAGGATGAAAGATTACCTTCTAGTGTTGAGCTTCCACACTTCAAAAGGTGACCTAGAGTTGCTTGCAGAATTTTGAGAAGAACTTAAGTGTGATTCCGTTTTTATTAAGAGGTTTGGCCTATTATTTATAGGCAATCCAAAGGAGCTGGTTCACCAGCAACTCTCCTTGCTCAGGTCGGACCATGTTCCACATGGAACTGACTCCTGTTCATGACTAAGCCAAACATGTCACTTCTTCAAGCACGACACTTTCCCGAGTAGGTGAATCACCGAGCTACTTCTCGAGCAGGTGAGTCACCAAGATAGTTCCCAAGTAGGTGAGTCATCAAGCTAGTTTCGGACATAACTTCACAATTCAATCACCCCTGGTTCTTGCTCGACAAGCTTAAGATCCTTTTGCATCGTAAGTTATCTTCCTTGAAAACTCTTTGACTATACAGAAACTACTAGTTTGTCTACACTAGTATGACTTATCCAAGTCTATTTCATCTTTATGGTGTCCCAAACCGTATGTTCCATGTATTCATATCAAGCTCATGTGCGGGTTATTACACCTCGAGAGTGCATTAGGCACCATATTTTTTTTCCAGTCTTATACTTTGACACAAATGAGAAAGATTGAAGAAACTTCACCCATTTAACATGTTGTTGATGTACTTCAACAACGCATTATCAAAATAAAGAACAAACTGCCTATGTCTCAAGTAATGTTCCCAATGTTCAAGAGCTCTCACAATCGCATAAAACTCCTTATCATATGCTGAATAATTTTTCTTAGCTTCTGTAAGTTTCTCACTATAATAAGCTATAGGACATCCTCCTTGGATACGGAAGCTCATATCCCAACTCCATTAGCATCACATTCCACCTCAAATACTTGATTAAAATTTGTAAGTGCCAAAATAGGCGCATCACACAGTTTATGCTTCACCATTTCAAACGCTTTTGTGCATCCATTCTCCAATCAAAATTATCCTTCTTCAAGAACTCAAATATTAAAGCTATGATAGTGCTAAATTTCTTCACAAAACGTGTATAGAAAGACGCAAGCCCATGAAAGCTTCTCACATCTTATTATGTTGTTGGAACTGGCCAACTTCTCATAGCTTCTACCTTTCTTTCATCCACTGAAATTCCTTCACTAGTGACAACATATTCTAGAAACACAACACTAGAAGTAAAGAAAGTACACTTCTCCAGCTTAGCATAAAACTGGTTTCTTCTTAACACCTCAAAAACCTCTCTTAGGTGATGTGTATGCTCCTCTTCGTTTGTGATCAAAGTGAACTACGACAAACTTTCCAAAAAAGTTGCATAGTACCTAATTCATCAACATCATGAAAATGTTGTGATTAGATAAACCAAATTGCATGACAAGCCATTCAAACATCCCTTTATTTGTCTTAAATGCAGTTTTCCACTCATATTCTTCCTTCATTATGATATGATGATATGCACTCCTTAGATCAATCTTTGAAAATACTTTTGATCCATTTAGCTTATCCAGAATGTCATCCAAAAATGGTATAGGATAAGAATGCTTGATGGTTATCTTGTTGATAGCTCGTCTATCTACACACATTCTGATTGAGCCATCTTTCTTTGGTACAAACAGAGCTTGAACATAACAAGAAGTTATGTTCTCCTTCATATAGCCTCTAGCAAGCAGCTCTTGAACTTTTCTCTTCAACTCCTTAGCTTCCTCTGAGTTACATACCGTAAATGAGCTAAGCGATAGTGATGGAGTCGAGCATCTTGTGGTAACACGCTCTCTGCTTGACAACTAATGGATAAAAATGGAACGAGATGGAGCTGTTCTGAGCATCAAAACGAAAGTCTGATTTTTCCACGGAAACTTGCTCAAAATATTTGATCTTAGGTGCATGTGGTAACACTCTCTCTTAATAAGCAAAGTAAGGAGATGATTTGTAACACATGGATGGATTGATAGACGCCACCAAGCTTGTGAAAAAGGTTTGATAAATCTAAAACTCAAGTTTTAAGAAACACACGCAAAGAAGATAAGAACAGTTAGGGTTTCTTTATTAGAATAAAATTTGTTTCTTTATTGATAATATGTTAAAATATTACAAGATGAGAAGGAGATTATGAATAGCTCAGCAGCGGGTGGCTTCTTTGGCAAAAAATACGAATAAGGATAACAATAAAACAACATACTATTGTAGACTCTTATTACAAAAGTTGGGATTGGTAAACTATTTAAAATAAAAGAAAACCTTGCAAAGAAACAAAAGAAAACTCGTTAGTCTCAAGAATAATTCAAATATTCACCTTGAATAATTTGTGACTCTTTTAAACGCTCTTGATTGTAATATTCCTCTTGGGGACCCCTTTGATGATAGTTTGATGAAAATCTTCTTGTGTCTCCACTTCATTAGCTTTAAGTTCATCTTCTTCTTGTTCCATTTGTTCCTTATTGACTCCATGAACATATTTGAGTGTATCTTGCGCAGCTTCTCCTTGAGTCTAGTATTGATGTCCACATCATACTCTACTTCTTCAAAAGGTTTTGTCATCAGAACTGATTGACATGTAACAAGAGAAAGCAAGTTAGTAATTTGATATATCTGAAAGTTTAGAAAATTACTTCGAGTGATGGCAAGTAGGTGACTCGGGTTTGATCGATGTTGTCATCTGGTGGTTCTTCCTTGATCAGCACATGGTGTATGAGTCTATGTTGAACAGAACTATAGTATCCTTTGTGAGATCTCGTATTTCACTTATGGATTTTCTATGAAATTCTTCTTAGATATTAATTTTTATGTGGGGGTCTGGTGTTTTTCTTTGATCAGTTTGAAGCAACTGACGTTCTGTGGCTTTTTCTAGTCCATTACATGTGGCTTGAATTGTGTGTCGTCTTCTACAGTTTTTGTTGTTGTCGTATGCTTCAAGGATTCTCTAAAATCTGGACTTGACACTTATCTTGGTGTGTACAATTCAAGCGTATTATATTCGTGTGATGTGAAAAAATGAGCTTTAGGAACAATGATACTTATCTTGGTGTGTACATATTCAATGTCTCTGGCTCTAACTATAATTTATGGTGTCCCCCCACGGTAAAGAGTCTGATGTAGATCTTTAGAGACTTCTCTGAAAAGATGGTGTCCTAGTACATTTTTTCTACTTTGTTTTTCCTATGTCCTCGCTACTGCTTGTAGTTTTGTTTGAACATAAACAATGCATCTGGTGGTTCATCTTTGAACATCAAAGAAGCTTTGAATACTTGGACATGCTCCTAATCTTTTGATTTGAGTTGTAAGGGTTCAGAGGTTCCCCGGTCTTGTTCCTGGTCAGAAACTAAGTTTTTTGTTTCTCCATTGGTCCATTGTTTATCTTCAATACCTAAGTCTGTTTTGGCATATTCTTGACAAGACAAGTGCATTATTCTTATCATGGAATTACGAAGAACAAGATAAGTAATGTCGGAACTTATCTATTCGTCAACCGTTGTTTGAATAATTCTCTTCTCGTATTTTTCTTCTTGATATTCTTTAGGATGATTTTCTTAGTGACATGACAGTAAGACATGCTATGTCCATAAACTTGCTCAAAATCTTGCTTACATGCATCTGATATGAAGCTAAGATCATCATTGTGTTAAAATATACATAATGGTAAAATGAAGTGACAAAGAGAATAAGTGCTAAATAAAATGACAGTAAAGTAGCCGAGAGATTGAGAGAGAATAATCTCTTAGATTGGTTATTGATTAATATAAGATACAACCCTTAAAAGGGGAGACATTTAGGGCAAAACCCTTACACAATAAAAAAATGATAATGACATAGAGAGAGAGAAAGAGGTGTGGAGAAAGAGGACGAAATTGACATGTCCTAAGTTTGAATTCAAACTTAAGGAGGCATGTGACTCTTGTGCCTTTGTCTTCCAACGGCTTCGAGACATCTCCAACGGCTCTAAACAGCTACTAGAAGACTCGTATGAGCCTTTGATGCTTAAGGCCTCTTGCTACTCAACCTTTTCAAGTGGACCTCGACCTTATTCAATGTGTACGATCAATGTTGTACGAACACCATTGTTCGGGTAGGCCGAGGCTTAGATAGGCTTGATCAATACATTGTTGGTATTTCTTCTTTATGGGCAGTATGATATACTTTGGGTCCTAGACATGAGTCACTATCTTTTGAAAAAGAAAAATGTATCAATCCTATCATGGAATTGTTAAAATAGAAGGTAACAAGTCAGTTTCAACTTTATCATGCGTTGGGGCAAAATAATCTTCTTGACCCGTAATGGCATTTTGATATTGTGCTTGTTAGTCTGATTCACAAGTTATTGCCTCTTTGTTTATGTCTACAGCTGTGGTATCCATAGTAGGATCTAGACATGTATCAACATCCTTTGGCAAAGACAAGTGCATGACACTAGATTTAGAAATTGATTGGACTAGACTATCACTTGATTTAGGTGAATTTGGTGTTGGTTCCAATGATGGGAAATTTAACAATTGTCTAAGAGGAATAGTTGCAGCAAAATGACCTCTTATGTGATACCTATTACAACCTAATTCTTTTGACTTTGAAGGGTTAGAGTACTTACCTTGAGTCCCTTTGACTTGAGGTTCACACAAGAGTGTTGTAATCGACTTTGATAGCATCTCCTTTGCTCGAACTGTTGGCTTAGCCTCTTTGCTTCTTGAAAATGTTTGTAGAAAATTTTTTGGGCTTTGGAGGATAAGCATACTTGTTCTCACGAGTAGGCTGAAATTTTGATGTTGATGTTACTCTTCTTGGTGTTGTTGTGGAGTTCGTAGTGTTTTTTCCGTGAGTTTGATGTTTCTTCACAAACTCCATGTACATCCTAGCTTTAAGGTCTCCCCAGTCACGCATTCTTTTGCTGTTGACGAAGGTTTTTGTATCTTCCTTCTTTCATTATTTGTAAGCCTCTCCAACAAGATAATTAACAGCGTATGATAGCTTCTCTTCTTTTCGGATGTTGTTGGCGCGCAGCCTATTCTTCATATTGTTTTCCCACCAGAAATAATCCTCAGGGTCCTCGTTTTGACCTGAAAAGATAAGGGAGTTAGAGTGGTAGTGACACTTCTTATTTATGTGATTCTTTTGGCTAGCGGATATGGTTTGGAATTGCATTCGGCATGAGGCAGTCCATAGTGTAGAATTAAGGGGTATTGGTCTGGTTGTTCAGGCTCGATATATTCAGTTTCTGGTGCATCTTCAAATACAATTTCTTTTTTTTTTGTTGGATTTGTGTCAGTCTTTCTCCTAATGTTTGGATTTGTGTTTGAATGTTGGCAAGAATCTGTGCCATATTAACTTGTTCAGCTTGATCTCTCTTCTCTGTTATTACTGTCTCATGCAAATAAGCAACAGATCAAGTGCACAATGGGTAATAACAAGGTTTAGATGAAAATAATAAGCAATAAACAGATGCAATCAATCCAAAAGAAAATAACGCAACAAAATTAAACATAACGAATTTGAACTGAAACATAATGAATTCAAGATGAGACAAAATAACTTTTTATTGTGTTTTCTTTATGAATGAATGTAAAATAACAATATAACAATGCCACTATATTTTTATGGATTTTATGATGATGATGAATGAATGAAACAACAACAGAACAACTACTTGAATAGATAAACAAATGCAACCAAATTAAACAATGCGACAGAACAACACAAATGGTTTATTATGATCTAAACAAACAGAATCAGATGCAACAAATATCAAACAACTAAATAAGATGCTAAAGATGACGATTTTTATGGTTTTTCTTTTAGGTATGCAATGAAACAAAGCAGAAACAACAAAACAAGTGCAAAAAACAAATAAGTGAAAGAAAGATGCAAGCGGCAAAACTAGTGTTTTGATAACATGATTTGGAGCTTATCAGCTCTTATATGACATGATGCATGCCTAATAATCTTAGATTAGTTGAGGGATAATGATGGAGACGATTATCTGGTGGTAGCACACTCTCTGCTTACAAGTAATTGATCAAAGCGCAACAAGGTTGAGCTTTTTAGATGGTGGTAACACTCTCTGTGAATAAGCAAAGTAAGGAGATGGTTTGTAACACAAGGATGGATTGATAAATGCCATAAAGCTTGTGAAAGAGCTTCAAAAAGTCTGAAAACTCAAGCTTCAAGCGAATCACACGCGAAGAAGACGAGAGCAGCTAGGCTTTCTTTCTCAAAAGAAAGTTTGTTTTGGTATGGATAATAGGTTAAAAATAGAAGCTGAGAAGGAGTTTGTTATGGATTTGGTGGCTTCTTTGGCCGAAAAATACAAATAAGGAAAGCAATAAAATGGCATACTTTTCTAGGCTCTATATTACATATGGTGGGATTGCTAAACTACTTAAAATAAAAGAAAACCCTGAAAAACAAAAAATAACTCGTGATTCTCAAGAATAATTCAAATACTCACCTTGCATAATTTGTGACTCCTTCAAACACTTGATTAAGATTTTCTCGTGTCTCCACTTGATTAAACTTGAGCTTTTCTTCTTCTTGTTTTATTTGTTCCTTCTTGACTCCACAAATATCTATGAGTGTATCTTACAAACTTCTCTTTGAGTCTGGTCTCCACATCACATTTATAAGCTGGGCGATTAGGCGAAAAATCATTTTGGTGCTCATTTCCTCTAATTGGAGGAAAACATTAATCAAAACTATCTACATCGACCTGTCATACATGTCCGTACGGTCTGTACAAGGCCATACAAGGTCGTACGACGATACATGACTGTACTAGCCCGAGGTCCGGTGCCAAGAGGAGAGGCAAGAAGATATGAGAATGGGTCGTGTTTAAATCATGTTAAAATAGAGCCGTTGGAGAGTCCTTGCTAAAGAGCCATTGGAACCTTATACATTCAATCAAATGAAGGAGGAGCTTTTACTTGAAATAAAAATTAAAGAAGATGCCATTATCTCCTATTGGCCTTACTTTTATGCTGTATGCTGTACCTTTCTATAGATTTATAAGAAGTTGTAATCTGAATCCAATCATTAATCAATTATTGGGAATTCTCTTTCTCCCATTCTTGGTTACATCACTCTTTGATTGTTCTTCTTGTCACTATTCGATTATTCTTTTTGATATTCCACATATTCTAACATGGTATCATAGCATTTTTCCTAATTATTCTAGTTTCATCTATCTAATCTTCATTTTCTAAATCCGTTTCTTCTTCTATGTTTTTTTAATCCTCTCTCTTTCCCTTTTTTCAGTTTGAACCATGAAAAACTCAAATCCAGTGGTGATTCAGGTTGTTCTCAAAGGAGGAAACTACTTGATGTGTTCTAGAACCAAAAGAACAACCCTTTGTGGCCACGAACTTTGGAGCCATGCTAAGACATCTCTAGCTGCAAAGGAAACTATGAAAGTAGATGGAAAAAAACTATCAAAGAAAAGGAAGAAGAGGTCAAGCTTGCCAAGGAAACCAAATGGTTCCAAGAAGACCAAACAGTCCTTGCTATTCTCCAAAACTCTCTTAAAGCGACAATACATGAATTCTACTTCTACTGTGAAACCACAAGGATTTGTGGGAGACACTAAAAAATGTGTTTGTAAATGTTTCAAATCTAACTCGCGTGTTTGAGGTAAAGAAGGTTATAAACGACTTAAGCAGAGAAGACATGGATTTCACCAACCATATTGGAATGTATAGGTTTCAATGGGCCGAACTTGGGAGTGTTCTTCTTGTCACTATTTGATTATTCTCTTTGATATTCCGCATAATCTAACATGGTATCATAGCATTTTTCCTAATTATTCTAGTTTCATCTATCTAATCTTCATTTTCTCAATCCGTGTCTTCTTCTATGTTTTTTTAATTCTTCTCTCTTTCCCTTTTTTCAGTTTGAACCATGGAAAACTCAAATCCAGTGGTGATTTAGGTTGTTCTCAAAGGAGGAAACTACTTGATGTGTTCTAGAACCACAAGAACAACCCTTTGTGGCCACGAGTTTTGGAGCCATGCTAAGACATCTCAAGCTGCAAAGGAAACTATGAAAGAAGATGGAAAAAAACTATCAAAGAAAAGGAAGAAGAGGTCAAGCTTGCCAAGGAAACCAAAATGGTTCCAAGAAGACCAAACAATCCTTGCCATTCTCCAAAACTCTCTTAAAGCGCCAATACATGAATTCTACTTCTACTGTGAAACCACAAGGATTTGTGGGAGACACTAAAAAATGTGTTTGTAAATGTCTCAAATCTAACTCTCGTGTTTGAGGTAAAGAAGGCTATCAACAACTTAAGCCATGAAGACATGGATTTCACCAAGCATATTGGAATGTATAGGTTTCTATGGGCCAAACTTGGGAGTGTTCTTCTTGTCACTATTTGATTATTCTCTTTGATATTCCGCATATTCTAACATGGTATCATAGCATTTTCCTAATTATTCTAGTTTAATCTATCTAATCTTCATTTTCTCAATCCATTTCTTCTTCAATGTTTTTTAAATCCTCTCTCTTTCCCTTTTTCAGTTTGAACCATGGAAAACTCAAATCCAGTGGTGATTCAGGTTGTTCTCAAAGGAGGAAACTACTTGACGTGTTCTAGAACCACAAGAAGAACCCTTTGTGGCCACGAGCTTTGGAGCCATGCTAAGACCTCTCAAGCTGCAAAGGAAACTATTAAAGAAGATGGGAAAAAACTATCAAAGAAAAGGAAGAAGAGGTCAAGCTTGCCAAGGAAACCAAATGGTTCCAAGAAGACCAAACAATCCTTGGCATTCTCCAAAACTATCTTAAAGCGACAATACATGAATTCTACTTCTACTGTGAAACCACAAGGATTTGTGGGAGACACTAAAAAATGTGTTTGTAATGTCTCAAATCTAACTCGCGTGTTTGAGGTAAAGAAAGCTATCAACGACTTAAGCCAAGAAGACATGGATTTCACCAAGCATATTGGAATGTATAGGTTTCTATGGGCCAAACTTGGGAGTGTTCTTCTTGTCACTATTTGATTATTCTCTTTGATATTCCGCATATTCTAACATGGTATCATAGCATTTTTCCTAATTATTCTAGTTTCATCTATCTAATCTTCATTTTCTCAATCCATTTCTTCTTCAATGTTTTTTTAATCCTCTCTCTTTCCCTTTTTTCAGTTTGAACCATGGAAAACTCAAATCCAGTGGTGATTCAGGTTGTTCTCAAAGGAGGAAACTACTTGACGTATTCTAGAACCACAAGAAGAACCCTTTGTGGCCACGAGCTTTGGAGCCATGCTAAGACATCTCAAGCTGCAAAGGAAACTATGAAAGAAGATGGAAAAAAACTATCAAAGAAAAGGAAGAAGAGGTCAAGCTTGCCAAGGAAACCAAATGGTTCCAAGAAGACCAAACAATCCTTGCCATTCTCCAAAACTCTCTTAAAGCGCCAATACATGCATTCTACTTCTACTGTGAAACCACAAGGATTTGTGGGAGACACTAAAAAATGTGTTTGTAAATGTTTCAAATCTAACTCGCGTGTTTGAGGTAAAGAAGGCTATCAATGACTTAAGCCATGAAGACATGGATTTCACCAAGCATATTGGAATGTATAGGTTTTTGTGGGCCAAACTTGGGAGTGTTCTTCTTGTCACTATTTGATTATTCTCTTTGATATTCCGCATATTCTAACATGGTATCATAGCATTTTCCTAATTATTCTAGTTTCATCTATCTAATCTTCATTTTCTCAATCCGTTTCTTCTTCAATGTTTTTTAAATCCTCTCTCTTTCCCTTTTTTCAGTTTGAACCATAGAAACCTCAAATCCAGTGGTGATTCAGGTTGTTCTCAAAGGAGGAAACTACTTGACGTGTGTTCTAGAACCACAAGAACAACCCTTTGTGGCCACGATCTTTGGAGCCATGTTGAGACATCTCAAGCTGCAAAGGAAACTATGAAAGAAGATGGAAAAAAACTATCAAAGAGAAGGAAGAAGAGGTCAAGCTTGCCAAGGAAACCAAATGGTTCCAAGAAGACCAAACAGTCCTTGCCATTCTCCAAAACTCTCTTAAAGATACAATCCATGAATTCTACTTCTACTGTGAAACCACAAGGATTTGTGGGAGACACTAAAAAATGTGTTAGTAAATATCTCAAATCTAACTCTCGTGTTTGAGGTAAAGAAGGCTAGCAACAACTTAAGCCATGAAGACATGGATTTCACCAAGCATATTGGAATGTATAGGTTTCTATGGGCCAAACTTGGGAGTGTTCTTCTTGTCACTATTTGATTATTCTCTTTGATATTCCGCATATTCTAACATGGTATCATAGCATTTTTCCTAATTATTCTAGTTTCATCTATCTAATCTTCATTTTTCTCAATCCGTTTCTTCTTCAATATTTTTTTAATCCTCTCTCTTTCCCTTTTTTCAGTTTGAACCATGGAAAACTCAAATCCAGTGGTGATTCAGGTTGTTCTCAAAGGAGGAAACTACTTGACGTGTGTTCTAGAACCACAAGAACAACCTTTTGTGGCCACGATCTTTGGAGCCATGTTGAGACATATCAAGCTACAAAGGAAACTATGAAAGAAGATGGAAAAAAACTATCAAAGAAAAGGAAGAAGAGGTCATGCTTGCCAAGGAAACCAAATGGTTCCAAGAAGACCAAACAGTCCTTGCCATTCTCCAAAACTCTCTTAAAGCGACAATCCATGAATTCTACTTCTACTGTGAAACCACAAGGATTTGTGGGAGACACTAAAAAATGTGTTAGTAAATATCTCAAATCTAACTCGCGTGTTTGAGGTAAAGAAGGCTATCAACAACTTAAGCCATGAAGACATGGATTTCACCAAGCATATTGGAATGTATAGGTTTCTATGGGCCAAACTTGGGAGTGTTCTTCTTGTCACTATTTGATTATTCTCTTTGATATTCCGCATATTCTAACATGGTATCATAGCATTTTTCCTAATTATTCTAGTTTCATCTATCTAATCTTCATTTTTTCAATCTGTTTCTTCTTCAATGTTTTTTAAATCCTCTCTCTTTCCCTTTTTTCAGTTTGAACCATGGAAAACTTAAATCCAGTGGTGATTCAGGTTGTTCTCAAAGGAGGAAACTACTTGACGTGTGTTCTAGAACCACAAGAACAACCTTTTGTGGCCACGATCTTTGGAGCCATGTTGAGACATATCAAGCTACAAAGGAAACTATGAAAGAAGATGGAAAAAAACTATCAAAGAAAAGGAAGAAGAGGTCAAGCTTGCCAAGGAAACCAAATGGTCCCAAGAAGACCAAACAGTCCTTGCCATTCTCCAAAACTCTCTTAAAGAGACAATCCATGAATTCTCCTTCTACTGTGAAACCACAAGGATTTGTGGGAGACACTAAAAAATGTGTTAGTAAATATCTCAAATCTAACTCGCGTGTTTGAGGTAAAGAAGGCTATCAACAACTTAAGCCATGAAGACATGGATTTCACCAAGCATATTGGAATGTATAGGTTTCTATGGGCCAAACTTGGGAGTGTTCTTCTTGTCACTATTTGATTATTCTCTTTGATATTCCGTATAGTCTAACATGGTATCATAGCATTTTTCCTAATTATTCTAGTTTCATCTATCTAATCTTCATTTTTCTCAATCCGTTTCTTCTTCAATGTTTTTTTAATCCTCTCTCTTTCCCTTTTTTCAGTTTGAACCATGGAAAACTCAAATCCAGTGGTGATTCAGGTTGTTCTCAAAGGAGGAAACTACTTGACGTGTTCTAGAACCACAAGAACAACCCTTTGTGGCCATGAGCTTTGGAGCCATGCTAAGACATCTGCAAAGGAAACTATGAAAGAAGATGGAAAAAAACTATCAAAGAAAAGGAAGAAGAGGTCAAGCTTGCCAAGGAAACCAAATGGTTCCAAGAAGACCAAACAGTCCTTGCCATTCTCCAAAACTCTCTTAAAGCACCAGTACCTGAATTCTACTTCTACTGTGAAACCACAAGGATTTGTGGGAGCCACTAAAAAACGTGTTTGTAAATGTCTCAAATCTAACTCGTGTGTTTGAGGTAAAGAAGGCTATCAACGACTTAAGCCATGAAGACATGGATTTCACCAAGCATATTGGAATGTATAGGTTTCTATGGGCCAAACTTGGGAGTGTTCTTCTTGTCACTATTTGATTATTCTCTTTGATATTCCGCATATTCTAACATGGTATCATAGCATTTTTCCTAATTATTCTAGTTTCATCTATCTAATCTTCATTTTCTCAATCCGTGTCTTCTTCAATGTTTTTCTAATCCTCTCTCTTTCCCTTTTTTCAGTTTGAACCATGGAAAACTCAAATCCAGCGGTGATTCAGGTTGTTCTCAAAGGAGGAAACTACTTGACGTGTTCTAGAACCACAAGAAGAACCCTTTGTGGCCAGGAGCTTTGGAGCCATGCTAAGACATCTCAAGCTGCAAAGGAAACTATGAAAGAAGATGGAAAAAAACTATCAAAGAAAAGGAAGAAGAGGTCAAGCTTGCCAAGGAAACCAAATGGTTCCAAGAAGACCAAACAATCCTTGCCATTCTCCAAAACTCTCTTAAAGCGCCAATACATGAATTCTACTTCTACTGTGAAACCACAAGGATTTGTGGGAGACACTAAAAAATGTGTTTGTAAATGTTTCAAATCTAACTCGCGTGTTTGAGGTAAAGAAGGCTATCAACGACTTAAGCCATGAAGACATGGATTTCACCAAGCATATTGGAATGTATAGGTTTCTGTGGGCCAAACTTAGGAGTGTTCTTCTTGTCACTATTTGATTATTCTCTTTGATATTCCGCATATTCTAACATGGTATCATAGCATTTTCCTAATTATTCTAGTTTCATCTATCTAATCTTCATTTTATTAATCCGTTTCTTCTTCAATGTTTTTTAAATCCTCTCTCTTTCCCTTTTTTCAGTTTGAACCATGGAAAACTCAAATCCAGTGGTGATTCAGGTTGTTCTCAAAGGAGGAAACTACTTGACGTGTGTTCTAGAACCACAAGAACAACCCTTTGTGGCCACGATCTTTGGAGCCATGTTGAGACATCTCAAGCTGCAAAGGAAACTATGAAAGAAGATGGAAAAAAACTATCAAAGAAAAGGAAGAAGAGGTCAAGCTTGCCAAGGAAACCAAATTGTCCCAAGAAGACCAAACAGTCCTTGCCATTCTCCAAAACTCTCTTAAAGCGACAATCCATGAATTCTCCTTCTACTGTGAAACCACAAGGATTTGTGGGAGACACTAAAAAATGTGTTAGTAAATATCTCAAATCTAACTCGCGTGTTTGAGGTAAAGAAGGCTAGCAACAACTTAAGCCATGAAGACATGGATTTCAGCAAGCATATTGGAATGTATAGGTTTCTATGGGCCAAACTTGGGAGTGTTCTTCTTGTCACTATTTGATTATTCTGTTTGATATTCCGCTTATTCTAACATGGTATCATAGCATTTTCCTAATTATTCTAGTTTAATCTATCTAATCTTCATTTTCTCAATCCGTTTCTTCTTCAATGTTTTTTAAATCCTCTCTCTTTCCCTTTTTTCAGTTTGAACCATGGAAAACTCAAATCCAATGGTGATTCAGGTTGTTCTCAAAGGAGGAAACTACTTGACGTGTTCTAGAACCACAAGAAGAACCCTTTGTGGCCACGAGCTTTGGAGCCATGCTAAGACATCTCAAGCTGCAAAGGAAACAATTAAAGAAGATGGGAAAAAACTATCAAAGAAATGGAAGAAGAGGTCAAGCTTGCCAAGGAAACCAAATGGTTCCAAGAAGACCAAACAATCCTTGCCATTCTCCAAAACTCTCTTAAAGCGCCAATACATGAATTCTACTTCTACTGTGAAACCACAAGGATTTGTGGGAGACACTAAAAAATGTGTTTGTAAATGTTTCAAATCTAACTCGCGTGTTTGAGGTAAAGAAGGCTATCAACGACTTAAGCCATGAAGACATGGATTTCACCAAGCATATTGGAATGTATAGGTTTTTGTGGGCCAAACTTGGGAGTGTTCTTCTTGTCACTATTTGATTATTCTCTTTGATATTCCGCATATTCTAACATGGTATCATAGCATTTTCCTAATTATTCTAGTTTCATCTATCTAATCTTCATCTTCTCAATCCGTTTCTTCTTCAATGTTTTTTAAATCCTCTCTCTTTCCCTTTTTTCAGTTTGAACCATAGAAACCTCAAATCCAGTGGTGATTCAGGTTGTTCTCAAAGGAGGAAACTACTTGACGTGTGTTCTAGAACCACAAGAACAACCCTTTGTGGCCACGATCTTTGGAGCCATGTTGAGACATCTCAAGCTGCAAAGGAAACTATGAAAGAAGATGGAAAAAAACTATCAAAGAAAAGGAAGAAGAGGTCAAGCTTGCCAAGGAAACCAAATGGTTCCAAGAAGACCAAACAGTCCTTGCCATTCTCCAAAACTCTCTTAAAGCGACAATCCATGAATTCTACTTCTACTGTGAAACCACAAGGATTTGTGGGAGACACTAAAAAATGTGTTAGTAAATATCTCAAATCTAACTCGCGTGTTTGAGGTAAAGAAGGCTATCAACAACTTAAGCCATGAAGACATGGATTTCACCAAGCATATTGGAATGTATAGGTTTCTATGGGCCAAACTTGAGAGTGTTCTTCTTGTCACTATTTGATTATTCTCTTTGATATTCCGTATAGTCTAACATGGTATCATAGCATTTTTCCTAATTATTCTAGTTTCATCTATCTAATCTTCATTTTTCTCAATCCGTTTCTTCTTCAATGTTTTTTTAATCCTCTCTCTTTCCCTTTTTTCAGTTTGAACTATGGAAAACTCAAATCCAGTGGTGATTCAGGTTGTTCTCAAAGGAGGAAACTACTTGACGTGTTCTAGAACCACAAGAACAACCCTTTGTGGCCACGAGCTTTGGAGCCATGCTAAGACATCTCAAGCTGCAAAGGAAACTATGAAAGAAGATGGAAAAAAACTATCAAAGAAAAGGAAGAAGAGGTCAAGCTTGCCAAGGAAACCAAATGGTTCCAAGAAGACCAAACAATCCTTGCCATTCTCCAAAACTCTCTTAAAGCGCCAATACATGAATTCTACTTCTACTGTGAAACCACAAGGATTTGTGGGAGACACTAAAAAATGTGTTTGTAAATGTTTCAAATCTAACTCGCGTGTTTGAGGTAAAGAAGGCTATCAACGACTTAAGCCATGAAGACATGGATTTCACCAAGCATATTGGAATGTATAGGTTTCTGTGGGCCAAACTTAGGAGTGTTCTTCTTGTCACTATTTGATTATTCTCTTTGATATTCCGCATATTCTAACATGGTATCATAGCATTTTCCTAATTATTCTAGTTTCATCTATCTAATCTTCATTTTCTCAATCCGTTTCTTCTTCAATGTTTTTTAAATCCTCTCTCTTTCCATTTTTTCAGTTTGAACCATGGAAAACTCAAATCCAGTGGTGATTCAGGTTGTTCTCAAAGGTGGAAACTACTTGACGTGTGTTCTAGAACCACAAGAACAACCCTTTGTGGCCACGATCTTTGGAGCCATGTTGAGACATCTCAAGCTGCAAAGGAAACTATGAAAGAAGATGGAAAAAAACTATCAAAGAAAAGGAAGAAGAGGTCAAGCTTGCCAAGGAAACCAAATGGTCCCAAGAAGACCAAACAGTCCTTGCCATTCTCCAAAACTCTCTTAAAGAGACAATCCATGAATTCTCCTTCTACTGTGAAACCACAAGGATTTGTGGGAGACACTAAAAAATGTGTTAGTAAATATCTAAAATCTAACTCGCGTGTTTGAGGTAAAGAAGGCTAGCAACAACTTAAGCCATGAAGACATGGATTTCACCAAGCATATTGGAATGTATAGGTTTCTATGGGCCAAACTTGGGAGTGTTCTTCTTGTCACTATTTGATTATTCTCTTTGATATTCCGCATATTCTAACATGGTATCATAGCATTTTCCTAATTATTCTAGTTTAATCTATATAATCTTCATTTTCTCAATCCGTTTCTTCTTCAATGTTTTTTAAATCCTCTCTCTTTCCATTTTTTCAGTTTGAACCATGGAAAACTCAAATCCAGTGGTGATTCAGGTTGTTCTCAAAGGTGGAAACTACTTGACGTGTGTTCTAGAACCACAAGAACAACCCTTTGTGGCCACGAGCTTTGGAGCCATGTTGAGACATCTCAAGCTGCAAAGGAAACTATGAAAGAAGATGGAAAAAAACTATCAAAGAAAAGGAAGAAGAGGTCAAGCTTGCCAAGGAAACCAAATGGTCCCAAGAAGACCAAACAGTCCTTGCCATTCTCCAAAACTCTCTTAAAGCGACAATCCATGAATTCTACTGTGAAACCACAAGGATTTGTGGGAGACACGAAAAAATGTGTTTGTAAATGTCTCAAATCTAACTCGCGTGTTTGAGGTAAAGAAAGCTATCAACGACTTAAGCCAAGAAGACATGGATTTCACCAAGCATATTGGAATGTATAGGTTTCTATGGGCCAAACTTGGGAGTGTTCTTCTTGTCACAATTTGATTATTCTCTTTGATATTCCGCATATTCTAACATGGTATCATAGCATTTTTCCTAATTATTCTAGTTTCATCTATCTAATCTTCATTTTTCTGAATCCGTTTCTTCTTCAATGTTTTTCTAATCCTCTCTCTTTCCCTTTTTTCAGTTTGAACCATGGAAAACTCAAATCCAGTGGTGATTCAGGTTGTTCTCAAAGGAGGAAACTACTTGACGTGTTCTAGAACCACAAGAAGAACCCTTTGTGGCCACGAGCTTTGGAGCCATGCTAAGACATCTCAAGCTGCAAAGGAAACTATTAAAGAAGATGGGAAAAAACTATCAAAGAAAAGGAAGAAGAGGTCAAGCTTGCCAAGGAAACCAAATGGTTCCAAGAAGACCAAACAATCCTTGCCATTCTCCAAAACTATCTTAAAGCGACAATACATGAATTCTACTTCTACTGTGAAACCACAAGGATTTGTGGGAGACACTAAAAAATGTGTTTGTAAATGTCTCAAATCTAACTCGCGTGTTTGAGGTAAAGAAAGCTATCAACGACTTAAGCCAAGAAGACATGGATTTCACCAAGCATATTGGAATGTATAGGTTTCTATGGGCCAAACTTGGGAGTGTTCGTCTTGTCACTATTTGATTATTCTCTTTGATATTCCGCATATTCTAACATGGTATCATAGCATTTTTCCTAATTATTCTAGTTTCATATATCTAATCTTCATTTTTCTCAATCCGTTTCTTCTTCAATGTTTTTCTAATCCTCTCTCTTTCCCTTTTTTCAGTTTGAACCATGGAAAACTCAAATCCAGTGGTGATTCAGGTTGTTCTCAAAGGAGGAAACTTCTTGACGTGTTCTAGAACCACAAGAAGAACCCTTTGTGGCCACGAGCTTTGGAGCCATGCTAAGACATCTCAAGCTGCAAAGGAAACTATTAAAGAAGATGGGAAAAAACTATCAAAGAAAAAGAAGAAGAGGTCAAGCTTGCCAAGGAAACCAAATGGTTCCAAGAAGACCAAACAATCCTTGCCATTCTCCAAAACTATCTTAAAGCGACAATACATGAATTCTACTTCTACTGTGAAACCACAAGGATTTGTGGGAGACACTAAAAAATGTGTTTGTAAATGTCTCAAATCTAACTCGCGTGTTTGAGGTAAAGAAAGCTATCAACGACTTAAGCCAAGAAGACATGGATTTCACCAAGCATATTGGAATGTATAGGTTTCTATGGGCCGAACTTGGGAGTGTTCTTCTTGTCACTTTTTGATTATTCTCTTTGATATTCCGGATATTCTAACATGGTATCATAGCATTTTTCCTAATTATTCTAGTTTCATCTATCTAATCTTCATTTTCTCAATCCGTTTCTTCTTCAATGTTTTTTAAATCCTCTCTCTTTCCCTTTTTTCAGTTTGAACCATGGAAAACTCAAATCCAGTGGTGATTCAGGTTGTTCTCAAAGGAGGAAACTACTTGACGTGTTCTAGAACCACAAGAACTACCCTTTGTGGCCACGATCTTCGGAGCCATGTTGAGACATCTTAAGCTGCAAAGGAAACTATGAAAGAAGATGGAAAAAAACTATCAAAGAAAAGGAAGAAGAGGTCAAGCTTGCCAAGGAAACCAAATGGTTCCAAGAAGACCAAACAGTCCTTGCTATTCTCCAAAACTCTCTTAAAGCGACAATACATGAATTCTACTTCTACTGTGAAACCACAAGGATTTGTGGGAGACACTAAAAAATGTGTTTGTAAATGTCTCAAATCTAACTCGCGTGTTTGAGGTAAAGAAAGCTATCAACGACTTAAGCCAAGAAGACATGGATTTCACCAAGCATATTGGAATGTATAGGTTTCTATGGGCCGAACTTGGGAGTGTTCTTCTTGTCACTATTCGATTATTCTCTTTGATATTCCGCATATTTTAACATGGTATCATAGCATTTTTCCTAATTATTCTAGTTTCATCTATCTAATCTTCATTTTTTCAATCCGTTTCTTCTTCAATGTTTTTTAAATCCTCTCTCTTTCCCTTTTTTCAGTTTGAACCATGGAAAACTCAAATCCAGTGGTGATTCAGGTTGTTCTCAAAGGAGGAAACTACTTGACGTGTTCTAGAACCAAAAGAACAACCCTTTGTGGCCACGAGCTTTGGAGCCATGCTAAGACATCTCAAGCTGCAAAGGAAACTATTAAAGAAGATGGGAAAAAACTATCAAAGAAAAGGAAGAAGAGGTCAAGCTTGCCAAGGAAACCAAATGGTTCCAAGAAGACCAAACAGTCCTTGCTATTCTCCAAAACTCTCTTAAAGCGACAATACATGAATTCTACTTCTAATGTGAAACCACAAGGATTTGTGGGAGACACTAAAAAATGTGTTTGTAAATGTCTCAAATCTAACTCGCGTGTTTGAGGTAAAGAAAGCTATCAACGACTTAAGCCAAGAAGACATGGATTTCACCAAGCATATTGGAATGTCTAGGTTTCTATGGGCCGAACTTGGGAGTGTTCTTCTTGTCACTTTTTGATTATTCTCTTTGATATTCCGGATATTCTAACATGGTATCATAGCATTTTTCCTAATTATTCTAGTTTCATCTATCTAATCTTCATTTTCTCAATCCGTTTCTTCTTCAATGTTTTTTAAATCCTCTCTCTTTCCCTTTTTTCAGTTTGAACCATGGAAAACTCAAATCCAGTGGTGATTCAGGTTGTTCTCAAAGGTGGAAACTACTTGACGTGTGTTCTAGAACCACAAGAACTACCCTTTGTGGCCACGATCTTCGGAGCCATGTTGAGACATCTCAAGCTGCAAAGGAAACTATGAAAGAAGATGGAAAAAAACTATCAAAGAAAAGGAAGAAGAGGTCAAGCTTGCCAAGGAAACCAAATGGTTCCAAGAAGACCAAACAGTCCTTGCTATTCTCCAAAACTCTCTTAAAGCGACAATACATGAATTCTACTTCTACTGTGAAACCACAAGGATTTGTGGGAGACACTAAAAAATGTGTTTGTAAATGTCTCAAATCTAACTCGCGTGTTTGAGGTAAAGAAAGCTATCAACGACTTAAGCCAAGAAGACATGGATTTCACCAAGCATATTGGAATGTATAGGTTTCTATGGGCCGAACTTGGGAGTGTTCTTCTTGTCACTATTCGATTATTCTCTTTGATATTCCGCATATTTTAACATGGTATCATAGCATTTTTCCTAATTATTCTAGTTTCATCTATCTAATCTTCATTTTTTCAATCCGTTTCTTCTTCAATGTTTTTTAAATCCTGTCTCTTTCCTTTTTTTTAGTTTGAACCATGGAAAACTCAAATCCAGTGGTGATTCAGGTTGTTCTCAAAGGAGGAAACTACTTGACGTGTTCTAGAACCAAAAGAACAACCCTTTGTGGCCACGAGCTTTGGAGCCATGCTAAGACATCTCAAGCTGCAAAGGAAACTATTAAAGAAGATGGGAAAAAACTATCAAAGAAAAGGAAGAAGAGGTCAAGCTTGCCAAGGAAACCAAATGGTTCCAAGAAGACCAAACAGTCCTTGCTATTCTCCAAAACTCTCTTAAAGCGACAATACATGAATTCTACTTCTACTGTGAAACCACAAGGATTTGTGGGAGACACTAAAAAATGTGTTTGTAAATGTCTCAAATCTAACTCGCGTGTTTGAGGTAAAGAAAGCTATCAACGACTTAAGCCAAGAAGACATGGATTTCACCAAGCATATTGGAATGTATAGGTTTCTATGGGCCAAACTTGGGAGTGTTCTTCTTGTCACAATTTGATTATTCTCTTTGATATTCCGCATATTCTAACATGGTATCATAGCATTTTTCCTAATTATTCTAGTTTCATCTATCTAATCTTCATTTTTCTGAATCCGTTTCTTCTTCAATGTTTTTCTAATCCTCTCTCTTTCCCTTTTTTCAGTTTGAACCATGGAAAACTCAAATCCAGTGGTGATTCAGGTTGTTCTCAAAGGAGGAAACTACTTGACGTGTTCTAGAACCACAAGAAGAACCCTTTGTGGCCACGAGCTTTGGAGCCATGCTAAGACATCTCAAGCTGCAAAGGAAACTATTAAAGAAGATGGGAAAAAACTATCAAAGAAAAGGAAGAAGAGGTCAAGCTTGCCAAGGAAACCAAATGGTTCCAAGAAGACCAAACAATCCTTGCCATTCTCCAAAACTATCTTAAAGCGACAATACATGAATTCTACTTCTACTGTGAAACCACAAGGATTTGTGGGAGAGACTAAAAAATGTGTTTGTAAATGTCTCAAATCTAACTCGCGTGTTTGAGGTAAAGAAAGCTATCAACGACTTAAGCCAAGAAGACATGGATTTCACCAAGCATATTGGAATGTATAGGTTTCTATGGGCCAAACTTGGGAGTGTTCGTCTTGTCACTATTTGATTATTCTCTTTGATATTCCGCATATTCTAACATGGTATCATAGCATTTTTCCTAATTATTCTAGTTTCATATATCTAATCTTCATTTTTCTCAATCCGTTTCTTCTTCAATGTTTTTCTAATCCTCTCTCTTTCCCTTTTTTCAGTTTGAACCATGGAAAACTCAAATCCAGTGGTGATTCAGGTTGTTCTCAAAGGAGGAAACTACTTGACGTGTTCTAGAACCACAAGAAGAACCCTTTGTGGCCACGAGCTTTGGAGCCATGCTAAGACATCTCAAGCTGCAAAGGAAACTATTAAAGAAGATGGGAAAAAACTATCAAAGAAAAAGAAGAAGAGGTCAAGCTTGCCAAGGAAACCAAATGGTTCCAAGAAGACCAAACAATCCTTGCCATTCTCCAAAACTATCTTAAAGCGACAATACATGAATTCTACTTCTACTGTGAAACCACAAGGATTTGTGGGAGACACTAAAAAATGTGTTTGTAAATGTCTCAAATCTAACTCGCGTGTTTGAGGTAAAGAAAGCTATCAACGACTTAAGCCAAGAAGACATGGATTTCACCAAGCATATTGGAATGTATAGGTTTCTATGGGCCGAACTTGGGAGTGTTCTTCTTGTCACTTTTTGATTATTCTCTTTGATATTCCGGATATTCTAACATGGTATCATAGCATTTTTCCTAATTATTCTAGTTTCATCTATCTAATCTTCATTTTCTCAATCCGTTTCTTCTTCAATGTTTTTTAAATCCTCTCTCTTTCCCTTTTTTCAGTTTGAACCATGGAAAACTCAAATCCAGTGGTGATTCAGGTTGTTCTCAAAGGAGGAAACTACTTGACGTGTTCTAGAACCACAAGAACTACCCTTTGTGGCCACGATCTTCGGAGCCATGTTGAGACATCTTAAGCTGCAAAGGAAACTATGAAAGAAGATGGAAAAAAACTATCAAAGAAAAGGAAGAAGAGGTCAAGCTTGCCAAGGAAACCAAATGGTTCCAAGAAGACCAAACAGTCCTTGCTATTCTCCAAAACTCTCTTAAAGCGACAATACATGAATTCTACTTCTACTGTGAAACCACAAGGATTTGTGGGAGACACTAAAAAATGTGTTTGTAAATGTCTCAAATCTAACTCGCGTGTTTGAGGTAAAGAAAGCTATCAACGACTTAAGCCAAGAAGACATGGATTTCACCAAGCATATTGGAATGTATAGGTTTCTATGGGCCGAACTTGGGAGTGTTCTTCTTGTCACTATTCGATTATTCTCTTTGATATTCCGCATATTTTAACATGGTATCATAGCATTTTTCCTAATTATTCTAGTTTCATCTATCTAATCTTCATTTTTTCAATCCGTTTCTTCTTCAATGTTTTTTAAATCCTCTCTCTTTCCCTTTTTTCAGTTTGAACCATGGAAAACTCAAATCCAGTGGTGATTCAGGTTGTTCTCAAAGGAGGAAACTACTTGACGTGTTCTAGAACCAAAAGAACAACCCTTTGTGGCCACGAGCTTTGGAGCCATGCTAAGACATCTCAAGCTGCAAAGGAAACTATTAAAGAAGATGGGAAAAAACTATCAAAGAAAAGGAAGAAGAGGTCAAGCTTGCCAAGGAAACCAAATGGTTCCAAGAAGACCAAACAGTCCTTGCTATTCTCCAAAACTCTCTTAAAGCGACAATACATGAATTCTACTTCTAATGTGAAACCACAAGGATTTGTGGGAGACACTAAAAAATGTGTTTGTAAATGTCTCAAATCTAACTCGCGTGTTTGAGGTAAAGAAAGCTATCAACGACTTAAGCCAAGAAGACATGGATTTCACCAAGCATATTGGAATGTCTAGGTTTCTATGGGCCGAACTTGGGAGTGTTCTTCTTGTCACTTTTTGATTATTCTCTTTGATATTCCGGATATTCTAACATGGTATCATAGCATTTTTCCTAATTATTCTAGTTTCATCTATCTAATCTTCATTTTCTCAATCCGTTTCTTCTTCAATGTTTTTTAAATCCTCTCTCTTTCCCTTTTTTCAGTTTGAACCATGGAAAACTCAAATCCAGTGGTGATTCAGGTTGTTCTCAAAGGTGGAAACTACTTGACGTGTGTTCTAGAACCACAAGAACTACCCTTTGTGGCCACGATCTTCGGAGCCATGTTGAGACATCTCAAGCTGCAAAGGAAACTATGAAAGAAGATGGAAAAAAACTATCAAAGAAAAGGAAGAAGAGGTCAAGCTTGCCAAGGAAACCAAATGGTTCCAAGAAGACCAAACAGTCCTTGCTATTCTCCAAAACTCTCTTAAAGCGACAATACATGAATTCTACTTCTACTGTGAAACCACAAGGATTTGTGGGAGACACTAAAAAATGTGTTTGTAAATGTCTCAAATCTAACTCGCGTGTTTGAGGTAAAGAAAGCTATCAACGACTTAAGCCAAGAAGACATGGATTTCACCAAGCATATTGGAATGTATAGGTTTCTATGGGCCGAACTTGGGAGTGTTCTTCTTGTCACTATTCGATTATTCTCTTTGATATTCCGCATATTTTAACATGGTATCATAGCATTTTTCCTAATTATTCTAGTTTCATCTATCTAATCTTCATTTTTTCAATCCGTTTCTTCTTCAATGTTTTTTAAATCCTGTCTCTTTCCTTTTTTTTAGTTTGAACCATGGAAAACTCAAATCCAGTGGTGATTCAGGTTGTTCTCAAAGGAGGAAACTACTTGACGTGTTCTAGAACCAAAAGAACAACCCTTTGTGGCCACGAGCTTTGGAGCCATGCTAAGACATCTCAAGCTGCAAAGGAAACTATTAAAGAAGATGGGAAAAAACTATCAAAGAAAAGGAAGAAGAGGTCAAGCTTGCCAAGGAAACCAAATGGTTCCAAGAACACCAAACAGTCCTTGCTATTCTCCAAAACTCTCTTAAAGCGACAATACATGAATTCTACTTCTACTGTGAAACCACAAGGATTTGTGGGAGACACTAAAAAATGTGTTTGTAAATGTCTCAAATCTAACTCGCGTGTTTGAGGTAAAGAAAGCTATCAACGACTTAAGCCAAGAAGACATGGATTTCACCAAGCATATTGGAATGTCTAGGTTTCTATGGGCCGAACTTGGGAGTGTTCTTCTTGTCACTTTTTGATTATTCTCTTTGATATTCCGGATATTCTAACATGGTATCATAGCATTTTTCCTAATTATTCTAGTTTCATCTATCTAATCTTCATTTTCTCAATCCGTTTCTTCTTCAATGTTTTTTAAATCCTCTCTCTTTCCCTTTTTTCAGTTTGAACCATGGAAAACTCAAATCCAGTGGTGATTCAGGTTGTTCTCAAAGGAGGAAACTACTTGACGTGTTCTAGAACCACAAGAACTACCCTTTGTGGCCACGATCTTCGGAGCCATGTTGAGACATCTCAAGCTGCAAAGGAAACTATGAAAGAAGATGGAAAAAAACTATCAAAGAAAAGGAAGAAGAGGTCAAGCTTGCCAAGGAAACCAAATGGTTCCAAGAAGACCAAACAGTCCTTGCTATTCTCCAAAACTCTCTTAAAGCGACAATACATGAATTCTACTTCTACTGTGAAACCACAAGGATTTGTGGGAGACACTAAAAAATGTGTTTGTAAATGTCTCAAATCTAACTCGCGTGTTTGAGGTAAAGAAAGCTATCAACGACTTAAGCCAAGAAGACATGGATTTCACCAAGCATATTGGAATGTATAGGTTTCTATGGGCCGAACTTGGGAGTGTTCTTCTTGTCACTATTCGATTATTCTCTTTGATATTCCGCATATTTTAACATGGTATCATAGCATTTTTCCTAATTATTCTAGTTTCATCTATCTAATCTTCATTTTTTCAATCCGTTTCTTCTTCAATGTTTTTTAAATCCTGTCTCTTTCCTTTTTTTTAGTTTGAACCATGGAAAACTCAAATCCAGTGGTGATTCAGGTTGTTCTCAAAGGAGGAAACTACTTGACGTGTTCTAGAACCAAAAGAACAACCCTTTGTGGCCACGAGCTTTGGAGCCATGCTAAGACATCTCAAGCTGCAAAGGAAACTATTAAAGAAGATGGGAAAAAACTATCAAAGAAAAGGAAGAAGAGGTCAAGCTTGCCAAGGAAACCAAATGGTTCCAAGAAGACCAAACAGTCCTTGCTATTCTCCAAAACTCTCTTAAAGCGACAATACATGAATTCTACTTCTACTGTGAAACCACAAGGATTTGTGGGAGACACTAAAAAATGTGTTTGTAAATGTCTCAAATCTAACTCGCGTGTTTGAGGTAAAGAAAGCTATCAACGACTTAAGCCAAGAAGACATGGATTTCACCAAGCATATTGGAATGTCTAGGTTTCTATGGGCCGAACTTGGGAGTGTTCTTCTTGTCACTTTTTGATTATTCTCTTTGATATTCCGGATATTCTAACATGGTATCATAGCATTTTTCCTAATTATTCTAGTTTCATCTATCTAATCTTCATTTTCTCAATCCGTTTCTTCTTCAATGTTTTTTAAATCCTCTCTCTTTCCCTTTTTTCAGTTTGAACCATGGAAAACTCAAATCCAGTGGTGATTCAGGTTGTTCTCAAAGGAGGAAACTACTTGACGTGTTCTAGAACCACAAGAACTACCCTTTGTGGCCACGATCTTCGGAGCCATGTTGAGACATCTCAAGCTGCAAAGGAAACTATGAAAGAAGATGGAAAAAAACTATCAAAGAAAAGGAAGAAGAGGTCAAGCTTGCCAAGGAAACCAAATGGTTCCAAGAAGACCAAACAGTCCTTGCTATTCTCCAAAACTCTCTTAAAGCGACAATACATGAATTCTACTTCTACTGTGAAACCACAAGGATTTGTGGGAGACACTAAAAAATGTGTTTGTAAATGTCTCAAATCTAACTCGCGTGTTTGAGGTAAAGAAAGCTATCAACGACTTAAGCCAAGAAGACATGGATTTCACCAAGCATATTGGAATGTATAGGTTTCTATGGGCTGAACTTGGGAGTGTTCTTCTTGTCACTAGTTGATTATTCTGTTTGATATTCCGCATATTCTAACATGGTATCATAGCATTTTTCCTAATTATTCTAGTTTCATCTATCTAATCTTCATTTTCTCAATCCGTTTCTTCTTCAATGTTTTTTTAATCCTCTCTCTTTCCCTTTTTTCAGTTTGAACCATGGAAAACTCAAATCCAGTGGTGATTCAGGTTGTTCTCAAAGGAGGAAACTACTTGACGTGTTCTAGAACCACAAGAACAACCCTTTGTGGCCACGATCTTTAGAGCCATGTTGAGACATCTCAAGCTGCAAAGGAAACTATGAAAGAAGATGGAAAAAAATTATCAAAGAAAAGGAAGAAGAGGTCAAGCTTGCCAAGGAAACCAAATGGTTCCAAGAAGACCAAACAGTCCTTGCCATTCTCCAAAACTCTCTTAAAGCGCCAATACATGAATTCTACTACTACTGTGAAACCACAAGGATTTGTGGGAGAGACTAAAAAATGTGTTTGTAAATGTCTCAAATCTAACTCGCGTGTTTGAGGTAAAGAAAGCTATCAACGACTTAAGGCAAGAAGACATGGATTTCACCAAGCATATTGGAATGTATAGGTTTCTATGGGCTGAACTTGGGAGTGTTCTTCTTGTCACTAGTTGATTATTCTGTTTGATATTCCGCATATTCTAACATGGTATCATAGCATTTTTCCTAATTATTCTAGTTTCATCTATCTAATCTTCATTTTCTCAATCCGTTTCTTCTTCAATGTTTTTTTAATCCTCTCTCTTTCCCTTTTTTCAGTTTGAACCATGGAAAACTCAAATCCAGTGGTGATTCAGGTTGTTCTCAAAGGAGGAAACTACTTGACGTGTTCTAGAACCACAAGAACAACCCTTTGTGGCCACGATCTTTAGAGCCATGTTGAGACATCTCAAGCTGCAAAGGAAACTATGAAAGAAGATGGAAAAAAATTATCAAAGAAAAGGAAGAAGAGGTCAAGCTTGCCAAGGAAACCAAATGGTTCCAAGAAGACCAAACAGTCCTTGCCATTCTCCAAAACTCTCTTAAAGCGCCAATACATGAATTCTACTTCTACTGTGAAACCACAAGGATTTGTGGGATAGACTAAAAAATGTGTTTGTAAATGTCTCAAATCAAACTCGCGTGTTTGAGGTAAAGAAAGCTATCAACGACTTAAGCCAAGAAGACATGGATTTCACCAAGCATATTGGAATGTATAGGTTTCTATGGGCTGAACTTGGGAGTGTTCTTCTTGTCACTAGTTGATTATTCTGTTTGATATTCCGCATATTCTAACATGGTATCATAGCATTTTTCCTAATTATTCTAGTTTCATCTATCTAATCTTCATTTTCTCAATCCGTTTCTTCTTCAATGTTTTTTTAATCCTCTCTCTTTCCCTTTTTTCAGTTTGAACCATGGAAAACTCAAATCCAGTGGTGATTCAGGTTGTTCTCAAAGGAGGAAACTACTTGACGTGTGTTCTAGAACAACAAGAACAACCCTTTGTGGCCACGATCTTTGGAGCCATGTTGAGACATCTCAAGCTGCAAAGGAAACTATGAAAGAAGATGGAAAAAAACTATCAAAGAAAAGGAAGAAGAGGTCAAGCTTGCCAAGGAAACCAAATGGTTCCAAGAAGACCAAACAGTCCTTGCCATTCTCCAAAACTCTCTTAAAGCGCCAATACATGAATTCTACTTCTACTGTCAAACCACAAGGATTTGTGGGAGACACTAAAAAATGTGTTTGTAAATGTCTCAAATCTAACTCGCGTGTTTGAAGTAAAGAAAGCTATCAACGACTTAAGCCAAGAAGACATGGATTTCACCAAGCATATTGGAATGTATAGGTTTCTCTGGGCTGAACTTGGGAGTGTTCTTCTTGTCACTAGTTGATTATTCTGTTTGATATTCCGCATATTCTAACATGGTATCATAGCATTTTTCATAATTATTCTAGTTTCATCTATCTAATCTTCATTTTCTCAATCTGTTTCTTCTTCTATGTTTTTTTAATCCTCTCTCTTTCCTTTTTTTCATTTTAAACCATGGAAAACTAAAATTCAGTGGTGATTCAGGTTGTTCTCAAAGGAGGAAACTACTTGACGTGTTCTAGAACCACAAGAACAACCCTTTGTGGCCACGATCTTTGGAGCCATGTTGAGACATCTCAAGCTGCAAAGGAAACTATGAAAGAAGATGGAAAAAAATTATCAAAGAAAAGGAAGAAGAGGTCAAGCTTGCCAAGGAAACCAAATGGTTCCAAGAAGACCAAACAGTCCTTGCCATTCTCCAAAACTCTCTTAAAGCGCCAATACATGAATTCTACTTCTACTGTGAAACCACAAGGATTTGTGGGAGAGACTAAAAAATGTGTTTGTAAATGTCTCAAATCTAACTCGCGTGTTTGAGGTAAAGAAAGCTATCAACGACTTAAGCCAAGAAGACATGGATTTCACCAAGCATATTGGAATGTATAGGTTTCTATGGGCTGAACTTGGGAGTGTTCTTCTTGTCACTAGTTGATTATTCTGTTTGATATTCCGCATATTCTAACATGGTATCATAGCATTTTTCCTAATTATTCTAGTTTCATCTATCTAATCTTCATTTTCTCAATCCGTTTCTTCTTCAATGTTTTTTTAATCCTCTCTCTTTCCCTTTTTTCAGTTTGAACCATGGAAAACTCAAATCCAGTGGTGATTCAGGTTGTTCTCAAAGGAGGAAACTACTTGACGTGTGTTCTAGAACAACAAGAACAACCCTTTGTGGCCACGATCTTTGGAGCCATGTTGAGACATCTCAAGCTGCAAAGGAAACTATGAAAGAAGATGGAAAAAAACTATCAAAGAAAAGGAAGAAGAGGTCAAGCTTGCCAAGGAAACCAAATGGTTCCAAGAAGACCAAACAGTCCTTGCTATTCTCCAAAACTCCCTTAAAGCGACAATACATGAATTCTACTTCTACTGTGAAACCACAAGGATTTGTGGGAGACACTAAAAAATGTGTTTGTAAATGTCTCAAATCTAACTCGCGTGTTTGAGGTAAAGAAAGCTATCAACGACTTAAGCCAAGAAGACATGGATTTCACCAAGCATATTGGAATGTCTAGGTTTCTATGGGCCGAACTTGGGAGTGTTCTTCTTGTCACTTTTTGATTATTCTCTTTGATATTCCGGATATTCTAACATGGTATCATAGCATTTTTCCTAATTATTCTAGTTTCATCTATCTAATCTTCATTTTCTCAATCCGTTTCTTCTTCAATGTTTTTTAAATCCTCTCTCTTTCCCTTTTTTCAGTTTGAACCATGGAAAACTCAAATCCAGTGGTGATTCAGGTTGTTCTCAAAGGAGGAAACTACTTGACGTGTTCTAGAACCACAAGAACTACCCTTTGTGGCCACGATCTTCGGAGCCATGTTGAGACATCTTAAGCTGCAAAGGAAACTATGAAAGAAGATGGAAAAAAACTATCAAAGAAAAGGAAGAAGAGGTCAAGCTTGCCAAGGAAACCGAATGGTTCCAAGAAGACCAAACAGTCCTTGCCATTCTCCAAAACTCTCTTAAAGCGCCAGTACATGAATTCTACTTCTACTGTGAAACCACAAGGATTTGTGGGAGACACTAAAAAACGTGTTTGTAAATGTCTCAAATCTAACTCGTGTGTTTGAGGTAAAGAAGGCTATCAACGACTTAAGCCATGAAGACATGGATTTAACCAAGCATATTGGAATGTATAGGTTTCTATGGGCCGAATTTGGGAGTGTTCTTCTTGTCACTCTTTGATTATTCTCTTTGATATTCCGCATATTCTAACATGGTATCATAGTATTTTTCCTAATTATTCTAGTTTCATCTATCTAATCTTCATTTTCTCAATCCGTGTCTTCTTCTATGTTTTTTTAATCCTCTCTCTTTCCCTTTTTTAAGTTTGAACCATGGAAAACTCAAATCTAGTGGTGATTCAGGTTGTTCTCAAAGGAGGAAACTACTTGATGTGTTCTAGAACCACAAGAACAACCCTTTGTGGCCACGAGCTTTGGAGCCATGCTAAGATATCTCAAGCTGCAAAGGAAACTATGAAAGAAGATGGAAAAAAACTATCAAAGTAAAGCAAGAAGAGGTCAAGCTTGCCAAGGAAACCAAATGGTTCCAAGAAGACCAAACAATCCTTGCCATTCTCCAAAACTCTCTTAAAGCGCCAATACATGAATTCTACTTCTACTGTGAAACCATAAGGATTTGAGGGAGACACTAAAAAATGTGTCTGTAAATGTCTCAAATCTAACTCGCGTGTTTGAGGTAAAGAAGGCTATATACGACTTAAGCCGAGAAGACATGGATTTCACCAAGCATATTGGAATGTATAGGTTTCTATGGGCCAAACTTGGGAGTGTTCTTCTTGTCACTATTTGATTATTCTCTTTGATATTCTGCATATTCTAACATGGTATCATAGCATTTTTCCTAATTATTCTAGTTTCATCAATCTAATCTTCATTTTCTCAATCCGTGTCTTCTTCTCTGTTTTTTTAATTTTTATATCTTTCTCTTTTTTCAGTTTGAACCATGGAAAACTCAAATCCAGTGGTGATTCAGGTTGTTCTCAAAGGAGGAAACTACTTGACGTGTTCTAGAACCACAAGAAGAACCCTTTGTGGCCACGAGCTTTGGAGCCATGCTAAGACATCTCAAGCTGCAAAGGAAACTATGAAAGAAGATGGAAAAAAACTATCAAAGAAAAGGAAGAAGAGGTCAAGCTTGCCAAGGAAACCAAATGGTTCCAAGAAGACCAAACAGTCCTTGCCATTCTCCAAAACTCTCTTAAAGCGCCAGTACCTGAATTCTACTTCTACTGTGAAACCACAAGGATTTGTGGGAGCCACTAAAAAACGTGTTTGTAAATGTCTCAAATCTAACTCGTGTGTTTGAGGTAAAGAAGGCTATCAACGACTTAAGCCATGAAGACATGGATTTCACCAAGCATATTGGAATGTATAGGTTTCTATGGGCCAAACTTAGGAGTGTTTTTCTTGTCACTATTTGATTATTCTCTTTGATATTCCGCATATTCTAACATGGTATCATAGCATTTTTCCTAATTATTCTAGTTTCATCTATCTAATCTTCATTTTCTCAATCCGTGTCTTCTTCAATGTTTTTCTAATCCTCTCTCTTTCCCTTTTTTCAGTTTGAACCATGGAAAACTCAAATCCAGTGGTGATTCAGGTTGTTCTCAAAGGAGGAAACTACTTGACGTGTTCTAGAACCACAAGAAGAACCCTTTGTGGCCACGAGCTTTGGAGCCATGCTAAGACATCTCAAGCTGCAAAGGAAACTATGAAAGAAGATGGAAAAAAACTATCAAAGAAAAGGAAGAAGAGGTCAAGCTTGCCAAGGAAACCAAATGGTTCCAAGATGACCAAACAATCCTTGCCATTCTCCGAAACTCTCTTAAAGCGCCAATACATGAATTCTACTTCTACTGTGAAACCACAAGGATTTGTGGGAGACACTTAAAAATGTGTTTGTAAATGTCTCAAATCTAACTCGCGTGTTTGAGGTAAAGAAAGCTATCAACGACTTAAGCCAAGAAGACATGGATTTCACCAAGCATATTGGAATGTATAGGTTTCTATGGGCCGAACTTGGGAGTGTTCTTCTTGTCACTATTCGATTATTCTCTTTGATATTCCGCATATTTTAACATGGTATCATAGCATTTTTCCTAATTATTCTAGTTTCATCTATCTAATCTTCATTTTCTCAATCCGTTTCTTCTTCAATGTTTTTTAAATCCTCTCTCTTTCCCTTTTTTCAGTTTGAACCATGGAAAACTCAAATCCAGTGGTGATTCAGGTTGTTCTCAAAGGAGGAAACTACTTGACGTGTGTTCTAGGACCACAAGAACAACCCTTTGTGGCCACGATCTTTGGAGCCATGTTGAGACATCTCAAGCTGCAAAGGAAACTATGAAAGAAGATGGAAAAAAACTATCAAAGAAAAGGAAGAAGAGGTCAAGCTTGCCAAGGAAACCAAATGGTTCCAAGAAGACCAAACAGTCCTTGCCATTCTCCAAAACTCTCTTAAAGCGCCAATACATGAATTCTACTTCTACTGTGAAACCACAAGGATTTGTGGGAGACACTAAAAAATGTGTTTGTAAATGTCTCAAATCTAACTCGCGTGTTTGAGGTAAAGAAAGCTATCAACGACTTAAGCCAAGAAGACATGGATTTCACCAAGCATATCGGAATGTATACGTTTCTATGGGCCAAACTTGGGAGTGTTCTTCTTGTCATTATTTGATTATTCTCTTTGATATTCCGCATATTTTAACATGGTATCATAGCATTTTTCCTAATTATTCTAGTTTCATCTATCTAATCTTCATTTTCTCAATCCGTTTCTTCTTCAATGTTTTTTTAATCCTCTCTCTTTCCTTTTTTTCAGTTTGAACCATGGAAAACTCAAATCCAGTGGTGATTCAGGTTGTTCTCAAAGGAGGAAACTACTTGATGTGTTCTAGAACCACAAGAACAACCCTTTGTGGCCACGAGTTTTGGAGCCATGCTAAGACATCTCAAGCTGCAAAGGAAACTATGAAAGAAGATGGAAAAAAACTATCAAAGAAAAGGAAGAAGAGGTCAAGCTTGCCAAGGAAACCAAATGGTTCCAAGAAGACCAAACAATCCTTGCCATTCTCCAAAACTCTCTTAAAGCGACAATACATGAATTCTACTTCTACTGTGAAACCACAAGGATTTGTGGGAGACACTAAAAAATGTGTTTGTAAATGTCTCAAATCTAACTTGCGTGTTTGAGGTAAAGAAAGCTATCAACGACTTAAGCCAAGAAGACATGGATTTCACCAAGCATATTGGAATGTATAGGTTTCTATGGGCCAAACTTGGGAGTATTCTTCTTGTCACTATTTGATTATTCTCTTTGATATTCCGCATATTCTAACATGGTATCATAGCATTTTTCCTAATTATTCTAGTTTCATCTATCTAATCTTCATTTTCTCAATCCATTTCTTCTTCAATGTTTTTTAAATCCTCTCTCTTTCCCTTTTTTCAGTTTGAACCATGGAAAACTCAAATCCAGTGGTGATTCAGGTTGTTCTCAAAGGAGGAAACTACTTGACGTGTTCTAGAACCACAAGAACAACCCTTTGTGGCCATGATCTTCGGAGCCATGTTGAGACATCTCAAGCTGCAAAGGAAACTATGAAAGAAGATGGAAAAAAACTATCAAAGAAAAGGAAGAAGAGGTCAAGCTTGCGAAGGAAACCAATTGGTTCCAAGAAGACCAAACAATCCTTGCCATTCTCCAAAACTCTCTTAAAGCGACAATACATGAATTCTACTTCTACTGTGAAACCACAAGGATTTGTGGGAGACTCTAAAAAATGTGTTTGTAAATGTCTCAAATCTAACTCGCGTGTTTGAGGTAAAGAAAGCTATCAACGACTTAAGCCAAGAAGACATGGATTTCACCAAGCATATTGGAATGTATAGGTTTCTATGGGCCGAACTTGGGAGTGTTCTTCTTGTCACTATTTTATTATTCTCTTTGATATTCCGCATATTTTAACATGGTATCATAGTATTTTTACTAATTATTCTAGTTTCATCTATCTAATCTTCATTTTCTCAATCCGTTTCTTCTTCAATGTTTTTTAAATCCTCTCTCTTTCCCTTTTTTCAATTTGAACCATGGAAAACTCAAATCCAGTGGTGATTCAGGTTGTTCTCAAAGGAGGAAACTACTTGACGTGTTCTAGAACCACAAGAACAACCTTTTGTGGCCACGAACTTTGGAGCCATGCTAAGACATCTGCAAAGGAAACTATGAAAGAAGATGGAAAAAAACTATCAAAGAAAAGGAAGAAGAAGTCAAGCTTGCCAAGGAAACCAAATGGTTCCAAGAAGACGAAACAGTCCTTGCCATTCTCCAAAACTCTCTTAAAGCGCCAGTACATGAATTCTACTTCTACTGTGAAACCACAAGGATTTGTGGGAGACACTAAAAAACGTGTTTGTAAATGTCTCAAATCTAACTCGTGTGTTTGAGGTAAAGAAGGCTATCAACGACTTAAGCCATGAAGACATGGATTTCACCAAGCATATTGGAATGTATAGGTTTCTATGGGCCAAACTTGGGAGTGTTCTTCTTGTCACTATTTGATTATTCTCTTTGATATTCCACATATTCTAACATGGTATCATAGCATTTTTCCTAATTATTCATGTTTCATCTATCTAATCTTCATTTTCTCAATCCGTGTCTTCTTCAATGTTTTTCTAATCCTCTTTCTTTCCCATTTTTCAGTTTGAACCATGGAAAACTCAAATCCAGTGGTGATTCAGGTTGTTCTCAAAGGAGGAAACTACTTGACGTGTTCTAGAACCATAAGAAGAACCCTTTGTGGCCACGAGCTTTGGAGCCATGCTAAGACATCTCAAGCTGCAAAGGAAACTATGAAAGAAGATGGAAAAAAACTATCAAAGAAAAGGAAGAAGAGGTCAAGCTTGCCAAGGAAACCAAATGGTTCCAAGAAGACCAAACAGTCCTTGCCATTCTCCAAAACTCTCTTAAAGCGCCAATACATGAATTCTACTTCTACTGTGAAACCACAAGGATTTGTGGGAGACACTAAAAAATGTGTTTGTAAATGTCTCAAATCTAACTCGCGTGTTTGAGGTAAAGAAAGCTATCAACGACTTAAGCCAAGAAGAAATTGATTTCACCAAGCATATTGGAATGTATAGGTTTCTATGGGCCGAACTTGGGAGTGTTCTTCTTGTCACTATTTGATTATTCTCTCTGATATTCCGCATATTCTAACATGGTATCATAGCATTTTTCCTAATTATTCTTGTTTCATCTATCTAATCTTCATTTTCTCAATCCGTTTCTTCTTCAATGTTTTTTTAAATCCTCTCTCTTTCCCTTTTTTCTGTTTGAACCATGGAAAACTCAAATCCAGTGGTGATTCAGGTTGTTCTCAAAGGAGGAAACTACTTGATGTGTTCTAGAACCACAAGAACAACCCTTTGTGGCCACGAGTTTTGGAGCCACGCTAAGACATCTCAGGCTGCAAAGGAAACTATGAAAGGAGATGGAAAAAAACTATCAAAGAAAAGGAAGAAGAGGTCAAGCTTGCCAAGGAAACCAAATGGTTCCAAGAAGACCAAACAATCCTTGCCATTCTCCAAAACTCTCTTAAAGCGACAATACATGAATTCTACTTCTACTGTGAAACCACAAGGATTTGTGGGAGACACTAAAAAATGTGTTTGTAAATGTCTCGAATCTAACTCGCGTGTTTGAGGTAAAGAAAGCTATCAACGACTTAAGCCAAGAAGACATGGATTTCACCAAGCATATTGGAATGTATAGGTTTCTATGGGCCAAACTTGGGAGTGTTCTTCTTGTCACTATTTGATTATTCTCTTTGATATTCCGCATATTCTAACATGGTATCATAGCATTTTTCCTAATTATTCTAGTTTCATCTATCTAATCTTCATTTTCTCAATCCGTTTCTTCTTCAATGTTTTTTTAATCCTCTCTCTTTCCCTTTTTTTCAGTTTGAACCATGGAAAACTCAAATCCAGTGGTGATTCAGGTTGTTCTCAAAGGAGGAAACTACTTGATGTGTTCTAGAACCACAAGAACAACCCTTTGTGGCCACGAGCTTTGGAGCCATGCTAAGACATCTGCAAAGGAAACTATGAAAGAAGATGGAAAAAAACAATCAAAGAAAAGGAAGAAGAGGTCAAGCTTGCCAAGGAAACCAAATGGTTCCAAGAAGACGAAACAGTCCTTGCCATTCTCCAAAACTCTCTTAAAGCGCCAGTACATGAATTCTACTTCTACTGTGAAACCACAAGGATTTGTGGGAGACACTAAAAAACGTGTTTGTAAATGTCTCAAATCTAACTGGTGTGTTTGAGGTAAAGAAGGCTATCAATGACTTAAGCCATGAAGACATGGATTTCACCAAGCATATTGGAATGTATACGTTTCTATGGGCCAAAGTTGGGAGTGTTCTTCTTGTCACTATTTGATTATTCTCTTTGATATTCCGCATATTCTAACATGGTATCATAGCATTTTTCCTAATTATTCTAGTTTCATCTATCTAATCTTCATTTTCTCAGTCTGTTTCTTCTTCTATGTTTTTTTAATCCTCTCTCTTTCACTTTTTTCAGTTTGAACCATGGAAAACTCAAATCCAGTGGTGATTCAGGTTGTTCTCAAAGGAGGAAACTACTTGACGTGTTCTAGAACCACAAGAGGAACCCTTTGTGGCCACGAGTTTTGGAGCCATGCTAAGACATCTCAAGCTGCAAAGGAAACAAGTAAAGAAGATGGGAAAAAACTATCAAAGAAAAGGAAGAAGAGGTCAAGCTTGCCAAGGAAACCAATTGGTTCCAAGAAGACCAAACAATCCTTGCCATTCTCCAAAACTCTCTTAAAGCGCCAATACATGAATTCTACTTCTACTGTGAAACCACAAGGATTTGTGGGAGAGACTAAAAAATGTGTTTGTAAATGTCTCAAATCTAACTCGCGTGTTTGAGGTAAAGAAAGCTATCAACGACTTAAGCCAAGAAGACATGGATTTCACCAAGCATATTGGAATGTATAGGTTTCTATGGGCTGAACTTGGGAGTGTTCTTCTTGTCACTAGTTGATTATTCTGTTTGATATTCCGCATATTCTAACATGGTATCATAGCATTTTTCCTAATTATTCTAGTTTCATCTATCTAATCTTCATTTTCTCAATCCGTTTCTTCTTCAATGTTTTTTTAATCCTCTCTCTTTCCCTTTTTTCAGTTTGAACCATGGAAAACTCAAATCCAGTGGTGATTCAGGTTGTTCTCAAAGGAGGAAACTACTTGACGTGTTCTAGAACCACAAGAACAACCCTTTGTGGCCACGATCTTTAGAGCCATGTTGAGACATCTCAAGCTGCAAAGGAAACTATGAAAGAAGATGGAAAAAAATTATCAAAGAAAAGGAAGAAGAGGTCAAGCTTGCCAAGGAAACCAAATGGTTCCAAGAAGACCAAACAGTCCTTGCCATTCTCCAAAACTCTCTTAAAGCGCCAATACATGAATTCTACTTCTACTGTGAAACCACAAGGATTTGTGGGATAGACTAAAAAATGTGTTTGTAAATGTCTCAAATCAAACTCGCGTGTTTGAGGTAAAGAAAGCTATCAACGACTTAAGCCAAGAAGACATGGATTTCACCAAGCATATTGGAATGTATAGGTTTCTATGGGCTGAACTTGGGAGTGTTCTTCTTGTCACTAGTTGATTATTCTGTTTGATATTCCGCATATTCTAACATGGTATCATAGCATTTTTCCTAATTATTCTAGTTTCATCTATCTAATCTTCATTTTCTCAATCCATTTCTTCTTCAATGTTTTTTAAATCCTCTCTCTTTCCCTTTTTTCAGTTTGAACCATGGAAAACTCAAATCCAGTGGTGATTCAGGTTGTTCTCAAAGGAGGAAACTACTTGACGTGTTCTAGAACCA
Organism: Cardamine chenopodiifolia; assembly: GCA_963922655.1. Taxonomy (NCBI): domain Eukaryota; kingdom Viridiplantae; phylum Streptophyta; class Magnoliopsida; order Brassicales; family Brassicaceae; genus Cardamine; species Cardamine chenopodiifolia. Next base: position 6,980,028 of record OZ000479.1, read on the forward strand.
CAAGAACAACCCTTTGTGGCCATGATTTTCGGAGCCATGTTGAGACATCTCAAGCTGCAAAGGAAACTATGAAAGAAGATGGAAAAAAACTATCAAAGAAAAGGAAGAAGAGGTCAAGCTTGCGAAGGAAACCAATTGGTTCCAAGAAGACCAAACAATCCTTGCCATTCTCCAAAACTCTCTTAAAGCGACAATACATGAATTCTACTTCTACTGTGAAACCACAAGGATTTGTGGGAGACTCTAAAAAATGTGTTTGTAAATGTCTCAAATCTAACTCGCGTGTTTGAGGTAAAGAAAGCTATCAACGACTTAAGCCAAGAAGACATGGATTTCACCAAGCATATTGGAATGTATAGGTTTCTATGGGCTGAACTTGGGAGTGTTCTTCTTGTCACTATTTTATTATTCTCTTTGATATTCCGCATATTTTAACATGGTATCATAGTATTTTTACTAATTATTCTAGTTTCATCTATCTAATCTTCATTTTCTCAATCCGTTTCTTCTTCAATGTTTTTTAAATCCTCTCTCTTTCCCTTTTTTCAATTTGAACCATGGAAAACTCAAATCCAGTGGTGATTCAGGTTGTTCTCAAAGGAGGAAACTACTTGACGTGTTCTAGAACCACAAGAACAACCTTTTGTGGCCACGAACTTTGGAGCCATGCTAAGACATCTGCAAAGGAAACTATGAAAGAAGATGGAAAAAAACTATCAAAGAAAAGGAAGAAGAAGTCAAGCTTGCCAAGGAAACCAAATGGTTCCAAGAAGACCAAACAGTCCTTGCCATTCTCCAAAACTCTCTTAAAGCGCCAGTACATGAATTCTACTTCTACTGTGAAACCACAAGGATTTGTGGGAGACACTAAAAAACGTGTTTGTAAATGTCTCAAATCTAACTCGTGTGTTTGAGGTAAAGAAGGCTATCAACGACTTAAGCCATGAAGACATGGATTTCACCAAGCATATTGGAATGTATAGGTTTCTATGGGCCAAACTTGGGAGTGTTCTTCTTGTCACTATTTGATTATTCTCTTTGATATTCCACATATTCTAACATGGTATCATAGCATTTTTCCTAATTATTCATGTTTCATCTATCTAATCTTCATTTTCTCAATCCGTGTCTTCTTCAATGTTTTTCTAATCCTCTTTCTTTCCCATTTTTCAGTTTGAACCATGGAAAACTCAAATCCAATGGTGATTCAGGTTGTTCTCAAAGGAGGAAACTACTTGACGTGTTCTAGAACCATAAGAAGAACCCTTTGTGGCCACGAGCTTTGGAGCCATGCTAAGACATCTCAAGCTGCAAAGGAAACTATGAAAGAAGATGGAAAAAAACTATCAAAGAAAAGGAAGAAGAGGTCAAGCTTGCCAAGGAAACCAAATGGTTCCAAGAAGACCAAACAGTCCTTGCCATTCTCCAAAACTCTCTTAAAGCGCCAATACATGAATTCTACTTCTACTGTGAAACCACAAGGATTTGTGGGAGACACTAAAAAATGTGTTTGTAAATGTCTCAAATCTAACTCGCGTGTTTGAGGTAAAGAAAGCTATCAACGACTTAAGCCAAGAAGAAATTGATTTCACCAAGCATATTGGAATGTATAGGTTTCTATGGGCCGAACTTGGGAGTGTTCTTCTTGTCACTATTTGATTATTCTCTCTGATATTCCGCATATTCTAACATGGTATCATAGCATTTTTCCTAATTATTCTTGTTTCATCTATCTAATCTTCATTTTCTTAATCCGTTTCTTCTTCAATGTTTTTTTAAATCCTCTCTCTTTCCCTTTTTTCTGTTTGAACCATGGAAAACTCAAATCCAGTGGTGATTCAGGTTGTTCTCAAAGGAGGAAACTACTTGATGTGTTCTAGAACCACAAGAACAACCCTTTGTGGCCACGAGTTTTGGAGCCACGCTAAGACATCTCAGGCTGCAAAGGAAACTATGAAAGGAGATGGAAAAAAACTATCAAAGAAAAGGAAGAAGAGGTCAAGCTTGCCAAGGAAACCAAATGGTTCCAAGAAGACCAAACAATCCTTGCCATTCTCCAAAACTCTCTTAAAGCGACAATACATGAATTCTACTTCTACTGTGAAACCACAAGGATTTGTGGGAGACACTAAAAAATGTGTTTGTAAATGTCTCGAATCTAACTCGCGTGTTTGAGGTAAAGAAAGCTATCAACGACTTAAGCCAAGAAGACATGGATTTCACCAAGCATATTGGAATGTATAGGTTTCTATGGGCCAAACTTGGGAGTGTTCTTCTTGTCACTATTTGATTATTCTCTTTGATATTCCGCATATTCTAACATGGTATCATAGCATTTTTCCTAATTATTCTAGTTTCATCTATCTAATCTTCATTTTCTCAATCCGTTTCTTCTTCAATGTTTTTTTAATCCTCTCTCTTTCCCTTTTTTTCAGTTTGAACCATGGAAAACTCAAATCCAGTGGTGATTCAGGTTGTTCTCAAAGGAGGAAACTACTTGATGTGTTCTAGAACCACAAGAACAACCCTTTGTGGCCACGAGCTTTGGAGCCATGCTAAGACATCTGCAAAGGAAACTATGAAAGAAGATGGAAAAAAACAATCAAAGAAAAGGAAGAAGAGGTCAAGCTTGCCAAGGAAACCAAATGGTTCCAAGAAGACGAAACAGTCCTTGCCATTCTCCAAAACTCTCTTAAAGCGCCAGTACATGAATTCTACTTCTACTGTGAAACCACAAGGATTTGTGGGAGACACTAAAAAACGTGTTTGTAAATGTCTCAAATCTAACTGGTGTGTTTGAGGTAAAGAAGGCTATCAATGACTTAAGCCATGAAGACATGGATTTCACCAAGCATATTGGAATGTATACGTTTCTATGGGCCAAAGTTGGGAGTGTTCTTCTTGTCACTATTTGATTATTCTCTTTGATATTCCGCATATTCTAACATGGTATCATAGCATTTTTCCTAATTATTCTAGTTTCATCTATCTAATCTTCATTTTCTCAGTCTGTTTCTTCTTCTATGTTTTTTTAATCCTCTCTCTTTCACTTTTTTCAGTTTGAACCATGGAAAACTCAAATCCAGTGGTGATTCAGGTTGTTCTCAAAGGAGGAAACTACTTGACGTGTTCTAGAACCACAAGAGGAACCCTTTGTGGCCACGAGTTTTGGAGCCATGCTAAGACATCTCAAGCTGCAAAGGAAACAAGTAAAGAAGATGGGAAAAAACTATCAAAGAAAAGGAAGAAGAGGTCAAGCTTGCCAAGGAAACCAATTGGTTCCAAGAAGACCAAACAATCCTTGCCATTCTCCAAAACTCTCTTAAAGCGCCAATACATGAATTCTACTTCTACTGTGAAACCACAAGGATTTGTGGGAGAGACTAAAAAATGTGTTTGTAAATGTCTCAAATCTAACTCGCGTGTTTGAGGTAAAGAAAGCTATCAACGACTTAAGCCAAGAAGACATGGATTTCACCAAGCATATTGGAATGTATAGGTTTCTATGGGCTGAACTTGGGAGTGTTCTTCTTGTCACTAGTTGATTATTCTGTTTGATATTCCGCATATTCTAACATGGTATCATAGCATTTTTCCTAATTATTCTAGTTTCATCTATCTAATCTTCATTTTCTCAATCCGTTTCTTCTTCAATGTTTTTTTAATCCTCTCTCTTTCCCTTTTTTCAGTTTGAACCATGGAAAACTCAAATCCAGTGGTGATTCAGGTTGTTCTCAAAGGAGGAAACTACTTGACGTGTTCTAGAACCACAAGAACAACCCTTTGTGGCCACGATCTTTAGAGCCATGTTGAGACATCTCAAGCTGCAAAGGAAACTATGAAAGAAGATGGAAAAAAATTATCAAAGAAAAGGAAGAAGAGGTCAAGCTTGCCAAGGAAACCAAATGGTTCCAAGAAGACCAAACAGTCCTTGCCATTCTCCAAAACTCTCTTAAAGCGCCAATACATGAATTCTACTTCTACTGTGAAACCACAAGGATTTGTGGGATAGACTAAAAAATGTGTTTGTAAATGTCTCAAATCAAACTCGCGTGTTTGAGGTAAAGAAAGCTATCAACGACTTAAGCCAAGAAGACATGGATTTCACCAAGCATATTGGAATGTATAGGTTTCTATGGGCTGAACTTGGGAGTGTTCTTCTTGTCACTAGTTGATTATTCTGTTTGATATTCCGCATATTCTAACATGGTATCATAGCATTTTTCCTAATTATTCTAGTTTCATCTATCTAATCTTCATTTTCTCAATCCATTTCTTCTTCAATGTTTTTTAAATCCTCTCTCTTTCCCTTTTTTCAGTTTGAACCATGGAAAACTCAAATCCAGTGGTGATTCAGGTTGTTCTCAAAGGAGGAAACTACTTGACGTGTTCTAGAACCACAAGAACAACCCTTTGTGGCCATGATTTTCGGAGCCATGTTGAGACATCTCAAGCTGCAAAGGAAACTATGAAAGAAGATGGAAAAAAACTATCAAAGAAAAGGAAGAAGAGGTCAAGCTTGCGAAGGAAACCAATTGGTTCCAAGAAGACCAAACAATCCTTGCCATTCTCCAAAACTCTCTTAAAGCGACAATACATGAATTCTACTTCTACTGTGAAACCACAAGGATTTGTGGGAGACTCTAAAAAATGTGTTTGTAAATGTCTCAAATCTAACTCGCGTGTTTGAGGTAAAGAAAGCTATCAACGACTTAAGCCAAGAAGACATGGATTTCACCAAGCATATTGGAATGTATAGGTTTCTATGGGCTGAACTTGGGAGTGTTCTTCTTGTCACTATTTTATTATTCTCTTTGATATTCCGCATATTTTAACATGGTATCATAGTATTTTTACTAATTATTCTAGTTTCATCTATCTAATCTTCATTTTCTCAATCCGTTTCTTCTTCAATGTTTTTTAAATCCTCTCTCTTTCCCTTTTTTCAATTTGAACCATGGAAAACTCAAATCCAGTGGTGATTCAGGTTGTTCTCAAAGGAGGAAACTACTTGACGTGTTCTAGAACCACAAGAACAACCTTTTGTGGCCACGAACTTTGGAGCCATGCTAAGACATCTGCAAAGGAAACTATGAAAGAAGATGGAAAAAAACTATCAAAGAAAAGGAAGAAGAAGTCAAGCTTGCCAAGGAAACCAAATGGTTCCAAGAAGACCAAACAGTCCTTGCCATTCTCCAAAACTCTCTTAAAGCGCCAGTACATGAATTCTACTTCTACTGTGAAACCACAAGGATTTGTGGGAGACACTAAAAAACGTGTTTGTAAATGTCTCAAATCTAACTCGTGTGTTTGAGGTAAAGAAGGCTATCAACGACTTAAGCCATGAAGACATGGATTTCACCAAGCATATTGGAATGTATAGGTTTCTATGGGCCAAACTTGGGAGTGTTCTTCTTGTCACTATTTGATTATTCTCTTTGATATTCCACATATTCTAACATGGTATCATAGCATTTTTCCTAATTATTCATGTTTCATCTATCTAATCTTCATTTTCTCAATCCGTGTCTTCTTCAATGTTTTTCTAATCCTCTTTCTTTCCCATTTTTCAGTTTGAACCATGGAAAACTCAAATCCAATGGTGATTCAGGTTGTTCTCAAAGGAGGAAACTACTTGACGTGTTCTAGAACCATAAGAAGAACCCTTTGTGGCCACGAGCTTTGGAGCCATGCTAAGACATCTCAAGCTGCAAAGGAAACTATGAAAGAAGATGGAAAAAAACTATCAAAGAAAAGGAAGAAGAGGTCAAGCTTGCCAAGGAAACCAAATGGTTCCAAGAAGACCAAACAGTCCTTGCCATTCTCCAAAACTCTCTTAAAGCGCCAATACATGAATTCTACTTCTACTGTGAAACCACAAGGATTTGTGGGAGACTCTAAAAAATGTGTTTGTAAATGTCTCAAATCTAACTCGCGTGTTTGAGGTAAAGAAAGCTATCAACGACTTAAGCCAAGAAGACATGGATTTCACCAAGCATATTGGAATGTATAGGTTTCTATGGGCCGAACTTGGGAGTGTTCTTCTTGTCACTATTTTATTATTCTCTTTGATATTCCGCATATTTTAACATGGTATCATAGTATTTTTACTAATTATTCTAGTTTCATCTATCTAATCTTCATTTTCTCAATCCGTTTCTTCTTCAATGTTTTTTAAATCCTCTCTCTTTCCCTTTTTTCAATTTGAACCATGGAAAACTCAAATCCAGTGGTGATTCAGGTTGTTCTCAAAGGAGGAAACTACTTGACGTGTTCTAGAACCACAAGAACAACCTTTTGTGGCCACGAACTTTGGAGCCATGCTAAGACATCTGCAAAGGAAACTATGAAAGAAGATGGAAAAAAACTATCAAAGAAAAGGAAGAAGAAGTCAAGCTTGCCAAGGAAACCAAATGGTTCCAAGAAGACCAAACAGTCCTTGCCATTCTCCAAAACTCTCTTAAAGCGCCAGTACATGAATTCTACTTCTACTGTGAAACCACAAGGATTTGTGGGAGACACTAAAAAACGTGTTTGTAAATGTCTCAAATCTAACTCGTGTGTTTGAGGTAAAGAAGGCTATCAACGACTTAAGCCATGAAGACATGGATTTCACCAAGCATATTGGAATGTATAGGTTTCTATGGGCCAAACTTGGGAGTGTTCTTCTTGTCACTATTTGATTATTCTCTTTGATATTCCACATATTCTAACATGGTATCATAGCATTTTTCCTAATTATTCATGTTTCATCTATCTAATCTTCATTTTCTCAATCCGTGTCTTCTTCAATGTTTTTCTAATCCTCTTTCTTTCCCATTTTTCAGTTTGAACCATGGAAAACTCAAATCCAGTGGTGATTCAGGTTGTTCTCAAAGGAGGAAACTACTTGACGTGTTCTAGAACCATAAGAAGAACCCTTTGTGGCCACGAGCTTTGGAGCCATGCTAAGACATCTCAAGCTGCAAAGGAAACTATGAAAGAAGATGGAAAAAAACTATCAAAGAAAAGGAAGAAGAGGTCAAGCTTGCCAAGGAAACCAAATGGTTCCAAGAAGACCAAACAGTCCTTGCCATTCTCCAAAACTCTCTTAAAGCGCCAATACATGAATTCTACTTCTACTGTGAAACCACAAGGATTTGTGGGAGACACTAAAAAATGTGTTTGTAAATGTCTCAAATCTAACTCGCGTGTTTGAGGTAAAGAAAGCTATCAACGACTTAAGCCAAGAAGAAATTGATTTCACCAAGCATATTGGAATGTATAGGTTTCTATGGGCCGAACTTGGGAGTGTTCTTCTTGTCACTATTTGATTATTCTCTCTGATATTCCGCATATTCTAACATGGTATCATAGCATTTTTCCTAATTATTCTTGTTTCATCTATCTAATCTTCATTTTCTCAATCCGTTTCTTCTTCAATGTTTTTTTAAATCCTCTCTCTTTCCCTTTTTTCTGTTTGAACCATGGAAAACTCAAATCCAGTGGTGATTCAGGTTGTTCTCAAAGGAGGAAACTACTTGATGTGTTCTAGAACCACAAGAACAACCCTTTGTGGCCACGAGTTTTGGAGCCACGCTAAGACATCTCAGGCTGCAAAGGAAACTATGAAAGGAGATGGAAAAAAACTATCAAAGAAAAGGAAGAAGAGGTCAAGCTTGCCAAGGAAACCAAATGGTTCCAAGAAGACCAAACAATCCTTGCCATTCTCCAAAACTCTCTTAAAGCGACAATACATGAATTCTACTTCTACTGTGAAACCACAAGGATTTGTGGGAGACACTAAAAAATGTGTTTGTAAATGTCTCGAATCTAACTCGCGTGTTTGAGGTAAAGAAAGCTATCAACGACTTAAGCCAAGAAGACATGGATTTCACCAAGCATATTGGAATGTATAGGTTTCTATGGGCCAAACTTGGGAGTGTTCTTCTTGTCACTATTTGATTATTCTCTTTGATATTCCGCATATTCTAACATGGTATCATAGCATTTTTCCTAATTATTCTAGTTTCATCTATCTAATCTTCATTTTCTCAATCCGTTTCTTCTTCAATGTTTTTTTAATCCTCTCTCTTTCCCTTTTTTTCAGTTTGAACCATGGAAAACTCAAATCCAGTGGTGATTCAGGTTGTTCTCAAAGGAGGAAACTACTTGATGTGTTCTAGAACCACAAGAACAACCCTTTGTGGCCACGAGCTTTGGAGCCATGCTAAGACATCTGCAAAGGAAACTATGAAAGAAGATGGAAAAAAACAATCAAAGAAAAGGAAGAAGAGGTCAAGCTTGCCAAGGAAACCAAATGGTTCCAAGAAGACGAAACAGTCCTTGCCATTCTCCAAAACTCTCTTAAAGCGCCAGTACATGAATTCTACTTCTACTGTGAAACCACAAGGATTTGTGGGAGACACTAAAAAACGTGTTTGTAAATGTCTCAAATCTAACTGGTGTGTTTGAGGTAAAGAAGGCTATCAATGACTTAAGCCATGAAGACATGGATTTCACCAAGCATATTGGAATGTATACGTTTCTATGGGCCAAAGTTGGGAGTGTTCTTCTTGTCACTATTTGATTATTCTCTTTGATATTCCGCATATTCTAACATGGTATCATAGCATTTTTCCTAATTATTCTAGTTTCATCTATCTAATCTTCATTTTCTCAGTCTGTTTCTTCTTCTATGTTTTTTTAATCCTCTCTCTTTCACTTTTTTCAGTTTGAACCATGGAAAACTCAAATCCAGTGGTGATTCAGGTTGTTCTCAAAGGAGGAAACTACTTGACGTGTTCTAGAACCACAAGAGGAACCCTTTGTGGCCACGAGTTTTGGAGCCATGCTAAGACATCTCAAGCTGCAAAGGAAACAATTAAAGAAGATGGGAAAAAACTATCAAAGAAAAGGAAGAAGAGGTCAAGCTTGCCAAGGAAACCAATTGGTTCCAAGAAGACCAAACAATCCTTGCCATTCTCCAAAACTCTCTTAAAGCGCCAATACATGAATTCTACTTCTACTGTGAAACCACAAGGATTTGTGGGAGAGACTAAAAAATGTGTTTGTAAATGTCTCAAATCTAACTCGCGTGTTTGAGGTAAAGAAAGCTATCAACGACTTAAGCCAAGAAGACATGGATTTCACCAAGCATATTGGAATGTATAGGTTTCTATGGGCTGAACTTGGGAGTGTTCTTCTTGTCACTAGTTGATTATTCTGTTTGATATTCCGCATATTCTAACATGGTATCATAGCATTTTTCCTAATTATTCTAGTTTCATCTATCTAATCTTCATTTTCTCAATCCGTTTCTTCTTCAATGTTTTTTTAATCCTCTCTCTTTCCCTTTTTTCAGTTTGAACCATGGAAAACTCAAATCCAGTGGTGATTCAGGTTGTTCTCAAAGGAGGAAACTACTTGACGTGTTCTAGAACCACAAGAACAACCCTTTGTGGCCACGATCTTTAGAGCCATGTTGAGACATCTCAAGCTGCAAAGGAAACTATGAAAGAAGATGGAAAAAAATTATCAAAGAAAAGGAAGAAGAGGTCAAGCTTGCCAAGGAAACCAAATGGTTCCAAGAAGACCAAACAGTCCTTGCCATTCTCCAAAACTCTCTTAAAGCGCCAATACATGAATTCTACTTCTACTGTGAAACCACAAGGATTTGTGGGATAGACTAAAAAATGTGTTTGTAAATGTCTCAAATCAAACTCGCGTGTTTGAGGTAAAGAAAGCTATCAACGACTTAAGCCAAGAAGACATGGATTTCACCAAGCATATTGGAATGTATAGGTTTCTATGGGCTGAACTTGGGAGTGTTCTTCTTGTCACTAGTTGATTATTCTGTTTGATATTCCGCATATTCTAACATGGTATCATAGCATTTTTCCTAATTATTCTAGTTTCATCTATCTAATCTTCATTTTCTCAATCCGTTTCTTCTTCAATGTTTTTTAAATCCGCTCTCTTTCCCTTTTTTAAGTTTGAACCATGGAAAACTCAAATCCAGTGGTGATTCAGGTTGTTCTCAAAGGAGGAAACTACTTGACGTGTTCTAGAACCACAAGAACAACCCTTTGTGGCCACGATCTTTGGAGCCATATTGAGACATCTCAAGCTGCAAAGGAAACTATGAAAGAAGATGGAAAAAAACTATCAAAGAAAAGGAAGAAGAGGTCAAGCTTGCCAAGGAAACCAAATGGTTCCAAGAAGACCAAACAATCCTTGCCATTCTCCAAAACTCTCTTAAAGCGACAATACATGAATTCTACTTCTACTGTGAAACCACAAGGATTTGTGGGAGACACTAAAAAATGTGTTTGTAAATGTCTCAAATCTAACTTGCGTGTTTGAGGTAAAGAAAGCTATCAACGACTTAAGCCAAGAAGACATGGATTTCACCAAGCATATTGGAATGTATAGGTTTCTATGGGCCAAACTTGGGAGTGTTCTTCTTGTCACTATTTGATTATTCTCTTTGATATTCCGCATATTCTAACATGGTATCATAGCATTTTTCCTAATTATTCTAGTTTCATCTATCTAATCTTCATTTTCTCAATCCGTTTCTTCTTCAATGTTTTTTAAATCCTCTCTCTTTCCCTTTTTTCAGTTTGAACCATGGAAAACTCAAATCCAGTGGTGATTCAGGTTGTTCTCAAAGGAGGAAACTACTTGACGTGTTCTAGAACCACAAGAACAACCCTTTGTGGCCACGATCTTCGGAGCCATGTTGAGACATCTCAAGCTGCAAAGGAAACTATGAAAGAAGATGGAAAAAAACTATAAAAGAAAAGGAAGAAGAGGTCAAGCTTGCGAAGGAAACCAAATGGTTCCAAGAAGACGAAACAGTCCTTGCCATTCTCCAAAACTCTCTTAAAGCGACAATACATGAATTCTACTTCTACTGTGAAACCACAAGGATTTGTGGGAGACACGAAAAAATGTGTTTGTAAATGTCTCAAATCTAACTCGCGTGTTTGAGGTAAAGAAAGCTATCAACGACTTAAGCCAAGAAGACATTGATTTCACCAAGCATATTGGAATGTATAGGTTTCTATGGGCCGAACTTGGGAGTGTTCTTCTTGTCACTATTTGATTATTCTCTCTGATATTCCGCATATTCTAACATGGTATCATAGCATTTTTCCTAATTATTCTTGTTTCATCTATCTAATCTTCATTTTCTCAATCTGTTTCTTCTTCTATGTTTTTTTAATCCTCTCTCTTTCACTTTTTTCAGTTTGAACCATGGAAAACTCAAATCCAGTGGTGATTCAGGTTGTTCTCAAAGGAGGAAACTACTTGACGTGTTCTAGAACCACAAGAAGAACCCTTTGTGGCCACGAGTTTTGGAGCCATGCTAAGACATCTCAAGCTACAAAGGAAACAATTAAAGAAGATGGGAAAAAACTATCAAAGAAAAGGAAGAAGAGGTCAAGCTTGCCAAGGAAACCAATTGGTTCCAAGAAGACCAAACAATCCTTGCCATTCTCCAAAACTCTCTTAAAGCGACAATACATGAATTCTACTTCTACTATGAAACCACAAGGATTTGTGGGAGACACTAAGAAATGTGTTTGTAAATGTCTCAAATCTAACTCGCGTGTTTGAGGTATAGAAGGCTATAAACGACTTAAGCCATGAAGACATGGATTTCACCAAGCATATTGGAATGTATAGGTTTCTATGGGCCGAACTTGGGAGTGTTCTTGTTGTCACTATTTGATTATTCTCTTTGATATTCCGTATATTCTAACATGGTATCATAGCATTTTTCCTAATTATTCTAGTTTCATCTACCTAATCTTCATTTTCTCAATCTGTTTCTTCTTCTATGTTTTTTTAATCCTCTCTCTTTCCCTTTTTTCAGTTTGAACCATGGAAAACTCAAATCCAGTGGTGATTCAGGTTGTTCTCAAAGGAGGAAACTACTTGAGGTGTTCTAGAACAACAAGAAGAACCCTTTGTGGCCACGAGCTTTGGAGCCATGCTAAGACATCTCAAGCTGCAAAGGAAACAATTAAAGAAGATGGGAAAAAACTATCAAAGAAAAGGAAGAAGAGGTCAAGCTTGCCAAGGAAACCAAATGGTTCCAAGAAGACCAAACAATCCTTGCCATTCTCCAAAACTCTCCTAAAGTGACAATACATGAATTCTACTTCTACTAGGAAACCGCAAGGATTTGTGGGAGACACTAAAAAATGTGTTTGTAAATGTCTCAATTCTAACTCGCATGTTTGAGGTAAAGAAGGCTATCAACGACTTAAGCCATGAAGATATGGATTTCACCAAGCATATTGGAATGTATAGGTTTCTTTGGGCCGAACTTGGGAGTGTTCTTGTTGTCACTATTTGATTATTCTCTTTGATATTCTGCATATTCTAACATGGTATCATAGCAATTTTCTTAATTATTCTAGTTTCATCTATCTAATCTTCATTTTCTCAATCCGTTTCTTCTTCAATGTTTTTTAAATCCTCTCTCTTTCCCTTTTTTCTGTTTGAACCATGGAAAACTCAAATCCAGTGGTGATTCAGGTTGTTCTCAAAGGAGGAAACTACTTGATGTGTTCTAGAACCACAAGAACAACCCTTTGTGGCCACGAGTTTTGGAGCCATGCTAAGACATCTCAGGCTGCAAAGGAAACTATGAAAGGAGATGGAAAAAAACTATCAAAGAAAAGGAAGAAGAGGTCAAGCTTGCCAAGGAAACCAAATGGTTCCAAGAAGACCAAACAATCCTTGCCATTCTCCAAAACTCTCTTAAAGCGACAATACATGAATTCTACTTCTACTGTGAAACCACAAGGATTTGTGGGAGACACTAAAAAATGTGTTTGTAAATGTCTCAAATCTAACTCGCGTGTTTGAGGTAAAGAAAGCTATCAACGACTTAAGCCAAGAAGACATGGATTTCACCAAGCATATTGGAATGTATAGGTTTCTATGGGCCAAACTTGGGAGTGTTCTTCTTGTCACTATTTGATTATTCTCTTTGATATTCCGCATATTCTAACATGGTATCATAGCATTTTTCCTAATTATTCTAGTTTCATCTATCTAATCTTCATTTTCTCAATCCGTTTCTTCTTCAATGTTTTTTAAATCCTCTCTCTTTCCCTTTTTTTAGTTTGAACCATGGAAAACTCAAATCCAGTGGTGATTCAGGTTGTTCTCAAAGGAGGAAACTACTTGATGTGTTCTAGAACCACAAGAACAACCCTTTGTGGCCACGAGCTTTGGAGCCATGGTAAGACATCTGCAAAGGAAACTATGAAAGAAGATGGAAAAAAACTATCAAAGAAAAGGAAGAAGAGGTCAAGCTTGCCAAGGAAACCAAATGGTTCCAAGAAGACGAAACAGTCCTTGCCATTCTCCAAAACTCTCTTAAAGCGCCAGTACATGAATTCTACTTCTACTGTGAAACCACAAGGATTTGTGGGAGACACTAAAAAACGTGTTTGTAAATGTCTCAAATCTAACTGGTGTGTTTGAGGTAAAGAAGGCTATAAACGACTTAAGCCATGAAGACATGGATTTCACCAAGCATATTGGAATGTATACGTTTCTATGGGCCAAAGTTGGGAGTGTTCTTCTTGTCACTATTTGATTATTCTCTTTGATATTCCGCATATTCTAACATGGTATCATAGCATTTTTCCTAATTATTCTAGTTTCATCTATCTAATCTTCATTTTCTCAATCTGTTTCTTCTTCTATGTTTTTTTAATCCTCTCTCTTTCACTTTTTTCAGTTTGAACCATGGAAAACTCAAATCCAGTGGTGATTCAGGTTGTTCTCAAAGGAGGAAACTACTTGACGTGTTCGAGAACCACAAGAAGAACCCTTTGTGGCCACGAGTTTTGGAGCCATGCTAAGACATCTCAAGCTGCAAAGGAAACAATTAAAGAAGATGGGAAAAAACTATCAAAGAAAAGGAAGAAGAGGTCAAGCTTGCCAAGGAAACCAATTGGTTCCAAGAAGACCAAACAATCCTTGCCATTCTCCAAAACTCTCTTAAAGCGACAATACATGAATTCTACTTCTACTGTGTAACCACAAGGATTTGTGGGAGACACTAAGAAATGTGTTTGTAAATGTCTCAAATCTAACTCGCGTGTTTGAGGTATAGAAGGCTATAAACGACTTAAGCCATGAAGACATGGATTTCACCAAGCATATTGGAATGTATAGGTTTCTATGGGCCGAACTTGGGAGTGTTCTTGTTGTCACTATTTGATTATTCTCTTTGATATTCCGTATATTCTAACATGGTATCATAGCATTTTTCCTAATTATTCTAGTTTCATCTACCTAATCTTCATTTTCTCAATCTGTTTCTTCTTCTATGTTTTTTTAATCCTCTCTCTTTCCCTTTTTTCAGTTTGAACCATGGAAAACTCAAATCCAGTGGTGATTCAGGTTGTTCTCAAAGGAGGAAACTACTTGAGGTGTTCTAGAACAACAAGAAGAACCCTTTGTGGCCACGAGCTTTGGAGCCATGCTAAGACATCTCAAGCTGCAAAGGAAACAATTAAAGAAGATGGGAAAAAACTATCAAAGAAAAGGAAGAAGAGGTCAAGCTTGCCAAGGAAACCAAATGGTTCCAAGAAGACCAAACAATCCTTGCCATTCTCCAAAACTCTCCTAAAGTGACAATACATGAATTCTACTTCTACTAGGAAACCGCAAGGATTTGTGGGAGACACTAAAAAATGTGTTTGTAAATGTCTCAATTCTAACTCGCATGTTTGAGGTAAAGAAGGCTATCAACGACTTAAGCCATGAAGATATGGATTTCACCAAGCATATTGGAATGTATAGGTTTCTTTGGGCCGAACTTGGGAGTGTTCTTGTTGTCACTATTTGATTATTCTCTTTGATATTCTGCATATTCTAACATGGTATCATAGCAATTTTCTTAATTATTCTAGTTTCATCTATCTAATCTTCATTTTCTCAATCCGTTTCTTCTTCAATGTTTTTTAAATCCGCTCTCTTTCCTTTTTTTCAGTTTGAACCATGGAAAACTCAAATCCAGTGGTGATTCAGGTTGTTCTCAAAGGAGGAAACTACTTGACGTGTTCTAGAACCACAAGAACAACCCTTTGTGGCCACGATCTTTGGAGCCATATTGAGACATCTCAAGCTGCAAAGGAAACTATGAAAGAAGAGGGAAAAAAACTATCAAAGAAAAGGAAGAAGAGGTCAAGCTTGCCAAGGAAACCAAATGGTTCCAAGAAGACCAAACAATCCTTGCCATTCTCCAAAACTCTCTTAAAGCGACAATACATGAATTCTACTTCTACTGTGAAACCACAAGGATTTGTGGGAGACACTAAAAAATGTGTTTGTAAATGTCTCAAATCTAACTTGCGTGTTTGAGGTAAAGAAAGCTATCAACGACTTAAGCCAAGAAGACATGGATTTCACCAAGCATATTGGAATGTATAGGTTTCTATGGGCCAAACTTGGGAGTGTTCTTCTTGTCACTATTTGATTATTCTCTTTGATATTCCGCATATTCTAACATGGTATCATAGCATTTTTCCTAATTATTCTAGTTTCATCTATCTAATCTTCATTTTCTCAATCCGTTTCTTCTTCAATGTTTTTAAATCCTCTCTCTTTCCCTTTTTTCAGTTTGAACCATGGAAAACTCAAATCCAGTGGTGATTCAGGTTGTTCTCAAAGGAGGAAACTACTTGATGTGTTCTAGAACCACAAGAACAACCCTTTGTGGCCACGAGCTTTGGAGCCATGCTAAGACATCTGCAAAGGAAACTATGAAAGAAGATGGAAAAAAACTATCAAAGAAAAGGAAGAAGAGGTCAAGCTTGCCAAGGAAACCAAATGGTTCCAAGAAGACGAAACAGTCCTTGCCATTCTCCAAAACTCTCTTAAAGCGCCAGTACATGAATTCTACTTCTACTGTGAAACCACAAGGATTTGTGGGAGACACTAAAAAACGTGTTTGTAAATGTCTCAAATCTAACTGGTGTGTTTGAGGTAAAGAAGGCTATAAACGACTTAAGCCATGAAGACATGGATTTCACCAAGCATATTGGAATGTATACGTTTCTATGGGCCAAAGTTGGGAGTGTTCTTCTTGTCACTATTTGATTATTCTCTTTGATATTCCGCATATTCTAACATGGTATCATAGCATTTTTCCTAATTATTCTAGTTTCATCTATCTAATCTTCATTTTCTCAATCTGTTTCTTCTTCTATGTTTTTTTAATCCTCTCTCTTTCACTTTTTTCAGTTTGAACCATGGAAAACTCAAATCCAGTGGTGATTCAGGTTGTTCTCAAAGGAGGAAACTACTTGACGTGTTCTAGAACCACAAGAAGAACCCTTTGTGGCCACGAGTTTTGGAGCCATGCTAAGACATCTCAAGCTGCAAAGGAAACAATTAAAGAAGATGGGAAAAAACTATCAAAGAAAAGGAAGAAGAGGTCAAGCTTGCCAAGGAAACCAAATGGTTCCAAGAAGACCAAACAATCCTTGCCATTCTCCAAAACTCTCCTAAAGTGACAATACATGAATTCTACTTCTACTAGGAAACCGCAAGGATTTGTGGGAGACACTAAAAAATGTGTTTGTAAATGTCTCAATTCTAACTCGCATGTTTGAGGTAAAGAAGGCTATCAACGACTTAAGCCATGAAGATATGGATTTCACCAAGCATATTGGAATGTATAGGTTTCTTTGGGCCGAACTTGGGAGTGTTCTTGTTGTCACTATTTGATTATTCTCTTTGATATTCTGCATATTCTGACATGGTATCATAGCAATTTTCTTAATTATTCTAGTTTCATCTATCTAATCTTCATTTTCTCAATCCGTTTCTTCTTCAATGTTTTTTAAATCCGCTCTCTTTCCTTTTTTTCAGTTTGAACCATGGAAAACTCAAATCCAGTGGTGATTCAGGTTGTTCTCAAAGGAGGAAACTACTTGACGTGTTCTAGAACCACAAGAACAACCCTTTGTGGCCACGATCTTTGGCGCCATATTGAGACATCTCAAGCTGCAAAGGAAACTATGAAAGAAGAGGGAAAAAAACTATCAAAGAAAAGGAAGAAGAGGTCAAGCTTGCCAAGGAAACCAAATGGTTCCAAGAAGACCAAACAATCCTTGCCATTCTCCAAAACTCTCTTAAAGCGACAATACATGAATTCTACTTCTACTGTGAAACCACAAGGATTTGTGGGAGACACTAAAAAATGTGTTTGTAAATGTCTCAAATCTAACTTGCGTGTTTGAGGTAAAGAAAGCTATCAACGACTTAAGCCAAGAAGACATGGATTTCACCAAGCATATTGGAATGTATAGGTTTCTATGGGCCAAACTTGGGAGTGTTCTTCTTGTCACTATTTGATTATTCTCTTTGATATTCCGCATATTCTAACATGGTATCATAGCATTTTTCCTAATTATTCTAGTTTCATCTATCTAATCTTCATTTTCTCAATCCGTTTCTTCTTCAATGTTTTTTAAATCCTCTCTCTTTCCCTTTTTTCAGTTTGAACCATGGAAAACTCAAATCCAGTGGTTATTCAGGTTGTTCTCAAAGGAGGAAACTACTTGACGTGTTCTAGAACCACAAGAACAACCCTTTGTGGCCACGATCTTCGGAGCCATGTTGAGACATCTCAAGCTGCAAAGGAAACTATGAAAGAAGATGGAAAAAAACTATCAAAGAAAAGGAAGAAGAGGTCAAGCTTGCCAAGGAAACCAAATGGTTCCAAGAAGACCAAACAGTCCTTGCCATTCTCCAAAACTCTCTTAAAGCGCCAATACATGAATTCTACTTCTACTGTGAAACCACAAGGATTTGTGGGAGACACTAAAAAATGTGTTTGTAAATGTCTCAATTCTAACTCGCATGTTTGAGGTAAAGAAGGCTATCAACGACTTAAGCCATGAAGATATGGATTTCACCAAGCATATTGGAATGTATAGGTTTCTTTGGGCCGAACTTGGGAGTGTTCTTGTTGTCACTATTTGATTATTCTCTTTGATATTCTGCATATTCTAACATGGTATCATAGCAATTTTCTTAATTATTCTAGTTTCATCTATCTAATCTTCATTTTCTCAATCCGTTTCTTCTTCAATGTTTTTTAAATCCTCTCTCTTTCCCTTTTTTCTGTTTGAACCATGGAAAACTCAAATCCAGTGGTGATTCAGGTTGTTCTCAAAGGAGGAAACTACTTGATGTGTTCTAGAACCACAAGAACAACCCTTTGTGGCCACGAGTTTTGGAGCCATGCTAAGACATCTCAGGCTGCAAAGGAAACTATGAAAGGAGATGGAAAAAAACTATCAAAGAAAAGGAAGAAGAGGTCAAGCTTGCCAAGGAAACCAAATGGTTCCATGAAGACCAAACAATCCTTGCCATTCTCCAAAACTCTCTTAAAGCGACAATACATGAATTCTACTTCTACTGTGAAACCACAAGGATTTGTGGGAGACACTAAAAAATGTGTTTGTAAATGTCTCAAATCTAACTCGCGTGTTTGAGGTAAAGAAAGCTATCAACGACTTAAGCCAAGAAGACATGGATTTCACCAAGCATATTGGAATGTATAGGTTTCTATGGGCCAAACTTGGGAGTGTTCTTCTTGTCACTATTTGATTATTCTCTTTGATATTCCGCATATTCTAACATGGTATCATAGCATTTTTCCTAATTATTCTAGTTTCATCTATCTAATCTTCATTTTCTCAATCCGTTTCTTCTTCAATGTTTTTTAAATCCTCTCTCTTTCCCTTTTTTCAGTTTGAACCATGGAAAACTCAAATCCAGCGGTGATTCAGGTTGTTCTCAAAGGAGGAAACTACTTGATGTGTTCTAGAACCACAAGAACAACCCTTTGTGGGCACGAGCTTTGGAGCCATGCTAAGACATCTCAAGCTGCAAAGGAAACAATTAAAGAAGATGGGAAAAAACTATCAAAGAAAAGGAAGAAGAGGTCAAGCTTGCCAAGGAAACCAATTGGTTCCAAGAAGACCAAACAATCCTTGCCATTCTCCAAAACTCTCTTAAAGCGACAATACATGAATTCTACTTCTACTGTGTAACCACAAGGATTTGTGGGAGACACTAAGAAATGTGTTTGTAAATGTCTCAAATCTAACTCGCGTGTTTGAGGTATAGAAGGCTATAAACGACTTAAGCCATGAAGACATGGATTTCACCAAGCATATTGGAATGTATAGGTTTCTATGGGCCGAACTTGGGAGTGTTCTTGTTGTCACTATTTGATTATTCTCTTTGATATTCCGTATATTCTAACATGGTATCATAGCATTTTTCCTAATTATTCTAGTTTCATCTACCTAATCTTCATTTTCTCAATCTGTTTCTTCTTCTATGTTTTTTTAATCCTCTCTCTTTCACTTTTTTCAGTTTGAACCATGGAAAACTCAAATCCAGCGGTGATTCAGGTTGTTCTCAAAGGAGGAAACTACTTGATGTGTTCTAGAACCACAAGAACAACCCTTTGTGGCCACGAGTTTTGGAGCCATGCTAAGACATCTCAGGCTGCAAAGGAAACTATGAAAGGAGATGGAAAAAAACTATCAAAGAAAAGGAAGAAGAGGTCAAGCTTGCCAAGGAAACCAAATGGTTCCATGAAGACCAAACAATCCTTGCCATTCTCCAAAACTCTCTTAAAGCGACAATACATGAATTCTACTTCTACTGTGAAACCACAAGGATTTGTGGGAGACACTAAAAAATGTGTTTGTAAATGTCTCAAATCTAACTGGTGTGTTTGAGGTAAAGAAGGCTATAAACGACTTAAGCCATGAAGACATGGATTTCACCAAGCATATTGGAATGTATACGTTTCTATGGGCCAAAGTTGGGAGTGTTCTTCTTGTCACTATTTGATTATTCTCTTTGATATTCCGCATATTCTAACATGGTATCATAGCATTTTTCCTAATTATTCTAGTTTCATCTATCTAATCTTCATTTTCTCAATCTGTTTCTTCTTCTATGTTTTTTTAATCCTCTCTCTTTCACTTTTTTCAGTTTGAACCATGGAAAACTCAAATCCAGTGGTGATTCAGGTTGTTCTCAAAGGAGGAAACTACTTGACGTGTTCGAGAACCACAAGAAGAACCCTTTGTGGCCACGAGTTTTGGAGCCATGCTAAGACATCTCAAGCTGCAAAGGAAACAATTAAAGAAGATGGGAAAAAACTATCAAAGAAAAGGAAGAAGAGGTCAAGCTTGCCAAGGAAACCAATTGGTTCCAAGAAGACCAAACAATCCTTGCCATTCTCCAAAACTCTCTTAAAGCGACAATACATGAATTCTACTTCTACTGTGTAACCACAAGGATTTGTGGGAGACACTAAGAAATGTGTTTGTAAATGTCTCAAATCTAACTCGCGTGTTTGAGGTATAGAAGGCTATAAACGACTTAAGCCATGAAGACATGGATTTCACCAAGCATATTGGAATGTATAGGTTTCTATGGGCCGAACTTGGGAGTGTTCTTGTTGTCACTATTTGATTATTCTCTTTGTTATTCCGTATATTCTAACATGGTATCATAGCATTTTTCCTAATTATTCTAGTTTCATCTACCTAATCTTCATTTTCTCAATCTGTTTCTTCTTCTATGTTTTTTTAATCCTCTCTCTTTCCCTTTTTTCAGTTTGAACCATGGAAAACTCAAATCCAGTGGTGATTCAGGTTGTTCTCAAAGGAGGAAACTACTTGAGGTGTTCTAGAACAACAAGAAGAACCCTTTGTGGCCACGAGCTTTGGAGCCATGCTAAGACATCTCAAGCTGCAAAGGAAACAATTAAAGAAGATGGGAAAAAACTATCAAAGAAAAGGAAGAAGAGGTCAAGCTTGCCAAGGAAACCAAATGGTTCCAAGAAGACCAAACAATCCTTGCCATTCTCCAAAACTCTCCTAAAGTGACAATACATGAATTCTACTTCTACTAGGAAACCGCAAGGATTTGTGGGAGACACTAAAAAATGTGTTTGTAAATGTCTCAATTCTAACTCGCATGTTTGAGGTAAAGAAGGCTATCAACGACTTAAGCCATGAAGATATGGATTTCACCAAGCATATTGGAATGTATAGGTTTCTTTGGGCCGAACTTGGGAGTGTTCTTGTTGTCACTATTTGATTATTCTCTTTGATATTCTGCATATTCTAACATGGTATCATAGCAATTTTCTTAATTATTCTAGTTTCATCTATCTAATCTTCATTTTCTCAATCCGTTTCTTCTTCAATGTTTTTTAAATCCGCTCTCTTTCCTTTTTTTCAGTTTGAACCATGGAAAACTCAAATCCAGTGGTGATTCAGGTTGTTCTCAAAGGAGGAAACTACTTGACGTGTTCTAGAACCACAAGAACAACCCTTTGTGGCCACGATCTTTGGAGCCATATTGAGACATCTCAAGCTGCAAAGGAAACTATGAAAGAAGAGGGAAAAAAACTATCAAAGAAAAGGAAGAAGAGGTCAAGCTTGCCAAGGAAACCAAATGGTTCCAAGAAGACCAAACAATCCTTGCCATTCTCCAAAACTCTCTTAAAGCGACAATACATGAATTCTACTTCTACTGTGAAACCACAAGGATTTGTGGGAGACACTAAAAAATGTGTTTGTAAATGTCTCAAATCTAACTTGCGTGTTTGAGGTAAAGAAAGCTATCAACGACTTAAGCCAAGAAGACATGGATTTCACCAAGCATATTGGAATGTATAGGTTTCTATGGGCCAAACTTGGGAGTGTTCTTCTTGTCACTATTTGATTATTCTCTTTGATATTCCGCATATTCTAACATGGTATCATAGCATTTTTCCTAATTATTCTAGTTTCATCTATCTAATCTTCATTTTCTCAATCCGTTTCTTCTTCAATGTTTTTAAATCCTCTCTCTTTCCCTTTTTTCAGTTTGAACCATGGAAAACTCAAATCCAGTGGTGATTCAGGTTGTTCTCAAAGGAGGAAACTACTTGATGTGTTCTAGAACCACAAGAACAACCCTTTGTGGCCACGAGCTTTGGAGCCATGCTAAGACATCTGCAAAGGAAACTATGAAAGAAGATGGAAAAAAACTATCAAAGAAAAGGAAGAAGAGGTCAAGCTTGCCAAGGAAACCAAATGGTTCCAAGAAGACGAAACAGTCCTTGCCATTCTCCAAAACTCTCTTAAAGCGCCAGTACATGAATTCTACTTCTACTGTGAAACCACAAGGATTTGTGGGAGACACTAAAAAACGTGTTTGTAAATGTCTCAAATCTAACTGGTGTGTTTGAGGTAAAGAAGGCTATAAACGACTTAAGCCATGAAGACATGGATTTCACCAAGCATATTGGAATGTATACGTTTCTATGGGCCAAAGTTGGGAGTGTTCTTCTTGTCACTATTTGATTATTCTCTTTGATATTCCGCATATTCTAACATGGTATCATAGCATTTTTCCTAATTATTCTAGTTTCATCTATCTAATCTTCATTTTCTCAATCTGTTTCTTCTTCTATGTTTTTTTAATCCTCTCTCTTTCACTTTTTTCAGTTTGAACCATGGAAAACTCAAATCCAGTGGTGATTCAGGTTGTTCTCAAAGGAGGAAACTACTTGACGTGTTCTAGAACCACAAGAAGAACCCTTTGTGGCCACGAGTTTTGGAGCCATGCTAAGACATCTCAAGCTGCAAAGGAAACAATTAAAGAAGATGGGAAAAAACTATCAAAGAAAAGGAAGAAGAGGTCAAGCTTGCCAAGGAAACCAAATGGTTCCAAGAAGACCAAACAATCCTTGCCATTCTCCAAAACTCTCCTAAAGTGACAATACATGAATTCTACTTCTACTAGGAAACCGCAAGGATTTGTGGGAGACACTAAAAAATGTGTTTGTAAATGTCTCAATTCTAACTCGCATGTTTGAGGTAAAGAAGGCTATCAACGACTTAAGCCATGAAGATATGGATTTCACCAAGCATATTGGAATGTATAGGTTTCTTTGGGCCGAACTTGGGAGTGTTCTTGTTGTCACTATTTGATTATTCTCTTTGATATTCTGCATATTCTGACATGGTATCATAGCAATTTTCTTAATTATTCTAGTTTCATCTATCTAATCTTCATTTTCTCAATCCGTTTCTTCTTCAATGTTTTTTAAATCCGCTCTCTTTCCTTTTTTTCAGTTTGAACCATGGAAAACTCAAATCCAGTGGTGATTCAGGTTGTTCTCAAAGGAGGAAACTACTTGACGTGTTCTAGAACCACAAGAACAACCCTTTGTGGCCACGATCTTTGGCGCCATATTGAGACATCTCAAGCTGCAAAGGAAACTATGAAAGAAGAGGGAAAAAAACTATCAAAGAAAAGGAAGAAGAGGTCAAGCTTGCCAAGGAAACCAAATGGTTCCAAGAAGACCAAACAATCCTTGCCATTCTCCAAAACTCTCTTAAAGCGACAATACATGAATTCTACTTCTACTGTGAAACCACAAGGATTTGTGGGAGACACTAAAAAATGTGTTTGTAAATGTCTCAAATCTAACTTGCGTGTTTGAGGTAAAGAAAGCTATCAACGACTTAAGCCAAGAAGACATGGATTTCACCAAGCATATTGGAATGTATAGGTTTCTATGGGCCAAACTTGGGAGTGTTCTTCTTGTCACTATTTGATTATTCTCTTTGATATTCCGCATATTCTAACATGGTATCATAGCATTTTTCCTAATTATTCTAGTTTCATCTATCTAATCTTCATTTTCTCAATCCGTTTCTTCTTCAATGTTTTTTAAATCCTCTCTCTTTCCCTTTTTTCAGTTTGAACCATGGAAAACTCAAATCCAGTGGTTATTCAGGTTGTTCTCAAAGGAGGAAACTACTTGACGTGTTCTAGAACCACAAGAACAACCCTTTGTGGCCACGATCTTCGGAGCCATGTTGAGACATCTCAAGCTGCAAAGGAAACTATGAAAGAAGATGGAAAAAAACTATCAAAGAAAAGGAAGAAGAGGTCAAGCTTGCCAAGGAAACCAAATGGTTCCAAGAAGACCAAACAGTCCTTGCCATTCTCCAAAACTCTCTTAAAGCGCCAATACATGAATTCTACTTCTACTGTGAAACCACAAGGATTTGTGGGAGACACTAAAAAATGTGTTTGTAAATGTCTCAATTCTAACTCGCATGTTTGAGGTAAAGAAGGCTATCAACGACTTAAGCCATGAAGATATGGATTTCACCAAGCATATTGGAATGTATAGGTTTCTTTGGGCCGAACTTGGGAGTGTTCTTGTTGTCACTATTTGATTATTCTCTTTGATATTCTGCATATTCTAACATGGTATCATAGCAATTTTCTTAATTATTCTAGTTTCATCTATCTAATCTTCATTTTCTCAATCCGTTTCTTCTTCAATGTTTTTTAAATCCTCTCTCTTTCCCTTTTTTCTGTTTGAACCATGGAAAACTCAAATCCAGTGGTGATTCAGGTTGTTCTCAAAGGAGGAAACTACTTGATGTGTTCTAGAACCACAAGAACAACCCTTTGTGGCCACGAGTTTTGGAGCCATGCTAAGACATCTCAGGCTGCAAAGGAAACTATGAAAGGAGATGGAAAAAAACTATCAAAGAAAAGGAAGAAGAGGTCAAGCTTGCCAAGGAAACCAAATGGTTCCATGAAGACCAAACAATCCTTGCCATTCTCCAAAACTCTCTTAAAGCGACAATACATGAATTCTACTTCTACTGTGAAACCACAAGGATTTGTGGGAGACACTAAAAAATGTGTTTGTAAATGTCTCAAATCTAACTCGCGTGTTTGAGGTAAAGAAAGCTATCAACGACTTAAGCCAAGAAGACATGGATTTCACCAAGCATATTGGAATGTATAGGTTTCTATGGGCCAAACTTGGGAGTGTTCTTCTTGTCACTATTTGATTATTCTCTTTGATATTCCGCATATTCTAACATGGTATCATAGCATTTTTCCTAATTATTCTAGTTTCATCTATCTAATCTTCATTTTCTCAATCCGTTTCTTCTTCAATGTTTTTTAAATCCTCTCTCTTTCCCTTTTTTCAGTTTGAACCATGGAAAACTCAAATCCAGCGGTGATTCAGGTTGTTCTCAAAGGAGGAAACTACTTGATGTGTTCTAGAACCACAAGAACAACCCTTTGTGGGCACGAGCTTTGGAGCCATGCTAAGACATCTGCAAAGGAAACTATGAAAGAAGATGGAAAAAAACTATCAAAGAAAAGGAAGAAGAGGTCAAGCTTGCCAAGGAAACCAAATGGTTCCAAGAAGACGAAACAGTCCTTGCCATTCTCCAAAACTCTCTTAAAGCGCCAGTACATGAATTCTACTTCTACTGTGAAACCACAAGGATTTGTGGGAGACACTAAAAAACGTGTTTGTAAATGTCTCAAATCTAACTGGTGTGTTTGAGGTAAAGAAGGCTATAAACGACTTAAGCCATGAAGACATGGATTTCACCAAGCATATTGGAATGTATACGTTTCTATGGGCCAAAGTTGGGAGTGTTCTTCTTGTCACTATTTGATTATTCTCTTTGATATTCCGCATATTCTAACATGGTATCATAGCATTTTTCCTAATTATTCTAGTTTCATCTATCTAATCTTCATTTTCTCAATCTGTTTCTTCTTCTATGTTTTTTTAATCCTCTCTCTTTCACTTTTTTCAGTTTGAACCATGGAAAACTCAAATCCAGTGGTGATTCAGGTTGTTCTCAAAGGAGGAAACTACTTGACGTGTTCTAGAACCACAAGAAGAACCCTTTGTGGCCACGAGTTTTGGAGCCATGCTAAGCCATCTCAAGCTGCAAAGGAAACAATTAAAGAAGATGGGAAAAAACTATCAAATAAAAGGAAGAAGAGGTCAAGCTTGCCAAGGAAACCAAATGGTTCCAAGAAGACCAAACAATCCTTGCCATTCTCCAAAACTCTCCTAAAGTGACAATACATGAATTCTACTTCTACTAGGAAACCGCAAGGATTTGTGGGAGACACTAAAAAATGTGTTTGTAAATGTCTCAATTCTAACTCGCATGTTTGAGGTAAAGAAGGCTATCAACGACTTAAGCCATGAAGATATGGATTTCACCAAGCATATTGGAATGTATAGGTTTCTTTGGGCCGAACTTGGGAGTGTTCTTGTTGTCACTATTTGATTATTCTCTTTGATATTCTGCATATTCTAACATGGTATCATAGCAATTTTCTTAATTATTCTAGTTTCATCTATCTAATCTTCATTTTCTCAATCCGTTTCTTCTTCAATGTTTTTTAAATCCGCTCTCTTTCTTTTTTTTCAGTTTGAACCATGGAAAACTCAAATCCAGTGGTGATTCAGGTTGTTCTCAAAGGAGGAAACTACTTGACGTGTTCTAGAACCACAAGAACAACCCTTTGTGGCCACGATCTTTGGAGCCATATTGAGACATCTCAAGCTGCAAAGGAAACTATGAAAGAAGATGGAAAAAAACTATCAAAGAAAAGGAAGAAGAGGTCAAGCTTGCCAAGGAAACCAAATGGTTCCAAGAAGACCAAACAATCCTTGCCATTCTCCAAAACTCTCTTAAAGCGACAATACATGAATTCTACTTCTACTGTGAAACCACAAGGATTTGTGGGAGACACTAAAAAATGTGTTTGTAAATGTCTCAAATCTAACTTGCGTGTTTGAGGTAAAGAAAGCTATCAACGACTTAAGCCAAGAAGACATGGATTTCACCAAGCATATTGGAATGTATAGGTTTCTATGGGCCAAACTTGGGAGTGTTCTTCTTGTCACTATTTGATTATTCTCTTTGATATTCCGCATATTCTAACATGGTATCATAGCATTTTTCCTAATTATTCTAGTTTCATCTATCTAATCTTCATTTTCTCAATCCGTTTCTTCTTCAATGTTTTTTAAATCCTCTCTCTTTCCCTTTTTTCAGTTTGAACCATGGAAAACTCAAATCCAGTGGTGATTCAGGTTGTTCTCAAAGGAGGAAACTACTTGACGTGTTCTAGAACCACAAGAACAACCCTTTGTGGCCACGATCTTCGGAGCCATGTTGAGACATCTCAAGCTGCAAAGGAAACTATGAAAGAAGATGGAAAAAAACTATAAAAGAAAAGGAAGAAGAGGTCAAGCTTGCGAAGGAAACCAAATGGTTCCAAGAAGACGAAACAGTCCTTGCCATTCTCCAAAACTCTCTTAAAGCGACAATACATGAATTCTACTTCTATTGTGAAACCACAAGGATTTGTGGGAGACACGAAAAAATGTGTTTGTAAATGTCTCAAATCTAACTCGCGTGTTTGAGGTAAAGAAAGCTATCAACGACTTAAGCCAAGAAGACATTGATTTCACCAAGCATATTGGAATGTATAGGTTTCTATGGGCCAAACTTGGGAGTGTTTTTCTTGTCACTATTTGATTATTCTCTTTGATATTCTGCATATTCTAACATGGTATCATAGCATTTTTCCTAATTATTCTAGTTTCATCTATTTAATCTTCATTTTCTCAATCTGTTTCTTCTTCAATGTTTTTTTAATCCTCTCTCTTTCCCTTTTTTCAGTTTGAACCATGGAAAACTCAAATCCAGTGGTGATTCAGGTTGTTCTCAAAGGAGGAAACTACTTGACGTGTTCTAGAACCACAAGAAGAACCCTTTGTGGCCACAAGTTTTGGAGCCATGCTAAGACATCTCAAGCTGCAAAGGAAACAATTAAAGAAGATGGGAAAAAACTATTAAAGAAAAGGAAGAAGAGGTCAAGCTTGCCAAGGAAACCAATTGGTTCCAAGAAGACCAAACAATCCTTGCCATTCTCCAAAACTCTCTTAAAGCGACAATACATGAATTATACTTCTACTGTGAAACCACAAGGATTTGTGGGAGACACTAAAAAATGTGTTTGTAAATGTCTCAAATCTAACTCGTGTGTTTGAGGTAAAGAAGGCTATAAACGGCTTAAGCCATGAAGACATGGATTTCACCAAGCATATTGGAATGTATAGGTTTCTATGGGCCGAACTTGGGAGTGTTCTTCTTGTCACTATTTGATTATTCTCTTTGATATTCCGTATATTCTAACATGGTATCATAGCATTTTTCCTAATTATTCTAGTTTCATCTATCTAATCTTCATTTTCTCAATCCGTTTCTTCTTCAATGTTTTTTTAATCCTCTCTCTTTCCCTTTTTTCAGTTTGAACCATGGAAAACTCAAATCCAGTGGTGATTCAGGTTGTTCTCAAAGGAGGAAACTACTTGATGTGTTCTAGAACCACAAGAACAACCCTTTGTGGCCACAAGCTTTGGAACCATGCTAAGATATCTCAAGATGCAAAGGAAACTATGAAAGAAGATGGAAAAAAACTATCAAAGAAAAGGAAGAAGAGGTCAAGCTTGCCAAGGAAACCAAATGGTTCCAAGAAGACCAACCAGTCCTTGCCATTCTCCAAAACTCTCTAAAAGCGCCAATACATGAATTCTACTTCTATTGTGAAACCACAAGGATTTGTGGGAGACAATAAAAAATGTGTTTGTAAATGTCTCAAATCTAACTCGCGTGATTGAGGTAAAGAAGGCTATAAACGACTTAAGCTGAGAAGACATGGATTTCACCAAACATATTGGAATGTATAGGTTTCTATGGGCCGAACTTGGGAGTGTTCTTCTTGTCACTATTTGATTACTCTCTTTGATATTCCGCATATTCTAACATGGTATAATAGCATTTTTACTAATTATTCTAGTTTCATCTATCTAATCTTCATTTTCTCAATCCGTATCTTCTTCTATCTTTTTCTAATCCTCTCTCTTTCCCTTTTTTCAGTTTGAACCATGGAAAACTCAAATCCAGTGGTGATTCAGGTTGTTCTCAAAGGAGGAAACTACTTGACGTGTTCTAGAACCACAAGAAGAACCCTTTGTGGCCACGAGCTTTGGAGCCATGCTAAGACATCTCAAGCTGCAAAGGAAACTATGAAAGAAGATGGAAAAAAACTATCAAAGAAAAGGAAGAAGAGATCAAGCTTGCCAAGGAAACCAAATGGTTCCAAGAAGACCAAACAGTCCTTGCCATTCTCCAAAACTCTCTTAAAGCGCCAATACATGAATTCTACTTCTACTGTGAAACCACAAGGATTTGTGGGAGACACTAAAAAATGTGTTTGTAAATGTCTCAAATCTAACTCGCGTGTTTGAGGTAAAGAAAGCTATCAACGACTTAAGCCAAGAAGACATTGATTTCACCAAGCATATTGGAATGTATAGGTTTCTATGGGCCGAACTTGGGAGTGTTCTTCTTGTCACTATTTGATTATTCTCTCTGATATTCCGCATATTCTAACATGGTATCATAGCATTTTTCCTAATTATTCTTGTTTCATCTATCTAATCTTCATTTTCTCAATCCGTTTCTTCTTCAATGTTTTTTAAATCCTCTCTCTTTCCCTTTTTTCTGTTTGAACCATGGAAAACTCAAATCCAGTGGTGATTCAGGTTGTTCTCAAAGGAGGAAACTACTTGATGTGTTCTAGAACCACAAGAACAACCCCTTGTGGCCACGAGTTTTGGAGCCATGCTAAGACATCTCAGGCTGCAAAGGAAACTATGAAAGAAGATGGAAAAAAACTATCAAAGAAAAGGAAGAAGAGGTCAAGCTTGCCAAGGAAACCAAATGGTTCCAAGAAGACCAAACAATCCTTGCCATTCTCCAAAACTCTCTTAAAGCGACAATACATGAATTCTACTTCTACTGTGAAACCACAAGGATTTGTGGGAGACACTAAAAAATGTGTTTGTAAATGTCTCAAATCTAACTCGCGTGTTTGAGGTAAAGAAAGCTATCAACGACTTAAGCCAAGAAGACATGGATTTCACCAAGCATATTGGAATGTATAGGTTTCTATGGGCCAAACTTGGGAGTGTTCTTCTTGTCACTATTTGATTATTCTCTTTGATATTCCGCATATTCTAACATGGTATCATAGCATTTTTCCTAATTATTCTAGTTTCATCTATCTAATCTTCATTTTCTCAATCCGTTTCTTCTTCAATGTTTTTTTAATCCTCTCTCTTTCCCTTTTTTCAGTTTGAACCATGGAAAACTCAAATCCAGTGGTGATTCAGGTTGTTCTCAAAGGAGGAAACTACTTGATGTGTTCTAGAACCACAAGAACAACCCTTTGTGGCCACGAGCTTTGGAGCCATGCTAAGACATCTGCAAATGAAACTATGAAAGAAGATGGAAAAAAACTATCAAAGAAAAGGAAGAAGAGGTCAAGCTTGCCAAGGAAACCAAATGGTTCCAAGAAGATGAAACAGTCCTTGCCATTCTCCAAAACTCTCTTAAAGCGCCAGTACATGAATTCTACTTCTACTGTGAAACCACAAGGATTTGTGGGAGACACTAAAAAACGTGTTTGTAAATGTCTCAAATCTAACTGGTGTGTTTGCGGTAAAGAAGGCTATCAACGACTTAAGCCATGAAGACATGGATTTCACCAAGCATATTGGAATGTATAGGTTTCTATGGGCCAAACTTGGGAATGTTCTTCTTGTCACTATTTGATTATTCTCTTTGATATTCCGCATATTCTAACATGGTATCATAGCATTTTTCCTAATTATTCTAGTTTCATCTATCTAATCTTCATTTTCTCAATCTGTTTCTTCTTCAATGTTTTTTAAATCCTCTCTCTTTCCCTTTTTTCAGTTTGAACCATGGAAAACTCAAATCCAGTGGTGATTCAGGTTGTTCTCAAAGGAGGAAACTACTTGACGTGTTCTAGAACCACAAGAACAACCCTTTGTGGCCACGATCTTTGGAGCCATATTGAGACATCTCAAGCTGCAAAGGAAACTATGAAAGAAGATGGAAAAAAACTATCAAAGAAAAGGAAGAAGAGGTCAAGCTTGCCAAGGAAACCAAATGGTTCCAAGAAGACCAAACAATCCTTGCCATTCTCCAAAACTCTCTTAAAGCGACAATACATGAATTCTACTTCTACTGTGAAACCACAAGGATTTGTGGGAGACACTAAAAAATGTGTTTGTAAATGTCTCAAATCTAACTTGCGTGTTTGAGGTAAAGAAAGCTATCAACGACTTAAGCCAAGAAGACATGGATTTCACCAAGCATATTGGAATGTATAGGTTTCTATGGGCCAAACTTGGGAGTGTTCTTCTTGTCACTATTTGATTATTCTCTTTGATATTCCTCATATTCTAACATGGTATCATAGCATTTTTCCTAATTATTCTAGTTTCATCTATCTAATCTTCATTTTCTCAATCCGTTTCTTCTTCAATGTTTTTTAAATCCTCTCTCTTTCCCTTTTTTCAGTTTGAACCATGGAAAACTCAAATCCAGTGGTGATTCAGGTTGTTCTCAAAGGAGGAAACTACTTGACGTGTTCTAGAACCACAAGAACAACCCTTTGTGGCCACGATCTTCGGAGCCATGTTGAGACATCTCAAGCTGCAAAGGAAACTATGAAAGAAGATGGAAAAAAACTATAAAAGAAAAGGAAGAAGAGGTCAAGCTTGCGAAGGAAACCAAATGGTTCCAAGAAGACGAAACAGTCCTTGCCATTCTCCAAAACTCTCTTAAAGCGACAATACATGAATTCTACTTCTACTGTGAAACCACAAGGATTTGTGGGAGACACGAAAAAATGTGTTTGTAAATGTCTCAAATCTAACTCGCGTGTTTGAGGTAAAGAAAGCTATCAACGACTTAAGCCAAGAAGACGTTGATTTCACCAAGCATATTGGAATGTATAGGTTTCTATGGGCCAAACTTGGGAGTGTTTTTCTTGTCACTATTTGATTATTCTCTTTGATATTCTGCATATTCTAACATGGTATCATAGCATTTTTCCTAATTATTCTAGTTTCATCTATTTAATCTTCATTTTCTCAATCTGTTTCTTCTTCTATGTTTTTTTAATCCTCTCTGTTTCCCTTTTTTCAGTTTGAACCATGGAAAACTCAAATCCAGTGGTGATTCAGGTTGTTCTCAAAGGAGGAAACTACTTGACGTGTTCTAGAACCACAAGAACAACCCTTTGTGGCCACGATCTTTGGAGCCATGTTGAGACATCTCAAGCTGCAAAGGAAACTATGAAAGAAGATAGAAAAAAACTATCAAAGAAAAGGAAGAAGAGGTCAAGCTTGCCAAGGAACCCAAATGGTTCCAAGAAGACCAAATAGTCCTTGCCATTCTCCAAAACTCTCTTAAAGCGAAAATACATGAATTATACTTCTACTGTGAAACCACAAGGATTTGTGGGAGACACTAAAAAATGTGTTTGTAAATGTCTCAAATCTAACTCGCGTGTTTGAGGTAAAGAAGGCTATAAACGACTTAAGCCATGAAGACATGGATTTCACCAAGCATATTGGAATGTATAGGTTTCTATGGGCCGAACTTGGGAGTGTTCTTCTTGTCACTATTTGATTATTCTCTTTGATATTCCGCATATTCTAACATGGTATCATAGCATTTTCCTAATTATTCTAGTTTCATCTATCTAATCTTCATTTTCTCAATCCGTTTCTTCTTCAATGTTTTTTTAATCCTCTCTCTTTCCCTTTTTTCAGTTTGAACCATGGAAAACTCAAATCCAGTGGTGATTCAGGTTGTTCTCAAAGGAGGAAACTACTTGATGTGTTCTAGAACCACAAGAACAACCCTTTGTGGCCACAAGCTTTGGAGCCATGCTAAGATATCTCAAGATGCAAAGGAAACTATGAAAGAAGATGGAAAAAAACTATCAAAGAAAAGGAAGAAGAGGTCAAGCTTGCCAAGGAAACCAAATGGTTCCAAGAAGACCAACCAGTCCTTGCCATTCTCCAAAACTCTCTTAAAGCGCCAATACATGAATTCTACTTCTATTGTGAAACCACAAGGATTTGTGGGAGACAATAAAAAATGTGTTTGTAAATGTCTCAAATCTAACTCGCGTGATTGAGGTAAAGAAGGCTATAAACGACTTAAGCCGAGAAGACATGGATTTCACCAAACATATTGGAATGTATAGGTTTCTATGGGCCGAACTTGGGAGTGTTCTTCTTGTCACTATTTGATTACTCTCTTTGATATTCCGCATATTCTAACATGGTATAATAGCATTTTTACTAATTATTCTAGTTTCATCTATCTAATCTTCATTTTCTCAATCCGTATCTTCTTCTATCTTTTTCTAATCCTCTCTCTTTCCCTTTTTTCAGTTTGAACCATGGAAAACTCAAATCCAGTGGTGATTCAGGTTGTTCTCAAAGGAGGAAACTACTTGACGTGTTCTAGAACCACAAGAAGAACCCTTTGTGGCCACGAGCTTTGGAGCCATGCTAAGACATCTCAAGCTGCAAAGGAAACTATGAAAGAAGATGGAAAAAAACTATCAAAGAAAAGGAAGAGGAGATCAAGCTTGCCAAGGAAACCAAATGGTTCCAAGAAGACCAAACAGTCCTTGCCATTCTCCAAAACTCTCTTAAAGCGCCAATACATGAATTCTACTTCTACTGTGAAACCACAAGGATTTGTGGGAGACACTAAAAAATGTGTTTGTAAATGTCTCAAATCTAACTCGCGTGTTTAAGGTAAAGAAAGCTATCAACGACTTAAGCCAAGAAGACATTGATTTCACCAAGCATATTGGAATGTATAGGTTTCTATGGGCCGAACTTGGGAGTGTTCTTCTTGTCACTATTTGATTATTCTCTCTGATATTCCGCATATTCTAACATGGTATCATAGCATTTTTCCTAATTATTCTTGTTTCATCTATCTAATCTTCATTTTCTCAATCCGTTTCTTCTTCAATGTTTTTTAAATCCTCTCTCTTTCGCTTTTTTCTGTTTGAACCACGGAAAACTCAAATCCAGTGGTGATTCAGGTTGTTCTCAAAGGAGGAAAATACTTGATGTGTTCTAGAACCACAAGAACAACCCTTTGTGGCCACGAGTTTTGGAGCCATGCTAAGACATCTCAGGCTGCAAAGGAAACTATGAAAGAAGATGGAAAAAAACTATCAAAGAAAAGGAAGAAGAGGTCAAGCTTGCCAAGGAAACCAAATGGTTCCAAGAAGACCAAACAATCCTTGCCATTCTCCAAAACTCTCTTAAAGCGACAATACATGAATTCTACTTCTACTGTGAAACCACAAGGATTTGTGGGAGACACTAAAAAATGTGTTTGTAAATGTCTCAAATCTAACTCGGGTGTTTGAGGTAAAGAAAGCTATCAACGACTTAAGCCAAGAAGACATGGATTTCACCAAGCATATTGGAATGTATAGGTTTCTATGGGCCAAACTTGGGAGTGTTCTTCTTGTCACTATTTGATTATTCTCTTTGATATTCCGCATATTCTAACATGGTATCATAGCATTTTTCCTAATTATTCTAGTTTCATCTATCTAATCTTCATTTTCTCAATCCGTTTCTTCTTCAATGTTTTTTTAATCCTCTCTCTTTCCCTTTTTTCAGTTTGAACCATGGAAAACTCAAATCCAGTGGTGATTCAGGTTGTTCTCAAAGGAGGAAACTACTTGATGTGTTCTAGAACCACAAGAACAACCCTTTGTGGCCACGAGCTTTGGAGCCATGCTAAGACATCTGCAAAGGAAACTATGAAAGAAGATGGAAAAAAACTATCAAAGAAAAGGAAGAAGAGGTCAAGCTTGCGAAGGAAACCAAATGGTTCCAAGAAGACGAAACAGTCCTTGCCATTCTCCAAAACTCTCTTAAAGCGACAATACATGAATTCTACTTCTACTGTGAAACCACAAGGATTTGTGGGAGACACGAAAAAATGTGTTTGTAAATGTCTCAAATCTAACTCGCGTGTTTGAGGTAAAGAAAGCTATCAACGACTTAAGCCAAGAAGACATTGATTTCACCAAGCATATTGGAATGTATAGGTTTCTATGGGCCAAACTTGGGAGTGTTTTTTTTGTCACTATTTGATTATTCTCTTTGATATTCTGCATATTCTAACATGGTATCATAGCATTTTTCCTAATTATTCTAGTTTCATCTATTTAATCTTCATTTTCTCAATCTGTTTCTTCTTCTATGTTTTTTTAATCCTCTCTCTTTCCCTTTTTTCAGTTTGAACCATGGAAAACTCAAATCCAGTGGTGATTCAGGTTGTTCTCAAAGGAGGAAACTACTTGACGTGTTCTAGAACCACAAGAACAACCCTTTGTGGCCACAATCTTTGGAGCCATGTTGAGACATCTCAAGCTGCAAATGAAACTATGAAAGAAGATGGAAAAAAACTATCAAAGAAAAGGAAGAAGAGGTCAAGCTTGCCAAGGAAACCAAATGGTTCCAAGAAGACCAAATAGTCCTTGCCATTCTCCAAAACTCTCTTAAAGCGAAAATACATGAATTATACTTCTACTGTGAAACCACAAGGATTTGTGGGAGACACTAAAAAATGTGTTTGTAAATGTCTCAAATCTAACTCGCGTGTTTGAGGTAAAGAAGGCTATAAACGACTTAAGCCGAGAAGACATGGATTTCACCAAGCATATTGGAATGTATAGGTTTCTATGGGCCGAACTTGGGAGTGTTCTTCTTGTCACTATTTGATTATTCTCTTTGATATTCCGCATATTCTAACATGGTATCATACCATTTTCCTAATTATTCTAGTTTCATCTATCTAATCTTCATTTTCTCAATCCGTTTCTTCTTCAATGTTTTTTTAATCCTCTCTCTTTCCCTTTTTTCAGTTTGAACCATGGAAAACTCAAATCCAGTGGTGATTCAGGTTGGCCTCAAAGGAGGAAACTACTTGATGTGTTCTAGAACCACAAGAACAACCCTTTGTGGCCACAAGCTTTGGAGCCATGCTAAGATATCTCAAGATGCAAAGGAAACTATGAAAGAAGATGGAAAAAAACTATCAAAGAAAAGGAAGAAGAGGTCAAGCTTGCCAAGGAAACCAAATGGTTCCAAGAAGACCAACCAGTCCTTGCCATTCTCCAAAACTCTCTTAAAGCGCCAATACATGAATTCTACTTCTATTGTGAAACCACAAGGATTTGTGGGAGACAATAAAAAATGTGTTTGTAAATGTCTCAAATCTAACTCGCGTGATTGAGGTAAAGAAGGCTATAAACGACTTAAGCCGAGAAGACATGGATTTCACCAAACATATTGGAATGTATAGGTTTCTATGAGCCGAACTTGGGAATGTTCTTCTTGTCACTATTTGATTACTCTCTTTGATATTCCGCATATTCTAACATGGTATAATAGCATTTTTACTAATTATTCTAGTTTCATCTATCTAATCTTCATTTTCTCAATCCGTATCTTCTTCTATCTTTTTCTAATCCTCTCTCTTTCCCTTTTTTCAGTTTGAACCATGGAAAACTCAAATCCAGTGGTGATTCAGGTTGTTCTCAAAGGAGGAAACTACTTGACGTGTTCTAGAACCACAAGAAGAACCCTTTGTGGCCACGAGCTTTGGAGCCATGCTAAGACATCTCAAGCTGCAAAGGAAACTATGAAAGAAGATGGAAAAAAACTATCAAAGAAAAGGAAGAAGAGATCAAGCTTGCCAAGGAAACCAAATGGTTCCAAGAAGACCAAACAGTCCTTGCCATTCTCCAAAACTCTCTTAAAGCGCCAATACATGAATTCTACTTCTACTGTGAAACCAAAAGGATTTGTGGGAGACACTAAAAAATGTGTTTGTAAATGTCTCAAATCTAACTCGCGTGTTTAAGGTAAAGAAAGCTATCAACGACTTAAGCCAAGAAGACATTGATTTCACCAAGCATATTGGAATGTATAGGTTTCTATGGGCCGAACTTGGGAGTGTTCTTCTTGTCACTATTTGATTATTCTCTTTGATATTCCGCATATTCTAACATGGTATCATAGCATTTTCCTAATTATTCTAGTTTCATCTATCTAATCTTCATTTTCTCAATCCGTTTCTTCTTCAATGTTTTTTTAATCCTCTCTCTTTCCCTTTTTTCAGTTTGAACCATGGAAAACTCAAATCCAGTGGTGATTAAGGTTGGCCTCAAAGGAGGAAACTACTTGATGTGTTCTAGAACCACAAGAACAACCCTTTGTGGCCACAAGCTTTGGAGCCATGCTAAGATATCTCAAGATGCAAAGGAAACTATGAAAGAAGATGGAAAAAAACTATCAAAGAAAAGGAAGAAGAGGTCAAGCTTGCCAAGGAAACCAAATGGTTCCAAGAAGACCAACCAGTCCTTGCCATTCTCCAAAACTCTCTTAAAGCGCCAATACATGAATTCTACTTCTATTGTGAAACCACAAGGATTTGTGGGAGACAATAAAAAATGTGTTTGTAAATGTCTCAAATCTAACTCGCGTGATTGAGGTAAAGAAGGCTATAAACGACTTAAGCCGAGAAGACATGGATTTCACCAAACATATTGGAATGTATAGGTTTCTATGGGCCGAACTTGGGAGTGTTCTTCTTGTCACTATTTGATTACTCTCTTTGATATTCCGCATATTCTAACATGGTATAATAGCATTTTTACTAATTATTCTAGTTTCATCTATCTAATCTTCATTTTCTCAATCTGTATCTTCTTCTATATTTTTCTAATCCTCTCTCTTTCCCTTTTTTCAGTTTGAACCATGGAAAACTCAAATCCAGTGGTGATTCTGGTTGTTCTCAAAGGAGGAAACTACTTGACGTGTTCTAGAACCACAAGAAGAACCCTTTGTGGCCACGAGCTTTGGAGCCATGCTAAGACATCTCAAGCTGCAAAGGAAACTATGAAAGAAGATGGAAAAAAACTATCAAAGAAAAGGAAGAAGAGATCAAGCTTGCCAAGGAAACCAAATGGTTCCAAGAAGACCAAACAGTCCTTGCCATTCTCCAAAACTCTCTTAAAGCGCCAATACATGAATTCTACTTCTACTGTGAAACCACAAGGATTTGTGGGAGACACTAAAAAATGTGTTTGTAAATGTCTCAAATCTAACTCGCGTGTTTAAGGTAAAGAAAGCTATCAACGACTTAAGCCAAGAAGACATTGATTTCACCAAGCATATTGGAATGTATAGGTTTCTATGGGCCGAACTTGGGAGTGTTCTTCTTGTCACTATTTGATTATTCTCTCTGATATTCCGCATATTCTAACATGGTATCATAGCATTTTTCCTAATTATTCTTGTTTCATCTATCTAATCTTCATTTTCTCAATCCGTTTCTTCTTCAATGTTTTTTAAATCCTCTCTCTTTCGCTTTTTTCTGTTTGAACCACGGAAAACTCAAATCCAGTGGTGATTCAGGTTGTTCTCAAAGGAGGAAACTACTTGATGTGTTCTAGAACCACAAGAACAACCCTTTGTGGCCACGAGTTTTGGAGCCATGCTAAGACATCTCAGGCTGCAAAGGAAACTATGAAAGAAGATGGAAAAAAACTATCAAAGAAAAGGAAGAAGAGGTCAAGCTTGCCAAGGAAACCAAATGGTTCCAAGAAGACCAAACAATCCTTGCCATTCTCCAAAACTCTCTTAAAGCGACAATACATGAATTCTACTTCTACTGTGAAACCACAAGGATTTGTGGGAGACACTAAAAAATGTGTTTGTAAATGTCTCAAATCTAACTCGGGTGTTTGAGGTAAAGAAAGCTATCAACGACTTAAGCCAAGAAGACATGGATTTCACCAAGCATATTGGAATGTATAGGTTTCTATGGGCCAAACTTGGGAGTGTTCTTCTTGTCACTATTTGATTATTCTCTTTGATATTCCGCATATTCTAACATGGTATCATAGCATTTTTCCTAATTATTCTAGTTTCATCTATCTAATCTTCATTTTCTCAATCCGTTTCTTCTTCAATGTTTTTTTAATCCTCTCTCTTTCCCTTTTTTCAGTTTGAACCATGGAAAACTCAAATCCAGTGGTGATTCAGGTTGTTCTCAAAGGAGGAAACTACTTGATGTGTTCTAGAACCACAAGAACAACCCTTTGTGGCCACGAGCTTTGGAGCCATGCTAAGACATCTGCAAAGGAAACTATGAAAGAAGATGGAAAAAAACTATCAAAGAAAAGGAAGAAGAGGTCAAGCTTGCGAAGGAAACCAAATGGTTCCAAGAAGACGAAACAGTCCTTGCCATTCTCCAAAACTCTCTTAAAGCGACAATACATGAATTCTACTTCTACTGAGAAACCACAAGGATTTGTGGGAGACACGAAAAAATGTGTTTGTAAATGTCTCAAATCTAACTCGCGTGTTTGAGGTAAAGAAAGCTATCAACGACTTAAGCCAAGAAGACATTGATTTCACCAAGCATATTGGAATGTATAGGTTTCTATGGGCCAAACTTGGGAGTGTTTTTCTTGTCACTATTTGATTATTCTCTTTGATATTCTGCATATTCTAACATGGTATCATAGCATTTTTCCTAATTATTCTAGTTTCATCTATTTAATCTTCATTTTCTCAATCTGTTTCTTCTTCTATGTTTTTTTAATCCTCTCTCTTTCCCTTTTTTCAGTTTGAACCATGGAAAACTCAAATCCAGTGGTGATTCAGGTTGTTCTCAAAGGAGGAAACTACTTGACGTGTTCTAGAACCACAAGAACAACCCTTTGTGGCCACGATCTTTGGAGCCATGTTGAGACATCTCAAGCTGCAAAGGAAACTATGAAAGAAGATGGAAAAAAACTATCAAAGAAAAGGAAGAAGAGGTCAAGCTTGCCAAGGAAACCAAATGGTTCCAAGAAGACCAAATAGTCCTTGCCATTCTCCAAAACTCTCTTAAAACGAAAATACATGAATTATACTTCTACTGTGAAACCACAAGGATTTGTGGGAGACACTAAAAAATGTGTTTGTAAATGTCTCAAATCTAACTCGCGTGTTTGAGGTAAAGAAGGCTATAAACGACTTAAGCCATGAAGACATGGATTTCACCAAGCATATTGGAATGTATAGGTTTCTATGGGCCGAACTTGGGAGTGTTCTTCTTGTCACTATTTGATTATTCTCTTTGATATTCCGCATATTCTAACATGGTATCATAGCATTTTCCTAATTATTCTAGTTTCATCTATCTAATCTTCATTTTCTCAATCCGTTTCTTCTTCAATGTTTTTTTAATCCTCTCTCTTTCCCTTTTTTCAGTTTGAACCATGGAAAACTCAAATCCAGTGGTGATTCAGGTTGTCCTCAAAGGAGGAAACTACTTGATGTGTTCTAGAACCACAAGAACAACCCTTTGTGGCCACAAGCTTTGGAGCCATGCTAAGATATCTCAAGATGCAAAGGAAACTATGAAAGAAGATGGAAAAAAACTATCAAAGAAAAGGAAGAAGAGGTCAAGCTTGCCAAGGAAACCAAATGGTTCCAAGAAGACCAACCAGTCCTTGCCATTCTCCAAAACTCTCTTAAAGCGCCAATACATGAATTCTACTTCTATTGTGAAACCACAAGGATTTGTGGGAGACAATAAAAAATGTGTTTGTAAATGTCTCAAATCTAACTCGCGTGATTGAGGTAAAGAAGGCTATAAACGACTTAAGCCGAGAAGACATGGATTTCACCAAACATATTGGAATGTATAGGTTTCTATGGGCCGAACTTGGGAGTGTTCTTCTTGTCACTATTTGATTACTCTCTTTGATATTCCGCATATTCTAACATGGTATAATAGCATTTTTACTAATTATTCTAGTTTCATCTATCTAATCTTCATTTTCTCAATCCGTATCTTCTTCTATCTTTTTCTAATCCTCTCTCTTTCCCTTTTTTCAGTTTGAACCATGGAAAACTCAAATCCAGTGGTGATTCAGGTTGTTCTCAAAGGAGGAAACTACTTGACGTGTTCTAGAACCACAAGAAGAACCCTTTGTGGCCACGAGCTTTGGAGCCATGCTAAGACATCTCAAGCTGCAAAGGAAACTATGAAAGAAGATGGAAAAAAACTATCAAAGAAAAGGAAGAAGAGATCAAGCTTGCCAAGGAAACCAAATGGTTCCAAGAAGATCAAACAGTCCTTGCCATTCTCCAAAACTCTCTTAAAGCGCCAATACATGAATTCTACTTCTACTGTGAAACCACAAGGATTTGTGGGAGACACTAAAAAATGTGTTTGTAAATGTCTCAAATCTAACTCGCGTGTTTAAGGTAAAGAAAGCTATCAACGACTTAAACCAAGAAGACATTGATTTCACCAAGCATATTGGAATGTATAGGTTTCTATGGGCCGAACTTGGGAGTGTTCTTCTTGTCACTATTTGATTATTCTCTCTGATATTCCGCATATTCTAACATGGTATCATAGCATTTTTCCTAATTATTCTTGTTTCATCTATCTAATCTTCATTTTCTCAATCCGTTTCTTTTTCAATGTTTTTTTAATCCTCTCTCTTTCCCTTTTTTCAGTTTGAACCATGGAA
The DNA here is from genome assembly GCA_963922655.1 of Cardamine chenopodiifolia. Lineage (NCBI taxonomy): Eukaryota > Viridiplantae > Streptophyta > Magnoliopsida > Brassicales > Brassicaceae > Cardamine > Cardamine chenopodiifolia. The sequence goes on from OZ000479.1 coordinate 7,021,467, forward strand.
AACTCAAATCCAGTGGTGATTCAGGTTGTTCTCAAAGGAGGAAACTACTTGATGTGTTCTAGAACCACAAGAACAACCCTTTGTGGCCACGAGTTTTGGAGCCATGCTAAGACATCTCAGGCTGCAAAGGAAACTATGAAAGAAGATGGAAAAAAACTATCAAAGAAAAGGAAGAAGAGGTCAAGCTTGCCAAGGAAACCAAATGGTTCCAAGAAGACCAAACAATCCTTGCCATTCTCCAAAACTCTCTTAAAGCGACAATACATGAATTCTACTTCTACTGTGAAACCACAAGGATTTGTGGGAGACACTAAAAAATGTGTTTGTAAATGTCTCAAATCTAACTCGGGTGTTTGAGGTAAAGAAAGCTATCAACGACTTAAGCCAAGAAGACATGGATTTCACCAAGCATATTGGAATGTATAGGTTTCTATGGGCCAAACTTGGGAGTGTTCTTCTTGTCACTATTTGATTATTCTCTTTGATATTCCGCATATTCTAACATGGTATCATAGCATTTTTCCTAATTATTCTAGTTTCATCTATCTAATCTTCATTTTCTCAATCCGTTTCTTCTTCAATGTTTTTTTAATCCTCTCTCTTTCCCTTTTTTCAGTTTGAACCATGGAAAACTCAAATCCAGTGGTGATTCAGGTTGTTCTCAAAGGAGGAAACTACTTGATGTGTTCTAGAACCACAAGAACAACCCTTTGTGGCCACGAGCTTTGGAGCCATGCTAAGACATCTGCAAAGGAAACTATGAAAGAAGATGGAAAAAAACTATCAAAGAAAAGGAAGAAGAGGTCAAGCTTGCGAAGGAAACCAAATGGTTCCAAGAAGACGAAACAGTCCTTGCCATTCTCCAAAACTCTCTTAAAGCGACAATACATGAATTCTACTTCTACTGAGAAACCACAAGGATTTGTGGGAGACACGAAAAAATGTGTTTGTAAATGTCTCAAATCTAACTCGCGTGTTTGAGGTAAAGAAAGCTATCAACGACTTAAGCCAAGAAGACATTGATTTCACCAAGCATATTGGAATGTATAGGTTTCTATGGGCCAAACTTGGGAGTGTTTTTCTTGTCACTATTTGATTATTCTCTTTGATATTCTGCATATTCTAACATGGTATCATAGCATTTTTCCTAATTATTCTAGTTTCATCTATTTAATCTTCATTTTCTCAATCTGTTTCTTCTTCTATGTTTTTTTAATCCTCTCTCTTTCCCTTTTTTCAGTTTGAACCATGGAAAACTCAAATCCAGTGGTGATTCAGGTTGTTCTCAAAGGAGGAAACTACTTGACGTGTTCTAGAACCACAAGAACAACCCTTTGTGGCCACGATCTTTGGAGCCATGTTGAGACATCTCAAGCTGCAAAGGAAACTATGAAAGAAGATGGAAAAAAACTATCAAAGAAAAGGAAGAAGAGGTCAAGCTTGCCAAGGAAACCAAATGGTTCCAAGAAGACCAAATAGTCCTTGCCATTCTCCAAAACTCTCTTAAAACGAAAATACATGAATTATACTTCTACTGTGAAACCACAAGGATTTGTGGGAGACACTAAAAAATGTGTTTGTAAATGTCTCAAATCTAACTCGCGTGTTTGAGGTAAAGAAGGCTATAAACGACTTAAGCCATGAAGACATGGATTTCACCAAGCATATTGGAATGTATAGGTTTCTATGGGCCGAACTTGGGAGTGTTCTTCTTGTCACTATTTGATTATTCTCTTTGATATTCCGCATATTCTAACATGGTATCATAGCATTTTCCTAATTATTCTAGTTTCATCTATCTAATCTTCATTTTCTCAATCCGTTTCTTCTTCAATGTTTTTTTAATCCTCTCTCTTTCCCTTTTTTCAGTTTGAACCATGGAAAACTCAAATCCAGTGGTGATTCAGGTTGTCCTCAAAGGAGGAAACTACTTGATGTGTTCTAGAACCACAAGAACAACCCTTTGTGGCCACAAGCTTTGGAGCCATGCTAAGATATCTCAAGATGCAAAGGAAACTATGAAAGAAGATGGAAAAAAACTATCAAAGAAAAGGAAGAAGAGGTCAAGCTTGCCAAGGAAACCAAATGGTTCCAAGAAGACCAACCAGTCCTTGCCATTCTCCAAAACTCTCTTAAAGCGCCAATACATGAATTCTACTTCTATTGTGAAACCACAAGGATTTGTGGGAGACAATAAAAAATGTGTTTGTAAATGTCTCAAATCTAACTCGCGTGATTGAGGTAAAGAAGGCTATAAACGACTTAAGCCGAGAAGACATGGATTTCACCAAACATATTGGAATGTATAGGTTTCTATGGGCCGAACTTGGGAGTGTTCTTCTTGTCACTATTTGATTACTCTCTTTGATATTCCGCATATTCTAACATGGTATAATAGCATTTTTACTAATTATTCTAGTTTCATCTATCTAATCTTCATTTTCTCAATCCGTATCTTCTTCTATCTTTTTCTAATCCTCTCTCTTTCCCTTTTTTCAGTTTGAACCATGGAAAACTCAAATCCAGTGGTGATTCAGGTTGTTCTCAAAGGAGGAAACTACTTGACGTGTTCTAGAACCACAAGAAGAACCCTTTGTGGCCACGAGCTTTGGAGCCATGCTAAGACATCTCAAGCTGCAAAGGAAACTATGAAAGAAGATGGAAAAAAACTATCAAAGAAAAGGAAGAAGAGATCAAGCTTGCCAAGGAAACCAAATGGTTCCAAGAAGATCAAACAGTCCTTGCCATTCTCCAAAACTCTCTTAAAGCGCCAATACATGAATTCTACTTCTACTGTGAAACCACAAGGATTTGTGGGAGACACTAAAAAATGTGTTTGTAAATGTCTCAAATCTAACTCGCGTGTTTAAGGTAAAGAAAGCTATCAACGACTTAAACCAAGAAGACATTGATTTCACCAAGCATATTGGAATGTATAGGTTTCTATGGGCCGAACTTGGGAGTGTTCTTCTTGTCACTATTTGATTATTCTCTCTGATATTCCGCATATTCTAACATGGTATCATAGCATTTTTCCTAATTATTCTTGTTTCATCTATCTAATCTTCATTTTCTCAATCCGTTTCTTCTTCAATGTTTTTTAAATCCTCTCTCTTTCGCTTTTTTCTGTTTGAACCACGGAAAACTCAAATCCAGTGGTGATTCAGGTTGTTCTCAAAGGAGGAAACTACTTGATGTGTTCTAGAACCACAAGAACAACCCTTTGTGGCCACGAGTTTTGGAGCCATGCTAAGACATCTCAGGCTGCAAAGGAAACTATGAAAGAAGATGGAAAAAAACTATCAAAGAAAAGGAAGAAGAGGTCAAGCTTGCCAAGGAAACCAAATGGTTCCAAGAAGACCAAACAATCCTTGCCATTCTCCAAAACTCTCTTAAAGCGACAATACATGAATTCTACTTCTACTGTGAAACCACAAGGATTTGTGGGAGACACTAAAAAATGTGTTTGTAAATGTCTCAAATCTAACTCGGGTGTTTGAGGTAAAGAAAGCTATCAACGACTTAAGCCAAGAAGACATGGATTTCACCAAGCATATTGGAATGTATAGGTTTCTATGGGCCAAACTTGGGAGTGTTCGTCTTGTCACTATTTGATTATTCTCTTTGATATTCCGCATATTCTAACATGGTATCATAGCATTTTTCCTAATTATTCTAGTTTCATCTATCTAATCTTCATTTTCTCAATCCGTTTCTTTTTCAATGTTTTTTTAATCCTCTCTCTTTCCCTTTTTTCAGTTTGAACCATGGAAAACTCAAATCCAGTGGTGATTCAGGTTGTTCTCAAAGGAGGAAACTACTTGATGTGTTCTAGAACCACAAGAACAACCCTTTGTGGCCACGAGCTTTGGAGCCATGCTAAGACATCTGCAAATGAAACTATGAAAGAAGATGGAAAAAAACTATCAAAGAAAAGGAAGAAGAGGTCAAGCTTGCCAAGGAAACCAAATGGTTCCAAGAAGACGAAACAGTCCTTGCCATTCTCCAAAACTCTCTTAAAGCGCCAGTACATGAATTCTACTTCTACTGTGAAACCACAAGGATTTGTGGGAGACACTAAAAAATGTGTTTGTAAATGTCTCAAATCTAACTCGGGTGTTTGAGGTAAAGAAAGCTATCAACGACTTAAGCCAAGAAGACATGGATTTCACCAAGCATATTGGAATGTATAGGTTTCTATGGGCCAAACTTGGGAGTGTTCGTCTTGTCACTATTTGATTATTCTCTTTGATATTCCGCATATTCTAACATGGTATCATAGCATTTTTCCTAATTATTCTAGTTTCATATATCTAATCTTCATTTTCTCAATCCGTTTCTTTTTCAATGTTTTTTTAATCCTCTCTCTTTCCCTTTTTTCATTTTGAACCATGGAAAACTCAAATCCAGTGGTGATTCAGGTTGTTCTCAAAGGAGGAAACTACTTGATGTGTTCTAGAACCACAAGAACAACCCTTTGTGGCCACGAGCTTTGGAGCCATGCTAAGACATCTGCAAATGAAACTATGAAAGAAGATGGAAAAAAACTATCAAAGAAAAGGAAGAAGAGGTCAAGCTTGCCAAGGAAACCAAATGGTTCCAAGAAGACGAAACAGTCCTTGCCATTCTCCAAAACTCTCTTAAAGCGCCAGTACATGAATTCTACTTCTACTGTGAAACCACAAGGATTTTTGGGAGACACTAAAAAACGTGTTTGTAAATGTCTCAAATCTAACTCGCGTGATTGAGGTAAAGAAGGCTATAAACGACTTAAGCCGAGAAGACATGGATTTCACCAAACATATTGGAATGTATAGGTTTCTATGAGCCGAACTTGGGAGTGTTCTTCTTGTCACTATTTGATTACTCTCTTTGATATTCCGCATATTCTAACATGGTATAATAGCATTTTTACTAATTATTCTAGTTTCATCTATCTAATCTTCATTTTCTCAATCCGTATCTTCTTCTATCTTTTTCTAATCCTCTCTCTTTCCCTTTTTTCAGTTTGAACCATGGAAAACTCAAATCCAGTGGTGATTCAGGTTGTTCTCAAAGGAGGAAACTACTTGATGTGTTCTAGAACCACAAGAACAACCCTTTGTGGCCACGAGCTTTGGAGCCATGCTAAGACATCTGCAAATGAAACTATGAAAGAAGATGGAAAAAAACTATCAAAGAAAAGGAAGAAGAGATCAAGCTTGCCAAGGAAACCAAATGGTTCCAAGAAGACCAAACAGTCCTTGCCATTCTCCAAAACTCTCTTAAAGCGCCAATACATGAATTCTACTTCTACTGTGAAACCAAAAGGATTTGTGGGAGACACTAAAAAATGTGTTTGTAAATGTCTCAAATCTAACTCGCGTGTTTAAGGTAAAGAAAGCTATCAACGACTTAAGCCAAGAAGACATTGATTTCACCAAGCATATTGGAATGTATAGGTTTCTATGGGCCGAACTTGGGAGTGTTCTTCTTGTCACTATTTGATTATTCTCTTTGATATTCCGCATATTCTAACATGGTATCATAGCATTTTCCTAATTATTCTAGTTTCATCTATCTAATCTTCATTTTCTCAATCCGTTTCTTCTTCAATGTTTTTTTAATCCTCTCTCTTTCCCTTTTTTCAGTTTGAACCATGGAAAACTCATATCCAGTGGTGATTCAGGTTGTTCTCAAAGGAGGAAACTACTTGATGTGTTCTAGAACCACAAGAACAACCCTTTGTGGCCACAAGCTTTGGAGCCATGCTAAGATATCTCAAGATGCAAAGGAAACTATGAAAGAAGATGGAAAAAAACTATCAAAGAAAAGGAAGAAGAGGTCAAGCTTGCCAAGGAAACCAAATGGTTCCAAGAAGACCAACCAGTCCTTGCCATTCTCCAAAACTCTCTTAAAGCGCCAATACATGAATTCTACTTCTATTGTGAAACCACAAGGATTTGTGGGAGACAATAAAAAATGTGTTTGTAAATGTCTCAAATCTAACTCGCGTGATTGAGGTAAAGAAGGCTATAAACGACTTAAGCCGAGAAGACATGGATTTCACCAAACATATTGGAATGTATAGGTTTCTATGGGCCGAACTTGGGAGTGTTCTTCTTGTCACTATTTGATTACTCTCTTTGATATTCCGCATATTCTAACATGGTATAATAGCATTTTTACTAATTATTCTAGTTTCATCTATCTAATCTTCATTTTCTCAATCTGTATCTTCTTCTATCTTTTTCTAATCCTCTCTCTTTCCCTTTTTTCAGTTTGAACCATGGAAAACTCAAATCCAGTGGTGATTCAGGTTGTTCTCAAAGGAGGAAACTACTTGACGTGTTCTAGAACCACAAGAAGAACCCTTTGTGGCCACGAGCTTTGGAGCCATGCTAAGACATCTCAAGCTGCAAAGGAAACTATGAAAGAAGATGGAAAAAAACTATCAAAGAAAAGGAAGAAGAGATCAAGCTTGCCAAGGAAACCAAATGGTTCCAAGAAGACCAAACAGTCCTTGCCATTCTCCAAAACTCTCTTAAAGCGCCAATACATGAATTCTACTTCTACTGTGAAACCACAAGGATTTGTGGGAGACACTAAAAAATGTGTTTGTAAATGTCTCAAATCTAACTCGCGTGTTTAAGGTAAAGAAAGCTATCAACGACTTAAGCCAAGAAGACATTGATTTCACCAAGCATATTGGAATGTATAGGTTTCTATGGGCCGAACTTGGGAGTGTTCTTCTTGTCACTATTTGATTATTCTCTCTGATATTCCGCATATTCTAACATGGTATCATAGCATTTTTCCTAATTATTCTTGTTTCATCTATCTAATCTTCATTTTCTCAATCCGTTTCTTCTTCAATGTTTTTTAAATCCTCTCTCTTTCGCTTTTTTCTGTTTGAACCACGGAAAACTCAAATCCAGTGGTGATTCAGGTTGTTCTCAAAGGAGGAAACTACTTGATGTGTTCTAGAACCACAAGAACAACCCTTTGTGGCCACGAGTTTTGGAGCCATGCTAAGACATCTCAGGCTGCAAAGGAAACTATGAAAGAAGATGGAAAAAAACTATCAAAGAAAAGGAAGAAGAGGTCAAGCTTGCCAAGGAAACCAAATGGTTCCAAGAAGACCAAACAATCCTTGCCATTCTCCAAAACTCTCTTAAAGCGACAATACATGAATTCTACTTCTACTGTGAAACCACAAGGATTTGTGGGAGACACTAAAAAATGTGTTTGTAAATGTCTCAAATCTAACTCGGGTGTTTGAGGTAAAGAAAGCTATCAACGACTTAAACCAAGAAGACATGGATTTCACCAAGCATATTGGAATGTATAGGTTTCTATGGGCCAAACTTGGGAGTGTTCTTCTTGTCACTATTTGATTATTCTCTTTGATATTCCGCATATTCTAACATGGTATCATAGCATTTTTCCTAATTATTCTAGTTTCAACTATCTAATCTTCATTTTCTCAATCCGTTTCTTCTTCAATGTTTTTTTAATCCTCTCTCTTTCCCTTTTTTCAGTTTGAACCATGGAAAACTCAAATCCAGTGGTGATTCAGGTTGTTCTCAAAGGAGGAAACTACTTGATGTGTTCTAGAACCACAAGAACAACCCTTTGTGGCCACGAGCTTTGGAGCCATGCTAAGACATCTGCAAATGAAACTATGAAAGAAGATGGAAAAAAACTATCAAAGAAAAGGAAGAAGAGGTCAAGCTTGCCAAGGAAACCAAATGGTTCCAAGAAGACGAAACAGTCCTTGCCATTCTCCAAAACTCTCTTAAAGCGCCAGTACATGAATTCTACTTCTACTGTGAAACCACAAGGATTTGTGGGAGACACTAAAAAATGTGTTTGTAAATGTCTCAAATCTAACTCGGGTGTTTGAGGTAAAGAAAGCTATCAACGACTTAAGCCAAGAAGACATGGATTTCACCAAGCATATTGGAATGTATAGGTTTCTATGGGCCAAACTTGGGAGTGTTCGTCTTGTCACTATTTGATTATTCTCTTTGATATTCCGCATATTCTAACATGGTATCATAGCATTTTTCCTAATTATTCTAGTTTCATATATCTAATCTTCATTTTCTCAATCCGTTTCTTTTTCAATGTTTTTTTAATCCTCTCTCTTTCCCTTTTTTCATTTTGAACCATGGAAAACTCAAATCCAGTGGTGATTCAGGTTGTTCTCAAAGGAGGAAACTACTTGATGTGTTCTAGAACCACAAGAACAACCCTTTGTGGCCACGAGCTTTGGAGCCATGCTAAGACATCTGCAAATGAAACTATGAAAGAAGATGGAAAAAAACTATCAAAGAAAAGGAAGAAGAGGTCAAGCTTGCCAAGGAAACCAAATGGTTCCAAGAAGACGAAACAGTCCTTGCCATTCTCCAAAACTCTCTTAAAGCGCCAGTACATGAATTCTACTTCTACTGTGAAACCACAAGGATTTTTGGGAGACACTAAAAAACGTGTTTGTAAATGTCTCAAATCTAACTCGCGTGATTGAGGTAAAGAAGGCTATAAACGACTTAAGCCGAGAAGACATGGATTTCACCAAACATATTGGAATGTATAGGTTTCTATGAGCCGAACTTGGGAGTGTTCTTCTTGTCACTATTTGATTACTCTCTTTGATATTCCGCATATTCTAACATGGTATAATAGCATTTTTACTAATTATTCTAGTTTCATCTATCTAATCTTCATTTTCTCAATCCGTATCTTCTTCTATCTTTTTCTAATCCTCTCTCTTTCCCTTTTTTCAGTTTGAACCATGGAAAACTCAAATCCAGTGGTGATTCAGGTTGTTCTCAAAGGAGGAAACTACTTGACGTGTTCTAGAACCACAAGAAGAACCCTTTGTGGCCACGAGCTTTGGAGCCATGCTAAGACATCTCAAGCTGCAAAGGAAACTATGAAAGAAGATGGAAAAAAACTATCAAAGAAAAGGAAGAAGAGATCAAGCTTGCCAAGGAAACCAAATGGTTCCAAGAAGACCAAACAGTCCTTGCCATTCTCCAAAACTCTCTTAAAGCGCCAATACATGAATTCTACTTCTACTGTGAAACCAAAAGGATTTGTGGGAGACACTAAAAAATGTGTTTGTAAATGTCTCAAATCTAACTCGCGTGTTTAAGGTAAAGAAAGCTATCAACGACTTAAGCCAAGAAGACATTGATTTCACCAAGCATATTGGAATGTATAGGTTTCTATGGGCCGAACTTGGGAGTGTTCTTCTTGTCACTATTTGATTATTCTCTTTGATATTCCGCATATTCTAACATGGTATCATAGCATTTTCCTAATTATTCTAGTTTCATCTATCTAATCTTCATTTTCTCAATCCGTTTCTTCTTCAATGTTTTTTTAATCCTCTCTCTTTCCCTTTTTTCAGTTTGAACCATGGAAAACTCATATCCAGTGGTGATTCAGGTTGTTCTCAAAGGAGGAAACTACTTGATGTGTTCTAGAACCACAAGAACAACCCTTTGTGGCCACAAGCTTTGGAGCCATGCTAAGATATCTCAAGATGCAAAGGAAACTATGAAAGAAGATGGAAAAAAACTATCAAAGAAAAGGAAGAAGAGGTCAAGCTTGCCAAGGAAACCAAATGGTTCCAAGAAGACCAACCAGTCCTTGCCATTCTCCAAAACTCTCTTAAAGCGCCAATACATGAATTCTACTTCTATTGTGAAACCACAAGGATTTGTGGGAGACAATAAAAAATGTGTTTGTAAATGTCTCAAATCTAACTCGCGTGATTGAGGTAAAGAAGGCTATAAACGACTTAAGCCGAGAAGACATGGATTTCACCAAACATATTGGAATGTATAGGTTTCTATGGGCCGAACTTGGGAGTGTTCTTCTTGTCACTATTTGATTACTCTCTTTGATATTCCGCATATTCTAACATGGTATAATAGCATTTTTACTAATTATTCTAGTTTCATCTATCTAATCTTCATTTTCTCAATCTGTATCTTCTTCTATCTTTTTCTAATCCTCTCTCTTTCCCTTTTTTCAGTTTGAACCATGGAAAACTCAAATCCAGTGGTGATTCAGGTTGTTCTCAAAGGAGGAAACTACTTGACGTGTTCTAGAACCACAAGAAGAACCCTTTGTGGCCACGAGCTTTGGAGCCATGCTAAGACATCTCAAGCTGCAAAGGAAACTATGAAAGAAGATGGAAAAAAACTATCAAAGAAAAGGAAGAAGAGATCAAGCTTGCCAAGGAAACCAAATGGTTCCAAGAAGACCAAACAGTCCTTGCCATTCTCCAAAACTCTCTTAAAGCGCCAATACATGAATTCTACTTCTACTGTGAAACCACAAGGATTTGTGGGAGACACTAAAAAATGTGTTTGTAAATGTCTCAAATCTAACTCGCGTGTTTAAGGTAAAGAAAGCTATCAACGACTTAAGCCAAGAAGACATTGATTTCACCAAGCATATTGGAATGTATAGGTTTCTATGGGCCGAACTTGGGAGTGTTCTTCTTGTCACTATTTGATTATTCTCTCTGATATTCCGCATATTCTAACATGGTATCATAGCATTTTTCCTAATTATTCTTGTTTCATCTATCTAATCTTCATTTTCTCAATCCGTTTCTTCTTCAATGTTTTTTAAATCCTCTCTCTTTCGCTTTTTTCTGTTTGAACCACGGAAAACTCAAATCCAGTGGTGATTCAGGTTGTTCTCAAAGGAGGAAACTACTTGATGTGTTCTAGAACCACAAGAACAACCCTTTGTGGCCACGAGTTTTGGAGCCATGCTAAGACATCTCAGGCTGCAAAGGAAACTATGAAAGAAGATGGAAAAAAACTATCAAAGAAAAGGAAGAAGAGGTCAAGCTTGCCAAGGAAACCAAATGGTTCCAAGAAGACCAAACAATCCTTGCCATTCTCCAAAACTCTCTTAAAGCGACAATACATGAATTCTACTTCTACTGTGAAACCACAAGGATTTGTGGGAGACACTAAAAAATGTGTTTGTAAATGTCTCAAATCTAACTCGGGTGTTTGAGGTAAAGAAAGCTATCAACGACTTAAACCAAGAAGACATGGATTTCACCAAGCATATTGGAATGTATAGGTTTCTATGGGCCAAACTTGGGAGTGTTCTTCTTGTCACTATTTGATTATTCTCTTTGATATTCCGCATATTCTAACATGGTATCATAGCATTTTTCCTAATTATTCTAGTTTCAACTATCTAATCTTCATTTTCTCAATCCGTTTCTTCTTCAATGTTTTTTTAATCCTCTCTCTTTCCCTTTTTTCAGTTTGAACCATGGAAAACTCAAATCCAGTGGTGATTCAGGTTGTTCTCAAAGGAGGAAACTACTTGATGTGTTCTAGAACCACAAGAACAACCCTTTGTGGCCACGAGCTTTGGAGCCATGCTAAGACATCTGCAAAGGAAACTATGAAAGAAGATGGAAAAAAACTATCAAAGAAAAGGAAGAAGAGGTCAAGCTTGCGAAGGAAACCAAATGGTTCCAAGAAGACGAAACAGTCCTTGCCATTCTCCAAAACTCTCTTAAAGCGACAATACATGAATTCTACTTCTACTGTGAAACCACATGGATTTGTGGGAGACACGAAAAAATGTGTTTGTAAATGTCTCAAATCTAACTCGCGTGTTTGAGGTAAAGAAAGCTATCAACGACTTAAGCCAAGAAGACATTGATTTCACCAAGCATATTGGAATGTATAGGTTTCTATGGGCCAAACTTGGGAGTGTTTTTCTTGTCACTATTTGATTATTCTCTTTGATATTCTGCATATTCTAACATGGTATCATAGCATTTTTCCTAATTATTCTAGTTTCATCTATTTAATCTTCATTTTCTCAATCTGTTTCTTCTTCTATGTTTTTTTAATCCTCTCTCTTTCCCTTTTTTCAGTTTGAACCATGGAAAACTCAAATCCAGTGGTGATTCAGGTTGTTCTCAAAGGAGGAAACTACTTGACGTGTTCTAGAACCACAAGAACAACCCTTTGTGGCCACGATCTTTGGAGCCATGTTGAGACATCTCAAGCTGCAAAGGAAACTATGAAAGAAGATGGAAAAAAACTATCAAAGAAAAGGAAGAAGAGGTCAAGCTTGCCAAGGAAACCAAATGGTTCCAAGAAGACCAAATAGTCCTTGCCATTCTCCAAAACTCTCTTAAAACGAAAATACATGAATTATACTTCTACTGTGAAACCACAAGGATTTGTGGGAGACACTAAAAAATGTGTTTGTAAATGTCTCAAATCTAACTCGCGTGTTTGAGGTAAAGAAGGCTATAAACGACTTAAGCCATGAAGACATGGATTTCACCAAGCATATTGGAATGTATAGGTTTCTATGGGCCGAACTTGGGAGTGTTCTTCTTGTCACTATTTGATTATTCTCTTTGATATTCCGCATATTCTAACATGGTATCATAGCATTTTCCTAATTATTCTAGTTTCATCTATCTAATCTTCATTTTCTCAATCCGTTTCTTCTTCAATGTTTTTTTAATCCTCTCTCTTTCCCTTTTTTCAGTTTGAACCATGGAAAACTCAAATCCAGTGGTGATTCAGGTTGTCCTCAAAGGAGGAAACTACTTGATGTGTTCTAGAACCACAAGAACAACCCTTTGTGGCCACAAGCTTTGGAGCCATGCTAAGATATCTCAAGATGCAAAGGAAACTATGAAAGAAGATGGAAAAAAACTATCAAAGAAAAGGAAGAAGAAGTCAAGCTTGCCAAGGAAACCAAATGGTTCCAAGAAGACCAACCAGTCCTTGCCATTCTCCAAAACTCTCTTAAAGCGCCAATACATGAATTCTACTTCTATTGTGAAACCACAAGGATTTGTGGGAGACAATAAAAAATGTGTTTGTAAATGTCTCAAATCTAACTCGCGTGATTGAGGTAAAGAAGGCTATAAACGACTTAAGCCGAGAAGACATGGATTTCACCAAACATATTGGAATGTATAGGTTTCTATGGGCCGAACTTGGGAGTGTTCTTCTTGTCACTATTTGATTACTCTCTTTGATATTCCGCATATTCTAACATGGTATAATAGCATTTTTACTAATTATTCTAGTTTCATCTATCTAATCTTCATTTTCTCAATCCGTATCTTCTTCTATCTTTTTCTAATCCTCTCTCTTTCCCTTTTTTCAGTTTGAACCATGGAAAACTCAAATCCAGTGGTGATTCAGGTTGTTCTCAAAGGAGGAAACTACTTGACGTGTTCTAGAACCACAAGAAGAACCCTTTGTGGCCACGAGCTTTGGAGCCATGCTAAGACATCTCAAGATGCAAAGGAAACTATGAAAGAAGATGGAAAAAAACTATCAAAGAAAAGGAAGAAGAGATCAAGCTTGCCAAGGAAACCAAATGGTTCCAAGAAGATCAAACAGTCCTTGCCATTCTCCAAAACTCTCTTAAAGCGCCAATACATGAATTCTACTTCTACTGTGAAACCACAAGGATTTGTGGGAGACACTAAAAAATGTGTTTGTAAATGTCTCAAATCTAACTCGCGTGTTTAAGGTAAAGAAAGCTATCAACGACTTAAACCAAGAAGACATTGATTTCACCAAGCATATTGGAATGTATAGGTTTCTATGGGCCGAACTTGGGAGTGTTCTTCTTGTCACTATTTGATTATTCTCTCTGATATTCCGCATATTCTAACATGGTATCATAGCATTTTTCCTAATTATTCTTGTTTCATCTATCTAATTTTCATTTTCTCAATCCGTTTCTTCTTCTATGTTTTTTTAATCCTCTCTCTTTCCCTTTTTTCAGTTTGAACCATGGAAAACTCAAATCCAGTGGTGATTCAGGTTGTTCTCAAAGGAGGAAACTACTTGACGTGTTCTAGAACCACAAGAAGAACCCTTTGTGGCCACGAGCTTTGGAGCCATGCTAAGACATCTCAAGCTGCAAAGGAAACTATGAAAGAAGATGGAAAAAAACTATCAAAGAAAAGGAAGAAGAGATCAAGCTTGCCAAGGAAACCAAATGGTTCCAAGAAGATCAAACAGTCCTTGCCATTCTCCAAAACTCTCTTAAAGCGCCAATACATGAATTCTACTTCTACTGTGAAACCACAAGGATTTGTGGGAGACACTAAAAAATGTGTTTGTAAATGTCTCAAATCTAACTCGCGTGTTTAAGGTAAAGAAAGCTATCAACGACTTAAACCAAGAAGACATTGATTTCACCAAGCATATTGGAATGTATAGGTTTCTATGGGCCGAACTTGGGAGTGTTCTTCTTGTCACTATTTGATTATTCTCTCTGATATTCCGCATATTCTAACATGGTATCATAGCATTTTTCCTAATTATTCTTGTTTCATCTATCTAATCTTCATTTTCTCAATCCGTTTCTTCTTCAATGTTTTTTAAATCCTCTCTCTTTCGCTTTTTTCTGTTTGAACCACGGAAAACTCAAATCCAGTGGTGATTCAGGTTGTTCTCAAAGGAGGAAACTACTTGATGTGTTCTAGAACCACAAGAACAACCCTTTGTGGCCACGAGTTTTGGAGCCATGCTAAGACATCTCAGGCTGCAAAGGAAACTATGAAAGAAGATGGAAAAAAACTATCAAAGAAAAGGAAGAAGAGGTCAAGCTTGCCAAGGAAACCAAATGGTTCCAAGAAGACCAAACAATCCTTGCCATTCTCCAAAACTCTCTTAAAGCGACAATACATGAATTCTACTTCTACTGTGAAACCACAAGGATTTGTGGGAGACACTAAAAAATGTGTTTGTAAATGTCTCAAATCTAACTCGCGTGTTTGAGGTAAAGAAAGCTATCAACGACTTAAGCCAAGAAGACATGGATTTCACCAAGCATATTGGAATGTATAGGTTTCTATGGGCCAAACTTGGGAGTGTTCTTCTTGTCACTATTTGATTATTCTCTTTGATATTCCGCATATTCTAACATGGTATCATAGCATTTTTCCTAATTATTCTAGTTTCAACTATCTAATCTTCATTTTCTCAATCCGTTTCTTCTTCAATGTTTTTTTAATCCTCTCTCTTTCCCTTTTTTCAGTTTGAACCATGGAAAACTCAAATCCAGTGGTGATTCAGGTTGTTCTCAAAGGAGGAAACTACTTGATGTGTTCTAGAACCACAAGAACAACCCTTTGTGGCCACGAGCTTTGGAGCCATGCTAAGACATCTGCAAAGGAAACTATGAAAGAAGATGGAAAAAAACTATCAAAGAAAAGGAAGAAGAGGTCAAGCTTGCGAAGGAAACCAAATGGTTCCAAGAAGACGAAACAGTCCTTGCCATTCTCCAAAACTCTCTTAAAGCGACAATACATGAATTCTACTTCTACTGTGAAACCACATGGATTTGTGGGAGACACGAAAAAATGTGTTTGTAAATGTCTCAAATCTAACTCGCGTGTTTGAGGTAAAGAAAGCTATCAACGACTTAAGCCAAGAAGACATTGATTTCACCAAGCATATTGGAATGTATAGGTTTCTATGGGCCAAACTTGGGAGTGTTTTTCTTGTCACTATTTGATTATTCTCTTTGATATTCTGCATATTCTAACATGGTATCATAGCATTTTTCCTAATTATTCTAGTTTCATCTATTTAATCTTCATTTTCTCAATCTGTTTCTTCTTCTATGTTTTTTTAATCCTCTCTCTTTCCCTTTTTTCAGTTTGAACCATGGAAAACTCAAATCCAGTGGTGATTCAGGTTGTTCTCAAAGGAGGAAACTACTTGACGTGTTCTAGAACCACAAGAACAACCCTTTGTGGCCACGATCTTTGGAGCCATGTTGAGACATCTCAAGCTGCAAAGGAAACTATGAAAGAAGATGGAAAAAAACTATCAAAGAAAAGGAAGAAGAGGTCAAGCTTGCCAAGGAAACCAAATGGTTCCAAGAAGACCAAATAGTCCTTGCCATTCTCCAAAACTCTCTTAAAACGAAAATACATGAATTATACTTCTACTGTGAAACCACAAGGATTTGTGGGAGACACTAAAAAATGTGTTTGTAAATGTCTCAAATCTAACTCGCGTGTTTGAGGTAAAGAAGGCTATAAACGACTTAAGCCATGAAGACATGGATTTCACCAAGCATATTGGAATGTATAGGTTTCTATGGGCCGAACTTGGGAGTGTTCTTCTTGTCACTATTTGATTATTCTCTTTGATATTCCGCATATTCTAACATGGTATCATAGCATTTTCCTAATTATTCTAGTTTCATCTATCTAATCTTCATTTTCTCAATCCGTTTCTTCTTCAATGTTTTTTTAATCCTCTCTCTTTCCCTTTTTTCAGTTTGAACCATGGAAAACTCAAATCCAGTGGTGATTCAGGTTGTCCTCAAAGGAGGAAACTACTTGATGTGTTCTAGAACCACAAGAACAACCCTTTGTGGCCACAAGCTTTGGAGCCATGCTAAGATATCTCAAGATGCAAAGGAAACTATGAAAGAAGATGGAAAAAAACTATCAAAGAAAAGGAAGAAGAAGTCAAGCTTGCCAAGGAAACCAAATGGTTCCAAGAAGACCAACCAGTCCTTGCCATTCTCCAAAACTCTCTTAAAGCGCCAATACATGAATTCTACTTCTATTGTGAAACCACAAGGATTTGTGGGAGACAATAAAAAATGTGTTTGTAAATGTCTCAAATCTAACTCGCGTGATTGAGGTAAAGAAGGCTATAAACGACTTAAGCCGAGAAGACATGGATTTCACCAAACATATTGGAATGTATAGGTTTCTATGGGCCGAACTTGGGAGTGTTCTTCTTGTCACTATTTGATTACTCTCTTTGATATTCCGCATATTCTAACATGGTATAATAGCATTTTTACTAATTATTCTAGTTTCATCTATCTAATCTTCATTTTCTCAATCCGTATCTTCTTCTATCTTTTTCTAATCCTCTCTCTTTCCCTTTTTTCAGTTTGAACCATGGAAAACTCAAATCCAGTGGTGATTCAGGTTGTTCTCAAAGGAGGAAACTACTTGACGTGTTCTAGAACCACAAGAAGAACCCTTTGTGGCCACGAGCTTTGGAGCCATGCTAAGACATCTCAAGCTGCAAAGGAAACTATGAAAGAAGATGGAAAAAAACTATCAAAGAAAAGGAAGAAGAGATCAAGCTTGCCAAGGAAACCAAATGGTTCCAAGAAGACCAAACAGTCCTTGCCATTCTCCAAAACTCTCTTAAAGCGCCAATACATGAATTCTACTTCTACTGTGAAACCACAAGGATTTGTGGGAGACACTAAAAAATGTGTTTGTAAATGTCTCAAATCTAACTCGCGTGTTTAAGGTAAAGAAAGCTATCAACGACTTAAGCCAAGAAGACATTGATTTCACCAAGCATATTGGAATGTATAGGTTTCTATGGGCCGAACTTGGGAGTGTTCTTCTTGTCACTATTTGATTATTCTCTTTGATATTCCGCATATTCTAACATGGTATCATAGCATTTTCCTAATTATTCTAGTTTCATCTATCTAATCTTCATTTTCTCAATCCGTTTCTTCTTCAATGTTTTTTTAATCCTCTCTCTTTCCCTTTTTTCAGTTTGAACCATGGAAAACTCATATCCAGTGGTGATTCAGGTTGTTCTCAAAGGAGGAAACTACTTGATGTGTTCTAGAACCACAAGAACAACCCTTTGTGGCCACAAGCTTTGGAGCCATGCTAAGATATCTCAAGATGCAAAGGAAACTATGAAAGAAGATGGAAAAAAACTATCAAAGAAAAGGAAGAAGAGGTCAAGCTTGCCAAGGAAACCAAATGGTTCCAAGAAGACCAACCAGTCCTTGCCATTCTCCAAAACTCTCTTAAAGCGCCAATACATGAATTCTACTTCTATTGTGAAACCACAAGGATTTGTGGGAGACAATAAAAAATGTGTTTGTAAATGTCTCAAATCTAACTCGCGTGATTGAGGTAAAGAAGGCTATAAACGACTTAAGCCGAGAAGACATGGATTTCACCAAACATATTGGAATGTATAGGTTTCTATGGGCCGAACTTGGGAGTGTTCTTCTTGTCACTATTTGATTACTCTCTTTGATATTCCGCATATTCTAACATGGTATAATAGCATTTTTACTAATTATTCTAGTTTCATCTATCTAATCTTCATTTTCTCAATCTGTATCTTCTTCTATCTTTTTCTAATCCTCTCTCTTTCCCTTTTTTCAGTTTGAACCATGGAAAACTCAAATCCAGTGGTGATTCAGGTTGTTCTCAAAGGAGGAAACTACTTGACGTGTTCTAGAACCACAAGAAGAACCCTTTGTGGCCACGAGCTTTGGAGCCATGCTAAGACATCTCAAGCTGCAAAGGAAACTATGAAAGAAGATGGAAAAAAACTATCAAAGAAAAGGAAGAAGAGATCAAGCTTGCCAAGGAAACCAAATGGTTCCAAGAAGACCAAACAGTCCTTGCCATTCTCCAAAACTCTCTTAAAGCGCCAATACATGAATTCTACTTCTACTGTGAAACCACAAGGATTTGTGGGAGACACTAAAAAATGTGTTTGTAAATGTCTCAAATCTAACTCGCGTGTTTAAGGTAAAGAAAGCTATCAACGACTTAAGCCAAGAAGACATTGATTTCACCAAGCATATTGGAATGTATAGGTTTCTATGGGCCGAACTTGGGAGTGTTCTTCTTGTCACTATTTGATTATTCTCTCTGATATTCCGCATATTCTAACATGGTATCATAGCATTTTTCCTAATTATTCTTGTTTCATCTATCTAATCTTCATTTTCTCAATCCGTTTCTTCTTCAATGTTTTTTAAATCCTCTCTCTTTCGCTTTTTTCTGTTTGAACCACGGAAAACTCAAATCCAGTGGTGATTCAGGTTGTTCTCAAAGGAGGAAACTACTTGATGTGTTCTAGAACCACAAGAACAACCCTTTGTGGCCACGAGTTTTGGAGCCATGCTAAGACATCTCAGGCTGCAAAGGAAACTATGAAAGAAGATGGAAAAAAACTATCAAAGAAAAGGAAGAAGAGGTCAAGCTTGCCAAGGAAACCAAATGGTTCCAAGAAGACCAAACAATCCTTGCCATTCTCCAAAACTCTCTTAAAGCGACAATACATGAATTCTACTTCTACTGTGAAACCACAAGGATTTGTGGGAGACACTAAAAAATGTGTTTGTAAATGTCTCAAATCTAACTCGGGTGTTTGAGGTAAAGAAAGCTATCAACGACTTAAACCAAGAAGACATGGATTTCACCAAGCATATTGGAATGTATAGGTTTCTATGGGCCAAACTTGGGAGTGTTCTTCTTGTCACTATTTGATTATTCTCTTTGATATTCCGCATATTCTAACATGGTATCATAGCATTTTTCCTAATTATTCTAGTTTCAACTATCTAATCTTCATTTTCTCAATCCGTTTCTTCTTCAATGTTTTTTTAATCCTCTCTCTTTCCCTTTTTTCAGTTTGAACCATGGAAAACTCAAATCCAGTGGTGATTCAGGTTGTTCTCAAAGGAGGAAACTACTTGATGTGTTCTAGAACCACAAGAACAACCCTTTGTGGCCACGAGCTTTGGAGCCATGCTAAGACATCTGCAAAGGAAACTATGAAAGAAGATGGAAAAAAACTATCAAAGAAAAGGAAGAAGAGGTCAAGCTTGCGAAGGAAACCAAATGGTTCCAAGAAGACGAAACAGTCCTTGCCATTCTCCAAAACTCTCTTAAAGCGACAATACATGAATTCTACTTCTACTGTGAAACCACATGGATTTGTGGGAGACACGAAAAAATGTGTTTGTAAATGTCTCAAATCTAACTCGCGTGTTTGAGGTAAAGAAAGCTATCAACGACTTAAGCCAAGAAGACATTGATTTCACCAAGCATATTGGAATGTATAGGTTTCTATGGGCCAAACTTGGGAGTGTTTTTCTTGTCACTATTTGATTATTCTCTTTGATATTCTGCATATTCTAACATGGTATCATAGCATTTTTCCTAATTATTCTAGTTTCATCTATTTAATCTTCATTTTCTCAATCTGTTTCTTCTTCTATGTTTTTTTAATCCTCTCTCTTTCCCTTTTTTCAGTTTGAACCATGGAAAACTCAAATCCAGTGGTGATTCAGGTTGTTCTCAAAGGAGGAAACTACTTGACGTGTTCTAGAACCACAAGAACAACCCTTTGTGGCCACGATCTTTGGAGCCATGTTGAGACATCTCAAGCTGCAAAGGAAACTATGAAAGAAGATGGAAAAAAACTATCAAAGAAAAGGAAGAAGAGGTCAAGCTTGCCAAGGAAACCAAATGGTTCCAAGAAGACCAAATAGTCCTTGCCATTCTCCAAAACTCTCTTAAAACGAAAATACATGAATTATACTTCTACTGTGAAACCACAAGGATTTGTGGGAGACACTAAAAAATGTGTTTGTAAATGTCTCAAATCTAACTCGCGTGTTTGAGGTAAAGAAGGCTATAAACGACTTAAGCCATGAAGACATGGATTTCACCAAGCATATTGGAATGTATAGGTTTCTATGGGCCGAACTTGGGAGTGTTCTTCTTGTCACTATTTGATTATTCTCTTTGATATTCCGCATATTCTAACATGGTATCATAGCATTTTCCTAATTATTCTAGTTTCATCTATCTAATCTTCATTTTCTCAATCCGTTTCTTCTTCAATGTTTTTTTAATCCTCTCTCTTTCCCTTTTTTCAGTTTGAACCATGGAAAACTCAAATCCAGTGGTGATTCAGGTTGTCCTCAAAGGAGGAAACTACTTGATGTGTTCTAGAACCACAAGAACAACCCTTTGTGGCCACAAGCTTTGGAGCCATGCTAAGATATCTCAAGATGCAAAGGAAACTATGAAAGAAGATGGAAAAAAACTATCAAAGAAAAGGAAGAAGAAGTCAAGCTTGCCAAGGAAACCAAATGGTTCCAAGAAGACCAACCAGTCCTTGCCATTCTCCAAAACTCTCTTAAAGCGCCAATACATGAATTCTACTTCTATTGTGAAACCACAAGGATTTGTGGGAGACAATAAAAAATGTGTTTGTAAATGTCTCAAATCTAACTCGCGTGATTGAGGTAAAGAAGGCTATAAACGACTTAAGCCGAGAAGACATGGATTTCACCAAACATATTGGAATGTATAGGTTTCTATGGGCCGAACTTGGGAGTGTTCTTCTTGTCACTATTTGATTACTCTCTTTGATATTCCGCATATTCTAACATGGTATAATAGCATTTTTACTAATTATTCTAGTTTCATCTATCTAATCTTCATTTTCTCAATCCGTATCTTCTTCTATCTTTTTCTAATCCTCTCTCTTTCCCTTTTTTCAGTTTGAACCATGGAAAACTCAAATCCAGTGGTGATTCAGGTTGTTCTCAAAGGAGGAAACTACTTGACGTGTTCTAGAACCACAAGAAGAACCCTTTGTGGCCACGAGCTTTGGAGCCATGCTAAGACATCTCAAGATGCAAAGGAAACTATGAAAGAAGATGGAAAAAAACTATCAAAGAAAAGGAAGAAGAGATCAAGCTTGCCAAGGAAACCAAATGGTTCCAAGAAGATCAAACAGTCCTTGCCATTCTCCAAAACTCTCTTAAAGCGCCAATACATGAATTCTACTTCTACTGTGAAACCACAAGGATTTGTGGGAGACACTAAAAAATGTGTTTGTAAATGTCTCAAATCTAACTCGCGTGTTTAAGGTAAAGAAAGCTATCAACGACTTAAACCAAGAAGACATTGATTTCACCAAGCATATTGGAATGTATAGGTTTCTATGGGCCGAACTTGGGAGTGTTCTTCTTGTCACTATTTGATTATTCTCTCTGATATTCCGCATATTCTAACATGGTATCATAGCATTTTTCCTAATTATTCTTGTTTCATCTATCTAATTTTCATTTTCTCAATCCGTTTCTTCTTCTATGTTTTTTTAATCCTCTCTCTTTCCCTTTTTTCAGTTTGAACCATGGAAAACTCAAATCCAGTGGTGATTCAGGTTGTTCTCAAAGGAGGAAACTACTTGACGTGTTCTAGAACCACAAGAAGAACCCTTTGTGGCCACGAGCTTTGGAGCCATGCTAAGACATCTCAAGCTGCAAAGGAAACTATGAAAGAAGATGGAAAAAAACTATCAAAGAAAAGGAAGAAGAGATCAAGCTTGCCAAGGAAACCAAATGGTTCCAAGAAGATCAAACAGTCCTTGCCATTCTCCAAAACTCTCTTAAAGCGCCAATACATGAATTCTACTTCTACTGTGAAACCACAAGGATTTGTGGGAGACACTAAAAAATGTGTTTGTAAATGTCTCAAATCTAACTCGCGTGTTTAAGGTAAAGAAAGCTATCAACGACTTAAACCAAGAAGACATTGATTTCACCAAGCATATTGGAATGTATAGGTTTCTATGGGCCGAACTTGGGAGTGTTCTTCTTGTCACTATTTGATTATTCTCTCTGATATTCCGCATATTCTAACATGGTATCATAGCATTTTTCCTAATTATTCTTGTTTCATCTATCTAATCTTCATTTTCTCAATCCGTTTCTTCTTCAATGTTTTTTAAATCCTCTCTCTTTCGCTTTTTTCTGTTTGAACCACGGAAAACTCAAATCCAGTGGTGATTCAGGTTGTTCTCAAAGGAGGAAACTACTTGATGTGTTCTAGAACCACAAGAACAACCCTTTGTGGCCACGAGTTTTGGAGCCATGCTAAGACATCTCAGGCTGCAAAGGAAACTATGAAAGAAGATGGAAAAAAACTATCAAAGAAAAGGAAGAAGAGGTCAAGCTTGCCAAGGAAACCAAATGGTTCCAAGAAGACCAAACAATCCTTGCCATTCTCCAAAACTCTCTTAAAGCGACAATACATGAATTCTACTTCTACTGTGAAACCACAAGGATTTGTGGGAGACACTAAAAAATGTGTTTGTAAATGTCTCAAATCTAACTCGGGTGTTTGAGGTAAAGAAAGCTATCAACGACTTAAGCCAAGAAGACATGGATTTCACCAAGCATATTGGAATGTATAGGTTTCTATGGGCCAAACTTGGGAGTGTTCGTCTTGTCACTATTTGATTATTCTCTTTGATATTCCGCATATTCTAACATGGTATCATAGCATTTTTCCTAATTATTCTAGTTTCATCTATCTAATCTTCATTTTCTCAATCCGTTTCTTTTTCAATGTTTTTTTAATCCTCTCTCTTTCCCTTTTTTCAGTTTGAACCATGGAAAACTCAAATCCAGTGGTGATTCAGGTTGTTCTCAAAGGAGGAAACTACTTGATGTGTTCTAGAACCACAAGAACAACCCTTTGTGGCCACGAGCTTTGGAGCCATGCTAAGACATCTGCAAATGAAACTATGAAAGAAGATGGAAAAAAACTATCAAAGAAAAGGAAGAAGAGGTCAAGCTTGCCAAGGAAACCAAATGGTTCCAAGAAGACGAAACAGTCCTTGCCATTCTCCAAAACTCTCTTAAAGCGCCAGTACATGAATTCTACTTCTACTGTGAAACCACAAGGATTTTTGGGAGACACTAAAAAACGTGTTTGTAAATGTCTCAAATCTAACTGGTGTGTTTGAGGTAAAGAAGGCTATCAACGACTTAAGCCATGAAGACATGGATTTCACCAAGCATATTGGAATATATACGTTTCTATGGGCCAAACTTGCGAGTGTTCTTCTTGTCACTATTTGATTATTCTCTTTGATATTCCGCATATTCTAACATGGTATCATAGCATTTTTCCTAATTATTCTAGTTTCATCTATCTAATCTTCAATTTCTCAATCCGTTTCTTCTTCTTTGTTTTTTTAATCCTCTCTCTTTCCCTTTTTTCAGTTTGAACCATGGAAAACTCAAATCCAGTGGTTATTCAGGTTGTTCTCAAAGGAGGAAACTACTTGACGTGTTCTAGAACCACAAGAACAACCCTTTGTGGCCACGATCTTCGGAGCCATGTTGAGACATCTCAAGCTGCAAAGGAAACTATGAAAGAAGATGGAAAAAAACTATCAAAGAAAAGGAAGAAGAGGTCAAGCTTGCCAAGGAAACCAATTGGTTCCAAGAAGACCAAACAATCCTTGCCATTCTCCAAAACTCTCTTAAAGCGACAATACATGAATTCTACTTCTACTGTGAAACCACAAGGATTTGTGGGAGACACTAAAAAATGTGTTTGTAAATGTCTCAAATCTAACTCGTGTGTTTGAGGTATAGAAGGCTATAAACGACTTAAGCCATGAAGATATGGATTTCACCAAGCATATTGGAATGTATAGGTTTCTATGGGCCGAACTTGGGAGTGTTCTTGTTGTCACTATTTGATTATTCTCTTTGATATTCCGTATATTCTAACATGGTATCATAGCATTTTTCCTAATTATTCTAGTTTCATCTATCTAATCTTCATTTTCTCAATCCGTTTCTTCTTCAATGTTTTTTTAATCCTCTCTCTTTCCTTTTTTTCAGTTTGAACCATGGAAAACTCAAATCCAGTGGTGATTCAGGTTGTTCTCAAAGGAGGAAACTACTTGATGTGTTCTAGAACCACAAGAACAACCCTTTGTGGCCACAAGCTTTGGAGCCATGCTAAGATATCTCAAGATGCAAAGGAAACTATGAAAGAAGATGGAAAAAAACTATCAAAGAAAAGGAAGAAGAGGTCAAGCTTGCCAAGGAAACCAAATGGTTCCAAGAAGACCAACCAGTCCTTGCCATTCTCCAAAACTCTCTTAAAGCGCCAATACATGATTTCTACTTCTATTGTGAAACCACAAGGATTTGTGGGAGACAATAAAAAATGTGTTTGTAAATGTCTCAAATCTAACTCGCGTGATTGAGGTAAAGAAGGCTATAAACGACTTAAGCCGAGAAGACATGGATTTCACCAAACATATTGGAATGTATAGGTTTCTATGGGCCGAACTTGGGAGTGTTCTTCTTGTCACTATTTGATTACTCTCTTTGATATTCCGCATATTCTAACATGGTATATTAGCATTTTTACTAATTATTCTAGTTTCATCTATCTAATCTTCATTTTCTCAATCCGTATCTTCTTCTATCTTTTTCTAAACCTCTCTCTTTCCCTTTTTTCAGTTTGAACCATGGAAAACTCAAATCCAGTGGTGATTCAGGTTGTTCTCAAAGGAGGAAACTACTTGACGTGTTCTAGAACCACAAGAAGAACCCTTTGTGGCCACGAGCTTTGGAGCCATGCTAAGACATCTCAAGCTGCAAAGGAAACAATTAAAGAAGATGGGAAAAAACTATGAAAGAAAAGGAAGAAG
Organism: Cardamine chenopodiifolia; assembly: GCA_963922655.1. NCBI lineage: Eukaryota > Viridiplantae > Streptophyta > Magnoliopsida > Brassicales > Brassicaceae > Cardamine > Cardamine chenopodiifolia. The sequence continues at coordinate 7,046,777 of OZ000479.1, forward strand.
AGGTCAAGCTTGCCAAGGAAACCAAATGGTTCCAAGAAGACCAAACAATCCTTGCCATTCTCCAAAACTCTCTTAAAGTGACAATACATGAATTCTACTTCTACTGTGAAACCACAAGGATTTGTGGGAGACACTAAAAAATGTGTTTGTAAATGTCTCAATTCTAACTCGCATGTTTGAGATAAAGAAGGCTATCAACGACTTAAGCCATGAAGACATGGATTTCACCAAGCATATTGGAATGTATAGGTTTCTATGGGCCGAACTTGGGAGTGTTCTTCTTGTCACTATTTGATTACTCTCTTTGTTATTCCGCATATTCTAACATGGTATCATAGCATTTTTACTAATTATTCTAGTTTCATCTATCTAATCTTCATTTTCTCAATCCGTATCTTCTTCTATCTTTTTCTAATCCTCTCACTTTCCCTTTTTTCAATTTGAACCATGGAAAACTCAAATCCAGTGGTGATTCAGGTTGTTCTCAAAGGAGGAAACTACTTGACGTGTTCTAGAACCACAAGAAGAACCCTTTGTGGCCACGAGCTTTGGAGCCATGCTAAGTCATCTCAAGCTGCAAAGGAAACTATGAAAGAAGATGGAAAAAAACTATCAAAGAAAAGGAAGAACAGGTCAAGCTTGCCAAGGAAACCAAATGGTTCCAAGAAGACCAAACAGTCCTTGCCATTCTCCAAAACTCTCTTAAAGCGCCAATACATGAATTCTACTTCTACTGTGAAACCACAAGGATTTGTGGGAGACACTAAAAAATGTGTTTGTAAATGTCTCAAATCTAACTCGCGTGTTTGAGGTAAAGAAAGCTATCAACGACTTAAGCCAAGAAGACATTGATTTCACCAAGCATATTGGAATGTATAGGTTTCTATGGGCCGAACTTGGGAGTGTTCTTCTTGTCACTATTTGATTATTCTCTTTGATATTCCGCATATTCTAACATGGTATCATAGCATTTTTCCTAATTATTCTAGTTTCATCTATCTAATCTTCATTTTCTCAATCCGTTTCTTCTTCAATGTTTTTTAAATCCTCTCTCTTTCCCTTTTTTCAGTTTGAACCATGGAAAACTCAAATCCAGTGGTGATTCAGGTTGTTCTCAAAGGAGGAAACTACTTGATGTGTTCTAGAACCACAAGAACAACCCTTTGTGGCCACGAGTTTTGGAGCCATGCTAAGACATCTCAGGCTGCAAAGGAAACTATGAAAGAAGATGGAAAAAAACTATCAAAGAAAAGGAAGAAGAGGTCAAGCTTGCCAAGGAAACCAAATGGTTCCAAGAAGACCAAACAATCCTTGCCATTCTCCAAAACTCTCTTAAAGCGACAATACATGAATTCTACTTCTACTGTGAAACCACAAGGATTTGTGGGAGACACTAAAAAATGTGTTTGTAAATGTCTCAAATATAACTCGCGTGTTTGAGGTAAAGAAAGCTATCAACGAATTAAGCCAAGAAAACATGGATTTCACCAAGCATATTGGAATGTATAGGTTTCAATGGGCCAAACTTGGGAGTGTTCTTCTTGTCACTATTTGATTATTCTCTTTGATATTCCGCATATTCTAACATGGTATCATAGCATTTTTCCTAATTATTCTAGTTTCATCTATCTAATCTTCATTTTCTCAATCCGTTTCTTCTTCAATGTTTTTTTAATCCTCTCTCTTTCCCTTTTTTCAGTTTGAACCACGGAAAACTCAAATCCAGTGGTGATTCAGGTTGTTCTCAAAGGAGGAAACTACTTGATGTGTTCTAGAACCACAAGAACAACCCTTTGTGGCCACGAGCTTTGGAGCCATGCTAAGACATCTGCAAAGGAAACTATGGAAGAAGATGGAAAAAAACTATCAAAGAAAAGGAAGAAGAGGTCAAGCTTGCCAAGGAAACCAAATGGTTCCAAGAAGACGAAACAGTGCTTGCCATTCTCCAAAACTCTCTTAAAGCGCCAGTACATGAATTCTACTTCTACTGTGAAACCACAAGGATTTGTGGGAGACACTAAAAAACGTGTTTGTAAATGTCTCAAATCTAACTTGTGTGTTTGCGGTAAAGAAGGCTATCAACGACTTAAGCCATGAAGACATGGATTTCACCAAGCATATTGGAATGTATACGTTTCTATGGGCCAAACTTGGGAGTGTTCTTCTTGTCACTATTTGATTATTCTCTTTGATATTCCGCATATTCTAACATGGTATCATAGCATTTTTCCTAATTATTCTAGTTTCATCTATCTAATCTTCATTTTCTCAATCCGTTTCTTCTTCAATGTTTTTTAAATCCTCTCTCTTTCCCTTTTTTCAGTTTGAACCATGGAAAACTCAAATCCAGTGGTGATTCAGGTTGTTCTCAAAGGAGGAAACTACTTGACGTGTTCTAGAACCACAAGAACAACCCTTTGTGGCCACGATCTTTGGAGCCATATTGAGACATCTCAAGCTGCAAAGGAAACTATGAAAGAAGATGGAAAAAAACTATCAAAGAAAAGGAAGAAGAGGTCAAGCTTGCCAAGGAAACCAAATGGTTCCAAGAAGACCAAACAATCCTTGCCATTCTCCAAAACTCTCTTAAAGCGACAATACATGAATTCTACTTCTACTGTGAAACCACAAGGATTTGTGGGAGACACTAAAAAATGTGTTTGTAAATGTCTCAAATCTAACTCGCGTGTTTGAGGTATAGAAGGCTATAAACGACTTAAGCCATGAAGACATGGATTTCACCAAGCATATTGGAATGTATAGGTTTCTATGGGCCGAACTTGGGAGTGTTCTTGTTGTCACTATTTGATTATTCTCTTTGATATTCCGTATATTCTAACATGGTATCATAGCATTTTTCCTAATTATTCTAGTTTCATCTATCTAATCTTCATTTTCTCAATCTGTTTCTTCTTCTATGTTTTTTTAATCCTCTCTCTTTCCCTTTTTTCAGTTTAAACCATGGAAAACTCAAATCCAGTGGTGATTCAGGTTGTTCTCAAAGGAGGAAACTACTTGATGTGTTCTAGAACCACAAGAACAACCCTTTGTGGCCACGAGCTTTGGAGCCATGCTAAGACATCTGCAAAGGAAACTATGAAAGAAGATGGAAAAAAACTATCAAAGAAAAGGAAGAAGAGGTCAAGCTTGCCAAGGAAACCAAATGGTTCCAAGAAGACGAAACAGTCCTTGCCATTCTCCAAAACTCTCTTAAAGCGACAATACATGAATTCTACTTCTATTGTTAAACCACAAGGATTTGTGGGAGACACTAAAAAATGTGTTTGTAAATGTCTCAAATCTAACTCGCGTGTTTGAGGTAAAGAAGGTTATAAACGACTTAAGCCATGAAGACATGGATTTCGCCAAGCATATTGGAATGTATAGGTTTCTATGGGCCGAACTTGGGAGTGTTCTTCTTGTTACTATTTGATTATTCTCTTTGATAATCTGCATATTCTAACATGGTATCATAGCATTTTTCTTAATTATTCTAGTTTCATCTATCTAATCTTCATTTTCTCAATTCGTTTCTTCTTCTATGTTTTTTTAATCCTCTCTCTTTCCCATTTTTCAGTTTGATCCATGGAAAACTCAAATCCAGTGGTGATTCAGGTTGTTCTCAAAGGAGGAAACTACTTAACGTGTTCTAGAACCACAAGAACAACCCTTTGTGGCCACGATCTTTGGAGCCATGTTGAGACATCTCAAGCTGCAAAGGAAACTATGAAAGAAGATGGAAAAAAACTATCAAAGAAAAGCAAGAAGAGGTGAAGCTTGCCAAGGAAACCAAATGGTTCCAAGAAGACGAAACAGTCCTTGCCATTCTCCAAAACTCTCTTAAAGCGACAATGCATGAATTCTACTTCTACTGTGAAACCACAAGGATTTGTGGGAGACACGAAAAAATGTGTTTGTAAATGTCTCAAATCTAACTCGCGTGTTTGAGGTAAAGAAAGCTATCAACGACTTAAGCCAAGAAGACATTGATTTCACCAAGCATATTGGAATGTATAGGTTTCTATGGGCCAAACTTGGGAGTGTTTTTCTTGTCACTATTTGATTATTCTCTTTGATATTCTGCATATTCTAACATGGTATCATAGCATTTTTCCTAATTATTCTAGTTTCATCTATCTAATCTTCATTTTCTCAATCTGTTTCTTCTTCTATGTTTTTTTAATCCTCTCTCTTTCCCTTTTTTCAGTTTGAACCATGGAAAACTCAAATCCAGTGGTGATTCAGGTTGTTCTCCAAGGAGGAAACTACTTGACGTGTTCTAGAACCACAAGAAAAACCCTTTGCGGCCACGAGCTTTGGAGCCATGCTAAGACATCTCAAGCTGCAAAGGAAACAATTAAAGAAGATGGGAAAAAACTATCAAAGAAAAGGAAGAATAGGTCAAGCTTGCCAAGGAAACCAAATGGTTCCAAGAAGACCAAACAATCCTTGCCATTCTCCAATACTCTCTTAAAGAGACAATACATGAATTCTACTTCTACTGTGAAACCACAAGGATTTGTGGGAGACACTAAAAAATGTGTTTGTAAATGTCTCAAATCTAACTCGCGTGTTTGAGGTATAGAAGGCTATAAACGACTTAAGCCATGAAGACATGGATTTCACCAAGCATATTGGAATGTATAGGTTTCTATGGGCCGAACTTGGGAGTGTTCTTCTTGTCACTATTTGATTATTCTCTTTGATATTCTGCATATTCTAACATGGTATCATAGCATTTTCCTAATTATTCTAGTTTCATCTATCTAATCTTCATTTTCTCAATCCGTTTCTTCTTCTATGATTTTTTAAACCTCTCTCTTTCCCTTTTTTCAGTTTGAACCATGGAAAACTCAAATACAGTGGTGATTCAGGTTGTTCTCAAAGGAGGAAACTACTTGATGTGTTCTAGAACCACAAGAACAACCCTTTGTGGCCACGAGCTTTGGAGCCATGCATAGATATCTCAAGATGCAAAGGAAACTATGAAAGAAGATGGAAAAAAACTATCAAAGAAAAGGAAGAAGAGGTCAAGCTTGCCAAGGAAACCAAATGGTTCCAAGAAGACCAACCAGTCCTTGCCATTCTCCAAAACTCTCTTAAAGCGCCAATACATGAATTCTACTTCTATTGTGAAACCACAAGGATTTGTGGGAGACAATAAAAAATGTGTTTGTAAATGTCTCAAATCTAACTCGCGTGATTGAGGTAAAGAAGGCTATAAACGACTTAAGCCGAGAAGACATGGATTCCACCAAGCATATTGGAATGTATAGGTTTCTATGGGCCGAACTTGGGAGTGTTCTTCTTGTCACTATTTGATTACTCTCTTTGATATTCCGCATATTCTAACATGGTATCATAGCATTTTTACTAATTATTCTAGTTTCATCTATCTAATCTTCATTTTCTCAATCCGTATCTTCTTCTATCTTTTTCTAATCCTCTCTCTTTCCCTTTTTTCAGTTTGAACCATGGAAAACTCAAATCCAGTGGTGATTCAGGTTGTTCTCAAAGGAGGAAACTACTTGATGTGTTCTAGAACCACAAGAACAACCCTTTGTGGCCACGAGCTTTGGAGCCATGCTAAGACATCTCAAGCTGCAAAGGAAACTATGAAAGAAGATGGAAAAAAACTATCAAAGAAAAGGAAGAAGAGGTCAAGCTTGCCAAGGAAACCAAATGGTTCCAAGAAGACCAACCAGTCCTTGCCATTCTCCAAAACTCTCTTAAAACGCCAATACATGAATTCTACTTCTACTGTGAAACCACAAGGATTAGTGGGACACACTAAAAAACGTGTTTGTAAATGTCTCAAATCTAACTCGCGTGTTTGAGGTAAAGAAGGCTATAAACGACTTAAGCCAAGAAGACATGGATTTCACCAAACATATTGGAATGTATAGGTTTCTATGGGCCAATCTTGGGAGTGTTCTTCTTGTCACTATTTGATTATTCTCTTTGATATTCCACATATTCTAACATGGTATCATAGCATTTTTCCTAATTATTCTAGTTTCATCTTTCTAATCTTCATTTTCTCAATCCGTGTCTTCTTCTATGTTTTTTTAATCCTCTCTCTTTCCCTTTTTTAAATTTGAACCATGGAAAACTCAAATCCAGTGGTGATTCAGGTTGTTCTCAAAGGAGGAAACTACTTGATGTGTTCTAGAACCACAAGAACAACCCTTTGTGGCCACGAGCTTTGGAGCCATGCTAAGATATCTCAAGCTGCAAAGGAAACTATGAAAGAAGATGGAAAAAAACTATCAAAGAAAAGGAAGAAGAGGTCAAGCTTGCCAAGGAAACCAAATGGTTCCAAGAAGACGAAACAGTCCTTGCCATTCTCCAAAACTCTCTTAAAGCGCCAATACATGAATTTTACTTCTACTGTGAAACCACAAGGATTTGTGGGAGACACTAAAAAATGTGTTTGTAAATGTCTCAAATCTAACTCGCGTGTTTGAGGTAAAGAAGGCTATAAACGACTTAAGCCAAGAAGACATGGATTTCACCAAGCATATTGGAATGTATAGGTTTCTATGGGCCGAATTTGGGAGTGTTCTTCTTGTCACTATTTGATTATTCTCTTTGATATTCCGCATATTCTAACATGGTATCATAGTATTTTTCCTAATTATTCTAGTTTCATCTATCTAATCTTCATTTTCTCAATCCGTGTCTTCTTCTATGTTTTTTTAATCCTCTCTCTTTCCCTTTTTTAAGTTTGAACCATGGAAAACTCAAATCCAGTGGTGATTCAGGTTGTTCTCAAAGGAGGAAACTACTTGATGTGTTCTAGAACCACAAGAACAACCCTTTGTGGCCACGAGCTTTGGAGTCATGCTAAGATATCTCAAGCTGCAAAGGAAACTATGAAAGAAGATGGAAAAAACTATCAAAGAAAAGCAAGAAGATGTCAAGCTTGCCAAGGAAACCAAATGGTTCCAAGAAGACCAAACAATCCTTGCCATTCTCCAAAACTCTCTTAAAGCGTCAGTATATGAATTCTACTTCTACTGTGAAACCACAAGGATTTGTGGGAGACACTAAAAAACGAGTTTGTAAATGTCTCAAATCTAACTCGTGTGTTTGAGGTAAAGAAGGCTATCAACGACATAAGCCATGAAGACATGGATTTCACCAAGCATATTGGAATGTATAGGTTTCTATGGGCGAAACTTGGGAGTGTTCTTCTTGTCATTATTTGATTTTTCTCTTTGATATTCCGCATATTCTAACATGGTATCATAGCATTTTTCCTAATTATTCTAGTTTCATCTATCTAATCTTCATTTTCTCAATCCGTGTCTTCTTCAATGTTTTTCTACTCCTCTCTCTTTCCCTTTTTTCAGTTTGAACCATGGAAAAATCAAATCCAGTGGTGATTCAGGTTGTTCTCAAAGGAGGAAACTACTTGATGTGTTCTAGAACCACAAGAACAACCCTTTGTGGCCACGAGCTTTGGAGCCATGCTAAGATATCTAAAGCTGCAAAGGAAACTATGAAAGAAGATGGAAAAAAACTATCAAAGAAAAGGAAGAAGAGGTCAAGCTTGCCAAGGAAACCAAATGGTTCCAAGAAGACCAAACAGTCCTTGCCATTCTCCAAAACTCTCTTAAAGCGCCAGTACATGAATTCTACTTCTACTATGAAACCACAAGGATTTGTGGGAGACACTAAAAAACATGTTTGTAAATGTCTCAAATCTAACTCGTGTGTTTGAAGTAAAGAAGGCTATCAACGAGTTAAGCCATGAAGACATGGATTTCGCCAAGCATATTGGAATGTATAGGTTTCTATGGGCCAAAATTGGGAGTGTTCTTCTTGTCACTATTTGATTATTCTCTTTGATATTCCGCATATTCTAACATGGTATGATAGCATTTTTCCTAATTATTCTAGTTTCATCTATCTAATCTTCATTTTCTCAATCCGTGTCTTCTTCAATGTTTTTTTAATCCTCTCTCTTTCCCTTTTTTCAGTTTGAACCATGGAAAACTCAAATCCAGTAGTGATTCAGGTTCTTCTCAAAGGACAAAACTACTTGATGTGTTCTAGAACCACAAGAACAACCCTTTGTGGCCTCGAGCTTTGGAGCCATGCTAAGACATCTCAAGCTGCAAAGGAAACTATGAAAGAAGATGGAAAAAAACTATCAAAGAAAAGGAAGAAGAGGTCAAGCTTGCCAAAGAAACCAAATGGTTCCAAGAAGACTAACCAGTCCTTGCCATTCTCCAAACTCTCTTAAAGCGCCAATACATGACTTCTACTTCTACTGTGAAACCACAAGGATTTGTGGGAGACAATAAAAAACGTGTTTGTAAATGTCTTAAATCTATCTCGCGTGTTTGAGGTAAAGAAAGCTATCAACGACTTAAGCCAAGAAGACATGGATTTCACCAACCATATTGGAATGTATAGGTTTCTATGGGCGGAACTTGGGAGTGTTCTTCTTGTCACTATTTGATTATTCTCTTTGATATTCCGCATATTCTAACATGGTATCAAAGCATTTTTCTTAATTATTCTAGTTTCATCTATCTAATCTTCATTTTCTCAATCCGTGTCTTCTTCTATGTTTTTCAAATCCTCTCTCTTTCCCTTTTTTCAGTTTGAACCATGGAAAACTCAAATCCAGAGGTGATTCAGGTTGTTCTAAAAGGAGGAAACTACTTGATGTGTTCTAGAACCACAAGAACAACCCTTTGTGGCCACGAGCTTTGGAGCCATGCTAAGAAATCTCAAGCTGCAAAGGAAACTATGAAAGAAGATGGAAAAAACTATCAAAGAAAAGGAAGAAGAGGTCAAGCTTGCCAAGGAAACCAAATGGTTCCAAGAAGACCAAACAGTCCTTGTCATTCTCCAAAACTCTCTTAAAGCGCAAGTACATGAATTCTACTTCTACTGTGAAACTACAAGGATTTGTGGTAGACACTAAAAGACGTGTTTGTAAATGTCTCAAATCTAACTCGCGTGTTTGAGGTAAAGAAGGCTATAAACGACTTAAGCCAAGAAGACATGGATTTCACCAAGCATATTGGAATGTATAGGTTTCTATGGGCCGAATTTGGGAGTGTTCTTCTTGTCACTCTTTGATTATTCTCTTTGATATTCCGCATATTCTAACATGGTATCATAGTATTTTTCCTAATTATTCTAGTTTCATCTATCTAATCTTCATTTTCTCAATCCGTGTCTTCTTCTATGTTTTTTTAATCCTCTCTCTTTCCCTTTTTTAAGTTTGAACCATGGAAAACTCAAATCTAGTGGTGATTCAGGTTGTTCTCAAAGGAGGAAACTACTTGATGTGTTCTAGAACCACAAGAACAACCCTTTGTGGCCACGAGCTTTGGAGCCATGCTAAGATATCTCAAGCTGCAAAGGAAACTATGAAAGAAGATGGAAAAAAACTATCAAAGTAAAGCAAGAAGAGGTCAAGCTTGCCAAGGAAACCAAATGGTTCCAAGAAGACCAAACAATCCTTGCCATTCTCCAAAACTCTCTTAAAGCGCCAATACATGAATTCTACTTCTACTGTGAAACCATAAGGATTTGAGGGAGACACTAAAAAATGTGTTTGTAAATGTCTCAAATCTAACTCGCGTGTTTGAGGTAAAGAAGGCTATATACGACTTAAGCCGAGAAGACATGAATTTCACCAAGCATATTGGAATGTATAGGTTTCTATGGGCCAAACTTGGGAGTGTTCTTCTTGTCACTATTTGATTATTCTCTTTGATATTCTGCATATTCTAACATGGTATCATAGCATTTTTCCTAATTATTCTAGTTTCATCAATCTAATCTTCATTTTCTCAATCCGTGTCTTCTTCTCTGTTTTTTTAATTTTTATCTCTTTCTCTTTTTTCAGTTTGAACCATGGAAAACTCAAATCCAGTGGTTATTCAGGTTGTTCTCAAAGGAGGAAACTACTTGATGTGTTATAGAACCACAAGAACAACCCTTTGTGGCCACGAGCTTTGGAGCCATGCTAAGATATCTCAAGTTGCAAAGGAAACTATGCAAGAAGATGGAAAAAAACTATCAAAGAAAAGGAAGAAGAGGTCAAGCTTGCCAAGGAAACCAAATGGTTCCAAGAAGACCAAACAATCCTTGCCATTCTCCAAAACTCTATTAAAGCGCCAATACATGAATTCTACTTCTATTGTGAAACCACAAGGATTTGTGGGAGACACTAAAAAATGTGTTTGTAAATGTCTCAAATCTAACTCGCGTGTTTGAGGTAAAGAAGGCTATCAACGACTTAAGCCAAGAAGACATCGATTTCACCAAGCATATTGGAATGTATAGGTTTCTATGGGCTAAATTTGGGAGTGTTCTTCTTGTCACTATTTGATTATTGTCTTTGATATTCCGCATATTCTAACATGGTATCATAGCATTTTTCCTAATTATTCTACTTTCATCAATCTAATCTTCATTTTCTCAATCCATTTCTTCTTCTTTGTTTTTTTAATCCTCTCTATTTCCCTTTTTTCAGTTTGAACCCTGGAAAACTCAAATCCAGTGGTGATTCAGGTTGTTCTCAACGGAGGAAACTACTTGATGTGTTCTAGAACCACAAGACCAACCCTTTGTGGCCACGAGCTTTGGAGCCATGCTGAGACATCTCAAGCTGCAAAGGAAACTATGAAAGAAGATGGAAAAAAACTATCAAAGAAAAGGAAGAAGAGGTCAAGCTTGCCAAATAAACCAAATGGTTCCAAGAAGACCAAACAGTCCTTGCCATTCTCCAAAACTCTCTTAAAGCGCCAATACATGAATTATACATCTGCTGTGAAACCACAAGGATTTGTGGGAGACACTAAAAATGTGTTTGTAAATGTCTCAAATCTAACTCGCGTGTTTGAGGTAAAGAAGGCTATATACGACTTAAGCCGAGAAGACATGGATTTCACCAAGCATATTGGAATGTATAGGTTTCTATGGGCCAAACTTGGGAGTGTTCTTCTTGTCACTATTTGATTATTCTCTTTGATATTCTGCATATTCTAACATGGTATCATAGCATTTTTCCTAATTATTTTAGTTTCATCAATCTAATCTTCATTTTCTCAATCCGTTTCTTCTTCTTTGTTTTTTTAATCCTCTCTCTTTCCCTTTTTTCAGTTTGAACCATGGAAAACTCAAATCCAGTGGTGATTCAGGTTGTTCTCAAAGGAGGAAACTACTTGATGTGTTATAGAACCACAAGAACAACCCTTTGTGGCCACGAGCTTTGGAGCCATGCTAAGACATCTCAAGCTGCAAAGGAAACTATGAAAAAGATGGAAAAAAACTATCAAAGAAAAGGAAGAAGAGGTCAAGCTTGCCAAGGAAACCAAATGGTTCCAAGAAGACCAAACAGTCCTTGCCATTCTCCAAAACTCTCTTAAAGCGCCAATACATGAATTCTACTTCTACTGTGAAACCACAAGGATTTGTGGGAGACACTAAAAATGTGTTTGTAAATGTCTCAAATCTAACTCGCGTGTTTGAAGTAAAGAAGGCTATATACGACTTAAGCCGAGAAGACATGGATTTCACCAAGCATATTGGAATGTATAGGTTTCTATGGGCCAAACTTGGGAGTGTTCTTCTTGTCACTATTTGATTATTCTCTTTGATATTCTGCATATTCTAACATGGTATCATAGCATTTTTCCTAATTATTCTAGTTTCATCAATCTAATCTTCATTTTCTCAATCCGTTTCTTCTTCTTTGTTTTTTTAATCCTCTCTCTTTCCCTTTTTTCAGTTTGAACCATGGAAAACTCAAATCCAGTGGTGATTCAGGTTGTTCTCAAAGGAGGAAACTACTTGATGTGTTATAGAACCACAAGAACTATTTTTCCTTTTATAAAAATAAAGTTTTTGAGAATCCAGTTTTTAATTTCTTTTGCGACTTTTAGGAAAATCGTTGCTCTTTCTTTGAAATACCCTTTGTGGCCACGAGCTTTGGAGCCATGCTAAGACATCTCAAGTTGCAAAGGAAACTATGCAAGAAGATGGAAAAAAACTATCAAAGAAAAGGAAGAAGAGGTCAAGCTTGCCAAGGAAACCAAATGGTTCCAAGAAGACCAAATAGTCCTTGCTATTCTCCAAAACTCTCTTAAAGCGCCAATACATGAATTCTACTTCTACTGTGAAACCCCAAGGATTTGTGGGAGACACTAAAAAATGTGTTTGTAAATGTCTCAAATCTAACTCGCGTGTTTGAGATAAAGAAGGATATCAACGACTTAGGCCAAGAAGACATGGATTTCACCAAGCATATTGGAATGTATAGGTTTGTATGGGCCGAACTTGGGAGTGTTCTTCTTGTCACTATTTGATTTTGATTATTCTCTTTGATATTCCGCATATTCTAACATGGTATCATAACATTTTTCCTAATTATTCTAGTTTCATCTATCTAATCTTCATTTTCTCAATCCGTTTCTTCTTCTTTGTTTTTTTAATCCTCTCTCTTTCCCTTTTTTCAGTTTGAACCATGGAAAACTCAAATCCAGTGGTGATTCAGGTTGTTCTCAACGGAGGAAACTACTTGATGTGTTCTAGAACCACAAGACCAACCCTTTGTGGCCACGAGCTTTGGAGCCATGCTAAGACATCTCAAGCTGCAAAGGAAACTATGAAAGAAGATGGAAAAAAACTATCAAAGAAAAGGAAGAAGAGGTCAAGCTTGCCAAGGAAACCAAATGGTTCCAAGAAGACCAAACAGTCCTTGCCATTCTCCAAAACTCTCTTAAAGCGCCAATACATGAATTCTACTTCTGCTGTGAAACCACAAGGATTTGTGGGAGACACTAAAAATGTGTTTGTAAATGTCTCAAATCTAACTCGCGTGTTTGAAGTAAAGAATGCTATATACGACTTAAGCCAAGAAGGCATGGATTTCACCATGCATATTGGAATGTTTAGGTTTCTATGGGCCGAACTTGGGAGTGCTTTTCTTGTCACTATTTGATTATTCTCTTTGATATTCCGCATATTCTAACATGGTATCATAGCATTTTTCCTAATTATTCTAGTTTCATCTATCTAATCTTCATTTTCTCAATCCGTTTCTTCTTCTTTGTTTTTTTAATCCTCTCTCTTTCCCTTTTTTCAGTTTGAACCATGGAAAACTCAAATCCAGTGGTGATTCAGGTTGTTCTCAACGGAGGAAACTACTTGATGTGTTCTAGAACCACAAGACCAACCCTTTGTGGCCACGAGCTTTGGAGCCATGCTAAGACATCTCAAGCTGCAAAGGAAACTATGAAAGAAGATGGAAAAAAACTATCAAAGAAAAGGAAGAAGAGGTCAAGCTTGCCAAGGAAACCAAATGGTTCCAAGAAGACCAAACAGTCCTTGCCATTCTCCAAAACTCTCTTAAAGCGCCAATACATGAATTCTACTTCTGCTGTGAAACCACAAGGATTTGTGGGAGACACTAAAAATGTGTTTGTAAATGTCTCAAATCTAACTCGCGTGTTTGAAGTAAAGAAGGCTATATACGACTTAAGCCAAGAAGGCATGGATTTCACCATGCATATTGGAATGTATAGGTTTCTATGGGCCGAACTTGGGAGTGCTTTTCTTGTCACTATTTGATTATTCTCTTTGATATTCCGCATATTCTAACATGGTATCATAGCATTTTTCCTAATTATTCTAGTTTCATCTATCTAATCTTCATTTTCTCAATCCGTTTCTTCTTCTTTGTTTTTTTAATCCTCTCTCTTTCCCTTTTTTCAGTTTGAACCATGGAAAACTCAAATCCAGTGGTGATTCAGGTTGTTCTCAAAGGAGGAAACTACTTGATGTGTTATAGAACCACAAGAACTACCCTTTGTGGCCACGAGCTTTGGAGCCATGCTAAGACATCTCAAGCTGCAAAGGAAACCATGAAAGAAGATGGAAAAAATCTATCAAAGAAAAGGAAGAAGAGGTCAAGCTTGCCAAGGAAACCAAAAGGTTCCAAGAAGACCAAACAGTCCTTGCCATTCTCCAAAACTCTCTTAAAGCGCCAATACATGAATTCTACTTCTACTGTGAAACCATAAGGATTTGAGGGAGACACTAAAAAATGTGTTTGTAAATGTCTCAAATCTAACTCGCGTGTTTGAGGTAAAGAAGGCTATATACGACTTAAGCCGAGAAGACATGGATTTCACCAAGCATATTGGAATGTATAGGTTTCTATGGGCCAAACTTGGGAGTGTTCTTCTTGTCACTATTTGATTATTCTCTTTGATATTCCGCATATTCTAACATGGTATCATAGCATTTTTCCTAATTATTCTAGTTTCATCAATCTAATCTTCATTTTCTCAATCCGTGTCTTCTTCTATGTTTTTTTAATTTTTATCTCTTTCTCTTTTTTCAGTTTGAACCATGGAAAACTCAAATCCAGTGGTTATTCAGGTTGTTCTCAAAGGAGGAAACTACTTGATGCGTTATAGAACCACAAGAACAACCCTTTGTGGCCACGAGCTTTGGAGCCATGCTAAGACATCTCAAGTTGCAAAGGAAACTATGCAAGAAGATGGAAAAAAACAATCAAAGAAAAGGAAGAAGAGGTCAAGCTTGCCAAGGAAACCAAATGGTTCCAAGAAGACCAAACAATCCTTGCCATTCTCCAAAACTCTATTAAAGCGCCAATACATGAATTCTACTTCTACTGTGAAACCACAAGGATTTGTGGGAGACACTAAAAAATGTGTTTGTAAATGTCTCAAATCTAACTCGCGTGTTTGAGGTAAAGAAGGCTATCAACGACTTAAGCCAAGAAGACATTGATTTCACCAAGCATATTGGAATGTATAGGTTTCTATGGGCTAAACTTGGGAGTGTTCTTCTTGTCACTATTTAATTATTGTCTTTGATATTCCGCATATTCTAACATGGTATCATAGCATTTTTCCTAATTATTCTACTTTCATCAATCTAATCTTCATTTTCTCAATCCATTTCTTCTTCTTTGTTTTTTTAATCCTCTCTATTTTCCCTTTTTTCAGTTTGAACCCTGGAAAACTCAAATCCAGTGGTGATTCAGGTTGTTCTCAACGGAGGAAACTACTTGATGTGTTCTAGAACCACAAGACCAACCCTTTGTGGCCACGAGCTTTGGAGCCATGCTGAGACATCTCAAGCTGCAAAGGAAACTATGAAAGAAGATGGAAAAAAACTATCAAAGAAAAGGAAGAAGAGGTCAAGCTTCCCAAATAAACCAAATGGTTCCAAGAAGACCAAACAGTCCTTGCCATTCTCCAAAACTCTCTTAAAGCGCCAATACATGAATTATACATCTGCTGTGAAACCACAAGGATTTGTGGGAGACACTAAAAATGTGTTTGTAAATGTCTCAAATCTAACTCGCGTGTTTGAGGTAAAGAAGGCTATATACGACTTAAGCCGAGAAGACATGGATTTCACCAAGCATATTGGAATGTATAGGTTTCTATGGGCCAAACTTGGGAGTGTTCTTCTTGTCACTATTTGATTATTCTCTTTGATATTCTGCATATTCTAACATGGTATCATAGCATTTTTCCTAATTATTCTAGTTTCATCAATCTAATCTTCATTTTCTCAATCCGTTTCTTCTTCTTTGTTTTTTTAATCCTCTCTCTTTCCCTTTTTTCAGTTTGAACCATGGAAAACTCAAATCCAGTGGTGATTCAGGTTGTTCTCAAAGGAGGAAACTACTTGATGTGTTATAGAACCACAAGAACAACCCTTTGTGGCCACGAGCTTTGGAGCCATGCTAAGACATCTCAAGCTGCAAAGGAAACTATGAAAAAGATGGAAAAAAACTATCAAAGAAAAGGAAGAAGAGGTCAAGCTTGCCAAGGAAACCAAATGGTTCCAAGAAGACCAAACAGTCCTTGCCATTCTCCAAAACTCTCTTAAAGCGCCAATACATGAATTCTACTTCTGCTGTGAAACCACAAGGATTTGTGGGAGACACTAAAAATGTGTTTGTAAATGTCTCAAATCTAACTCGCGTGTTTGAAGTAAAGAAGGCTATATACGACTTAAGCCGAGAAGACATGGATTTCACCAAGCATATTGGAATGTATAGGTTTCTATGGGCCAAACTTGGGAGTGTTCTTCTTGTCACTATTTGATTATTCTCTTTGATATTCTGCATATTCTAACATGGTATCATAGCATTTTTCCTAATTATTCTAGTTTCATCAATCTAATCTTCATTTTCTCAATCCGTTTCTTCTTCTTTGTTTTTTTAATCCTCTCTCTTTCCCTTTTTTCAGTTTGAACCATGGAAAACTCAAATCCAGTGGTGATTCAGGTTGTTCTCAAAGGAGGAAACTACTTGATGTGTTATAGAACCACAAGAACTACCCTTTGTGGCCACGAGCTTTGGAGCCATGCTAAGACATCTCAAGCTGCAAAGGAAACCATGAAAGAAGATGGAAAAAATCTATCAAAGAAAAGGAAGAAGAGGTCAAGCTTGCCAAGGAAACCAAAAGGTTCAAAGAAGACCAAACAGTCCTTGCCATTCTCCAAAACTCTCTTAAAGCGCCAATACATGAATTCTACTTCTACTGTGAAACCACAAGGATTTGTGGGAGACACTAAAAAATGTGTTTGTAAATGTCTCAAATCTAACTCGCGTGTTTGAGGTAAAGAAGGCTATCAACGACTTAAGCCAAGAAGACATTGATTTCACCAAGCATATTGGAATGTATAGGTTTCTATGGGCTAAACTTGGGAGTGTTCTTCTTGTCACTATTTGATTATTGTCTTTGATATTCCGCATATTCTAACATGGTATCATAGCATTTTTCCTAATTATTCTACTTTCATCAATCTAATCTTCATTTTCTCAATCCATTTCTTCTTCTTTGTTTTTTTAATCCTCTCTATTTCCCTTTTTTCAGTTTGAACCCTGGAAAACTCAAATCCAGTGGTGATTCAGGTTGTTCTCAACGGAGGAAACTACTTGATGTGTTCTAGAACCACAAGACCAACCCTTTGTGGCCACGAGCTTTGGAGCCATGCTAAGACATCTCAAGCTGCAAAGGAAACTATGAAAGAAGATGGAAAAAAACTATCAAAGAAAAGGAAGAAGAGGTCAAGCTTGCCAAGGAAACCAAATGGTTCCAAGAAGACCAAACAGTCCTTGCCATTCTCCAAAACTCTCTTAAAGCGCCAATACATGAATTCTACTTCTGCTGTGAAACCACAAGGATTTGTGGGAGACACTAAAAATGTGTTTGTAAATGTCTCAAATCTAACTCGCGTGTTTGAAGTAAAGAAGGCTATATACGACTTAAGCCAAGAAGGCATGGATTTCACCATGCATATTGGAATGTATAGGTTTCTATGGGCCGAACTTGGGAGTGCTTTTCTTGTCACTATTTGATTATTCTCTTTGATATTCCGCATATTCTAACATGGTATCATAGCATTTTTCCTAATTATTCTAGTTTCATCTATCTAATCTTCATTTTCTCAATCCGTTTCTTCTTCTTTGTTTTTTTAATCCTCTCTCTTTCCCTTTTTTCAGTTTGAACCATGGAAAACTCAAATCCAGTGGTGATTCAGGTTGTTCTCAAAGGAGGAAACTACTTGATGTGTTATAGAACCACAAGAACTACCCTTTGTGGCCACGAGCTTTGGAGCCATGCTAAGACATCTCAAGCTGCAAAGGAAACCATGAAAGAAGATGGAAAAAATCTATCAAAGAAAAGGAAGAAGAGGTCAAGCTTGCCAAGGAAACCAAAAGGTTCCAAGAAGACCAAACAGTCCTTGCCATTCTCCAAAACTCTCTTAAAGCGCCAATACATGAATTCTACTTCTACTGTGAAACCATAAGGATTTGAGGGAGACACTAAAAAATGTGTTTGTAAATGTCTCAAATCTAACTCGCGTGTTTGAGGTAAAGAAGGCTATATACGACTTAAGCCGAGAAGACATGGATTTCACCAAGCATATTGGAATGTATAGGTTTCTATGGGCCAAACTTGGGAGTGTTCTTCTTGTCACTATTTGATTATTCTCTTTGATATTCCGCATATTCTAACATGGTATCATAGCATTTTTCCTAATTATTCTAGTTTCATCAATCTAATCTTCATTTTCTCAATCCGTGTCTTCTTCTATGTTTTTTTAATTTTTATCTCTTTCTCTTTTTTCAGTTTGAACCATGGAAAACTCAAATCCAGTGGTTATTCAGGTTGTTCTCAAAGGAGGAAACTACTTGATGCGTTATAGAACCACAAGAACAACCCTTTGTGGCCACGAGCTTTGGAGCCATGCTAAGACATCTCAAGTTGCAAAGGAAACTATGCAAGAAGATGGAAAAAAACAATCAAAGAAAAGGAAGAAGAGGTCAAGCTTGCCAAGGAAACCAAATGGTTCCAAGAAGACCAAACAATCCTTGCCATTCTCCAAAACTCTATTAAAGCGCCAATACATGAATTCTACTTCTACTGTGAAACCACAAGGATTTGTGGGAGACACTAAAAAATGTGTTTGTAAATGTCTCAAATCTAACTCGCGTGTTTGAGGTAAAGAAGGCTATCAACGACTTAAGCCAAGAAGACATTGATTTCACCAAGCATATTGGAATGTATAGGTTTCTATGGGCTAAACTTGGGAGTGTTCTTCTTGTCACTATTTAATTATTGTCTTTGATATTCCGCATATTCTAACATGGTATCATAGCATTTTTCCTAATTATTCTACTTTCATCAATCTAATCTTCATTTTCTCAATCCATTTCTTCTTCTTTGTTTTTTTAATCCTCTCTATTTTCCCTTTTTTCAGTTTGAACCCTGGAAAACTCAAATCCAGTGGTGATTCAGGTTGTTCTCAACGGAGGAAACTACTTGATGTGTTCTAGAACCACAAGACCAACCCTTTGTGGCCACGAGCTTTGGAGCCATGCTGAGACATCTCAAGCTGCAAAGGAAACTATGAAAGAAGATGGAAAAAAACTATCAAAGAAAAGGAAGAAGAGGTCAAGCTTCCCAAATAAACCAAATGGTTCCAAGAAGACCAAACAGTCCTTGCCATTCTCCAAAACTCTCTTAAAGCGCCAATACATGAATTATACATCTGCTGTGAAACCACAAGGATTTGTGGGAGACACTAAAAATGTGTTTGTAAATGTCTCAAATCTAACTCGCGTGTTTGAGGTAAAGAAGGCTATATACGACTTAAGCCGAGAAGACATGGATTTCACCAAGCATATTGGAATGTATAGGTTTCTATGGGCCAAACTTGGGAGTGTTCTTCTTGTCACTATTTGATTATTCTCTTTGATATTCTGCATATTCTAACATGGTATCATAGCATTTTTCCTAATTATTCTAGTTTCATCAATCTAATCTTCATTTTCTCAATCCGTTTCTTCTTCTTTGTTTTTTTAATCCTCTCTCTTTCCCTTTTTTCAGTTTGAACCATGGAAAACTCAAATCCAGTGGTGATTCAGGTTGTTCTCAAAGGAGGAAACTACTTGATGTGTTATAGAACCACAAGAACAACCCTTTGTGGCCACGAGCTTTGGAGCCATGCTAAGACATCTCAAGCTGCAAAGGAAACTATGAAAAAGATGGAAAAAAACTATCAAAGAAAAGGAAGAAGAGGTCAAGCTTGCCAAGGAAACCAAATGGTTCCAAGAAGACCAAACAGTCCTTGCCATTCTCCAAAACTCTCTTAAAGCGCCAATACATGAATTCTACTTCTGCTGTGAAACCACAAGGATTTGTGGGAGACACTAAAAATGTGTTTGTAAATGTCTCAAATCTAACTCGCGTGTTTGAAGTAAAGAAGGCTATATACGACTTAAGCCGAGAAGACATGGATTTCACCAAGCATATTGGAATGTATAGGTTTCTATGGGCCAAACTTGGGAGTGTTCTTCTTGTCACTATTTGATTATTCTCTTTGATATTCTGCATATTCTAACATGGTATCATAGCATTTTTCCTAATTATTCTAGTTTCATCAATCTAATCTTCATTTTCTCAATCCGTTTCTTCTTCTTTGTTTTTTTAATCCTCTCTCTTTCCCTTTTTTCAGTTTGAACCATGGAAAACTCAAATCCAGTGGTGATTCAGGTTGTTCTCAAAGGAGGAAACTACTTGATGTGTTATAGAACCACAAGAACTACCCTTTGTGGCCACGAGCTTTGGAGCCATGCTAAGACATCTCAAGCTGCAAAGGAAACCATGAAAGAAGATGGAAAAAATCTATCAAAGAAAAGGAAGAAGAGGTCAAGCTTGCCAAGGAAACCAAAAGGTTCAAAGAAGACCAAACAGTCCTTGCCATTCTCCAAAACTCTCTTAAAGCGCCAGTACATGAATTCTACTTCTACTGTGAAACCACAAGGATTTGTGGGAGACACTAAAAAATGTGTTTGTAAATGTCTCAAATCTAACTCGCGTGTTTGAGGTAAAGAAGGCTATCAACGACTTAAGCCAAGAAGACATTGATTTCACCAAGCATATTGGAATGTATAGGTTTCTATGGGCTAAACTTGGGAGTGTTCTTCTTGTCACTATTTGATTATTGTCTTTGATATTCCGCATATTCTAACATGGTATCATAGCATTTTTCCTAATTATTCTACTTTCATCAATCTAATCTTCATTTTCTCAATCCATTTCTTCTTCTTTGTTTTTTTAATCCTCTCTATTTCCCTTTTTTCAGTTTGAACCCTGGAAAACTCAAATCCAGTGGTTATTCAGGTTGTTCTCAACGGAGGAAACTACTTGATGTGTTCTAGAACCACAAGACCAACCCTTTGTGGCCACGAGCTTTGGAGCCATGCTGAGACATCTCAAGCTGCAAAGGAAACTATGAAAGAAGATGGAAAAAAACTATCAAAGAAAAGGAAGAAGAGGTCAAGCTTCCCAAATAAACCAAATGGTTCCAAGAAGACCAAACAGTCCTTGCCATTCTCCAAAACTCTCTTAAAGCGCCAATACATGAATTATACATCTGCTGTGAAACCACAAGGATTTGTGGGAGACACTAAAAATGTGTTTGTAAATGTCTCAAATCTAACTCGCGTGTTTGAGGTAAAGAAGGCTATATACGACTTAAGCCGAGAAGACATGGATTTCACCAAGCATATTGGAATGTATAGGTTTCTATGGGCCAAACTTGGGAGTGTTCTTCTTGTCACTATTTGATTATTCTCTTTGATATTCTGCATATTCTAACATGGTATCATAGCATTTTTCCTAATTATTCTAGTTTCATCAATCTAATCTTCATTTTCTCAATCCGTTTCTTCTTCTTTGTTTTTTTAATCCTCTCTCTTTCCCTTTTTTCAGTTTGAACCATGGAAAACTCAAATCCAGTGGTGATTCAGGTTGTTCTCAAAGGAGGAAACTACTTGATGTGTTATAGAACCACAAGAACAACCCTTTGTGGCCACGAGCTTTGGAGCCATGCTAAGACATCTCAAGCTGCAAAGGAAACTATGAAAAAGATGGAAAAAAACTATCAAAGAAAAGGAAGAAGAGGTCAAGCTTGCCAAGGAAACCAAATGGTTCCAAGAAGACCAAACAGTCCTTGCCATTCTCCAAAACTCTCTTAAAGCGCCAATACATGAATTCTACTTCTGCTGTGAAACCACAAGGATTTGTGGGAGACACTAAAAATGTGTTTGTAAATGTCTCAAATCTAACTCGCGTGTTTGAAGTAAAGAAGGCTATATACGACTTAAGCCGAGAAGACATGGATTTCACCAAGCATATTGGAATGTATAGGTTTCTATGGGCCAAACTTGGGAGTGTTCTTCTTGTCACTATTTGATTATTCTCTTTGATATTCTGCATATTCTAACATGGTATCATAGCATTTTTCCTAATTATTCTAGTTTCATCAATCTAATCTTCATTTTCTCAATCCGTTTCTTCTTCTTTGTTTTTTTAATCCTCTCTCTTTCCCTTTTTTCAGTTTGAACCATGGAAAACTCAAATCCAGTGGTGATTCAGGTTGTTCTCAAAGGAGGAAACTACTTGATGTGTTATAGAACCACAAGAACTACCCTTTGTGGCCACGAGCTTTGGAGCCATGCTAAGACATCTCAAGTTGCAAAGGAAACTATGCAAGAAGATGGAAAAAAACTATCAAAGAAAAGGAAGAAGAGGTCAAGCTTGCCAAGGAAACCAAATGGTTCCAAGAAGACCAAACAATCCTTGCCATTCTCCAAAACTCTATTAAAGCGCCAATACATGAATTCTACTTCTACTGTGAAACCACAAGGATTTGTGGGAGACACTAAAAAATGTGTTTGTAAATGTCTCAAATCTAACTCGCGTGTTTGAGGTAAAGAAGGCTATCAACGACTTAAGCCAAGAAGACATCGATTTCACCAAGCATATTGGAATGTATAGGTTTCTATGGGCTAAATTTGGGAGTGTTCTTCTTGTCACTATTTGATTATTGTCTTTGATATTCCGCATATTCTAACATGGTATCATAGCATTTTTCCTAATTATTCTACTTTCATCAATCTAATCTTCATTTTCTCAATCCATTTCTTCTTCTTTGTTTTTTTAATCCTCTCTATTTCCCTTTTTTCAGTTTGAACCCTGGAAAACTCAAATCCAGTGGTGATTCAGGTTGTTCTCAAAGGAGGAAACTACTTGATGTGTTCTAGAACCACAACAACAACCCTTTGTGGCCACGAGCTTTGGAGCCATGCTAAGACATCTCAAGCTGCAAAGGAAACCATGAAAGAAGATGGAAAAAATCTATCAAAGAAAAGGAAGAAGAGGTCAAGCTTGCCAAGGAAACCAAAAGGTTCCAAGAAGACCAAACAGTCCTTGCCATTCTCCAAAACTCTCTTAAAGCGCCAATACATGAATTCTACTTCTACTGTGAAACCACAAGGATTTGTGGGAGACACTAAAAAATGTGTTTGTAAATGTCTCAAATCTAACTCGCGTGTTTGAGGTAAAGAAGGCTATAAACGACTTAAGCCAAGAAGACATGGATTTCACCAAGCATATTGGAATGTATAAGTTTCTATGGGCCGAACTTGGGAGTGTTCTTCTCGTCACTATTTGATTATTCTCTTTGATATTCCGCATATTCTAACATGGTATCATAGCATTTTTCCTAATTATTCTAGTTTCATCTATCTAATCTTCATTTTCTCAATCCGTTTCTTCTTCTTTGTTTTTTTAATCCTCTCTCTTTCCCTTTTTTCAGTTTGAACCATGGAAAACTCAAATCCAGTGGTGATTCAGGTTGTTCTCAAAGGAGGAAACTACTTGATGTGTTCTAGAACCACAACAACAACCCTTTGTGGCCACGAGCTTTGGAGCCATGCTAAGACATCTCAAGCTGCAAAGGAAACCATGAAAGAAGATGGAAAAAATCTATCAAAGAAAAGGAAGAAGAGGTCAAGCTTGCCAAGGAAACCAAAAGGTTCCAAGAAGACCAAACAGTCCTTGCCATTCTCCAAAACTCTCTTAAAGCGCCAATACATGAATTCTACTTCTACTGTGAAACCATAAGGATTTGAGGGAGACACTAAAAAATGTGTTTGTAAATGTCTCAAATCTAACTCGTGTGTTTGAGGTAAAGAAGGCTATATACGACTTAAGCCAAGAAGACATGGATTTCACCAAGCATATTGGAATGTATAGGTTTCTATGGGCCAAACTTGGGAGTGTTCTTCTTGTCACTATTTGATTATTCTCTTTGATATTCTGCATATTCTAACATGGTATCATAGCATTTTTCCTAATTATTCTAGTTTCATCAATCTAATCTTCATTTTCTCAATCCGTGTCTTCTTCTATGTTTTTTTAATTTTTCTCTCTTTCCCTTTTTTCAGTTTGAACCATGGAAAACTCAAATCCAGTGGTTATTCAGGTTGTTCTCAAAGGAGGAAACTACTTGATGTGTTATAGAACCACAAGAACTACCCTTTGTGGCCACGAGCTTTGGAGCCATGCTAAGACATCTCAAGTTGCAAAGGAAACTATGCAAGAAGATGGAAAAAAACTATCAAAGAAAAGGAAGAAGAGGTCAAGCTTGCCAAGGAAACCAAATGGTTCCAAGAAGACCAAACAATCCTTGCTATTCTCCAAAACTCTCTTAAAACGCCAATACATGAATTCTACTTCTAATGTGAAACCACAAGGATTTGTGGGAGACACTAAAAAATGTGTTTGTAAATGTCTCAAATCTAACTCGCGTGTTTGAGGTAAAGAAGGATATCAACGACTTAGGCCAAGAAGACATGGATTTCACCAAGCATATTGGAATGTATAGGTTTGTATGGGCCGAACTTGGGAGTGTTCTTCTTGTCACTATTTGATTATTCTCTTTGATATTCCGCATATTCTAACATGGTATCATAGCATTTTTCCTAATTATTCTAGTTTCATCTATCTAATCTTCAATTTCTCAATCCGTTTCTTCTTCTTTGTTTTTTTAATCCTCTCTCTTTCCCTTTTTTCAGTTTGAACCATGGAAAACTCAAATCCAGTGGTGATTCAGGTTGTTCTCAACGGAGGAAACTACTTGATGTGTTCTAGAACCACAAGACCAACCCTTTGTGGCCACGAGCTTTGGAGCCATGCTAAGACATCTCAAGCTGCAAAGGAAACTATGAAAGAAGATGGAAAAAAACTATCAAAGAAAAGGAAGAAGAGGTCAAGCTTGCCAAGGAAACCAAATGGTTCCAAGAAGACCAAACAGTCCTTGCCATTCTCCAAAACTCTCTTAAAGCGCCAATACATGAATTCTACTTCTGCTGTGAAACCACAAGGATTTGTGGGAGACACTAAAAATGTGTTTGTAAATGTCTCAAATCTAACTCGCGTGTTTGAGGTAAAGAAGGCTATATACGACTTAAGCCAAGAAGACATGGATTTCACCAAGCATATTGGAATGTATAGGTTTCTATGGGCCGAACTTGGGAGTGCTTTTCTTGTCATTATTTGATTATTCTCTTTGATATTCCGCATATTCTAACATGGTATCATAGCATTTTTCCTAATTATTCTAGTTTCATCTATCTAATCTTCATTTTCTCAATCCGTTTCTTCTTCTTTGTTTTTTTAATCCTCTCTCTTTCCCTTATTTCAGTTTGAACCATGGAAAACTCAAATCCAGTGGTGATTCAGGTTGTTCTCAAAGGAGGAAACTACTTGATGTGTTATAGAACCACAAGAACTACCCTTTGTGGCCACGAGCTTTGGAGCCATGCTAAGACATCTCAAGTTGCAAAGGAAACTATGCAAGAAGATGGAAAAAAACTATCAAAGAAAAGGAAGAAGAGGTCAAGCTTGCCAAGGAAACCAAATGGTTCCAAGAAGACCAAACAATCCTTGCTATTCTCCAAAACTCTCTTAAAGCGCCAATACATGAATTCTACTTCTACTGTGAAACCACAAGGATTTGTGGGAGACACTAAAAAATGTGTTTGTAAATGTCTCAAATCTAACTCGCGTGTTTGAGGTAAAGAAGGATATCAACGACTTAGGCCAAAAAGACATGGATTTCACCAAGCATATTGGAATGTATAGGTTTCTATGGGCCGAACTTGGGAGTGTTCTTCTTGTCACTATTTGATTATTCTCTTTGATATTCCGCATATTCTAACATGGTATCATAGCATTTTTCCTAATTATTCTAGTTTCATCTATCTAATCTTCATTTTCTCAATCCGTTTCTTCTTCTTTGTTTTTTTAATCCTCTCTCTTTCCCTTTTTTCAGTTTGAACCATGGAAAACTCAAATCCAGTGGTGATTCAGGTTGTTCTCAAAGGAGGAAACTACTTGATGTGTTCTAGAACCACAACAACAACCCTTTGTGGCCACGAGCTTTGGAGCCATGCTAAGACATCTCAAGCTGCAAAGGAAACCATGAAAGAAGATGGAAAAAATCTATCAAAGAAAAGGAAGAAGAGGTCAAGCTTGCCAAGGAAACCAAAAGGTTCCAAGAAGACCAAACAGTCCTTGCCATTCTCCAAAACTCTCTTAAAGCGCCAATAAATGAATTCTACTTCTACTGTGAACCCATAAGGATTTGAGGGAGACACTAAAAAATGTGTTTGTAAATGTCTCAAATCTAACTCGCGTGTTTGAGGTAAAGAAGGCTATATACGACTTAAGCCAAGAAGACATGGATTTCACCAAGCATATTGGAATGTATAGGTTTCTATGGGCCAAACTTGGGAGTGTTCTTCTTGTCACTATTTGATTATTCTCTTTGATATTCTGCATATTCTAACATGGTATCATAGCATTTTTCCTAATAATTCTAGTTTCATCAATCTAATCTTCATTTTCTCAATCCGTGTCTTCTTCTATGTTTTTTTAATTTTTCTCTCTTTCCCTTTTTTCAGTTTGAACCATGGAAAACTCAAATCCAGTGGTTATTCAGGTTGTTCTCAAAGGAGGAAACTACTTGATGTGTTATAGAACCACAAGAACTACCCTTTGTGGCCACGAGCTTTGGAGCCATGCTAAGACATCTCAAGTTGCAAAGGAAACTATGCAAGAAGATGGAAAAAAACTATCAAAGAAAAGGAAGAAGAGGTCAAGCTTGCCAAGGAAACCAAATGGTTCCAAGAAGACCAAACTATCCTTGCTATTCTCCAAAACTCTCTTAAAACGCCAATACATGAATTCTACTTCTAATGTGAAACCACAAGGATTTGTGGGAGACACTAAAAAATGTGTTTGTAAATGTCTCAAATCTAACTCGCGTGTTTGAGGTAAAGAAGGATATCAACGACTTAGGCCAAGAAGACATGGATTTCACCAAGCATATTGGAATGTATAGGTTTGTATGGGCCGAACTTGGGAGTGTTCTTCTTGTCACTATTTGATTATTCTCTTTGATATTCCGCATATTCTAACATGGTATCATAGCATTTTTCCTAATTATTCTAGTTTCATCTATCTAATCTTCAATTTCTCAATCCGTTTCTTCTTCTTTGTTTTTTTAATCCTCTCTCTTTCCCTTTTTTCAGTTTGAACCATGGAAAACTCAAATCCAGTGGTGATTCAGGTTGTTCTCAACGGAGGAAACTACTTGATGTGTTCTAGAACCACAAGACCAACCCTTTGTGGCCACGAGCTTTGGAGCCATGCTAAGACATCTCAAGCTGCAAAGGAAACTATGAAAGAAGATGGAAAAAAACTATCAAAGAAAAGGAAGAAGAGGTCAAGCTTGCCAAGGAAACCAAATGGTTCCAAGAAGACCAAACAGTCCTTGCCATTCTCCAAAACTCTCTTAAAGCGCCAATACATGAATTCTACTTCTGCTGTGAAACCACAAGGATTTGTGGGAGACACTAAAAATGTGTTTGTAAATGTCTCAAATCTAACTCGCGTGTTTGAGGTAAAGAAGGCTATATACGACTTAAGCCAAGAAGACATGGATTTCACCAAGCATATTGGAATGTATAGGTTTCTATGGGCCGAACTTGGGAGTGCTTTTCTTGTCATTATTTGATTATTCTCTTTGATATTCCGCATATTCTAACATGGTATCATAGCATTTTTCCTAATTATTCTAGTTTCATCTATCTAATCTTCATTTTCTCAATCCGTTTCTTCTTCTTTGTTTTTTTAATCCTCTCTCTTTCCCTTTTTCAGTTTGAACCATGGAAAACTCAAATCCAGTGGTGATTCAGGTTGTTCTCAAAGGAGGAAACTACTTGATGTGTTATAGAACCACAAGAACTACCCTTTGTGGCCACGAGCTTTGGAGCCATGCTAAGACATCTCAAGTTGCAAAGGAAACTATGCAAGAAGATGGAAAAAAACTATCAAAGAAAAGGAAGAAGAGGTCAAGCTTGCCAAGGAAACCAAATGGTTCCAAGAAGACCAAACAATCCTTGCTATTCTCCAAAACTCTCTTAAAGCGCCAATACATGAATTCTACTTCTACTGTGAAACCCCAAGGATTTGTGGGAGACACTAAAAAATGTGTTTGTAAATGTCTTAAATCTAACTCGCGTGTTTGAGGTAAAGAAGGATATCAATGACTTAGGCCAAGAAGACATGGATTTCACCAAGCATATTGGAATGTATAGGTTTGTATGGGCCGAACTTGGGAGTGTTCTTCTTGTCACTATTTGATTATTCTCTTTGATATTCCGCATATTCTAACATGGTATCATAGCATTTTTCCTAATTATTCTAGTTTCATCTATCTAATCTTCATTTTCTCAATCCGTTTCTTCTTCTTTGTTTTTTTAATCCTCTCTCTTTCCCTTTTTTCAGTTTGAACCATGGAAAACTCAAATCCAGTGGTGATTCAGGTTGTTCTCAACGGAGGAAACTACTTGATGTGTTCTAGAACCACAACAACAACCCTTTGTGGCCACGAGCTTTGGAGCCATGCTAAGACATCTCAAGCTGCAAAGGAAACCATGAAAGAAGATGGAAAAAATCTATCAAAGAAAAGGAAGAAGAGGTCAAGCTTGCCAAGGAAACCAAAAGGTTCCAAGAAGACCAAACAGTCCTTGCCATTCTCCAAAACTCTCTTAAAGCGCCAATACATGAATTCTACTTCTACTGTGAACCCATAAGGATTTGAGGGAGACACTAAAAAATGTGTTTGTAAATGTCTCAAATCTAACTCGCGTGTTTAAGGTAAAGAAGGCTATATACGACTTAAGCCAAGAAGACATGGATTTCACCAAGCATATTGGAATGTATAGGTTTCTATGGGCCAAACTTGGGAGTGTTCTTCTTGTCACTATTTGATTATTCTCTTTGATATTCTGCATATTCTAACATGGTATCATAGCATTTTTCCTAATAATTCTAGTTTCATCAATCTAATCTTCATTTTCTCAATCCGTGTCTTCTTCTATGTTTTTTTAATTTTTCTCTCTTTCCCTTTTTTCAGTTTGAACCATGGAAAACTCAAATCCAGTGGTTATTCAGGTTGTTCTCAAAGGAGGAAACTACTTGATGTGTTATAGAACCACAAGAACTACCCTTTGTGGCCACGAGCTTTGGAGCCATGCTAAGACATCTCAAGTTGCAAAGGAAACTATGCAAGAAGATGGAAAAAAACTATCAAAGAAAAGGAAGAAGAGGTCAAGCTTGCCAAGGAAACCAAATGGTTCCAAGAAGACCAAACAATCCTTGCTATTCTCCAAAACTCTCTTAAAACGCCAATACATGAATTCTACTTCTAATGTGAAACCACAAGGATTTGTGGGAGACACTAAAAAATGTGTTTGTAAATGTCTCAAATCTAACTCGCGTGTTTGAGGTAAAGAAGGATATCAACGACTTAGGCCAAGAAGACATGGATTTCACCAAGCATAT
Organism: Cardamine chenopodiifolia; assembly: GCA_963922655.1. NCBI lineage: Eukaryota > Viridiplantae > Streptophyta > Magnoliopsida > Brassicales > Brassicaceae > Cardamine > Cardamine chenopodiifolia. The sequence goes on from OZ000479.1 coordinate 7,076,065, forward strand.
TGGAATGTATAGGTTTGTATGGGCCGAACTTGGGAGTGTTCTTCTTGTCACTATTTGATTATTCTCTTTGATATTCCGCATATTCTAACATGGTATCATAGCATTTTTCCTAATTATTCTAGTTTCATCTATCTAATCTTCAATTTCTCAATCCGTTTCTTCTTCTTTGTTTTTTTAATCCTCTCTCTTTCCCTTTTTTCAGTTTGAACCATGGAAAACTCAAATCCAGTGGTGATTCAGGTTGTTCTCAACGGAGGAAACTACTTGATGTGTTCTAGAACCACAAGACCAACCCTTTGTGGCCACGAGCTTTGGAGCCATGCTGAGACATCTCAAGCTGCAAAGGAAACGATGAAAGAAGATGGAAAAAAACTATCAAAGAAAAGGAAGAAGAGGTCAAGCTTGCCAAGGAAACCAAATGGTTCCAAGAAGACCAAACAGTCCTTGCCATTCTCCAAAACTCTCTTAAAGCGCCAATACATGAATTCTACTTCTGCTGTGAAACCACAAGAATTTGTGGGAGACACTAAAAATGTGTTTGTAAATGTCTCAAATCTAACTCGCGTGTTTGAGGTAAAGAAGGCTATATACGACTTAAGCCAAGAAGACATGGATTTCACCAAGCATATTGGAATGTATAGGTTTCTATGGGCCGAACTTGGGAGTGCTTTTCTTGTCATTATTTGATTATTCTCTTTGATATTCCGCATATTCTAACAAGGTATCATAGCATTTTTCCTAATTATTCTAGTTTCATCTATCTAATCTTCATTTTCTCAATCCGTTTCTTCTTCTTTGTTTTTTTAATCCTCTCTCTTTCCCTTTTTTCAGTTTGAACCATGGAAAACTCAAATCCAGTGGTGATTCAGGTTGTTTTCAAAGGAGGAAACTACTTGATGTGTTATAGAACCACAAGAACTACCCTTTGTGGCCACGAGCTTTGGAGCCATGCTAAGACATCTCAAGTTGCAAAGGAAACTATGCAAGAAGATGGAAAAAAACTATCAAAGAAAAGGAAGAAGAGGTCAAGCTTGCCAAGGAAACCAAATGGTTCCAAGAAGACCAAACAATCCTTGCTATTCTCCAAAACTCTCTTAAAGCGCCAATACATGAATTCTACTTCTACTGTGAAACCCCAAGGATTTGTGGGAGACACTAAAAAATGTGTTTGTAAATGTCTCAAATCTAACTCCCGTGTTTGAGGTAAAGAAGGATATCAACGACTTAGGCCAAGAAGACATGGATTTCACCAAGCATATTGGAATGTATAGGTTTGTATGGGCCGAACTTGGGAGTGTTCTTCTTGTCACTATTTGATTATTCTCTTTGATATTCCGCATATTCTAACATGGTATCATAGCATTTTTCCTAATTTTTCTAGTTTCATCTATCTAATCTTCATTTTCTCAATCCGTTTCTTCTTCTTTGTTTTTTTAATCCTCTCTCTTTCCCTTTTTTCAGTTTGAACCATGGAAAACTCAAATCCAGTGGTGATTCAGGTTGTTCTCAACGGAGGAAACTACTTGATGTGTTCTAGAACCACAAGACCAACCCTTTGTGGCCACGAGCTTTGGAGCCATGTTAAGACATCTCAAGCTGCAAAGGAAACTATGAAAGAAGATGGAAAAAAACTATCAAAGAAAAGGAAGAAGAGGTCAAGCTTGCCAAGGAAACCAAATGGTTCCAAGAAGACCAAACAGTCCTTGCCATTCTCGAAAACTCTCTTAAGGCGCCAATACATGAATTCTACTTCTGCTGTGAAACCACAAGGATTTGTGGGAGACACTAAAAATGTGTTTGTAAATGTCTCAAATATAACTCGCGTGTTTGAGGTAAAGAAGGATATCAACGACTTAGGCCAAAAAGACATGGATTTCACCAAGCATATTGGAATGTATAGATTTCTATGGGCCGAACTTGGGAGTGTTCTTCTTGTCACTATTTGATTATTCTCTTTGATATTCCGCATATTCTAACATGGTATCATAGCATTTTTCCTAATTATTCTAGTTTCATCTATCTAATCTTCATTTTCTCAATCCGTTTCTTCTTCTTTGTTTTTTTAATCCTCTCTCTTTCCCTTTTTTCAGTTTGAACCATGGAAAACTCAAATCCAGTGGTGATTCAGGTTGTTCTCAAAGGAGGAAACTACTTGATGTTTTCTAGAACCACAACAACAACCCTTTGTGGCCACGAGCTTTGGAGCCATGCTAAGACATCTCAAGCTGCAAAGGAAACCATGAAAGAAGATGGAAAAAATTTATCAAAGAAAAGGAAGAAGAGGTCAAGCTTGCCAAGGAAACCAAAAGGTTCCAAGAAGACCAAACAGTCCTTGCCATTCTCCAAAACTCTCTTAAAGCGCCAATACATGAATTCTACTTCTACTGTGAAACCATAAGGATTTGAGGGAGACACTAAAAAATGTGTTTGTAAATGTCTCAAATCTAACTCGCGTGTTTGAGGTAAAGAAGGCTATATACGACTTAAGCCAAGAAGACATGGATTTCACCAAGCATATTGGAATGTATAGGTTTCTATGGGCCAAACTTGGGAGTGTTCTTCTTGTCACTATTTGATTATTCTCTTTGATATTCTGCATATTCTAACATGGTATCATAGCATTTTTCCTAATTATTCTAGTTTCATCAATCTAATCTTCATTTTCACAATCCGTGTCTTCTTCTATGTTTTTTTAATTTTTCTCTCTTTCCCTTTTTTCAGTTTGAACCATGGAAAACTCAAATCCAGTGGTTATTCAGGTTGTTCTCAAAGGAGGAAACTACTTGATGTGTTATAGAACCACAAGAACAACCCTTTGTGGCCACGAGCTTTGGAGCCATGCTAAGACATCTCAAGTTGCAAAGGAAACTATGAAAGAAGATGGAAAAAAACTATCAAAGAAAAGGAAGAAGAGGTCAAGCTTGCCAAGGAAACCAAATGGTTCCAAGAAGACCAAACAGTCCTTGCCATTCTCCAAAACTCTCTTAAAGCGCCAATACATGAATTATAGCATTTTTCCTAATTATTCTACTTTCATCAATCTAATCTTCATTTTCTCAATCCGTTTCTTCTTCTTTGTTTTTTTAATCCTCTCTCTTTCCCTTTTTTAAGTTTGAACCATGGAAAACTCAAATCCAGTGGTGATTCAGGTTGTTCTCAACAGAGGAAACTACTTGATGTGTTCTAGAACCACAAGACCAACCCTTTGTGGCCACGAGCTTTGGAGCCATGCTGAGACATCTCAAGCTGCAAAGGAAACTATGAAAGAAGATGGAAAAAAACTATCAAAGAAAAGGAAGAAGAGGTCAAGCTTGCCAAGGAAACCAAATGGTTCCAAGAAGACCAAACAGTCCTTGCCATTCTCCAAAACTCTCTTAAAGCGCCAATACATGAATTATACATCTGCTGTGAAACCACAAGGATTTGTGGGAGACACTAAAAATGTGTTTGTAAATGTCTCAAATCTAACTCGCGTGTTTGAGGTAAAGAAGGCTACATACGACTTAAGCCGAGAAGACATTGATTTCACCAAGCATATTGGAATGTATAGGTTTCTATGGGCCAAACTTGGGAGTGTTCTTCTTGTCACTATTTGATTATTCTCTTTGATATTCTGCATATTCTAACATGGTATCATAGCATTTTTCCTAATTATTCTAGTTTCACCAATCTAATCTTCATTTTCTCAATCCGTTTCTTCTTCTATGTTTTTTTAATTTTTCTCTCTTTCCCTTTTTTAAGTTTGAACCATGGAAAACTCAAATCCAGTGGGGATTCAGGTTGTTCTCAAAGGAGGAAACTACTTGATGTGTTATAGAACCACAAGAACTACCCTTTGTGGCCACGAGCTTTGGAGACATGCTAAGACATCTCAAGTTGCAAAGGAAACTATGCAAGAAGATGGAAAAAAACTATCAAAGAAAAGGAAGAAGAGGTCAAGCTTGCCAAGGAAACCAAATGGTTCCAAGAGGACCAAACAATCCTTGCTATTCTCCAAAACTCTCTTAAAGCGCCAATACATGAATTCTACTTCTACTGTGAAACCACAAGGATTTGTGGGAGACACTAAAAAATGTGTTTGTAAATGTTTCAAATCTAACTCGCGTGTTTGAGGTAAAGAAGGATATCAACGACTTAGGCCAAGAAGACATGGATTTCACCAAGCATATTGGAATGTATAGGTTTGTATGGGCCGAACTTGGGAGTGTTCTTCTTGTCACTATTTGATTATTCTCTTTGATATTCCGCATATTCTAACATGGTATCATAGCATTTTTCCTAATTATTCTACTTTCATCAATCTAATCTTCATTTTCTCAATCCGTTTCTTCTTCTTTGTTTTTTTAATCCTCTCTCTTTCCCTTTTTTCAGTTTGAACCATGGAAAACTCAAATCCAGTGGTGATTCAGGTTGTTCTCAACGGAGGAAACTACTTGATGTGTTCTAGAACCACAAGACCAACCCTTTGTGGCCACGAGCTTTGGAGCCATGCTGAGACATCTCAAGCTGCAAAGGAAACTATGAAAGAAGATGGAAAAAAACTATCAAAGAAAAGGAAGAAGAGGTCAAGCTTGCCAAGGAAACCAAATGGTTCCAAGAAGACCAAACAGTCCTTGCCATTCTCCAAAACTCTCTTAAAGCGCCAATACATGAATTATACATCTGCTGTGAAACCACAAGGATTTGTGGGAGACCCTAAAAATGTGTTTGTAAATGTCTCAAATCTAACTCGCGTGTTTGAGGTAAAGAAGGCTATATATGACTTAAGCCGAGAATACATGGATTTCACCAAGCATATTGGAATGTATAGGTTTCTATGGGCCAAACTTGGGAGTGTTCTTCTTGTCACTATTTGATTATTCTCTTTGATATTCTGCATATTCTAACATGGTATCATAGCATTTTTCCTAATTATTCTAGTTTCATCAATCTAATCTTCATTTTCTCAATCCGTTTCTTCTTCTATGTTTTTTTAATTTTTCTCTCTTTCCCTTTTTTCAGTTTGAACCATGGAAAACTCAAATCCAGTGGGGATTCAGGTTGTTCTCAAAGGAGGAAACTACTTGATGTGTTATAGAACCACAAGAACTACCCTTTGTGGTCACGAGCTTTGGAGACATGCTAAGACATCTCAAGTTGCAAAGGAAACTATGCAAGAAGATGGAAAAAAACTATCAAAGAAAAGGAAGAAGAGGTCAAGCTTGCCAAGGAAACCAAATGGTTCCAAGAAGACCAAACAATCCTTGCCATTCTCCAAAACTCTATTAAAGCGCCAATACATGAATTCTACTTCTACTGTGAAACCACAAGGATTTGTGGGAGACACTAAAAAATGTGTTTGTAAATGTCTCAAATCTAACTCGCGTGTTTGAGGTAAAGAAGGCTATCAACGACTTAAGCCAAGAAGACATCGATTTCACCAAGCATATTGGAATGTATAGGTTTCTATGGGCTAAACTTGGGAGTGTTCTTCTTGTCACTATTTGATTATTCTCTTTGATATTCCGCATATTCTAACATGGTATCATAGCATTTTTCCTAATTATTCTACTTTCATCAATCTAATCTTCATTTTCTCAATCCGTTTCTTCTTCTTTGTTTTTTTAATCCTCTCTCTTTCCCATTTTTCAGTTTGAACCATGGAAAACTCAAATCCAGTGGTGATTCAGGTTGTTCTCAACGGAGGAAACTACTTGATGTGTTCTAGAACCACAAGACCAACCCTTTGTGGCCACGAGCTTTGGAGCCATGCTGAGACATCTCAAGCTGCAAAGGAAACTATGAAAGAAGATGGAAAAAAACTATCAAAGAAAAGGAAGAAGAGGTCAAGCTTGCCAAGGAAACCAAATGGTTCCAAGAAGACCAAACAGTCCTTGCCATTCTCCAAAACTCTCTTAAAGCGCCAATACATGAATTATACATCTGCTGTGAAACCACAAGGATTTGTGGGAGACCCTAAAAATGTGTTTGTAAATGTCTCAAATCTAACTCGCGTGTTTGAGGTAAAGAAGGCTATATACGACTTAAGCCGAGAAGACATGGATTTCACCAAGCATATTGGAATGTATACGTTTCTATGGGCCGAACTTGGGAGTGTTCTTCTTATCACTATTTGATTATTCTCTTTGATATTCTGCATATTCTAACATGGTATCATAGCATTTTTCCTAATTATTCTAGTTTCATCAATCTAATCTTCATTTTCTCAATCCGTTTCTTCTTCTATGTTTTTTAAATTTTTCTCTCTTTCCCTTTTTTCAGTTTGAACCATGGAAAACTCAAATCCAGTGGGGATTCAGGTTGTTCTCAAAGGAGGAAACTACTTGATGTGTTATAGAACCACAAGAACTACCCTTTGTGGCCACGAGCTTTGGAGACATGCTAAGACATCTCAAGTTGCAAAGGAAACTATGCAAGAAGATGGAAAAAAACTATCAAAGAAAAGGAAGAAGAGGTCAAGCTTGCCAAGGAAACCAAATGGTTCCAAGAAGACCAAACAATCCTTGCTATTCTCCAAAACTCTCTTAAAGCGCCAATACATGAATTCTACTTCTACTGTGAAACCACAAGGATTTGTGGGAGACACTAAAAAATGTGTTTGTAAATGTCTCAAATCTAACTCGCGTGTTTGAGGTAAAGAAGGATATCAACGACTTAGGCCAAGAAGACATGGATTTCACCAAGCATATTGGAATGTATAGGTTTGTATGGGCCGAACTTGGGAGTGTTCTTCTTGTCACTATTTGATTATTCTCTTTGATATTCCGCATATTCTAACATGGTATCATAGCATTTTTCCTAATTATTCTACTTTCATCAATCTAATCTTCATTTTTTCAATCCGTTTCTTCTTCTTTGTTTTTTTAATCCTCTCTCTTTCCCTTTTTTCAGTTTGAACCATGGAAAACTCAAATCCAGTGGTGATTCAGGTTGTTCTCAATGGAGGAAACTACTTGATGTGTTCTAGAACCACAAGACCAACCCTTTGTGGCCACGAGCTTTGGAGCCATGCTAAGACATCTCAAGCTGCAAAGGAAACTATGAAAGAAGATGGAAAAAAACTATCAAAGAAAAGGAAGAAGAGGTCAAGCTTGCCAAGGAAACCAAATGGTTCCAAGAAGACCAAACAGTCCTTGCCATTCTCCAAAACTCTCTTAAAGCGCCAATACATGAATTATACATCTGCTGTGAAACCACAAGGATTTGTGGGAGACCCTAAAAATGTGTTTGTAAATGTCTCAAATCTAACTCGCGTGTTTGAGGTAAAGAAGGCTATATACGACTTAAGCCGAGAATACATGGATTTCACCAAGCATATTGGAATGTATAGGTTTCTATGGGCCAAACTTGGGAGTGTTCTTCTTGTCACTATTTGATTATTCTCTTTGATATTCTGCATATTCTAACATGGTATCATAGCATTTTTCCTAATTATTCTAGTTTCATCAATCTAATCTTCATTTTCTCAATCCGTTTCTTCTTCTATGTTTTTTTAATTTTTCTCTCTTTCCCTTTTTTCAGTTTGAACCATGGAAAACTCAAATCCAGTGGGGATTCAGGTTGTTCTCAAAGGAGGAAACTACTTGATGTGTTATAGAACCACAAGAACTACCCTTTGTGGCCACGAGCTTTGGAGACATGCTAAGACATCTCAAGTTGCAATGGAAACTATGCAAGAAGATGGAAAAAAACTATCAAAGAAAAGGAAGAAGAGGTCAAGCTTGCCAAGGAAACCAAATGGTTCCAAGAAGACCAAACAATCCTTGCTATTCTCCAAAACTCTCTTAAAGCGCCAATACATGAATTCTACTTCTACTGTGAAACCACAAGGATTTGTGGGAGACACTAAAAAATGTGTTTGTAAATGTCTCAAATCTAACTCACGTGTTTGAGGTAAAGAAGGATATCAACGACTTAGGCCAAGAAGACATGGATTTCACCAAGCATATTGGAATGTATAGGTTTCTATGGGCCGAACTTGGGAGTGTTCTTCTTGTCACTATTTGATTATTCTCTTTGATATTCCGCATATTCTAAAATGGTGTCATAGCATTTTTCCTAGTTATTCTACTTTCATCAATCTAATCTTCATTTTTTCAATCCGTGTCTTCTTCTTTGTTTTTTTAATCCTCTCTCTTTCCCTTTTTTCAGTTTGAACCTTGGAAAACTCAAATCCAGTGGTGATTCAGGTTGTTCTCAACGGAGGAAACTACTTGATGTGTTCTAGAACCACAAGACCAACCCTTTGTGGCCACGAGCTTTGGAGCCATGCTGAGACATCTCAAGCTGCAAAGGAAACTATGAAAGAAGATGGAAAAAAACTATCAAAGAAAAGGAAGAAGAGGTCAAGCTTGCCAAGGAAACCAAATGGTTCCAAGAAGACCAAACAGTCCTTGCCATTCTCCAAAACTCTCTTAAAGCGCCAATACATGAATTATACATCTGCTGTGAAACCACAAGGATTTGTGGGAGACCCTAAAAATGTGTTTGTAAATGTCTCAAATCTAACTCGCGTGTTTGAGGTAAAGAAGGCTATATACGACTTAAGCCGAGAAGACATGGATTTCACCAAGCATATTGGAATGTATACGTTTCTATGGGCCGAACTTGGGAGTGTTCTTCTTATCACTATTTGATTATTCTCTTTGATATTCTGCATATTCTAACATGGTATCATAGCATTTTTCCTAATTATTCTAGTTTCATCAATCTAATCTTCATTTTCTCAATCCGTTTCTTCTTCTATGTTTTTTATATTTTTCTCTCTTTCCCTTTTTTCAGTTTGAACCATGGAAAACTCAAATCCAGTGGGGATTCAGGTTGTTCTCAAAGGAGGAAACTACTTGATGTGTTATAGAACCACAAGAACTACCCTTTGTGGCCACGAGCTTTGGAGACATGCTAAGACATCTCAAGTTGCAAAGGAAACTATGCAAGAAGATGGAAAAAAACTATCAAAGAAAAGGAAGAAGAGGTCAAGCTTGCCAAGGAAACCAAATGGTTCCAAGAAGACCAAACAATCCTTGCTATTCTCCAAAACTCTCTTAAAGCGCCAATACATGAATTCTACTTCTACTGTGAAACCACAAGGATTTGTGGGAGACACTAAAAAATGTGTTTGTAAATGTCTCAAATCTAACTCGCGTGTTTGAGGTAAAGAAGGATATCAACGACTTAGGCCAAGAAGACATGGATTTCACCAAGCATATTGGAATGTATAGGTTTCTATGGGCCGAACTTGGGAGTGTTCTTCTTGTCACTATTTGATTATTCTCTTTGATATTCCGCATATTCTAAAATGGTGTCATAGCATTTTTCCTAATTATTCTACTTTCATCAATCTAATCTTCATTTTTTCAATCCGTGTCTTCTTCTTTGTTTTTTTAATCCTCTCTCTTTCCCTTTTTTCAGTTTGAACCATGGAAAACTCAAATCCAGTGGTGATTCAGGTTGTTCTCAACGGAGGAAACTACTTGATGTGTTCTAGAACCACAAGACCAACCCTTTGTGGCCACGAGCTTTGGAGCCATGCTGAGACATCTCAAGCTGCAAAGGAAACTATGAAAGAAGATGGAAAAAAACTATCAAAGAAAAGGAAGAAGAGGTCAAGCTTGCCAAGGAAACCAAATGGTTCCAAGAAGACCAAACAGTCCTTGCCATTCTCCAAAACTCTCTTAAAGCGCCAATACATGAATTATACATCTGCTGTGAAACCACAAGGATTTGTGGGAGACCCAAAAAATGTGTTTGTAAATGTCTCAAATCTAACTCGCGTGTTTGAGGTAAAGAAGGCTATATACGACTTAAGCCGAGAAGACATGGATTTCACCAAGCATATTGGAATGTATAGGTTTCTATGGGCCGAACTTGGGAGTGTTCTTCTTGTCACTATTTGATTATTCTCTTTGATATTCCGCATATTCTAAAATGGTGTCATAGCATTTTTCCTAATTATTCTAGTTTCATCAATCCAATCTTCATTTTCTCAATCCGTGTCTTCTTCTATGTTTTTTTAATTTTTCTCTCTTTCCCTTTTTTCAGTTTGAACCATGGAAAACTCAAATCCAGTGGTGATTCAGGTTGTTCTCAAAGGAGGAAACTACTTGATGTGTTATAGAACCACAAGAACAACCCTTTGTGGCCACGAGCTTTGGAGCCGTGCTAAGACATCTCAAGTTGCAAAGGAAACTATGCAAGAAGATGGAAAAAAACTATCAAAGAAAAGGAAGAAGAGGTCAAGCTTGCCAAGGAAACCAAATGGTTCCAAGAAGACCAAACAATCCTTGCTATTCTCCAAAACTCTCTTAAAGCGCCAATACATGAATTCTACTTCTACTGTGAAACCACAAGGATTTGTGGGAGACACTAAAAAATGTGTTTGTAAATGTCTCAAATCAAACTCGCGTGTTTGAGGTAAAGAAGGCTATATACGACTTAAGCCGAGAAGACATGGATTTCACCAAGCATATTGGAATGTATACGTTTCTATGGGCCGAACTTGGGAGTGTTCTTCTTATCACTATTTGATTATTCTCTTTGATATTCTGCATATTCTAACATGGTATCATAGCATTTTTCCTAATTATTCTAGTTTCATCAATCTAATCTTCATTTTCTCAATCCGTTTCTTCTTCTATGTTTTTTATATTTTTCTCTCTTTCCCTTTTTTCAGTTTGAACCATGGAAAACTCAAATCCAGTGGGGATTCAGGTTGTTCTCAAAGGAGGAAACTACTTGATGTGTTATAGAACCACAAGAACTACCCTTTGTGGCCACGAGCTTTGGAGACATGCTAAGACATCTCAAGTTGCAAAGGAAACTATGCAAGAAGATGGAAAAAAACTATCAAAGAAAAGGAAGAAGAGGTCAAGCTTGCCAAGGAAACCAAATGGTTCCAAGAAGACCAAACAATCCTTGCTATTCTCCAAAACTCTCTTAAAGCGCCAATACATGAATTCTACTTCTACTGTGAAACCACAAGGATTTGTGGGAGACACTAAAAAATGTGTTTGTAAATGTCTCAAATCTAACTCGCGTGTTTGAGGTAAAGAAGGATATCAACGACTTAGGCCAAGAAGACATGGATTTCACCAAGCATATTGGAATGTATAGGTTTCTATGGGCCGAACTTGGGAGTGTTCTTCTTGTCACTATTTGATTATTCTCTTTGATATTCCGCATATTCTAAAATGGTGTCATAGCATTTTTCCTAATTATTCTACTTTCATCAATCTAATCTTCATTTTTTCAATCCGTGTCTTCTTCTTTGTTTTTTTAATCCTCTCTCTTTCCCTTTTTTCAGTTTGAACCATGGAAAACTCAAATCCAGTGGTGATTCAGGTTGTTCTCAACGGAGGAAACTACTTGATGTGTTCTAGAACCACAAGACCAACCCTTTGTGGCCACGAGCTTTGGAGCCATGCTGAGACATCTCAAGCTGCAAAGGAAACTATGAAAGAAGATGGAAAAAAACTATCAAAGAAAAGGAAGAAGAGGTCAAGCTTGCCAAGGAAACCAAATGGTTCCAAGAAGACCAAACAGTCCTTGCCATTCTCCAAAACTCTCTTAAAGCGCCAATACATGAATTATACATCTGCTGTGAAACCACAAGGATTTGTGGGAGACCCTAAAAATGTGTTTGTAAATGTCTCAAATCTAACTCGCGTGTTTGAGGTAAAGAAGGCTATATACGACTTAAGCCGAGAAGACATGGATTTCACCAAGCATATTGGAATGTATAGGTTTCTATGGGCCGAACTTGGGAGTGTTCTTCTTGTCACTATTTGATTATTCTCTTTGATATTCCGCATATTCTAAAATGGTGTCATAGCATTTTTCCTAATTATTCTAGTTTCATCAATCCAATCTTCATTTTCTCAATCTGTGTCTTCTTCTATGTTTTTTTAATTTTTCTCTCTTTCCCTTTTTTCAGTTTGAACCATGGAAAACTCAAATCCAGTGGTGATTCAGGTTGTTCTCAAAGGAGGAAACTACTTGATGTGTTATAGAACCACAAGAACAACCCTTTGTGGCCACGAGCTTTGGAGCCGTGCTAAGACATCTCAAGTTGCAAAGGAAACTATGCAAGAAGATGGAAAAAAACTATCAAAGAAAAGGAAGAAGAGGTCAAGCTTGCCAAGGAAACCAAATGGTTCCAAGAAGACCTAACAATCCTTGCTATTCTCCAAAACTCTCTTAAAGCGCCAATATATGAATTCTACTTCTACTGTGAAACCACAAGGATTTGTGGGAGACACTAAAAAATGTGTTTGTAAATGTCTCAAATCTAACTCACGTGTTTGAGGTAAAGAAGGATATCAACGACTTAGGCCCAGAAGACATGGATTTCACCAAGCATATTGGAATGTATAGGTTTGTATGGGCCGAACTTGGGAGTGTTCTTCTTGTCACTATTTGATTATTCTCTTTGATATTCCGCATATTCTAACATGTTATCATAGCATTTTTCCTAATTATTCTAGTTTCATCTATCTAATCTTCATTTTCTCAATCCGTTTCTTCTTCTATGTTTTTTTAATTCTTCTCTCTTTCCCTTTTTTCAGTTTGAACCATGGAAAACTCAAATCCAGTGGTGATTCAGGTTGTTCTCAACGGAGGAAACTACTTGATGTGTTATAGAACCACAAGACCAACCCTTTGTGGCCACGAGCTTTGGAGCCATGCTAAGACATCTCAAGCTGCAAAGGAAACTATGAAAGAAGATGGAAAAAAACTATCAAAGAAAAGGAAGAAGAGGTCAAGCTTGCCAAGGAAACCAAATGGTTCCAAGAAGACCAAACAGTCCTTGCCATTCTCCAAAACTCTCTTAAAGCGCCAATACATGAATTCTACTTCCGCTGTGAAACCACAAGGATTTGTGGGAGACACTAAAAATGTGTTTGTAAATGTCTCAAATCTAACTCGCGTGTTTGAGGTAAAGAAGGCTATATACGACTTAAGCCAAGAAGACATGGATTTCACCAAGCATATTGGAATGTATAGGTTTCTATGGGCCGAACTTGGGAGTGCTTTTCTTGTCACTATTTGATTATTCTCTTTGATATTCCGCATATTCTAACATGGTATCATAGCACTTTTCCTAATTATTCTAGTTTCATCTATCTAATCTTCATTTTCTCAATCCGTTTCTTCTTCTTTGTTTTTTTAATCCTCTCTCTTTCCCTTTTTTCAGTTTGAACCATGGAAAACTCAAATCCAGTGGTGATTCAGGCTGTTCTCAAAGGAGGAAACTACTTGATGTGTTATAGAACCACAAGAACTACCCTTTGTGGCCACGAGCTTTGGAGCCATGCTAAGACATCTCAAGTTGCAAAGGAAACTATGCAAGAAGATGGAAAAAAACTATCAAAGAAAAGGAAGAAGAGGTCAAGCTTGCCAAGGAAACCAAATGGTTCCAAGAAGACCAAACAATCCTTGCTATTCTCCAAAACTCTCTTAAAGCGCCAATACATGAATTCTACTTCTACTGTGAAACTACAAGGATTTGTGGGAGACACTAAAAAATGTGTTCGTAAATGTCTCAAATCTAACTCGCGTGTTTGAGGTAAAGAAGGATATCAACGACTTAGGCCAAGAAGACATGGATTTCACCAAGCATATTGGAATGTATAGGTTTCTATGGGCCGAACTTGGAAGTGTTCTTCTTGTCACTATTTGATTATTCTCTTTGATATTCCGCATATTCTAAAATGGTGTCATAGCATTTTCCTAATTATTCTAGTTTCATCAATCTAATCTTCATTTTCTCAATCCGTTTCTTCTTCTATGTTTTTTTAATCCTCTCTCTTTCGCTTTTTTCAGTTTGAACCATGGAAAACTCAAATCCAGTGGTGATTGAGGTTGTTCTCAACGGAGGAAACTACTTGATGTGTTCTAGAACAACAAGACCAACCCTTTGTGGCCACGAGCTTTGGAGCCATGCTAAGACATCTCAAGCTGCAAAGGAAACTATGAAAGAAGATGGAAAAAAACTATCAAAGAAAAGGAAGAAGAGGTCAAGCTTGCCAAGGAAACCAAATGGTTCCAAGAAGACCAAACAGTCCTTGCCATTCTCCAAAACTCTCTTAAAGCGCCAATACATGAATTCTACATCTGCTGTGAAACCACAAGGATTTGTGGGAGACACTAAAAATGTGTTTGTAAATGTCTCAAATCTAACTCGCCTGTTTGAGGTAAAGAAGGCTATATACGACTTAAGCCAAGAAGAGATGGATTTCACCAAGCATATTGGAATGTATAGGTTTCTATGGGCCAAACTTGGGAGTGTTCTTCTTGTCACTATTTGATTATTCTCTTTGATATTCTGCATATTCTAACATGGTATCATAGCATTTTTCCTAATTATTCTAGTTTCATCAATCCAATCTTCATTTTCTCAATCCGTGTCTTCTTCTATGTTTTTTTAATTTTTCTCTCTTTCCCTTTTTTCAGTTTGAACCATGGAAAACTCAAATCCAGTGGTGATTCAGGTTGTTCTCAAAGGAGGAAACTACTTGATGTGTTATAGAACCACAAGAACAACCCTTTGTGGCCACGAGCTTTGGAGCCGTGCTAAGACATCTCAAGTTGCAAAGGAAACTATGCAAGAAGATGGAAAAAAACTATCAAAGAAAAGGAAGAAGAGGTCAAGCTTGCCAAGGAAACCAAATGGTTCCAAGAAGACCAAACAATCCTTGCTATTCTCCAAAACTCTCTTAAAGCGCCAATACATGAATTCTACTTCTACTGTGAAACCACAAGGATTTGTGGGAGACACTAAAAAATGTGTTTGTAAATGTCTCAAATCTAACTCGCGTGTTTGAGGTAAAGAAGGATATCAACGACTTAGGCCAAGAAGACATGGATTTCACCAAGCATATTGGAATGTATAGGTTTGTATGGGCCGAACTTGGGAGTGTTCTTCTTGTCACTATTTGATTATTCTCTTTGATATTCCGCATATTCTAACATGGTATCATAGCATTTTTCCTAATTATTCTAATTTCATCTATCTAATCTTCATTTTCTCAATCTGTTTCTTCTTCTTTGTTTTTTTAATCCTCTCTCTTTCCCTTTTTTCAGTTTGAACCATGGAAAACTTAAATCGAGTGGTGATTCAGGTTGTTCTCAACGGAGGAAACTACTTGATGTGTTCTAGAACCACAAGACCAACCCTTTGTGGCCACGAGCTTTGGAGCCATGCTAAGACATCTCAAGTTGCAAAGGAAACTATGCAAGAAGATGGAAAAAAACTATCAAAGAAAAGGAAGAAGAGGTCAAGCTTGCCAAGGAAACCAAATGGTTCCAAGAAGACCAAACAATCCTTGCTATTCTCCAAAACTCTCTTAAAGCGCCAATACATGAATTCTACTTCTACTGTGAAACCACAAGGATTTGTGGGAGCACTAAAAAATGTGCTTGTAAATGTCTCAAATCTAACTCGCGTGTTTGAGGTAAAGAAGGATATCAACGACTTAGGCCAAGAAGACATGGATTTCACCAAGCATATTGGAATGTACAGGTTTCTATGGGCCGAACTTGGGAGTGTTCTTCTTGTCACTCTTTGATTATTCTCTTTGATATTCCGCATATTCTAAAATGGTATCATAGCATTTTCCTAATTATTCTAGTTTCATCAATCTAATCTTCATTTTCTCAATCCGTTTCTTCCTCTATGTTTTTTTAATCCTCTCTCTTTCGCGTTTTTCAGTTTGAACCATGGAAAACTCAAATCCAGTGGTGATTCAGGTTGTTCTCAACGGAGGAAACTACTTGATGTGTTATAGAACCACAAGACCAACCCTTTGTGGCCACAAGCTTTGGAGCCATGCTAAGACATCTCAAGCTGCAAAGGAAACTATGAAAGAAGATGGAAAAAAACTATCAAGGAAACGGAAGAAGAGGTCATGCTTGCCAAGGAAACCAAATGGTTCCAAGAAGACCAAACAGTCCTTGCCATTCTCCAAAACTCTCTTAAAGCGCCAATACATGAATTCTACTTCTGCAGTGAAACCACAAGGTTTGTGGGAGACACTAAAAATGTGTTTGTAAATGGCTCCAATCTAACTCGCGTGTATGAGGTAAAGAAGGCTATATACGACTTAAGCCAAGAAGACATGGATTTCACCAAGCATATTGGAATGTATAGGTTTCTATGGGCCGAACTTGGGAGTGTTCTTCTTGTCACTATTTGATTATTCTCTTTGATATTCCGCATATTCTAAAATGGTATCATAGCATTTTCCTAATTATTCTAGTTTCATCAATCTAATCTTCATTTTCTCAATCCGTTTCTTCTTCTATGTTTTTTTAATCCTCTCTCTTTCGCTTTTTTCAGTTTGAACCATGGAAAACTCAAATCCAGTGGTGATTCAGGTTGTTCTCAACGGAGGAAACTACTTGATGTGTTCTAGAACCACAAGACCAACCCTTTGTGGCCACGAGCTTTGGAGCCATGCTAAGACATCTCAAGTTGCAAAGGAAACTATGCAAGAAGATGGAAAAAAACTATCAAAGAAAAGGAAGAAGAGGTCAAGCTTGCCAAGGAAACCAAATGGTTCCAAGAAGACCAAACAATCCTTGCTATTCTCCAAAACTCTCTTAAAGCGCCAATACATGAATTCTACTTCTACTGTGAAACTACAAGGATTTGTGGGAGACACTAAAAAATGTGTTTGTAAATGTCTCAAATCTAACTCGCGTGTTTGAGGTAAAGAAGGATATCAACGACTTAGGCCAAGAAGACATGGATTTCACCAAGCATATTGGAATGTATAGGTTTCTATGGGCCGAACTTGGGAGTGTTCTTCTTGTCACTATTTGATTATTCTCTTTGATATTCCGCATATTCTAACATGGTATCATAGCATTTTTCCTAATTATTCTAGTTTCATCTATCTAATCTTCATTTTCTCAATCCGTTTCTTCTTCTTTGTTTTTTTAATCCTCTCTCTTTCCCTTTTTTCAGTTTGAACCATGGAAAACTCAAATCCAGTGGTGATTCAGGTTGTTCTCAAAGGAGGAAACTACTTGATGTTTTCTAGAACCACAAGACCAACCCTTTGTGGCCACGAGCTTTGGAGCCATGCTAAGACATCTCAAGCTGCAAAGGAAACTATGAAAGAAGATGGAAAAAAACTATCAAAGAAAAGGAAGAAGAGGTCAAGCTTGCCAAGGAAACCAAATGGTTCCAAGAAGACCAAACAATCCTTGCTATTCTCCAAAACTCTCTTAAAGCGCCAATACATGAATTCTACTTCTACTGTGAAACCACAAGGATTTGTTGGAGACACTAAAAAATGTGTTTGTAAATGTCTCAAATCTAACTCGCGTGTTTAAGGTAAAGAAGGATATCAACGACTTAGGCCAAGAAGACATGGATTTCACCAAGCATATTGGAATGTATAGGTTTCGATGGGCCGAACTTGGGAGTGTTCTTCTTGTCACTATTTAATTATTCTCTTTGATATTCCGCATATTCTAAAATGGTATCATAGCATTTTCCTAATTATTCTAGTTTCATCAATCTAATCTTCATTTTCTCAATCCGTTTCTTCTTCTATGTTTTTTTAATCCTCTCTCTTTCGCTTTTTTCAGTTTGAACCATGGAAAACTCAAATCCAGTGGTGATTCAGGTTGTTCTCAACGGAGGAAACTACTTGATGTGTTATAGAACCACAAGACCAACCCTTTGTGGCCACGAGCTTTGGAGCCATGCTAAGACATCTCAAGCTGCAAAGGAAACTATGAAAGAAGATGGAAAAAAACTATCAAAGAAAAGGAAGAAGAGGTCATGCTTGCCAAGGAAACCAAATGGTTCCAAGAAGACCAAACAGTCCTTGCCATTCTCCAAAACTCTCTTAAAGCGCCAATACATGAATTCTACTTCTGCTGTGAAACCACAAGGTTTGTGGGAGACACTAAAAATGTGTTTGTAAATGTCTCAAATCTAACTCGCGTGTTTGAGGTAAAGAAGGATATCAACGACTTAGGCCAAGAAGACATGGATTTCACCAAGCATATTGGAATGTATAGGTTTCTATGGGCCGAACTTGGGAGTGTTCTTCTTGTCACTATTTGATTATTCTCTTTGATATTCCGCATATTCTAAAATGGTATCATAGCATTTTCCTAATTATTCTAGTTTCATCAATCTAATCTTCATTTTCTCAATCCGTTTCTTCTTCTATGTTTTTTTAATCCTCTCTCTTTCGCTTTTTTCAGTTTGAACCATGGAAAACTCAAATCCAGTGGTGATTGAGGTTGTTCTCAACGGAGGAAACTACTTGATGTGTTCTAGAACAACAAGACCAACCCTTTGTGGCCACGAGCTTTGGAGCCATGCTAAGACATCTCAAGCTGCAAAGGAAACTATGAAAGAAGATGGAAAAAAACTATCAAAGAAAAGGAAGAAGAGGTCAAGCTTGCCAAGGAAACCAAATGGTTCCAAGAAGACCAAACAGTCCTTGCCATTCTCCAAAACTCTCTTAAAGCGCCAATACATGAATTCTACTTCTACTGTGAAACCACAAGGATTTGTGGGAGACACTAAAAAATGTGTTTGTAAATGTCTCAAATCTAACTAGCGTGTTTGAGGTAAAGAAGGATATCAACGACTTAGGCCAAGAAGACATGGATTTCACCAAGCATATTGGAATGTATAGGTTTCGATGGGCCGAACTTGGGAGTGTTCTTCTTGTCACTATTTGATTATTCTCTTTGATATTCCGCATATTCTAAAATGGTATCATAGCATTTTCCTAATTATTCTAGTTTCATCAATCTAATCTTCATTTTCTCAATCCGTTTCTTCTTCTATGTTTTTTTAATCCTCTCTCTTTCGCTTTTTTCAGTTTGAACCATGGAAAACTCAAATCCAGTGGTGATTCAGGTTGTTCTCAACGGAGGAAACTACTTGATGTGTTATAGAACCACAAGACCAACCCTTTGTGGCCACGAGCTTTAAAGCCATGCTAAGACATCTCAAGTTGCAAAGGAAACTATGCAAGAAGATGGAAAAAAACTATCAAAGAAAAGGAAGAAGAGGTCAAGCTTGCCAAGGAAACCAAATGGTTCCAAGAAGACCAAACAATCCTTGCTATTCTCCAAAACTCTCTTAAAGCGCCAATACATGAATTCTACTTCTACTGTGAAACCACAAGGATTTGTGGGAGACACTAAAAAATGTGTTTGTAAATGTCTCAAATCTAACTCGCGTGTTTGAGGTAAAGAAGGATATCAACGACTTAGGCCAAGAAGACATGGATTTCACCAAGCATATTGGAATGTATAGGTTTCTATGGGCCGAACTTGGGCGTGTTCTTCTTGTCACTATTTGATTATTCTCTTTGATATTCCGCATATTCTAAAATGGTATCATAGCATTTTCCTAATTATTCTAGTTTCATCAATCTAATCTTCATTTTCTCAATCCGTTTCTTCTTCTATGTTTTTGTAATCCTCTCTCTTTCGCTTTTTTCAGTTTGAACCATGGAAAACTCAAATCCAGTGGTGATTCAGGTTGTTCTCAACGGAGGAAACTACTTGATGTGTTCTAGAACCACAAGACCAACCCTTTGTGGCCACGAGCTTTGGAGCCATGCTAAGACATCTCAAGCTGCAAAGGAAACTATGAAAGAAGATGGAAAAAACTATCAAAGAAACGGAAGAAGAGGTCATGCTTGCCAAGGAAACCAAATGGTTCCAAGAAGACCAAACAGTCCTTGCCATTCTCCAAAACTCTCTTAAAGCGCCAATACATGAATTCTACTTCTGCTGTGAAACCACAAGGTTTGTGGGAGACACTAAAAATGTGTTTGTAAATGGCTCCAATCTAACTCGCGTGTTTGAAGTAAAGAAGGCTATATACGACTTAGGCCAAGAAGACATGGATTTCACCAAGCATATTGGAATGTATAGGTTTCTATGGGCCGAACTTGGGCGTGTTCTTCTTGTCACTATTTGATTATTCTCTTTGATATTCCGCATATTCTAAAATGGTATCATAGCATTTTCCTAATTATTCTAGTTTCATCAATCTAATCTTCATTTTCTTAATCCGTTTCTTCTTCTATGTTTTTGTAATCCTCTCTCTTTCGCTTTTTTCAGTTTGAACCATGGAAAACTCAAATCCAGTGGTGATTCAGGTTGTTCTCAACGGAGGAAACTACTTGATGTGTTCTAGAACCACAAGACCAACCCTTTGTGGCCACGAGCTTTGGAGCCATGCTAAGACATCTCAAGCTGCAAAGGAAATTATGAAAGAAGATGGAAAAAACTATCAAAGAAACGGAAGAAGAGGTCATGCTTGCCAAGGAAACCAAATGGTTCCAAGAAGACCAAACAGTCCTTGCCATTCTCCAAAACTCTCTTAAAGCGCCAATACATGAATTCTACTTCTGCTGTGAAACCACAAGGTTTGTGGGAGACACTAAAAATGTGTTTGTAAATGGCTCCAATCTAACTCGCGTGTTTGAGGTAAAGAAGGCTATATATGACTTAAGCCAAGAAGACATGGATTTCACCAAGCATATTGGAATGTATAGGTTTCTATGGGCCGAACTTGGGAGTGGTCTTCTTGTCACTATTTGATTATTCTCTTTGATATTCCGCATATTCTAAAATGGTATTATAGCATTTTCCTAATTATTCTAGTTTCATCAATCTAATCTTCATTTTCTCAATCCGTTTCTTTTTCTATATTTTTTTAATCCTCTCTCTTTCGCTTTTTTCAGTTTGAACCATGGAAAACTCAAATCCAGTGGTGATTCAGGTTGTTCTCAACGGAGGAAACTACTTGATGTGTTCTAGAACCACAAGACCAACCCTTTGTGGCCACGAGCTTTGGAGCCATGCTAAGACATCTCAAGTTGCAAAGGAAACTATGCAAGAAGATGGAAAAAAACTATCAAAGAAAAGGAAGAAGAGGTCAAGCTTGCCAAGGAAACCAAATGGTTCCAAGAAGACCAAACAATCCTTGCTATTCTCCAAAACTCTCTTAAAGCGCCAATACATGAATTCTACTTCTACTGTGAAACCACAAGGATTTGTGGGAGACACTAAAAAATGTGTTTGTAAATGTCTCAAATCTAACTCGCGTGTTTGAGGTAAAGAAGGATATCAACGACTTAGGCCAAGAAGACATGGATTTCACCAAGCATATTGGAATGTATAGGTTTCTATGGGCCGAACTTGGGAGTGTTCTTCTTGTCACTATTTGATTATTCTCTTTGATATTCCGCATATTCTAAAATGGTATCATAGCATTTTCCTAATTATTCTAGTTTCATCAATCTAATCTTCATTTTCTCAATCCGTTTCTTCTTCTATGTTTTTTTAATCCTCTCTCTTTCGCTTTTTTCAGTTTGAACCATGGAAAACTCAAATCCAGTGGTGATTGAGGTTGTTCTCAACGGAGGAAACTACTTGATGTGTTCTAGAACAACAAGACCAACCCTTTGTGGCCACGAGCTTTGGAGCCATGCTAAGACATCTCAAGCTGCAAAGGAAACTATGAAAGAAGATGGAAAAAAACTATCAAAGAAAAGGAAGAAGAGGTCAAGCTTGCCAAGGAAACCAAATGGTTCCAAGAAGACCAAACAGTCCTTGCCATTCTCCAAAACTCTCTTAAAGCGCCAATACATGAATTCTACTTCTACTGTGAAACCACAAGGATTTGTGGGAGACACTAAAAAATGTGTTTGTAAATGTCTCAAATCTAACTAGCGTGTTTGAGGTAAAGAAGGATATCAACGACTTAGGCCAAGAAGACATGGATTTCACCAAGCATATTGGAATGTATAGGTTTCTATGGGCCGAACTTGGGAGTGTTCTTCTTGTCACTATTTGATTATTCTCTTTGATATTCCGCATATTCTAAAATGGTATCATAGCATTTTCCTAATTATTCTAGTTTCATCAATCTAATCTTCATTTTCTCAATCCGTTTCTTCTTCTATGTTTTTTTAATCCTCTCTCTTTCGCTTTTTTCAGTTTGAACCACGGAAAACTCAAATCCAGTGGTGATTCAGGTTGTTCTCAACGGAGGAAACTACTTGATGTGTTATAGAACCACAAGACCAACCCTTTGTGGCCACGAGCTTTGGAGCCATGCTAAGACATCTCAAGCAGCAAAGGAAACTATGAAAGAAGATGGAAAAAACTTTCAAAGAAACGGAAGAAGAGGTCATGCTTGCCAAGGAAACCAAATGGTTCCAAGAAGACCAAACAGTCCTTGCCATTCTCCAAAACTCTCTTAAAGCGCCAATACATGAATTCTACTTCTGCTGTTAAACCACAAGGTTTGTGGGAGACACAAAAAATGTGTTTGTAAATGGCTCCAATCTAACTCGCGTGTTTGAGGTAAAAAAGGCTATATACGACTTAAGCCAAGAAGACATGGATTTCACCAAGCATATTGGAATGTATAGGTTTTTATGGGCCGAACTTGGGAGTGTTCTTCTTGTCACTATTTGATTATTCTCTTTGATATTCCGCATATTCTAAAATGGTATCATAGCATTTTCCTAATTATTCTAGTTTCATCAATCTAATCTTCATTTTCTCAATCCGTTTCTTCTTCTATGTTTTTTTAATCCTCTCTCTTTCGCTTTTTTCAGTTTGAACCATGGAAAACTCAAATCCAGTGGTGATTCAGGTTGTTCTCAACGGAGGAAACTACTTGATGTGTTATAGAACCACAAGACCAACCCTTTGTGGCCACGAGCTTTGGAGCCATGCTAAGACATCTCAAGTTGCAAAGGAAACTATGCAAGAAGATGGAAAAAAACTATCAAAGAAAAGGAAGAAGAGGTCAAGCTTGCCAAGGAAACCAAATGGTTCCAAGAAGACCAAACAATCCTTGCTATTCTCCAAAACTCTCTTAAAGCGCCAATACATGAATTCTACTTCTACTGTGAAACTACAAGGATTTGTGGGAGACACTAAAAAATGTGTTTGTAAATGTCTCAAATCTAACTCGCGTGTTTGAGGTAAAGAAGGATATCAACGACTTAGGCCAAGAAGACATGGATTTCACCAAGCATATTGGAATGTATAGGTTTCTATGCGCCGAACTTGGGAGTGTTCTTCTTGTCACTATTTGATTATTCTCTTTGATATTCCGCATATTCTAAAATGGTATCATAGCATTTTCCTAATTATTCTAGTTTCATCAATCTAATCTTCATTTTCTCAATCCGTTTCTTCTTCTATGTTTTTTTAATCCTCTCTCTTTCGCTTTTTTCAGTTTGAACCATGGAAAACTCAAATCCAGTGGTGATTCAGGTTGTTCTCAACGGAGGAAACTACTTGATGTGTTCTAGAACCACAAGACCAACCCTTTGTGGCCACGAGCTTTGGAGCCATGCTAAGACATCTCAAGTTGCAAAGGAAACTATGCAAGAAGATGGAAAAAAACTATCAAAGAAAAGGAAGAAGAGGTCAAGCTTGCCAAGGAAACCAAATGGTTCCAAGAAGACCAAACAATCCTTGCTATTCTCCAAAACTCTCTTAAAGCGCCAATACATGAATTCTACTTCTACTATGAAACCACAAGGATTTGTGGGAGACACTAAAAAATGTGTTTGTAAATGTCTCAAATCTAACTCGCGTGTTTGAGGTAAAGAAGGATATCAACGACTTAGGCCAAGAAGACATGGATTTCACCAAGCATATTGGAATGTATAGGTTTCTATGGGCCGAACTTGGGCGTGTTCTTCTTGTCACTATTTGATTATTCTCTTTGATATTCCGCATATTCTAAAATGGTATCATAGCATTTTCCTAATTATTCTAGTTTCATCAATCTAATCTTCATTTTCTCAATCCGTTTCTTCTTCTATGTTTTTGTAATCCTCTCTCTTTCGCTTTTTTCAGTTTGAACCATGGAAAACTCAAATCCAGTGGTGATTCAGGTTGTTCTCAACGGAGGAAACTACTTGATGTGTTCTAGAACCACAAGACCAACCCTTTGTGGCCACGAGCTTTGGAGCCATGCTAAGACATCTCAAGTTGCAAAGGAAACTATGAAAGAAGATGGAAAAAACTATCAAAGAAACGGAAGAAGAGGTCATGCTTGCCAAGGAAACCAAATGGTTCCAAGAAGACCAAACAATCCTTGCCATTCTCCAAAACTCTCTTAAAGCGCCAATACATGAATTCTACTTCTGCTGTGAAACCACAAGGTTTGTGGGAGACACTAAATATGTGTTTGTAAATGGCTCCAATCTAACTCGCGTGTTTGAGGTAAAGAAGGCTATATACGACTTAAGCCAAGAAGACATGGATTTCACCAAGCATATTGGAATGTATAGGTTTCTATGGGCCGAACTTGGGAGTGGTCTTCTTGTCACTATTTGATTATTCTCTTTGATATTCCGCATATTCTAAAATGGTATTATAGCATTTTCCTAATTATTCTAGTTTCATCAATCTAATCTTCATTTTCTCAATCCGTTTCTTCTTCTATGTTTTTTTAATCCTCTCTCTTTCGCTTTTTTCAGTTTGAACCATGGAAAACTCAAATCCAGTGGTGATTCAGGTTGTTCTCAACGGAGGAAACTACTTGATGTGTTCTAGAACCACAAGACCAACCCTTTGTGGCCACGAGCTTTGGAGCCATGCTAAGACATCTCAAGTTGCAAAGGAAACTATGCAAGAAGATGGAAAAAAACTATCAAAGAAAAGGAAGAAGAGGTCAGGCTTGCCAAGGAAACCAAATGGTTCCAAGAAGACGAAACAATCCTTGCTATTCTCCAAAACTCTCTTAAAGCGCCAATACATGAATTCTACTTCTACTGTGAAACCACAAGGATTTGTGGTAGACACTAAAAAATGTGTTTGTAAATGTCTCAAATCTAACTCGCGTGTTTGAGGTAAAGAAGGATATCAACGACTTAGGCCAAGAAGACATGGATTTCACCAAGCATATTGGAATGTATAGGTTTCGATGGGCCGAACTTGGGAGTGTTCTTCTTGTCACTATTTGATTATTCTCTTTGATATTCCGCATATTCTAAAATGGTATCATAGCATTTTCCTAATTATTCTAGTTTCATCAATCTAATCTTCATTTTCTCAATCCGTTTCTTCTTCTATGTTTTTTTAATCCTCTCTCTTTCGCTTTTTTCAGTTTGAACCATGGAAAACTCAAATCCAGTGGTGATTCAGGTTGTTCTCAACGGAGGAAACTACTTGATGTGTTATAGAACCACAAGACCAACCCTTTGTGGCCACGAGCTTTGGAGCCATGCTAAGACATCTCAAGCTGCAAAGGAAACTATGAAAGAAGATGGAAAAAAACTATCAAAGAAACGGAAGAAGAGGTCATGCTTGCCAAGGAAACCAAATGGTTCCAAGAAGACCAAACAGTCCTTGCCATTCTCCAAAACTCTCTTAAAGCGCCAATACATGAATTCTACTTCTGCTGTGAAACCACAAGGTTTGTGGGAGACACTAAAAATGTGTTTGTAAATGGCTCCAATCTAACTCGCGTGTTTGAGGTAAAGAAGGCTATATACGACTTAAGCCAAGAAGACATGGATTTCACCAAGCATATTGGAATGTATAGGTTTCTATGGGCCGAACTTGGGAGTGTTCTTCTTGTCACTATTTGATTATTCTCTTTGATATTCCGCATATTCTAAAATGGTATCATAGCATTTTCCTAATTATTCTAGTTTCATCAATCTAATCTTCATTTTCTCAATCCGTTTCTTCTTCTATGTTTTTTTAATCCTCTCTCTTTCGCTTTTTTCAGTTTGAACCATGGAAAACTCAAATCCAGTGGTGATTCAGGTTGTTCTCAACGGAGGAAACTACTTGATGTGTTCTAGAACCACAAGACCAACCCTTTGTGGCCACGAGCTTTGGAGCCATGCTAAGACATCTCAAGTTGCAAAGGAAACTATGCATGAAGATGGAAAAAAACTATCAAAGAAAAGGAAGAAGAGGTCAAGCTTGCCAAGGAAACCAAATGGTTCCAAGAAGACCAAACAATCCTTGCTATTCTCCAAAACTCTCTTAAAGCGCCAATACATGAATTCTACTTCTACTGTGAAACTACAAGGATTTGTGGGAGACACTAAAAAATGTGTTTGTAAATGTCTCAAATCTAACTCGCGTGTTTGAGGTAAAGAAGGATATCAACGACTTAGGCCAAGAAGACATGGATTTCACCAAGCATATTGGAATGTATAGGTTTCTATGCGCCGAACTTGGGAGTGTTCTTCTTGTCACTATTTGATTATTCTCTTTGATATTCCGCATATTCTAAAATGGTATCATAGCATTTTCCTAATTATTCTAGTTTCATCAATCTAATCTTCATTTTCTCAATCCATTTCTTCTTCTATGTTTTTTTAATCCTCTCTCTTTCGCTTTTTTCAGTTTGAACCATGGAAAACTCAAATCCAGTGGTGATTGAGGTTGTTCTCAACGGAGGAAACTACTTGATGTGTTCTAGAACCACAAGACCAACCCTTTGTGGCCACGAGCTTTGGAGCCATGCTAAGACATCTCAAGTTGCAAAGGAAACTATGCAAGAAGATGGAAAAAAACTATCAAAGAAAAGGAAGAAGAGGTCAAGCTTGCCAAGGAAACCAAATGGTTCCAAGAAGACCAAACAATCCTTGCTATTCTCCAAAACTCTCTTAAAGCGCCAATACATGAATTCTACTTCTACTGTGAAACCACAAGGATTTGTGGGAGACACTAAAAAATGTGTTTGTAAATGTCTCAAATCTAACTCGCGTGTTTGAGGTAAAGAAGGATATCAACGACTTAGGCCAAGAAGACATGGATTTCACCAAGCATATTGGAATGTATAGGTTTCTATGGGCCGAACTTGGGCGTGTTCTTCTTGTCACTATTTGATTATTCTCTTTGATATTCCGCATATTCTAAAATGGTATCATACCATTTTCCTAATTATTCTAGTTTCATCAATCTAATCTTCATTTTCTCAATCCGTTTCTTCTTCTATGTTTTTGTAATCCTCTCTCTTCCGCTTTTTTCAGTTTGAACCATGGAAAACTCAAATCCAGTGGTGATTCAGGTTGTTCTCAACGGAGGAAACTACTTGATCTGTTCTAGAACCACAAGACCAACCCTTTGTGGCCACGAGCTTTGGAGCCATGCTAAGACATCTCAAGTTGCAAAGGAAACTATGCAAGAAGATGGAAAAAAACTATCAAAGAAAAGGAAGAAGAGGTCAAGCTTGCCAAGGAAACCAAATGGTTCCAAGAAGACCAAACAATCCTTGCTATTCTCCAAAACTCTCTTAAAGCGCCAATACATGAATTCTACTTCTACTGTGAAACTACAAGGATTTGTGGGAGACACTAAAAAATGTGTTTGTAAATGTCTCAAATCTAACTCGCGTGATTGAGGTAAAGAAGGATATCAACGACTTAGGCCAAGAAGACATGGATTTCACCAAGCATATTGGAATGTATAGGTTTCTATGGGCCGAACTTGGGAGTGTTCTTCTTGTCACTATTTGATTATTCTCTTTGATATTCCGCATATTCTAACATGGTATCATAGCATTTTTCCTAATTATTCTAGTTTCATCAATCTAATCTTCATTTTCTCAATCCGTGTCTTCTTCTATGTTTTTTTAATTTTTCTCTCTTTCCCTTTTTTCAGTTCGAACCATGGAAAACTCAAATCCAGTGGTGATTCAGGTTGTTCTCAAAGGAGGAAACTACTTGATGTGTTATAGAACCACAAGAACAACCCTTTGTGGCCACGAGCTTTGGAGCCATGCTAAGACATCTCAAGTTGCAAAGGAAACTATGCAAGAAGATGGAAAAAAACTATCAAAGAAAAGGAAGAAGAGGTCAAGCTTGCCAAGGAAACCAAATGGTTCCAAGAAGACCAAACAATCCTTGCTATTCTCCAAAACTCTCTTAAAGCGCCAATACATGAATTCTACTTCTACTGTGAAACCACAAGGATTTGTGGGAGACACTAAAAAATGTGTTTGTAAATGTCTCAAATCTAACTCGCGTGTTTGAGGTAAAGAAGGATATCAACGACTTAGGCCAAGAAGACATGGATTTCACCAAGCATATTGGAATGTATAGGTTTCTATGGGCCGAACTTGGGAGTGTTCTTCTTGTCACTATTTGATTATTCTCTTTGATATTCCGCATATTCTAACATGGTATCATAGCATTTTTCCTAATTATTCTAGTTTCATCTATCTAATCTTCATTTTCTCAATCCGTTTCTTCTTCTTTGTTTTTTTAATCCTCTCTTTTTCCCTTTTTTCAGTTTGAACCATGGAAAACTCAAATCCAGTGGTGATTCAGGTTGTTCTCAAAGGAGGAAACTACTTGATGTGTTCTAGAACCACAAGAACAACCCTTTGTGGCCACGAGCTTTGGAGCCATGCTAAGACATCTCAAGTTGCAAAGGAAACTATGCAAAATGATGGAAAAAAACTATCAAAGAAAAGGAAGAAGAGGTCAAGCTTGCCAAGGAAACCAAATGGTTCCAAGAAGACCAAACAATCCTTGTTATTCTCCAAAACTCTCTTAAAGCGCCAATACATGAATTCTACTTCTACTGTGAAACCACAAGGATTTGTGGGAGACACTAAAAAATGTGTTTGTAAATGTCTCAAATCTAACTCGCGTGTTTGAGGTAAAGAAGGATATCAACGACTTAGGCCAAGAAGACATGGATTTCACCAAGCATATTGGAATGTATAGGTTTCTATGCGCCGAACTTGGGAGTATTCTTCTTGTCACTATTTGATTATTCTCTTTGATATTCCGCATATTCTAACATGGTATCATAGCATTTTTCCTAATTATTCTAGTTTCATCTATCTAATCTTCATTTTCTCAATCCGTTTCTTCTTCTTTGTTTTTTTAATCCTCTCTCTTTCCCTTTTTTCAGTTTGAACCATGGAAAACTCAAATCCAGTGGTGATTCAGGTTGTTCTCAACGGAGGAAACTACTTGATGTGTTCAAGAACCACAATACCAACCCTTTGTGGCCACGAGCTTTGGAGCCATGCTAAGACATCTCAAGCTGCAAAGGAAACTATGAAAGAAGATGGAAAAAAACTATCAAAGAAACGGAAGAAGAGGTCATGCTTGCCAAGGAAACAAAATGGTTCCAAGAAGACCAAACAGTCCTTGCCATTCTCCAAAACTCTCTTAAAGCGCCAATACATGAATTCTACTTCTGCTGTGAAACCACAAGGTTTGTGGGAGACACTAAAAATGTGTTTGTAAATGGCTCCAATCAAACTCGCGTGTTTGAGGTAAAGAAGGCTATATACGACTTAGGCCAAAAAGACATGGATTTCACCAAGCATATTGGAATGTATAGGTTTCTATGGGCCGAACTTGGGAGTGTTCTTCTTGTCACTATTTGATTATTCTCTTTGATATTCCGCATATTCTAACATGGTATCATAGCATTTTTCCTAATTATTCTAGTTTCATCAATCTAATCTTCATTTTCTCAATCCGTGTCTTCTTCTATGTTTTTTTAATTTTTCTCTCTTTCCCTTTTTTCAGTTCGAACCATGGAAAACTCAAATCCAGTGGTGATTCAGGTTGTTCTCAAAGGAGGAAACTACTTGATGTGTTATAGAACCACAAGAACAACCCTTTGTGGCCACGAGCTTTGGAGCCATGCTAAGACATCTCAAGTTGCAAAGGAAACTATGCAAGAAGATGGAAAAAAACTATCAAAGAAACGGAAGAAGAGGTCAAGCTTGCCAAGGAAACCAAATGGTTCCAAGAAGACCAAACAATCCTTGCTATTCTCCAAAACTCTCTTAAAGCGCCAATACATGAATTCTACTTCTACTGTGAAACCACAAGGATTTGTGGGAGACACTAAAAAATGTGTTTGTAAATGTCTCAAATCTAACTCGCGTGTTTGAGGTAAAGAAGGATATCAACGACTTAGGCCAAGAAGACATGGATTTCACCAAGCATATTGGAATGTATAGGTTTCTATGGGCCGAACTTGGGAGTGTTCTTGTTGTCACTATTTGATTATTCTCTTTGATATTCCGCATATTCTAACATGGTATCATAACATTTTTCCTAATTATTCTAGTTTCATCTATCTAATCTTCATTTTCTCAATCCGTTTCTTCTTCTTTGTTTTTTTAATCCTCTCTTTTTCCCTTTTTTCAGTTTGAACCATGTAAAACTCAAATCCAGTGGTGATTCAGGTTGTTCTCAAAGGAGGAAACTACTTGATGTGTTCTAGAACCACAAGAACAACCCTTTGTGGCCACAAGCTTTGGAGACATGCTAAGACATCTAAAGCTGCAAAGGAAACTATGCAAGAAGATGGAAAAAAACTATCAAAGAAAAGGAAGAAGAGGTCAAGCTTGCCAAGGAAACCAAATGGTTCCAAGAAGACCAAACAATCCTTGCCATTCTCCAAAACTCTATTAAAGCGCCAATACATGAATTCTACTTCTACTGTGAAACCACAAGGATTTGTGGGAGACACTAAAAAATGTGTTTGTAAATGTCTCAAATCTAACTCGCGTGTTTGAGGTAAAGAAGGCTATCAACGACTTAAGCCAAGAAGACATCGATTTCACCAAGCATATTGGAATGTATAGGTTTCTATGGGCTAAACTTGGGAGTGTTCTTCTTGTCACTATTTGATTATTCTCTTTGATATTCCGCATATTCTAACATGGTATCATAGCATTTTTCCTAATTATTCTAGTTTCATCTATCTAATCTTCATTTTCTCAATCCGTTTCTTCTTCTTTGTTTTTTTAATCCTCTCTCTTTCCCTTTTTTCAGTTTGAACCATGGAAAACTCAAATCCAGTGGTGATTCAGGTTGTTCTCAACGGAGGAAACTACTTGATGTGTTCAAGAACCACAATACCAACCCTTTGTGGCCACGAGCTTTGGAGCCATGCTAAGACATCTCAAGCTGCAAAGGAAACTATGAAAGAAGATGGAAAAAAACTATCAAAGAAGAGGAAGAAGAGGTCAAGCTTGCCAAGGAAACCAAATGGTTCTAAGAAGACCAAACAGTCCTTGCCATTCTCCAAAACTCTCTTAAAGCGCCAATACATGAATTCTACTTCTGTTGTGAAACCACAAGGATTAGTGGGAGACACTAAAAAATGTGTTTGTAAATGTCTCAAATCTAAATCGCGTGTTTGAGGTAAAGAAGGCTATCAACGACTTAAGCCAAGAAGACATTGATTTCACCAAGCACATTGGAATGTATAGGTTTCTATGGGCCGAACTTGGGAGTGTTCTTCTTGTCACTATTTGATTATTCTCTTTGATATTCCGCATATTCTAACATGGTATCATAGCATTTTTCCTAATTATTCTAGTTTTATATATCTAATCTTCATTTTCTCAATCCGTTTCATCTACTATGTTTTTTTAATCCTCTCTCTTTCCCTTTTTTCTGTTTGAACCATGGAAAACTCAAATCCAGTGGTGATTTAGGTTGTTCTCAAAGGAGGAAACTACTTGATGTGTTCTAGAACCACAAGACCAACCCTTTGTGGCCACGAGCTTTGGAGCCATACTAAGACATCTTAAGCTGCAAAGGAAACTATGAAAGAAGATGGAAAAAACTATCAAAGAAAAGGAAGAAAAGGTCAAGCTTGCCAAGGAAACCAAATGGTTCCAAGAAGACCAAACAGTCCTTGCCATTCTCCAAAACTCTCTTAAAGCGCCAATACATGAATTCTACTTCTGCTATGAAACCAAAAGGATTTGTGGGAGACACTAAAAAATGTGTTTGTAAAAGTCTCAAGTCTAACTCGCGTGTTTGAGGTAAAGAAGGCTATCAACGACTTAAGCCAAGAAGACATCGATTTCACCAAGCACATTGGAATGTATAGGTTTCTATGGGCCGAACTTGGGAGTGTTCTTCTTGTCACTATTTGATTATTCTCTTTGATATTCCGCATATTCTAACATGGTATCATAGCATTTTTCCTAATTATTCTAGTTTTATATATCTAATCTTCATTTTCTCAATCCGTTTCATCTACTATGTTTTTTTAATCCTCTCTCTTTCCCTTTTTTCAGGTTGAACCATGGAAAACTCAAATCCAGTGGTGATTCAGGTTGTTCTCAAAGGAGGAAACTACTTGATGTGTTCTAGAACCACAAGACCAACCCTTTGTGGCCACGAGCTTTGGAGCCATACTAAGACATCTTAAGCTGCAAAGGAAACTATGAAAGAAGATGGAAAAAAACTATCAAAGAAAAGGAAGAAGAAGTCAAGCTTGCCAAGGAAACCAAATGGTACCAAGAAGACCAAACAGTCCTTGCCATTCTCCAAAACTCTCTTAAAGCGCCAATACATGAATTCTACTTCTGCTGTGAAACCACAAGGATTTGTGGGAGACACTAAAAATGTGTTTGTAAATGTCTCAAATCTAACTCGCCTGTTTGAGGTAAAGAAGGCTATATACGACTTAAGCCAAGAAGAGATGGATTTCACCAAGCATATTGGAATGTATAGGTTTCTATGGGCCAAACTTGGGAGTGTTCTTCTTGTCACTATTTGATTATTCTCTTTGATATTCTGCATATTCTAACATGGTATCATAGCATTTTTCCTAATTATTCTAGTTTCATCAATCCAATCTTCATTTTCTCAATCCGTGTCTTCTTCTATGTTTTTTTAATTTTTCTCTCTTTCCCTTTTTTCAGTTTGAACCATGGAAAACTCAAATCCAGTGGTGATTCAGGTTGTTCTCAAAGGAGGAAACTACTTGATGTGTTATAGAACCACAAGACCAACCCTTTGTGGCCACGAGCTTTGGAGCCATACTAAGACATCTCAAGCTGCAAAGGAAACTATGAAAGAAGATGGAAAAAAACTATCAAAGAAAAGGAAGAAGAGGTCAAGCTTGCCAAGGAAACCAAATGGTTCCAAGAAGACCAAACAGTCCTTGCCATTCTCCAAAACTCTCTTAAAGCGCCAATACATGAATTCTACTTTTGCTATGAAACCACAAGGATTTTTGGGAGACACTAAAAAATGTGTTTGTAAATGTCTCAAATCTAACTCGCGTGTTTGAGGTAAAGAAGGATATCAACGACTTTGGCCAAGAAGACATGGATTTCACCAAGCATATTGGAATGTATAGGTTTCTATGGGCCGAACTTGGGAGTGTTCTTCTTGTCACT
The DNA here is from genome assembly GCA_963922655.1 of Cardamine chenopodiifolia. Classification (NCBI taxonomy): domain Eukaryota; kingdom Viridiplantae; phylum Streptophyta; class Magnoliopsida; order Brassicales; family Brassicaceae; genus Cardamine; species Cardamine chenopodiifolia. The sequence continues at coordinate 7,109,228 of OZ000479.1, forward strand.
ATTTGATTATTCTCTTTGATATTCCGCATATTCTAACATGGTATCATAGCATTTTTCCTAATTATTCTAGTTTCATCTATCTAATCTTCATTTTCTCAATCCGTTTCTTCTTCTTTGTTTTTTTAATCCTCTCTCTTTTCCTTTATTCAGTTTGAACCATGGAAAACTCAAATCCAGTGGTGATTCAGGTTGTTCTCAGAGGAGGAAACTACTTGATGTGTTCTAGAACCACAAGAACAACCCTTTGTGGCCACAAGCTTTGGAGACATGCTAAGACATCTAAAGCTGCAAAGGAAACTATGCAAGAAGATGGAAAAAAACTATCAAAGAAAAGGAAGAAGAGGTCAAGCTTGCCAAGGAAACCAAATGGTTCCAAGAAGACCAAACAATCCTTGCCATTCTCCAAAACTCTATTATAGCGCCAATACATGAATTCTACTTCTACTGTGAAACCACAAGGATTTGTGGGAGACACTAAAAAATGTGTTTGTAAATGTCTCAAATCTAACTCGCGTGTTTGAGGTAAAGAAGGCTATCAACGACTTAAGCCAAGAAGACATCGATTTCACCAAGCATATTGGAATGTATAGGTTTCTATGGGCTAAACTTGGGAGTGTTCTTCTTGTCACTATTTGATTATTCTCTTTGATATTCCGCATATTCTAACATGGTATCATAGCATTTTTCCTAATTATTCTAGTTTCATCTATCTAATCTTCATTTTCTCAATCCGTTTCTTCTTCTTTGTTTTTTTAATCCTCTCTCTTTCCCTTTTTTCAGTTTGAACCATGGAAAACTCAAATCCAGTGGTGATTCAGGTTGTTCTCAACGGAGGAAACTACTTGATGTGTTCAAGAACCACAATACCAACCCTTTGTGGCCACGAGCTTTGGAGCCATGCTAAGACATCTCAAGCTGCAAAGGAAACTATGAAAGAAGATGGAAAAAAACTATCAAAGAAGAGGAAGAAGAGGTCAAGCTTGCCAAGGAAACCAAATGGTTCTAAGAAGACCAAACAGTCCTTGCCATTCTCCAAAACTCTCTTAAAGCGCCAATACATGAATTCTACTTCTGTTGTGAAACCACAAGGATTAATGGGAGACACTAAAAAATGTGTTTGTAAATGTCTCAAATCTAAATCGCGTGTTTGAGGTAAAGAAGGCTATCAACGACTTAAGCCAAGAAGACATTGATTTCACCAAGCACATTGGAATGTATAGGTTTCTATGGGCCGAACTTGGGAGTGTTCTTCTTGTCACTATTTGATTATTCTCTTTGATATTCCGCATATTCTAACATGGTATCATAGCATTTTTCCTAATTATTCTAGTTTTATATATCTAATCTTCATTTTCTCAATCCGTTTCATCTACTATGTTTTTTTAATCCTCTCTCTTTCCCTTTTTTCTGTTTGAACCATGGAAAACTCAAATCCAGTGGTGATTTAGGTTGTTCTCAAAGGAGGAAACTACTTGATGTGTTCTAGAACCACAAGACCAACCCTTTGTGGCCACGAGCTTTGGAGCCATACTAAGACATCTTAAGCTGCAAAGGAAACTATGAAAGAAGATGGAAAAAACTATCAAAGAAAAGGAAGAAAAGGTCAAGCTTGCCAAGGAAACCAAATGGTTCCAAGAAGACCAAACAGTCCTTGCCATTCTCCAAAACTCTCTTAAAGCGCCAATACATGAATTCTACTTCTGCTATGAAACCACAAGGATTTGTGGGAGACACTAAAAAATGTGTTTGTAAAAGTCTCAAGTCTAACTCGCGTGTTTGAGGTAAAGAAGGCTATCAACGACTTAAGCCAAGAAGACATCGATTTCACCAAGCACATTGGAATGTATAGGTTTCTATGGGCCGAACTTGGGAGTGTTCTTCTTGTCACTATTTGATTATTCTCTTTGATATTCCGCATATTCTAACATGGTATCATAGCATTTTTCCTAATTATTCTAGTTTTATATATCTAATCTTCATTTTCTCAATCCGTTTCATCTACTATGTTTTTTTAATCCTCTCTCTTTCCCTTTTTTCAGGTTGAACCATGGAAAACTCAAATCCAGTGGTGATTCAGGTTGTTCTCAAAGGAGGAAACTACTTGATGTGTTCTAGAACCACAAGACCAACCCTTTGTGGCCACGAGCTTTGGAGCCATACTAAGACATCTTAAGCTGCAAAGGAAACTATGAAAGAAGATGGAAAAAAACTATCAAAGAAAAGGAAGAAGAAGTCAAGCTTGCCAAGGAAACCAAATGGTACCAAGAAGACCAAACAGTCCTTGCCATTCTCCAAAACTCTCTTAAAGCGCCAATACATGAATTCTACTTCTGCTATGAAACCACAAGGATTTGTGGGAGACACTAAAAAATGTGTTTGTAAATGTCTCAAGTCTAACTCGCGTGTTTGAGGTAAAGAAGGCTATCAACGACTTAAGCCAAGAAGACATCGATTTCACCAAGCACATTGGAATGTATAGGTTTCTATGGGCCGAACTTGGGAGTGTTCTTCTTGTCACTATTTGATTATTCTCTTTGATATTCCGCATATTCTAACATGGTATCATAGCATTTTTCCTAATTATTCTAGTTTTATATATCTAATCTTCATTTTCTCAATCCGTTTCTTCTTCTATGTTTTTTTAATCCTCTCTCTTTCCCTTTTTTCAGTTTGAACCATGGAAAACTCAAATCCAGTGGTGATTCAGGTTGTTCTCAAAGGAGGAAACTACTTGATGTGTTCTAGAACCACAAGACCAACCCTTTGTGGCCACGAGCTTTGGAGCCATACTAAGACATCTCAAGCTGCAAAGGAAACTATGAAAGAAGATGGAAAAAAACTATCAAAGAAAAAGAAGAAGAGGTCAAGCTTGCTAAGGAAACCAAATGGTTCCAAGAAGACCAAACAGTCCTTGCCATTCTCCAAAACTCTCTTAAAGCGCCAATACATGAATTCTACTTTTGCTATGAAACCACAAGGATTTTTGGGAGACACTAAAAAATGTGTTTGTAAATGTCTCAAATCTAACTCGCGTGTTTGAGGTAAAGAAGGATATCAACGACTTTGGCCAAGAAGACATGGATTTCACCAAGCATATTGGAATGTATAGGTTTCTATGGGCCGAACTTGGGAGTGTTCTTCTTGTCACTATTTGATTATTCTCTTTGATATTCCGCATATTCTAACATGGTATCATAGCATTTTTCCTAATTATTCTAGTTTCATCTATCTAATCTTCATTTTCTCAATCCGTTTCTTCTTCTTTGTTTTTTTAATCCTCTCTCTTTTCCTTTTTTCAGTTTGAACCATGGAAAACTCAAATCCAGTGGTGATTCAGGTTGTTCTCAGAGGAGGAAACTACTTGATGTGTTCTAGAACCACAAGAACAACCCTTTGTGGCCACAAGCTTTGGAGCCATGCTAAGACATCTCAAGCTGCAAAGGAAACTATGCAAGAAGATGGAAAAAAACTATCAAAGAAAAGGAAGAAGAGGCCAAGCTTGCCAAGGAAACCAAATGGTTCCAAGAAGACCAAACAATGCTTGCCATTCTCCAAAACTCTCTTAAAGCGCCAATACATGAATTCTACTTCTACTGTGAAACCACAAGGATTTGTGAGAGACACTAAAAAATGTGTTTGTAAATGTCTCAAGTCTAACTCGCGTGTTTGAGGTAAAGAAGGCTATAAACGGCTTAAGCCGAGAAGACATGGATTTCACCAAGCATATTGGAATGTATAGGTTTCTATGGGCCGAACTTGGGAGTGTTCTTCTTGTTACTATTTGATTATTCTCTTTGATATTCTGCATATTCTAACATGGTATCGTAGCATTTTTCCTAATTATTCTAGTTTCATCAATCTAATCTTCATTTTCTCAATCCGTGTCTTCTTCTATGTTTTTTTAATTTTTCTCTCTTTCCCTTTTTTCAGTTTGAAACATGGAAAACTCAAATCCAGTGGTGATTCAGGTTGTTCTCAAAGGAGGAAACTATGTGATGTGTTATAGAACCACAAGAACAACCCTTTGTGGCCACGAGCTTTGGAGCCATGCTAAGACATCTCAAGTTGCAAAGGAAACTATGCAAGAAGATGGAAAAAAACTATCAAAGAAAAGGAAGAAGAGGTCAAGCTTGCCAAGGAAACCAAATGGTTCCAAGAAGACCAAACAATCCTTGCTATTCTCCAAAACTCTCTTAAAGCGCCAATACATGAATTCTACTTCTACTGTGAAACCACAAGGATTTGTGGGAGACAGTAAAAAATGTGTTTGTAAATGTCTCAAATCTAACTCGCGTGTTTGAGGTAAAGAAGGCTATAAACGACTTAAGCCAAGAAGACATGGATTTCACCAAGCATATTGGAATGTATAAGTTTCTATGGGCCGAACTTGGGAGTGTTATTCTCGTCACTATTTGATTATTCTCTTTGATAATCCGCATATTCTAACATGGTATCATAGCATTTTTCCTAATTATTCTAGTTTCATCTATCTAATCTTCATTTGCTCCATCCGTTTCTTCTTCTTTGTTTTTTTAATCCTCTCTCTTTCCCTTTTTTCAGTTTGAACCATGGAAAACTCAAATCCAGTGGTGATTCAGGTTGTTCTCAACGGAGGAAACTACTTGATGTGTTCTAGAACCACAAGACCAACCCTTTGTGGCCACGAGCTTTGGAGCCATACTAAGACATCTTAAGCTGCAAAGGAAACTATGAAAGAAGATGGAAAAAAACTATCAAAGAAAAGGAAGAAGAGGTCAAGCTTGCCAAGGAAACCAAATGGTTCCAAGAAGACCAAACAGTCCTTGCCATTCTCCAAAACTCTCTTAAAGCGCCAATACATGAATTCTACTTTTGCTATGAAACCACAAGGATTTTTGGGAGACACTAAAAAATGTGTTTGTAAATGTCTCAAATCTAACTCGCGTGTTTGAGGTAAAGAAGGATATCAACGACTTTGGCAAAGAAGACATGGATTTCACCAAGCATATTGGAATGTATAGGTTTCTATGGGCCGAACTTGGGAGTGTTCTTCTTGTCACTATTTGATTATTCTCTTTGATATTCCGCATATTCTAACATGGTATCATAGCATTTTTCCTAATTATTCTAGTTTCATCTATCTAATCTTCATTTTCTCAATCCGTTTCTTCTTCTATGTTTTTTTAATCCTCTCTCTTTCGCTTTTTTCAGTTTGAACCATGGAAAACTCAAATCCTGTGGTGATTCAGGTTGTTCTCAATGGAGGAAACTACTTGATGTGTTCTAGAACCACAAGACCAACCCTTTGTGGCCACGAGCTTTAAAGCCATGCTAAGACATCTCAAGTTGCAAAGGAAACTATGCAAGAAGATGGAAAAAAACTACCAAAGAAAAGGAAGAAGAGGTCAAGCTTGCCAAGGAAACTAAATGGTTCCAAGAAGACCAAACAATCCTTGCTATTCTCCAAAACTCTCTTAAAGCGCCAATACATGAATTCTACTTCTACTGTGAAACTACAAGGATTTGTGGGAGACACTAAAAAATGTGTTTGTAAATGTCTCAAATCTAACTCGCGTGTTTGAGGTAAAGAAGGATATCAACGACTTAGGCCAAGAAGACATGGATTTCACCAAGCATATTGGAATGTATAGGTTTCTATGCGCCGAACTTGGGAGTGTTCTTCTTGTCACTATTTGATTATTCTCTTTGATATTCCGCATATTCTAAAATGGTATCATAGCATTTTCCTAATTATTCTAGTTTCATCAATCTAATCTTCATTTTCTCAATCCGTTTCTTCTTCTATGTTTTTTTAATCCTCTCTCTTTCGCTTTTTTCAGTTTGAACCATGGAAAACTCAAATCCAGTGGTGATTCAGGTTGTTCTCAATGGAGGAAACTACTTGATGTGTTCTAGAACCACAAGACCAACCCTTTGTGGCCACGAGCTTTGGAGCCATGCTAAGACATCTCAAGCTGCAAAGGAAACTATGAAAGAAGATGGAAAAAAACTATCAAAGAAAAGGAAGAAGAGGTCAAGCTTGCCAAGGAAACCAAATGGTTCCAAGAAGACCAAACAGTCCTTGCCATTCTCCAAAACTCTCTTAAAGCGCCAATACATGAATTCTACTTCTGCTATGAAACCACAAGCATTTGTGGGAGACACTAAAAAATGTGTTTGTAAATATCTCAAGTCTAACTCGCGTGTTTGAGGTAAAGAAGGCTATCAACGACTTAAGCCAAGAAGACATCGATTTCACCAAGCACATTGGAATGTATAGGTTTCTATGGGCCGAACTTGGGAGTGTTCTTCTTGTCACTATTTGATTATTCTCTTTGATATTCCGCATATTCTAACATGGTATCATAGCATTTTTCCTAATTATTCTAGTTTTATATATCTAATCTTCATTTTCTCAATCCGTTTCATCTACTATGTTTTTTTAATCCTCTCTCTTTCCCTTTTTCAGGTTGAACCATGGAAAACTCAAATCCAGTGGTGATTCAGGTTGTTCTCAAAGGAGGAAACTACTTGATGTGTTCTAGAACCACAAGACCAACCCTTTGTGGCCACGAGCTTTGGAGCCATACTAAGACATCTTAAGCTGCAAAGGAAACTATGAAAGAAGATGGAAAAAAACTATCAAAGAAAAGGAAGAAGAGGTCAAGCTTGCCAAGGAAACCAAATGGTACCAAGAAGAGCAAACAGTCCTTGCCATTCTCCAAAACTCTCTTAAAGCGCCAATACATGAATTCTACTTCTGCTATGAAACCACAAGGATTTGTGGGAGACACTAAAAAATGTGTTTGTAAATGTCTCAAGTCTAACTCGCGTGTTTGAGGTAAAGAAGGCTATCAACGACTTAAGCCAAGAAGACATCGATTTCACCAAGCACATTGGAATGTATAGGTTTCTATGGGCCGAACTTGGGAGTGTTCTTCTTGTCACTATTTGATTATTCTCTTTGATATTCCGCATATTCTAACATGGTATCATAGCATTTTTCCTAATTATTCTAGTTTTATATATCTAATCTTCATTTTCTCAATCCGTTTCTTCTTCTATGTTTTTTTAATCCTCTCTCTTTCCCTTTTTTCAGGTTGAACCATGGAAAACTCAAATCCAGTGGTGATTCAGGTTGTTCTCAAAGGAGGAAACTACTTGATGTGTTCTAGAACCACAAGACCAACCCTTTGTGGCCACGAGCTTTGGAGCCATACTAAGACATCTTAAGCTGCAAAGGAAACTATGAAAGAAGATGGAAAAAAACTATCAAAGAAAAGGAAGAAGAGGTCAAGCTTGCCAAGGAAACCAAATGGTACCAAGAAGACCAAACAGTCCTTGCCATTCTCCAAAACTCTCTTAAAGCGCCAATACATGAATTCTACTTCTGCTATGAAACCACAAGGATTTGTGGGAGACACTAAAAAATGTGTTTGTAAATGTCTCAAGTCTAACTCGCGTGTTTGAGGTAAAGAAGGCTATCAACGACTTAAGCCAAGAAGACATCGATTTCACCAAGCACATTGGAATGTATAGGTTTCTATGGGCCGAACTTGGGAGTGTTCTTCTTGTCACTATTTGATTATTCTCTTTGATATTCCGCATATTCTAACATGGTATCATAGCATTTTTCCTAATTATTCTAGTTTTATATATCTAATCTTCATTTTCTCAATCCGTTTCTTCTTCTATGTTTTTTTAATCCTCTCTCTTTCCCTTTTTTCAGGTTGAACCATGGAAAACTCAAATCCAGTGGTGATTCAGGTTGTTCTCAAAGGAGGAAACTACTTGATGTGTTCTAGAACCACAAGACCAACCCTTTGTGGCCACGAGCTTTGGAGCCATACTAAGACATCTTAAGCTGCAAAGGAAACTATGAAAGAAGATGGAAAAAAACTATCAAAGAAAAGGAAGAAGAGGTCAAGCTTGCCAAGGAAACCAAATGGTACCAAGAAGACCAAACAGTCCTTGCCATTCTCCAAAACTCTCTTAAAGCGCCAATACATGAATTCTACTTCTGCTATGAAACCACAAGGATTTGTGGGAGACACTAAAAAATGTGTTTGTAAATGTCTCAAGTCTAACTCGCGTGTTTGAGGTAAAGAAGGCTATCAACGACCTAAGCCAAGAAGACATCGATTTCACCAAGCACATTGGAATGTATAGGTTTCTATGGGCCGAACTTGGGAGTGTTCTTCTTGTCACTATTTGATTATTCTCTTTGATATTCCGCATATTCTAACATGGTATCATAGCATTTTTCCTAATTATTCTAGTTTTATATATCTAATCTTCATTTTCTCAATCCGTTTCTTCTTCTATGTTTTTTTAATCCTCTCTCTTTCCCTTTTTTCAGTTTGAACCATGGAAAACTCAAATCCAGTGGTGATTCAGGTTGTTCTCAAAGGAGGAAACTACTTGATGTGTTCTAGAACCACAAGACCAACCCTTTGTGGCCACGAGCTTTGGAGCCATACTAAGACATCTCAAGCTGCAAAGGAAACTATGAAAGAAGATGGAAAAAAACTATCAAAGAAAAGGAAGAAGAGGTCAAGCTTGCCAAGGAAACCAAATGGTTCCAAGAAGACCAAACAGTCCTTGCCATTCTCCAAAACTCTCTTAAAGCGCCAATACATGAATTCTACTTTTGCTATGAAACCACAAGGATTTTTGGGAGACACTAAAAAATGTGTTTGTAAATGTCTCAAATCTAACTCGCGTGTTTGAGGTAAAGAAGGATATCAACGACTTTGGCCAAGAAGACATGGATTTCACCAAGCATATTGGAATGTATAGGTTTCTATGGGCCGAACTTGGGAGTGTTCTTCTTGTCACTATTTGATTATTCTCTTTGATATTCCGCATATTCTAACATGGTATCATAGCATTTTTCCTAATTATTCTAGTTTCATCTATCTAATCTTCATTTTCTCAATCCGTTTCTTCTTCTTTGTTTTTTTAATCCTCTCTCTTTTCCTTTTTTCAGTTTGAACCATGGAAAACTCAAATCCAGTGGTGATTCAGGTTGTTCTCAGAGGAGGAAACTACTTGATGTGTTCTAGAACCACAAGAACAACCCTTTGTGGCCACGAGCTTTGGAGCCATACTAAGACATCTTAAGCTGCAAAGGAAACTATGAAAGAAGATGGAAAAAAACTATCAAAGAAAAGGAAGAAGAGGTCAAGCTTGCCAAGGAAACCAAATGGTACCAAGAAGACCAAACAGTCCTTGCCATTCTCCAAAACTCTCTTAAAGCGCCAATACATGAATTCTACTTCTGCTATGAAACCACAAGGATTTGTGGGAGACACTAAAAAATGTGTTTGTAAATGTCTCAAATCTAACTCGCGTGTTTGAGGTAAAGAAGGCTATCAACGACTTAAGCCAAGAAGACATCGATTTCACCAAGCACATTGGAATGTATAGGTTTCTATGGGCCGAACTTGGGAGTGTTCTTCTTGTCACTATTTGATTATTCTCTTTGATATTCCGCATATTCTAACATGGTATCATAGCATTTTTCCTAATTATTCTAGTTTTATATATCTAATCTTCATTTTCTCAATCCGTTTCTTCTTCTATGTTTTTTTAATCCTCTCTCTTTCCCTTTTTTCAGGTTGAACCATGGAAAACTCAAATCCAGTGGTGATTCAGGTTGTTCTCAAAGGAGGAAACTACTTGATGTGTTCTAGAACCACAAGACCAACCCTTTGTGGCCACGAGCTTTGGAGCCATACTAAGACATCTTAAGCTGCAAAGGAAACTATGAAAGAAGATGGAAAAAAACTATCAAAGAAAAGGAAGAAGAGGTCAAGCTTGCCAAGGAAACCAAATGGTACCAAGAAGACCAAACAGTCCTTGCCATTCTCCAAAACTCTCTTAAAGCGCCAATACATGAATTCTACTTCTGCTATGAAACCACAAGGATTTGTGGGAGACACTAAAAAATGTGTTTGTAAATGTCTCAAGTCTAACTCGCGTGTTTGAGGTAAAGAAGGCTATCAACGACTTAAGCCAAGAAGACATCGATTTCACCAAGCACATTGGAATGTATAGGTTTCTATGGGCCGAACTTGGGAGTGTTCTTCTTGTCACTATTTGATTATTCTCTTTGATATTCCGCATATTCTAACATGGTATCATAGCATTTTTCCTAATTATTCTAGTTTTATATATCTAATCTTCATTTTCTCAATCCGTTTCTTCTTCTATGTTTTTTTAATCCTCTCTCTTTCCCTTTTTTCAGGTTGAACCATGGAAAACTCAAATCCAGTGGTGATTCAGGTTGTTCTCAAAGGAGGAAACTACTTGATGTGTTCTAGAACCACAAGACCAACCCTTTGTGGCCACGAGCTTTGGAGCCATACTAAGACATCTTAAGCTGCAAAGGAAACTATGAAAGAAGATGGAAAAAAACTATCAAAGAAAAGGAAGAAGAGGTCAAGCTTGCCAAGGAAACCAAATGGTACCAAGAAGACCAAACAGTCCTTGCCATTCTCCAAAACTCTCTTAAAGCGCCAATACATGAATTCTACTTCTGCTATGAAACCACAAGGATTTGTGGGAGACACTAAAAAATGTGTTTGTAAATGTCTCAAGTCTAACTCGCGTGTTTGAGGTAAAGAAGGCTATCAACGACCTAAGCCAAGAAGACATCGATTTCACCAAGCACATTGGAATGTATAGGTTTCTATGGGCCGAACTTGGGAGTGTTCTTCTTGTCACTATTTGATTATTCTCTTTGATATTCCGCATATTCTAACATGGTATCATAGCATTTTTCCTAATTATTCTAGTTTTATATATCTAATCTTCATTTTCTCAATCCGTTTCTTCTTCTATGTTTTTTTAATCCTCTCTCTGTCCCTTTTTTCAGTTTGAACCATGGAAAACTCAAATCCAGTGGTGATTCAGGTTGTTCTCAAAGGAGGAAACTACTTGATGTGTTCTAGAACCACAAGACCAACCCTTTGTGGCCACGAGCTTTGGAGCCATACTAAGACATCTCAAGCTGCAAAGGAAACTATGAAAGAAGATGGAAAAAAACTATCAAAGAAAAGGAAGAAGAGGTCAAGCTTGCCAAGGAAACCAAATGGTTCCAAGAAGACCAAACAGTCCTTGCCATTCTCCAAAACTCTCTTAAAGCGCCAATACATGAATTCTACTTTTGCTATGAAACCACAAGGATTTTTGGGAGACACTAAAAAATGTGTTTGTAAATGTCTCAAATCTAACTCGCGTGTTTGAGGTAAAGAAGGATATCAACGACTTTGGCCAAGAAGACATGGATTTCACCAAGCATATTGGAATGTATAGGTTTCTATGGGCCGAACTTGGGAGTGTTCTTCTTGTCACTATTTGATTATTCTCTTTGATATTCCGCATATTCTAACATGGTATCATAGCATTTTTCCTAATTATTCTAGTTTCATCTATCTAATCTTCATTTTCTCAATCCGTTTCTTCTTCTTTGTTTTTTTAATCCTCTCTCTTTTCCTTTTTTCAGTTTGAACCATGGAAAACTCAAATCCAGTGGTGATTCAGGTTGTTCTCAGAGGAGGAAACTACTTGATGTGTTCTAGAACCACAAGAACAACCCTTTGTGGCCACAAGCTTTGGAGCCATGCTAAGACATCTCAAGCTGCAAAGGAAACTATGCAAGAAGATGGAAAAAAACTATCAAAGAAAAGGAAGAAGAGGTCAAGCTTGCCAAGGAAACCAAAAGGTTCCAAGAAGACCAAACAATGCTTGCCATTCTCCAAAACTCTCTTAAAGCGCCAATACATGAATTCTACTTCTACTGTGAAACCACAAGGATTTGTGAGAGACACTAAAAAATGTGTTTGTAAATGTCTCAAATCTAACTCGCGTGTTTGAGTTAAAGAAGGCTATAAACGGCTTAAGCCGAGAAGACATGGATTTCACCAAGCATATTGGAGTGTATAAGATTCTATGGGCCGAACTTGGGAGTGTTATTCTCGTCACTATTTGATTATTCTCTTTGATAATCCGCATATTCTAACATGGTATCATAGCATTTTTCCTAATTATTCTAGTTTTATATATCTAATCTTCATTTTCTCAATCCGTTTCTTCTTCTATGTTTTTTTAATTTTTCTCTCTTTCCCTTTTTTCAGTTTGAAACATGGAAAACTCAAATCCAGTGGTGATTCAGGTTGTTCTCAAAGGAGGAAACTATGTGATGTGTTATAGAACCACAAGAACAACCCTTTGTGGCCACGAGCTTTGGAGCCATGCTAAGACATCTCAAGTTGCAAAGGAAACTATGCAAGAAGATGGAAAAAAACTATCAAAGAAAAGGAAGAAGAGGTCAAGCTTGCCAAGGAAACCAAATGGTTCCAAGAAGACCAAACAATCCTTGCTATTCTCCAAAACTCTCTTAAAGCGCCAATACATGAATTCTACTTCTACTGTGAAACCACAAGGATTTGTGGTAGACAGTAAAAAATGTGTTTGTAAATGTCTCAAATCTAACTCGCGTGTTTGAGGTAAAGAAGGCTATAAACGACTTAAGCCAAGAAGACATGGATTTCACCAAGCATATTGGAATGTATAAGTTTCTATGGGCCGAACTTGGGAGTGTTCTTCTTGTCACTATTTGATTATTCTCTTTGATATTCCGCATATTCTAACATGGTATCATAGCATTTTTCCTAATTATTCTAGTTTCATCTATCTAATCTTCATTTTCTCAATCCGTTTCTTCTTCTTTGTTTTTTTAATCCTCTCTCTTTCCCTTTTTTCAGTTTGAACCATGGAAAACTCAAATCCAGTGGTGATTCAGGTTGTTCTCAACGGAGGAAACTACTTGATGTGTTCTAGAACCACAAGACCAACCCTTTGTGGCCACGAGCTTTGGAGCCATACTAAGACATCTTAAGCTGCAAAGGAAACTATGAAAGAAGATGGAAAAAAACTATCAAAGAAAAGGAAGAAGAGGTCAAGCTTGCCAAGGAAACCAAATGGTTCCAAGAAGACCAAACAGTCCTTGCCATTCCCCAAAACTCTCTTAAAGCGCCAATACATGAATTCTACTTCTGCTATGAAACCACAAGGATTTTTGGGAGACACTAAAAAAGGTGTTTGTAAATGTCTCAAATCTAACTCGCGTGTTTGAGGTAAAGAAGGATATCAACGACTTAGGCCAAGAAGACATGGATTTCACCAAGCATATTGGAATGTATAGGTTTCAATGGGCCGAACTTGGGAGTGTTCTTCTTCTCACTATTTGATTATTCTCTTTGATATTCCGCATATTCTAACATGGTATCATAGCATTTTTCCTAATTATTCTAGTTTCATCTATCTAATCTTCATTTTCTCAATCTGTTTCTTCTTCTTTGTTTTTTTAATCCTCTCTCTTTCCCTTTTTTCAGTTTGAACCATGGAAAACTCAAATCCAGTGGTGATTCAGGTTGTTCTCAAAGGAGGAAACTACTTGATGTGTTCTAGAACCACAAGAACAACCCTTTGTGGCCACAAGCTTTGGAGCCATGCTAAGACATCTCAAGCTGCAAAGGAAACTATGCAAGAAGATGGAAAAAAACTATCAAAGAAAAGGAAGAAGAGGTCAAGCTTGCCAAGGAAACCAAATGGTTCCAAGAAGACCAAACAATCCTTGCCATTCTCCAAAACTCTATTAAAGCGCCAATACATGAATTCTACTTCTACTGTGAAACCACAAGGATTTGTGGGAGACACCTAAAAAATGTGTTTGTAAATGTCTCAAATCTAACTCGCGTGTTTGAGGTAAAGAAGGCTATCAACGACTTAAGCCAAGAAGACATGGATTTCACCAAGCATATTGGAATGTATAGGTTTCTATGGGCTAAACTTGGGAGTGTTCTTCTTGTCACTATTTGATTATTCTCTTTGATATTCCGCATATTCTAACATGGTATCATAGCATTTTTCCTAATTATTCTAGTTTCATCTATCTAATCTTCATTTTCTCAATCCGTTTCTTCTTCTATGTTTTTTTAATCCTCTCTTTTTCGCTTTTTTCAGTTTGAACCATGGAAAACTCAAATCCTGTGGTGATTCAGGTTGTTCTCAACGGAGGAAACTACTTGATGTGTTCTAGAACCACAAGACCAACCCTTTGTGGCCACGAGCTTTAAAGCCATGCTAAGACATCTCAAGTTGCAAAGGAAACTATGCAAGAAGATGGAAAAAAACTACCAAAGAAAAGGAAGAAGAGGTCAAGCTTGCCAAGGAAACCAAATGGTTCCAAGAAGACCAAACAATCCTTGCTATTCTCCAAAACTCTCTTAAAGCGCCAATACATGAATTCTACTTCTACTGTGAAACTACAAGGATTTGTGGGAGACACTAAAAAATGTGTTTGTAAATGTCTCAAATCTAACTCGCGTGTTTGAGGTAAAGAAGGATATCAACGACTTAGGCCAAGAAGACATGGATTTCACCAAGCATATTGGAATGTATAGGTTTCTATGCGCCGAACTTGGGAGTGTTCTTCTTGTCACTATTTGATTATTCTCTTTGATATTCCGCATATTCTAAAATGGTATCATAGCATTTTCCTAATTATTCTAGTTTCATCAATCTAATCTTCATTTTCTCAATCCGTTTCTTCTTCTATGTTTTTTTAATCCTCTCTCTTTCGCTTTTTTCAGTTTGAACCATGGAAAACTCAAATCCAGTGGTGATTCAGGTTGTTCTCAATGGAGGAAACTACTTGATGTGTTCTAGAACCACAAGACCAACCCTTTGTGGCCACGAGCTTTGGAGCCATGCTAAGACATCTCAAGCTGCAAAGGAAACTATGAAAGAAGATGGAAAAAAACTATCAAAGAAAAGGAAGAAGAGGTCAAGCTTGCCAAGGAAACCAAATGGTTCCAAGAAGACCAAACAGTCCTTGCCATTCTCCAAAACTCTCTTAAAGCGCCAATACATGAATTCTACTTCTGCTATGAAACCACAAGGATTTGTGGGAGACACTAAAAAATGTGTTTGTAAATATCTCAAGTCTAACTCGCGTGTTTGAGGTAAAGAAGGCTATCAACGACTTAAGCCAAGAAGACATCGATTTCACCAAGCACATTGGAATGTATAGGTTTCTATGGGCCGAACTTGGGAGTGTTCTTCTTGTCACTATTTGATTATTCTCTTTGATATTCCGCATATTCTAACATGGTATCATAGCATTTTTCCTAATTATTCTAGTTTTATATATCTAATCTTCATTTTCTCAATCCGTTTCATCTACTATGTTTTTTTAATCCTCTCTCTTTCCCTTTTTCAGGTTGAACCATGGAAAACTCAAATCCAGTGGTGATTCAGGTTGTTCTCAAAGGAGGAAACTACTTGATGTGTTCTAGAACCACAAGACCAACCCTTTGTGGCCACGAGCTTTGGAGCCATACTAAGACATCTTAAGCTGCAAAGGAAACTATGAAAGAAGATGGAAAAAAACTATCAAAGAAAAGGAAGAAGAGGTCAAGCTTGCCAAGGAAACCAAATGGTACCAAGAAGAGCAAACAGTCCTTGCCATTCTCCAAAACTCTCTTAAAGCGCCAATACATGAATTCTACTTCTGCTATGAAACCACAAGGATTTGTGGGAGACACTAAAAAATGTGTTTGTAAATGTCTCAAGTCTAACTCGCGTGTTTGAGGTAAAGAAGGCTATCAACGACTTAAGCCAAGAAGACATCGATTTCACCAAGCACATTGGAATGTATAGGTTTCTATGGGCCGAACTTGGGAGTGTTCTTCTTGTCACTATTTGATTATTCTCTTTGATATTCCGCATATTCTAACATGGTATCATAGCATTTTTCCTAATTATTCTAGTTTTATATATCTAATCTTCATTTTCTCAATCCGTTTCTTCTTCTATGTTTTTTTAATCCTCTCTCTTTCCCTTTTTTCAGGTTGAACCATGGAAAACTCAAATCCAGTGGTGATTCAGGTTGTTCTCAAAGGAGGAAACTACTTGATGTGTTCTAGAACCACAAGACCAACCCTTTGTGGCCACGAGCTTTGGAGCCATACTAAGACATCTTAAGCTGCAAAGGAAACTATGAAAGAAGATGGAAAAAAACTATCAAAGAAAAGGAAGAAGAGGTCAAGCTTGCCAAGGAAACCAAATGGTACCAAGAAGACCAAACAGTCCTTGCCATTCTCCAAAACTCTCTTAAAGCGCCAATACATGAATTCTACTTCTGCTATGAAACCACAAGGATTTGTGGGAGACACTAAAAAATGTGTTTGTAAATGTCTCAAGTCTAACTCGCGTGTTTGAGGTAAAGAAGGCTATCAACGACCTAAGCCAAGAAGACATCGATTTCACCAAGCACATTGGAATGTATAGGTTTCTATGGGCCGAACTTGGGAGTGTTCTTCTTGTCACTATTTGATTATTCTCTTTGATATTCCGCATATTCTAACATGGTATCATAGCATTTTTCCTAATTATTCTAGTTTTATATATCTAATCTTCATTTTCTCAATCCGTTTCTTCTTCTATGTTTTTTTAATCCTCTCTCTTTCCCTTTTTTCAGTTTGAACCATGGAAAACTCAAATCCAGTGGTGATTCAGGTTGTTCTCAAAGGAGGAAACTACTTGATGTGTTCTAGAACCACAAGACCAACCCTTTGTGGCCACGAGCTTTGGAGCCATACTAAGACATCTCAAGCTGCAAAGGAAACTATGAAAGAAGATGGAAAAAAACTATCAAAGAAAAGGAAGAAGAGGTCAAGCTTGCCAAGGAAACCAAATGGTTCCAAGAAGACCAAACAGTCCTTGCCATTCTCCAAAACTCTCTTAAAGCGCCAATACATGAATTCTACTTTTGCTATGAAACCACAAGGATTTTTGGGAGACACTAAAAAATGTGTTTGTAAATGTCTCAAATCTAACTCGCGTGTTTGAGGTAAAGAAGGATATCAACGACTTTGGCCAAGAAGACATGGATTTCACCAAGCATATTGGAATGTATAGGTTTCTATGGGCCGAACTTGGGAGTGTTCTTCTTGTCACTATTTGATTATTCTCTTTGATATTCCGCATATTCTAACATGGTATCATAGCATTTTTCCTAATTATTCTAGTTTCATCTATCTAATCTTCATTTTCTCAATCCGTTTCTTCTTCTTTGTTTTTTTAATCCTCTCTCTTTTCCTTTTTTCAGTTTGAACCATGGAAAACTCAAATCCAGTGGTGATTCAGGTTGTTCTCAGAGGAGGAAACTACTTGATGTGTTCTAGAACCACAAGAACAACCCTTTGTGGCCACAAGCTTTGGAGCCATGCTAAGACATCTCAAGCTGCAAAGGAAACTATGCAAGAAGATGGAAAAAAACTATCAAAGAAAAGGAAGAAGAGGTCAAGCTTGCCAAGGAAACCAAAAGGTTCCAAGAAGACCAAACAATGCTTGCCATTCTCCAAAACTCTCTTAAAGCGCCAATACATGAATTCTACTTCTACTGTGAAACCACAAGGATTTGTGAGAGACACTAAAAAATGTGTTTGTAAATGTCTCAAATCTAACTCGCGTGTTTGAGTTAAAGAAGGCTATAAACGGCTTAAGCCGAGAAGACATGGATTTCACCAAGCATATTGGAGTGTATAAGATTCTATGGGCCGAACTTGGGAGTGTTATTCTCGTCACTATTTGATTATTCTCTTTGATAATCCGCATATTCTAACATGGTATCATAGCATTTTTCCTAATTATTCTAGTTTTATATATCTAATCTTCATTTTCTCAATCCGTTTCTTCTTCTATGTTTTTTTAATTTTTCTCTCTTTCCCTTTTTTCAGTTTGAAACATGGAAAACTCAAATCCAGTGGTGATTCAGGTTGTTCTCAAAGGAGGAAACTATGTGATGTGTTATAGAACCACAAGAACAACCCTTTGTGGCCACGAGCTTTGGAGCCATGCTAAGACATCTCAAGTTGCAAAGGAAACTATGCAAGAAGATGGAAAAAAACTATCAAAGAAAAGGAAGAAGAGGTCAAGCTTGCCAAGGAAACCAAATGGTTCCAAGAAGACCAAACAATCCTTGCTATTCTCCAAAACTCTCTTAAAGCGCCAATACATGAATTCTACTTCTACTGTGAAACCACAAGGATTTGTGGGAGACAGTAAAAAATGTGTTTGTAAATGTCTCAAATCTAACTCGCGTGTTTGAGGTAAAGAAGGCTATAAACGACTTAAGCCAAGAAGACATGGATTTCACCAAGCATATTGGAATGTATAAGTTTCTATGGGCCGAACTTGGGAGTGTTCTTCTTGTCACTATTTGATTATTCTCTTTGATATTCCGCATATTCTAACATGGTATCATAGCATTTTTCCTAATTATTCTAGTTTCATCTATCTAATCTTCATTTTCTCAATCCGTTTCTTCTTCTTTGTTTTTTTAATCCTCTCTCTTTCCCTTTTTTCAGTTTGAACCATGGAAAACTCAAATCCAGTGGTGATTCAGGTTGTTCTCAACGGAGGAAACTACTTGATGTGTTCTAGAACCACAAGACCAACCCTTTGTGGCCACGAGCTTTGGAGCCATACTAAGACATCTTAAGCTGCAAAGGAAACTATGAAAGAAGATGGAAAAAAACTATCAAAGAAAAGGAAGAAGAGGTCAAGCTTGCCAAGGAAACCAAATGGTTCCAAGAAGACCAAACAATCCTTGCCATTCTCCAAAACTCTATTAAAGCGCCAATACATGAATTCTACTTCTACTGTGAAACCACAAGGATTTGTGAGAGACACTAAAAAATGTGTTTGTAAATGTCTCAAATCTAACTCGCGTGTTTGAGTTAAAGAAGGCTATAAACGGCTTAAGCCGAGAAGACATGGATTTCACCAAGCATATTGGAGTGTATAAGATTCTATGGGCCGAACTTGGGAGTGTTATTCTCGTCACTATTTGATTATTCTCTTTGATAATCCGCATATTCTAACATGGTATCATAGCATTTTTCCTAATTATTCTAGTTTTATATATCTAATCTTCATTTTCTCAATCCGTTTCTTCTTCTATGTTTTTTTAATTTTTCTCTCTTTCCCTTTTTTCAGTTTGAAACATGGAAAACTCAAATCCAGTGGTGATTCAGGTTGTTCTCAAAGGAGGAAACTATGTGATGTGTTATAGAACCACAAGAACAACCCTTTGTGGCCACGAGCTTTAGAGCCATGCTAAGACATCTCAAGGTGCAAAGGAAACTATGCAAGAAGATGGAAAAAAACTATCAAAGAAAAGGAAGAAGAGGTCAAGCTTGCCAAGGAAACCAAATGGTTCCAAGAAGACCAAACAATCCTTGCTATTCTCCAAAACTCTCTTAAAGCGCCAATACATGAATTCTACTTCTACTGTGAAACCACAAGGATTTGTGGGAGACAGTAAAAAATGTGTTTGTAAATGTCTCAAATCTAACTCGCGTGTTTGAGGTAAAGAAGGCTATAAACGACTTAAGCCAAGAAGACATGGATTTCACCAAGCATATTGGAATGTATAAGTTTCTATGGGCCGAACTTGGGAGTGTTCTTCTTGTCACTATTTGATTATTCTCTTTGATATTCCGCATATTCTAACATGGTATCATAGCATTTTTCCTAATTATTCTAGTTTCATCTATCTAATCTTCATTTTCTCAATCCGTTTCTTCTTCTTTGTTTTTTTAATCCTCTCTCTTTCCCTTTTTTCAGTTTGAACCATGGAAAACTCAAATCCAGTGGTGATTCAGGTTGTTCTCAACGGAGGAAACTACTTGATGTGTTCTAGAACCACAAGACCAACCCTTTGTGGCCACGAGCTTTGGAGCCATACTAAGACATCTTAAGCTGCAAAGGAAACTATGAAAGAAGATGGAAAAAAACTATCAAAGAAAAGGAAGAAGAGGTCAAGCTTGCCAAGGAAACCAAATGGTTCCAAGAAGACCAAACAGTCCTTGCCATTCCCCAAAACTCTCTTAAAGCGCCAATACATGAATTCTACTTCTGCTATGAAACCACAAGGATTTTTGGGAGACACTAAAAAAGGTGTTTGTAAATGTCTCAAATCTAACTCGCGTGTTTGAGGTAAAGAAGGATATCAACGACTTAGGCCAAGAAGACATGGATTTCACCAAGCATATTGGAATGTATAGGTTTCTATGGGCCGAACTTGGGAGTGTTCTTCTTCTCACTATTTGATTATTCTCTTTGATATTCCGCATATTCTAACATGGTATCATAGCATTTTTCCTAATTATTCTAGTTTCATCTATCTAATCTTCATTTTCTCAATCTGTTTCTTCTTCTTTGTTTTTTTAATCCTCTCTCTTTCCCTTTTTTCAGTTTGAACCATGGAAAACTCAAATCCAGTGGTGATTCAGGTTGTTCTCAAAGGAGGAAACTACTTGATGTGTTCTAGAACCACAAGAACAACCCTTTGTGGCCACAAGCTTTGGAGCCATGCTAAGACATCTCAAGCTGCAAAGGAAACTATGCAAGAAGATGGAAAAAAACTATCAAAGAAAAGGAAGAAGAGGTCAAGCTTGCCAAGGAAACCAAATGGTTCCAAGAAGACCAAACAATCCTTGCCATTCTCCAAAACTCTATTAAAGCGCCAATACATGAATTCTACTTCTACTGTGAAACCACAAGGATTTGTGGGAGACACCTAAAAAATGTGTTTGTAAATGTCTCAAATCTAACTCGCGTGTTTGAGGTAAAGAAGGCTATCAACGACTTAAGCCAAGAAGACATGGATTTCACCAAGCATATTGGAATGTATAGGTTTCTATGGGCTAAACTTGGGAGTGTTCTTCTTGTCACTATTTGATTATTCTCTTTGATATTCCGCATATTCTAACATGGTATCATAGCATTTTTCCTAATTATTCTAGTTTCATCTATCTAATCTTCATTTTCTCAATCCGTTTCTTCTTCTATGTTTTTTTAATCCTCTCTTTTTCGCTTTTTTCAGTTTGAACCATGGAAAACTCAAATCCAGTGGTGATTCAGGTTGTTCTCAAAGGAGGAAACTACTTGATGTGTTCTAGAACTACAAGAACAACCCTTTGTGGCCACAAGCTTTGGTGCCATGCTAAGACATCTCAAGCTGCAAAGGAAACTATGCAAGAAGATGGAAAAAAACTATCAAAGAAAAGGAAGAAGAGGTCAAGCTTGCCAAGGAAACCAAATGGTTCCAAGAAGACCAAACAGTCCTTGCCATTCTCCAAAACTCTCTTAAAGCGCCAATACATGAATTCTACTTCTGCTGTGAAACCACAAGGATTTGTGGGAGACACTAAAAATGTGTTTGTAAATGTCTTAAATCTAACTCGCGTGTTTGAAGTAAAGAAGGCTATATACGACTTAAGCCAAGAAGGTATGGATTTCACCATGCATATTGGAATGTATAGGTTTCTATGGGCCGAACTTGGGAGTGCTTTTCTTGTCACTATTTGATTATTCTCTTTGATATTCCGCATATTCTAACATGGTATCATAGCATTTTTCCTAATTATTCTAGTTTCATCTATCTAATCTTCATTTTCTCAATCCGTTTCTTCTTCTTTGTTTTTTTAATCCTCTCTCTTTCCCTTTTTTCAGTTTGAACCATGGAAAACTCAAATCCAGTGGTGATTCAGGTTGTTCTCAAAGGAGGAAACTACTTGATGTGTTCTAGAACCACAAGAACAACCCTTTGTGGCCACAAGCTTTGGAGCCATGCTAAGACATCTCAAGCTGCAAAGGAAACTATGCAAGAAGATGGAAAAAAACTATCAAAGAAAAGGAAGAAGAGGTCAAGCTTGCCAAGGAAACCAAATGGTTCCAAGAAGACCAAACAATCCTTGCCATTCTCCAAAACTCTATTAAAGCGCCAATACATGAATTCTACTTCTACTGTGAAACCACAAGGATTTGTGGGAGACACCTAAAAAATGTGTTTGTAAATGTCTCAAATCTAACTCGCGTGTTTGAGGTAAAGAAGGCTATCAACGACTTAAGCCAAGAAGACATCGATTTCACCAAGCATATTGGAATGTATAGGTTTCTATGGGCTAAACTTGGGAGTGTTCTTCTTGTCACTATTTGATTATTCTCTTTGATATTCCGCATATTCTAACATGGTATCATAGCATTTTTCCTAATTATTCTAGTTTCATCTATCTAATCTTCATTTTCTCAATCCGTTTCTTCTTCTATGTTTTTTTAATCCTCTCTCTTTCCCTTTTTTCAGTTTGAACCATGGAAAACTCAAATCCAGTGGTGATTCAGGTTGTTCTCAACGGAGGAAACTACTTGATGTGTTCTAGAACCACAAGACCAACCCTTTGTGGCCACGAGCTTTGGAGCCATGGTAAGACATCTCAAGCTGCAAAGGAAACTATGAAAGAAGATAGAAAAAAACTATCAAAGAAAAGGAAGAAGAGGTCAAGCTTGCCAAGGAAACCAAATGGTTCCAAGAAGACCAAACAGTCCTTGCCATTCTCCAAAACTCTCTTAAAGCGCCAATACATGAATTCTACTTCTGCTGTGAAACCACAAGGATTTGTGGGAGACACTAAAAATGTGTTTGTAAATGTCTCAAATCTAACTCGCGTGTTTGAAGTAAAGAAGGCTATATACGACTTAAGCCAAGAAGGCATGGATTTCACCATGCATATTGGAATGTATAGGTTTCTATGGGCCGAACTTGGGAGTGCTTTTCTTGTCACTATTTGATTATTCTCTTTGATATTCCGCATATTCTAACATGGTATCATAGCATTTTTCCTAATTATTCTAGTTTCATCTATCTAATCTTCATTTTCTCAATCCGTTTCTTCTTCTATGTTTTTTTAATCCTCTCTCTTTCCCTTTTTTCAGTTTGAACCATGGAAAACTCAAATCCAGTGGTGATTCAGGTTGTTCTCAAAGGAGGAAACTACTTGATGTGTTCTAGAACCACAAGAACAACCCTTTGTGGCCACAAGCTTTGGAGCCATGCTAAGACATCTCAAGCTGCAAAGGAAACTATGCAAGAAGATGGAAAAAAACTATCAAAGAAAAGGAAGAAGAGGTCAAGCTTGCCAAGGAAACCAAATGGTTCCAAGAAGACCAAACTATCCTTGCCATTCTCCAAAACTCTATTAAAGCGCCAATACTTGAATTCTACTTCTACTGTGAAACCACAAGGATATGTGGGAGACACCTAAAAAATGTGTTTGTAAATGTCTCAAATCTAACTCGCGTGTTTGAGGTAAAGAAGGCTATCATAGACTTAAGCCAAGAAGACATGGATTTCACCAAGCATATTGGAATGTATAGGTTTCTATGGGCTAAACTTGGGAGTGTTCTTCTTGTCACTATTTGATTATTCTCTTTGATATTCCGCATATTCTAACATGGTATCATAGCATTTTTCCTAATTATTCTAGTTTCATCTATCTAATCTTCATTTTCTCAATCCGTTTCTTCTTCTTTGTTTTTTTAATCCTCTCTCTTTTCCTTTTTTCAGTTTGAACCATGGAAAACCCAAATCCAGTGGTGATTCAGGTTGTTCTCAAAGGAGGAAACTACTTGATGTGTTCTAGAACCACAAGAACAACCCTTTGTGGCCACAAGCTTTGGAGCCATGC
Organism: Cardamine chenopodiifolia; assembly: GCA_963922655.1. Lineage (NCBI taxonomy): Eukaryota > Viridiplantae > Streptophyta > Magnoliopsida > Brassicales > Brassicaceae > Cardamine > Cardamine chenopodiifolia. The sequence continues at coordinate 7,132,810 of OZ000479.1, forward strand.
TAAGACATCTCAAGCTGCAAAGGAAACTATGCAAGAAGATGGAAAAAACTATCAAAGAAAAGGAAGAAGAGGTCAAGCTTGCCAAGGAAACCAAAAGGTTCCAAGAAGACCAAACAATGCTTGCCATTCTCCAAACCTCTCTTAAAGCGCCAATACATGAATTCTACTTCTACTGTGAAACCACAAGGATTTGTGAGAGACACTAAAAAATGTGTTTGTAAATGTCTCAAATCTAACTCGCGTGTTTGAGGTAAAGAAGGCTATAAACGGCTTAAGTCGAGAAGACATGGATTTCACCAAGCATATTGGAATGTATAAGATTCTATGGGCCGAACTTGGGAGTGTTATTCTCGTCACTATTTGATTATTCTCTTTGATAATCCGCATATTCTAACATGGTATCATAGCATTTTTCCTAATTATTCTAGTTTCATCTATCTAATCTTCATTTTCTCAATCCGTTTCTTCTTCTTTGTTTTTTTAATCCTCTCTCTTTCCCTTTTTTCAGTTTGAACCATGGAAAACTCAAATCCAGTGGTGATTCAGGTTGTTCTCAACGGAGGAAACTACTTGATGTGTTCTAGAACCACAAGACCAACCCTTTGTGGCCACGAGCTTTGGAGCCATACTAAGACATCTTAAGCTGCAAAGGAAACTATGAAAGAAGATGGAAAAAAACTATCAAAGAAAAGGAAGAAGAGGTCAAGCTTGCCAAGGAAACCAAATGGTTCCAAGAAGACCAAACAGTCCTTGCCATTCCCCAAAACTCTCTTAAAGCGCCAATACATGAATTCTACTTCTGCTATGAAACCACAAGGATTTTTGGGAGACACTAAAAAATGTGTTTGTAAATGTCTCAAATCTAACTCGCGTGTTTGAGGTAAAGAAGGATATCAACGACTTAGGCCAAGAAGACATGGATTTCACCAAGCATATTGGAATGTATAGGTTTCTATGGGCCGAACTTGGGAGTTTTCTTCTTCTCACTATTTGATTATTCTCTTTGATATTCCGCATATTCTAACATGGTATCATAGCATTTTTCCTAATTATTCTAGTTTCATCTATCTAATCTTCATTTTCTCAATCTGTTTCTTCTTCTTTGTTTTTTTAATCCTCTCTCTTTCCCTTTTTTCAGTTTGAACCATGGAAAACTCAAATCCAGTGGTGATTCAGGTTGTTCTCAAAGGAGGAAACTACTTGATGTGTTCTAGAACCACAAGAACAACCCTTTGTGGCCACAAGCTTTGGAGCCATGCTAAGACATCTCAAGCTGCAAAGGAAACTATGCAAGAAGATGGAAAAAAACTATCAAAGAAAAGGAAGAAGAGGTCAAGCTTGCCAAGGAAACCAAATGGTTCCAAGAAGACCAAACAATCCTTGCCATTCTCCAAAACTCTATTAAAGCGCCAATACATGAATTCTACTTCTACTGTGAAACCACAAGGATTTGTGGGAGACACCTAAAAAATGTGTTTGTAAATGTCTCAAATCTAACTCGCGTGTTTGAGGTAAAGAAGGCTATCAACGACTTAAGCCAAGAAGACATGGATTTCACCAAGCATATTGGAATGTATAGGTTTCTATGGGCTAAACTTGGGAGTGTTCTTCTTGTCACTATTTGATTATTCTCTTTGATATTCCGCATATTCTAACATGGTATCATAGCATTTTTCCTAATTATTCTAGTTTCATCTATCTAATCTTCATTTTCTCAATCCGTTTCTTCTTCTATGTTTTTTTAATCCTCTCTTTTTCGCTTTTTTCAGTTTGAACCATGGAAAACTCAAATCCAGTGGTGATTCAGGTTGTTCTCAAAGGAGGAAACTACTTGATGTGTTCTAGAACTACAAGAACAACCCTTTGTGGCCACAAGCTTTGGTGCCATGCTAAGACATCTCAAGCTGCAAAGGAAACTATGCAAGAAGATGGAAAAAAACTATCAAAGAAAAGGAAGAAGAGGTCAAGCTTGCCAAGGAAACCAAATGGTTCCAAGAAGACCAAACAGTCCTTGCCATTCTCCAAAACTCTCTTAAAGCGCCAATACATGAATTCTACTTCTGCTGTGAAACCACAAGGATTTGTGGGAGACACTAAAAATGTGTTTGTAAATGTCTTAAATCTAACTCGCGTGTTTGAAGTAAAGAAGGCTATATACGACTTAAGCCAAGAAGGTATGGATTTCACCATGCATATTGGAATGTATAGGTTTCTATGGGCCGAACTTGGGAGTGCTTTTCTTGTCACTATTTGATTATTCTCTTTGATATTCCGCATATTCTAACATGGTATCATAGCATTTTTCCTAATTATTCTAGTTTCATCTATCTAATCTTCATTTTCTCAATCCGTTTCTTCTTCTTTGTTTTTTTAATCCTCTCTCTTTCCCTTTTTTCAGTTTGAACCATGGAAAACTCAAATCCAGTGGTGATTCAGGTTGTTCTCAAAGGAGGAAACTACTTGATGTGTTCTAGAACCACAAGAACAACCCTTTGTGGCCACAAGCTTTGGAGCCATGCTAAGACATCTCAAGCTGCAAAGGAAACTATGCAAGAAGATGGAAAAAAACTATCAAAGAAAAGGAAGAAGAGGTCAAGCTTGCCAAGGAAACCAAATGGTTCCAAGAAGACCAAACAATCCTTGCCATTCTCCAAAACTCTATTAAAGCGCCAATACATGAATTCTACTTCTACTGTGAAACCACAAGGATTTGTGGGAGACACCTAAAAAATGTGTTTGTAAATGTCTCAAATCTAACTCGCGTGTTTGAGGTAAAGAAGGCTATCAACGACTTAAGCCAAGAAGACATCGATTTCACCAAGCATATTGGAATGTATAGGTTTCTATGGGCTAAACTTGGGAGTGTTCTTCTTGTCACTATTTGATTATTCTCTTTGATATTCCGCATATTCTAACATGGTATCATAGCATTTTTCCTAATTATTCTAGTTTCATCTATCTAATCTTCATTTTCTCAATCCGTTTCTTCTTCTATGTTTTTTTAATCCTCTCTCTTTCCCTTTTTTCAGTTTGAACCATGGAAAACTCAAATCCAGTGGTGATTCAGGTTGTTCTCAACGGAGGAAACTACTTGATGTGTTCTAGAACCACAAGACCAACCCTTTGTGGCCACGAGCTTTGGAGCCATGCTAAGACATCTCAAGCTGCAAAGGAAACTATGAAAGAAGATAGAAAAAAACTATCAAAGAAAAGGAAGAAGAGGTCAAGCTTGCCAAGGAAACCAAATGGTTCCAAGAAGACCAAACAGTCCTTGCCATTCTCCAAAACTCTCTTAAAGCGCCAATACATGAATTCTACTTCTGCTGTGAAACCACAAGGATTTGTGGGAGACACTAAAAATGTGTTTGTAAATGTCTCAAATCTAACTCGCGTGTTTGAAGTAAAGAAGGCTATATACGACTTAAGCCAAGAAGGCATGGATTTCACCATGCATATTGGAATGTATAGGTTTCTATGGGCCGAACTTGGGAGTGCTTTTCTTGTCACTATTTGATTATTCTCTTTGATATTCCGCATATTCTAACATGGTATCATAGCATTTTTCCTAATTATTCTAGTTTCATCTATCTAATCTTCATTTTCTCAATCCGTTTCTTCTTCTATGTTTTTTTAATCCTCTCTCTTTCCCTTTTTTCAGTTTGAACCATGGAAAACTCAAATCCAGTGGTGATTCAGGTTGTTCTCAACGGAGGAAACTACTTGATGTGTTCTAGAACCACAAGACCAACCCTTTGTGGCCACGAGCTTTGGAGCCATGCTAAGACATCTCAAGCTGCAAAGGAAACTATGAAAGAAGATGGAAAAAAACTATCAAAGAAAAGGAAGAAGAGGTCAAGCTTGCCAAGGAAACCAAATGGTTCCAAGAAGACCAAACAGTCCTTGCCATTCCCCAAAACTCTCTTAAAGCGCCAATACATGAATTCTACTTCTGCTATGAAACCACAAGGATTTTTGGGAGACACTAAAAAATGTGTTTGTAAATGTCTCAAATCTAACTCGCGTGTTTGACGTAAAGAAGGATATCAATGACTTAGGCCAAGAAGACATGGATTTCACCAAGCATATTGGAATGTATAGGTTTCTATGGGCCGAACTTGGGAGTGTTCTTCTTCTCACTATTTGATTATTCTCTTTGATATTCCGCATATTCTAACATGGTATCATAGCATTTTTCCTAATTATTCTAGTTTCATCTATCTAATCTTCATTTTCTCAATCTGTTTCTTCTTCTTTGTTTTTTTAATCCTCTCTCTTTCCCTTTTTTCAGTTTGAACCATGGAAAACTCAAATCCAGTGGTGATTCAGGTTGTTCTCAAAGGAGGAAACTACTTGATGTGTTCTAGAACCACAAGAACAACCCTTTGTGGCCACAAGCTTTGGAGCCATGCTAAGACATCTCAAGCTGCAAAGGAAACTATGCAAGAAGATGGAAAAAAACTATCAAAGAAAAGGAAGAAGAGGTCAAGCTTGCCAAGGAAACCAAATGGTTCCAAGAAGACCAAACAATCCTTGCCATTCTCCAAAACTCTATTAAAGCGCCAATACATGAATTCTACTTCTACTGTGAAACCACAAGGATTTGTGGGAGACACCTAAAAAATGTGTTTGTAAATGTCTCAAATCTAACTCGCGTGTTTGAGGTAAAGAAGGCTATCAACGACTTAAGCCAAGAAGACATCGATTTCACCAAGCATATTGGAATGTATAGGTTTCTATGGGCTAAACTTGGGAGTGTTCTTCTTGTCACTATTTGATTATTCTCTTTGATATTCCGCATATTCTAACATGGTATCATAGCATTTTTCCTAATTATTCTAGTTTCATCTATCTAATCTTCATTTTCTCAATCCGTTTCTTCTTCTATGTTTTTTTAATCCTCTCTCTTTCCCTTTTTTCAGTTTGAACCATGGAAAACTCAAATCCAGTGGTGATTCAGGTTGTTCTCAACGGAGGAAACTACTTGATGTGTTCTAGAACCACAAGACCAACCCTTTGTGGCCACGAGCTTTGGAGCCATGCTAAGACATCTCAAGCTGCAAAGGAAACTATGAAAGAAGATAGAAAAAAACTATCAAAGAAAAGGAAGAAGAGGTCAAGCTTGCCAAGGAAACCAAATGGTTCCAAGAAGACCAAACAGTCCTTGCCATTCTCCAAAACTCTCTTAAAGCGCCAATACATGAATTCTACTTCTGCTGTGAAACCACAAGGATTTGTGGGAGACACTAAAAATGTGTTTGTAAATGTCTCAAATCTAACTCGCGTGTTTGAAGTAAAGAAGGCTATATACGACTTAAGCCAAGAAGGCATGGATTTCACCATGCATATTGGAATGTATAGGTTTCTATGGGCCGAACTTGGGAGTGCTTTTCTTGTCACTATTTGATTATTCTCTTTGATATTCCGCATATTCTAACATGGTATCATAGCATTTTTCCTAATTATTCTAGTTTCATCTATCTAATCTTCATTTTCTCAATCCGTTTCTTCTTCTTTGTTTTTTTAATCCTCTCTCTTTCCCTTTTTTCAGTTTGAACCATGGAAAACTCAAATCCAGTGGTGATTCAGGTTGTTCTCAAAGGAGGAAACTACTTGATGTGTTCTAGAACCACAAGAACAACCCTTTGTGGCCACAAGCTTTGGAGCCATGCTAAGACATCTCAAGCTGCAAAGGAAACTATGCAAGAAGATGGAAAAAAACTATCAAAGAAAAGGAAGAAGAGGTCAAGCTTGCCAAGGAAACCAAATGGTTCCAAGAAGACCAAACAATCCTTGCCATTCTCCAAAACTCTATTAAAGCGCCAATACATGAATTCTACTTCTACTGTGAAACCACAAGGATTTGTGGGAGACACCTAAAAAATGTGTTTGTAAATGTCTCAAATCTAACTCGCGTGTTTGAGGTAAAGAAGGCTATCATAGACTTAAGCCAAGAAGACATGGATTTCACCAAGCATATTGGAATGTATAGGTTTCTATGGGCTAAACTTGGGAGTGTTCTTCTTGTCACTATTTGATTATTCTCTTTGATATTCCGCATATTCTAACATGGTATCATAGCATTTTTCCTAATTATTCTAGTTTCATCTATCTAATCTTCATTTTCTCAATCCGTTTCTTCTTCTTTGTTTTTTTAATCCTCTCTCTTTTCCTTTTTTCAGTTTGAACCATGGAAAACTCAAATCCAGTGGTGATTCAGGTTGTTCTCAGAGGAGGAAACTACTTGATGTGTTCTAGAACCACAAGAACAACCCTTTGTGGCCACAAGCTTTGGAGCCATGCTAAGACATCTCAAGCTGCAAAGGAAACTATGCAAGAAGATGGAAAAAAACTATCAAAGAAAAGGAAGAAGAGGTCAAGCTTGCCAAGGAAACCAAAAGGTTCCAAGAAGACCAAACAATGCTTGCCATTCTCCAAAACTCTCTTAAAGCGCCAATACATGAATTCTACTTCTACTGTGAAACCACAAGGATTTGTGAGAGACACTAAAAAATGTGTTTGTAAATGTCTCAAATCTAACTCGCGTGTTTGAGGTAAAGAAGGCTATAAACGGCTTAAGCCGAGAAGACATGGATTTCACCAAGCATATTGGAATGTATAAGATTCTATGGGCCGAACTTGGGAGTGTTATTCTCGTCACTATTTGATTATTCTCTTTGATAATCCGCATATTCTAACATGGTATCATAGCATTTTTCCTAATTATTCTAGTTTCATCTATCTAATCTTCATTTTCTCAATCAGTTTCTTCTTCTTTGTTTTTTTAATCCTCTCTCTTTCCCTTTTTTCAGTTTGAACCATGGAAAACTCAAATCCAGTGGTGATTCAGGTTGTTCTCAACGGAGGAAACTACTTGATGTGTTCTAGAACCACAAGACCAACCCTTTGTGGCCACGAGCTTTGGAGCCATACTAAGACATCTTAAGCTGCAAAGGAAACTATGAAAGAAGATGGAAAAAAACTATCAAAGAAAAGGAAGAAGAGGTCAAGCTTGCCAAGGAAACCAAATGGTTCCAAGAAGACCAAACAGTCCTTGCCATTCCCCAAAACTCTCTTAAAGCGCCAATACATGAATTCTACTTCTGCTATGAAACCACAAGGATTTTTGGGAGACACTAAAAAATGTGTTTGTAAATGTCTCAAATCTAACTCGCGTGTTTGAGGTAAAGAAGGATATCAACGACTTAGGCCAAGAAGACATGGATTTCACCAAGCATATTGGAATGTATAGGTTTCTATGGGCCGAACTTGGGAGTGTTCTTCTTCTCACTATTTGATTATTCTCTTTGATATTCCGCATATTCTAACATGGTATCATAGCATTTTTCCTAATTATTCTAGTTTCATCTATCTAATCTTCATTTTCTCAATCTGTTTCTTCTTCTTTGTTTTTTTAATCCTCTCTCTTTCCCTTTTTTCAGTTTGAACCATGGAAAACTCAAATCCAGTGGTGATTCAGGTTGTTCTCAAAGGAGGAAACTACTTGATGTGTTCTAGAACCACAAGAACAACCCTTTGTGGCCACAAGCTTTGGAGCCATGCTAAGACATCTCAAGCTGCAAAGGAAACTATGCAAGAAGATGGAAAAAAACTATCAAAGAAAAGGAAGAAGAGGTCAAGCTTGCCAAGGAAACCAAATGGTTCCAAGAAGACCAAACAATCCTTGCCATTCTCCAAAACTCTATTAAAGCGCCAATACATGAATTCTACTTCTACTGTGAAACCACAAGGATTTGTGGGAGACACCTAAAAAATGTGTTTGTAAATGTCTCAAATCTAACTCGCGTGTTTGAGGTAAAGAAGGCTATCAACGACTTAAGCCAAGAAGACATGGATTTCACCAAGCATATTGGAATGTATAGGTTTCTATGGGCTAAACTTGGGAGTGTTCTTCTTGTCACTATTTGATTATTCTCTTTGATATTCCGCATATTCTAACATGGTATCATAGCATTTTTCCTAATTATTCTAGTTTCATCTATCTAATTTTCATTTTCTCAATCCGTTTCTTCTTCTATGTTTTTTTAATCCTCTCTTTTTCGCTTTTTTCAGTTTGAACCATGGAAAACTCAAATCCAATGGTGATTCAGGTTGTTCTCAACGGAGGAAACTACTTGATGTGTTCTAGAACCACAAGACCAACCCTTTGTGGCCACGAGCTTTGGAGCCATGCTAAGACATCTCAAGCTGCAAAGGAAACTATGAAAGAAGATGGAAAAAAACTATCAAAGAAAAGGAAGAAGAGGTCAAGCTTGCCAAGGAAACCAATTGGTTCCAAGAAGACCAAACAGTCCTTGCCATTCTCCAAAACTCTCTTAAAACGCCAATACATGAATTCTACTTCTGCTGTGAAACCACAAGGATTTGTGGGAGACACTAAAAATGTGTTTGTAAATGTCTTAAATCTAACTCGCGTGTTTGAAGTAAAGATGGCTATATACGACTTAAGCCAAGAAGGCATGGATTTCACCATGCATATTGGAATGTATAGGTTTCTATGGGCCGAACTTGGGAGTGCTTTTCTTGTCACTATTTGATTATTCTCTTTGATATTCCGCATATTCTAACATGGTATCATAGCATTTTTCCTAATTATTCTAGTTTCATCTATCTAATCTTCATTTTCTCAATCCGTTTCTTCTTCTTTGTTTTTTTAATCCTCTCTCTTTCCCTTTTTTTAGTTTGAACCATGGAAAACTCAAATCCAGTGGTGATTCAGGTTGTTCTCAAAGGAGGAAACTACTTGATGTGTTCTAGAACTACAAGAACAACCCTTTGTGGCCACAAGCTTTGGTGCCATGCTAAGACATCTCAAGGTGCAAAGGAAACTATGCAAGAAGATGGAAAAAAACTATCAAAGAAAAGGAAGAAGAGGTCAAGCTTGCCAAGGAAACCAAATGGTTCCAAGAAGACCAAACAGTCCTTGCCATTCTCCAAAACTCTCTTAAAGCGCCAATACATGAATTCTACTTCTGCTGTGAAACCACAAGGATTTGTGGGAGACACTAAAAATGTGTTTGTAAATGTCTTAAATCTAACTCGCGTGTTTGAAGTAAAGAAGGCTATATACGACTTAAGCCAAGAAGGTATGGATTTCACCATGCATATTGGAATGTATAGGTTTCTATGGGCCGAACTTGGGAGTGCTTTTCTTATCACTATTTGATTATTCTCTTTGATATTCCGCATATTCTAACATGGTATCATAGCATTTTTCCTAATTATTCTAGTTTCATCTATCTAATCTTCATTTTCTCAATCCGTTTCTTCTTCTTTGTTTTTTTAATCCTCTCTCTTTCCCTTTTTTCAGTTTGAACCATGGAAAACTCAAATCCAGTGGTGATTCAGGTTGTTCTCAAAGGAGGAAACTACTTGATGTGTTCTAGAACCACAAGAACAACCCTTTGTGGCCACAAGCTTTGGAGCCATGCTAAGACATCTCAAGCTGCAAAGGAAACTATGCAAGAAGATGGAAAAAAACTATCAAAGAAAAGGAAGAAGAGGTCAAGCTTGCCAAGGAAACCAAATGGTTCCAAGAAGACCAAACAATCCTTGCCATTCTCCAAAACTCTATTAAAGCGCCAATACATGAATTCTACTTCTACTGTGAAACCACAAGGATTTGTGGGAGACACCTAAAAAATGTGTTTGTAAATGTCTCAAATCTAACTCGCGTGTTTGAGGTAAAGAAGGCTATCAACGACTTAAGCCAAGAAGACATCGATTTCACCAAGCATATTGGAATGTATAGGTTTCTATGGGCTAAACTTGGGAGTGTTCTTCTTGTCACTATTTGATTATTCTCTTTGATATTCCGCATATTCTAACATGGTATCATAGCATTTTTCCTAATTATTCTAGTTTCATCTATCTAATCTTCATTTTCTCAATCCGTTTCTTCTTCTATGTTTTTTTAATCCTCTCTCTTTCCCTTTTTTCAGTTTGAACCATGGAAAACTCAAATCCAGTGGTGATTCAGGTTGTTCTCAACGGAGGAAACTACTTGATGTGTTCTAGAACCACAAGACCAACCCTTTGTGGCCACGAGCTTTGGAGCCATGCTAAGACATCTCAAGCTGCAAAGGAAACTATGAAAGAAGATAGAAAAAAACTATCAAAGAAAAGGAAGAAGAGGTCAAGCTTGCCAAGGAAACCAAATGGTTCCAAGAAGACCAAACAGTCCTTGCCATTCTCCAAAACTCTCTTAAAGCGCCAATACATGAATTCTACTTCTGCTGTGAAACCACAAGGATTTGTGGGAGACACTAAAAATGTGTTTGTAAATGTCTCAAATCTAACTCGCGTGTTTGAAGTAAAGAAGGCTATATACGACTTAAGCCAAGAAGGCATGGATTTCACCATGCATATTGGAATGTATAGGTTTCTATGGGCCGAACTTGGGAGTGCTTTTCTTGTCACTATTTGATTATTCTCTTTGATATTCCGCATATTCTAACATGGTATCATAGCATTTTTCCTAATTATTCTAGTTTCATCTATCTAATCTTCATTTTCTCAATCCGTTTCTTCTTCTTTGTTTTTTTAATCCTCTCTCTTTCCCTTTTTTCAGTTTGAACCATGGAAAACTCAAATCCAGTGGTGATTCAGGTTGTTCTCAAAGGAGGAAACTACTTGATGTGTTCTAGAACCACAAGAACAACCCTTTGTGGCCACAAGCTTTGGAGCCATGCTAAGACATCTCAAGCTGCAAAGGAAACTATGCAAGAAGATGGAAAAAAACTATCAAAGAAAAGGAAGAAGAGGTCAAGCTTGCCAAGGAAACCAAATGGTTCCAAGAAGACCAAACAATCCTTGCCATTCTCCAAAACTCTATTAAAGCGCCAATACATGAATTCTACTTCTACTGTGAAACCACAAGGATTTGTGGGAGACACCTAAAAAATGTGTTTGTAAATGTCTCAAATCTAACTCGCGTGTTTGAGGTAAAGAAGGCTATCATAGACTTAAGCCAAGAAGACATGGATTTCACCAAGCATATTGGAATGTATAGGTTTCTATGGGCTAAACTTGGGAGTGTTCTTCTTGTCACTATTTGATTATTCTCTTTGATATTCCGCATATTCTAACATGGTATCATAGCATTTTTCCTAATTATTCTAGTTTCATCTATCTAATCTTCATTTTCTCAATCCGTTTCTTCTTCTTTGTTTTTTTAATCCTCTCTCTTTCCCTTTTTTCAGTTTGAACCATGGAAAACTCAAATCCAGTGGTGATTCAGGTTGTTCTCAAAGGAGGAAACTACTTGATGTGTTCTAGAACCACAAGAATAACCCTTTGTGGCCACAAGCTTTGGAGCCATGCTAAGACATCTCAAGCTGCAAAGGAAACTATGCAAGAAGATGGAAAAAAACTATCAAAGAAAAGGAAGAAGAGGTCAAGCTTGCCAAGGAAACCAAATGGTTCCAAGAAGACCAAACAATCCTTGCCATTCTCCAAATCTCTATTAAAGCGCCAATACATGAATTCTACTTCTACTGTGAAACCACAAGGATTTGTGGGAGACACCTAAAAAATGTGTTTGTAAATGTCTCAAATCTAACTCCCGTGTTTGAGGTAAAGAAGGCTATCAACGACTTAAGCCAAGAAGACATCGATTTCACCAAGCATATTGGAATGTATAGGTTTCTATGGGCTAAACTTGGGAGTGTTCTTCTTGTCACTATTTGATTATTCTCTTTGATATTCCGCATATTCTAACATGGTATCATAGCATTTTTCCTAATTATTCTAGTTTCATCTATCTAATCTTCATTTTCTCAATCCGTTTCTTCTTCTATGTTTTTTTAATCCTCTCTCTTTCCCTTTTTTCAGTTTGAACCATGGAAAACTCAAATCCAGTGGTGATTCAGGTTGTTCTCAACGGAGGAAACTACTTGATGTGTTCTAGAACCACAAGACCAACCCTTTGTGGCCACGAGCTTTGGAGCCATGCTAAGACATCTCAAGCTGTAAAGGAAACTATGAAAGAAGATGGAAAAAAACTATCAAAGAAAAGGAAGAAGAGGTCAAGCTTGCCAATGAAACCAAATGGTTCCAAGAAGACCAAACAGTCCTTGCCATTCTCCAAAACTCTCTTAAAGCGCCAATACATGAATTCTACTTCTGCTGTGAAACCACAAGGATTTGTGGGAGACACTAAAAATGTGTTTGTAAATGTCTCAAATCTAACTCGCGTGTTTGAAGTAAAGAAGGCTATATACGACTTAAGCCAAGAAGGCATGGATTTCACCATGCATATTGGAATGTATAGGTTTCTATGGGCCGAACTTGGGAGTGCTTTTCTTGTCACTATTTGATTATTCTCTTTGATATTCCGCATATTCTAACATGGTATCATAGCATTTTTCCTAATTATTCTAGATTCATCTATCTAATCTTCATTTTCTCAATCCGTTTCTTCTTCTTTGTTTTTTTAATCCTCTCTCTTTCCCTTTTTTTAGTTTGAACCATGGAAAACTCAAATCCAGTGGTGATTCAGGTTGTTCTCAAAGGAGGAAACTACTTGATGTGTTCTAGAACTACAAGAACAACCCTTTGTGGCCACAAGCTTTGGTGCCATGCTAAGACATCTCAAGGTGCAAAGGAAACTATGCAAGAAGATGGAAAAAAACTATCAAAGAAAAGGAAGAAGAGGTCAAGCTTGCCAAGGAAACCAAATGGTTCCAAGAAGACCAAACAGTCCTTGCCATTCTCCAAAACTCTCTTAAAGCGCCAATACATGAATTCTACTTCTGCTGTGAAACCACAAGGATTTGTGGGAGACACTAAAAATGTGTTTGTAAATGTCTTAAATCTAACTCGCGTGTTTGAAGTAAAGAAGGCTATATACGACTTAAGCCAAGAAGACATGGATTTCACCAAGCATATTGGAATGTATAGGTTTCTATGGGCTAAACTTGGGAGTGCTTTTCTTGTCACTATTTGATTATTCTCTTTGATATTCCGCATATTCTAACATGGTATCATAGCATTTTTCCTAATTATTCTAGTTTCATCTATCTAATCTTCATTTTCTCAATCCGTTTCTTCTTCTTTGTTTTTTTAATCCTCTCTCTTTCCCTTTTTTCAGTTTGAACCATGGAAAACTCAAATCCAGTGGTGATTCAGGTTGTTCTCAAAGGAGGAAACTACTTGATGTGTTCTAGAACCACAAGAACAACCCTTTGTGGCCACAAGCTTTGGAGCCATGCTAAGACATCTCAAGCTGCAAAGGAAACTATGCAAGAAGATGGAAAAAAACTATCAAAGAAAAGGAAGAAGAGGTCAAGCTTGCCAAGGAAACCAAATGGTTCCAAGAAGACCAAACAATCCTTGCCATTCTCCAAAACTCTATTAAAGCGCCAATACATGAATTCTACTTCTACTGTGAAACCACAAGGATTTGTGGGAGACACCTAAAAAATGTGTTTGTAAATGTCTCAAATCTAACTCGCGTGTTTGAGGTAAAGAAGGCTATCAACGACTTAAGCCAAGAAGACATCGATTTCACCAAGCATATTGGAATGTATAGGTTTCTATGGGCTAAACTTGGGAGTGTTCTTCTTGTCACTATTTGATTATTCTCTTTGATATTCCGCATATTCTAACATGGTATCATAGCATTTTTCCTAATTATTCTAGTTTCATCTATCTAATCTTCATTTTCTCAATCCGTTTCTTCTTCTATGTTTTTTTAATCCTCTCTCTTTCCCTTTTTTCAGTTTGAACCATGGAAAACTCAAATCCAGTGGTGATTCAGGTTGTTCTCAACGGAGAAAACTACTTGATGTGTTCTAGAACCACAAGACCAACCCTTTGTGGCCACGAGCTTTGGAGCCATGCTAAGACATCTCAAGCTGCAAAGGAAACTATGAAAGAAGATAGAAAAAAACTATCAAAGAAAAGGAAGAAGAGGTCAAGCTTGCCAAGGAAACCAAATGGTTCCAAGAAGACCAAACAGTCCTTGCCATTCCCCAAAACTCTCTTAAAGCGCCAATACATGAATTCTACTTCTGCTATGAAACCACAAGGATTTTTGGGAGACACTAAAAAATGTGTTTGTAAATGTCTCAAATCTAACTCGCGTGTTTGAGGTAAAGAAGGATATCAACGACTTAGGCCAAGAAGACATGGATTTCACCAAGCATATTGGAATGTATAGGTTTCTATGGGCCGAACTTGGGAGTGTTCTTCTTCTCACTATTTGATTATTCTCTTTGATATTCCGCATATTCTAACATGGTATCATAGCATTTTTCCTAATTATTCTAGTTTCATCTATCTAATCTTCATTTTCTCAATCTGTTTCTTCTTCTTTGTTTTTTTAATCCTCTCTCTTTCCCTTTTTTCAGTTTGAACCATGGAAAACTCAAATCCAGTGGTGATTCAGGTTGTTCTCAAAGGAGGAAACTACTTGATGTGTTCTAGAACCACAAGAACAACCCTTTGTGGCCACAAGCTTTGGAGCCATGCTAAGACATCTCAAGCTGCAAAGGAAACTATGAAAGAAGATGGAAAAAAACTATCAAAGAAAAGGAAGAAGAGGTCAAGCTTGCCAAGGAAACCAAATGGTTCCAAGAAGACCAAACAGTCCTTGCCATTCTCCAAAACTCTCTTAAAGCGCCAATACATGAATTCTACTTCTGCTGTGAAACCACAAGGATTTGTGGGAGACACTAAAAATGTGTTTGTAAATGTCTCAAATCTAACTCGCGTGTTTGAAGTAAAGAAGGCTATATAAGACTTAAGCCAAGAAGGCATGGATTTCACCATGCATATTGGAATGTATAGGTTTCTATGGGCCGAACTTGGGAGTGCTTTTCTTGTCACTATTTGATTATTCTCTTTGATATTCCGCATATTCTAACATGGTATCATAGCATTTTTCCTAATTATTCTAGTTTCATCTATCTAATCTTCATTTTCTCAATCCGTTTCTTCTTCTTTGTTTTTTTAATCCTCTCTCTTTCCCTTTTTTCAGTTTGAACCATGGAAAACTCAAATCCAGTGGTGATTCAGGTTGTTCTCAAAGGAGGAAACTACTTGATGTGTTCTAGAACCACAAGAACAACCCTTTGTGGCCACAAGCTTTGGAGCCATGCTAAGACATCTCAAGCTGCAAAGGAAACTATGCAAGAAGATGGAAAAAAACTATCAAAGAAAAGGAAGAAGAGGTCAAGCTTGCCAAGGAAACCAAATGGTTCCAAGAAGACCAAACAATCCTTGCCATTCTCCAAAACTCTATTAAAGCGCCAATACATGAATTCTACTTCTACTGTGAAACCACAAGGATTTGTGGGAGACACCTAAAAAATGTGTTTGTAAATGTCTCAAATCTAACTCGCGTGTTTGAGGTAAAGAAGGCTATCATAGACTTAAGCCAAGAAGACATGGATTTCACCAAGCATATTGGAATGTATAGGTTTCTATGGGCTAAACTTGGGAGTGTTCTTCTTGTCACTATTTGATTATTCTCTTTGATATTCCGCATATTCTAACATGGTATCATAGCATTTTTCCTAATTATTCTAGTTTCATCTATCTAATCTTCATTTTCTCAATCCGTTTCTTCTTCTTTGTTTTTTTAATCCTCTCTCTTTCCCTTTTTTCAGTTTGAACCATGGAAAAGTCAAATCTAGTGGTGATTCAGGTTGTTCTCAAAGGAGGAAACTACTTGATGTGTTCTAGAACCACAAGAACAACCCTTTGTGGCCACAAGCTTTGGAGCCATGCTAAGACATCTCAAGCTGCAAAGGAAACTATGCAAGAAGATGGAAAAAAACTATCAAAGAAAAGGAAGAAGAGGTCAAGCTTGCCAAGGAAACCAAATGGTTCCAAGAAGACCAAACAATCCTTGCCATTCTCCAAAACTCTATTAAAGCGCCAATACATGAATTCTACTTCTACTGTGAAACCACAAGGATTTGTGGGAGACACCTAAAAAATGTGTTTGTAAATGTCTCAAATCTAACTCGCGTGTTTGAGGTAAAGAAGGCTATCATAGACTTAAGCCAAGAAGACATGGATTTCACCAAGCATATTGGAATGTATAGGTTTCTATGGGCTAAACTTGGGAGTGTTCTTCTTGTCACTATTTGATTATTCTCTTTGATATTCCGCATATTCTAACATGGTATCATAGCATTTTTCCTAATTATTCTAGTTTCATCTATCTAATCTTCATTTTCTCAATCCGTTTCTTCTTCTTTGTTTTTTTAATCCTCTCTCTTTCCCTTTTTTTAGTTTGAACCATGGAAAACTCAAATCTAGTGGTGATTCAGGTTGTTCTCAAAGGAAGAAACTACTTGATGTGTTCTAGAACCACAAGAACAACCCTTTGTGGCCACAAGCTTTGGAGCCATGCTAAGACATCTCAAGCTGCAAAGGAAACTATGCAAGAAGATGGAAAAAAACTATCAAAGAAAAGGAAGAAGAGGTCAAGCTTGCCAAGGAAACCAAATGGTTCCAAGAAGACCAAACAATCCTTGCCATTCTCCAAAACTCTATTAAAGCGCCAATACATGAATTCTACTTCTACTGTGAAACCACAAGGATTTGTGGGAGACACCTAAAAAATGTGTTTGTAAATGTCTCAAATCTAACTCGCGTGTTTGAGGTAAAGAAGGCTATCAATGACTTAAGCCAAGAAGACATCGATTTCACCAAGCATATTGGAATGTATAGGTTTCTATGGGCTAAACTTGGGAGTGTTCTTCTTGTCACTATTTGATTATTCTCTTTGATATTCCGCATATTCTAACATGGTATCATAGCATTTTTCCTAATTATTCTAGTTTCATCTATCTAATCTTCATTTTCTCAATCCGTTTCTTCTTCTATGTTTTTTTAATCCTCTCTCTTTCCCTTTTTTCAGTTTGAACCATGGAAAACTCAAATCCAGTGGTGATTCAGGTTGTTCTCAACGGAGGAAACTACTTGATGTGTTCTAGAACCACAAGACCAACCCTTTGTGGCCACGAGCTTTGGAGCCATGCTAAGACATCTCAAGCTGCAAAGGAAACTATGAAAGAAGATGGAAAAAAACTATCAAAGAAAAGGAAGAAGAGGTCAAGCTTGCCAAGGAAACCAAATGGTTCCAAGAAGACCAAACAGTCCTTGCCATTCTCCAAAACTCTCTTAAAGCGCCAATACATGAATTCTACTTCTGCTGTGAAACCACAAGGATTTGTGGGAGACACTAAAAATGTGTTTGTAAATGTCTCAAATCTAACTCGCGTGTTTGAAGTAAAGAAGGCTATATACGACTTAAGCCAAGAAGGCATGGATTTCACCATGCATATTGGAATGTATAGGTTTCTATGGGCCGAACTTGGGAGTGCTTTTCTTGTCACTATTTGATTATTCTCTTTGATATTCCGCATATTCTAACATGGTATCATAGCATTTTTCCTAATTATTTTAGTTTCATCTATCTAATCTTCATTTTCTCAATCCGTTTCTTCTTCTTTGTTTTTTTAATCCTCTCTCTTTCCCTTTTTTCAGTTTGAACCATGGAAAACTCAAATCTAGTGGTGATTCAGGTTGTTCTCAACGGAGGAAACTACTTGATGTGTTCTAGAACCACAAGACCAACCCTTTGTGGCCACGAGCTTTGGAGCCATGCTAAGACATCTCAAGTTGCAAAGGAAACTATGCAAGAAGATGGAAATAAACTATCAAAGAAAAGGAAGAAGAGGTCAAGCTTGCCAAGGAAACCAAATGGTTCGAAGAAGACCAAACAATCCTTGCTATTCTCCAAAACTCTCTTAAAGCGCCAATACATGAATTCTACTTCTACTGTGAAACCACAAGGATTTGTGGGAGACACTAAAAAATGTGTTTGTAAATGTCTCAAATCTAACTCGCGTGTTTGAGGTAAAGAAGGATATCAACGACTTAGGCCAAGAAGACATGGATTTCACCAAGCATATTGGAATGTATAGGTTTCCATGGGCCGAACTTGGAAGTGTTCTTCTTGTCACTATTTGATTATTCTCTTTGATATTCCGCATATTCTAACATGGTATCATAGCATTTTTCCTAATTATTCTAGTTTCATCTATCTAATCTTCATTTTCTCAATCCGTTTCTTCTTCTTTGTTTTTTTAATCCTCTCTCTTTCCCTTTTTTCAGTTTGAACCATGGAAAACTCAAATCCAGTGGTGATTCAGGTTGTTCTCAACGGAGGAAACTACTTGATGTGTTCTAGAACCACAAGACCAACCCTTTGTGGCCACAAGCTTTGGAGCCATGCTAAGACATCTCAAGCTGCAAAGGAAACTATGAAAGAAGATGGAAAAAAACTATCAAAGAAAAGGAAGAAGAGGTCAAGCTTGCCAAGGAAACCAAATGGTTCCAAGAAGACCAAACAGTCCTTGCCATTCTCCAAAACTCTCTTAAAGCGCCAATACATGAATTCTACTTCTGCTGTGAAACCACAAGGATTTGTGGGAGACACTAAAAATGTGTTTGTAAATGTCTCAAATCTAACTCGCGTGTTTGAGGTAAAGAAGGCTATATACGACTTAAGCCAAGAAGACATGGATTTCACCAAGCATATTGGAATGTATAGGTTTCTATGGGCCGAACTTGGGAGTGCTTTTCTTGTCACTATTTGATTATTCTCTTTGATATTCTGCATATTCTAATATGGTATCATAGCATTTTTCCTCTCTCTTTCCCTTTTTTCAGTTTGAACCATGGAAAACTCAAATCCAGTGGTGATTCAGGTTGTTGTCAAAGGAGGAAATTACTTGATGTGTTCTAGAACCACAAGAACAACCCTTTGTGGCCACGAGCTTTGGAGCCATGTTGAGAATTCTCAAGCTACAAAGGAAACTCTGAAAGAAGATGGAGAAAAACTATCAAAGGAATGAAAGAAGACTTCAAGCTTGCCAAGGAAACCAAATGGTTCCAAGAAGACCAAACAGTCCTTGCCATTCTCCAAAACTCTCTCAAAGCTCCAATACATGAATTCTACTTCTGCTGTGAAACCACAAGGATTTGTGGGAGACACTAAAAAATGTGTTTGTAAATGTCTCAGATCTAACTCGCGAGTTTGAGGTAAAGAACGCTATCAACGACCTAAGCCAAGAAGACATGAATTTCACCAAGCACATTGGAAAGTTTAGGTTCCAATGGGCCGAACTTGGGATTGTTCTTCTTGTCACTCTTTGATTATTCTCTTTAATATTACGCATATTCTAACATGGTATCATAACATTTTTCTTAATTATTCTAGTTTCATCTATCTAATCTTCATTTTCTCAATCCGTTTCTTCTTCTATGTTTTTTTAATCCTCTCTCTTTCCCTTTTTCCAGTTTGAACCATGGAAAACTCAAATCCAGTGGTGATTCAGGTTGTTCTCAAAGGAGGAAACTACTTGATGTGTTCTAGAACCACAAGAACAACCCTTTGTGGCCCCGAGCTTTGGAGCCATGTTGAGACATCTCAAGCTTCAAAGGAAACCATGAAAGACGATGGAGAAAAACAATCAAAGGAATGAAAGAAGACTTCAAGCTTGCCAAGGAAACCAAATGGTTCCAAGAAGACCAACCAGTCCTTGCCATTCTCCAAAACTCTCTTGAAGCGGCAATACATGAATCCTACTCCTACTGTGAAACCGCAAAGAATTTGTGGGAAACACTAAAAGATATTTTTGTAAATGTCTCTAATCTAACTCGCGAGTTTGAGGTAAAGAAATCGATCAACGACCTAAGCCAAGAAGACATGAATTTCACCAAGCACATCAGAAAGTTTAGGTTCCAATGGGTCGAACTTGGGATTGTTCTTCTTGTCACTCTTTGATTATTCTCTTTAATATTACGCATATTCTAACATGGTATCATAACATTTTTCTTAATTATTCTAGTTTCACCTATCTAATCTTCATTTTCTCAATCCGTTTCTTCTTCTATGTTTTTTTAATCCTCTCTCTTTCCTTTTTTCCAGTTTGAACCATGGAAAACTCAAATCCAGTGGTGATTCAGGTTGTTCTCAAAGGAGGAAACTACTCGATGTGTTCTAGAACCACAAGAACAACCCTTTGTGGCCACGAGCTTTGGAGCCATGTTGAGACATCTCAAGCTTCAAAGGAAACCATGAAAGAAGATGGAGAAAAACAATCAAAGGAATGAAAGAAGACTTCAAGCTTGCCAAGGAAACCAAATGGTTCCAAGAAGACCAACCAGTCCTTGCCATTCTCCAAAACTCTCTTGAAGCGCCAATACATGAATCCTACTCCTACTATGAAACCGCAAAGGATTTGTGGGAAACACTAAAAAATGTGTTTGTAAATGTCTCAACTCTAAATCCCTTGTTTGAGGTAAAGAAGGCTATCAACAACCTAAGCCAAGAAGACATGAAATTCACCAAGCACACTGGAAAGTTTAGGTTCCTATGGGCCGAACTTGCGATTGTTCTTCTTGTCACTATTTGATTATTCTCTTTGATATTCCGTATATTCTAACATGGTATCCTATCATTTTTCCTAATTATACTAGTTTCATCTATCTAATCTTCATTTTCTAAATCAGTTTCTTTGTCTATGTTTTTTTAATCCTCTCTCTTTCCCTTTTTTCAGTTTAAACCATGGAAAACTCAAATCCAGTGGTGATTCAGGTTGTTCTCAAAGGAGGAAACTACTTGATGTGATCTAGAACCACAAGACCAACACTTTGTGGCCACGAGCCTTGGAGCCATGTTAAGACATCTCAAGATGCAAAGGAAACTATGTAAGAAGATGGAAAAAAACAATCAAAGAAAAGGAAGAAGAGGTCAAGCTTGCCAAGGAAACCAAATGGTTCCAAGAAGACCAAACAGTCCTTGCGATTCTCCAAAACTCTCTTGAAGCACCAATACATGAATCTTACATCTACCGTGGAACCGCATGGATTTATGGGAAACACTAAAAAATGTGTTTGTAAATGTCTCAAATCTAAATCCCTTGTTTGAGGTAAAGAAGGCTATCAACAACCTAAGCCAAGAAGACATGAAATTCACCAAGCACACTGGAAAGTTTAGGTTCCTATGGGCCGAACTTGCGATTGTTCTTCTTGTCACTATCTGATTATTCTCTTTGATATTCCGCATATTCTAACATGGTTTCCTAGCATTTTTCCTAATTATACTAGTTTCATCTATCTAATCTTCATTTTCTAAATCCGTTTCTTTGTCTATGTTTTTTTAATCCTCTCTCTTTCCCTTTTTTCAGTTTGAACCATGGAAAACTCAAATCCAGTGGTGATTCAGGTTGTTCTCAAAGGAGGAAATTACTTGATGTGTTCTAGAACCACAAGAACAACCCTTTGTGGCCACGAGCTTTGGAGCCATGTTGAGAATTCTCAAGCTACAAAGGAAACTCTGAAAGAAGATGGAGAAAAACTATCAAAGGAATTAAACAAGACTTCAAGCTTGCCAAGGAAACCAAATGGTTCCAAGAAGACCAAACAGTCCTTGCCATTCTCCAAAACTCTCTCAAAGCTCCAATACATGAATTCTACTTCTGCTGTGAAACCACAAGGATTTGTGGGAGACACTAAAAAATGTGTTTGTAAATGTCTCAGATCTAACTCGCGAGTTTGAGGTAAAGAACGCTATCAACGACCTAAGCCAAGAAGACATGAATTTCACAAAGCACATTGGAAAGTTTAGGTTCCAATGGGCCGAACTTGGGATTGTTCTTCTTGTCACTCTTTGATTATTCTCTTTAATATTACGCATATTCTAACATGGTATCATAACATTTTTCTTAATTATTCTAGTTTCATCTATCTAATCTTCATTTTCTCAATCCGTTTCTTCTTCTATGTTTTTTTAATCCTCTCTCTTTCCCTTTTTCCAGTTTGAACCATGGAAAACTCAAATCCAGTGGTGATTCAGGTTGTTCTCAAAGGAGGAAACTACTTGATGTGTTCTAGAACCACAAGAACAACCCTTTGTGGCCCCGAGCTTTGGAGCCATGTTGAGACATCTCAAGCTTCTAAGGAAACCATGAAAGACGATGGAGAAAAACAATCAAAGGAATGAAAGAAGACTTCAAGCTTGCCAAGGAAACCAAATGGTTCCAAGAAGACCAAGCAGTCCTTGCCATTCTCCAAAACTCTCTTGAAGCGGCAATACATGAATCCTACTCCTACTGTGAAACCGCAAAGAATTTGTGGGAAACACTAAAAAATATTTTTGTAAATGTCTCTAATCTAACTCGCGAGTTTGAGGTAAAGAAATCGATCAACGACCTTAGCCAAGAAGACATGAATTTCACCAAGCACATCAGAAAATTTAGGTTCCAATGGGCCGAACTTGGGATTGTTCTTCTTGTCACTCTTTGATTATTCTCTTTAATATTACGCATATTCTAACATGGTATCATAACATTTTTCTTAATTATTCTAGTTTCACCTATCTAATCTTCATTTTCTCAATCCGTTTCTTCTTCTATGTTTTTTTAATCCTCTCTCTTTCCCTTTTTCCAGTTTGAACCATGGAAAACTCAAATCCAGTGGTGATTCAGGTTGTTCTCAAAGGAGGAAACTACTCGATGTGTTCTAGAACCACAAGAACAACCCTTTGTGGCCACGAGCTTTGGAGCCATGTTGAGACATCTCAAGCTTCAAAGGAAACCATGAAAGAAGATGGAGAAAAACAATCAAAGGAATGAAAGAAGACTTCAAGCTTGCCAAGGAAACCAAATGGTTCCAAGAAGACCAACCAGTCCTTGCCATTCTCCAAAACTCTCTTGAAGCGCCAATACATGAATCCTACTCCTACTATGAAACCGCAAAGGATTTGTGGGAAACACTAAAAAATGTGTTTGTAAATGTCTCAACTCTAAATCCCTTGTTTGAGGTAAAGAAGGCTATCAACAACCTAAGCCAAGAAGACATGAAATTCACCAAGCACACTGGAAAGTTTAGGTTCCTATGGGCCGAACTTGCGATTGTTCTTCTTGTCACTATTTGATTATTCTCTTTGATATTCCGTATATTCTAACATGGTATCCTATCATTTTTCCTAATTATACTAGTTTCATCTATCTAATCTTCATTTTCTAAATCAGTTTCTTTGTCTATGTTTTTTTAATCCTCTCTCTTTCCCTTTTTTCAGTTTAAACCATGGAAAACTCAAATCCAGTGGTGATTCAGGTTGTTCTCAAAGGAGGAAACTACTTGATGTGATCTAGAACCACAAGACCAACACTTTGTGGCCACGAGCCTTGGAGCCATGTTAAGACATCTCAAGATGCAAAGGAAACTATGTAAGAAGATGGAAAAAAACAATCAAAGAAAAGGAAGAAGAGGTCAAGCTTGCCAAGGAAACCAAATGGTTCCAAGAAGACCAAACAGTCCTTGCGATTCTCCAAAACTCTCTTGAAGCACCAATACATGAATCTTACATCTACCGTGGAACCGCATGGATTTATGGGAAACACTAAAAAATGTGTTTGTAAATGTCTCAAATCTAAATCCCTTGTTTGAGGTAAAGAAGGCTATCAACAACCTAAGCCAAGAAGACATGAAATTCACCAAGCACACTGGAAAGTTTAGGTTCCTATGGGCCGAACTTGCGATTGTTCTTCTTGTCACTATCTGATTATTCTCTTTGATATTCCGCATATTCTAACATGGTTTCCTAGCATTTTTCCTAATTATACTAGTTTCATCTATCTAATCTTCATTTTCTAAATCCGTTTCTTTGTCTATGTTTTTTTAATCCTCTCTCTTTCCCTTTTTTCAGTTTGAACCATGGAAAACTCAAATCCAGTGGTGATTCAGGTTGTTCTCAAAGGAGGAAATTACTTGATGTGTTCTAGAACCACAAGAACAACCCTTTGTGGCCACGAGCTTTGGAGCCATGTTGAGAATTCTCAAGCTACAAAGGAAACTCTGAAAGAAGATGGAGAAAAACTATCAAAGGAATTAAACAAGACTTCAAGCTTGCCAAGGAAACCAAATGGTTCCAAGAAGACCAAACAGTCCTTGCCATTCTCCAAAACTCTCTCAAAGCTCCAATACATGAATTCTACTTCTGCTGTGAAACCACAAGGATTTGTGGGAGACACTAAAAAATGTGTTTGTAAATGTCTCAGATCTAACTCGCGAGTTTGAGGTAAAGAACGCTATCAACGACCTAAGCCAAGAAGACATGAATTTCACAAAGCACATTGGAAAGTTTAGGTTCCAATGGGCCGAACTTGGGATTGTTCTTCTTGTCACTCTTTGATTATTCTCTTTAATATTACGCATATTCTAACATGGTATCATAACATTTTTCTTAATTATTCTAGTTTCATCTATCTAATCTTCATTTTCTCAATCCGTTTCTTCTTCTATGTTTTTTTAATCCTCTCTCTTTCCCTTTTTCCAGTTTGAACCATGGAAAACTCAAATCCAGTGGTGATTCAGGTTGTTCTCAAAGGAGGAAACTACTTGATGTGTTCTAGAACCACAAGAACAACCCTTTGTGGCCCCGAGCTTTGGAGCCATGTTGAGACATCTCAAGCTTCAAAGGAAACCATGAAAGAAGATGGAGAAAAACAATCAAAGGAATGAAAGAAGACTTCAAGCTTGCCAAGGAAACCAAATGGTTCCAAGAAGACCAAGCAGTCCTTGCTATTCTCCAAAACTCTCTTGAAGCGGCAATACATGAATCCTACTCCTACTGTGAAACCGCAAAGAATTTGTGGGAAACACTAAAAAATATTTTTGTAAATGTCTCTAATCTAACTCGCGAGATTGAGGTAAAGAAATCGATCAACGACCTTAGCCAAGAAGACATGAATTTCACCAAGCACATCAGAAAATTTAGGTTCCAATGGGCCGAACTTGGGATTGTTCTTCTTGTCACTCTTTGATTATTCTCTTTAATATTACGCATATTCTAACATGGTATCATAACATTTTTCTTAATTATTCTAGTTTCACCTATCTAATCTTCATTTTCTCAATCCGTTTCTTCTTCTATGTTTTTTTAATCCTCTCTCTTTCCCTTTTTCCAGTTTGAACCATGGAAAACTCAAATCCAGTGGTGATTCAGGTTGTTCTCAAAGGAGGAAACTACTTGATGTGTTCTAGAACCACAAGAACAACCCTTTGTGGCCACGAGCTTTGGAGCCATGTTGAGACATCTCAAGCTTCAAAGGAAACCATGAAAGAAGATGGAGAAAAACAATCAAAGGAATGAAAGAAGACTTCAAGCTTGCCAAGGAAACCAAATGGTTCCAAGAAGACCAACCAGTCCTTGCCATTCTCCAAAACTCTCTTGAACCGCCAATACATGAATCCTACTCCTACTATGACACCGCAAAGGATTTGTGGGAAACACTAAAAAATGTGTTTGTAAATGTCTCAAATCTAAATCCCTTGTTTGAGGTAAAGAAGGCTATCAACAACCTAAGCCAAGAAGACATAAAATTCACCAAGCACACTGGAAAGTTTAGGTTCCTATGGGCCGAACTTGCGATTGTTCTTCTTGTCACTATTTGATTATTCTCTTTGATATTCCGCATATTCTAACATGGTATCCTATCATTTTTCCTAATTATACTAGTTTCATCTATCTAATCTTCATTTTCTAAATCCGTTTCTTTGTCTATGTTTTTTAAATCCTCTCTCTTTCCCTTTTTTCAGTTTGAACCATGGAAAACTCAAATCTAGTGGTGATTCAGGTTGTTCTCAAAGGATGAAACTACTTGATGTGTTCTAGAACCACAAGAACCACCCTTTGTGGCCACGAGATTTAGAGCCATGTTGAGACATCTCAAGCTTCAAAGGAAACTATGAAAGAAGAAGGAAAAAAACTATCAAAGAAAAGGAAGAAGAGGTCAAGCTTGCCATTCTCCAAAACTCTCTTGAAGCACCAATACATGAATCTTACTTCTACCGTGGAACCGCATGGATTTATGGGAAACACTAAAAAATGTGTTTGTAAATGTTTCAAATCTAACTTGCGAGTTTGAGGTAAAGAAGGCTATCAACGACCTAAGCCAAGAGGACATGAATTTCACCAAGCACATCGGAAAGTTTAGGTTCCTATGTGCCGAACTTGGGATTGTTCGTCTTGTCACTCTTTGATTATTCTCTTTAATATTCCGCATATTGTAACATGGTATCATAACATTTTTCTTAATTATTCTAGTTTCATCTATCTAATCTTCATTTTCTCAATCCGTTTCTTCTTCTATGTTTTTTTAATCCTCTCTCTTTCCCTTTTTCCAGTTTGAACCATGGAAAACTCAAATCCAGTGGTGATTCAGGCTGTTCTCAAAGGAGGAAACAACTTGATGTGTTCTAGAACCACAAGAACAACCCTTTGTGGCCACGAGCTATGGAGCCATGTTGAGACATCTCAAGCTGCAAAGGAAACTATGAAAGAAGATGGAGAAAAACTATCAAAGGAATGAAACAAGACTTCAAGCTTGCCAAGGAAACCAAATGGTTCCAAGAAGACCAAACAGTCCTTCCCATTCTCCAAAACTCTCTTGAAGCGCCAATACATGAATCCTACTCCTACTATGAAACCGCAAAGGATTTGTGGGAAACACTAAAAAATGTGTTTGTAAATGTCTCAAATATAATTCCCGTGTTTGAGGTAAAGAAAGCTATCAACAACCTAAGCCAAGAAGACATGAAATTCACCAAGCACACTGGAAAGTTTAGGTTCCTATGGGCCGAACTTGCGATTGTTCTTCTTGTCACTCTTTGATTATTCTCTTTAATATTCCGCATATTCTAACATGGTATCATAGCATTTTTCTTAATTATTCTAGTTTCATCTATCTAATCTTCATTTTCTCAATCCGTTTCTTCTTCTATGTTTTTTTAATCTTCTCTCTTTCCCTTTTTTCAGTTTGAACCATGGAAAAGTCAAATATAGTGGTGATTCAGGTTGTTCTCAAAGGAAGAAACTACTTTATGTGTTCTAGAAACGCAAGAACAACCCTTTGTGGCCACGAGCTTTGGAGCCATGTTGAGACATCTCAAGCTTCAAAGGAAACCATAAAAGAAGATGGCAAAAACTATCAAAGGAATGGAAGAAGACTTCAAGCTTGCCAAGGAAACCAAATGGTTCCAAGAAGACCAAACAATCCTTGCCATTCTCCAAAACTCTCTTGAAGCGCCAATACATGAATCCTACTCCTACTGTGAAACCGCAAAGAATTTGTGGGAAACACTAAAAAATGTTTTTGTAAATGTCTCAAATCTAAATCCCTTGTTTGAGGTAAAGAAGGCTATCAACAACCTAAGCCAAGAAGACATAAAATTCACCAAGCACACTGGAAAGTTTAGGTTCCTATGGGCCGAACTTGCGATTGTTCTTCTTGTCACTATTTGATTATTCTCTTTGATATTCCGCATATTCTAACATGGTATCCTATCATTTTTCCTAATTATACTAGTTTCATCTATCTAATCTTCAGTTTCTAAATCTGTTTCTTTGTCTATGTTTTTTTAATCCTCTCTCTTTCCCTTTTTTCAGTTTGAACAATAGAAAACTCAAATCCAGTGGTGATTCAGGTTGTTCTCAAAGGATGAAACTACTTGATGTGTTCTAGAACCACAAGAACAACCCTTTGTGGCCACGAGCTTTGGAGCCATGTTGAGACATCTCAAGCTTCAAAGGAAACTATGAAAGAAGAAGGAAAAAAACTATCAAAGAAAAGGAAGAAGAGGTCAAGCTTGCCAAGGAAACCAATTGGTTCCAAGAAGACCAAACAGTCCTTGCCATTCTCCAAAACTCTCTTGAAGCACCAATACATGAATCTTACTTGTACCGTGGAACCGCATGGATTTATGGGAAACACTAAAAAATGTGTTTGTAAATGTCTCAAATCTAAATCCCTTGTTTGAGTTAAAGAAGGCTATCAACAACCTAGCCAAGAAGACATGAAATTCACCAAGCACACTGGAAATTTTAGGTTCCTATGGGCCGAACTTGCGATTGTTCTTCTTGTCACTATCTGATTATTCTCTTTGATATTCCGCATATTCTAACATGGTATCCTAGCATGTTTCCTAATTATACTAGTTTCATCTATCTAATCTTCATTTTCTAAATCCGTTTCTTTGTCTATGTTTTTTTAATCCTCTCTCTTTCCTTTTTTTCAGTTTGAACCATGGAAAACTCAAATCCAGTGGTGATTCAGGTTGTTCTCAAAGGAGGAAACTACTTGATGTGTTCTAGAACCACAAGAACAACCCTTTGTGGCCACGAGCTTTGGAGCCATGTTGAGACATCTCAAGCTTCAAAGGAAACCATGAAAGAAGATGGAGAAAAACAATCAAAGGAATGAAAGAAGACTTCAAGCTTGCCAAGGAAACCAAATGGTTCCAAGAAGACCAACCAGTCCTTGCCATTCTCCAAAACTCTCTTGAAGAGCGAATACATGAATCCTACTCCTACTGTGAAACCGCAAAGGCTTTGTGGGAAACACTAAAAAATATTTTTGTAAATGTCTCAAATCTAACTCGCGAGTTTGAGGTAAAGAAATCGATCAACGACCTAAGCCAAGAAGACATGAATTTCACCAAGCACATCGGAAAGTTTAGGTTCCAATGGGCCGAACTTGGGATTGTTCTTCTTGTCACTCTTTGATTATTCTCTTTAATATTACGCATATTCTAACATGGTATCATAACATTTTTCTTAATTATTCTAGTTTCACCTATCTAATCTTCATTTTCTCAATCCGTTTCTTCCTCTATGTTTTTTTAATCCTCTCTCTTTCCTTTTTTCCAGTTTGAACCATGGAAAACTCAAATCCAGTGGTGATTCAGGTTGTTCTCAAAGGAGGAAACTACTTGATGTGTTCTAGAACCACAAGAACAACCCTTTGTGGCCACGAGCTTTGGAGCCATGTTGAGACATCTCAAGCTACAAAGGAAACTATGAAAGAAGATGGAGAAAAACTATCAATGGAATGAAAGAAGACTTCAAGCTTGCCAAGGAAACCAAATGGTTCCAAGAAGACCAAAAAGTCCTTGCCATTCTCCAAAACTCTCTCAAAGCGCCAATACATGAATTCTATTTCTACTGTGAAACCACAAGGATTTGTGGGAGACACTAAAAAATGTGTTTGTAAATGTCTCAAATCTAAATCCCTTGTTTGTGGTAAAGAAGGCTATCAACGACCTAAGCCAAGAAGACATGAATTTCACCAAGCACATTGGAAAGTTTAGGTTCCAATGGGCCGAACTTGGGATTGTTCTTCTTGTCACTCTTTGATTATTCTCTTTAATATTACGCATATTCTAACATGGTATCATAACATTTTTCTTAATTATTCTAGTTTCATCTATCTAATCTTCATTTTCTCAATCCGTTTCTTCTTCTATGTTTTTTTAATCCTCTCTCTTTCCCTTTTTCCAGTTTGAACCATGGAAAACTCAAATCCAGTGGTGATTCAGGTTGTTCTCAAAGGAGGAAATTACTTGATGTGTTCTAGAACCACAAGAACAACCCTTTGTGGCCACGAGCTTTGGAGCCATGTTGAGACATCTCAAGCTTCAAAGGAAACCATGAAAGAAGATGGAGAAAAACAATCAAAGGAATGAAAGAAGACTTCAAGCTTGCCAAGGAAACCAAATGGTTCCAAGAAGACCAACCAGTCCTTGCCATTCTCCAAAACTCTCTTGAAGAGCCAATACATGAATCCTACTCCTACTGTGAAACTGCAAAGAATTTGTGGGAAACACTAAAAAATATTTTTGTAAATGTCTCAAATCTAACTCGCGAGTTTGAGGAAAAGAAATCGATCAACGACCTAAGCCAAGAAGACATGAATTTCACCAAGCACATCGGAAAGTTTAGGTTCCAATGGGCCGAACTTGGGATTGTTCTTCTTGTCACTCTTTGATTATTCTCTTTAATATTACGCATATTCTAACATGGTATCATAACATTTTTCTTAATTATTCTAGTTTCACCTATCTAATCTTCATTTTCTCAATCCGTTTCTTCTTCTATGTTTTTTTAATCCTCTCTCTTTCCCTTTTTCCAGTTTGAACCATGGAAAACTCAAATCCAGTGGTGATTCAGGTTGTTCTCAAAGGAGGAAACTACTTGATGTGTTCTAGAACCACAAGAACAACCCTTTGTGGCCACGAGCTTTGGAGCCATGTTGAGACATCTCAAGCTACAAAGGAAACTATGAAAGAAGATGGAGAAAAACTATTAATGGAATGAAAGAAGACTTCAAGCTTGCCAAGGAAACCAAATGGTTCCAAGAAGACCAAACAGTCCTTGCCATTCTCCAAAACTCTCTCAAAGCGCCAATACATGAATTCTACTTCTACTGTGAAACCACAAGGATTTGTGGGAGACACTAAAAAATGTGTTTGTAAATGTCTCAAATCTAAATCCCTTGTTTGAGGTAAAGAAGGCTATCAACGACCTAAGCCAAGAAGACATGAATTTCACCAAGCACATTGGAAAGTTTAGGTTCCAATGGGCCGAACTTGGGATTGTTCTTCTTGTCACTCTTTGATTATTCTCTTTAATATTACGCATATTCTAACATGGTATCATAACATTTTTCTTAATTATTCTAGTTTCATCTATCTAATCTTCATTTTCTCAATCCGTTTCTTCTTCTATGTTTTTTTAATCCTCTCTCTTTCCCTTTTTCCAGTTTGAACCATGGAAAACTCAAATCCAGTGGTGATTCAGGTTGTTCTCAAAGGAGGAAACTACTTGATGTGTTCTAGAACCACAAGAACAACCCTTTGTGGCCACGAGCTTTAGAGCCATGTTGAGACATCTCAAGCTTCAAAGGAAACCATGAAAGAAGATGGAGAAAAACAATCAAAGGAATGAAAGAAGACTTCAAGCTTGCCAAGGAAACCAAATGGTTCCAAGAAGACCAACCAGTCCTTGCCATTCTCCAAAACTCTCTTGAAGAGCCAATACATGAATCCTACTCCTACTGTGAAACCGCAAAGAATTTGTGGGAAACAATAAAAAATATTTTTGTAAATGTCTCAAATCTAACTCGCGAGTTTGAGGAAAAGAAATCGATCAACGACCTAAGCCAAGAAGACATGAATTTCACCAAGCACATCGGAAAGTTTAGGTTCCAATGGGCCGAACTTGGGATTGTTCTTCTTGTCACTCTTTGATTATTCTCTTTAATATTACGCATATTCTAACATGGTATCATAACATTTTTCTTAATTATTCTAGTTTCACCTATCTAATCTTCATTTTCTCAATCCGTTTCTTCTTCTATGTTTTTTTAATCCTCTCTCTTTCCCTTTTTCCAGTTTGAACCATGGAAAACTCAAATCCAGTGGTGATTCAGGTTGTTCTCAAAGGAGGAAACTACTTGATGTGTTCTAGAACCACAAGAACAACCCTTTGTGGCCACGAGCTTTGGAGCCATGTTGAGACATCTCAAGCTACAAAAGAAACTATGAAAGAAGATGGAGAAAAACTATTAATGGAATGAAAGAAGACTTCAAGCTTGCCAAGGAAACCAAATGGTTCCAAGAAGACCAAACAGTCCTTGCCATTCTCCAAAACTCTCTCAAAGCGCCAATACATGAATTCTACTTCTACTGTGAAACCACAAGGATTTGTGGGAGACACTAAAAAATGTGTTTGTAAATGTCTCAAATCTAAATCCCTTGTTTGAGGTAAAGAAGGC
The DNA here is from genome assembly GCA_963922655.1 of Cardamine chenopodiifolia. Taxonomy (NCBI): domain Eukaryota; kingdom Viridiplantae; phylum Streptophyta; class Magnoliopsida; order Brassicales; family Brassicaceae; genus Cardamine; species Cardamine chenopodiifolia. The sequence goes on from OZ000479.1 coordinate 7,164,468, forward strand.
TATCAACGACCTAAGCCAAGAAGACATGAATTTCACCAAGCACATTGGAAAGTTTAGGTTCCAATGGGCCGAACTTGGGATTGTTCTTCTTGTCACTCTTTGATTATTCTCTTTAATATTACGCATATTCTAACATGGTATCATAACATTTTTCTTAATTATTCTAGTTTCATCTATCTAATCTTCATTTTCTCAATCCGTTTCTTCTTCTATGTTTTTTTAATCCTCTCTCTTTCCCTTTTTCCAGTTTGAACCATGGAAAACTCAAATCCAGTGGTGATTCAGGTTGTTCTCAAAGGAGGAAACTACTTGATGTGTTCTAGAACCACAAGAACAACCCTTTGTGGCCACGAGCTTTAGAGCCATGTTGAGACATCTCAAGCTTCAAAGGAAACCATGAAAGAAGATGGAGAAAAACAATCAAAGGAATGAAAGAAGACTTCAAGCTTGCCAAGGAAACCAAATGGTTCCAAGAAGACCAACCAGTCCTTGCCATTCTCCAAAACTCTCTTGAAGAGCCAATACATGAATCCTACTCCTACTGTGAAACCGCAAAGAATTTGTGGGAAACAATAAAAAATATTTTTGTAAATGTCTCAAATCTAACTCGCGAGTTTGAGGAAAAGAAATCGATCAACGACCTAAGCCAAGAAGACATGAATTTCACCAAGCACATCGGAAAGTTTAGGTTCCAATGGGCCGAACTTGGGATTGTTCTTCTTGTCACTCTTTGATTATTCTCTTTAATATTACGCATATTCTAACATGGTATCATAACATTTTTCTTAATTATTCTAGTTTCACCTATCTAATCTTCATTTTCTCAATCCGTTTCTTCTTCTATGTTTTTTTAATCCTCTCTCTTTCCCTTTTTCCAGTTTGAACCATGGAAAACTCAAATCCAGTGGTGATTCAGGTTGTTCTCAAAGGAGGAAACTACTTGATGTGTTCTAGAACCACAAGAACAACCCTTTGTGGCCACGAGCTTTGGAGCCATGTTGAGACATCTCAAGCTACAAAGGAAACTATGAAAGAAGATGGAGAAAAACTATCAATGGAATGAAAGAAGACTTCAAGCTTGCCAAGGAAACCAAATGGTTCCAAGAAGACCAAACAGTCCTTGCCATTCTCCAAAACTCTCTCAAAGTGCCAATACATGAATTCTACTTCTACTGTGAAACCACAAGGATTTGTGGGAGACACTAAAAAATGTGTTTGTAAATGTCTCAAATCTAAATCCCTTGTTTGAGGTAAGGAAGGCTATCAACAACCTAAGCCAAGATGACATAAAATTCACCAAGCACACTGGAAAGTTTAGGTTCCTATGGGCCGAACTTGCGATTGTTATTCTTGTCACTATTTGATTATTCTCTTTAATATTACGCATATTCTAACATGGTATCATAACATTTTTCTTAATTATTCTAGTTTCACCTATCTAATCTTCATTTTCTAAATCCGTTTCTTTGTCTTTGTTTTTTTAATCCTCTCTCTTTCCCTTTTTTCAGTTTGAACCATGGAAAACTCAAATCCAGTGGTGATTCAGGTTGTTCTCATAGGATGAAACTAATTGATGTGTTCTAGAACCACAAGAACAACCCTTTGTGGCCACGAGCTTTGGAGCCATGTTGAGACATCTCAAGCTTCAAAGGAAACTATGAAAGAAGAAGGAAAAAAACTATCAAAGAAAAGGAAGAAGAGGTCAAGCTTGCCAAGGAAACCAATTGGTTCCAAGAAGACCAAACAATCCTCGCCATTCTCCAAAACTCTCTTGAAGCACCAATACATGAATCTTACTTCTACCGTGGAACCGCATGGATTTATGGGAAACACTAAAAAATGTGTTTGTAAATGTTTCAAATCTAACTTGCGAGTTTGAGGTAAAGAAGGCTATCAACGACCTAAGCCAAGAAGACATGAATTTCACCAAGCACATCGGAAAGTTTAGGTTCCTATGGGCCGAACTTGGGATTGTTCGTCTTGTCACTCTTTGATTATTCTCTTTAATATTCCGCATATTCTAACATGGTATCATAACATTTTTCTTAATTATTCTAGTTTCATCTATCTAATCTTCATTTTCTCAATCCGTTTCTTCTTCTATGTTTTTTTAATCCTCTTTCTTTCCCTTTTTCCAGTTTGAACCATGGAAAACTCAAATCCAGTGGTGATTCAGGCTGTTCTCAAAGGAGGAAACTACTTGATGTGTTCTAGAACCCCAAGAACAACCCTTTGTGGCCACGAGCTATGGAGCCATGTTGAGACATCTCAAGCTGCAAAGGAAACTATGAAAGAAGATGGAGAAAAACTATCAAAGGAATGAACCAAGACTTCAAGCTTGCCAAGGAAACCAAATGGTTCCAAGAAGACCAAACAGTCCTTGCCATTCTCCAAAACTCTCTTGAAGCGCCAATACATGAATCCTACTCCTACTATGAAACCGCAAAGGATTTGAGGGAAACACTAAAAAATGTGTTTGTAAATGTCTCAAATATAACTCCCGTGTTTGAGGTAAAGAAGGCTATCAACAACCTACGCCAAGAAGACATGAAATTCACCAAGCACACTGGAAAGTTTAGGTTCCTATGGGCCGAACTTGCGATTGTTCTTCTTGTCACTCTTTGATTATTCTCTTTAATATTCCGCATATTCTAACATGGTATCATAACATTTTTCTTAATTATTCTAGTTTCATCTATCTAATCTTCATTTTCTCAATCCGTTTCTTCTTCTATGTTTTTTTAATCTTCTCTCTTTCCCTTTTTTCAGTTTGAACCATGGAAAACTCAAATACAGTGGTGATTCAGGTTGTTCTCAAAGGAGGAAACTACCTTATGTGTTCTAGAAACGCAAGAACAACCCTTTGTGGCCACAAGCTTTGGAGCCATGTTGAGACATCTCAAGCTTCAAAGGAAACCAAAAAAGAAGATGGCAAAAACTATCAAAGGAATGGAAGAAGACTTCAAGCTTGCCAAGGAAACCAAATGGTTCCAAGAAGACCAAACAATCCTTGCCATTCTCCAAAACTCTCTTGAAGCGCCAATACATGAATCCTACTCCTACTATGAAACCGCAAAGGATTTGTGGGAAACACTAAAAAATGTGTTTGTAAATGTCTCAAATCTAAATCCCTTGTTTGAGGTAAAGAAGGCTATCTGCAACCTAAGCCAAGAAGACATGAAATTCACCAAGCACACTGGAAAGTTTAGGTTCCTATGGGCCGAACTTGCGATTGTTCTTCTTGTCACTATTTGATTATTCTCTTTGATATTCTGCATATTCTAACATGGTATCCTATCATTTTTCCTAATTATACTAGTTTCATCTATCTAATCTTCATTTTCTAAATCCGTTTCTTTGTCTATGTTTTTTTAATCCTCTCTCTTTCCCTTTTTTCAGTTTGAACAATAGAAAACTCAAATCCAGTGGTGATTCAGGTTGTTCTCAAAGGAGGAAACTACTTGATGTGTTCTAGAACGACAAGAACAACCCTTTGTGGCCACGAGCTTTGGAGCCATGTTGAGACATCTCAAGCTGCAAAGGAAACTATGAAAGAAGATGGAGAAAAACTATCAAAGAAAAGGAAGAAGAAGTCAAGCTTGCCAAGGAAACCAAATGGTTCCAAGAAGACCAAACAGTCCTTGCCATTCTCCAAAACTCTCTCAAAGCGCCAATACATGAATTCTACTTCTACCGTGAAACCACAAGGATTTGTGGGAGACACTAAAAAATGTGTTTGTAAATATCTCAAATCTAACTCGCGAGTTTGAGGTAAAGAAGGCTATCAACGACCTAAGCCAAGAAGACATGAATTTCACCAAGCACATCGGAAAGTTTAGGTTCCTATGGGCCGAACTTGGGATTGTTCTTCTTGTCACTCTTTGATTATTCTCTTTAATATTCCGCATATTCTAACATGGTATCATAGCAATTTTCCTAATTATTCTAGTTTCATCTATCTAATTTTCATTTTCTCAATCCGTTTCTTCTTCTATGTTTTTTTAATCCTCTCTCTTTCCTTTTTTCAGTTTGAACCATGGAAAAGTCAAATCCAGTGGTGATTCAGGTTGTTCTCAAAGGAGGAAACTACTTGATGTGTTCTAGAACCACAAGAACAACCCTTTGTGGCCACGAGCTTTGGAGCCATGTTGAGACATCTCAAGCTTCAAAGGAAACTATGAAAGAAGATGGAGAAAAACTATCAAAGGAATGAAACAAGACTTCAAGCTTGCCAAGGAAACCAAATGGTTCCAAGAAGACCAAACAGTCCTTGCCATTCTCCAAAACTCTCTTAAAGCGCCAATACATGAATTCTACTTCTACAGTGAAACCACAAGGATTTGTGGGAGACACTAAAAAATGTGTTTGTAAATGTCTAAAATCTTACTCGCGAGTTTGAGGTAAAGAAGGCTATCAACGACCTAAGCAAAGAAGACGTGAATTTCACCATGCACATCAGAAAGTTTAGGTTCCTATGGGCCGAACTTGGGATTGTTCGTCTTGTCACTCTTTGATTATTCTCTTTAATATTCCGCATATTCTAACATGGTAGCATAACATTTTTCTTAATTATTCTAGTTTCATCTATCTAATCTTCATTTTCTTAATCCGTTTCTTCTTCTATGTTTTTTTAATCCTCTCTCTTTCCCTTTTTTCAGTTTGAACAATAGAAAACTCAAATCCAGTGGTGATTCAGGTTGTTCTCAAAGGAGGAAACTACTTGATGTGTTCTAGAACGACAAGAACAACCCTTTGTGAGCTTTGGAGCCATGTTGAGACATCTCAAGCTGCAAAGGAAACTATAAAAGAAGATGGAGAAAAACTATCAAAGGAATGAAACAAGACTTCAAGCTTGCCAAGGAAACCAAATGGTTCCAAGAAGACCAAACAGTCCTTGCCATTCTCCAAAACTCTCTTAAAGCGCCAATACATGAATTCTACTTCTACCGTGAAACCACAAGGATTTGTGGGAGACACTAAAAAATGTGTTTGTAAATATCTCAAATCTAACTCGCGAGTTTGAGGTAAAGAAGGCTATCAACGACCTAAGCCAAGAAGACATGAATTTCACCAAGCACATCGGAAAGTTTAGGTTCCTATGGGCCGTACTTGGGATTGTTCTTCTTGTCACTCTTTGATTATTCTCTTTAATATTCCGCATATTCTAACATGGTATCATAGCATTTTTCCTAATTATTCTAGTTTCATCTATCTAATTTTCATTTTCTCAATCCGTTTCTTCTTCTATGTTTTTTTAATCCTCTCTCTTTCCTTTTTTCAGTTTGAACCATGGAAAAGTCAAATCCAGTGGTGATTCAGGTTGTTCTCAAAGGAGGAAACTACTTGATGTGTTCTAGAACGACAAGAACAACCCTTTGTGGCCACGAGCTTTGGAGCCATGTTGAGACATCTCAAGCTGCAAAGGAAACTATGAAAGAAGATGGAGAAAAACTATCAAAGGAATGAAACAAGACTTTAAGCTTGCCAAGGAAACCAAATGGTTCCAAGAAGACCAAACAGTCCTTGTCATTCTCCAAAACTCTCTTAAAGCGCCAATACATGAATTCTACTTCTACCGTGAAACCACAAGGATTTGTGGGAGACACTAAAAAATGTGTTTGTAAATGTCTAAAATCTTACTCGCGAGTTTGAGGTAAAGAAGGCTATCAACGACCTAAGCAAAGAAGACGTGAATTTCACCAAGCACATCAGAAAATTTAGGTTCCTATGGGCCGAACTTGGGATTGTTCGTCTTGTCACTCTTTGATTATTCTGTTTAATATTCCGCATATTCTAACATGGTAGCATAACATTTTTCTTAATTATTCTAGTTTCATCTATCTAATCTTCATTTTCTTAATCCGTTTCTTCTTCTATGTTTTTTTAATCCTCTCTCTTTCCCTTTTTCCAGTTTGAACCATGGAAAACTCAAATCCAGAGGTGATTCTGGCTGTTCTCAAAGGAGGAGGAAACTACTTGATGTGTTCTAGAACCACAAGAACAACCCTTTGTGGCCACTATTTGATTATTCTCTTTGATATTCCGCATATTCTAACATGGTATCCTATCATTTTTCCTAATTATACTAGTTTCATTTATCTAATCTTCATTTTCTAAATCCGTTTCTTTGTCTATGTTTTTTTAATCCTCTCTCTTTCCCTTTTTTCAGTTTGAACCATGGAAAACTCAAATCCAGTGGTGATTCAGGTTGTTCTCAAAGGACGAAACTACTTGATGTGTTCTAGAACCACAAGAACAACCCTTTGTGGCCACGAGCTTTGGAGCTATGCTAAGACATCTCAAGCTGCAAAGGAAACTATGAAAGAAGATGGAAAAAAACTATCAAAGAAAAGGAAGGAGAGGTCAAGCTTGCCAAGGAAACTAAATGGTTCCAAGAAGACCAAACAGTCCTTGCCATTCTCCAAAACTCTCTTAAAGCGCCAATACATGAATTCTACTTCTACTGTGAAACCTCAAGTATTTGTGGGAGACCCTAAAAAATGTGTTTGTAAATGTCTCAAATCTAACTCATGTGTTTGAGGTAAATAAAGCTATCAACGACTTAAGCCAAGAAGACATGGATTTCACCAAGCATATTGGAATGTATAAGTTCCTATGGGCCGAACTTGGGATTGTTCGTCTTGTCACTCTTTGATTATTCTCTTTAATATTCCGCATATTCTAACATGGTATCATAACATTTTTCTTAATTATTCTAGTTTCATCTATCTAATCTTCATTTTCTCAATCCGTTTCTTCTTCTATGTTTTTTTAATCCTCTTTCTTTCCCTTTTTCCAGTTTGAACCATGGAAAACTCAAATCCAGTGGTGATTCAGGCTGTTCTCAAAGGAGGTAACTACTTGATGTGTTCTAGAACCCCAAGAACAACCCTTTGTGGCCACGAGCTATGGAGCCATGTTGAGACATCTCAAGCTGCAAAGGAAACTATGAAAGAAGATGGAGAAAAACTATCAAAGGAATGAACCAAGACTTCAAGCTTGCCAAGGAAACCAAATGGTTCCAAGAAGACCAAACAGTCCTTGCCATTCTCCAAAACTCTCTTGAAGCGCCAATACATGAATCCTACTCCTACTATGAAACCGCAAAGGATTTGAGGGAAACACTAAAAAATGTGTTTGTAAATGTCTCAAATATAACTCCCGTGTTTGAGGTAAAGAAGGCTATCAACAACCTACGCCAAGAAGACATGAAATTCACCAAGCACACTGGAAAGTTTAGGTTCCTATGGGCCGAACTTGCGATTGTTCTTCTTGTCACTCTTTGATTATTCTCTTTAATATTCCGCATATTCTAACATGGTATCATAACATTTTTCTTAATTATTCTAGTTTCATCTATCTAATCTTCATTTTCTCAATCCGTTTCTTCTTCTATGTTTTTTTAATCTTCTCTCTTTCCCTTTTTTCAGTTTGAACCATGGAAAACTCAAATACAGTGGTGATTCAGGTTGTTCTCAAAGGAGGAAACTACCTTATGTGTTCTAGAAACGCAAGAACAACCCTTTGTGGCCACAAGCTTTGGAGCCATGTTGAGACATCTCAAGCTTCAAAGGAAACCATAAAAGAAGATGGCAAAAACTATCAAAGGAATGGAAGAAGACTTCAAGCTTGCCAAGGAAATCAAATGGTTCCAAGAAGACCAAACAATCCTTGCCATTCTCCAAAACTCTCTTGAAGCGCCAATACATGAATCCTACTCCTACTATGAAACCGCAAAGGATTTGTGGGAAACACTAAAAAATGTGTTTGTAAATGTCTCAAATCTAAATCCCTTGTTTGAGGTAAAGAAGGCTATCAGCAACCTAAGCCAAGAAGACATGAAATTCACCAAGCACACTGGAAAGTTTAGGTTCCTATGGGCCGAACTTGCGATTGTTCTTCTTGTCACTATTTGATTATTCTCTTTGATATTCTGCATATTCTAACATGGTATCCTATCATTTTTCCTAATTATACTAGTTTCATCTATCTAATCTTCATTTTCTAAATCCGTTTCTTTGTCTATGTTTTTTTAATCCTCTCTCTTTCCCTTTTTTCAGTTTGAACAATAGAAAACTCAAATCCAGTGGTGATTCAGGTTGTTCTCAAAGGAGGAAACTACTTGATGTGTTCTAGAACGACAAGAACAACCCTTTGTGGCCACGAGCTTTGGAGCCATGTTGAGACATCTCAAGCTGCAAAGGAAACTATGAAAGAAGATGGAGAAAAACTATCAAAGAAAAGGAAGAAGAAGTCAAGCTTGCCAAGGAAACCAAATGGTTCCAAGAAGACCAAACAGTCCTTGCCATTCTCCAAAACTCTCTCAAAGCGCCAATACATGAATTCTACTTCTACAGTGAAACCACAAGGATTTGTGGGAGACACTAAAAAATGTGTTTGTAAATGTCTAAAATCTTACTCGCGAGTTTGAGGTAAAGAAGGCTATCAACGACCTAAGCAAAGAAGACGTGAATTTCACCAAGCACATCAGAAAGTTTAGGTTCCTATGGGCCGAACTTGGGATTGTTCGTCTTGTCACTCTTTGATTATTCTCTTTAATATTCCGCATATTCTAACATGGTAGCATAACATTTTTCTTAATTATTCTAGTTTCATCTATCTAATCTTCATTTTCTTAATCCGTTTCTTCTTCTATGTTTTTTTAATCCTCTCTCTTTCCCTTTTTTCAGTTTGAACAATAGAAAACTCAAATCCAGTGGTGATTCAGGTTGTTCTCAAAGGAGGAAACTACTTGATGTGTTCTAGAACGACAAGAACAACCCTTTGTGAGCTTTGGAGCCATGTTGAGACATCTCAAGCTGCAAAGGAAACTATGAAAGAAGATGGAGAAAAACTATCAAAGGAATGAAACAAGACTTCAAGCTTGCCAAGGAAACCAAATGGTTCCAAGAAGACCAAACAGTCCTTGCCATTCTCCAAAACTCTCTTAAAGCGCCAATACATGAATTCTACTTCTACCGTGAAACCACAAGGATTTGTGGGAGACACTAAAAAATGTGTTTGTAAATATCTCAAATCTAACTCGCGAGTTTGAGGTAAAGAAGGCTATCAACGACCTAAGCCAAGAAGACATGAATTTCACCAAGCACATCGGAAAGTTTAGGTTCCTATGGGCCGTACTTGGGATTGTTCTTCTTGTCACTCTTTGATTATTCTCTTTAATATTCCGCATATTCTAACATGGTATCATAGCATTTTTCCTAATTATTCTAGTTTCATCTATCTAATTTTCATTTTCTCAATCCGTTTCTTCTTCTATGTTTTTTTAATCCTCTCTCTTTCCTTTTTTCAGTTTGAACCATGGAAAAGTCAAATCCAGTGGTGATTCAGGTTGTTCTCAAAGGAGGAAACTACTTGATGTGTTCTAGAACGACAAGAACAACCCTTTGTGGCCACGAGCTTTGGAGCCATGTTGAGACATCTCAAGCTGCAAAGGAAACTATGAAAGAAGATGGAGAAAAACTATCAAAGGAATGAAACAAGACTTTAAGCTTGCCAAGGAAACCAAATGGTTCCAAGAAGACCAAACAGTCCTTGTCATTCTCCAAAACTCTCTTAAAGCGCCAATACATGAATTCTACTTCTACCGTGAAACCACAAGGATTTGTGGGAGACACTAAAAAATGTGTTTGTAAATGTCTAAAATCTTACTCGCGAGTTTGAGGTAAAGAAGGCTATCAACGACCTAAGCAAAGAAGACGTGAATTTCACCAAGCACATCAGAAAATTTAGGTTCCTATGGGCCGAACTTGGGATTGTTCGTCTTGTCACTCTTTGATTATTCTCTTTAATATTCCACATATTCTAACATGGTAGCATAACATTTTTCTTAATTATTCTAGTTTCATCTATCTAATCTTCATTTTCTTAATCCGTTTCTTCTTCTATGTTTTTTTAATCCTCTCTCATTCCCTTTTTCCAGTTTGAACCATGGAAAACTCAAATCCAGTGGTGATTCTGGCTGTTCTCAAAGGAGGAAACTACTTGATGTGTTCTAGAACCACAAGAACAACCCTTTGTGGCCACTATTTGATTATTCTCTTTGATATTCCGCATATTCTAACATGGTATCCTATCATTTTTCCTAATTATACTAGTTTCATTTATCTAATCTTCATTTTCTAAATCCGTTTCTTTGTCTATGTTTTTTTAATCCTCTCTCTTTCCCTTTTTTCAGTTTGAACCATGGAAAACTCAAATCCAGTGGTGATTCAGGTTGTTCTCAAAGGACGAAACTACTTGATGTGTTCTAGAACCACAAGAACAACCCTTTGTGGCCACGAGCTTTGGAGCTATGCTAAGACATCTCAAGCTGCAAAGGAAACTATGAAAGAAGATGGAAAAAAACTATCAAAGAAAAGGAAGGAGAGGTCAAGCTTGCCAAGGAAACCAAATGGTTCCAAGAAGACCAAACAGTCCTTGCCATTCTCCAAAACTCTCTTAAAGCGCCAATACATGAATTCTACTTCTACTGTGAAACCTCAAGTATTTGTGGGAGACCCTAAAAAATGTGTTTGTAAATGTCTCAAATCTAACTCATGTGTTTGAGGTAAATAAAGCTATCAACGACTTAAGCCAAGAAGACATGGATTTCACCAAGCATATTGGAATGTATAAGTTCCTATGGGCCGAACTTGGGATTGTTCGTCTTGTCACTCTTTGATTATTCTCTTTAATATTCCGCATATTCTAACATGGTATCATAACATTTTTCTTAATTATTCTAGTTTCATCTATCTAATCTTCATTTTCTCAATCCGTTTCTTCTTCTATGTTTTTTTAATCCTCTTTCTTTCCCTTTTTCCAGTTTGAACCATGGAAAACTCAAATCCAGTGGTGATTCAGGCTGTTCTCAAAGGAGGAAACTACTTGATGTGTTCTAGAACCCCAAGAACAACCCTTTGTGGCCACGAGCTATGGAGCCATGTTGAGACATCTCAAGCTGCAAAGGAAACTATGAAAGAAGATGGAGAAAAACTATCAAAGGAATGAACCAAGACTTCAAGCTTGCCAAGGAAACCAAATGGTTCCAAGAAGACCAAACAGTCCTTGCCATTCTCCAAAACTCTCTTGAAGCGCCAATACATGAATCCTACTCCTACTATGAAACCGCAAAGGATTTGAGGGAAACACTAAAAAATGTGTTTGTAAATGTCTCAAATATAACTCCCGTGTTTGAGGTAAAGAAGGCTATCAACAACCTACGCCAAGAAGACATGAAATTCACAAGGCACACTGGAAAGTTTAGGTTCCTATGGGCCGAACTTGCGATTGTTCTTCTTGTCACTCTTTGATTATTCTCTTTAATATTCCGCATATTCTAACATGGTATCATAACATTTTTCTTAATTATTCTAGTTTCATCTATCTAATCTTCATTTTCTCAATCCGTTTCTTCTTCTATGTTTTTTTAATCTTCTCTCTTTCCCTTTTTTCAGTTTGAACCATGGAAAACTCAAATACAGTGGTGATTCAGGTTGTTCTCAAAGGAGGAAACTACCTTATGTGTTCTAGAAACGCAAGAACAACCCTTTGTGGCCACAAGCTTTGGAGCCATGTTGAGACATCTCAAGCTTCAAAGGAAACCATAAAAGAAGATGGCAAAAACTATCAAAGGAATGGAAGAAGACTTCAAGCTTGCCAAGGAAACCAAATGGTTCCAAGAAGACCAAACAATCCTTGCCATTCTCCAAAACTCTCTTGAAGCGCCAATACATGAATCCTACTCCTACTATGAAACCGCAAAGGATTTGTGGGAAACACTAAAAAATGTGTTTGTAAATGTCTCAAATCTAAATCCCTTGTTTGAGGTAAAGAAGGCTATCAGCAACCTAAGCCAAGAAGACATGAAATTCACCAAGCACACTGGAAAGTTTAGGTTCCTATGGGCCGAACTTGCGATTGTTCTTCTTGTCACTATTTGATTATTCTCTTTGATATTCTGCATATTCTAACATGGTATCCTATCATTTTTCCTAATTATACTAGTTTCATCTATCTAATCTTCATTTTCTAAATCCGTTTCTTTGTCTATGTTTTTTTAATCCTCTCTCTTTCCCTTTTTTCAGTTTGAACAATAGAAAACTCAAATCCAGTGGTGATTCAGGTTGTTCTCAAAGGAGGAAACTACTTGATGTGTTCTAGAACGACAAGAACAACCCTTTGTGGCCACGAGCTTTGGAGCCATGTTGAGACATCTCAAGCTGCAAAGGAAACTATGAAAGAAGATGGAGAAAAACTATCAAAGAAAAGGAAGAAGAAGTCAAGCTTGCCAAGGAAACCAAATGGTTCCAAGAAGACCAAACAGTCCTTGCCATTCTCCAAAACTCTCTCAAAGCGCCAATACATGAATTCTACTTCTACCGTGAAACCACAAGGATTTGTGGGAGACACTAAAAAATGTGTTTGTAAATATCTCAAATCTAACTCGCGAGTTTGAGGTAAAGAAGGCTATCAACGACCTAAGCCAAGAAGACATGAATTTCACCAAGCACATCGGAAAGTTTAGGTTCCTATGGGCCGAACTTGGGATTGTTCTTCTTGTCACTCTTTGATTATTCTCTTTAATATTCCGCATATTCTAACATGGTATCATAGCATTTTTCCTAATTATTCTAGTTTCATCTATCTAATTTTCATTTTCTCAATCCGTTTCTTCTTCTATGTTTTTTTAATCCTCTCTCTTTCCTTTTTTCAGTTTGAACCATGGAAAAGTCAAATCCAGTGGTGATTCAGGTTGTTCTCAAAGGAGGAAACTACTTGATGTGTTCTAGAACCACAAGAACAACCCTTTGTGGCCACGAGCTTTGGAGCCATGTTGAGACATCTCAAGCTTCAAAGGAAACTATGAAAGAAGATGGAGAAAAACTATCAAAGGAATGAAACAAGACTTTAAGCTTGCCAAGGAAACCAAATGGTTCCAAGAAGACCAAACAGTCCTTGCCATTCTCCAAAACTCTCTTAAAGCGCCAATACATGAATTCTACTTCTACCGTGAAACCACAAGGATTTGTGGGAGACACTAAAAAATGTGTTTGTAAATGTCTAAAATCTTACTCGCGAGTTTGAGGTAAAGAAGGCTATCAACGACCTAAGCAAAGAAGACGTGAATTTCACCAAGCACATCAGAAAGTTTAGGTTCCTATGAGCCGAACTTGGGATTGTTCGTCTTGTCACTCTTTGATTATTCTCTTTAATATTCCGCATATTCTAACATGGTAGCATAACATTTTTCTTAATTATTCTAGTTTCATCTATCTAATCTTCATTTTCTTATTCGGTTTCTTCTTCTATGTTTTTTTAATCCTCTCTCTTTCCCTTTTTTCAGTTTGAACAATAGAAAACTCAAATCCAGTGGTGATTCAGGTTGTTCTCAAAGGAGGAAACTACTTGATGTGTTCTAGAACGACAAGAACAACCCTTTGTGAGCTTTGGAGCCATGTTGAGACATCTCAAGCTGCAAAGGAAACTATGAAAGAAGATGGAGAAAAACTATCAAAGGAATGAAACAAGACTTCAAGCTTGCCAAGGAAACCAAATGGTTCCAAGAAGACCAAACAGTCCTTGCCATTCTCCAAAACTCTCTTAAAGCGCCAATACATGAATTCTACTTCTACCGTGAAACCACAAGGATTTGTGGGAGACACTAAAAAATGTGTTTGTAAATATCTCAAATCTAACTCGCGAGTTTGAGGTAAAGAAGGCTATCAACGACCTAAGCCAAGAAGACATGAATTTCACCAAGCACATCGGAAAGTTTAGGTTCCTATGGGCCGTACTTGGGATTGTTCTTCTTGTCACTCTTTGATTATTCTCTTTAATATTCCGCATATTCTAACATGGTATCATAGCATTTTTCCTAATTATTCTAGTTTCATCTATCTAATTTTCATTTTCTCAATCCGTTTCTTCTTCTATGTTTTTTTAATCCTCTCTCTTTCCTTTTTTCAGTTTGAACCATGGAAAAGTCAAATCCAGTGGTGATTCAGGTTGTTCTCAAAGGAGGAAACTACTTGATGTGTTCTAGAACGACAAGAACAACCCTTTGTGGCCACGAGCTTTGGAGCCATGTTGAGACATCTCAAGCTGCAAAGGAAACTATGAAAGAAGATGGAGAAAAACTATCAAAGGAATGAAACAAGACTTTAAGCTTGCCAAGGAAACCAAATGGTTCCAAGAAGACCAAACAGTCCTTGTCATTCTCCAAAACTCTCTTAAAGCGCCAATACATGAATTCTACTTCTACCGTGAAACCACAAGGATTTGTGGGAGACACTAAAAAATGTGTTTGTAAATGTCTAAAATCTTACTCGCGAGTTTGAGGTAAAGAAGGCTATCAACGACCTAAGCAAAGAAGACGTGAATTTCACCAAGCACATCAGAAAATTTAGGTTCCTATGGGCCGAACTTGGGATTGTTCGTCTTGTCACTCTTTGATTATTCTCTTTAATATTCCGCATATTCTAACATGGTAGCATAACATTTTTCTTAATTATTCTAGTTTCATCTATCTAATCTTCATTTTCTTAATCCGTTTCTTCTTCTATGTTTTTTTAATCCTCTCTCTTTCCCTTTTTCCAGTTTGAACCATGGAAAACTCAAATCCAGTGGTGATTCTGGCTGTTCTCAAAGGAGGAAACTACTTGATGTGTTCTAGAACCACAAGAACAACCCTTTGTGGCCACTATTTGATTATTCTCTTTGATATTCCGCATATTCTAACATGGTATCCTATCATTTTTCCTAATTATACTAGTTTCATTTATCTAATCTTCATTTTCTAAATCCGTTTCTTTGTCTATGTTTTTTTAATCCTCTCTCTTTCCCTTTTTTCAGTTTGAACCATGGAAAACTCAAATCCAGTGGTGATTCAGGTTGTTCTCAAAGGAAGAAACTACTTGATGTGTTCTAGAACCACAAGAACAACCCTTTGTGGCCACGAGCTTTGGAGCTATGCTAAGACATCTCAAGCTGCAAAGGAAACTATGAAAGAAGATGGAAAAAAACTATCAAAGAAAAGGAAGGAGAGGTCAAGCTTGCCAAGGAAACCAAATGGTTCCAAGAAGACCAAACAGTCCTTGCCATTCTCCAAAACTCTCTTAAAGCGCCAATACATGAATTCTACTTCTACTGTGAAACCTCAAGTATTTGTGGGAGACCCTAAAAAATGTGTTTGTAAATGTCTCAAATCTAACTCATGTGTTTGAGGTAAATAAAGCTATCAACGACTTAAGCCAAGAAGACATGGATTTCACCAAGCATATTGGAATGTATAAGTTCCTATGGGCCGAACTTGGGATTGTTCGTCTTGTCACTCTTTGATTATTCTCTTTAATATTCCGCATATTCTAACATGGTATCATAACATTTTTCTTAATTATTCTAGTTTCATCTATCTAATCTTCATTTTCTCAATCCGTTTCTTCTTCTATGTTTTTTTAATCCTCTTTCTTTCCCTTTTTCCAGTTTGAACCATGGAAAACTCAAATCCAGTGGTGATTCAGGCTGTTCTCAAAGGAGGAAACTACTTGATGTGTTCTAGAACCCCAAGAACAACCCTTTGTGGCCACGAGCTATGTAGCCATGTTGAGACATCTCAAGCTGCAAAGGAAACTATGAAAGAAGATGGAGAAAAACTATCAAAGGAATTAACCAAGACTTCAAGCTTGCCAAGGAAACCAAATGGTTCCAAGAAGACCAAACAGTCCTTGCCATTCTCCAAAACTCTCTTGAAGCGCCAATACATGAATCCTACTCCTACTATGAAACCGCAAAGGATTTGAGGGAAACACTAAAAAATGTGTTTGTAAATGTCTCAAATATAACTCCCGTGTTTGAGGTAAAGAAGGCTATCAACAACCTACGCCAAGAAGACATGAAATTCACCAAGCACACTGGAAAGTTTAGGTTCCTATGGGCCGAACTTGCGATTGTTCTTCTTGTCACTCTTTGATTATTCTCTTTAATATTCCGCATATTCTAACATGGTATCATAACATTTTTCTTAATTATTCTAGTTTCATCTATCTAATCTTCATTTTCTCAATCCGTTTCTTCTTCTATGTTTTTTTAATCTTCTCTCTTTCCCTTTTTTCAGTTTGAACCATGGAAAACTCAAATACAGTGGTGATTCAGGTTGTTCTCAAAGGAGGAAACTACCTTATGTGTTCTAGAAACGCAAGAACAACCCTTTGTGGCCACAAGCTTTGGAGCCATGTTGAGACATCTCAAGCTTCAAAGGAAACCATAAAAGAAGATGGCAAAAACTATCAAAGGAATGGAAGAAGACTTCAAGCTTGCCAAGGAAACCAAATGGTTCCAAGAAGACCAAACAATCCTTGCCATTCTCCAAAACTCTCTTGAAGCGCCAATACATGAATCCTACTCCTACTATGAAACCGCAAAGGATTTGTGGGAAACACTAAAAAATGTGTTTGTAAATGTCTCAAATCTAAATCCCTTGTTTGAGGTAAAGAAGGCTATCAGCAACCTAAGCCAAGAAGACATGAAATTCACCAAGCACACTGGAAAGTTTAGGTTCCTATGGGCCGAACTTGCGATTGTTCTTCTTGTCAGTATTTGATTATTCTCTTTGATATTCTGCATATTCTAACATGGTATCCTATCATTTTTCCTAATTATACTAGTTTCATCTATCTAATCTTCATTTTCTAAATCCGTTTCTTTGTCTATGTTTTTTTAATCCTCTCTCTTTCCCTTTTTTCAGTTTGAACAATAGAAAACTCAAATCCAGTGGTGATTCAGGTTGTTCTCAAAGGAGGAAACTACTTGATGTGTTCTAGAACCACAAGAACAACCCTTTGTGGCCACGAGCTTTGGAGCCATGTTGAGACATCTCAAGCTGCAAAGGAAACTATGAAAGAAGATGGAGAAAAACTATCAAAGAAAAGGAAGAAGAAGTCAAGCTTGCCAAGGAAACCAAATGGTTCCAAGAAGACCAAACAGTCCTTGCCATTCTCCAAAACTCTCTCAAAGCGCCAATACATGAATTCTACTTCTACCGTGAAACCACAAGGATTTGTGGGAGACACTAAAAAATGTGTTTGTAAATATCTCAAATCTAACTCGCGAGTTTGAGGTAAAGAAGGCTATCAACGACCTAAGCCAAGAAGACATGAATTTCACCAAGCACATCGGAAAGTTTAGGTTCCTATGGGCCGAACTTGGGATTGTTCTTCTTGTCACTCTTTGATTATTCTCTTTAATATTCCGCATATTCTAACATGGTATCATAGCATTTTTCCTAATTATTCTAGTTTCATCTATCTAATTTTCATTTTCTCAATCCGTTTCTTCTTCTATGTTTTTTTAATCCTCTCTCTTTCCTTTTTTCAGTTTGAACCATGGAAAAGTCAAATCCAGTGGTGATTCAGGTTGTTCTCAAAGGAGGAAACTACTTGATGTGTTCTAGAACCACAAGAACAACCCTTTGTGGCCACGAGCTTTGGAGCCATGTTGAGACATCTCAAGCTTCAAAGGAAACTATGAAAGAAGATGGAGAAAAACTATCAAAGGAATGAAACAAGACTTCAAGCTTGCCAAGGAAACCAAATGGTTCCAAGAAGACCAAACAGTCCTTGCCATTCTCCAAAACTCTCTTAAAGCGCCAATACATGAATTCTACTTCTACCGTGAAACCACAAGGATTTGTGGGAGACACTAAAAAATGTGTTTGTAAATGTCTAAAATCTTACTCACGAGTTTGAGGTAAAGAAGGCTATCAACGACCTAAGCAAAGAAGACGTGAATTTCACCAAGCACATCAGAAAGTTTAGGTTCCTATGGGCCGAACTTGGGATTGTTCGTCTTGTCACTCTTTGATTATTCTCTTTAATATTCCGCATATTCTAACATGGTAGCATAACATTTTTCTTAATTATTCTAGTTTCATCTATCTAATCTTCATTTTCTTAATCCGTTTCTTCTTCTATGTTTTTTTAATCCTCTCTCTTTCACTTTTTTCAGTTTGAACAATAGAAAACTCAAATCCAGTGGTGATTCAGGTTGTTCTCAAAGGAGGAAACTACTTGATGTGTTCTAGAACGACAAGAACAACCCTTTGTGAGCTTTGGAGCCATGTTGAGACATCTCAAGCTGCAAAGGAAACTATGAAAGAAGATGGAGAAAAACTATCAAAGGAATGAAACAAGACTTCAAGCTTGCCAAGGAAACCAAATGGTTCCAAGAAGACCAAACAGTCCTTGCCATTCTCCAAAACTCTCTTAAAGCGCCAATACATGAATTCTACTTCTACCGTGAAACCACAAGGATTTGTGGGAGACACTAAAAAATGTGTTTGTAAATATCTCAAATCTAACTCGCGAGTTTGAGGTAAAGAAGGCTATAAACGACCTAAGCCAAGAAGACATGAATTTCACCAAGCACATCGGAAAGTTTAGGTTCCTATGGGCCGTACTTGGGATTGTTCTTCTTGTCACTCTTTGATTATTCTTTTTAATATTCCGCATATTCTAACATGGTATCATAGCATTTTTCCTAATTATTCTAGTTTCATCTATCTAATTTTCATTTTCTCAATCCGTTTCTTCTTCTATGTTTTTTTAATCCTCTCTCTTTCCTTTTTTCAGTTTGAACCATGGAAAAGTCAAATCCAGTGGTGATTCAGGTTGTTCTCAAAGGAGGAAACTACTTGATGTGTTCTAGAACGACAAGAACAACCCTTTGTGGCCACGAGCTTTGGAGCCATGTTGAGACATCTCAAGCTGCAAAGGAAACTATGAAAGAAGATGGAGAAAAACTATCAAAGGAATGAAACAAGACTTTAAGCTTGCCAAGGAAACCAAATGGTTCCAAGAAGACCAAACAGTCCTTGTCATTCTCCAAAACTCTCTTAAAGCGCCAATACATGAATTCTACTTCTACCGTGAAACCACAAGGATTTGTGGGAGACACTAAAAAATGTGTTTGTAAATGTCTAAAATCTTACTCGCGAGTTTGAGGTAAAGAAGGCTATCAACGACCTAAGCAAAGAAGACGTGAATTTCACCAAGCACATCAGAAAATTTAGGTTCCTATGGGCCGAACTTGGGATTGTTCGTCTTGTCACTCTTTGATTATTCTCTTTAATATTCCGCATATTCTAACATGGTAGCATAACATTTTTCTTAATTATTCTAGTTTCATCTATCTAATCTTCATTTTCTTAATCCGTTTCTTCTTCTATGTTTTTTTAATCCTCTCTCTTTCCCTTTTTCCAGTTTGAACCATGGAAAACTCAAATCCAGTGGTGATTCTGGCTGTTCTCAAAGGAGGAAACTACTTGATGTGTTCTAGAACCACAAGAACAACCCTTTGTGGCCACTATTTGATTATTCTCTTTGATATTCCGCATATTCTAACATGGTATCCTATCATTTTTCCTAATTATACTAGTTTCATTTATCTAATCTTCATTTTCTAAATCCGTTTCTTTGTCTATGTTTTTTTAATCCTCTCTCTTTCCCTTTTTTCAGTTTGAACCATGGAAAACTCAAATCCAGTGGTGATTCAGGTTGTTCTCAAAGGACGAAACTACTTGATGTGTTCTAGAACCACAAGAACAACCCTTTGTGGCCACGAGCTTTGGAGCTATGCTAAGACATCTCAAGCTGCAAAGGAAACTATGAAAGAAGATGGAAAAAAACTATCAAAGAAAAGGAAGGAGAGGTCAAGCTTGCCAAGGAAACCAAATGGTTCCAAGAAGACCAAACAGTCCTTGCCATTCTCCAAAACTCTCTTAAAGCGCCAATACATGAATTCTACTTCTACTGTGAAACCTCAAGTATTTGTGGGAGACCCTAAAAAATGTGTTTGTAAATGTCTCAAATCTAACTCATGTGTTTGAGGTAAATAAAGCTATCAACGACTTAAGCCAAGAAGACATGGATTTCACCAAGCATATTGGAATGTATAAGTTTCTATGGGCCGAACTTGGGAGTGTTCTTCTTGTCACTATTTGATTATTCTCTTTGATATTCCGCATATTCTAACATGGTATCATAGAATTTTTCCTAATTATTCTAGTTTCATCTATCTAATCTTCATTTTCTCAATCCGTTTCTTCTTCTATGTTTTTTTAATCCTCTCTCTTTCCCTTTTTTCAGTTTGAACCATGGAAAACTCAAATCCAATGGTGATTCAGGTTGTTCTCAAAGGAGGAAACTACTTGATGTGTTCTAGAACCACAAGAACAACCCTTTGTGGCCACGAGCTTTGGAACCATGTTGAGACATCTCAAGCTGCAAAGGAAACTATGAAAGAAGATGGAGAAAAACTATCAAAGGAATGAAACATGACTTCAAGCTTGCCAAGGAAACCAAATGGTTCCAAGAAGACCAAACAGTCCTTGCCATTCTCCAAAACTCTCTTGAAGCGCCAATACATGAATACTACTCCTACTATGAAACCGCAAAGGATTTGTGGGAAACACTAAAAAATGTGTTTGTAAATGTCTCAAATCTAACTCCCGTGTTTGAGGTAAAGAAGGCTATCAACAACCTAAGCCAAGAAGACATGAAATTCACCAAGCACACTGGAAAGTTTAGGTTCCTATGGGCCGAACTTGCGATTGTTCTTCTTGTCACTATTTGATTATTCTCTTTGATATTCTGCATATTCTAACATGGTATCCTATCATTTTTCCTAATTATACTAGTTTCATCTATCTAATCTTCATTTTCTAAATCCGTTTCTTTGTCTATGTTTTTTTAATCCTCTCTCTTTCCCTTTTTTCAGTTTGAACAATAGAAAACTCAAATCCAGTGGTGATTCAGGTTGTTCTCAAAGGAGGAAACTACTTGATGTGTTCTAGAACGACAAGAACAACCCTTTGTGGCCACGAGCTTTGGAGCCATGTTGAGACATCTCAAGCTGCAAAGGAAACTATGAAAGAAGATGGAGAAAAACTATCAAAGAAAAGGAAGAAGAAGTCAAGCTTGCCAAGGAAACCAAATGGTTCCAAGAAGACCAAACAGTCCTTGCCATTCTCCAAAACTCTCTCAAAGCGCCAATACATGAATTCTACTTCTACCGTGAAACCACAAGGATTTGTGGGAGACACTAAAAAATGTGTTTGTAAATATCTCAAATCTAACTCGCGAGTTTGAGGTAAAGAAGGCTATCAACGACCTAAGCCAAGAAGACATGAATTTCACCAAGCACATCGGAAAGTTTAGGTTCCTATGGGCCGAACTTGGGATTGTTCTTCTTGTCACTCTTTGATTATTCTCTTTAATATTCCGCATATTCTAACATGGTATCATAGCATTTTTCCTAATTATTCTAGTTTCATCTATCTAATTTTCATTTTCTCAATCCGTTTCTTCTTCTATGTTTTTTTAATCCTCTCTCTTTCCTTTTTTCAGTTTGAACCATGGAAAAGTCAAATCCAGTGGTGATTCAGGTTGTTCTCAAAGGAGGAAACTACTTGATGTGTTCTAGAACCACAAGAACAACCCTTTGTGGCCACGAGCTTTGGAGCCATGTTGAGACATCTCAAGCTTCAAAGGAAACTATGAAAGAAGATGGAGAAAAACTATCAAAGGAATGAAACAAGACTTTAAGCTTGCCAAGGAAACCAAATGGTTCCAAGAAGACCAAACAGTCCTTGCCATTCTCCAAAACTCTCTTAAAGCGCCAATACATGAATTCTACTTCTACCGTGAAACCACAAGGATTTGTGGGAGACACTAAAAAATGTGTTTGTAAATGTCTAAAATCTTACTCGCGAGTTTGAGGTAAAGAAGGCTATCAACGACCTAAGCAAAGAAGACGTGAATTTCACCAAGCACATCAGAAAGTTTAGGTTCCTATGAGCCGAACTTGGGATTGTTCGTCTTGTCACTCTTTGATTATTCTCTTTAATATTCCGCATATTCTAACATGGTAGCATAACATTTTTCTTAATTATTCTAGTTTCATCTATCTAATCTTCATTTTCTTATTCGGTTTCTTCTTCTATGTTTTTTTAATCCTCTCTCTTTCCCTTTTTTCAGTTTGAACAATAGAAAACTCAAATCCAGTGGTGATTCAGGCTGTTCTCAAAGGAGGAAACTACTTGATGTGTTCTAGAACCCCAAGAACAACCCTTTGTGGCCACGAGCTATGTAGCCATGTTGAGACATCTCAAGCTGCAAAGGAAACTATGAAAGAAGATGGAGAAAAACTATCAAAGGAATTAACCAAGACTTCAAGCTTGCCAAGGAAACCAAATGGTTCCAAGAAGACCAAACAGTCCTTGCCATTCTCCAAAACTCTCTTGAAGCGCCAATACATGAATCCTACTCCTACTATGAAACCGCAAAGGATTTGAGGGAAACACTAAAAAATGTGTTTGTAAATGTCTCAAATATAACTCCCGTGTTTGAGGTAAAGAAGGCTATCAACAACCTACGCCAAGAAGACATGAAATTCACCAAGCACACTGGAAAGTTTAGGTTCCTATGGGCCGAACTTGCGATTGTTCTTCTTGTCACTCTTTGATTATTCTCTTTAATATTCCGCATATTCTAACATGGTATCATAGCATTTTTCCTAATTATTCTAGTTTCATCTATCTAATTTTCATTTTCTCAATCCGTTTCTTCTTCTATGTTTTTTTAATCCTCTCTCTTTCCTTTTTTCAGTTTGAACCATGGAAAAGTCAAATCCAGTGGTGATTCAGGTTGTTCTCAAAGGAGGAAACTACTTGATGTGTTCTAGAACGACAAGAACAACCCTTTGTGGCCACGAGCTTTGGAGCCATGTTGAGACATCTCAAGCTGCAAAGGAAACTATGAAAGAAGATGGAGAAAAACTATCAAAGGAATGAAACAAGACTTTAAGCTTGCCAAGGAAACCAAATGGTTCCAAGAAGACCAAACAGTCCTTGTCATTCTCCAAAACTCTCTTAAAGCGCCAATACATGAATTCTACTTCTACCGTGAAACCACAAGGATTTGTGGGAGACACTAAAAAATGTGTTTGTAAATGTCTAAAATCTTACTCGCGAGTTTGAGGTAAAGAAGGCTATCAACGACCTAAGCAAAGAAGACGTGAATTTCACCAAGCACATCAGAAAATTTAGGTTCCTATGGGCCGAACTTGGGATTGTTCGTCTTGTCACTCTTTGATTATTCTCTTTAATATTCCGCATATTCTAACATGGTAGCATAACATTTTTCTTAATTATTCTAGTTTCATCTATCTAATCTTCATTTTCTTAATCCGTTTCTTCTTCTATGTTTTTTTAATCCTCTCTCTTTCCCTTTTTCCAGTTTGAACCATGGAAAACTCAAATCCAGTGGTGATTCTGGCTGTTCTCAAAGGAGGAAACTACTTGATGTGTTCTAGAACCACAAGAACAACCCTTTGTGGCCACTATTTGATTATTCTCTTTGATATTCCGCATATTCTAACATGGTATCCTATCATTTTTCCTAATTATACTAGTTTCATTTATCTAATCTTCATTTTCTAAATCCGTTTCTTTGTCTATGTTTTTTTAATCCTCTCTCTTTCCCTTTTTTCAGTTTGAACCATGGAAAACTCAAATCCAGTGGTGATTCAGGTTGTTCTCAAAGGAAGAAACTACTTGATGTGTTCTAGAACCACAAGAACAACCCTTTGTGGCCACGAGCTTTGGAGCTATGCTAAGACATCTCAAGCTGCAAAGGAAACTATGAAAGAAGATGGAAAAAAACTATCAAAGAAAAGGAAGGAGAGGTCAAGCTTGCCAAGGAAACCAAATGGTTCCAAGAAGACCAAACAGTCCTTGCCATTCTCCAAAACTCTCTTAAAGCGCCAATACATGAATTCTACTTCTACTGTGAAACCTCAAGTATTTGTGGGAGACCCTAAAAAATGTGTTTGTAAATGTCTCAAATCTAACTCATGTGTTTGAGGTAAATAAAGCTATCAACGACTTAAGCCAAGAAGACATGGATTTCACCAAGCATATTGGAATGTATAAGTTCCTATGGGCCGAACTTGGGATTGTTCGTCTTGTCACTCTTTGATTATTCTCTTTAATATTCCGCATATTCTAACATGGTATCATAACATTTTTCTTAATTATTCTAGTTTCATCTATCTAATCTTCATTTTCTCAATCCGTTTCTTCTTCTATGTTTTTTTAATCCTCTTTCTTTCCCTTTTTCCAGTTTGAACCATGGAAAACTCAAATCCAGTGGTGATTCAGGCTGTTCTCAAAGGAGGAAACTACTTGATGTGTTCTAGAACCCCAAGAACAACCCTTTGTGGCCACGAGCTATGTAGCCATGTTGAGACATCTCAAGCTGCAAAGGAAACTATGAAAGAAGATGGAGAAAAACTATCAAAGGAATTAACCAAGACTTCAAGCTTGCCAAGGAAACCAAATGGTTCCAAGAAGACCAAACAGTCCTTGCCATTCTCCAAAACTCTCTTGAAGCGCCAATACATGAATCCTACTCCTACTATGAAACCGCAAAGGATTTGAGGGAAACACTAAAAAATGTGTTTGTAAATGTCTCAAATATAACTCCCGTGTTTGAGGTAAAGAAGGCTATCAACAACCTACGCCAAGAAGACATGAAATTCACCAAGCACACTGGAAAGTTTAGGTTCCTATGGGCCGAACTTGCGATTGTTCTTCTTGTCACTCTTTGATTATTCTCTTTAATATTCCGCATATTCTAACATGGTATCATAACATTTTTCTTAATTATTCTAGTTTCATCTATCTAATCTTCATTTTCTCAATCCGTTTCTTCTTCTATGTTTTTTTAATCTTCTCTCTTTCCCTTTTTTCAGTTTGAACCATGGAAAACTCAAATACAGTGGTGATTCAGGTTGTTCTCAAAGGAGGAAACTACCTTATGTGTTCTAGAAACGCAAGAACAACCCTTTGTGGCCACAAGCTTTGGAGCCATGTTGAGACATCTCAAGCTTCAAAGGAAACCATAAAAGAAGATGGCAAAAACTATCAAAGGAATGGAAGAAGACTTCAAGCTTGCCAAGGAAACCAAATGGTTCCAAGAAGACCAAACAATCCTTGCCATTCTCCAAAACTCTCTTGAAGCGCCAATACATGAATCCTACTCCTACTATGAAACCGCAAAGGATTTGTGGGAAACACTAAAAAATGTGTTTGTAAATGTCTCAAATCTAAATCCCTTGTTTGAGGTAAAGAAGGCTATCAGCAACCTAAGCCAAGAAGACATGAAATTCACCAAGCACACTGGAAAGTTTAGGTTCCTATGGGCCGAACTTGCGATTGTTCTTCTTGTCAGTATTTGATTATTCTCTTTGATATTCTGCATATTCTAACATGGTATCCTATCATTTTTCCTAATTATACTAGTTTCATCTATCTAATCTTCATTTTCTAAATCCGTTTCTTTGTCTATGTTTTTTTAATCCTCTCTCTTTCCCTTTTTTCAGTTTGAACAATAGAAAACTCAAATCCAGTGGTGATTCAGGTTGTTCTCAAAGGAGGAAACTACTTGATGTGTTCTAGAACCACAAGAACAACCCTTTGTGGCCACGAGCTTTGGAGCCATGTTGAGACATCTCAAGCTGCAAAGGAAACTATGAAAGAAGATGGAGAAAAACTATCAAAGAAAAGGAAGAAGAAGTCAAGCTTGCCAAGGAAACCAAATGGTTCCAAGAAGACCAAACAGTCCTTGCCATTCTCCAAAACTCTCTCAAAGCGCCAATACATGAATTCTACTTCTACCGTGAAACCACAAGGATTTGTGGGAGACACTAAAAAATGTGTTTGTAAATATCTCAAATCTAACTCGCGAGTTTGAGGTAAAGAAGGCTATCAACGACCTAAGCCAAGAAGACATGAATTTCACCAAGCACATCGGAAAGTTTAGGTTCCTATGGGCCGAACTTGGGATTGTTCTTCTTGTCACTCTTTGATTATTCTCTTTAATATTCCGCATATTCTAACATGGTATCATAGCATTTTTCCTAATTATTCTAGTTTCATCTATCTAATTTTCATTTTCTCAATCCGTTTCTTCTTCTATGTTTTTTTAATCCTCTCTCTTTCCTTTTTTCAGTTTGAACCATGGAAAAGTCAAATCCAGTGGTGATTCAGGTTGTTCTCAAAGGAGGAAACTACTTGATGTGTTCTAGAACCACAAGAACAACCCTTTGTGGCCACGAGCTTTGGAGCCATGTTGAGACATCTCAAGCTTCAAAGGAAACTATGAAAGAAGATGGAGAAAAACTATCAAAGGAATGAAACAAGACTTCAAGCTTGCCAAGGAAACCAAATGGTTCCAAGAAGACCAAACAGTCCTTGCCATTCTCCAAAACTCTCTTAAAGCGCCAATACATGAATTCTACTTCTACCGTGAAACCACAAGGATTTGTGGGAGACACTAAAAAATGTGTTTGTAAATGTCTAAAATCTTACTCACGAGTTTGAGGTAAAGAAGGCTATCAACGACCTAAGCAAAGAAGACGTGAATTTCACCAAGCACATCAGAAAGTTTAGGTTCCTATGGGCCGAACTTGGGATTGTTCGTCTTGTCACTCTTTGATTATTCTCTTTAATATTCCGCATATTCTAACATGGTAGCATAACATTTTTCTTAATTATTCTAGTTTCATCTATCTAATCTTCATTTTCTTAATCCGTTTCTTCTTCTATGTTTTTTTAATCCTCTCTCTTTCACTTTTTTCAGTTTGAACAATAGAAAACTCAAATCCAGTGGTGATTCAGGTTGTTCTCAAAGGAGGAAACTACTTGATGTGTTCTAGAACGACAAGAACAACCCTTTGTGAGCTTTGGAGCCATGTTGAGACATCTCAAGCTGCAAAGGAAACTATGAAAGAAGATGGAGAAAAACTATCAAAGGAATGAAACAAGACTTCAAGCTTGCCAAGGAAACCAAATGGTTCCAAGAAGACCAAACAGTCCTTGCCATTCTCCAAAACTCTCTTAAAGCGCCAATACATGAATTCTACTTCTACCGTGAAACCACAAGGATTTGTGGGAGACACTAAAAAATGTGTTTGTAAATATCTCAAATCTAACTCGCGAGTTTGAGGTAAAGAAGGCTATAAACGACCTAAGCCAAGAAGACATGAATTTCACCAAGCACATCGGAAAGTTTAGGTTCCTATGGGCCGTACTTGGGATTGTTCTTCTTGTCACTCTTTGATTATTCTCTTTAATATTCCGCATATTCTAACATGGTATCATAGCATTTTTCCTAATTATTCTAGTTTCATCTATCTAATTTTCATTTTCTCAATCCGTTTCTTCTTCTATGTTTTTTTAATCCTCTCTCTTTCCTTTTTTCAGTTTGAACCATGGAAAAGTCAAATCCAGTGGTGATTCAGGTTGTTCTCAAAGGAGGAAACTACTTGATGTGTTCTAGAACGACAAGAACAACCCTTTGTGGCCACGAGCTTTGGAGCCATGTTGAGACATCTCAAGCTGCAAAGGAAACTATGAAAGAAGATGGAGAAAAACTATCAAAGGAATGAAACAAGACTTTAAGCTTGCCAAGGAAACCAAATGGTTCCAAGAAGACCAAACAGTCCTTGTCATTCTCCAAAACTCTCTTAAAGCGCCAATACATGAATTCTACTTCTACCGTGAAACCACAAGGATTTGTGGGAGACACTAAAAAATGTGTTTGTAAATGTCTAAAATCTTACTCGCGAGTTTGAGGTAAAGAAGGCTATCAACGACCTAAGCAAAGAAGACGTGAATTTCACCAAGCACATCAGAAAATTTAGGTTCCTATGGGCCGAACTTGGGATTGTTCGTCTTGTCACTCTTTGATTATTCTCTTTAATATTCCGCATATTCTAACATGGTAGCATAACATTTTTCTTAATTATTCTAGTTTCATCTATCTAATCTTCATTTTCTTAATCCGTTTCTTCTTCTATGTTTTTTTAATCCTCTCTCTTTCCCTTTTTCCAGTTTGAACCATGGAAAACTCAAATCCAGTGGTGATTCTGGCTGTTCTCAAAGGAGGAAACTACTTGATGTGTTCTAGAACCACAAGAACAACCCTTTGTGGCCACTATTTGATTATTCTCTTTGATATTCCGCATATTCTAACATGGTATCCTATCATTTTTCCTAATTATACTAGTTTCATTTATCTAATCTTCATTTTCTAAATCCGTTTCTTTGTCTATGTTTTTTTAATCCTCTCTCTTTCCCTTTTTTCAGTTTGAACCATGGAAAACTCAAATCCAGTGGTGATTCAGGTTGTTCTCAAAGGACGAAACTACTTGATGTGTTCTAGAACCACAAGAACAACCCTTTGTGGCCACGAGCTTTGGAGCTATGCTAAGACATCTCAAGCTGCAAAGGAAACTATGAAAGAAGATGGAAAAAAACTATCAAAGAAAAGGAAGGAGAGGTCAAGCTTGCCAAGGAAACCAAATGGTTCCAAGAAGACCAAACAGTCCTTGCCATTCTCCAAAACTCTCTTAAAGCGCCAATACATGAATTCTACTTCTACTGTGAAACCTCAAGTATTTGTGGGAGACCCTAAAAAATGTGTTTGTAAATGTCTCAAATCTAACTCATGTGTTTGAGGTAAATAAAGCTATCAACGACTTAAGCCAAGAAGACATGGATTTCACCAAGCATATTGGAATGTATAAGTTTCTATGGGCCGAACTTGGGAGTGTTCTTCTTGTCACTATTTGATTATTCTCTTTGATATTCCGCATATTCTAACATGGTATCATAGAATTTTTCCTAATTATTCTAGTTTCATCTATCTAATCTTCATTTTCTCAATCCGTTTCTTCTTCTATGTTTTTTAATCCTCTCTCTTTCCCTTTTTTCAGTTTGAACCATGGAAAACTCAAATCCAATGGTGATTCAGGTTGTTCTCAAAGGAGGAAACTACTTGATGTGTTCTAGAACCACAAGAACAACCCTTTGTGGCCACGAGCTTTGGAACCATGTTGAGACATCTCAAGCTGCAAAGGAAACTATGAAAGAAGATGGAGAAAAACTATCAAAGGAATGAAACATGACTTCAAGCTTGCCAAGGAAACCAAATGGTTCCAAGAAGACCAAACAGTCCTTGCCATTCTCCAAAACTCTCTTGAAGCGCCAATACATGAATACTACTCCTACTATGAAACCGCAAAGGATTTGTGGGAAACACTAAAAAATGTGTTTGTAAATGTCTCAAATCTAACTCCCGTGTTTGAGGTAAAGAAGGCTATCAACAACCTAAGCCAAGAAGACATGAAATTCACCAAGCACACTGGAAAGTTTAGGTTCCTATGGGCCGAACTTGCGATTGTTCTTCTTGTCACTCTTTGATTATTCTCTTTAATATTCCACATATTCTAATATGGTATCATAACATTTTTCTTAATTATTCTAGTTTCATTTATCTAATCTTCATTTTCTCAATCCGTTTCCTCTTCTATGTTTTTTTAATCTTCTCTCTTTCCCTTTTTTCAGTTTGGACCATGGAAAACTCAAATACAGTGGTGATTCAGGTTGTTCTCAAAGGAGGATACTACCTTATGTGTTCTAGAAACGCAAGAACAACCCTTTGTGGCCACGAGCTTTGGAGCCATGTTGAGACATCTCAAGCTTCAAAAGAAACCATACAAGAAGATGGCAAAAACTATCAAAGGAATGGAAGAAGACTTCAAGGTTGCCAAGGAAACCAAATGGTTCCAAGAAGACCAAAAAATCCTAGCCATTCTCCAAAACTCTCTTGAAGCGCCAATACATGAATCCTACTCCTACTGTGAAACCACAAAAAATTTATGGGAAACACTAAAAAATGTTTTTGTAAATGTCTCAAATCTAACTCGCGAGTTTGAGGTAGAGAAATCGATCACCAACCTAAGCCAAGAAGACATGAATTTCACCAAACACATCGGAAAGTTTAGGTTCCAATTGGCCAAACTTGGGATTGTTCTTCTTGTCACTCTTTGATTATTCTCTTTAATATTACGCATATTCTAACATGGTATCATAACATTTTTCTTAATTATTCTAGTTTCATCTATCTAATCTTCATTTTCTCAATCCGTTTCTTCTTCTATGTTTTTTTAATCTTCTCTCTTTCCCTTTTTTTCAGTTTGAACCATGGAAAACTCAAATACAGTGGTGATTCAGGTTGTTCTCAAAGGAGGATACTACCTTATGTGTTCTAGAAACGCAAGAACAACCCTTTGTGGCCACGAGCTTTGGAGCCATGTTGAGACATCTTAAGCTTCAAAAGAAACCCTGAAAGAAGATGGAGAAAAACAATCAAAGGAATGAAACAAGACTTCAAGCTTGCCAAGGAAACCAAATGGTTCTAGGAAGACCAACCAGTCCTTGCCATTCTCCAAAACTCTCTTGAAGCGCCAATACATGAATCCTACTCCTATTATGAAACCGCAAAGGATTTGTGGGAAACACTAAAAAATGTGTTTGTAAATGTCTCAAATCTAAATCCCTTGTTTGAGGTAAAGAAGGCTATCAATAACCTAAGCCAAGAAGACATGAAATTCACCAAGCACACTGGAAAGTTTAGGTTCCTATGGGCCGAACTTGCGATTGTTCTTCTTGTCACTATTTGATTATTCTCTTTGATATTCCGCATATTCTGACATGGTATCCTATCATTTTTCCTAATTATACTAGTTTCATCTATCTAATCTTCATTTTCTAAATCCGTTTCTTTGTCTATGTTTTTTTAATCCTCTCTCTTTCCCTTTTTTCAGTTTGAACCATGGAAAACTCAAATCCAGTGGTGATTCAGGTTGTTCTCAAAGGAGGAAACTACTTGATGTGTTCTAGAAACACAAGAACAACCCTTTGTGGCCACGAGCTTTGGAGCCATGTTGAGACATCTCAAGCTTCAAAGGAAACCATGAAAGAAGATGGAGAAAAACAATCAAAGGAATGAAAGAAGACTTCAAGCTTGCCAAGGAAACCAAATGGTTCTAAGAAGACCAACCAGTCCTTGCCATTCTCCAAAACTCTCTTGAAGCGCCAATACATGAATCCTACTCCTACTATGAAACCGCAAAGGATTTGTGGGAAACACTAAAAAATGTGTTTGTAAATGTCTCAAATCTAAATCACTTGTTTGAGGTAAAGAAGGCTATCAACAACCTAAGCCAAGAAGACATGAAATTCACCAAGCACACTGGAAAGTTTAGGTTCCTATGGGCCGAACTTGCGATTGTTCTTCTTGTCACTATTTGATTATTCTCTTTGATATTCCGCATATTCTAACATGGTATCCTATCATTTTTCCTAATTATACTAGTTTCATCTATCTAATCTTCATTTTCTAAATCCGTTTCTTTGTCTATGTTTTTTTAATCCTCTCTCTTTCCCTTTTTTCAGTTTAAACAATGGAAAACTCAAATACAGTGGTGATTCAGGTTGTTCTCTAAGGATGATACTACCTTATGTGTTCTAGAAACGCAAGAACAACCCTTTGTGGCCACGAGCTTTGGAGCCATGTTGAGACATCTCAAGCTTCAAAGGAAACCATGAAAGAAGATGGAGAAAAACAATCAAAGGAATGAAACAAGACTTCAAGCTTGCCAAGGAAACCAAATGGTTCCATGAAGACCAACCAGTCCTTGCCATTCTCCAAAACTCTCTTGAAGCGCCAATACATGAATCCTACTCCTACTGTGAAACCGCAAAGAATTTGTGGGAAACACTAAAAAATGTTTTTGTAAATGTCTCAAATCTAACTCGCGAGTTTGAGGTAAAGAAATCGATCAACGACCTAAGCCAAGAAGACATGAATTTCACCAAGCACATCGGAAAGTTTAGGTTCCAATGGGCCGAACTTGGGATTGTTCTTCTTGTCACTCTTTGATTATTCTCTTTAATATTACGCATATTCTAACATGGTATCATAACATTTTTCTTAATTATTCTAGTTTCATCTATCTAATCTTCATTTTCTCAATCCGTTTCTTCTTCTATGTTTTTTTAATCCTCTCTCTTTCCTTTTTTCCAGTTTGAACCATGGAAAACTCAAATCCAGTGGTGATTAAGGTTGTTCTCAAAGGAGGAAACTACTTGATGTGTTCTAGAACCACAAGAACAACCCTTTGTGGCCACGAGCTTTGGAGCCATGTTGAGACATCTCAAGCTTCAAAGGAAACCATGAAAGAAGATGGAGAAAAACAATCAAACGAATGAAACAAGACTTCAAGCTTGCCAAGGAAACCA
The DNA here is from genome assembly GCA_963922655.1 of Cardamine chenopodiifolia. NCBI lineage: Eukaryota > Viridiplantae > Streptophyta > Magnoliopsida > Brassicales > Brassicaceae > Cardamine > Cardamine chenopodiifolia. The sequence goes on from OZ000479.1 coordinate 7,196,674, forward strand.
AATGGTTCCAAGAAGACCAACCAGTCCTTGCCATTCTCCAAAACTCTCTTGAAGCGCCAATACATGAATCCTACTCCTACTATGAAACCGCAAAGGATTTGTGGGAAACACTAAAAAATGTGTTTGTAAATGTCTCAAATCTAAATCCCTTGTTTGAGGTAAAGAAGGCTATCAACAACCTAAGCCAAGAAGACATGAAATTCACCAAGCACACTGGAAAGTTTAGGTTCCTATGGGCCGAACTTGCGATTGTTCTTCTTGTCACTATTTGATTATTCTCTTTGATATTCCGCATATTCTAACATGGTATCCTATCATTTTTCCTAATTATACTAGTTTCATCTATCTAATCTTCATTTTCTAAATCCGTTTCTTTGTCTATGTTTTTTTAATCCTCTCTCTTTCCTTTTTTTTCAGTTTGAACCATGGAAAAGTCAAATACAGTGGTGATTCAGGTTGTTCTCAAAGGAGGATACTACCTTATGTGTTCTAGAAACGCAAGAACAACCCTTTGTGGCCACGAGCTTTGGAGCCATGTTGAGACATCTCAAGCTTCAAAGGAAACCATGAAAGAAGATGGAGAAAAACAATCAAAGAAATGAAAGAAGACTTCAAGCTTGCCAAGGAAACCAAATGGTTCCAAGAAGACCAACCAGTCCTTGCCATTCTCCAAAACTCTCTTGAAGCGCCAATACATGAATCCTACTCCTACTATGAAACCGCAAAGGATTTGTGGGAAACACTAAAAAATGTGTTTGTAAATGTCTCAAATATAACTCCCGTGTTTGAGGTAAAGAAGGCTATCAACAACCTAAGCCAAGAAGACATGAAATTCACCAAGCACACTGGAAAGTTTAGGTTCCTATGGGCCGAACTTGCGATTGTTCTTCTTGTCACTATTTGATTATTCTCTTTGATATTCCGCATATTCTAAGATGGTATCCTATCATTTTTCCTAATTATAATAGTTTCATCTATCGAATCTTCATTTTCTAAATCCGTTTCTTTGTCGAATGTTTTTTTAATCCTCTCTCTTTCCCTTTTTTCAGTTTGAACCATGGAAAACTCAAATACAGTGGTGATTCAGGTTGTTCTCTAAGGATGATACTACCTTATGTGTTCTAGAAACGCAAGAACAACCCTTTGTGGCCACGAGCTTTGGAGCCATGTTGAGACATCTCAAGCTTCAAAGGAAACCATGAAAGAAGATGGAGAAAAACAATCAAAGGTATGAAAGAAGACTTCAGGCTTGCCAAGGAAACCAAATGGTTCCAAGAAGACCAACCAGTCCTTGCCATTCTCCAAAACTCTCTTGAAGCGCCAATACATGAATCGAACTCCTACTGTGAAACCGCAAAGAATTTGTGGGAAACACTAAAAAATGTTTTTGTAAATGTCTCAAATCTAACTCGCGAGTTTGAGGTAAAGAAATCGATCAACGACCTAAGCCAAGAAGACATGAATTTCACCAAGCACATCGGAAAATTTAGGTTCCAATGGGCCGAACTTGGGATTGTTCTTCTTGTCACTCTTTGATTATTCTCTTTAAAATTACGCATATTCTAACATGGTATCATAACATTTTTCTTAATTATTCTAGTTTCATCTATCTAATCTTCATTTTCTCAATCCGTTTCTTCTTCTATGTTTTTTTAATCCTCTCTCTTTCCTTTTTTTCCAGTTTGAACCATGGAAAACTCAAATCCAGTGGTGATTAAGGTTGTTCTCAAAGGAGGAAACTACTTGATGTGTTCTAGAAACACAAGAACAACCCTTTGTGGCCACGAGCTTTGGAGCCATGTTGAGACATCTCAAGCTTCAAAGGAAACCATGAAAGAAGATGGAGAAAAACAATCAAACGAATGAAACAAGACTTCAAGCTTGCCAAGGAAACCAAATGGTTCTAAGAAGACCAACCAGTCCTTGCCATTCTCCAAAACTCTCTTGAAGCGCCAATACATGAATCCTACTCCTACTATGAAACCGCAAAGGATTTGTGGGAAACACTAAAAAATGTGTTTGTAAATGTCTCAAATCTAAATCCCTTGTTTGAGGTAAAGAAGGCTATCAACAACCTAAGCCAAGAAGACATGAAATTCACCAAGCACACTGGAAAGTTTAGGTTCCTATGGGCCGAACTTGCGATTGTTCTTCTTGTCACTATTTGATTATTCTCTTTGATATTCCGCATATTCTAACATGGTATCCTATCATTTTTCCTAATTATACTAGTTTCATCTATCTAATCTTCATTTTCTAAATCCGTTTCTTTGTCTATGTTTTTTTAATCCTCTCTCTTTCCTTTTTTTTCAGTTTGAACCATGGAAAAGTCAAATACAGTGGTGATTCAGGTTGTTCTCAAAGGAGGATACTACCTTATGTGTTCTAGAAACGCAAGAACAACCCTTTGTGGCCACGAGCTTTGGAGCCATGTTGAGACATCTCAAGCTTCAAAGGAAACCATGAAAGAAGATGGAGAAAAACAATCAAAGAAATGAAAGAAGACTTCAAGCTTGCCAAGGCAACCAAATGGTTCCAAGAAGACCAACCAGTCCTTGCCATTCTCCAAAACTCTCTTGAAGCGCCAATACATGAATCCTACTCCTACTATGAAACCGCAAAGGATTTGTGGGAAACACTAAAAAATGTTTTTGTAAATGTCTCAAATCTAACTCGCGAGTTTGAGGTAGAGAAATCGATCAACGACCTAAGCCAAGAAGACATGAATGTCACCAAACACATCGGAAAGTTTAGGTTCCAATTGGCCAAACTTGGGATTGTTCTTCTTGTCACTCTTTGATTATTCTCTTTAATATTACGCATATTCTAACATGGTATCATAACATTTTTCTTAATTATTCTAGTTTTATCTATCTAATCTACATTTTCTCAATCCGTTTCTTCTTCTATGTTTTTTTAATCTTCTCTCTTTCCCTTTTTTCAGTTTGAACCATGGAAAACTCAAATACAGTGGTGATTCAGGTTGTTCTCAAAGGAGGATACTACCTTATGTGTTCTAGAAACGCAAGAACAACCCTTTGTGGCCACGAGCTTTGGAGCCATGTTGAGACATCTTAAGCTTCAAAGGAAACCCTGAAAGAAGATGGAGAAAAACAATCAAAGGAATGAAACAAGACTTCAAGCTTGCCAAGGAAACCAAATGGTTCCAAGAAGACCAACCAGTCCTTGCCATTCTCCAAAACACTCTTGAAGCGCCAATACATGAATCCTACTCCTACTATGAAACCGCAAAGGATTTGTGGGAAACACTAAAAAATGTGTTTGTAAATGTCTCAAATCTAAATCCCTTGTTTGAGGTAAAGAAGGCTATCAACAACCTAAGCCAAGAAGACATGAAATTCACCAAGCACACTGGAAAATTTAGGTTCCTATGGGCCGAACTTGCGATTGTTCTTCTTGTCACTATTTGATTATTCTCTTTGATATTCCGCATATTCTACCATGGTATCCTATCATTTTTCCTAATTATACTAGTTTCATCTATCTAATCTTCATTTTCTAAATCCGTTTCTATGTCTATGTTTTTTTTAATCCTCTCTCTTTCCTTTTTTTTCAGTTTGAACCATGGAAAACTCAAATACAGTGGTGATTCAGGTTGTTCTCAAAGGAGGATACTACCTTATGTGTTCTAGAAACGCAAGAACAACCCTTTGTGGCCACGAGCTTTGGAGCCATGTTGAGACATCTCAAGCTTCAAAGGAAACCATGAAAGAACATGGAGAAAAACAATCAAAGGAATGAAACAAGACTTCAAGCTTGCCAAGGAAACCAAATGGTTCCAAGAAGACCAACCAGTCCTTGCCATTCTCCAAAACTCTCTTGAAGCGCCAATACATGAATCTTAGTTTTACCGTGGAACCGCATGGATTTATGGGAAACACTAAAAAATGTGTTTGTAAATGTTTCAAATCTAACTCGCGAGTTTAAGGTAAAGAAGGCTATCAACGACCTAAGCCAAGAAGACATGAATTTCACCAAGCACATCGGAAAGTTTAGGTTCCTATGGGCCGAACTTGGGATTGTTCTTCTTGTCACTCTTTGATTATTCTCTTTAATATTTCGCATATTCTAACATGGTATCATAACATTTTTCTTAATTATTCTAGTTTCATCTATCTAATCTTCATTTTCTTAATCCGTTTCTTCTTCTATGTTTTTTTAATCCTCTCTCTTTCCCTTTTTTCAGTTTAAACCATGGAAAACTCAAATCCAGTGGTGATTCAGGTTGTTCTCAAAGGAGGAAACTACTTGATGTGTTCTAGAACCACAAGACCAACACTTTGTGGCCACGAGCTTTGGAGCCATGTTAAGATATCTCAAGCTGCAAAGGAAACTATGTAAGAAGATGGAAAAAAACTATCAAAGAAAAGGAAGAAGAGGTCAAGCTTGCCAAGGAAACCAAATGGTTCCAAGAAGAACAAATATTCCTTGCCATTCTCCAAAACTCTCTTGAAGCACCTATACGTGAATCTTAGTTTTACCGTGGAACCGCATGGATTTATGGGAAACACTAAAAAATGTGTTTGTAAATGTTTCAAATCTAACTCGCGAGTTTAAGGTAAAGAAGGCTATCAACGACCTAAGCCAAGAAGACATGAATTTCACCAAGCACATCGGAAAGTTTAGGTTCCTATGGGCCGAACTTGGGATTGTTCTTCTTGTCACTCTTTGATTATTCTCTTTAATATTTCGCATATTCTAACATGGTATCATAACATTTTTCTTAATTATTCTAGTTTCATCTATCTAATCTTCATTTTCTCAATCCGTTTCTTCTTCTATGTTTTTTTAATCCTCTCTCTTTCCCTTTTTTCAGTTTGAACCATGGAAAACTCAAATCCAGTGGTGATTCAGGTTGTTCTCAAAGGAAAAAACTACTTGATGTGTTCTAGAACCACAAAAAAAACCCTTTGTGGCCACGAGCTTGGAGCCATGTTGAGACATCTCAAGCTGCAAAGGAAACAATGAAAGAAGATGGAAAAAAACTATCAAAGAACAGGAAGAAGAGGTCAAGCTTGCCAAGGAAACCAAATGGTTCCAAGAAGACCAAACAGTCCTTGCCATTCTCCAAAACTCTCTTAAAGCGCCAATACATGAATTCTACTTCTACTGTGAAACCACAAGGATTTGTCGGAGACATTAAAAAATGTGTTTGTAAATGTCTCAAATCTTACTCACCTGTTTGAGGTAAAGAAAGTTATCAACGACTTAAGCCAAGAAGACATGGATTTCACCAAGCATATTGGAATGTATAGGTTTCTATGGGCCGAACTTTGGAGTGTTCTTCTTGTCACTATTTGATTTTTCTCTTTGATATTCCGCATATTCTAACATGGTATCATAGCATTTTTCTTAATTATTCTAGTTTCAGCTATTTGATTTTTATTTTCTCAATCCGTTTCTTCTTCTATGTTTTTTTAATCTTCTCTCTTTCCCTTTTTTCAGTTTGAACCATGGAAAACTCAAATCCAGTGGTGATTCAGGTTGTTCTCAAAGGAGGAAACTACTTGATGTGTTCTAGAACCACAAGACCAACACTTTGTGGCCACGAGCTTTGGAGCCATGTTAAGACATCTCAAGCTGCAAATGAAACCAAATGTAAGAAGATGGAAAAAAACTATCAAAGAAAAGGAAGAAGAGGTCAAGCTTGCCAAGGAAACCAAATGGTTCCAAGAAGACCAAACAGTCCTTGCCATTCTCCAAAACTTTCTTGAAGCACCAATACATGAATCTTACTTCTACCGTGGAACCGCATGGATTTATGGGAGACACTAAAAAATGTGTTTGTAAATGTTTCAAATCTAACTCGCGAGTTTAAGGTAAAGAAGGCTATCAACGACCTAAGCCAAGAAGACATGAATTTCACCAAGCACATCGGAAAGTTTAGGTTCCTATGGGCCGAACTTGGGATTGTTCTTCTTGTCACTCTTTGATTATTTTCTTTAATATTCCGCATATTCTAACATGGTATCATAACATTTTTCTTAATTATTCTAGTTTCATCTATCTAATCTTCATTTTCTCAATCCGTTTCTTCTTCTATGTTTTTTTAATCCTCTCTCTTTCCCTTTTTCCAGTTTGAACCATGGAAAACTCAAATCCAGTGGTGATTCAGGTTGTTCTCAAAGGAGGAAACTACTTGATGTGTACTAGAACCACAAGAACAACCCTTTGTGGCCACGAGCTTTGGAGCCATGTTCAGACATCTCAAGCTCCAAAGGAAACTATGAAAGAAGATGGAGAAAAACTATCAAAGGAATGAAAGAATACTTCAAGCTTGCCAAGGAAACCAAATGGTTCCAAGAAGACCAAACAGTCCTTGCCATTCTCCAAAACTCTCTTAAAGCGCCAATACATGGATTCTACTTCTACTGTGAAACCACAAGGATTTGTGGGAGACACTAAAAAATGTGTTTGTAAATGTCTCAAATCTAACTCGCGAGTTTGAGGTAAAGAAGGCTATCAACGACCTAAGCCAAGAAGACATGGATTTCACCAAGCACATCGGAAAGTTTAGGTTCCTATGGGCCGAACTTTGGAGTGTTCTTCTTGTCACTATTTGATTTTTCTCTTTTATATTCCGCATATTCTAACATGGTATCATAGCATTTTTCTTAATTATTCTAGTTTCAGCTATTTGATTTTTATTTTCTCAATCCGTTTCTTCTTCTATGTTTTTTTAATCTTCTCTCTTTCCCTTTTTTCAGTTTGAACCATGGAAAACTCAAATCCAGTGGTGATTCAGGTTGTTCTCAAAGGAGGAAACTACTTGATGTGTTCTAGAACCACAAGACCAACACTTTGTGGCCACGAGCTTTGGAGCCATGTTAAGACATCTCCAGCTGCAAATGAAACTATGTAAGAAGATGGAAAAAAACTATCAAAGAAAAGGAAGAAGAGGTCAAGCTTGCCAAGGAAACCAAATGGTTCCAAGAAGACCAAACAATCCTTGCTATTCTCCAAAACTCTCTTAAAGCGCCAATACATGAATTCTACTTCTACTGTGAAACCACAAGGATTTGTCGGAGACATTAAAAAATGTGTTTGTAAATGTCTCAAATCTTACTCGCTTGTTTGAGGTAAAGAAAGTTATCAACGACTTAAGCCAAGAAGACATGGATTTCACCAAGCATATTGGAATGTATAGGTTTATATGGGCCGAACTTTGGAGTGTTCTTCTTGTCACTATTTGATTTTTCTCTTTGATATTCCGCATATTCTAACATGGTATCATAGCATTTTTCTTAATTATTCTAGTTTCAGCTATTTGATTTTTATTTTCTCAATCCGTTTCTTCTTCTATGTTTTTTTAATCTTCTCTCTTTCCCTTTTTCCAGTTTGAACCATGGAAAACTCAAATCCAGTGGTGATTCAGGTTGTTCTCAAAGGAGGAAACTACTTGATGTGTACTAGAACCACAAGAACAACCCTTTGTGGCCACGAGCTTTGGAGCCATGTTCAGACATCTCAAGCTCCAAAGGAAACTATGAAAGAAGATGGAGAAAAACTATCAAAGGAATGAAAGAATACTTCAAGCTTGCCAAGGAAACCAAATGGTTCCAAGAAGACCAAACAGTCCTTGCCATTCTCCAAAACTCTCTTAAAGCGCCAATACATGGATTCTACTTCTACTGTGAAACCACAAGGATTTGTGGGAGACACTAAAAAATGTGTTTGTAAATGTCTCAAATCTAACTCGCGAGTTTGAGGTAAAGAAGGCTATCAACGACCTAAGCCAAGAAGACATGAATTTCACCAAGCACATCGGAAAGTTTAGGTTCCTATGGGCCGAACATGGGATTGTTCTTCTTGTCACTCTTTGATCATTCTCTTTAATATTCCGCATATTTTAACATGGTATCATAACATTTTTCTTAATTATTCTAGTTTCATCTATCTAATCTTCATTTTCTCAATCCGTTTCTTCTTCTATGTTTTTTTAATCTTCTCTCTTTCCCTTTTTTCAGTTTGAACCATGGAAAATACCACGAGCTTTGGAGCCATGTTGAGACATCTCAAGCTGCAAAGGAAACTATGAAAGAAGATGGAAAAAAACTATCAGAGAAAAGGAAGAAGAGGTCAAGCTTGCCAAGGAAACAAAATGGTTGCAAGAAGACCAAACAGGCCTTGCCATTCTCCAAAACTCTCTTAAAGCGCCAATACATGGATTCTACTTCTACTGTGAAACCACAAGGATTTGTGGGAGACACTAAAAAATATGTTTGTAAATGTCTCAAATCTAACTCGCGAGTTTGAGGTAAAGAAGGCTATCAACGACCTAAGCCAAGAAGACATGAATTTCACCAAGCACATCGGAAAGTTTAGGTTCCTATGGGCCGAACATGGGATTGTTCTTCTTGTCACTCTTTGATTATTCTCTTTAATATTCCGCATATTCTAACATGGTATCATAACATTTTTCTTAATTATTCTAGTTTCATCTATCTAATCTTCATTTTCTCAATCCGTTTCTTCTTCTATGTTTTTTTAATCTTCTCTCTTTCCCTTTTTTCAGTTTGAACCATGGAAAACTCAAATCCAGTGGTGATTCAGGTTGTTCTCAAAGGAGGAAACTACTTGATGTGTTCTAGAACGACAAGACCAACACTTTGTGGCCACGAGCTTTGGAGCCATGTTAAGACATCTCAAGCTGCAAATGAAACTATGTAAGAAGATGGAAAAAAACTATCAAAGGAAAGGAAGATGAGGTCAAGCTTGCCAAGGAAACCAAATGGTTCCAAGAAGACCAAACAGTCCTTGCCATTCTCCAAAACTCTCTTAAAGCGCCAATACATGAATTCTACTTCTACTGTGAAACCACAAGGATTTGTGGGAGACATTAAAAAATGTGTTTGTAAATGTCTCAAATCTCACTCGCGTGTTTGAGGTAAAGAAAGCTATCAACGACTTAAGCCAAGAAGACATGGATTTCACCAAGCATATTGGAATGTATAGGTTTCTATGGGCCGAACTTGGGAGTGTTCTTCTTGTCACTATTTGATTTTTCTCTTTGATATTCCGCATATTCAAACATGGTATCATAGCATTTTTCTTAATTATTCTAGTTTCAGCTATCTGATTTTTATTTTCTCAATCCGTTTCTTCTTCTATGTTTTTTTAATCTTCTCTCTTTCCCTTTTTTCAGTTTGAACCATGGAAAACTCAATTCCAGTGGTGATTCAGGTTGTTCTCAAAGGAGGAAACTACTTGATGTGTTCTAGAACCACAAGACCAACACTTTGTGGCCACGAGCTTTGGAGCCATGTTAAGACATCTCAAGCTGCAAAGGAAACTATGTAAGAAGATGGAAAAAACTATCAGAGAAAAGGAAGAAGAGGTCAAGCTTGCCAAGGAAACAAAATGGTTCCAAGAAGACCAAACAGTCCTTGCCATTCTCCAAAACTCTCTTGAAGCACCAATACATGAATCTTAGTTTTACCGTGGAACCGCATGGATTTATGGGAAACACTAAAAAATGTGTTTGTAAATGTTTCAAATCTAACTCGCGAGTTTAAGGTAAAGAAGGCTATCAACGACCTAAGCCAAGAAGACATGAATTTCACCAAGCACATCGGAAAGTTTAGGTTCCTATGGGCCGAACTTGGGATTGTTCTTCTTGTCACTCTTTGATTATTCTCTTTAATATTCCGCATATTCTAACCTGGTATCATAACATTTTTCTTAATTATTCTAGTTTCATCTATCTAATCTTCATTTTCTCAATCCGTTTCTTCTTCTATGTTTTTTTAATCTTCTCTCTTTCCCTTTTTTCAGTTTGAACCATGGAAAACTCAAATCCAGTGGTGATTCAGGTTGTTCTCAAAGGAGGAAACTACTTGATGTGTTCTAGAACCACAAGAACAACCCTTTGTGGCCACGAGCTTTGGAGCCATGTTGAGACATCTCAAGCTCCAAAGGAAACTATGAAAGAAGATGGAGAAAAACTATCAAAGGAATGAAAGAATACTTCAAGCTTGCCAAGGAAACCAAATGGTTCCAAGAAGACCAAACAGTCCTTGCCATTCTCCAAAACTCTCTTAAAGCGCCAATACATGGATTCTACTTCTACTGTGAAACCACAAGGATTTGTGGGAGACACTAAAAAATGTATTTGTAAATATCTCAAATCTAACTCGCGAGTTTGAGGTAAAGAAGGCTATCAACGACCTAAGCCAAGAAGACATGAATTTCACCAAGCACATCGGAAAGTTTAGGTTCCTATGGGCCGAACTTGGGATTGTTCTTCTTGTCACTCTTTGATTATTTTCTTTAATATTCTGCATATTCTAACATGGTATCATAACATTTTTCTTAATTATTCTAGTTTCATCTATCTAATCTTCATTTTCTCAATCCGTTTCTTCTTCTATGTTTATTTAATCCACTGTCTTTCCCTTTTTTCAATTTGAACCATGGAAAACTCAAATCCAGTGGTTATTCAGGTTGTTCTCAAAGGAGGAAACTACTTGATGTGTTCTAGAACCACAAGAACAACCCTTTGTGGCCACGAGCTTTGGAGCCATGTTGAGACATCTCAAGATGCAAAGGAAACTATGAAAGAAGATGGAAAAAAACTATCAAAGAAAAGGAAGAAGAGGTCAAGCTTGCCAAGGAAACCAAATGGTTCCAAGAAGACCAAACAGTCCTTGCCATTCTCCAAAACTCTCTTAAAGCGCCAATACATGAATTCTACTTCTACTGTGAAACCACAAGGATTTGTGGGAGACACTAAAAAATGTGTTTGTAAATGTCTCAAATCTAACTCGCGTGTTTGAGGTAAAGAAAGCTATCAACGACTTAAGCCAAGAAGACATGGATTTCACCGAGCATATTGGAATGTATAGGTTTCTATGGGCCGAACTTGGGAGTGTTCTACTTGTCACTATTTGATTTTTATCTTTGATATTCCGCATATTCTAACATGGTATGATAGCATTTTTCCTAATTATTCTAGTTTCATCTATCTAAATTTCATTTTCTCAATCCGTTTCTTCTTCTATGTTTTTTTAATCCTCTCTCTTTCCCTTTTTTCAGTTTGAACCATGGAAAACTCAAATCCAGTGGTGATTCAGGTTGTTCTCAAAGGAGGAAACTACTTGATGTGTTCTAGAACCACAAGACCAACACTTTGTGGCCACGAGCTTTGGAGCCATGTTAAGACATCTCAAGCTGCAAAAGGAAACTATGTAAGAAGATGGAAAAAAACTATCAGAGAAAAGGAAGAAGAGGTCAAGCTTGCCAAGGAAACAAAATGGTTCAAAGAAGACCAAACAGTCCTTGCCATTCTCCAAAACTCTCTTAAAGCGCCAATACATGGATTCTACTTCTACTGTGAAACCACAAGGATTTGTGGGAGACACTAAAAAATGTGTTTGTAAATGTCTCAAATCTAACTCGCGAGTTTGAGGTAAAGAAGGCTATCAACGACCTAAGCCAAGAAGACATGAATTTCACCAAGCACATCGGAAAGTTTAGGTTCCTATGGGCCGAACTTAGGATTGTTCTTCTTGTCACTCTTTGATTATTCTCTTTAATATTCCGCATATTCTAACCTGGTATCATAACATTTTTCTTAATTATTCTAGTTTCATCTATCTAATCTTCATTTTCTCAATCCGTTTCTTCTTCTATGTTTTTTTAATCTTCTCTCTTTCCCTTTTTTTAGTTTGAACCATGGAAAACTCAAATCCAGTGGTGATTCAGGTTGTTCTCAAAGGAGTTAACTACTTGATGTGTTCTAGAACCACAAGAACAACCCTTTGTGGCCACGAGCTTTGGAGCCATGTTGAGACATCTCAAGCTCCAAAGGAAACTATGAAAGAAGATGGAGAAAAACTATCAAAGGAATGAAAGAATACTTCAAGCTTGCCAAGGAAACCAAATGGTTCCAAGAAGACCAAACAGTCCTTGCCATTCTCCAAAACTCTCTTAAAGCGCCAATACATGGATTCTACTTCTACTGTGAAACCACAAGGATTTGTGGGAGACACTAAAAAATGTATTTGTAAATATCTCAAATCTAACTCGCGAGTTTGAGGTAAAGAAGGCTATCAACGACCTAAGCCAAGAAGACATGAATTTCACCAAGCACATCGGAAAGTTTAGGTTCCTATGGGCCGAACTTGGGATTGTTCTTCTTGTCACTCTTTGATTATTTTCTTTAATATTCCGCATATTCTAACATGGTATCATAACATTTTTCTTAATTATTCTAGTTTCATCTATCTAATCTTCATTTTCTCAATCCGTTTCTTCTTCTATGTTTTTTTAATCTTCTCTTTTTCCGTTTTTCCAGTTTGAACCATGGAAAACTCAAATCCAGTGGTGATTCAGGTTGTTCTCAAAGGAGGAAACTACTTGATGTGTACTAGAACCACAAGAACAACCCTTTGTGGCCACGAGCTTTGGAGCCATGTTGAGACATCGCAAGCTTCAAAGGAAACCATGAAAGAAGATGGCAAAAACTATCAAAGGAATGGAAGAAGACTTCAAGCTTGCCAAGGAAACCAAATGGTTCCAAGAAGACCAAACAAACCATGCCATTCTCCAAAACTCTCTTGAAGCGCCAATACATGAATCCAACTCCTATTGTGAAACCGCAAAGAATTTGTGGGAAACACTAAAAACGTTTTTGTAAATGTCTCAAATCTAGCTCGCGGGTTTGAGGTAAAGAAAGCTATCAACGACCTAAGCAAAGAAGACATGAATTTCACCAAGCACATCGGAAAGTTTAGGTTCCTATGGGCCGAACTTGGGATTGTTCTTCTTGTCACTCTTTGATTATTCTCTTTAATATTCCGCATATTCTAACATGGTATCATAACATTTTTCTTAATTATTCTAGTTTCATCTATCTAATCTTCATTTTCTCAATCCGTTTCTTCTTCTATGTTTATTTAATCCACTGTCTTTCCCTTTTTTCAATTTGAACCATGGAAAACTCAAATCCAGTGGTTATTCAGGTTGTTCTCAAAGGAGGAAACTACTTGATGTGTTCTAGAACCACAAGAACAACCCTTTGTGGCCACGAGCTTTGGAGCCATGTTGAGACATCTCAAGATGCAAAGGAAACTATGAAAGAAGATGGAAAAAAACTATCAAAGAAAAGGAAGAAGAGGTCAAGCTTGCCAAGGAAACCAAATGGTTCCAAGAAGACCAAACAGTCCTTGCCATTCTCCAAAACTCTCTTAAAGCGCCAATACATGAATTCTACTTCTACTGTGAAACCACAAGGATTTGTGGGAGACACTAAAAAATGTGTTTGTAAATGTCTCAAATCTAACTCGCGTGTTTGAGGTAAAGAAAGCTATCAACGACTTAAGCCAAGAAGACATGGATTTCACCGAGCATATTGGAATGTATAGGTTTCTATGGGCCGAACTTGGGAGTGTTCTACTTGTCACTATTTGATTTTTATCTTTGATATTCCGCATATTCTAACATGGTATGATAGCATTTTTCCTAATTATTCTAGTTTCATCTATCTAAATTTCATTTTCTCAATCCGTTTCTTCTTCTATGTTTTTTTAATCCTCTCTCTTTCCCTTTTTTCAGTTTGAACCATGGAAAACTCAAATCCAGTGGTGATTCAGGTTGTTCTCAAAGGAGGAAACTACTTGATGTGTTCTAGAACCACAAGACCAACACTTTGTGGCCACGAGCTTTGGAGCCATGTTAAGATATCTCAAGCTGCAAAGGAAACTATGTAAGAAGATGGAAAAAAACTATCAAAGAAAAGGAAGAAGAGGTCAAGCTTGCCAAGGAAACCAAATGGTTCCAAGAAGAACAAATAATCCTTGCCATTCTCCAAAACTCTCTTGAAGCACCAATACATGAATCTTAGTTTTACCGTGGAACCGCATGGATTTATGGGAAACACTAAAAAATGTGTTTGTAAATGTTTCAAATCTAACTCGCGAGTTTAAGGTAAATAAGGCTATCAACGACCTAAGCAAAGAAGACATGAATTTCACCAAGCACATCGGAAAGTTTAGGTTCCTATGGGCCGAACTTGGGATTGTTCTTCTTGTCACTCTTTGATTATTCTCTTTAATATTCCGCATATTCTAACCTGGTATCATAACATTTTTCTTAATTATTCTAGTTTCATCTATCTAATCTTCATTTTCTCAATCCGTTTCTTCTTCTATTTTTTTTTTAATCTTCTCTCTTTCCCTTTTTTCAGTTTGAACCATGGAAAACTCAAATCCAGTGGTGATTCAGGTTGTTCTCAAAGGAGGAAACTACTTGATGTGTTCTAGAACCACAAGAACAACCTTTTATGGCCACGAGCTTTGGAGCCATGTTGAGACATCTCAAGCTGCAAAGGAAACTATGAAAGAAGATGGAAAAAAACTATCAGAGAAAAGGAAGATGAGGTCAAGCTTGCCAAGGAAACAAAATGGTTCCAAGAAGACCAAACAGTCCTTGCCATTCTCCAAAACTCTCTTAAAGCGCCAATACATGAATTCTACTTCTACTGTGAAACCACAAGGATTTGTGGGAGACATTAAAAAATGTGTTTGTAAATGTCTCAAATCTCACTCGCGTGTTTGAGGTAAAGAAAGCTATCAACGACTTAAGCCAAGAAGACATGGATTTCACCAAGCATATTGGAACGTATAGGTTTCTATGGGCCGAACTTGGGAGTGTTCTTCTTGTCACTATTTGATTTTTCTCTTTGATATTCCGCATATTCTAACATGGTATCATAGCATTTTTCTTAATTATTCTAGTTTCAGCTATCTGATTTTTATTTTCTCAATCTGTTTCTTCTTCTATGTTTTTTTAATCTTCTCTCTTTCCCTTTTTTCAGTTTGAACCATGGAAAACTCAAATCCAGTGGTGATTCAGGTTGTTCTCAAAGGAGGAAACTACTTGATGTGTTCTAGAACCACAAGACCAACACTTTGTGGCCACGAGCTTTGGAGCCATGTTAAGACATCTCAAGCTGCAAAGGAAACTATGTAAGAAGATGGAAAAAAACTATCAGAGAAAAGGAA
Source organism: Cardamine chenopodiifolia (assembly GCA_963922655.1). Lineage (NCBI taxonomy): Eukaryota > Viridiplantae > Streptophyta > Magnoliopsida > Brassicales > Brassicaceae > Cardamine > Cardamine chenopodiifolia. The sequence goes on from OZ000479.1 coordinate 7,211,697, forward strand.
GAAGAGGTCAAGCTTGCCAAGGAAACAAAATGGTTCCAAGAAGACCAAACAGTCCTTGCCATTCTCCAAAACTCTCTTAAAGCGCCAATACATGGATTCTACTTCTACTGTGAAACCACAAGGATTTGTGGGAGACACTAAAAATGTGTTTGTAAATGTCTCAAATCTAACTCGCGAGTTTGAGGTAAAGAAGGCTATCAACGACCTAAGCCAAGAAGACATGAATTTCACCAAGCACATCGGAAAGTTTAGGTTCCTATGGGCCGAACTTAGGATTGTTCTTCTTGTCACTCTTTGATTATTCTCTTTAATATTCCGCATATTCTAACCTGGTATCATAACATTTTTCTTAATTATTCTAGTTTCATCTATCTAATCTTCATTTTCTCAATCCGTTTCTTCTTCTATGTTTTTTTAATCTTCTCTCTTTCCCTTTTTTTAGTTTGAACCATGGAAAACTCAAATCCAGTGGTGATTCAGGTTGTTCTCAAAGGAGTTAACTACTTGATGTGTTCTAGAACCACAAGAACAACCCTTTGTGGCCACGAGCTTTGGAGCCATGTTGAGACATCTCAAGCTCCAAAGGAAACTATGAAAGAAGATGGAGAAAAACTATCAAAGGAATGAAAGAATACTTCAAGCTTGCCAAGGAAACCAAATGGTTCCAAGAAGACCAAACAGTCCTTGCCATTCTCCAAAACTCTCTTAAAGCGCCAATACATGGATTCTACTTCTACTGTGAAACCACAAGGATTTGTGGGAGACACTAAAAATGTGTTTGTAAATGTCTCAAATCTAACTCGCGAGTTTGAGGTAAAGAAGGCTATCAACGACCTAAGCCAAGAAGACATGAATTTCACCAAGCACATCGGAAAGTTTAGGTTCCTATGGGCCGAACTTGGGATTGTTCTTCTTGTCACTCTTTGATTATTCTCTTTAATATTCCGCATATTCTAACCTGGTATCATAACATTTTTCTTAATTATTCTAGTTTCATCTATCTAATCTTCATTTTCTCAATCCGTTTCTTCTTCTATGTTTTTTTAATCTTCTCTCTTTCCCTTTTTTCAGTTTGAACCATGGAAAACTCAAATCCAGTGGTGATTCAGGTTGTTCTCAAAGGAGGAAACTACTTGATGTGTTCTAGAACCACAAGACCAACACTTTGTGGCCACGAGCTTTGGAGCCATGTTAAGATATCTCAAGCTGCAAAGGAAACTATGTAAGAAGATGGAAAAAAACTATCAAAGAAAAGGAAGAAGAGGTCAAGCTTGCCAAGGAAACCAAATGGTTCCAAGAAGAACAAATAGTCCTTGCCATTCTCCAAAACTCTCTTGAAGCACCAATACATGAATCTTAGTTTTACCGTGGAACCGCATGGATTTATGGGAAACACTAAAAAATGTGTTTGTAAATGTTTCAAATCTAACTCGCGAGTTTAAGGTAAAGAAGGCTATCAACGACCTAAGCCAAGAAGACATGAATTTCACCAAGCACATCGGAAAGTTTAGGTTCCTATGGGCCGAACTCTGGATTGTTCTTCTTGTCACTCTTTGATTATTCTCTTTAATATTCCGCATATTCTAACCTGGTATCATAACATTTTTCTTAATTATTCTAGTTTCATCTATCTAATCTTCATTTTCTCAATCTGTTTCTTCTTCTATGTTTTTTTAATCTTCTCTCTTTCCCTTTTTTCAGTTTGAACCATGGAAAACTCAAATCCAGTGCTGATTCAGGTTGTTCTCAAAGGAGGAAACTACTTGATGTGTTCTAGAACCACAAGAACAACCTTTTATGGCCACGAGCTTTGGAGCCATGTTGAGACATCTCAAGCTGCAAAGGAAACTATGAAAGAAGATGGAAAAAAACTATCAGAGAAAAGGAAGATGAGGTCAAGCTTGCCAAGGAAACAAAATGGTTCCAAGAAGACCAAACAGTCCTTGCCATTCTCCAAAACTATCTTAAAGCGCCAATACATGGATTCTACTTCTACTGTGAAACCACAAGGATTTGTGGGAGACACTAAAAAATGTGTTTGTAAATGTCTCAAATCTAACTCGCGAGTTTGAGGTAAAGAAGGCTATCAACGACCTAAGCCAAGAAGACATGAATTTCACCAAGCACATCGGAAAGTTTAGGTTCCTATGGGCCGAACTTGGGATTGTTCTTCTTGTCACTCTTTGATTATTCTCTTTAATATTCCGCATATTCTAACCTGGTATCATAACATTTTTCTTAATTATTCTAGTTTCATCTATCTAATCTTCATTTTCTCAATCCGTTTCTTCTTCTATGTTTTTTTAATCTTCTCTCTTTCCCTTTTTTCAGTTTGAACCATGGAAAACTTAAATCCAGTGGTGATTCAGGTTGTTCTCAAAGGAGGAAACTACTTGATGTGTTCTAGAACCACAAGACCAACACTTTGTGGCCACGAGCTTTGGAGCCATGTTAAGATATCTCAAGCTGCAAAGGAAACTATGTAAGAAGATGGAAAAAAACTATCAAAGAAAAGGAAGAAGAGGTCAAGCTTGCCAAGGAAACCAAATGGTTCCAAGAAGAACAAATAGTCCTTGCCATTCTCCAAAACTCTCTTGAAGCACCAATACATGAATCTTAGTTTTACCGTGGAACCGCATGGATTTATGGGAAACACTAAAAAATGTGTTTGTAAATGTTTCAAATCTAACTCGCGAGTTTAAGGTAAAGAAGGCTATCAACGACCTAAGCCAAGAAGACATGAATTTCACCAAGCACATCGGAAAGTTTAGGTTCCTATGGGCCGAACTCTGGATTGTTCTTCTTGTCACTCTTTGATTATTCTCTTTAATATTCCGCATATTCTAACCTGGTATCATAATATTTTTCTTAATTATTCTAGTTTCATCTATCTAATCTTCATTTTCTCAATCTGTTTCTTCTTCTATGTTTTTTTAATCTTCTCTCTTTCCCTTTTTTCAGTTTGAACCATGGAAAACTCAAATCCAGTGCTGATTCAGGTTGTTCTCAAAGGAGGAAACTACTTGATGTGTTCTAGAACCACAAGAACAACCTTTTATGGCCACGAGCTTTGGAGCCATGTTGAGACATCTCAAGCTGCAAAGGAAACTATGAAAGAAGATGGAAAAAAACTATCAGAGAAAAGGAAGATGAGGTCAAGCTTGCCAAGGAAACAAAATGGTTCCAAGAAGACCAAACAGTCCTTGCCATTCTCCAAAACTCTCTTAAAGCGCCAATACATGAATTCTACTTCTACTGTGAAACCACAAGGATTTGTGGGAGACATTAAAAAATGTGTTTGTAAATGTCTCAAATCTCACTCGCGTGTTTGAGGTAAAGAAAGCTATCAACGACTTAAGCCAAGAAGACATGGATTTCACCAAGCATATTGGAATGTATAGGTTTCTATGGGCCGAACTTGGGAGTGTTCTTCTTGTCACTATTTGATTTTTCTCTTTGATATTCCGCATATTCTAACATGGTATCATAGCATTTTTCTTAATTATTCTAGTTTCAGCTATCTGATTTTTATTTTCTCAATCCGTTTCTTCTTCTATGTTTTTTTAATCTTCTCTCTTTCCCTTTTTTCAGTTTGAACCATGGAAAACTCAAATCCAGTGGTTATTCAGGTTGTTCTCAAAGGAGGAAACTACTTGATGTGTTCTAGAACCACAAGACCAACACTTTGTGGCCACGAGCTTTGGAGCCATGTTAAGACATCTCAAGCTGCAAAAGGAAACTATGTAAGAAGATGGAAAAAAACTATCAGAGAAAAGGAAGAAGAGGTCAAGCTTGCCAAGGAAACAAAATGGTTCAAAGAAGACCAAACAGTCCTTGCCATTCTCCAAAACTCTCTTAAAGCGCCAATACATGGATTCTACTTCTACTGTGAAACCACAAGGATTTGTGGGAGACACTAAAAAATGTGTTTGTAAATGTCTCAAATCTAACTCGCGAGTTTGAGGTAAAGAAGGCTATCAATGACCTAAGCCAAGAAGACATGAATTTCACCAAGCACATCGGAAAGTTTAGGTTCCTATGGGCCGAACTTGGGATTGTTCTTCTTGTCACTCTTTGATTATTCTCTTTAATATTCCGCATATTCTAACCTGGTATCATAACATTTTTCTTAATTATTCTAGTTTCATCTATCTAATCTTCATTTTCTCAATCCGTTTCTTCTTCTATGTTTTTTTAATCTTCTCTCTTTCCCTTTTTTCAGTTTGAACCATGGAAAACTCAAATCCAGTGGTGATTCAGGTTGTTCTCAAAGGAGGAAACTACTTGATGTGTTCTAGAACCACAAGAACAACCCTTTGTGGCCACGAGCTTTGGAGCCATGTTGAGACATCTCAAGCTCCAAAGGAAACTATGAAAGAAGATGGAGAAAAACTATCAAAGGAATGAAAGAATACTTCAAGCTTGCCAAGGAAACCAAATGGTTCCAAGAAGACCAAACAGTCCTTGCCATTCTCCAAAACTCTCTTAAAGCGCCAATACATGGATTCTACTTCTACTGTGAAACCACAAGGATTTGTGGGAGACACTAAAAAATGTATTTGTAAATATCTCAAATCTAACTCGCGAGTTTGAGGTAAAGAAGGCTATCAACGACCTAAGCCAAGAAGACATGAATTTCACCAAGCACATCGGAAAGTTTAGGTTCCTATGGGCCGAACTTGGGATTGTTCTTCTTGTCACTCTTTGATTATTTTCTTTAATATTCCGCATATTCTAACATGGTATCATAACATTTTTCTTAATTATTCTAGTTTCATCTATCTAATCTTCATTTTCTCAATCCGTTTCTTGTTCTATGTTTTTTTAATCTTCTCTTTTTCCGTTTTTCCAGTTTGAACCATGGAAAACTCAAATCCAGTGGTGATTCAGGTTGTTCTCAAAGGAGGAAACTACTTGATGTGTACTAGAACCACAAGAACAACCCTTTGTGGCCACGAGCTTTGGAGCCATGTTGAGACATCTCAAGCTTCAAAGGAAACCATGAAAGAAGATGGCAAAAACTATCAAAGGAATGGAAGAAGACTTCAAGCTTGCCAAGGAAACCAAATGGTTCCAAGAAGACCAAACAAACCATGCCATTCTCCAAAACTCTCTTGAAGCGCCAATACATGAATCCAACTCCTATTGTGAAACCGCAAAGAATTTGTGGGAAACACTAAAAACGTTTTTGTAAATGTCTCAAATCTAGCTCGCGGGTTTGAGGTAAAGAAAGCTATCAACGACCTAAGCAAAGAAGACATGAATTTCACCAAGCACATCGGAAAGTTTAGGTTCCTATGGGCCGAACTTGGGATTGTTCTTCTTGTCACTCTTTGATTATTCTCTTTAATATTCCGCATATTCTAACATGGTATCATAACATTTTTCTTAATTATTCTAGTTTCATCTATCTAATCTTCATTTTCTCAATCCGTTTCTTCTTCTATGTTTATTTAATCCACTGTCTTTCCCTTTTTTCAATTTGAACCATGGAAAACTCAAATCCAGTGGTTATTCAGGTTGTTCTCAAAGGAGGAAACTACTTGATGTGTTCTAGAACCACAAGAACAACCCTTTGTGGCCACGAGCTTTGGAGCCATGTTGAGACATCTCAAGATGCAAAGGAAACTATGAAAGAAGATGGAAAAAAACTATCAAAGAAAAGGAAGAAGAGGTCAAGCTTGCCAAGGAAACCAAATGGTTCCAAGAAGACCAAACAGTCCTTGCCATTCTCCAAAACTCTCTTAAAGCGCCAATACATGAATTCTACTTCTACTGTGAAACCACAAGGATTTGTGGGAGACACTAAAAAATGTGTTTGTAAATGTCTCAAATCTAACTCGCGTGTTTGAGGTAAAGAAAGCTATCAACGACTTAAGCCAAGAAGACATGGATTTCACCGAGCATATTGGAATGTATAGGTTTCTATGGGCCGAACTTGGGAGTGTTCTACTTGTCACTATTTGATTTTTATCTTTGATATTCCGCATATTCTAACATGGTATGATAGCATTTTTCCTAATTATTCTAGTTTCATCTATCTAAATTTCATTTTCTCAATCCGTTTCTTCTTCTATGTTTTTTTAATCCTCTCTCTTTCCCTTTTTTCAGTTTGAACCATGGAAAACTCAAATCCAGTGGTGATTCAGGTTGTTCTCAAAGGAGGAAACTACTTGATGTGTTCTAGAACCACAAGACCAACACTTTGTGGCCACGAGCTTTGGAGCCATGTTAAGACATCTCAAGCTGCAAAAGGAAACTATGTAAGAAGATGGAAAAAAACTATCAGAGAAAAGGAAGAAGAGGTCAAGCTTGCCAAGGAAACAAAATGGTTCAAAGAAGACCAAACAGTCCTTGCCATTCTCCAAAACTCTCTTAAAGCGCCAATACATGGATTCTACTTCTACTGTGAAACCACAAGGATTTGTGGGAGACACTAAAAAATGTGTTTGTAAATGTCTCAAATCTAACTCGCGAGTTTGAGGTAAAGAAGGCTATCAATGACCTAAGCCAAGAAGACATGAATTTCACCAAGCACATCGGAAAGTTTAGGTTCCTATGGGCCGAACTTGGGATTGTTCTTCTTGTCACTCTTTGATTATTCTCTTTAATATTCCGCATATTCTAACCTGGTATCATAACATTTTTCTTAATTATTCTAGTTTCATCTATCTAATCTTCATTTTCTCAATCCGTTTCTTCTTCTATGTTTTTTTAATCTTCTCTCTTTCCCTTTTTTCAGTTTGAACCATGGAAAACTCAAATCCAGTGGTGATTCAGGTTGTTCTCAAAGGAGGAAACTACTTGATGTGTTCTAGAACCACAAGAACAACCCTTTGTGGCCACGAGCTTTGGAGCCATGTTGAGACATCTCAAGCTCCAAAGGAAACTATGAAAGAAGATGGAGAAAAACTATCAAAGGAATGAAAGAATACTTCAAGCTTGCCAAGGAAACCAAATGGTTCCAAGAAGACCAAACAGTCCTTGCCATTCTCCAAAACTCTCTTAAAGCGCCAATACATGGATTCTACTTCTACTGTGAAACCACAAGGATTTGTGGGAGACACTAAAAAATGTATTTGTAAATATCTCAAATCTAACTCGCGAGTTTGAGGTAAAGAAGGCTATCAACGACCTAAGCCAAGAAGACATGAATTTCACCAAGCACATCGGAAAGTTTAGGTTCCTATGGGCCGAACTTGGGATTGTTCTTCTTGTCACTCTTTGATTATTTTCTTTAATATTCCGCATATTCTAACATGGTATCATAACATTTTTCTTAATTATTCTAGTTTCATCTATCTAATCTTCATTTTCTCAATCCGTTTCTTGTTCTATGTTTTTTTAATCTTCTCTTTTTCCGTTTTTCCAGTTTGAACCATGGAAAACTCAAATCCAGTGGTGATTCAGGTTGTTCTCAAAGGAGGAAACTACTTGATGTGTACTAGAACCACAAGAACAACCCTTTGTGGCCACGAGCTTTGGAGCCATGTTGAGACATCTCAAGCTTCAAAGGAAACCATGAAAGAAGATGGCAAAAACTATCAAAGGAATGGAAGAAGACTTCAAGCTTGCCAAGGAAACCAAATGGTTCCAAGAAGACCAAACAAACCATGCCATTCTCCAAAACTCTCTTGAAGCGCCAATACATGAATCCAACTCCTATTGTGAAACCGCAAAGAATTTGTGGGAAACACTAAAAACGTTTTTGTAAATGTCTCAAATCTAGCTCGCGGGTTTGAGGTAAAGAAAGCTATCAACGACCTAAGCAAAGAAGACATGAATTTCACCAAGCACATCGGAAAGTTTAGGTTCCTATGGGCCGAACTTGGGATTGTTCTTCTTGTCACTCTTTGATTATTCTCTTTAATATTCCGCATATTCTAACATGGTATCATAACATTTTTCTTAATTATTCTAGTTTCATCTATCTAATCTTCATTTTCTCAATCCGTTTCTTCTTCTATGTTTATTTAATCCACTGTCTTTCCCTTTTTTCAATTTGAACCATGGAAAACTCAAATCCAGTGGTTATTCAGGTTGTTCTCAAAGGAGGAAACTACTTGATGTGTTCTAGAACCACAAGAACAACCCTTTGTGGCCACGAGCTTTGGAGCCATGTTGAGACATCTCAAGATGCAAAGGAAACTATGAAAGAAGATGGAAAAAAACTATCAAAGAAAAGGAAGAAGAGGTCAAGCTTGCCAAGGAAACCAAATGGTTCCAAGAAGACCAAACAGTCCTTGCCATTCTCCAAAACTCTCTTAAAGCGCCAATACATGAATTCTACTTCTACTGTGAAACCACAAGGATTTGTGGGAGACACTAAAAAATGTGTTTGTAAATGTCTCAAATCTAACTCGCGTGTTTGAGGTAAAGAAAGCTATCAACGACTTAAGCCAAGAAGACATGGATTTCACCGAGCATATTGGAATGTATAGGTTTCTATGGGCCGAACTTGGGAGTGTTCTACTTGTCACTATTTGATTTTTATCTTTGATATTCCGCATATTCTAACATGGTATGATAGCATTTTTCCTAATTATTCTAGTTTCATCTATCTAAATTTCATTTTCTCAATCCGTTTCTTCTTCTATGTTTTTTTAATCCTCTCTCTTTCCCTTTTTTCAGTTTGAACCATGGAAAACTCAAATCCAGTGGTGATTCAGGTTGTTCTCAAAGGAGGAAACTACTTGATGTGTTCTAGAACCACAAGACCAACACTTTGTGGCCACGAGCTTTGGAGCCATGTTAAGACATCTCAAGCTGCAAAAGGAAACTATGTAAGAAGATGGAAAAAAACTATCAGAGAAAAGGAAGAAGAGGTCAAGCTTGCCAAGGAAACAAAATGGTTCAAAGAAGACCAAACAGTCCTTGCCATTCTCCAAAACTCTCTTAAAGCGCCAATACATGGATTCTACTTCTACTGTGAAACCACAAGGATTTGTGGGAGACACTAAAAAATGTGTTTGTAAATGTCTCAAATCTAACTCGCGAGTTTGAGGTAAAGAAGGCTATCAACGACCTAAGCCAAGAAGACATGAATTTCACCAAGCACATCGGAAAGTTTAGGTTCCTATGGGCCGAACTTGGGATTGTTCTTCTTGTCACTCTTTGATTATTCTCTTTAATATTCCGCATATTCTAACCTGGTATCATAACATTTTTCTTAATTATTCTAGTTTCATCTATCTAATCTTCATTTTCTCAATCCGTTTCTTCTTCTATGTTTTTTTAATCTTCTCTCTTTCCCTTTTTTCAGTTTGAACCATGGAAAACTCAAATCCAGTGGTGATTCAGGTTGTTCTCAAAGGAGGAAACTACTTGATGTGTTCTAGAACCACAAGAACAACCCTTTGTGGCCACGAGCTTTGGAGCCATGTTGAGACATCTCAAGCTCCAAAGGAAACTATGAAAGAAGATGGAGAAAAACTATCAAAGGAATGAAAGAATACTTCAAGCTTGCCAAGGAAACCAAATGGTTCCAAGAAGACCAAACAGTCCTTGCCATTCTCCAAAACTCTCTTAAAGCGCCAATACATGGATTCTACTTCTACTGTGAAACCACAAGGATTTGTGGGAGACACTAAAAAATGTATTTGTAAATATCTCAAATCTAACTCGCGAGTTTGAGGTAAAGAAGGCTATCAACGACCTAAGCCAAGAAGACATGAATTTCACCAAGCACATCGGAAAGTTTAGGTTCCTATGGGCCGAACTTGGGATTGTTCTTCTTGTTACTCTTTGATTATTTTCTTTAATATTCCGCATATTCTAACATGGTATCATAACATTTTTCTTAATTATTCTAGTTTCATCTATCTAATCTTCATTTTCTCAATCCGTTTCTTCTTCTATGTTTTTTTAATCTTCTCTTTTTCCGTTTTTCCAGTTTGAACCATGGAAAACTCAAATCCAGTGGTGATTCAGGTTGTTCTCAAAGGAGGAAACTACTTGATGTGTACTAGAACCACAAGAACAACCCTTTGTGGCCACGAGCTTTGGAGCCATGTTGAGACATCTCAAGCTTCAAAGGAAACCATGAAAGAAGATGGCAAAAACTATCAAAGGAATGGAAGAAGACTTCAAGCTTGCCAAGGAAACCAAATGGTTCCAAGAAGACCAAACAAACCATGCCATTCTCCAAAACTCTCTTGAAGCGCCAATACATGAATCCAACTCCTATTGTGAAACCGCAAAGAATTTGTGGGAAACACTAAAAACGTTTTTGTAAATGTCTCAAATCTAGCTCGCGGGTTTGAGGTAAAGAAAGCTATCAACGACCTAAGCAAAGAAGACATGAATTTCACCAAGCACATCGGAAAGTTTAGGTTCCTATGGGCCGAACTTGGGATTGTTCTTCTTGTCACTCTTTGATTATTCTCTTTAATATTCCGCATATTCTAACATGGTATCATAACATTTTTCTTAATTATTCTAGTTTCATCTATCTAATCTTCATTTTCTCAATCCGTTTCTTCTTCTATGTTTATTTAATCCACTGTCTTTCCCTTTTTTCAATTTGAACCATGGAAAACTCAAATCCAGTGGTTATTCAGGTTGTTCTCAAAGGAGGAAACTACTTGATGTGTTCTAGAACCACAAGAACAACCCTTTGTGGCGACGAGCTTTGGAGCCATGTTGAGACATCTCAAGATGCAAAGGAAACTATGAAAGAAGATGGAAAAAAACTATCAAAGAAAAGGAAGAAGAGGTCAAGCTTGCCAAGGAAACCAAATGGTTCCAAGAAGACCAAACAGTCCTTGCCATTCTCCAAAACTCTCTTAAAGCGCCAATACATGAATTCTACTTCTACTGTGAAACCACAAGGATTTGTGGGAGACACTAAAAAATGTGTTTGTAAATGTCTCAAATCTAACTCGCGTGTTTGAGGTAAAGAAAGCTATCAACGACTTAAGCCAAGAAGACATGGATTTCACCGAGCATATTGGAATGTATAGGTTTCTATGGGCCGAACTTGGGAGTGTTCTACTTGTCACTATTTGATTTTTATCTTTGATATTCCGCATATTCTAACATGGTATGATAGCATTTTTCCTAATTATTCTAGTTTCATCTATCTAAATTTCATTTTCTCAATCCGTTTCTTCTTCTATGTTTTTTTAATCCTCTCTCTTTCCCTTTTTTCAGTTTGAACCATGGAAAACTCAAATCCAGTGGTGATTCAGGTTGTTCTCAAAGGAGGAAACTACTTGATGTGTTCTAGAACCACAAGACCAACACTTTGTGGCCACGAGCTTTGGAGCCATGTTAAGACATCTCAAGCTGCAAAAGGAAACTATGTAAGAAGATGGAAAAAAACTATCAGAGAAAAGGAAGAAGAGGTCAAGCTTGCCAAGGAAACAAAATGGTTCAAAGAAGACCAAACAGTCCTTGCCATTCTCCAAAACTCTCTTAAAGCGCCAATACATGGATTCTACTTCTACTGTGAAACCACAAGGATTTGTGGGAGACACTAAAAAATGTGTTTGTAAATGTCTCAAATCTAACTCGCGAGTTTGAGGTAAAGAAGGCTATCAACGACCTAAGCCAAGAAGACATGAATTTCACCAAGCACATCGGAAAGTTTAGGTTCCTATGGGCCGAACTTGGGATTGTTCTTCTTGTCACTCTTTGATTATTCTCTTTAATATTCCGCATATTCTAACCTGGTATCATAACATTTTTCTTAATTATTCTAGTTTCATCAATCTAATCTTCATTTTCTCAATCCGTGTCTTCTTCTATGTTTTTTTAATTTTTCTCTCTTTCCCTTTTTTCAGTTTGAACCATGGAAAACTCAAATCCAGTGGTGATTCAGGTTGTTCTCAAAGGAGGAAACTACTTGATGTGTTCTAGAACCACAAGACCAACACTTTGTAGCCACGAGCTTTGGAGCCATGTTAAGATATCTCAAGCTGCAAAGGAAACTATGTAAGAAGATGGAAAAAAACTATCAAAGAAAAGGAAGAAGAGGTCAAGCTTGCCAAGGAAACCAAATGGTTCCAAGAAGAACAAATAGTCCTTGCCATTCTCCAAAACTCTCTTGAAGCACCAATACATGAATCTTAGTTTTACCGTGGAACCGCATGGATTTATGGGAAACACTAAAAAATGTGTTTGTAAATGTTTCAAATCTAACTCGCGAGTTTAAGGTAAAGAAGGCTATCAACGACCTAAGCAAAGAAGACATGAATTTCACCAAGCACATCGGAAAGTTTAGGTTCCTATGGGCCGAACTTGGGATTGTTCTTCTTGTCACTCTTTGATTATTCTCTTTAATATTCCGCATATTCTAACCTGGTATCATAACATTTTTCTTAATTATTCTAGTTTCATCTATCTAATCTTCATTTTCTCAATCCGTTTCTTCTTCTATTTTTTTTTTAATCTTCTCTCTTTCCCTTTTTTCAGTTTGAACCATGGAAAACTCAAATCCAGTGGTGATTCAGGTTGTTCTCAAAGGAGGAAACTACTTGATGTGTTCTAGAACCACAAGAACAACCTTTTATGGCCACGAGCTTTGGAGCCATGTTGAGACATCTCAAGCTGCAAAGGAAACTATGAAAGAAGATGGAAAAAAACTATCAGAGAAAAGGAAGATGAGGTCAAGCTTGCCAAGGAAACAAAATGGTTCCAAGAAGACCAAACAGTCCTTGCCATTCTCCAAAACTCTCTTAAAGCGCCAATACATGAATTCTACTTCTACTGTGAAACCACAAGGATTTGTGGGAGACATTAAAAAATGTGTTTGTAAATGTCTCAAATCTCACTCGCGTGTTTGAGGTAAAGAAAGCTATCAACGACTTAAGCCAAGAAGACATGGATTTCACCAAGCATATTGGAATGTATAGGTTTCTATGGGCCGAACTTGGGAGTGTTCTTCTTGTCCCTATTTGATTTTTAACTTTGATATTCCGCATATTCTAACATGGTATCATAGCATTTTTCTTAATTATTCTAGTTTCAGCTATCTGATTTTTATTTTCTCAATCTGTTTCTTCTTCTATGTTTTTTTAATCTTCTCACTTTCCCTTTTTTCAGTTTGAACCATGGAAAACTCAAATCCAGTGGTGATTCAGGTTGTTCTCAAAGGAGGAAACTACTTGATGTGTTCTAGAACCACAAGACCAACACTTTGTGGCCACGAGCTTTGGAGCCATGTTAAGACATCTCAAGCTGCAAAAGGAAACTATGTAAGAAGATGGAAAAAAACTATCAGAGAAAAGGAAGAAGAGGTGAAGCTTGCCAAGGAAACAAAATGGTTCAAAGAAGACCAAACAGTCCTTGCCATTCTCCAAAACTCTCTTAAAGCGCCAATACATGGATTCTACTTCTACTGTGAAACCACAAGGATTTGTGGGAGACACTAAAAAATGTGTTTGTAAATGTCTCAAATCTAACTCGCGAGTTTGAGGTAAAGAAGGCTATCAACGACCTAAGCCAAGAAGACATGAATTTCACCAAGCACATCGGAAAGTTTAGGTTCCTATGGGCCGAACTTGGGATTGTTCTTCTTGTCACTCTTTGATTATTCTCTTTAATATTCCGCATATTCTAACCTGGTATCATAACATTTTTCTTAATTATTCTAGTTTCATCTATCTAATCTTCATTTTCTCAATCCGTTTCTTCTTCTATGTTTTTTTAATCTTCTCTCTTTCCCTTTTTTCAGTTTGAACCATGGAAAACTCAAATCCAGTGGTGATTCAGGTTGTTCTCAAAGGAGGAAACTACTTGATGTGTTCTAGAACCACAAGAACAACCCTTTGTGGCCACGAGCTTTGGAGCCATGTTGAGACATCTCAAGCTCCAAAGGAAACTATGAAAGAAGATGGAGAAAAACTATCAAAGGAATGAAAGAATACTTCAAGCTTGCCAAGGAAACCAAATGGTTCCAAGAAGACCAAACAGTCCTTGCCATTCTCCAAAACTCTCTTAAAGCGCCAATACATGGATTCTACTTCTACTGTGAAACCACAAGGATTTGTGGGAGACACTAAAAAATGTATTTGTAAATATCTCAAATCTAACTCGCGAGTTTGAGGTAAAGAAGGCTATCAACGACCTAAGCCAAGAAGACATGAATTTCACCAAGCACATCGGAAAGTTTAGGTTCCTATGGGCCGAACTTGGGATTGTTCTTCTTGTTACTCTTTGATTATTTTCTTTAATATTCCGCATATTCTAACATGGTATCATAACATTTTTCTTAATTATTCTAGTTTCATCTATCTAATCTTCATTTTCTCAATCCGTTTCTTCTTCTATGTTTTTTTAATCTTCTCTTTTTCCGTTTTTCCAGTTTGAACCATGGAAAACTCAAATCCAGTGGTGATTCAGGTTGTTCTCAAAGGAGGAAACTACTTGATGTGTACTAGAACCACAAGAACAACCCTTTGTGGCCACGAGCTTTGGAGCCATGTTGAGTTATCTCAAGCTTCAAAGGAAACCATGAAAGAAGATGGCAAAAACTATCAAAGGAATGGAAGAAGACTTCAAGCTTGCCAAGGAAACCAAATGGTTCCAAGAAGACCAAACAAACCATGCCATTCTCCAAAACTCTCTTGAAGCGCCAATACATGAATCCAACTCCTATTGTGAAACCGCAAAGAATTTGTGGGAAACACTAAAAACGTTTTTGTAAATGTCTCAAATCTAGCTCGCGGGTTTGAGGTAAAGAAAGCTATCAACGACCTAAGCAAAGAAGACATGAATTTCACCAAGGACATCGGAAAGTTTAGGTTCCTATGGGCCGAACTTGGGATTGTTCTTCTTGTCACTCTTTGATTATTCTCTTTAATATTCCGCATATTCTAACATGGTATCATAACATTTTTCTTAATTATTCTAGTTTCATCTATCTAATCTTCATTTTCTCAATCCGTTTCTTCTTCTATGTTTATTTAATCCACTGTCTTTCCCTTTTTTCAATTTGAACCATGGAAAACTCAAATCCAGTGGTTATTCAGGTTGTTCTCAAAGGAGGAAACTACTTGATGTGTTCTAGAACCACAAGAACAACCCTTTGTGGCGACGAGCTTTGGAGCCATGTTGAGACATCTCAAGATGCAAAGGAAACTATGAAAGAAGATGGAAAAAAACTATCAAAGAAAAGGAAGAAGAGGTCAAGCTTGCCAAGGAAACCAAATGGTTCCAAGAAGACCAAACAGTCCTTGCCATTCTCCAAAACTCTCTTAAAGCGCCAATACATGAATTCTACTTCTACTGTGAAACCACAAGGATTTGTGGGAGACACTAAAAAATGTGTTTGTAAATGTCTCAAATCTAACTCGCGTGTTTGAGGTAAAGAAAGCTATCAACGACTTAAGCCAAGAAGACATGGATTTCACCGAGCATATTGGAATGTATAGGTTTCTATGGGCCGAACTTGGGAGTGTTCTACTTGTCACTATTTGATTTTTATCTTTGATATTCCGCATATTCTAACATGGTATGATAGCATTTTTCCTAATTATTCTAGTTTCATCTATCTAAATTTCATTTTCTCAATCCGTTTCTTCTTCTATGTTTTTTTAATCCTCTCTCTTTCCCTTTTTTCAGTTTGAACCATGGAAAACTCAAATCCAGTGGTGATTCAGGTTGTTCTCAAAGGAGGAAACTACTTGATGTGTTCTAGAACCACAAGACCAACACTTTGTGGCCACGAGCTTTGGAGCCATGTTAAGACATCTCAAGCTGCAAAAGGAAACTATGTAAGAAGATGGAAAAAAACTATCAGAGAAAAGGAAGAAGAGGTCAAGCTTGCCAAGGAAACAAAATGGTTCAAAGAAGACCAAACAGTCCTTGCCATTCTCCAAAACTCTCTTAAAGCGCCAATACATGGATTCTACTTCTACTGTGAAACCACAAGGATTTGTGGGAGACACTAAAAAATGTGTTTGTAAATGTCTCAAATCTAACTCGCGAGTTTGAGGTAAAGAAGGCTATCAACGACCTAAGCCAAGAAGACATGAATTTCACCAAGCACATCGGAAAGTTTAGGTTCCTATGGGCCGAACTTGGGATTGTTCTTCTTGTCACTCTTTGATTATTCTCTTTAATATTCCGCATATTCTAACCTGGTATCATAACATTTTTCTTAATTATTCTAGTTTCATCAATCTAATCTTCATTTTCTCAATCCGTGTCTTCTTCTATGTTTTTTTAATTTTTCTCTCTTTCCCTTTTTTCAGTTTGAACCATGGAAAACTCAAATCCAGTGGTGATTCAGGTTGTTCTCAAAGGAGGAAACTACTTGATGTGTTCTAGAACCACAAGACCAACACTTTGTAGCCACGAGCTTTGGAGCCATGTTAAGATATCTCAAGCTGCAAAGGAAACTATGTAAGAAGATGGAAAAAAACTATCAAAGAAAAGGAAGAAGAGGTCAAGCTTGCCAAGGAAACCAAATGGTTCCAAGAAGAACAAATAGTCCTTGCCATTCTCCAAAACTCTCTTGAAGCACCAATACATGAATCTTAGTTTTACCGTGGAACCGCATGGATTTATGGGAAACACTAAAAAATGTGTTTTAAATGTTTCAAATCTAACTCGCGAGTTTAAGGTAAAGAAGGCTATCAACGACCTAAGCAAAGAAGACATGAATTTCACCAAGCACATCGGAAAGTTTAGGTTCCTATGGGCCGAACTTGGGATTGTTCTTCTTGTCACTCTTTGATTATTCTCTTTAATATTCCGCATATTCTAACCTGGTATCATAACATTTTTCTTAATTATTCTAGTTTCATCTATCTAATCTTCATTTTCTCAATCCGTTTCTTCTTCTATTTTTTTTTAATCTTCTCTCTTTCCCTTTTTTCAGTTTGAACCATGGAAAACTCAAATCCAGTGGTGATTCAGGTTGTTCTCAAAGGAGGAAACTACTTGATGTGTTCTAGAACCACAAGAACAACCTTTTATGGCCACGAGCTTTGGAGCCATGTTGAGACATCTCAAGCTGCAAAGGAAACTATGAAAGAAGATGGAAAAAAACTATCAGAGAAAAGGAAGATGAGGTCAAGCTTGCCAAGGAAACAAAATGGTTCCAAGAAGACCAAACAGTCCTTGCCATTCTCCAAAACTCTCTTAAAGCGCCAATACATGAATTCTACTTCTACTGTGAAACCACAAGGATTTGTGGGAGACATTAAAAAATGTGTTTGTAAATGTCTCAAATCTCACTCGCGTGTTTGAGGTAAAGAAAGCTATCAACGACTTAAGCCAAGAAGACATGGATTTCACCAAGCATATTGGAATGTATAGGTTTCTATGGGCCGAACTTGGGAGTGTTCTTCTTGTCCCTATTTGATTTTTAACTTTGATATTCCGCATATTCTAACATGGTATCATAGCATTTTTCTTAATTATTCTAGTTTCAGCTATCTGATTTTTATTTTCTCAATCTGTTTCTTCTTCTATGTTTTTTTAATCTTCTCTCTTTCCCTTTTTTCAGTTTGAACCATGGAAAACTCAAATCCAGTGGTGATTCAGGTTGTTCTCAAAGGAGGAAACTACTTGATGTGTTCTAGAACCACAAGACCAACACTTTGTGGCCACGAGCTTTGGAGCCATGTTAAGACATCTCAAGCTGCAAAGGAAACTATGTAAGAAGATGGAAAAAAACTATCAGAGAAAAGGAAGAAGAGGTCAAGCTTGCCAAGGAAACAAAATGGTTCCAAGAAGACCAAACAGTCCTTGCCATTCTCCAAAACTCTCTTAAAGCGCCAATACATGGATTCTACTTCTACTGTGAAACCACAAGGATTTGTGGGAGACACTAAAAAATGCGTTTGTAAATGTCTCAAATCTAACTCGCGAGTTTGAGGTAAAGAAGGCTATCAACGACCTAAGCCAAGAAGACATGAATTTCACCAAGCACATCGGAAAGTTTAGGTTCCTATGGGCCGAACTCTGGATTGTTCTTCTTGTCACTCTTTGATTATTCTCTTTAATATTCCGCATATTCTAACCTGGTATCATAACATTTTTCTTAATTATTCTAGTTTCATCTATCTAATCTTCATTTTCTCAATCCGTTTCTTCTTCTATGTTTTTTTAATCTTCTCTCTTTCCCTTTTTTCAGTTTGAACCATGGAAAACTCAAATCCAGTGGTGATTCAGGTTGTTCTCAAAGGAGGAAACTACTTGATGTGTTCTAGAACCACAAGAACAACCTTTTATGGCCACGAGCTTTGGAGCCATGTTGAGACATCTCAAGCTGCAAAGGAAACTATGAAAGAAGATGGAAAAAAACTATCAGAGAAAAGGAAGAAGAGGTCAAGCTTGCCAAGGAAACAAAATGGTTCCAAGAAGACGAAACAGTCCTTGCCATTCTCCAAAAATCTCTTAAAGCGCCAATACATGGATTCTACTTCTACTATGAAACCACAAGGATTTGTGCGAGACACTAAAAAATGTGTTTGTAAATGTCTCAAATCTAACTCGCGAGTTTGAGGTAAAGAAGGCTATCAACGACCTAAGCCAAGAAGACATGAATTTCACCAAGCACATCGGAAAGTTTAGGTTCCTATGGGCCGAACTTGGGATTGTTCTTCTTGTCACTCTTTGATTATTCTCTTTAATATTCCGCATATTCTAACCTGGTATCATAACATTTTTCTTAATTTTTCTAGTTTCATCTATCTAATCTTCATTTTCTCAATCCGTTTCTTCTTCTATGTTTTTTTAATCTTCTCTCTTTCCCTTTTTTCAGTTTGAACCATGGAAAACTCAAATCCAGTGGTGATTCAGGTTGTTCTCAAAGGAGGAAACTACTTGATGTGTTCTAGAACCACAAGAACAACCCTTTGTGGCCACGAGCTTTGGAGCCATGTTGAGACATCTCAAGCTCCAAAGGAGACTATGAAAGAAGATGGAGAAAAACTATCAAAGGAATGAAAGAATACTTCAAGCTTGCCAAGGAAACCAAATGGTTCCAAGAAGACCAAACAGTCCTTGCCATTCTCCAAAACTCTCTTAAAGCGCCAATACATGGATTCTACTTCTACTGTGAAACCACAAGGATTTGTGGGAGACACTAAAAAATGTGTTTGTAAATGTCTCAAATCTAACTCGCGTGTTTGAGGTAAAGAACGCTATCAACGATTTAAGCCAAGAAGACATGAATTTCACCAAGCACATCGGAAAGTTTAGGTTCCTATGGGCCGAACTTGGGAATTTTCTTCTTGTCACTCTTTGATTATTCTCTTTAATATTCCGAATATTCTAACATGGTATCATAGCTTTTTTCCTAATAATTCTAGTTTCATCTATCTAATTTTCATTTTCTGAATCCGTTTCTTCTTCTATGTTTTTTTAATCCTCTCTCTTTCCTTTTTTCAGTTTGAACCATGGAAAACTCAAATCCAATGGTGATTCAGGTTGTTCTCAAAGAAGGATACTACCTTATGTGTTCTAGAAGAGCAAGAACAACCCTTTGTGGCCACGAGCTTTGGAGCCATGTTGAGACATCTCAAGCTTCAATGGAAACCATGAAAGAAGATGGCAAAAACTATCAAAGGAATGGAAGAAGACTTCAAGCTTGCCAAGGAAACCAAATGGTTCCAAGAAGACCAAACAAACCATGCCATTCTCCAAAACTCTCTTGAAGCGCCAATACATGAATCCAACTCCTACTGTGAAACCGTAAAGAATTTGTGGGAAACACTAAAAAAGTTTTTGTAAATGTCTCAAATCTAGCTCGCGGGTTTGAGGTAAAGAAAGCTATCAACGACCTAAGCAAAGAAGACATGAATTTCACCAAGCACATCGGAAAGTTTAGGTTCCTATGGGCCGAACTTGGGATTGTTCTTCTTGTCACTGTTTGATTATTCTCTTTAATATTCCGCATATTCTAACATGGTATCATAACATTTTTCTTAATTATTCTAGTTTCATCTATCTAATCTTCATTTTCTCAATCCGTTTCTTCTTCTATGTTTTTTTAATCCACTGTCTTTCCCTTTTTTCAATTTGAACCATGGAAAACTCAAATCCGGTGGTTATTCAGGTTGTTCTCAAAGGAGGAAACTACTTGATGTGTTCTAGAACCACAAAAACCAACCCTTTGTGGCCACGAGCTTTGGAGCCATGTTGAGACATCTCAAGATGCAAAGGAAACTATGAAAGAAGATGGAAAAAACTATCAAAGAAAAGGAAGAAGAGGTCAAGCTTGCCGAGGAAACCAAATGGTTCCAAGAAGACCAAACAGTCCTTGCCATTCTCCAAAACTCTCTTAAAGCGCCAATACATGAATTCTACTTCTACTGTGAAACCACAAGGATTTGTGGGAGACACTAAAAAATGTGTTTGTAAATGTCTCAAATCTAACTCGCGTGTTTGAGGTAAAGAAAGCTATCAACAACTTAAGCCAAGAAGACATGGATTTCACCGAGCATATTGGAATGTATAGGTTTCTATGGGCCGAACTTGGGAGTGTTCTACTTGTCACTATTAAATTTTTCTCTTTGATATTCCGTATATTCTAACATGGTATCATAGCATTTTTCCTAATTATTCTAGTTTCATCTATCTAAATTTCATTTTCTCAATCCGTTTCTTCTTCTATGTTTTTTTAATCCTCTCTCTTTCCCTTTATTCAGTTTGAACCATGGAAAACTCAAATCCAGTGGTGATTCAGGTTGTTCTCAAAGGAGGAAACTACTTGATGTGTTCTAGAACCACAAGACCAACACTTTGTGGCCACGAGCTTTGGAGCCATGTTAAGATATCTCAAGCTGCAAAGGAAACTATGTAAGAAGATGGAAAAAAACTACCAAAGAAAAGGAAGAAGAGGTCAAGCTTGCCAAGGAAACCAAATGGTTCCAAGAAGAACAAATAGTCCTTGCCATTCTCCAAAACTCTCTTGAAGCACCAATACATGAATCTTAGTTTTACCGTGGAACCGCATGGATTTATGGGAAACACTAAAAAATGTGTTTGTAAATGTTTCAAATCTAACTCGCGAGTTTAAGGTAAAGAAGGCTATCAACGACCTAAGCCAAGAAGACATGAATTTCACCAAGCACATCGGAAAGTTTAGGTTCCTATGGGCCGAACTTGGGATTGTTCTTCTTGTCACTCTTTGATTATTCTCTTTAATATTTCGCATATTCTAACATGGTATCATAACATTTTTCTTAATTATTCTAGTTTCATCTATCTAATCTTCATTTTCTCAATCCGTTTCTTCTTCTATGTTTTTTTAATCCTCTCTCTTTCCCTTTTTTCAGTTTGAACCATGGAAAACTCAAATCCAGTGGTGATTCAGGTTGTTCTCAAAGGAAAAAACTACTTGATGTGTTCTAGAACCACAAAAAAAAACCCTTTGTGGCCACGAGCTTGGAGCCATGTTGAGACATCTCAAGCTGCAAAGGAAACTATGAAAGAAGATGGAAAAAAACTATCAAAGAACAGGAAGAAGAGGTCAAGCTTGCCAAGGAAACCAAATGGTTCCAAGAAGACCAAACAGTCCTTGCCATTCTCCAAAACTCTCTTAAAGCGCCAATACATGAATTCTACTTCTACTGTAAAACCACAAGGATTTGTGGGAGACATTAAAAAATGTGTTTGTAAATGTGTCAAATCTTACTCGCGTGTTTGAGGTAAAGAAAGTTATCAACGACTTAAGCCAAGAAGACATGGATTTCACCAAGCATATTGGAATGTATAGGTTTATATGGGCCGAACTTTGGAGTGTTCTTCTTGTCACTATTTGATTTTTCTCTTTGATATTCCGCATATTCTAACATGGTATCATAGCATTTTTCTTAATTATTCTAGTTTCATCTATCTGATTTTTATTTTCTCAATCCGTTTCTTCTTCTATGTTTTTTTAATCTACTCTCTTTCCCTGTTTTTCAGTTTGAACCATGGAAAACTCAAATCCAGTGGTGATTCAGGTTGTTCTCAAAGGAGGAAACTACTTGATGTGTTCTAGAACCACAAGACCAACACTTTGTGGCCACGAGCTTTGGAGCCATGTTAAGACATCTCAAGCTGCAAAGGAAACTATGTAAGAAGATGGAAAAAAACTATCAGAGAAAAGGAAGAAGAGGTCAAGCTTGCCAAGGAAACAAAATGGTTCCAAGAAGACCAAACAGTCCTTGCCATTCTCCAAAACTCTCTTAAAGCGCCAATACATGGATTCTACTTCTACCGTGAAACCACAAGGATTTGTGGGAGACACTAAAAAATGTGTTTGTAAATGTCTCAAATCTAACTCGCGAGTTTGAGGTAAAGAAGGCTATCAACGACCTAAGCCAAGAAGCCATGAATTTCACCAAGCACATCGGAAAGTTTAGGTTCCTATGGGCCGAACTTGGGATTGTTCTTCTTGTCACTCTTTGATTATTCTCTTTAATATTCCGCATATTCTAACTTGGTATCATAACATTTTTCTTAATTATTCTAGGTTCATCTATCTAATCTTCATTTTCTCAATCCGTTTCTTCTTCTATGTTTTTTTAATCTTCTCTCTTTCCCTTTTTTCAGTTTGAACCATGGAAAACTCAAATCCAATGGTGATTCAGGTTGTTCTCAAAGGAGGAAACTACTTGATGTGTTCTAGAACCACAAGACCAACCCTTTGTGGCCACGAGCTTTGGAGCCATGTTGAGACATCTCAAGCTGCAAAGGAAACTAGGAAAGTAGATGGAAAAAAACTATCAAAGAAAAGGAAGAAGAGGTCAAGCTTGCCAAGGAAACCAAATAGTTCCAAGAAGACCAAACAGTCCTTGCCATTCTCCAAAACTCTCTCAAAGCTCCAATACATGAATTCTACTTCTGCTGTGAAACCACAAGGATTTGTGGGAGACACTAAAAAATGTGTTTGTAAATGTCTCAGATCTAACTCGCGAGTTTGAGGTAAAGAACGCTATCAACGACCTAAGCCAAGAAGACATGAATTTCGCCAAGCACATTGGAAAGTTTAGGTTCCAATGGGCCGAACTTGGGATTGTTCTTCTTGTCACTCTTTGATTATTCTCTTTAATATTCCGCATATTCTAACCTTGTATCATAACATTTTTCTTAATTATTCTAGTTTAAGCTATCTAATCTTCATTTTCTCAATCCGTTTCTTCTTCTATGTTCTTTTAATCTTCTCTCTTTCCCTTTTTTCAGTTTGAACCATGGAAAACTCAAATCCAGTGGTGATTCAGGTTGTTCTCAAAGGAGGAAACTACTTGATGTGTTCTAGAACCACAAGAACAACCCTTTGTGGGCATGAGCTTTGGAGCCATGTTGAGACATCTCAAGCTCCAAAGGAAACTATGAAAGAAGATGGAGAAAAACTATCAAAGGAATGAAAGAATACTTCAAGCTTGCCAAGGAAACCAAATGGTTCCAAGAAGACCAAACAGTCCTTGCCATTCTCCAAAACTCTCTTAAAGCGCCAATACATGGATTCTACTTCTACTATGAAACCACAAGGATTTGTGGGAGACACTAAAAAATGTGTTTGTAAATGTCTCAAATCTAACTCGCGAGTTTGTGGGAGACACTAAAAAATGTGTTTGTAAATGTCTCAAATCTAACTCGCGAGTTTGAGGTAAAGAAGGCTATCAACGACCTAAGACAAGAAGACATGAATTTCACCAAGCACATCAGAAAGTTTAGGTTCCTATGGGCCGAACTTGGGATTGTTCTCTTGTCACTCTTTGATTATTCTCTTTAATATTCCGCATATTCTAACCTGGTATCATAACATTTTTCTTAATTATTCTAGTTTCAGCTATTTGATTTTTATTTTCTCAATCCGTTTCTTCTTCTATGTTTTTTTAATCTTCTCTCTTTCCCTTTTTTCAGTTTGAACCATGGAAAACTCAAATCCAGTGGTGATTCAGGTTGTTCTCAAAGGAGGAAACTACTTGATGTGTTCTAGAACCACAAGAACAACCTTTTATGGCCACGAGCTTTGGAGCCATGTTGAGACATCTCAAGCTGCAAAGGAAACTATGAAAGAAGATGGAAAAAAACTATCAGAGAAAAGGAAGAAGAGGTCAAGCTTGCCAAGGAAACAAAATGGTTCCAAGAAGACCAAACAGTCCTTGCCATTCTCCAAAACTCTCTTAAAGCGCCAATACATGAATTCTACTTCTACTGTGAAACCACAAGGATTTGTGGGAGACATTAAAAAATGTGTTTGTAAATGTCTCAAATCTCACTCGCGTGTTTGAGGTAAAGAAAGCTATCAACGACTTAAGCCAAGAAGACATGGATTTCACCAAGCATATTGGAATGTATAGGTTTCTATGGGCCGAACTTGGGAGTGTTCTTCTTGTCACTATTTGATTTTTCTCTTTGATATTCTGCATATTCTAACATGGTATCATAGCATTTTTCTTAATTATTCTAGTTACAGCTATCTGATTTTTATTTTCTCAATCCGTTTCTTCTTCTATGTTTTTTTAATCTTCTCTCTTTCCCTTTTTTCAGTTTGAACCATGGAAAACTCAAATCCAGTGGTGATTCAGGTTGTTCTCAAAGGAGGAAACTACTTGATGTGTTCTAGAACCACAAGACCAACACTTTGTGGCCACGAGCTTTGGAGCCATGTTAAGACATCTCAAGTGCAAAAGGAAACTATGTAAGAAGATGGAAAAAAATTATCAGAGAAAAGGAAGAAGAGGTCAAGCTTGCTAAGGAAACAAAATGGTTCCAAGAAGACCAAACAGTCCTTGCCATTCTCCAAAACTCTCTTAAAGCGCCAATACATGGATTCTACTTCTACTGTGAAACCACAAGGATTTGTGGGAGACACTAAAAAATGTGTTTGTAAATGTCTCAAATCTAACTCGCGAGTTTGAGGTAAAGAAGGCTATCAACGACCTAAGCCAAGAAGACATGAATTTCACCAAGCACATCAGAAAGTTTAGGTTCCTATGGGCCGAACTTGGGATTGTTCTTCTTGTCACTCTTTGATTATTCTCTTTAATATTCCGCATATTCTAACCTGGTATCATAACATTTTTCTTAATTATTCTAGTTTCATCTATCTAATCTTCATTTTCTCAATCCGTTTCTTCTTCTATGTTTTTTTAATCTTCTCTCTTTCCCTTTTTTCAGTTTGAACCATGGAAAACTCAAATCCAGTGGTGATTCAGGTTGTTCTCAAAGGAGGAAACTACTTGATGTGTTCTAGAACCACAAGAACAACCTTTTATGGCCACGAGCTTTGGAGCCATGTTGAGACATCTCAAGCTGCAAAGGAAACTATGAAAGAAGATGGAAAAAAACTATCAGAGAAAAGGAAGATGAGGTCAAGCTTGCCAAGGAAACAAAATGGTTCCAAGAAGACCAAACAGTCCTTGCCATTCTCCAAAACTCTCTTAAAGCGCCAATACATGAATTCTACTTCTACTGTGAAACCACAAGGATTTGTGGGAGACATTAAAAAATGTGTTTGTAAATGTCTCAAATCTCACTCGCGTGTTTGAGGTAAAGAAAGCTATCAATGACTTAAGCCAAGAAGACATGGATTTCACCAAGCATATTGGAATGTATAGGTTTCTATGGGCCGAACTTGGGAGTGTTCTTCTTGTCACTATTTGATTTTTCTCTTTGATATTCTGCATATTCTAACATGGTATCATAGCATTTTTCTTAATTATTCTAGTTACAGCTATCTGATTTTTATTTTCTCAATCCGTTTCTTCTTCTATGTTTTTTTAATCTTCTCTCTTTCCCTTTTTTCAGTTTGAACCATGGAAAACTCAAATCCAGTGGTGATTCAGGTTGTTCTCAAAGGAGGAAACTACTTGATGTGTTCTAGAACCACAAGACCAACACTTTGTGGCCACGAGCTTTGGAGCCATTTTAAGACATCTCAAGCTGCAAAAGGAAACTATGTAAGAAGATGGAAAAAAATTATCAGAGAAAAGGAAGAAGAGGTCAAGCTTGCTAAGGAAACAAAATGGTTCCAAGAAGACCAAACAGTCCTTGCCATTCTCCAAAACTCTCTTAAAGCGCCAATACATGGATTCTACTTCTACTGTGAAACCACAAGGATTTGTGGGAGACACTAAAAAATGTGTTTGTAAATGTCTCAAATCTAACTCGCGAGTTTGAGGTAAAGAAGGCTATCAACGACCTAAGCCAAGAAGACATGAATTTCACCAAGCACATCAGAAAGTTTAGGTTCCTATGGGCCGAACTTGGGATTGTTCTTCTTGTCACTCTTTGATTATTCTCTTTAATATTCCGCATATTCTAACCTGGTATCATAACATTTTTCTTAATTATTCTAGTTTCATCTATCTAATCTTCATTTTCTCAATCCGTTTCTTCTTCTATGTTTTTTTAATCTTCTCTCTTTCCCTTTTTTCAGTTTGAACCATGGAAAACTCAAATCCAGTGGTGATTCAGGTTGTTCTCAAAGGAGGAATCTACTTGATGTGTTCTAGAACCACAAGAACAACCTTTTATGGCCACGAGCTTTGGAGCCATGTTGAGACATCTCAAGCTGCAAAGGAAACTATGAAAGAAGATGGAAAAAAACTATCCGAGAAAAGGAAGATGAGGTCAAGCTTGCCAAGGAAACAAAATGGTTCCAAGAAGACCAAACAGTCCTTGCCATTCTCCAAAACTCTCTTAAAGCGCCAATACATGAATTCTACTTCTACTGTGAAACCACAAGGATTTGTGGGAGACATTAAAAAATGTGTTTGTAAATGTCTCAAATCTCACTCGCGTGTTTGAGGTAAAGAAAGCTATCAACGACTTAAGCCAAGAAGACATGGATTTCATCAAGCATATTGGAATGTATAGGTTTCTATGGGCCGATCTTGGGAGTGTTCTTCTTGTCACTATTTGATTTTTCTCTTTGATATTCCGCATATTCTAACATGGTATCATAGCATTTTTCTTAATTATTCTAGTTTCAGCTATCTGATTTTTATTTTCTCAATCTGTTTCTTCTTCTATGTTTTTTTAATCTTCTCTCTTTCCCTTTTTTCAGTTTGAACCATGGAAAACTCAAATCCCGTGGTGATTCAGGTTGTTCTCAAAGGAGGAAACTACTTGATGTGTTCTAGAACCACAAGACCAACACTTTGTGGCCACGAGCTTTGGAGCCATGTTAAGACATCTCAAGCTGCAAAGGAAACTATGTAAGAAGATGGAAAAAAACTATCAGAGAAAAGGAAGAAGAGGTCAAGCTTGCCAAGGAGACAAAATGGTTCCAAGAAGACCAAACAGTCCTTGCCATTCTCCAAAACTCTCTTAAAGCGCCAATACATGGATTCTACTTCTACTGTGAAACCACAAGGATTTGTGGGAGACACTAAAAAATGTGTTTGTAAATGTCTCAAATCTAACTCGCGAGTTTGAGGTAAAGAAGGCTATCAACGACCTAAGCCAAGAAGACATGAATTTCACCAAGCACATCGGAAAGTTTAGGTTCCTATGGGCCGAACTTGGGATTGTTCTTCTTGTCACTCTTTGATTATTCTCTTTAATATTCCGCATATTCTAACCTGGTATCATAACATTTTTCTTAATTATTCTAGTTTCATCTATCTAATCTTCATTTTCTCAATCCGTTTCTTCTTCTATGTTTTTTTAATCTTCTCTCTTTCCCTTTTTTCAGTTTGAACCATGGAAAACTCAAATCCCGTGGTGATTCAGGTTGTTCTCAAAGGAGGAAACTACTTGATGTGTTCTAGAACCACAAGACCAACACTTTGTGGCCACGAGCTTTGGAGCCATGTTAAGACATCTCAAGCTGCAAAGGAAACTATGTAAGAAGATGGAAAAAAACTATCAGAGAAAAGGAAGAAGAGGTCAAGCTTGCCAAGGAAACAAATTGGTTCCAAGAAGACCAAACAGTCCTTGCCATTCTCCAAAACTCTCTTAAAGCGCCAATACATGGATTCTACTTCTACTGTGAAACCACAAGGATTTGTGGGAGACACTAAAAAATGTGTTTGTAAATGTCTCAAATCTAACTCGCGAGTTTGAGGTAAAGAAGGCTATCAACGACCTAAGCCAAGAAGACATGAATTTCACCAAGCACATCGGAAAGTTTAGGTTCCTATGGGCCGAACTTGGGATTGTTCTTCTTGTCACTCTTTGATTATTCTCTTTAATATTCCGCATATTCTAACCTGGTATCATAACATTTTTCTTAATTATTCTAGTTTCATCTATCTAATCTTCATTTTCTCAATCCGTTTCTTCTTCTATGTTTTTTTAATCTTCTCTCTTTCCCTTTTTTCAGTTTGAACCATGGAAAACTCAAATCCAGTGGTGATTCAGGTTGTTCTCAAAGGAGGAAACTACTTGATGTGTTCTAGAACCACAAGAACAACCTTTTATGGCCACGAGCTTTGGAGCCATGTTGAGACATCTCAAGCTGCAAAGGAAACTATGAAAGAAGATGGAAAAAAACTATCAGAGAAAAGGAAGAAGAGGTCAAGCTTGCCAAGGAAACAAAATGGTTCCAAGAAGACGAAACAGTCCTTGCCATTCTCCAAAAATCTCTTAAAGCGCCAATACATGGATTCTACTTCTACTATGAAACCACAAGGATTTGTGCGAGACACTAAAAAATGTGTTTGTAAATGTCTCAAATCTAACTCGCGAGTTTGAGGTAAAGAAGGCTATCAACGACCTAAGCCAAGAAGACATGAATTTCACCAAGCACATCGGAAAGTTTAGGTTCCTATGGGCCGAACTTGGGATTGTTCTTCTTGTCACTCTTTGATTATTCTCTTTAATATTCCGCATATTCTAACATGGTATCATAACATTTTTCTTAATTATTCTAGTTTCATCTATCTAATCTTCATTTTCTCAATCCGTTTCTTCTTCTATGTTTTTTTAATCCACTGTCTTTCCCTTTTTTCAATTTGAACCATGGAAAACTCAAATCCGGTGGTTATTCAGGTTGTTCTCAAAGGAGGAAACTACTTGATGTGTTCTAGAACCACAAAAACCAACCCTTTGTGGCCACGAGCTTTGGAGCCATGTTGAGACATCTCAAGATGCAAAGGAAACTATGAAAGAAGATGGAAAAAAACTATCAAAGAAAAGGAAGAAGAGGTCAAGCTTGCCGAGGAAACCAAATGGTTCCAAGAAGACCAAACAGTCCTTGCCATTCTCCAAAACACTCTTAAAGCGCCAATACATGAATTCTACTTCTACTGTGAAACCACAAGGATTTGTGGGAGACACTAAAAAATGTGTTTGTAAATGTCTCAAATCTAACTCGCGTGTTTGAGGTAAAGAAAGCTATCAACGACTTAAGCCAAGAAGACATGGATTTCACCGAGCATATTGGAATGTATAGGTTTCTATGGGCCGAACTTGGGAGTGTTCTACTTGTCACTATTTGATTTTTCTCTTTGATATTCCGCATATTCTAACATGGTATCATAGCATTTTTCCTAATTATTCTAGTTTCATCTATCTAAATTTCATTTTCTCAATCCGTTTCTTCTTCTATGTTTTTTTAATCCTCTCTCTTTCCCTTTTTTCAGTTTGAACCATGGAAAACTCAAATCCAGTGGTGATTCAGGTTGTTCTCAAAGGAGGAAACTACTTGATGTGTTCTCGAACCACAAGACCAACACTTTGTGGCCACGAGCTTTGGAGCCATGTTAAGATATCTCAAGCTGCAAAGGAAACTATGTAAGAAGATGGAAAAAAACTACCAAAGAAAAGGAAGAAGAGGTCAAGCTTGCCAAGGAAACCAAATGGTTCCAAGAAGAACAAATAGTCCTTGCCATTCTCCAAAACTCTCTTCAAGCACCAATACATGAATCTTAGTTTTACCGTGGAACCGCATGGATTTATGGGAAACACTAAAAAATGTGTTTGTAAATGTCTCAAATCTAACTCGCGTGTTTGAGGGAAAGAAAGCTATCAACGACTTAAGCCAAGAAGACATGGATTTCACCTAGCATATTGGAATGTATAGGTTTCCATGGGCCGAACTTGGGAGTGTTCTTCTTGTCACTATTTGATTATTCTCTTTGATATTCCGCATATTCTAACATGGTATCATAGCATTTTTCCTAATTATTCTAGTTTCATCTATATAATTTTCATTTTCTCAATCCGTTTCTTCTTCTATGTTTTTTTAATCCTCTCTCTTTCCCTTTTTTCAGTTTGAACCATGGAAAACTCAAATCCAGTGGTGATTCAGGTTGTTCTCAAAGGAAAAAACTACTTGATGTGTTCTAGAACCACAAAAAAAAACCCTTTGTGGCCACGAGCTTGGAGCCATGTTGAGACATCTCAAGCTGCAAAGGAAACTATGAAAGAAGATGGAAAAAAACTATCAAAGAACAGGAAGAAGAGGTCAAGCTTGCCAAGGAAACCAAATGGTTCCAAGAAGACCAAACAGTCCTTGCCATTCTCCAAAACTCTCTTAAAGCACCAATACATGAATTCTACTTCTACTGTGAAACCACAAGGATTTGTGGGAGACATTAAAAAATGTGTTTGTAAATGTCTCAAATCTTACTCGCGTGTTTGAGGTAAAGAAAGTTATCAACGACTTAAGCCAAGAAGACATGGATTTCACCAAGCATATTGGAATGTATAGGTTTATATGGGCCGAACTTTGGAGTGTTCTTCTTGTCACTATTTGATTTTTCTCTTTGATATTCCGCATATTCTAACATGGTATCATAGCATTTTTCTTAATTATTCTAGTTTCAGCTATCTGATTTTTAGTTTCTCAATCCGTTTCTTCTTCTATGTTTTTTTAATCTACTCTCTTTCCCTGTTTTTCAGTTTGAACCATGGAAAACTCAAATCCAGTGGTGATTCAGGTTGTTCTCAAAGGAGGAAACTACTTGATGTGTTCTAGAACCACAAGACCAACACTTTGTGGCCACGAGCTTTGGAGCCATGTTAAGACATCTCAAGCTGCAAAGGAAACTATGTAAGAAGATGGAAAAAAACTATCAGAGAAATGGAAGAAGAGGTCAAGCTTGCCAAGGAAACAAAAATGTTCCAAGAAGACCAAACAGTCCTTGCCATTCTCCAAAACTCTCTTAAAGCGCAAATACATGGATTCTACTTCTACTGTGAAACCACAAGGATTTGTGGGAGACACTAAAAAATGTGTTTGTAAATGTCTCAAATCTAACTCGCGAGTTTGAGGTAAAGAAGGCTATCAACGACCTAAGCCAAGAAGACATGAATTTCACCAAGCACATCGGAAAGTTTAGGTTCCTATGGGCCGAACTTGGGATTGTTCTTCTTGTCACTCTTTGATTATTCTCTTTAATATTCCGCATATTCTAACCTGGTATCATAACATTTTTCTTAATTATTCTAGTTTCATCTATCTAATCTTCATTTTCTCAATCCGTTTCTTCTTCTATGTTTTTTTAATCTTCTCTCTTTCCCTTTTTTCAGTTTGAACCATGGAAAACTCAAATCCAGTGGTGATTCAGGTTGTTCTCAAAGGAGGAAACTACTTGATGTGTTCTAGAACCACAAGAACAACCTTTTATGGCCACGAGCTTTGGAGCCATGTTGAGACATCTCAAGCTGCAAAGGAAACTATGAAAGAAGATGGAAAAAAACTATCAGAGAAAAGGAAGAAGAGGTCAAGCTTGCCAAGGAAACAAAATGGTTCCAAGAAGACGAAACAGTCCTTGCCATTCTCCAAAAATCTCTTAAAGCGCCAATACATGGATTCTACTTCTACTATGAAACCACAAGGATTTGTGCGAGACACTAAAAAATGTGTTTGTAAATGTCTCAAATCTAACTCGCGAGTTTGAGGTAAAGAAGGCTATCAACGACCTAAGCCAAGAAGACATGAATTTCACCAAGCACATCGGAAAGTTTAGGTTCCTATGGGCCGAACTTGGGATTGTTCTTCTTGTCACTCTTTGATTATTCTCTTTAATATTCCGCATATTCTAACCTGGTATCATAACATTTTTCTTAATTATTCTAGTTTCATCTATCTAATCTTCATTTTCTCAATCCGTTTCTTCTTCTATGTTTTTTTAATCTTCTCTCTTTCCCTTTTTTCAGTTTGAACCATGGAAAATTCAAATCCAGTGGTGATTCAAGTTGTTCTCAAAGGAGGAAACTACTTGATGTGTTCTAGAACCACAAGAACAACCCTTTGTGGCCACGAGCTTTGGAGCCATGTTGAGACATCTCAAGCTCCAAAGGAAACTATGAAAGAAGATGGAGAAAAACTATCAAAGGAATGAAAGAATACTTCAAGCTTGCCAAGGAAACCAAATGGTTCCAAGAAGACCAAACAGTCCTTGCCATTTTCCAAAACTCTCTTAAAGCGCCAATACATGGATTCTACTTCTTCTGTGAAACCACAAGGATTTGTGGGAGACACTAAAAAATGTGTTTGTAAATGTCTCAAATCTAACTCGCGAGTTTGAGGTAAAGAAGGCTATCAACGACCTAAGCCAAGAAGACATGAATTTCACCAAGCACATCGGAAAGTTTAGGTTCCTATGGGCCGAACTTGGGATTGTTCTTCTTGTCACTCTTTGATTATTCTCTTTAATATTCCGAATATTCTAACATGGTATCATAGCTTTTTTCCTAATAATTCTAGTTTCATCTATCTAATTTTCATTTTCTCAATCCGTTTCTTCTTCTATGTTTTTTTAATCCTCTCTCTTTCCTTTTTTCAGTTTGAACCATGGAAAACTCAAATCCAATGGTGATTCAGGTTGTTCTCAAAGAAGGATACTACCTTATGTGTTCTAGAAGAGCAAGAACAACCCTTTGTGGCCACGAGCTTTGGAGCCATGTTGAGACATCTCAAGCTTCAATGGAGACCATGAAAGAAGATGGCAAAAACTATCAAAGGAATGGAAGAAGACTTCAAGCTTGCCAAGGAAACCAAATGGTTCCAAGAAGACCAAACAAACCATGCCATTCTCCAAAACTCTCTTGAAGCGCCAATACATGAATCCAACTCCTACTGTGAAACCGTAAAGAATTTGTGGGAAACACTAAAAAAGTTTTTGTAAATGTCTCAAATCTAGCTCGCGGGTTTGAGGTAAAGAAAGCTATCAACGACCTAAGCAAAGAAGACATGAATTTCACCAAGCACATCGGAAAGTTTAGGTTCCTATGGGCCGAACTTGGGATTGTTCTTCTTGTCACTCTTTGATTATTCTCTTTAATATTCCGCATATTCTAACATGGTATCATAACATTTTTCTTAATTATTCTAGTTTCATCTATCTAATCTTCATTTTCTCAATCCGTTTCTTCTTCTATGTTTTTTTAATCCACTGTCTTTCCCTTTTTTCAATTTGAACCATGGAAAACTCAAATCCGGTGGTTATTCAGGTTGTTCTCAAAGGAGGAAACTACTTGATGTGTTCTAGAACAACAAAAACCAACCCTTTGTGGCCACGAGCTTTGGAGCCATGTTGAGACATCTCAAGATGCAAAGGAAACTATGTAAGAAGATGGAAAAAACTATCAAAGAAAAGGAAGAAGAGGTCAAGCTTGCCAAGGAAACCAAATGGTTCCAAGAAGAACAAACAGTCCTTGCCATTCTCCAAAACTCTCTTAAAGCGCCAATACATGAATTCTACTTCTACTGTGAAACCACAAGGATTTGTGGGAGACACTAAAAAATGTGTTTGTAAATGTTTCAAATCTAACTCGCGAGTTTAAGGTAAAGAAGGCTATCAACGACCTAAGCCAAGAAGACATGAATTTCACCAAGCACATCGGAAAGTTTAGGTTCCTATGGGCCGAACTTGGGATTGTTCTTCTTGTCACTCTTTGATTATTCTCTTTAATATTTCGCATATTCTAACATGGTATCATAACATTTTTCTTAATTATTCTAGGTTCATCTATCTAATCTTCATTTTCTCAATCCGTTTCTTCTTCTATGTTTTTTTAATCTTCTCTCTTTCCCTTTTTTCAGTTTGAACCATGGAAAACTCAAATCCAATGGTGATTCAGGTTGTTCTCAAAGGAGGAAACTACTTGATGTGTTCTAGAACCACAAGACCAACCCTTTGTGGCCACGAGCTTTGGAGCCATGTTGAGACATCTCAAGCTGCAAAGGAAACTATGAAAGTAGATGGAAAAAAACTATCAAAGAAAAGGAAGAAGAGGTCAAGCTTGCCAAGGAAACCAAATGGTTCCAAGAAGACCAAACAGTCCTTGCCATTCTCCAAAACTCTCTCAAAGCTCCAATACATGAATTCTACTTCTGCTGTGAAACCACAAGGATTTGTGGGAGACACTAAAAAATGTGTTTGTAAATGTCTCAGATCTAACTCGCGAGTTTGAGGTAAAGAACGCTATCAACGACCTAAGCCAAGAAGACATGAATTTCACCAAGCACATTGGAAAGTTTAGGTTCCAATGGGCCGAACTTGGGATTGTTCTTCTTGTCACTCTTTGATTATTCTCTTTAATATTACGCATATTCTAACCTGGTATCATAACATTTTTCTTAATTATTCTAGTTTCATCTATCTAATCTTCATTTTCTCAATCCGTTTCTTCTTCTATGTTTTTTTAATCTTCTCTCTTTCCCTTTTTTCAGTTTGAACCATGGAAAACTCAAATCCAGTGGTGATTCAGGTTGTTCACAAAGGAGGAAACTACTTGATGTGTTCTATAACCACAAGAACAACCCTTTGTGGCCACGAGCTTTGGAGCCATGTTGAGACATCTCAAGCTCCAAAGGAAACTATGAAAGAAGATGGAGAAAAATTATCAAAGGAATGAAAGAATACTTCAAGCTTGCCAAGGAAACCAAATGGTTCCAAGAAGACCAAACAGTCCTTGCCATTCTCCAAAACTCTCTTAAAGCGCCAATACATGGATTCTACTTCTACTGTGAAACCACAAGGATTTGTGGGAGACACTAAAAAATGTGTTTGTAAATGTCTCAAATCTAACTCGCGAGTTTGAGGTAAAGAAGGCTATCAACGACCTAAGCCAAGAAGACATGAATTTCACCAAGCACATCGGAAAGTTTAGGTTCCTATGGGCCGAACTTGGGATTGTTCTTCTTGTCACTCTTTGATTATTCTCTTTAATATTCCGCATATTCTAACCTGGTATCATAACATTTTTCTTAATTATTCTAGTTTCATCTATCTAATCTTCATTTTCTCAATCTGTTTCTTCTTCTATGTTTTTTTAATCTTCTCTCTTTCCCTTTTTTCAGTTTGAACCATGGAAAACTCAAATCCAGTGGTGATTCAGGTTGTTCTCAAAGGAGGAAACTACTTGATGTGTTCTAGAACCACAAGAACAACCCTTTTTGGGCACGAGCTTTGGAGCCATGTTGAGACATCTCAAGCTCCAAAGGAAACTATGAAAGAAGATGGAGAAAAACTATCAAAGGAATGAAAGAATACTTCAAGCTTGCCAAGGAAACCAAATGGTTCCAAGAAGACCAAACAGTCCTTTCCATTCTCCAAAACTCTCTTAAAGCGCCAATACATGGATTCTACTTCTACTATGAAACCACAAGGATTTGTGGGAGACACTAAAAAATGTGTTTGTAAATGTCTCAAATCTAACTCGCGAGTTTGAGGTAAAGAAGGCTATCAACGACCTAAGACAAGAAGACATGAATTTCACCAAGCACATCAGAAAGTTTAGGTTCCTATGGGCCGAACTTGGGATTGTTCTCTTGTCACTCTTTGATTATTCTCTTTAATATTCCGCATATTCTAACCTGGTATCATAACATTTTTCTTAATTATTCTAGTTTCAGCTATTTGATTTTTATTTTCTCAATCCGTTTCTTCTTCTATGTTTTTTTAATCTTCTCTCTTTCCCTTTTTTCAGTTTGAACCATGGAAAACTCAAATCCAGTGGTGATTCAGGTTGTTCTCAAAGGAGGAAACTACTTGATGTGTTCTAGAACCACAAGAACAACCTTTTATGGCCACGAGCTTTGGAGCCATGTTGAGACATCTCAAGCTGCAAAGGAAACTATGAAAGAAGATGGAAAAAAACTATCAGAGAAAAGGAAAAGAGGTCAAGCTTGCCAAGGAAACAAAATGGTTCCAAGAAGACCAAACAGTCCTTGCCATTCTCCAAAACTCTCTTAAAGCGCCAATACATGAATTCTACTTCTACTGTGAAACCACAAGGATTTGTGGGAGACATTAAAAAATGTGTTTGTAAATGTCTCAAATCTCACTCGCGTGTTTGAGGTAAAGAAAGCTATCAACGACTTAAGCCAAGAAGACATGGATTTCACCAAGCATATTGGAATGTATAAGTTTCTATGGGCCGAACTTGGGAGTGTTCTTCTTGTCACTATTTGATTTTTCTCTTTGATATTCCGCATATTCTAACATGGTATCATAGCATTTTTCTTAATTATTCTAGTTACAGCTATCTGATTTTTATTTTCTCAATCCGTTTCTTCTTCTATGTTTTTTTAATCTTCTCTCTTTCCCTTTTTTCAGTTTGAACCATGGAAAACTCAAATCCAGTGGTGATTCAGGTTGTTCTCAAAGGAGGAAACTACTTGATGTGTTCTAGAACCACAAGACCAACACTTTGTGGCCACGAGCTTTGGAGCCATGTTAAGACATCTCAAGCTGCAAAAGGAAACTATGTAAGAAGATGGAAAAAAACTATCAGAGAAAAGGAAGAAGAGGTCAAGCTTGCTAAGGAAACAAAATGGTTCCAAGAAGACCAAACAGTCCTTGCCATTCTCCAAAACTCTCTTAAAGCGCCAATACCTGGATTCTACTTCTACTGTGAAACCACAAGGATTTGTGGGAGACACTAAAAAATGTGTTTGTAAATGTCTCAAATCTAACTCGCGAGTTTGAGGTAAAGAAGGCTATCAACGACCTAAGCCAAGAAGACATGAATTTCACCAAGCACATCAGAAAGTTTACGTTCCTATGGGCCGAACTTGGGATTGTTCTTCTTGTCACTTTTTGATTATTCTCTTTAATATTCGGCATATTATAACCTGGTATCATAACATTTTTCTTAATTATTCTAGTTTCATCTATCTAATCTTCATTTTCTCAATCCGTTTCTTCTTCTATGTTTTTTTAATCTTCTCTCCTTCCCTTTTTTCAGTTTGAACCATGGAAAACTCAAATCCAGTGGTGATTCAGGTTGTTCTCAAAGGAGGAAACTACTTGATGTGTTCTAGAACCACAAGAACAACCTTTTATGGCCACGAGCTTTGGAGCCATGTTGAGACATCTCAAGCTGCAAAGGAAACTATGAAAGAAGATGGAAAAAAACTATCAGAGAAAAGGAAGATGAGGTCAAGCTTGCCAAGGAAACAAAATGGTTCCAAGAAGACCAAACAGTCCTTGCCATTCTCCAAAACTCTCTTAAAGCGCCAATACATGAATTCTACTTCTACTGTGAAACCACAAGGATTTGTGGGAGACATTAAAAAATGTGTTTGTAAATGTCTCAAATCTCACTCGCGTGTTTGAGGTAAAGAAAGCTATCAACGACTTAAGCCATGAAGACATGGATTTCACCAAGCATATTGGAATGTATAGGTTTCTATGGGCCGAACTTGGGAGTGTTCTTCTTGTCACTATTTGATTTTTCTCTTTGATATTCCGCATATTCTAACATGGTATCATAGCATTTTTCTTAATTATTCTAGTTTCTGCTATCTGATCTTCATTTTCTCAATCCGTTTCTTCTTCTATGTTTTTTTAATCTTCTCTCTTTCCCTTTTTTCAGTTTGAACCATGGAAAACTCAAATCCAGTGGTGATTCAGGTTGTTCTCAAAGGAGGATACTACCTTATGTGTTCTAGAAGCGCAAGAACAACCCTTTGTGGCCACGAGCTTTGGAGCCATGTTGAGACATCTCAAGCTTCAAAGGAAACCATGAAAGAAGATTGCAAAAACTATCAAAGGAATGGAAGAAGACTTCAAGCTTGCCAAGGAAACCAAATGGTTCCAAGAAGACCAAACAATCCTTGCCATTCTCCAAAACTCTCTTGAAGCGCCAATACATGAATCCAACTCCTACTGTGAAACCGTAAAGAATTTGTGGGAAACACTAAAAAAGTTTTTGTAAATGTCTCAAATCTAGCTCGCGGGTTTGAGGTAAAGAAAGCTATCAACGATTTAAGCCAAGAAGACATGGATTTCACCTAGCATATTGGAATGTATAGGTTTCTATGGGCCGAACTTGGGAATGTTCTTCTTGTCACTATTTGATTATTCTCTTTGATATTCCGCATATTCTAACATGGTATCATAGCATTTTTCCTAATTATTCTAGTTTAATCTATCTAATTTTCATTTTCTCAATCCTTTTCTTCTTCTATGTTTTTTTAATCCTCTCTCTTTCCCTTTTTTCAGTTTGAACCATGGAAAACTCAAATCCAGTGGTGATTCAGGTTGTTCTCAAAGGAGGAAACTACTTGATGTGTGCTAGAACCACAAGAATAACCTTTTGTGGCCACGAGCTTTGGAGCCATGTTGAGACATCTCAAGCTGCAAAGGAAACCATGAAAGAAGATGGAAAAAAACTATCATAGAAAAGGAAGAAGAGGTCAAGCTTCCCAAGGAAAGCAAATGGTTCCAAGAAGACCAAACAGACCTTGCCATTCTCCAAAACTCTCTTAAAGCGCCAATACATGAATTCTACTTCTACTATGAAACCACAAGGATTTGTGGGAGACACTAAAAAATGTGGTTGTAAATGTCTCAAATCTAACTCGCGTGTTTGAGGTAAAGAAGGCTATCAACGACTTAAGCCAAGAAGACATGGATTTCACCAAGCATATTGGAATGTATAGGTTTCTATATGCCGAACTTGGGAGTGTTCTTCTTGTCATTATTTGATTATTCTCTTTGCTATTCCGCATATTCTAACATGGTATCATAGCATTTTTCCGAATTGTTCTAGTTTCATCTATATAATTTTCATTTTCTCAATCCGTTTCTTCTTCTATGTTTTTTTAATCCTCTCTCTTTCCCTTTTTTCAGTTTGAACCATGGAAAACTCAAATCCTGTGGTGATTCAGGTTGTTCTCAAAGGAGGAAACTACTTAATGTGTTCTAGAACCACAAGAACAACCCTTTGTGTCCACGAGCTTTGGAGCCATGTTGAGACATCTCAAGCTGCAAAGGAAACCATGAAAGAAGATGGAAAAAAACTATCATAGAAAAGGAAGAAGAGGTCAAGCTTGCCAAGGAAACCAAATGGTTCCAAGAAGGCCAAACAGACCTTGCCATTCTCCAAAACTCTCTTAAAGCGCCAATACATGAATTCTACTTCTACTATGAAACCACAAGGATTTGTGGGAGACACTAAAAAATGTGGTTGTAAATGTCTCAAATCTAACTCGCGTGTTTGAGGTAAAGAAGGCTATCAACGACTTAAGCCAAGAAGACATTGATTTCACCAAGCATATTGGAATGTATAGGTTTCTATGGGCCGAACTTGGGAGTGTTCTTATTGTCACTATTTGATTATTCTCTTTGATATTCCGCATATTCTAACATGGTATCATAGCATTTTTCCTAATTATTCTAGTTTCATCTATATAATTTTCATTTTCTCAATCCGTTTCTTCTTCTACGTTTTTTTAATCCTCTCTCTTTCCCTTTTTTCAGGTTGAACCATGGAAAACTCAAATCCTGTGGTGATTCAGGTTGTTCTCAAAGGAGGAAACTACTTAATATGTTCTAGAACCACAAGAACAACCCTTTGTAGCCACGAGCTTTGGAGCCATGCTAAGACATCTCAACCTGCAAAGGAAACTATGAAAGAAGATTGGAAAAAACTATCAAAGAAAAGGAAGAAGAGATCAAGCTTGCCAAGGAAACCAAATGGTTCCAAGAAGACCAAACAGTCCTTGCCATTCTCCAAAACTCTCATAAAACGCCAATACATGAATTCTACTTCTACTGTGAAACCACAAGGATTTGTGGGAGATACTCAAAAATGTGTTTGTAAATGTCTCAAATCTAAATCGCGTGTTTGAGGGAAAGAAAGCTATCAACGACTTAAGCCAAGAAGACATGGATTTCACCTAGCATATTGGAATGTATAGGTTTCCATGGGCCGAACTTGGGAGTGTTCTTCTTGTCACTATTTGATTATTCCGCATATTCTAACATGGTATCATAGCATTTTTCCTAATTATTCTAGTTTCATCTATATAATTTTCATTTTCTCAATCCGTTTCTTCTTCTATGTTTTTTTAATCCTCTCTCTTTCCCTTTTTTCAGGTTGAACCATGGAAAACTCAAATCCTGTGGTGATTCAGGTTGTTCTCAAAGGAGGAAACTACTTGATGTGTGCTAGAACCACAAGAACAACCCTTTGTGGCCACGAGCTTTGGAGCCATGCTAAGACATCTCAAGCTCCAAAGGAAACTATGAAAGAAGATGGAGAAAAACTATCAAAGGAATGAAAGAATACTTCCAGCTCCAAAGGAAACTATGAAAGAAGATGGGAAAAAACTATCAAAGAAAAGGAAGAAGACATCAAGCTTGCCAAGGAAACCAAATGGTTCCAAGAAGACCTAACAGACCTTGCCATTCTCCAAAACTCTCTGAAAGCGCCAATACATGAATTCTACTTCTACTATGAAACCACAAGGATTTGTGGGAGACACTAAAAAATGTGGTTGTAAATGTCTCAAATCTAACTCGCGTGTTTGAGGTAAAGAAAGCTATCAACGACTTAAGCCAAGAAGACATGGATTACACCAAGCATATTGGAATGTATAGGTTTCTATGGGCCGAACTTGGGAGTGTTCTTCTTGTCACTATTTGATTATTCTCTTTGATATTCCGCATATTCTAACATGGTATCATAGCATTTTTCCTAATTATTCTAGTTTCATCTATATAATTTTCATTTTCTCAATCCGTTTCTTCTTCTATGTTTTTTTAATCCTCTCTCTTTCCCTTTTTTCAGGTTGAACCATGGAAAACTCAAATCCTGTGGTGATTCAGGTTGTTCTCAAAGGAGGAAACTACTTGATGTGTGCTAGAACCACAAGAACAACCCTTTGTGGCCACGAGCTTTGGAGCCATGCTAAGACATCTCAACCTGCATAGGAAACTATGAAAGAAGATGGGAAAAAACTATCAAAGAAAAGGAAGAAGAGATCAAGCTTGCCAAGGAAACCAAATGGTTCCAAGAAGACCAAACCGACCTTGCCATTCTCCAAAACTCTCTTAAAGCGCCAATACATGAATTCTACTTCTACTATGAAACCACAAGGATTTGTGGGAGACACTAAAAAATGTGGTTGTAAATGTCTCAAATCTAACTCGCGTGTTTGAGGTAAAGAAGGCTATCAACGACTTAAGCCAAGAAGACATGGATTTCACCAAGCATATTGGAATGTATAGGTTTCTATGGGCCGAACTTGGGAGTGTTCTTCTTGTCACTATTTGATTATTCTCTTTGATATTCCGCATATTCTAACATGATATCATAGCATTTTTCCTAATTATTATAGTTTCATCTATATAATTTTCATTTTCTCAATCCGTTTCTTCTTCTATGTTTTTTTAATCCTCTCTCTTTCCCTTTTTTCAGTTTGAACCATTGAAAACTCAAATCCTGTGGTGATTCAGGTTGTTCTCAAAGGAGGAAACTACTTAATGTGTTCTAGAACCACAAGAACAACCCTTTGTGGCCACGAGCTTTGGAGCCATGCTTAGACATCTCAACCTGCAAAGGAAACTATGAAAGAAGATGGGAAAAAACTATCAAAGAAAAGGAAGAAGAGATCAAGCGTGCCAAGGAAACCAAATGGTTCCAAGAAGACCAAACAGTCCTTGCCATTCTCCAAAACTCTCTTAAAGTGCCAATACATGAATTCTACTTCTACTGTGAAACCACAAGGATTTGTGGGAGACACTCAAAAATGTGTTTGTAAATGTCTCAAATCTAACTCGCGTGTTTGAGGGAAAGAAAGCTATCAACGACTTAAGCCAAGAAGACATGGATTTCACCTAGCATATTCAAATGTATAGGTTTCCATGGGCCGAACTTGGGAGTGTTCTTCTTGTCACTATTTGATTATTCTCTTTGATATTCCGCATATTCTAACATGGTATCATAGCATTTTTCCTAATTATTCTAGTTTCATCTATATAATTTTCATTTTCTCAATCCGTTTCTTCTTCTATGTTTTTTTAATCCTCTCTCTTTCCCTTTTTTCAGGTTGAACCATGGAAAACTCAAATCTTGTGGTGATTCAGGTTGTTCTCAAAGGAGGAAACTACTTAATGTGTTCTAGAACCACAAGAACAACCCTTTGTGGCCACGAGCTTTGGAGCCATGCTAAGACATCTCAACCTGCAAAGGAAACTATGAAAGAAGATGGGAAAAAACTATCAAAGAAAAGGAAGAAGAGATCAAGCTTGCCAAGGAAACCAAATGGTTCCAAGAAGACCAAACAGTCCTTGCCATTCTCCAAACCTCTCATAAAGCGC
This sequence comes from Cardamine chenopodiifolia, assembly GCA_963922655.1. NCBI lineage: Eukaryota > Viridiplantae > Streptophyta > Magnoliopsida > Brassicales > Brassicaceae > Cardamine > Cardamine chenopodiifolia. The sequence continues at coordinate 7,254,098 of OZ000479.1, forward strand.
CAATACATGAATTCTACTTCTACTATGAAACCACAAGGATTTGTGGGAGACACTAAAAAATGTGGTTGTAAATGTCTCAAATCTAACTCGCGTGTTTGAGGTAAAGAAGGCTATCAACGACTTAAACCAAGAAGACATGGATTTCACCAAGCATATTGGAATGTATAGGTTTCTATGGGCCGAACTTGGGAGTGTTCTTCTTGTCACTATTTGATTATTCTCTTTGATATTCCGCATATTCTAACATGGTATCATAGCATTTTTCCTAATTATTATAGTTTCATCTATCTAATTTTCATTTTCTCAATCCGTTTCTTCTTCTATGTTTTTTTAATCCTCTCTCTTTCCCTTTTTTCAGTTTGAACCATGGAAAACTCAAATCCTGTGGTGATTCAGGTTGTTCTCAAAGGAGGAAACTACTTAATGTGTTCTAGAACCACAAGAACAACCCTTTGTGGCCACGAGCTTTGGAGCCATGCTAAGACATCTCAACCTGCAAAGGAAACTATGAAAGAAGATGGGAAAAAACTATCAAAGAAAAGGAAGAAGAGATCAAGCTTGCCAAGGAAACCAAATGGTTCCAAGAAGACCAAACAGTCCTTGCCATTCTCCAAAACTCTCATAAAGCGCCAATACATGAATTCTACTTCTACTGTGAAACCACAAGGATTTGTGGGAGACACTCAAAAATGTGTTTGTAAATGTCTCAAATCTAACTCGCGTGTTTGAGGGAAAGAAAGCTATCAACGACTTAAGCCAAGAAGACATGGATTTCACCTAGCATATTGGAATGTATAGGTTTCCATCGGCCGAACTTGGGAGTGTTCTTCTTCTCACTATTTGATTATTCTCTTTGATATTCCGCATATTCTAACATGGTATCATAGCATTTTTCCTAATTATTCTAGTTTCATCTATATAATTTTCATTTTCTCAATCCGTTTCTTCTTCTATGTTTTTTTAATCCTCTCTCTTTCCCTTTTTTCAGTTTGAACCATGGAAAACTCAAATCCAGTGGTGATTCAGGTTGTTCTCAAAGGAGGAAACTACTTGATGTGTGCTAGAACCACAAGAACAACCCTTTGTGGCCACGAGCTTTGGAGCCAGGCTAAGACATCTCAAGCTCCAAAGGAAACTATGAAAGAAGATGGAGAAAAACTATCAAAGGAATGAAAGAATACTTCAAGCTCCAAAGGAAACTATGAAAGAAGATGGGAAAAAACTATCAAAGAAACGGAAGAAGAGATCAAGCTTGCCAAGGAAACCAAATGGTTCCAAGAAGACCAAACAGACCTTGCCATTCTCCAAAACTCTCTTAAAGCGCCAATACATGAATTCTACTTCTACTGTGAAACCACAAGGATTTGTGGGAGACACTCAAAAATGTGGTTGTAAATGTCTCAAATCTAACTCGCGTGTTTGAGGGAAAGAAAGCTATCAACGACTTAAGCCAAGAAGACATGGATTTCACCAAGCATATTGGAATGTATAGGTTTCTATGGGCCGAACTTGGGAGTGTTCTTCTTGTCACTATTTGATTATTCTCTTTGATATTCCGCATATTCTAACATGGTATCATAGCATTTTTCCTAATTATTCTAGTTTCATCTATAAAATTTTCATTTTCTCAATCCGTTTCTTCTTCTATGTTTTTTTAATCCTCTCTCTTTCCCTTTTTTCAGGTTGAACCATGGAAAACTCAAATCCTGTGGTGATTCAGGTTGTTCTCAAAGGAGGAAACTACTTGATGTGTGCTAGAACCACAAGAACAACCCTTTGTGGCCACGAGCTTTGGAGCCATGCTAAGACATCTCAACCTGCAAAGGAAACTATGAAAGAAGATGGGAAAAAACTATCAAAGAAAAGGAAGAAGAGATCAAGCTTGCCAAGGAAAGCAAATGGTTCCAAGAAGACCAAACAGTCCTTGCCATTCTCCAAAACTCTCTTAAAGCGCCAATACATGAATTCTACTTCTACTGTGAAACCACAAGGATTTGTGGGAGACACTCAAAAATGTGGTTGTAAATGTCTCAAATCTAACTCGCGTGTTTGAGGGAAAGAAAGCTATCAACGACTTAAGCCAAGAAGACATGGATTTCACCAAGCATATTGGAATGTATAGGTTTCTATGGGCCGAACTTGGGAGTGTTCTTCTTGTCACTATTTGATTATTCTCTTTGATATTCCGCATATTCTAACATGGTATCATAGCATTTTTCCTAATTATTCTAGTTTCATCTATATAATTTTCATTTTTTCAATCCGTTTCTTCTTCTATGTTTTTTTAATCCTCTCTCTTTCCCTTTTTTCAGTTTGAACCATTGAAAACTCAAATCCTGTGGTGATTCAGGTTGTTCTCAAAGGAGGAAACTACTTAATGTGTTCTAGAACCACAAGAACAACCCTTTGTGGCCACGAGCTTTGGAGCCATGCTTAGACATCTCAACCTGCAAAGGAAACTATGAAAGAAGATGGGAAAAAACTATCAAAGAAAAGGAAGAAGAGATCAAGCTTGCCAAGGAAACCAAATGGTTCCAAGAAGACCAAACAGTCCTTGCCATTCTCCAAAACTCTCTTAAAGCGCCAATACATGAATTCTACTTCTACTGTGAAACCACAAGGATTTGTGGGAGACACTCAAAAATGTGTTTGTAAATGTCTCAAATCTAACTCGCGTGTTTGAGGGAAAGAAAGCTATCAACGACTTAAGCCAAGAAGACATGGATTTCACCTAGCATATTCGAATGTATAGGTTTCCATGGGCCGAACTTGGGAGTGTTCTTCTTGTCACTATTTGATTATTCTCTTTGATATTCCGCATATTCTAACATGGTATCATAGCATTTTTCCTAATTATTCTAGTTTCATCTATATAATTTTCATTTTCTCAATCCGTTTCTTCTTCTATGTTTTTTTAATCCTCTCTCTTTCCCTTTTTTCAGGTTGAACCATGGAAAACTCAAATCCTGTGGTGATTCAGGTTGTTCTCAAAGGAGGAAACTACTTAATGTGTTCTAGAACCACAAGAACAACCCTTTGTGGCCACGAGCTTTGGAGCCATGCTAAGACATCTCAACCTACAAAGGAAACTATGAAAGAAGATGGGAAAAAACTATCAAAGAAAAGGAAGAAGAGATCAAGCTTGCCAAGGAAACCAAATGGTTCCAAGAAGACCAAACAGTCCTTGCCATTCTCCAAAACTCTCATAAAGCGCCAATACATGAATTCTACATCTACTATGAAACCACAAGGATTTGTGGGAGACACTAAAAAATGTGGTTGTAAATGTCTCAAATCTAACTCACGTGTTTGAGGTAAAGAAGGCTATCAACGACTTAAACCAAGAAGACATGGATTTCACCAAGCATATTGGAATGTATAGGTTTCTATGGGCCGAACTTGGGAGTGTTCTTCTTGTCACTATTTGATTATTCTCTTTGATATTCCGCATATCCTAACATGGTATCATAGCATTTTTCCTAATTATTCTAGTTTCATCTATATAATTTTCATTTTCTCAATCCGTTTCTTCTTCTATGTTTTTTTAATCCTCTCTCTTTCCCTTTTTTCAGTTGAACCATGGAAAACTCAAATCCTGTGGTGATTCAGGTTGTTCTCAAAGGAGGAAACTACTTGATGTGTTCTAGAACCACAAGAATAACCTTTTGTGGCCACGAGCTTTGGAGCCATGTTGAGACATCTCAACCTGCAAAGGAAACCATGAAAGAAGATGGAAAAAAACTATCAAAGAAAAGGAAGAAGAGATCAAGCTTGCCAAGGAAACCAAATGGTTCCAAGAAGACCAAACAGACCTTGCCATTCTCCAAAACTCTCTTAAAGCGCCAATACATGAATTCTACTTCTACTATGAAACCACAAGGATTTGTGGGAGACACTAAAAAATGTGGTTGTAAATGTCTCAAATCTAACTCACGTGTTTGAGGTAAAGAAGGCTATCAACGACTTAAGCCAAGAAGACATGGATTTCACCAAGCATATTGGAATGTATAGGTATCTATGGGCCGAACTTGGGAGTGTTCTTCTTGTCACTATTTGATTTTTCTCTTTGATATTCCGCATATTCTAACATGGTATCATAGCATTTTTCCTAATTATTATAGTTTCATCTATCTAATTTTCATTTTCTCAATCCGTTTCTTCTTCTATGTTTTTTTAATCTTCTCTCTTTCCCTTTTTTCAGTTTGAACCATGGATACTCAAATCCAGTGGTGATTCAGGTTGTTCTCAAAGGAGGAAACTACTTGATGTGGGCTAGAACCACAAGAATAACCTTTTGTGGCCACGAGCTTTGGAGCCATGTTGAGACATCTCAAGCTGCAAAGGAAACCATGAAAGAAGATGGAAAAAAACTATCATAGAAAAGGAAGAAGAGGTCAAGCTTGCCAAGGAAACCAAATGGTTCCAAGAAGACCAAACAGACCTTGCCATTCTCCAAAACTCTCTTAAAGCGCCAATACATGAATTCTACTTCTACTATGAAACCACAAGGATTTGTGGGAGACACTAAAAAATGTGGTTGTAAATGTCTCAAATCTAACTCGCGTGTTTGAGGTAAAGAAGGCTATCAACGACTTAAGCCAAGAAGACATGGATTTCACCAAGCATATTGGAATGTATAGGTTTCTATGGGCCGAACTTGGGAGTGTTCTTCTTGTCACTATTTGATTATTCTCTTTGATATTCCGCATATTCTAACATGGTATCATAGCATTTTTCCTAATTATTATAGTTTCATCTATATAATTTTCATTTTCTCAATCCGTTTCTTCTTCTATGTTTTTTTAATCCTCTCTCTTTCCCTTTTTTCATGTTGAACCATGGAAAACAAATATCCTGTGGTGATTCAGGTTGTTCTCAAAGGAGGAAACTACTTAATGTGTTCTAGAACCACAAGAACAACCCTTTGTGGCCACGAGCTTTGGAGCCATGCTAAGACATCTCAACCTGCAAAGGAAACTATGAAAGAAGATGGGAAAAAATATCAAAGAAAAGGAAGAAGAGATAAAGCTTGCCAAGGAAACCAAATGGTTCCAAGAAGACCAAACATCCCTTGCCATTCTCCAAAACTCTCATAAAGCGCCAATACATGAATTCTACTTCTACTGTGAAACCACAAGGATTTGTGGGAGACACTAAAAAATGTGTTTGTAAATGTCTCAAATCTAACTCGCGTGTTTGAGGGAAAGAAAGCTATCAACGACTTAAGCCAAGAAGACATGGATTTCACCAAGCATATTGGAATGTATAGGTTTCCATGGGCCGAACTTGGGAGTGTTCTTCTTGTCACTATTTGATTATTCTCTTTGATATTCCGCATATTCTAACATGGTATCATAGCATTTTTCCTAATTATTCTAGTTTCATCTATCTAATTTTCATTTTCTCAATCCGTTTCTTCTTCTATGTTTTTTTAATCCTCTCTCTTTCCCTTTTTTCAGTTTGAACCATGGAAAACTCAAATCCAGTGGTGATTCAGGTTGTTCTCAAAGGAGGAAACTACTTGATGTGTGCTAGAACAACAAGAATAACCCTTTGTGGCCATGAGCTTTGGAGCCATGTTGAGACATCTCAAGCTGCAAAGGAAACCAAATGGTTCCAAGAAGACCAAACAGTCCTTGCCATTCTCCAAAACTCTCTTAAAGCGCCAATACATGAATTCTACTTCTACTATGAAACCACAAGGATTTGTGGGAGACACTAAAAAATGTGGTTGTAAATGTCTCAAATCTAACTCGCGTGTTTGAGGTAAAGAAGGCTATCAACGACTTAAGACAAGAAGACATGGATTTCACCAAGCATATTGGAATGTATAGGTTTCTATGGGCCGAACTTGGGAGTGTTCTTCTTGTCACTATTTGATTATTCTCTTTGATATTCCGCATATTCTAACATGGTATCATAGCATTTTTCCTAATTATTCTAGTTTCATCTATCTAATTTTCATTTTCTCAATCCGTTTCTTCTTCTATTTTTTTTAATCCTCTCTCTTTCCCTTTTTTCAGTTTGAACCATGGAAAACTCAAATCCAGTGGTGATTCAGGTTGTTCCCAAAGGAGGAAACTACTTGATGTGTTCTAGAACCACAAGAACAACCCTTTGTGGCCACGAGCTTTGGAGCCATGGTGAGACATCTCAAGCTGCAAAGGAAACCATGAAAGAAGATGGAAAAAAACTATCAAAAAAATGGAAGAAGACTTCAAGCTTGCCAAGGAAACCAAATGGTTCCAAGAAGACCAAACAGTCCTTGTCATTCTCCAAAACTCTCTTGAAGCACCAATACATGAATCCTACTTCTACCCTGAAACCGCATGAATTTATGGGAAACACTAAAAAATGTGTTTGTAAATGTCTCAAATCTAACTCGCGAGTTTGAGGTAAAGAAGGCTATGAATGACCTAAGCCAAGAAGACATGAATTTCACCAAGCACATCGGAAATTTTAGGTTCCTATGGGCCGAACTTGGGACTGTTCTTCTTGTCACTATTTGATTATTCTCTTTAATATTCCGCATATTCTAACATGGTATCATAACATTTTTCTTAATTATTTTAGTTTCATCTATCTAATCTTCATTTTCTCAATCCGTTTTTTCTTCTATGTTTTTTTAATCTTCTCTCTTTCCCTTTTTTCAGTTTGAACCATGGAAAACTCAAATCCAGTGGTGATTCAGGTTGTTCTCAAAGGAGGATACTACCTTATGTGTTCTAGAAGCGCAAGAACAACCCTTTGTGGCCACGAGCTTTGGATCCATGTTGAGACATCTCAAGCTGCAAAGGAAACCATGAAAGAAGATGGCAAAAGCTATCGAAGGAATGGAAGAAGACTTCAAGCTTGCCAAGGAAACCAAATGGTTCCAAGAAGACCAAGCAGTCCTTGCCATTCTCCAAAACTCTCTTAAAGCGCCAATACATGAATCCTACTCCTACTGTGAAATCGCAAAGAATTTGTGGGAAACACTAAAAAATGTTTTTGTAAATGTCTCAAATATAACTCGCGTGTTTGAGGTAAAGAAAGCTATCAACGACCTAAGCCAAGAAGACATAGATTTTACCAAGCACAATAGAAATTTTAGGTTCCTATGGGCCGAACTTGTGATGCTTAGGCCGAGTACCTTTGATCCGGTGGTTCTCAGTGAAAGGAAAGAACAAGAAATGGTCTTTAGTCTCTTGCTCCACTTGAATCCGGCCTTCAACAATCTCATCAAACATATCCTAAGAGCCGATAAGCTTCTAAGTCTTAATGAAAGTATGCTCGCAAGTCCAGAGGGATCAAGGCTCTCATGGTCTCTTTAGTGGAAAAAGAGATTTTATCATGGCCAACAAAGCTCTACACTGAAAGACCGAGGCTTCAAGAAATCCGAGGTTGATCACACCTTGTTCACTCTCCAAAGCTCTCAAGGTATCATTGTAGTTCTCATCTATGTGGACAATGTTATCATCTCCGGTGATGATAAGGATGGTATCCAATCAAACAAAACCTTTCTTAAATCTGTTTTGGATAATAAAGATCTTGAGGAACTAAAGTATTTCCTAAGAATTGAAGTTTGCCGTTCTCCGGAAGGCTTATTTTTTCACAAAGGAAGTTTATAGTTGTTTTGTTTTGTGAGATAGCTAAACTTGGTGCAGAACTAGACAAGACACTGCTTGAGGATATCAAAAAGGTAGTGTCAAAGGGGGGAAAGAAGAAGACGATCCAGTAGACAAGCTATTTGAAGATGTTTCCCAATATCGTCGACTTGTAGGTAAGCTAATCTACTTGACTTTCACATGGCCTGATTTGTGTTTCAATGTGAATCAGGTCAACCAACACATGATGGTTCCCATAGTGTATCATTGGAACATGTTGAAGTGGATCCTTAGATATCTCAAAGGTAACGCGGGCCAAAGAATTTTGATGGGAAGCAATGCAAGCACCGAGATAGTGGGGTATTATTGAGCCTTCTAGCCCCATCATCATGGATTGTGACAACAAGACTGCAATATACATTACAACCAACTCTGTCTTCTATGAAAGGAACAAGCACATTGGAGTGGAGTGTCACAAAGTCCGAGAGAAAATTGAAGAAAGCAAGATACTTCCATGCTACACTAGGAGTGATGATAAATTGGCGGATATCTTCATCAAGTCTAAAAGTCTCAAAGTTGGCAATCACATTCATTGCAAACTTGTGCTTGTATACCTTTCATGCCCTTGATCATGTCCTCTAATCTGTGAACATCACACTTTTTTTTCCTTAACATAGTTTTTATCCCAAGAGGTTTTCCTATGCTAAGTTTTTTTAATGAGGTGATATTTCATGGGTTTCCAAGTTTAGCTTCTCTTGCAAGTATCTCTAAGATTAAGCTTAATAGGGAGTATTGATCAAGCCGTACAAGGCCATACATTACTGTACAAGGCCGACGTCCAGTTCCAAGAAGAAAGACATGCAGAGATGACAATGGGTCATGTTAAAATTGTGTTAAACTTGATCCGTTGGACTTTCCTTTCTAGAGAGCCATTGGAACCTTATCCACTTGCTCAAAGGAAGGAGGAGGCTCTACTTGAAATTCAAATTAAATAAGATGCCCTTTGTCTCCTATTGGCCTTATCTTTTATGCTTTACCTTTGTATAGATCTATAAGAAGATGTAATATGAATCCAATCATTAATAATTCATTAAGAATTCTATTTCACCAATTCTCAGTTACATCACTCTTTGATTGTTTTTCTTGTCACTCTTTGATGAATCTCCTTGATATTTTGCATATTCTAACAACAAACAAGGTTATAAACCTTCTGGAAATACATCATCAAATTCACTCATCAACTTCTGTACCATTGGATGATCATTTACCCCGTCTTCCTCTTCACCCTTCTCAACCACCAAAAATGAAAAAACCTCCTTTCCCTTGCCAATCTTTTTCACAACCTGTGATTCACCTAAGAATAGAATCTCTTTGCAGCTCTTTTCCTTAAGGAAAGAATAAGTATTCTTGTATCCATCATTCATCGCCTTTCTATCAAACTCCCAAGGTTTGTAGGTGCTGCTGTTATATGTAGGTGGTGTTGTAGTCTTTACTTTGAACTTCTTACTATTGGTGCTAGTATCACCATGAAATCTCACCTTTGGATTCAATGAAGAACCCGAACTATAGATTCTGTTATAATGATTTTTACCGATTTTAACCTGCTTCCCCAACTTGATAGCAAGCTTTTTAATATCATCAAAAGTCTAGGAAAGTTGCAGTTCCACCTTTGATGCAATCATGTCATTCAGACCATGAACAAATCGCACATAGTACCTCTCTTGTGGCTCTTCAACATTTGATATAAGACTCTAGGAGATACTTATGAAGCGGGTTGGTGAAGCAACAAATTTTCTTTGGCTCTCTTTTGTGATTTTGTGAAGGATAGAAAGTTTGATTGGTAGCACCACAAAGAGTATTAACAACTCTTTGATTCAGCAAAGCACTCTTGTTCTAAGGGAAGAAACAAGAACACAAGGTTATACTCTCGCAGCAGCGTGAGAGAAAAAGGTTTGAAGAAATACGGCTCTTTATCGTTAGGTTAAAACGTGAGTACAAAGCTGTAGGGGGAAATTATTAAATAGTCTGTCAGCTGATGCCTTCAAGGGCCGAGATATCATCTTGAAAATAAAGCAAAAAAATTACATAAAATCAACAAAACAAATGAATTGGAAAAACATAAAAGGAAACTTGTGTTTTGCGCAGAAGTGAGATCCTTTCCACAAGCCGGAGGGTTTGTTCTCAACTCTCTAAGACGTAAAACTCTAAATAACCTAGAAGTCGCTGAGTTTTCCTTGTCACCTGCAAAGAGACACATAATAAAAATAGAACTTACTTTATTTGGTTGTAGAAGAGGCCACATCCCATTGACGTGTTCTGATTGCGTATCCCTCCTTGTGCATCATTCCTATGTTGTTTCTGTTAAATTATGGTGAATTATTAGAAAGGATTTGGTGAGAATAGATTATGATTTTGGACAAGACAGAGACAACTTAGCATTCTTATTTATGTTCTTACTCTGTAATTACAAGCCAATATAAATACAGATATAAAAGGTATCTAGATGAATAAAAATACGTAATGTGTAAAGGAGAATGTGATTAGTATGCTAAAAATGGTATAACTATATATGTGATTGTGCTATTTTAGCACTCCTTCCCACGTGTGTTAGGATACTTTTCCAGATTGGAGGACCGCCAATTTCCCTTGTTATATTCTGGTCTGTTATGTGCATTGTCTACACAACAGACCCCACTTGCTTCACATATCCCAATAACTTTTTTTTTTCTCTACAATATCTAGACCTTTCCCATGTTTAGTTTCTTGGCCCCCAATCTTATTGTCTTTAGCTTATGAGTACTCTCAACACTCCCCTTCAAAGTTGGCTGGTGAGGATCCCAAAGACTAAATGACAATTCATTTCAATGTGTTTTGTCCGCTTATGAAATACTACATTTGAGGTTATGTGGATTGCAGTTTGGTTATCACAATCCAGGTTTATTGGTCAAGCTTGTCAATCACATACTTCCACTGTGATACAAACATCCCATTTGGCTCCCGAGTCATCTCAATTCCCATAAATTACTTCAGCTCGCCGAAATCTTTGATGTCAAATGAGGGCCTCATAATCTCCTTAGTTTTCTTAATCACTTCAACATAATCTCTAGTGATGATAATATCATCTACATAAATTAGAACCGCCAGTAATCTTTCCTCGCCTTTCTTTATGAAGAAAGTATGATCAGCCTAATATTTTACAAATTCCTTCTGCAACAAACTGCTGCTCAATCTTTGGTACCAAGAACTTAGAGATTGCTTCAACCCATAGATGAAATTCCTCAATTGACACACTTTATTTTCACCTGCACCATATCTTTGAGGAGGGGCAATAAAAACTTCCTCTTCTAGGTCTCCTTGCAAAAATGCATTTTTTCACATCCAGTTGCCATAATCCCTATGTCAATGGATAAAAGAACCCTTATAGAGTCTCAATACATGAGCAAGGGTCTCAATATAGTCATCTTTGTAGACTTATATGTATCCCTTTTCCACTAGTCTATCTTTATACCTCTCAACTTCACCCATGCCTTTATACTTGATGATGTAAACCAGTCTACACCCCACAAGCTTTTTTCCTCTTGGTAGCTCAGTGATGTTCCATGTGTTATTCTTCTCCATATAACTGATTTTTTCTTCCATAACCCGAACCCATCTTTTATCGAGACACGCTTCTTCAAAGGTGTTGGTCCTCATAAATTTTGGTCAAATAAGCTCGGCTATCATTAGGCAAGTAAGACAATGAACAATATGCCTCAATAGGGTACCTTATACTCGTTACGGTTGAGCCTTCATATTATTAGGCGTATTATCCATATTTTGGAGAAATGATGTCGCCTATAGGTTCAGAGTTAATGTTGTTGTATACCCAGAACATCCCTCACTCATAGTATAAGGCACCTCAGGTCCTATGCTTTCCTATTGAACCGTAGCTAAACCAGTATAGTATGACCTTGTAATCCATAAATAACTTAAAAGGAGAAAACTTATTAGCCAAATAAGTTGCACGGTTATAAGTAAACTCAATGACAGATAAACAATCAAGCAAATGACTTAAATTCTTACCAACCGTAGCTCTAAGTAAAATGGATAGAGTATGATTTACAACATAAGTTGAGCCATCTGTTTGGGGATGATAGTGGTGGAGAATAGAAACTTGGTTCTGAACTTCCTCCATAAATTCTTGCAAAATTTACTCATGAACTTGGTATCTTTGTTCGAGATAATGGTGAGAGGCACTCCATGTAGGCAAACCACTTTCTTAAAAAAAATTAATCATTTATGTAGCATCAATGGTCTTGTTGCATGGTACGAAGTGAGACATCTTTGAAAACAGATCAACCTTGAAAAAGATAGAATCTTTATTTTGAAACTTTGGCAAACCTAAAAAAAAGTCCATAGAAATATCCTCACACGGAGTGTTAGGAATAGGCAAAGGCATATACAAACTGAGCAAGTGTGACATGGATTTAGCTTTGAGACAAATGATGCACTTAGAGCAGAACTGTTCCATACAGCCAACACCTTATCTACTCCAAATTGTCCCATAAGTCCTCCTCTATGAGCTTCTCTAGCGATAAATTCTCTCATTGACCCCTGTGAAATACACAACCGCTTATCTCAAGACAAGTACTCTTCATGCTTGTAGATAGCTCCAAAGTCAAAATCCTCCCAATGCGTATTCTTAACATGATCAAATCCCAAAACCTTAGCATCTATAGTAGTTAAAAGAGTATGTCGTCTAGAAAATGAATATGTAACAACATTTTCTAGCTACCTAACATGTCTCCTCTTGAGCGTTGTTTGACCTCTCATATGCTTTTAAGTCTCATGGTCCATATGTATGACAAACTCCTTGGCCAACAATTAGTGTTGCAAAACCACTAAGGACCTCACCAATGCTTAGAGTTCATTGTCATAGATTGGATAGTTAAGCGTGGATCCACTCAGCTTCTCACTGAAATAAGCAATGGGTCTCTTGCCTTGGATTAGAACAGCTCCAATTCCCAAGCCAAAGGCATCACATTCCACCTTGAATATCCTCTAAAAATCTGGTAATGCCAAGACCAATGCTTGAGTAAGACTCTCCTTAAGTTTCCGAAAAGCTTCTTCTTGTGCTTCTCCCCATGAAAAAGTAACATTCTTCTTGATAACTGTAGTTAGAGGGGCAACTATTGTACTAAACTCAAGCACAAATCTCCTATAGAAGATAGCATGCCCATGGAAGCTCCGGACATGTCCAATAGTTGTGGGCGTTGGCCATTCCTCTATAGCTTTAATATTTTATTGATCAACATGTAGGCCTTATGAACTTACAATAAAACCTAGGAAGACTAGGTAGTCAGTACAAAATGTGCAGTTCTTAAGAGTGGCTTAAAGAACTTTTTGACGAAAAGTCATTAATACTTAATCAAGGTACTTCAAGTCATCTTATAAATAAGTGCTATAAAAAAATATCATCCAAAAAAACCACAACAAACTTACATATGTAGGCTCTAAAAACATGTCATAAAGTCGAGGAATTAGTTGACAGTATTTGATTGTGATGTTGTTGATAGCTTGACAGTATACACATATCCTCCATGTCCCATATTTATTTAGCACTAATAGAACTGGCACGGTACAGAGACTCTCACTAATGTAGCCTTTAGACATGAGGTATTGAACTTGTGATTCTTTTCTCTAGCTTCTTCTGGGTTCATCCTATAAGCTGGCCTATATAGCAAGGCAGAGCTGGGTAAGCCTAGTGGTATCTCCTCGAGAAATACGTCCTCAAACTGCTTAAGAAGACTAGTCACCTCGGTTGTAAGCTCTAAGAATTTTAAACTTGAAAACATGCTTTCTTTGATGATCATAAGTAGCCAATGGTTTTTAGAATCCAAATATAACAACATTGGATGAAACAAAGAGGTTAGTCTTAATTACCTGGATGTCCTTACTCATTTTTTGACTTGCAAGTCATGTACTTCAGCCAAATTAAGTAGTGCAAGTCATTTTGGGTTATCTCCTCTGGGTTTACCATTGTGCTTAGAACTCTTCTTGCCATTAAGAGCTCCCCCACGTCCGGATACTCAAGCTCTTTGTCTTGATTTGTGATGATGTCCTCTTGTTGTTATTGAGAATCATATCCTCCATCAATTGTGATGATTATCACTCGTCTATTAGGGCACTCCCTTCCCATGTGTCCGCGTCCATAGAACTTAAAACAAGTAATATCTTGGGTCCTAGAGGCATTTGGGAACCTTCCTTGATCAGTTTTGCTGCTCTTGGGAGCATCCAGATCCGACTTCTTAAAGCGAGAATCGATTTCCACTGCTTTTCCTTTGTCATTAAGCCAAGAATTTCTTGGAACCAACGGTTGAGAAAGCTTGGACTGGCTGGTGGCTGCTACCTTACGCTTGATGTGTTGCTCTGCTTGCATTGCCAAATGCAGGAGCTTTTGGAGATCATGACAAGACTGCCTCTCCACATTTCTTCAATGAGGTCATTGAGGCCATTAAATACATGTGCCATGAGAGTTTCCTCTGAGTCCTCTATCTCTATCAGGGTCTTGTAACTCAAACTCCTTGTAGTATTCCTCAACTGACTTGTTTCCTTGTACCAGTTTTTGGAACTACTTTTGTAACTCACTCTAGTAGTAGGGTGGTACATATCGTTTCCGGAGAGTGTACTTCATATCTTCCCATGTAACAATCTGACCATATCTAAGTCATCTCCTCTCAGCCACATCACTATCCCACCATGACAGGACGTTGTCAGTGAGTTCTGCAGCAACAAAGCTCCCAATCATGATAAGCCTCCGAATTCATTTTTCCGCAAACGTTGGAGCTGTAAGCTTAGGGTCCACATTAGCTTGCCTATGCTCTTCATCTTGGTCTCAACCTCTATGACAAGGATCTCCTCGCGTCTAGAGGCACGTGGTATTGATTTCATGGCCCGTTATCATTGGCTTATGGTGCTTGTTGATTATGCAGCTTCCGAATGGGGTGTCTCCTTTGGGGATGTCGAATTCGATCCATTATATTACCAATGGTCTAGAGTTTTTTTTGGATGGTGATATGATCATGGAAAAGAACAAGGAAGATGATCCCATACAAGTGTCAAGCGGACCAATGACTAGGGAAATAACCAATCACTTACAAGAAGCACTCGTTCGACTCATTCATGACTTAAGGATGCAACATCTAAGGAAGCTATGTATCACATCACCTTGGTGACAATTAAACCAATAACAAGTAAAGAATACTAGAGGGATTAGAGATCACGTCTAGTACTCTTTTTCTTTATCTCAGTTTTTTCCCAATTTGTTTTACAAGAAAGGTTTTAGTTAGGCTGGGCTCGATTCTCTTCTCTTTTAATCAATCTAAGTTCTAAGCTAAGTCCATAAGGTGGCCCAAATAAGAAGTGACAAATTTTAGGTCCATCTAAACTCGAAGATACTCTCGCGAAAGCAAAGAAACAAGAGAAGTCCACATTCAAAGACTCCAAGAGATATTTGGCGAGATGCATCTTGTTTTTTATATTTATTTATTTTATTCAAATCAATAAGTATTTTATTTTAAGTTTTAGTTCATTGAATTGCCTAGATACATGTAAACTTTGGCCTCTCTAGAGTCTTTATAAACTCGGCCAAGGAGAAGAAATAATTATCCAACTTTTTAATCAAAATTTTTTTTTCCCTTTTGCTTTCACGCACACGCTTTTGTTCCCAAACCCTACAACTTGCAATGGCTCAACAACACCATAAACGTATGAGTGAAAATATAAGTTTTGATCCCATTGGAAATAGACAAATACAAGGACGAAGTCATATGTGATATTTTCCAATAGTTTGGGATGACTATGGAAATACAATCGACGAGTAACTCACGATGGCTTCACCAAAACACACTCGTCTGAGTTCAAGGGGAAGAAGATTACACTTAACCCAATGTCACCTCAAGAAGTCTACCTTGATCAAATACATCTTTAGAAAAGGAGTAAGCAGGCAAGTGAACCCCTAAACACTAATCATCACAAAAGAAGTGTTAGTTTGAGAGAAACCAAGTCAAAGGCCTATGAGAGCTTAGTTGTGAGGAAACAGTCCAACCTTTATGTAAGAGCAATTGAGATAAAAGAGTGATTTACGCAAAACAACCATATCTTATGTTTGTGTATAAGGAAGCTCTTATTAGTGTGTCTAACCTAGAGCCGGTACTACCAAGTGTGATCTCCTCTCTTTTGCAGGGCTTTAAAGATGTATTCCCAGAGCACAACTCGAGTGGACTGCCACCAATCCGTAGAATCGAAGACCAAATCGATTTCATACCTGGAGCTTCACTTGTTAGTCGGCCCGCTTATAGGACGAATCTTATGGAAACAAAGGAACTTCAGAAGCAAGTAAGTGATCTCATGGAGAAAGGATACATTCGTGAAAGTATGAGTCCATGCGTCATACCCATCTTGTTGGTCCAAAGAAAGATGGCTCATGGCGCATGTGTGTTGAATACCGAACTATCAACAACATCATGGTAAAGTATCGCCACCCTATCCCTAGGTTATATGATATGTTAGACGAGTTGCATGGGTATGGTGTGTTTTCTAAGATTGATTTAAAGAGTGGATATCAACTTTGGAAACTAAACATGGTCTATATGAGTGGTTAGTCATGCCATTTGGCTTAACCAATGCGCCTAATATGTTCATGCGTCTAATGAATAACGTTTTTAGCAGTCATAGGAAAAAATTTTGTAGTCTACTTTGATGACATCTTGATCTATAGTAAGAACTTGATTGATCACAAAGCACACCTGCATTGCGTATTATAAGTTCTTAACTATGAGAAATTATATGCTAACTTGAAGAAATGCATCTTTTGTAACCTTGTCTTTTTAGTTTCTGTTGTTAGTGCACTGGGCATACAAATGGATGAGGAGAATCTAAAGGCTATAAGGGAATGGCCAAATCTAAAGTCTGTTGGAGACGTCCAAAACTTCCATGGTCTAGCCGATTTCTATAGACGGTTTGTTAAGGATTTTAGCACTCTAGCCAAACCACTCACATAATCATCAAGAAAAATGATGGATTCAAGTGGGAAAAGGCACAAGAAGAAGCATTTTAGAGTTTAAAGGAGAAACTCACAAACTCTCCTTTTCTTTCTTTGCCTAACTTCTTGAAAACATTTGAGATTTAATGTGACGCTTCTGGAGTCGGTATTGGAGTTGTGCTCATGAAAGAGAAGAAACCAATAACCTACTTTAGTGAGAAGCTTGGCGGCACCACTTTGAATTACCCCACATATGACAAAGAGCTTTATGCTTTGGTTAGAGAACTGTAAACATGGCAACATTATCTATGGAAAAAGGAGTTCTTGATTCACGCTGATCATGAATCAATCAAGCATTTAAAGGGCCAACAGGAATTGAACAAGAGGCATGCTATGTGGGTTGAATTCATATAGACATTTCCTTATGTCATCCGCTACAAGCAATGTAAGGATAATATAGTTGCTGATGCACTATCTCCGAGGTACACCTTACTCTCAACTCTTGAAATTAAACTCTTAGGATTTGAGCAGATCAAAGGATATTATTAGAAGGATCAGGATTTCAGAGAGATTTATATTTCTTGTGAAAATTTTGCTAATGGAAAACAATATAGGCACGAGGGGTTTCTATTCTTTGAAAACCGCCTTTGTATACCTAATTGTTCTTTGCGAGACTTGTTCATTACGGGAATGCATGGAGGGGGTATCATGGGAGACTTCGGAGTCACCATAACATTGAGTATTCTTCAAGAACATTTCTTTTGGCAAAGCATGAGAAGGCATGTAGAGCAGGTCTGTGCGAGATGTGCTACGTGAAATGTGCTAAGGCTAAGGCTCAGCCGCAAGGTATGTATAATCCTTTGCCTATTCCCAAGGCACCTTGGAATGACGTTTCAAGGGATTTCGTGTTAAGACTGCCTGGAACTAGGAAGGGCCGTGATTAAATCTTTGTGGTTGTAGATAGATTTTCTAAGATGGCACACTTCATTCCTTGTGACAAAACTGATGACTCATCTTTGGTAGCCGGTTCTTCTCTAGAGAAGTTGTTAGGTTGCACATCATTCCTAGAATTATTGTGTCGGATAGGGATACCAAGTTTCTAAGTCAATTTTGAAAGACCTTGTGGTCCTAGCTAGACAGCAAGCTTTTGTTCTCTACTACTTGTCATCCTCAAACAGATGGTCAAACTGAAGTAGTAAATAGGACATTATCTACTCTTTTTCATGCCGTAATCAAGAAAAACATTACAACTTGGAGGATTAATTCGCTTACAATTATGCTACTCATTCTACTTCTAAGTTCTCACCTGTTCAGCTTGTGTATCTGATGTAAGCATCAAGGATACCACCGAGGAAAGCGAAGCAATAAAAACTCTTGAGGTTATAGGAGGGACTATGACTCGTCTCGCATCAGGAAACTTAGAAATAAATTTAGCTTAGATATGGAGACATTCCTTAATACCATAGAACCTTCTCTGGAATCCTACACATCAGCACTGAGTCATCGCATGACCGTGAAACCATACAACAAGGATCTGAACAAATCGCTCATACACATGACTAGGGAGGTAATATTCCTCATCAAAACACTTCTTTTAACGCTAATGCTCGAGAGACTTTTGCAGAAGCACGATCAGAATCACCGATAGCATGTACAACTCTAGCCGGAACCACTATTGACAGTCTTTAAGCTAAGAACACTTATAACCCGGATACCAACTTTGAGAAACACTTGGAAAAATATAGTTATAAGCTAATCTCCGAGAAAAAACATATCAACACCAAGCTGTATTGTAAGATGATAACTCCAATCGTCTCCACACGTACCAGGTAAGTATACTTCTTTTAATAAATTGGCTCTAATCATGGTAGGTATTCAGATTCCCTCAGAAACCACCATTGGAGAAGATTTTCATCAAATAAGACCTTTCGTTGCCCGAGATGGAATCAACGATAACAACTCCCACTGTCTCAGCGCGTACCGTGATACATCCGATATCACATGTAAGTACGTTTCCTCAGATGAACTTGTTCCAATGACTGCATGACTTTATATTCATTCGGAAACCATTACTGGAGAAGACTTTTACGAAGGAAAACATATATCACCCGAGCTGAATCAAGAGTTGGACGAGTAGAGCACTCCACATGCTAAGTGAAGGCAAGTCAAGAACTAGGCGAGACAAGAGCCTCAAGAGCAGATTCAACAGAACGTCAAACAAGCTGGAACGAGCTCAAGAGATAAAGCGCATGAACATGACACATTGATGCCACCATGGCCCCTCCTACGACAAACTAAGGTAAGTTCTATTTTTACTATAAAACTCCTTGCAGGTGGGACGACATCTCAGCTACTTCTAGTTGATTTAGAGTCTTAGAGTCCTATTGAGTCAGGATCAAAGCCTCCAACTTGTGGACAAGGTCTCGCTTGTGCGTACAACACAAGTTTCCATTTCTGTTTCCATTTTCTTTTATTTGTCATTTTATGTATTATGAGTAGAAAGTCCTAGAAGGCACCATCTGATAGAATGTTTAGTAAATTCACACTAAAACTTCATATTCATGTTTTGACCTAGCAATAAGATAACACAGTTCTTTCAAAACCCTTTTCTCCACCGAGAAAACCCTTGTCGCTCCTTGTTCCTTCATGTGGATTCCCCTTAGGACAAGAGTACTTGTTATATCAAAGATCTTCCCATACTCTTTGTGGTGCTATCGATCCATCCATCCATCATTCATCGAGTTAACAAAAGAGAGCAAAGGTAGTTTGTTCATTCCCCATCCGTGTCATCCAAGGCTCCCGCCAAGTCTTTACCCTACTTTCACCGAGTTCTTATTCGGCTCTCGTCGGAGTCTTACATCCTTTGGTATCAGAGCTTAAGTGCTCCAAATATAAGGTTATCTCAATCCTTTACTTTCGTTTCGTTCTTTTCTTTTGTTGTTTTCATCCCTTTAAGAAAAACCCAAATAAAAATTTTGTTTACTCTTTATTGTCTGTTTAGTATTTCAATTTTATAAAATCCAAAACAGTTCATCAATTTTTTTTCTCTTTTGTTTTAGCTTCTCCAACCCCATAAAAACCCATTAAAATTGTCGCTTTTGTATAAAAATTCATTTGACATTTTATTCATCACAACTTGAACCACCGAATTTGTTATTCTTCTTCTTTTTGTGTTTTACTTGAAGGAGCCTTGATTTCTTGCTTGAATTCTCTTACAAGGTACCATCCCCATGGCTGAAAACTTCAATCCATAAGTTGTTATAGCTGAAGTCTTAGCTGCTATCCAGAAACTTCAAACCATTGTAAACCAGATGAATATGCTAGAACAACGTCCGAGAAGAGATCCTATTCGGTACATGCCTAATGAACCAGCTCTGGAGAATCAAAATCAAACGCCTCAATATGCGAGAATAGATCCTAAGCATAGGGGAAGAGAGCTCTTGAATAGCCATGACAAGCTAACATCGATCCTAAGCTTACAGCCCCAACTTTTGCTGAAAAGGTCAACCCAAAAGCTTACCTTGATTGGGAGTGGCGTATTGAAGACATCTTTGAACTATATTGTTACTTGGCTGATAGGAGGAGACTTAGGTATGGGTAGATTACTGCTTGAGAAGATATGAAGTATACTCTCTAAAAATGATATGTACCATCTAATTAACAGAGGGAGTTAAAAAATAAATTCAAGAAATTGGTGCAAGGAAATAAGTCAGTTGAGGAGTATTTTGAAATTGAAGGATCCGAAAATCGCCTAGAGACCGAGGAATCCGAAGAGAATCTTATTGCGCAATTCTTTGACGGCCTCAATGACTGTATTGGGAGAAAGTATAAAGGCAGCCTAATCATGACCTCCAAGAACTTTTGTATTGGCAATGCAAGCAAAACAACACATCAACCGTAAGATGGCAGTCATTAGTCGTTCCAAGTTGTGGGTTCCAAGTAATGTTCGATCAATGACTAAGGAAAATCGATGGAAATTGACTCCCATTTTAAGAAATTGGCTCCAGATGCTTACAAGGGCACCAGACAAGAAAAAAAGGAAGTTCCCAAATACCACTCGGGGCAGAGACATTACCCGTTTTAAGTGTCAAGGTTGAGGCCACATGGAGAGATAACATCCTCCAGACGGGGGCTACGAGTCTCAAGAGGAACAAGAAGACAACATCACGGATCATGAGGAAGACATTGAGTAGCCAGACATGGGAGAACTCTTAGTCATAAGGAGAGTTTTAAGAACCATGATCAACTCGGAGGAGACAGCTGAACGAGAAAATATTTTTCATACCCGGTGTACCGTGAACAACAAGGTTTGTATTCTCATCATCGATGGAGGCTAATACACTAACGTAGCAAGCGAGGTTATGGTTGACAAGTTACGACTCCCAAAGACGAAGAATCCTAGACCCTACAAGCTTCATTAGTTGAATGAAAATGTGGAGTTAAGGATTGTGGAGCAAGTAACCGTACGCTTTAACGTGGGAAGGTATCATGATAAAGTTCTTTGTGATGTGGTGTCGATGCAAGATAGACATCTTTTAGGAAGACCGTGGTAGTTCGATCGAGAAGTCATCCATGATGGACGCACCAACCAATATGTATTCACACATGACAAGCATAAATATACTCTAGTACCACTTACTCCCGTTGAAATACATCAGCTACAAGTCAAAATGAACAAGGACGCTCAGGTAACTAAAAAAGTGTCTTTGTTTCATCAAATGTTGTTGCTAAGTGTTTCGAAAGAAAATACCCGATGCTACTTATGATCTTCAAGGAAAGTATGTTTT
Source organism: Cardamine chenopodiifolia (assembly GCA_963922655.1). Taxonomy (NCBI): domain Eukaryota; kingdom Viridiplantae; phylum Streptophyta; class Magnoliopsida; order Brassicales; family Brassicaceae; genus Cardamine; species Cardamine chenopodiifolia. The sequence continues at coordinate 7,275,493 of OZ000479.1, forward strand.
CAAGTTTAAAGTGCTTAGAAGTTCCAGCCGAGGTGATCATTCTTCTTAAGCGTTTTGAAGACGTCATTGGCGAGGAAATACCACCAGGTTCCCCCCCCCCCTCCATAATGGGCATTGAGCATCAGATTAACCTAGTTCTTGTATCCACATTACCAAATTGTCCAGCCTATAAGATAAACCCAGAAAAAGCTAGAGAATTAGAAAGCCAAAATCAAGACCTTATGTCTAAGGGATACATCCGATAGAGTCTTAGTCCGAGAGAGTTTTATAGCACTTGTTTATTGGATCACTTGAAACACCTTGAGCAATAACTAGAGACTCTTCGTCAAGAAGGTCTTTATACCAATCTCAAGAAGTGCACGTTTTGCACTGATCAAATAGCTTTCCTAGGTTTTGTTGTTAGCTCTCAGGGTCTACAGGTTGATCAAGAGAAGATTAAAGCTATGGAGGAGTGGCCAACGCTGACTACCATCGGACATGTCCTGAATTTTCATGGATTAGCTACTTTTTACCAATGTTTTGTACAAGGCTTTAGTACCATAGCTACACCCTCGGTGCTGTAATCAAGAAGGACATTGCCCTTACATGGGGAGCTATGCAAGAAGAAGCTTTTAGGAAGCTTAAGGAGAGCCTCACTAAAGCCCTGATCTTGGCACTACCAAATTTGGACAAAACATTTGAAGTGGAGTGTGATGCGCATTGGAGCTGTCTTGACACAAGACATGAAACCCGTTACATACTTTAGTGATAAATTAAGTGGAGCTACGCTTAACTAACCAACATTTGACAAGGAACTATATGCGTTGGTGAGATCCTTAGAGGTTTGGTAACATTAATTTCTGGCCAAGGACTTTGTAATTCTATACGGACCATGAGACATTAAAGCATTTACCAGGGCAGAGAACGCTCAAGAGAATCCATGCTAGGTGGTTAGAGTTTGTGGAAATCTATCCCTATGTCAAGTACAAAAAAAATAAAGACAATGTAGTCGCTGATGCCTTATCAAGTTGTCATGCCCTTATCACTATTATGGATGCAAAGGTTCTAGGGTTTGAACACATTAAGAGCACCTACTGGGAAGATCCAAACTTTGGAGCTATCTACAGAGAGTGCGACAAGGAGGCGTTTGGTCCTTACTATAAACATAAGGAGTACTTGTTCCTAGATCAATGAGGGAATTTATCACTCAAGAAGCTCATGGAGAAGGGCTGATGGGAAATTTTGAGGTAGATAATGCGTTAGCTGTGGTGGTCGAGCATTTATTTTGGCCCCATATGAAGAGGGTGTAGAACGGTTATGCTTCAAGTGCATTACTTGTCTCATGGCCAAGTGAAGAACGCATCCTCACGGTTTTTGATATGCCATTAACTACTCCTAACCCTCCATGGGAGGATGTTTCTATGAATTTTGTTTTAGACCTACCAACGATCCAAAACAAAGACTCCATATTTGTTATTTTGGACCGGTTTTAAAAAAATGGCGCATTTTATACCGTGCAACAGCACAAACGATGCAACACAAACGGCTTACTTGTTCATTAAGGAAGTGGTGCACCTACATGGAGTGCCTCACATCATTATGTCAGATATAGACACCTAATTCATGAGCCATTTCTGGAAGACTTTGTGGAGGAAGCTCTAAACCAAGCTCTTGTTCTCCACCACTTGCCACCCCCAAACTGATGACCAAACTGAGAATGTAAACCGTACTCTATCAACTTTTGTTAGAGCTACAATCGGTAAGAATTTGAGAAATTGTCTTCATTGTTTAGCTTTCATTGATTTTGCTTATAATTGTGCTACTCATTCGGCTCTAAGTTTTGCCCCTTTGATGTTGTTTATGGAGTCAAGCCGCTGACCCCTTTAGCGCTATCACCATTACAAAAGGGATCACACCATTATCAAGATGGAAACCGTAAGGCTGAGCTTGTGAAGACATTGCATCATACGGTCAAGGCTAACTTGGAGAAGAAAACCGAGCAATACAAGAGACAAGTAGAAAAAAAATGCAAGGAAGTGATCTTCAAACTAGGCGAATGGGTTTGCCTACCCCTAAGGCCTGAGAGGTTTCCAGAAAAGAGGAAACCAAGCTTGAACTGCTATTGAGAGTCTTCAAGTTGAGGAAGAAGACCTTATGTCGCTTAAGTTGGAGTCGACGATGACAACTCCCACCGTCTCAACACGTACCGCGATACATCTGATAACACAGGTAGGTATTTTTCCTTGGATGATCTTGTTCCAATGACTGCAGGACTTCTTATTTATTTAGAAACCACTACTGGAGAAGACCTTTACCACGGAAAAACATACGTCGCCCGAGCTGGATTGAGAGATGAGCGAGTAAAGCACTCTGCGCAGCACGTGTTTCGAGTCAAGAACTAGGCAAATACGAGAGAAAGAAGCATCAAGAGAAGGTTCACCAGAACATCAAACAAGTTGGAACAAGCTCAAGAGATAAAGGGCATAACATGACATGTCGATGCCACCATGGCCCCTCCTACATCTAACTAAGGTAATTTCTAATTTTATTATAAAACTCCGTGAATGTGGTGATGACAACTCAACTACTTCTAGTTAACGTAGAGTCTTAGAGTCCTAGTGAGTCGAGATCAAAGCCTCTAACTTGTGGAGAAGGTCTCGCTTGTTCGCACCACACAACTTTCCATTTCTGTTTTCCATTTTCTTTTATTTGTCATTTTATATATTACGAGTAGAACGCACCAGCTGATGGACTATTTAATAAACAACCACTGCAGGTTTGTATTCACGTTTTTACATAGCAATAAAATAACACAGTTCTTTCACAACCCATCTCGCTGCCGAGAAAACCCTAATTGCTCTTTGTTCATTCGTGTGAATACCCTTTTGACAAGAGTACTTGATATAGAAAAGAGCTTTTCATACTCTTTGTGGTGATATCGATCCATCCATCCATCATTCATCGAGTCAACAAAAGATAGTGAAGGCCAGTTTGTTGATTCCCCATCCGTGTCATCCAAGGCTCCCACCTAGTCTTTTCTTGCATCTCACCAAGTTCTTATCCGGTTCTCGTCCAAGTCTTATATCAGTATGGTTTCAATCCTTTGTCACCGTTATACTTGATCCCTTTGCCTTTAGGTGAAGCTGCTAGTTTAGATGGTCAACAAAAGGGCTAGCTTGTAAAACAGATGTAAGACAACAAGGATGAACATTGAAGCAAGGACTTTGAATATCCAAAAACGGTTAACAAAGGAAGAAGTGCGCTCATTCTTGAACCCGGAGACTTCGTGTGAATTCACCTAAGGAAAGAAGAGGTTTCCAAATGAAAGGAAGTCCAATCTATTGCCCAGAAGCGATGGACAATTCAATGTTTTGGAGCTTGTCAACAACAACACTTAAAAATCGAACTTCCAAGTAAGTATAATGTGAGCCCTACTATCAACGTTGCTGACATGATTCTTTTTGTTGTAGGCAAGCCTGATCTGAGATCAAATCTTTTTCAAGAACAGGGAGATACTATGATCATGGAAAACGAAAAGGAAGATGATCGAATACAAATGTCAAGCGAACAACTGACTAAGGCAAGAACCAAGCGCTTACAAAAAGCACTCATTGGAATCATTTAAGAAGCTGAGGATTCAACGTCTAAGGAAGCTATGCATCACATCACCTTGATGACACTTCAAGCAACGACTAGTAAAGAATACTAGAGGTATTAGAGATCACGTCTAGTACTCTTTTTACTTTTCTCGGTTTTATCCTAATTGGTTTTACGAGAAAGGTTTTTATTAGGCTGGGCTGGATTCTGTTCTCTTTTAATCCATCTAAGTTCTAAGCTAAGTCCATAAGGTGGCCCAAATAAGAAGTGACAAATTTTAGGCCCATCAAAACTCGAAGATACTCTCGCAAAAGCAAAGAAACAAGAGAAGTCCACATTCAAAGACTCCAAGAGATATTTGGCGAGATGCATCTTGTCTTTTATATTTATTTATTTTATTCAAATCAATAAGTATTTTATTTTAATTTTTAGTTCATTGAATCGCCTAGATACATGTAAACTTTGGCCTCTCTAGAGTCTTTATAAACTCGGCCAAGGAGAAGAAATAATTATCGAACTATTAATTAAACAACTTTTTCTCTTTTTCTTTCACGCAAACTCTTTTGTTACTTAGGGAACCTTTCGTTCATCTTGTTGTGTCATATCTAAGGAGCCATCAAGGTTTATCAAGTGTATCCCATAACACTTCTCTGGCCATTCTACCGATCAAGCTGTCGAGGAGACAAGTCGCAAGTATTGGTTCTAGGTTTTGCATACCTAGCGGTGGTGTTTACTCTATCTTCTTCGACAAGCTCTCCACCGCCTAGTTTTTTGTAAGGCTTTTAGAAGGAAGTATCGCGACCTAGGTTTAATATAATCAGAAATCTTTCTTCGCCAATCCCATTGAAGTCAAGGATTATCCAACCCGTCTCGTTGAGTGCTATCCTTGGGGAATTCAACATCTGATGGCTGCCAAGAATTCAGCTATAGCTTGATTAGTATTCTCAGCCATATTGTTATGAAAACACGAGTAAAAAAGTCAAGTATCAAATTCTAAAAAAAAAAAAATTTAGGCGAAAAATTTAAACGCAAACGAAACAAATAAATGGAAAATGCGATAAAACTAATGATTTTTTTAGGGTTTTCTTCTTTTTTATTTATCAGATGCACGACTAAAAAATAACTAGCAGTAGCCAAAACAATCGACTTTCCTTTTAGGTTTTTTAATGGATTTATGATGTGTTGACATAAACGAAAAAAATAGCAGCAGTACAGAATGAAACGATGAACGAAATAAACGAAGTAAAAGGATAGAAACAAACTAGTAGGATTGTTGTAAGGCTTTGATACCGGATGCATAAGGTTCAAGGAGAGACTTGTGAAGCCGAGATGGTGAAACAGAAAACATGCATTCACTCTTTTTTTATTTGGTGAATGAAGGAAAGCTGGATCGATAGCACTATAAAGAGTATGAACGACTCTTTGATAGAGCAAAACACTCTTTTTATAAGGGGAATCCATGCGAAGAAATAGAGCACAAGGTTTTTTCTCGCAGCGGCGTGAGAGAGAAGGGTTTGAAGAAATACTGCTATATATTGATTAGGTTAAAACAAGAATACAAACCTGCATGCAGACTTTATTAAATAGTCTGTCAGCTGATGCGTTCAAGGGCCGAGATTTCATCTGTAAAATAACGCAAAAATACATAAAAATGATAAAACAAAAGAATTGGAAAACGAAAAAGAAAACTTAGGTTTTGCGCACAAGTGAGACAAAGACTCTAAATCAACTAGAAGTAGCTGAGTTTGTTAGAATATACGAAATATGTAGTAGAATAGATGGAGAATCGTGTGGAGAATTAGAGTATGCAGAATATGCAAATCGAAGAGAGACTTTGAGAGAAAATAGAGAGAGAGAGAGAGAGAGAGAGAGAATTCGTAAATAAGATAGAGAATGGAACTCCAAAGGGCTAGTTTATTCATGTCTTCTTACAAATTTTATATAAAGAAATACAAGGGAAGTAAAGATAAACACTAAAAGACGACCAACAAGAGTGGCTCCCTTGAATGTGACATGTCCAAAATGTTCTTCCCTAGAATTCAAATCTTAACTAGATATGTGACTTATTCTCCTTCGCTTCCAATGGATTAGTTGGATTGTAAGTACATCCTTGAGTTTTTTTAGTTCTCTTCCTTTGTACAAAGGATTTAAATTCATAAAGGTTCTCTAATTATAGATTCATCAAGATTCTCTTCCCTTTTGACATAAAATTAGATTCATCAAGGCCTCAAATACTCATAATTCACTTCTTCTTCTTCTTTTTCCAAAGAAATTTGAATTCATCAAGGCGTTAAGTGCTTGTACCCATAAGAGTAAAGCAGACCAATGTTCTCTTCCCTTTTTTAAAACCGGATGCAGCAGGACCTTAACTGCTTTAATCCACCACCATGGTTCAATGTTTTAAAATAACCAAAAACCGCAAAAATAAAACAAAACTACAATGGACTTAAGCGTTTCTTCATTTCACAAGAAAGAAAAAGAAGCCTAAGATTTAAAACAAAAACGTGCATTTTGAGCTCAATAGAAAACTTGAATAACCATGGTTTTATGTGCTTAAAATCACAGGAGTCAAGCAGACCTAGGTTATCCTTTTGTGAAAAATATCTCACAAGAATCAGCCCATGATAACATGTGGTCTTTAAAAATAAAGAAATGATAAAATAACTATGGTCTTGAGTGCTTAAATCCACAAGGATCAAGCAAGCAGACCTATGCTACCTTCTTTTGAAAAACAAACAATCGCAAGAACCAATGGTACTTAGAATTCTATACATTCCATAAGGATGAAAGACAAGCCAAGATGACATGTGATTCTTATCCAAAGAGAACCTAGCTAACCATAGTTTGAAGTGTATTCTCATTCCAAAGGAATGGTACAAACGAGCCAGTGGTTAAAGCTTTTGCTCCAGTGGATAAAGAAAAACGTTTTGAGAAAAACAAAAAAAAAACAGAAAAGACTATTCAAGTGGGACTAAGCTAACCATGGCTTGAAGTGTATTCTCATTCCCAAAGGAAAGGCAAAAAAGACCAGTGGTTAAAGGTTTTTCTCCAATGGATAAAGGGAAAACGTTTTGTAAAACAAAAGCAAAGAAAAAATGACCTAGAGGTGAGAATAAGGCTTAAAAGGAGGAGAGAAGAGAATAAGAAGCAAATCAAACTGTGGATGTAAGTGTATTCCATTCCGCAAGGGAAGGCACTAAAGGGATCCATGGATAAAAGCTTAAAGCAACCACTGTTTCTTTTTCTCCCTTGTGGTTCTTCACCACATCCACCAGTTTTTTCTCTTCATGGTCACTTGTTCAACCATAGCTATTAATTTCCATGGAGGAACACATAAGTAACATGAATAATAGCATTGCCCAATGGCCAAACCGATTTTTACAAAAGATTTTGTAAACGATTTGAAGAAAGAAAAAAAAGAGACTAGAGAATCTTATGCTCTGATACCATCTTACAATATGCGAAATCTGTAGTTAAAAAACATGGAGAATTGTGTGGAGAATGAGAGTATGGAGAATATGAAAATGGAAAAGGGAATTTGAGAGAGAACAAAGAAAGAGAATTCGTAAATAAGAGAGAGAATGGAACCCAGAAAGAAAGTTTTATTCATTTTTTCTTACATGGGTTATATAAACAAATACAAAGGATGTAAAGACAAACACTAAAAGACAAACAACAAGAGAGGCTCCCTTCAAAGTGAAATTTCCTATATATACTTTCATAGAATTCAAATCTTAAGTAGACATGTGACTTCTTAATTAGCTTTCCATGCGTATTAGGTCTTCTAGAAGTTTTATGTGAGATTGCCCCTAGGTTTGCACGCCTTTATCAATTTGCGGCCAATCTTTTGAATGGTTCCTTCTCTTGAATGCATCATTCTTCTTCCCTTACGGACTTTGGCTCCTAAATTTTTTTGGATGCCGAGCTTAAGTAACCCCCTTTGTTCTTCATGTGGCCCTAGTTTTGCATGGCTTTATTCGGGACGTGGTTCACTTTAAGTAGAAGTGTTCGACCTTATCTTCTAGACTTCGGCCTTGTCTTCTAGACTTCGGTCTTGACTATTCACATCGTCTTCCTCTCTAATAATTTCTTCTTACCACTCCTCTTGGAACAGGACCTCGGCCTTGTACAGTCATGTATAGCCTTGTACGGCCTTGAACGAACCATACAGCCATACAGCTTTGTACGGTCTTATGCGGCCTTGTACGAACATGTACAGACATGTAATGACAAGGAAAAGTAGATAGGCTTGATCAATAGTTTTGACTTAGTTCACTCAGATGTTTGGACATCACCATGCATTTATAGAGATAACAACTAAGTATTTTGTGACTTTCATAGATGAAAAATAAAAATATACTTGGATTACATTGCTCCTATCAAAAGATTGTGTGCTTTCTTAACTTCCAAAACTATGTCACTAATCAATTTAATGCTAAAATTAAGGTTTTGAGGATGGAAAATGGAGGAGAATACACAAGCAATAGAATCAAAGAACATATAGCTAAACACAACATAATGCAGTACAAGTTGCCCTTACACACCACAACAAAATAGAGTGGCATAAAAGAAAAATTTACACCTCATGGAGGCTGTAAGAAGGTTTTGGGGTGATGCGGTTATCGATGCATGCTACCTCATTAACCGGATTCCACCAAAAGTCGTAAAAGACTTGTCACCTTTTGTGGTACTTAGAAAAACTAAACCAGCAATTGATCACTTATGAGTATTTGGGTGGGTTTTTTTGTCTTAGTATAATGTGAACAAAGGAACAAATTCGAGGCCAAGATCTCTAAGTGCATGTTCCTCGCCTATTAGAGGCCAAGATCTACAAGTGATATGAACCTTCTAACAACCACACCTTTGTGTCCCGTGATGTGAAGTTCATTGAGAACAAAGCTATCATGATAAGAAGGATTGGAAAGCTTGAAAGAGTTATCTCAGTCCACATTCAACCAAGCAACAAGCTTGATATTTCTACTAGACCACCTCGGAAACCATACACCTAAAGCACAAGAGGATGCAGAAATGACAACAAGGTTAGATGAGAGGACAAGCACACCGCCTTTATGTGATCAATATCAAGGTGTTGAATCACCTCAAGTACAAGAACAAGGTTGTACTTGAGGTGATTCATGCAAGGCTGAAGAGATACACTTCTCTTTCGGATAGAATGGACATCTAGGATTGTCTTTATGAAATGGAGGGCCTAGATCGATCAAGATAGACGCGTCTCCAAAGGAAAAGGAAATAGGTGTGCCGAAAAAGGAAAGTTGACCTTTCTTTGCTTCCTTGCGCAAAATAAAAGTGATGTTGTTTTGGAAATTCATAATCAGCTTTTAGTCTTCATAAGACTGAAATAAAATAGCATGAAGTCATGCCCCATTGGTTATGTGGTCAACTTAAATAGGACAGTCTGTTGGTGACAAAATTGGACCTCGTGTACCATCTCTCAAATTAGCTAGAACATGACTTGTTTTTCCTCGATCAAAAGTTGCCTTATATGGGTTTTTCTTATAAAAAGTTTTTCTTGGACTCAATGCACGAGTAGAAATTTATTTAGGCACCTTTTTTTTTATTCTTCGCTCCGAGTAAGAATTCTTAATAATCTTCAAAATGAACTCGGTCCTTATAGGTTTTGCTTCGATCAAAGTCTTCAAAATATATGATTTCAAATTGATTCTTCAGTACGGCGTTGTTTGCATGAGTTTATTGAGCGGTGGTCAAAGTTTCTCCTTGATTATTGTCTCCAGAACTGTCTCCAGCTTGATTTGCTCGGTCTTTCATGATTCCATTTTGATAGATAAGATTCTGAGGATTGATTTTCTGGGAAATAAGCAACCATATGTCTTGTGTACAATAAGAAATCCATTGAGGCATGATTTCTCCAAGTTGCTCGGTGATGATGCTCAGTCTAGACAGCTTTAACTCTGGATTGGTCATGATGCTTGCATCACACCAGATCCCCGAAAGCTATGAGTATGAGAAGGAAAGAAAATAATGGATAGATGTAGTTGGAGATGAAGTTGGTCCAATGAATCACAATCATACTTGTGACGAAGTGAATCTTCTTCCCGGAAAAAAGGTAGTTAGCTCCAAATGGTTGTTCACCATTAAGTATTTAAGCAATGAGGACATTAAATGGTACAAGCATTGCTTGGTGGCATGCAGCTTTACTCAACCATATGGATATGACTACACATTTAACTTTGCTCTTGTGTCCAAACTCCACATGGTAAGAGTAGTACTCTCTTTGGGTACCAATATTTCTTGGGAGTTGTGGATGATGGACGTAAATAATGCATTCCTTGAAGGTGAGCTTGAGGAAGACGTCTACATGACTTGACAACCCGGCCTTGAAGATACTATTGCTCCCGGAAAAGTATTGAGACTGCCTTGAATAGGTTGTTTCTTCGAGCCTTCCGTTTTCCCTTTAGTCTTCGATGACCGGGGAAGATAAACCCGCGTCAAAGAGCCTTCCTTAGCTTCACATTGCCTGCCTTTGGGACTAATTTTAGAAGTTAACTCCATCTCATTTCCATGGCCAAAAAGAACAGATTGGATGGAAACTCCCGCAGATTTACAATCAGTTTCTTGAACCAAACTGTTGGCAACAGTACCTGCATTCACCAGAGCAGGCGCAGTAGCAGCGTCATTGACACTCGCAGAAGTTGATGGAGTGACAGTGGTGCCGGACGAAATCATAGACGTCATTCCCGCATTGCGACATTGGCGATTCACGAGGACAGGTTCCAGAATTGAAGCTGGAGCAGAGTTAGCCACACCTGAAGGAGGTAGCGTGATCGCCACTATATCTGAGTCCAAATGTTGCAGGGGCGATGCAGACGAAGATTGTGGCTGCATAAAATTCAGCACAAAAGGCTTAGCAGATGCAGAAGCTGACGTTGTAGACACAGACGGATGTGCAGGGTGCGTCATCGTAGCTGGCAGCAGAGCAAACATAGAGTCAGCTGAGGCTGAAACTCCACTTGGTCGAGACTGTAAATTCGAAGGAACATGGCACATGGAGTTTTCCTTTTCCGACGCATCCTGACACTGAACTTGGCTTAAGACCGACACCGAAACAGACTTAGTAGAAGCTGACTGAGGTGCAGAGTGAGTCGACATAGCTGTCAACGAAGCTGGCTGGGAGCGAGGTGTTGATCCACTTGGTCGAGTCTGTAGGTCCGAAGTAACAGGGTATCGCATTTTTCCAGCTGAGATAAAGTGGGAGACAGAGTGGATGGAGTGAGGGACTCCGGAGCAGGAACGGTTTGCGACGCTATCTCTCCGGAGCTGGGATCAAGATCTAAAGGTCGCAAAGCCTCAAATCACGTCTCTGAACTGAACTTTGCTTTCCCTGTTTCATGGTTCTGTTTACGAGAATGCTTCTTCGAACGAGATGGCGATATGCGGGTCCAGTCCAACACAGAAGCCTTAGCAGGCGCAGAAACAGACTTAGTAGCTGACTGAGGTGCATAGTATGTCGACGTAGCTGATAGCGAAGCTGGCTGGGAGCGAGGTGTTGATCCATTTGGTCTAGTCTGTAGATCCAAAGTAACAGGGCATTGTGATTTTTCTGGCTGAGTTAAAATGGGAGACAAAGGGGATGGAGTGAACAACTCCAGTGCAGGAACGGTTTGCGACGCTGTCTCTCCCGAAATGGGATCAAAATCTAAATGTCGCAAAGCCTCAAAGTCTTGCAAGCATTTTCATCACATAAACCATATACAAAGTGTACAATGGTTCTCTCTTGCGGTTCTTGAACGTCACAACGCAATTATAAAAGTTAAAACTCCCTCAGTACTCATAAACAGTTCTGTTGAATCTCATCAATATCGTGACTTTTCATAACCTTTCTAATGGATCATTCAGCCTGAAAATGCCCAAATCCTTAGGCACTAAAAGCATGACTTCTTCATATTCACGTCCATATGTGTTGTTGAAGGCCTAAAAAAAATTCATTAGTAGAGGAGAAAGATAAGCAAAAGAATAATTTGTAGAGGAGAAAGATAGGAAGTCGAGAAGATTAATTGTAAAAGAAAACAATATTTCTAATATGAATGGCATTACACATAATTTTTTTCTTTTTGCCGAGGGATTACAAGTCACCGAAACAGTGCATCATCCTAATTCTCTAATTTTAAATAGTAATTTTCCCTCTTTTACAATTAGATTATTACCACACGCGAGATTTTAGAGTTAAAATATTATAAAATCACTAAATTATTTATCAACGTTAATATAAATCTTAAATGAAAATAGTATCTTTTTTTATTATTAATATTGCTATAGTCAGTCTTATACTTCATACAAGTATATTTCATACAAGTATTTTTCATTATATTTCATTTATAATTAAAATTAATCATTTCAACTTTTTTTTTTATGTCAAATGAACTTTTATTTCTTTCTATTTTCAATGTTTTATGATATTTTTTTCCTAGGTATTTAAATGATACATATATGATAGTTTTGTTTTATTTATTTATAGTAATAGAAATTATATACATATATATATATATATTCTATTTTCTATCTTAGTTATAATTTATTTTATATCAAGTCATCAAAATTTTGTATATATATTTATTTATCTTTTTCATTCAATTTTAATATATATGGATAAAATAATATAATAATATTAAATATATTATAATTTTGATTACTATACATAAATATTCTCTATAACTAATGTTTTCTTAAAGAGCATGTATCATTTATCTAAAGAGAGAACTCTCTCATTGTATATATTAGATGAGCACCCGCGCTAAACGTGTGTTTAATATCAAATTTTTTTTTTATCACAAGAAGTCTAAGAATTAACCATTCCATCATTTGTAAGGTCAGGGTAAGTTTAGACACTACAAGAAAACTATTGCAATTTCGACGGACATTCCGATAGATTCTAATGACGTTGTATATATGAATGGATCCATCGGAAATCCGTCAGAAATCGCTGATGGAATAATGTTTGTCGGAAACTTCTAATCGATTTTTTGACACTCTATCGGCAATTCCGTCGGAAATCCGTTGGAATATATGAATGTTAATATAACTGTTGTATATAGCCATTGAGAATTCAAAGATTCTGACATATTCCAATGGATTCCATTGACTAATGGGCTTATATATTTTTCACATTCTTATATTCATTCAAAACACAATATCTTCCTTAAATAAAAAAATGAAAAGAGATGTCATCTTCTAATAATTTTTTATCATGGATGGATAAACCAATTATTGATTCGGAATCAAACATATTGAAAGACGAGTATGCTCGAAGTATATGCGAGTTCATGGAATTTGCTGTAAATGAACCGGGAGCAAAAAGTTGAAATGTCCATGTTCTATTTTTGTGAAACTCACATAATTGTAAGATAGAGATAGTTTGGAGGCATTTTTATTTCAATGGGTGTATGTCGGGTTAGAAGATTTGATATCTACACGGGAAAAAAAATTATGTTTATGGTAGTACAAGTGAACCATATGTTGCATATAGCTTAAAAGAATATAGAAAGGAAGTAGATTTTGTTGTAGGTATCATTGAGATTATGAATGATGCGTTTAGAGAGAATATGTAGTCGATCGCTGTAAATAGAGATAGGATTGAAGAACCAAATTTAGAAGCACAAAGATTTTTTTTATATGTTAGATGCGGTGAAACATCCGCTACATAGCGGTTGTAGAGAAGGCTATTCGCCTTTATCATCTGCTAGTAGATTGATGAATATTAAGACGGATTACAATTTGGAAAAGGAATGCATTGATGCTATAGCCGATTTTGTGAAAGATATATTGTCCGAAGACAATCATTCACCAACATCATACTACGAGGTACATAAACTTGTATCTAGTCTTGGTTTACCGTATAAGATAATAGATGTGGGTATCGACAACTGTATGATATATTGGATAAAAGATAAAAACCGCAAAAAATATCGATTCTGTTGTAAACCCCGGTTTCAGGAGACTAGTGGCTGAGTTACAATTCCATATAAAGGGATTTGGTATTTCAAGTTAATGGAGAAGTTTAAGAGGTTATATTAATCTCAGCGCAAGGTAGTATTGGATCCATACTTGTATTCTGAGATAAAAAAATGAATTAGATCTTCAAATACTCTGCAGTCACCTTCCATGATAATATTGTGGAAACCACTACACCATAGAGATTTTTATGTATGTAGGAGAGCTAGTTGTGGGGATGTTTTGATATGAATTACTTGTAGCTAGTTGTGGAAGATGATATAGTATCTATGGGTACGTAAATGGATCAATTGAGCATCCATTACCTATACGGAATCGAAGACCTTTGAATAAGAGATCACGACCACTGATCAATGAGCGCCAACCGTGTGAAGATTTCCGTGAAATAGTGCCTCTCGTAAAGATGAACCCGAAAAATAGTGACTTACCAAAATTCTAGCAAGAAGACATTGAGGATCTTGTAAAATATGCCTAGCTTGTTTTGCAAGTAAGGAGTCATTACACTTTTCAATATCTCCATACACGAGACCTCCTTCATTTTTAAGCACACTCATTCTCTTCCAATTGACCCAAGCCATTCTTTTTTTTGTTTTCATTTGATCCCCACCAGAATTGATATAATGCTGAGTCAATCTCATGACATATAGTCTTTGGAAATTTAAAACAATTCATAGCGTATGTAGACATTGTTGTAGCTATGACTTTTAAAGAATCTCTTTTCCCCCTTCCTATAAGAACTTTTGATTCAAACTCTTCGTTCGATCCTTAACTTTCTTGACAAAATAATTAAATAACTCACGCTTCTTATGAGAAAATGCATCGGGGAGGCCCAAGTATTTACTGCATCCACTAAATCTTTGAATGTTGATTATTTGACGCACCTCTGTTTTTTTGGATTCATAGACTCGCGAGCCAAAAGTAATAGAAGATTTGTTGGCCTGAGAGTTTCCCGTACTGATATAACACATTAAGTAGTGTTATACTATTCTGGCGATTAGCTTGGCAGAAGAAAAACGAGTCATCCCCAAATAGAAGATGGCTAACACGAGGACCATCAACACTTATGGATAATCTAGTAATATTGCCTCGTTGTTCTTCACAGTTTAGTCTTTGAGTAAGCATTTCCACACAAAACAAAAACTGGTACGGTTAAAGAGGATCACCTTGACGTATGCCACGAGTTTGTTGTACATCACAGTAAGGTCTGCCATTGATAACAACTGAGTAAGAAATTGATCTTACAAAAGACATAGTCCATTTGACCCATTTTTCATTAAAACATAATCTTATCATTGTCTCTTCAAGAAAACTCTATTTGACTATGTCATATGATTTGGAGATATCTGTTTTTATGTCCATATAGGTCTTAGCCTGCCGTTTCCTTGTCTTCAAAGAGTGGAGGAGTTCATGCGCAATCAACACATTATCTGTTACATGTCTCTCTCATACAAACCCAGTTTGTTGGTTGGAGATAAGTGATGGCAGATTGGTCGATACTCACTCATTGTGCTTGGTTGATCAATCTTCGGGTTAAGAAAAATGTGAGTTTTATTGAGACCGGGAGGAATTATGTTAGTATTAAGAATTCCTTAATGTGGAGAATTATATTATTACCAATGGTGTAAATGAATTGATGAAAAAGGCGCCATGTAACCTGTCAGGGCCTGGCGCTCTATCTCCGCCAATGGCTTGGCACTCTATCTCCGCCAATGGCTTGGCGCTCTATTTCCGCCAATGGCTTGGATGGCTCTAAATATTTCAGAATTAGTAACATCGGTCGTAAGCACTTTATTCATCTCACTCGTCCCTGGTGCTTGAACTTCAACAAAAATATCACCTCACTCGTTATTATCAGCACTAGTGAGGAAAGTCTGAAAGTACTCGATAGCCAATATTGAAATATCCTGCTCACTTGTAAGCTCCACTCCATTATCATCCATGAATGATTTTATATGATTCCTAACCTTCCAATATTTGGAAAACCCAAGGAAAAATTTAGTGTTCTGATCATCTTCTTGTAGCCACTTATTCTGACTCTTAATTTTCCAAAAAACTTCTTGATAATATGCTTTATTAAGTTTTCGCTTAATGTTCCTGACTGATGATAGGTCACGATCAACTTGCAGAAATGCTAACTAAAGTCCACCCCTTAGTGTTTGGATCTTTGTTTCCGATTTTGTGACATTAATTTGTTTCCCTCGCAAAATGTTTTGGCGAATAGAATTTAATTTCGTTTGGAGGTCTCCTCAGTGAGATAACCTCTTCCATTCAGCCTCAACGACATCCTTAAATCCATCTCGTTCATACAGTTTTTTTATTATATTGAAACTAGCCTCTCTTGATACATGTTTCGAAAAGTATATTAACGATTACCGGTCTATGGTCAGATTGAATAGGTTCAAAAAAATCATAAAAGGATGCAGGATAATGTGATTATCACTCTGTGTTCAATAGTTTTTTGTCGAGAAAATAATGAATTAATTCTGTAGATCGTACAACATCACGTATCAAACTTCGATGTCCACTCCAAATAAACTTATTCCCCTTGTGACTAAGGTCAGTCATATCGCAAATAATCCAATGTAGTATTGAAATCTTTGAAAGAATCCTCATCTCGAAAATGCCCACCAAGTTTCTCACTATTGTTCCAAATATGATTAAAATCTCCGATCATGAGCCACGGTTCATTCCTAGTCGTTGTCATTCTTTGAAGTCTCTCCTATAATTCATTCCAAAATTGGGATTTGGATTATCTTAAACACAAATAAATAGAACGAAAATGATTTTTAATTGATAAAACATTCTACAAGTCTTGCATCATGGTATAATACATTAATGTCGAGAGTATTCTTCCAAAAGACAGCAAGACCACCACTAACGCCAGCAGGAGGAACAATAAAGTAGTCCAGAAAATATAAAGAAACAGATAATTCACACATAAATTTAAAAGGTTGGTTCGTCTCTATGAGAAATATTGCATAAAGAAGATAGCGCCAACATATCTATGTTAAACGATGAACCGCCGAACTTTTTCCAATGGGCTGGTAGTTCTAACTCGCTATTCTCATTCTGCGCTTGGTGGTAAAGGGCCTGCCTTTCCTCCGTTTGATGTTGGTGATGGTATCGGGCCCATCTCGCCACTAATTGAACAATTGGGTTGAACTGCCCTTAAACTCCATAATTGTGCGTCATTTGTGGGGCTAGGTTGATGGAGATCCTAATGGTCGGGTGATCTCATGAATGATATCATTGAGAACATGCTAAAGGGAGAGGGGAATTCGCTTTCACCTTGCTTTGAATTCAGTAGGGTTGGAAACAGACGTGTAGTTTTGGTAGAAATTATGGAGGTTGCCAGTAGAGAATTGTCAGCCATCGAGAAAGATCATAGTATTTTCTACACTACGGTCTACGAAGTGATGATGTATGGTAGAAACCGGTACAATTGAGCCAGAAGTATCGATCATATTATTAGGTGCCGCCTAGATGGATCGAGATGAGGACCCAAGTAAAAAGAGAGAAGATACTTTTATGTCATCTTGATCATGTTCCAGTTCTCGATGGCCTAAAGCAGCCTTTCCTCAAGCACATTACATTCCGCGATGTCATGCGGAAATGAATGAAAGTGGAAACACTAGTTGCAGAGTATCTCGAAATAAAATGACAACATTACATAGTCATCCCCGAAATTAAACCGGCACTCAAAGATTAGTGCTCTGACCAACTGTTATTGTAAACAGAACCTTCCAAATGTACCATTCTCACCAAGGGCTTTGTCACACTCTGGTTCAAAAACAAGATCAAGAGTTCTGGCGATAAAGTTAACCATGGGGACCGACAAAAATTGTAGAGGAATATCACGAACTTTAACCCATAAGTTAACAGAAGACAGTTCTTCATTTCAGATAGTTGGAGACAAGGATTTCATTGCCAGTATCCATTCGTTAAAGTTCCAAGGAATATGACGTAGAACCAGTTGCAGAGATTCATTAGAAGGGAATAAGAATTAAACCCTATCATGATCGATCAACCTTTCCGAGATTGTCGTATCCATTCCCCCAAGGCTGGATGGAGTAGCAAACTGAAATGAGAAGCCTGTGATGCTTGAGAAAGCAAGTCTCCAGGAACAGAGAACTATGTTTTGTTAAAATTCATGTTGGCAAGATTGTGGATATTGGTTTCGTGACAAAGACGAGACATGAATTATAACTGTGATATCAAGGCTGAAGATGCATAAAAATAGACCATAAATAACAAGTCCCAGAAAACTGAATTACAGTTTTGATTGGCGGTTATGATGGAAGTTGCTTCCACATTATATGCAATGGTTGGAGAAGAGATTGGTAACCATGGTGGTTTCCATATGGGAATAAGCGACCATGAAGGCCAAAACCAGTAGGACCATCAAGAAACAGAGCACCATACAACAATTCTACATCGACGAGGATAAGACAGGGTATAGGCACAAAGCCGAGTATGGAGAAGAAAAAGAGCCAAAGAAGAGAGAGGGCAGAGCATTTTCACTTTATCCTATAAGCATTTATGCTTTATAAGTTTTCATTATATCTTTAAATTTATTTTTTATAGGTTTTCTTTTTCCCATAATGGAATTTCGAAGAGTTCAGAAGATCACTAGTTGTGATTTAGGATGTTTGCGGTGAGTATTTAAATTGTTTTTCTTTACTTTTAAGTTAGTTCTTTCGTCTTAGTTTAATTTAACTTTCTATAATTTGTTAAAAATTTCACAGCAACAATTTTTGTTGGTACTGGGGATTTTCTGTCTTAGTTAGGCATGAGTTCAAGAAAAAAACCCGGAATCATATATTCGAGAAAGCTGAACGAGTGGAAGGCGAAGTAAAGGACTGAGCAATACCAATAGAGTTTATTGGGAACGCAAAACTATGGAAAGGATTGGTGGACTATTGGAATCAGGAGGAAACTACTAGAATCTCCAGGATAAAATCCAGCAACCGGATTAGCAACAGTAAGGGTAAAGAGATTAGCAACCGGATTAGGCGCAACGAGCAAAGATTTCTAGAAGAACAACTAATAAATTTGTTTCATTTCATGAATTTAATTTATATAATTCATTACCTATATTATTAATTGTTTGTTTGTGTGTCCCTCACATCTAGGTTGCTAGAGGATGCGCACACAAACCGGAAAACCAATGAGATTCAAGATTAGGTTGCTCAGAAAATCGTCGAGAACGTTAAAAGCTAGGAGAAGAGTCCATTTTATCCCAGCCGATCGCTGAAGGAATGACTCCACCGAAAATGCCTATGGAGATGTGGAACGACTTGTTCATACAAGTAAGTAACATTTATAATTCCTATTTACATATTTTGATAATTTACTTACATTGCTATGTTTAAGTTACTTACATTTAATTTGTTTCTCAGACAACTCCACATATCAAACGTCGTATTTTTTTGGATTCCCTAAGACTACCATACTTTGCTATCTGCTAGTTTTTCCTGCATTTATGGAGAAGCCGCCGAACTTAAACCCAAACTAGCTGCGAAGACCACCGAGATCGAGCGTTTGAAGAGAAACATTAAAATAATACACAACGAGAGAGCACATGATCAAGTGATGAGAGAGCATTGGATCAAACAAAAATTCGAGCTATGGAAGAATGGATGAGCGCTTTCGTGCAGTACCCTCCACTGTGTCCGTAGTTTTCATAATTTCAATATCAAATATTTTTATTTTAATTTTACTTTAGAATATGTTTTAGCAATTTTTCTATTTGAATAATTTTATTAAAACTTAAATTTATTCTCTTTAATTTAATTTAAATTTAATTTTTTATTTATACATTAATTTTATTTAAAATAATTAAATAAATAAAAAACAATTCGTCAGAAATAGATCCGTCGGAAATTCGTCGGAAATATGTCTGTCGGATATCAGTCGGAACAAGGCCATCAAAAATCCATGAACAGTGGTTCATCATAAATTAGTTGGTGAATGCTTCGGAACTGGTTTTGACGGATTTCTGACAAAAGACTATCCGTCGGATATCCCTCTAAACTCTCCGACAAATTTTCAATGGATTTTTGGTTTCCGACAACCTAGAACTGATGGCTATATTTGTCAGAATGCCTTCGAAACTGACCGCTTCCGATGGCAAACCGACTGATATGGCCGTTGGTTTCTCGATGCTTTTTTATAATGAGAGTGATGTCAAATTTGTTCTACACTTTAAATAATGGCTTTACGTCAAATGATATTGGCCAATTATAATGATCATACCGCAATAACGACTGGTGCATTTCTTGAGACAAAACAGTTAAACGTTTCTAGACAAATATACCATATATTCTATTACGGCCAATTATACTCTCTTACAATTCTCTATTTTCTTGCATTTTTTTAGCTTCTGCTCGTGAAGAGTAATCATATTTCTCGTTTGGTCATCCGATTTATGTTTATCGATTACTTAAAACTTTTTTGAGCCACCTTTAATGTTTTTCTGGATTATCTTGCTCACATGCTTGACAGCTTCGGTCCTTCAACAATGGTTCTTTTAACGTTATGTGTCACAGAACTCTTCTTCACATACTCCATCTACGTTTATCAAATCCTTCAGAGCTTCTATCTTTCTTGTTACGGTCGGTTCTTCTTTCATTGTATTCTAAGTTTTTCCATGTTCCACAATTTCTTGAAAATTCCATTTTTCTTATTCTTTGAATTTTCTACCTCGATTGTTTTAACTTTTTTATAAGTTAATCAGATAAAACCTTTTCATCACAGGAGTAAGAGAGTGTTTTGGTTTCGCCATCACGGTTTTCCATTCTAGAGGTAGAAGAAGAGGAGGTTAGTGGGGATGGGAAGTTGTCCAAGGGCTAGAGGAAAAGGACAAATGCAAGAACCTCCTCGGGAAAGTTGGTACGGGATGGAAAAGTAATACTCAAAGGATATACCTCCCTCGCTTTTCAAAAGGTGTTTCTAAACAGTCCGCTAAACTTTTTTTTTTTTTGAATAATATGTAAAATTATATTCAAAGAAAAAACCTTTTTACAACAAGTGTTTACCAAGTTTATATGGACATGAAGCAGAGAAGCTCAGAATGTATCAATATTGGTAGCCTCGTTAAAACCCATTCCCGGAAAACCCAGTTGGGACAAAACCGGGAATTAGGAAAAAGAGTACACACCATTTATGATAGAGCTGAAAAAAGTCATAAAATCAAATATAGCAGAATACAACAATAGGGGATACAACAAGAGAAAACAGAAATCCCGCAAGCCATAGAAACTGAGCTAGGCAACTCTACCTCCAAACCAGTCCTGCAGTATGCCCCTGAACCGGGCCGCCCTCTCCAAAGTGCAAAAACGATTGCGGACTATGCGGTCGATGTCTTTGATGACAGCAGCGTGACTCCGAGGCAGCTCTCCATGTCTGCGTCGATTACGCTCTTGCCACAAGGTATAGACCGTAGCTTGAAACGTGTATCGAAGTATAAACCTGTAATTTCCAGAAAATACCGAGGTAGAAAGCATAGTAATAATCTCAGAGAACCGATCGACATACCTCGTCTGAAGATGAGCAGCAATAAGGACAGCCCAAGCGTGCGAGGAGAACCTGTATTCAAAAAAGATATGATCTCGAGTTTCCAAAGCCCTGTGGCAGAGTACGCAACCTGCGGTTGCCCCTTGGGCCCAAGCTACCATCCTGTCCCCCGTTGATAATCTATTGTGAACCGCTAACCAAACAATAAAAGAGTATTTTGGGGTAGCTTAAGAGAACCAAACGCCTTTATATCAGTCAGTGATCGCATGAGCTGTCCGCAACTGGTTCCAGGTGTTTTTTGACGAGAAAGCTTGTTTGAACACCCCCGGAGCATGTCTCCACAAGGGGCGATCAGGCGCCAAACTCCCAATGAGTCGCCTTTTCCGAATCTCCTCCTCGATCATGGTCAAGAGAACTGACTGCCTACGCCTTGGTCGATGAGTCGCAAATACCTCGGCCAAGGTAGATGTAATGGGAATCCCCATATCTATGCAACCCCTGTCCCCCAAGAGGGCATGGAGCCGACCAAGGTGAGTCCACTCATCGAACCAAAAAGAGGTGTCCAGGCCATTCCGGACGTCCATCTTATGGAACCCCTTTGCTTGATCTCGGAATTTAATTAGCTTCCGCCAAATCCACGAGCCCCCGGAGAAATTGACGTTAACAGACCAGAAGGAGCCGGCACAGATTAGATTCTTTTGCACCCACTTAACCCAAAGGGAGGACCTGGCTGAGGTGATCCTCCAGATAAGCTTGAAACAGCTGACCTTATTTGCTTCCTCTATCGACCTAATACCCAAGCCTCCCTCCTTCTTAGGTCGACAAACGTCTTTCCAATCCAACTTGGCTTTCCTGGGGTTCAGATCCGGACCGGACAAGAGGAAAGCAGCGCTTATTCTCTCAATCTCCTTTATACAATCGCTAGGCAGACGAAAGGCAGAGATCCAAAAATTCGTTAGACTCGATATAACAGAGGTAAGGAGCTGAAGCCTACCTGCAAAAGAGAGGAAGCGATGTTTCCAAGAGCTGATCCTAGCCATGATCTTATCTATGAGCGGTTGAAAATCTGCCCTGGTCATCCTCTTCTTTAGAAGCGGTAGACCAAGGTATCTAACCGGGAGATTCCCCATTGTAAGCGGAAAGCGAGTGTGGCATGACTCTGAGACCCCCGCCAAGAAGAGTGGATTTCTCCAGACTAATCTTCAATCCCGAGAAATGCCCAAAATCCTCAAAAACCTCCAAGACCCCTGCAACTGACCGAGGGCTCCCATCCGAGAAGACTAGAATATCATCTGCAAAACAGAGGTGAGTTATAGATAGACTACGACAGCCTGGGTGAAAGCCAAACTTCCTTCATCCGCCGCTCTATTCAACATCATCGAAAGGGCATTCATGCAGATGACAAAAAGGTAAGGCGACAGAGAGCAGCCTGCCTCAATCCTCTGTTACTCTGAAAAAACCCAGCAAGCTCCCCATTTACCTGAACCGAGAAAGACGGTGAAGTGATACACAGTCTGATCCAGTTGATGAAGATATCCGGGAGCTGAATAGTAGTAAGCAGGTCGAGTAGAAAAGTCCATTGGACAGAGTCAAAAGCTTTAGAGATGTCAATCTTCAAAGCACAACGAGCTGCAATATGCTCGTTATGGTAGTCTTTGACTAATTCCGATGCTAAGAGAAGATTCTCCATGAGGTAGCAGTCCTTGATGAACCCAGATTGGTTGGGAGTAATAAACTCATCCAAAACTTTCTTGAGCCGATTTGCTAAGATCTTAGAAATCACCTTATAGAGAACGTTGCAACAAGAAATAAGTATGTAGTCTTTCATAGTCGCAGCATCTGACTTCTTTAGAATAAGGGCTAAGATTGACTCCCTTAGGGAGAAAGCCATAGGCAAAAAAAGATTGAATTGCCACGACAAAGTCCTTGCCAACCAAAGGCCACATCTCCTTGATGAACTCCACTGTGTAGCCGTCAGGGCCAGGAGATTTGTTTGACGACATGGAGTAAAGAACCCCTTTAATCTCTTCCGACGAAACTACTGCACAGAGTTGGGTCCTCTCGATTTCTGAGCAACGGAATTCAATGAGAGAGCTCAAGTCTGAGGCCCTCACTCCCGTAAAATCCAAAGGAGTGTGAGTAAAAATGTCAGTGAAATACCTAACCGCTTCTGTCTTCATATCCTCCGGGTTGTTAAGAACAACTCCCTCATGGTTGCGAATTTCTCTAATCGAGTTACGTGCTAGCCGTTCCTTGACCGCATTGTGGAAGTAGCGGTTATTTTTATCACCGACTCTCCAGCCAGTGCAGCTTTGCTCTTTGTCGCAGGAAGAGCTCCTCTAAATGAGCCACCTTCTCCCATCTCTCGTACGCTAAGGCTTTTGAGGCAGACGTAGATGGGTCTGGATGCTCAAGGGTTGTCTCTTGGCAAGTACAGAGATCCGCATAGGCCTCTTCAATTCGCCTAGACAAGTAGTGAAGCTTTGAACAACTTAAAACTCTGATCTGAGGCTTCAGAGCTTTTAGCTTCTTCGAGAAACGAAAATGAGAGGATGTGGACACAAATAACTCCTCGGTATTAGTCCAATAAGCCTCCATTAGAGGGGAAAACTCTTCCACTTGAAATAGCGCATAAGAGAATTTAAAAGGAGTTCTCGGATGTAAAGAAGTACCAAAGAGGTTAACGTGAACTCGGAGATGATCTGAGCAGCCTCCGGCTTCAAAAACACAGAGAGAATCTGGATGCGCATGGAGCCAAGCATCATTGACTAAGACCCTATCTAGCTTCTTGCAGATCAGCTCATTTTCACGTTTATTGCACCAAGTGAAAAGGGGGCCATGGTAAACCATATCCTCGAAAGCACACTCGCGAACCGTGTCCTAAAAAGCGAGCATGCTTGGAAAAGCACCGACTAGAAGACCTGCTGAATGCTCTGAAATAGCCAGGGTATCATTGAAGTCCCCTAGGCACAGCCACGACATATCACGGGATGCCAGGGAAGCTTTTAAAGCTTTTAGATCAGACCAAAGGATGTTCCGCTCCTCTGCTACATTAGAAGCATAGACAAAAGACACAAGGAAGTCTGTACCTTCGTCAATGGATACTAAGCAAGAGACCATATGCCAACTCATCGACACCATTCTCACAGAAAACCGATTATCCCAAAGAACCCAAATACGACCAAGGGGGTTGAAAGAATAGTTTGAGAGCATAGACCAGTTAGGCAAAATTGAAGAAACCATCGGAGCCGTGCGGGATTCACGAACTCTAGTTTCTAGAACTGCACCAAATAATAGATGCTTCGATTTTATCCAATTCTTTAAGATAATGTGCTTACGCTTCTTATTGAAGCCCCGCATATTCCAGAAAAAAGCTGACATAAAAATTATTTTTTATGAGGAACCCTTTTACCGAGACCACCTTGAGATGGCTGCTTATGCTTCTTCGACCCCTCTAATTTTCCTTTAGTTTTGGATGAGCGGGGAAGATAAGCATGGGTAGACGAGGATCCATCAATTATCGCACCATTTTTCTCCTCCTCAAGGTTGGCGCGATGGGTCTGGTCTACCTCCAGCGCCACCGAGTTAACCTGAACCGAAGCCTTATGAGCTTCCAGCTCTTTAGAAAGGTTTCCTGTGCCCCAACTCAAATGATGAAGGTCTCCACTTGTATTCACCATTGAAGAAGTTTCCGGAGCAAGCTGGGACTAAGCATGCAGAGTAGACTGAGGCCTCGGAAGCACTGGATGCTCTGTTTTCTGACGCGTGAGCAGAGGCACCAAATCCTGTGGCATGATGGAACACTGAGGGGAATCCCCTGATCGAGGTAAAGGAATGTGAGCCGCAGGAGTAGAGTGTGGTGGTGAAGACGAAGAGTGTTGATGGGGCTGAGACGTCTGCAGAACTGGTGAAGCTATCTGGCGTACCGTCTCAGAGCCGTCTACAGGAGGAGAAACCTGATTTGCAGACAAGATAGCAGCAGCGGTGCAAGAATCAGCAGAAAACAGAGTATTAGGAGTTGAAGAAGTAGCAAGCTGGAGAGCAACAGGGCTTCGACTCGATGGATCCTTGTTTTTAGCTGTAGCAGGTCGAGTAGTTACTATAGCAGGCGGAACATGAGAGCTTAACAACTTAGGGTCTGGGGTGAGAGCGTGCAACTTAGATGGAGCAGAAGGAGCAGAGTATTGTGTAGACACCACTTGAGTGGTCGGTAGACTAGCAACCGAACTATCATCCAGGTCAAAGGTGCTTAAAACCTCAAAACGGGATTGGAGTTTCACTTCTGCATTACCAGGAGAGTGAACCTTCTTGCGGCTTTGTTTTTTCAGACAAGAAGGCGACGAAACTAAAGTCCAATCTTGCGATTTTGGAGATGCAGTAGGGGCGATCTCCCCTTCTTCTAACCCGACACTAAGGCGGCGATGAGGGAGGGTAGTCTCCATTATCAGCGGAGGGGGGGAAACAGCCTGCAGAGAAGGAAGATCATGGCTTGGAGAGTGGTCCCTGCTTGGAGATTACCGAGGGCGGTCCACAAATCGCTTCAGACACCCTTCAGATAGGTGACCCCATTGACGACAAATGGTGCATCTCATTGGCAGCCATGGGTAGCTAAAACCCACAGAACATTCCACTCCCTTAACATCAAATTTAAAATCTTGTGGAAGATCCGTAGTTAAGTCCACGTCAATAAAGACCTTCACCTCATCAAAAGAAGAAGCAAGCTCGGTTTTTTGGTGAAGACGAAGAGGAAGACCAACTCGGCTAGCTATAAAGCTGAGACCGGGCTAAGTAAACATAGCCGGGGGAATGTTGTGAATTGTGACCCACATGGGCATCGATTGGAGTTGAGGCTGGGATTCTACTAGGTTGGGAGACCACTTAGAGACAATCAAAGGGAGCTCACAAATATTCCACATTCCTCTACGAAGAACGCGAGTCCGAGCATTAAGGTTCTTGATACAAAATTTGATCGATTTCTCATCAATGACATAGGCGTCGATCTTTATATTCTTGTCTCCAAGATTCCAGATTTTATTCACAATCACATGCATCTACCTGTCAAAAAATCATCCCATAGTGGAGCTTCAAGAAGGATATCATCCGGGACTGAGATTAACTCACTACCATCAGTTGCGTGTTTCCTTATGTCAACCTTTACTAGCTTAGATTTACTTGTAACTTGAGCCCATGATTTTTTTGGTTCCGTGGGAACAGCATAAGGGACAGATTTTTGAATCTCCCGTTGAGCCTCAGCTTGTGGAACAGGTGGGTGTAAAGGCAGTGAGTCAGCTTTTGAAGATGCAGAAAGAGACACAGACATGTCATGTGCTGAGGGAACATTCGCTAAAGAAGTTGCAGAGACAACAGTATCCCTTAGGACTGCAGCAGATGGACGTGAAGATGATCTAGGAGCTTGAGATAAGGGAGTAGCTGAGGCCAATAAAATCACTGACGGAGCAGAATCAGAGTCTACAGTGTCACGGAACTGACCTATGGATCTGCAACACTTCCAGTGGCTTGCCAAGAATTTCCCCAGTCTGTTGAGTCCCCAGTCCGGACGGAAGAGCAGAACAGACAACCTTTGAAACTTCTGGCGAGGCAGAATCAGATACAGGCGTAGCAGAGTTCATCTTTGCAGAGCCACACCGCTACTTGTCTTCTACTGATTTTGCAGGACATGCTGAACCAATCATGTGAATCTGATGACCGGAGATCGTAGGAGCCAGAAACTGTCCCGGCGGCGGCAGCTCAGCCATCGGCGGGAGCCCTAATCTTCCTCCCAGTCTCTTCTAGTTTCCTTAAGCAGCACTCAAGAGAGAGAGAGTTTTCCAATTTCTTCCTGCTAAACCTTTTACTTCCATTACTAAGGACTTTCTTTCTAATGTAGCGAGGAAAAAGAAACCAATCTAGAAGAAATAAGTATGTAGGGTTTTTTAGAATGTGCGCGGATTTAATAAAACATTAAGGTTCTGTAAAACCATTAACTGTAATCATTTTGATAGATATCTAATAAAATGTGAAATAGAGTGTTTCGTGTTATTGAGTTAAATTGGTAATTTCAATATTTGAATGTTAAAGTTTCAAATTGGTTATGAACTAATTTCATATTGGACTTGAAATTAAACGTTGTTTAAAGTACTTGTGCAATATGTTTTAAATACTAATGATGATGGTAATCTTTATGTGTTTTTTATTTATTTATTTAAATGTGGTGTTACACTCCATCCCCCTCGACCGCTTAGACACAATCGATTGGGTCAAACAATGAGTCCAAAAGACTAAGCTCCGCAAGCAAACACGTAGTTGATATAGTAACATTTACTATACTTTTAGAAACTCTTCATAAATATAAATTTTTGGTTTTTTGGTATTTTTAAAATGGTATATTTCGAACGAACCTTTAATTTTTGGTATTTAAGGAAATCTTTATTTTATATCAAAATATATTTAGGTCAACCACGATGTTAAACAATATTTTTTAATGTTCTACGTGCACATATAACATATCAGCCATCTAATAAGTTAAATATTTTTTCAGACTATAATACCTTTTCACAAAGAATTTGTTGAATTAGAGAAGTATCAGAGAAATGGTGTGGATGATTTCAGAAGTGGAAGCATCTAAATCGAAGAAAGAAACTTCTTGTTGGAGAACAACTTCAAGATATGTTCAACGAATCTTAACAACTTGTCTCTCGCTTGTTTTGCTCCAACAATACCCCTCTGTACAAAAAACGAAACAGCTTAACATTATTTTTATACATATTTGGTTATAAAATATAGAAGTAATTATTTTGACATACCCATAAAGGCCACTCCCAAGATTTGCCAATCCTAAGTATAGGAGGTATAAACTGCACTGTTTGTTTCAAAGTAATTAGTGCTTTAACATAAGAATACAATAACTTTAAATAAAGAAAAAACTACTAAAATTGGATTTGTAATTTGGATCACTGTATCACCTAGTAGAATTAGTTGGGATTGATGTATTTAACTTCTTTGAAATAAGTATAATCTGAAACGCAGCGTATTGGTAAGGGAGTTTTTGGGGACAACAAAGGCGATTCGTATTTAGGGTTTCATGTGTGGAAAGATGTCTTCTCCGCTATCAGGACGGGCTTCGGCGGTGTTCGGAAACCTCTACTGGCCTGATAAGGACGCTTGTGTCGGAGGTAACGGTGGTTCTACTGTGGTTTTGACGAGCGAAAAAGATTCAAAGTTAAAAGGGAGCGAGAATCAGATTGCAGATTCAGGTCAGGATTTGTTTTCGAATTCTGCACAGGTTGTCTTAGTTATGAGGATGGATCCAGTCGGTGTTCAGGAGGTTTCTACAGTGGTTATAGAGGCTACTGAGGTTTTGGACAGTACTGATAGAGCTACGTCGGGGTTGAAGGAGAATTTTGTAAGAGTGGAGTCTTCAGGAGTACAGAGTTTGGTTGGCGTTGGTTTGGCATGTGGGGAGGTTATCTCAAATTCAACAATGGTTTCACGGAGTGGTGTTGGTTTGGCGTGTGGCATGTGTGATGTTTCAGAAGTGGCCACGGATGTGGAGTTAGGCCATGATGTTTTAGAAGTGGCTACGGATGGGATTAGGCCTTTCGCGGCTCTATCTAGTTCAACAGATCAATCGGTTCAAGGGGTCATATTGGGTGATCAGGTTCCGTTGGTTCAGCAGGTGCCTTGGTTTGTGTCAGGGGTTCAGTCGACTCAGGTTGGGAATTGGACGGGTCCCTTTGTGGCAGAAGGTTCAATCAGGGTAGAGTCAGGTTCAGCGAGCGCTTCTCCTCATGGGCTCATATAGTTTCCCGTCATAGCCTATCAAAATTCTCCTAGTTTTGCATGAAGGACGTGAGACTGTGGCTGTTTTGGAAAAGGTATTGGAGGACAGGCCTCCGCGCTGGGATGAGTTTTTGGTAGGTCGGTTTGCTTCAATGGTTCCTCACATAGCCAAAATTCACGTTATTGTCAACAAGATATGGAATCTAGGTGATAAAACGATCAAGGTTGACGCTTTCGTGGTAAATAGAAAAACCATAAAATTCAGAATTCAAAATCCAGCAGCACGACGTCGAGTTCTCCATAGAGGTATGTGGAACATTTACGAGGTTCCAATGATAGTCTCTCATTGGTCCCCAATAGAAGATGAAGCTCAGCCAGAGATTAATTCAATGCCAATGTGGGTGGAGATGAAAAATATTTCCACACTCCTTTTTCTCATGGAAAGCTTAGCTTCCTTGATAGTCCTCTTGGCACTCCAATCCGTCTCAACCGTGATACAGAGCT
This sequence comes from Cardamine chenopodiifolia, assembly GCA_963922655.1. Taxonomy (NCBI): domain Eukaryota; kingdom Viridiplantae; phylum Streptophyta; class Magnoliopsida; order Brassicales; family Brassicaceae; genus Cardamine; species Cardamine chenopodiifolia. The sequence goes on from OZ000479.1 coordinate 7,304,854, forward strand.
CGTGTCTCGTTTTGAGTAAGCAAAGATTTTGTTGATGTGGATTTATCTTGTAAACTGCCTCAACACTATTCTTTCCAAATAAAATATGAAGAGATATGTATGTCGGATGAGTTCCCATGGCTACCTTGAGCCTCTTGTATACGTTGGGGACACGCTGAAGCTGGTTGCATGTTGAAGTCATGTGAGAATCATTCAGTTTGTCCCAGGGACATGGATATTGCTACAGCCTCTGTGACTCAATGTTCGGACTCTCAAGGGGCTGGGGATCCTAAGGTGGCTGTGGAAAATCAGGGTACGCACATTAGTGGGTCAGATGAGGCTTGTGTTGGTTTGTTGACGGTTGGCTTAGAGGATTTGACGGTGGCTGATGTTCAAATAAATTTGGGTTCGGCAGGGGCTGTAGTTCCAAGGGTCAGCTTGGAAGTTAAGGAGAGGAAAATAACTTTACTCTCCCCAGTTCTTAAATCAGCAGTTGATGATTGGTCGATGATCTCTCACTCCGTGGCGAGGAAAAAGGCTAACAAAGCTAGAGTTCTGGTCTACGGTCAGGTAAAGATTGCGACGCCATCTCGATATGCAGTGCTAAGAGCCTATGATGAGGACTCTGGAATGTTAGAGCAGATGCGGTAGCCTCCACATGTCCGACCTTTGTTAGTTCCAGCAAGGGGAACTCTGCAAGTGGCCGGTACAACATCTCTGAAGTGGGGTGCGGAAAATTCTCTTAAGGCTGGTAATCCACCATCTAAGGCGCTACCAAATCAGGATAGCTTTGGAGTTGCTAATTTAATTTCCAAGGCTGGGCCTATTAGAGGAGTTTATGTGTACTTTTGTCTACTTGTCTAACTCTATGGAGAACCATCGAATTTTGTAGTATGATTTGAAAACTCGCCATACTATATCACAATTTAGGGGGATGAAATGGATATGTGTAGGGGATTTTAACAAGATTCTGGACGTAGCGGAGCACTCTTGGTCACCGTCTTCCCATGTCTCGGCATCGGGAATGACTGATTTTTAGGAGGTTGTCCGAGCTTGCTCTTTGGCTGATATGACGAAGAGGGTTTGATCTGCAAAATTCAGACATAGTCCTAGTTAAAGACATTTGGATGCAACACAACAATAACTCTTATTATGTCATTGAAGCTTAGAGCTACTCCGATCATCTTTGTGGAGTTATTTCTCTTGGGGGAGTCACACACAGACCGAGGGGTTCTTTTAAATTGTTCAACGGCCTTGTTGAAACTATGGAGTTTAAGGTTGCGGTAGAGAATTTTTGGAAAGATACAATGCCACTTTCTTCGTCCACCTTTGCTCTTTTCAGGTTATCTAAGAAGCTGAAATCTCTTAAACCAATCGTCAGGGAGTTAAGTTGCCGGAAATTACACCACCTATCTAGGCGTGCAGAGGAGGCTTTGGGTGATCTTTGTGAGAAGCAACAAGCCTTGTTGAACTCACCTTCGGTGCAAGCAAAGATGATTGAATCACGGGTGGGAAAAAGTGGCGAGGTTGGAGGAGTATATGAGGCAGAAGGCTAAGCTCCATTGGGTTGAAGTTGGAGATAAGAACACCCAGTTTTTCTATAATGTTGTGAAGGAGAGAGAAGGTAACTCAATAAATGTGGTGAAAGATATGGATGGGATGTTACTCACCGATAAAGAAGATATTAAAGCAGAAGCGGTAAGATTTTAGACTACGTTATTCTCGAACTAGCATGCTGATACTTCGGAGGCTGGCTATGACAATATAAGTGCACTACTGGACTATCATTGCTCGGAAAAGGATAGGGTGAGCCTGATGGCGGGAGTTACTGCGACGGAGATCAAGCAAGTTCTATTCTTGATGCCTTTGAACAAGTCACCTAGTCCTGATTGGTTCATAGTGAAGTTTTCAAAGAGGTTTGGAGTGTTGTAGAGAAGGATTTCACGGTTGCCATATAAGCTTTCTTTTCCTACGTTTTTTGCCTAAAGGAATTAATGCTACGATTCTAGCTCTAATACCAAAGAGGTTGGGGACTATAGGGATTAAGGACTACATGCCCATCTCTTGCTGCAATTTTATTTATAAGGTCATCTCTAAAATTCTTGCAAATCGCTTAAAGCTTATTCTCCCAAGTTTCATAGCGTAGAACCAGTTGGCTTTTATCAAAGACAACTATATGATGGAGAATCTCCTCCTTGCATTGGAGCTGGTCAAGAATTACCATAAGACGAATATAGCTTCGCGTTGTGTGTTGAAAATTAATATCTCCGAGGCGTTTGATTCGGTAGATTGGGGGCTCTTGTTCACGGTTTTAAGAGCTATGAACCTCCCACAAACTTTCATCCATTGGATTGAGCTGTGTGTATCCACTGCATCTTTTTCGGTGCAGGTTAATGGTGAGCTAGCGGGGTTTTTTAGGAGTGAGCGGGGACTACGTCAAGGCTATTGTTCCCTTTCGCCCTACCTCTTGTCATTTGTATGAATCTCCTTTCACGGATGCTGAAAAGGGCGGCCAAGGAGGGTAAAATAGGCTATCACCCAGGTTGTCGAAGGCTGTTCCCTTTCACCCTACCTCTTGTCATTTGTATGGCTTTTGCTGACGGTCGACCTCGCTCAATAGAACGTATTCTTTCTGTGTTTGATGCCTATACTCATATGTCAGGGTTGAAGATTAGTTTAGAGAAGACTGATCTCTTTATAACTGGAATCTCTATGCTAACTCGAGAGCGTATCTTGAATTTTCATTGTACTATGGGGACTTTGCCGGTCAAATATCTAGGCTTGCTGCTTTTAACAAGGCGCATGTCTAGCTCGGATTGCCAGCCTCTTATACATAAAATTTGAGGGCGCATTGGCTCCTAGAACAATCGGTTTTTATCTTTTGCAGGCCGTTTGCAGCTTCTCTCTTCAGTAATAGCGAGTTTAACCAATTTTTGGATAGCGGCGTTTAGACTGCCGCGAGCTTCTATTCAAGAGATTGAGAAGATCAGCTCCGCGTTCCTATGGTCCGGGCCAGGTTTGAATCCCAAGAAGGCTAAAGTGGCCTGGACCGATGTCTGCAAGCCTAAGTCAGAAGGGGGGCTCGGACTAAAATCCCTAGCTGAAGCCAATAAGGTTAGTTGTTTCAACCTGATTTGGAGATTGGTATCTTCTAAATCCTCTCTATGGGTAAACTGGATTAAGAAAAATCTAATAAGATAAGGATCCTTTTGGTCGGTAAAGTCTAACACGAGTGCTGGATCGTGGATATGGAGGAAGCTTATCAAGTACCGGGAACTAGCGAAAGGGTTTCATAAGACGATGGTGAAGAGCGGTATTCAAAATTCCTTTTGGTTTGACGATTGGTATACTCTTGGCCGCCTTTATGATATATTAGGAGATCGCAGATCTATCGACATGGGGATAAATATCACAGATATGTTGTATGATGTATTCTAGAACCATCGGCCAAGGCAAAGACGGTTTCAAATTCTAACACGAGTTGAAGAGGAAATACAGTGGCTGCGGACTGTTATCTCTTTGGAGGATGATGTCGCTCTTTGGAAGAGTAAGGAGAACCGATTTATTCATAGGTATTCCACTAAAGACACATGGGATCAGGTTCTGCGAAAATTATTAAGAGTAAGGCTGCTTGGTTTACTTATGCCACACTAAAATTTTCCTTCATAGTGTGGTTACTGCTCATGACAGATTATCCACGGGTGACCGAATGCTATCTTGGAATGCTAATGTTTCTTCGGTTTGTGTCTTTTATTTGGCCGCCATGGAGACTCGGAACTACCTTTTCTTCTCTTGCCCTTTTACTATGCAAGTGGAAAGCTCTATCATTTGGTCTTCTCCGGAGCAGATATAGGACACATTTTGATAGTATTATATCGGCGGTTCTAATCAAGGGGGGGGGGAGTCAACATTTTCATTCTGAGGTACGTTTTTCAAGCGGCATTATATCTTTTACGGCGAGAGCGTAATCAGCGACGACATAGGGAGGTCCCAATACCAATGAAAAGCTTGATTCACAATATGGATAAGACGGTAAGGAACCGACTATCAACTCTACAAACCCGAGGCGTTATGGTTGAGGCTATGCAGCTTTGGTATGCTTCTCGGAGTCTGCTTTGATAGTTCTCTATGGAGTATTTCATTATGAATTATTTTATTTTAAGCTCTTTCGATGGTGGGGTGTACTCTTTTTCTCGGAATTAGTTTTGTCCCAAAAGGGATTTCCAATTTCGAGTTTCCAATTTCGAGTTTTAACGAGACACCCACCATTCAAATCCTTTTGATGAGCTTTCAAATTCGATTTCACAAATGGTTGCACTTGTTGAAATGAGTTTTTTCTTGAATATAATTTTACATATTATTAAAAAACAAGAGTAGAATTAGTTGAACTAGATATCACTTGAGCAATAACTGTGTATAAAAAACTTCTTGTAAACAAAATGAAAGATGCATATGTAAATAAATATAAACATTTTCTGTAAAATATTGAAGTAACTGGATTTTCATTTTTTATTTTAGTTATACCTAAATTTTTAATTTTTAATAAATTTTTTATATTTGAAGGAAAATAAGAAATATTGAATCGACAATTAAATAAATCCCAGCCGTTTGTCCTTCTTAGCCGGAACGTACAAACCCAATAGAATTGAAAAACTCTTACAATACATAATTTTCTCAAATGTTTTTTTTCCTTTATGTAAAAAATACTATTTTTTGAATTAAAAGAAGACTAACCTTTTTTTGAATATTATGTTAAATTATACTCAAGAAAAAAAATACCTTTTTACAACAAATGTGGCTTAAGTTTTGAAACAAAAAATCGATAAAGCTCAACATAAGAATTTGAAAGTGGTTACCTCATTAAAACGCATCTTCGAAAAACCCAATTGGGACAAACCCGGAAGATGGGAAAAAGAGTACAAAACCAACTGTCAAAAGAGCTAACAGAGAGTAAAAGCAAGACTGAGGATGGCAAAATTATAATCTGGTGGAGAACCAAGCTTGGAGACCATCCGAATATATCCCTTTGGCTTGTAGAGTTGAGAGCCGATTTCACACCATTAGATCCATATTCCTTATTAATCTTTCCTCCGGTAAAGAACCCTCACCATGACGCCTTCGATTACGCTCTCTCCATAAGGAATAGACCGCCACTTGGAATGCATATTTAACTATGAATGTGGAGGTGTCTCTAGCTCCTGAAATCAAAACATTAGTAAGCATAGTGTGTAGACAAGTGGTGTACCTGTGGCAAAGTAACCCGGACGAGAAGTGATGCCATATGCGGGAGCTGTAAGGGCAAGAGAAGAAGAGGTGCTCCACCGACTCAAGTGGTGACAAACAGAAGATGCAATTTGTATTTGAAGGCTCATCCTATCCCCTGTAGACAAACGATTGAGAGCGACCAACCAAACAATAAAAAAAAATTTGGAGTGGCATGAGTAAACCAAATACCCTTGTACCATATCACCCGCTGGGTAGGCTCACGGACCTGGTCCCAAGTCTCCTTAGCCAAGAACCAAAAAGTAAACTTACCAGCCGGACCTCGCCAAAGAGCAATGTCCGGGACTAGGGAGACATTATTCTTCAACCGAATTATCTCAGCATCGATCAGTGCAAGGATGTGGGATGGGCGGTGTCGGGGGCGATGCCTAGCAAAAACATCCGCCAAAGTCGCTGAGGGAGAAACCCCTATGTCAATACTACCACGGGCCCTAAGCAGATCAAACAGCCTACCTAGATCACTCCAAACATCAAACCAGAAAGATGTGAACGCGCCACTCCTCACCTCTACTTTTTCAAATGCCTTGGCTTGAGCACGATATTTCAGAAGCTTCCACCATATCCAAGAGCCCGCGCTCGTTGTTAGATTAATTGACCAGAAGGAACCTTCTCGAATAAGGTGCTTATTGATCCAATTAACCCAAAGAGATTGACGAGCTGAAAGAATACGCCAAATCAACTTAAAACAACAAACCTTGTTTACCTCACCCAAAGCTCTTAGACCAAGCCCCCCTTCAATTTTGGGTTTACAAACCCCCTCCCATGAAACTTTAGCCTTCTTGGAATTAAGAGATGGACCAGACTATAAGAATGCCGAACAAAGCCGCTCCACCTCTTTAATGCAAGCACTAGGTAATTGAAACGCCGACATCCAGAAGTTAGTGATACTCGCAATAACTGAGGATAAGAGTTGAAGCGACCCGCAAAGGATAAAAATATGTTCTTCCATGAGTTAAATCGTGCACGGATCTTCTCAATAAGCGGTTGATAGTCCGTGGATGTCATCCTCTTTGTCAATAACAGAAGTCCTAGATATTTAACCGGCAAAATCCCAATAGCAAAACGGAAAGTATCCAAAGACGAGCGAACGGCTGGAGAGATACCCGTGATGAATAAAGTTGATTTCTCCAAGCTAATAGTGAGTCTTGAAAAAAACGTAAAGTGATCGAAAACCTACAAAATTCCCTGAATTGATCTGATCCTACCATCCGAAAAAACCATAATGTCATCAGCAAAGCAAAGATGAGTGAGAGACAAACTCTTACACTGCGGATGATAACCTACTTGACCTGCCACCAGTGCTTTGTCTAGCATACAAGATAAGACATTCATACAAATGACAAAAAGATACGGAGAAAGGGAACAACCTCCTCAAAGTCCACGCTGACTGCCAAAGAAACCTACCAACTCACCATTAAGCTGAATAGAAAAGGATGGAGTCGTGACACAAACCTCGATCCAGCAAATGAAAAGAGGAGGGAGCTGTAGTGCTTGAAGAATATTCATCAGAAAGTCCCAATTCACCGAATCAAAAGCCTTCGAGGTGTCAATCTTCATTGCACAGCGCGATGCGATATTATTCTTGTGATAGTCCGTAATTAGCTCGGATGCGAGGAGGAGGTTCTCCATCATATATCGGTCCTTAATAAAAGCGGATTGATTTTGCAGAATGAACCCCGGGAGAATAGCCTTTAACCTGTTAGCCAAGAGCATGGAAATAATTCTGTAAAGCACATTGCAACACGATATAGGCCTATAATCTTTCATCCTAATCGTTCCCAACTTCTTGGGGATCAAAGTAAGGATTGTATAGTTTAAACCTTTTGACAAAAAACCAAAAATAAAAAAGGATTGAATTGTCACCACTAAGTCCTTACCAATGATTGGCCAAGTCTCCCAAAAGAACTCCACCATGAACCCGTCAGGACCTGGAGATTTATTCAAAGGTATAGAAAAAAGAGTACGCTTGATTTCTATCTCCATTACCTCATTTAGGACGGCTGTCTTTTCCTCCTCCGAGCAGCTGTAGTTTAGTATCGCAGCCACTTCCTCAACCGAGCTCCTGGTTGGGGGCTGTATTTGCACGAAAAACAAGTTAGAATAATACCTTATATCCTCCGTGTGAATGTCCTCCTTATTAGTGAGCTGCCTCCCTTCCAGGGACTGAACTATGTTGATCGCATTCCTCACTTCCCTCTTCTTGACAGCATTATAGAAGACTTTATTGTTCTTGTCTCCAACATTAAGCCAATGGAGCTTGGCCTTTTGTCGAAGAAAGTTCTCCTCCAGCCTCTAAATTGAGTCCCAAACAGCAAAAGCTTGAGATTCCTCATGAATTTGAATCTCATCCGGCTCCTCTACGGTGGCGAGCTGCTTGGTGCAAAGATCCTGAAAGGCAGCTTCAGTTCTGGTGGTCAAGTGATGGATTCTATGACAGTTGAACTCTCTAATTCTCGGTTTTTGCAGCTTCAACTTTTTTGAGAACCGGTATAATGCGGATGTCGAGTGGAAAAGCAGGACTGTAGAAACCCAATAAGCTTCAATCATTTGCTTGAAGTCAGCCCTCGTGAGGATTCCATTTACAACCTTAAATGGAACCTTAGGCCTTAACTGAGAACCAGAAAGTGATACAATCGCACAGAGATGATCTGAGCAACCGTGAGCTTCGAAGAGACAAAACGAGTTCATAGGGCGGTGGAACCAGCTAGAATTAATCAAAACCCTGTCCAACTTCTTACACACTAACCCGTCATCCCTTTTCTTACACCAGATGTATAGCGGACCGTGGTAAGCCATATCGCTAAAGGAACAGAACCTAACCAGCTCTTGAAAGTCCCCTATTCCCGGCAGCTCAACATGGGTTGATGAAGCTAAAGAGTGCTCCGTAGTAGCTAAAATCTCATTAAAATCACCAAGACACATTTAAGCTTTACCACAAAACCGGGAGAGTGTTTGAATACCTTGGATGTCACGCCAAAGATCTCTACACTCCTCCAAGGCATTTGATGCATAAATAAATGTACACAAGAATTCATCTGTGCCATCATCAAGCTGAACTAAACATGTCAAGTGTTGAGAAGATTTAAGAACTACCTCAAGCTTTACGGTTTGACTCCACACGACCCAAATACGACCAAGGGGGTTATGCTCATAATTAGAAGCTAGGGACCAGTTCCCAAAAGTTGATTTAGCCAGACGAAGAGCCTTACTCTCCGCTACATGCGTTTCCAACAGACAACCAAAACTTAGCGACTTCGACTAAATAAGTTTTTTAACCACCGAATGCTTCCTTGACTAGTTAATGTTCCAAGAGAAACACGACATTAATGTTTTTTTTGTGAAGACCTTTTCCTGACGCCCGCAGGATAAGAAGAGCCTGCATTTTTAGAATCCTTAGCAAAGAATTTATGAGCTACCTTGGAGGACTGGGGAAGTTGTGGCCTCTTTGGGTGGTCCGGGGAAGAATCACAAGTCGCGAGAATTGATTTTCCTGTTTGAAGCTCCATGGTTGCAAGGGCAGAGCCGGGAGTAACAATGGGGCTTTCATCACGAGGCAGTTCGGAGCTTACCGTAGCTGAGCATTCCAATATAGCCTTGTTGGCGATGCGATAGAAACTTGACCATAAGTCAAATTAGGTGATTTTGATTTTTTCCCACCTGAATGAGGAACCATAGACCAAGCAGCGTCCGTAGATGAAATGATAGGCGATGAAATGCTAATTTCTCCTTCCTCCACATCATTCACAGAATGCAATAACAAACCTGAATGAAGCTTACTCTGAACGTTCTTCAAATCCGAAATAACCATGGGAACTGATACTGCCTGAAGCTCAGAATCCATTATCTTACATGTTGACTAAGTTAAAAAAGAGCTTAAAGTGGTGGTAGAATTGTGAACCAGTGGCGAAGAAAGCAAACCTTCGGAGACCTTCGACTCAGAGCTTCTCCGATTACCAGCTATGGCCTGATCCTCTGAAACATTACGCAAACTTCGTTGTGCAGATTTCATCAATTTCTGACCTGGAGCGTCTTTGAACCAGAGAGAACCAAAGAAGACTAACCTTATTAATCTCTTCCTTAAAAGTTGTGGAATTATGATTGTGTTGAACGTAGCCCAAGTTATTCATGATCTTACTTGCGAACACTGACGAAACATTCGTCATCATACCATCTCCAATGGCTCCCACCGTACCAAGTACCATCAAAACTATATCTACCCAATCTGCGAACCAGTTAGTGGCATTCCAGCCATTGATCCCCAAAAACGAAAGGGCTTCCAAAGCTTTTGCTTTTGTTTTTTTTTCGATTAAAGATTATGCTTTTGGTTATTGTTTCTTTTTCCGATTAAAGATTCTGCTTTTGGTTATTGTTTTTTTTTGTTTTTTTATTAACGCTTTTTCTTTTGTTGTTTTAACAAAAAGAACCGGTTTTTTCATTGTACAGTTAAAGAAAGACAAACAAGAAACTCCATCAACATGATCAAGAAGCCAAGTGGAGATGTGATCACAAGACCCGACGAGATTAAATCAGAAGCAATTCCTTTTTCAAAACTTTATTTGAATCCCATCCTCATGGTTTTACAGGTTTGGAGGCAGCTGAGATCGCAATCTATTTTCCGTATAGATGTACCGAGGAGGACAGGTCCCTTTTGTTAGCTGAGGTCACGAATGAAGAAATAAAGAAGGTCTTATTTACTATGTCTTTGAACAAATCTCCGGGTCCGGATGGTTACACGGTGGAATTCTTCAAGGAGTCATGGTCTATAATTGGTAGCGATTTTTGTATGGCTGTGCGTTCTTTCTTCTCTTACGGGTTTCTCCCCAAAGGTATCAACACAACTATCCTAGCTCTCGTCCCGAAGAAGACCAGAACAATTGGTATGAATGATTATCGCTCTATCTCTTGTTGTAATGTGATCTACAAAGTTATCTCAAAGCTCTTTGCGTATCGGCTTTACCACTCCGAATCAGTCCGTTTTTATCGAGGACAGATACATGATGGAAAATTTACTCCTAGCATCAGAATTAGTCAAAGACTATGACAAGCCAAGTGTTACTTCCTGTTGTGCAATGAAGATCGATATTTCAATGGGTTTTTTTAAGAAATATGCTGCGAGCTATGAATCTGCCGGAACAGTTCATAAAGTGGATTGACTTATGTGTGACTACTCCCTCTTTTTCGGTCCAAATAAATAGGGAGCTAACGGGTTTTTTTAGAAGTGAAACGGGGTTATGACAAGGTTGTTCGCTTTCTCCCTACTTGGTTGTTATTTGTATGAATTTCTTGTCTATCATGCTAGATAGGACAGCGATGGAGGGCAAAATAAGGTATCACCTAGGTTGCAAAACCCTTCGCCTTACTCACTTATGTTTTGCGGACGACATTCTGGTTTTTACTGATGGTTGCACACGCTCCATTAAAGGTATCCTCGATGTATTCGGTGCTTTTAATAGAAAAAATCCGAGCTAGAATTGGGTCTTGGAAGAATAGTTTCTTGTCTTTTGCAGGTCGACTACAGCTCTTATCTTTGGCGATTGCAAATCTTACAAACTTTTGGATCGGTGCCTTCAGACTCCTTAGGGCATGTGTAAGAGAAATAAAGCAAATAAGTTCTGCGTTTCTTTGGTCTGGAGTTGATTTAAACCCAAAGAAAGCTAAGATTGTTTGGGCGGAGGGGTGAATTTGGGCAGCAGGGTTTGTAACCAGATTTTTAGAATCTCGTGATCATCTTTTCTTTGATTGTAGGTTCACTTCTCAAATCTGGGACAAGCTCTCTTCGGAGATTCTACAACAACGGTCTACAACCAATTTTGCCCCCTTGTTACTCTCATAAACAGATTAGCTTTAGGAGGCACTCATTGTTTTCTCTTAAGGTATATCTTTCAAGCTACGGTTTATGTTGTATGGGAGGAGCGCAACAAGAGACGTCACAGTGAACAACCAAAAGATAAAAGTACCCTCATCAGGGATATCGACAGACTTATGCGAAATAGGCTTTCAACTCTCAGAATGCAAGGGAAGTATTTGGACGGTCTGCAAATTTGGTTTAGCGTCATGAGGCGTTGAAGTTTTCAATTTGGATTCTACTTATGTTCAATAAAATTTTGGTCTTTCTTTTATTCAGCTCTTTTGGATATGATGGTACTCTTTTTTCCAATTCCGGTTTTGTCCCATTTGGGTTTTCCTGGATTGGATTTTAACGAGACCATCATCCCCAATTTCTTCGAGCTTTTTTAGTTTTCGGACCACACTTGCTGTACAAAAGTTTTTCTTTAATATAATTTTACATAATATTTTTTATAAAAACAAGTTTTGTTTGAAAAATTTTCTAGGGTGTTTTTCATTTATTTTTTTGAATATGATGTTAAATTATATTCAAAAAAACAACCTTTGTACAAACTAGTAATGTTTGAAAAAAAGCTCAGAAGGTTTGGGAATGATGGTCTCGTTAAAACCAAATACCGGAAAACCCAATTGGGACAAAACCAGTATTTGGAAAAAAGAGTACCATCAAATCCCAAAGAGCTGAAAATAAATCTAAAAACGAAATCAAAATTCTGCGACAAAATAAGATAGCTAAACGGAGGGAGAGAAAAATCAGCGGCCGTGGAGACTGAACCAAAGCTAGAGGCCGTCAAAATACTTCCCTTGCGTCTTGAGGGTCGAGAGTCTATTCTACAAAAATCTGCCTATATCCTTAATAAGAGAATTGTGATCCTTTGGAATGTCACCGTGCCTTCTCTTGTTTCTTTCCTGCCAAACCACATATATCAAAACTTGAAAGAGATACCTTAAGATGAATGTAAGTGTTCCACCAAAAGCCGATCCCGAAGTGAGGCCGATGATAGAGCTAAAGTGGTTGGTGTATCGTTGCTGCAGAATCCTGGTGGAGAGGGAGGCCCATACCTGGGATGTGTACCTACATTTAAAGAAAAGATGATCTCTCCTTTCTAAATTTTGGTTACAAAACCCACAACCTGTGTTCATTCCCGCATTCCAAAGAGCTATGCGATCACCCGTTGATAGACAATTATGAGTTGCCAAACAAAAAATGAAAGAGAACTTAGGTGTCGCCAAAGAGAACCATACTCCCTTGTGCCAGCTAATCCGTGGAACCCTAAACCGTAGTTGGTCCCAAGTGTGTTTTGATGAGAAAGCATCCTTGAAAATATCAGTCTTATGCCGCCAAAGATGAGAGTCTTGGTCCGCGCTAATAGTAGATCTCTTCTTGTCTATTTCCTCCTTGATGCAACTAAGGACTGAGCCTCTCCTTTTGCGCCTACAGCGTGTAGCTAAAACCTCTGCTAAAGTGGCTAAAATTCTGATCCCCATATCAATAAAACCTCTATCACCCAACCTGTCGTGCAGCCTCCCTAAACTTGACCAATCATCAAACCAGAAAGAACTGTCCTCGCCATTCCTTACCAAAACTTTGTGAAAACCCTTGGCCTGATCTATGTACTTGATTAATTTGCACCAAATCCAGGAACCAGCCATTGTATTCATGTTTGTAGACCAAAAAGAACCTGTACGAATCAGATTTTCCTTTATCCAATTCACCCAAAGTGAAGTCCGGCCTGAAACAATCCTTCAAATGAGCTTAAAAAAACTGACTTTGTTAGGCTCGGAGATAGATTTTAGGCCAAGCCCTCCCTCTTCTGTTGGCCTACTAATATCCCTCCATGCTATTTTTGCTTTGCGCGGGTTCAGGTCCGGACACGACCGAAGGAAAGCTGAGCAAATCCTCTCGATCTCCTTGATACAAGAGCTAGGCAAACGAAACACATCAATCCAAAAGTTCGTTAGACTAGCATTTACTGAAGTGAGAAGTTGAAGTCTACCCGCAAAAGAGAGAAATTTATGCTTCCATGATTGAATCCGGGAACGAATTATGTCGATGAGCGGCTGGTAGTCTAGCTTAGACATTCACTTAGTGATCAGAGGAAGACCCAGGTACTTCACCAGGAGGACTCCTTCTCGCAGGGAGAAGCGTGAAGCCATATCAGAACGATGTTGGGGGGAGATGCCTGCAAGGAAAATATTTGATTTCTCGGGACTAATCTAGAGCCCTGAGAAACGCCCAAAGGTGCGAAAGACCTCGAGGATGGCTACCACTGAACTCGGCTTCCCATCTGCAAAAACCAAGATGTCATCGGCGAAACAAAGATGAGTTACCTTCAAAGAGCGGCATCCCGGATGGTAGCCGAACTTCCCTGCAGCTGTTGCATTATTTAACATCAAAGAGAGAGCATTCATAGAAATAATAAATAGATAAGGTGATAGAAAACATCCTTGGCGTAAGCCTCGAGTACTAGGAAAGTATCCAGCAAGCTCCCCGGGGGGATATCAATAGTAGAGAGAACGTCTAGGAAAAATGTCCATTCAACCGAGTCGAAAGCCTTGGAAATATAGATCTTAATCGCACAGCGAGAAGCTATATTGTCCTTATGGTAGTCCCGGACCAGCTCCGAAGCTAAGAGAACATTCTCCATTAGATAGCGGTCTTGAACAAAAGCAGACTTGTTTGGCGCAATAAACTTGTCAAGAATGCTCTTTAGCCGATTAGCCAAAAGCTTGTAGATGACCTTGTAAAGAACATTACAACAAGATATGGGCCTGTAGTAGCGCATTGTAGTGGCGTCCGTCCCCTTTGGAATGAGCTAAAATGGTGGAGTTGATACCTTTGGGGAAGAAGCCATAAGGGAAAAAAGACTTTACCGCGACAAGGAAGTCAGTCCGAATAATAGGCCAGGTTTCCTTATAAAACTCCATAGGATAGCCATACGGTCGTGGAGATTTATTGGAAGGCATGGAAAAAAAGGACTCCGGTGATCTCATCATCTGTGACCTCAGAGACCAACAATTCTTTGTCCACACTTGAGCAACGAAAGGTAAGGAGCTCTTCCAACTCTGATGGTGAAGCACCTGTAAAATCCAATGGGTGATTTGAAAATATGGAGCTAAAATACCTGACCGCTTCAGCCTTTATACCCTCCTTTGTAGATAAAACGCTACCCTCGTGATCCACAATTTCTCTAATCAAGTTCCACGCTTGATGCTCTTTCACCGCGTTATGGAAGACCCTATTGTTTTTATCTCCAACATCTAATCAATGCAGCTTAGCCTTCTGTCTTAGGAAGGGATTCGGCTGAACTAGCTTCTGAGGAAGGATGAGAAACGGTTTCAGTTTGGCAAGCACACAGATCCTCAAATGCTTATGCAGCTCGTCTAGATAAGTGATGAAGCTTTTGACAGATTAAGGTACATATGAGAGGCTTGAGAGTCTTTAACTTCTTTGAAAACATGTAAAGAGAGGAATTGGACAAGAAAAGGGGCGATGTGGACGCCCAGAATACCTCTACCATGGGCAAGAATTCCTGCAACTTAGTTATCGCATTTGAAAACTTGAAAGAATTTTTAGGACCACAAATCATACCAGACAGGAGGACAAGCCCTCGCAAATGGTCTGAGCAGCCACCAGCCTCGAATTTTGGTAAAGCATTTGGAAAAGAGAGCAGCCATGCGTCATTCATCAAAACACGATCGAGCTTTTTACAGATCAGTTCTGAATCCCACTTATTGCACCAAGTAAATAGAGGTCCCGAGAACACCATGTCCATGAGAGAACATGTCTGGGCAGTATCATGAAATGCCAACATAATAGTAATGGTTGGAGTTAGAACCGTACCTGAGTTTTTGACGGATGTCAATATGGGGCTGCACTAAGAGATAAATCACGTTGTATCGTTTCGAGCTGACCCCAAAGCTGCTGGTGTTCCTCTACAAAGTGAGATTCATAGATAAAAGTACAAAGGAACAAAGGCGAACCGTCGACTTGAACTGAACAAGCAATCATCTTATCTGTTTTGGTTAAGACTCTCAAGTCCACTCTCTTGTCCCAAACTACCCAGATACGTCCGAGGTTGTGGTGCTCATAGTTCGAAGTGAAAGACCAACCTGTTGTCATTTGCATAGAAACGGGGATAGGTGGTTTGTGAGAACCTGAAACCAGTGCAGGAGCTTCTATGTCGTCGTGAGCAGTCATTGCAGCCATAAGAGCTGCTGAAGAAGGCGCAGATTGCGCGTGACGAGTAGTGTTATCGCCCAGAGCAAAATTCAGACTAGACCCCGGAACAAAACCGCTCTGTTTCACTATGTGATCAATCTGGTTCTTCGACTATAAACTTGCAATAGAGCTGTTACAGGAAGCCGGTGCCGTGGATAAGTTGCCAGCTACCGCAGCAGTTGTAATAGACAGAAGATGGATAGGCGATATGTTTTCAGTAACTTTGATTGACTGGCTCGAAACCGTGTGGGATGCAGAGGTTGTGCTTGCTCTCGGTGCAGAGCTGACTACTACAGAAGTAGACAAAGCTGCATCTGAGGGAGAGAGAACAGCCGTAGAGACCATAGCCTCTGACATATCCGATTCCACGTCGTTAGAACTCAGAGCTTCAAACCGAGATGGGCTGGCGATGGAGACAGCCCCGTAGATTAGTTTCTTCTTCCTTTTTGCCTTACCTTGAGAATGAGAAACTGACGACCATTCTTGCTCCCCTGGGGATGGGACAAACTCCCCTGTTTCGCGAACTGGAGACATTGTCGGAGCGGAAAGAACTAACTGAGGTACAGCAGACAAAGATAAAGCATTAAAGATTACTGAGGTGCAGCAGACAAAGATAACTGAGGTGTAGCAGACAAAGAAATGTTAGGTACAGGAGCTGGCTGGAGCTTAGCCGCGATTCAACTTGGTCGGAGCTGCAACAGGCTGTGAAACAGGAGTCACAGTCTGCTCGAAGGTTGATTTCACCGGAGCATTTCCTACCTCAGAGGCACTAACGACTACAGCCTGGGCCGAAATTGAAGTAGCCACATTCTTTGTCGCTAAAACAGAGAATTTCTTGAGACACTCTTGATCAGTGTGGCCCCAAGTGCGACAGCTTGAGCATCTCATTGGAAGCCATGGATAATCAAAGGAAACTGTTACTTCATCCTCACCAATTTTAAAACAGAAACTCTTTGGTAACTCTCTTCGCAAGGAGACGTCGATAAATACTTTGGCTTTATCAAAAGCATTTACTAATTCAGTGTCCTTATGTAATCTTGTAGGGATACCAACTTGACTTGCAATGAAACTGATTCCTTTCCACGAAAATAACGATGGTGGAACATTGAGTAAAGTAACCTACATTGGGATCGACGACAAGGCCGGCTGCGCATCCTCAAGGACCGGAGTCCACTTCGAAACAACCATTGGGATCTCACAAATGTTTCACATACCTCGACGAAGAACACGGTTCCTCGCGTTCATGTTCCGTATTCTGAACTTTATTGTCGTTTCATTGACAACAAACGCATCGATTTTGATTGTCTTATCACCAAGATTCCAGATTTTGTTTACAATGATGTGGATTTGGGCAATATGGAGAGCAGGAGAAGCAAACCTCCCCACCAAGAAATCCTCCCAAAGAGGAGGGGCTGACTGTTGTACTTCCGATGGAACAATCACGATCTGCTTCCCATTGACCTCACTCGCAGCCGCTTCAAACTGAGATAGCCTACCAGCCACCTGAGCCCATGATTTCTTACCCACCAACGGCGCCCCAGCCGGTTGAGAGAGAAGCTCTGTTTCCGGAGAAGAACAGAGCACGGCTACTGCATCAGGGACCAAAGAACCTGCAGCACCGGGGCTTACAGTAGACGGAGCACCAGACAATGGCGATGCAGCCTGCTTTTCAGAGCTTGATGGGATAAGCTGTTCCAGATCCTTACCGGAAACTTGAGGACTACCGATAGCTTGGTCTGATCTTGGAGCCTTGGGAGAACTTGGAGCCACCGAACCAGCTAACAAAGGAGAGGAGTAAGTGACGACGGCGTCCCCCTCCTTCCGATCAGCCATCACGCCGGCAGGCGGCGCATCGAGCGGAGACAACCCTAAAAACACACCTTCAAAACTTTCCTTATCTTGCACGCGAGAGAGAAAACACCTTTTCTCAACAACAGTTCGGGTGTTTTTCATATTACTAAATTGTTGCATGCTTTGGTTATATTATTTTACCGGTTAAAAATAAGTTTGTTGAATTGACTTCGAGTGCTTTTGAACACATGTGGTTAAAGGTCTCTTTACCTTTGGGTGGATCAAACCCAGTTTCTTTTTAATAACAAAAACGAATATTGACTTGTAATGTACTTATACACACCTTAAACTTAAAATCTTTAATTACTTTGTACTTACATTTTGGCATTCTTGTTCGATTTTGGATTTAGCCACTGAACATTTTTTTTCCTTGAACTCTCGTATCTTTGTCCAGTACACATTATACAACGTATTCATACTTTTCTCATCCATAATCTAATTACTTTAAATTAAACCAAACAAGACCCGTTAACATTAGTAGGCTTAAGTTACTTAATGGCCCGTATTCCTTTTGTGGTAGACTCACAAGAGTCTTCTTCTTCTTTCCCCTTTGACTTCTTTTCTCTTTGTCGACAGTTTTTCTTCTTCTTCGTTAATAACGATGTTCTCTGATCTGTGTCACCTTCTTGTGGATTGTAAAGTAGATAAGCTGGTGCTACCTTGGCAATATCACCTCGATCTAACCCTTTGAAATGTAACTTCGGAATAAGACCATTTATGGAGCTACAAAAATTTCACTACAAACATCACACCGTCAGAGCAAGTAGTTGAACTCTCGCGCTCTTATGTTGCAGCCTCTTTTTTACAGCTTTAACGACATCGTACATCTTCTTGAGCAAGTCAATAGGCACATAACCGTTAACGCAAATGCAACAAGTAAGATGTTCCAATTCTAGTCAATAATTAATCAGATTATCTATGTAAAGCAGCTGTTAACAAAGAAAATGTCAAGCTCGAACTACAGACCTCTAATAGAAAAAATCCGAGCACGCATCAGTTCATGGAAGAACCGTTTTCTATCCTTTGCAGGTAGATTACAACTCCTCTCATCGGTAATAACAAGTGTAACGATTTTTTGGATTGCAGCTTTTACGCTACCAAGAGCGTGTATAAGAAAATAAGCCTTCTTATGGTCGGGACCAGCGTTGAACTCAAAGAAAGCCAAGGTGGTTTGGTGTGAAGTGTGTCGCCCAAAGCCAGAGGGGGGACTGGGCTTGAAATCACTGGTTGAAGCAAATAAGGTGAGCTGCTACAAGCTAATTTGGAGGTTAATTTCCTCAAAAGATTCGCTATGGGTCCATTGGGTAAAGAAGAATCTGATCCGCAAGGGTTCATTCTGGTCCAGAAAAGTCACTAAGTTAGGAGGATCATGGATGTGGAGAAAGCTCCTCAAGTATCAAAGCACCGCAAAAGATTTTCCCAAGATAGAGGTACGTAATGGAATGAATACATCCTTTTGGTTTGACGTGTGGTGCCCCCTTGGTAGATTGATAGACGTACTGGGGGAGAGAGGTTTCATTGACATGGGGGTAAAGACTTAAGACACCCTAGTGGAGGTCATGGTAAGCAGAAGACCACGACGAAGAAGACCACAAATTTTAGCGCAGATTGAAGACGAGATAAACCAGGTAAGGAACGAAGCTCATCAAGATGAAGATGTAGCCCTATGGAGATTCAAGAATGACAAGTTCAAAGACCAGTTCTCAACCAAAGAAACATGGAACCAGGTAAGAGAAATTCGCCAAATAACCACTTGGCACAAAGCGGTATGGTTTTACACGCTACTCTGAAGCATGCGTTCATTATGTGGCTAGCTATACTGAATCGCTTGTCGACTGGGGATAGAATGATCCATGGTCAGAGAAAGCATTGACAAAGTGTGCTTTTTGTTCAGAACCCTTTGAGACACGAAACCATATATTTTTCAGATGCCCCTACACCTCACAGGTATGGTATAAACTCACGCACGAGTTGATGCGCCATGAGTTCGCAGCCCATTTCAGCTATCTGGTTTTGCTACTCCACTCCAAAGGAAGCAAGACGACAGCAGACTTAGTGATCAAGTATACCTTTCAAGCCGCAATATACTCTATATGGAGAAAAAGAAATCTAAGAAGACACGAAAGTGTTCTGCAACACAAACAGTTTGATAAGGGAAGTATAGAGGATGGTAAGGAATAGGCTGGCAATTCTTCAAAAGGAGGGGAAAATGACGGACGCGCTACAAGTATGGTTTGCATCGAGAGTTTGATTTCCTTTTCTAATCTTTTCAGCTCAATAGTAAATGGTGTGTACTCTTTTCCCTGGAAGTGGTTTTGTCCCAATTGGGTTTTCCACTCTCGGATTTTAATGAGGCTACCATTTACTAATTTCAAACGAGCTTTCTTCAGCATAAATGTTGTATAGAACCAAATTCTGTAAAAGGTTTTTCTTTGAATATAATTTCACATATTATTCAAAAAAAAGCAACCAACACCAAATCCCAATTTTTTGCATGGAAATCACTCCCTCATATGAACATTAGCCAATTCAAGGTAATCTAATTATAGCAAGAACCATCAATTAAGTAAACAATTCCATACAAAATCAAGTGACGGAAACTACAATCTAACCAAAGCTCATGTTAGTGCTCCAAGCAATCTGATCACTAATGAAGTGAAAATAAAACAACTTTCTTAATTGTAGGGGCCCGTTCGTTTGCCTGACGTAGGAGGTTGCGACGAAACGTTACGACTAAATGCTGCGATCTTCATCAGGAATTTTTGGCTGTAGAAGAAATCTAATGGTATGTCTGTTACTATTGCGGCTGCAACATGCAACAAATCGGGGTTCGTTTGCCTGCACAGTAGGCTGTAACCAGATGCACGACGTTTAAAAAACAAGAACCAAAACGAGTAGTTGCAGTGTTTGGACACACGTCGCAGCCGCAGGCGGCAGCAAAACGAACATGGCCTACATAAACAACCAAAGTTGCAGATTCTATTATAATCATCAGAACTATACATATACACATTTATTATCCAAACTACATAGATTAAACAAAGAAATATGAGCTAGAATTGTTCCAGTATTCCAATAAGCAATCAGAGAAAACCCTAAATCAATGATTATCATTTCTTAATATTTATTGATTTCAAGGGAAAACTAACAAAGCAAAGAAATAAATCTGCAAAAACTATCTGACAAAATAAATATAGAAAACGACAAATAAATCTGCAATGACATGAGCAACAAACAAACCTGCAAAACTAACAAATCAATCTACAAAGCAAAGAAATATATAGGCAAGCAAACAAATATGCAATACAAAATTGATAAATCTACAACGACAGCTATTAAATATTTGACGTAACACATCAATCCACAATCAAAAACTACTAAACACTATTAATAGTTCACAAATTCATTAAAAAAAACTAGGGTTTTAAATATACAGCAACAACAAGTACAACCTGTCGAGAAGAGACCCACAAAACCTGAGAGGAAGACGAGACACGCTGGAGAAGAAAAGTCATTGGAGACACATTGGAGAAGAAGAGTCACCGGAGGCACACTGGAAAAAAAAAGTCCGGAGACACGTTTGAGAAGAAGAGTCACCGGAGACACACTGGAAACGAAAATTTTGGAGACACGTTGAAGATAATGATGGCGACGGAGACGAAGAAGAAGAATAAGAAAAAGGCTCTAAGGATTGATGCTTTTGTAGTGAATTCAACTACAACTAAGTTCCACATTCGAGACAGAGTGATCCGAGATAGAGTATTATGTGAAGGGATGTGGAATATTGCAGATAAACATATGATGGTAACTCTCAAACAAGTTCTAACTTCTTTCTTCTCTTAGAAGTAGTTAAGTTTCTTATCAAGTGTTGTGGGTGAGCCAAATTTTTTATATCCGGACACATAGTTTTGAAAAAAATTTGATGAGGTAAAGGTTTCTGTGGATGTGGATTTGACTAAACCTTTACTGAATTCTTTTTGCTTTAAGACAAAGGAAGGAGTGGAGTCAAAAAAACTTTTATCACTATCCTTGCCTTCCTCCTAAGTGCAATACTTGCTTTAAGTGGGGTCCTTTAAAAGAGACTTGTCTTGCTAGTATAAAGAGATTGATATTTCTAGTATTCTCAAGAGGGGAGGAGTGTCGAGCTCTAGCAATGAGGTTCCACAATCAGTTTTATTTTCGGGGACACAAGCTTGTACTTCGATAATGAAATCTACAGAAGCCAGGAAGGTTAGTAAACCACAACAAGATCCGCCACCTGTATGTGAAGATACATACATAAGTGGTGGATACGTTGCACTTTTGAGTGCTCCATCGCAGAATTTGGCTACAGCAGGTAAGCCATCTAAACGTAGAAAATAAATAGTTTCTATTAACAAAGTTCAAGCACAAGTTTTGGAGAGTATCACAGAGGTTGCAAGTGAAATTCTAGAGGGGGAAAAACTGATTACATTTACTCAGAACAAGCAGCCACTTGTCTTGACATCACATCTTGCATATAAAGATGCAGATGAGGGTGTTGTAGGAGATTGTTCTGTTGTAAATGAAAAATGAAAAGAAGTGTGGGAAATTTTTTTCCCAAAAAGACGAGTAAAGGTAGGTGTCTAGGTGAGAAGGATTCTTTTATAGAAGTATCACCATCTCATTTAGATGTGTTAGTGGGTCACTCAAGTTGTGACGCCTCGGTGGCGTTGAAAGCTCATGAAATGGTAGCTAAAGGTATTGAAAGTAGTCAAGAGAAAGGGGATGGAGAGGTTCTATGTAAGGCTGACCTTAATGCTTCACATATACTCCCCCCAAGAGCGACTAGATTGGTTTATAAGTCAGCTCAAAACACTCTCTCGATTGTGCCGAGTAAGAAGCCAAGCAAACATAAATAATTTATGTTGAGTTTCTTTTGGAATATTCGTGGTTTTAATAAACCAAAAAATCATTATGTTGTTCGAAATTTAATTAATTTCTTGTATAATGTAGCTTGGAGCCTTATAGGGAACAAGGGTGAAGGAAAATAAAGTGGAGTGAATCATTGAGAATGTTTTTAAAGATTGGTTAGCCTTGTCAAACTATGAATCAAACCGATTGGGCATGATTTGGATTGTTTGGAGTCCACAAGGAAGACTTACTCCATGTTTTACTAGCGAAAAATGATCAGATTCTTAGTCTTTATGGATGGAGTTAAGGAGGGATTTTTCTATTCCTTTGACTATGCATCAAATTTTGTAGAACAAACAAAATTTTTTTGGAGGATATACGAAATCAACAATAGTCACCATTGGTTAGAAATAAATCTCGGATGATATTTGGAGATTTTTAATGAGATAGTGGATATTGAAGAACATTCTAATTATGCGTCTTCTCCGTCTATTACAACGGGAATGCATGAATTCCAAGATGTAATCAGATATTGTTCTCTTTCTGAAATGCTCAGATCATATGTGTTGCCGAATTCAGGTTAAAGCTCTAGTTACTAGGCCTAGACGCCCTTTTAAATTCACTAATGCTTTAAAAACTGTTTCAGGGTTTTAGCCATTGAAAAAGATAATATAGTCTGATACGAATGAGCTTAAAATATCCACTTCAGCACTGTTTTGGCTCTCAAAGAAGTTAAAAGCATTGAAGCCGAAAATTCGAGAGTTGAGCAAAAAATTTCTGAACGATTTACAAAACAGAACCAAAAGAGTTTATGAAAAGCTTTGTGACTATCAATCAAGAACATTGCTGAACCTGTCTCAGCTTTTGATGAAAGAGGAGATGAGAGCTTATAATAAGTGGAATCATCTCCTGGACCTGGAAGAGAGATTCTTGGGAAAAAGATAGAAAATACACTTGTTAAAAGTAGGTGTTGGTAATAATAGATTTTTCCATCAAGCATGAGACCCAAAACTCATTAAAGGAATTTGATTTTTTTTTGGTTTTGTGTGTGATGAGGAAGACAGTGGAAAGTTGATAAAGGAAGTTACAGAGGAAGAGGTTAAAAAGGTCTTGTTCTCTATCCCGGGTAACAAATCCCCAGGCCTGGATCGTTTTACCTAGGAGTTTTTTAAAGAGATTTGGGAAATTGGGGGAAAAGACGTAGTTGCGGCCATACAATTTTTTTCAAAAGGGTTTTCTACCTAAGGGCTTGAAATCCATGATTTTGGCCCTTGTTTCGAAAAAGAAAGAAGTAGTTAAGATGAAAGATTATAGGCCGATATCTTGTTGCAATGTCCTATACAAGGTCATCTCTAAGATGTTGGCGAATAGGTTGAAGATGATCTTACTTAAATTCATTTCTTCATACCAATCAGCATTTGTAAAGGATCGACTTCTCATGGAGAATGTTTTGTTGGCATCACAATTGGTAAAAATTATCATAAGGACACGGTCTCGACTAGATGTGCATCTCTAAGGTTTCAAGTCGGTTCATTGGCCGTTTCTTTTATCCAATTTAAAAGCTTTGAGAATTCCAAGAAAGTTTATTCATTAGCTCAGCTTTTGCATCTCAACAGCCTTTTTCAATTCAGGTAAATGGAGAACTGGCTGGGTTTTTCCAAAGCACAAGAGGTATTCGACAAGGATGTTCCTTATCATCTTATCTATTCGTAATTTGCAAGCATGTTTTATCAAGACAGTTAGATAAAGCGGCTAAGAAGAGACGTTCTGGTTATCACTCATATTGTCAAAACCTCACTCTACACTATTTATGTTTTGCGGATGACTTGTTTGTTTTTTTTATGGTAAGGAACAGTCGATAATAGGTATCCTACAAGTTTTCAAAGAATTTGATGTTGCCACAGGTTCAAAGCTAAGTCTCAAAAAATAAAAATTGTTTATGGCAGAGTTTGCAGCGGAAAAAATGAATGAAATACTCGAGCGTTTTCCTTTTGATAGTGGCATTCTACTTAATAGGAATTTGCTTTTTCCTCTTTTAACTAAGCAGATGAAAGTTTAGGACTACACACCGTAGTTGGAGAAGACAAGGTCGAGAATAAGCTGTTGGCCTACGAAGTATCTCTCTTTTGAAGGTCGGTTACAACTCATTGCATCAATCATCCATAGCCTCACAAACTTCAGGATCTCTACTTTCCGCTTACCTAAAGCATGTATAGAGGAGATTGATAGAATATGTGTTCCATTCTTATGGTCTGACCCGAAGTTGAATTCAAAAAAGGCAAAAGTCGCATGGAAGGATGTGTGCTAGCCGATAACAGAGGGAGGTTTGGGATTAAAATCGATTTCAAAAGCAAATTTGACTAGATGTTTGAAACTGCACGGGCGGATCCAGTAAACCCACTCGTCTCTTTGGGTTAGTTGGGTCCAAAGGTATTTAATTCGTAAATGCTCTCTATGGTCCGAAAATTAGTCATCTTCTATCGGTTCTTGGACATGGAAACAATTACTGAAGTATAGAAATATTAAAGCTTCATTGAGTAAGATTGAAGTTCACAATGGTGCATCATATTCATTTTGGTTTGATAACTTGTCTCCGATGGGTAGACTTCTGGACATCACGAGGATTAGGGGAAGCAGAGACTTGGGGATTCCTCTAAACTCAATGTTGGAAAGTGTGTCAGCAACACACACTACTCGGCATCACATGATATATGTTATAAATGAGATTGAAGAGGTCAATCAATTACACACAGCAACAAGGACATTTAGAGGAGGCAGATGTAGCTCTATGGAAATTTAAAGGTAAAAGTTTTAACTTGGTGTTTAGCTCCAAAACTACATGGAAATTGATTCGTGAAGATCAGCCAATAAATGAATGGTATGAAGGTATATGGTTCAAATACAACACACCAAATATTCTTTCATGGCTTGGCTTGAGGTAAACAATAGACTTTCAACGGGTGATCGAGTGATCAGTTGGAATAATTGTGTTACAACAGTCTGTTCTCTCTGTTTGGATCCAATAGAGATGCCAAATCATCTCTTCTTCTCATGGCCCTACTCAGCAAAATTTGGCGCTGCCTTTTACATAATCTTCGTGGACACAAGTACTCGACTCAATGGGACAACATCCTTGCTCTCTTAGCCGATGAAAGTCTAGATAATCTCATATTGTTTTTACTGCGATATGCATTTCAAGAAGCTTTACACTCAATTTATAAGGAGATAAATCAACGAAAACATGGGGAGACGGCTACTCAACAAACTCAACTTGTAAAATTCATAGATAAGCAATTCTGAAACAGACCATCGACTATTCGGGAAATGGGGGACTCGAGATACCAGCAAGGAATGGAGACATGATTCGCAACAAGATAGCATGTTACCAAAATTTCTCCACAATGTGTTTTCTTTTCATTAGCTACTTCACCCATGATCTTCTTTCAAATTTCTTCCGATTTTTTCAGCTTTTAGGGAAGTGGTTTGTACTCTTATTCCCAAAAAATTATCGATCAATAAAATTAGAGCTCTTGTTCTTTCTAAAAAGTTTTAAAAAACAGTTGCAGGTCTTGTAAAAAGTTTAATATAATTTAACATAATATTCAAAAAAAAAAAAGATTGGGAGGAATCGATCTTTGTTAATATATTGAAAATTTTATTCTTATATTTAATTATTGCCAAAAAAGAATTGTTTTAAAAACTAAAATAGCATTTTTGTTAATATATTGAAAAAGTGGTTAGAACATCTTCTAAAAATTATATGGGTTAGTATAGTTCAAGCTTTCAAAACTAGGTTATTCTAGTTATTTTGGTGTTTTCTTGAGTCATTCTAGGTAATTTTCACATAAAAATTACTACGTGTACGATTTGCCTTTTTGTTTTTGAATAATATGTAAAAATATATTCAAGAAAAAATCCTTTCTACAACTAGTGTGGTCCGAAAACCTAATAAGAGCTCGAATGAATTGGGGGTGATGGCCTCGTTAAAACCCAATTCAGGAAAACCCAATTGGGACAAAACCGAAATTGGGAAAAAGAGTACCATCAATCCCCAAAGAGCTGAATATTAACATAAAAAGACTAAATTACAAATCCAAAAAACGCCAAAAAAGTGTGTAAAGTTCAAAATCTTGAAAGGCTAAACCAAATCTGCTGGCCATCCAGGAACCTTCCTTGCATTTAAAGTCAGTTTCTCATAAGTCTGTCAATATCATTGATAAGAGAGCCTTGATCCTTTGGCTGGTCTCCGTGGCGTATCTTGTTGCACTCCTGCCATACAACATAAACCAAAGCTTGAAAGACATATCGTAAGATGAAACGAAGTGTCCCTCCAAAAGCTGATCCAGTAATGTGATTGACAATGGTGTCAAAGCAGCATGTGGCTTGATGTTGCAAAGTCCCCGAAGAGAGCTTATTCCAGAGCTGAGAGGTGTACCTACATTCAAAGAAAAGATGATCACGGGATTCTATGGCCTGACTACAAAAACCACAAACCAAATTCACCCCTATGTTCCAAAGAGCCATGCGATCTCCCGTCGATAACCGGTTGTGAATTACCAACCAAACAATGAAAGAAAAATTTGGCGTCGCCGAGGCAAACCAAACTCCACGAAACCAACTCTTAGGTGTAGTTGTGTCCGTAGCTGAGCCCAGGTGTGTTTAGATGAAAACACATTCTTGAATATGTCTGAATTATGGCACCATAGATGAGTATCTTGATCATCACTTCTTGTTGCGTGAATCTTGTCTATTTCCTCTTCAATTTGATTTAGGACCATGACTCTTCGCATGCACCTTCGATGAGTTGCAAAGACCTCGTCCAATGTTGCTGTGAGCTTGATCCCCATATCAATACAGCCCCTATCTCCTAGCCTATCATGTAACCGACCTAAAGCAGACCAATCATCAAACCAAAAGGAGCAATCGTCCCCCTTTCTTACCAGAACTTTGTGGAAGCTCTTAGCTTGATCTTTGTATTTTAGTAGCTTTCGCCAAATCCAGGAACCCGCCATTTTGTTTATATCCACGGACCAGAAAGATCCAACCCGGACCAGATTCTTCTTTATCCAATTTACCCAAAGAGAATCTTGCGATGAGACAATCCTCTAGACGAGCTTAAAACAACTGACTTTGTTTGCCTCTAAAATAGACTTTAGTCCGAGTCCTCCGTCTTCCTTTGGTCTACAAATATCCGCCCATGCCATTTTCGATTTGCGAGGATTCAGGTCTGGTCCGGACCAAAGGAAAGTAGAACAGATCCTCTTGATTTCCCTGATACAGGCACTAGGCAAACGAAAAACAGCAATCCAAAAATTCGTTAGCCTAGCAATGACAGAGTGAGAAGCTGAAGTCTACCTTCAAAGGAGAGAAACAGATGCTTCCATGATTGTATTCGGGATCGAATCTTGTCGATGAGAGGCTGGTAGTCCAACTTAGACATTCTTTTGGTGAGTAGAGGAATCCCCAGGTATTTAACCGGGAGAACTCCTACACTTAGGGAAAAGCGCGAAGCAATGTTGGAGCGTTGTTGGGGGGAGACACCAGAAAGGAAAAGATTAGACTTCTCGAGACTGATCCGAGTCTCAAGAATCTACCAAAGGCTAAAAGACATCAAGAATAGCAGCGATAGATCTTGCCATCCTATCCGCAAACACTAAAATGTCATCTACAAAACAAAGGTGAGTAACTTTCAAAGCGCAACATCCAGGATGGTAGCCGAACTGCCCTACACTCGCTGCATTATTTAACATTAAAGAAAGAACATTCATAGTAATGACAAAGAGATAAGGTGAAAGAGAGCATCCCTGTCTTAGTAATACTCGGAAAGAAACCAGCCAGCTCCTCATTATCTTGGACCGAGAAGGATGGAGTAGTGACGCAAAGCTTAAGCCAATGGATAAAGGAGGATGGGATACCAAGCCAATGGATTTGCCTGTTTTTTAATTAACTAAATGCAAAAGAAACAGATGCATCAATCCAAATTTTGTACCTTCGACAATGTTTGAATCTCCAAATCTTGCATAGATCCATTTACCTCAAATTAAGATCTATTGAGTTCCCCTACAACCCATAGGAATTGATTACCCGAAGAAAGATTATGTGTTAACGTCATGCCACTTGTGGAGATTTAGCAATTCATCAGTGTGATGCATCGGGATCCCAAGCCCGATAACTTCTTCCTTTCAGATAACGATGAGAATGCTATGCTCAGAAATAAATTTACAGGCGTTCTATGTTCATTGAAGAAGGTGAGCTGACTGTATATTTAGAGTATTGATAATTCAGTGCATTGTTTAGATTTTGGATTTGCCATGTTAATTAATTTTTGCAATCTGTAAGAATGGCTCGCACATATAGTGTAACACCCAATTCAAAGGAATTCAAAAAGAAGATAATTTTGAGTTAAACTAAATGACTTAAAGTTAAGAGTTTGTATTGCTCGGAGGATAAAAGTTTAGGGACTACTTAGAAAGAAAAAACGAAGAAGAATCGCATGTATCTTTCCTATATCGATGAGATTGTTATTGGCACTCCCAAATCTTCAATAGTTAATCCTAATATGACACATATATGCATTTTGAAGCTCTAAAACTCTAGAAATTGTTTCTCTTATGAATTTACGATTTTGGAGAGTTTTTCAAAGATCCTTCTCTTCCTCTCCAATTTAAACGTTTTCATCAACTTAGCAGAAGTTTTTGTTGTGGGTTAGGTTGACTATGTTGTCTCGCTGCTTACGCTATAGTTATTGGTCTTCTTACTTCATCATTGAAGTGTTATGTAATCTTCATCTCTTCCATTTTGAAGTTTTCCTCCACGGAAGTGAGTTTAAAGCTCTTTAATGGTGGATTTACTTTCAAGAAAAGTTAGATTACAATTAATACCTTTCACAAACTGCTCAGTTTCACAAGTCCAGCGCCGCTGACCGTCCGTCTATCAGAGCTTAGAATCAAATAGAATCCGCTTGATAATGTTTTTAATCTAGCTATTTCGTAATCAAATTCAGATTTTTAGACTAGTTCTTTAGATTCTGAGACCGATTCTAGACTTGTATAAATGAGACAAACACACGCCTGAAACTAATTTTTGATTTAGTCATGTATATTTTTAAATAGACATTAAGTTGAACCGATTCGGTAGGTTTTAAGCCGGTTTTGGATAAACCGACTCCAGATTCGTATTTGGATGGTATATTGAACGCAATTTTCTAATTAACACTTGATTTTAGGTGAATTATTTGGTAGTAAAAGGAACTCATAGAATTTTCCTTAAGAGAGTTTGTTAAAGCTGAAAATTCATTTCAAGGGAAGTTCCAACTCCCTTGGTATTATTATACGTTGGTACAATATTTTAGGATATTTGTAATGAAAGTTAATTATTTAAATTGTTTTGAATTTTAATTAATTACATCCATATGAATTAAGGATTAATAAAATACAATGTCTGAATTATTTCCATTGCAGTATTATGAGCTATTATGATTTTATGATTATGATGATGAGATAAATTCATTTGGTCAAGACCGGTATCATCATATCATTATGATTTAGCTAAATATATTAAGCAATATGTGATAGACGGCACCCCAAGGATGTATTCTACAATTTAGTATACTGTTAATGGTCATGGGGTCGGTTAGTGCCATGAACTATACTTCATTACAACCTCACTAACCGAAAGAATGCCTACCAAGTTTATTGTGTAAATATTATGTTAGTATATGGTTTGGATCGACCAATGTTTTGGTTGTATCATCCCGATGTTTCATTGCTAGTACTTGTTATCCTGAGTTTTTAACCCAGATAAAACTGCAAGTGTACAGTGGCAATCACAATAGTACATAGGGATCGAATCCACGAGGACCAATAGATTACATGATGAATTATAATGATTTAAATAAAGGTAGGATGCAAAAGAGTTTATTGGAAACTCAGGGTAATTATTATCCTAAATTAAATTAAATAAATGATAAACAATAGGAATTCTTTCAAGGATTCTTGTGTATGAATGCAATAATTATATATGCATTAAGTAATGTTCTAGAGCTTAGATTACAGATATAAAGGTATATTGCTGTCGCGTGAAATAACTATCTATGCAATAAAATCTCTATCAACTTAAACTGTTGGTTGTTAGTAGAGATACATTCACGCATTAAAAATCTAATCTAATATGCCCACAAAAGTGCAGTAACTTCAACTGTCATTGGCTAAATACACTTTGCCCATAAGAGAAAGTTTTATCCATTTAACAACATTTTTGGTGTCACGATGAATAGTTTTAAGCCAGAGGCTAATATGCACCGATCTGTCTTCATTCTTGACTTCTTCTTCTCTTGACGAGTAATGATATATTTCCTCTCTATAATATTCATTTTGACTACAGCAAGTGTACAAACCAAAAAAGACAAAAAAAAAAATACCGAAAACCTCTAACAAGCTCAACCATCTCGCAGCTTTTTCACCTAAAGATAACTTGAAAAAAGTCAACATCAAGTAGTCTTAAGGTACTCCGTTAACCTTTGTTGTATTGCATAGCTCCTCAAACGACTTCACATGATCCATTGGGTTTTCTGAAGCTATCCTATTTAATATGTTCTACTTGACCAATTGAAAGATATGAGACTTTATCTCGTAGTCATGCCTATGTGGAATAGGAGGACAAAGAGCAGACCTATCAGCGTAGAGTCTGTTTGGTGTGTTGTACTCACCAAGAGTTCCAGATCGAGCAGCTCTAGGTCTCGACAATTCCTGATTACCGATTGGTGGTGGCAGTGCACTGATCAGTGCTGGAGGGTCAATGTTACTGATCAATGCAGGAGGTGGTATTTCTTGCTCGTTTCCAAGTCCGTGTTGATCAGCAATTCCTTCCATCTCTAGGTTATGTTTTTTTTTCTTTCTTCGCTCTAGTCATGCTAGTTCGGTATTGGTAGGAATTAGCAAATCAGAAGATTCTTGGCTTCTTCTGTGTATAAACCTGAAACACAACAAAAAGAGTTCAAATAGGCTAGTTAGATAGTTAGTAAAATAAATAAAATTCCTAGGCAAAATCTAAACTACGAATTCAATGGCACTCGTATTGATCCCCGAAAACGGTGCCAAAAAATATGTTATCCAGAGGTTTTAACCAAGATAAAACTGCAAGTGCATAGTGATA
Source organism: Cardamine chenopodiifolia (assembly GCA_963922655.1). Taxonomy (NCBI): domain Eukaryota; kingdom Viridiplantae; phylum Streptophyta; class Magnoliopsida; order Brassicales; family Brassicaceae; genus Cardamine; species Cardamine chenopodiifolia. The sequence goes on from OZ000479.1 coordinate 7,336,058, forward strand.
ATCATAATAATACTTGGGGATCAAATTCACGAGAACCAATAGCGCACACATGAATTAAGTAACTTTATAGTGCTTAGATTATGAATATAAAACTATCCAGTAGTTGTGTGAAATAACTATCTATGCAACAAAATATATAGCAACTTAAATTGTTGTTTGCAAACGAGATATATGCATGCAATGAAAATCTAATTTAATATGCTGACAAAGTGAAGTAACTTCAATTGTCGTTGGCTAAAGACACTTTGCCCATCAGAGATAGTTTTATCCATTCAGTAACACTTTTGGTGTCCTAATTAATAGATTTAGGGTAGAGGCTAATTGGCCAAACTAGACAAAGCATTAAGAGAAATCTTAGATGAAGAACAATATGATAGATCTCATATGAAAAGTAGCATAAATCTACATGAATATCCCTTTCGAAAACCCTAATTATATGAACATATCTACTCACAAATGTAGAGAAGATGCATGATAGAAATAGATGAAGAGTTTATAAAAGTATTAAAGAATTAAAGAGTATCTAGGAAGTTATACCTTAAAGCTATGAAAATGTATATTTTTTTCTCTACTTCAACTAGATGGCCGAGGCATCTAATTTATACAAAGAAAGGACAATCCTAGAAATGAAAAATGTAAACTTTAGTAGTCGGCGTACCGACCGGTAACAAGTGTGTACCGATCGGTTCTTGTCACTTTCGGCACAGATCGGTGTTCATTCTTAACCTCTTCTTCTCTCCATAATTAATGATCTATTTCCACTCTAAAACCTTCTTTTTGACTCAAACAAGTATACAAACTTAAAAAGACACAAAAATAACAAAAATCATCCTTTTCTTATTGAAAAGACTCAAGACTCGGTATTAAAAAGAATAAAAACCGGTAAATAATAGTGCCAGCAATACATGGTCATTGTGTTCTGATGATATAAATATTTTCTACTAATATGATTTTGTTATGGTGATAATAAATGTTGTGATGAAATTTATTTTGATATGTTATCTTTAGTTTTAAAAATTGAATCTATATACATGTTTTCTCGTACCAATACGTGGACATTTTTCTGCAGGAGAAATTGGTACATATCTATTGGGTTTTAGTCTCCCTTAGCGATTTTTCGCTCACATAAGTTTAGAGTGTTGAATTCTTTCTTAGCGCAAGATTTAGTAGTTTTTCCTATGTTTTATTTGCTCTTATTTATCAGATTTGGATTTTTGTGATATTTAAGACTTTGGTATTTGGGATTTCAGTATTTTATTTAATTTTTTTGGTAACGTTCATAAATATCGTTTTGGAATTTTTGGGGCTTTACAAGTGGTATTAGAGTCGAACCCATATTAGTGTAGAGACATGGGGGTTCACACCATCGGGGGTGACAGTCTTGGTACGCAACATGGACATTTCAATTTGTGAATGGGGGTGATAGTAACATAGCCATGTTTGTCTGCAAGTCGTAACGACAATGACATAGACTGCAAACAAGGACAAAAGTATCAAAATGAAGATGATAACAGTCGCTAAAGATGACCTACTAGGAAGTGATATCCGATACTGTGGGAGTGAGACTTAAAGATGAAGAGTGATCATGTGATGATTTGTAGAGATGCTAACAAATATTTCAAGTCTCCCGGGAGCATCGCACTGGCCATTGGACGAGGGTGGGATCCATGGGCCAAGAGAGGGCATGGGGACCATTGAAGATTGCGGTCGGGATGTTTACATATAGAAAACCTGCGTTTTTTATGGAAGGTTAAATTTATTGAGAAAATATAATATTTATAAGCACAAGGAAGAGGAAACAAGCTTGAAAATTTTATACAACTTTTACGAAAAAGAAAGTATGTCATAAAGAAACAAGAACTTCTTTTACTGTCAAATCTGGCACCATCACTCAAACAAGATTGGCTTAGACTAGCCACAACCATGTTCATTGGCTTCGCCAAAATCAGGAATCACCAGCCTGTAGAAATCCTGAACTGTAAAACCTGCAAATGAAGATCTGTGCAATTGGATACAAGGTTAACCTTGCTAAATGCGTAGTGTAACACTCGTGTTTGGCGAACCTAACTGGGTAGGAGCAGTTAAGTTTCCATGCCAAAGTGATAAGAAAAGAGTTAACTAAAATTCATGAGGTTTTAGTCCATAAAATGGGAGAATTACCCAAGGGGAATCTGAATGTTCAAGTATTTGAGCTAGAATCAGCTCTTCAGGATATTCAGAACAGTTTCTCGGAACTGCCAAGGTGGTTATAGAGCTTCCCACGTAAATTGTCGAGCTAGCGAGTAAATTCTAGGTTTTTCGAGACTAAGTGATTGTGGCGTGGACATGATGGTTATTGGGGCAATGTTAGTCGAGAATCAAACAAGTTTGGCTGGGACTTAGACATGGTAGTTACCGAGCTCGAGAGTTTTTGTGTAAAAGGTAAGGTGAGAACAACTACTTCCTTGAATGCTAGAGTAAATTCGAGGGAACGATTATCTAACTTGAGTGTTTCAAAAGAAAAGTGCGGGAATGATTAATCGCCGAGAAGAAGCCAGTTTTCACGCATGAGCAGTTACCATGCAAAAATTCTCGTTAAACAACAAGGCATGAATGATTATTGGGCGGTTTCTTGGAGAGTTTCTATAAACATCGAGACTTAGGCTAAATTAAACCCTGTTTTATCCATGAGGAAGAGCTACGAGAAATTTGAGAGAGTAAGCATGAAAGAAACTACTTATTACCGAGAGAAACTATGGGTTCATGTCTCTATGCCAAGAATCCTGTACCTACGACCGAGTAATTGCTACCTGAGACCGAGTAACTGCACTCTGATCTGAGTAACCACTGCATGTGATCGAGAAATAAGGATTTCTAAGCAACTAGAGGTGTAAGAATCCATTTCATTGACTCCAGAAGTTTAAGGTGAGTGTGCGATCTTTGCTACATATTTAAGTTTGATTATTTGCCTAGATTTTTCTAGTCTTGTTTGCTTGACATAATATTCATTGTTCTGCATGCTCTGTCTTGTTGATTGATCCTTGTTCTCGGGAACTTGGGTAGTCTGACATGACGAGTAATTGTCTTGACGTTATGACTGATAAATTGACTCTTTGGTTATAGAGCTGGATTGTGGTTCAGTGAGACGGGATGCCCATCCTCACCAAGCATGTTTTTTCCTACGCCCTCTTTGTGAATGTAGGAAAAGAATCTATGGCAGAAGGTACAAAGTGGCTAAATGGAACGCGGGACTATGGCTATACGAGACGGAGGATGGGGAACTAGGTAGTAATATTTTGGTCTAGTATTAAAACAATGTAATAGCAATTAGAAAAATTAACGTCATACTAGAACCTCGTATATATTTCAAGTAATATGATTTTATGCCATCATGAGTCGTCTAAAGGAATTATCATGCCTGAAAATGCTAAGTAAAATGAAATCAAAAACCTGACTAAAATTCATGTCCGCATGGATTCTTGTCAAGTGTTAAAAAGAACTTTAATTCCATTCGTTGCCCGGATAAATATAAGAAGGATATGGCAGTCCACGACTTGGAAGGGGTCGCACATACTTGGTGGAGAAGAATATATGGGAGATTGGTGAATCCAGAATGCTCATGGGAGATGTTCTGTCGGGAATTCTGAGCTAAGCACTTTCCACCAGAAGCGTTGTTTTAAGGTGAATTCCTGGACTTGTGCCAAGGTGAAATGACAGTAAGAGAGTATGAGACCGAGTATAATAACAGTAAGAAATTTGCAGGCTGTAAACTTGAGGATGAAAACATACAAGTTCGCCGATTTATGCGTGGGTTGCGGAGTGAACTTTGTAATTGCTGTCTTTTTTGCAACTATGCTATAGTACAAGTTTGCCGATTTATGCGTGGAAAATGCAGCAATGCTAGAGAGCAAAATGAATGAGGAAGCTAAGAAGGCTAATGAAGTGTTATAGGCTCAAAACGTAATGCAGAATAAGTCTGGGAATAACGTGGGGCAAAAGAAAAAAAATTGGGTTAAGAATGTCAACCCTGGAAAGCCATAGATGGGGCGCAGTGCGTATTGCAGTTATGGGAAAATTCACTTGGGTGCATGTAGGGCTACTTTTGAAGCGTGCGACTACTATGATAGCATAAACCATAAAGTTTGGGATTATCCAGAAGAGGATGTAAGACTGAAAAATTCAAGGAAATGATGCGAGTGTGAAGTTGTATTACAACTGTAATAAAGCTGGACATTTTAAGAATCAGTTTCTCAAGCTGGGGCAACATTCTAGGAAAAGTGTAAGGGACGCATTGATATCAGAGGCACAAAGGCAAATGATTATGTCGTGTGTGTACTCGGCTATTGCGGAGACAACCATAAACCATGTACCTCTTGCCCGATCACTGGTGAATGTGTATTGACTTTATTAATGGGTGGCATTGCAACCCATGTCTTGTTTGATTACGGAGCAATGAGTTGCTTTATTAGTTCAGAAATAGTTTGGAAAGGTGACTTCCAAAGAAAACCCGAATATCACTTTGGATCTTCAAGGAACAAAAAGATTTTGCTGATGGTGAGTGGAGTGGATTCGAGTAACTACAGTTTGTGATCGAGAAACGAGGATTTATAATCACCAAGAGGTGTCACAATCCATTTCACTGAATCCCAAAGGTTAAGGTGAGTGTGCGACCGTTGCGGTAAGTGGAGTTCTAATTCATCGTGATATCCGAGTCTGCAGTAAGTGGAGTTCTAATTCAGGAAGATCGTGGGGAACATCGATATATTTTTACAACAGCATTGCATCAGCCATACTTGTTCCCAAGAAGTTCCCATTACTAGCGGTATCTAATAGCATCCGGTACTAAGCATTCCATTACTAGCGGTATCTAATAGCATCCGGTACTAAGGCAAGACGCTGCAGTAGAATGTTGAGAGTGTGGACTCATTAGAGAACCCATGATGAGTACGTTTCACAATATAACCCTTGAACCATTCCATCTCTCACTAAAGCTCTCATTAACTTTTTGTGCAATCCCCAAAATCTTGTTTCTAAGGCCTGTTTGGGAAGTAGATAATAATTTGGCCAAGAAGACTCTCTTGCATTGATCCCAAAAAGTGATAGAGTTGTGTGTCAAGTTCTACTCCCACACATGAGCTTTGTCTCCAAGTTTGAATGGGAATAGTCTAAGCTTGAATGCATCATTGTATACTCAATTGATCTTAACCATCCCACACAACATATTAAATTGATTTAGATGATCCAATCGGTCCTCCATTGGTAGACCATGAAACTTTGAACCTTGGACCATGTTGATTAGAGTAGCTTTGATCTCATAGTCGTTGTTTCCAACCATTGGAGGCTTAATACCGGTCATATTCCCATAGATGTTTGGCTTGTTAAATGACCCAATGACCGGTGCAACCCGTGGTGCTTGTCCTAGCAATCCTCCAAGATTCCCTTGACCAACAATCTGAATAACAACCCGTGGTGGATGATCCATTTTCACATAATAGAAGGGAGATTAAATATCAAAAGATTAGATAACAAATAAAAAGTAAAAACTTAGTTTTGATTAAATATCAAATCCTAATGGCTATTGCAGTGTTTTCCCGGCAACGACGCCAAATTGATAATACATTTTTGCAAACATGTCAATTATCCTATCGTGCGTAGCACTTAAGGTTATCGAACGACAAGGAAACATGAAAGCACACCAAGAATACAAATCTTAATTTCAATCTAAGCAATAAAGAGTTTGTGTTTTTGAAAACAAAATTGAAAAGTAAAACAAAGCGGTATATAAAGACAAAGTAACGGTTTTGAAATCAAATAAAGGAAAATCAAACTCTCGAGAAATGGGTAGGTGACTAGGGGGATCACTTGTTAACTAGTGGAGTTTAATCTACTTAACACAAGTAATCCACTTCCATGGCACTAATCCACTATGTCTAAAGATCACTAATCTCAACTAAACCACTGTCATGACATTAATCTGTTCACTAATCATCCAATAATCAATAACTCTCGTTAGCTATCAAATGATAAATGAACATTAGTTAGAAGCCTAAATAACCACTAAACATCATAATCAACTATTAACATAGCTTATGTATGTAAAGAACTTGATATTTCCATAGCTTAGGTATGTAAGACACAAAAAAATGATTTTGATCTTTGCATATCATACTTAAAAGTAAAGTAGATGATGGTTTTAGGAAGAGAAAGATGTTTGATACTTCAAAATTGAAAGATTCATACAAATTCTTAGCAAAATCTTAAAGAGGCTAAGAGAAATCTCTAAAACAAATCATAAGTTATCTCTAATTAGGTTTAGAGCATTTATACTCTCAAAATAAAAGAACTTAGCCAACACATAACCGGTTTGGTCAAACCCGATTTTGAAAATTGGAAGCTTATAGGATTGGTCCTCTTTTTGTTCATTTGCTCCCTCTTGTTGTATCGGTCACTCCAACACTTACAAAATGAGAATTATATGCAAACTATGCAACTAAGGACCCTAATATGCAGTGTAAATACAAAATATTTCTAATAAAATGCAACAAAAATTAGGGGAAAAACTCGATAGATCACTTACCAGCAAAAAATGTGCCGGAGGCTCGACTTCTCTTCACGATAAATAGGCAAATACGGTCATCAATTGTGACTCGTCTACTACACTCTGTAAGTAAAGTTTGCACTGCCAGAATTAGGCGAATGGAATTTGGTGTACACTAAGAAAGAGCAAGCCCAAGGGCATTGGAGTATTGCAATAAATTTTTGGCAGAGGGAAATAGAGACTACAATGGACAAAGAAAGCGGAAAGGACACAAAAGTAACTAGGAATGATAGTCTCAAGAGTATGAGCCCCCACCAAAATAAGTTTTATACCTGGAGGGACCTTGATAAAAAAAGCTAAGGCATCAAGATCCCCTTACTCGGTCAAGGTGGATTTGGGATGTGGGTGAATTTATTTGGCATAGCGAGAATCAGGGAGTGAATGAAAAGCAAGGGAAACATAAGCATATATATGAGCCAATCAACCATGTTTCAAACAATATATTTTGGGTTCTAACTAGCCACACCATACATAGTGAAATTACGCTGGAATACAAAAATTACCTAAAATGGGATGGAGGCAAAGAAGATACTGACCGCAATAAAAGTAAGATAAGAAGTCGAAAGGACGAGAAGAAGGGAAACAATTATATTCCTTTGGTTAAGTTATCAAAGTTCTACGAATTAATCAGACCCATATGACTTGGGGGGCAAATTGTTGGAGTCATAATAAAAAAAAAGCAGCCCGATTACAGATGAGCTTTATTCAAAACTTATATACTAACAATTTTAAGGGAAAAAGTTAATTAGGTGAATTCCCTGTCGAACACCAAAGCGAAGAACGGCATGATAATTTGTACTCGAATCATTCAAGATATCATGATTTGGGATTGGGACATATGCAAAGCTCAATGGCAAGTGAGGTTGTTATGGGTGTCGTAATTTGGGCCTAGTTCATAACCGAGACCAATTACAGCTAAGAATCGTATTTAAGCCCGAAGATAATATTTCCAACAAGAGATATAAGCGAGGTGAAAGTTCGAGCATCCAGAAGAGGCGTTACCTCAACAATTGAAGTATCTCCTCGACATTATCAAGACAAGTGAAGTATCACGTTGGCGAGTCAAATAGACGGTCAAGAAGAACTACTATGACGTATCAAAATCTACGAGTTTTAAATTTGCCTTAATTGCATATCTTGCTATTAAAGCTCATTTTAAATACCATCTTTAATGCACCATTATCTGGGTCATTAGCCTTAGAAATCAAGAAAATCTGCCCTAATTCCCATGAGAGTGGAGCCGAGGAAGATCAGAGATCCACAACCTTGCACGACCCTGAGGTTTTCATCTTCTCCTTAAACACCGACTTTGTCCTCCTCCCATCAAGAGCATCAGCAATTTTCCGCTTGTTTAGTCGTTCATCTGCAGCCAGAAAATCCTTACTCTTTCATTTACTCATTCGTGGCATAGCGATAGGAGGATTACTGGGAGAAGAAGGAGGGAAATAAGCCTGATCGGTTAACTGTCAGGCACTCAGAACTCGGTTTCAAGAGACTGAATCCCACAAAGTAGGTTCCTTTCAGAAACACATGAACCACTTATAACAAATTTCGTAGTTAATGGAACTTTTCTAGATCTATCTACAAGGTGAAGTGGCACTGGTACTGGAAATAATCAGATCATTAAAATTAAAAGGATTGTTCGGCAGATTACCTGGGATTTTTCCCTGCACCTAGACAACCAGATCTTCTGCGTCCCCCACTCTAGAGGGATTAATTTGGAAACAGAAATAATATTCTCGTCAAATCTCATCCTCATTTGGAAGATCCTCGACAAGGGTAACATTAGGTTCTTACCAACAAAAAGGTGTGCAAGGCAAGACATCTCTTCATGATAAACAGATGAATAAGGTCATAAACTGTGACCCATCTACTACACTCCAAAGCTAAAGTTTGCATGGATATAATTAGATGAATGGAATTTGGTGTATGCTGAGAATGAGCAAGCTCAAGGGAATACTACAATACTATCTTTGGCAGAGGGTAATAGGGACTACAACTGACAAAGAAAGCGGAACAGACACAAAAGTAACCCAAAATGATCCTCTCAGGAGTATGAATCCTCACCAAAACAATTTTTATACCTAGAGTGACCTGGATAAAAGAAGCTACGACATCAAGATCCCCTTGCTTAGTCAAGGTGGATTTGGGATGCTGGGCAAATTTATCTGGCATAGCTAGAATTTGGGAGTGAATCAAAATCATAGGAATAAGAAGAAAAGATACAAGCCAAACAACCAAGTTTCAAACTCTAGATTTTGTGTTGTAGCCATTCACACCACACATAGTCAAATTACACCGGAATACAAAATATACCTAAAAGGGGGCGGAGGCGAAAAAGATACTGACCTCGATGGAAGTAAGATACAAACTCGAAACAACGAGAAGAAGGGCAATACTTAAAGGCAGTTAGTAAAAATATTAAAGTCCTAAAAAAATTTACACCTATAGGACTTGGGGGGCAAATTGTTAGTGTCATAATCCGAAAAACAAGCCCAATTATATATAGGCTCGATTTAAAAGTTATATACAGTAATTTTTCAGGAAAGAAGTTAACTAGGTGAATTCCTTGTCAAACACCAAAGTGAAGAATGACAAGATGATTTGTAGCCGAGTCATTCCTAATGTTGTAATTTGGGCTTCATACATATCCTAAGCCCACTGATAGCAGAGGTCGTTGGTGTCATAATTTGGGCATGGATCATATCCACAACCCAATTACAGTTAAGCATCGTATTAATGCCCAAAGAGAATCTTTCCAAGAAGAGATATAAACGAGGTGAAATTTCGAGCTTCAAGAAGGGACGTTACCTCGACAAGAAAAGTATCACCTCAATGAGTCAAAGAGACGTTCAATATGAATTAATGCGATGTATACAAACCAACGAGTTTTAAATTTGCCTTAATTGCATATCTTGCTATTAAGGCCCATTTTAAGTACCAAATCTTAATACGGGCGGTCACAAAATGTAATTCCTAAAAAGGAAACAATAAGGATAATAACTCCATGATCTCTTTTTCAACGGATAAATAATTCATATAACTTTCTTAAGATTGTTTTGCATGTGTTCTTGATATGAGCACACAAAATAAAGATATCATAATACAGAAGTTCGAATCCCACTGTTCTGAATTTAAGCAATTTTCAAACCTGGATTCGACCTCCACAGCAAAGCAGAGCAAGACCTATTTTGTTATGCCGACATGAGATCATGGTGAGTAGTGTTTGATCGCAGTCTTGCATTATGCGAGTACAGAGCAGTTTCACGGTCTGTGTAGTCCATATCGTGAAGGAGGAAGGGCATACGAAGAAGAGGTGCTATGTTGCTTGATGACCAGTTTACTTGTGGCTTCTTTTGACGAGTCTCGTCCCAAGTTTGTTTAGCGGCTAACTTAGGTATGAAATCATTTTCTCTGAAATGCCTTGATGGCAAATCATGTCCACCTAACGAAGGTGACGTTACTTGGAGTCAGTCAAATAGCTGGAGATTAGCTCGTCTTTTTTGACACAGTAACCAGTCGGTATAAGACACAACATCAGAGACCATGGGATGTCTGGGGACATCAAAAATACGTTGCCATGCTTCGCCTACAATATCAATACGCTGTCCCATGGATGCCAATTATGTAGCCAAAACATTTTTGTGAAGCCATTCCCGATCTCTGTTTTTATAGACGGTGAAGGAAGGGCATGGAGCTTTAGAATTTTTCCTCCACATCCAAGATCCCACAACCCCCTTCATATCCCAATAAGAATTTGTTTGAATCATATGAAATTTTTTGAGGAGAATAAGGGCCATATGATACTTAGGGCATACACTTTTGAGGATTCATGTAGCCTACGAATACATAACCTCCTTCCTCCTTTGGTGAAAAAATATCATAAAATTTTGCTTTTTAATGGTGGTGAAGTTGTCCCGAACACAAAATATTTGAGGAAATACAATCAATAAGATCAAAGCAGCTCTTGGATAACTAAAAGCGGAGCACCAAAAGATTTCCAAGTTTACACAGAGCTTGTAAAACATATTCTTTGGTATTTATCTCCACTGATCTATGCCTTAGCCTTTTACGGGAAAGACTTGCGTCTGCAACTGTAGTGTGTTGCCCAATCCCTATGTCAATAATTTCTCTCGCACCCACCAAATCCATCAAACAGCTTAAAGTAGACTAGTTATCAAACCAAAACGACGTAAGAATACAATTACAAACATCAACTTTGCAAAAAGATTTTGCAACCGTTCTATACTTTAGAAGCTTTCTCCACATCTAAGATCCTAAGCTAGAAGAGTCTCGTATTTACCATAATTTATCTTGTTTGATTAAGTTTGTCACTATCCACTTAACCCATAAACAAGTTCCATGAGAGACAATCTTCCAAATCAGCTTCAAACAGCTAACATCAATCGCCACTTTTAGTGATCGAAGACCAAGACCTCCTTCTTGTTTTTGCTTACATATCTCTGTCCATACAACTTTTGCTTTATTTGGATTCAGGTCAGTTCCCAACCATAAGAACGAAGAGCACAATTTATCAATTTCTCGAATGCAAGAGTTAGGGAGTCGAAAAGCAGCCCATCAAAAATTTGTAATGCTCCACAACACCGAGGTTATCAAATTCAACATGCCAGCATAAGATAGGAAGCATAATGTCCATGATCCTATCTGCTTCTTGAACTGCTCTAAAACAGAGATAGTCTACAGCAGTTAAACGCTTTGTGACCAAAGGAAAACCCAAGTATCTCACCGAAAGCTGTCCTAGAGCAAAAGGAAAAGAATTCCTCATTACTTGTTGAGCTTGAGCTAAAATACCCCTAGTTACATCGTAGACTTTTCCAAGCTAATTTTCTAGTCTTTACCTTTGAGCGAACCCATCAAAAACTCTCACAATCCCTTCAATGGATTAAAATTTTCCATCTCTAAGAACCATAATATTATACGCAAAACTAAGGTGAGTTAATGCAATGTTCTTGCATCTTGGATGGTAGCCAAAATCTTGAACCCGTGTAGCTAATTCAAGAATCTTCGAAAGAACATCCATACTTATGAAAAAAGATAAGGAGAAAGGGAACCTTGACATAAAACTCTTGCACTTGTAAAGTACCCCACTAGCTCACCATTAACTTGAACCAAAAATGAAGCCATAGTAATAAAAAGGGAAATCCACTGAATAAACTGCATCGGAAAGTTCGTGTCTGGAAGAGTATTTATGAGGAAAGACCCTTGAACTGAATCAAAAGTTTTTGCGATATCAATTTTTATAGTACATATACCCGAGATAAAATCATTATGATAGTCCTTGACTAGCTCCGTTGCTAACAACAAATTCTTAATTAATAGTCTATCTTTGATAAAAGCCAACTGATTTCCCGCAACAAAATTTGGTAGCACCTACTTCAATCTATTTGCAATAATTTATGAAATCATTTTATAAATCCAATTGCATAAAGAGATCGGTCTAATATTATTCATTTCCCTCGCATCTATGTTTTTGGAATCAAAGCTACGATAGTAGCATTAATTCCATTGGGCAAAAAACCTTTTACAAAAACCGACTGAACCGCTATATTAAATTCCTCTCCAGTAATTCTCCAAGACGCTTTATAAAAATCAAAAGTAAACACATTAGGACCCTTGGATTTATCATTTTCCATTGAAAAAATTACCTTCTTAATCTCTTCACCCAAAATTGGTGATGTTAGTGGCATCCTATCCTCCTCCGAGAAATGAAAGGGAAGCAAATTGTCCAGCTTTGCTACTGAAACACCAACATAATCTTGTGGAATTTGCTTGAGAAAATTCTTAAAAAAACTTTAACCCTCTTCCTTAATCTCCCCATCCTGGAACATAATTCTATCATCCATGCACTGTATTTTTTGTATTGATTTTTTTACCTCCCTCATAGCTACAACCTTATGGAAACTCTTATTGTTTTTATCACTCACTTGTAATCAATGCAACTTTGACTTCTATTTTAAAAGTTTTTCCTCCAGACCAGCTACTACATCCCATCTCCTTAATGCCACAATCTATTCTTACCTTAACTGAGACGATGGAGAGTTTACATTCGCTTGTTGTTTCTGACAAATGTCTGAATTAGCTTCGTTTGCCTTCTTCTCCAAATTTCCCAACTTATTCTTTGCCCAACTCCTAATCAAAGGTTTCAAAACCTTTAACTTCTTTGAAAACCAGAACAAAGAAGATGTAGACATGAAAATGGGATCAGTTCCTTTTTAAGGATTTTCTAGCAAAAGAATAAAATCCTCTAACTCAGAAACCAAATTGACAAACATAAAAAATTTCCGCCTAGGCACCCTTGCAACAGTACCCTTTATTTCAATTCTACCACGAAGATGATCTGAGCTGCCACCAGCTTCAAAAACAGTATATGATTGAGGAAAAACCAATATTCCTACAGTACCTTACCTATTAAATAAAATGGCAAACAGATTAAATCTATCATTAACCAAAGCTCTATTCAATTTTTCCATGATTAGATTGTTCTTCGTTTATTTCACCAAGTATAGAGCGGACCGTGATAAGTCATATCTGGGCGAGAACAATAAACTACAAAAGTCTGTAAATCTCGCATACCTAATTGCAGGGCTTATATCAACTCTTGAATGCTCAGCCATATCCAAAGTCTCATTAAAATTGCTAAAGAGATTTCAAGTTCTATTATGAAAGATAGGAGAGTCATGATGATCTCTCAACTCACTCCATATCTCCTTACGATCCTCCATAAAATTCGAAGCATATATAAAAGAGCAGAAAAACTCCTCCTCTCGATTATTTAACTTCATGGAACATGTTATGATTTGAATACTCTTACACAAAGGAGTAAGTCTAACATTTCCTCTCCAAACCACCCAAATACGATCAAGACGGTTGTATTCATAGTTTGTTAAGATCAACCAATCGTGAACCAACTTATTACCTAACAAATGAGCCATGCCCTCCTTAACTCTTGTCTCTGGCTAATAACCAAAATCAAAATTCCTTTTGTTCTTCCAATTATTTATTACGGAATGTTTTAAGAACTATTCTTCTTAATCTAAGACCTATGATTTATAATACCTTACAATAGTAACAACCCACTCTCTTAATCTCGTAAAGATCAAATTATGCACTTAAGATTCTTGAAACAGCTGACCTATGAACTTAGACCTTGACTCCTATTTATCATCAAAGATCAAGTCTGATTCTCTAGATTATCCTAACACGATTTGACCGTATCTAAATCTTCACAATATTCTCCAAATATATGCTCTTTCCAAACAGGTAAATCCTCAGCATCTCCAGTCTCTAGTCGTTGTTAAATAAACCGTCATTAATCATTGCTAGCCAATATCACGTTAGTTTCTGTCCCTTTATGATTGCATTTGTCCCTTCAAGCATCCCCTGTCAAAACAACAAACACCCCAACTCCGAACAAACATAAATTATAACAGCGCCGTGTCAGTGATTCAAGACTAGACACAATGATTTTAAAAACTACTTGAACATTCATTAACTAAAATTGAATTTAGGATTAAAAACAATCCTCAAGGCAATAGGTGTCAAGTACATTCCTAAATGAGACCAAAATCATAGTTCTATCAGAAACAACCATATAACTCCCCCAAAACATAACACTACCAAAGAAACTTAAATCTCGATTAACCTTTCATGAGGCTTAGAATAGGAAGGAAAAGGAAGCAAGAAAACTCTCCCCCTGCTTGCGTGCCATAATTCAATAAAAAAAACCAATCTAGAATGCATCAACACTATATCCTAGATCAGTGACACTTACCACCAAACCGAGTGACAATGTATAGCAACATAAACACATCAAAGTTGACGTCGAAGCCAAGTGAGGTTTTAAACTCATGACCTTCGTACCCTTTTTCATAGCGCCTTGTCCTACTTGTCCAGTGGGAGTAAAATCTTCTTCCTTATGTTCAAAAATCTCACATGATTCCAGCTGAATCTCTTTTTGAAAACTGAGTATCCTATAGAAAAGGTTTGGAAATAGAGGAATTCTATCTGTAGGCTCAGGATTTGCGGCTGCCTTTTCAAAAAAAACTTTCCAAAGTTGAAGGCTCGAATCGCACACTTCATGTTTAATACAACAAAAACATAAAACCACAAACCCGTGCACACAATATCTAATCCATTCATGCAAACAACGTGATTCATCAAAGACATTCATAGAAATAATGATTTGAGAGAAAACAATGGGATTCACACACAATGTACCTTAGAATCTAAATCAACTTTTCTGAATCCTCTTTTCAGTCTATAACTGCTTTACCTTGAATATGTTCACAATCTTTTTGCGTTCTTTGTATCTGAGTTCAACACATGAACCAGATTCAGAGTTAAATTCGTAGTGTGCTGGTCACTTTTTGTTTAAGGAGTTGTTAAAATACTCAACTTGTTGTTCCAACCATAGTAGCTATTTCTCTTTTGTGAGGAGGTTTCACACGTGTTGATTCACTGAGAGAGGTCTTAAGACCTACATATCCTCGAGAAACAGTGAGGCCCAACAAAGTAGGAATGTGCCAGACCGTGAATGCAAGACGGGCTTGTCATCATCAAAGCTAGATGCAGTCACACCTGATCTTTTGACGTTGAATTCACGAGTAAGTCCACCTTTGTGAGATGTTTCTTACTGCTTATTTCTTCATCAGGGAGGCATGGGGAGACTGATTTATTGATGTTGTATCTCCCATGTTTTTTGGTAGCTTATCCCCTAGATTAGATTTCTCCTTTGTCTAGTCCTTAGATAAGCCCAGCTTTAGCTTATGAGATAAGGTATTTCTTAATGCTCATTTATGCACTTTACCGCTTCCCTCCCCTTTTTACAACCAATCACAGATGCAGATGGACACATTGCGCAGGAAGACTCTGGTTCTGGATCAGGCCCAAGTTAATTTGAAGACAACGGTCTGCTAATTCTTCCTAATATACATCCACTAGTACATCCCGTGCAGAGGTACTCTCAGCGAGACGACCCTGGCACCAGAGTGTTTCTCCCCCGGACATCTAAGCTGCAAAAACAGGGACTTCAAACAAAAGAGAGCAATTAGTGGAGGCCGCTGCGGGGGCATAGGAAGAAGGAAGCAGAATAAAAAACACTAATGTATGCAATCTTCTGGAACATTAGAGGTTTGAATAAGAAAAAGAAGTAACCTACAATCTGTAAGTGGATTGAATCAAAGCACATGTTATTTGGAGGGTTGTTGGAAACACGGGTTACGGAGGCCAGAGCTCCAATAGTTGCTTCGTTGGCTTTTCCTGGTTGGTCTATAACTTTGAACTATAATCACCATCACCTCGGGAGGATTTGGGTTTTTTAGGGTAAGAGAGTGAACCTCAGAGTTGAGGTGTATTTGACAGTTCCCCTTTTTCTCTATTATTAAGCCTATGGTTGAGGAGTATTGGACTTCTATTATTAAGCCTATGGTTGAGGAGTATTGGACTTCTATGGTTCCTCTTTTTTCTCTACTTCTTTATAATATAAGTTCTCGAAAAAGATAAAGCATCTCAAGCCGTTAATTCGAAATCTTAGTCGGATAAAGCTTCATCATCTATCTAGACGGGCAGATAAAGCTTATGAGGATCTATGCACTTGCCAAAGTGCAACCCTCACTCAGACATCTATTGCTACTAGCACCACTGAATCACTAGCCTTTGCTAGATATGACCATGTGGCGCACCTGGAGCATAGTTTCCTTAGACATAAAGCTAAGCTTCATTGGTTAGACGTGGGAGACAAAAATAACCGCTTTTTCTATAATGCGGTGAAAGAGCGGCAAGCACAGAACATGATACGGGAAATTGTCAACCAAGAGGGGATAACCCTAACAATAGCGGAGGACATAGAATCTGAGTTGGTCAGGTACTTTAGTACTATATTTACTCACCATCCTATGGATTTTTCAGGGGCTACGGTAACGGAGTTAGAAAGCCTACTTATGTTTTGGTGCTCTAATGAGGATAAAGAGATGCTGGTTTCCAACGTTACTGATGAAGAGATCACCGAGGTTTTATTCTCTATGCCTTAAAACATGTCTCCAGGTCCGGGTGGATATATAATAAAATTTTATAAAGTGACATGGCCCATTGTCATGAAAGATTTCATCGTTGCGGTAAAGTCTTTTTTTGCATATGGCTTCCTTCCAAAGGGTATTTATACCACCATTCTAGTGCTCATTCCGAAAAAGACGGACTCTACGACAAAGAAGGATTACCGCCCCATATCCTACTGCGATGTTCTCTATAAGGTTATATCGAAGATGCTGGCCAATCACCTCAAGAGGATTCTGGATGGGTTTATTGCTCCGAATCAATCTGCATTTATTAGAGACCGATATCTTATAGAAAACATTCTTCTAGCCTCAGAACTGGTTCGGGACTATCATAAAGATAATATAGCTCCTCTTTGGGCTCTAAAGATTGATATTTCCAAGGCTTTCGACTCGTTCCAATGGTCTTTCTTGTTGGAAGTTCTCACTGCCCTTGGTATTCCTCCCGTCTTTATCCATTGGCTTAAGCTTTTCGTCACTACTCCATCCTTCTCGGTACAAGTCAATGGGGAGCTAGCTGGGTTCTTCCAGAGCACAAGAGGCTTACTTTACGGATGTTCTCTCTCCCCTTATCTTTTTTTCATATGTATGAATTTTCTTTCTTTGATGTTAAATAACGCAGTGAATACAGAGAAGTTTGGGTATCACCCAGGATGTCGTTCTTTGAATGTTACTCACCTTTGTTTTGCAGATGATATTCTGATTTTTTCGGACAGGAAGCCGAGTTCAGTGGCGGTAATCTTAGATGTTTTTCAGGTCTTCGGTAGGTACTCCAAATTGCAGATAAGCCCCGAGAAGTCCACCTTATTTCTTGCAGGAGGTTAACAACAACATCGTTCCATTAAAGCTTTTCGATTTTCTCTGCACATGGGAACTCTCCTGGTAAAACACTTGGGGTTTCCTCTCATCACCAAGCGAATGACAAATTTGGACTTCCAGCCCATAATTGACAAAATTCTGACCCAGATACAATCCTGGAAACATTGTTTCCTCTCCTTTGCGGGTAGACTTTAGCTCCTCATTTTGATTATCGTTATTCTAACAAATATTTGGATTGCAGTTTTCTGGTTGCCTAGTGCTTGTATCAAGGAAAATGAGAGGACATGCTCGGCATTCCTCTGGTTGGGGCCTGACCTAAACCCCCGCAAATCTAAAATGGCTTGGACGGATGTTTGTAGGCCAAAGAAAGAGGGTGGTCTAGGAATAACGTCTCTTGCAAAAGAAAACAAAGTTAGTTGGTATAAGCTCATTTGACGGATTGTTTCAACGAGATCTTCACTATGGGTAAATTAGATAAAGAAGAATTTGATCCGAGCTGGTTCATTTTGGTCCGTGAATATGAATTCAACGGCAAGTTCCTGGATTTTGTGGAAGCTAATTAAATATAAAGATCAGGCAAAGAGCTATCACAGAGTAACAGTGAGAAATGGTACTGATTGTTCCTTTTGGTTTGACGATTGGTCTTTTTTAGGTCGGCTCCATGAGCTGCTGGGAGACAGTAGCTGTATTGATATGGGGATCAAGCTCACTGATACATTGGCAGAGGTCTTTGAAACTCATAGGAAGCATAGAAGGCGAGGCTTGGTTCTTAATAGTATCGAGGAGGAAACTGAAAAGCTTATGTCTACTCGGAGCACTGATCAAGACATTCAGCTTTGGCTTTACAAGCCAAATGTTTTCAAGTAAGATTTCTCTTCAAAAAACACTTGGAATAAGCTCCAGACAAAAGCAACACCTAAGAGCTGGTATCGAGGAGTGTGGTTCCCTTCGGCGACTCCAAAACACTCCTTTATAGTTTGGCTAACAATTCAAAACAGGTTGTCTACGGGTGATCGAATGTTTCTTTGGAACCAACGGGGGAACTTAAGCTGATTTTGGTAACCAGGTTTTAGAATCTCGTGATCATCTTTTCTTTGATTGTAGGTTTACTTCTTTAATCTGGGACAAGCTATCATCGAGGATTCTACAACAGCTTTCTACACCTCACTTTGACCACATTGTTAATCTTATCTCCGGCTCGACTTTAGGAGGCACACACCGTTTTTTTTAGGTACGTCTTTCAAGCTATGGTTTTTAATGTTTTCTGGTATTAACACTATAGGAGACGACACGGTGAACAACCAAAAGATTGGAGCCTCCTCATCAAAGACATTGATAGACTTATGCGAAATAGGCTATCAACTCTCAAAATGCAAGAGAAGTATTTGGACGGACTACAAATTTGGTTTAGCTTCATGAGGCGTTGAAGCTTTTTATTTCTCGGATAACTTATGATTGTATCTTTGTTTAATTTTCTTAGATTCAGTTCTTTATGGAATGATGGTACTCTTTTTCCCAACTTCGATTTGGTTCCAATTGGGTTTTTCGGGATTAGATTTTAACGAGGCCATCATCCCAATTATTTCGAGCTTTTTTCATATCTTTTGAGTAATTTTTTATCGTCGAATCACACTTGTTGTAAAAATAGGGTTTTCTTGGATATAATTGCCATACATCTCTGTTCATTTATTGTCTTCTTTTTATTAATTTTTAATGGTCGGATTTTTGATCCAAATCCTAATCTCATATTCATTTCTGAATTTTAACTAGATTAACCGTAGTGGCCATCCCAAAAATTTTGGTCTACTAAATCTCAGTAGTGTGCACCCCCAAATAATTTTGGTCTTCTAAATCCCAGGGTTGATCTATGGCAAATATCTTGTTTAGGCAATATAATTAAAATCTGATGACTAATAAACATATTTATACCCGATATTTATCTTTTCTAAAAATTAATCAATCTACACATCTAAAACAACTACAAAATATGGTTTTTATTTCTTTTATTTTAGGTTTTGTTTTATCAAGGTATAACGGCTTTTAAATTAATATAAAACTCTACGGTTGTAATTGAGCAAGAAGAATTTACAAACCTTAAAATTTAAATTATGTAAAATAAAAGAAATTTTAAAGTAGCAAAATTTATGATGAAACATACTTAAATCGTCACAAAAATGGAGAAAATGGACCACTCAGTAAGCAGGTGTTTCATAGTCGAAACCAGTTTATCCCTTGTGAAATCTTGATTGATGTAGTCTATATTAAAGCTTCCAAATCCAAAAGAATTGGTGAAAGACTACTGCATAGACCTCAAAGTACCTGTTTTTTTGTTGTTTTCTTAAATTTCCGAAAAATTCCTTACATTTCAAAAGTTCTATCGTATAGAAACAATGATATTGGGATTTAAATAACAGGAAACAAACAATAATACTTTCTTAAATATAAATGATTATTAAAGATTTATATATTTATGTTATAAATTGTTTATTTACTATAATTGTTGTGAAGACATGATTTGTTAATAATTTATAAACCAAATATTTGTTTTAAACCTTTTTCTCTTACTTCTAGAAATAATCATTTTCATGTTGAAGATTTTTATTAATCTATTAAATTTTTTCAGATGCCCATATTCTTGATGCACACATCAGTTTTCATCACATGAGTCATTTTTTTAAGCACATTTCTCATGGAGATTAACCGTCCTGGCCATCCACACACTTGTTCTTCTTATAATCCCAGGGTTGATCTATGGCAAATACCTTATTTACTTGTATAAGAAATCCTTCAAGGAATACACGAAAGCAAATTCGATAATGGAAGAGGCTCTAAGCTCCATAAAGACCATTCTTTCATTCACAGCAGAGACTCAAATAATCAAGAACTACTTAGAGATCTTGGTAAGAATTAAGAAGCTTGGGCTAAAGCAAGGTCTCGCAAAGGTTTAGCGGTGGGAAGCTCAGAGATTTCATTCAGCATTTGGGCTTTTCTTGCTTGGTATGGAAGTCAATTAGTGATGCACAAACAAGAAACCGGTGGAGGTATTTACGTAGCCGGAATCTCCTTTGTCTTGAGTGTGTAAGTAATTGATTTTTTTTTTTTTTTGCAGCAAAGTTTGGACTTAATCCTTTAGGTATTTTCTTTGGAAGTATCTCTTCTCTCAAGTAGCCTCACACTCAGGGGGACAAACTTCTCGTTCTTTTAGAGCGACTTGACACGCTACTAGCCCAAGAGTTACTTGGTTGCATAAGAGAATACATACTGTCAAATTATGCATACTATGCATAGTCTCAAATTGCATAAGATCTCCTTTAGTGAATCGATGCATAAGAGAATTAATAATTGTTTGTTGAATGAATAAAAGATCTCTGGGAACACCACTAGCTGAAATCAAATATTTCTCGGAGGCTTCAGTTGCGGCGGCTTGAATATTTTCAAGGATTGATAGAATTCCAAAGATAGATGGGGAGGATTATACAAAAGGATTCATACCAAAATATAAGAAGAAGGGAATAGTAGAGTTTGAGCTTGTGGCATTCACATATCCTTCTCGTCCCAAATCGGTAAGTCTTAAAGACTTCACTTTGAAGGTCGAGGTTGGGAAGACCGTAGCTCTGATGGGAGCTAGTGGAAGTGGTAAATCGACAGTGATTGCATTATTAAAAAGGTTCTATGATCCAACTGAGGGGCTTGTAAGGATCAATGGGATTGACATAAAGACTCTTTAGTTAAAATGGATTGAGAAAATATTTATCCATGAATATTTTGAATTCTTCATAATTCAATTCTCTATCATTATCTCTCTCCTTCATGCAAGCACATGCAAAAACAAAGAACATGCAAGCACATGCATGGATGTACAAGTCCTTATCTTGTTCATGCATCTATTCTAAATTTTGAATTGTACTCTTATATATAGATGTATTGTTTACAACAAAAATTAATCAGAGCAATGATCTTCATTTTGAATGGGAAGAGAACCTTGGTCCGCTTTGATCATAGGAGTAGAAGCACTTAAGGCCTTGATGACTCCAAATCTCTCTTCTTAAACCGTCAAATCCTGGCGATCAACCATGGACAAGCGGTGGAAACTACCAAGGTTGAGTACAATAAGGGCTCCCGTTCCCCCATTCTCTTTATACTACTTCTCAATTCTCTCATTTTATTTGTTTTAAGAAAAAGAGAACCTTGGTCCGCTTTTATAAGCACTTATGGGCTTATTGAATCCGAATTTCTCTTCTTTATACTCTCATTCTAAACTTTTCGTCTAGAAAACCAACACATGTACGGGGAGACCCTAAAATATGACTCCTACGAGGAGAAAGACATTCTTGTCTGTATCGTCCTATTTTTGGATCACAACGCCATGAATCGTATAAAACATTTCCTAAATCTCTTCATCTATTTGTGCTAAACGATGGAAAACTCGAAAGCTATCATAATTCCGGTTGTTCTCAAAGGGGAGAACTATTTGTTGTGGTCTCGGACCATAAGGATCGCGTTATGTGGCTGCAAACTTTGGAATCATATTGAAAATACTCAAGTTCCTTAGGAAACCACTAAAATAAATGGAAAAGAATCCATTATTTTTGGAGAAGAAGAAGAGGTAGTCTTTGAGAAAGAAGCTAAATGGTTTCAAGAAGATCAAGCTGTCCCCAGAATCCTCCAAAATTCTCTTGAAGCTTATTCATATTGTGAAACCGCAAAGGAACTTTGGTATACTCTCAAAAATGTGTATGGAAATGTGTCAAACCTCTCTCGAGTGTTTGAAGTAAAAAAGACCATCAACAATCTTAGTCAAGAAGACTTGAAGTTCACCAAACGTTTCGGAAAGTTTCGATCTCTATGTGCAGAACTCGAGATGTTAAGGCCAAAAACCATAGACCAAGTAGTTCTAAATGAAAGGCGTGAACAAGAAAAACTCTTTGGACTTTTACTCACTTTGAATCCAATATTCAATGACCACATGAAGCATATTCTAAGAGTGGACAAGCTGCCAAGTCTTGATGATGTTTGTTGTCAAATACAAAAGGAACAAGCTGGTTCATCAAAACAAAGAGAAGAAGTAGCGGGTGATATAGTGAGAAAGTCGGACCTTGAGGCTCTCACCCGGTCCTTTGCCTCTTTAAAAGAAAACTGTGCCACTTTCTTTGCTAGTAAACTGAGTAAATTTCACCACTTTCTTGCTGCTTTCTTGTCATAGATTCAGGGGCTACTCACCATATGATTAGTAACCCGAATCTTATATACAATATAAAATCGGCAATGGGTAATGTGACTGATGCTAATGGAGATATAGTTCCCATAAAAGGTGTGGGTGATTTGAAATTGTTTGATAAAAACTCTAAGGCTTTTTATATGCCTAGTTTTACGTTTAATCTTTTGTTGGTGAAAAAGATGACTTGTGATCTTAATTGTTACACTATATTTGGGCCTAATAGTGTTTCTTTTCAGGATATTAAGACTATACGTGCTTAAGGATACTCACCAAGCATTTCTACTTCTTTTTCTTTTAATTCATGTCTTAATAATAATGCTATGTGGCATGTTAGATTAGGTCATCTTCATTCTCGTTCAGTTGATGTTACCTAATGTATCTTTTGATCATTCTACTTGTGAGGCTTGTATTCTTGGAAAACATTGAAAGTTGGTTTTTCCCAAATCTTCTTCCATTTACGAAATTTTTTTTATCTTGTTCATTCTGATGTTAAGACATCTCCATGTATCTCTAGAGATAACAACAAATATTTTGTGACTTTCATAGATGAGAACTCAAAGTATACATGGTTAACATTGCTTTCATCTAAAGATCATGTTTTAATGCTTTTCTTAACTTTCAAAGCTACGTGACTAATCAATTTAATTCTAAACATAAGGTATTAAGGTCAGACAATGGAGGAGAATACATAAGTTATAGATTCAAAGAGTATCTTGCAAAACATTAAATCATGCATCATACAAGCTGTCCTTACACACGTCAACAAGATGGAATGGCAGAAAGAGAGAATCGACACCTAATGGAGGTAGCAAGATCGATGATGTTTCATGTCAATGTACCAAAACGATTCTGGAGTGATGTCGTTATGACAGCATGGTATCTCATCAACCGGATTACCACCAAATTCCTAAAGGATATGTTAACATTTGAGGTACTCAATAAAATCAAACCATTAATTGATTATGTACAGATATTTGGGTGTGTTTGGTTTGTGTTGGTTCCAGGAGAACAGAGGAACAAGCTCGATGCCAAGAGTACAAAATGTATGTTCCTAGGTTACTCAACGACACAAAAAGGCTACAAGTGCTATGACCTCATCAACATTCATGTCTTTGTGTCTCAAGATATCAAATTTATCAAAAATCTAGGATATCACGACAAGAAGGATTGGGAAGATGTTAAAGACTTATCCCACTCTCCATCTGACCAGGCAACATGTTTACGATTCCTTGTTGATCATCTCAAAAATCAACCATCACAACTACAAGAGGATGAGATAGTCCAAGAAAGCATATCATCTACAACAAAACATGATCAGAGAATTGAAATCAATGATAAAAATGACTCGGGGGTACAAGTGACTCCTGACGAAGAACCTATACCTCATGGAGAAGAAGAAGAGGACGTCAAAGCTAATGAAGATGCTCCTCTACCTCCTGGAAAAAGAGTCGTTAGCTCTAAATGGGTCTTCACCATCAAATACTTGAGAAATGGATATATTGAATGATACAAGGCACGTTTGATGGCAAGAGGTTTTACGCAAACTTATGGAGAAGACTACACGAATACCTTTGCTCCTGTTGCCAAACTCCACACTATAAGGGTTGTTCTTTCTTGAAGAAGAAGTCTATATGACTCCTCCACCCAGTCTTGAAGACTCCCTTGCTCCCGAAAAAGTCTTATGGCTTTGGAAGGCTATCTAAGGGCTGAAACAATCACCAAGGACTGGGTATCACAAGTTAAACTGTACACTCAGACTGAGGTTTTAAGAGATCCTAAACCGATTATACCTTGTTCATCCTCGAAGGTAAAGGTATCATTGTGGTCCTTATATATGTGGATGTTATTATCATCTACAGCGATGATAAGGAAGGTATTCAATCCACAAAAGATTATCTTAAATATGTTTTTGATATTAAGGACCTTGGGGAACTAAAGTACTTCCTAGGCATTCAAGTTTATCTTTCTCCGGAAGGCTTATTTCTTTCGAAAAGGAAGAACACACTTTATATGTTGGATAAGACAGGTAAACGTGGGGCAAAACCAGCCAAGACTCCACTCATATATGGTTACAAGGCCAAACGAAATGGGGAGAAAGCTAAAGAAGAGGGAGAAGACATACCATATGAAGATCTGGCACAATATTGTCGGCTTGTTCGTAAGCTGATCTATCTAACTATCACTATACTTGACCTTTTTTTTGCTGAGAATCAGGTCACTGAACACATGAAATCTCCCACAAAGTTTCATTGGAACATGGTGGAACGAATTCTTTGATTTCTCAAAGGAAGTCCGGGCCAATGAATTTGGATAGGAAAGAATGGGAGCACATGATGCGGATTATGCTAGGGATACATTGGATAGGAAATCAACCATCGGCTATTGCACCATCTTTGAAGGAAACTTGGTTACTTGAAAATAAAAGAAACAAAAGGTGGTATCTTGTTCAAGCGCAGAAGCCGAATACCGAACTATGAGGAATCTAACAAATGAACTTACATGGCTCAAAGCCCTTCTTAAAGATTTTGGCATTGAGTCTTCCAGTCCTATCACATTTCATTGTGACAACCAAATGGCTATTCACATCGCAATAAATTATATCTTTCACGAAAGGACCAAACATATTGCCGTTGATTGTCACAAGGTTTGAGAAAAGATTGAAGAAGGCTTAATCCTACCATGTTATACTCGAAGCGAAGACCAATTAGCACACATCTTCACAAAGGCTGCAAGTCTTAAAGTTTGCTCTCACATTCCCCGCAAGCTTGAACTTATTAATCTTTCCCATCCATGATCGATTATCCCCTTCGTGGCCATCATACTCTTTTTTTCTTATCAAGGTTTTGTGCCAATGGGTTTTCCTTGATAAGGTTTTTAATGAATTGATGCTTCACGGAGTTCCAAACTTAGTCGTGGGTGTCTTTGAGGCTAATTTTGAGGGGGAGTATGAATCCATGAATATCTTGGATTCTTCATAATTCAATCTCCATCATTATCTCTCTCTTTCATGTCAGTCCCTTCTCTCTCATTCTTTCATGCAAGCACATGCAAGAACATGCAAAAACAAGCAAGAACATGCTAGGATGTATAAGTCCTTATGTTGTTCATGAATCTATTCTAAATTTTGATTTGTTCTTTTATATATAGATTTTTTGATACAATAAAAATTAATGAGAATTTTTCTTCCATTCTATTCTCTGTTCTCTAGTCTTCTCTTATATTTTCTCATTCTTATAAATTATTCCGCAAATTCTAACAAAAAAAACATTTGTGTTGTAAGTCAAGCTCATGCTTTATTTAGGAAATCCATAAAGGAAAACATAATATTTGGGAAAGATACTGCATCAATGGATGAAGTCATTTTAGCTGCAAAAGCTACAAATGCTTATAGCTTTATAAAACAACTTCCTAATGGTTATTATACACATGTGTATGTAATGTCCATAAGATATTTTAGAACGAGTTTCTTTACTTGATTATAAATATTTTAGTATTCGTTTATAATATTGACATCAAGACAGATAGGCGATCACGGATCACTTTTATCAGGATGTCAGAAGCAATGAATTACAATTACACGAGCGATTATTAGAAATCCAGTGATTTACTTCTAGATGAAGCAACAAGTGCATTGGATGGGGAATCTGAATCATTGATTCAAAATACACTTGATGTAGTAGCCGCGGGACGAACAACATTGGTACATAAAACTTTTTCTAACTCCTCTATATATATATAAGTTTGATATACTGTAATTTAAATGTTAGTATAAGTTGTAAAATTCTAACAGAGCATGAAGTCATGTTGTCTGCCTCACCCTCTGCTGCCTCTGTCCTCTCCGCCTCTATTGTTGCCTCACATAAAGACGAGGTTCATAAGTTAGATGCGTCTTGTTTTGTTCAATCAGTGAAGGTGACGCAGAGGCTTGTTATGCTGCTGTGTCTGAAACAGCTCTGTCACCCTCTCCGATCTCTCTACCCTCTGCTACTCCTCTCGCCACTGAAATCTCTCTGCCCTCTGCTCTAGTTCATACGCCAGTTGTTTTGCCTGTCTCCACTTCAGTTTCTGTGTCTGTCTCTGTGGATAAAGCTTCTCCTTCTAATGACACTTCTACAACTCTAAACGTTATTTCTTTGGATTCAAATTCACGTTTCCTGCTCCATCTCGCAACTCTGCTGATGCTCTCGTGATTATTCCTAAGGATACCTCTACAAATGCAAATGCTGCTCTGCTACATCTGCCTCCAAAGAAGTCTTGGGCTCAGATTACAAATAAATCAAAGTTGTTGAAGGTGGATCTAGAGAAGCATGCAACTGAGGGTCTTGATATCTTCACAGTCCTGGAAGCCATTCTTCTTGAAACTCTATTATGCGAGGACTTTCTTGTCAGGTGATTCACAACTGATGCGCCACATATAGCCAAGATCCATGTTATTGTGAACAAAATATAGAATCTTGGAGATAAGAATATCAAGATCGATGCATATGCAATAGATGTAAAAACAATCAAATTTCGTATCAAGAATTCCAACGCACGGACTCGAGTTCTCCGTAGAGGAATGTGGAACATTTATGAGCTCTCTATGATTGTTTCGAAGTAGACCCCGATACAAGCGGACTCATAGCCACAACTCCTCTCCATGCCCATGTGGGTCACAATTCAAAACGTGCCTCCGTCCATGTTCACTTGGCAAGGACTCAGTTTTATAGCTAGCCGTGTGGGTCTCCCTCTTCGTCTTCACCAAGAAACTGAGCTCGTCACGTCCTTTGACGAAGCAAAGGTGTTTATTGATGGTAATTTAACTATGGACTTACCATCGGACTTCAAGTTTTTTATCAAGGAAGCTGACTGTACGGTGACATTTAGTTATCCCTGGCTTCCAATGAGATATTCGCTTTATCGTAAATGGGGTCATCTAGTAAAGGGCTGCTTGAATCGGTTTCATGTTGAGCCACGCTGCAATCCTACAGTTTGTGCGCCTCTTCCCTCGGCGCCCTTGTCCCCTCCTCCACCGACTATGGAAGCCACTTTGCCACACCAACGTCTCAGCTCTGGTCTAGAAGAAAGGGAAATTGTCCGATCAGCACCCCCTAAAGATCGATTGGACTCTGGTCTCACCTTCATGTTCGAAAAAACACACTCGAAAGCAGACCCGTGCAGTTGGGAATGATAAAATAGGTTCCACGTCCCGGTTTGAAGCCCTTCGATTTACAAAGCAAGACTGCAGAAAGATAAACCCATTTCGTCAAACCTCCAATCTTCACCTCTGGTTGCTTCTGAGTCATCAACACCATCTACTCCGATTATCACTTCAGGCCAACTAGAACAACAACAGCCGCTTAATCCTGCTTCGCCTACATCCCAGCTGGAAAAAAATCAGAAAACCTTGGATCTCGTTGAGTTAATCACTGTAACCCAGCCTTTTTCTATGTCTCAGTGTGCTTCAGTCCCCCTTTCTACAGCCTTTGTGTCAACGACGATCTCTGCTTATTCTCAGCTTGCATCTTCTACGTCACCAAGGAACTCATGCATCTGCACCTCCATATGCTGCTACTACGTCTCCTTTAGCCCCTGTTTTGAACATAGGTTCAGTTCAGCGAGAACACACTCAGCTGCTGTCGGAAAATGTAAAGCAGTACTGTCAGGTTTTCGATACAACAAAGCCTTTGTCAACATAGTCCTCGACCATGTTGCTGTCGTGACCTGGTTCAGAGCCATTGGTGTCCCAAATATTGGATACTTCTAAAATCAATCGAACCCCAGAGCTGAAAAATCTGATCCACCTAACTCTACTACTGCTTTAATTTTGGGGTCTACCTCTGTTGCTGTTGTGAATCCTCTCTATTCCATGGCTATAGAGACATCTACGCCCACTCCTGGAACTGATGCAGTAGCTTCACAATCATTATATCTAACAGTGAACGAGAAAACTCTTGGTTCTTCTTCTGTGGAAGTCAATGGTAATGCTGAAACAGATTTGGTAGTGGTTCAAGGGGCTCACCAAAAGGCTGGGATAACCTCAGATGGAAGTTTGCGTCAAACCTGCTGCATCAAGGAAACACAAAAAACAATTCAGAGTTTGATTCAACTAAGGCGGAGGGTGTTTCCATCCAAACTATGTTATTCGGACATGGAAACGCGATGAAGCTCACATTAAAATTGGTGGACCAGATTCCAAGTGCTGGATTTGCGAAGATGAATGTAGAGATCACTGGTCCGGGTTCTGCTCTAGAAGGATCTTTGTCACGAGCCTACCTCCCCCACTCCTCCAAGAATAAAGGGAAAACGGAAGGGTTAAAGAAACAGAAACAACCCTTACAAGGTCGTCTTGACAAAAGGATCTCCCACAAAAAACATTAAATGTCTGCTTTCTTTTGGAATATAAGGGGCTTTAATAATAAGCGCAAGCACTATATCTTGAAGAACTGGATTATTTCAAAGCATTTTCTGTTTGGTGCGGTTCTAGAAACTAGAGTCCGTGAAGCTAGACCGGCACCGATGGTTTCTTCCATCTTACCTAACTGGTCAATGTTCTCAAACTATGCTTACAATCCCCTAGGTCGTATTTCGGTTCTTTGGGATAATAGGGTTTCTCTGAGAGTGGTATCGATGAGTGCGCAGATGATCTCTTGCTTGATCTCCATGGAGGACGGAACAGGTTTTCTTTGTTCCTTTGTCTACGTTTCTAATGCAGGGGAGGAGCGTAGCATTCTTTGGACTGAGTTAAATGCACTAAAAGCCTCGCCTGATTTCCATGATATGTCGTGGCTGTGTCTAGGGGATTTTAATGATACTTTGGCTAGTGAAGAGCATTACAGAAGACTTCTAGCGGCTGCTTTCCCAAATATGCTTGCGTTTCAGGAGACAGTCTGTGATTGTTATTTGGTTGATATGGTATACCATGGTCCTCTTTTCACCTGGTGCAACAAAAGAGAAAACGAGTTGATCGATAAAAAGCTCAACAGGGTCTTAATTAATGATGCATGGATGAACACGCATCCTTATGCTGACCTATGTACATGCTAAGCGGCCACTCTTGCCCATCCGGACCCATCTCTCACTTAGAGGAGGTTTTTCTTAGGCAAAGACCAAAGTTACATTGGCTAGAGACATGAGACAATAATAACCGTTATTTCCACAATGCGGTTAAGGAACGACAAGCACGAAATTTGATTATAGAAATTCAAAACCAAAATGAAGTCAACCTAAAGCGATCAGAGGAGATCAAGTCAGCCTAAGGTGGTAAGGTATTTTACTGATAATTTTACTCACACTCCTTTGGATTTTACAGGAGCTACGACCTCAGATATGGACACGCTCCTTGAATTCCGCTGCTCTGAAGCCGACAAGACCCAACTCTGTGCGGAAATTTCGCCAGAAGAGATTAAAGGGGTCCTCTACTCCATGCCATCAAAAAAATCCCCAGGTCCTGACGGTTACACGATCGAGTTCTTTTAGGATATGGGGCTTCTAATCGGAAAGGATTTTGTCGTGGCGATCCAATCCTTTTTTGCCAATGGTTTCCTTCCCAAGGGGGTCAATGCGACAATTTTGGCTCTTATTCAAAAGAAGACGGATGCAATGGTAATGAGAGACTACATGCCCATTTCCTGCTGCAACGTGCTCTATAAGGTGTTCATGAAGATTCTGGTAAATCGTCTAAAGAAGGTCTTGGATGGGTTTTCGCTCCTAACCAGTCTGTGTTTATTAAAGACTGCTACCTCATGGAGAATCTACTCTTAGCATCAGAATTTTATCAAAGACTACTACAAAGAGGACATCGCGGCGCGCTGTGCCATGAAGATTGACATCTCTAAAGCTTTTGACTCGGTCCAATGGCCTTTTCTTCTCCAATTGCTTACCACCATTCAGCTTCCGGACACCTTTATTGATTGGATACGGCTGTGTATTAATACCCCATCCTTCTCGGTTCAGGTAAATGGTGAGCTTGCGGGGTTTTCCAGATCACCAGAGATTTGAGGCAGGGTTGCTCCTTATCACCCTATCTTTTTTATATGCATGATTGCTCTTTCGATGATGCTTAATAGGGTGGTGGATGCGGGGAAGTTTGGTTATCACCCAGGTTGTCGTTGTCTATCTATTACTCACCTCTGTTTCGCAGATGATATTCTAGTCTTCTGGGATGGTAGACCTCGATCTATTGCAGGTATCCCGGAGGTAATCAAGGAGTTTGGTAGGTTCTCGAGGCTGCAGATAAGTCTTGAGAAATCCACTTTGTTCTTGGCGGGGGTCTCGGAAGCTCACCGCTCAGCTATCTCCACTTGCTTCCCGCTAGATATGGGGAGCCTTCCGGTTAGGTACCTAGGGCTACCGCTTCTCACGAAGAGGATGACTAGGATGGATTTCCTGCCACTAATAGACAAGATCACGGCTCTGATCAGATCATGGAAGCATTGATTTCTCTCCTTTGCGGGTAGACTTCAGCTCTTCTCTTCAGTTATTTCAAGTCTAACAAATTTTTGGATTTCTGCCTTTCGTTTGCCAAGTGCTTGTATCAAGGAAATTGAAAGAATCAGTGCTGCTTTCCTTTGGTCGGGTCCGGATCTATATCATAAGAAGTCTAAGATGGCTTGGAAAGATGTCTGTAGGCCAAAAAAATGGAGGGTTGGGTATTAGGTCAACAGAGGAAGCAAATAAGGTCAGCTGTTTCAAACTTATTTGGAGGATCGCCTTAGGTACGACCTCTTTATGGGTTAATTGGGTGCAGAAGAATCTGATTCGTGCCAGTTCTTTCTGGTCTGTCAATGTGAATTCTTCGGCGGGCTCTTGGATTTGGTAAAAGTTGATTATCTACCGGGATCAAGCTAAGGTTTCCATAGGATAGAGGTTCGGAATGGTCGAGACACCTCCTTTTGGTTTGATGAGTGGACTCACCTAGGTTGTCTCCACGAGCTTCTAGGAGATAGGGGATGCATTGACATGGGGATCCCTATTTCGTTTACCCTGGCCGACGTCTTTGCAACTCATATAATAAGACGAAGGCGGGCAGTTCTATTGAACACGATTGAGTAGGAAATAAATAAAAAAATTTGACTCATTGGGAGCATGGAGCCGGATTTACCCTCATGGTGTTACGCCCCGGAGGTTTTCAAACATGTTTTCTCCTCGAAGAATACCTGGAATCAGTTGAGGACAGTTCATGAGATCACCGAATGGTACAAAGGTGTGTGGTTCTCTCTAGCTTTTCCAAAATACTCTTTCATGGTTTGGCTTGCGTTGCACAATAGGTTATCAACTGGAGATAGGATGCTAGCTTGGGCTCATGGGGAAAACTCGGGTTGTGTTCTCTGCCATGGGGCATTTGAAACACGAGACCATCTTCTCTTTGAATGCAGGCTTTCATCGCTCATATGGCAAACCTTAGTTCTGCTCATCTTGAGATGAGGTATGTTGATCGGTTTTGGAAGATTATTACTATTATATCTGCATTGATGTTTACTGGTAATCACAGGATTATTCTTAGGTACCTTTTTCAAGCAACGGTCTAGACTTTGTGGCAAGATCGTAATCAGCGCAGATATGGGAAAATACCTCGGGACCAAGTAGTTATTATCAAAGACATCGACCGAATTATCCGCAATCATCTCTTCACCATTAAAAAGAAGGGACGTTTTAGTGGCATTCTGCAGGATTGGTTTGGAGCTAGAGATGCCTAATCTGCTATTTATGGCTTGTCAGTTTGGGGTTCTATATTTTTGTTCTATCTTCAGCTCTATCATCAATGGTGTATACTTTTTTTTCCAAGTCCCGGTTTTGTCCCAACTGGATTTTCTGGTATTGGGTTTTAATGAGGCCACCATTTTTAATTCATTTTGAGCTTTTTCTACTATTCATGTTCTACACTTGTTGTAAAAAAGTTTTTTTCTTTGAATATAATTTTACCTATTATTTCAAAAAAAAAATGTTAGTATAAGTTGCTATTTTTAAAAACCTTATAAACATATGTTAATTTTAGTTATTCAACAAAATTCAATTTTTGTAAAAATTAGATTGTGTGTTTTTAATAATCATTATTTAAAAACAATGTCGGAAGATTTTTTTTTCAAATTCGTTAATCAGTTAATTTATTTAATAAAAAGATTTTATGAAAAGAATTTGTTTTTTACACCAATGAATCACCACTAGAGGTTGAAAGATGTTAAGTATTTTTTTGTTTTCCTTGTAAAATGCAAATCATCATTCTGCAAAAGAAAACATCCTCATCTTAATATTAATTTAACATTTCATCAAAAAAATAAAGTTTTTGTTTTTAGAAAAACTATTTTATGTTTGGAAACTGATTTAGTAAAGTGAATATACAGTAGAAGTCTATTTATTTATTTTTCCAATAAAATGCATCTATTGTGAAATAGGTTGTAGCTCAAAAGCTTTCAATAGTTGGAGGAGCGAATATCATTGTCGTGTTAGAAAATTGTTCCGTAAAAGAAATGGGTTCACATGAAGATTTGATGACGAAGAACAATCATTATGCGAAACTAGTAAAATTTCAAAGACAATTCAGCCATGAACATCAACAAAATCTTTTTCTGGGATAAGGCTTGGATGTGTCTTGGCGATTTCAATGAGGTTCTTGATGTTTCGGATCATTCTTTATCGTCTTCTATTCATGTGGACCTGTCGAAGATGGGAGACTTTCAGGATATTGTTAGATATTGTTCTTTCAGTGATTTAAATTATCATGGTCCGCTATACACGTGGTGTAATAAACGAGACAAAGGCTTGGTTTGAAAGGAATTGGATAGGATGATGATCAATTCACTTTGGCTACAACGCCCAACGAACTCATCCTGTCTCTTCGGAGCTCACGGCTGTTCTGACCACCTTTGTGCGGTTGTCTCACTGGCTGGAGCTCTCCCAAAGCGTAAGGTCCCATTTAAGGTGGTCAACGCCCTCCTGACTATGGCTGAGTTTAAGCAAATGCTTGAAGCTTTCTGGACTGCTTCGACTCCGCTCTACCACTCCACCTCTGCCTTAAACCGTTTCTCCAAGAAGTTGAAGTTACTTAAGCCACGAATCCGTGAGTTAGGTCGTCAACGGTTTCATCATCTATCTTCTTGGACAGCAGCAGCCTTCCAGGATTTATGTGCCAAGCAACTCGCCACTTTAGAGGCACCGGATGATTCCCGAATTCAAGAGGAGTCTCAGGCCTATGCTGTTTGGGACTCGATTTCGACTTTGGAGGAGTGGTTCTTGAGTCAAAAAGCTAAGTTGCATTGGCTGAATGTTGGGGACAAGAACAATAATTTTTTCTATAACGCAGTCAAGGAGCGGGAAGTGCGCAACACCATTAATGTAATCCAATCACCAGAAGGGAGGCATCTCAAGACCAAAGAGGATATCCACGCGGAGGCCATCAGGTACTATTCCAATCTTTTTTCCATGCAGGCACATGGCGAAACAAGGAGCTCAGTGGACGAGCTGGCTGTGGCTCTCAATTACTCATGTTCGGAGGAGGAAAAGACTGCCGTCTTACAGGAGGTAACAGAATTGGAAATTAAAACAACTCTATTCTCTATGCCTTTGAATAAATCTCCAGGTCCGGACGGGTTTACGATGGAGTTTTTTCGGGCGGCATGGCCTATCATAGGTAAGTATTTATTGGTTGCCATTCAATCATTTTTTATATATGGCTTCTTACCGAAAGGTATGAATACTACAATTTTTGCTTTGATTCCAAAAAAAAGGGTCTGATTGGTATGAAAGATTATAGACCTATCTCGTGTTATAATGTGCTTTATATGATTATTTCTAAGCTATTGGCAAACAGGTTGAAGTCTGTCCTTCCAGAGTTTATCTCGCAAAACCAATTGACTTTATTAAAGACCGTTATATGCTGGAAAATCTCCTCCTTGCCTCCGAGATAGTCAAGGACTATCACAAGCCTAATCTCTCTTCCCACTTCGCAATGAAGATTGACCTCTCAAAGGCTTTTGACTCGGTGAATTGGGATTTTCTCCTTAATATCCTCACAACTCTACAGCTCCCACCAATTTTCATTAGATGGATTAAGGTCTGTGTCACCACCCCCTCTTTTTCTATTCAGATTAATGGTGAATTGGTTGGTTTTTTCGGAAGCCAACGAGGTCTGTGGCAAGGTTGCTCCCTTTCCCCCCTACTTATTTGTTATATGCATGAATGTTTTATCTTGTATGCTCGATAAAGCAGCGATGACGGGTCATATGGGCTATCATCCGGGCTGTAAGAGTTTAAATATTACTCACCTTTGCTTTGCTGACGATATTTTGGTTTTCTCATATGGGAGAATAAGATCTATTCAGGGCATATTGCATGTTTTCGATTGTTTTGCTTCACTTTCAGGTCTCACTATCAGTTTGGAGAAAACAA
The DNA here is from genome assembly GCA_963922655.1 of Cardamine chenopodiifolia. Lineage (NCBI taxonomy): Eukaryota > Viridiplantae > Streptophyta > Magnoliopsida > Brassicales > Brassicaceae > Cardamine > Cardamine chenopodiifolia. Next base: position 7,371,108 of record OZ000479.1, read on the forward strand.
CACTCTTCATCACGAGTATCTCACAGGATTCTCGCGCCTCATTGGATACCTTCCCCTTTAGTGTTGGTGCTTTACTGGTTAAGTACCTCGGACTCCCGCTTTTGACTAAAAGAATGACAGCCTCAGATTTCCAGCCGCTTATAGAGAGGATTCCTGCGCGCATTGGTTCTAGGAAGAATAGATTCTTATCCTTTGCGGGACGGCTACAACTCATCGCGTCGGTAATTGGTAGCTTGACTAATTTTTGGATGTCTGCTTTTCGATTTTCGAAAGCGTGTATTAAAGAGGTGGAGAAGATATGTTCGGCTTTCCTATGGTCAGGTACATCTCTAAACCCAAATAAAGCGAAGGTTTCTTGGCAGGAGGTTTGTAAACCCAAGGCTGAAGGAGGACTTGGATTAAGGGACATGGGGGATGTGAATCAAGTCTGTCGTTTCAAGTTGATTTGGCGTATTCTTTCAGCTTGCCAGTCTCTTTGGGTCAATTGGATTCACAAGCATTTAACTAGAGAGGGCTCGTTTTGGTCGCTAAATATTCCAACAAGTGCTGGCTCGTGGATTTGGCGAAAGCTACTCAAATATCGTGCCCAGGCTAAGGAGTTTCATAAGGTAGAGGTAAGGAGTGGTTCTCACACTTCCTTCTAGTTTGATTATTGGAGTCCTTTAGGTCGGCTCTTTGATACACTAGGGGTCCGTGGAAGCATTGACTTAGGAATACCCTCTTCAGCTACTTTGGCTGACGTTTTTATCAGCCATAGGCCTCGGCACCGGAGATCACATATCCTTACTCTGATTGATGCTGAAATCTTGCAACGGAAAAATCTGTCATCCTTGGACCCGGACATCCCTCTTTGGCGAGGTAAGGAGTGTAAGTTCAAACCAAGGTTCTTGTCTAAAGAAACCTGGAACCAAGTAAGAGATTCATCCCCGAGTATGAGTTGGTATAAGGGTATTTGGTTCACACATGGAACACTGAAATTATCTTTTATTGTATGGCTGGTTGCTCTTAATCGTTTGTCTACTACAAGTGATACGATGAGCCTTTGGAGTTCGACCACTAATTCAGACTATACTTTCTGTTTGTCACCTCTAGAGTCGGTAGATCATCTATTTTTTTCATGTCCATTTAGCTCTCACATATGGCATCGCTTGGTCAATAGGTTACTCCTCCACAGGTATACCACTTGTCTACACTCCTTATTCACTAATATTTTGATCTCAGGAGAAAGGAACACAACCTCCTTCCTATTCAAATATGCATTCCAAGTGGCGATTTACTACTTATGGAGGGAGTGCAACCAAAGGCGCCATGGTGAGACTGCCCTAACTGGTCAGAAGCATGGATCAAATGGTCCGAAACCGACTATCAACTTTACAAGTGAAGGGGATTCTTTTAGATGGGCTCCAAACTTGGTTTGCTACCAGATTTTAAGAAATTTTCAGTTGGATTATGTTGTTCTATCTTTGTCTATCTTAAAAGCTCACTTGGAAGTTGGTTTGTAATTTTTTCCCATTCTTTGGTTTTTTCCCAATTGGGTTTTCCGGAGATGGGTTTTAATGAGGCAACCACTTCCAAATCTCTAGAGCTACTTCAATTCTAACATTTAAACTTTCTGCTACAATTGTTGTAAAAAGGTTATTTTTCTTGAATATAATTTTACATAATATTCAAAAAAATCTTTTTTTAATGATATGTAAAATTATATTCAAGAAAAAACCTTTGTACAAAACCGTTTGTTGAAAAATAAAGGCTGAATAAATTAGAAATGAAATACAATGAGAGAGCTCTAAATAGTGGTGTTGTCGGGATGTGTGGCTCGTTAAAACCCAACAACTGGAAAACCCAATTTGGGACAAAACCAGAAGTTGGGAAAAAGAGTACACCCATCTCTGACCTCTAAGCGAGCTTTAAATAAACAAACATGCATATGGAACTTCGTCTAAAATCGCGTGTCAAACCAGTCTTGTATGGCATACATAATAATGACCTGAGATTTCAGTGTTGAGAGACAGTTCCGGACTGCCTTATCCATGTCCCGTACTAGCCTGTCTATAGTGGTTGGTTGCTCCCCATGTCGTCGTGTATTTCTTTCTCTCCATAGGAAATAAACGGCCACTTGCAATGCATACTTAGCCAAAAAGGCTTGAGCACCTGTACTATCTGAGATCGAAAAAGTTAGTAAAATAGTCGGGAGGAGATGAGTATACCTTTGTTGCAAGAGGCCAGAAGTTAGCTGGAACCAAATTTGAGATGTGAAGATGCATTCGAAGAATAGATGATCCCTTGTCTCCAGGAGAGCACCAATCATCAATGTATTGAAACCGTTCCTTACCTCGACTTTGTAAACCTCCTTAGCATGATCCCGATATTTGAGAAGCCTTCGCCACATCCACAAAATCTTCAAGATAGGGTAAAAACTCTTCAGAGACAACAATATTGGTCTGCCAATAACAATTTCAACATGCTAAGCATAAAGTCAAGCCCTGAGCTCATTGTGTATGCTATTCCAATGGATATCATTAATGCAACAAGAATTAGTAAAAATCGCTCTTTGACTTCTTTCAGTAGACATATTCCGCTGGTTGTCCCTTAGTGGAAATCTACTCTCATTGGTTGCTTATCGGCTGCAACATTTGGTGCAATCGAATCGGTTTATGCCTTAACAATTGGTGGTATGATCTCTTCATTTTTCTCAAAAAGCTCACATTATATGGGAGGATAAGATATGAATTTATTCCTTAATCTTCACTTCCCTCACCTTTCTTTCCATTATACTTAATCTCCTTCAACATTACAGTTTCGCCAAAATAGGTGAACGGCTAATGCAAAGACTTAGGTTGAGAATGCTAGAAAAAGTCCTCACCTTTGAAGCTGCCTGCTTTGTTGTGGAAGAGAATTTTAGTGGTGAAATTTGTTCAAGACTTAGTAATGAAACGTCCTTTGTGAAGTCCTTAGGCACATACATAATTTCCTTGCTTTTCCAGACCATTTCGGGTGTCACAATCGCATTGATTATCCAGTCTACTTGTTTCTTGGAAACTTGCATTGGTCGTGATTGTTGTCCAGCCTCTCACTATCCTATGCTTCTACACCAAAAAAAGTTTTGCTCTCCAACATTTTCCAAAATTATGCATATGCCCAAAATCGTAGTTCACAGATTGCATAATCGTAAGGTTTTTTTTTTCTTTGAATAATATGTTAAATTCAAAAGTAACCTTTTTACAACCTTTGCAACTGTTTTTGAAGCTATTTTGAAAAACTAAAGTTCTAAAGTTGAATATCGAATAATGGTTGACTCATTAAAATCCAAAATTGGAAAACCCCTTTGGGACAAAAGCAGTTTTGGGAAAAGGAGTACAATCCACTTTTGAAAAAGCTGAATAAAAAAAACTTGGCGGACAAATCTGATGAGAAAACCCCAATATAACATACTATCTTGTTGCGAACCATAAGGTGAGACCGTTGTCATAAGAAAAGTCACCATGATTCCGGATAGAACTGAACGTGTTCCTAATATTCTTATCAATCACTCTCACCAACTTAGTTGAAGAGGATGAAACTTCTCCATGTTTTCTACGATTTCGTTCTCTCCAAATATGATATATTATTGTTTGAAGAATATACCTGAATGTGAAAAGGGATGTTCGATCGAGATTTGGCTACTTAGCTTATTTATCATCTTGCACTGATGAAGATAAAAATCATTTCCGAGCAGCCTACTATCCAGCAAAGACCACACTTCCGGAGAGTATCGACAAGATGGTTATGAGACTCATTTAAGGAACTATAGAATATGCAAGAAGTTCTCTGTCTATATTCCAGTCTTGCATATGATCTCCTGTTGAAAGTCTGTTGTTGATAGCTAACCATGTAATAAATGAGTACTTGGGTGTTGCATAATTAAACAACACACCCTTATACCATTCATTACATATTTTTTGAACACTAACCAGATTCTTTGTCTCCTTTGTGCTAAACTATTTCTTGTACTTGTATATGATACCTCCCCATAAAGGCATATCCTCTCCATCCTTAATGATAGTCTTATTAATTTCTGCATCAATCTGAATGTAATTATTTGTTGCCGACGTCAACGACTAACCTTTTTAGATGTAGTCACTGTTGCTTGAGCCGAGATCTCCATGTCAATAAAACCTCTAGAACCCGTGATATCATATATACAACCTAGCTCACTCCAGTGATCAAACTAAAATGATCCCTTTCTCCCATTCTGAACTTCTACCTTATAGAAGATTTTTGCTATACCTCTTAACTTCAATAGCTTTCTTCACATCCACAAACCTATACTCGTGCTTTCTTTTATCTCCCAAATCGAATGCTGTCTAAAGTATGAGTGAGTGACCAATTTAATCCATAAAAAATCAGTTCCAGCCAAAATGCTCCAAAGCAAATTTAGAAAACTTATCTTATTGGCCTTTTTCAATGACTGTAACCCCAGCCCTCCTTCCCTCTTAGAACGACATACATCCAGCCACCCCATCTTAGCCTTCTTTGTGTTATCATCAGCGAAGCACAAATGAGTGAGTCGGATACTCTTGCATTTAGGATGGTAATCAATTTTCCTGTCTGCCGATGTTTGATCCAAAAGTTTTGATAAAACATTCATGCATATAACAAAGAGGTAGGGTGAAAGAGAACAAACTTGTCGAAGACCCCTTTTACTAGTGAAAAACCAACTAACTCTCCATTTACTTGGACTGAAAATGAGACTGTCGTAACACAGATTTTAATCCAATAAAAAACCTCTCTGAAAAATTTAACGCTTCAAGAACCTTCAGCAAAAAATCCCATTGGACTGAATCAAACGCCTTAGAAATGTCAACCTTCATGGCACAACAAGGAGAGATCGACTCTTTATGATAATCTTTAACTATTTCCGTAGCAAGCAAGAAATTTTCCATTAACAACTGGTCTTTTACAAATGCGGATTGATTTGAAGCGATGAATTTAGGTAAAGAACCTTCCACCTATTTGCAATAAGCTTTGATATTACCTTATAAATGACATTGAACAAGAGATAGGACGGTAACTCTCTTAAATACGACCTGTTTAATTTCCTCATCGGAAAATTCTTTTGACAACAACTCTTTATCCGTATCGGAACATCTAAACTCTAAAAGAGTATGTAAATGATCCATCATCGTACCTTCATAATCAGCTTGCTGTTGTGATAAAAAACCTTAAAATATCTCCCAACTTCCTCCTCAATCTCCTCCCTTATTTTCAAAGTCACCCCGTTTTGATGAATAACCTCATGGATCGAGTTCTGCATTTTCCTAATCTCAGCTGTTCATGAAAGTATGTATTATTTTGACCTCCCCCCCCCCCCCCACATTTAACTAGTGAAGCTTAGATTTCTTTTTAAGATATCCCTCTTCCAGCCCAAATAAAAAAAACTCCACTTCTTAAAAACCAACCCTTCCTTTATGACTTTTTGAAACGATGGGTCTTCTAAAGTGGCTGCTTGCTTCTTACAAAGATCATCATGAGCTGCTCTAGTGCGATTCACTATATCTGCAAGATTTTTTTTCTCCATATTTCTTAACAAAGGCTTCAAACCTTTGAGCTTTTTGACAGACGAAATTGGGCTAATGTGGATACAAACAACGGAGCTGTATTATCTCAATAGTCACCAACTAAACCTTGAAATTGTGGTAGACTCGCCAAAACCTTGGAAATTTAAAGGGATTCTTATGCTGGAAATTAGCTCTAACCATTGAGATCTTTTTTCTAGCGTTATTCGAGCACCCCCCCCCCCAACTCAAAACAGACACGCGATAAAGGAAATTTCTGAAGCCAGCTATGATTCACCAACCCTCTATCAAGCTTCTTGAAAATTACTCCGTCTTCCAGATTACACCAAGTAAAATGGGATCTATGATACACTAAATCAAATAACACGTAATATCTAACAATCTCCTAAAAATCACGCATACCAGTGGGTATTGATGGTGAATCCGTCAATGTTGAATGCTCCTCGGCTTCCAAAATCTCATTAAAATCTCCACAAATCATCCAAGGTTTCTTATGAAAAATTGTAAGTTCCGTTTTAGAACCAACCAAACTCTCGTCTCCAACAAGCTATTATCCCATAGCTTTGTTCTCTTTGACTCTCGTCTCCAACAAGCAACCAAACTACATAGACGGATTATTTACCTAATTTCGAATAAATGAATGTTTAGTATTTTTGTTGAAACCCTGGATATTTCAAAAGAAATCTGATATCTAAATTGTTTTTTTCTTTGGACCCTATCTTTTTCCAGCACAAGGAATCACTTCCTTTGTGACTAAGGCATTCGACTCTGAACTACTCTTATTTATTATTTTTGAAGCACGAGGAAGGGAAGGTCTGACGTTTGAAACTTGTATACCTATTTCACCGTCTTCCTTCTCCATGGACTTCCGTTCCACCTCCCCTTTTCCTTTCAAATCCTTAACTTGGAAACATAATGCTCTTTCTGTATAACTCTCTGACCTTCTAACACCTCATCCTCTAAATATTAACCGAGAAACAAGAAGGAGAACCAACTAGAGGTTGATTTGGATAGGTTTCCCTCCTAGCTAATGACCTTTTTTGGAGATATAAACGACCAGCCATCCTTTCATAGTCCCAATTGTTTTAACGTCTTATTTGTGTAACTGTGCTTATCAAAGTGAAGCTATTTTGCCCGATAAACCTTCCGATCAAACAACATATCTGCCACCCGCATTTGTATCTTCACATACATGATGTGACACATTTTGTTGAGTTGATAAAGCTGTCAACTCGACACTCAATTGTGCGACGTATCCGCCACCCACATATGTATTCTCACATACAAGATGTGACAGATCTTGATTTAGCACATAATTATGTTTCCTAGCTTCTGTTGATTTCAAAAGTGAAGCACCAGCCTTACTAGCTGAAACTGAAACTACATTGTCCATTCTTCGCCTAAAGAATTTTTGGACTCTCAATATCCTTTGCTTTAGTGAGGCAAGTATCCTTTAAATGTCCCTACTTGAAACATGTAGTACACTTTGGTTCCACTCTATGTTTTGTTTTGAAACGAAATGAATTCGGTAATGGTTTAGTTAAATCGACATCGACAAAAATCTTTACCTCATCAAACTTATTGCAAAGTTCTGTGTCTGGATGAAGGCTCTTAGGCTCACCAACAACACTAAACAAAAAACTCAACCCATTACAAGAAAATAAAGAAGCTAGAACCTGTTTAAGAGTAACCCAAAGAGGTATTCGCCAAAGTGCTAACTGATCATCTTCTAGAACTGGACCATACTTGGATACCATCATAGGTTTATCCGCAATATTCCATATTCCCTTGCGTAAAACTCGATCTCTAATCACTCAATCCCTTATCCGAAACTTAATTGTAATCGAATTCACTACAAAAGCATAAATCCTTAAAAAAAATTTCCATAACACCAAATCTTGTTAACGTAACATGAATTTTAGCGATACGTGGTGCTGTTTCCAAGAAGTTCCCCATAAGCCAGACTGATTGATCCAATCATCGATTGATCGATCCTCTGACGCCACTATACACCATAAGAAGTCAGATCAGTCGATCCCATTAATGATCGATCGATCCAACCATGAGCATTACAGCTGTAAGTTTCCAGATCAATCTATCCCATCAACGATCGATCAATCCAACCATGAGCATTCCAGCCTTAAGTTTTCAGATCAATCAATCCCAGCAATGATCGATCGATCCCAGCAATGATCGATCGATCCAACCATTAGCATTCCAGCCTTAAGTTTTCAGATCAATTGATCCAACATCCAGATCGATTGATCTAGACTTAGGATCGATCTCCACCTACCCAGACTGATCGATCGCTGCCATCTAATTCCAGCCGTAACATTTTAGATCGATCGATCAAACTCCAGATCGATCGATCCAGTCAAGCCAAGGATCTCCGTAAAAATACAGATAGATTATCCAACAACTAGACATTGATCCATTCATCCACAACACATTTTTATATCCCTAAGATTCCATATCCATAACCCACTCCAACCCCCACACTTAAAGTCTTACCCAAATTACTAGATCCAGAAGAGTTCAATGTACCATGCTCCATCTCTGACATTGATTTTAAAGACTCCCTTTGGGATACTGGGGCCTATGTGAACGTCATGTCAACCGTGCTTGCTGAATCTTTTGGTATTGCTTTTATAAAGCCTTCAGACAGGAATTTATGTTTCGTGGATGGCACATCATCAAGTTCTCAAGGCTGCATCACCGATCTTCAAGTATGAATTGAAGACTGCTTGATACATACATACTTTCAGGTTGTCAAGATGAGCAAAGATTCCTCTATACCCTTGGTTCTAAAAAGGCCTTATTTTGCCACCTACAAGAGCTGTAGTTAACCTACCTAACAAGAGGATTTCTCTCAAACATAGACAAATCGATCTTCTACAAAGCTATCTCCACAAAATTCAACAAGGATTATGTTTCGTATGTTGGCATTGAGCAGAAGATTGATAAGTGTGACAAGCCTAAGTCTAGGGGGAGTCAGAGTAAGCTCTAGAATGACTTTGGCACCATCACACGGACCACGTCTCGACCCACCGCCAGCACACCCAGAATCATCTATGGATTCTCATAGCGCCTAGGTATTACTACAGTCGAGCTAATGACGTTAAACAAGCGCTTGTGAGAGACAACCCACTGATACGTATTTATTTTCTGGTTATTTTACTTATCTTTATCAGTATGCTATCTTTTTGCGTTTCTCATGCCCTTCTTAAAGCCTATTTTCACACCGAGAAGGTGTGAAGTAAGTCTAGGGAAGGGTTTGCTCGACTAATGTTTTTTTTTGTTTTGGTTTTATTTTGAGTCTTTGTATCATTTTATTGATTCAAACATGAGAATTTTATTATGTTGTTCTTGGTTTTCATATGGTGTTGACTAACTTTCCGCAGACATCTAGCAGTGATTGTTCTAAGCATAGGAAGATTGGAAACACCATTGGTTGATCAACTTAGCTGAAGTTTCCTATCTTTTGGAAGTCTGAATGATCTAACTCTTGACTCTATCTCACAAGACTTTTTACTTGATATCGCACAAGGATCACAACATTCAAGTTCTATTCCATCTTTTCTACCACTCTCTTCAGAACTTCGAATGGCCAAGCTCACCTTTAGTTTGGTACCACACCTTATCCTTATCCTTTCATTCAAACCACATGCCTTCTATTTCATCACTATCATGTGCAATCAAGTGCAAAAACTACGGAGTATACGGACCAACACACTTCTTCGTTCCAAAGATCTCTTGTAAATCTTATGTACTTTTACTTAGAATAATATTGGTTGAGTTGTCTTTGGTGCCTGTAATGTATGACTAGGATAGGTTCCGACTTCCTCTTCTCGAGAAAAAGAAAAAAAAAAGAGAAAAGAGGAACGAATATATATATATATATATATATATATATATATATAAGAAAAAGAATAGATGAGAACAGAAAGAAGACAAAGAAGGAACCAAAATAAAGTCTTTATGTGTTTAATATTTTATTTTAAGCACCACTACAACTCATTTAGGACATTTATAGAGCTTTTACAGAGATTCCAAGGTTCAAGGAGGTTGTGTATCAACATTTGGTCTTTGTCTCACTGTCTTTTTGTGCCATGATTTGCATCCATCTTCATCATCAGACCCTAAACACTTCAACCACCATCAAACTAGCCTACCATTCTAAACCCTTGTTGTGATTGATAATCCCTTTGTGAGACTGCATGTTCAAAAAATTCAATGAATGTTAAAGGGTCGACAATGGAGATTTCAGAGATTCCTTAAGATTTTGGGGACTAGGGTAAGGTTTTTTTGTTATGCTTATGGTAAAGTACATGTAGTACTAACTAGTTATTTGATCTGTTATAAGTTCTTGTGGATTGGAAGTTCAGCAAGGTGGAGTCTAAAAGAGTGCGTAAGTTTTTGTTTTCAAACCTTTCTTCTAACTTGTGTTTATTTGTTTGGACTTACTTGAGGACAAGCAAGGATTCAAGCCTAAGGAAATTGATATGTTTGGTTTTTCTCACATTTTAGTATGTGTTTTAGATTTATTCTATGTGTTTTTAGAGTTTTATCAGGTCAAATCATGCTAAGAAGAGTTATAATACCTTTGGGAGCAAGATTTGGAGCAAATGATGCAAGATCATGCATATATATATATATATATATAAAGTTTTCCTTTATTTGAGGAACTTTTCACCAATGGATTATGCTCAATTTGAGTTTTCACCAATAGATAGATATTTGAGTTTTCTTTCTTTTGAAAGTGGTTTGAAGTCGATCCAACGGTGCAATCAAAAGTTATGACGATTTTCGTGAAGACGGTTTAGTCTGACGAGCAGATGAAGCATGCGAAGAGGGAAGACACCAGGAAAAACAAGATCGATTGATCCCAAAATGCAGGGAAAAACCAGATCGATTGATCCAAACCTGGTCTGCCGACCAGATCGACCTGTCCAGAACCAGATCGATCGATCCAAGACTGGATCGATCGATCCGACCCTCAAAATATCCCCGAAAAAATGGAAAAATGCTCTTTTTCCTAATTTGTTTACAATTTCGACCTAGAACTTTTTGAACCTATATATACTTATTTTATCCTTACTTTATTCTAAGTTTTCTGTTACAAGAGATATCTTTGAGATTTTTATTGGATTTCTTCATGATTTCTTCATCAAACCTTGGTTTTTCTGAGCTTCTATGCTTGAGTAGTTCTCTAATTATGGTTTAGGGTTTCGAAAGAATGAAGAACCACTAAATCAGACACAAATAGGGCCTTAATCATATGTCATCTTCATTTATTGTTAGTGTTAATGCTTAGACTAGATTAGCTATTTAGTCTATGATTCTAGATTGAATCTACTCTCAAAAATCTTATAGGTTATCGGATAAAACATAGATGAGTGTATTGTTCTTAGCCAACAAAATTTGGTGCTATTGTGATACATGAACATATCGAACACATTACTTAAAGCTTTTTTACAACTTTAAGTTCAGGTGAAAGTTTAGATACTTAAGTGGTTAGACATACTAATTAATGCCACGAAAGTGGATTGATTAGACGTTTATGTTCGAGTCGAGATAGTTCTTAAGTAATGCCCTGAATAGTTGTCTTGTTCATGATTTCTGATTTGCGGAGATCTCCCTAAAGCCTACCGCTATTAATCCATATGTTTACTTTGAGTTTTACTTGTAATTGCTTTCTTTGGTTTCACAATTACCAAACAATATTTATTTTCGTATTACCTTAGCATACGCAAGTTCTGTAATAAACCACTAGGTACCTTGTGTTCTGCCTTAACCAATTGACAAGTCTGACACTGCGATATATACCTCGCCACATCCTTCTTTATTCCGCTCTAATGGTAGTACGCTTCAGGTCTTTATTCATCTTCATGATTCCCGGGTGGATAGAAAATTTCAAGTGATGAGCTTGCTGTAAGATGTTCCTTCTTAACAGATCGTCCTCCAGTACACACACTTGCTTATGGTACAAATATGTCCCATTTGAAGTTGTGTGATATCCTATCACCTCCTTGTCAATCAACATACCTAATGCTTCCTCTTTATTATGAGCTTATTGTATCTTCCACAACATTTATGTCTGGTTCAACACCTCGAGACTCGATGTCTCTCTCTCTATAGTAATTGCATTCAACCTTAGATCATTGAATGCTCCAACCAATTTCTCGACTTCTTTAGTTTTTGATATATCGCTCAGGCGCCGGCTCAATGTGTCTGCCACCTGATTGGCCTTACTAGGATGATATATTATCTCCATATTGTAACTTGTCAATAACTCCATCTATCTATGATATTTTATGTTCAACTCCCTCTGAGTGAATATGTATTTCAAACTCTTATGATCTGTGAAGATATGCACTTTCTCTCCATACAAATATGATCTCCAAATATTCAGGGTGAATACACCTACCACCAACTTGAAGTGGTGGGTAGGGTAATTTGCTTCATGAGGCCTTACCTGACATGATGCATACACAATGACTCCCTCCTCTGGTATCAAAACATAACCCCTTGCGAAACCAGACGCATCAATGTAGACCACATAACACTCTCATCTCTATCAAATGCATTTTGAGCTTCGTGAAAACCCCTAGAACAGTTGTCCGTCAACTTGAACTTAACATCCTTGCCCGTCAACTATGTCCTTGGTTTAGCAAGGCTAGAAAAGCCCTTGACAAACTTCTTGTAGTAGCCTGTTAACCTCAAGAAACTATGAAACTCTGTAGCACTCTTAGATGTCGGCTACTTACTGGTAGCTATAATTATCTCCGAATCTACAACACTCCTGCTGCTGAAACTACATGCCCTAAAAATCCAATATTCCTTTGCCAAAAGCTACACTTACTTAGCTTTGCAAACAATTTATGTTGCCTCCGCTTGTTCAACACTACTCTTAAATGCCATGCATGCTCTTTTTTACTACCTGAATAAACCAAGATGTTATGAATGAAAAAATCACACACTTATCCAAGTGCTCACGAAATACATCGTTCATCAACTTCATGAATAAGGCTGATGCATTTGTCAGTCCAAATGGCATGACCACTAACTCATAATACCCTAAACATGTTCGAAAAGTAGTCTTCCATACATATTCCTCACCTATCGCTATCTGGTTATACTCGGACGCCAGATTGATCTTAGAAAACAATGATACTCCTTGCAATTGGTCCAACATTTCATTAATTCATGTTATCAGCTATTTTTTCTTGATTATCACCCTGTTCATATCCCTGTAATCTCTACACAGCCTGAAACTCCCATCCTTTTTTATCACGAACATGAAAAGTGCTCTCCATGGTGTACTACTTGGCCGTATATACCCTTTATTAGTCAAGTCCTCCAATTGCTTCTTCAATTCGGCAAATATGCAAGTACTAGGCGGTATGGTGGCTACAAAATTGGTGTCTTCCCTAGTTCCATCTCAATAGTAAGGACATCTCCTCTTGCCGGTGGCGGTCCCCTCAGTGGCTGAATACATCTTTGTATTCTGCAACCACTGGTATACTCAACTATCTTTCCTCTTTGTCTCTCACTATAGCTATAGTTACTAAAAATGTCTCAGTTCCTTTCTCTAGCAGTCCTTCTGCATGCAACATGGGGATAACTGGAATTCCAGTGCCCGTATGAATACCTTGGAAGGTGATATTCCCTTCTCTTCTTAGTATATGCACTTTAAACCTTGGGAAATGTAACACAACTCGATGTCACATTAATCAATTCGCTCCTAGTATCATATCATAGTGGTTAAGTTCTATCTATGCTAGGTCTTTGATGAACCCAACTCCTCTAAGTGACACCAGCACATATCAGTGAATACCTATATCCCCTAGATTTTTATACCGACGGTCTGAGTCTGCTTGTTCTTAGGCTTAAACACACCCTGGAAGGACCAACACTTGACAAAACCAGGACTCAGAAAGCTATGCGTAGCTCTTGTGTCGAAAAAAGTATACGTTGTCCCACCGCCAACCAAAACCGATCGTACACGAGATACTAACTAAGCAAGACTTTCACATTAATAACATATAAATAAGAAATGAAACTAAAAATGTCTTGTACCAGCTACCAGCTCAGTTCACTCGTAGTCTTCAACAGCTAACACTTGTTCAGCGATGGCTTGACCCTTGGGCAGTGGTCCAAGCAATAATTTCCATTTCCTTAGGCAGTCCCTGATGAAATGAACCAGCTAACAACAATGTAGAAAAGCTCTTGTTGTATCTTTTGGCTTCGATTTACAATTCCACGCTAAATACTCTATTTGCCCACATATATGGAATTTATAGCAGTCTCCATAATGTTAGTGATGACAATGGGCACACTTGGGTGGGCCCATCTACTCCCATGTCCTCTTCTGCGACTCCTGAGCCTTTCCTAGTTTCGACTGTATTTCCTTGTTCAGCCTCTGCTCCTCATCTAGACCCACCTCCTGAATACGAACATTCTCCATTAACTCCACCATGATATGCTACTCTCTCAGAGTACAACATTTGGGAATCTCCACTCAAAAAAAACTCATGAACCTCCTGATAATCTCCTGCTCATCCACAACTCCTCCAAAAAACCTACGAAACCGACTGAACTCAAGTTCATACTCTCTCACCATCCTGGTACCCATGCGAATATCCTAAGATTCATTCTCTTTCTCATCCATGGTCTCGTGTGGAAAGAAATTTTGGGTGAACTCCATCACAAAATCCTTGTATGTGAGCTCCTAACAACCATAGTTCCCCTCAACAACTCCCTCCCACCAAACCGGAGCATCATCTTTCAAATAATGAGTTGCTAGGTTAAGACGGTGCTCTACTGGGCACCTCATGTGATCGAAGTTGCACTCCAGCTTCCTCCTCCAGTTATCTACAGCGGTGGCATCAACATATCCCCAAACATTTCTCAACCCATGTCTTTCATCTGTCTCATCAAATCCTAGTAAATAGGTCCCTATTGATGCCTAGGGATATTTTCTATGCTTAAAACTGGTGGTGCATCATGTTGCAACCTAACAACTTGAGGTGAAACTCCAGCAACAATATCCTCATGCAACAGATCTCTGAAGCTCTCATGGTACCTTAACAGGTCCTCCATTAGTGCAGCATGGCCATCAACCTTCTCTGCTCAAGTAGCAACTTATTGACCATGTTGGGCTATGACTTACTTGGCTTAAAGCCAGCTCATGTGTTGCTACCCGAGCTGCTTCCTCCACTACAACCCAAGAAGCCTCCCTAGCAACTAGTTGCACTGCCTTCTGAGCAGCTTGTCTGGCTGCCTCCTGAGCAACCTTCCCGTCTACCTCCAAATCAACCAGTAGAGCAATAGGCTGTCCAAATTTGTTCTGGTTTATGATGACATGAGTAATCCTAGCTACAACCTCACGAGAACTAGCTCTGGATGAAACCCTAGTGCATTGAGAACTGGATGTGGTAATGTTCTTCAGTGGCATCTGAAAAAGAAAAAAAGTTGCTTAGGCTTTACTTTGACCAACAAAACTAATGACAAATTGAATGATGTTGAACATAAGGGTGCTATTTTATTTTTCAAAATAAATTTTCCCAATTTCCAAAATCTTTAAAAATTGCTGGAAACCGATTTAATTACTTTACCCCCTACATTGCCTCCCGGGTCAAAACCGGTTTAGCAAACCCACTCTGATACCAAATTATGACATCCGTCTCATCTTCTCTCATGAACGGTGTGTCACTAACCCTAAATTCTTACTCAAGTAACACCAATTTCAAAGGATCAACTTTATTAACCGAAAACTCGTGTCACAAATAACCAATAATCTAATTAACCAAATTAAATCAAATCTAAAAGCCAAATAAAGAAAGAAACAATGTCAAAAAAACAAATATAATAAAAATTCTGTTGATCCCAAAATAACACTGGTTATTTTGTTCAATGATCCCAAAAATTATGTTCAATGGTTAACAGTCAACTCTGTTTAACAGTCAACGGTCAGCTCTAGTCAAACTGGTCAAACCAGCCAAATCGGTCAAACTAGTCAAACAAATCAAACTAGTCAAATTTTTCAAACAAGTTAAACCAATCAACCGAGTTGACTCACTGAGTTGACTAGGCGAGTCACAGAGTCAACTAGCTCAAGTCACTAAGTCAACTGGCCCAACCTCTGACGACACGTGGGGGCGCATGCGGTGGAGTTTGTTGACGCGGTTCGAGTCCCAGACTTGTCTCGGCAACATGGTTTGACTGGTGGCCACAGTTTTGCAAGATTCAAAGTGAGTAAACATATCAGGTTGTTTGAAGATTTGGCTCAAAAGGGTAGAGGATCACGACTTACGGGACAAATCTCCGACGGCGGCGGATCCGACTTGAGGTGGTGGCTGAGGCGAAGATATCAAGTTTTGTTCTTGAGGTAACATTTCTATAGAGGTTTGGCGGCTATTAGGTGTTTGTTACAGAAAGAAAAGATGGAGGCTCCTTTAACTGGAGAAAAAATACCTAGGACTTCAAAAGTAGATGATGCGCCTTGGTGGGTCTCTGCATTTTGTATAGGGCTGTTACAATTATAGTCCACTTCTTGAGAATATTTGAGGTAAACTAAAATTTTGGAAAGCATGACAGTAGTCTTTTGCAGGAAGGTTACTTCTTATTAGTTCAATGACTCATAGTTTGAGAAACTTATTGATCTCGACTTTTCGTTTACTGAAAGCATGCCTCAGTGAAATTGATAAGTTTTTTTTTCTGTGTTTCTTTGGTCTGAGCAAGAGCTAAATGCCAAGAAATTGAAGATAGCATGGACTGAAGTTTGTAAACCCAAGGAAGAAGGTGGTTTGGGTTTAAGACCATTAAGAGGAGCAAAAAATGTTTGTTGTTTGTAACTGATATGGAAAATTCTTTGTGCAATCTTTGCTTTGGTGAACTGGACTCAGATGTATTTAATTAGAAAGGCTATTTTCGGATTGTGAAATAAACCTCATCGATCGGATCATGAATGTGGAAATTTTGAAAAGCTATCAAAATCTTTTGTTAAGATAGAGGTATGTAATGGAGAATCAAATATATTTTGGTACGGTCATTGGTCTCCTATGGAAAAGTTTATTGATATAACAGGTGAAAGAGGATTTATTAACTTTGGCATTCTCAAGTTAGTTTTGGTGGAGTTGGCAGTTCGTACTCATCGTAGGAATGACATCGAGCTGAAATTTTGAATCGATTCTCGATCTTGCTTAGTGGAAAGGTTACTCCTCATTCAAAATAAGGTAACTTATAATAAAGTAAATAGGGGTAACAAGTCGGGAAGGACAATTTGAGCTGAGAAAGTTTATGAGAGAACCCGAATGGAGTCCAGTCCCACCAGAAGAAGGTATCCTCTCCATTCCTAAGTTAAATATGAAGAAATTATGAATCTTTGTGGTAAAGCTTCGATAGTTAATGGAAAATCCATGAGAAATTCTGCTTCCTGTCATTTAGGGCCCAAAAACTAGCTGAAGAGAGATATCTACTATATATCCATGCTACCAAACTGGTACCAGCTTGAGAGTATAACATCCAAATAAGTAAGTCTCCAAGGTCCATTGTAATTATTCAAGTTCTTGAGGCCCAAACAGCCATGTTTAAGAGGAACAATAACATCATGGGAGTCTTCCTAGGCTCTGATATCTTAAAGTTAACACTTGCATGCTTTTTTGAAGATATAGCTTGTATAATTTTTTTTTATTATTCTTGTGTGTGTGTCCATTAGATTTACAGAATATCAGATATGGAGCTAGTGAGAGGACTTCCAAGTTCAGAGGATGAAGTAAATATTGTTTTGTCTCTATGTTAGTTTAATTTTTTTAAGACTTGGCAGCAAGATGTTAAGACTTGATGTTTTGTAAGACTTGATTTGGTCTGATGTCTGATGTTTTGTAAGACATGTTTGGATAATTAATGAAACAATCTAATTGATTATATTCTTCAAAACATAGTTCGAATCGGGTCACTATCAACATAACAATATATCACTGTCATAACAACACATATTATCGTATAACTAAACTACTACAAAAAATATATCGTACTATGGACAAAAAATTATAATATAATATACTACATCATTTTAGTAAAGCCATTGTAGATTAAATCAGAGCATTTAAGTAATGCCAAAAATACGTTGCAGTCCAAAACCCAGTTATGCCAAAAATAAGTGATGAGATCATAGTAAACCATCCAACGAGACTAAGGTTGTTGTCGTGGGCCGAGGTTGAAGCGTGATCTTCTTTTGAAAATAGGTTCAACCTCGAGGCATGTACATAACATTGATGCTTTGAAAATGTTTACAACAAGACTAGATAGTTGCTCAAAGAGCACCAAAACAAAGAACACCCTCAAGGGAAAAATTTGTGCCATCAGGAAATATCAAAATATTATCAACAAAGGAGAGATGAGTAAGCTGAAGATCCTCACAACCAGAGTAGTACATAAACACTCCTTTTGCTACTACTTTAGTAAGCATGATTGAGATAATGTTCATGACCAGAAAAAAAGAGGATGGGAGAGAGAGGATCCCCGTCTTGGACGCCCAATTTTCCATTGATGAAATTGGAAATGGTATTGTTGTTACTTATAGAGACGTAGGGTGTAAAGATGCATGAACTAATCCAATTCAGGAAGTACAGAGGGACATGGTAGGATTAGAGTGAAATGAGGTGGAAATCTTATATGACTAAGTCGAATGGCTTTGAAATGTATCCATCATGGTTCTACCATAAATGGATAAGTTTTTGTAGCCTTGGTTCACTTCTGAGACAAGTAACACATTATCTAAAAGGAGTTTTCCCTTGATGAACGTTGTATGGTACCTCCTAACAATGAAAGCAAGTAAACCAGTTTTAACATGTCATACAAAATGCAAGAGATAAGCTTGTTAATGGTCTTGCAGTAAGAAAGTGGTCTGAAATCCTTTAATTCTTCCGCTCTATGACTCTTCGGGATCAAAACTAGAGAAGCAAATTTCATTGTTAAAGGGATAAAGAAGGTAAAGAAGAAGTCCACTACTCTGACAAATTATGCAGGAAAGCCATATGGGCCTGGTATATTGCTTAAAAGCATCCCAAATAGAGTAAGTTTGATCAACTGCCTGGTTTTCGGATCAGTCAGAGTGGATTGGAGAAAAGAAGAGCACCAAGCTGGCACTAGGAGCTGAAGGAAGTCTGGTAACTCTGGGTAGAACAAACCTTTGACGGAGCCTAAAATCTCATAGTAGCCTATCGCAAGCCCATGGACCTCTTGAGAATAAGTGATCCTTAAGCTTAACCAAAAATCTCTAGCCTCTTTTCATTTTGTAGGTTTGTAGAGGATAGATCTTTTAAGGCAGCTACCTGAAAGGACTTAAGCAACCCATTGGTTATTCAAAATCTCGCTTCTAACTCTCTAAAATTCTCACAGTATAAAACTTTTATGTGTCTCTTTAGACTTTTAAGTTTGAAGCAAAACTCTCAAAGATTGGAAGCATGATCTCTCCTGCCTCAGGCCAAGCAGAAAATATGGTGTCAAAGAAGGTTGGGTGCTTGGTTAAGAGGTTTATAAATTTGAAAGGTCAGGTCCCAAAGTCTAGTGGTTTAGTGAGTAGCTTAATGTGACATGGGAAATGGTCAGAGAATTTTGGTGCTTCATAGGAGCACTCCTCAATCCAACAACCGTTAACAGGAAAATGATCTAGGTTAGTTCCCAAAGGATATGAGGGTATTTTGTTCGTCCAATTATACTCCTTGGAATGAAAATCTGTCAAACCTAAATCAGAGAGATAGTCACTAAAGCTAGCTCATTGATGGAGTTGACTTGATGAAAGAAAGATAGAAAGACTCTCCATGATGCAAAATCTTGTTGAAATCAGTGTTTACTAACAAAACCATGTTCTAAATACTGAAAAAGGAGGAAGTGTCACAAAGAGATTGTTAAATTACATTCCTCTCCTCCACAATTTTAGAGCATAAACTTATGTGTAAATGAAGGAGTGCGTGTTTCAAGACCGACTTATGGGGTAATAGACTGACGATCGCATGAAAGAAGATTAACTCTGATATTGTCTGAAGATAATAAAAATTACCAAAGCTCTGAGTGATAATAATTTGAAATGGTAGACCAATCTGCCCTAATGGTTGTAAGAAATTTTCTCTTATTTGATTTAATAACATGTGTTAATGAGCGGTCTAAAAGTAAGTGGTTTAAAATTGAGTCAATTTTCAAGAGGTTGATGCTTAGTATATTCAATGAAACCACACATGTTCCAAAAAAAAGGTATTAGCCATTAAAAACTTAGTTCGGGTGACACTCCCCTTTAACTAGAGGAAAACATCCACATGAAGAAGGTGATTTGTTCTCGAATCTCTTGCTTCTTCTTCTGTTTTGAAGATGATGAAGATGGAGAAGAATAAGGACTGGAATGTGTTGAAAAGGGGATGATCACTTTACCAGTGTCGAATAAATCTTGGTCTTATGTCAAAAGATCAAACTTGTTCCGAGAAATAATTATATGCGGAGGAGGGTGAAGAAAATATTGCTTTATAGGGACCGTGTTTGTGGTTAGAGTAAAAAGGGTAGGAGGCAATCACCATAGAGAAGGGTATGGTTGAGTTGAGATCTCTATGATTTTTAGTCGCAAGAACAACAGTTTCAGTAGATGCTACCAGGGTCTCTAAGGGAGAATAAGCAGTTGGATCCTGAAGCCCCATTTTCTTCTGCTCAATAGAAATTAGGTCATCAACCAAA
Organism: Cardamine chenopodiifolia; assembly: GCA_963922655.1. Classification (NCBI taxonomy): domain Eukaryota; kingdom Viridiplantae; phylum Streptophyta; class Magnoliopsida; order Brassicales; family Brassicaceae; genus Cardamine; species Cardamine chenopodiifolia. The sequence continues at coordinate 7,391,390 of OZ000479.1, forward strand.
AGACCATTAGAAGATAGCTCATTAGTGATTATCTTTATAGAGGAAAGAGCAGTAAGAGGAACCAAATCATCCTTGTACATAACGTCTAAATAAATCACAAGAGCAGTTGCCTGAACTTTTTCCAGTGAGGTAATTCGAGGACAGACATTGGCTTGCTTACCCAATGCTTAGCTTGAGAGGTAGTTAGAGAGGAGTTTTTTATTTTCGACAATGTTGTCTTTATACGATAATGTACCTTTATATGTCCTATTTCTTTGCAAACTAAACACAGAAGAGGCAGCTTGTTATCTTGAGAAGAACAATCTGGCCATCTTGCCTTTCCAATTCTATATTTTTTGGAAGAAGCTTGGTAAGATCCACGAGTTAACGGCCTATTCCCCAACGAACTTAATTACATTATCGCATACATACACCAAACTTTCAATCGTGCTTATAACACCATAAACTTATCTAAAATTTGAATTTACGACATCAACTAACTAATTCCGTTTAATACCAACAAATAGGTAGACGATGTTACAATTTTGTTAACAGAAGCTGACGTGCATGACACCTAAGCGATTAAAAACATCGTTTTGGTGTTTTAAAAATTAAAATTATATTAATCAACCCAAACCGGGCAGCTATGGTTTACAAAGATCGGTTCGGTACACAAAAAACCAGTTAACCAGAAAACTAAACCGACAAAGAAGAAATTGTTCACGTAAGCAGAGTCCTCTTCTTCTCAATCCGGTGCCAAATTATCTCTCATCGTCCAGCATCCAGCCACTTGCGTCGACTACCTCATAATTTCGGTCAAAAGAGGAGAAGAAGAAAAAGTGTCCAAAAAAAATTCCATATTTCACTATCTTCTACCTCACAAATCCACAACAATGATGAACATCTCGTGCGCTTGTTTCATAGTCATCTTTCTCGATGCCCTTCCCATCCTCTGCCTTGCTCTTCCTTTCTCTGGTGTCCCTTTGACGTTCCAACAGCCATTTTAGCACCCTAGCAATCCTTCTCATGTGTGTAGCAGACATCATCTCAACCAGTTATTAAAGGAGAGTACTAGAGTTGTATTCATTTACACCAAAGCCCTTCTTATTACTCGCATGCCGTTTAACTATTTTTTAGGCCCCATTATCTATTTCTTCCCCCTCCCCCCACCGTATGATAAGGATGACTAGCCTTATATTTCTCAGTCACCACTACATTACTTGTTTGAGTCATGGTTTATGGTTCCTCCTCTTGCTAATCATTAAACATCACTTCAGATACTTCTTGTTGGTCATAAATTTTGCCTTCTTGTCTCAAATCTGCTAGTAGCAGAAACGAGGAGAAGAAACAGAGTTGGTTCTCTGTTTTGTAACATCGATATTTTCCACCAACTTCAGACATGGCGAAGACTTCCCCTTAACGGGAATGGTAGTCCAGCCTGATTCACTATTCCCATTCCCTTCTCCGATGGACCATCTCCGATAACTGTCTCAACAATCTCGTTATAACTGGATGCAAAAATCCTGAAAATGAGCCTCCACCTCAGCATCCTGAGCAATATTCTTTCCGTTAGCTGTCCCCACAGGAACAACAATAGACTTCCCCACATTATTTCCTATGGCTAAATCATCAATTTCTTCTCTAACCACTTCAAAATATCAATCATTTGTGTTACACCAGCTTTTGGGCTTCATAACTTTTATCAATATGTACCCATTTAGAACATGAAACACAGCGTGGTGGTACACGAGTACAAAACTTTACTAAGAATTCCATATAAACATAGACGTATTTGATTTGGTTATGGTTTTTTTGAAGTTTACCTCCACCAATATGCGAGCCATATCTAACCTTGTACAACTTTCTGTATTTGGATGAAGCTTTATCGGTTTCCCTATAATGCTTCCCCGAAAACCCAAACCCTTTCGAGAATAAAGATGGCATGGAACCCCTTTAAATTTAACCCTTATCAACATCGAAGCAAAATTCAGCTTCAGATGTGCTGTTTCTGGCTTCCATTCATAAACAACCAACTGCACTTCTGCAACATACCAGAAGTGATGCCTTAACATTCGTGCTCTAACAGAATCATTCTCAATACAAAAGATAACTGACGTATGGCTAAGAAAATGGACATCAATTCTAGAAGGGTTATCCGGAGAAACCTGAGGTGATTAATTGTAGCATGTAATTCCCCAATATGCTGTGAATCACCAATAAAGTGGCCAAAATAAACAAACCATATATTTGTTGAACATCTGATAAATCTTCTGCGTGAATATCAAACCTCAGCGACACCCTCGATACTTTTAAAAGTTGGATCAAACTTGACAACATCAGCCAGAAAACCCTGAAGAATGGAATTCCATGGAGTCTTTGAGGGAGATGAAACTAGAGACACCCGGCTCCAATGGATATCCCATACCGAGCAGCAACATGCGAAGGATTACACACTGAGTCAACAGCCCTAATGGCTAGGGTTTTTGCCTCAAAGAGAAATGGTTATCTCAAGTAACAGTTCCATGTTAGTTTCCTATTTCTATCTTTCTTTTATGATGTTCGAAGTAAGATCATTTGCTAGATTGTTCTTTTCCTTAAACTTTTGACGCTTCTGCACGGTCATGCATCTTCAATCATTCAGAATGATCAAAAAACTCTTCCTTTACTCCAAAACGTCTCAAAACGGGTCAAAAATCAATAATAGACTAAAGGAAACTAAAAGCAATCTTTGAATCAAGAAAATATTCGAAATAAATATCAAAACAATGGTTAGTAATCGATAGAAATAAAGGTTAACACAATTCCCCCATACTTAAACCTTTGCTTGTCCTCAAGCAAGAACAACTAAAAATCCAAATCCAAAGAAAAAGTTTGAAAAACGGTGTTAAAAAGACATTAATACCTCACAAAGATGAGGGTTATCACATTTAAAATACAACAAAGATGAGAGTTACATCCCCTAGACTTGAATCATTTTTTGTCCTCCTAAGAGAATACATTATACTCCATTAAGACTTTATTCTGCTTTTTTCTTTATTTTATTTCCCTTTCCAGCCCTTTTTGCCAAAAAAGGGAAGCCGGAACCGGTCTCAGTCATACAATAACTGCATCAAAGATAACTAAAACATGTATTTTCTAAGTAAACGGAAGTGTAAGTCTTACTAGAGATCCTTAGAACAAAAATTTGTGTCGGTATGCATGCTCCGTAGGTTTTGCACATGATAATGATGAAATAGAAAGCATGTGACTTGAATGAATAGATAAGGTGAAGGTGTGGTATCAAGCTAAATGTAAACTTGGCCATTCGGAATTCTAAAAAGGGTGGTATAAAAGGTGGATTTGAACTCCGAATGTAGTGATCCTTTGTGCGATATCAAGCTCCTGAGTGAGAAGTTAAGTAAGTTTTTAAGGTCTTATAAAGATAGAGTCAAAGTTAGATCATTCATATTTCTATATCATAGGGAACTTCTGGTATTGTTGATCCACTTATGGTATTTGCAATCTTCCTATTTTAAGAACAATCACTGTTTGAAATCGGTTATAGAATTAGTCAACATAAGATGAAATCCAAGAACAACATAAAGTTTTTAATTTTTGACTCAATAAAACTGGAAAATACCCAAAAATATCACCAAAAAAAAAATGATGTTAGTAACTTGGAAAATCCTTCCCCAGACTTAGTTTATACCATCACAGTGAAAAAAATATCAAAAGGAAGAGGACTACTCCGACGATAAAAATATAAACAACAAAATGAAAAAAAAAAACTAACAAAAGAAGAATCTGGTGATTTCACGTTTGAAAATAGAGTCAACACCGATCGGTTGTGATTGAGAATTGTACTGATCGTATAGCAAGGGTATCGATCGGTACTCTGTGTATGAAAACACTATGTTGTTCGCATCTTCTGCGTTTAGCACCTATTCCTGAAAATACTCAACAGCAGATATGATTTCACCGTAATAAAACCTTAAAAGACTAAAAACAAAAGAAAAGAAAATACAAACTCTGTGGGTTGCCTCCCATAAGCGTTTGTTTAAGGTCACTAGCTTGACTATGTTTTTATGAGTTAGCTGGAATGAGAATGTGAACTTGCATCAGAACAAGCTCTCCAATCAATCATCGTCAGTTCCAAAACTTTGCTCAACTGACAATCCAATGCTTCTTGGCCTTTCTCTTTGAACTTTGGAGTGAGTATGGCTTTAACTTTAGAGAAAGGCTTTGATTTTTCTTTACATTTCACTTTATACTCAATGGTGTTTCCAACACATCATTGTGGTACCAAGGTAACATAAGAATCGCCAATCACTCTTTCGATCTTTGTTTTGTTTCTCTTCTTTACCTTCTTGGATGTCCTTATAGAATAATGAGTATCTCCATCCAAGACTTCATTGATCTCATTCTTATCACCAAGATCTTCCTTTTTCATGACATCCAAGTGCTTCTCATCTTCTATAGTGAGACATGTGGCATGTTCAACAACTTTATGGATGGGGATCGCATTGTAGTTCGCATTGTAGATCGCATTTATGGATGGGGATCACATTGTAGATAACCTTCTTATCGAGATTGGAGAAAGTGGTCCTCTTATTATGAAAAACTACAAATGCACCAACTATTAAGACGAAGGGTCTCTAAAGTATCAAAAGGTATATAAGAACCTTTGCTCATCTCCACAACATGAAAATCAGTAGGGAACAAGAAATTCCAACTCGAACATCTAGATCGTGAATTCCCAACTCGAACATCTAGATCATTCATTTAGAATGAGTCTTTGTGGAGACGTGGTGTAAGCATCCACGAACTTGAGAGAACATCGGAGAATCTTGAGATTAGTAATACCCAACTTTTTGGCAATCGCCATTAACATGCCAATTACATTAGATTCAGTGTCACAGAGAGAGTCTTCATAACACATTCCTAGGATAGAACATGGTACCACAAACTTGCATGGATTTTCTATTATGGGGAGCTTTCCCAAGGATTTCATCTCCTTAATCAAAAATCCTTTAATCTCCTCCAAACCTTTCTTTTTGCGCATATATCTCTGGAAAAGCTCATTACACAAATACTTATTCTTCTTCGCCTCTTCAAAGTGAATGCTTTTTGATGGGCTTCTTCACCCAAACCTCCTTGTAACAAAAAAATTTCTCCTCTTTGATGGGTTTCTTCACATCTCTTGGAAAAGGAACCATAGGGACGTAGGGTGGAAGAGGGCTGGGTTAAGTTGACTTACTTGATTCCACCATCTTTTCAACATTTTCATCATCAAAAATCGCAGGAACCTCATCAGCTCGCCAATTGGCCTTGCAGCAATGGATACTTGATGTGTACCGATCAATAGTATGTATGGTATTGTAATGATCGGTGACCTGGTTTATACCGACCAGTAATAAAGTGGACCAATTGGTAGCCCGCCGAGTTTTGGATTCTGGAGCGATCATTCTTATTATGTCCATCTAGATTGGATCATTCATTATGAATATGAGATCGATCATTTTGGGTTTGGTATCGAGCATATTGACCCATCCTGTCACATCCGCCAACCAGTTCTTCTTTTGCTTTGTTTGCCTCTTCTGAAATTGATGCAAATTCAATCTCACTCCCCATTGCAATAATCCTTAATCTTTGGACATGAATAAATTTGACCATACCTAGGATATGGAACTTTTGGTACGTTGGGTGGCAGAGCTTATTATGCATTTGATCGCCGCTTGTGCATGGTTATTATGTCCATGTAAAAGTTGCTTCATCATGAGCTCAAGTTTATTCTCTTGGGAATGTGCCCTTAATAACCTTTATTCTACTATTTCATCAGAAGTTGATCAAATTTGGCATTCAGCTCCTCGAATCTCTGTGACTCTACACTCTTGACATGATGTGATATATCATACTCTTGTCAGTGATTGCTTCTGCTAGTAGCCAAATTTTTGATCTGGGTGTTAGCTTCTCCCGTAGTGTTAGTAGAGAAATTGCCTCTACTCGCAGTGTCTAAAGCCATCTGATATTTCTCCTTAACTCCATCATAGAAAATGTTCATCAAGTTGACATCCGAGAATCCATGATGACGGTATTCTGTAAGATACTCTTTAAATCGCTCTGAAGCCTCACAAAAGGAACTATTGTTCCATGATGGAACATTGTGATCTTTTTCCTAAGCATTATTGTCTTGAATTTTGTGGAAACAAGATTCAAGAATACTACTCTACACTGGCTCCATGAAGTAATCCAGGCTATTTGCAACAACATAAACCACTTGCTTTCTTTAACGCTCAATGATAATTTAAAGAGCTTACACATCAAGTAATCAATAAGGGCTCCATTTCCCTTAATTGTGTTGCTTTGATATTATCTACTGGACTCTCTAAAGGAAGTCCATGGAATGGCTTTTGTGATACCAATTTGATGTCTTAGGTTTAATACTGTAAGCTTATCCTTCGACTTTTGATAAATGGATTGCATCACGATTCGTGTCAGAAAATTTGAACAGTTGTATTCACCTAGAGTTCTAGGTTGTCCAAGTGGCTCTTGAGCAACATCGGGCCTTGGAATCGGTTGCCTATTACCGATCGGTGGTAGCAGGGTACCGATAGGTGCTGGGAGGTTGTCATTACCGACCGGTAATGGATGGTTACCGATTGGTGGTGGCATAACCTTACTCGATCTCAGCTCCGTTTAGGTATACTGCCTTAGGAATTCCAACCATCTTGATGTTCAGTCCACTTTGGTTTCCTCACTCCAATCGTGCTAACTCGTTGTTGTTAAGCTTTAGCAAAGTAGAAGATCATTGACTCCTTTGCATCAACCTAAACATAGAAAATAAGAATTAAAAAGCTAGTTAGTAAAAAGTAAAATAAAAATAAAATAAATTCCTAGACGAAATTTAAACAACGAATTCAAAGGCACTCGAAAATTGGTGTTCAGAAACAGCGCTAAAAACTATTTATCCACATGCTTTACCCTAGATAAAACTGTATGTGCACAATACACAATGCCAATAGTACTTTAGGGGTCGAATTTACATGGACCAATTGAATACGCTATGAATTTTGGTGGTTTATATTACGTTAAGATGCAAAGGAGGTAATAGAGAAAATCAGTTTAAATGCTAAAGTAAATTCAATAAATAAAGCATTAAGCGATGGGACTTCTTTCGGGGATTCATGAAGGTAAATGCAGCAATCAATGAGAATACATAATGAACCGTCTAGAACTCAAATTATGAATGTAAATTTATGATGCTTTCATATGTAACAATTATCTATGCAAAGAGATTCCAAGAAACTAAACTGTCGTTAATCAATAGAAATTTATGCAAGCAATGAAATTCTAATTTAAAATGTTCACAAAGTGGAACATAAATTGTCATTGGCTAAGGACACTTTGCTCATCTAGGCTAGATTGATTCATTCAACTAACAGTTTTGGTGCCACAATGAAATAAACTTAGGACATAATCTAAATGGTTAAAATAGATTAAGCATGAATAGAAAACATTGATGAAGAACTATATGATCAATTCAAATTTAACAACCTAACAATCAATTAATCATGAAATTCCCATAGAAAACCCAAAACCCAATGAAGCTATCTACTCACACGTGCATAGATAATACATCATAGAGATAGAATAAAACATCATAATAAAATTGCAAAAGGTTAAAAAATAAGAACAATGTTTAGAACTGAGTAGAGAGGTTATCTTAGGTCTAAAAGTCAAGTTTTAGGTTTATATAATAAAGAGAATATGTTATGGTCGGTTCTGATTAGGTTAAAGCTTCTAAATTATCATTTTGGCTCACTACCAATTGGTACTCAAGATGTACCGATTGGTACTCCACCCCGAGTTATACTGGTCAGTACTCATATGCAAGCCAACTTTATCTTTTATCAATAAATTGGCCATAATGTTTGATCGAACTGATATATTTCCTTCAAACCACTTGAAAATGAAATCTAACTCTTCCTCTACCTCGTGTCAAAATATGAGGCATATCAATTTAATCGGAGGACACACTTCTGATGCTTTTGCACGTTTCTATATCTCCAATCATCTAGAATGATCCAAAAACTCTTCATTTACTTCTAAACATCTCAAAACCTGTTAATACTCGATAAAAGACTAAGAGACAATAAAAGTACTCTTACTCAGGAAAAATTCGAAATAAATATCAAAACAGTGGTTAGTAATCGATAGAAATAAAGGTTAACAATTCATCTAATTTACAAATATTAAATAACAATTAAGAAACTTAAAGAAATTATATATTTTCATACGTCAAATAAATTGTATTTAGTTATATAATTTGTAGATATATATATATATATTTTTAGTTCCCTTCAGACCTCTTTATTTTTTATTTTATTTTATAGAGGCCTCTTAAGACAAATAGACAATAAAAGTACTCTTACTCATGAAAAATTCGAAATAAATATCAAAACAATGGTTAGTAATCGATAGAAATAAAGGTTAACAATTCATCTAATTTACAAATATTAAATAACAATTAAGAAACTTAAAGAAATTATATATTTTCATACGTCAAATAAATTGTATTTAGTTATATAATTTGTAGATATATATATATTTTTTAGTTCCCTTCAGACCTCTTTATTTTTTGGCACGGCGTAGCTTTCTAACGAAGTTGCATGCCCATTAATTAGTTTGGTTCATGTCCATTAGCACGAAAAATAAAAATAAGGTGAAAAGAATTCCAAGCACTGTTATTGGAAGAGCCTCACTCACGTTAGGGGTGGGCAAACGAGAATTTGGAACGGGACTTTGCGGTAATGGGAACACGATGGAAAAAATAATTCTCAAAACTAAAAACATGACAATAATAATAATTAAAACTTATTTTCTATTATACATCAGCTACAAATTACCTGATAAACAAATAAAAACAAATTTTTATTTGTGATATTTAATAATTAAAATTTTCAAATCCGACAAACCAATTTATGTAAACTCCCTTAAACATAAATCATATAGTTATTATAAAATTAGAATAAATTATAAGCTATCAATTTATATAAAACAAAAGTATAATTTTAAATAATATGAAATATAATAACAAGTAGGTAATATATTAGACAAATAATACAATTTCAAATTAAATTTTTATATAATATTCTATATATATATATATATGTATATATTTAATATAAACTTTTCCCAAATGTGATTTCAGAAATTTTTCTTTCATCCCACCCCGTCTTATTTCCAAATGATAATTGAAAACTTGTATCATATGGAAAATATATTTCTATATAGAACGCAAATTTGGTACTAGGAATGAAACGGAACGGAATGGACAGAACAGGACAAAAATTATGCATATCCCTCACGTATGCATGTATGCATTTTTTTTTTGTCTATATGCATGTATGCCGTAGATATTTATGTATATTGACAAGCGTTGGATTTCTGTGAGGAATAGAATCTGTTCAAGATTTGGAGAATTTATTAGATATTGTCCAAATATGGAATGAATGTAATTTGTGATAGATAGGGTAATAAATCAAACTTGATTACAATTGTCATCAGAATCCACATCAAAATATCTTACTATTTAAACTTTAAGCTTTTATTATTTTAAACTTTAAGTTCAAATTATTTATGTTTTATATTGTTACGTAACTAAATTAAAACTAATTATTTCATTTATTTATTATATATATAATTATTAAGAATGTGATGTATTATACTCCCTCTGTTTCGTAAAATGTGTCATTCTAGAGTTGACTTTGCATTTTAGAAACAATGTCATTTTATATTTTCAATGCAGTTTTAAAAATTAATTTCTCTATTTACCCTTCATTCAAATCTAAAAACCTTTGTATTTATGTTATTATTGTTTAGTTATGGGTATATTAAATAGAGACATGTTTATATTTTTCAATAATTTTTTAATTTGCGTGAAATGAGTCAATCGACACTCTTCATGAAACGGAGGGAGTATTTAGTTTTATATTACTATTCAGCATATTAAATGTTGATATCTTAATTTACAAGAATACCAAATGAATATTTATAAAAGTATTTGTTAATTTCTCTTCCCTCTTCTCTCAATTCTAATGAATATTTACACTCTTCTAGATTGAGATTTTGCTAATATTTCTTTTGTATAAAATATCCCTGGTGATTGGGCAACCAATCAAAGAATTCTATTTTAATATTAGTGTGTGGTGGTCAAATATATATATTTCAAAATTAGTGCGCTAAATTCTACCTAAATTTGCCAAATACCTTTTTATTTTAATTTTTTAGTGACAGCTTTTCTATTTGTCATTTCCCAAAATAAATTTCTCTCTAATTTTATTTACCAAATGAAATTTTATTTGAATATAAAAATTTAATGGTGGATGATAAAAAAAAAAGATGGCATCGCACCGAAGAAAAAGATATCAATTAATGGAGGGGAAAATGTATTAGCACAAGTCGTACTTTTAACCTTCAAAATAACAGAAACTAGTATTTTAAACCTCGGAAGTGTTACACGCACAGTTTGACCCTTCATATTATATTTGCTAACACTTAAAACCTTTAAACTAACCTCTAATTTTTTTTTACTGTAAAACTGGATAGAACAATAACCCTCGTCGAAAGAGAGTGAGAGATAAAGAGTGAGAAGAGAATAAGTTTTAAAGAGTAAAATTTGAAGTGTATGAGCTCCGAATTCGAAGATTATGTTATATCAGAAAAGAAAGAGACCGAATTCGAAGGTATTGGAGTGAAAAAGAACGAATCGACGAAGTTGAAAAAAAAAATCGAAAAGAGATTTGGATGGGTTAACTATTACGTCCAGTTTTACGGTGGAGAAAATACGGGAGTAGTTTAGAGGTTTTATGTGTTAAAAATCGTTTAAAAGATAAAAGAGTTAGTGTAATACTTATGAGGTTTTAAGTTCGATTTTCTATCATCTTGAAGTTTAATAATGCAATTTTCTCGTTGTTAATGCAAAATAAAAGGCAAAATAAAACATTTTTGTAAAAAAATTGCTGAAAAAAAATTCTCTCTATCAAATCATCCTATGAAATTCCTATTTTTTTTCTTCTTTTCTTCTTCTTCTCTTGAAGGCTTCTCTGTCTTCAAATATTGATTCAACAATTAAATTTTACTTTTTCTAAACTTAATTGTTTGTGATTCTTAAAAAAAGCTTAACCTAAGGAATTGATTAAGGGTTCTATAATCCATGGAGAAAATGTTCTGGAGATGATGATGGTAGAGCATGTAGATTTTACTTAATGATTTCTATTATAAAATATATTCGCAAGATCATCTAGATTTGATTTAATTCAATCCCAAACATTTTCTTAGAGAAGAAAAAAATACTAAGATTCATGCTTGATTGAATTTAGAATTTTTTTTTAATGTAAAATTATATTCAAAGAAATTTTTTTTCCAACAAATGCATCTTTTTTTTTTAACTACAAAATAAGAATGATAAGAGATCAATTTTTGAATATCAAAACATGGTTGTCTTGTTAAAACCTAACAATAGAAACCTTTAGCAAACAAGGTGAATCTTGTATCTTTCTATGTTACCTTTTGAGGCATTTAGTCTTAAAGACCTATTTAGAACCAACGGTCTTGAAACCATCGGGCAACTCTACTATGTTCCAAACTTTGTTATCCTCCAAAGATTTTATTTCTTCTTCTACATCAATTGACCATTTTTTAGAATTGTCACTTTTCATGGATTTTTGGAATGTGTTCAGGTCTTCATCAAGGCTTAAGTCACATTCTTTCAATAGCGTAAACCACATAGTTGTTTGTAATGGAAGATTCTCTTACAAATCGCCTTAATGATTCTTGTGGTACACTATTCTCTTATTGAATAGTGACAGGTTCATCAACTTGTGGGATTGACACATCATCATGTTGTTCTATTGTGTCATTTGACTGTTATGCAACGATAGGAACAACAACCTCAGGTGCTACAACTGTTGAAGGAATTTCAACCGGGATTTCATAAATGTCTCCTTTTTGTTATTCACCACTCCAACTAGCTTCACCATTTTTAATGAACCTACCATTATCCGTTTCAACTATTCTCATACTATGGTTATGATAGTAAAATGTGTACCCTTTGATTTTTCAGGATAACCAATGAAGAATCCATTGACATTCCTAGCATTAAGTTTCTTTTCGTATCGATTATACAACCTTACCTTTGCTGGAAAACCCTAGATAGGAAGATGTCTTAAACTAGGTTTTCTTCCTGTCCATAGTTCATAAGAGGTATTAGGAACTGCCTTACTAGGAACCCAATTCTCACACTTACGTTGCAGTCTTTAATGCATATATCCACAACAAAAAGGGTAAAGAATAATTACTTAATATGCTCTTAACCATATCTATTAATGTACGGTTTCACCTCCCAGCTACACCATTATGCTGAGGAGTACCCGACATTGTATATTGTGCACAAATGCCTTTACTTTCAAATAAATTTGCAAATGGACTTGGAAATTGTCCATTTTCATAGAACTCTCCGTAAAATGCACCACCTCAATAAGATCTCACAACTTTTATTTTCTATCTAATTGCCTTTCCAACTCATCAATGAGCAACTCAGGGACATTCAAATCCTTAAAACTTTTCATCTAGTTTATAACTATATCCGTAACGTGAGTAATCATCAATAAAAGTGATAAAGTATTTTTCGTCACTCCAAGACGGAGCATCAAATGGATTTCCTAAGGAACAAAAGAGTTTGCGTGAAAAAAAAGAAAAAAGGGTGTTTGTTTAAAAAGTTGGTTGATACTTGAGATAGGCTAAGAGTTACATGAATCTAATGTGTGAACATGAATATAGAAATAAGACAAAGACTTAATGTTTTGACTAAATAAATTAAAGATAAAAAGATGATGAATCTCGCCAAAATGGATTCGTTGAATGTGGTCTTCTCTTGTTACTTGTCATCCGCGAGACCTTCTTTGGGTTTGGATGGGCCATGAATTCTTCTACTTTTTTTGGGCCTCCTTATGGACTAAGTAAAGAACAGATATTGATTTAAAGATAAGAGAAACAAGCCCAGCCTCATTAAAGTCTTACTTGTAAAACTGGGATAAAACCAAGTTAAGGAAAAATAGTACTAGATGAGTCCTTGTAATCCATCTAGTATCATTTGCTAGTTATTGCATGGTAGTGCATGGCTTCTTGAGCTTTGATCCTTTCTCGTCTAATATGAATTCTCTAAGTACTTCCTTGGTCTGTTTGGTCTTGGCTCTTGTACTCAGTACATTTGTATCCTCTAGAGCTTCCTTGTCCTTAGGCATTTCCATGATCGTATCATTCCCTCCTCTTTCAAAAGGATTTGCACTCCATCCGAATTACCTACAGAAAATGGGAGTAAGTTAGACATGTTGAAGAATAAATGATCATGGTACTTACTTAGAATGACATGGTGAAAATGTAGAACCAATTTTCAAGAGAAAATTTCTTAACATCTAGTATCTTCTTCTCTACATATTTGTCTTGGCCTGTCTTGACTTTTTCACTTTTGACAGTCTTCTACATATCTTGGACGTCTTGGACAATGTCTTCTTCTTTTGCCGATTGAGTAAAGTGTAGAAACTTATCTTTTTGTGAGAAACAACCAAGCTTCTTTTCTTCCGTGAAAACCTTTAAGACGATTTCTCCTAGCTCATTATTTGCAAATCTCTAATCAATTCCTATCCTCACTGATGGAACAAAGAGTAGTTCCAAATCCTTCTTTCCAAAATAATTACACACATTGTGAAAACCATGTGTAATGAAGAATTCATTGAAAAGGCTGAAGCTGTTGTAGGAGTTGATTTGATGACTTATAAGTCCATACTCTTCAAAGCAAAGCTCCTTAGTAACTCCATGCGTGATATTGATCATAGCTCATGTTCTTGTTTCAAACAAAAAAGTGCTCCATGGTTTATCATATTCTTCTTTCATGAGAGTAACAAAATTCTTCGGTGACATTTCTAGAGGTGGATTGTCAACCATGAGCTTTCCACTAGTGCCTTGGTGAAAAAGAGGCTTAGTGTGACCAGTATTTACTAGTAGAGTGGAGCATTTCTTTCCCAGTGTCAGCGCTTTACTCGAGCTTTCTTCGTTAGTGAACGATGGTTTACTCTTTTTCCTGTCGCTATTTTCTATTTTCTTTTGATCCAAGTAAGCTTCATGAGACGTCATAGGATGCAGCGTGATCCTTCTCCCTTTGTACTCAAGTGAATATTTGTTGGTGAAGCCTTGTGTGATACTCGACAGTCGTATTGCCACGGTTTTCGCAAAAGTGTGTGAGAGGACTCAGTTGGCAAGATGTCACAAAGAACTTATCTTCATATTTTCCTATGAAGAAAAGAACTAGAAATTGATTCTTCACCTTGATGTTACCGGTGTTGTTGAGCCATTGTAGGTTGTACGGTGAAGGATGGCGAGTAGTGATTAGTCTGAGCTTGTCGAGCATAGTGATACTAGCAACGTTGGTGTAGCTTCCTCCGTCCATAATTAGACTACACAACTTCTCCTTAACTTGGCAATGAGTGTGAAACAAGTTTTCTCGTTGAATTTCAACCTCAACCCTAGCTTGTACTTGTAAAGCTTTTCTAGTTACCTTCTCCTTGCAGCGAATAAGCTTCGAGATCCTCCTTAGATGATGATGATTCTGAAACCTCTCTCTCTTTGGTTTCAATGTCTCTGTTGGCTTTTAAGATCATAGTCCTTTGATTCGGACACTCATCCACGTCCATGACACTTGAAGCATTGTAAGTCTCGGTTCTTTGGGGTAGACGTTGCCACGGCTTTTCCTTTGAAAGTTTGAGGGGGTGTGGTGGCATTAGGCTCCTCCTTTGGCTTAGTGTCCAAGATTAGCCGAGAGTAAGATGGTTTTTCATCTGTAGTGAAGCGAGTTCGAGGACCATATGGTTGGCGAGTAGAAGTGCTTCTCCTCTTGAGTTGTTGCTCCATTAAGATAGCTTTGTGTAGCATGTCTTCCAATTCCACATAATGCTCTATCTCTAGCACGATTCAAACCTCCTAAGAATATTGCCATGGCAGGTTCTCGGTCTTCTACAAGGTTAGCCTTGATCATAAGAGATTCCATCTCTTGATAGTAGTCTTCTACTCTATTGCCTTGAGTTAATCTTCTAAGCCGTTGATGAAGCTCTCAGTGGTAGTGGCCAGGCACGAATCTCTTCCTCATGATCGTCTTCATTTCATGCCAAGTTTCAATGGGTGGCTCTCCATATCTCCATCTACTAGTGAAAAATTGATCCCACCAACTGATGGCATAATCACAAAACTCAGTTGTGGTTATACGGACCTTCTTGTGTTCAGAGTAGTGTTGACAATCGAATACGAGCTCTCTCTTCTTTTCCCATTCTAGATATGTGTTTGGATCAGTTTTCCTTGTAATGGAGGAATCTTCAGCGTTAGACCTCCGAGATCATCTCGTTCTTCCCTTGCTCTTCTTTGAATTCCTCGAAATGAGTTACCATCTTGGCTATAGTATCAGGTGCCTTCTTCACCTTGAGGTGGTCTCGGTTGGTGCCTATCTCCCAATGGTGGCACGACTTGAAGTCTTAATTGTTAAGCATCGGCTCTTACTTCTTCTATTCTTTCGTATACACCATTCATCTCCTTGTAATGTTTGCATTTGAATTAGGAATGGTATTCCTTTCTTCTCCTTCCTGGTTTCCTTCTTGGTGAGACATGTTGATCCTGGAAAATGAACAAACAATTAGAGTAAAAAAGCTCACAAATGTTTCTCTCTTTTCTCTCAAAGTGTTTGACTCTTTTACAAACCCACAAAACTCTAGAACCGATGTTCTTTTGATGAAAATATCGGTGTGTCTCCCAAAAACCTCAAGAGATAAACCAAGTGTTTCAAACAAAAATCACTCTCAGAATATTTAACTCGAACAAGAGAAATATCAAATGATCAAAAAGACTCGACTATGCTACCTTAAAATAAATCTAGACTTGCCTAGACTTTGATCTCTGTTTTTTTTAATATTTCTTTTCTTCTCTTTTTTATTTTAATTTTTAGATCAAAGGCTAACTAATTTTAAAAAAATGGAAATATTGCTATTTTTTCTAATTTGATTAGGATTTCGACCTATAACTTTTTGAACCTATAAATACTTGTTTTTAACCCATTATTTAGGCTATGCTTATTTTATGCTTACTTTATTCTAAACTTTCTTTTATTTGAGACAAATTGTTAAGAGATATCTTTGGAATTTTTATTGGATTTCTTCATGATTTTTTCATCAATCCTTGGTTGTTTCTCAGCTTCCATGGCTGAGTAGTTCTCTAGTTAGGGTTTAGGGTTTTGAAGGAATGAAGAACCATTAAATTAGACACAAATAGGGCTTTTATCTTATGTCATCTTCATATATTGTTATTATTAATGCTTAGACTAGATTAGCTACCTAGATTTATTATGCTAGATTGAATCTATTCCAAAAGCTTATAGGTTATCGGATAGAACATAGATGAGCGAATCGTCCTTAGCCAATGAAAGCTGATGTTAAGGCGATACGTGAACATATCAAACCCATTAGTCAATGCTTGTTTAGAACTTTAAGTTCAAGCGAAATTTTAGATACTTAGGTGATTAGACATAGTAATTGATACCACGAAAGTGGATTGATTAGATGTTTCTGTTCGAGTTCGAGATAGTTCTTAATTAATGCTCTCAATAGTTGTTTGATTCATGATTTCTGATTTTTGGAGAATTCTCTAAAGCCTAGCGCTTTTAATCCATAAGTTTACTTCGTTATTTACTTTTAATTATTTTCTATAGTTTCATTCTCAAACAAACAATATTTCTTTTCGTCTTAGCTTAGCATTCTTTCGATAGAATCGTAGTGCAACTTGGTCTCTGAGGATTCGATCAGTTCTATACTACTGCGTTTCTGTAAACTTGCAGTGCTATACTTGGGCTTAAAACTTGTGTATCAAGTTTTTGGCGTCGTTGCCAAGACGGTATGAAGTAAGTCTGGGGAAGGGTTTGCTTGACTAACGCCATTTTTTGTTTTGGTTTTATTTTGAGTCTTTGTCTCATTTTATTGAGTTAAAAATGGGAATATTATTATGTTATTTTTGGTTTTCATCTGGTATTGACTAACTTTTCGCAGACTTCTAGCAGGGATTGTTCTCAGCATAGGAAGATTGGAAACACCATCAGTGGATCAACTTACCTGAAATTCCCTATCCTTTGGAAGTCTAAATGATCTAATGTTGACTCTATCTTACAGGACCTTTAACTTGACATAATCTTCTCACTTAGGGGTTTGATATCGAACAAGGATCACAACATTCGAGTTCTATTCCACCATTTCCACCACTCTCTTTAGAACTTCGAATGGCCAAGCTCACCTTCAGTTTGGTACCACACCTTATCCTTATCCTTTCAGTCAAACCACATGTCTTCTATTTCATCACTATCATGTGCAATCAAGTGCAAAAACTATGGTGCATGTAATGTATGACTAGAACTGCTTCTGGCTTCCCCTTCCCGAACAGAAAAAAAAGATATGAAAAAAAGAGAGAAAAGAAAAGAAAAATGGAAAAATAATAGAAAAAGAAAAAGAGAAAAAGAAAAGACGAGAAGGGAAAGAATATAAAGAAGGAACCAGAATAAAGTCTTTATGTGTTTAAATGTTTTATCTTAAGCACCATTGCAACTCGTTTAGGACATTTATTGAGCTTTTACAGAGATTCCAAGGTTCAAGGGGGCTAGAGTAAGGTTTGTTTGCTATGCTTATGGTAAAGTACATGTAGTACTAACTAGTTCTTTGATCTGTTCTAAGTTCTTGTGGATTGGAAGTTCAGCACGGTGGAGTCTAAAGGAATGCATAAGTTCCCATTTTCAAACCTTTCTTCTAACTTTTATTTATTTGTTTGGACTTACTTGAGGACAAGCAAGGAATAAGGTTGGGGGAATTGATATGTTTAGTTTTTATCGCATTTTAATATATTTTTTAGAGTCATTCTATGTATTTTTAGAGTCTTATAAGGTCAAATCATACTAGGAAGAGTTATAATGCCTTTGGGAGCAAGATTAGGAGCAAAAGATGCAGAATCATGCAAATACATCTGAAGGTTGCCTTAAAATTGAGCTTAATCCACCTGGACGAGAAAAATGGAAAGAAGTTGCTCTTTTTCCTGATTTGTTTAGGATTTTGACCTAGAACTTTTCTAACCTATAAATACTTGTTTTAAGCCATTGTTTAGGCTATGCTTATTTTATACTTACTTTATTCTAAGCTTTTTTTTATTTGAGACATATTTAAGAGATATCTTGGGAATTTTTATTGGATTTCTTCATGATTTCTTCATCAAACCTTGGTTGTTTCCAGCTTCCATGGCTGAGTAGTTCTCTAGTTAGGGTTTAGAGTTTCGAAAGAATGAAGAACCATTGAATTAGACACAAATAGGGCTTTTATCTTATGTCATCTTCATATATTGTTATTATTAATACTTAGACTAGATTAGCTACCTAGTTTTATGATGCTAGATTGAATATATTCTCCAAAAGCTTATAGGTTATCGGATAGAACATAGATGAGCGGATTGTCATTAGCCAACGAAAGCTGATGTTAAGACGATACGTGAACATATCAAACCCATTAGTCAATGCTTGTTTAGGACTTTAATTTCAAGCGAAAGTTTAGATACTTAGGTGATTAGACATAGTAATTGATGCCATGGAAAGTGGATTGATTAGATCTTACTGTTTGAATTCGAGATAGTTCTTAATTAATAGCGTGAATAGTTGTCTAGTTCGTGATTTCTGATTTTTGGAGAACTCCCCAAAGCCTAGCTCTTTTAATCCATAAGTTTACTTCGTTATTTACTTTTAATTGTTTTCTTTAGTTTCATTCTCAAACAAACAATATTTCTTTTCGTCTTAGCCTAGCATTCTTTCGATAGAATCATAGTGCAACTTGGTCTCTGAGGATTCGATCCCTTTTATACTACTGCATCTCTATACACTTGCAGTGCAAGGATTCCGAGGACTAGAGTTAGGTTTGTTTGCTATGCTTATGGTAAAGTACATGTAGTACTAACTAGTTCTTTGATCTGTTCTAAGTTCTTGTGGATTGAAATTTCAGCACGGTGGAGTCTAAAGGAGTGCGTAATTTCCCGTTTTTAAATCTTTCTTCTAACTTGTATTTATTTATTTGAACTTACTTGAGTACAAGCAAGGATTCAAGTCTGGGGGAATTGATACGTTTGGTTTTTATCGTATTTTAATATATGTTTTAGAGTCATTCTAGCTGTTTTTAGAGTTTTATGTGGTCAAATGATGTTAGGAAGAGTTATAATGCCTTTGGGAGCAAGATTTGGAGCAAAAGATGTAGGATCATGCTGATACGTTTGAATTTTTTATTTATTTGAGGAACTTTGCACTGATGGATTAAACTCAATTTTAGGTACAAGATAGATATTTGAGTTAGCTTTCATTCGAAAGTGGTTTGAAGTTGATCCAACGGCGCGATCAAAAGTTAATGCTTGTTTAGAACTTTAAGTTCAAGCGAAAGTTTAGATACTTAGGTGATTAGACATAGTAATTGATGCCATGAAAGTGGATTGATTAGATGTTTCTGTTTGAGTTCGAGATAGTTCTTAATTAATGCCCTGAATAGTTGTTTGGTTCGTTATTTCTGATTTCCGGAGAATTTCCTAAAGCCTAGCGCTTTTAATCCATAAGTTTTTTTCGTTATTTACTTTTAATTGTTTTCTTTAGTTTCATTCTCAAACGAAGAATATTTCTTTTCGTCTTACCTTAGCATTCTTTCGATAGAATCGTAGTCCAACTTGATCTCTGAGGATTCAATCCTTTCTATAATATTGCATGTATGTACAGTTGTAGTGCTATACGTGGGTTTAAAACTTGTATATCACGAGTTAAGGAAAAAGATTACTAGACGAGTCCTCATAATCCATCTAGTATCCATTGCTAGTTATTGCATGGTGGTGCATAACTTCCTTGAGCTTTGATCCTTTCTCATCTAGTATGAATTCTCTAAGTATTTCCTTGGTCTGCTTGGTCTTGGATCTTGTACTCGGTACATTTTTATCCTCTAGAGCTTCCTTGTCCTTAGACATTTCCATGAGCGCATCACTTATCCTTCCTTTTGTCCTTAATACTCGGTTTTCCTTTGCTGCTACTGGCACTTCCAAGACCAACAAGATTAGCAACTTGTTCCTTCATCTTCTTTAATCTATTTTCCTCTTGAATCAACATAGCATTTAATTCTTTAAAGTTCCATTTCTCTTTAATGGTGTTATAGTTCACCTGAAATTGGCTAAAATCAAGAGGTAGAGAGTTCATGATGAATTGGACCAAGAACTGCTCATGAACTTCCATTCCCATGGTCGTTAACTTTGCTGCCAAGTTAGACATGTGCGCACATGATCATAAATTGGCTGATACCATTCATACTTTTTCATAGTTAGCTCACTCAATGAGACTTCCTACAATCAACTTGTCAGCCAAATAATATTGTGAACACTCTTTAATTTTCTATATGAATTCTCTTGCTTTCTCTGTCGTAGACATAGATGGCTTAATACTTTCCGCCATCTTCATCCTCACAAGGTTCAAGTTCAGCCTGTTAGATTGCTCCCATCTCTTATACCGAGATTTTTTAGTTTCAAAGCTATGTTCTGTAATGGTTGGGCGCTCTTCATCTGTAAGTATGGCAGAGTCCAATGCCATCACACCCAAAGTAAACCGGATCTGTTCGGACCATTCACCATAATTCAGCCCATTGAACTTCACGACAGAGCTAGCATACATACAAATTTGATAAAGTTGCAAACATTAATACATGCTTATCCGTTAGTGCTTTGAGACTTTAATACAAATTCTTAAACAAAATTTTTTAAACTTTATTACATGTATTTAAGCAACCTTTAGGCAATACTTAAACACAAGCATTTTCAACTATGATAACTTTTATACTTTTACAATTAATCAAATTACACATAAATCAAATAAGCATGTTACCTTTGAATATATATACTATTGACCATAGTAAAAAATGACTAATCCTTTGTCGTATTATCAACTATATTCATTGATCCACGTTTGGATAATCTCCAAAAGTATAGATAATAAAATAATTGATCAATCAAATTTCATTATCTTTTTTAGCATTAATAAAAACTTTTTTCAATTTCTATATATTAAATAACAAAGTCAATTTGGCAACTAATATGCCATGTACAATATAAACATTAAAACCTTAATGGTTAAAAATATTTTTTCATTTTATTATTATTTCATAACATAATTACCCATTTTATTAAATTTCAAAGCGGAAACTAAAGGCAGAAACATGTGATTTAACAGACACTATCACGTTTGAGTATCACAATTCAGCCACTTTAATTCTGCTTCACTTAATTATGAATTTTCATCATAAGACAAATATACCGTACAGATCATCTTAATCGATTCCATTACGCTATACGTGAAATAAATAATTTTCTAAGCAATTTTTTTATGAGAAAATGGCACAGATTAACCCAAATTTTAGATGTAATTGCTGGATTGACCTATTTTTTTTTAGTTAAATTTGAGACGATTCAAATATAATATAACCTAACAGTTACGAAATAATTACGAAAACTACCATTAATATTTAAATTTTTCGCAAACAGTTACGAAAAAATTGCAAACAGTTACAAAAAAAATAATGGTAATTTAAGGTCATAAATGTTTCAGAAAACTTTTGTCGAAAAAAAGAAACTTCTGCGAGACACCACCGTCGCTACCGTAGAAGAGTTAGGGTTAATCGTCGTTGCCGCTTTCATCGTCGTCGTTCGTTTCTGTCTTTCATCGTCGTCGTTCAGTTTCAGTTCAGTTTCAGAAAGGTCCGCTTCATCAAAAACCCTAACATATTTTCAGATTTCATTGTTCGTTGTCGTCGATTTCAGATTTTGTTCACATTTGTCTTGTCTAGTTTTTCGTTGTAAGATTCTTTTAGCTTTTATGTTGTCACAGAGTTATTGTAGTTACCGCACACTTGTTTGGTAGTTACCGCAGACTTGTTTAGCAGTTGTCGTAGACTTATTCAGTAGTTACTGCAGACTTATTTAGTAGTTGTCGCAGACTTATAGAGTAGTTACCACAGACTTGTTTAGAAGTTGCCGCATACTTATACAGTAGTTGCCGCAGACTTATTCAGTAGTTATCGCAGACTTATTTAGTAGTTGCTGCAGACTTATTTAGTAGTTGCTGCAGACTTATAGAGTAGTTACCGCAAACTTGTTTAGTAGTTACCGCAGACTTATTTAGTAGTTGTCGTAGACTTATTTAGTATTTGCCGCAGACTTAGAGAGTAGTTACTGCAGACTTATTTAGTAGTTTCCGTAGACTTATTCAGTAATTACCCGCAACTTATTTAGTAGTTGCCGCAGACTTATTTAGTATTTGCCACAGACTTATAGAGTAGTTGCCGCAGACTTATTTTGTAGTTACCGCAGACTTATTTAGCAGTTGCCGCAGACTTATTTAGCAGTTGCCGCAGACTTATTTAGCAGTTGCCGCAGACTTATTTAGTAGTTGTCGCAGACTTATTTAGTAGTTACCACATACTTATTCAGTAGTTACCACAGATTTATTTAGTAGTTATTTAGTAGTTATTTAGTAGTTATTTATTTTATTTTTAGTTGTTATTTGAATTGCCGGTGACTTAATTTGTATTGGCCCTCACTTAATTATTTACACTGATAAGTTGTCTACTTCATTGCAGAGATATGGCATCTTATCCTGCTAGGCTTTCCAAAGATGTGAAATGTCATGTTCAAGTGGATAGCATTAACCACTATTATTTCCAATCCAAATTTGGGGCCATCAAGAAGAGTATTGGCGTTGAAAGCATCATGTGTTGGTATATTTTTTAAGCTATATAATATAGACATAATGGGGGAGAAGTTCATGTGGGCATCTTCTTACGTTCATTACTTCATCACACATCAGTTGGCGGTGAAGAATATGCATGAAGTTTGGTCAGTGATTGATGATCAACCAATCAGATTTTCGCTGCACGAATATAAGGAAATCACAGGTCTTAATTGCGACGTATTTCCATATGATGTGCGATATAATTATGATATATATCCAGTTGTTGATTATGAAGCCTTTTGGAAAGAGATGAACGTTCCTTTAGGGGATGGACCTACTTTTGGGGAGATGCAACTTGTTTTGAAACGTTGTCAGCATTTGAGTTACGAAAAGAGGATGATGGTTGGAAGACTATGTATATTACATGTTGGAATATATGGTATCAATCATGCATCAAGGATCCCCTTGAGCGATGCAAAATTAGTGCTTCATGAGGACAGCTTTAAAAACAATCCGTGGGGTAGAGTTAGATTTACGATTTTGGTAAATTCAATCAAAGGTTTGGAATTCAAAACGGACAATTACACATTACACGGATGTGTTAATGTTCTGTTTGTATGGTTGTTTGAGTCAAGTTCATGCTTTCGGGGAGATATATGGGTATAAGAGAAATCTGGATGATGTTTCTCCACTACTTAACTAGCGAGGAAATCGGAAGGGTTTTAGATTTGAAGATCTAATCAAAGAGGAGAAGCTGAATACAGAAAGGTATAAATTGATTATGTTCGTGTTACCGTAGAGTTATTTAGTAGTTACTGCAGACTTATAGAGTAGTTACCGCACACTTGTTTAGTAGTTGCCGTAGACTTATTCAGTAGTTACCGCAGACTTATTTAGTAGTTGCCGCAGAGTTATTTTGTAGTTACCGCAGACTTATTTAGTAGTTGCCGCAGACTTATTCAGTAGTTACCGCAGACTTATAGAGTAGTTACCGCACACTTATTTAGTAGTTATCGCAGACTTTTAGAGTAGTTATGAATTGATTATGCCACAGTTGTTTATGATGAGAGATTGTTTTTTTAATGGTGATATTCATATGGCACTTGTTTGCGATGTAGGTTCGTTTTAGGCATATGGTTCTGGTTTCTTTAGAAGAAATTTATCCCTACTGGCGTGACAATGAAGAAAACGAGGATGTCCAACTTGACAACCTGATTGAAGACATCATTGGAGATAGTTTGGATCCATATTGTTGGCATCAAAAGGAACGAAAGAGTGCTAAGTCGGTTCACGGTCGAAGTTCTAAGAAAGTCTTGATGATCAAAGACAAAGAACATTCAAATGTTAGGACTGTTGTCGCTTATTTTAACAAAACATTTTTGTATGTGATTACTCTTGTTATTAACTATTGTTTTAATGTGTAGGATGCTGAAGAAAAGAAGACCTTAGCTGGAATGTTTAAGGTCATAGAAACATTAGTTCGGACCGTGGACGACTTGGGCGCAAGATTGGGAGGTTTTGAATCAAATGTTGATTCAAGGCTGACCACACTTAAAGCAGATATCAATGATCTTCGAGAGCGAGGAGGGAAGGGGAAGTCTAATTCTCCCAAAGAATTAGAGAAAGAAGATGATGAAGGGAGTAGTAAAACACTGGTTAGTTAAAGTAAAATTTTGTATTTAGCTGCAGATTTACTTACCTATTGCTATAGATTAATTATTGTTTTGTTGCAGACTAATTTTGATTTGGCAAAGCAAGGAGATATGGGCAAATAAAAAAACGTTGGTTCTACCTCTTACAAAGAACCAAAGCAACCCGAACTTGATCAACCCGACCATGAATCCAGTATCAAAATACCGGTTAGTAATATTTATTACCGCAGACTTATTAATTCGTTGCTGCAGAGTTGTTTTGTAGTTGCCGCAGAGTTATTTATTAGTTGTTACCGCAGAGTTATTTTGTAGTTACCATAGAGTTATTTTGTAGTTACCGTAGAGTTATTTATTTTTGTTTTACATGTTTAATGGGTTGGTTTAACACTTATATGTAGTCATGGTTGGTAATGGAGTCTAAGAAACTGGCAGATAAGCTTCCACTTATAAAAGTTGTTAAGTGTGAATAAATGTTGATAAGAGTGAGGCTCGGTTGAAGAAAAAGCAAAAAATTTCTCATGGTGAAGATGATGTCATGGACATAACTAAAGAATTTGAAGCTAGAGACTATTGGTGATATAGCGGCAAAACTGAAGGTTTTGGATGAAAAGACAGAAAACTTGAAGGACCTAGATGATCTATTAAAAATGCCAAAAAGAGTACCACATTTGGCAAGTTCCCAAATATTACCATACGTTGGTAACTCTACTGTCAAATGCATTATTCCAAGTGTCAAACGCAGACGTCCTAATGTTATAACTTCTGAACACGACTATGATCCTATGGAAGCTGTCGATGAATCCACAAAGTCCCACCAAATAGTAGGAAATTCTTACTTGACAAGAATTATCTTGACCATTTCTACGGTTTGATTCCTCTCGAGCCGTCAAACAAGTCATGGTTCTATGACATTGATAACTTGTACGGTGTGCTGAATGTAAAAGGAAATCATTGGGTTGCTTTAGACATTGACTTCCCAAAGAAGAAGATATATGTCTATGACTCTATCCCGAATCATACCTCCAACAAGGAGCTCCTTGATGCGTGTCTATTTCTCCAGAAAATGATCTCTGCAATTCTAACCATTATGGTCCCGGAGAAAGACCGCAAGCCAAGCTATGCAATGTTTGAGGTGCATAGAGTCACAGTAGGCGTTCCGATCAATGAAAATCCGGGGAATTGTGGTGTATATGCCATAAAATACATCGAGTGTCTTGCTTTAGGATGGACCTTCGAAGGGCTTAACGATAGGACCATTCAGGACTTGCAGTTGAGATTAGCGGCTGAGATGGTTGATGAACTTCCGCAGTATTCAGGACACACGATGACTAATCCATTACCTCATGGATTAGATATGAAAATTCCACAACTTAATGATAACTTAATATGAGTTAACAATGTACAGTTTGTTGATTTTCTTTGTTGATTTTGTAGTTTACAATGTTTTCGTTTTCAGTGTAATAAGATATTCAGTTACCAAAAGTTTCGTATATGTTTGATTTCAGTTACCAAATGTATTACTTACTTAGTAATTGACGCACAACTTATTTAGTAGTTGCCGCAGACTTATTTAGTAGTTACCACAGATTTATTTATTAGTCACCGCAGACTTATTTTGTAGTTGCCGCAAACTTATTTAGTAGTTGGTGCAGACTTATTTAGTGGTTCTGATAACAACTATGAGTATTTTGTAGTTGCCGCCAATTTACGCCAATTTAAAAGGAATGAGTTCAAAAAAAATTTGATTTTTGGCAACCAGATGGATTCGAACTAAGGATGCATAGTCATGGGCATTTAAAGACGCGGAGAACACGACCACTGTGCCACGGTTGTCTGCGTAACAATTTTTCAGAAACCTATAGATATACATAACTTAATAATTACAGTAGTAGATACAACATACTTGTTTTGTGGTTACCGCAGACTTAGTTCCTTGTTGTCGTAGAGTTATTTGCCACCAATTTCCGAGGAATCATAAACAAAAAAAGTTTTGAGGTTTTGGCAACCTCAAGGGTTCGAACCACTGAACCCGTAACTACTAAATAAATCTGCGGCAACTACTAAATAAGTCTGCGCTAACTACTAAATAAGTCTGTGGTAACTACTAAATAAGTCTGTAGTCACTACTTCGTTGGTCTACAAGATTTAAAGACGCGGGGCACACGACCACTATGCCACGGTTGTCAGTGGTATTTTGTTTTACAAACTAATATATATACATACCTGGATAATTGAGTTTGAAAAAATTTTGATTTTTAGGCAACCAGATGGAATCGAACTTAGGATGCATAGTTATGGGCATTTAAAGACCCGGGGCTCTCGACCACTGTGCCACGGTTGTCTGCGTAATAATTTTTCAGAAACTTATAGATATACATAACTTAATAATTACAGTAGTAGATACAACGGACTTGTTTTGTGGTTACCGCAGACTTGATTCCTTGTTGCCGCAGAGTTATTTGCCACCAATTTTCGAGGAATCAAAAACAAAAAAGGTTTGAGGTTTTGACAACCTCAAGGGTTCGAACCACTAAACCCGTAACTACTAAATAAGTCTACGGCAACTACTAAATAAGTCTACGGCAACTACTAAATAAGTCTACAACAACTACTAAATAAATCTGCGGTAACTACTAAATAAGTCTGCGGTAACTACTAAATAAGTCTTCGGTCACTACTGCGTTGGTCTACAAGAGTTAAAGACGCGGGGCACACGACCACTGTGCCATGGTTGTTTGTGTAATAATTTTTCAAAAACTTATAGATATACATATCTTAATAATTACAGTAGTAGATACAACAAACTTGTTTTGTGGTTACTGCAGACTTAGTTCCTTGTTGTCGTAGAGTTATTTGCCACCAATTTCTGAGGAATCAAAAACAAAAAAGTTTTAAGGTTTTGGCAACCTCAAGGGTTCGAACCACTGAACCCGTAACTACTAAATAAGTCTGCGGCAACTACTAAATAAGTCTGCGGCAACTACTAAATAAGTCTGCGGTAACTAGTAAATAAGTCTGCGGTCACTACTGTGTTGGTCTACAAGATTTAAAGACGCGGGCACACGACCACTGTGCCACGGTTGTCTGCGTTATTTTTTTTACAAACTAATATCTACATACATCGATCATTGAGTTTGTAAAAAATAAATAAATTTGCGGTAACTACTAAATAAGTCTGCGGCAACTACTTAATAAGTCTGCGGTAACTACTGAATATTTTCAAGTTGATGTAGAGTTATTTTGTAGTGCCGCAGAATTATTTTACCATGCTGTACATAGAGTTTAAAACACAGTTATTTAGAGTTTACAATGGTTTCAAATAGAGTTTACATGTTACAATGTCAAGTTTACAAGTAAAAATGTAAAATATAGTATAAAATGCTTTAAAATAGTTTACATGTTACACGATTATATCCAACTTGATTACATTTTCCACAAGTGTGTTGTTTCTATCGCCTTCGCAGTTTCGAGGAATGATTTCATCCTTGATCTTTTCGGCCGACCAGGTTGTTGTCGAATAACAGGTGTAAACAAGTCCATGTAGCTACATTTTCCGGTATTGGTAAAGCAAAATCCCTCGGCATGATCGCAGCCGAATACGAATTGTACAAGTAGATGCTCGTATAATAGGGATGACAAAGTGAAATACGGGAGATCTTCGTGTGCACATGGTAACTTCTCCAAGTCAAACCTACGGCATGTACATTTTTTTCTCTCAAATTAACAACATGTAGCGATGATCTCCACCTGTCACTTGAACTTGATCTCCATCAATATCTCCAACACTTAGAGAACCTTAGAATATTCCACACGACTTTGCAAAAAACCAAAACAAGTCAGCCACAATATAAGACAAAAGATGTAACCAAAATAAGTCTACCGTAACTATAAGTTGTAACCAAAATAAGTCTGCCGTAACTATAAACTGTAACCAAAATAAGTCTGCGGTAACTATAATCTGTAACCAAAATAATAAGCTGTAACTAAAATAAGTCTGCGGTAACTATAAGCTGTAACCAAAATAATTTTGCGGTAACTATAAGCTGTAACCAAAATAAGTCTGCCGTAACTATAAGCTGTAACCAAAATAAGTTACCTCTAGCAATCGTTCTACTCCATGGGTTAGTTTTGTTTTCAAATTCATTGCAGCAGTCCTTTGGTCCGAAAACCATCTTGTCATCATTGATCTCACTTCTTCCAGTAATTGTAAAATAGGCAAATTCCTAGAGCGTGATAGTAGTTTATTCATTGATTCAGCAATGTTGCTAGTAAGAAGATTGTACCTATCTCCAAGAAAATGAGCACGAGTCCACAATCGTACATCAGCTTTTTGAAGATAACTAAAAAGTGCAGGATTTAATGCTTCAATCTTATCAAAGGTGGTCTGAAATTCAGCAATTGTGAAAGCACTGGCCGCTTTTTTCACCAAACGAAACGCATCCTGACCTCTAAAACGGACCAATATATTTTTGTACAAATGATATGTACATATTCCACGACTAGCCTTCGGGTATACCATTGTAATAGCTTTTCCAATAGACTTGTGCCTATCATAAATAATGACAAGGCTTTCATCATCAGGAATCACACCGCTGAGTTGCTTGAAGAACCATTCCCATGATTCATCATTTTCGGTATCAACTATGGCAAAAGCAATCGGAAATATCTGAAAATTACCGTCTTGAGCTATAGCGGTAAGAAGTGTTCATTTGTATTTACCTTGCAAATATATATCATCTACAACCACAACTTTCCGTACGTATGGAAGTCCATTGATGCTTGCACCAAATGCTAGAAACAAATACTTGAATCTTTGCTTTTCATCAACTTCAAGTCGTGTCTGTGAACCGGGATTTGCTCTCTTTATCATGTATAAGTAAGTAGGTAGCAATGCGTATCCACTCTCCTCACTTCCCCTAACCAAATTCCGAGCATGTTTTAAGGCTCTATATGCCTTTCAATAACCAATCTATATATAAAAGATGTAATTCAAATACATATGCAAACATGTACCTTTATTTGAAATCGTCTATTGAGAGCTTCAGCAACATGTATTGGCCAGACGGTTGGTCCAACGCCACCAACGAAATCCTTGTATAATACCCCAAGTATCTCATGAGTTGCTTGTCGGCATCTTGCAGAACGCTCTATAACTGAACATGTATGCGTTGTAACATACTTCCGAATGTGAAATCTTGGATGATCTCCTATTGACGAAGTGCGTAACTTCCAAGAACATCCTTTCACCCAACACTTGACAACCCATAGCTCCGGTGTCGATTTATATACATAGAAATCAAATTTCTGGACAACAGAGAGAATTTTCACTCTTGTCTCTAGCTGCTCTTTTGTGTCATAACATTGTCCAACAGCTAATTCCACATAACTTATTTCTAAGTTTTGAAATTCAACATTACCATTACTTTCACTTACATACACTGAGCAACCTCTCTTCTTGAGAGGTAGTTTTGGCTTTTCTTCCTCTTCTTCACCTTCCAATCCATACGCTGCAAAATTCTCATCGTCCGAATCTGTTCCGTCAGAGTCATCACAATAATTGAATCTAGATTCGCTAGCTACGTCATCATCTTCATCAACATCGAAAACATGGACCTGCATTTTCTCTTCAGCTTTTGGAAAACTATCTTCTGACATTTTCTCCGTATCAACTTTATCATAAACTTCCACACAAAGACGAAACATATTTGCTTTCGATTGGCCCCAAAAAATATGAAATTGCCTACGATTATCAACATATACAAGAGGTGTATCTTGAGGCAAATATTGCTTAATTTTCTTTGGCAACATGTAGCTCAATTTGACATCACAAATTCGCTTATCCAACCCATAATCCTCGTACACCATTCGAACGAAATTCTCATAACTGGTACTATCTTCAGCTGCCAGAATTCGAGATCCTAACTTAACATCAACAACAAACAACCATCTATTTCTATCAAAATTCTATTTTCCACATACAAGAATAATTTGTTGCTCCATATCTGCACCACACAGAGGCCGAATTACATGACGACGATTAGGATGAAGATAAAAAATAGCTTCAATTGGCTGTTTGGATGAAGATAATTGGCTGTTAGTACGAAGAAGAAGAAGCAGAGGAAAAACCCAGGAAGAAAATAAGAGGCGGTGTGCCCAAACCAGGACGAAGCCCTTATCGTCTAACCAAAGAAGATAACTCAATAAGTCTGCCGTTAATAAAACAACTCTGCAGCAACTATACAATAAGTCTGCGGTAACACAAAATAAGTCTGTGGTAACTACACAATAAGTCTGCGGTAACTACAATAAGTCTGCGGCAACTACAAAATAAGTCTGCGTTAACACATATGCCTGCGGTAACTACACAATAAGTCTGCGGTAACTACAATAAGTCTGCGGTAACACAAAATAAGTCTGCAGTAAATACACAATAACTTTGTGGTAACTACAATAAGTCTGCGACAACTACAAAATAAGTATGCGGTAACACATGTCTGCGGTAACTACACAATAAGTCTGCGGTAACTACAATAAGTCTGCGGTAACACAATAAGTCTGCGGTAACTACACAATAACTCTGCGGTAACTACAATAAGTCTACGGCAACTACAAAATAAGTCTGCAGTAACACAATAAGTCTGCCGTAACTACACAGTAAGTCTATGAAAACCTTTCAATAAGTCAGCGGTAACTACAATAAGTCTGCGGTAACTAAATGAGTCTGCGGCCACGTTTCAATAAGTCTGCGATAACTCAATAAGTCTGCGGTAACTAAATAAGTTTGCGGTAACAAAATAAGTTTGCGGTAACTATAATAAGTCTGCCGTAACTACAATAAGTCTGCCATAACTACAATAAGTCTGCCATAACTACAATAAGTCTGCCATAACTACAATAAGTCTGTCGTAACTATAATAAGCCGCTGTAACTAAATAAGTCTGCGACAACGTTCAATAAGTCTGCGTTAACACAATAAGTGTGCGGTAACTACAATAAGTCTGCTGTAACTAAATAAGTCTGTGGTAACTACTATAAGTCTGCGACAACGTTACAATAACTCTGCGGTAACTAAATAAGTCTGCGACAATGTTCAATTAGTCTGCGGTTACGAAATAAGTCTGCGGTAACTAAATAAGTCTGCGGTAACTAAATAACTCTGCGGTAACTGAAATAATTTTGCGGTAACTAACGTAACATAATAATTCAGCGGTAACGTAAAATAAGTCTGTGGAAAAAATAAGTCTGCGACAACGTTTACAGTATGGCATTTTTGTAATTTTTTGCGGCGGTGGATTTAATTAATAATGGCACTATTGTAATTTTTTTTTTCTAACACAGCTTGGCAAGAATACGATTGCGATTTAGACACAACATTTAACTCTAAATACACGGAAATCATTCTAGCAATTAAACGGTAGTTTTGAGTCAAACTGGTCATCCTCCCTTCTTTTATTGACAGCAAAACTATTTCTCTTCTGTATCTTTAATCGTGACTTTTTATCACATAAAGAAAGAAATATACAGTAACTGTCAAGTTGCATAATAAATTCAAATTATTGAGAGATGACGAATAATTATTTGGTGAACTATAAAAATCTAATTTGCTCTCATACCACATGTAGATTTTACTTAATAAAATCTATTATGAAATATATTTCCAAGATCATCTAGATTTGATTTATTTAACCCTAAACATTTTCTTAGAAAAGAAGGAACACTAACCTTCGTCCATGCTTGATTGGATTTAGAATGGACACAAGTCTCCAGTTGATTTTTCTCCTCCTTTAATCCTTCTCCTTTTACTGATTCTTTAATGGACAATAATCCTTTATCATCTCTGTGTTTTTCTGTTACGACAGTTTTTTTAATGTGGTGTTTGTTCATGTCTTATGTAGTGACCAATAGTCACAAATAAAATATACCCACTCACGTTATAACTACCACTTACAAATATATATATATATATATATTGCATCATTTTTATGTAATTATATTTAGTTATATATTTTATTAATTAATTACAGATGCAATATATACATTAACATCATAGAAAAATATTTTTATTTAATATTATGAGATAAGGGAAGAAAGTTATCAATACACCCAAATTCTAGTGTTTTTAATCGTAACCGATCTTTCACGATGTCGTGTTTTATATCAGAATCCTTAACTTTAATAGGAACTTAATGTTTGCATCAAAGAGAAAGATACATTTCTTATATAAAAAATATATTCTTAACAGAGCAACATCAATAGAGACGTGCCATGGGCTTACTTCTTAAAGGAATATCCTTTAAACTTCCAATTCCTCTCTCAATCTCTAGATTACCTCCTCTTCAAATTCGAGGATAACAACTACAAGTGATGATGATAGATATGGTTAAAGGATATCGAAAGAGGAGGAAAAGGAGCTGGGGACGTTGGGGCTGCGGGAACTGATTGTTAGTCGAATTTTGATTACATTTGTGTGGAGTGCTGGTGTGATTGTTTATCTTTTGTTTAAGCGAACTTCCTTCTTTCTGGGCCGGTAAGAGATATTGCAATGTATATAAATGCATCTGATTGTTCTTATTAGGCTCTGAAGAATATATTGTTACTTGATGTTATCAACACAACCGCAAATGCACCCACAACCGCAAATGCATACACAACAGCAAAAACCTGAACGGCAAACACAACGACAAATATAACTACAACTGCAAACACAACCGTGGATGCTGCAGAAGTTTTATTATTTTGATTCGTACAAGTGCAGTGTCTGTGAAAAAGAGTGAGGAGCAGTATGCAGGTGTTAAGTTCGATGAGACAATAAGGAGGAACTTCTGTTTGAACTATCAATAAAATGGGCAGGCAATCCCAACATTGTTTTGGTGATTAATGTTGGAATTGTTGTAGTTTTGTTAATGGAAAATGTAGCTATATCTCACACAAGAGTGACTAAGAATAGATTTGAAAGTTTCCTGCGTTACTAAACACTGCGGTGGGAAATTGATAAGCATGATTCTCTTTGCATTCGCATGTTGATTTTCGATTAAAATTGCTTGGTGGAGATCTCATCTTTCTTCCGGGTTTCAGGTGCTGCATTGATGATCCATCTATTGGTAGGAGTTGGATTGTAGTGTTTATCTAGTCAATGAGATGCTCTTTCGTTGTAAGTTTCTCAGAGAACTTATCTTTATCTCATGTTTTTGCAAGTAACTATCAAATGACAAGTTTCAAGCAATAAATTGCCCAAAAGTGCTTGAGACCTATCCTTGATGCTTCAACATAAGTGTTGTATCAAGGTTTATCAACTCTTTGAACATTCTACCTAGAACTCAGGAGATCTTTTTGTTTCTTTCCTCTAAGTATAAAGTGTATTTCATTGTAACTTTTTCATCATTTTGCTACTGAGTATTGAAAATAAAAAATATAAATATAAATATGAGATAATTTGACCCGATATTTTAAGTATTGGATATCACACTTGTTTTCTCACATAACTTAAATATAAATATTTTTTTGAATAGTATATGTAAAATTATATTCAAAAAACAAACAGTTTTTACATCATGTGCAACTTTTTGTTAAATAAAAAGGATAATTTAGCTAGATAAATGTTCGACAATGGCAGCCTCTTTAAAACCCAAAGATGGAAAACCCATTGGGACAAAACCATCGTTGGGAAAAAGAGTACTCACCATCATCTAGTAGCTAAAGAGGCAAACCAAATCTGCAATCCGTTTATCATAAGACCGTGCTGCTAAAGAGTTGATAACGTGTTCTGAACCATCCGTCTTACCTCCATAAACAAGCTGTCCGACGATAGAGGAGTGCTTTCATGCCTTCTCATATTTCTTTCTCTCCAAACCGAATATGTAAGAGCGTGGAAGGTGTACTTCAATATGAACTCCTCTGCTCCGTTCCTCCTTTTCTGAAGCACTGATAAGATCTCATTAAAATTGTGAGTATACCTGCTGCCCATTAGACCTTGAGCGAGCTTGTTCCATAAGTTCTCCGTGAAGTAACAGGAGAAAAATAGGTGGTCCCTCGTCTCTACCGGTTCCGTGCAGAATACACACTTTGTCATAGCATTGGGAGACCAGGAAAGCATTCTATCTCCTATTGCCAAACCATTAAGCGCAACTAGCCACATAATAAACGAATATTTTGGAGTTGCGTGGCCATACCATACTAACTTGTACCATGGACACTGAATGCCCGGCTCCCTTATTTGATTCCAGGTTTCCTTAGTCCGGAACTGTGGAATGAACTTATTTTCTTTGCATCTCCAAACAATGACATCGTCCTCATCAGTTACATTAAGGCGAACTGAGTCTATCGCTGCCTCTATTTGCGCCAAGATATTAGGTCTGCGCTGTCTGGTTCTGTTGCTGTTTATGACCTCTCCCAGCGAGCTTTCAGCTTGGATACCCATGTCTATAAATCCTCGTTCCCCCAGCACCTCAATCAATCTGCCAAGAGGACTCCAATCATCATACCAAAAAAAAGTGTTGGAGCCAGTACATACCTCGATTTTGTGAAAGCTTTTCGCGGACTGATGGTATTTGAGAATTTTCCTCCACATCCAAGATCCTCCCGTCTTGGTTTCTTTTGCTGACCAGAACGAACCCTTTCATATCAAGTTCTTTTTTTATCCAGTTTACCCATAGTGAGTCTCTTGCTGCTAGAATTCGCCATATTAATTTGTAACAGCTCACTCGGTTAGCCTCCGTCAAAGATTTCAACCCCAATCCACCCTCAGACTTTGGTTTGCAGACTTCACTCAAAGCGACTTTAGCTTTCTTCGAGTTTAGGCTTGCACCAGACCATAGAAAGGCAGCACTTATTCTCTCAATCTTCCTTATACACGCTTTTGGCAATCTAAATGCTGCAACCAAAAGTTTATTAGGCTGACAATTACCGAGGATAGAAGTTGGAGCCTACCCGCAAATGAAAGGAACCGGTTTTTCCATGAGTTTATGCGACTGCGGATTCTGTCTATCAAAGGCTGGAAGTTGGCTCTTTGCATCCGCTTGGTTAAGAGTGGGAGACCTAAGTATTTTACCAGGAGAGCCCCTTTTTCAACCGATATCTCATCTAGCCATGACCGGTCAGCCTGCGTAATCCCTGTGATGAACAATGTGGACTTCTCCAAACTAATTTCCAGTCCCGAGATCGAGGCAAAACTAACAAACACAGAGAGAATGTTGTCAATTGATCTTAGCTTCCCGTCGGTGAAGACCATTATATCATCCGCAAAGCAAAGGTGTGTAACTCCCACGGATCTGCAACCCAGTTGATAGCCAAAGGATGCACTTCTTGCCGCTTTGTCTAGCATTTTTGATAGCAAGTTCATACAAATCACAAAGAGGTAAGGGGATAAGGCACAACCTTGACGCAAACCTCTCTCGCTACGGAAGTAACCAGCCAGTTCCCCATTTACTTGGACTGAAAATGATGGTGTGGTTACACAGAGTTCGATCCAAGAGAGGAATAAATCTGGAAATTGCATGGCTTTCAACACCTTAATAAGGAAACCCCAATTAACCGACTCGAATGCTTTCCTTATATCTATCTTCATCGCGCATCTAGGTGAAACATCCCCTTTATGATAATCTTTGACTAGCTCAGACCCAAGAAGCAAATTCTCCAACATATACCGATCCTTAATGAATGCGGTCTGGTTTTTTTAAATCAGTCTCGGAAGAAGCGGTTTCAGCCGGTTTGCTAGCACCTTAGAGATGACCTTGTAAATAATATTGTAGCACGATATGGGGCGGTAGTCCTTCATCTCTATGGTACCCGTCTTCTTGGGAATTAAAGCTAGAATAGTTGAGTTCATCCCTTTTGGTAAAAAACCATAGGCAAAAAACGACTTTACTGCCACAATAAGTCGTTTCCTATGACAGCCCACATTTTTTTGAAGAAATCCACTGTGTAACCATCCAGACCCGGAGCCTTATTTGACGGAATTGAGAACAATACATTCTTGATCTCCAGCCCTGTCACTTCCTTAGTTAACTCCATACTCTCTACTTGATTACAATGAAAGTCCAAGAGCTGATACATGTTTGGCGAGGCATGAGCTTCTTCGTCCCGCTCTGGCGCCTTGAAAAGATTTGTAAAGAACTTGATCCCTTCCTCTTTTATGTCCTCTAGCTTTGTTAGATCCCTTCCATCTAAACTCTTTATCACGTTGATTATATTTCTTTGTTCTCTTTTCTTTATCGCATTATAGAAAAACCGGTTGTTCTTGTTCCCCACTTGGAGCCAATGAAGTTTCGATTTTTGTTTTAAGTACTTCTCCTCCATGTCAGCGATTTTCTCCCATGATTCGTAAGCACAAGCTTCTGCCCTCATGTTTCTCTCGTCAGGGGTTGAGAGATTGAGCCCCTGCTTTGCACATAGGTCCTTGTAGGCAGCCTCTTTTCTTATTGTTAAGTGATGGAGTTTCTACTTACCATACACTCGAATAAGTGGTTTAAGCTGTTTGAGTTTCTTTGAAAACCTATGCAGCGCTGAGGTTGATGTAAACAAGATATCAGTGCTCCTCCAGTAGCTCTCCACAAGGTTTTTAAACTTCGGCAGACTCACTATCGAATTCACAACTTTAAACAGAGCTTTCGTTTTATGCAAAGCGCCGTAAGGAAGGATAATCCGACTGACATGGTCCGAGCAACCTCGTGCTTTGAAGATATTATATGAATTTTGTGGTCTTTGCAACCAGAGGGGGTTGACAAGAACTCGGTCCAGCTTCTTACAGATTAGTCCCTCATCCCGTTTGTTACACCAAGTAAACAACGGTCTGTGAAACGCGAGGTCAACAAGAGAACAGTGGGTAACCATTTCCTTAAAATCCATCATTCCCAAGCTGGCAGCTGGAGTGGAAGTTCCAGCCGAGTGTTCCCAGCATTCAAGAGTCTCATTAAAGTCTCCCGCACAGATCCATGGTAAATCCTGGACAAGTGGCTCCGTTAAATGACTCTTTCAGTCCCGCCAAAGTTCTTTTCTCTCCTCTTGAGAGTTTGTTGCATATATAAAAGTGCATATGAAGTCTTCCATGCGCCCTTGGAATCTCACACGACAGGAGATCAACTGACTCGTCTTCTTGATTACTGTCAAAGTTACTGAACCATTCCAGACCAGCCAGATCCTCCATAAATGGTTAAACTCATAGTTCGAAATACCCGACCATCCCGAAAATGCTGAATTGATAATCTGAGCTGATTTACTCTCAACTATTCTTGTTTCTAATAAAGCTCCAAGTACCAAGGATTTTTCTCTGACCAAATCTCTGACAGCTAAATGTTTTCTTTTTTTATTGAACCCCCGGATATTCCAAAAAAGATTGACATTAATGCTTTCTCTTTTGTGGTTTCTGGCCAACTGTGCTTGGGATCCTATCCCCCGCGAGCTGAGATGCTTTTAAAACTTGCTTTGCGGAGCGTAAAAGAGGAATCCTTACTGGGACTTCATCTTTAGCTGAAATGCTCTAGGACTTAGTGTCGATCACCTGTTCTGTAACTTCTGTTTGAGCCTTCGAATGGCTTATGTTGCCACTCTGCAATTTTTTCTGTGTCCTCGGACCTGGTTCAGTGTCCACCACCGTTTGTTCTTTCGTAGGAGTGATGGCTTTCAGTTTCTCTGAGTTCGCCATATCCAACTTCAGAGTTTGATCCGACTTCAGCGGTTGTTGTAAATGCGATTGCTGATCCGTTTTCAGTTTCTGTATCAACTGTCCCTTCTCCCCTTCTCGTGGTGTTGTTATTCTTCCTGAGTTTGAATCTTCCACGATAAGAGATCCTACCTCCTTTTCTGGATGTTCGTCTGAACTGTCCGAGATAGTCCGCTTCCCCCTCTCTGTTTGAGTTACCAAATCTATTTTCTCCTCTGTAGTGATCTGGACGTCAACCTTTCCTGCACCTTTCTCAGTGGCCATTGTTTTTAAGCGTTGCAGCCTAGAAGGAGGTGATGAGTTCGTTGTGGCTGTGTGCAGCGTTTCCTCCCGAACTTCCGGAGAATACACCGCGTTAATAGAGTCAGACTGGGTTCGAGTTAGTTCCGCTACAGTGGATTCCTCCATGTTCCGGCCTAAAGAATTCAGCACTTCGAATCTCGTGGTGTAGCGATTTTTACTTCACCATACACCAAGCTCCTTTGTCCCGTTCTCTTACTCTTCTTTTCGCTGATCGATTTCCATTCTTTACCTTTTTCGGAAAGATCCCTTGCGGCTGAAGCAGTCTCCATTATTAAAGATCTTCTCGGTGAGACAACCTCTGTTTCAACTACTAAACCAGTACTTGGTTGTGATTTGAACCTTGTTAGACAACCTGATTCCAAGTGTCCCCACTTACGACAACAACTGCAGCAGAGCGGAAGCCACGGATACTCGCATAAAACCTCTACTTCCTCACCCCTGACACTGAACCGATGCCTCAATGGAATGTCTGCTTTCAAGTTGACATCAATAAACAGTTTTGCTTCATCAAAGCTAGTAACTAACTCCGTGTCCTGATGCATTTGAAGTGGGGTTCCCACCGGACTAGCAATAAAACTGAGCCCCTTCCACGTGAATAATGATGGTGGAACATTCTTGAAAGTGACCCACATCGGCATTGAAGTAAGAGTTGGTTGTTCTTCCTCTTTGAATGGCGTCCATTTGGAGACTAGCATTGGAATCTCGCAGATATTCCACATGCCCCGACGCAACACTCTATTACGGGCACTTGTGTTCCGAATGCGGAATTTTATGGAGGTGTCATTTACTACGAATGCGTCAATCTTGATGTTTTTGTCCCCTAAATTCCATATTTTGTTGACAATCATGTGAACCTTAGCGACATGGGGTGCAGAAGATGCAAAATTTCCAATTACGAATTCCTCCCAGAGAGGGGACACATCCTGAAAAACATCCTCCGGCACTGCAACTACCGACTTTCCATCCACCTCCGATATGGTATAGTCATATTTTTTAAGCATGGGGCGACTCAAAACCGTTGCCCATGACTTCTTCAAAGGAGCCTTCTGAACCATGCTATGGCCTCGAGACAGCTTTTCGCCTCCACCTGCTTCCTCCACACCCTCTGCTTCCTCTACTAATTTTTCAACATTTACTGAACCTGGAAGAATCTCTGCACTGCTAAGCCCTTCCGCATCTGAGATAGCCCTGTTTTCCTCAATCAATAAAGCCCCAGCAGTTGAACCCTCGTCTCTGACGAAAGCACACTGAACTCCCTCCGACTCCACCACCTAGGTCGACGCTACCGGTTCTACATTGTTGCTCTGCTCCTTCGCCATCAGCCCTTGAAGAGCCGCCGTCCCTGGCGGCGCTCCCATACGTCCAAAACTTGAAAATTCGCCTTCCTGATCGCCTTTGGGTAAGCTCCGATATTTTCGCCAACCGTTTTCCACCAATTGTTTCCTTCCCTATTTTCACAATGGCTGATGTGCCTTTCTGCTTATATATCTGTGAATTCATAGTGTAGATAAAGTGATTAATTAAACAATTTATAATAAGAAGATTGTTACACACTTTAGTACAAATAAAAATAAGAAAAATCCAAGCTTCCTGAGAGGCTCGTGGCTGTATAGCCATGCTACTGTGTTTGGGAGCGCGTTTGGTTGGAGCCCTTTCGGAAGTGAAAATATTAAAAATATTTTTTTGGTCTAGTGGTAGCGGTCGAATGATATGATGATAATTTATGTGTGAGAGCGCAAATTCGCAGAAATTTGGATTTAATTTTCATTCCGAATTAGAACGAATTTTCTGGATGAGTAGACTCTGGGTGGCATGGTAATGGAAATCCCGATCCTAAAACTCTGGATGTTTAACATGTATGTTGGTTTCCAACAAACTGGCATGTAACATTTTTTTCTCTATATTTATGTATATGCATTACGCAGTATGTATTTATGTATGCTGACAAGTGTTTGATTTCGGTGAGGTATGGAATCTGTTCGAGATTTGGACAACTAATTTATTAGATACTGTCCAAATATATGAATTATTAATGTAACCTGTGATAGATAGGGTAATAAATAGACCTAGATTACATTTGTCATTTGAATCCACACCTGTTTAATGTTTTTCTAGAATTTGGTATTCAATGTATCAAAATATATATCTGAAGTCCAAATAAATTCCAATCACCTATGATATAAAAAAAAGAAAAGGAAAGAAAGGGTTGCGAAAAAGAGAAGCAATGGCACATTACACAGCAAGCTCAGAGGAAGAGACACTATAAAAAAAAGCATAAAATTGACGGCCATATCTATCAGAAATAACCATTTTCGACGGATTTTTTACAAATAAATCCATTATTTCTAAATTGTCGGAAAAGAAGTAATAGTTAGAAATTTGTTAGTATTTCTGACAAATTTACGATATCAAGATATCCGTCGTAAATCCATCATATTAGAACAAACGGAGTTCCGACGATGTTAATCCGACGGTTTTTCGACGAACGTTTTTCCAACGGATTTTCGACAGACGTGTTTCCGACAGATTTTTGACGGAAAAATTTCCGACAGACAATTTCCGATAGATTTCTGACGGATACTTACAAAAAAAAATTTTAAGGAATTTTAAAAACATTTAAAATTTTAAATATATTTTAAATTCAAATAAAATTCAAATGAATATGAAATTAATATAAAAATGAATTTTAATTAAATTAAAATTTCAGAAAAATTATCTAATTACAAATGAAAATAATTTAATAATAATTTATAATAATTTAAAAATAAAAAAATTCAATCTAACTATTTTAAAACAATTTAAAACAATTAGAAATAACAAATTTCAATCTAACAATTTAAAAATAATTAATAAACAATTAAAAATAACAAAATTCAATCTAACAATTTTAAAAAAAAATAAGAACAACTAAAAAATTATAAAAAATTATAAAACAATCAATTAACTTAAAAAATATAAAACATTCTATTAACTAAAACAATAAAAATTCAAAAATCTAATAACATTCCATATTAAAAATCTATCAATTTAAATATTCATAAACAAAATTTTAATCGAAAAATCTAAATCCTAAAAAGCTAAATCCAAAATCTAACAAACATAACAATAAATCTAAATTCCAAATCCATAAATTTACATTCAAAATCCTAAATCTAAAACTCTAACTTAAAAATTCATAAAAATCAAAGAAACTTAAGAAACTTACATGTGTGATTGATTTTGATCTATTATAATGTTTGGATATTGAATTTCAAAAAAGTGTTGTAATGATTTGAGAGGATTTGGTGTTTCTGAATTTTTTTTTACTTTTTTCGAATGATTTCGCGAGGAAGACGGCATGTTTATAAAACAGAATTTCCAACTGACACGGGCATCGGAAATCCGTCGAAAAGACTTAAAATAATTCATTTACTGCATAAATTTTCACGAATTCGTCAGAAATTTTCGACGGATTTCCGAAATTTTAAGATACGCGGGATTCGAAAATTTAATTTCCGGATAAAATTTTGCGAATCCGTCATGAATTTCTGACGGATTTGCAAAATTTTAATGTCTAGTAATTGGTCAGTAAACCTTAAAACCGAACGCGTGGATCCCCAAAACTGTCAGAAATCCGTCGATCAAAAATCCGTTGGAAATTTATGTTCTGAAGTTTTCCATTATTTGAAATACTTACCACCGATGGATTGAGATGAATTTTGGACAAAATATAGCTCTATGAGTTAGTTTTCATTTGAAAGTGGTTTGAAGTCGATCCAACGGTGCGACCATAAGTTATAACGATTTTCGTGATGACGGTACGAAGGTATACCAAGTCCGTCAGAAAGCCTTCGGAGACGGTTTTTAGATTTTTTTTTTTTAAATTAATTAATTTATAAATTTATTTGTATATTTGATATATATATATATATATATATATTCAACGGATTTATTTCCGTCTGAAATCCGTCGGTAATTTCCAACGAATTCATAAATCGTCAGAAATCCGTCAAAAATATCTATTCGAGCGCAACTTCAAGGTATTTCTGAAGTTGGGAACTTAAGAAAATATTTTCAAGAAATTACATCTTTCCATGACTTGCTGTGGAATTCGTTAACCGAAATAGCTGTTTGAATATACATCATCGGTGATGTCCAATACGCCAATGTCAACCATGTGTGCATTTGATCTGCGCAGTTACACATTTCATCATTAATTAGTTTATGGATCATATGTTGAGAATCAATTTGGAGAACAACAATTACATATAAACTTACTTCTGGAAAACATCTATCCGCTGAATGTCATAAGCCACATCACAGTAAGACATCCCATTGTGTTTGAAACCACATGATTTCGAGTCACTGCAGCGATACACCGAAAAAGTCCATACGACATTTGTCCACACAATGCTAGAACTAAGTAATGTCTAAGGCACCTGTAGAGACAAAAAGAACATATATAAAAACTTAATTGTAAACATACCAAAGAGAAAAATTATGGAATGTTAAGATAAGCTTACAATGTGATGGTTAGATCATATCCAATGAAGAAATAAGTTATTAAAACCACGAAGAAGACTTCTACATAGGATAAAGGGAAGGTTATGATTGAGGCTGGTAACGAGAATGCCCAGGATGGGTAAAAGCTGAAACGGCGTTGCTTGTAGAACACTGGAAGCTTATCAATAGTCATTGGAAGTTCGAAGAACTCTGAGAACACAATCATTTGCACTTCCAAATAGTTAGCTCCCATGTAAATGATGCTATCCTCTATCGTGCTGTGATATTTCTTTTGTTGCGAGAACACAACCACAACTATAAAGGCATTGAGAAAGAGCTGGATTGACTTCAAGATACATTCTCGTTCAACTATAAAGGCGGTTTCCTTCATTATAATATATTCTCGTTCTAAGCATGCCTTTACTAGCTCCAACTTGCTAGCTCCATATTTAGTTTTTCCAGGGCAACTCTGATTTTTCCATCACTCAAATGGCGTTGCAAGCTGAGACCGCATTGCGCTCCCTATATCCTCCATTTTTAAGCCTTCCTCAAATTGCTTTCCCGATACATAACAATATGGAATCTCTGGATTAGCCCAATATTGTTCTTGATCCTTTTTAGATAAAATCTAATTGAAAAAGTTTAATTTTGATCAGTACAACACAAAGTAATGAATATGTTTATTAAAAACAAGCATGTTGTTCGAGAACTCACTTCTTGCAAGTAATCAGCAATCCTTTTCTTGCAGGACACTTAAACCCCATAGATTCAAAAAACTCGAGGATGTTTTCCTGAGGGCCTTGGTAAACGATTCGGCCTTCTCCCAAGTATAATGACATCATCGAAAAGCTCGAATGTCTCAATAGGAGGTTGGAGAAGAGAGATAAAAGTGGTTTTATCGAAAACATGGATCATTTGCTTAATGCAATTGACAATCTCAAACGTCGTTGAGCTATCTAAACCATCTGATATGTTGTCCCCGAAAAATGCTCCAACTGGTCCGACCAAAATTAGTTCCAGCCGAAATATGTCGAAAATACTATTAAGAATCCCACATAATTATTACCAGTCGTTACACGTTTCTTTTTCCCACCAGAGATGCCTCTTTTCATATGATTCCCAACTATCGTATCAGCACATATCTCAAGTCCTAAGACCTTTAAAATGTAATCTGTAACCACATTCTCCTTGTGTCCTTTCATAACCGATGCCTATAAATAATATCACATTAGTATAAATATCAAATTCCTTTCTAACTTCTCTAACTTCTGTTGGTACCTTCATTAGCGCATCAAGGTAAGGATCTGGCTTGATCTTCAAGTCTTTCTCCCGTCTTAGTAACTCCGCAAGCATATCTGTTCCCAATCATCGGTGTTAATAAACATTTTGGAGAGATCCTTAGAGAATAAAAGAGGATAACATGGTTAATACTGTAGCCTATGCCGACTCCTTGACATTTTGTGGAAAATTTTAGTGTTTCTCGAACTGTTAAGTCCGGTAAGTGAACATCGTTTTTTTTTTAGAATAATATGTAAAATTATATTAAAAAAAATATTTTATAGAATTTGGAACTATATAACAATTCAACCGAAAGTAAATCTCTATGATACAAATCAATAAATGTTAGCCTCATTAAAACTAGAAAGTGGAAAATTCATTTGGGACAAAACCACTTCCCAGAAAAAAAAATACATAAAATTTACGATTGAGCTGA
This sequence comes from Cardamine chenopodiifolia, assembly GCA_963922655.1. Taxonomy (NCBI): domain Eukaryota; kingdom Viridiplantae; phylum Streptophyta; class Magnoliopsida; order Brassicales; family Brassicaceae; genus Cardamine; species Cardamine chenopodiifolia. The sequence continues at coordinate 7,436,020 of OZ000479.1, forward strand.
AAATATTATAACCCATAATCAAACCTTTGAAGCAAACCATATCTACAGATTGTCATCTTCCTTTTGTAGAACCGAGAGCCGATTTCTTACTATCCTCCCTACTTCACTTACCAGACTATTCATGTGGAGCAGGACACTTCCATGCCTTTGTTGATTTCTTTTTCTCCATAATAAATATTTTAACTCATGAAAGATGTATTTAGCCACAAAATTTGTCGTCGTCTTGCTTCCCTTGACATGGAATAGAGTTATCAAGTCGTTGAAATGTGATGTGTACTCTTAACGCAGAAATCCATATGCTAGCTTATACCATATTTGTGAAGTGTAGAGGCAGCAAAAAAAAAATGATCTTGAGTCTTTATGAGTTTTGAGCATAAGTGAACATCGTATTGGTCGATGTAGGCGGCAGTTCTTTCAGGAACGAACTCATGTAGTTCATGTCCATTGTATGTCACTTTCCCTGTACACTAACTCATTCAAAAAACACAATCTTATCATTTCTTCAGATAAATTTCTATTTAACAAATCAAAGAAATTTTTAATGTATATATTTTCTCGTAGTCTAGTTTCTATCTTTCCAGGCAATGCTTTTAGTAATGTCGACTTTCCAGAGCCCGGTGGTCCTAAAAGTAGAGTCAACCTGTAGTAAGAAAAAATATATTGTGTGCATTGACGTCAATAATGCAGATTAATTTGGGTCAAAATATATTTGTTGCATCAAAAAAAAGAAAAAAAGAATTGTGGTCAAAATTAATTTTTTTATAGGGACACAAAGATCTCCAACGAACTAATAACAAAATATCAAAAAACTACATCCGCTGCTGATAAATTTTCTTTTGTGATATGATTCCATTTTTTAAAAGGTTAATCGAAGATTTTTGGGCCGAAATTTTTATATGTCCCGTTGGAAAACATCCTCGCAAATGGACGAGCTCAAAATGCACAAATAATTTAGGCCTCGAGAATTGGCCACTAGCCCAAAAACTGCGTTGGTGCTCGATGATTCTTGCATGGAAAAAATTTAGTCTAAAACAAAAATGAAAGAACAAATAGGTAGAGTGTCAATGAACCTCGAAATTTGCGCTCGAAGTTGCGTTCGGAAATACCTCGAAGTTGCGCTTGGAAATATTTTTTCGAGTTGCGCTCTAATTTGAGGATTTTCGTAGAACTTCGAAGTGTCAAAGATGGCGACGAGTACTTCTAGAAGTTTAAAAATACGGCCTTTCATTACAAGAAAGCAGCCGCAAAACCGTCAGAAATTATATACGTTATAATCCGACGAGTTTCTGACGGATATCCGTTGAAAATCTGTCAGAAATTCGTCGGAAAGTTGTCGACTAATAAGAACGTTAATATGTCTGTTTTATAGCCATTTTTAAAAGTTATATTCCGACGGTTTTTCCGATGGAATTTCGACGGATGCGACTTCTATATATATATATATATGTTTCCATATTTCTTCATTCATTCACACCACTTACTCAATTCAATCTCTATATAGTTACAATATGTCTTCTAGTAATTACTTTCGGTCGTAGATGGATGAATCTATGATTAATCCGGAGTCAAACCTACTGAAAGATGATTGTGCACGAGGAATCTGTGAGTTCATGGAATTGGCCGGAAATCAACAAGAGGAAAAAAATGGTAAGATTAAATGTCCATGTAGTATATGCCGAAATTCTAATAATGTTAAGCTTGATTTAGTTTGATATCACTTGTATAGCAATGCGTTTATCCCCGGGTATAAGATATGGTATTTACATGGAGAAACAAATTATGATTATGGTAGTACTAGTGAATCAAATGTTGTAGATAGCATAGAAGATAGAAGAGAAGTAGATGTAGGTATCGGTACGGTTGAGATGGTGAATGATTTGTTTAGGGAGAACATGTCGTCGGCTGGTTATGATGGAGATAGGGTTGAAGAACCAAATGTAGAAGCACAAATTTTTTTTGATATGTTAGATGCAGCGAAACAGCCACTATATAGTGATTGTAGAGAAGGTCATTCACCGTTATCATCTGCAAGTAGAATGATGACCATTAAGACGGACTACAGTTTGACAGAAGAATGTGTTGATGCAATAGCAGATTTTGTGAAAGATATTTTGTCTGAAGATAATCTTTCACCAGCATCATATTATGAGGTACAGAAACTAGTTGCTGGTCGTGGTTTGCCGTATCAGATGATAGATGTGTGCATCGACAACTAAATGATATATTAGAGAGAAGACAAAAACCGTAAAAGGTATAGATTTTGTCGAAAATCAAGGTTTCAAGAAACTAGTGGGAGAGTTTCAGTTCCTTATAAACGGATGTAGTATTTACCATTAACGGAGAGGTTGAAGAGGTTATATCAATCTCAACGCACAGCAAAAGCAATGAGATGGCATGCAGAGCATTGTCAAGATGGAGAAATTACGCATCCGTCAGACGCAGAAGCGTGGAAACATTTCCAATCAATGTATCCAGATTTGCGTATGAATGTAGAAATATATACTTCGGGTTATGTACAGATGGTTTTAACCTATTTGGAAAACATGGAAGACAATATTCGTTGTGGCCGGTAATTGTAACACCGTACAATTTACCACCATCTTTGTGCATGTGTAGAGAGTTTTTGTTTCTTTCCATGCCAGTTCTCGGCCCAGAGCATCCACGGAGGTCACTTGATGTATTCCTCCAGCCATTGATCTATGAGTTACAAATTCTATGGCAGCATGGGGTTGAAGCATTTGATGTTTCATTGCAGCAGAATTTCAAGATGCGTGCAGTTCTTATATGGACAAGAAGCAATTTTCCAGCATATGGTATATTATCTGGATGGACAACGCATGGAAGATTATCTTACCCATATTGCCAAGATAATATTAATGCATTCCAATTACATCATGGAAGAAAGACGTGTTGGTTTGATTACCACATAAAGCTTTTACCTAGCTATCATCATTATCGTCAGTCTAGAACATTGTTTACGAAAAACAAAAAAGTATTTAACTGTACACCTCCGAAATTAAGAGATTTTGGCGCTGAGATGACTCTTTACTGCGGGGGTAATGGGCATGATCATGTTGACAGTGTCGGTGAACATCATAACTGGCATAAAAGAGTATTTTCTGGGATTTGCCTTATTAGAAAGATCTTTTGTTGAGGCACAATCTAGATGTAATGCATGTTAAGAAAAACTTTTTTTGACAATATCATGAACACTGTTTTAAATGTGCAAGGGAAAACGAAAGACAATATAAAGTCTAGATTAGACTTGCCACTGATTTGTTCTCACGATTTTCTTCATGTTATGCCAAATGGTAGATGTCATATGCCTGCCTATCGGTTAGACGCAGCGAAGAAAATAACTTTTTTTATTGGATTCAAGATGATGTAAAATTCCCGGATGGATATGCATCTAATTTGCGGAATTGTGTTGATGAGTCATGATTGTTATATTGTGATGCAGCGACTTCTTCCATTTGCCTTTACACATCTTTTTCAAAAAAACGTCCACGAAACAATTGCAGGTATATATTGATATTTTCATATTGTTAATTAACCATTTTTGTAACATATATACTTTTATATCGATTACTTTGTTTATTGTGTTTTTTAGGAGTTGGTGGTTCTATCGAGATTTATGTACGAGGACACTTACAGTAGAAGGTATACGCAATTTACAGGACAATATACTGGTTATCCTCTGTAACCTTGAGAAGATATTTCCACCGTCTTTATTTGATGTTATGGAACATCTTCGTATATACCGGACATTGGAGTGATGTACGAAACAAAATATAGTAAATCATTAGAAAAGAATTAATTAAAAGAAAAACTAAAATAAAAATAATAAAAAATTAAATTTTACTTACTTCGTAGACAAATTCGTTGAGCTTCTCAACAGGAACTTCAGTGTAAGGAGGAGTTCCGTCAACAATAGGTTGTGACGTTCTTGTCACGTTCTCCACGATCTCCCGAGCAAATAGATCTTGGATTTGTCCAGTCTTGTGGTTCGTGTGCGCATTTTGTAGCAAAGCAAGATGAGATGGACGGACACCTTCTTGACGAAACTGAAATATTTATTCAAACTTTAAGTAAGTAAATAAAGTGAAATTAAAGTTTAAATTTAAAGATTCTTACCAGTTGTTATTCCCGGGAATCCTTGCTCGTTTCTCCCAAATTGTGAGTGGCAATTCTTTTGCCCTTTCGGTCACTCTTCCGGTTGGTTGATTGAGTAGCAGATGTTGTTTGGGTTTCATCTATCCTCCAATACAAAATCAACCCATTCCAGAGGTCTGGGTTTCCAAGCTACTTCTTAGGAATAACATTCCGGTTCCATTTGTCCTTCCACTCATTCAGCTTTCTTGAGTATACTTTCGATGCCTTACTATAGAACTCATATCTAACCCGCAACGTCAGGTCTCTATCCCAAGTGAAATCTTACTGCAAAATGAAATGGTAAAAATATAAAAACTTCATAGAAAATCTATTATCATAAATATGAAAACTTATATTTTAATGTTAAAAAGTAAAGTAAAACATACCACAATTGGCAAAACCAATGACGGATTTTTGGAATGGCAGAGTTTTTTTTTTAAATATGTTATGGCAGAGTTTTTGGAATGGCAGATTTAAATTTTTGCCGCAGATTTCTTTCGTAAATTTAATTTATGCCGCAGAATTATGTATGATAATGGTTACAGATTTTGTACTCCATCATAGATTTTTTTTCTCTCGTACATTTATTTTTGAAATACATGATAAACGCAGTAAATTTTTGAATTTTTCTATACTGATAGAAATTCTCTCGCATATTCTTTTAAATTGCAGATTTTTTTTCGCAAATGTTTTTTCCACCAAAGATTTTTTTAACGTTGTAGTAGAGTTTTTTCAGTTACTATTTACCGTAGATTTTATTTTCAAAAAATAATTGTTAGACTAACATTATTGTTACCGCATATTTATTTTTAGTTATCACAAATTTGTTTTTCAAAACTTAGTTTTCACAGAATATACAATTTTTTTTATGGCAGAGATTAAAATTATTTTTAATGGTCGTAGATTTTTTTTCTTAGATTTCTTGCTGATATGTTACCATAGATATTTTTGTTCTAATGTTATCGCAGATTTTTTAATTAGTGGTGGAAAAATATACCAAATCATAACAATTAAAATATATTTAAAAAAAAATCATAGGTTTTTCTTCGATGTAAAAATAGGATTTTATTTTAAAAACTCATGGGATAATAAGAAAAACCTGAAATCGTGGTAAAAAATTTTATTAAATTTTATTAAATTTTTTAAAAATAGTTTTAATTCATAATGGCATATTAGTAAATAATTCTTTTTTCTTGGCTTTTAAAAGAGTAAAATTATACGATAATTTCGATAAGATTACCAGTTATACTAATCAAATCTTTTATTACAAGAAAAATCAAACTAAAAACAAGATTCAAAAGAATTTCAACATGATCACCTGACTCTCACTTAATAGTCAGGGAAAGGTGGAAGCTCATTCCATCAAGAGCTTCACAAAGTCGCAAAATTAGACCACATAATGAATAGAATCTTCACAATGTCAAAACCTATAAATGCCAACAAAGAATGTCACAAAAGAAGAAGAATCAAACAGACCTTGAAAGCTAGGTCACCTGGTAACATAACTAACCCTGCACCCATGGATTCAAACGCACCACGTCCTCTGTAATACACTCTTGGATCATAGCCCATAAGAGAGATATGAGCTGTGTCAATACCACTGCCTAATCCAACTTCTACTGGATCCATTAAACCATTGATTCCAGCTGATGCAATTGCATGAAAGTTAGGTATGTTTGCTGCTTGTAATGGAGTTTTATAACGTAGTTTTGGTACTTATACGTCTCCTAAACCATCGATTAGGACAAAAGCAACTCCTCTGAATTCTTGATGAACTTGTTCCGTTGCAAATGAGTAATCTAAAGAAAAGATATGATTTTAAAAAAAACATTAGAAATGAAATCATCAGACATTTATTTGTTGAAGACAATCTAAAATTATCAGACACAGGTGAAACTAAGGTTTAGTTACACATAAGAATTAAGAAATAATCAATTGAGAAATAAAAGTATTGCATGATCGGAACTTCTTTTTTTTTTGTCGTCAGATCGGAACTTCTTTATCTTAGAGAAAATAGAAGTTCTGAGATAATGTATTCTTTAGTATCATGACTCCTGTCACATATTGGTTTTAGGCTTATTTTTCCTTAAGAATTTTAGTAAATCAATGATTTTAAAACTAACCCAAAGCAGTCCACCGAACCATGCTTTCAAGAGTTGAGCGACTAGGGTTTTTGATAATATGGATATTTAATGGGCCACTTCCACTATCACCAACTCTACCTAGCTTATTAATAATAATCCAGCCCATAACTATTATTTACAAAGACCTATAAATTATTAGTTTGGAAAAATGATTATCAGCCACGACATACATACATATATATATATATGTATAATAGTTTTCATATTATATAATAAATATAATTAGTCAAAAATATCAACAAAAAAATTTTCATTTAAAAAATTATGTATTATTTTAGAAATCACATAGTAAATATGTTCTAAAATGTTTATAAAAAAACAACTTGAAATTTTTTATCTTAGCTTTTTATTTATATTTTAAAAATAAAATTTATATTACTAATTTTATTTTTATCTAGTGTAGGAGTGAATACGAATTTGTATATCTTTGAATTTCGGGATACTAAATTTGATCTGCTAGATCAAAAAAATAATTATTTGGATCAAAATAAGTTAAAATTAAAATAGTAATATAAATTTGGATTTTCGTTCTCCATGCATAAAATATGCGTATAAGGCAGAACACCAATAGTAAAATAAAATTTATATTAGTATTTTAAATTTTACTTATTTTGGAAAAATTTGGATAACTAACTTTTGGATTTGACGAACCGAATTTGGTATCCTGAAATTCCATGATATCAAATCCACATCCACTCCTACACTAGATCAAAATGAAAATAGTAATATAAATAATATTCTAAAAATATAAAAGAAAATTAATATAAAAATTTCAAGTTTAATTTTATAAAAAGAATAGAACATATGTATTATGTGATTTTAAAATAATACACAAATAATTATTTTCACAACATCCCTCTCAAACTATTTTACTTTCACAACGACTCTCTGAAACTATTTTATATTGTTTCATTACCGTCTGCAAGGGCGGAAGAATCTAAAAAGGAAGACGACATATGACACCAATGAAAATTTAAAATTTGGTGTATTTTGGTTAAAAGCTCCAAATTAAGACCAATTTAATTATTATGTTAACCCCTATAAAATAATTTTCTTACATTTTGATCTCCATAAATAAAATATCTAGCCCCGCCAGTGACCGTGTGGATGTAACTTATTACCAACAAACATTGAAATGTATGAATCGATGTTTCGGATTTTCTCCTATGCTAAGGAGAGGGGAAAATAATTTCATGCCCCCATTAAATTGAAAGAAGTTACTTTTACTTTATTCCAGTTTTACCCTTAATACCATCATAGTTAATTAAATTAATATTTTATATCTTATTACATAAACTTTGAACACACTTATGAGAACTCGACATATGTCTTATGATTAAGAGGATCATGACATGTATCGTTTCAGCGATTAAATTTTGACAAGTGTAAAAAAATTGAATTATTTTTTTCTTTAATAGAAAATGTAAACCAACAAAAAATAAGAATAAAATAGATACTTTTTATTTTCTATTTTCTAATATATTTTAAATTTTATTTTTCAATAAAATATAAACTTTATTTTAAAAATTTTAATTTTTTGATTTTTATTATTTAAACTTCAATAATTAATTTTCACACGCTTCTAACTATTTGAACCAAAGAAAAAATGATTTGAGTATAATCCAACCTAATTCATTATTCTAATTGGTTACATGTTAAATAAATCTTAGTGTAAATTGATTTGATTAACGCATGGATCAATCAAATTTAACGTCAAATTAACAAATAAACCTATTTAATTTCATGGATTAAATGGCTAAATAGACTGACGATGAACACATAATTTTTTTTTAAAATATCATTATAAAATAATTGCATGAAATTCAATTAATTATAGAATCACAATTTTTACGGAAAATTATAATTTTATTGAGAAATATATGTCTTGAATGCAAGGAAACATAACATCAAACATGTTGTAAGTGCAAACAACTATAAATAAATAGGGATGTACAAACGATAATTTGATATGATATATTGTAGAAAACAAAAAATGAAATAAGAATTCGAAAATGATGAGTGTTACCAATTTGCAACTTACAAGAGAATATAAATTATGCATGGACACGAGGACCATCAACGTCAACTCAGTATACCAAACATGCAAATCATTAGCAGCAAAAATATCAAGAACTAATCTCATATACAGAATGTTAGGAGTATTGAAATGAGATTTAAGATCGATCGCTAAACATTTTTATCTTATTCATCGATAAAAGTTACTTATAATTAGCACAAGATAACAAATTGGTTAAGAAATTGCATGATAATATCGGTTTACAAATAAAAAAAACAACACCTCTATTGGACAGAGAAATTGAAGGATATGTCGTCTACGTAGAAGAGAAAGAGTATGTAAATAATATTTCCAAAGAAAGAGAGTTCATAATTGTTCTCTCATGTGAGTGTTAAAATTTGGGTTTGGAACATATCTTCAGCTCAATCGCAGTTAAATGCCATATTCAAGCCCAAAGGAAGTCTATCAAAGAAAAGTATAAGTGAAGTGAAACTCTGGACGTTCCGAGGAAGCACCAACTCGGCAGGCAAAGTGTTATCTCAACAAATCAATGAAACGACTAAAAGAGAGTTAATGCGACATATCAAAACTGCCAAGTTTTGAATCTGCCTTAAATGCATATCGTGCAATTAAGGCTCATCTTAGATACCAAATCTGAGCGTTTAATATGGGCAGTTACAAAATATAAACCCTCTAAAGGAAAACGGGAAATACATAACAAGAGGACCCTTTTTTAAGACGGAAATAATATACAACTTTCCCATTTTATTATGTTCCTGGTAATTAACATACAAAAATAGAAATAATATACAACTTTCCCATTTTATTATGTTCCTGGTAATTAACATACAAAAATAGGAATATTGTAATACAGAAGTGTGAATTCCCCTCTTCTGAATTCAAACTAAAATACAACTCCAGATTTGACATCCACAATTTGCTGCCGTATGTGGGGATTAACACTTTCACACTCCTAGGTATTTCTGTTTATTGTTTTATTCTTTATCGCTAACATGTCATGAACACCATCATCGACCCAGCTAGTGTCTTCCGGTGAGATTGCCGATTTGTGATGAGATCTACGGGACAAGGCTGATCAACAACAGCGGGACTTCGCCGCACTCTCTAGACGATCAATACCTTGGAGCAACGCCTCTCAAAAAGGATCGATACGGTGGTTCAAAACAATGTGAGGTATCCAATCATGCTCTCGTTCCCTTCAGGAAAATTTCCCCAATTCATGACACGATCCGAGATACCGAATGTCGTTCTACCACCTTCCCTATTTGGGGGCACAAGAGTGTCATTTTCACAGAATCCAACAATCAAGAAAGTCGTGCAAAATTCAAACATGCATAAGCCTCTTCCTCTTCCCGTTCATCTGGCTCACCAGGCCGTTCAACGCTCCCAGCATGAAGATCATACTATGACATTGAATGGTACCAGTCACAACCGTGTTCAAACATAGATGTGGAAGAGTTCAAACGTGAGCACGAAGAATATAGAATTCACGAGGATATCGAAGTCGAAGCATCCCCTGCAAAGAAAACAAAAGTCTCGGAGGAAGAACAATCGACCCCAATTACAAAGCAAATCACCATGATCATGGGGGAATCGAAGCTGTTTGAGATTCCATCAATTCTATCAAAGTTCATCAACAAAAACCGCTTCTTGGAAGCCGAAAGATAGTCCGCTCGATTACCTGATTACATTCGAGGAATAGGAAACTGAGCAATTGGACAAGCTGCATGATGATGTCCTGGCCATCACCTTGGACATTGCTAATTGTGAGGTATATAGAGTTTTAACCGAAATAGGAAGTTCAGTGAATTTGATCGTTTAGGAAACCTTAGTCCGAATGGGAATCCCACGAACTGAGATCAGTGGACCTCCAACATAGCTCATTTCATTTACAAGCGAGGTAAAATCATCTCTAGGCTTATGTTCTACCATCTGGAGTCACCAAGATTGTCGATTTCACAATCTTTAATCGTCCAGCGGTTTACAATGTGATCTTAAGAACTCTGTGGTTATATGCAATGTGATTTGTACCATCAACATATCACCAATGCCTAAAGTTCCCAATCTTGATGGAATTGGAGAACTTCAAGGGATTCAACGCACTGTGTGAGCCTGCTAAATGGGCATTCATAAGTTAAAGATCCAATAGCAATCACATATCTAGGGCTCTGAGCTCACTGAGCAAAAGAATTCACATCTCGGACCAATGAAAGCTGCTAGGACTGTCAAATCAGCATGTATTGATGACGACACTCCAGATAGATGCATAAGCATTGGAGCACATCTCCATAAAGAAATAAGAGGTCAACTTGTGGAACTCCTCAAAAACAACAAGCAAAATTTTGCATGGTTTGTATCTTGTATGCCTTGTATTGACAAACATATCATCTCTCACGAGCTGAATATCGACGCTACCTACAAGCTGGTCAAGCAAAAGACAAGAGATCTGAGCGAGCACAAGTTGTTAATGATAAAGTTGACCGATTATTAGATGTCAGATCAATTCGTGCAGTGAAATATTCTGAGTGCCTTACAAATCTAGTAGTTTTCAATAAGAAAAACAGAAAGTGGAGAGTTTGCGTGGACTTCACTAACCTGAACAAAGTTTGCCCCAAGGAAAGCTTTCCATTCCCACATATCAATCGACTCGTAGAAGCAACCGCCAGCCACAAACTCTTGACATTCATGGACACATTCCCTAGCTACAATCTAATTTTGATTCACCCATAAGATAAAGAGAAGACGTCATTCATCTCCGGCTACAACCAACAAAGGAATATACTATTACAAGGTTATGCCTTTTGGTCTAAAAATGCGGAAGTAACTTACCAACGGTTAGTCAACCACATGTTCAACAAACACCTCGGTAAAACGATGGAGGTTTACATAAATGACATGCTGGTCAAGTCACTACGAGTTAAAGATAACGTCAAGCATATGTCTAAATATTTCAAGATCCTGAACAAATACAAGATGAAGCTCAACCCGGTCAAGTGTACTTTTGTTGTACCTTTTGGCGAATTCCTAGGTTACATAGTAACCGAGAGAGGAATTGAGGAAAATTGCAGCCAAATCAACGATTAATTATACTGTTACCAAAAACTCTTTGCAAAGTACAAAGACTGACGGGTCAGACTGTAGGTTTGAATCAGTTCATCTCGCAATCAACTGCCAAATGTCTCCCATTATAGAAACTCCACAAAGGAAACAAAAGGCTTTTATAGGATGAGAAGTGTCATGAAGCGTTTCAGTTGCTTAAATCCTACCTAACAAAGCCACAAATCCTAGCGAAGCCTCAAATCGGTGAACCAATATACTTATACATTGCCATATCTGAAGACACGGTAAGTGGGGTTTTAATCCAAGAAGATCGAGGTGAACATCGACATGTTTTCTACGTCAATTTCTTGACTGATCCCAAAACTCGTTATCCTGCGATGGAAAAGCTTGCTTTATCAGTTGTTGTCTCGGCAAGAAAAATGTGTCCTTACTTCTAGTCCCACATAGTTGTTGTCCTCACCTCTAAACCATTAAGAACCATTATCCACAACCTTAGTCAATTTGGGAGACTTATGATCGAGTTGAGTGAGTATGATATTGAGTACCGAAGTAGGACTTGTGAGAAAGCTCAAGTTTTGGAAATTTCTTGATCAAAATGCCAGTAAGTACGGCCGAGGTGGAAAGAACAAATTCAGAATGGACACTTCACGTGGATGGAGGATCTTCAAAATGAGGAACTAGAGTTAGGATATACTTGAAGTCGCCAACTTTAGAGTCCTCGAGAAGTCTTTTAGGTTGGATTCAAAGCATCCAATAATGAGACGAATACGAAGCACTGATTATAGGGTTGTGATTAACAATCGGAGTGGATGTTATAGAACTCAGTAATTTTTTGCGATTCACAGCACGTTATAGAAATATCATCGGAAAAATAGGAAGAAACCACTGGAGGAAAGAGGCGAGATCACAAAACATAGAAGAACCATAAGTTTTGTAAGGGCAAAGATGGGAAATGGATCGAGGAATTTCGAAGAAACAAGAATTACCTTAGTAGTTCCCATGGATTGACTACCCGGCAGCACAGCACACAAATCATGACTCGTAAATGTGACTACACGGGTAGTCGGCTAGAGGCCAACGTAGAGATATACTCAATGAGCAATCTACGAATGATGAGGCTTTATCATCATTCACGCCTAGCATGAAGGCTTATCAAGAAACGAGAAGAATCACTATAAATGGTAGAGATCAATGGACGACCATCAAAATACTACAAACCTTGAATCGCCTAAGAGAAGATAGAATTGGACAGAGAGTAAAACCGATAAGAGAATCAATGGAAAATCGTGATCAAGCCCACGAGAAAACTATGTATCAATCAAAGGCGTACGAACGTGTCATTGATGGCAAGTCCCCAACCCCTTGGGTGGGTAAAAACGGTGGAAATCGTGGGAATGTATCAGCGGTAATCGTCAATACATGAGTTGGGATGGATTAGTAAGCTACATGCTTGATCGGCCATCAGGAACCAAATGGGAATGAATGAACCCTCATCCTATCGTGTACTTAGCCAATGGGGATGGTTGGATGTATGTCTAAGTAACAACGTGATTGGTTAAAACAAAGAGACAAGTGATGCACGGTAAGGTGAACGCTCTACCAGGTAGACATGCAGAACCCACCATCGTACTTAGAGAAGGTTCGGACGACCCTAAGAATGTATCAAGGAATGGTTCGATTACAAATATATGCCAAGTATGGAAACGATCCTAACTTATTGGTTAAGTTGGACGTGACAAATTGGCTGAGTTAGAATTAAACTTAAGCCTAAGGCATTTATAAAATAAGAAGAAAAAAATTCAAAGAGGTTTGGTCGTGAATAGGCATGAACTCAGACGCCTTGTACTCGGTTGTCACAATACTACTCATGATGCTTTAATTTCATACGCGTCTATGTTGGATCCTAATTTGAAGTGAGTCATCCCAGTCGAATGCATCTGGCGATCCAGTATTCCTGACCCATGAACTTTCTTACTTCCTACAAGATCCGGAGTACACTATGATCCCCTCATTCCCCCCCCCTCCCTCTAAAAGGATGAGAAAAAGACAAGTGAAGTGCCCATAATATCTGACAAAGTAGAAACACAAACCCTTGGCGAGGTATAAGTGTAGGAACCGAGCAAAGTTATTATAGAAGGTGTTCCAACCAAACAATCCAGTGCTACCCACCCCAACCATGTTCTTCCTATGAGGTCCATACTTTTCCAACATCATCTACACACACTGCTGATTGTGGGCAGATTCGAAGGGACCAGTAATAGAGTATATTGCAAACGGTCAACTCCCTTCCGGGTGGTGGGCAGCTTGCAAGTTAAAGTTTCAGCGCTAGATTTTTTTTAATCAAATATAATCTATACAAACGAAGTCTGGGTGGTCTCTACTTACTGTGCATTTATGGGGATAAAGTTAATACAATCATGTTGGAAGTCCACAAAGGGTTATGCAACAACCACTCCACCAGAGGAGCTCTAACGATCAAAGTTAAGAGACAAGGGTTATATTGGTCCACTATGGTTGTCGATTGTGCAAAGTATGTGGTAGAATGCAAGAAATGCCAGCGGCATTCACCTCTAATCCATCAACCATCTGAATTTCTCTCTACGGTTTCCTTGCATTATCTATTTATGAGGTTAATCATGGACATAATAGGATCTTTGCATCCTTCAACTCGGGGCATGTGTCTCTTACTTGTCCTAACAGACAATTTCTCAAAGTGGCTAGAAGCTGTGGCATTCTCAACCGTGACTAAGGCCAAGGTTAGAAATTACGTATGAAAGGATATCATCTGCCTACAAAATTTTCAATGGCAATAGATCTCAGTTTATCTCAAAAGACTTCGAAGACTTTTGCAAAATGTGGAAAATCAGATTGAGTAAGTCAACAACCTCAGGGAAATAGACATGTTGAAGCTACTAATAAGTTTATCCTCTATAATCTAAAGAAATTACTTGATGCTTACAAATGATGATGGTTTAAGGAACTCCAAGGAGTACTTTGGGCATGTTTAACAAAACCTCGGAGAACAACCAACGAAACCCCTTTCGATAGTTTACGGGGTTGAAGTTGTTATCCCGACTAAAGCCACTATTCCAGAAGTTTGTCGAATGATAAATCCAGAATACAATAATCAATAACTTACTCCGAGATTATTTGGATCTAATTGTGAGCATCGAGATCAAGCAGTAATTCATATTCAAAACTATCAACAAGCAGCGTCTCATTATTACAACTCGAAAGTCAAAACTTGAAGGTTCAACGAAGGCAACTTTGTGCTTCGTCGAGTTTTTGAAAACACATCTGAATATCAAGCTGGTAAACTCATAGTAAATTGGGAAGGACCATACCGCGTCACTCAAGTAATCCGCAATGGAGTATATTGACTCGAAACCCTGGATAAGGAACCGATTAACCGATCTTGGAACTCCATCAATTTGAAGAAGTTTCCTACCTGAAGTTTTATTTAATGTTTTAAATCAAACTACGTTTAAGGCTTGATCCCAACATGTGGGTATGTAGGCAGCCGTAACTCGGGTGCAGATATTACTTAACAAAATTCCAATTTGGAAAAAAAAAAATTTTACTCGATATTTGAAGGATATGACAAGAAAAACAAGTCCTAAACAACAACTATCATAAAAAATATAGACGATCTAAATCTTGACTGAACAAAATCCGGCTAGCCCTTTGATCTACTTTCATGAGCATGTCGGGACCGCATTCAAATGGAGGAGCACCAACAGGGAGCGGCAGGGATCATAACATTCAACTAACCACTTCTGGAATCCGCATCCACTAGCCAAAGCCACTCCTTTCCTACTCGTGGGGTTCACATTCAAGTATCCTGATGTCACGCTTTTTGTTTCGGATCCGCTCCTTGAGGTCGTCTTTTTTTATCTTCCAACCTACGAATATCCACAAGGCTATTTTGGTATTTTTTTGGAAACATATATATATATATATAACTCCATTCATTGGAGAGTTACAACACTCAAAAGTAAAAATAAGAAGGATATTACCTTAGCCATAAATTCATTCGCTTGATGGACATTTCGCCTTCAAGGGAAAGGTTAAGTTATGAGGAAACTTTAAGCTTTCAAGGGAAAAAGCTCCTTGAGCAACTTCATCTTTGCCGCCTGCAACTAACTCTTGATAATCATAAACATGATTAATTTATGGCTAATATATCGCAAATGATTCACCAGAATTATCCATTACTAACTAAGAATGATACACCGAAGGAGTCTCACCTTCTGCATTATATCCCCTAGGGGAAGCCCTAGCAACACTATTTCGAAAATAAAAAAGCGTTAACAACATTAATTAACGTGTAATTTCCAAAAACTTATTTTTTCCAAAAAACAAAGAGATTTGGTTTGGTCCATTTAGTGCGTAACTTAAATGGAGAAAACCAACTGAGAAAATAAGAGAGAAGAAAGAGAGAGAGAAATCGAAGTCCACCAGCAAAGTCTAGTTCACATTTGATTAATCAAAATTAAAACAGGGTATCCAGAAAAACCAAAATCCACCAGCAAAGTCTAGTTCACATCTCACCAGTGGAATCACAAATATATGACAACTAGTCAATCAAATCAATTTCAAAACCCATTTTCAAACAAAAGCAAGTCTAAAACGCAAGCCAAAAAACTAACATAAATGGTTTAATCTGGTCTAGAACCAATTCGAAATGAGGCTTTCCCCAAAACAAATTATAATTAATTTAAAAGATAAAACTTTATCCCGCTATAGAGGGAGTAGTGTGTGGTCGATTCAGCTCCGATGACAACTACCTACAAGCTGCATATCACTGGAATATTTTTCCCATATGGATCGACTTCTTCCACATGAGGAGCATTAGGAGTAGGAACTTGTAGGAACAGAGTGTGCACTCCAGTTTTAGGGCCCATCTTCATTTTGACCTAGGGAAGATTGCCAGGGAGGGGCTCAGTTTCATCAATCGGTGCGACGTCAGGGAGGGGTAAAGTTTCATTCACATTTGCTTTCAAACGGTAGACGGCTCTTCGGGGACCAATGCAGGTTCGATGACTAAAGGACCAACAACAAAAGTTAACTAATTTAGCATGCTTGATGGCCTAGTCAGCCTTAATAATTTTTGCTCTTGCATACAAATATTTGACAGTGCTACCTTTTAATCCTTATTCAATATGAAATTTGCCTTATGCTTTGCTAGGCGGATAGAAATAAGGTAGGCGGCTTCGCGAGCATCAATCACAGATTTTAGATTTAAGATCATTGCCTTGTATTTTGCTCTCAACCTCTCATTCTCTTCGAGGATGAAATCCCTAATGTAAGAATCCCGGTGTAACATTACCCCACTACATTTGAGTTTGGAATCACAAAGCTTTAGGTTCAAATTCTTCCCAAATAGGCATCTTCTAAATCCTTTTTCATCACAGCCATCCGGGTTGGGATAATCTTTGCCCGCTCAACAATATTAGCATTCTCCTTCACCAATATTTTGAGCTCCGCCTCTGCTTGCATCAACTCCTCCACTTTCCTCTTTAAGGCCGAGTGGTGTGTTATACCATAGCCTACTAAACAATATATAGTCAAACCACCCAGACTGTAAAATAACAAATGAATGTCGAAGGTCGAGATAACTTAAAAGGCAAACCCCATGGCACTCCCAACATAATTATCATGGCTTTTCTGTATCAAAGGAACAAATTGCTTGTCCTGATTTTAGACAACGACACATTTTTTTAACTATCACATGGATGCTCTCGCAAAACAATTAAGAAAATAGGATCAGCCTTGATATCTTTTGCAGGAAACTCGCCATAATCATTACCTGAATCAAGCGTGAACTGCTGAGAACCCGAAGAAGAGGGGTTCTTGTTAGTTTGCCTCAAACTGTCGATATGAGGTCTCTGTGCCACTGGAGGAGAACAATCTGTCGATCCTGAATTTTTATTTTCCAACTCATGTCATCACTAGATGAAGGGTGATACGACGCAACTGACCTAGAGCTCGAAGAAGTTAGAGGACGAGACAGAGGAAAAGGCAGAGGAATTAGCGAAGATGCTCTCCCTGGGCTCTCCTTGTATATTTGCCTCTTTTAAAGTATCTGCAAAAGAAAAACAAGGAGTCGTGGGTGAGGTAACTCACATAATCTACTAAGAGAGACAAAACGACAAGAAAAATCAGCTACCAGCCTGAGACCTCCATTCTTGTATGGCAAGATGTCCTAAGTGACCAAAAGTTAAACTATTAATCGGAAAAAAAGAGTACAAATTTCTCCAGGATTCATCCTCCACAGGAAGCTTTCCTCTCGACCCATCTAGGAAACAGGATGGGGGCAAATTTCTCCGGCATAACAAAAGGGTTCTATGGACGAAGGGTGCAACAAGTGAAGCAATTAACAACAATGCAAAATCTCCTAAACCCCAAGATCAAAGCCTAGAACAAGCAAAGAGAATCGATCTAAACAATGCAAAGGATTTGAGTACAAATCAGACAAAACATTACTAGAAGAAACCGCCGTGAACAATCAAAAATCTAAAAGACGAACAAGTTAGGAGGCAACTCCTACCAAATTTAAAGGGTAAATATAATACATACTTTGAACAGTCGTGCTTATTGAAGAAGATGATAACTGGCAAAGTAATTTGAATGAGTTTCAGGACGAAGAAGTGGGAATGAAAAAATCATGATAAAGAAATTACACATGTTTGGCATCCTGAATTCACAGTTGAATAGGTGAACGATTCTTAAATTACGCAAAGTTAAATCTTCTAAATTAATTAATTCACAAGATTTGGGGGGCAAATTGTGGGTGTCATAATTTGGGCACAGGACATATCTTCAGCCCAATCGCAGTTAAATGCCATACTCATGCCCGAAGAAAGTCTATGAAAGAAAAGTATAAGCGAGGTGAAAGTTCAGACATTCCAAGGAAGCATCAACCCGGCAGACAAAATGTTATCTTAGCAAATCAATGAAACGGCTAAAAGAGAGATCTTGCGACATATCAAGACCGCCAAGTTTTGAATCTGCCTTAAATCCATATCGTGCAATTAAGACTCATCTTAAATACCCAAGATGAGCGTTTAATACGAACAATTACAAAATGTAAACCCTATAAAGAGAAATGGTAAATACATAACCCAATGACACTTTTTCAAGACGAAAATAATACACAATTTTTTCCATTTTATTATGTTCTTAGTATTTAGCATACAAAAATAGGAATATCGCAATACATAAGTATGAATTTGCCTCTTCTAAATTAAACTAAAATATAATCCCAGATTCGACATCCACATCTCATAAATAGAAGAAGTCAAAACAAAAGGTGGAGATCCACAAAAAGAGAGTTGCTTTCGTCAGAGCTAAATGTCAAACCCAAATCTAAAACAGGAGGAGAGAGCATGGCGGTGGGGCATATGCTGGAGACTGAAGATGATGGTGGATGGAAATCCAAAGATGTAAAAGAAGTATAGCCGCAAAAAACAAATATCTTCATAAATAGAGTCCGAGATAGGAATAAAAATTGAGAGTTGGTGACGGAAGGACTGAGCTAGAGGATGATATTGACAAACGTCATGAGATAAGGAGTGGTGAAGAATTTCATCGAGTGAAGGAGCGGGAGAGAAAAAATATTCGGTTGGAAACCAAGATAAGAAATGAACCAGATGAGAGATATGGATCCGGAGACGAGAGAAAGGCTTTGGGATTTCTTCTAAAGATTGAAGATTATGGAGGATGGGGATCCGAAAGTGAAAAAGAAAGGAAGCCACAAAAATCAAAAATCTTCATAATTTTGTTAGAACCAATTTTCATACACAAATCTGGATCATGAGGGACAAAGGAAGGCTGTGGGGCATATGCTGGAGATTGAAGATGAAGATGGATGGAAATCCAAAGATGGAAAAGAAATATAATTGCAAAAAACAAATATCTTCATAAATAGAACCCGAGATATGAATAAAAAATGAGAACTGATGTCAGAATGACTAAGGTATAGGATGTTATTGACAAACGTCAGGAGATAAGGAGTAGCAAAGGACTTCAGCATGTGAAGGAGCAGGAGAGAAAACATATTCTGTTAGGAATCGAGATAAGAAATGAACCATAGGAGAGATATGGAGCTGGAGACAGGAGGAAGGCGTTGGGATCTGCTAAAGATTGAAGATAATGGTAGATGTGAATCCGAAAACAAAAAGAAAGAAGCCACAGAAAAAAGGAATAAATAGAGTCCAAGATAGAAATAAAAGTCTAGAGCTGATGATAGAAGGATTGAGCTAGATGATGTTTTTGGAAAACACCAAGAGAGAAGGAATGACAAAGGACTTTGGCAAGTGATGGTGCGAAAGGAAAAATATATTCGGTTGGGAACCGAGATAAGATCTCAAAACATAGAATAGAATATGGAGAGCATATATCTTTATGGAAGAACGTATCCCTTTGATATGAGTAACAACATAGCCATCGGTCATCGAATCCATTTTTCCAGACCTCACATGGTGGTCGGGAAAACAAACGTCAAGATAAAACCAAAAGCTATTGGACGTGGTCTAGATTTTTTATATGTTGTGATACTGTAATATAGAAATTTAAATTAATTTATTCATGTATACTCTCTTCTCTTACGAAACATGTTTTCTACTTATTTTCCTAAACCAATTTTACGATATATCATTAACAACAAATTTTTAATTTTATAATTTTTCTTAAATATAATTTATTTTAAAATTTAGAAACTCTACCAGCATGCGGGTCCTAATCTAGTATTTTAAATTTACAAGATACTATTATTTTTAATATTAAATTTATTACTTTTTATTTTTAGAGGATGAGAAACTAATCTCGACAAAAACATGAAAAATAGATTTACAAAAAAACTTTTGTTCTCACAACAATGAATAATAGATACAATAATTAGTCACTTCATATGGTTATTGATTTGTTTTAATTTGATGATAGTCAATATAATATCAGATCCTACAAAATTGATCAAAGGAATTGGCAAGACCAAATTTATACTGCTTAATGGAACAAATTTTATTTATAGATAATGCCTTATATTCTCCAAATTCTAAGAGGAATATATTGAGTTTTAAAGATTATCTTCAAGGATATGACACTCAGTATGCAACTAAAGATGGAAAGAAGTATATATATATATAATATATATATACAACTTCTCATAAATCTGGGAAAATACATATATTAGAAAAATTCCAAGAACTTCCTTTTCATTTGCATCATACTTATATAGATGTCATAGAATCATATCTTTTGATCAAATGAAATCTAGAAGATTTTACATTATGGCATGATCATCTTGGTCACCCAGGCACTACAATGATGCAAAAAATATAGAGAACTCACATGGTCATTCATTGAAAATCCATGAGAATTATCAGGGAATAAAATGATATATGCTGCTTGTTCACTTGGGAAATTAATCATAAGGCCATCGACAACCAAATGGTGTGTACCATCTCAGTTACATCTTCATCCTCCTACAAAACAGTCAGAACTAGAAGTTTGACGAATTATGCATTTTCAGAGTATAGCAAATCAACTACCTGATGCATTTTCAGATACCATGACGGTAACTAAATCACATATATCAACTGCAAATGTTCCTGCACAAATTGAAATTCCAAAAAAAATTGGATGTGCAAATGATACACTTGAGTTTAGGACACGCTTGAAGCGTGGTAGACCGTTGGTTTTAAGGATAAAATTCTAGAAAGAAAAAGGAAGTTTAAAAGCATGATACACCCAAAATAGTAGAAGCATTTTGGAATAAAAAATCATGAATCTAATGACAAAGAAGAGCATGAGCCAGAAGGAAATCATGATATTTGTATCAACTATATTCATAATAGAAAAATATGGAATCGAAATGAAGTGGATAATGTTGATAATGTTGTCTCATACATTATGTCAACAAAAACTATGATTTACACCAAAGTTTGTATATGAATGTCAAAAAAGATACGACTGGATGAAATGTTAAGATGCAATACAAGTCGAGCTTGATTCGCTTAATAAACTAAATGTACTTGGACATATTATGCTCACACCTAAAGATGTAAAACCCGTTGGGTACAAGTGGGTATTCGTTCAAAAACAAAATGAGAAAACAAGATTATAAGATATAAAGCTCGCCTTGTGGCTCAAGTATTTTTCCAAAGACTTGGGATTGATTATGAGGAAACATATTCCTCCATTATGGATGGAGTCACGTTTAGATTGTTAATGAGTCTAGCGGCTAATGAAAATCTAGAGATGCATCATATAGATGTCGTTACAACATACTTGTATGGATCATTGGATACCGATATCTATATGAGAATTCCCAATGGGTTTAAGATGCCATAAAAATTAAAATGCAAATCCAAAGAGTTATATGCAATAAAATTTCAAAGATCATTATATGGACTAAAGTAATCTAGACGTATGTGGTAAAATCGTTTCAATTAATATTTAACATAAAAGGATATGTAAACGATCATATATGTCCATGTGTTTTCATCAAGAAAACAACATCCACATTTTTTATTATCGCGGTGTATGTTGATGATCAAAACATGATAGGAACTCAAGGGGAAATACAAAAGGCAGCAGATTATTTGAAAGAAAAATTTGAGATGAAAGATCTCGGACAAACAAAGTATTGTCTTGGTTTACAAATTGATCATTCTCAAAAGGGTATATTTGTGCATTAATCCACATATACCAAAAGAGTGTTAAAATATTTTAACATGGATAGAAAACTTCTCTCAGTACCCTAATGGTCGTTAGATCACTTAAAATTGAAAATGATCTCTTTCGATCAGGAGAGGATAATGGAGAGTACTTGATCTTGAAGTACCATAACTAAGTACAATCGGAGCCCTTATGTATCTTGCAAACTGCACTCGATCTAATATCTCATTTTCTGTTGATCTTTTGGCTATATTTAGTTCCTCTCCCACACAAAGGCATTGGAATGGAATTAAACGTATCTTTCGCTACCTTCAAAGAACTACTGATTTAGGATTTTTTAAATCTAAAAATTCAAATGGTCAAATGGTTAGTTTTGCAGATGAAAGATATTTATCAAATCCACACAAGGCCGATCACAAACAGGATACATATTCACAGTCGGAGGCACAACTATATCTTGGCATTCTCATAAACAAACAATCATGGTAACTTCTTCAAATCATGCTGAAATCATCACGCTATATGAAGCAAATAGAGAATGTGTATGGTTGAGATCAATAAGCTAACACATCCAATAAAGCAGTGGGATCTATGTAAACACGAATCCAACTATCTTATATGAAGGCAATACTGCATGTGTCGCTCAAATAAAGGAAGGATATATCAAAAGTGACCGGACCAAACATATCCCTTCGAAAAAAATTTCATACACCCAAGAACTTGTGAAGAATAAAGACATTCAAGTAAGATATGTCCGATCATCCGATAATTCTGTAGATCTCTTCACGAAATCATTATCCACCACTATGTTCAAGAAACATGTCCATAATATTGGAATGCATCGTCAACAAGACTTGTAAGATATGATCCTGATCATTAGAGGAGAAGGTTGCATGGTTGTACTTTTTTACCTACTATGATTTTTTTACTGGGTTTTCCTAGAAAAGTTTTTAACGAGGCTACAGAAAATATCATGCGAGAGACATAGTGACACCGCTCTCCAAAAGGGGAGTGTACAAAAGTTAGAATGTGAAGCTTCTCACAATGTCAAAATTACACACATGCACATGTTTAACATTGTGCGTAAAATATTATTTTAACATCCATAGTAATTATTTTTCTACTTGTATAGAAATGATCGATTTGATCACGTATAATAATTTATTTTTTTACTTCTATATAAATGATTGATTCGATCGTTGTAAATTATTCGAACAAAACACAATACAATAACTTCAAATAGCAACTTTTCTTCCTCTCTATACTCTCTCTCTCTATTCTCTTTCTATGAGCATCACATCACTATTCTACTAGGTATAAAAAAAATTCTTTATTTATATTTACCTTCGTGATAAATTATAAATTTTTGTATAATAGTTTTCAAATTCCTAGTAATTTATAAATTTATTTGATATTTTATGGTTTTATAAAATTTATAAAATTACATCATTTGAATAATTTTTTAATGCACATATTTAATCAAAATTTAATATTTTGAAACACAAAGTATATTATTTTATTCACACAAAAAGAAATGACCGAATCAAGTAATTAAAAACATAATTCATTATTGATAAGGAAAGAGATGAATATACATTGGTCAATGATACATTGATGTAAAAATATTCCGTCATGAGAAAGCCATAAGAAATATTCTTACCAACTCCGTTTCTTATATTATAATATTTTTTGAATTTCTTAAATCTACATAGAAGAAATTTATTCATCTACATTTCCCGATTCCATTTAATGGCTCCATACAAAAGAACAATTAAACTCTTCTATTTACGCAATTCCAGCGATTAATCTCCTCTTAAGTTCCATCCTGCAATAACCAATACCATCATTGTTAAACTAAATTCAAAATTGATTAACCAGACTATATGATTAAAACAACTAATCAGTGTCTTTAATTACCTCATGAGTTGGCGGTCATGGGCTCCGGTGGCCATCATTCCTCGGTTCTCATAAGCACGTCGGAGAAGATACGGTATAGCGGTTGCGACCGGTCCAAACGGCATGTATTTGCTAACATTGAACCCGGCTCTCTTTAAACCAAAGGACAATGCATCTGACATACCATAGAGTTGCGCAAACTCGATCTTCCCGTTCTCTTTATTGATCCCGAGCTCACTCGCTTTCCGCGAAGCAAGTCTCCCTGATATTACATATCTCCGGTTAGCAAATCGATTTCACTCGAAAAGAATTAATAAATACAATGCGATTCAATGGCTTACCCGAATCAGCATTATGTGTTGCAAGAACGACCCCGAAACCCGATCCGTTAGAGGCTTTCTCCATCAAGAAGGTCATACAGTTATTGTAACAAGCGTGAGTGTCCTGAATTGTGTCGTGGACCGGTGACTTGCAACCCAAGGAATCTGCCAATCTAGCTTCGCTAGACATGTAAGCACCTCTCACCAACTTAAACCCCATAGGAACATTCTCTTTCTCGGCATGTCGTACCGCCAAATGCAATCTCTCACCTGCGTCTCTCAAGTACGCTTGAATGGTGTTGTAAACAATTGGCCGGTCTTTGTCCGCATTGAACATGATAGCCGATGAATAAGCCATGTAATCGATAGCGGGTTGGAGGATTGTGTCTTCCGCATCAATCAGTAAAGGTACATTGGATTCTTGACATTTCCGACAGATTTCTTGAATCCTTGCGTGAGCTGCTTCGAGCTCCCGTTCTTCTTCGTCGGTTAATGGTTCCGGTTTTGAGTTTGTGTGGTAGAGAGGACTTGAATCGGAGAAAACTGGAAACGATTTGAGCTTCCACGAGAGTTTGAAATTCGAACTCTTGTATTCCCATCGTAGCAGATCGCTCACTCGTTTCAAAAGACTAATCGGACAAATCGCAGTTATCTTCACGACCACGGAGCTAAACTGTTAGGGCAAAGAAAAATTAACGGGTCAATAAACCGGAACAAACCGGATCTTCAGAATTATAAACCGGGTTTTTGGTAAACAGAGAATATTCCTAAAGTGTAATATACTAGTCCACCTACACAAGGTTAGATTTTTCCATCTAGGACCTCGTGCGTGTAAATCTAATCCGATAGTGACGTATTGCCTTTGATTATTTCACCACATAAATAAAAATAAAAATAAAAATCAAATAATAAATTAGACGCAAAGTCATTTTCATAAGAGAAGCATTAGGAAATGCAAGTTGGGTGTGTACTTGTTCCTTATTAAGGTTTTTGAAACGCGTAAGAGTAATATAACCAATATAATCATATAAATTTACATGTATACATATCTATGCAAGTGTACTTTGTCAGGGTACGGAGATTTGGCAGTCGAACCAACTTGCCCAAAAATTGATAATTACGTCTTCATTAATAAAATGAGTTTTAAGAAAATGGTTTTGAAATAATTAATTACAGATTTTCATTAAAATGTTTTTTCGAGAATGCAAATTAATTTCGGAAAATAAAAACAGAGGAATTCTGAAATTAAACAGAGAAAAAATGACAAATTTGGTGTGTGTGTTTTTTTTGTCAACAGACAAATTTGGAGTTTAGATGACTTACATGAGATGTTGGTAAGGATTTGGCAGCTTCAATGGTACGAATGAATTGTTGCATGTTATCATCACAAGAGGCAGCGTCATCGGCGTGTTCAACGCCGTACACAAGCATACCTTTAAGACCCGTAGCCTCGTAAACGCTCCTTACGCGCTCAGCGGCGGCGTTGGCATCTTCACCGGCGCAAAAATGGTCATAAAACGTACCTTTAACAAGGTCAAGGACCATGCCACGTGTCACGGCGGCGTCCATGAGTTTAGAGCTCATGACCCACGTTCCTAGATCCACCATAGGACCTACGGCCGCGGCATGGAGCACGACGGTGGAACGGAAGAGATCGGTGGTTGGGACAGAAGAGAAAAGACGGGCTTGATCGGAGAGATCAAGATCATTGTGAGCTTCTTCGTTGGTGGGTTTTGGGTGGTGGAGAGGTGGCTCCGGTGCTTGTTGTCCGAAGGAGAGAATCTCAGGGACGACCGCTGTGGAAGCGGTTACGGTGGGGGGACCCACCGGGGTTAAGGCGGAGAAACGGTAAGGACGACGAATGAAGTTTGTTCGGAGAAGACGGGTTGCCATAAAATTCAAAGATTTTCTTTTGGAAACGGAAAAAAATAAGAATCTCTCTTTTCGATTTTCTTAGGCTTTTCGGTTTTATCGCTTTTTTTTCTCCTCTTCTTTTTTTTCTCAACGTTTTGTTGTGTGATTTTTCTCCTCTAATGTTACTACCATATATATTTATAGAAGAACGTAAAACCATATGCATATACATACACGTTTTACGTGTTCGATATATATAGATGCCAATGTGTACAGTTCATAATAGGATCGGGATAATTAATATGATCTAAAAAGAGTGACAAAGAAAATTATCTAAAATTACAATCTAATCTTTGTAAAGAAAGTCAAAGTTATTTACTTTTCTCTTACGACTAATTTGAAGATTTACTTTCATTTCTTTTTGTTGATAAAATTTGTGTAACTTTTCATATCTTTGATATCTAAAGAATTGGTATCATTTATAACTTGTCTCTCATCCTTGAAATCTATTTTTTTTTTGAAACATCTATTGATCATTGAACCTTTTAATAAAATTTACATGGCCTTTAGGCAGATTTACTTTCAGTTCAATTCGAAAACGTATGTTACCATATACTGGGAGAATCTTAACTATATGATATAGTTCTTTATATATATATATACATATATACATATAACTATATAGTATAGTTACTTTTAAAAACTCTCAAGGTATATATATACATATATATAACTATATAGTATAGTTACTTTTCCAAACTCTCAAGGTATGGTATAAAAAGAGAACTGGAACTTTTTTTTTGTCATCAGTGAATTGAAACTTTTTAAAAGTTTGTTTTTTGTGTAATCGTGATAGGTTTAATGGGAAGAAACAGTAGAATGTTAGATCATGTATTCCGAGTTACTTCTGCTTTCTAGTCAAATAAACAAGCATTACGTTTTTTACTTATTACTACTGGATTGGGATCATAGGTTCATAACATTTCCAAGAGCTTTACGTAATTAACCTAAAAGAATAAAAGAGGAACGGAATCCAAAATTTAATAGAATAAAATTTTAAAAATCTAGAGGCTACGTTATCTATTTAGTCCACAAAAATTAGCAGTTCTTTAAGAAGTATTTTAGAACAAAAAAAGGTAAGAGGGAGATCGTGCCGTAATTTTCTGAGAGATCATTTTTTATGACAAAAAATAATAATAATTAAAGGCGTCAGAGAGACAGATACTGAGATACAGCAAGGCCCTGACCATAGGATGACTCATCGGATAACTATTTAATTAAATATAATATGATAAATTTTATTTTAAATTGGGAAAATTTATAAATTAAATTTCTTTTTTCTGGCTAGCCAGTGGAGTAAGATATGAAGGATGACTGGATGATGAATCGGATTTCAACATGCGGACCTTTGTTCTTTGAATCTTTGACTTTTTTTAATTAGAATCTCGTAAATTCTAATGACAATTAGTTTGAATTAATCAACAAAAATTCCTTCCTAAAAAAAGTAAGTAGATGTTTAAAAATAGATTTCAAGTAAAAACAAAAAAAGTACTTACTGCAGCACAATCACAATTTAGATTCACCCATGGATTCTTCTATTTATAAAAATTAGTAATAGTTCAATATGAGAATTTTAGATTCTTATTGATCTCATAATCGTAACTAAATTAAGAAAATATGCACTAAATAATAACTTAATTTTGGTACTTATTAGCAAAAACAGTGTAGTAGTATAATTAAGTTAGATTTTACGTACTATTTTTGTAAATGACATGTTTTTTGAACGTGTTCTAAAGAACTATCATGTTATTTTATTCATTTATCACATCATTTTAACAAAAAAATTTATATGAATTGGACCATTTAATTAATTAACCCTTAAATTATCTCACTATTATTTATTGTATTCATTAAACTATATCGTTTTCTTTCAACCAACCCACTTGACGCAGTAGTGAAGACGGACCAACCAAAACTTAATGATAAGTTACAACTGGGCTAAATATTCTATATTCCTTTCGACCCGCTGTTAGTTTAGATTTGCTCCAAAAAAATCAAATATTTATAGTTTTGCAAAACAAAGTAAATATTAAAAATTAATATTCGTTAAAATTCAAATAAATATCAAATACTAAAATTTTAAGATGAAGATATTTTGCTCCACTTTGATATATATATATATATCATTAGATGTATATATATAGATATATATTATATGTTGATTATATCTATATGTAAATTATAAATTTGTATTCATCAAATTAATTATGTAAATATTAAAATTTAATAAATTAATAAGAAAAAAATATGTAACTTTTAAATAAAAATATTTTTATTTTTAAGATAAATTTTTGTTTTTTTCTATATTTAATTTTATTTTAATAATAATTATAAAATTATTACAAAACATATAAAATATCAACATATAATTTAAATTTAAACGATTATCCAGATATTCGAATATGCGGTTATATTTAAAACGCTATTCATTCGGATGGAGCGAAGCAAATAGTATCCACCTCTAATTACAACTTACAAATATACAATTTGATTGATATCGCTCCATTTCGAAAAATTACAAAAGAGAATCTTTTAGAAAAACAAATCTTTACACTACCACTGCAAAAGAAAACGAATGGGACCCATTTCGTACGCCCAAAATGGCAGTACTACGAAGTTATGGCAAAAAATATTAAAAATTAAAAATTAAAAATTCATTTCTATGTAATATTATCTAAGATCCGAATATTTTGGAAAAGATAATCTATTTCGTTCTGTTCTTATTTTGAATTTTCTAAATTTTTTGGAAAAGAAAAATTATAATTTTTTATTTGAATTTAAAAATAATATTCAAAATGAATAAAAGAAATGATCGAGAAGAGATTGATATTACCCAACTTCCCACTGAATAGTTATTAAAAATAGAATTTTAGGGATATTGAGTTTATTTAACTATACACTAACTATTTTTTTATATTTATCTCATATTTTTGGGATAATGATACATTTTTGACAGTTATGTTATAATTATAACTTTGAGCAATGTATATATTAAATATATAATTATTATATTATAAAAACATATATAGTGATATTTTTTTGTCATATAGAAAATAGCGATTCTCAGGAT
This sequence comes from Cardamine chenopodiifolia, assembly GCA_963922655.1. Taxonomy (NCBI): domain Eukaryota; kingdom Viridiplantae; phylum Streptophyta; class Magnoliopsida; order Brassicales; family Brassicaceae; genus Cardamine; species Cardamine chenopodiifolia. The sequence continues at coordinate 7,465,294 of OZ000479.1, forward strand.
TTTAACAAAATTTTAAGTAATTACAAACAATAATAATATCCAAACTCTTATCCGTCTTTTATTTATTTTTATCCGATTAATTTTATTTTGGATATATATTAAAAATATATTTTTATGTTCTAACTTTCTGTTTTCCATTATTTAGTCAATAATTTTCATTCTATTATTTTATAAAAATAGTTAGAATAATATATTTAAATTTCCGAATCATTCATTTTTGTCCCTATTCGTATTTTTTCGTCTCAGACTTTTTTAATATTCAGACCTAATATTATCGATGTGATTTGAGCCGGTTAATTAGGAGAGGGGAGAGAGGAGAGGGAATTGGGTGAGAGGGTCACGTGAGGAAGTAAAGACCGGTAGATGAACATTGGACACGAGAGTTGCCAGCTGTAGCCGCCATCTCAATTGGTCCAACCCAACATCCCATGCAATATACTTTTCTTTTTCTTCGTCAAGACAATAAACTTAAATAGGATTTTATTTTGTTTTTTTTGTTTGACAAAAATATAGGATTGTATTTTCTATTTTGTTACAATAATTATTTTATCGACACTCTAAAAATCTTAGTAGTACACATACTTTCTTCTGATCCAATTGAAATAAATAAATAAGAGTAATTTTCCTTCTCCATTTCTATAAGCAACAAAAATCTATTCAATTCTTTTTTTCATTTTGATGGGAGTCTGGCTGGTACGAAAAAAAAAGAATTTTTTTTTTTTTTTAATGTTTATTTTCTAGTTTTTTTATAAAAAAAAATAAAGATTAGACACTTTTTTTTAATGGATCAGTCTCAACTCCCAAAATTTTGGAAATGTATGTACAAAAATTTTATTTAGATAAAATGATAAGAATGGGTAAAGTATTAAATATTTATATCGATATTTGAAATTTTAACAGCAATTACATAGAAAATTAAAAGACGAAAAAATCAAAAATCTAAAAATGAAAGAATACGATTACATCAAAACCAAAAAAAAAAACCAAAAAATATAATAATATAAGCACACGTAAGAAATAAATTAGAAAAACCTCGACGAAGAAACACCGATTCCAAATAGCAAATCTCGAATATTTACGTAATCGTCACATATCTAAGAAAAAAGTTATTTTTTCCTGCTTGAATTAATTGTGTTTGAATAGTTAAACATATATATGTAACCCTATCACTGTCATTTTCATGGACCTATGGTACTATAATACTTAACAATTTGGTTTTGTCTCATTATTTTTTTCCCACTGGAAACGAAATTAGAAGTTGGAACACAAGTGTTAATTTTTTCGGTAATTAGCCGGTTCAAGCCTAAAAGACCACTATGTCAGGTTTATGTTGAATCCTTTGACTTCTTATTATTTCTACTCATCAAGTGTCTTCACCATGTCCATAAGCTGAAGACACACAAAGATGTGCAACGAAATTATACTATTTTCCTTATCTCGGTTTTGTCCCAATGGGTTTTTCGAGAAAAGTTTTAACGAGGCAACACCCTTAGTGCACTTGTTATCAGTTTAAATCCATCATTCACAAGCGTAAGAAGATATTACAATCAGCTAGAGAAGGCCAAAACAAGAGAAGCCTCAAATATTCTCAAACTTTATACTTTTGAAGTTATTCATTCAATTTAAACGTTTTGCTGTTTTTAAGACGTCTTGCCATTTATTTTTAAATTATTTGCTGTTTATGAGCCTAGGTTATTCTATAAAACGGAAACCAGTCTCTTCTTCTAGGGCAGCTAAGTTTTAACCTAATAAGAAATTCAGTCTTTGCTTTTGCTCAAAACACTTGTCTTTGAATCAATAGTTTGCGAGCCTAGGTTGTGGAATTAAGATTCTTAATTCATGTAGAGCCTTTGATTCACGCGAGAAATAGCCCTTGAATCCCTGTCTCCAACCCCTCATGATTGTGGAATCAATCACAACCTAGTTACTCATCATCTCAATTCACTTCCGCTTAACCTTTACTCTTTGAAACTGTGAGGTTTAACTTGGTGGAATCCAAGGTCTACATCAAAAGCAATAAAAATATTATTAATAAGTTGATATTACATATTTAAAATAAACCATATATATTAATAATACAAGCAATTACAAAAAGATATAATTGCATAAAAGAGTATAAATTCTTTGTGACCATTGGTATAAATTCTTATCATCTCCTAAAAATGATAAGGTTCATCCTAATAGTATCAGCATACATCTTTGAAGAAAATTTTCCTTTGGTAACCATAAAGGTTAGGCGGTTCTTTCCCACACGCCAAGTGATAAGTGATGTTTTTTAATCAGGTCCATCAATGAACCCAAGCACGTTGAAGTACGTTGTGATCGAATCCACGAGATTACAAGAATAGCACACTAAGAATGCTAATCCTATTTCAATCTAAATTATACAAATTTTGTGCTTTTTCAAACGAAATTCAAATCTAAAAGAAAGCGGAAAATAACTAAAAACGGTTTTGGAAATCAAATAAAGAAAAGCGACAAGTCAACATAATGAAAATGATTTAAATGAGATGATGAATATTTGATTATAATAAGAAAATATTATGAACACTATCCTTGGTTAAGGATCATTAACCAAGACTAATCCACTTCTATGACACTAATCTCTTCTTTAATCACCTAATCATCAATAAATTCCGTTAGCGATTAAATGATCAAAGAGCATTAATAATAAAGTCTAATCCAACCACTAATCACCCTAATAAACTATTTCCATTGGCTAAGGAAGAAAAGATCATTTAGGTTCTTCACAACCATTTCATCGAACACCTTTTGGGAATAAAATCCTATTGATCTAGATTCTCAATTACAATCTTAGATCTAGCATTACTATAAACCTAAATGAAGGATAACCTAAGATCTAGTCCTCAACATCATCATCAAACCATCAAATTATCACAATCAACCAACCCTTAACTCATCTAAAATATTACTCACTCATATCCATGAAAACACAAAGTAATGAGTTTGAACTTTGCATAAACATGATTTTGAGATAAGTAGTTGAAGGGTTTAAGAAGAAAAAAATATTTGGTAACTTGAAATAGATAAATTCATACAAATTATTCTTAGAACTCAAAAGAGGATAAGAGAAAAATCTCTGAAACAAGCATGCCTAATAAATTAGGTTTACATGTATTTATATGAGAAGGAAAACAAGGTTTGTCAACTAAAATTAAACCAGAGTTGACCCGGTTAAGGAAAAGTAAAATCAGCTTCGGAAGCGTCACAACAGTTACACAAGACCGCTCAAGTCAGCCGCTCACGCCCAGCAGTGTCACCAAACCGCTCAAGTTGGCCGATGGTTCCTCCGGTGAATTTCTTCACTTCTCCATCGGGCACATGAGGCCGCTAGGTCATACCACTTTTCACTAAATGGATTGTATATCCTTAAAAAATGACTCAAATCACTCGATACCACTTTCATTGGAAAGATAACTCAAGTTTCTATAACTTTCATCAAAGTTTCTGGAGCTAAATATCAAGGAAAGGGTTTCATCTGAGTCAATCTTTGAGACAATTTTGACTGGTTGTGGATCATCATTTCCCTTATTTGCTTCCAAATGATCCCTCTTATTGCATGGCTCTCTCCAATACCTGTGAAACAAGAAATATATGCAAACATGCATATAATACTCTAATTATGCAATGCAAATACAAGAAAGTATATGAGAAACACAATAAAAAACATACTAAAAAGGCAACATATCAATTTTCCCAAACTTATCTCTTGATTGTCCGCAAGCAAGCTACAAGAGACAAGTAGAGAGAAAGGTGTGTAAGTGGGATTCATAGCCATAAAGTTCAAAAATGAATTCAAAGCGAAGTCCTTAAAGATAGTTAAACAGTTGAAAATCCAGCACTTTACTCTTTTGTACTTCGCCATAATGATACCAATCTAACTCTCTAATAATACTTGAAACCAAAGCAAACATGCAATCAATTCCAAAAAAACTCTTCACATTTAATTAGCTTTTAAGTGTGGCCTTGCTAAGGGAATATCAATCAAGTTCATTTGGATAGGTAGAAAAATGTTTAATGATACCAATCTAACTCTCTAATAATACTTGAAACCAAAGCAAACATGCAATCAATTCCAAAAAAACTCTTCACATTTAATTAGCTTTTAAGTGTGGCCTTGCTAAGGGAATATCAATCAAGTTCATTTGGATAGGTAGAAAAATGTTTAATGATGGAAAAGAGAGGGTTCAATGGTGTTTGTGGCTTTCTCTAGAAACAAAATGCAAGTCATTTCACAAAAGCAATAGAGAATGTGACCAAATATTGATTGATACAAGATTCTTTTCCAATATTCTACCCATTCTCATGCTTTCATATAATAATCAATGTATATCCAACAACTTGAACATCTTATTCCCCAAAACCCTTGGGCATTCAAACAATGAACCTCAATCCATATAAGAATTTTAACCCAAGTCTCTTCTTTTCCTTTTTGGCTAATAGAGAACCTTTTTCACATATAAGCACATGCTCATTTTTCTTATTCATTCTTTTCTTTTCTATTTTTTTTGGTGCTTTCTCTTTCCTTTCTTATGATATTTTTCAACTTTAGAGAGGTAACATTATCTATTTTTTTTCTTTATTCACACGTGAGCAACTATTTCTTTTCTTTTCTTAAGTGTTCTCTAAAAGCTTTCATACCTACAAGACTCTTTTTTGGGTTTTCCACCTTTTTCCTTCATTCTAAACACTATTTCACCATCATAGATCACTATCCATCCCTAATCTCCCATTACAATCCTAAGCTATTGGAAAAGATGACTTGTCGATCACCTCATCTAAGGATTTTGCAAATGAAAACACACAAGAGACCTCACTCAATCAAAATTAATGCATGGTTTGAAAGAAACGGTTAGGGTGAGGGTGAGGATGGGGGAAGCATCTTAAAGATGAAGATGGCCATTCGAGTTAACAAGAGTGGTAAATAGGTATACGATAACTCGAATGTTTCTTTAAAAATCCACGAACAAACATTGTAACTCCCTAAACAAGAAATTTTAGATTCAAGTTAAGTTGATTAGAAAGAGAGTTGAAATGAAAAATCATGTAAGTTTACAATAGTCGAGATTTTTGAAAGAGGAAAGGGTCCAGTGATGGATTTTTCGGTTTTTCAAAGTTGGAATATGCATCAAGTAACTATGAACAAGGAGTTCGATCTCAATCCAAATTTGAATTTATACAAGGCAAATATCCCCAATGCATATGTAAATTCAAAAATGTATGCTTCTAGACTCAATCCTATTAGGAATATGAAAATGCAAAGCTACATGTTCTTTTTGTATGTTTTCAAAATTTGCAATTTTGGCTTTTTATGCAAATAAATATATGCATAATGCAAGACTCAAGAAAAATTGAAAACAAAAATGAACACATGATTAGTATACGAGTCTCTCCCCCATACATACTTCACACCATCTCGGTGTGAAACAAAATTCAAGAAAGAGACCATAAACATAAAACACAAAGCTAGAAAAAAGAAAATGATATACAAAGCAAGTGAGGTATACCTTTATTCAAAGGGATGGACTCGGGTGAGTCCATTGATAGGAGGGAGAGTGGCGGGCGACTTGTTGAATGGATTCCTTCTTTAGAGTTTGCTCCCCAATCGCTGAGCTCGATTTTAAGCACCTTTGTCATGAAATATTGGCTGAAGTCCTGTTCTTTTTCCTTTTAAGTCTGGTGGTAAGATTACTCTAGCCTTGGAAAATGGTTTGGGAGCACCATTGTCACGGGATGTAAGGTGAAAATGGATGATGATTGGTGACCATAATGCAATGTATTGCCTTTCTTAAGCTTTTTCTTTGTCACTCTTGGTGATTTTACCAACAAATCCACCATATTTGGCTCATCAAATAAGGTGTTGAGGCAATCACCATCCAAAATCGCTTCATCAAGCTTTATAGTCCTTTGGTTAGTCACATTCAAAACCTTGGTCTCTTCATATTGATCCTCAAAGTTTCTTGGCTCTTCCTTAGTGATATTTCCACAAAACAAAGTAGAAGAAAGCTTGATTGGATACAAGACCTTGGCATTGACATGGCGAAGAGTCACTTTCTTGTTTGGGCAGTCGATGCTTGCTCCTGCGGTGTTAAGGAATGTACTTGGATCTTCAAGCTTTACATTTAACTCACTATACGCTCCATCCACCTTCTAGTTTATTCAATCCATTCGTTTGTTCATCTCGAAGGTGCCTTTGGTTTGACCTTCAAGTAGCTTTTGAGGAAGGATAGTGTTTGGGTCTTCTTTAGGGGCTTGGCTTAGTTGTGGTGTTTTTGGTTTGGTATTTTTGGCATGGAAAAAAGGTTTGGGTGGTGTTGTTGTATTGAGGTTTAGGTTGATAGTGACCTTGGTTAGTGTTTTGGGTATTGCATCATCTTACCAATCTTCTCGTTCAACGCCTATATCTCTCTTCATGACTACTGCTTTCTCTCATCGACCTATCATAGTCTTCACCATAGTTTCCATCACCATAGCAAGATTCTATACCAATAACATCCCTTGATCCGCTTGTTGTCCCAAGAAGTTCCCATTGCTTACGGTATCAAGAAGCATCCTAATCTTGTAAAACACACCGCGAGAAAAATTCGAAAGCAATGACTCATTCAAGAACTTGTGGTGCAGACACTGTGATGTATACCCTTTGAATCGCTCCCAAGCTTTAATAAAGTTCTCGTTTCCTTTTTGTGTGAAACCGGAGATCTCATTTTGAAGACGAGCCGTTAGAAAAGTGGAGAAGAATTTCCTTAAGAAGACTCGCTTTCACTCATCCCATGATATAATAGAGTTATGAGGCAAGTTCTTTTCCCATTGGTGTTCCCAATCACCCAAAGAGAATGGGAATAGTCTTAGCTTGAAAGCATCCTCGGATCTCCCGTTTATCTACACGGTGCCACAAAAGCGATCAAATTGATTGAAATGGTCTAGAGGATCCTCCATTGGAAACTAATGAAACTTAGAGCCTTGAACCATGTTGATGAGGATAGCTTTGATCTCAAAAATATTGTTCTCAATCGGAGGAGGAAAAATACCGGCTCGGTTCCCATGTATGTTTGACTCATCAAAGGTACCAGTGACATGTGGGTTCCTTGGCGGATGAAGAAGAGCTTGTCCAACTCCATTACCTCTCTCAACACCTTCTTGATCAACATTAGCCGCAAAACTGGGTGGAGCGTGATTATCACCCATTCCTAAACGTTCCAAGTGGTCAAGATGCTCTCGCTATCTTGTAGCTATTCTTGCATTTTTCTCTCTAACTGTCGAATGTCGTCAACTCGATTAACCAAATGTTGTGAAACTTGGCTTCTTAAGTTCATGCACCTACAAGGAAAGAGAGATCAAGATTCAAAGAAAAAGGTTAGGTAAAAAATGAAAAAGAAATGCTTAGACTTGAATAACGACCAAATCCAAATGGTTATTGTTTTTTTCCCCGACAACGGTGCCAAATTGATAATCGAATCGTGCATATAACACTTTAGGATCGAACCAAAAGGAAACAAGCATTTACCACACTAGGAATACAAGTCATGAATGCAATCTAAGCAATAAAAAACATTTTTGATTTGTATTAATGAAATTTAAAGGTAAATGAATCGGGGAAAATACTAAAAACGGTTTTGGGAATTTAAATAAATGGAAACAAACTCTCATGAAGAAGGTAGTCTGACTTAGGGTGACTATTCGTTAGTTAATTAGTGGAGCTTAATACAACTTAAATAAGCTACGCCTTTGGTCTTAGATCACTAATCTCGACTAATCCACTTGTGTGGTACTAATCTCCTTTTTAATTATCTAATCATCAATAATTTTTGTTATCAATCAAGTAATCAAAGAGTATTAATTACAAGCCTAAATAACCACCAAAAATCTTAATCAAATATTTCCATAGGCTAAGCATGTAAAACACTTGTTATTTTGGTTTAAGCATTTCTTCGGACACCTTCCGGACACTAAAATGCTCAAGTTCTAGACAAGCATGATCAATGCTAATCTAGCATTAGAAACACCTAACAAGCAAGGATTTACGATGTTATAAACATAAAATCCACAAATCAACTCCTAATCACCCTAAATCTACCATTTCCAAAGAGATCTAAAGACTACTCTCTAATCATCATGATAACACAAACACAAAGCAACAAGGTTGGTGTAAGGTTAATCCTGATTCTGTAGAGAATAATTAAAGGATTTAAGAAGAAAAGAAAGATTTCTAACTTCAAAACTCAAAGATTCATACAAAGATCTTGTTAAAAACCTTAAAGTGGCTAAGAGAAATCTCTAAGCAAAGCATGAATCCTCTCCCAAATTAGGTTTAAAGTATTTACAAGGAGAGATAAAAACTAGTTTAACATATAAAAATATTTGGTCGAATCCAGTTTAGAAACAAAATTAAGATGGTCCGGTCCGGTCCAGTGGCGTTGTTTGGCTGCTAGAACCAGCTGCTGTAAGCTTGCAGTATCGTGATCCCACTCAAATAAGCTGCTGTAAGATCTGTGGTGTCATGACCCGCGTCAAGTGGCTGCTGTAAGCTTGCAGTATCGTGATCCCACTACAAACGCTCGTTGAACTTACATGTTATTTTTGTCAACACTTCAACAACAACACAAAACCACGAGGGTAACCCACTTTGACTCCTCTGATGTCTCCTTACCGCTGCACATGGCTGCTGGACGTCTCAGACTTCATCAAACTGCTGCTTCACACTGCGAGACCATCCGATCCTTCACCAAATCCACTCTTTTTATTCCTTTTGCCCCATTTGACCATTCTTTGTTGCACACTCAGTTCAAAACCAATAAAAGTATGAAAATACAACTATGCAACTGACGTCCTAGATATGCTATGTAAATGAAACAAAAAAATACAAAATGAAGTCAAAAAGATGATAAATACTCAACATATCAGTCCACTCTAGTCATGCGTTCTCCAGGTGTTTGGAGCTGAGTCTGGATGTTAGCAAGAAGCTAAGCTATGTTAGCATCACCTTGCTCTCCCATGTTGCTCGCTTTCATGTGTTACGCTAACATACAGATCAAGTGTAAAAGGAAATTGAAAAAAAATACTCAAACAAACAAAAAGGAAAACACAAGCAAATAATAGTAAATCTCCTTTTTATGTGACAACAAAACTAGCAAACTTCTAAGTCTTCTTTTTTTTCTGAATGAATTAAGAAATTAGAAACGATGCAGACTACAAAATGAAGGTAACAAACAGGGCAAGTGCAGCACAAACTGGATTTGTTTTGATGAATGAATGAAACAACAACATAACAAGCGAACTAAACTGAATGAAACAAATGAAAACATAAGCTTTTTCTTTTGATTTTCTTAAGAATGAATGCAAACAAAACAAAGTGAATAAGTAATATGATGTTTATGATGCTCAAAGATAACCTAAACAAGTGCAGGTTATGATAGATTTAAGCGAATGAGACAAGTGAAATAAGAATATTGATGTTTTTTATGGGCGAAAACTAGAGAATTAAAAAGGTGACGTTTAAGGCAAGTAGGCGATTAATGGTGATTAGGTTTAGCTAAAGGTTTAGCCTACTCCTATCACCGCAGGATGGCTACTCTGCCGCATGGGAGGCTTCCTAAAGGAGCAGTGCAGAGCAAAGCAAAGTCGAGCAAAGTAGTGGCTCAGTCAAGGATCGAGGAGGAGTCTTGGAAGAAGTTAGGTTCAGATTTTGTAGTGGTTTTAGAGGGTGATGTGGTTTCAGAGTTTGAAAGTGTTGCGGTTAGTTTGTCGGAGATGATGTCGGGGATGGTTTCAGATAGTATGACAATTGTGATTTTTGTCGTGTGGTGACGTACTTGGCGAGGGCTGTAATTGATTCTAAAGTTTTTTTTTCGGGGCCAAAGTCTTGGGTTCAAGCTGCAAGTAAGCAAACCTTATCACGTTTTCACTAGGCAGTGGTAAATTTGGAAGGTATGGAGGTGGTTGCGATCTCGAAGGCTGTGTTGGAAGAAGTGCCACCATTGTGGGAGGATTTTTTGATGTGTCGATTTTTGTCTCAGGCTCCCCATATAGCAAAAATGCACGTGATCGTCAATAAGATTTAGAATTTTGGAGATAAATCAATCAAAGTAGATGCTTTCAAAGTACACAAAACCACAATTAAGTTTAGGCTTCATATTTCAGATGCAAGGCGTCAGGTATCGTGACATGGAATGTGGAATATCGGTGATGTCCCTATGATAGTTTCAAAATGGTCTCCAATTGCAGAAGAAGCGCAACCTGCAATTAAATCGATGCCAATGTGGGTAACCATGAAAAATATCTGGTTCCTTTGTTTTCTTGGAAAGGTCTAAGTTTCCTTGCGAGTCCATTAGGTAATCATGTTTGTCTTCATCGTGATACGGAGCTAGTTACTAGTTTCAAGGAGGCATAGATATTGGTGGATGTTGATCTAACTAAGAAGCTACCTAATCATTACTTTTTCCAAGTTAAAGGGAAAGAAGTTTGTATCTCTTTTGAGTATCCTTGGTTGCCACCATGCTGTGGGGTATGCTAGAAATGGGGGCGCTCAGAGGATAGTTGTCTTATGAAATCTCAGAGGGGTTATAGTACTTCAATTCGGCAAGTTTTGGCTGTTACTTTGGAGGAGCTGGTTTAACTCTTGGATTCTGCTTTGAAGGCTGTGAGTAAGCTGTCTATTAACGAGCACATTTCTCTGGATACTGATACAACGAGCCATTTTTTAGTGTCACCGGTGGAAGGGCATACAGGTCTGGTATCCTTGAGTATGGCGGTATCAGAAGTGGAGGATGGAGAAATAAGTCTTCTTCCGCGGTTCCTAAAATCAACATAAGAGAACTGGTCAAAGGTTTCCCATTCAGGGGGGGGGGGATCAAAGAAGAATACAGTCAATCTCGTATATGATCAGGTTACCATAGTTTTCCCATCAAGGTTTGGTGTATTACGCGATCAATAGGAGGAGAATGAGACAGTTGGTGGTCAGAGTGATTTGAACCAGGGACCACCGGAGAAACAAACCTCTGGTTTGGTGGAAGAAAACTCTGTTTTGGAGGAAGGCACCTCTATTTTGGAGGACGTCACCTCTGTTCTAAGGGGCAGCGACTCGAGATTTTCTGATGTTTAAAGGGCTGTAGTGGAGTCCGTTCCTGCTGTCCAAGTCCAAAACCAGGTGGTTGGTAATTTATCAAAAAAGGTCAAGACGAGATTAAGACACGGGCTACTCTTCCTCGAGCATCAAAAGTGGCATCAAAATATTTTTCAAAAATTTTAGAAAAGTAGGGATACCAATTCCAGTGATATCGGTAAGAGGATTTCACAAAGAAAGAATTAGTATCCTGTTTTTCTTGGAATATTCGTGGTTTCAATAAAGAAAGGAAGCACTTAGTGGTCAAGAATACAATTCATTCTAATTCAATGGTCTTAGGAGGTCTGTTTGAAACTTGAGTAGTCGGAAGCAAGGCTCAACACATCGCACATTCTTGTTTTGGGGATTGGTCAATGGTTTCTAATTACGAGCACAATCCTTTAGGTCTTATTTCAGTGGTTTGGAGTAAGACGGTGGAGCTAACATTGGTTTCTAAGACAGAACGACATATTACTTGTCTAGTTAAGCTTGAGAATTCTCCGGACGAATTTCTATGTACATTTGTTTATGCATCAAATATTTTAGAGGAACGTCGAGAGCTCTGGACCGATATCAGATTTATCCAAGAATTGCTGCACTTTCGAGGGAAGCCGTGGATTTGTATGAGAGATTTTAATGAAATTTTGGATTTGGTAGAGCATTCACTCTCCTCTCTAATGCCAATTTCTTTACCTAGTATGCCGTTTTTCAGGAGTTTGTTCGTTATTGTTCCTTTGTGAACATGGCTTATCACTGTCCTTTATTTACATGGTGTAATAAGCGTGAAGAAGGGCTGGTTTGTAAGAAGTTCGACATGGTTATGGTTAATTTTTATTGAGTGCAGTGTCCCTATATTTCTTACTATAGGTTTGAAGCTAAGGGCTGCTCGAATCATCTTTACGGAATTATGCCCTTGCTGCAATTCCGCATAAACCACCAACCGTTCAAGATGGTTAATACCATAGTAAAAATAGAAGATTTCAAGGTTGTAATGGATGATTATTGGAAACAAACATTGCCTCTTTTTCATTCTCCTTCGGCTCTCCACAGGTTTTTTAAGAAGCTCAACGCTTTTAAGCTAGTTATTCGTGAACTTAGTTAAAAAATGATGCACCATCTAACTAGAAGAACAGAAGAAGCGTAAGCGGTATTATGTGAGAAGCAATAAAAAACACTAGCCAATCCGGATGCATTGTCTATGCATGAGGAATCTGTGGAGTTTGATGCTTGGGAGAGAGTGTCTATTTTAGAGGAAAATCATTTGAGACAAAAGGCAAAGCTGCATTGGATTGAAATGGGGGATAAGAATAATAGGTTTTTCTATAATGCTGTCAAAGAGAGAGAAGCCCGTAACTCGATAAATGTGGTTAAGTCTCTCGAAAGGGTTTTGCTTACTAGTCGAGAAGATGTTCAAGTAGAGGCAGTCATGTATTACTCTGATCTTTTCACTTCGCTGCCTCAAGGTTTCACTGGTATGTCAGCTTCCGAAATGGTTAGTATTTTCAATTATAGCTGTTTCGAGACAGAGCATGGGAGTGTTGTAGTAGAGGTTACCAAAAGCAGAAATCAAGAGGGTTTTATTTTCTATGCCTTCCAATAAGTCTCCAGGTCCAGATGGATACCTTGTGGAATTTTTTATGTCCACGAAGGGGAAGGATGGAGATGCTTCAGCTGGACTGAGGTCGCTCTCTAAAGTATCAAAAGAGATATTAGGCAGAAATAGATGTTGGAGACTCCTCAACTGGACTGAGGTCACTCTTTGAAGAATCAAAGAAATGATTTGATAGATGGATGGAATGAGAGACACCACACTGATCTGTGATAGGATCAATGATAAGTCTAAGCACTCAGATCTTCAAGGAATCGCACACAAGAAGATAGAGAGAGACTTCTTTCGCAGAAGAGAATAAGAGAGAGCAAATCTTGTTTTATTTCATCATCGTTGTTAGAAGATACAAGCCGAGAAGGGACTTATATAAACGTCCAGCGGCTAGGGACCTTCTAGGGTCAAAATTATTATATACTCCAAGGACTAAAATGCAAACTAGAACATACTCTACTTGGACTTAAAAGAAAAGAAAATAAAATAAAATTACTCATAAAAGTTCTAACGGTTATAATCCTACAAAATAAGAAAAGAACCGTTAATTTATTCAAAGAAAATAATTTAAACGCATACCTTTGATAAACTAGGTTCTCCTTGGATGATTTAGATAGCTTGGTCGTTCCTTGAAATGGTGAACAAGGTAGCATCATGAAATCCTTGAAGAACTGGCAAGCACAAAGTTGTTGGAGTCATGGGTTGCTCTTGAATGTCTCCTTCTTGCATTTCTTAAATAAGTTCAGATTCTTGGAGTCCTTCAAGCTCTATGAGTGTGATGATATTCTCCACTGACTTATTGAACTTCTCTCTCTAGCGCTTAGTGCCTGACCTTGTTCTTGGAGTTTGATCAATGCCTGCTATGTTAACAGCTTCTTCGTTGGATCTAGATGGCGCAGTCTTGATGTCCTCATCATCTCCTCCCTCTTGAAAATTTTCTGTCCTCAGAACTGGTATATCTTCATGGAAGGGAGAAATATCAGCAATATTAAAAGTAGGAGAGATAGATAACTCACTTAGAAGCTGAAGCTTATAAGCATTGTCGTTGATCTTTTCCAGCACACGAAAGGTACCATCTCCTCTCGGGGAGAGCTTAGATTTTCTCTTATTGGGAAATATCTCTTGTATCATATGCAACCACACCCAATCTCCAGGCTCAAATTTCATCTCCTTGTAGTGTTTATCAGCATTTTGCTTGTTATGCTTGTTCTTCTTCTCGAGATTCTCTTTGAATTTTTGATGAATCTTCTTAATTTTTTCTGCTCTGGTACTCCATGTAAACACACCACTTCTTTGAAAAAGAGAACAATAATTCGAGTAGCATCATTGGTCTTGTTGCAAGGAATGAAGTGAGTCATCTTTGAGAACCTATCTACCACTAAAAATATAGAGTCTTTGTGGTTGATCTTTGGTAAACCTAGCACAAAATCCATAGAGATATCTACCCAAAGTAGGTTAGGAATAGGTAAAGGCATGTATAAACCATAAGGGTGTGACCTGGATTTTGCTTTGAGACAAGTGATGCACGTAGCGCAGAACCTTTCCACATTTCTCTTCAAATACGGCCAATAGAAATGTTCCATAAGGACACTTAATGTCTTATCTCATCCAAAATGACCCATGAGACCTCCTCCATGAGCTTCTCCGATCAGCAGCTCCCTCATTGATCCTTGAGGAATACAAAGCCTTTTCTCTCAAAACAAGAATCCATTATGTTGATAGAATATACCAGAAGCGGCTTTGCTGGTCTCCTTGAATATCCCTTGAAAATCTGGATCATTCTCAGACAGCTCCTTGATGTGATCAAATCCAATTATTTTAGCCTCTGTTATGTTGATGAGAGTATGCCTTCTTGATAAAGCATCAACCACAATGTTTTCTTTACCCTTTTTATACTTGATCACGTAGGGAAAGGTCTCCACGAAGTCAAGACACTTAGCATGACGTTTCTTAAGCTTAGTTTGTCCCCTTAGATGCTTGAGCGTCTCATGATCTGTATGTATAACAAACTCTTTTGACAGTAAATAATGTTGCCAAGTTTCAAAAGATCTTACCAAAGCATAGAGTTCTTTATCATATGTAGGGTAATTGAGTGAAGCCCCACTTAGTTTCTCATTGAAGTAAGCTACTATTTTTTCCTCCTTGTATAAGAACAGCTCCAATACCTGTTCCAGAAGCATCACATTCGATTTCAAAAGTTTTATCCAAGGTAGGAAGTACCAATACTGGTGCATTAGTGAGCCGGTCTTTGAGCTTGTTGAATGCTTCTTCTTGTGCTGGTTCCCATTTTAATTCCACATTCTTTTTGATCACGGAGGTGAGGGGTGCAGCAATGGTGCTGGAATCTTTTACAAATCTCTTGCAGAAACTAGTCAGTCCATGGAAGCTCCTCACATGTTCTTGTATTGCTTGGATCTTCACTTCGTAGACCTTTAAGTCCTGTGAACTCACAACAAATCCTAAAAAGACAACTTAATCAGTGCAAAACGTGCATTTCATTAGGTTTGCTTAGAGATTTTCAGCCCTTACTGTTGCAAGAACCTGCTCAAGATGATTCAAGTAATCTGCAAGGTTAGAGCTATAAATCAAGATGTCATCGAAATATACGACTACAAACTTACAGATATATGCCCTTAAGACATGGTTCATGAGTTGCATGAATGTACTTGGCGAATTAGTAAGTCCAAATGGCATGACCAGCCACTCGTACAAACCTCTTTTAGTCTTAAATGTCGTTTTTCACTCATCTTCTTCTTTCATTTTCACTTGATGATATCAGCTTCTTAGATCAATTTTTGAGAAAATAGTTGCTCCGTTAAGCTCATCTAGCATATCATCTAGCCTTAGAATGGGATGTCTATACTTGACGGTAATGTTGTTGATGGCGCGGCAGTCAACCCATATTCTCCATGATCCATCCTTCTATGCACAAGAAGAACAGGAATAACACATGGGCTTAGGCTCTCCCGGATATATCTTCTACTCATCAAGTTTTGAACTTGTTTTCCAGCTCCTCGGCTTCTTCTGGACTTACTCGATAAGTAGCTCGGTTAAGCAATGGTTCTCTAGGAGCTAGATAGATTTGATGTTCTATTCCTCTGATGGGTGGCAATCCTGGTGGTATTTCTTCTGGAAATACATATGCAAATTTATCAAGAAGCTCTATAACAGCAAGTGGCAAGTTGTGCTCTTCTTGACCTATAAGCATACATTCTTTGAAGACCACCAGTAACACTTACTCTTTTGATTTAAAAGATTTTTAAACAGTGAAAGGTGTTACATAAAGAATAGTTTTACTCAGCTTATTTCTTTGGGACATGGTCTTGTGGATTTCATGCACTTCTTGTGGTGTTAGCGGTGCTATTCTATGCTTCTTATCATTGTGCATAAAGGTGTAATGATTGGTGCGGCCATTATGTAGTGCCTCTTTGTCAAATAGCCATGGATGACCTAGAAGTAGATAATCGGCTTGCATAGGAACCACAAAACACACGACTTGATCTGCATATTTACCTATACTCAATGGTATGGTGACTTTTTCTGCTATTTTGAGCTCAGTCTCATCATTTAGCCATTTGAGCTGATACGATCGAGGGTGCTTTGTCTTTTGAAGACCTACCTTATCAGCCAAATACTTACTGGACACATTAGTGCAAGATCCTCTGTCAATGATTAAACTACATACCTTTGAGTTAACAGTGCATCGGGAGTAAAATATGTTTTCTCTTTGGATTGTCTCAAGCTCAAATAGAACACTAAGAACCCTTCACGTCACCAAAAGCTCTCCAGTGTAAGGATAATCTACTACATCTTCTTCAGGTTCTTCTGGTACAAAGTCCTCATCTTGAGACTCATATTATCCATTGGACTTGAGAATCATAACATTTGAAACATGTTATATCATGATTTCTTTGAGTTTGAGTTTTACCTTGCTCTGGTTTAGCAAGTTTAGATGTCTCAGGCGCATGCCTCTTGAATTTGGAATCCACATCAATAGATTTTCCTTTGTCTAACGTTTTCTGTGGTGGTTGACTCGAAGTTGATTTTCTTCTGTTGGCTGAGGGTGTCTTCCGTTTGATGTGTTGCTCGGCCTGAATGGGTAGATGTAGCCGTTCATTGAGTTCATGGTAGGGTTGCCTCTCTACTCTCCGAGCAATCCTATCTTGAAGACCATCTAGAAATTGTGCCATCAAGTTTTCCTCATAGTCTTCCATATCCAACATGTTCCTAAGAAATTCAAATTCGTCAAAATATTCTTCAACAGATTTAGATCCTTGAGAAAGTTTCCTAAAATTCTTCTGCAGGTCTCAGTAATAATACGGAGGGGCATATCTTTTCCTCATATTAAACCTCACTTCTTCCGATGTGGTGATTTGTCTATGACGATGTCTTCTTCTCTCGGGTACTTCTTTATCCCATCAAGCTAAATCACTTTCGGTGAGTTGAGCCGCAGCCAAGGTCACATTCCTCTGCTCTAAATAGTGATAATACTCAAAGAAATACTCCATACGTCTTTCCCAGTCAATGTAAGCATTTTAATTAACTTTTTCCGCAAACGTTGGTGCTGAGAGCTTTACATCTCGGTTGTCAAATGTTGTATCTTCCACTCTAGCTCTGTCAAGGTTTTGTTCTCTTTGAGGCCTTGGGTCAGGATCTGGTGGATCTTCTTCCATCTCAGAATCGTGATCTACTGTTTGGTTGACTTTTTGTTGATTCACATGTCTATTAGGAGCCAAGCGCACTGGTGGAGGCTGTTCAAGCCGAGTTAGGCGATCTCCTATGGTCTGAAGTTGCGTTTGGAGTTGATTCTGTAGGGTTGTAATTAGCTCTGCTACATTTAAACCTCCTGGTTCTCCCATGTCCACGAAATTTCCTATCTCACACTCAAACAAGTACATCAAATGCAAATGAAATCACAATAATACATCTAAACAAAGAAATTGAAGGATCCGGGATGCAACAAGGGTGGAAACCGTAAGAGAATGATCAATAAACACTAGATCTAGACAAAAATTATGTAAACATGGATAGACAAAAAAAAACACTCTTGGTATGCCTAAGTCCCTGATGAACCTTTTCACGACTGTTCGATGAAAACAATCCCAACAAATTATCAAAGCACATCCAAACATTCTGGAACCAATTTTAATAAATACTAGACTCGTTCTAGGTTCAGATGCAATTAGTTTCACAATTTTATCACACACGACTATTATAAGAAAATTCAAAAAAAATTCGCTGATAGGAACACTTAACTTCTCAACGTTTGTTCTGATACCAGATGATGTAGGCACAAGGGGTTGTGTCCACGAAAGGGATGGATGGAGATGCTTCAGCTGGACTCAGGTCGCTCTCTGAAGTATCAAAAGAGGTATTAGGCAGAAATAGATGTTGGAGACTCTTCAAGTGGACTGAGGTCACTCTTTGAAGAATCAAAGAAATGATTTGATAGATGGATGGAATGAGAGACGCCTCACTGATCTGTTATAGGATCAATGATAATTCTAAGTACTCAGATCTTCAAGGAATCACACACAAGAAGATAGAGAGACACTTCTTTCGCATAAGAGAATAAGAGAGAGCAAATCTCGTTTTATTTCGTCATCCTTGTTAAAAGATACAAGCCGAGAAGGGACTTATATAAACGTCCAGCGGCTGGGGACTAAAATGCAAACTAGAACAGACTCTACTTGGACTTAAAAGAAAAGAAAAAAAAATTACTCATAAAAGTTCTAACGGTCATAATCCTGCAAAACAAGAAAAGAACTGATATGTGTATTAAATCATCATCTACTACGACGGAGGTACTAGCGCAACATCAACCAAGGCACATAAGAGCTCAAATTCTTTCTAGATTGACGCTGAGATAAAGAATCTTCAGGATTCAGCTTACTTAGATCCAAATATTTCTTTATGGCGTTGTAAGGCTGACAACTTTAAACCAAAGTTCTCATCTCAAGATACTTGAAAACAAGTTCGAGAAGTCTATCCAAGGGGGTCTGGTTTTCTTTTGGTACACCAAAATACTCATTTGTAGTGTGGCTAGCTGCTCAGAATCGGCTAGCAACATGTGCTAGACTTCGCCAATGGAATTCTAGTGTGGCTTCATGGTGTATGTTCTGCTCAGCCTCAGAGGAATCTCGAGATCATTTTTTCTTCTCCTGCCTTGTCACTTCTCAAGTCTTTTATTGTCTGTCTTATGGTTTCCTTCTCCAAAAGTTTACCACAAGGTTCTCTGATATAATCTCCTCTCTTTTCATTTCAGGGTCCAAGGGTACTCAATCTTTCCTTTCTAAGTATGTTTTTAAAGTCACAATTTATCTCTTATGGTGGGAGAGAAACAAGAGGCGAAATGGCAAAGTTTCCACTCATGTGGACAGCTTGGTCCATGACATGAATCAGATAGTTTGAAATAGGCTCACAACTCTACAGTGGCAGGGTCTTCTCACGGATGGATTGTAAGTTTGGTTCTCAACTAGGTGATGATGGTTTTGTTTTTTTCTCTTTTGCTGGGGTTCTTCCTCCTTTCATATTTTGGTTTTCTTTATTTTTCTTGTATTTTTTCTGTTTTATTTTTCAGTTCACTCGAAAGGAGGATGTACTTTTTTCCCAAAACTTGGTTTTGTCCCAATTAGGTTTTTCAGTTTTGGATTTTAATGAGTCATCCCTCATTCGACATCAGATCTTCGAGTTAATCCGTTCTTCTAAAACTCCAAAACAGTAACACTACTTGTAAAAAGGTTTTATTGAATATAATTTTATATTTATTCAAAAATAGAAATAACAATACTGAAACTAAAACAATCGACAAGCAAAGAACTAAAACAATCAATGTCTAATGCTAACAATTTTTTTTTTCTAATATGATGGAATGAGCAGATGAATGCAATATCATAGAACCAATGCAACAAGAAAAGAAAAAGCAATTTGCAAGACAAGACAGAAACAAGTTGATGAATGAAGCAATGACAACACAAAGCAACAACAATAACAATTCAGATTCTAAACAAAAATACTAAACAAGCAAAGACAAAACAAATCACTCAATAGAACATAATCAACTTGCAACAGCAAACAAGAAAAGAAATAGGTGAAAGCAATTCAACAAACCCTAATTTCTTTTTGATATGCAGACACAAACTAAAAGATGCAGACAAGAAATCAAGGTACAACAAGGTAAACAACACGAAACTGACACAAGAAAGACAAGGACAACTGGCAAAATCAAACTAGCAGCAATTGATTTTAATTTCTAGGGTTTTTTTTTTGTTCCGGAAATTGAAAAACAAAAATAACAGCAAACTGATTCGATTTCTTATGGCTTTTCTCTAGATAATTCTATGACAGAAACATAAACAAAACACAATAATAGAATAAAAACAAACGATAAAGAAAAAACAAAACATAAACATAAACAAACTCATACACTTTTGTTTTTGATTTATTTTTCTGAATACAAGGAACACTAAACAACAATAGAACAAAAAGGGATAAATTCACCTGATTTTCAAGCCTAAGCTCTGATACCAGATGATGTAGAATAAATTAGAATCGATCTTTGAGGATTTAGGTGGAAGAATGATGAACTGACGGTTTCTAGGGGGGGGGTTGATAGACACCACACAAAGGATGAAATGATCTGTGATAAGTCTTGAACACTCAGACATCAAGGAATCGTAAACAAGAAGGCTGGAGCGGCTGCTTTCTTTCAGAGAAAAAATTAGGTCTTTACTGATATCAAAAACGTGACAACAAAGCTGAGAAGGGACTTTATTAAATAGTCCACCAGCTGGGGCTTCTAGGCCAAAAAAAAAGAAAAAAATATAAGAACTTATTCTATAATAAAAACAGAAAGGTACTAAACCGAAAGATGGAAAAAAGAACATGCAAAACAGAAAAGGAAAGTTGCGAATAGTTCAAATTCAAATACTTACTGATATGATCCTAGAAAGCACAAAGAGCATGGACCAAGAAAGAGAGCTTGAACCCGAGGAGCAGCTTGAACCCGAGGACAAGGAGTAGCTTAAAGACAAGGAAAACGAGCAGGTTGAAGTCGAGGAAGCTCTTGTCATGCCAACCGGTCCGATAACCCACTCAAAGAAAAAAACTATTCAACCAAGCCATCAGAGGAATCCTTAAGAATTCATGGAGCAAAGAATTTTCGAATGAAGAAGCTTGTCAAAAACACCATGGTCTTGATCTAAGCTAAATAATTCAACAAATGGGAAGTGTATCATTTATACTCTTTTTCCCTTGTAAAGTTTGATCCCATTGGGTTTTCTTGACAAGATTTTTAATGAGGCAAGTGATCCACTTACCCTATTGCCCATTTTTTGAATAAATCCCATGTCCTATTTATCTCTTCTTCACGTGGCCTAAAGAAGGAATGGAGCCCAAATTCGAATTTAAACTTATCTTAACTATCTTTGTTTTAATTAGTATGTTATTTTCAAGGCTGTTTCGAGAATAGGCTTTTTAGTCTCGAAACTAGTCATTTCTCTATATATATTTCGTGTAACCACATGAGAATAACCAATCAATATTTTTATCAAAATCTCTTTCTAAGTTGATTCATGTGTTGGTGTGTACAACCATCACAACTGATCTCTTTGGTGTGAAGCTAAATGATAAAATCCGACTTATCAAAGGGCTATTTTGCATCCCTTTGTGGAGTCAATCAATCCATCACCTTGCTTTGTGTCTTCACAAAATCATCGCCAAGGATTATCCCCCTTTTTCTCAACCTCTAAGTGTCGTTTCGTGTGAAGATCTGTTCAAGTCACCACCGAGAGTTCATCATCTCTTCAAGGTGTGGTAGAGACTGCATCTAGTGGTAGAAGAGCCACTTAGAAGTTGAGTGATTCAATCGATTCATTACTGTTTTTATCATTTCTCGATTTGCATTGTTCTTCATTTTGTCAAATTGAATCCAATTTTTTTTTTTGATTTTATCTGTGCTAAAACGTGTTTGTTTAATTTTTAAAATTATCTTGAGATGATTTAAGATGATTTCTATTGCTAATCTGAAAGATTAAAATTCTAAAAAAAATCTAGAAATCATTTTAGGGTTTATCGCGTGGTGTTTACGGCATTCAAGAGTCATTTTTGTTTTAGGGTTTATGTTGCTTGTTTGATCGAATTTGTTTGCATTTTAAGAAGACAAGAGGCTGGTGATATTGTGTGTTGTGTTTTCAGGTCATTAAGGAGCTTTTAAATTCGTCAACAACCATTCATAAAGTCCGACTAAAGGGAGAAATATGAATATTCCTTTTCTCGTTCAATTTTTGTCCTATGATTAAAATTTTCACCCAGATCATGACGATTAGAGTGTGAAATTGTGAATTGAGTGTTAAAATCATGTTTTTCTGATATGTTTCAGTCCAGTTTTAGTCGATTGAATTTTAGGGTGAAGAAGAAATATTTTATGTCGATTTATCTCTTATATTTCAGGCTCTTCAAATTCATATAAGGGTTGTGTCAATTAATCTGTGTTTAGGAGTGTTGATTTGATTTTTAAATTCGTGGATAATATTCTTTGGTAATCTATAGCTTAAATTGACAATCATATTTTGAAAATGCATTAGATTTGGTTTCTAGGGTTTTTGCAAGATCTGTAGGTTATCGAGTGGTCATTTTGTGTTAATTGCTTATCCATTTAATTTTTGATCAAATGTTTCTAGTTTCAAAGAACTAGTTATTGTTTATTTCGTGTGTTTGATTCTCAGGTCATCAAGTGGTCATCAAGTGTTCACAATGACGAGCCAAGGAAAAAGAACAAGCCGCAACAACACACTCCTCACTGAAGCGATCACCGCTAAAATGGAGCAGATTTTTGACAACAAGCTAGATACACTTCGTCAAGAGCATAATAGAGCACGACATAGGAAAGAGCAAAGAAGAGATCCATTAAGAGACCGAGAAGAGATCCGCATACAGACATGAGCGACCACAAGTACCTAGAGAATTACCAAGAACACCAAAAGAGTTGTCGAGACCTAGAGATGAAGCCAAGCTATTCTAGTAGATGCTACACCAAGCTATTCTAGTAGAGCAACAACTCAAGAGGAAAGGATCATCACGTCCTAGCTATGGATCTGGAAGTACAACCCTTAGACCTAGCTATCCACGGGAGGAGAAACAAAAATGCTCTAGAGTCGTCAAGCCGACCACTACCCCAAGGACGGTGACTAAACCATATCCAACACCCAATGGCTGTTCTTCAAATATCACCATCTTCAAGGCTGAAATGTTACCAAACATCTTACGTGGTCATCATGTAAGTTTATCTTGCTAGTTCATTCGGTATTGGAATAATTTTACATTCACTTGTAGTATCAAACACCTTGTTTTGAATGTTGAGATTTTGAGTATAATGCACTTGATTTTTCATTTAAGTGCCAAGGAGTATACATGGACCTTAGAGTTGTACAATGGCCTAGTTGGAACCACATCAACATGGAGCTCAACAAAGGATTAAAAAGAGAAAGTAACAAGGTGCAATGACATGCCATGAAGCTCTGAACTCGTGAAGTGCTTCCCAGCCAATAAAGAAAGTGCGGATGTCACCAACACCATCTTGAAAAAGAAAGAACCACCAGACCAAATTCGAGAATCACGTAAAGAAGCAACAACAAGTAAATTAGGAGACCTAACTTAAGCTGAAGAAGTTCTTGTCCACAATCAATTATCTAGATCTGAATGCATCATGATGATCAAGGAGAAGCCACCTGATGCTCGACCACCAATTAACACTCGAGGTAACTATCTAGACTCCCAAAAACGAATGAAAGCTAACTTGCTCTCTCTTGGTACATATTGTACAATTTTGGGGTCAAATACTTTTCAAGGGACATGGTATGATGCGGCAATCCAAACCACACCATACCACGAGAAAACCAAACCAACTCACAAACCGGTTAACATGGAGCAATATGGAGAATACATGCCAAAATATAGTTCTGATCAAGCACAAGGTGGAGGATTGATTAATCATCAGAAAATCAACCCTAAGAAGACTAGTTATTAAGAAATATTAACCCATCATCAAAGTCAATCAAGGGATCACCATGAACCACATTCCGAAGATGTTGATTTGCAACCAAAGCTACCCATTAAATAAATTATCCTTTGCCCACATCAAGGTGCATCTCAAAGCCACAGTTGGAGGCCAGGAGACTGTCTAGAATGTTTAAGACTCTCCCACACGAGACTTGGATCACTTTACTTCACATGTTTCCCGTGGAGCCTAAAATGGACATTTTCTTATTTGGTTCATTCCAAAATTATCAATGGTGACCAGGAAATTCTTGTAAGTTAATCTATAAAGAGGAAGAGTTGGTCACCAACAATGACCTGATCCAAGAAGAGCCCCCAGATCCAACAAATACCGAACACACCAAGAACTTAATTCAGGTAAGTAACTCTTTAACTCAATTTGTTTCTCATGATTCAAGGGCTGAGAGTATGAGTTTATTATGTCAAGAAACAAACATTGAGAATAAGTTAGGTTTATTCAAAGAATATTTGGAACCAAACTCTTGTTTTAGGATGCTAGTAAAAGAGGAATATGATAAGGATAATGCTTTAATCCAAGCTAAGACATGGTTATCTTTATATAGTGACTCCATGACTGTAATAATACACTAGATCTTTGCCAAAGGTGTTGACAACATTTCATGTACAAAAGAGGAGCCAACAGACTTAGAAGCTATCATATTTTTGTATGATACATGTATATTCCCCGACTAGACTTTGGCTAGATGGTCTAAATTGCTTTTCCAATTGATTGGTGTCTATCTAAGACAATTGCAAACTTTTTATCATCTCGTATCACATAGCTTAGTTGTTTGAAATTCATTCCCGTGATTCATCATTTTCAGTATCAACCATGACAAAACCTATAGGAAATATCTAAAAATTACCATCTCGAGCTGTTGCAGTAAGAAGTGTACCTTTGTATTTTTGGGGAAGGTAGAGTAAAAATTAGTATTATAAAAAGTCGTCAAAACAAAACGAGATCAACCACCACCACTTTCCTCATGAATGGAAATCCATTAATATTTGCACCAAATGCTAAAAAAGAATACTTGAACCTTTGACTCTCATTAATTCAAGTCGCGTAAGTGTCCCGAGATTTGCTCTGTGTATCATGTATAAATAAGCACACAGCTAGTTATACCCACTTTCTGTAATACCTCTAACCAACACTCGGGCATGACGTAGTGTTTGGTAAGCCTTCTAATAATCCATTTAAGAAAAAATGTAAAATAGTTGATATAAATGAAAATTTCAATGTGCAATCAAAATTAAATAGCAGGCATAATCACTACCTTTATCTTAAATCACTTAGTCATTGCCTTGACATCATGCATAGGCATAGTCATTGCCTCGACATCATGCATAGGCATAATAGTTGGTCTGATTCCACCAACAAAATCCTTGTATTACATTCCAAGTATTTTATGATTTGCTTGTCGTGCTGATTAGCTAGATTAGCTTTGATGCTAGATTAGCTTTGATCATGCTTGTCTAGAACTTAGGCATTTTATCATCCGAAAGGTGTTCGATGAAATGCTTGAATTAAAATAACAAGTGCTTTACATGCCTAGCCTATGAAATAGTTGATTAAGATGTTTGGTGGTTAGTTAAGCTTGTAATTAATGCTCCTTGATTACTTGATCTCAAACGGAAGTTATTGATGATTATGTAATTAATGATGATTAGTACCACAAAAATGGATTAGTCAAGATTAGTGACCTAAGACCAAAGAATTAGCTTATTTAAGTCTATTAAGCTCCACTAGTCAACGAATAGTCACCCTAAGTCAACTACCTTCTTCCATTTATTTGAATTCCCAAAACCATTTTAGTATTTTTCCTGATTAGTTTACTTTTAAATTTTATTTGTTACAAATCAAAAATGTTTTTGTGCTTAGATTGAATTCATGACTTGTATTCCTAGTTTGGAAAATGCTTGTTTCCTTGTGGTTTGACCCTAAAGTTCTATATGCACGATAGGCTTTATTGGTAAACCTCAATTATCATGGAGCAGCCTCCACCTGCGTGTAGGGCTATGCGAGGTGTGAATGCACCCAGAGCTAACAAAGAGGGAGATGAAGACATGCCTTACTTGGATGATGATTTACCACCAGACCGAAGACTTGATCAAAGACAGAAAGGAAACCACAACCGTGATAGAGGCAAAAGCGAAGAAAATGCGAGATATAAAGGCAAATATGTCAAACTCAAAGCACCAATTTTTACTAGAAAATTCAATCCAGATGCCTACCTTGATTGGGAGAGGAGTATGGAGTACCATTTTGAGTATTACAACTACTCAGACAAGAAGAAAGTATCCATCACTGCTGCTCAACTCACTGAAAATGCTCTAGCTTGGTGGGCAGAGAAGTATCCGAGAGAAGAAGTTACATACATAGAAAAGTCAGTAAGTGGGAAGACATGATGTTACATCTAAGAACATGTATGTTCTAGCATAATACCAGATATACTTGCAAAAGGAAGTTCCGCAAGCTCACTAAAAGTAGCAAATCAATTGAAGAATATTTTGAAGAATTTGAGACACTCAATAACAGGTTGGAAGTAGAAGATTCCAAGGAAACCTTAATGGCTCAGTTTTTGAATGGGCTCCATGATAAAGTTACTAGAAAGGTTGAGAGACAAACCTTCCATGAGTTAGAGCACCTCGCTATACAGGTCGAGCAACACACAAAGAGGAAGACTACCTCCACTAACCGCAACAAGACTACTAAAGAATTATTGAAAAAGGGAAGTCTATTGAAGTAGACCCCAAATTCAAGAAAATTCCACCTCAAACTTAAAAGGGGACCAGACCAGAGCAAGGTAAGTTTCCAACTCAAAGAGCTCATGACATTACACGTTTTAAATGTTAGGGCCAATGAGATTATGCAAGAGAGTGCCCAAACCATATAGTTATGATTCTCAAGTCGAATGGCAAGTATGAGTCTCAAGACGAGGCAAATGAAGAGCAAATTGATTTGGAAGAAGACATTGTGTATTATCCAGACACGGGAGAGCTACTAGTCATAAGGAGGGTTCTTAGGTCACTTTATAACCTATAAACCATTCAAAGAGAGAATATCTTCCACTCTCGGTGCACAATCAACTCTAATCTATGTAGTTTGATTATTAATGGTGGTTCATGCACTAACATGGCCAGCAAGTATTTGGTTGATAAGCTAGGTCTTCAAAAGACAAAACATCCTTGGCCCTACAAGCTTAAATTGATTAATGATGAGACTGAGATCAAGATTTCCAATCAAGTGCCCATCCTTTCAACATAGGTAAGTACATGGATCAGTTTGTGTGCGATGTAGTTCCTATGCAAACTAGACATCTTCTACTAGGGAAACCATGGAAATTTGACCAGGAGGTTCTACACAATGGCTGAACCAACTATTACACCTTCACACACAATAACAAAAAGGATCACATGTCGCCTTTTACTCCATAAGAAGTGTATGAAATGAAGAAAGCTATGGCTAACAGTTCTCAGGTTCGTAAGACTAACCTTTTTATTACAACTACTACTATTTCTAAATCACTTGGGACAAATGAAATAGTACTACTAATGATCTTCAAGGAATGTTTAGTTTCAGGGCAAGAGCAACAAGACAAACAAACAACTGTTCTAGAGCTCTTGGAGAAGTTCACAGATGTGTTTCCTAAAGAAATATCACAAGGTCTTCCCCCAGTTAGAGGAATTGAACATCAAATCGATCTAGTACCTGGTGCACCATTACCAAATCGAGCAGCCTATAGAGTAAATCCATAGGAAGCCAGAGAAATAGAGAAACTAGTGCAAGATTTGATGTCAAAGAGATAGATTATAGAGATCTTAAGCCCATGCGCCGTACATGTGCTCAACTGCCAAACCATTAACAACATCACTATCAAATACCAACATCCTATTTCTGACTTGATGAATTGTTAGACGATCTTAATGGAGCTACTATCTTCTCAAAAATTGATCTGAGAAGTGGATACCACTATGTAAGAATGAAGGAAGAAGACGAATGGAAGACGACATTCAAGACCAAGAGAGGTCTATACGAGTGGCTAGTGATGCCATTTGGTCTCACCAAGGCTTCTACCATCTGTATGAGGCTTATGAATCACATTCTAATGGCTTACATCTGTAAGTTTGTAGTAGTATACTTTGATAATATTCTTATGTTTAGTACTTGTCTTACTCATAATTTAGTACATTATTAGAGCAAGTACCTGAAACGCTTCAGCTATAACACTTATACACAAATCATAAGAAATGAAAATTCTGCACTGATCAAGTTGTGTTTTTAGGATTTTTTTTTGAGTTCACAGAGACTAAAGGTCAATGAGGCGAAGATCAAAGAAATACGAGACTGGCAAATCCCAACCACCATAGAAAATGTTAGTAGTTTCCATGGTCTGGCCAGCTTCTATAGAAGATTTGTGCAGGATTGCAGTACCATAGCTGCCCCACTAATCTAAATGATCAAGAAGGATGTTGCATTCAAATAGGGACAAGCGCAGGAGGATGAATTTAACAAGCTCAAAGAAAGCTTAACCAATGCGTCAGTTTTGGTACTCCCAAACTTTAATCAAATGTTTGAGATTAAATGTGATGCTTCTGGTACATGTATATGAGCTGTGTTAACTCAGAAGGAAAACCAGTAGCCTATTTCAGTGAGAAATTCAATGGAGCCTCCCTAAACTACCCTACATATGACAAGTAACTCTATGCATTGGTAAGGTCTTTAGAATTTGGCAACATTATTTATTGTCAAAAGAGTTTGTTATTCATATAAATCATGAGACGCTCAAGCACCTGAGAAGTCAGACCACACTTTTAGCAGAGAACCAACAAATGGCTTGAATTCGTAGAGACTTTCTTATATGCAACCAAGTACAAGAATGGTAAGGAGAATATTGTATCTAATGCCTTGTGAAGGAGATATACACTAATCAATACCATGGAGTCAAAGATAATGGGGATTAAGAGTATCAGAGGATTATACAAAGCTGACCCATTTTTTCAAGAAGTTTTCAAGGAAACAAGCAAAGCCGCTTATGATGCATTTTATCAACAAGATGCGTTTTTATTCAAGGATAAGAGGCTTTTCGTTCCCCAAGGGTCCATGAGATAGTTACTAATAAGAGAATCACATGGAACAGGGCTCATGGGACACTTTGGCCGAGACAAGACTCTAAGTGTGCTCATGGATCATTTCTATTGACCACACTTGAAGATAGATGTGGAGAGGTTCTGTGTAAAGTGCATAGCTTGTTTAAAAGAAAATTACAGGTCACATCCTTATGGTTTATACATGCCATTTCTTATTCCTAACATACCATGGGTAGACATCTATATAGATTTTGTTTTAGGTCTGCCTATTGTCAACCACAAGGATTCAATCTTTGTAGTTGTCAATAGGTTCTTTAATATGCCTTATTTCATCCCGTTCAAAAAGACTAATGACACCACTCAAACCTCTGACTTCTTTTTCAAGGAAGTAGTACGTTTTCATGGACTTCCCGAAACCATCGTTTCGGATTGTGACACCAAGCTCTTTAGCCATTTATGGAAGAAGTTATGGAAAATTTTGGGAACTAAACTTCTCTTCTCAACTACTTGTCACCCACAGACTGTGGCCAGACAGAGGTAGTAAACTATACACTCTCAACTCTACCAAAGTTGGTGAGAATTTAAGTAACGGGTTGTCTTGCTTGCCTTGCATTGAGTTTGCATTCAGTAACTAAGCAATCCCCGTTTGAAGTTTTTTGTGGATTCAATACCTTGAATCCATTAGATCTCTCACCATTGCTCCAAGCTATTTATTCTAGTAAAGCAGGTGAAACTAAGGCAAAATTTGTGAGGAAACTGTACCAACGGGTCAAAGACAACAAAGAGAAGAAAACAGACAATAACAAGCAGCAAGCTAAGAAGGCCTAAAGGAGATCACATTTGAACAAGAGAATGGGTCTGTTACACATGAGGCCTGAAATATTTCCCCACCAAAGGAAGTCAAAGCTTTCACCACGAGGAGACAGACCATTTCGGGTGTTAGAACGAGTCAACGACAATGCTTACAAGCTTGAGCTACCATGTGAGTTAAACATTTCTCAAACCTTCAAAGTTGCTGATTTAGCTCCTTTAATGCAGATGAAACAATTTAGAGGTCATAACCTTCTCAAGAGAGAGGGAATGATGAGGACATTGAAGCAAGCTTGATTGGAGATGAAGAAGAAGTTAACATATCAATCATGAGGCAAAATCCAAGAATGAGGTCAGTTACAAAGATCTTAAGAGAGGAGTTTAACAATTCATTGGAAAGCTTAATCATCCTTATTCAGCATGAAGAACTGAAAGCAAAACTGCTCACCAAAGAAATCACTCAAGAGACTCCACTAGGTCCACAAGAAGAATCAAGTCTCTCCAAGCTTCAAGACTTAGAGGAAGAGCACACCAATGATTATGCTGAGCCTAAGACACGTTAAGAACCAAAACTCAACAAAAAAGGATCACAATAACACTTGCTTGGAACTCAAGAATCAAGATGTATCTTTCTTACCAGTTTTACAAGGATGCACTAAAGCTGTTTTGTTTTTCATCTCAGCTAAGGAGAGTTCATGGTTTCTTAACACTTAGAAGAGCTTCTAAGGATCGATGCCAACATGTAAGTATTTGTATTATTCACAACTTTCCTTTTTTGTTTTGCATGTTTTTTTTCCATTTTTCGGTTTAGTACCTTTCTGTTTTTATTTTAGAATAGGTCCGTGTATTTTTTTCTTTGTTATTTTTGTCCTAGAAGCCCCAACTGCTGGACTATTTAATAAATTCCCTTCTCAGGTTTGTAGTCACATATTTGATATCAATAAAGACCTAATTTTCTTCTATGAAAGAATGCAGCTGCTCCAGCCTTCTTGTGTGTTATTCCTTAAAGCCTGAGTGTTCAAGATTTATCACATATCATTCCATCCTCTGTGTTGCGTCTATCAATCCCTCAGCAACCTTCAGTTCATCGTTCATCCACTTGAATCCTCAAAGAGTGTTGTACGGCTAGTTGGAAATTCACCATCGCTTCATCCCCTTGTAAGATCAATTTTTATTGATCCTACATCATTAAATATGCTTTGGAAGTTTCTATGGAGAAGAAAAGGTTAAGGAAGCAACACATTTTTGGAAATTGTAACTTAGCTGGTCATAAACGTAAAACACGTACTACGTAATCCAAAATGATTTGCTTGTGTACGGATTTTTAGTTTGGATGATTATTTCGATGAATTGGTATGGTAATGACTATTTATTTGATTGGTATTATTTGCTATTATTCTTAGGACTATAGTTAAAATAAGTGTGTAGTGTGTAATATAGTATAACTATGTGTGTCGTGTAATTGAGAAAAATTAGGCATAGTACGGAACAAAACTCTGCAGTAAAAAGAAACATATCTGCGGTATTGAGAAAAAATCTACGAGAACAAGAAATAAATTTGCGGTAATGAGGTAAAATCTACGATAACTAACTATGAAATTGAATATTTAACCTGCATGAAATAAACCCATATACTTACTAAATAAACCCATATACTTACAAAATTTAGTCATAACTAAACATCTAATCACCAAAATAATCTACTACAGTATGTGATTAACAAGTCTGAAATAAAAGATTCAAACAAATATAACTAACCAACAAAATAAACAAGCTAACAAACCAATTACTTATACTTCAGCACCGTCAATCACATATTTATCACAAGCTGAAGAATTAAATCCTCACAGCGACAATCTCATCGAACAGGCCTTGTACTACCTCCTCGTGAACTTAAACAAAAAAAATATGCAGCAAGCTTCACCCGAACAGCCTGAATGATCTTGTCGCTTAAGGCATCAAATGTCAATCCCAATGCTAGACACAATGTATTTTAAAAAATACTAACCACAATCTCCATGAATTTCATTGATTGGTACACTGATCAACACTCTTCTCACGTCCATTATTGCACATGTCTTCTTGCACTCTGTAGCAAGGATATATTCACTAAGTATTGCTGAGATCATTTTCCGGATATGGCGACAATCATTACAAAACTTTTCCTCGTCCTCTGGTGGGAAGCTAACCATCCATAATCATCTTTTATCCATCCAGTCCTAGGAGTAATAAGCGACAAGTAAAATCGGCGATGACAATCCTTGGTTTTAAGAGGTCTTCTCTATAGAACAAATGACCAAGAATTAATATTGCAAATTGTAAAGGATGCTAATAGTAAAAGTGGAAAGGATATTTATTACTTATTCATCAGTCTTCAAGAATTCTAGTAGCTTCTTATCTAGAAATTCGTCCACAACTTCAAGTGCATCATAATGAGCAGGAAATACATTAATACCTTTCATGATTCTCTTTACTATAGAGTTACCGGCATATAGGTTATTTTGAGAACCCGCCAACTTGAGATCACGTTTTGGCTTTGGAGTCACATCATCCAAGTTTGTTGTAAGTTTTAGTAAGCAGTCTATTACCATGTCCATCTCCTTATTAGCCTTCTTATCTTTTGGGTTTGACCATATTGATTTTTAAGAATTAGATGCCTCAACTTTCTTCTCCTTCTCTCCATATGTCTTCTCTACCTTCACTACAACCTTTTTGGTGGCATCTTTTTCCACTACATGCTGGTTCTCTTTATCACTTTTTTCTCTTTCTTTCTTTCTTTCTTTCTTTCTTTCTTTCTTCTTTCTTTTCCTTTATTCACCACTCTTGCATTTGGGATAAACATAACATTAGTATATTAGTAAACAATTATTAAGAGTCATCTCATAGACATAACCATTATCAATTTTAATGTTGTCCTTGATCAATATAGCAATTACCAAAAAACACTACAAACACGCTGAGCAACACATAAACAACACCACACAAACATACTTTATTCTCTAAAATAAATGTAAAAAAGTGTATAAATATGCATACAGGATCATTGTTAACATCAAATGAAAAATTTAATATAAGATAATTGTCAGCATAAAATGAAAATATTGTAGATGATATCTATTTTACAGGTGTTGCACTTGTCACTTCATCATCTGCTTTTTTGTTTGAGTGTAAGTACTCTCCATTTTAGCATTATCAACTTTTGTTTCAAAAACTTCGAAATACTTTTCATCTTTGAAAACACGCCAACAAACATTCCAAATCGCCCATCATACACTTCATTTTTTCAACATCACTAGTCACTTTCTCCACCATCTTATACATTCCAAGCATGACAACATCATTGTTTTTAGTATCCTACAAAATAAAAAAAAAACCAAATGAAGCAGCAAATAAAACACATTTTACAGTATTAGAGATTGAAGAAGCAGCAAATACCGAGACTCAACAACGAACAAATAAAAATACAGAAGAAGCAGCAAATAAAACAGATTCAAGAAGCAGCAAAAAAGAGATAAATGAAGCAGCAAATAAAAATATTGAAGAAGCAGCAAATACATAGACTCAAGAAGCATAAAATCATACCTAAGATCATAAAATAAAATAACTTGAAGTATTATCTTGAAGAAGGGAAAAGCGATAAACATACCTCACCATGTTCCTTCCCTTTCGTCTTCTTCTTCTGGTTAGATGTTTCAGCATCATCAACTAAGTCATCTTCTTTGTATCCAAAAAGTACTGATAAGTTATCTTTTTAGCATGTTTTGATTGCATTATTCATAGATTTCTTGTGTTTGCATTGCATATTTAGGTCCTTAGGTGCATGCTTGCATATGCATTGTTACTTTTGTAGGTTTTGGAGTGAACTATGCAATAAGAGTAATCAAATAGAAGCAAAAGGGATAAAAAAGTGGATTTGATGAAAAATCAGAGTTGTAGCTGTTTGGTGCAGAGCCAGATGCTTCCTGGTTGCTCCCAGCAGCCAGAACCAGTGCCTTGGCGACACGGGAGGCTTACAGCAGCCACTCATAGTGGCCAGATGACACCACGGACGAGCAGGCAAAATTCACCAGTAACTCTAGCGGGAAAAAGCAGCGATCTCGTGTCCCCGATGACTATCAGCGGTCATGTGCAGCAGCCAGCAGCCAGAGCTGCCTGGTTGCTCCCAGGCGGCCTAACCCATCTGCTAGGAGCCCACTACTACCAAGCAGTGGCCATGCGACACCGCTTGACCGCTTCAAAATTTGCTTCCTAATTTATAAACTGGGTTTGACCTAGTTGGTTATGTGTTGACCAAAATTTTTCCTTTCACTATAAATACTCGCTAAACCTAATTAGAAGACTTATGCTTGTTTCTAGAGATTCACTTTAGCCACTTTTGGGGTTTAAGAAATATTTTGTATGAATCTTTTGAATTCAAGTTATGATTTGATGGGTTTATGATGATGTTTAGGAATAGATATTAGGTTATTCTTCATTTAGGTTGGTAGTAATGTTAGATTTAAGCTTGTAATTGAGAATCTTGATAATTATGATTTTATCCCTGGAAGGTGTTCGATAAAATGATTGAAAAAACCTAAATAAGTTTTTCTTCAAGCCCGAGGAAAAATATGCATGGGCACAGCATGTCCAAGTGGTAAGAAGCCTTTTAAATATACTACTGTTATTGAAAACCTGCCACAGTTTCAAGGAAAATTTGGTGAGTATTGGGAGTTCACATTGCTATCATGTTTTTTTTTAAATGATTTTCTACCAAAGGGACTTAATGCTACAATTCTTGCTCTTTGTCCTAAGAAAGAAGAAGCTAGGGATATGAAATATTACCGACCTATCTCGTGTTGCAATGTGTTATATAAGGTTATTCAAAGATAATAGCGAATAGACTAAAGGTAATTCTTCCTAATTTTATCGCTTCGAACCAGTATGCATTTGATAAAGATTGATTATTGACAGAAAACATCCTTCTTGCTACCAAACTAGTAAAGGATTACCAAAAATTACCATAAAGAGTTGATATCTGCACATTGTGCCAAAAAAATAGATATTTCTAAGGCCTTTGATTCAGTTCAATGAAAATTTTTTTAATTTTCTTAAGGTTTTGAATTTTCCAGAGAGGTTCATCCATTTGGTTAAGCTATGTATCTCCACAACATCGTTTTCAATTCAACTAAACTGTGAGTTAGCAGGGTATTTCAAGAGTGAAAGGGGTGTTGGACCAGGTTGCTCACTCTCCCTTTATCTATTCGTTTTATGTATGAATGTTTATTCAAAGCTATTAGATAAAGCAGCAGTTGAGCGAAGAATTTGTTATCATAATAAGTGTAAGAGCATTCAATTAACGCATTTATGTTTTGCTGATGACTTGATGATTTTTTTGTATGGTCATAAGAAATCAGTGGAAGGAATCTTAATAATATTTGCTGAATCTGCTATCATGTTTGGGCTGCTTATCAGTGTTGAAAAACCAACCCTTTACATATCTTGTTTGTCAGAAAATACTGGTAAGATATTTGGGTTTCCCTCTCCTTACTATGAAGATGACACAATCAGATTACTGACCTCTCTTGGAGAAGTTGCGGATCATGATGGCTTCATGGACCATGCATTATCTCTCATACGCTGGTAGGTTACAGCTTCTAAGCTCCGTGATCACAAGTATAACGAATTTTTGGATTTCATCTTATCGTCTACTTAGCAGTTGTATGAAGGACATTGATCAGCTATTCTCAGTGTTTCTTTGGTCTGGACCCGAGCTGAATACCAAGAAACCAAAGATTAAGTGGCTGAAAATATGTCGTCCTAAGTAGGAAGGTGGTCTCGGACTGCAATTTCTAAAAGAAGCCAACAAGGTTAGTTGTTTAAAACTACTATGGAGAATATTGTTAGGGAAAGACTCGTTGTGGGTCAAGTGGATCTCCCACACTATTCTCAAGAAAAAATCGCTCTGGATGTTAAACGCTAACAGAAATATGGGATCGTGGATGTGGAGAAAACTTTTGAAATATATAGACTTAGCAAAACAAATGTTTTAAAGTTGAGGTGCAAAGCGGAAACAATACTTCATTCTGGTTTGACAATTGGTGTTCGTTGGGATGTCTACATGATATCACGGGAAACAGAAGATAAATAGAGTAGGGATTCCATCTCAAGCCACGGTCGCCTTAGCCATGAGCAGTCGTCAAAAGCAAAGACATCGTACTAATCAATATAACCAGATTGAAGCTGAAATTGAAAAGATTTCTATTACGGAGGATGAAGATATCCCTTTATGGAGAGGGATCAATGACAAGTACATAAAGAAGTTCAGCACAAAAGACACAAATGTTTGTACGTATCTCATACCCAAGTAAAGATTGGTATAAGGGAGTTTAGTTCACCAACTCAACACCTAAGTACTCTTTTATTACATGGCTAGCGATAAATAACGGGTTATCAACGGGTAACCAAATTTGGACATGGAACACATGCCAAAGAACATCCTGTATTTTTTGTGGGAATACAAATGAAAATCGAAATCACTTATTCTTTACATGTGGATATTCAGCGGTAGTCTGGGAATCTCTTACTGGTAGGCTTCTTGGTAATTTTTTCTCTTTTGTTTGGGATCAGTCGGTGAACATACTCAGCAGTCCCATACACAATCGGGCACAGCTCTTCACTTATAGCTACGCATTTCAAACATATGTGTATCACATTTGGAGAGAGTGAGACAAGAGGCGTCATGGCGAAACATCAACCTCTCCAGCTCATCTAGTGAACCTTATTGATAAGAATTTTAGAAATTGTTTCAGTTCAATCCGCAGTCAAGGAGATTACACATATGATGATGGCCTCTCTTTGTAATTCACCACTAGACCTCTTTAAAACTAAGCAATTAAGTTATTTTTTTCTGCTTCTAATTCTCTATCTTGTATCTAAACTTATTTCGGATTAAAGATTATAAAAACGATTTTTTGTGTGAATAAATTTAACATTCAGTTAAACAAAAGAAACTTTTATGTTAAAGCAGCATAAATAAAGTGACCACAGGAGAAAAGAATGGCGACCTCTCGATAGCCACTCAGTGCAAAAGCACTAAATTCCACTTTGGACCGTCCAATTCTTTGCGTTTTCAGGCCGCAACGTCCATCAATAGCCGCCAGTCAATGTAACAGTTATTAAATACATCAATTATATTTTCTTATAGTTTTTAATAAGAAAACCCTACGTTAATTTTTTTTTTTGAATAATATGTAAAATTATATTCAAAGAAAAAACCTTTTTACAACAAGTGTTTACCAAGTTTATATGGGCATGAAGCAGAGAAGCTCAGAATGTATCAATAATGGTGGCCTTGTTAAAACCCATTCCCGGAAAACCCAGTTGGGACAAAACCGGGAATTGGGAAAAAGAGTACACACCATTTATGATAGAGTTGAAAAAGTCATAAAATCAAATATGGCAGAATACAACAATAGGGGATACAACAAGAGAAAATAGAAATCCCGCAAGCCATAGAAATTGAGCTAGGCAACTCTACCTCCAAACCAGTCCTGCAGCATGCCCCTGAACCGGGCCGCCCTCTCCAAAGTGGAAAAACGATTGCCGACTATGCGATCGATGTCTTTGATGACAGCAGCATGACTCCGAGGCAGCTCTCCATGTCTGCGTCGATTACGCTCTTGCCACAAGGTATAGACCTTAGCTTGAAATGTGTATCGAAGTATAAACCTGCAATTTCTAGAAAATACCGAGGTAGAAAGCATAGTAATAATCTCAGAGAACCGATCGGCATACCTCGTCTGAAGATGAGCAGCGATAAGGACAGTCCAAACGTGCGAGGAGAACCTGCATTCAAAAAAAATATGATCTCGAGTTTCCAAAGCCCTATGGTAGAGTACGCAACTTGCGGTTGCCCCTTGGGCCCAAGCTAGCATCCTATCCCCCGTTGATAATCTATTGTGAACCGCTAACCAAACAATGAAAGAGTATTTTGGGGTAGCCTGAGAGAAACAAACGCCTTTATACCAGTCAGTGATCGCATGAGCTGTCCGCAACTGAATCCAGGTGTTTTTTGACGAGAAAGCTTGTTCGAACACCCCCGGAGCATGTCTCCACAAGGGGCGATCAGGCGCCAAACTCCCAATGAGTCGCCTTTTCCGAATCTCCTCCTCGATCATGGTCAAGAGAACTGACCGCCTACGCCTTGGTCGATGAGTCGCAAATACCTCAGCCAAGGTAGATGTAATGGGAATCCCCATATATATGCAACCCCTGTCCCCCAGGAGGGCGTGGAGCCGACCAAGGTGAGTCCACTCATCGAACCAAAAAGAGGTGTCCAGGCCATTTCGGACGTCCATCTTATGGAACCCCTTTGCTTGATCTTGGAATTTAAATAGCTTCCGCCAAATCCACGAGCCCCCGGAGAAATTGACGTTAACAAACCAGAAGGAGCCGGCACGGATTAGATTCTTTTGCACCCAGTTGATCCAGAGGGAGGACCTGGCTGAGGTGATCCTCTAGATAAGCTTGAAACAGCTGACCTTATTTGCTTCCTCTATCGACCTAATACCCAAGCCTCCCTCCTTCTTAGGTTGACAGACGTCTTTCCAAGCCAACTTGGCTTTCCTGGGGTTCAGATCCGGACCGGACCATAGGAAAGCAGCGCTTATTCTCTCAATCTCCTTTATACAAGCGCTAGGCAGACGAAAGGCAGAGATTCAGAAATTCGTTAGACTCGATATAATAGAGGTAAGTAGCTGAAGCCTACCCGCAAAAGAGAGGAAGCGATGTTTCCAAGAGCTGATCCTAACCATGATCTTATCTATGAGCGGTTGAAAATCTGCCCTGGTCATCCTCTTCGTTATAAGCGGTAGACCAAGGTATCTAACCGGGAGATTCCCCATTGTAAGCGGAAAGCGAGTGGAGAGAGCAGTGCAGCGTGACTCCGAGGCAGCTCTCCATGTCTGCGTCGATTACGCTCTTGCCAGAAGGTATAGACCGTAGCTTGAAATGTGTATCAAAGTATAAACCTGCAATTTCTAGAAAATACCAAGGTAGAAAGCATAGTAATAATCTCAGAGAACCGATCGACATACCTCGTCTGAAGATGAGCAGCGATAAGGACAGTCCAAACGTGCGAGGAGAACCTGCATACAAAAAAAATATGATCTCGAGTTTCCAAAGCCCTATGGTAGAGTACGCAACTTGCGGTTGCCCCTTGGGCCCAAGCTAACATCCTGTCCCCCGTTGATAATCTATTGTGAACCGCTAACCAAACAATGAAAGAGTATTTTGGGGTAGTCTGCGAGAACCAAACGCCTTTATACCAGTCAGTGATCGCATGAGCTGTCCGCAACTGAATCCAGGTGTTTTTTGACGAGAAAGCTTGTTTGAACACCCCCGGAGCATGTCTCCACAAGGGGCGATCAGGCGCCAAACTCCCAATGAGTCGTCTTTTCCGAATCTCCTCCTCGATCATGGTCAAGAGAACTGACCGCCTACGCCTTGGTCGATGAGTCGCAAATACCTCAGCCAAGGTAGATGTAATGGGAATCCCCATATATATGCAACCCCTGTCCCCCAGGAGGGCGTGGAGCCGACCAAGGTGAGTCCACTCATCGAACCAAAAAGAGGTATCCAGGCCATTCCGGACGTCCATCTTATGGAACCCCTTTGCTTGTTCTTGGAATTTAAATAACTTCCGCCAAATCCACGAGCCCCCGGAGAAATTGACGTTAACAAACCAGAAGGAGCCGGCACGGATTAGATTCTTTTGCACCCAGTTGACCCAGAGGGAGGACCTGGCTGAGGTGATCCTCTAGATAAGCTTGAAACAGCTGACCTTATTTGCTTCCTCTATCGACCTAATACCCAAGCCTCCCTCCTTCTTAGGTTGACAGACGTCTTTCCAAGCCAACTTGGCTTTCCTGGGGTTCAGATCCGGACCGGACCATAGGAAAGCAGCGCTTATTCTCTCAATCTCTTTTATACAAGCGCTAGGCAGACGAAAGGCAGAGATTCAGAAATTCGTTAGACTCGATATAATAGAGGTAAGTAGCTGAAGCCTACCCGCAAAAGTGAGGAAGCGATGTTTCGAAGAGCTGATCCTAGCCATGATCTTATCTATGAGCGGTTGAAAATCCGCCCTGGTCATCCTCTTCGTTATAAGCGGTAGACCAAGGTATCTAACCGGAAGATTCCCCATTGTAAGCGGAAAGCGAGTGGAGAGAGCAGTGCGGCGTGACTCTAAGAGCCCCGCTAAGAAAGAGTATGGATTTCTCCAGACTAATCTTCAATCCCGAGAAACGCCCAAACTCCTCAAAAACCTCCAAGACCCCTGCAACTGACCAAGGGCTCCCATCCGAGAAGACTAGAATATCATCTGCAAAACAGAGGTGAGTTATAGATAGACTACGGCAGCCTGGATGATAACCAAACTTCCCAGCATCCGCCGCTCTATTCAATATCATCGAAAGGGCATTCATGCAGATGACAAAAAGGTAAGGCGATAGAGAGCAGCCCTGCCTCAATCCTCTGGTACTTTGAAAAAACCCTGCAAGTTCTCCATTTACCTGAACCGAGAAGGACGGTGAAGTGATACACAGTCTGATCCAGTTGATGAAGATATCCGAGAGATGAATAGTAGTAAGCAGGTCGAGTAGAAAAGTCCATTGGACCAAGTCAAAAGGTTTATAGATGTCAATCTTCAAAGCACATCGAGCTGCAATATGCTCGTGATGGTAGTCTTTGACTAATTCCGATGCTAAGAGAAGATTCTCCATGAGGTAACGGTCCTTGATGAACGCAGATTGGTTGGGAATAATAAACTCATCCAAAACTATCTTGAGCCGATTCGCTAAGATCTTCGAAATCACCTTATAGAGAACGTTGCAACAAGAAATAGGTATGTAGTCTTTCATAGTCGCAGCATCTGACTTCTTTAGAATAAGGGCTAAGATTGTCGTGTTGACTCCCTTAGGGAGAAAAACATAGGAAAAAAAAGATTGAATTGCCACGACAAAGTACTTGCCAACCAAAGGCCACATCTCCTTGAAGAACTCCACCGTGTAGCCGTCAGGGCCTGGAGATTTGTTTGACGGCATGGAGTAAAGAACCCCTTTAATCTCTTCCGGCGAAACTACTGCACAGAGTTGGGTCCTCTCGATTTCCGAGCAACGGAATTCAATGAGAGAGCTCAAGTCTGAGGCCCTCACTCACGTAAAATCCAAAGGAGTGTGAGTAAAAATGTCCGTGAAATACCTAACCGCTTCTGTCTTAATATCCTCTGGGTTGTTTAGAACAACTCCCTCATGGTTGCGAATTTCTCTAATCTAGTTGCGCGCTTGCCGTTCCTTGACTGCATTGTGGAAGTAGCGGTTATTTTTATCGCCGACCTCCAGCCAGTGCAGCTTTCCTCTTTGTCGCAGGAAGAGCTCCTCTAAATGAGCCACCTTCTCCCATCTCTCGTACGCTAAGACTTCTGAGGCAGACGTAGATGGGTCTGGATGGTCAAGGGTTGTCTCTTGGCAAGTACAGAGATCCGCATAGGCCTCTTTAACTCGCCTAGACAAGTGGTGAATCTTTGAACGACTTAAAACTCTGATCTGAGGCTTCAGAGCTTTTAGCTTCTTCGAAAAACGAAAAAGAGAGGATGTGGACACAAATAAATCCTCGGTATTAGTCCAATAAGCCTACACTAGAGGGGAAAACTCTTCCACTTGCAATTGCGCATTAGAGAATTTAAAAGGAGTTCTCGGATGTAAAGAAGTACCAAAGAGGTTAACATGAGCTCAGAGATGATCTGAGCAGCCTCCGGCTTCAAAAACGCAGAGAGAATCCGGATGCGCATGGAGCCAAGCATCATTAACTAAGACCCTATCTAGCTTCTTGAAGATCAGCTCATTTTCACGTTTATTGCACCAAGTGAAAAGGGGGCCATGGTAAACCATATCCTTGAAAGCGCACTCGCAAACCGTCTCCTGAAAAGCGAGCATGCTTGGAAAAGCACCGACTAGAATACCTCCTGAATGCTCTGAAATAGCCAGGGTATCATTGAAGTCCCCTAGGCACAGCCACGACATATCACGGTATGCCAGGGAAGCTTTTAAAGCTTTTAGATCAGACTAAAGGATGTTCCGCTCCTCTGCTACATTAGAAGCATAGACAAAAGACACAAGGAAGTCTGTACCTTCGTCAATGGAGACTAAGCAAGAGACCATCTGCCCACTCATCGACACCATTCTCACAGAAACCCGATTATCCCAAAGAACCCAAATACGACCAAGGGGGTTGAAAGAATAGTTTGAGAGCATAGACCAGTTAGGAAACATTGAAGAAACCATCGGAGCCGCGCAGGATTCACGAACTCTAGTTTCTAGAACTGCACCAAATAATAGATGCTTCGAGTTTATCCAATTCTTTAAGATAATGTGCTTACGCTTCTTATTGAAGGCCCGCATATTCCAGAAAAAAGCTGACATAAAAATTATTTTTTATGAGGAACCCTTTTACCGAGACCACCTTGGGATGGCTGCTTATGCTTTTTCGACCCTTCTAATTTTCCTTTAGTTTTGGATGAGCGGGGAAGATAAGCACGGGTAGACGAGGATTCGTCAATTATCGCACCATTTTTCTCCTCCTCAAGGTTGGCGCGATGGGTCTGGTCTACCTCCAGCGCCACCGAGTTACCCTGATCTGAAGCCTTACGAGCTTCCAGCTCTTTAGAAAAGGTTTCCTGTGCCCCGACTCAAATGATGAAGGTCTCCACTTGTATTCACCATTGAAGCAGTTTCCGGAGCAAGCTGGGACTGAGCAGACAGAGTAGACTGAGGCCTCGGAAGCACAGGATGCTCTGTTTTCTGACGCGTGAGCAGAGGCACCAAATCTTGTGGCGTGATGGAACACTGAGGGGAATCCCCTGATCGAGGTAAAGGAATGTGAGCCGCAGGAGCAGAGTGAGGTGGTGAAGACGAAGAGCGTTGATGGGTCTGAGACGTCTACGGAACTAGTGAAGCTGTCTGGCGTACCGTCTCAGAGCCGTCTACAGGAGGAGAAACCTGATTTGCAGACAAGATAGTAGCATCGGTGCAAGAATCAGCAGAAAACATAGTATTGGGAGTTGAAGAAGTAGCAAGCTAGAGAGCAACAGGGCTTCGACTCGATGGATCCTGGTTTTTAGCTGCAGCAGGTCGAGTAGTTACTGTAGCAGGCGGAACATGAGAGCTTATTGGCTTAGGGTCTGGGGTGAGAGCCTGCAACTTAGATGGAGTAGAAGGAGCAGAGTATTGTGTAGACACCACTTGAGTGGTCAGTAGACTAGCAACCGAACTATCATCCAGGTCAATGGTGCTTAAAACCTCAAAACGGGATTGGAATTTCACTTTTGCGTTACAAGGCGAGCGAACCTTCTTGCTGCTTTGTTTTTTCAGACGAGAAAGCAACGAAACTAAAGTCCAATCTTGCGATTTTGGAGATGGAGTAGGGGCGATCTCCCCTTCTTCTAACCCGGCACTAAGGCGGCGATGAGGGAGGGTAGTCTCCATTATCGGCGGAGGCGGGGAAACAACCTGCAAAGAAGGAAGATCATGGCTTGGAGAGTGGTCCCTGCTTGGAGATTTCCGAGGGCGGTCCACAAATCGCTTCACACACCCTTCAAAGAGGTGACCCCATTGACGACAAATGGTGCATCTCATTGGCAGCCATAGGTAGCTAAAACCCACAGAACATTCCACTCCCT
Organism: Cardamine chenopodiifolia; assembly: GCA_963922655.1. NCBI lineage: Eukaryota > Viridiplantae > Streptophyta > Magnoliopsida > Brassicales > Brassicaceae > Cardamine > Cardamine chenopodiifolia. The sequence continues at coordinate 7,508,680 of OZ000479.1, forward strand.
TAACATCAAATTTAAAATCTTGTGGAAGATCCGTAGTTAAGTCCACGTCAATAAAGACCTTCACCTCATCAAAAGAAGAAACAAGCTTGGTTTCTTGGTGAAGACGAAGAGGAAGACCAACTCGGCTGACTATAAAGCTGAGACCGGGCCAAGTAAACATAGCTGGGGGAATGTTGTTAATTGTGACCTACATGGGCATCGATCGGAGTTGAGGCTGGGATTCTACTAGGTTGGGAGACCACTTAGAGACAATCATAGGAAGCTCACAAATATTCCACATTCCTCTACAGAGAACGCGAGTACGAGCATTAAGGTTCTTGATACGAAATTTGATCGATTTCTCATCAATGACATAGGCGTCGATCTTTATATTCTTGTCTCCAAGATTCCAGATTTTATTCACAATCACATGACTCATGGCGATATGGGGTGCGTTTGCTGTGATCTACCTATCAAAAAATCATCCCATAGCGGAGCTTCAACAAGGATATCATCCAGGACTGAGATTAACTCACTACCATCAGTTGCGTGTTTCCTTATGTCAACCTTTATTAGCTTAGATTTACTTGTAACTTGAGCCCATGATTTTTTTGGTTCCGTGGGAACGGCACAAGGGACAGATTTTTGAATCTCCCATTGATCCTCAGCTTGTGGAACAGGTGGGTGTAAGGGCAGTGAGTCAGCTTTTGAAGATGCATAAAGAGACACAGACATGTCATGTGCTGAGGGAACATTCGCTAAAGAAGTTGCAGAAACAACAGTATCCCTTAGGACTGCAGCAGATGGACGTGAAGATGATCTAAGAGCTTGAGATAAGGGAGTAGCTGAGGCCAATAAAATCACTGACGGAGCAGAATCAGAGTCTACAGTGTCTGACGGAACTGACCTATGGATCTGCAGCACTTCCAGTGGCTTGCCAAGAATTTCCCCAGTCCGTTGAGTCCCCAGTCCGTTGAGTCCCCAGTCCGGACGGAAGAGCAGAACAGATAACCTTTGAAACTTCTGGCGAGGCAAAAACAGATACAAGCGTAGCAGAGTTCAGCTTTGCAGAGCCACACCACTGCTTGTCTTCTACTGATTTTGCAGGACATGCTGAACCAATCATGTGAATCTGCATAGACGAGATACCAAGAGAAACAGCGGATGAGGGATCTGAATAAGGGAGTTGCAAGACATCCTGCGAAGCAGAGCCAGAACCAGGCAAAACAGCAACCAAGTGCGCAGAGTCTGACGAGACAGAGGCAAGCTTCTGCAAGTCGTCTGCAGATTTCAAAGGACAAGCTGAAGCCCTCATGTCAAACTCAGCAGACGAGGCCACCGGTGAGACAGAGGATGCAGAGATTTGTGCGGAACTGGGTTTCGTCGGAGCTTCGAAAGACCCTACACTCAAAGTAATAGAGCCAGAAACGTTAGATATGTAAGGTACCTGATGACCAGAGATCGTAGGAGCCAGAAACTGCCCCGGCGGCGGTAGCTCAGCCATCGGCGGGAGCCCTAATCTTCCTCCCAGTCTCTTCTAGTTTCCTTAAGCAGCACTCAAGAGAGAGAGAGAGTTTTCCCTACGTTAAATATTTAAAGCATTCTTTTCTTTTTTGATCATCTCGGATGTTAAACATCTAAGTTTGAAGGACTAGGATCTCCATCACCATAATAGTGGAAACAACGCATTACTAATGTTATTTACTACTATTAATCTATAGCCTATCAATATTTATTGTTATTTTTTTGAATAATATGTAAATATATATTAAAAATCTTTTGTACAACTACTGTAACTGTTTTTGAGACTTTGAAAAATAAAAATAGAGCTCGAAAAACTGATGTCGAAAGTGGTATGTCTCATTAAAACCCAAACCTTGAAAACTCAATTGCGACAAAACCAAGTTTTGGGAAAAAAAGTACACCACATTTTCGAACGAGTTTAAAACAAAAAAAAAATCGAAAAACCGAGAAAACAATAAAACCCTAGTTGAGAACCAAACTTGCAATTCATCCTTCATAAGATCTTTACTCTGCAGAATTGAAAATTTATTGCGGACAGTGCGATTCATATCTCGAACCAAGCTGTCAATATAAGATTCAATTTCGCTATATCTCTTATTGTTTCTCTTCTGCCATAAGAAATAAATTGTGATTTGAAAAGCACACTTAGCAAAACAAAAAGCAAATATCCCAAAGTATTGAGATTAAAACAATTGAAATAATGTCATTGGAAGTGAGTGATAAACCTTTGGTGAAGCAATCCATAAGTCAGTTATTTTTTTTATTATATTTGTTCGAATCGGCAAAGTACATATTAGCGGAGAAATTTATTTGGTACATTTATTCTTTTATTGTTGTTGATGACGTCTGATAGAATCATTGTACGAGGACTTGAGAAAAAATCATCAGAGATAATTGGTAAGGTATTAATTATAGAAATAAGAAAAGTGCTTTGCAAATTCCGAAACCTAAGTAAGCTCAGATATTCCTCTTCCCTATAGTTAACTATTATCCACAATCATTTTACTATTTTCTGTTCATAATGGCATATCCTCATCACAATAACTTTAATTCTTCTAACATATATATTTTCTGACATTTAGAAATTACAAAACAGTACATGCTAAATGATATAAAACTCAATACATCTTATATATATATGATATTATAAAACTATATAATAATATATCATTTTGTATGTTATAAACATACGTATATATAAAGAAGGGAAAATGAAAGATGTACGAAATTGACTAAAACAAAGCTTTAAAAAATAAGAGGAGAAGAGACGTAGATAGAGAATTTTTTCTCTTATTATTTTTCTCACATTACAACAACATATATATAGGGATAGATTACTTAATAATGGATGATTACAACTAACACTATCTTATTAATAGATTGATAACCACAATCAATCCTATCAACATATTAATGGATAATCACAAAAATAATTATATATAAAACTCTCCCTTAGTTATCCATTACTATTAGCGGATTACGTAATGTCTTGTTAAAAATATTATCATAGAAAAATTTATTGGGATAAAAACTATAACAAAAAACCTACAGTAATGTAATCTCTTTGTGACAAAGATCGGTATAACCTTTTCCATTATAGAACTCATAGATGATTTTATACTTTTCACTTCAACGTATGACGATGACTTTAGAAGAGTAAGAGAATTTTACGATAATACATCCTTTGTGTATATCTTTTACGTGTTATTCGCTGCATCGTTAAAAATCTTGGCATGAAAAAATCTGACGGGACTAAAACCATGATAAGAGAAAAAAATGCAGTCATGCACATCATCATATTTCTCCCCCTCGAAGCATCATCTCCTATATATGCACTTTGATTATAGTTTATGACACTAACTCAACCAACATAGCTCTCATAGAACTTCGTTTATTTTTTTCGCTTAGGACTCTCCTAAGCATACAGAGGGTTTGTCTCTCTCCTCTTCCCTCTAATCCCGAAATTTTCAGGGTCTTTCAAAGCCGGCATTTTTGCTACGGTATTTTATTTTTTGGAAACTCAATCATCGAGTTTACCTTATCCATCTTAATCCACCTTAGCCTGAGACAAAAACTTCCATCTCCTTTCGAAAATTGCGCACAAAGCTACCAATAATTATGAATCCCTATAATCATGCAATCCAATATCCCGAGTTTAATGATGAAATCGCAATCAACGCCTTTAAAAGACAACCAACGGTGACCTACATCTGCCGTACTATCCTTCGCCGCTACCGTAAAACAATGGCAATTAATGAGAATGCATCCAACATTTCAGGGAGGCTATTGAACCCAGAGTGTCAACAAATGGGGAAGCTGATCGATACGATGCCACGAGTTTGGCATATGCAAGGAAGAGCCAGAGGGATAGCCCTTTCAAAAGATAAATTTCAGTTTATCTTTCAGAGGGGAGAAGACTTGCAAACGGGGCTAGCGGATAGACCATGGTCATATGACCACTAGATGATGTTGTTAGAGAGGTGGACACTGTCACCACCGGAGGACTTTTTAACAAGCCTTGACGTTTGGGTAAGGATAAGAAACATCCCGGTGAACCTTTACACGATAGAGACAATGAACGTGCTTGGAAATACGATCGGAAAGGTGGGGGAGATTGCATACAACTCTAAAGAATCATAGAAGACAGACTATGTGAGGGTGAAAGTCAACTTAAACGTGGCCAACCCAGCACGACATCGAAGACCTTAAAGTAACCTAACGGAGAAACTGTGGTGATTATGTTTGAATGTGAGAAACTCAGAAAGAGATGTTTCTTCTGCCAAAGACTAACCCATGAACAAGCTCACTGCCCATGGATGTAAAAAGCAAAGGATTTTAACAAAGAGGCTGACAAAGTTTGCACTGGGCAGAGCAAAGAAAAAACAGAACAGAGGCCGTCGTCAAGAATCAACCAATCCATGGGCACCACCTGGTTTCCCGCCACTGTTCCAGGGTCTGTCAAAAGAAGAAAACCGTATGGCTCTCCAGTATGTGTCACATGCAGATCCAACAGAGAGGAATGCGAGATTTTTTCGTGTTCAATAATCGCTAGAAGAAACAAGAGATTCAATGGTTCAACTAATTGAAATAACTACTGATGTTAACAAAGGAAAAGGAAAAGTTTTCACATACGAAGAAAAGACTACGGGAGACCAAAACAGAGAGCAAGGAGACAAGCTCTCCACAACATCGGCACCAACACATCAAAATGAAAAACTCTACGATGTGAAAACATTCCGCTTTGAAGCCGCTGCCTCCACAATGAGTGTTTTGAGCTGGAACTGTCAAGGAGCTGGAAGCACCAAGACAGTTCGTTGGTTACGGGAAATGCGTAGAATGTATTTTCTAGAATTTTTATTTTTAATGGAAACTTAAAAAAAAATTTGCATATGTAACTAGCTTAAAAGAATCACTGGGTTACGATAAGATGGTTACAGTGGAGCCACTCTGTCTTAGCGGTGGTTTGGCTGTATTTTGGAAAGATTGTTACGAGGTTGAAGTATTGTCCAAGTGTAATAGAATTATTGATCTTTAAGTTCAATTGGGATCGATGACTTTCTACATGTCTTGCATATACAGGGACCCAGTGCGTGCTTATCGAAATCAGGTTTGGAATTGATTAGCAGATATTAGGATTGCACGAAATGAGGCTTGGCTTTTTAGTGGGAGATTTCAATAAGCTGTTAGAGAGATCGGAGAAGAAAGGAGGAGTAGAAAAGCAAGATCATCGTTTTGGCATTTTAGAAATATGGTGTCAAATTGTAAAATTTGGGAAATACAAAGTTCCAGAAATTGGTTTTCATGGGGAGGATGGAGAGATGGAATATGGATTCAATGTAGATTAGACAGAAGTTTTGGGAATGACAGTTGGTTTAGACTATTCCCGCAGGTTAACATGGAATATCTAGAAATGAGGGCTTCAGATCATAGACCAATATTGATATGCTTTGGCCTAGGGGCTACAATAAAACGAAAGGGAAGGTTCTGCTTCGATAGCAGATGGATACAGAAAGCTGGAATTATGGAGACTGTAGTAAAAGGATAGAGAGGAGAAAGCAGTGAAGAAAGCACTTTAACGAGCGAATCCAGAGATGTAGAAAGGAGTTAGCAAGTTGGAAGAAAGAAGCTAATACCAATGCACATTCATGGCTGGAACAATTAAAAAGCAGATTGAAGCTGAATATGAGAAGATCTCCCCGAATCGCAATACACTACAAAGACAGAAGCGTGAACTGTGCGAAGCCCAACACGAATAAGAATTATACTGGAGACAAAGAAGCCGGGAACAATGGCTTGAAGCAAGGGATAGAAACACGAAGTATTTTCACAACTCTGTGAAATACAAAAATACCAGAAACCGGATACAAATGCTGCAAGATAAACAAGGTAATGAGCACTTCTCGGAAGAATCTAAAGGAAGGAATACGACAGAGTATTTCCTAGATTTGTTCACAAGCACAGACCCAACGGACTTAGATAGCAAGCATACTGGAAGGAATGGAGCCTAAGGTGAATCTAACAATGAATAACATGCTAATTGCAGATGTGACAGAAGCAGAGGTGAAACAAGCCGTATTTGGTATTAATCCAAATAAATTTCCAGGTGCCGACGGTTTAAAAGGAAGTTTTTATCTGAAATTTTGGAGCATCGTTGGAAAGGATATAACAAAGGAGGTACAAGAATTTTTTGACACCTCTGTTTTCCCTGTGGATTGGAATTATACTCAGCTCTGCTTAATACCGAAGGTGACAAATCCAACAAAAATGACAGAGATCAGACCCATTAGCCTCTGTTCGGTGCATTATAAAATCATCACGAAGGTACTCTGTTCAAGAATGAATAGAATATTACCGGACATTATATCAGAAACACAAGGAGCTTTCATGGCGGAAAGAATCATATCAGATAATATTCTAATTTCCCATGAGATGGTACACGCCTTGAGAACAAACACGACAATGGCTGCTGATTATATGGCAGTCAAAACAGACATATCTAAGGCTTACGATCGGGTGGAATGGAGTTTTCTACGTAAGCTTATGGGTAAAATGGGATTTGATAAAAAGTGGATACGGTGGATTATGTACTATGTAAGATCGGTGACTTATACAGTGATAATAAATAAGGAGTCCCACGGTTTCATAAAGCCAGAACATGGAATTAGACAAGGAGACCTGTTGTCCCCATTTCTTTTCATCCTCAGCGCTGAGGCACTAGTGTATGTTCTAAATAAATCAGCTGCCCTAAAGAATATAACTGGAGTCCGAGCATCAGGTATAGGTCTCTAGGTACACCACCTTCTCTTTGCGGACGACTCACTTCTCATGTGTAAAGCAACGAGAAAGGAAAGTATGGAACTCAAGGCCTGCTTGACCAAGTATGGGAAGACATCCGGCCAAGAAATCAACTATCAAAAGTCTTCCATTATTTTTGTATCGAAAGTAGAAGATAGACGTAAGAACATAGTGAAAGAAACGCTGAGCATTATTAAGGAAGGAGGAGAAGGAAACTATCTAGGGCTTCCGGAATGTTTCCAAGGATCAAAAAAGAGATACTGAACTTTATCAAGGAAAAGCTACAGTCACGATTACAAGGATGGTTTGCTAAATCCCTATCCCAAGGCAGGAAAGAAGTACTAATCAAATCAGTGGCAATGCCATTACCTATCTATGCGATGTTGTGTTTCAAGCTACCAAAGAAGACATGTAAGAAAATAACGAGAGCTATGACGGAGTTTTGGTGGACAACGGAAAGGAACAAAAAAAAATATCATGGGTTGCATGGAAAAATCTCTGTCGAGAAAAAGGAGATGGCGGAGCATTCTGTTTGGTCGGGAACTGCTCACTGAAAGCTTGCTGCGAGTGTTAAGAGATGGAAAGAACACTAGAGTATGGGCAGGCAAGTGGCTAATGGAAGGTAAACCAAAAGCCCTGGTATGTCCTCCAGGTTTAATTGATATGACAGAAATGGTGTCAGACATGTGGGATCCTTTACTTCGACAATGGAAAGAAGATTATCTCAGAGAGAAGTTTACAATACAAGATGCAGAGATCATCCGACAGATTAAAATCACAGATACACTAAATGACATATATATATATATATATATATATATATATGGGGCATGTCAAACAGTGGGAGGTACAATACAAGGTCGGGGTATAAATTGGCTGAGGATTTAGCAAGATACAACAGTGCAGACCAACAATAGTTGACACCAATGGAGAAAAGACTATGGAGGAAAATCTGGAAACTGGAAACAACACCAAAGATTAAGCATTTTATATGGAGAACTTTAGCGGGAGCACTTGCAGTTAAGGACAGACTGCGAACAAGATGCATACACATTGATCTGATATCTTTAGCTTGTGGTAGAGAATCAGAAACGATATGCCATGTTTTGTTTAGATGCCCGATGACAACACAAATGTGGAGGGAGGCTGGAGTGCCAGTGCCAAGACAAGGATGGTAAGGATTGTCAATGTTTGCTTACCTGCGACACCTTGTAAGAATATGTGAGAATCCGAATGTAGATGCATCAATTAAAAAACCTATACCATGGCTGTTATGGTACACTTGGAAAGCATGGAATTCCCTGGTTTTCGAAAGCGCGAATTCCAGTTAGAAATCGGATCAAGAAAGCACCGCCCATAGTAGCTTTGCCAAGAGCGGGTTAGAGATAGCAGAGTTAATTAAAAAATCACAAGAAGAGGCAGACTTGTGGCATACGATTCACAAGAAAAAGGACCGATGGGAGAAGGTAACAGGAGACACTAGAGGAGTGACACAGGTTTGGTCATCACCACCCGAAGGTTGGATGAAATGCAATATTTGTGTTTCGTGGGTTCACCCTAAAAGGAATGGTGGCACGGGATGGATTGCAAGGAATAACAAAGGGGAAGCTCTGTTTCATAGTCAACGATCCTTCTCTAAAACAGCATCACTAATGGAAGCAAACTTATTAAGTACTTTATTGGCGATCGAAGGGTTAGACGACCTCAAACAACGCAATGTGATCTTTGAAACCTCATCACCAGACATTTTGGATGCCATCAATCAATCAGCTGCATGGCCAAAATTCTGAAATCTTGTGAAAAAGATTCAAAAAGGTCTAAGTCATCTAAACTCTTGGAAAATAACGGATGTATCGGACAAAAGCACGCTATGTGCCTGGAGCATAGCAAAGAGTGTGACTGAAGAAACCGTTACCAATCTTATGTTGCGAAAGGAAATCCGCAATGGCTATATCACATGACAAGAGCTGCAGCGGAAGGGTAACCCGAAACAGCCAATAAAACACCACCTACACTCTGATTCTCAGCAACTCTGTTTTTCTGCAACTACGGATAGCTCTATGCATTGATAGACTTGTGTCTCCGGGTCTGTTGGGCATATTCTGTTCTTGGTATCTCTGTAAAATCACCTACTGGTGACAGGCCTAGTTTGGATGGGAAAATATGTCCGCTTGCATATTCTACTCTTGGTTTCTCTGTAAAATGAGCTACGTTTATGATAATTTGTTTAAGTGGAAAAAAATATATATATGCACTTTGATTATGCCTAGCTAGGATGAACCTTTGTAAATAGATCTTGAAAGAATATGTTTTTTTTCATGTTGATCTTGTTATCCCCTTCTTTGCTTGGGCGACTCATCATTTTATGCAATAAATTCAGCATCATTTGGAGAAGTGGTAGAGTGCGATGCGATTGTAGTTTTTCTAGTTGTGAAAATGTATCAAGTTTGGAATTGAGCTTTGTACAAATCCCATAAATATCTTACATCTACAATACTAACTAAACCAAACTCCAGGTTAAAAGCACCAATTTAGGTAACATAATTTCTCAATCTCGTCATTTTTTTCCATCAATTCAGACATTCGCCATCTATTCATCATATTATTGTTTGCTCTTTGTCAATGTTAAGATTTGATTCCCCAAAAATGTTCTCTTCTTAGATTCTTTCTTCCTCATCTGCAATTCGTCTTCGTTGAAGGATTTATAAATTTAGGTTCATAAAATTTATAAAATCAGATTTGATATGCTATGTGGTGGATTAGTGCTTCTGATTGCTTGATTGTCGATGATTATGTCCATTTGATGGTTGGGTTAAATATAACATTCATCAATTCATGCTCAATTCTTGAATATGAGATTTGCTTGCAATTAGTTGAATCCTGAAGAATCTCCTAATCGAGTGGAACACTTTTTCTCCATGATTGACGAGCTTATTTGGATCATGTTGCTTTGAATTGTGTATCTTTAGTTCTTTAAATAATTTGACCAACATTGATCCCATTTCCTCTTTCGATTTTTTTTTGAATATAATGTGAAATATTCAAGAAAACAACCTTTGTACAAACTAGTGTTGTCCGAAGACTAATGAGAGCTCGAATGTTTTGGGGGTGATGGCCCGTTAAAACCCAATTTCGGAAAACCCAATTGGGACAAAACCGAAATTGGGAAAAAGAGTACCATCAAACCCCAAAAAGCTGAAAAAAATTACGCCAAAAATAAAATACAATACAATTTGTGAGGTAAAACGAACATAGAAAAAGTCAGCGCCTGTGGAGGCTAAACCAATGTTGCAAGCCGTCCAAGTACTTCCCATGGATTTTGAGTGTGGAGAGTCTATTCCGCATAAGTCTGTCAATATCCTTGGTAAGAGAGCTTTGATGCGCTCCTGCCATACCACATAGATCGAAGTCTGAAAGAGATTAAGCGAAGTGTGCCTCCAAAACCTGATCCTGTAATGTGGTCAATGATGGAGCCAAAGTGGGCTGTGTATCGCTGTTGCAGAATTCCGGAAGAGAGGTTGTTCCAAAGCTAGGAGGTGAACCTACATTCAAAGAAAAGATGATCAGGAGTTTCTATAGTTTGGTTACAAAATCCACAACCCGAGTTCATCCTTAGGTTCCAAAGAGCCATTCGATCTCCCGTCGATAGACAATTTTGTATTGCAATCCAAATGATAAAGGAGTATTTTGGTGTCGCCGAAGAGAACCACACTCCCTGGTACCAACTCTTTTGTGAACCTCGAGACCGAAGCTGATCCCAAGTGTGTTTTGATGAGAACTCATGCTTGAAAATGTCAGACTTGTGGCGCCAAAGATGAGTGTCTCGTTCATCACTGTTAGTTGCTCATAACTTTTCTATTTCCTCCTCAATGCCACTAAGAACCATGCCTCTTCTTCTGCGTCTACGATGAGTAGCAAAAATCTCTGCTAAAGTAGTTGTGAGCTTGATCCCCATATCTATGCAGCTCATATCTCCCAGCCGGTCATGTAGACGCCCTAAACTTGACAAATCATCAAACCAAAATGAACAGTCCTCACCCTTTCTTACCATTGTGTTCATATTAACTGACCAGAATGAACCTGCTCGGATCAGATTTTCTTTTATCCAATTCACCCAAAGTGAAGCTCTCGCTGAAACAATCCTCCAAATAAGTTTAAAACAATTGACTTTGTTTGCGTCTGAGATAGATTTTAGACCAAGCCCTCCCTCTTCCTTTGGCCTACAAATATCCGTCCAAGCTATTTTTGATTTACGCGGGTTCAGGTCAGGTCCCGACCAAAGGGAAAGCGGAGCATATCTTTTCGATTTCCCTGATACAAGCACTAGGCAAGTGAAACACAGCAATCCAAAAATTTCGTTAGACTAGCAATAACCGAAGTGAGAAGCTGAAGTCTACCCACAAAAGAGAGAAATCGATGCTTCCATGATAGTATCCGGGATCCAATTTTGTCAATGAAAGGCTGGTAGTCCAGCTTAGACATTCTTTTAGGGATTAGAGGAAGGCCCAGGTACTTGACCGGGAGAACTCCTACACACAGAGAGAAGCGAGAAGCAATGTCGAAGCGCTGTTGGAAGGAGACGCTAGCAAGGAAAAGGTTTGACTTCTTGAGACTGATCTGGAGCCAAGAGTATCGACCAAAAATTTGAAAGACTTCGAGGATAGCAGCGACTGAACTCGGCGTCCCATCTGCAAAAACCAAAATGTCATCTGCAAAACAAAGATGAATTATTTTCAAAGAACGACATCCTGGATGATAGCCAAACTTCCATGTACTTGCTGCATTATTTAACATCAACGAGAGTACATTCATAGTAATAACAAAAAGATAAGGAGACAGAGAACATCTCTGTCTTAAACCTTTAGTACTAGGAAAATATCCAGCAAGCTCCCCATTAACTTGCACCGAGAAGGATAGAGAGGCGACACAAAGCTTAAGCCAATGGATAAACCCCGGGGGGGGATATCGAGAACTGAGAGAACGTCCAGAAAGAAGGACCATTGAATCGAGTTGAAAGCCTTGGAGATATCAATCTTAACCACACAACGAGAAGCGATATTGTCCTTATGGTAGTCCCGAACCAGTTCCGAAGCTAGAAGAATATTCTCCATTAGATAGCGATCTTTCGATTTTTAATCCTTCCTTATTATTAAATCTTCTTTAGGAAGAGGCTTCTATAATCAAAGTCATTTTGTAGTGTTAAATTTATGTTAAGAGTCTTCTAATCGATTGCTTCCATTCTTTTTTTCTCTGCAGTAGCTCCTCTGAAATGATTAATCGACTATTTGTTTTATTGATCTTCCATGGGGAAGATGTTCGTGTAACTTTTCTCGGCCACTTTCTCTATGCGTTTCACTGGAGATTGATTATCGCTTTCAAAGACACTAATCTGGAGAAAGAACTTGAAATTGCGATTACAAATTCAACGATCGCGATGGTCATGCTCTCAAAACACTACGCCTCTTCCACCTGGTGTTTAAATAAGTTGGTAATTACGGAATCCCATAAACTTCACAAAACAATAATATCATTCTTTTGCAGCAAAGGTACACCACTAGCTTCTCAAACATTTTGCTAACTCTCTCGATCTCAGGAACCTCGACGACTAGTTCCTTCTTGTTCAAGTACACCTTTCAAGCTACCGTTTATTTAATATGGAAAGAGAGAAATAGACGTCGACATGGTGAGCAAGCCATCACCTCAGCTCAGCTAATAAGAGACATAGACAAGGTCATCAGGAATCGCCTCTCTACTTTGCAGACAAGCGGCATAATGACGACCAGCCTTCAAGCTTGGTTCACCACCAGACCTCAGCCGAATATTTTTTAGCTTTTGATCTACTCTCAGCTTGTGTAGAGGTCAGTGATGGGTGTACTCTTTTTCCCAACTACTGGTTTTGTCCCAAATGGGTTTTTCAGTTTTTGGGTTTTAACGAGGCACACATCCTGATATTTTCACTATCTCCAAGCTGTTTCGATTGTTAATTACTTTATATTTTGATTTCTGATTACTAAACATTTTGTATAAAGGTGTTTTCTTTGAATATAATTTTACATCATATTCAAAAGAAAAATAATACCATTCTTTATGGACTAGATCCTTCAGAAGTGAGGTAAAAAGAGTTAGTTTGGACATATGTCTGAAGAAACCCATAAAAACAAAACATGTGATGAGTTAGATAGATGGAAGATTTCGTAGGACCAGATTTCGTGGGGCCTTTTTTTCTTTTGTAGGAATAATGAAGCGAACTGAATTGCAACCATCGCTGACTGTATATTAATAAATTGGGGTTTGTGTCCAAACCCACCTGCTCGATCAATGCTTAAACACTACATGATTGTCTATATTCAATTTTTTCTTGGACGATAATTTGAATCTATTTTTTTGTGTATCTCATTTACGCGGCTTCACTGGGCAAGAAATATGTATATTCTTGTAGCACATTCTGATTGACGCCGAATGGAGTTATCAACAATTTTCACCAATCATATTTCGTGAATGTCATCTATTATTAAATTATCTTAGACAATACTTAGATTTTTTTTTTTGTGTATTATGTTTTCTCGGCATAGCCCTGTTCGTTTGCCAGCCGCAGCCTCCTGCGACCAAATGTTGCTATAGACGCAGATCGCTGCGTCAGGAATTTTCAGTCGTTGAAAATTCTTGGCGGTGCATCTGATACTATTACGTTTGGTACTGTTGCGGCTGTGTCTGCGGTCAGTTTCTGTTCTCTTGGACGATATTTTGATTCAGTTTCTCTATGTATCTTGTTTTCACTGCATGACTCTGGTTATTTAATGCATACTATATGGTTTCTACTTACTTCCTGTGTATCGTCTGCTTGTACTCCTGCTGCAACTGCATGATTGTTTGTAAAACGTATACTATATTTTATGTTTTTGGTTACTTCCTGCGTATCGTCTGCACTTACTCCTGAAGGAAATATGCATAAACAATGCATTACTGTTTGTATATATGCTATGTTTCTGCTTACTTCATGCGTATCGTTTGAGCTTACTCCTACTGGAACTGCTTAAACAATGCATTATTGTTTTTATAATGCATACCATCTCTTATTGTTCTATTGACATCTTGCATACCGTCTGCGCTTACTCCTGCTCAATCTCTACTTAAATATTGCTTGTCCATCTATATTCAAATTTTGGTTTCTATGTACGTCTTGCATACTACATCACTTACTTCTCCTCGGTCTCGCTTAAACACTGCTTGACCGTGTATATTCAAGGTTAGCTTGGACGATCCTTTGAATATTTTTTATATGTGTATCTTGTTTGCTAGATCTGACTGCGCAAGAAATCTGCACATTTTGGTAGCACATTCTGATTGATGCTGATTAGTGTTATCAACAAGTTTAACCAATCAGATTTCTCTGGTGTCTATTATAAAGTACCCTTGGACGATACTTTGATTCTGCTGTATGTGTATCTTGTTTTCTCGGCATGGCTCTGTTTAATTAAGGCATACCATAAGCTATGATTCTGCTTAAGACCTGCGTATCATCTTCGTGTACTCCTGCTGGAAGAAGGCTCAAACACTACATGACTATGTTTACATAATGGTTGGACTTTGCAAAAAATTGCATGAATCTTTATATAATGCTTACCATCTTCTATGTTAATGTTTAAGTCCTACAGACTGTTGTTTCATCTTTTTACTAACCCTAAGTTATCCGTGGGGTCGGGATGCTTTTACATGTCTAGTAAATTTGATTACGTATGTTAAACACACGAGAGACATTTACATGTACAAGGATGTGTTCAAATGTTGTTGGTCTGGGTGTTTGAGCATGGAACATGTTCCTGGTTTAGAAGCAGCTTATGGGAATAAAAAGAAATATTCTACCACCGATGTTCCACTTCTCCAATGGGAATCATCGAATGGTCAAATTCGTATTAAATATTTCATAAGGGAAGAGGAGGCTGCGCATGAGTAGGTAGTTATCGACTGGGATATTTCTATTGTCCCAGCCAAATCGATTTACCCACAATGGTGTCAGGATGATCAAAATAATGATCCAGAAATTGATAACGTGATAGAAGATACCATTAATCATTATTTACGCGATAATTCCTTGGTGAACTGAAATCGGTACTTGTGAGAAAAATAAAATGGAAAAATGTCATGGCTGACGTTGTGGATGATAATGTAAGTTCACCATCGCCGGAGAAGAAGAAGAAATGGGAATAACATATAGAGGTTAATTTTTGGAAACTTTTTATGGTTATTATGTTTGTTATCTTATGTAAAAAACACACTAATATCAGTATTTTTAGGATGTCGTGACCATGTCGATGATGTTGGAGGTCCAATGACGACAGATAAGAAGAGGAATGAGAAAGAACATTCAGAGGTTAGTTTATGGATGATTTAGTGGTCATGATGTATGGTATTTCATGTAAAATCAAGACATTTATATCAGTATTTGTAGAATGTCGTGCTTGATAATGTCAATACAATACAAGCAGAAGAAATTAAGGAGGTTGTTTTTATGTCATCTAACAAAGTACTAGGCCCGGACGATTATCCTATGGAGTTTTATCGAGCAGCTTGATCGATTGCAAGACTTGATCTAATTACGAAAAGATAATCGTTTTTCTCATTTGATTCATGCTTCTGAGGGGTTAATGCCACCATCCTCTCATTAGTTCCAAAGCATGATGCAGCCATGGAAATAAAATATTGTCGACCTATTGCGTATTGTAACATGTTATACAAAATTATTTCAAAGATCATTGCCAACTGTCTTAAAAAGCCCTACATGAGATGATTGAGTTGAATAAGACGACATTTGTAAAATATTGACTGTTGCTGGAAAATGTTTTGCTTGGTACTGAGCTTATAAAAAATTACCATAAAGATACTGTCTCTACTCGGTGTGCAATCAAATTCGACATCTCCAAAGATTTTTATATAACGCAATGCGATTTTATTTCTGCAACACTTAGCACTATGCACCTTTTGGATTATTCATACATTGGATCTATCTATGTATCTCTACTGCATTTTTCTCCATATCTATTAATGGTGAGCTTGTAGGTATTTTTCAGAGTGAAAGGGGGCTTTGACATGGCTGCTCAGTTTCTCTGCACCTCGATGTGATTGCAAGCAATGTCCTTTCGAGAATGCTGAACTGTGCAGCTAGAGAAGAACGTTTTGGATATCACTCGACTTCTCCGATGACATTCATGTATTCTCGGATGGAAAACCTAGTTCGAATTCAGGAATTAGGGAGGTGTTTAGGGAGTAATTGCTGTTATTTCATGTTTCGATATCAATGCAGAAAAATCTTCTCTATTCTCTGTGGGAAGGGAGAAGGTGGATACGATTCATAAGGCTTCTGAACTGGGCTTCCTCAAAGTGAGTTATCAATCAGATATTTAGGACTGCACCTTACCACAAAATGGATGACTAGCTGTGATTATGAACCATTACTCATTGTGGATGCTATCTTGGTCAAACAAAAATCTTTTATCTGCAGGTCGTGTCTAGCTGATTCGGTCAATAGTTATGAGCATCTCTAACTTCTGGTGTGTCGTGCTTTCTTATCTTCTGATCAATCAAAAGCTAAAAAGTCATGGGATGAGGTATGTTATCCGAAGGAGGAAGGGGGTTTAAGTATCCACAAGCTGCGGGTTTCGTCTCATGTGTATGCTCTTAGCCTAATCTGGCGACTCTTTGCCAAGTCAGTCTCTCTCTGGGTTGCTTGGATTAAGGAAATCTCTTGAATAAGCATTCGTTCTGGGAAGTTCGGGATGGTACAATGGGCTCTTGGATATGGTAGTAGAAACTCTTAAAGCGTAGGCACCAAGCTATGAGGTTTATTAGTTGGGAGGTTAAGAAGCTAAAATTTTGGTGGGATAACTGGGCTCCTCAAGGGCGTTTAATTGATAATGTCGGAGCTGCATGACCTTGGACATTGGGTATCAATTTACAAGCTACAGTTTTAGAGAACATGGCAATATTGAAGTTGCGGAATCGGCGTTTCTGAGATCAATGGACTAGAAATATTGTAAGCTCATTAAAAATCCTTTTAAGCCAATTTCCTACAACAGGTCAAGACTACCTATTATGGAGACAGACTAGTGTTTTGATAATTTTTTTTTGAATAATATGTAAAATTATATTCTAAGAAAATCGTTTTTACAAAATTTGCAACTATACTCCAATTAAACCAAAAATAAAGCTCTTTTATATAAATAGATAAATGGTAGCCTCATTAAAACCCGGAAAGTGGAAAACCCATTTGGAAATAAACCACTTCCCAGAAAAAAGAGTACACACTATTTATGATTGAGATGAAAATATTACAACCAATAATCAAAACCTCGAAGCAAACCATATCTACAAACCATCAGTCATTATTCCTTCCCTTTGTAGAACCGAGAGCCGATTTCTTACTACCTCCCTACCTCACTAACCAAACTATTCATGTGGAGTGGGACGCTTCCATGTCTTCGTTGATTTTTTTCTCTCCATAATATATATGTTAACGCATGAAAGGTGTACCTAGCCACAAAAGTTGCCGTCGTCTTGCCTCCCTTTATATGGAATAGAGTTATCAAGTCATTGAAATGTACTGTGTATTCTTGATGCAGCAGTCCATATGAAAACTTATACCATATTTGTGATGTGTAGGGACAGCCAAAGAAAATATGATCACAAGTCTCTAGGGGGTCTGAGCAGAAGGCACACTTCACCAAAACAGTGGCTGACCATGTGAGCATTCTATCTCTAGTTGCTAAATGATTTAGGACAGCTAGCCACATAATAAAAGAATATTTCAGAGTATCATACGAAAACCAAACTGCATTGTGCCATGAATTCCTAGGACGTACCTCCCTCAACTGATTCCATTTTTCCTTAGATGAGAAATGGGCCTTAAACTTATCATCCTTATATCTCCATAGAGCTACATCCTCGTCTAAGTAAGCACACCCCGAACCTTTTCTATTTCAGTTTCAATTAGGATCTCATTGCTTGCATGGAAAAATGACAATTTAGTCTATATTTCATAGATAGTTGTTACATGCGAAGGCAGAATAACTTTATATTCACAATTTGAGTTCTAGAATAGTTCTTAATGCATTCCCATTGATTTTGCTACATTCATTCTCATGAGTCCCCGAAAAAATTCTCATTGCCCAATGCTTTATTTTATTGAGTTCACATTAACATTTACATTGATTTTCTCTATAAAATCCTTCGCATTCTTAGCTTTATTTAAATCACTATTGTGATTGTCACTATGGTTTTACAGTTTAATCTATTGTAAAACCTGTTGATAACATATTTTTGGCGCCGTTGCCGGAGACCAATAAATGAGTGCTTTTGAATTTGTGGTTTAGATTACGTCTATGATTTTTTTTAACGATATACTAAATTATTTTGTTTTATTTTTAGTGCTTGTTTTAGTGTGTTTCAGGTGCAAGTAAATATGGATGATCAAGGATTTATGTATCCTAATGGTGTAGCTCGTAATCCACTGAATCTTCCACCATCACCAGTACCAATCGGTTACAATCCTCCACCGATTGATAATCACCATTAACTGATCAGTTTCCTGCCACCACCGATCGGTCCTGTCACCACCGATCGGTAACGGACCTGCGAATCCAAGGCATGATGTTTCTCAAGACGCACTTGGATGACCTAAAACTCCTGATGAATAAAACTGTCCAGACATGTTTTACACGAATCATGGTGCGATGCATTTACCAGAAGTCGATGGACAAGCTTATGGTCCCATCAAATTGGTATCCCAAAGACCATTTCATGGACTGCCTTCAGAGAGTCCATTAGATGATATTGATGCATTCGAGGAGTTGTGCAACACGATTAAGTCGAATGGAATCCCGATTCATTCATTGATGTGCAAGTTCATTAAATTCTTCTTGAGTGATAAGGCAAGAAAGTGTCTTAATTTGTTGCAACCAGCCTCAATTACTTCAGGGAACCAATGTAGAGTATTATTCTTGAATCAATTCTATACTAAATCTACGACAACAATGCTCAGGAACAAGATCAACACGTTGCAACAAGGAGAAATATAGTATTTATGTGATGTTTGGGAGCGATTTAGAGAACGTCTTAGACATTGTCCCCATCATGGATTCTCAGATGTCAACTTGATGGACATTTTCTACGATGCAGTTGAGGTGAAATATCATATGGCTTTAGACACTACAAGTAGATGCGACTTTTCTACTAACACTGTGGGAGAAGTTATCACTATGATCAACAATTTGGCTCCCTGGTACAACAATCACTGTTAAGTGTAACATATCACATCATGTCAAGAGTGTTAAGTCTCAAAAATTGAAAGAGCTGAATGCCAAAATTAAGAATAAAAGATATCAAGACCCCACACTCTTAGAGAATAAACTTGACGTAATGGAGCACCAGCTGTTAGATGCACATAATATGCATGCACAAGAGGTGGAAAAGAAGAAGCTACCTTCAGAGATTAATACAGATCGATGCATTCACTCTACAGATTGGTAATGACCTACCTCCATCACCGACCGGTGTATTCGCTCTACCGATTGGTACGACATTTTTATTGTGATGATGAAGTCTTTGTGAGTTTAGCTAAAAATTTGGTAATATTAGGCAAAATGGTTCAGCCAAACCCTCTACCACCCAACATATCAAATGTCTCCTATCCTTGGTATGGTCAAATTGCTTCATGTCCAAAGCCTAAGGAGCATTGCAATGACATAACAATGGGGAGTGAGGTTGAAGTTGTGGATGCGACTGGATCTATTTATCCATAAACCAGAGAGAATGACCCAATACTCGACACACTTCATTACCAACCAAAATGAACCAGAGCATAGTTGATATCAGACCATTTTGCATACTGATGAGGTTCCTACGAATTTGGCCAATGAAAATGTTGAAAAGCTGGTGGAACCAAGTAAGTCAACTTAACTTAACCCTTTGCCACCATATCTTCCTACAATTCCTTTTCTAAGGCGTGAGAAGAGGTCCATCAAAGAGAAGATAATTGTTCGTTACAAAGAGATTTTGGATGAACTCACTATTGGCATTCCCTTTGAAGATGCAAAGAAGAATCAACCTTTCTACATCGAGCTTTTCATGAACTATATGAGAGGAGAGAAAGGTTTAGAGGAGATTAAGGACTTTGATTAACGAGATTAAATCCTTGAGAAGGCTTACCCAAAAAAATCCAGGCAATTTTGTGATAACATGTTCTATCCTAGGAGCGCATTTTGAAGACTCAATCTGTGACACTTGATATAGTGTGAATGTCAAGTCCCTGGCAATTTAAAAGAAGTTGGAGATTACTAATCTCAAGGATCCCCATGTTCTCTTAAGTTTGTGGATGCTTCCACCACGTGTCCGCAAGGCTTCATTCACGACCTAGATGTTCGAACTGGGAATTACTTGGTTCTTACTGATTTTAATGTTGTGGAGACGAGTGAAGGTTTTATATGCCTTTCATACTTGGGAGACCTTTCCTCTCACCAGTTAGTGAAATAGGAGGATTTCCTTCTCCAATATCAATAACAAGGTCTTCTACAACGCTATCCCCACCCATTAAGTTGTTGAGCATGCCTTATATCTCCCTACAGATTATGAGAAGAATTTGGATGTCATGACACTGGGAAGAGCTTGGTGATAAGAATGAGATCAACGAAGTCCTGGATGAAGATTCTAATTCTTTTGTAAAGAAATCCAATAAGTTCAAGAAAAGAAAAGCAAAATGTTGAGAGAGTGATTGGAGATTCTCATGTAATATTGGTACCGTAGAGATGTGTTAGACACACCATTGAGTATAAGGTGCAGTGTAAAATGACATCAAGGCCTTTCTCTAAACTAAAAGCAATTCTCACTCAAAATTTCAAAGAGAAAGGCCAAGAAGTAGTGCAAGGTCTGTCTAGCAAAGTTTTGGAATTGACAATGACTAATTGGAGAGCTTGTTCTGAAGAAAGTTAACATTCTTATTCTAGCTAACATCTGAAACAACGGTCAAGCTAGTGACCTTAAACAAGCTCTTATGATAGGCAACCTACTGACTTTGAATTTTTTATTTTATTTTCTTTGTTGATTTAGGTTATGTTTTTCGGTTTTACTACAGTGAAATCACATTTATTGGTAACTCTTTTCAGGAGCTAAATGCAGAAGATGTGAAGGACATAGATGAGAGGCCACTAATGATTTGAATTGCTACACTATATTTGGTCCTAATGATGTAAAGTTTCAGGATATTGAGACCGGAAAGTTGCTTGGAGGAGGAGTCACTAAGGGAGACTTATATATTATAGAGAACACCTCACCAAGCGATCAATCCTTATCTTTTAATTCATCCTTAGATAATAATGCTTTGTGGCACTCTAGATTAGGCCATCCACACTCTAGAGCTCTTGAACTTATGTTGCCTAGGATCTCGTTTAATAATGGTAGTTGTGAAGCTTGTATATTCGGGAAGCATTGCAAAACTGTATTCAATATGTCATCTACTATATATGAAAAGATACATCTCCATTTGAGGTACTAAACAAGATGAAACCCTCTCTTGATCATTTGAAAGTCTTTGGGTGTGTGTGTTTTGTTTTGGTACCATGTGATCAAAGAACTAAACTGGATGCTAAAAGAACAAAGAGTATCTTCTTAGGCTACTCAACAACAGGAAATGATATAAGTGTTATGATCCGGTCAACGATAAGCTGTTAGTGTCTAGAGATGTGAAATTTATGGAAAATCAAGGGTACTATGACAAAATGGATTGGGAAAGTGTCAAGGATTTTGCTAACTCAACATCAGATAGAATGGGGATTCTTCGATTTCTGCTCAACCTTCTTGGAATCCATCAACAAGTCACAACCAGCCATTTAGTTCTTTGTGCTTTTAGCACCAGCACTCAACAAAATCAAATGAGAATCTAGAAGCTGATCAAGAAATGGGAAATCAAAATGATCAAGACTTAGTGGAATCGCCTCAAAAAGATGAGTCTCCAGATCAAGCTGAGGGGGAGACTGAAAGTTAACCTCTTATAGATCAACATCAAGCTCCAGATCAAGTGGAATCAGTTGAAGAAATCATTTTACTAAGAAGAAGCACTAGACCAAGATTTGATCTGGAACATTGGAAGACAACTCGAGTGTACTACAACAATCAAGCTACTTCCCATCCAATACAAGTTGTGTGTTCACTTGCCCTTTTGCGATCAGATCATCAAGCATTTATTGGAAAGATTGATCTTCATCATATACCTCAAAGCTATGAAGAAGCTAAGGAGAGTAGAGAATGGGTTGCAGTAGTTGGTGATGAGATTGGTGCCATGAGTAGAAACCAAACTTGGGATGAAGTTGAGTTACCTCCAGGAAAGAAAGCCGTGAGCTAAAGATGGATCTTTACCATCAAGTACCTAAGTAATGGTGATATAGAGAGGTAGAAGGGACGCCTAGTTGCAAGAGGGTTCACGCAAAGCTATGGGGATGATTACATGGATACTTTTGCACCTGTATCAAAGCTTCACACAATTAGAGTTGTTTTGTCCATTGCTACTAATCTTTCATGGCATTTGTGGCAAATGGATGTGAAAAAATCATTCTTAAAAGGAGAATTAGAAGAGGAAGTCTACGTGACTCCACCACCAGGTCTTGAAGATTCAATCACTCTGGGCAAAGTCTTAAGGCTTAGGAAAGCAATACAAGCAATCTCCAATGGTGTGGTATCACAATCTCAACTCAACACTCAATGATAGAGGTGTTAGAAGATTGGAAGCTGATCAAGCGAAAGGGGGAGAAATAAAACGATGATCCACTAGACAAATCATATGTCAATCCATCTCAATACCAGAGGCTTGTAGGTAAACTCATTTACTTAACAATCACTAGATCTGACTTGTGTTTTGCTGTGAACTAGGTTAGCCAACACATGAAAGAGCCTACGGTCTATCATTGGAACATGGTTGAAAGGATTCTTCGGTATCTCAAAGGCTCACCAGGTCAAGGCATTTGGATGGGAAAAAAATAGAAATGCTGAGATTGTTGGGTGTTGTGATGCTGATTATTTTGGAGATACTTTTGATAGGAAATCAACCACAGGCTATTGCACTTTCATAGGAGGCAATCTGGTTACTTGGAAGTCTAAGAAGTAGAAGGTGGTGTCTTGTTTAAGTGCTGAAGCTGAATACCGGGCTATGAGGAAGTTAACAAATGAGTTGGTATGGCTGAAGGCTCTCCTCAAAGATTTAGGTATAGAATCATCAACTTCAATCACCAAGCATTGTGATAATCAAGCGGCAATCCATACAGCAACAAATTCAATCTTCTATGAGAGGACAAGGCATATTGAGGTTGATTGCCACAATGTGAGAGAGAAGATTGAAGGAGTAACATTACCATGCTTTACAAGGAGTGAAGATCAATTGGCCGACATCTTCACCAAGGCCGCTAGTCTTAAGGTTTGCAACCACATCTACAACAAACTTGGACTAGTAAACCTCTCAAGACCATGATTAGCTCTCCTAATTCTTGAAGACAAAACTCTTTTTCCCGTATCAAGTTTTTGTCCCAAAGGGTTTTACTTGATAAGGTTATTAATGAGGTGGTACTCATGGGTTCTCCAAACATAGCCTTCACTCCAATCACTCCGACTAAGTTTGAGGGGGAGTATTGATCAAGCCTAGCTTTTCATCTTGGTCGTGCAAATATTGTGCAAAAGGATGATGTGTAAATATTGTGCAAAAGATAATCTGTGCAAAATCCGGGTCACTCATCTAGCGTTGGAACCTTAAATATTATGCAAAAAGGTTTTGTGAAAATCTCGGGTTGAAGATCGTCCGTGCAAAACATAGGATCAACTAGCCGTTAGAAATAGAGTCGTTGGAACCTTATCTACTTGTTCATGAGCTGGCTCCAACTTTACCTACTCATTCAAAATTCAAATTCAAAATTCAAAATATAGGCTCCTTATTGGTTGTACCTTATCTTCATATTTCTCTATATATTGTACTCCATTGTAATTGATTTTCACTAAAGAAATGAAATCCTCTTTCTCTCATTCTATAATTCTCTTTTCTAAAGTTCTTATTCATAAATTCTAACAAGTTCTACATTCATGTTGGTTTTCTCTTTAAAGATAAGCGACTTTGCATTCCCAAAGGATCAACTAGGGAGTTACTTACGCAAGAAGCGCATGGAGGGGGATTGATGGGTCACTTTGGAAATCAGAAAACTTTGGCCATGCTTCGGGAGCACTTCTATTGGCCAAAGATGCGACGTGAGGTTGAGAAGTTTTGTGAGAAATGTATAGTGTGTAAGAGGGCAAAGTCAAAAAGCCATCCGCATGGTTTATATGTTCCATTGCCAATCCCTACTTCATCGTGGGTTGATCTCTCAATGGACTTCATCTTGGGGTTGCCGAGAGTTCAACAAAAAGATTCAATATTTGTGGTGGTCGACCATTTCTCAAAGATGACACACTTTATCCCGTGCTCCAAGACCAATGATGCTACACAAACCGCCAACTTGTTCTTCAAGGAAGTTGTAAAGTTGCATGGAATTCCGAGAACTATTGTCTTGGACCGAGACACAAAGTTCCTAAGTCACTTTTGGAGGACAATTTGGAGAAGATTGGGAACTAAACACGTCTTTTCTACAACATGCCTCCTCCAAACCGATGGGCAAACAAAAGTCATCAATAGGACTCTCGCCTCTTTGCTTACAGCTACCATCGGCAAAAACATGTAGACTTGGGTGGAGTGCCTCCATTTTTTAGAATTTGAATACAACCGAGCCTCTTATTCAGCTGCAAAGCTCTCACCATTCAAAAATTCTTATGTTTTCAAGTCTTTGACTCCATTTGATCTTTTGCCACAACCCCCTAATCAGCTTGACAACCAAGAAGGAATTTCTAAAGCCAAGAACGTGAAGAGGTTGCACGAGAAGTTCCGAGTGAACATCGAGCAAAAGACCGAGTGATATGCGAAGCAAGCCAGCAAAGAGCGCCAACATGTGACATTCCAACCAGGGGATTGGTTTTGGCTACACTATAGAGCTGAGAGGTTCCCATGCCTAAGGAAAACAAGCTCACACCAAGAGGAGATGGCCCATTCAAGATCGTGGAGAAAATTAACAAAAACGCCTACAGCCTTGGACTCCCTAGTGAGTTTAATGTATCTACACTTTCAATGTGGCTGACTTGGAACTTTTTAATGTAGGCGATGAACCGGTTTTGAGGACGAAAGCTTTAGAAGAGGGAGGAGATGATGGGGTTCCAGAACCGGCTGCTCGAGCATTACCTGAGGAAGCTACCGAGGAACTACTCGAGTCACCCAAGAAGTAACCCGAAGAAGAGAAGCATCCCAAAATCCCTATGATATAATCGGGAATCATCAAGAAAAACTCAGCTCGAGCTTATAGGGAGAGATTCAACATGTACGGGCAAGAAACCCTACAACACGAGAAGATAACAAGAGAACACCCGAGTGACACCCGAGGGACACCGAGTCTACAAGATTCTCGGGAGATGACTTGTTTTGGAATACATGAGCTTAGTGTCTTCATTATCTCATTAGAGTGAAGAAACCCTTAAGACATCAAGGTATTGTACTCTTTTTCCCCACCTCAGATTTATCCCATAGGGTTTGCCGAGGGGTTATTAATGAGGCAATATCACTTGGTGCATCACATCCTTTTCCATTGGTTATCTTGCTTTGAAATATCCACGACAAGTTAAGGTATGCAAAGGGTGTGATCCTGTCTTCAAGAAGACATCTACTGAAATAAAGTCTTCTTTTCATTTCTTAACATTTTAGAACAAATTTCGGTTTTAATTCTCAAGGGGTCCAAATTAGGAGTTTGTTAGAAATTTGGACCAAGGTGTAATAATTTTAAGAGACCTAGGGTGCTTCATATAAAAGAATCTAAACCCTTGTAATTTATTTTTAGACCAGTTTTGATCAATCAAATCGAGAAATTTTCTTCTCCTTTGTTCTTGAGAGATTCAAGATCAAAACCTTCACGCCTTGTAGCTTGGCTCGATGTGGGGTGCGTTGTATCAAGGGGCTGTCACACTCCTTGTGGTTCACAATTCAATCCACCTTGTATCTATCCCCATAGTTAGTTCCTAGGTCGAGTATCTCCCCGGGTCCTTAACGCCACATCTTCCGCATCATTCCATCTTTCAAGCCAAGTAGTTAGGTCGAGAATCTCCCTTCTCCTCGGCTCCATCAAGCAGTCCAGGTCCTTAGTAGATTTTGAAGATTTAACCCCTAGAGCCACATCATCCATCCTCTTTTCCCAATCCAAGTAGGCTTCTGGCTCAACCTTCCCGTCAAAAATTGGTGTCGTGAGCTTGAGGCTCAGAAAATGGTGTCTAAGATCTTGTTCCTCTTCATCCACATTCAATCCTACTCGGTGTCAAGGCCTCATCACCCTCCTTTGAGGTGGAAGCTCGAGCTCATCTTTGGAGATAGCGTCTTGGTCTTGTCTGTGGCCAGGGGGAGCTTGGGGACGTGGAGTCAACACAGGTAAGCCGCTCTCCAAGCTGTAATAGTTGCTCTTGTAAGTTTGCAAACATGGCTCCCATGTCCGGTTGCTCAGCCATGGTAGCTTGTTCCTCAAGTCTTTGTCGCATATGCACCTTGCACAAGAAGTAAAAGATTTAAGTAGCTCTAGTTGGAAAAAGTTAACAAGCAACGGCTAGAATTTATAAGTTGCAATGCTTATGCTTTTGAATGATAAGTGATTGTACAAGTGATAAGGCAATGCTCATTTCATAAAAGCTTAAAAGCAAAAGATAATGCAAAAAGGATGATGCTTTTTACCAATCAATGAAAGCTCATATCTTTAAGAGATAAAGAAAAATTGTGCACAATTTTAAGAGAAAAAGACAAAATAGCAATTAGCAAAGCATATTCTCTAGAGAAAAAAGAACAAAATTCAAATGATAGGCTAAGGTTGAAAGTTACTAAAGCACAAAGCATAAAGCGAGATTCCTTAAAGCATCCTATAAATGGTAACAAAAGGGGGATCATGCTGACTCATACACGCCTAACTATAGGACCACAACCTTGTACTACTAACCTATGATGTGCACTCTTCCTTAGCTAAACAAAAATCACCGAATTATTAGGTAAAAAGTGAAAAACACAAAAAATGCAACTAACATGAGGTAAAAGTAATCAAGCAACCTAAACACACAAAAATGAAACTCAAATGCAAAATAAACTCAATCAAACATCACACAAAGGACGAATTAACCAAGAACTTTCAAAATAAAACAAAAGGCGGATGATGATGAGATGACAAGCAAAAGATGCAATGAGATATCTAACGACCTAGATGCAACAAATGTGTCATTTTAGGGGTTTGCAAAGTTTATGATGCAAACGAACAGATGTAACGAGATGAAACAAAATGAAACTAGAAATGCTAACAAATATATATTTTTTGGTTTTTTTCTTATAAGAAATGAAACTATATGCATAAGATGAAAGATATAAGCGATACAACCTTGTTAGGAAACTAGGCTCTGATACCAAACGATGATGTGCCTTTTGGGTCTTCAAATCCTAGCTGCTTCCTCAAGAGATGAAGTGGTAATGGAGCTAAGGACCAGAAATATACTCGATCTAGGCCTAGCCAGAAAGTGAGACGAGGTCGTGGAGGATTACTAGGAAAACCCGGGGAGATGCTCAACCTAGGCACTAGTGATGGAAGCGTTGATGGAATGATGCAAGAACCACAAGAGGTGTAAAGCCTCTTGGTTCAGCAAGTTCCTAGACCGAGCTAGGCTATGAAGTGTGGAGGGTCAAACTTGAATCACTCAAGAACATAGAGAAAAAATCTCGGTTTTAATTTCTAAAAGTTGGTTAAGAACATTACAAAGAGTTTTTAGGCCTTTTAAATGAAGCGCCTTAGGTCCAGCTTTAAATTATTACACAAATGGTCTAAATATCTAACATGAGCCTAATTTGGACCCCAAAGAAAGAAATAAACACTTGGAAAAAGAAATGAAGACTTCTTAGTGAAATGCCTTCATAACGGATATGATCACTCTCCTTGCTTTTTCTAACTTTTCATGGACATTTCCAAGTAGTCTAAACAATTGGAGAAGAGTGTGATGCACCAAGTATCATTTCCTAATTAAAAATCTCCTCGGCAAACACAATGGGATAAATCCGAGGTAGGGAAAAAGATTGTAATAACCTTGATGTCTTGTGGTGTGCCTTCACTTTAGGGAGATGGTGAAGACACTCTTCTCTTCCTAGTGCAAGGAGAGGCTACCAAGAAGCGAGAGAATCCCCGAGAGCTTATCACCATGAAAAAATTTCTGGAGGACTACCGGAAGATAATCTTGCCCTGTAGAATCTTGCATTGTTCTCCGTGATAGTTCCAGGGGGTATAGTAGGCACTATAAGTTCTTCTTCCTCAGGTGATGCCGGTACCATGAGCCCATCACCATGCCTCGAAGAGATGATTTTTTGTCGTTGGCGACTTGAAAAGATCTCTCTCACTAAACATCACTTAGGAGTTGAAAAAGGGGGATAATCCTTGGGGATGGCTCGATGAAGAGACAAGGAAAGGCGATGGGATGGTAGATTCCACAAAGGGATGCGAATGACCCTTTGATAAGTCGGGTGATCCTTTAGATTCACACCAAAAGGATCAGTTGTGATGGATATTCACACCAACACATTGATTCAACTTTAGAAAGGGTTTTTTGATAAAAAGATTGAATGAGTTTCTTCTCCACACTTACACAAAATATAAAGAAGAGAAAGAAGAGATTTCGAGACTAACAAACCTAGTCTCGAGATCATTAACACACTTGAAAATGTAAATGCATAAAAACAAGAAAACAGTAACACAAAGTTTGAACAGATTTGAAATGAGAAGAAGGCTCCTTTTGTCTTGTGAGAAAAAGGATGAGGCCTTAGGCTTCTTAAGCTTGTTGAAGATAGTGATGAGCATGTGTGTGTTGGAATTCTTGGCACAAGACTGAAAAAATGTTAAGGAAAGGAATTGGAGTGTGTGCCGAGTATGTAAGAGTTAGGGGCTCTAGTACAAGGCCAAGAGTGGCATGTGACACAAGCAACCGAAGAAGTGTAACTAATTCTCTAGAACCAAGTATTGGAATATTATCTCGGTTGGAAGCTGACTAAGTCAAAGGAGATTCAAATTTGAAGAGAACTCACAAGAGGAACCCGTGGGTAATAGGAAGCTCCACACTCCCTTCACCAAAGAGGAAAGCTCCCAGATTAAGCGTGCCTTGCCATATCCAGCTGCTTAAGGTTTAATATATTAACTGGTGTACATTCATAGGATTCTTTTGTTGTATCTCTCTCTCCCATTTCGCCTATATGTTGTAACTATGTAAAGAAGAAATCATCAAGCAGAATACTTTTCAGAAACTTCAATTCCTTAATTCCTTAATTCCTTATTCTAGTTAATTCCCCATTTTTCAATAATCATCTTAAATCTTCTTTGTAAAATTGACATGGTATCATAGTACGCTTAAAGGTCCATAATCATCTCTTAAACTCTTTGTTTATTGGCTTAAACTTTTGCTCTCAAATCATTTCTCAACGTTTTTTCTTCTTATCAAGTGCTTTATGAAATCTCATGGAGATGCAAAAGCAAATTGTTTTGTCGGTTGTCCTCAAGGAAACAAATATCTGTTGTGGTTAAGAAGAACCACTAGGACTTCTCTAAGCAGCCATGAGCTGTGGAGTTATGTGGAAACCCTAGAATAAGCTGTTGGAGGAAAAACAGTTGTGGAAGAAGATGTAGCGGGTGATGGAGGTAAGGAGCAAAATGGGAGAAAGAGGACCAACAAGTATTAGCCATGCTCCAAAGATCCCTTGAGCCCTCAATCCTTTCTGACTAATCTTATTGCGAAATGGCAAAGAAGTTGTGGGAAACACTCAAGGGATTGTATGGGGATATGTCTGACATCTCCAGAATCTTTGAAGTGAAGAACGCCCTAAATGATCTTCAACTAGAAGGGAAGACATTTAAGGATTTGCTTGGGGTCTTTTCAGGGTTGTGGGCAGAGCTTAAAAGGCTCAAGCATTCAACCAATGATGCTAAGGAGCTTAATGAATGGAGAGAGCAAGATTAAGTGTTTGGGCTGTTTCTCACGCTTAGTAACTCCTACAAGGGACTCAATCAGCATATCTTGAGGTATGATAAGTTCCTAATGTCAAACAAAGTTTGTCAACAAATCAAGAAAGAGGAAGGATCTAGGGGTTTTTTCAAACCTACTAGTGAAATGGCACATGTAGCACAAAGAAACCAGTTCTATGGATAGAAGAGGAATTTTGAGTGTGAGCACTGAAAGATGAAGGGCCATATAAAGGATAAGTGCTGGACTCTTCATCCACACTTAAAACTAGCTCGGCTAAGAGGAAACTTTGCTGACGTAGCAAATGTTAACAATGATGCCTTCGTAAGGAAGTCTGACCTGGAAGCTCTCATCAAGAGCATCTCTAAGTTAGCCGAATCTGGTAAGGGTTATCTAGCCTCTAAACTAGGTAAAAAGGTTATAGTAGATACAAAGATAGTCATCACATGATAAGTGATGGAAGTTTGTTGGTATATGTGAAACCGGATGGTAGCAATGTTAGGATAGCAAATGGTAAAGAAGTTCCATTAGAGGGAATTGGAGACTTGGAAATATTTAGGATAAATAGTAAGGCATTATATGTTCCCGAGTTCACTACTAATTTGCTGTCAGTTAACAAGGTTACCCAAGTTTGGATTGTAAAGTTATATTAGGGTCTGATGTGGTAGAGTTTCTAATGTAGACCTCTTTAAAACTTTTCACGGAAAACCCATTGGGACAAAACTGAGATAAAGAAAAAGAGTACAATTCCTTTGCACGTCTTTATGTGTCTTCAACCTATGGACGTGGTGAAGACACTTGATGAGTAGAAACAGATAATAAGTCAAAGGATTCAACATAAAACTGATATGGTGGTTTCTTAGGCTTGAACTGGCCGATTACCAAAGAAATTAGCACTTGTGTTCTAACTCTTAAACCAGCTTGGGAATGAAGTGTTTTTCCTTAATCATAAGCTTCCTTATATGTCATTCCTGATGAACACATGAGGAGATGTTGAACGCTCGAGTGAAACTTGATTTGGAACATGTTAGTCTTGATTTATTGTCTCCAAGTAAGGATTCTTGATCATTCTCTGAATGAGATTGATCTTGATAGGTTTTGCCTCGATCAAAGTCTTTAAATTACATGGTTTCTCAGTGAATGTTGAGTATGGCATCCAATGCACGAGTGAATTGGTCTGTGGTCGAAGGGCCTTTTTGATTCTCTTCTTCGAAAGGGTCGACATGGTCATCGACTTGATTTAATCGAGTATTCCCAATTCCAGCTGGATAGATAAGCTTCATGGGGTTAATTTGCTGGTTAATAATCAGCCGTATGCCATGTGCTCGAGTAGAACTCCATTTGGGCATGGATTCTCCAAGGTTCTCAGTGATGATGCTCGGTAATGACAGCTCTGAGTCTGGTTGTGTACTGCTGCCTATATCAGTTTTAGAACAATAAAAATAAGGAAGTATTTGGAGAAGGAGGAGTGAAGGATGGTCTCTATGTCTTGAATAAGGAAGAAAAGGAAGTAGTGAAGTCGTGTACGCTTAGTGCGGTTGGTACAATCTCTTTATGGCACTCACATCTTGGTCTCCTAAGCAACAAGGTTCTCAGCATGATCTTTCCCAACCTCACCGAAGATAATAAAGAGTGTCAGGCTTGTGTGTTAGGAAAAAATGTAGAAAAAACTTTCCGGATTCAACTACTGTCTATACCAAGTGCCTTGACTTGGTGCTCTTTGATGTATAGACAGCCCCATGTATTTCTAAAGATCAATATATGTATTTTGTGTCATTTATCGACAAGAAATCTAAATACATGTGGGTGAAACTAATGAACTCCAAGAGCCAAGTGTTTGAATCGTTTCACAAACTCTACAATTATGTCAACACACAATTTGGAATCAAGGTTAAATATCTTAGAAGTGACAATGGTGGGAAATATATGATTAATCAGTTCAAGAAGTTGTTGGAATATAATGGGATAATGCACAAAACTTCTTGTCCATATACTCCTCAACAAAATAGGGTATCGGAGAAAAAGAATACGCACTTGTTGGAAGTTGCTAGGAGCATGATGTTTGATCTGAGAGTTCTGAAATGTTTTTGGGGAGATTCTGTAATGCCAGCTTGCTATGTCATAAACAGATTGTCAACCTCTAATCTAGGCAACAAGTCTCCCTATGAAGTTCTTAATGGGATGAAGCCTAACATCAATCACCTCCGTGTAAGTGTTATATGCTCATTCTTGAGGCACAAAGAAGCAAGTTAGAACCTAAGAGCATGAAGTGCGTGTTTTTAGGATATTCATATACCCAAAAAGGTTATAAGTGTTACCATCTAGAGACTAATCACATCCATGTGTCTCAAGATGTAAAATTTGTGGTAGAGAATGGGTACTTCCAAGAAGAAAATTGGAAGGATACTGAGGAGATTATGAGTCTGGGTTTGGATAGTTTGCAAGTTCTAAGGAGTATCTTAACTAATGAAGATGAATGATGGAGCCCTTGAGCATTACCCAAGGAAACCAAGGAAGCTACCGAGGAACCAATCGAGTCATCTAAGAAGCAACCCGAAGAAGAAAAGCATCCCAAGGTCCTTATGATACAACCCATAATCATCAAGAGAAACTCAACTTGAGCTTATAGGGATAGATTCAACATGTACGTGCAAGAAACCATACAACACGAGAAAGGGACCCGAGAACACCTGAGTAACACCCCAGGGACACTGAGTCTACAATATTCTAGGTAGATGAATTTCTTTGGAAGGAATGAGCTTAGCGTCTTCACTATCTCATTGGAGTGAAGACACCTTGAAGACATCAATATATTGTACTCTTTTTCCCCACCTTGGATTTATCCCATAGGATTTCCCCACCTTCATATAAATGCCTCTAAAACCTTATAATTTCTTTTAGACCACTTTTGATAAATCAAATTGATAAACGTTTATCTCCTTTGTTCTTGCGAGATTCAAGATCAAAACCTTCCCACCTTGTAGCTTGGCTCGGTGTGGGGTGTGTTGTATCAAGGGGCTGTGATGTGGCTCCGAGGCTTAAAGCTTTAAGATTGACTAAGGAGCCTAACCGCTTGATTGAGCCGGGAAGAAGAGAGATGCTCGATCTAACTACTCATCTTGAAGATGTCGTGATGTGGAAGGTATGACGTTCAGGACCCGGGGAGAAACTCGACCTAGGAACTAACTACAGAGACAAATAAAAAGTGGATTAAATCGTGACCCACAAGGAGTGTGACAACCCCTTGATACAACACACTCCACACCGAGCCAAGCTATAAGGCATGAAGGTTTTGGTCTTGAATCACTCAAGAAAAAAAAGGAGAGAAAAATTTCTCAAATTGATTTATCAAAAGCGGTCTAAAGAAAATACAAGAGTTTAGAGGCTTTTTATAAGAAGCACTATAGGTCTCTTAAAATAACTACACTTTGGTCCAAATTTTCTAACAAGAATCTAATTTGGACCCCTTGAGAAATAAAAACCCAAAATGTTCAAACTGCATAAAAAGAAAAGAAAACTTAATTTAAGTATATGTCTTCTTGAGCATAGGATCACACCTCTTGCTTATATTAACTTGTCATGGACATTTCCAATCTAGATAAACAATGGAAGAGGATGTGATGCATCAAGTGATTTTGCCTCGTTAAAACCCCCTCGGTCAACCTTATGGGATAAATCCAAGGTGGAGAAAAAGAGTATAATACCTCGATGTCTTAAGGGTGTTTTTACTCCAATGAAATTGTGAAGAAACTAAGCTCATGCCTTCTAAAGCAAGTCATCATGCTAAAAGCTCTCGGAGGTCCTCGGGTGTCATTGTGGTGTAGGAGGGTTTCTTGCACACAATTGTTGAACCTCTCCCAATAAGCTCGAGTTGAGTTTTTCTTGATGATTACTGGTTGTATCATAGGGACTTCGGTATGCTTCTCTTCCTCGGTAGCTTCCTCGGAATCCTTGGGTAATGCTCGAGCAGCTAGTACTGGGGGCCCATCAGGCTGTCACACTCCTTTTGGTTCACGATTTAATCCACCTTCTATCTATCCCCATAGTTAGTTCCTAGGTCGAGTATCTCCAGCAATCCTTAACGCCACATCTTTCGCATCACTACATCTTCCAAGCCGAGTAGTCTGGTCGAGAATCTCCCTTCTCCGCGGTTCTATCAAGCAGTCCAGCTCCTTAGTAGATCTTCAAGATTTAAGCCCCGGAGCCACATCATCTTTGGTATCAGAGATTAAGTTTCCTACTAAAGGTTGTATCGTTCTATCTTTCTATCTTTGTTGCATTTTCTAGCATTTTGGTGTTTTGCGTTTTTGTGTTCATCATTCCGCATCTTTAGGATCGTTCATTTGCATCACAAAAAAAAAACTTTGGAAATATCATTAAAATGTTATCTAGTGCATCTAGATAGGTAGCCAGTTTAGTACTAAGTCATTTTGCATTTGTTATTTTTTCAGATATTTGTGAACATCGCATAAAATATCCATCGTTTGTTTTTGGTGTTCTTGGTGATTTTTGTTATTTGTGCTTTTGCTTGATCCGAAAATGTCTTCTTTTGGCTTATTTGATTGTTTGTCCTAGGATTAATGTATTTAGACTCGTTTTAGGTTGAATCCTTAGTGCATATTTCAAATTTTCCGTGGTCCAATATGCTTTTGCTTTTGATGGCTCGAGCTAGTACGAAACCAACTCAAGTAACTCTCATATTTGTTAATTAACCCAAGTTATTTTCTCATTTCACCCGAGTTAAATTGTGGTTTAGTACCGTTAGTGTTTAAATTACTTTTGCGTGAGCTATCTTGCTACTTAAAACATTTACTTGCTACCTCGATTTCTATTTACTTTTACCCCAAGTTAGTATATTTTATTTCTTTTAAATCTCGCAACTACTTAAAACATTTGTTCACTTGCTTTGCAAGGTACCAAAGGTTAGCTTGCTTCTAAAGGCTAGCGAGGATGGAGGAGCAACCAGACTCTCATGGCACAATTCTTGAATTGGTTACATGATAGAACCGTGAGAAAGGTCTAGATAAAATCATACAGAGGTTTTGAAGAACTTCTTCATCTCGCTATACAAGTGGAGCAACAAGTAAAAAGGAAGCAAAGCTCTATGAATCTGACCCAAGTACAAGGCACACCCACTTGGTCCCCTAGTGCATCTCCTTTCAAAAATAGCACTCGACCCCAAGACAAGAACAAGGCCGCCGTTGTGGAATCATGCTTCAAACCTAGAACCACCGAGGCACCAAAGTATATGAAGTTTGAGCCGAGAGGGGAAGCCAATGCAACTAGAAGACGAGATATTGTATGTTACGAATGTCAAGGGCATGGCCATTACACGAGAGAGTGCCTAAACCACTGAGTCATGATCATCCCGGCCTCCGGAGACTAAGAGTCTTAAGAAGAAGAAGAACCTCAAGAAGAAGAGGAAACCATGGAAGAAGAAGTAGAGTATCCTGATGAATGGGAGCTCTTGGTCATTAGAAGGCTCCTAAGCATCACACAACCACCGGAAGACACCACACAACGTGAGAACATCTTCCACACGTGGTGTACGATAAGTGGCAAGGTATGTAGTCTTATTATCGATGGAGGATCGTGTACTAATGTAGCTAGCTCTACCATGTTAGATAAGCTTAGGTTAGTGATGTGATCATGGATAGCTCACGGAGGTTGCTTGAAGCCGAGGACGCCTTGACCATGCCAAGTGGACCAATGACAAGATCACGTGCCAAAGAGTTCCAGAAAGCAATCAGTGGATTACTCACTCAAGCTCATTCGCCAAAGGACCAGCTCGAAGACATGGATAAGAAAATTGTCTTGGTTGCTCGAGTGGACTGAAACGGGTGATCCATTTGTACTCTTTTCCCTAGCCTTTGGTTTTATCCCAATGGGTTTTCCAAAGGAAGGTTTTAATGAGGCAAATGGGTCATTCCAATCTATCTAAGTTCATAAGAGAGTCCAAGGGAGTTTCAGTCCAAGATCACCCAAATAGTTTCAAGTCCAAAGACCAATAAATTGGGATTTTTTCTTCAGTTCTTTCAAGCCCAAAGGAGGATCAATTTGGCCCAAA
Source organism: Cardamine chenopodiifolia (assembly GCA_963922655.1). Taxonomy (NCBI): domain Eukaryota; kingdom Viridiplantae; phylum Streptophyta; class Magnoliopsida; order Brassicales; family Brassicaceae; genus Cardamine; species Cardamine chenopodiifolia. The sequence goes on from OZ000479.1 coordinate 7,544,666, forward strand.
TAATTGTCTCCTAAGAAGAATAAAGTCGTCCATAATGAGAAGATCTAGGAGCTTGGAGAGCTGAAGAGTTTCCCGGGCTTTAGTTAATGTCATTTTAATTTTCTCGTCTTTAATTCTCGACTTTTTCTTTACTCCAGCTTTTCCTTTAAAACTCTTGTTCTTTGTTCAGAATAATCATCCACCTTTTTTTATAAAAAATTGAGAGTGATTTCTTCTGTGTTCGTTGAAGAACATTTCCCGATTGTTTGGTTTGTAATATCCTTCAATCAAACCGATTCAACAGTGTGTCATATCCGTGAATCAAACCTTGGCGTTCTTGAGTGTGTCATATCTCGAGAAAGTCATTGAGGAAATATCAGAGGTCTTCCGCAACCTTTGTGTGATCCATTCATTCCATCCTTTCACGATTACCCCTCGAAAATGCGAATTCTCGGGAAGATTCATATCATTTGGTATCAGAGCCAACTTTCGGGATCGGTATTCGTTTCTATCATCTTTTAATCATAGAATTTTCAGTTTTCTCTTGTCTTTCTGTTCTGTTCTTGATCGGATCAATCTTGTTAGGTATCAGAATTAAGCTTAGTCGCTAGAACAATTTTAGGCGATTAGGATTGATTATCGTTTAGGCGATTTTGATTTTGATCTTTTTCTGTTTGATCTCTATTTTTAGTTCTAGTATTTGATCAGTTTGATATAAAAAAAGAAAAAGAAAGAAGCAATCAAAAAAAAAAAAAAAAAAGTTAAGTACGATTTTAATTAAGGGGGGGGGGGGTTGTTAAATTTTTGTACTAAATTTTCCTCTTCAAATTTTATTTTTTTTGATCAATTTGATCTGTTCTTATTTAAAAAAAAAACACTAAAGTCTTTTCTTTCTATCTTGATTCAATCGATTTCGTTTTGAGTTGTTGGAATTGTTCATCGGATTTGATCGGTTTTGTTCGATACGAACCATTGAAGAAATCACTGAGAGAGGACATCTTGAGTGTTGAATGTGGAGTGAATAAAAAGGAGAGAATCACTTGTGAGGATCGACTTTTTATTACTAACGGTTTGTTAAGTGTGCAGGGAAAAATTAATATGTCTAATCACGAAAGCGATGCTGAGAACACTAACCGAGCACGAGGAGCAAGAAACAATAACAATCTAGACGTGCAAGCCCTTATGGGAGAAATGAGGCGATTGTTGAGGTGTGAGATGGAAGCAGTCAATGAAAGGATCGATACGATTCAAGAATCCGTTAATCAAGGATTGCCTCAAAATACTGCTCAAGAAGAAGACAACAACCTCAAGAAGAAGATGAAGAGGACGAGTTGAATTACTACAGCAGAGGTAGTCAAGCTTCTACTCAGAGTCGAAGAAGGCCGAGATGTGTAAGAGAAGCTGGGGTTCGAAATGACGACAATCTCAGTGGACTGAAGTTGAAGATACCGCCATTTCATGGGAAGAATGATCCAGTCGCCTAATTGGAGTGGGAGAAGAAAATTGAGCTCGTGTTTGATTGTCAAAATTATTCGGAGCAAAAAAAAGTTCAAGTAGCGGCGACGGAATTTTATGACTATGCTATTAATTGGTGGGATCAGATCGTGACAAGTAGAAGACGCAACCGTGAACCGCCCGTAGTCACTTGGGAAGAGATGAAAAATCTGATGAGGAAGAGATTTGTTCCTAGCCACTACCATCGGGAGTTACATCAAAAGCTTAGGCGATTAACTCAGGGCAGTAAGAGTGTGGAGGATTATTTTCAAGAAATGGAGTCCCTAATGATCAAAGCTGATATAAATGAAGATGCTGAGGCAACAATGGCAAGGTTCTTGAGTGGGTTGGCTCGAGATATACAAGATAGAATGGAGCTTCAAACATATGCTGATTTGGAGGAAATGCTCCATAAGGCTGTTTTGGTTGAACAACAAATTAAGAGGAGGGGTACTTCTAGGCTTTCCTATGGAGCTGGAGCAGCCAATGCTAGGACGAGTTACAGCCGAGAAGATAAGTCTGTTGTTAAGCCAAAACCCGACCCTAAGCCTTACGCCAATACTCAAGACGCCAAAGAAAAAGCTATGGCGACTTCGTCTAGAAACCGGGAGGTTAAATGTTTCAAGTGTCAAGGGAGAGGACATTACGCCAATGAGTGCACCAATAGAAGGACTATGATCCTATTGGATAATGGCGAGATTGAAACTGAGGAGGAAGAGCTTGAAAGTGATAGTGAGACCGAGGAAGCGGACATAGAGTTACCTGCCACCGGAGAATTATTGGTAACAAGACGTTCCTTGAGTATTCAAGTTAAGGATACTGTCCAAGAGCAGCGGGAGAACTTATTTCACACGAGATGCTTGGTACAAGGTAAAGTTTGCAGCCTTATTATTGATGGTGGGAGCTGTACTAATGTGGCTAGTGAAACAATGTTGAAGAAGTTAGGGTTGGAAGTTAAGATGCATCCAAAACCTTATCAGCTTCAATGGATAAATGATGCTGGCGAGATGACGGTGAGCAGCCAAGTATTGGTTCCTATAACCATAGGCAAGTATGAGGACGAAATTCTTTGTGATGTTTTACCTATGGAGACGGGCCACATCTTGCTTGGAAGACCTTGGCAGTTTGATAGAAGGGTCTTACATGACGGTTTTACTAATCGATACTCATTTGAGTACAATGGCCGAAAGACGATACTTGCTCCATTAACACCACAAGAAGTTCATCAAGATCAACTTCAGCTGAAACAACAAGGAAAAACCATTGTGAGTGAACCCCTAAACACACCACCTCAAAATAAAAACAAGAGTTTGAGAAAAACCAAGAAAAAGGCCTGTGAGAGTAAACCCGTGAGGCATTCAAACTTCTTTGTGAGGTCTAATGTGGTTAAGAGAGCTCTGTTCTCTAAACAACCCGTTCTCTTATTTATTTACAAAGAAGCTTTGCTGAACCTTACTAACTCCGTACCGGATTTGCCGAGTAAAATTACTTCTATTTTGCAGGATTTTGAAGACGTCTTTCCGGAAGAAAACCCCAAGGGATTGCCGCCTATTCGTGGGATTGAGCACCAGATCGATGTTGTGCCGGGAGCTTCACTTCCTAACAGGCCAACGTATAGAACCAACCCAGTTGAGACTAAGGAGCTTCAAAAGCAAGTGAGTGAGCTGATGGACAAAGGATACATCCGAGAGAGCATGAGCCCTTGTGCTGTGCCGGTGCTGCTCGTTCCAAAGAAGGACGGAACTTGGAAGATGTGCATTGATTGCCGAGCCATCAACAATATCACTGTAAAGTATCGCCATCCTATCCCTCGTTTAGATGATATGTTAGATGAGCTTCATGGTTCTAGCATATTTTCGAAAATAGATTTTAAAAGTGGATACCATCAAATTAGGATGAAAGAGGGTGATGAATGGAAAACTGCGTTTAAAACTAAACATGGCTTGTATGAATGGTTAGTTATGCCATTTGCATTAACAAATGCACCTAGTACTTTCATGAGGTTGATGAATCATGTTTTGAGGAGCTTCATTGGAATTTTTGTTGTTGTTTACTTTGATGATATCTTAGTCTACAACAAAAATTTAGAAGAACATGTTAAGCATCTAGAAGCGGTTTTGATGGTACTTAGGAAAGAAAAACTGTATGCTAATCTGAAGAAATGCACTTTTTGTACGGATAACGTTGTGTTTCTAGGCTTTGTTATAAGTGCAGATGGCATCAAAGTGGACGAAGAGAAGGTTAGAGCTGTCCGCGAATGGCCCAGTCCGAAAACCATAGGAGACGTGAGGAGTTTCCATGGGCTTGCGGGATTCTATCGAAGATTTGTGAAAGATTTCAGTACCATAGCTGCTCCTCTCACTGAAGTGATCAAGAAAAGTGTAGGATTTAAATGGGAGAATGCACAAGAAGAAGCGTTCCAAGCGTTAAAGGATAAACTCACCAATGCACCACTTTTATCTTTACCGAATTTTCTTAAAACTTTTGAAATTGAGTGTGATGCATCTGGTGTAGGTATTGGAGCTGTCTTGATGCAAGAGAAGAAGCCCATAGCCTTTTTTAGTGAGAAGCTTGGAGGAGCTACGCTGAACTATCCAACCTACGACAAGGAGTTGTACGCGCTAGTCCGAGCCTTGCAAACGTGGCAACACTACCTCTGGCCAAAGGAGTTTGTCATTCATACTGACCACGAGTCTTTGAAGCATTTAAAGGGTCAGCATAAGCTCAACAAGAGGCATGCTAGGTGGGTAGAGTTTATCGAAACATTTCCCTATGTGATCAAGTACAAACAAGGTAACGAAAACGTAGTTGCTGATGCCTTATCTCGAAGGTATGCCTTGATTTCGACTTTGGATGCTAAATTATTGGGATTTGAACACCTTAAAGATCTTTATCAAGCTGATTCTGATTTTCAAGATAATTACAAGTCTTGTGAGAAGTTTGCTTTTGGGAAATATTTTAGGCATGACGGCTTTCTTTTCTTTGAAAATCGTTTGTGTGTGCCTAATTGTTCTTTGAGAGACTTGCTAGTTAGGGAGGCACATGGAGGAGGCTTGATGGGGCATTTTGGGATCGCCAAGACTTTAAAAGTGATGCAAGAACACTTCTACTGGCCGCAAATGAAGAGAGACGTGGAAAGAGTCTGCGGGAGATGTGTTACGTGCAACCAAGCCAAATCAAAGGTACAGTCCCAAGGTATGTACACGCCCTTGCCTATTCCTGATCAGCCTTGGACTGACATTTCTATGGATTTTGTGCTTGGATTACCTAGAACTAGGACTGGAAAGGATTCGATTTCTGTGGTTGTCGATAGGTTCTCTAAAATGGCACATTTTCTTGCTTGTCATAAAACTGATGATGCTTCTCACATAGCTGACTTGTTCTTTAAAGAAATAGTTCGACTGCATGGAATGCCTAGGACTATAGTCAGTGATAGAGACACGAAGTTCTTGAGTTATTTTTGGAAAACACTTTGGTCTAAGCTAGGAACTAAGTTGCTGTTTTCAACTACTTGCCATCCTCAATCCGACGGTCAAACTGAAGTAGTTAATAGAACTTTGTCTTCCTTGTTGCATGCCTTGATTAAAAAGAACTTGAAAACTTGGGAAGAATGCTTGCCACATGTTGAATTTGCTTATAATCGATCAGTGCATTCCACCACAAAGTTTTCTCCTTTTGAAATCGTTTATGGCTTTAATCCTTTGTCTCCTTTGGATCTAACCCCATTGCCTTTGAGTGAAAGAGCAAACTTGGATGGGAAAAAGAAAGCTGAACTTGTTAAACAGATCCATGAGAAAGCGAAGCACAACATCGAAGAGAAGACAAAGTTGTACACCAAACAAGCTAACAAGAGCAGGCGCAAGATGATTTTTGAGGAAGGAGACGACGTTTGGATACATCTAAGGAAGGAAAGATTTCCGGCTGAGAGGAAGTCCAAGCTTATGCCAAGAATTGACGGTCCATTTAGAATTACAAAGAAGATCAACGATAATGCTTATCAACTCGATCTCCAAGGTAAGTACAATGTGAGTTCAAGTTTCAATGTTGCTGACTTAATTCCTTTTGTTGCAGATGATCCAGATTTGAGGACAAATCCTTTTCAAGAGGCAGGGGATGATGTGATCATGGATAGCTCACGGAGGTCGCTTGAAGCCGAGGACGCCTTGACCATGCCAAGTGGACCAATGAAAAGATCACGTGCCAAAGAGTTCTAGAAAGCAATCAGTGGATTACTCACTCAAGCTCATTCGCCAAAGGACCAGCTCGAAGACATGGATAAGAAAATCGTCTTGGTTGCTCGAGTGGACTGAAACGGGTGATCCATTTGTACTCTTTTCCCTAGCCTTTGGTTTTATCCCAATGGGTTTTCCAAAGGAAGGTTTTAATGAGGCAAATGGGTCATTCCAATCTATCTAAGTCCATAAGAGAGTCCAAGGGAGTTTCAGTCCAAGATCACCCAAATAGTTTCAAGTCCAAAGACCAATAAATTGGGATTTTTTCTTCAGTTCTTTCAAGCCCAAAGGAGGATCAATTTGGCCCAAATAATTGTCTCCTAAGAAGAATAAAGTCGTCCATAATGAGAAGATCTAGGCGCTTGGAGAGCTGAAGAGTTTCCCGGGCTTTAGTTAATGTCATTTTAATTTTCTCGTCTTTAATTCTCGACTTTTTCTTTACTCCAGCTTTTCCTTTAAAACTCTTGTTCTTTGTTCAGAATAATCATCCACCTTTTTTTTATAAAATATTGAGAGTGATTTCTCCTGTGTTCGTTGAAGAACATTTCCCGATTGTTTGGTTTGTAATATCCTTCAATCAAACCGATTCAACGGTGTGTCATATCCGTGAATCAAACCTTGGAGTTCTTGAGTGTGTCATATCTCGAGAAAGTCATTGAGGAAATATCAGAGGTCTTCCGCAACCTTTGTGTGATCCATTCATTCCATCCATTCATTCCATCCTTTCACGATTACCCCTCGAAAGTGCTAATTCTCGGGAGATTCATATCAGTTAGCCCCCTCTAATCATCCTAAGCCTTAAAAACTTAAGTGGTTGAATATTAAGACTGTTCTTAGTGTTAATGAGAAAGTTTTGATTCCATTTAGTACTGGATCTTATCAAGACCAAGTCTTGTGCGATGTAGTGCCTATGCAAGCGAGCCACCTCCGGGGGGTCTTTGGAAGTGTGACAAGGTCACTACTAATTATGTTAGGACTAATCATTAAATGTTTCTGCACAATAACAACAAGTTTAGCTTGGCGCCACTTACTACCTTACAAATAAATGATATGCAAGTGAAGTTGTCTAGGGATGCTTGCTCTAAGTCCAACTTCTTGATTAATCCTAGAATTGTGAGGAAATCACTTAGTGAGGATAATTGTTGTGTTTTCCTAATGATTTTCAAAGAGACTTTGAGAATAGGTACAGTGGATGAGTCATTGCAAGAGGGAGTTAAGACACTCTTGGATCGGTTTAGAGATGTTTTTCCCAGGGAAATACCACATGGAATACCACCTACTAGAGGGATAGAGTATCAAATCGACCTCATTCCCGGAGCTCAACTACTCAATAGGCCCGTATACTGAGTGAATCCTAAAGCGGTCAATGAATTGGAGCGACAAGTATGTGACTTGATGAGCAAGGGATATGTCCAGTAAAGCCTTAGTCCTTGTGTGGTTCCAGTCTTGTTAGTCCCAAAGAAGGATTGCACTTGGAGGATGTGTGTAGACTGTCATGTCATCAATAACATCACAATCAAGGACCTATGCCCGATCTTAAGCCTAGACGACATGCTAGACAAGCTACGCGGTTCAACCATCTTCTCCAAGATCGATCTTAAGAGCGGGCATCATCAAGTAAGGATGAAGAGGGTGATGAATGGAAAACCACATTCAAAACCAAACAATGTTTGTACGAATGGTTTGTAATGCCATTTTTGCGATTGATGAAGCATGTTTTGCGATCTTTTATCAACTAATTTGTGGTTGTATACTTTGATGATATTCTCATTTATAGCCAAAGTTTAGTTGATCATGTTCATCATTTTGAACTTGTCTTGGAAACCCTGAGGAATGAAGGTTTATATGCTAATCTCGCTAAATGTATATTTTGTGCTAATGTGTTTGTTTTCCTAAGCTTTATTGTAAGCTTGCAGGGTTGAAAGAAGACAAGGAGAAGATCAAGGCAATTGAGGAGTGGCCTACACCGATGAGTAGTAATCAAGTTAGAAGCTTTCACAGGTTGGCTAGGTTTTACCGAAGGTTTGTCAAAGATTTTTGCACGGTAGCCGCACCTCTTACCTTGATAATCAAGAAGAGTGTAGGTTTTAGTTGGAGTAAACTTCAAGAAGAGGCCATCCACGAGTTGAAGCCCTGGCTTACTCATGCTTTATTGCTAGTGCTTCCCAACTTCTCCAAGACTTTTGAGATCGAATGTGACGCCTCCGGAGTAGGAATAGGGGCTTTGTTGACTAAAGTAGGGAAGCCCGTGGTATACTTTAGTGAAAAATTTAGTGGAACAACGTTTAACTACCCTACTTACGATAAAGATCTGTATGCGGTAGTGAGAGCCATGGAGACTTGACAACATTACCTCTTGGCCAAGGAATGTGTCATTCACACTGATCACGAGATTTTAAAGCACTTGAGAGGGCAGACTAATGTCAAGAAGAGACACGCCAAGTGGTTTGAGGTCAACGAGATGTTTCTGTATGTCATCAAGTATAAGAAATAGAAGGACAACGTAGTTGCTGATGACTTGTCTAGGCGGCATGTTTTGATATCAACCATGGTGGCCAAGATTCTAGGGTTTGAGAGTATCAAGGATATCTATGATAGTGATATGGAGTTAGGGGAATGTTAACTACGGAGAGGGAAAGGAATATACAACAAGTTCTACATCCATGATGGTTTTCTCTTTTAAGGATAAGCGACTTTGCATTCCCAAACGATCAATTAGGGAGTTACTTATGCAAGAAGCACATTAAGGGGAGTTGATGGGTCACTTTGGAAATGAGAAGACTTTGGCCATGCTTCAGGAGCACTTCTATAGGCCAAAGATGCGACCTGAGGTTGAGAAGTTTTGTGAGAAATGTCTAGTGTGTAAGAGGAAAAAGTCAAGAAGCCATCTGCATGGTCTATATCTTCCATTGCTTATCCCTACTTCACCGTGGGTTGATCTCTCAATGGAACTCATCTTGGGGTTGCCGAGAGTTCAACAAAAGTATTCAATCTTTTTGGTGGTCGACCGCTTCTCCAAGATGGCACACTTCATCCCCTGCTCGAAGACCAACGATGATACACAAACCGCCAACTTGTTCTTCAAGGAAGTCGTCAAGTTGCATGGAATTCTGAGGACAATTGTCTCCGACCGAGACACAAAGTTCCTAAGTCACTTTTGGGGGAAACTTTGGAGAAGATAAACTTGTTTTTTCTACAACATGCCACCCCCAAACCGACAGCCAAACTGAAGTCATCAATAGGACTCTCACCTCTTTGCTTAGAGCCACCATTGGCAAAAACATGAAGACTTGGGTAGAGTGCCTCCTTTTTGTAGAATTTGCATACAACCGAGCCTATCATTTGGCTACAAAGCTCCCACCATTCAAAGTTGCTTACGGTTCGAGCTTATAGGGAGAGATTCAGCATGTACGTGCAAGAAAGCCTTAAGAGAAACTTTGAATTCCATTAGATCTTTTGCCACTACCCCTAAATCAGCTTGACAACCAAGAAGGGACAACATGTGACATTTCAACCAGGGGATTGGGTTTGGCTATACTTTATAGCTGAGAGGTTCCCACGGCTAAGGAAAAACAAGCTCGCACTAAAAGGAGATGGCCCATTCAAGACCGTGGAGAAAATCAACAACAATGCCTACCGCCTCAAACTCCCTGATGAGTTTAATGTATCTACAAATTTCAATGTGGCTGGCTTGGCTCCTTTTGATGTAAGTGATGAACCAGTTTTGAGGACAAAACCTTTAGTAGAGGAAAAGGATGATGGGGCGCCAGTACCGGCTGCTCGAGTGTTACCCAAGGAACCCGTTGAATCTACCGAGGAACCACTCAAGTCACCTAAGAAGAAACCCAAATAAGAGAAGCATCCCGAAGTCCCTATGATACAACCGAGAATCATTAAGAGAAACTCAGCTCGAGCTTTTAGGGAGAGATTCAACATGTATGTGCAAGAAAGCCTACAACACGAGAAGGGGACTCAAGAACACCCGAGTGACACCCAAGCGACACTGAGACTACAAGATTCTTGGAAGATGACATGATTTGGAAGGTATTAGTTTAGGGTCTTCACTATATCATTGAAGTGAAGACACCCTTAAGACATCAAGGTATTGTACTCTTTTTCATACTTAGGATTTATCGCATAGGGTTTGCCGAGAGGGTTTTTAACGAGGTAAGATCACTTGGTGCATCACATCCTTTTCCATTTTTTATCTTGATTGGAAATATCCATAACAAGTTAAGGTAAGGAAAGGATGTGATCCTATCTTCAAGAAGACATCTACTTAAATAAAGTCTTCTTTTCTTTTCTTAACATTTTAGAATATTTTTGGTTTTAATTCTCAAGGGGGTCCAAATTAGGTGTTTGTTAGAAATTTTGACCAAGGTGGTATAATTTTAAGAGACCTAGAGTGCTTCGTATAAAAGCCTCTAATCCCTTGTAAATTCTTTTAGACCGCTTTTGATAAATCAAATCAAGAAACTTTGTTCTCCTTTGTTCTTAAGAGATTCAAGATCAAAACCTTCACACCTTGTAGCTTGGCGCGGTGTGGGGTGTGTTGTATCAAGGGGCTGTCACACTCCTTGTGGTTCACGTTTCAATCCACCTTCTATCTATCCCCATAGTGTCAATGTGTCTTCACTATCTCCCAAGAGTGAAGACACGCCAAGGAATTGTACTCTTTTTCCCCACCTCGGGTTTGTCTCAATAGGTTTAACGAAGGTTATTTTAATGAGGCAATGAACTTGGTGCATCGCTCCTACTCCCAATGCATAGTCTACTTGGAAATGCCCATGAAAAGTTGGATTAGGTATGGAGTGTGATCCTATCCTCTTTAGAAGACAATTGCCTAATAAGTCTTCTTTTCTTCTTAATTTTTTCTAAGTATTTTGCTTCCTTTTCTTTAGGGTCCAATTTAGAATTGTATTAGTAAAATTGGACCATTGTGTAATTATTCTCTTGATACCTAAAAGGCTCTATATGAAAGCCTTGAAATCATTGTAATTAGTTTCTTACAACTTTTAGAAATCAAAAACCAAGATTATTATCTCCTCTTGTTCTAGAGCGATACAAGACCAAACCTTCTCATCTCGAAGCCTAGCTCGGTGTTGGGCTAGCTGTATCAAGGTACTTAAATGTACCTTGTGGTTTGCACTTTAATCCATCTACACGTTCATCTTTGAAACCTAGATAGATTTTCTCTACGATACCCTAGAATAATCGAGATCTCTTAGTGCGATGACACCGATTCTACAAGACTCTCGGGAGGCAACTTGTTTTGGAAGGCATGAACTGAGTGTCTTCACTATCTCATTAGAGTGAAGAGACCCCAAGTCACCATATCTTCGCTTGTTATGAGTACACAGAGCAAAGGAAAGTGATCTACCTCGTAGCCCAACTCATGGATCATGCCCTCACTTGGTGGGATCGAGATCAATCCAAGAGAAGAAAGAACCGGGGAAAAGAAGTTTGAGCTGAGAGGAGAAGCCAATGCAATGAGAAGCTAAGACATTGTATGCTACAAGTGTCAAGACCATGGCCATTATGCAAGGGAGTGTCCAAACCGCTGAGTCATGATCATCACACCCTCTAGGGACTATGAGTCTCAAGAAGTAGAAGAACCACTAGAGGAAGAGAAAACCTTGGAAGAAGAAGTAGAGTACCCGAATGAGGGAGAGCTTTTAGTCATTCGATGGACCTTAAGCACCATACCATCACTACAAAACACCACACAATGCGAGAACATCTTCCACATGCGGCATACGATAAGTGGCAAGGTATGTGGTCTAATTATCAATGGGGGATCGTGTATTAATGTTGCTAGCTCGACTATGGTAGATAAGCTTTAGTTAACCCCTTCTAACCATCCGAAGCCTTATAAACTGAAATGTTTCAATGATAAGACCCTCATTAGTGTTAATGAACAACTTTTGGTTCTATTTACTATTAGACACCACTAAGTCCTTGTCTAGTTCCGGTTTTGTTGGTCCCAAAAAAGGATGGTACGTGGAGATTATGTATAGATTACCGCACCATCAACAACATTACTATAAAGTACCGGCATCCAATCCCGAGACTAGATGACATGCTAGATGAACTAAGCAGATCAACTCTATTCTCCAAGATTGATCGAAAAAGTGGGTATCATCAAGTAAGGACGAAGGAAGGGATGAATGGAAAACCGCCTTCAAAACCAAGCAAGGTTTATATGAATGGATGGTAATGCTATTCGGTCTTTCTAATGCCCCGAGTACATTTATGCGATTGATGAATCATGTTCTAAGATCTTTTATCAATAAATTTGTCGTACTATACTTTGATGATATTTTATTTTATACCCAAAGTTTAGTTGAACATGTTAATCATCAAGAAATACTCTTGGAAACCCTTAGGACAGAAGGCTTGTATGCCAATCTAAAGAAATGCATATTTGGTGCTAATGATTTGGTTTTCCTAGGAATTGTTGTTATTTTTGCAGGGGTGGTGATGGGGGCATGGCACTAGACCAAGCACAACTCGGAGAACAAGAGGAGGATTCCAAGGACTTATTCAAGGAAGAGAAAAGCTCCGAAGCCCCTACAATACCACCCTACGTCATGTAGAGGAACAACTCAAGAGCCTATAGAGCAAAGTTCAATGCATACATACAAGAAGCTCTAAGAGGCGAGAAGAACACCCAAGAGCACTCGAGTGGCATCCAAAGAACACCGGTCATAGGAAAATCTTGGGAGCTGATTTTCTTTGGAAGGCATGAGTTTTGTGTCTTCATTATTTCACTGGGGTGAAGACACCCCTAAGACGTCAAGGTATTGTACTCTTTTTCCCCACCTCGGGTTTTTTCTATAGGGTTTACCGAGGGGGGTTTTAATGAGGCAAGATCTCTTGTTGCATCACATCCTGTTCCATGGTTTATTTTACTTGGAAACCTCCATGACAAGTCAAGATAAACAAGGGATGTGATCCTATCTCCTAAGAAGGCACTTATCCAAAAAAAGTCTTATTTTCTTTTCCTGAAATAATCTAAGTATGTTTTTGGTTTATTCTTGTTTTAATGAGGTCCAAATTAGGTAAGTGTTAGAATATTTGGACCAGTTTGTAATAAGTTTAAGACAGACCTAGAGGCTCCATATAAAAACCTCTAAAAACTATTATAAGGTTTTTAGACCACTTTTGACATCAAAATAGAGAAGCTTTCTCCCTTTGTTCTTGAGAGATTCAAGAGCCTTCTTCACGCTTTAAACCGTAGCTCAGCGTGGAGGTTTCGTAGTATAAAGAGATTGACACTCCTCTTGTGGTTCACGCCTCATTCCATTATCTATCCCTTTCCATAGCTATTCCTTGGTCGAAGTATCTCCCTGGGTTTAGTACCAACACTTCTGCTTCCGTTCATTCTTTTGCCGAGAAGCTAGATGGAGCATCTCTCTTCTCCTCGGTCCCATCCTCACGGTTCATTCCTCGAGTAGGGCTCAAGATCCAAGCTTCCGGAGCTACATAATCTTTGGTATCAGAGCTGAAGATTCTTACAAAAAGGGTGTATCGTTCTATCTTATATCCTTGTTGCATGTTTCTAGCATTTTGTGTTAGCATTTTTTTTTTCTTTCCTGTGTTCATTTTCCCATTTCTTTAGGACTGAATTTGCATCATAAAATATTTGGAAAATCTCATAAAAATGTTATTTTAGAATTTGCATTTAACATTTTGGAGCATTTTAGCATTTGCATTTAACGTTTTGAAGCATTTTAGCATTTTCGCATAGCTTGTTCATCTTGTATTCTTCATGTTCTTGGTGATTGTTATTTGATGCTTTCTTTTGATCCAAAAATATCATGTTGCACGTTGCCTTGTTTGTTTGTCCTAGGAATAATGCATCTAGACATGTTTTAGAGTTGTCCTTAGCGCGTAATTAAAATTTTCTCTTTGTGGTCCCAAACTTGCTTTTGCTTTTTGGTTTGTCTCGTTGCTCTCTCTTCCCTTGCTTAGGATGCTTTTCGCTTGGCGTGAGTCTCACCTTAGCTTGCTCGAGTTAGTTCGAACCCAACCCCAATTAAAAGCGATTTAACCCGAGTAACCTCTTATCCCTTCGTTAATCTAGGTTGCGTTTCATCTAAACCAAGTTAAGCCCTAGTTTAGAGCTGTTAGTTCTCTTTTGCTTTTGCATGAGCTGTCTTGATTTTTACTGTTTATTTACCATGAGTTTTTCCCTTTTACCACATGTTATTTGCTTTCACTTCTTAAGTCACAAATACTTCAAAAAAAACCTTCTTACACTTGTGTTGCAAGGTACCAAGCTCGAGCTTGTCTTAGCGACCCGAGGAGATGGATAGGCAGCCGGATTAAGCAAACGTTCTCACCACGATCCAAACTCAGCTCCAACAGCTTACAGAACGCCTAGCTTGAGTAGGGATGCCGCCTCCTCAAGCACCACGAAAGCATGGACCGAATCAAGATGCCTTATCCGACGAAGAAATAGAAGAAACTCGCGAACCAAGAGTGAGGCCTCGAATATGTATGGGCTTACATGAAGTTGAAGACGAGCAAGCGCCAAGACCGCATGCCCCGAGTCTCAAACTCACGGCTCCAACATTTGCCGGAAAAGGTTGACCCAGATGCATACCTCGATTGGGAAAGACGCATGGACCATATTTTTGGTTGTTATGAGTACATGGAACAAAGGAAGGTTATCTATGTTGCGGCTCAACTTACGGATCATGCCCTTACTTGGTGGGATCGTGACAAATCCGAGAGAAGGAGGAACCATGAGGGACCTATGCCATCATGGGAAGCTATGAAGCACCAAATGAGAAGGAGATATGTACCCCCTTTCTACCACTGAGATCTCCAAAAGAAATTTAGAAAGCTCTCACAAGGCTCTCGATCGGTGGAAGAATACTACGAGGATTTCGAGCACTTAAGAAACTGTCTACAACTAAATGAAGAGGGAGAGACTCTTGCAAAATTCTTAGATGGTTTGCAAGATCGAATTGCAAGAAAGGTTGAGAGGCAATCATATGGAGGCTTTGAATAACTTCTCCACCTAGCCATACAAGTGGAGAACCAAATAAAGATAAAACAAAGTTCCATGAACCAGACCCGAGTCCAAGGCTCACTCACTTGGTCTCCTAGTGCATCTCTATTCAACAACAACACTCGGCCAAAAGACAAGAACAAGGCTGCCATTGTAGAGTCGCGCTTCAAGCCTAGACCAGCCGAGGCACCAAAGGAAAGGAAATTTGAGCTGAGAGGAGTGGCTAGTGCGACTAGAAATCGGTACATTATATGCTACAAGTTCTAAGTCCATGGCCATTATGCAAGATAGTGCCCAAATCGTCGGGTCATGATCATCACGACATCCGGTGATTATGAGTCCTAAGATGAAGAAGCCCCAAAAGAAGAAGACGAGGACACCATGGAAGAAGAAGTTGAGTATCCAGATGAAGAGGATCTCTTGGTCATTAGGAGGCTTCTAAGTTCAACTCAAGCCCTGGAAGACACCACCCAATGAGAAAACATCATCTACACTCGGTGTACTGTAAGTGGTAAGGTATATGGTGATGTGATCATGGATAGCTCACGGAGGTCGCTTGAAGCCGGGACGCCTTGACCATGCCAAGTGGACCAATGACAAGATCACGTGCCAAAGAGTTCCAGAAAGCAATCAGTGGATTATTCACTCAAGCTCATTCGCCAAAGGACCAACTCGAAGACATAGATAAGAAAATCGTCTTGGTTGCTCGAGTGGACTGAAACGGGTGATCCATTTGTACTCTTTTCCCTAGCCTTTGGTTTTATCCCAATGGGTTTTCCAAAGGAAGGTTTTAATGAGGTAAATGGGTCATTCCAATCTATCAAAGTCCATAAGAGAGTCCAAGGGAGTTTCAGTCCAAGATCACCCAAATAGTTTCAAGTCCAAAGACCAATAAATTGGGATTTTGTCTTCAGTTCTTTCAAGCCCATAGGAGGATCAATTTGGCCCAAATAATTATCTCCTAAGAAGAATAAAGTCGTCCATAATGAGAAGATCTAGGCGCTTGGAGAGCTGAAGAGTTTCCCGGGCTTTAGTTAATGTCATTTTAATTTTCTCGTCTTTAATTCTCGACTTTTTCTTTACTCCAGCTTTTCCTTTAAAACTCTTGTTCTTTGTTCAGAATAAGGATCCACCTTTTTTTTATAAAATATTGAGAGTGATTTCTCTTGTGTTCGTTGAAGAACATTTCCCGATTGTTTGGTGTGTAATATCCCTCAATCAAACCGATTCAACGGTGTGTCATATCCGTGAATCAAACCTTGGCGTTCTTGAGTGTGTCATATCTCGAGAAAGTCATTGAGGAAATATCAGAGGTCTTCCGCAACCTTTGTGTGATCCATTCATTCCATCCTTTCACGATTACCCCTCGAAAGTGCGAATTCTCGGGAAGATTCATATCATATGGTCTTATTATCGATGGGGGATCCTGCACCAATATGGCTAGCTCTACCATGGTAGACAAGCTCAAATTGACCCCATCTTAAAACCCTAAGCCTTATAAGATTAATTGGTTGAATGATAAGACCGTCTTGTACGATGTAGTGCCTATGCAAGCGAGCCACCTCCTCTTGAGGCGTCCTTGGCAGTTTGACAAGGGCACTACACATTGTGGTAGGACTAATCACTACTCATTTATGCATAATAAAAGAAAGATTAGTCTAGCACCTCTTACACCAGTTCAAGTTAATGAAATGCAAGTCAAGTTGTCTAGGGATGCTAGTTCTAAACTAAATTTTTGATCAATCCTAGAATTGTTAGGAAGTCGCTTAGCAAGAATGATTGTTGTGTTTTTCTAATGGTTTTAAAAGAATCCTTGAGCATAGGTACCTTGGACGAGTCATTATCCAAGGAAGTCAAGAAGCTTTTGGATCGGTTCCCAGAGGTTTTCCCCGAAAAGATACCACATGGACTGCCTCCCACAAGAGGGATAGAGCACAAAACTGATCTCATCCCTGGCGCCCAACTCCCCAATAGGCCAGCCTACTGAGTAAACCCCAAAGAAGCTAAGGAGTTAAGAGTGGCAAGTAAATGACTTGATGAGCATGGGGTATGTCCGAGAGAGTCTTAGCCCTTGTGCGGTTCTGGTCTTATTAATCCCGAAGAAGGATGGCTCTTGGAGGATGTGCATAGACTGTCGGGCCATCAAAAACATCACAATCAAGTGCCGACACCTAATTCCAAGGCTAGACGAAATGTTAGATGAGCTAAGAGGTTCAACCTTATTCTCCAAAATTGACTTAAAAAGTGGCTATATCAAGTGAGGATAAAAGAGGGTGATGAATAGACAACCACATTCAAAACCAAACAAGGTTTGTATGAATGGTTGGTAATGCCATTCGGTCATTCTAATGCCCTCAGTACCTTTATGAGATTGATGAACCATGTTTTGCGATCCTTTATCAAAAAATTTGTGGTAGTATACTTTGATGACATTCTTATTTATAGCCAAAGTTTCATTGATCATGTTCATCACCTAGAGCTTGTCTTGGAAACCCTTAGGTAGGAAGGTTTATCTGCTAATCTCGCTAAATGCATATTTTGTGCTAATGAGTTGGTTTTCCTAGGCTTTGTTGTTAGCTCGCAGGAATTGAAAGTAGACAACAAGAATATCAAGGCTATTGAGGAGTGGCCAACACCGACGAGCATTAGTCAAGTAAGGAGCTTTCACGGCTTAGCTAGCTTTTACAGGCCGATTTGTCAAGGAATTTAGTACGGTGGCTGCACGTCTTACCTCGGTCATCAAGAAGAATGTGGGATTTAGTTGGGGCAAGCCACAAGAAGAATCTTTCCGTGAGTTGAAGCACTAGCTTACTCATGCTCTATTACTAGCAGTTCAAGATTTCTCCAAATCTTTTGAGGTCGAGTGTGATGCATCCAAAGTGGGGATGGGGGATGTATTGACTCGATGAGGGAAGCCCATGGCATACTTTAGCGAGAAGCTTAGTGGATCAATGCTTAACTATCCTACTTACGATAAAGAGTTGTATGCGTTAGTAAGAGCCATGGAGACTTGGCAACATTAACTCTTAGCTAAGGAATGCATCATTTACACAGAACATGAGACTTTGAAGCACTTAAGAGGGCAAAAAAATCTCAAGAAGAGCCATGCCAAATTTTTGGAGTTCATTGAATCATTTCTATATGTTATCAAGTATAAGAAAGGAAAAGACAATGTTGTGGTAGATGCCTTGTCTAGACGATATGCTTTGATATCAACCATGGAGGCCAAGGTTCTAGATTTCGAGAGAATCAAAGGAAGATATGAGACTGATCCGGAATTAGGCGCATGCTATTAAGGAAGAGGGAAAGGATTGTATCACAAGTTTTATACGCATGATAGATTTCTCTTTAAGGACGCTATGTACTCCCAAAGGATCCATTAGAGAGTTACTTCTGCAAGAAGCACATGGAGGGGGATTGATGGGTCACTTTGGAAACAAGAAAACTTTGGATATGCTTAGGGAATACTTGTATTGGCCAAAGATGCGGTGTGAGGTTGAGAGGTTTTGGGAGAAGTGTTTGGTTTGCAGGAAGGAAAAGTCAAGGGTACATCCATATGGTTTATATCTCCCATTGCCAATCCCTACTTCACCTTGGGTTGATCTCTCGATGTATTTCGTTTTAGGGCTACCAAGGGTACAATAAAAGGATTCTATATTTGTGGTAGTCGACCGTTTCTCCAAGATGTCACATTTGATCCCAAACTCAAAGAAAAATGAGGCTACACAAACCACTAACTTGTTCTTCAAGGAAGTAGTCAAGTTACATGGTATCCCAAGAACCATTGTATTGACCGAGACACAAAGTTTCTAACTCACTTTTGGAGGACGCTTTGGAGAAGGCTAGGGACCAAGCTCGTTTTTTCTACCATGTGCCATCCTCAAACCGACGGCTAAACGGAAGTCATCAATAGGACTATCGGTACACTCCTTAGGGCCACCATAGGCAAGAACATGAAAACTTGGGCAGAGTGCATTCCCTTCCCTTTGTCGAGTTTGAATACAACCGGGTTTCACACTCGACAACCAAGCTCTCACCATTCGAGATCGTGTACGGTTTTAAGCCCTTGACTTCATTACACCTCTTGCCACTATCACCATGCCAGCTTGACATTGAAGAAGGAGTTTTAAAGGCCGAGTACATGAAGAAATAACATGCGAGAGTCCAGGTGAAAATTGAGCAAAAGACCCAGCGCTATGTGAGACACACCAATAAAGGACGCTAACATGTGACCTTCAAACTGAGAGATTGGGTTTGGCTACATTTTAGAGCTGAAACGTTCACCCCCCTACAGAAGAAAAATTTTGCACCTCGAGGAGATGGGCCATTTAAGATCATGGAGAAAATTAATGACAATGCCTACCGCCTCGAGCTCCCCCATGAGTTTAATGTCTCTACTACTTTCAATGTGGCTGATTTGGCTCTATTTTTATGTAGGTGATGAACCAGTTTTAAGGACAAAACCTTTTGAAGAAGGAGGGGATGATGGGGCCCAAGCACAACTGGGAGAACAAGAGGAGGAATCCGAGGACTTACTCAAGGAAGAAAAGAGCTCCGAAACCCCTACCATACCACCCGGTGTCATGAAGAGGAACAACTTAAGAGTCTATTGATCAAAGTTCAGTGCATACATACAAGAAGCTATAAGAGGCAAGGAGAACACCAGAGAGCACCCGAGTGGCAGCCAAGGAACACCGGTCAAAGGAAACTCCCAGGAGCTGATTTACTTTGGAAGGCATGAGTTTTGTGTCTTCACTATTTCATTGGAGTGAAGACACCTCGTAAGACGTCAAGATATTGTACTCTTTTTCCCCACCTCAGGTTTTTCCCATAGGGTTTACCGAGGGGGTTTTTAATGAGGCAAGATCTCTTGATGCATCACATCCTCTTCCAATGTTTATTTTACTTGGAAACCTCCATGAAAAGTCAAGATAAACAAGGGATGTGATCATATCTCCTAAGAAGGCATTTATCCAAAAAAAGTCTTTTTTTCTTTACCTAAAGTGTGAGATCTAAATTAGGTAAATGTTAGAATATTTGGACCAGTTTGTAATAAGTTTAAGATAGATCTAGAGGCTCCATATAAAAGCCTCTAAAAACTATTGTAAGGTTTTTAGACCACTTTTGACATTACAATTGATAAGCTTTTCTCCATTTGTTCTTGAGAGATTCAAGAGCCTTCTTCACACTTTGAAGCCTAGCTCGGCGTGGGGGTTGTGTTGTATTAAGAGATTGACAATCCTCTTTTGGTTCATGCCTCATTCAATTATTTATCCCTTTAAATAGCTATTCCTTGGTCAAAGCATCTCCCCGGGTTTAGTACCAACACTTCCGCTTTTGTTCATTCTTTTGCCAAGAAGCTAGATGGAGCATCTCTCTTACCCTCGGTCCCATCCTCACGGTTTATTCCTTGTGTAGGGATCAAGATCCAAGCTTCCAGAGACACATCCAGTTGAAGGTAGACAATGAAAAGATTAAGGCCACTGAGGATTAGCCAACATCAATGAGTATTAGTCAAGTTCTGAGTTCTTACGGGTTGGCGAGTTTTTACCAAATATTTTTCAAGGATTTCAGTACAGTAACACCTCTTACTTCAGTGATCACGAAAAGTGTGGGTTTTAGTTGGGGTAAACCACAAGAGGAAGCTTTCCACGTGTTGAAATACCGCCTTTCTCATGCTCCATTGATAGTGCTCCTGGACTTCTCCAAGACCTTTGAGATTGAGTGTGATGCCTCCGGATTAGGGATAGCTGATATGTTGACTCAAGGAGGAAGACCTGTAGCCTATTTTAGTGAAAAGCTTAATGGAGCTACGCTAAACTACCCTACTTATGATAAGGAGTTGTATTCGCTAGATAGAGCTATGGAGACGTGGCAACATTATCTCTTGGCCAAGGTATGTGTCATTCACACTAATGACGAGACCTTGAAGTACTTAAGTGGAAAAACTAATCACAAGAAAAGGCATGCCAAGTGGTAAGAATTCATCGAGACCTTTCCTTACGTGATTAAGTATAAGAAAGGGAAAGACAATGTGATTGCGGATGCCCTATCTAGGCGATATGTATTGATATCAACTATGGATGCAAGGTTTTAGGGTGTAAGAGTATCAAAGAGTGTTATGAAAGTGATCCGGAGGTAGGAGAATGTTATCAAGGAAGAGGAAAGGGTGTGTACCAAAGATTCTACATCCATGATGGTTTTCTTTTTAAGGACAAGAGACTTTGTATTCCAAAGGGTTCAATTAGTGAGTTAGTCATGAAAGAAACACATGGAGGGGGTTTAATGGGGCACTTCGGAAACAAGAAAACTTTGGTAATGCTTCGAGAACACTTATATTGGCCAAATATGCAATGAGAGGTTCAGAGGTTTTGTGCAAGATTTTGGTTTGTAAGAGGACTAAATCATGGAGTCATCATCATGGGGTTTTTTAATGAGGAAATGATACTTTGTGCATCACGCTCTCTTCCATTGCTTATCTTACTTGGAAATATCATTGACAAGCTAAGAGAGGCAAGGAGTGTGATTCTATCTTCAAGAAGACCCTTACTTCAATCTTAGTTACTTTACCTTAATCCGAGTTATCCTTTGGTTTAGGACTGTTAGTAATTCTCTTTCTTGCATGAGCTGTCATCTTTATTTAACCATTGCTTTGCGCCTTGTTTAGAGCCACCATTGGAAAGAACATGAAGAATTGGTAGGGTGCCTACTTTTGTAAAATTTGCTTACAACTGAGCCACTCACTTTGCAACCAAATTATCCCCATGTGAAGTCGCTTACGGATTTAAGCCCATAACCCCCTTGGATCTCCTACCACTATCCCCGACTCAACTTGGCAACCAAGAAGGGATCTCTAAAGCTGAATATGTGAAGAAGCTACACGAGAAGGTCAGGATGAGCATAGAGAAAAGTACCAAGGACTACACTAAGCACGCTAACAAGGGACGCCAACAAGTGTCATTCCAACCGGGAGAGTGGGTGTGGTTACACTTCAGGGCCGAAAGGTTCCCACGCCTTAGGAAGAACAAGCTTTCACCAACAGGAGACGGCACATTCAAGAGTTTGGAAAAGATCAATAATACTACCTTCAATGTGGCGGACTAAGCTTCTTTTGATGTAGGTCCTGATCCAGTTTTGAGGACAAAACCTCTAGAAGAAGGAGGGGATGATGGGCGCCTGGTACCGGTACGAGTATCATCTAGAGATTCAAAGGAATCGACCTAGGAATCACTCAATTCATCCAAGGAATTAATCGAAGAATAGTTCCTATTATACCCAGGGATCATCAAGAGAATGTGGTATGATGCGCAAACCACAAGGGATACGTAAGGCCCTTGATATAGCAGCTCCAACACCGAGCTAGGCTTTAAGGTGTGGAGGATCTGATCTTGAATCGTTCAAGAATAAGAAAGAAAGAAAAATCTAAAAAGTGGTTTTTGATTCTAAAAAGTGGTTTTCAAACTATTTACAAGGGTAAAGCTTTTATATGAAGCCTATTAGGTCTGATAAATATAATTACATAAATGGTCCAATTTTGTGGCGGATGTCTTCTAAGGATAGGATCACACTCCATTGCTAATCCAACTTATCATGGATATTTCCAAGTGAACTAGACATAGGCAAAGGAGTGTGATGCACCAAGTTTGTTGCCTCGTTAAAAACCCCCTCGGTAAACCCATTGGGAAAAACCTGAGGTGGGGAAATGGAGTGCAAGTTCCGTGATGACTTGGGGTGCCTTTAACCTTGGGAGATAGTGAAGACACATTTATCTAGCCTCCCATAGCTGATAAAGGTCCACGAGCTTCCATAATTTGGTGATAATTGGTTGGAGCTCTCAGGGAATTCGCTGCCATCCGGCTGTCATCATGAAGTTTCTTTACGTACTCGACCTTTTAAATTCCTTCTTGGTTCTCAAACTGAGCTGGGTGTAAGGGTAGGAGGTCCACGTGTGCAAAGGATTATAACTGTATACGACCTCAAATGGGGACAGCTTGGAAGCGGAATGTATGGATCAGTTATAGGAAAACTCCATAAATGGTAAGCATTCCAACCAAGTCCTTTGCTTCTTCCCAATAGTTACTCTAGGTAATGCGTCAATTGTTCTATTCACCACCTCGTTTTGTTCATCGTTTTGAGGATGATAAGTCATGGAGTAGAAAAGCTTAGTCCCCAACCTCTTCCATAGGGTCTTCCAAAAATGACTCAAGAACTTGGTATCCCGATCCGAGACAATGGTTCTCGGTATCCCATGGAGCCATCTTCGAGAAGTGGTTTACCACTACAAAACTGGAGTCTATGTGCTGAACCTTTGGCAGCCCCAATACAAAATCCATACAGAGATCTATCAATCGGGAAGTAGGAATCGTAAGTGGAATATACAAGCCATGGGGATTACTCTGGGACTTAGCTTTCTTACATTTAAGACATTTTGAGCAGACTTTCTCAACCATTTTTTGCAGCTTTGATCAATAGAAGTGAGACTTAAGGATGGACAACGTCTTGTCAACTCCAAAGTGACCATAAAGCCGGCTCCATGCGCTTTGACTATAAGTAATTCCCTAATGGATCCTTGAGTAATACACAGTCGCTTATCTTTGAAAAGAAGTCCCTCGTGAATGTAGAACCGGTGATAGTTTCCCTTTCCATGCTCTCTGAAGCATTCTCTTAATTCTTCATCATCCTCATACCATTCAATGATTCCCTCAAAACCCAACACCTTGGCTTCTATAGTAGTAATCAACGCATGGCACCTTGACAAGGTATCCGCGACCACATTTTCCTTTCCCTTCTTGTATTTGATTATGTACAGAAAGGTTTCTATGAACTCTAGCCACTTAGCATAACGCTTCTTGAGATTGGTATGGCCCCTTAGATGCTTCAAAGTCTCATGGTCCGTATGAATGACACATTCCTTTGCGAGCAAGTAATGTTGCCATGTCTCCATTGCCCTCACTAAGCGTAGAGTTCCTTGTCATAGGCGGATAGTTGAGAGTGGCTCCACTAAGCTTCTCACTAAGGAAGGCCACAGGCCATCCTCCTTGTGTTAGCACAACCCCAATTCCAACCCCGAAGGCATCACATTCCACCTTAAAAGTCTTGGTAAAATCCAGGAGGACGAGTAGTGGAACATGAGTGAGGTGATGCTTCAATTCGCGAAAAGCCTTATCTTGTGCCTCTCCCGAGCTAAAACCTACACTCTTCTTAATCACGACTGTGAGGGGAGCTTCCACCGTGCTAATATACTTGACAAACCTTCTATAAAACACTTGAAAATCAATGGAAGCTCTACATTTGAGTAAAACTTGTTGGAGTGGGCCAATACTCTATTGCCTTAATCTTCTCATTGTCCACCTTTAGCCCCTGTTAACTCACAACAAACCCTAATAACACAAGCTCATTAGCTCATTAAAAACACTAGAGTTGACTTAGAAATTCAATTTAGTATTAGCTCTTTATACAAAGTGTCTTGCATTTCATTTACTTGTAAAGACGTGAGGGGTGCTAAGCTAATCCTTTTCTTATTGTGAACAAATGAGTATTTATTTTTTTTGCCGCAATGTGTAGTGTCCCTATCAAACTGCTAAGGACACCCCCAAAGGAGGTGGCTAGCTTGCATGGGCACCACATCACCCAAGACTTGGTCTTTGTACTTTATGATGCTAAATGTCACTAACATTTGTTCACTAACATTTAGCGCGGTCTTATCGTTCAACCACTTGAGCTTGTAAGGTTTAGGCTGTTTGGTGGGGGTTAGCTTAAGTTTCTTAACCATATAAGAACTAGCTACATTTTTGCACGATCAACCATTAATAACTACCCCTCATACCTTCCCACTTAAAGTACACCTTTTTTATGAAATATGTTTTCTCGTTGATAGGATTCTTCAGGTACCGTGTATTCCACTTCTTCCTCCAAATCTTCTTCGGCATCTTGGAGCTCTTCTTCATCTTGGGATTTATAGTCTCCTGAGGATGTAAATACCATAACTGGTCGATTGGGATAGTCCCGAGCAAAGTGACCATGACCTTGGCACTTGAAACACACTATGTCACGGCTCCTCAAGTTGTTGGCTTCTCTTTTTTGTTCTGGCTTCCTCTTCCTATGCATTTCTGGATTCCTCGGTTTAAATCTTGTCTCTACTATGGCAGCATTGCCCTTGTTTTGAAAGTACAGAGTGTTGTTGGAGGGTGAAACACTCAGAGACAAACTCGGAATGCCTTGTGCTTGGCTCCGG
Organism: Cardamine chenopodiifolia; assembly: GCA_963922655.1. NCBI lineage: Eukaryota > Viridiplantae > Streptophyta > Magnoliopsida > Brassicales > Brassicaceae > Cardamine > Cardamine chenopodiifolia. The sequence goes on from OZ000479.1 coordinate 7,569,624, forward strand.
TTCACATTTCCTTGCTTCTTCTTAACTTGTGTGTTTTGATTGGCCAAATGCAACAACTCCTCAATTCCTCCGTAGACTTGTCTTTCCACCTTACGAGTTATCCTATCTTGGAAACCATCCATTAATTGAGCCATAAGGTTTTCTTGGCCTCTTCTAGTTGTATTCGGTTCTTGAGGTGTTCAAACTCCTCGTAATACTCCTCCACGGTCCTACTCCTATGAGTAAGTTTCCTAAACTTCTTTTGGAGTTCTTGGTGATAGAAAGGGGGAACATATCTTTGCTTCATGACTCGCTTCATTGCTTCCCAAGAATGCACATCCCCTTCTTGATTCCTCCTCCTCTTGCTTTCATCTCGATCCCACCAAGTAAATGCATGATCGGTATGTTGAGCGGTAACATAGGCGATCTTCCTTGGGTCACTGTTCTTATAATACTCCTTAGACCGCTTTTGTTGAAATCAAATCGATAACTTTCTTTCTCTTTGCTCTTAAGAGAATCAAGATCAAACTTCACACCTCATAGCTTGGCTCGGTGTGTAGCTCGTTGTATCAAGAGGCATCCACACCTATTGTGTTCATGCATTATTCCATCTCCTATCTCCATTATTAGCTCCGAGGTCGAGTATCTCCTCGAATTCTTAACACCACGCCTTCAATCTCATTCCATCTTTCAAACCGAGAAACAAAATCAAGAATCACTCTTCCTCTTGGCTATATCAAGCTGTTCAACTCACACGTAGTACTTAAGCTTTATGACCCGGAGCCACATCATATTTGCTTTTGTGACTTTCATTCTCATCCAATCATTTGAAAACTGCTTTTGCTTTTGTGATTATTCTCTTTTATTGTTATTTTCTCTTTATCTCTTAAAATTCGTACATTCAATTGGCATCTTCTCTTAAGGATTGTAAGTTGTCATTACGTTTAGATAAGAGCATTTTTATCACATACTTTGCTTTTTCTTTACTTATCATGAAATGAACCATGACTTATCACTTGTACTAGCAATCATCATTCGAAACCATAAGCACCATTACTTATCAGGTCATAACCGTTATTTATTACCTTTTCACTAGAGATACATAAATCCTTTATTTCTTTTGCAAGGTACCTAAGCACCAACAACATGAAGATCACGCAACCATGGTCGAACCACCGGATGTCGGAGCCATGTTTTGTGCCTTACAAACTCAATTCCTTGAGTTTGGAGGGAGGCTTACCCAGGTTGAAACCCCACCTCCTGAGACCCACCTCGCCATGGACGAGACCAAGGAACCATCTCCGATGATGAGCCTAAACTGCCACCACTAAGGAGAGGTATTAGACCTAGGTGACAAGGTGAAATGAATGAATAAAAAGATGATCATGCTCCTAGACCCCATGCCCCAAGCTTGAAGCTTACATCACCTACCTTTGCCAGAGTGGGTGATCCGTAGACATACTTAGATTGGGAGAGGAGGATGGATCACATATTTGATTGCTATGAATATAGTGAGCAAAGAAGGATTGCTTATGTTGCAGCACAACTTACGGATCATGCACTCACTTGGTGGGATAGAGATAAAGCCGAGAGAAGAAGGAATCAAGAAGGGGTTGTGCATGCGTGGGAAACAATGAAGCATGTTATGAAACAAATATATGTGCCCCTATTCTATCACCGAGAACTCCACAAGAAGTTTAGGCAGCTTACTCAAGGGAGTAAGACCATGGAGGAGTATTATGAAGAGTTTGAACACCTGAAGAACCAGCTACAACTAGAAGAGGCCGAGGAATCTTTTACGGCTCAGTTAATGGATGACATGGAAGATCAAATAGCCACAAGATAGAGAGGCAAGCCTATGGAGGAATTGAGGAGTTGTTGCATCTAGCAATTCAGATTGAGAACCAAGTCAAGAAGTAGACAGAACCAAGCAGAGAAACAAATACTATGAGGAGCCGAGACATATTGTGTTTTAAATGCCAATGGCATGGTCAATATGATAGGGACTGCCCAAACTGGCGATTCATGGTTCTCACACCCACGGGAGACTATAAATCCCAAGATGAAGAAAAGAACCAAGGCGCCAAAGAAAACTTATACGAAGAGGTTGAATACCCGAATGTAGGAGAATTACTTATCGTCTAGAGAGTATTGAACACCGTACCAGTATCAGAAGAAGTCAACCAACAAGAAAACATCTTTCATACAAGATATACGGTAAGTGGGTTAATCACTGGTAGTGGGTCATGCAAAAATGTGGCTAGTTCATATATGGTAGAAAAGCTTAAGCTAACCCCCACTAAGCACCCCAAGCCTTGTAAGCTCAAATGGTTGAATGATAAGACTGTGCCGGCTGTTGGATCGGTAATGACTAATTAAAATAGACACAATCGGGTATTGATTGGTTGGCGTCTTGGGAATGACAAGTATCTCTTGGTGATGATGAGTTTCACGCTGTAGTGGTTACGGTTGTGATGGTAAGGGTTTACAGTAAGTGGCGTTATCTCCAAGAATGGGACAACACAAATACGAAGGTTCTTCTCCTTGTAGGAGTATTGTCTTAGGGATCTCTCTGTACCCGTATTGGTTTCCAAACGATATACTGTAAGATTTCAGGGTTTAAGAGAGATGGTTCGAGTTTTGGATGGTGATGAGAAATGAAATGATGGTTTAGGGTTTTGACATATTCAAAGTGTTAATGAATAAGTTTTAGTGACAGTTAGTGATGAGGTACCAGTACCGGCTGCTCAAGCATTACCCGAGGAATCCGAGGAATCTATTAAAGAAGCACCCGAGTCAACCGAGAAGCAACACGAAGAAGGGAAGCATCCCAAAGTCCCTATGATACAACCGAGAATCATCAACAGAAACTCAGCTCGAGCTTATAGGGAGAGATTCATCATGTATGTGCAAGAAACCTTACAACATGAGAAGGGAACCCGAGAACACCGGAGTAACACCCTTGGAACACCGAGTCTACAAGATTCTCGGGAGATGACTTGATTTTGAAGGCATGAGCTTAGTGTCTTAACTATGTCATTGGAGTGAAGAAACCCTTAAGCCATCAAGGTATTGTACTCTTTTTCCCCTCCTCGGATTTACCCCATAGGGTTTGTCGAGGGGGTTTTTAACGAGGCAAGATCAGTAGGTGTGTTACATCCTTTTCCATTTTTTATCTTGGTTGGAAATTTCCATGACAAGTTAAGGTAATCAGAAGTTTTGATCCTATCTTCAAGAAGACATCTACTTAAATAAAGTCTTCTTTTCTTTTCTTAACATTTTAGAACATTTTCGGTTTTAATTCTCAAGGGCTCTAAATTATGAGTTTGTTAGAAATTTGGACCAAGGTTTAATAATTTTACGAGACCTAGAGTGATTCATACAAAAGCCTTTCAACCCTTGTAATTTCTTTTTAGATTGCTTTTGATAAATCAAATCGAGAAACTTTCTTCTCCCTTGTTCTTGGGAGATTTAAGATCAAAATCTTCACGCCCTTTAGCTTGGCTCGGTGTGGGGTGCGTTGTATCAAGGGGCTGTCACACTCCTTGTGGTTCACGATTCAATCGACCTTCTATCTATCCCCATAGTTAGTTCCTAGGTCGAGTATCAAGCGGTCAATCTCCTTAGTAGTTCTTGAAGATTAAAGACCCGGAGCCACATCATCTTTAGGGTCAGAGTGTAAGTTTCCTACGAAAGGTTGTATCGTTCTATCTTTCTATCTTTGTTGCATTTTCTAGCATTTTGGTGTTTTGAGTTTTTGGGTTCATCAATCCACATCTTTAGGATCGTTCTTTTGCATCATAAAAACTTTGAATATATCATAATAATATTATCTTGTGCATCTAGATAGGTATCTGGTTTAGTACTAAGTTATTTTGTATTTGTCATTTTTTGGATATTTTGTATTTATCTTGGTGATTTTTGTTATTTGTGTTTTTGCTTGATACAAAAATGTCTTGTGTTGGCTGCTTTGATTGTTTGTCCTAGGATTAGGTTGAATCCTTAGCGTGCATTTCAAATTTCCTTTGTGGTCCAACCTGTTTTTGCTTTTGGTTTGTCTCGTGGCATTCTCTCTCTCCGTTTTGGTTGCTTTTTTGTTTGGCATGAAAAAAAAACTTTAGCTGGGTCGAGTTAGTATGAAACCAACCCGAGTAAAAGTGACTTTACCCGAGTATCTCTCACCTTTGTTAATTAACCAAGTTACATTCTCATTTCACCCAAGTTAAATTATGGTGTAGTACCGTTAGTGTTTAAATTACTTTTGTGTGAGCTGTCATGTTACTTGGCTTTCATTTACCTCGAGTTCTTTTTACTTTTACTCCAAGTTACTTGATTTCATTTCCTTTAAATTTTGCAACTACTTAAAACATTCTTTCGCTTGCTTTGCAAGGTAACGAGGGTTACCTTGCTTCTAAAGGCTAGTAAGGATGGAGGAGCAACCAGACTGGGCTAACGTCCTCTCTACCATTCAAACTCAACTTCACCAACTAGGAGAACGTCTTGCTCGAGTAAAGACATCACCTCCTCAAGCACCACCTTGGCACGGACCAGATCAAGATGCCTTATCTGGTGAAGAAGTCTAACATCCTCGACAACAAAGGATGAGACCTCGAAGACGTATGGGATTACAACAAGCCGAAGACGATCAAGTGCCAAGACCCCTCGAGCCTCAAGGTCACGGCTCCCACATTTTCTGGGAAGGTCGACTAGGAAGCTTCCTAGATTGGGAACAAAGAATGGATCATATCTTTGCTTGTTACGAGTACATGGAGCAAAGAAAAGTGATCTATGCGGCAACTCAACTTACGCATCATGCTCTTACTGGGTGGGATAGAGATCAATCCGAGAGAAGAAGAAACCAGGAAGGACCTATGCCTTCATGGGAAGCTATGAAGCGTCAGATGAGAAGAGGATACGTCCCACCTTTGTATCACCGTGATCTCCAAAGGAAATTTATGAAACTTTACCAAGGCTCTAGATTGGTTGAGGAATACTATGAAGAGTTCAAACACCTAAGAAACCGTCTCCAACTAGATGAAGAATAAGAGACTCTCATAGCACAATTCTTGGATGAGCTACAAGATAGAATTGTGAGAAAATTTGAGAGACAATCATATGGAGGTTTTGAAGAACTTCTTCATCTCGCTATACAAGTGGAGCAACAAATAAAAAGGAAGCAAAGCTCTATGAACCGGATCCGAGTACAAGGTACACCCACTTGGTCCCCTAGTGCATCTCCTTTCCAAAATACCACTCAGCTCCTAGACAAGGCCGCCATTGTGGAATCACGCTTCAAGCCTGGAGCCAGTGTGGCACCTAAGGAATGGAAGTTTGAGGCAAGAGGGGAAGCCAATGCAACTAGATGCCAAGACATTGTATGTTATAAATGTCAAGGCCATGGCCTACATGAGAGAGTGCCCGAACCACTGAGTCATGATCATCATGGCCTCCGTAGACTACGAGGGGAAGTTTTTATTCCGTTTAGTATTGGATCTTATCAACACCAAGTCTTGTGTGATGTAGTGCCTATGCAAGCGAGCCACCTCCTCTTGGGGCGTCCTTGGAAGTTTTACAAGGGCATTACACATTAGGGTAGGACTAATAATTACTCGGTCATGCACAATAACAAGAAGATTAGCTTGGCGCCAATTACTCCTTTACAAGTAAATGATATACAAGTGAAGTTGTCTAGGGATGCTAGCTTTAACTCTAACTTCATGATCAATCCAAGTTAGGAAATCACTTAGTGAGTATATTTGTTATATTAATGATTTTCAAAGAGACTTTGAGCCTAGGTACATTGGATGAGTCATTGCCGGAGGGAGTTAAGACACTCTTGGATCGGTTTAGAGATTTTTTCCCGTGGAAATACCTACAAGACAGATAGAGCATCAAATCGACCTCATTCCCGGAGCTCAACTCCCCAATAGGCTGGCCTACCGAGTGAATCCCAGAGATGCCAAAGAATTAGACCAGCAAGTAGGTGACTTGATGAGCAAGGGATATGTCCGAGAAAGCTTTAGCCCATGTGCGGTTCCAGTCTTGTTAGTCCCAACAAAGGATGGCTCTTGGAGGATGTGTATAGACTGTCGTAACATCAATAACATCACGATCAAGTACCAGCATGATCAATAACGTCTAGATGACATGCCAGACGAGCTAAGCGGATCATCCCTCTTCTCCAAGATCAATGTAAAAAGCCGGTATCTCAAGTAAGGATGAAAGATGGTGATGAACGGAAAACCGCATTCAAAACCAGATAAGGTTTGTACGAATGGTTGGTAATGCCATTCGGTCTCTCTAATGCCCCGAGTACATTTATGCGATTGATGAACCATGTTTCACAATCTTTTATCAACAAATTTGAGGTAGTATACTTTGATGATATTCTCATTTATAGCCAAAGCTTAGTTGATCATGTTCATCATTAGAACTTTTCTTGGAAACCCTTAGGAAGGAAGGTTTATATGCTAATCTTGCTAAATGCATATTTTGTGCTAATGAGTTGGTTTTCCTAGGCTTTTTTGTTAGCTCGCAGGGGTTGAAAGTAGACAATGAGAAGATAAAGGCAATTGAGGAGTGGTCTACACTTACGAGTATTAGTCAAGTTAGAAGCTTTCACGGGTTAGCTAGCTATAACCAAAGGTTTGTCAAAGATTTTAGCATGCTAGCCGCGCCTCTTACCTCGGTAATCAAGAAGAGTGTAGGTTTTAGTTGGGGTAAACAACAAGAAGAGTCCTTCAGCGAGTTGATGCACCAGTTTAATCATGCTCCATTGCTAGTGCTTCCAGACTTCTCCAAGACTTTTGAGATTGAATGTGACCCTTACAGAGTAGGAATAGGGGCTGTGTTGACTCAAGGAGGGAAGCCCATGGAATACTTTAATGAAAAGCTTAGTGGAGCAACGCTTAACTACCCTAGTTACGATAAAGAGTTGTGTGCGCAAGTGAGAGCCATGGAGACTTGGAAACATTACCTCTTGCCCAAGGATTGTGTCCTTCACACTGATCTCAAGACATTGAAGCTCTTGAGAGGACAGACTAATCTCAAGAAAAGACACGCCAAGTGGTCGGAGTTCATCGAGACGTTTCCATATGTAATCAAATATAAGAAAGGGAAAGATAACGTAGTTGCAGATGCCTTGTCTAGGCGGCATGTTTTGATATCAACCATGGACGCCAAGATTCTAGGGTTTGAGACTAGCAAGGATAGCTATGAAAGTCATATGGAGTTAGGGGAATGTTACAATGCGAGAGGAAAAGGAATATATCACGAGTTCTACATCCAAGATGGTTTCTTTTTAAGGATACGCGACTTTGCGTTCCCTAAGGATCAGTTAGGGAGTTATTTACGCAAGAAGCGCATTGAGGGGGATTGTTGGGTCACTTTAGAAATAAGATGACGTGGGCCATGCTTCGGGAGCACTTTTATTGGCCAAAGACGCGACATGAGGTTGAGAAGTTTTATGAGAAATGTCTAGTATGTAAGAGGGCAAAGTCGAGAAGCCATCTGCATGGTCTATATCTTCCATTGCTAATTCGTACTTCACTGTGGGTTGATCTCTGAATGGACTTCATCTTGGGGTTGCCGAGAGTTCAAAAAAAGTATTCAATCTTTGTGGTGGTCGACTGCTTCTCCAATATGGCACACTTCATCCCGTGCTCCAAGATCAATGATGCTACATATACCGCCAAATTGTTCTTCAAGGAAGTCGTCAAGCCGCATGGAATTCTGAGGACTATTGTTTCGGACCAAGACACAAAGGTCCTAATTCACTTTTAGAGGAAACTTTGGAGAACATTGGGGACTAAACTAGTATTTTCTACAACATGCCACCCACAACCGACAGCCAAACCAAAGTCATCAATAGTACCCTCGCCTCTTTGCTTAGAACCACCATTGGCAAAAACAATAAGAATTGGGTGGAGTGCCTCCTTTTTGTAGAATTTGCATACAACTGAGCCTCTCATATGGCTACAAAGCTCTCACCATTCAAATTTTTTCACAATTTTAAGCCTTTGACTCCATTGGATATTTTGCCACTACCCCCTAATCAGCTTGAACAGCAAGAAGGAATTTCTAAAGCCGTCTACATGAAGAGGTTACACGAGAAGGTTCGAGTGAACCTCGAGCAAAAGACCAAGCGAAAAGCAAAGCAAGCCAACAAATGGAACCACCATGTGACATTCAAACATGGGGATTGGGTTTGGCTACAATTTAGAGCTGAGAGGTTCCCATGCCTAACGAAAACAAGCTCGCACCAAGAGGATATGGCCTTTTCAAGATCGTGGAGAAAATCAACAACAATGCCTACCACCTCAAACTCCCCGGTGAGTTTAATGTATCTACAATTTTCAATGTGGCTGACTTGGCTCCTTTTAATGTAGGTGATGAACCAGTTTTAAGGACAAAACCTTTAGAAGAGGGAGGGGATGATGGGGTCCCAGTACCGGCTTCTCGAGCATTACCCTAGGAACTTGAAGAAGATACCAAGGACCCACTCGAGTTACTTGGGAAGCAACCCGAAGAAGAAAAGTATCCCGTAATCCCTATAACACAACCGGGAATCAGCAAGAGAAACTTAGCTCGAGCTTATAGGGAGAGATTCGACATGTATGTGCAAGAAACCCTATAACATGAGAAGGGAACCCTAGAACAGCCGAGTGATACCCGAGGGACACCTAGTCTACAAGATTCTTGGGAGATGACATGATTTGGAATGTATGAGCTTAGTGTCTTCACTATCTTATTCGAATGAAGACACTCTTAACACATCAAGGTATTGTACTTTTTTCCCCACCTCGAATTTATCCCATAGGGTTTGCAGATGGGGTTTTTAACAAGGCAATATCACTTGGTGCATCACATCCTTTTCCATTGTTTATCTTGCTTGTAAATATCCATGACAAGTTAAGGTAAGAAAAGGGTGTGATCCTATCTTCAAGAAGACAGCTACTTAAATAAAGTCTTCTTTTCTTTTCTTAAAATTTTAGAACATTTTTGGTTTTAGTTCTCAAGGTGTCCAGAATAGGAGTTTTTTAGAAATTTGGAACAAGGTGTAATAATTTTAAGAGACCTAGAGTGCTTGATATAAAAGCCTCTAAACCCTTGTAATTTCTTTTTAGACCGCATTTGATAAATAAAATCAAGAAATTTTCTTCTCCTTTGTTCTTGAGAGATTCAAGAATCTCCCTTATCCTCGGCTCCATCAACGGTCCAACTCCTTGGTAGATCTTTAAGATTTAAGCCTCAGAGCAACATCATTTAGCATTGGAAAATGATGGGCCCCCGGTACTGGTATGAGTATCATCCAGAGAATCCAAGGAATTGGCCGCGGAATTCCCCGAGTCATCCGAGGAATTACCCGAAGAAAAGGAGTAGCTCATAGTCCCTATTATACCCCTAGGGATCATAAGGAGAAACAATTCCATGGTTTATAGGGAGAGATTCAATGCCTACGTACAAGAAGCCCTAAGATAAGAAAAAGATACCCAAGAATTCCTGAGAGCTTCTAGTGTCTTAACACCTATTCCTCAAGACTCTCGGAAGAAGATCTGTTTTGGGAAACATGAGAAAATTTTCTTCACTATCTCTTCGGAGTGAAGACACCCCAAGTCATCAAGGTAGTTGTACTCTTTTTCCCCACCTTGGATTTATCCCAGAGGGTTTGCCGAGAGTGTTTTTAATGAGGCAATGATACTTGGTGCATCACACTCCCTTTGCTTTGCTTATTCTACTTGAAAATATCAATGACGGGTTATAGTAAGCAAGGAGTGTGATTATATCTCCAAAAGACATCTGCTTGAATAAACTCTTTTTTTCTTTCTTATAGTATTTCTGGTTTTTCTTAAGGGTCCACATTAGGTGTTTGTTAGAAATTTGGGCCAAAGTGTAATTAACTTCAGAGACCCTAGTGTGCTTCATATAAAAGCCTTTTAACGCTTGTAAAGTTTTTTAGATCACTTTGAGATTAATCTAAGAACTTTTTCTCCTTCTTGTTCTTGAAATTAATCTAGAGCTTAAAGCTTAAAGTCTCGTAGCGATATCATCTTTGGTATCAAAGCTAAATTTTCCTACTAAGGTTGTATCGTTCTATCTTTGTGATGTTTTCATATCATTTGCATTTTTCTCTCATCGCTTTTGCATTTTTCATCTTAGTTCTTTGCATCAAAAAAAATCTTTGAAAACTCATAAAATGACATATTGTGCATTTAGGTTGATAGCCGGTTCAAGTTAGTCGCATATCTCTTACTGTCATTCCCAGGTTTTGAGCTGTCATCGCCTAGCATCATTCCTTATTTTCCGTGTTCTTGGTGTTCAAGTGAAGTAATTTGCTTGATGCTTTGCTAGATCCGAAATGTCAGATTTTTTATGGCTGCCTAAATTTGTATGCCCTAGGATTAATGAATCTAGACATGTTTTAGGTTGTATCCTTAGCGCATAGAGTCAAATTTCAAATTAGTGGTCCAAAGTTGCTTTATTGGTTTTTGGTTGTCATTTAACATTTTCTCTTTCCAATTATGGTTCTTTTTGTTTTTGTGCTGGATTTAACCCTTAGCTGGCCTTTAATTAACTCGAATAAAACCTTGCTATAAAGTAACTTAACCAAAGTAATCAATCTTAGTTACTTTACCTTAATCTGAGTGATCCTATGGTTTAGGACCATTAGTAATTCTCTTTCTTGCGGTAGCTGTCATTTTTATTTAACCATTGCTTGATTTTTGGGGTTTACTTATTTTATTACTAGTCACTTACATTATTCTAACTTAGACTCGAGATACTTAAAGCATTTCTTTTGCTTGCCTTGCAAGTAAATAAGGAAGAGTCTATTCATGGAAGCTAGTAAGTATGGAGGAACAACCAGACTTGACAAATGTTCTTGCCGCCATCCAAACCCAATTTCAGCAGCTAGGAGAGCCCGCCCCCTCAAGCACCACCAAGTCATGTAAACCCCCTCCTCAATGAAGGATGAGGCCTAGAAGAAGAAAGGGGTTAAACAAGGATGAAGATGATCAAGCCCCAAGACATTACAGATAGAGTATGATGCTTCCGGAGTAGGAATAGGGGTTATGTTGACTCAAGGAGGAAGACAGGTGGCTTATTTTAGCGAGAAACTTAGTGGAGCTACCTTGAACTATCCCACTTATGACAAGAAATTGTACTCGATAGTTAGAGCGATGGATACGTGGCAGCACTCCCTCTTGGCAAAGGAATTTGTTAATCACACTGATCACGAGACTTTGAAGCACTTAAGGGGACAAACTAACCTCAATAAATGCCAAGTGGTTATAATTCATCGAGACCTTTCTATACGTGATAATGTATAAGAAAGGAAAAGACAATGTGGTTGTAGATGCATTATCTAGGTGTCATGTATTGATATCAACTATGGAAGCCAGGGTTTTGGGATTTGAGAATATCAAAGAATGCTATGAAGACGACCGAGAACTAGGGGGATGCTACCAATGGCAAGGAAAAGGAGTGTACAGAAGGTTCTACACCCATGATGGGTTTCTTTTTAAGGACAAGAGACTTTGTATTCCCAAGGTTTCTATGATGGAATTACTCATGAAGAAAGCCCATGGAGGTGGTTTAATGGGGCACTTTGGAAACAAGAAAACTTTAGCATTATTCAAAGAATAGTTCTATTTGCCAGAGATGCAACTAGAGGTTGAGAAGTTTTGCGCGAGATGTTTGACTTGTAGAAAAGCAAAATCCGAGATTCATCCGCATTGCCTATATCTTCCCCTACCAATTCCTACTTTGCCATGGGTCAACCTCTCCATGGATTTTTTTCTTGGTATTACCAAACGTTCAACATAAGGATTCAATCATTGTGGTAGTTGACCAATTCTCTAAGATGGCACACTTCATTCCATGAGCCAAAACCAATGATGCCACCCAAACCATTAATCTATTCTTTAAGGAGGTCGTCAAGTTACATGGGGTATGAAGGACCATTTTCTCGGGCAAAGACACCAAATTCTTGAGTCACTTTTGGAGAATACTTTGTAGGTGATTGGAAACAAAGTTAGTCTTTTCTACAATATGCCACCCTAAAACCGATGGCCAAACCAAAGTGGTTAATAAAACACTTGCCGCTTTTCTTAGAGCCAGCATTGGAAAGAACATGAAGAATTGGGTAGAGTGCCTACCTTTTGTAAAATTTGCTTACAACTGAGCCACTCACTCGGCCACAAAGCTATCCCCATTTGAAGTCGGTTACGAGTTTAAGTCCCTAAGCCCCTTGGATTTCCTACCACTAATCTTGAATCTACTTGACAATCAAGAAGGGATCTCTAAAGCTTAATATGTGAAGAAGCTACACGAGAAGGTCCGGATGAGCATAGAGAAGAAGACCAAGAACTACACTAAGAACACTAACATGGGATGCCAACAAGTGTCATTCCAACCGGGAAATTGGGTGTGGTTACACTTTAGGGCTGAAAGGTTCTCGCACCTTAGGAAGAACAATGTTGCACCAAGAGGAGATGACCCATTCAAGAGTTTTAAAAAGATCAACAATACTGTCTACTGCTTAGAACTTCTCAATGAATTTAATGTTTCTTCAACTTTTAATGTGGCTGACTTATCTTCTTTTGATGTAGGGACTGATCCAGTTTTGAAGACAAAACCTCTAGAAGAGGGAGGGGATGATGGGCACATGGTACCAGTACGAATATCATCCGGAAAATCAAAGGAATTGACCCAAGAATCACCCGAGTCATTAGATGAATTATCCGAAGAATAAGAGGAGCTTATAGTCCCTACCATACCTCCAAGGAGCATAAAGAAAAGCGATGATAGGATCTCTAAGGAAAGATTCAATGTCTATGTACAAGAAGCCCTAAGACAAGAAGAGCTTACCTGATACACGTTTTGGTCTTCAAAACTTCCAATCCCGTAACTATTGATCCTTTTGAGGACTCATTGAAATCCTTCACAAAGTCTTCAAGCCTGAGTGAATGGATGGGGTGAAAACCGGAGAGAAGCTTGATCTGGTCTTCACTTGAAAGATGATTGAAGCTCGATCCAAGGATAAAAGATGAACGGAGGGTGGTATTATGTGCGAACCACAAGAAATGCATAAGGCCCTTGATACAGTAGCTCGAACACCGAGCTAGGCTTTGAGGTGTGGAGGATCTGATCTTTAATCGCTCAAGAATAAGGAAGAGACAAAACTCTCAGGTTTTGATTCTAACAAGTGATTATCGAAATATTTACAAGGGTTAAGGCTTTTATAAGAAACCTATTAGGTCTGATAAAAATAATTAAAGAAAAGGTCCAATTTTGTTGCGGATGTCTTCTAAGGATAGGATCACACTCAATGCCTAATCCAACTTTTTATGGATAATTCCAAATGAACTAGACATAGGGAAAGGATGGTGATACACCAAGTTTGGTGCCTCATTAAAAATCCCCTTGTAAACCCATTGGGAAAAACCCGAGGTGGGGAAAAAGAGTGCAAGTTCCTTGGTGACTTACGGTGCCTTCACTCTTGGGATATAGTGAAGACACATTGATGTAGCCTCTCATAGCTGATCAAGGTCCATGAGCTTCCATAAGTTGGTGAAAATCGGTAGAAAGCCCTCGAGGAATTTGTTGTCATCCAGTTGTCATCTACTACTATCATCCGATAGTTATTGGTTGTCATCTGGATTTCTTTGGCTATCATCCAAGCTTCTACATAGCCGTTGAACTTGTCCTTGTAGGATCTTTCTCTGGTCCTTGTAATGCCTCTAGGAGGTATTGTTAGTGCCTCAAGCTTCTCCTAAAGCTCTCGGTCATCGGTTGCTAGTACATCCGATACCGGCTGTGTAGCATCCCCTCCCTATTCTAGAGGTTTTGTCCTCAAAAATTGATCATCCCTGGTTTCAAAAGGAGCCAAATCAGCAACATTGTATGTAGAAGAGATGTTAAACTCACCGGTAAGTTCTAGGTGGTAGCATTGTAATTGATCTTCTCGGAGATTTTGAAGGGACCGTCTTATCTTGGTGCTAGCTTATCCATTCTAAGGCATGGAAACCTCTCTGGTCTTAGGTGTAGCCACACCCAATCTCCTGGCTGAAAGCTCACGTGTCGGCATCCTTTGTTGGCTCAGTGGGTGTAATACTCGGTCTTTTTCTTGATACTCAATTGGACCTTCTCATGAAGTTTCTTCACGTGCTTGGCCCTGGAAATTCCTTCTTGGTCTCAAAATAAGCTAGGGGTAAGGGTAGGAGGTCCACAGGTGAAAAGGATTAAACCCGTATATGACCTCAAATGGGTACAACTTGGAAGCGGAATGAATGGATCGGTTGTAGGAAAACTCTTCAAACGGTAAGCATTCCAACCAAGTTCTTCGGTTCTTCCCAATAGTTTCTCTAAGTAATGCGCCGAGTGTTCTATTCACAACCTCGGTCTGTCCATCGATTTGGGGATAACAAGTCGTGGAGTAGACAAACTTAGTCCCCAACCTCTTCCATAGGTTCTTCCAAAAACGACTAAAGAACTTGGTATCCTGATCCGAGACAATGCTTCTCAGTATCCCATTGAGTTTAACAACTTTTTTGAAGAAGAGATTGGCGATTTGAGTTGCATTGTTGGTCTTGGCACATGGTATGGAATAAGCCATCTTGGAGAAAAGTTCTACCACTACAAAAATGGAGTCCATCTGCTGAATCTTTGGTAGCCCCAATACAAAATCCATAGAGAGATCGATCCATGGGGAAGTGGAATAGCTTTCCTACATGTAAAACATTTTGAGCAGAATTTCTCAACCATTTTTTGCATCTTTGACCAATAAAAGTGAGACTTAAGGATGGCCAAGGTCTTGTCAACTCCAAAGTGACCATAAGGCCGCCCCCATGCGCTTCGACTATAAGTAATTCCCTAATTGATCCTTGAGGAATACACAATCACTTATCTTTGAAAAGTAGCCCCTCATGAATGTAGGATCAGTGGTAGTTTCCCTTTCCATGCTCTCGGAAGTATTCTCCTAATTCTTGATCATCCTCATAGCATTCAATGATTCCCTCAAAACCCAACACCTTGGCTTCTATAGTAGTGATCAACACATCCACAACCACATTTTCCGTTCCCTTCTTGTATTTGATTATGTACGGAAAGGTTTCTATGAACTTTAGCCACTTAGCATTACGCTTCTTGAGATTAGAATGTTCCCTTAGATGCTTCAAAGTCTCATGGTCCGTGTGAATGACACATTCCTGTGCCAGCAAGTAATGTTGCTATGTCTTCATTGTCCTCGCTAAAACCCACACTCTTCTTGATCACGGTTGTGAGGGGAGCTGCCACCGTGCTAAAATCCTTGACAAATATTCTATAAAAAACTTCAAAATCCATGGAAGTTTCGCATTTGAGTAATACTTGTTGGAGTGGGCCAATCCTCTATAGCCTTAATCTTCTCATTGTCTACCGTTAGCCTCAATGAACTCACAACAAACCCTAAGAACACAAGCTCATTAGCTCATTAAAAAAACTAGAGTTGACTAAGAAATAATTTAGTAATAGTTCCTTTAGACAAAGTGGCTTGCATTTCAAGGCGTGAGGGGTGCTAAGCTAATCTTTTTCTTTTTTTGAACAAAGGAGTATTTGTTTGTTCAGCCGCGATGAGTAGTGTCCCTATCAAACTGCCAAGGACATCGCAAAAGGAGGTGGCTAGTTTGCATGGGCACCACATCACACAAGACTCGGTATTGGTACTTGCCGATGCTAAATGTCTCTAAAACTTGTTTAGTGACATTTAGCATGGTCTTATCGATCAACCACTTGAGCTTGTATGGTTTGGGCTGTTTGGTGGGGGTCGCCTTAAGTTTTCAACCATATAGAACTAGCTACGTTTTTCCATGATCCACCATCAATAATTAATCCACATACCTTTCCACATATCGTAGACCTTGTCTGAAAGATATTTAATCGTTGGTGGGATTCTTCAGGTACCGGTACAGTACTCAATACCCGTCGGATGATAAGAAATTATCCGAAATCCTGGTATTCCACTTCTTCCTCTAAATCTTCTTCGGCATCTTGGAGCTCTTCTTCATCTTGGGATTTATAGTCTCCCGAGGGTGTAAGGACCAAAACTCGTCGATTGGGACAGTTCCGAGCATAGTGACCATGACCTTGGCTCTTGAAATACACTATGTCACAGCTCCTCAAGCTGTTGGCTTCTATTTTTGGCTATGGCTTCGTCTTTCTATGTGGTTATAGATTCCTCGGTTTAAACCTTGTCTCTACTACAACAACCTTGCCTTTGCTTTGAAAGCGAAGAGTGCTGTTGCAGGGTGAAGCACTCAGAGACCAACTTGGAATGCCTTGCACTAGGCTCTGGTTCACATTTCCTTGCTTCCTCTTGACTTGTTCGATTTGAATGGCTAAATGCAACAACTCCACAATTCCTCCGTACGCTTGATTTTCCATCTTACAAGCTATATCTTGCAAACCATCCATTAATTGAGCCATAATTGTTTCCTCGGCCTCTTCTAGTTGTACCTGGTTCTAGAGGTGTTCAAAGTCCTCGTAATAATCCTCCACGGTCCTACTTTTATGAGCAAGTTTCCTAAACTTCTTTTGGAGCTCTCGGTGATAGAAAGGGGGAATGTATCTTTGTTTTATGACTCGCTTCATTTCTTCCCAAGAATGCACATCCCCTTCTTGATTTCTCTTCCTCTTAGTTTCATCTCGATCCCACCAAGTAAATGCATGATCTGTAAGTTGAGCGGCAGCATAGGCGATATTCCTCGGCTCACTATACTCATAACACTCAAAAATGTGATCCATCCTCCTTTCCCAATCTAAGTATGCTTTCGGGTCAACCTTTCCGGCAAAGGTAGGTGCCGTGAGCTTCAAGCTTGGGGCATGGGTTCTTGTAGCATGATCATCTTCGTCTTCAACCATCTCACCTCTACATCTAGGTCTAATACCTCTCCTTGATGGTGGTTGTTCGGGCTCATCATCGGAGATGGCCCCTTGGTCCGGTCCATGGCGTGGTGGAACTTGAGGAGGTGGGGTCTCTACACGGGTAAGCCGCTCTCCAACCCGTACTAGTTGCTCTTGCGTAGTTGCAAGCATAGCCCCAATATTCGGTTGCTCGGCCATGTCACTTGCTCTTCAAGTAATGGATACTCGGGTACCTTGTGAAAGAAGAGAACAAGGATTAAGTTTCTATCTATGAGAGAGAATGACAACCAACAGGTAGATACTTTATATGAGAGAGAACTTTTTCTTTTGAAAAGATAAGAGGATGCGCCTATCTCCCATAACACGAAACGATAAAGCAAAAAGAAAATGACAGCTCAATTAAAATTTTAAGAGAAAATGTCAAAATCCTTTTACACGATTTTAAGAGAAAGGACAAACAATTTTTTGCGAGTATAAAGCATAAAGCAATGCAAGATTTTAAGAGATAAGACAAAACAGCAATCAATGAAGAGAAAAATCACAAAAGCAAATGCACTTTAATTCAAATGATTGGCCTAGTGATGTGATCATGGATAGCTCACGGAAGTCGCTTGAAGCCGAGGACGCCTTGACCATGCCAAGTGGACCAATGACAAGATCACGTGCCAAAGAGTTCCAGAAAGCAATCAGTGGATTACTCACTCAAGCTCATTCGCCAAAGGACCAGCTCGAAGACATGGATAAGAAAATCATCTTGGTTGCTCGAGTGGACTAATAAACGGGTGATTCGTTTGTACTCTTTTTCCTAGCCTTTGGTTTTGTCCCAATGGGTTTTCCAAAGAGAAGGTTTTAATGAGGCAAATGGGTCACTCTAATCCATCAAGTCCACAAGAGAAGTTTCAGTCCAAGTCCAAGTTATGTTTGGGTCTCTTTTTCAGAAGTATCAAGCCCAAAGGAGGGATTGTTGGCCCAAATATCATTGTCTCTATGCATGAAAACGCCCAGCCTTATTTGGAGAAGAAGTAGGCGCTTGAGTAGTTCAAAAGTCCCTCGGGAAATAGTTAATATCGTTTTTAATTCTGCGTTTAATTGTGACTTCTTCTTTACTCTTTCTTTTTCTTTATAACTTTAGTTTTTTTAAGAAATAGGGATCCACCTTTTTTTTTATAAAATATTGAGAGTGATTTCTCCTGTGTTCGTTGAAGAACATTTCCCGATTGTTTGGTGTGTAATATCCTTCAATCAAACCGATTCAACGGTGTGTCATATCCGTGAATCAAACCTTGGCGTTCTTGAGTGTGTCATATCTCGAGAAAGTCATTGAGGAAATATCAGAGGTCTTCCGCAACCTTTGTGTGATCCATTCATTCCATCCTTTCACGATTACTCCTCGAAAGTGCGAATTCTCGGGAAGATTCTTATCATTTGGTATCAGAGCACCCTTTCGGGATCGGTATTCGTTTCTGTTCATCTTATCATCTTAAAGTTATCATTTTCTCTTGTCTTTCTTTCTGTTTTCTGATCGGATCAATTCATTTGGAATCGAAGAAAAAAAAAATCGGTTTGATTGCTAGACATCTAGGCGATTAAATCTGTTCATCTTTGGCGATTTTTGATTCAATGATCTGATCAATTTTTTTCAGTTTGATCTTTATTTTCCTTCTAAATCTGATCAGTTTGTGTTTAAAAAAAAAAAAGAAACCCATCGGACACAAAAAAAAAAAAGAAAAAAAAAAGGGGGTCTGTCCGATTTAAATGTTCTAAGCAAGTTATATTTTTGTTGTTCTAAATTATTCTCTTAAATTTTCCTGATCAATCTTGATCTGTTTCGAATAAAAAAAAAACACTACTAAATCTTTTCTTTCTATCTCGATTCTAATCGTTTCGTTTTGAGTTGTTGGAATTATTCATCGGATTTGATCGGTTTTGTTCGATACGAACCATTGAAGAAATCACTGAGAGAGGACATCTTGAGTGTTGAGTGTGGAGTGAATAAAAAGGAGAGAAACACTTGTGAGGATCGACTTTTTATTACTAACGGTTTGTTAAGTGTGCAGGGAAAAATTAATATGTCTAATCACGAAAGCGATGCTGAGAACACTAACCGAGCACGAGGAGCAAGAAACAATAACAATCTGGACGTGCAAGCCCTTATGGGAGAGATGAGGCGATTATTGAGGCGTGAGATGGAAGTAGTCAATGAAAGGATCGATACGATTCAAGAATCCGTTAATCAAGGATTGCCTCAAAATACTGCTGGTAGAAGAAGAAGACAACAACCTCAGGAAGAAGATGAGAGGACGAGTTGAATTACTATAGCAGAGGTAGTCAAGCTTCTAATCAGAGTCGAAGAAGGCCGAGACGTGTAAGAGAAGCTGGGGTTCGAAATGAGGACAATCTCAGTGGACTGAAGTTGAAGATACCGCCATTTCATGGGAAGCATGATCCAGACGCCTACTTGGAGTGGGAGAAGAAAATTGAGCTCGTGTTTGATTGTCAAAATTATTCGGAGCAAAAGAAAATTCAAGTAGCGGCGACGGAATTTTATGACTATGCTATTAATTGGTGGGATCAGATCATGACAAGTAGAAGACGCAACCGTGAACCGCCCGTAGTCACTTGGGAAGAGATGAAAAATCTGATGAGGAAGAGATTTGTTCCTAGCTACTACCATCGGGAGTTACATCAAAAGCTTAGGCGATTAACTCAGGGCAGTAAGAGTGTGGAGGATTATTTTCAAGAAATGGAGTCCCTAATGATCAAAGCTGATATAGATGAAGATGCTGAGGCAACAATGGCAAGGTTCTTGAGTGGGTTGGCTCGAGATATACAAGATAGAATGGAGCTTCAAACATATGCTGATTTGGAGGAAATGCTCCATAAGGCTGTTTTGGTTGAACAACAAATTAAGAGGAGGGGTACTTCTAGGCTTTCCTATGGAGCTGGAGCAGCCAATGCTAGGACGAGTTACAGCCGAGAAGATAAGTCTGTTGTTAAGCCAAAACCCAACCCTAAGCCTTACGCCAATACTCAAGACGCCAAAGGAAAAGCTGTGGCGACTTCGTCTAGAAACCGGGACGTTAAATGTTTCAAGTGTCAAGGGAGAGGACATTACGCCAATGAGTGCACCAATAGAAGGACTATGATCCTATTGCATAATGGCGAGATTGAAACTGAGGAGGAAGAGCTTGAAAGTGATAGTGAGACTGAGGAAGTGGACATAGAGTTACTAGCCACCGGAGAATTATTGGTAACAAGACGTTCCTTGAGTATTCAAGTTAAGGATACTGTCCAAGAGCAGCGGGAGAACTTATTTCACACGAGATGCTTGGTACAAGGTAAAGTTTGCAGCCTTATTATTGATGGTGGGAGCTGTACTAATGTGGCTAGTGAAACAATGGTGAAGAAGTTAGGGTTGGAAGTTAAGATGCATCCAAAACCTTATCAGCTTCAATGGCTAAATGATGCTGGCGAAATGACGGTGAGCAGCCAAGTATTGGTTCCTATAACCATACGCAAGTATGAGGACGAAATTATTTGTGATGTTTTACCTATGGAGGCGGGCCACATCTTGCTTGGAAGACCATGGCAGTTCGATAGAAGGGTCTTACATGACGGTTTTACTAATCGATACTCATTTGAGTACAATGGCCGAAAGACGATACTTGCTCCATTAACACCACAAGAAGTTCATCAAGATCAACTTCAGCTGAAACAACAAGGAAAAACCATTGTGAGTGAACCCCTAAACACACCACCTCAAAATGAAAACGAGAGTTTGAGAAAAACCAAGAAAAAGGCCTGTGAGAGTAAACCCGTGAGGCATTCAAACTTCTTTGTGAGGTCTAATGTGGTTAAGAGAGCTCTGTTCTCTAAACAACCCGTTCTCTTATTTATTTACAAAGAAGCTTTGCTGAACCTTACTAACCCCGTACCGGATTTGCCGAGTAAAATTACTTCTATTTTGCAGGATTTTGAAGACGTCTTTCCGGAAGAAAACCCCAAGGGATTGCCGCCTATTCGTGGGATTGAGCACCAGATCGATTTTGTGGCGGGAGCTTTACTTCCTAACAGGCCAACGTATAGAACCAACCCAGTTGAGACTAAGGAGCTTCAAAAGCAAGTGAGTGAGCTGATGGACAAAGGATACATCCGAGAGAGCATGAGCCCTTGTGCTGTGCCGGTGCTGCTCGTTCCAAAGAAGGACGGAACTTGGAGGATGTGCATTGATTGCCGCGCCATCAATAATATCACTGTAAAGTATCGCCATCCTATCCCTCGTTTAGATGATATGTTAGATGAGCTTCATGGTTCTAGCATATTTTCGAAAATAGATCTTAAAAGTGAATACCATCAAATTAGGATGAAAGAGGGTGATGAATGGAAAACTGCGTTTAAAACTAAACATGGCTTGTATGAATGGTTAGTTATGCCATTTGGATTAACAAATGCACCTAGTACTTTCATGAGGTTGATGAATCATGTTTTGAGGAGCTTCATTGGAATTTTTGTTGTTGTTTACTTTGATGATATCTTAGTCTACAGCAAAAATTTAGAAGAACATGTTAAGCATCTAGAAGCGGTTTTGATGGTACTTAGGAAAGAAAAATTGTATGCTAATCTGAAGAAATGCACTTTTTGTACGGATAACGTTGTGTTTCTAGGCTTTGTTATAAGTGCAGATGGCATCAAAGTGGACGAAGAGAAGGTTAGAGCTGTCCGCGATGGCCCAGTCCGAAAACCATAGGAGACGTGAGGAGTTTCCATGGGCTTGCGGGATTCTATCGAAGATTTGTGAAAGATTTCAGTACCATAGCTGCTCCTCTCACTGAAGTGATCAAGAAAAGTGTAGGATTTAAATGGGAGAATGCACAAGAAGAAGCGTTCCAAGCGTTAAAGGATAAACTCACCAATGCACCACTTTTATCTTTACCGAATTTTCTTAAAACTTTTGAAATTGAGTGTGATGGATCTGGTGTAGATATTGGAGCTGTCTTGATGCAAGAGAAGAAGCCCATAGCCTTTTTTAGTGAGAAGCTTGGAGGAGCTACGCTGAACTATCCAACCTATGACAAGGAGTTGTATGCGCTAGTCCGAGCCTTGCAAACGTGGCAACACTACCTCTGGCCAAAGGAGTTTGTCATTCATACTGACCACGAGTCTTTGAAGCATTTAAAGGGCAGCATAAGCTCAACAAGAGGCATGCTAGGTGGGTAGAGTTTCTCGAAACATTTCCCTATGTGATCAAGTACAAACAAGGTAACGTAAACGTAGTTGCTGATGCCTTATCTCGAAGGTATGCCTTGATTTCGACTTTGGATGCTAAATTATTGGGATTTGAACACCTTAAAGATCTTTATCAAGCTGATTCTGATTTTCAAGATAATTACAAGTCTTGTGAGAAGTTTGCTTTTGGGAAATATTTTAGGCATGACGGCTTTCTTTTCTTTGAAAATCGTTTGTGTGTGCCTAATTGTTCTTTGAGAGACTTGCTAGTTAGGGAGGCACATGGAGGAGGCTTGATGGGGCATTTTGGGATCGCCAAGACTTTAAAAGTGATGCAAGAACACTTCTACTGGCCGCAAATGAAGAGAGACGTGGAAAGAATCTGCGGGAGATGTGTTATGTGCAACCAAGCCAAATCGAAGGTACAATCCCAAGGTATGTACACGCCCTTGCCTATTCCTGATCAGCCTTGGACTGACATTTCTATGGATTTTGTGCTTGGATTACCTAGAACTAGGACTGGAAAGGATTCAATTTTTGTGGTTGTCGATAGGTTCTCTAAAATGGCACATTTTCTTGCTTGTCATAAAACTGATGATGCTTCTCACATAGCTGACTTGTTCTTTAAAGAAATAGTTCGACTGCATGGAATGCCTAGGACTATAGTCAGTGATAGAGACACGAAGTTCTTGAGTTATTTTTGGAAAACACTTTGGTCTAAGCTAGGAACTAAGTTGTTGTTTTCAACTACTTGCCATCCTCAATCCGACAGTCAAACTGAAGTAGTTAATAGAACTTTGTCTACCTTGTTGCGTGCCTTGATTAAAAAGAACTTGAAAACTTGGGAAGAATGCTTGCCACATGTTGAATTTGCTTATAATCGATCAGTGCATTCCGCCACAAAGTTTTCTCCTTTTGAAATCGTTTATGGCTTTAATCCTTTGTCTCCTTTGGATCTAACCCCATTGCCTTTGAGTGAAAGAGCAAACTTGGATGGGAAAAAGAAAGCTGAACTTGTTAAACAGATCCATGAGAAAGTGAAGCACAACATCGAAGAGAAGACAAAGTTGTACGCCAAACAAGCTAACAAGAGCAGGCACAAGATGATTTTTGAGGAAGGAGACGACGTTTGGATACATCTAAGGAAGGAAAGATTTTCGGCTGAGAGGAAGTCCAAGCTTATGCCTAGAATTGACGGTCCATTTAGAATTACAAAGAAGATCAACGATAATGCTTATCAACTCGATCTCCAAGGTAAGTGCAATGTGAGTTCAAGTTTCAATGTTGCTGACTTAATTCCTTTTGTTGCAGATGATCCAGATTTGAGGACAAATCCTTTTCAAGAGGGAGAAGATGATGTGATCATGGATAGCTCACGGAAGTCACTTGAAGCCGAGGACGCCTTGACCATGCCAAGTGGACCAATGACAAGATCACGTGCCAAAGAGTTCCAGAAAGCAATCAGTGGATTACTCACTCAAGCTCATTCGCCAAAGGACCAGCTCGAAGACATGGATAAGAAAATCATCTTGGTTGCTCGAGTGGACTAATAAACGGGTGATTCGTTTGTACTCTTTTTCCTAGCCTTTGGTTTTGTCCCAATGGGTTTTCCAAAGGGAAGGTTTTAATGAGGCAAATGGGTCACTCTAATCCATCAAGTCCACAAGAGTCCACAAGAGAAGCTTCAGTCCAAGTCCAAGTTATGTTTGGGTCTCTTTTTCAGAAGTATCAAGCCCAAAGGAGGGATTGTTGGCCCAAATATCATTGTCTCTATGCATGAAAACGCCCAGCCTTATTTGGAGAAGAAGTAGGCGCTTGAGTAGTTCAAAAGTCCCTCGGGAAATAGTTAATATCGTTTTTAATTTTGCGTTTAATTGTGACTTCTTCTTTACTCTTTCTTTTTCTTTATAACTTTAGTTTTTTTAAGAAATAGGGATCCACCTTTTTTTTTATAAAATATTGAGAGTGATTTCTCCTGTGTTCGTTGAAGAACATTTCCCGATTGTTTGGTGTGTAATATCCTTCAATCAAACCGATTCAACGGTGTGTCATATCCGTGAATCAAACCTTGGCGTTCTTGAGTGTGTCATATCTCGAGAAAGTCATTGAGGAAATATCAGAGGTCTTCCGCAACCTTTGTGTGATCCATTCATTCCATCCTTTCACGATTACCCCTCGAAAGTGCGAATTCTCGGGAAGATTCATATCACCTAGCTTGAAAGTTGTAAAGTAAAAGCACAAAGCAAGAAAACATTCCTTAAAGTTTCCAAAAAACAATAACAAGAACTGGACGGACCACTCTTCTACACGTCTAATGCTTTGAATCCTAATGGTGATGACATGCTCAAATGATTAGCTTAGGGATTTCTAATCCAATTTTTACTATGACATGGTCAAAAACGCGTTAAAACGAGTAAAGTCGGTTAAAAAGGATCTAAAACCTCAAACAAGTAAAATAACCTAAGACTCAAACAAAATCGATCAAACAACAGGAAACACAACACACCAGCCAAGACCAGCAAGAATATTCATTATAGAAACAAATGAACGGATGAAGATGCAAAAACCTCTACGATGATGGTGATGACACGACGATAAAAAGATGGATGAAAAGCGATGACTAGATGCTAACAACGAGGATCTAACAACCTAAATGAAAGTTATTAAATTTTTATAGTTTTAAAAGCCTTAGGATGCAGATGAATGGTTCTAACGAGATGGAACACAAAGAAAACAAAAATGCAAATACGAGAAATTTATATGGGTTTTCTTAAAGGAAATGGAACAAAAGCATAACAAAAAGATAGATGGATACAACCTTGTTAGGAAAATTTGTCTCTGATACCAAAAGATGATACTTGTTTTGGTCATCAAAACTTCCAATCCCTTAACCGATGATCCTCTTGATGACTCGTTGAAATCCTTCACGAAGTCTTCAAGCTAGAGTGAATGAATGGGGTCAAAACCGGAGAGAAGCTCGATCTGGTCTTTACTATAAAGATGATTGAAGCGGAAAAGGGATTGCCAAAACTAGGAGAGAAACTTGATCCAAGGATTAACGATGAACGGAAGGTGGTAAGATGCGGAAACCACAAGGGATGCATAAGGCCCTTAATATAGTAGCTACAACACCGAGCTAGACTACTTTGAAATTAATCCGAGAAATTTTTATCCTTCATGTTCTTAAGAGAATCAAGACCAAAAATTTACACCTTGAAGCTTGGCTCGGTGTAAAGCTTGCTGTATCAAGGGGCTTCTACACCTCTTGTGGTTTGCGCATCAAACCCTCTTCTATATCCATCGTTAGATCCTAGGTCGATTATCTTCCCAGGTTTCCTAGAAAATCCCTTCTATTTCGTCCATTCCCTAGCCGAGAAAAATATCGAGCATCTCTCTTAGTCTTGGATCCATATCTTGGTTTAACTTGAAGGCAGAGCTTAAAACTTGAAGACCACAGCCATATCAGCAAAAACCAAGACCAAGTCTTGTGTGATATGGTTCCAATACAAGTTAGCCACCACCTTTTGGGGCGTCCTTGGAAGTTTGATAAGGATATCACCTACTATAGTCGAGCAAACAGATAATCTTTTGTTCTTGATAAGAAACGGATTAGCTTAGCACCTCTCACCCATTTACAAGTAAATGAAACGCAAGTTACATTGTCTAAGGTGCTAGTTCTGAGTTAAATTTCTTGGTGAACTCTAGTGTTGTTAGGAAATTAATTAGGGACAATGCTTGTGATGTATTGCTAATGGGGTTTAAAGAAAACTTGTGATGAGGTCCCGGTACCGGCTCCTCGAGCATTACCCGAGGAACCCGAGGAAGCTACTGAGTCACCCAAGAAGCAACCTGAAGTTGCCATGATACAACCGAGAATCATCAAGAGAAACTAAGGTGAGCTAACATCCTTATAGGGAGAGATTCAACATGTACGTGCAAGAAACCCAACAACATGAGAAGGGAACCCAAGAACACCGGAGCGGCACCCGAGGGACACCAAGTCTACAAGGCTCTCAGAATTTTTTCCCACTTTCGATTTATCCCATAGGGTTTGCCGAGGGAGTTTTTAACGAGGCAAGACACTTGGTGCATCACATCCTTTTCCATCGTTAATCTTGCTTGGAAATGTCCATGAAAAATTAAGGTGTGATCCTATCTTCAAGAAGACATCTACTTAAATAAAGTCTTCTTTTCTTTTCTTAGCATTTTTGAACATTTTTTTGTTTTCATTTCTCAAGGGGTTCAAATTAGGATTTTGTTAGAAATTTG
This sequence comes from Cardamine chenopodiifolia, assembly GCA_963922655.1. Lineage (NCBI taxonomy): Eukaryota > Viridiplantae > Streptophyta > Magnoliopsida > Brassicales > Brassicaceae > Cardamine > Cardamine chenopodiifolia. The sequence continues at coordinate 7,595,997 of OZ000479.1, forward strand.
GACCAAGGTCTTATAATTTTAAGAGGCCTAGAGTGCTTCATATAAAAGCTTCTAAACCCTTGTTTTTTTCCTTTAGACCGCTTTTGATAAATCAAATCGAGAAAAATTTTTCTCCTTTGTTCTTGAGAGAATCAAGATCAAAATCTTCATGCCTTATAGCTTGGCTTGGTGTTGAGTGCGTTGTATCAAGGGGCTGTCACACTCCTTGTGTTTACGATTCAATCCACCATCTATCTATCTCCATAGTTAGTTCGTAGGTCGAGAGTTTCTCTAGGTTCTTAACGACACCTCTTCCACATCACCTCATCTTCCAAGCCGAATAGTTTGGTCGAGAATCTCCCTTTTCCTCGGCTCCATCAAGCAGTCCAGATCCTTAGTAGATCTTGAAGCTTTAAGCCCCAGAGCCACATCATCTTTGGTATCAGAGCTTACTTTCCTACTAATTGTTGCATCGTTCTATCTTTCTATCTATGTTGCATTTTCTAGCATTTTAGTGTTTTTGTGTTCTTCTTTCTGCATCTATAGGATATTTCTTTTGCATCATAAAAACTTTGAAAAATATCATAAAAATGTTATCTTGTGCATCTATATAGGTAGCCAGTGTGATTGTAAGATATTTTTGCATTCATCATTTTTCGGGTTATTAGTGCATCTTCATCTTTTATTCTTGCTGTTATTGATAGTTTTTGCTTTGCGCATTGTTTGTTCCAAAAATATCTTGTTGTTGGCTGCTTTATTTGTTTTTCCTAGGATTAATGAACCTAGATTCGTTTTAGGTGTTGTCCTTAACGCGGATTTCAAATTCTTTGTGGTCCAACCTGCTTTCTGCTTTTGGTTTGTCTCGAGCATTCTCTCTCTCCGTTTAGATTTCTTTTCGTTTGGAGCGAGAAAAATACCTTAGCTGGCTCGAGTTAGTACAAAACCAACCCGAGTAAAAGTGACCTTACCCAAGTAGCTTTCACCGTTGTTAATTAACCTAATAGCAAAGTTTAGGATCGTTAGCTCTCATTTACTTTTGCGTGAGCTGTCTTGTTACTTGGCATTTTTTACTTATTCCGAGTTATTAATTTTTACCCCAAGTTGCTTGACTTCACTCCTTTAAATCTCGCAAATATTTAAAACGTTCTTTGGTTTGCTTTCCAAGGTACCAAGGTCTAGTTCACCTCTAAAGGGCAAGCGAGCATGGAGGGGCGACCAGAGTTAGCGACCCCGCCTCCTCAAGACAAACCACTTCATGGACTGGATCAAAGATGATGAGCCCCCTATAACAGCCGCTCGAGCATTACCCAAGCAACCTATGGAAGCTACCAAGGAAAAGAAGCACCCAGAAGTCCCTATGATACAACCTTGAATCACCAAGAGGAAATCAGGTCGGGTTTATAGGGAGAGGTTCAACATGAACGTGCAAGAAACCCTCCAGATCTGTTAGCGTGATGACTCAAAGTCTATACGACTCTCGAGCGATGACCTGCTTTGGAAGTGGAAGGCATGAGCTTAGTGCCTTCACTATCTCATTGGAGTGAAGACACCCTTAAGACATCAAGGTATTGTACTCTTTTTTCCCACCTCGGATTTATCCCATAGGATTTGCCGAGGGGTTTTTTAACGAGGCAAGAGCACTTGATGCATCTCATCCTCTTCCATTTTTTATCTAGCTTGGAAATTTCCATGAGAAGTTAAGATAAGCAAGGGGTGTGATCCTATACTCAAGAAGACATCTAATTAAATAAAGTTTTCTTTTCTTTTAAGCATTTTAGAACATTTTCGGTTTTATTTCTCAAAGGGTCCAAATTAGGTGCTTGTTAGAAATTTGGACCAAAGTGTAATTGTTTTAAGTGACCTAGTGTGCTTCATATAAAAAGCCTATAAACCCTTGTATTTTCTTTAGATCACTTTGATAAATTAAATTAAGAAACTTTCTTCTCCTTTGTTCTTGAGAGATTCAAGACCAAAAACTTCACGCCTTGTAGCTTGGCTCGGTGTGGAGTGTGTTGTATCAAGGGGCTGTCACACTCCTTGTGGTTCACAGTTCAATCCACCTTCTTTCTATCCCCAAAGTTAGTTACTAGTTTGAGCTTCTCCCCGGGTCCTTAACGCCACACCTTTTGCATCACTCCATCTTATAAGCCGAGTAGTTAGGTCGAGCATCTCCCTTCTCCACGGCTCCATGAAGCGGTCCGGTTCCTAGTAGACCTTGAAGCTTCAAGCCCCAGTGCCACATCATCTTTGGTATGAGAGCCTAAGTTTCTTACTAAAGGTTATATCCTTCTATCGTTCTTTCTTTGTTGCATTTTCTGGCATTTTGGTGTTTGTGTTTTTGTGTTCACCATTCCGCATCATTAGGCTTGTTCATTTGCATAATAAAATCTTTCAAAAACCTCATAATATGTCATCTTGTGCATCTAGATAGATAGCGGTTTAGTACTAAGTCATTTTGGATTTATCATTTTCTGGTTTTTTGTGTCTTTGCATATCTTCTTCATCTTTTGTTCTTGGTGTTCTTAGTAGTTTTTGTTTTGTGCATTGTTTGATCCGAAATGACATGTTGTTGGCTGCTTTATTTGTTTGTCCTAGGGTTAATGTATCCAGACTCGTTTCAAATTTGTCTTTGTGCTCCAACTTTCTTTTGCTTTTTGTTTGTCTCGTAGCATTTTCTCTCTCCGTTTATGTTGCTTTTCGTTTTGGCACAAGGAAAACCTTAGCTGGCTCGAGTTAGTACGAACCCAGCCCGAGTAAAAGTGACTTTACCCGAGTAACCCCTCACCTAATCAATTAACCTAAGTTTCTTTTTCCTTAATCCGAGTTAAGCCTTAGTTTAGAACCGTTAGCTCTCTTTTACTTTTGTGTGAGCTCTCTTGTTGCTTGGCCTTTATTTACTCGAGTTTTATTTTCTTTTTACCCAAGTTATTTGACTTCACTCCTTTAAGTCTCGCAAATACTTAAAGCGTTCTTTGGTTTATTTTGCAAGGTACAAAGGTCTAGCTCACCTTTAAAGGGTTAGCAAGCATGGAAGAGGAACCGGACTTAGCCAATGTCCTTGCTGCTATATAAACCCACTTCATCAACTAGAAAAGAGGCTTACCCAAGTAGAGACCCCGCCTCATAAAGGCCAACCTCGTCATGGACCGGATCAAGGAGGTATATCCGATAAAGAATTGGAACCTCCTCATCAAAGAAGGATGAGGCTTAGAGAGAGGTTGGGTCTGAATGAGGATGAAGCCCAAGGCCCCATGCCCCGAGGCTACATTTGCCGGGAAGGTCGACCTGGAAGCTTACCTAGATTTGTAACAGAGAATGGATCATATCTTTGATTATTACGAGTACACGGAGCAATGGACAGTGATCTATACGGAAACTTAGCTTACGGATCACGCTCTCAATTGGTGGGATAGAGATCAATCCGAGAGAAGAAGAAACCGGGAAGGACCTATGCCTTCAAGGGAAGCTATGAAGCGTCAAATGAGAAGAAGATACGTCTCGTCTTTGTATGACTGTGATCTCCAAAAGAAATTTACAAAACTTTCCCAAGCCTCTATATCGGTAGACGAATGCGATGAAGAGTTTGAGCACCTAAGGAAACACTTCCAACTAGATGAAGAAGAATAAGAGACTCTCATGGCACAAGGAAAAATCATCAGGAAGGTTGAGAGACAATCATACGGAGGTTTTGAAGAACTTCTTCATCTCGCTATTCAAGTGGAACAACAAGTAAAAACGAAGCAAAGCTCTATGAACCGGAGCCGAGTACAAGACCCACCTACTTGGTCCCCTAGGGCATCTCCTTTCAATAATACCACCCAGCCCCAAGAAAAGAACAAGGCCGCCGTTGGGGAATCACGCTTCAAGGCTAGAGCCACCGAAGCACCAAAAATAAAGAAGTTTGAGCCGAGGGGAGAAGCCAATGCAACTAGAAGCCGAGACATTGTATGTTACAATAGTCAAGGCCATGGCCATTATGCGAGAGAGTGCCTGAACTGCCGAGTCATGATCATAACGGACTTCAAGGAATACGAGACTCAAGAGGAAGAAGAACCTTAAGAAGAAGAGGAAACCTTGGAAGAAGAAGTAGAGTATCCGGATGAGGGGGAGCTCTTGGTTATTAGAAGGCTCCTAAACACCACAAAACCATCGGAAGACACCGGAAAACGCGAGAGAATCTTCCACACGTGGTGTACGGTAAGTGGCAAGGTATTATCGAAGGGGGATTGTTTAATAATGTGGCTAGCTCTACCATGGTAGATAAACTTAAGTTAAACCCCTTTACGTACCCTAAACCTTACAAACTTAAGTGGTTAAATGATAAGACCATTATTAGTGTTAATGAGCAAGTTTTGATTCTGTTTAGTATTGGATCTTATGAAGACCAAGTCTTGTGCGATGTTTTACCTATGCAAGCGAGCCACCTCCTGTTGGGGCGTCCTTGGTAGGACTAATCATTATTCGTTTGTGCAAAATAACAAGAAGATTAGATTGGCACCACTTACTCTTTTACAAGTAAACGATATGCAAGTGAAGTTATCTAGGATGCCAGCTCTAAGTCCAACTTCTTTATCAATCCTAGCATTGTTAGGAAATCACTTAGTGATGATAATTTTGGTGTTTTGCTAATGATTTTTAAAGGGACTTTGAGCATAGGTACATTGGACTAGTCTTTGCCAGAGGGAGTCAAGACACTCTTGGATCGGTTTAGAGATGTTTTTCCTGAGGAAATACCACATGGACTACCACCTAGTAGAGGGATAGAACATCAAATCGACCTCATTCATGGTGCTTAATTCCCCAGCCTACCGAGTGAATCCCGAAGAGGCCAAAGAATTAGAGCGGCAAGTAGGTGACTTGATGACCAAGGGATATGTTTGGGAAAGCCTTAGCCCTTGTCTGGTTCTGGTCTTATTAGTCCCGGAGAAGGATGGCACTTGGAGGATGTGTATAGACTATCTTGCCATTAATAACATCACGATCAAGTACCAGCACCCAATCCCAAGACTAGACGACATGCTAGATGGGCTAAGTGGTTCAACCTATTCTCCAAGATCGATCTAAAAAGCGGATATCATCAAGTAAGGATGAAAGAGGGTGATGAATGGAAAAAAACATTCAAAACCAGGAAAGGTTTGTACGAATTGGTTGTAATGCCATTCAGTCTCCTTAATGCCCCGAGTACATTTATGCGCTTGATGAATCATGTTTTGCGATCTTTTATCAACAAATTTGTGGTAGTAATTCGATGAGATTCTAATTTATAGCAAAGTTTAATTGATCATGTTCATCATTTAAAACTTGTCTTGGAAACCCTTAGGAAGGAATGTGTATATGCTAATATCTCTAAATGCATTTTTTGTGCTAATGAGTTGGTTTTTTGTTAGCTCGTAGGGGTTGAAAGTAGACAACCAGAAGATCAAGGCAATTGAGGAGTGGCCAACACCAACGAGTATTAGTCAAGTTAGAAGTTTTCACGGGCTGGTTAGCTTTTATCAGATATTTGTCAAGGATTTTAGCACGGTGGTCGTGCCTTTTACCTCGGTCATCAAGAAGAGTGTAGGGTTTAGTTAGGGTAAACCGCAAGAAGAGGCCTTCCGCGAGTTGAAGCACCGGCTTACTCATACTCCATTGCTAGTTCTTCAAGACTTCTCCAAGACTTTTGAGATCAAGTGTGATGCCTCTGGAGTAGGGATAAAGGCTGTGTTGATTCAAACATGTGACTTGATGAGCAAGTTATATATCTGGGAAAGCCTTAGCCCTTGTGCTGTTCTGGTCTTGTTAGTCCCGAAGAAGGATGACACTTGGAGGATGTGTATACACTGTCGTGAAATCAATAACATCATGATCACGTACCAACACCCTATCCAGAGACTAGACGACATGCGAGACGAGCTAAGCAGTTCAATCCTCTTCTCCAAGATCAATCTAATGATCGGGTATCATCAAGTAAGGATGAAGGAGGGTGATGAATAGAAAACCACATTCAAACCAAGCGAGGTTTGTATGAATGGTTGGTAATACCATTCGGTCTCTCTAATGCCCAAGTACATTTACGCGATTGATGAACCATGTTTTGCGATCTTTTATCAAAAAGTTTGTGGTACTATACTTCGATGATATTCTCATTTATATCCAAGGTTTAGTTGATCATGTTCAGCATTTAGAACTTGTCTTTGAAACCCTTAGGAATGGAGGTTTATATGTTAATCTCTCTAAATGTATATTTTCCTAGGCGTTGTTGTTAGCTCGCAGGGGTTGCAAGTAGACAACGAGAAGATCAAGGCAATTGAGGAGTGGCCAACACCAACAAGTATTAGTCAAGTTAGAAGCTTTCACAGGTTGGCTAGCTTTTATCAAAGCTTTGTCAAGGATTTTAGCATGGTGGTCGTGCCTTCTACCTTTGTCATCAAGAAGAGTATATGGTTTAGTTAGGGTAAACTGCAAGAAAAGGCTTTCCGCGAGTTGAAGCACCGGCTTACTCATGCTCCATTTCTAGTGCTTCCAGACTTCTTTAAGACTATTGAGATTGAGTGTGATGCCTCCAAAGTAACCAAATTTAGATTCTATGTAGCTCTTACTAGAATCAGCTAGCTTAGAGATGCTTTTGATGATGATTTCCAGGTTCGACTTCGTCTAAGCCATCATCTCAATCACTTGCATTTCCAACAAAAATCCTTGTTCCCTTACCAACTCCTTGGCTATTTCCTCTCAGCCTCGTTGGCTTCAAATATGGGTGAAGGTCCAGCACTTCTCCTTCGGGTGCCCTCTCATCTTGCAATGCTCACATTCCAAGTTCCTCCTTTCACTGTAGCTTTTTTTTCTTTTCGCCACATGCGCTATCTCACTTGTTGGCTTGAATAAGACTCAAGCTCCCTCTTCTTTTTGAATCTGTTGACATACTTTATTTAATGTTGGAAGTTTTTCAAACCTCAAAATATGCTGAATGAGATTCTTGTAGGAGTCCTTGAGTGAGGAGTAGTACGAAGACTTTGTCTTGCTCCCTTCTCTCGTTTAATTCCTTGGAATCGTTTGTTGTTGGTCTAAGCATCTCCAGCTCTGCCCACAGCCCTCTAAACGTCACAAACAGATCTTTAAAAGACTTCCCTTCTTGCTGAAGATCATTTAAGGCTTTCTTAACTTCAAATATCCTTGAGATATTTGAAATGTCTCCATACACTCCTTTGAGTGTTTCCCACAACTCCTTAGCTGTCTCAAAGTAGGAGTAACCAGTAAGAATTGATGGCTCAATAGCACTTAATGGGATCCTAGGAAGCAATAAAGAAGACGAGCTGATACAAGTGTCAAGCGGACAAAGGACTAGGGAAAAGACAAAGCGCTTACAAGAGACACTCGTGGGACCCATTCAAGAAGCTATGACTTCTATGCCTAAGGGAGCTAGGCATCACGCCACTTTGATGTCTATTCAAGCTATGACTAGTAAAGACTATTAGATGGATTACGAGATCACATCTAGTACAAATTTTCCTTATCTCGGTTTTATCCCAATGGATTTTACGAGAAAGGTTTTAAAGAGGCTAGATTTGTTTCACATCTCTTTTGATCCATCTATTTTCTAAACTAATTCCAATTGTAGCCCAAGGGAAGGCCTGATTCGTAGAGAAGGATTTATTAAGGAGAAGGCCTAGTCCAACAAAGAAGAACAAGATATTTTCTCATTTTATTCCACTTTTAGGCGTTTTACCTCTTAATAAGCTTTTAAACATTTAGTTCATTAAAAATCTTAAATGTTAGCTAGATATTTTCGAGTTCTCTTCCACCCTAAACTCCTATAAAAGGGGCCAAGGAGTAGATTTTTTTCATCAATCAATCATCAATCATCTTATATTAACAAATTTTTGTCCTTGCATTTTGGAAACTGTTTTTGTTCCTCAGGAGCACTTTGATTTTCTTAGTGTATCATATCTTAGGAGTCTTAGAGGTTTATCACATGAAGCTCATATCACTTGTGTGCCCAATCTATCGATCGAAGGTTTTGAAGAGTCTTGTCGCAAGTATTGGTCCTAGGTTTTGTGTACCTAGTGTTGGTCCTTACTTGTTCTTCATTATCAAGAACCCCATCGCCTAGGAGATTGAAGAGATAAAGAAAGGATTGGATTTAGGTTTAACATACCCTCACTTTGAGTCTTGATCACCTTCAGCCTTTAAGGATTATCCTATCGGTTCCAACGAGAGTGATCCTCGGGAAGTTTGTATTGGTATCAGAGAACCTATCGTTGCTCAACTGATTATACCCTATCAAATCACCTTCTTTTCATCACCCCCACTTCTAGATCAACCGATCTTATCATCACCAGCCTTAGATAGTTTTGATCTCTCCCAAAACGTTCCAAATCACCACCTTGGTTTTTCAACTTCCCCAATACCTAAAACCATTATGTTTTTACATTATCCAACCACTACTCCTCCTTAATCAGCTTTTCTTCGTTTAAAAACAAAAAGCCCTAGATCGACCAACACCACCACCAGCCCCGCCTTGATCATCTTTAAAACCCTAATACCCAAGAGCTCCTAACACCGTAACACCTTTCCTTGAGGACTCTCGGTAGCTCCTACCAATCTGCTTTGTCAAGGAAGCCAATGTGTCTTCACTATCATACAAGCGTGAAGACATTCTCCAAATCATTAGAAGGAGTTGTACTCTTTGTCCTACTTTGGGTTTTTCCCATGGGGTTTACCGGAGGGGTTTTACTGAGGCAATAAGCTTGACTGAATCTCCACTTCATCCCACTTGCTATCCAGCTTGGAAATACTCCATGACAATCTAGGAAAGCAAGGAAGTGAAGATCATATCCCTTATGAAGACATTCTGCTAATAAGACTTTATTTTCTTTCTAGTTATTTCCCTAACTATTTAGTATTTTCTTTGGGGGTTCCAAATTAGGTATATGTTAGACATTTGGGCTATTTTTGTAATAAGTTAACTTCAGATTTAAGGCTCTTCATATATAAAGGCCTTAAACAGTTTGTAATGAATTAGAAATCAAACCCGAAAGAGTTTTTCTTCTTTCTGTTCTTGAATGATTTAAGACAAAACCCTTCACATCTAGAAACCTAGATCGGTGTTGAAGTTCTTGTTGTATCAAGAAGCTTTCAAACTTCTTGTGGTTCAACACATCAATCCACCTTCACTCCATTGTTAGAACCTAGATTGAGCATCTCTTTAGGTTTCCTAGCACCAAACATTTGTTTCTATCAATTTTTCAGCTGAAGATTAGAACGAGAATCTCTCCAAACCTCAGCTCCATATCCGGATCTACCCTTGAAGAAGAAGTTCTAGCTAGAAGGACCCGGAGCCACACATCATCTTTGGTATCTGAGCTATAGTTTCCTAACAAGGTTGTATCTATCTATCTCTTAGTTAGTTTGCATCTGTTTCATTTCATAAAAAAAAATCTATAAAAAATCTTTGCTTATGCATTTTTTTTGTCTCATTTTGTTTCATTTCGTCATATTTGTTTCTTGGCATCATAAAACCTTTGAAAATCCATAAAAAGTCATGTCTTTGCATCTAGGTAGTTAGAGTTTCTTCCTAGCATCATTTTATCATTTTTGTCATTTTTCTTGTGTTTAATCCGTTTGTCATCTTGTTTATATTCATTTTTGTGTTTGTTCATCTAGTTAAGAGTAGCTTTCATCTAGGATTGTTGCATTTTTGTTCGTTTCATTATCAGTTCATCATTTTAATCATTTGTTCATATTTTGTCATTTTTGATGTTTTTGGTGTTCATGCATTGTTCTACATTGTTCCTGTGTTAGATCCGCTTGATTTTGTTTTGTTGAGTTTTTTGCGTTTAGATAAGATCATTTTTGTGTTAGATTCGTGCTAGATAGGTTGTTTGCATCATTCACTCATTATTCTTTTTCACCATCCATTCATCATTGTTCGTGAATGCTCTTGAACGTTCTTGAGCATTCCTGAGAGTTGTTGCATTTTTGAATTTATTTTTGTTTTTTTTTTATCTATTTCTCGTCTTGAATTTTTAGAGGTCGAGTTTGTCAAATGCTTGAATGAACGTAGACGCATTATATGGTTCAAAGAAAGAGAATCTTTTCAAATTTGAAAAGGTGGTCCAATGTTGAATATGTTATTTGCTTTTTATCATTTAGCCTCTCTTTCAGCATCTTTGACTATCATTTTTCCTCCTCACCCTTGATTTTTATCTTTGTTATCCTTAGTTAACTTTAGTTTAAAGAACCTACGCTGTCCGAGTTATATTATTTCACCTCTTGTTAACCTTAGTTACTTTTGCTTAACCTAAGTTGAATTTTATCTAGTCACCTTTTTGAACTAGTCATTGCTTGTAGAGGTCAAGTGTCTTGATGCCTGTCTTCCTTAGGCTTGAATCCTTTCTCATCTTGAAAAAATCCCACGATTAGTTTCTCGAGTATCTTGGTATTTTTGCTTGTCTTTGGTACGCTTGGGGTCCTCCATTGCTTCTACTAATGTCTCCTTGTCCTTAGGGCATCCCATGCACGTATCCGGATCATCTTCAGCAAAACGGGTTAAGTTAGAATTGTTGAAAATGGAGTTAACATGGTACTTACTTGGAAGGTCGAGTTTGTAAGCATTGTTGTTGTAGCGCTCAAAATTCTTAAGTAAATCCTTCATCCTAGGCCATAATTTGTATTTCCATGCGGTTGATAGCCTTCCTTTCCTCACTAGAACCTTAGAGTTCAATCTCATCTTCCTCTTGTTGGCTTGTTGGCGTGTTGAATAGAAAACCCTCTATATCCAAACATCCCAAAGTATGGCTTCAGGTATGGTGGATTGGCTCCAAATGCTCTAGTCTTGTGAGATAGATGTGAAGAGGCTCCCATTGTTCTCCCTTGGTTAGTAGAATTTTCCTCACTATTGTCTATTCCAATACCAGCTCCAAAGATGAAGAATTGGTTTCCAATAGAAAAATCAAACTTCTTGACATCTAGTATCTTCTTCTTATTCTAGCTATAATTCTTGTCTTGTGGGGATTTTGTCACTCTTGACAATATCTTCTATGAATACCTTAACATGGACAGTTATATTCATTGTTGATGAACATGTCATACCTTGAAACTTCACATGCCATGGAAGTAACAATAGCTCCTTATCCTCCGTAAAGTTCATGGGTTTCGCCGAGCTTCATTGTGGTGTATCTCCAATCATGATCATTTTTCTTTCCTGGATTAATAGACGGCTCCGCAAACTTCTTAACAAAAGAATTAAACACATGTTGTAGCTCGTGATCAATGAAGAAGTAGTAAGAGTTGAGCCGACGACCTATAAGTCCATATTCATCAAAGTAAAACTTCTTAATTCCTCCACATGTGATCTCCTCAGCAGTTTCAACCATTGTTTTCTTGGTAACAACACACAATCACTCCGTGTTTTGTCATATTCCTCTTTCACTAGATTGACAAAATTCTCCATTGACATCTCTAGAGTTGTGGTGTTTGTTGTTGGCTCGTCACTAGTACCTTGGAGTAGAGAGGTATAGGGTGAACTTAAATACACGGTTAACCAATGATGGGGTCCCGGTACCGGCTGCTCGAGCATTACCCGAGGAACCTGAGGAATCCACCGAGGAATCACTCGAGTCACCCGAGAAGCAACCCGAAGAAAAGAAGCATCTCAAAGTCCCTATGATACAACCGGGAATCATCAAGAGAAAATAAGATCGAGCTTATAGGGAGAGATTCAAAATGTATGAGCAAGAAACCCTACAACACGAGAATGGAACCCGAGAACACCCGATGACACCCGAGGGACACCTAGTCTACAAGATTCTCGGGAGATGACTTGCTTTGGAAGGCATGAGCTTAGTGTCTTCACTATGTCATTGGAGTGTAGACACCCTTAAGACATCAAGGTATTGTACTCTTTTTCACCACCTCTGATTTATCCCATAGGGTTTACCGAGTGGGTTTTTAACGAGGCAACATCACTTGGTGCATCACATCCTTTTCCATTGTTTATCTTGCGTGGAAATGTCCATGAAAATTTAAGGTAAGCAAAGGGTGTGATCCTATCTTAAAGAAGACATCTACTTAAATAAAGTCTTTTTCTTAACATTTTAGAACATTTTGGTTTTAATTCTCAAGGGGTCCAAATTAGGAGTTTGTTAGAAATTTGGACCAAGGTGTAATATTTTTAAGAGACCTAGAATACTTCATATAAAAGCCTCTAAAACCTTGTAATTACTTTTTAGACCGCTTTTGATAAATCAAATCGAGAAACTTTATTCTCCTTTGTTTTTGAGAGATTCAAGATCAAAACCTTCGCGCCTTGTAGCTTGGCTCGGTTTGGGGTGCATTGTATCAAGGGGTTGTCACACTCCTTGGGTCCACGATTCAATCCACCTTCTATTATCCCCATAGTTATTTTCTAGGTCGAGTAGCTCCCCGGGTCCTTAACGCCACATCTTATGCATCACTCCATCTTCGAAGCCGAGTAGTTAGGTCAAGAATCTCCCTTACCCTTGGTTGCATCAAGTGGTCCAGCTCCTTAATAGATCTTGAATATTTAAGCCCCAGAGCCACATCAACCATTTTTTTCCCGGTGTGCTTTCACTAGTCTTTGAAAGAGTTTTAATAGAGCTTTCATCCTTTTTGTCTTGAGATGGGCTTAGCGGATCACTCTTCTTTTGGTCTTGAATTGTGGTTAGCGAATTACTCTTTTTTCTTGTTAGTTCTCTCAAGATACACTTGATACAAATATATCTCTTGTGGTGGCATCGCGTTCAACGTTATCTTCTTTCCTTTGAACTCAAAGGAATATTTGTTGGTGAATCCTTCATGAGTTACTCATCGAATCGTATTGCCATGGCCTACCCAATAATATATGACCGCCCTCCATTGGCAAAACATCGCAGAATACTTCGTCTTGGTATTTTCCAATGGAAAATGAATCACAACTTAAGGGTCCGAGATGATTAAGCGATTAGTTTTGTCGTGCGGAGGAACTGGGTTTTGATCGAGAATTAGATGGGTGGGTTGAAAAAACAGTTACCAATAACGACCGAGTGGTTATTGAGATGGTTAGGATGATGACGACGTGATAGGTGATGGTGGTTTTGTAGAGTACGTGACACTGTTACCAAGAATGGGATGACACAGACACAAAGTTCCTTCTTCTCGTAGGATTAGTGTCTTAGGGTCTCCCTGTACCTGTATTGGTTTCCAACCATTTACGGATGACAGTTAGGTTGATGATGGGTGATGGATCAAAAATTATTGGTTTGATCGGTTTTGGATCGATCAAAAGGTGGATGGTGAACGGGTGCGAATAATGAATAAACGGTTGCAACGAATCGTTGATGGTGGTGATGGAAGATCTACGGTTTGATAATGGTGATGCGAAGGAGTGCATTGCAGAAATGGTTTGTGGTGTGAAGATGAATGGTCAGATCAGTGTTGGTGGTAGTGGAATGACTCAACGATGACAAAGAGGTTTGTGATGGTGGTGATGATGAAGCAGTGCGATGGTGGTGCTGATGAAGTGTCGTGATGGTGGTGGTGACAAAGCGGAGTGATGGTGGTGTTGATAAAGCGTCATGATGGTGGTGGAGATCTAACAATCCCATAATTGTGGTAATAAGGATTAGATGATCGGCGACGATAAAGGTGGACGATGGTGAAGATGGTGGTGATAGTAACAGTTTGATCGGTTAGTCATTGAGAGTAGGTCTGATACCAAATGATACAATTACTCGCAAGGAAAGATCACTCAAAGCTGATCATAAAGTCCTTGGCACAAAGAAAGCGTGTATGACTTAAGCTGATCATAACTCTCTAATTGAACCCTTTGGAATACATAGTCTCTTGTCCTTAAACAGAAAACCATCATAAGATGTAGAATCTTTGGTATACTCCCTTTCCTTTTCCTTGATAACATTCTCCTAGCTCTAGATCACTTTTATAGCACTATTTGATACTCTCAAACCCTAAAACCTTGGCCTCTATAGTTGATATCAATACATGTCGCATAGATAGGACATCCGCAACCACATCGTCTTTCCGTTTTCTTATACTTGATCACGTATGGAAAGGTCTCGATAAATTCTAACCACTTGGCATGCCTTTTCTTGAGATTAGTCTGTCCTATTAAGTGCTTCAAGGTCTCGTGATTGGTGTGAATGACACATTCCTTGGCCAAGAGTTTGTGTTGCGATGTCTCCATAGGTCTAACTAGCTAATACAACTCCTTATCATAAGTAGGGTAGTTTAGCGTAGCTCCACTAAGATTTTTACGAAAATAGGCTACGGGTCTTCCTCCTTGAGTCAACACAGCCCCTTATCCCTACTCCGGAGGCATCACACTCGATCTGAAAGGTCTTTGAGAAGTCCGAGAGCACTAGCAAGAGCACATGAGTAAGGCAGTATTTTAACTCACGAAAAGCTTCTTCTTACGGTTTACCCCAACTAAAACCCGCACTTTTCTTTATCACCAAAGTAAAAGGCGAGAATACCGTACTAAAATCTTCGGTAAAAACTTGCCAACCTGTGAAAACTCAGAACTTGCTAATACTTGTCGGTGTTGGCCAATCCTCAATGGCCTTGATCTTTTCACTGTCTACCTTCAACCCTGCGAACTAACAAAAAAGCCTAGGAAAACCAACTCATTAGAGCTGAATATGAATTTCTTAAGATTGGCAAACATGCCTTTTGACCTAAGGGTTTCCAAGACTAGTTCTAGATAATTAACATGTTCAAGTAAATTGTGGCTATAAATGAGAATAACATCAAACTATACTACCAAAAAATAATTTATAAAAGACCATAGAACATGATTCATCAATCGCATAAATGTACTCGGGGCATTAGAAAGACCGAATGGCATTACCAACCATTCGTACCAAGCTTGCTTGGTTTTGAAGGCGGTTTTCCATTCATCCCCCTCCTTCATCCTTACTTGATGATATCCGTTTAGTTCATCTAGCATGTCGTCTATACACATTCTCCACGTACCATCCTTCTTTGGGACCAAAAAAACTAGAACCACACAATGACTAAGACTCTCCCATAAATATCCCTTGCTCATCAAGTCACCTACTTATTGCTCCAACTATTTAGCCTCTTCGGGATTCACTCGGTATGAGGGTCTATTCAGGAGTTGAGCTCTGGGAATGAGGTCAATCAGATGCTCTATCCCCCTAGTAGGCAGCATTCCATGAGGTATATCCTTGGGAAGACATCCTTAAACCGATCCAAGAGTTTCCTTACTTCCTCCGGTAATGACTCATCCAAAATATTTATCTCAAAGTCTCTTTAAAAATCATTAGCAAAACACAACAAGTATCTTCACTAGGGGATTTCCTAAAAATGCTAGTATTAATCAAGAAATTAGACTTATAGCTAGAATCCCTAGACAACTTGTCTTGCATTTCATTAACTTGCAAAGCAGTAAGTGGCGCTAAGCTAATCTTTTTCTTATCAAGCTTAAAAGAGTAATGGTTGGTTCGACAACAATGTATAGTACCCTTGTCAAACTTCCAAGGATGCCTTTATAGGAGGTTGGCTATCTTGCATTGGTACTACATCGCACAAGACTTGGTGTTGGTATTGTCCAATAATAAACCAAACCAAAACTTGTTCATTTACACTAATGACGGTTTTATCATTCAACCATTTGAGTTTAGAAGGCTTCGGATGCTTAGTGGGGGTTAACATAAGTGTATCTACCATATTTGAGATAGCAAGATTAGTACACAATCCTCCATCGATAATTAGACTACATACCTTGCAACTTACCGTACACCGCATGCGGAAGATGTTCTCACATTGTGTGGTGTTTTCTGGTGATTGTATAGTGCCTAAGATCCTTAGGATGACTAAAAGCTCTACTTTTTCTTCTATGGTTTCCTCTTCTTTTAGCGGCTCTTCTTCGTCATGAGCCTCAAAGACCTCGGAGGGTGTGATAATCATGACTCGATAGTTTGCACACTCCCTCGCATAATGGCCATGGCCTTGACACTTGTAGCATACAATGTCTCGCTTTCTCATTGCATTGCTCTTGTATTGGGCCGAGTGGTGTTGTTGTAGGGAGATGCACTATGAGACCAATTCGGTGTACTTTGTATTCTTTTCCGATTCATGCTACTTTTTTTACTTTTGACTTGTTGTTCCAGTTGTATGGCTAGATGTAGGAGTTTTTCGAAGCCCTTATACAATTGCCTTTCCAATTTTCTCACAATCATATCTTGTAGACCATCCGTGAATTTTTTATAAGAGTCTCTTCTTCTTCATCTAGTTGTAGACGTTTCCTTAGGTGTTCAAACTCTTCACAATACTCCTCTACCGATTTGGATCCTTTGGATAGTTTCCTAAACTTCTTTTGGAGACCGCGATGATACAAAGGCGGTATGTATCTCCTCCTCATTTGGCGTTTCATAGCTTCCTATGAATGCAGAGGTCCTTCCCGGTTCCTTATTCTCTCAGACTGATCTTGATCCCACCAAGTGAGAGCATAATCCGTGAGTTGGGCTGCGGTGTATATCACTTTACTTTGCTCTGTGTACTCATAACAAGCAAAGATATGGTCCATTATTCTTTCCCAATCTAGATAAGCTTTCGGGTCGACCTTCCCGGTAAATGTAAAAACCGGGAGCTTAAGGCACGGGGCATAAGGTCTCGGAGCTTGATCATCCTTGGCTTCATGTAACCCTATTTTTCTTCTAGGCCTCATCCTTCGTAGTTGAGGATGTTCTACTTCTTCATCAGACATAGCGTCTTAATTTGGTCCATGCCGAGGTGGTGTTTAAGGAGGCGGTGTTTCTACTCGAGCCAGTCGTTCCCCTAGCTGTTGAAGTTGTGTTTGAATGGTATCAATGACATTGGCTCAGTCCGGTTACTCCTCCATACTCGCTAGCGTTTAAGAATAAGCTAGACCTAGGTACCTTGCAAAGTGAAAGAATGTTTTAAGTATCAAGAGATTAAACAGAGTAAACTTAAGTAACTAGAGATAAGGTATATAAAACTCAAAGTAAATAAAGGCCAAGTAACAAAGACAGCTCACAAAAAAAGGAATAACACAACCAAAGATGAGAAGTTTACTAGGGTAAAGTCACTTTCTACCAAGGTTTTTTCGCATTACTCAAGCTAGCTAACAGGTTAAACCGATGCAAAAAAGAAAAAGCAACCTAATTGGAAAAAGAATTACTATGAGGTAAACAAAAAGCAAAAAGTACGTTGGACCACAATTTAATTTTTGAAATGATGCGCCAAGGATACAACCTAAAGCAAGTCAAGATTCATTAGTCCTAGGACAAAAAAATAAAGCAGCTAACATTGTAACATTTTTGGATCAAACAAGGCACAAAATCAAAAGCTAAACACGAACACCAAGAACACAAGAAACGAAATGATGAAGATGCTATGCGATGATTCCAAAAACCCAATAAATGATAAATGCGAAAATGACTTAGCTTAAACCGACTATCTATCTAAATGAATGAAATGATATTTTTATGAGCTTTTCAAAGTTTTTATGATGACAACAAACTATCCTAACGATGCGTGATGATTAACCAAGATGCAAAACACAAAATGATGGAAGGTACACAACCTTTAGTAGGAAAATTTAGCTATGATACCAAAGATGATGTGGCTCCGGGTCATAAAGCTTCAAGTACTACTCGTGAGTTGAAATTCTTGATGGGGCCAAGAGGATGAGAGATTCTCGACCTTGTTTCTCGGTATGAAAGATGGGAAGAGATGGAAGGCATGGTGTTAAGAAACCGGGGAGATACTCGACCTAGAGGCTAACGATGGAGATAGGAAATAAAATGATGCATGAACCAGAAGAGGTGTGGAAGCCTCTTGATACAACGAGCTACACACCAAGCCAAGCTATGAGGTGTGAAGTTTGATCTTGATTCTCTCAAGAACAAAGAAAAAGAAAGTTCTCGATTTGATTTCAACAAAGCGATCTAAGAAAAATTACAACGTTTTAGAGGCTCTTATATGAAGGACTCTAGTGCCTCTCACTTATTAGACTTTGGTCCAAATTTCTAACAAGCACCTAATTTGGACCCTTTAATCACAAAACATAAATTGGAAAGTACTTAAGCGTTTTAAGAAGAAATAAAGAAGACTTTATTTAACTAAGGGTCTTCTTAAAGATAGAATCATACTCCTTGCCACTCTTAGCTCATCAATGATATTTCCAAGTAAGATAAGCAATGGAAGAGAGCGTGATGCACCAAGTATCTAATAGTGAAGACACTGAGTTCATGCCTTCCAATGCAAGTCGCCTCCCGAGTGTCTTGTAGAATCGGTGTCATCGGACTAAGAGCTCTTGGTGATTAGGGTATCCTTCTCGTGTCTTAGGACTCCTTTTACGTGCGTATTTAATCTCGCCCTATAAACTCTGGCATTGTTTCTCTTCACAATCCCTAGTGGTATAGTAGGAGATTTGGCATCCTTCTTTTCTTTGGGTCGCTCCTCAGGTGACTCGAGTAATTCCTTAGTGGCTTCCTCGGGTTCTCTGGGTAATGCTCGAGCTGGTACCGGGACCCCAACAAAGAGTATGCAAACGAGTGAATACCTAAACACTAATCACCACAAAGAGAGTGAGAGTTTGAGAGAAACCAAGTCAAAGGCCTATGAGAGCTTACCCGTGAGGAAACACCCCAAATTTTAAGTGAGAGCTAGTGAGATCAAGAGAATGTTATACAAAAAAAAATCTTGCCATATGTTTGTGTACAAAGAAGCTCTTATGAGAGTGACTAACTTAGAGCTGGTACTACCAAGCAATGTCACTTCTATTTTGCAGAGTTTTAAGGATGTATTCCCGGAGGACAACCCGAGTGGACAGCCACCAATCCGCGGAATAGAACGCCAAATCAATTTTATGCCCAGAGCTTCCTTACCTAACCGGCCCGCTTATTGGACAAACCTCTTGGAAACCAAGGAACTTCAAAAGCAAGTAAGTGAGCTCATGGAAAAGGATTACATTTGTCAAAACATGAGTCCTTGTGTCATACCCATCTTATTGTTACCAAAGAAAGATGGGTCATGCGCATGTGTGTTGGTGGTCGAGCTATCAACTACATCACTAGTAAAGTATTGCCATCCCATTCCTAGGTTAGATAACATGTTAGACAAATTACATGGCTCTAGTGTGTTCTCTAAAATTGACTTAAAGAGTGGGTATCATCAAATCTGCATGAAAAAGGGGATGAATGGAAAACGAGTCACTTAAGCATTGGAAAGGCCAACAAAAGTTGAACAAGAGACATGCTAGGTGGGTTGAATTCATTGAGACTTTTCCTTATGTCATCTGCTGCAAGCAAGGTAAGGAGAACATAGTTGCCGATGCACTATCTTGGAGGTATACTTTACTCTCTACTCTTGAAGTCAAACTCCTAGGTTTTAAGCAAATTAAAGATTACTATGAATAGGACCTGGATTTCAAAGAACTTTATCAATTTTGTGCAAAGTTTGCTAATGGGATGCATTATAGACTTGAAGGGTTTCTCTTCTTTAAAAACCACCAAGACCTTGAGCATTCTTCAAGAACATTTCTTTTGATTGTGCATGAAAAGGGATGTAGCAAGAATTTGTCTAAGATGTGCAACTTGCAAACAAGCTAAGGCTAAGGCACAATCGCAAGGTATGTATACCCCTTTGCCTATTCCTAATGCACCTTGGGCTTATGTGTCAATGGATTTTGTGTTAGGATTTCCTAGAACTAGGAAAGAACGAGATTCTATCTTTGTTTTTGTAGATTGATTCTCTAAAATGGCACACATCATTCCTTGTCACAAAACTGATGATGCATCCTTAGTAGCTGAACTATTCGTTAGAGAATTTGTTATGTTGCATGGAATGCTTAAAACTATTGTGTCAGATAGGGATACCAAGTTTCTAAGTCATTTGTGGAAGACCTTATTGTTGTCTACTACTTGTCATCCTGAAAATGATGGTCAAACTGAAGTAGTCAATAGGAAATTATCTACTCTTTACGTGCCATTATCAGGAAAAACATTACAACTTAGGAGGATTGTTTGCCACATGTTGAATTTGCTTACAATAAGTTCTCAACATTTCAGCTTGTCTATTATTTTAATCCTTTGTCACCATTACACTTGATCCCTTTGCCTTTTAGTGAACTTACTCATTTAGATGGCGAACAAAAGGTCGAGCTTGTGAAACAAATGCATGAAAAAGCAATGCTCAACACTGAAGCAAGGACTTGGCAATATAAAAAATGGCTAACAAAGGCAAGCGAGAACTAATTCTTGAACCCGGAGATATTGTATGGATTCATCTAAGAAAATAAAGGTTTCCCAATGAAAGAAATTCCAAGTTGTTTCTCCAAACCGATGGTCCATTCAAAGTCTTGGAGTGTATCAACAACAACGCCTACAAGATAGAGTTTCCAAGTAAGTACAGTGTGAGTTCTACTTTCTATGTTTTTTACTTGATTCCTTTTGTTGTAGATGAACATGGTTTGAGGTCAAATCATGTTCAAGAGGAGGGGGATGATATGATCATTGGAAGCAACAAGGAAGTTGAGCCTATTCAAATAACAAATAAACTTAAGGAAGCTTTGGCGAGTCTAGTTCAAAAGTCTTGTCGCAAGTATTGGTCATAGGTTTCGATTACCTAGCATTGGAGCATGCTTATTCTTCATCATCAAGATATCCATCAACTAGAAGATTGAAGAGATAGATGAAGGCTTGGATTTGGGTTTAACATACCCTCACTTTGAGACTTGATCGCCTTCAGCCTTCAAGGATTATCCTATCGGTTCCAACGAGAGTGAACCTCGGGAAGTTTGTATCAGGGAAGGATATTATGTGACACAAGGAATGGAGAAGGTGTAACTAGCTATTGGAAGAAAACTAGAGGAAAGAAATCTTGGTTGAAGGAAGACCAAGTTAAGAGGAAGCAAAGGGCGGAGCAGGTAGGAGTTGGTGAGCTATTTTCACAAGAAAGAGTGCTTCGCCTAAAATAATGATTAAGAGTTAGTGAGATATTTTATATGCACACATGGATGTAAAGAATATATAAATCTGTGTAGACAGCTTGTAAAAATAATTAATACGAAGAAAACAAAATTAAAGGAACAAAATCTCTCTAACCTTTCTTCTTCTTTCATGCGAAATATCAAAACTCTTCTACACATTCTTCATAAAATCTACAAAAACAGAAAATACTTAAGGGAATTTTAAGATAGAAAAGAAGACTTTATTCAAACGAGTGTCTTTTTGGAGATATAATCACACTCCTTGCCTATTCTAACTTGTCATTGATATTTCCAAGGAGAATAAGCAATGGGAGGGAGTGTGATGCACCAAGTATCATTGTCTCATTAAAAATCCGAAGATATAGTGAACACACTATGCTTCTGTTTCCCAAAGAAAATCGCCTTTCGAGAGTCTTGAAGAAGCTCTCGGGAATTCTTGGTTATCCTCTTCTTGCCTTAGGGCTTCTTGTACGTATGCATTGAATCTTTCCATATAGACCTTGTCATTGTTTCTCTTGATGATCCCCGCTGGCATAGTAGAGACTACGAGATCCTCCTCTTCTTTGGGTAATTCCTCGGATCTCTTGGGTAATTCCTCAGCCGATTCTTTGGATTTTCCGGATGATGTTGGTACAGGGGGCCTATCAGGTGGTAATTTCCATTTCATGCTCTCGAAAGTATTCTCCCAACTCTTGATCATCTTCATAACATTCCTTAATACTTTCAAAACCCAAAACCTTGGCTTCCTTAGAGGAGATCAACACATGCCACCTTGACAAGGCATCCACAACCACATTTTCCATTCCTTTCTTGTATTTGATCATGTAGAGAAAGGTTTCTATAAACTCTTAGCATGCCACTTCTTGAGTTGGTCTGGCCCCTTAGATGCTTCATGGTCTGTATGGATAACATACTTGTTAGCCAACATGTGGTGCTGCCATGTCTCCATTTCCCTCACTAGAGCGTAAAGCTCTTTGTCGTAGGTAGGGTAATTTAATGTTGCTCCACTAATCTTCTCACTAAAGAAAGTAACATGCCTCCCTCCTTGTGCCAACACAGCTCCAATTCCAACTCTGGAAGAATCACATTCTACTTCAAATGTCTTGGTGAAATCCGGTAGAACAAGTAGTGGACCATGAGTAAGCCGATGCTTCAACTTTCATGGTAAATTACTTGTCGTGGTCAAGAACGATCAGAACAGCTCTTTGTGGTTGTGGGCTTTGGAGTCATGTTGTGAAGGGAAAAGATCCAAAAGGATCAAAGAAAGCGGCTGAAGAAGTAACCTCCAAAGATGGAGATGAAGTAGTTGAAGACTATGAAGATAAATGGTTCCAAGAGGACCAATTGGTGCTTGGAATTATCAAGAACTCTCTTGAAGCCTACTCCTACTGTGAAAATATCAAGGAATTATGGGATACTCTTAAAACCGTGTATGGGAATACTTCAAACATGAGCAAAATATATGAAATCAAGAAACCTATCAATGATGTAAGCCAAGAAGATTTGGAGTTTGCAAAGCACTTTGGCAAGTTCAGATCAATATGGGCTGAACTAGAAATGTTAAGGCTAATCATGGTTGATCCTTTGGTGCTAAATGATAGGCGTGAACAAGACAATGTATTTGGTCTCCTATTGACCTTGAATCCAAGCTACAAGGATCTCATCAAGCACCTCGTTAGAGCAGACAATCTCCCTAGCCTAGTTAAAGTGTGCTCCAAGATACAAAAAGAGTAAGGATCTCATGGCCTATTTTTTGAGGGAAAGGGTGAACTAGTTATGTCTAATAAAGTGGAGCTTGGCGATGCCAATAAAGGATTTTACAAACCATTGGGATCAAACATGAACAAGAAAGTATGATGAAATGCAATCTGTGAACATTGCAAGAAAGAGGGGCACACAAAGGACAAATGCTAGAAGCTCCCTCCTCATCTCAAACCAAGCTGGCGGAAGGAACCAAGAGGTAATGTCTCCCAAGAAGTGGAAGGAACCAAGAGTTAATGTCTCCCAAGAAGTGGCTGAGAATCAAGCAGGTCCATCCAAGAGGGCTGAAGAAGGAGAAATGAGAGCTTTGGTACCATATTAATAAGAATATGAATGTGTGAAAATCAGATTTTGAAGCTCACATCAAAAGCCTTGAAAGAGATCCTTACTCTTGAAGCTCACATCAAAGGCTGGTAGATCTTGATTGTAGATTCAGGTGCATCACATCATATGATAAGTGATGCACATCTAATGAATAACATATAACCGACTTTAGATAATGTCATTATAGCAAATGGAGATAGTATTCAAGTTGATGGAGTAGGAAACCTTAGGTTATTTGGAAAAGATTCAAAAGCTTTCTACATGCCTAAGTTTACTTCAAATTTGTTATCCGTAAAGAAAGTTACATCTTATTTGAATTGTTATGCTATATTTGGTCCTAATGATGTACACTTTCAGGATATTGAGACAATGAAACTACTCGAAAATGAGTAGCAAGGGAGGAGTTGTATGTTCTTGAAGATAACAAGCCGGACTCCAATTTATTTTGTAGTTTTAGCCTGAATGTTTCTAGTGTTAGTAGTTCAATTTGGCATGCTAGGCTAGGCCATATGCACTCTAGAGCATTAGCACTATTGTTGCCTAGGATTTCCTTAAAAATGATGAATGTGAAGCTTGTATACTTGGCAAACATTTGTAAATATGTGTTTTCCAAGTCTCCAACTATCCATGAAATGTGGTTTGATTTAATTCGTTATGATATTTGGACCTCACCATATGAATCTAGAGAACATCATAAATATTTTGTCACTTTCATAGATGAAAAAATATATACATGGCTATCATTTCTTCCATCCAAAGATAGAAGCATTTAGAAACTTTCAAGCATATGTGACTAACCAAATATAATGCCAAGATTACAATTTTTAGATCAGATAATGGTGGAGAGTACACAAGGCATGCCTTCAAACAAAAGTTAGCAAATTATAGAATAGTCCATCAAAACCAGCTGCCCATACACTCCTCAACAAAATACAGTGGCTGAAAGGAAGAATAGGCATTTGATGGAACAAGCCCGGTCCATGATGTTCCACACCAATGTTCCCAAGAGGTTTTGGGAAGATGATGTAGTTTCTGCATGCTATTTGATCAACTGGATGCCAACAAAAATCCACAATGATCACTCTCGATTTGAGGTATTAAACAACTCTGAACCCTCCATTGACCACTTACGTGTGTTTTGGTGTGTTTGTTTTGTATTAATCCCAGGAGAAAAAAGAAAAAAGTTGGAAGCTCAGAGTGTGAAAAGCATGTTCATTGGGTACTCCACAACACAAAAAATCTACAAATGCTATGTTCTAGAAACAAAGAATATTATAGTCTCAAGGGATGTGAATTTTGTGGAAACAAAAGGGTTCTATGATGAGAAGAATTGGAAAGAACTAGAAAATCTATCATCCTCATCATCAGACCGCGATACCAATTTGAGAAACATCTTGAAGAACCTCGGATTATATCACCCAGAAGCTAGTACAAGCACATCTTGATCAAATGAAGACAGTATTTCCTTTGATCCTGAGGTAGGCAATGGACAAGAGGTTTCAGTATCAGCTCAACAAGAATTAATAATTCATGATCAAAGTGAATCAGCATTTCAGAATGAAGAGGTTCACGATCAAAGTGAAGAGAGTCCGGAAAGTCAAGAAGAACCTCAAACATCAGATATTGTGTTTGGGGGGCCTGGACAAGCTTAAACTCAAGCTCAAGAAAGAGGTTTGAGGAGAAGTACAAGACAAAGGTTTGGACTAGAACATTGGAAGAAAACCTGAGTATACTACAACAACAAGGCAGTTGCGCATCCAATTCAAGTTGTTTACACTCTAGCACATTTTCCATTGGGACATCAAGTCTACATAGGCAAGTTGGAAGAAGCTGAGATTCCAACGTATGAAGAAGCCAAGAAGCTTAAAGTATGGAGAGATGTTGTTGGAGAAAAAAAGAAAGCCATGAAAATCAACCACACTTGGGATATAGCTGAACTGCCAAAAGGAAAGAAAGTCGTAAGCTCTAGAAAGATATTCCCTAACAAGTATAGAAGTGATGGAGAGATAAAGCGTTACAAGGCTAAGCTGGTGGCTAGAGGATTCACTCAAACCTATGGAGAAGACAACCTCGACACGCTTGCACTTGTGGTAAAACTTCCTACAGTAAGAGTCATTTTATTCTTAAATACTAACTTGGAATAGGATCTTTGGCAGATGGATGTTAGGAATGAATTCTTGCGAGGATAACTAGAGGATGAAGTCTACATGACTCCACCACCAGGCTTGGAGGACTCAATTGCACCAAGAAGTTGTTGAGACTTAAGAAAGCAATCTATGGGCTGAAGCAATCTCCTCGAGCATGGTACCACAAGTTGAGTACAACACTCTAGGGGAGAGGCTGCAAGAAGTCAAAAGCTGATCACACACTCTTCACCTTGCAAATCCAAGAAGGTGTTGTGGTCATTTTCATTTACGTGGATGATATTATCATCTCTGAGAATGATAAGGTAGGTGTTAAAGATACAAACAAATATTTAAAATATTTATTTGATATTAAAGAC
The DNA here is from genome assembly GCA_963922655.1 of Cardamine chenopodiifolia. Taxonomy (NCBI): domain Eukaryota; kingdom Viridiplantae; phylum Streptophyta; class Magnoliopsida; order Brassicales; family Brassicaceae; genus Cardamine; species Cardamine chenopodiifolia. The sequence goes on from OZ000479.1 coordinate 7,621,535, forward strand.
CTTCGAGCCTTGAAATACTTTATAGGGATTGAAGTTTATAGATCCAAGGATGGACTCTTCTTATTCCAAAGGAACTACATTCGTGCTCTATTGGTTGAGGCTGGAAAGCTAGGAGCCAAACCAGCAAAGACTCCCCTAGAAGAAGGATACAAAATAATACAAGAGGGGGAGCCTGAAGACAAATTTTTATGATGTCAAACAGTACAGGAGGATGGTTGGTAAGCTGATTTACATTACTATTACATATGCAAGCTCCAGAAGTGCATCATTGGAACATGGTGGATCGGATCCTCAAATATCTCAAAGGAGCTGACTAGGTTAAGGCATTTGGTTGAATTGCAACAAAGCACATAAATTGTGGGTTATTGTGATGCTGACTGGACTGGAGACAAAATGTATGGAAAATCCACCACTGGGTATTGCACATTAATTGGAGGTAACCTGGTCATTTGGAATAGCAAGAGGAAAAAGGTGGTGTCATGTTCCAGCGCTGAAGTTGAATATAGAGCTATGAAGAAGCTCACAAATGAATTGACTTTGTTGAAGGCTCTGCTCAAAGATCTAGGCATTGAATCACCTGATCTTATCGCAATTCATATGCAACAAAGCTGCTATCTCTATTGCGTCAACTCGGTGTTTCATGAGAAGACGAAGCATATTGAAGTAGATTGTCACAAGGTGCAAGAGATTGACATGGCTACTCTTCTTCAAGCGTCAAGATTCACCTTCAAGTAGTATTGGTAGATGGAGCCAAGACTAAAAGAGATGCTCAACCTTACTCTCGGCTGGGAAAAATGAACGAATAGAAACGTTTTGCTAGGATTCCCGGGGAGATGCTTAACCTAGGATCTAACGATGGGGGTAGTGGATGGTTTGATGTGCAAACCACAAGAGCTGTGGAAGTCCCTTGATACAAAAATCTTTACACTGAGATTGGCTTCGAGGTGTAAAGTTCTATTCTTGATTCTCTCAAGAACAAGAAGGAGAAAAGATTCTAGTTTTAATTTCAAAATCTGTAGAAGGAAAACTTTACAAGGGTTAGAGGTTTCTATATGAAGCGCTCTAAGGTCTCTTAAGTTTATTACAACTTTGTCCAAATTTCTAACAAATACCTAATTTGGACCCATAGAAAAACCAAAAATACTTAGTAAAAATTTAAGAAAGAAAAGAAGGTTTTATTCAAGTGGACACCTTCTTGGAGATAGGATCACACTCCTTACCTTTTATGTCCCGTCATTGATATTTCCAAGTATAATAAGTAAGGGGAGGAAGTGTGATGCAGCAACTATTATTGCATCATTAAAAACCCCTCGGCAAACCCTAAGGGATAGATACGAGGTGGGGAAAAAAAGTATAACTCAATTTGATGTCTTGGGGGTTTCTTTACTCTAATGAGATAGTGAAGACACTCAGCTATTGTCTCCCAAAGCAGATCACCTCCCGAGGGTCTTAAGGAGTAGGTGTCACGGTGTTAGGAGCTCTCGGGGATTCTGGAGAACTCTTCTGTAGTCTTACGGCTTCTTGTACATAGTCCCTATAGACCTTGGCATTACTTTTTTTGATGATCCATGAAGGTATGATGGGGGTTACGAGCTTCTCCTCTTCTTTGGGTGATTCCTCGAAGTCTCTGGGTAATGTGCGTACCGGTACAAGGGGCCCGTCATCCCTTCCTTCTTCAAGAGGTTTTTACCTCAAAAATGGATCATCACCTACATCAAAAGGAGCTAGGTCAGCCACATTGAAAGTTGAAGAAACATTGAACTCACCGGGATGCTCTAGGCGGTAGGCATTATTGTTGATCTTTTCTAAGATTTTGAAGGGGCCGTTTCCTCGTTGTACGAGCTTATTGGCGCCCCTTGTTAACATGCTTATTGTAGCTCTCCGTCCTCTTCTCTTTGCTCAACCGGACCTTCTCGTGTAGTTACTTCACATACTCGGCCTTGGAGATTCCTTTTTGGTTGTCAAGTTGAGTCAGAGATAGTGGTAGGAGATCCAAATGGGTTAGGGGTTTAAACCTGTAAGCGACTTTGAATGGAGATAGCTTTAGTGGCTTGGTTGTAAGAAAATTCTACAAAAGATAAGAATTCCACCCAAGTCTTCATTTTATTTCTGATGGTGGTTCTAAGCGAGGTGGCGAGTGTCCTATATCAACTTTGGTTTAGCCATCGGTTTGGGGGTGGCATGTTGTAGAAAAGACAAACTTAGTTCCCAATCTCCTCCAAAGTGTTTTCCTAAAGTGGCTCAAGAATTTGGTGTCTCGGTCCGAGAAAATGGTCCTCGACACTCCATGCAACTTAACAACCTCTTTGAAAAATAGATTCACGGTTTGTGTAGTATCATTGGTTTTGGTGCATGGGATGTTGTGGGATATCTCGGAAAATCGATAAACTACCACAAAGATGGATTCCTTATGTTGAACCTTTGGCAATCCCAAGAAAAATGCCATATAGAGGTCAACCCAAGATGAAGTAGGAATTGGTAGAGGAACGTATAGACCAATAGAAGTGTTCCTTGAGCATGGCCAATGTTTTCTTCTTTCCGAAGTACCACATTAAACCACCTACATGTGCTTCCTTCATGAGCAAATACCTAATAGAACCTTGGGGAATACAAAGCCTCTTGTCCTTGAAAAAGAACCCTTCATGTATGTAGAACCTTTGGTATACTCCCTTGCTCTTGGTAGTATTTTCCTAACTCTAGATCGATTTTATAACATTCTTTGATACCCTCAAATCCTAAAACCCTGGCTTCCATAGTCGATATATATACATGGCGTCTAGACAATGCATCTGCGACCTCATTGTCTTTTCATTTCTTATACTTGATCATGTACGAAAAGGTCTCGATGAATTCTAAGAAGAAGCGTTGCAGACCTTAAAAGAGAAACTTACAAACACTCCTCTTCTTTCTTTGCTTAACTTCTTGAAAACGTTTGAGATTGAACGTGATTCTTTTGGAGTCGGTATTGGAGCTGTGCTCATGGAAGAGAAAAAAACCAATAGCTTACTTCAGTGAGAAGCTTGAAGGTGCTACCTTGAATTACCCTACATATGACTAGAGCTCTATGCCTTAGTGAGAGCCTTGCAAACTTGGAAACACTATCTTTGGCGAAAAGAGTTTATGATTCACACGGATCACGAGTCACTCAAGCATTTGAAAGGCCTACAAAACTTGAACAAGAGACATGCTATGTGGGTTGAATTCATAGAGACATTTCCGTATGTCATGCGCTACAAACAAGGTAAGGAGAATTTAGTTTTTGATGTACTATCTTGAAGGTATACCATACTCTCCACTCTTGAAGCTAAACTACAAGGATTTGAGTAGATCAAAGTTTATTATGAACAGGATCCGGATTTTAAAGAGGTTTACCTTTCTTGTGCAAATTTTTCTCAAGGAAAACACTACAGTCTCGAAATGTTTCTTTTCTTTGAAAACTAACTATGTGTACCTGATTTTTCTTTGCGAGACATGTTCATCAGGAAACTTTGGAGGAGGTCTAAAGGGAAACTTTGGAGTCTCCAAGACTTTGAGCATTATTAAAGAACATTTCTTTTGGCCGGGCATGAAAAGCATGTAGAACAGATTTGTGTAAGATGTGCAACTTGCAAACAAGGTAAGGCTAAAACACAACCGCAAGGTATGTATACTCCTTTGCCTATTCATAAAACACCTTGGACTTATGTGTTAATGGATTTCGTGTTAGGACTGCCTAGAACTAGGAAAGTCGAGATTCTCTCTTTGTGGTTGTAGATCGATTCTATAAGATGCCACACTTCATTCCTTGTCACAAAACTGATGATGCATCTTTGGTAGTCGAACTACTCTTAAGATAGGCTGTTCGGTTGCATCGGATGCCTAGAGCTATTGTGTCGGATAGGGATACAAAGTTTCTAAGTCATTTTTGTAAAACCTTATGGTCTAAGTTAGGCACCTAGCTTTTGTTCTCAACTACTTTTCATCCACAAACTGATGTCAAACTAAAGTAGTTAATCGAACATTTCTACTCTTTTAAGATACAATATCAAAAAGAACATTAGAACTTGGGAGGATTTTTTGCCACTTATTTTTTTTGCTTACAATTATTATACTCATTTCAGTTCCAAGTTCTCACCATTTTAGCTTTGTGTATGGTTTCAATCCTTTGTCACCTATAGACTTGAACCCTTTGCCTTTAAATGAAATTGATAGTCTAGATAGCCAACAAAAGGTCGAGCTTATGAAACAAATGCATGAGACAGAAAGGATCAACAATGAAGCAAAGACTTTGCAATATCAAAAGACGGCTAACAAAGGCAGTCGAGAAATAATTCTTGAACCTAGAGATTTAGTATGGATGCACCTAAGGAATGAAAGGTTCCCTAATCAAGTCCAAATTAATGCCCCAAACCGATGGTCCATTCAATGTCTTAGAGCGTGTCAACAACAATGCGTACATGATCGAGCTTCCAAGTAAGTACAATTTAAGTTCTAATTTTTATGTTGTTGACTTGATTCCTTTTGTTGCAGATGAGCTTGTTTGAGGTCAAATCCTTTTCAGGAGGAGGGGGATGATATGATAATGGGTAGAAACAAGGAAGATGAGTCTATACACGTGATAAGTGGTCCAATGACAAGAGCAAGGATAAAGAAGCTCAAGGAAGCTCTTGCAATTATACTTAATCATACCAAAAAGGAATGAAGTTAAGCCAAAGGGCATGAACAACCACTCATATAAACGATGTTTAGTTTTGAAAGTTGTTCTTCATTACTTCACTTATTTCATGCGGATTTGAAAATATCCACTCTTTAAATCAATCTTAGAGAACACACAAGACCACATGTATCTCATATAACATGTCAGCTAACCTAGGGATGGGATGGCGATACTTTACCATGATGTTGTTGACAGCTCGGCAATCGACACACATGCACCATGAGCTATATTTCTTTGGTACCAACAAGACAGGTACGACCCAAGGAACAATGCCTTCACGAATGTATCCTTTTTCCATCAGCTTGCTTACTTGTTTTTGAGTTTTGGTCTGCAAGGTTTCGTCCTATAAGCTGACCGAATAGGAAGTGAAGCTCCAGGTATGAAATCAATTTGATGTTATATTCCTCAGATTGGTGGCAGTCCACTCAGGTTATCCTCAAGGAATACATTCTCAAAGCCCTGCAAAAGAGAGGTGACCTCGATCGATAATACCAGCTCTAGGTTTGTCACTCTCATAAGAGCCTTCTTCTACACAAACATAAGACAAGTTTGTGTTGTGTAGAACACACTCTTTATTTCACTTTCTCTCATGTAAAAGTTAATGTTGACTTGGTTTCACTCAAGCTCTCACGCTCTTTAAGGTGTTTTGTGTTTGGTGGTTCACTCTTTTTCTTTCTACCTTTTATTAGTTACATTTGATCCAACTAGATCTCTTGTGGCAACATTAGGTTCAAAACGATCTTCTTCTTTTTAAATTCAAACGAATTTTTTTTCTGAAGCCATCATGAGATACACGTCGATCATATTGCCAAGGCCGCCCTAAAAGGATGTAACTGGCATCCATTGTTAAAACGTCACACTACACCTCGTCTTTGTATTTACCTATTAACAAAGGAATAAAGACTCGCCTTTGAACTCTCACATTTCCCGTGTTTTCAAGTTATAAAGGGTTGGATGTCTTGCTATGATCAATCTAAGCTTCTCCACCATGGTTGAACTAGCTACCTTGGTGCAACTCCCATCGTAATTGATGAGGATACACAACTTCTCCTTAACTTGATACCTTGTATAAAACAAGCTTTCTATTTGCTCATCAGCTTCAACTTTAGTTTGAACTCTCAAAACTCTCCTTGAAACCAACAATTCCCCTTTGGGCGCATACTCCTCATATTCTTCAAGAGATGAGTGTGAATCTGAATCTTCCACTTCCTCGGTGTCAATATCCTCATTTTATTTTAAGATAGTAAAACGCTTGTTAGGGAGTTCATTTGCATAATGCCCTCTTCCATGACACTTAAAGCACTGAATATCTTGTTATCTTATGCTAGATGATTTTGGGCTTGCCTCTGTATACCGGTTTTGGTGTGGCGGCCTTAAACTCCTCCTTAAGATTTGCTACCGAAATGGGCCCACAAAAAGTTGGATTACTTTTTCTAGGGAAGCCCGGCTGTGAGTTAATGGCAAAGGGTTAGCGTGATGTTTTACCCTTCCTCTTGGGTTATTGATCAACAAGTATTGCCTTGTGAAACATCTCTTCTAACTTCATATAATGTTCCATTTCAATCCTATCTTGAATATCTCGGTTCATTCCACTTAAAAACCTAGCTTTGGTTGCTTCTTTGTCCACATCAATGTTGGCTTTGATCATGAGTGTCTTCATCTCTTGGTAGTAGTCTTCTACACTTCGACAACCTTGCACTAGCCTCCTAAGGTTTTGATGTACGTCTCGGTGATAATGGCTTGGCACAAATCTCTTTCACATGAGCATCTTCATCTCATTCCAAGTTTCAATGGAATTCTCTCTATTTCTCCTCCGACCTGTAACGAGTTGATCCCACCGATTGGTTACATAATCATAGAACTCAATTGCGGCTACTCTAACCTTCTTGTTCTCGGTATATTTTTGGCAACCAAACATAAGTTTTATCTTCTTCTCCCATTCAAGATAAGCATCAGGATCGTTCTTGCCATGGAATGGAGGTATCTTCATCTTCAAGCCTCCTAGGTTGTCATCTCGGCCTGAACCTTCCCGAGCACGTTTAGGACGCCTTTCACTTCCCACAGATGAATGAACATCTCAGCTATAGTACTCAACATCTTCCTCAGCCTCAACCTTAAGGGTGCATATCTCTTGGTTGTGGATCGGTTGTAAGTCCCCCTTCTGAGCTTCGGCTCAAAGCTTCTATAATCTCTCATATACGCCATTCATTTCAATCCTCATAATGCGCTGCATGTCCCCCATTAATGCTTGTAGTTGAAGATAAGGAAGGGTACTTTGGTATTCTCCTTCTTTGTTGTATTCGAGATTAGACATGTTGAACCTACGAAATGAACAAACGAGTTAGTATTAAAAACTCTCACAAGTGGTCAACTCTTGGTGTTTTCCTCTAATGTGTTTGCTCTCGTCTCTTTCACTGCACTAACCTCTATATGTTACAAAAGCACCAATAATCCTTGCTTGTCACTTGAGTCCCCAATAAATCCAAGAATGGTTTAATCAACACTTCTCAAATCCTTCAAATAACCCAAAAGGTTACCAAAAGGTCAATCTTACATGTATATGCTACCCAAAATATAACGAAATGATGCGTAGAAAGAAAAGAAAGAGTTTAAATATTTTGAGATAAAACTAGATTATAACCTGATTTTCTTATTTTTGATTTTTTAATATCTTTGGTTATCTTTTTATATCTAATATAATCAGATTATAATCTAATTAATAGAGCAAAAGAAAAGAATTAAAAAGGTGAGAGTAAAATTTTTAAGTGAGATCGACGGAAACTCGTGAAATCCCTAGCGTTGATTGGTGTTGCCGAGCCGGATGAAGATGCTATCAAACCAGGATGACTGAGTATTCACAAAGTAATGATCAGGTGGATGATCGAGTGTTATGACCCAATGATCAAGAAATCTCGGTGATGGCCGGTTGAGGTTTGGTTATGATTCGGGTTTATAAGATATGTGGCTTGTTATCCAAGAATGGGATGACACAGACACAAAGGTTTTTCTACTCGTAGGAGTAATGTCTTAGAGTCTCCCCGTATCCGTACTGTTTGCCACTTCTCTATACTCAGCTTCAACACTTTATCTTCAGATTACTTTACGCTTTTTTTTCTTCCAAGTAACCAAGTTTCCTCCAAAAAATTGAAATAACATGTTGTCGATTTTCTGTCAATCATATATCCTGCCTAATCTGCATCACAATACCCAACAACCTTGGTGCTATAATTGCGATCCATCTATATGCTTTACCTGATTTTACTTTTAAGTAGATCAAGATTCTCTCAACTACTTTCCAATGGGGCTTAGTGGGAACTTTGCATGTGCTAACTTGGTTGATTCGCAGAAAACAATATATTAGTCCTAGTAATTGTAAGATATATCAGTTTCCCCACGATTCTTTGATACTCTTAACATCTACGAGTGGCTCCCCCTCACGAAAATCCTTATTGTTATCTTAAATAAGCGTTTTAGCTGGCTTTGAACCATGGTTTCCAGTCTTATAGACTACATCTAATATATATTTTCTCTAAGAAAGAAACAACCCATCATCAAATTTGCACACTTCAATCCCAAGGAAATACTTCAGTTCCCTATGTCTTTGATGTTATAAGACTATTTCAGATCTTTTGTTTGTTTAACACCATCCACATTATCACCAGTAATGATAATATCATCCACATATATGAGCACAGCGAAAATAACCTTCTCCCCCTGAGTCGTGAACAATGTATAATCAGCCTCTTACCTACAAAATCTATTGTCAAGGAGACTAGCAACTCGTTGGTACAACGTTCTTGGAAACTTCTTAAGACCATAGATAACTTTCTAGAGTTTGCACACTTTCATACTATTGGATGTATCATGAAAACCCTGAGGAGGTACAATATATACCTCTTCTTCCAAGTATCCTTGGCATAGAGGCATTTTTTACATCCATTTGCCATAAATCTCATGAGAGATTAGTAGCAGTAGAGAGAAGAACACATACTGAGTGAAGATTTGCTAATGAAGCAAAGGTTTATGTGTAATCCTCACCATATTTCTGAGTGTATCCCTTGGAAACTAGCCGAGCTTTATACCTTTCAATTTCTCAAAAGCTAGTGTACCTAATTGTGTAAACCCATCTACAAACCACAAACTTCTTATCACCACACAGCTCAACCATATCCTAGGTGCAATTCTTTCTCATAGACTTAATCTCTTCCAACATAGCTTTAACCCAAACTTCACTTGAACAACCCTCTTCATAGCTCGGTTTTACTTTGTGTTGGTCAATCTTGCCAAGAAAGAATTGGTTTTCTTCTAGAAGGTAAGCAACATAACAATAGGCTTGAATAGGATGAGCTACAATTTGACTGTTGTGGTAAAATCTAGTGTTCTTCAAATTAAAAGGGGAATTTTTGGTCTTGTACTTCTATGAAGAAAAGGAGTAGAGGCGCCTTGGGATGTATCATATTCTTCTTCTTCCTCTAAATCCTGGACAACAACGTTCTCCAAGGATTCTGGGGTCGAATATTCTTCATGAGTTTCTTCACCTTCATCTCCACTGTTCTCATTTGTGTCTTCCACCTCATGAGAATCACCATCAACAGAATATGAAGTCTCTTCTTGTACTACTTCATTCTGGTTAGTCACTTTTTCGTCCTCTGGGCAGTATTCTTGTTGCCTATCAATGAGCTTAACCCATTGACTATAAATTTTAAGGTGGCAGCATAATCCATTTCAGAGGATGTGATACACTCCTAGGGTGTCAAATCCAAGCTTCTTCTCCAAGCGGTGTTGTGAGGAAAGCGGTGAAAAACTCAAACCCAATATTCATGGTAGTTTAGAGATAAATGACGGATCAATGGCACCACAAAATATGCGAGGGTCTCTTGATAAAACAAGAATTCAAAACCGAACTAGGTTAAGAGGTGGTTGAAGGGCGTCTTGAATCGCTCAAAAAAATATATAAAATAACCATCTCAGTCCTAGTATAAAATGCTTTCAAAAGAAATTTCAAATTCTATTCAAGTTCGCCTATTACAAAAGGTGTCTTGACCTTCTATATGGGCACTTTTAGGTCTACGAAAGATAATTCCATAATGGTCTAATTTCCTAACATTCTCCTAAATTGGACCCCAAAGTAAAAGCATAAACAATTAGAAAAAGAAGCTAAAATAAGAAGGTTGCTTCCTTGAGATATAATTTTCACCTTCTTGTTTTCCTAACTTGTCATAGAGTATTTCCAAGCTAAAGAACAAGTGTGACGAAGCAGAAATGCACTAGGTCTTGCTGCCTCATGGGACAAACCCGAAATAGGAAAAACAATACAACTCCTTTTAATAACTTATGGGTGTTTTCACACTTTTGTGATGGTGAAGACAAATAGACCTTGCTTCCCAAATCTGATCATAGTCCAAGAGCCTCAATAGTGGGTGAGAAGATCTCCGATGATCCGGATGGCCAAGTGAGCTTGAGTTTGATCCTTGGATGTTTTCTTCATGCTTCATGGCTCCTTTTCCGTTGGAGATGATTTGAAGTGGACTCCAATTAGGCTTAGGATCAGGCTCCCATCCTTCTTTCATAAGGTGCAAGGTTGAGGATGCATCAGAATGTCGTATCTTTCAAGTTATCCTAATTCTTCTCACCATGTTAACATCTTCCTTCATCAAATTTGACATCTTGGGAGACATATACTCGCTTTATCTCTGGATTGTAGCATTTGTATCATTTATGTGTTGAGGAGTAGCTAATAATCATACACTTGGTACATTTTGTCTCTACCTTGTTCTTCTGAGCTTTTGGTACAGATACAAAACATACACAACCAAAAACTCTAGAATGATCAGTACATGGTTTAGTTGTTCAATACCTCGTATTGAGACACACCTCCAAGATGTTTAGTTGGAAACAAGTTAATTAGATAACAAGCATTCATTACTACATCTCCTATTACTGTTTTGGGACACATCTTTCAAACATCATTGTCCTAACAACCTCCATTAGATGTCTGTTTTTGCGTTCTGCAACTCTATTTTGCTAAGGAGTGTATTGAGAGGATGTTGGAGGAACAATCCCCTATTTTCCCCATATATCTTTAAACTTGCTGCTCATGTATTCCCCTCCATTATTACTTCTCAAAATCTTAATCTTAGCTTTAAACTGTGTAGAAACGTAGTTATAGAACTTAGAAAACGTCTCAAGAACATGACCCTTTGATAGCTAACCCATGTGTATTTCGACTTCTCATCAGTGAAGGAAACAAGATACTTATATTGATCACGAGAAACACAAGGTGCTATCCATACATCAGAGTGAACTAGATCAAAGCCTTCATCATAAATAGTAGAATATTCTACAGTTCTACAATGCTTTCCAAGAATACATGCTTTACATTCTTGATGATCTTGAGTCAGGTTCAAAAAAATGAGTTTTAGATCCTTCGAGTGAGGGTGGCCAAGCCGAGCATGCCAAATATCGCTAGTTTGATAAGAAGTTAAAGTATAATGAGTGGCAGCAACCGATTGAGTGTTATCCAAAACATAAAGACAATCCTTTGCACAACCTTCTCCAATGGTCTTCCCTGACTTAATGTCCTGAAACAATACATCATCAAGAATAAAGACAGGCAAACAATCAAGGTCCTTTGTAGCCTTTCGAACTAACAATAAGTTAGACGTAAATTTATGCATAAATAAAGCTTTTGAGTTCTTTTCAAACAACTCTAAATCTCCAATTCCTGATCTTGCTCACGCCTTTCATTCAGCTATTTCAGATCAGAGTGGCAGGTCGCACCATCTCCAGTTCTGCCTACAATGCTCTAATGTCTCCAACTAAATCTTTGAATGATTTCTCCTCTTGTTGGAGATCATTCAATGCTTTCTTTACCTCAAATATTCAGCTGATAATAAAGGTATTACCATACACACCCAAGAGGGTTTTCAACAATTCCTTTGCATTTTCAACATAGGAATAAGCTGCAAAAATTGCTAAGAACAGCCAGAACATACTGATCTTCCTAGATCTACTTAGAATCCTCTTTGCTGATTCAGATCTAATGGGAGACTCCACTGCTCTTTATCTGCTATAGCTTCTCCTTTGTCTGTAGAAACTTCATGAGGGTCAACAATGTGCTCCCACAACCCATAATTTCTTAGAGTTGTTCTTGTGGTTCTTGACCACAACAAATATTTATCTCCTTCGAGAACAACAAGTAGAACTATATGATTCTGAGTATCCATCTTAGAAATTGAAAGAAAAAGAAGATATTTCGATAATAAGGTCTTCAAAGAGTGATCTACTCTGATACCATGTGAGATTTGAGAGATTAAGTGTGAAGAACGAGATGAACAAAGAGGGGAACGAGTTTAAGAGGAGGATAATTAGAGAGAGTGATCTGAATAGTACTTGTTTTATTATTTTCTCTTGTTGTTTTCTTTACAACCACATACATATATATGAAAAGGAAGTAGCTTACATGGGAAGCTAAACACAACAAAATATATATTTTTGCCAATTGTTTTTACTTTTCATCCGTGTGTACTATTCACACTACACTGGCACACTCTTCATTTTAACAATTTTGATCCCTTGCAATTGCGTTGTGATGTTTAGGAGCCGTAAGAGAGAACAATAGTGAACTTTGTATATGGTTGAGTGATGAAATTGCATCAAAACTCTAAACCCTAAACCCTAATGCATAAACTCTAAACCCTAATGCATAAACCCTAAACCCTAAACACTAAAATCTTAAAACCTAAAATTAAACCTTAAGGTTAGCTTCAGCCTTTAAGACTCTTGATCACAGGAAGAAGCTAATTATCAAGGTGGAGAAACACGTCAAGGCAAGATAGAAGATGTATACCTTATCCAACAATCATGGTTCTCCTTTGAATAGGGAATAGTATAAATAATACATATTTTAAGTGTACAACAGCACCTATGGACCTGAATATGAAGAAGCTTTGCTCTAAGAGCCAAGGATTTCAACATTTTCAAGTTGAATGTCCTAATAAAAGATTTATGACAAATTATGAGGTTAAGGAGATTGAAGACAATTCTTGAAGAGTACTTAAGCTAGTTTGATCTCTGGCGATTGCATTATGATGTTTTATAACCGCAAGAGACAACCATTGTGCGCTTTGTACATGGTTTAAGTGATGAAATTGCATCAAAGGTTGAAAACTTCAGCCTTTAAGGACTATTAATAACGTGGAGAATCTTGCTATCAATGTGTAGAAACAAGGCAAGGCAAGAAAGAACAATTATACATTATCCTACAATTATGGTTCTTCTTTGGATACAAAGGGAGTTTCTAAGGATGAAATTGTGAGTAGAAGCAAAAAGACATATAGTAACGCTACATCAACACCTATAGACGTGAATATGAAGAAGAAATGGTTTAAGTGCTAAGGATTTGGGCAATTCAAGCAGAAAGTTCCAATAATAGAGTTATGAACATTTAAGAGATCAAGCAGATTGAAGAGAATTGTTGAAGAGTATTCAGGGGAGAATTGTGATGTTCAGGAGCCACAAGAGCAAACCATAGTGTGCTTTGTATCAGGTTTAAATGATAAAATTGCATCAAAACCTTAAACCCTATACCCTAAACCCTAAAATCCTAAACCCTAAAGCTAAATCTTAACTTGAGATTTAGCCTTTAAGACTCTTGATTTCACGAAGAAGCTTGCTATCAAGGTAGAGAAACACGTCAAGGCAAGAATGAAGCATTATACCTTATCCTACAATTTTGGTTGTTCTTTGATTTCAAGAGGAATTTCTAAGGGAGAAGTTAGGAATCGTAACAAGAAGAAATAAGTGTACAACAACACCTATGGACGTGAATATGAAGAAGCTCTGCTTTAAGAGCCAAGGATTTCAAAATTTTCAAGTTAAATGTCCCAACAAAAGAGTTATGAAAAATCATGAGGTTAAGGGGATTGTAGACAACTTTTGAAAAGTACTCAAGGTAGTTTGATCTCTTGCAGGAGAGAACCGTTGTGCGCTTTGTACATGGTTTAAGTGGTGAAATAACATCAAAGGTTGTGCATCAACCTTTAAGGCATCTTAGTGACGTGAAGATGCTTACTATCACAGTGTAGAAACAATTCAAGGCAAGAAAGAAGAGTTATACCTTATGAAGCCTATCTAGACTTAGCCAATCCGTACAAAGGTGTCCATACAACATTGAAGAACGCCGAGACCACTTGAATAAATGAAGAAAAAATGAGGCCTTAAGCATTGAACCCCATGCAAGTATTCTATAAGGAAAATAGAGCCGTTGGAAGTCTTGTATCAGTTTGATTCAAAGGGAAGTAAGAGCCCCATGTGCACCTTAGTTTAAATTTAAACTAAGGACATTTCATTATCACACCTATGGAAGCACCTATGTCTCTCTTCTTATGTCATTTTTATCCCGATTGCTTTGTGTAAGGGATCAATCCAAGTTGTTTCCATATTTAAGGGTCGTAACCATTTTATATTCTTTATAATCAAAGATATTATTTTCTCTCATTCTCTCTCTCTCGGCTACATTATCTTTTATGCTTTATTCTCATTAATCATCATAATAATTATGCAATTATAACATGGTATATGAGCATCAATGTTGCTTCTTCTAGTATCATCCATTCTCCACAATCCTCATTCTCTCAGTATGCTTCTTTATTTCTCACATTTCATTCTCTTTGTCAATTGGTTAATAGCTTTGTCCAACTGTCTCTTATTTCTCAACCATGGAAAACTCAAAACCCATGGTTTTTCTTGTTGTTCTCAAAGGAAGAAATTTTTTGATGTGGTCTAGATATACAAGAGGGAAGGTCTTTGGGCTTTTTCTCACCTTGAACCCAACCTTAAATTACTTCATTAATCATCTTCTAAAGGCCTACAAGCTCCCAAGCATTGATGAAGTGTGCTCTCAAGTCCAATGGGAGGAAGGCTTTCTTGGTCTCTTTAGTGGAAAAGGATAGGACTTATAAGCATGAGGAGAAGAAGACATGTGTGTGCGACCATTGCAATAGGAAGGGTTACACCAATGATTGTTAAATGAATAGGCAAGAATAACAAAATTGCAGTTCCTTCTCACGATGGATGGAACCAGGAGAGCTAGGCATGGGAAGGGAAGCTAGGCTAATAAGCGTAAGAAGAATAAGGAACCGAGAAAGAAAATGAGAGAAAAAAATCTATTAGATTAGTAAGAATAAAATGTGGTTACAATCCTTTAAATAGGGAGATAACTAGGGTTGATCCCTTACACACACAAATCAAATAAAAATTATATAAGGAGAAAGACATTCGGCGCTTCCAAGAAGTGATGGTGACATGTCCTTAGTTTCAATTCAAACTAAGGAACACTTTATTGATCAAGCCTATCTAGCCTCAGCCTGTTTTTACATGACCGTACAATCCGTACATGACCATACAAAGCTAAGTTCCGGTTTCATAAGATGAGAAGTTTAGAGGCCTTAAGGAGTGAAGGCCCATGCGAGTCTTCTAGACGGATATGAGTTGTTGGAGACTTGTAGCCATTAGAAGAGAAGAGGAAGCAAGAGTCACATGTGTGCCGTATTTTGAATTCAAACTAAGGACATGTCATGCAAGCATCGACCTAGGCATCGAAACAACCGATGAGCCGGAGGATGTGGAGACTCCAGAAGTGATCAAAGGCCCTCTGACTCAATTTTGTATCAATAATAGGAATAAGTTTAATGTAGTTGTGGAGGCATTGCTTAATGCCATAGACGTTAAGCCCATACAAAAGGCATTCGAGAAAACCCCTCGTACACAGGACCAGGGAAGTAATATTGCTTTGCAAACACTTCTTTTAAAGATGATGCTCGAGAGAATTTTGCAGGAGCCCGATCAGAATCACCAGTAGCACGTACAACTCTAGCCAGAACCGCTATTGAAAGTCTTCAGTCCAAAAAGCACATGCAACTCAGCTACGGAGGATACCGACGGGAGGATATCGAGAATCACTCGGAAACTGACCAGTTAGAATCTAACCTCTGAGAAAAATCATATTGAAACCGAGCTGGATTGAAAGACGACAACTCTAATCGTCTTAACGCGAGACGTCCGATAAACTAGGGCACCATATTTCCTCGGATAAACTTGCTCTAATCACTGCAGGTCTTCAGTATCCCTCAAAATCACCACATGAGAAGACTTTCATCAGAGAAGACCCTATGTCTCCTAAGCTGGAAACAACAATTTCAAATCCAACCATCTTAGTGCGTACCACGAGACATCCAAAAACACAGGTAAATACGTTCCAATGAATGTAGAACTCCAAATTCACTCGGAAATGACTATTGGACAAGACTTTTATGGAGGAAAACATGTGTTTCCCGAGATGGATCGAGAGATGAACTAGTAGAGCACTCCATGCACTAAGCGATTTCGAGTCAAGACCCAAACGAAGATGAGATGATCAAGCATCAAGAGCAGCTTGAAGTGAACGTCAAACAAGTTGGAACGATCTCAGGAAGTGGAGCGCATGATCAACTAAGGTAAGTTGTATTTTTATTATAAATCACTTTGTAGGTGGAAACAAAAACTCAGATACTTCTAGTTGATTTAGAGTCTTAGACTCCTAGTGAGTCGAGACCAAAGCCTCCAACCTATGTAGAAGGTCTCGCTTGTGCGCACAACACAAGTTTCCATTTCTGTTTTTCCATTTCTTTTATTTGTCATTTTTATGTATAACAAGAAGGAAGCCCTAGAAGGCACCAGCGGATGGACTATTTAATAAAGTCCCACTGCAGCTTTGTATTCACCCTTTAACGTACCAATAAAATAACTCATTTCTTTACAACCTTCTCGCCTCCGAGGAAACCCTACTCGCTCCTTGTTCCTTCACGTGTATTCCCCTTAGAACAAGAGTACTTTTGTATCAAAGAAATTCCCATACTCTTTTTGGTGCTATCGATCCATCCATCTATCACTCATCGAATCAATGAAAGAGAGCAAAGAGAAGTTTGATGATTCCTTATCCGTGTCATCCAAGGCTTTTACCAAGTCTTTATTCGGCTGTCACCAAGTCTTAGATCATCTGCAATCAGAGCTTAAACTCTCATAACATCATGTTATCTTAATCCTTTTTACTTTTGTTTCGTTCTTTTTATGTTTTTGTTTCCATTCCTTTAAAAAAACCAAATAAAAATTTTGTTTACTCCTTGTCGTCTCTAAAGTATTTCAATTTCATAAAATCCAAAAACACTCACAATTTTTTTTTGTCTTTTGTTTTAACTTCTCGAAACCCCATAAACGCCATAAAATTATTTCTTTTATTTTAGAAATTCGTTTGATTATTTTTATTCATCAAAACTTGAACCGCAGAATTTTGCTATTCTTTTTCTATTTTCTGTTTTGCTTGAAGGAACTTTGAATTCTTGTTTGAATTCTTTTACAAGGTACCGTCCTCATGGCTGAAAATTTCGATCCAGAAGATGCTCTAGCTGAAGTGTTAGCTGTTATTCAAACCCAACTCCAAACCATTGGAAACCAGATGGATACGCTAGAACAAATGCCGATAAGAGACGTTATCCAGAACATGCCTAATGAACCAGCTCCGAAGAAGAGATCCTCACCATAGGGGAAGAGAGCGTATTGACGATCCAAGATAAGCTAATGTTTATCCTAAGCTTACAGCTCAAAATTTTGCCTAAAAGGTCAACATGGAAGCTTATCTTGATTGGGAGCGGTGCCTTGAGCAGATCTTTGAACGATATGGTTACTTTGATCACAAGAAAGTGAGCTTTTCTGTTCCTCAACTTACAGACAATGTCCTTTCTTAGTGGGACATAGATGTGGCTGATCGGAGGAGACTTAGGTATGGTCATATTGCTACTTGGGAAGATATGAAGTATACTTTCTGGAAGCGATATGTAACCCCTGCTACCACATTGAGTTAAAAAAGAAATTTAGGAAATTGGTACAAGGAAGTAAATCGGTTGAGGATTATTTTGAAGAATTTGAAGGCTACAAGAATCACTTAGGAAACAAGGAGTCCGAAGAGAATCTTATGGCACAATTCTTTGATGGCCTTAATAAACGTATTTGGAGAAAGGTGGAGAGGCAACCTTATCATGATCTCCAAGACCTTTTGTATTTTGCAATACAAGCAGAACAACACATCAAGGGTAAGGTGGCAGGCACTAGTCGTTCCAAGCCATAGGTTTCAAGTAGTGCTCGACCTAATGACACGAGGAAAACAGTGGAAATCGAGTACCTCAGATGTTTTATGAAATCGGCTTCAGATGTCGTTTTTTGAAACCGGCTTCATATGCTTAAAAAGCACCAAACCTGAGCAGGGGAGGTTCCCGAATACCTCATGGGTCCGAGAGATAACATGTTTTAACGTCAAGGCCAAGGCCATATGGAAAGAGAATGCCTTAACCAACAAGTGATTATCCTCACGGCTAACGGGTGATACGAGTCACAAGAGGAACAAGAAGACAACACCACTAATCATGAGGAAGGCATTGAGTATCTAGACTTGGAAGAGCTCTTAGTCATATGGAGAGTCTTAAGTACAATGATCAACCCGGATGAGACTGCTCAACGTGAATATCTTTCATGCCTATGTACCGTGAACAACAAGGTTTGTAGTCTTATCATCGATGGAGGCTCATTCACTAATGTGGCAAGCAAGGTTATGGTTGACAAGCTAGGGTTTTCGAAGATAAAGCATTATAGGCCCTACACGTTTTTTTGGTTAAATAACAGTGTGGATTTGAGTCTTGTGGAGCAAGTAACCATACCAATTAGTGTGGGAAGGTATCACGATCAAGTTCTGTGTGACATGGTGCAGATGCATGTCAGCATCTTTTGTTGGGAAGACCCTGGCAGTTAAATAGAGAGGTTATGCATGATGTATGCACCAATAAATACTCATTCACTCATGATAAGCATAAGTATACTATGGCACCACTCACTACGGTTGAAGTACACGAGTTGCAAGTCAAAATGAGCAAGGACGCCCAAGTAAGCAAAAAATTCTTTTTGTTTCATCTAATACTGTTGCTATATGTTTGGATTCGAAATACCTAGTGCTACTTATGATGTTCAAGGAAAGTATGTTTTCAGGTTTAGAATGCTCAAAACTTCCACCTGAGGTGACTAATCTTCTTAGGAGTTTTGAAGACGTCTTTCCCGACGAAATACCACCTAACTTATCTCCAATAAGAGGAATTGAGCATCATATCGACCCAGTTCTCAGCTCTGCATTAATGAATAGGGAAGCTTATAGGATATACCTGGAAGAAGCTAGAGAATTGGAGAGCCAATTTCAACACCTTATGTCTATAAGATATATCCGCGAGAGTCTCAGTCCTTGTGTAGTGCTAGTTCTATTGGTACCCAAGAAAGATGGGACGTGGAGGATGTATGTGGACTGCCGAGCAATAACAAACATTACCTTTAAATACCGACATCCGATTCCTCGACTTGATGACATGTTGGATGAACATAGCGGAGCCACCATTTTGTCTAAAGTGGAGTTGAAGAATGGATACAATCAGGTACAAATGAAAGAAGGAGATGAGTGGAAGACCGTGTTCAAGACCAAAAAAGCCTCTACGAGTGACAAGTCATGTTGGTTGGTCTTACAAATGCACCGAGCACCTTCATGAGGCTTATGAACCATGTTCTTAGGGCCTACGTCAGTAAGTTTGTTGTTGTTTAATTTGACGATATTCTTGTTTATATCACTTGTTTGTCAGATCACTTAAAGCACCTTCAGAAAATACTAGAGACTCTTCGCCAATAAGGTTTTTATGCTAATCTTAAGAAGTGTACATTTTGCACTGCTCAACTAGTTTTCCTAGGTTTTTTTGTAAGTTTTCAGGGTGTCTAGGTTGACCAAGAGAAGATAAAGGCAAATTGAAGAATGTCCCACGTTGACTACCATTGGGCATGTCCGAAGCTTAAGGAAAAACTCACTAGACCTTTGAAGTGGAGTATGATGCTTTGGTGTGGGTATTGAAGCAGTCTTGAAACAAAATAAATACTCATTGCCTAATTTTGTGAGAAGTTAAGTGGAGCTACACTTTAACTATTCTACATATGACAAGGAACTTTACGAGTTGATGACATTCTTAGAGGTTTGCCAACATTACATATTGGACAAGGAATTCGTCATCCACACAGATCATGAAACATTGAAACATCTACGAGGAAAAACCACGCTTAAGAGGATGCATTCTAGATAGTTAGAGTTTGTGGAGACTTTTCCATACATCATCAAGTACAAAAAAGGAAAAGATAATGTAGTTATGAATGCCTATTCTAGACGTCATGTTCTTATCACTACTATGGATGCAAGGGTTCTAGGGTTTAAACATATCAAGAATACATGCTGGGAAGACCAGGATTTTGGAGCCTTTTCCGAAGGATGTACAAGGGAACCTTCAGTCCTTACGACAAGCATGAAGACTATTTGTTCCGAAAAAGAGTGTGTATTCGACAAGGATCAATGAGAGAACTCATCATGCGAGAACTCATCATGCGAGAAGCTCACAGAGGAGGGCTTATGGGGCATTTTGTAGTAGATAAGAATTTGGATATGGTGGTAGAACACTTCTTTTGGCCCCATTTAAAAAGACATGTGGAGCGTTTTTGTTCTATGTGCATAGGTTTCCTCAAATACAAGTCTAAATTGCATCCTCACGGTTTGTATATGCCATTACCTATTCCTAATGCTCCATGGGAGGATATTTCTATGGACTTTGTTCTAGGTTTACCGAATATTCAAAACAATGATTATATCTTTGTTTTTGTGGACTGATTCTCAAAGATGGCTCACTTCATACCATGTAACAAGACCAATGATGCCACATAAACAACTGATTTATTCTTTAAATAACTAGTACGTCTACAAGGAGTGCCTCGCACCATTGTGTTGAACAGAGACATCAAGTTGCTATTCTCCACTACTTGTCATCAAAATATGGATGGTCAGACCGAGGTTGTAAATCGTACTCTATCAAGTTTTCTTAGAGCTACAGACGACAAGAATAAAACAAATTGGCTTGATTGTTTACCTTTCATTGAAATTTCTTATAACTGTGCTACTCATTCAGCTTCCAAGTTTTGTCTTTTTGAATTTGTCTATGGTTTCAAGCCACTGAGCCAACTAGACTTATCACCACTACCTCCGGGATGACACCATAATCAAGATGGAAACTGCAAGGCTGAGCTTGTGAAGGCCTTACACTGGATGGTAAATACTAATTTAGAGAAAAAGATCGAGCAATACAAGAAGTGAGTAGATAAATACCATAAAGAAGTGATACTTGAACCAGGCGAATGGGTTTGGATCCACTTGAGAAACTACATGTCTCTGGACAAGATAATTTATAAACTTGCACCAAGAGGAGATGGTCCCTTCAAAGTATTGGAATGCATCAATGACAACACATACCGCTTAGACCTACCAGCTGAGTTGGCTATCTCTAAAAGCTTTAATGTGATTGACTTACTTCCCATTGATGCAGGGGAAAATGTTCAAAAGTCAGAACCTTATCAAATGGGAGAGGATGATGCAAGCATCGATCTAGGCATTGAAACCACCGGCTATTGCACCTTCATTGGAGGAAATTTCGTGACTTGTAAGTCAAAGAATCAAAAGGTGGTATATTGTTAAAGTGCAGAAGCGGAGTACCGAGCAATGAGAAAGCTAACAAATGAGCTTACTTGGCTCACCGCTCTTCTCCAAGTTCTCGGTATTGAGTCTTCTAGCCCCATCACAATGCATTGTGACAACTCAGCCATAATTCATATTGCAACCAACTCCTTCTTCCATGAAATAACCAAGCACATTGAAGTAGATTATCACAAAGTCCGAGAGAAGACTGAAGAAGGCATGATATTTTTGCACGCTACACTCAGAGTGCAGATCAGCTGGTGAATATCTTCACCTAGGCTGCAAGTCTCAGAATTTTCACTCACATACATAGGAAACTTGGGCTTTTATAGCTCTCACGCCCTTGATCATGTCTTGTAATCCATAGACATCACACTATTTCTCCCAAGTGTTGTTTCTATGTTAAGGTTTTTAATTAGTTGTTGCTTGAGGGATTTCCAAGCTTAGACTAGTTCCCAAGTCTAACCTAGAGAAAGAGTATTGATCAACACTATATAACAATGTCGAGGTCCGATTTCATAAGTAGAGAAGTGTCAAGGCCTTAGGGAGTAAGGCACATGGGTGTCTTCTAGAAGGATATGAGTCGTTTGAGACTTCTAGCCGTTGGAAAAGAAAAGGAAGCAAGAGTCACATGTGTGCCTTAGTGTGCATTTAAACTAAGGACATGTTACTATCACTCCTTGGAAGCGCCTAATTAGTAGAATATGTAGAATATGGAGAAACATATGTGGAGAATGAGAGAGTGAAGATTATGCAAATAGAAGAGAGAATTTATATAAGAATAAAAAGAGAGATTTTGTAATAAATAAGAGAATGGAACCCAAAAGGGTTAGTTTATGCATGTGAGGTATCCTCAGCCTTGCACCTTATGGAAAAAGGATGGAATCCTTACTGCGAGTGCTCATGTACCAAGCATTGGGTTTCTATAGGATTCTCAATATGGCATGATCCTAAGCGTAATTGGATTCCATTTCTAATCATCTCCAGAGGCCAAGGAAATATGAAGCATGATGAAGACATCCAAGGATCAACCTCGAGCTCACCTGGCCATCCGGATCGTCTGAGAGCTTCTCACCCACTATTGAGGCTCTTGGACTATGACCAGCTTTAGGAAGAAATTTCTGTGTATCTTCACCATCAGAAAAGTGTGAAGACACCCCTAAGTTATTAGAAGGAGCTGTACTCTTTTTTCCTACTTTGGGTTTTTCCTAAAGGGTTTACCGAAAAGGTTTTAATGAGGTAGCAAGATCTAGTGCATCTCCACTTCATCCCACTTATTTTTCAGGTTGTAAATACTTTATGACAAGTTAGAAAAGAAAGAAATTGAAGATTCTATCTTAAGGGAGCAATCCTCTTATTTTAGCTTATTTTTCTAAATGTTTATGTTTTTACTTTGGGGTCAAATTTAGGAGAATGTTAGGAAATTTGACCATTATGTAATTATCTTTCCAGCCCTAAAAACGCCCATATAAAAGGCCAAGACATGTCTTTTAATAGGTAGACTTAAGTAGATTTGAAATTGCTTTTGAAAGTATTTTACCCTAAAACCTCGTAGCCTAGCTCTGTGTTAAGTTCTTGCTTTATCAAGAGACTTTCACATATCTTGTGATGTCATCATTGCATTCTCTTTCCTTGTTGAAGATCCGTTAGAGAGCATTCGCCGTTCTCTAACCTCACAACACCACTTGGAGAAGAAGCTTGGATTTGACACCCTAGGCATGTATCATCTTTGGTATCAGAGCTAAAGTTTCTTCAATCAGGCTGTGTCTAAACTATCTACTAATCTATCCTTTAGTTTTGTGCATTTTGTTTCATTTGTGTAAAAATACCCATAAAATTGTTTCTTTGTTCATCTCTCGTTCGTTTCATTTCTTTGCATTTAAATCATAAAACAAATCTATAAAAAATATATATTTGCATTTTATTGAGTCAGGTTGCTGGTTGAATCATTTTGTTTCATTACATTTAAGAAAAATCTATTAAAATTGTTTATTTTGCATTTCTATCTTTCATCTTGTTTGCTCTGTTTCATTGAATCATAAATATTTAAAATTCCATAAAAAGTCATATATTTTCATTAGGTTGCTAGTTGCATCATTTTAGTTTCGTTCATCCTTGTTTCATCATTTGTTCATCTTTTTGTCATTTTTAGTGTTCTTGCATTTTTTGTCATATTTTCGTGTGTTTGATTTTTTTGTCTTGTTTATGTTCATTTCTGTCTTTGTTCATCATAGTTGTGAATAGTTTTCATTTAGGGCTGTTGCATTTTAGCCGATTTGATCATTAGTTCTATCATATTAGCATCATCCTTTCATCATTGTCATTTAGGTATTCTTGTGTTCTTGAATTTTTTTGTTCAAAGTTGTTGTTTGGTCTTAATTTTTCTCTAGCTTAAGTCATTGGCGTGTTTGTCACATTGCTGAATTAATCTAGTCACATTTTAGGATAGAAAGAGAATCAAATTAATTTGAGTTAGTTGGTCCAAAGCTGCTTATGTTTTTTTCCATTTTTGGCATCTTTCAGTAATATGCTTTTGTTTTATTGCTTTTGCTTTAATTCTTTAAATCTCAACCAATCATTTTGAAATTTATACTTTTGCTTTTGTGATGATCCCTTTTGCTAACTGCTATCTTGCTAGACTTATTAAAATTGTGCATTCTTGTCATTCTCTCTTAAAAAGTCCATGAGCTGTTATTGTTTGATAGAATCTGTTTTGACCTATCAATAAACTGAAAAAGTGCATGAACTTTGTATTCACGTTTTAACCTATCAATAAAATAACGCAGTTCTTTAGAAAACCCTTCTCACGGTCGCCATTTAGAAACCCTAGTATTCCTTCGTTCTTGCGCGTGGATTCCCTTTTTAACAGAGCTTTCCATCCTCTTTTTGGTGCCATCAATCCCCTCATTTCACTTTCTAACTAATCAACAAAAGAGAGAAAAGACCAGTTTGTTGTTTCTCCATCCATGTCACACAAGTCTCGTCCGAGTCTTATATCACTAGTGAGTGAAGCTCTTAAGTGGTGGAAGAAAGATAAAACCTCCTTTCATGAAGCAATCACTTATTTGGGATAGTTGAAAGTAAAAATTTATAGGGAGTATGTGAGGAAACACCAAATATGTGACAGCCTCAACCAACTGCCCTATTACGACCCAACATCGAAAGGGGTGTTCAAGACCGCCCAAGAAAATGGGCATCACTATTGTCCCAACCATTATAAATGATTTGCCCTCATTTCTACTTCATTAGAAATAATATAACCCTTATAGAAATCCTTTGGGTGACGTGATTCCTCCATGTCATTATCATATACCAGAATGTAAATTAGCACAATCTTCCCAATAAGAATGTATAGGACTTGACTCATCTTGTTAACATCTCGAGTATTAGACAAACCAAACGACTTGATAAGCCATTCAAACAGGTCACTCCTTTGGAATATTTTCTTCCATTTATCTTCTGAGTGCTTGAATTCTAGAAATTTCTTTCTTGTACTTCATTTCAAAAACTCCAAAATCAAGACTTTGGCATGCTTCTCTTGATCCTTAAACATTGAATCTCCAAAATTATAATCCACTTATTCTTATTTCTTTGGATAAGAAAGGATTCTTATAGCAGAACCAAGAACTCCTATCTTCCAATAGTTATACAACCACAAGTGCTTAGAATCCATCATTCCTTGAACCTCACAATCGAACAAAATCTTCTTATCTCTATCTACTTCTTCCAGCAACTCAAACTCTAAAATATATGGATTAAGTGTAGGAGACAAGTTCTACCTTTTTGATTGATCTTTGAGCGATGATCGAAATGACGGTGATAATTATTTGTCACTCTGCTCAGTAGAAAATGTATCCACATTGTCCATTGACAATTTCTCAAGAGTTAGGCATTCAATTTGAGTAACTTGCTCTTGTTATAATATGATCATCGCTAGCGATAATGAACAAGAGTCAAGCAGACCCATGACTAGTGCCAATACTAAGTGTTTACAAGAGACATTTGTTGGAGTCATTCAAGAAGCTAAGGACTCAACGCCTAAAGAAGCTAAGCATCACATCACCTTGGTGACAATTCAAGCAACAACTAGTAAAGAATACTAGGCGGATTACGGGATCATGTTCTAGTACTCCTTTTCCTTATCTTGGTTTTATTCCAATGGGTTTTACGAGAAATATCTTAATGAGAATAGGCTTGATTCTCATCTTTTTTAATCCATCTATATTCTAAGATAAGTCCATAAGTACACGATTATAAGGTCCATCAAAATCGAAGATATCTCTCATCCAAAGCCAAAGAATAAAGAATAAATCCACATTCAAATCATCCAAGATATTTTGGCGAGATTCATCTCATTTTTCTATCTTTATTTTCTAGTCAAACATTTATGTATATTCCTTTAATTTTTAGTTCATTGAACGCCTAGATACATGTAACCCTTGACCTCTCTAGTCTCTTTATAAAGACTCAACCAAGAAAAAGAATAATCATCCAACTTTTTAATCAATTAAATTTTCCCTTATGCATACCCAAACTATTTTGTTTCTTAGGAAAACTTTGGTTCATCTTGGTGTGTCATATCAAAATAATCATTGAGGTCTATCAAGTGTAGTCCATAACACTTATGTAGCCATTTTACCGATCAAGGCGATGAAGAGATGAGTCACAAGTAAAAGGTGTTAGGTTTCATATACCTAGTGCACGATACTTCCTCTATCTTCATTATCAAGATCTCCACCGCCTAGTTTCTTTGAAAGGTTTATAAATAAAATATTGGGACATAGGTTTAATATACCTTCAGATCTTGCTTTACTAATTCACCAAGTCAAGGATTATCCACCCGGTCTATTTGAGTGTAATCCTTGGCAGTTTCTGCATCATTTGGTATCAGAGCACATTCATCGATTCCATGCGATCACCATCATTTCATCACCATATTCATCACCATTGTTTCTGCATACCATTATCGTCTCATCCGATCATCACCATTATTTACTCAAACCACTCAACCACCACCTATACATCAATCAATCTTCATCATCATCATCCTTAGATCGCTTGATCTCCATCATCAACGACTCGATCTTTTATCGCACCATCGTACCTTTTTTACTTCCCCAACCGTGACATGTTCATAATGTTTCCGATCAAACCCTTGATCGATCATCACCACTACCAATGATCACTCATTGATCATTACTCAACTGCAACCATTATCACACCCTTTCATTGCACTATTTCACTCAATCACCAACCGATCAAAACCTTGGACCTTACAATATCTCAACTGGAATACAGATATGGGTACTACTACTCGACAACCCTTTGCCACTAACTCTCGTTCACGTCTCAATAGGGAGGATACCAAATATTTCTAAGCAATCTTGGAAGCCAAGCCAAAGGAAGAGCCTAAAGCCGCCACACCAACCTAAGAAAAAATTAAGGCATATATCACAGGAAACCGGGATGTTCAAAGCTTTAACTGTCACGGAAGAGGGAATTATGCCAATGAATGTCATAACCAGAGGACTATGATATTGTGAGAAAATGGGGATATTGAGACCAAGGAGGAAGATAGTTTGGACTGACATTCATCTCTTAAATAATTTGAGGAGAATGCACTTAAAGGATACTTGTTATTCAAGAGAAGGGCATTAAGAGTTCAAACCAAGGTAGAAGCCAAAAGAAACGAGAAAACTTGTATCACACGAGATACCAAGTCAATGATAAGTTGTGTAGCCTAATCATCGACAGAGGAAATTGTACCAACGTTGCCAGTGACACAATGGTAGAGAAGCTTGGATTGGTTACAATGAAACATCCCACTCCATACAGTTTGTAATGACTCAACAACATTTGAACCATCAAAGTAAAAAGGCGACCTTGGCAATATGATAGAAGATTATCTCATGAAGGCTTCACCAACAAGAACTCATTTAAATTCAAAGGAAACAGGATCACATCGAATCCTATGTCATCTCACGAGGTTTACTTGGATCAAAACCAACTAGAAAGAAGTAACGAGAAGAAGAGTGATCCGCCAATCACAAATCAAGATGAAAAGAATGAGAGATATAGTAAAACTCATTCAAAGACTAAGGAAATATCACCGGGAAGGAAGCGCTCAACATTGCTTGTATGTTCCTATTACACTAAGTCATCTCTACTCAAAGTGAGAAAGGAATATGATAAAACATGGAGTGCTTGTGTATTGTTTCCTGCGAAAGCAAGGATTGGATCTGTTGAGAAGATCATGTGTGGAGGTATTAAAAAGCTTAACTTTGATGAGTATAGACTTATAAGTCATCCGCTTAACTCCTACAACTTCTTCAGTTTTTATACGAACTTCTTCACTACACATGGGTTTCAGAACGTGTGTAATTCTTTGGAAAAGATGAGTATGGAACCCTTTTTTCTTCTTTGTGAAGACCAAGACCAGAAATACACAAATGTGAAGTTCAGAGAAGACATCTTGGAGAATCTAACAAACCATACGAAACACAAGGAGCTTGAGTGTCTCCCACAACATACTAGTTTTTTAATGTTACTTACTCGGCAAGGAAGAAAGATGAGGAAATTGTGAGGTAAGTTGTCAAAAATTGACAAATTCAAAATGGGACAAGACGAATATGTCTAGAAGAAGTTACTAGATGTCCCGATATATTCTCTTGAAAATTGGTTTTCTGTCTTTGGAGCTAGTATTGGAATGGATAGTAGTGAGGAAAATTCTATTAATCAAGAAAGAGTTTGAGAGTTTCTCTGATACCAAATGATGCGTAATCCCTTAGGAAGTATCACTCAAAGACCAATCGTATAATCTTTGGCCCGAAGAAGACGTGTATTACTCAAGAAGACAGTGTATGAACCGAATCCCAAGCCCCTTGTTTGAACTCTTCAAAAAACTAGGTGGTGGAGTCTTCGACAAAGAGAGGCATGTATGAACCAATGCAACAGTGTATAAACCAAGGACCAGTCACCTTGCTTGAACTTCTCAAGTATCTCAGATGATAGAAGGGTCACACAAAATTATGGTTACGTTTGATTAACCAAATGAATCTCTTGGATATGATGCACAAAGAAAAATCAAAAGAGTTCCATAAGGAACAAAAGAGTTGCGATTTTTAAAAGAGTTTAATTGATAAAAAAAAGTTGTGTGTTTTCTCTCAACGATATTACATGATTATATAGATAAGAAAACTTGAAAACTAAGCAAAGTCAATAACAAATTGTCTTGCAAAATAAAAGAAATAAAATAAAATAAAAGGGATGAATGAGAGATGAATTTCTTGAACATTGATTGAATCTCTTGACTAGATGAATAAAATGTCACTTGAGATCATTTCCTTCCTTTTTTGGTGAATCCCCCTTGAGATATTCGTCTCCTCTTTTTAGGATGTCTCTTGGAATCATTTCCCTTCCTTTTGGCCTGATTTTCGTCACTCCTTTTGGCCACAAGTAAAAAGACAATTTTTGGCGTTTTTGGACTTGTAAATATGCTGAAAATGGGCTGCACTTGATATTTAATATCCCGAATTAAATTTTGAATTTTCTCCTTGTCCAGAAGCCCTTGCATCAACCCGTTGAATGTCTGCTTAATCTCCTTACCTCTTTCTGTTTTCATTTTTGTTTTCTCCTTGGTCCTTTCCATGCTTGTATCATCCTTGGTTCATTCCATGATCATATCCAATGTAGTCGAACACAAGAGTTCTTTTTGAGTATTTACTCGGAAATGGTCTATTTTAGGGAGGGTGAACAAACCATAATCTCCTACTTGTTATTGAGGCAGCAAGATCTAGTCCATTTCCACTTCATCCCACTTGTTATTCAGCTTGGAAATACTTTAGGACAAGTTAGGAAAGAAGGAAGGTGAAGATTCTATCTCAAATAAGCTACCCTATTATTTAAGCTTATTTTTCTAAAGTTTATGTTTTTACCTTAGAGTCCAATTTAGGAGAAAGTTATGAAATTGGACAATTATATGATTATCTTTCAAGACCTAAAACACCCATATAAAATGCCAAGGCACCTCTTGTAAATAGACAGAATTGAGGAGATTTGAAATTGCTTTTGAAAGCATTTTACCCTAACACCAAGATGGTTCTTCTGTCTTGTCTTTGAGTGATTCAAGACGCCCTTCAGTCACCTCGTAGCCTAGGTTGGTATTGGAGTTCTTGCTGTATCAAGAGACTTTCATATCTCTTGTGGTGCCATCGTTCGATTTCCTTTACTTGTTGAAGATCTGTTAGAGAGCATTCGTCGATCTCACAACACCGCTTGGAGAAGAAGATTGGATTTGACACCCTAGGCGTGTATCATCATGTCTCCTTACATGGATTATATAGAAAAATACAAGGGATAAGAAGAAAAAGACTATAAATCATAAAGCAGTCAAAGGGAAATCAACATCTACTTTAATTTGAATTTGAAATAGAGGCTCCTGCTTCCTTTGACCGAATGGATAAGGTTCCAAAGGCTCTTTATCACAGATACTCCAACAGCTCTATTTTAACACGATTTTAACACGATCCATTATCATATCTTTTTATCTCTCCTTTTGGAACAGGACCTCGATCTGTCCGTGTATGACCATACGGTCCGTACATGACCTGTGTTTTGTACACCCTCATTTTGCATTGTTTGCCTTGTCTTGAAGTTGACCTTAAGTGCGCCCATTTGTCCTTACATGACCCGATGGTTGCACGGCTTCGTGATCACTTTGAGTAGAAGTCTTCGGCATTTTCTTCTATACTGCAGCCTTGAATCTCGTCATCTTTATCCTTTATAATACTAATGTATCTCTCCTTATGTCATTTTCATTCGATTTGTGTAAGGGATCAACTCACTTTGTCTTCCTATTTAATTGATTGTAACCACATTGTATGCTTACTAATATAAGAGATTCTTTTCTATCATTCTCTCTTTGTTCTGTATTCTTCTCACACTTTATTCTTCATCATTCCTGCTTATTCATTCCGCAATTCTAACACACATCTGACTCTTGCTTCCTTTTGATTCCAACAGCTCCAAATGGAAACAAACTACTTCTAGAAGACACACATGGTCCATTACTCCTTAATGCCTTTTGGCTTCTATTGTTATTCAAATGGAACTCGGCCTTCTTAAATGTGTATGGTACAATTTGTACGGACACTTTTGTACAAATATGCGAGGTTAGATAGGCTTGAAAAATACTCCCTGTCAAGTTTATACTTGGTAACTAGGCTAAGCTTGGAAACCCTTGAACCATCATCTAAAACAAATTGAAAGAAAACTTATGAGGACATCATGTCAAGACCAATAGGGATCAACGGACAAGATGGTCTACCCAGGGGTAGAGAAGAGACCATCCACCTTGGGGATTATGATCATGGAGAAGGGGAGACGATTGTCATTGATCTGTTCCATCTTGTCTTCAATCTCCCCAACAAGAGAAGACAACAACAAAAATCCCATGTAATCCATAGCTGAGCCATGCCACCCAATACTGAAAAAAGGGAGATCGACGTCCAAATCAAGTTATACTAGAGTAAACGAGTTCTTATTGAAGATTCACATGGAAATCACATATTTTAAGGATAATGATCGAGGGTAGAAATGAATGGTGTATACGAGAGGATAGAAGAAGTTAGAGCCGAGGCTCAACAACTAAGACCCTAAGTCGTGCCACCACCAGAATAAAGAATTCTACCAAGAACCCTAAGATTTGAAGATGACTTTGGATACTATAGCCAAGAAGGTAACTCATATCGAGGAAGCCAATGAAGACCTAGGCGTGCTAGGGAAGAGAGAGATGATCTCAGACGTCTGAAGTTGAAGATACCTTCTTTCAACAGAAAGAACAATCTGGATGCTTATCTTGAGTGGAAAAAGAAGATATAGCTCGTGTTTGATTGTAAACATTACTCCGAGAACAAGAAAGTATGATTGCTACCACCGAGTTCTATGCTTAAGCTATAAGTTGGTGTGGTCTACTTGTTACAAGCTGGAGATTAATGGAAAGCATCCCGTTGAGATTTGGAATGCAATGAAGACAAACATGAGGAAAAGATTTGTGCATATTCACTATCACCAAGAACTTCATCAACGGCTTAGGCGGCTAGTTCAAGGTAGTAAAGGAGTAGAAGATTACTACTAAGAAATGGAATCCCTCATGATCAAAGGCTGCATCGATGAGGACCGTGAAGCAACAATGGCGAGGTTTTTAAGTGGTTTGAATCGTAATATACAATATCATCTAGAGTTAGAGCATTAGGTGGAGTTGGAAGACATGCTACACAAAGCTATCTTAGTGGAGCAAAAATTTAAAAGAAGGGGCAGCTCTATACACCAACCTTATGTTCCTAATTCTCGATCTCGTTTTACTAAGGATGACAAGCCATCTTACTCTTAGTCAATCTCGGAAACCAAACCAAAGGAGAAACCAAAGGCCATTGCATCCACTTAATTGTTAAAAGGAGCAACGTCGACTACAAGAAACTAGGACTTGCAATGTTTCAAGTGTCAAGGAAGAGGACAGTACGCTAATGAGTGTCTAACCAAATGACTAAGATCTCAAGAGTCAACAGAGACATTGAAACAGAAGAGGAAAATTTTTTGGATTCATCATCATCTAAGGAGGATCTTGAAGCTTATGCGCTTAAAGGAGAACTCTTGGTTACTAGATGAGCTTTGCAAGTACAAGCTAAGGTTGAATCTGAGGTTCAATGAGAGAACTTCCTTCACACTCGTTTCCAAGGTCAAAGGAAGTTGTGTAATCTCATTATAGGTGGAGGAAACTGCACCAATGTTGCTAGTACTACTATGGTCGACAAGCTTTGACTCAATAATACTCGGTATCCTTCACCGTATAATCTTCAATGGCTCAAAAACACCGGTAATATCAAGGTAAAGATCCAAGTTCTAGTCCTTTTCTAAATAGGGAAATATGAAGACGAAGTGCTTTGTGACATCTTGCCATTGGAGGCTTATCACATACTTTTGGGAAGACAATGGCAATACGATCGTCGAGTGTCACATGAAGGCTTCACCGACACGTATTCATTTGAGTCAAAAAGGGAGAAGGATCACGTTGCATCCTATGACATATCATGTGATTTACTTGGATCAAAAGCAATTAGCGAATAGCAACAAGAAGGAGAGTGATCTGCCATTCACTAAAGATGAAACCTCAAGTAAAACGCTTACACTAGGAAAGAAACACTCCACTCTACTTGTAATTTCCAACTACATTAAGTTATTTCCGCTCAAAGGCACTAGTGTTGAAGCTCATGGTTGACATTCCATCTCCAAAATTGTCATTGAAGAATTTTTTTATTCTAGTGAAAGAGGAATATGATAAACCATGGAGTGGTTCTGTTTTGGAAACAATAATCGGAGCAAAGGCAAGATCACGCTAAGGAGCTTTGCTTTGAAGAGTATGGACTTATAATTCATCAGCTCAACTCCTTCAAAATCTCCAGCCTTTTCAAGAACTTCTTCATTACACATGGTGGTACAAATAATTTTGTTAATTATTTCCTATATATGTGTTCTTTCTCATCTCAGGTGTTTAGTTTTCCAAATCGAGGTGGTCTCGTAGGATCTTGTCATCATATATATTCATTTCATAAATAGTTTTTTTCTGTACTTTGTGTATTTATTTATGTTAGAAAGTGTGATTTGAATATGTTAGAAACTTATTAATGATTCTCCTAATGTGTATTTTTCTCAGTTTACGTGTTTATATGTCCGAACTTTGGTGGTGATTGATAGGTAGAACTTTAGGCTATTAATTAACCTAAGTACGTTGCATAATTTAGGATTGATAAACAGAAAAATAGTAATTTAACAGATTAAGAATGCAAATCATGTCTTTATATGAGAAAACGAAAGGTTTTTAGTTTATGAAATCAAATTCAAAATGTAAACAAGGCGGGAAAATAATGAAATAGGTTTGGAAATTCAAATAAAAGATAATGAACTTTTGGGAATAAGATAGATGAATAAGATGATCAAATTATAATTAGTGGAGGTTAATTCTACCTCTTAGAGCTAATCCACTGATCTTAGAGAACTAATGGCAACTAATCCACTCTCGTGGCAATAAATCTCTTTACTAATCATTCAATAATCAATAACTCTCGTTAGTTATCAAATGATCAAAAAGCATTAATTATAAGCCTAACTAACTACTAAACATCCTAATAAACTATTTTCATTGGTAAAGATTGAATAGCACTTGATATTTGTGTTCGGGAATTTCATCGAACACATTTTGGATGTGAAATTCTTATGACCTAACGAACATAATCAAAGCTAGTTTAGCATAAATAACACCTATCAAGCATGGATCTACGTTGTTACAAACCTAAGCTCCAGAAATATACAAATAACCACCCCAAATCTATGAATCCAAAAAGTCCAAAAGGGACTACTCACTCATCATCATGTTAACACAAAAACAATCTTGATCTTTGGGTTTTCATGATTCTTTTGTGCATAATCAAAAGGTCTAGAAAGAAAATAAGATTTGTTAACTTAAAACTAAAAGATTCATACAATGTTCTTGAGAAAACCTAAAAGTGGCTAGAAAGATCTCTCTTAAACAAAGCTTAACCTTCTAATTAGGTTTTTAAAGTATTTATAGGAAGTGTAAATAAAACCTGGGTAAACCCATAACAGGTCGGATCAACCGGTGCATAAAAAACTAAAACCGGCCTCAAGGATGTCACAAACTCGGTGCATGAAACCAGTGTTGTCCGTCGATATGCTCCAACCAACTGCATGATCCCGCTGCTTCCCATCTGTTGACATCAGACCGCTGCAGGAAGACGCCAACATTCTAGCATTTTGTTCAAAAGTCTGCAGCGGGTGCAACAAACCGCTACACGAAGTCAATAACTCCCATCAGTGTGCTTCAACCTGCTACACAATGCCGCCAAGGTTCCAGCAAACCTTGTCATACCAGCACCAACTTCTTCAAACCGCTACAAGATCCCGAAGAAGCTCTTCGATGTCATAAAACCGTTCTAACTCACCGCTACAACTTACAACCTTCCCCAAATCCACTTCTTGATTCTTTTTCCTCCAATTGATCATCTTGTTGTCCATTAAACTTCAAAACCTACAAAATACCAAGGCATATGCAAATGTGCATCTAATGGCCTAAATGTGGTATGTAAATGCAAGAAACTAATGCTAATCTAACTTTAAAAAGCAACAACAACATAACATATCAATGATGGTGGGGCCATTTACGAGAATTTCTGGAAAATAAATGTGCAGTATGAAGAAAATAATTTCTTTCATTATGACATCTTTCAGTTTTATTTGTAGTAATGTCGTTGTCGGGGATTGATTGTTGCTCAGTAATCTAATAACTAGAACCTTGAGTAGGACACTCATTTTACTTATTTTTAGCTTTTAGTTTATTATGTTTCAGGAATTTTAAAGATGAGAAATTCTTGTCATCAATGGAATTTCTACGAAAAAATAGAAAAGAAGAAAAAACCCAAAAAAACCAAAAATAATATTAAAAAAAGGGGAAAAAAGAAAGACATCCGACTAGTCTCGGTGCAGTGTAAAAACAAAGGCTCTTGTTTCTCTTGATTCATAAGCATTGGGTTGCTAAGAATTGAGAGCGTACAAGTATTTATATTTCTAGGTTGCAAAATTATTAATTTAATAAGTTAAATGTTGATGGAATTTAGACTTTGACATTGTTGAAGCTTTGTATTCCTTAAGAACATGAAATTGATGATACAATTTTTAAGAACATATTCTTTAATTTGACCCCCTGCATGTTTATGCCTTGCTAATGTTCGATACTTTTCTACTGATTACATATATGTCTTTGATAATCAAGACTAGTTTTGCTTTCTTCCACACATTTTGTAATTTTCCTTTGAGTTCTTTCTTTTATAATAGGTGCATATAGCCGCTCAAGATGATACGAAGAAGGCTAGTCGACGAGCAATCTTTGAGAATTCATGATATCAATTAAAAGTGATCAGAAGGATACATAGGAAGATATCTTAAACAGAGAAGACAAGAAAAGAGAAAAGATAGTAGATGAAAAGAAAAGAAAGAAATGAAAGTTTGAAGGTGGAGTTTTGAAGGCAAATTTTCAACCAACCAAGAGAATGTAAAGACCAGAATTATGATATATCTAGATATAGATCTCGTTAAGAGAAGTCATAGAGATCATTGCTTCCATCAACCAAGATAAGCTTTGGCCATGATGAAGCTTACTTCAGGGTAAGAAACTGCAGAATATGTCAAAAGAAGAATTTGCCCACGTCTGGAACAAAAAAATTATGTTATTCAAGTTGGAGTTTTGAAGAGAACATTCTTGCCAGTTTGAATCTATCTAGGACAGAACCACAATCTATATTGATAGAATTCACTATAGAGAAGTTGTTACAGTTGACAGCTTGGCAATTATAATTGTATCTCATCCACAATTCATTCTTCAAGATAGCCCATAATTCATCCAAATATGCAGAAAACCACAAAAGTTGTTTGCTCGGAGCAACTTCAAGAATTCGTGGGGGGTCATGCGAAGTACAATCTTGCTGAAATATTTGGAGAACTGCATGGCACTACAACTTCAAGAACCAACGTTGGGATTGAAAAGTTGACGGTTCATTGTGGAGTTACTTGGCCACAACACTTGGCGAGCTTTCTGAACATCGTTATACGATATACTTTTACTAACCGTTATGTTTTGATCATTCAATACATCATCCTTGCTATACACCTTCAGTCGAGGTAAGTACTCTCTAATTCCTTTCACTTTATACCTTGACTATATTTATTTAGATCAATTTGGTTCTAAAAAAACCGACTATGTTTTTATTTACAGCTTCATGGACCTAATAATTGATAGATTTATTTTTTGAAATATTTAGATCCAAGAACACAACTTTTGCTGATTTGTGAATCCTTAACAATAAGTATTTTTTAGTTTTTGCAAAGAAATTTTCAAACTTGACAGGGATAAGCTAAAGATGCCTTTGGGATGAGTAGAATTTAGTGATTATATCACCATAATTTCCGTGCATAGGTTACTACAACATGGTCATGGTGATTAGAAGTATATCAGCTAATTTTCTTCACATCAAACTCTGAAAGGAGAATTAAGTCAAGCTAATGACTTTAAACAAACGTTGAATGGGAGACAACCCATTGGTATGTCTTTAGATTAGTTTTATTTCGTTCTGCTTTGATAATATTCATGTTTTGGTTTCAGAATTTAAGTAAGAAAATAAAAACAAAAGAAAAATGGAAGAAGAAGGATAACTCGGAGCAGGAACAAGAAAAGTGCTATAGAGCTCCAGGAGGGGCCTGTGGAGAGCCTGAAGGCCCTTCCAGCGCTCCATCAGGTCCTCTAGGAGCGCCATTAGCTACTTTGTCCCATCCAGCTCTAACCTGCATCATAAAATCATGCATTGCATTAGGTAAGTTTCACTTAAGTTTATTTTCATTTACTACTAATATTATTAGAATTTTATCTCATGAAAAACACAAAAAACAAAAAAAATAGAAAACTAGAAAAGCAAAAGAATGAAGGAAAGAAAACATCACGGTTTGGAGAACCGTGTAATGAATCGGTCAAGAGGTTTAAAACACCATAATTTTGACCATTTCATAAAGAAAAACCAAGGGATACCAGTATGCTAACAAGATAGATTGAGAAAATGGAAGAATGAAAACAAAAGCCTCACCAGCACTCTAGGAAGAGCAGCGGAGTGCCGACAAGCAGCTTTGTCTCCAATCTGCGTTTTGCATCCTTTGTTCATCATTCATCAGTGTCCACTACATCCCAGTATTATCCACCACCACCATTCATCATGACCCATCCTCCACCATTGGAGAATGACTGCAAGAAACTATCCTAGGTATGCTTTTATTTATTTTTATTTCATTTTAATAATGATGGTTTAAGGTTTTTTCTCAACAAGAATGCAATTAGAAATTTATAAAATTATAATTCGATTAGAACTAGTCTATTCCAATTGATGTCAAGCAACAGCAAGAAAGAACCAAGGCTAAGATCACCTTGTCACCACCATCCACCTCACCATCGCCAATGACCATCCATCCCACACTCACCACCATCATTCAATTTCATTCCCAAAACAAGGTGACATTGCTTTTAAAAAAAATCATTCTTTTTCCATTCATATATTTCATCCTATCCTCTTTCTTTTTTCCCATCGAGGATGGTGTGATTTAAGTCGGGGGAAGGATGTGTTATCAAAAATTATGGATGAAGATCAATCACTCTTAGATGAAGATGTTTATTTATTTAATTAAAATATAAAATAAATGTAATACACAAAACTTACTTGATGATTTCTTGTTTCTTTCTCTTTCTCTTCTTCTTGTTTGTTCGAACGAAATATTCATTGATAGAGGATTGCAATAGGCAATCTCTTAAGATATAATTTCGCCCCTACGGTTGTGTGCGTAGATTCTCTAGGCTTCTATCTTGCAGGATACAACTATCGATGTTTATATTGACACCGTACAAAGACCCTAACAAACTCTACTTTGAAATTCTCATAAATTATTTTGAAATAGAAATGGATTGCGAATAGATTGCTCTCTCTCTCTCTCCGCTTATGTCATGACCTCTTTATATATTGACTGAAGGGGTGCTTTCACAACAAGACCGGGATGTGCCTTTTCATGGAGATTTTTCACATATTTGAACTGCCACATTCAAATTTAATTTAATCATATATTAAATTAAATAAAACTCCACATACCCCACATTTTCTATTCAAACTTAACAATACCCACATTGAATAGAAAATAAGTTATAGAGTTTACGAGAAACTAGAATCAATATGCATATGAAAATGTGTCTTTTGGACTTGAACCTTTCCATGTAACATCTTATCAGATTTACTTTGTGGGTAATAAACATTATTCTTGAATTAACCATGTTTTGTAACGAATCGAGACAATAAGTGAAACACATATATCATCAGATCATTTCTAGTTTATACGGTTGTGTTCATTTTAGTCCTAAACATATCTCTTCTTTATGAGAGCTCTAGAAAAGTTAGCAATGTCAATTATCATAGATGCGACCCGATATCACTCAATATTGTTAGGTTAGGTTTCCACCAGGTGGTGACTCATTGTGTTGGCTTGAGACCCATCCCCCTCAAAGTACATACGACTTGCTCTTTTGGTAGTCATTTAGTCAAAGTATTAGCTAAGTTTTCCTTTGATCTAATATAATCAAATGCTATCAAACCATTGGAAAGCAATTGTCGTATTGTGGCATGTCTTCGGCTAATATGCCTTGACTTGCCATTGTAAATTTTAGTTTCCCTCTATTTAAGGCGGTCATACTATCACAATGAATACATAATGCAGTACGATAAATTTATCTAGTGCGATAAATTTAGATTTCATTGCTTCTTACGCAACTTTATCTACTGCGATAAATTTAGCTTCCATTGTAGAACATGCAATATACGTTTGTTTAAATGACATCCAAGACACAGCACCGCTGCCAATTGTAAATACATAACCATTTGTGAATTTACTATCCGTACTTCCAAAAGTCCAATTTGCATCACTATATACTTTCTAGCACAAGGGAAAAATTTGTGAAATACAGACACATACTTAATTGTATGATTTACATATCTCAATACTTTGATTAAAGCATTCCAATTTTCTCTATTTGGATTACTTAAATATTTGCTTAATCGACTCAATGAGTAACCCAAGTCTGGTCTTCTACAATTTGTAATGTATATGAGGCTTCCAACTATTTGTGCGTATTCTAATTGAGACACAATTTCTCCCTCATACTTTGTAAGCTTGCACATTGGATCAAATGGATTAACTACTGGTTTATCATCAAAGTCACCAAATTTCTTTAGAACTTTCTCCACATAACGAGATTGAGTAAGTGAGTAACCATTTGGTTCTTGTTTAATTCTAATTCCAAGAATTACGTAGCAATTCCCAAGTCTTTCATTTCAAAATTGTCACTCAACATCTTCTTTGTTGCATTAACGATGTCTTTTCTTGTTCCCATTTTCAACATATCATCCACATATAGACATACAATGATAATATCATTTTTAGTTTTCTTAACGTAAACACACTTGTCACTTTAATTTATGGAAAAACTATACGACTTTATTGTATTACCAAACTTCTCATGTCATTGTTTTAGCGCTTGCTTAAGTCCATACAATGACTTAAAATGTTTACAAACTTTCTTTTCTTGACTTTTGACTATAAAGCCTTCAGGTTGTTCCATATATATTTCTTCATCAAATTCACCATTTAAAAATGATATTTTGACATCCATTTGATGAATTTCTAGATCATGTATGACAGCAATTGTTATTAGCAATATAATAGAAGTAATTCTTGTTACCGGAGAGTATCTATAAAAGAAATCAAGACCTTCCTTTGGGCAAAATCCTTTTGCCACTAGTCTTGCTTTATATTTCTCAATTGTTCCATCTGGCCTTAACTTCTTTGTGAGTATCCTATTATATCCAATTGGTTCCTTTCCAGGTGGTAAATAAAACAATTCCCATGTATGACTATTCAAAAGTTCTACTTCACTTTGAATCATCTCTTTCCAATAAAATGCTTCTAAAGATTCAATTGTAGCTTTATAATTTTGTGGCTCATATTCAATCAAGTACGTCATAAAGTCCGTACCAAAATCTTTAGAGATTTTTGCCCTTTTACTTCCTCGTGGTTCATTTTCTTCTTCTTTAACCTTTGACGCAATTTCATCAACCTCACATACTCGTTTAGTACTCATATTTATGGGCTCTTTGTATCAAAATACATCATCAAAGAATTCAGCCTTATTTGATTCAATATTGTATCTACTTTTACATTAGCATTCATAGATTTATGAACCCATAATTTTTATGTAGCACTATTATCTGTATGACTGATATAGATACACTCCACCGTTTTTGGTCCTACAATCGTTCTCTTTGGAAGAAGGATTTGAACCTTTTCTAGGCAACCCCACACTTTCATATTTTTATATGTACGGATTTTACCTTTCCATATTTCATATGGGGTCTTGTCACTCTTTTTAAGAGGGATCATCAAATAGATTATACATAACTTACTGCAATCATCGATGAAAGAAATATAGTAATAATTTCTTCTACAACATGGAGTTTAATGAAAATCACATAGATCAAAATGTATCAACCTAAGTGCCTCATTCGATTTCTCAACTGATTTGTAAGTATGTCTTGCATATTTTGATTCTATGCATACCTCACATTTTGGTTTATTAACATCACTAGGATTGTATTTTGGTAACAATCCTATATTCATCATACTATTTAAAGAACGATACTTGACATGTCTCATTCTTCCATGCCATAAATTACTTGAGTCAAGAAAGTAAATAGAAGCAGTGCTATTGTCGACGTTTATATTAATGATTGATAAAACATTTAGTTTGAAAAGAACATCGCTTAAATTGCCTTTTATGACGTGATCCCACCTTTAGTGAGTACAACCTTATGAGATTCAAATACAATCTTAAAACCATTGTTGCTGTGAAAAGACCTCGAAATCAGATACTTTCAAATCTCAGACATATGGAGCACATTTTTTAGTGCAAGTTCATTTCTAGAATTGAGCTTTGTTGCACCAGTATCAGATTAATACATCTATCAATTTCAAAACAACAGAAGAAATTTCGTCTTAGATTGTTGTCAAAAATTATGGATGCAGATCCATCCCTCTTAGAAGAAGATGTTTATTTAATTAATTAAAATATTAAATAAATGTAATACACAAAACTTACCTGATGATTTCTTCTTCTTTGCTCTTTCTTTTCTTCTTGTTTGTTCAAACGAAATATTTCATGATAGAGGTGTGCAATAAGCAATATCCTAACACAAAATTTTGCCTCTACGGTTGTGTACGTAGATAATGTGGGTGTCTATCTTACAGGATACAACTATGGATCTATGCATTAACACCGTACATAGACCCTAGCAAACTCTACTTTGAGATTCTCATAATTGTTTTGAAGTAGAAGAAGATTATGATCAAATTTTTCTCTCTCTCCGCTTACGTCGTGATGTCTTCAGTATATTAACTCAAGGGGTGCTTTTCATAAGAAGATATAGAAGCGTCTTTTTGATGGAGAATTTTTATATATTTCAACTACCACATTTTAATTTATTTTAATCATATAAATTAAGTTAAATAAAACTCCCACAGGATGTTCTATCCTACACTAATGATACTTTCTATTGTGTTGACTTAAGACCTTTTTCCACTTTTACATCAATATGGTTTTATCAAGTGAAAAGTTTTTATTGAGTCAAAATTAGTAGGGAATAAGGACCTTTTTGTATAATGATATCGAACTATTATGTGCTGAGGAATTTGTTTCCTAGAAAAACTTGCAGAATTCGCTAACAGCGGACAATACCTAGAAGCTTAGAACCAGACCTCTCCCCTGAAGTTTCATCTTGCAGAGACTTCTGTTGGAACGAAATTTAACTCCATTTTATTTGGACTATTTATCTTGACTTAATTTCTCTCAATGAAGGTGTTAATTAGGGAAACAAGCAAAACCAATCAGAATCATCTTTACCCTTTTTACCACCTTTTTGTTGATCCTGAATGACAACTCACTTTTAGTGGTTCACTACCCTTGAGACATCATTTTGGATAAGGTAATGTT
Source organism: Cardamine chenopodiifolia (assembly GCA_963922655.1). NCBI lineage: Eukaryota > Viridiplantae > Streptophyta > Magnoliopsida > Brassicales > Brassicaceae > Cardamine > Cardamine chenopodiifolia. The sequence continues at coordinate 7,663,556 of OZ000479.1, forward strand.
TCTCCTTATGGAAAAAAATAAAAACGTGAAAACAGAAAGGAAAGTAAATAGTTGCCATGTATAGATCTCATAGCACAGGAAAATCCCAAGGAGAGGCATGGATCATTGAAGGAGTTGTTTTAGAGAAGAATCCCTGCAAAATTCTAAGTCTGGGGAAAACATAAATAAAAGACAAAAACAAAGAAGAAGAAGAAGTGGTTGGAGACTGTGGAGATCAGCATGTCTATATCTCTTACAGTTTTGTATAATACCTCGCACTCACCTTACCATCCATTACCCTAAACACCTTAAAATCCACCACCAAACACAAAAAAGCCTTTCCTTATACCAAGCACCCTCTACCCTGAATGACATCTTTTCAGTGAGAAAGCTCATGCAATATTTAATGAATGTAGGAAGTTGACTAAGGTGAATGCAAAGTTTTGTAGGGTTGGGATCAACATTTACCATATTTTGCATTTTGTTTGATCTCTTCATTATTAATTAGTTTCTTTGTTGGGATTAACGGCTTTTCGAATGGTGACACATGAATTGCTAAATACGTTGTTGGATTTGGGTTAATTCATTTATAGTTCTTCATCTAGATTTATAAGTGCTAGGTATTGCTTAAACGACATTCCAATAACTATTTTTAGGAGGATTAACTTTCTGAAAGCTTGATGATTCACCTTAACTAATCTAGACGAGCACCATGTTATAACTTGCGGGAGTGAGTTGTAGAACTTTATAAACATATCAAATTTGATAACATTGTATGTCTAACTTAATAACCGCTCACATGAGTAGCTAGGAAGTTGAAAATATGTTTTTGGTTCCGATATAACAAGTCAAGGACACCTGAGAGATTTGAGTTCTAGAATATATCAAAAATTCTTTTATTTGATTCTTTTGCATAAAACGATTCATGATACCCTGAGAATTCCCTGAAACCCAACACTTTCTTTATTGATAACACATCGCTTTACTTCTTGCTTACTTTTATTATTGTTTCACTGAAAACCCCCAACTATATTTCCTCCTAGTCTCGTTCTACTCTTAATAAACTAAATTTTAGTAACATCACTCTCTGTGGTAAGAGCAAAAGTTTGGTGCTTTGGTTCGGTGCTTTGATCATGATTGATTTAGCTTCATCAGGTTATAGTAGAGAGTGATGTTATTATTATAACATGATCAAGGTTTTCTCCTCAAAACCAAAACACATTGCTCTAGCTTCATCATGTTATAACAGCGTGACTAGTAATCTCTGGTTTGGTGGTAAGAGCAAAAAGAAAGGAAAAACAAACTATATTTTCTAATTTTTTTTATAAAACCGTCAAATAAATTGTAACAATATAATTTTCTAAATACTAATGGAAGAAACAAAATATTTGAAAGGAAATTAAGATATATTTTGGATTTTTTTGGGATGCAAACTTTCCATAAACGGATCCGGTGGTTTCTCTTTGATTTCTATGAACTCCTCTTGATTGTGTCTGGTTTTTAGGCAGGTAAGAGATACATCCTTACCTCCATCTTTCACCACTTGTTGGATGTCCTCATCATAACCCCATCATCCATCCATCTCTAATCCATCTTCCGCTAAAGCTTGTCAACTCCTGACAACCTTTTGAGCCATAAGATTTTGTGTGATTCCAATCTTATATTTAGTATCAGAGCTAAAAGCTCATATCCTAGGTTGTAACCAATCCACCTTTATGTGTTTTAAATTTTGTTTTTGTTTTGTTTCATTTCTTATAAAAGAAAAAATCCATTAAAATAAATACATCTTCTTGTTTCTCTTTCTTTCTATTTCATTTATCCTAAAGAAAACCAGAAAATTAGTTTTGCTTCGTTGTTCTTTCTTTTCTTTCTCGTTTTTTTTAATTTCTTACACCAAAAGAAAAAAAATACATTTGTTCTTCTTAATTCGGGTTTCATGATAAAACCTTAAGTCTTTTAAAGAGGATATGAACCTGAAGCAGACCTCTCTTGGTCGGACACATGGATAGTTATTTGCGGCACAACAAAAATCTAGAACATGAGAGATTACATCTAGTCATCAATCAACTACGAGGTGAAGCTGCAACATGGTGGAATCTAAAATAAGATGAAGGTTGGTACTACAATGAACCATCCATCAACAGTTGGGAAGAGCTCAAGCTTTTCATGGACGATAGATACATACCAAAGATTTTCAATAAAAAATCAAGGAGCGCTATGGTAGAAGACCAATCAGCAAGCGTAAACCACAATAAACACCAAAATCAAAAGTGTCTGTTACCTTTCTGAGCAAGGAGCATAAACTGCCTGATCCACCTAATGAGTCTCCATCACCTCCACTTCACATTGACGAAGATAAAGGAGAAGAACAGGTCCTACCAAATTCAAGCGACAACACTAGATCATGGGAACAAGTTTTGAGGACAAAAATTCCTATAGAATGAGGGTGTGATATGGTCAACATACCAAAATATGAAGTCCACGAGACCAATATAGATCAACCACACCCCAATGCACCTTGCCATGTCTTTACTAGCCTCTCAAAAATTTATACCAGTGAAGACCCAAGGAATACAAGCCCAAAAAATCCCAACATCATGAAATCACTCCAATGGCCTGATAAAGACATAAGGGCCTCTCATGAAGGACTCTGGCCCAAGCACGAGAAGTTAAGCTAAAATCTGAATTGTTCCATAATCTTGACTCAACAAGGATCCACAGAGTACCAAGACTCGACCCAAAATGGTTCAGACTTGTCCAGAACCGAGAACACAAACCGTGATGTGGACATCAAGTATAACATAACCCAAGGAGCAAACAATAATCACCAAAGACAAGCCAAGGAGATTAAAACAGAGTTAAAGAAGCCATACCAATTTCAAACAATGAAAAACCTAGAACCATAAATCTATGGAGAAAATAATAAAAGAGAAACAACTTTCCAGGAACAGCCAAGTTCGAGAGATGAACATGACTCATCAAAAATTTTTGGCCCAAGAAATGCTTAGCCTGCCCGAGAAGACCCCTGACTCTTGTTTAGTCAAGAGAAAGGCCAGCCCAACGACCACTTGGAATATATATTTGGCTCAACTACAGAATGCTTCAAAGTGGAATCAACCTACTAGTAGTTTAAACAATTCAATTGACAAACCGGGTGATCCGCAACTTACCCAATTTGGAGATCCGCGCTAGAGGATTTCTACCCTACCAAAAGGAATTCAGCTATGAAGCAAATTGTTCTAAAATATTGACTCAACAGAGACTCACGACAAAATGTAATCAAGTCAATACTGGTTTTTTATTTGGGATATATTAATTTCTAATCAGAAGGATCGTAGACTTGCCTTATTTGGAACCTTTCAGTTTTGGGAGAATTCTATCACATATTTGGCGTTCAGGAGATTATATACTACAACTAGAGACTCCTAGGAAAACCTCATGACTCATTCTCAGCTATTAGATCAACTGTATTCAGTTTCGATCATCCAAACCTCAACACTTTCCATATCCGGTGCTAAGAGCGTTCATAATTGGAGGAATTAATCTCAAATGGTTATTTTCTCCTCCACAACTTGGCAAAAACGAATTTGGAAGGATATATACCATCAAGATACTCTCCTTACATGGATATATTATCTAGCTCTAAAGATACACCTCCTCACTCCAATTTTCCTTATTTGACCGATACACCACAAAATCATCCAACGACTTTATGCTTTAAATTGAATCATTTGTTTCTTGTTTAAAACTTTTAGAATATTATTATAGCATTAATTTTTAGCCTATATAAGCGCTGTTGCTTCCCCTTTGTAAAGAGACCCTTGATCAATTTGAAGTAATAGAAATCGTTTTTCTTCATTCACAAAGTTCAAAGTTTCTTTGTGTGTTTTGTTCTTTAGAATTTACGTGAGTGATTCACTTTCTTTCTATATAATCGTGGATCAATTTGTTGATAGATTCAACAACCTTGTTTCTTCCATTGACTGAGAAAGTTAATACCTCTCTTTCACCTCCAATTCTACCATCGTTTCCACCCTTCCGTGAGATTAATTTTGGAAACTCTTGATCATTGAGTGATCATAAGTTTGAGTGATTCCAATCTTATATCAAGCTGGGTGATCCATAACTAAAAATTTTTAGACATTTCCTTATTTGGATCATTGTAGACTTACTATTGGCATCCAACAGACTTTCCCTATCAGTGTAAATCAGTGTCTCCAATCAGTGTCTTAAGGTGCACCATCAAGTAGTAAATCAAGTGAATCACTCCACACCTCAACTTTCCATATTCTGCACCAATTGAGGGTTGGAGATGATGTGTCAGGGATTTGAGGGTTTTAACCTTTGATTCCATAAATCTTTTGAGTGTGTTGAGTCTTTTATCGAGTCTTACTGAATATTACTTTAAGTCCTCAATCAAGCTTTACAAGTTTAGGTGTCTTTGGAGGTAAACATGGTGTTTAATGATGAAAACGCAGATTTGGAGATATAGAGTAATGTCAAAGATCCCGACATTTGAAAATCTTTGGAGGTCTTTCTGATGTCATATTGAGATGATTTTTCGATACAAGATAGCCCTTTGAGATAGCTTTCATTTGGCACTGGGTTCATATCATTCTGGTTTATGATTCGAGAGTTATGTTCGTTTTACTTAAGACAGTTAAATCTGGCGAGCAAACAAAACAAATGTAGAATATGGGCCGAGGAAGCTAGGGATCGACTGATCCACGGGCACGGTTATTTCCTTTTCCAATTTACATTAGGTTTCAATTTTATTTTGATGTAGGAACGTTTGTACGCTCTTATGTGATAGATGGGTGGCGAATCTCTAACTAGCCGTATGGACAAGGATTCAATTGTATTAATAATGGACAAATACTAATAGGGGATCGTGAGATACCACACAGAGGATCAGAAGCTCTGTGATAAGTCTGAACACTCAGTTTCAAGTGAATTGCACACATGAAGAAGAGAATTTTGCACTCTTGCTTCAATTGTTTCGCATGCACAAAAGAAAGGGGGTGGCTGGTTCTTTTCTAGAATGGAAAATATGTATTTTTATTAATCAAAAGGTTGTCATACAAAGCTGAGAATGAGCTTTATAAATAGCTCAGCAGTTGTGGGTTCTCTTGGCCGAACTATACATGAAGAAGAAAGAAAATAACCAGCTAAGCCTTACACAAAATTAACTAAAAAGACAAGGAAAAATGAATAAAAAAACTATTAACTTTAAAAAAATCGAAATATAAATTTGACTTCGCCCAACTTTCTCGGGAGCTCGAATTTGAATCTCTTGGCGTGTCCAATACCACCAAGCTGATCTGAGTTACATACACAAACCGTATAAATAAATAATACCTAATTTTGGCTTGAATGAAGCTTACTTGAGGCGGAGATGGGCATCTGAGGTCCTGGTATGTTTAGCTTGAAGTCCTTGATGAATTCTTGCTCTTGAAGTCCCTTGAAGTTGGAATGATGAAGATCTTCAAGTAGTTCCACGTGGTTAGCTTCAAACTTGCATTCTTGCTTCATTTGCTCTTTCTTGGCCGAATAACTTGTTTTGGAGGTAACTTGCACCTCCGATGTGATCTCAATGAGTTTATTAATGTAAACAAAATTAACTTGTTTGATTTGAGGCTGATCTTTCTTGATGCTTAAAAATGCAAAATTCTCTTTTAGGTCTAAATCGGGTACATTGGAATTCTTTTGAAAGTTGATGTGTTCTGGGTTAGTTATGAACATGTCTCCAGGCTTTATTGTGTTTAAGAGTGTCTCTACTACTTATTTTAACTCTTCTTACAGTTTGCTGGTCTTGGAATTTGTCATTTTAGCTTTTTTGACTTTAGGTACAAGGTCTAGGTTTAACTTCGGTTCTATGTCCTCATCATACCCTCTCCCTTGAAAAGGTTTCGACTTCGAAACTGATTCATATCTATTTTGGTTTTGGCTTGGCTTCAGCTTGTATGTTGCATGTGGTGGCTTTTCCTTGATTAGTTTGAAGCATCAATGTTTCTCTAAAATCTGGGCTTGACACTTTTGACAAAGACAAGCGTATTATATCCGTGTGATGGAAAAAAGTGAGCTTTGGGAACAGAGATACTTATCTTGGTGTGTACAAGTTCAATATCTCTGGCTATTACTATAATTGCTGGTATCCATCCACATTTTAGTGTATGATGTAGAAATTTAGGAACTCCTCTGACTCGATGGTATCCTAACTGATTTTCTACTTTGGTTTTTCCCATGTCATGCATCAAATTAAGAAGCTTTATAACCAGACTGTGGTTTTATGTATAGATACTTACCTCGTTGGTGCATGTTGGTTTGTTTGAACATAAACAATGCATTTGGTGGTTCACCTTTGAACATCGAAGAAGCTTCGATTGCTTTGACATGCTTCTACTCTTTTTATTCGAGTCGTAAGAGTTCAGATCCTACTTGGTCTTGTTCCGGTTAGAAACTAAGATTTTTGTTTCTGGTCAGAAACTAAGATTTTTGTTTCTCCATAAGGCTATTGTTTTTCATTAATACCTAAACATGTTTCAGCATATTCTAGACAAGAAAAGTGCATTATTCTTATCATGGAATTATAAAGAAAAAGATAAGTATTGGTAGAACTTATATATTTATCAACCGTTGTTGAACAATGCTCTTCTCAGATTTTTCTTGTGGTAGACATAAGGAATGTTTGCTTGGCCCAATCTTTTTCTTGACATTCTTTAGAATGATTTCCTTAGTGTCAGGACAATACGACGTGCCATATCCATCAAATTGCTTAGAATCTTCCTGGTCGTGCATCTGATATGAAGCTAAAATCACCATTGTTGGTGTTTCTTCTTTTTGTGTTGTGGTATCCTTTGCTTCCTAGACTTGATTCAATATCTCTTGGAAAACACAAATGTATCAATCATTTCATGTAATCATTAAAAACATGTTGGTCTAGATTAACCTTAGGGGTTGGAATCTGTTTAAACTAGTCATACAAGATTTGCTTCTTATCTTCATGAGGCATAGTTTTCACGTGTGTTCTACCTGCATCATGAGTAGGCATGTTTGTTTAACTCATTCAAAGTGGTTCTAGACACTATATGGTACAGTGTTACTCATTTTAGGTTCTATGTCTGTCTCTTGTTTTCCTTCCTTAAGCAACATGGAGTGAAATGTGTTTTGCTTCTGATCCATTGTAATGTTTATTGCTGGTGGCTATTCTCCTATGGTAGATAAATTAGGTACCAATTTTTCTAAGGTAGAACTTATCTTAGCCTTTGTTTTAACAATTGGTTGTCCTTGTTTTGATTTTGGCTTGGACAATTCTCTTTGGCTGAGAACATTCTTCTTCTCCATGGCTTTTGAAATATTATTCTTCTGGTCTAGACAATAGGCAGGTGTGTGCTTCTTGTTTGGCTGATATTCCTCTTGTGGGTCATGTTTGTCAACTATGCACATGACAAAACTTCTCGGGTGTAGTTCCTTGTTTTTTGCCACTAGATATTTTAATGCATACTTATCTCTCAAGAGGCATTTAAGATCTCCCAAATTGGTGATGGTGGGCTCCTTATAAAACAAGCAGTCATCTTCTTCTTGTAACCATCATTGATATGCTTCACTGTTGAGTTAGCTAATGGCATAAGGTAACCTTTCGTCCTTCTGGATGTTGTTGTAGTAGAACCATTCATCTATGTTTCTCTCCCACTCTAGATACTTTCTTTACGCAAGCATCGACCTTGGCATCGAAACCACCGATTACCCAAAGATGTGGAGGCTCTAGACGTGATGAAACGCCTTATGATTGGATCTCGTATCAGGAAACTTGGGGATACATTTAATGTAGTTTTGGAGGCATTTCTTAATGTCAAGGAGTCTGTACCGAGTCATCGCCGAGCCGTGAAGCCCATACAACAGGCATTCGAGCAAACCAATCGTACACAGGACCAAGGAGGTAATAATCCTTAGAAAAATACTTCTTTTAACACTGATGCTCTAGAGACTTTTGCAAGAGCCCAATTAGAATCACCGATAGTATGCAAAATCTGGCAAGGACACTCTCTTGAGAGTCTTCAAGCCAAGAACATGTACAACCCAGCTCTTGAGGATACCAGCTTGGAAAAAGACTCAAAAACCGACAAATTAGAAGCTAACTTCCGAGACAAATCATATCAAAACCGAGCTGGACTGGAAGATGACAACTCCAATTGTCTCTGCGTGTACCGCGAGACGTCCGATGAACCAGGTCAGCATATTTCCTCTGATAAAATTGCTATAATCCCTGCCGGTCGCTAGAATCACTCGAAAATCACCACTGGAGAATACTTTCCATTAGAGAAGCTTCTACGTCGCTGAAGCCGAAATCAACGATGACAACTCTAACCGTCTTAGCGTGTACTGTGAGACGTCCGATAACACATGTAAGTATGTTTCCTCAGATGAACTTTTCCCAATGACTACAAGACTCTGTATTCACTCGGAAACCACTTCTGGAGAAGACTTTGACTGAAGGAGAACATACATCACCCGAGTTAGATCGAGAGAAGGATGAGTAGAGCACTCTGTGCGCTAAACGATGCCGAGTCAAGACCCAGGAAAAGACGAGAGCATCAAGCATCAATAGCAGCTTCAACAGAACATCAAACAAGGTGGAACGAGCTCAGCTATTGAAGTGCATGAACATGACACATCAATGCCACTGTGGCCTCTCCTATGACCAACTAAAGCAAGTTCTATTTTTTTTATTAATATCTTTGCAGGTGGCAACGACAATTCAGCTACTTCTAGTTGATTTAGAGTGTTAAAATCCTCTTGAGTCGAAACAAAGCCTCCAATATGTGGAGAAGGTCTCGCTTGTGCGCACAACATAACTTTCCATTTCTATTTTTCCATTTTTTTTCATTTTCATTTAATACAAGAAAAAAGCCCTAGAAGGCACCAGCTGATGGACTATTTAGTAAAGTCCCACTGCATCTTTGTATTCATGCTTTATCAATAAGATAACGCAGTTTTTTAAAACCTTCTCACCACCGAGAAAACCCTAGTCGCTTCTTGCTCTTTTGCATGGATTCCCCTTAGGACAAGAGTACTTGCTGTCTCAAAGAGCTTCTCATACTCTTTGTGGTGCTACCAATCCATCCATCCATCACTCATCCAGTCAACAAAAGATAGCTAATATAAGATTGGAATAACCCCAACTTTATATCACTCAATGATCATGAGATTCCAAACTTTTCTTCGAGAAGGTGGCGTTGATGTAGAAAAAGAATGGATAAGGGTGATTGACTCGCTCAATTAGTGACTTACAAGGATGTTTGAATCACTCAAACAAACTCAATCAGTAGGTTTTAAAAGCACTAAGTGAATCACACACTTAAGAACTTAAGAGTACAATCAAAACAAAGACTCAAACTTTCTGCAAAGAACTTAAAACTTTACTAATTAGAAATTCAAGGGTAATTTATAAAGAGGCACGTGGCAACATTCTAAGGGCTAGGAAAACAGAAACAAATCACATTAATTGAATGATAGAGCCGTTGGAGAAATAAGGAGTAAATCGGCCTAAATAATGCAAGTGGAGCTTTTGCTTGTATCTTGTCAAATTGGGGAGGAAGGTGCATATTCTTAGAAGTCTCTGATTGTTCTGCAAAATCTCTATAACTCTCTGAGGAGAATATGACCATTGTAAATTTAAGGAAATTGGATCCAAAATGGCATGTATTGACTCTCCTCTTCTTCCACGCGTAAAAACAGCAGGAAGTTAATCTCCACTTGGTTTAGGGCTTTACCTTATTTAGACCGGTTGGTATTGGCCAATATAGGAATAATAGAAATTTGTGTACCATCTTTGAATTTGGTTCCATCATGGCTCGGTTTTTGTCGATCATATCTTTCCAAATATGGAATTTCCTTATGAAAACACGAGGAGAGGCTGAATACTCGAGTAGATTTCTTGTGGGTCAATTTCTCTCTTGGATTCTCATCTCTGGGTAAGGTTTCTTAACCATCTTCAGATTGAGTCCGGTCTTGGTGGGTTCTGGATCGATAAAAACTTCTAAATATGTGATTTCTGATTGACTATTAATCCTGAGGCAAAATGCATGAGTAGATTCTTCTAGGAGAACCTTCTCTCGGTTTTGCTTGGTGTTGGAAGTGAGTCTTCGGGTATCTTCGTATCTAACTCAGTTGTGACATGATTTTCTTTGGCAAAACTTTTATTTTGGATGGTTTCCTGGTGCTTCTTCAAGATTGTCTGAATAACAAGTGGTTTGGATGTTGGAACATGCTCCTCTTTGTTTCTCGTCTCCTGGTAGGCATGCGTCGTCCGTAGGTTGTTTGGCTCGGGGTTTCATGATTCCTCCTGAATCATTGGTCTGCTTAGGACTGATTTTTGGATCTAAAATCAATCCCACGCCTTGTGCTTGATCAGAACGTTGGTGGAGCAAGAGTCCTCCATGTTGGTTCCTCGTGGGGCTTGAACCGGCTGGTTTGGTTTGCTCCTTGTTAGGTGTTGTTCTGAATAAACAGAATAAAAGCATCAATTTTTAGGGATTTTCTTAACGATAGAATTGAAAACAAGAACAGTCATTTGTATTAGTTTTTGATTATGATGCAGAGATAAAACAGAGTGAAACTAAGGGTCTTATGAGTCGATGATGAAGCAAAGACTAAACAACGCAACTCAGACTCGACACAACATTGCTGAACAAACAGAGACAAAGACAGACACACGATAGAAACAGAAGCAATCAAAGATCACTCAAAACTGAACCTAATAATTCTTTCTTGCTTTTGTTTTTGATATGATTCGCTAATCAAAGAAGCAGGCACAAAATATGATTCACAAACTAAACAACACAAAACTGACACGACAGAAACAGAGACAACTTGCCCAAAAAACTAGAAGCAATCGATTTTTTTTTTGATATGATTCGAACTAACGAAGGATGCAGTCATGAAATATGATTCATTGAGATAAAAAAAAACACAAAATTGACAGAGAAAAGACAGCGACAACTTGCCAAAAGCACTTGAAGCAATTACATCATTTTTTTGGGTTTATTTTTTAAAATGAAGAATAGTAAACAACAAGCAGAAACGAATAGGGATATATTAACCTGATTTTCGAGCCTAAGCTCTGATACCATATGATGTAGGAAAGTTTGGATGACCAACAAGTGTGATAGATGGGATATAAATCTGTAATTGGCCGTACGAACATTCTTTGAGGATTCAAGTGGATGAATGATGGAAAGATAATAACAGGTGATCAAGAGACACCACACAGAGGATGAGAATCTCTGTGATAAGTATGAACACTCAGCTTCAAGTGAATCACACACAGGAAGAAGAAAGGTTGGCACTTTTGATTAAATCGTTTCTCACGCAAGGCAGCTGGTTCTTCGCTAGAAAGGAAACTAGGTATTTTTATTATTAAAAAGGTGGTCATAAAAAGCTCAGAAGGAGCTTTATAAATAGTTCACCAGTTGTGGCTTCTCTTGGGAGAAATTATAAGAGAAAAGGAAAGAAAACAAGCAGCTAAGCATTACATATAATTAACTAAAAATAAAGGGAAAAAAAAGAAAATAACTATTAAACTTTAAAAAAAAATACAAATATAGAAACTGACTTCGCCTAACTTTCTCTAGGGTACGAACCTGAGTCTCCTGGCGTGCCAAATACCACTCAGCTGATCTGAATTACCTGCACAAACTATATAAATAAATAATACCTAATTGTGGCTTGAATGGAGCTAGATGAGGCTGAGAGGTCATGTGAGGTTCTGGTCCACTCAGCTTGAATTCCTTGATGAATTCTTGCTCTTGAAGCCCCTTGAAGTCGGAATTATGAAGATTTTCAAGTAGTTCCACGTGGTTCGCTTCAGACTTGCGTTCTTGCTTCATTTGCTCTCTCTTGACTGAATAGCTTGTTTTGTTGGTAACTTGAAGCTCTGATGTGATCTCAGTGACATTATTTAAGTTTTGAATTCAATTTCCTGCCAAGTAATAATAATTACCTTGTTAGGTTCGAGGCTGATCTTCCTTGATGCTTAAAAATGCAAAATCCTCTTTTATGTCTAAATTAGGTGTATTGGAGTTCTCTTGAAAGTTGATGGGTTCTGAACACGTCTCCACGCACTATTTTTTTTAAGAGGGTCTCTACTACTGGTTTTAACTCTTCTTGCAGTTTTTGTTCTTGGAATTTATCATTGCAGCTTTCTAAACTTCGGCTACATGGTCTATGTTTATGTTCAGTTTTATGTCCTCATCATTTTTCATGCAAATAGCAGTGTTCGACCCCCGAGCAGTTCCAATCTTGTCTTTTTACAGATTTTTCTTATTGTTTCTTAGTATTGGGAGACAAAATCTCTTACTCTTCTAGAATTGTTTTCCAAACCCTGTTATAGTTATTTTGATATTCAAGCAAGCTTTGAATTCGTTTTTGTGTCTGCATCCATGTCTTAGTAATCTACCAGTTAGATTTACGGTATGTTCATAGGGATTGATTGATTGATTAGGGATTTCTTATAGGTTAGGAATTTATCTTTTGGTTCCTCATCTTTTGTGTTATCAATGCTTATATTAAGTTGACAAATCTAGCATATGATCTCTACGTTTAATCTATGCACCGACAGAAATGGTTAGGTTACCGAAATCAACAATATATGAGCTTAGTATCCTTAGCCAAAGCAAATTTAAGTTAAGTCGTCTAAGTGAATATATCAAACATGTTTATGTTTAGATAGTTAGTACTGCGGGAGTAGGACATAAGTGATTCGAGTTCAAGGAAACAAATCCTTGACTAGATAGATTATTGATCATTGATACATGTGACATCCCCGGCGCCCAACGTCTTTCTACATTAGATTTATATCGTTATATGCTGTTTTTATTTACTTTCTGAAAACGTGACAAAACAAACAACCATATTCTTTACTACTATGTGCACTTGCAATATTGAGAAGGTTTAAAACTTGAGACATCAAGTTTTTAGCGCCATTACCAAGGACAAGTACAATACCTACGGATTTGTTTTTCAAGTCTAGGTATAGAGTTTTATTTTATTTTTTACACAAGAGATCAATCGATCCTCTTTATATTTTTCTGTTTTTAATTAATTTCTTCCGAGTTTGTTTTAGGTACAAGAAAGGATGACCTTCCAGGAACAGCCCTAGCGTAGGGTCACTCTAGGAGAGCAACATACTCCTTTTGCAAACTATAGGAGTCGTGGAGCACTCGTTCCAACACCCATCCTACAACAAGACTATGAAATCAAGCCTCAAATCATTCCTCTTGTCAAGAAGAATCTATTCTATGGCTTATATACCAAAAACCCAATGGAACACATAGATATCTTTAAGGAGATTTGTAGTACTACTACCTCTAATTGGATTCCTCAGGGCTACTTGCGATGTAAGCTCTTCCCATTCTCTTTGAGTGTAACGCTCATAGATTTTTGAAGTCTTCACCATCGAGATCCTTACTAGTTTGGAAGAGTTTGGAATCATGTTCTTGAGTGACATTTTAACCAGGGCTAGATATGCTACACTCAAGAACAAGATAACAACTTTCGAGCAAAATCTTAATGAGTCTTTCAATGAGGGGACCATTTTAAGGAGTATCTCAGAGATTGTCCACAACATAATTACTCTGATGTAGACAAAATGACCTTTTACAATGAGATTGAGTCAAACTTCCAAATGGCTCTAGATACATTAAGTATGGCAATTTTATGAGCAACACTCTTGAGGAAGAGACTGAAATTGTTGAGACCTTAGCAGTAAGCAATGCCAATCACTCCCCAAATTATGATAAGGGATCAAGAGGAGCTGGAAACAATAGGGTTATTGATGAGCTAAATGCTAAGATAGACTTTCTTTTAAAGGCGCAGACTAGGAATGTGAACATTAAAGAGACTAAGATTTATCAAGAGTGTGTCATTAAGGATATTACTGTAGAAGATGTTAGCTATATAGGTGGAAAAGAGAATTTCCAGAATCAGAGATTCAATCAGAACTTTCAGAATCCCCTAAATCTGCCTTACAACAAGACCAATGGTTATGGTAATACATGGCTTCATCCAAAGCAACAATTTTAGAATGATGGTTCTCAAGAAAGGATTGAGCTCCAAGTTGCTCAGACTGTTGCAATGGTCCAAACACTCTCGAGAACACTTTCGGGGAAGGAAGAGGCCAAACCAAGGGAGACATTCAAGGGGACATGCTCAAGAATGGAAAAAGAAATTTCTCCAGATTTATATAACACTAACATCGATCAATCCTAAAAGCAGATCGATCAATCTCCTGACGATCGATCGATCAAAAGAGAAGATGATTTTAGAATTGTTAGATAAAGATGAGGATTGACTGATCCAACCTAGGATCGATTAACCCATGAGTCTTCACATGAAAACAGATCAAGAAATCAGTCTGCTGGTACTAAAGGGTCGGAAACAAAGTAGTTGCTGACATGGAACCACCCTATGTGCCCCCACCACCCTACAAGCCTAAGCTACCGTACCCAACTAGACAAAAGAACAAAATTCTAGAGAGTGAGTACGAGAAGTTAAAAAATTTTGTATGAGAGCTAAAAGTGTGACTACCATTTGTTGTTGCTATAAAGATGGTCTTAACACTGAGAAGTACATGAAGGATATCCTTACAGATAAGATGAAATTGGAGAAAGGTTATATAATCCTTACACATGAATGTAGCACGTTGTTACATGGTAAATTTCCAGTGAAGCGGGAGGATCCATGAAGTTTCACTTTTTTGTGCACTATTAGGGACCTTAAATTCAACCATTTGTGTGATTTGGGGGCTTATGTGAGTCTAATGTCGTTATTAGTTTTGCACCATCTTGGGTTGTTCGACTTTAATCCATGTAAGATCTCTTTAGTATTAGTAGATCGATCTATCTGATATCCAGTTGGCATACTTGATAACATTCCAGTGAAGATTAGTGGTTGTTGGATCTTGATTGATTTTGTTTTGCTGGAACTTGAAGAAGAATCGCAAGATTCTATCATTCTTGGTATACCATTTTTAGCAACCGCAGGAACAATCATTAATGTTCAGAAAGGCAAGATTGACCTTCTTCTCAATGATTTAATAATGAAGTTTGATGTTGGGAAGATGGTTAAGAAATCTAATATTCATGGCTAGACTTTCTGAATTGATACCATTAATGAGATCACAAATGATATAATGCAATATGTGCATTTGGAGGACCCCTTAGAGGTCACATTGGTACAAGAAGGGGATGATTTAGAGTATTGTAAGATGGAAACAATTGGTTTAGCATGTATTCTACATTCTTATAAGAGCGTAAAATACCCATCATTCTCCAACATCAAGGAGACGCAGAAGAATGGTCTAATTTTCCATGTTGAGTTAGGACTATTACTAAAATGCAGAGATCGATCTATTCACCCTTAGGACCAATCAATCCTAATAGCTTAAACTCAATTTGGCAAACAACAATGCCATCGCAGATTGATCAATCCACTCCAGATCGATCAATCCCAATGTACTGAAGCAAAATTTGAATGCAAACTATCCTCAGGTGTGTCAAGATAATCCATTTGGGTACTAATAGGAACGAGTTGAAAACACCTAAGTACACTGTGCCAAGATGCAAAGTAAGTCGTGATCGTATGAAACTTAACACTGCATCACTAAAGCATAATTCTCCCCGAAAGGATCCGCGCTTGAAGTTCACAACAAGCGGAAAATGTCTCGAACCACATCCACCACAACATTATCTAGACGAGGAAGTATCGAATCCTCCTATGGATTTTCATCACGCTTAGGCTTCACTATAGTCAGTCTCGCTACATTAAACTAGCGCTTATAAGAGGCAGCCCAAAATTTTTACTTTCTACTTTAACTTTTCTTGTCATTTTATTTGCTTTAGTGTTGTATCACATCACCTTTTCCTTTGATTTTATTTCATAGCAAGACGCCATGAAGTAGGTCTGGAGGCAAGGTATCAGTTCTCTGTTACTAACATTATGTCTTTTTTTTTCTTTTTATTGAGTTAAAATGTGGGAATACTATGCTTTTTTGGATTTCATTTGGTGTTGACAGACTTTCTAACACACTTATAAAAGTGATTATTCTTAGTTCAGGAAGATTGGGGATACCATTAATGGATCAACATTACCAGAAGTTCCCTATCTTTTGGAAATCTGAATGATCTAACTTTGACTATATCTTATAGAACCTTTAACACTGGCTTAATTTTTCACTAAGTGGCTTGATATTGTATCACAACTTTTGGATTTCAAATCCACACATCTTATTACTATTTTCAGAACTTTGAAAGCCCAAGCTCACCTTTAGCTTGGTACCATACTTTCACCCTATCCTTTTATTCAGAGCACAGGCCTTCTAATTCATCACTTTCATGTGAAATCAAGTGCAAAAACTACGGAATATGTGGACTAGCACAACTTTATGTTATAAGGATCTATCATATGACTTATGTTCTTTACTACTTAGATTATACAAGTTTGAGTTGCCTTTGGTGTAATTATTGTACATCTAGAACCGACTCCAGCTTCTTCTTTTCAGCAAAGAAAAAAAATTGAAAATAAGAAAAATAATAAGCATGGATCGATCAATCCAAGGCCGGATCGATCGATCTCCTGAATGAAGAAAAAAAACCGTGAATGGAAAGAAGACATAATAAACTGGAATAAAATATTTTATTTAATTTGAGTCTAATGTGTTATTTGATGCAACTCATTTAAGACATCTACAAAACTTTACAAAGATTTCAAGGTTCGTGAGGTTGAGTACCAACATTTGGTTTTCGTCTCTCTATGGTTTTCACAATGACTTGCATACATCTACTCAACAGCCTTCCATTCCAAGCTCTTGTCGGGATTGATATTCTCTTTGTGGGACCGCACTTTACATAAATCGATGAATGTTAAAGGGTGGTCAAGAATGGAGATTTTGGAGATTTCTTAGGACTTTGGGAGCCACAGTACGATAATGATTGGTATGCTTATGGTAAAGTACATGTAGTAATAACTGGTTCTTTGATTTGTTCTGATTTCTGTAGAATTAGAAACTTCGCAAGGTGGAATTTACATTAGTGTGTCAGTTCCTGTTTTCAAACCTTTCTTTTGTATTTGATCTCATTTGTTTGTTTTCGCTTGAGGACAAGCGAAGGTTCAAGTCTGAAGGAATTGATGTGTCATGGTTTAGAGAGTTTTAACCTTTGATTCCATAAGTCTTACGAGTCTTTTATCGATTCATATTATTTCTTTAGAGTCTTTTAATCCTCTATCAAGTTTTTACAGGTTTTAGGTGTCTTTGGAGGAAAACATGGTGTCTTATAATGAAAACACGGATTTGGAGATGCTGAGTAATGTAGAAACATGGTCTTTCCTGTATCAGATTTATATGTATTTGGATACATGATAGCCCTTTGATTTAGCTTTCATTTGGCACCAGTCTCATGTCATTCTGATTGATGGTTCAAGAGATATGCATTTTACTAAATACAGTTCAATCTAGCGAGCAAACAAACAACTGTGCACTTGTTACATCACAATTCGTAGCCTGACTTTAATCTTTGTGGGATTCGACCATAATTTTTAATACTACGAACAACTGTGCACTTGCAGTATTGAATTGATTAAAAACCTGAGACATCAGGAGACCTTCCACACAATCAAGAGACCTTTAAGACGTCATGTTTTCATGCCCAATTTGTCCAGATACAAATAACATCACATTTTCCTCATCTGGCTTAAAATCCAGTTTTACAGGCCATATCAATCAACCGCTAATTGATTTATAATTTATGATGATTTATTTTGTCATTTATTTTTATTTATTTTCTCTTTTAATGTCTTAGACCAGCCATGTTTGAGACTATATAAGCTTACTCTTTGTTTCATTGTAAAAATACCCTCAATCGTCGAGCCCATCATCCATCCATCTCTATTTTGTCCATCTTATGCTAAAACTTGTCAGCTCTTAACAACCTTGTGAGCCATAAGAATTTGTGTGATTCCAATCTTATATAAAGTTTAAGAGCTCGAGCTTTAATGGATTCATACAGAGAGAAGACAAAAGGTGGCTGATTTTTCTTTGCTAAGAAAATAAGGTTTTTTTATTGATAACATGAAAAATAATACATGCTAAGAAGGCACTTTATAATAGCAAGGAGCTTTATAATAGCTTGACAGTTGCGACTTCTTTGGCCAAAATATACAAATAAAAAAATCATAAACACAAGACACATCTTGACTTCTAACCTAAAACACTAGGACAAAAGAGAAAAGCTACCTAACACCTAAAAGGAAAATCCTTCAAAACAATAAATGGAAACTTGTGAGTAAATTCAATAATTCAAACACTCACCTTGCATAATTCGTGGCTTCTTACTAGTTGCTTGAGTCCCCTTCAAATGTTCTTAGAGATGACCAACATAGCCAAGACTTTTTGTCCTTGTAAAACCGGTAAGAAGGAAGTCATTGAAGACTTGAGTTGCATGCAAGAAGTATCTTGTAATTCCTTGTAGGCTCGACTACTAGATGTCTTATAGAGGCATCTTGATCAGTCTCCAATGTTTGAGTTGATGAAAGGATTAAACCGCTTGTTGGTTCTATTGGAAACTCTTTAGTAATCTCTTTTGTGAGCCGGTTTCCCTTGAGCTATTCGTGCTCTATTAATGTGATTAAACTCCACAGACTTGTTAAAGTAATCTCTTATGCTCATAGTTCTAGACCTTTTTCTTGGTGTTCTTCTCATTTTTGGAATGGGATGGCATTCTCCTCGAATCCCGGTGACCAAGCATTGATGTCATCATCATTACCTCCTTGAAAATGTTTTCACCTTAGAACATGTTCATCTGCATGGAAAAGAGCTAAATTAGTAACATTAAAGGTGGAAGAAATGTTAAACTCACCTTGCAGTTCAAGCTTGTATGCAAGTTGACTTTCTCCAACACCAAAATGGACCATCTCCTTGTGGTGAAAGCTTGGACTTTCACTGGTTAGGGAATATCTCATGGCACATGTGTAGCCAGACCCAATCTCATGGTTCTAATGTGATCTCCAAATGGCCCTTATTAGCTTGTTCTTTGTACTTCTCAGTTTTGTTATCTAGATTTGCCATGACTTTTTGGTGTAGCTTCTTCATGAAATCTGCTCTTGTTTCTCATTCAGCACTAGAGTACACAACTTGTGGCAATGGTGAAAATTTTAGTGGGGTTATGGGAATAAACCCGTAAAGAAGTTTAAAAGGAGAATGTTTAGTAGATGAATGCTTAGCATGATTATATGGAAATTCAATATTAGGCAAGCATGATAACTAATTTCTTAAGTTCTTACCAACTGTGGCCCTTAATAGATTTGAGAGTGTAAGATTTTACCTTTGTTTGCCTATCAATTTGAGGGTGATAAGTAGTTGAGAAGAGAAGTTTGCTTCACAACTTCTTTCATATAGTCCTCCAGAAATGGCTTAGGAACTTTGTGTCAGGATCTGAAACTATGGTTTTGGGCACTTTATGTAAAAGAACTACTTCCTTGAAGAAAAAATCAACAGTTTGAGTCACATCATTAGTCTTTTTCCACTAAAAGTGTACCATTTTTGAGAAAATGTCTACAACTACAAAAATTGAGTCCTTGTGGTTTATCTTTGGCAAGCATAGAAAAAATCTGTAGAAATATCCACCAAGGCATGTTAGGTATTGGTCAAGGCATGTATAAACTGTATGGATGTAATCTGGACTTAGCCTTTAGGCAAGTGCCGCATTTGGTGCAGATTATCTCCACATCTTTCTTTAAGTGTGGCCAAACAAAATGCTCCATTAGTACACTTAATGTCTTATCTCGTCCAAAATGCCCCATTGGGCCTCATCCATGGGCCTCCCTAATTAGTAACTCTCTTATGTAACCTTTTCAAACGCAAAGTCACCTCTCCTTGAATAAGAACCCATTTTGTTGATAGAAATCTTTAAAGGCGACGTTGGTGGTCTCTTTTAGAGTTCTTGAAAGTATGGATCATCCTCATAGATATTTTTAATATGATATTTGCTTTCATTGTGGTAATGAGAGTGTATGCCTATTCTTGAGTGTAGTCTAGCCCCTTAGATGCTTGGGAGTCTCATGATCAATGTGAATACTAAATTCCTTTGAGAGTGGATAGTGTTGCCATGTTTCTAATGATCGCACCAAAGCATAGATATCCACTTAGTTTCTCACTGAAGTATGCCACTGACTTCCCTCCTTGAGCTAGAACAACTCCAATGCATGTACCTGAAGCATCACATTCAGTCTCAAACATTTTATCAATGTTAGAAAGCACCAAAACTAGTATATTTGTAAGACTTTCTTTGAGTTTTTTAAATGCATCGTCTTGATCTTGTCTCCACATGAAAGCAATATTCTTCTTGATCACAAAGGTCAATGGTGTTGGTATGGTATTGAAATGCTTGAAAAATCTCCTATAGAAGTTGGCTAGACCATGAATGCTTCTATTATTATTGTACGTAGATGGTGTTGGCCACTCTTGTATTGTCTTTATCTTCTGTTAATCAAACTTTAAACCCCGTGAGCTAACAACAAAACCTAAAAATACAACGTAATCAGTGAAAAATATACATATTTTTTTAGGTTCAAATATAAAGCTTCTAATCAAAGCGTTTGTAGATGCTCTATATGATCTGCAAAACAAGTAATTTAGATATAAATATCATCAAAGTATACCACTACAAACTTATAGATGTATGCCCTTAAGATAAGAATCATGACTCTCATGAATGTACTTGGCGCGTTTGCGAGTCCAAATGGAATGACTGGCCACTCGTATATACCTATCTTGGTCTTCAATGCGGTTTTCCCCTAATCTCCCTCTTTCATTTGATCTGATTGTAGCCACTCTTTAAATCTATCTTGGAAAAGATGATTGCTCTTCTTACATGTCATCTAGTCTTGGAATGGTTGAATCTATAAGAAGGTCTGTAAGGTCGGGGTGCACCAGGAACTAAATCTATTTGATGTTAAATGCTTCTAAGTGTTGGTAGTTGATGTGTGTCAGGTTTTACCTTTAATAATCACAACAAAAAGCCTGATGGTGCACAACCAAATCAAATGAAGTATTTAAGGATCGATTCCACAGAGAGTGATGTTAGTAAGACAGATCTATTATGAATTAAAACAAGAAAAGAAGAAATATAGTTAGGGTTTTTGAATGCAAGTAAATAACGATGTAAAAAAATAACTAAAAGTGTTAAGCAATGGGGAACTATCTAGGGACTATGCCTCTCAATAATCTAAGTAATTTTCATACAGTATTCTCTAATAGGATTTTATAACTTCCCACCATTAAGGTATAAAATAACTACTTTCATAGCTCACTTCGTCTATCCCTACAATCAACTCTGGTGTTTAACATCCATAGACTCCAGCACAAGTAGGAAAACAATAAGCTCGAGTGATTCTCATTCACAACCCCTATGCACTTAACTTCTGCAGGTCATGGAGAAAATTGGACTGCCCTATCTAGCCTAGTTCAAACGAAAGAACTAATGTTTGTTGGCGCATTCCTAATCCTAGGTTCAGTTGCAAGATAATATCATGCAATAACTGTTAAGTACATGTTTAGTAGGAAAATCCTGATTGTAGAGAAAAACGAATCTAACAACCTACACAAATTGAGCCATGGATCCCTTTCAAGTAATCCCAACAAAGAGACTACTCAGAATTGATCAAATGAACAATAGCAATAGATGAGAAGGAAACCATAATCAAATATAAATATTAAGGGGGGGGGTTAAGGGATCTTTTCGGAAAGTTACAGAAAAGATATTCTCCCAAAAGATGTAGAAAACAATGAAAGCTATAAAAAAGATGATGAGCTAAGTGGTAAGATATTCAATACAGGTTCCTTGGGTGGCTCCCTTATCTTTCCCATGAGTTGGCTGCTTAGACCTGTTAGTTCATGACGTTCTAGGGTTTTTAAATTAGTATTTATAGAGCTTGAGGCGTCTGAAGTTGGTCTTAGCTTAGTGAAGCGCAATGCTGAATAAAATTGGTGGATTCTAGTTGGAGATGAAAGGTGACTCTTCTAACTTTCCAATAACATATGAAATGTATAATATGGTCCATGGGAAGGTGTAGAAGCTGATCCTTCAATCAGAGCTACAAGAAATGCAGAAAAACATGTTTTGCTCCTTCTTTGGTCCTTTTTGCCTAGAAACCTAAAATGACTTCTTGAAACTGAAATACTCAAAATTTGGCTTAAAAAAACTTAAAACATATAAAAAAACTTCTTAAGCATCTCAAACTCATAGCTAAAATAAGTAAACTAACGATGTTATCAACTACTCCAGACTTAAACTTTGCTTGTTCTCAAGCAAACAAGAAAGTAAAGTCACAAAGAAGAGGTTTGAAAATCACAAGAACTCTCTTCTCATCAAAGACCGCATCTTGAACTATTATTTGCCATCCACATTAAACAGAGATTCACGTTAGAACTTTCTCACTATAATCTCACCACTTTCCCTGCTCTGGTCCATCGTTCCCAAACCTGCAAAAATTTTAAATTCACATTAGTCAACTCTCTATATCCATTAAATATTGTATGAGCTTCCTCATCAAAAGGATTTCATTCAAAAAGATGATACTTGGTGTAAGAGAAGGCTTTTTGGTATTTTGGGGTGGAGTTTATGGTGTTTAAAGTAATGGATGGTAAGATCGATGCGAGGTATTATGCAAAATAGTAAGAGGAAAGGGACCTAATATTTTCCACAGTCTCCAACCACTTCTTTGTCCTGCTCCTTTCTTCTTTTACTTCATTTTCCCCCAAACTTAGAGTTTTGAGGGATTCTTCTGTAAAATATCTTCTCCTTATTGTAGGATGATTTGTGCATCTCCTTGGGATTTTCATGTTCTATAAGACACTTACAAATGAAAATTATTTCCTTTCCTTTCTCCTTTCATGTTTTTATTTGGAAAGGGAAAATAGTACCTTACATGAAATGATGTCATATAAGCACAAAATTAGTGCAATGAAATTGGATTTTCGCACTCGTCTTGTTTCCTAGAGCTTTTCTACTTTGTGGTTATAGGATTGTGTTGTTTCTTTCTCTATCATTTTTTCACATGCCTACAGATAATGATGATGGTAAAGAGATGGCATGGGGTTTGAAAGGAAATTATGGTAAGGGTATGGAACCACTGAAAGTGAGTGACGATTTAGGATCAACAAGAAGTTGGTAAAAGGGTAAAGATGATCCTGAATATTTTTGCTCGTTTCCCTGAGCTAACACCTACAATGAGAAAAATTAAGTCAGGTTAAATGGTCCAAAGAAAATGGAGTGGACTTCTGATCCAACTGAAGGCTGTGCAAGATGAAATTTTAGGAGAGAGATGTGATTCTGAGCTTCTAAATGCCGTATGCTCTTAGCAAATTCTGCAAGTTGTCCTACGAAAAAAAATTCTCAACACATAATGGTTAGATATCATTTCCTACTAGTTTTAAATCAATAGAAACATTTGACTGATAAAACTATATTGATGTAAAAAGCGAAAAAAGGTCTCAAGTCAACAAAAAATATAAAGTAGCATTAGTAAAGGATGAGACATCCTTCTCCCCAGACTTAAATCAAACCGTCCACAATGAGAAAAAGAAAAAAAAAAGAGGATGAAATAGATAAATGGAAAATAAAGAGTTGGTTCCTGAACAATGTCACCTTGTTTTGGAAATGAGATGGAGTGAAGGTGGTGTGTATGGAATGGATAGTAGTCTATGTTGAGGTGGATGGTGGTACAAGGTGGTCTTAGCTTTGGTTCTTTCTTTTTATTGCTTGACATCAATTTGGATAGACTAGTTCTAATCAAATTATAATGTTATAAATTTCTAATTGCATCCTTCCTCAGACAAAAACTTAAACCATCAATATTAAAATGAAATAAAACTAATAAAAAAATACCTAAGATAGTTCATTGCAGTGATGCTGCAATGGTGGTGGAGGAGGTTAGGATGCAGTGGAGACAGATAGTGATGAACAGAAGATGTAAAATTCAGAGTGGTGAAGGATGCTTGCTGGCCCTCCTAGACCTCTCGGTGGAGCGCTCGAAGTGCTTCGTACCGCTACACTGCTCTTCCTATAGTGGTGAGACATTTGTCTCCTTCTTCCATTTTCTCGATCTATCTTTCTAGTATACTAGTATCACGTGGTTGTGCTCCATGAAAATATCAAGTTTGTGGTGTTTTAAACCTCTCAATCTATTCATTAAGTCTTTTTCTTAATATCACGACTCTCCTAACTGTGATATCTTCTTTCCTTCTTTCTTTTTCTTTTCTTGTTTTCTATCTTAATATCACGATTCTCCTAACTGTGATATCTTCTTTCCTTCTTTCTTTTTCTTTTCTTATTTTCTATTTTTTTTGTTTTTTTTTGTGTTAATTTCTCCATATAGTCGTCTAATGGTTCTCCATCTTCCATATCAATTCTAGTTTTAGGTGTAAAGGTGATGGTTCTGAAGAATTCATTTTGGTTTATGTTGGCAAAGAACATCGTTTGACTAGGCCAATCCATTATTGTGCATACTAATGCTAGGAACGATCTTCCTAGGATTAGGTTAGAGAATTTTTTCCTATGCAGTTCCACAATGTGGAAGTCTTTCGGAAAATTGCATTTTCCAACCCTAACATACAAGTCTGCGATCATGCCCCTAGGGATTGTAAAAGATAAGTCTACAAGCCCAATGCAAATCTTTGATGGTTGTAATTCTTTTATAACAATCGTCCTTGCAGTTAATACACAAGCCCGAGTCGCAGAGCGCATCTTTTAATTTTATTCCTCTTACAAAAAGATTGATAAGAAATCGTTCGGGTCTGTCCACTTTGTATAGAACTCTAGTTTCTGCCAGCTCCTTATTTATTACAGAGACTTCTTACTATTAGTGAAGAATCTCTTCACATCGTGATTAGTATAAGCATCTCTGAAGGATGTACCTAGCGGTAGAGCTTGAACTGCCTTGTTGATACTCTCGAAATTTTCCTCGTTTATTCGTCTCATGCACTAAAGGTTATGGAAAAGAGATGAAGAACATGGATAAAATGATTTTTTTTATAAAGTTATCTCTTTAGTATCTACGAAATAGATCTCTAAAGGGTACTTCTCCAATGCTTCTTCGAAGGTGATGTTAAGTGCAATCAATATAAATAGGTCTCCAAATCCTATGCGGCCTCTTAGTTCCGAGTTAGTTTCTACTTCTTCTTCTTCTCTTGGTGAGTGGCTGCTCCTTTTTCTCAGGCTGGGGGAGGCATTGGACTCTTCCTTAGAGATAGACGAGAATTGCTCTATATCTTCCATAGATTCTTATGCATATTCTTCTTCGATTTCCTCTTTTTCTTCCTCTATGATATCTCCTTCTTACATCTCTTTTAGGGGTTGCACTTCCAAAGGTATTATGGCGTCGCGTACCTTCATAGGGTCTGGTTCTTCTTCTCCTTTATTACCTTTGTGTAGCTTACACTCAAATGCTTTGATTTCCATAACAGCTCCATCCTTGTCGCCTTCAAGATTTTTCTCCTTTCTAGCAATTTTTCCTTCAAGTTTATATAACGCTCCACTTGACTCCACACACATATGGTTTTGTCTCTGATACCAAATTATAACGCCCCCACCGCCACCGTCTGTAGGCACCTATGGTCTCACTCGGCCTGTGGACCGCACCCTCATCCGACGGCCGGTGCACTATCTCGGAAGGTTCGAAAGACTTATTTATTGTCTCTTAAAATCACCACATCATCTTTCCCCGTGTTTTGGCCTCATTTACACGGTATCTGAAAAATGACTTCCCAATAGGTCACCCATTCTAGTACTACTTCAGTTCAAGCATGCTTAACTCTGGAGTTCTATCAAGATGGCTGACAAAAAAGATAAGTGAACTTCAGTGACATAGGTAGCCAAATCAAGTCTCTTAAGTGCTCCTCATGCACAACCAAATACCAGAATTTGGGATGTTACAGTTTACCTAGGGGCTGGACGATTTCTTTACATGTAATGGTACTCAATACCTTTATATGCCACGGACTTCCTTTCCCTTTATTGCTTGGCTGCTCTTTTCTTTTTTCATCAAGGACTTTCTAATCTCCATATTTTCCTCTTCTTAGTTGGACTAGGACTTCTTGATAATCATGCTTCTCTAAATCAGGTTCTTCTTTATGATTTCGTAGTTGTCTCGTAGCTACGATACCTTTGTGTATTCGATCTTTCAGTCTATCTACGCATTTAAATAAATTGATATCTCTTTCAAGTGAAATCTTGATTACACAAAATATCCAACCTTTGATCCCACTTGTTCTTATAATTAGTGCCTTCTTGTCCTTGTTTATAAGGATGTGGAGGTTCATGATTTTCTATGGCTTGGCGTTGAGAAAGAGAAACATAAGAGACTAGGTCTTCAATAGACAAATACGGATGCCTAGGAGAGATGGGTGTTGGTTTCCAATCATTTTTTCACCAAATTGTGGTGAGTGAACCAGTGGGCTAGGAATGCCCTGCTCTTTCGTACTTTTTTGAGGTTGTGGCTGTCCAAGAGTATTGTTTTTTACGAGATTTTATTGCAGAGAGTTTTGTTTTCCTCTAGAGAGAAAACAGTTTCAGCATCTTCTCCTTCATCAAAAATCGATTTTCATCTCCTTGAATTTGATTTTCAATTGCTTTCACTTCCAACTAAGGTTCCTTCTTCCTTGTAGGATATGTGAGCTTGGCCGTCCCTCCACTTGTTGTACTTGGTTGGATCAGCAAACCCTCTTTGTAAGGCTTTCATCTTCCATTCGAGGCGACTTTCAATGGCGTTCAATGAATACCCCAAGTTAACAATCCTTGAGTTGGACCTCAGATGTCTTATTTTTAGTGTTGCAAGTCAAGATTGATTTCATTTACTTCTTCCTCTATCCTTAGAGTTTGTCCTTTGAGGTCTTCGAATTTAGCACCGAAGTCGGCTTTCATCATGTCAAACTTTGCACTAAGAGCTTTATTACTCTTCTCTTATGATTCCATGAGTTGTTGCATAGCTCTATTAAGCGTTTTTTCCAGGTGAGAATCTTGTGGCATAGGGACCTCATAAGCATCAAATGTATCATCTTCTTTTGTATCAATTCCAATTATCTCCTTGTGATCAAATTCGTGATTGATTGAGTAGTAGTAAGAGAGCGGTTTGCTTTAGAGAGTGGCGAGTGAGTAGGTCTCACACACACGTCTTCACGGTAGTGACTTGGTCAGCACTTAGATGATTCATGGGCTGGTCATCAGCGACCAGTACAAGAGTCATGAATCGAGTAAGTATCATGGTAGAGGCATCGTCATTCCAACTCTTGGTGATACGAAATATCTTGTGCGATAGTGCGTTTGCTAGGATATTTTGGAATGACGTGGAAGTTCATTTTAAAGTCCTCCTCAAACAATGTATAAAAACAAAAATACATAGACGAGTGTTCTAGAATAGGCTCTAGTTCTTAGACACCTGAGTAACAATTACTCCCTCGAAACGGCGCCAAAACTTGATGTGTATCAGGTTTTACATTCAGTAAACACAACGAAAAGGCTGCACATGCACAATTAAATCGAATGCAGTACTTAAGGATCGATCCCACAAAAAGTGATGTTACAAAGATGAATATATTAAGAAGTAAAAAGAGAATAGGACAAAGTATAATTTGGGGTTTTGAATGCAAGTAAATAATGATGTAAAATAATAGCTAAAAATGTTGGGCAATGGGAAACTATCTGGGGATTATGGCTCTCACTAATCTAAGTAATTTTCATATGGTTTTCTCTAATAGGATTCTAGAAATTCCCACTGCTGAGGTATAAAATAAATACTTTTGTAGCTTAATTCATAAATCTCAACAATCAATTCCAACGCTCAACTTTCGTAACGCTTTAGTAGTTCTAATTCATAGCCCTCCATTCACTCAACGGTTGCATGTCATGGAGAAAAGTATACTACCCTATCTAGCCTAGATTAGGGGAGAGAAATGATGCTTTTCATTTGCAAGAAAGTATCATGCAATAAGCGTTAAGTACATGTCTAGTAGGAGAACCCTAAATGTAGAGAAAATATGAATCTAACAACCTACACAAATCGAGCCATGGATCCCCTTCAAGTAACCCCACCAAACCCAAAAAAGAGAATACTCAAACATAATCAAACAAACCATAAAAATAGATGAGATGGAAAGCATAATTAGAGATAAGTATTAAGAGGGTTTAAGGGATTTTCTCCTAAAGTTACAGAAGAGATCTTCTCCCAAAAGATGCAGAAAACAATGAAAGCTATGAAAGAGATTATGAACTAAGTGCTAAGATCTTCAATAGAGGTTCGTTGGGCGGCTCCCTTGTCTTATCCACTAGTTAGCGGCTTAGACATGTTAGTTCATGATGTTCTAGGGTTTTTAGGTAAGTATTTATAGGGCTTGAGGTGTCTTAAATTGGTGTTAGGTCGTAATAGGTGACTTTTTTTTGGCTAAGAGGACTTATGAGGGTTCCTGGCACTCCTGCAAGCCTTGGTGGAGCACCAAAAAGTTCTCCAAGAGCACTGAATTGCTTCTTGGTTCTTTTCTGCAGGACACGTCTTCATTTTTTCCATCATAAATTCTGATTGGCTGAATATAATTGGTTGATTCCATTTAGAGGTGAAAGGTGACTCTTATAGATTTTCAATGACATAGTAAACGTTGAATATGGTCCAGAAGGAAGTCTTGAAGCTTATCTTTCAATCTGAGGTTTCAGAAAGCAGAAAAACGTGTTTTGCTTTTTCTTTGGTCATTTTTGCCTAGAAACCTGAAATGATTTCTTGTAACCGAAAATACTCAAAATGTGGCTTACCAAAACTTTATTCATATCAAAAAACTTGTTAATCATCTCAAAATCATAGCTAAAATATGTAAAATAACGATGTTATCAGTAGCCTTGGTGGTCTCTCCTCTAGAAATATCCTTCGATGTTTCTTTAACTTCCTGATATGAAAACAACCCTTCCCTTAATATCATTAGTAGCACCTTTTTTAAAAATCATGTGATTTTAAAAATGTATAAGGTGCTACATATAGGTTAGTTTTACTCACCTTAGCTCCTTTGTCCATTGCCTTTTTCATCTCATGGACTTCTTGTGGGTAAATGGTGCAATGTTATGTTGCGGTTGTTTTGAGTGAAACTGTACTAGTTGGTACGCCCATTGTTGATTGTATCTTTGTGTGAATTTCCATGGCCTGCCTAGGAGAATATGCCATGTGTTAAGTTTTATCCTAGATAAAAATGCAGGTGCACAACGACAATCACAATAGTACTTTAGGGATTAAATCCACAAGGACCAATATATACACGATGAATTATGGTAATTTAAATAAAGGTAGGATGCAAAACAATTATCTGAAACTTAGTGTAAATACTTATGTAAATTATATAAAATAAAACATTGATCAGTGGGATTCGTTCAAGGATTAATGAATATGAATGCAACCATTATATGAGATGCATTAAGTATCATTCTAGAAGTTAGATTACGGATATAAAGTTTTCCTATATGTAACTACTATCTATGCAATGAAATCTATAACAAGTAAATTGTCGTTTGTCAATAAAGATTTATGCATGCAATGAATACCTAATCTAATATGTTCACAATTTGCAGTAACTTCAAATGTCGTTGGCTAAATACACTTTTTCCATCAGAGAAAGTTCTATCATTTCAATAACACTTTTGGTGCCATGATGAATAGATTTAAGGCTGAGGCTAATTGGTTAAATTAGATAAACCATTAAGAGAAATCTTAGATGAAGCACTATATGATCAATCCCATATGAAGCCTAGCATAGATCTACATGGCTATCCCTTTAAAAACCCAAAACCCAATGAAGATATCTACTCACACATGCATAGAGAACACATTGTAGAGATAGAAGAAAATATCATAACATAATTGTAAAGGGTTTCAAAAATAAGAACAATGTTTAGAACTCTGTAGAGAGGTTAGCATAGGTCTAAAAAAGTCGAGTTTTAGGTTTATATAATGAAGATAATAGCTTTTGGTCGGTTCTGATTACTTTGAGGCTTCTAAATTTTCGTTTCGGCTCCTTACCAATCGGTACTCAAGCCATTAACGAACGGTGCTTCACCCCCAAGTTATACTGGTTTGTACTCATCTGCAAGTCACCTTAATCTATCTTCAGTAAATTGTTTGTAACTCTTGATCGCATCTTTATATTTCCTTTTAAACACTTGGAAATGAAAGAAAACATCCTCTTATAACTTTTGTAAAAACATGAGAAAGATTTAACGCTGGGAAGTCTTCCATTAGAGGCAAAAGCTCTAATGCTTCTGCGCAGTTGTGCTTCTCCAATCATCGAGAATGATCCTAAAACTCTTTCTTTATAGTAAAAAATCTCAAAACCTTTCAAGACTCGATAAAAGAATTAAAAAAAAAAACTAAAAGCACTCTTTGAATCAAGAAAATACTTGAAATGAATATCAAAACAATGGTTAGTAATTGATAGAAATAAGGGTTACCAGCCTGCTTGCATTAAAACCACATTGCATACAACTTGGTTTGAATATTTTCCCGTGTTAAATGGTACGGTGACTTGTTCGGATATCTTGAACTCAGTCTCATTATTAAGAAACTTGAGACAATAGGGTCTAGGGTGATTTTTCCTCTTGATACCTAGCTTTTCCAGCAATTACTTTCTTGCAACATTAGTACAAGAACCTCAATCAACATTTAAACTATATACCTTGGAGTACATGGTGCACCGAGATTGAAAAATGTTCTCTTTTTGAATAGTCTAGGGATCAAAGAATGAGATGAGGGCTCGTATTGTCACTAGTAGTTATATCTATTATCCAGATAATCTACCATATATTCTTCAATCTCAACTTGCCTTTTCTCCACTTCATCTTGTTATTTATACTGTCCATTGTCTTTATGGATCATTACTGATTGGTTTGGACATTCCCTTGCATAATGGCCCTTTCCCTGACATTGAACACAAGTAATCTCATGTTTGTTTTTTTTTATCCTTACCTTGCTCTAGCCTGGTTGGGTTTTCTGTCTTGAGCATAGGTTTCTTAAACTTAGACTTTCTTTCTATATAATTTCTCTTTTCTAAGTTTCTTTGAGGCTGAGGGGTCCAAGTTTTTTTTCTCTTGTTAGTAGAGGCAGTCTTCCTCTTGATATGTTGCTCTAATTGTATTGCTACGTGTAGAAATTCTTCCAAATCTCGGTACGTTTGTATCTCTACCTTTCTTGCAACCCTATCATCTGAACTATCTAAGAACTAAGTTATTAGAGCCTCCTCTGAATCTTCAACTTCTAATATGCATTTGAGTATCTTAAATTCCTCAAAATATTATTTTATGTACTTTTTACCTTGAGTTAGCTATCTAAGCATCTTCTACAAGTCTCTACGGTAATCAGATGGGACGTATCTTTTTTTATATGGTACCTCATATCTCCTCATGTACTGATTTGCCCATGTCTAAGCCTCTTTCTCTCTAAGGCTTCTCTGTCCCACAAAGCTAAGGCATTCTCCGTGAGTTGAGCAACAACAAGAGATACTTTTCTTGCACCCGAATAGTTGTAGTACTCAAAGATGTACTCCATTCTTCTCTCCCAATCAAATTATGCATCTGGATTGACTCTTGCAGCAAATCAACGTGCAATGAGCTTGAGATCATTGCTTCCTTGCCTCGGCTGATCATCCTCTACATCTCTGCCCCTAGTTATGTTTCAACCTTGATCTGACTCTTTCCTTCTAGGTCATTGATTAAGGTTAGGAGCTGGTGGGTGATCATCTTATAACTCAGGCATGTCATCCTTAATCTCTTCTTCTCGTTGTGGTCTCAGCTTGTTTGTATTTCTGACTGGTACTCCTCTCAAAGGTGGTGGTCGTGGTGGTGGTTGTTGCTCCAACCCTCTGAGGCAGTCATTGATTATCCTCATATCCTCTAGTAGCTGAGTCATCTTGACTTGTTGTCCCATAATTCTTGGTACATGTATGAACAAACAAAAAGATCAAGTGCAAAAATAAATCGAAGAAACTAACACAAAACAAAAAGGAAAAACACAAAGTATAGCAAAATTCCATTTTTTATGCAACAAAAATCTAACACTTCTAATTCTTCTCTGATTTCGATTCTCTTTTTTTAATGAATGAATGAAAAATTAAGATGCAATAACACATAACTAATGCAACAAACAAAATAAACAGAAAAAGGAACACAATCAAAGTGATGACGACATCCAAGTCATACATGAAGTGTCGACAGCTATGGAAGGACCCATCACTCGTAAGAAGCTTAAGAGGCTCAGAGAGCAATTCAGTCATAATGTCAAAGAATTTTTGCAAGAGGAAACTGATCAAAACCTAGCAACACCGCATAACAACTAGCGGTTACAGAGTAGAATCAAGCTCTCTTGCGCACAGAGAAAACTACTCGTATACAGGAGGAAAGTTTTGATGTCCCTCATCTAACCCCACATTTAAATATTATTTGTCGAAGAAAATTACAAAAATCTCGAGCAGATCCTGAGATGGACGAGAACACCCTACTATGCGCTGAGAATACATAAGACATCACCGAGAAATCAACAAGCTTGTATCAAAACTTACACGGGACAAAATGTTAAGTTGCGAGTTTCAGCAAAAAATCAACCCCCGAGAAGCATCAAGTTGAGACATAATCAAGAAAGAACAAGAAGACTCGAATATGGCACATGGATCCTCACCTGCTAAGTATATTGCTGAGAGACAAAGACATCTACAGAAGAATCCACTCGAGCAATGAAGCTAGGATCAAATAGGCTTTAGGAAAACCATCAAGAGAAGCTTACTTACTGAGGAGAAACATATTAGGATGGAGCTGGATTCAAAGATAAACGAGAGAGCTGTATTACGGATCATTTGAGGATCAACATCACCCGTGACAAGGTAAGCCGTGTTAATTTGATATTTATGATATATGTAGATTCAAATTAAAGACTCTATTTCATTCGGTTGAGATGTTAAAACAACATAGTTCTTTTGTTTTAGTGTTTTATTTGTTTCATTGTTGTGTTTTATTTGTTTTGGCCCTAGGGCTAGCTGAAGGACTATTATAAAGTCCCATGCAGCAATTGTATTTTGGTTACCTTTTGATCATTAATAAAATAACGCACTTCATCAATTTCCTCTTGAGAAACCCTAGTTCTTCGAATCTTCCATGCGGCTACCCCCTTAGACTTGAGAGAAGCCGTGTTAATTTGATATTTATGATATTTTTAGATTCAAATTAAAGACTCAATTTCATTCGGCTGAGATGTTAAAACAACATAGTTCTTTTTTTTTAGTGTTTTATTTGTTTCATTGTTGTGTTTTATTTGTTTTGGCCCTAGGGCTAGCTGAAGGACTATTATAAAGTCCCATGCAACAATTGTATTTTGGTTACCTATTGATCATTAATAATAACACACTTCATCAATTTCCTCTTAAGAAACCCTAGTTCTTCGAATCTTCCGTGCGGCTACCCCCTTAGACCTGAGAGAAATTTTTCTTATTAGAGACTCAACACCTCTCAGTGTTGCACTTCGATCCATCTTCACCCCATCAATTGAATCCACGAGAGAGTGAGAAGGCAAACTTGTTGATTCATTTGTAACGCTCTCGTCCAACCTCTTTTAAAGAGAGTGTGAAGCCCAGCTTTGGATACCTCCATCCTTATCGTGTAGTCTTCATCCCGAGGCCTATATCATCTCGTATCAAAGCTAAAAGCTTATATCGCAGGTTGTGTCACTTTCATCCCCTAGTTGTTTCATCATTTTCTTTTATTTGATTTGATCTTTGTCTTTCAATATATATATATATATATATATATATATATAATCCCTTGACAAATTATTTACAGGTTTTACATAGTTTATTTAATTTTATTTAAATTTATAACTAGTATAAAAAAAATTTGTTTAGCAGTTGCTAAGAGTCAAACTCATATTGCTAGATCTATTTTCAAGTATCTGATTTGCTTAAGTTGCTTTGTTGCCACTTGTTAGGATTTGTTGAATAAGTTGATCTAGTTTATTGTTGCTTACTTGTTGTAGAGGCAATTCTCGAGATAGATGACCAAGAGATACCACCAATTCCACCACCTCTGTTTCACCTCATGATGCAGTGGCTCAGCTATTAGCAAACATACAAGATACGCTACAAATTATAGATGAGCGGATAACTCGCATTGAGCAGCCACAAGTTGTTAATGCTAAGAATGTTCAGTCTAGGAGAGGAGCTCATACTGAGGAAGACCTCTATGAAACTGATGATGATGATCCCCAACGAGATCATCAACAACAGTATAGACCCGGAAGAAGATATCCTAATAACCAAGGAAGACATCGAGATGAAGAACCTTTTAGACTAGGCAGCTCCAACGTGAAACTCGTTCCACCAACCTTTACTGGGAAGGTAAACCGTGATGCCTATCCAGCCACGAAATATATCAATGAGTGCTATAATTACGCCGATCAAAAGAAAGTAGCAGTTGGTTTTGCCCAACTCATCGAGCATGCCTTGACATGGTGGGATAGAGAGCTAGCTTAGAGAAGGAGGAACATATATGGACTCATAAGGACTTGGGATGACAGAAAAGATGCTATGAGGAGAAGATATGTTCCTTTACATTACCACGTGGAGAATCAAAAGAAGATTTGGAATTAATACTGGCGGTGGATGCAGAGTGGGCAATGATCACAAACAGTTGGCAAGCCCGAAAATGCTCGTTCAAGGTCGTAAATCTATGAAAGAATACTATGGTGAGTTTAAAACGTTGATAGGATGGCTAGAGTTGAATGAGATTGAGGAATCACTTATTGCACAATCCACTGATGGTTTACAAGAAAGGATTTCTCGGCAAGTTGAGAGACACTACAAGCAAACCAATAGATAAAGGAAATGCTATAGATATTGACACCAAGTTCAAGCTTAGGAGTAATTCTCTAGTCTATGAGTATAGGCCTAAAAATTGACAATCTACAAGCACTCAGCGTTCAAGAGATATCACCCGCTTATAATGCTAAAGATTGTGCCAACCAGAGAGTAATTATGCTATTCCTAGTGGAGAATACGAGTCTCAAGACGAGGTATGCACCAAACCGGATGACACCACCAAGTATCTAGAGGTGGGAAAGCTTTTGATCACTAGGAGAATCTTGAGTGTGACGGTGAATCCAGATAAATCAGCCCTAAGAGAGAATATCTTTCACTCCTATTGCATCATCAAAATAAGGTCTGTAATTTGATAATTGACGGAGGATCATGTACTAATGTTTCTAGTAAGTACTGTTATCGACAAAGTTTACCCTAGGTAATAATACTTCAAGTGCATAGTAACTATCACAATAGTACTTTTGGGATCAAATCAACAAGGATCAATTGAATGCGCTATGAATTATAGTGATTTAAATAAAGCGAAGATGCAGAAGGAGTCTATCGTAAACACTGCGTGAATGCTATGCCAATTTAATACAATAAAACATTGAGCTATGGAAATTTTTTCAGGGATTCATGCGAATGAATGCAACAATGATATGGAATGCATGAAGTAACATTCTAGAACTCAAATTATGAATATAAAGTTGTCCTACTTTCGTATGTGACAACTATCTATGCAATGAAATTCTTAGCAACTAAAAAATTGTTTGTCAATAGAAATACATCCATGCAATGAATAACTAATATGATATTTTCACAAACTTCAGTAACTTAATGGTTGTTGGCTAAGACACTTTTTCCATCAAAGATAGATTTATCGTTTCAACAATATTTTTGGTGCCATGATGAATCGATTTAGGGCAGAGGCTAATTTGCCAAAATAAACAAAGCATTAAGAATAATCTTAGATGAAGAACTATCTGATCAATCCCATAAGAACCCTACCATGGATCTACATGAATAACCCCTTCGAAACCCAATACCTAATGAACTGATCCACTCACACATATAGATAGAATACATGATAGAGATAGATGAAAACATCATACTAGAATATTAAAATAGTAAAAGAATCTCTACAAAGTAACTCTTTAAAGCTATGAAACTATAATTTTTTGTCGGCTTTGTGGCTGAGAGAAATTATTTATACAGAAAAGGAAAAGTTCTAGAAATAGAAAAATGAAACTCTTAAAAGCACCTACTGATCACTAACAAGTGTGTACTACTCGATTCTTATCGTCTTCGGTAGCAATTGTGCACCAATCGATCTTCATCATTGGTCAATTCTTCTCTTGATGATGAAATGATCCAATTCAACTACAAAACCTTCATTTTGGTCCAGCAAGTGTACAAATCTAAAAAGACACAAAAGTACCAAAAACTATATGGTTCTTATTGAAAAGTCTCAAGACTTGGTGTTAAAAGAACTAAAAAATTGGTAATTATAAGGGCTAAAAAAATTCCCCAAGACTGGAAACTTTGCTTGTCCTCAACCAAGAACAAGGAAAATTCAAATCTAAAGAAAAAGTTTGAAAAATGGGAACTCACATATTTTTTTGAACAACGTGATTATACACATATCATCTTCCGAGGCGTATCCGCAAAAGCTCTAACCGAGTTCAACAAAGATCTTCCGAGAATTAGAGGCATGCTAGCATCACCAGCCATCTCGACTACCTAAAAATTCTATTGGGATCAAGTAGTGTCTAATGTAGATGAACAAGTCTTGTATAAAGCCTGATGGTTTAGCGGTAGAGTTTTTTGCTAACTTGAGTGTGCAAGTAGGCTCTTGAAGCGTCAATCCAAGTTCATTTGTTATCATTAAGGACATGACGTTGACACTCGATCCTGAATCACATAGGGAATTTTCAAAAATATTACCTAAAATCGAACATGGAACAGCAAATGTCCCCAAATCATCAAGTTTTGGGAGTTTCATCAATTTCTTCTTCTCCATCATCAAATGGAGTATTTATTAATTATGGCTTCACATTGATCGATAAAATGGTTGTACCGATCGGTTATGAAGGCTGGTGTTTACCAATAGGTTGCAGTTTGGTACCAATCTGTGCGCATCAATGAAATTCTGCTTCCAGACTCAATTGCATTGACTTGCTCTCTAGGATTACCTTCTGACTTGCCTTATAAAATCAATAGAGGTTTTTTGGACTTCATCGCAACTTGATCTAGTGGATTTTCCAACACCTTAACGTGAGTGTTTACTGCTTTAATCCTTCCATTCAGATTTGAGTACATAATGTTAACCTTTGTGTTAATCTCTTCTGCACTCTTCTTATGACCCTCTATGAATTATTCCACCATCATCTCATGCTTATTTTCCTAGGAGGTTTCTACTGGATGTTGAAACTATTGTAACATGCTCCTTCCCTTGGAAACCATTAAAAATTTTACCTTCTCAACTTTTTACTTGTACTTTTGTATGAGAACTTAGGATGGTTTCTATATTTTTGGTTGAAACCGCAGTTCTGGTAGTTCTCGTGACCTTTTGATATAGCTTATCTCCTCTAAACCTTCATAACAAACTCCATCATCCATGTCCCCAGCAACATCCCCAACTCCATTAACTTATTTCTTGGATGTCTTCAAGAGATTCTCAACCTTTTCTTTAATTTTCTTTATCTCATCCATCTCAATACTGTGTAAAGTAACCTTTCAAGATCGATCATACTCCAGATAGTGGTTGTTGTTACTCAATGACAAATTCTCAATTAAAATATTCGCTTCCCTCACAGTATTGGTAGCAAAATTACCTCGGCTTACAGTGTCTAAGGTCATCTGATACTTCTCAGCTATACCATGATAGATTATATGCATCAAATTCTTAGGAATGTACCCGTGACATGGACTGTCTTTGAGATAACCTCTGAAACGATCCCATGCATCAAATAATGACTTGAGACCACCTTGTTGGAACGTAGAGATTTTGTTCCTTAAAGCGATTGACTTTGATTTTTGGTAGAAGTGATTGATGACCTGATCTCTTCACTATGCCCATGTAGTAATAGAGAATGACTCTAGCAATTTGAGTCATGTTACTGCTTTATCACCCAAAGAAATATTGAACAATGTCAACATCAAGTAGTCCTGAGGCACTCCATTTCCTTCTGTCGTATTGCACAACTCCTCTGAAGCCATCTCATTGATCATGTTCTGCTTCACCAATTGGATGATTTAAGGCTTTATCTCATAATTGTGCCTTTGAAGAAGTGGTGGACGTATGGTGGACCTATTAACATAGAACTTGTTCGGTGAATTATAATCACCAAGAGTTCCAAGTAGCCCAAGTGGGGCTTGAGCAACATCAACCCTCGAATTCAATTATGCATTACCGATCAGTGGTGGCAGAGCACCAATCAGTGTAGGAAGGTTGTCGATACCGACCGTTAAAAGATGTTTACCAATCAGTGCCAGTGGTGGAATCACTTGCTCGAGTTCAGCTTCATTTGGATCAACAACTCTAGCCATCTCAGTGTTCTTTGCTTTACTTTTAACTCGCTCGAGTTGTACTTGTTCGGTGTTGTTGAGATTCAACAAGTATGAAGATCTTTGGCTTCTTCTTTGGACAAACCTCAAACACAAAAAGGGAGAACGATAAATCTGGTTAGAGAGTTAGTAAGATAAATAAAACAAATTCCTAGAAAAAATCTAAAACACTCGTTTATTGGTCCCCGGCAGCGGCGCAAAAAACATGTTATCCACATGTTTTACCTTTGATAATACTACAAGTGCAAAATGACAAACACAATATTACTTTAGGGATCAAATCTACAAGGACCAATTGAATGTGTTGTGAATAATAGTGATTTAAATAAAGGTATGATGCAAAAAGATTTTATCAAAAACTCGGTGTAAATGTTATATAAATTTAATAAAATAAAACATTGAGTAGTGGGAATTTTTCAGGGATTCATGCGAATGAATGCAGCAGCTATATGGAATGCATTAAGTAACATTCTAGAACTTAAATTGCGAATATAAAGTTGCTATACTTTCGAATGTGACAACTATCTATGCAATGAAATTCCTACCAACTAAACGGTCGTTTCTCAATAAAAAGACATGCATGCAATGAATACCTAATATGATATGTTCACAAAGTGCAGTAACTTCAACTGTTGTTGGCTAAGACACTTTTCCCATCAAAGATAGGTATATCGATTCAACAACACTTTTGGTGCCATGATGAATAGATTTAGGACAGAGGTTGATTGGCCAAATTAGACAACATTAAGAATAATCTTAGATGAAGTATTATATGATCATTCCCATAAGAAACCTAGCATGGATCTACATGAACAACTTCTTAGAAACCCAATACCCAATGAAAAAATCTACTCACACATGTAGAGAGAATACATGATAGAGATAGATTAAAATATCATCATAGAGGACAAAGAGAACAAACAAGAAGCTCTAGGTGAAGAGGCGATTGGCGAGGAAGGTGAGACAGTTGGTGAGGAAGAAGAAAAAACTCATGGAGACTAGCATGCCTTCATCTCACACACTTCGTAATAGGAACGCGATCTCTTCTACTCCACTTTGATTATACAAGGAGGACCGAGCTCCTCATTCTCATGTCCCTCCAAGGTATCGATTTCATCTTTTGTAAATAATTTTATTTTCTATCTTTATGCGTCTTTGTTAAATTTCCTTTCATTGGTTATTTGTATGTCCGGGGGAGCGAACTTTTTGCTAACTTCCCTTTTTAATTTTTTTGTTTGCTTTTCACTAATTCATTTCATTGTAGATAAACTTATTCATTGGAAAGGCCAAAACATTTGAAGAAAAAACCAAGATCACTTTGCTTTGCTCTCATTATGATAGCCTTGCTAGAGCTTGTGTTTGAAAGTATGAAAAAAACTTCCCGGTGTTTTTTAAGATTCTGAAAAGATGTTTGGTTTGATAAAACAATTGGCTTTTGGGTTTTGATGAGTAGATAATAGGAGAAAAGGAGATTTACTTGGGTTTTGGGGTTTGATTCCGAGTTAGGTATGGATAGAACAATGGAAGTTAGGATTTGTCTGCATAAATTGTTCTCATCTTAACAAAATTTTGCACAATGTCTACCATTATGTTTTCTTGAAGTAAGCCACACGCAAAGAACAAAAAATCTCACTTGTCCATTCGTGAGTCCGCTCTTTGTATCAAAAATGTGAGGACTGGTTGATAGGATGGCTAGAATATTCTTGAATTTGAGTGTAGAGAAAATATTTGGAGGTGCGGTAAGCCTTAAGAAGTTGGGATGGATTGGGAAGTATGTTTTTGCAAAATATGTCCACTCCCTAATGTTGATACGATGATTGCTTATTTAGGTTCTTTTAGTTATGAGTTTTTGCCTTCATATTCTCTCCTTAGGTCCTTATCTTTTGTTGTTTTCTTGTGACCAAGCAAAAGACAAGTCCGGAGAGTTGATATCTATGGTTTTTATGTGTTTCTAACATTTATTTTCATCACTTTTAGTCTCATCTAGCATCATTTAGGAGTTTTATATATGCATTCTAGT
Organism: Cardamine chenopodiifolia; assembly: GCA_963922655.1. NCBI lineage: Eukaryota > Viridiplantae > Streptophyta > Magnoliopsida > Brassicales > Brassicaceae > Cardamine > Cardamine chenopodiifolia. Next base: position 7,704,040 of record OZ000479.1, read on the forward strand.
TTCACGTTTGAATTATCTTGCATTTGCATAGTTTTGAATCCTTTTTAGGTGGTTTGAAGACTTGGAGTGATTTGGGGTTTGAGAAGGGAAGCTAAAGGAGCTTCCATAGCGGCCTCAATCGCTACATCCAACCGATGAGGAGAGGATCAGATCTTGAAGACTTCGGCCATTCAAGGGAGCTCTAATACCGGCCGATCAACTGATATGGCTGACCACTGCTGATGCCCCTTGCCCGAGTGATCGATGAAGCTTTCTGGGATGATCCTAACGGCCACTTAACCGCTATACATGACTGCTACGGCTGTCCTTGATTCATCTCATTTTGTATCTAACCCGTTTTATCTAGGGTCGACCCGTTACTCATTTCTCTAGCTATAAATACATTTAAGACATATTTTTCTTGGTTAAATCTTTACATATCAAATCTTTTTTCCTCTTTAAGATCTAGAAATCAACAACTATTTGATCTTGATGGCTCTTTGCAATTAGTGATTATTCTCCTTCTTTCTCTCTTGTTTATTTCATTATGCATTATTCATCTAATTTAGTTTGTTCTTCATCAATAGTCATGAGTGAGTAGTGATCTAACGAGTTAGGAGCTTAGAAAACTAGGGAATTCTTTTTTTTGTCGTCAAGAAGACTAGGGTATTTTGATGATTGATTAATGATGCTTAGGGACTTGATTCTTTTTTATCCTTCATTTAGGTTGTTTTTAATGATAGATTTGGCTTGATCACTTGAATTTAGATCATAGAGATTTCATGCCCATATAATGTGTGATGAAATGTTTGAATCAAATCTAAATTATTTTTCTTCCTTACCTAATGCAAATTGATTTTAGGGTGATTAGTGGACTTATTGGACTTGATTTTTTAAGGCTCATTGATTCCTTGATTAGCAAATGGAAGTTTGACTTGATTAAGGTGATTAATTCCATAGAAATGGGTTAGTGATACATATCCTAGGATTGTGTTTATTTTTTGTTCTAGGTTCATTAGTTAATTTTCATTTCATCTTAATCAATTTCTAAGCTCTTGACTCATTTCTTCATAATCATTTATATCATCTTGTATAATCTTGGTTCTTAGTCTCATTTATGGACTTTAGCCTAAAACTATCACTTGAAGTGATTGTTGTGCATTTACGGTTTGTATAAGGGATTCAACTTATTCTCTATCAGCCGGTGAAAGAAATTTTTCAGTCGAACCAATACCAAAATTTTGTATGATATATCTCACAGATTATGAAAATATATGTCAGTTTTATATAACTGTTTGGTTTACTGTGTAAATGTGTGTCAGATATTTTTTTAGGTTTTCTCCAGTGTGTCATTTAAGGAAAGTGGGGATCTCTTGTGCGATTAGGTTTAATGCCATGGGATGGGCTCCCCACTGTCAAGGAAACATGCCAGAGAAGCTGTCCAAGGCAGCACGGATCAGCATGTAACAGAGCGTCACACAATTTCTTCATCTTCAGCAGCGTTAGGGTTGTTGGATGTATCAGAAAAGTCGGGAGTTGCAGATAAAGGTGTGGGTTCTTCTGTGTCTTCAGAGCCGGTTAGAGCAGAGGTTCAGGGGTGATGTTGGAGCAGGTCAGAGCAGAGGTTTTGAGTGAGATGTTAGTCGGTTAGCTCCGGTAATGGTTTTGACTCCAAAAGGTTTACCGAAGGGTGTGGGTTTTTCTGTGTCGTCTGAGCCGGTCAGAGCAGATGCTCAAGGGGTGACGTCGGAGTAGGTCAGATCAGAGGTTCATGGTGGAGGCGTTAGTCTGCTAGCACCGGAAATGGTTAAGATTACAAAAGTCTCAGTAGGGGAAACCGAGGAGCAGCGGGCGTTGGTGTTATTGATGGAGGGGGCTTCAACAATTTCACAAGTGTTGTTGGTTTTGGCAGCTAAGGAGGTAGTGTCAAAGATGGCCTCGAAAGGGGGCTTGTTTGAAAAGAAGTCTTCGGTCCAAGTAGTGACCAAGCAGTCCTTGATCAGGTTTCCTTGTGCTTTTATTGAAAAAGAAGGTAGGGAGGTGGTGGAGGTCCCAGAGGCCATCTTCGAAGAAGCTCCGCCTCTATGGGAGGAGTTTCTGGTGGGAAGGTTTGTGTCTCAAGCTCCTCATATAGCAAAAGTCTATGTGATAGTCAACAAGATTTGGAATTTGGGAGATAAGTCAATTAAAGTGGATGTTGTTGAAGTGAATGACACAACAATCAAGTTTAGACTGTGAAACTCGGATGCCCGGCGTCGAGTGCTACGACGTGGGATGTAGAACTTTTGTGATATTCCCATGATAGTTTCAAAATGGTCTCCACATGTAGAAGATGCGTAGCTGGCTATTAAATTGATGTCAATGTGGGTGACTAAAAAAATTACACCGTGTTCTCTTGGAAAGGTTTGAGTTTCCTAACTAGTCCTTTGGGGGACCCAATTAGGTTTCATCGTGACATTGAGTTGGTTACGAGTTTTGAGGAGGCAAAAATACCGGTTGATGTGGTTTTATCAAAGAGAATACCATTTTAATATTTTTTTCAAGTCAAAGGGGAGGAAGTATGTGTCACTTACGAATACCCTTGGCTTCCTCCTCCTTGTGGGGTGTGTTGGAAGTGGGGACATCTGGAGGAGATATGTCTAACACATGCCGAAGAAGTTTTGAATACTATAAATTCTGCTTCAAAGGCTTAGAGTAATTCACGTAGGACTGGACAAGTCTTGAGTACACAGTCGGAGGAGAGGAATCACAAGTTGGAAGCAATTTCGAGGGTGGGAACGAAGATAGTTCATACACACAAAGCTCAGGATGATAATGTATTGGCTACGGTTGAGGGTACATGCCTAGTGCCTTTGAGCTAGAATATTTCAGAAGTGGAGGATGCGGAGATAAGTCTTCTTTCTTCGGTTTTCAAACCAACGGATGAGAAATGGTCTACGGTCTCCCATTCGGGGGAAAATCAAAAAAAATTCAATGGATCTTGTTTACGGTCAGGTAACCATTGCTTTCCCAACACGGTTTGACGTTCTACGGGATCACCAGGAGGAAAATGAGATAGGGAATGGTGTAATAATCAATGGGTCTCCAGCACAGCACCGAACAGGACTGGCGAAAGCTAGTTTGAGTTCTTTTGTGGATGGTGCCGCTTTTTTTGGAAGGCATGGGTTGACACCTTCAAATGGTTCTTTGGAGGAAGGGAAATTTGATATCAATGCCCAAGCACAAGATCAAGACGAAGGTACTGAAATTACTCTGAAAAAGGCTATGAGGAGGTTAAGCCTCGGGTTCCCCTCCCATGTTCATCGATAAGTAGCATCAAAATATTTTATTAAAAATTCAGACAAGCAGGGGACCCAAACACCAACGTTATAGGTAAGAGGACTTCACAAAAAAAACATTAGTAGTGTCGTGTTTCTCTTCGAATATCTGTCGTTTTAACAAAGCAAGGAAGCACTCGGTTGTAAAGAATTTTATCCACTCGGATTCTATGGTCTTAGAGGGTGTATTTAAAACTTGCGTGGTTGAAAGTATGGCTCAGCTCATTGCGTGTTCTTGTTTTGGAGATTGGTTAATGGTTTCAAATTATGAGCATACTCCTCTAGGTCGCATTTGGGATCTAGAGTCAAAAAGTGGAGCTTAGAGTGATCTCGAAAACGGGGCAGCAGATTATTTGTCTAGTTAAGCTTAAGAATTCTCTTGAGGATTTTCTTTGTTCATTTGTCTATGCATTGATTATGTTAGAGAAGCGTCATGAGCTCTGGTCTGATCTCAGTTCTATTCAAGACATGTTGATTTTTCGTAGGAAGCCTTGGATTTGTATGGGTGACTTTAATGAAATTCTGGATTTGGCGTAACATTCACTCTCTTATCAAATGTATGTCTCCTTAATGGGTATGTTGTTCGTTATTGTTCGTTTGTGGATATGGCTTTTCATGGTCCCTTGTTTACTTAGTGCAATAAGCGTGAAGAAGAGCTGGTCTGTTTGAGGCTATGGCGTCCATATAGTTCTTATTGTCGGTTCGAGGCTAAGGGGTGCTCGAATCATCTTTGTGAGAATATATCTCTCGCTGCATTTCCGCAGAAGGCTCATGCTCTGTTTAAGATTGTCAATGCGGTTTTACAAATGGAAGATTTCAAGGCTGTACTAGAGGATTATTGGCAACAAACAGTCCCCCTTTTTCAGTCTACTTCAGCTCTCCACAGGTTCTCTAAGAAGCTCAAAGCTCTTAAGCCGATAATTCATGAGCTAAGTCAAAAGAGAATGCATCACCTAACAAGAAGAACGGAAGAGGCGCTCACTGTTTTATGTGAAAAGCAATCGAAAAATCGAGCAAATCAAACTGAAACGGCTATGCGTGAGGAATCAAAGGCTTTTGAAGCTTGGGAGTCCATCACGATTTTAGAGGAAAATTATTTGCGACAAAAGGCAAAGCTTCATTGGGTTGAGGTGGGTGACCGGAATAATAGGTTTTTCTAGAATGCTGTCAAAGAGAGGCAAATATGCAATTCGATTAATGCGGTTATAGCTCTTGATGGGGTCTTGCTTACGGGTCGAGAGGATATTTAAGCTGAGGCCGTAAGATATTATTGAGACCTGTTCACGTTGCAGCCTCAAGGCTTTGTAGTATTTTTGTTTCTGATATAGAGAATATCCTAAACTACAATTGTTCCAAGGCTGAGCAGGATAGTGTAGTAGCTGAAGTTTCTGAGGCGGAAATCAAATGAATTTTATTTTCTATGCCTCGTAATAAGAGTCTCGGTCCAGATGGTTTTACAGTGGAATTTTATAAGGAGGTGTGGTCTATTATTGGAAAGGATTTTACAGAGGCGGTTAAGTCGTTTTTCTCTTATGGGTTTCATCCAAAAGGTATTAATACAACAATTCTGGCTTTAATCCCTAAGCAGACTGGTACTATTGGCATGAAGGATTATAGGTTGATCTCCTGTTGCAATTTCTTTTATAAAGTTATCTTGAAACTCCTAGCAAACTGTCTTTAGCTTATTCTGACTGGTTTTATTTCTCCTAACCAATCAGCTTTTATAAAAGACCGCTATATGATGGAGAACCTTCTCTTGGTGTTGGAGCTTGTAAAAGATTACCACAAGCCGAGTATCTCTCCCCGTTGTGCTATGAAGACCGATATTTCAAAAGCAAAAGATTCTGTCCATTGGGGTTTTCTTCTTAATCTCTTGACAACTTTGAAGTTACCGCAAAAGTTTGTTCGTTGGATAGAGCTTTGTGTTACAACCCCTTCGTTCTCGGTCCAAGTTAATGGTGAGTTTACGGGTTTTTTCCAAAGTCAGAAGGGACTGTGTCAAGGTTGTTCCTTATCCCCTTATATGTTTCTGATGTGCATGAATGTTTTATCTTGTATGTTGGATACTTCAGCGATGGTAGGGCGTTTTGGTTTTCATCCGGGTTGTAAGAGCCTCCGCGTTACTCATTTGTGCTTCATGGAAAATATCATGGTTTTTGCTTATGGAAGAATTCGATCAATTCAAGGTATCCTTGATGTATTTACTGATTTTTCAGCAATCTCGGGACTGAATATTAGTATAAGACGTCGTTATTCATTGCTGGAATTTCTCTGGCAACTCGGGCTTCTCTCCATATTTTGCCCTTCGCTATAGGTTCTCTGCCTATTAAATATCTTGGTTTGCCTCTGATGACTAAGTGTATGACAAGCTCTGATTTTTAGTCTTTAATAGAGAAGATCTTCACTCGCATAGGGTCTTGCAAAAATCGTTTCTTATCTTTTTTGGGAAGGCTTCAGTTGTTGGCGTTGGTAATAGCGAGTTTGATTAACTTCTAGATTTCAGTTTTTCGACTACTGAGTGCTTGCATCAAGGAGATTGAACGGATTAGCTCAGCTTTCCTATGGTCAGGCCAGGATTTAAACTCTAAAAATCGAAAATGGCTTGGCGAGAGGTATGTAAACCAACGACTGAAGGGGGACTGGGACTGAAATCTCTCGCCGAAGCTAATAAAGTTAGCTGCTACTAATTGATTTGGAGACTAGTGTCGGCTAGACATTCATTATGAGTAAAGTGGGTTACAAAAAATCTTATTCAGAAGAGCTCCTTTTGGTCTATAAGGTTGAATACGAGTGTTGGCTCGTGTATTTGGAGGAAATTGTTAACGTATAGAGAAAAGGCAAAGGGGTTTCCATAAAGTGGACGTGCAGAATGGCTATAATACTTCGTTTTGGTTTGAAAATTGGAGTTCTTTAGGAAGATTTATTGAGTTGTTTGGTGAGCGGGGCTGGATTGATATGGGGATTAAATTTACAGCTACTATGGCGAAGGTTATTGCGCAGCACAGACCACGTCGCAGACAGACACCAATTCTTTCTAGGATAGATGATGAGATTAAGCAGGTTCAGGACTCATTTTTTATTGACCCAGATATACCACTTTGGGGCTGTAAGACTGATAGTTTTAAGCCAGTGTTCTCGACTCAAAATATATGGAACCAAGTGCTGGAAGTCTATCCACTCAAACGGTGGTCTAAGGGGATATGGTTTTCTAACGCTACTCAAAAGTACTCATTCATAATGTGGCTCGCAGCTCATAATCGGTTAGCAATGGGAGATAGACTTTGCATTTGGAATCATAACGCGGCATCAAGATGTGTTTTTTGCTTAGCTACGGAGGAGTCTTGTGATCGTCTATTCTTTTCCTGTCCGGTCACTGCTCAAATCTGGTACTGTTTATCATCTGGTTTGCTGCTCCATCGATCTAGTACATCATTCTCGGACATCGCTGAATTAGGATTGCTTACGAGTTTAAAGGGCACGCTCTTTTTATTTGCTAAGTATATTTTCCAGGTTACCATTTATATCCTATGGCGAGAGAAAAACAAGAGGATTCATTGCGAAATTCCAAATACTTTGAACAGCGTGGTCCGTGAAATGGATAAAACAATCCGGAATAGACTCACTACTATAACACCCCCGATCATTTCTAATCAAAGGCGCTACAATGATACTTTGAATATCTCATCTAAAGCTTCAGAACTAATCCAACGCCTCGGATGAAACATCCTTAACACCATTCCTACTTATCCTCATTCCTAGCTTTTCAACCAGAATAATTATTTGTAGTTAGTTTAGCTCGGAGAAAGCCAAATATCATATCGGAACTTAAGTCGTATTGTACAAAACCTTTAACTTTATTTACTTAAGTCCCAAAACCACATTTTTAAACATTAATAAGTATATGTGTGCACATCAAAATCCATAAAACCTTAAAAACTTTTACAACATACATCTTTACAACAAAGGCCAAGTCTACACCGGTTTTGAGTTGTTCCCTCTTTAACTCCGCTTTCTCTACCGCATTCTTGCAAGAAAGGAGAATAAATAAGCAACTAATTTTCTTAGCGAATCCGGGTGCCTAACATGCATAAAATGATCCCACCAAACCCCAAACAAAATCACAGTACATGGATCATTCATAGAAAATGTAGTGTAAAAATATGGACAATTCATAAAACATATTCTTGTCCATTCTCATTCTCACTCTCCATTCACAGCATCGATATTCCTTAGTTCGTTCATCCTTTTACCTCGTCCAATAGACAGTCACTCAGACTGAACGTGCCGATGATCCTGAATCTTGTTCATCATCTTAACTCAATCAGCATACAACCACTAAGGCTGAACATGCCGCGTGATCCAAACAACGCATTGTCATGCGACATACGGCTGGTGGTAGTGACCCAATCCCCCGTATGTATCACGATAGAGCGAGCTATGCCCACAGCGTACCGCTCCTATCGAACTAAGAACATATTGATCTGTCTCACCGAGCACGCCTCATTACGCCTCAAAATCACGGCCGCGCATGCCTAACTGCATACCGCGCAGACCATACTCCAAACACATGCATCATGCCACACGAAATTATGCATGTTTCAGTTCATATCAAGTCACTTTACTTGGCTATTTCACCGAGTTCCAGTGGTGAATCATTTCAATTCAAGTCTCAGCATCACGAAATTCATCAAGTAAACAACCAAGTAATTCCACCAAGAACTTAACATACTAACCACTTAGTATGCATGCATCATGCATCCTACATCCTACTTATGTATATGCATCATTCACCACAAAATAAACAAGAAAACCTAACTCACTGTCAAGGTTTTGTCGATATCGTTCTGCCGATCGAATAAACTTGTCTATGGAACAGCAACTCCTCCGAAAATTAGTCTTTTCCTTCTCTTTTCCCACAAAATCCTCTTTTTTTTCCTTTGCACGAATTCTTCTCCACACTTAGAAAACTTTTAGAGATTTTTGCAAACTTTCAGAGAAAGGAGGTGGACTAGTATTTATAGGAATAGAAGACTTCAGCTGAAGGAAATCTCAGCTCTTATCTAGGCGGCACCTCCTCCATGAGTCATTAAGAAGACTTCATAGGAGGGTAAGCTTAGCTGCTTTTCCACCACCTTCCTCCTAGGCTGCTTCCCATAAGCACCTTGCACCACCTACTTACCAAGCTGCTTCCTAGAAGCACCTTGCCACCCACCTATCTGCTAGGCAGCTTGATTCTCATACTCAGTCTAAATCCTTCTCCCGCTCAGTTTCGACTCATCCCGACTAGTCCACCAATCACAATCAAATCCTTTGGATGGATCTTTTCTTTCCAATGCTACCTCACTTCATTGTATCACCACTTACTCAAAATTCCCACTTTTCCGTCCATAACTTCCTTTTGTTCTCGGGTAATTCTTGGTCTGTTTCCAGTTTAAAGAGAGGGTCACTACATTCTCCCCCCCCCCTTATTAGAATTCTTCCCGAATTCTTAAGTTTTGTATTTATGCTTCATCTGTAAACATTTATGGGTAATCTTTCCAGAAATTTTCTTCATTTTCCCAAGTCACAACTATTCGGTTTCGCTTTCCCCAAAAGACTTGGATTTGTCGGAGCTCTCGGTTCTTTAGTCGTTTAATCCTTCTTTCTCCCACCCGAATTGGTCCTTCAGGGTAATTAAGATTAGTGTGGAGCTCCTCTATTCGTTGCGGTTCTACCGCAGTAGGGTCTCTTATGTACTTTCTGAGCATAGATACATGGAACACTGGATGTAAGGTCATATTCAAGGGAAGTTCCAGCCGGTAAGCTAGCTCTCCAACTCTTCCCAAAATTTTATAAGGCCCTATAAACCTAGTAGCCAATTTCCCAACTTTTCCAAAACGGTATTTACCTTTTTGGGCTGCTACTTTCAAGTACACTCAATCTCACACTGCAAAGACTAGTTCTCTCCGATTTTGATCCGCATACTTCTTTTGACAATCCTGGGCTCTCTTCATATTTCTCTGTACCGTTTTTATTTTTTCTGTGGTCTCATCTACGATACTTGGTCCAAAGAGTCCTCTTTCCCCAATTATAGTCCAACACAACGGCGTTCGGCATGGTCGCCCATACAAAGCTTCGTAAGGAGACATACTGATACTCGAGTGATAACTGTTATTATAGGAGAATTATACTAACGATAAGTGTTGTTCCCAAGATCCGGCATATCCCAATATGCACATTCTGAGCATGTCTTTGATGGTCCTTATAGTCCTTTCCGTCTGACCATCAGTTTCGGGGTGAAAGCCATACTAATATGCAGTTGAGATCATAAGGCATTTTGGAAAGCTCACCAAAACTGAGCAGTGAATCGAGGATCTCGATTCGATACAATGCTAGCTGGTACTCCATGTAGTCGAACAATCTCCCTTAAGTATAACTCTGCTAGTGTCGCTACCCGATCTGTCACTTTGATCGGTAGTAAATGTGTAGACTTATTCAGACGGTCTACTACCACCCATATTGCATCATTGCCTCTTCCATGTAATCCTGTTATAAAATCCATTTCGATTTCTTCCCATTTCCATTCCGGGATGGGTAGGTTTTGTAGCAATCTTCCGGCAATTGATGTTCAACCTTAACTTGTTGACAAGTTTGGCATTGAGCTACCCACTCGGCTATTGATCTTTTAATTCCCGGCCAATGATAGTACCATTTTATATCTTGGTACATTTTAATACTTCTAGGATGGACACTAAGTAATGATTGATGCGCCATCCTTAGAATTTTGTTCCTTAATTCCCATCCAGCGGGAACCGTAATTCTCCCATTTAATAGGAGTGTACCATCACTAGCTATGTGATACCCCTTCTCATTTCATCCATTAGTACTTTCCAGCTCTTCTATAATTTTCTTTAAGTTCAAATCTTCTTGTTGTTCCTTACGGATTCGTTGGATCAGTCCAGCTTGATTAACCGCTTGGAGTCCTAATAGTTCACTGATTTCTCCTTCAAGGGCTGCTAGACTTATCTTTTTAAATCCGTCTTATAAAACATCTAAGTCCTTTTCAACGTTTACATTGACCTGTCTACGACTTAGAGCATCTGCTACCACGTTTGCTTTGCCGGGATGGTACAAGATCTTCAAGTCATAGTCCGCGATAAATTCCATCCATCTCCGCTGTCTCAAGTTAAGATCGGGTTGAGTGAATAGATACTTGAGACTTCGATGATCTATGAAGACATGGACAGTTTCTCCATAGAGATACAATCTCCATATTTTCAGTGCAAACACCATTGTGGCCATCTCTAAGTCATGAGTGGGATAGTTCTCTTCATGCTCCCTTAACCGACGTGATGCATAAGCAATAACCTTATCATTTTGCATTAATACACAACCTAAACTTACTCGAGATGCATCAGTGTACACCGAGTAAGGTTGACCACGTTCAGGTAATGGTAAGATAGGTGTTGTCGTCAAGGCTTCTTTCAATTGTTCAAATGCTTCTGATGCCTTCTCATCCCACTGAAACTTAACTCTTTTTCCCGTTAGTCGAGTTAACGGCTTAGCTTTGGTAGCAAAGTTCTTGACAAACTTTCGATAACATCCAGCTAAACCCAAGAAACTTTGGACTTCAAAAACGTTGGCCGGCTGGGGCCAGTCCTTGATTGCAGCAATCTTTTCGGGATCGGCAGACACACCGTGTTCCGACACCCGGTGGCCTAAGAATCCAATTTCGTTTTTCCAAAAGCTGAACTTGCCTAGCTTAGCAAACAACTTCTGTTCTCCTAAGCGGTCCAACACTAGCCTTAAATGCCTTTCATGTTCTTCGGTATTTCGAGAAATAGATGAGAATATCATCAATAAATATGATTACGAACTCATCTAAGTAGTCTCGAAAGACTTCATTCATTAATCTCATAAAAGCTGTTAGGGCATTCGTCAAGCCAAAAGGCATTACTACAAATTCGTAATGTATGTAACGAGTTCTGAATGCGGTTCTCTTAATATCACTTTCCGCAATCAGAATTCGATGATAGCCGGAGGCAAGATCAATCTTGGAAAACACTTTAGCTCCTTGCAACTGATCCAGCAATTCATCAATTCCTGGTAACGGATACTTATCTTTAATGGTTACGTTATTGATTCCCCGATAGTCAATACATAACCGCATACTTTTGTCCTTCTTTTTCACAAATAGGACTGGGGCTCTCCAAGGCGATGAACTTGGTCGAATGAAGCCTTTAGTCGAAAGGTCTTCTAATTGATTCTTAAGTTCTGCTAATTCCAATGGGGCCATACGGTATGGTGCTTTCACTATCGGTACCGCACCCGGTTCTAGAGTAATTGTAAAGGGGTTAGCACGAGGTGGAGGTATTCCTTCCAAAGGTTGGAATACATCCTGAAATTCTTTGACAATTGGAATTTCTTCTAATTTTAGCTCTTCCTTTGTATCAACTTTGGTTATAGTCAAAGTGACTATGTATGCTTCTTTTTTTCTCAAATCCTTTTCAGCTCTTACAGCCGATATTATGGTTGCTCCAACACTTGGACAAATCCCTTGAAAAAAAATAAACGGTTGTCTATCTTTTTCCTACGTAACTAAACTCTTTCCACAATCCAATAGTACTTGATAAGTGGACAGCCAATCCATTCCCAGTATTACCTCATGATGGACTAGCGGGACAACTAGCAGATTTGTTGAGAAGATTATCTCGCCAATCATCACCGAAATTCCCATTGTACAGTTCGTGGCATGGAGTATTTGGTCACCAGGTGTTATAATTGGCATAATTACTTTTACGTTCGTAAAATTTCCCTCAAAATTCTTTACCACTTTGGGTGACACAAAACTATGCGTCAAAACGTGCGCCAAAATGCCTCCCACACGTAACGTTCCTACCATCCAATCAGTTCTTACTTTTACTCACATTATTATTATGCATGTAATCATCATGTAACCAAAATGCATCATTATAATTTCAAGTAAGAACCCGACGTACCTGTAATTGGTTCTTTAGGAGGACAAGACGGTCCAGGTTTCTCTACGTCTAAAGCATATACCCTACCGGCCGTTGTGTGTCTCTTAGGAGCCTGTCCTATAACAGGACAGTTGCCTGGAGCATCAATAGCTAAGGGTTGCACCACTGATGCCAGTTGTCTTGGCGGATAAGATGTGGCATAATGCCCCCTCTCCTTGCAGACAAAGCATACAACACTTTCCGGCAACACTCTTGCTACCGAGTTTGGGCATGCTTTCTACAAGTGCCCCTGCTGTCCGCATCGATAACATTTAAGTAGCATTTCTACCGGTCTTACAGACATTTGCGCCCCTACTCAGACGCCCTCTGCTTCGGTTTCCTTGATCCAATGGACTTGGCCTGTGTTGTCCTCAATCCGGTACTAAACTGGGTCTTGCAGCTTGAGCTCTCTCCGCTGCTAACCCATCCTCCACATTCACAGCCCTTTCCACCAGACTCGGTAGGTTGTCAAACTCAACTACTTGTAAGCGAATCCATAATTCTGGTCGAAGTCCCTGCATGTACTTACGGACAACGGCCCGCTCATCGTTTGGTCCATAACGCGCATATTCCCAAAGGCGCGTAAACTTGACTTCATAATCCTGTACAGTCCTATCTCCTTGTTCCAATCCCAAATATTGTCTTTCTAGTCGATCTTGAGCTTCGACAGGGAAGTATTTCCTTAGGAATTCAACACAAAATTTGGACTAGGAATACGATGACGAGTACCGCCCATATGCCTTTCCAAAGCACACCACCAATTGAATGCATTTCGGTTTAGGTAATGCACAGCCACATCCTTTTTAAACTCCTCCGGACATCGAGTAGCACTAAAAATTTTCTCGATATTCCTCAGCCTGGCATCGGCCTCAAAAGGATTTTTTCCTCCTTCAAAATGTTTTGTTCCCAAATTTCTCATTATTGTTTAGGTAATCTGGGGGCAGAGCAGAACGACTTGAACTCGCGTGATGATTTTGGCGGTCCAAACAATCAATCAAATCATGCACCAGGGTCATCAAAGGATCCCTCCTTCTCGCCAAATCCCTCTGTATTTGGTCTCGGAGACTTTCTTTATTGCTCGACATTGAAGCTTCTCCTTTTTCATTTATATTTAATTCCCAATTTCCATGATTGTTCCCTTCCAGATGCTCGGTGTCCCCTAAGATTTCCCCCACCGACTCTCTAGGTGAGGATTCTTCAAACTCTCGAGGTAAGGACTCCTCAAAGGTATCCGAGTCAAATATCGTCCTATCATGTCGAGCTAACGGTTCACGAAGGTGAGCACCCCTTCAGAAGGCTCTACGCGGAGGCATCTGCAAGGAAATACTACGGTCAAAACTTAATCAACGAAGACAAAGAGAAACAAGTCGGTTTCCTATAAGCCTTTTTGCGACACATTTTGACTCGATAAAACTCAAAAAATTAAGTCCCGAATGAGCATCATAACCATATTCTGATACCACCGTTGTAACACCCCTGATCATTTCTAATCAAAGACGCTACAATGATACTTTGAATATCTCATCTAAAGCTTCAGAACTAATCCAACGCCTCAGATGAAACATCCTTAGCACAATTCCTACTTATCCTCATTCCTACCTTTTCAACCGGAATAATAATTCGTAGTTCGTTTAGTTCGGACAAAGCCAAATATCATATCGGAACTTAACTCGTATTGTACAAAACCTTTAACTTTATTTACTTAAGTCGCAAAACCACATTTCTAAGCATTCATAAGTATATGCGCGCACATCAAAATCTACAAAACCTTTAAAACGTTTACAACATACATCTTTACAACAAAGGCCAAGTCTACACCGGTTTTGAGTTGTTTCTTCTTTAACTCCGTTTCTCTACCGCTTTCCTGCAAAGAAGGAGAACGAATAAGCAACTAATTTGCTTAGCGAATCCAGGTGCCTAAAATGCATAAAATGATCCCACCAAACCCCAAACAAAATCACAGTACATGGATCATTCATAGAAAATGTAGTGTAAAAATATGGACAATTCATAAAACATATTCTCGTCCATTCTCATTCTCACTCTCCATTCGTAGCATCGATATTCCTTAGTTCTTTCATCCTTTTACCTTGTCCAACACACAGTCACTCAGAACAACGCATAAAACCACTAAGGCTGAACATGCCGCGTGATCCGAACAACGCATCATCATTCGACATACGGCTGGTGGTAGCGAGCCAATCTCCCGTATGTATCACGATAAAGCGAGCTACGCCCACAGCAACCGGTCCTATCGGACTAAGAACATATTGATCTGTCTCACCGAGCACGCCTCATTGTGCCTCGGAATCATGGCCGTGCATGCCTCACTGCGTACCGCGTAGACAATACTCCAAACACATGCATCATGCCACATGAAATTATGCATGTTTCAGTTCATATCAAGCCACTTTACTTGGCTATTTCATCGAGTTCCAGTGGTGAATCATTTCAATTCAAGTCTCGGCATCACGGAATTCATCAAGTAAACAACCAAGTAATTCCACCGAGAACTTAACATACTAACCACTTAGTATGCATGCATCCTACATCCTACTTATGTATATGCATCATTCACCACAAAATAAACAAGAAAACCGAACTCACTGTCTAGGTTTAGTCGATATCGTTCTGCCGATCGAATAAACTTGTCTGTGGAACAGCAACTCCTCCGAAAATTAGTCTTTTCCTTCTCTTTTCCCACAAAATCCTCTTTTTTTTCCTTTGCACGAATTCTTCTCCACACTTAGAAAACTTTTAGAGATTTTTGCAAACTTTCAGAGAAAGGAGGTGGACTAGTATTTATAGGAATAGAAGACTTCAGCTGAAGGAAATCTTAGCTCTTATCTAGGCGGCACCTCCTCCATGAGTCATTAAGAAGACTTCATAGGAGGGTAAGCTTAGCTGCTTTTCCACCACCTTCCTCCTAGGCTGCTTCCCATAAGCACCTTGCACCACCTACTTACCAAGCTGCTTCCTAGAAGCACCTTGCCACCCACCTATCTGCTAGGCAGCTTGATTCTCATACTCAGTCTAAATCCTTCTCCCGCTCAGTTTCGACTCATCCCGACTAGTCCACCAATCACAATCAAATCCTTTAGATGGATCTTTTCTTTCCAAGGCTACCTCACTTCATTGTATTGCCACTTACTCAAAATTCCCACTTTTCCGTCCATAACTTCCTTATGTTCTCGGGCAATTCTCGGTCTGTTTCCGGTTTAAAGAGAGGGTCACTACAACTACGCTCCAGCGAAAAGGTATTCACAAGGATGGTTTGCAAGTTTGGTTTGCCACAAGGGTCTAGCGGGGCAGACTACGTCAGTTATCATTCTTTTTACGATTTAGGCTCTCGTCAATTTTTTCAACTCGTTCAAAAGAAGGATGTAGTCTTTTTCTCACAATTCGCTTTTGTCACAATTGAGTTTTCTGGATTAGGGTTTTAACGAGGCATCCCCTTTTCAACTTTGATTTATCGAGCTAGTTTTTACTTTTTCACTCTTTTATCTTTCTCAAAAAATGTAACACACGTTGTAACAAAGTTTTTCTTGAATATATTTTTACATTCATTTTAAAAATATATATGTAAATGTGGAATAAATTAATTTGTTGGATTTTGTATACTTATTCCTAATAAAGAAACATGAAAGACTTACATCCCATCACGGCAAGCTTTTTGAATTTATTACTATTTTGAATTAAATAATTTGTTAGTATGTATTATTTACTTCAAACCCGATTAAATCAAAAAATGCTCGCCAGTATTCATATAGATTTTTTTGTTTTGGTGTAAATGTGCGGGTTGGTTAATTTATTAAAATTCCAAGTTAAATATTAAAAATTATGTCAAAATCTTATTCTACAAGATTTTAAATCTAGACATAGTGGTATAACAAAATCAAACGTAGTAAATATATATATATACATAAATATATATTAATAGAAGAAATAAAATTAATAATTTTTAATTGACTATATAACCTTACAGAAATATGAATATGCAGAAAAAATCAAGTCTAGTTTAGAATATATTAATTATTTTTCCATCCTAATCCATATAGCATCTTTTTCACATTTGTACGAAGAAAAAGATTTGTCCAGATCCGCGGTAGAGTTTGTAAGTTTCATATGTACGATGTATATACAAAAAGAAGATTAGGTAATGACATGTGCTAAACACGAATTAAATTTTCTTCTTTTAATTTATTTTGTAGTTTTTTTTGTGGGCGGTTTTTTTTGGTGATTGCCCTTTCTCCTTTTCACAATTTTTTTCTGTCTTGTTTCACCGGCGATCTATTAGTGATCTTACATTTAAGAACGGATATTCTCTTTCACTACATAATTTGTTGAGTTGGTGTCCTTTCGTCGTGTCTCTTCAACACGTTCTATCTGTTCATGTGTTTTGCCGATGATCTCACCATGTTTTTGCCAATGATGACTGTTTTCCTATTTGCAACACATCCAGTTGGGTTTTGTACTGTGGGTTGTTGTATTATTGAGTATTTACGGCCAACAAAACAGTCTTCGCACAAGAGAAACAAAATTGATGGGGCACAATAGATTCGTTTCTTCTCTCTTCTGTAGGGTCTTTATCCGGCAGTCATCACGATGGTATTGTTGTTGGTTTTGGTTATTATAATCTTCGCCGGTGGGGTAAATTTCACCAAAATCATCTACCTTCAGATTTAGACGTGGTTAGAACTTTGGGATTTTTGATTAAAGAGTACAAATTTTATCATGTATAATAGTTTGGTAGATTAGATTGAGTGGAAAATGAGTCGTATTTTCCACTCTGAATTATTTTTTGTTAGTTATTTTATGTCTTTCTTTGTAAAGTTTGATTCTGGTGAAGTTATCATTCGTGGTGTTTCTGTCGATTTTTTCTGTTGGTTTGTTAAAATCTATGCGAAAGACAAATTCATGCAAAGGCAATCATTGGTTGTGGAGTTTGGAGTCCATATGTAGTGGTGTTTTGAGATTTGTGAAATTTTTATAGTGCGTCATAATTGGATGAAACCAAGAATCGCAATGCTTGAATTCGAGTACGGAGAATGAACTTAAAGGCTTCTAGAGAAGAAACATCATCAGTTTCACTTCTTCTATTGTATTACTTTTTACATATTTCTGTAATTTTGTAAATTATTAATCGAAATGATAATAATGCATAGATATTCAAAAAAAATTACAAGAATAAAATTTAATCCGTGTTTAGCACAGGTCTTTTTTTGTTAACGTACACTATAAATATTGAAAATTTAATTCAATATATATATACAACAGAAATAATATTTGAATTAGGGAAATTGGGTTGGGCAAATGGCTCATAATTATGCGTTCATCTTTATTCCTACCGTGTCTCTAGGGTTCAAATCTTAATTACTAGTATCGTTGTAATAGGAGTTAAAATAGGATTCTGTTTAAAGTCGTAAACTCATGAAAATTTTTATTGTCATCCTAACCAAAAACCAAACCGAAAATGAGAAAGATAGCACATTGTTTAAATCAAGTGGCGTATACAACTGTACATAAAGAGACTATCCACAAGAAGGAGACCTATAAAGAGAAAATACGAGGATGAGACTGCACAGACACAGGAGTAGTCTCAATGTATTCAACTCTTTTCTGGGCAAGCCAATGCAAAACCTTGATCAATAGAAGAGTATCGACCAAAAGGAACAAACCCACTAGAGAAGTTCTGTCGAAAAATAGTAATGGCAAAGAGAATCTCATTTTGTACTCTCCAAGTTTGTTCTTTTAGCCTCTCGACTTTTTCTTCCCTAAGGGATCCCAAGAAGACAAATTTGACCAAGTGCACGTCACTGAGAGCATAATAACCAGTCACATATTGAAAGCAGAACCAAATGTATTGAAGAGTTGTAATGTTCGTCTGACTAAAAAAACGAGAATTAAAATGCTCGATTGAATTCAATTTTCTCGAAAACATTTCGTAAATTTAACATTTCGGATTCGAAGGTTTGCACAAGATTCAAGAAGTAAAAATAGAGTGGAATCAATCAAAACCAGCACTTCAATGAATGTAATTAGTAGAGAGGGAACTTTTGATGACAGAAGGCTTGTTAAGGTTGCAAATTTAAGATGATATTTCAACTAAGTCCAAAACTTTATAAATGAACAACGAAAAAAGAAACAAAACCAACAAAACATAATGTATCAGATCCTCGGGATTAATAATCTTTGAACTAGTGCGAAAATGCTAAGCTTTACTTCTTCCTGCGACTACTAGAACTGGCTCTTTAAGCTGATGAAGCTGCTGCCTTGTTCCTTGGCTTGGCTTCAGTACCTATGTAAGAAAAAAAATTGATACATTTAAAACACCATTTAGACTAAGAGAGAAAAAAACTTGAAATGAATCAATAGTCGATGTAAGATACATTACCTTCTCTGAATCCAGTCTTGAATCGGCGGGGAACATTGCGGAGATACCTCATCCTACCAGTTCCAGTAGTCTTCCTCCGGATGGCTTTAACACTCCAGTTGTCTAAACAAAACAGAGAAAGATTCATAAATCTTGCAACAATCACACTCATTCATAAACTAAATGGGACTATCAGAATTGAGTTAAGAGACAGAACCACACATACATTTCTGAAATTCCAATGATTATTACAATTAGCCGGCAAACCAATTGAATCAACATCAAACAACAACAGGTAAAGTTTCTACATAGACGAACAGATAAGCATGATTGATTACAATCATGTGCCTAGTGAAAAACTTATCAAAATGGAGAAACATGTAAACATGAACACATTAAGCAAATCTTATTTACCAAAAGTTTCTAGATTACTAAACTACATATCAAATCAGCAATTTATGAAACCAAATAGATCGAAAAAAAATTAAAAAAAAAGAATTGAAGAGTCTTACAAGTCCTCTTGCGAGCAGCAGGGTAAGCACAAGCCGAGCAACGACTCTTCTGGATGTGGAAACTACGACGACCACATCTCACACAGAGAGTGTGACTCTTGTTTCTCCTCTTTCCAAAACTTCCTGTTCCCTTTCCCTGAAATACTCAAAGTTCCATAAAAAGGTCAGAGAGATTGTTTCTAGGGTCAACCGAAGAAAGAGTGTGGAGAGAAGAGAGATCACCATTGGAGCGAATTGCGTGCAAGAATACCCTAGGATACGGCTTTAGAGAGGAAGAAGCTTAACTTTTATTAGAGCCAATTAATTTATATGAAGGCGAGATTTTTGATTCTAGGGTTGTATAGTTAAATCATGGGGCTTACCGTATTAATGGGCCTATATTTCGGTTTTGTAAACATGGATCTAAAGTCTAATTGCATTGAAATTTATATTGCCCATAAAGAAGGTTAAAATAATAATTTTAAATCATGGGAAAATAATAATTTTGTTCTAAAATCTTAACAAAATAATATTTTAAAAAATAATGAAATTTGACCCAAGAAAACAAAATAAAATAAACAAACAAAAAAATAATGAAATAGTTGCGCGAAGATGGTGTAAAATCAAATCGAATTAACGTTGGTGGGTAGGTCCAAAAGCAGAATAAGAGCAGTTTTAGCTTTGCATCTTAATTAACGATAGAAATTTTTTTTTGCTTTCTTTGATTTTCTGAAAATTTTAGAGATATATATAGTTTATATATATATATATAGTTTATATATATATATAATACAAGGTTAAGTACTTGCTGATAAGACTCAGACGAGACTTATAAGTAAAGGTGGTGGTGAATCGAATTGGCTTTCACTTTCTTTCGATGAACCAGTGTACTTGGGGATAAGGTTGATCGATAGCAGTCCACAAAGAGTATGAAACGATACAGTTGAGACACACAAGAGTTCAAGGGAAAACCTCTCAAGAATAATTTCGTACTAGGGTTTTTTTCTCACAAACGACGCAAGGGAAAAAAGTGAAACTTTATTAATTTAGTGCAAAAATTGTGACTACAATGCTGCATAGGAGACTTTATAATAGTCCGTCGACCTTAACATTCGAGGATTGAGATTTAATCCAAAAAAAATAGAATAAAATACAAAAAAATCGAAAAAAAAGAAAAAAAACTTGTACTCTCGCACAAGTGAAACCCTCCACATATCGGAGGTTTTGGTTTTGATTACTTAGGACTCTAAAGACTCTAAATAAACTAACATAAATTTATGTGGAGTCTTCCTGCAAAACTATCAAGAGAAAATAGAAAAAATGAAAACCGGACTTAACTTATTTGACAGTTAGCTTTAAAACAGTCATATTGCCGAAGAATCTTGAAGCTAGGATCTAGGTGAGTTTGGTTTACCGAGTTTCCTTGTTTGGTTTCTTTGTTTCTTGGCTCCGAGAAGGCTCGAATGGGTGAGTGAATAATCTGCTCGGGCCTCTGCTAAAAAACTCTCGATAGTTAATATTAAAATAGTCACGTTACCAAGGAATCTCACCTCCCTCATCGTACGCATGAGTGGTTTGTTGAGGCGCATCTTGTTGTGTCTTCTTGGCTTGATAACGACTTGTCATGGGGGCTTGGGGCTCCATTGTGTTCGGTAAAGACTCTACAGTTGTGTTGAACTTGTCTCAGAGTTTACTGGTGCGTGAACGTGTCATTGGTTCATCCACTACCACATGTATCTCAGATTAGGGTTCTTCCGGTTCAATGTTATCATCATCCGATATGATGTCCACATCATCTCCTCCCCCTTGAAAAGGTTTCCACCTCATAATATTTTCACCTGCATCGAAGGGAGATAAATAACGTTGAAGCTTTTAGAAATATTAAAATCACTTGACAGTTCTAGCCGATAGGCATTGTTGTTAATTTGTTCCACAACTTTGAAGGGTCCATCACCTCGTGGCCTGTTTGGAGCTTTGTTTGGTGGGAAACCTTTTGGTCCTCATGTGTAACCACACCCATTCTTATGTTTCAAAAATTATTTATTTCCAGTTCATGTCCATTCGTCGACTACATTGTTCTGTTTTTTCACTCCAAGTTATCCTTGACAATTTAGTGAAGTGTCTTGACAAGCTCGGCCTTGCGCCTCCCGTCTTGATCATGGTGTGATCCCGGTGGAAGTGGTGATAGATCTAAAGGGGTTAGGGGCTTGAATCCGTAGATAAATTCAAAGGGACAAAAATTAGAAGCAAAATGAGTAGAACAATTATAAGAAATTAAATGTAAGACAAACACTCAAACTAGTTTTTAGAATTCTTACAGACCGTAGCTCTAAGAAAAGTATATAGAGTACGGTTTACAACTTCAGTTTTCCTATCGGTTTGTGGGTGGCACATAGTGGACAATAAGAGCTTCATCCCTAGTTTTTTCCAAATTGTTTTCCAGAAATGGCTCATGAATTTGGTGTCTCTATCGGAGACAATGGTCCGAGGCACTCCATGCAAGCATACCACTTCTTTTAAAAACAGATCCGCGGTTTGTGTGGTATCATTTGTCTTATCACAAGGGATGGAATGTGCCATTTTGGAGAACCGGTCCACCACAACAGAAATGGAGTCCTTGTGTTTAATTTTAGGCAGTTCTAAAATAAAATCCTTAGAATATCCTCCCATGGAGCATTAGGAATAGGTAATGGCATGTATAAACCGTGAGGATGTGACCTGGATTTTGCTCTAAGGCAATTGACGCATTTGGTGCAGAATCTTTCAACATCTTTCTTCATATATGGCAAGAAATGCTCCACTAGTATTGCCAAAGTCGATGCCAAAGTGTCCCATGAGTCCTCCAACATGTGCTTCTCGAGTTATTAGCTCTCTCATGGATCCTTGGGGAATGCACAACCTCTTTCCACAGAATAAGTACTCTTTGTGCTTCTAATATGGTCTGAAAGTGCCTTTCTAGCATTCTTTATAAATGTTGCCAAAGTCAGGTACCTCCCATACATGACTTTGACATGCTCAAATCCTAGTACCTTGGCATCCATGGTGGTAATGAGGGCATGGCGATGAGACAACGCATCAACAACTACATTCTCCTTGCTTTTCTTATACTTGATGATGTAGGGGAATGTTTCCACAAACTCTAGCCATCTTGCATACCTCCTCTTAAGCATGGTCTATCCCCTCAAGTGCTTTAGGTTTCATGATTGGTGTGGATGAAGAATTTTTTGGCGAGCAAGTGGTGTTGCCAAACCTCTAAAGAACGGACTAGTGCATAGAGCTCTTTGTTGTATGTTAGGTAGTTAAGGATAGCTCCGCTTGGCTTCTCAAGGAAGTAAGCTATTGGACGTCCCCCTTGAGTAAGCACAACTCCAATGCCTAGGCCTAAAGCATCACATTTAACCTAAAAAGTTTTATCAAAGTTAGGCAAAGCCAAAACAGGTGCATTAGTAAGGCGATTCTTAAGCTCTTGGAAAGCTTTTTCTTGTTCTTCTCCCCATGAGAAGGCCACATATTTCTTGATCACAGGCGTGAGTGGTGCGGCGATGGTGCTAAAGTCCTTCACAAACCATCTATAAAAACTTGCTAGGCCTCGGAAGCTCCTAACATGTCGTATGGTTGTTGGTGTGAGCCATTCTTCTATGGCCTTGATCTTTTCTTGGTCGACATGTATGTCAACGAGCTTACAACAAATCCTAGAAAAACAAGCTGATCAATACAAAATACACACTTCTTGAGGTTTGCAGCTATACCTTCTTTACGAAGAGTCTTGAGAACTTGTTCAATGTGCAATAAGCGATCGGATAAACATATATTGTATATGAGAATGTCATCAAAATTAACCACCACAAACTTACAGATGTATGTCCCTAGAACATGATTCATGAGTCACATGAAAGTGCTTGAGGTGTTGGTAAGTCTGAATGGCATGACTAACCACTCGTTGAGACCTTGCTTGGTCTTTAAAGCAGTTTTCCACTCATTTTCCCTCTTTCATTCGGACCTAGTGGTAACCATTCTTTAAATCCACCTTTGAGAAAATGGTAGCTCCATTGGCCTTGTCAATCATGTCGTCCAGACGCGGTATATAATGGTGATGTTGTTGATAGCACGGCAGTTGACACACATCCGCCAAGTCCCGTTTTTCTCTAGCACCAATAATACATGCACGATGTATGCACTCAAGCTCTTCCGAATATACCCCTCCGACATTAATTCTTGTACTTGCATCTTCAACTCCATAGTTTCCATTGGATTTATTTTGTAAGCGGGTCGGTTAGATAAAGCAGATTTTGGTACAAGGTTTATTTGATGTTCTATTCCTCGTATTGGAGGCAGTTCTGGTGGTATCTCCTCAGGGAATAGTTCCTCAAACTATTTAAGTAGATTAGTCACTTCCTTGAGTAACTCTAAGCACTTTAACCTTGAAAACAAGCTTTCCTTGACGTTCATTAGTAGCATAGTGTGTTTAGCATTTTAAACCAAACTAACAGTGTGAGGAGAGACACATAGGTTAGTTTTAATTACATGGGCATCCTTACTCATCTTGAGCTAAAGCTAATGCACTTCGGAGGGTGTAAAACGGACGTATGAACTTACAATTTTTGTGCGTAAATGAATAGTAATTAGTATACCCATCATGAGTAGTCTCTCGATCAAATTTCCACAGCCTTCCCAACAGAAGATGTCTTGCTTGCATTGGCAACACGTCACAAAAAAACTGATCTTGGTATTTCCCAACACTAAATGGTACGATGACTTGTTCTGCAATCCTTACCTCTGTGGAGTCATTGAGCCATCAGAGGTGATAGGGCCTTAGTGCTTGGTTGTAGGAAGACCTAACTTATCCAAAAGTAACTTGTTGGCCACGTTAGTACAAGATCCTCCATCTATTATTAAACTACATACCTTGTTGACGGTGCATCGGTATGGGAAATTTTGTCCCTTTGTGCAGTCTCCTCGGGGTTTACCATCACACTAAGAAATCTTCGCGGATGAGAAGATCTCCAACTTCAGGTTAATCTACACTATCATCAGACTCTTGTGGCTCATAATCGATCTCGTCTTGTGACTTATATCCACTTGCGGTAACGATCATGACACATTGGTTTGGGCACTCCCTAGCCATAACACCTCTGCCCTGACACTTAAAATAAATAATATCACGAGTTCTGGAGGTTGGAGTAGACCTACCTTCGTCAGTGATGCGGATCGCTTAAGAAAATATCACTCAAAGCCGATCGAATTATCCTTGGAACGATGAATGAGTGTAAAACTTAAGAATTAGGTGTATAAACCGAACCCCAAGCAATTTGCTTGAACTCTTCAACGAACTAGTCGGTGGAGTCTTTGATAAGAGAGAAGCGTGTATGAACCAATAACGCGGTGTATAAACAAAAGACCAGTCCCCTTGCTTGAACTTGTCTAGTATCCAGCCGGTAGAAGGGTCACATAAACGTTATGGGCTACGTGGGATATTCCCGTTTGAATTCCCTTGGATATGATGCGCCAATACAGAATTAAAAGAGTTCCATAAGAAACAAAAGAGATTGCAAATGAAAAATCAGTGTTTTATTAAAAAGTTGTGTGTTTTGATTCATCTCTCGGCCGAGTTTATAAGGAGACTTTAGGCAGCCAAGAGTGAGATGAATTAAGATATTAATGATTTAAATTACTTAAACAATGTATCTAAGTAGTTTGACTAAGATAACAAATGTAGGTGCTTAAGTGAGAACGCGCCAAAATATCTTCAAAGGTGCATCTCCTCTTGAATCGTTGTTGCATCTTCTTTTCATGGATTTACATGCTCCTTAAGTGGGCTCTTGATGGATTTTTCTTCTTATTTAAATGGGCCAAAACGGACTTGAACAAATGCTTAATGGGCTAGGTAATGAGAAACAAGACTTGCTTCATTAAAACCTTTCTTTGGAAAACCCAATAAGACAAAACCAAAGATAAGAAAAAAGAGTACAAAGCCTTGATCTCAAGCCCATCTAGCAATTTGAACTAGTCGTTTCTTGGTGAAGATCAAAGGGTCTTGATGATTGTTTTTCTTAAGCTTGAATCTTTCATTTCTTGAATGAATCCTTTGAGTGCTTCTTTGAGTCGCTTGATACTATCGCTTGTCATCGGTCCACTTGTATCGAAATATACTTCCTCTGATGCTTCCTTGTCTTTAACGCTTTCCATGATCATATCATACCCTTTAGGCGCATTCACCTCAAATTCTTTTAAATAGGATTGAGAATCCGATTCTAGCTCCTCCTCGGTCTTAATGTCTCCATTTTCTCCTAAGATCATGGTGCGTTGGTTCAGACATTAATTTGCATAGTGCCCTACTCCTTAACACTTAAAGCACTTGACATTTGAGTAGATGTCTTGTTCTTGCTCTTGTAAGCCTGGTTTGATGTTGGCGTCTTAGCCTCTTCCCTTGGTTTCACCTCCGAGATTGTTCTAGAATAGGTTGGCTTCTCATCTCTAATAAAACGTGATCGAGAATTAGAAGCATATGGTTGGCGTGTAGAACTCCAATCCTTATAATGCTATAACTCCAATCTTTCTTAAACTTCACGGTTTAAGCCACCTAAGAATCTAGCCATGGTAGCTTCTCGATCTTCTACAAGGTGAGTCTTGATCATGAGTGACTCTATCTCTTTATAGTAATCTTCTACTCCTATACTACCTTGAGTTAATCTTTTAAGCTGTTGATGAAGCTCTCAATGATAATGACTAGGCACAAACCTTTTCCTCATTAGCGTGTTCATCTCATTCCAAATATTCTCCTACTTGTGACAAGATGATCCCAACAATTGATTGCGTAATCACAAAACTCAGTTGCGGCTGTACGAAATTCTTGTTCTCTGAGTAGTTTTGGCAAACAAAGACAAGATCTATCTTCTTCTCCCATTCTAGATAGGCATATGGATCATTCTTCCCTTGGAATGGAGGTATCTTTAACTTCAAGCCTTTGAGGTTATCATCTTTTTCTTTCCTAACACGTCTAGGGCGTCTTTGGCTTCCTCTGGATTAATCACCTTCCCGGCTATAGTATCCAAAGTCTTCTTCAGTCTCAACTTGATTAGGCCTTTGGAGATGCCTATCTATTTGTTGTGGAGCGGCTGGAGGTCTCCTTTAAAGAGCTTTGGTTCTTACTTCTTCTAATCTCTCATAAATTCCATTGATTTCTACTCAGAATAAGCGTTGCATTCTCCCATCAATGCTTATATTTGGAGATAAAGGATGGTGTTTTGGACTCCTTCTGAACGGTTTTCTTCTTGTTGAGACATGTTGTTCCTCTAATGACAGAAGGGGTATGAGTATTGATCGAGCGTTGATCGGTTAATGACAATTTTGGTGGTCCGAGATGACAGAGTATCCGTCAAGATTCGACCAAGTGCGTTGATCGGGCGTGATGACCGGATGATCGACCAGTTATCATCGGTGATGAACAGTTCTTACCAAGTCGATGATGGTTTTGACGGATCAAAATGACAGGTTTCCACCGAGTATTGGATGGGCGCGATGAACGAGTGGATACTAGTGATGATCGAGCGGTTACTGATGATGATTGGGACGATGAACGACGCGATCAGTATTGAGGTTTTGTAGAGGACATGGCATTGTTACAAGAATGGGACGACACAGACACAAAGGTCCTTCTCCTCGTAGGAATAGTGTCTTAGTGTCTTGTCGTACCCATATTGGTTTCCAACCGATATACTCTATGGTCGATTGTTAGGGTTTATACGGGCAATGATTCGAAAATGATGATTTTTTATCGGTTGGGGTATGATCAAAAAATGGATAATAAACAGGTGCAAAGTGATGGATGAACGAGTTTGAAGCGATCGGTCGATGGCGTGATAAGCAAGCGATCAATGTTGGTGGTGATGAAATGGATAATCTAGGGTTTAATCATTATAATGAAGCAAAATAATGCAATCTTTAAATGGTTTATAGTGTGAAGATGAACGATCAGATCAATGGTGGTGGTGATGCAATGATCCGATGATAATGATGAAGCGGTTTTGCTGGCGATGTGATGAAGCGGTGTGATGGTGAAGATGATGATGTAGCGGATGTGATGGTTATGGTAATGAAGCGTCGTGATGGTGGTGATAATAAAAAAATATGATGATGGTGGTGATAAAGATCGGATAATCGGCGATGATGAAGATGGAACGATGGTGAAGATGAAACGTGGTAGTAACAGTTTGATCGGTGAGCCTTTGAGGGTTACTCTAATACCAAATAATGTAGATCCCTTAAGGAAAGATCACTCAAATCTGATCGGATAATCCTTCAAACGATGAAGGCGTGTATGACTCAATAAGATGGTGTATAAACCAAACCCCAAGCCCCTTACTTGAACTCTTCAATGAACTAGGTGGTGGAGTCTTTGATAAGAGAAAGGCATGTATGAACCAATAACGATGGAGTATAAACTGAAGACCAGACCCCTTGGTTGAACTTCTCTTGTATCTTGGACAATAGAAGGGTCACACAAACATTATGGAATACATTTGATAGACCCATTTGATAAATTCCCTTGGATATGACGCACCAAGACGGAATCAAAAAGTTTCATAAGGAAAAAAAAAGAGATTGCAAATGCAAAATAGGTGTTTGATTAAAAAGTTGTGTGTTTTGATTCATCTCTTGGCCGAGTTTATAAGGAGACTCTAGGTGGCCAAGAGTGAGATGAATTGAGACAATAATGACTTAAATGACTTAAACAATGTATCTAAGTATTTAAACTAAGATAACAAATCTAGGCGCTTAAGTGAGATCATGCCAAAATGTCTTCAAATGTGCATCTCCTCAAATCGTTGATGCATTTTCTTTTCATGGATTCACATTCTCCTCAAGTGGGCTCTTGATGGATTCGTCTTCTTATTTAAATGGGCCGAAATGAACTTGAACAAATGCTTAATGGGCTAGGCAATGAGAAACAAGACTTGCCTCTTTAAAACCTTTCTTTGTAAAACCCAATGAGACAAAACCAAAGATAAAGAAAAAGAGTACAAAGCCTTGATCTCAAGCCCATCTAATAATTTTAACTAGTCGTTGCTTGGTGAAGATCAAAGCTTCTTGATGATTGTTTTCCTTAAGCTTGAAACCTTTCATGTATTGAATGAATCCTTTGAGTGTTTCCTTGAGTCTCTTGATACTATTGTTTGTCATCAGCCCGCTTATATCCAAATATGCTTTCTCTAATGCTTCCTAGTCTTTAATGTTTTCCATGATCATATTTGTCGGTTCAGATGGTTTAGAGACATTGGGTGTAGTATTTTTAAATTGAGAGTCCATCACAATCGACTTTCCCTTTTCAAACGTCATGGGTGTTAAATAGGTCCACTGTGGATTGGGGTTGCTTCTACTCATGGCAGCCATCTTTTTCTTGATATGTTGCTCAGCTTGGATAGCCAAGTGCACTACTTCTTGTAATTCATGGTAGGTGATGTGTCATGTTTAAGGGTTTTATGCCATTAATTCCATTTGTATTTACAGTCTTTATCGAGTTTAGGATTATGTTTTGTCTATTTTTCTTTTTTATAGAATTTTTACAGATTTACAAGTCAATGGAGCTTAAATGATCAATTGGACTTGCTTTAGACGTTTTCAGAGTTCAAGTATCAAAAGAAGATGCATCAGGATCGACCAAGTCAAAGAAAGATTGACCAAATTGATGTTTTAATGAAGTGGTGCGTTTTGAAGCTGAGATTGATCGATCTTCTTGAGGATCGATCGATCCCCGACGCGTGGATTTTCCAAAGCCATCTCCAACTGACTTTAGGCCTTAGGTTTTACTTATAAATAGTTTTGCACGAGTTTTCTGCAGTCACAAGTTGTTATTATTGCTTTTAGCTTTCTATTTTCATAACTTTTGAGATACAAATCTATTAATCTTTTAAAAGTGTTTTTCGAACCCCTTTTTGTTATTTTGAATCTATTTTATGCAATAATCATATTTTTATCATGATTTCATCATCTGTGTCTAAGTAATCCGCCAATTGGGTTTAGAGTTTTTTCAAAGGGATTCAATGGTTGATTATGTTACGTTTTATATTATGGATTTATCTTATGGTTCTTCATCTTTTGTGTTCTCAATGTTTATGTTAGTTTGATCACCTAGCATATGATTTTGTAGGTTTATTTAACACTGCGAGAGCGAGTTAGGTTATTGGAATCAACAAATGATTAGCTTAGTATTTTTAGCCAACGAGAGTTTAAGTTAAGTCATCTAGGTGAACATATCGAACTTGTTTAGATTGCTGGTGTGTTTTCTAGGACTCATTCTAGAGTTTAGTGTTCTGGAATCCATGATTAGATAGTTGGCGTTGTGAGAGTTTGTTAGCTTGACAATAGTGTTCCGAATTCTAGAATGGTTCATTAACAAATCTCCATCTAGTTAGAATAGTCTATCGATCATTGATACATGCGATATTCCCTGCGCCCAATATTTTCTTCCATATAAGAACTTCGTTTTATATTAGTGCTATTTAATTTTACATCATCACTACCACAAAAAAACATATTTTGTTTTAGCTTTATTCATTGCATGTCAATTCGTAGTGTTACTCTAGTCTATGTGGATTCGATACCCAATATATACTGTTGCACACATCTGTGCATCTGCAGTATTGAGAAGGTTTAAACAGATGCACAAACATTAACTCTGTGGACTATGAGTTAGCCTAAAAGGTAGCCTACAAGTTTTTGTTTTGGATTTAGTCTAGGATTTTTTTTTCAGTTTTTTGCACCAGAGATCAATCGATCCTTACTTTAATTTTTTTACTCATCGTTTTGATTTCTTTTTGTTCTCAGCTGCTTGCAATTACGAAGCCACGGGTCTGGCAACTTGCAAAAGCTAGGTAACGAGGAGTTAACCGGAACAATATGAGCTAACATCAAGACTAAGAGAGATGCTAGAATGGCTGATCAAAAGAATAGTATTATTAGGCTACATGGTCCTCGAGATAAGGAAGAAGCTACTGTTGCAGCAGAATGTGAAGCTGCAGTTGAGCAGCAACATGCTGTGGCTGAAGCAGCGCACCAACATGAGCTTACTGCACGAGCTCTTGCTGCACCTCTGGCTAGGAATAACAAAACCCAGTGTCGTGTGACTCTAGGTGAGCAAGACGCACCCTATGCCAATTACCGTAACTGTTCAGCAATCGCTCCACCCGCCATTTGGAGGTAAGACAATGAGATCAAGCCTCAAACAATCACGCTAGTCAAGCAGAATCAGTTCCACAGACTTTTTATCGAGAATATAATGGATCACATTGATATCTTTTAAGAGATCTACAACACTACTAGCTTAAATGGCGTGCCACAAGACTACTTATGTTGTAAGCTATTCTCGTTCTCTTTGAGTGCCAAGGCTCACATATGGCTTAAATCGTTGAAGCCTGGATTCATTACTAGTTGGGGACAATGTAGAGCTGCTTTGTTGGAGCAGTTCTTCACAAATTCTACATTCGCTGCTCTTAAGAACAAGATAGCTACTTTCCAACTGGATGTCACTGAGTATTTTTATGTGGCATGGGATAAATTCAAGGAGTACGTGGAAGATTATAATCAAAGCTACACCGAGTCGGAAAGGATGATTTTTTCTATAAAGGAATTGGAAAAAGTACCAAATGACCTGGTTACAACAAGTAGAGGAGTTTTCATAAGCAACACGCTTGAAGAAGCGACTGAATTGATTGAGAACCTAGGAGCAAGTAATGTTAATCATTGCTCGAATTATGATAGAAGGCCAAGATTTGTTGGAAGTAACAAGGTAATTGAGGATCTTACCGCTTTTGAAGGTTCAGAGAAAGACAATGAATATGGTTGAGGATTAGGATCATCAAGAGTTTGTTGACAATTGAGCTGATGGTACAGATTAACTTTGTAGAAGGTCAAGGAAATTTCCAGAATAGTGGATTCAATCATAATTACAAGAATCATCTGAATCTTTCCTATAGAAGCAAACATTGAGAACTTAGGCGAACATGTCTATCCTCCATGCAACAATGAAGCTAAGCCATTTGTCTCAGCTCAGCAGACATAACCAAGGATATCAGAACCAGAATGCTGGTTATGGTAATACGAGATTTTAACCTAAGCAACAATAATTGTATGTTGGTCCTCAGGATAAGGTTGAGTTCATATTCCAGCAAGTTCTTGATGGGCAAAAGCAGTTTACTAGTGAGATAAACACTAAGGTTGATGAGATGTACAGTGAGCTTAGCAAGAAGTTTCATAACTAGAGTGCTCATGCACGTGTTTTGGAAACACAAATCGCTTAAACCACTGCATTAATTAAGACACCATCAAGAACCTCCCAGGTAAGCCTGGAACAAACCCTAAAGAGAATTTCCAAGCTATCAAGCTCAGAAATGGAAAACAAGCTACTCATAAATCACAGAAGACTGGGATCGATCGATCCAACAATGGGATCGATCAATCTGCTAAACAGATTTCGGATGAGATGGATGATAACGAGGATCGACTGATCCCATGACTCTTCACATCAAAACTCGTCTGGAAATCGTTATATAGAGGAAAATATGACTAGAACCACTATTTCTGCTAAGAATGAACCACATAATGTGCCTAATGCCATAATATGTATCATAGTACATGAGGCTGCTGACATACAAACCATCAAAGGTCTCGTTGGTTTCAGCTGATAAATCTACTCGACAACTGGAAAGACGACTTGAAAACATTTTAGTGAAGATTGGTGGATGTTGGATCTTGATAGACTTTATTGTGCTGGAATTGGATGTTATGCCACAAGATCATATCATTCTCAGTATATCTTTTTGGCAACCATATGTATAGTCATCAATGTGCCAAATGGAAAGATTGCCCTTCACCTAATGGAATTGGTTATGAAGTTCAATATTCAGAAACAGTCGAAGAAACAAAACATTAATGGATAATGCTTCTGGATATATACAGTGGACGAGACTTTTAATGGGTTACATGAGGAGATGCACTTTGAGAACCCCTTAGAGGTTGTATTGGTTGAGGAAGAAAATGAGTTTGATAGTAGTGAAGTGGCGTCTGCAAAATTGACACTTCTTTTAGAAGCTGTCAAAACTCAGAAGCAAATCACTGACATAGATTTTAAAGAGGCAGCAGAGGCAAGCCAAGTCTTTTCAATTGATTCAGATATTACAGATGGTTCGACCGATCTATCTCCAGGATCGGTCGATCCCGATGAATCCAATAGAGAAGCTGCCCGATGGATCGATCAATCCCTAGATCCTAAGACCAATTTGAGATGCATCACCGACGTGTCCTACGAGCGATGAATGGAGCGAGCTGAAAGTTGCAAATCTTGAACTGAAGGAACTCCCTATAGAACTAAGGTTACATATAGTGGAAAAACTTCTACTTATCATGTTATTATTAACGCTAACCTAAGCGCAAATCATACCTCCTTTTTGCTTTGTGAGCTGCGTAAGTATAATAAAACATTTGGATATTCTTTTAAAGACATCACCGGGATCTTGCTTGATCTATGCACACATCGTATACACCTCGATGATTTATCATAGACATTAGTCGAACATCACAGAAGATTAAATACAAATTTGTGAAAGTTGGTGAAAAAGGAGATTCTTAAATTCCTTACATTGGGAGTCATCTATTTGATATTGGATATTCCATAGATTCGTTCAGTGTATGTTATTCCAAAGAAAGGATGCCTTACTGTAATCACCAATGAAAAGAATGAGTTAATCTCTATGCATTGTGACGGGATACCGAATGTGCATAGATTATACGAAGCTTAATGCTGCAACTCAAAAGGATCACTTCCCTCTTCCTTTCATTGATCAGATGCTAGAATGACTGGCTAACCATCTATTTTACTGCTTTTTGGATGGTTACTTAGGGCTTTTCCAGACACCAATCCATCTGGACTTTTAGGAGAAAACGAGGTTCATATGTCCTTATGGCACATTCGCTTACCGACAAATGTCGTTTGAACTGTGTAACGCTTCAGCCACCTTCCAAAGATGCATTATGTCTATCTTCACCGATTTAATTATAAACATCATGGAGGTATTTATGGATGATTTTTGGTTTATGGTTCATCGTTTGCTAGTTTTTGTCCAATTTGTGCAGGATATTACATTGTTGCGTAGATAATCATTTGATGCTTAAATAGGAGAAGTTTCACTTCATGGTACCTGATGGGATCGTTTTGGGACATAAGATCTCAGAGCACGACATTGAATTTTACAAGGCCAAGATTGAGGTTTTGAAAGGCCTGTAGCCACCTAATTCAGTGAAAGAGATTAGGAGCTTCTTCGAACATGCAAGATTTTACAAGAGGTTCATCAAAGACTTCTCTAAAATCACAAGGCAGTTTATTTTTTTTTGTGTAAGGATGTCATTTTTGAGATCACTAAGGAGTGTCTAGATGTCTTTCTCTAGATCAAGAAGACATTAGTTAGAGCACCTATAGTTCAACAACCCGATTGGGATCTTCCTTTAAAAGGAATGTCTGATGCTAGTGATTATGCCATAGGAGCAGTTTTAGGACAGAGGAAGGATACGCGATTGCATATGATTTA
The DNA here is from genome assembly GCA_963922655.1 of Cardamine chenopodiifolia. Classification (NCBI taxonomy): domain Eukaryota; kingdom Viridiplantae; phylum Streptophyta; class Magnoliopsida; order Brassicales; family Brassicaceae; genus Cardamine; species Cardamine chenopodiifolia. The sequence continues at coordinate 7,737,775 of OZ000479.1, forward strand.
TTATGCTACTTGATGCACAAACTAGGTATGCTACTATTGAGAAAGAGCTTCTAGCCATTGTGTTTTCCTTTGAGAAGTTCATATCTTACTTGGTAGGCTCTAAGGTTATAGTTCATATGGATTGTATCATGTTGCGTTGTATTACTTCATGTCTAAGAAGGATGCTAAGCATAGATTATTGCATTGGATACTTTTATTGCAAGAGTTTGATCTTGAGATCTGTGACAAGAAAAATATTGAGAATGGAGTTGCAGATCACCTTTCTTGGCTGCATATTGATGTAGAGCTTCCTATAGATTATTACTAGCCTAAGGAGAATGTTTATGTTGTTGTTGTCCTCGAGGAATGTTTTAAGGAGCAGACTGGTCTACAAGTCTTACGGCATATAGAGGATGAGCTTCCCTGGTTCACAGATTTTGCCAACTTCCTTTGCACAGACGAACCATTACCAAATTTTACCAGATCGTAAAAAATAAGTTCTTACGCGATGTGCGACAATATTTATGGGATGAGCCTTCTCTTTATAGGCGTTGTGCAGACGGATTATATCGTAGGTGTATTCCTGAGACTGAGATTTATGGTATTTTGTTTCATTGCGATGGCTCGATTTATGTTGGACACTTTGTTACTTTCAAAATAGTGACTAAACCATTGCAGCCTGGATTTTGGTGGCCTATAATGTTTAAGGACACTCATGATTTTGTGTCTAAGTTTGATGCTTTCCAGCGCAAAGGGAATATCAGCAAGAGGAATGAGATGCCATATAATTACATATTAGAGGTTAAAGTGTTTGATTTTTGGGGAATCGACTTCATGGGTCATTTCCTGCCTTCATTGGGAATCTCTACATTCTTGTTGTAGTGGATTATGTGTCTAAGTGGATCAAAGCTATGGCTAGTCTTACTAATGATTCGAAGGTGATGCTTAAGATGTTCAAGTTTGTGATTTTTCCAAGGTTCGGTGTTCCTAGAGTGGTGATTAGTGATGGTGGTACTCACTTCAACAATAAGCTCTTTAAAAACCATTTGAAGAGGTATGGCGTCACACACAAGTTGGCTACACCTTATCATCCTCATACTAGTGGAAAAGTTAAAGTTACAAATAGGGAAATCAAGAGTATTCTCGAGAAGACTATGAGCGTTATGAGAAAAGATTGGCATTTGAAACTTGACGATGCTCTTTGGGAATATAGAATCGCTTACAAGACTTCAATTGGGACTAATCCATTCAACTTAGTTTATGGGAATTCTTGCCATATTCTTATTGAACTTGAATAAAAATCACTTTGGGTTACACAACGACTTAACTTTGATAACAAGGCTGCAGGAGAAAAGCAATTAATCCAGCTTAATGAACTCGATGAGTTGCGATTAAATGCTTATGAAAGCACAAGCGTCAATAAGAAGTGGACCAAAGCTTGGCTAGAAAAGAAGATTGTTCCCAAGGAATTTACTGTCAACAATCATGTGTTGTTTAACTTACGCTTGAAGCTGTTTATTGGGAAGCTTAGATAGCTATGATCTGGTCCTTTTACAATTAAGGAGGTTCGCCCTTATGAAGCAATTTTCCTTTGGAACAAAGACAGTAGTAGCTTTAGTGTCAATGGTCAGCGCCTTAAACCATATAATGTGCATCACGTGCCAAATGTGGAAGTCTTCATTCATTTGATGGATCCACCACAAGCTTAAGTGTCATCGAAGTCAAGCTCGAAACTTTAATCAAGTGCTCATAGGACGCAACCCACATATTTTTCTTATCTCTTTTTGCATTTGTAGTTGGTTTTTGTATTTTGCGTTGAGTGTTCAAGAATAGGTGCCAAACGTAGTGGATGCAAATTTTTCATAAGTTCCAGAACGCAGAGATTGATCGATCCATAGGAGGATCGATCAATCCCTGAAGCAGAGAAATTCCAGAAATCACGATGGATCGATCTCCTTTTCATATGGATCGATTGATCCCCTGTCAAATTTTTGGTTTGCTTTTTTCCAGTTAATCATTTGCTTCAGTGTTGTATCGCAACACCTTTTCCTTTGATTTTATTTCACAGCGGGATGTAGTGAAGTTGGTCTGGGGAAGGGTGTCTACTCTCTGTTACTAACAGTGTGTTTTCTTTTGTTTTCTTTTTATTGAATCATTTTATTGAGTCAAAATATGAGAATGTTTATGATGTTCTTGGATTTCATATGGTGTTGACTAATGATCTAATAGACTTCTAACACTGATTTTATTAGTTCATGAAGATTGGAAACACCATCAGTGGATCAACATTACCAGAAGTTTCCTATCCTTTGGAAATCTGAATGATTTAACATTGACTCTATCTCTACAAGACCTTTAACACTGACTTAAATATTCTCACTTAGAAGTTTGATATCGCAAAAAGGATCACAACATTCAGAGTTCACATCCACACTTTTTATCACTTTTTCAGAACTCTGAATGGTTAGGCTCATCTTTAACTTGGTACCATACCTTCACCCTATCCTTTCATTTAGACCACATGCCTTCTGATTCATTACTATCATGAGCAATCAAGTGCAAAAACTACGGAGTATGCTGACTGACACACTTTTTTGTTCTAAGGATCTATGGTAAGACTTATGCTCTTTACTACTTAGATTATACAAGTTTGATTTTTCTTTCGTGCAGAAAATGTATGACTAGAACTAGTTCTGACATCCCTTTTTGGCAAAAGAGAAAAATCAGAAAATAAGCAGGGATCAACCGATCCAAGGCCGGACAGATCGATCTCCTAAAAAAGGAATAGATGTTGAGAAGGGAAAAAATACAAAGAAGTAACCATAATAAAGTCTTATAGAGTCTTATAGAGTCTAAGGATTAGATGTTGAGAAGGGAAAAAATACAAAGAAGTAACCATAATAAAGTCTTATAGAGTCTAATGTGTTATCTTAGGCACCATTGCAACTCAGTTAGGACATCTACAGAGCTTTACATAGACTCAAAGGTTCATGACGTTGTATATCAGCATTTGGTCTTCGTCTCACTGTGATTTTGCACCATGACTTGTATTCATCTTCATATGGCCTAAACACTTTAACCACCATCAAACTAGCTTTCCATTCCAAGCCGTAGTCGTGATTAGTACTCCCTTTGTGTAACCACACTCTACAAAAACAATGAATGTTAAAGAATCAACAATGGAGATTTCAGAGATTCCTTAGGATTTTGGGAGCAAGAGTACGATAAGGGTTGTTATGCTTATGGTAAAGTACATATAGTACTAACAGGTTCTTTGATCTGTTCTAAGTTCTCTAGAATTGGAGGTACAACATCTTAAAATTTAAAGGAGTGTGCACGTTCCCATTTTCAAACTTTTCTTCTATATTTCATTTTATTTGTTTCTTCTTACATGAGAACAATCAAGGATTCAAGTATGGAAGAATTAATTAATCATGGTTTTAAGGGTTTTATGCCTTCAATTCCATATGTATTTACAGTCTTTATCGAGTCTAGGATTACGTTTTATGTCTTTTTCCTTCTTTATATTGTTTTTACAGGTTTACAAGTCATTAGAGCTGAAAGGATCAATTGGACTTGCTTTAGACATTTTCAGACTTTATCAAAAGAAGATGCATTAGGATCGACCAAGTCAAAGATGGATCGACCATATTGCTTTTGAGTAATCCGCCAGTTGGGTTTATTATTTGTTCAAAGGGATTCAATGGTTGATTAGGTTAAGTTGTAGATCATGGATTTATCTTATGGTTCTTCATCTTTTTGTTCTCAATGCTTATGTTAGTTTGATTATCTAGCTTATGATCTGTAGGTTTATTTAATGTTGCGAGAGCGGGTTAGGTTACCAGAATCAACAACTAATGAGCTTAGTATCCTTAGCCAAAGAGAGTTGAAGTTAAGTCATCTAGGTGAACATATCGAACTTGTTTAGGTTGCTGGCATATATTCTAGGACTTATTCAAGAGTTTATTGTTTTGGAATTCATGATTAGATAGTTAGTGTTGTGATAGTATGGTAGCTTGACAATAATGTTTCGAGTTCTGGAACGGTTAACAAATCTCTATCTAGTTAGAATAGTCTATCGATCATTGATGAGATATTCCCTACGCCCAGCGTTTTCCTCCATATAAGCACTTCGTTTTATGTTACTGTTATTTAACTTTACATCGTGACTACCTCAAAAACCATATTTTCTTAGCGTTATTTGTTGCATTGCAAATTCGTAGTGTTACTCTAGTCTCTGTGGATTCGATATCTAATATATACTACTTCGCACATCTGTGCACTTGTAGTATTGAGAATGTTTAAAACTTGATATATCAGTAGGATTTTCTCACCATTTTTCTAGCGATGCGAATTTGCAAATTGTCCATAAACTAAGCCATGATGTTATCCTCGGACTCCTTAACCTCTAACTGGTTCATGAATTGTTCAAAATCCTCAAAAGTTTTCCTCCACAGTCTTGTTTCCCTACACCAACTTATGAAATAACTTATGTAAGTCTTTGTGGAAATAAGCCGAAATTCATTTCTTCCCATGTTGTTATTTGATTGTATATGTGCTTTCTCCTTTTGGACACGTCTTTATCCCACCATGCTAGGGCATTTTCAGATAGTTAAGTTGCAGCAAAAGACACTTTCTTTTGCTCGAAGTATCCATAACATCTTAAAATGTACTCCATTCTCTTCTCCCAATATATGTAGGCTTCGGGGTTCACCTTTCCTGCAAAAATATAAGTTGTTAGTTTAGGGTCTACGTGCCCTTGTTGACCTTTATCTCGATCCATGCCCCTATTGTAAGGGTCTCGTGCCCTTGGTTCATGCTGGCGTGCTGGTTCGGTGGGTGCTGGGACATATGATTGTCTATGGGGTTGTATTCTCCCTCATTGCGTTGTTTTTGTTCTTGTGGGTTGATGTTCCTAATACGCTCCACCACTCGGGGTTGCTCAAGATGGTTCATATGCTATCCAATGCTTTGGAGTTGGGCCTGAATAGCAGCCAAAGTGGTAGCAATGTTGGGAAAAACTTCGCTAGTGTTACCTCCCATTCCTTGTTCTTAAACAAGTATCTTACGACAACTCAGTACCAAACACTTAACTCGTATAACCCAAATCAAAACAAAAGCAAATAATGTGAATTAGGTAAAACTCTCGTAACAAAAAAAATTCTTTAAATATATATTTTTTTATAAGTATTCTCAACTCGATAACAAAAAAAATCAAAAACGAAACAAGGATAAACAGAAAATACTAGAGAACAAAACAAGAGATAGAGGGATACAACATGAGATTAAGGAGCACTTAACCTCTGATACAAGATGGTATAAGACTCAGACGAGACTTATAAGTCAAGGCGGTGGTGAATCGAATTGGATTTTTCTCTTGTTCGATGAACCCGTGTATGTGGGGATTAGAGAGATCGATAGCTGTCCACAAAGAGTATGAGAAGCTCTGTAATACATTTGAATCACACAAGGGTTCAAGGGGAAACCTCTCAGTAACAATTTCGTGCTAGGATTCTTTTCTCACAAATGGCGCAAGCAAAGAAAGTGAAACTTTATTAATCTATGGCAAAAATCGAGACTACAATGTTGCATAGGAGAATTTATTAATAGTCCGTCAGCCTTGACCTTCTAGGGTCGAGATTTAATCTCAAAAAATAGAAAAATTACAAAAGAGAAATTGAAAAATAAAGAAAAGGAAACTTGTACACTCGGACAAGTGAAACCCTCTCCACATATTGGAGGTTTTAGTTTCAACTACTTAGGACTCTAAATAAACTAACAAAAATGGATGTGTAGCCTTCCTGCAAACAATCAAGAGAAAATAGAAACAATGAAAACTGAACTTACCTTATTTGGTAGGAGTAGAGGCCACACATGTGTTGACTGGTATATTGTGTTTTCTTCTTCCTCTACTCTATTTTTGATGTATTCTTCACCTGTTGTGAACTCCTTGGTGAGCCCTCCTGTCATCAGGTTTTATCCTTTATCAGGTCCAGTGCAATGGCTTGGAGGCCTCGAACCATCTCTTGAACCTGCTTGGATGTGGGGTAATTTTTCTCGGCATTTATCTTTGAAACAGTCATATTACCGAGGAATCTTGAAGCTAGGATCCAGCGGAGTTTGGTTTGCCGAGTTTCCTAGTTGATGCCTTTGTCTCTCGCCTCCGAAAAGGGTCGACTGGGCAAGTGAATAATCTGCTTGGGCCTCTACTCAAAACACTCGGTAGTTAGTAGTAAAATAGTCAATTTGCTAAGGATTCTCACCTTCCTTTTCATACGCACGAGTGGTTTGTTGAGGCTCCTCTTGTTGTGTCTTCTCGGCTTGATAGCGACTTGTCATGTGGGCTTGGGGGCTCCATTGTGTTCAATAGAGACTCTACAGTTGTGTTGAACTTGTCTTGGAGTTTCCTGGTGTGTGAACGTGTCATTGGTCCATCCAGTACCACAGGTACCTCGGATAGGGATTCTTTCGGGTTTGTTGTTATCATCATCCGGCATGATGTCCACATCACCTGAGCAATGTTGCAGGAGCTTTTTGTAATTTCTTTTATTTTCAAATGATTCAATATAAATGTAATTTTTAATGTTTAATATACAATTGCATTAGATTAATTATAAATAAAGTTATCATTTACACTTGTAAGACATCTCTACTAATTAAAATAAGGTTTTTGAGGCCTTTCCATGTGTCCACATCAGATTTTTAAGACTTTATTCTGAGCTGCTACATAAGAATATCTTATATAATAAACTAAAGTTTCATCAAACTCATGCTCCGAAAAGCTGACAAGTGACACTTTATCCTTTCGACATGTGTTGTTGAATTTTTCAAGCAAGAACCATACATGCTCTATACAAGAAAGCATTTCAATAATTGTGGGAATATCTATCTAATTTTGTCAACCATTATTCTATGCGGGACATCTATTTTTGGACATTTTATTCATCCAATGTTGTCTAGGTTTAACAAGATTATAATAAAGCAAGGTTTACTCAAATTTATGTACTAAGAAACTGACAAGTGGCACTCTATTCTTTCGATATGTGTCATTGAATTTGTTAAGTAACAACCTCAGAGGCGCTATACTAGAGAGTATTTCAATAATTGTGGGAATATCTATCTAATTTGTCAACCATTATTCTATGCGGGACATCCATTTTGGGACATTTTATTCAACCAATGTTGTTTAGGTTTGACAAGATTAGTCATTTTATTCAGTGAAAATGCAATGTTTTTCATATAGCAACAAAATCTCATGTTATCAAGACGTATCCATTTTTTTAAAAGAGAACAATAAAATAACTTACAAAATATATAAAAATATGCTAAATTTTGCTGGATGAGTTTTTCATTGGGCCATTAAAGTTTGCTTTTTTACTGTGGATAAGCAAAAAAGAAGAGAAATAAATAAAACAAAATAGGTTATAGTAGCTAGATGTTGTTGGATTTAGCATGTTGGCTAAGTAATATCGAATGGTTGAGGTTCCATAAAACTCTCGATAAATATTAACAGTACCCAGCCTGTAATAATGGGGGGAGCAAGGGGAATGATTTTGCCTATAATGATGGTTATTGGTCTTGTGAAAAGATTTCATAATGCATTGTTCAATTTTTTATTAATGTAGTTTCACCTTGCTCTAATGTTTTTAGCTGGTGATCCTCCTACTTGTGTAACACATGTTTGGAGTTACACACTTTCAATATGGTTCATAGTAGTTTCATGGCTCTTTGCTCCTTTTTTGTTTAACATAACAATTTTGATAATTGAAATATCTAGACAATGTAGATATATTAGTACTATTTTTGCGGAATGGGTCCTCCTCCAAAAAAAGAGTTGGTAGTCTTAATGGAAAAAGAACAAGATAATATCATGAATTATTGCGTATATTTAGGAATTATATCACATATGCAATATGCATACTCTGTGCATTTTAATCACCTCTTTAGAGACATTTTTGTTTGTTCTGGTGTTTCTAAAAATGGTTCCAACTTTTCAATTACCAAGAAGAAAACATTTTTATTTAATCTTCGATATAAATAGGTAATGCATGATTTATGTTCCAATTCTTACAAAATTTTAGTAACCAAATGCATAAACAAGAAAACAAAATGATCATTGAAAATATAGCATCTCAATCAACATTTGTTGCAGTTTGTTAATGTTCTGGTTTTCTTCAAAATCACTAATCTATTGGAAAATTATTTTATTTTTTATTTTTTATTTTGTATATTGTTAAACAAAAGAAAATGTTTTATTTTTGTTCCAGACACCTATGGAAGACACGGAGTATGTGCCGGAGTTCTTTACTGATCTCAGATTGTCAGATCTTTTTGATCTCCCTGATGAATATGTGCTGATGAATACAGAGATGTTTAGCGCACTTAGTGATGGGAACAAATCATGGCGGAGATTTGTCTCAAAAGCAGTCATCGAACGCTAATGGCATGTCTCAAAAGCAGTCATCGAGGAGATTTTGTTCTTCACCTTGTTGCGGCTTGGGGCCATATTGAAGAGTGAAGAACAGATAGTAAGGTTACATTTCTATGGAGCTTTGAATTGCTGCCACGTATCCTCTTTCTCGAACTTCTTTTTTCATTCTCTTCTTTCTAACTAAAAATATTAATAATAATACCTTTAGACATTTTGCTTACTAGAATAATAAGAAAATAGTCCACCTCAATTAAAAACTATTAAATAGAATTCAAATTAATTCATGACCTATTTTTTTGAGAAACAAAATTATGTTATTTCCAAGAAATTAAATCACCCAAAATCTCTCTAATATGCTATAATATATATGGTCAAGTTATTAAAAACATATAACAAAAACTGGAAATAAAACTTCATGTTTGCTTACTAGAATAATAATTAAAAAAAAATACTTCGTCTCAATTAAAAACCATTAAATAAAAATAGAATTGAATCATGATTTATTTTTTTGAATAACAGAATTTTGTTATTTCCGAGAAATTAAATCACCCAACAATCTCTCTAATATACTATAATATATATGGTCAACTTATTAAATATAATATAGTAAAGTTACATTTTTGTGGAGCTCCGAATTGTTGCCACATATCCTCTTTCTCCAATTAAAAACTAAACAATAAAACAGTTATGTGGAGCTCCGAATTGTTGCCAAGGAATTAAATCATCCCAAATTCTATCTAATATAATATAATATTATAGTCAATTTATTAAAAACATATAATAAAAATACAAATCAAGTCCACATAATTTAACCAAAGTTAAAACCAAAACAACACAATTAGTATAATAAGATTTCAATTGTTACAAAAATGGTCAGCACAATTAATACCGATCAAATATTACAAACAACAATTAAACAATCATAAACCAGGAATCAAATAATATGAGATAAATATATTACAACAATCATAAAGCACCAATAAAATAACTCACTACCCCAAAAAACATAAAAATTGGTCAACACAATTAATACTACTAATCAAAAAGAATTAAGACTAGTAATCAAGGAGAATAAAGACTAAAAACTCAAAGCAACTAAATATGATACAATCAATCTGAAGAAAAAAAAAACAAAAATCAATATCTATTTTACACTAATATATAAATAGCAACCACACATATAAGATCAATACATTAGAAATTCCAATAGAAACAAACCTACTTCAAAAGGAATAAATAAAAGGGATAAATTACTATGAAATGATTCCAACACCAATCGGAAACATGAATAATCTATAAATCAAAATCAGAAAACCTCTGTTAACGAACAAATACTCCAAACACATGACAATAACTTCAAAGATTTGATCAACATCTACCTCACATTGCATGACACTGATGAACAAACATCAGGTAAATTAACCAATAATTTATTAAAACATCAGGTACTGTATAAGAGAATTAGTTACAGTACAAAATAAATTATCGTTATTGTATAAGAGAATTATGTTGATATTTATATCAAATTTTGAGTAATATTTAAATTAACTTATAAATAAACAACTATAAATTTGAAAATTATGTGTGACTAGCAAATTAGTAATGAATGTGTTATACTATTAGATATTTATAGAAAAATATTATTAATAGAATAGCTGGATTACAAAGAAATAAGTTAATAAAAATATGAATGATAAATTTAAAAAGTACAAAAAAATTTAAAAACATAAAACTTACAGTCACACAACGTTCTAATTACATAATAAAATCAACTGTTTATTAAGAAATTTTTTGCATTTAATATATTTTATAGATTTAATCATTTAAACCATTTATCGCATCAAATTTCAAATATATATATATATATATATATTGACTATACTTAAATAGTAAAATGGGGAAATATGACTTAAAATAATAAAACATAAAATTAATCTAAAATAATGGAAACCTAAATGAGGAAAGAAAAACAATGCCAACAAAATAAAAGAATAATATGTGATACAGAAAAAAAAAGAAGGCCCAACAAAATAAACCATACAAAAATAAATTTATATTCGATAAGAAAAATCCTCAAACCATAGAAAACAAAACATTGTGAATGTCTAATAGTGCATATAAAAAAGCCTTAAAACAATGAAAAAAACAACAATAGAAAAAAACAATATCTTATATCTTATATAATAAAGTTGAGTTACTTCTAACTCATGTTCTGAGAAGCTGACAAATGGCAATCTGTTCTTTCGACATTTGTCGTTGAATTTGTTAAGCAACAACCTCACATGCTCTATACCAGAGATAATTTCAATAGTTATTAGAATATTTATCTAATTTTGTCAACCATTATTCTATGATGGACATCTATTCTGGATATTTTATTTAACCAATATTGTATACAAAACAATAAATATATATATATATATATCAAATTCGTGCAAAGCTGCATAACTTGCCCTAATTTCAAATATTATCTTTTAAGATGTCAAATCAGTGATGGTAGGTATGACCACGGTTACGGTTATTGCGGTTACAGTTAGTTAACCACCACTTATGTTTATAATTTTTGTTTAATCTTAATCTTAACTATTTAATATACAGTTAAAAAGGTTATGGTTGATACGATTACGATTATATACAGTTACAGTTATTATGGTTAAATATGATTTAATTATTTGATCATTATGAAAAAGATTAATATCAGTAACATTTTTATCAAAAAAGTATGTAACCTCTATTGAAATAACTAGATGCTGATGTTTCAATTAATACTTACGACTAGAATTGATTATATGTACATTTTGTTTAATTTTTATAACAATTACGGTTATAATTTTAAGGTGATATCACACAGTTAACCAACAGCTATTATACGGTTACAGTTAAGTAATGGTTACAGTTAATAATTTATTTTAACTATAAGTAATATATTTTTACAGTTAACAGTTACGTTATCGATCATTTAATACAGTTCGATTCAATTATACTCAAAACTAAACGATTACGGTCCAAAATACGGTTACAGATAGATTTTGGTCATATCTAAGTCTTAGTGTACAAGAAATTTGTAAGACTAATAGAATAAGTACATGTGTCTTTGTTGAATGTCCACTAGCACCGTATGGCGTATGAGCTCTTTCGCAATGATACAGTAAAGGATAACAGAAAAATAGACTCTGTTGCTTGTCGTTCTCAACAAAATAATTTTTAATTTAAAGCGCACTCTGTTCTTTCCACATGTATTATTGAATTTGTCAAGCAACAACCTCACATACTCTATACCATAAAACATTTCAATAGTTATTAGAATATTTATTTAATTTTGTCAACTATTATTTTATATGGGACATCTATTTTTAAATATTTTATTCAACCAATATTATCTAGAAAACAATAAAAATAATTTGTAATTTGTGGTGTAATTAGACTACATCTGGCTTCGAACATAAGAGTTGCTAAAAATCAAATTCGTGAAAAAATCGATTGTCTAGAAAAATTTTCAAAAAGTTATGCAAGAGTATCCCATATTACTGAACAGATCACCTACTCTACGTAGATTAGACATACAGTCACTTCACGCAAAACGCAAAATTTTCCTTAATTTTTAAATATTATCCCTTAAAATGCCATGTTAGTCATGGTATTAATGCCATGTCAGTCATGGTATTAATACGATTCCTTCTTAGTGTACAAGAGTTAAAACTAATTGAACAAGTACACGTGTCTTTATTGAGTGTCCATTAGCACTGTATGAGCCTTTTTTTTGTAATCAGAAGGTTTAGAATCCGTGGACCCCTAATCCCCCTGTAGACCCAGACCATGTTAAATTAACTCTCCTTCGGAGAATAGACCCCTTCCAACGGGAATCAAATTTGTGACCTCATATGAGCTCTTTCGCAATGATACAGTAGAGGATAACACAAAGATAGACTCTGCTGCTTGTAGTTCTCTACAAAATAATTGTTAATTTGTTTTAACAATTATCTGCATTAATGATGATGTTATACTTGTCTACAATAGCTTCAATCTCAATGGTCGTGCTACACTCCACATCGTTACCTTCAAAGGCATCATTAATGTCGTGAAGCTTCTACTTATCAAAATTGACCGTCAAGGCAACAACTAACTTCATGATCATATGGGAACCAAGTCAATGTATACAACAATAGAGTTTCTTTTTTGGTTGCGAAAATTTTGGAGCAAATATCAGGAACGATCACAAAGGGTATTTAGGTTTTGTCTTCATGGCTGCGCCGCCATGCACGGTGGCCCCACTGCCGGCTGCTCTGGAGGCTCAACCGTGTCATCGAGAAGCCGGAGAAGACTTGCAAAGCACAGGCGTAGCGGAGGAACAGAGTAAGGTTGTTGTGATGACAGAGGAGTTGTAGAGTCGAACTGTAGTGGAGGAGGTAAGGGTTAGGGATAGAGAGGTAACTGCCGATAGACAAGAGGATGGTGTTATGGCTCAGAGCTTATCGGGAGGAGCAGAGATGGGGAGTCGAAAGCAGGGGATGGAAGGTTCAGAGGTGGTGATGCTAGGAATTTTGGAGGTAGAGACGATCGGAACTGTTGAGCGTGAAGCACAGGGCCACGCTGTTGAAGGAATCAGGCAGGGGAACACTGATGGCGATATAAACATGTCTCAAAAAACTCCATTGTTGAAATCTTAGGCAAATATTGTTCGTCGGCCGTCACTTTCACACTTTGACTATACAGTTTAAGAAATAGAGGGAAGACAGGTGGTAAATGTGTCGGATGAAGTGTTTGACGATGAACCATCTCTTTAGGAAGAGTTTGTGATTGGGAACTTTGCATCATCGGCTCCTCATGTGGGGAAGGTCCATGTGATAGTTAACAAAATATGGAATTTAGGAGACAAAAACATCAAGATCGACGCTTATGTGGTGAATTAAACGTCAATCAAGTTTTGAATTCAAAATTCAAATGCTCGAACTCGAGTTTTACAAAGTGGCATCTGGAATATTTGCGATATTTCCATGTTAGTGTCAAAGTGGTCTCCAATTAAGGAGGAGGAGCAACCTGCGTTAACCTCAATGCCAATGTGGGTAACGATTAAGAACGTCCCGCCAGCTCTGTTCTCTTGGAAGGGCCTGAGCTATGTCGCAAGTCCGGTGGGTATTCCTCTAAGAATGCATCAAGATACGGAGCTGGTTTCAAACTTAGATGAAGCAAAGATTTTCATTGATGTAAATCTCAGAAAGGACATACCATCAAGCTATTGTTTCAACATAAAAGGAGAGGAGTTTGAAGTGAAGTTTGAGTACCCGTGGCTTCCTATGCGGTGTGGAAATTGTCAAAAATGGGGACATTCGGAGGTGGGATGTCTGGAAAAAAATTGAGAAAAAGAGTCAGGGGTAACAGAGACCGAATTAGCGGATGTGGTGGAACAGGAAGCACTTGTGCAGGCAAACGTTTCTTCTTCGGAGGACATATCAGCTACGGGTAACTTACAGAGTGAACAGAGGGATATATCGCCTGTCAACCCGGGAAAAGATTGGAAAATAGTTTCACAAACTCAGAGCATGACGTCTAGAAAGAGAAGTTTAGTTTACGCAGAGGTAACGATAGCAACTCCATCAAGATTTGAAATTCTTAAGAATCTAGAAGTGGAGGAGGAAGTTCTGACAAGTAGGGAGAAGTGCAAACTCAGTCTGAAGTGCAGGTTATTAAGGTCAGACAAGCCTCCAACTCGAGAATCAGAAAACAGAAGGCTGCAGACACGAGCAGAGGGGTTGGGCCTGGAGCTTTTGGAGAAACAAAAGTTAGAAAAACAGAGGTTTGCTGGGTCGGTAGCTACATTGGGAAATTTGTTTGAGGGAGTTACAGAGGCTGTCAGCTCGGGTCTAATCACAGAGAAGAAGAAAATGAAGCTACATGCACAACCTGTGTTGACTGTGGAGGAAATATTGGGAAATTCGTCTGAGGGAGTAACAGAGGCTGTCAGCTCGGGTCTGATCACAGAGAAGAAGAAGATGAAGCTATAGGCACCAACTGTGTTGAGTGTGGAGGAAATATTGGGAAATTCGTCTGAGGGAGTTACAGAGGCTGTCAGCTCGGGTCTAATCACAGAGAAGAAGAAGATGAAGCTACAGGCACAACCTGTGTTGACTGTGGAGGAAATATTGGGAAATTCGTCTGAGGGAGTAACAGAGGCTGTCAGCTCGGGTCTGATCACAAACTGTGTTGAGTGCGGTTAAAATATTGTTTCCCCTGCAGCAGGGTCTGCTAGTCGGAGCTTGAAAACTATGGAGGTGGGGGAAAGGGAAAATAAAAGCTCTGCAACTGAGTTGAAAATCTCAGGCGGGAAAACCAATCCAAGGCCCGACTAAACAAAGAACTCAGGACCCTCTATTTATGACTCTGAAGTAGAAAGACTACAAGGACTGAGTATTTCAACAGATAAACAACGGATAGAGGAAGGTAATGAACAGGAGAATGTGGTCCTGCTCGAAAAATCTGGAAATGCAGAGACAGGTAAAACCACTGGTAATGCCTGACCCTTCAACGCAGATGAGAATCCCACTACTCAGATCAGTGAAGACGCAGAAGCAGTCCCTCAGTGCATCCTAATAACCTGGGAAAAAAAACCCGAGTACCGTAGGAAAAAGGAACCAAAAGAAAAAGCAATAATGTCGTGTTTCTTTTGAAACATTTGTGGATTCAACAAGCAAAGAAAGCAATCAGTCTTCAAAGAATTAATAAGAATGAATTCGTTGGTTTCTGGTGCCTTGCTAGAAACAAGAGTTTTGAAGGACAAGGCGGACATGATCGTTAAATCTGCATTTAGGGACTGGTCTATGGAGTCAAACTATGAGTTTAATTCGCTTGGGAGAATTTGGGTAGTGTGGAGTAGGTCAGTCACATTGATAGTGGTCCATAAGACAAATCAGATAATATCTAGTATTGATAAGACCCAGGGACACTCGGAGGAGCTGTTATGTACGTTCATATATGCATCGAATTAATTAGAGGAAAGGTGGGAACTATGGGCTGACTTAAACGCTCATTGCGATGGTTTTCGATCTAGAGGCCTACCTTGGTTATGCGCTAGAGACTTGAATGAAATTTTGGATATTTCAGAGCATTCGTTAGCCAACTCTACGCAAGCAAACAATCTAGGGATTATGGAGTTCCGAGATATAGTGCGTCATTGTGATTTAGTGAATATGACTTTTCACGGCCCAGCATTTACTTGGTGCAACAAACGGGAAGAGGGGTTGATGTGTAAAAAGCTGGATAGAGCACTTGTGAATAATGGTTGGTTGCATCGGTCTTCGAGCTCATATTGTAGATTTGAAGGTCGAGGTTGCTCAGATCACGTATGTGGAATTATCTCATTATATGGAGTACTGCATAAGCTGAAAGTCCCTTTCAAGATAGTGAATGCTATAGTCCACCATGGCAGATTTCAAAGGCCTCGTCGAGAGTTAGTGGTCAAATACGGTGGCATTATATCCTTCCACCTTTGCGCTTTTCCGTTTTTCGAAGAAACTAAAGCTTCTTAAACCAATAATAAGGAGCTTTAGTAGACACAAGACTCATCATTTGAAAAAAAAGAAAAGAAGAAGCCTACACATTGTTGTGTGAAAAGCAGAAAGCCCCACTAAGTAATCCGAATGACCAAAACATGTTGGAAGAAGCTCAAGCGTTTGATGCGTGGGAGAGGGTGATGGCGATAGAGGAAAGTTTTCTAAGACAGAAGGCAAAGTTCCATTGGATAAAGGTTGGAGATCAAAATAACCGGGCGTTTTACAATGCGATAAAAGAAAAGGAAGTGAGAAACTTGATATATGAGATAAGGTCAGACGAAGTTGAAATCTTCACGACAAGAGAGGAAGTGAAGGCTAAACCAGTTTGGTATTTTTCAGATTTTTTCAAAGCACTGGATTTAAATGGCGTAAAGGCTCAGCTGGCGCTGCCTCAGACCATGTATTATCAATGCCCTCCGGAAATGGGAAGTGACTGAATTTCGAAGGTTTCAGCTCTGGAAATAAAGCAGGTTCTCTTCTCAATGCCACTAAATAAATCTCCAGGGCCAGACGGATACATGGTAGAGTTCTATAAGGAGATGTGGTCTGTCATTGGAATGACTTTACGCTTGCGGTAAAGTCTTTCTTCATCTATGGGTTTCTGCCGAGGGGATTGAACTCCTTGATCCTAGCTCTAATTCCTAAAAAGACGGGGACTCTAGGGATGAGAGACTTCAGACCAATATCCTGCTGCAATGTGATGTACAAGGTGATTTAAAAAATTATAGCAAACCGTCTTCAACGCATTCTCCTATAATTTATGTCTCATAACCAGACAACCTTCATTAAGGACATATATCTAATGGAAAATCTTCTGCTTGCATCGGAATTGGTAAAATATTATCATAAGCCGGATATCTCATGTAGATATGCCGTAAAGATTGACATTAAAAAAGCTTTTGAGTCGGTGGGCTGGGGGTTCCTCGCTAAGTTGCTTAGAGAAATGAAGTTACCGGAAGTTTTTGTAAAGTGGATCGAGCTATGTGTAACCACCCCGTCATTCTCGGTTCAGATAAATGGAGAGTTGGCCGGGTATTTCAGAAGTGAGAGAGGACTACACCAGGGATGTTCTCTATCCCCTTATCTCTTTGTAATCTGCATGAATTAACTTTCTCTAATGCTGGACAGGGCTGCTAGAAATGGCGAGTTTGGCTATCATCCAAGTTGCAGGAGTTTGAACATAACACATCTTTGCTTTGCAGACGATATCATGGTGTTTACGGATGAGAAAGTTCGCTCAGTTAAGGGTTTTTTGGAGGTCTTCAAGCGATTTGCTCAGACTTCTGGGCTCGACATAAGTCTGTAAAAGACAACGTTGTTTATCACAGGCATTTCTTCGGAAACTCGGGAATCGCTGAATGAGTTTCCATTTGAAATTGGAGAATTACCGGTAAAATACTTAGGACTTCCTCTCCTAACTAAGAGAATGTTGGCTATGGATTATCAACCTCTTATTGAAAAATTTTGAACTCGCATAAGCTCTTGGAAAAATCGGTTCATCTCCTTTGCAGGTAGGTTGCAGCTTCTTTCCTCGGTAATAACAAGCCTAACAAATTTCTGGATTGCAGCATTTAGATTGCCAAGAGCATGCATAAGAGAAATTAAAAAAATCAGCTCCGCTTTCTTATGGTCGGGTTCGGCGTTAAATTCAAAGAAAGCAAGGTGGCATGGGACGAAGTTTGTAGACCCAAGTCAGAGGGTGGTCTCGGTCTAAAGTCTTTGGTTGAAGCAAATAAAGTGAGCTGTTACAAACTGATTTAGAGGCTACTCTCATCAAAGGACTCTCTATGGGTGAATTGGATAAAGAAAAATCCAATTCGAAAAAGTTCATTCTGGTCGGAGAAACCTACAAAGACGGGGGGATCGTGGATGTGGTGAAAAATACTCAAGTACCGTGACTCAGCTAAAGTGTATCACAAGGTCGAGGTACGTAATGGTTCCCAAAATTCTTTTTGGTATGATGATTGGTGCCCCCTTGGAAGATTGATTGATGTGTTAGGAGAAAGGAGATTTATTGATATGAGAATTAAGGCTGGAGACAAGTTGCCGGAAGTGCTAGTAAGTAGCAGACCAAGGCGTAGGAGACCGGCAGTCCTAGCGGAAATAGAAGCTGAAATAAGCAAGGTAAGGGGCTGGGGATATGTAAACAAAGACACAGCCCTTTGGAGACACAAGGAGGATAGGTTTAAGGCGCAATTTTCGTCTAAAGAAACATGGAATCAATTAAGAAAGATATACAGCCAAAATTCATGGTATAAAGTGGTATGGTATTTGCATGCAACTCCGAGGTATTCGTTTATTATGTGGCTAGCTGCTCTAAACCGTCTGGCAACAGGGGATAGAATGCTTACTTGGTCACCCAACATCTCGGCAAAATGTGTCTTCTGCTCAGAACCCGTAGAGACTCGGGACCATCTGTTCTTCGCATGTCAGTTCACCTCTCAAATCTGGTACAAGTTTGCCTATGGACTGCTTTGCCAAGACTTCACAAATCAGTTCACTGCGCTGATGATGCTATTTCACGCCAAATCAACAAGTCAACGAAGGATTTTATTGCAAGGTACACTTTCCATACGCTAACATACATGCTACGGAGAGAACGAAATCAACGAAGACATGGAAAAACTCCTCTTCACACAGGAAGTCTGATCCGAGAGGTAGGGGTGATTGTTCGAAACAGAATCTCGACCATACAAGCACAAGGTAAAATGCTGGATGGGATACAAGTCTGGTTTGCAACAAGGATCTAAGGTCGTTTTGATTTTTTTCAGATTTTTCAGCTCAATCGTAAAATGATGTGTACTTTTTTCCCGAGGAGTAGTTTTGTCCCAACTACGTTTTCCACTCTTTGGGTTTTAACGAGACCATCATTTAACAATTAATTCTAAGAACTCTTTTCTATTTTTCTTTCAACAAAAAATTGCATATTATGTAAAACGAATTTTTCTTTGAATATAATTTCACGTATTATTTATAAAAAAAAAAAACAAATCAAATGTAATTTTTCTTTCACTACCTAACTTTTATTGCACTAATATTTCATAATTTCCTTCGATTGTTGTTTCCTTTGGTTATATTTTATGCTTTTAGTATGATTTTTACTTTCTTTTGTGGATAGGTGGCTTCTGATGCTAAGTACTACTGTAATATAGAAGTTTACAATATTTGAAATGCGAAATTTCCAGTATGACGTATATTGGTTTCAAGGGTCCTGCTGTGTTCCTTTCATATCTCAGATAGCAAATAATTGCATTTTCTTATTGGTTTTAGAGAACCACCAGAGCTCAAAGACTGATGGTACTTTAAAGCCCAGAGCTCTTTGCTTCCCTTTTGTATAATAATGTCTTAGAGGTGTATTGAAAGAGGGATTTAGAATGATTTATATTAAAATGATGAATCATATAAATCATGGGCTCCTAATACTATAGTATTGTCTTTTGTGTACTTTGTTCTTGAGTAATATATATATATATATAGTTTTTATTTTATATTTAAATTTATCATTAACCTAACAAGTTGTGACGAACCTTCCACTTGAATAAAAAATTCTCACGTCATAGTGTGGATATTCACCTAATCTATAGAACATAATTTTAGTGAGATGTGTGAAAACTATGTACACATCATAAAACTTAATAAATTTATGTAAGATTTGCCTAAAATAATTTTACTTTTTAATTTAATTACTAGACTAATCTTCCAAACAAAATTTACTAGACTAATCTTATTTTTTTGTTAAAATACAAAAAACCCAATACTAAATATACTATTAACAGAATTACTATTTTACATTTAAATTTAAAGAAAAAATTAAAAATTAAAAAACAAAATCAGATTTTATTAAAAAACAAAATCAGATTTTATTAAAAAACAAAATCAGATTTTATTAAAAAACAAAATCAGATTTTATTAACAAACAAAATCAGATTTTATTAACAAACAAAATCATCACGTCCAACCCTCAAAATCCTAAATTGTTCTTCTGCAATCAAAACATCACGGCATCCACCATTTTGGGAAAATTTCTAACCTTTCCCCAAAAAACATCAAAGCGATCGTATTTGATGGAGGTGATTCACGCATGGTCTGCTCCAAGATCACTCAGCACCACACTTATGTACTCCTTTGCCCATGTACTTTTTTCTTCCTTTACTCAAAGATTTTCTAAGGAAAAATGGAAGACAAAACAGATTTTGAGTATCAGCTGTGATTTTTGTTTTCCTCGTGATGATGAAAACAAAGTGATTTCGATTTGGGTTGCTGAAAGTCCAAATTTTTGTTTTGAGTCCCATCTTCTGAGCAGTTGAGAAACAGTTTTCTGTGGATTGATAGAAACAAAAAGGGATCAATTTTTTTTAGTTCTTCTTCTTGACTTCAGAGCATCTATGGGTCCCAAAACAGTTGTAAATAAAAGTTATATAAATATTTGAATCACTGTGAAGCTATGTTTGGTATGATTTGTGACTTACAATAATGCTTTGATTTAAATCAGAGAGGTGACATTGAAGTGCTCGGCGAATCATTATATGTTGTGTTCCTCAAGACTACGGGTGTTGATAGGCCATACAGAGATGAATTTCTCTCTAAGATGGTATGTCAATTCATAGTAATCGATTTAGTTATAGAGGAGAAAATAATGTGATGGTTTCATTTTCTAATAGGAGTGTGATGGAGAAAAGGTGATGAAGGACATCAGTTTTATTCCAGGAAAGAAGAAATATAGGTTTTGTAAGGTTGTATTCACTTCTCTTGCTGATTTTAGAGACTTCAATTTCTTTATATACTGCGCTGTGTTTGGGCTAAATTGTGTTTCTGGCTCTTCCATGCACAACATTTATCGAAACAGTGACTTCTTGGTTTGCCAAGTGAGTTAATGAGTGAAGGAACGCACTTTATATTGATATGAAATCCCCTTAACATATTGATAAGCTTCTCAAACTCATTTCTGGTGTTATGTTTTTTGGAGTTTCTTCTGAATTGGTTATTTCTTGGCGTTATGGGTCTGATCCTTTCAGGTTGAAATGTTAAAATTTTCCGCTCTTCGCTATTGTTTTGTTTGTCTTTTCTTGCAGCCTTCTTTTGAGAAGATACACCATCCGTCATTTCTTGAATTGGGGTCGGGAGACTAAGTTTCTATATACAACTATCTTTGTCGGATGGGAACACCACCTGCAATCATCAATACAGATGAGCTCCAGCAAAAACCTGAGGTTTCATTGCTGTATTATGAAATTTTGACAATGAACCTAATTCTCTTATATAAGAAGATGCTTATGTTTGTGTCATTTTTCTATTTTCAGGCTACCTATGCAGTTT
The DNA here is from genome assembly GCA_963922655.1 of Cardamine chenopodiifolia. Lineage (NCBI taxonomy): Eukaryota > Viridiplantae > Streptophyta > Magnoliopsida > Brassicales > Brassicaceae > Cardamine > Cardamine chenopodiifolia. The sequence continues at coordinate 7,759,048 of OZ000479.1, forward strand.
TTGCGATGACTTAGAGATCCCGTTTCAAGCCTCTACGCTTAAGTAGACCCTCCATACTCTAGTGTTCTCATGAATTTCATGGTTAACGGCAATAGAATGACCATTTTTGTGTTTTCTTAAAGATGGGCAGTTGGTCCTATACCAGAAGACAGACTATGGGCTCCGTGGTGGTACAAGACTCTTCACACATCAACGGATTTCTCATCTCCAGAGAAATAACCTCATATTCAAGCTTGAAGAACATCTAGACGGGTAAGTAGCAAGCAAGACCTGAGCATTTCTTCAAAGCATTCATATTAATATGTTAAAGTGTTGTATTTAGGATATGTGATTCAGCAAAGGCTCTGGCTTTCAACAATGTCCCAACCCACGAGGAGGTAAGCATTTAATGAAGATAAAATTATTGTCATAGTTTGGAATTTTGGGTTTTGAATGACGATATCACAACGGGAAAATGCACAGATGAAAGAAGCCATCTTCAGAATTCTCATAACCAATGGGATGTTTGACAATACATATATAAGACTCTCTCTAACTTGAGGCAAAAGGTATTTATTATACTTGTTACCAAGTTCAAAGTCATTTATATGCAATAAGATGCTTCTTATGTTTTCATTTTAATCCCACACAAGCTATGAGTTTGTTTTCGTAAGGTCACTTCTGGAATGAGTCCTGCTTTTAATCGTTATGGATGTACTTTGATAGGTAAAGATTTTCAGATTTATCTCTTCCAAGCATACAACCAAACTGTTTGGAGTATGGTTTTGAGTATTAGTTTTTTTTCAAAATGATGTAGTGCTTTCCGAATGGAAGCCTCCGGTATATGACAACAAAGGCAGAATTACGCTGGTGACTACAACTACATGCCGCAATTCACCCAACGTATAAAATTGGTCACATTGCTTTTTTATATATCTTGTTGAGAAACACATTCACTCAAAAGTGTATTTTCCATTGTTTTTTAATCTTTTTATTTATGTTCTTTTTTCAGAATTTAGATTCCAAGATTCATCACAACAACCTCTTCAACAACATACTCACAAAGGTTCCATTTTTTGCTCCGCATCAAGTTTTATCTGTGATCATCAGTTTTTAGGGACATCATTTTGAGATTTTTTTTATAAGGACAAAATTTGAAAGCAAAAATGCCAGCGCTGATGATGCAATCATGCTTGACAAAGATGGCTTCGTGTCTCAAACCAATGCAACCAATATTGTAAGATCCTCAGATTGAACATTTTACTCTTCAAATAAGCGTACTGAATCTGTTAGAGACAGAGATCAGGAACTAAGTAGAACTCTCAAAAAAACCTTTTTATTAAACTCAAAAGAACTAGAACGTAACAAAAACAGAATCCCTAAGAGAATAGCTCTCTCCCTCGGAATAATTCCGATAAACCTCCAAAGCTCTCAATTGCTTGGATGATCTCCTTAGAGGAGACTACTCCTATATTTATAAGAACTCTAAACAAAACACCATTAAAAAAGGAAATAAGAAAAATGGAAATCATAGATAAGTATCCTAAATAACTAATAGAAGTCTAGTAGTTTTCCAAATCACCCATTGATCTGTTCTTGATTATTCCTTTTCTTCTTTCTAGAGTAAACCATCACTGGTTTAGGATTTATAGAAATATTCATATCAGTGTCGCCCGCCAATGAAACAGCCTTGTTCACAAGGCTGGAGTTAGAGAATTGGCCTATAAAATCTGACATATCCAACCAAGTAGCCTCTTCTTTTGTTCGTCCTTCCCAATCAACCAGAATCTGGGGATCATCTGGAGTATTTCCTGGGCGAATCTCAAGTATATCCCGAGGGAGAAAACCATCATCATCGACTACCAAATCTGCAGGAATTTCAGGAACAGCTTGATGGTTTCCACTTGCCTGTTTCAGTTGAGAAATGTGAAAAATGGGATGAATCCTTGCTGAAGTTGGTAACGCCAATTTGTAACAAACAAGACTCAGTTTTTTAATAATCCGAAATGGACCAAAGTATCTAGGAGCGAGCTTGGGATTCAAACGATGTTGAACGGACACTTACGATGGGGTCTTAATTTCAACAAAACCAGATCACCTTCTGAAAACTCGATTTGCTGTTGACTGCATCTGTGTTTGGGCCTTACGCAGATTGTAATGTAATTGTCTTAAGAGCTCATCTCGATCCTGATGTTCTTCAGCAACAGCAGGCACACGAAATTCTCCTGGCAAGAACTGGCGAATAGTTGGCAGAGATCTACCGTATAATGACTCAAACGGTGTGAACCCAGCTGCAGATTGGAAAGAGGTGTTATACGAATATTCAGCCCAATGCAGAAAACGACCCCACTGTTTTGGTTGTTCAGACGTGAAACACCGCAAATACTGTTCTAGACAACGGTTCAACACTTCAGTTTGTCCATCAGTTTGCGGATGATAAGCGCTACTTAATCGTAAACGTGTACCCATCAATCGAAAAAATTCTGACCAAAAGTTGCTGATAAAGATAGGGTCACGATCACTGATGATGGATTCAGGTACGCCATGTAACCTCACCACTTCTCTTATGAATTTATCAGCCAAACTTTTTGCTGTAAAAGGATGTTGTAGAGCAACAAAATGCGCATATTTGGAAAGTCGGTCAACAATTACCCATATACAGTCAACACCATGAGATCGAGGCAAACCTGTAATGAAATCCATTGAAATATCTTGCCAAACAGTAGAAGGAATTGGCAAAGGTTGGAGAAGACCTGCCGGTGCCATGGTTTCATATTTATTCTTTTGACAGACCAGGCAATCTGCAACAAATTTCTGAACGCGCTTCATCATGCCTTTTCAATAAATACTTGATGCAAGTTTTCTGTACGTTCGGTACGCTCCAGAGTGTCCTCCAATAGGAGTACAGTGAAATTCTGCTAGTAAAGTAGGAATCCAAGATGAGTCCGCAGGAATCACAATTCTATTGCGATAGAACAAACGGTTATTAACGAGAGAATATGGTGGAACACTAGTTGGATTGCGGCGGAGCTGTTCTAAAATTTTCTTTAGATCGTTGTCCGCTATGACAGCTGCTCCCAAGACTTCCCAGTCGAGCTAGACTGGCATAGACAATGTTGTAAGGGCATAATCATCATCTCGGCGAGACAAAGCATCAGCCACACGATTGCTTGCCCCTGTTTTATATTCAACATCAAAATCATAACCCAATAATTTGGCAACCCAATTTTGTTGGGATGGTGTAGTTATTCTTTGGTTGAGAATATGCTTTACGCTATGCTGGTCTGTTCGAACAGTAAAACGACGACCCACCAGGTAAGGTCTCCAATGTTGAATTGCAAGAACCAAAGCCATTAGCTCTTTTTCATAAGCCGATTTAGAAAGAGATTTTTCAGACAAAGCTTTACTGAAATATGCGATTGGTTGACTAGCTTGCATCAGAACCGCTCCAATCCCAACATCCGATGCATCACATTCTATCACAAATGTTTTCGTGAAATCTGGCATTACCAATACAGGAGCTTCGGTGAGTGATTTCATTAGTTTCTCAAAAGCAGTTGCTGCCTCGGAAGACCAAGTGAACTTAGAAGGTTGATATTTTCGAAGTAGGTTTGTAAGTGGACGAGCAATAAGACCATAGGCTTGTATAAATCGACGGTAGTATCCTGTTAGCCCAAGGAACCCACGAACACCTTTAAGAGATTTTGGTGTAGGCCATTGTAAAACGTTGGAGATTTTGGCCGGGTCCATTGCAACACCTGTGTGTGACACAATGTGACCAAGATATTCCACCGAAACTTGGCCGAACGAGCACTTCTTCTTGTTAGCTTTGAATTGGTGAGACCGCAAAATCTCTAGAACCCGTTGTAAATGTAACATGTGACTGTCCCATGAAAGGCTATAAACCAGAATGTCATCAAAAAATACTAGGACTGATTTTCGTAAATAAGGCCGAAATAGCTCGTTCATGATACCTTGAAAGGTTGTTGGTGCATTTGTGAGACCAAACGGCATAACGAGAAATTCATAGTGACCTGAATGAGTTTGAAATGCTGTTTTAGGCACATCGTGATCTGCTACTCTTATTTGATGATACCCGGAACGTAGATCTATCTTTGTAAAAAACTTTACGCCATGTAATTCATCGAGCATTTCTTGAATCACTGGGATAGGGTATTTATCTAGAATGGTGACTTTATTCAGCTCCCTGTAATCAACACAAAATCACCAACTCCCATCGTTTTTTCTAACTAAGATTATGGGGCTGGAGAAAGGACTATTACTATGCTGAATAATGCCTGCTGCTAACATTTCCGTGACAAGTCGTTCAATCTCATCTTTCTGGTTGTGACCATATCTATATGGTCTGACATTGACAGTCCCCGCAGATGGTTTTAACAGGATTTGGTGGTCACCGACGTGAGGTGGTGGTAATTCCGTTGGGTCATCGAAAATCTCTTGAAAATCTGTGAGAAGTTCGTCTAATTTAACGCGATCATGAGTAGTGATTTTCAGCTTTGTGTTAACTTCAGGTGGTGTGTATTCAATATGCCATAAACACACACAAAAGTCAACCTCTCGGAGCTTATTCAGAGCATGGACTGAGATTGCAGAACGAGCCAATGAAGGATCCCCACATAACTTGATCTTTTTACCTCCTTTGGAAAAACTTAAAAACATACTAGTCCAGTTTGCTTTAACGTCACCCAAAGAAGCCAGCCACTCAACACCAAAAATAATATCAATACCGCCCAAAGGAAATAGGTAGCAGTTAACCAAAACCTGTTCGAGACCAATTTGGATTGGTAAATTTGAGAATTTGCCTTCGGAGTCTTCTTTTCGACCATCACCTAGCCTAACCCTAAAACGTTTTGTTGGTTCAATTCTGCGGTGTAGCATATGAGCCAATTTGGAGGAAATAAAATTATGGCTTGCTCCACTGTCTACCATGATCACAACTTCTTCACCATCCAAAATTCCTTTAAATTTCATGGTTTGTGGACTATCAATTCCACTTAAAGTATTAAGTGGAAGGTGGAGGAATCTGAAATGTGCTTCATTAATGGGAGATGTATTCGTAATTGGATAATTTTCGCTGTCCAAACTTCTTATTTCACCATCATCAATAATTTCATCTTCAGCGAACATCAAAGCCCGTATAGATTTGTAGGGGCAATCATGAAGGGGAGAGTATGGTTGCTTGCAACTGAAACATAACCCTTTGGTTTTCATGTCCAAATATTCTTGGTGTGAATATTGTCGTATCCCTCTAGGCCTAACCATGTTGTTGCCTGTGACGTTTGTCGATGATAGTACTGACCGCGACGCAACGCTTGAAGTCAAATTGGGCTGGCCTTTATCTGCCATTTTACCAAAATTGGGCTGGCCTTTATCTGACCGCGACGCAACGCTTGAAGTCAAACTTGTGGATGGAGGGTTGGTGCGTGGAAAATTACTCCCAATTCCGTTGTAGTTATTATTAGTGGAGTAGCATTTAAACATTTCTTCCCGGTTGCTTTTCTTTCCTCCGTTGATGAAGTCAAGTTCTTTCTCGATTGATCTGGCGACACGAAATCGCAGTTCGCAAATCACTTGCCTCATTAGGTCTCATTTTAACACGAATCTCCTCTTTAAGACCATTCAAAAACATTCCCAACTGGAGATGAGGATCAAGATTGGGAATTTGGGCAGCGTGAGCACGAAACTCGTTGATAAAGTCATCAACAGAATTATTTTGGTGTAGTGCTGCTAACTGTTCACAAGGAGAGGCTGTAATATCTCCTCCGAATTGTTCCATGAGGTCAACTTTGAGATCTGGCCAAGTAAGAGCTGGGTTTTGTTGTACGAAGCCATTGCGACCAATGTAGGGCGTCACCTTCCATAGTCATAGATAAGTATTTTAAATATAGGGCGTCACCTTATCTTAGACCAATTGCTTGGATGATCTCCTTAGAGTACTCTAAACAAAACACCATTAGGAAAAGGAAATAAGAAAATTGGAAATCATAGATAAGTATTTTAAATAACTAAAATAGAAGTCTAGTAGTTTTGCAAATCACCCATTGATATGTTCTTGACTATTCCTTTTCTTCAATCTAGAGTAAACCATCAATGGTTTAGGATTTCTAGAAATATTCATATCAGAATCTTTGTGTAGCGTTTTGGAAACTAAAATGGTTGACGAACTCTATTGGTGCAATTCATGGTGAAGAAAGACTGGGTACTCACTCCTCATGCAGATTATTGTCTTCTAGGTATCACCCGAGCTATTGTAAGAGAAAAGAAGATTCACATTCTTTCTTCTAACATATCTCAGTAACTATAAGATGACCAGTCTTATTTTCTCATCCATGTATAGGTCATGGAACTGGTGGTGAAAGAGAACTTCATCTTAGAAGAACAAAGAATCAACTTGTCGGAATTCCATACAGCTGATGAGGTTTCCTCATATTTTCCTTAATATTTTAATCTCAAATGAAGCAATAACGAACTCTTTTGATTCACTTTCAAATTTCCAGGTATGGACTACAAGAACTATGGGAGAACTCAGCCCGGTACGTATACAATCTCTACTTTACACAAATCTCTGATGAAAAATGATCATAGTTTTATGATCCAAAAATTAGTTAGTCAAGTCTTTTTAGTATTAAGATGATAGCTCTAAGAAGACAATTTTTTTTTGCTGTCTTTTAATTTGAAATTTTAAATCTAATGTGTTTGGTTTGCAAAAAGGTAGAAAAATGGCTGATGGTGAAGACATTCAACCTCTTATTTGCGACAATGGAACTGGAGAAGATTTGAACTGGAGAAGCATCTGATTCTACTCACTGAGGCACCGGTTAACCCGAAAGCTAATCGTGAGAAGATTACTCAAATCATGTTTGAGACTTGTAATGCTCCTGCTATGTATGTGGCTATTCAGTGTAATGTAGTATTGTTTGCATTTTCTTGCAACTCTGTTCAGCAAATTCACGTTGTTCTTGTGCTTTTCTTGGTTTTTAAATCTGAATTCTAAATCTGCGCATCCCCGAACTGCCTCTGAACATCATGACACATAGCTTTAGGTAATAGTCTATCCAAGTCCAGCCCTATAGACAACTCGTCTTTCTCTTCAAGCTTCTCCTCTATTCTGCTTAGTAAATCTGATAAAACATTGCTTTATTAGGACATTACTTGACAACAAGAGAAAATATGTTTTCAAAATTCACTGAAATTTGAATCTGGTAAAATTTGGCAAAACCAGATACCAGAAAGCTACATTTGCACCAATTGATGATACTAAAGGATCTCGTTTAGTGTTCTTGGTGTTCCAACTTGGCCAACAAATTAAATGAAACTCATAGAACATAAACCATGTGAGTTGCGATAAAGTAGAATTTTGAAATAAGAAGAACACCACGTTTATACTAACTATTCACGTGATGTAGTATTGTACATTAGACAAAGGATAATGGGCCTTTGTTTTTTTCCTTGTTATCATAGAGTTTTTCACAATGCCTAAAACTTGCCAAATAACACCAAATAACATCAAACCCTTCGAATAAACCAATTCATCAAAATAATTATTCAAACTACATATGCATAAAGAAGAAAATAAATTTGGTTTACAAAGAAAATTCATAAAACTCTAATAATTAAGTCAAAAGAACCATGGATTTAAAAAAAAAACCCAATTTTTTGTCATTAATTTGGTAAATTATTTTCTATTTTTTCGTCATTTTTATAATTTTTTGCAACTGATGAGAAAATTTGCGATATCACTGAATCAAATATGCGCCATAAAATCTGCTGTAATTGAGCAGCTAAAAAATCTGCCACAAAAATTATGTAGCCACTAAAGAAATTTGTAATGTCTGCAGTAAAGGGAATTGCACATTCTGTGATAAATCTGCGATAACTAATAATTGAAAAAAACTCTGTGATAAAGTAAAATAAATCTGCGGTAACGTAAAATAGATCTACCATTTATTTTTTTTGTTATCAAATCTACGGTAAAAATTTTTTGCTACAACTAAACAAAAAAATCTCTGGTAAAAAATAAATTTACGACAAAAATCTGCGATAAAAAAATGAATCTGCCGTAGAAATTCTATCATTTTGAAGAACTGAAAAAATCTGCTGTCATTCAGAAAATTAATCTACAAAAAAAAAATCTGCTATAAATTAAAAAATCTTCAACCACTAGTATAAGTAAATCTGTGGAATAAATTAAATTTGCAAAAAAATCTGCGGCAACAAAATAATTTTGCCTTTTCAAAAATTCGGCTATAACATCGAACCGCAAATTATTGTCCCAAATTTATATGTCAGCGGTGGCAAAGTCGTAAATAATTGCTCTTTTTAAAAAATTGGAAAAATGCTAATGTGGAATTAATTAGTAATGATAGTCTTGTAATTATTTTTTTCCTAACACATGATTTTAAGGGTATTATTATTATTAAAAAACTCATTTAACCTTACTTTTTTCTAGGTTACTTTACTAATAAAATCAAATTGTAAGATTATTCTAGTTATTCTCCCTAAATTTATTTACCAAATTTGTTAATTATTTTTAATAATAAAAACCAAAATATAATTTTTTATCTTCCAAATTCTTTTTTTTAATAAGAACACTAAATTATTCTTGCTTAAAGAGCAAAATCTCTCGTAAGTGGACTTTTCGCCTTTCACGATTCGAGTTCCGGCATAATCCGACTTTGTGTTCCTGCGTAGTCTGGTTTTGTGGTTCGGCTTTTCTTGTGGCTTGTTATCGTTGCCATGCTTTTGTTTTTTGTTTTCAAGATTATCGTTATTTGGTAGGGGAGTTATTTACCGTATTAGATGGTGTAGCTCTCTCACCAATGGTGATATAGCTTTTTTCTCCATGCGTTTAAGGTTTACGTTCTAGGTTTCAGAAGCCTTGTCGATCAAACACTAAGAAATTTTCACCGAATGGGCATGCGTGGCGATGTTAAATCTCATTGGAAAATCCATTTTCGTTGGTTGTTGGTCGCCCAATTTGGTTTGCTTACATCATTGTTAAGACTCTTTGCTACTTTGGAGTAGGTGGACACTTTCCTTCATATGGAAGAGAGAAGTTGGTAATGGGGGTCGTCCTTCGAATGCTTAGTGGTGGCATCACATCCTTGTCCATATGCTGAGCAATTCTCCAGATAGGTTCATTTCTACTGTTGGGCTGTTTTTTTTTTGAAACCCAACAATAGCTAGTCCACATGTTTTATTGTTTTATGTGAAATCCAATTGTTTAATATGGTTAGTTAGGGTCATTGTTTCTCTATCATTGGTTCTCTTCCGTCTTTAATCATAGATTCTATCAGCAACGACTTTGCCTTCAAAAAATGAGAGAGAAGAGAGAGTACAGGCAAGACGTAACGATTGTGCCTCTTAATTTCCCAATTTTATAAGGCCAGTAAAATCTAAATAATAATTTGGATCAGCTAACATTAATCTAACTCTAAAATACATTACATCAAACCGGTTTATCCGGTATCTCGGCTCCTCAAATTTAATCCAATTTCCCTAAATTCAAAAACCACTCATCTCTCAAGTGTTGTTGACAACGGCGTCAATGTCAAACATCGTGGTGCTTGACGACGGGGGCGATTTAATCAAAGCCGGACAAGGCGGCGAGAGTGATCCCGTCACCGTAATCCCAAACTGCCTCTACAAACCTCTCTGCTCCAAAAAATTCCTCCACCCTTCACCACTCACTACTCTCTCCGAGATTGATCTCACCTATCGACCGTGGCTACCTCATAAACCCTGACTTACAACGTGACATCTGGTCACATCTCTTCAACTCCCTCCTTCACATAACTCCTTCCTCCTCTTCTCTACTCCTAACCGAACCACCATTCTCAATCTCTTCCGTACAATGAACCACCGACGAACTCGTTTTTGAAGACTTCGGTTTCAACTCGCTTTACGTTGCTCAACCTCAATCTCTTGATCATCTCTATGAAGCTAGTCGTCAGCCTGATTCAATCCTCTCACGAACTCAGTGTAGTCTGGTTGTTGATTGTGGCTTCTCCTTCACTCACGCTGTTCCTGTTCTTCACAATTTCACACTTAATCACGCCATTAAAAGGATTTTAGGAGGAAAAGCTTTTACTAATTACTTAAAGGAATTAATGTCTTATCGATCTATTAATGTTATGGATGAAACTTTCTTAGTTGATGATGCTAAGGAGAAGCTTTGTTTCGTCTCACTTGATCCTTTTCGTGATCTTCGCCTTGCTCAAAATCGAAACAACGTTATTAAGTCTACATATGTTCTTCCTGATGGTGTTACACATACTAAAGGTTATGTTAAAGATCCTGAAAGTTCCAAAAGGTTCCTTAGTTTGTCTGATAAAGAGTATGATCAGTCTGATTTGATGGATATGGTTGGGGAGAAGAAGAAAGCTGACATGAACAAAAACGTAAATTTTTTCGATTTCTGTTGCTTTGTTTGTGTGGTGGTAGAGATTTGTCTCAAGTGTGGCTTTTGCTTCTCCAGGAGATTGATTTGACAAATGAGCATTTTCTTGTACCTGAGACGTTATTCCAACCTGCGGATTTAGGTTTGTATCAATGAAACAAGTGTTGGGATGTTGTCTTATGTTGAAGATGGTGATGGTATTTTTATTTGTTTTGGGATAGGGATGAATCAGGCAGGACTTGCAGAGTGTATTGTTCGAGCTATAAGCTCATGTCATTCTTACCTGCAACCAGTTTTGTACCAAAGGTAGTGTTCCAAATGGATAGGTTTCTTTTTTGGGCTTGAGTTGTTATTGAATGAGCTTTGTTGTCTAATGTTTGATGCTTTGTGGCAGCATTATCTTAACTGGTGGAAGTACATTATTTCCACAACTTAAGCGGAGACGGTTAAGGAATCAAATGCTGAAATGCCACTTTTTGAGAAAACATGTTTCACCGTTATGTTTTTTATTTTCTTTAACATTTATTTTTAAATCAAAACTAAAGTAAAAGTTCAAAAAACCTAAATCTAAACTAAATATTACTAACCCAACCACAATATTTGATCCAAACCAAATCAGAAAACCCGACCTAAATAAATGTTTTGGATTTCATCAGTTTTAAATTAAATTTTTTAAGAAAACTAAAAAAAAACTTCTTCCTCGTTCCTCCTCTCTGTCGAACGAAACCGCAAGTTTTCTAAGTGAGACTCCGAAATCGATATGACAAACCCTCGCAATCTGAAACCTCCGATTCCGACCAACTCCAGTCCATCCATCTCCGCCGCCGCAAAACTGAGCTTCAACCCTTGCGTTGGAACCCTAACGTCGGAACCTTCACGGCGCTCACACCCTCGCGGCGCTCACACCCTCGCGGCGCTCACACCCTCGCGGCGCTCACAGCCTCGCGGCGCTCACAGCCTCGCGGCGCTCACAGCCTCGCGGCGCTCACAGCCTCGCGGCGCTCACAGCCTCGCGGCGCTCACATCCTCCCGTCGGAACCCCAAATCCGGTGTACTCCTCGATTCCGTTAATCGCCGCTCACACCCTCGCATAAGAATTGTACAACTGATTTCAGTATTTGGTCCAACTGGTACAATTGCGTACATCTGCTTTCAGTATTTGGTCTAAATTTTTAATACAACATCGAAATTTGACAATGAAACATAACAATTTAGTGTCTTACAAACAAACAAAAGATACAGTTGAATTTTCGACAGTTGTAGCCAATTCAAGTTGGAGAAATTGACCACAAAAACAACGTGTCGGAACACCGTAATCACCATCCGCTCTTGCGCCACCACTATCGAAGCTTGGTGTCGAATCTGAACTATCATTGCAACTATTTGGACAGCTGAGCGGCATTATCACTATAGAAACAAAAGTTAAAATTAGATCTTAAACACTAGATCCTAGATATATAGATATATATGATATTAGATGTAAGATAAATCGATGAAAATACCTCGATCTCTCAGCTCTGTTTCCTTTCGCCCCTCTCTCTCTATACCCAGAAAAGTCTCTCTCTTCTTTCTCTTTCTAACTTTCTCGGGTTGGATGGATTGAATCGAAAGTGAGAGAGAAAGTCATTTATTAAATGTGAAAGAGAAAAATTATGGGGTCCACAAATTATTAATTGTGAAAGTGGAAAAGTCTCCCTTTGTTTACTAAACGTCTGGGCCCACAATTTATTAAAAGTCGGCAGAATTTTATTAATAGTTGTTCATAAGTGTACAGTTGGACTTTCTTTTTCATAGTTGTATAAATGCTTATTTGGGGTTTTTTAAGTTAGACTTTGACGTAAAATGATTTTTTGTAGTTAGACACATAATTTTAAGTTTGTATATATAAATTTGGAGGTTTTCATCATAAAAGTTACATGAAATATTTATTTCACCTATTTTCAGCCTTAAAGGGTGACAAACATACAAGAACCTTCTTATAATATAAGGAGTTATTATGCCAAAACAATATTATTTGTTACGAAAATAATAAATTATGTTGTCCTGATTTTAAATTGTTTTTTCATAATTCAAGATGTTTTTTTAATCCTTATAAACGTACTTTAATTTTTTTGAATTTATCGAACATAATTAAGAGAATCAGACAGGTTCTTAGTTGTACCTAGTTGAACTTGGTTGTACAAATCCAAGAAATCCGAATACACAAACAAATACAAACAAAAAAATTATGTTTCCTCATCAGGCTGCAACCACCTCTCCAAGTTTATGCCATGATTATCTTTGTTATTGTTTTTCCTTTACCTCTTTCACCGACGTTCTCCGGTGGATGGAAATCGCTTTTCTTGATTTCTTCCCGATCTTTTGATGTACTCCGGCGGTAATGCGAACAATTCTTGAATTTCAGTAGGAATTGACCACTTAGATTCATGCGGCACTACATAAATTGTCATGTAATAGACTAATGTCCACGTCTCAATCAAGTAATATTTGTGTGGATGTTCTTCTTCATCAAGTAATATTTTGAAATCCAATCATGTTCTTCTGAATAGTACCCTCCATAATTGAAATGTATGTTTGTGTGGCTGTTCTTCTTCATCTTGTAAATAGAATGAAATAAAACACATTTACGAATTACACATGTCACATCTCTCAGTTATATCATTTGTATCAATTGTACCATTTGTCCCATTTTACCGGTTGTCCCATTTGTACCAGTTGTCCTATGTCTGCAGATTTTCTGACTACGATTCTTATTTACCTGAGATTCAACTCGATTTAATATGATTCAACACAAATTAAACAGGTACACTCGACAAATTACCAATATAAATACCTAATCGTCTTATTACTAACCAAATGTGTTTACCCAAACAAGTAATTTTAATATCAAATCCTTAATTTTATAAAATCTCTAAATCCTCTAACAATGTACGATGATAGAGGAGAACAAAACTGACTTACAGATGGACGGAGGCGGTGATGACAGACAAAAAATGGCCGCTTTCGGCGGCCAGCGGCAAACACGCGAAGAAGAGAGATGCTCGGCGGCGACGCAAGAAACGAGGAGAAACTTCGAAGAGAGGATGAGGAGAACAATTTTAATGATCTCAAATGCCACTCAAAAATTTCATTAAAGATATTTTGGGGTTATCACATTATAGATGGCATGTAGATCATTTTGTGGCATGTAAATCATTTTGTGGCATGAGAAATTATTTTTTTGGCAAAAATGGCATTTTCAGAACATCGCTCGACTGTAAGTATAAAAATTCGTATTATTAATCGAGTAATGATTATTAGAGACGTTGATGTTTGAGCTATTGCAGACAAAGAGAGCTTCGACCACTTGTTCCAGAGCATTTTGATGTGAAAATAACAACTCAGGAGGAGTAAACAAACAAACTCATTCCTTTCTCTCTTTTTTTTTTACACTCTTTTCTTTATTGGAGCTCTTTGTCTAACTCTTTCATTTTTGCAGCCCCATACTAGGCGTATGGAGAGGAGGTTCACTTTTGGCTTCGAGCCCGGATTTTTAATCGATGTGCGTCACCAAGGCTGAATATGAAGAACTTGGATCAGCTCGATGTCGTAGAAGATTTTTTCATTGAAGACAACAAAAAAAAGTATCAAATGAGTTTGTTGTATTTCCTCACATTTTGTATCGTATATTGTAATGCATGCCCATAGAATTAGAAACACCCAACTGTACTGGTCTTTATTTTTTTGTCTTAGATTCCGAAGCCAAACTTAAGCAATCCCCAAACAAGCAGGGAAATTTATCTGGTCTAAGTACAATATATAAAAACACTATCTTCATCAAAACTTGTTTTGTGAGTTTGCAATTCCAAAGAAAGAGTTGGATTGTGTAGTTTCTGATCAGTCAGTGTAAGGTTGCGAGTCCATGCACAAATGCACCAACTTTCTCTGGTACTGTTGAAAGTATTCACAAACCGCTGTCTCTTCTTCCTTCCCTGGTTCAAGACCAGGCAGATCGGGCAGAACTGTGCTTTCACCAGAAGCAGTTTCAGACTCTTCGTCTTGGCTTGATATTCTCTTGGATCATTCGTCTTCTCTTGGATCATTCGTCTTCGTCTCAACATGCAACACACCTTTCATTTTACCTTCACATGGTTCCAAATAACAAACAACATCATCATCATTGAAGATATATATCGGCCACTTAGGATTAACTCCAACCGGAAAATAGCTCAATTTCATCTCGCTATTTTCTTCATTTTCCCCCATCTTCTTACGTATACTTTCAACTAATATGTCATACATTACCTCCTCAACCGATTGTCTCATCAAAAGAGCGTGATGAACATCTTTTCTTGCAATCCATAATATTTCTTCTCTTTTCTTTACATATTGTCCCCCATAATCAAAATGTATGATCGTGCACTGCTTTTTATTCAGTGTACCCATAAAATAATAAAGTTGTATCATTAATTACTTAGTTGTATCAGTTGTATGCATGTATATAATATGTCTTAATCGTATCAGGTGTACGCAATTATATAATATGTCTTAGTCGTATCAGGTATACGCAAGTATATAATATGTCTTAGTCGTATCAGTCGTATCCACTCTAAGTCGTATCAGTCGTGTTTATTCTTAGTTATATCAGTCGTATTAATACTGTAAATATGGGTTTTGACGAACACAAATCTCTTCGATTCACTGTCATTAACCACAAATATCGTTATATAACAACAAAAACCTCAAATATAGTCATAATAATACATGATTCGAGCTTCAATAAGCAAAATCGAGTTTTTTTGGGTTTTTAGAAAATCCGAAAGCTTACCTCCAATGGCGACCTCAAGTTTTTTTGCACCTCCATTTTTCCCAAATTTCTTCTCAAACAACTCCAAAACCCTTTAATTTCAGAATCTCATGCTCGATTTGAGAGAAAAAAACAAAATTGATGAATTTATGAGTGATAGGTTTGGATTTAATGGTGAAGAAGAAGAAGATGGTGGTTGGGTGGAGTGGGATCCATCCAACTTTAAATTGGAAGTTAATTTGTTTTTTTTTTCGTAACTAAATGTGAGTGGAGCCCATTTTAATTTTAATTTTATTTGTTTGAATTAAATAAATAAATGATTATAGAGATTAAATGAGGGTAAGTGAGATTTTTTTTTTGCCATTAAGGGCATTTGAGAAATAAATCCTTTCGATCTCGATATGGAATACGTTTTCCTATGGTTGATTACGGAGCTCTCTTTACTGAATTTATTTAATTATAACAGTATTACCATTAATTTATCTTTAATGAAATCGAATTAGCCCAATAAATGTCAAATAGATAAAGTAAAGGTGTTACTAGTTTTGTGATTTATAAAAGAGTTACAATTTATATTTTGTAGTGTAATTCAATTTTGAATTATAAAGATTATATTGAAGTCATATGTTACTGGGTAAGTATTTATAAAAATATATATAATCATTTAAAATCATGTGTTATTGAATTGATGATTTTAAAAATTCATGCGTTATTGGATTAAAAAATACTTTAACTAATTTGCAGTATATTAAAGTTTAGATTGTTTAATGTTATTAGTTGACTGAATTTTGAAAATATTTGTTCATTTAAAGACTTTCAAAATAGTACATGGTAAGATGATACTATCTCTCAGAATCTATGAAATCTTTTTAAAACTCTCTAAAAACTCCCTTAAGTGCTGCTAAGCTTCATATCTCAATCTTCTTTGTTCGAGACCAACATTTGTAGTTCCTTTAATATCAACGTCAGTCTCCTCTCTTTTCCGTTTCTTTTTGTGTGTGCTTGTAGTCTCTAGATCTCTCAGCTCTGGTCGAGTGGAAAAGAGAATTATAGATGGTTTATTTTTGTTTGGATCGGATGCTATGTTGAGGGAGACCCAATAGAGACGACACAAAAATCCTTAAACGCCTCAGCTCTAGCTATTCCGTCCTTGTCTCTTTTCTCCGGATCAGCATGGTCGGAGGATTGTGGGTCCAGTTTTAGTATCACTGAGATGGTTCATTTGGTTACTAACAAGCTATCTATCTGTTAAAGGAAGATCGTGTTAGAGTCAAATTAGGAATAAAGACTTGTTCTCCACCGTTAGAACAGGTCAAATATTGTTTCTGCTTCTATTGCTTAGTTGAGCTCGTGTGTCCGTCAGTTTCGTTTGAGTCTGTTATTTGCTTTAGTACTTGTTTCCCTATAAAAGGCATTGGATGGCTATGAATAATATAGATCTTTTCAGTGCAGTTTCGTGTTCCTCTGAATTAACAATTACATTTGGTATCAGAGCAAAACACAAAACAGAGTGATAAAAAAAGAGAAAAGAAAGAAAAGATGGGTGACGACAAAACACTTACCAAAATTCCTCACTTTGATGGTCATTACGACCACTGGAGCGAATTGATGGAGAATCTCTTAAGAGCAAAGGGATTGTGGAATCTGGTGGAGGAAGGTTACACAGAGGTGGCAGCAGGAGTCGAGATAACCGCAGTGCAGCGGAGAGAAATGGAAGAAATGAAGACAAAGGATCACCAGGTGAAGCACTATCTGTTCCAAGCAATAGATCGGGTCGTGTTTGAACAGATCTTGGATCGCAGCACATCCAAGATCATTTGGAATTCTTTGAAAAAGAAGTTTGGAGGAAATGAGAGGGTGAAGTGATCTCTACTGCAAACCTTAAGAAGAGAATTCGAAGTTCTTGTAATGAAAGGAGATGAGAACATCGATGATTACTTCAGAAGAGTAATGACTGTATCCAACAAGATGAGGAGCAATGGCGAGCAAATGACCGATTCAAAGATCATTGAAAAGATTCTTAGAACTCGTGACTGAAAGATTCACTTATGTGGTGGTCTCCATTGAAGAATCCAAAGATACGAGTATCATGACTGTTGATGAACTGCAAAGTTCGTTATCTGTTCATGAAAAAAAGTTCAAGAAAACAGTCTATGAGGAAGAAGATCAAGCACTCAACATAAGAGGCAAAGGCAGAGGATCTTACCGAGGTTGAGGCAGAGGAAGAGGACGATCATTTAACAAAGCAGTGATCGAATGTTATAGGTGTCACAAACTTGGACATTTTAGCTATGAATGTCCAACCTCAAGCCATGGAGCTCACTATGCAGAGATAGAAGAAAAGGATGAAGTTCTTCTCATGGCCTATGTAGAATCTCAAGGAATGAAAAGATGTGATGCTTGGTTTGTAGATTCAGGATGCTCAAATCACATGTGTGGGAATCGAGATCTGTTCTCAGACTTGGACACTACTTTCACTCACAGTGTCAAGCTTGGGAACAACCATAAGTTAATGGTCGATGGAAAAGGAATAGTAGAAATTGCTTTCAAAGGTTTAAGTTGTGTGGTGAGAGATGTCTATTATGTCCCTGAGTTGAAGAACAACTTGCTAAGCGTTGGTCAACTACAAGAAAAGGGGTTAGACGTACTGTTTAAGGGAGGAGAGCACAGAACATGCAGTATCTATCATCCTAGCAAAGGAAAAATTGCAGAGTCAATCATGAGTGCAAATCGTATGTTTGTTCTACTTCGAGATACACATGGAAAGGCAAGTGAAGAAAAATGTCTTCAAATTAACATATCAGACAAAACAGAGCTATGGCATCATAGGTACGGTCATCTCAGTCACAAAGGTCTGCTCACCTACAGAACAAGTCAATGGTAGTGGGTTTACCTGTTCTTGGAGAAACAAAGATCACATGCGAGTCATGTGTAAAAGGGAAGCAACACCGAGTTCCTTTTCAAAAACACAGCAAGTGGAGAGCTACAGAAAGACTACAACTCATTCACTCCGACCTGTGCGGACCAATAACCCCACCATCAAACAGTGAGAAGAGGTACTTAATCATCTTTATTGATGATTTCTCTAGGAAAACATGGATATAATTTATACTAGAGAAATTAGAAGCGTTTAATACTTTCAAGGTGTTTAAGACTTTTGTTGAGAAGCAGACTGGTGCATTTATTAAGTGCTTGAGAACGGATAGGGGAGGAGAGTACAACTTCAGTGAGTTCAAGCAGTACCTTCAAGAACAAGGAATCAAAAGGCAATTGACTACCGCCTATACGCCACAACAAAACGGCGTTGCAGAGCGCAAGAATCGAACCATTATGAATATGGTGAGAGCTGTTCTATCAGAGAAAGACGTGCCAAGAACTTTCTGGGCAGATGCAGTACTATGGGTAAATCATATTCTCAACTGATTACCTACGCTTATTGTGAAAGATATGACACCTGAGGAAGCATGGAGTGGCATAAAACCATCAGTAGAGCATTTCAGAATCTTCGGCTGTGTGGGACATGTTCACATTCTCGACGTCAAGAGAACCAAACTTGATGACAAGAGTGTGAAATGTGTTCTATTAGGATTCAGTAGTGAATCAAAGGCATTCAAGATGTTCGATCCAGTGGAGAAAAAGGTTCACATCAGTCGAGACGTTATCTTTGAGGAAGATAAAAAATGGAATTGGGAAAGCTTTCCTGTTGACAAGAATGTGGAACTTGAATGGGAAGAAGATCATGAGAACCTTTAGAATGGAGATATTGCAGTAGAAGTTGCAGAAGATGAAGAAGAAGTAGAAAATGAAACAGAGCAGAGTGAAGATGAATCCGAGCAAGTAGAAGAAGAGGAGGGAAGAAATCAAGTAAATCTTCCTATAATGAGAAGAAGCAGAAAACCACCAGTTTGGGCCTCTGATTACACCACAGGAGAGGAATTGTCTGATACAGAAGCAGAAGCAAACATGGTCAAAACTGAATGCCAGAACCTGGCCTTCATGATCATCTCCGATCCAACTAGCTTCTACGAAGCAACGAAACATCAGAAATGGAGGCAAGCAATGGACTCAGAGATACAATCAATAGAGAAAAATGATACTTGGTCTCTAGAGACACTGCCGGTAGGAACTAAAGCCATAGGTGTGAAATGGGTCTACAAGACCAAGCTCAAGGAACTAGGAGAAGTCGACAAGTACAAGGCTAGATTGGTAGTCAAAGGATATGCTCAAAAATATGGCGTTGACTACACTGAAGTGTTTGCTCCTGTGGCCCGAATGGACACTGTGAGAATGATCTTAGCTTTGGCGGCACAAAAGGTTGGGGAGTGTTTCAACTAGACGTAAAGTCAGCTTTCTTACACGGCAAGTTGGAAGAGGATGTGTTTGTAGAACAACCTCAAGGCTATGAAGTATAAGGGAAGGAAAGCATGGTCTACAAGCTTCACAAAGCTCTCTATGGCCTAAAACAAGCTCCTAGAGCATGGTTTAGCCGTATTGAGGCTTATTTTCTTAAAAAAGGTTTCACGAGCAGTCCTAGTGAGCAAACCTTATTCACAAAAAGAAAGGAAGGTAACATTCTCATCGTCAGTATCTATGTTGATGATTTGTTGTTCACTGGAGATGATGAGAAGATGTTGAATGATTTTAAAAGTTCGATGAAGAAAGAATTCGACATGACAGATCTAGGAAGAATGAGATTCTTTCTAGGGATAGAAGTCATGCAGAGCAATGATGGAATCCGCATATGTCAGCGGAAGTATGCAGCTGAAGTGATAGAAAGATTTGAAATGCAGGGTTATAACTCAGTCTGCAATCCAATCGTTCCCGGGCAAAAGATGAGTCGAGATACAGATGGTGTGAAAGTGGATTCAACTCTCTATAAGCAAATCGTAGGAAGCTTGATGTATCTTACTGCCACACGTCCGGACCTAATGTTTGTGGTAAGCCTCATCAGTCGTTTCATGGAAAATCCTACCACCTTACATCTCGGAGCAGCAAAAAGAATCATGCGTTACCTCAAGGGAACGACAAACTACGGCATATGGTACAAAAGAGAAGAAGAAAGCAAGCTTATAGGCTACACTGATAGTGACTACGCAGGAGACATAGAGGACAGCAGAAGCACATCGGGGTATGTTTTTTTAATGTGCGGAGGAGCTGTTGCGTGGTCCTCAAGAAAGCAACCTATTGTGACACTCTCAACAACTGAGGCGGAGTATGTGGCTGCGGCAGGATGTGCATGTCAAGCTATTTGGATGAGAAGGATCTTACAAGAAATCGGCCATGAACAAGTCAGAGAAACGGAATTGCTATGTGACAATACATCTACTATCAAATTATCAAGAAATGCTGTTCTACATGGAAGATCGAAGCATATTCGGGTACGTTATCATTTTCTGAGGGATTTGGTTAAAGAAGGAACCATTAAGCTTGTGTACTGCAACACGGAAGAACAGTTAGCAGACATAATGACCAAGCCGTTAAAGATGGCTTCATTTAAGAGGATCAGAGAAGATTTTGGAATGATTGTGGTGAACTAAGCTATCAAGAGAGCTAAGTTCAAGGGAGGAATTGTTAAAGGAAGATCGTGTTGGAGTCAAATTAGGAATAAAGACTTGTTCTCCACCGTTAGAACAGGTCAAATATTGTTTCTGCTTCTATTGCTTAGTTGAGCTCGTATGTGAGCTCGTGTGTCCGTCAGTTTCGTTTGAGTCTGTTATTTGCTTTAGTACTTGTTTCCCTATAAAAGGCATTGGATGGCTATGAATAATATAGATCTTTTCAGTGCAGTTTCGTGTTCCTCTGAATTAACAATTACACTATCTACGATCTTGGTCAGATTATATTCATGTCTTTGTCTCCTTTCTGAACAGTTGTTGAGTTGAGATTGTTTTAGGGAATTAATTAGATCTTTTTGGTTCTTTTAGTTTTTTGTTTGGTTTTGATATTGTGTTGTTTTGTTTATGAGATTATGTTGTTATTTCTTCAATCATGTTTTGCCGGTATTTCCCTTAGTGTTAAATGGAACACATACTTCATTGTTCCTTCCCTTTGAAGTGTTTGGTGAGTCGATTAGGCGGCTGTTTTAGCCTATTCCACTCGAAGTCAATTTAAGATTTGGTCTAGATCTGATTTGTGCCACATCCATAAAATTGGATCAATGTCGAGGTAGTATCAACATAACCGGTCCCGGCATTTTCGACATTCCTTTCTACTCTTTGGAAGATCTGCTTTGACATACTAAGGAAGCGCAAGTTCACTAATTTCTGAAGTCTACAAACATTGAGGACAAGAAGAACAGAAGCAACAATTGGTTCTGACGATTTCTCGAAGATGTCTGATCAGTTTCCGTTCTCGAGAATGGTTCGGTGTTTGAAGGTTGATTGTTGTGGTTAGCATAATTTAATTTTAGCGGGTATTTGTCTAATTGGCTTGGTACTTGAGGATCCGAGCTAAGTTAGTTGAAACCTGCAAACTTTATTTTCAGAGTTTTGTATTTCTGTTATACGGCTCTCGTTAACAATTCCAATAAAATATTATCAAATAACAAAAAAAAAATCATCGCCAACAAGAAAAACTTAGAATTACTTCTAATTCTAATATGTGACCACATCGACAACTTTAAAACATCCAAACTACTTTACATTGAATGTTTTTTCAACTTTGAAAACATATAATTACTAGATGATGTCCCACACCTTGCTAGGAAGGTTGGGATGCCAAATTTTTGATGGAGAAGAACCACTTGGCTGGCTGACTCGAGCTGTAAATTATTTTTCGGTGAAGCATACACATAAAGTTCGAAAGGTTGATATTGCCTTCATGAGTATGGAAGGTGATTCTTTACATTAGTTGCAATGGTTTCGTCACCAAGGCCCCACACTGTCTTGGCCATAGCTAAAGACATAACTAGTAATGTGTCATGGTTTTAATGATTTTAACTTTTGATTTCATATGTTTATTAAGTTTTTTATCGAGTTTAAGATTACGTTCAGTGTCTTTTTGTCTTTGTATAGAGTTTTTACAGTTTTTTATTAGTTATTGGAGTTAAAGGATGATTTGGACCAGTTTTAGGCATTTTAAAACTTCAAAAATCAAATGAAGAGAAGTTGGGATCGACCACAAAATCGAATTAATGAAGTGGAGGGTTTTGAGGTTGGGATGCAAGACAAATTTTTCCTTTTTTCAACCGACTTTAGAACTTAAGATTTTTTTATAAATATAGGCGTCTAAATTTTTATCTATCATTCTTTACAGCTGTTTGATTTTTTTTGTAGTTAAGGAAGAAGAAATCTCATCTCTTGTAGAAGTGTTTCACGAATCCTTTATAATTATTTTAGATTTATTTTATGCAATCATTCAAATTTTTTTTGATTTCATCTATTATGTCTGAGTAATCCACATGTTGGGTTTAGGGATTGTTTAAAAGGGATTCGATAATTGATTAAATTTAAATTATTAGATTCAAAATATTCATGAAACATCTCTGAAAATTTGGCTGAAAAATATATCTCTGAAAAATTCTAAGCTTTGTCTCTCCGACAAATATTCTTGAACGATACCTTTCTAAATTCTCTTTATATATTGTATACAAATTTGAGATAAAATTTATAATATATAGATTATTTTTATTTTTCTGATTAATTTGAAGAGACTTATTTTAAAGAAATTTAAAATAATAATAATTATTATTATTATTTAGAAAATTCGTTCTTATTTATTAAGTAACTTGTAAATCAAATGAAGATATAATTGTCATATTTTATTATATAAAACTTGATGCGTCTCATAAGAGTTCGACATGAGTCAAAATTATAACTAAAAAGATCACGGAACGTGCCGGTTGATTGATTAGATTATGACAAGTGTAAAAATAATTGTGTTATATCTTTTTCCTAAATAAAAAAGGAAAACCAGTGAAAATAAATAAATAATAAAATAGATACTTTTAACTTCCTTTTTTGAATATATGTTAATCTTATTATTTCAAAAAAATATATTAAAATTTCATTTTCAAATGTAGATTTTAATATATTTTTAAGCTCCAGTAAATTTTTTACACGCTTCTAATCAATAAAAAAATTGATCGAATATAATCCAAAATAATTCATTATTCTAATTGGTTAAATGTTTAATAAATCTTAGAGTAAATCTATTGGATTAACCCATGAATCTGTCATATCTAATGGATCGAATTAACACATAACTATATTTAATTTTATGGGTTAAATGGTTAAGTCGACCGATGAACATATAAAATTTCATGTAATAAGTTTATCATCATAAAATAATAAAAATTAATTAATTGCATGAAATTCAATAAATTACAGAAAAATAATTTTCATAGGAAACTATAGAATTATATTTTTAGTGAAAATATTTTTCATGAATGCAAGGAAACTATACATCAAACAAGTTATTAGTGCTAAAAAGAATCCAAATAAATAGGGATGGATATTGGGTTCTGGCTCGATCATTCTCCTTAAAATAAGTGATTTGCGAGTGAATCTTCAATAATAACTCGTTTGCTCAAGTAGAACTTGATATTGGCAGCTTTTCTCTTGAATTCTTGTGTCTGGGTGGGGGTTCTCGGCAATCTCCTAAATGAGATCGGTGGTGGCATGATTTGCTTTGGCAAAAAATCTTATTTTATGGTGTCATGGTGATTATTCAAACTTTGCTGAAATACACGAGTGGAACTTGATTTGGACATTGTTTCTCCATTTTTTTCGATATCGGGTGGCTTGGCTCGAGCTCTAGACTTCATGGGGTTGTTGCTGGTGTCTCCTCTGGTGGGGGGGGGGATTGAGATCTATAAGGAATAGATCAAGGACAGTCGTCTCCCCTTTACCATGATCATATTCTCCAAGGAAGATCGTCTCTCCTTTACCTTTGGGTAGGCCATCATGTCTGTTGATCCCAGTTGGTCTTGACTTGATGTCCTTATCCGAAAGATGGTGCAGATCATGTTGGAGATTGAAGATGATGATGGATGGAAATCTGACGACGAAAAAGAATCGAAGCCTCGAAAGCCAAATATCTTTAGGTATAGATCCCAAGATATGAATAAAAAATCGAGAGTTGGTGAAGGAAGGACCAGAATAGAGGGCGTTGTCCGAAAACGCTAGGAGACAAGGAATTACGAAGGATTTCGGTGAGTGAAGGTGCAAGAAAGAAAATAGATTTGGTTGAAAATCGAGATAAGAAATAAACCATAGAAGAGTAGAGGGACAAAAAAACTGTAATATAGAACATAGCCACCATTCTCTAGATCCATTTTTTCAGATGTCAAACAGTGGTCAAAAAAACAAACGACAAGATAAAACCAAAAACTACTAGACGTGATTGAAATTGTAATATGTTAATAACAAAACTGTAATATAGAAATTTAAACTAATTTATTCATGTAGAAAAATAAACTTATGTAATAACTTTCATCTCTAACAAAACTACTTTTTACTTTTTTCCCTAAAAAATTAAGATATATTATTAACAATACTTTTTTCTGAAATTCAATCTATTTTAAAATTAAGAAACATATCCATGGACGGGTCCTAATCTAGTCATATATATATATATATATATATAAGTTAGTTCAGAAGAAAAAGAAATGAATAGTGTATTTTTCAAATTATGAATCATAAACCGGACATTTTTCAAAAAATCCCTTCTAATATCTTTACAGTTATTTAACTATCTGAAAATTTGTTTGTTATTTTTTATTCAATTAAAATATAATTTTAATTTAACAAAAAGGTTACTTTTAAAAGAAGCAGCGTGTAAACAGCACGAGTTATAATTCTAGTAAGTAATAACATAATGTTTATAAAAAGTGATAATTTATTATGAAGATAAACATAAACAAAAACAAAATTTTTATCTCCGGTAAAAAGGATCAGGATAATAAAAGATCGAGAGAGAAGGATAATTCTTCTTATTATGAAAGTTGAATGTTATCGAGTTTTTCGTATGTTACAACAATCAGAATCTGATTGTTTATATAGAGGTAGAAACCATAAGTTACTGTATATGCATAGTAACGGTGGGGTCCACACAAATTATTTACAATAACTTTTTTTGATGTAGTGTGTTTTCTTAATTTTTGTAACACTCCCCCTTGAAGAACAGTGTCACTATCGTTTTTTGTGTTATATCTTTTTGTTTCATTAAAAACCTTTCTAAGAAAACACAGAGGAAAAAACCATAGCAAGATAAAAAGGTACAACTACACAATCTCCCCCTCTAATGATCAAGAGTCATCTTGTAAGTATCATTGATGACACATTCCAATGTTATAGACATGTTTCCTGATTGTAGTGGTAGGTAATAACTTCTTGAAGAGATCTGGCATTTTCACATTATCAAACATACTTGACTTCAATGGCTTTAGTCTTCTCAAGTACATGAGTGTACAAAAAGAACTTCGGTTGAATATGTTTGGTTCCATCGCTTTTGATATATCCCTCCTTTGTTTGAGCGACACATGCAACATTGTCTTCATATAAGATAGTTGATTCCGTGTTTACGTGGATCTCATTGCTTGATTGGAATTGTGTTGGCTTATTGATCTCAACCATACACATTATCTACTTGCTTCATGGAGCGCGATGATTTTAGCATGATTTGAGGAAGTTGCCACGAGTGTTTGCTATTGAGAATGCCAAGATACAACAGTGCCTCCGACTGTGAATACATAACCTTTTTGTGATTGGGCCTTGTGTGGATCTAATAAATATCTTGCATCTGCAAAACCATCTATTTGACCATTTGAATTTTCAGAATAAAATAATCTTAAATCAGTAGTTCCTTGAAGGTAGCAAAAGACATGTTTAATTCCATTTCAATGTCTTCGTGTGGGAAAGAAAATAAATCTGGCCAATTTGATATAAGATCGAGTGCAATTTTCAAGATACACAAGGGCTCCGATTGCACTTTAATATGAATACTTCAGGACCAAGTATCTCTTCATTCTCTTCTGTTGGTCGAAAGAGATCATTTTCAATTTTAAGTGATGTAACGACCATTGGGGTACTGAGAGGATTTTTCTTATCCATGTTAAAAGATTTAACACTCTTTTGGTATATGTGGATTGATGCACAAATATACCTTCTTGGGAATGCTCAATTTGTTAACAAAGGCAATACTTTGTTTGTCCGATTCTCCTTTCAAATCATATGTGGATTTTTTGTATTTCCCATTGAGTTCCTATTATTTTTAAATTATCCACATACACCGCGATAATCACAAACCCGGATGTTGTTTTCTTGATGAAAACACATGAGCATATATTATCATTTACATATCATTCTTTTGTTAAATGTTCATTGAGACAATTTTACCACACACGTCCAGATTGCTTTAGCCCATATAATGATCTTTGCAATTCTTTGCAATTTCAATGCACATAACTCTTTGGGTTTGGAGTTTAATGCTTATGACATCTTAAACCCATCGAAAATTTTCATGTAAAGTATCTAATGATCAGTATCTAATGATCCATATAAGTATACTGTAACAACATCCATGAGATGCATCTCTAGATTTTTCTTAGGCGCTAAACTTATTAAGAATCTAAATGTGATTGCATCCATAAAGGAGAATATGTTTCCTTATAATCAATTCCAGGTCTTTGAGAAATTCTTTGAGCCACAAGGCGAGCTTTATATCTTATAATCTCATAATCTCGTTTTTCTTATTTCATTTTGGAACGAATACCCATATATATCCAACGAGTTTCAAGCTTGACTTGTATTGCTTTTTGTTTATTAAGAGAATACATTTTATTTATTACGAGAATCAATCTCGACTTGTATTGCATCTTTCCATTTCATCCAGTCGTGTTTGTTTTGACATTCATATGCAGATTTTTTATTCTGGATCTTCGTTTTCCTCATATATTTTTTTACACACAACGTATGAGAAAACTTTATCAACATCATCATTTTCATTTTATTTCCATATCTTTCCAGTATGAATATAGTTGATGGAAATTTATGCTTTCTGGAAGTATTGGCTTTTCAACTTCCTTTTGATTTTTAGGATTTTTATCCTTAGAACTAACAAGTCTTTCACGCTTCAAACATGTTCTAAACTCATGAGTATCATTCACTCCTCCATTTCAATCTGAGCAAGAATATAACAGCTATTATATGTTATTTGGTTACCATTTTGGTATCTATAAAAGCATCATGTAATTGATTTTCTATACTTTGCAAATGCATAATTCGTCAAACTTCTAGTTCTGACTGTTTTGTAGGAGGATCAAGGTGTAACAGAGATGACACACACCATTATATATCATTTCCTACTTGTTTATTTTCTTCCCTAGAACCAGAAAATACTTTCTCATCAAAATGACAATCGGCAAAATGTGTCGTAAAGATGTCTCTAGTTTGTGGTTCTAGGTATTGTATAATTTATGGAGAATCATAACCAACATATATTCTCAATCTTTTTTGTGGTTCCATATTTTTAATTGTGGTGGTGCTATAGGCACGTACACCGCACAACCAAAAATCCTTTGGTGAGAAATATTCAATTCTCGACCAAATGCTAATTGTAGTGGGGAATACTAATGATGAACATGTGGTCTAATCTGAATAAGTTGTTCTGCAGGCAAAATAACATGTCCCCATACAGAGTTTGGATGTTTTGATATCATGATCAATGGTCTTGCAATTAATTGAAAATGTTTAATTACTGATTCAGCCAAACCATTTTGTGAAATGAACATGAGCTACATAATGTTCAAGTTTGATTCTCGTTACCACACAATAATCATTTAAGCTTGGGATTTGAATACACCAGCGTTGTCTAGTCTAACTCTCTTAATAGGATAGTCATATAGTTGAGTCCTTAGTTTAATTATATGAGTTAGAATTCTCGCAAATGCCATATTTTGATATGATAATAGACAAACATGTGACCATCTGCTGAATGCGTTAATTAATACAACAAAATAGTGGCATAGCCCACAAGGTGGGTATAATTGTCCACAAATATCTTCTTTAATTAGTTCGAGGAACTTTGGTGAATCTATATCAATTTTGGTTGGCAACGGTCTTATGATCAATTTTCCAACAGAACATACAGTATATATCATTTTATTTTTCTGATCTATCTCATGGATTTTCAGTAAATGTCCATGTGAGTTCTCAAAGATATTTTTCATCATCGTAGTACCTAAGTGACCGAGACGATCATGGTACAATGTGAAATCTTTTGGATTTCTTTTAATTACTAAATGCGATTTGATTACTTATATGGGTATGGTGCAATCATGAAGGAATTTTTAGAAAATTTTCCAATATACTCATTTTCCAATATAAGCAGTTCATCTGAAGTTATGTACATATACTTCTTTCCATCCTCAGTTGCGGAGTGAGTATCATATCCTTGGTCTTTGAAACTCAACAAATTCTTTTAGAATTCAGAGAATATAAAGAATCATTTATGGAAAATTTTGTTCCATTAGGCAATGCAAAGTTGGTTTTACCATTTCTTTCAATCACGTCTGCCGGATTTGATATTATATTGACTATAATGTTTATCGGTTTTAAATTAGAAAATAACTCTTTTGTCTCAGAATGTGTGCGTTGTTCCACTATCTGGTATGCAAATTTTTCTAACATTTCCTTCCGATACTATTCCGTTTTTATTGTTGTCCATTTTCGGTAATTAAGATAAACATCAACAAAATGAAAGTAAATTTCATTCATATAAGAAAACACACAATAATTATATATTAATTGCTTGTTAAAACAATATTATTCTTCAAAATGAAAACTATACCAATTTTTTGGAGAAAGATTTAAAGTGAAATGAAATGTTTGGATGAAATAAATGAGTGAAATGAGTGTATTTATAGATTGAAATTACTGTTTATAACCGTTTGAAAAAGTGAAAAAAAATTGAAAATTTTTCTTTCTGACTGGTGGTGAAAATGATTTTAATCATAAAATCAATATGAAAATTTTAATAAATAATCAGTAAAATTTACCAATTTCAGATAAAATATTTATATACAGGTGACTGAACCTCCATGTATAATGATCATAATATAAACAAATATTTAACAATGATATTATGGTGATGGATTCATCAACATCAATAAATAAAATATGTGGTAGTTTAGCCGTACAGTAAATATATAATTATGGTGCATTAAGCAACCATGACATACCGAGATGAAAACCGCTTACAGTAAAATTGAATGAATAGTGGTGTATTAAATAACCACTAAAATAATGCATTATTATGGATGTGACATACTGTCCCATTATAATAAATTATACAGTATTATATATATTTATAAATATTTAGCATAACCATAAAGTGATCGTGCTGATAACGTGTTATTAAGAGAATAATAATTTATTATGAAACTAAACAAAAATAAAGACAAAAATTTAATATCCGGTAAAAATATTAGGATAATAAAAAACTGAGAGAGAAAAATAATTCTTCTTATTTTAAAGGTTGAATGTTTTCGAGTTTTTCGTATGTTACAACAATCAAAATTTGATTGTTTATATAAAAATAAAAATAACATAAATCATTGTATATGCATAATGACGATGGATTCCACACAAATGATTGATGATCACGTTTCTTCTATGTAGTGTGTTTTTTTACCTTTTGTAGCATATTATTTGTTCATCATAACACCGAATATTTTAGGTGATGGAGAAACTAGTCAATTGTAAAAAGTATATTCGTGCACCATCGTTCGTAACTATGGATTTGCACAAACTGGGATTTCTTTAAAAACCCAATAGAAGGCCCAAAACAGTTCTCTGAAATATATTTTGACCTAACCTTTATTTAGATGCATCCAAAAAAAATAACAAACTTATCTCTTTTCCTTCACTTTTTTCATCCAAAGGTCCAATTAGCGTCTCGGGTTCTCAAGCCCAAATCTCAATCTTAATCTCTCTCTCCCTGCCGGAGATCGACTCGATTCCCACCCATCTCCACTGTGCCTTTTGCCGGAGATCTTTTCTTTTGCCTCTTCTATTTTTTTTAATAATATGTAAAAATTATATTCAAAAGAAAAAACTTTTTTATTTACCGTGTTTTATGAACATAAATAGCAAAAAGAAAGTTTAAAATAAAATAAAAAATGGTAGACTCGTTAAAACTCAATCCCAAAAAACCCAGCTGAGACAAAATTAGAAGTTGGAAAAAAGAGTACAGCCTCTTCTATTTCACGACGTAGAGCTTTAATTTCACCCTTGTTCACAGGTATTCTTCTCGAAACCCTAACCCATGATTTTAAATTTTGCCTTTTTTTTCCTTGGATCTGTTTTGGGATTTTATGAATTTTCGCTCGATCATCTCGTAAATAGTTTCGTTATGTTTCTTCTTTGTGAAATTGTCAGCTTGTATCTACTCATTCTGAAAATAATTCGACTCATACGTCAATTTACTGGGTATAAAAGTTCTAAGTATTTTACGAGCCAAGTTTAAACTTTTTGGTTAACTCATGGAGGCAAAGCAATTTTGAAAAAAAACTCGAATTATTTGTTTCAGTTAGTTTTAAGTTAAACTGATTAGAAAAGACCGATCTTAGTTTTATACAACTTTGTGTTTAAAAACTATGGTGAGACCTTCAATCTCGTTGTTGTTGTTGAACCTTTTAATATGGGCTCTAGTTTTTGATTTGCAGCCCATGTTTGATCGACTCTTAGGACCTTTAAAATCTCTAGATCTGTTTTTTTCTTTTCTCTTTTATCTTGGATCAAAGCAATGGTTTAAAATGCCGATTTTGCCCCTTTTAATAATTGTTATTTATTATGGGTCGATAGCCCAACCCCAACTATTTGTTTATTATACAAATATATTTTTAGTAGTTCAATCCATGTGACGGTTCTAGTCTTTTTATTTTTGTCTCATCTATTTATCTTTTACTCAAATTTTTTATAATCAACTAGTTGTGTGTTGTGGGGTTAATGTTATTATTACTTGTTCTTGTTGTAATAATGTTTTGTTAATTTTCCTTGTTCTGCAGTAGGAAGATGGACACAGCTATCGAGGTATACAAGAACACCAAAATGAGATCACCAGAAACACAACCAATCAAGCGACGCTAGAAGAATTCAAAGGTGTGAGAACATTTCACAATTGAGACGGTTGAACCAAATTGTAGAAGAGCTTTTGCAAAGGATGTAATCAGAGTTTTTCTTATAGCAGTGGTGCTAAAGTGGCTAGTACTAGTCATCTTAAGTGTCATATCACCAAAGGAACATGTTCTGCACTTGGCCATACTCATGACAATGAAAATAATCAACTAATATCGACACCTTACATTCCCAAGGGTGATACTTCGAGAAGGCGGTACCGGACTCAGAACATTAGTCCCTTTGTTGCCTTTAATCATGATAAGTGTCGCTAAGATATTGTGAATATGATCATAATGCATGACTATCTTCTTCACATGGTTGAGTATCTAGGCTTCATCTCTTTTGTGCAGAGTCTTCATCCTTATTTCGATGATGTGAGCTTCAACAATGTCCATGGTGATTGTGTGGCGACTTACCTATAGGAAAAGCAAATTGTAATAAAGTCTTTAGAAGAGATTCTCGGACTGTTCTGCCTGACCTTGAACTTCGGGACGTCTAAGCTAATTCTTGGGTATGTTTTTATAATTGGTCACTTTATTGATAGTGATTGGAAGATACAAAAAGCTTCTCAAGGTTTTGATGGAACCGTATCATGAATCTGATGAAGGTTTGAGTCTTGATGTTGCTAATTGTGTTTCTGAATGGGGTCTGGAGGGAAATTTGTTTTCTGTCTCCTTCCACTATCCGGCGAGTAGCACCGCTGTTGTAAATATCAGAACTTTGCTCTATATCAAGAACCCTAGGATTCTAGATGGTCAGTTGGTAATAGGGAATTGTATTGAACGAACATTTAGTGGTATTGCTAAAGATGTGCTGGAGAAAGGAAAAGATGTGATCAATAAGATCCGGGACAGTTTGAAGCATGTCAAAACCTCAAAAGTCTCATGAGGAGAGTTTGTTGAGCTTAAGGAACAACTTCAAGTTCTGAGCTATAAAGTACTTTCTCTTGATGATCAGACACAATGGAACACAACATATAAGATGATTGTGGCTGCTTCAGAATTGAATGAAGTGTTCTCTTGCGTAGATATTGTTGATCCTGATTATAAGCAACCTCATTCAGCTGAGGATTGGAGGCAAGTGGAGAAACTTTTTCACATTCTTGAAGCCTCTTTTCGAAGCAGCATCAACTCTTCAATATACTGAAAACCCATCTGATGTTATGTTCTTTCATGAAGTGTGGAAGACACAGTCAGATTTTTCACATGCGATAACTGGAGAGGGCACAGTCAGATTTCTCTATTGTGTTCATTTTGGCCTTGAACATGTCTGGTTTCACGAGTGAGCTTGGAGAATATAGCATTTATCGTTCATTCTCCTAGAAACGGTTCCATTTCACATTCACATAGGCGATTTCCCATATGCTTACTTGTTTTGTTGAAAGCCTTATGTTGTACTTCATGAGAATGAAAGTATGAAATCATTAAAAGCTCAATGCTTAACCTTATAAAAATAGCATTGTCTAATCATCTTATGAATCGGGTAGAGACATTAGTCTCACAGTGCTTTCAGCAAAATCAGTTCAATTTAGTTATCCCTTTGAACCTCAATCTTGGGATCTCCAGTCATTGATGTTGGGTTTCCATCAAACTTCATCATTAATTCATAGGTTGTAAACCCATTCCTCTTGATGATTTCACAACTTGATCTTATGACCAACTTTAAATAAAAGGATCCTAGGTTGTCAACCAAACTAGTATAATTTATTGAGATTATACTATTTGAGATCAATTGTTTTATGGTTTTATGTCATCTCCTTAGAAGACATGTTTTACCATTACAATGAAAAACTTAGCACCCATAGTATAGTCAATTGAATATCAGAACGTACGTACAACATTGACATAAATTTTTCACATCAAATATCTTTCGAGCCTTTATGAAAGCCGTTCAACTTAGTTTAACTCTTCTTCAAGATATTTACTCATATTCCATTTTGGATCTTGTCTTTATTAGTTGTTAGAAAGATTTTGATTGATATGTGTATGACGTGGTACTATGTTATTCGTCAGCTACCCCCACACTTTAAGTATTTAGTATTTACACAAAAGTACTAAATTTTCATAGTTCATTGACATATTATCAACAACTTTATGTGGTATTTTGTTGAGAATTTATTTGTGGTAAACAACACTTTACCCCACATTACCTGAGATTACTCAGTTTTTCCACAATAAATCATGCAAAATATCAATAAAGTTTTTAATTTTCTTTCTATAACTTTATGAGATTAAAGTGACTAGAGAATTTGTATTAAAATACTATCATCCTCTATCAGTTAAAGTAAATATGATTGGTTTCACCAAAATCATATTACCACTATAGAAAATACATTATACATGTATATTTCAGTTTATTTGCTCTATGACTTATCATTGTCTCTGCTTGAGTCAAACTTTTTACCACATTCGTCATCTTTGTGATTTGGTAGACCTTCCCAAATCAGGATGTCGGCTCACCACACTCGTTGCAAATATTAAAAACCTCCATTTCATTTATAACAAATTTAGTCATACTTCACAATTCGAGTTACAGCATGTAAACCCAAATTTGTATATTAAATTGTATATAAATTCAATGTAAAAGAATTTTTCCAATTAAATTCATTATTTTTGCTAGAATATGCAATTAAGCATAGTAATTTATTCAAAATAAATCACAAAATATATATTAATTATTTCTGAAATTTTGTTGAAATAATCAACAAGTATCAGACTTAATAATTAATAAATTGCATAATCCATTTATAAGATTTTATAGATCATGTTATAAGACCTTATAATTTTCTTTTTTAAGCCTTCATAAATTCATTTGATAAGACCTTATAAAATACAATCGCTATTATTAGTGTTTACAGCGTTTCACAAATTTGCCTATAAAGCGTTCGTGGAATTCGTTCTACTCAAACACAAATGCGTTTTGCAAACTTGCTTACAAAGCATTAGAAAAACCATTATTGTTGTGTTTTACACCATTTAAATCATTTCACAAACTTGCTTTCAAAGTATTCGCGAAAATGTTTGAAATTAATGGAAATCTAGTTTCCAAAAGAACTTCTTTATATTTGGCTGTTTCATTACAGACTCAATATCTCTCTTTGTACTAACTTAAATTATACGATCTATATATAATTAGAAAGATAATTTTGATATCTACGTACAGACACTAAGATCGCTTAATTCCAATAACATATCAGAAAGTTATGAGCTATACACTATTTGATCATATAATATCACAATATTCAATCAAATATTGATATTTGGACATTATGATAAACATCATAATTCCAATGCATATCTCATATAGAAAAACATGTGGCAAACCCCTCCCAAGATGTGGCAGACCCCTCCCAAGATGTGGCATCAACTCACATGATCTATTATGCACTTATTGGATTTAATTCATATGAATCCATCACAATAATATTTAAAAAATAACTCAAAATTGGTTCACATCCGATAGTCTAAACAAGTATTTTTGTGTATTTATCTTTTATAGTATTTGAATTTTCACTTAGTAAAAATTAACCAAAGTAAACTCATATATGAGCATTTTAATATGAATAAATCCATAAGAATTAGTAGATTAACTACTCAAGTTAAACAAAAGAATTCAGAATCAATTAGATGATGAAGCAATAAAGGTACTTTCTTTTGTCTTAAATTTTAATTGACAAAAAAATTTAGAATTCAACTTGGTCATCTATCAGAGAATTCAGTTTTTATTTTTTTTTGTCAAGTTTCAACTTTTTTCCGATTTAAATCATTATGAAGTATCTAAATCGAAAAAGTGATGTGCAGAAAATGAATTTCAGAATTTAAATGCATTAAACGGCTGAAATTTAAAGACACAATTTGAATAAATATATTAAGCCAAACATTGTTAGTTTCCACCATTACGGATCTGCACAAAAATTGTTAGATTTTGGTAAAGCCCATAACGCTTGAACAACTCATGTTCTTTTATCAAGACACAAAATATCAGTTTTTCTCGTTAGTGCATCAAAGCAAATATGAAAAATTGTACAAAATTAAGAATGTAAGAGCATAACTCCTACGATCTGGGCAAACTGATAATTGTGAAGAAATAATATTAAAATAAATATTACCGATAAAAGAATTAGGAAAAGATTTGCAGAGTCGAGACAAATCTTTTTTCTTAATTCTGTAAATGCCCCGTAGTGAGACGGTATACATGACATTTCAGAATCCTAGGATACAACTACAATAACTTCGATTTGCATCACCCAAACTGGAAGCCCGACGAACTTTGTTTTGTGTTGTACTCTTAAAGAAAAACAAGATAAAAACTAAGAGAGATTTGTACCATGGGTGAAAGAGAATGAAATTCCTCTATCATATGTTTATGTGTATAAAGAGTCTTTCTTTTCCAGCACAAAAAGTCATAGATAATAATGCACAAAATTAATCACCATTAATTTTTGTCTTTACACCAAAAAATAAAGGTTACTCAGTATGTATTAATCATGGTATTAACCATAGAATTAATCAATATTGACAACTTGTTGACCAAGGTTAGTCATGTGTAGTGACTATTAGACAAACTAAAAATAAATAGGTCCAACAAGTGTTGGTTATTAGACCTGCACGTCTATAACCCCGTACATGAGTCTCAGCCTAAACTTTACTCACAATCTCCACTTTTCCATTTCTCATTCAAACGAACTCCATATAACAACGAGTTCCAACAAGTAAAAGACTATTGTAAGGACTCAATTTTTTCTCGATGCGCTATTAATATTGATATATCGAAAGCTGTTGACTCAGTTTAATGGTCCTTTTTACTAAATGCTCTGAAAGCTATAGATTTTCTGGATGAATGTATACATTGGATTTCTATTTGCATTACAACAGCCTCATTCTCGGTTCAAGTAAATGGTGAGTTAGCTGGTTATTTCCAAAGCAAACAAGGACTGCGACAATGTTGTTGTTTGTCGTCTAATCTTTTTGTTATTGCCATGAATGTGCTTTCAAAATTATTGGATAATGCAACCAGTGCTTGTCAGACGGGTTATCACCCAAAGTGTAAAAATGTTGGACTAACGCACATGAGTTTTGCAGATGATATTTCGGTGTTTACATATGGGAAATATCAATCGCTAGAAGGGATAGTCTCAGTCTTTGAAATTTTTGCTTAGATATCGGGG
The DNA here is from genome assembly GCA_963922655.1 of Cardamine chenopodiifolia. NCBI lineage: Eukaryota > Viridiplantae > Streptophyta > Magnoliopsida > Brassicales > Brassicaceae > Cardamine > Cardamine chenopodiifolia. The sequence goes on from OZ000479.1 coordinate 7,795,518, forward strand.
CTGAGAATTAGTTTGGAAAAATCAACGATTTATCCAATGGTTGTTACTCAAACGGCATGGAACGAGATTATTCAGCGGTTTTTTTTCTCTCCTGGGACTTTGTCAATTAGATACTTGGGATTACCATTGTTGACTTAGAGGATGACATTGAGCAATTATCAGCGTTTACTAGAATCAATAAGAAACCATATCATTTCATGGTCAGCAAGGTTCTTATCGATAGCAGGACGGCTACAGCTCATTACCTCTGTTTTGATGAGCATATCAAATTTTTGGTTATCTACTTTTCGTCTCCCCAAGGCTAAGAGAGATTGAGAAACTATGTTCTTATTTCCTTTGTTCAGGACCAGCCTTGAACTCAAAGAAATCAAAAATAGGTTGGGAGTACATTTGCAAGTCTAAGAATGAAGGAGGGTTAGGCATAAGACCGTTGTCGAAGGTAAATACTCTATTTTGTCTAAGAATGATATGGCAGGTAATCTCTTTGCATTCCTCACTATGGGTAAAGTGGGTTCAAGTATACTTGATACATAAGAATTTTTTTTGGTCTATTAGTAAGGATGTTATGGGGAGTTCTTGGATGTGGAGGAAAATTCTAAAAGATCGTCTACTAGCTCGTACATTATATAAAGTGGATATCCAAAATGGTGAGGCAACATATTTTTGGTTTGATAATTAGTCTAATTGGCACTGTTTGTATGATAAGCTTGGTATGTGAGGTGTAATTGATCTAGGAGTCTCGCTGGAAGCCTCGGTGGCTTCAGCCTGGAAGTCTAGAAAGTGACGTTGTCATCAGATAGAGTTTCTTCAACAGGTAGAAGCCGCGCTAGAGGATAAACGGAACATGTCTACACCGGATATGAGGGATGTAGTGCTTTGTCAATATAAGGGAGATAAGTACAAAGATTTCTTTCAGTACAAAGCACACTTGGCAGATAACTCGACAAACATTCTCAAATGTAACTTGGTCAAAAGGAGTTTGGTTCAAGCACGCAACGCCAAAATAATAGTATTTACGTGGTTGTCTATTTATAATCGTCTAGCAACAAGGGATCGTATGGCTACTTGGAATGTTGGAGCAGATACATCATGTAGTTTTTGTGGTGATCAGTTAAAGTCAAGGCATCATTTATTTTCTGCTTATACTTATTCTGGACAGGTTTGGAAAGCGTTAGTACAAGGACTTCTGAGGAATAGTTTCAGCACAGATTTGACAACCATACTCAACCTCATATGAGACACAAGTCTTGACAGGTTAACTCTGTTTTTAACTCGTTATATGTTTCAGGCAGTGATTCATAGAAATGCGCGACATCATGGAGAGCTGGCGATTTCATGCTTTTTCCTTATCAAGAGGATTGACAAACAAATAAAAAACCGTTGTAACACGATTCATGATAAAAAAAATGGAGGGAATTCTTCAACATTGATTTGCTTCAAGGATTTAATCGGCTTCAACACTCAGATCTAATCACCTTTTCATCGACTGTTTTCAGCCACCTTGTAATTTTTATCGATTTTATCAGCTCTTTGAAAAGTGGGTTGTACTCTTTTTCCCAAATGAGTTTTCCAGTATTGGGTTTTAACGAGACAAACACTTTCCATGTTCAGCAATAAAGCTCTTTCTTTTATTCTATTTTCTAAACATTGTTGCATTTGTTGTAAAAAGTTACGTTGAATATAATTTAACAAAATATTCAAAAAAAAAGACAACGAAAACGATTTACTCCCACTCCCTCTTCTAATCCTTTTTTGTGAATCGTTACCACTCCTAAACCGCTGCCAAAACACGAAATAACACATACTCGCCAATGTCCCTACCAAGATCGGTCCACCTAGTAAAGTCACAGTAATCTCCATCCACGAATTCCCCTTTCCTACATCCGCAAGCGTAATCGTCAAAAAGGCGCCGAACGTGCAAGTACAAGCAGGCAAGTTGGATATCTCCCCAACTTGCCCCACATGCGGGCCGTCTGTGAAATACTGACCCGACAAGTTGAATATCACCAAGAACGATATTGAAGCAAACAGAACAGCCACAACCATTATCGAGTTAGTCGTATTCTGAACAGCTTTTCTGTGGAGTTTACTCAGCTTTTAGCAATCCCAGAGACACGCGATTGGTTTTCTCGTTCTGTAAAAGCTGTGACTGCACCTCGTGTTTGATATCACTCACCACTCATTTCAATGCTATCGCTTCATCTTCCCGGCCAATGAACCTACCATGCTTAGCCCCAGCTTCTACTAAAGCCTCTTTAATCTCCATAGCAGATTCACTATATTGAAGTTTATCAGCCAAATCCATAGAAGTTTCTTTCTCGATTGTTAACCGCATTCACTTCAATCACCATAAACGTTAGTAGTAAGCTCGTTATTTAAAAGAAATGTAAATCCATCTTTTTGAAACTCAGATATCAATAAAAGTGTCATTTTCGAATAAAGCAAAAGAGCGATATGCAATACCTGAGGCAACAATTTTCGAGTAGAGATATGCAAAGCAGTGTTCCCTTTTTGATCTCTTTCATTCAAATTAGTGTAATCAGCCTGCAAGATCTCTTCAACTACTTCTACACTATGTCCTTTAACAGCCATATGAAGAGCTGTCTGTCCTTTCTTATCTTTAATACCAACAATGGTTGAGTCTTTCTCAATGAGATCTTTCACTATCCGAATAAGTCCATATCTTCCTGCTATATGCAGTGATGTTTTCCCATCCTTTCTCACAATCATTGCAGAGTTCGGATCGACATGGAGCATTGCATTTACTGTTTCTAAGTGATCTTGAACTGTAGCTGCGTAAAGCGAACTTGTATGGGAAGCATCACAGATTCTACAGAGCTCAAACCAAAGTCTTAGTAGCTCCTACACAATTCCTGAATATTAAAAACACATTTTCAGAAATTATAATCAGAACCAAATGGTTAAAGAATAAAACAACAAATCCAAATAATATCAGTGAAAATTGTAGTCTTCAAGATAGATTCAAAACATAAATCTCATATTTCAAATTTTAAATCCATTTTTATCAGTTGCAGACTCAAAATCCTATAAATAATAATTATAGAGCCAAAGAAAAACCAAAACTCACTGAAAATTAAAGAAATTTTGGATTAATAAACAAAATTGCAGAAATTCTGGTTTTTTTCAATTTTCAAATCTGCTTTTATCAATTACAGATTAAAAATCATAATCATAGAGCAAAACAAAACAAAACAAAGTTAATGTAAAGGAATAGAGTTTCTAATCAATGTCTGTTGTTTATGAAAGATTCGACGATTACATATATAGACGCTGAGACGATATTCATGAATCTAAATACAAATCACTGACTCAGATCTTTGATAACTATGTATTTGTAAGATAAAGATGCAGCTCTATCTTGGTTTAGCTGTAAGCGAACCGTAGTTGACCGAGTGTGTAGACTGTAGTCCAATACCCCCCCTCAAGCGGGAGCATACAAATTATGTATACCAAGCTTGGACCTGAACTTCTTGAGGCCATCGCTTCCAATAGCTTCGTTAAGATATTTGCGAGTTGACCGAAAGTGGAGATATGATGTAAACTGATATTGTTAAGTAAAACTTCATCTCGAACAAAATGTAAATCAATCTTGATATGCTTGGTACGCTCGTGAAAAACCAGATTGGTGGCAATATGAATCGCTGATTTACTATCGCAACGAACTATCATCGGTTGTGGATGTGGCACCCCAAGCGTTTAAAGCATACATTTTATCCAAATCAGTTCTTGAACCAAAGTTGCAAGATCTCTACATTCAGCTTTAGCAGAAGATCTGCTTACAGTCTTCTGCTTCTTCGTTTTCCAGGAGACCGGAGATCCACCAAATTGAGCAAAGTACCCAGTGACTGATCGCCGAGTTAAAGGACAACTACCCCAGTCTGAATCACACCAGCCGGTAATCTGAAAATCAGGAGTAGAACTTAGCAAAATTCCTTGTCCTGGATCAGATTTGAGATATTTGACAACACGAAGGGATGCATCCCAGTGATCAGTGCGAGGCTTCTACATAAACTGGGCCAAAACATGCGTAGAGAACGCAAGATCGGGACGAGTTACCCCCAAGTAAATTAGTCTTCCCACCAAGCGACGATACAGTAAGGGATCAAACAAGTTCGGAGAAACAGAGGTCGCGAGGTGATGATTCTGTTCCAAGGGAAATGATACAGGCTTTGCAGCAAGTAGACCAGTCTCAGAAATAATAACATAGGCGTACTTAGGCTGACAAAGATAAAATCCAGAGGCATTACGTGCAACCTCGATGCCAATGAAATAGTTTAAATCACCTAGACCTTTCATGTGAAAACAACTAGACAAATATGGCTTAAAGTCATTTGTTGCATGAGCCTCGTTCCCAGCAATGACCAAGTCATCAACGTATACCAGTATGTGGATAAGTGTGGTACCGTGATTGTATGTGAACAATGAATAATCCCCTTTGGACTGTTTGAAGCCATATGCGAGTAAGGCGGCAGAAAGCTTTGCAAAGCAGCATCAAGGAGACTGTTTCAGTCTGTAGAGTGATTTGCAAAGACTGCATACCTTGTTCTTGTCCGGTAATTGATAACCCGGAGTTATTTTCATGTATACCTCCTTATGTAAATCCCCGTGAAAAAAGCGTTATGGACGTCCATTTGTTGTACAATCCAACCCTTCTTTGCAGCGATATCCAGAAATAAACGAACTGTGCCCATCTTAACAACTGGTGAAAACATCTCACCATAATCCTGGCCTTCGATTTTTTTGTTACCCATTGCGACAAGACGTGCCTTGTAACGCTCAACCGTACCATCCGACTTGAATTTGACCTTGAAGACCCATTGGCTGCCAATAGCCCATTTCCCCGGAGGGAGATCTTCTATGGTCCATGTAGCGTTATCTTCCAAGACACCATATTCGGTACCAACTGCCACTCGCCATTTTTCGTCTTGCATAGCTTGTTTAAAAGACCGTGGTTCGAGATGAGACACAACTGCATCAACATACGCCATATGTTTTTCGGAGAAGCGATGAACACTATCACGAGCTTCAATCGGAAACCGAGCTATTGCAGAAACAAAGTTGTTGACCTCTATATCTGGAGCGCCACACGATTTCCCGACGATGTAATCTTTAAGGCGAACGGATTGTTGCTTTTGTCGTTGTCCTTTTCCGAGAGGAGGCTGTGTCGTCGGATCTTCAGAAACAGGGGTTCACCAACTCATTAGAAGTCGGGTGACGTGCTTCTGGAATTTGAAAATTTTCAGTGGAGGCTGCTGTAGCAGGACTTATTGGAGAAGATGAAGTGACTGAGCCAGCACTGGAAAGCCCCATTTCAGAAATATTGGGCCTAACAACTTGGTCCTCATTATTCTTGCCATTAGAAAGAATTGGACCAGAATTTGACGAAGCCCATATGAGCTGACTTGTTGCTTCGTCACGTAACACTTGTGTATTTTCTGCAAATGGGAATTTTCCTTCGCAGAAAACAACATCACGGGAGACGAAAAATTCTGATTTCTCAAGATCGAAGAGATACCAGCCTTTTTGCCCTTTAAGATAACCAAAGAACACACTTTTCCAAGTCCGTGATGCGAATTTATCACCGTGAGTCAAGTTCTTGGCGTAACACAATGAGCCAAAAACTTTGATATGATCGTATGACGGAGGTTTATTAAATAACTTTTCATAAGGTGTTAAGTTATCAATAACTGGACTAGGAGTTCTATTGATTAGATATGCAGCAGTAAGTATGCATTCTCCCCAAAAATCAATTGGTAAGCTAGCTTGAAACTGTAATGCCCGGACTACGTTTAGAATGTGACGATGCTTGCGTTCGGCTCTGCCATTTTGTTGTGGTGTCGCATTGCACGATGTCTCATGATGAATACTGTTCTGTTTATAGAAGTCCTTTAAACTCAAGAACTCAGATCCATTATCAGATCGGAGAGTTTTTACTCGTGTTCCAAACTGTGTTTCTGTCATAACACAAAAATTTCTTAACTCCTGTGATGCCTCAGATTTAAGATTTAGGAGAAACAACCAGACTCCTCTAGAAAAGTCATCGACAATTGTGAGAAAATATCATGCACCGGAGTGTGAGGGAGTTTGATAAGGACCCCATAAATCAACATGAACCAACTGAAAAATATGAGTAGTTTTATTTAAACTGATAGGAAAACACCCTCGTGTCTGTTTTGCACGAAGACAAACATCACAAGTTTTATTCAAAAATTCCAAAGAAGAAGAAGAAGAAACACAAGGCAATGCACCAACTATTTTCGATGAAGGATGTCCCATCTGGTGATGCCATAATTCAAACTCTGTCTTACTTCTAGTGGCAACAACTGCATCAACCTCCATTCCTCGAAAATAAAACGTGTTGCCCACTCTTTTACCCATACTAATCACCATCCTCGAAGGAAAGTCGTGAACCACAAGAAATGCATCAGCCATTTGGACCACACAACTGTTTCCATCCATCAACTGTCCCATAGAAATCAAATTAGATTGTAATTCTTCAACGTAGTAAACCGACTTCAATATCTAATTGCTACCAAGTCTGACGGAACCCTCTTTGGTGGCGATTTGTTCCCTACCATCATCCATAATTATTTAAACTAGGGGTATATTTCGAACACTCGACAACACCTCAAGACATCCCGTCAAATGATGAGATGCCCCAGTATCCGTAATCCAAGAAGAAAAAGAAGACATACCAGTTTTATTCTCAATGGTGTTGTTTTTACCGTTGTTGAGAAGTTGTTTGATGGAACGCCATTGATGATCAGTGAGACCGTTTATTTTGTCCCTATCTTCATCTGTAAGAACGTGGTGCGCTTGTTCATGTATGTTTTCAATATTTGGGATAACAACTCCGTTTGCGTAAGTATTCGCACCACGGCCCCGACCTCCGGTTTGACTTAAGCCACTACGACCTCGACCTTGTGACCGTCCTTTGGGTCTGTCACCCCACCATTCGGGATAGCCAATGATAGAGTAGCACCTGTCCGATGAATGTCCGCTTCGGTTACAGATTTTGCAGAAAAGTTTGTCTTTGTCATTAGCTCGAAATTTTAATTTATTTTGAGTCGCAAAAGCTGTCACTTAAGGGGCTTTTTCTGTTGGAATCCGGAGATCCTCTTCCTGTCGTACTAAGTTATATACTTCTTCCAGAGACTGCATCTGACTTCGAGCCACCAGTGATGATCTAATCGCACGATATTGATCATTTAAACTATAGAAATTGATGAACCTTGTCCTCTTCTCTGTCTGCTTCTTGTGCGTCTCTGAGGTTACATTCACATTTTCCGCACTTACATATGCGGATGGGTCGGTGTGAAAATAAGTTGTCCCATATCATGTTTAACTTTCCAAAGTATGCTTCAATGGACAAGCCTTTTTGTTTGCCACATGCCAGCTCCGTCTTGAGTTGTTGTAATCGTGAACCACTCACAACCGAGAACCGCTTTTTTAAATGTTCCCACAGCTCCTGTGCTACATCACGATGAGAGATAGTAGATCGAAGTGAAGGTTCAATTGTCATCTTGATCCAGGATACCAAGAGAGCCTGAATTGTGTTCTAATCATCGAAATCTAGGATGTCATCAAGTGGTCTGTTTATGGTGCCATCAAGAAATCCAAATATTTTTCAAGATGTCAAGACAGTCCAAAAGCTTGTTGCCCATTCATCATAATTTCTTCCATTCAATAAAGAGTGAGAGATCACAGCTCCAGGATTATCCGCTGATGTTAAATCATACGGAGAAATAGTTCTTCTAATTTCAGCTTGTTTAGCTTCAGCATTGTTCTTCTTTTTTTTTTTTTTGTCAAACGAAGAAAACTTTGATGTATTTGTTTTTAAAGAACCTGGCTCTGACAACCATGTAAAGGAATATAGTTTCTAATCAGTATTTGTTGTTTATGAAATACTCGACGATTACATATATAGACGTTGAGACGATATACATGAATCTAAATACAAATCACTGACTCAGATTTTTGATAACTATGTATTTGTAAGTTAAAGATGCAGCTCTATCTTGGTTTAGCTGTAAGTGAACCGTAGTTGATCGAGTGTGTAGACCGTGGTCCAATAGTTAAGTTGAGATTAATCAAAGAGACATACTTAAGTGTCCACGTTTAGCAGCGACATGAAAAGTGTTCATGTCGGATTTGGATCTGATCTTCACTGTTTCCAAACTACAAAACCTAATCAAGGAACTGAATATCTCTTCTAGATTCTCCGTTTGTGCTTACCATATTAGCCTGCAAAACTCATTAAAAATGAAGCAATCACTTCAAAGCTCTTATTCCAAAAAAATGAAAGTCTGTGTTTATGTTTGTTACTTTTTTGTACAGCTCCATATTTTCTTGATGCATCCATGAAACCATTTCCTTTAAAATATATTCCCCATTCTTTCTCATCATGCAATGTGGATACAGCCAGAAGTTGAGCTTAGAAATATAAGGTTTTTGGCAGATAGATAAGCTTAGAGATAGTGCAGTGTATACTGAAAAGAAACTGCCATGCTTCTAATGAAAGTTTCACTAACTTTCATCTCAGTTGATCATTAAATATCTTTCACTATGTGATTGAGTTCCCCCAGATAATGTAACTTTGATCGGGATATCTAATTGTAAGTTCATGCAGTAGAAAAGCAAAGAGAGGCTAAAAAGAAGCACAGTGATGTGAATGATACAAAGCCATAGATATCAAGAATGGTGATGGATCTCTCTGTTCTCCTCTTTTCCACCGCAAGAGACTTGTTTACATGTTGCTACTTGCCAGTCAAATAGGTAGGCATAGGCTGACTTTTGCTAAAACATTTCTTGTGTCAATGGCCTGAGAGCAAATAAGAAAAAATTTCAGAACATAAATATATAAACAAATCACTATCTTGAGAAGAAATCATCGTGGAAAACCCAACCTTACGGATCATACAATTACGCACAAAGAACCAACTATAGAAGTGACATTTTCGCACACAAATTACAGAAAAGTAGGATAACTTGAAAAGAGCAGGTATCACTATTTATGGACTGAAGAGCCATACTTTCATCTGGTTCAGGTTCAACATGAGGTTTGTTGTCAACAATGGTGAAAGAAACGTTCTCCAGTCATAATACTGCAGCAAGCATTGCAAATACACTTTCTTGATCTTCTTTACTAACATGCACAATATCTAAAGCTTCCTGCAACAACAAAGGATTTTTAAATCTAAAGGTCGAAATAAATTTCTCAAATATGCAGAGAGAAAGAAGAGAATTAAACTGAATGAGGAGTTAGCTTGACGGCGTGAAAAAGCTCAGCGTCATCTACTCTGTTAATTAGAGCCGTGTTTAATGCGAGAAAGAAGAAGGGATTTAAGCTAAGCTTCATCTTAACCAAGTATCTCTTAAACAATTAGATTTATTGTTGGAAGTTTATTTCTCATTAATACCAAAAAACCTTTATGTAGGCCACAAGACATCTTGAATAATAATCGTAATGTAAAAATGAAAAACTCCTTAACTTAATTTTAAAAGGAAAAGCATGAAAACTATCGTAATGCTAAAAAGGAAAACACCAAAACTTATCTTGTATCAGATGGTTCTACTTGGTGAAGAAGATTACGTACGTGCATATCCTCTGGCTCTTCTCAATGGTAGCCTCAAGTGCATCCTCTGGCTCCAGTGTAGGTGTGTATTTAGTCTACGAATGCATGATTAAGACCTGTGAAACAAGATTTGCAGCCAATGTTAACGATGAAATGGTAGTATAAATATGAAGGTTTGAATAATTTTGTGAATATTGATTAGTTTAGTCGAGTAGTATATTTATAGGATATAGAATTCGGCTAAAAGTTTTAGGGTTTTAGCCGAAAAAAAGGTAAAGAATATATTTGAGAATTAATGTTTTAGTTAAGATGCTTCGTATGTGTTTGATTTGATAACTGTTAGAATATATAGTTAGATTTTATTTGGAATACTATTTGAATCTAAGAGATTTCACAAATAATTAGACATATACGAAATAATGATAGCTATTTTATGGATATTCTTAATATAAATATTTCGAATTAAATCTACACGGTTGTTATAGAAATGTAAATAAGTGCTAACAAATTATTTGGTTAGATTGAAAGAAAATCTTTGAAGAGATTGAGTTAAGATCTAGATGTTTTGAAAATTATTTATTATATTTAAATTCAAATTAATAATATGTACGAAATATTTTAATAAATATTTTAAAATTTTAAATTAAATTCAAATTCAAATTCAAATTTTAATAATTTTAATATAATAAATTTAATAATTTAAAATTAATAATTTAATAATTATTAAATATAATATATTTCGTACATATTATTATATTTAATATATAATATAATAAATTATTAAATATAATAAATAATTTAAAATTAATAATATGTACTAAAATAATTTAAAATTCTCGTTAGTAAGTAAAAACGAATTTAAGTGTTTTAGTATATATTATATGATTTTATTATTCTGTTTTATAATTAATTTTAATTATGTCTTAATTATTTGTTAGATGACATTTAAATCTATATAAGGAAATATTAAAATTGTATTAGGTGTAAAATTCAAAATTTTCTATGTTATTTATTATATTATTAATAATTAAATAAATTAAAAACGTGAACAATAATTTTAAATTTGAATATTTAATATTTAATGCATATGATGAGTATTAATTAAATTTAGATTGTGTTAAATTTAATCACCAATTTGAATTTATAATTAAAAAATAAATACTATGTTATAGATCTCAAATCTTTATTTTGCATTTGGTTAACAATTTTTTTAAATTAATTTTCGTCCATAATTGAATTTGAATTTATTCCATTGATCTAAATTTATTTATTTTGAACATTATTTTTATTTATAATTTAAAAATCAAATCATATCAAATCTTTTAATTTGTTAATAAAAATAGAGAGGTATTAAGTATTTTACAAAATTAACAATAATAACTATTCATATCTTGAATATATTTCAAAAAATATATATTTTGGAGATAATAAAATCAGTAATTAATAATTAGAATATCTTTTGATTATCTATAATAAATAGAGATTTTTAGAGATTTTTTAAATATTCCAAAAGATATTTTCTTAGTTAATTGACATTTCCTAAATTGCACAAAAAAAGTTTTTTTTCCTTCTTCGATTGATTTTAAACCAATGAAAGTATATGTAATTTTATTAGAATTTAAAGGTTTGTTTTCAATTCTTGCTTCCCAATTAATAGTATAGATGTATATGTTTGAATTATATATTTTTGAAACGTTTTATCTCAAGTCTCAACAGTTTTTTGTTTTTGTTTTTTTTTTTGTTTTTTTTTATAATTTAAAAAGTATTATATATTGTCGTTAAGTTTGTTTTTTCCAAAGCATAATTTTCCAATACACGACTTTGAATCGAGGATAAAAGTATGAAATTGACAATAGCTTTAATATTTTTAATTTTTATCATTTTCCAAATGTCTATTCATTTCTTTTGATATATTTTAATTTTGAATTGACAAAAACAGCTTTAATATATTTTATCATATTTTGTAACTGCCCATGCGTTTCTTCACAATAAGAAATTAGTTTCTTTTCGTCAACGGTTATTTAGTTTATAGTTTGATGATAAAATTTTAACATTAATATTTAGTTTATAGTTTAAGAGAAATTTGTTCGGATAGTCAAAATTTCAAAGCAATACTTTTCAAAGAAAAATTTGTATTTGATACATACGAAACCAGGCTAGTGATTTGTGTAAGCATCTAAGAGCATCCTCAACGGTGAGTTGAGGAGAGGCTCATAAAAAAAAAATATATATATATATATATATATTTTAAATTTAAATTTATTAATATTATATTATTAAATAAATAATGAACCAGTAATATTTGACACGTGGCAGAAAATTTTATGAGACGGTCTCTAAAATCTCTTTCCATTGAGACTGTTTCACCTGAAAATCTCATAACTTTGATTTTTTCCTATTTTTTTATTAGATAAGACTCATCAGAATTTCACCATTGCAGATGGTCTAAGTCACTTTCGACGGAAACAAAAAATATGTAGTAAAGTATAGCTTCTAGATGTGTTTGGTGAAACGTAAAATCTTTCATAGGTCTGGAAAATTAACTTGGTCACCGCAGTTGAATCTTCTTCGCTACTGGCAATATTAGAATATGTGGTGCATTTCATCATTTATGTTTTTTCACTTATGGATATGTAAATAAGTAATTGTCATTTATGTTAGTGTATATATAAAAACTTAGTATATGTGGTGCATTTCATCATTTATGTTTTTTTCCTTAATGGATATGTAAGTTTGTAGTCCAAAATCAACACTTTTGAATAAGGATCAAGAGATCAAATAATATTGATCATCAATCTGGAATAGCTACAGTTCTGTTTTAAATAAATCTGTCACGTAAATAAGATTTATCCAAATTGTGGCTTAAGAGATAATTGAGAATTCCGTTGATAAGACACATGGTTGTTATAGAAACTAAGTATAACGAAAATCAGCATAACATTTGAATGGTCAAAACATTCAAAACTCAAAACAGTAACACACAAGATTGCCACAAGATTGACACATGACCATTCATATGACACTCTTCATGTTTAAGTTTATCCAGAAGATTAATATTTGATACTCATAACGAATAAAGAAACAGCAACACACATGAAACTAAACTAAACGTAATCAAATTAAAAGATTACTATTCACCCAATTTTAAGCAGAGTAACGTTTGTTTCACTCTACTATACAAAATTGGCACATAACAAATTACACAAAGTATCATTCTCATTTACCGCAAAAGGCAAGGCCAAAAACATCACAGTTTTAACAAGTTTAATGAATTGGATGAATTTAGAAGTTTGTGTGGTATAAAATTAATTGTGTTAGTGTTTGTGAAGTAGAAACGAGAATTATTTTTTTGTGTGGTGAAGAGTTTTTGATCTTAAAATTTTGGATAATAAATTATTATGTGTTAGAATTTACGGAATAATTTATAAGAATGTGAGAATAATTAGAGAATATAAGATAAGATTAGAGAATAGAGAATAGAATAGAATTTTATTTTTTATTGATTTTTGTTGTAACAATACATGTATCTATAAGAGTACAATTCAAAATTTAGAATAGATGCATGAACAACATAGGGACTTGTACATCCTTATATGTGCTTGCATGTTCTTGCATGCGCATGCTTGCATGAAAAAAGCATATGGAGACCCCTTCTCTCTCACTTGAGGGGAGTATTGAACCATGAATATCTTTGACTCTTCATAATTCAATTCTCTATCATTATCTCTCTCCTTCATGCAAGTCCCTTCTCTCTCACTTTCTTTCATGAAAGCACACACATGCAAGAAAGTGAGAGAGAAGGAACTTGCATGTGCTTGCATGAAAGAGAGAGATAATGATGGAGAATTGAATTATGAAGAGTCAAAGATATTCATGGATCAATACTCCCCCTCAAGCTTAGCCGCAAAGACGTCCAAGGCTAAGTTTGGAACCCCATGAAGCATCACTTCATTAAAAACCTTATCAACAAAAATCCATTAGGACAAAACCTTGATAAGGAAAAAAGAATATGATGGCCACGGGAAGGGGATAACCGATCATGGACGGGAAAGATCAATTAGTCCAAGCTTGCGGTGAATGTGAGAGCAAAGTTTAAGACTTGTAGCCTTTTTGAAGATGTCTCCTAATTGATCTTCGCTTCGAGTATAACATGATAGGATTAAACATTCTTCAATATTTTCTTAAACCTTGTGATAATCCACTTCGATATGCTTGGTCCTTTCGTGAAAGACAAAATTTGTTGCGATGTGAATAGCCGCTTGGTTGTCACAATAAAATGTGATAGGACTGAAGACTCAATGAAAAATCTTTAGGAAGGGCTTTGAACCATGTAAGTTCATTTGTTAGCTTCCTCATAGCTCGGTATTCAGCTTCTGCACTTGAACAAGATACCACCTTTTGTTTCTTTGATTTCCAAGTAACCAAGTTTCCTCCAATGAAGGTGCAATAGTCGGTGGTTGATTTCCTATCCAATATATCCCCAGTATCATCCGCATCACAGTACCCTACTATCTTTGGTGCTCCCATTTCTTCCCATCTAAATTCCTTGGCCCGGACTTCCTTTGAGATATCGAAGAATCCGCTCCACCATGCTCCAATGAAACTTTGTGGGAGATTTCATGTGTTGACTGACCTGATTCACAACAAAATAAAGGTCATGTCTAGTGATAGTTAGATAAATCAGCTTACCAAAAAGCCGGTGGTGTTGTGATGGATCTTCATATGGTTTGTCTTCTCCCTCTTCTGTTGTTTTCTCCCCTTTTCGCTTGGCCTTGTAACCATCTATGAGTGAAGTCTTGGCCGGTTTTGCCCCAAGTTTACTTGTCTTATCCAAAATATCAAGTGTGTACTTCATTTGCGAAAGAAATAAGCCTTTCGGAGAACAAAAAACTTCACTTCCTAGGAAATACTTTAGTTCCCCAAGGTCTTTAATATCAAAAACAGATTTAAGATAACCTTTATTGGATTGAATACCTTCCTTATCATCGCCGAAAATTATAAGATCATCCACATATATAAGGACCACAACGATACCTTTAGGTCCTTGGGGGATGAACAAGGTATGATCGGCTTCGGATCTCTTAAAACCTCGATCTTTGACTGTAGAGCTCAACTTGTGATACCAAGCCCTTGGTGATTTTTTCAGCCCATAGATAGCCTTCCAAAGCCGTTAGACTTTTTCGGGAGCAACGGAGACTTCAAAACCGGGTGGAGGAGTCATATAGATTCTTCCTCAAGTTCACCTTGTAGAAATGCATTCTTGACGTCCATCTGCCACAACTCCCAAGATAAGTTAGTATCTAAAGAAAGAACAACCCTTACCGTGTGGAGTTTGGCGACAAGAGCAAAGGTATCAGTGTATTTTTCTCTATAGGTTTGTGTAAAATCTCTTGCCACCAAACGTGCTTTCTATCGTTCAATATCTCCATTGCTCAAGTATTTGATGGTGATGACCCATTTGGAGGTAACGACTCTTTTCCCAAGAGGAAGATCTGCTTTATCCCATGTATGGTTAAGACTCATAGCTCCGACTTCATTATCCACAACATCCATCCATTCTTTCCTTTCTTTGGCCTACTTATAGCTTTGAGGTATTCTGTCAAGTTCAATCTTTCCAAGAAAATCTTGATGGTTAGTTGGTAAAAGGTCAAGCGAACATACCGTTTGAATAGGATGAGCTACAACTTGATTGTTGTAGTAGACTCGTGTGTTCACTCATTTGGAAAGATGATGAATCCTTGTGCTTTGTCTAAGTGGAAGAGGAGCATCTTCATTAGCTTTGTCGTCATCTTCTTCTTCTCCATGAGGTATAGGTTCTTCGTCTGGAGTCTCTCGTACCTCAGAGTCATTTTGATCATTAATTTCAATTCTCTGATCATGTTCTGTTGTAGATGGTATGCTTTCGTTGACTATCACATCCCTTTGTAGTTGTGATGGTTGATTTTAGAGATGATCAAGAAGGAATCACAAACATGTTGCCTGGTCAGAT
The DNA here is from genome assembly GCA_963922655.1 of Cardamine chenopodiifolia. Lineage (NCBI taxonomy): Eukaryota > Viridiplantae > Streptophyta > Magnoliopsida > Brassicales > Brassicaceae > Cardamine > Cardamine chenopodiifolia. Next base: position 7,811,103 of record OZ000479.1, read on the forward strand.
GAAGAATGAGATAAGTCTTTAACATATTCCCAATCCTTCTTGTCGTAATATCCTTGATTTTCGATAAATTTGACATCTCGAGACACAAAGACATGATTGTTGATGAGGTCATAGCACTTGTGGCCCTTTTGTGTCGTTGAGTAGTCTAGGAACATACATTTTGTACTCTTGGCATCTAACTTGTTCCACTATTCTCCTGGAATCAACACAAAACAAACACACCCAAATATCCGTAAATGATCAATGGATGGTTTGAATTTATTAAGTGCCTCAAATGTGACATATCCTTTAGGACTTTGGTGGGAATCCGGTTGATGAGATAGCATGTTGTCATAACGGCATCACTCTAGAATCGTCTTGGTTCATTGGCATGAAACATCATTGATCTTGCTACTTCCATTAGGTGTCGATTCTTTCTTTCTGCCACTCCATTTTGTTGAAGTGTGTAAGGACAACTTGTCTAATGCATGATTCCATTTTTTTGCAAGATGCTCTTTGAATCTATGACTTGTGTATTCTCTTCCATTTTTCGACCTTAGTACCTTAAGTTTAGCATTAAATTGATTAGTCACATAGCTTTAGAAGTTAAGAAAAACATCAAACACACGATCTTTAGATGGAAGTAATGTTAGCCATGTATACTTTGATTTATCATCTATGAAAGTCACAAAATATTTGTTGTTATCTCTAGAAACACATGGAGATGTCCAAACATCAGAATGAACAAGATCAAAACAATTTTCATAAATGGAAGAAAATTTGGGAAAACCGACTTGCAATGTTTTCCAAGAATACAAGCCTCACAGCTAGAATGATCAAAAGATACATTAGGTAACATCAACTCAAGAGCACGAGAATGAGGATGACCTAATCTAGCATGCCACATAGCATTATTATTAAGACATGAATTAAAAGAAAAAGAAGTAGAAATGCTTGGTGAAGTATCCATAAGAACATATAGTTCCCCTTTGGTATTCCCTTCTCTAAGTGTTTTCCAGTCTTAATATCCTGAAAAGAAACACCATTAGGATCAAATATAGTATAAAAATTAAGATCACAAGTCGTCTTTTCCACCGACAAAAGATTAGACGTAAAACTGCGCATATAGAAAGCCTTAAAATTTTTATCAAACAATTTCAAATCACCCACACCTTTTATGGGAACTATATCTCCATTAGCAATAGTCACATTACCCGTTGTCGGTTTTATATTTTTTATAAGATTCGGGTTATTAATCATATTGTGAGTAGCCCTTGAATCTATGACAAGAGATTTACTCGTTATACTAGCACATATAGTGGTATCAGATTCTTTTAAAGAGGCAATGGACCAGATGAGAGCCTCAAGGTCGGACTTTCTCACAATATTATCCGCTACTTCTTCTCCTTGCTTTGATGAACCAGTTTTTCCTTGATTTCCCATGGCTCCGTAAGAGAGGTTGGCCATTGGGTCTTTGTTGAACTTACTTGGTGTCCTTGTGGCCAAGCCTGGTTTGAGATGAGGATTAAGGAACCAACATTTATCCTTGAGATGACCCTTCCTTTTGCAATAGTCACAAATCCATATCTTCTTTTCCTCTTGCCGGTATACTCCTTTGTTTTCCATGGGAAGACCTCTTTTTCCACCAAAAAGCCCAAGGGATCCTTGTTCCTTTTGTATTTGAGAACAAACATCATCAATACTTGGAAGCTTGTCCGCTCTTAGAATATGCTTGATGAGGTCATTGAATGTTGGATTCAAAGTGAGTAGAAGTCTTGATGTGGTCCTTTTCACGTCTTTCATTTAGAACTGCTTGGTCTATGGTGTTTGGCCTTAACATCTCGAGTTCTACCCATAGAGACCGAAACTTTCCAAAATGTTTGGTGAACTCCAAGTCTTCTTGACTAAGATCGTTGATGGCCTTCTTTACTTCAAACACTCGAGAGAGGTTTGACACATTTTCATACACATTTTTGAGAATATCCCAAAGTTCCTTTGTGGTTTTACAATATGAATAAGCTTCAAGGATGGAAGTTTCAAGAGAATTTTGGAGGATTCCAAGGACATCTTGATCTTCTTGAAACCATTTGGCTTCTTTCTCAAGGACTACCTCTTCTTCTTCTCCAACAACAATGGCTTCTTTTCCATTTCTTTTAGTGGCTTCCTTTGGAACTTGAGTAGTTTCAATATGATTCCAAAGTACGCGGCCACACAACACGGTTTTTATGGTCCTAGACCACAACAAATAGTTCTCTCCTTTGAGAACAACCAAACTTATGATAGCTTTTGAGTTTTCCATCGTTTATCACAAATATACGATTCCAAGAATGAGACGATACAGACAAAAAAAATTTTCTTCTTGTAGGATTAGTATCTTAGGGTCTCCCCATATCCGTGTTGGTTTTCCAGCCGTTATACCGTATACACAAAAAAAGTTTAGAATGAGAGAATAAAAAAGAGAAATTTGGATTGAACAAGGCCTTAAGTGCTTATAAAAGCGGACCAAGGTTCTTTTTCCCTTAAAACAAATAAAATGAGAGCATTGAGAAGTAGTATAAAGAGAATGGGAGAATGAGAGATTTGGATTCATGAAGGTCTTAAGTGCTTCTACTCCTATGAGCAAAGCTGACCAAGGTTCTCTTCTCTCTCAAAATGAGGATCATTGCTCTGATACAATGTTAGAATTTTTGGAATACTTTATAAGAATGAGAGAATAATGAGAGATATAAGAGCAGACTAGAGAATAGAGAATAAAATACAAGAAAACTTCTTATTGATTTTGTTGTAACAATACATGTTTATATAAGAGTACAATTCAAAATTTAGAATAGATGCATGAAAAATATAGAGACTTGTACATCCTTGCATGTTTTTGCATGTTCTTACATGTGGTTGCATGAAAGAGAGTGAAAAAGAAGGGACTTGCATGTGTTTGCATGAAGGAAAGAGATAATGATGGAGAATTGAATTACGAAGAGTCAAAGATATTCATGGATCAATATTATGGTCGTTCTTAGGTGGTTAATTATCAAGTTCGTGAGCTAAACGAGTTTGGTCCAATTTTAATCGGTTGAAGGTTAATCAATCTGAAACCATACCCCATTACCCCCAAAACAAATCTGAAAACCGAGCTGCCTAATGGGTCTTCAGAGAAGAGCAAGGATTTTGAGCCTTTGACCAAAGAATAGAGATCTGAGAAACTTTCAAACATTTCCATAGCTGAAAGGAAATGAAGATAAAAAAAATCGATGAAGTTGAAGTAACCTTGAATCTTGCGGACAGAAATCAAGACAACCAAACCCTGAAACAAGGAAAACAATTTAAAGAGTTATAACATAGATGGATCAATAATCCAAAATAAAAACTTGTAGGAAAGCTCAGTGATGAATTCATCGATTTAACATTCCTCTCTTTAGCTATACATGAAAACAAAGAGTTCACAGTGTTCATCATCAACACCAAACTATTAGCCAATCTTTACTACCAAATCCACTTCAAGTGTAGACTTCACAAATCTTAGCATCTAAACCAGTTTCTCTCCTTAGCCACCAAGAAACCATAAATCTAACATAAAACATTACAAACTTCTTCATTCTCAGTTTTATCTTCCATTTTCATCTGCAAACAAAAAAAAAAAACAAGAACCTGTCACTCACAAACACATTTCAGATTACAGATTGTCTTCATTTTGTTTTTTCCTAGAACTCTGGAATTCTTGGGAACAAATGATACTCTGTGTATTGCGCCATCAATTGATTTATAAGAACTAAAGCCACCACTGTTTCCACCATTGGCACAGCTGCAACAAACAAACAAAAATATCAAAATCTTGAGTCATAATAGTAAATCAATTAAATTTTTTGGGTATATATAATAACCTCGTGGAACAACACAACGCCGCAATCATTTCGGTTCCTTTCTTATCTCGGGTTACATTATTATGCTTTCTATGCACATTAGAAAGAGAGTATTAATGTCTTGATTGAATATTTCAAATATTTGTTATGTTCATATGGAAACTGCACAAGTTTTTATCACAAACAAGCAGAATTATTTACTTCTGTATACAAATTCACAACCGAAATAACGGTTTTAAGTCGCTGGTTTTAGATTATCAATTTAGGCAAATACCATCGGACAGTTGTAATTATAGAGCTCTCAGCGTGATAGTGTGTTTATCCACTTTATTTTAGAACCAAAAAAACGGTTTAAGCCTTTGTTTCGTTTCAAGTTTCAGGACAATTCTTTTCTAACGATTTTTTAGATCACCAAAGAGGGGCAAATCTTTCCAAGAACGCATCAACAATGCGTCTATCTAATCTTTTGGGTACGAAACACACAATCCAAAGAATTTTCACATTTTAGAGATTTTACTTGTAAGAAAAGGTTATGGTTTTAGAGAAATTCTCTATTCACAATTTAGAGATTTTACCTATAAAAAGTTATATTTTAGAGATTTTACTTGTAAAAAAGGTTATGGTTTTAGAGAAATTCTCTATCCACAATTTAGAGATTTTACGTATAAGAAGTTATATTTCTCTATTCACATATTATATGCAAATGGGCATCACATGGTTGAACCCATTTACTCACAAATGGGTCTAAAATGTGAATATAAAATGAGACCCAATGTGAATGGTGTCAAGCTTTTAATGACAAAATGCAATTTGTCCCATATTAGAACTTGAGAAAATTTTCCTCAAGTATAAATGTAGGAGTGTCTCCAACATTGTTTAACATGCTATGGAGACACAATGGAGATTATGCAAAATACAACACATGCGCGCACGTGCCGTTCCGAGCTCGGGCTCAGGATTGAGTCTTGGGTCTTGGTGAATGTAGACCCGATTAGTCAACATAATTTTGTTAACTTTTAGTCAACATTTGCCAAGATATTTTTGCATATGAATTTAAATTAATCTCGAGTTAAAATTAGATGTAACCGAGTCAAAAAAACGGACCAGATTTTTTGCCTAGAATCTTGCTCCACGAGATCGTGCGAAAACCGTCCTCCCTCCTCTTATATATTTTTGTTGCCTTGTTTCTTCGAGTTAATGTTTTTATCACGAAAAAAACTCTTACGAAAGTTCATAAAAAACTCTAGCAAATCCTCTCTTCTTTTCTCTTCGTCAATATGTAAGTCTCGAGAGTATACCGTAGCTCTCCATTCACATATTCCGTATTTTGAGTGTCGTGAATACGGTTTTCTAGTGGTTGTATCCTGGGATTCTTAATCGGAAAACCGTCACACTACGGGCGATTATAAGCTACTATTTATTTTGACGAAACGGTTTACACGGTTTGTTTCGCAAATCGCATTCTCAAAATAGGATCTTCATGATCTGGGAAAAATAATAATATAATCGTTTGAATTACGCTCAATTACGAATTTTAAAAACGATATTTATTTATTTATTTTCTAAATAAAAAAATATATATTCGTTTGAGTTACGCTTTATTGCGAATTCTAAAAACGTTATTTATTCTCGGAAAAACAGAAAAAAAAAATTTAATGATTTGTAACGCTATTTATTAGCAATATAAACAAACGTTATTTTTTATTTTTTTGGAAAATAAATAAATATATTTAAAATTAAATACTTTTGAAAAGCGCTTAATAGCAATTCATAAACTATTAAATTTTTTTTATTTTTAGCGATTTAAAATTTTTAAATGCTATTTAATTATTTTCTTTTCTCAACTTTTACATTTATTTGTCTTTTGTGAAACAGAAAAAAACAATGTCTACCGGTACCGTTGATGTGACTAACGGAGGACCTGATAACGGCAATCAAATAAGTGAATTATCTCGGCCACAAGCAAAAGACTTTAACTTTGGGAAATCTCATTTCTAAGCTGCAAAATGAGTCGTTCAAATGCAAGGTTGAACCGACATTCACTCACTATGCTAATGTAGCTGAGTACAAGAACAAAGGCAAAAGAAAATTTGTGCATAATTCAAGCAAGGGGACGCCAAAAAAAGTTGCACCTCAAGCCTCCACGAGCTTCAAGAAGCAAGGTGCGCCTAACAAGTTCACCAGAAAATACTCCTATTGTCACAAGAAGGGGCACAAAGCTAAGGAGTGCTTCAAAAAGGCTAAAACGCTTAATCAAGCCAATTTGACTGAAAATGACCTATGTGTGATGGTTATGGAAGCAAATGTGGTTGATGAAGAAACTAAAGAGTGGTTTTATGACACGGGTGCAACTACTCACATCTGTTTTGACAAGACAATGTTCAGCACCTATCAAACGACCAAGTCTAATGCCGGTATGAAGATGGGTAACAAGTTTGTCTGCAAGATTGAAGGCACTGATAAAGTGGTGTTGAAGTTCACCTCTGGACATGCCATAACTCTCACCAACGTGAGGCACGTGCTAGACATGAGGAAGAATCTCATCTCCGAATCTCTACTGAGCAAGCATGGCTTCCCCACGAGCTTTGAGTCCAACCAGCTGATTCTTAGGAAGAATGGGGTGTTTCTGGGTAAGGGATATGTTAAAGAAGGACTTGTGAAAATATGTTGTATCACAGTCCTTAAGAACACTGATGTATCTGTTTCTGAAGTTTCAATGAATAAGAAACCAGTTGCTTACTTGGTCAAATCTTTTAATATTTGGCATAAACGGTTAGGACATGTGAATTATAAATCTTTACAAAGATTAATTAATTTGAACTTCATTCCGAAATGAAAATTTATTAAAGATACATGTGAAGTATGCGTTCAAGCGAAACTCACTAAAACACCTTCACCTCAAGTCGAAAGAACAACTGAACCTCTCGGAATAATCCACACAGATTTGTGCAATTTAAAGTTTATACAAACTAGAGGCGGTAAAAAGTATTTTGTAACTTTCATAGACGATTGTACAAGATACTGTTGTGTATACTTACTACATAGTAAAGATGAAGTCTTGGAAAAATTCAGATAATATAAACTAGAAGTCGAAAATCAACTTCAGAAAACTATTAAAATAGTTCGAAGTGATAGAGGAGGCGAATATGATGGCCCATTTAATACATTTTGTCAATAACAAGGCATTATTCATCAAACAACCGCTCCTTACTCACCAGAATCTAACAGAGTTGCGGAACAAAAAAAACAAACTCTAAAAGAAATGATGAATGCAATGTTGCAGGAATCTGGGTTACACCTGTGAGGGGGGGGGGAAGCAATCCTTACCACAAATTATATCATCAACAAAATACCGCACAAAGTAACTGGCAAAACGCCATATGAACTCTAGAAGGGTAAAGTACCTTCGTACAAATACCTGAAAGTGTGGGGGTGCCTCACAAAAGTCGCAGTGCCGCCTCCCAAAAAGGTTTCAATAGGACCTAAAACCTTAGATTGTATTTTTATCGGATATGCGCACAATAGCAGTGCTTACCGGTTTCTGGTTCATAAATCAGATATACCGGATATTTATGTAAACACAATTATGGAATCAAGAAATGTATCATTTTTTGAAAACGTGTTTCTTTGTAAGGATAAACAAAATCCAAAACGAACTCGTGAAGAGGTTGAACCAACAAACAAGGCAAGCACTTCTGGAACTTCATTTAATGAATCCGAAGAGGTTAAAGATAAACCTCGATGGATTAAAAGAGCTCGAAAAGAAAAATCTTTTGGTGACAAATGGCATTTCTTGCAGAGAAAGATCCAAAAACGTTCACTGAAGCCATGTCTACTCCAGACGCACCCTCATGGAAGGAAGCCGTGAACAGTGAGATTGACTCCATTATGGAAACCATTCATGGGAAATAAGCGATCTACCCCAAGGGTTTAAATCACTAGGGTGTAAATGGATTTTCAAAACCAAGTTGAAAACCAATGGTTCAATTGATAAATACAAGGCTAGGCTTGTGGTGCCAGGTTTTTCCGGCAAAAAGAAGGTCTGAATTTCTTTTGACACTTATTCTCCAGTGACGAGAATAACCTCCATCTGAATGCTGATAGGAATTTCAGCATTGAGAAACCTAGAGATACATCAAATGAATGTTAAAACTGCTTTTCTAAATAGTGATTTAGAAGAGAAAATTTACATGAAACAACCTAAAGGGTTTGTCGTTCCTGGACAAGAAAACAAAGTTTGTAGACTTGTGAAGTCATTATATAGACTTAAACAAGCTCCAAAACAATGGCATGAAAAATTTGACAACGTAATGATGTCAAATGGTTTCAGCATTAATGAATGTGATAAGTGCATTTACATCAAAGTTACTCCTAGCGGGTATATTTTGTTATGCCTATACGTGGATGACATGCTCATTATTGGTAGAAATAAAGACATAATCCAACAAACTAAGAACATGCTTAGTGGCCAGTTCGGCATGAAAGACATGGGTCTCGCAGATGTAATCCTAGGGATTACGATCACTAGAACTTCTGACGGAATCACCTTGTCTCAAACTCATTATGCTGAAAAGATTCTTGGTAGATTCAAAAAATACACAACCGAGACTGCAAAAACTCCTGTTGATTCCCAACTCCACTTGACCAAGAAATCGGGTGAAGCAGTTTCTCAAGTGGAATATGCTCGTGTAATCGGAAGTCTAATGTACTTAACGAATTGCACAAGACCCGATTTAGCACATGCGGTAAACGTGTTAAGTCGCTACATGAGTAATCCATGTCATTAAACACTGGAAAGGCATAGCAAGAGTATTAAATTACTTACAATATAAAAAAAGTTATAGGTTGAACTACGGTAAAGAACCAGCAGTTCTGGAAGGATACAGTGACGCAAACTAGATTTCAGATTCCAAGAACTCAAAATCCACGAGTGGATTCGTCTTTACTTTAGGAGGTGCGGCAGTATCTTGGAAATTTTCTAAACAAACCTTGTTGGCTAGATCAACCATGGAGTCAGAGTTCATAGCTCTTGACAAAGCTGCAGAAGAAGCAGAATGGCTTCAGAACTTATTGGAAGATATTCCAATGTGGCAGAACCAGTCTCGGCATTATGTATACACACCGATAGTCAATCGGCTATAGCCGGCACTGAGTAATGGTAAATCTCGTCACATCAGAAGATGACACAAAACCATTAGACACTTGATCTCAAGTGGTGTAATAACGATCGATTACATGAAATCAGCCAAAAACCTAGCGGATCCATTTACTAAAGGTTTGGCTCGTGATCAAGTTTTAAAATCATCAAAGGGAATGGGTTTATTTCCTACAAACTAAAGAGGATGTTTGATGGAAACTCCACCTACGTGACTGGAGATCCCAAGATGTAGGTTCAAAGAGATAACTAAATCAAACAAAATCTAAAAGCACTGATAGACTTTAATGTCATTACTCAATTTCCAAGATGATAAACAGTGCTTCCTGTATATAAACAAGGATAAGCGTTAGCTTTTAATGATTCAAGTTCATAGTTTTGTATGTGGAGTATTATAGGATACTTCTTTAAAACAAAGACTTGTGGGGAACACCTAGTGAGTGTGAAATGAGGCCGTTTCTAGGAGAATGAAGTTCAGGATATATTCTTTAAGTTCACTCACGAATAACCAGGAAAGTTCACGACCAAAATGAACACAATAGAGAACAAAGTTCTACGAGAAAATGAGCTGCGTTATAACTATTGTCTCGGTCTACATAAATATCTGGGTGGCTCAAGACATCATGTTTTCCTCCTGGCCAGTAAACCCGACAGATATTAACAATGAGTGGTTCAAGGCTGAAATACACTACCATCTCAGACAAAGTAAATTTTCGTTTATACTCTCAAAAAGTCCTTTTATCGAGTATGTCTAGTCTGTCCAGTCTATCTAGTATGTCTAGTCTATCAAGTCTATCCAGTTAGTAGAGTTAGTCGAGTCTTCATATGTTTAGAGTAATTTCTATTCATGTGGCGGATTGTTGGAACCCATATTATATGCAAATGGGCATCACATAGTTGAACCCATTTACTCACAAATGGGTCTAAAATGTGAATAAGAAATGAAGCCCAATGTGAATGGTGTCAAACCTTTAATGATAAAATGCAATTTGTCCCACATTGGAACTTGAGAAATTTTTCCTCAAGTATAAATATAGGAGTATCTCCAACATGGTTTAACATGATATGGAGACACAATGGGGGTTATGCAAAATACCACACGCGCGCGCGCCATGTCGTGTCATGCCGAGCCGAGCTCGAGCTCGAGCTTGGGCTTGGGCTTGGGATTGGGTCTTGGGTCCTTGGTCTTGGTGAATGTGGACCTTTGGCCCACGTCAAAGATATTCTTTTTGGGCCAAATCTTGGACCCGATTAGTCAACATAATTTTGCTGACCTTTAGTCAACATTTGCCAAGATATTTTTGCATACGAATTGAAATTAATCTCGAGTTAAAATTAGATGTAACCGAGTCAAAAAAAATGGACCGGATTTCAAAAAAATGAATCTCGCTCCACGAGATCGTGCGAAAACAATTCTCCTTCCTCCTATATTTTTTTGTCGCCTTCTTTCTTCGAGTTAACATTTTTCTCATGAAAAAAACTCTTATGAAAGTTCACAAAAAACTCCAGCAAATCCTCTCCTCTTTTCTCTTCATCAATACGTAAGTTTCGAGAGTATATTGTAGCTCTGCATTCGCATATTCCGTATTTCGAGTGTCGCGAATACGGTTTCCTAGTGGTTGTATCCTGAGATTCTTAATCGTTGAATACCGTCACACTACGGCGATTTTAAGAATTAAAGAAAAAGATCAAATCTCGCCTCCACATTTTTTTGGTTTCTCAAATCGTTTTCAACTCGTTTCTTTTCTGTAATTCTAAGTTTTATTCTCAGTTTTTCACATCCGGATTTTTGCGTCCTACAATTTTACCTGTCAAAGGTTATGTTTAAATATTTTACCTGTAAAGGTTATGTTTTAGAGATTTTACGTATCCTCTTTCTAACCAAATAATCAGCTTTAAGTCTTTAGTTTGTGTTATCAATTAAGGAACATCCCATGAAAACTGCATTTATTAGTCTTTGTGATCTCAATTTGTATAATCTAACTTTAGCCTTTTGCAATTCTCAGTTTAGGCCGCAGGTTTTATTAGTGTGTATCAAATAAGGAAGAGCTTCTTGTGTTAAAGTGTAGACAAAGCCCACTAACCGAACAATCGTTGTAAGCCGTTTGTTTATGTTTATTTAAGCAACTGCTGTGGGACTAGCTTAGTATAATAGCTCACACATTCAGACATGTTACTGTGTATAAGCGTCAAAGCTCACATGTTGCCGCTGGTTTATGCCTGTTGACTTTTTGGCTCATTTTTAGCATTTATTGACTTTTTTGGCAACACAATTTATCCCACATAGTAAGTTTAGTTTTTGGGAGATTATTGTGTTATAAAAGAAGTCATCCCTCTTCCCATTTAGATCATCCCAAATCTTTGTATTTTTTTCTCTTCTTTTTAATAGAGCAGTCTGCTTTGAGCGGTATTCAAAAATTAAGATATTACGGATAACTCCGTTATTAAACTTTTTTGGTGTTCTTTATTTTCTTTGATATTTAATATTTTGTTTTAGTAGGAAAATTACCCGATTTTCCCCAACAATTGGTCTCATAACCAAGGTTTTGTCTGAGTATGCTCTGTGGTTGCAGTTTCGACTGACCTTCCACATTAGAAAAGAATTACTTTGGTCCTTTTGAACCAAAAATTTGTTCCAGGCTAAGGTTCTGTCTGAGTATGCTCTATGGTTGTAGTTCTAACTGATCTTCCACATCAAAAAATAATTATTTTGGTCATTTTGAAATCCTTTGTACTTGTTGTAATATTGAATATTAATTACTGAGTTTGTAATGGCAAATAAAGATTGAGAAACGAAGGATGCTATTTCAAATATTACACCGGGGACATTGAGCCTCGTCATCATGGTCAAGGTTTCTGCTATCCAGCCTAAAGTTGGCGGTAGAGATATTTGATGGTACTGGCCATTTCAGCATGTGGCAAGAAGAGGTTTTGGACTCTCTTTTCCAGTAGGGTCTTGATATTGCTATTGAAGAAAAGAAACCAAAAGAGGTAGAAGATAGGGACTGGAACATCATTAATCGGTTGGCGTGCAGAACAATTCTATCATGCCTGTCCAGAGAGCAAAAGTATGATTTCAAAAATGAGACTTCTGCGCACAAATTGTAGAAGGCGTTGGAGGAAAAGTTTCTGAAGAAGAATGGTAAGAACAAGCTCCTTTTGAAGAAAAGGTTGTGCCGATTTGATTATCAACCATGTACTACTATGAATGAACACATCACTATGTTCAATTAATTAGGAGCAGACCTGTTGAATTTAGATGTGAAGTTTGAGGATGAAGATATGGCTTTGATGTTGTTATCATCTATTCCCGAGAAATTTGAACATTTGGAGACTACGTTACTTCATGGGAAGGAAAATGTATTGTTAGATGCTATTCGTTCTTCTTTATATAGTCATGAGTTGAGAAAGCATGATAAAGATGAAAACCAAATCAACAACATCAGAAGAAGCATTGGTGGTAAGAGGTCGTCAACAAAGCCAAACTAAGGGGAGAAGAGGAAGGTCCAAATCAAAAGGTCGAGCTGTTGCCAAAGATGAGTGTGCTTTCTCTCATGAGAAAGGACACTAGAGGAAATATTTTCTAAAGTTGAAGAAGAAAGGGAAGACTCAGCAAGATGCAAATGTTGCAGAATGCAAAAGTGATGCGGAAATAGATATTTCTTTAGTGGGCATGCCTTCGACGTCATTGCATCTAGATGAGTTGATATTGGATTAAGGTTGTACTTATCATATGTGTCCCATTCGGGAATGGTTCTTTGAATTTCAAGAACTTAATGGTGGGGTTTTCTATATGTGTAATGGTAATCCATGTAAAACAACCAAGATAGGTTCAATCAAGCTGCAAAATCATGATGGATCAACCAAAATTTTGTGGGATGTGCGATACGTGCCCAAGTTGAAGAAGAATCTCATCTCATTGGGGGCTTTAGAATCTAAAGGACTAGTTGTGATGATGCAAGATGGAACTCTTAAAGCAACTTCTGGAGCACTGGTGATGTTAAAAGCCGTGAGGAAGAATAATCTGTACTACTACCAAGGTAGTACAATGGTGGGAACAATAGCAACTGTAACATCTAGCACCAAGAAGGATGTTGAGTCAACAAAGTTGTGGCATATGCGGTTGGGACATGCTGGTGAAAAGTCCTTGCAAATTATTGCCAAACAAGGATTATTGAAAGGTACGAAGACTTGCAAACTTGAATTTTGTGAGCACTGTGTTCTCGGAAAGCAATGAAGAGTGAAGTTTGGCACTGCAATTCATAATACCAAGGGTATACCTGCCAAGACTCCGTCCATCGGAAGAAGGCATTATTTTTTCACCTTTGTTGATGACTTTTCCAGGAGAGTTTGGGTGTTTACTATGAAGAACAAAGATGAAGTATTTGGAATTTTCCTTAAGTGGAAAGCTCAAGTTGAAAACCAGACAGGAAGGAAAATCAAGGTTCTCCGAACAGACAATGGAGGAGAATTTACAAGTGATCCATTCCTGAAGCTATGATAAAACTGTGGCATAGTTTGGCACTTAACGATTAGAAAAACACCGCAACAGAATGGGATATCTAAGCATATGAACATGATACTTATGGAGAAAGTTCGTTGTATGCTGTCTAATGCTGGATTAGGCAGACAGTTTTGGCTGAGGCGGTGACGTAAGCTCAAAATTTTTTCAATCGTTTTCCATCATCTGCTATAAGTGGCAAAACTCCATTATAATTATGGTCTGGAAAACCTGCAACTGATTATGATCTTTGCATGTTTTTGGTTCTACATCATATTATCATGTGACTGAATCAAAGTTGGTCCCACGAGCAAAGAAGGCTCTTTTCATGGGTTTCAATGCTAGAGTGAAGGGCTACCATTTATAGTGTCTTGAGGCAAAGAAGACGATTATCAGTAGGGATGTTACCTTTGATGAATCTGCCATGTTGAAGAAAGTGAATCCAGAAGAGGGTGTGATAGCACTCCGTAGCAGGTGGAGTGTACTCCAAAGCTGGTGGATTTTGAGTAGACAGTGGTGATCCCAACACGTAGCACCACAAATGACTATTCTATGGCAGAAGAGTTAGATGAAGAAGAGGTTCTGACCCAAGAACCTCTAAGGCAATCATAACCAATTGCAATATAAAGACAGAGAAATTCAGAAGTTTGCTCTTTTCACTGACATGGTAGCTTATGCATTTCTAGTTACTGATGATGATATTCCATCTACCTACCTAGAGGCCATTCAAAACATAGAAAATGGTGATTGGGCAGGAGCAATGGAAGAGGAGATGCAATCTCTCAAGAAGAACAATACGTGGAAGCTGGCACAACTACCAAAAGGCAGAAAGACAATTGGGTGCAAATGGGTATTTGCTAAGAAAGAAGGATTTCCTAATAAAGAAGGCATTCGCTATAAGGCAAGATTGGTGGCTAAAGACTATGCTCAGAGGGAAGGAACTGATTATAATGAAGTATTTTCTCCAGTTGTTAAACATTCCTCCATTAGAATTTTGTTGGCCTTGGTAGCGCAGTTTAATTTGGAGCTAGCTCAACTTGATGTGAAGATCGCGTTCTTACATGGTGATTTGAAAGAGGAAATCTATATGACTTAGCCATGTGTATACAAGGTTACTGGTAAAGAAGATTGGGTTTGTAAACTTAGCAAATCATTGTACGAACTGAAATAATCTCCAAGACAGTGGTACAAACGATTTGACAAGTTTATGCAGGGTAAGAAGTACAGAAGAAGCAAATACAATTATTGTGTGTATTTGCACAAACTTCAAGATGGTTCCTACATCTATTTACTGTTATATGTTGATGATATGCTAATAGCAGCAAAGAGCCAAGTTGAGATTGATAGATTGAAGGCTCAGATGAGTAAAGAGTTCGAGATAAAGGATTTGGGGGAAGCCAAGAAGATTCTCGTCATGGAGATAAATAGGGACAGAGAGAGGAGCAAACTTTGGCTGTCACAGAAGTAGTATTTGAAGAAGATACTACAACGTTTTGATATGCACGATGATACAAAACATGTAAGTACTCCACTTGCTCCTCATTTGAAACTGAGTAACCAATTATCTCCAACGAATGATGAAGAATGAGATTACATGGCAAAAGTCCCATATGCAAATGTAGTTGGAAGTTTGATGTATGCAATGGTGTGTACAAGACCCGATATTTCACATGCTGTTAGTTTTGTCAGCAGGTACATGCATGATCCGGGCAAGGGTCATTGGCAAGCTGTAAATGGATTCTATGGTATCTCCAAAATATAGTGGATGTTGGATTGACGTTCGAGCATAGTTGGATACTGTGATTCTGATTATGCAGGTGATTTGGATAAGCGACGGTCTACAACTGGCTATTTGTTCACTTTAGCAAAGGCACCAGTTTGTTGGAAGTCTACCTTACAGTCAACGGTGGCTTTGTCTACAACAGAGGCAGAGTATATGACAATTAAAAAGACTGTGAAGGAAGAAATTTGGCTTCATAGGTTGCTTAAAGACTTGGGAGTTGATCAGAAACAACTTAAGGTTTATCCTAACAGTCAGACTGCAATTCATTTAGCAAAGAATCAAGTTTTCATGCACGGACAAAACATATTGATGTTCGCTATCATTTTGTGCGGAAAATTCTCGAGGAGGAAGAGATACTTCTCCTGAAGATTCATACTACGGAGAATCCTGCAGATATACTAACCAAGGTGGTTACAAGGGCCAAGTTTGAACATTGTTTAGAGTTGGTTAATATCTTGCACATTTGAAGTAGGCGCTTCACGGCACAAATTTGGAAGCACCACGAAAACTGATTTTTATTTGATAGTTTGAGAAGATTTGTAAAGAGTTTCCTCATGTTGCAACCACCTCTCCAAGTTTATACCAGGATTAGGCTTGTTAATTTTCTTCCTCATCCTCTTCGGGCGACGTTCTCTGGTGGATGGAAACCGCGTTTCTTGATTTCTTCCCAATTGTTTTATGGACTCCGGCGGTAAGGCGAACAATTCTTCAATTTTAGTCGGAATTGTCCACTTTGACTCATGAGGCACTACATGAATCATCATGTAGTAGGCCAATGTCCACGTCTCAATCAAGTACATTTTAAGCAGAGATCATAGATTTGGATAATATATGTTCTATCTTCCCTCTGCATCATGTTCCTGGTTGCGGTTATTGCATGGACACACGAATACTTTTCTATATCAAAACATCTGCAAGAAATATACGTTTGTGTGGCAAGTTCTTCTTCATATTCTCCTGGAAATTGAATAATAAAGAACACAATTACGAATTACACAGGATGTTGCAATATCTCTCAGTTATATCATTTGTTTCATTTGTCACATTTGTACCAGTTATCCTATTATATCTTATTTATACCATGTGAACTAGTTGTCCTATTATCTCTTAGTTATACCATTTGTACCATTAGTCCTAAATCTGGAGATTTCCTGAACTACAATTATAATCGAGGATTCTAATTAACCTAAGATTCAACCTGATTCAACACGATTCAACACCTATACTCGACAAATTACCAATGCAAATGCATAACCGTCCAACTAAACATGATTACTAACCAATTTGCATACCTAAGCAGGCAATTTTCATATGAAATCCCTAATTTTTTGAAATCCCCAAATCATAGAAATTTAACTCACTCTCTCACCAATGTCCAATGAAAGAGGAGAAGAAACCGATAGCAATGGCGCCAAAGATTTGCGTAGGCGACATAGATGGTGGGCGACGAAAAATTTCTGGCTAGGATCACACAAAACTTGTACGGAGCAAGTGATAAGAGAGGAGAAGAAACTGATTTATTGATGCGACAGAGGCTGACGGAAGCGATGACAGACGGATTACAAAATGACCGGCTCCGGCAGCACGTGAATTAAGGAAAGATAGTCAACAAGGATAGTCAACAACAAAGAGGAGGAAGAAGCTTGGTCTCAAATTCCACTAATCATTTTCATTAAGGGAAAAATAGAATTATCATATTGTGGATGGCATCCAGATCATTTTATGGTATGCCACATCATTTTTTCTTCAAAAGTGCCATTTGAGATCAGCGCCCGATAGCCCTAATGAAAAGGCGAATCAAAGATGTCAGTTTTATATGAACCCAGATAAATTGAAGCATTCATGAGTGAAAATTAAAAAAAATACTGCACAACTTAGGGTTTGAACACACAACTTGCTGATTGCATAACACCCCACTTTCCATTAGACTACTGTGTGATTCTTAGAATCAATTTCAGTTATATATAAATATATCTAATAGTTTTAAAATTATTATACAAAAAATCACTAAAACGACATCGTTTAATCGGCTAAGGTATCGTTCTAGTTAGCGTCCGTTACAAAATACTAATAGTGTTTGACGATTTGATAGTTTTAAATGGATTGAAGTAATTGGTGTATAAAATTCAAATTTAATATAAGTTTATATAGTTTTATACATACTTGAAAAATTCGTGTATAGATCCAATAAAGTAATAAGGTTCACAAGGGAAAAGACTGTTTTCCGAAAAAAAAACTCGTAAAATATATATTCATCTTATTAAACTTTAACAATTAAAGTATCAATACTTATTACTCTAATGAGTGGTAAGAAAACGTAAAAATTTACATTATGGTCATCATTGGGCCTAAACTTCACGGGATGAAACAGTAAAACGAGTTTTGCCCAATTTTAACGATTTTGCTGCTGCAGCTATTCTAATTTGTTTGGTTAAGTTCAACCAACTTCCAAAACCGAACTGTCCAATGGGTCTTCAATCTTCAGAGGAGAAAAAGGATTCTGAATCTATGAACAAGACTAATGACCTTAGAAAGATTCAAAGGTTAGAAAGATTCATGTAGTTGTAGTAACCTTTGAATCTTGCAGACAGAAGCCAAGATATTGTCTTAAGCCAACTATGGAATCAGAGAAGTGGATCAAGATTAACACTGATGCAGAGCGTTTCAAGTCAACAAACTACTACTATATAACATGAACACATCGCATATAAACTATTACAACCTTTGGTTCTTAATCTTTAACACCAACAAGTGCAAAGCATGCAATGAGGAAAAGAGATTTAAACATTAGAAAGGGATATATAAAAAATATCCGAGAATTCCGGAGGGTCTTCTAGGACGATTATAGAGCGATTGAAGACAGGCTTTTCTGAGTTGGGTTTGATGGCGACGCCACCAGGGATGGCTGTTGTTGCCGCTGCCGGCACTAGTGTTATGGCAGAAGGCTCTAGGTGTTGATGTGGTTTCAGGTTCATTTAAAGGGTCAAACTCTGGTTTTCCAGAGAAAACAAGAGCATCAGGTCTTCTAGGACGATTATAGAGCGATTTTTTTTGTCAACAAGACGATTATAGAGCGATTGAAGACAGGTTTTTCCGAGTTGGGTTTGATGGTGACGCCACCAAGGATGGCTGTTGTTGCCGCTGCCGGCGCTGGTGTTATGGCAGAAGGCTCTAGGTGTTGATGTGGTTTCAGGTTCATTTAAAGGGTCAAACTCTGGTTTTCTAGAGAAAACAAGAGCATCAGGTTCAAAAGTTATCGCAGAGGATCATGTTCGGTATCTTGATGATGGTTTGTCCACTGTTTCAGAGTGCAGTTTGGAGATCAGAGCGCAGTCTCAGAGTAAGGCATATGAGGAACTACAAGGTCATGCAAAGAGTTCATTGGTTCCGTTGGCTGAAAGGGGTTTCGCTCAGGAAGGGATTATTATCATCAGTTCTTCTGCAAGGTTATAAGGAGATGCATGCTCGCTTAGTCTTGCTGCAGAATTCAGTAATCTCATCTTTAAATCGTGATGGTATGCCTAAAACTACTTTGGTAATAGCTAGAGTAGAACCTCGCTCATATTTATCGGTAGTGCAACAAAAACCATCGCTTACAAAGCATGAATTGATTGTTTCAATGGAAGGGGGTGATCCAATCATTCAGTTTCCAAATGAGATAATAAATGACACATTTCCACTTTGGGAGGAACCTTACCGATAAGGTATTTGGGATTGCCTCTATTGACTAAGAAAATGACCCTAAATGACTACACTCCTTTGATAGAGGAAATTCGGTCTAGAATAAGCTATTGGACAGCGAGGTGTCTCTCTTTTGCAGGGAGGGCGACTACAACTCATTGGTTCGGTTATCCACTGCCTTACAAACTTCTGGATTTCTGCATTTCGATTGCCAAAAGCCTGCATTGAAGAAATTGATAAATTATGTTCCACGTTCTTATGGTCTGGTGCGGAATTGAATTATAAGAAGCAATAGAGACACAAGATCATATTTTCTTCACCTGTCCATTTTCAGCTGCTATTTGGGATGGCCTCACTCGAAATCTACTCAACTCAAGGTACTCCAATCAATGGAACACAATACTTACCCTTCTTGTTCTTGTTGATACATCTCAAGACAGGATAAGGCTGTTTTTGTTGAGATATGTTTTTCAAGTTTCGATTCATACTATCTGAAGGGGACGTAATGGAAGAAGACAACGGGAAAAGGCTAAAAACTACACTCACCTAACCAAGTTCTTAGATAAGTAAGTCCGTAATAGACTATCGACGATTTGAGCTATGGGAGATGCGAGATATGAAAAAGGAATGGAGACATGGTTCACTACAAGATAGCATGTTATCAAAGGTTCTTCAGAATGGTTTTCTTTTCATCAGTTACTTCAGCCATCTTCTTTCAACTTTATTTTGATTTTTTCATCTCTTTCAAAAATGATTTGTGCTCTTTTTTCCCAAAATCTGGTTTTGTCCCAAATGAGTTTTCCAGTTTGGGGTTTTAACGAGGCAATCACTTTTCGATCATCAAAATTAGATCTCTTGCTCTTTCTAAAAAGTTTCAAAAACAGTTGCACATGTTGTAAAAAGTTTACTTTGAATAAAATTTAAAAAATTGGAAAGGGATAGAGAGTAGAAACATAGAGCAATACTAATAACCAATCTTTTATACCAAATTCAGTCCCAGTTAGTCCCAGTCAGTTGGTTTACATAAGTAGAAAATAGAATACCAAGAAAAAGCTAAATCCAAACCTATGAAGAAAACTATCAAAGTAGATCCTTGCAAAGAAACAACAACTGGTGATATAATCTTTTACAATTTAAGTCACCTAGTTTTAGTTTTTAGCAATTTTTTAACTAAAGTAAAACCAAAAGCAAAAAACACATACCAAGAACGATCTGTAAAGCAGTTCTAGAAAATAGAAAACAGAAACTTAAAGAAGCAATTGATTGATGAATTAAGAATAAAGAAAGTTCAAAGACCAATAAAAGCAAATCCCACTTCAAGAATACAATACCTTTCTTTTGTAATCTTCACAAAGCTTAGCATCTAAACTAATGGGAAGTGGAAGAATATATATGATTATTATAGTTTGTAGACAAATACCTTCATAATACTGTAAGAGATGATCATAGCTTAGCATCCTAGGATATGTAAGCTTGTAGTCCAAAACCATCACCTGAGATACATTATTTGAATTAGAACCAAGAAACCATACAACAGTAATCTCTTCTACAGATTTGATTATATTATAATCACACTAGTGAGATGCGCTACCTTGCGAAGAGGAACGAGACTGAAGAGATCGAGGAAGGTAACTACAAATAAAAAACCAGTCATCCACTACAATCCAGGATTTATAACATCTTCTTGATTGTTTCCAGGATAATCAACAGCAATGTGCTTACATTGTTTATCATCCATAGCAATTAAATACGAACCAAATCGTCCTATAAACACAAAAAATCAAGAAACTATATCAGATTACGCCCAATGGGGAGACTAAAAAGGTAAAAGTTGATCATCAAATCTGGAATAGCTACAGTTCTCTTCATCAAAGTCATCAAGTAGATCCAAAGTTTATTATCATGCATATTAAACTTACACAACGCAGCTAGAATATTACAAAAATCATCAAATTACAACGCTTTCCTGGTTAAATTTTATCCACAACATTAACATTTGATACTCATAATTAATAAATAAAACAACCTTAATTCTACCCTTGTTGATCAACACACAAGAAACTAAACGTAATAAAAATGTCAAAATATTTAATATTCACCCATTTCAATCAAGTAGCGTTTGTTTCAGTCTACACATAAAGATTTGACACTATAACGAAAAATGAATTAAATTCAACATTTAGAAAATTAGGCAAAAATATCATTATTCTGATATACCCCTATAAGCAAGGCCGTAACACGAGACAATACAAGTTTGAATAACGGTGTTCTCTTGCTTAGTAAAGGGTTTACCAAAAAAACCCTAATTTCGATAAGAAACCAGTCCATGACTTGACGAAGAAGAATCCAAGAAGACCAGCAGCTACATTAAGCGAAGGAATGATTCCAACTGTTAATTTTTCTTTTTAAAAATAAATGTAAAATTATATTAAAAAAAACCTATATAATAACTGTTTTTGATTCTTAGAAGAAGGAACTAGCTCGAAGAATTGATGTCAAAAGGGAATGCCTCATTAAAATGCAAAATCGGAAAAACTAATTGGGACAAAACAAAATTATGGAAAAAAAGTATATCATCATTTCGAGCGAGCTGAACAAACCAGAAAAATACAAGAAACCAAAAGATCAAACGAGGAAAACCCCAACGAAAGAGAAGACCAAAAAAATCACACCCTACTTGAGAACCAAATTTGCAATCATCCGTCATAAGACCTTTACGCTGAAGTGTTATGATCCTATTTCGAACTGTCTGATCTATGTCACGGACCAAGCTGTCCATATAAGTAGGAATTTTGTCATGTCGCCTCTTGTTTCTCTCCTGCCATAAGAGATAAATGGTGACTTGAAACACATACTTAACAAGGAAAGAGCGAATGCCCTTGGACCCCGAGATCAAAACAGAGGAGATAATATCAGAGAACCTCGTGGTATACCTTTGGTGAAGCAAACCATAAGACAATCGATACCAAACTTGAGAAGTGACAGGGCAGGAGAAGAAAAGATGATCCCGAGTCTCTTCCGAGGCTGAGTAGAACACACACCCTGAAGCCACATTAGAATTCCATTGGCGAAGCCTATCAGTTGTTGCTAACCGATTCTGAGCAGCGAGCCACACTACAAATGATAATTTCAGAGTAACAAAAGAAAACCAGACCCTCTTAGACCACGGTTTGAGCGGATAGATTTCTCGAACTTGGTTTCGAATTTCCTAAGATGAGAATTTTTGTTTAAAATTGTTGCCTTACAACGCCATAGAGAAATGTCAGGTTCTAAGTAAGCTGAATCCTTTAACTGGTTTATCTCAGCATCAATCAAAGATAGAAAGTGAGCTATCTACCCCTTGGACGATGTTGCGCTAGTACCTCTGCCATAGAGGCTGATGATTCAATACTCATATCGATCCAAACTCTCTCACCTAGCACATCAATCAGTCTACCTAAAGAACTCCAATTATTATAGCAAAAGGAGGTAGATTAACCATTCCGCACTTCAACTCTATGAAACACCTTTGTCGAATCTTGATACTTTAAAAGCTTCCTCCAAATCCACGAGCCAACACTCATATTCATCCTGACCGACCAAATTGAGCTCTTCCAAATCAGATTTTTATAAACCCACTTGACCCATAATGAATGCCTCGATGACAATAGTCTCCAAATCAACTTATAACGGCTAACTTTATTTGCCACGACGAGAGATTTAAGGCCAACTCCCCCTTCAGCCTTTGGTTTACAAACGTCTCACCAAGCCACTTTCAATTTCTTAGAATTTAAAGGTGGTCCCGACCATAAGAAAGCTGATCTAATTTTTCTATCTCTTTAATGCAAGTACTAGGAAGCCTAAAATCAGAAATCTAGAAGTTTGTCAAACTCGCAATTACCGACGACAATAACTGAAGCCTTCCTACAAAGGATAAGAAGCAATTATTCCAAGAACCTATGCGAGATCAAATCTTCTCTATGAGAGGCTGACAATCAGAACTAGTCATTCTTTTACTCATCAGAGGTAAACCAAGATACTTGACCAGAAAATTACCAATAGAATAGGGAAATGTGTCGAGAGAGGACTCATAGATAAACAACGAGGTTTTAGGCAAACTCATTAAGCACGTCAAGGATACCTTGAATGGATCAAATTATTCCATCAGCAAAGACCATGATATCATCCGCAAAACACAAATGAGTAAAATTTAGACTCTTACAACTTGGGTGGAAGCCAAACCTACCTGCCATCGCTGCTTTATCAAACATACAAGATAATAAATTCATGCACATAGCAAAAAAATAAGGAAAAACAAAACAACCTTGAACAAGCCCCTTATGACTTTGGAAGAACCCAGTGAGCTCAGCATTGACTTGGACCAAAAAAGAGGGTGTAGTAACACAAAGTTTTATCTATCTGACAAACTTAGGCAATAAATGCAAGGCTTTCAAGAGAGTGATAAGAAACCCCTAATGGACTGAGTCAAAAACTTTTGAAATTTCAATTTTGATAGCACAACGAGAAGAGATACTCGGCTTATGATAATCCTTAACAAGCTCCGAAGCCAGGAAAAGATTCTCCATCATATAGCAATCTTTTATAAAAGCTGATTGATTCAGTGTGATAAAACTAGGCAGAATAAGCTTAAATCGATTAGCCAAGAGCTTCGAAATAACCTTATAGATAACATTACAGTAGGAGATTGGTCTATAATCCTTCTTGCCAATAGTACTAGACTGCTTAGGGATTAATGTCAGAATTGTAGTATTAATACCTATCGGTAAAAACCCATAGGAGAAGAAAGACTTAACAACCTCTATAAAATCCTTGCCAACGATAAGCCACATCTCCATAAAAAAATTCCACTGTGTATCCATCTGGACCTGGAGATTTATTAAGAGGCATAGAAAATAAAACCTTCTTGATTTCAACCTAGGTAACCTCTGCTAAAACCCTCGCCTTCTCTGTCTTGGAACAACTACAATTGAGAATGTTAGCCATCTCGGACGCTTACATACCAATAAAACCTTAAGGCAACAAAGTAAAAAGATCAGAGTAATACCTGACCGCCTTAGCTTTAACCTCCTCTCAAATAGTAAGCAACACCCTCTTAGAAGACAACCGCATTTATCGAGTTACATGCTTCCTTCTCTTTGACTGCATTATAGAAAAACCTATTATTCTTATCCCCCACTTCAATCCCATGCAGTTTTTCCTTTTTTCTCAAATAATTTTCCTTTAAAGTTGACACTCTCTCCCAAGTATCAAACACCAAAGATTCTTCGTGCATAGACAATGCATCCGAACTAGCTAGAGTTTTCGATTGCTTATCACATAGTACCGCTAGCACTTCTTATGTTCTTCTAGTTAGATGGTGCATCCTTTTCTGACTAAGGTCGCGAATAACTGGCTTAAGAGAATTGAACTACTTAGAAAACTTGTGAAGAGCCGAAGTAGACTGAAAAAGAGGCGTTGTTTTTTTCCAATAATCATCCACTACAGCCTTGAGTCTTCCATTTTTACTATGGCATTAACAATCTTGAACGGGTTGTGTGGTTTATGTGAAACTGTAGCAAGAAAAATGTGACCACAAAGATGATTTGAGCACCCCTTAGCTTCAAACCTACAATACAAAGTATAGGGGAGCTGCAGCCAATAAGAATTAACCATAACCATGTCGACCTTCTTACAAACCAGCCTTTCTTCACGCCTATTACACCAAGTAAACAAAGGACCGTTATAAGACATGTCCAAAAAGGAACAATATCGAACAAGATCCTAAAAAATTGGCATACCTGGTAATGAGACTAGCATTATAAAAGAGAGTGAATGCTCTACCAAATTCATAATCTCATTAAGATCTCCCATACAAAGCCATAACTTCCCTGAAAGTGCAACAAGTCTTGAATGAATCTGAGATCGTTCCAGAGCTCTCGACGTTCTTCTAAAATATTAGATGCATAAACAAACGTACATATAAAGTCCTCCGAGGAGTTCTTAAGCTTAACTAGACAAGTAATCTGCTGCCATGTCTTAGAAACCATTGTTCGCTCAACCTTCTTACTCCAAACTACCCAAATTTTCCCTAATGGACTGTGCTCGTAATTAGAAACCATTGACCAATCCCTAAACCAAGAGCTTTCTATGTGCTGAGCCTTGCTTTTTGACTACTCTTGTTTCAAACAAACCCCCTAAGACCATTGAATACTTCCTTCTTTTATTGAAACCATGAATAAACACGACATTAATTATTTTTATGAGAAATCCTCTTTCTGATAGCACCAGGATTGGAGTCCCCTGCTTTTTCAGTTTTTTTTGCAAACTACTTTGATGCCACTTTAGATGATCGGGGAAGATGAGCATGTGTCTTAATCTCTTCATGACCTTTCTTTGATAAATTATCGTCCACCTGATCTTGGACAGAATCTATGGACCCCACTACATCCCTTTCAACCGTAGAAAAACCCGAGCCGCTTTCCTCCAGAACAGAGGCGCCTTCCTCTAAAACATTGGCTTCTTCCTGAAAAACAGAGGCTTCTTCCTCCCGTGGTCCCTGGTTCAAATCGCTCTTAACACCAACTTTCCCAGTCTCTTCCTCATGATCGCGTAATACTTTGAACCTTGATGGGGAAGCTATGATGACCTGACCATAGACAAGATTAACTGAATTTGTCTTTGATTTCCCCCTCCCCCCGAATGTGAGACCTTGGACCAGTTCTCTTCTGCTGATTTTAGGATCGGCAAAAGAAGACTTATCTCACCATCCTCCACTTCTGTTACTAGACCTGTATGCCCTTCAACCGGTGAATCTAAAACCTGATCCGTTGCAACAGCATCCGAGAGAATATGTTCGTTGATATACAACTTACTCACAGACTTCAAAGTATTTCCAAGAGCTAAACCAACTCCTCTGAATTAACAGCCTGAGCCTGCCGAATCGAATTAATAGAACCCCTCTGAGATTTTGTTAGAAAATTATCCTCCAGGTGTCCCCACCAGAAAAGCGACCCACCAGAAAATTTTCCGACAATGGCAGAGCTTCCTCCAACATAGCCTCTGGGACCACAACCAGCTCCCTACCTTCCAACTCGACCACTGCACAGTTAAACCGTGATAAGGTCTGCATACTTGCTCCTTGAACCCAAGACTTTGGCCCGACGAAACAACTTCAGAACCAGCAACAACCCTCACCAACTCTGTCTCCTCACGACAAGAAATCGCAGCTTCTGTACTGTCTGAAACCGCCACCTACAACATCCCTCCAATTGTTAAATTGATCTTATTAGTAATGATACATAACAAAATCCCTAACAATGCACTAACGATTAAGCCTCGGATTGTGATTTGATCCTTCCAATTTGGAACATCTTCATCGAAATCTAGATTTGTTGTAATTTTTTCAAGTAATAAAAATGTTTATGATATCTTCGTTGACTTTGAATCTCCGTCTCTTCCATCAGAATCTTACTTCCTTTCCCAAAACTAAACAGCTTAAATTTGAGAATTTCAGGTAGATTTCACCGGAAGTTACATAAAATTTCAGTCAGATTTTTGAGTTGATGAATTGCGGTTATAAAACTTTATAAACGAAGTATAATACCCAGTTCCTAGCACGGTTCTGGTCAACATGTTGACTTTCTCATCCTGCCACTCATTTTATTTCAAAACCCGCCAATTAGTAATAGAAACTTTTTTCTTAATTTAGATGTAAGAAAAGAGAGGGTGAGTAACATGGGAGCTACTCAGCAAGGTATTGGATGTTAGGAGCAACATGCAAGTGAAACCTGGTTTAACACCACAAGCACGGGAGTTTAGATCTAAACATGTAGCAACCACGACACCTAAAACACCCAAACAATGCAAACAACAGGTCTTACACGAGGTAAATGCTCATCCACCCTCCGAAGAAGCTTTCTTTATAGGATAGTGCCCAATCACACCATCCAGTGAACGTTTTATCGATCTTAAGACTACTGCTCCGCAGACCGACTTACCGCCCGTAACCTCCGCACACATGACTCCGGTAATACGTAGTCCAACTACGTACCCCACGCCCAAGTCCCCTAATAAACATACTATAACTATAACACAGCACTAACACATCAACATGCGAATCAATCAATATGTGAAATCATTTAAATCATCCAAGTCTGGTTTAACATGAAAGACACAAACTCGATCAAAGAGATAATACACATTCTGGTATTAAACTATCAATGGAATAGTTAAGGCAAAGTAAGAGATTGTGCGGTTAGCCCTCACCCTCGTCTTGCTTTTCTTTTCTTTACTTTCTTTTTCTAAATCTTCTTCGCCTTGGGTTTCTACATTAGGGTTTTTGAAACTAAGGTTTTCAGAAACTAAGTCACAGCCGCCGTCAGATTCGAACCCTTATTCCTGCCAGAGTTTAGATTGGAATCCAGATCGTCTGGTTGATATTATAAGCTGACATCTGGGCTTTAGATTGATATTTAAATTGTTTCGTAAATCTTTAGGGTTTGTTAGAAAACGGCTGTTGAACTTGGACGACGGCGGAATCTGATCTGCAGAGATTCATCCCGGTATAACGACCATAACCTTGATTTGGATCCACTTACGGTTGTGGCTAAATATTGATATCGTGCATTTCTCCATAAAGTATAAAAAGAAAAGGATTATATTTGCTTATTTGTTTACTCTTTCTCCCAAAACAGGTCAAATATGTCTTCGTCTTTTTCTTTTTTATATCTTTTTTTTTCTCTTTTCTCTCTTCTTTCTCATGATCTCTCATGATCTCTCTAAACACGAAAATCAGAACCAAAAAACCTAAAATTCTACATATATACACCTCCTCATTATAAACCTCGTGACTTGATTCTAAAACGGGCCGTTACACGAAGCTTAACGACAAACACGTAATACTGGATTAATTCTCGAATGGGAGGGTGCCACGTGTATTAATGAAAAACTGACGTCTAATTTTAGTCTCCCACCTTATGACAATGAGAAAGTGGTTGTTTTCTTAATTTTGGATGAGTCTAAAACGAGTTTAGTCCAATTTTGATGGTACTCTTGTTTTGTAGCTGCAAGTATTTCTAATTTGTTCGGTAAACTGAAACCAAAACCCAAAACTGATATGAAAACCAAACTGCGCTATGGATTTTTGGAGAAGAGCTAAGGATTGTGAGACTATATGACCAAGACTAAGGTTCTCAGAAGGTTTCAAGCATTTCCCTAGCTGAAGAATAAGAAGATAACAAGATTGATGAAGTTTCAGTAACCTTAAATCTTGCGGACAGAAACCGAGACAACAAGTTCTCATTGTCTGAAGCACACTATGGAAATAGGAAAATGGATAAGGATCAACACTGATGCAGAGCGTCAGGAAACTACTACTAAAGAACATGAACACATCACTATAGAATTATACTGTCCCTCTTTGGTTCTTGACTTTCAACACCAACAAGTTCAAAGCCTGAAACGCGGAAGAAAGTGAAGTGATGATTATCTCTGATTTACATTCCCTCTCTTTAGCTATACATTAAATTTAAAACAAAGCGTTCACAGTGTTCAGAGCCAATACCTGTATGGCTGTATCCAATCTTTAATACCGAACTATCAAATTTTGGTTAGTCCAACTCAGTTGGTTTACCCTCTCTCTCTACGTTCCAAAAAAGGAAAGTTGGTGCGATTGCCCTAGCAATTAGGGGACTCACCCCAAACCTAGCCGTGATGGCTGCACTGCAGCCGGATAACGGCGCCGGCGTGGCTACTCAACGGCGAAACACAGGCGGCGAACCTGCTGCACCTGCTACACCTGCTACGGCTTAATGTGTATTTGTGTGTATGAGCTCTAAAACTCAAAGCTTTTAGGAGATTTAAACATTCACAATTCCCTCTTTGTTTCCAAAGCTAAGGACTCACCGAGAAATTGTGTTAGTCTTTGTTAGAGTTTCAATTTTGAAGAAACCCATGAGACTGCTTTTATTAGAGATTTTGCGATTATAGTGTGTATAAACTCTAAAACACACACAAACCAAAGACAAACAATTTTTTACTTTGGCAAAGAACATCCCATGATGACTGCTTTTATTCCTATGATGTTTTATTTTGGCAACTACTTTCCCTCGCTTGAGGATGAAAATTAATTTAAGAAAACTGCAAGATTCTTGTGACAATTTAAACACTAACCAAAAAAAACATGAAAAGCAAGCAAATATGAAACGAGGTGTTGAGATTTAATTAAGTTCAAACTGCGCTTTGAGATTATAGGGTCCAGTGATATTGGTCGGTCCGTTCCAAATCAGCACAGCGATCTGTTGAGTAGCTAGCCTATTCCGTCAAATGAAAAGGATCAAAGAACAAATAGTCTTCAACGTTTTCACATAACTCGTAACTTTGCGATGCTCTCATTCGACCTCCACACATATTGATTCCCCTCAATGGTCTGCTTCCGCAACATGCCTTCTTCCCTTCCTTGAGCCCTTCAAATCCATCCAAAAGTTTATACTAAAGAATCTGTTACATATATTGCTATTATTAACCAAGTTTTGTTACCGTATTTCGAAGGATTGTTCATTCTTTTGGATAGGGAAGTGCGACAGTCGTGAACACTACAAGAAATCTAATCAAAAACCGATGGAATTTCTGACAGGTATAGGGAAGTGCGACAGTCGGAAATTTTTGACGGCTAACCGACGGAATTTCGATTATATAGTATCCGTCGGAAATTTCTAACGGATATAATTCCGTAGAAAATTTCCGACGGATTTCCGATGTATTGTGAAAAATCTATTGGAAAATATATACGCTAATATATCCGTTATATTGTCGTTTTAGATTTTGACTTTTTCCGATGGAGTTTCACAATCAGTCAGAAGATATATACGTTAATATTATCTGTTGTATAGCCGTTTGAGATTTTGAAAATTTGTGAAGGATTTTTGACAGATATCTGATGGGCGACAAATTTATAAATATGTTTCCACACTCCCACATACATTCATAACTCAATACATCTTAAACTTCTTTGAAATCAGAAAGAGATGTCTTCTTCTGCATATTTTTGATTATGGATGGACGAACCGATGATGGATCTGGAGTCAAACTTAATGAAAGAAGAAATGCACGAGGTATATGAGTTTATGGAATTGGCAACAAATCAACAACTCACGAAAAAGTCGTATGTTGAAATGTCCATGTTCTAAATGTCGGAATTAGCATAATGTTAAGATAGAGATTGTTTGGAATCTCTTGTATATGAATGGGTTTATGTCGGGTTACAAGATTTGATATCTATATGGGAAAACAAATTATGATTAAGGTAGTACTAGTGTACCATATGTTGCAGAAACCTTAGGAAAATATAGAACGAAAATATATTTTGGTGTAGGTACCGTTGAGATGGTGAATAAAGCGTTTAGAGAGAATATATTATCGGCTGCTGTAGATTGAGATAGTGTTAAAGAACCAAATTTAGAAGTACAAATATTTTTTGATATGTTAAACGCAGCGAAGCAGCCATTACATAAAGGGTGTAGAGAAGGTCATTTGCCTTTATCATATGCAAGTAAATGATGACTATTAAGATGAACTAAAATTTGGCGAAAGAATGTGTTGATGTGGTAGCAGATTTTGTGAAATACATTTTGCCAGAATATAATCTTTCACCATCATCATACTACGATGTTCAGAACCTTGTAGCTGATCTTGGTTTGTCATATCAGATGATAGATGTGTGCATTTTCAAGAATGAGAGATTACACATTCTTCAAATGCAGAAGCGTGAAAACATTTTCAATCAATGTATTCAGATTTTGCGTTTGAGCGAACGAATGTATACCTTGAATTATGCACATATGGTTTTAACCCATTTGGAAAGAATGGAAACTCCTTACAATTTTTCTCCATCTATGTGCATGTGTAGAGAGTTTTTGTTTCTGTTCGTGCTTGTTCGTGGCACAGAGCCTCGTAGAAGATCATTAGATGTATTACTACAACCATTGATATATGAGTTAAAATGCTATGGAATCATTATGTCGAAACGCGTGATGTATCCTAGCATAATTTTCAGATGCATGCAGTTCTTAGGTGGACCATAAGCAATTTTCCAGTATATGGTATGTTATCTGGATGGATTATCCATGGAAGATTATCGTGTCCGTATTACCAAAATAACACTGATGCATTCCAATTGGTTAACGAAAGAAAGATTTGTTGGTTGGATTATCATAAAAGATTCCTACTGAGTGGTCATTTTTTTCGTCGATCGAAGATATTATTTACGAAAGATAAACAAGTATTTGACGGTCCATCTCCTGAGATAGATGGCAGTTCTATATTGGATCAGTTAAGATATTTTGATGCTGAGATGACTCTTTACCGTGGGGGTAATGGGCATGATCCCATTGACTGTGTCGGTGTAAATCATAATTGGCATAAAAAGAGTATTTTTTTGGGATTTGCCTTATCGGAAAGACTATTTATCAAAGAACAATCTAGATTTCATGCACATTGAGAAGAATTTTTTTGACAACATCATGAACATTGTTTTAAACGTCTACGGAAAGACAAAAGACAATATGAAGTCTAGATTAGACTTGCCACTGATTTTTGTTCGGGATATTCTTAAAGTTTTGAAGAATGGTAGATATCTGTGTTGAATTCACAGATGGATATGCATTTAATCTATGTAATTGCGTTGATTATGGAGAATGAAAGTTTAGTGGAATGAAGAGTCATGACTATCATGTTGTCATGCAACGGCTACTTTCATATGCCTTTTCCCATCTTCTTGACGAAAATATCCACCAAATAATTGCAGGTAAATATCATTACTTCCTTGATTTTATCAATTTACTAAGCATATATATTTATTTGTTGAATGTTTAACTAAATGTAGGAACTAATGCTTTTTCTGATTTTTGTGCTCGAGAATACTTACACGTGAGGGTATTCGCAATTTAGAGGCAAATATACCGGTGATAATTTGCAACCTAGAAAAGATATTTCCCTTGTCGTTCTTCGATGTTATGAAACATCTTCCGGAACATCTTCCAATCCACCTCCCACGAGAATCATCACTAGGAGGCCATGTTCAATATCGGTGGATGTGTCCATTTGAGCGATTCATGTTCCATATGAAGAAGAAGGTTAAAAATTTAAGCAAAGTTGAGGGAGAAGTCTCAACGAAAAAGCCTCACACTTTGCCGAATATTACTTTCTATTGGTAGTGCGTACGAAGAGTCGACGTAATGCTCGCCATGATGATAGAGGTGAAAGAACGATTTATCCCTTGTATACTCCTGTGTAGTTTACCCAATTGTTTCGGACAGATCATTATCACAATATGATTAGTTAACTTTGTGTATCTTATAAAGATTAGATTTTATAAGGATTGTTAATAACATGTATCTATAAGGATCTTATAAGGAATCTGTAACAATTATTAATAACATGTATCTACAAGGATTCTTTGGAATTTTGTGTATACTATGTTAAAAATATATATATTAATTTATATATCATTTAGGAAATCTGTTAGACATTTCTGACGGATATTAAAAAATATATAAATTTATAAAGTCCATCAGAAATCTGTCGAACATTCCCGATGGATATTAAAAATATATATAAATATATATAGTCCGTCGGTAATCTGTCGGAAAGTTCCGATGGACTATATAAATTTATATATATTTTTAACTCGCACTCCTTGTAAAAACATGACACATATAATCTTCACTTTCTGATGGATTTCTGACGGGTATAACTAAATCCATCAGAAATACATCAGAAAGTTTTGATGAATTATGATGGTATAGGGTTTACATGTGTCTCTCATGCGCTCTTGTAATGTACCGAGCCTTGATTTTCTCTTGTCTGTCGGAAATCCAAGCGAAAATTAAGGCGCATGCACGTTTTGCCAAATGTAAACCAAGGCGCCTAAAGATTTTAATGAATTTTCGATGGGTTACAACGGTTTTATCCGTAAAAAAGCCTTTAAATTATTTCATCTTCTTACTCGCGAAGAATCACAAAACTGAAAGAAAAAAAAAATCACCATCTTCTTTTTCCAATCGATTTTCGCCATTCCAATTGCCAAATCACTTCAAATCTCGTCAAAAATCACTCCAATGGATAACAATCAATCTAATATCTAAGTTTTCATATTGGTTTTGTGATTTAAAAGTTAGGAAACATAGATTTAGGGTTAGATTTGAGTTTTAGAAGTTAGATTAAGGTTTTGGAAGTTAGATTTAGGATTATGGAAATTAGATTTAGGTTTTCTATGGTTAGATTTAGGGTTTTGATAATCCTTTGATTTTTTTGTGGTTTTTGATTTTATTTGAATTTTATTAGACTTTTAATTGAATTTATAAGATTTAGATTTTATAAGGATTTGTTTTAATTTTATTTGGAATTTTTTGAAATTTATATGAGTTTTATTTGAAATTATATAAAAGATTATAAAGGTTTTTGCAAATATTATCAAAGAAAATTAAATTGATTTTTATCATATTTTAAAATATTTTTTGAATTTTATTAATAATCTTATAAAGGTTTTATGATTTAGAAGATTTGGATTTATAAGATTTTTTTAATTCTATTTGGATTTTTTGAAATTATATGAATTTTAATTGAAATTTATAAAAAATTATAATTTTAAAAAATCTTAATTATGATTTAAAAATATTTTTTCAAATATTATAAAGGATTTTTAAATGAATTTTATTTTAATTTTAAAAGATTTTTTGAATTTTAATATGAATTTTCTTAATAATTTTATAAAGGTTTTTTAAAAATTTTGTAGTTATTTTCTTTGGTTAGAATTTTATTTACATTTTTAATTTTCTTTGAATTAATGTATAAGGTTTTAATAACGTTCTAAGTTATTGTTTTTCTTAAAGGGATTACGGTTATTATCTTTCTACCGTGTCATTTCCTTTATGAAGTGGATCGAGTGGAGTTGCGGCAAGGAGGAGTGCAGTGAGGCCAAATACTTCCCACAACCTGCCAAGCCATATTCCAGATACACAACCGCCAGCATCAACACAAATGAGCGTTGAAGATTTCATATCTCAATCCGGCAGAGATGGACATCAAAGAACTCATTAACGACGGATTGGATGAGTTATTTGGTAAATTTTGTTATATATATATATATATATATTTAATTTTGCTACTAACATTTAAATTTCTATATTTTTGTAGGTTTTGTTATTCCAACAATGGAATATCCAAAGCAATTAACTGGATGCTGAGCGGAATGATTAAGCATCCGTATGCGACATTTTCGGTCATTCCTATGTAAGAGCGCAAATTATGGTTGATGCAATTCGAGGTAAGTATTTCATTTTAAAACCTCACTTTATATACTATATTTTATTATTTATTATTTTTGCATCAAGAGTTTAACTGGGATATGGAGCATCATACTCGGATTAGAACAGAGTACGAGTCCAAAGCAGCAAGAATGTACTCGAAGAAGCTTTACGAGTGGAATGACAAGTGGAGGCACAATGAGGTCCCCAAGGAGTTCATCACAAACCGAGTTTTGGAATGAGTTTGTCGACTATTGGAAGCAAGACGAGACCAACAAAACCTCTAAGACAAACTCTGACAACCGGCTGAGCAGGTAATGGAGGGAAAGAAATTATGACGCATAACGCTGGAGCGACGAGTTTGTTATTACGGGAAGAGAAATTAGTAAGTTTTAAAAAGATTTGATTATTTATCTTAAATTATTTCTAACTTATAACTTTATTACTTGTTTTTTATTTTACAATTTCATATCGACGGTGTCCATCCATCGCATTTCCGGTTGGTTGAGGATGTCCACACCAACAAAAAAACAAAGCAAATTCAATATCAAGTCGCTCAAGAGCTCGTCGAGACCGTGAAGTCGCTCGGAGAAAGAGGAGAAGGAGGCTCTTGCAATGACATTTCTATCAAGAAATGGAATTAATTCATCATCGAGGTAAATAATCTTATTTTTATCAAATTTTGATGTTTGTTTTATAACTGTAACACTTATATTTTGTTTGATTTCTAGGCAACTCCGAAGAGTAAATGTCGTATTTTCGGGGTTCCAAAGATATACTACGATTCTTTTCAAACCATTTCGAGGTTTTCAGAAGAAGCCGAGCTTCGAGCTTTACTTGCAGAGAGGACTACTGAGATCGCGGATTCGAAGGATGAGATCTACACCATCAAAAAAACATCTCTACAAAATGATCAACGATATGAAGACTTGGCTTCCACAAACACAGCGACAAAGGTCGAGAGGGAAGCGACGAATGTGGAGATGGAAGCAACGAAGGCTTCCATAGAAGTTTCATGAGATCGTCGTGCTTGATTGTTTTGGTTTTGTTTTGTAGGTTTTCTGGTTTTTTTATGATTTTTTTAAATATTTTGTTTTGGATAATAAATTGAATTTGAATTTTATTTCAATTTTTATATTTATTTAAAATTTTTTACAAATTATTGTAATTATATTTATTTAAACAATCAATATTAGTTAATATAATTATATATTAATTCTGTTGGATATTCGTTGGAATTCGGTCACAAAACTCTGTCGACAATCCGTTGGAATCCGTCTAGTTCCCGTCTGAAATCCTTCGGAAATATAGACAATCAAAAATCCGTCGAGCCATATTTCTGACGGCTTTCCGAAAGATACTATTCCAACAGCGTTCCGACGGATATGCCCGTCACTTATTACCTGCTTTGAATCCGGATAGTTCACAATTTAGCCGCCTCAAACTATCCAAAAGCTTCTTGTTGTGTAGATTGATCAGTTCACTGACCGGCTCAAAACAAGATCCTATCTTTGTTTGGTCCATAACACAATCGTACGGTCCCGTGTTCAAGAATTCAAACTTCCTTCCTCCAATTTTATACACTTCCTAATAACATAACAGTTTTGCTCATTTTTAAAAGCCAAAGTTGTTCAAAATAGAAACCCTACAAACAGTTTTGTTAAGATTGATTTCGATATAATTTTGCCTCGAAAACGTCTGTCATGGTACAATAGCAAAATCGACATATTTCTCTTTGGAATTGGATTGAAAAACGGAATAGTTTGTAATGAATGGATATTGATAATCATTGTCCAATGTGAAACAAATAAACAGCTCTTGAGATAACTCTTTATACCTTCCTAGGATGCTTAGAAAATGTTCTATGGCTTCGTTTCTTTTACAATGGGAAGTGGCTTTTTACCATTATGATTTGGTTAGATGTTAATTTAAAGAAAATTGGAACCTAAATATTATTTACGAACTAATCAACTCTCAGGTGTACTATAACAGAAACGTAGATTACAAAAAGCTGTTGAAATCCTCTTTCCATTGACAACAAACTTAATTTGTTTCGAATCGCAGAGTAAATGGAGTTTTAATACCTATGGAATCAAACCAAAAAAGAGAATACAGAAATTCTTCTCACGATAGAAATTGGAGTTCTCTTTTGGTTAGTGTGGATTTTTTTTTTTAAATTGCTAAAGAAATATAGTTCCAAGAAAAATTGAACTGCACTCATTATTTCTCCCAACTTAAGTAGAAAAATTCGAATATAAAGTACGAAAGAATTAGCACAAATATAGCATTAATTCTACATAATGCTAAATGCATTGGTGTATATTGACATTATGCTAAATTGCTACTTATACATCTTATGAGTATAGTTAGAAATCATTTCTTTCAAAATACATAATACTATTAAAATTGCTACTTATACATCTTATGAGTATAGTTAGAAATCATTTCTTTCAAAATACATAATACTATTAAAAATTGCGGAGTAGCGCGGGTATTCACCTAGTATTTCTAAATATCTAAACAATCATCAAGATTATTTCAGTATAAGTATTTCCTTGGAAATTAAAATTCTTATACATATAATTGATTGAGAATTGTTTTTTTGACATTTAAAATATATGCTCGACATTTAATTTTTAAAATTTGAAATTTCTTTTCAGAAATAATTATAAGTGATGATAAATTTTAACTAGCTGATAAATTTTCTTCTTGGCAGAGAATTATCATGTGCTTCAGAATTTATATGAATACGGTCCAGCTCTCTGACTTCTTTTTTTTTGTGATAAAAAATAATATATAATTGACTTCTTCACTTACGTACATGTCTTCTTTTCTCATGTCTTACACTTTTTAACCCGTATGTAGTTCATGGTTGGGGAATTGACTATGTACTCAAAATATATGTTGTGGTACAAACGCTACACAGATGTTACTCAGTGTTATAAGAATATTTTGGTAATTAAGGACCAGATAAGTCTTGGCACGGCAATCATGAGGCTACCATCCTGAGTCGTGTCAGGACAAATATAGAGCACAACTCTGAAGCAAAATAAACTTTAACTTTTGTAGACGATTTCTGCCATCAAAATGGAATATATTACTTGGTGACTAACTTTGAACACATTATCCATATACTGTTTGGTTCCTTTTAGGATTTTAATTTATTTTGAAATTCACAAGCTTACAACTCTACAGGGTTGTCTCAATTGATTAAATAGTGTTCCTCCATGGATTTTGTGCTGTTGAGATTGAACTAAGAAAGTGTAAGACGTGTAGTTAACATTCTTTTGGCTCTATAAAGTGTAAGACGTATAGTTAACACTCTTTTGGTCAACAATCTTTAATGGGAAATAGATATTTGCCTTAGCAGCTGCTTGGAGGAGTTTGAAGGATAAGGTTTCTAACTATCCTACTATGCTTATTGCTTATTGCCTTAGCACATGAAAGAAGCGCATATAAAAGTTTTAAATCAAGAATATTTATGAACAAATAATTGACTACAGGTTAAAAAAGAAGGGACTTAGGCCTAAGGAACCATTCATGCCGTTGCTGTTTTTTTGGTAGTTATTATGACATTTGGTTTCTGCCCTTAGGTTCAAAAAGAGACTTCCAAGGTTTTAAGCTTTCTTTTCCCGTATTTTTCTTTCACAATTTCTTTCTTTTTGTTGAAATTTTAAATTTATTGATCAGCAAAAAGAGTTATTTATTTTGAAAGGTTTGCGCAGATTTCGGGGCTGAATATAAGTCTGGAAAAAACGACCTTGTTTATCACGGGAATTTTGTTGGGGGTGAGAGAATCATTGACGGAACTTCAGTTAGAGATAGGTAACTTGCCGGTAAGGTATCTTGGACTTCTCCTATTAACAAAAAGAATGAAAAAATCAGATTATCCACCGCTTATTGACAAAATCAGAAACCGTATAAGTACTTGGAAAAACCGTCATTTGTCATATGCGGGAAGATTACAACTCCTCACCTCTGTGATAGCAAGTCTGACAAAATTTTGGA
This sequence comes from Cardamine chenopodiifolia, assembly GCA_963922655.1. NCBI lineage: Eukaryota > Viridiplantae > Streptophyta > Magnoliopsida > Brassicales > Brassicaceae > Cardamine > Cardamine chenopodiifolia. Next base: position 7,849,348 of record OZ000479.1, read on the forward strand.
TTGGGGCATTCAGATTGCCGAGTGCTTGTATAAAAGAGATCGAGAAAATCAGTGCAGCGTTTCTTTGGTCAGGTCCTGGATTGAATGCAAAAAAAGCTAAGGTGGCTTGGAATGACGTATGCAAACCGAAATCAGAAGGAGGATTGGGGCTGAAATCTTTAGTGGAAACAAATATGGTGTGTTGTTACAAGCTGATCTGGCGCATAGTATCAGCAAAAGACTCGCTTTGGGTGATTTGGATAAATAAAAAATCTGATCCGAAAAGGATCATTCTGGTCGAAGAAGGATACAAAGACGAATGGAACTTGGATGTAGCGAAAGATCTAAAAATACAGGGAGTCCGCAAAAAACTTCTATAAGGTCGAGGTAAGAAGTGGTTCTAATACCTTCTTTTGGTATGATGTATGGTGTACTCTTGGCAGATTGATAGACATCTTGGGGGAAAGAGGCTTTATAGACATGGGAATCAAGGCTAATGACACTCTAGCGGAGGTCTTGGCTCACCACAGATCGAAAAGGCGAAGACCTCAGCTACTCGCGTAGATAGAGGCTGAAATTGGGAAGCTTCGGGACAGCCCAGACCCTCAAGAGGATGTCCCACTCTGGAAGTACAAGGAGGACGGCTATAAGCCACAATTTTCATCAAAAGAAACATGGAACTTAATAAGAGATTCAGATCACCGCAACAATTGGCACAAGGCTGTTTGGTTCCCTCACCAGACGCCAAAGTATTGCTTTCTAATGTGGCTAGCCGTCCTCAATAGACTGGCAATGGGGGACAGAATGAGAGCATGTTCTAACACGGTTACATCTAAGTGTGTTTTTTGTCCGCAGGATGTTGAGACTCGGGATCACATATTTTTCACTTGTCCCTACACATCCCAGATTTGGCGCAAGACGGCTCACGGCTTGATGCATCAAGACTTTACTCTTCACTTTGAGACTTGATAGCCATTTTTCAGAGGACGGGAAGGCGATCAACAAAGACCTACACAGCCAAGTATGCATTCCACGCCACCATATATGCAATTTGGAGAGAGCGAAACCAACGAAGACATGGAGGAGTCCCGGCCAACATGGATGCAATGGTTCATGAGATTGGGAGTAGAGTGTGCAACAGACTATCGATGCTACAAGCGCGAGGAATAATGATAGATGGGCTGCAGTTTTGGTATGACTCAAGATAAGGATGACATCATTTCGAAGTTTTACTTTCAGCAAAGTCGTAAGTGTGCGCGTACTCTTTTTCCTGGGAAGTGATTTTGTCCCAATTGGGTTTTCCACTCTCGAGTGTTAACGAGGCGGCCACTTAATAACACATCTAAGCTTAAGTAAAAATCCTCTTTCTAAATATTGATGCATTTGATGTAAAAAACGGTTTTTTCTTTGAATATATTTTTACATACTATTCAAAAAAAGGAGTTATTTACAAAGTGGGAATGGAGAGAAAAAAGAAACAATTTAGATAAGATCTATTACATTTCAAACCACCTTCGGAGAAGGCCTTCAAACTTGTGTGGAGCTGTATACTTAAGGGAGCTGATCTGGTTTCTAATTGCCTTGTCTATCTGCCGAGTAAGTTGTGAAGTCGATAAGTAGCTTCTTTGATGAATGCGAGAGTTGTGTTCACGCCAGAGAAAGTAAATAGAAGCTACAAGCATAGAAAGAGAAGAATAAAGTCCATTGAGCTATAAGTAGTTCTGAGGATGTAGCTTAGCATGTCTAATCAGTCAGGATTCACAGAAGGCCCAAAAAGTTTGTCGACAAGAGAAAGCCATATTGTATGTGTATGGGCATGCGAAGAAGAGATGGTCTCACGTCCCATCCTTCTCTCCACAAAAAAAATGTTGAATGTTGCCCCAGGCTCGAGATCGGGCTCCCGTGGATAGCCTGTCTCTCAGAGGAAGCCACAGGATGAAAGAGTAACAAGAGACTGCATGAGAGAACCAGATTAGCCAACTCCATGCTACTATGTTTCGTCTCTGGCGCAACAAATCCCATGTCTTACTCGCAGAAAAAGTGTTTCCATACGAAGTCTCATCATGCTTCCATAAGTACATGTCATTACCAGCCAATTGGTGCAGTACATGAGCCACTCGGATCTGAGTTATACGTGTAAAGAACCGCCTGCTTCGTGAACACCAAAGAGACCACTCTGTTCCAACTGATGCCTCCGCCACTACAACATTGCAAGATATACCAAGGTAAGGAGGGCCTGCATCACTTGTCACGTCCCACAGTTTACCAATCATCCAATTATCAAATAAAAAAAAGCAGCTCTCCCATTCTTGACATCAACTGATAGGAAATAAGTGGCTTGATTGATGCGAGAATGGACAACACTAAGGACTTGGAGCTTGAACCCGAAGGAAATGAGCTTGTAGCTGAGGATGAGTTTTTAACCGAGGAAGCTCAAGCTGCATAAGTTGGACCCATGACTCGTCCTAGAGCCAAGAAATTCAATGAAGCAACTGGAGGAACAATTATTCACATTTGGAGAAGATCAACAAATGGGGATGTGACTCATTTGTACTCTTTTTCCCTTGGTTTTGTCCCAATGGCTTTTCCAAAGAGAGGTTTTTATTGAAGGCAAATGGATCACATCATAATTACTCATTTTGTTGATTAAAATCAAGACCCGACAACTTCAGCCAAAAGGAATGGAATGAAGACGAAGAGTCATTTTTCAAAATCAAACTGTCTTTAATAATTTTGCTTGTTTTCAAGATGTTTTAATGGCTGTTTCGAAACTATGATTGTTAGTTTCGAAACTAGGTTTGTTAGTTTCGAAACTTTCTTATTTTCTTCTTTATAATCTCTTGTAATCTCTTAGGAGAAACTCATATATCTTTTTATTCTAAAACTCTTTAAGTTAGATCATCTCTTGCAGGTGTGTTATATCCACAAGAAATCATGTTCTTCTTTTGGTTTGTCATCTCCAAAAAGGTTCAATTGGAATATCAGAGGCCTTTCCGCATCCTTTGTGTGACCTATCAACCCACATCCTTTGATCCTCGAATCCTCTTGGTTTCCTGGTTGCAAATTCTATCCCCAACACTAAGTAGAGTGCTGATAGTAGGAGGAGTGCATCAAGTGGTATCATAGCAACATTCTGAAAGTTGGACATTCTGAAAGTTGGGTATTCTTTTTTTTTTTGTTTATTTTTTTCATATTCTTGATATTCTCACACAGATTGTAACGATTTGAGTGTTAAGTGTGTCGAATTGAATTTTGAATTGTGATTTTCTGATTTGTTTCATCACAGATCGAGTCGTTTTAATTATATAGGTTATGAAGAAATATTTTTTTCTGTCAATTTTCTATTTGTTTATCATCTAGATTGGTTTGATTTGTGTTTATGAGTGTTGATATGATTTTTAAAATCATGGAAAATTTTTTTTCTAATGATCCGTTGCTTAACTTGACTCTTCATATTCATAAACACATTTTAGACCTGATCTAGAGTTAAAAAATGGTTCTTAGGGATTACGAAGAGTCAGTTTGATTAATTTGTGAGCATGTAGACTTCTTTAGAATTTTAATCAATTTTTTTTTTTGCTTTTAAGAACGAGTAATTGGGGTTTTGTTGTTGAAAATTTTCAGGTCAAGATGTCTGATCATGAAGGAGAAGTTATTAACAATAACAAAATTTTGATAGAAGCAATCATCGCCAAAATGGAACAGGTGATGAACAACAAGATGGATGCATTTCATCAAGGACTTCAACAAGAGCAGAATAGAGCACGACAAAGAAGGGAACGAGAGTTTAATCCTAAGACGCCAGACAAAACACTGAGATCAACACGGAGCAGCCCCCAGAAAACCTTTCTTGCCCCCAAATCTATGTTTTATTATGATTATCAACCGACAAATAAAATTCAACTATATACATTTTCAGGAAAAAGAAACTACCTAGAGTGGGAAAGAAACATAAACGAGTGGTTTCACTACAACCGCATCATGAAAGATGAAAGATTACCTTATGCAGTTGGCCAACTCACTGGAGATGCTTATAAATGGTGGTTGTAAAAAAAAGATGATCGTTGGTTCTACAAGGAGCCAACTATCACCACGTGGTGAGATCTTAAGGAACTACTAAGGAATAAGTATGCGCCAAAGGGTTTAGTACCAAAAGAAGCTTACAGAGGAATGTCATACTATAGAGCTTGAGAATGACAAAGATAAAGGATGCACAAAAGAACATAATCAACTTTCGGTGTCAACAACTTCACAGGTTTTCCGAGATAACAAGTATGAGCAAACTGACTATGAAAACCGTGTGGTGACTAAAGCATATCCAAAACTAGATGGCTGTGTTTCAATATCACCATCTTCAAAGCTGTAATATTACCAAATATCTTATGTGGTACTCAGGTGAGTTTAGCTTGCGAGTTTATTCAATATTGAAATAATTTCACATTCACTCGTAGCTTTAAACAACCTATTTCTAATGTGGAAATTTCGAGTATAAAGCACTTGATTTTTTCCTTAAGGTCCAAGGAAGATACATCTACATTAGATGTGTGCAATGAGCTAGTAGGAACTACATCAACATGGAGCTTAACAATGGATCAAATGGAGAAAGTAACAAGGTGAAATGACATGCCATCAAGCTCAGAGCTCATGACGTATTTTCTAGCCAATAAAGAAAGTGAGGATGTCACCAATACCATCTTAAACAAGGAAGAACCACCAGATTTACCAGAACAAGTACAAATCGAGAAACACATGAAGAAGCAACAACACAGGAATTAGGAAAATTCACTCAAGTTGAAGCAGTTCTGGTCCACAATCAATTTCCTAGAGCTAAATGCAGCATGATTATCAAGGAGAAACCACCATATGTTTCACCACCAATTAAAATCCGAGGTAACTATCTAGACTCTCAAAAATGAATGAAAGCTAACTTGATTTCTCTTGGTGCCAAATGTATAATTTTTAGGTCTAACCCATTTCAAGTGAGAGGGTGTGATGCAGCCATCCCAAACACACCATCTCATGAGTAAACCAACCCAGTTGTCACATATGTCAAAGCGGTTAACACATCAATATGGAGAATACATGCCGAAATGTAGTTTTGATCCAGCGCAAGGCATACGATTGATTAGTCATCAACAAATCAACCCTAAGAAGACTAATGATCAAGAAATAATCACCAACCATCGGAGTCAATCAAGAGATCACCATGAACAACTTTTCGAAGACATTGATTTGCAGGCAAAGCTACCCATTGAAGAAACTATCCTTTTCCCTCATCAAGATACATCTCAAATCCACATTTGGAGACCATGAGACTATCTAGAATGCTCAAGACCCATACCACACGATTTTGGATCACTTCACTTCACAAGTTCCCCATGGAGCCTAAAATGGACCTTTCCTCATTTGGTTCATTCCAAAATTATCAATGGAGACCATGAGAGTTTTGTAAGTTAACCTCTAGAGAGGATAAGTTGGTCACCAACAATGCCCTGATCCAAGAGGAGCCTCCGGATCCAACACCACTTCCATTAACCATAATGATTACGAACACACCATGAACCTTATTCAGGTAATTAACTCTTTAACTCGATTTGTTTCTCATGATTCAAGGGCTGTGTGTATGAGTTTATTATATCACAAAAACATTGAGAAAAATTTAGGTTTATTCAAAGAATATTCGGAACCAAACTATTGTTTTAGGATGCAATTAAAAGAGGAATATGGCAAGGATAATGCTTTGGTCCAAGCTAAGACATGTTTACCTTTTTATAGTGACTCCATGACTGTAATAACAAACTTGCTCTTTGCCAAAGGTGCTGACAACATTATAGGTACAAAAGAGGAGCCATCAACTTTAGAAGCTCCTTTTTTTCCAATTTCTTTATGAGGACTGGAATTGGAGTTGTTTTGATGCAGGATAGGAACGCCATTGCTTATTTCAAGATGATCTTTGAGGTTGGAGAACAAGTATGGGTACACTTGAGGAATGAACGATTTCCAACTGAAAGGAAGTCCAAACTGATAGCAAAGATCGATGGTCCATTCAACATAACAAGAAGAATCAGCGACAATGCTTATCAACCTGAGTTGCAAGGTAAGTATAATGTGACTTTTAGTTTTGATGTTTCTGACTTGGTCCCTTTTATTGCAGATAAAACAGATGTGAGGGAAAATCTTTATCAAAAGGGGGATTATGATGCGAGAATGGACAGCACTAAGGACTTGGATCTTGAACCCGAAGGAAATAAGCTTGTAGCTGAGGATGAGCTTGTAGCTGAGGATGAGCTTTTAATTAAGGAAGCTTTACTACACTAGTTTGACCCATGACTCGTCCTAGAGCAAAGAAATTTAATGAATCAATTGGAGGAACACTTATTCACATTTGGAGAAAATCAACAAATGGGCATGTGACTCATTTGTACTATTTTCCCTCTTCTTTGGTTTTATCCCAATGGATTTTTCGAAGATATGTTTTTAATGAGGCAAATGGATCACATTATAATTACTTATTTTGTTGATTAAAATCAAAACCCAACAACTTTAGATTCGGCTTCCGGAACCTCAACCATCTCCTTACCTTCTTTTTCAATCACTGCACACAAGGAAAACGTACTAAGAACTGCTTAATCACAGTTTGAACCCAAGATTTTGGCTCAGACGAGCCCCCTTTTGAGACAGCCTTTGTCACCTCCGGACTAAGAAGCTTGCAACTGCAACTTCCGACACTACCTCACAAGCTGCCGGAACCATCACCATTGCTGAAGTCATTGAAGCCCGCTCAATCAACAAGTCTGATGCCCTCACCACCTCGTTGTCCCCTGCTGGAAAAACCACCCCTTCTGCTAATCCTTTTGGAGCCGAAGCCGTTACTGGTGCCAGCGGACTAACACCCCACACGCGACCATTGACCGAAACACCCTCTAAACTTCTGCTCTGACCGGCTCCGATGACACAAAATCACCCACACCATTCGCCGAAACTCTCGACCCCCCTATACTCTCCAACAACACCGACATTACCAACGACGTAGATACTGGGTGAAGCTCTGTTGCATGCTGGTCTGCTCTGCCTTGAACGGCTCCTCCGGCCCACCTCCTTGACGACGGGGAGGCCATTCCGCAGCGCTGAGACAAACTAAACCTAATTGTCAAATAAATCCCAACTTTCCTTAAATGACACGCGACTTACACCTTAATTTTATAAACTGGTCATCCTATTTCTCTTTGAATTAGACGCTTATATTTGTTCTTTTTCCTAATTCTCTTTCAACTAAAAAATAAAAAAATATATAAATAATTAATACTTAACATACACGTGATATCATCTAGTGTAATCAAAACTTTCGACAACCATTTAGGTACAAGAAGAATTTTTATTAAAAAAAAACCCTGAAAGAGTTTATACAATAAATTTAAAACAAAAGGTATTATAATGCGACAACTGTTTTTTTGTTGTAGCTAAAAGCATGATAAAGATAGTATCAAGAAGGCAACCTAATGTTAAGCCTCCTTAACCAAACAGAGTGAAGTATCATATGGATCACATCAAATGGTTGAGCCGGCCGGTTCACCACAAAATGCCTTCTAACTTTCATAACATTATGATACATCCTTAAATACTTGTCATGTGGAATCTCTTGCAAAATCTTCTTAATGTCAGGTATCTTCTCGACCGGGATCTCAACCGAGAACTTACTCCAATCAAGCACGTCGTTAAAGGGAAGCGAGTAATTGTCAGATATTACAACGGGGACGCAACCTGAGTAAATGGCTTCAACCTCTCTAGGACTAGCCACTTCGTAGCCACTAGGACAAAGACAATACTTGCTATTACCAATAAATTCATGATAGTTTTGTCCCTTTGTAAGGCCCTCGTACACTTGAACATCTTTATCTTTACCCTTCCAGTGATTGAACAAGACTTTTCTTATGTATCCATGAGCTTTTCCTGCGAAGAAAGCCAAGATTGTCCTGTTCTCAGGCGTTTGGCCCATGAACGGTGGCATTAGCTTTCCTTTAGGTATGTTAATCTCCGGTATAGAGAAGTCGATGTTTGGTTTGAAACCTTCTGATGTGTTGGCATTGCATAGTCCTCTGATGAAGTCCTTGAAAAATTCTGGTTTACTATCCGGCACATCAGGAGCCTAAAAAGCCACCAAATTAGACATGTTAAGTAGAGAACAATTAGTTTGTAATTTGGTCTAAGCGATCATCGAATCGAAATCATACCCAGAAAAGCTCAATCGAAGATATAAAATTAGGGGTTTTGAATCTGGATAAACAGATCTTTTCCAAAATTTCTTTAAAATTAATGATGTATTTGATTAAAAACCGAATCCAAACCGAAACTGAAAACCAAAATAGTACCAAACCTTCCGAACCGAAACTGAAACCAAAACAGTACCAAACCTTCCACTGTAGATTTGGTTTTAGTGTAGGTATAATTTTCATAAATCCAAAAATCCAAAAAATCCGAAGAACTCGAACCGAAACCCGGATTGTACATGTCCTAGATAAACTGAAACCAAAACCGAAACCAAAAAGATAAACTGGTTAAACAAAATCATTCTAAGAAGCCTAAACCATTTTTTTTGTATTTTTGAATAATCTGTTAAACTATATTCAAAAATTACAATATACATCCAGAGTGATTGTTTCAAAATGGTTTAGAACGAACTAAAAACATAAGCTCTTAGGCTGAAAATTTGATGTGGTTGCCTCATTAAAATCCAAACCTAGAAAACCCTTTTGGGACACTGACTAAACCATATTAAACCTACTGAATAATACATTGGTTTTGGTTCAGTTTATATACTTCAGAAACCAAAAATCAAAAACCAAAAACCAGATGAAATTTTCAAATGTTATAAAGAGAGAAGTGCGGAAAACCAAAAAAGTACCCAATCATGACAGGAGACCATGAAATGGTCAGCGCCATTGCTTTGGTTCCAAAAAGGGTGCTTACGAGCCACGACGTCTACATAGTCGTTAAAGATCCGGTGGAGGCGGACCCTGTTAAACTCGGCCGGCGAGGCAATGGGTTTGTAGACATAGTGGACGATGTTGGCAACAGAGAAGGGCAAGAAAAAGGCATGAGCTTCCTCCGGCCGGTAAGCCCTAAACCGTCCGGTTGGTCCGCCCATCACGTTTCCGAGCTCGTCAATGAACTGTCCCTCGATTGCGTAGATGTCGTTCACCGGTCCATCGTGAACTAGTGGCTGCTCTCCTTCTTTGTAAGACCACACCTTAAATGTTTTCATCATTTCTATGTGACTCCTGTTTTTTTTGTTCAACATATTATTTTTGTAGAGTTAGTTTCAATATTTAAACATTTATATGCAGAATTTTTAATCAAGTAGGAGAGGACTTCGAGATGAAAAAAAAAGTAGAAGAGTAGTACTTCGTTGACCCATTTTAGAAAATCTAATCTTCAATTTAATATGAGTGTGAGATTTAGTTGACCCAGAGTAAGTATAAGCATCAAATCCGGTTAACATGTGAGTCAAAATGTCAATTCGTATCAGGTGACCGCAAAAAAAATATATTCAATATTCTTTCTCGAGATATCAAAACTAAGAAGAATATATATCGTTATTTTTTTTTTAAATAAGCAAATTGACTTCTAAATTAATCTCTAAAAAAAATAAAAATTGGAAGAGTTGAAAGTCCAATTAAATTTGGCATATTGGCAATAATTAGTCCGTGGGAGTTCCGTAACACCGCCTGAGACAGATATGCACTCAGTTTTTAAAATCAGTGGAAAGTTTGGTGAAAACCCCTCAAGTTAGGCAATATCTTATTATTTTGGTTCATGCATATAAAGAAATTTGATTGAGAAATATGTGGAGAAAGTTTAGAAAGCTAATTACGGTAATCAGACTTTTTGGATGTAAAACTAGAAAACATAGATATCGTTAGGACAACGAATTAATTGGAGAAATAACCTAAAATATCACAAAATCAGAATTTTGTTTTTAAAGTGTAGTTACTGGAAATTTTGTAAAAATATGACAAAACTATGCAGTAATTGTAATAAATAATTTCAATCCTTTCTAAAATTTTACAAACCCATCATAAACGTAAAATTTGGGGTATTTTAAAAGTTTAGAATTTTAGTGGTGCCTTTAGAAAATAAAACATAAAATGTGGTCTTTTGAAGAATTACCTTCAATTCTGTATAAGATTTGGTCACTTATAATCTTAAAACAATTTAATTGTTTTCAACTTTTTGGTTATCTAAGACGTCATGCCTTAAACTCGTACAACTCCTAAGATCAAATACCACAACATGTTATATAGTCATCTTCCATGCACAATTTGAACTCCTGACCTTTAGATACAAATTTTATTCTAATGCTTACTTTGTTTTTCAAATAATTATTTTAACCATTAGTGTATATATTAGATATATTAAATAAAATATGTGTTATTATAAATAAAAATTTTAAACGTAATATTTAATTAATATTATTATTATAAAACTCTTTATGGAGTTTCATATTAAAATTAAAATAATCTAGATAAAAAATAATTTTATTGTCAATAACTGTTATAAGTATTTTTTGTAATAATAATACTACTCTAACATTGTCTACATATTTCAATTACATGAACGAAAAAAATTCAGATTGTTCTTACTTTGACACGTTAACATGTCTTTTATTTTTTAATAGAATGTATTTAAATTTCTAATATTTTTCGCTAAGGTAGGAAGTTGATGACAATTAAATAGTCTTTTATTGTATTAACAAAATCGGTTTATAAGGTATAAAATCAGGAACGGTGAATAAAAAAATAAACTAGCATAAGAACAAAAAGAATTTGACCAAAAGGAATAATTTATGATCAATTAGTCACAGTCACACACCAAAAAAAACAAGAGAAGAGAGAGAGAAGTAAAATTAAAAAATATATATATATATAAGAAGTAAAAATAAACTTAACTGATGAAAGGCAAATGAGTTTCTGTAAATTTGGCCTGTGGGGATGTAAGTTACTTCTTCGTTGGACGTGTAATTCTTAAACCTCACGGCTCTTCTAATAGCAGCCCTTGCTTTCCTCAACTCTGCTTCTCTTCTCTCAAGATTGCTTCTTTTCTGCCGACATTTTATTTAATTCTGTTATTATCTTATCAAATTATAATCGTAACCCTTTACTTCATTTTTACTACAAAACTATATATTACTTTTTTCCGATGCGTAGAATATATAAGTACTACTCAAGTTGACAAAAAAAAGATTATAAGTTTCAAAAGTTTTTAATTTATTTTTATAAAATGTGAAAAGTTGGAGACAAAATACATCGAATGCTAATATAGCATATGTCTAACTCGAATACTATAGCACATGCATGCATGCTTCATATCATATGTTTGCAGATTATAGATCGAGATTGGTATACGCACGTATTGATTTGAGAAATGAATATATATATTAACTAAGTATTTGGTTTGATGATTATCAATATACATGCTATAGATTTGCAAACGTTGATATATTAAAACATCATAGTTAATAGAGAGGAAATCTATACATATGAATTCGAGAAATATATACTTATACTTACCTTGATGGAAATTGGAGGAGAGTAAAACGAAGAAGAAGAGGAGGATTGTAAAGAATTTGTGTGATCAAGAGGAGAAGACATAAAAAGTGAAGAGAAGAAATGTTGAGTTGGAGATTCATCATTAGGGAAAGAAAAAAAGACAAGGAAGAGAATAAAAAGTATCAATGGAAACCCTAACAAGCAAAAACTCTTGGAAGAATCGTTAGCCATGTTTTTGCCTTTGGTAAATGCTTCTCTCGGTGCCCATTTTCATTTGGCTTCTTAAACCTTTTATATGCGACTTCAAGCAGTTCAAGTTTGACTTAGCGATTAAAATATTATACTTACACTAACAAAGCGGTGTGCCGTGGAAAAAGAGTAAAGAAAACACTAACAAAGCGGTGTAAGAAGCCAATTTAGACGGCATACGTGCCTTCCTACCGCAAATATATTGTAGGCGAATCCATTTGATGGTTTCGTCGGTTAATTAGACATTGAGTTATGAGTTTGCGAAGAAAAGACAGAATACATTTAAGTATATATATATATATACACACACTAGGGGGCGATCTGCCCGAATTTGTACCATTGTTAGTGATTACAAGAAAAACTGATGAAGTGATAGTTTGCTATTTTCTGATGGTTTAGATTAGATTAGAAGAAAAATTGGTGAAGTGATGGACTCGATTACATACTGAATGTATTTTTATAATAATTAAACTTAATAAACCCCAATCCCAAGACTCATAAAGTTGAATCGTAGGGATAAAGTAAACTTTGGCATTGAGAAAGACAGCCGCGTATTGTTCTCACGAATTTTGGACTTTCAATAGAAAGTAAAAATAAATGTTTAGTTTTAGGTGACTACCTCACTTGTATAATTTTAAATAAAGTTTTAGAAAAACATTTGTTTTAATTTAAGGTTTTCGGTATTTCATTTGTATGCTTCTCGCTTACTCTACTTTAAATTTTCAATTTTTTCAGCAATAAAAAGAAAAAAAAACAATGAAAGTATCAAAGAAGAAAAGAAGAAAAGAAAAACATAATCAAAGAAACAAACAGATATATGCTAAAAACGGAGCCTTTGAGCGGCGACTAACCAAAACTCTCCCTAACCTTAGCGGCGACATCATCTCCGATCTCCTTTTTTGGACGTGTTAGAGATTCAGTTAAAGAATTAATTTGAGAAAAGTTTTGTTATTGATTTTATTGAAGTCAACATTTACATCTGTTTTTATATAGTCAAGATACCAATATGGTTTATAGCATACGGTTTACAATCAACTCAATCTATCAGTTATCTTAGCCATAGTCTAATATCCTCCGTCAATATGATAAGTAGATTGATCAAAGAGTCATCTTGCATAGCTCTGTATTAAGATTCTACAGAAAAATAAGATACAGTGTTTTGCTTCTTAGATTTCCAAGAAATGAGCGAGTTTCCAAGGAACATACATTAACCAGAGGTTGATATTCTCCTGTCTGGACACAAACCACAATCAGCATCTGTAAAACTTTTCAGAACTAAATCACTTTCAGCTGAATAAAACAAACCATCACCAACCATTCCCTTAATATAACACATCACTTTGTGCGCTGCTTGTAAATGAGAAACTTTTGGAGCTGAAGTAAAAATAATGTCAGGACGAGTGATAGTTTAGTACATGAGCTTGCCTACCAGTCGTCGATATAAAGCAGGATCATCAAGTAATGGTTCATCTCCATCTTGAATCAAATTAATGCTGGGGTACATTGGAATACTAGACGGTTTACAAGCCAACAAACATGTTTCTTCTAACAATTCCAAGGCATACTTTCGTTGGCAAACAGAAATATTAGAAGCTGAGCGTGCAATCTCTAAACAGAAAAAAAACTATAATGCACCTAAGTCTCGCAGTTTGAAAGCTTTCTTCAAATCCTCTTTCAACTGTATAACCTCATCATCATCATTGCTGGCAATAAAAATGTCATCTATATACACAAGCATTGTGATATACTTCTCATTAACATTTTGCACAAAAAAGGTATAACCAGCATGGGTTTCTAAAAGCCAAAAAACATTAGTGTGGTACTAAACTTGAGAAACCAATGTCTAGAAGCTTGTTTTAAACCATAAAGAGATTTTTTTGCAACTTACAAACTGCATTATGAGGTAGAGTGTCCCCATCTTTTGGAGTGTAACCAAGAGGCTTTTGCATATAAATCTTTTCCTCAAGCTCACCATTGAGAAACGCATTGGAGATATCTAGTTGATGTAAGCTCCATTTCTTTGATGTTGCTACATCTAATAAAGTCTTGACTGTAGCCATTTTTGCCACAGGAGAGAATGTATTCATAAAATTAACTCCTTCTTGTTGCGTATACCCTTTAGCAACCAATCACGCTTTGTAACGTTCCAAACTGCCATTTGCATTGAGTTTTACTTTGTAATCCCATCAATACACTATAGCCTTTTTATCTGGGGGAAAAGATCATACTTCCCATATTGCAGTGCCTTCTAGAGCTTGCAATTCATCATTCATAGCCTTTAGCTAATCAGTCGACTTCTTAGCTTGACTAAAAGAATTTGGTTATCCATATTTTGTAATAGAACAAACATAAGCTCTATAAGGTGTAGACAGATTATCATAACTCATATACTTTGACAGTGGATATTGAACACCTGAAGTTGCCATGTTACAATAATAATTTCCAAAGTATGCAGGTGCTTTAGATTTTCTCTTACCATTAATATCAATATTAGATGCTGAAATCACAGAATATGAAATTACAAGATCAATATTACCATTCACAACTGTAGGAGGGGGTACTCAAAGGATGAGATTCTCTGACAACTACAGGAATAACATCATTGATAATAGTATTGGAAATAGTCTATGTGAAATCATTAATGCCATCAAAAGAAGCTGGTGAAGAAAAATTAGAAGCAACTGTGTTAAATGGAAAATTTGTCTCATGGAAAATGACATTCCTTGAAATGTGAATGTTGTTTGTCTCCAAATCCAAAATCTTATAACCTTAGTATCCTACTGGATAGGCAAGAAATACACATGCTCTCACTCTCGGTTGAAAACTTGGTTCTGTTCTTGGAAGATGTTGAACTATAACATAGGCTTCCAAAAACACGAAGATCATTATATACAAATTTCTTAGAAGTCAAAAGTTCATAAGGAGACTTATCTTTGAGAAGAGATGTAGGTAATCTGTTTATCAAGAACACAACAGTGAGTACACAGTCTTCCCAATACTCCATAGGGATATTTGCTTGAAACATTACAGATCTCGCCACATTCAATATGTTTGGTGTTTACGCTCAACCACTGATTTTTGTTATGGAGTTTAGGATATGAGTGATAAGATAAAATCCCTTTCACCTTGAATAACTAAAAATACTTTAGCTCAGCAGCATTATCAGATCTTACTCCTTTGACTTTTGCTTTGTATTGATTCTCGATCATCTTGATGAAATAAAAAAAAAGTAGTTACACTTCATAATTGTTTCTTAAAATATACAACCAAGTCACTCTAGTGTGATCATCAACAATAGCCAAAAAATACCTCTAACCTTCTGTTGTTGAAACGGAAAAGGTCCCCATATATTAGTGTGAGAAGATCAAAAGCATAGTCACATATGTTATTCTTGGATTTATAAGAAAGTTTCTTTTGTTTTGCAAGAGGGCAAATAGATAAATGAAACAAATCTTTATTTCTTTGTTTAAAACCAAGTACATATGTGACAATACTACTTGTATATACAGAGGGATGACCTAGTCTACAATACCATAAACTCGAATCAAAAACAATATACGCAAAGAAGGTATTATGTGGAGAAGCTTGAATAAGAGACTGAGAATCCAAGACACAGAGATTGGAGATCTGTTCACCCTGACTAATCATCAATGCCTTGATAGGATCCTGTATCAGGCATTAATCCTTATCAAATGTTACTATATAAACCAAATCTCTAGTCAACTGACTAACAGTTAAGAGAATTAATCTGAAGTCGGGTATATAGAGAAAGTTATTCAGCACAAGAAGTTTATTCAGTTTAACCTTGCATATGCATGTGATTTTAACACCAAAACCAATAGGTAGAGTCATTGAACTATTCAAAGTGTAAAAAAAATTGACAAACATATGTCTATCATAACAAACATGATGAGTTGCTCCACTATCTATTATCCAACTCTCAGACAATCAAACATTTCCAGTAGCTTTCAATATTCCAACAAAACATAATGTAGAGGAGGAGAAAGCCATACCAGGTAATGTTGTGATAGAAGCACCTGAGATAGAAGTAGATGGAACAGAGGGATTTTTGTCTGTTTGCGAGAATTGAAGTATGCAATCACTCCATTTATCTGATCTTTAGTAAGAGGCTTTTCCATTGCGGTAAATAGCTCATTACGTGTGAAATCTGCTAGAGAAAACTGAGCTACCACATGCTTGAAAAAAGTTGACTGTTTCTATGAAGTATTATACTCCAGCTGGTTCTTGTTCTTGTGCTTGAAATCCACTGGATAACCATTAATTTTATAGCACTTGTCTACTGAATGTCATGTATATCCACAATGCGCACAAATCAACTTATGTGGTTTATAAGTGACATTGGTTGAAGCTTGCAAAGTACTTGATGCAGAGGCATTTAAAGCTGCATTGTTTTGAACAGGAGTGATACTTCTTTGGCTATGATCTTGATCCAGAAAGTTATATATCTCAGCTAACTTTAGAACATGCTTCTTCATAATAATCTGAATCCTAATGACTCCATATGAATCATTTAAACTAGACAAAAACTTAATTAATCGAGCATGACCTATTTGTTTCTCCATAGTCTTGCACCAATCATAATGTTTACAAGTCTTCACACAATTTTCACCATCCAATTCATTCAAAAGAGTCTTCAAGGTAGTGTAATAAGTCGTAAGATCCATTGATATTTGCTGTAAAGACCAAATATGCTGAGATAATTGATATGATCTCGAAGGATTGTGATGTGAAACGAGTTAGCAAATCTTTTTATATTTCAGAAGCACCATCAAAACGCAAGATACTCTTGTAAATTTGTTTTGAAACTGTCTTTAAAAACCACGATTTCACCATACTATTACATCGGGGCCAAATCCTGAAAATTCAATTTGATTCACTCGGTCTTGACACTGATCCATCAACGAAAGCTAATTTGTTCTTCGCGTCGAAAGTGATTTTCATAGGTATACACCAATCATCATAATTTGTGCCATCAAGACCTCATAAATGATAGAAAGACCTGGATTGTCCCTATTTGTGAGATAATATGGAGAGTGGATGTACTTTGGAAATTCAATTGACGAAACAAGAACTTCTTGAGCTCGAGGTGGCTTCAATGTATCTTTGGTGGAAGATTCTTTGCGAATCACCGATTTTTGAGTTGGGGTAGCTGTTCGGACCATGCGAAGTTTCATTCTACGAGTATATACCATCACAAACTTTTATTATCGGCAAAATCACTATAACTTCAAGATTCTTGATGGATTATGGCAAAAAGAAAATGTAACGAAAATCAATTAAGAAGATTCATCAACAATCAAAGCTCAGAAAATGCAGAAGACTGAAGAAGATGGTTGAATTTTAAAGATTCAATGCTCTGGTACCATGTTAAAGAGATTCAGTTAAAGAATCAATTTGAGAAAAGTTTTTGTTATTGATCTAAATGAAGTCAACGTTTATATTTGTTCTTATATAGTCAAGATACCAATCCAGTTTATAACATACCGGTTTACAATAAACTCAATCTATCAGTTATCTTAACCATAGTCTATATGACGGCCCCCGGAAAAGGGACCACCGTAGTTCCTCTTTTCTCCCTCGGCTACTTCTTTCCGAACGGTTGTAGATCGGTTTTTAGCATCTCTCATGGCTGGCGTTATGGGTTGAGGGTTTCGATTCTCCCTTCTTTGGGCTTGTGGGTTCTCTCTTGCATCTATCCTACTGAGTTTCGGGAGGATGGCGGCTCGATTTGGGATTAGGTCCGTTTTTTCAAGCCACGCTTCTGAAATATATATATATATATATATATTTATATAAGTGTGTGTATAAGTGTGTTTATATTGTTTTCGTGAGGTTGCAAAAAAAGAATGGGAGAGAGATACATTATTGCTAAGGAAAATATATAAGGAGAAAGAGAGAAAAGAAGAAGAAAAATCACGGGAAGAAAATTCACCTTTTCATATTGCTGATCGTCACCAGAGTCACGTTCACTATAACAAGAGTCACTGCTTATCACCATCGTTCACCATGATCACTGGAGTCGAGATTGGAGATGCTTTCCACCGTTGTTGTTGAGGTTGATTAGATCGAAGTGAAGAAAAAAAAGAAAGAAAATATTTGAAAGTAAATGTTTTTACGAACACGTTCTAGTCAGACCAGAGAGCGTTAGAGACCGATATGCATATTGTTAGAAATATCTCATTGCCATCTTTCAAGAGCATATTTTGGATCATAATTTCGAGGTAAACTCCATCCATAAGTCAGATTCGAAAGTTGACAAAAATCACTGTTTTCTGGTTCTAGAAAACTTAAGTATTTCAGGAAAAGGTGTTTCGACTTGGATTTTTGGAGGAAAATATTGGCCAAACCTGAGCAAGTAAGGTAAAATCAAAGGTGGTTCCTAACAAAGAAGTATTAGAGAATCCGTCAAAGCTATTAAAATAACCGAAAAGGATAAATTCTAGCGAATCAACATAATTTTCCGCCAAAATGTAGTTTGTTTTATGGTCATCAATTTACTTGCAGATGATAAAGACGAATGACTTTCTCAACATCCTCTCAACATCCTCTATAGCAGCTGTTTAGCTGCGTCTAACCTACCAAAAATAAAATTCTCTTCTAGAATAGGTTCTTCAACCATATCTCAATTTTCACTCGTTGAATGCATATTTTTTTCTCTATACGTGTCATTCACCATCTGCACGGTACATACACCAAGATCTACTTCCGTTCTATGGTTTTCTAAGCTATCCACAACATATGGTTAACTACTACTATCGTAATTATATGATCTTTCTCCATACAAAAACTAAATCTTGCAATCCGGCATAAACTCATTGCAATACAAGTGATTCCATACTAAATCAACCATAATATTATAAGAATTCTCGCAATAGAACACGAACATTTCAACTTACGAGGTTTTTGCTTCCGGTTGCTGAGTTGTCAATCCCATGAACTCGCCTACACTTCGTGCATATTTGTCTTTCTGTAAGTTTGACTCCGCATATACTATTGGTTCGTCCATCCATGACAAAAAATAATAAGAAGAAGACATATCTTGTGTATTTTTTTGGATTTAGTATTGTTGTGTGTTGTGAATGAGTATGAGTGTGTGAAAACATATTCATAAGTCCGTTACTGTCGGAGATTTGTTGAAAATCTGTTGGTTTATTAAAATTTCAAATGGCTATAAAACGACGACATTAACGTATACTTTTTCCAACGAATTAAGATTTGATCCGAAATTAGTCGGAAATTTTTGATAGACCAGCACCCATTGGTAATTTCCAACGGAAGTCCCGTCCGTAAAATAAATCATCGGAAATGCAGATATTTTCTTGTAGTGTTGATCCAACATCATCACCAACTCCAGGGTCGTAAGAATATTTGAATAAATCATTATTCGGTTTAGCCTTTTTCACGCTCATTACCATTATTATCTTGTCCATCACTTGAATCACAATCATTCAAATCAATACTGACTATACTTCTTTGATCGTAAACTCTAGTTTTAAATGTCACATCAAATTGTATTATAGTCATTTGCCATAAGAACTAGAGGAGAATATACGCTCAGATCAGTAGATATATAACTGAATTGCACATCAAGCATAGTCTGTTTTATTTTCGTAGTAATCTAAAACCATCATCTTTAACTTTTCAAGTGTTGTAGTGGACTACAAAGTAAGTAATCTCGTATGTTGTTATTTATTAACAATAAATCTCCACTCTTTGTTGTTAGACGATCTCCATTCACCACATGTTACGTAGATTTGCAGCATATTCATTTGTGACACACAAGAAATCAATTCCAAATTACGTTATACATACTGATACAATTATAATGATTTACAGAATTCTAAACTAAACAAAATACATAATTCTAAACTAAGTAGAACATAAAACAAGCAACATATACGACTTCCATAAGTTATTACATATATATATATATATACGGGGGTTTTAATGTTAAATTTATTTGAAACTGAGAACAAAATTTACGAAGATGAGAGGAAAATGTTCCTCATAATTACAGGAAAAAAAAACAAAGCTCAATCAAACAGAGTGAGAATTGACCAATGATCAATTACCCAAAACAGAACGGCAAGCCAGTAACCCTCCATACTTCGAGGCCGGTTCGTAGTTAAGTGAATCGATGATATCATAAACAGTTTTTTGGATTGTACAAATCATGAAATAGGGAAGGTGGAATCTATGTTGGTGATGGCGCTCATTTCTTTCTCTCCATATAAGATATAATAATGTTTGGAAAAGTATGGGTCAATTCTCACTCCATACTTCGAGGCCGGTTCGTAGTTAAGTGAATTGATGATATCACAAACAGTTTTTTGGATTGTACAAATCATGAAATAGGGAAGGTGGAATCTATGTTGGTGATGGCGCTCATTCCTTTCTCTCCATATAAGATATAGTAATGTTCCTCATAATTACAGGAAAAAAACAAAGCTCAATCAAACAGAGTGAGAATTGACCCATGATCAACTACCCAAAACAGAACGGCAAGCCAGTAACCCTCCATACTTCGAGGCCGGTTCGTAGTTAAGTGAATCGATGATATCACAAACATGTTTTTGGATTGTACAAATCATGAACTAGGGAAGGTGAAATCTATGTTGGTGATGGCGCTCATTCCTTTCTCTCCATATAAGATATAATAATGTTTGGAAAAATATCCGGAAGAGAGTCTTGTCCAAGAGGTTGAGCCAAGAAGAAATCAGAGAACACACCGTCTCAGACCAGCCCGGAGTTAACTGACGACCTAGTAGCCGTGAAGTTCATTTTGACCAAATTGTGTAGGCATTAGAGCAAGCGAAAGAAGGTGATCCCGCGACTCGTCAAGTTCACCATAGAAAATGCATGGTTGGAAATGACCCTAGACTCATGTTCATGAACCTGTATCTAGGTGATCTTTAACCGATACCCAAACTATGAATATGTATCGGGAATTGATAGTTGCGTATTTTATGTATTTTAGTATGTGTTTCAGAGTCATTTTAGGTGTTTTTAGAGTTTTATCAGATCAAATCATACTACAAAAAGTTCTAATGCATTTGGGAGTAAGATTTGGAGCAAAAGATGGAGAATTATGCAGAGACGTCTAAAGTTTATCTTTCGTTGAGGCACTTCCAACAGATGGATTACACTCAATTTGGGATACAAGATAGATATCTAAGTTATCTTTCATTTGGAAGTGGTTTAAAGACGATCAACCGGTGCGATCAAAATTTATGACGATTTTTGTGAACACGGTCTAGTTTGGCGAGCAGATAAGCATGCGCAGAGCCAAACTGGCGTGAAGAACCAGATCGACCGATTCTAAAATGCCGTGAGAAACCAGATCAACCTGTCGAGACCAGATCGACCAATCCGGACCCGATCGACCGACCAATTCGGACCCGATCGACCGACCAGATCGACCTGTCCAGACCCGATCGACTGACCAGATCGACCTGTCTAGACCAATCCAAACCTTAAAACCTGCCCGAGAAAAATGGAAAACGTGCTCTTTTTCCTAATTATTTGAGGATTTCAACCTATAAGTTTTTGTACCTATAAATACTTGTTTTTAAGCCTTTATTTAGGCTATGCTTAATTTATTCTAAGAGCTTTTGAAGACTTCTTGTGAAAAGATACGGTTTGTTTTATCTACTGGATTTATTTTATGAGTTATTCATCTATCATTTTTTGTTTAACCACAACCATGAGTGAGTAGTTCTCTACTTAGGTTTACAGTATTTCAAAAGAATCATGAATCATTGAATTAGACACAAATAGGGAATAATCTTAGAATATCTTCATCTATTGTTATACTGAATGCTTAGACTAAATTAACTACCTATTTTATGATCTTAGGTTGAACCTATTCTCCAAAAGCTTATAGGTTGCTGGATAGAACATAGATAAGCATATCATCCTTAGTCAACGAAAGCTGATGCTATTGCGATACATGAACATATTGAACCTAATCGATAATGCTTGTTTAGTATTCAAAGTTCAACGACAGTTAGATACTTAGATTTCTAGATAAAGTAATTGGTGCCATGAAAGTGGATTAGCTATACATTTATGTTTGAGTTCGAGATAGGTGCTTAACCATTCCCTAAATAGTTATATGGTTTATGATTTCTGATTCCAAAAAATTCCCGAAACCTAACGTTTTTATCCATAGATTTACATCTTTTTTTACTTTCAATTGCCTTCTTTTAGTTATTTGCATCACAATACAATCTCTCGTTTCCATCTTAGCTTAGCTCTAGTTTCCAAGATTTGTAGTGCAGGTTGGTCCTTGAGGATTCAATCTCTATTATACTAATGCGTGCATCTGTGCACTTGCGGGTATATATTTGGGTTTAAAATCCGTGTATAAAGTTTTTGGCGCCATTGCCGGGGACCAAATATGGCCTTTGAGTCTAAGACTGTGACTTAGTCTAAGACTTACTAATTTTGCTTTTAGTTTTGCTTGTTTTTGTCTCTCATGTGTATGAAAAGTAGAAGTGACGGTTCTGAAGGTCTCATATAGCTCACCAATTAAGAACTAGATAGAATAGAGCGGTCTAACAACAAATCAAGAAAGGAACGGTCGAACCTAACCATCATGGGTGATAACATCGACAACAATGCGCTTGCTGAAGTTCAAGCCGGTATAGTTGCTCATATCCAGGACTTGCAACAGTAGCTGCAGCAGTTGCGTTAAATGCAACAAAAATAGCAGGTTGAGCATCGTACTATTAGGGACATGGACAGTCCACACATGAATCGATATGCTATCTATCCACCAGAGATTACAAGATAAGATTTTGAGATCAAGTCACAACTAATCGCACTAGTAAAGCAGCATCTCTTCCATGGGTTACCGGCTGAGAAACCAATGTATCAGATCTATAACTTAGAGGAAATTAGTAGCACAACAAATTCTAATGTGGTACCCGCTGATTACCTCCGTTGTAAGGAAAGAATTTTGTGAGGCTTGGGAACGGATTAAAGAGTATCATAGAGAGTGCTCTCATCATGGATTTTCAGAGGAGCTAGCATCTTCTATGATGGTGTTGACTGGGATTACAATAATGACTCAATGTTGCCATGAAAGTGGATTAGTTATACATTTATGTTTGAGTTCGAGATATGTGCTTAATCATTCTCTGAATAGTTGTCTGGTTTATGATCTCTGATCCCGAGAAATTCTCGAGACCTAATGCTTTTATCCATAGATTTTTTTTTACTTTCAACTGCCTTTTTTAAATATTTGTATCACAATACAATCTCTCGTTTCCATCTTAGCTTAGTTCTAGTTTCCATGATTCATAGTGCAAGTTGGTTCTTGAGGATTCGATCCCTATTATATTATTTCGTGCATCTGTGCACTTGCGGTTATATACTTGGGTTTAAAACTCGTGTATGAGGAATCGCTTAAGGAACCGGTACAAAGTTATGCCCTGATACGATAGGGTTTTTTACCTGCATCTGATTCCACGTGTGTCTTTCTGAGAGTGTAGCTTTGAATTTAATTGAGAAGTGATGCCATAAGAGAAAATCCGAACCTGCATTGGAACAAAGTGAAGAAGAGCCACAATCTCATGCAGCCGTAGGTGAAGACATCTCAAAATTAACCATCTATTTCCATCAGTTGCTTCTGAGAGAGAGCTATTAAGATTATCACCATGATTTATGTGGCCAGATTCACTGAAAATCTTGAACAGCCAACCTGCAGGTAACCATACATCCCACAAGAAATTTTTACTAAGACCATTCCATATCTCCCAGCGAAGAAATTTCACTTCCAGATCCCAAAGTTTCAGTAATTTTTTTCCATATCGAAGAACCCAAAGATCCACTTCTGACTTCCCAAAATGAATTATGCTTCAAAAGATACTCTTGTCCTTTCAGTGATCGATCGATCGATCTGATCATGACACTTTAAGCCGTAACATTTTAGATCGATCAATCCAATATTTGGATTAATCGATCCAATCTCAAGATCAATCACAACCATCTAAGTCCAGCCGTAATATTTGAATCGATCGATCCAACATCCGGATCGATTGATCCAAAATTCGTATCGATCTATCGAGCCTCTGGATCTATCCACACCAACCCAGATCGATCGATCCAACATACCACAGCTAAGCCGTAATATTTTAGATCAATTGATAAACTCCAAGATCTATCAATCCACTCAACTGAAGGATCCCCGTAACTGACCAGATCAATCGATCTAACCTACGGATTGATCGATCCTGTTTTCATATTGCTCAACACCAACTACGATCGATCGATCCAAGGCAACCATCTACTAGCGAGACAATCCAGAGTGATCGATCCACTCCGAGTTTGATCGATCTGCTCAAAATACATTGATCTCTTCTACCACTCTAGCATTCATTCTTCCACAACACCTACTTATCCCAAGGTTCCTTATCCAAAACGTTCATAACCCGCTCCAGCCCCAACACTTAATGTATTGCCCAAATTGCCAAAATAAGGAGCGTTTAATGTGTCATGCTCCACCTTTGGCATTAAGTTTGATGATTCTCTCTATGATTCTGGGGCCATTGTGAACGTCATGGTAGCCAACCTCGCTGAGTCTTTGGGGATTTATTATATTTAACCTTCACACAAGACTTTCTTTTTCGCGGATGCCATAGAATCAACTCCTCAGGGCTGTATCACAGACCTTCAGGTACGAATTGGGAACTTCTTGATACCTACTGATTTTCAGATTATCAAGATGAGCAAGGATGAGCGCATGCCCTTTATTCTAGGAAGGTCTTTCCTTGCCACCACAAGAGCTGTAGTTGACCTACCTAACAAAAGGATTTGTCTCTCAAAACATAGACAAAAAACTGTCTTCTACAATGTATTCTCCACAAAGCCTAACAAGGATTATGTCTCCTATGTTAGCATTGAGCAGAGGGTTGATAAGTGTGACAAGCGTAAGTCTGGAGGAGTATGAGTAAGTTCTTGAGTCGTTGTGTCGTTTTATGGAGTCAAACATGGGATTTTTATTACGATGTTCTTGGATTTCATATGGTGTTGAGTAACTTTCCACAGACTTCTAGCTATGATTGTTCTCAGCATAGGATGATTGGAAACACCATTGGTGGATCAATTTACCTGAAGTTCCCTATCCTCTAGAAG
This sequence comes from Cardamine chenopodiifolia, assembly GCA_963922655.1. Taxonomy (NCBI): domain Eukaryota; kingdom Viridiplantae; phylum Streptophyta; class Magnoliopsida; order Brassicales; family Brassicaceae; genus Cardamine; species Cardamine chenopodiifolia. Next base: position 7,874,280 of record OZ000479.1, read on the forward strand.
TCTGAATGATCTAGCGTTGACTCTATCTTATAGGACCTTTAACTTGGCATAATATTCTCACTTAGAGGTTTTATATCGCACAAGGATCACAAGATTCGAGTTCTATTACACCATTTCTACCACTCCTTTCAGAACGTCTAATGGCCAAACTCACCTTTACTTTGGTACCACACTTTATCCTTATCCTTTCATTCAAACCACATGCCTTTTATTTCATCACTATCATGTGCAATCAAGTGCAAAAACTACTGAGTATGCGGACCAACACACTTCTTCGTTCCGAGGAACTCTTGTAAGTTTTATGCTCTCTTTTACTTAGAATGATATTGGTTTAGTTGTCTTTGGTGCATGTAATGTATGACTATAACTGGTTCCGGCTTCCTTTTCTCGAAAAAAGAAAAAAAAAGTATAAAAAGACAGAGAGAAAAAAGAAAACAGAAAAGAAAAAAAAAGACCGATCGATCTCGACCTACCAAGACCGATCAATCACAACCATCTAAGTCTAGCCGTAATATTTGAATCGATCGATCCAACATCCGGATCGATTGATCCAAAAATCGTATCGATCTATCGAGCCTCTGGATCTATCCACACCAACTCAGATCGATCGATCCAACATACCGCAGCTAAGCCATAACATTTTAGATCGATTGATAAACTCCAAGATCTATCAATCCACTCAACTGAAGGATCCCCGTAACTGACCAGATCAATCGATCTAACCTACGGATTGATCGATCCTGTTTTCATATTGCTCAACGCCAACTACGATCGATCGATCCAAGGCAACCATCTACTAGCGAGACAATCCAGAGTGATCGATCCACTCCGAGTTTGATCGATCTGCTCAAAATACATTGATCTCTTCTACCACTCTAGCATTCATTCTTCCACAACACCTAGTTATGTTCCCAAGGTTCCTTATCCAAAACGTTCATAACCCGCTCCAGCCCCAACACTTAATGTATTGCCCAAATTGCCAAAATAAGGAGCGTTTAATGTGTCATGCTCCACCTTTGGCATTAAGTTTGATGATTATCTCTATGATTCTATGGCCATTGTGAACGTCATGTTAGCCAACCTCGCTGAGTCTTTGGGGATTTATTATATTTAACCTTCACACATGACTTTCTTTTTCGCGGATGCCATAGAATCAACTCCTCAGGGCTGTATCACAGACCTTCAGGTACGAATTGGGAACTTCTTGATACCTACTGATTTTTAGGTTATCGAGATGAGCAAGGATGAGCACATGCCCTTTATTCTAGGAAGGTCTTTCCTTGCCACCACATGAGCTGTTGTTGACCTACCTAACAAAAGGATTTGTCTCTCAAACATAGACAAAAAACAGTCTTCTACAATGTATTCTCCACAAAGCCTAACAAGGATTATGTTTCCTACGTTGGCATTGAGAAGAGGGTTGATAAGTGTGACAAGCATAAGTCTGGAGGAGTACGAGTAAGTCGTGAAAGTCGTGACGTTAAACAAGCGCTTGATGAGAGCCAACCCACTAGTAAGTATTTATTTTATAGTTATTTTACTTAGTTTTATCTTTATGCTATTTTTGCGTTTCTCATGTCCTTCTTAAGGCCTATTTTCACACTGAGCCGGTGTGAAGTATGTATGTGGAAAGGTTTGCTCGACTAACGCCGTTTTTTGTTTGGTGTTATTTTCAGTCGTTGTGTCGTTTTATGGAGTCAAACATGGGAATTTTATTACGATGTTCTTGGATTTCATATGGTGTTGAGTAACTTTCCGCAGACTTCTATCAGTGATTGTTCTCAGCATAGTATGATTGGAAACACCATTGGTGGATCAACTTACCTGAAGTTCCCTATCCTCTAGAAGTCTGAATGATATAGCGTTGACTCTATCTTATAGGACCTTTAACTTGACATAATCTTCTCACTTAGAGGTTTTATATCGCACAAGGATCACAACATTCAAGTTCTATTACACCATTTCTACCACTCTTTTCAGAACGTCGAATGGCCAAACTCACCTTTACTTTGGTACCACACCTTATCCTTATCCTTTCATTCAAACCACATGCCTTTTATTTCATCACTATCATGTGCAATCAAGTGCAAAAACTACTGAGTACGCGGACCAACACACTTCTTCGTTCCAAGGATCTCTTGTAAGTCTTATGCTCTTTTTTACTTAGAATGATATTGGTTTAGTTGTCTTTGGTGCATGTAATTTATGACTATAACTGGTTCCGGCTTCCTTTTCTCGAAAAAGAAAAAAAAAGTATAAAAAGACAGAGAGAAAAAAGAAAACAGAAAAGAAAAAAAAAGATAGATAAGACGAGAAGGGAAAGAAGACAAAAAAGGAACCAAACTAAAGTCTTGTATGAGTTAAGTGTCTCATCTTAAGACCATTGCAACTTGTTTAGAAAATTTACAGAGCTTTACAGAGATTCCAAGATTCAGGGAGTTGTCTATCAACATTTCATCTTCGTCTCGCGGATATTTTGTGCCATGATTTGCATCCATATTCATCATCAAAGCCTAAACACTTTAACCAGCATCAAACTATACTTCATTTCCAAACCCTTTTTGTGATTGATAATCCTTTTGTGAGTCTACACGTTACAAAGAATTCAATGAATGTTAAAGGGTCGAAAATGGTGATTTCAGAGATTATTAAGGATTCTAGGGACTAGAGTAAGGTTTGTTTGCTATGCTAATGGTAAAGTACATGTAGTACTAACTAGTTCTTTGATATGTTATAAGTTCATGTGGATTGGAAGTTCAGCACGGTGGAGTCTAAAGGAGTGTGTAGTTCCCGTTTTCAAACCTTTCTTCTAACTTTTGGTTGCGTATTTTAAGTATTTTAGTATGTTTATTAGAGTCACTTTAGGTGTTTTTAGAGTTTTATCATGTCAAATCATGCTAGGAAGAGTTCTAATGCATTTAGGAGTAAGATTTGGAGCAAAAGATGCAGAATTATACATAGACATCTGAAGTTCATCATTCGTTGAGGCACTTCCAACATATGGATTAAGCTCAATGTTAGAGACAAGATAGATATTTGAGTTATCTTTCATTTGGAAGTTGTTTTAAGTCGATCAAACAGTGAGATAAAAAGTTATAACAATTTTTGTGAATACGGTCTAGTCTGGCGAGCAGATGAAGCATGCGTGGCGCTAAACTGGCGTGAAGAACCAGATTGACCTGTCCAGACCCGATCGACCAACCATATCAACCTGTCCAGACCAGATCGATCGATGCAAGCCTTAAAACCTGTCCGAGAAAAATGGAAAACTTGCTCTTTTTCCTAATTGGTTTAGGATTTCAACCTATAAGTTTTGTACCTATAAATACTTGTTTTTAAGCCATTGTTTAGGCTATACTTATTTTATTATAAGAGCTTTTGAAGACTTCTTCTGAAAAGATACGGTTTGTTTTATCTACTGGATTTATATTATGAGTTATTCATAAATCATGTTTTGTTTAACCACAAGCATGAGTGAGTAGTTCTCTAGTTATGTTTACAGTTTTTCAAAAAATCATGTATCATTAAATTAGACACAAATAGGGAATAATCTTAGAATATCTTCATCTATTGTTATACTGAATGCTTAGACTAAATTAACTACCTATTTTATGATCTTAGGTTGAACCTATTCTCTAAAAGCTTATAGGTTGCTGGATAGAACACAGATGAGCGTATCGTCCTTAGTCAATGAAAGCTTATGATATTGCGATACGTGAACATATTGAACTTAATCGATAATGCTTGTTTACTATTCAAAGTTCAACGGCAGTTAGTGTAGTGACCCTCTCTTAGAACTCAGGAACAGGCATGGAACCATCCAAGAACCTATGGAAGTATGGACGGAAAAGTGGGAATTTTTAGTAAGTAGCGACATAGCTAAGAAAGGCAGCCTCGAAAAGGAAGAAACCATTCCAAGGGAATTGATTATGGTCGGTGGACTGGTCGGGATGAGTCGGAACTGAGTGGGAGAAGGATTTAAATTGAGTATGAGAATCAAGCTACCTGGTAAGTAGGTGGGGGCAAGGTGCTTCTGTGAAGGAACCTGGTAAGCAAGTGGTGGCAAGGTGCTTATGGGAAGCAGCCTTGGAGGAAGGTGGTGGCAAAGCTTACCCTCCTATGAAGTCTTCTTGATGACTCATGGAGGAGGTGTCAAGTTAAGGGCTAAGATTTCCTTCACCTTAAGTCTTCTAATCCTATAAATACTAGTCCACTTTCTTTGTCATTAAGTTTGCAAAAATCTCTAAGAATTTTCTAAGTGTGGAGAAGAATCCGTAGAAAGGAAAATAAGAGAATTTCGTGAGAAAAGACAAAGAAAAGACTGATTTTTGGAGGAATTTCTGTTCCGCAGACAAGTTTATTTGGTCGCCAGAACAATATTGCCTAAACCTAGACAGTGAGTTCGGTTTTCTTTGTTTATTTCGTGGTGAATGATGCATATACATGAATAAGATGTAAGATGCATGAATACTAAATGGTTAGTATGTTAAGTTCTCGGTGGAATTATTTGGTGGTTTACTTGATGATTTCTTTAATGCCGAGACTTGAATTGAATTGATTCACCACTGGAAATTGGTTGAGTAGCCAAGTAAAGTGGCTTGATATGGATTGAAACATGCATAATTTCGTGTGGTATGATGCATATGTTTAAGTGTGGTCAGCGCAGTACGTAGAGAGGCGTGCGCTGTCGTGATTCTGAGGTGCGGTGAGGTGTGCTCGGTGTAGACTTGGCCTTTTTTGTAAAAATATATATTGTAAATAACTTAAATGTTTTATGGATTTTTCTGTGCGCACATATACTTATGAAAGTTTGAAAATATGGTTTTGGAACTTAAGTAAATAAAGTTAAAGGTTTTGTATATTACGACTTGAGTTCTGGTATGATATTTGGCTTTGTCCGAGCTAAACTAACTTTGAATTCTTGTTCCGGTTGAAAAGGTAGGAATGAAGATAAGTAGGAATGGTGCTAAGGATGTTTCATCTGAGGCATTGGATTCGTTCTGAAGCTGTGGAAGAGATATTCTAAGTATCATTGTAGCGCCTTTGATTAGAAATGATCGGGGGTGTTACAAGAGGTGGTATCAGAGCATGGTTATGATGCTCATTCGGGACTTAATTTTTTGAGTTTTATCAAGTCAAAATGTGTCGCAAAAAGGCTTATAGGAAACCAGCTTGTTCCTCTTTGTCTTCGTTGATTAAGTTTTGACCGTAGTATTTCCTTGTAGATGCCTCCACGTAGAGTCTTCCGAGGGGGTACTCACCTCCGTGAAGCATTAGCCCAACATGACAGGACTATATTCGACTCAGATACTTCTAAGGAATCATTACCTCAAGAACCTGTAGGATCCTCACCTAGAGAATCGGAGGGGGAGACATTAAGAAACACTGAGCATCTGGAAGGGAACAATCCTGGAAATTGGGAATCAAACGTGAATAAACGAGGAGAAGCCTCATTGTCAAGCAATAGAAAAAGTCTACGAGATCAAATACAAAGGGATCCGACGAGAAGGAGGGATCCTTTGATGACCCTCGTACATGATTTGATTGATCGTCTAGACCACCAAAACCCTCATGCAAGGTCAAGTCGTTCTACTCCGCCCCCAGATTACTTAAAAGTGGTAACGATGATGAGAAACCTGGGAACCGAACATTTTGAAGGAGGAACAAATCCCTTTGAGGCCGCTGCTTGGTTGAGGAATATCGAGAAAAATTTTAGTGCTACTCGATGTCCAGAAGAATTCAAGAAGGATATGGCCGTGCACTACCTAAACCGAGATGCATTTAATTGGTGGTGTGCATTGGAAAGACGATATGGACGATACTTGTCATCATATTCATGGTCTGAATTCCGTGGAGAATTCCTAAGGAAATATTTTCCTGTCAAAGCCGAGGATCGATTGGAAAGACAATATTTGGGATTGGAACAAGGGAATAGAACGGTACGAGATTATGAAGCTGAGTTTACGCGCCTTCGACAATATGGGAGTTATGGACCAAACGATGAGCGAGTTGTTGCCCATAAGTTCATGCAAGGACTTCGACCAGAACTGTGGAGTCGCTTGCAAGTAGTAGAGTTTGATAGCCTGCCCACTCTGGTAGAAAGGGCTGTGAATGTAGAGGAAGGGTTAGCAGCAGATAGAGCTCAAGCTGCAAGACCCAGTTTGGTAAGAGATTCCAGACAACACAGGCCTAGTCTAGGGAATCAAGAAAACCGAAGCAGAGGGCGTCCGAGTAGGGGCGCGCGAATGTCTGTAAGACTGGTAGAAAGACTACCGAGATTTTATCGTTGTGGACAACAGAGGCATTTGCAAAGAGCATGCCCAAACCTGGTAGCCAGAGTGTTGCCAGAGAGTATTATATGTTTTGTATGCAACTAGAGGGGGCATTATGCCACATCTTGTCCACAAAGACAACCAGCACCAATAGTGCAACCCTTATCCATACATTTACTTCATTTTTACTTTCAATTGCCTTCTTTTAGTTATTTGCATCACAATACAATCTCTCGTTTCCATCTTAACTTAGCTCTAGTTTCCAAGATTCGTAGTGTAGGTTGGTCCTTGAGGATTCAATCTCTATTATACTAATGTGTGCATCTGTGCACTTGCGGGTATATATTTGGGTTTAAAATCCGTGTATCAAGTTTTTGGTGCCGTTGCCGGGGACAAAATATTGCCTTCAAGTCTAAGATTGTGACTTAGTCTAAGACTTACTAATTTTTCTTTTAGTTTTGCTTGTTTTGTCTCTCATGTGTATGCAAAGGAGAAGTGACGGTTCTGAAAGTCTCCTATAGCTCACCAATCAAGAACTAGCTAGAATAAAGCGGCTAACAAAAGAGCAAGAAAGGAACAGTCGAACCTAGCCATCATGGGTGATAATGTCGACAACAACGCTCTTGTTGAAGCTCAAGCAGCTATACCTGCTCATCTTCAGGACTTGCAACAGCAACTGCAATAGTTAAGTTAACAGCAACAACAGCAGCAGGTTCAGCAGCGTACTATTGGGGACGTGGACACTCTACACACGTTCTATAAGAATCGATCTGCTATCTGTTCACCATAGATTTTGAGACAAAATTTTGTGATCAAGTCAAAAATAATCGCACTAGTAAAGCAGCATCTCTTCCATGGGTTATCGACTGAGAACCCAATGGATCACATCGAGAACTTAGAGGAAATTTGCAGCACAACAAAGTCTAATGGGGTACCCACTGATTACCTCCATTGTAAGTTGTTCTCATTATTTTTAGCGGATAAGGCTTTGAGGTGGCTTAAGTCTTTACCTCCTGGTTCTTTAAGATCTTGGGCTGAATGCAGAGCTGTTTTTCTCGATTACTTCTACACCAAGTCTAAGACAGCCGCTTTGCGGAATAAGATTGCAACCTTCAAACAACTTTCTGGAGATTCTTTTTGTGAGGCTTGGGCACGATTTAAAGAGTATCGTAGAGAGTACCCTCATCATGGATTTTCAGAGGAGTATATTATTAGCTTCTTATGATGGTGTTGACTGGGATTACAAGAATGCTCTCAATACTGCGAGTAATGGGGACTTCATGACTCAGTGTCTTACATGTGCTTACACGCTAATAGAGAACTTGGCTGGAATTTCCAACAACTGTTGTCCTGAGTATGATTGCTCTCGAAAGGTAAATAGTATGTATTCTTAAAAGATTGATTAGCTGGCCGCTCAGGTGAACTTGTTGTTGAAGGCCAATAAGAGAGGAGTGAATCAGTGTGAAGACGGTTCAGATGTGGTTTGCTTTCAGAGAACTGCAGAGGAGCAAAATAAAGAAGTAAACTGTGTGAAAAGCATGGTGTATTTGCAGAACAGAGGGTTTAATCAGAACTATAAAAGCCACCCCAATCTCTCATACCGTAGCAACAATGTCGAGAATCCTCAACATCAAGTGTATCCACCTCAAGGACAACAATTCGAGCAATCCTCTGCTATTACCAATGATTTTTACAATGAAATCAAGGGTATGATGCAACAACTCCTTGTTTCTCATCAAAAATCCTCCAATGAGATCAATGCCAAAGTGGATGCTATGTATATAGAGCTGCATGATAAGTTTGAAGGAGTCTACACTCATCTTAAGTTGCTTGATACTCAAGTTGCACAAACCGCAGAAGCAGTTCAGTGTCAACAAGGAATCCTTCCAGCAAAGGGTGAACAAAACCCAAGGAATGGAGAAGGTCCTAGTGGTTCAAGAGCAAATGTACACATGGTCAAAGAGAAAGGACAACCTTCTAAAGAGATTAGATTTGAAAACATGCTGCAGAAGATCTTGGATGGTCAGAAAAATAGTGCACAAGAGCTGAATGATAGAATGGATGATCTAGAGTGGAAGCTTTTGTATTCAATCTCTACAACAGTCTTAGATCGATCAATCCACTCACCAAATAGATCGATCCCATCTCCAACTAGGTCGATCAACTCACCGGATCGACTAATCCATGAGCCAGACCGATCGATCCATGAGTAAGAACGATCGATCCCCTCATCAATCGATCTATCCCAATCCTCCGAAGGTCTCTGTAACCAGCCAGATCGATCGATCCGATCATGACACTTTCAGTCGTAACATTTCAGATCGATCGATCCAACATCCGTATCGATCAATTTAATCTCAGGTTTGCTCTCTACCTACCAAGACCGATCGATCACAACCATCTAAGTCCAGCTGTAACATTTTGGATTCATCGATCCAACATCCGGATCGATTGATCCAACATCCAGATCGATTGATCCAACATCCAGATCGATTGATCCAACATCTAGATCGATCGATCCAACATCCAGATCGATTGATCTAATATCCGGATCGATCGATCAAGCCTCCCGATTGATCCACACCAACTTAGAGGGATCGATCCGATGAAGCATGGCTAAGCAGTTAAATTTAAGATCGATTGATCTAACCTACATATTGATCGATCTTGTTTCTATATTGATCAACACCATCTGCGATCGATCGATCCAAGGTAACCATCTACCAGCGAGACAATCTAGAGCGATCGATCCACTCTAGGATTGATCAATTCGCTAAAAAGACAATGATCTCTTCCACCACTCTAGAAATTCATTCTTCAACAACACTTGCTTATGTTCCCAAGGTTCCTTATCCAAAAAGTCCATAACCCGCTCAAGCCCTAACACTTCAGGTATTGCCCAAATTGCCAGATTAAGGAGCATTCAATGTGCCATGCTCCATCTTTGGCAATAAGTTTGATGATTCTCTCTGCGATTCTGGGGCTGAGTCTTTAGGGATTCATGTTAGCCAAACTCGCTAAGTCTTTGGGGATTTATTATATACAACCCTCGCACATGACTTTCTTTTTTGCGGATGCCACAGAATTAACTCCTTAGGGCTGCATCACAGACCTTCAGGTACGAATTGGGAACTTCTTGATACCTACTGATTTTCAGGTTATCGAGATGAGCAAGGACAAGCACATGTCCTTTATTCTAGGAAGGTCTTTCCTTGCCACCACAGGAGCTGTAGTTGACCTACCTAACAAAAGTATTTTTCTCTCAAACAAAGACAAAAAGGTCTTCTACAATGTTTTCCTCAGAAAGCCTAACAAGGATTATGTTTCCTGTGTCCGCATTGAGAAGAGGGTTGATAAGTGTGACAAACATAAGTCTGGAGGAGTACGAGTAAGTTCTCGAATGACTTTCACACTATCACACAAAGAACGTCTCAACCCACCGCCACCACACCCAGATGCATCTACGGATTCTCAAAATGGCTAGGCGTTACGGCAGTCCAGCTCGTGACGTTAAACAAGCGCTTGATGAGAGCCAACCCACTGGTAAGTATTTATTTTATAGTTATTTTACTTAGTTTTATCTTTATGCTATTTTTGATTTTCTCATGCCCTTCTTAAGGCCTATTTTCACACCGAGACGGTGTGAAGTATGTCTGGGTGAGGGTTTGCCCGACCAACGCCGTTTTTTGTTTGGTTTTATTCTGAGTCTTTGTGTCGTTTTATCGAGTCAAACATGGAATTTTATTACGATGTTCTTGGATTTCATATGGTGTTGACTAAATTTCCATAGATTTCTAGCTGTGATTGTTCTCAGCTTAGAAAGATTAGAAACACCATTAGTGGATCAACTTACCTGAAGTTCCCTATCCTCTAGAAGTCTGAATGATCTAACGTTGACTCTATCTTACATAACCTTTAACTTGACATAATCTTTTCACTAAGAGGTTTTATATCACACAAGGATCACAACATTCGAGTTCTATTACACCATTTCTACCACTCTTTTCATAACGTCGAATGACCAGACTCACCTTTAATTTGGTACCACACCTTATCCTTATCCTTTCATTCAAACCACATGCCTTTTATTTCATCACGATCATGTGCAATCAAGTGCAAAAACTACTGAGTATGCGGACCAACACACTTCTTCGTTCCAAGGATCTCTTGTAAGTCTTATGCTCTCTTTTACTTAGAATGATATTGGTTTAGTTGTCTTTGGTGCATGTAATGTATGACTAGAACTGGTTCCAGCTTCCTTTTCTCGATAATGCTTGTCTAGTATTCGAAGTTCAACGACAGTTAGATACTTAGATTGCTAGATAAAGTAATTGTTGCCATGAAAGTGGATTAGTTATACATTTATGTTTGAGTTCGAGATATGTGCTTAATCATTCTCTGAATAGTTGTCTGGTTTATGATCTCTGATCCCGAGAAATTCTCGAGACCTAATGCTTTTATCCATAGATTTTTTTTTACTTTCAACTGCCTTTTTTAATTATTTGTATCACAATACAATCTCTCGTTTCCATCTTAGCTTAGTTCTAGTTTCCATGATTCATAGTGCAAGTTGGTTCTTGAGGATTCGATCCCTATTATACTATTTCGTGCATCTGTGCACTTGCGGTTATATACTTGGGTTTAAAACTCGTGTATGAGGAATCGCTTAAGGAACCGGTACAAAATTATGCCCTGATACGATAGGGTTTTTTACCTGCATCTGATTCCACGTGTGTCTTTCTGAGAGTGTAGCTTTGAATTTAATTGAGAAGTGATGCCATAAGAGAAAATCCGAACCTGCATTGGAACAAAGTGAAGAAGAGCCACAATCTCATGTAGCCGTAGGTGAAGACATCTCAAAATTAACCATCTATTTCCATCAGTTGCTTCCGAGAGAGAGCTATTAAGATTATCACCATGATTTATGCGGCCTGATTCACCAAAAATCTTGAACAGCCAACCTGCAGGTAACCATACATCCCACACGAAATTTTTACTAAGACCATTCCATATCTCCCAGCGAAGAAATTTCACTTCCAGATCCCAAAGTTTCAGTAATTTTCTTCCATATCGAAGAACCCAAAGATACACTTCTGACTTCCCAAAATGAATTATGCTTCAAAAGATACTCTTGTCCTTTAAGTGATCGATCGATCGATCTGATCATGACACTTTAAGCCGTAACATTTTAGATCGATCAATCCAATATTTGGATTAATCGATCCAATCTCAAGATCGATCACAACCATCTAAGTCCAGCAGTAATATTTGAATCGATCGATCCAACATCCAGAACGATTGATCCAAAATTCGTATCGATCTATCGAGCCTCTGGATCTATCCACACCAACCCAGATCGATCGATCCAACATACCGCAGCTAAGCCGTAATATTTTAGATCGATTGATAAACTCCAAGATCTATCAATCCACTCAACTGAAGGATCCCCGTAACTGACCAGATCAATCGATCTAACCTACGGATTGATCGATCATGTTTTCATATTGCTCAACACCAACTACGATTGATCGATCCAATGTAACCATCTACTAGCGAGACAATCCAGAGTGATCGATCCACTCCGAGTTTGATCGATCCGCTCAAAATACATTGATCTCTTCCACCACTCTAGCATTCATTCTTCCACAACACCTACTTATGTTCCCAAGGTTCCTTATCCAAAACGTTCATAACACGCTCCAGCCCCAACACTTAATGTATTGCCCAAATTGCCAAAATAAGGAGCGTTTAATGTGTCATGCTCCACCTTTGGCATTAAGTTTGATGATTCTCTCTATGATTCTGGGGCCATTTTGAACGTCATGTTAGCCAACCTCGCTGAGTCTTTGGGGATTTATTATATTTAACCTTCACACAGGACTTTCTTTTTGCGGATGCCATAGAATCAACTCCTCAGGGCTGTATCACAGACCTTCAGGTACGAATTGGGAACTTCTTGATACCTACTGATTTTCAGGTTATCAAGATCAGCAAGGATGAGCACATGCCCTTTATTCTAGGAAGGTCTTTTCTTGCCACCACAGGAGCTGTAGTTGACCTACCTAACAAAAGGATTTGTCTCTCAAACATAGAAAAAAATAGTCTTCTACAATGTATTCTCCACAAAGCCTAACAAGGATTATGTTTCCTATGTTGGCATTGAGCAGAGGGTTGATAAGTGTGACAAGCGTAAGTCTGGAGGAGTATGAGTAAGTTCTTGAGTCGTTGTGTCGTTTTATGGAGTCAAACATTGGAATTTTATTATGATGTTCTTGGATTTCATATGGTGTTGAGTAACTTTCCACAGACTTCTAGCTATGATTGTTCTCAGCATAGGATGATTGGAAACACCATTGGTGGATCAACTTACCTGAAGTTCCCTATCCTCTAGAAGTCTGAATGATCTAGCGTTGACTCTATCTTATAGGACCTTTAACTTGGCATAATATTCTCACTTAGAGGTTTTATATCGCACAAGGATCACAACATTCGAGTTCTATTTCACCATTTCTACCACTCTTTTCAGAACGTCTAATGGCCAAACTCACCTTTACTTTGGTACCACACCTTATCCTTATCCTTTCATTCAAACCACATGCCTTTTATTTCATCACTATCATGTGCAATCAAGTGCAAAAACTACTGAGTATGCGGACCAACACACTTCTTCGTTCCAAGGAACTCTTGTAAGTCTTATGCTCTCTTTTATTTAGAATGATATTGGTTTAGTTGTCTTTGGTGCATGTAATGTATGACTAGAACAGGTTCCGGCTTCTTTTTCTCGAAAAAAGAAAAAAAAAGTATAAAAAGACAGAGAGAAAAACGAAAACAAAAAAGGAAAAAAAAGATAGAAAAGACGAGAAGGGAAAGAAGACAAAGAAGGAACCAAACTAAAGTCTTGTATGAGTTAAGTGTCTCATCTTAAGACCATTGCAACTTGTTTAGAAAATTTACAGAGCTTTACAGAGATTCCAAGATTCAGGGAGTTGTCTATCAACATTTCATCTTCGTCTCGCTGATATTTGGTGCCATGATTTGCATCCATATTCATTATCAAAGCCTAAACACTTTAACCAGCATCAAACTATACTTCATTTCCAAACCCTTTTTGTGATTGATAATCCTTTTGTGAGTCTACACGTTACAAAGAATTCAATGAATGTTAAAGGGTTGAAAATGGTGATTTCAGAGATTATTTAGGATTCTAGGGACTAGAGTAAGGTTTGTTTGCTATGCTAATGGTAAAGTACATGTAGTACTAACTAGTTCTTTGATATGTTATAAGTTCATGTGGATTGGAAGTTCAGCACGGTGGAGTCTAAAGGAGTGTGTAGTTCCCGTTTTCAAACTTTTCTTCTAACTTTTGGTTGTGTATTTTAAGTATTTTAGTATGTTTATTAGAGTCACTTTAGGTGTTTTTAGAGTTTTATCATGTCAAATCATGCTAGGAAGAGTTCTAATGCATTTAGGAGTAAGATTTGGAGCAAAAGATGCAGAATTATACATAGACATCTGAAGTTCATCGTTCGTTGAGGCACTTCGAACATATGGATTAAGCTCAATGTTAGACACAAGATAGATATTTGAGTTATCTTTCATTTGGAAGTTGTTTTAAGTCGATCAAACAGTGAGATCAAAAGTTATAACAATTTTTGTGAATACGGTCTAGTCTGGCGAGTAGATGAAGCATGCGTGGCGCTAAACTGGCGTGAAGAACCAGATTGACCTGTCCAGACCCGATCGACCAACCATATGAACCTGTCCAGACCAGATCGATCGATGCAAGCCTTAAAACCTGTCCGAGAAAAATGGAAAACTTGCTCTTTTTCCTAATTGGTTTAGGATTTCAACCTATAAGTTTTGTACCTATAAATACTTGTTTTTAAGCCATTGTTTAAGCTATGCTTATTTTATTATAAGAGCTTTTGAAGACTTCTTCTGAAAAGATACATTTTGTTTTATTTACTGGATTTATATTATGATTTATTCATAAATCATGTTTTGTTTAACCACAAGCATGAGTGAGTAGTTCTCTAGTTAGGTTTACGGTTTTTCAAAAAATCATGAATCATTAAATTAGACACAAATAGGGAATAATCTTAGAATATCTTCATCTATTGTTATACTGAATGCTTAGACTAAATTAACTACCTATTTTATGATCTTAGGTTGAACCTATTCTCTAAAAGCTTATAGGTTGCTGGATAGAACACAGATGAGCGTATCGTCCTTAGTCAATGAAAGCTTATGATATTACGATACGTGAACATATTGAACTTAATCGATAATGCTTTTTTACTATTCAAAGTTCAACGGCAGTTAGTGTAGTGACCCTCTCTTAGAACTCAGGAACAGGTATGGAACCATCCAAGAACCTATGGAAGTATGGACGGAAAAGTGGGAATTTTTAGTAAGTAGCGACATAGCTAAGAAAGGCAGCCTCGAAAAGGAAGAAACCATTCCAAGGGAGTTGATTATGGTCGGTGGACTGGTCGGGATGAGTCGGAACTGAGTGGGAGAAGGATTTAAATTGAGTATGAGAATCAAGCTACCTGGTAAGTAGGTGGGGGCAAGGTGCTTCTGTGAAGGAACCTGGTAAGCAAGTGGTGGCAAGGTGCTTATGGGAAGCAGCCTTGGAGGAAGGTGGTGGCAAAGCTTACCCTCCTATGAAGTCTTCTTGATGACTCATGGAGGAGGTGTCAAGTTAAGGGCTAAGATTTCCTTCACCTTAAGTCTTCTAATCCTATAAATACTAGTCCACTTTCTTTGTCATTAAGTTTGCAAAAATCTCTAAGAATTTTCTAAGTGTGGAGAAGAATCCGTAGAAAGGAAAATAAAAGAATTTCGTGAGAAAAGACAAAGAAAAGACTGATTTTTGGAGGAATTTCTGTTCCGCAGACAAGTTTATTCGGTCGCCAGAACAATATTGCCTAAACCTAGACAGTGAGTTCGGTTTTCTTTGTTTATTTCGTGGTGAATGATGCATATACATGAATAAGATGTAAGATGCATGAATACTAAATGGTTAGTATGTTAAGTTCTCGGTGGAATTATTTGGTGGTTTACTTGATGATTTCTTTAATGTCGAGACTTGAATTGAATTGATTCACCACTGGAAATTGGTTGAGTAGCCAAGTAAAGTGGCTTGATATGGATTGAAACATGCATAATTTCGTGTGGTATGATGCATGTGTTTAAGTGTGGTCAGCACAGTACGCAGAGAGGCGTGCGCGGTCTTGATTCCGAGGCGCGGTGAGGCGTGCTCGGTGAGACAGATCCATATGTCCTTAGTTCGATGAAAACGGTACGCTGTGGGCGTAGCTCGCTCTATCGTGATACATACGGGGGATTGGTTCGCTACCACCAGCCGTATGTCGCATGACGATGCGTTGTTCGGATCACTCGGCATGTTCAGCCTTAGTGGTTGCATGTCGAATGAGGTAAGATGATGAACGATATTTAGGATCGTTAGCACGTTCAGTCTGAGTGACTGTGTGTTGGCGAGGTAAAAGGATGAACGAACTAAGGAATATTGATGCTGCGGATGGTGAATGAGAACGAGAATTGATGAGAAAATGTTCTATGACTTGTCCACATTTTTGTATTTCGTTTTCGGTG
Source organism: Cardamine chenopodiifolia (assembly GCA_963922655.1). Taxonomy (NCBI): domain Eukaryota; kingdom Viridiplantae; phylum Streptophyta; class Magnoliopsida; order Brassicales; family Brassicaceae; genus Cardamine; species Cardamine chenopodiifolia. The sequence continues at coordinate 7,890,170 of OZ000479.1, forward strand.
AATGATCCATGTATTGTGATTTTTTTTGGGGTTGGTGGGATCATTTTATGCATGATAAGCACCAGAATTCGATAAGAAAATTAGTTGCTTATTCATTCTCCTTCTTTGTAGGAAAGCGGTAGAGAAAGCGGAGTTAAAGAAGGAACAAAGTAAAGTCGGTGTAGAGTTGGCCTTTTTTGTAAAAATGTATGTTGTAAATGACTTAAATGTTTATAGGAAACTGGCTAGTTCCTCTTTGTCTTCGTTGATTAAGTTTTGACCATAGTATTTCCTTGCAGATGCCTCCACGCAGAGCCTTCCGAGGGGGTGCTCACCTCCGTGAAGCATTAGCCCAATATGACAGGACTATATTCGACTCAGATACTTCTGAGGAATCATTACCTCAAGAACCTGAAGGATCCTCACCTAGAGAATCAGTGGGGGAGACATTAGGAAACACTGAGCATCTGGAAGGGAACAATCCTGGAAATTGGGAATCAAACGTGAATGAACGAGGAGAAGCCTCATTGTCAAGCAATAAAGAAAGTCGACGAGATCAAATACAAAGGGATTCGGCGAGAAGGAGGGATCCTTTGATGACCCTTGTACATGATTTGATTGATCGTCTAGACCGCTAAAACCCTCATGCAAGTTCAAATCGTTCTGCTCCGCCCCCAGATTACTTAAAAGTGGTAACGATGATGAGAAACCTAGGAACATAACATTTTGAAGGAGGAACAAATCCCTTTGAGGCCGCTGCTTGGCTGAGGAATATCGAGAAAATTTTTAGTGCTACTCGATGTCCAGAAGAATTCAAGAAGGATATGGCCGTGCACTACCTAAACCGAGATGCATTTAATTGGTGGTGTGCCTTGGAAAGAGGATATGGATGATACTCGTCATAATATTCATGGTCTGAATTCCGTGGAGAATTCCTGAGGAAATATTTTCCTGTCGAAGCCCAGGACCGATTGGAAAGACAATATTTGGGATTGGAACAAAAGAATAGAATGGTACGAGATTATGAAGCTAAGGTTACACGCCTTCAACAATATGCGCGTTATGGACCAAACGATGAGCAGGCTGTTGTCCATAAGTTCATGCAAGGACTTCGACCAGAACAGTGGAGTCGCTTGCAAGTAATAGAGTTTGATAGCCTGCCCACTCTGGTAGAAAGGGCTGTGAATGTAGAGGAAGGGTTAGCAGCGGATAGAGCTCAAGCTGCAAGACCCAGTTTGGTAAGAGATTCCGGACAACACAGGCCAAGTCTAGGGAATCAAGAAAACCGAAGCAAAGGGCGTCCGAGTAGGGGCGCGCGAATGTCTGTAAGACTGGTAGAAAGACTACCGAGATGTTATCGTTGTGGACAATAGGGGCATTTGCAAAGAGCATGCCCAAACTCGGTAGCCAGAGTGTTGCCGGAGAGTATTATATGTTTTGTATGCAACTAGAGGGGGCATTATGCCACATCTTGTCCACAAAGACAACCAGCACCAATAGTGCAACCCTTATCCATACATTTACTTCATTTTTACTTTCAATTTATAGAGATTCCAAGATTTAAGGAGTTGTGTATCTACATTTCATCTTCGTCTCACTGATATTTTGTGCCATGATTTGCATCCATCTTCATCATCAAAGCCTAAACACTTCAACCAGCATCAAACTATACTTCATTTCCAAACCCTTGTTGTGATTGATAATCCTTTTGTGAGTCAACACGTTACAAAGAATTCAATGAATGTTAAAGGGTCGAAAATGGTGATTTCAGAGATTATTTAGGATTCTGGGGACTAGAGTAAGGTTTATTTGCTATGCTAATGGTAGAGTACATGTAGTACTAATTAGTTCTTTGATCTGTTATAAGTTCATGTGGATTGGAAGTTCAGCACGGTGGAGTCTAAAGGAGTGCGTAAATTCCCGTTTTCAAACCTTTCTTCTAACTTTTGGTTATTTGTTCGGACTTACTTGAGGACAAGCAATGATTCAAATTTGGGGGAATTGATAGATTGTGTATGTTACGTATTTTAGTATGTTTTAGAGTCAATTTAGGTGTTTTTAGCGTTTTCTCAGGTCAAATCATACTAGGAAGAGTTCTAATGCATTTGAGAGTACGATTTTGGAGCAAAAGATGCAGAATTATGTAGAGATGTCTGACGTTCGTCATTAGTTGAGACACTTCCCACATATGGATTACGCTCAATTTTGGAAAAATATAGATATCTGAGTTAGCTTTTCATTTGGAAGTGGTTTTAAGTCGATCCCAACGGTGCGATCAATCTAGCGAGCAGATCTGGCGAGCAGATGAAGCCTACGCAGAGCCAAACTGGTGTGAAGAACCAGATTGATTGATCTGGGATTAGATCAATTGATCCCAAAAATACCATGAGAAACCAGATCGACTTGTCCAGACTAGATCGACCAATCCAGACCCGATTGATCGACCAGATCAACCTGTCCAGACCCGATCGACCAACCAGATCAACCTGTCCGACCAGATCGATCGATCCAAGCCTTAAAACCATCCTGAGAAAAATGGAAAACTCTCTCTTTTTCCTAATTGGTTTAGGATTTTGACCTAAAAGTTTTTGTACCTATAAATACTTGTTTTAAATCATTGTTTAGGCTATGCTTATTTTATTTTAAGAGCTTTTTAAGATTTCTTGTGAAATGATACGGTTTGTTTTATCTATTGGATTTATTTTATGAATTCTTCATCTGTCATGTTTTGTTTAACCACAACCATGAGTGAGTAGTTCTCTAGTTAGCTTTACGGTTTTTCAAAAAATCATGAATCATTGAATTACACACAAAATAGGGAATAATCTTAGAATATCTTCATATATTGTTATATTGAATGCTTAGACTAGATTAGCTACCTCGTTTATGATCTTAGGTTGAACCTATTCTCCAAAAGCTTATAGGTTGTTGGATTGAACATAGATGAGTGTATCGTCCTTAGCCAACGGAAGTTGATGCTATTGCGATACGTGAACATATTGAATCTAATCGATAATGCTTGTCTAGTATTCGAAGTTCAACGACAATTAGATACTTAGATTGCTAGATAAAGTAATTGTTGACATGAAAGTGGATTAGTTATACATTTATGTTTGAGTTCGAGATATGTGCTTAATCATTCTCTGAATAGTTGTCTGATTTATGATCTCTGATCCCGAGAAATTCTCGAGACCTAATGCTTTTATCCATAGATTTTTTTTACTTTCAACTGCCTTTTTTAATTATTTGTATCACAATACAATCTCTTGTTTCCGTCTTAGCTTAGTTCTAGTTTCCATGATTTATAGTGCAAGTTGGTTCTTGAGGATTCGATCCCTATTATACTATTTCGTGCATCTGTCCACTTGCAGTTATATACTTGGGTTTAAAACTCGTGTATGAGGAATCGCTTAAGGAACCCGTACAAAATTATGCCCTGATACGATAGGGTTTTTTACCTGCATCTGATTCCACGTGTGTCTTTCTGAGAGTGTAGCTTTGAATTTAATTGAGAAGTGATGCCATAAGAAAAAATCCGAACCTGCATTGGAACAAAGTGAAGAAGAGCCACAATCTCATGCAGCCGTAGGTGAAGACATCTCAAAATTAACCATCTATTTCCACCAGTTGCTTCCGAGAGAGAGCTATTAAGATTATCAGTATGAGTTCTGCGGCCTGATTCACCGAAAATCTTGAACAGCCAACCTGCAGGTAACCATACATCCCACAAGAAATTTTTACTAAGACCATTCCATATCTCCCAGCGAAGAAATTTCACTTCCAGATCCCAAAGTTTCAGTAATTTTTTTCCATATCGAAGAACCCAAAGATCCACTTCTGACTTCCCAAAATGAATTATGCTTCAAAAGATACTCTTGTCCAAGCAACCCAAAGAGAACCTTATTCGCAAAGAGACGCCATATGAGACTTAAAAGGAAAAACACTGTAACAATACGAACACCTAGACCACCCTCCTCCACTAGAAAACAAAGATCCCCCCATGAAACTTTCGATTTCCCATGGATATATGGAGAACCAAACCAGAAAAATGCACCTGATCTAGATAACGTTGAGGAAGACGAAAAATGGAACACCAAAAATTTGAGATACTCCCAATGACTGATTTGCTCAGTTTCAAACGGCCAGCATATGATACACATTTATTTCTCCTGGAAAGAATGCAGGAGTAAATCCTGTCAATTAAAGGCTCATAATCATAACAGGTCATCAACTTTGTTGGTAGAGGCAACCCAAGATAACAAATGGGTAGATTGGAACTGGGGGAATCCAAATTCGTCACAGCATTAATAACATTTGTTTATTTTTTCCGGCCGATAAATAAAGAAGATTTGGCGGCATTTTATGTTGATCCCTGAAACTGCAGCAAACCGTTGAAAAACACCAAAAATAACATTGATTGAAGTCGGTGAACCATCATAGAAAACCAAAATATCATTAGTAAAAATAAGGTGGGTACCTTCGACATTTTGATCGTTGGGATGAAATCCAAAAAGCCCTTCATGTGCCGCTTTATTCAGCATCCTTTAGAGAACATTACTTGCAATAACATAGAGATATGGGAGAGTGAACAACCTTATCGAAGACTTCTTTCGCTCGTGAAAAATCCCTCGAGTCCACCATTTACTGATAGTCCTTTACTGGCTCCGTAGCTAGCAAGATATTCTCCAACTACAACCGGTCTTTGACAAATGCAGTTTGATTGAGCTCAATCATCGTATAGGAAGTGTAGCTCCCACATGCTTTGGAACTAAAGATAGTATCATTGAATTAACCCCCTCGCGGCATGGAACCAAAAATAAATAAAGACTGATTTACGTGATAAGATCACTTCCAATAAGCGACCAAGCTCCCCGATAAAACTATACAAAATTGGTTTATTAAACTTGGTAGAACATAGAAAAACAAAAGGATATGTATTATAACAATTGTAGAACTTAGCATAAAGGGTAAACAACCTATTCTAACTTTGGTTGAACATAGAGTAAAGTATATAATTCATATTCTAAATTTCTTAAAACAGATATATAGAATACATAATCTAAACTTCTCAGGACATATAGACAAAAAGAAAGATTATTCTAATCCAAAAAAATTAATCTCTTTACGTTTAAATTAAAACAAAAGTACAAATCAGTAACACTAATTTCAAATTTTCTAAAATCTCTCTACCTAATTTAAACCAATATATTGGAAAAACAATTATGATTCTCTTTTCACTTTTATTTGATCGTATTTTAAAATTATTTTTAATTATTATATAATACATATAATAATAAATATTATAATTTAAAAAAATATATTATAAATATTATAATTTTATAAAACTTATAAAATTTTATAAACCTTTTAAAATATTATAAATATTAATTTATAAAATTTTAAAATATGAGAAATATATATTTAAACTCTATAAAATGCTTAGATATTAATAATATTTAAACTCTACAAAAAAATTTTAAATTAATATTATTTAAACTATATAAATTTTTTAAAATATTAATAGTATTTAAACTCTATAAAAATATTAATAGTATTTAAACTCTATACAATTTTAAAATATTAATATATTGAAACTCTATAAAAACAAGAAATTTCTATATTAATGTTTGAGAAGTACATTTAGAAAATTAATTTTTATGTGTCACTTATTATAAAATGTAACTAAAGATATACTAATTTTTTTAATACACTAAAAATAGAAATGAGATTCAAAATAATCTAAGACACTGATTGGATCATAATGATCAGCGGGTTGGTAAAATTCCTACACAGGTATCCCGTTCTCTTACTCAATCCCTTATATGTTGGACTAAGATACAAGACTGAAAGTTTCTGATGGATATGGGGCATTACGGGTTTCCATCCCAAAATGGATAGCTTAAAGACAAATGTTGGATAGCTAATTTTATAATCTAGACTAATAAATAATATATATATATATATATATCTTCAATATTAGAATTACTTATTTATAATAATTAAATTTTACTTATTAAATTTTATTTTTAATACAAATAGACTAAATTAATCAATTCAAAACGGATAATTATATAATAGTGATCGGTTACATGTTGAAAAGTTTTCGACAAGTACGGGACAAGAAGGAGTTTCATCCTAAAATAGACAAGTATAAGACAAGTGTTGGATAACTAATCATATAATATATATTTTCAATATTAAAATTACTTACAAATATTAAAATGAGTATATTTACGTTAAACAAACAACAACACTAACACCTTACAAATTATGAAGTTGAAAGTACATATAATTAAAAAAAATTAATTATAAAAACTAAACAAACAAAATCTAAAATATATATTATCTGGAAAACTGAACACAAATTAGTAAATAGGATTACAATCACATTCTCTACAAGGTTAAATTATAATGAGAATATTTATTTATGTGATGGAAATTAATTATAAATAGCATTGAATTGTATTAGTTTTCATTTTGTTGGAAATTTGTTTATTCTGATTAATTTAATATCTAATTCAGTAGGATATGCTCTAAGTAAAAAACATGGTTCATTTGGTATATGTTTCATGTAAATAACATAAATTCTCTACTATTACATAGAAATAAAACAATTTGAGGTTGAAAGAAAATTAAACATATTATACACAGTAAAAAAACCAAAAAAAAACTACAAATATATATTAAACGGAAAAAAAATATTTATAAAAAACTACAAATTATATTAAAACAATTAAACCATATATATATATATATATATTAGTTTGTCACACGAACGGAATAGTTTCATTATAATTTTGTGTTATTCAAGTTTAATATAGGACTTTAAAAAATCTTTGAGCGACAAAAAGAAAGAAAACCTCTCAAAACCTAGCCGCCAAATACATCCTTTTCTGGCGTGTGATGTTCCTCACCTCCGCCGGAAAAGGGATCCCCTCTGTCTCCTTTATCTCCCTCGGCTACTAGTTCTTGGAGATTTCAAGGTGGTGGCCCTAGATCTGGTTTTAGCTCAGCTCGGGGTTACTTGGAGCGTCTGGTTCGGCTAGCTCGGTGCTCTTGGTTTTGTGGTTTCTCTCTCGCCGCTTCCTTTCCTAGAATCTCAAGGATGGTGTCTTTGGTTATGTTTGATTTGAGTACTTGCAACACTACTGAAACACCAGACGATTCTTCTCTCTGTTGGTTCTCTGCTGAGTTCCTGCTTGGATTTTCAGTAAATTCAAGGGCGATTGTTAGTTGTGGGGTCAGGCTTCTCTACTTCTAAGCTCGAGGATGGCTTCAGGTTTGTTTCCCTGCTTTAGTATCCTCCTTATCCTCCTGGATTATGACTATGCGGCATGCGCCTCCCAACTCAGGCTAGTTTAATGTCGTTGAGGTTTCCTCCTATCAATCTGTTAGGTTCGTAGTGGGTTGGGGTTTGTTGGTACTTCACTTCTCGGAAAGTGCCTTATATCTTCTCTTGCTTTCCAAGGTGTGGTGTGTCTCCAGCCTTCTCTCTGTCATGCATTTCCTTGTCTCATCTTTGGCTAGCATCTGCTGAGCCATTTCCTCATTGGTAGGGTGGGAACAGGTTGTTATTGGTTGTGTAGTCGAGTTAGATGGTAGGGGTCTTTGAGTTGTCTTGTTCTGATGCTTGTTGGATCTCGTCGCTTCGGCTCTATGTTGTGGCTTCGGTTCTGCTCCAGTTTGGATTTGGAAGATTGCATGGGATCTCGAGTTTAAGCCCTCATCGGTCTCTTTGTTTGGCTCGGCTAGCTTCTCAGTCTCTAAAGCTGTAGAAGTAGCAACAATTCATAGTAATTCATATCTTTATAAAGTGATATAAAACATAATAAAAAATCATAAGGACTTACCATTATCATAGACTGTGAATCCTCGAAACCAATTCCAAGTATAAATCAAAGCTTGGACATTTTTTGAAAGTAGACAACTTATATATTTGTTTAGAACCCTTGAATTAATGATAAATGAAGAATCATAAGCTACCGTAGTAATAGGTATGCTGAGAAGGTCACATGCCATGTTGTTAATTCTCCAAAGCGTAGAGAATTGTCTTTCTAATAGTCCAAGACATTTAACTTTACAAACATCTTCATGTCTATAGGTGGTTCTTCCAAATACAAATTAAAAGCTGATTTTCCACTAGCACACACACTATTTTTTCGGAAATTGTGAAAGGCCTACATGATATACAGTAAACACATTAATTATAAATAAAGATGTAAAAGAGAGATGTGAATTACATCATAGTTGATGATACTCTTGCCATGTCTATGAATCTCATCCACTTCATCATGATCTTCCTAAGGCTGAGAGAATGGTTGCCATGCTGGCCATGATGAAGTTGAAGTGGTCTCAGTTATTGAAATAAGAGTTCTCTTATAAGCCTCGAAGAGCTGATCAGTTTAACCCTCACGTGTTCCCTTTTTTCTTCACAAGTTATCTCAAAAAGATTTGAGAAACAATAATCCAAAACAGACATCTTAAATCTTAGATCAAGCACAATAGCCATAGCAAATACATCAGAATAGTCATCGCCAATATTTTTATCAAATTGCATTTGCATAGCACCAACCATATCAGCTATCACATTATTTGACGACCTCTCATGCACTTGCAACCAATACTTAATCTTATAAACTTGCATAAAATACATGTTTGATGTAGGATATGAAGAACCCGAGATCAAGTTGGTTATCTCAACAAATGGTTGTAGCAATTCAGACATTTTTATCCATAGTTCCCATTCAGATTATGTTGGAAGAAGTCAGTAGTTAGGATCCACACCTTGGTAACAATCAAAAGCTTCCCTATAGAGGATGGCTCTAACAAGCATTTTATATGTGGAATTCCATCTTGTAGGGCATCTAATACCAAACCAACTTTGATTTTAAGACCAACAGATTGTACACAACTATCAAACAACTTCCTACGAGCTTTTGAAGCTTGAACATACTTAATGCTCTCTTTGATTTTATGTAGTGAGTGCCCAATCACTTTCAAACCCTTTGCACAGTTAGATTAAGAATGTGGGCAACACATCTAACATGAAAAAACTCCCTCATACACAATAAGTTATCCTCTAAAACCAACTGCCTCTTTATGATAGTTTTCATTGTATCATTATTGCTAGCATTTTTAGTGTTATAAAGAACATTTTTTCTCTATTCCCCACTTTCTCCAAACCTCAAGGATTGTCATAGCCAAATACTGTATGAGGAGGAGGTAAAGCACGAAATGAAACAATTATATTCTTTAACTTCCAATATTTGCCAATGTAATGTGTTGTAAAGAACATATACCCCTCAACAATTATAGAAGTCCATAAATCAGATTTGAAACAAATCCTACCTGGGATTTGAGACAATTCTAGCTTCAAGAATGCTTTTTCACTCTGATACAACTTGTAAATATCTGAAACTACTTTTTCTAGTTATAAATTGTACATCATCATTCAACTACTTCCACATCATCCTAACTCTACTATATTCAAGAAAGGAGAATGGTAAATCGTGCTCAATGACACCCTTTGATACCATTTCCCAGTAAACACCATGATCAATCTTTTTTATTGTAGTTTTTCCTTATTATTAACTAGCATAGAACCAACATCCCCATTCCTAGGCATTCGAAGGCAACTCAATGAGTGATGACCATAACTAGTTGGTCCTTGCTTATAAGAATCATAAGAAAAATCCTTAAACAATGCTTGCATTGAGATCTAAGATCATCTACACCATTACTAAACTTATTGATTACAGTAAAGTTTTCCCAGATAGACGAAGTCTCTTTCTTTGCTCTTTTCCTCCTAGTTTCAACATATGGAATATCGTGAACGGGTGGAAAGGTCGATCCTTGACTAAGAGAATCAACTTGATTTCCTTTATCAGATTGAACCTCAACTGATTTCATTTACAAAGCTTTATTTCCTCTATCAGATTATAATCATATATTTATCAAAAGATTTCATATATTAAGAACAAGCAAAGAGGTTTGTAGAGTACATGTCATTGTATTTATCAAGAATGGGATGACATGAACACGAAGATCCTTCTCCTCGTAGGAGTAGTGTGTTAGGGATCTCCCCATACTCGTGTTGGTTTCCGACCTATATACTCTATGGACGATGGTTATTCTATATGCAAGATGAATTAGGTTTGGTTTTAAGCAAAATCAATTAGAACCATATATTAATCAACAAATTTCATAAATTAAGAACAAACAAAGTGCTTTGTAGAGTATATGGCATTATATTTACCAAGAATGGGACAACACGGACACAAATGTCCTTCTCCTCGTAGGAGTAATGTCTTAGGGATCTTCCAATACTCGTGTTGGTTTCCAGCCTATATTCTTTATGGACGATGGTTTTTTATATGCAAGATGGATTAGGGTTGGTTTTAAGAAAGATTGTTTAGGTTTAGTTTTGAGCAAGATCAAATAGAACCATATATTTATCAACAGATTTCACAAATTAAGAACAAGAAAAGAGAATAAGGAAAGAGTTTTTAAGCAAGATCAATTAGAACCGTATATTTACCACCATATTTCAGAGATTAAGAACAAGCAAAGATGTTTGTAGAGTATGTGGCATTGTATTTACCAAGAATGGAACAACACGAACACGAAGGTCCTTCTCCTCATATGAGTAGTGTCTTAGGAATCTTTCCATATCCGTGTTGGTTTCCAGCCTATATACTGTACGGATGATGGTTATTTTATATGCAAGATCAATTAGTTTTGGTAAAGAGAACAAGTAAAGACCATATATCTATCAAAAGATATCACAAATTAAGAACAAGCAAAGAACAAGCAAAGAACACAAACAAAACCCTAAAAGCGAAGATCAACAACAACTTACCACAGAGAAGCGAATGAAGCAATGCAACAATCTGAAAATAAGTTTACACAAACAAATCCAGAAAACAAAAGTTAGTTCTCTAATTGAACAAATAATGAAACAAATTGACAATTAAACCAAACAGAAATCCGTAGAGTATGAATCTTACATCTTAGCAGTTATCTTGAGGCAGGTCAGAGGTGTACGCTTGAACGGTTAAAAAATACTGAGATACCCTTACTACAGAACACAAAAACAGATATGAAGAATGTAAGAGAAATAAATCTTAATCAATACGAAGAGATGAACCCAGAAACATAAATACCAAACCCTAACTTACACACAGAAATCAAGCAGATTCAAGAATGAAACACTAAATTTAAGAGAAGAAAACCCGAAGGAAACCTAACCCCAGAAACAGATTCGTACAAACAAAAAATCAGAGAATATAGAGATAAAAATAGAGATAAACACCTGTTTGAAGGTGCAGAGGCAGAGACTTCTTCTTCTCTGTTTCTCTCTGATTCGTCGATCTCCTCCTCAATCTTCAGCTAAATCTGGTGGTGGTTTCTCTGCCGCGAAGCCGCTAGTTTTGAATCTGATGGTGGTTTCTCGGCCGCGAAGCCGCTAGTTTTGAATCTGATGGTGGTTTCTCGGCGGCAAGGGTATCTTCTCACTTTATCACTCACAATCACACTTTGTCACCTTGTCGGTCGAGAGAGAGTCAAGACTCGAGAGAAACCTAGAAGACAAAAGATAGGTTTTTGCGATCTAGGGTTTCCTCGCACACCTTTTAGAGCGAGCTTTGGGGCCTTAGATTAGGGTTAGTTTTCATTGGGCCATGCCCATAATTTTATTGGGCCATGGCCTGACTGTAGTGATTGGGCGATGCCCAAATGCGAGCCCCGCAAACCCCATGGGTAAAAACACACTAACCCATAATACTTTGCAACCTTTCCTTCTACACCCGCAGAAAAATGGATTTCCTATGCCATTCCCGGACCCGTTCTGTGGCGAGTAAAAATCCGCAGACCCACTGATATTTACTCACATTACCAACACTAGTTATAAGACGAACTAATTGATAGCTTACATAAAGTTTTAAATTTTTGGAGTCGAATTCGGCAAGTTAATTTCATTTCGTTAGGGCTTTTAAAAATACATTAGACCCATTTAAACAATCTGGGCCAAAGCAAAGGTTTTTAAAAGCCCAACCAAAGCATTTTACTAATCTGTAAAGATATACAATTAGGGGTTTAGATATCGTATTTTCAGGGGATTTAGTCGGGGAGATTCTTTCTAGGGTTCTAATGATATCTATAAGCGTAGTTGGATCTACTTGTAAAAGGTAGAACGCTATATCTAAAAATAAGATTTTGGGTAAAAAGCAACAAGGAATCATCATCAGTTTCTGGAGTGGACCAAATGCCAAGATACACTTATTGGTGTAAAAAAAAGCTCAATACACTTCATCAATTTTCATAAACTCCATAATATGTAATACCCAGTTTACCCTTAACAAATCATCAATAAACAATGATTATTTTAACCAAATAAATGAGAAAAGAAAAAAGGATGAGGTGGAAGAGAGAGAGAGTTTGATAGGTTGAAAATTGATAAGAAAAATTAAATGAGACTACTAAGAAGTAGTCATGTGTCATGTACTTTCTTCTTCTTCTTCTTCTTCTTTTTTCTTCCCACAAACCAAGAGCTTCCATTGAAGAAAAAATTGAAGCTTCATTTGTGGTGATTCTCGATGTGTTTTTATATATTAATGATTGTTCGTTGTTTTGTGCGGATATGAACCTAGAATAATCATTCAATGTGAATAGGTATTTGAAATCAAAACAGTTGGTGAACAAGAAAGAATGTTACAGAGAAATGGTATAACTATGTGTTATTAGTAAAACTGGTACAAGTTGGTATTACTATGAAAATCGGAAAATTAAAATAATTTTTTAATTCTTTTCAGTAGAAAATGAATAATATTCAATGCACAAGAAGATGATGGTTGATGTAATCACTACGAAGTTGACACTTAGTTACATTTTTTAAATGAATGGTGTATTTTTCAAAAATCCCTAATAATATAGAGATTGCTTATTTTTATAGAGTTTAAATATTTTTAATATTAAACTTTTATAGAGTTTGAAAATTTTAAAATTTTAAAATTTTCAATGTATTCAATTAAATATTGGATTAAACCGAATACTCTTTTAAATTTGGATGCATGATAATTCAAACTTCATGCTCATTCGTATTTAGAATTATTTTGTCGAGGGTGAGGATCAACTCAAAGTGGGCGAGGAACAACTCAAATTGGTCGAGACATGGATAATTAGTTTCAGTGTTTGGTTTGGTTATTTATGGCTGAGAATAGTTTGTGTTTATTTCTGTCAACGGACAACTAGGTAAAACTAAGTGGTGCAACTATGTTTAATTTGATTTTTAGTTTGGTTATTTGTAATATAAAAGCATGTTCGTGTTCGTCTAGAATCATTAACATCTACTAAAGAAAAGAAAAAATCAAGTTTTTATTTATTAGTTACATAACATCATATTTTACAAAAAAATGTCTTATACTCTTAATGTTTGTTTAGATGTGAAGCCCTTGAAATTACCAAAATGGTGAAATTTTGTTATTTAACACATTTTTGTTTATGAAACTATATCACATGCACTTTATTAATCTATTTATCATTAGTACAACTAAAAATATATGGTTCTTTAGTATGGTATAACTATTTAAAAGTTAAATCATCAAAGTACAACTATGTTATGTACTTAGTACAACTAATAATTTTGGTACAACTATCGTAAAACTATGGTAAAACTATGAAACAATACTTTTTTGGATCCTATGTACTTTTTGTCGGTTCTTATGTACTTTTTGTCGGTTCTTAGGTACTTTTTGTCGGTTCTTAGGTACTTTTTGTCTGTTCTTAGATACTTTTTGTTGGATCTTAGCTACTTTTTATTGGACCCTAGATAATTTTTCTACATTTAACTTTATATTAAAATTATATAATTAATATAATAAATTTAAACATTAATTTTAAACATCAAATATTATTTGTACTAGTTTTGCAAGAAATTCATAGTTGCACCTATTCTATGACCAACGACCAGCTTCAAGAATTTCATCTAGTGAAAATCTGGAAAAATTAAAGCAAAATCTGGAAAATCTGAAAAATATGGAAAAATTAAAGAAAAACCACAAGAATTGTAAAGGAAAATATAGAAAAAAATTAAGCAAAAAAAAATCTGGAATTGTTTTTCAAAAATCTGGAGAAAATTAAAGAAGAAAACACTAAACAAATGAAAGTAAGGAGGAAAGAATAATCGATATTTTAGAGAAAATGTTAGTTTGGTTTGGGGAATTCCATTGATGGTGATGATGAAGAATTTGGTGATGACGATGAAGATGATGATTTGATGATGATGATGATGATGGTGGTGGTGTGTGATTTGTTGAAGAGGAAAAGAGAGACTTTTTTTTTGCCTTTGTAAATGTTTCTTGGTTTTGGGAATAACACGAAGAACACGAGAGAGAAACAGATGAATTGAAGAGAGATCGAGACGATTCAGAAGGACAAGCTCTACCTCGACAGAGGATTTTTCGGAGTTGTTAGTTAGGGTGATCTGGAGTGCGACTTGGAGGGTTTTGGGAAGCTGTGCTCCGGCCAAGATAATTTTCGTAGCTCCTATTCTTTGATCAGCTAAGCTAGCACAAAAATCTCAGCAAACGGGGGATCCAATCCCAAGTGCTTTAGGACGTCGGAACCAATGGAAGAAACAGTAATATCGTATATTTTTTGGAACATCTGTGGTTTCAACAAGATCAGGAAACAATCAATTATAAAGAATTTGATAAATCAGAAATCGCTGGTCTTCAGAGATTTGTTGGAAACAAGAGTAGCTAAGAGCAAAGCGGAATAGATTGTTAAGTTGACATTAAAGGATTGGTCTATGACATCAAACTATGAGTTCAATCCATTAGGGCGAATTTGGGTGGTCTTGGAATAAATCAGTGTTGCTGATGGTGGTCTATAAAAGGATAGTCTATGACATCAAACTATGAATTCAATCCGTTAGGGCGAATTTGGGTGGTTTTGGAATGAATCAATGTCACTGTTGAATAATGCTTATTTTGTTCTCAAACCTTCTCTGGAAATAAGGGAGCATGAAGATAATGACTAGAAGACAAGGTGGTAGTTGGAGTCTATCTATTATCCACTGAGTATTTTGTGATGTTTTTACTTTTAACTTTGCTTGTAAGTTTTACTACGACATAAAACTAATCATGACTAATGGTGTAGATATTTTGGGGTTCAAGGTGTGAGAAACCATCTATAAATATGTATGAGACGTTGTGAAAAAGAATGAAAAATCAGTTCATGTATCTTATATTTCTCTGTCTACTTCACATCACTAGAAATTTCTAAGCGATTCTCTGTATTTTTTTTGGAATAATATATAAAGTTATATTCAAAGAAAACCTTTTTTACATAATCTGCAACTATACTCCAATAAAACCGAAAATAAAGCTAATTGATATAGATGGATAAGATAAATGGTAGCCTCATTAAAACCCCAAAAGTGGAAAACCCATTTGGGACACTTCCTGGGAAAAAAGTACATACCATTTATGATTGAGCTGAAAATATTGCAACCAATAATAATCAAACCCTCGAAGTAAACCATATCTGCAAACCGTCAGTCATTATTCCTTCCTGCTGTAGAACCGAGAGCTGATTTTTTACTATCCCCCTACCTCGCAAACCAGACTATCCATGTGGAGTGGCACGTTACCATGTCTTCTTTGATTTCTCTCTCTCCATAATATATATGTTAACGCGTGAAAACTGTACTTAGCCACAAAAGTTGTCGTCGTCTTGCTTCCCTTGGTATGAAACAAAGTTATCAAGTCATTGAAATGTGCTATGTATTCTTGACGCAGCAGTCCATATGCAAGCTTATACCATATTTGTTATGTATAGGGACATGCAAAGAAAATATGATCTCAAGTAGCGGATTTGAACAAAAGGCACAATTTTCCAAAACAGTGGTTGACCAGGTGAGCATTCTATCTCCCGTTGCTAAACGATTTAGGACAGCTAGCCACATAATAAATAAATATTTCGGTGTAGCATACGAAAACCAAACTGCTTTGTACCATGAATTCCTGGGACGTACCTCCCTCAATTGATTCCATGTCTCCTTAGATGAAAACTAGGGTTTAAACCTATCATCCTTATATCTCCATAAATCTACATCCTCATCTAGGTAAGCACAGTCCCGGAACTTTTCTATTTTAGTTTCAATCTGTGCCAGAGCTTGAGGTTTTCTTCTTCTAGGCCTGTTACTTACTAACACATCTGCCAAAGTATCAATAGCCTTAATCCCCATGTCAATGAACCCTCTTTCGCCAGTCCATCTATTAGTCTACCAATTGAACACCAATCATCATACCAAAATAAAGTGTGAGAACCACTACGTATCTCGACCTTGTGATAGTCTTTTGCGGAGTTACGATACTTGAGGATTTTCCGCCACATCCAAAAGCTTTCCGTCTTGGTAACTTTTTTCGACCAAAATGAACCTTTGCGGATCAGGTTTTTCTTTATCCAGTTAACCCATAAATAATCCTTTGAAGAGACCAACATTCAATCAGTTTGTAACAGCTCACCTTATTAGCCTCAACCAATGACTTCAAACCGACCCCCCCCCTGTCTTTGGCCTACAAACATCATTCCAAGCCACCTTGACTTTTTTTGAATTCAAAGTTGGTCCAGACCATAAAAAAGCAGAGCTAATTTTCTCAATAATATTAGGTACTTTTTGTCTGTTCTTAGATACTTTTTGTTGGATCTTAGCTACTTTTTATCGGACCCTAGATAATTTTTATACATTTAAATTTATATTAAAATTATATAATTAATAAAATAAATTTAAACATTAATTTTAAACGTCAAATATTAGTTGTACTAGTTTTACAAGAAATTCATAGTTGCACCTATTCTATGACTACCGACAGCTTCAAGAATTTCATCTGGTGAAAATCTGGAAAAATTAAAGCAAAATATGGAAAATCTGAAAAATATGGAAAATTAAAGCAAAACCACAAGAATCGTAAAGCAAAATATAGAAAAAAATTAAGCAAAACAAATTAAAGCAAAAAAAAAATCTGGAATTTTTTTTCAAAAATCTGGAGAAAATTAAAGAAAAAAAAAACTAAACAAATGAAAGGAAGGAGGAAAGAATAATCGATCTTTTAGAGAAAATGTTAGTTTGGTTTGGGGAATTCCATTGATGGTGATGATGAAGAAGTTGATGATGACGATGAAGATGATGATGATGGTGTGTGATTTGTTGAAGAGGAAGAGAGAGACTTTTGTTTTTGGCCACTGTAAATGTTTCTGGGTTTTGGGAATAACACAAAGAACACGAGAGAGAAAAGATGAATTGAAGAGAGATCGAGATGATTCAGAAGGAAAAGCTCTACCTCGACAGAGGATTTTTTAGAGTTGTTAGTTAGGGTGATCTTGAGTGCGACTTTGAGGGTTTTGCGAGGCTACTGATCTCTGCCGCCATGCATGGCCGGAGAGGAGGTTTTGGATGCAAAAATACTGATAGAAGGTGGTGTTAGTGGTTGTTTTGTTCGCGAGATGGCAAAGGAGGGGATCATTCTGAGTTTAGATAAGCTTCAGGAGGGTACCTTGTTCTCTGGTACATCACTGGGGGAGTCATCAGGGAAGGAGGGTTTCAGAAGTGTTGCAAGGGCTCTGACGGGGCCTGTTGTTGTGTTGGATCAATCATAGGTAGAGAGGCCTACTGCCGTGTTGGGGGTTGCTGTGGATTTGGCTAGCGGAAAGATCTCAGATGGAGAGATAAACTTATATCAAAAAGCTTCGACAAAAAAAATCTGGGATAAGGTAGTGAGTAGACCTTCACTCTCACAATATAATTATGTTGTCCTAGATGTAAAGGGTAGATCAGTGGTAACTGTGCCAGAGAAAGTGCTAGAAGATGCACCTCCACTTTGGGAAGACTTTGTTGTGGGTAGGTTCGCATCTACAACCCCTCATGTGGCAAAGATCCACGTAATAGTCAACAAAATTTGGAATCTAGGGGACAAAAACAAAAAAATCGATGCTTATGTGGATAGTGAATCGACTATCAAGTTTAGAATTCGGAACTCAAATGCTCGCAGTCGAGTTCTATGTCGAGGAATGTGGAAAATTTGTGTAATTCCTATGATTGTTTCCAAATGGACTCCGATCCTGGTGGAGGCACAGCCCGAGATATCATTAATGCTGATGTGGGTTACAATGAAAAACGTTCTGTCGGCTCTGTTTTGCTAGAAAGGGTTGAGTTTTCTTGCAAGCCTTGTGGGTATCCCATTGAGATTGCACCAAGACACTGAGCTTGTAACAAGTTTTGATGAAGCTAAAATCTTTATAGATGTTAATCTTAAGAAGGACATACCTTCGAGTTTCTGCTTCAAAGTTAAGGGAGAGGAAGTTGAAGTGAAGTTTGCATATCCATGGCTTCCCATGCGATGTGGCAGCTGTTGGAAATGGGATCATACGGAGGTAGGATGTCTAAATAAATTCCGAAAGGAAGTGGCAGGAAACTCTCCGAAGTCGGGTCAAGGTAAAGCAGTTGCTGTGGAACGGAACTCTCCGAAGTCGGGTGCTGTTACTAAGAAAGTTATCGGAAACTCTGCAGTGGGTCGGAAGAGAGAGAGGAAGGACTCATGGGATAGTGTGGCGGGTTAGAAGAGAATTACCTAAGACAGAAGGCGAAAATTCATTGGGTAAAAGTGGGGGATCAAAACAATAGGTTTTTCTATAATGCGATCAAGGAAAGGGAAGCGTGAAACTCGATCTATGAGATTAAGTCTCTAGAGGGAGGAGTTTTTTTTCCAAAGATGATATCCAAGCAGAAGCGGTGCATCATTTGTGCTTCGCAGATGATATCATGGTATTTTCAGATGGGAAGGTCCACTCAATCAGGGGTGTTCTTGCTGTATTTGAGAGGTTTGCTCGAATCTCGGGATTAGATATAAGTCTGGAGAAAACAACATTGTTTGTCACTGGAATCCCGTCAGGAACTCAGAATTTGTTAAATGAGTTTCCTTTTGAGATTGAAAGTTTGCAGGTGAAGTATCTAGGACTTCCTCTATTAACAAAGCGAATGTCGAGCTTGGAGTACCAACCACTTATTGCAAAAATCCGAACACGCATCATCTCCTGGAAGAATCTCACAGGTAGATTACAACTCTTCTCTTCGGTAATAGCATTTAACGAATTTTAGGATTACAGCATTTAGACTGCCAAGAGCATGTATAAGGGAGATTGAGAAAATTAGCTCCGTTTTTTTATGGTTTGGACCGGCTTTAAATTCAAAGAAAGTCAAGGTGGCTTGGAGTGATGTTTGTAGGCCAAAGCCAGAGGGGGAGAGCTTGGCTTGAAGTCATTGGTCGAGGCGAATAAGGTGAGTTGTTACAAACTGATCTGGAGGTTGGTTTCTTCAAAGAATTCTTTATGGGTTAACTGGGTAAAGAACAACCTGATCCGCAAAGGTTCATTATGGTCAAAAAAAAAGTTACCAAGACGGGAGGCTCTTGGATGTGGCAGAAAATCCTCAAGTATCGTAGCTCCGCAAAAGTCTATCACAAGGTTGAGGTACTTAGTGGCTTTCAGACTTCATATTGGTATGATGATTGGTGTTCACTTGGCAGATTAATAGATGTATTGGGGGAAAGAGGATTCATTGACATGGGGATTAAGGTTGTTGATACTTTGGCGGAGGTGTTAGTAAATAACAGGCCTAGATGAAGGAGACTTCAAGCTCTGGCACAGATTGAAGCTGAAATAGAAAAGGTCTGGGACTGTGCTTACTTATACGAGAATGTAGCTTTATGGAGATATAAGGATGATAGGTTTGAACCCCAATTTTCATCTAAGGAGACATGGAATCAATTGAGGGAGGTACGTCCCAGGAATTCATTGTACAATGCAGTTTGGTTTTCGTATGCTACTCTGAAGATTTCATTTATTATGTGGCTAGCTGTCCTAAATCATTTAGCAGCTGGAGATAGAATGCTCACCTGGTGAGCCACTGTTTCGGTAAAGTGTGCCTTTTTCTCAGACCTCTTAGAGACTCGAGATCATATTTTCTTCGCATGTCCTTACACATCACAATTTAGTATAAACTTTCATATGGACTTTTGTGTCAAGACTACACAGCACAGTTCAACGACTTGATAACTTTTTCCATATCAAGGGAAGCAAAAAGATGGTAGCTTTTGTGGCTAAGTATACCTTTCATGCGTTAACATATATATTATGGAGAGAAATAAATCAACGAAGACATGGTAATGTCTCACTCCACATAGATAGTCTGGTTCGCGAGGTAAGGGGATAGTAAGAAATCAGCTCTCGGTTCTACTAAGGGAAGAAATTATGACTGACGGTTTGCAGATATAGTTTGCTTCGATGGTTTGATTTTTGGTTTCAAAATTTTCAGCTCAATCGTAAATGGTATTTATTCTTTTTTCCGGGAAGTGGTTTTGTCCCAAATGGGTTTTCCACTTTTTGGGTTTTAATGAGGCTACCATTTATCGATTTATATCAAAGAGCTTTATTTTCGGTTTTATTGGAGTATAATTGTAGTTTATGTAAAACGTTTTTCTTTGAATATAATTTTATATATTATTCAAAAAAAAAAGATGAAATAAGTTTGTTGGATCTAAATTATGGAAATACCTAGTTAGATTAATGTTAGTGGGATTGGTCCTATTTATTTGAGTGGGCATGGTCCGATTTAAAATCAATTTAGACAAATGTATGTAATAGATTCTAGGGTTTCTTCCTTGAGATTTGATCTTAATGGAATCCTAAACAAAGACAAAGACGACGTCGTTGATCCATCTATAAAGCAAATAAGTATACCGAATAATAATCACATCGACGAGATATCTCAAGTCCATCGCTTTGATGACTTATTGTTATGCATCACCAAAGACAACTCAAGGTTCTTTGTATGGAATCCGTATTTGGGTCAAACCAAATCTATTCGACCCAGAAACCAATTCTGCAAAATTTGACGAATTTGCTCTCGGATACGACAACAATGGTAACCATAAAATCTTGAGGGGTTTTTAATGATTGTTACAGAAACTTGCGTACCTGTCGAAAAATCCACATTGATGTCTATGATTTTAGCTCTGATTCTTGGAGGGTTCTTGATGTCAATCTCAACTAAGATTTACCGTTTAATTACATCAGCATGTCTTTGAAAGGAAACACTTACTTTTCGGTCAAGAGAAGATGATTTAGAGGCAACAAACACTGAAGATTATTTACTCTGTTTTGATTTTACGACAGAGAGATTTGACTGCATCTGCCTCTGCTGTTTCAGCCTCTATCTCCTAGTTTTGAAACTGTGACTCTGTCATGGTTTAGAGATGAGAAGCTTGCTGTGTTATATAACCACTTCTACACATTTGAGACTATATATTTGGATTTCAACTAAGATTTCAACTAAGAACAATTTTGTCATTAGATACGACACTAATCAATGGTTTATTGTACGAATTTTCGCTTTACTTTTTAGCTAACTGCTTCTTTGTCGACGAGGATAAGAAAGTCGCTGTGCTTTTTTATTTAGACAAATATAAAGGGAGTGAGACTTGTGGCTGCCAAATGGCTTGCATCTTTGGAGTTGATGGATACTTCAAATCTGTCAACATCGGAATAGGTTCGGGTCTTCAGTGGAAATCTGGCAAACTTGTGTGCTCTTCTTATGTTCCAAGTTTAGTGCAGCTGCAAGTTTAGTCCATTTTCTTTACTTTTATTTTGTTTCTTGCTATCATCTTCTTTTGAACAAGACTGCTTTTAGGTTGTAGAAATAGTTGATAATAAGTATGATAAGTTAATGATCAGATTTTCCAGTTTAGTGTTTGAAGTTACAATCTGAAACCTTGGTTTAAATTGTTTAGTACTAAGGTCCATATCTTAGTTTGCTTGTTGCAACCCTGAGTCCTCTTTTGATAGATTCATATTTTTTTTTGAATAATATGTAAAATTATATTCAAAAGAAAAAACTTTTTTACAATAAGTGTTTACCGTGTTTTATGAACATGAAAGATAGAAAAAAAATTCAAAAAGAATCAATAATGGCGGTCTCGTTAAAAGCCAATCCCGGAAAACCCAGTTGGGACAAAACCGGGATTTGGAAAAAAATATACACACCATTAATGATAGACTCATATTAGGAATGCATTTACTTTTAACTTAAGATTTGATCTCTGTTTATTTCTTTTAGATTTAGGGTATTTGATGTGCTAGACATGGATCGTATCTGTGTCTGGACCAGGATAAACAAGCAGAGTAGATGATTATATATGATCGAACCCTTTCGATTACTTCTTTTGCTACCATTTGTTATCACCACTAGGCATGTACCTTTGCTATGCGCATGTTTTCATCTACGAAATGTGTTTTGTCAAGTTATGTAGTCGATGTTACATTTTGTCCATCTAGTTTTTGTTATATAAATTTTGCTATTTCAACAAATTTGGTTAGTTGTTATCAGACAGCAAAAAAATGATTACATGTGCAAAAATGATTATATATCAAATCATGTTTTCCTTACTGTTGTTAATTATTTCATAATTTTCTTCAAATGTTGCTTAAACAATCAATGCAGACCTGTTCGTTTCAAACGGGGTTAAACCCACAAAGATTGACAGCAAATAAATATCATGAGAAAGAACAAATTTTTTTAACTAATGTTTATTTTCTTTTAACTACAAAATCTGCGAAAATCCTATTAGATATTCTAAAATTGAAAAAGTTACATTATTATGAGAAGATATGCGTCCTCTTATTTCGGATCTAAATATGTTATTCAGGACCTGATAAATTTCAAAATCTCTGTTTGATGGAAAATTTCAGACTAAAATATCATCTCTATACTATTATTTGAGTAATATTGAAAAGAAAATAACCAACTTTCATGTGTTATATTACATAAAATGTCATTGGTTTTTAAACTTTTAAAATAAAGTTATTAAGGGTACAATAGTAATCAAAAAATTAATATAATTAAACTAAAAAATTATAAATAATATTTCAAATAATTATTAGTTTTCAAAAAATAATCTTATTTCTCTCTCTAACTAAATATGGACGAAAATTAAAATTTATTTTTTTTAAATTGTTAACCAATCAAAATTGAAAACTAAGATTTGATATCAAATTATACCATATTATTTATTTTAAGTTAATATATTTGAAATTTTTTGTTAAGATTTAAAATTATGATTCTTCTATCATCTTGGTTTTATCTTATTTTCAAATTATTTTGAATTATCATATAATATATATAGTTAATAAAAATGTAGATTTTTCTGCATATGTTGTGAATCAATTTTTTAGAAACTGAGATATATTACTCAATCGATGTAGAAAAAAGTGTGTTCAACGTCCCATATTGGTTAAAACATTGAGAAATGATTTTTAAATAAAATCTTTAAGCCTACAATAATAATCATAAAACTAATATACTTATATTAAAAATCATAAATAATATTTCAAATAATTATTATTTTTCAAAAAAAATAAACTCATTTTCTCTCTCTTATTAATTATGGACAAAATTTTAAATTATTTTTCAAAATTTTTTAATCAATCCATATTGAAAAACTAAGATTTAATATCGAATTATACCATATTATTTATTTTAATTTATTATATTTTGAAAGATTTTGTTAAAATTTCATCTATCACCTTTGTTTGATCTTATTTTCAAATTATTTTTAATTATCATATAATACATATAGGTTTTTATCTGCATATATTATGAATCAAATTTTTAGAAATGAAGATATATTACTCAATCGATGAAGAAAAAAAGTGTGTTCGACTTCCTAGTTAAAAATTTTGAGCAATGGTTCTAACATACTATAAAAAGAACAAAATTAATTTTTAATCTGAATGAAAAAAGAAATTTGACTTATTAGAAGCCTAAATTTTTAAAAATATTTTTTTTTGTCTGGTTCTTTAGTTAAACCAATACTTTTACCTAATAAAAGAAATAAAAATTATTTTACATACTTAGTTTAAAATATAATAATATTTATACTTTAATATTTAAAACTTATAAAAAGTTATAATCTTATTGATGTTTAAATATATATTTTAACTCTATCAAGGATTATATAGTTTTTTAACTTATAAAAGTTAAGGTGTTATCAATTTTAATATCAAAAATATTTATATAGTTTTTTAAAAATGTTTCAAAGTATATGGATTTAGTTTCAACGGATCCAATATTGTATCATCCAAATTTGAATTATGATTCAGATGTTCTAATATTCTAATTTTTACAATGGGTCAAGATGAGTGAAGAGGAGCAGATCAGATAAAGACGGGTCATGACGAATCTCGGATCAAAATTCTAATCATTAATAATAATTGATATTAGATTAAATCAAATTTTTATAGATATTTTGAATAATGTGAAAATATATACATAACACCACTTAACTTTTACAACCAAATTTGTATTATAATTATCAAATAAATTTGTGTAAAAATATAACACCGCACGTACGTAATTATCTATTGGTAATTTAATTAAGACAATACAAACTATATATAATAATAATAAATTATATGGTAAAAACATAAAATAAATATAATTTAAAAAACTAATAATAATAATTATTATATAAACTAACAAAATATATAGTAAATATTTTTCCATTTGCACAGGGTGAATTACTATCTAGTTTTTATATTAAATTATAACTAAGAATCTTTTAATACTTATGAAAATTTTCGTAATTAATTTTATTTTTAATGATTATTAGCTATTTCTGGTCGACGATTAATAGTATTATATTAGCTTATAAGCATCATCAGTGTACAGGTTTTTTTTCCTGAAATTAGTTGCTAGGCTTTAGCATTGTATAGATATGAAAAACTTATCTGATTCAAATCAACAGCTTCGGAGGTTTACAATGACACTAAAATGAGATCACCAGAAACACAACCCATCAACCCACCAGAAACAGCTTTGGTGTGTGACCGTTTCACGGTCAATATTGTTAAAACAAAATTGCATCAGGGCTTTTCTGCAAAGGATGTAATCAGAGTTTTGCTTACGTCATCGGTGCCAAAATTGCTGGTGTATTTAGTTTCATTAAAAGGTACACTATTTATGGTGTTAAAATAAATGGGTGTGATTTCGTTTTTCCTTTGCTTAAATACGAGAGAGTTGGAGATTTTTAAGCCAAAACCCCAAATGCAAAATCATTGATAAATAAGTGTTGTGGATCGTTTTTTGGTTTGGATTGTTCAAATTTCAGGCTGTTTGGTCAAAAAGAAATAGCTAGCTAGCTACTAATAATAAAAAAGTTAGTTACCAGACCAAACCCATTCCTATATTTAATTTGGTTTGGTTCGGAGTAATACGATTTTTTAGGTTATTAGGTTTAAATCTGAATAACCTGTAATTATGATCTATAGTTTAAATCTAGGTTTTGAATTTAAATTTATTTGTTTTAACTGTCTACAAAGTAAGGAGGTGTATTGGATTGAAGATTTGAGAGAATTTGGTGGAATTTAGATTTGAAGAAATTTGAGTGAATTTTGAGGATATGTGGTGAGTTTTTATTTTATGAATAAAAGTAAAAATATATTAAAAAAATCTTTGTTACAACATATGTTACAATATTGAGAAAGATAGGTGAATGAAAAAAATAAAAACTAGCTCGAAAAAATAAGAATCGAAAAGAAGATGCCTCGTTAAAACCCTAACCCGAAAAACCCAATTGGGACAAAACCGAGTTGTGAGAAAAAGAATATATCTTCCTTCCGAGTGAGCTAAAATAAAAAATGACAAAAGCCTAAATCGAAAAGAGATTGGTAGCTGAAGTAGTCTGCTCCGCTAGACCCTTGTGGCAAACCAAACTTGCAAACCATCTTTGTGGATAAACTTTCGCTGAAGCATAGTGAGTCGATTCCGGATTGTTTTATCCATTTCGGAGACAAAGTTGTCCGAAGTATTTGGAATTTCGCCATGATGCCTCTTGTTTCTCTTGGTGAGGTTTTAAAACAAAAAAAAAAGGAAACAACTTTTCATAATCTTCTTCTTCGTATGCGATAGAATCATGACCACAAAGAAGATCTTCAGCTTCGTGCTTGTGATTATGATCTTCACGGTTATCTAAGGTTGTTGCTCGGCGAAAATCTACAAAGTCGAAGTTCTGATCTATGGACTTGGAAAGAGGACATGTATCACTCTTGGGCTCAGAGTAAAGAGTTTCATGTCAGAGATTCAGTCGTCTTTGACTACGATCACAACCTTGACATCACTGTTGAATAATGCTTATTTTGTTCTCAAACCTTTTCTGGAAATAAGGGAGCATGAAGACAAGGTGGTAGTTGGAGTCTATCTATTATCCACTGAGTATGTTGTGATGTTTTTACTCTTAACTTTGCTTGTAAGTTTTATTATGACCTAAAACTAATCATAACTAACAGTGTAGATATTTTGGGGTTCAAGGTGTGAGAAACCATCTATAAATATGTATAAGATGTGGTGAAAAAGAATGAAAAATCAGATTCATGTATCTTATATTTCTCTGAAAAAGAATTTCTAAGCGATTCTCTGTTTTTTTTTTTAAATAATATGTAAAATTATATTCAAAAAAAACTGTTTTTCCATAATCTGCAACTATACTCTACTAAAACCAAAAATAAAGCTGTTTGATATAGATCGATAAGATAAACGGTAGCCTCATTAAAACTCGATAAGTGGAAACCCCATTTAGGACAAAGTCACTTCCCGGGAAAAAAAATACACACCATTTACGATTGAGCTGAAAATATTGCAATCAATAATAATCAAACCCTCGAAGCAAACCATATCTGCAAACCGTCAGTCATTATTCCTTCCTGTTGTAGAACCGAGAGCTGATTTCTTACTATTCCCCTACCTCGCAAACCAGACTATCCATGTGGAGTGGCAGGTTACCATATCTTTGTTGATTTCTTTCTCTCCATAATATATATGTTAACGCGTGAAAGTTGTACTTAGCTACAAAAGTTGTCGTCGTCTTGCTTCCCTTGGTATGAAACAAAGCTATCAAGTCGTTGAAATGTGTTGTGTATTCTTGACGCAGCAGTCCATATACAAGCTTATACTATATTTGTGATGTTTAGGGACAGGCAAAAAAAATATGATCTCGAGTCTCTAGCGGGTTTGAGCAAAAGGCACACTTTGCCAAAATAGTGGTTGACCAGGTGAGCATTCTATCTCCTGTTGCTAAACGATTTAGGATGGCTAACCACATAATAAATGAATACTTCGGTGTAGCATACGAAACCAAATTGTTTTGTACCATGAATTCCTGGGACGTACCTCCCTCAATTGATTCCATGTCTGCTTAGATGAAAACTAGGGTTTAAACCTATCATTCTTATATCTCCATAAATCTACATCCTCATCTAGGTAAGCACAGTCCCGGACCTTTTCTATTTCAGCTTCAATCTGTGCCAGAGCTTGAGGTTTTCTTCTTCTAGGCCTGTTACTTACTAACACATCCGCCAAAGTATCAACAGGCTTAATCCCCATGTCAATGAACCCTCTTTCCCCTAATCCATCTATTAGTCTACCAAGTGAACACCAATCATCGTACCAAAATGAAGTGTGAGGACCACTACGTACCTCAACCTTGTGATAGTCTTTTGCGGAGCTACGATACTTGAAGATTTTCCACCACATCCAAAAGCCTCCCGTCTTGGTAAATTTTTTCAACCAGAATGAACCATTGCAGATCAGGTTTTTCTTTACCTAGTTAACCCATACAGAATCCTTTGAAGAAACCAACCTCTAGATCAGTATGTAACAGCTCATTATATTCACCTCAACCAATGACTTCAAACCGAGTCCCCCTTCGGGCTTTGGCCTACAAACATCATTCCAAGCCACCTTGGCTTTTTTTGAATTCAAAGCCAGTCCAGACCATAAAAAAGTGGAGCTAATTTTCTCAATCTCCCTTATACACGCTCTTGGCAGTTTAAATGTTGTATCTAGAAATTCGTTAAGTTTGTTATTACTGAAGAGAGGAGTTGTAATCTACCAGCAAAAGAAAAAAATCGATTCTTCCAAGAGCTTATGCGTGTTCAGATTTTTTCAATAAGTGGTTGATAGTGCAAGCTCGACATTCACTTTGTTAATAGAGGCAGTCCTAGATACTTCACCGGTAAACTTCCAATCTCAAAAGGAAACTCATTTAACAAATCCCGAGCTCCAGACAAGATTCCAGTGACA
The DNA here is from genome assembly GCA_963922655.1 of Cardamine chenopodiifolia. Classification (NCBI taxonomy): domain Eukaryota; kingdom Viridiplantae; phylum Streptophyta; class Magnoliopsida; order Brassicales; family Brassicaceae; genus Cardamine; species Cardamine chenopodiifolia. Next base: position 7,918,338 of record OZ000479.1, read on the forward strand.
AACAATGTTGTTTTCTCCATACTTATATCTAATCCCGAGATTCGAGCAAACCTCTCAAATACAGCAAGAATACTCGTGATTGAGCGTACTTTTCCATCTGCAAATACCATGATATCGTCCGCAAAACATAAATGAGGAACACTCAAACTCCTGCAGCTCGGATGGTACCCAAATTCGCCATTACTTGCGGCCTTGTGGCCTTGTCTAGCATTAAGGATAAGATGTTCATGCAAATAACGAATAGATAAGGAGAGAAAGAACAATCTTGTCGTAACCCACTCTCACTTCTGAAAAATCCGCCAACTCCCCATTTACCTGTACCGAGAAGGATGGTGTGGTAACACATAACTTAATCCACTTAACAAACATTTCCGGCAACTGTATTACTCTCAACAGATTGATGAGAAAATCTCAGTTCAACTGCATTAATCTCTGTTTTTCTTCCTGGAATAAGAACCTTAACAAAAAACAAGAATAGATGCAACTGACCTGCAATTTGCTGAAGAATTCAACAGTCACTCAGGTTTCCGGTGCTTTGGAGTACCAGTTCTGCTACACTCTTCTTCTCCTAAAGTTTGTCTACAACACAGGAAAATATGTCGTAAACCTCACGGAATCAGAATATCACCACTACATCACCTCAAATCAAGCTCTATGCACATCAGGACAGAAACTCAGACGTTGTTGTCATTCACGACATAAAAAATAAAAATAAACATAGCAGAAGAAGAAAACAAGAAACAGAACAAACTGTTTGTGTTTGCAGTTTGGTAAGACACGTTTGAAGGTGTTATCACAACATCAAACAAGAGAAGCAACAATCTGCAGAGTTTTGTGTTGCAGCAACAAAGCAAGACTTAGCATTTCATCTTCTTCCTCGGTGGAATCAGACAAGAGTAAATCCTCGATTTAGGACCGATGTATTAACCATCAGTTACCAGAACTTATTAATCACTAATTGATACTTCACCTGTGCCATATATCTCCAAGAAACAATGACTGCGTGTCGAGTTTCACAGCACCAACCGAGACTTAAAATCTCTATATTGGAACCTTGTTGCTTCTATCCTATCTGCAATGAATATAAACAAGGAATAATTTTTCACACAAGACTAAATTTCAAGCAGCTAAGAAGTGAGTGTCTGTAAAGAAAACAGATTTGATGTAGCTCAAAATCTCATTGTGAAACCTGAAGCTTATGAATTGATGGATGATATTGAACGGAGTAAATGAAAATAAAAGCACTGATTAAATAATATGAATGCTATATTTGTCAAAGAAGAATCGCAAAGATCATCTCCAAAAGGGTATAAATCTTCAATCAATGAATCAACAAGCGAAGTACCAATAAAACCAACAAAAATTCGCGATTATTAACCTATCCAACAAAATGAAACGACAGAGAAGAAGCGGTGTTCTTACTTGGGTCTACGACTGATCTGAGTTTGATGAATCTTCGAAACCTCACATTACAGAATCGAACAGAAAGAAACAAGAGAGAAAGAGAGAGGCTTATGAAATGATCATGAGAAATTGAAGATTTGAGAATCAATTGCAGCGAAATGTTCAATTCCTTTATGTCCTTCCAATATCACAGTTTTATCGATGACAGGTTTGAGAGTGAGTTACCGGAAGGAGAAATGGTGAAAATGGGAGGAGAAGAAGCAGAAACAATCGGGTGGGGTCGTTGTTGAGTTGAATCAGGTGGAGATGATGAACATAGTTCATCGTGGAATTCAATTTTTTACTTCTTTTTTTTCGAAACTCCTCCAAATGCCGCTTTTGGAGGTGACTTTTTCATCCTTATTTTTCAAATAAAAAAATTATCAAAAATCTCATCAAATCCCTTTCAGTAAAATTTTCAAAATGAATAATTGTGTTTTGAATAATATCATATTTGATATAAATTTTACAAATAATTAATTGAATAACATAAGATTGCACATGATAAATTTGATTTTACATAAATTCTTAATTCAATAACATAAGATTTGAGAATATATTTCTAAATCACTAGCTGAATAACATGTGATTTTAGGTAAAAAAACAAAATCCTCCCAAATCACCAATCCAATACACCTCCTAACAGTTTCAATAATTGAAAATTAAAAACATAATTTTTAACTTTGTAAATATGCCAAAATAAATTTTAAAAGAAACATCTCTTTTTCCGTAATCAAGAGAAGAAAGACAAGCAAAAATTTATACTTCATCTGTCCCATTTTATAAAAATTTAAGGTTTTTTATAAGATGTTTTGCAAATTTTTATATAAAATTTTAATTTTATTTAATTTATGTGTATACTAAATATCCAGTTATGTTTTCAAAACAAAAATATACTTTAATATAATTTCTTAAAAATTACGCTTTTAGATAAAAAAAAATCTTACAAAATGAGACAGTGAATATAAAAATAGGGTTTATGACTAAATCAATATGCAAAAATAACCAAATCAGGAACAAAAAGTACATATGTATGAAGTCTCCGAAGGATCTGTGTTCTAAAGATTAGGGCCTAACAAGGGTCGAGTGAAAGAGAGAGAAAAAGCCAAAGGCGAAGGGATAAGACTAGAACCAGAATGGAGACAAAAAAAAGGTAGGAAGAGCTCCTCCATGATACTCAGAGCATAATGATAAGATTGGTAAAAGGATTAGCTAAATAGGGAAGAATGGATCAGGAGGCAAATATGTACTAGAGCAGCATTCTTCCATACCTGAGGATCCTATTTCAGATTTGGAGCTCTACCATCCTCATGTAAGAAAAAGAGGAGAACTAATGCAGAGAGAAACAAGGCAAGAAAAAGGTTAAACTCTTTGCATCTGAAGGTTCACCAAGGATTAGTCAAAAGCCTGGATCGGAAGGCAGCAGTAGTACAATGCCTACATTGTCATCCTTCCTGTCAGCTCTAATGGAATCAGCTTTTACTCTTAGCTCAGGGGTGCAAGTTATAATTAACCAGAAAACTCCTAAGAATCCAAGATTAGGGGTCAACCTTAATGCACCAACTTCAATATGCGGACAACAGCGTGGAACTTTCAGGGTGTGGGGAACACATTGACAGTTTGACATCTAAGGAACATATATGGTCAGTATGTCCCAAAGGTTGTATTCTGCAATGACAGCCAAAATGGAAGGGAATATATGGAGAATGAATGTGACAATCTGGGTTACATTGATATTTGGATGTGAATCCATAAGGGATTGGAGGAGGACTAGTATTACTATGGAAAAATGAGGTGAAAGTAGCTATCCTTCAGTCCAGTTGATATTACGAGTTTTAACACAAGAATAAGACTGCTGGTGTACAGACAAAAACATTAGTATATGTGGGATCGAATCTACATATACCAAAGTTGCACTACGATTCTTAACGAACGAATGACAAGATAAGACAAAAAAAGAGATTGTTCGTTGTTTGTAAATGCAATAAAGTAAATAAGCCAGTAAATAAACGATGAAAACTTATGGATTAAATGTGTTAGGTTTTAGGGAAAATCGCTGAAAATCAAAGATCATGAACCATTCAACTATTCAGGGCATCAATAAGAAATATCTAGAAATCGAACAGAAACGTCTAACCAATCCACTGTCGTGGTATCCATTACTATGTTTAACCACCTAACTATCTAAATTGTTGTTTGAACTTAAAATCCTAGACAAACATTAACTAGCAAGTTCGATATGTTCATGTATTGCAATAACATCAGTTTTTGTTGGTTAAGGACAATATTGTCACCTATGTTCTATCTAGAAACCTATAACGTTTTTGGCGAATAAGTTAAACCCTAGATCATAAACTAAGTGATCATATTAGCCTAAACAATAAGAACAACAATAGATGAAGATTCCATAAGATAAAGCTCTATTTTTGTTTAATTCAATGATTCTTCATTCATTTGAAATCCTAAATTCTAACTAGAGAACTACTTAGACATTGAAGTACTGACACTACAAATGTTTGATGAAGAACTCATAATAAATCCAATAAAATAGCCAAAAGTATAAATAATTGTAAAGAAATAGAATACGAAAACTAGTATTTATAGGTACAAACACATCTAGATCGAAATTGTAATCCAAATAGGAAAAGAAACAAAGTTTTCTTTTTTTTTGGGCAGGTTGATCTGTTCTGTATCCATCGATCCAATGACTGCATTGATCGATATGGTTCCTTACAGCAATCCAGATCGATCGTTCTTGATGATGGATCGATCAGTCCAAGGCTAGATCGATCGATCTAAGGTTGTCTGGTCGATATGGTTTTTCACGGCAATGTGCTGGTGATGATGGATCGATCGATCCAATGAGATCGATCAATTTGGAAATACACGGCAAATCCACGAATTTGGGATCGATCGATCCAATGGTTGGATCGATCGATCTGCCTAGGTGCATACAATTCCTCATATTGACGATTTGATTGATCCGAATGGGGATCGATCGATATGATTATTCCAAATGACTCCTTTTGCTCTTTTTCTCCGAACTTTGTTCTAAATGCAACATGACTCTTCTTAGCATGATTAAACATGAAAAAACCTCTAAAAAACCTAAGACATTCTAAAACCAATGTTAAAGTACGTTAAAACCCAACATATCAATTCCCCCGAAATTGAATCTTTGCTTGTCTTCAAGTAAGAACAAACAAATAAAGACAAGTCAAGAATAAAGGGCTTGGAATGGAAGGCTAGTTTGATGGTGGTTGAAGTGTTTAGGCTCTAATGATGAAGATGAATGCAAATCAATGCGCAAAATCACAGTGAGATGAAGAACAAATATTGATACACAACCCCTTGAACCTTAGAATCTTTGTAAAAACTCTGTAAATGTCCTAAACGAGTTGCAATAGTGCTTAAGATAAAACACTATTATGGTTCATTCGTTGTCTTTTTCCCTTCTCATCTTTTTTATTTCTTTTTCTTCTTTTTTCTTTTTATTTTATTTTATTTTTATTTAATTTATTTTTTCGAGATGGAGAAGCTGAAATCAGTCCTAGTCACACAATACATGCACCAAAGACAACTCAACCATGAAATTTCTAAGTAAAAGAGAGCGTTAAACTTACTAGAGATCCTTAGAACTTAAAGGTGTTTCATTCAGCATACTCCGTAGTTTTGCACTCGATTGCACATGATAACGATGAAATAGAAAGCATGTTGTCTAAATGAAAGGATAAAGTAAAGGTGTGGTACCAAACTAAAGATAAGTTTGGCCATTCAGAGTCCTGAAAATGGCGGTAGAAAAAATGGAATAGAACCCCGAATGTTGTGATCCTAGGAATGTGGTGCTCTATGTTTTTTTATTCTGATTAGTTTCTTGGTTCCCAAAAAAGTTAACATGTGCTCATGAACCACTAAAACCTTTTCCACTCCTCAGATTTTTCTTCACCCTTCGCTGGAAGAACCCCTTGATGTCTTTTCATTGCATATGTAGTCTGAGAAACTTGAGTGTCTAGCAGCTTTAGATCCGTTGAGACAGCCTCAAACTTGTCATTCAAATCGGTATAGATGCTGCCTATCTTCGTATTGATCTCATCTACAGACTTATTTTGGGTAACAAGGAGCTTCTACATAAGATCCTTGAGGTCTCATTTTTGGGTAACAGACTTATTCTACAGACTTATTTTAGGTAACAGACTTATTCTACAGACTTATTTGAAGATTGTTGGAAGTGTTGTCCCTTCTGCAGATAGACTTGGTGTTGATGATTCTCGACATTCGTGTTTCTATAGAATATATTGAGGTGGCCTCTGTAGTTCTGGTTAAAATCTTTGTTTTGCACAAACCCATGTCCTTTCACATAGCTAACCTCTCTCGACTCATCATTCTGACGCTCAACAATACCCTGAAACAAACTGCATCAAACCAATCTTCACACCTCTTTGATTTGCCTTTAGTAACATGTTTACCTTAGCAGTCAGCTCATTAATCTTATGAGAATCCACGTTGTTGACCTTTCTAGAACGATCATACTCTGGACAACGATTGTTGTAACTTGCAGCCAAGTTCTCTATCAGCTTGTATGCTCATGTAATACTCTGAGTCATGAAATCCCCATTGCTAGCAGTATTGAGAGCATTCTTGTAATCACAATCAACTTCATCATAGAATATGCTAAGAAACCGCTCCTCTGAATACCCATGATGAGGACACTCTCTATGATACTCTTTGAATTTCTCCCAAGCCTCACAAAAGAACTCTCTGGAAAGATGTCCGAAGGTAGTGATCATATTCTGCAAAGCGGCTGTCTTAGAATAGGTGTAAAAGTGGTCTAGGAAAGCAACTATGCGTTCAGCCCAGGACCTCAAAGAACTAGCAGGTAATGACTTAAGTCATCCTAATGCCTTTTTGCTAAAGAGAAAGAGAACAACTTACATTTGAGGTAATCAGCGGGTACCCCATTATACTTTGGTGTGTTGCATATTTCCTCTAGATTCTCAATATGATCCATTTGGTTATCAATCGGTAACCCATGGAAAAGATGTTTCTTCACCAATGCGATTAACTAAGATTTGATTTCATGTCTTGCAATCTCCGGTGGATAGATAGCAGCTCTGTTTTGGTAAAAGGTATGAGAAGTATCAACGTCTCCAATAGCACGTTCTTGCGCTTGTTGTTGTTGTTGCTGTTTGTACAACTGCTAAAACTTCTGTTGTAAGTCTTGGAGTTGAGCAGCTGCACAGCTTAACCATCAGCAAACGCGTTGTTGTCTATATTGTCACCCATGTTAACTAGTGTCGAGTTAGCTTTCCTCGCTCTGCTGTTAATACGCTATGTTCTTGCTAGCTCTTGATTAGTGAGATGCATGAGATCTTAAGAAACATCACTTCTCCTCTGCATGCACCTGAAGATCAAAACCAAGCAAAACTAGAACTTTTTTAGTAAATCTTAGACTAATTTTCAGTCTTAGATTCGAAGGAATCAATTGGTCCCCGACAACAGCGCCAAAGACTTGATACTACGAGTTTTAACCCAAGAATAAGAGTGCGTGTGTACAGATAAAAGCAGTAGTATAGGTGAGATCAAATTCACAGAGACCAAAATTGCACTACGATTCTTAATGAAAGAATACCAAGCTAAGATAAAAGAGAGATTGTTTATTATTTGTAAATGCAATAAAGTAAATAAAAAATAAAAAATTATGGATTAAAAGCGTTAGATTTTAAGGATAATCGCTAGAAATTAGAGATCGCAAACTAGACAACTATTCAGGACATCAATAAGAAATATCTAGAACTTAAACAGAAACGTCTAACCAATCGAGTATTGTTGTATCCATTACTACGTCTAACCACCTAAGTATCTAAATTTTCATTTGAATTTAAAATCCTATACAAGCATTAACTAGTAGGTTCGATATGTTCATGTATCACAATAACATCAAATTTTGTTGGCTAAGGACAATACGCTTACTTATGTTATATCCTGCAGCCTATAACGCTTTTGGTGAATAAGTTAAACCCTAGATAATAGATTAAGTGATCAGATTAGCCTAAGCAATGAGAACAACAATACATGAAGATTCCATAAGATAAAGCCCTATTTATGTATGATTCATTGATTCTTCATTCCTATGAAACCCTAAATCTTAATTAAAGAACTACTCAGACATGAAAGTAGTGCAACAACCAATGTTTGATGAAGAACGCATTAATTTTAAATCCAATAAAATAACCAAATGTATAAATAGTTGTAAAGCAATAGAATAGAGAATAAAACATAACCTTAAAATGGCTCAAAACTAGTATTTATAGGTACAAACACGTCTACGTCAAAATCCTAATCCAAAAAAGAAAAGAAGAAAAGTTTTCTTTTTTCGGGCAGGTCGATATGGTTTGGATCAATCGATCGATCCAATGACTAGATCAACAAGTCTAAGGCTGAATCGATCGATCTGGGCTCATCGGATCGATTTGGGCTCATTGGGTCAATCAGATTTTTCACGGCAATATGCTGGTGAAGATGGATGGATCGATCCAATGAGATCGATCAATTTGGAAATACACGGAATATCGACAGATTTGGATCAATCGATCCAGTGGTTGGATCGATCGATCTAGCTAGGCACGGCCAATTCCTCAGATCAACAGATTGATCAATCTGTCCACTCTAAACGACCCTTTTATGCTCTTTTGCTTTGAACTTCATTCCAAATGCAACATGACTCTTCTTAGCTTGATTAAACCTGGAAAGACTCTAAAAAAACTTAAATGACTCTAAAACCATTGTTAAAATACGTCAAAAACCCAACATATCACCATTTTGAGGCTTATTGATACCCAAATTGTATAGAAAAACAAAAAAAAATTCCTTACAGGAGTGTATGAAGACCCAATTAGAGCTGAAAGAGAACAAGTGTGGGAGAAGAATATTAAACTGGGTAATAATATGAGCGGAACTTGGATTTAGTTAGGAGATTTCAATGAGTTGTTGAGCGATGATGAAAAGATAGGTGGAGTTATTAGACAAGAAAGTTCTTTTTCCATTTTACGAACCTAATGAAAATTTGTAGCCTCTCAGAACTACCATATCAGGTTAATAGATTTTCTTGGAATGGTTCTGGAGGAGGAAATCTAGTCCGATGTAAGTTGGATAGGATGATAGCGAATGCAAATTGACATAATCTATTCTCGTATACTAAATCCTATTACTTATCTAGGATTGGCTCAGACCACAGCCCTATTGTGACTTGTTTTTATGGGGACGGTCCAATGAGAAATGGCCAATTCAGCTATGACAGGATATGAAATGCAAGGAAGGGTTTTACTGAAGTGGTATCCAGAGGTTGGATTATTGTGGAGGAAAATGTAGGAGGTGTATAATTTCCCGAATTAGGAGTTATAGGAAGACAATGACAAGATGGAAACAAATAACAAAACCAATTCAGAGAAAATCATCAAGGAGTTAAAATGGAAGATAGAAAAATACTCCAAGCAAGCATACATGGATGTCTCTAAGTTTCAAGCCCTAAAATCCCATTTGTATCAAGCGTATAAAGAGGAGGAAACTTACTAGAAATTGAATAGCAGAGTAAAGTGGTTACATGATGGAGATAAGAACTCAAAATACTTCCATGCTACAGCAAAGCAGAGAAAGATTAACGATAATATTCAATTCCTACAAGATGAAGATACATGAGAGGAAAATTTTGCTGAAGAAGACATGGGGGGAGGTTGCTATCAATTACTTTACTAAGCTTTTCACTTTTGAAATTTCCCCATCAGAGGAAGATGAGGTGAGCTTTATATATCAAGGATTACTGAGGCGGATCATTGAAGTTCATAATGATGATCTGATGCAAGTAGTAACAAAAGAAGAAGTGAAACATGCAGTTTTTGGTATAGGTGTTGATATAAGCCCATGTCCATATGGTCTCTTAGGTGATTTTTATTAGTCTTTTTGGGGAATAGTTGGATAAGATGTAGTGCAGATGGTCAGAAATTTTGTTGAGGAAGGATCTATTGATGGCATACTCAATGAGACAAACATATGTTAGATCCGAAAGTAGCAACATCCCCGCAAGCTAAGCGAATTTATACCCATTAACATGTGTAACTACATTTATAAAGTTGTTTCTAATAACCTATCTACCAGATTGAAGAATGACGAAAATCCTTTACTTGATAGTAACAGAGACACAATGAGCTTCTGTAGAAGAAAGATTAATCTCAGACAATATCTTGGTGGCTAATGAAACTTTACATGCGCTAAGAACCAGGGATCAAGTATCCTCAGAATATCTAGCAGTAAAGATTGACATGATGAAGGCCTATGACAGATTGGAATGGCCACTTGTGAAGAACACTTTGAGATATTTGGGGTTTAGCAAAAATTGGATACACATAGTCACGGTATGTATTTCCTCAATCTCTTATGGTTTTCTCATTAACGGTAGACTATACGACAATATTACACCATCAAGAGGCATCATGCAAGGTTATCCACTCTCTCCCTTTATCTTCATTCTCTGGGCAGAGGTTTTGGAAAATAGTTTTAGGAAGGATGGAGAAGAAAGTAGATTATATAGGTTGAAGGTGTATGCAGAAGCACCAAGTCTGTTTCATATGTTATTTACTAATGATATCTTTTTTTTTCTGTAAACCCGAGAAGGTCCAAGTGGGACTATATGAAGAGAATATTGCAAGAGTATAGTAAGGTCTTAGGTCAAAAGGTCAACCTTCATAAATCTAGCATAGTTTTTGGTAAAAAGATGGAAGCAGAAACAAAACAAAATAATGAATAACGTGTCTAGAATTTACAAAGAGGATATGATATTTATTTAGGAATTCCAAAAACTTTTATAGATCAAAAGTGGCAAAATTGAAGTTCATAGAGAACAAGGTAGAACCAAAGATCAGTTCATGGAAGTCAAAGTTCATGTCATTAGGGGGAAATGAGGTGATGATAAAAGCAGTAGCAATAGCCCTTCCTACTTACATCATATCATGCTTCCAGCTGCCAAAAACTCTATGCCAAAAAAATAATATCCTTTTTGGCTAATTTCTGGTGGATAAACCAAGAGAAAGGGAAATAAATTCACTGGAAGGCTTGGGAAAAGATTAGTGTTCCAAAACCAGAAGGAGGATTGGGATTTAGGGATTTGAAAGGTTTTAGTCTGGTCATTTTTAGAAATAACTATAGAAAATGGCTAAAGCACCTTTCTCATTATTGGCCAGAGTATATAGAGCTAAATAATTCCCATCTAAATCCATTTTGGAAGTAACGTTTGGGCCAAAGACTTTCATATGCTCGGAGAAGTATCTTTGTAGCATTGGGTCTAATGAAAGAAGGAATACAAGAAGAGTTTGGAGATAGATATAATCTTAATCTCATAACAGATTTTTGGTTAGAAAATTACCCTCTGAGAGCACTACATGTTAGAGTAGGTATTGATCCTACTTGTGTTACCCTCTCTCTCTTGAAAGATCATGATTCAGAAGAATGACATTAGCTTGTAGTGAGCAAAGTTTTTGTAGAGTGTGATGTCAGGTTGATTGGGAAGATATGACTGGGTTTTACCGAGCCTAAATTAGAGTACATGATATGACAAGGATGGTATGTACTCTGTGAAGGCTGGATATTGGGTTTAGCTGACCATGATCAAATGGCCTGATGATGGCAGTGTTCTCCAGCCAAGTCTAAGCCCCTTATATGAAGCAATCTAGAAGGTTTATACATCTCCAAAGATTCATAAGAGTCCTCACCAATAGCTTAGTGGTAGCATCAAAGATTGCAACAAAGAGATTGACAAAATCAAGCAATTGTCATTGATGTGGAGAGAAGAATGAGCCAGTGAACCATACGTTATTTGAGTGCTCTATCCCTAGTTTATCTCTTTTATCCGAATGCATCAGAGTCAATCTATAAAATTGGTCTCATGTATGTTTAATGAAGAAGATTTAAAGGAAGAGATGCATATGCGGAAACTGGTATGGTCTTGGTTGATTTGGAGATTATGGAAGTTAATGAACACACTCTGTTTTACTAATCAACAAGATGATGCAAAGAGGTGGTGAAAAATTAGTGGAAGACTCAAGAGAATGGCTAAAGGACACGAAAAAAGTAGAAAACGCAAAGTGCGGGAAAATAAAACCGACCAACACTTAATAGCCCCCTCTGGAAGGAAATCTCCAATGTAATGTGGATGTATCATGGAATAAAATGCTAAGGTGTAGACTTACTGGTAAGGTATGTAAAAGGAAATGTAAGATGGGTAGGAGGCAAATTCTACCCTAGCTTACGTTCCACCTTAGAATCGGAAGTTGCAGACTTATCTTAGGCCATGAGATGTTTGGACAATCTTGGTGTTGAGGAAATGAACCAAAGCTTCGTCCCTATCTGTTTATGATGCTTTCTTTGACTGTAGTACCCATGTATGGCCCCGAGCTTTGGTAGATCGTGAGCAACAACTTTATTCTTAATTATTTTTTAATAATAGTAGTATGTTTAAAGAAAACAAAAAGTAACCAAATGTATCTTGGTTTTGGTTCAGTCCGGTTTGAAACGTTCAGATTTCCAAAATCACTTGTAAAACGGAGTATGCGTGTATTCGTTCACCATCATTATCAAGTGAAAGAGTTTGCATACATAAATTGGACCGTCTTTAAAAGCTCAAATAAGTCCCAAAAAATTGTCTTAAATATCTTTCACTCTATCCCTCCTTCTTCACCGCGTCGTGCCGAAAATTCCTTCTGACTTCTCTATTTCACACGTAGTATATGGGAAGAACAATGTTTTTCACTTCTTACAATGGGGCTTAATCTATGTGATTCCCTCTCTTTAATAACTCATCATCTCAAGCTCTTATCTTGTTACATAAACTCACCTTCTCCTTCAATAATCGCATAAACGGTACAATTTGTATCACAATTCTCCAAGCTTATATCTTCTTATGAGTTTATCGGTCGTTTTGAAGAAATTGCAAAAATCACTAAGGAGACTGATGCAAGGCATTGTAAGTTGGTTCCGGTTGTGTATTCACTTGCTATATCATGTTTTGCGAAGAATGGTCAGTTGAAATTAATGGAGGATACTATAGAGGAATTGGATTGGAAAGGAATGTTGTTAGATTCTGGTATGGCTAATACTGTTGTTAGATACTATAGTGTTTTTTGTAGTCTAGAAAAGATGGAGCAAGCTTATAGGCGGGTTAAGAAGTTTGGAATTGTGATAGATGAAGAAGGGATAAGAATTGTATTGTTAGCATATTTAAAACAAAAGAACTTTTATCGGATGCATGAGTTTTATTCGATGTTGGTCTTTGTAGATGAATTTGGGAAATTTGTTATGGATTCAATGTTATTTTCATATGCAGCTGACTTTAAGATGAAAAGCTAACAGAGAGAGTTTATTTGAATGCTTGATGCATGTTTATCTTCTCATATTACCACTTTTAATATTCGCGATCTTGCGTTTTGTAGAATCATTTTTGGGATCTACATCTTACTCTTAAACATATGAGACATTTGAATATTGTTCTGGATCTTGTGACTTTTGGATGTGTGCTTGACGCATATGATAGGAGACTAGCAAGAAATTTGGATTTAGTATATAATCGAATGAACTTGGATGATTCTCCTATTATTTTAGCCGATTCATTTATATTTGAAGTATGGAGAAAGGTATTTTCAGCTTACCTCAGAAGTTGTTTTGGAGTTCAGTCCACAGGAAAAATGGACTTATAGAAGGCTAATTGGAGTTTATCTAAAGAAGAAATTGTGCAGAGATAAGATTTTCTAGAATTACTAACCACTTTCAACTTCTCTGCTTCAGAGACTGTTATGCTTTGCTCGCTATCAAAATCTGTATGATAAAATTATCCAATGCTAAAAATGAAACATTGAGATCAGAGAGTCATCTTGCAACTAGCATGTAGTTAGAGTGTTTTATTGTTAAAGAGATATGTATATTAGATTACATACATACTTTTTATGCATGTTTTTACATTATTGTCAAATAAACATGTGCTCTTCTATTGGAGAAAACATATAAATATCCTTAAATGAACCTAAGATCTGTACTGCAACTAAGTAATGAACAAACTTCAGCTTCCACCACAATAATAAGCCATTAGAGTATGTTGTGAACTATAATTGTAAGCTCTTATTATAGCAGGGAAGCGGATAAACCCGCGATCTGTGACCCACAATCCGTGGGTTTTGAAGAAAAATTCAAGTACACGAACCCGCCCCGCAAAATGACGGGTATAAATTAGTAGACCCGCGATCGCCCCTTCAAGCCTTGCAAAACCCGCAGCTAGATATCAAAGCAAAAATGAGTACCCAAAAACTCATAAACTCACAAATCCGCAAAACAAAAACGACTACCCACAAACCTGAAAACCCGCAAACCAAAAACCAACACAGACTTTAGGGCCAATTTTGATTAGCTCTAGTTTGCAGATTGGCCCATAAGGCTAGAAATGTGAGCCCCGTGGTCCTAAACCCGCTAACCAATATTAATGTGAGCCACACTCCGCTAGACCCGCAAAACTTTAGTCTTCAAATAGTATACTCGAATCCACCCCATGGCAGTTTACAGACCCACGATTTTTGACCACATTCCCATCACTAGCTCTTATCAATTTAACATATTATCAATTCATCACCATAATCAATTTGGCAGAGCAATTTCTAAATGCAAGATGAAAACAAACAGACCAATGCGGCTTGCATTAAACTTAAACCATTCACTGGATACTAAAGAGTTTTTAAATCTGCAGTGTTCTAACCATAGCAAATGTTTATCACTTAGTTTCAAGAAAAGTCAAAAATTTTCTTGAAAAAAAAATAAAGAAGAAGAAGAGGAAGTTGTGGAAGTCAAGGAGGAAGAATCGGCGGAGGGGGATTATGATGCTGCTGCAGAATAAGAAGCAGGAGAAGACTCCGAGAAAAAGAAGATCATGATCGAGCACTGGTTAAAGAAATGTCTCCTTCATTTTTATTTCTTTTTAAGGCTCCCGAGGAAAAATTTAGTAGCGAGTATTTAGGATTTTTGATTCTCCGATATAGAAGCTAATATTTGGATTTTTTTTTTGTCGATTGTGTGTGGGAAACTTCGTGTTCTAGGGCTTTTATCCCTCATTGTTAGGGTTTTGTTTTTGAATCTACACACATTATCGCTAATCATTGATATTTGTCCACAATGTTTCATTCAACTTTATGATTCCAAAGAGGAATTGGTTATGTGCTTAAGTTCAAATGCAATATATTCACAGAATAACATACTTATTGTCTTGTTTCTAGTTCTTAGTGAGCCTTGATTATGATTGGGTGATTTTACTTCACTGAATTTTGTTGTTGTTTTCTTGAAGCAAACAATTCAACTCATCAAAGAGAGGGCTAAAGAGGTGAAGGAAGGTTTGGAGATTGATGTTCCTGGCATCTTAGTGACTGTGAATCCTGATAAGGTAGTGAATTATGTTTGTCACATTATGTGCCCTTTATGCTAATTCTTTCTTTTTTGATATGCTTTTAACAACTAAGACGTGTTTGCTTTGAGATTCGAGAGGAAGGCGGCAAAACATTTATCGGTCTTTTGGTAAGTCTTTCATTCTCATACTTGAGAATAATATGTCAATTAGTCATACTTCTTTGAGTGACTTTGTTTCTTTTGAATGAGTTTTCTTGTATTGTCTATATTTATTCTCATAACACAGTTTCTTTGATGATATGCTTTAGAATAGGAAAATCATTTTTATATCCTTAAGTACCCACACATTTGATGCTACTTTTGTGATCGTGAATGAGGTTTTGTGAGCATTTTAAATGGCTTTTGGTGTTTTCTTTTTAGCTGAATCAAGTTGATTACTAAGTAATTTGAAATAAGAATAACTAGCAGACCAGATTGTTAGTGACTTTGTATAAGTAAGAAATGTTTCCTTTCATGTTTTCAACATTGTATAGAAAAAGATGAAGGAATCATCTTGATCATCTTACGTACTGGGTGAATGGAGATATGTAATAAGCACGTAAGGACTATTAAATAGAGTGACACTTTGTCCATAAAATTTATATTTTTTCATTTTTTTTTTGAATAATATGTAAAATTATATTCAAAAGATTTTTGTACAACAACTGTAACCGTTTTTAGTTTCAAACTGAAAAATAAAAGTGCTCTAGAAAATAAAATCGATAGTGGTATGCATCGTTAAAACTCAAATCTAGAAAATTCAATTAGGACAAAACCAGAGATGGAAAAAATAGTACATACCACTTTCGATAGATCAAAGGAATATAAATAGAAAAGCTGAAGCTGATGAAAAAATAGATACATCAAAAATATCAGACTCTAGATGAGAACCAAACTTACAAGTTGTCCGTCATTATCTTCTTCCTCTGCAAAGTCGATAGACTATTATGTATTGCCCTTCCCTATCTCGAAGTAAAATTTCAATGGTAGTGGGACTTCTCCATGCCTTCTCCGGTTGTGGTCCGCCATAGTAGTATAGAGTAACTAGGAAAACATACTTGAAAATAAAAGCATGGGTAGCACCACGCCCAAGGGACATAATAGAAGAGATAATATCATGAAGTCGAGTTGTGTACCCTTGATGAAACAGACCAGAAGTCATTTTATGCCAAAATCAAGAAGTGAAAGGACATGAGAAAATAGGTAATCCTGAGTATCCACTGTGGCAACCTTCTGATTTTGGATTACCTATTTTGCCTCTGACAGAGATATAAGACCCAGACCACCTTCTGATTTTGGATTACAAACATCACACCAAACAACTTTTGCTTTCTTTGTGTTTAAGGTTGGGCCCGACCATAAAAAAGTGAAACTAATCCTTTTTATCTTCTTTATGCAAGCACTAGAAAGTATAAATGCCAAAATCTAGAAGTTTGTCAAGCTAGCGATGACCGATGTTAGTAGTTGGAGCCTCCCCGCAAATGATAAAAACCTGTTCTTCCAAGAGCCAATATATAATCTAATTTTTTCAATAAGTGGTGGAAAATCAGAGCTAGACATCCTTTTACTCATCAAAGGCAGGCCTATATATTTTAACGGGAACATTCCAATGTTAAATGGAAAAAAATCAAGAAAAGACCGAGTGTGAGGGGAGATACTAGTATTAAATAGTGAAGTCTTCGACAGGCTGATGTGTAAACCAGAATAACGAGCAAATTCATCAAAAACAGCAATGATCTCATTGATTGATCAAATTCTACCATCCGCAAGGACCATTACATCATCCAAAAAACATAAGTGGGTGATATTCAAACTCTTGCATCTCGGGTGATATCTATACTTGCCTTCTAAAGATGCTTTGTACAAAAGACGAGATAAAACAATCATACACATAAAAAAGATAGGGAGAAAGAGAGCAACCTTGTCGAATCCCTTTCTGACTCCGGAAATAACCAGCGAGGTCTCCATTTATTTGAACCAAAAATGACAGAGTAGTTACACAGAGCTCAATCCATCTAATAAACTTTGATGGCAGCCTCGGAGCCTTCAACATATTGATAAAGAACAGCCACTGGACCGAGTTGAAGGCTTTGGAGATATCGATTTTCATCGCACACCTAGATGAGATATTAGGCTTGTGGTAATATTTTACAAGTTCAGAGGCCAAGAGAACATTTTCTATCATACAACGATCCTTAATGAAAGCTGACTGGTTGGACGACACAAAACCGGGGATAATATACTTCAATCTGTTCGCTAGAAGTTTCAAGATAACCTTGTAAATCACGTTGCAGTAGGAAATTGGACGATAATCTTTCATCCTTATAGTACCGGTCTGCTTGGAAATTTGCTCTAGGATTGTTGAATTCATTCCTTTTGGTAAAAAACCATAGGAAAAGAAAGACTTGACAGGCTCAACAAAATTCTTACCCACTATATGCCAAGCTTCTTTATAAAATTCCACCGTGAAACCATCCAGATCAGGAGATTTATTAGACGGCATAGAAAATAAAACCTTCTTGATTTCCAAATCCGTGACCTCCACAAGAACATTCGCATTGTCCTCCTCCGAACATCTATAATTGAGAAGCGTAGCCATCTCTATCTCGGATAAATTCCTAAAGCCGTGAGGCTGAGTCGAGAAAATATCTAAAAAAATACCTTACAGCTTCAGCTTTAATATCTTCTTGAGTAGTTAAAAGCTTCCCCTCTTAATTCTTAACCACATTTATTGAATTTCTGGCCTCCCTTTCTTTAATCGCGTTATGGAAAAACTTATTATTTTGATCACTAACATTAATCTAATAAAGTTTTTTTTTCTGTCTCAAATAATTTTTCTCCAAACTCGACACTGATTCCCAATCATTAAAAGCCTTAGACTCCTCTTGCATCGCTAGAGTATTCGGATTTGCGAGAGTGGCAGCTTACTTGTCACACAGAACCCGAAAAGCATCATTAGTCCACTGTGATAGGTGGTGCAGCCTTTAACGGCTTAGGTGACAAATAGCAGGCTTCAGAAGCTTTAATTTCTTAGAAAATTGGAAAAAAGCAGAAGTTGACTGATAAATATCATCCGAGGACCTCCAATGATCTGCCATTACGGACTTGAAATCCTCCATATTGACAATAGTGTTAACAATTTTGAAAGGGCCCTTAGGCTTAGGAGAGATTCAGCCAACGAATTCAGCGCAAAAAGATGATCCAAGCAACCCTTTGCTTCAAACAAACAAAAGGAGCTAAACGGTCGTTGAAGCCAAGAAGAATTCACAAGGACTCGATCAAGCTTCTTACACACTAAACCATTCGCACGTTTGTTGCACCATGGATAAAGGGGTCCATGATAAGCCATGTCGACAAAGGACCAATAACAAACCATCTCTTGGAAGTCTGCCATATCGGGTAAAGAAACTTGATGCATAAACGATAAAGAATGCTTGGAGGAGTCTAAAACCTATTTAAAGTCACCAGCACACAGCCATGAGTTACCCCAATACTGAGCTAAATCCTGAATGTACTTGAGGTCCCGCCATAACTCACACTGCTCTTCCAAGACATTAGATGCATAGAAGAACGTACACTTAAAAAAATCAGAACCCTCCTCAAGCTTTACAAAACAGAAATCATCTGGCATGTTTTCTTAATCACTTGAAGCTTATTTTTCTTGCTCCATACCACCCAAATCCTACCAAGTGGAACATCATCATAATTCGAAACTATTGACCAATCCCCTAAGACAGAACCAGTAATACAATCAACCTTGCTCTCAGCAATTAGAGTTTATAAAATACCTAACAACAGAGTGCTTTTTCGGCCTATTAAAACCCCTAATATTCCAAGAATAGCACGACATCAACGTTTCTTTTGAGAGTTTTTTTGCCTATACACCAAGAGTAGCATCCCCTACTATGTGGTTTGTTTTTGCAAAATATTTGTGTGCGAATTTTGAAGAGCGAGAAAGCTGAGCTCGGATCTTCATCTCCTCTTTACTCGGAGTTGGGTCAGTATCTAGAGTGAAATGAACTGGGTCTTCCGAAGGCCCCTCCTTAGTCACAGCCTCTAATTAAACCGTTATCAAACCCGGAGTATCCAACACCGTACCATTCAAAGAGACATTTTCCATGCTTACCTTCCCCAAGGCAATACTAACCCAAGTCTAGTCATCTTGATCCCGTAAAACCTCAAATCTAGAAGGCGAAGCTATGGTGACTTGACTGTAGACAAGAGCTGAAGGTTTCCCTGATTTTTTCTCCTCGGAGTGCAATACTTTAGACCAAACCTCCTCCATTGACTTTAAAACAGGGGATGTCAGACTTATCTCTCCTTCCTCCATGTTACTATTGGTACCACTTCCAATCTAGTAATAGGCGACTTTCTATCCTGCTCCCTGATTGGACTTACTGGAGAAGAATCCCCAGCCAGCTGGTGAGCCACAGCTTCCGGAGAAGAAGCAACCAGAGGAAAAAAATTGAGCAGGGGCCTCACACTCCGAACTGATAACAACAACAAGCGTAGAATTTTTGCCTAAACTCTTCCGGACTTGGTTTATGCAACACTCTTCCATGTGACCCCATTTACCACACAAATTACATCGAAGAGACAGCCAATGATAATCATACAAAATGCGAACTCCTTCCTCTTTTATCTGAAAAAAATTCATGGTCGGGAAGTCTATTGGTCAAATCAGCATCGACAAAGATCTTTGCTTCTTCAAAGCTGGTTACGAGCTCGGTTTCACGATGCAGACGAATCGAATTACCCAATAAACTTGCTAAAAAACTAAGACCCTTCCACGAAAACAACAAGGCCGGGACATTCTTTAAAATCACCCACATTGGCTTTGACCTGATATCCTGCTGAGCTTCTTTGGCTATTGGGCACCACCTGGAAACTATCATTGGAATATCACAAATATTCCACATTCCCCGATGGAGAACATAACGCCTTGAAACCGGGTTACGAAGCCTGAATTTAATTTTCATAGAGTTAATTTCTTAAGCATCTATTTTTTTGGATTTAACACCCAAGTTCCATATCTTGTTGACGATTACATGTACTTTGGCAATATGTGGAGCTTGTGAGACAAAGTGCCTACCAAGAAGTCCTCCCAAAGTGGTGGCACATCCGCCAACACCTTCTCTGGAACTTCAACCACATTCTTACCCTCCATCGAAATCACTTCACAATTGAATTTAGATAAGCATTATTTGTTCGCAACTTGAGTCCAAGATTTAGCAGCCAAATCCCGATTTCTAGCGTTCAAACTAGCCAATTCCGTAGTTGTCTTCCGGGAATCCTCTCCACTGCCAACACTATTCGAGCCGCCTATAGCCAACTCCAGCAAATTTGTTGACGTCACAGCCAACACAGCTTCCCCTTCTTTACTGTCCCCAAGCTTCAAAGAACCAGAACCATAACGATGAAGCACAAAGCCCGAACCTGCAACTAAACCATAGCTTTGACTCGTGACCATGCTTGACACCAATCCAATCTGATGATGGGTACCCAAACCTTCCTCCTGTGATAGCGGTGGAACAAGAGTTAAACCACTCCCCAAACGACCAGTCATCTCCTGCTCTGTTTCTTGCACTAAAACAGAGCTAGCTGTATGCAAACCCATAGACCCCGAAACCTATGAACATGCACAACAATTTGACCTGCAACAGAACTTGCAACATCAACCCCAAACCCAACAGCAGGGACCTGCAACCTCTCAGAACCATTCTCAGTTAGACCAGGCCCTCTACCGGTGCCGATAACCTCCCGTCGTGAGACCACAACCCTCGGGGCCATCCCAGCGGCGGCTCAGCCATCCGAGACTTACACAAGCTCCTAAACCTAATCTCTGTCGCCCTACTTTCCTTATACGGAATTCAATTTTTTTGTTATATCTTGTCATTTTCTTACCTATCTGACACATCTTATGTCTACTTGTTCTGTCTACTTAATCTGCATCCCACAATGATAAAGGTTTAAACAATTCCTTCTATATGCTATAAGTTTCCTGCTTCTACTGTATTTTTCTCATTAAAAAACGTAAAAGTAGTAGATATTTTATTTGTGTTACTAACAAGATGTGAGACTACATACGGGAAGATACCTAAGTAGAAAATCTAACGGGAACTAAACAGCCGCATATGAAAAGGTGTGATATCTTTGAATCTAGCTAAAATGGTCATTGTCTTTTAATCTCTCGCACGGATGTGACAAACAGTCAACATTGTTCTATGTGTTTTTTGTGTCATTTATGTGAAAACTAATAAGAAAATACCAAAATTTAATGAGTTCTCCGATATGTTACATGTACGTGAGGGATATCTTACCCTTAAAACTCCACTAGAAATCAAGGTTACACAATTTTGTCAAAAGAATTACAAGAATGGCACAAAAAGAAAATAATACACACGACACCCTTAAGAAAAAGAAATATAATCTAATTTGTATATAAAAGCTATGTTTTTATTTTTGTCAGTTTGAACCAGTTTTGTGCATGTGGACTTCATTCAGCAAGGACCAAACTCTTCTCCTCTTTATCTTGTATTGTCTTTGTAAGTTTCAATTGATTTGGCCCACCTGAATTGTCTGGTCCAACAGGGCAGTAATCTTATATACTCTAATCTCTTATTCTCTAATTTCATATATCCCTTTCTTTAATTTTTTTTTTATGTTTATTTTTATTCAAAATATTATAAAATGACCAAAAATCATACCTCTTTTCGTATATTTACAAAAAAACCAAGCATTCTGACCCCACATCCATTTAATTTTTCAAATTTCTTAAATTTCTTAAAAATCAAAATCATATCTTTTATTTAAATTTCTTTAAAAAATTTCCTATTTTTTCTACTCATCTTCTTCCTCACGAACGAGAGATCCACGAAGAACACTCACACTTCCATTATTCGAATTCTTTCCGTTTTTCTTGCAGTTACTGCAATTCAATCATCTATTTTCATCATTTAACCTTGTATTTGTCTTTTTCATCTCAAAAAAAGAATCAAAACCCTAAAAACCAAAAATGGTGAAAACAAAAAATTTGAAGAGGAAGAACCAACAACGTGGAAGGGTTCACCTAGTTGATTCGCCTGAGGAGACGCCGCCGTCTTCGCCTGAAGAGAGGCCGCCGTCTTTGCCACCCGTCAAACGAACTCCCGAGACCCGACGAATCCGCCAAGCTCAAGCTTCACCGCGAAGAACAGAGCTCGCCGCCAGTTCCTCGTCTCAACCTTGGGTGGTAAGTGTTATATTATGCTTTCTCTGAAAGTTAAATCCAAATGTATGGTTGTTGGAAAAGAATTGAATGGTCTTTTGCTTTGTGATTTCTGGGTACGACTAGTACGTTTGATACAACTGTTGTTTGCTCTGTGTATTTTGGGTACGACTAGTACGCTTGATATAACTATGATATGATGTACAACCAATATAACTATAGGTATATATACAACTGAATATGACCAATACAACTATGTATGTGGATATTTATGTATGTGGATATTTGTTTGGATTTTAGGAGAACGAGGAGGAAACAGAAGGTATACAGCCTATTCCTCCGGAGAATTTTTTCTTCAAGAACACCGAGTACGCGGTTTTCCGCAAGTTGTCTTCAAAGTGCAATGATGTGAAGACAATGGAACTGATAGAAGATGTGCTTGAAGACAGAGAATTGGAGTGATTTTTGAACCATCCTCAGTTCCGACATAAGAATCACAAACTAACGCATATATGGTTGATGCTTGTGCGCACGGTGAACAAGAAGAAGGGGAAGATGTCGTGGTTCGTTGTGAATGGAGTGCCTATTAGGTACTCAATAAGGGAGCATGGTCTTTTGAGCGGGTTGGACTGTAGGAGGTACCCTGAGTCTTATGAAACAATGGTGGGGAGTTATCGGTTCGTATTGAGACAATTCAAAAGAACTAAGGGGATTACTGTTCAAGATGTAATCGAGAAATTTAAGATGTTGAAAATTCCAGATCGACTGAAGATGGCGATCTTACTGTTCCTGAGCAGCGTCATCAAAAAGTCCAAGACATATGGACAAATCGAGAGTTTCTTCTACAAAGTTGTCGAAGATCTCGAAGCTTGCCGGACATTTCCCTGGGGGAGGTACACGTTTTATGATCAATTACACGAGATCTGGCGCACCATGGATCATTTTAGAGGACGTGTTCAACCCACATGGACATTCCCGGGATTCATTTTTCCGTTAGAGGTATGAAAATAAATTATATATAAACATGCGGACAACATTTAGGACTGAGTTCGTTGATGATAAGGGTGAAGTGAGTAGTAGGTGCCCGAGGATGTGCAAGAGCCAATGGAAGCCTTGTACAATGAAAGGGTGGTCATTGGAAACAGTTAACGATGCTCTTGGAGACACTAAGGTATGAAAATTATGTAGTTGTATTCTCTTTGATGATGCCCGAGGATGTGCAAGAGCCAATGGAATGTTTTGTATAAAATTGTTCTACACAGTTGTATAGGTTATATCCAGTTGTATTTGGTATATAGTTGTATTAGTGATATGTAGTTGTATTCTTTTTGATGATGCACAGGAAATCCATAGTATCTTACATCCTACACTTGAAGAGGTACCACTACTCGCCCAGATCATGGAGGATGATGACGAAGGAGAGGACTACTTGTCCGTGAATTAGAACATTTGCCTTCTTCAAGCAAACAAGAAGATATGGTGTGAAGATTTGTACAATTTGGATGTGGCTGGCCGAAGGGACAATCTGAATGTCCAACGAGCCATGAGCCTCAAAGACACATTGATGAAGGTCATTGAAGAAGGTTTTGCTAAAATTCATGGGAGGGTTGACGAGTGGAATGAGAGGTTTTCTAGGATGGAGAGAAGGATGTCTGACCTTGAAGTATGTGTGACTTTGCTGATGGAAGGGGGTGTTAGAATAAACCCCGAGAAAGATAATGTTGGAGGTGATGTCAATGATGAGGGTGATGAGGTTTTAGAGGAAGAAGAAGATGACGAGAGTAACAATGGAGCTGGAGGTATATGAATTTTATTTAACTATAGTTATACATATATGTATTTACATAGTCATAACATATACATCCAATTGTAGGTGATGAACACGTAGGAAATTGGGCGGACTTTCCCCTTGAAGCTGTAGCCTCGGAAGATGAAGAGGATGGTGAATCAGAAAAAGAAAATGACAAAGAAAAAAAAAAGGACAATGAAGAAAAGGACAAAGAAAAAGAAGTGGGGATTCCAACAACCTCTACCCGTACACCTAAGGAGAAGGTGGTTCTAAACCGTTCAAAGACGGCGAAAAGGAAGGTTGAGTCATCGAAGTACAAGAAAAGTCCTTATTTGAAATAATGATCTTTTAAGTTATGTTTTTAGGAACTTATTATCTGTTGGAACTTATTATCTGTTAGAACTTATGGGTTTGTTGAACTTATGTTTATGTTTTGGACTTATGATCTTTTAGAACTTTAGAATTTCAGTATTTAAATTGGTATTGTCGTATTTTAATATTTTGAATCAGTATTTTTAATTTTTTTAAATGAAATGTCATATTTAAAATGATACAACTGTATACTACTAATACAATTGTATTACTGGAAATATTAAAAATATATATATTAAGAAAGCCACGTTTGCACAGCCAAGACACACGTGTGCCGTCAGAAGCCACGTGTGCGCCGCCAATTTATTTTTATATTAATAAATTTAACACATAGTCGTATCGTAAACAAGTGTCATATTGGTTTACACATAGTCGTATATTTGGCATTTTCGACGTTTTTTAGTTGTATTCAAGTTTTTTAAACAATTTTCTAGTTGTATCAGTAACATTTGGTTAAAGAAGTATGTTTAAAAGACATTCATATAAAAAAAAAAGTAAAAAACAAATTTTTGGGTGATTCATGTCATAATAGGTAAAGTGTTTAGTGAACATCCTAATATTGTTATAGTAGATTCAACAATGGAAGTTATTTATAATTATGTGAATTAATAAGTTTGGTGTGATTAAATTGGATATAAATGAATAGATTATTTATGAATCAATCAATATATTTAAATAAATTTTTAAAAATTTATCGAATTATTCATGTCTCAGTCGTATAAGTCATATATAGTTGTATAAGCCACAACATTTCCATACACCACAAATGATTGTTCATCAATAACACAAATGAAATACAATTAGCTAATAGAACATATAAATCATGTGTTTTCACTTGTACTGCACTCAAACCACTCATATAAACTAGTTTTCTTTCTCCTTTGTCGATGTTCTCCCACGGACGGAAACCTTGTAATTTGAGGTTTTCTTTTTTTTTTGACATAATCTGGACACACACATGACACGTAAATTGTCAGGCACATTCCACTGAGACATATGAGGAACTAGAAATATCGTCTTATAGTAGGCGAATACCCATTGCTCCATCGCATAGAATTTGGAGCACAAATCTTCCACTTCTAGGTGAGTATATTCTTTCTTCCTTGCTTCCATAAAGGCAGCTATGGCATGCACACATGGATATTTGTCAATATCGAAATGCTTGCATGTGCAAGTTTTCATCCTCAAATCAACGAAATAACTTCTTCCACCGCGTCCGATGACGTTAAATTGTAGATAGTAATTGTTCAACACAGTCACCGCTAAATGTTGTGCTGCAACACAACTTTCGTGAAGCACATTCTCAATAAAAGGCACCAATTTATGTGCTTCGGTAGAGGTCTTCCTATGCTTGTTAAACCACTCAGCTATTTTTTTGATAATTGCATCAATCATTGGTAAGAGCTAGTATTTTCTTACTTCTTTGAAAACGACATTTAAAGATTCCGCACAATTAGTGGTATCTATGTTGTACCTTTCTCTAGGGAAAAAACACCGGGCCCATTTATTCGGTTCGACACTTCTTTCAACATACTCCGCTGCACTAGGATACCTTTTCTTGAAATCATCGTAGAGTGTTTCGAACTCGTCTTGTGTGTATGCATGAGCCAATTCCTTGAACTTTACTGCAATTCTTTATTTGTTGACGTTTGAGGCATGCATCTTCACATTCTGTGATAAACGAAAGATACAATACCCATGATGAGATAATGGGTAAACCTCACGTATTGTCTTGATGAGACTTTGATTCTTATCAGAAATAAACACTAATCCAGGAACATCCGGTATTAGTGTTTTCAACTTATTGAAAAACCATGCACAACTACCATCTTTTTCGCCATCAACTACACCAAAAGCAATCGGATAGTGGTGATGATTAGGATCTTGCACTGTTGCAATCAATAACACCCCACCATATGCATTCTTAAGGTGAGTCTCATCCACAATGATCACTTTTCTCATCACTTAGAAGCCTTCCACGCAAGCTCCCAATGCGAAGAATAAATACTTAAACTTCTGATTGTCGTCCACTTCCACATATGAAACTGTACCCGGATTCGTAATCTGTAACATGTACAAATAAGAATACAACATCTTGTAGCTTTCTTCCGGACTACCTCATACATCGGCACTAGCTTGTTTTTTTCCTTTGTACACCGTCGAATACGACACTTTAACACCATACTTTCCTTGCACCATACCAATCAAGTTTTTTGGAGTTGGCGTGTCAAGCTTCCCTGGATAATGATCTTGGACAACAGATGCCACTAATTTGGGTATGCCTTTTCTTCTCTTTACCAATGAGGTTGATGACACACGAGAACACGTGTGAATTTTGTTGTACGTCTAAACAGAGAAAATGTCTGAATCCTTAATCCTCGCAGCTCCCCATTCATTGATTCACAACATTTTACCACATACCGCGTTTTATCCGATTTCACGATATCGAAGTGAAAACAATTCACAAATGAAACTTTTTCCACTAATTCTTTCACGTCTTCTTTGATTCCAAATTCTTGACTTAATTTTACATTCATACCATCTTCCCATTCTACATTATGAATCTCATCTCCTTCTACCACATGTGTATCCTTCACATGAACGTTATCAAATTCAACCAAACATGTATCTCTAACCTCAATATTTTCCAAGTTTTCACATTCTACTTCGTGGGCAATCGTTGCATATTTTTCGGACACTACACTTGCAGAAATAGTTATGCTTTCATAATTAACTCCACAATTTACTCAACCAGTAGAAACCATGTCCTCATTACTTGCATTAACTTGACTAACGCGATATTCTCTTGGATCATTCGTCTTCGTCTCAACATGCAACACACCTTTCATTTTACCTTCACATGGTTCCAAATAACAAACAACATCATCATCATTGAAGATATATATCGGCCACTTAGGATCAACTGCAATCGGAAAATAACTCAATTTCATCTCGCTCTTTTCTTCATTTTCCCCCATCTTCTTACGTATACTTTCAGCTAGTATGTCGTACGTTACCTCCTCAACCGATTGTCTCATCAAAAGAGCGTGATGACATCTTCTCTTGCAATCCATAATATTTCCTCTCCTTTCTTTACATATTGTCCCCCATAATCAAAATGTACGATCGTGCGTTGTTTTCTGTACCCTGAAAATAATAAAATTGTATCATTAATTACTTAGTTGTATCAGTTGTATGCATGTATATAATATGTCTTAGTCGTATCAGATGTATGCATGTATATAATATGTCTTAGTCGTATTAGGTGTACGCAAGTATATCATATGTCTTAGTCGTATCAGTCGTATTTATTCTTAGTCGTATTAATACTGTAAATATAGGTTTTGACGAACACAATTATTTTCGATTCGCTGTCATTAACCACAAATATCGTTATATAACAACAAAAACCTCAAATATAGTCATAATAATTCGAGATTCAATGAGCAAAATCGAGTTTTTTGTGTTTTTAGGAAATCCGAAAGCTTACCTCCAATGACGACCTCAAGTTTCTTTCCACCTCCATTTCTCCCAAATTTCTTCTCAAAAACTCCAAAACCCTTTAATTTCAGAACCTAATGCTCGATTTGAGAGAAAAAAAAAACAAAATTGATGAATTTAAGGTTAAAAAGTTTGGTTTTAGTGATAAAGAAAAAGAAAATGGTAGTTGGGTGAAATGGAACCCATTCAATTTGATTTATTATTTTATTTTTTTTGTAACTAAATATGAGTAAAACTCATTTTAATTTTATTTTTATTTATTTGAATTAAATAAATGGACGAAGAGTATAGAGAGTAAGTGATGGTATTAGAAATTTTTCTTTTGCGGTTATAAGCATTTCAGATATAAATCCGGTCAAACACCTCACAAATCTGAAAAGAAAAAACCTCCAACCTTCTCCGACATCTCAGCAGACTCCTTCTGGTGTCGTCGCCGGTATCTTCATCTTGTACAGATTTCTCCAAAATTTGGAGTTAAAGTCCAACTCCTTGACAGGCAGGTAATTTTCGAAAACCAAAAGAAAAATCCTCGATTTCCTCTTGTCTGCGTGTCTGGCAACACCTCACACCACCGTACCGTACCTGTCTCTGGGAATAACAATGTGTTCACTTCTTACGACGGGGCTCAGTCTACCTCATCCTCTCTCTTTCAGAACCCATCATCTCAAGCTCTTATCTTGTTACACTGATTCACCTCCTCCTTCAATAATAGCTCGAAAGGTACCACAATTGCTCCAATTTGTTGACCAATTCATTGGTTTGATTTCATATCGTGAATTTGGTGTATTTACTTTGTACAGTTGATCAAAGACTCAAAGCTATATGGAAATTTCAGTAGAAAGATACAAATCATAGACTATGCCCCGTTAATCCAAACCTTGAGACAGAGAAGATTACCTGATATTGCTCATGAGATATTTATCCAAACGAAATCAAAGAATTTGTTGCCAAATTACAGAACCCTTTGCGCTCTTATGCTTTGCTTTGCTGAAAATGGGTTTGTTCTGCAAGCACGTACGATTTTGGATGAGATGTTAAACAGTTCTTTCCTACTTGATCTCTTTTTTATCTCAAACGTTATATCTGCTTATGAGCTGACTGGTTGTTTTGAAGAAATTGCAAAAATCACTAAGGAGATTGGTGCAAGGCATTGTAAGTTGTTTCGGGTTGTGTATTCACTTGCTATATCATGTTTTGGAAAGAATGGTCAGTTCAAATTAATGGAGGACACTATAGAGGAATTGGACTCTAAAGGAATGTCGTTAGATTCGGGTACGGCTAAGGCAGTTGTTAGATACTATAGTGTTTTCGGTAGTTTAGAAAAGATGGAGAAAGCTTATGGGCGGGTTAAGAAGTTTGGAATTGTGATAGATGAAGAAGTGATAAGAGCTGTGTTATTAGCATATTTAAAACAAAGCAAGTTTTATCGGATGCGTGAGTTTTTATCAGAAGTTGGTCTTTGTAGAAGAAATTTGGGGAATTTGTTATGGAATTCTGTGTTATTGTCATATGCAGCTGACTTTAAGATGAAAAGCTTACAGAGAAAGTTTATTCGAATGCTTGATGCGGGTTTCTCTCCTGATGTTACCACTTTTAATATTCGCAGTCTTGTATTTTCTAGAATGGCTCTGTTTTGGGATCTACATCTTACTCTTGAACATATGAGACGTTTGAATATTGTTCCGGATCTTGTAACTTTTGGATGTGTAGTTGATGCATATGTGGATAGGCGACTAGCAAGAAATTTGGAGTTTGTATATAATCGAATGAACTTGGATGATTCTCCTGTTATTTTAACTGATTCACTTGTATTTGAAGTAATGGGGAAAGGGGATTTTCATCTTAGCTCCGAAGCTGTTTTGGAGTTCAGTCCACGGAAAAAATGGACTTATAGAAAGCTAATTGGAGTTTATCTAAAGAAGAAATTGCGAAGAGATCAGATTTTCTGGAATTACTAACCACTTGCCACTTCTCTGCTGCAGAGACAGTTATGCTTTGTTCGCTATCAGAATCTGTATGATAAACTTATCCAATGCTTGAAATGAAACATTGAGGTCAGAGAGTCATCTTGCAACTAGCATGTAGTTAAGAGTGTTTTATTGTTAAATAGATAGGTATATTATTAGATTGGTGAACCAAAAAAAAAAAAGATAGGTATATTAGATTACGTATATACTAAATATGCATGTTTTTTACATGATTGTTAAATAGACATGTGCTCTTCTATCGGAGACTTCCGATTACTATACCTAAATGAACCTCATCGTTACTGCAAATAAGTGATGAACGAACTTCAGCTTCCACCACAATAATAAGTCATTAGAGTATTATGTATGTGAACTATGACTGTAAGCTCCTATCAATGTAACAGATCATCAATTCATCACCATAACCAATTTGGCAGAGCAATTTCTAAACGCAAGATGAAAACAAACAGAACAATGTGGCTTGCATCAAACTTGAACCACTGGGTACAGCAGAGTTTTTAAATCAGCAGTGATCTAAACATAGCTAATGTTTCTCACTTAGTTTCAAGAAAAGTCAAAACTTTTCATCATGCTTTCTGATAGATAACAATTAAATCTATAACACAGATTTTAGTCTAATTGTTCGGGCGAGCACAAAACCGGCTGGGATGGGAAAAAGACACCGGTTGCAACTTCTAAAACCGCTTTTTGCCAACGATTCACCGAAACAACGTCTTTACTCTTTAGAAGAGAAGCCTCACGGTGTGTGTTCATCGTCACACGCCTTTATTATTCCCAGTTAATCTTGACCGTCAATTTAAATTTTGTATGACGTGTCCTTCCAAGGTAACTATACATCTTTTAACTAAAAGGTAAAACAACAAGCAGTTAATAAATAAAATTATCTACAGTTTTTCGACGACGGTGCTTTCTCTCTCTCTCTCTTGTCCGTACAATGGCGCCGCCGAAGAATAAGGCTAACGGTGAAGGGAAGGGGAAAGCTGTAGCGACTAGTTCGTCGACAGAGGACGACTCGAAGCGAAACTCGGCGAGCCATCTCTTCCTCAAAACACGTGATGCTTGATTCTCCTGAGAAGACGAAAAGAAAGACGACGAAGAAAGGTGGAGCGACGAAGAAGATAAAGAAAGAAGAAGAGGAGGAGGAAATTGTGGAATTCAAGAAGAAGGAAGAATCGACGGAGGAGGACGATGACTTTCACCTAAAATCTATTTTGCACTTTTTTAATTAAAAGAGAAATTTATAAAAAAATTTGAATCTTTGATAATAAAATCAATTTCTGCGAATTATAACCCAAATCTTATTAATTTTTTATTGGTAAGATTTGAGAAAAATTGATTCGTAATTATTTGTAAAAATTTTGATTCATACTGTTTTGTAAATAATTATGAAAATTGATTTATATATACTTTTTGTAAATAATTACCAAGATTGTTGACGTATTTACTCACTACTTTAGAATATAAATGAAAATATAATGTTTGCTTTGAAAAATAAAGAAAATGAAAATGTTAGAACATACAATGGAAATGTTAGTAAACTTCATAATTATTTACAAACAATTATGAATTAATTTATTTTTTGAATTTACCAATAACAAATAATCATATTTGGGTTATCTTTTAAAAATATTGATTTTATTGTCGGAGATTCAAAAATTTTATTTTTATTTTTAGTTAAAAAATTTCAAAATAGATTTTATATGATAAATAAAATGGTGATTTCATCTTTTGATAAAAATTAGATTTTTATTTATATTGAATATGTTCTTATCCACAATCGGTTTTACTACTTTACAATCTTACTTAATACTATAATCATTTAACAGTTTTAGTCTAAAAGTTTGAAAACAAACTGTTTCGCCAAAAAAATTTCAACTTTTAATTTACACAAAAATCTCAAATTTGGTTGACCAAACGGCTTTAGTTCCAACGTCTGTTGATCAAACCATTTTAGTCATATCCTTAGTCAACATTTATACTTGACTAAAGTTGGGATTAAAACGGCTTTGTCAACAAAAATTGACGATTAAAATGGGTTAGTTAACAAAAATTGAGCATTTTTTGGGTTCATAATAAAAGTGATGTTGTGTTTAACAGAAATTTAGAAGTTGACGATTTATTTGGTCTTTTTTCAATTTTAAAACCATATAATTTTTATCTATTAAATTTGTAATTAGATTTGGATCCACCCATATGTGTCGGAAATGTTTATAGATCCATTACATAACGAGACATACGCATTATAAAAATCGGTTCAAAGTTCGGTTTGGTATTCGATAGGATTTCAGTTCGGTTTATTAATGTTTGAAATTTTAATGTTTTCATCAATATTTTAAAACTCGGACGGACCCGACAGTTGGACTGGGATCAATCGTGAACTAGATTAATAATTAGTTTAGTTTATATTAAATTCGTTAACGATCAAATCGGATATAAAACCGTTAAAATGATTAAAATTCTGTAAACCAGTTAATCTAAACGACTCTGGTTCAATAGTTAAAAATTATCTAAAATTTATGAACATATTTTTAATACTTTTATAAAAAAACTCTACAAAAGATTTCAATACTGAAAACTATTAGGCTTCACTGCTGAAAATTTTGTAAAGTTTTAAGTATTTTGCATATTTTTATTTCACTATATGTTTCATTTCTCCATATAAATTATAAGCATCCAAATAGCTTTGTTGGAGCAGTTCATGTGGGCCTATGGCACAATATTTTGCAGTTAATTCCTCGTCCTTGAGAACTTCTTCTCTGCGATTAGCTTTGGTCGTGGCTCTCTTCTCTTCAGCTTTTTTTTGTGTGGATTTGAGCTATTTTTTTCAGTTGTTCTGCGTACTATGCTTTCTTCTTAATTAGTTGTTCCTGTTATCATTCCGATTTCAAAGAAAATCAAAGGGGCTAAACTGGAAGAATCTAAAAATGTCAGCGTTTGATGAAAAAAATAAAAACTTTGAAATTGGAAAAATATGTCTGTTTACCTCGATCTTCTTGAGCTCAGCTTCCACATAGACTTTTTGTTGTTTTCCTAAGCTCCAACTGAAGAGCTTTTTCGGACCTCTGGAAAGCTTTTTCGGACCTCTGTGTCATTTAAGTTATCAAATTAGATTAATCGTAGAAACAAAATATTAAAGTCACAGGATACAAAATTTCATAAATACATTAGAGGCTTAAACTCTTTTTTTCCTGATTTTTTCTCAAAAAAATGAACTCACTTGTTCTCCACTTTGGATTAATCAACCTCTTCCAAGCTTGATGAGAGACATCCTCTTATCTGTCTCGAGTCTAGCCAAAACAACAACTTTACACCATATATATGTTACACAACAAAAATAATCAGAGAATGCAAGAAACAAAATTGACAATCATGATAAATTACTGAAATTATATAAAACTAAATTTTTATTTCTTAACAATAGTAATATTTTTATATTTTTATTCCGCTTATTTTTATTTCTTGATTGTATTATATCAGTCATAATCTAATTAATTCGTTGATTTTCCGTTAAAATTTTATATTTTTATCATGAGCTGATCGATCTTAGAAAAAAATGTATTAAAAACAAACATTAAATTGTTGTGTAATATACCTTGTAAGAATGAACGTACAGTTGCTAATCGTTCAAGTTCTCCGTCCTCTGAATGCTGGTGCAGCTAGGCTCGTGTGGGAAAGCTCCAGAGTGATTAGAGAAGTTTTCTGGTCGCCAAACATAAGTCTGAAAGCTCCTAAATAAATGGGATAAAGAACTTTCCATGTATAGAACCAAGCCATCCCATTTAAAAAAATGGAGAGTAACTTGAGGATCCGGTGGGCATTTCTTCGGATTTTGGGCATTTTGAAATTATGAGAGATTCAATAATATTCTTCAAGTGGTTTTGGGTCGAAATCGTTTATGAGTTAGCCTGTGTAGCATGATCTTTGGCCCATATTTTCAATTGGATCCGAAACAGGTCCACCAATTTGTAAAATCAATAACTTTGAAGTCTGAACTTAGTCTTTTTATGTGAATCCACTTTTCTGTGAGTCTCTGATAAGTTAAATTTCTGGAACAAATTGGTTTGTGCTTAACTCCTTATAGTTGGTTTGGTTTGGTATGATCCATGAAAGACACATGTGTCCTTGTTGGATCCTATGTGGCTTGAGCAGTAAGTAAGTTTGATGGAACTCCAGTTCAGCTATATGTCTGATGACCTCATCACTAAACCCATATTTTCATTTTCGAAAAAGCCAAATAATCTAAACCGAAATTAATTAATCATGAAAGAAAAAATATTAATCACGTTTTTCAGTCATAAAATGATTCTTAAATTTATCTGATATTTTAAAGTTACCAATATTTAATCATGCGCATGACACAAAGTCATATAATATCAATTATATTATATACATTTTATATAAAATTTATAAAAAAATCCGTTTCTAGGACAACCATAATTTTGGTGGTGAATATATGGTGATCATCTAGTACCTTAACTAATACAGCTCGGGCGTTTAAGTACCTTAACTAATTCAAGACCTTTTTTGTATCTATGGAGCTGTGGACCTTCAACCCATCAGAGGTAACTATAAAAAATTTTGCATTAAAATAGCTTAAATTTGAGGTGCACTATTTTTAGCAAGCATAACAAAAATTTAGGAAGCAAAGACAGGAAGCACGAAGCGAAAACTTAGGTGAGCCACAAAGCCTGATTACTAGAAGAGAAGAAAGAGTTCCGAGAATTAAGATGTATCGCTGGCCAGGGTGTTATAAATAACACAATAGCCATTGTGTTTGAGTGTGTTCTTGTTTTGTATTTTTTTTCCCCTAGGTTTCTTGTAATACACTTCTTCTTCTCTCGCCCTCCCTCTTATGGCCTCCTTTTGAAGGCATTAGAGCAAAGAGAGAAGGAAGAAGTTAATTCTTCTATCGGACATATCTTCTTTTTATATCTGTCTTTATCAATTAATATTTTAGATTAAAAAATCTATCATATATCTCTTTTAAGGAACTATAATGGCGTCTGAAATCTCTTGGGATGAAATCAAGAAAGAGAATGTGGATCTTGTAAGAACCTTAATCATCTTTTTTTTTTTTGTTACAAAATACAATTTTGAATCTCTAAATTGTTGTAAAAATTCCTAACGTTGGAACTATTATGTGACAATTTTAGGAGCGGATCCCCGTGGAAGAAGTGTTTAAGCAACTAAAATGCTCAAAAGAAGGTTTGTCAAGCGATGAAGGACAGAAGAGGCTTGAGATCTTCGGAGCAAACAAGCTTGAAGAGAAATCAGAGAACAAATTCTTGAAGTTCTTGGGATTCATGTGGAATCCTCTCTCATGGGTTATGGAGTCTGCTGCAATCATGGCCATCGTTTTAGCCAACGGAGGAGGAAAAGCGCCAGATTGGCAAGATTTTATTGGTATTATGGTGTTACTTATCATCAACTCCACCATCAGTTTCATCGAGGAGAACAATGCTGGTAATGCCGCTGCAGCTCTCATGGCTAATCTTGCTCCCAAGACTAAGGTATGCAAATTTAGCAGTACATACTCATGCATATATTTTTCAAAACAGGATTTGTTTTTAACCAAGTGGTGGTGGTCAACTGGTTGAAGGATTCACTCTGAATGTCCATCCTTGGCAAAGTTCAAGTCCTTTCACTTGCGATTTCAATGATCTGTACTCACCCATATACATCTTTAGTGGCAAGAAAACTGGATATTTATATAATCTATGTGTGAATGTAGGTGTTGAGAGATGGAAAATGGGGAGAGCAAGAGGCTTCAATCTTGGTTCCGGGTGATCTAATAAGCATCAAATTGGGTGACATTGTTCCTGCTGATGCTCGTCTCCTCGAGGGAGATCCTCTCAAGATTGACCAATCTGCTCTTACCGGTGAATCTCTTCCAACCACCAAACACCCTGGAGATGAAGTATTCTCTGGCTCCACCTGTAAGCAAGGTGAGATTGAGGCTGTTGTAATTGCCACAGGTGTGCACACCTTCTTTGGCAAGGCTGCTCATCTTGTTGACAGTACCAACAATGTTGGTCACTTCCAAAAGGTACTTTAGATACAAACACCATCTGGATACTACAACTATCAATCTAGATTCTTATAGTTGGATTTTTTTCCAGGTTTTGACATCAATTGGTAACTTTTGTATATGCTCAATTGGGTTGGGGATGTTGATTGAGATATTGATTATGTACCCTATCCAACACCGTACATATAGAGATGGTATTGACAATCTATTGGTACTACTGATTGGAGGAATCCCAATCGCCATGCCAACAGTTTTGTCAGTAACAATGGCTATCGGGTCACATAGACTCTCTCAACAAGGTGCCATCACTAAGAGGATGACCGCAATTGAAGAAATGGCTGGAATGGATGTTCTCTGCAGTGACAAGACTGGAACCCTAACCCTTAACAAGCTCTCTGTTGACAAGTCCTTGATTGAAGTGTTTCCAAGTAACATGGATACTGATGCAGTTGTATTGATGGCAGCAAGAGCCTCTAGGATTGAAAACCAAGATGCCATTGATGCTTCCATCGTTGGAATGTTGGCTGATCCAAAAGAGGTATGTACTTTAATTGTAGTGAAATTTTGATTTATTTAGTTTAATTCTTTATATATCCTTATGTTGCAATTGTTATTGATGAAATTAATAGGCAAGAGCAGGAATCACAGAGGTGCATTTCTTGCCCTTTAACCCTGTAGATAAGCGTACAGCCATTACATACATTGATGAAAATGGTGACTGGCATCGGAGCAGCAAAGGAGCTCCAGAGCAAGTAATGAAACTAGTATTCTTGATTTTATTATGAATGTAACTTATGATATGCTACCAAGTGGGGCTTGGTCTAGTAGCGAATCTTAGGTCCTTCCAAAATGGAGGTTGAACATGGATCCCTAGTTCGATTCCCCCCACTTGGGAAAAGACTGTTCTCCCAAAGTGGGCTATCTTTGGTCCTTGGCCTCGGCCCCGAACTTCACAGATTTCAAAAATATAATAAAAACTCTTATGATATGCTTCTCTTTGATCTAATACCACATTTCTTTTGTTTTTTACTAGATCATTGAACTCTGCAATCTCCAAGGAGAAACTAAAAGAAAAGCCCATGAAATTATCGATGGGTTTGCGGAACGTGGTCTTCGTTCTCTTGGTGTTGCTCAACAGGTATGTCTTAGTAAAACTCATTATATATGACCATTGGTATTTGTCGTTTTAAAAACATAAATCATTCTCGATTCAATTGCAGACCGTGCCTGAGAAGAGCAAGGAAAGTGACGGTAGTCCATGGGAATTTGTTGGTCTCTTGCCACTCTTTGACCCACCAAGACATGACAGTGCAGAAACAATAAGACGAGCTCTTGAGCTTGGTGTCAATGTTAAGATGATTACAGGAGATCAACTTGCCATTGGTATTGAGACTGGTCGTAGACTTGGCATGGGAACAAACATGTACCCATCCACTTCTCTCCTTGGAAACTCAAAGGATGACTCATTGGTTGGCATCCCTGTGGATGAGCTCATTGAGAAAGCTGATGGATTTGCTGGAGTTTTCCCTGGTAAATATATATATATATATATATATATTCAAATATTCAATGTTACAAAATATTCTTAAGTCTGTAACATTATTTTTAACAAAAAATAAATATTCTTCTGTAACATTATCTTCATTTGGTTTACACAGAGCATAAGTATGAGATTGTAAAGAAGTTACAAGAGAGGAAGCACATTTGTGGTATGACTGGAGATGGTGTAAACGATGCTCCAGCTTTGAAGAAAGCGGATATCGGTATAGCTGTCGCAGATGCGACTGATGCGGCGAGAAGCGCTTCAGACATTGTTTTAACCGAACCAGGACTAAGTGTGATAATAAGTGCTGTCCTGACCAGTCGTGCTATCTTCCAGAGGATGAAGAACTACACAATATATGCTGTTTCCATCACTATCCGTATTGTTTTGGGATTCATGCTCGTGGCTTTGATATGGAGATTTGATTTTGCACCTTTCATGGTCTTGATTATCGCAATCTTAAATGATGGAACCATCATGACAATCTCTAAGGACAGGGTGAAACCTTCTCCAGTGCCTGATTCTTGGAAGCTCAATGAGATTTTTGCCACAGGAGTTGTTCTAGGAACCTACATGGCTCTCACTACAGTGCTCTTTTTCTGGCTAGCTCATGATACTGACTTTTTCAGCGTAAGTAATTTCATATACAATATCACATTAATAACATTGTTACTAGACTTATTTTCAATAATAAATTTCAGAAAATATTTGGGGTGAGGTCCATTCAAGGCAGTGAAGAAGAGCTTATGGCAGCTTTGTACCTTCAAGTGAGCATCATAAGTCAAGCACTTATCTTTGTCACCAGATCAAGGAGTTGGTCATTCGTTGAGCGACCTGGGTTTTTGCTTCTTATAGCTTTTATTGTGGCACAATTGGTTAGTAGATTTTTTTCATAACATATTACTAGACATTTTTATTTACATTTTATCATTGATGTTTGAGATATGTGTCGTTTTATTCAATGAATAAGGTGGCTACATTGATCGCTGTGTATGCAAACTGGGGATTTGCAAGAATCCTAGGTTGTGGATGGGGATGGGCTGGAGTCATATGGTTATAC
This sequence comes from Cardamine chenopodiifolia, assembly GCA_963922655.1. Taxonomy (NCBI): domain Eukaryota; kingdom Viridiplantae; phylum Streptophyta; class Magnoliopsida; order Brassicales; family Brassicaceae; genus Cardamine; species Cardamine chenopodiifolia. The sequence continues at coordinate 7,956,736 of OZ000479.1, forward strand.
AGTATCATTACCTACATTCCTCTTGACATCCTCAAGTTCATCATTCGTTATGCTCTCTCCGGCAAGGCTTGGGATAACATGATCCAAAAGAAAGTAAGAAAAAAAAATTCACAACATTATAAAATGTATTTCACTAATTTATATTTTAGTTGTGATATTCATAACTTTTTAATCTGTTGCAGACTGCTTTCACAACTAAGAAAGATTATGGAAAAGGAGAGAGGGAGGCTCAATGGGCATTAGCTCAACGTACACTCCATGGCCTACCCCCCCCTGAAGCAATGTTCAATGACAAGAACCACGAGCTATCTGAAATAGCAGAGCAGGCCAAGAGGCGTGCCGAGGTTGCTAGGTAACCAAATCAATTCTGTTTGTCAAATTGCTTACAAAATGAAAAAGATTGACAAACCAAACTAAGGTATTGTTTCTTGTTTGTAGGCTGAGGGAGCTACACACTCTAAAAGGTCATGTTGAATCTGTTGTGAAGCTCAAAGGGCTCGACATTGATACCATTCAACAACACTACACTCTTTAAGGGATACTAGTATCTACGAGCCCTAATCAGTAACGCAATAAGCTATGTATTCTCCTTTTATTGTTTAAAACTATATGTAACGAAAAGAGAGCAAAACCGAGAGACAACATATTTTTTCCGTTGGATGAAATATACTAAAACCGAGTTACTTACAAAAATTCTACTCTTGCATTACATTCTGCGTATATTAGGTACACAAAATTTGAAGTATGGTTTGTCTGATATATTTTAAAAACCATCTCCCTTCTTTATTAAAACTGTAACATTAAAAATAATAACAAAAAAATTATATATATCTTTGCGAGACTTTCCCTAATAGGGAAAATCTCGCAAAGATATATATAATTTTTTTGTTATTACTTTTAATGTTACATTTTTATGTATTTGTTGGTTCTGTTTTATTTTCATTGCTTTCTAGGTTTTTTGTATGATCTATTAGACATTCACAATGTTCTATTTTTTCATGGTTTAAGGAATATTCTTATCGATTATAAAAATGTTTTTTTGGTTGTTTTATTTATTTTATTTTTGTATGGCTTATTTTGTTGGACCTTATTTTCCCCCCCATATTACATATTATTTTTTTGTTCTGTTGATCTTGATTTTTTCCTTTATTTAGGTTTCTCTATTATTTTAAATTAATTTGTTGTTGTTAGAAACTACTAGAAAATGATTTTTGCATCACTTATTTAACATTATTTACAAAAGTGACTCAAAATTAAAAATAAAGAAAATTATTTAGCATCTTTTGAAGTAATTGATATTAAAATATTTAATTTTTTGTCAATCGTAAATAAATGACACTAATGCCAATTTTAGTATCACTTATTTTATTTGATGCAAATTGTAATTATTTTTGCATTATTTTATTTGTAACTGATACAATTTAATATATATTTTTTAAGAAATTGAATTATAAAATGACTAAAAAATTTATGATAACCAAATATGATCGATCCATTTTCTTCCCTCCATCAAAGTTCTGATAGATTCCCAAAAGTGATTTTTTTCAACTCATTTGCTCAGTTTCTTAATCTCTTCCTGCATCTCTAAGCTATTCAGTAATTAGTGAAGCCATTTATAATAATTGACCTTAACCTTATTATACTTAGCATCACTTCCAATAAGTGATATTAGATCTACCACTTTGTATCAGTTTAAAAGTGATGCTAGATTTACTAATAGCATTATTTACAAAAAATGATACTAAAATTTAATTATAGCATCATCTATAGAAATGATGTAAAAAATATTTAGCTTCACTCAGTTTAGTATCACTTTTAGAAATGATCCTATAATTCTAGTATCACTTAAAAATGATGATATATTTGGAAAAAATGACACTATACAGAGGGTTGTTTTTGTAGTGAGAGTTTTATCTTATTATTTTAAACTGTATCTTTCCAATTTATCATTTAATATAGTCAATATATATATATATATTGTATTTACTCTTTTCATTACTATACATTGTTTTTTCCTATCTATACATTTTGTTTCAATTTTTTTTGTAATTGGCCTCATTATTTGATTTCTTGTGTATATTATATTTTCAATTTCGGTTTATTATATGTTTTTATTTATATTTTCATTTTTTTATTTAGCTATGTACATTTTTAATGGAATATATTTTATGTTTTTTATGTGTGATTGTAATATAGTTTTATGTTGTTTTTTAACTGATTCAGTATCCTTTAATTTATTGTTCTTAGTTATATTAATCTATTTTTACTTTGTAATCTATTAATAATATTTTCTATATAGACTTTAATAGTATAACACACTTCACTAACTTTAGTATTTCAATTCGCACATAATTTTAAAATTCATAGTTGGTTCTTTAAAAATTAATCTAATTACTACTCAAAATTCTATATAAATATCCAAATAATTATTTTATACAATAAATATAACTTTTTTTGTAGTGTAACCAATTTAAAATACAATCGTGATGAAATTTATGGACGCAAAGTAAAGTATTGATATTCTTTGGTCCCTTTAAAATTTGTAGACATATTGAGCAATCATCTTTTTCTTCTTGTTGTGTAGCTGGTGTTTGATAACTTTCTAAATCTCCTATTATCACTTCCACATCTAATCTTGTTTAAGCATTTGAGTAGAGATCTTCGATTTTGAAAAACATTTCAAGGCTATGAGTGTGATTCTTAAGATGGGAATATCGATATATGACTGAAGTTTAATAAACCATTGGTTAAAGTAGTTGATGTTTGTTCATTAATGTCATCAAAAGTGAGGTAGAAGTTGATCATATTTTTGAAGTTGTTGTCACGTGTTTGAAGTATCTGTTTTGTTGGCCAAAGGAATCGTGTAGTTGATGTTGTTTTCTTTACGTACATGTCCTGTGATTTTGAGTTGGAAATGATTCACGCTTATGGTTGGTAATTGAATCATTGCATAATAAAATGTATATTCTATATTATCCATTTTTGTAAGTTTTTGGAGTTTTTTTTTTTGAATTTCTAATGTATTAATATTGTATGTGTGGTTGCTATGTATATATTAGTGTAAATATATGTTGTTTTCATTTTTTTCCTGATTTATTGTATCATAATTAATTTCTTTTATTTTTAGTATTTATTTTCCTTACTTATTAGTCATAATTCTCGTTGATTAGTGGTGTTATTTGCGTTGACCAATATTTTTGTTTCTTACCATTGGAGATTCTTTGTGCTAGTGAGTTATTTAATTTGTGTTTTATGATTGCTTTTATATATGCCCGCCCACTAATTAAGTCACTAATTATATTGTTTTGCTTTTAAGATTAGTTAAATTATAAAGGTTTTATTTGTAGTTTTTAATCATATTTTTAATAACTTGACTATATATATTATAGCATATTAGAGAGAAAATTATGGAATGTTTGACTGATATATTTACGGGAATAAATTAAAAATATTTAAATTTTAAGTTATGAAAGTTACTCATTTGAATCGTAGAAACTTTTGGAATAAAACACTGAAAAATACGAGATTGAAATCTCAAATGTGAAGAGTTCCACACACATGTTGCATCACATATTTTTTTCATGTCCACATGTTCAATCTAAATGTCAATGTTGGGGTTGAGCAAATGATGATTTGAAAGGATTGGTTTAGCATACATTTTGGATGAAGGTTTTTGGTTAGAAATTTTGTTTTCTCTATATTTTGGAAGATTTTTAAGGGGTTTTTTGATTATTTTTTATTTTAGTTTTGTTTTTTGGAGACATATGTTGGAGTTTTGGTTAAAAAGATAATAAGATTTCAATTTGTTAAATTAGTGGTTGTTTTGAAAGTTTGTATTTATTAGTTATGGTTTTGGAAGACATTTGTTGTGGTTTCGGTTAGAAAAAGAAGAAGATTTAAATTTGTTAAATTGGTTGTTAGATTTTTTTTAATTATTTATTCTATTTTTTTGTTTTATTTTATAATTTTCTGTTTTTATTCTAATTGAAAAATTTGTTGAAGTTTTTATTAGAGAAAGATAATAAAATTTTATTTTATTTAATCATGGTTTTTGGGAGATATTTTTTGTTGTTTTGTTTAGAAAAAGATAATAAATTCAGTTTTTTGAAATAAATTTTTAAGGTTTTAGTTAGAAAAAAATAAGAAATTAAAAAAGAGAAAAAGTTGTTGGTGATACGTGTCAGTGTTTTAGAGCAAAAAAAATTTATATTTATATAAGATTAATATGTTAAAATATCGATTGGAAAAAAATAAAAAAGGCCTGTACATATTACGAAAATCCGGTTTACCGATTCGAATCCGACCCAAAAATATCTATTTAATATCCGATGATTCCACTTACCAAAAGAATTAATTTTCTGTTTACCGATCCGAATCTGACCTAAAATATCTACTTAATATCCGGCGATTCCACTTTCCCAGTTTCCTTTTCACGATTTGAATTGAAATCCCTACTAATACCCTAAACTTTCAATCTGGAATCTTTATCACGACATTGTTCATCATCTCCTCCTTCAGAAATGTCTAGAAATTGATATACGGTATGATTTCTCTTCTTCTTTCTATGTTTTGTTTTTCTACGTTTTTGATTTTCATCCTATCTTGTTTTAAAACGATGTATTTATCATGTTATTAAAGTTTTCTAGTCTTGAACATGAACCATGATAATTCTCAATTGTTTTAGACAAGCTGTGATTTACTGATTAAGGTTCTTCAGACACTGTTATTTATTATTAGATATTTAGAGTGCATTTTCTCACTGTGATTCCTTTATCCAGTTACTTATTTTGCTTACCATTTGTATCACCTTGTTTTTAGTGACTTTCTCGGTTCTTTTCTCTTTGGAAATATTGTGTGATCCTTCTCTTTTACATGTTCAAGCTCTGTTTGTTGTCTTCTTGTTATGCTCTTATCCTCTTGCTTTTTAGTTTCATTCAATCACTCGTTCAAAGTTTAATGCTCTCTGTGTGTGAGTTTAGTTATTGTCTTATTGAAGATTCTTTGGTTTTTGTTCTCTCTTTAGTTTTAAATATAGAATGAAGTAACAAACGAGGACGAGTAAAGAAGCATTAATTTCTGTTTATTTCTTGTCTGAGTAAAGAAGCATCTTTGATATCTTTTTCCATGTTTTTGATTCTCTGTTAAGTATCATACACTCATTTTAAACTATCTTGATTTGCTGTCTTGCTTATATCAAACGAGTCACACCTTCCAAAATTGTCCTAAATTGGTCACTCTCGATTGCTTATTGTGTGACAATTTATGTCAATCATGTTACAATTTGTGGGAGCTTTGTTGAATATGTTCTATGATCAGTGAAATTATTCTCTATTTATTTTGTATACAACTATAGACCATGATCACTTACCGATTGTTTATAGGTATAATATGAGATTGTGTTCGGTTACTGGACTAGACCAAACCGAAAAATTTGAATATATCAATACAATGTCTGGGAGCTTTGTTGAATATGTTTTATGATCAGTGAAATTATTCTCTATTTATTTGGTATAGAATTATAGAGCATGATAAATTTTTCTTGCATGTGTTTGAAAGTTAGATACATTTGGTATTGGGGAATTCTGATAAAAGTGGGTCTTGGGATGTTTAAATCTACTTAACAACTTCTATCTTCTTTGATAATTCGTTTTATGCATCTATTCCTCATCATCTATATGATATTTCCATCTTGTTTTTGTCTTTTTGTTTTCCGGCTCCTTTATCTGTAATATGACAATAATGGCATGCCAATAAACCATTTTATCTAAAGTTTTACAAATACCAAATGTATTACAAAAGCACGTTCTAAATTATCCATTAATATTTTTCTTATTGGCCTCTTATCCATTAAATTTTACAAGAAAACATATGAAAGGTATATTATGTAGTTGTGCATTTTTGAAATATCCAATAATAATATAAATATATAGGTTAACTATGTATTGTTCGAGATACGCAGTTGGCACAACTTACAAAAATTCTTAGTGGAAAACAATGATGGGTGTGTTTAAGCATAACAATATGAATGTAATATATATATATATAACATAGTTTTCTTTGATCAAAGTCTTTTGCATCTATTTCTTTTATTATTTATCATTAATCTGACTGATCCAAGTGGTGTTCTTTCTTTTTATCCTTATGTATTGATAGATTCTTTATCATTTCCAGAAGAAAATGATGATGACAAAGAGACTCAAACACAAGAAAAAGACGATGATCTTATAAATCGAGGCATAAAAGATGTTTTAGGCACAAGTGGAGCTAGTTCTCGGCTAGCTAAAGCACATAAAGATAAGAATGGACAGAAGAAAGTGATGAATAGAAGGTCTCATGTATGGGATGCTTTTATGAGAACAAAAGAAGATCGTAACAGATGTGTATATAATCATTGTAAACGATCTCTTGGTTGTAATACAAAATCAGGAACATCGCACTTGAAGTACCATCTCGGTATATGCCTAGAATTGAAAAAGTCTTTAGAACATCAATCTTTTGGAGCAACAATTATCACTAACACTGGTCATCTTAATTGCAACAAAAGTATCTGAGCCTGTTTTATGAGAAGCTTATAATGAGTTGCTAGTTTCAGGAGAATTGCCACTTGCATTTATTGTAAGTGTGGCTTGGAGACACTTTTGCAACCGTGTTAATCTCTATAAGGCTCATTAAAGAAGAACTGTTACAAGAGACATAGTAGAAATGTATGTGAAAAAGAAAGCAACTTTGAAGAATTGGATTTTGGCTAATAAACAGAGAGTGTCTCTAACAACTGACATATGGGTTGCTCCGACTACATGTGTTGGTTACATGATGATTACAATGCACTTTATTGATGCAATATGGAAACTAAGGAAGCTTATAATAGGATTTTAGTACATCATTGCTCATAAGGGTAAAACATGAGTTTCTGTTCTTGATTGTTTGGCTGAATGGGGGCATAGAAAAGATTTTCACCATTATTGTCGACAATGCAACTGCCAACACATCTGCTTTCATCCATTTCTCAGTGCACATCAAGTGTGTAATGATGTCTTGATGTGCGCTTAGCAATAATTTCACACCTCGATGTCTTGATGTTCACTAAGCAATGGATGAAGTATGAAATTAACTTAAAAGAAAAAACTGTGGTTAGAAATACAAAGATGCTTGCTGAAGTTGAATTATAAAATTATATTAAAGGAATTAATTTCTTATGTTTTATTTAAATCAACTTTTTATGTATTAACTTATAACGTAATGTTTTAAAGTTTTTTTTAGAGTTTGGTTTTCCAGTGAACTCATGAATTTGGCTGTAAGGTAATTTATCTATTTGTGTTCTCATTTCTGATTCCTAGACTTAAAAAAGTGACATTTGACATTTTTAATTTCTATTTCTTCTGTATATCTTAATCGGATAATAATAAGAAATTTTTTTTATTGACCTTCACACTTAAACGTAGATCTCATCTGCATATATTATTGAATCAAAGTGATTCACATGTCCACTAGAGATGGAATTGAAATGCTTATAATGTTATGCCCACGAGTCCAATGTTGCACATTGTTGTGGTTTCATAACATTAACATTTTATGTTTTTGTTAATATGTATTGAATTAATTATCTGTATTAGTTTTTTTCCTACATTTCTTGTAATACACTTTTATGTTATCAAGTAATGTTATGAAACCAGAACCATGTGTGACATTAGACTCGTGTGCATAACATTAGAAGCACTTTAATTCCATTTCTAGTGCCATGTGAAGCACTTTGATTTAATAATATAATGAAACACTTTGATCCAATAATAAATATGCAAATGAGATATACGCTTACGTGTGCAGGTCAATAACAGAAAATTCTAGTTATTTTCCGCTTTAAATATGCAAATGAAATACAAACTTTAAAACTATGAAATTTCATTTTTGAGTCTAGGAATTAGAAATGAGAACGCAAAGAGATAAATTACCTCACAGTCACAACTGAGTTCATGAATTCAATAGAGTACCTATCTCTTGAAAAGTTAAAAACATTATGTTAGAAGTTAATACTAAAATGATTAATAAAAAAAAATAAAGCATAAGAAATTAAATTTTTCAAGATCATCTTGTAATTCAACTTCAACCAGCATATGAGTATTTGTAACCAATTTTTTTCATTTAAGTTAATTTTACACCTTATCCATTGATAAGTGCACATCAAGACCTTAATCATAAAGCAAAATTACCTTACAAGATCAACTTGTAATTCAACTTCAACAAGCATATGCGTATTTGTAAACAATTTTTTCATTTAAGTTAATTTTACACTTTATATCTTGCTCAGTGCACATCAAGATCTCAATCATATAATGAGTTAAAAAAATTACTAGTTATTTCTAACTAGTCGTAAAAACACTTGCAGATGCGACATATGACACTTGCATTGCAAATACATTTCTAGTTATTTCTAACAAAATAGGGAAACCTCTCATTGTTTACTTTCCACCAAGACAACACATCAAATTGGATTACATTCATAAGTTTTAGGTGTTCTACCTTTTCTTAAGATATATCTCCAACTCTCTTTTGAATCTTCCACTATTATTTCATCAACCATCTCTATATATGCAAAATCCATCATTTCATGCTCGAGATCATCATCCACTAAATCCATTCTATCAATGTTATCTTCTGTATCATGATTATGGCCACTAGAAGATGATGTCTGATTTGACTGAGATGGTGGCACATGTGTTTCTCTCTTAAGACGAGTATTATGCTCAGTAATCAGAGAATTCATAACATTAAAGACTGATTGATACATCACTATAGAATCTGCGGTCTCTTTACCATAAAGTTTTTCAAAGCACATTTTAGTTAAGTGCATCTTCTTAGTCGAATCAAAGCCACTAGCAACTATCAACATCCTGTTGATGTTCTTGGTTCCATCCAAATACTTGTCAAATTAGGATCTCATATCTCTGGCCTTGTTACCCAGCTCTAAGTTTATTTTTTTGTTTAACGTAATTAGATTTCTCTCTATAGTCACTATCTCACCATAGCACTTGTATGAGCAAACAAAAGTGGAACATGATTATAAACCTTAATATTCTCTCCAATGCCTTACAATCGTTTATAGTAGGTGCTCAAATCCTTTTGTTACTATTCTATACTTCTTGAAAGTATTCATTGTACAGTTTGTCTTCATCCGCCATCTTATCAAATGCCAACCTTTACTTAATAGTTCTTAACAACATCAAGTATGTTGAATTCCACCTACTTTAGACATCCAAAGAAAAACTACCTCTTGACATCTTTCGTGTATCAACCCTCAATTGAAAAGATTTCAATTGGGTTGTAGAAGACTTAACATATAGAATTGCATTTCCAAATGGCTGCAAAATTTGTTCCTAACTCATGTGAACCTTCCTTCACAATCAAATTGATAATGTGAGCTGAACGCCTCAAATTGATAATGTCAGCTGTAAAATCTGAAACCAAAGGCTCATTACTAACTAACTTCAATTCCCTTTGGAATATCGTGAGAGCATATGTGTTGGCAGTTGCATTGTCGACAATGATGTTTAATATCTTTTATGTGCCCCATTCAGTCAAACAATTAATAAGAACATAAGCACTTTCAGAAGCAACAAATGACACTTGCATTGCAAATACATCTCTAGCTACTTCTGATAAAACATGGATCCAACCACTATTGACTTTTCACCAAGACAACACATCAAATTGGATTCCATTCATCAGTTTAGGGTTTTCTACCTTTTACTTAAGATATATCTCCAACTTATCTTTTGAATCTTCCACTACTATTTCATAAACCATATCCTTATAAGCAAAATCCATCTTTTTATACCCGAGATCATCATCCCCTAAATCCATTTTATCAATGTTATCCTCAGTATCATAATCATGGCCACTAGAAGATGTTTGATTTAACAGAGCTGATGGCACACATGTTTATCTTTTAAAACGAATACTATGCTAAGTAAATTGAGAATTTATAACATTAAATACAAATTGATACATATATTTACAATCTATAGTCTCTTTACCATAAAGCTTCTCAAAATACATTTTAGTTAACTGCATCTTCTTAGTCGGATCAAAGCCACTAGAAACAATCATTATCCTATGTTCTTTGTTCCATCTCAATACTTGTCAAATTTGGCTCTCATATCTTTAGTCTTGTTATCCAACTCTAAGTCTAAATTTTTGCTCAATGTAATTAGATTCCTCTATATACTCACTATCTCACCATAGCACTTGTATGAGCAAACAAAAGTGGAAGCTGAAACTACCAAAAACTGTTGTAGATAATGATTAGAAACCTTATTATATTCTCTCTAATGCTTTCCAATCATTTATAATAGGCGCTCCAATTCTTTGTTACCATTCTATATTTCCTGAAAGTAGTCATTGTACATCTTGTCTTCAACCTCCATCTTATCTAATGCCAACATGAACTTAATAGCTCTTAATAACATCAAGTATGTTGAATTACTCCTGGTTTTGACGTCCAAAAGCAAACTACCTCTTGACATCTTTCATGTATCAGTCTAATTCAGATTCTTATCTAACGTCCTACCTACAGGCGCATAGGAGCTAGTTTTCCAATCCTCAACTGAAAAGATTTCAATCGGGTTGTAGAAGACATAATTGCATTTCTAATGGCTGCAAGATTTTTTCCTCACTCATGCAAAATTTCTTTCACAATCAAATTGATAATTTTCTGAACATCTCGTATAAATAAACTCACTATCTAAAACCAAAGGCTCATTACCAACTAACTTGAATTCCCTTTGAAATCTCGTGAGAGCAGATGTGTTGGCAGTTGCATTGTCGACAACGATGGTGAAGATATTTTCTATTCCCTATTCAGCCAAACAATCAAGAAGATCAAACCTACTATTTTACCCTTATAATCCATAATGTACTTACATCTGATTATCTTGCACAATAAAGTGCATTGTAATCACCATGTAACTAGCACTTGTAGTCAGAGCAAACCATATATTAGTTTTCAGAGACACTCTCTGCTTATTAGCCGAATCTAATTCTTCAAAACTATTTTTCTTTTCACATACATGATGTGTGTTAGGTTTTATCTCTAGTAGACACAACGAAAAGTCTATTGTGCACAATCAAATCATATGCTGTACTTAAGGATCGATCTCACATAGAGTGATGTTACTAAAATAAATCTGTTAAGATTAGAACAAGACTAGGAAAATATATTTTTGGGGTTTGAGCACAAGAAAATAATGTAGAAAACAATAATTAAAAGCGTTGAAAAATGGAGAACTATCTAGGGAATATGGCTCTCAATAATCTAAACAATTTTAAGACGGTTTTCTTTAACAAGATTCTAGAACTTCCCACCACGGAGGTATAAAATGACTACTTCCGTAGCTCAAATGGTATATCCCTACAATCAACTATAACGCTTAAATTCTGCAGGCTCCAGCACAGTTAGGCAAGCAATACGTTCAAGTGGTTCTAATTGACAACCTTCCATGCACTTTACTTTCACAGGTTATGGAGAAAAGTAGACTGCCCTAACTAGCTAGTTCTGAAGAAAGAATCAGACACTTTTGGCACATCCCTAATCCTAAGGATCAGTTACAAGAGGGTATCAAGAAATAAACATTAAGAACGAGACTAGTAGAAGAATCCTAATCATACATAAAGAGAAAAATGAATCTAACAACCTATACAAATCATAGATCCCCTTCAAGTAACCCCAATAAACCAAATAAATAAACTACTCAGACATGATAAAATGAACCATAGCAATATATGAGATGGAAAACATAATCAAATATAAGTATTACAAGGGTTTAAAAGATCTTCTCTGAAAGTTACAAAAATGATCTTCTCCCAAAAGATGTAAAAAAAATGAAAGCTATTAAATAGATGATGAACTAAGTGATAAGATCTTCGATAGAGGTTCCTTGGGTGGCTTTCTTGATTTTTCCACAAGTTGGCTGCTTAGATCTTTTAGTTCATTACGTTCTAGGGGTTTTAGAAAAGTATTTATAGGGCTTGAGGTGTCTTAAGTTGGTCTTACATTGAAATAGATGAAGTGCTGCCATTTTGGGCTAAAAGGCTTTTGGCACTCCTGCTGGCCTTGGTGCAGCGCCAGGAGGGCCTTCTGGCGCCCCTCTGCTTCTCTTCTCTAGGAGTATTGGGCTGCTTCTGGGTTCTTCTCTACATGACACGTCTTCATTGCTTCTATCATAAATTCTGATTGGCTGAATAGAATTGGTTGATTCCACTTGGAGGTGAAAGGTAACTCTTCTACCTTTCCAATGAAATATTAAACAATGAACATGGTCCATGTAAATGTCTTCAAAATTATCCTTCAATCTGAGGTTCAGAAACTGCAGAAAAACGTGTTTTGCTCCTTCATTGATCATTTTTGCCTAGAAACCTAAAATGTCTCCTTTAAACTAAAAATAACCAAAATGTGGCTTAAAAACTTAAATCATATCAAAAAACTTGTTAGTTATCTCAAAATCATAGCTAAAATAGGTAAAATAAAAAAATGTTATCAATACATTTATACTATGTCTCTTGTAGTAGTTCTTCTTGAATGACGTTTGTAGAGATTAACATGGTTGCATAAGTGTCTCCAAGCCACACTTGCAATAAATGCAAGTGGAAATTCTCCTAAAACTATCAAATCATTAGAAGCCTCTATAAAAGGAGGCTTAGACACTTTTACTGTAGTTAGATTGCTAGTGTTGGCGATCACTGCTGCTCCAGGAGATTGTCGTTCTACAGACTTCAACTCTAGGAATATAACGAGCTGGTACTTTAAATGTGATGCTCCTGATTTTGTATCACAGATAAAAGATCGTTTACAATGATTACATACACATGTCTTACGATCTTCCTTTGTTCTCATAAAAGAATCACATACATGAGACCTTATATTCATCATTTTCTTCTGTCCTTCTTTTGTGCTTTAGTTGGTTAAGAACTAGTTCCACTAGTGCCTGAAATATCTTTCCTTTTGTCTTGATTATTAACCCTGTCTTCTTTTTCTTGTGTTTGAGTCTCTTTTTTCATAATCATTTTCCTCTAGAATTGATGAACAATCCATCTATACATAAGAATAAAAAGAAAGAACACCAGTTGGATCAGATCAGATTAATGATAAATAATAAAATAAATAGATGCAGAAAACTTGAATCAAAGAAAACTATATTATATATATATATTTCACACTATTATGCTTAAACACACCCATCATTGTCTTCCACTAAGAATTTTCGTAAATTGTGACAACTGCACAAATTTTATGATTAAGCATGCCACTAAATGATCTGGCATGCCACTTCTAAACAATGTATTGATGATTTTACCCCTAATTTTATTTTTAAATAAAATGATGAATATAGTTGAATCGAGTAATACCCACTTGTATTAATACAAAGATGGGACTCGAACCCTAAACCTCTCGCGCGAGGGTTTATTGCCATATGAGCTATCGTGTTTTCCTTGACATCATTTACAAACATTACTATATGTGCTTAGATTTTTTAAATAATTGTATATAATTATAGCTAGTTGTACCCAGTTTTACCATACACTTGGTACAACTGGATACAACTAGCCAGTTGTACCATAAATCTTAGTGCCAGTTATACCAATGTTCCAATTGTACCAGTTATACCACAAAATATCAGACTCAAACCCTAAGCAAGATTCGAACCCTGGATGTGCGCCGCGTATAAAAACCATATGAGCTATTGTGTTTTTGTTGGTATCACTTACAATTAGTGCTATATAATCCGATTTGAAAAATAATCAGATTTCATCAAGGATAAAATAGTTATTTTACCCGAGAGTAGCATTTGGGATCATGTTTTTCCCATTTGTGACATTTCAAACTCGAACTCTAATTCAGTTATATATTTATATTATTATTGGATATCTCAAATATGCACAACTATATAATATCTCTTTCTCTTTGTATGTTTCCTTGAAAATAAATTAATGGATAAGAGCCCAAGAGGGAAAATATTAATAGATAATTTAGAACGTGCTTTTGTAATACATATGGTACTTGAAAAAATTTAGATAAATGATTTTATTGGCATGCCTTTATTGTCATACTACAGATAAAAGAGTCTGGAAAACAAACAGAAAAAAAAAAAGAAAGAAGCTTCAAATAGCTGATGAGGAATAAATTCAGAAAATGAATTATCAAAGAAGAAAGAAGCTGTTGAGTAGATTCAAACATCCCAAGATCCACGTTCATATCTAGTAACAGAAACCCCCAATACCAAAAATGATCACGCTCTATAGTTGTATACCAAATAAATAGAGAATAATTTCACTGATCATAGAACATATTCAACAAAGCTCCCACAAACTGTAATATGATTGACACAAATAGTCGGACAATAAGCAATCGAGAGTGACCAATTTAGGATAATTTTGGAAGGTGTGACTCGTTTGATATAAGCAATAAAACAAATCAAGATAGTTTAAAATGAGTGTATGATACTTAACAGAGAATCAAAAACATGGAAACAAATATCAAAGATGCTTCTTTACTCAAACAAGAAATAAACAGAAATTAATGCTTCTTTACTCATACTCGTTTGTTACTTCATTCTATGTTTAAAACTAAAGAGAGAACAAAAACCAAAGAATCTTCAATAAGACAATAACTAAACTCAAACACAGAGAGCTTTAAACTTTGAACGAGTGATTGAATGAAACTAAAAATCAAGAGGATAAGAGCATAACAAGAAGACAACAAACAGAGCTTGAACATGTAAAAGAGAAGGATCACACAATATTTCCAAAGAGAAAAGAACCGAGAAAGTAACTAACAACAAGGTGATACAAATGGTAAGCAAAATAAGTAACTGGATAAAGGAATCACAGTGAGAAAATGCACTCTAAATATCTAATAATAAATAACAGTGTCTAAAACAATTGAAAATTATCATGGTTCCTGTTCAAGACTAGAAAACTTTAATAACATGATAAATACATCGTTTTAAAACAAGATAGGATGAAAATCGAAAATGCAGAAAAACGAAACATAGGAAGAAGAAGAGAAATCATACCGTATATCAATTTCTAGACGTTTCTGAAGGAGGAGATGATGAACAATGTCGTGATAAAGAATCCAGATTGAAAGTTTAGGGTATTAGTAGGGATTTCAATTCAAATCGTGAAAAGGAAACTAAGAAAGTGGAATCGCCAGATATTGAGAGGAATAGGGTTATAGGCTTAAAACAACTTTTTCGGTTTGGTCCAGTACCCGAATCTGATCGTGTTACACCCGATCTGAACCCTAACACAATCTCATATTATACCTATAAACAATCAGATATACTAGAACATCCAAACCTAATTTAAATCCAAAATTTCGGTCGGATTCCAGTAACATGCCCAGGCCTAGCCCATTCTACATACATAGTCATACGTTTTTTTATTGTGGTGCTTTGTTTAAATAAACTAGTTTCACCGTATAAAAGACAGTCTTCCTTGAAAAGTTTCCGAATAGAAATTTCTCCAATGGTATAATTAAGAAAATGAATAATTAGAAAAAATATTCTATTAAAACTCTAAACTAAAAATAAATAGTCTTGTTTATATTTTAAGATTAAGAATATCAAATCTTGAGATTAGTGTTGTGAGTGACCAAGTTTTGGTACTGATGAAGGCTGATTTTGAAATGTTGCACACTTGTTTTTTGGGGAAAATGACAATTTTAATCTCTATAAAATGCGTTGTGTGCTTATAAACACAGTTAAAATTTAGTGTGTTTTTCAATCTCAACACACAAAGTTTTTAAAGAAACCACATGAACTTTTATTTGTGTGCCTAAATAGAAAGTACAAGTCGATTTATCATATCTGCATTGTTCAAATTACATGTCTAAATTATTTTGAAATAAAAAGAGAAAAAAAATCTTTACACTTTGTTTTCACTTTCGAATTGACGGAAAACCCACAATTAGGTGGTCAACAGCTAGGGCAATACCATTTTAATATACCCTTAGGTGTCAGACCAACATGTGTATAATTAAATCCTTTTTATGACCATATTCAAATTATATGTGTTGGCATTCCAAAGAGCTAAAGATCGTCAAAGTAGGAGCTAGATTTTTTTTTGGTCGTCTATTACATTTTTATTATTAGAGATATTTGATCTACTCCTATTATGATGTTACTTTACTACATGAACTAAATGCGATTATTAGGTCTGGCCATTTGGGTACCCTAATTTGATCGGGATGGGTCTTCCGGTTTAGGGCTAGAGGTACTATTCAAGTATTCCTATTTTTCGAGTCAAGTTCGGGTTCGGGTAGTATCGGATTTGGATTTGGTTTGAGTAGTATTAAGATAACAAAAATTACCTGAATACTCATTGATTATGGTTCTAATCGAATACTTTTTATCCGAAATACTCAAAAATACCTGAAATAACCTAAAAAGTACTCGAAGTAAACAAAAAATTATCCAAAGTAACTAAAAAGTATTTGAAGTAACCTAAATATACTCTAAGTAAACTAAACAATACCCAAAAGAACCTAAAAAGTATTATAAGTAACTTAAAAGGTACTCGGAGTAACTTAAAAGGTAATAAAAGTAACTTAAAAAGTACCAGAAGTAACCCAAAAACAACTCAAAGTAATCTAACCCTATGTCTTATACATAATGTTTTGCTTAAATCAGGTACTCATTGGGGTATCGGGTATTACACGAACTCAACCCAAACCCAAAGTAACTCAGATTTTAGTCCAATTCGGGTATGCCTAAACTTCAGATTACGTCTGGTTCGATAATTATGGGTTGGTTACATTTGCCCATGCCTAGTGATTATAATGAAAATCTTCTTCAAACAACTATTCTGTTATGAAAATTTTCTCCGACACGCGTATCTACATGTACAACATTCCTATGATAAACATGCTCTCTCCATAAAACTCGGATCTATGATGGACGGTTCAACATGTATCATATCTCCATGATGAATACCTATCCTCGCAACACTCTAGAACTTCTGACGAGTTTTACATCCATTAATCTGTAAGAAATTACGTTCTTTGAAGATAAAATCCCAGATATGATATAGAAGCTTTTAACCCCTCAAAGAAAAATGAACATTATCTTAAAATCCAATCAAAAGCAATATTCATTTGAGAAGAAATTCCTTTAGTCTGTTTTCTTATGCATAGTCTGATACTCCAACCCTATTCTCGGCAGACAAAGCATACCTAGTTTTCCTTCCTTTTAAAACTCCCCAAAACGTATGTAATATTTTGCTACTTTTGGGATTATACTAACATATGCATCCATAAAAAGAGACACGAGTAAAGAAATTTATACAATGAGGATGATAATCTCCGTCCACATGATTCAATATACATAACACACCATACTATAATGCACAATCATAAACATAGCAAGCATCATGCTACAATCAATCTTACACCCTAAAAAACTTACTCAAGCTTACGTGACTCATGCTTCTTATGAACTTACTTTAAAAATCATTCACATCACATCACATCACTAGCTGACCTAGATCACATCACATCACATCACTAGCTGACCTAGATCCATCTAGACTTCGTTATGCCCCTTTCGACATATGCCCGAGGGGACGATTGACTTGAAGGTCTCATGTCTTATGCAATCAAATTAATCATGCCATGCTATCTCATCATACATCAATGATCATGTCCCATGGTTTATATGCTTTGTAACAACCTAACTACAATCCATGGTATAGTATATCAAATTTTAACACAAAATATCTCCATCACATATATGAATCCATGGATCACATCCTCACTTTGAAAATGAAGTGGCAAGAACTCTAGGGTTCACGATAGCTTGGGATCCCTCCGCTTCCACTTGCGGCTCTAACTTCTTTACAACCGGTGGCTACAATTTCTTCTCCTTCCACTACAAAAAATAATCGTAAAACCAACAAAATTTCCAACGAACTCTCAATCCATCAGAAATTTCTGATGGTTATGCGACTGGGTCAATCCGTCGGTATTTCCGACGGAAACACATAAATCTGTCAGAAATTCATCGAAAATTATGAATGTTAAATTCTGATAGATTTCCGTCGGGTATGATTCGGAAATCCATCGATAAATACGAACGTTAATATAGTCGTTATTATAGCCGTTTGAATTTAGTACATACCGATAGATTTTTGACAGCTACGAATTCTATATATATGTTTCAACATTTCTCCATTCATTCACACCACTTATTCATTCAATCATAATATAGAACCGCAAAAAGTTGTCAAGATATGTCTCTGCTAAATATTTTCGGTCATGGATAGACGAACCTATGATAGATCTGGAGTCGAACTTATTGAAAGATGAGTATGCACGAGGAATATGTGAGTTCATGAGATTGGCCGGAAATCAACGGGGAGCTGAAAAAGTGGTAAGATGAAATGTCAATGTAGTTGATACACACAATTTGTGAGCAAAGTACAAGCCTTCCCAAGAATAACAACTAGTAAGTTAATTTTTTTCTTAATTTTTATTTCAGTTCATTAACATTCTTATGAATTTTTCATTTTCAGTTTCTGAAAGAGAGTGTGTGGCCTTCACATCTTGTGTTGCTACAAGATGCACACAAGATGCATACACCAACCGAAAGATGGGTCAAATACAAGATCCGATTTCTCGGAAGATCGTCGAGAAAGTGATGAGATCAGGTGATGAGTTTCTTCAATCCCAACCGGTTGTTGAAAGAACTCCTTCGTGCACCAAAGTTCCGTTTGAGAAGATCAACAAATTTATATTTGAAGTAAGTAACAATTACTGTTTTTTACTTATTATCGAATTCGATTTTCAACAAATTTATATTTGAAGTAAGTAACATTTACTGTTTTTTACTTATTATCGAATTCGGTTTTCAATTGATATTTTTTTCTCCAAAGTCTAAAAGTCGTATTTTTGGACTTTCACAAAATTCTCATTCATCGCCATCTTCGACCACCTCTATGTTTTACGGCAATCCCACACTTAGGGCGCAACTCGAGGAAAAGACAACTCAGATCAAAGCATTGAATACCAAAATAGAAACCATCGAAGAAAAGACGGAAGAACGGTTCCAACAAATAGAAACTGAGCGACAAGGCAGATAAGAAAGAACTCAAACCGATGCAAGCGCATATGGATGCTTTCTTCCGGTTGTTTCCACCACCACCACCGTATAATTAGGATTTTCTGTTTGTAATACTTTTATCTTATTTTTTATTTTTATTACTTCTTATTTTATTTTGGATAATTTTATTTTTAATTTGAATATGAATTTAACTTGAATATGAATTTAATTTGAATTAAATTTAAATTTAATTTTCATATTAAATTTAAATTTAATTTTCTTATTAAATTTTAATTACAATTTTCATATTAAACTTTAATTCTAATTAAATTTAAATTTCAATTAAAATAATATAAGAATCCGTCAGAAATACGTCTATCGGAAAAACGTCCATCGAAAAACGTACATCCATTGGTTCGCCCGTCAAAAATGACACTGATGGATTTCCGACAAATATCTGACGACCATGTTTTCGATGGATATCTGATGTCGTATTACCGACAGATTTTTGACGGATATCAGATGACAAATATTAGATGTCGGAAAACCATCAAAAATCCGTCGGAATTACGAACAGATTTCTGGAACGTGCTTTATTTCCGACCATATAGAACAAACGGCCAAATCAATCGGTTATCCATTAGAAATAGCCATTTTCGACGGGTTTACCCGTCTGTTTCCCGGTGCTTTCTTGTAGTGTTCATGGGAACCCACTTGTTCGCATCTGCCTCTCTTTATTCTTTCTTTATCTATCTTTCCCGCAAATCTCTCTCTCGTATTCCCTCTCAGATCCCCCTCACTTCTCTCTCTCTTTGTTGTGGGTTTCTCTTCCTCTTCTCTTCCTTTGTTTCTCTTATTCTCTGGTGACCTCTTCTTAATTTCCACGGCTGCTTTGATATCTTTATCTCGGATCTCTTCTGTCTATATTTTCAGCACACACACAATCACAAGGATGATGAAGCAGCGTGACAAGGATTGCAGTATGGAACGAAAACAAGGTCGGCAGTAACGAGACTTGGCGCACCAATTTATCTTTATCGCGTGAGATATCTCTCTCTTACTCTTAGGGTTTATGACTTGGTTGCAGAACTAGAAAACCTAAACACATATAATTCCTCAAAACAATGACTTGGTGACTTGGTGGGCCTTAGTGGGCTTGACTCGCAAAACAATTTCGGACCAGGTTTTGGACTTACACATAGATTATCATTGCGATCAGAATCACACATTAAGAGTTAGAACCACTAGAAGCAGCCTATGTTTAAGTAGGAAAAAGGCCTGACAGTTTCCAGGAAAATTCTAGGCGGGCTCCAACAAGCAAACATGACAAACTTTTCGACGATTATTAAGCTATACCTTCCTAAAATACATTTTCTTTCCCTTTTGTCCCATTAAAATAGGAAAATGATTCCCTATAAAAAAATCATCCCCAAGTCACTCTTTATTACTTCTAATAGAAAATGAAGACTCGAGAGACTTACTTCCTGCCTCCTACTTGAGTAGAGTTATAGGGAAAAGAGAAGGTTCCATAAACCATCGAAAATCTCTAAACCTTCAGGAGACCAAGGAAGCTCCAGTAAGTCGTAGAAACTCTAGAGAATCTGCAAAAATTTGAGAAATCTTTCAAGAACCTCTAGAGAGGAGCAAAAGAGCTTGGATGCCTTCAAAGAGTTTAGAAGATGCCGGAAAGCTACATAGAGGTTATGTGGGTCAAATTTCTCTTTTCCTTTCTTTCTTTCTGCTTTGTTTTGTTCTTTGTCTTGTTTTTTTCTATGGAAATGAAAAAATACTAAACCTCAAATTTTTTTTGTTTAGGATTAATGTTAGGTTGTGAAGCCTAGTGATGGTAGTCATTTTATCATTATTTTCTCTATGTTGTTATTCGATTATGTTCTTTGAGTATGTCGAATGTTATTGTTTTTATTGACGACCCATGAGTAGCCTTAGGTATCCAAATGCATTAAAATATCAAGTATACCAGAACTATAATTTGTGAGCACCAAGACTAGTATTAACTTAGGTAGAAATCGGGTCGATTGACGTGTGACCGGGTATACAAAACCTCCAATCTTATGGTTTCGGATTGATGCTAGGTTGCGAACACTAGTGATGGTAGCCGTTTTCTTATTATTTTAGCTATCTTGCTATTTGATTGTGTTCTTTTAGTATTTTTATTGTTATTGAATTTATTGACGACCCACGAATAGACCTTAGTGATGCAAAGGCGTACAGTGTCATGTATCACCGGTACTATAATTTATGAGCATTGGAACTAGTATTAATTTAGGTAGAAGTCTTGTTGATTGACAAGTGACTTGGAATAATCGATATTGTTCCTTCAGGATTTTGTCTACTGCTTTCATGTGTTGATGTAATTAAGGTATAGCGGATCTAGGTTACACTATAAGAAAACATCAGAAACCGATGTCCATATTCGGCGGAATACCATCGGTTATGGATAGTTGGAAATCAATAATCCATTGGAAATTTGTTCGAGGTTTCCAACGGATTTCCGACAGAAGAGACTTTTGTCGGAAAGTCCGTCAAAAATTCGTCACAACCTATTCTGATGGATTTTTAACGGATTTCCAAAGAATATTCGTAGACGGATTTACCAACGGATTTTTGACCGTTATGTTTCTGACGGATTTCCGACAGGCTGTGTTCTGACAGATTTTCGAGGGCCTCATTTTCGATGGATTTCAGACAGACATATAAAAATATTTATACAAGTGCATATACAAAACCTTATATGCAAAACAATGCAAAACCTTATATGCAAAATTTTATATAAGTACATATGCAAAAATATTTATTTCGACGAACTTATATTTTTATATATTTAAATTATTCTAAATAAGTTTGATACAAAATAGTGTTCAAACAAAATAATTTTTGATAAGTTTGGTACAAAATAAGTGTGATACAAACTAATCTAATTCTTCTGAGGACCCATCACAAGGAATTGAGTCTTAATCTCACGAAAACTCGCCGTGTGATTTTTTTGAGTCTGAATGTACTCTATTGGTGATGATATGTGTGAAATCGATAACAAGATCGCCATCAAATGAATGATAAATTAGAGTCATTTTTCCATTTACGGTTGGTTGCAAAACATCATGTTCAAGAACAAAGTAAATTCTTCCTCTTGGTTAATTGATGTTACTATGATCCAAGGGTCTAACAGCTGTGTAATTCGATGGTAAGGAATGGACTAAACTTAAAACAAATAATGAAAATGCTTGTGACTGAATGATGAATATTACAAATTTTAAACATATTAAACAAAATTCAATTGAAACATACCTGGTCTGCTTGTGATGCAGGGATCAATCGATCGTATTTGACAAATTTTCGTCTTGAATGTACCGATGTAATACCGAATTTGTCAACTTGAACACCACGCCCAATGAATGGATCATACCAATCGCACATAAATACAATGCATCTTAAGTTCAATATTTTGGGGTAGCGGACTTTTAATATTTGTTGAAGAATGGCGTAGTAAAAAATATCACCATATTTTACAAAAATCCCATAATCAAATGTTGTCCTCGTACTTCCCTCATCGTAAAATTTAAATGCATATCCCTTAGTGCAATACCTAGGATATGATGTCGCAATGTAGATTGGACCATTTACAAACTCCACTAACAATGATGAAAATGTTTGCCCATTGTTTATTCCTTCAGTAACCTAAATAATTAGTAACAAGTCAGTAAAAGTAAAAAAACATTGGAAGTCCAAATTAGCATATTTACATAGAATAGCAAACAAAGCGAAAATTCATTCTCTTTTAGATTTTCAACTACGAACTATCGCCATGTAAATCTTATAAGAAAGCCAAGTGATAGTCAAATATGTAACTAAGATCTTAATAGTTATTCTGTTAAAAATTTTAGTTTTTCATACCTTTCATATTCCATAATATCCTCACAATTTGTGAGAATATACATATGCAAATGTGCATCCTCTTGCTATGTAAGTTTTCGTTTCTTTCCTTTACGGCATAAGTCGCTCCCTCGCCTCTATCATCATGGCGAGCTGGCCATCGACTCTTCGTATATACTTTCGATGGAAAGTAATATTCAACAAAGTGAGAAAATTCTTCCTTGATGCTCTATGCGACAATAGATCCCTCAACTCAACTAAAGTTTTAAACTTTTTTCTTCAGATAGAACATGTAACACTCAAACAGATGCATCCAACGGTATTAAATATGATGTTCCATAACATCAAAGAATGACCCTTGGTATATTGTCTTCTAAATTGGGAATACCCTCAACTGTAAGTGTATCGTGCATAAATCTCAAAAGAAACCACCAACTCCTACATTAAAGCATTTTATACATTATTAAACAGATATAAGCATGTTTAATTTACTAAAATTATGGAAAAATAATATATAATTACAATTGCTTGGTGGACATCTTCTAGAAGAAGTTTGGCAAACACAAAAGGAAGGAGGCGCTGCATCATAACATAATAGTCATGACTCTTCATTCTAATAAAATTCAATTCTCCATAATCAATCATCAGTGAATTTAACAGTCATGACATATCAGTGAATTTAACATATTCACGAATCCAATCAAAATTTTTTTTTGTTATCTGGGTCCAACAGGAATGCAGGCATAACACATTTACCATTCGGTATAACTTCAAGTACATCTCGAGAACAAATCAATGACAACTCTATTCTAGACTTCAAATTGTATTTTGTCTTCCCTTGGACGTTTAAAACAGTGTTCATGATGTGTAAAAGAAGTTGTTTTCAATGTGCATAATATTGAGATTGTGCCTCAATAACTGGTATTTCCAGTAAGACAAGTCCCAAAAAATACTATTTTTGGCCAATTATGATTTTCACCGGCACCGTAAATAGGACCATACTCATAACCCCCACAATATGGAGTTCTGTTAGCGTCAAAATATCTTAACTGCTCCAATTTACTAGTGTCGTCTATTTCAGGAGGTGGACCATCAAACACTTGCTTATCCTTCGTAAACATTACCTTAGAGCGACAATAGGGATGATTACTTGATATATTGTCTTCCATGCTTTCCAAATGCATTAAAACCATCTGTACATAATCCAAAGTATACATTGTTTCGCTTGAGTGCATAATTTGGATACATTGATTGAAAATGTTTCATGCTTCTACATCTGAAGTATGTTGAATATCTTCTTCTTGTCAATGCTCCTGCCATCTCA
This sequence comes from Cardamine chenopodiifolia, assembly GCA_963922655.1. Lineage (NCBI taxonomy): Eukaryota > Viridiplantae > Streptophyta > Magnoliopsida > Brassicales > Brassicaceae > Cardamine > Cardamine chenopodiifolia. Next base: position 7,981,039 of record OZ000479.1, read on the forward strand.
TTGCCTCTGTCATGCGCTAAAATTGATATAACCTCTTCAACCTCTCTGTTAACGGTAAATACCACATCTGTTCACATAAAATTTGAACTTTTCCACTAGTCTTTTGATAACGGGTTTTATAACAAAATTGACATCTTTTGCAGTTTTCATCTTCTCTAAATATATCATACAATTGTCGATGCATACATTTATTGTCTGATACGACAAACCAAAGACCAACTATAAGTTTTTGTACCTTGTAGTCTGATGCTAGTGAAATATTGTCTTCAGAAAATATATCTTTTACAAAATTGGCTATCGCATCAACACATTCCTCCACCACATTGTGTCTGTCTTAATGGTCATCATTTTACTAGCAGATGATAAAGGCGAATCACGTTCTCTACAACCGCTATATAGCGACTGTTTCACTGCATCTAACATATAAAAAAATCTTTGTGCTTCTAAAATTGGTTCTTCAACCCTATCTCCATCTACATTTGTCAACTGCATATTCTCTCTAAACACATCATTCACCATCTCAATGGTACCTACACTCTACTTTTGTTCTATGCTTTTCTAAGCTGTCTGCAACATATGGTTCACTTGTACTACCATAATCATAATTTGTTTTCCCGTGCAGATACCAAATATTGTAACCCGACATAAACCCATTGTAATACAAATGCCTCCAAACAATCTATATCTTAATATTATGTGAATTCACACACATAGAACCAATTTCCATCAGAAATCTATCAGAAAATTGTCAGAATTTCGTTGGAAAGTTGTCGATTAATAAGAACGTTAATATTACCATTGTATAGCCGTTTGAAAAAGTTGTATTCTGATGGATTTTTGACGAACATGACTTATGTATATATGTTTCCACATTTCTTCATTCATTCATATCACTCATTTACTCATTTAATTTCTTTGTAGCAAAAGTTAAAATATGTGTTCTGGTAATTATTTTTGATCATGAATGGACAAACTTTTTAAAAGATGAATATGCACGAGGAATCTGTGAATTCATGGGATTGGCCAGAAATCAACGAGGAGGAAAAAAAACTGGTAAGATTAAATGTCCTTGTAGTATATGCCGGAATTCCCATAATGTTAAGCTTGAGTTAGTTTGACATCACTTATATAGTAATGGGTTTATGCCCGGTTATAAGATTTGGTATTTACATGGAGAAACAAATTATGATTATGGTAGTACTAGTGAACCAAATGTTGCGGATAACATAGGAAATATAAGGGAAGTAGATGTATGTACCAGTATGGTTGAGATGGTGAATGATGTGTTTAGAGAAAACATGCCATCGACCGGTTATGATGGAGATAGGGCTGAAGAACCAAATGCAGAAGCGCAAATTTTTTTTGATATGTTACATGCAGCCAAACAGCCACTTTACAGTGGTTGTAGAGATGGTCATTCACCGTTATCATCCCAAGTAGAATGATGACTATGAAGATGGATTACAATTTGGCGGAAGAATGTGTTGATGCAATAACAGATTTGTGAAAGATACTATGAGGTACAGAAATTAGTTGCTGGTATTGGTTTGCCGTATCAAATGATAGATGTGTGCATCGACAACTGTATGATATATTGGAGAGAAGACAAAAACCGTAAAAGATGTAGGTTTTGTCAAAAATTGAGGTTTCAAGAAACAGGTGGGAGAGTTTCAGTTCCTAATAAACAGATGTGGTATTTACCATGAACTGAGAGGTTGAAGAGGTTATATCAATCTCAACGTACAACAGAGGCAATGAGATGGCATGCAGAACATCGTCATGATGGAAAGATTACGCATCCGTCGGACGCAGAAGCGTAGAAACATTTCCAATTAATGTATCCAGATTTTGTGTATGAGCGATGAAATGTATACCTCAGGTTATATACAGATGGTTTTAATCCATTTGGAAAACATGGAAGAAAATATTCGTTGTAGCCGGTAATTGTAACACCTTACAATTTGCCACCATCTTTGTGCATGCGTAGAGAGTTTTTGTTCATTTTCGTGCTAGTTTCCGGCCCAGAGCATCCAAGGGGGTCACTTGATGAATTCCTCCAGCCCTTGATGTATTAGTTACAAATGCTATGGAAGCATGGGTTGAAGCATTTGATGTTTCATTGTAGCAGAATTTCAAGATGCGTGCGGTTCTTATGTGGACCATAAGCAATTTTTCAGCATATGGTGTGTTATCTAGATGGACAACGCATTGAAGATTATCATGCCGTATTGCCAAGACAACACTGATGTATTCCAATTACATCACGGAAGAAAAACGTGTTGGTTTGATTACCACAGAAAGTTTTTACCTAGTGATCATCCTTATCATCCGTCTAGAACATTGTTTACGAAGAACAAACAAATGTTTGCCTATGCACCTCCGTAGATTGATGGACGTTGTATATTGGAGCAATTAAGAGATTTTGGCGCTGAGGGAACTCCTTACTGTGGGGGGGGGGGGGTAATGGGCATGATTCTGTTGACGCTGTCGGTGAACGTTATAACTGGCTTAAAAAGAGTATTTTCTGGGATTTGCCTTATTAGATAGATTATTTGTTGAGGCACAATTTAGATGTTATGCACGTTGAGAAATTTTTTTTGACAACATCATGAACACTGTTTTAAACATGCAAGGGAAGACAAAAGACAATATGAAATCTAGATTAGATTTGCCACTGATTTGTTCTCCGGATTTTCTTCATGTTATGCCTAATGGTAGATGTCCTATGCCTGCCTAATGGTAGATGTCCTGTGCCTGCCTAATGGTAGATGTCATGTGCCTGCCTAATGGTAGATGTCCTATGCTTTCTTACCGGTTAGACGCAGCTAAAAAAGAAGCATTTTTTTATTGGATTCAAGACGATGTAAAATTCCCGGATGGATACGCATCTAATCTGCAGAATTGTGTGGATTTATCCGAAGAGAAGTTTATTGGAATGAAGAGTCATGATTGTAATGTTGTGATGCAGCATCTTCTTCCATAGTTTTCGTTGACCTTTAGTCATCTTTACCAAGATATTTTCCGTCAGAATTCGAATTAAATTTTTGAATCAAACCGAGTCAAAGATTGTAGGACGCAAAAATCTGGATTGTGAAAAACTGCGAATAAAACATAGAATTACGGAAAGAGCGAGTTGAAATCGTTATTCAGAAACCGAAAAAACGTGGAGGCGAGATTTGATCTCTTTCCTTAATTGCATTTGGACATCTTCTTTAAAAAAAGGTCAACGAAGCAATTGCAGGTATATATTGTTACTTTCATAGTCTTAATTAACCATTTTTGTAGCATATATATGTATGTATGAAATTGTTTATTGTTTATTGGATTCTGTAGGAGTTGGTGCTTTTTTCGAGATTTATGTACGAGGACACTTATAGTGGATGGTATACGAAATTTACAGAACAATGTACTGGTTATCCTCTATAATCTTGAGAAGATATTTCCACCGTCTTTCTTTGATGTTATGGAAACATCTTCCTATCCACCTCCCATGAGAAGCTGCACTTTGAGGTCCTATTCAGTACCGTTGGATGTATCTGTTTGAGTGTTACATGTTCCACCTCAAGAAAAAGGTTAAAAATTTAAGCAAAGTTGAGGGATCAATAGTCGCACAGAGCCTCAACGAAGAAGCCTCACACTTTTCTGAATATTACTTTACATCAGAAATGCGTACTAAGAGTAGACGGCTGGCACGACATGATGATAGAGATGAGAAAGCGATTTGGAAAAGGAACGAAACAAAACGAAACTATCAGAACAAGAGTTTGCACACTTGCATACGTATATCTTCACAAATTATGAGGATATTGGGGAGTATGAGAGGTAATGATTAATTTATTTATGTCAATTACCAATTATTTGAAATTAATTAAAATGTGATTAACAATTTTTTTGTTATGTTACAATATTTACATGGTGCTAGTACGTGACTATTATCAAGATAAGACAGAACCCGAACTTGATATCATAAAGGAACAAGAATTTGCATCTTGGTTGCGATTTTACGTAAGTTTTTAAACAATTTTACTAATTTTTAATTGTATTGTAATATTTATCTCACAATAATTTTTTATAGGTATCTGAAGGGATAGAAAATGGTCAAGAATTTCCGTCGTGGTTAATGGAGTTTGTTAATGGTCCAAACAACATTGCATATTCTTATCCTATGTATTACACTAGGGGATATGTGTTTAGGATTTTGAGAAGGGAAGAACAAGACCAACTTCAGGCTTTGGTGTTTCAGCGCAATTAGGAGATGTAGTTTGCTACGACATATTGAATGAAATCTTAAAAGTCCGATATCCAGGAATGTTGGACTTGCGGTGCATTGTGTTTAAGTGCGATTGGTATGATCCACTCATTTAAGTTACTAATATATTTGATTTTTAACAAATTATTTCACTTTTATATAGGTTTGCTACATTCGTTACCCTCAGGTATCTTATCGATCAGATCCTTGGATCACATTTACTGCAATTAACCCATGAGGAAGAATAAATGGATTTTCATACCATGATGCCCTGCAACCAACTAGAATTTTTCAAATGGATCATGTTAAGCATTCATTTGACATTGAGCTCGTGGTTGAGTTCAAAGAAACCAGCGATGATATAGTTCATTCAGAGTTAGAGTAATCACGTGGCGAATTCGAGGACGATCAGACTCAAGTAAATACGGATCATCTGAAGATGAGTAGTAGTATGTTTGTATTTTATAGTTGTTATTGTAATCTATTTAGTTTTAGTTAGCTATGTTATTTTTTGTCAAAACCCACAATCCGTCGGAAATCCGTAGGTATTTTAAGAAAATCCGACAGATTTCCGACGGATACATGGGTTTTAAAAAATTATAAAATGATCCTTCAAAAATCCGTCGGATTTTCTTAAAATACCTACGGATTTCCGATGGATCATTTTTTTAAAAACCACGAATCCGTCAGTATATTAAGAAAATCCGACGGATTTCCAACGGATCATTTTATATTTACCGACGCAATCTCCATCAGCTACTCATCAATCGGCTTCTGTTATAACCCAGATGAGTATAGAAGACTTTGTTTCTCAACTCGGGTGGGAAAGATTGCCTCATCTTCTTCCCGATTGTGACGGCAACAGTACTTGGTAATTTTTTAAAGGTTTTTACTGAATTTGTTTATTATTTAACAATTTTAAATTAATTTTGTTTTATATGTTCCATATATCCCATAATGGGATATCCAAGTCTATCAACCATATGCTCAACGTAATGCTTCAGCGTCCCTATGCGACATCCTCTCTGATGCCGTTGCCTGAGCGTGATCTTTGGTTTCGCCAATTTGTGGTATGTTTTACTTTACTCTTTAGCATTAAAATTTTAAACTTTCATATTTCTGATAATATAATTTATGCAGTTTTTATATTTTAACCAATTCATTTTGCAGCAAGATTTCACTTGGGATAGAGACCTCACGTCTCGGGTTAGACGTGAGTTCGATACGGCATCGAAAGTATACTCAAGTAAGCTGAACGAGTGGAAGGAAAAGTGGAACTGGAATGACATTCCGAGGGAGATGCTAGGACACCCAAACCTCTAGAATGGGTTGGTTAAGTACTGGAAGATGGATGAAAGCCAAGCAACATCGTCACAATTTGGAAGCAACGAGCAAGGCTTCCCGGGACCAACAACTGGTAAGTGTTTTTTAATTTAAACTTTAGTTTCACTTTATTTACTTACTTTAAGTTTTAATAAAATATTTCAGTTCCGTCAAGAAGGTGTCTGTCCATTCCATCTTCTTTGCTACAAGATGTGCACACAAACCGCAAGACGGGATAAATCCAAGATCTGGTTACTCGGGAGATCGTGACAAGATTAGGAGAATAGTTTCTGCAATCCCAGCCGATTGTTGACGGAACTCCTCCTTGCACCAAAGTTCCTGTTGACAAGCTCAACGAATCTGTCTACGAAGTAAATTAAATTAAATTTTTTTCTTTATTTTTATTTTATTTTTTATTTTATTTTTTTCTTTAATTGATTCTTTTCTAATGATTTACTATATTCTCTTTCATAGGTCACTCCAAATTCCAAACGCCGTATTTTTGGACTTCCAGAAGAGTACTCCTCGCCATCTTCGACAACTTCGAGGTTCTACGGAGATCCTCAGATGAGAGTGCAACTCGAAGAAAAGTCAGCCGAGATCGAAGCTCTCAACGAACAAGATTGAGACGATCGAAAAAAACATGGCTGCACAGCTCAAAACAATGTAGGGTCAGATGGATGGATTCTTCCGTACGTTCGAGCTACCGAGTTTTCTTCTATCGTCTCAATCATCTAAAATTTTAAATTTCTAATTATCTAGTTTTTTTTTTAATTTTGCATAATTTACCTTTTGTTTTGAATACTTTTTATTTTTGTTAAGACTACTTGCTATTTTCGTTTAAGAATTTTAATTAATTTTTATGTCTAATTATTTTAATTATAAATTTTGTTTAATATAATTATTTAAATTAATTTAAAAAAATTAATTTAATATCTGTCAGAAATGACCCGTTGAAAATCCGTCAGAAAAAGAACTGTCAGAAATCCGTCGGAATTACGGTATCCGTAATCCATCAGAAATCTGTCGGAATTACGGTATCCGTAATCCATCAGAAATCTGTCGGAAATCTATCGGAAACACCTATCGGAATTTCATCGGATTTCAAACCATCTTAAATCCGTCAGTTAGTCCGTCAGAAGACAATCTGACGGTTTTCCGACGGATTACCAATGGTTTGTTTCCGATGGATGACAGATATCAGAATTCCAACAGAATCTTCCACTAAATATCCGGATTCTAGCGGAAATCCGTCTGAAATACCAATGGATTTCTGACGATTGTTTCATTTCTGACCATTAAACAAACGACCATATCCGTCGAAAATCCCTCAGTAATGGTGGTCGGAATAGGAGGCATGGGTGGAGGAGTATGTGGCGTTAGCGTTATAATCCTATTCCATTATAATCACTTGTTACAATGCATCACTACTTTGCTCCTATTCCATTTTTGAGAAATATTTGTGTAGTGAAGGCATCATCTGGGCCCTTTTCTCGACATCTTGTTCTATGACTTCTTTGATAACGTCTTCTCCATTTGATGCAATTTCATATGAGTTTGGGTATGTGTTCTCCAAAAAATTGCCCACAGAGTTAAAACCATTACGATATATATAGCACCAAATTAACTTAATGATGGGGGCGACATTTCCTAACTTTCCTAACTATCAAATGAGTCATTAAGAACCTGAGGAACTTGGTCATGAAGTTGAAGAATTACTCCGGAAAGGTCATATACATGAAAGATTGAGTCCGTGTGTAGTAAAGGCTTTGCTCATTCCCAAGAAATATATCACTTAGAGATTGTGCGTCGATAGTCAAGCCATTAAATAAAATCACAGTATGCTACTGGAACCCTATTCCGAGGTTATATGATTTGATGGATCAAATAAGACATGCATATGTATTTTCTAAGATTGACTTGCAGAGTAGTTACTGTCATATACGGATACGTCCCGTGGATGCATGGAAAACATTTTTTAATACGCGAGAAGGGTTATATCAAGTTAGGAATCGGGGCTTCTCTAAGACAACTAGGGCGTCCCATGACTTTTTATAGTGAAAAAATTGCAGGGGCCGAAGATCATTACACTATTAATGATACCAAATTCTATACAATTTTCCAAGCCATTAAACATTAACGTCATTATTTAGGATATCGTGTCTTCAACTTTTCTATGGACTGTGATGCCTTGCGACACTTAGATAGTCAGGCTAAGGTCTCGTCTTGACATGCGACTTGGATTGGTTTTCTCCAGCAATTTACTTTCTTGATTAAGCATCAGTCTGGTAAGACATATCGTATCGCTGATGTCTTGAGTCGACGACATATGTTGTTGTCTATGATCCATATGTCAATTCTTGGGTTTGCGACATTTGCTGAGCTATAGAAGATAAATCCATTCTTTGCATTTATTTTCAATGATACAAAATAAGTCTGAAACGTTGATTACACAATTCATGACGTGTTTCTTTTCAAAGAACTTCGCATATGTGTTTTCGCATGTAGTCTACATCTGCTATAATCCACGTTTTACCCCAGATAAAACTGTAAGTGCAGAGTGAAAATCGCAATAGTACTTAGGGATCAAAACCACAAGGATTAAGAGAGTACATGATGAATTATAGTGGTTTAGATAAAGCTAGGATGTAAAAGATTTTATTGGAAACTCAGTATAAACACTTATGTAAATAAAATAAAATAAACATTGAACAATGCAAATTCTTTCAGGGATTCATGCGTATGAATGCAACAGTTATATGAGATGTATTAAGTAATGTTTTAGAACTCAGATTACAGATATACAGTTGTCTTACTTTCGTATGTAACACCTATCTATACAATGAAATCTCTAACAACTAAACTGCTGTATATAAATAGAAATACATGCATGAAGTGAATACCTAATCTAATATGTTCATAAAGTGCAGTAACTCTAACTGTCGTTGGCTAAAAACACTTTTCCCATCAGAGATAGTTCTATCCATTCAAAAACACTTTTTGTGCAGCGATGAATGGATTTAGGGCAGAAGATAATTGCGAAAATTAGAAAAAGTATTAAGAGAAATCTTAGATAAAGAACTATATGATCAATCCCATATGAACCCTAGCATAGATTTAAATGAATATCCCTTTAGAAACCCAAAACCTAATGAACAGATTTACTCACACATGCAGAGAAAATACATGATAGAGATAGATAAAAAATTCATAATATAAATAAAAGAATCAAAGACTATGCACAAAGTAACACCGTAAATCTCTAAAAACTCTATTTTTGTCTCTGCCTCTGCTTTGTGGCCAAAGCATCTTTTTATACATACAAAGAGAAGCCCTAGAAATGAAAATTGAAAACTTTGAAAGGCGACGTACCGATCGGTAACAAGTGTGTACCTATTGGTTATTGTGGCTTCGACACCGATCACTTGCCAATGTGCACCGATCGGTCTTCATTCTTGACCTCTTCTTCTCTTGACTAGTAATGATCAATTTCACTCTAAAACCTTCTTTTTGACTTCAACAAGTGTGTAAACCTAAAAAGACACAAAAGTACCCAAAACCATCTTGTTCTTATTGAAAAGACTCCAGAAACGGTGTTAAAAATACTTTAAAAGCTTGTAAATATAAGTGTTAACACAATATTTGCCTATCTTCGACCAAGAAAAATGAAAATCCAATTCCAAAGAGAAGAGTTTGAAGAACGAGAACTCACATATCCTTGGGAACAAAATTTTCTCAGGTTTTCCTTCTGTAGAGTGCATCAAAATCATGCCAGGTAGACCTACTACATGTACTAGACAATGAGTGTGGGAATATGCTACTATAAATCCCGCAATCACAAAGAACTCTCAGGATCAGTGAAATTAATCTTTTAACATTCATTAAAAGTACATGCACTCTCATGAAGGGGATATCTAACCTGTCAATGGTATGGTAATAAGGCTCTTAAATGGTGGCTCATGTGTTGTGGCTATCCTAGCAGTTCTAAAGATGCAAATCATTATGAATATCACAGTGAGACATATACCAAATGAGAAATACATAGCCTTTTGATACACGTTTGGTGATTTAAAATTTAGAACCTCAATGAAACCCTCAGCAGCGCTTGAGAGAACGAGATACTCGGTTCCTCGATTACAAAACAGTGACAGTGGGATGAAGAGTACCACACAAGGATGATTATCTTGGTATACAACCTAAGCCAAGAGATCTGGTCTCAACAAAGCAAAGGATTAGCAAGAGTGGCGGCTCTTTAGGATTTGTAGAAAATTTGATCTTCACTGATAATAAAATGTGAAAATTACAAGGTTGCAAGGGAGCTTTATTAATAGTTCGTCAGCTTAGGGGTTTAGAGCACATTAAAAAAACACATCAAGGACTCAAAAATAAAAGGACTATCTGAATATACTAACTTGGCAAAAACACAAGACTAAAAAAGGAAAAATTCAAATTTAAATTAAAAAAGTCGCGTCTGAACCTTCTGATGTTGCTAGATGCTTTCATTCATACCTATAAAGAAACTAATCAACAAACTTACCTTGTTTGACATGCGTAGAGGGCAAGTTGAATTTTCCGAGTCGTAGCTCTCTGATATAGCCCTTGTTAAGGACTACAGGATAAGGGGTGGCCACTCCAAAGGTGCCGCAAGCTCTCTCTTTGGAACCGGGTAAATGGTAGCAATGAGGGGAATCTACGAGTTGATCTTCGCTCTCTCTCGTGGATCCAGTAAGGGACGTGAAGGGGGATAGAGTTGCAACACAGAAGGATGATGAATCTCTGATACGACAAGGGTTTTCTCTCAAGTTTAGGGGGTAGCCGCAGCTAAGCTATAAAAGATAGGGTTTTGTTCAATGAAGAACTGTGTTATTTTATTTATCAAAGGTAAAAAAATACACAGCTGCAGGGGGAATTTATAAGAGTTCTTAGCTATCCCTAGGCCGAGTAAAGTAAAACGCAACAAGTGAAAACATAAAACACAAAATAAAAGTAAACTAGGCAGTTCTTATATCTCGGCTTCCAAAAAAATTTAAAATAAAATAACTAAGTGTTTAAAACACTCTACTAGAACTAGAGTCTTTAGTTGGCACCTACAATAAAATAAAAATAGAATTCACGTGACTTACCTTGGCGGGGGTGAGGTTGAATCTTGAAAGCTCTTCGTTGAACCCTCCTCGGGTATCTTCCAATCCAGCTTGGGTGTCATAGGGTTCTTCTCGGTGATTAAGCATTTCTTGACGTGTTTCCTAGGGCAATCTTGATCCTAGCTTCAACACTCTGATGGCTTCTGCTGTGGGTGACTTAGTCGTGTCTTCTCAGTCTACGGACTCGGCAATAGGCTTTTCATGTACCAACTCGGTTTCTACGTAAATTCTCTTGATATCGTCTCGAGCATCTGCTTTGTGGGGGTTGATTTGTTGGTGAATATCGAGACTTAACAATTTGGCCCGAGGGAATTCTCTTGTAGCTCCTAGTGTTGTTTTCTCGGTGTTTCCTTGGTGATTCTAGGTATTCTCGGCTGTTTCTTGTTTCTCTCGTGTTTCCTGCAATATCTCTTGACCCAATGTAATTAAATGTGGTATTTCCCAAGGGAAATGAAAGCTTAACTCTTGTACAATTCGTTATTTCTTTGGACCTTGGAGCTTGAGTTTTACTGGTATCGGCTATGCGATACGCGGTGTAGTTTAGCGACATCACCTCTTGATTCTCTTGCTCGATCAGGAGATCTTGCACCACAATATTGAACCCTTATCTAAGCCTCTTGAGCTTGTTACATGTGATAGGGCCTTCCCTTATAAAGGGTTTCTCGGTTGTGCCTTGGAGGTTCATTACCGGTGCTCCGGGATTGCTACTGATGGCCTTATCATTCCCTCCCCCTTGAAAGGGTTTTGGCCTCAGAATTGTTTCTCTTGCATCATAAAGCAACAATTCATATACATTAAACGTGGTGGAAATGTATAACTCACCTGGTAGGTTGATGTGGTAGGCGTTATCGTTGATTTTTTCCAAGATTTTGAACAGGCCATCACCGCCGGGACTAAGTTTGGAAATACTTTGGGCTGGAAACCTCTCAGGCCTCATGTGTAACCAAACCCACTCTCCTGGCGCGAAAATCATTTCTTTCCGGTGTTTATCCGCTTGTAGTTTGAAAGTTTCGGTATTCTTCTCATTTCTTTTCTTGACGGTAGCATGTAGCTTCTTCATGATTTCCGCTTTGGTGGCTCCATCTTGACAAACCTTGTGTACTTGATCTATAGGGTGCATGTCAAGTGACATCAGTGGCTTAAATCCATAAACCACCTCAAATGTAGACAACTTAGAAGTAAGTGGTTAGCATGATTATAAGCAAATTCAACGTAACAAATACATTCTAAACAATTATTCAAGTTTCTACCAATAGTTGCTCGATGTAGAGTAGAGAGTGTACGGTTTACCACTTCCATTTGGCCATCCGTTTGGGGATGACAAGTTGTGGAGAAGAGAAGCTTAGTTCCTTGTCTCTTCCACAAGGTTCTACAAAAGTGACTAAGGAACCTAGTGTCTAGGTCCGATAATATTGTCCTTCGTAAACCATGCAATCGCACAACCTCTTTGAAGAATATATCTGCAATTTGTGAGGCATCACTCATCTTGGTGCATGGGATGAAGTGTGCCATTTTGGAGAAGTGGTCTACTACCATGAAGATGAAGTCTTTGTGTTGGATCTTCGACAAACCTAAAACAAAATCCATAGAAATATCTTCCCAAAGAGAGTTAGGGATATGTAATAAAGTTTAAAGACCGTATGGATGTGACATGGATTTTTCCCTAAGGCACATGATGCATCGAGAATAAAATGTTTCTGCATCCTTCTTGAGGTGAGTCCAAAAGTGGTCCTTGATGATTGCTAGAGTCTAATCCTTGCAAAATGTCCCATTAGTTCACCACCATGAGCTTCACGTATGATCAATTCTCTCATTGATCCTTGTAGTAAACACAATCGTTTCTCCTTGAAGAGGAAACCTTTATACATGTAGAATTTCCCGAAAACCTTTTTCCAAATTCATTGACAAGGGGTCCTAACTCCGAATTTCCTTCATAAGCTGTCTTAATATGCTCAAACCTAACACCTTAGCCTCAATTATTGTGATCAAGGCATATATCCTCGATAAAGCATCGACTACTATGTTTTCTTTTCCCTTCTTGTTTTTGATAATGTAGGGTAGGTTTTCACGAAATCTAACCACTTCGCATGCCGTCTCTTGAGAGTTGTTTGTCCCTTTAGATGTTTGAGCGTTTCATGGTCTGTATGTATTACAAAATCCTTGGAGACCAAGATGCTACCATGTCTCCAATGCCCTAACTAGTGCGTAGAGCTCCTTGTTGTAGGTTGGGTAGTTGAGGGTCACTCCGGTTAACTTCTCACTAAAGTAAGCAGCCGGCTTTCCCCCTTGAGTAAGCACTGCTACAATGCCTAGATCTAAAGCATCATACTCAACCTGAAATATAACATCAAAGTTAGGTAACATTAGTATTGGTGCCTTGGTAAGGCTTTTCTTTAGGGAGTTGAAAGCAATTCCTGTTTGGGCCCCCAAGAGAATGGTACATTATTCTTGCTCACAACAGTGAGTGGAGATGCTATAGAGCTGATGTCTCTAACAAACCGTCGGTAGAAGCTTGCTAGACCATGGAAGCTTGGGATATGTCTGGTGCTAGTTAGAGTTGGCCAATCTTGGATTGCCTTGTGGTTAGCATAGAGCTCTTCGTTTCGAAGAACCTCTAAGACTTGCTCAAGATACGTTAAGTGATTCGATAAAAATTGCTATAAATAAGAATATCATCAAAATAAACAACCACGAACTTACCTATGAAGCTCCTAAGAATTTGATTCATAAGCCTCATGAATGTGCTAAGAGAATTTGTTAAACCGAAAGGCATCACAAGCCATTCATACAAACCTTGTTTTGTCTTGAATGCGGTATTCCACTCATCTCCCTCTTTCATCCTTATTTGGTGATATCCACTCTTGAGGTCCACTTTTGAGAATATCGTCGCTCTATTTAGCTTGTCCGACATGTCGTCTAGGCGTGGAATAGGATGTCGGTACTTGATAGTAATGTTGTTTATGGCGTGGCAGTCGACGCACATCCTCCATGTGCCATCCTTCTTTGGTACTAGTAGGACTAGAAATGCACAAGAACTGAGGCTTTATTGGATGTAGCCTTTGTTCATCAACTCTTGAACTTATGCCTCTAGTTCCCTAGCCTCTTTCGAGTTCATCTGAGAAGTCGGTCGGTTTGGTAAGGCTACTCTGGTTACGAGGTCAATCTGGTGCTCAATTCCTCGGAGAGGTGGTAATCTAGCTGGCATTTCCTCGGGGAATACTTCTTGAAACTTTTTTAAGACTGGGCTGAATTCCTTAGGTAGTTATAGGTCTGAAAATTTAGAGACTAACGCTTCCTTGAAGACCAATAGTATCATAGTCTGGTTTAACAATAATGATTAACAAACTGAGTGTGGCGAAAGGTAGAAACTAGATTTACTGACCTGACCCTCTTTAGTCATATTATTTTGCATCTCGTAGACTTGTGATAGGCTGAGGGGTACCAGGTTGTACTTGTGATTGTTGTAAGTGAAGGAGTAATAGTTAGCTCTTCCATTGTGCATCACCTCCCGGTCAAGCTGCCAAGGTCTCCATAGAAGTAGATGCCCCGCTTGCATTGGCACCACGTCACAAACACCGGGATCATGATACTTCCCAATGTTAAAAGGAATAGTGACTTGCTTCGCAACTTTCAACTCGACTTGATCATTGAGCCATCGTAACCTATAGGGTCTCGAATGTTATTGTCATAGGAAGTCCAAGCTTGTCTACCATGTATTTGCTTGCCACGTTGGTGTATGATCCGCCATCGATGACAAGATTACACACTTTGTTGTTGATGTTACAACGGGTGTGAAATATGTTTTCTCATTGAGCCGTCTCCTCCGGGTTAACCATAGCACTCAATATTCGTCTAGTGATCAAAAGCTCTCCCACCTCCAGATACTTGGTTCTGTCTTTTGGCTCAGTACCGTCCTCGTTTACCTCATCTTGAGACTTATATTCTCCAATAGGCAAAAACATCATCACTCTTTGGTTGGCACAATCCTTGGCGTAGTGCCCTCTACCTTGGCATTTGAAGCAAGTGATATCTCTTGTTCTTGTAGTACTAGAAGTTTGTCTCGGTTGTGGTTTATTTTCTCGGTTCGGCTCATGGCTCCTAGGCCGAAACTTGGAATCGGTTTCCACAGCCTTTCTTTTATCTGGGGCCTTAATTGGGTTAGAAGTAAACCAAGGTTGAGTCTGGCGTGGTCGTGGAGTAGAAGAGGTTTTCTTATTGATTTGTTGCTCAGCTTGTATGGCAAGGTGTAGGTCCTCATGCATTTGGTGAATAAGGTTGGCGCTCAACCTTTCGAAGGCCTCTATGGTAACCTTACACTAAGCCGTCAAGGATTCTTTGGTGTCATTCAGTTCCAATCGTCCTCTCAACGTCTCAAACTCATCATAATACTCTTCAACCATTTTGTTGGCTTGTAGGAGTTTCCCGAACTTCTTCTAATTTTCTCGGTGAGAGTGCGGAGGAACGTACTGTCTTTTAAGGCCTCTTTCATGTCTTCCCAGGTCCAAATGTGACCATATTAGTGCCTCCTCATTTCAGCTAGTACACAGTCCCACCAAGTTAAGGCGTGCTCGGTGAGTTGGACTGAAGGCAACTTTCTTTTGATCGGTATAGTTATAGCACTCGAATATATTTTCCATACACTTCTCCTAGTCTAGGTATGCATCTGGGTCGACCTTCTCAACAAAGGTTGGAGGGATAAGCTTCACGTGAGAACCTCCTTGTTGGTAAGGGTCCTCATCCCGGTAACATCCTCGGTGTTGAGGGTCTCATCTCCTGTTCCTTGGTTTGAGTTAGTGATCATTCTAGAGATCCTGTTCAACAGTTTTGTACAAATCCTTTTCAATACGAGCTCCTCTTCTAGGTTGAACATTCGTAGCGTTGACTACCGGGATTGTTCCGTTCGAGTCATCCTTTCATACATGGTTTGCAACATCTCTTGGATGCTGACTAGTATTTGAGCCATAGCATATAGGGGTTTGAGTTCCATTCAAAATGTGTTCCTACAATAAAGTGAAAACAATAGATGATATGGCAAACAAGAACCAAAAATCTAGTGGATTCGTAGACAATTAAAAATTTGACTTTAGTTTTTATAAAAATTCTAATATTATAATTTAAAAAAAAAATAAAACAATTAAATTTTATGGATTTTTAAGAGGTTTTATAAAACAAATTAAAATAAAATATATTAAAAGAAAAATAATGCAAAATTTTTATGGGTTTTTCAAGGGTTTAAGAACAAAAGCAACGAAGCAAAAAGTAAACTTACGATAAAGAAGAGAATGAAGTGGTACAACCTAATGAACAACCGCTTTGGCTCTGATACCATATGAAATAGCCCTCGGGTAAGGACTGATAAGGCTTGGGGACTCCGAATCTGGCGTAAGCTCTCTCTTCGGAACCGGGTAAATAATAGCAATGCATGGGAATCTACAAGTTGGCCTTCGCTCTCTCTCGTGGATCCAGTAAGGGACGTGATGGGGGATCGAATTGCAACACATAGGGATGAGGAATCTATGATACATCAAGGATTTTCTCTCGAGTTTAGAGGGTAGTTGCGCCTAAATTATAAAAGAGGGTTTTGTTCAATGAAGAACTGTGTTATTTTATTAATCAAGGGTAAAAAATATTACACAACTGTAAGGGACTTTATAAGAGTCCTTCAGCTAGCCCAAGGTTCAAGTAAAGTAAAATGCAACAAGTGAAAACATAAAACAAAAAACCTAAAAGAAAACTAGGCAGTTCTTACATCTCGACTTACACAAAAATTTAAATAAAATAACCAAGTGTTTAAGACACTCTATTAGAACTAGAATCTTCAGTTGGCACCTGAAAAAACAGTAAAATATTGAATTCACGAGACTAATCTGGGCGCGGGTGAGGTTAAAGCTTGAAATCTCTTCGTTGAAGTCTCCTCGGGTATCTTTAAATCCAGCTCAAGTGTCGCAGGGTTCTTCTTGGTGATTAAGATTTTCTTTATGTGTTTCTGGGGGCAATCTTGATCCTAGCTTCAAAGCTTGGGTGGCTTTTGATGTGGGTGACTTAATCGTGTCTTCTTAGTCTTCGGACTCGGCAATAGGCTTTTCATGTACCAGCTTGGTTTCTGCGTAAATTCTCTTGATTCCGTCTTGAGAGTCTGCTTCCTGGGGGTTGGTTTCTTGGTGAATATCAAGACTGAGCAATTTGGCCCGATGGAATTCTCATGTAGCTCATTGTGTTATCTTCTTGGCGTTTCCTTGGTGATTCTCGGTATTCTCGGCTACTTCCTATTTCTCTCTTGTTTCCTGCAATATCTATTGCTCCAGCATATTTAAATGTGTTATTTGCTGAGGGAAATGAAAGCTTACCTCTTGTGTACGATTCATTATTTCTTTGGACCTTGGAGCTTGAGTTTTATCGGTATCAGCTACACGATACGTAGTGTAGCTTAGCGACATTGCCTCTTGCTTCTCTTGCTTGATCAGGAAAGCTTGCGCCCTTTTATTGAACCCTTCTCTAAGCTTCTTGAGCTTGTTACATTTGATAGGGTCTTCCCTTATAATGGGTATCTTGGTGGTGTCTCGGTGGTTTATTACTGCTGCTCTGGGATTGCTACTGATGGTCTCAACAACTCTAGCTTGACCCATAGCTTTATTTTGACAGGTTTCCAAGTGAGTCTTCAGTTTTCTGGAGTTTGATCGAGTAGTTTCTTCAGATTCACTTGCTTCTCGATCACTCGAGTCTTTGGTACAGGTTTTCTCTCGTGCGATAAGTTCATCTCCGTCATCATTGGATTATGCTCATTCCAGTTGATCTCTGACTCGACATAACTTATTTTCTTGGTATGTTTGCCGATGAGATTTCAATTTGGTAGCATTTAAATGAGTGAATTTCCCTTGAGTTGGGAGTGGTGCCAATTCCTCGGTTTTAGGTATGCGGTCACTTGCGAAAGACTCAACAAGCTTACTTACTCATGTTTTGACACCAACAATGGGCTTCTGAGTAAGTTTCTCCTTGATCCTTTGAGTGAATTAGTTAAACTTGTATTGAAGGTTCCTTAACCTTGTCAGCATTATTGGTCCTTCGAATATGTCGATACATGGATCACCGTGCTTTTCTTGATGGCTTCCTTTTCTGATGCTTGGTTTAGGTTCTTGTCCTCATTATTCTCACCAACTTCAAAAGGTTTTGACCTCAAACGGAATTGTCTGCATCAAATGGTGACAAGTCACAAACGTTAAATGTGGAAGAGACATTTAATTCACCTGATAAATCGAGGGGGTACGCATTGTCATTGATCTTCTCCATGATCTGGAATGGGTCTTCACCTCTAGGGGCTAGCTTGGATTTCCTCTGAGCTGGGAACCTCTCATGCCTCATCTGTAACCAGACCCACTCACCGGGTTCAAACTTTATTTCTTTCCTCCCACGGTTTCATTCTTGGCGTATTGCTTGGTTGTTTCTCAATGGTCTCCTTGACTCTTTCGCGAAGCTTCAGGACATACTATGCTTGTGTAATCCTTCTAATCTCACTTGTTCTAGGGGTGGTAAAGGTGCCAGGTGTATGGGTGTAAAAGGGTTTCTTGTCGTAGACTACTTCAAATCAGGGTAGCGTTGTTGCCGAGTGGGGTGTTTGGTTGTAGGTAAATTCCATAAACGGTAGACACTTAAACAAGTTTCTAAAATTTCCTCCAATGGTAGCCCTCAAAAGGGTGGATAGCGTCCTATTCACTACCTTGGTCTGTCCGTCGATTGGCAGATGGCACGTAGTAGAGAATAATAGATTTGTGCCGAGTTTCATCCAATGGGCCTTAAAAAATGGTTAATAAATTTGGTGTCACGGTTTAAAACTATTAATCTTGGAATTCCATGCAGACGTTGACTTTCTTAAAGAACAAGTTAGCGACTTGCGTAGCATCATTGGTTTTTGTACATAGAATCCTTACTTTGTATTAATGGTAGTCCCAGTACGAAATCAATCGAGACATCGATCCATGGTGTGGTTGGGATCGGTACTGGCATATAGAATCCATGCGGGTGGACTATAGACTTGGATTTCTTGCATGTAACACGCCGGCTATAATAGGCTTCTACATCCTTCTTTAGTTTGGCTTGAAGTAATGTTCTTTGACCACCACCAAAGTCTTATCCACCAAAATGACCCATAAGCCCTCCTCTATGGGCTTCTAGTAGAATTAACTCACGCATGAAACCTTGTAGAATTCATAGCCGATCCTTCCTCAATAGAGATCATTCATGCAGATAAACATCTTGTTTACTTCCTTTCCGTGGTTAGCATAAGCGTCCCTGAAATCTGGGTCTTCTTTGTACAAATTGTTAATGTTTTCTTTTCACTTCTTGTACTTAATGACATATAGGAATGTCTCAATAAACTCAAGCCATCTCGTATGCCTCCTCTTCAATGTTTTTTGACCCCTTAGATGCTTTAGATATTTTTGTTTGTGTGTATCACGTATTCCTTTGAAAGCATATAATGTTGCCATGTTTCCATCTCTCAAACGAGTGCATACAACTTCTTGTCGTAGGTGGGGTAGTTAAGGGCCGCTCCACTAAGTTTCTCACTAAAGAAGACCACAAGTTTTCCACCTTGTGTGAGAACAGCTCCAATGCCTACCGCGGAGGCATCACACTCTACTTCACATGTTTTGTTAAAATCCGCCAAGACTAGGATTAGTGCTTGAGTCAAACACTCCTTCAGCTCTTTGAATGCTCTGTCTTGGGTATCCCCCATGAAAACCCAACGATTTTCTTTATCACGGCAATGAGAGTAGCCACAATACTACTTATATTCCTTACAAAGCTTGATAGAAGCTTGCGAGACCAAACTGACTTGGCTGATCCTTGTTGGCATGGGACACTCTTGGATTGGCCTAACCTTCTATTCATCCACCTTTAAAGCTTGCAAACTCACAACAAAACCTAGAAACACCAAACGATCAATGCAAAATGTGCACTTCTTAAGGTTGGCATAGAGTCCCTCTTGCCAAAGGGTCCTTATTACCAGCTCAAGATGTGTTATATGGTCATTTAAATAGGGGCAATAAATTAATATATCATCCAAATAAGCTACGACAAACTTACTGATATATTCTCTAAGAACATGGTTCATTATAGGGCTCATGAGATTTTCCCTTGAATCGAGAGTCAATCTCCATAGTTATGCCTTTATCCATGGTTTTGTTGTTGTTTCTTGGCGTCCACGGAAGCTGGGTCATGCTCCATGTCATACCAGGCTTACATTTGACTTGATTCTCTGCTTGTAAGGCAAGATGAAACAACCCTAGTAAGTCGTGATAAACTTGCATCTCCACTTTGCGACCTAAACAATCTTGAAGCCCGTTAAGAAATTGGACCATGTGGAACTTCCTCGTCTTCATTCAACTCCAAGAAATACTCTTCCATGGAATGTTTCCTTGTTTAAGAGCATGAAAAGGTTGTTGTAAATCCCTATGGAATGTAGGAGGCACATACCATTGCCGCCTGAGGTCTTTTATGTCAACCCAAGACTGAATGGGTCAGAGGTGGTTTCTTCTCCGGTCAAAATTGGTTCTATCCCACCATGTAAGAGCATGGTCACTGAAATGTGTACCACTAGTGCTACATGCTTTGGCCCTAGGTGATTATACTAATAAAAGATGTGATCCATCCATTATTCCCAGTTTAGGTAAGCCTCTAGATCAATATTTCCAGCAAAAGCAGGGACAATCAGTTTTATATCATGGTTATGGTAGGGAGGATGAGTTCTCTGGGGATGTTGCGTAGGTTGTCGAGTTGTAGCTCTCCTTGTTGCGTGCATGTGACGCTTGATCCCTTTGCTTCTCAAAAAGATTTTCTTCTGCTTTCTATACGTTCTCCACATCCTCAGTTCTTGAGATGTTACTTGTTGGGTGGTGTGTCCCTGAATTTTCTCTTCCTCGCAGAGCTTTCGTGAGGGGCTGCTTGATGAATGTGGGATTTTCTTGTGTATCTTTAATTTGACCTTGAACCTCCACGACTCTGGCTCAACCCATAGCTTTATCTTGACAGGTTTTCTAGTGATTCTTCAGTTTGCTGGAGTTAGATTGAGTAGTTTCTTCAGATTCACTTATTTCTCGATCACTCTGGTCTTTGCTACGAGTTTTCTCTCGTGCAATAAGCTCAACTCAATCAGCTATGGATTTTGCTCATTTTAGTTGACCTCTAACTCAGCAGAACTTATTTTCTTGATATGTTTCCTGATGAGATTCAATTTGATAGCATTTGAACGAGTGAATTGCCCTTGGGTTGGAAGTGGTGCCAATTCCTTGGTTCTGCGTACGAGGTCACTTGCAAAAGACACAACAAGCTTACCTGCTCATGTTTTGACACCGACAATGGGCTGCTGAATAAGTTTCTCCTGGATCGTTTGAGTGAAGTAGTTAAACTTGTATTGAAGGTTCCTTACCCTGTCCACGTCATTGGTCCTTCGGGTATGTACGGTACTTGGATCATCATGCTTTGCTCGATGGCTTCCTTGTCCGATGCTTATTTTAGGTTCATGTCCTCATCACCTTCCTTTCACTTGAGTCTAGAAATAGTCCAAACTCAACCAGGCCTTTGATTTTCCTTGATACTTACAGCAAAATAAACTAATTCCTCCTTTTTTTTTGGGGATCATACATACAACAAAATAAACTAACATTCAGAGTTTTCTTGACTTCTTCTTCTCTTGACGAGTAATGATCCATTTCCACCTTAAAATCTTCATTTCGACTCCAGCAAGTGTGTAAACCTAAAAAGACACAAAACTACCAAAAACCATCTTGTTTTTATTGACAAGACTCAAGACCCGACGTTAAAAGGACTCTAAGAAATTGTAAATATGAATGTTAACATAATTCCTCAAGACTTGAATCTTTGCTTGTCCTCAAGCAAGAAATATGCCAATCCAAATTTTAAGAGAAAAGTTTGAAGAACGAGAACTCACATATCCTTGGGAACGAACTTGTCTTAGGATTTCCTTCTATAGACCATATCAAAATTATGCTGAACATACATACTACATGTACTAGACCAAGAGTGTGGCGATAGCTTATACTCTAAATCCGCGATAAAAAAAATCTCATAATCAATGAACTTAACCTTTTCACATTCATTAAAAGTGAATGCACTCTCACAAAGGGAATATCGAACATGTCAAGGTCTTGGTAATACGGCTCTTTAATGGTGGCATATGTGTTTTGGCATGCATGGCAGTTCTAAGGATGCAAATCATTATGCAAAATCATAGTGAGACTGATGACATCGTTATTTGTACAAATTTTAGCTATTGTTACGAGATGATCAACAAGTTCTTTGGTATGATTTATGTTTTAAGCCATATTTTGAGTATTTCTAGCTTCAAAAATATTTTACAGGTTTTTAGGAAAAAAAATCAAGAAATGAGCAAAATATGGTTCTCTACATATCCTGAACATCATGTTGAAAACCAAGTTCGAGGACCTTCCCGTGAGACAATTTCAACCTATTGTATGTAACTGGAAAGCTAGAAGAGTCACCTTTTATCTCCAAATGGAATTATTCAATTCTATTCATCCAATCAGAAGTTATGATGGAAGCAATGAAGACGTTTCCTGTAGATAAGAAGCCCAGCGTTCCTGTAGAAGCAATGGAGCGCTAGATGGCCCTTATGGAGTGGTACCTAGGCCCGCAAGAGCGCCAGGAAGCCCCAAAAGTCTACTTAGCCCAAAACGATGATACTTAACCTATTTTGACCTAAGACCGACTTAAGATGCCTCAAGCCCAATAAAAATCATCTAAAACCTTAATAGGGTATGAACTAACAGGTCTAAGCAGCCAACTCATGGAGAACTCAAAGAGGCTCCCCGAAGCTCCTCTCTTAAGATCTCCTCTACACTTTCAAAGCCCTAGTTCATCACCCCTTTCATTGCTTTTCTAGTTTCTTGTTTATCTTTGGGAGAAGATCTGCTCTACACTTTTTATAGAAGTTCTATAAACCCTTTCAGTACTCATATGATACTTTCCATTCGATCTATTTGCCATGGTTTGCTTGATTATATATGAACAGTATTTTTGTTAAGTTTAGTGGGGTTACTTGAAGGGGATCTATGGTTTGAATTTTTAGGTTGTTAGATTCATTATTCTCTCTATCTTTTGATAGGGATTCTCATGTTAGTTTGTACTTAATGCTTATTGCTTGTTTGACATGCTTGCAACTGATCATAGGCTTAAGGAATGCGCCAAAAGCATCAGATTTCTTTCTCCATAAATAAAATTGGTAGGGCTGTCTTTACTTTATCCATGGTCACCAACAGTTGAAGTGCTTGGAGGACTGTGAATTGGAATCACTAAAGCTTATTTCTTGCCTATACCTCACTGGAATAGACGACAGCCAATGAGGCTGGGGTTGTTTGTAGGTGACAGTCATATTTCTTTCTCCGGAACTAAACTTGATAAAGCTATCTTTACTCTATATCATTCCCGGGAAGTTCTAGTATCCTAGTAGAGAAACATGCATTAAGATAGCTTAGATTATTGAGAAACATATTCCCCGGATAGTTCCCCATCGCCCAACATTATTATTTATTAAGTTCACAATGTCATTTACTTTCACGCACAAACCACCAAATTTATTCGTCATGTTCTCGCTTTAGTTCTTACTAGATTTTTCCTTGTAACATTACTTTATGTGGGATCGATCCTTAAGTACTACACATGATTGAGTTGTGCACTTGCAGCCTTAGCGTTGTATCATACTAGAGGTAAAACCTGACTCACATTAAGTTTTTGGCACCGTTGCCGGGGAGTGACTGTTACTCACGAGTCTAAGGACTAGAGCTTAGTCTAGCAAATTTGGCTACATATTTTTGTTTTTTGTTTTTACATTGTTTCAGGAGGATTATGAGATGGACTTCAACACCATTCCAAAAATCCTATAAAGCACACTATCGCACAAAAATATTGTGTATCACCAAGCATTGCTTACTCTATGTATGGCACTCACAGTGGTCGTCAACAAACAACCTATGCACCACCTAGGCGCCAACCAAGTCACCATAATGAGGACTTGTACGTGAGGCCTACTCACTCGCCACTACCTAGAGCAAACTGTTCTGCTTATTGCTACTCAACCAATCAACACTTTGATCACGAGGAGAAGATTGAACTTGACACTAATGAAGATGATTTGTTTGATTTCTTATGAAGCACCTATGCCACGAGATTCTCACCTGGAGAATAGTCTTCAGAAAGCTATACAACAGGTCATGGTAATAATCCAAAAAGCTCTAAACACCAAGCGTGACAAGATGAAGATGAAATTTAGTAATAAATTCAAAATTTTCAATGGACAAGCTCTAAGGATAGAAGATGAGGTACATTAAATAAATCTTTAATTGCAACACCAGAAAGAAGGCAAAGATCATGAACATGAGTTACTCATGGGATGCATCGAAAGTTGCCTTGAATGGAAGATCAAATCCTTACAAGAAAAAGTAGATAAATCAACTAATTCTATACAATGGGAGGACGACCAAACAAATCAATCTTATGGGGAAGCAGAAAGGACGTCCTACTTAGAAGAAGAAACAATTGAGAATCAACTTCAAGGAGATGAAAATCGATTTGAAGAAGAAGGAGATACTGAAACTGTATACTCTATAGAAGAAGTCAATGCAATTTACGAAACTTTCAACAACATGATCTTTTGTGAAGAAAAAAATCATGGACTGCCAAAAACTCAAGAGCAGGGGAGTTCTAACCCACTGTCTCACTCTCCACAAGATGGTGAACACATTGATTGGAAACCCGCACCAATCAATTCTAGTCGTCCGTCTTTGTCTAATGAGGACTAAGTTTCTATTGTTTCTCTTTCTTATCACCAAAACTTGGAAGATAATGGAGCTCCACATCCAACTATGCAAGGGAAAGAAGTCTTTAATGAAGTAAAGGATTTGAATCAAAGATTGGATTACTTGTGGGATGACTTTACCTTTAGGACTGCACTTGAAAAAGATGTGGGCTTTTCTAAACACATTGATAGATTTGAAAATATAATATGCAAATATGGAACATACTCAAGGAATCTAGAAGATCAAGAAAAAGACCAGGAGGAAAGAAAAATTTATTCTTGAAGACAAGCCTATCTAGTAAAAAAGGCTAATGGGAATCTCTTTGAAATATTTTCAAGAGAAAATGGTAAGCGTAGAGATATCCTCCCCTAAACTTAAATTACACCGTCCTAGTGTAAAAATAAATAAAAAAATGTTACCCATACATATATATAAAATAAAATCCTAGAAAAAAGGAAAAGTTAAAAAGATAATAAATACTAGGGTTTTTGTATGCAGCATACCGAACGGTATCCAAATAGAAATCTCCACCGTTTGGTGGTAACCAAGCACCGATCGGTTGGACTGCAACTGAATCACTCGTATGAGCTTGTCGGTGGACTTGGCTCTCTCCTGCTATGTGAAAACCTAAAACTCTTTGTGGTGGAGTCAGAGGTACTCATCGATGCAGTGCTTGTGGTAGAAGGAACTGGTAGCTGAGTATGTTGAATAGGAGGCTCGAAGAACTCCTAACTATCCCCACCATCGTCATCAGCATCACCCATCACATCATCTTCAGCATCCAAAGATTGGCCCTCACGGACTGGTGGGGCTGAAAAGCAGCAGGATCTAATATTTCTGAAAATCCCAAAAAGCATATGCATCATCTTATCTTTTATCTTTAAAATGTCACACACATGACACACTTGTACTCATCATGGGGCTGCTATGAAAGCTGCATGGCCAAGTACTTCATCTCATCAAAATCTATCAATGGTGCATAAGAGGACGAAAATGCTCGTGGATGAGTATCAGAAGGTGGTGCCTGAGAGACTGGACAAAGATAGCAATGAGCAGCATGTACTATAGCATGACGCTCGTAGAGAGCAACAATGAGAGGCATGAAAAATACATGCGCTTTGGATGTGATAGTCATGATCTCTAGTGCAGGCAATTCTAGGTATATGTTGACCCGGTATCTGTCCTAAACCTATAGAATCATGATATAATGTACCCGAATATGAGTGTTCTGCAGATGATCTCTGTAAAGGAATTGCATCCATCCCTTAATTGTAGGAGGTGGAAGGTCATGCCTGAGAGCTGTCGGAATAAGCGTCACAAGACTACTATGATGTGCTTCCTTCCTCAATGTTTGTATAAAACCCTTAACTGCAACAAACTCTATAGCGAGAAGTGCCCCAAAATCAATATCATGAGGCTCACCATAATACTCATCCACTGGATCATCCACAATTGAGGGACCATAGTCGTCCCAGTCTCGTGTCCTTCTTGTATAAATTATGTTCATTATCTCAAGCAGAATAGCGATAATTTTAGGAATTAGGTTGCAAGAAGCTCCAGTATCATAAAGGGATGTCTCAACAAGACTCCACCAATCTTTACTAGGATGACAAATTGTTCTAGATCTTCACGCTTTTGCATTGTCCTTGTGATGTTGAAGTCTCTACTTGCAGAAACGGACATGGTGCTATCTCCTCTATGGTATCACCAATCTGATCGAACCATTTCCTAAAAAACTCATGCTTCCAAGCATCTGCACGTGCCAATCCAATAGGAAAACATTTTACAAGTGTTGCAAATCATGCCTAATTGAATATCTTTGGCACAAATATTTGGAGTCCCTTGTGTCATAATCTTCAATAATCATCCAAACCTGTGACACTGAACTTGGTACAACAAGATAATACACATCTTTGTTCACTTTTCTGAATGATATCCTATTCCTTCTTATATCAACACAAGCTCCAACCGAGTTCAAGAAATAACATCCGAGAATGAGAGGCATAGCATCACCAGTCATCTCCACTACCTGAAAATCTATAGGGATTAAGCAGTGTCCAACGGGGACTAACAAGTCTGGTACAAAGCCTCGTGATCTAGCAGTAGAGCCATATGAAAACTTGAGTGTACAAGGAGGTTCTTGAAGCTTCAATCCAAGTTCTTTTTCTATCGTTAATGACATGACTTTCACACCCAATCCTGAGTCACAAAGAGAATTGTCTAATTCCGTAGCTAGGATAGAGCACAGAACACCAAATGTTCGCGGATCATCAAGCTTTCAGAGTTTTTTTAATATCTTCGTTTATTTTATCAGGTGATCCTTAAGCTTATTCAAACCTTTCTCTCCCTTCATCACACAACTGAGGACTTCCTTCAAATCAAGTAGGTTGTTTCCAGCTTCTTCCATTGTTGATCCTTTTATAATCTCTCCAATAGCCATTTTTAATCTATCCATTTTCCCTTCTAAAATCACCTTCCTAGGATAAGGAACCTTTGGTACATAGACTGATGGTTGGACTGTATCACCTGATTCAACCATTTTCTTATCCTCTACAGTGTTTCAATCAGAACTGATGGAGTATTTCCTGGTTAAAGTATTGCACTAATCAGTAAAGGCGTTGTACTGATCATTAATGAAAGTCGGTTGTACGGATCGGTAGTAATTCCATATCGATCAATATGCATTGACGGAATTTTGCTTCCAACCTTGATTGTATTGACTTGCTCTCTGTGATTTTCGTCTGAGTTGCGTAGTAGAATCCTTGAGGGTTCTCTAGACTTTGACTTAACTTGAGCTAGCTGATTTTCCAACACCTTAATATAAGTGCTCACCGCCCCAATCTTATCATTCAGGTTTGAATACATACCATCAACCTTTATATTGATATCTTCAACACTCTTCTTATGGTTCTCCATGAGCTACTACATCATCATCTCAAGTTTGTTCTCCTAAGGTGCTTGATGATTCACAAGATCTTGAAAGTTCCCTTGAACATTACCATACTGAGGTTTTTGCTAAGAGTTGTAACCATTGTAAACTCTTCATTTTCCTTGGAAACCATTAGAAAAGTTTCCTTGAGGCTTCTTTGAATACACTTGGTCCTACGGTTCTCCACATTAGTGCTTATGTAAGAAAAATTAGGATGGTTTCTGTGGTTTTGGTTGAAGCCACAATTATTATAGTTTCCTTGACTTCCTATGTAGCTTAGCTCCTCAGTACCTTCATACCAAAATCAATCGTCCATTTCCTCAGCAACATCCCAAACTACAAAAACCTCTATCTTAGATGTCTTCAATGGATACTTACCATTTCCTTCAGCTCCTATATCTCGTCAGTCTCAACAATTTGTATAACAAAATTCCAGGATCTATCGTACTCAGAAAATATTTGCTATTTACTTGAAGCCAAATTTTCAATCAAAGTGTCCGCTTCTCTCACGGTGTTAGTAGCGAAATTACCTCGGGTCACAGTGTCTACGTCCATTTGATACTTCTCAGCTATTCGTTGATAAAAAATGTGCATCAAATTCTCATTCATGTATCCATGGCGCGGAAAATCCTTGAGAACGACTCAGTACCACCTTGTTGGAATGTAGAGATCTTTTTC
The DNA here is from genome assembly GCA_963922655.1 of Cardamine chenopodiifolia. NCBI lineage: Eukaryota > Viridiplantae > Streptophyta > Magnoliopsida > Brassicales > Brassicaceae > Cardamine > Cardamine chenopodiifolia. Next base: position 8,009,188 of record OZ000479.1, read on the forward strand.
CTTAGAGCCATTGACTTCAACTTTAGGTATAAGTGATTGATAATCTGATCTATGCATTGCGCCCATGCTGTTATAGTGTCTGGCTCTAGCAATTTCAACCATTTTGCTACTTTTTCACCTAAAGAGAACTTGAACAATGTCAACATCAACTAATCTTGAGGCACACCATTCTTTTTGTCGTATTGCACAACTCCTCGAAGGATTTGACATGATCCATTGGGTTTGCTGAATCCTTCCTATTGAACATGTTATGCTTCACCAACTAGATGATTCAAGGCTTTATCTCGTAGTCGTGACTGTAGAATATGTAGACGTATGGCGGACCTATCAACATAAAACATGTTTGGTGAATTTTACTCACCAATGGTTCCTAGTCGGCCAAGTTGCAGGTCGTCGTAGCACCTGGTTACCGATCGGTGGTGGCAGTGCATCGATGGTTCTGGAAGGTCAATGATACCGATCGGTAACAGGTGTTTACCGATTGGTGCTGGTGGCGCAATTGCTTGCTCAATTGCAGCTCTATTTGGATCAACTATTCTAGATATCTCAATGTTCTGTTCTTTCTGTTTTCCTCGCTTTAGTCGTGCTAGTTCGACGTTGTTAAGATTCAGCAAGTTAGAAAATCCTTGGATCCTTCTTTGCATAAACCTAAAAAACAAAAAGAAAGCAAATAAGCTAGTTAGATAGTTAGTAAAAATAAATTAAATAAAATTCATATACAAAATCTAAACTATGAATTCAAAGGCACCTTTAATTGGTCTCTGGCAACGGTGCCAAAAACTTTTTTATCCACACATTTTACCCTAGATAAAACTGCAAGTGGACAGTGACAATCACATTAGTACTTAGGGATCGAATCCACAAGAACCAAGAGATTAAAAAATGAATTATGATGATTTATATAAAGTTAGGATGCAAAAGAGTTTTTTGGAAACTCAGTGTAAATACTTATGTAAATTAAACAAAATAAACATTAAGCAATGGAAATTTTTCAAGGATTCATCTGTATTAATGCAACAGTTATATGAGATGCATTAAGTAACTTTCTAAAACTCATATTACGGATATAAAGTTGTCCTATTTTCGTATGTAACAACTATCTATGGAATCAAATCTCTTACAACTAAACAGTTGTTTGTTAATAGAAATACATGCATGCAATGAAAACAAAGTGCCGTAACTTTAATTGTCGTTGGCTAAATACACTTTGCTCATGAGAGATACTTCTATTCATTCAACAAAAATTTTGTGCCACGATGAATAGATTTAGGACATAGGCTAGGTAGCCAAATTAGACAAAGAATTAAGAGAAATCCTAGATGAAGAACTATATAATCAATACCATATGAACCCTAGCATAGATCTATATGAATATCCCTTTAGAAACCCAAAACCCAATGAGCAGATTTATTCACACATGTAGAGAGAATACATGATTGAGATAGATAAAAAACTTTAATATAAATTAAAGAAATAAAAGAATATGCACAAGTAACACCTTAAAGCTATGAAAACTGTATTTTTGTCTCTGCCTCTGCTCTGTGGCCAAAACATCTTATTTATAAATACAAAGGGAAGCCTTAGAAATGAAAAATAAAAACTTTGAAAGGCGGCGTACCGATTGGTAACAACTATGTACTGATCGGTTCTTGTGGTCTTTGGCACCTTCGGTTGCCAATGTGCACCGATCGGTCTTCATTTTTGACCTCTTCTTCTCTTGATGAGTAATAATCCATTTCCACTTTAGAACCTTCCTTTTGACTCCAGTAAATGTGTAAACTTAAAAAGACACAAAAGTACCAAAAAATATCTTATTCTTATTGAAAAAACTCAAGACTCGGTATTAAAAGGACTCCAAAAACTTTTAAATAAAAGTGTTAACAACTGCAAATCATCCAAGATCTCCATAATGAAGGAATATTTGGCGCATGTTACATTTTATTTCAACTTATTTTGGCCCACTTAGCGACGTGATGTTGAGAGATCTGTTAAGCGGGGTCAAGTTTGTCGAATGGGGAAGGGTAATGCGTCCAATGCCGGTTTATATATTCTGATACCTATGTCGACTCAACCATGGACTAATATCAATATGGATTTTGTTTTGGGATTTCCTCGTACACTGCATGGCAATGAATCAATCTTTGTCGTCGTGGATCATTTCCAAGGTGACATATTTTATCCCTTGTCAAAACACTGATGCAGTTAGTGTTGTGACGTTATTTTCTAAGAAAATTATCATTTCATGGTTTGCCTATGTACATTGTTTCAAATCGTGATACATGTTTCCTAAGTCATTTTTGTGATCTTTTTGGAAGCTTTATGTGTACTGTTTGGATATGAGTTCGACATACTACCCTCACACAGATGGGCAATATGAGGTGACTAATTGAGCTCTTGGTAATGTTCTTTGTTGTTTGGTTGGTGATAATCTTAAGAGTTGAGATGCTAAGCTTTGGCAAGCCAAGTTGGGATGCTAGAAACCAGAGCCTTGGTTTCAGCCCGTTCCGATTAGTATATGGTATGGTACCGTGGTGTCCATTTGATTTAATTGTTCTACCCGACAAGTATAGGTTTCATGGTCAAGTCATTGATTTTGTCGACGATTTGTAGCTCATTGAAAAATAGGCTAAGGAAAATTTGGAAGCTTCTTCGGCGAGATACAAGCAAACCGCTGATGTCGAGCTGAGGGAGCTAATGTTAAGCGAATTTCAAACGTCTTTTGAGTATCCATGGTTGCCTATGCGTTGTTCTCGATGTGGAAAATGGTGGTACACAGAGAACGACTGCCTCCTGAAATTTCAAATATCTCAACTATCGAACCCAATTCACCCAAATTGTTCAGAAACTCTTGTTGACAAAAACAGAGCAGCTCTAGTCAACAAATCACGGTCTGACGCTTGCTGTCCCAATCCAAAAATTCGTGTTTTGGACTGTGCAGAAGGAGAAATAGTTGTGTCTCAGTATGAAAATATGTGTCACACGGTCTCTTCAAACGGACGGAGTCCTAGTAAGAAGCAATTAAGCTATGGAGCAGTTAAGACATCTTCACCATCATGTTTGGAGACCCTGTAATCCCTGGAGATTATTTTAGACATACCTGCAAAGAGCATTTCAGAAAATAATGGGATTTGTTTAGCAGTAAAATCTTATTCACAGAAACTGCAGTCTGTACACGATATTTCAACAACTGGGACCGTGAAACAGAGTGTTGTAGGTTTAGAGGAGGTTCTTCTTGCTCTGGCTAATTCTCGAAATTTGAAAAGTTTGTAGACATCAAATTCTGATGCGAAACCAGTTCAGAGTAATGAAGTTCTTCGGCGAGAATCTCCATCGCCAAAGTCGTTAACAGCAGAAGCTTTTGACGTAAAACAGAACAGAGCAGGATCAGCTAAGGATGATACAAAATCTTTTGATCATGATGAAGGCGAAATCAGTCTGCTCTCTCTAGTCCTCAAGACGTCAGACAACAACTGGGCTACTGTCTCTCACTCAAGCAGTAAACAAACTCCAAAATCACCACAACTTCTCTATGGTCAGGTATCGATAGCCTCCCCCTGTCGTTTTGATATTTTGAAGGTTCAGGATGAAGACATCATGTCTATGGTCCCAGTTACCTCCTATCTTACATCGTCAACTATGAAGAGTGAGAAGCAGAATGCAGACTGTGATAAAAATGATGCAGGTTCGTTAGTTCTTTAAGTTGAAAGTACGCTTCCCCTTCCATCAGCTGAGAGGAGTGCTAGTCCCAAAACCCATACAACTATTCACCAAGCTGGACTGCAAAAGGCTGTGGGCCAATCAACTCGGAAACAACTTCCAAGATCTTTGAAAGTTTACCATAAGTATTTCACCAAGCCTTCTCAGAAAGCTGGAGATTCAGTGCTTAGTGGTCTGGGCAAAAGGTCATCTCACCAAAAATATTAATGTCATGTTTTTCTTGGATGGTTTGTGGCTTTAACAAAGCAAGGAAGTATTCTGTTGTAAAGGATTTAATTCACTCTCATTCAATTGAGTTCAAGGATTTCAGAAACTAAGTCGACTTCCATAGCAAGCGTAGTGTTCCGGGACTGGTCCATGATTTCCAACTATGAGCATAGTCCTTTAGGAAGGATTTGGGTGGTTTGGAGTAAGAGGATTGAGCTTACGATGGTGTTTAATCAGGTCATATTATTACGTGTTTAATCAATTTTAAGGGTTCTATAGACGATTTTCTTCGCTCGTTCATCTATGCATCTAATAACCTAGTCCATCGTCGAACTCTGTGGAGGGATCTCAAACTTCTGCAGAACTCAACTCAGTTTAGAGAGAAGCAGTGGCTTTTTTTAGGGGATTTTATTGAGTTTTTATCGCGCGATGATCACTCTCTCTATGATACTTCTAACATTTATTTCCCTGGTATGGTTGAGTTCCAAGACATTGCTTGTTACATCTCGTTTATAGACATGGCTCACCATGGCCTTGGTGCAACAAGCGGGAGGAGGGTTTACTCTGTAAAAATCTCGATCACGTACTTATAAATAGTCATTAGTTCTGCCATCCTTCAAAGTTTTTCTGTGTGTTTGGGGTAAGGGCTGTTCTGATCATCTATGTGGAATCATTAAGCTTGGCCCCGTCACTTATAAGCCACAAAGTCCTTTTAAGATAGTCAACGCTATCGTCTCCATGGCTGATTTCAAATCGACAATTCAAGCTTATTGGAATAACACCTCTGCTCTCTTTGCTTCTAGATTCTCTTAGAAGCTTAAGTTCCTCAAGCCAACAATTGATGAGCTTAGTCACCATAAGCTTCACCACCATTCTAAGAGGGCTGAGGATGCTTTTAAGCCTCTTTGTGACAAGCAGAATATCACCCTAACCAGTTTGACACAACATGCTATTTTAGACGAAGCGTTAGCTTATGAGGCTTGGGAGCATGTGGCTTCTCTCGAGGAGGGCTACCTCAGACAAAAGGCTAAACTTCACCGGATTGAAGTGGGCGACCAAAATAACCGGTTTTTTGATTGTGCAGTTAAAGAGAGGGAAACAAGAAACTCTATTGATATAATCAAGACCCCTAATGACGATATGCTCACAAGGCCAGAGGACATTAAGCTGGAAGCTATTCGTTATTTCACTGAGTTGTTTGTTTCTCATCCTCTTGATTTTACAGGTCTGTCGGAGGCTCATATCTCTACATATCTTCCATACACTTGCACTACTGAGGACAAGTCTAGCATGTTGACCAAGGTCACATATGATGAAATAAAAAAGGTCTTATTCTTGATGCCTTCAAACAAGTCCCTAGGCCCGGATGGCTACACGGTCGAATTTTACAAGGAAGGTCTTATGTTTGGGCTTTTACCCAAGGATATCAACGCAAACATTTTGGCTTTAATTCCTAAGAAGAGTGGCACCATTGGTATGAAGGATTACCGCCCTATTTCGTGCTATAATGTGATCTACAAAGCCATCTCAAAGCTCATGGAAAACCGTCTTAAGTTTATTCTTTCTCGCTTTATTACTCCAAATCAGTAAGCTTTTATTGACGATCGCTATATGATGGAGAATCTACTTCTGGCTTCTGAATTGGTAATATATTATCATAAGCCTCAAATAGCTCCCCACTCTGCGATGAATATCGATATTTCTAAAGCTTTCGACTTGGTTCAATGGGGTTTTATAAAGAACATTTTAATAGCTATGAAGCTTCCGGTGACTTTTGTTAAATGTATTAAGCTATGCGTGACTACTCCTTCTTTCTCGGTCCAAATATATAGTGAGCTTACAGGTTTCTTCCGAAGTGAGCGGGGGTTACGGCAAGGCTGCTCTCTTTCACCATATTTGTTTGTTATTTGTATGAAATTTTTTTCTTTAATGTTGGATAAGGCAGCGATGGAGGACAAAGTATGGTTTTCGCCCAGGTTGTAAAACCCTAAACCTTACTCACATTTGCTTTGCAAATGACATAATGGTGTTTTCGGATGGGCAGCCACGCTCTATCAAAGGTATCATTGATGTTTTTGATGAGTTTGCTCGTTATTCTAGACTAACTATTAATTTAGAGAAGCCTTCTTTGTTCATCATAGGAATTTCTGCAGATATTAAAGACTCCCTCTCAAGATTTCCATTTATTATAGGCATATTGCCGGTATGTTATATGGGTTTGCCTTTGCTCACAAAGCGAATGACAAACTCTGATTATCAGCTGCTAATTGACAAAATTCAAGCTCGTATTGGTTCTTGGAAGAATCGCTTTCTATCTTTTGCAGGTCGCCTTCAGCTTCTCTTTTCAGTCATTGCTAGCTTAACAAATTTTTGTATGGGAGCATTTCGGCTACCTCGGGCTTCTATTATCGAGATTGAGAATATCAGTTTAGCGTTTCTTTGGTCTGTAGTTGATCTAAATTTTAAAAAATCTTAAGTTGCTTGTAGTGATGTTTGTAAGCCAAAAGCAGAAAAGGTCCTAGGTCAAAAGCCTCTAGCGACTGCAAACACCGTTTCCTGCTATAAGCTGATTTGGTGTCTAATCTCGTCTCGGTCATCTCTGTGGGTAAATCGGATTCAAAAAATCTGATTCCAAGGGCTCATTTGGTCAACAAACACGAGAGTACATGTTGGTTCATGGATCTGGCAAAAACTTCTCAAATATCGCGACCATGCTAAGGAGTTTCACAAAGTCAAGGATAGGAATGGTTTTAATACATCTTTTTGGTTCGATTAATGGTATTCTCTTGGTAGGCTGATTGAGATCCTCGGAGAGCGTGGGTGAATCGACTTGGAAATTCAGCTTTTGGAAAATCTAGGAGATGTGTTTGCTACTCACCGTCGTAGGTGACATCGTAATACTACTCTCACCCAGATTGAGGAAGAGATTCAAAAGATAAAAGATTGTTGTTATGAAGGAGTTAATATAGCTCTATGGAGAGGAAAAAAAGATAGGTTTAAGACTTCTTTCTCCTCCAAGGAGACGTGGAACCAGCTACGACAAGCTCATTCGGTTCAGCCATGCTCAAAGGGAGTCTGGTTCTCTCATGCTACCACGAAGTTCTCGTTTATAGTTTGGCTGGTCGTTCTTGATCCTCTTTCCACGGGTGAAAGAATGGTTCTTTGGGCATCAAATACGGTCCATGATTGTGTTTTTTCAGATTTCCGATGGAGACTAGGGATCACCTCTTTTTTGAATGCCCTTTTACATCCCAAATATGGTTTTGGCTCACCTCCGGCCTCCTACAGCACAGGTACACTCATCATTTCTCCAACATTTTACTAACTATTTCGGTTTCAGGTAGTACGAGGAGTCGGGATTATCTGGTCACGTATGCTTTCCAAGTGGTAGTTTATTTCGTATGGAGGGTGAGAAATCTGCAAAGACATGGGGAGTCTTCATCCTCTATTGGCCGGCTGGTTCGGGAGATGGACAAGACTGTTTGGAGTTAGCTTCCAACACTGCAACATCGGGGTATCATGATGAAGGGCTTACAAGATTGGTTTGACACAAGAGTTTAGCAAATTTTTTTTTCTCTTTCACCTTGGCTTTATTTTTTCCAGCTCTTTTCTGACACTGGATGTACTCTTTCTCCCAATTACTGGTTTTGTTCTAAATGGGTTTTCTAGTTCTTGGGTTTTCTAGTTTTTGGGTTTTAACGAGACATCTACTCCGATATCTCCAATAGATTATGAGACATGTAGCTTTCTATCTTAGTTTTTTCAGACATTTCTCGTTCAGCAAACGTTATTGTAAAAAAGTTTTTTCTTGAATATAATTTTACATATTATTCAAAAAAAAGGTGAATTTTGAAGTAATGAAGAAGAAAAAAATCCACTTTCCATATGTATGCATGATCCTTGAGAGCTATGAATTAACATCATTCAGTTCAAAGATAGGATTGGGATTGTACTCAAATCACCGATGGAACCTGAACTCAAGAGATACTTAAGTGTCATAACAAAAAAAACGCTCAAGATAAAGGTAAAACCTCCATCTATAACTATTTGAGGTTAGGAAGGAGTCGCCAAACCAAAATCCAGATCAAAGAAGCTCTAGGTTGAGATGTCTAGTGCCTTACAGGAAATTTCTACCAATGTAAAGACACTTCTTTTATGGCATTAGACACGAATAGCTACACAAAACAAACCACAACATTAGTCTCGGTCTTTAATCTAGTGTCGGTTCTTCTTTTAACCCCATATTACCGCTTTAAGGCTTATACTATGTCCCTCAACCAATTCTACATAATAATTGGAGACATTCATAAGTATTTTACATGCGTTGGCTAATTTTCTAAACGAGAAATAATTAGAACACAACTCGCAGGGATTTAAGTCAATGTGAGTTGTTTTTATGTGACCTCTTTGTCATTCGCTTTAATTTGTAAAGAGCAAACTCATACTAAAGCAATTTCGGTTTAATTGTAAAGAGCAAACTCATACTAAAGCAATTTTGGTTTAATATAAAAGACAACACTGTGATGGATCGATTTTGGTTAACGGAATTAGAATTCAGGTGTATTAATAACCTATCTTTTTTTTTCTGAATAATATGTAAAATTATATTCAAGAAAAAACCCTTTTTACAAAACGTTTATGGATACACTAGAAAAACTATATCAAAATGATCCTAAAGTTCAGAATCGTTGGAGTGCCGGGGTGGATGCCTCATTAAAATCCAACAACTAGAAAACCCGAGTGGAACAAAACTAGAAGTTGGGAAAAAGAGTACATCCAACATCGGCGAATGAGCTGAAAAGAAAAATATTGGAATACAATGGATAAAGATAAAACAATCCAAACATTAGATTCTTGTGTCAAACCAAACTTGATGACCCAACGTCATGATTCCTTGGTGCTGCAATGATGATAATTGGTTCCTAACAGCCTTGTCCATCTCCCGAAGTAGATGGTCCATGGAAGAAGGAAGTTCTCCGTGACGTCGTGAGTTTCTTTCCCCCCATATGAAGTACACAACCACTTGGAACTCATATTTGGCCAGATAGTCCCGAGTTCCTGTCTCTCCTGAAACTGAAAGTGAGAGTAAAATATTGGAGTAGTGATGTGTGTACCTGTGTTGTAGGATGCTGGATATAAGGCGAAACCAAATGCTGGTGGTGAACAGACAGTCAAAAAACAAGTGATCCCTAGTTTCCATTGGGAATTGACAAAAGACACAATTTTGAACCAAACTTGAAGCTCAGAGAACCATTCGATCAGCCGTAGATAAGCGGTTGAGGGCTGCCAACCACACCATGAATGAGAACTTTGGAGTGGCGTACGTGAACCAAACTCCCTTGGACCATGGTTGAGTCGGTTGCGCTGGTCTAAGCTGACTCCACATTTCCTTGGAGGAGAAGGCATTCTTGAATCTATCCTCTTTTCCTCTCCATAGTGCTATGTCGGGGCCTTCGTAGTGACAGTCCTTAAGCTTCTTAATTTCCTCCTCAATCTGAGTGAGGAAAGGGCTGCGATGTCTCCTACGTCGGTGAGTAGCGAAAACCTCCCCGAGAGTATCCGATACATGAATCCCCAAATCAATGCAGCCTCGTTCACCTAGGGTATCAAATAACCTACCAAGAGAACACCAGTTATCAAACCAAAAAGAGGTATTAAAACCACTCCTTACCTCAACTTTGTGGAATGGCTTAACGAGGTCGCGATATTTGAGTAGTTTTCGCCACATCCAAGAACCAGCTTGTGATCTTGAATTTGTGGACCAGAATGATCCTTTGCGGATCAGATTCTTTTGTATCCAATTGACCCAAAGAGAAGAGCGAGCTGAGACTATGCGAAAAATCAACTTGTAGCAGGATACGATGTTTGCAATGGACAGCGGTTTTAACCCAAGTTCCCCTTCTGCTTTCCGCTTGCATACATCACTCCAAGCAACCTTAGCTTTCTTGTATTTAAATCAACTCTGGACCAGAGGAAGGCTGAACTAATCTTCTCTATCTCACTTATACAGCCTTGTGGCAGCCGAAAGGCTCCTATCCAAAAGTTCGTCAAGCTGGATATGACGGATGCGAGAAGTTGGAGGCGACCTGCAAAAGATAAAAACGATTCTTCCAAGAACCTATACGAGCTTGGATTTTGTCAATGAGTGGTTGGTAATCTGTACTTGACATTATCTTAGTGAGCAATGACAAGCCTAGATAACGCACCGGCAGGGTACCTATGGAAAAAGGAAAATCGGAAAGATTGTCTCTAGTTCCTGCAGAAATTCTTGTGACAAACAGGGATGTCTTTTCTAGACTAATGGTAAGACCAGAAAACCAAGCAAAGTCATCAAAAACATCGATAATACCTTGAATAGACCATGGTCATCTATCTGAAAATACTATAATATCATCCACAAAGCAGAGATGGTAAGGCTGAGAGTTCGAAAACCGGGATGGAAACCAAACTTACCCTCCCTCGCTGCCTTGTCTAACATTAAAGAGAGGAAATTCATGCATATGATAAATAAATAGGGAGAGAGGGAACAACCTTGTCTTAGTCCTCGAGCAAAGCCACACTATCCTAGGCCTCATGAGCTGCGGCCTCATCACGGATAGCTTTAGAAGTTGGAGAAGCTAGCTTGACATTCTGCTTATCACAAAGAATCTTAAAAGCATCCTCAGTCCGTTTCGAGAGATGGTGAAGCCTATGACGACTGAGCTCCCGAATTGTTGGTTTGAGGAGCTTAAGCTTCTTTGCAAATCTAAACAAAGCCGATGTTGATTCGAACATGACCGGTGTATCATCCCAATAAGCCTGGACTGTTGGCTTCAAATCAGACATAGAAATAATGGCATTTACGATCTTAAAAGGACCTCGCGGCTTATACGTCCCGGGGCTGAGAGTAATGATTGCACAAAGATGGTCTGAACACCCCTTCACCTCAAACATACAGTAAGATCTTGAAGGCCTTAGCAGCCAATGTCTATATATTAACACATGATCCAGATTTTTTGCATAGGAGGCCCTCCTCTCGCTTATTACACCAAGTATAGCGAGGGCCATGGTAAGCCATGTCGCTAAAAGAACAATAGCTAACGATCTCTTGGAATTCTACCATAACCGGAAGATGAACATGCGACAGGGCAGAGAGGGAGTGATCATCTTGGGATAACATCTCATTGAAGTCCCCCAGGCATAGCCATTGTTTTCCTTGAACCTGAGGTGAATCCTGTAAGCCTTTAAGATCAGTCCACAAAAGGCGGCGATGGATCAGATCATTAGAACCATAAATGAATGAGCAAACAAAATCCTCTGTTGTTCCCTTAAACTTGATTAAGCAAGTAATCATCTGGCTTGACTTAGACACCACCAAGAGTTCAATTCGCTGACTCCAAACCACCCAGATCCTCCCGAGAGGGTTATGCTCATAGTTAGATACCATTGACCAATCGCCAAAAATAGAGCTCATAATAGAACTCGCCTTTGATTCTGAGATCCTTGTTTCCAATAATCCCCCAAAGTCCAAAGCATGAGCTTGAATTAACTTTTTAATGACTGAATATTTCCTTGCTTTGTTGAAACCTCGAATATTCCATGAAAAACATGACATTAGTGTTTCCGATGAGATGACCTTTTGCTGATAACAGTGGCGTGGGGTTCTCTAGCTTTCTGAGAAGGCTTGGCGAAGTACTTGTGAGCTATTTTCGAAGATTAGGGGAGTGGTTTTCGGATTTGATGGTTGGTGGTCTGGTTTACGGGGATGCTGGAACCATTTTCGGAAGAAGTAGGCTCAGTAGTGGCAGCAATGGCAGTGGAAGGCGCAGTGAGATCATTACAAGTCACATCCAGTTTCTAAATCTCCATTCTTCTTGGTAACGAGGTATGAGTAGTATTTGAAAGTGGAGGAGAAGCTTCAGCTCTGTCCCGATCCTGCAAAACAGAAACTAGCGAGCCAACAACTTCCGATACATGAACATGGTTGAGCTGAGGTGATCCCTTCATATGCTTCACATCCTAAGTCGTAGCTTTTCTGGGAGAGGGCAGGGAAAAATATTCCGAGAGGATAGAGATTTCTGCATCGTCCTGGCCCTGCAAAACAGAGAATCGAGAGGGAGATATTATCGAAACCTTACCATATTGAAGCTTTGGTGATTTGTGCTTGTGTTTGCTGCTTGAGTGAGAAACAGTAGCCCACTCCTTATCTGATGTCTTAAGGACTCGGGAGAAAAGACTAATTTTCACTATCTTCCAACTCCGAAAGTGATCCCCTGTCATTGTGTTTTGAATTAAGGCTACTCTGAGCTGTCGCTGAATTGTACCCGAGCTCCCGACCTCGGGTTTGGTTATCATTACTCTGGCTTACAAACTGTACTGGTTGCAGCGATTGTGGTGTTTACAGATCATTTTGATTTGGTCGAATATTCAGTAGCTGAACAGATTGGGGTGGAGTTCCCTGATTTTCCACTGAAGTTTGCAGGTCTGGGGATGATGAAGCACTTGCTTGACCCTGAATTGTTTTCTCTTTTGGACTCATATTATTTGAAACCGGAGGTATAATACATCCATTTGTTGCCTTGTCTTGTTTTTTTATTTTCAAGATGGGACTACTAGCTTTTGACTGGTGAGTGACACTAACAGCATCTGAATCACAGTTGGAGGTCGCAGAGTTCTTGTTTCAAGTAGCCGAGTTTGAGACTTGAAACTTCGAGAGACATCCCGCCTCAGTGTGTCCCCATTTTCGACAGCAAAAACACCTCATTGGTAGCCAAGGGTAATCGAAGGTGACAGTGATTTCTTCATCGCGAACTTGAAACACATAGCTTTTTGGGAGTTTCTCCTTTAGAGATACATCGATAAAGAACTTTGCATCATCAAAAGAGGTCACAAGTTCAGTGTCGAGTGTAAACGTAGCGGCACGCCGACATTACTGGCAATGAAACTAATACCCTTCCACGAAACAAGTGATGGCGGGATATTTCCCAGTGTGACCCACATCGGCATGGAGCTTAGCTCAGGCTAGGTGTCTTCAGCCACTGGAGTCCATTTTGAAACTACCATTGGGACTTCGCATATATTCCACATACCTCGTCGTAAAACACGTGTTCTTACTTTTGCATTACAGATTCTGAATTTTATTGTGGTCTCATTTACGACGTAGGCATCAATTTTGATTGTTTTTTCACCGAGGTTCCATATTTTGTTGACTACAACATGAACCTTTGCTATGTGGGATGCCGTGGCTGCGAAACGACCAACTAGAAAGTCCTCCCAAAGCGGTGTAGTTTCTTCGAAAATTCCTCCGGGACTATTACTACATGCTTTCCCTCAATTAACTGAGTTTCAAAGCTGAATTTCGTTAGGCCTTGTGCCCAGGTTTTCTTTTGAGCCTCCACAGGCTTTGAGGACATTACAGGAGCATCAAAGCTTTTGATTGCAACCCTTGCGAGATTCTCGGCTGGTTTAGATGATTTGTCTATTTTCAACTCTAAAACAGAGAGAGATGAGGCTGATGTCGGAACAGGGCTCAAATCCGTAGATGTTATGACTACGTCTCCTCTCTGGTCCGAAACTCCGCTTGCATCCTGCCGGTGATGACAAGTACCAGACTTCTTCTCTAAATCAGAACCCGCAGTAACATTGAAATCAAGGTTTACTGTTGTGTTTGGTAAGGTAACAGATTTCAGAACTAAAACAGAGTGTGAGGATGGTGTTGGTTGCAGATCAGAGATCGACTTTATAGCAGCGGTGGTAATCATTCCTCCATGTTCAGCGACATCTCGAACTTTCGAGTCAGACAACTTCGCCAAATCTTTTTGTTTTGCAAAACCTTCCAAAACAGGGAAGCCATGATAACTTTTGATACGTCTGAGTTGTTGCCCCCCTCTTCTGGACTTAGTGCAAGCATGCCGGACCCAGCCCCAGGCGGCGTTGCGGCCATGGTGGCTAGGGTTAGGGCGGGAGCCCTTGTCTCTAGGGCAATCGCCAGAAACTTTCCTTAAACGTTAAGTAGAGAGAGAGAGTTAAGTTAAGATTCTAAATTAGAATAACCGTTCTCTCTTACCTTATTTAATTATGTGTCCTTCTGTAATGGTTTTTATATATGTATATATTATGCATATGGTGGGTACTAAACTAACAAAATTGACACGATGCATATGTGTATATATATGAAGTTGTGGCTGTCATAGTAGATGTGTGTAATGGACGTGATGATTAACGTACCTAACCATACATCATTATATGTGTTCTCATTAAGTGGAAGAAAAAAAATTAAGAAACACACTATCACGTTAAAGTGTTGACGCTACCGAGGGTAGAGAACAAAAGTCACGAGAAGGATTTGATTCTTTGTCCATCAAATGAATCATCAAGGAAAGAGGTCCAAGGGAGGAGAATATTAATTGATGAATTGATTCCATAACAAGCCTAACAAACATTTATAAAGGTTAGTTATTCTCTCATTTTTATGAGAATGTAAATTTGGTTATATTGAGTCAAATCTAGATCCACTAAGGGATAGATTTCATGATAGAAAAGTTATTCTAAATATGAAACCCTTGTCGGTTAAAACTCAGACACAAGTCTAGTATTTGGTGTTTAAACGTTTTATATTTCGTATTAAACGTTCTATATTTTTTTTGTTTCAGTCATTCTACTGGCTTGGTTCCAATATGAAGTTCTCCAGTACTACAATTTTCGCCAGTACATTAAAAGATGAGATTCTGAGAAATTAGCCTTTTACAATTTTGATGGAAACTCCAAAAATTCAAGTAGCTAAATTTATCATCTTAACACATTTTCATGTCATATGCAACAGCTTTTGTAAAAATCGGAAACTTTTATAACCGTTGAGAAGGGTCTAGAAGATACGAAGAATATGTCTATGCTTGCATTCTACTCTACCATTCTACTGTGGTGTTCCACACATAATGTTTGATGCATAATTCTGTTCTCATTAAAATATCTCGACAAACACATAAATTATGTGTCATTGTTGCTTCTTACTGTTTTTACTACTTCCCCGAATTGCCTATGCGCCATAGCCACAAAATTTGGTAAAATCTCCTTAAGTTCACTCTTTTCCTGTAACAAGTATATCCACACTGCTTTAGAAAAATCATCTACGATAGTAAGAAAATAGATAGCTCTACATGAAGAAGGTATTGGATATGGTCCCAATAAATCACAATGAATCAAATCGAAACAACCTGCTTTATTAAAACTATCATAAAAAACCTCACGAGTTTGTTTTGATGAAACAAACATCACAACTTCCAAACTTAGCGGGAACATTCTCAACACATAACATAAAAGGAAGAAAACTCAAAATACTAAAAGAGGGATGCCTGAAACAGCGATGCCGCAAGAATGGGTTTTGCAAACACTACCCTTGTTGGCTCGAGCAAATATCACATCCCGATAAAGATACACACCGTCCCCTTCTTCAACGACTCCAATCAGGATCCTCGAAAAACGGTCTTGCAAAACACACAACGCATCAGTGAATATAGCAAAACAATCAGTTTGATTTAACAACTTCGCAACTAACAGCAAAGTACAATACAAATTCTCCACAAACAAGATATTCTCCAACGTAAGAAGATTAGGCAAAAATAACAATCCACACTTGGTGGTAAATACTTGACTCCCATCTGCAAAACTCACAGGACATGACACAATATTCCGAAGTTGCGAGTATACGATTATAACCGGTCATATGGTGAGATGACCGGTGTCAAGTATAGCCTCACCAGTTTGATCCTTACCATTCAACCGGTCCGAAACTGGTAGGATTTTGTTTTCAAGAAGTTAAGACAGCAAAGCCCATTGCTTAGCTATGTAATTAGGAATACTAGGTGCCACAAGAGCTACTTGGGAAACGTTGGATCGAAACGGTTGTGATCTTCCCTTTCCAAAAATATTCTGAAAAGATCCTCTATCCCGTCTTGTACCACCACCATGTCCAGCCGGATATTTCTTTGTCCACCACTCTGGAAAACCAATGATCTGCCAGCACTCTTTCTCATTTCCAATACGTCCACAATGAGAATACACAACATTCCGATCACGATGTGATACAACAGCTACAACACCACCATCATTTGGAGAGCAAACATCGGCAACATAACTCTTTGCGCCTTGCCCTGCTTTTATCATAAACCCGACAACTTCTTGATTATAATCATTACGTGCCCAGTTTAATCTAGTCTCTTCTCGCACAACACGCTGATACACACTATCAATATCTCGAAGAGATTCCCATTCCAATATTGTTTGTGCAAATATTACCAAAATGTGATGTGACTCATCCAAGCCCAACAAAAGCTATTGGAACTTGTTCCTCTTCATCTCTTTGAAAATTTTCTCCTTAGCGTCACACGAACACTTAGGAAATTTTTGTAATTTCGAAGTTCTTCCCACTTAGAAGAAAATTTCCCAAAGTAATCCATCACAGTCATATCTCTTTGACGACATGATGAAAGCTGCGCCTTGTGCTGATACACATAAACTGCATTTCCGATGTACAAATGGCACTTCAGATCACTCCACAACTTGCTCACATTGTCTGTAAATGTCATGGTTGACCAAACCTTGGGCGCCACTGAATCTCTAATCCAGCCGATGATCATAGAGTTCACTGTCCTACACTGATCAAGTTCTTCAGCTTCATCGACAAGCTGCACGACCATCCCATTAATGAAACGGAGCTTACATTTTGCTTCATTGACAGGCTGATGGATGAAGGTAAAATGGTGTACCCACCGCGATCTCCTTCGAACCCGAAGACTGTTTTTACGACTACTTCATCTTTCCCATTCATCTCGTGTCTCCTTGTTTTAGGATCTTAGATTTTTTAGCAAAAAGGTTCTGATACCATGTTATGAAAGAGAGATAGGTTTGAGAAAAACTTGTTACTGATCTTATTCACCTCATGTTCCTATTTATACAGAATCTAATAATATCTACCCAGTGTTATTTGCCTTTATTCTTATATATACTTATATCGTAAATATGTAGACTATATATGAATCATTAAAGTTCATAAGATCGGGAAGTCATCCATCCTGAAACAATGCAATTAGTGTATACTTTAAGACATGTAGTATAATTACTTCTATACATGCAGCAATGGTGGATGAAGCTAACAGTATAGCCGTAGCTTCATTTTCGTGGTCAAGCAAAAATCAAACCTTAGACATCATGATCAACACTAGCAGCCAAGGACACTCAGACTATATACTGGCATAGATGTTCCAACAGTACCTTAGTAGATAAGAGATTAAAGAAGAATGCGGAAATTAGATTAAAATAGAAGTATAAAACCTTAATAACATATTTTGATACACAAATATTTAATTTTGTCTACATATAAAATCATATTTTAATAGTTAATCGGCTTAAAATCATATTGCATATATACAATTGGTGTTTCGTGAGTGGAATCCAAAAACTGCAGATGCAAAACTTGATTTATTGACTACCTTTACTCGACAAAAGGGTTGATTTTTTTGTGTAGTCTCATTGGTTCAGCGCATAATCTACACTCAAACATTGAGTGTTGTCTTCGTTTGGATATGGCTCGGTTTTAATGGTTGTTTATTTGGAGAAATCTTTGACGACAAGTACTTGTCTTAATTCTGATCCGACAGTTGTCATAATGATGAGCTATCCATGGCTCCCATCGCATTGCTTTACCTGTTTATCTTGGGGCCATTCAGAAAAGGAGTGTTCCCAAATGAAGTATCTAAGGCCAAGGAGAATGTTTCTGTGCCTAAGTCTGATGCTGTTTCAAAGGTTGGGGAGCATGTTTCTCTGGAAATTATACAAACTAGTGAGTGTTTTGAAACTATGAAAACGGTAGTGAATGAATCAGGGCATGAATCAGAACAAGAAAGTGATGTAAGAGATGAACCTGCAGCTGATAAGGGTAGTGATGAAGTGCTGAGTTCAAGGCAGAGAAAGAAGCAGAACAAAGCTGGACTGTTGTTGGGAAAACGGAAGAAGCTCTCTATGTAAGCTTAATGTGACTGTAGGTAAAGCAGAATTGGAGAAAGTTTCAGGCAAGTCTCCCCATCTCGGTTCCAGGTTCTCTTGAATACTAGTGATGCTGAAGTATATGAAACTGAAGAGAGTGCGATAGAAGCTCCTCGTGAGAAGAAGGATAACTCAGTTCATCAAACCAAACCAAAACAGGCATGAAAAAAACGAAGGAAACAAAACTCATCAAAATTCATGGAAGGATCAACTAAATTCTCCAATCAAAACTCATCAAAAAATGCTTCCTTGTGGAAGCACTAATGATCATGATGTCATTTTTTGCGTGGACGACTAGGGGTTTCAAAAAACTGCGCAAACAAAATGCTGTCCATACTTGGATTAAATCTGCTAATCCTTCGTTTGGTTGTCTTCTAGAAACGCTAGTTCAAGAAAATAACAGTTTGGACATTATTATGGATTCTCTAACTAATTATGATTACCACTGGCTGGTTCGTATTTGGATAATTTGGGCTTCAAATGTGACAGTCACGGGGCTCTAGAAAAGTCCTCCAGTAATCACAGTTTGGGTGAATTTATCTGCAGAAGAACAGTTCTTATGCTCTTATGTGTACGCTTCGAATTTTAATAAAGATCGCCATGTGTTATGGGATGAGATTCGAAGAAACAGGGACCTATTCATACGTGGGAACACCCCTCGATAGTGATTGGTGATTTCATTGAAATTTTGGCCTCCTCAGAACACTCACGGAGTTGGGAATCAATGGGAGATCAAGCGGGTATGTACACTTTTCAATCTCTTGTCCCAGACTATCGTCTCTTGGATCTTGGGTACTCGGGTCCAAAATTTACATGGTGGAATAATCAAGAAGGTCGTCCTATTGGTAAGAAGTTGGATAGGGCACTTGTTAATTCTCATTGGCTCTCTCAGTTCTGGAATTCTCACTGTTTTTGAAACTAATAGAATTTCTGACCATATTCGTTGTTGGATTCTTCTTGACATGACTCCTCAGTCAACAAAATATTATTTTATGTTTTTCAATTACTTGGTTGATCATCCACAGTTCCTGGATGTTTTTTTCTTCTGTGTGGGAAGCTACATAACCTTTATTCCATTCGAGGTCGGCACTCCATCGATTTCATCATAAACAAAGGAAGTTGAATTCCTCTCTACGTGCTTTAAATTGAGAACATTATAGGTACACAATGTGGAAAACTCGGTAAGCTTTTGAACGTCTCTGTGAGAGGCAGAACCAAGCTGTGAATCACTCAGCCCCTGATACATTTTGAGAGGTTACATTAGCATATGAGGAATGGAACCATCTAGCTAGTGTTGAAGAGCAAATTTTCCTGCAGAAGTCTTTGGCTTATTTATGGAGATTAGAATACTTCTTTTTTCATCGTATGGTCAGGCTAGGACCTCAAAAAATTCTCAGTCGTCATATCTCAGCGGAAGGAGTAGTACTTACATACCACAAAGATATAAAAAATGAGGCTGCTGATTATTTCTGAATGTTTTTACAAGCCTCATACACTAAACCAGATCTCCCATCTTGCTAATTCGTTGAGGAACCTTATTAATTTTAGATGCCCTGATCACACTGCTGAAGCTTTAGTTGCACCAGTGACAATGAAGGAAATAAAAGATGTCTACAAGGAGTCTGACCCTGACGGTTACACTAAAGAGTTTTCTTGTCACAGCTTGGCCTATCACTGGCCCTGATTTCACAGTAGCAGTTCAATCTTTTTTATCTACTGGTTCATGCCTCGTGGAGTTAACGCAATGATACTCTTTCTTGTTCCTAAGAGTACAGCTGCCAAAAAAATGAAAGATTATCGTTCTATCACATGTCACAATATGGTTTATAAAGTCATCTCAAAGTTTCTAGCGAATAGACTCAAAGCTTTGTTTCTGGATGCTATCGACTTAAAGCAAAGTTCTTTTGTCAAAGTCCATTTGTTACTTAAGAAGGGTCTCTTGGCAACGAAGCTTGTCAAAGACTACAACAAATCTTCTATCTCCTCCAGATGTGTATTTAAGTTGGATATTTCAAAAGCCTTCACTCCTTATGGCTGGTAAAGTTGATGAAAGTCTCTGTGTGTTCGCTAATGATATGGCCATCCCGGTGGAGCATTTACCTATATGTCACTTCGGTTTCCCTCTCACTACGAAGAGTATGACAAGAGTTGATTATGGCCCTCTCATTGTGATGTCTCTGGTTTTAAACCTTCATAAGACTGCAAGTGCACAATTGTGCATAGTAGTAAAGATTATGGTCGAATCCCACAGAGACCAATGTCACACTATGAATTGTGATGCAACAAGAAGAGCTAGGACGAAAATATGGTTGTTTGTATGTCACGATTGCATAAAGTAAAAGCAGTATATTAAAATGTTGCAAACAAAT
Source organism: Cardamine chenopodiifolia (assembly GCA_963922655.1). NCBI lineage: Eukaryota > Viridiplantae > Streptophyta > Magnoliopsida > Brassicales > Brassicaceae > Cardamine > Cardamine chenopodiifolia. The sequence continues at coordinate 8,029,500 of OZ000479.1, forward strand.
GGAGAAAAGTTTTAGGCAGATGGAATATCGCATGTAGCAATGATTAATAAGCTAACCAACAAGTCAGGGATTTGTTAACTAACCCTTCTCGAACTCGTATCACTAATGTAAAGTTAGCCTACTCTCGTAGTATTAAATATCTAAACATATATCCTCAGATACTAAACTCTCGAATGAGCCTTCGAAAGTATCTCAACATTCATAACTAGATTGATATATTCACTTATATGACTTAACTTCAACTCTCGTTGGCTAAGGATACTAGGTCATCAATTGTTGATTCTGGTAACCTAACCTACTCTCCAAGCGTTAGATAAACCTACAGATCATATATTATATTCGTCAACCTAACTTATGCATTGAGAACACAAAATATGAAGAACCAAATTGATAAATCCCTAATCTATAATTTAACATAATCAATCAGTAGAGGACTAAAAGACTCTATAGACTAAAACCTATAACGACTTTGTAGTATGGTAGATAAATCCCTAAGATTCTATAGCATGGTTGATAAATCCCTAAGCTAAAACCAATAAATACTCTATAGAGGACTAAAAGACTTGAAATAAACAATATGACTCAATAAAAGACTCAAAAGACTTCTGGAATCAAAGGTTAAAACCCTCAAAACCATGACACATCAAGTCTCCCAGACTTGAACATTTGCTTGTCCTCAAGTAAGAACAAACAAATGAGGTCAAATACACAAGAAAGGTTTGAAAACGGTAACTTACACACTACTTTAGATTCAACCATGATGAACTTCCAATCCTAGAGAACTTAGAACAGATTACATAACCAATTAATACTACTTGTACTTTAATCCTAGAGAACTTAGAACAGATTTAATCCTAGAGATCTTAGAACAGATTTCCAAAGGATTGGGAACTTCTGGTAATGTTGATCCACTAATGGTGTTTCCAATCTTCCTGAACTAAAAAAATTTATTTTTAGAATTTTGTTAGATCGTTAGTTAATACCAAATTAAATCCAAGAGTAGCATAAACATTCCCTCATTTGGACTCAATAAAACAAGTCAATAAAAAGAAAAAAAAAAAGAAAGCGCAATGTTAGTAACGAGCAGGCACCCTTCCCCCATACTTACTTCACTGCATCCCTCTGTGAAATAAAATGAAAAGCAAAGGTGTTGCGAATAACAACGCAAAAGTAAATAACAAAAAGAAAAGAAAAGAAAAATATGTGAGTTGCCTCCGATAATCGCTTTTTTATAGTCCCGTCTCGAGTCTGACTGTAAGGACGCCTGAGCATGATGAGAAACCATAGGAGGATAAGAGACTTCCTCGTCTAGATCAGCTTTTGATGAAGGTGGTTCGAGATGTTGTCTGCTTGTTGTGAAATTCAAGCATGGATCCTTTAGGAAGAATGATCATTTGGTATTGTAGTGTTAAACTTCTTAAGATCATTGCTTACTCTTCGTCTTGGCACATTGTACTTTGGAGCTTTCATATTCAAAACTAGCTTTAGGACATTGGGATTGATCTATCTGGTTGTGGATCGATCATCTATGAGGATGGTTTGATTCTGGGAATCGTGGTTTTACATTGGGGATCGATTGATCTTGGAGGTGGATCGATCTTTGTACCCCAATAACTTGTTTTTGCTACGTCTCATTGACAAGATGATGGCTTGCTGTAGAACAAGCCCTTCAATCATTTATATTCAGCTGCAAAACCCTATTCAACATACCATCTGCACCTGCTTGGTCTTTCTCTATAAACTCTGGAGTGATGATGGCTTTGACTTTAGAGAAAGGCCTTGATTTTCCTTTGCAGTTAAGCTTATACTCAACTATTTATCCAACACATCTTTGTGGTATCAAGGTTATATGAGAATCTTCCACCACTTTCTTTCTCTTAGATTTGTCTCTCTTATTGACCTTCTTGGACTTCCTTACATAAGAATGAGTGTCTCCATCCATGACTCTATCAATGGAGAAAGCGTTGGGCATATGGAATGTTGCATATATCAATGATCGATAAGCTATCTAACTAGTCAGGGATTTAGTAAAGAACCTTTCTCGAACTCGTATCGCTAATGTAAAGTTAGCCATTCTCAAAGTATTAACTATCTAAACATAAATCTTAAGACACTAAACTCTCGAACGAGCCTTAAAAAGTATATCAGCATTCATAACAAGATCGATATGTTCAATTAGACGACTTAACTTCAACTCTCGTTGGCTAAGGATACTAAGCTCGTCAAGTGTTGATTCCGGTAACCTAACCTACTCTCCAAGAGTTCGACAAACCTACATATTATATGCTAGATTCGTCAACCTAACATAAGAATTGAGAACACAAAAGATAAAGACCCAAAATTGATAAATCCCTAATCTTTTAGATGAGATAAGATTTTTTCTCTCAAAGGTATGAAAAAATTAGCAAAAATTGTAAAATGACAAGGTTAAAAAGATTTTCAAGGTTGGAACTGCTCTGGGATTGAGCAGCCCTATCTATATGTAAAGAAAATTAAAACCTAATGAAAATAGAAAATTAATATCTTTTGTCCTGCAAATCAGCGTTTTCATCATAAAATACAAATTTTTCCTCCAAACCAACCTAAAAACTTTAAAGATTCTATAGAGGACTAAAAGACTGTAAAGAAGCAGTATGACCCGATAAAAGACTCAAAAGACTTATGGAATCCAAGGTTAAAACCTTGAAAACCATGACACATCACATTGATAAAATTCTCTCTCGCTTGCTGTCTATGTCAAGTAAATTATTATCTTTCGCTGGTAGACTACAACTTATTCAAGCAGTCATCAAAACCATCACAAACTTTTGGTTCTCCATGTTTTGCTTAAAGGATGCTTCGACGCCATAAACAATATGAGTTCAACCTTCTTATGGTCTGGATCTCCTCTTATCACTAAAAAGTCAAACACATCTTGGGAAAAAGTGTGTAAATCTAAAAGGAAAGGTGGTTTAGGAGTTCGTACATGGCTTGATTCACAAAAATTTTCTTTTAATTTGGCATCTGATTTAGAGCTCATGCTCATTATGGGTTGCTTGGACCATAACGTATTTGTTGCAAAACGAGATATTTTGGAATCTTAGTGAAGGCTCGAGAGGTTCATGGATACGGAAAATATTATTGAAGATGAGGTTTTAGAGAAGTCTTTCATTCGAACTGAAATCAATGATGGAGTTTCAACTTATTTTTTGTTTGATAATTTGGTGAATGGGGATTCTTTGTTTGATATTGCAGGAGAACGAGTCATTTGGCAACTGGGAGTGCACCGTAATTGATGTAAGCATAAGAACTACATCAAACTAGGAGCAAACCAAATCAGCCAGTTCAAGCCCCACAATGAACCAACATGGAGGATTCTTGCTCCACCAACATTCTGATCGAGCACAAGGCCTAGGATCGATTTTATATCCAAAAATGAGTTCTAAGAAGACCAATGATTTGGGAGGAATCATGAAACTCCGAGCCAAGCCACCTGAGGACAAAGCATGCTTACCCGGAGATGAGAAACAAAGAATAGCATTTTTAACATCATGTAGCATCCGCGATCCTTCATAGGATTCGTTGACGAACTCGGTCTGAGAAAAACAGGAAGGAATAACTCGGACTAAGTAAAAGATATTAGGTTAGTGGGACTCAATATTGGAATCATGACGGAAAACTGGAATCAGCTGTCGAAAGCTTGGTCAGCTGGAATGGGGAAACTGAGCTGACATTCAAGCTGGGTCAGCTGCTCGGTAGCTCGACCTAGCTGGAAAAAGTGAAGGTTAGCTAGACCAGCTAAGACCTTACCGGCCAGCTGGGATGACTGAGGAGGTTACTCGGCCAATGACCAAATGGGTGCGAGTAAGGAACTGTTGGATAACTGCTAGGGGGTTACCAAAATACATTGAATCAACAATTCACGTCTGAAAACCATCTTCTTGAGGAAAACTATAAAGGGATGCCGCCTGTGATCATTTAAAACACAAGGAAAAATACAGGAATTCAAGAGAAGAGTCTGAGGATCATATCAGAGGATTTACCAAGCTATTACGAGGCAATACCAAGTATCAAAAAGGAAATCCTCGCCAAGGAAAGGAATCAACGGTTTTGAAGAAATAATAGATAAACGTCGAAGTATTCAAGGGGTGATTCGAGTTAAGACGAGTCTGTGGCTTTGTGCTTGGATTCGTACTTTGGTATTATGACAATATAGTCAAAGGGGTTAATGGGGGATAAATCAGATGATTTATACGATCATACTTGGCATTTACATGCATCTGATACTTGTTAAAGTAATATGGAATAGTTTTGTAATATGTGGCTTTTAGGAAGATAAAGTGATCATGGAAAGGATCGGGCTTAGGCGCAAGGCTCAAAGCTGGAAAGAAATATGGGTGGTGAAGAACTGGGTAGTTAGGATCGCTTATGCTTGTAATGTTTTATATGCAAACTTAAAGTGTAACGAATCTTTTGTTTATAAATAAAAGTATATGTTCTTCTTATTTTAATCTAAGTAATACGCTTCTGAAATATCTAAGTATTAATCTCAGAATAAACCTTAAAATGACTATTGACTAAGGAATTGGCTTAAAAATAAGGTAAGAATTCCTCTTGGAGTCCTGGATTCGGGACGGGTCCTTACAAGTTTGTATTAGAGCATGCTTGTTATTAGGATTGGTACTTTGGGATGTGGAATCACCACTCATCGGCTTCTGAGATCTCGCAGTAGTAAATTTTTACTCATTGTTAGTCATTATGTGATGACAGAACTAGCTTTGCGAATTTTTACAGATGGATAAGAGCGGAAAGTCGGGAGAGAGGAATAAGGATAAAGGCAATGAAAAGGATGTAGCCGAGGAAACTAGGGTTACGATAATGCATGAGGATCAAACCAAGCAAAACCCAGCAAGACCTATGGCTGGCAAACCGAGAATCCACCGGATATTCAGACTTCAAAGGAACAGCAGTTCGTTTAGGATGATGCGGCCGAAACATCAAATGCAGCACGTCAATCTGTACCGGTAACAACGGGGAATGGTGCAACCGTTTAAAACCTGAGTACAATACCATTGGCCCAAGAGCAGTGGGGTACGATGAAGGCCATGATAGCGCAGTTGGCTGTCTTAACTTTAGCCTTTATACAGGCTCATGTGGTACAAACGGAGGATTTACTAACAGGGAATAATGAGGAGGTAATCGAGATAAGTCCGACAACATACTCGGCAAGGAAAATGAGTGATTACTTGAGTTTGTTGGAGCACGTTTCCGGGCTGGAAAAGAGGCATTTCCTCGGTAGTTCCAACCAGATCAATGCGATGAATGGAGGAGCAGGCTGTTAGGAATTTAAATTCCATCTGATGTTCGTAGGATTACCAGAGGGATATTGCCATTCATTTCCTGGAAGGAGATGCTCATAACTGGTGGCTGATTGTTGAAAAAAAGAAGGGGGATCAGATTCGGTCATTTGCTGACATCGAATAGGAATTCAACAAGAAAATTTTCCCACCAGAGGCTTGTGATAGGCTGGAGTGTGCCTACCTGGAATTGTTTCAAGGAACCAAAATGGTGCAAGAATATGGTGAGGAATTCAATTGTTTAAGGTGGTACATGGGTACGGATTTTGAGGAAGAGAAAGCCTAAGTACACAGATTCATCTGGGGATTAAGGATCAAGATTCATAACCATTGTTTGGTATGTATGTTCAAATCGGTATCCGACTTAGTGGAACGGGCGGCGATGATCAAAGCCGGAATAGAAGAGGAGAAATAGATGAATCGTGCCAAGTTCCAATCTCCTACCAACCAACCTGTCAGGATTCCGAAAAGGAAAAAGAAAATGGGACAGGGTTGAGGATGACAAGTAAGACGGCAAGGGGAACGATTGTAAGGCTTGGGGTAGGAGGCATTGCAGAGAATACTGGAAGGTAGTGGTTGAATGCGCTCGGTGTGGAAGCAAGGATCATGGAATCCAAAGTTGTTCGCGAAAAGATTACGGAACCCATAAAGGGTCCGGGGAGGAATCAAGGACTTGTTATTACTGTGGGAAAGCGAGACACTTTAAGAGGGAGTATCCAAAGCTCGAAATAGAAAAGGGAAATGGGACAGAAGAGTAATCGCGGGCGGGGGGATTACTGTTGTCTCCAAAGAGGCTGGGGGGACTATATAGATTTACAAACTGTTGGAAGAGGAGAATAGTGCCAGCAACTTCAAAGCGATCATTAGTATGTTGTCTAGCCTATTCTTGTGAATACGTGCATTGCATAAGCATCACACATAAAGGGTTGGGTACTTAGAATTTATGAGAAATGTGTTGGGACCCTGGAAATTGGGGAAATTCCTTCCAATATTTTGTTTGATTCTGGGACTACACATAGTTAAATGGTAGGTACTTAGCAATTTTGAGAAATGTGTAGGAACTCTGAAAAATTGAAGAAATTTCGGCCAATACATTGTTTGATTCCGGAACTACACATAGTTTTGTAAGTGTGGAAATGGTAGGTAAAGGAGGATTCCTCACGGAAGTAGATCTGGTACATGGACTAGTAAGGACAGCCGGTGGGAAAAGGATGTTCATCAAAGGCTGGGTACGTAACGCCTCCGTAATGATCAAGGATGTTAACATGCCGATTGAGCTGATCATCGTCCAACTCAAGAAGTATGATGTCATCCTAGGATTGGACTGATTGGTCAGGTATCAAGCACATCTTGATTGTCATTAGGGCCGAATACATTTTGAAAAGAAAGAAGGAAAGTTGCAATTCCAAGGAATCCAATCCTCTTCGGGAAATCTCGTTATCTTGGCAATCCAAGAAGAACATATGCTCGAGAAGGGATGTGAGGCTTACTTAGCCACGATTACTTCTACGGAAGTAGGGATGGATACGGAGTAGAAAGACATTCCGATTGCCAATGAGTTTATGTACGTGTTCAAGGCCTTGAATGGAAAACCAATCTGAGCCGTTCACTATAGAGCTGGAGCAAAGCATGAAACCTGTCTCTAAGGCTCCTTACCAAATGGCACTGGCGGAAATGGTTGAGTTAAAGAAAAAATTGGAGGAATTGTTGGAAAAAATATTAGTACGGCTAAGTAGTTCACCTTGGGGTGCACTGGTCTTGTTTGTAGAGAAGAAGGATGGAAATTTCTGGTTGTATATCGATTAGCGGGGGTTGAATCGGATGACGGTAAAGAAAAAATACCTGTTACCAAGGATCGATGAACTGTTGGATCAGTTAGGAGGCGCAACATGGTTCGCAAAGATAGACCTGGCTTTGGGATACAACCAAATTCCTATAGAACCATCAGATGTACGGCAGACGGCCTTCTGGACAATGTATGGTCATTACGAATTTGTGGTAAACCATGGTGTGAAATAACTTACTTAGATTCTGAGGAAGAACACCAAGGAGAAACTAACTTCCAATACTCTCAAGATGAAATTGCTGAAGAGAAAGAAGTCGAAAGTGAAGCTGGAAGAGATTATTTAGAGGCGTCAACACCAAAGGGAATGAGATATACGCTGAGGAGGATGAATACCTAATTGAGGAGCCTAGATACATCATTTTCTCAGGAAATAGTCAAGGACCCCACGCCTATATACAATGGGAGAATGACATGGAACAATGGTTCGCATCAAATCAAATCCCTGAAGAAGAGAAAACCACCATTGCCGAAGAAACTCTCACCAAGGATGCTTTCAATTATTGGGATCAAGATGCATATTTCCGACTTGATTGTGAAGTACCAGATGCCACTTGGAAAGAGATGAAGAGTAATTTGTGAAAGATACGAGCAACACGTAGCAATACTATGCAAGAGTGTACACTAATCCCAAGCCAAGAAGATGGATTCAAGCTACACCACCAAAGCCAAAGACTACACCTAAGGAAATTTGCGAGACTAAGCCAAATAGAGCCTTTACACGCGTTCTAAACGAGATACTAGAAGCCAAGTCAACAACTCCAGAAAAGGAGGAGAAGCCGAAACCAAAAACCTAAGTTGTAGCTCAAAGGTAAAGTCCAAGTTCAATGCTTGCACCACACAGCAAGTTAAAGCAATGTAAGCCTTCTAAAATTTCTAAATCCAAAGACGTAATTTTTTATAGATGTCATAAGAAGGGACATTTTTCTGCTACTTGTCTTGAGAGACACGTGATAACCAATGATCCTAGAGAACCAAACTAAGTTCACTAGAAACACATAATGAAATTATTGAGCTAAGTTTTAAAAATTCCAATTCTAGGATAATGCTTTTGGCTATGCCAAAGTTTGTCACACAGGTCTAATCTCGTAGCATGAAGCTAAAGAAGTTACAAGAAGTTTGGAATTCAAGAAATAACCTGCAGAAACAACACCCCACATCAAGTAAGTGGCATTCACAAGGTTATTAGATATTGTAACAATCTTATACTCACTCGTAGTCTAAAGTATACTGTTTTTAGCACATATATTCCAATTATAATGTACTTGATTTGTCTCTTAAGTGTCAATGAAAGAACAGGTACCTACACGTGTACAAAACCCAAAGAGAAACCACATCCAAATGGAGTTTAACTTCGAGTCAAATGAGGAACCAGCAATGTGTAATCAGACGCCATCTCTAAAGCTCATGCTGTGTTTTCCAGGCTTTAACAAACAAGGCGATGTCATCAACAACATGCCAATCAAAGAAAAGCCACCGGATCCAAAACCACAATACCGAGGCAAGGCCCTAGACTCCCAAAAATGAATGAAAGCTAACTTGCTTTCTCTTGGTGCAGATTGTACAGTTTCAAAGTCAAAACTTTTTCAAGGGGAGGATATGATATAAGCATGAGAACTATACCAAACCAGGAGCAAACAAAATCAGTCGTTTCAAGCCCCACAACGAACCAAAATGGAGGATTCTTCCTTTACCGACATTCTGATCAAGCACAAGGCCTAGAATTGATTATATATCCACAAATCAGTCCTAAGAAGACCAATGATTTAGGAGGAATCATGAAACCCCGATCCAAGCCACCTGAGGACGAAGCATCCTTACCCAAAGACGAGAAACGAAGAGGATCATGTTCCGACATACAAACCACTCGTGCGTTTCAACAAAGCATGAGTAATCACCAGGAAACCATCCAAAATAATATTTTTTGCCAACGCAAATCATGCCACAACCAAGTTAGATACAAAGATACCCAAAGACTCACCTCCAACGCCGAGCAAAACCGAGAGAAGCTGCCCCTAGAAAAATCTACTCATGCATTTCACTTAAGGATTAGTATTCACTCAGAAACCACCTATGTAGAAAACTTTGATCGAGCCAGAACCCATCAACACCGAGCTCATTTAGAAGATGATCGAGATCCTTACTCGGAGACGAAAATTTAAGACCAACATGTTTCAGATCAAGTTTCACTCGAGCATTCAGCCTCTCCTCGTGTTTTCATCAGGAAATGCTATATTTGGAAAGTTTGGATCGAAGAAAAACCAGCCATGACCAAGCTAAATTCAAATATGGTACACGAATTCTTATTTTGGCCAATTCCGACCGGTCTAACTCAAGTGAAGCCCTAAACCACCTGGAGATCAACACTCTGATGTTTTACTTAACTCCTAAGAAGACTACCAGATGTTTTCAATCTACCAAAACAACATGCAATGTGATATCTCTCACATGAATCAAAGGAGGAATCACTACTTACTTTATTTGGAGTCAAAAGGAATCAATCAGCAACAGCTCTTTTCTCCATCATCTCCATGATTATTGAAGACTCCCAACAGAATCCAGAATCTATCTAGACTCCCCACCTTTGGCCCCAAGCTTTCAAGATTCAAGCATCATCCACTTGCCTTATTTTGCTGATTTCGTCATCCAAAACCCAACGACTATTTTCTTTCAATTTGCACGATTCGTTTCTTGTTTTACCTCCTTAGGATTGTTGTCTATGAGCCTATAACAGCGTAGTTCCATTCTTATTGTAAAGCACCCTTGACCAAATTTTAAAAGTTCAAAGAAAGTATTTTCTTCTTCACAAAGTTGCTGATTTGTTGTATGTTTTGTTCATTAGTTTGTGTGAGTGATACACGAGGCTACTTGAATCTGCAAAGTGAGTTCTTTGAGTGATTCAAATCTTCTTATTTTGTTCATCGATTGAGTGAGTCAATCTCTTCTTTCTCTTATTCCATATATTTCATTCCACCTTCTGCAAGTTAAGTTTGGAATCTCGTGATCATCGAATGATCTAAAGTTGGAGTGTTTCCAATCCTATATCAGTAATGCTTTGGTTTCTCAAGCGGTTAATGCCTAGGGCTGGAAGTTACGATGTTGCCGAGCCCTGAGCTCCGTTTTTTGGTTCTTGGTTCTAAAAGCTTAATCTATAAAAGCTCATCTATGCTCTGTTTCTACCAAACTATGTAATTTTTTTGTTGTTTTAATACATTTCACATTACAAAAAAATAATCATATTTTAAAGAACATCAGGTTAAGCTTAAAATACGGTAAGTGGGTCTAATTAAAACCAATAGCCCTATCTAAGAAAATATGAAATGTGGTGAATTTTGAAATTAATACTTCTTCTCCATTGACAAAGAAAAAAAAATGGCAATTCCTTCTCTCTTAAAAAACGAATTATTTTCTGCTAGAAAATATGTCTTCGTAAATATATGTATATATTTTGCTGAAGACAGTAAAAGTTTGTATGATTGAAATTGAAGTTAGATTAAATTCTTTTCTTTATTGCTAATTTCAATCGTGTCAAAAAAAATATTAAATTGAATATATATATATATATATATATATATATATATATATTGACATCATTTAAAATGAATGTATAGATCTCAGAAACGAAAAAAAGAAAAAAAAAAAAAAAAGAACAGAGGATGAATAGCTAATGGTGCCGAGGCCGGTGACCCCTTGGTCCATAGTAATCTTCGTGGATGTTAGGCAACGAATGATGGGATTTCTTGGAATCTTGATGAACCCTTTGTTTCCCTTCGTTTAAAGCTTTTCGCTGTTCGACATTGCTTGTAATACTCGTTACATAAAAACTTTGAACCACCTATATTTATTTTTTCAATATAAACGAAACTATTGAGAACCAATGAACCAGACCGTTTATTAGATATATTATCACGAGATAAACCCTAAGATATAAACCTTAAATCATTAGTGTCATCTATAGCTGCATTTAAGTTTATAGCTTACTTTAATTTCGTGATGGATGAGTTCTCTCAGAGCCCTTTTCGATCGGGAACCTGCAAACACAGTATTTATCATCTTCACGCTCTATAATGTTTACATTAGAAAACTCCTAATGAAATCACACAAGTTACAAAGACATTAGTCTAACCAAATAAATGTATTGTTATTACCTTGAGCTGTAGTAAATAGAAGAAGGATGAGCAATACAGAGATGACCACAGAGGATCTCATTTTACAGAATGTATATAACCAGAGATCGAAGATTTAGATTCTATCTATTGTTCTATACTTTTTGTGGTGAAGAAACCGGATACAACGAGAATGGTTTTAAGATGTATTTATAATTCTTATCAAGTGTTTAATTAATATTTCGTAGTCAACAGTTTAAACAAGATCAGTCACTTTTCCATACTTCTTTGTTAATGTTGTGAAAAGTTAAATCAAATGTCGACATTGATACTAGTTAATTTTAATTATTAAAATATTTTCCCTTAATATTATTCATATAAAATATATAACAATCATAGAAATAATGCTTCTCTATCTGTCTCTGTGATTCGTTGCTATATATTTCTATAAAAATATACTGAGAAGAATTGGCATGTTAGTGATTTGGTTAATGCACTAATATTGGTTTTGGTAAAAAATATTAAAAGTTTCTTATAAAAGTTTCTTCTTGTCGGCAAATCCGGGGTTATGCGAAACCATATCAGGCCGAAGTAAAAAAATAAATTAATTAAATACACATTGCTAAGATTAGTTGTTTTATGTAAGCTAACATTAGTTAGCTTTTATTTTAATTCAAGGGTTCATAACCTTAATTAGTTGTGTTTATTTTGTTTTATAACATAAAGCCAGATGATGGATTGTTATATAGAGTCAAGGAAACTGGTCATTTGTAATTCTTGCAGCAGTTTGTGAGTAGGGCCGGCGCTGAGCATAGAAAGGTGAAACATTTGCTTAGGATCCCAATTTTTGTGGGCTCTCGTTTAATTTTTTATTATTATATGTATACATTAATACTGATATATATCTACATATTATGTATAATAATAAAGGACTCAGTTTGTTTGCCGGTTCTCTCGATACTTCCATCTGTCTTCACCGTGATACGGAACTCGTTTATAATTTGAGGAAGCGAAGATTTTTGTTGACGTCGACTTATTTTTTCGGATAAAGGATGAAGAGATATGTGTCTCTTATGAGTTCCCATAGTTGCCTCCTCGATGTGGGCATGTTGAAGATGGATGTATGTTGAAGCCTCATGCGAATCGCATTTCAGCACTTCACAAGGACACAGGTCATACTTCAGCCTCCTCGATGTACTGCTTTGTTTCTCAAGGTAACGGGAATTCCCTAGTGGCTGTTGAAAAAATGGTTCTGCATGTAGGTAAGGCAAATGTAGTTGGAGGGGGAGGTTCCGTTTTGATGAGTGCTGGGTTGGTAAACTCTGTTACGAATAATAATTTTGTTGTTGATTATTTGGTCAGTTCTGTCTCGGGAGGGGCTGTAGCATCGGGCGTTTCTCTGGTTCAGGTAGCTTTAGAGATTGAGGAGAGGAAATTAGCTTATTCTCTCCGGTTCTAAAATCAGTTGTAAATGACTAGTCAACAATCTCTCACTCCACGAGAAAAAGATGTTTAACAATGCTGGAGGTCTGCTCTATGATCAAGTAAAAGTCGCAACTCCATCTAGATATGTTGTGCTAAGGGACTATGATGAAGAATTTAGAATGGAAGACCAGGCCGGAGATGTTCTACAGGATCGATCTCCACCAGTTTTAGCAAGGAGAACACCGGAAGCTGTTGGTATCGCGTCCCCGAAATCGGCCGTTAAAGATACTCAACTAACTGGCTGACACTTCACGACCACAACAGGCTTATATAGAGAGATCAAAGGAGAGACGAAATAAGGACAATGATGGAGTTAATATAGCTACTCTTCCTAAGGTTGTGCCTAGTAAGGAGTTAATAGTAACCCATGTTGCCTTGCTTTAATCTTCAAAAACAGTGCATAAATATAATTCTAAACAAACTCCGATAATTGGGGCAGCTCATCCAACTGGTAATGGCAAAAGGACTTCTAAGAAAAAACATTAATGTCGTACTTTTTTTGGAATGTTCATGTACTCAATAAACCCAAGAAGCACTCAGTGGTGAGAAATCTAATTCATTCAAATTTTGTGATGTTTGGTGGACTCTGGGAAACAAGGGTAAAGGAAACTAAGGCTGTCCAAATTGCTGATACTATTTTTGGAGACTAGTTGATGGTCTCTAATTATGAGTTTGATCCTTTAGAAAAATTTTGGATTGTTTGGAGCAAAGGAGTGGACCTAATAGTGCTTTTCAAGACGAGTCAGCTTATCTCTTGTCAAATTAAAATAGTGGCCCCCTTAGAAGATTACTTGTGCACTTTCGTGTACGCTTCCAACTCCATGGATGATCGTCGAACTTTGAAAATTCACCATGCTTTACCTCATTTTAGGCGTATGAAATGGATATGTGTAGGCGGTTTTAATGAGATTCTTGATTTTGCGGAGCACTCTTGGTATCAAAGTCCCCATGTGTCGGCGCCGGGAATGGCTGATTTTCAAGAAGCAGTCCGGATCTGGTCTTTGGTTGATATGACTTTCCATTCCCCGATTTTTACTTGGTTTAATAAGCGTGACGAGGATTTGATCTACAAAAAGCTCGGCAGAGTTCTTGTAAACGATATTTGGCTGCAGCATCACAGTAACTCTTATTGTGTGTTTGAGGCTAAGGCTGCTATGATCACCTTTGTGGACTCATTTCTTTTGGGGGAGTCTCGCGCTGACCGAGGGGTCTTTTTAAAGTTGTTAACACCCTAGTTAAGATGGTGGAGTTTAAGGCTGAGGTTTAGATTTTTTGGAACGATATAGTTCCTTTATTTTCATCTACCTCTTCTCTTTTTAGGTTATCTAAGAAGTTGAAATGTCTCAAGCAAATCATCCGGGGTTTAGATCGGGGAAAATCCACCATTTATCTAGGCACTCAGAGGAAGCTTTTGCTGATCTTTGTGAGAAGCAACAAGGCATGTTGAACTCACCTTCTAAGCAAGCGATGATGCTTGAATCAAGGGTTTATGAGTGTTGGGATAGAGTGGCAAGTTTGGAGGAGGAATTCTTGAGGTAGAAGTTCAAGCTCCATTGGGTTGAAGTGGGAGATAAAAATATCCGGTTTTTCATAATGATGTGAAAGAGAAAAGCGCACAACTCGATAAATGTGGTGAAAGCTCCGGATGGGAGGTTACTTACCAGAAAAGAACATATTAAATTAGAGGTATACTACGTTATTTTTGGACCAGCCGGCTGAGTCTTCAGAGGTTAGTTATGAGGGTATAAGCTCATTACTTGACTACCAGTGCTTAGAACAGGATAAGGTGAGGCTAGTTGTTGGGATTAATGCAGTTGAGATCAAGCAGGTTCTTTTCTCGATGCCTTTGAACAAGTCACCCAGTCCCGATAGGTTCACAGTGGAGTTTTTTAAACAAGTTTGGAATATCATTGAGAAGGGTTTTAAAAAAGCAATTCAGTCTTTTTTACTTACGATTTCCTTCCTAAAGGGGTTAATGCCACGATTCTTGCTCCGATCCTGAAGTGGCTGGGGACTATAGGGATTAGGGACTATCGGGCAATCTCTTGCTGCAATATAATTTATAAGGTCATTTCTAAAATTCTTGCTAACCGTTTAAAGCTTATCCTCCCAAGTTTCATAACGCACAATCAGTCCGCTTTTATCAAAGATCATTATATGATGGAGAATCTTCTTCTCGCGTCGGAGCTTTTCAAGGACTATCATAAGACAAATATAGCTTCTCGTTGTGCTTTAAAAAGAGATATCTCCAAGGCGTTTGATTCCATAAATTGGGATTTCTTGTTCACTGTTTTAAGGGCTATGAATCTTTCGAAAATTTTCATCCATTGGATTGAGCTGTGTGTATCCACTGCATCTTTCTTGGTACAAGTGAATGGTGAACTTGTAGGGTTTTTTAGGAGTGAGCAGGGGCTCTTTCAAGGTTTTTCCCTTTCACCCTATCTTTCTGTCATTTGTATGAATCTCCTTTCTCACATGTTGGATAAGCCAGCCAAAGAGGGGAAAATAGGCTATCATCCAGGTTGTCGAAGTTTGCATATGGTCGACCTCATTCAATCGAAGGTATCTTTTTGTGTTTGATGACTATGCTGATATGTCTGGTTTGAAAATTAGCCTGGAGAAAACTTCTCTCTTCATCACTAAAGTTTCTATGGTAACATGATTCTGAACTTTCACTTTACTATGGGGATCTTGCATGTTAAATATTTGGGCCTGCCGCTTTTAACAAGGCGTATGTTTAGATCTAACTACCAGCCTCTTATAGACAAAATACGTGCTCGTATTGGCTCCTGGAAGAATCACTTTTTATCTTTTGCATGACGTTTGGAGCTTCTCTCTTCAGTGATAGCGAGTTTAACCAATTTCTAGATAACTACGGTTATGCTCTCACGAGCTTGTATTCATGAGATTGAGAGTATCAGTTCCGCTTTTCTAAGGTCCAAACTAGTTTTAAATCCAAGAAAAGCTAAAGTGGAATGGATCGATGTTTGCAAGCCTAAATCAGAAAGAGGTCTTGGATTAAAATATTTGGCCGAAGCGAATAAGGTTAGTTGCTTCAAGCTGATTTGGAGATTGGTATCTTCTAAACCATCTTTATGGATGAACTGGATTAAGAAGAACTTAATAAGAAGAGGATACTTTTGGTCGGTAAAAATTAATACGAGTGCTGTCTCGTGGATGTGGAAGAAGCTTATCAAGTACCTGGATTTAGCAAAAGGATTCCATAAGGTTGAGGTAAGGAGCGGTTCCTAAATCTCCTTTTGGTTTGATGATTGGTGTTCACTTGGCCGCCTTTTATGAATTATTGGGAGATCGCAGATGCATCGATATGGGGATAAAGATTACGGACACTTTGTATGATGTATTTCAGAACCATCGGCCAAGGCGGAGATGGTATCAAATTCTTGCTCGTGTTAAAGATGAAATACAAAGGGTGTAGGCTTGTGTTTCCTTGGATGATGATTTCGCTCTTTGGAAGAGTAAGGCTGACCGTTATACTCATAGGTTTTCCACTAAAGACACATGGAGTCAGGTTCGACAAGTTTCTGCAAGAAAAGCTTGGTGTAATGCTGTTTGGTTTTCTTAGGCCTACACCAAGATTTATTTCATAGTATGGTAGGATGCTCAGGACAAATTATCCACGGGAGACCGAATGCTATCTTGGAATGCTAATATTTCTTTGGCTTGTGTCTTCTGTTTGGTCGGAATGGAAAGTTGGGACCATATTTTTTTCTCTTGCCCTTTTACAATGCAAGTCTGGTGTGCTCTCACGTTTGGTCTATTCTGGAGTAGGTACACAACACATTTCGATACTATTATTTTGGCGGTTCTGGTCACGGGCGAGGGGGTGGGTATCTTTTCATTCTGAGGTATGTTTTCCAAGCGACGATTTATCTTTTATGGCGGGAGGGTAATCAGTGACGGCATGGGGAAGTTCCATTACCCATGACAAAACTGATCTACACCATGGATAAAACAGTAACAAACCGACTCTCAACTCTGCAAACCCGAGGCGTTATGGTGGGGGTTTGCAGCTTTGGTTTGCTTCTCGGAGTCAGCAATAATAACTTTTCTTGGAGATATTCTATTTTCATTATGCATTACTCTGGTTTTGTTCTACTTTTAATTTTTCAGCTCTTTCGATGGTGGCGTATACTCTTTTTTCCAAAATTGGTTTTTTTCCAAGTAGATTTTTTTAATTTTGGGTTTTAACGAGGCACTCACCATTTGAATCCTTTATATGAGCTTTTAAATTCGAGTTAACAAACAGTCACACTTGATGTAAACATGTTTTTGTTGAATATAATTTTACATTTTATTCAAAAAATAATAATAATAAGTTAAATATATATTCTTTAAATTGTTTTTTTGGATAATTTATGTAATGTTAACAACTCTTATATATATATATATATATATATATATATATGTTTGATATTATGTGTATGTTTGGTTAATGCACTAATATTGTTTAGGGACCCGGAATTCTTAGAACTAACCTCCAAGTCATCAATATTTTTTTTTTAAAATCCAAGATATTGCGTTGGCCTTATATTAACAGTTACAATATCTAACAATTAATTTCACCCGCTGTTACGAAAAAAAATCGCCTAATAGTATAATATTGATTTTTGGGGGTTCGGTAAAGTGAAATGCAAGAAAGACACGAACCTTTTATTCGGACCCAACATGTAATAGAGAGGGACAAAATCGCACATAACGCTCTTTTCCTTGCTAATTGCTATGCGTAATCATGTTGTGCGCGTGTCTTTTTTGGGGTAATGTTATTTTAATTTAATTTGCTTCACCCACCTTCCCTTGTTTTGTCACAGGAATGACACCTACTGACATATATTTTAAGTTTTATACGCTTTGACTCAAAACTTTTATTATTATGTAGATTAATACATATGTTTATACATTGTTGAGAGATCTCATCTTATTTTTGATATAAAATGTCTAACAAGCCAACTCGAAACAATAGTTTTTGTTCTAGCCATTTGACAGAATTCCATTATAAAATCATTTACGGATCAAATTGACCCCATTAGATTTCTATCAGACTGTTCAGACTAATTTTGAGTCATACCAAATTTCAATCTAGTTGGGCGAACGTATATTCTTCTATTCGAACTTTGATATGATGTTAAGGTTTATGTTTTGTTGAAAACGATGTTAAGGTTTATGGAAACTAAAGTTTAATTGACAATGATCGAAAAGCAAGATACTAGCACCAAAATTTCGAAGAAGTTTTGAGGAGGAGAGCATTCTTCGTAAAATGTAATGTGTTTTGTATAGCTAAAACGGTTAATAATAATAATAATAATAAACAAATACTATACCAACAAAAATAATAAAACCTCTCGAAAAGATTTTGGAGGTCCGATTTTTCAGGAGAAGATTTGAGTGGCGATCGAAAGGGAGATTAGGGTTTTTTGAAGCATGGCTTCGATGCCAGGCACGGCGGCTCCTTTGCCATGCGATCACGTGAGTTTGTTGAGAAGTTCAGCCACTGTAGAAGAGTTGCAGAGTAGTGTTGGTGCAGGGTTCAGAGAAGAAGGTGTTGTGATAACTTCAGTGGGGGAAAAGAGTGCAGAGTTAGGGGTACCAAAGGCTTCTTCGGGGGTTTCTTCGGCCGTACCAAGTGGTGAGAATTCAGAAACGCTTTCTGTTGCGGGTTGTGTCTAGAGTGCAAAAGTTCTTGGGGTGGTTGCAGAGTCAGGCTTAGAGGAGGGTGTAGTAGTCATTGTTTCTGATTTGGTGCTTATCTCTGAGATGGTTCTGTGACAGCAGGCTCTGTTCCGGAGGTTGCTACAGGATCTGTCGCAGGCTCTGTTTCGGCGGGTTCTCTGTTTGCGATGGTTTCAGGTTCTTCTTCGAGGTTGTAGAATGTTGTTGAGGAGACTGCTGCAGGGTTGCATTATGATCAGTTATTGGGTGTTTTAGCTGTGCCATTGGTCAAATAAAGTTCTGTAGCAGGCTTTGTTTTAGGGGAAATATCTGCTCCTTCTTTGAAGTTGCAGGCTGCGGTTAAGGAGGGTGCAGAGAATCTGCGATCTGCTCAGAAGAGGGATTCGGAACGTGAGCGGAGGTAGCAGTGGCTTCCGTGGCTGATGAAGAGCAGCAAGTGGAAAAGTGGCAGCCTTCCTATCAAGGGGTAATTAGGGACCTGGTTCGTCAACCTCGTTCCTATTCTTCGGTCATGCAACAAAAGCCATCTCTATCGAAACATGAGCTGACGGTGTGTTCGGAGGACGGAAACCCCTTCTTTGAAATTCCAGATGATGTTATTCATGATCAGCCTCCTCTATGGGAGGATTTACTAGTTGGAAAATTCCCTGAGGAAGCTCCACACATCGCCAAAATTCATGTAATAGTGAATAAGATATGGAGTTACGGAAACAAGTCACTGAGGATCGATGCGTTTGTGGTGAATTCGACTACAGTTAAATTTCGGATAAAAGATAGAGTGATTAGAGGCAGAGTCCTACACAGGAGAATGTGAAACATTGCGGACAGACCGATGATGGTCTCTAAGTATGGACCAGTTCTTGAGGAAGATCAATCATCATTGAGGAGTATTCCACTTTGGGTCACTCTTAAACAAGTTCCGCCTTCTCTATTCTCTTGGAAGGGCTTGAGCTTTCTATCTAGTGCAGTTGGAGAGCCTCGGCATCTTCATCCGGAAACGGAGCTGTGTCACAAGTTTGACAAGGCGAAGGTCTTCGTGGATGTGGACATGACGAAACCATTACCGGTCTCCCACATTTTCAAATCAAAAGAGGGTGTAGAATTAGAAGTGTTTTACTCATATCCTTAGCTACCTCCGAAATGTGTCAGGTGCTTAAAGTGGGGACACTTGAAAGAGACCTGTCACACTAAGCAGAGTGATATCGAAAGCCCAAGAATTCTTAAACGGAAAACGGACATGGTGGAGTCAATTCCAGTGGTGAAGGCGTGCGCTATGATCTTGACATCAACAGAAGCCAGAAAAGGAATCGATTCGCTACATACATATTGTTAAGAGGTAATGGTAGTGGATAATTATGTGGCTCCAAATGAGATCACACAAATCTAACCAGATGCATCACAACCTGTATGTGAAGATACAGAAGAGGGTGGTGTATGTGTTGTTGCTATGCAAAGTTTAGTGGAAAATTCAATCCCAAAAGAACAGTCTAATGAACCCCACTCTTCGCAGGGAGAGAATGGGTCAACAAAAGAGGGATGTTCGGTTGTATCCCCAGCAAAAGGAAGTCAGGGGCAGGTAAGGTGATTCCGGAAAATGTTCTGATCGGTTCACCGTCTAGGTACTTTGTTCTTGCGGTTGAGGACGAGGGGGGAAAGAATTACAAGACAAGATGCTGGAAGGGGGAAAAGAAGAGGATCATAATAGGAGTGAGAATGGAGATGGAGGGGAGGGGGGGAATTGCATCTAATACGAGGCCTTCTCTTCCTCGAGCTTCAAAAGCAACGAAAAAAATCAGCTCTTTACCAAATGACTAGCCGCAAAGGAAGTGATTCCGGGTTTTGGAAAAAGACGGGGCACTAAGAAAAAACTTGTTAAATGACGGGTTTCTTTTGGAATATTTGGGGATTCAACAAGATTACAAAGCATTCGATTATTCGTGATTGGGTTAACAATCAATGCAGTTTGGTTGTTTGATTGAGATGAGAGTCAAAGAAAACAAAGCTACAAATATTGCAAGCTCAGTTTTTTGGAACTGGTCTTTTATGTCTAACTACGAATCACATCGGTTAGGACGTATTTGGGTCTTGTGGAAAGGAAATACTCGGCTAACACCAATATTCAAGAGTAGCCAGATGATCACATGCTCGGTACTATTAGAGGATCAAACGGAGGAATTCTTTGGCTCTTTTGTGTATGTATCAAATTTTTCGGAGGAAAGGAAAGCTCTATGGGAAAATATTCGGAGTCATCACATTTCCCCATTATTTCAGAATAAGCCTTGGTTGATATGTGGAGATTTCAATGAGATATTGGACGTAGAGGAGCACTCAAACTTTATGGCGTCATCACTGAGCTCTCAGGGAATGTGTGATTTTCAGAACATGGTTAGAAACTGCTCGTTGTTTGATCTAGTATATTACGGGCCTCGGTTCACGTGGTGTAATAAGCAGGAAGAAGGGGTTATATGCAAAAAACTTGATAGAGGTTTGGTAAATCAAAGCTGGCTGCAGAAATTCCCGCAATCTTATGTCTCTTTCGACTTAGGAGGTCGCTCAGATCATGCTAGAGGAACGATATCTATGGGTAACGCCAACTTACATCGGAAAATCCTTTTAAATTTTCGAATGTACTTGCAAGTCTACCTCAGTTCCAAGGATAAGTAGAAGCGCACTGGAAGACGACAGCCCCTCTCTTTGTCTCTACTTTGGCTTTATTTTGTCTCTCAAAGAAGCTTAAAGGTATGAAGCCTCTTCTAAGGAATTTGGGTAAAAAGGTGCTTGCCAATATAGTAAACCGAACTAGAGCAGCTCATGAGGATCTTTGTGTGAAACAACCTGCCACCCTAGAGATTCCTACATCCCAAAGAGTTCTTGAGTAGGGTCTAGCATTTGACAAGTGGTGCTCTTTAGCTAGTCTGGAGGAGGGCTACCTAAAACAGAAATCTAAACTACATTGGTTGAACGTGGGAGACCAAAACAATTCATACTTCTATAAGACCGCCGAGGTGAGGAAAATGAGAAATCTATCCGAGAAATTTTTAACCACAACGGGGAGACTTTGACCTCCAGCGAGGACATCAAAACGGAAGCGAAGAGACATTTCAAAGAGTTTTTATCACACCAGCCTACAGATTACGTAGGTACCTCGAAAGAGTACTTACGGACCCTCTTGGATTTTAGATGCTCGGACTTGGATAGAAAGGTTCTGTCAAAGGAGGTTTCAGATGGGGAAATAAAGGAACATTGTTTAAAATGCCAAACAATAAGTAGCCTGGTCCGGATGGCTTTACTTCTAATTCTTCAAAGCAACATGGCTGTATATTGATAAATATTTTATGGTAGTAGTGAAGTCATTCTTCATTAACGATTTTCTTCCCAAGGGACTGAATGCGACAATACTGGCTTCTCATTCCGGAAAAAAAGAAGAAGCCCAGACAACGAAAGACTATCGACCGATCTCGTGTTGCAATGTCATCTACAAGGTAATATCCAAGATTATTGCAAATAGACTTAAGGTTATCTTGCCTAAGTTCATTGCTGCAAATCAATCAGCCTTTGTAAAAGACCGGCTTTTAATGGAAAATGTCCTCCTCGCTATGGAAATAGTTAAAGATTACCATAAAGAGTCGATCTCTCCTCGTTGTACCTTGAAGATTGATATCTCCAAGGCATTCGACTCAGTGCAATGGGGTTTTTTGTTAAAGGTACTGCATGCTGTAAAATTTCTGGAGAAGTTTATTTATTGGGTCAAAATTTGTATTTCGACAGCTTTGTTCTCGGTTCAAGTTAATGGGGAACTTGCGGGTTTTTTCAACAGCAAGAGGGGACTCCGTCAAGGTTGTTCTCTCTCCCCTTACCTCTTTATTATATGCATGAACGTCCTATCAAAGACTATGGACAAAGCAGCAGTGGAGAAAAGGATTATATACCATCCCAAATGCAAGAACATCCGTCTAACTCACTTATGTTTTGCTGACGATTTGATGATTTTTGTGGAAGGTCATAAGAAGTCAGTTGAAGGTGTTCCAAAATTTTTTGATGAGTTTACAGCATTTTCAGGTCTGAAGATTAGTGTGGAAAAATCAACGATATTCATGGCAGGGGTGACAACAAGCAAAGCTGCCGAAATCCTACACCACTTTCCCTTAGCTCAAGGTCAGGTTCCGGTAAAATATTTGGGTCTACCACTCCTAACGAAGCAACTGAAAAATCCTGAGTATGTTTGGCTACTGGAGAAGTGGAGGAAAAGGTTTGCCTCTTGGACTGCTCGCCACCTCTCCTATGCGGGTAGGCTTCAGCTCCTAAGTTCAGTTATTGCAGGAATAATAAATTTTTTGCTGTCGGCTTACCGTCTTCCCAGTGGCTGTATTGAGGAAATAGATCACTTATGTTCAGCTTTCCTTTGGTCGGGGGCGAAGTTAAATACTAAGAAGGCTAAGATTTTTTGGGAAGATGTCTGCCGCCCTAAAAGTGAAGGCGGTCTAGGGCTGCAGTCGCTGAAAATCGCAAATAAGGTGAGTTGGCTTGAAACTTATTTGGAGGATCTTATCACAGGTGGACTCGATATGGGTTAAATGGATCACTTGTACACATCTAAGGCAGCAGACTTTTTGAGAAATAAAAGATAACACGACTATGGGATCATGGATGTGGAGGACGCTATTGAAACTTAGAGACTTGGCTAAAATGTTTCATAAGGTCAAAGTGAAGAATGGGAAAACGACGTCCTCTTTGTTTGATTGTTGGAATGAGATGGGCTTCTTATACGACATCACGGGTCCAATAGGGTTTATAGACATGGGGATATCCCCTCAAGCAGCAGTAGCGTCAGTTAACGAGGCTCCTTGCCGCCGTCGACACAGGACTGAAAGTTATGTTTAGATAGAGACAGCTATCACCAAGACTATCATCACGAGAGCTAAGGATATTCCTCTATGGAGAGGTATCAATGACAAGTATAAGATAAATTTCAACACGAAAGCAATCAAAAGGCTGGTTAGTCCTCCGTATCCGAGCAATAACCGGTACAAGGGAGTTTGGTTCAGGTACGCACACCAAAATACTCATTTATTACGTGGTTAGCTATCTTCAATAGGTTTTCAACGGGGGATCGGATGAGTGTCTGGAACCCAGGTCAAATAATGGTTTGCGTGTTCTGTGGCTACTTAAATGAGACTCAAAATCACCTATTTTTCACTTGTCGGTTCTCAACAGAAGTGTGGTATACTTTGGTTGGTAGACTGTTGGGAAATTATTTCACTCTTCACTGGAATCAGCTAATTGATATGGTAAGCTCTCCAAGTCTAGGCCGAACTCAGCTCTTCATATTCAGGTATGCGTTCCAATCAACAATTTATCACATTTGGAGAGAAAGAAATGGTAGGCATCATGGAGATTTTGTGTCCTCCTCGACAAAGAAATGGTAGGTGTCGCGAATGATCGACAAGAATATTAGAAACAGATTCAGTTCAATTCAAAGCCAAGCCGACTTCTCTTTTGATGATGGTCTAACGTGGTTCGCGTCAAGATAGCCATCAACCAATCGCCAGGAATTGGGTCTCAAGTCAGCATAGTTTCTAGTCTTTATCAATTTATTTTTTCAGCTCTTTCGAATGTGGTATGTACTCTTTTTCCCAAATCTGGTTTTGTCCCAAATGGGTTTTCCAGATTTGGGTTTTAACGAGGCAACTACTTCGAACTTCAGTTTAAGAGTCTTTGTTCTACTCTATTTCCTTTCAAAACCGTTACTCTTGTTGTATATCGTAGTTTTTGAATATAATTTAACATATTATTCAAAAAATAAAATGGTTAATAATTGAGTATATTAGATTTTTGGTTATGTGAAAACCGGAATATTCTCTATATAAAAGAGTGTTTGATGAAACAAACTCATTTGAAGAAAATAACACACAATTTTTGATCTGATTCTTTTTTATCTTTCTCTCCAAAGTTAACATGGTATTAAAGCTTTCGATTCGTTTTCCCTTGCAAAATCGCTTGATCGATTGATTTTTCTCATCAATTGAGCTCAAATTCATCTCCATTCCACATAAATTCATCAACATTTCACTCAATTTCATCAATTTCTTTCTGATCTTCGAGAATCGAGTCTAATTGGTCAATACGATGGTTTTCGTCAGGCAACATGGCATCACACGGCTAGATCAAGTTCTCCAGCACCACAATCACCTCCACATCATGAATCATGTCAGATTTCACCACGAAATGCTCCAATTTCATCAATCGATTTCACGGAAGGCATGCATTCACCGTTCAATCACAGAAATGGCGATAATCCTGGCAATATGATAATATCTGAGGAACAAGATGGAACAAACTTTTTCTTCCTGGAATATAGCCATGTCGATCGCATTATATCCTTGGAATAAAATATCTAGATTTATGATATGTTATATATGCAATTCAATAGTTAAATCTTGGTTTTTTCATCAGTTACAAAGCAGATTTATCGAAATATATTGTGATTTAACGATGCGTCTGAAATTTGGAATGATGTGATGATGGGGTTCCATATCACAAGTTTGCCTCGTTCATATTCGTTAACTTAACAAGTTTGGTCTCTGCAGCAAGGCACTATGAATATTTTTGAGTATTATACTACACTGAAGACATTTTGGGATGATTTTGATGGAGCTGATTGTGTTATGAATTGTCACAACTGTAAATATTGTAGTAACTCAACAATTTTGGTCTCTGCAACAAGGCACTATGAATATTTTTGAGTATTATACTACACTGAAGACACTTTGGGATGATCTTGATGGAGCTGATTGTGCTATGAATTGTCACAACTGTAAATGTTGTAGTATAACGGATACAAAGATAGAACATTCAAGAATCATAAAGTTTTTGGCTGGATTGAATGATTCCTATGCTACAATTCGAAGTAACATTATAATGAAGAAATCATCACTTGGTGAGATTTATAATCTTCTGGATCAGGATTATAGTCAAGGAGCTTTGATTCTACCTTAAATGTTTCAGCAGCTCCAACATTCAATGTGACATCATCGAATCAGTTATCAGTTAATGTTGCTCAGTCTTATCATAACAATCTAAAGCAGAATAAGATTTTGTGTTTTCATTGTGGTTATACAAGACACATCATCGACATGTGTTATAAGATTCACGGATATCCACCAGGTTTTAAGCACAAAAAAGACAATAATTTTCAAGACAAGCCTCCTCCTTAGCCTTCAAAACCTATAGTTGTAAGTCTTACATTTGTAAACAATGATGCATCTACTGGAAAATGTTTGAGTTCTTGTGATAAATCTAACCTTTTTTGTGGAATGCCTAAGAGCCAAATCTAGGATGTGATTGCATATTTCACCAGACAACTGCAAATGCCATCCGCTCAACCAGTCACATTGCTTCTACATCAAATGGTGATGTTAATGGTTCTGCTCCTAATGGTTTTGTATTTTCATTCTCTACACTTTATTTCACTGGAATTTTGCAAGTCTCTAGCAATGTGATGTCTTCTCAAATATGGATTATAGATAGTGGAGCAACATATCATGTTTCTCATTATTTGAATTTGGTTTCCACTATCTCTCATGACTTGAATCCATCTGTTACACTTCCTACTAGTTTTAATGTTAAGATTGCAGGTGTGAGAGTTGTTAAATTAAGTGACAAGATTACACTTACAAATTTGTTATACATTCCGGATTTTAGACTCACTCTCCTAAGTATAAGTCAGTTGACCAGCGATTTGGGTTCCCGAATATATTTTGATGCAAATTCTTGTGTGATTCAAGATCGTATCAAGAGATTGAAGATTGGATAGGGTAAGAAAATAGCAGGATTATACGTTCTGGATACTGATCATGATTTGTTAGTGAGTTCACAAGACTTTGTAAATCCATTGTGTTCTTTTGTTGTTATTGATTCTATGTTGTGGCACAATAGACTAAGATATCCTTCTTATTCTCGAATTGATGTTCTCAGTAATGTACTTGGTTTCCAGAAAAGAAATAAAAATGATTTGATTCATTGTGAGACTTGACAGTTAGCAAAACAGAAGAACTTACCTTTTCTGTCAGAAAATAATATATCTCTGAATGCATTTGATTTAATACATATGAATATATGGGGACCTTCTGTGTTCAATCCATGGAAGGTTACAAATATTTATTGACTATTTTAGATGATTTTTCAAGAGCCACATGGGTGTATATGATGAAGAAAAATATTTCTTCATATTTTCCCTGGTTTTCTTGAGATGATTAAGACACAATATCAAGTGAAGGTCAAGGCAGTTCATTCAGACAATGCTCTAGAATTGAGATTTGCAGCTTTATTCAAGGATAAAGGTATCATTTCTTAACATTCCTACCCTAAGACTCCACATCAGAACTCGGTAGTTGAAATGGAACATCAACATATCTTAAATGTTACTAGATCACTGATGTTCCAGTCAAATTTTCCACTTGAATGTTGGTCAGATTGTATATTTCTGCAGTGTTTCTCATCAATAGGTTGCCATCTCCTTTGTTGCAAAATAAATCTCCATTTGAGTTTCTACAGTCAAAAGGATCCAGATTATTCACTGCTTAAGGTTTTTGGTTGTTTGTGTTATATCTCAACTTCAAAACAACACAGACACAAGTTTGAACCAAGATGAAAAGCATGTGTATTTCTGGGTTATCTTGCTAGATATAAAGGATATAAAGTCTTGGATTTGAAATCTAATTAAATTTTTGTGTCTAGACATGCTGTGTTTTCTGAAGAATTATTTTGTGTTACAAGGACTAACCAGCATTATGAACTTTTGTTCACTATGCCAGAGAAACGAGATTTCTACATCACCATCTTAACCGTTTATGTTTCTGCAAAAGAGGCTCCTAAGAAACAGTTGGATGTCTTGTCTAGTTCTAAACGACAAGGCAAGTTACCTGCTCATCTTAAATATTTTTATTGCAATAATATTTGTGATGCTAAGTATCTGATTAATGCCTATGTCAACTTGACTAAATTATCACTTGATCTTCAAGCATTTGTTTGTGCGATAGATAAGTTTTCTGAGCCAATTTGTTTCAGTAAAGGTAAGAAGATTAAGGAATGGTTAGATGCCATGGATGTAGAAGTAGATGCACTAGAGGATATAAATATTGGGTTGTTTGTTTCACTGCTTGAAGATAAAGTTCAAGTCGGCTGCAAATGGGTTTAGAAGGTGAAGCTCAATGTTGATGGTACTTTAGAAAGATTTAAGGCTCGCCTCGTGGCAAAGGGATACCTAGCAAGAAAGCATTGACTTTGTAGACACCTTTTCTCATGTTGAAAAGATTACCACTGTGAGAATTCTTATTTCAGTGTCAACATCAAAAGATTGGAGTTTACA
Organism: Cardamine chenopodiifolia; assembly: GCA_963922655.1. Lineage (NCBI taxonomy): Eukaryota > Viridiplantae > Streptophyta > Magnoliopsida > Brassicales > Brassicaceae > Cardamine > Cardamine chenopodiifolia. Next base: position 8,057,328 of record OZ000479.1, read on the forward strand.
TCAGTTGGATATTTCAATTGCTTTTTTAATGGTGATTTAGACGAAGAAATATATATGGACTTTCCTCCAGGTTATGCATCAAAAAGGGGGAATCATTGCCTGAAAATGTTGTTTTGAAGTTACAAAAGTCTTTATATGGCCTCAAACAAGCATCAAGGCAATGGTTCTTAAAGTTTAGCTCCACATTGGCTAGTCTTGGTTTCTACGTCTTATACTGATAATGCTTTGTTTATAAGAAATACTTATGATCCTTATATTTCATTATTATTTTGTGTTGATGACATTGTGATTGCCAGCAGTAATGATGATGCGGTTGTTCGTCTAAAAGAAGATTTATCCAAAGCCTTCAAGCTCCGTGATTTAGGACCTTTGAAGTATTTTTGGGGTTGAAGAAAACAAGAACGAGTGCAAGAATCTCGGTTTGTCAGAGGAAATATGCTTTAGAGTTTTTGGAATATACATGTTTATTAGGATGCAAACCTTCTAGTACTTCATCAAACTGACTCAACACAATGATGACTTAGAGCTAGACAACCCTGAAGTTTATCAACGTCTTGTGGGGAAATTAATGTACTTGACAATAACTCGATCTAATATCATATTTGCGGTGAACAAGTTATATCAGTTATACTCTTCATCAAAGATGTCTCATTTGAATGCAGCTCATAAGGTGGTTCACTACATTAAGGGTACTGTTGATTTAGGATTATTTTATCTTTTAAAATATGATTTACTACTCAAAGCCTTTTGCGATGCTGACTGGTATTCATGTCCGGATACTAGTCGCTCTACCTTTTGGATATTGTATGTCTCTAGGTGACTTGTTTCATTGAAATCAAAGAGCAGGATGTTGTTTCATGATCATCTGTTGAATCTGAGTAGCTCTCTGGCACTAGCCAATTGTGAAATTTATTGGTTAGTGAATTTTCTCACTGAGTTTCATATTCTTCAGAAGACTGTTCCTCTGTGACTCAACATTGGCAATTCATATTGCTAACAACTCGTTATTTCATGAGCGTACAAGACACATTGAATGAGACTGACATACAACAGGAGAAAAGATTGAGAGTGGATTGCCGAAGACCCAACATGTTCGCATGCGTAATCAACTCGCATATGTGTTCACTAAACCTTTGTTTCCTACTCTTTTTAAATATCTTGTTGGCAAGATGAACTTATTGTCTATTTTTTTCTCATCTTGAGTGGGAATGTAAAATTTAATGTGTCTTATATAGTTAAACCGATTAATAACCGAGTAGATAAGATTCTTGTTTATATGAAAACCGGAATACTCTTCATAGAAAAGAGAGTTTGATGTAACAAACTCATTTGAAAAAAAATAACAAACAATTATTCGATATGATTCTTTTCTTCATCTTTCTCTCAAAAGTTAACATTATTTGCTAAATCGTCGCTTTAGTGATGTTTAATAGCATCGCTAATTAACAATAATTCCAAACTTAAGTTATATAGGCACCAAGTTATGGGTGCTCAAGGTTTCGGTTTTGCGGTTTTGCGAAAGGAGGCGCAATGCAAAAAAGTATGGAGCAGTCTCAACAAAGCTAAGAAGTTGAAGTAAAAAGTACTAATTCGATTAAAAGGATTCAATCGTCGCAAAGCTAAAAAGGAGAAAGTGAGAATTATGTAGTTTCTTACAACCAACAATTAGAAAGCCTCTAAAAGAAACAAAATAATAAGAAAATAAGCTAGAAATGAGAAGAGATACTCAATGATACAAGCTTCAAGGAGAACTTACAAAACTCGGTCAAAGGTCTGGAACAAGAACATGTCGAGGTTGTCTCTTTTTCCAAATGATAGCATAGAGTTAAAGGTGGATTGAAATGCAACACACGAAAGGAATCATGATATAGAAAAATGTGTTAAGTTATAGAGGAAAACACAACAGGGTTTTGACTTAGCACGCGCCAAGTCCAACGCTTGTATACTTGTTCTTATTGATAAAGTCATCTTTTACAAGGATCTACTTATCTCGGATGTTACTTGAACTATTCTAGCCAATAGATCAATCCCGACTAAAAACACGAATAAGCCTAACACTACTTTGATTCCACTCACTAACAATATGAATCACAAAGAGAGTTAAAAGAACACTCACCTTCTTAGCTTTGAAGTTACAAATCTCACCACAATAGCCTAGAGTGTTGAATGTGGCTCATGTCCTCTCTATAATATATATACAACATGAAAAGCCTACAGCCAAGGATCTTCGCAAATCTTCCACAAAGGCATAAACCTTGTTCTTCAAGTTTATCATTTTCTTAAGTTGTTATAGAGAATATTTAGTGAATACAATTACTCATGGCTTCCACCTCTTTGCCAAGTTATCTCGCACCTCCTTGACTCTTCACATCATCATTTCCAGCTTTGCCACATCAGCTTCTGCGTCCATGTCAGCTTTCAGATCCTTGATGTGTTCTGATGTAGTTTTCTAATCGAAACACACTTGTGTCCAGAATCTACATCTTCAATCTTCCCCTTTTTTACTTATTTTGATACTCAATCAACCTCTATTGTATAACCTGAAAGTCAAACAGAGAGAACCTCAAACATAGTAATAAAGCAGTATCTAGAAACTATTTTAGCATAAATATCAAAATAAAACTTTGTACAAAAATCCATGTTTAAATTATTATAGATCCACAGCCTCCTGATAAATCAAGTTCAAATTCAAAACAGGTCTGAAATAAATAAAAAACCAAGATCCCCATAGTTCAATCTCTCCCATCATCCGCGGAATCAGACACATTTCCTCCTGCTTGAATGCATAACTAAATTAAAAACAATAAAAAAATTGCAAATATTGATTATGAGATAGAGACACAGAAACACTTACACGCAGTTAAAGACTCCTGAAAAATTTGAATGGCCAGCTTCATCACCTTGCAGTCACTAGATGTGCCAATTTTGAAAGCTGAGGCTGCAGCTTGTTTTGCAGATTTTTGCTACTTCTTGACCTTGGGCACGACATTATCAACATCAAGTTGTACCGGATGCTACGTCATCAACAGTTGATACACCAAGATGGGGAATGGCAAATAGAACTTCGATTGGGGTTGAAGGAGATCTTATGGGCCATCATGTAGATGATTTTAGTTGTGGTTGATTGAGCATATGCATCATTTGTGCTAGGTGACCAATTGCTACAACAGATCTTGTACATAGTCTTGTTGTCAATAGTGAAGTTAGTGTACTAAATAACCTTCCACTTCACTTTGTCTCCTGAACACAGCCATGTCATCCTCCAACTCACCAGTCATTTGCATCATGTGAGTTCTTTCATCTACATCCTCAAGACCAAAGAGCTGACTGATTTTTGAGGGAGAGAACTCATAGACCCATTTTGAACGAACACCTCCATTACATTTGATTCAACCTTAACACTTGGTAAATTATCCCAAAAATCCCAAACAACTTCACTCAAAAATGACTTAACATCTTTAATTTTTCTTAGCATTCATGTACCCTTAATCACGTTCCTAATCTAAATCATCTTCCCCAAACAAAATCTCCTTTTCCTTTCTGAATTTTTCTTTCCTTTTATACAGAACTTCCTACCATTGTTTGGCTGCAAGCAAACTAAAACGAGGGATGTCAAACTCCTTCCTAGCATCTTGAGAGACAAGACCTTTTCCCTTCAACCTTCAGTTTCTTTGACTTCTCCGAACACCCAGTCACAATATATTTCCTTTTTCAGAGGCGAGAGGAGACCATCGGACCAATTGATCGACTAATCGATGTCGTAGCCAAAAAATCTGAAAAATTCACCGTTTGGGGATTCTGAAGATTTAGTGAGTGACGCTTAATGTCATTGTGATCGGCGGAGAGATCACGAACAGACGGTTGTGGCCGAGGGGTGAGGTAGACGAAGAGTCGTGTTTGTCCTCCATCTCAACAATCACCAGTGGCTCTAGTGAGGTGAACGAGTGATCACCTAACTTGACCCTGTCTGGCAATTTCAGATATGAGCGGTGGTGTATTTCGGGCATGGAACACCATCACGGCAGTGTTAGGGTTTTCCACCGCTTTGGGAGTGATAGATTTAGCATCTGACTGATTTGGTTGAGGAGTTGCAGATGTTGTGTCACCAGACGTTGAATTCCGCTAAATATTGACATCTTCTTGAGCGTTCAACGGATTAGAGTTTTGGAATTCCGCTAAATATTCGACTTCCGAGAGAGTTTATTTGTTATATCGAATCCTAATTTTTTCCTCCATAAGAGCCTCCTTCCGATCTCTTTTAATGGGCTTGAAACATATGGACTTAGGCCTGAAAACCTAAAAATTTGATCCTAACAATACTTACCAAAAACATCTGTATACATTTGCTGGAAAATAACTGTTCATAAATCACTCGTATGATCTAACAATTATTTCCACATAACTTCTTCTTATTACAACAAACATTCTCTTAATCATGAACAATTAAGTGACATAGAAAGATAACAAACATGTGAGTACAACTTAATGAACCAGCCACTTGTTCATAACTCGACTAGAAAATGCCACAACCTTATGAATCTCTGAAGAAAGTTTTGGGTTCAATGGCTAGTCTTTCACATTGCATGCCTTTAATCCAAGTAGTTTAAAATAAACATGAAACAAGCAGCTTGAATTTCCTTTGGAGAGTGCATGATCATGAGTGAGTTAAGTCATCATTTTTTTACTTAATTAACTACCTCGAAGCTGAGATTCAACAGATATGTAGAGTCATTTTTTATGTTTCTGACCTGCACAAGCTTTTGTTGAATTTTCTGATTTGTATCAGTGATATCACTTGACTACTTAATCGCTGATTTTGGTGCATGCCCTTTGATATGACATTTCTTAGCTCATTTGAATCACATGTACCAGACATATCACTTGATTTCTCAACATATGGTACTTTCTTAAATGGACTGCAAACTAATGCACCTTATTAGCTCTTTGAGTATTTTTTCACGACAACGTTTTACAATCATGACTACAAGGATCGGCATAACAGACAACTATTTTCACACACCTTTAAAAGTATATAAAGTTGATCCTTTATACATTATTAGGAATTTCCATGACATGTTCCAACATTTGTCTCTGTCTTGGACCAACATAACTCATAATAAGTTAAGCCTCACATACACCAATGGCCCTTTCTCAAATTAAGAAAACGAGTAAAATTCAGAAGCTTGGTGAACAAATCAGCCAATTGAAAATTAGTACTCACATGATCTACCACGTTCAGTTTCTCCTTAACTAATTCACGAATAAAGTGATGTATAATATCATTATGTTCAATTCATAAATGTTGAACATGATTTTTGGCTATGTTAATTGCACTCTTATTATCACAATTAATCAAGAAAGAAATCATAAATCATACAATAATCGGCTGTCATTTGTTTCATCCATATGAGTTTAGTACAACAACTCCCAAGTGCAATATGTTCAGCCTATATGACATGGACAAATAAACAATGTTTTGCTTCTTATTATGCCAAGAAATTAGATTGTTTCCCATGAATAAATAGTCACCACGTGCTTTTATGGTCATCAAGCGATCCATGTCAGCTTTCAGATTCATGCCTCCTTGAGTCGTCACATCATCATCTCCAGTTTTGCCACGTTAGCTTTCGCGTCCATGTCAGCTTTCAGATTCCTTATTTGTTCTGATACAGCTTCATAATCCAAACAGCAAGATGTGTCTAGAATCTGCATCTTCAAGATGTTTTTTCAGTCTTAGAGGAACTCGACAACGTCATAAAATACTTGAAAATGTTTAGCAAAGAAGAAATTTAACTTAGCTCAATAATCTCAAAGAAAAATTGAGTTAAAAATTCAAAATAAAGCTGGTTACCTTGGACAACACGTATATCACTTTGGGATTCAAATGGTTAGACACTTAGGGAGACACATGATCAACTAAAGACCCACACAATAATGTTCCAAGAAAAAGAGAATTGGTTGACTCTTCAAGGTGATCCTAATAATGATTCCCTAACAAGATTCTATAATTACCTTAATCCGAGTTGTAAAGAAGGAGAAACAAAGATTTTTAGAACCTATCAATATGGTTGAAGCAGATTCTACGTTTTTAAGCTGAGTAGTATGTCACTCCAAATTATCTTAGAACTATGATGACATATTGTAGGATTTGACAACACTTCCACCATCAAGAAAATGTGAACATGATGAGTATCATCTCTCATTGGCTAGAAGAGAATTTCTCAATTTAAAACTCATTTATGAATTATGTCGAACACTTTTGATGCGCAAAAAAACCTAGCATCTTGATTCAGTTGATCAAGCCAATTCTACATTAAGAAGAATTAAATCAAAGAAACTAATGATTACAAGTTTCAATTAACAATCAAACAATCAGTCTCCTACGTAGAACCATAAAACCCAGTTAAAAGACTACTCACACATAGCGATAGAAATAGTAAAAGAGATTGAAGAAAACATAATTAGATTATAAATTAATAGAGAAAAAGGATTAGAAATATTCTCAAAAATGTCAAAGAGGATGGATCCTAAGACAAGAGTTGCTTACAAAAGTGCCGCTCTCTCAACGACAAAAATAAGAATATAAAGCATCCAAGATTTCTAAAAACTAGAATGAAAAGAAGCATCTTGGAAACATAGGTTTTAGGTGTATTTATACCCTTATGAATTAAAAGAAATAGAATAAAAATAAAAAATAGCAAAATTTCTAGAAAAGGAAATAAGTGGCTGGGTCGCAGGACAGTAGAAAGACAGCAGATTTTGGCAAACTTTAGCAGAATTCGCCAGACTTGCCCGCAGACTTCCGCAGAACTCAACAGATTTGTCCACAGACTTCAGCAGACTTCAAATTATAGTGTGCAGACTTCAACAAACTTGAGTCTTCAATTCAACAGTAGGGAAGTGATCACTTCCTTTCTTCTTTTCTCCGGTTCAGCTCAAATCCATCCAAAAAGCTCTAATTCCCACACATCGTCTCCAGACCTAAACAAAACTCAAGGGAAGACCAAAAGGAAAAAAAAGACAGACTTGGACGTGATAAAATAATCAAAATAAATATCAAAGACGAGAAAAAAGACACTAAAAATTTGATATATCAACTCCCCCCCCTCTCCTGACTTAGATCTTTGCTTGTCCCCAAGCAAAACAAGAATCTTTATCAAAGAAAGAGATTTGAGAACGTGAGGAACTCACATATTCTTCTTGGATCATGCTCATAATCAATTTCCAGAAAACCACTACAACAGAACTCAAGTCAAGTCATACTTCACTGTACTTTTCCATAGCCATATCAAACTTATTCGTAATCCAATCATAAGATCATAAAGAACTTTTAGAATCAAATAACTCAACCTTTTAACATTTATTAGTATATGCATGTACTCTCACCAAGGGAATATCAATCACATCATGGGTCAGGCTTAAATGGCTATTTAATGAGTTTGTACAAATGTTTAGGTTTCTAGTCAAGTGAATGGATGCTAATCATTATGCAATATCACAGTGAGACACATACCAAGTAAGGCTTATATACATAGGTTCCCAACTATTCGGACCCTCCATCTAAACACGAATCTAACAACCTCTGTGGACTTGGTTCTCGTCTAGGAAATTCTGCATCGAAAAGAAACTCATGCACTAAATAACAGACTATCCACCAAAATAGTTCTCATCATCAAAATCCTAGCTGTCAGTCCATATACTCTGTAATTTTTTCACATGAATGCATATAATGATGTCATGAAATTACATGCGGTTAGAAAGAATGACAAGGTGAAGGGTAGGATACTAGACTAAAGATGAGCCTGGCCATCTAGATTTTACAAAGAGTGGTAAAAGGTGTGAAGAAAACTCTAGATGTATATATCCAATGTGTGATATCAAGCCCCTATGTGAGATAAATTAAGTCCAAATTCAGTTTAAATAAGCAAGGTTGAATTCAACTCATCCAAATTTCAAGTCGATAGGAACTTTCTAGCAAGAAGATCAAGCTATGGATTTCCCCTTTTTCTAGAATCAAATCAAGGAATGCTAAAGTGTTCCCAAGGCAATGAAATCAAGCATGGTGCAATTTCCTAAGAAAATCTCATAGTTCCCGAAAACATTTTTACTCAATAAGATGATAAAAATACTCAAGAAAGACTCGAAAGACAAGGATCAAAAGAAAACAACAAAAACAAACTCAATTAGTAAACAAGTGAAATCATCCCCCAGACTTCCTCACACCATCTCGGTGTGAGAACAAACCCAAGAAAAGATGTCTGACAGACTCAAAAGAAAACAAAAAGAAATAAATAAAAAGATATAAAACAGAAATACCTGGTTGTTTACCTCCGGCAAAGTGCTTTTTTAATCTCAATAGCTTGACCAAATTCTCTGGTGAATCAATGGGCACGAGCACGGGAACTCACTCCAAAATAAGGCCCCCAATCATTTATGTAAAGCTTTAGAACTTTACTCATAACCCCTTTTAGAGCTTTTCTATCATTTTCTTTCAACTCAGAAGTGAAGATATTCCTAGCTTCGGAGAAAGGTTTCAAGGTTCCCTTACACTTCACCTTATACTTGATGGCACCACCAACAAAATGTAGCATGGTTAAGGTTATATGAGGATCTCCCTTGATCCTTTTTGTCTTTACCGTGCCCTTATTATCAACCTTTTTTGTTGGAGTGTGAATGTCTCCATCCAAAGCTTCCTTGACCTCACTCCATCAAGTGCATTTATTTTCACGCTTATCACCAATCTCATCAATATATTCAATGGAAAATGCATGAATTTCAAAGATGGGGTTCTTCATCATCTTTCTCATGTCAAACTCCATAACATGATCTCTAATTTGTAGGTTAATCTTGCTTTTTTCTCACGTCGATCATAGCTCCTGGGGTGTTCAAGAATGGCCTACCAACGATGAGAGGATCACGTGGTTCCTTATCAAGCTCCAAGATAATACTGAGGACCAGCTCTAAGAAAGGAAGTATGATACGAAGTTCTTTCATAATCTTATCAAAGCATGCATATTCCTTCTCCCTATGAATCTGTCTCAGTCGTTCTGGAAATGGAACCTTAGGAATAAAAGGTGGGGGGTCCATATACAGTGGTTCCACATACAGTGGCTCATCATCCTCTGCAACTTTTTCCTTTACACTAGCATCCTCTTCATGATTGACCTTATTAAGTTCTTTAGGTTCCATGTAAATCATTATTGCATAATAATGCCTCTTAGAGTTGGAGTCTGCTTTCCCAGAAATGATACGAACGAGCCTCTTATAAATTGAAGAAACCTAAGCTACTTTATTTTCAAGAGTCTTGACATTTGAAGATAGCATCATAGACTTCCTATTGAGATCATGGTACATGTTATCCACCTTAGCATTGATATCAGTAGCACTCTTCTTTTGACCTTCGAGAATCTGTTGCATCATCAGTTTCATCTCATTATCCCCAGAAGAAGACGCATGAGTGGTGTTCACAGAAGCTTGGATTGGTGCTTGGTAACCTTTCTGGAGGTTGCTAAACTGAGGTTTTCGCTGAAACCCTCCATGGCCATATCTATTTCCTTGCATTTTCCCCTTGGTATAAACACTTTGTTGAAATTTCCTTGATCTAGTATGAAGGGTTTTGGTTGAAATTGCTGATCTTATGACCCTTTATGCACTGGATAAACATGATCATTCGGATTCTCAACATTTGTGCTCATGTAAGAAAGGTTGGGGTGATTCTTGTAGTTCTGGTTGAAGGACATGTTCTGATAGTTCCTATGCCCATTGACTTAGTTCAACTCTGCTAGTTGGTCCTCTGCCCCTTCCTCACTAAAATCGTGAGACTTTTGAGCTTTATTAAATTCTTCGCAGTAATTGACTACTCTTGATCTCTCCTCGACATCTTATCCATCTTGGCATTCAACTCCTCCATGTGTCATGAGCTTGGACAACCACTCTTCAGCTATCTATCATAATTAATTGAGTGGTTACTTTTGCTTGCAGAGAGGTTCTCGATCCAAGTTTGAGCTTCCACATCTGTCTTTGTCATGAAATCACTATTACTAAGCGTATTCAGAGCCATCTTGTACTTCTCATCAACTCCTCTGTAGAAGGTGTTAAGGAGTAAAGCACTTTTGCACTCATCTGTGACCTGATAGATACTGGCTCCAACGATTTCAGCCACCTATGAGTCTTGTCGCTCAAATAGAACGGAAACAACCTGCATTTCATAGTATCATCTGGAACTCCACTCATCGAAGTAGTGCCATACTTCTTCAAATGTTTCTAAATGATAAACTGGATTCTCAAAGGGAAGACCATGAAACTAGTTTTGCTTCACAGGAGGTAGCATTATTGGTTTGATCTCAAAATCATGCCTTTGAATCGGTGGTGATGTATTCCTCCTTTGTATTGGTATGCATTAGGAGCATCATCATCTCTTAGTGTACGCCGAGGAGGCACTTGCCTTTGTTTTCCAACAGCAACATGAGCATGTTGTCTAGCTTTGGGACCCCGTGTAACATTGTTCGCAGGAGGAGGGTCTTCAAATTCTTCCTCAAAGTCTTGGTCCTCAATTCTGGGATCGTTATTTTCCTAGACAAGTCTGGAAAATGTTTATCCATTTGTTGTGCCCAATGTCTTGGTAGCCTTTCTTTTTTTTTCTCTCTTTCAAACCTTCCAATATTATCTTGATACTCTACTAAATGTGATGAGCCTTGGCTTCTGGTCATACACCTGAAAGCACCAACAAGAGAAAGAATGAGAGTAGTGAATAGCTTGAAATAAAAATATTCTACTAAAAAAACTAGTCCTAAGTTTATAGGTAACATAAATGTTCCCTGGCAACAGCGCCAAAATTTTATATTTTAAGTTTTTACTTGATAAACTTAAAATGATAGTGCACGGTGAAGTGCACTGTAGTATATACGGGATCAAATCCACAAGGAACGAATTGTCACAATAAAAACTTCCCATAACAATTTAAAGTTAGAATGATCGAATTCGTTTTTCAGATTTGCAAAATATAAAGAGAATAAACAGTTGTAGATTATAAGATTCAAAACATTAAGTCATAGGGTATTTACGAGATTGATGATATAATGAATTCAAGAAATCAAGAAACTAGTCCTAAGTTTAAGGATCAGGAAGAACCTTCTCGGACTCGGTAGTGCGGCATGGGTTCTTTCATCAACTCTAATTGTCTAGAAGAGTGTTGCTCAATTTAAAACTCATTCACGCATTATATCGAACACTTTTAATGCGCAGAAAAACCTAGCATCTAGATTCAGTTAATCAAGCCAATGCTAGCAATAAGAAGAAGTAAATCGAAGAACCTAATGATTACAAGTCTCAATTAACAATCAAATCATCAAAAAATCAGTCTCCTACTTAGAATCCTAAAACCCAGAAAAGGGATTATAAACCAAGAGTTGCTTACAAAAGCGCATCTCATTTAACGAAAAAAATAAGTATAGAAGCGTCCAAGAATTCTAAAAGCTATAATTAAAATAAGTGTCTTGGAAATATAGGTTTTAAGGGTATTTATATCCTTACAAAATAATAGAAATAAAATAAAAATGGAAAATAAAAAAATTTCTAGATAAAGAAATAAGTGCCTGGGTCGCAAGGGAGTAGAAAGACGGTAGATTTTGGCAGACTTGTCCATAGACTTTAGCAGACTTCGCCAGACTTGTCTGTAGACTTCAGTAAACTTGTCTGCCCAAGATATAGTGTGCAGACTTCAACAAAGTTGAATCTTCAATTCAGTAGTGGGGAAGTGATCAATCCCAAATCTCCAAGGAAGTCGTCGCATCTCATATCGCCAAGAGCACTCACGGATCAATCGTTCCACATCAGATCGATTGATCCACCATCCGACCGATCGATCTCATTTACCGTGAAGTTTCAGATCGATCGATCCATCTTTGGTTATGACGCGATTTTAGGTTATATATACTAGTTTCAGCCATTGTTTAGGCTACATATTATTGAGTTGAACGATATCGATTAATATTTCATTAAGGATAAAGAAGGAGAGTTGTTTTGAGACAACTTTCAAAATTACAATCAAAGTTCTCGTTACATAACTATATATATGAATCCTCATCTTGCTAAGAACCTTAGTTATATGGGTCATTACATGAGCTTTTAAACTTTTTATGAGACACTATATTGGGTTTCTAATGGATCCTTTAATACTTTTTTCCGATTTCGTCCTCATTGCTACTAGATAACTTGCCTTTGCTGACGACGCTCAGTTGTCATCGACCATTTAAAGGTTATAATTGTTACTTTTAGTGTTTTGATATTTTGGGTTTGTTGGATTTTAATTAGGTTTAGGATTCTGATTTGTTTGATTTTGGAATTATATGAGGTTTCATGGAGGGGTGAAACGAATTTGACCGGGAGTATGTGTCTATATATGTCATTCGGAAGAGGGAACGAAGAAAACTTGGGTTCGCTGCTTGACGATGGATGATACACTTCTTCTTCATGCCATGGATCATGGTGGAGCAGAACCTTCCCAGTGCGAGATAGAGTATGGCATGGTCTCCCTTATCTCTTTATTGTGCGTTATGCTTGTTCCTTTTGTGAAATATTATGAAACTGAAAGTCTTTCGGTTTTTGCGAAGATGGTGTATTAAGCTGATTAGTGCAGAGACCGGAATGACTCTACATAGTGCAATAATATGGGGAAGTTAGGGACTGATTTGCAGAGTGAGATTCTAGATAAGCTTTATGGGAGGAGTTAGACCTGTTCTTCGAGCACTGAGTCCAGGTATTCCTTACCAAGCACCCTCGAAAGCAGGCCCGGCCCTGAGGTAAAGCAAGGGAAGCATCTGCTTTAGGTGCCAAAGATAATATATATTTTAAGGGCAACAAGTTTTAGTTTTGTTTAGTTGGTGTAGTGGTTACACGTTCTGTGTCACTGGCTAAAGGTGTTGGGTTCGATAACTTATTATGGACTTTTCTTCACGTTTAATGGGCACCGCTTTAGGCATCTATACTCTAGGGCCGGCCCTGCTCGAAAGCAATTAGTAAGTAGTTCAGGTGACACTACTGTCACGTTTTCGGATCTCAAAACTGAAACTCCATTGTTTTACTTCCAAATGTTAGAAAATTCCTTCACCATCATTCTTCATTTACTTCTCTCTGTAAATTCCTAATAATAGTTAATCTCATATCTTTTCAGAGCACAAGAATTTGGGTTCTCACAGTTGCGTGATCTACGGATGGTAAGCATCTCGTAAGTGGTAGAAAATCCGGTGAATCTGTTGTTGGAATCTAAATAAAAGAAAATTAGATGGCAGCCCACTTATAGTTAAGTCCTTTGTTGAATAAAATTCTTAGCATATTGTTTAAGCTTATATCTGTTAATTGTTTGAGATAATTTTATCTAAAATTGAATTTGGATCCAATAGAGGGTGTAGTAGTTCCCATAAGCTGCACAATCTAGGCTTTATAAGAGAATAGTACTTTGACTAGAAAAATGATAGCAAAACAATACGCACTAAATGGTTTTCTCATCTATAGTACTATGCACATGATCTCTTCTTATTTCAATTCTCGGCCTTCCTTTCTTGGTTTGATTATCTTTATTTGGACAGTTGGAATATGCACATAGTGATTGAACTTTGTTTAATCTATTAATACAAAACAACTTTTAACTTTAAATGTTGAATCGGAACTTTGTTATTGATATTTGAACTGTCTTACTTCCTGCAGTTCCTATGAGAATGAGAGTCCCTGTAAGAGTTCGACCTCGAAATGTAGAGGACCTTACCTTGGACGATGACGTTGGTGATCTCTTGCTGAATTAGAACCAGAGGTGAGTAGATGCTGCTAACTATTTACGTATATAGATCCTTACAAAGTCTTTCTTTAAGTTGAGGGGAAATAATGAAATCTTTAGTCCTAAAGATCTGAAGAAGCCTTTACAGACGCAGACTCGATTAAATCTGTAGGTTAAAGATACTGTAGGACCCATTTGTAAGGATGATGCAGCTGAGCATTATTATATGGTTAAGAGCTCTAGAGAACATATGTACATCTGACCACATTTACTGCTTTGCTTCCGTTTTTGGTGATTTCCTCAGTTACATTCTAAGTCATTTTTCTACCCTGCTTTTAGGAACAAAATAAAAGGTATTCATGTCCATGTCCATAATTTATATATGGAATCCCTTAGCTTTGATTTACACGTTTTTGCGTGATGGTTGTCCTTTCAGCAGAATCTTCTAAACCGGTTAGTTTATTTGAACCTACAAACAATGGAGCAAGATACTACAAATTGTTCACCGAGGTGAGTTTATTTTTGCTTCGGGTAATTAGTAAATTGTAACGTCAAGTGTAACATGTTGTTTACAGGGGAATGACAGAGGACATTGCCTTAAGAACTTCAGCTACGGTGTGCTTGGATTACAAAACAGACAATATGAACATTTTAATAAGGTTTACAATGTAATCTCTATTAATTTTTAAAGTGGGTTTCTTCCAAAACTTCAAATCAACGCCTCTTTCGTTAACATCTACAGCACTTCCTTCGATGCTCATCAGTACATGGATCTCATGGTCAGTCTTCGTCTCCTCACATTTTTTGGCTGAATATTCGTGAATCGCCATAAGAAGCTTTTGCAGATTCGGGTCCTTGCTTTCGGTCTCAGGGTTTAGTTAGAAAGTTATGATAGCTTCAGATTTTGGATGGAAACAAGCCATGCCTTGCCTGACGCGAAAAAGGCATTCAGATAGATTTAGTTTCCACTCCCTCACTCATCTCAACTGTCACCACACTCATTGCACTCGGCTAATGTCGTAAGAACTCTCCCTCTTCTCTATTCTCTGCAAATGGTGGGAATTTTAATATAATGTGTTAGATCCATAGTTTAATGTGTTAGACATGGCTCTGCAATTTTTTCATTTCTTTGTTTATAACACCGTTAGATTTCTTCAAAACTATCAATCATGCCCATGTGTTCATTTGGATCACTCATGCTTGTTAGAGCTCTCTGCCGGTGAATATTTTATGTAACTTAGTCTGACATCAAATGAGATAAGTCTACTTAAAATAATTTTACACTACGTTGTTGAAGCGACACTATATCATTCGTCTTCCAACTACTAGAGAGGTCCTATGATGTGGAAGTGGAACATTTTATGTTGAGTTAGTTAATTATATAGTCTATAGTTTCTTGACTTTTTTAGATTAGTACAAGTTGTATGGATATGGACGTTATGTTGCATTAGTTGACGATACTTAAAAAAAATGTTTATAACGGTGTGAGATATCCCTTGCTTGACTTATTCTTAGGTTCCTCAAGCCTATGCATAATCCTTGTCAGTGACAAAGCAGTTGAAAATCCGGAGCACACTTGGGTTAGAATATTATTGCATTTTTAATTTATTTCTTACGTTTATGTGAACTAAGCGTAAAAGGAAGCAGAAGCTTATCTTTCGGCATTTGCAGGTTTGTACCATTATTTCTGTTTGAAACAATCATGGCCTATGTTGTTAGGACATCATACCTCGATTCTTTACTTAATGTTGTGTTTCGCTCTCTGGAGCAGACTTCTCCATTGATCAATGACACCAAATCCTACAATGAGTTTAGGTCAAAGGTGAAAGCTCAAAGACATTACAACAGAAAGGGTATGTTGTCATTTCCGGAAATCCAGACAATTTTTCTATACAATGCCTCTTTTAGTTTATTTCTAGCTGGATATTAATGGGTTTTTCTCCCTGTTAAGCATATGTTGTTATTCTCTAGGATATATCATTAAGATGTTATATGACTTCATTTTATATCTTAATAAGGAGGATTACATTCTCCAAAGTCTCTAATTTGACGTTACCCATTTGTTGGAGAAAAAAAAGAGGGATTTCTGACAAACTTCAGAAAATCCCACTCCAATACAGGGTACTTACTACAATAATACAATTTCCTCTGAAGCTTTTGTATCTAAATGTTGTCTTTGGGTTTCATTCCTGGTCTGGTTTTTAGTTGCATGAAAGAGAGCTCTTAAAAGATAGCTTGGAAGTTAGAAATGATTGCTTTTACTTAGAACGAAATAAAAAATAAAAAACCTGTAGGTATGATTTATCTTCTATGGTTGGCACACGTCTCCTTAGGCCACCTCCAACCAAACGGTATTACGCTATTATAGCGTAAGAAAATCTGTTTTATCACTCCAATGGAATGGCAAAGTTGACGGGATTATAGACCTTGTATAAATATGTATGTGCTGGTTTAAACTTGAAAATCGAGGAACCTTGTAAAGGCTTCATAAGGTTAAGGGTAAAACCTCTTCAATAAACATATTCCTCAAAATAAAAGATGACCTTTACTCCAGCGAACTGGCATCTCTTTGCCACATATAGATGCGTTTGTAAGAATTCAAAATTAGTTTTGCTTTTCCTTTCTTTCTTATATTCTAAGGATTTCAAATACTAAACCGGATATTTTATCATGTAGTATAATCTTTGTAGATTACATTACACCCATTTTAAATTTCTGAACCAATTTAGTATACTGTTTTTGTTGGAAAAGTTTATATAAACAAAAATCTGTGCGTACGTGCGGGTATTAACCTAGTATAATATAACACAATGTAGTTCAAAACCACCGAAACAAAACAGTAACCATTATTCATTTAAAAAAACTTACTTTACAATTTGATATCAGCCAAAAATAATATATATATATATATATATATATATAATAGATACTTGATGTCCCTTATGCGAAAGGCACATACATGTTAATGGGAACTGCAAAAGGCTTAACGCACACAAAATAAGTAATTTATCACTCTGCTCACAGGACTGACATGGTGGAGCAAAGCAAATATGAAACCCCGTTATTATTCTTTACCTGTCTTCATGGAGAATCTCTAACATAGTGATATCTTATTTACACATAACCTCCTGACATTTGTAAGAAAATGTTTAATCGATGCTTGCCACTTATCAAACAGGAGATTCTGGCTCCAGAACAGAGGAACCTTCCATTTTGGAAGTCTTGAGACGACCTGATTTTTAATTAACAATGTTCAATGGAGTTCTCTCACTGATGTGAAGAAAGCATGAGGTGGCACACCAGAGTGGCTTCTAATACAAAACAAGGCAGCAAGCCGGTGATCTGCAAGGCGAGGCATAATCGATTAGGCCTGAAACTACATGAAAACCTGTATAGGAAGACTTGAAGGAAAAAATAAAACTTATCTTAAAAATCAGAATCTTTTCTCTATAGATGAATATCGATCAAGATGATCAGATAGCTTTTGTTTGGTCGTCGACGATAAAATCATGCTGAATCGGAACTAAATTCAACGGAAAGAGCTAAAAGGCAGCTGAAACAAAAGTTAATCCAAGAATACAAGTCTTTGTGGTCACCAAAATTCAGTATGGTTAGAACAAACAAAAATTGTCCAGAAAGAGAAACAACCATGCTCAGATAAAAGAGGGAAAGAAGCAAAAACTTATAAAATAAGCTATCAAAAGCTCTGATAAAATATTAATTAGGAATGATTTAATAAAATGAGTGTTGAGAACGACTGATCATCGTCAGTCAAACCAGCAAACATAAAAACCAACAGAAATAATTAAGTCTGATTATACATCAAAGACAACAATGTGCAAAGAGTTGATTATGCGTAGATAGGCAGATGACCAAATTGATAAGAGATTTGCTTGGGCAGAGCTTCATCTACAAAACATAAGAATTAAAAACAAAGTCAATCAAATTAACAGAATTTTACCTCTCTCAAAAAAAATGTTATAATAACCAGAGAATATATATCTATTTCCCTATCTCTGGGCGATTTTGTGTACTTGATATTTAGATATGGGGAAATAATATTTTACCTGGTAGATAGTCTGTTATTGCATATTTTTAGAGCCTCATTCTTTAGTTTCATTTCATATAGTAGCTAACAGAAGCTATGTGTTGGACTTTGTAGTAACCTTCTCCTCCTTCCGACAACATCTCCTTCCATTTTTCGTCCACATGCAGATCCTTTAAAGAATAGATGAATCGAAGCCCATTAGGAAGCTGCTTTAACTCTCGACAGTTATGAAAACACAAAGTATGTAGAATTGGCATGGAGCCTTCTTCTACTAACAACTCTTCACACTCCTCTAGTCCAAATAACAGTAGCTTCTGCAACTGAGGAAACCCACCGCCCGAGCAAACCATTTTCTTCCCACAGAAAGATCGATCTCTTAAACTAAGCTGTTTCAACTCAAGCAATCTCTCTAGAATCGGCATTGGATCCTCCTCCAAACCACAGTACTTTAGATCTAAGATGGTAAGATGAGAAGGAAAATGTGGTTCTTTAGGAAGCGTTGTGATATGTATCCATAACATCAGCTTCTTGAGCTGAACGAAATACAATAAAATTCCCTCATCGATCCGCCTCTTAGACCCGTGATCCACGATTTCAAGATTTTCCAGGTGTCTTAGTCCACCTATTGATGCAGAAAGAGTTTCTATAGTGGTCTCACTAGTTAAAGTCATTACAAGAGTCCGCAACCTGACCATACCACGGAGATCTTCTAAGCTACTATTCACTGTTGAGAAATTCTTCAAGGTCTCCAAATTTACAAGATCACTCAATTCCAACTTTGTCTTCTTTTGCATGCGCCTTGGTAATGCAAGGTATCTCAATTCTTGCATCACCATCAAGACATTGGGCATGAATATAGATCTTTTATCTACCATTAAATTTAAATAGATGAGCAGCGTTAGATTTCCTAGAGAAGAAGGTATATGAGATACCTTAGTATCTTTTAAGCTCAAGTATCTTAAGTGGATGAGCTTTCCAATGCCTGAAGGTAACTTCCCTCCTCTAAACTTGGCTTTAAACAGATCTAACACCCTCAGAAGTTCTAACCTTGTATAGCTTGAACCTGATATCTTCCAATTTCTCCCCCATAAATCATGCCAGACAACCACAAGAGATCGAAGTTTTGGATTGTTTATATCTCTCTCAACATGTAATTTAGTAGGATACTGGAAGACAAGTTTGCGAGATCTACAAGGAGATTGAGAGATTGATGTCTGGGAGCATATACCTGCAATTTGTAGGAAGTTCTCTTCTTTGGCTTTAAACAAACAAATTTCTCTCATCATGTCATGCAAATGACAGGTTTTAAATCTCAAAGTCCTACTATCTCTTTCGGAAATAACCATATTTCTCCTCACCAACTCGTATACGTATCTATCTCCAACATCTCGAATGGTTTCTCCATTGTAATGACTAGCTTCGGATATTCCCTCTGCAGCCCAATAATAAGACAAATTGTCTACGTATATCGGATGATCTTCTGGAAAATGGGCCAGATAAAGGAAACAGTGTTTCAAATAACTAGGCAACTCTTCAAAGCTCATAGACAATACATGGTAAACCGAACTGTTGCAACTGCTGGTTGATCTTTCCACGATATGAGATGCAATATTCTCAGACAATCTTTTCCAATCATGCAATGTGTATTGTGCAGCTAACAAACCTCCTAACACTTTGATGGCCAATGGTAGTCCTCCACAATGTTTGATCATTTGCTTAGCCATCTCTTCTGTCTCATCATCAACCTTAATTTCTGCACAATATCATCACTATGGTAAATTATTCTATAGAACCATGATACAGTCTTTTCACAAAAAAAAAGATACAGTATAATTGGACAGGATAGATAAATACTATAGTCAGTTTAATTATTCTACACAATGCACTGGGTTAAAATTATTATAATTTTAGGCTATAAAACTAAGATACCGTGTAACTAGACGGAATAAATAGATAGAGATATTTATAGTCGGTTTATTTGAGACCAAGAAGATAGTGTTTTGATGATCGTTATAACTCTGCTATTGTGATCAACATGAAAAACAAAAAAAAGGAATGCTTACCGGATGCATCAGTTCTAGGTAGTGCTATCCTTTGAAAAAGTGTCCAACTGTCTTCTTTGTTTAGGCATTCTGGTTTTAAGTTGATATATGGTGTATTTCCTCGAATAGCGACACTCTCATTTCGAGAAGTAAGCAGCACCTTCCAACCTGCAAAAAAAAAAACCCACAAAGAGCTTATTGAATGTGTTTATTAAACCAGTATAATTGGACGGGGTAGATAAATACTTGTTTATTAAATTCTGACTAGTGGTATACCATAGGAGGTTACCTTTTCCTGGTGGAAATATTGGCTTGATTAGGTCCCAATCTTCTTGCGTCCATATGTCATCAAGGACAATCAATGATTTAGATGTTTCCAACAATCGAAATAGTTCACCCTGCAGTGTATATTCTTCCATTTCCAAGGTTTTCTTTTCTTCTTCTTTGTGTTTGAGATTCACCAAAATCTCTTGCCACACATTCTTCCGGGTAAAATTTTGTGAAACACACACCCATGCTAGACCATCGAACTGATGTTTTACATCCTCTTGGTTAAAAACTTGACGAGCAAGGGTGGTTTTACCAAGACCACCCATCCCGGTTATGGAAACCACTTGAACTTCATCTTCCTCCACCAAATATCCAACCAATTTCTTAACATTTGCCTCCAACCCCACAAAGTCGCTTTCGTAGTCCCTTGGATATGTTTGTCGCATCTCCCTTAATTGATAATGTAGAGGTTGCATACATCCGCCATCAAGAATTATCTGTTGTACTCCAAAACTCTTCATATCTTGAACCACATTGGAGATCTTCTTACTTATGCCTCCAATATCGGATGAAAGTTCCCTGCGATCTGGAATAATGCAAGCAAGTCTTCTAATACTCTTCTTGATTCCACTTGTTTTTACGAGTTTTTTCTTAAGAAGAAAGGTTTCGATTATATCCTCTGCATCACAAATAATTTCCTTTATCTCTTCAACACAATTTTTTACCACCGCACTTGTATGTTTCTTTGCATCTGCATCTTTTAGAAAAGAGCTTAACAAGTTTAGATCACGTTTTAGTTCAGTAACTTGATCTTCAACTCCCTTAAATCTCCTGCATTCATGACTTAGTAGGTCCCAAAGCTTTTGTATTCCAAACGACATAAGTTCTCCAGCCATAATGGCTCCTACTTAAGGAATATGAAAAAAACGAATCAAGCTACATACTTAATTAAATTGCCAGGAGTCAAAATATCAAAAAGTTCGAAGTGGTAAAACAAACCAGTATTAGAATTTCATATTTAACTAAATCTTAAATTTGGCCACGAAGAATTTTATGTGACACAACGATGTTGGATATATTCTTCTCACGGAGACACTCACCCATTGCATATGTAAATCCGTTTTAAATGATGAAATTCACATTAAAAGAATAAATATATAGTAATTGGTAAAAAAAACATTTGATCAAATCTAGTCATTAACAGATTTATTATTATAGTTAATATATATCTTTACATCATTGTGAATTTTTTTTATCATATAACAAAACTATAAGAAAATCCAAAACCTAATAATAACAGCAAATAAACAAACCATGCAATTTTATAAGTGATGATAAAAATTTGAACTATCATTGGGGTGGATTTTGGCCAATAAATAAAAAGAGGACGTATGGCCATACCACTAGTATAAAACGTTCTCTTTCTCCCATTAAAAATAGTTTTAATCTAAAGGTGACTTAAAATCAGTATGAAAAATTTAGGGACTTTATTTGAATGAGCATAACGGTACAATAAGATTTAAAAGATTTCATTTTCTAGTTGTATCGTTTTCTATTTAGGCCTATATATGAAGCCTAAGGGTTTTAAAAAGTTATTCATCAGATTCATAAAGATATTCTAAAACCAGAGGGTAATTTGCCTAAAAAAATCACTCATTTTTTTTATTAATTTTGTTTTCTTAAATTCGGTTTATTTGCCAAATTCACAACATACAGTACATGAATGTCTTCAGCGGAGAGTTTTGCGGAATAAAGCCCCGGAAGACTAGACATTGGGACATGCCCTTGACAGTTTTAGCACGTAGACAGTATCCACATTACAGTCTCCGCAAGCTCGACAATAAATATAATGTCCAACAACTGTGTCAGTAATAGTGACAAACCCTACCAAAAGATGATGTTTCATCCTAAGCAAAGAAAGTTAACCACTAGTTAATTCTTATCACCACAACCAACATTGCGTGGTGCATGCCAACTTAGCCTCTACGCCTAGGGTAACTCGACCTGAGAGACTGAAAAGCCTGGGTCTTTGGATATATCACATGAGCACACTATACAATTGGTATTTCTATTTAGAAACAAAGAGGTTGGATGCCAAAAAAAGAATCATGATGAGGTCACTGTAGTGAACTCGGAATACCGGTAATAGACCGCATAGCATATCCAAGATATCAATTGTAAGAGAGGTTCCTAGTACACGTAATAAACTAAAGAGACTCATAGAAAATTTCAATTGATGATGTACAATCTCTATTGATTGAAGAAGATGCGCAATTGCCGAGATACACCGCATGTCGCGTACCCAATACCGAGAAAAATCAAGCTCCATGGTCCAAAGAGATAACGACTCGTAAGTTCTCGTTTTCCTCGGCAAATACCACATTTAATTATGTTTGGCCGACAAACATTGCAGGAAGCACGAGCAAAACATGAGATAGCCGAGAGCACCTAGAATATCCGAGGAAACGCCAACAAGTCATCACCAGGAGCTATAGGAGAATTCTCTCGGGCCAAATTGTCAAGCTTCGAATTTCACCAAAAATCAAACCCCGCGAAGTGAGTGCTCGAGACGGATTCAAGAGAATTTATGAGGAACATGAGATGACACATAAAAAATCTATCGACGAGCCTGAAGATTGAGAAGACACGACGACGTCGACCACAACAAAAACACTCAAGCGTTGAAGCAAGGATCAAAGTTAAACTCGAAAACCTGCCAGGAAAAGCTTATCTACCGAGAAGAAACAGGTGATGACCAAGCTGGATTCAAAGATATCCGAGGAGACTTCAATGTAGAACCTTTGAGCTTCAACCTCACCCACGCCAAGGTAAGTCGTGTGAATTTGATTTTTGTTGTCTTTGCAGGTTCAAACTTAAGACTCTGGTCCATTTAGAGTGTCTTAAACACTTAGTTTCATTTTGCTTTTATTTTGAGTATAGACTGAGATGTAAAAACGATATAGTTTTGTGTTTTGTCTTTTAATTGATGTGTTGTACTTACATCCGACCCTAGGTCTAGTTGATGGACTATTATAAAGTCCCACTGCAGCTATGTATCTTTTTCACCCTTTGATTAATAAATAACACAGTTCTTCTTACGAGAAAAACCCTAGGTCTAACCCTTAGGAGCGGCTAACCCCTTAGCTCAAGAGCAAATTCTTTCTGTATTAGAGACTTCCCACCCCTCTGTGGTGAACTTCGATCTATCTTCATGTCCATTACCATATCCACGAGAGAGAGAAAGCAAGCTCGTCGATTCCCCGTATCGCTTCCATCTTCTTGGTTCCAAAGAGAGCTAAAGCCAGCTTTGGAGCCTCCATCTCTATCATCAAGTCTTCGTCACTCGAGGTCGAGGGCTACATCATTTGGTATCAGAGCCCAAGCGGTTCTATATCAGATTGTCTTGACTTCATTTGTTTTCTTTTGTTAAAAGTTTATTTGTTTCGTTTTTGTTGAAAACTCTAGAAAAAAACCATAAAAAATTCGCACTTGTTTTCGTAATTTTTTATAAATTAATTTCGTTTTTATAAAACCATAAAAACCAAAAAAAAATTAGTTTTCTTAATTCTTTGTTTAATATAACTATTGTCGGAATTTTATAAAATAAATTAAAAAACAGATTTAATTTGTTGTGAATTACTCTTGCGAGATTTATTGAGCTTTGTGGTTTTGTTGAGCATATAACCTAGTTGTTGTTTACGTGATTGTCGAGGCAACTTACGAGATGAATGAGCAACGGATACCACCACCCCCACCTCCACCCGTTGAGCCCCTTAATGTTATGGCTCAAATACTAGCCAATATCCAAGAGAGGTTATAGACCATGGATGAGAGGATGACTCGAATGGAACATCCCCTGGAAGTCAACGCTAGGAATGTTCAACCTAGGAGAGGAGTTTGTATTGAGGAGGATTTGTACAAGACTGATGAGGATGATCTCCATCCGAACCTAGAAACGAGAGAAGAGACCCTCATCACCGAGGAAGGTACCGGGAAAAGGAGCCTTAACAACAAGGAGGCTCCCACGTGAAGCTTATCCCTCCAACTTTTGCTGGGAAGGTCGACCCGGATGCATATCTAGACTGAGAGAAGAGCATGGAATAAATCTTCGAGTGCTATAACTATACCGACTAGAAGAAAGTAGCGGTAGCTTCCACACAACTCACCGAGCACGCATTAACTTGGTGGGACCATGAACTAGCTGAGAGAAGAAGACACCGATATGGTCACATCAAGACCTGGGAAGATATGAATGAGGCTTTAAAAAGACGGTATGTTCCTCCGCATTATCACCGAAAGAATCAAAAGAAGTTCTTAAAGCTCGTAAAAGGCAACAAGACGGTAGAGGAATATTACGATGAGTTTGAGACCTTGAGAGGACGACTGGAGCTGAATGACACAGAAGAATCCTTGATGGCTCGGTTCGTTGATGGATTACAAGACCAGATTTCTTGGAAGGTTGAGCAACAACCTTATCACCAATGCACGAGGTTCTACATCTTTCCATACAAGCTGAGCATCAAATCAAGTAGAAAACATCTTCTGATCCACGACGACGCCAGAGTAAACCTTGGTTTTCTTCCAACGCAAGCAAAGCCACGTATAAATGAAAGACAGTGGAAACATACTACAAGTTTAGACTTAGAGGCAACAAGCCAAGTCGGGAAAACAAACCTCAACTGGGACAAGGTGCTAGTATTCAATGAACCAAGGATATCACTTGTTTCAAGTGCCAAGGACGAGGAAACTACGCTAGCGATTAGGCCAACCAAAGAGTGATGATGTTTCTGCCTAGTGGAGAATACGAGTCTCAAGATGACCATGACGAAGAAGGAACTCAACTGGAAGAAAACACTGAGTATCCGGAGGTAGGAGAACTCTTGATTAGAAGATGAGTACTGAGTACTATGATTAATTCTGAGGAGAAGGCTCAACGAGATAATATATTCCACACACGTTGTAAAATCAACAACAAAGTGTGTAACTCATCATTGATGGTGGATCATGCACTAACGTGGCCAACAAGTATATGGTCAATAAGCATGGAATCTACACAACAAACCATCTCAGGCCCTATAGGTTGTGATGGCTCAATGATCAAGCCGAGTTGAAGATTGCAGAGCATGTTACAATCTATTTTAACATTGGGAAATATCATGATCATGTTGTTTGTGACATGGGGCCCATGCAAGCAAGGTATCTACTACTCGGGAGGCCTTGGCAGTTCGATAGAAAGGTGATATACAATGGGAGAATAAACTACTACTCCTTCACCTACAACAAGCACAAATACAACGTAGCACCCTGAGTCCTTCTCAAGTCCACGAGATGCAAACCAAGATGACTAAGGAGAACTAGGTAAGTAAACATAACCTTTATATTTCTCCCCAATCGATTTGTAATTCTTTGATTTCCAAACACACTGTGCTACTAATGGTCTACAAAGAGGTGTTAGTTTTTGATTTTGTTGATTTGGAGCTAACTGGAGAAGTCACCTTTGTTTTGAAACGATTCCAAGACATGTTTCCTGGAGAAATGCCAGCAGGATTACCACCTTTGAGAGGTATTGAACATCAAATCGACTTCGTTCCTAGGGCAGCCTTGCCTATTCGATCGGCTTATCGGATGAATCCAGAAGAGGCTAGAGAACTCAAGACGCAAGTTCAAAAGCTGATGAACAAAGGATACATTAGGAAGAGCCTGATCCCTTATACGGTTCTAGTTTTGTTAGTACCCAAGAAAGACGACACTTGGAGAATGTGTATTGACTACCGCGCTATAAACAAGACTACTATCAAGTACCGGTACCCCATTCCCCGTTTAGATGATATGTTAGAAGAGCTAAGTGGAGCCACTATATTCTCAAAAGTGGATCTTAAGAGTGGATATCACCAAGTGAGGATGAAAGAAGGAGACGAATGGAATACCGCACTCAAAACAAAACAAGGTTTGTATGAGTGGCTTGTTATGCCATTCAGCTTGAAAAATGCTCCAAGCACATTCATGAGACACATGAACAAAGTTCTTAGGAACTTCATCAGTAAGTTTGCGGTTGTTTTTTTTATGACATTTTAATTTATAGCTAGTGTTTATCGGATCACCTAACGCACCTTGGGAAAGTCTTAAAAGTTTTCCGAAAGGAAGAGTTTTATTATGCTAACCACAAAAAGTGCACATTTTATGCTGATAAACTTGTCTTTTAAAACTTTATTGTGAGTTCAAATGAGTTATAGGTTGATAAGGAAAAAATCAAAGTCATCCAAGAGTGGCCTACACCGACTATCATCAGACAAGTTTGAAGCTTCCACTGATTGGCGACCTTCTCCCGAAGGTTTTAGGGATTTCTGCACCTTGGCAGCCCCACTCACCGCTGTGATTAAGAAAAATGTACCATTATATTGGAGAGATGAACAAGAAGTTGCTTTTAATACTTTAAAGAAGAGCTTCACCAAGGCGTCGGTGCTAACTTTACCTAATTTTGGTGTTATGTTTGAGGTTAAATGTGATGCTTCAGGTTTAGGTATTGGGGTAATGCTCACTCCAAGGAGAAAACCGGTAGCTTATTCTAGTGAGAAGTTAAGCGGAGCAACATTCAACTACCCCACCTACAAAAACTAGCTATATGCATTAGTTAGGGCATTAGAGATATGGCAACATTACTTGTTGTCCAAGGAATTTATCATACATACCGATCATGAGACGCTCAAACATTTGAGGGGGCAAACAACTCTAAAGAGATGGCATGCTAAGTGGTTAGAATTTGTTGAAATATTTCCCTACGTTATCAAGTACAAGAAGGGTAAAGAAAACATAGTAGCATACGCGTTATCAAGGAGGCATGCATTGATTACGACAATGGAGGCTAAGGTATTGCGTTTTGAACACATCAAGGCAACCTACATAGAAGACCCGGAGGTAGGATCCATTTATAAGGAGTGTGAGAAAGGAGCCTTTGGAAAATTCTACTCGCATGAAGGTTTTCTTTTTAAAGAAAAATGTTTATGTATTCTGCATGGATCCATGAGAGAATTGATAGAACGTAAAGCTCATAGTTGAGGGTTGATGGGGCATTTCGAAAGGGATAAAACCTTAGTGGTCGTAAAAGATCACTTCTTTTGGACACACCACAAGAAGGATGTCGAGAAGTTCTGCTCTAAATGTGTCACTTTCCTTAAGGAAAATTCCAGGTCACATCCCTACAGTCTTTACACTCCATTACCTATACCTAACTCTCCTTGGGAAGATATTTCCATGGATTTAATTTTAGATTTACCGAAGATCTAACACAAATATTCTATCTTCGTACTAGTGGTTCATTTCTCCAAGATGGTTGACTTTATACCATGTGCTAAGACAAGTGATGCCACCCAAATTGCTGATTTATTTTTCAAGGAGCTCGTACATTTGCATGGACTGCTGTGGACCATCGTATCAGACCGAGATACCAAATTTCTATGTCACTTTTGGAGAACTTGTGGAAGAAGTTAGGAACCAAGTTTACTTTTTTGGCCCTAGGGCTAGCTGATAGACCATTATAAAGTCCTCATGCAGCTGTGTATATGTTTTTCACCCTTTGCTTGATAAAACAACGCAATTTTTCTTACGAGAAAAAATCCTAGCTCTAACCCTTAGGCCCGGCTACCCCCTAAGCTCAAGAGCAAACCCTTGCCATATCAGAGACTTCGCACCCCTCTGTGTTGCACTTCGATCCATCTTTACGTCCTTACCAAATCCACGAGAGAGAGCGAAGGCCATCTCGTCGAATCCCCACATCGCTTCCATCTTCTCGGTTCCAAAGAGAGAGCTAAAGCCAGCTTTGGAGCCTCCATCTCTATCATCAAGTCTTCTTCACTCGAGGGCTAGATCAAATCCCCAAGAAGTCGCACTCTTATTGGGCGAGCTCATCGTCCATCTTGAATAACACTAAATCAAAGCTTGTATCATAGATGGCCATGAGAGGAGGAAGAAAAGAAGTCCGAAACTGAGTTCGAAATGAACTGAAATTTAGAGGATAGCGTTCAGACTCCTCGAGATAGATTTCCACAATATAGTCTTTTATTAGTATTGTTATTTGGCATTAATTTGAGTTTATCCACTAGTGCGTGTGTATGGCTCAGGTGTGGTGGTTTAGGAATTGATGTGGGTTTATGTTATGGGTTGGATGGTTATTTGTCACACATCTTTGTCTTGGAATAGTACAACAAAGTTATGTTTTTTTCTATGGGACCTTTCTTGGTGGGGCAAGGTGTCGTGATTCAATAGAGGATGTGCAATAAAAGTGGAGAGATCCTTTTGAGTTAGACAAACCGACTCCTTTGAATTCGGGGAGTCTTATCGTTGATCGTAGATATGACTTTAAAGAGGGGATTAGACCATCCCAGCATAAATTGGTTGGGATCTGGAGTAAATCCTCTGGTGAGCCCAAGGCAAGATGAATTTAGTCAAAGATGGTCCGTGAGACAAAGGTTAGGTCAACAATTGCTGATATTTTCGATTGATGCATGGTCTACCGAGAAAAGTATGTGACATGTTAATAGCTAGGTTATTAGACGTTGATTGCTTTCTATGAGATGAAATTCAAGAAGAGATGATTGCTGCTACCCTCGTCCCCAGCATCGCTGAATGACATTATTATTAAAGCCATTGCGTGTAAAGTGTTCACTCATTTAATTCATAAGTTGGGTGTTTGTGATTTTTACGCATTAATCATATATACGAAAGGAAACCAAATCTCTCCAACAGCTTGCCTCATCAATAGAGTGTGACACCTTTCATTTTATATTATTTAAATAAAATAAACAAAAATCAAAAGGAAAATCAAAAGTCTCTATCGTCTGGCTCCTTTCTCTCACTCTTAACCAAGATCATCCACATCGTCAAGTCATCTTCCTTTAATCAAAGACAGAACACTTCTACGGTGATATTTAGTATCTACAACCTCTTTTCTCAAAGCTTTTGACGGTTCGTCAACCCTAAATCTAAGAAACACGTTGATGAAGATGATCTCGAACCCTTTGAAGATGTGAACGATAGAAAAGCCACTATCAAAAGAACTCTATTGTTGGCATATGTTTGTCGCCGAGTTATGGAGAAGTAATTTGTGTCTACAAGGATTGTGATGAGATTTTGAAACAAGTAGGTATATGCTCAAAGAGCTTATCGAGATTGAAAGATAAACTAAAAACTAAAATAGCTCATTCGGAGCTTTATTGTGCAAACGAAAATAAAGAGAGAAAGATTAAATTAACAACACCAAAGTTAAAGATTATTAGATTAATCTCATCAAAGATTGAAGAAGGAGAGTTGTTTTGAGACAACCCTCTAAAATTGCATCCAATATTCTCAATATCAAAAAATATATAGGCAACTACTTAGCTTGAAACCCTAAACCACATGGGCTTACATTGGACTTATTAACTCTCTAATGGGTTTGGTCTTAAGGCTTTAATACTCCCCCGCAAATTTAGCAACGGGTGTGTTAACACCGGAGCTAAGTTTGAATGCGTAGGGAAAGACCAACATCAAGCTTCAGCGACATTTTCAGACCATAAGGCGACGTAGTAGGAGAACTTCTGACTTCATTGTAGAGACATTTGATCTTCAATGTAAGGTCTATACTTGTAGAGTTTTATGAACTCTCTCAGAGGTATGTATGACATTTCTCTTTCACTTTACTTATTTGGTTATGTACTTGTAGAGCTAAAAATGCTCTCTCAGAGGTACTTTGACCAATCTACTCTCAATTTGGGTTTGATACTTGTAGAGCTACAAGTGCTCTCTCAGAGGTATTCCCAATTTTCAGATTTGGGTCAACACTTGTAGAGTTTTCCACTCTCTCAGAGGTGCTCCCATTATTGGCTTTGAAACAACCATAATGATCATTCTCCTTTTCCTTATAAGTCTATCATAATCCATCAAAACAATCTATTTCATCCTAACTTCTTGATTCCAAACCTATAAGTCTAACCCAACCAGCATCATTATCTCTTATTCAACCTAAGAAGAAGGTTTAAGCACATTACCATAGTTGAGGAAGCTTGATTTTCAATCCATTAACAATTTTCATTCTGCTCTTTAGGTAATCGTAAAGCTGAGCTCTGTACTTAGCAAGAGAAAGAACCTGGTCACAGAGTTCCCAATTGTGCAACAAGTCGAGGTTATTGACTTCTGTTCCCATGGAGATCACAGCTGCTTCCTACAAGTCAGCCTCAACTTCCTCTACTAAGATTTCAGAGAAGTCTAGCTTTGCAGCATTAATCCGGTTTCCCATCAATTTAACAGATTTGGCATATAGGATTTTGTTTGATATGATCTTAGCAAGCTATGGAAAATTCCATTCATACCATTCTCTAACCCTCATCGCATACGTGTTCAGTTCTTTGTCAAGATCATCGAGCAAATTAATAGCTTGAAAAATCATGGTATCCAACTTGTCAAAATTAAACTTCAGCTTGTACCTAGCAAGGCTGTGAGACAAACCCAAACTCATAGGAGCCAAGTCTTGATCACCCAAAATCAGATATGAGTTCTGTAAACTGACTTCTAACACCTCATAGAAGCTCCATTACAACATTGTTGTGAACACAATCAATTTTTAGCTTCTCCTTGATCACATTTCCGAGCTTTGAATCAGCCACAACTAAAGCTTCACCTTCACAGTTAGCTTTCAAAAATTTTCGCAAACCTTTGCTTGGAGCTCCCTCCAGCAATTTAGCTACTGCTTCGAGAGCTTCAGATGTATTGTCAAACCTATCAAAAGCTTTTAGCTTCACCATCTTTCGTGCTGAGTCTGGTGACGAGAACTCTTTACCCAAATCCTCAACGTTAGACAGTTTTCCTTCATCTAGAACTTTAAAGAGAGCAAAGCCCGCTGGTGTCTCGAATAGCAAGATCATCTCGCACCTGAGTTAATCGATGCTGCTGCGTGAGAGAAAGGAAGAAGACGACGGACCATAAGGCTTAATTTTTTATTTTTTATTTTTATTTTTTTTTAATCGCCGGATTTAGCAGCTAAGCATAACTGATCTGCTTCTTCCATAACTTCGATTTGCCTTGGTTGCAGAGTCAATCGAGAATGGAGGCGTAGCTTTTCGATTTCTTTCTTCAGCCTTACTGAACAATCTCTGAAGCATCTTCTTAGCTTCATCTCCAGAAATCTTCCTCACCTCAGTCATCGATGTCTTTAACTTCTTCTTAGCCTCACTATCCTCAGCTTCCTTCAAATGATGCTTCGTCCTAGAGCTCTTCGAAACAGTCACATCATACACAGATTTGGTCACAACAGGCTGCTTCTTGAAGAGCCGCAATGGCATTGCTCTGAAACCTCAGATCCGTCTTGAAATCCTGAGCAATCTCACAAACCAATCTCTGGAAAGGAAGCTTACGGATCAGAAGCTCAGTGTTCTTCTGATATTTTCTGATTTCTCCCAACGCCACCGTCTGTAGACGGAATCTGTGTGGCTTCTTCACTCCTTCGGTGGTCGGAGCAGATTTCGTTGCCGCCTTCGTCGCGAGTTGCTTCCTTGGAGCCTTTCCTCCGGTGGATTTTCTAGCTATCTGCTTGGTACGAGCCATTTGCGGATTTCTTGAATGTAGAAGCTTCATAGCTTGTGAACAATCGCCTAAGCTCTGATACCATGATGAGATTTTGAAACAAGTAGGTATATGCTCAAAGAGCTTATCGAGATTGAAAGATAAACTAAAAACTAAAATAGCTCATTCGGAGCTTTATTGTGCAAACGAAAATAAAGAGAGAAAGATTAAATTAACAACACCAAAGTTAAAGATTATTAGATTAATCTCATCAAAGATTGAAGAAGGAGAGTTGTTCTGAGACAACCCTCTAAAATTGCATCCAATATTCTCAATATCAAAAAATATATAGGCAACTACTTAGCTTGAAACCCTAAACCACATGGGCTTACATTGGACTTATTAACTCTCTAATGGGTTTGGTCTTAAGGCTTTAATAGATTGGATATACGCTTTTGTTTTCATCAGGGTTTTGTCTAAGATTTGCTAACCAAGACTCAGTTTTTGTCAAAACTTCTCTTTTTGATCTTAGATTATTAAAGTGTACTAGTTGAGGCTGCTTATGTGTATATAATATTACAACACTAAAAATTATATCTATCAAAACGTAAAATAAAAACTAACAAAAGAAATACGAATAAAAAGAATTTTGAGGCGTAGCGCGGGTATTTACCTATTTTGAAGTAAATACTATGATATATATCCTTAATATCACTTATGATATCATTTATATATTTTTTAAATTTATATTTTGGTATATAGGAAAATCTTTATAAATATTGGTTCAGCTTTTGGTCATGTCTCAAGAAAATTTAACGAAGCACCTTATTTTTTAGTTAGGCATGGTCCTCCAAATAACATTTTCTTTTGAAGTTGTGTCTATCCAGCAAATTAGTTAAGTCAATGTTTGTATCATGACTATTTTTCTTCTCGTTTAATATAATATATTTTTTTGCCAGAAAAAAGTAAAACTTTTATAAATTACTCGATAAGATAATAAATACAATAAAATAATAGAATTCTCTAGTACCTAATAGAATTATTGTAAAAATTAACAAAATTGGATATTATAATAGTTAATACTTTTTTGAGACCTTTATGTAAATATATTGTTCCAACAATACCATAAATTAATAATAACATAAACTTATACAAACATACCTACGAAAATTACTAGAAATGATTAGAAAGTTATTGATTTTTCCTTAACTTGAAATTTCATTAGAGTAAATTTTCTTGTTGCATCATGAAATATTTTATTGTCTTTTCAAACTACATCCAAAAGTTTTGAAGAGTTTTAGATGTGATAATTCATTCCCTAGGCTTAACTGCCTTTAAAAGTATCACACTATCATCTTTAAAACCAACATCAATATCAATAATTTCTTATAAAGTTTGAGCCTTTCAGCATGTCTAATTTTTACATGGATATTCAAATAGGGTATTAACATCTATTATATTGCTATAAATAACCAACATTATTAGTATAACATCAAGTTCATTTTCACAAGTAGATTCACCTATATGTTTTGATATGACATCAAATTAACCAATTTGGCAGTAACGAACACAATTTTGATATTGTTTCTTGCAAAATTTTAATTATCTCTTTGCAATAATCATTTATAAGACATTACATTATAATATAAAATTACATAAATCTATATAAAACAGTAATCTCAATAAACACCATTGGTGTATATTCATCATAAGATTGCATATTTATCATAAGGCTGCATCAATTCATTTGATATATTTTGGTTTAAAATTGCATCTTTTCACTATATAAAATTCATATCTTTTTACCTCTATATATATCTTACTCTTTTTAAATACTGACCAATTTTTTTATTTGTTAAGTTATAATTTCACGAATCCAAATAATTCTCTTTATTTTTATTTATCTGGCGTCAATTCATCGTGATTGTCTTGTCTCTCGCTTTAGAATTTTTCTGAGATATGATGTTTTTTTGGCAATCTCACCGTGCATATTTTTTAAGTTTTTCAGATAACTTATTTCACAATCATTACAATTATGGAGAAGAGATGTGACTCTAATCATTATGAATATTAGTTTTATACTGTTTCACTTAGGTCACATTAGTTTTAAAATGAAACCAAATAATAATTCAACTTTCTATAACCGACATTACCCCATAGTTTCAAAACTATTTCATAATATAAATGTGTTTCAAGAAATTCTTATATTTTCATATTAATTAAAAAATTGAATTCTTATAAAAATCATCAGAAAGATTGTCTCACTTTATCATAACTTTTTATTTTATATTAATATTTTAATATATATTTATTCAAAACTAGTTGAGATTAAATATACCATAGTAATATATAATATATATTTATATATAATATTTAAAAATAATACGATGAATTTTAATATATGTTATTTTCCCTTGTGATATCACGGGGGTTTGAGTTCTACTAATAATAAAAATACACAAACTAAATTTTAAATTACAAATAAAATATCAAATTACTAAATTGTTGTGTAACTATTTGTTAAATGTTATGTCATATTTATTCTATAGTAATATTTTTATTTTCATTTTAAGGTGTTTATTTATTTTGTATGTGAAAACTAAATTTTTAAGAAAGTATTAAAAACCTTTATGAGACATAAAATTTTAGATACTAAAATGATAAACAAAAAAATTAGTAAGATTATTTGTGAGATATATAGATGGAAGGACTACAATGCAAAAACATTAAAAAAACATGAAACCTCAATTCGAAGTTTTGAATTTGTTTTTATGAGAATATAAAACCCAAAAATGTGGTTTTAAGATTGTTTTTGGAAAGGCTCTAAGAATAGCATTCGAGATCCCAATAGGAGAGATTGACACTGGATGAAATGTACGCAGTTAAGATTTAACAATACCAGTGAGATCTAATCAAACTGCTATAAATCTTTTAGAGTAATGAATTCTTAGCATAAGGCTTGTTTTTTGTTATCTAACTTATAGAAATCAAACAAAACCTAGATACTGATAACTATCTTCAAATATATTCAAGCGGTCTCTTTAGTCTTCACATACCGAGATGCAAGAGAGACCAAAAAAGTAGCACCGGTCCAGGATATGGACAAAGTTTTATAGTCAATACTCAAGAGATTGAGAGAAAAATAGAGATATCGTTCACCATAAACGAAGAAATTTCGTTAAGGAAAAAAAAAAGAAAAAGAAAACAAATAACAATAAAAGAAAAATGACTAACCTCTTGATAGCGCCAAGGAGCTCTCCTCTCGTCGACCTTTATGAATTAGGAAGAAGAGAGATGCTTGATTTTTACAGACTCCTCTCAGAGCAAAGTCTCCTCTTAGACCAAAGTCTCCTCTTAAACCAAAGTCTCCTCTCGGCAACTAAAGTCTTTTGTTCAGACTTTTCAACTCTCGACAAACAATTTCCAACTGATGCGAGCCCCGCCGACACCATTCGTCCTGATCTAATTAAGTTTTTCTTTTAACAAAAAAAAAATTTCAACTGAAGGAATTTTTGAAAACGACAACTACTTTATTAATAATATTGTTGGACACAGACGATTGCTCAATTGTCATCATCCATGAAAATTCAACATCAATTAATATTTTTATCAAAATTACGATTTTACCTTTAATGAAATCTAATTATTGGCCAAATCGATTTATATAGTTGTAATTGTATGTGATACCAAGAAAAACACGATATCTCATATGGTTTTAACATTCTCCGTACGCGTCGTGCGCCCAGAGTTCGAATATGCTATTTATGATACAATTAGTACAATTATGTACGTCTATTTGTACCAATTTGTACTATCTAAGTATATATATACTTGTAATTATAAATAATAGTAACGACTTTTACATAAAGGTGAAGGATTCAAATCTCATCTTCGTATAGGTACAACTAGATTTTATTTGGTACAATTATATTCTAATTTTTCTTTAAAATGAAAATGGGGTAAAATGGTATTCACACATTATTTTTTTTAAAATGGATTGATGAGATTAAAAAGATTGAAAAAAAAAGAGAGAAATGGTTAATTGAGATTAAGACGTCGATAAATAGATCAGTCGTATACAAAAATAATAAAAGATTTATTTAAATGGTCTTCACAAATATTTTGTTGTTGAAGTTTGTATACAAATTTGACATCTTTAGACTTGAACTTCCATAAATTAATTGTCTCAATGTAGTTTTAAAATCTTCCATTATCTGTACTTCTATTGATGATATGATTGATATTAGAACTGTCGCCTTCAAACTCAACTTCTGGTATTCTAGTCCCATATTACTTGTAAACCCCATATGAGAGCTGAACATTAGATTCTTCCACTGTAGTCCATGATGATGAAAATATGAACAATCCGGAAAACATCGACGAAGCATCAATGAGCTATATATTTAGTGCTCAAACTCACTATTAATAAGTAATGATCGAATAGAGTGAAAATGTTGAGATCGACTGAGCATCATCAGTCAAAGCAGTATACATAATATTATTGTTACGGGTTACATAAATAATGCTGATACAAACCACAAAAATATTGTTTACAAAAATCTTATAATTTTACGAAAATAATATAAATGTTACTAGGAAATAAACCCTGATCGAAACTGAATTCAGTCGATGAAAACAATTCAAAATACAATTTATAATTTATTTAAATAAATGGTGAAAGATACATAATATTTAATCTTTTTAATTTTATTCTAAGAATTTAAAATGTCTAATGTTTTACCTAGATCTTTCAAAGTTTTCAAAAACTACATAATGTTTAATTTCTTTAATTTTATTCTTAGAATTTAAAATTTCTATTGTTTTAGAGATAATTTGCATATTGTGATGTTTTTAGACAAATAATTAGTCAATTGGGGTAAACATTATTCATAATTGTAGAAACATGTTAGTCAATGAGATTGGTTTGCTCTGAGTTAATTTCTCTTCCTTTTCGCTTATTTATATTTCTCTTGTGTGTAATATACATAGTGACTGATTAGCCCAGACTTTTAGAATTTTAATTTCTGAGATTTCTTTGTAAAGTCTTTTCCCCCTAACTAGGTTACCAACCATGGAGTAATTTTCTAATTAATGTATGGTTGATTTTTTTTGATTTTTTTTTTGTAAAAATAGGTTCTTGTATTGTGCTACACTATTCTAGTGACTTTTAAGTCCTCACCAAAACATAATTTTTTGGGGAAATGTCATTAAAAACCTCCAAGTTCACAATTTTTCCCAACAAAAACCCCTAACTATTATTGTTTCCAAAAAAATCTTCAAGTATATAGTTTTACTTACTTAAACCCTCAAGTTCCCAATTTTGATCCCGATTGAGGGTTGAATAAAAACCCTAGATGAAGAAATCGATTTTATGTAGTAGTAAACTCATTTTCTCCTTAGTATAGAACAGCAAAAACACACGATGGAAATAAAAAATTAAAGAAAAAAAACAAACAGAGTTAACCAATAGTTACCATGCGTTTACTATATTAATGGAAGTTGTCGTTGATCGTCAGTCAACCCTCGATGGAGCTCAATATTGGGAACTTGAATGTTTAAGTAAGCAAAACTATATATTTAGAAGTTTTTGTTAGCACGTAATTATCAATGGATTACTATTATTAGCACATAATAATCGATCAAAAATAATTTATAAACAATGGAAACATTCAAAATGCATTTGCCCAAATTTATTTAGTTTCTCTTATTACTTGATGAAATATTTGGTAGCTAAACCAATTATATAACAATTTCTGTAATTTTGTTATCAATCAATTTTAAAAAATATTTCAAGTCACAGCTTATACAACTTTTGTTACCAATCAATAGTTTATAGTCAAAAACCTACATCGAAAGCCTACAGAAACAGTCCTATCCAATAGTCTTCTTATTAAGTTCAAAAAGGTAAGTTTCCACTGTGACTCCAAACAGAAACATACAAATTCATCGTGTTTCGAAATTTCTACCGTATTTCTTTGTGTTTTCATTTTTGAAATAAGAAACAGACATTGAACTAGGTTTCCATGCTACCTTGATCATAAGATTTTGTCATTAATAAACATAAATCCCATTGAAGAACAAGGTTTTGTAAAGGGAATTTGCTTGACGAAAATTCCAAGTTGTAGCCACATTTTAAAAGACCTTTTTTTGACAAAAACAAAAGTGAAAAAGGTAAATTATATCCCGCGCGTCTCACTCTGAAATTGGCGCCAAAATCGAGTGTAAGACAGAAATATCTTAAATGGCCAAATCAGATCTATGAAACTTCAAAATAAACCCTAGAACCAACCAGAGAATAACATTGACGATGAAATCACGATCTCTCAAGCTCCGGGAAGCTCATAAAGTCGGCGGTAGCGCCGCCTCCTTCTGCTCTATCCTCTGGGACCACAAAGCCGAACATTTCGTCACTTCATCTTCATCAGATCCTTCAATCTCCGTCCACGATGGACTCTCTCCTTCAACTTCACCTCCGACAATTCTTCGTCATCACCAAGATGGCGTCACCGCCTTAGCTCTTAGCCACGACTCTTCTTTCCTCGCCTCTGGATCTATCGATCACTGTGTGAAACTCTACAAATTCCCAAGTATTACTCAAACCACATCTTTCTCATTCTCAATTACATTTCAATTCATGTTGATAAGTTTTTTTGTTATGCAATTTTTTGCCGATAAAAAAATGTAATTCTTAGCGACATTTGATTTTGCCTTAGGTGGGGAATTTCAGACGAACATAACTAGATTTACGCTGCCTATTCGCGTGCTTGCGTTTAATGGCTCAGGGAGTTTATTAGCAGCTGCTGGAGATGATGAAGGAATCAAACTTATCAATACATTTGATGGTTCAATTGTTAGAGTTTTAAAAGGGCATAAAGGACCTGTGACAGGTTTAGATTTTCACCCTAATGGTGAGTTCTTAGCTTCACTTGACACAAATGGTACTGTGTTATGCTGGGAACTACAAAACGGAATTGTTTCGTATACCCTTAAGGGCGTTGCGCCCGACACAGGTTTCAACACTTCTATTGTGAATATTCTTAGATGGAGTCCTGATGGAAGAACACTCGCGGTGCCTGGTTTGAGAAATGATGTGGTTATGTATGATAGGTTCACTGGAGAGAAGCTTTTTGCTTTAAGAGGTGATCATCTTGAGGGTATATGTTATTTAACGTGGGCTCCTAATGGGAAGTATATAGCTACATCTGGTTTGGATAAACAAGTGCTTCTTTGGGATGTTGATAAAAAGCAAGACATAGACAGGCAAAAATTTGAGGAGAGGATATGTTGTATGGCTTGGAAACCAAATGGTAATGCTTTGTCAGTTATTGATGTCAAGGGAAAATATGGAATTTGGGAATCTTTGGTTCCATCATCAATGTTATCTCCTACAGTTGGTATTCCAGATATACAACCAAAGAAGAGGAATGAGATTCTTGATTTTGATGAGGAAATTGAGGAAGAACTTTATGGTGGATCTGAAAGTTTAAATGATGCTTTGGTGGATAGTGACGATGGAGAATCTCATCATATTAGCAGGAAGAGATTGAGGAAGAAAACTTTTATTGATGATGATGGTGATGCGTATGAGGAACTTAATGATGGAAGTAGCTTACCTTCGGCATCTGAATACATGAAAAAGGCACATAGATCACATAGATCACATAGAGAGAAGCATGGTGCGGGAAGTGGGGCTTTTAAAAGCGTTATAGCATCAACCAAGTACAAAATGCAAAGTCCCTTTCAACCTGGTGCAACACCAATGGAACCAGGGAAACGAACATTCTTGTGTTACAATCTGTTGGGATGCATAACTACAATTGAACATGAGGGAAACTCCCGTATTGAGGTACTTGAGGCTTATATTTGTTCAGCCTTTAGCTTTATGTCTTCCTGTTGAAGGTTGATTCAGAAAGAAAGTTTTCTTTTGTGTAATTTTTTTTTTCTTGTCACTCTAAATGCAGACTGATTTTCATGATACTGGAAGAGGTCCACGAGTTTCATCAATGATCGATATCTACGGCTTCACTATGGCATCAATAAATGAAAGTGGATGTGTCTTTGCAAATCCCTGCAAGGGAGAAAAGAACATGAGTGTTCTGATGTATCGACCATTTCGAAGCTGGGCCAGTAATAGTGAGGTTAGGAGATCATTACTTACACAACATTCATCATAAATTACAGACCATGATAGGGAAAATAAATTACTTGCTTACTTTTTGATGGAAACATCCAGTGGACAATGAGGTTTGAAGGTGAAGAGGTGAAGGTTGTCGCCAACGGTTCTGGTTGGGTTGCTGCAGTTACAAGCCTCAATTTGCTTCGCATATTCAGCGAGGGTGGTTTACAGGTTTCTTCTTCTATATTCTCTTTCTTATCATGTGTCATAATTTATGCAAGGTGATAATAGTCGACACAGCTACGTGACATAATTTACTATATAGTCTTGCAACGTTTTTGCTCTGCTAGACTTTCTGTTGTGTACCTTGTACCTCTGTTTTTCTCTTATTGGAGTATTAGCAGATGAAAAGGTTCTGTTGCCACTAGTTTAATGGAACTATATGTTTCTTTCTATAGCTAAGGCCTTTTCTTTTGGGTGTCGTGGAACAACTACCCGCGACTACAATTATACAAAGGAAATGAGAGGATAACTCTCCTGAATGTTGAGATGAGTCGTTGAATAATTTTATTAAAGAGAAGATATGTGTCGCTGGTTTTTCCAGAGTCACCGGCGACACCAACTTTCCTTCATAAATTTGATGTACTTTCAGCTTCTCATGCCAGCGACTATAAAGAAGAAACTTTTTTTAAATACAAAGGGTTTTCAGTCGCTGTCGTCAATCACACGACAAGTAAAAGAACACGCCCTTAATATGAGAATCTGAATCGCTCATAAAACGCTGAGCTAACATAAACAGTACCCTAGTGACACAGAATTTAAGAGAACATAGGAATATTTAGTACTATTCAAGTGTATATTGGCTATTTTCAAGATATATCAATGTGTTGAAAACTATGTGATTTGTGCAGAATTGATATACTTTGCTTATTTGATCTGATAAGTTCCGGTCATTTTCTTGCAGAAACATATTCTTTCCCTTGATGGCCCTGTAGTCACTGCAATAGGATGCAAGGATCAACTTGCTGTGGTAACTCATGTTTCAGACTGCCTTCCTTCAAATGAACAGGTAGGCATCCTTTCTCCCTGGGTTCTCTTAAGCAGTGATCTTCATTCTAAAGAAGTGAAAATCTAATATTTTTGTTTATCTTATATGGGGTATAATATCTTGGTTATAGCTATGGTTACACTGTATGAAACTTCGATTTGTAAGAACTCTGATCGTAAACTAAACTACTGTAGAGATTGGATAACCCCTCAAAAAATAAAGATAATCAATGTTATTTCCATATTTACGGATTTTTTTAATGAAAGTTTCATACAAGCATCCAGTATCATCCTGTCATGTAACATATCTCAAGACTACGGCATCTATTTTTTTTTATATGGCATTCTGGTCCGTTTTGACAACACACACGGTCAGGTTATTATGTAATAGATTTTGCTATTTACAATGCATTCTCACCTCATTCTGGTTTCACATATATGCAGGTGATGGAATTTAGACTCTTCAACATACCCAGAATGACTCAGGAGTTGAAAGGCCGTGTTGCTTTAACCCCAGGGTCACGTTTAACATGGTTAGGATTCAGTGAAGAAGGTTCTTTGAGCTCATACGATTCT
Organism: Cardamine chenopodiifolia; assembly: GCA_963922655.1. Classification (NCBI taxonomy): domain Eukaryota; kingdom Viridiplantae; phylum Streptophyta; class Magnoliopsida; order Brassicales; family Brassicaceae; genus Cardamine; species Cardamine chenopodiifolia. The sequence continues at coordinate 8,098,730 of OZ000479.1, forward strand.
CAGGTGTGCTTTCTTCATTCTCGCTGACTCATTTGCTATTGTATTGGTACTCGTTACATACAACATGCATTACAACAAAAAAGTTTCATGCAGGGTGTGTTGAGGGTTTTTACAAGTCAATATGGTGGCTCATGGATCCCAGTCTTCAGGTTTCTTGCCATAGCTATAAACTATTTCTTAGAAGTTTCCTTGTGTTGTTTTTGTTTACACGATTCTTTTTTCATTTTCAGTACCAGTAAAGAGAAGAAACAAGAAGAAAACTACTGGGTAGTTGGCTTGAATACAACCAGTTTGTACTGTATAGCTTGTAAACGTCCTGAGATTTTCCCACAGGTAATATGTTATCATTCTCGATATTAAGGTGTTTAGTTGTTTACAATACCTGCAAAAGGATAGGCTGCCTCACCAGTATTCTTCCTGCCATTTCAGGTGACACCAAAACCAATCCTTACCATACTAGATCTTTCTCTCCCGCTTGCATCCTCAGATTTAGGAGCAGCATCTCTAGAAAATGAGTTAATGCTTAAGCAGCTACGTTTATATGAGGTTATTATCTCACCTTGTTACCACCAATTTATTTGTCTGTTCTTTCTCCTTCTCTGTTCAAGTTTTGTTAAGCAGTGTGATTGTGTCTCCAAAGTTCTTAGCTACCAAAATGTGTGAAACAGTCAATTTTGTTTCGGGATAAAGTAACAGAGATGACTATACCAGGAGAATCCATAATCTTGCGAAATCTTTGTTCATGTATGAAATTCTAGTTATCTGTAACCAAATAAGAGACATTCTAATTATGAAATTTGCTGAAATTAGTATCAAATATGGATATATTTTACCAATTCCAATATAATATTTTCCTCGTAATCTCAGACTCAAAGAAGAGTGGACGATATGGCTTTGGCCGGGGTAGACACAACAGCACTTGAAGATGAAGCTTTTGACATGGAAGTTTCTCAAGATAAATGCATAATAAAGCTCATCAGCTCATGTTGTAGCAGTAAGTCAATTATTTATGTGCTCGGGTTCACGCGTGTGTGAACTCATATTCTAAGAACATTATTGTCCGGATTCTTTACAACAAGACTCTTTACTTTCTTTCAGGTGACAATTTTGTAAGGGCCAGTGAACTTATGCAGCTTTTAACTCTAGAAAAATCAATGACAGCAGCAATAACACTTGTCACCAAACTCAAGCTTCCATTTTTGGCAGAAAAATTCAGCAGCATACTCGAGGTACTCCTATACAAGAACCTTTATATCTTATATATTTTCACAAAAGAGAAAAATTGTTTTATTTCTTCATAATGCTAACTTCTGGTTCTTCGGTTCTTCACTAACAGGAAAGGTTGGTTAAAGAAGCTAATGACGCAATTACAAATCCTTCGCAGAATCCAAGCGGAGAAGTAGTTACAAAAGTTGTATCCAAGGTTCAGAATCCTCCATCTTCGGTTCAGACAAGCGAAAACACAGATGTGGTTCCAAAGTCTTCTGGGACTAAGCTGTTTGCTACTACACTTGTAAAGAAAGCAAAAGGTTCAGAAGGTCTTAAGCTGGGAAAAGAACAAACAAAGAGAGAAGAAACTGACGATGCGAAGAAGAAAGAGATAAAGAAACTGAATTTGATAAAGAATCCAGTGAACAATGTAAACAAGGAAGACGAGGGACTGAGAAAGGAAGTGAATCAAGAAGAAGCTCGTCGATCTTCGAACCCATTCCTGAAATCAACTGTTTAATGATCTTATTTAGAGGTTGTTTTATTTAACAAGAGTATGATGAATTGAATACATCTGTTTCACTTTATTAAGATTATGATCTTACTGCTGAATTATTACACAAACTTTTGATACAGGATTAGTTTATTACAATATAACAAGGTGTTAAAGAATCATCATCATCATCAAAGGTATGGTGAAACAGAAATTTGAACTTTTAAACTTGAATCAGCCACCTGTTGAAGGTTTCTCATTCTTCATGATCATATGGAAGGATTTGACTTTGTCTTCCTCCACAATTTCTCTAAGAACATCGTCCTCAATTTTCTCAGCTTGCCACTGAGATGGGTCCTCAACAAATTCTTCACTGAAAATCATATTTGACACCCACTCTTTCCATGTTGTCCTCCTGTATTTGTCTTCCTCAAGTGTTCCTCTGGACAAGAGCTGGTAAACACACACCACTTTCTGCTGTCCTTGTCTGAACGCGCGTGCGATTGCTTGCTTTGTCTTAGAAGGATTCTACTCCTAATCAAGCATGATCACCTGTGAAGCAGCGTTAGGCTGATGCCTTCTGCACAGGCTGTGATTGAAGCCAGCAGAACACGGGATGGACCTCCAGGTTCTTCAAACTTGTCTATCACTCTGCCTCTATCGAACAGCTCGAGATCCCCTGTTGAGGTCAGAATCTCCAGGTTCACTTACAAATGGTGCAGAAACATGTTTTATCTCAGTTCCTACATGACCACATAACCTGCAACACATTCCAATTTCATCGTTCAATTCATAATCATGTTCACAATCACCTGTTGCTTTCTGGAACGCCTCGTTGTCTACTCTCGCCTGCAAATATAGAAAACAGTATACGAAACGAGTTTAATGCAAGTTTTCAGGACCATATCAAAAGATTTTGACAAGAATATTACCTCATTGCATCAAGAATGTAAGAAGAAGCCAAACATAGTTCCATTTCTCTCCATAACATCTCATTGTCAGTGTCTCCCTCATCATCATCATCCTCAGTCAAACTTTCTTCAGCTTCCATGGAAGAGCTTGCTGTGTTTTTTAATTCCCATTTCTCAACAACATTGGTTGTTTCTTCCTTGGCTGCAATTGTAGATTCAATTCTACTCATGTAAGAGTCTATCAGCTTGTTATATGCACCTGCACTCAATGTTCTCTTCTTAAAAATCTGCGGTTCCTCAGAATTTCCTGAAACTGATCGTATTCGAGAATACAATCCATTTCCTTTTTGAACCAACTTCCCAGTAGGCCCATTCCAACATATATTCCATCTCTTCCATTTCCAACTTCTTTTCCCGTATTTCGAAGCTTTACTATGGTACTTATCGATCTCATCCGTAAAATGAATGACAGAGAAGTCACTACCACACAAACTATTTGCATTGAGACCAAACTGTTCCAACAGTATAGGTTCGAAGACCGGAGTGAAGGGAATAACCGAAAGCTCACGATTTCGGCGACTAAATCCCTCTATCTTTTCCTCTTCTTCCTCTCTGTTTTGTCTACCATAACAATCTCTTTGTCCTTATTCTTAGTATATCCCTTTGTCCTTCCCTTTTTCCCAAGCAAATGCGATAACGGTAAGTACAAATCGTCTCTGTATCTCTACCATCATCACAATCTTGTTTGCTATCATCTTCATCGTCATCACTTGAAACAGTCCATGTGCTGTACCTATATGGCATCATCCTTAGCCATCCATCCTTTGAATCTGGCTGACTCTCAGAGTAAGCGAATCTATCAGGCCGCACACTTCTTCTTTTTGATCAACGCAGCTCCATTACCTCCTCTTCAAGCTCCTCCTTTACATCAGTATCTTCATGAGTATCTTTAACTGGATTAAACAAAACTACCTTGGACATGAAAACGCCATCTTCCACCATGATATTCATTGCACTCAAAGAACTACTAGAGACTTCGCAATCATCATCACTCACAATCTGATAAACCATCTTCTCATGAACTGTTTTGATAGGAAACAAAATTATTTTCATAACTGATGTAACAAGAAGCCATGTAAGATCAGGCAAGAAATTGCCAAGAGTTAGCCTTGTCTTGACAAACGAAGTACAGTCCTCGGAGTATCTCCATCTGTAGTACCAGTCCAAGCTTCGTTGCTTGAAAAACTTCTGAAGAATGGAGATTTGATTGAGTCCCACAACTACCGAAGCTCTATTCATTATATGCTTCTCTGAACTGATGCAGCCTTGGTCTATATAAACACTGACATGGAACTTACACAAGCATTCTGATTCATGAGGCTTTCTCTCTACAGATAATATCTTTGCATCCACCCAAACCTACACCACACACAGAGATGTATCAAAACAACAAAAACCAGCATATAATCGTAGTGAGATGATTCGAATCTTTCAACCACTCGACCATCATGATCATGAATTGATTAAAGATTCTCATTTCTTATTCAAATATTCTTGAGACTACAGGAAGTAAATATTACCGGCTCTGGAGTCTCTTTCATCCAAACCAAAATCTTTCTGATAGAGAATGCAAACATCGAGACCAGGTCTTAAAATAGAGGTACAGTCGAACAAAGTCGTGTTTCTTGATCTAAGACGAAGCCACTGAAAAGGTCTTATATCATCCAACACCTGTCCGTTCTCTAAGAGACGCATTGTCATTATCCCATTCTCAATCCTTAAGTACTCTACCGCCTTCCATGTCCCCGAGCAGAACACCTCAAAAGCTGCCACAATTAGTCGTCAAGTACTCATTCATACAATGCAGAACATTTTAGAAACAGAGGAAACAGAGATCTTTTAAACCACTTACGACATGGATTAAATGGATGGTTCAACTCATAATAATGCTTTTCTTCATCTTTTTTCCTCCTTCAAGATCACTTCCTGAACCACATAGGATCTCCTGCAATGACGCAATAATAGTTCAGCCATAACTGCGATGTAAGTTCTTTATCTGTGTCATTTCATATGGTATGAACACCACAATAATATTGCCAAACTATGAAAATTAGATGCATATCGTTTCTTATATTAAATAAAGCTTGGGCTGACGATCTATTTCCCTATGACAACTATCGTATAACACCAAATACAGCCCAAACTAAGGCCCCGTTCAAAATGTCCCGGAACAAATAATAGTTTCGAACCTATATCTCCCAATATTGAGAGTTTACAAACTTATATCACCCTGAAAATAAAGTTTGAAACCTGAAAACCCGCAGACTTTGATTTTAGTTGATTTACTATTTTGAAATGATATCTTAGCCACCTAAAATCAATACTAAACCAATTATCCTTTTGAGAAAAAAATCTCCATTGTTTTCTTCACATTTTCTCCATCGATTCTTCTACTCCTTTTCTACACAGCAGTTCCACTTGGATTCAATGATTGGTTCAGATTCAACATCCGAATTATACATCCTGCAACTGAGAGATCCAAGATCCAACATCAACATTTACTCAAACAAAACCAGAATTTCCCAAATTTCCAGATTCCTAAAAACAAAATTCAGCTTATTTCTTTTACTGTGATTAAATAGATCGAACACAATCTAAGAAGCAAGAGACGAACCACCGCAGAAACTGAGATCATTTTACGCACATAGAATTAGAGAAATAGAGAATTACCAGTATGTTTTTGACGGAGATTGAGAGCCATTGAAGCTTGAAATCTGGTGGATAAGAAAAAAATATCATCTTGTCTCCAAAACTCAGATCGAAACTTCAAACGCAAATCACCTAGAAAATGAAGAAGAGAACCGACGCTTCAGACGCTTCAGTTCTTCGTCTTTGGTTCTTCAATTCTTCTTCTTAGCAAAAGCTTTCAATTTCAAAATCAAAATAGTTAGAGATCAAAGCTATTTGTTACGCTTGAGCTTCATTAGAAGAAATAGCTTTGATCTCTAACTAAAAGTAGCTCTTTAGGGACTCTCAAAATGTCCACTCAGATTTTCTAAAATTCTGTTTCTTCTGCCACGTGGCATAGACAAAAATTCAGTTACATTCATCTCCCTAGTTCTTCCGATGGAGTCTCTTCTTCTCAATTATTAACGTTCTCTTGTCCAGATTTCATTTCATCTTCCCTACATATTCGTTTACTTTCTCCCAATCATTCCAACGTATGGAATACGAAATCGGAAAGCCTAATGTTGCAAAAGGAAAGCAAAATCCAGGGCACAGAGATTCGACGAGCATATAGACGATAAGTAATTTGAGAGAACAACATCACTTATAGTCAGGAAAAATGGGTAAAAACTTTCACCTTTTAAAAATCATTAAAAAAACTCTGCATCTTTATTTATGGGTTTTTAAAAGGATAAAAAAAATTTCATCTTTTTCCAAAACATTAAAAAACTTTCATCTTTATTTATAGGGTTTTAAACCCCCAACTTTTAACAAATGATGAAATAACCTTTGCTTATTACAAAAAATATAAATAAATCATTATATTAAAATAAAAATAAAAATATTTTAGTTTATGATTTATTTTTTAAAATTTAAGTTAAATTTATAGATTAACACCTTTTGTATTTTGGTTGGAATTTATTCGAGTTTTTCTTTTTGAATGACTAACTAAAAGTAATTAATAGTATTCTATTTTGAAATATTTTTAATTTATATTTTCTATATATCTTTAATTTTATGTATTTAAACTAAAAATATTTCAGTGTGAAAATTTATGTACTTTTGTAATAATACAATTTTGTTTGTTTGTTTTCATGTTAATAAATTTGTGTGACCAAACCAAATAAATATTTATTAACATAAATTCATATGCAGTTCTATATAAAGTTGTATATATCGTTTGTACTATTAAAAATTGGTTTAGTTTCATAATTATGAATTTTTGTATCCCAACCGAATAAATTTTCATTAATTAAAATTTTCAATTAAAATATATGTATAATTTAAAATATACTAAAATATATATTATATATAACACAAAATAATCACTTTATCCAAAATTGAATCAAATCTAAACTCGAATGAAATAACTTTTGGATATACTTTTGACATGTTTATCTAAATATGAAATTGATTGTCGAACCTAATAAATTGAAATATTTTACATAGAAAATTTATTAAAGATAATTGATTTACTATATCTCAACCAGATGTTAAATCACGGTTTCATAAAAGTTTTTTACATTATACCTAAAAAACTTTTATTCGGAAAAAAATAATTGTAAATTAGAATTTACGGAAAAAAATCCTAAACTAAATTGTTTTTATTTATTTATATTTTAATATAATATTTTTAAAAAAAATTTAACTGGGTTTATTGATATTGGGGATTATTTTACGTTCTACTAAAAAGCGAGGGTTTAAAAACCCAAAAAAAGTTAAGGATTTTTTAAATGTTTTTAGGAAAAGTTAGAGGTTTTTAACCCATTTTTACGGAACACGAAATATGTTAATTTATACATTTTTATGGTTAAAAAAACTAAAATGTAAAAATCAAAATCTAAAATTTAGAAAAATAAATCATAAACTAAATTGTTTTATTTATTTATATTTTAATATAGTGATTTATTTAGATTTACTTAGATTTTTGATAATAAGTAAGGATTATTTCAACATTTATTTAAAAACTTATAAATAAAGATGAGAGTTTTTTAATGTCTTTTTAAAAGATGAGGGTTTTTTACCCATTTTTCTATAGATAGGGTTTAAAAACCCATAAATAAAGATGAGAATTTTTTGAATGTATTTTGAAAAAGCGAAAATATTTTTATCCATTTTTCTAGAATAGTCAGACTCGCCTCCTGGCATAAGCCACATAAGTTAAGGTTTAGATCCAACAATTTTTAGGTTTGCTTCTTTGGACTATGCAAGAAAGGATTATATTTACTATAGGAGGGATATGCGTCCTTTACTTCAAAGAAATATCATATTTCTTTTGGATTATGTAAGAATGATCATACTTTTTGTTAGCAACAATTTTTTGGGCTCTATGCAACAATTTTTTTACAGATTTAGATTCTTATTTTTTTTCTCAGTTCTGATATTTTTGGACTGTGCAAATGGATCATATTTACTGCAGGAGAGATATGGGTCCTTATACTCTAATAATAATCATATTTCTTTTGGATTATGTAAGAAAAAAAAAAAAAATTTAGCAATAATTTTTTGGGTTATGTAAGAAGGATCATATTTGGGTTAGTAAGTAGTATTTAGTTTTAAGTTTTGTTTAAGACTTGTGTATTTTGTTCTATAGTGGCTCAATTTCTTGGTTTATTTTTTTGTTTGGTTTTAATGTTTTATGTTTCTTTATGTCGTTACTTTAGAGTAAAGCCTTTGATTATTTCGTTTGAAATTGAAAAAATTGATATTATGTCAAGAATTTTTTTTTATCTTGCTTATGACCATTGATATCGTTCGACCGGATGTGTTTATAGTGAGTTATTCTAGACGCAGTGGTCAATAAACAAAAAGAGGACACATGGCCCTGCCATTAGTATAAAACGTTCTCTTTCTCCCATAAAAAATATTGTTAATCTAAAAGTGACTTAAAATCAGTTTGAAAAATTTAGGGGCTTTATTTGAATGAGCATAGGAATGTTATAGGCTGAAGGTACGGTACAATAAGATTTAAAAGATTTGAAAGATTTCATTTACTAGTTGTATCGCTTTTTTAGGCCTATATATGAAGCCGAAGGGTTTGTAAAAGTTATTCGTCAGATTCATAAAGATATTCTTAAGGCAGAGGATAATTTGTCTAAAAAAATCACTCATTTTTCATTATTTGTTTTTTAAGTTCGGCTTATTTGCCCAAATTCACAACATATAATACATGAATGTCTTCAGCGGAGAGTTTTGCGGAATAAAGCTCCGGAAGACTAGACAATGGGACCCGCCCTTGACAGTATCCACATTACAGTCTCCGCAAGCTCGACAATAAATATAATGTCCAACAACTGTGTCAGTAATAGTGACAACCCTACCAAAACATGATGTTTCATCCTAAGCAAAGCAAATTAACCACTATAGTTAATTCTTATCACCACAACCAACATTGCGTGGTGCATGCCATCTTAGCCTCTACGTCTAGGGTAACTCGACCTGAGAGTCTGAATAGTATGGATCTCTGGATAGATCATATGAGCACACTATACAATCGCTATTTCTATTTAAAAACAAGGAGGTTGAATGCCAAAAAACAGGAAAATAATTTATCTCGCTTATGGCCATTGATATCTTTCGACCGGCTCTGCTTATAGTGAGTTATTCGAGACGCATTGGTGGTACCAGAGAGGTAGGACGAAACCCTAGAAAGGGATCGGCCAAAATATAAGGTAAGAAAAGTCCAGAATTTTCCATATAAAGATCATCAGACTTCCTCATCTATATTAATAGTCGGTTGTTCTGATTTCAGGTTTCCGTCTACTTTTTGGAGTTTGAGGTTGTGTACTGTTACCAAATTAAGACTTGCTCAGCTAAGCAAATTGAGTTTTATAGAAGGATAATCTTACACGATGTTAATCATCTTTTATCAACTCCATCGTTCTTATATTTATGAATTACGTCCTCTCAAATTCTAAACCATTAATATTACTTTGTAGAAGTATAATGATCGAAGCAATTTATGCTAAAGAAATGCCTAGAGGTATATGTCCTCATGCTTTCTTTCACACATTGTATATTATTTTTCTTCAGATTATGTTATATTTTTTGCCCTTGGAATAAGGTTTTTTTGGAAATTTATTGTAACATCCCGATTTATGATATATGATGGTGTATGTGTAAATGTTTAAAATAATTGATTTGATTATCTGTGTCACTAAAGTGCATTTATCTTTTTTGTCATTTGTTAAGAAAGAACTCTAGAGTTAAGCGTGTTGGAGTTGGAATAGTACAAGGATGGGTGATCTACATGGAAGTAATTTTCGGTACCATACGATTAATGCCAAAACACTGAGAAATATCATATGGTGATTTGTAGGTATAGTAACAAGTCTTAAAACCTCCGAAAGAAGCACATCGACCATCGGACAAGGATGGGATCCATGGGTCGAGAGAAGACATGGGCTACAGACGGTGGCAGTCGAGATGTTACATTTATGATCCATGCATTTAGCCTAGCCATTGTCCTATATAACATTTACACATTGATCGAAAGTTCCAATTTAATGAACATATCGACTCATTGAGAATGAATCCAATGGATTCACTGCCAAAATCAATGATTTTGGAAATTCAATAGTCCAAAGGTTAGATCATCAGCGTTTGTCTTTTTCTTCTTCCTCATAGGTCTGAGTTTTGTTTATTAAATAGGCATCTGAGAGTTGTGTTGATATCATCCTTAATCCAACTACACTACTTCAAACACTACAAGAAGATAATCGAAATCAGATGGCCAAATCCGTCGGAAATGGTTGTTTCCGACGGATTTGGCCGTCTGATCTAGAGCGTCAGAAATGAAACACATGTCGCTATTACATCAAAAGTGTTATAGGTTGCTGGGTAGAACATAAGTGAGCGGATTGTCTTCAGTTAGTGAACAAATTTTTGACGGATTTTTTACAGCCAAAAATCTGTCGGTTCAACCCATCTGAGTAGAAATCTATTGGTACTATTTCCGACGGAGTTCCAACGGTCTTATTCTGACAAATTTAAGATGGACATGTTTCTGACGGATTTCCGACAGACGTGTTTCTGACGGATTTCCGACAGACGTGTTTTTGACGGATTTCCGAAGGATACATATTTTATTTATTTTTAAAAATTAAAATGTAAATAAAAATAAAATAAAATAAAAATGAAAATGAAAATGAAAATTAAATTAAACATTTAGAAAATAAAATTATCCAAATAAAAAGAAATATTATTCAGAATGAAAAAAACCTATAACTATTTAAAACAAATAAAATGGAAATCCTAATTTTGTGGTGGCAGTTGCTGAATCGATAGGAAGAATGCATCTATCTCTGAATGCATGCTCTGATTTCTTCCTTTTTTTGCTAGGCGCTATTCTTCTATTTGTTGGAGTCGTTCCTGATCCGATACCCACTTTTCTTCTATGGTTTCAGTCTTGATCTTTAAACCTTCAATTTCAATCATTTTTTCCGCGAGTTGACCCTAAGATTGGCTCGCCATAAAACCTGAAGAAACAGAAGATGCAGATGAATGATACTCATGTGGAAGTCCAAAAATGGGACATTTGGACTTCGGAATTTCCTGCAAAACAAATTAAACAGTATAATTATATAAATTAAAAATAGAATTTGATAATAAGTTAAACAAAAAAAACTCTATATGTTACTTACTTCATAAACTAATTCGCTGATCTTATCAAACAGAACTTTGGTGCACAGAGAATTTCCTTCAACAATCGGTTGGGATAGGAGAAATTCGTCACCAAACCTTATCATGTTCTCTACGGTCTCTCAAGCAATTAGATCTTGTATTTGACTCGTCTTTCCGTTGGTGTGTATATCTTGTAGCAACACAAGATGTATGAGACGCACACCATCTTTCAAAAATTATAAAATATTAAAAATTCATTAAAATATTAGTTAATTGAAATAAAAATTAAGAAAAAATAAGTTTACAAGTTGTTGTTCCTGCGAAGCCTTGCTTGTTGCTCCCAAATTATGCGTAACAACTCTTTTACCTTTGTGGTCGCTCTTCAGGTTGGTAGATTGAGATTTTGAGGTTGTTCGGGTTTCCTCCATCTTCCAATAATAAATGAACTTGTTCCATAGGTCCAAGTTTGCAAGAAACTTTCTAGTCACCTCATTCTGTGTCCACTTGTCATTCCACTCGCTCAGCTACCCAATATTACAAAGGATAATCAGTATATTGTCCTCTAAGCGGATACCCTCATATGTAAGTGATCTCGTGCATAAATCTTGAATAAACACCAACGCCTATAAATAAACAATTAATATATGAATATATATATATATATATATGCGTTAGAAATTGTTAACATTATGGAAGTAACAATATATATCTGCAATTGCTTGGTGGATGTCTATTTGAAGAAGATGGGAAAAGACAAATAGAAGAAGCCGCTGCATCACAACATGATAATCATGACTTTTCATTCCAAAAAATTTTCGTTCTACGAAATCCACACAATTACCCAGATTAGATGTGTATCCATCAGTGAATTTTATATTTTCGCGAATCCAATAAAAATGCTTTTTTTCTTAATTGCGTTTAACCGGTAGGCAAAAAATTTCCGAGAACAAATCAGTAACAAGTCTAATCTAGACTTCATATTATCTTTCGTCTTTTCTTGAACATTATAAAAAAGTGTTCATAATGTTGTCAAACAATTTTTAAAAACGCTGCAAGAACATTGACAAAAAGAGATGGCCTAAAAGATACAATGAACAAAGACATATGGTTTGGCAGTGAATTCTCTCTTAAGATATTATTTATTTTGCTTGAGGTACTACTGTTGTTCTGATTTGGCAGTGAATTGTTCTGCTATGATTTTTGTATACGAAAAACGAAAGAGCTATTAGATGCATAGTTAGATTATTTTATTTACAAATAATAGAGTGGTCTAAGGGTATATGGTTTACTCATAGTACTTCCAAATACTCTTTCATTTCTTGGCTTGCGATTAAGAACATATTATCAACAAGGGATAGAATGTTTAGTTGGAACGGTAATGCTCTAATAATTTGTTCTTTTTGTTTGGCACCAATGGAGACTCAGAACCATATTTTCTTCATTTGCCCGTACCCCTTGGTGATATGGTATGCCCTTACGCACAACATGCTCGGTTCTAGTTTCACAGGTGGTATGGTTTGCTTTCACTTTTAGTGGACACAAGTCTTGATAGGATGAACCTGTTTTTATTGAGATATGTTTTCCAAATAGCTATTAACGAGATATGGAAGGAGAGAAATCAAAGGAAAGATGAGGAGCATGCTTCTCAACAAGCCCAACTTGTAAAATTCATTGATAAGCAAGTTCGAAACAGACTATCGACTATTTGGGCAATGGGAGACTCGAGATACCTGCAAAGAATGGAGACATGATTGCAACAAGATAGAATTTTATCAAAGGTTCTTCGGGTTTTCTTTCATCAGCTACTCAGCCATCTTTTTCAAATTTCTTCTGATTTGTTCACCTCTTTCGAAAGTGGTTTCTACTATTTTTTCCAAAAACTGGTTTTGTTCCAATTGGGTTTTCCAGTTTTGGATTTTAACGAGACAACCACTTATCGGTAATCAAAATTAGAGCTTTTGTTCTTTCAAAATAGTTTAAAAACAGTTGCACATATTGTAAAAAGTTTACTTTGAATGTAATTTAACATAATATTCAAAAAAAATATTTTATTTGGATCCACATCTTTAAATTTCATTTCATATAGGTTTTGCATTGATGTTTTCAATGCTCGCTAAATCTATGGAATCTTCAAAGCAACCAGATAATTAACACGCTAACTCTGAATGGGTAATATATTTGGATACGATCACCCATGCCACTACTCAAAGTTCTTAGAGAGATACTTCTTGATATTAGGTAGCATGCCCATATCATTCATAGCAAGCAAAATATCATCAACATGTAAAACTACAACCAGAAATTTGCTCCAATTGACCTTTATGTAGATACATCGATCAACAATCATCTCTACGAAACGATATAACGTGATTGTATCATTAAGCTTCAAATACCAATATCTGGAAGATTATTTAGTCCATATGTTGACTTTCTCATCTTACACACCAAATGTTCATTTCATGTGGCCACGAACCCTTCAGGTTCGTCCATATATACTTCCTCATCAAGCTCTTCATTCAGAAAGGTGGTTGTCACATCCATTTGGTGAAGCTCAAGATCATAATGAGCCACCAAACCCTAAAAAATTGTATGAAAATCCTCTTTGAAACTGGAGAGAGGGTCATTTTATAGTCACTGCCATATTTTTGGGTGAAACAACAACCTTAAGTGCAACAACAAGAGAAGAAACTTCATAAATGGACTTCTTAAATGTCCACTTTCGTTGTTCACCACTCTCATTAGTTTCACCATTTTCAAGGAACCTAACATTACCCATTTCAACTATTCTCATACTATGGTTAGGAAAATAAAATGTGTAACCTTCAATTTTTTAGGATATCTAATAAAGAATACATTGACAGTCCTAGAATCAAGTTTCTTTTCATGTGGATTATACAACCTTACTTATGATGGACAACCGAGACACAAAAATGGCTTAAACTAGGGTTCTTTCTCATCCACAGTTCATAAAGGGTCTTAGGAACTACTTTACTAAGAGCCCGGTTCAAGACATATGTTACAATCTTTAATGCATATATCCATAACAAAAGAGGTAAAGAACAATTACTAAAGATGCTCCTAACAATATTCATTAATGTACGCTTTCGTCTCTCAACTACACAAATGCCTTTACTTTCAAGTAACTTTGCAAATGGACATTGTCCATTTCATTCAATTTTACGTAAAAGTTTCCACCTCTATCAGATCTCACAACTTTTACTTTTCTATCTAATTGCCTTTCAACTTCATCTATGAACACTTCTAGGACATACACATACTTATACTTCCATGTAGTAGATAAGTATATCCATAACATGAGTAATCATCCATAAAAGTGATAAAATATTTTTTACCGCTTCAAGATGGAGCATCAAATGGGCCACATATATCAACGTGTATTATCTCAAGTAGCTGAGTGCTTCTTGCGTTCGGTTTCTTTAAAATATGTTTAGTTCTATTTCCTATAATGCAGTATAAACATACATCTTAGTCATTAAAATCCAATTGAGGAAGAATTTCTCTCTTTACCAACCTTATTATCCTTTCTTTAGAAAATGTGACCTTATTTTTTATGCCACAAGAAAACTGAACTTTCATTATATGTACTATGTTTAATGCCTTGACTTTCAATATTAAACAAGGATTTAGAAAACTTTGCATCAGGATTGAAAATGTAAAGTGAATCAAACAATGTACCAATAACATAAAAGTAATCATTTCGGTACAATGAGGAAACATCCTGTCCAACTATGAAATTAAAATCTAAATTGTCCAATCTACTTATGGAAACAAGATTTCTAACGCATACAGATTCATAGAGACACCTCTTCAAGACCTACACGATACCAAGTGTCTAATATCAATCTATAAGTGCCAACGCCTTCAATTTGTACCTTCATCCTGTTTCCCATGAACAAGTATTGTTCAACTCCTCTTATAGGCTGAATCAAACTGAATCCTTACTTAATATAAGAAACATGTGTAGTAGCACCACTATTTAACCACCAAGTATTTTTAGGTACTTCAATAAGGTTCAGTTCAGAACAAACATAAATATGTTGTATACTTTTCTTATCATACCAAGCCTTTCTTATAGGAAAAACTTTTCTGAAGTGTCCTCTTTTCCTTGCAAAAGAAACACTTCTTCACTTTATGGATTTGACTTTTCAAGTCTTCGGGTCCATGGAATGTGGTGTTGTGGTTTGTAAGAAATTTATCATTTTTCTTGGATTCAATGGGTTTGGTTGGGTTGTATCATATAAATGAACCATGATCCATTTTGACACCTCTACAATGTTATGAACATAAAGTAATATAAGTATATTTATACCAAGTGAAGGGTATTAGACTCTTATTACTCTCTGTTATGTTTTTTTCACAAGATATAGTTCTGAAGTTTGCTGTTCAGTTTAGGCATCGATACTTCCTTGGTCAGTGAATGGTGGATGGCTTGGAGAAGTAAGTTTTTCTTCTTTTCGGATAGTTTTTGTCAAATATGATATGACTTAACGATTGATTATGTTTTGCTGCTAATAATGATAAACCAAGTATCTTAAAGTACATTATAACTATAACCACTTTACCTCACATAATCGTTTGAGATGTTGCTTTACGGAGTAGAATAATAGATGGATGACAGTGAGCTCTATTCACCTAGCTACAATTTTTAGGATTTTGATCGGTGATTTATGCAGCTTTGTCACCATTTTGTAGTCATTGTTTCTATGTTTATGTTAATTATATTTGTATCGAAGAAAAGTGAAACACATGACACATTATCTATGTGTTTTGATTTCATACATATGATAGAGATTCCTAAACTAGACAAATAAATTGTTTTATTTAAATTTCGTTGGGAGTGTGGACTTTGTCTGATGATGGAAATTTGGTTGCATTGACGGATGATGTTGACATGTTGTATTGGTTGAGTTCTTAAGATGTGAATAGGAAACATACCAGTCTTGGGGGTTGGAGTTTTGAGCAAAATCTTTTCTTATTTGAAAAATGATTTCTCACTTTTATATTTTGTTTTTGACTCTATCTATTAAAAATATATTGATTTTTAGCATATAGAAAGAGAAGAAAAGCAAGAGAATTAATTTATTTTTTAATAGAGAAGAATTAATTTGTGAAAAAGAATAAATTCTAACAAGATATGTCAACGATTCTTGCATTGTTAGTAACTATTTTGAATAGCAATTAGAAAAGAGCTTTTTTTTTTTGCTATTTGAAATCAAGTTAGATTGCAGAATATTTCTAAGAATGAGATGGAATATCTTTTATACCTCAATAAATTGAGATTTTGGTCACAAGGTCTCCTTTTTAGATGCAACTTCTTTAAGATATTGATTTTTTATTTTTGTAAGACAAACAAGAAGAATCGTCTTCTAAGTTAAAGCATACATTCTATTTTGCATGATAACATGACTACATATCCTTTCATAATGCCCAATTTCAAGCCTAAACAAAAATATTATATATGAAGATTTATAAATGCCCATACAATAAATCTCTTATAATATCCGTAAGAGCTTATAGTAAAATTGGAGATAATATTTTCTAATGTATTATCAAAATAAGACATTATTACCCTCCCAAGCGACATGAATGATATGCATGTTTTAAAAAGCCATATGCCACCATTGAGGGTTAGAATCAATGATAGAGTAACTTAAATTTGGCTGTGCCACTTAACACAATGCAAAGTGGATTTATTTCTCAAATACTCTTAATGGCAAAAGAAAAATCTCTAATACCCTCACTTAATCTTTATATCCCTCATCCATTTATTTAATTCAAATAAATGAAATTAAAATTTAAAATTGACCCCACTCATATTTAGTTACGAAAAAAAAAAAAAACAAATCAGCTTCCAATTTAAGGTTGAATGGGTCTCACTCCACCCAACCACCATCTTCTTATTCTTCACCATTAAAACCAAACCTTTCAACCTTAAATTCATCAATTTTGCTTTTTTTTTCTCTCAAATCAAGCATGAGGTTCTGAAATTAAAGGATTTTGGAGTTGTTTGAGAAGAAATTTGGGAGAAATGGAGGTGGAAAGAAACTTAAGGTCGCCATTGGAGGTAGGCTTTCAGATTTCCTAAAAACCCAAAAAAACTCGATTTTGCTCATTGAATCTCGAATCATGTATTATTATGACTATATTTGAGGTTTTTGATGTTATATAACGATATTTGTGGTTAATGACAGCGAATCGAAGAGATTTGTGTTCGTCAAAACCCATATTTACAGTATTAATACGACTGATACGACTAAGAATAAATACGACTGATACGACCTAGAGTGGATACGACTAATACGAGTAAGACATATGATATACTTGCGTACACCTGATACGACTAAGACATATTATATACATGCATACACCTGATACGATTAAGACATATTAGATACATGCATACAACTGATACAACTAAGTAATTAATGATATAATGTTATTATTTTCAGGGTACTGAATAGAAAGCAGTGCACGATCATACATTTTGATTATGGGGGACAATATGTAAAGAAAGGAGAGGAAATATTATGGATTGCAAGAGAAGATGTTTATCACGCTCTTTTGATGAGACAATCGGTTGAGGAGGTAACGTACGACATATTAGTTGAAAGTATACATAAGAAGATGGGGGAAAATGAAGAAAAGAGCGAGATGAAATTGAGTTATTTTCTGGTTGGAGTTGATCCTAAGGGGTTGATATATATCTTCAATGATGATGATGTTGTTTGTTATTTGGAACCATGTGAAGGTAAAATGAAAGGTGTGTTGCATGTTGAGACGAAGACGAATGATCCAAGAGAAGATCGCGTTAGTCAAGTTAATGCAAGTAACGAGGACATGGTATCTACTGGTCGAGTAAATTGTGGAGTTAATTATGGAAGCATAACTATTTCTGCAAGTGAAGTGTCCGAAAATATGCAACGGTTGCCTACGAAATAGAATGTGAAAACTTGGAAAATATTGAGGTTAGAGATACACGTTTGGTTGAATTTGATAACGTTCACGTGAGGGATACACATGTGGTAGAAGGAGATGAGATTCATAATGTAGAATGGGAAGATGGTATGAATGTAAAATTAAGTTAAGAATTTGGAAGCAAAGAAGACGTGAAAGAATTAGTGGAAAATGCTTCATTTGTGAATTGTTTTCACTTCGATATCGTGAAATCGGATAAAACGCGGTATGTGGTAAAATGTTGTGAATCAATGAATGGTTGCAAGTGGTCTTTACGAGTTGCGAGGATTAAGGATTCAGACATTTTCTCTGTTAGGACGTACAACAAAATTCACACGTGTTCTCGTGTGTCATCAACCTCATTGGTAAAGAGAAGAAAAGGCACACCCCAATTAGTGGCTTATGTTGTCCAAGATCATTATCATGGGAAGCTTGACACGCCAACTCCAAAAAGCTTGATTGGTATGGTGCAAGGAAAGTATGGTGTTAAAGTGTCGTATTCGACGGCGTACAGTGGAAAAAACAAGCTAGTGCCGATGTACGAGGTAGTCCGGAAGAAAGCTATACGATGTTGTATTCTTATTTGTACATGTTACAGATTACGAATCCGGGTACAGTTTCATATGTGGAAGTGGACGACGATCAGAAGTTTAAGTATTTATTCTTCGCATTGGGAGCTTGCGTGGAAGGCTTCCAAGTGATGAGAAAAGTGATCATTGTGGATGGGACTCACCTTAAGAACGCATATGGTGGGGTGTTATTGGTTGCAACAGTGCAAGATCCTAATCATCACCACTATTCAATTGTTTTTGGTGTAGTTGATGGCGAAAAAGATGGTAGTTGTGCATGGTTTTTCAATAAGTTAAAAACACTAATACCGGATGTTCCTGGATTAGTATTTATTTCTAATAGGAATCAAAGTCTCATCAAGACAATACGTGAGGTTTACCCATTATCTCATCATGGGTATTGTATCTTTCATTTATCACAGAATGTGAAGATGCATGCCTCAAACGTCAACAAAGAAAGAGTTGCAGTAAAGTTCAGGGAATTGGCTCATGCATACACACAAGCTGAGTTCGAAACACTCTACAATGATTTCAAGAAAAGGTATCCTAGTGCGGCGGAGTATGTTGAAAGAAGTGTCGAACCGAATAAATGGGCCTAGTGTTTTTTCCCTAGCGAAAGGTACAACATAGATACCACTAATTGTGTGGAATCTTTAAATGTTGTTTTCAAAGAAGCAAGAAAATACTTGCTCTTACCAATGATTGATGCAATTATAAAAAAATAGCTGAGTGGTTTAACAAGCATAGGCGGACCTCTACCGAAGCACATAAATTGGTGCTTTTTATTGAGAATGTGCTTCACAAAAGTTGTGTTGCAGCACAACATTTAGCGGTGACTGTGTTGAACAATTATTATCTACAATTTAACGTCATCGGACGCGATGGAAGAGGTTATTTCGTTGATTTGAGGATGAAAACTTGCACATGCAAGCATTTCGATATTGACAAATATCCATGTGTGCATGCCATAGCTGC
Source organism: Cardamine chenopodiifolia (assembly GCA_963922655.1). Lineage (NCBI taxonomy): Eukaryota > Viridiplantae > Streptophyta > Magnoliopsida > Brassicales > Brassicaceae > Cardamine > Cardamine chenopodiifolia. The sequence continues at coordinate 8,118,211 of OZ000479.1, forward strand.
CCTTATGGAAGCGAGGAAGAAAGAATATACTCACCTAGAAGTGGAAGATTTGTGCTCCAAATTCTATGCGATGGAGCAATGGGCATTTGCCTACTATAAGACGATATTTCTAGTTCCTCATATGTCTCAGTGGAATGTGTCTGACAATGTACGTGCCATGTGTGTGCACCCTCCAGATTATGTCAAGAAAAAAGGAAAACCTCAAATTACAAGGTTTTCGTCCGTGGGAGAACATTGACAAAGGAGAAAGAAGACTAGTTTATATGAGTAGTTTGAGTGCAGTACAAGTGAAACACATGATTTATATGTTCTGTTAGCTTATTGTATTTCATTTGTGTTGTTGATGAACAATCATTTGTGGTGTATGAAAATGTTGTGGCTTATACAACTATATATGACTTATATGACTGAGACATGAATAATTCAATAAATTTTTAAAAATTTATTTAAAAATATTGATTGATTCATAAATAATCTATTCATTTATATCCAATTTAATCACACAAAACTTATTAATTCACATAATTATAAATAACTTCCATTGTTGAATCTACTATAACAATATAAGGATGTTCACTAAACACTTTACCTATTATGATATGAATCACCCAAAAATTCGTTTTTTACTTTTTTTTTATACGAATGTCTTTTAAACGTACTTCTTTAACCAAATTTTACTGATATAACTAGAAAATTGTTTAAAAAACTTGAATACAACTAAAAAACGTCGAAAATGCCAAATATACGACTATGTGTAAACCAATACTACACTTTCTTACGATACGACTATGTGTTAAATTTATTAATATAAAATAAATTGGCGGCGCACACGTGGCTTCTGACGGCGCACGTGTATCTTGGCTACGCAAACGTGGCTTTCTTAATATATATATATATATATATATATATATATTTTAATATTTCCAGTAACACAGTTGTATTAGTTGTATACAGTTGTATCATTTTAAATATGACATTTCATTTTAAAAAATTAAAAATACTGATTCAAAATATTAAAATACGACAATACCAATTTAAATACTGAAATTTTAAAGTTCCAAAAGATCATAAGTTCAAAACATAAACATAAGTTCAACAAACCCATAAGTTCCAAAAGATAATAAGTTCCTAAAAATATAACTTAAAAGATCATTATTTCAAATAAGGACTTTTCTTGTACTTCGATGGCTCAACCTTTCTTTTCGCCTTCTTTGAACGGTTTAGAACCACCTTCTCCTTAGGTGTACGGGTAGAGGTTGTTGGAACCCCCACTTCTTCTTCTTTGTCCTTTTCTTCATTGTCCTTTTCTTTTTCTTTGTCATTTTCTTCTTCTGATTCACCACCATCCTCTTCATCTTCCGAGGCTACAGGTTCAGGGGGAAAGTCCGCCCAATTTCCTACGTGTTCATCACCTACAATTGGATGTATATGTTACAACTATGTAAAGACATATATGTATAATTATAGTTAAATCAAATTCATATACCTCCACCTCCATTGTTACTCTCGTGATCTTCTTCTTCCTCTGAAACCTCATCACCCTCATCATTGTCATCACCTCCACTATTATCTTTCTTGGGGTTTATTCCAACACCCCCTTCCATCAGCGAAGTCACACATACTTCAAGGTCCGACATCCTTCTCTCCATCCCAGCAAACCTCTCATTCCACTCGTCAACCCTCCCATGAATATTAGCAAAACTTTCTTCAATGACCTTCATCAATGTGTCTTTGAGGCTCATGACCCGTTGGACATTCAGATTGTCCCTTCGGCCAGCCACATCCAAATTGTACAAATCTTCAAACCGTATCTTCTTGTTTGCTTGAAGAAGACAAGTAGTCCTCTCCTTCGTTATCATCCTCCATGATCTGGGCGAGTAGTGATACCTCTTCAAGTGTAGGATGTAAGATACTATGGATTTCCTGTGCATCATCAAAGAGAATACAACTACATATCACTAATACAACTATATACCAAATACAACTGGATATAACCTATACAACTGTGCAGAAAAATTTTAGACAAAATATTCCATTGGCTCTTGCACATCCTCGAGCATCATCAAAGAGAATACAACTACATAATTTTCATACCTTAGTGTCTCTAAGAGCATCGTTAACTGTTTCCAATGACCACCTTTTTATTGTACAAGGTTTCCATTGGCTCTTGCACATCCTCAGTCACCTACTACTCACTTCACCCTTATCATCAACGAACTCAGTCCTAAATGTCGTCCGCATGTTTGGAATAGTTTTAGTCACTAAAATCTGCACATTTAAAATTAATTTATAATATTTTTTGCACATTATAAATTATATATAATTTATTTTCATATCTCTAACGGAAAAATGAATCTCGGGAATGTCCACGTGGGTTGAACACGTCCTCATGGTGCGCCAGATCTCGTCTAATTGATCATAAAATGTGTACCTCCCCCAGGAAAATGTCCAGCAAGTTTCGAGATCTTCAACAACTTTGTAGAAGAAACTCTCGATTTGTCCATATGTATTGGACTTTTTGATGACGGCACTCAGGAACAGTAAGATCGCCATCTTCAGCCGATCTAGAGTTTTCAACATCTTCTTAAATTTCTCGATTACATCTTGAACAGTAATCCCCTTAGTTCTTTTGAGTTATCTTAGCACGAACCGATAACTCCCCACCATTGTTTCATAAGACTCAGGGTACCTCCTACAGTCCAACTCGCTTAAAAGACCATGCTCTCTTATTGAGTACCTAATAGGCACTCCATTCACAACAAACCATGCCATCTTCCCCTTCTTCTTGTTCACCGTGCGCACATCAACCACATATGCGTTAGTTTGTGGTTCTTCTGTCTCGGCATGTGCCACACATACCGGAACTGAGGATGGTTCAAAAACCACTCCAATTCTCTGTCTTCAAGCACATCTTCTATCAATTCCATTGTCTTCACATAATTGCACTTTGAAGACAACTTGCAAGAAAAAAATTCTCCGGAAGAATAGGCTGTATACCTTCTGTTTCCTCCTTGTTCTCCTGAAATCCAAACAAATATCCACATACATAAATATCCACATACATAGTTGTATTGGTCATATTCAATTGTATATATACCTATAGTTATACTAGTTGTACATCATATCATAGTTATATCAAACGTACTAGTCGTACCCAGAATACACAGAGCAAACAACAGTTGTATCAAGCGTACTAGTCGTACCCAGAAATCACATAGCAAAAGACCATTCAATTCTTTTCCAACAACCATACATATGGATTTAACTTTAAGAGAAAGCATAATATAACACTTACCACCCAAGGTCGAGACGAGGAACCGGCGGCGGGCTCTGTTCTTCGCGGCGAAGCTTAAGCTTGGCGGGTTCGTCGGGTCTCGGGAGTTCGTTTGACGGGTGGCAAAGACGGCGGCCTCTCCTCAGGCGAAGACGGCGGCGTCTCCTCGCGGAGTGAAATCTTTTCCTGCTAGGCAAGATGATAGGATAGTAAGTTACAAATTCTGTTTAGGCGAATCAACTAGGCGAACCCTTCCACATTGTTGGTTCTTCCTCTTCAAATTTTTTGTTTTCACCATTTTTGGTTTTTAGGGTTTTGATTCTTTTTTTTAGATGAAAAAGACAAATACAAGGTTAAATGATGAAAATAGATGATTGAATTGCAGTAATTGCAAGAAAAACAGAGAGAATCCGAAGGATGGAAGTGTGGGTGTTCTTCGTGGATTTCTCGTCGTGGGGAAGAAGAGTAGAAAAATAGGAAAATTTTTAAAGAAATTTAAATAAAAGATATGATTTTGGTTTTTAAGAAATTTAAGAAATTTGAAAAATTAAATGGATGTGGGTTCAGAATTCTTGGTTTTTTTGTAAATATATGGAAAGAGGTATGATTTTTGGTCATTTTATAATATTTCGAATAAAAATAAACATAAAATAAAAAGAAATTCAAGAGAGGGGTATATGAGATTAGAGAATAAGAGATTGGGGTATATGAGATTACCGCTCCAAGTGACATGAATGATATGCATGTTTTAAAAAGTCATATGCCACCATTGCGAGTTAGAATCAATGGTAGAGTAACTTAAATTTGGCGGTGCCATTTAACACAATGCAAAGTGGTGGTTTTATATAAAGAAAGAGCGAGCCTTTGGGATGTTTTAGAAAATCATAAGGTATTTTTTTGTTGGAATGTTATACTTATTATTCAGAAATAGACCAAAAGAGATTGTATTTTTATTTTAAATTATATACTGGATAGTAACCCACGCAACTGCGGAGAAATGTTTGCTTAACTTTAAGATAAAAGTTATGGAGACACTATAATCAAGCAAATTCTCGTTTTCAATTTGTCAATAAAGCTATGAATATAATAAAATCGCAAGTGATTCTAGCCGATAAAGATTGATAATTTCATTTCAGCAATACTCTCTAATCAAATAATCAACGAATAATAACTCAATGGGTTTACTCTGATGTTATGGTGAATCAGATTATCCGCTACTCCAATTGTTTGTAATACAAATCGCCATAGAAAATATTAAAGTTTTGGTGGAATTTTTTGTTTCCAGATATTTGATGCAATATCCGGGTGATGAAACAGCGGAGCTCGAGGGTGTGACCTTTTGTTTATTTCTTTCGCTATAAAAATAACATTTGTTAAATTCTCTCTTAGACTATTAATGCTTATGTAAGCCTAAATTTTTTCATTTACATTTTTTTTTACATTTTCTCCTACATAAATATATGTTAAGACAAAAATTATTGTGCTCCACCGTAGCTCTAGGTAGAGATTTTGTCTTTTCCTAAAAAATCTTAACAAACTGACCATTCTCCTTTGTTATTTTAAGAAATGTTTATTAATGCAAACAAATAAAAACTTAATTACTTTTGTATCCTAATACTTCTGTTATTACTTATTTAATTATGTCCACATACATCATCACAATTATGGTTGTTAAGATTTACTTAATTTTGTTTCCCAAAAAAGCTGATATTTTGAAAAAATTTATTAAATAATTCAAAAACCCGTATCTAAAAAAATCTGTAGAATTCAAAAAGGAAAACTTCCTTACTACACTTTTTGAAATATATTGCAATCATTTTAAAATTATCAAATATATAGGTTATAAAATATCTTAAAAACGGTATTGCATATCTTTCGTTTGGTATTGTTTTATATTCATTATGTTTTAAATAAAAAATATGAAATCTTTATTATAGATTTTAATTAAATCTTAATTCGGTTCAACTAAATATTTTCCATATTATTAACAAAGCCTGGATTTTTTTTAATTCATTATATATGGATGATAAAGTACTTTTCAGAAAGAAAATAAAATAAATCTCTACTTTGAATTAATTAGTATATATATAACAGTGGTATCCATATTATAAGATATTTAGTTTTGATAGTATAAAGATATTTTGAGTCTTAACCAATGTATATATTTATTAATTAATAAGATAAATCCAGAAGACTATTTTATTAATTAATCATGTGAGAATAACATAAAACAACTTATTCCTATATTTTTATATTAATCTCCATTCACTAATAAGAAGTAATCAAAACATACTCAATTTCAAATTTAGAGAAGAAAAGTTTCATAGAAATATGAGTACAAAATGATAAGAAAAATGAAAACATATTACTAATTTATACATCATTTTCAAATGATTCATAAGACACGATCTCAAAACCAATGTTTTCGCGACTTGACTGTCCCACAACAACTTGATTTTTTTATGCACAAGAGAAGCAAAATGACAAATTGTTAGGTTAGACAACATTTAATTGTGCTTTTGAAAATAAAATATCTAGCTATTTAAAAATTACATGTTTTGATGTTGTTAAACATAGAATATCATCAGATGAAAAAAAGAAGAATATCATCATGTTTTCTATCACAGAAAGATATTAAAAATAAAAACTATTGAGAACCCGATTTATGATTTTTAGAAATCTAAAAGTAAATAATTTAATAATATACCTATTCAAATAGGAGGGTGAAGTGAAGTCTTGCTTTTCTGTCATAAAAGAAACTTGTATTCAACATTCATACATTAGTGGCAAAAATTATATAATATATAACACACATGCAAAACCAAATATAATAAGAATAACATTTCAAACTTGGTTAAATGCAAGAGGACCATTGCAAAAGAGACGTCATCGTGAGAAAGTCTTAGAGGATGTATGACTCATTATTTAGGAAGTCATGTATTAAAAATACATTTACCAAGCCTTGCGATAAGGTAGAAGACGATGAATCTGCATCAAGGAGAGAAGTACCAACAGCCTTTTTTACTATTTTTGTGATCCTATTGTTTCCACTGTATTTAAAATCTAAAAGTAAACACAATCGCTGGAATAAATAGATAATAAATAATTAAAAATTTAAATTTTATTGCTGAAATAAGTTATGAGAAATAAAAAATTAAATTGCTCGAAAACAAAAAACATGTAAAAGGTTGAAGATGAACTTCACTATATTTATAGAGGAATTAGGGATCTAGACAAAAAAAAATTAAAAATCATTTGGCTATGATTTCTAAATTTTAAAAAGATTCCATTGATTGTTAGAATTTTGTTTGGCAACATTTTAGTTAGTATAAAACAATACATTTTTTATTTTCAAAAAATAAAAACGAATCCACAAAGATACTAACACCAAATCCGCAATTGATATATATTTTTTATTTTCAAAAAATCTGTGTTTATAATTTAAAATATATTTTTAGCACAATTAAAGGAACTAACGACTAAAATTTTGGTATATTTTTACTTTTAAAATATGGAACCAATATATAGATATCAAAATTTGATTTTTGAAAAAGTTTATATTCTAATTTTAAATATTTTAAATATTATAATTTTGATTGGTTAACATAATATCGTATAATATAATTTAAAATCTTACTTTTCTGATTGGATAACAATTTTTTAAATTTAATTCGTTTATATTTATTAGGAGAGAGAGAAAATAAGTTTTATTTTTTCGAAACTAAAAATTATTTTAAAAATATTTTTTTTATCTTTTTTATTGAATTTTTTAAATTAATTTAAAATTTTCGTTTATATTTATTAGGAGAGAGAAATAAGTTTTATTTTTTAGAAATTAATAATTATTTAAAAGATTATGTTTGGATTTTTTATTGGATTTTGGCTGCATAATTTTTTCTTTTTTATCCTTCTAAAAGTTGATTTGTTCTAAAAGTTGATTTGTTTGGTCATAAATACATAAAAATACAATGATATTTTATGTAATATAACACATGAAAGCTGGTTAAATTGTTTTTAAAGTTGCTTAAATAATATAGTAGTAGATTTTATGTAATCTAAGTGGTGTACACAATATACGTAAACATCAGCCAAAATTTAGTATTGGTCAATTTAATATTACCATTACTAAATTACAGTCGTTGTATCCATCATACCTAATTATTATTAGATTAGTTAAAATCATGCTATTTTTTTTGCAGTAATAATTTATTCAAATTTTTTTTACATCTAGTGTATCTATTTTAAAATATGCTAGAGAAAGTTGTATCAATTACAAAACTATCGAGTTGCAAACCACATTTCCATTCTTTGATGAAACCGGACGTCGTTCATGTCTCGGATTGTCGAGCGGCTGTTTCAAATTTGGTTATCAATGAATTGTTGAGAGAAGTGTGAGGAGTAACTGGTTCCCCATGTTGTCTACTGTTTTGTTTCTTTCAAATCGAGTGTATTGCTGTTTGTCACATATATCGCTGTAAAAATAACTTGAGATTATCTAAACTTGTATCGACGAGGAGAGCAAGGATGTTGTCCCACTGAGTCGTGTACTGGGATTGAAGAAGATTGTGTGTAAGGCAGTGCCAAATCTTAGCTGAATATGAGAATGCAAAGAAGAGGTGATTTTTTGTCTCCATTGGCTCTAAACAGTGGGAGCATGCCGTTGAAGCACCGTTATTCTAGCTGAGCACTCGATCGCCTGTTGATAGTCCATTGTTTATTACAAGTCAAGCCATGAATGAGTATTTTGGTGTGTTATGCGGGAACCATATACCCTGAGCCCACTCCTTTATTGGCTGCTCTTCACGAATCAATCTCCATGCTGCTTTGGAACTGAACATCAATTTAAACTTTATTCCATTAAATTTCAACATAGCTACATCCACCTCCTATGTTTGTCCTTGTTGATGTTGTAAAGTGACTGCCTCTTCAATCTCATTTAAGACATCTAACGGTGATATAGAGTTGTGTGTGTTGCTAACACGCTTTCCACTATGGAGTTGAGAGGAATCCCCATGTCTCTGCTTCCTTTAGATCATGTGATGTCTATTAATCTGCCCAGCAGAGACTGGTTGTCAAACCAAAAAAAAGTCGATGCTCCATTGTGAACTGCGATCTTATTCAAAGAAGTTGCCAACTGTCTATATTTTCAACAAATTTTCCATGTCTAAGATCCGAGAGAAGATGATTTCTTTACCGAACATAGAGAGCCTTTATGGATTAAATACCTTCAAACCCAATTAACCCAAAATGGGGAATGAGTTGACTGGATTCGACAAAGCAGTTTCAAATAGCTTACAATATTTGCTTCAGAAATCGATTTTAATCCCAAACCTTCCTCTGTGTTTGGCTTGCAAACATCTTTCCAAGCGACTTTAGTGTTTTTTTAGTTCAAATCGGGCCAGACCATAAGAATGCAGCACATTTTTTATTAATCTCTTCTATGCAAGCTTTAGGTAAGCGGAATGCGGAGATCCAGAAGTTTGTGAGGCTATAGATGACTGATGCAATAAGCTATAATCATCCCGCAAAAGAGAGATACCTCGTAGTCTAACAACTTATTCTCAATCTTATCTTCTCTAACAATGGTGTGTAGTCATGAAGTGTCATCTGCTTAGTGAAAAGAGGTAAACCCAAGTACCTGATAGGAAGAGAGCCACTGTCGAAAGGGAAAAGCTCAAGTATTTCATTTTTTTTTGCTGAAACCCCTGCCATAAACAATGTTGATTTTTTGAGAATTATACTTAGGCCTAAAGCAATAAAAATCTTGGAAAACTTGTAGAATACCTCTTATCGACTTTTTCTTTCCATGTGAAAAAATTAACAGATCATCCGCAAAACGTAAGTGCGTGAGAGCAAGATTCTGACAATATGGATGATATCCTAAACGTCTCTCCTTTGCCACTTTATCCAGCAGTCTAGAACATGCATGCAGATTATGAATAGATAAGGCGATAAGGAGCATCCTTAAAAGATGCCTCTCATACTTCGGAAATACCTAGTCAATTAACCCATTCACCTGAACTGTGAAAGAAGCCGTTGTGATGCATAAATTGAGCCAATGAGTAAACTTTCCTGGAAATCCCAATGGTATTAATGTTGACAAAAAAAAAGGCTGGTGAGCAGAGTCAAAAGCCTTAGAGATGTCTATTTTTACCGCACATCTAGCCGAGATTGTATCTTTATGATAATGTTTTACCAATTCTGATGCCAACAAGACGTTCTCCATCAAAATTTGATCTTTAACAAAGGCTGATTGGTTTGGGGAGATGAATTTAGGTAAGACCTACTTCAATCTATTCGTCAAGATCTTAGAGATAATCTTGTATAGGACACTGCAACAAGATATCAGTCGATAGTCTTTCATCTCATTTGCTTCTTTCTTCTTCGGAACAAGGGCCTAAATCGTGGAGTTCAAACCCTTAGGGAGAAAACCCTTAACAAAGAATGATTTAATGGCAGCTACAAAATCCTTTCCCACAATTCCCCTAGTCTCTCTAAATAAATATGAGGTAAATCCATCCGGTCTTGGGGATTTGTTACCAGGATAGCGAACAAGACCTTTTTAACCTCTTCCTTTGTAACTTCTTTATCAACATTCCACTATCTTCCTCATCACACACAAAACCCAACAAATCCAGCAAAATCTCTCATCCATACCTTGATAATCCAGATCAGATTAAGTAAAAAAGAATGAAAATAACCTTATGCTTTCGCTGTGATCTCGCTCTGAGTTTGGGCTAGCATACCATCATCTCTCTTAATGGATTTAATTGAGTTCCGAGTTTTACGATTCTTAGCATCTTGATGAAAATATATGTTGTTACCATTACCTACTTTTAATTAGTGCATTTTCGATCTTTGTCTCAGAAATCTCTCCTACAAGTCCGATGGATGTTTTCACTTGTTATAAGCATGGGTCGTCGTTTCCATTAATTACTGAGTTGGGTGCAACAATTTTTTCGTTTGACAATCACATAGATCTTCATAAGCTCTTTTTGTTCTGTTTTGCAGATCGCCTAGTATTTGTTTCCTCAACTCTCAAGTTTTTGTCTTGAATGTATTAAGGTATTTTTAGAGACGAAATAGTGCCAAAGTAGATATTCTAAGCTCATACGTATCAGACCAGAAGCTTTGTCTCAATGTTAGAAACCTAGGCAGAGTTGCTAAAGCATTCATGAAGTTAAAAGCTCATCTTGGCCTAGTAATCAGAGCTTTAACCTAAATTCGACAACGCATATGATCAGAGCATCCTCCTGTTTCAAAATAACAATGAGATTGTGGGAAAGCCTGAAACCATGATTCATTAACAATAACCCGATCAAGTTTCTTGCATATTAATCCTTCTTCTCTTTTGTTACACTATGTATAACGTGACCCATGTGTTGTTATTTTGAAAAGCGAACAAAATCTGATTACATCTTGGAAGTCTAGCATTCCATTGTAACAGACAGAGAAATCGCATAATTTTGAATGTTCTTCGATATCCACTATCTCATTAAAATCTCCAAATATCAAGGTTTATTTCTAAACAATGGCAACTGTTGATGACCTCGTAAATCCTCCCAGAGCATCTTTTATTTTTCTACGAAATTTGATGCATAGATAAAAGAACAAAAAAAATCCTCCTCATCGCCATCTATAAGAACTGAGCATGTTATCATTTGACCGCTAGTAAAACATGGAGTAAGCCTCACTTGCGGACTCCAAACCACCCAAATCCTACCCAATCGATTTGTCGTATTTTGACAAGACTGACCAACCATTAAAAACCTTTGTAACGATTATCTTCACTTTTTTTTTCTTAAACCTTATTTCCAATAAGGCTCCAAACTGCATCATGCCAGTAATAAACCAATTTCAAACAACAAAATGCTTTGTCGATTTGTTAAAACCACGAACTTTCTAGAAGAAACTCGACATAAATTATTTATGTTTGGGGACTTCTTACTCGCCACACTAGAGAGAGTGTTTTTAGATGACTTATAAACTGATCTAGTTGTGCTCGGCAAGACAAGACACGAAGCTTTAAGGTCTGCCTTTGATAAATCCCCTTCATTCCATTTCCTTGAAAAATTTCAAGACCTTTAGCTACCATTTCCTGAACCTGCATCTCCACCGTGATATCACAACTTGAATAACTTGCTAACACATCAAAACGAGATGGTGATACCTCTATAGAAGAATCCTTCTCTCCTTGAAACCCACCTTAACTCGGTTTTTTGGGAGAATTTTTTTCCCAAACTTCTTTTGATTTTTCACTACCAACAATATGCTCTCCTACAACACCCTCATCTGCATCTTTATATGTAGGATGTGTTGTACCTTGGAGCCTTTCCTTACCAGCATCCACTTCTCTCACTACCCCAGCCTCCGTGATGATCAATGTCCATTTTTTCTAAATATTAATTACTCAAGATTTTTTTCAACAAGAATTTCACTTAAATCCTCTGTGATACTCTCTGAATCCTATGTTTGAATTTTGTTAATAGAATATGTTTCTTTTCCACATTGAATTGGCATATCAACAATAGCCAAATCTGCCAATGGAGCACTCGAATGTGCAATGTATCCGCCACCCAATTCTGTATCTTCACATACAGGATGTGACATATTTTGTTTTGTCTTATTCAAAGAGTAACCTGCATTTGAATTCATGATTGTGGTGCACGCTTGAATCACTGAAACATAAGATGACTCTAATACTGAATTTTGCATCACCTCGCCTTGTTTGAAAATTCTTGTAATTTCTATCTCTGACCTCTTTTGCACTCTACACACCTCCTTTAAATGTACCCACTTAAAACAAGTCGTACACTTAGAAGGCAACCATGGATATGAGTACACTACTTCGGAGAAAAATCCTTGCTTTTTCTTAAAACAAAATGAGTTACGGAGAGGTTTTGTGAGATCAACTTCTACGAAAATCTTTGCTTCATCAAAATGTTTACAAAGTTCTGTTTCTGATAGGAAGCTTAAGCCCTTCCACGAGAAGAATGAATGAGGTATTTGTTTGATCTCCACCAAGATTGGCATCCTACAAAGAGTTCGTTGTTCTTCCTCACTGACTCGAAGTTAAAAACCATCATAGGCTTATCTGTGGTATTCCACATACCCCGACGCAACACTCTTATCATGCGATCACAAATTATGAATTTGATTTGTGTAGCATTCATAACGTAAGCGTCGATCTTTACTCCCTTAATTCCATAGCTCTAAGTTTTATTGACAATCACATAGACTTTTGCAGTATGAGGAGCAAGTTCTAGAAATTTTTCTACAGTAAAATCTTCCCATAGTAGAACTGAGTCGTTTATGATATAATTTGGAACTTTGAATTACAAGATCACCCTCTTCCATAAAAACAACCAAATCGTGTTTTGTGAGCAAAGGCCTATGCTGAACAACTGAAAAATACGAACGACACTCCACTTGGGCGGCGACCGTAGTGACTTTCTCTGCCCCACCTCTGTTTTGATCTCTGTTTTGATCAGCACCAAAACACAAGCAGTCTCTAAAAGCAAAGTATCACCAACTCTATTCTGAAAACGTTGATTCGTTTTTGAAGAAAACCCTAACCCATCCTTAACCCTACATACCTGAGCGTCAACATCTGTTTCAACAAAAGCTTTCCAAGTAGAAACCTCCTCAATCACCTGATCCCCAACTTCTGTAACGGTAGAAACTTTCCGAGACAAACCCTCCTCTGTTACAACATAAAATTTCCGAGACAAACCCTCTTCTGTCACCGAAACCACAACCTCATCAACACTGCCTCCTCTGTTTTCTGAAAAAATCACAACGGCATGAATCTCTCTCTCCTCAGCTGCTGCCTTGACTGCCACCGACCCTGACGGCAAAGCCATCATGCCGCCCACGAAACTGCAAACCCAAACTCTTTTCACCCTTACCTAATCGCTCCAAGATTTTCACTCCTTAAGATTATATAAAATCATGCTATTATTTAATATAACTAAGTTATTTTATAAAAGGTTCATCTCTGCGCACAATACCTAGTTTACATTATATTACAAATTTTCTTTGAAAAACATGGATATCCTATCCAAAACAAAATCAACTTTGAAATAGGAAATAGTAATCCAAAACTTAAAATAAAAAAAACATTTTTTGTTTGTTTGAATGTAATATTAATTATGCGAAACCAAAAGAGAATTATTTACAAGTGGGACTAGTTTGTTTTCATTAAAACAGAGCTAACAAAAGAATCTTAAAACATAGCTAAAAATATTTTAGCGAGACAGAGTGGAAGGTGCTGGTCGATCGAGATAACAGTTCGATGGTGCTCTCGGTATGCTCCAGATGACAAGAAATGATTCGAATCCAGATTACCTTATCGACAGCTCTGGCTAGATGAGGCGGAGGGAGTGGTTGTTGACCGTGTTTCCTTCCATTTTATTCTCTCTATATGTGATAGATAACGGCGTGGAAAGCTAGGCGAAGGAGATTGTTGTCGTTCTTTGACTTTTGCTGCGAATCAGAGCTTGCAGCGTGTAGTTCCGGTCCAAAGTGATAGAATGACCGATGAGACGTTCACACAAAGATGTCAAGAGACTGTAAGCATAGGAACATGCAAAAATAAGTGATCTCTTGTTTCATTTGGTTCACCACAAAGAAGAAAATCATGCGGAGATCTCCACTCGCGGGTTCGTTCACCTGTTATTAGCATCTTGCTGACTGAAAGCATATCGTAGAATCACATAAGGAAACTGTACCAATTTTGACCATGGAACTCGAATACTTGCTTGTCGAATTGTTCCCATGTTGCTTTTGCTGAGAAGGATGTTTTGTACTCAATTATTCCCATGCTTCCAAAGCACAATATCCACACCAGCCAAAAGGTTCCAGGGTGAGATTGACCAGCTTTGATCTTGTAATGTTCGAATGTGGGGATCGCAAGAATGTCCCAAGCGCCAGCCCCCCTCATCACTTACTTCAGAAACTTTTGCCTTCCTGTGTATTCCCATAATCCGAGTACTCATCACTGGTGATATCCATTATTTTTCCTACTTCTAGCCAATTATCAAACCAGAAAAAGTGGAAGTCTCGTCAGTGAATCTCAGTTTGAAAGAAAGCTGATGTGAGTGGTCGTTGTTTTAGAAGCTTTCTCCAAATCCATGATCCCTTCGTATTTTCCTTAACATCCCAAAATGATGAGTGGTTGAGGAGGTAGTGATGTGTCCATGCTAACCAAAGAGAACTCGAGGACCCAAATAATCTCCAGATAAGATTTAAAGAGAGTACCCGAGATGAGTCTCGTAACTTACACAGACCAAAACCTCCCTCATTTTTTGGAGAGCAAACTTTCGTCCATGCTATTTTTTCCTTTGTTATGTTTGGAGAACACGACCACAAGAGTGCATCACACATACTTTCAATTATGTCAAGACAGCGGTTTGGCCATTTAAACACCGAACACCAAAAATTTTGTGATACTTACAATGATGGATTTTATTAGCTTAAGACGACCGACATATGAAAGGAAGGGATTAGTCCAAGACAAAAGGCGAGATTAGATCCTGTCGATAAGAGGTTCATAGTCCAACTTCGACATGCTTTTTGTAGTTAATGGCAACCCCAAGTATCTTATTGGTAACGTCTCAATGGGGAGACCCAAGCATGAATCTTCCGTATATATATATTCATCTATACGCCCTGCTAGATAAAGAGAATACTTCGCCATGCTAACCATTAAACCCGAGACATGGGCAAAATGTTTCAACACATCATTATTCCATTTAATGAAGCAGTTCTACTATCCATGAAGATCATTATATCATCCGTGAAACTAAGGTGAGTTAAATGAACCTCACGAAATTGAGAGTTGAAACCAATAACACTATCTTCAGCCGCTTTGTTAAGGAGCAGAGAAATCACATTATTTGCTAAATCAAACAGGTACGGGGAGAGGGAGCAACATTAATGTAGTCCATAGGAAGTAGTAAAAAAATCTCCAACCTCACCATTAATTGTTACCGAGAAAGCCGCAGTGAAGATACAATTGTAGATCCAAGATACGAAAATCAGTGGAATGCCCATGGGCCGACCTTTTACAAAAGCGCACTGATTTGGCTCAATTGCTTGAGGGAGAATGAGAGTGAGACGATTAGCCAAGATTTTTGAGATGACCTTGTAGATTGTGTTGCAACATGCGATGGGTCAAAAATCCCTCATAGTTTCCGCATCAGTTTTTTGGGAATGAGTGAAAGGGTAGTAGCATTAACTCCGCTTAGCATAAATCCATAGATAAAAAAATATTGAACATAAACAAGAACTCCGTCATGAAGCCGTCAGGGCGCGATGCTTTATTTGATGGTAAATCAAATAGAGCTTTCTAAATCTCATTTCCAGTGACAGGAGCAACAAGTGAATGCACTAATCTATTAGGTCGACGATAGGATATTAGGTCATACAAATGGGAGGTGGTGAGACAGGTACTCTTTGGCGAAGCTTGGAGAAACCGTGTATAAAAATTAATTGCCTCATTCTTTATATCTTCTGCTTCTGTAAAATTTTACCTGTCTGAGACCAGTTTCCTAGTGGCATTCCAAGATGTACGTTGTTTGACAACATTATGAAAGAAAGCCGTGTTTTATCCCCATCACTAAGCAATTTAACACATGAATTCTGTCGGAAAAACACTTCCTCAACACTATCAAAATGATTCCAAGTTATTGTTGCCTCTGCAACCTCCACAAATGTCTCCGAGTTTGGCTGTAGAAGAGCTGGATTCTGCTTGGCACATTTGTGAAGGTTTTTAGTTTTTTCTTGTGGAATCTATGGAGAGATCTCGAGTGAAGCAGAGCATCTGATTCAGACAAAAACTGAGAAACTACCTCTTGAAACTGAGGATGATTGATAAGAAAATTGAAAAACTTGAACAGGTGCCGCTTCCCATGTTTAAGGCTTGTTAGGCAAACATGACAGCGGGCGTGGTCAAACATACCATTGGCTTCAAATTCTGAGTATGATTTTGAAAAAACTGCACTCCATGCAAAATTCACCAAAGCTTTATCCAGTTTCTTTCCTAATTGTTCCTCATCTCAATATTTTACTATGTAATTTGGGCCCCAAATTATTAAGATATGATACATACAACATTCTGAAACTCTCTAATACCCGCCTGATTTCCCAAATAATCTTGATACCGTGAGTGTTCTGAAGTTGACAAAATATCATTAAAATCTCCAAGAATAATCCATGGTACGCCTCCCTATCCATATAGAACATTTATCTGTCTTATATCTTCCCAGAACCTTAAGTGATCCCGCTGAAAATTTGAGGCGTAAACACAAGAGCATACAAACTGTTCACCCGAGGCTAAAGTAATCCCCACCGTGATGACCTGTGGACTTATAAAGTGTTGTAACATTAACAGATTCTGAAAAGACCAACCAAATACGTCCTAGATGATGGTAGTCATAGTTTGTAACATCATTCCATCCAGGAAAAACATGAGTAACAATAGCCGAAAATTTTGTTTCTTGGACTCGTGTTTATAATAAACAACAAAAGAAGGTTCTGCAGATCGAATCCATGACCAGACTAAATCTTGTTTGCGCATTTTGTTGAAACCACTAGTATTCCACGCAACAAAAGACATCATTATCATTAGTGCTTTCCAGAGGAAGCCTTCTTAGATGTGTTTTTGTGTGTCCCTATTCCGAGTTCTTGACGTGTAAACAACAACTTGTTGTTTGGTTTAGCTCTTTGCCTTTCTCCATTTCCCCCTTTTTGTTTTGATTTTTCCTGCATAGAGAATGCCACCTCTGTCACACCATCTTGTGATGTAACCTGAGTTTGCAGAATCTCACCCTCCTCTTCTTCCTCCTCCCCTTCATCTATGTTCATAAGTATCTGAAATCTAGATGGGGATACACTCTCTGTATCCTTCTGCTCTACAGCTACCTTGATTAAAGATTCAACTTCTGTCCTCTTAGGTGAGCCCCTCCCAATTCTATGTACTACTGACCAGCCAACTTTTTCATCTTCTTTTCCCCTCCTCCCCTACTAACTGACCCAAAACCCCAAAAAAACCTTATTGTTGACCCAAAAAATATAACCCTACTAATTTGCATATACAAAAACCATAACTATTTCTACAATTTCAGCTATTACTTTTACGATTAAAGAGTTACATTCCTCCATCTAAGACGCAAAATACTACCTAGTTCTTGTGACATGTTCCTTATAATTAACCAATTGGTTTACTATAATGTTTTGAAAACATTCATTCTGTGTGGAGACATTGGAGACACGAAATCACATTTCTTCTCATGCCCATATTCTTCTAAGGTTTTGAACTCTCTTACACGCAGAACTCAGTTGGATGATCTCTAGTTCTCCTTGTCGATAAAGTTCTAGGTAAACTTAAATCGTTTTTACTGAGATATGCGTTTCAAACGGCAGTATATTCAATTTGGAGGGAACGAACCGGCTACTCCTCACACTTCTCTCAACAGACTCATTGATAAGCACATTCAAAACATGCTCTCGACGATCCGTGATATGGGCGACACACGTTTCCATAAAAAAATGGAGTTGTGGTTTGTATCTAGATAATTATGTAATTATTTTAAAATTTCTACCATATTCTTAAGACGAATGTATTTGTTGTAAAAATGGCTTTTGAATAAATTTACATTCTATTAAAAAAAAGTTTTGAAAACATGACTAGACACCAATTTGGTACTATAACTGGATGGCTGGTCAGACCAGTTTTAAACGGTCGAACAAGATTTTTAAATATTTATACTTTAATTATATATTTATAGATAATATAATATAATGTAATACAGAACATTAAACTTAAAGAAACACAAAGTATAACGAATTTTGTTTTATTATTGTATTCCTCAATAAAATAATAATAAATAAAATATATTGGTCATTTAAATTTATATTAAAATAAATAATAAGTGATTAAATATAAATTTCTTTAAAAATTAAAGTAAAATGATAAAAATGGTCAATATCAAAATTTATA
Source organism: Cardamine chenopodiifolia (assembly GCA_963922655.1). Lineage (NCBI taxonomy): Eukaryota > Viridiplantae > Streptophyta > Magnoliopsida > Brassicales > Brassicaceae > Cardamine > Cardamine chenopodiifolia. Next base: position 8,136,486 of record OZ000479.1, read on the forward strand.
GTCAATTTTAAACTAAAAATGAAATTTTTATCTATTAGAATTGGAAAATAGAAGTAAAATTGAAAAGTAAAAGAAACAATGACACTTAATAATGGTTTAAATTTTCAATCAAAAATTAATTAAATAATATGACTTAAATATTATTTACCTGAAATCAAACCGGATCACCAGTTATGCTGGTTTAATGGTTTTTGTCAAATTTACCGATTTTATTCAAATTCAGATTTTCATTACTCATACTGGGCTAGGTGACCGCTTCCTGATCGGACCAGCCGATCAGATCCGGTTTCAAAACATTGGTTGACTGTCTCATTTTTTGTGTTTTAATCACTTGAAGTATTGAACATTTGATTTAATTATCATAAGATATTTGTCATTAATAAACATAAATTCCATAAAAAACAGGTTTTGTAAAGGGAAATTGCTTCATGAAATTTCCAAGTTTTAGTCACATTTTAAAAAGAATTTTTTTTGACAAAATAAAAGTAAAAAGGTAAATAATATCGTGCGCCTCCCGTTCTGAAATTGGCACCAAAATTGAGTGTAAGAAAGAAATATCCAAATTGTCAAATCCTATCTATGAAACTTCAAAACAAACCCTAGAACCAACCAGAGAATCAACATCACCGATGAAATCACGATCTCTCAAGCTCAGTGTTAGGAGACTGACTGAAATCAAGAACCAGAGATCGACCAAGATCGAACGGTCGAGATGACTCTCCAGAAAATTGGAGATCACGAAGATATGATCACATAAGATACAATATTGTTGATAATTGTCAATATCTTTGGTTAGAAAATTTATCTTTTATCTCTAAATATATTATTTACATTTATGTTTATATTTTATCAATATCTAAAAGATGTATCTTGTAACATTATTTTTACGGGATTCTAATATAATTCTTTCACAACACGTTTGTGTTCTTGCTCTTATGAAAATAATATTATACATTACTTCACTTTGGTTTTGCCTTAGGTGGGGAATTTCATACGAACTTAACCAGATTTACGCTACTTATTTGTGTGCTTGCGTTTAATGGCTCATGGAGTTTATTAGCAGCTGCTGGAGATGATGTAGGAATCAAACTTATCAATACATTTGATGGTTCAATTGGTAGAGTTTTAAAAGGTCATAAAGGACCCGTGACTGGTTTAAATTTTCACCCTAATGGTGAGCTATTTTCTTCACTTGATTCAACTGGAACTGTGTTATGCTGGGAACTCCAAAACGGAATTTTTTATACCCTTAAGAACATTGCGCCCGACAGGTTTTAACACTTCTATTGTGAATATTCTTAGATGGAGTCCTGAGGAAGAACACTCACGGTGCCTGGTTTAAGAATGATAGGTTCATTGGAGAGAAGCTTTTTGCTTTAAGAGGTGATCATCTTGAGAGTATATATTATTTAACGTGGACTCCTAATGGGAAGTATATAGCTACATATGGTTTGGATAAACAAGTGCTTCTTTGGGATGTTGATAAGAAGCATGACATACACAGGCAAAAATTTGAGGAGAGGATATGTTGTATGGCTTGGAAACCAAATGGTAATGCTTTGTCAGTTATTGATGTCAAGGGAAAATATGGAATTTGGGAATCTTTGGTTCCATCATCAATGTTATCTCCTACAGTTGGTATTCCAGATATACAACCAAAGAAGATGATTGAGATTCTCTTTTGATGAGGAAATTGAGGAAGAATTTTATGGTGGATCTGAAAGTTTAAATGATGCTTTGGTCGATAGTGATGATGGGGAGTATTATCATACTAGCAGGAAGTGACTGAGGAAGAAAACTTTTATTGATGATGATGGTGATGCGTATGAGGAACTTAATGATGGGAGTAGCTTACCTTCAACATATGAATATAGGAAAAAACACATCGAGCACATAGAGAGAAGCATGGTGCGGAAGTGGGGCTTTTAAAAGCAATGTCGCATCAACAAAGTACACAATACAAAGTCCCTTTCAACCTGGTGCAACACCAATGGAACCAGGAAAACGGACATTCTTGTGTTACAATATATTACAATTGAACATGAAGGGAATTCTCGTACTGAGGTGCTTGAGGCGTACATTTGTTACGCTCTAAGTTTATGTCTTCGTTTAAAGGTTTTTCAGACAGAATGAGCATACACCTATCTCTTTTCTGTATTTTTTGCATTTTTTTCGCTTGTTACTCTAAGTGCAGACTAATTTTCATGATACTGGAAGAGGTCCACGAGTTTCATCAATGATTGACATATACGGCTTTACTATGGCATCTATTAATGAAAGTGGATGTGTCTTTGCAAATCCCTGCAAGGGAGAAGAGAATATGAGTGTTTTGATGTATCGACCATTTCGAAGCTGGGCCAGTAATAATGAGGTTAGAAGATCATTACTTACGCAACATTCATCATAAATTACAGACCATAATTCACTATAACATAAACAGAACGTTAGTGAAACACAGAATTTAAGAGAACATATGCAGGTGATGGAATTTAGAACTCTTCTGCATACCCAGAATGACTCAGGAGGTTAAAGGCCGTGTTGCCTTAAACCCTAGGGTCATGTTTAACATGGTTAGGATTTAGTAAAAAAGGTTCTTTGTGCTCATACAATTCTGAGATGTGCTTTCTTCCATTCTGGCTGACTCATTTGCTATTGTACTGGTACTCGTTACATACAACAAGCATTACAACAAAAAGTTTCTTGCAGGGTGTGTTGAGGGTTTTTACAAATCAATATGGTGGCTCATGGATCCCAGTCTTCAGATTTCTTTCCATAGCTATTTCTTAGAAGTTTCCCTCGGTTGTTTTTGTTTACTGATTCATTGTCATTTTCAGTACTGGGTAGTTGGCTTGAATACAACCAGTTTGTACTGTATGGCTTGTAAAGTTTCTCAAGTGTCAGAAGGTCTTAAGCTGGGAAAAGAACAAACAAAAAAGAAGAAACTGACGATGCGAAGAAGAAAGAGATAAAGAAAACTGAATTTGATAAAGAATCCAGTGAACAATGTAAACAAGGATGACAAGGGACTGAGAAAGAAAGTGAATCAAGAAGAAGCTCGACGATGTTCGAACCATGTTCCTGAAATCAACTGTTTTAGAGGTTGTTTCACTTAACAAGAATATGATGAATACATCTGTTTCACTTTATTAAAGATTATGATCCTAAAGCTGAATTATTACAAAAAGTTTTGATACAAGTTTAGTTTATTACAACACAACAAGCTGTTAAAGAATCATCATCAAAGATGGTGAAACAGAAACATGGACTTTAAGAATTCACTAATCAGCCACCTGTTGAAGCTTTCTCAGTCTTCATGATCATATGGAAGGAATTGAGTTTGTCTTCTGCCACCATTTCTCTAAGAACATCGTCCTCCATCTTATCAGCTTGCCATTGAGACGGGTCCTCAACAAATTCGTTGCTGAAAATCATACTTGAGACCCACTCTTTCCATGTTGTCCTCCTGTATTTATCTTCCTCAAGTGTTCCTCTGGACAAGAGCTGGTAAACGTACACCACTTTCTGCTGTCCTGGTCTGAACGCGCGTGCGATTGCTTGCTTTGTCTTAGAAGGATTCCACTCCGAATCAAGCATGATTACTCGTGAAGCAGCGGTTAGACTGATGCCTTCGGCACATGCTGTGATTGAAGCTAACAGAACACGGGACGGACCTCCAGGTTCTTCAAATTTTTCTATCACTCTGCCTCTGTCGAACAGCTCGAGATCCCCTGTTAAGGTCAGAAGCTCTTGGCCTGTCTTCCACCCAAAAATACTCTCAAACAGCTCAAGAAACAGGCGGATCGGCGCAATGTTGTGGCAAAATATGAGGATTTTCTCCCTCTTGACTACCCGACAAACGAGGTTAAGTACGAACATGACTTTCGATCCTTTCTTTGCATCGTGCTTGAGCTTCTCGATCTCGGAAAGCTCCTCAGGTTTGAAGAATTTGGCGCAACAGGTAGAGGTTTTGACCAACCAAGGATGGATAGCTGCTAAGGTTATGAGTAACTCGAGTGGATATTCATGGTTAGTCAACATTATGTTCTGAAGTTTGCAAAGAGTCTTGTGCTGTATATCTGTTGAATTCATCACCAATGTGTAGATCTGCAAACCTGGGAGAACATCACCGCTTCCGCTACCTTCATAGTTATTGATGAAACTGCTGGTCATATTCTTCAACATGTTGAGACCCTGCAAGCGTTCATCTCCCTCTTTTGTGTCAATCTTTTTGGATATAATGTCGAGGAAGAATTTCCGTGCTCTATTTTCAAGCAAGTGAGGCGCCTTTTGCTCAATTTGGCTGGTCTCGAACTTCGGGTCCAATTCCATTAGAACCTCATGAACAAACTTGGGTCTAGCCACGCACAAAGTGTTGAAGTACTCACAGAAGTTGTTCTGAAACAATGTACCTGAAAGCATAATCCTCAAATCGGTATCAACTTTCATCAAGGCCTTTCGTAATCTCGACTTGGTACTCCTCGGGTTATGTCCCTCGTCTAGAACCAGAAGCCCTGGTGACTCTCTCAGTACTTTAGCCATGTAGTTCTTATGAGAAAACTTTGAATCTTCCCTCATCAATGTTAGAAACGATGTGTAGCCCATTACAAGAACACTCGGCTGCGCGTGCCATTTCTGGATTTTGTCTAAACTGTCAAGAACATGCATAATATCTTGGCTTGGTTTTGGAATTCCGTTGAACTGAATGGTCTTCTCGTTGGACACACAGTAGGTTCTGAGACCATGGATCAAGTGAACTGGGAGCGGAAACTCCCATTTGGTGAACTCCTTGTACCATGTGTAGAGTGTTGTCTTGGGAGCAAGAATCAAAGGCCTCTTCCCGGGGAATATCTTCAAGTAGCTCGCAAGAAAAGCAATAATGAGAAATGTTTTGCCTGCACCGGGAGAATGAGAAACCACACATCCACCTATCTTTTCTGAGCTCGGATCCATCATCGCAGGAACCACTGATCCAGCTAGGTTCCTCCAGAGAAATTCAAAAGCTTTTTGCTGGTGAAAATGCATTTTTCTCTTAAGCTGAGGTATCAGAGACCAAACATTGTCACTCTCTTCGGCCGATGGAATATTCGAAGAAGCAGCAACAGGTATAGTGAAATTGCGGCTCGTGATTCCATCTTGGTTAACCTTAGTAGTATTAGTGTCATCTTCATCGATCTGTTTAGTCTCTGTGGTCCATTTCTTGTGTTGCGCCTATTGAGAATCATATCATCAAAACATCAGTAATAAATCATATAAAATAGGTAACAAGATGTTCAAGAGTTTTCTTGTCTTTTCAAGAGTTTCACTTACAAAAGGTGCAAAAACATGTTTTATCTCAGTTCCTACGTGACCACATAACCTGCAACACATTCCAATTTCTTCGTTTAATTCATAATCATGTTCACAATCAACGGTTGCTTTCTGGAACGCCTCTTTGTCCACTCTCGCCTGCAAATATTGAAAACGAGTTTAACGCAAGTTTCAGGAAAATATCAAAATATTTTTACAAGAATATTACCTCATTGTCATCAAGAATGTAAGAAGAAGCCAAACATAGTTTCATTTCTCTCCAAAACATCTCGTTGTCTGATGTCTCTCCTTGCTCAGCATCCTCAGTCGAACTTTCTTCCGCTTTCATAGAAGAGCTTGCGGTGTTCTTTAACTCTTCCCATTTCTCAACAACAGTGGTTTTTTTTTCCTTGGCTGTAATTGTAGATTCAATTCTACTCATGTAAGAGTTTATCAGCTTGTTATATGCACCTGCACTCAATGTTCTCTTCTTATAAATCTGTGGTTCCTCAGAATGCCCTGAAACTGATCTTATTCGAGAATACGAAGCATTTCCTTTTTGAACCAACTTCCCAGTAGGTCCATTCCAACATAGATCAGATTCCATCTCTTCCATTTCCAACTTCTTCTTCCCGTATTTCGAAGCTTTACTACCATACTTAACGATCTCATCCGTAAATTGACAGCCAGAGAAGTCACTACCACACAAACTATTTGCATTGAGTCCAAACTGTTCCAATGGTATATGTTCAAAGACAGGAGTGAAGGGAATAAACAAAAGCTCATGATTTCGACTAAATCTCTCTATTTTCTTCCTTTTAGTCCTCTCTGTTTTGTCTACCATAACAATCTCTTTGTCCTTATTCTTACTATATCCCATTTTGCTTCCCTTTGGTAAGTACAAATCGTCATCTGTATCTCTACCATCATCATAATCTTCTTCGCTATCATCTTCATCGTCATCACTTGAAACAGTCCATGTGCTGTACCTATATGACATCATCCTCCCCCATCCATCATTTGAATCTGGCTGATTCTCAGAATAAGCAAATCTATCAGGCCGCACACTTCTTCTCTTTGATCGACGCAGCTCCATTACCTCCTTCACATCAGTATCTTCATGAGTATCTTCAGCTAGATTAAACAAAACCACCTTGGACATGAAAACACCATCTTCCACGGTGATATTCATTGCACTCAGAGAACTACTAGAGCCTTTGCAATCATCATCATTCACAATCTGATAAACCATCTTCTCATGAACTGTTCTGATATAAAACACAATGCTTTTCATAACTGATGTAACAAGCAGCCATGTAAGATCAGGCAAGAACTTTCCCAGAGTTAGCCTTGTTTTCAGCAGCGAAGTACAGTCCTCAGAGTATCTCCATCTATAGTACCGGTTCAAGCTTTGTACTTTGAAAAACATCTGAAGAATGGAGATTTGGTTGAGTCCCACAATTACCGAAGCTCTCTTCATTCTATGCTTCTCTGGACCGATGCAGCCTTGGTCTATATAAACACTGACATGGAACTTACACAAGCATTCTGATTCATGAGGCTTGCTCTCTATAGATGATATCTTTGCATCCACCCAAACCTACAGCACATACACAGAGAGATCTCAAAACAACGAAAAATGCGCATAGCTGTTTTTTGATTTAAAACAATCATAGAGGGATGATTCGAACATTTCAACCACTCGACCATCATAAATTGATTAAAGATTCTCATTTTTATATTCTTGAGCCTAAAGAAAGTGTATATTACCGGCTCTGGAGACTTTTCATCCAAACTAACTTCTTTCTGATAGAGAACGCAAACATCGAGACCAGGTCTTAGAAAAGAAGTACAGTCGGTTGAATTCGCCTTTCTTGAGCGAAGGCGAAGCCTCTGAAAAGGTCTTAAATCATCCAACACTTGTCCATTCTCCAAGAGATGCATCGTCATCATCCCATTCTCAAACCTTAAGTACTCGACGGCCTTCCATGTCCCAGAGCAGAACACCTCGAAAGCTGCCACAACAGACCAATTAGTCATCAAGTATTCATTCATACAATGCAGAACATTTCAGCAACACAGGAATCAGAGATCTTTTAAACTACTTACGACATGGATTAAATGGATGGTTCAACTCATAGTAATGCTTTCTCTTCATGTTTTTTTTCTCCTTCAAGATCACTTCTTGAACCACATAGGATCTCCTGTAGTGACACAATAATAGTACATTCAAAACTATGAAATCAGATGCATATCTTCCTTTTTATATTAATTATAAGTATACCAGAAACAAAAACAGGATAAGCTTAGCTTCTTAGAAGAACAATAACTTTAACTAATTTAAAATATATATCAAATCAATAACTGTAACTAATTTAGGATTGAGAAATGAAACATTTAAGAAACATATATTCGGATTAATCTAACGGATGATACAGAGTAGAACTGAATCGACCACATGATGGAGAAAAATGTATAGCTTCATCATGATTCATCTAACACTTGACAAATCATAAAGATTCAAACTTTATCTCAAGTACAGACAAAGCTGATATAGGTAAGCCAAACCCAGAACATATGAGCTTTAAAACATGATCATAAAGTTAGATGCAAAAGCAGCATCATTATGATAAAATACCCACGAAAAGGTCAAAAGAGAGAAACGTCTTCGTTTAGCTATCAACACAAATGAAAATAAAACATGATCAAGCTTATGATTTGGACTATGAAAACAGAATAGAGAGCAAACGAACGTCATCTACAATAAAGAATAATCCTGATAGAAAAATAATACACGAAATGATGATATATTATGTAAAAGATGATATGAGCACAAAAATCAATTTAACACCTTAAAGGGAAAAGGAGGAAAGGGTTAGTGAAGTGAAACGAATTGACTTTAGTCCATGATTGTAGACAATGGTGTTATTGACTAGAAGGAGAAATATTAAGAGAAGTAACAAAATATGATAATAACCTAAAAGTATGTGATAATTCAATACTACACTCACTCAGAATCTTAGGCAGTGTGTAACATTTTTCTCTTTTTGCATGAATTTGAGCAGAATCGATAAAAGTGAGAGATATAACGGGAGAACGATAAATTACACAAATGAGCAAAGAAGAGGATTTAAGGATAGATGTATACTACTTTATTTGAGAAAATAAACGGCTAGGATTTGGTCGCCTTTACTATCTTTAGATTTTTTACTGATATGAATAAAACCAAGTTGCGTGCATGGATGACCTGTTAGGTCCACAATAAGAGAGGTTTTAGGGAAAATCCCACATACATTCATGCACTTTTTTTAATTTTGGGTCAAACATTCATGAACTTAAAAATTAATTAGCTAGGAAAAATCTCACATAAGAAGAAATTTTGCCTCATCTTATCCAAAACTATTTTTACTTAAATACTTTAACTCGGTTTTTTCATATAACATGAACTTTTATCTGACTCCCAATTATAAACAAAATCTTATCGTTGCCGACCCTACCAATATAATGGCTACAAGCCCATAAATATAAATGGACCATTAGTTAGTGTATTTGAACGTTTAAAAAAATTTGTAGGAGAAAGGATCAAACTACTTGTCTCTCTACTCATAGATATTTTATGATTTTAACAGCTATTAAAATAGATTATATTTTTGAAAACCACAAGCCCATTTTTGGCCTTCTTGACCAAAGAGTGAACTCTAGTTAACGATGATGTTCATGTGCAAGCCTGGCCCTTGCATAATGCAAATAGACCATAAGGAATTCTATTAAAAATATGCTTACCCATATATGGATCATCTGGGCTTCAAACATGACTGTAACACCCCTTTACAAAAGTCCTCAAGTAATCACAATTTGGGTGATTTTACCTACATGAAAACAATTCTTATGCTCTCCAATGTACGCTTCTAATTTTAATATAGATAGCTTGGTGTTATGGGATGAGATTCGACGGAACAGAGACCTATTCATATGTGGGAACACGCCTTGGACAGTGATGGGTGATTTCAATGAAATTCTAGCTTCTTTGGAACACTCACAGAGTTGGGAATCAGTGGGAGATAATGTGGGTATGTCCACTTTTCAAACTCTTGTCTCAGAATGTGGTCTCTCAAATCTTGGGTACTCGGGTCCAAAATATACGTGGTGTAATAATCAAGAAGATCGTCCTATTGGTAAGAACTTGAAAAGGGCATTGGTTAATTCTCACTGGCTCTCTCAGTTTCAGAATTTTCACTCTGTTTGTGATAAAATAGAATTTCGAACCTTACTCGTTGTTAGATTCATCTTGACAGGACTCCTTAGACAAGAAAATATCATTTTTAGTTTTTCAACTACTTGATTGATCATCCACAGTTTATCGACATGGTGTTTTATATGGGGGATGATACAACACCTTTATTCCATTTGAGGTCGGCACTCCATCCATTTCATCTACTTTGAATCACCCAGGCTATGATAAGTTTTGGGAGCTTACATTAGCAACTAAGGAATGGAACCATCTAGCTAGTGTTGAAGCGCAATTATTCTGAAAAGAAGTCTCGAGTAACCTGGCTTAATAATGGAGATCAAAATACTTCTATTCTTCACCGTATAGTTCAGGCCATCACAAAAAATTCTATTTATTTTCTAATCTCAGCTTAAGAAGTCACATTTACAGACCACGAAAAAATCAGCTGCTGATTAGTTCTTGATACTTTTACAACCCTTAGACGCTTAACAGGATCCCCATCTTGCTGAATCGTTGAGTAACCTTTTTGATTTCAGATGCCCTGATCACACAACAAAATCTTTGGTTGCACTAGTGATGAAGAAGGAAATAAAAGATGCCTTAAGCTCTATGCCGTCAAGCAAGGCACCTGGTTCTAAAGGTTATACTAAAGACTTTTTTATCGCAGCATGGCCTATCATTGTCCCTGCTTTCACGGTAGCAGTTAAATCTTTTTGTCTTTGGGTTCATACCACATGGAGTTAATACAATGATACTCTCTCTTATCCCAAAGAGGACAGATGACTAAAAAATAAATAATTATCGCCCTATAACATGTTGCAATATGGTTTATAAAGTCATCTCAAAGCTGCTAATGAATAGGCTCAAAGCTTTGCTTCCGGATTCTATCGACTTGCACCAATGTGCTATTGTCAGAGGCCGTTTATTACTTGAGAATGTTCTCTTGGCAACGAAGCTTGTCAAAGATTACCACAAAACTTTTATCTCGCCATGGTGTGTATTCAAGTTGGTATTTCAAAAGCTTTTGACACGGTAAAATGGGATTTAATTAATTATTCTCTTAAGGCAATGGCATTCCCCGACTTGTTCATCTCATGGATTTAGAGTTGCATTACTACAACAGCTTTTACAGTTTCCGTAAATGGTGACTTTGGAGGGCTTTTCCCTATTAAACTTGGACTACGACAAGGATGTTCACTGTCCCAATATCTCTTTGTCCTTGCAATAAATGTTCTATCAAGGCTTTTGAAAAAGCTGTTGTGGATGAAAAAATTGGGTCTCACCCACTTTGTCATAAACTAATTCTTTATGCTGGTAAAGTTGATGAAAATCTCCACATTTTCGCTAATGATATGGGCATCCCATTGGAGCATTTACCTATACTTTACTTGGGTCTCTCTCTCTCACTACAAAGAGTATGACAATAGTTGACTATGAACCTCTCATTGATAAAATTCGATATAGTTTATTGTCTTGGTTGAGTTAATTAGTATCTACATAGCAATGAACTATGTCTTATCAAAATCTAGCAATGGTGCCTGAGAAGAAAAAAACGTGTGGGGTGGGTGTCAAAAAGTAGTGCCTGGCTAGTTGGGCGAGATGGTCGACGAGCAGCGCGTTATCTAGCAGGACATGCACAAAGGACAACAATATGAGGCATGAAATCCACCTGTGCTCTGGAGTAAATTTTTGTAAGTTTGTGTGTAGGGATCTGCAAAAATCTACAAACCCCATCTATGTTCTAAAACTACATATTGTGCTACCGCGCACTAGAATCAAAGTCGAGTACAAATGCTTTTTGTCAATAAACTGTCTTCGTTCCTCAACGGTAGGAGGATGAAGTGGAATCCCAAGTGCGGCCCGAATTGTTGTCACAAGACTTCCATGGGGAGTTTTCTTCCTCCTAGCCCTAATAGATCCCTTAACCGCAGCAAACTCAGGGCAGAAGTACCCCATAGTTAACTCCATGAGGCTCACTGTAATCCTCATCAACTGTATCATCTAAATAAGCTCGTACACCCTCGCATAGATTCCAAAACTCAGGGACCTTAATTGTCCCAACCTTAGCTCTGTTGAAGACGGTGTTGCTGATGAACTTAGCAACAAGGCGCAACAGTAAACTACGAATCTGAGCCTGCTTCCATGCCACATAACCATATGTAGCTCTTTTTGCATGAATTTGTACAGAATCGATAAAAGTGAGAGATATAATGGTAGAAAAAAAAATTACACAAATGAGCCAAAACAAGTTGTGAAAATAAATGGCTACGATTTGAGATATAGCAGTATATTACTTTATTTGAGAAAATAAACGGCTACGATTTTGTCGCCTTCACTATCTTTAGATTTTTTACTGATATGAATAAAACCAAGTTGTGTGCATGGATGACCTGTTGGGTCCACAATAAGAGAGGTTTTAGGGAAAATCCCACGTACATTCATGCATTTTTTTTATTTTGAGTCAAACATTCATGAATGTAAAAATTAATTAGATAGGGAAAATCTCACATAGGATGAAATTTTGCCTCATCTTATCCAAAATTATTTTTACTTAAATACTTTAACTCGGTTTTTTTACATATAACATGAAATTTTATCTGACTCCCAATTATAAACAAAATCTTATCGTTGCCGACCCTACCAATATAATGGTTACAAGCCCTTAAATGGACCATTAGTTAGTGTATTTTAAATGTTTAAAATAATTTGTAGGAGAAAGGATCAAACTACTTGCCTCTCTTCTCATAGATATTTTATGCTTTTACCAACTATTAAAATAGATTATATTTTTGAAAACTGCACACCCATGTTTGGCCTTCTTGACCAAAGAGCGGGCTCTGGTTATCGATGATGTTCATGTGCAAGCCTGGCCCTTGCATAATGCAAAGACCATATGGAATTCTATTAAAAATTATGCTGACCTGTGTATGGATCATCTGGGCTTCAAACGTGACTGTAACACCCCTTTACAAAAGTCCTCAAGTAATCACAGTTTGGGTGAGTTTACCTATCATGAGAACAATTCTTATGCTCTCCAATGTACGCTTCTAATTTTAATATAGATAGCTTGGTGTTATGGGATGAGATTCGACGGAACAAAGACCTATTCATACGTGGGAACACGCCTTGGACAGTAATGGGTGATTTCAATAAAATTCTAGCTTCTTTGGAACACTCACAGAGTAGGGAATCATTGGGACATTAAGTGGGTATGTCCGCTTTTCAAACTCTTGTCTCAAAATGTGGTCTCTCAAATCTTGGGTACTCTGGTCCGAAATATACGTGGTGTAGTAATCAAGAAGGTCGTCCTATTGGTAAGAACTTGGATAGGGCACTGGTTAATTCTCACTCTATTTTTGATAATATGGAATTTTGGACCATACTCGTTGTTAGATTCATCTTGACATGACTCCTCAGACAAGAAAATTTTGGACCACGCACTTTGTCGATAAACCGTCTCTGTTCCTCAACGGTAGGAGGAGGAAGTGGAATCCCATATGCGGCCCAAATTGGTGTCACAAGACTACCTTGGGGAGTTTCCTTACTCCTAGCCCTAATAGCTCCCTTAACCACAAAAAATTCAGCAGCCATAAGTACCCCAAAGTTAACTCCATGAGGCTCATTGTAATCCTCATCAACTGTATCATCTAAATAAGCTCGTACACCCTTGTGTAGAATCGAAAAGTCAGGGACCTTAATCGTCCCAACCTTAGCTCTGTTGAAGATGGTGTTGCTGATAAACTTAGCAACAAGGCGCAATAGTAGACTACGAATCTGAGCCTGCTTCCATGCCCCATACCCATATATATCCAAACTGATGGTAGTCTAAAAGGTTTTGAGATCGAAAACTATGTCAGCTTGCATTTCCCAACCCTTGGGAAAACCATAAATATCATCAAGCTGGTAGAGGGAGAGCTTGTAACGTGTCTCTTCAATGAAGAAGCTAATCCATCCTTGTGATGCGTCCTAAAGAGTCCTAGGATATGCACCTACACTGTGGCACAAAAATTCTTGGCCAGCTTCTCATACAAGTCCCATGAGTTGGTAGGGAAGCTACCAAACTAATAGTCTGAAGCATCCCCGTGAAACTCATCTCTGATACCCCTCTCCTCGAGTATCTAGCCATGTAAAAAGCACATGGGATGAAGTGTACAGCTTCCATATCATATCTATAGGTGAAGTCTTCATCAATTATAACGCGTAGATCCATTGCCATGGAACGCGATCTAGCGGCTTTGGTTGGTCGTGAACTAGCCCCTCCAATACGTGGTGCCATTTCTGCAAAATTCGAAGGAAAAACATAACATAAGTGATTTTCTTTGCAATTTTGAGAACTAAATCAAAACATTTGTTAATGATAGTGCCTTAGGCTATTCCTGTATCCTTTAATACGCAGCAGAAAATTTTACTCCTTACTCTAGTTTCGACCGTTCACTTGCTCTAGTTTTATCTTATTTCCCTTAGGCTTATGATCAATTCTAACTCAGCCAATGTATCACATCCAACTTAACCAATAAGTTAAGATCTTTTCCATACTTAGTATACATCAAAATCGAGCTCTTCCTTGATACGCTCCTAGTGTCGCCCGAACCTTCCTCAACTACGTTGGTGGGTCCTACGTGTCTACTCGGTAGAGCGTTCACCTTAACATGTATCACTTGTCTCCGTATTCTTACCCAATCAGCTTATTACTTAGCCATACAACCAACCATCTCCATTGGCTAAGTACACGATAGGATGAGTGTTCATTCATTCCCATTTGGTTTACGATGGCCAATCAAGCCCATAGCTTACTGATCCATCCCAACTTCCATATTGGCATTACTGCCAATACACTTCCACGATTTCAAACCGTTGTACCCACTTTCCGTGTAGGCCATTACCTCTAATACGATCTTGCGGTTTCTCACCGTTTTTATCCACCCAAGGAGCTAGGGACTTGCCATCTATGACGTGTTAGTGCGCCAATTATTGATATGTACTTGGCCAATTAGTTTGATTAAGAGCTCGTTCAAAGATTCAACCTTGAATCTTTTGATTTGTCTATTAGTTCTACAATGGATCTGTCTTTGATTGACCAACCGAGTCACTTACAAGTTTACCGATTCTCTCATCGGTTTCACTCTCGGTCAAAGAAATATTTGTTCTTAGATGGATCCAATACATAGTCTTGCTGAATCGTAGAGTAACCTTGTTGATTTCAAATGCCCTGATCACACAGCAGAAGCTTTTTTTGATCTAGTGATGATGAAGGAAATAAAATATGCTTTAAGCTCTATACCGTCAAGCAAGGCACCTGGTTCTAACAGTTACACTAAAGACTTTTTTATTGCAGCATGGCCTACCATTGGCCCTAATTTCACGGTAGCACTTCAATCTTTTTTGTCTTCGGTTTATACCACGTGGAGTTAATGCAACGATACTCTCTTTTATCCCTAAGAAGACAATCCCCTAAACAGTAAATGATTATAGCCCTACAACATGTTGCAATATGGTTTATATAGTCATCTCAAAGCTGCTAATGAATAGGCTCAAAGCTTTGCTTCCGGATTCTATCGACTTGAACCAATGTGCTTTTGTCAGAGGCCGTTTGTTACTTGAGAATGCTCTCTTGGCAACGAAGCTTGTCAAAGATTACCACAAAACTTCTATGTCGCCATGGTGTGTATTCAAGTTGGATATTTCAAAAGCCTTTGACACGGTAAAATGGGATTATATCAATTATTCTCTTAAGGCAATGGCACTCCCCAACTATTTCATCTCATGGATTTAAAGTTGCATAACTACAACAGGTTTTACAGTTTCCATAAATGGTGACTTTGGAGGGCTTTTCACTATTAAACGTGGGCTACGAACAGGATGTTCACTGTCCGAATATCTCTTTGTTCTTGCAGTAAATGTTCTATCAAGGCTTTTGAAAAAGCTGTTGTGGATGAAAAAATTGGGTCTCGCCTGCTTTGTTATAAACTAATTCTATAAGCTGGTAGAGTTGATGAAAATCTCCACGTTTTCGCTAATGATATGGGTATCCCATTGGAGCATTTACCTATACTTTACTTGGGTCTCTCTCTCACTACAAAGAGTATGACAATAGCTGATTATGAACCTTTCATTGACAAAATTCGATATCGTTTATTGTCTTGGTTGAGTTAGTTGTTATCTTTCACCAGTATATGCATGAGAACTCCATAGCAATGAACTATGTCTTATCAAAATCTAGCAGTGGTGCCTGAGAAGAAAAAGGGTGAGTGTCAAGAGGTAGTGCCTGGCTAGTTGGGCGGGATGGTCGACGAGCAGCACGTTATCTAGCAGGACATGCACAAAAGACAACAATAGGAGGCTTGAAATCCACATGTGCTTGGAGTAAATTTCTGTAAGTTTGTGTGTAGGGATCTGCATAAATCTACAAACCCCATCTATGTTCTAAAACTGCATATTGTGCTACCGTGCACCAGAATCAAAGTCGAATACAAATGCTCTTTGTCAATAAACCGTCTCTGTTCCTCACGGTAGGAGGAGGAAAAGGAATCCCAAGTGTGGCCCAAATTGGTGTCACAAGACTGTCATGGGGAGTTTCCTTCCTCCTAGCCCTAATAGATCTCTTAACCACATCAAACTCAGAACCCAGAAGTGCCCCATAGTTAACTCCATGAGGCTCACTGTAATCCTCATCAACTGTATCATCTAAATAAGCTCGTACACCCTCGCGTAGAATCCAAAACTCAGGGACCTTAACCGTCCCAACCCTAGCTCTGTTGAAGATGGTGTTGCTGATGAACTTTGCAACAAAGCGAAATAGTAGACTACGAATTTGAGTCTGCTTCCATGCCCCATACCCACGAAAAGCTCAATAGAGAGAAACGGCTTCGTTTAGCTATCAACACAAATGAAAATAAAATATGATCAAGCTTATGATTTGGACTATGAAAATAGAATAGAGAGAAAACGAACATCATCTACAATAAATAATAATCTTGATAGAAAAAGAATACACGAAATGATGATATATTATGTAAAAGATGATATGAGCACAAAAATCAATTTAACACCTTAAAGGGAAAAGGAGGAAATGGTTAGTGAAGTAAAACGAATTGACTTTAGTCCATGATTGTTGACAATGGTGTTACTGACTAGAAGGAGAAATATTAAAAGAAGTAACAAAATATGATAAGAACTCAAAAGTATGGGATAATTCAATACTACACTCACTCTTCAACTTTTGGACAGCCCTCCCGAATAGGCTCCCAACTCGTGATCGACTTGCTAGTTGGGGTATGTCTATCACACCCTTTTGCCTATACTGTAATACCGCTGTTGAAACAAGAAACCACTTGTTCTTGTATTGCATTTACTCTTACCAGGTTTGGAGTTGTATTTTACCTCGGTTGGGTGCTCCAGTATTCACATTTGCTTATTGGTCTTCCATGGTAACTTGGCTTTTATCTAACCCTCCAGGTTCCTCGACAACTCTTCGTAAGATTGTTATTCAAGCCACAATTTACTTGCTTTGGAGGGAAAGAAACAACAGGGCCCATAATGGTCTTACTACCCCCGCTGTCCTTCTCTTCCGTCAAATTGACCGTAATATCAGAGATACACTGCTGGCCAGACGACCCAAGAAGGGATGTAACAACCTTCTCTCCCAATGGTTCTCCCATATGTAATTTGAATTCATAATTGTTTGTACTAGTTTCATTTTGGCTTTTATCTTTTTTGGCCACTAGAAGCTCCTTGATCCTCATCTTTTGCAACTCAAACAATGTTCCTTTGGTAATTAGTTAACATACTTATCAAAAAAAAAAAAACAATATCAAAGAAGTGCAAACGAGCTGAAACACATTAGCCATTTCTTCTTGAAAATGGAGTGTCTTGAAGTGGTGAAAGTTTGTGTTGCACCTACAATTGATGACCCCAAAAAGGTACCACTCACAAAGGATCTGTTGAAGCTTCCCACTGCTTCATCTAAGCCTAAGATACTGATACGGTATCATGTACAAGCATTGAGGTGTCTAAACCCGAATTCCCGTCTTAATGCATTTCTAGTTAGGGTTTGGGTGCTTTTTCTTTTAACATTAGGCTGTTTTTGGTGCTTTTCCTTTTTGCATTAGGATTAGATTATGATTTAAGATGTATCGTGCCCTTTATAAGGGTTAATAGGAAGCTTTAACTATATCTATTTCTCCCTTTCTAGCGTTAGCAATAGCTCTGGTACCGAAAGCGAATTGCAGGCTCATATCAAATACAAGCATGTGATCATCATCACAGGCTTATATTTCTTTAAAACGCAAATACGAAAGTTTTTTATATATTAGTATTGTTCAAATCGTAAAAACGAGAATAATATCTTGTTAGTTTGCATCTTCTCTTTTCCCAACCAAGTCCATGTTTAAATGTTTCTGAAATATTTTGCACCATATGCTATGGCTTCTTGAACAATTGTGGTTCCTTTAATTTTATGAGTGTCTTTTTGCTCCTTTATCTGGCGGTGGTTAGGTTCTGTATTTGATAATTCAAACATAAACTGAAAGCCATACTGAATTCAGGACATGATAAGTCCTGAACTACTGAAGCCATACTGAATTCAGAACTGCGTAAATAATATGTTCAGTATGGCTTCAGTTTATGTTTGAATTATCAACAAAACATATGTGGAATACAGTTTTCTGGATTTGTCATGTCCTTGAAGCATATGAGTAGATTGAGTTAGAGTTTCTTAGTTTCTTCTCTCTTTCTTTTTTTCTTCAGTTGCTGAATCAAACCAATTATACAGAGAAATAGGCCCAAGTTATTATGGCCAATAAAGAGCTTAAGACTAGCCAAACAAAGAGGGAACTACAACTTTTGAATTGGATTTGGAGTTGTTGCCATTTTGATTTGCAGCAGATAATCACTTGTCTTTTTGTTTATTGGCAATCCCAGTCACTACTTCAAATGTAGTAGGAACCTCATTGATCATGTTGAACAAACGCTTTCTGAAATGAGAAGACCGAAGAGAAGAGAAGTGAAACAGAAACTATAAATCCATTACATGTTATCCTTGTGGAAAGCAAATCTAAAAACCAAGCGTCACTATGAATAGTAACAAGAGAAAGTCAATCTTTTTTACAGAGCCCACATCTTGCAAGTTTTTTGGGAATCTGTTATGGAAATTGCGTTTATATTGTCGTATATAAATTGATGTTTCTTCTTGCTTTGTGGAAAAGGGAAGATCTGCGCTAGTTGATGATAATGATTCATCTAAACTGTTTTCAGAATCTGACGGAGGACATTCATATAGTTCAGCACTAGAAAAATAAAGATGCTGCATTACAGACACAACACTAAGATGTAAAATTTGATAATACATATGCACATATGATGAATTTTGTTTAACTACTTTTTGCCAATACAGTATATCAATCTGTAAGGCAACAAAAGAAGACAAAACATTTATAGATTTTCATCTCTTCACTATTACAAACTAAAAATACAAATACAAAAAAACCTTGGGTACCCACAGACATATCCGAATCCACCAATTTTTTCCGGGTTTAATTATTAATACATATTATTTTTGGGGGTTTTTTTCAAATTCAAACTTCTATTGGGCGTGTTCATTAGAAAACACGATTTGTTATAGATCGATTATCTTACGAAAACGCAAGGAAACAAATTTGGGCGCTTTATTGTAATGTCCCATATTGGTTGGGAGTTTGAGCAATGTTCTCCTTTATAAGTGTGTAGTAATTCTCCACTTTAAAAATAACTTTTGTGTGTAAATTAGATCCACACTTTTAGTATACTATCAGAGCAATGTCTTTTTTTATAACTGTTTGACAATTCTTCAGTATTGAACTAGCTTTTGAGTGTTAGTTGATTCACACTTCCAACACGGTTTGCAAAAGACACCAATCTTTCACATGATGTATAAATGGTTGGAAGTATCTTGAATGTTCTTCCTAATAATTCTTTTTATAAAGCTTGAGTTTCTATGGTGATTTCCAGAATAATTCGTTTCAGCACCAATGACCTGGAA
Source organism: Cardamine chenopodiifolia (assembly GCA_963922655.1). Classification (NCBI taxonomy): domain Eukaryota; kingdom Viridiplantae; phylum Streptophyta; class Magnoliopsida; order Brassicales; family Brassicaceae; genus Cardamine; species Cardamine chenopodiifolia. The sequence goes on from OZ000479.1 coordinate 8,156,018, forward strand.
AGTTTTCCGTTATATATATATAACATTGTTAACCACAAAACCATATTATCTTTATCAAAAAGAAAAAAAAAAGAAAATATTTATATATATATATATATATATTTATTTATTTTGGCTACTACATGATCATCATAAATTGTTGATGTAAGTCCATAACAAATGATGATCGATCTATCGCATCTAGCGATTGTAGCTTTTTCCGCAATATTGGGATCCCCAACTCACAATTTACATGTAATATACCCATGATGGACAACTTTACCCCTAACACATAAGACCATGAAAAACGGTTATGCCTAAAAGAGTCTGCAACTTTTGCTAAGTCTTGCATCTATAAATCTCCAATAAAATGCAATATTAAAAGTTGAACCACATACTTACTGTAGAAAACCTTTAAACCCTAAGCCACTAGGTCAAAAAGCTTTTACTTCATTTCACATTTCAATCGGAATTTACAAATATTATTTTAATGTGATTTGGTAAGCCGAGATTGAAAATTTGTCGGGATTCCCACGATTGACACCACCAATCGCCGTCGGAAAAAGTAAAATGCAACCATTAACCAAAAATTTTAGAGATAGTGCTTCTCTTGGATTTTCTTAATTTGTTATTTTAATAGCTAAACTATCAAATTCAACTTAAATAAGAAAATACTACAAAATACAACTAAAAATTCCAAAATATAACGAATGGTTTAATAGATTTTATGCAACCCCAATAAAAACCAAAATATTTTTAATAATAGAATAGGTTTTTGGTTGACCCAATCATCTAAATATGGTTTAATTTGGTTTGATTTTTCGGATAAACCTATTTTATCCACTCCATTTTCTCTCTTTTTATACTTTGGGCCTATTATTCCATCAAAATGGTAACTTCTTTTTGTTTAAGTTTTCGGTTAAATCATGAAAATAGCTAATTTTTGGGTTCTTCTAGTTTTAAATAATTAAATCAATCTACATTATTCAATTACTCCCGTTTAAGTTGGTACGTCACTCTCTAATCTCTCTATTAACGGAACTAAAATTTTATTTCGAAAATTTGATGGAAATATTAACACTTTTAAAGAAGTTTGGTGTTTATTTAACTATTTTCCACATTTTTATAAAAACCAAATGTTACCAAAATAGTATAGGTATTATTCGAACACTCTAAAAAGGTTTTCTAAATCATTTTTTCAAAGAAAGTAAATTTAACCAATCAAACTAGAGAAAAAATCCTACGAAGTGCCCCACTAACCAGAATTGGCTCTATCCAATGTTCGAAAACGCGTTCAACTCAGCCGATTCTTTGGCAGTGAGGCGCTAGACAGCCATCAACCGCCAGATTTATGCTCTACTCGGCAAAACAATCAAAATATTGGAAAAAATTTTAAAAAATTAGATTTTGACTGATGAATTAATATTTATTTGTTAGATCTATCATAAAACGCAATTAAACACTAACAAGAATATTAGTAAAAATGGTGAAAAAGACATGGAGGCTGCCACTAAACTAAGGCTTTGCAAGTCCTAAATCTCTATAAAAAAGATAAAGATATAAAAGTAATTTTGTAGTCATTAAATAGAAAAAAATATATTAGTTTAAATGGTGAAAATAAATTAAGTTTTTGTAAGTCCTAAAGCCAAGTAGTGAGATTTTCAAAGCCGTTTCATCTAATAAAAAAAATAAAAAAAATAAAAGTCATGAAACTTTCAATTGAAACAATCTCAATGAAAAAGATTTTAGAAACTGTTTCATAAATTTTTTTATCATATGTCACAATATTACTAATTTATTATTTATTTAATAATATAATATTAATAAATTTAAATAAAAATCTATTAATTTTTTTTTTTTCTGAGCTTCTCCTCAGCCTCATTGTTGAGGATGTCTAATATCTCTATGAAGAAGATAAGGGTAGAAAATAATATCTCACTCAAAAAGACAAAATCATGATTCAATTCTCAATTAACTTTCCAAAACCAGCAAAACCACCAAACCACCGCAACAAATTGATTGTTTCTGCCACATATAATTTATAAACCTATGTCTATGTAAAAATTCCATTAACCTACTCCTCGATTTATCCCTGATTTTTTCGCTAGGGGAACGCCCAATCTTCAACATGGGCTCTATCTTATAAACAACCCAGCAGGACACGATAAAGAAAAAAAAGAAAAGAAAAAAACGATGACAGTATCTATCGCCGCCTTGTTCTGTAAGATGATGAATATCTGATTTTCGTTTTCGTTCAGTATTGTAGCTTTGATCTTACTTCTCTGCTTCTTGACCAATTTCGCTTCTTCCCTGTTGGTTCTTTTGCCCCATTTCTTCTAGGGTTAATTTCGATGAATTCGAATTTGGGTTATAGTTCAATCGATTTCTATTAAGAGTCTCGAATTTGACAAGTTTAGTGTTAGTGTTAGTGATGGTGTTAGGTTGCAATGTGTTAATTAGTAGTAGTTGAACTCAAATTTCATGTTTTTTTCTTTTTACTTTCATTTTGATGAGTCTTAATTAGTGTTAGTGTTAGTGATTATGTTGTTTGCAATGTATTAATTAGGTAGTAAATGAGCTCAAATTTTATGTTTCTATGGGATTGATAAATAGTTTTTCTATCTCCTGGAGAGAAAGCTTGAACCTTTTCAAGGTTTTTGGGGTTTAAATTGAACCTTGAAGCTTTGACCTTTACCTTGTATATTGGTTATTCATGTTTGGCAAGATTTATGTGACTCTCTTGTGGGATAGTTTGAGATGATCATCTGCAAGATTATTCGATCTCTAACGCAGATGAAAATCCTCTAAAACTGGCAGTGACTTCATAGAAAATTGGGTGAAGATAGGCTCAGCAGCGAGAAGAACATAAAGACCTGAGCTATTACGATCAATGCAAGTATGCAACAAGTATGAAACGGTAATAAAGAAAAAAAATCCTTGCTCTTTTGATTATTATGTTCTTGAGAAGAGAGAGAGAGAGATGTTTATTAACAAATATGTGTCCTAATGTGCAGGAAGCTGTGAATGTGTAGCTTGGAAACTTGCTTTTATACCGATTCGTGAAAGCAGCAGTAGTGAAGAACACAAATAAGAGGAGGTCACTACAATTTCTTCTAAGGAACATTTAATTTCTGTCAAAAATCTGAACACGTTTGCAATTAGAGTATACGACTAATCATTCCTTAGTATAGCTTGAAGAACCTTTTGAAGTTTTTGAGGTTTAAAAGAACTCTCTTTTTTGTTCATGTTTCAGGTAACACTAGTGATGGGGTCTGTCTCTATGACTTCAGTGAATTGTCTTCCAGATGAGCTTCTTGTCAAAATCTTATCCTTCCTTCCCACAAAACAAGCTGCTCCGACCTCTGTTCTCTCCAAGAGATGGAGGACTCTGTTTGCTTTCAGTCCTAATCTCGACTTTGACAACTCCACCTTCTGGTACTCAAAAAACGGTAAACGGAAAAGACACAATATTCAAAGGCGTTTCAGAGGTTTTGTGGATAGTACATTGGCTTTTCAAGGCGATAACCATATAAAGACGTTTTCACTAATGTTTAATGAACATTGTGGAGATTCACATGGTGTGTTTGATGTTAACCGCTGGATATGTAATGCCCTTGAACACGGTGTCTCTGAGCTTCATCTAGCCATAAAATCTAAGCATCGGTGTCATTTCCCATCCACGGTCTTCACCAGCACTACATTGGTTAAGCTGTCATTGGGAACACAATATCATATCCCAATTTTACCTTGTGATACATCTCTCCAAGCACTAAAGGTTCTCTTCCTTGATTAGATCTGGTTTGACTTTAACCAATTCGCTACTATGTTTCTCCCTGCTTGCCCTGCACTTGAGGACTTAACCATACATCACAAGACTCATTTAGGAGGAACGCCACACACCATATCCAGCAAAACCATCAAGAGACTCTCAGTTACCTATAATGGTCATTGTTATGTTGATTGGCCTGGCATTATTGTACTTAACACACCGAGTGTTGTTGACCTCTACTACTCTGATTATGCTCGAATTCTGTATTTAAGTTGTCATTTTGATTCACTTGCCAAAGCTACACTGGACCTTCATTTCTTAGATTATGATGAAGCAGATGTAACTGATCTCATCAGTGGGATACGCAATGTCGAGACCCTTCACTTAACTTCTTCTGCTGTTGAGGTCAGTTTCAACGTATGGTCTCTCATCATCTTTTGGTTAGAAACAGGAACTCATTATTTGTATGTGTTTGTTTCAGGTGATTTGGTTATGCTGCAAAGGTGAAGTACCGGTGTTCAACAACCTCGATGATTTCGTGTTCTCGAAACAAAAACAAGGTGGGAGAGTTCTTTTGCTACTTCTGTTAGAGCGTTCTCCAAACTTAAAAACTTTGGTTCTCACGGTATGAAGCAAACCCTGAACAAATCTTACTTTATATACTACATATACGACTGTGGTATGAAATTATACAGTCTCTCCTCTTAATGCTTCAGGGTCTTAATAATTACACATGTAAACAACACCAGTTTGTTGGGGTTCACATTCCACCAGATAACCAAATAAAGATGCTGATTATCATGCAGTGTCTAAGAAGTGTAAACGAGCTGAAAACCATTATCCATTTCTCACTGAAAATGGAGCGTCTTGAAGTGTTGAATGTTTATATTGTAGCTTCAATGGATGACCCCAAAAAGATGAAACTCACTGAGGATCTGTTGAAGCTTCCTGCAGCTTCATCCAATCTCAAGATACAAGTCAAGTCATGTGATGATCAATTGACCCGTCAAAGAGGTAACATGTACCGTGACACGTCAGATAGAACAGGATCGAGATTGGTGCAGAGAGGAGATACGAGAGACAAGAGAGACCATGAGGAAGGCTAAACTGAGTGAAGTTGGAGGGTTTCTAAGAAGAATGATTGGTACGGAAGAACAGAGAGAGAGGAAGAGTGTGAAATTCAGACACGATACAAGTATGTTTTGGAACAAATATGACTTTCTGTTGAAAGAAGCCATTGATTTTGTATTTTTGGAGTTTCTGAAATTAAGTTTTTTGTTTTTCCAAGTTTTAATAGAGAAAACTCATAACTAAGTCGAGGTGAATAATTATATCCAAAATCTTTGTACTATTAGGTTTTTGAAAACGGCTTTTTCATACCCAAACAGTAGGATTCCGAAACAAAAACTTTATGTTCAATTGAACTGTTCATAGATATACCTGAAATTTTATAAATTTTAAATTTCATATGTGGACTAAGGAACAATGACTTATGTACATTGACCGCCATTTTACTCAACGATGTCATATGACACAAGCGAAATCATCAACACTTGCTTAGTCAACTCACAAATTGTATCTCAAACATCAATTAAATAGTACATAAGTTGGAGTTTTAATTCGAAATAACAGGGCTATCAAACTCAATTTCCTCAGATTTGTAATTAAAAACAGCGAGTGTTGTTTCATTGGAAGTATTACCTAAACGGCTAAACCCAAAAAGCCTTTGCACTTTCCCTAGAGGCAAGACTGGATTAGCTTGAATACATGTCCCAAAGAGTCTAAATATTTTGTCTTCAAGACAGATAATTCCATCAAAATACTTTGATTAAAGAGAAACCGCCCAAAAGATGCAGAAGTATATATTTTTGTCCCCAAAAGATGTATTGTCTTGTGCATCACATGTATTGAGTTTTGATGTTAAGCATATCCTCTGACACTGGAAAGAGTATGGAGATTTCCTAGCAACACCTTTGAGCAGCTTGTGGTCAAGGCAGGTCTTGGGAGCGCTGCTACGCTTCCGTTCCTTGAGCTGGAAGTTAGAAAGGCCAAGAGCTACATATCTCTTTTGGAAACTTTGTCTCCTAACCGTGCAGCTTTGTGTTTCGGATTCTACATGACCATTATCAGCTATAACATTTCATTAAGTACATAACATTTCATTAAGTACATAACATTCATTTATATAGAGAGCTTAGTGTGTATAGTCAGTAATATACGATGTACAGTCAATAGTAGTTAGTATAAATACAGTATTGTAACAAACTTTACAATTAGTGAAGAAAACAGTTTATACAAACATTAAGCTAAGCTCAGCTCCTTCTTCATTCATCTTTTCTAAATATCTTCGATCTTCTCCGATCTTTGACCTTTATTCGTCGGAATCTGTTCCGATTAATCATTTCTTATCGATCAATCTTTTCATCAGTTATCTTCCGCTTCTTTCTCTTCTTCTTCAATTTGAAATCAAAATCTTCGATTTCTTGCTTGATCTTTCATATTTGATCGATTCGAGCTCACATTCTACTTAATCTCTTTGGATTTGAACTTCGATTGAGCAGAAATGGGAAAGCGCAAATGTAATTCCAAATATCGAGATGAATCTCTTGCATCGGGTGCTGAGGAGTCTCTGAAACTTGATGATGTCTCTGCATCCAATATTCGTGATATTCAACTGCCTAAATTTGGTCATCGATCATTCGAGGTATCAGATTTTTCTGATAATCTTCATAGTCCGTATCATTTACTCGGTTTTGATTCTCCTGGTCTAGCTTTAGTCTCTGAAACTTGATGATGTCTCTGAATCCAAGATTCGTGATATTCAACCGCCTAAATTTGGTCATCAATCATTCGAGGTATCAGATTCTCCTGATAATCTTCATAGTCCGTATCATTTATTCGGTTCTGATTCTCCTTGTCTAGCTTTAGTCTCTGAGTATCTAGATGGTACAAACTATAGAACCTGGATAATTACTATGACTATGAGCTTAGAAGCTAAGAACAAAGTTGGATTTATTGATGGATTTATTGATGGATCTATATCAATGCCGACAGAGGATGATCTGTATTATAGGATATGGAGTATGGTTCTTTGGAAGGTCTTGATACTTAGATTATTTGTTCTTTGCCTGAGGGGAAGACAACAGTTGGCTGCAAATGGGTTTATAAACTTAAGCTGCATCAAGATGGTACTCTTGAAAGGTATAAAGCACGATTAGTGGCTAAAGGATACACTCAACAGGAAGATATTGACTTTGTAGATATCTTATCTCTTGTGGCTAAGATGATCACCGTGAAAACTATTCTTGTTGTGGCAGCTAAGAAGAAATGGTTTCTCCATCAACTTGACATTTCTAATGCTTTCTTTAATGTTGATTTGGATAAGGAGATATATATGGATTTATCCCCTGGTTTTGCAGGCAGAAAAGGAATTTCTCTTCCTACCAATGCAGTTTTGCGTCTCAAGAAATCCATTTATGGTTTGAAACAGACATTTCACTAATGGTTCATCAAGTTTTCATCAACTTTGGTTAACCTTGGTTTTCTGAAAATTCATGGAGACCATACTCTGTTTCTATGTTCTTCTGCTGAGCATTTCATTCTTGTGTTAATCTATATCGACGACATCATCATTGCCAGTACTGATGAAGATTCTGTATTGACATTTGTGGAGAATCTAAAATCTTGCTTCAAGCTAAGGGATTTAGGCCAGCCTAAATATTTTTTGGGGCTTGAGATAGCTAGGTCTACTTCAGGAATATCTGTTTGTCAGCATAAATATATCTTGGAGATGCTATCTGATACAGGTTTAATGGGATGTAAGCCTTCATTCATTCCAATGGACCCTAACGTCAAACTTAGTGCTACAACTGGTGAGTTGCTACCAACTGCAGAATCATATCGACGTCTAGTTGGGAAGTTGATATATCTCACGATCACACGTCCTGATATTTGTTTTGTTGTCAACAAACTTTGCCAATATTCATCAGCACCTCGAACATCTCACCTACAGGCAGCTCATCGAGTTCTTCATTATTTGAAAAGCTCCATTGGTACAGGTCTGTTTTATCCAACTGATAATGACTTTCAGATCAAGGCTTTTTCTGATGCGGATTTGTCTAATTGTCTGGATACACGAAGATCAGTATCTGACTCATGCATTTTCATTGGTCAATCACTTGTTTCTTGGAAGGCTAAGAAACAGCAGATTGTATCCCTCTCATCTGCAGAATTTGAGTATCGATCCATGTCTGATACTGCAAAGGAGGTTGTCTGGCTTTCTCGGTTGTTGCAAGATATTCATGTTGCTTCACCCTCACGTCCTGTTCTTTATTGTGATAGTACATCTGCTCTCCACATTGCCAAAATTCAGTTTTTCACGGAAGGACTAAGCATATTGAATCTCAATGTCACTCAATTCGAGAGAAAGTTGAAGCTGGTGAATTGACATTACTCCATGTTCGCAAAGCAAACCAATTGGCGGATGCATTTACTAAACTTCTCTATCCCATTTTTTTTATCGATTAATGTCCAAGATGGGTCTGATTAATATCCTGACGCCATCTTAGGAGGGCTATCAGCTATAACATTTCATTAAGTACATAACATTCATTTATATAGAGAGCTTAGTGTGTATAGTCAATGATATACGATGTACAATCAATAGTAGTTAGTATAAATACAGTATTGTAACAAACTTTACAATTAATGAAGAAAACAGTTTATACAAATATCTTCTGTTAGCCATGGCGGACAAGGGTGATCAGTTTGAAGGTCCGTTACCCTGAACACGTCCTACTCGCTCAGGTCACTCAAGAAGACCAATTTTTTTCAACTACTTAGTAGGGAAAGAGCTTTTCCTTGATTACACCGCCTTCAAGGCGAAGCAGAGTCAGGTTGCGAGAGCCCGGACATAGTGAGCGCAGTTCGTTTTTTATGCACTTGCTCGTCCCTTTTGTTTCATTTTTTTTGCTTAAGACTTCAAGTTGTTATTGTTTTCACTTTTTTTTTCCTTTGTGTGAGAATCCCTAAGTTTTATTTTGGATTCACTATGAAATAATTCAAAGCAGACAAATTCTGTTTTACATCTTGCGGCATTTATACTCACTCTAATGTATCTAATATTCATATGACTTTTGTGATCTAGTGTTAGTTCAGGAAGTAGATAATAATCATCTTTGAACGATAATGTTTACCACATAGCATTAGAAGTTAGCTCAAGTCCTAAATAGCTATAAGAATCTAAACAATAGTGTTACAGATATGGTCATATTTGATTTTGAGACCTAGGCTTGGTAGAGCATGTTGCTTTATCCAAATACGATTTTTTTAAAAATGTCGTGTCAATTTGGTTTAAACCTAACTGCATATGAGCAGTTTGTTTTATGGACTTTGGAGATGTTTCTTGCAGAAGTCACAAATTCAGTTAAGAGTTGCTTTTTTTTTTTCTTCAGTTGCAGAATAAAACCAATTATACAGAGAAATAGGCCCAAGCTGTTATGGCCAATAAAGAGATAAGACTAGCCAAATAAAGACGAAGGTAGTGAGAGTTTTCACTAGTCTATTCACTACAATAGAAAATATTTAGGCTCGTGCTCTTTTGTTGCTGCATGAAGGGCACTTGTACTGTTTGATATGCTCAGCTCTAGCTGGAGTGATCTTCACACACTTGCCATGGAACCATTTCTCACAAAGGTCGCAGCAGATCCAGAATTCATCAGCACCATCACTGTCTCCACAGGCTCCACAAAGGGTTTCGCCGTGGTCATCCTCATCCTCTTCATCTATTTCTTCTTCCTCCTCATTTGCCTGCATGGTCTTTGAGCTTTTGCCATCTGAAGTTCTCTGCAGTCCAAATCAAAGCAAGAAAAAATTAAACTAGACAGAAAAAGCTAAGTAGAAAACTCTAAACCAATCCAACCAACACATTATCTCTTTTGTTTTAACCATATTACTAAGAAGCTACCATAGTCTGGACGGTATTCAAGATTATTAAATTACTCGAGATTCCCTCATCACTCAGTACAGGACTATATATTAAACCAGTTACAACATGAGAAACGCATATCATTTCATTGTAATATGGACACTTTAACAATCTAAGTTTCCGAAAACTGTATAAGATAGCATGGGTCTATAGAGGTAGTACTGGATTAAGAAGCTACAAAGACTTCCAAGATTATGAATTAATCCAAGATTTCCAAAAAAAACTAGTAATGGATTAAGTAGGAGCTATTTGGTCAATGTCGTGGCCTTGTTGCCAATCTTAGCTTCCAAAAGCTACAAAACCAAAGATGAAAAAGGATAACAAGGGTATTACCATTTTCGAGTTGGATTTGGATTTGTTGCCATTTTGATTTGCAGCAGATGATGACTTATCCTTTGACTGTTTTTTAGCCATTCCAGTCACAACTTCAAATATAGTAGGAACCTCATTGATCATGTTGAACAAACGCTTCCTGAAACTAAACATGTTAAGCATATACACATAAAGGAGAAGACCAAAAGTGAAACCATGAATCCATCCATTACCTTTCTTCCTTGTGGAAAGAAAATCTTGAGCCAAAGTAAAAGGAAACAGAAAGTAACCAAGCATCACTATGAATAGCGACAAGAGAAAGCCATTCCTTTTCAGAGAGTCCATCTCTAGCAAAGTTAATGCCAAGAGCTGGCTCTGGCAACTCTGGTGGTACTTCTTCAGCTGGTAAATTCACTTCCCATTCTTCATTTGGTAACCCATACAAACAAAGATTCTCCTTTTCTGAAAACCCAGATCATACAATACAATTACCAAGTATAAATCAGACTGTACCAATACAATTACCACGCAGTCTAAATCAGATACAAACCCAAACTTGAATCAAATTACCACAAAAGGAGATTAAAGCCTAAACCAATTTGTACACCTACAAAACCAATCTTGAATCAGATTACCACACAGGAGACTATAGTCTAAATCAGATTGTACAATACAAACCCAAAATGAATCATTAACACACAAAGAGACAAAAGTCTAAACCAAATTGTACAATACAGAAACCCAACTTGAAATCAATTATCACACAGGAGACTAAACTCTAAATGAAATTGTACAATACAAACCCAACTTTGAAATCAAATTACCACAGAAACAGACTAAGTGTAAATCAGATTGTAGAATACAATTACAACAAAAAGAGACTAAAATCAAAATCAGATTTGTATTTTTATGATCTATAGAGAAAACACAAGAGACCACATGAATAATAGAGACAAAAAAAACTCAAAATTGGGAACAGAAGAGAGAAACCCTAACCAGGGTCGCATTGTTGGTAAAATTCTTGAACATCTGCAAAAGAAAAAAAAAATTTCTCATAAATTGAGCTTAGATCGGAGAACAAAACATTACTAAACGCTAGAAATTTAGTAGAATTATTGAAAAAATCGGAGAAATTGTGAAATTACCGGTGGTGAGAGCTTTGACAATGGCAGCACGACGACCTTTGAAATCTTTGAAAACTTCTTCGACAGTTCGAGGATTGTAAAGCGCAGCTCCTCCTTCCATCTTCTCTCTCTCTCACTCTCACTCTCTCTTTTTGGCTAAGAACTCAGAGACTCTTCAGGGAAGGAAGACGAAAGAGCTTCGGCGTGGACCGTGATTGACCCGATCTTCTTATTTTGCTTTTGGTCAAAGAATTGGGAGTTGGGTTCGGGTCGGGTAGTGTCTTGTTGTATCATAAGAACAGCCCAAAAGGCCCAGGCTCGTATCAGGTGTCGTGTGTCAACTAGGGTTTGAGATGTTAATCTATTACAAGATTGTATTCTCGTTTACTTTTTGACGTGCAATTCTTAAAGAATATGATTGTTGTAAAAAAGCTATGTATGGATTTAATTGACTGCATAGAAACTCATTCAAATTATAAACGATTATGCTGATCACTATATATTAATTTATCTCTGGGAATGATTCAAAAATCATAGAAGTCAAATTTAAAATCTGCATTTTTTCTCACAAATTTTTTTACTTTTAAAATTTATTATTATCAATTTAAAAATATAAACAAATATTATCACCTGAGTAAGTTATTTATAAACTTTAAAAATATATATTTCTTTTTTATCAAAACTGTTAATCCTATGCTAAAGCTCATCAAACAAGTGCTTTACCATTAAAATTTATTAATAGTTTAGGAGCAGTAATTTTGAAAATATGTAGTGGTAGACTGGTTACCATGGGATCCCACTAAAGGTATCAGACGGGCTGGCCAGCATTTATCCCGGTTTGCGGTGAATAATTTTTAATTTTAGATCGTAATAGGTTAGTCCGCTAGAACCGCAAATTGTGTACCTATGTTTAACCATGCTCTGTTATGTCCAGCGGATTAGCGAATCCATGGATTTAATATTATATTTTAATAGAAAATATTTTTAATATATTAGTTTTTGTAAATATTATAATTTGTGTAGATTAAATTTTTATATATTATCACAGATTTAATATATTAAAAATTCATAGTTCGCATATCGATCCGCTAATCCGTGGACAAAACCTGCTAAATTCGCAGTCCACTACAAATTTAGTTAGTGACAGATGACACCCCTAAACTAGTCAAATATATTGTAATGGTATTTCATTGGTTACTGAAACTCCTAATCCAAGTTCAAATCTAATATTAACCCTTTTTAACGGTTTCTTGTTTTTTTAACATTTATCTTCTTTTCTTTTATTCTTTTGAAAACAATGACATATATTTAGCTTAGTATACTCTTTTTATAGATTATGAATGTTTTAATTTATTTTCTAGTTGTTTAGTGTTAATATAATAATTTACGATATAGTTTTAAGATTTCTTTTAATAATAATAATCTGGTAAAAAAAATTTGGGTTTGCCACTGTTAGTTACGTTATTCACTTCTTACATTAGTGTATCAGGTTCAATAGGGGTGAAAATAATTACCGTCATGTTTCGTGAAAATAATTACCGTCATCATTCTTTGTCCTAAATTCTCCTTCCATTTCCGTACTTACAAAATTCCATTCCAAAATCCCGTTTGCCTATTCCTAAGGTTCAAGTCCAAACATTATCAAATTTATTATTTTTTTAACAAGTAAATGGGCGAAAAATAATTTTTGCTTTGGGCAGAAAAAGGATTTGGACCTAACCTGCTTATCAACATCATCATATTGATTACTACTAGCATTAGAAATACAGTTATTATCATCAATTTTTACTAAAAAAGAAGTTTCAAAATTATTGCCAAGTGTCAAGTATAGTTCCAGTAAACATAACCATTTTGATAATACGATACCAAATAGTCGTGACAAGCAACGCTAAACCAAATATATTTTAATTCCAAATTGACCTTAATTTACACGAGTTCGTAATCCCATAAAATTTTCTATGGTCCTTTAAAACTAAGTTTGAGCCAAAAATTGCTTAATTTTATATTATTATTTGTAAATAGATAGCAGTCCTTTTGGGCTCTTAGAACTTGTGATTTTTTTTAGAAATTTAAGAAGTTTAGGTATTGAAGTATGCACTTATAAATCATTTAAAGGATAGTTACTAAATTAACTTAAAATACAAGCTATCAAAAATATTAAACGAAAGTCTAATTTTAAATTTCAATCAAACTTTTGCTTACTTTTTAAAAATTCCATTAATAAAATTTTATTTGAATGATACAAACATACAAAAAGCCACAATTTTCAATTAACCCAATATCTTTGGTTTTTTGTTTTTCCTTAGCTTTTAACAATTTTTTTTTATCAGAGTGAACAAGATGGAGATAAATTTATTGAGACTATACCAGATATTGAAGGACAATTCAATTTGTAAACTAAATTTCAACCACATCGATGTCGATTGAGATACCTACATAGCAACAACGATTTAGACAAAATGGTAACAGAGGTAGTAGAACAATTAGTAGAGGAAGGGTTCAATCTAATCGATAGAGCACTCAAAACCCACGAAAAAGAGGTGTCATGGACACACATCTAACTAGTATCGAGCCATATCTGGAAATTATGCAAGGCCCTACAAATGCTCAATGCACGTAACCAATCAAATGAAGATTATGAGCATGAATCTTGGCTACAATTATTAATCCACTAAAACAATTTTAATATTTTTAAACAAGTTCAAATTTTTTATATTTTTAGTCATTAAAATTTCCAGAGTTTGTCAAATATTCGAGACTGAGCATAAGTTTGGAGAAGTCTATTCTATTTATGGCTGGTGTTTCAAATGTGGCAAAGGAGACTATACTTGATTAATTCCCTTTTGATTCAGGTACATTATCAATGAAGTATTTGGTATTGTCATTGTTGACAAGGAGGATGAGAGTAGAAGATTATAGTCCACTTTTAGAGAAGATTCAAGGAAAAAATAAAAGTTGGACGGCGAGATACTTGTCATTTGCTTGACGATTTTAGCTGATTAGTTTAGTGATACATAGTTTGACAAAATTTTGGATGTCGGCTTTTTGGTTGCCTAAGGTGTGCATTGCAGAAACAGACAAGCTTTGTTCTGATTTCTTGTGGTTTGGTCCGGAGTTTGATGCTAAGTAGGCAAAAATATTATGTATAGAAGTCTCGAAACCTAAGGGGAAAGCTGGATTGGGGTTAAGGCCATTAGGTGAAACTAATAAAGTTTGTCGCTTAAAATTGATTTAGAGAAATTTCCCACTATAGGTAAATTGGAATCAAATGTATTTGATTTGAAAAAGAAAATTTGGACTGTGAGTGAATCTTCTTCTTTGGGTGCATGGATGTGGCTGAAACTCTTGAAGTATAGAGAGCTGCTGAAATTTTTCTTAAAATGGAGGTTTATAATGGATAATCAACTCTCGTTAGTATTATCATTGGTCTTCTATATGTTGGCTTATTGAGATAATAGGCGAAAGAGGATTTATTGACTTTAGTATACTCAAACTGTCTACGGTAACGATTGCAATCCGTACCCATAGAAGGGAAAGACATATAGTGGATATGTTAAACAGAGTTGAGGAGCTCATTGAGACTCAAATTGGCTGCATTTGCATGGATAACGAGGATAATGTTTTGGCAATATGGATGATACCCCACATTTTTCTCCATAGCCACTTTTTTAGCATCTTGGATAAAACATTCATTACATATGACAAACAAGTATGGTGACACCAAACAACATTGACGTAAACCTCTTTCACTATGGAAATAAACTACTAATTCTCCATTGACATGAAATGAGAAGGAAGTCGTAGTAATACAGAGCATAATCCAATGTATAAACTTCAATGGAAATTCAGAGCTGGTAATGTATTTCGCAGAAAAGGTCATTAAACTGAGTTAAAATCTTTTGAAAAATCTATCGTAACTACACTTTGACGATATTGTATCCTTATGATAGTTCTTAACTAATTCAGACGCAAGAAGCACATTCTTCATAAGCACATGATCTTTAATGAGATTTGACTGGTTAGACGCAATAAATTTTGGCAACAATACCATAAGTCTATTAGCCAAGATCTTGAAAATTACCTTGTATAGAACATTACAACAAGATATTAGTCTATAATTTTTCTTTTCATTCACCTCCATTTTCTTTGAGATTAATTTTAAAATAGATGAATTAATACTTTTTGGAAAAAAAAACTTTCTCAAAGAATGACTAAACAGATAAAAAAAAATCTTTTTTTACCACCAACTAAGCTTCTTTAAAGAATTATATGGTGTATTCATCTGGGCCCGAAGCTTTGTGACTTGGGCATTGCAAACAGCACCTCCTTTATCTCCTCTTCTGTAACAAGTTGCGTTAAGCTATAGACCTCTAACTAAGAGCATTCAAAGTTTAGTAGCGTATGCAATTTCTCCACTCTTTTCCCAATATAATTATCCACTCTATGGTCCAAAACAATTCTTGAAAAATCTTTCAGCCTCCTGCTTGACCCCTTCTTGCATGTTCACTATCAAAGCATCAGATCTTTAGATTTCACGAATAACATTTCATATTCCCTCACCTTTATTGCTTGATGAAAATACCAGTTATTTTTGTCACCCATATTAAGCCAATGGAGCTTTAATTTTAACTTAAGAAATTCTCCTCCAACTTTGATAATTGTTGCCACCTCGTAAAAGCTCTCCTTTCTTGACTTATTACATCAGGCATTTGATTTATGAGTTTTCTAGCCTGACATTTACACAAATCAGCATAAGCCTCCTTTGTCTTCTTCACTAAATCGACAAGCTTCTCTTTACTTAATCTCCTCAATTCTTGTTTTAGTACTTTTAGTTTCTTAGAAAACCTAAATATCGCAGATCTAGAAAAGAAAAGCTCCTCCATAGTACCATTAGGCGCAAAACCCCTAAAAAGCTTGTTAAAGCATTTGTGAACATGAAAGGGCTGCGAAGGTTAAAGACTCTAGCATTTATCTGAATTCTACACCGTAAATTATCAGAATAACCTCCTGCTTCAAATACATTATTATAAGACTCGGAAAACATTAATCCATGCATCACTCATAAGAAGTCTATCAAGCTTCTTGAAATCAAACCTTCTTCTCTTTTATTACACCAAGTAAATAGATGACCAAAGAAAAAAAATCTCAGTAAGCAATAACTTACAACTTCTTAAAAATCTCGCATTCCATAAGTTACTGGTATTGATTGTGTTGGATCCAAGTGCTTTTCAGCTTCTAGAATATCATTAAAATCACCAAAAATCAACATGGGCTTATCTCTAAACATTGGCGTGTTTTGATTATTTTTTTAATCTCCCCAAAATTATTTCCTCTCCTGTACAGCATTAGAAGCATCTATAAATGAACAGAAAAATTCTTCCTCCCATCCATCAAACAAGACTAATACCGTAATCATCTGCTAACATTTCAAACATGGAGTAACTCTGACATTCGACTTCTATACCACCCAAATCCTACCAAGTTGATTATACTCATGAGTAGACAAAATAGACCAACCTTGAAAAACTTTAGAATCGATATTTTCGGAATTTCCTTCCTTCACTTTTGTTTCCATCAAACCACAAAATTGAAACGAATTATTTTTTATCCATTCTTGGACTACTTTATTTTTAGTAGATTTATTGAAACCAAGCATATTCCAAAAAATCCCGACATTAATAATTCTTCCGAAGTATTCTTCTTTGTTGAATCACTAGAGAGAGGTGAGATACCTCCCTTACCTTTTTGAGTAGCAGACTCCAAGTCTAATTTTTATTAGTCTTTGATAAACGAGGAAGTTATTGCCTTATAGGTATCTCCTTCACCATTTGAATAGCAGCATCAAACATAAAAATTATGAGTCTGTCGCCCCCTTAACATCATTTTCTCCAACCTCCATTGTTGTAACAGTAGATAAATCCATCGTCACTTCCCCTTTCTCTACTACAACATCCGCCTCTTCTATCTATCTCAACATCCTGCCACTCATTAGTTATATATACTTCTCCATGTTAGCCGCACGCTGGTTACTTATTGTTTTCATTGTATAATATGAGTGGCTCTCTAGGATACACGTTTTTTGTTTATGGCTCTCTACCTTTGTAGAAACTTTCTCTTTATTGTTCTTAATTATGAATAATTCGCTGCCTTTTATTGTGATTTTTTTGGTTGTGACTTGATAACTATTTTTTGTATAGGGTTACAAGAATATATCACATTGTTGAAGAAAGTGAAGAGATACAAGCTAAAAAAGAATAAAACGAATGAGAAATTCAAATTAAATGTTGATATTATGTTACTAGTTTTGTCAATTATCAAGAAGATTAGTTATTTTTTTCTGTAAATACAACGCCATATTAGAAGACAACCTACAAGAACTGAACATGAATACAAACAATATGCATTGGTTGAAGGTCATGAACATTTTTGATATCCAGAGGCATTCCTAAAATTATGCACTATTTTTAGAGTAGAGGTGGATTTAAAAGATACAAGAAATATTTTGGTTGAAGAAATGTTTGCCACATTTTCTTTATTGTTGGCCAAAATTCGAGGTTTATTCAGATTTAGATAGATTCAATGAGTATGTGCTTTAACAAATTTTAAAAAGTGTTAAACGCACTTGCTCTAAGCTAGATGGCTAAACCCGGACTTGTCATATTTTGTCTTTATTTTAAAGTATGTGGTTGATTTCCTGTTCTCCTTTTTCAAGTATAACAAAAATTTTAATATATTTTTTCCATATTTTTTTAGGATTTTGTGGGGGTTATTGATGAAACGCATGTCATTACAAAGATAGCAGAAAAAAAAAATGGCTACACTACAAGAAAACAGCGCGGAACAGATGGAAGAATCTGTCTGTTCTAGATGGTCGAAAATAAAACAATTGTCGGAAACCTGTCGGTAATTTTGACGGATTTTCGACGGATAACGGACATCAGAATTTCGTCGGTTAAGCCGTTGAAAATCCGATGTCCAGTATCCATCGAAAATTTGTCGGAACACGGACATCGGAAAACCGTCGGAAAGACTATCTAACGGTTTTCCAACAGTCTACAAACCGATGGATTTTTGATGGTCTACAAACCGACGGATTTCCGATAGTCATTTCCGACGGATGTTAAATTAATAAATTTTTAAAAAATCAAATTATAATTATTATTAATAAATATAAATAATTCAAATAAATAAAAATATTTAATTAAAATTCAGAAACAAAAATAATAAATAGTTCAAAAGAAAATAACAAATAGTTCAAAATAAAATAAAAAGTATTAAAAATAAAACGAGAAATTTCTAAAATTATAAAAACAAGAAATTTAAAAGTTGTTTGGAGGAGGTTGGAATGAACGGAAGAAAGCATCCATATGATCTTGCATTGCTTTGAGCTGTGCAGCCGTGTTTTCTTCAATTGTCTCAATCTTGTTGTTGAGAGCTTCGATCTCGGCCGACTTCTCTTCTAATTGAGCTCTAAGCTGAGGATCTCCATAAAACCTCGAAGTTGTCGAAGATGGCGAGGAGTACTCCTCTGGAAGTCCAAAACAAGGTCTTTGGACTTCGAAGTGACATACGAAACAAAATATATAAATCATTATAAATGAATAAAATAAAATAAAAATTAAAAAAAGTAAAATAAAAAATAAATATTATTTACCTCGTAGACAAACTCGTTAATCTTATCAACGGAAACTTCGAAACAAAGAGAAATTCCTTGAACTTCGGCTATGATTGCAGGAACTCCTCTTCCAATCTGGTCACGTTCTCCACGATCTCCCGAGCAACCGGATCTTGGATATATCCCGTGCTGCAATTCGTGTGCATATTTTGTAGCAAAACAAGATACGATGGACGGACACCTTCTTGACGGAACTAAAATATTTTATGAAAAACTATAAGTAAGTAAAAAAAGTTAAATAAAAGTCTAAATTTATATAAACTTACCAATTGTTGTTCCCGGAAAACCTTGCTCGTTGCTCCCAAATTGGGAATGGCAATTTCTTTGCCCTTCCGGTTACTCTTCCGGTTGGTTGATTGAGTTGTCAATGTTGCATGGGTTTTGTCCATCTTCCAGTAAGCAACCAAACTGTTCCAGAGGTCTGGGTTTGCAAGCAGCTCCCTCAGAATATCATTTCGGTTCCACTTGTCCTTCTACTCGTTCATCTTCCGTGAGTACACTTTCGATGCCTTAGCATCGAACTCCCGTCTAACACGAGACGTCATGTCTTGATCCCAAGTGAAATCTTGCTGCAAAAATAAATGATTAAAATATTAAAAATTATAAAAAATGTATTATCATTAAAAATAAAACATAAAATTTTAAAGTTAAAAAGTAAAGAAATTCATACCGCAAACTGCCAAAACCATAAATCACGCTCAGGCAACGACAACGGAAATGATACGGACACTGGAGCATTCCGTTGGGGTATGGTTGATCGACTTGGTTATCCCATTATGGGATAGATGGAACCTACAGAACAAAATTAGTTTAAAATTGTTAAAAATAAACAAATTAAACAATTAATAATTTTAAAATCTTTTACTTACCAAGTACTGTTGCCGTCACAATCGGGATGAAGGTACGACAATCTTTTCCGACCGGGTTGAGAAACAAAATCCTCAATGCTCATCTAGATCGGAGCAGAAGCAGCTTGACGAGAAGCTGGCAGATATTGAGTCTCCGGAACAGGAGTGAAGCGATTTTGACTCGCTCCTCGACCACGTCTCGAACCACCGGATTCAGAAACGGAATGAAATCGAGCATAATTTCTGAAAACAAAAAATGTAGCAAACCTATATAAGATATCATTGGCCATTTTCGATGCCCTCAGAAACCTATAAAAGTATAAATTAATGTAAGATAAATATTACAATAGAATTGTAAATTAGTTAAATTGTTTAAAAATACATAAAATCGCAACCAAGAAGTAAATTTTTTTTCTTTTATGATATCAAGTTCGGGTTCAGTCTTATCTGGATAATAGTCTCGTACTACCGCCATGTAAATGTTGTAACATAACATAAAATTTTATTAATCAAATATCAATTAATATCAAATGATTAGTAATTAACATAAACAAAGTAATTATTAATTACCTTTTATACTCCCCTCCTCACAATATGTGAGAATATATATATGCAAGTGCGCAAACTCATGCTCTGATAGTTTCCGTTTCTTTCCTTTTTCACTTACTCTGACCAATTTGAGCAAACAACGCATAGACATACACCAGATAAATCGCTCTCTCACCTCTATCATCATGTCGAGCCAGACATCTACTCTTAGTATGCACTTGCGATGGAAAATAATATTCAGAAAAGTGTGAGGCTTCTTCGTTGAGGCTCTGTGCGACAATAGATCCCTCAACGTTGCTTAAATTTTTAACTTTTTTCTTGAAATGGAACATGTAACGCTCAAATGGATACATCCAACGGTATTGAACAGGATCTCCAAGTGCAGCTTCTCGTGGGAGGTGGATAGGAAGATGTTTTATAACATCAAAGAAAGACGGTGAAAATATCTTCTCAAGGTTACAGAGAATAACCGGTATATTTTCCTGTAAATTGCGTATACCCTCTACTGTAAGTGTCCTCGTACATAAATCTCGAAAAAACCACCAACTCCTACAAAAACACAATAAACAATGTAATCGATAAAAAATACATATTTTACAAAAAGGTTAATTAACAATATGAAAGTATCAATATATACCTGTAATTGCTTCATGAAATTTTTTTGAAGAAGATGTGCAAAGACAAATGGAAGAAGCCGATGCATCACAACATGACAATCATGACTCTTCATTCCAATAAACTTTCCTTCGGAAAAATCAACACAATTCCGCAAATTAGATGCATATCCATCCGGGAATTTTACATCATCTCGAATCCAATTTAAAAAGTTGCTTTCTTTGCTGCGTCTAACCGGTAGGCAGACATAAGACATCTACCATTTGGCATACATGAAGAAAATTCCGAGAACAAATAAGTGGGAAGTCTAATCTAGACTTCATATTGTCTTTCGTCTTCTCTTGCACGTTTAAAACAGTGTTCATGATGTTGTCAAAAAAAAATTTCTCAACTTGCATTACATCTAGATTATGCCTCAACAAAAGATCTTTCCAATAAGGCAAATCCCAGAAAATATTTTTTTATGCTAATTATGATGTTCACCGATACCGTCATCAAGATCATGCCCATTACTCCCGCAGTAAGGAGTCCTCTCATCGCTAATATCTCTTAATTGCTCTAATATACAACGTCCATCAATCTCCGAGGTTGCACAGTCAAACACTTGTTTGTTATTCATAAACAATGTTCTAAACCGACGATAAGGATGATCACTAGGTAAAAATTGTATGTGGCAATCAAACCAACACGTATTTCTTCCATGATGTAATTAGAATGCATCAGTGCTATCTTGGCAATACGGGCAAGATAATCTTTCATGTGTTGTCTATCCAGATAACATACCATATGCTGGAAAATTGCTTATTGTCCACATAAGAACTGCACGCATCTTGAAATTCTGCTTCAATGAAACATCAAATGCTTCAACCCCATGCTACCATAGCATTTGTAACTCATAAATAAATGGCTGGAGGAATATATCAAGTGACCTCCATGGATGCTCTAGGCCGGGAACTAGCACGAAAAGGAACAAAAGCTCTCTACGCATGCACAAAGATGGTGGTAAATTGTACAGTGTTACAATTACCGGCCACAACGAATATTATCTTCCATGTTTTCAAAATGGGTTAAATCCATCTCTATATAACCTGAGGTATACATTTCTATGCTCATATGCAAAATCTGGATACATTGATTGGAAATATTTTCACGCTTCTACGTCTGACGAATGCGTAATCTCTCCATCTTGACGATGCTATGCATGTCATCTCATTGCCTCTGTTGTGCGTTGAGATTGATATAACCTCTTCAACCTCTCCGTTAATGGTAAATACCACATCCGTTTATAAGGAACTGGAACTCTCCCACTAGTTTCTTGAAACCTTGGTTTTTTTGACAAAATCTACATCTTTTACGGTTTTCGTCTTCTCTCCAATATACCATACAGTTGTCGATACACATATCTATCATCTGATACGGCAAACCAAGACCAGCGACTAGTTTCTGTACCTTATAATATGATGCTGGTGAAAGATTATCTTCAAACAAAATATCTTTCACAAAATTTGCTATTGCATCAACACATTCTTATGCCAAATTGTAGTCCGTCTTAATAGTCATCATTCTACTTGCAGATGATAACAGTGAATGACCTTCTTTACAACCACTATATAGTGGTTGTTTTGTTGCATCTAACATATTAAACAAAATTTGAACTTCAACCCTATCTCAATCATAACCGGCCAATGACATGTTCTCTCTAAACAAACCATTCACCATCTCAACCGTACCAATACCTACATCTACTTCCCTTCTATCTCCTATGTTATCCGCAACATTTGGTTCACTAGTACTACCATAATCATAATTTGTTTCTCCATGTAAATACCAAATCTTATACCCGAGCATAAACCCATTGCTATACAAGTGATGCCAAACTAACTCAACCTTAACATTATGAGAATTCCGCTATATACTACATGGACATTTAATCTTACCATTTTTTTGCTCCCCGTTGATTTCTAGCCAATTCCATGAACTCGCAGATTCCTCGTGCATAATCATCTTTCAGTAGGTTTGACTCCGGATCTATCATAGGTTCGTCCATCCACGACCGAAAGTAATTACCAGAAGACATATTGTAACTATATAGAGATTGAATTGAGTAAGTGGTGTGAATAAATGAAGAAATGTGGAAACATATATATATAAGTCGCGTCCGTCAGAATTCCGTCAAAAAACCGTTCGGAATATAACATTTTAAAACGGCTATACAACTGATATATTAACGTTCTTATTAATCGATAACTTTCTGACGGATTTCCGACATATTTCTGATGGATTTTTGACGGATTTGGATTTGTCCGTCGGAAAATAACCGACGAATTCATTTCCGTCGGAAATTTCTTCAATTTTACGGCTGCTTCTTGTAGTGTTAAGTACCGTAATTGAAAAGGAAAATTATCGCAAGAAGTTTTTATATGCATATAATTTTGATTTAGAATTTACATATACATATGTTCTTAGTGGATGAGAAAGTTCAGCTCATAATACAAAGGTATTACAAGGTGTTTTAACAAGAAGCACTAACCACTTAAAAGTTTGTTGTTTACGTTATGATAAAAATAATATTTTATGTTAATAATCTGTATTTTATCTCATTTATATTTATATGCTTTATAAAATTTGATAAAATTTAATTTAGTTGATTGTTGATTTGCCAATCGTTATAATATTTAGCTCTATTTCGAAATATTCAGTTTCATCTCTAATATTTTAGGAAACAAGGAAAATATCCCGTAAATCAAAATGACATGTTTAGCCATCATCATTATAGCTTGCTTAATGTAATAGAGAGGATTTTTGGCATCTTCAGATTAAGATTCCTCATCTTCAAATCTGCATCCTCTTTTCTTTATAAAACGCAAACGAAGTTAGTGTATACATGACTTATTTCACATAACTATCTTCGTAAAGAATGTCTTTCAATCGTATTTTTTGGAAGAAAAAATACGAAATAGGTGATGATGAAAATAATGTGGATGAAGAGCTTCACGGTACTCAAGAACAACAAAGTGCAATTGCTAATAACTGAAGAACAACAATACGGGCAACCATATAGATAAATGCTATGAATATAGGATCTTGATGTAGTATAATTACTTTGTTTTATCTATAGATATGTTTTTTTTCCTTTCTGTTGGTTGAAACTTCTTTTTCTTTTATTGTTTTTTGTGTATGAGTATGGCCATTGATTTGACTCACGACTTGCACATATACCTTTCTCTTCTTTGTTATATTAACGTGCACATATACTCACGACTCACGGCTATGGTCTCAGTAAAAACCCGAAGAATATTAATTTGTCTGAATCGTGACCGGTGCCGACTTCTCAAACTCGGATTTTCTATTGATCAACTTCACAGATTTAGAGATTATGTTTATTATACTTTGACGATACGATTTTTTCCTTTTAAAATAATTAAAAAAAGCTCACCAAATCTTATAAAATTTAATAAAAAAAATTCATCAAATAACTTATCAATTTATTTATTTTATATAAAGAAACTTATAAATCAACCAAATATTCTCAAAATTCACTCATTTTTCTTCAAATCTTAATTTCATACAATTCTCCAAAATATTTAATCCAATACAACCCGTAAATGTATTTTAGGAAAAAATTATTTAGATTTTAAGTTTATTTGAGTTATTTAAGTTATTTCTAATATTTTGTAGGTTATTATTGTAGCAAATTTTGCAAAATTAAACAAAAATGTTAGTTTTTAAGTAAAATTTAAATATGATATGATCGAAAAATAATTTAAAAGTAATAATACTTGAAAAAATCCATTTTTATTGCAAGAAGAGAATGAACATTTTGTATGTAACCAAAACTCCCGTATTTTTTTTAGAAGTTTTAGCAAATCCATCCAAAACAAAAGACAAAATGAATTCATTGATTATTTTCATTTTGATATGTTATATATCCTTAGATAGTTCCACAACAAAAAATCAGAAAAAAGAAAGAAAAAAACACATACACATAACACCCCCCCCAAATTGCTACTAATAATTGCCCACACGCATTGACATCCCTCACTCTCACGTGTCTCTATGAGGAACTCTCTCAGAAACAAAACACCCTAAGCGTGTCTCATCACTTGACCAGCTTTTGTCTTCTTCTCACAGACATCTCCACTTTCCTTTGTCCGCTCCCCCACAATCCCTAATCACTATTAACACACAAGCCACAGCTATTAAATATTATTATGTTAATCCGAAATATTCATTTGAAAAATTTACAATAATTTACTTGGCAGCTTTTGATATTCTCGTAGCAGACAAACACACTTGAGCTGTTCTTTCTCTAGGTATACTCTATTTTCAATTGATCACTTCAAGATCTCTCTCATGGCATTCCCTCCGAAAAAAAGAACACCTTCTTTCTCTTCCTCTGTTCTTGACTCTATTTACCGCTCTATCTACGAATCCGATGGTCTCCAAAATGACCTAAAAGGATCCGTCAATAGCAAAAACGAAAATGTACCTTCATCATCATCATCCTCACCATCGCCAAACAAGAAAGACGACAAGCTCACAACTCTCCGGCGATCAATCATGGACGATGAACACTGGCTCTATACCCGAACCAGCACTACTACTACGACCAATTCCTCCGATTCCTCGGCTTTTTCCTCTTCCGAGGCAGAGTCAAACCAAACAAAGAGAAGATCAAGAAAGCTTGCGAGTCAAGGTAACAGATCAGGCGATGATAAAATTGTTAAAGCGGTGAAGATTCTTGAGCAGCTAAAGAAAACGAAGCAGCCTGTGTCTCCTGGAGCGCGTCTCACCAGTTTCCTTAACTCAATCTTTCAATCTAACGCTAAGAAAGTGAAGCTTTGCTCTGTCGGTAAAACTACAGAAGTTAAGTCCACTTCATCAAGGTCTTGCTTCAGCCGAACAAGATGTAAAACCGACAACAACAACTGCAAGAACTTGGAAAGGTCTATCAGATTCTATCCAGTTAAAGTAACCATTGGTGGAGATCTTATTCAAAAAATATTACTCGCGTGAAAATACTGATTCAAGAAGTTACTGAAAATAAAATTGGCGAAAGAGTAACATCGCTCAAAGAGGAAATTAAGAACAAAGTTCACCAGAGTGAGTTGACTTGTGTCACAAGAAAGATCGGTTTAAAGGATTTTTGTGAGAAGTTATAGATATGAAGGTAAAGAAGAAGAGGATGATGCTTGGAGTTACTCAAGTTCGGATCTGTTTGAGCTTGATAATCACCATTTTGGTATGGCTCGGTACATAAAAGAACTTCCGGTTTATGAAATGACTGATTTCAAGACTAATCAAGCTATAGCCCGAGGCTTGCTTTTGTAGTTTTTAATTATTAGTTTTCCCTTATCACCGAAATCCATTTACTAATTATTATTTTGTTGCATCAGTGTCACGTGTCCGGTTTTTGACTAATTATTACTAATTCAATGTAACAATTTTGACATGTTGGTGGTTTTTAACCGTAGGCATCTTGCCAGGAAGTTGGTGGGCTTATCATGAATTAGGTCGGAGTGGCTGGTGGTTTCGAGATCTCGTAGAAAATGTTTTTTTATGCCTCGGGTATTATCCACATCCCCTTGGTTTCGGAGTGGAGCATTTCACTCTATTTTATTATATACGCTTAGTGAAAAGAAGTCCAAGTGCTGAGGGCCACAGTGCCACGATAAAAGAAAAAGGGTGGATAACGAGACCCAGACTTTGATGTAATGTAATTTCACTGTCTTATTGAGATAGGGGCATTTCAAGATGAGAGTGAGAAGATCCTCGTATCGAGCATCGCTCTGAGTAAGGCCTGGGAAATCTATATCCCGGTTCCGATGTAGTATTGGATGAAGTACCAATATCAAAATACATAAACCTAGAAACTACCAAATATATAGCATGCTTTATTCAACAAGGTATAACATGACAACATTCTTACATTCAACAAGGCATTCATACATAAAATAAAGGAAAAATTCATTATAAAGGAGGACTAACAAAAAATTTGTCTATCTACACTTTTTTTTTTGTAAATTGTCACTTTTCTTAAACTACCCCTACTACTAGATTAATACCATTAAAAAAAACCATATAAACATGTAGATACACACCTATTAAGAAAATTTGAAGAATAACAATTTTCAATTTAGGCAGTTTTAAGTAGGTTTTTAGCTTGATGAAAGTTGTTCTGAAAATTCTAGAATAGGTATTCTGGCGAGATAAAATTATTAGATTACGTATTCTAGCATTTTTTTCATGGTTTAAAAAAATTATATTACGTATTCTAGCAATCGTTCATGTTCTAGGATTTTTAGAATACAAATATTAGAATACCTATTCTGAATTATTTAGAATACACATTCTGATATTTTTAGAATACTTATTCTAGCATTTGTTTATGGTTTGAAAATATTATATTACGTATTCTATCAACTAGAATACTTATTTTGATAATTTTAGGATATGTATTCTGAAAAAATAGAATATCCGAAAGGATAATGACTGAATTTTAAAATTATTTAAAAAATATCAAAAATAATAACTAAATGATTATTTGATCTCGTAAATAATTTAAAAATAATTTTGGTTATTCAATAAAAATAGTATTTAAAGTTATTAAATCATTTATGTTATTAAATAAAAATTATATTTATTTTAAAATTATTTATTTGTTAGATTAATTTAAAATTTAGTTTTGACGAATAATTTGAAAGAAATTGTCAAAAATTAAGTAATTTTTGGAGGGTTTTTTTTCCATTACAGAGCACATGGCTTTGGATTGAAGATACTAAACCAAGAACAACTAAATAAATGGTGTTTGAGAAGTTAGTGTGTAATGATGTCCTACATGATAACTTGATTGGGGCTTATTGTCTCAAAGACATCACATGCCAAATCTCTCTATAGATTATGTAGGGACTTGAACTTGTGTACCTAAAGAACCATAAGTCTCTGTCACTGATTAAGTCATAACTTCTTCTTAATGATAACAAAGACAGGACCACATGACTTGATTACATACAGACAAAATCACAAAAGCCTTCGAAATTTCTGTGGCAAGAAATGATTATTGGACTAGTTATAGTCTCTATCTAACAAACAAGTGGTCATATTTATTTGTGTCTTCACATCACAAATCATTAAGATTGATCAGTAGAGGTCCCTTGCTTATCATACCGTGGTCCGGCAAAGCCATGTGCTTGTTGGTGTTAATTTATGAGCTGAAACTTTTCTAAACCAATAAAAAAGTTATCTTCAAGTAATGTTCTTATCTATATATACTCATCCTTGTGTCCTTTAAGCTCTGCAAGCTCTCAAAATTTCCAGTAGGCATTAACCTTTCAATTCAAGAAACACACAAGACAATATATGGCGATCAGGGTTCCTCGTGTGCTGCAATCATCCAAGCAGATTTTTCGTCAAGCAAAACTCTTCTCATCCTCTTCATTAAGCTCTCTTGATGTTCCAAAGGGCTACTTAGCTGTTTACGTAGGAAAAAGAAAGATGAAGAGATTTGTAGTTCCGATATCTTACTTGAACCAGCCTTCATTTCAAGATCTACTAAGACAGGCAGAAGACGATTTTGGATTTGATCATCCAATGGGTGGCCTCACAATTCCTTGCAGTGAAGAAAACTTTCCTGATCTTGCTTCTCGCTTCAACTGATCATGACTCACTCAAATAACCTTTTTTCCATTGATTTTGTACATTTTTTTTAAGAATGAGTTTTCTTCAAGAGATGAGATGACTTAGAAACATCTCTCCTTGAAAGTGAAACCGAGACTTGTAACTCTCTTTTTCCTCACTTACAGTGAGTTGGACTAATCTAATCAAACCCCATGATCATCAAATTAGTAATCATCATGAAAATCTTAATTTCAGTTTCCAGACAAACTCACCGAGGATACAACTCACTGCTGGAATTATAATTTGAAGTTTTTGCATTATGTCCTAAAGATGAAAAAGTATCCGACACCGTGTTGTTGTGTGCGAAAAACGTAGGCTTTGAAGGTTCTGAAAGAGCAAGAGTATGTCCATCTAACATCTGAAGAACTGAAGCCATGCTTGGCCTCACTGCAACTTTCTCTTGGACACAAAGAAGGCTCAATGTTTCTTTTCATATAATACCCTTACGAAGCTAAGGAGATCTTCCATGATGTCCTCATTGCTGAAACAACTGTAATTTTAAGGAATCCGTGCTAATATTTTCATCTGTATGTAAAAAAAAATTAGATAAACCATGAATTGATAAAAGGAGTTAGAAATCAAGGGACATATCAAAGGAACACTGAAACAGAGGAAACAGAGGAAGAGGGCAAATATCAAAACTTGTAGAACAAAGCACATGAATAATATCCTTCCATGTCCGAGTTTGATAGCTTACTTTCATGTTTGTGTTTTGAATTTTTTATCTTCCTCTTCTTCTTCTTCCTTCTCAACCTTAGTAAAACGACTAAGAATATTGTAACTAAGACAACAACAATAACGGTATACCTCTGGTTTTATCCCCTGAACAGAAAAACAAAACATACCTAATATGATCAAATTGTAACAAAATTAATATCTCCTCAGGAAATTACAACATGCTCTACGGTCTGATTTAAATCCTAGAGTTCAAAACTTTCAAACCCATAAGAAGTAGCAAACTTTGTGCGACACTTCTCGTCTCAGGGAGGAAAAGAACCGTCGCAAGGGAGGAGAAGAACCGTTGAGTTCGTCGGAGCCGCCGCCAGAGAAGAGAAGATTGTGTTTGGAGAAGAGAAGAGGAATTTGAGGATCGATCGTGTGTTTAGAGATTTTGAGGAGTTTTTTTTTTCTGATTTCATTAAATGATATATATCATTTAAAATTAATGAATAATATTTTTTAAAAATCAAACCTCTTTTTAAATCAGAAGTTTTGATATGTTTTATTTTAATTAAAAAAAAAGATTAGGAAGCAAAATAGAATTAAAGAGTTTAAAAGGATTAGATGAATGACTTTTTATTAAAAAAAGTTTAGATAGACAAATTTGTTGAAATTCCTCTTATATAATAAATTTTTCCTAAAATAAATTCATCCTTTGCAACCAACTGTCTATAGTTAAACTACTACATCACAAAATCCACAGCTACCGACCATCCCCGGTAATTGAAAGTTTGGATTATACCAAAATTTAGGAACTTTTTGATAAAATTAGAAAGGTTATTGAAAACTTATAAAATTTCAATAAACTGATCGGTTCACTTTTACAAGATCATTACCGATTAAATTAAAAATTTATCAATCGAATTTTAGCTCAAACCGTAACCGAAGTTCGGTTCAAAATAATTTCCCACCCCTACTTTAAGCTAATAGAAATATTGAAAGCTACGTAATTAGTGAAAGGCTAAGTCACTGAGTATGCTATGAGACTTTCTACTTCCTGTATGAACTCCACACGCTTCGTTTTGTTAACTGACTATATGAACAGAGTATATATTAATTTCGAATTAGTTAGGAACTTTTACAAAATGTACGACTCTCTTAGTTAATTAGCTTAGAATCATAAGCAATGCGCAAACCTTGTATGCAACGTAAGTTTGTCGAATTAGCAGAGAATCACGAAGTGTCACCTAAGAGATCATCCTAGGACCAAAAGAATAGGGTTAATGCATTTAATATTTGAAACTTAGTTTGGGTCGGAGATGATCTTATAACAACAGTGAAACCGCACACAAGACAAGAGCCCACAACAGGTTCAAACGAAATTAAGAGAAAACTGCAAGTCTTAGAATCATATGCGGCAACCAAAGGAACCCAATGATGCAATCTGTAGCTTTAATGACCATATTTCTGAAATTCCCACTCGCTGTTATCTGTTAAAAAACCAAGCAAGATTCAAAAACAATGAGAAGAGATAACCGATACGAAGGAGCTTGTTAGATCAGAGAAAAAAACATACAGATATGAAAGAACTTGTCGATCAGAATAAACATACCCAGTGGACACACTTGACGAGTCTTGAGCCATCTGCTGATGCAATGGAAATGAAAGGCATGGTTGCAAACCCCTACAAGTACAAAAAAAAAGGCATTGTTTCTTAAGCAGTCCATGATATAAAACCTTAAACCTCAAGATGTCAAAAGAAACATATATTGGCTCTATTGTTGGCAAATGATGATTCGTTCTAATAGGCTTAAACTATTTATGTTTGACTAATGACACAACTTTCTAAAGACAATACAAAAATCCAGAGACAGCCACATCAAATTAAATCATAATCGAGATAACTCCTGGCATTACACAATGCAAAACGTGAAAAATATGAAAAATCTATCTAGAGTTCTCTCTTCTACATATAGTTGAAACTCAGCAATGGCCTAGAAGTTAGTCCTACTATAAAGATGTGAGACAGAGGTAAAAAGGGTAATACATTCATTCTATCTCAGTTACAGGTTTGTAATGGAGATATAGATATGGCTATGAATGATCCAAAACCGTTAGCATCAAAGATCCCAGAGCATACACTAATGCTTCATCTGCTAATCTTTCCTTTGTTAGCCAAAATAAGAACTACTTTCAACCACACCATCTTACAAGAACCCACAGAGCAAAAAAAACAGAGAGAGCAATACTAGTATCTTATGAGCACCAACTGACTAATATTTTCAATTCATGCACAAATGCAACAATAACAGCAAAGACTTCCACAATTTTCAAGTAAATACATGTCATACATTCTCATAGCATAGAAATTCTAAACTGGATGAAGCAGAGTACGCCATAGGATTGCGAAACAACTAAAAAGTAGAACATTCAACAACCAGATCAAATATCATAAACAGAGAAAGAGAACTATAGACACACATATGTAAAACCCATAAGCAACACAAACTAATCAAACTCTTCTACACTAGTCACTGTTAAGTGCTTGCAGCAAACCCAGAGATAAGTAACTCAATGAATGTCCAGAAATTAACAAAATCAACGCAAAGATTCAAAATTGCATAAAATTCTGTTTCATTAGATTCAAAAATTACAACAAAATCTTGATTCAAACTTACCCCAAGCAACAGTGCATTCTTCACTAGTGGCACTAGCCTGATTAGCCTGACATTCAATACCTACAAACACGAAAGCGCAACTTATAGATCAAGATGATTCAGAAGAACACAAAGTATATATATATATATATATATATATATATAGATATATATCAAAGCTTACACAGATCCATGATGTGGTTTCTGCAAATTGCGCAGTTATCAACAACGATATCTGAAATTAAACAAGAGCGAATCAATAAAAGAAGCAAAGCGAGACGTAAGAAAGTAAGATCGGAAGAATTTAGGGTTTGTAGATACCCCAAGCCCAGAGAGCCACGGCGCTCCACTTTTTAATGTCAAATCGCTTCGGTTTCTTTGAAGATGTAGGAACGGTGCTGCTGGAGGATTCACCGGCGGGAATCATAGTAACGTCGGAATCGAGAGTCGCCATTGATCTCTTTGATCGGATTGAAATTTAGTTTATGGATGTTGAAACCTTTGAAAACGTGAGGATCAATTGAAATGCCACTTTTTGGATAAAAGTAACAAATCTTAGTTTCATATTACCACGTTTTTGTTGAACTTATAATTACAAATATATAAGCTATTTGCTCTAATCTCAAATTTCATTAAAAATAAAATAGTTATTGTGGCATTTGAAAAACAGATTCAAAACGTGAGTGTTCTGAATTATTTGAGAGTTTGAGAATTTACGAAACAAACAGAAGAAGAAGTTTAAGGATTTTATAAATTAAATTCTCAATTCCGATTCGGATTTGAAAATTCTAAATAATCTGGATTTTTTCTTTTTTCTAGAGTTTGGGCCTTATTCAATAACTAAAGAGTAAAGAGTAAAGTTACTAAACCAAATTTTCTTTTCTCGTCGCCAATTGTA
Source organism: Cardamine chenopodiifolia (assembly GCA_963922655.1). Classification (NCBI taxonomy): domain Eukaryota; kingdom Viridiplantae; phylum Streptophyta; class Magnoliopsida; order Brassicales; family Brassicaceae; genus Cardamine; species Cardamine chenopodiifolia. Next base: position 8,188,767 of record OZ000479.1, read on the forward strand.
AATTAATTAAAACAGTTTAAAAATAAATTAATAAAGGACAAAAAACCTGTTAAAAATAATTATTATTAGTTAAATATTTTTATTATATAAAATGTATTTATTTCACGAAAATCTGACAGATATTAAAATGTAACTAATAATATTATAATTATGACATGTGTTATAATTTAATTTAAAAGTTTATATTGTTTATTCAAAATATTTTTGATTAGAAATATGTAAGATTATTATTTGTTTGTTGAGAATATTAGATTAATTTCATTATAGGTGACATTTAGATAGACTAAAACCTCATTCAACAGGATCAAATGATAGGATGATCTTAAAAAATAAAATGAGATCTATATAATCTCTAAAAGATCTACATAACTTCCACTAACTTTTTTATTTGTGATAATTCAAAACTATCTTTACAATGAAATATTATAAATCTTTTAAATCAAACTAACTTTAATTTATTTTAATTTGAATGGTCAAATCAATTTCATTTCTCCACTACCTACCAAATTAAATGAACATTCTCTCTCCTCTCTTCAGTTACAAAGCTTTTCTTTCTTCTCTCTCACCCAACGAAGCTCTTCTCTCTTCTCTCCAAAGCTATTCTCGAGACTTCTCTCTTCTCTCCAAAGCTATTCTCCAGACATCTCTCTTCTCTCCGAAACTCTTCTCCGACGAAGCTATTCTCCGACGAAGCTCTTCTCTCCGACGAACCTATTCTCCGACGAAACTATTCTCCGACGAAGCTCTTCTCCGACGAAACTTTTTTCTCCGGCGACGAAACTTTTTTCTCCGGCGACGAAAAACTTCTCTGACGACGAAGCTCTGTGTTTCTCTGGCAACGAAACTCTATTCTTTTTCGAAGCTTTGTTCTTCTCCTCTTCTCTCCAAAACTTTTCTCCGACGAAGTTTTACTCCCGCGACGAAATACTTCTCCGACGACGAAACTCTGCGTTTCTCCGGCGACAAAACTCTATTCTTTTTTGAAGCTCTGTTCTTCTCCGAAAGTCTGTTATCTCTCTTTTATCTTGAGCATTTAAACCAGCACGTGTTCTTCTCCGACGACGAAGTTAAACTAAGAATAAGGGTAGTTATACTAAGTTGAACTAGGTTTTACATTACTGTTTAACTAGGTAAACTATCATGAGAAAGTTAAACTAAGTTAAACAAAATTAAACTAAGTTAAACTAAGTTAAAAAAGTTTAACTAAGTTAAAATAAGTTAATGAATTTTAAACAAAGTTAAATAAGTTAAACAAAGTTAAACTAAAAGTTAAAATAAGATAAACTATATACTGATGTTGTTTATTATTTGTTTGTAGAGGGAAATGTCGCTCATATATTTTGATTATGGCGGATATTATTCACATAGAGGAGATATTGTTAAATGGAATCCAAAAGAACTTCAAATGTATTCTTTATTTACGTTTGGTAGTGCGGAGGAATTCAATTACTCATCACTGGTTGAGAAAATACGCAGAAAAGTGAATGCAGATGAATCGACAATGGTAAAATTAAGTTACATTCGTAGAGTATTGCAGAGAGTATCATATATATTCGATGACAATGATGTCTTCGAATACATCTGGTTATGTGAAAATAAAGAGCATGTTGTTTTGCACGTGGAGATAGTGGTTGAACATAATAGTTCACAAGCTTCAAGACATGAGATGTCATATGGTAAATCAAGTAGAGTTTGGGGAAATTGTGACGAGGTTCGGAATGATGATGAAGATAATGTAGGTAGAGTTGGTTATTTGCCAGAAATTGGAGAATCATCTGAACGTTTTGAGGGATGAGATATTTTTCCTTGTAATCCAGATAGTGAAAACAATAAATTAAGTGTGGATGATTGTCAAGGTACACCTCCAGATTTGGATGTCGATGACTATCGAGGCACAATTGTTGATCTGGGTTTTGATAACTACCAAGGTTCACCTATTGCAGAAGCAGATGAGGTTGTGGAATTTTCAGAGGTTGTGGAACTTTCAGAGGTTGAATGGGATGATGGCATTGATATGAGGGTAAAACAAGAATCTGATAGTAAGTGTGAAATCCAAGATTTAGTTGATAGAGCTGTACATGAACATTGTTTCGAGGTTGCTACTATCAATTCGACAACCAAGTTGTATGTGTTAAAATGTTGAGGTATTGGTTGCAAATGGTCTGTCCGAGTTGCGATCGGTAAGGGCTCAGATCTTTGGTCTATTAGAACATACAACAAGATGCATACATGCTCTCGGTTAAGTACGAGTACAAGCAACATAAAAAAGAAGGGAACACCGTGATTAGTTGCATCAGTTGTGCATGTAGATTATCCTGGATAATTCGATACTCCATCAGCAAAAATGTTGCAAGGTTTGGTACAAAGAAGGCTAGGTTGTCGGGTGTCATATAGTACCACTTTGAGAGGGAAAAAAACTAGCGGTAGCTAACGTGCGCAGTAGCCCAGAAGATTGTTTAAGATGTTGCCTTCTTATTTCCACATGTTGGAGACTATGATTCATGGTACGCGCATACGGCTGGAATGTGGTGAAGGAAACATGTTTTAAGTATGTATTCTTCGCAATTGGGTTCTAGCATAGAAGGATTTCAAGTAATGCAAAAAGTTATCATTGTGGATGAGACTTTTCTTAAGACTGTATATGGGGGAGTTCTTATTATTGCTACTACTCAAGATGCAAAGCATCACCATTATCCTCTCGCTTTTGCGGTAGTAGATAGTGAAAAAATGCAAGTTGGAGGTGGTTTCTCCAAACGTTGAAAACATTGGTGCCAGATCAGCCTAAGCTTGTGTTTGTTTCTGACATAAATAAAAGCAACATAAAGACCATAGGGGAGGTGTATCCCAATGCTAAGCATGAATATTTTTTGTGGCATTTGTCTCAAAATGTGAAAACACATGCTTATGGTGTTAACAAAAAAGATGTTGCAGCCCAGTTTAGAGAATGCGGTCGGAGTTACACAGAGGATGAGTTCCTGGGACTTTATCATGAATTTAGGAGAAGGTATCCTAAATGTGGTGGGTATCTTGATGAAAGTGTTGACGATTTTAAGTGGGTAAAATGTTACTTTCCAGGAGAAAGATACAACATATGCACCACCAATTCCGTTGAATCAATAAATAGTGTGTTCAAAAATCACAGGAAATACTCGTTGCTACCATTTTTTGATTTGATTATTGCCAAGATTTCTAAACGGTTCAACAAGCATAAAAAGGTCACCGCAGAGGTACCAGAGACACAGAAGGTGTACCTTTTGTCTATAATGTATTGCACAAGAGATGTGAGATTGCGAAGAAGTCATAGGTATGTGAGTTAAACAGTTTTATGCTTGAATCACGGTGATTGGAGAAGATGGGAAACTTTACAATGTTGATTTGAGAAGGAAAAGTTGTAGTTGTAGGTGTTATGATATAGAAAAATATCCATGTGAACATGCGATTGTTGCAACTATGTTCCACGCAAAAATGTCAGAGGTCGATCTACACGAGTGCTGCTCACGTTATTATTTTTCTGAGTATTGGGTGACGGCTTACTGTAAGACCATCTATCTAGTACCGAATCAATCTGCTTGGGAAGTTCCTACTCATATTGCTGGTCAATGCGTCTTGCCCCCAGATTACCTCAAGAAAAAGGAAAGAATTCAAAAGGCTAGGATTCCGTCGGTTGGAGAACATCGAGGAAGAAAGAGACCCAACGGACTTGGAGGTTACTTTAATATGTCCAGTTAATTTGTTTGTTGTTGGATGTGTATGTGATGTATCAGGTCTAAGTTGTTAAACTAATAGTTAAACTACGGTATGCTAGGTTAAACAAAGTTAAACTACGTTATGCTAGCTTAAACAAAGTTAAACTAAGTTAAACTCTTTTTTGTCATAAACTAAGTTAAACTCTACGTTATACTAGGTTATGCTAAGTTAAAATAAGCTAAATTATTAGTTAAACTAAGTTATGCTAAGTTAAACTATGTACGTGATGTATCAAGTATAAATTGTTAAACTAGGTAAACAAAGTTAAACTATGTATATTTATCAATTTTATTTTTCCAAAATCGTAAAGAGGAAAAAAAATTATATATATTTTACATGTTCCTCTTCTTTTCCCCTACTATGCAGTAATTGAGTTAAAACCAACTTTTGCAAAGAAAGTATGCTAGGTTACATGTTCTTCTTTAATTTGTTGTATATGCCTTATACATTTATGGTTACTTTGTTATTACTATCATATCAAAAGAAAAATAAAATATAAATGATATTTAGTATATATTGCATCGTAAGACGATGTTTAATGCGTGTTAAATTACTGTTTATAAAATTTAAACTGAAAACAATTCGTTTTTAATAAGGTTTAACTAGATTTTTTGTTTTATCATGAAAGTTAAACTATGTAGTAACGTTGTCCAACTAAATTCTTAGTTAAACTATCATGTTAAACTACATGTAAAAGGATGGCAGCGCCATTTTTTAAATGTCAGCACCCTTTTTTAAATAAAATATTAATTTAATTAATAAAACTTTTTACTAATAAATATTATATTAAAATATAATAGAAGTTAAACTTAGTTAAACTAAAGGTAAACTAAAGTTAAACTAGGGTTAAACTTAAGTAAAATGAAAGTTAAAGTGCAGCTGTCAAGTTATAAGAACAAAGCAATAAATAAAGCGACCACGACATTACACTTTTTGTCTCTTGGTCCCTCCCTTGCCTCTTCCTCCTCTTCCTCCTCTTCCACCTCTACCTCCTCTTTTACCGCCAGTATATGGACTTTTAAGGTGGATGGACTTGTTCCTCTTCCTCTTCTTGGCTAAACTTTCATTCTCACTATCTACTTCATTAAAAGGAATACATGGACGGCAAACATTAAAAAGAATACATATCGCAGTTTGAGGATCTATAGCTGCATATATATAAAATAGAGTTAAACTTCAGTTAAACTATAGTTAAACTTCATTTTAAGTACAGTTAAATAATGTACCTTCAGCCTCCTCGTTCACCTCTACCACATCCTCCTCTGCCACCTCTGAGACCACAGAGCTTGGTATATTTGTTGCTGCACAATTATTAAACCATTAAATGAGAGTTAAATTACTGTTAAACTAAGTTTGACTACCAAGTTAAAAAATTGTTGAACTACAGTTAAACTATAGTTAAATTACAGTTAAACTACAGTTAAACTATGTACCTTCAGCCTCCTGATGTACCACCTCTACCACATTCTCCTCTGCCACCTCTTCTTGAAGACTCTGGACGGTAACTGTAGCAAGAACAACAAGTGATGCAAACATATTTGATCTAAAACCTGAAAAATTAGACAACCCTGTAGGACCATGGGGAGTAAACTCGTTAGTCTGACTCTCAGGCACATCCGTTCCTTGCGCTTCACATGCATCATCATTGCCATCCCCCTCCTTATCCTTGTCTCTATCCTCTTCCTCCTTTTCGATTGCTGCAAAAACAAGATAAAAAAAGTTAAACTAGTTAAACTACGTGTAAGTAATTTAGTACTTACAATTGTCATCCATAGTACCATCATCTTCAATCTCAATAACTTTTTTCCCAGCCGCTTTATTATACACCTTTGAAACAGGAGAGGTCCAGGGAATCCCTATAGAAAAATTTAAACTACAATTAAACTAGTTAAACTAATTAAGATTATTTGAATAAAATAACTTACATCTGCCTAAAACAACTTGCTCCATAGGGAAAGGTTCACCAAGGTTGAATTTCTCAAGGTTTTCAATCCTAATAGTTAATCCACCAATCTTATCATTAAGATCCCCAACCTTATCATTAAGGGTTTTGAACCTTTCCTTCATTTCCTTTGACATTTCTACAATTGATTGAAGAAGTCCAGGGGGTGCAACAACATTGTCAAGAGCAGGAATAGGAGCAGGAGCATGAGAAGGAACAGAAGCATCCAAATCATCTCGAGCAGTAACAAGCGTAGGATTTTTTCTATGACCGAGGTCAATTTCCAGGAGATCCGTCCACAATATAGAACCACCATTTGCTAGAATGGTGTTCTATCCATCAACTATCATGTCATACTGTAAGTCATCCTCCGCACCCATGATTTGAGCCATCAGACGCTGCTCATCACCTTCAAGTATCAAGATGCTTGAAATATCCTATACATATAATATATAAGATAGTTAAACTGAAGTTAAACTATGTATAACTCAAATTAAAGTGAAGTTAAAATCTAATTAAACTGAAGTTAAACTCTAATTAAATTGAAGTTATACTCTAATTAAACTGAAGTTAAACTCTAATTAAACTAACCGTCGAATTCCCAAGAGATTTGTAGATGTCTCCTAACCCGAAACCCTTCGTGTTCAATTCCTTGTGATCTTCCCTTGCACATCCTAGGACATTGGTCTTTGGATTCGACATCCTCTCTAAGATGTTTCTTCAGATTTGAAATGACTTCAAATGGGAGGAGCTGTACAATACACAGTTTAACTTATGCCATAAAGTTTAACACATAGTTTAACTATTATTTTAACTAGTTTAACAAAGTAAAGTTTACCTCAAGTGACAAAATGAATCTCGGAATTGTGGTATTTGGGCTGACAGTACCCTTCATCCGCTCACAAATTTTCTGGATCTCAGTTTCACAATCTTCAAATGTGAGACGTTCCCATGGAAAAGTCTCACATTCATGTAAATCATCGACGATCCGTAGAAGAAACGGATCTATTGGTTTTGCAACCTTCGTTTTGTCCTTTATCACAATGGTCAAAAACCACAGAACAACCATCTTCAACCTATCCTTTGAAGGACTCATCGACCCAAGCTTTTTATACACATCACTACAAGAAAGCAGCCGCAAAACCAACGGATTTTTCGACGGATTCAAAATCTGTCAAAAATTTTCGGACAGATTCAAAATCCGTCAGAAATTTTGGATGGATTTCTGACGGTTTTGCGACTGATATTTTCCAACGGATTTTCGACGGTATAACGGACGGAATTCCTATGCACAGAGCCAAATCCTTCGAAAATCCATTAGAAATTGTATATGTTATAATCCGACGAGTTTTCGACAAATATCCATAAGAAATCTATCGAAAATCCGTTGGAATTTCATCGGAAAGTTGTCAAGTAATAAGAACGTTAATATGTCCATTGTATAGCCGTTTAAAAAAGTTATATTCCCACGGTTTTCCGACGGAATTCTGATGGACCCCACTTCTATATATATATGTTTTCACATTTCTTCATTCATTCACACCATTTACTCAATTCAATCTCTATATAGTTACGATATGTCTTCTGGTAATTACTTTCGGTTGTGGATAAACGAACCTATAATAGATCTAGAGTTAAACCTACTGAAAGATGATTATGCACGAGGAATCTGCGAGTTCATGGAATTGGCTGGAAATCAATGGGGAGAAAAAACAAATGGTAAGATTCTCATAATGTTAAGCTTGAGTTAGTTTGGCAGCACTTGTATAGCAATGGATTTATGCCCGGGTATAAGATTTGGTATTTACATGGAGAAACAAATTATGATTATGGTAGTATTAGTGAACCAAATGTTGCGGATAACATAGGAGATAAAAGGGAAGTAGATGTAGGTATCGATACGGTTGAGATGGTGAATGATTTATTTAGGGAGAACATGTTGTCGGCTGGTTATGATGGAGATAGGGTTGAAGAACCAAATGTAGAAGCACAAATTTTTTTTGATATGTTAGATGCATCAAAACAGCCACTATATAGTGGTTGTAGAGAAGGTTATTCACCGTTATCATCTGCAAGTAGAATGATGGCTATTAAGATGGACTACAATTTGGCAGAAGAATGTGTTAATGCAATAACAGATTTTGTGAAAGATATTTTTCCCAAAGATAATCTTTCACCAGCATCATATTATGAGGTACAGAAACTAGTCGCTGGTCTTGGTTTGCCGTATTAGATGATAAATGTGTGTATCGATAACTGTATGATATATTAGAGAGAAGACAAAAACCGTAAAAGATGTAGATTTTGTCGAAAACCGAGGTTTCAAGAAACTAGTGGGAGAGTTTCAGTTCCTTATAAACGGATGTGGTATTTACCATTAACGGAGAGGTTGAAGAGGTTATATCAATCTCAACGCACATCAAAGACAATGAGATGGCATGCAGAGCATCGTCAAGATGGAGAGATTACGCATCCGTCAGACGCAGAAGCGTGGAAATATTTTCATTCAATGTATCCAGATTTTGCGTATTAGCGTAGAAATGTATACCTTGGGTTACGTACAGATGGTTTTAACCCATTTGGAAAACAAGGAAGACAATATTCGTTGTGGTCGGAATTGTAACACTGTACATTTTACCACCATCTTTGTGCATGCGTAGAGAGTTTTGTTTCTTTCCGTACTAGTTCCCAACCCAGAGCATCCATGGAGGTCACTTTATGTATACCTAGAGCCATTGATCTATGAGTTACAAATGCTATGGCAACATGGGGTTGAAGCATTTGGTGTTTCATTGAAGCAGAATTTCAAGATGCATGCGGTTCTTAGATGGACAATAAGAAATTTTCCAGCATATGGTATGTTATCTAGATGGACAACACATGGATGATTATCTTTCCGATATTGCCAAAATAACACTAATGCATTCCAATTATATCACGGAAGAAAGACGTGTTGGTTTGATTACCACAGAAGGTTTTTACCTAATGATCATCCTTATCCTCGGTCTAGAACATTGTTTATGAAGAACAAACAAGTGTTTGACTGTGCACCTCCGGAGATTAATGGACGTTGTATATTAGAGAAATTAAGAGATTTTGGTGCTGAGAGGACTCCTTACTGCTGGAGTAATGGGCATGATCCTGTTGACGGTGTCGGTGAATATCATAACTGGCATAAAAAGAATATTTTCGGGGATTTTCCTTATTGGAAAAATCTTTTGTTGAGGCACAATCTATATATAATGCACGTTGAGAAAAAAATTTTTGATAACATCCTGTTGGCGCTGAGAGGACTCTTTACTGCAGGGGTAATGGGCATGATCCTGTTGACGGTGTCGGTGAACATCATAACTGGCATAAAAAGAGTATTTTCTGGGATTTGCCTTATTGGAAAAATCTTTTGTTGAGGCACAATCTAGATGTAATGCACGTTGAGAAATTTTTTTTTGATAACATCATGAACACTGTTTTAAATGTGCAAGGGAAGACAAAAGACTGTTTCAAGATTTATGTACGAGGACGCTTACAGTAGAGGGTATACGCAATTTACAGGAAAATATACCGGTTATCCTCTGTAACCTTGAGAAGATATTTTCACCATCTTTCTTTGATGTTATAAAACATCTTTCTATCCACCTCCCACGAGAAGCTGCACTTGGAGATCCTGTTCAATACCGTTGGATGTATCCGTTTGAGCGTTACATGTTCCATCTCAAGAAAAAAGTTAAAAATTTAAGCAACGTTGAGGGATCTATTGTCGCACAGAGCCTCAACGAAGAAGCCTCACACTTTGCTGAATATTATTTTCCATCGGAAGTGTGTACTAAGAGTATTGAATGAAATCTTAGAAGTTCGATATCCTGGAATGTTGGATTTGAGGTGCATTGTATTTAAGTGCGATTGGTATGATCCATTAATTGGTCGTGGTGTTCAAATTGATCAATTCGGTGTGACATCGATACATTCAAGATGAAGACTTCTTAACTACGATCCATTTATCCTAGCACCGCAAGCAGATTAGGTATGATTAAATTAATATATTTGATTATTACTAACATATTTGAATTTACTAATATATTCTTAATATATTTGATTTTTTACAAATTATCTTCATTTATATAGGTTTGCTATATTCGGTACCCTCAAATATCTTATCGGTCAGATCCTTGGATCATAGTTACTGCAGTTAAGGCACGAGGTTGATGGAGTTTCAGAACATGATGTCCTGCAACCAACTAGAGTTTGAAAAATGGATCATGTTCATCATTCGTTTGACATGGAGCTCGTGGTTGAGTTAACACAAACTGGTGATGATATGGTTTATTCAGATTTAGATGAATCACGTAGCGAATTCGAAGACGATTCAGACTCAATTCTTTTGGACGGATCATCTGAAGATGAGGAGTAATGCCTTTTGTATTTGTTATTGTAAAAGTATTGAGATTTTGTTAAGATTTGTATTTGAGATTTTTTGTAAGATTTGTATTTGTATGTTTTTTCCCAAAAATCCCGAATCCGTCGGAAATCTGACGGATTTGAGGATACACATGTTGCAGTTTAAGGTTGATTGACCAATGATAAGACATGCAATATTTGCGGATCCGACGAATTTCTGACGGATTCGCAAAAATTGCATCGGGAAAGGCCTTTTGGCTTCTCGCAAAGCCTTGTTTTTACCTAATCCATCATAATTTCCGACGGATCCGCGAAAAAATCACCGGGAAATTTCTTTTGGATTGCCGTGTTACCTAAAATTTCACGAGGTTTTATGCATTGGTAACCGTCGTTGACACTATCAATTTATTTCTAATGTTTTCCGTCGGATTTCTGACGGATATGTCCGTTGGAAAGTTTGTTTTATATACAGACTCTTCTTCTTCACTATTTCATTCGCAAAAATACTCAAAAACTTCCCAAAAAATCTCTAAAACTCCGTCAAATCCCCCTTTCCAAGTGTCAAAAGCATCCAAACTCTTTTCTAATGGGTCCAAACCGATCAAATATGTTGTTTTAAAGTAGATTTAGGATATGGAATTTAGATTTAGGGAATTGGAATGTAGATTTAAGGTTTATGATTTAGGATTTCGTGTTTTAGATTGAACATTTAGGATATTAGTTATAAGGAATGTTGATTTTGGTTTTTATGTATAATAATATGATTTTTTTGATTTTTTGTATTTTTAATGATTTTAAAAACGTTTTTGTATATTATATTTGTAATATTAAAAATTATATAATTATTTATGGTTTTTAAAAATCGATTTTATTTTTCTAATTTTTTTTAGTATTTTATAAATTTTAATAATTTTTTTTAATATATTCGTAATTGTTTCTATTTGTTCAAGTTTAATAAATATTTCATAATTTAATAATCTAACATATATATATTTTTAAACTCTATAATTATTTAAGTTTTTAAAAAAAAAATTTTATAACTTTTTTGTAACTTATAAATTTTTTTAAAAATTTTCATAATTATTTCTATTTATTTAAGTTTTATAAATAGTTCATAATTTAATAATCGAACATATATGTGTTTTTAAACTCTATAATTATTTAAGTTATTTAAAATTTGTTTTAATTTTTTTATAAATTTTTGTATTTGTTTATAAATTTTTTAAAAAAATTTCAGAAATGTTTTTACTTCTTTATAATTTATTAAATTTTCTTAATTTTAATAATTTATTACTGATTTATTAAATTTTCTTAATTGTTAATAATTAATATTTTTTTTTTTTTTCAGGAATTATGGTCGATTTTCATTCCGTTTCTGAGTCTGGTGGTTCGAGACGTGGACGCGGAGCGAGTCAAAACTGCTACACTCCTATTTCGGAGATTCAATCTCCGTCAGCTACTCGTCAAGCTGTTTCTGCTCCGACCCAGATGAGTATTGAGGATTTCGTTTTTCAACCCGGTCGGAAAAGATTGACATATCTTCATCCCGATTGTGACAGCAACAGTACTTGGTAAATAAAACGTTTTAAAATTATTAATTGTTTATTTGTTTATTTTTAACAATTTTAAACTAATTTTGTTTTGTAGGTTCCATTTATCACATAATGGGATAACCAAGTCGATCAACCGTAAGCTCAACGGAATGTTTCAACGTCCGTATGTGACATACGCTTTTATGTCGTTGCCTGAGTGTGATTTATGGTTTCAGGAATTTGCGGTATGAATTTCTTTACTTTTTAACTTTAAAATTTTACGTTTTTTATGATAATACATTTTTTATATTTTTTAAATATTTTAATTATTTTCTTTTGCAACAAGATTTCACTTGGGATTGAGACATGACGTCTCGTGTTAGATGTGACTTTGATGCTAAGACATCGAAAGTGTACTCGTGGAAGCTGAAAGTGTACTCATGGAAACTGAAGGACAAGTGAAACCGGAATGATATTTCGAGAGAGTAGCTTGCAAACCCAGACATCTGGAACGGTTTGGTTGATTACTTAGAAAATGAACGAAACCCAGGCAACAGTTTAACTTACGCCATAAAGTTTAATACATAGTTTAACTATTATTTTAACTAGTTTAACAAAGTAAAAATTACCTCAAGTGAAAAAATGAATCTCAGAATTGTGGTAATTGGGCTGACAGTACCTTTCATCCGCTCACAAATTTTCTGGATCTCAGTTTCACAATCTTCAAATGTGAAATGTTCCCATGGAAAAGTCTCACATTCATGTAAATCATCGACGTTCCGTAGAAGAAACAGATCTATTGGTTCTGCAACCTTCGTTTTGCCCTTTATCACAATGGCGAAAAACCATAGAACAACCATCTTCAACCTATCCTTTGAAGGACTCATCGACCCAAGCTTCTTATACACATCACTACAAGAAAGCAGCCGCAAAACCGACAGATTTTCCGACGGATTCAAAATTCGTCAGAAATTTCCGGATGGATTTCTGACGGTTTTGCGACTGATATTTTCCAACAGATTTCCAACGGTATAATCGACGAAATTCCGATGGACAGACCCAAATCCGTAGGAAATCCGTCGGAAATTATATACGTTATAATCCGTCGAGTTTCCGACGGATATCGATCAGAAATCTATCGGAAATCCGTCGAAATTTCATCGAAAATTTGTCGAGTAATAAGAACGTTAATATGTCCATTGTACAACAGTTTTAAAAATTTATATTCTGACGGAATTTCGATGGACGCGACTTCTCTATATATAGGTTTCCACATTTCTTCGTTCATTCACACTATTTACTCAATTCAATCTCTATATAGTTACAATATGTCTTCTGGTAATTACTTTTAGTCGTGGAGAAACAAACCTATGATAGATCCGGAGTCAAACCTACTATCCAGAACCCGAACTTGAAATCCTAAAAGAATAAGTTCCCGGCCTAGAGCATCCATGGAGGTCACTTGATGTATTCCTCTAGCCATTAATCAATGAGTTACAAATGTTATGGCAGCATTTGGTTGAAGCATTTGATGTTTCATTGCAGCAGAATTTCAAGATGCATGGGATTCTTATATGGACAATAAGCGATTTTCCAGCATATGGTATGTTATCTAGATGGACAATGCATGGATGATTATCTTGCCCGTATTGCCAAGATAACACTAATGCATTCCAATTATATCACAGAAAAAAGACGTGTTGGTTTGATTGGCACAGAAGGTTTTTACCTAATGTTCATCCTTATCTTCGGTCTAGAAAATTGTTTACGAAGAACAAACAAGTGTTTGACTGTGCACCTCTGGAGATTGATGGACGTTGTATATTAGAGCAATTAAGAGATTTTGGCGCTGAGAGGACTCCTTACTACGAGGGTAATGGGCATGATCCTGTTGACGGTGACTGTGAACATCATAACCGGCATAAAAGAGTATTTTATGGGATTTGCCTTATTGGAAAAATCTTTTGTTAAGGCACAATCTAGATGTAATGCATATTGAGAAAAACTTTTTTGACAACATCATGAACACTATTTTAAACGTGCAGGGGAAGACGAAAGACAATATGAAGTCTAGATTAGACTTGCCACTGATTTTTTCTCAGGATTTTCTTCATGTTATGCCAAATGGTAGATGTCATATACTTGCCTACCAGTTAGACGCAGCGAAGAAAGTAGTTTTTTTGTTAGATTCGAGATGATGTAAAATTCTAGGATGGATACGCATCTAATTTGCGGAATTGTGTGATTTCTCCGAAGGAAAGTTTATTGGAATGAAGAGTCATGATTGTCATGTTGTGATGCAGCGGCTTCTTCCATTTGCCTTTGCACATCTTCTTAAAAAAAAAGTCCACAAAGCAATTGCATGTATATATTGATACTTTCATGTAGTTAATTAACCATTTTTGTAACATATATATTTTTATATCGATTACACTATTTATTGTGTTTTCTAGGAGTTGGTGGTTTCTTTCGAGATTTATGTACGAGGACACTTATAGTAGAGGGCATATGCAATTTACAGGACAATATACCAGTTATCCTCTGTAACCTTGAGAAGATATTTCCACTATCTTTTATTGATGTTATAAAACATATTCCTATCCACCTCCCACGAGAAGATGCACTTGGAGGTCATGTTCAGTACCATCTGGCGTGACATGATGATAGAGGTGAGAGAGCGATTTATTCGGTGTATGTCTATGCGTTGTTTGCTCAAATTGGTCGAGTAAGTGAAAAAGGAAAGAAACGGAAACTATCAGAGCAGGAATTTGCGCACTTGCATATGTATATTCTCACAAATTGTGAGGATATTCGGGAGTATAAAAGATAATTAATAATTAATTTTTTATGGTAATTACTAATCATTTGAAATTAATTAATATTTGATTATTAAAATTTTGTGTTATGTTACATAATTTACAAGGCGCTAGTACGAGACTATTATCCAGAACCCAAACTTGAAATCCTAAAAGAACAAGAATTTGCTTCTTGGTTGCGATTTTACGTAATTTTTTAAACAATTTAACTAATTTATAATTGTATTGTAATATTTATCTCACAATAATTTATATTCTTTATTTATTTTTTTATAGTTTTCTAAGGGCATCAAAAATGGTCAAGAATTTCCGTCGTGGTTAATGGAATTTGTTAGTGGTCCAAACAACATTGCAACTTTATTTCCAAGGTATTACTACGGCATATTGAATGAAATCTTAGAAGTTCGATATCCTGGAATGTTGGATTTGAGGTAGATTGTATTTAAGTGCGATTGGTATGATCCATTAATTGGTTGTGGTGTTCAAATTGATCAATTCAGTGTTACATCGATACATTCAAGACGAAGACTTCTTAACTAGGATCCATTTATCCTAGCATCGCAAGCAGACTATGTATGATTAAATTAATATATTTGATTATTACTAACATATTTGAATTTACTAATATATTCCTAATATATTTGATTTTTTACAAATTATCTTCATTTATATAGGTTTGCTATATTCGGGAACAACAATTGGTAAGTTTATATAAATTTAGACTTTTATTTAAATTGTTTTATTTACTTATAGTTTTTAATAAAATATTTCAGTTTCGTCAAAACAAGATGCGATGGACGAACACCTTCTTGACGGAACCAAAATATTTTATTAAAAACTATAAGTTAATAAAATATTTACGCACACGAACCGCAGCACGAGACAAATCCAAGATCTGGTTGCTCGGAAGATCGTGGAGAACGTAACCAGATTGGGAGAGGAGTTCCTGCAATCACAGCCGATTGTTGAAGGAACTCCTCTTTGTTCCGAAGTTTCCGTTGATAAGATCAACGAGTTTGTATACGAGATAAATAATATTTATTTTTTCTTTATTTTTATTTTAGTTTTTTCTTTATTTTATTCATTTATAATAGTTTATATTTTTTTGTTTCGTAGGTCACTCCGAAGTCCAAAGACCGTATTTTTGTACTTCCAGAAGAGTACTCCTTGCCATCCTCGACAACTTCAAGGTTTTATAGAGATCCTCAGTTTAAAGCTCAACTGGAAAAGAAGTCGGCCGAGATCGAAGCTCTCAACAACAAGATTGAGACAATTGAAGAAAACACGGCTGCACAGCTCAAGGCAATGCTGGATCAGATGGACGCTTTTTTCCGTTCATTCCAACCTCCTCCAAGCAACTTTTAAATTTCTTGGTTTTATAATTTCAGGAATTTATCGTTTTATTTTCAATACTTTTTATTTTATGTTGGACTATTTGTTATTTTCTTTTGAATTATTTGTTATTTTCATTTCTCAATTTTAATTTAATATTTTAATTTATTTGAATTATTTATATTTATTAATTATAATTAAATTAAAATTACTTAAAAAAAATTAATTAATTTAATATCCGTCGGAATAATACCCCGTCGGAAATCCGATGTCCGATGTCCGATATCTGTCGGAAAAGACCATCTGAAATTCGTCAGATTTTAAACCATCTTAAGTCCGTCGGTTAATCCGTCGGAAGAATATCCGACGGTTTTTTGACGTACTTCTGACGGTTTTCTGATGGATACAAGGTTGGAAATACAGATGGGTTTCCGACGATTGTTTCATTTCCGACCATCTAGAACAGACGGAAGAATCCATCGGAAATCCGTTGGTTTTTCTGTCTGTTCCGCGCTATTTTCTTGTAGTGCATGATCCACCCACGGCTTTGCATTCTTCCCAAAATATTTATTCACAAGTCGTTTCCTACCAAGCATTTCGTAGTCCTTCGGGTAATGGTGGCAGTACAACCCGGAGATTAGTCCATGATCCCTAAGATTGTACCGTATAGGGATTCCATTTACAATAAACCACAATTGTTGTGGCTTCTCCGTCTTCGCCAACCTTAGGATCAAGCTCCAAGCCCCCATGACCTTCCGATTGTTCTCGAGATGCATATGGAAGATGTGCTTAAATTGTGGATATTTCAGGAACCACTCGAACTCATTTCCGCTAAGGTTCCTAATGTAATTCACACACTTGTGCGGATCACACCTTGTCCCAATCTTCGAATACCTAGAGAACTGACTAGGCTCGAAGAAGAAGCTCCAAGGCTGTACAGGTACCTACATTCAAAAACAATAAAATCAATATTTTAACATTAGTTTAACTCTAGTTTGACTTAGTTTAAGTCTAGTTTAATAGTGGTTTAACTTAATTTAACAGTTTTTTTAACTTAGTTCAACTCTACTTTAACTTACTTAAATCAAAGCTTTGCTTTAATTTTAAAAAACTTACAATTGCTTTGTCGTCACCACCACCCCTATTCCCCTGCTCGGCATTTTTGGTGCTCATCATCTTTTCTTCCAACTTTTCTTGATTTTAAATTTGAATCAGCTGTAAGAAAAACATAAAAAATCAATATGAATTTTTTATAATTTCAAACCAAATGAATAATAACAAATGACAATTAACAACCGATCCCAAATCTTAACACATGACAATTCACAAAGATAAACACATGATATTCACAAAGATAAACACATTTCCTAAATAGTCAATAATATTAATACACATAACAACAACAAAAAAAAACACATCTCTTCGGAATATATTAAACCACCAAAGAACTTAAGTTCTTAACACACATCAATTCCAAATACGAAAGAATCTAAGTAAGTTAATATCACATGGAAGAGAATCTAAGTAAGTTTTAACTAGATCAAACACTAGTTTCGTAAGAAGTCAATTCCAAATACGAAAGCTATATAAGCTCTAGCACTATCAAGTTTCAAAACCGTAACCTAAAATTCATCATAAACCGTAACCTAACCCTTACCCAAAATTGAAGAAAAAACGAATCCCTAAATCCAAAATTTAATAATCTCAAATCTCATATTAAAGAATTGCAACCCTTAATTGAAGCCTAAATTGAAGTAAACGTATAGAAGATACCCTAAATCGAAACCCAAAATTGAAGACAACGAAACCCTAACCCAAAATTTTCAAATCTCTTACCCCAAATTGAAGAATCTTTAACCCTAAATTAAAAAATTTGAGCTTAGTTAACCGAAATTGTAGAAGTTTAACCCACAATCGAAATTTTTTAATCCACAATTGAACAACTAAGAGATACACGACAAAAAAGAAGAAGAAATAAAAAACGAAGGAGAAGAGGAAAAATTGAGCACAAGAAGAAGAAGAAACCGAAAAAGAGAAAAAATAGGAAGAGATTGATTTTGAATAATTTTGAAACTGAAACGTAAGGAACGAAGGAACAGAGAAAGCGAAAGTTTATAATTTTGTAAAAGAAAACTTATTGCAGATGGGTGGGTGGGGTTGAGTTCGTGGGTAAGTGATATATCTTTGGTTGGAAGTGTAATAGACAAAACTTTGAAAGGTTGTTTTGTCTTTTCCTCAATTTTGACTTTAAAAAAATCAAAACTAAATTATTTTAGAAGTGGAGGTCATTCTGGCAAAATGAAAAACGAGGAAGGTCATCCTGACCATTCGCTCCATTCAACAACATATCAATTTGCATAGATGATATTTTAGTTATATAAAAATATATAGAAGATTTAATTTGAAATATAGATTTCTATGATTCAAATTTTTACTTTGTAATGTTCATTTTTCTTTTAGTAACTAGGTACTATATAGTGGAAATATTATTGGTTAAGAGTTTAAAAGGTTTCTACATCATATTTGGGGTTCGATCCTCAGAAAACATAAATTCTTGCAAAATAATGGATACAAGCTTGTTGAAGATTCTAGAGTGCTACAGATAGAATCATTCGTCGTGGTTTAGTGTGTTCCAGGGATAACATGTCTATCATGTGGATGTCATACATGCAAAACTGTCTGTTGTAGATTCAAGTGTTGCGGACAGAGCATGTCCATCATGGAAATCTCATACATGCAGAACCGTCTATCAGAAAAAAATTACATCATGGAATCGTTGTTTGAAAAATTTATTTATCGTAATCGCATATATTGCATGTAGTCGAGTAATATTATAATATGATTAAATCAAATATCTCTAGTGATGAAATAGATGACAAAAAAAACTATGTAGGATATAAAAATAATTATTTGGTGCGAAATATATTTGTTCATGATTGTTGGTGTTAGATTTCTTGTAGGTCCGATCTACGACGTCAGCCTATCTAACGATCCTTTACGCCTAACTTTAGAGGGTTGGCATCTATGTTTCAAAACTCGTTGGCCTTAATCAGGCGGTGAAGTATCAATTAGCGCCTAATTAATTAATCGAGAATTAATCAAGAATTAGTTAGAATTAATTTTTAAATAAAGTTACATTAAATTTTGGTTATATATAAAAGATGAATGCGAAGAATGAAGTAGTCTATAGTAAAGTTGGTAAGTTTTTGAGATAGGACACATCGTTATCAGTTCGACTTTAAGTGTCTTCAAAATTTTAAATTTTTTTAATACAAGAATAAAATAGTAAAATTATTGGAATAAAGTATTTGTAACTCCTTTCCGGTCAAAAGCTCAAATGATCCAATTTCTGTTCCCAATTATCCACCACAACTCGCTAACTCCTCTGCATATTATTGTTTACTGAGGTAAGACGGATGGTTTGGAACAAATTATCAACTCTTCAGCAACAAGGACTTATGATAAACGGTCTGTAGATTTGGTTTGCCTCTTTAGCTATTCTATGATGGTTAGTACTCTTTTTTCCAGAGATAGTTTTGTCCCAATGGATTTTTCATCTTGGGTTTTAACGAGGCTGTCAATCATCGAACATTTGTTTAGCTATTTTTTTCCCTTTTTATTTAATTAAAAGTTGCATGTGATGTAAAAACGGTTTGTTTTTTTGAATATAATTTTATATACTATTCAAAAAAATAGTGTGATAACCAACCCCCATTTAACATTAAAAAATATGAATAATACTAAGGAGGCAATTATGAAGGTAAGTTTTTGTTGTTGTTTATCCCCGTCTGAATTTGAAGTTATAAATAACTAAAAGTATTTGTCCCTCTGTTCTTCGGAGATTGAGCTATGTCGTCGTTGTTCTTATATTTTTATCACTCTTCATGTCTCTATCTATTTTAATCAATGCATTTTTCTCTTTTTTTATTGATAAAATATTAAAATCTTAAATACATAAATATATTTACAGGAGATTCTTGGGACAAAAGGAGAAGAATATGGAAGAAAAGATAGATTCGTTTATCAAGAGAAAAAGACTTTTATACGAAGGAGACGATGAGAAGAGAGATGTGATGAAGAAGATTGTCTCTAAGCTCAGATTTTACGTACGATACTTCGGTCTCCAAAACCTCATGGGACTCTTTTGATTATCGTGAAGGCAATTAATAAATTAAAACACTTTTAAGAAATTGAAAAGTTTAGAAATATTCACATTTAAAGTTTGAAGACTTTTTCCTTAGTTCACATTTAAATTATTTAAATTTTTTTGAGAAAGTCAAAATTTTAATTTGTCGGTTTTTTTAAATTGTTACAGGGTGTAGAGTCTTTAGGTGCACGAGGAAGTACGAGTACATTGACGTCATGGTGGCGACTGATCGCGACGGTGATGACGTAAGCAAGCTGAAACGTGTGATAATTGATCCTGATTTCAGTTTGAGCTACCAAAACAGACAAACGCTTATGAAGACATGGTTCAGATGCTTCCAACAGTGTTCGTGGCGACTGAGCAGAGACTCAGAAGAGTTGTTTCGTTGGTTTGTGGCGAGAGGAAAAAGTCAATGAAGAAGAAGGAATGACTAGGCCGCCACAAAGAACTTCAAGATACATGCAAGCTAAGTGGTTGCCTGGGAATCGTTGAAAAGTCTCTGGTTGTAAGAGAGGGTCTTGGTCTTGGTCTTGGTCTGTGTTTGATGATGATGATACTGAAGAAGAAGCTCAAGCTCGTGGGATTAAGGGTGGGCATAATTATTCTGATCCATACCCAAAAACGGATATCTGGGCAAAACGGATTCAAATTCGTATATTAAAAATTTCTGGAATATATACCGGCAGGTATTCGTGTTCGTTTTTTTTATTAAAAAAAGTTTAGATATCCGGGGTCCAGATCCGGATATCCACCAAATTTTTTTTTTTCGAATCCGATATACGGGATCCGGATTCGGATATCCGTGAATCCGGATCCAGATAACGAAATCGAGATTTGGCGGATCCAGATCTTTTTAAAGATTAAGATGAATTGTAGATCAACAAAATTAATCTTTTTAACTACGAAGTTTGACTATGTAAAATGAAAAAGAAAACAACAAAAGAGTCAAATAATTGAATTGGGTTAGTTGAGTTAAAAAGATGAATTCAGTTATTAATTAAAAAGTTCATCTATCAAAAAAAGAAAATCTTGATTCACACCAATATGTTAAATATTTTTTTAATTCAAATATTTTCTATTTTGGGAAAAACATTAGTTTACAAAATCTCAATAATTTTATGCAATTTTGTACATAATACCAAGACAGTTAATATATTTTTCAAATCTAATCTTAACTACATATTCTTATCCCAAAAAGTAATAAACTAAAATATTTTACATTTTAATTAGAACTGAAATAATATAATGTTTTAGAATATTTTTTTTAAAACGGGTTGTTTTCAATATTTAAATATATTTCATTAAATAAACATTTGACCTTTAATCTATTTATTCATATATATTACGTCACAGAAACAAAAAATCTTTAGCAAGTTTTTTCTAACCGAATGTCATCATATATATGACATATTTTGTTGATATATTTTTAATTGTTTCAATTTGTTTTTATCGTGTTTTAATTTATGATATATTTGTAAAATTTAACAGCACAAATGTTATCTGCAAAACACACAGTTGTATATTGTATGGTGTTATGAGATAGACAAACATGAATTTAGAACATAATTTTAAGGAAATGAGACAGAAAATAGGAATTACAGGCGGAAATAGGATGATAAGTGACGGGAAGAGATGAGAACATATATTTCCAAAAAAGACTAAGGACATGTTACAATTAAAATAAATTAACTCTTGCATCATATATGTAACATTTTTTTCTCAATTTATATAGCATAAAAATGTTCAAAATAAAAAATAAAAGTCATTAAAGTATGATCTATAGTAGTTAAAATTTTAAAAACAAATAAATGTAATCTAGTATAGATGAACCATATATAAAATGATATGAATAAAGAAGAATTTTGTAATATTAATTGGGTAGATAGCTCCTTTGTTCCTTCGGACCTCTTCTTTCAGCCGAGTCACTTTGTACCTCTTCTCAAATTACGAAAAATTTAATTTCAAACTCTCTCTAATTTGTAAAAAGTCAACTTCGGGATGTGTATTTCGTGTATTTTTGAAAAAATTAAAAAAAAAATTAAAATACGAATTTTTTTTTTCCAGATAATTTCCAATAGATTTGTAAAAATTAAAAATTAATTTTTTACATAAAAATAAAAAAATATAGGGACATACAGTTATTCCATTCTAATCTCTTACCCAATCCTATTCTATTGGACTAATATAAAAATTCTCAAACAGATAATTGTTTTAAAAGAATACTTGTGAGACGGAAAGTTTTCGACGGGTAAAGATCCACACATGACGGGTTTTAAGAATTTTAGGTAATTTTTGAAAGTATTTAAAATTTTTTTGAGAATTGTAAAGTTTTTTGGATAACTTTTATTAATTTTATAAAAATTCAATATTCATTAAATGCCTCTTTTGACAAAAAATACCCCAAGAAAAATCACATTAAATATATTTTCATATGTATATGATTTGATTATCTAAATTATACCAATATTTTTAAGTAATTTGTTTTACTAACTACATATACTTTCAAAAACCATAATTGAATTTTCATTACTCTACTATCGTAGAAAGACAAAATTAATTTGTTATTTTAAATAGCAGTCTATTTCTAGTATTGGAACGAAAAATAGTGGGTATGGGATAAGAACGGATAATTCGGATAACAAAAAATATTATTCAAACGATTTTCGATAAAAACGGGACAAGAATTTTGGTAATTGGATCAGAAAATTTGGGTATGTAAACTTAATTATCAAATTCTCAGTAATTTTGGTAAGAATTGACTATGTGAAGGGTAAAGATCTATATCGTGACAGGTATTTTAAGAATTTTGGGTAGTTTTTGAAAACATTTAGAAAAATTTTGGGAATTACAAAGTTCTTTGATTAATTTTAATTAATTTTATAAAAATTCAAGATTCAAAAGAGAAATACAAGTAACCCGTCTAAAATCCTTATAATTTTTATTGTCGATAAACCGTCCTACAACAAACTGGATACTAAACAAAATTTTAAAACCGGTATGTCTCTAAATTATGACTGATATACCAATTACAAAAAATGTTATATGTTTATATATATAACCCCACACTTACGAATATTCACGAGTTTAATAAAAATCTAACCGACCATTAATCCCGTTCAGTATGATCTTGGTCCGACAGTTAGGTCGTTTCAAATTTTAAAATACTGGTGAAACTATTATTATTTCAAATATTCAAACATTAATAAACCATATTGAAATCAAACCAAAAATCAAACTAAATAGTCAACTGGTATGAGTCCGGATTATAAATAGTATATCAAATAAATTTGTCATACAAATATAATCACATACGTACGTGCGGGTCCGAATCTAGTTCTAGTTATTCCTAAAAAACAGTAGGTTATTTTAGACAATTTTTTCTATATATATTATTTAATGTTTTTATTATTGTTAATTCATCTATAATAATTATTATGAAAAATATATTTAGTGGTACAATCAATAAAGTCGCATTCTAAATTTCATTTCCAAACCTTTCTAAGATCCATTTGTCACTTTCTAATAGCAACTTAACAAATTTTCATTTTCTTAAACAAATTCATTATTTTAAACCTTTACCCTTCATTACCTGAGTATATTAGTTTGTGCATGAATTTACACCATATTATTTTGTGTAAATATATAGCAAAGTTGATGCCATTGGCAGCTAGCATTAGCCTTTTTCCCTTATGATGAGACGCAAATGAAGTTGAGACTTCACATCGTTATCAGTGACACATATAATAGTCTGTAAAGCAGAAATTAAGTAGAAGAAGGAGGACCAGAGTTCTTGCGTATCTTCAAATATCCAAATTTGCCAGCTCCTGGAGATGAACCTTCAAACACATATGGCATAAACCCTGTTGCTTCCTTGTACTTTGTCTGAATCTGCAAATTCATTATAACATCTTTAACTAACCTTTTGGTTCTATATCTCAAGAATCATTTGATCAAAGTTTTTGATTCTTTTAACCTGAAGAATCTGTTCACTGCTTCTCAAACAACTCCTTCCAATAACACAAACCGTACCGCCACTACCACCTCCAGTGATCTTGGCCCCATAGAGAGTCCCATTCTCGGTTTTAGAGTTCTTCAACTTCTCCATATTCTGCACTAATCTCACTAATCTGTCTGTTCCATCAGATCCAATCTTACACGCGCTGTAGCTGTCATGGCACTGCCAAGTAAAAATGCGATTAATGGTTAACTAACTAGCGAAACTCGATTATAAGAACGCTGTTTCGGTTTGTTAAAACTATTTGATTCACCTGGTACATAAGCTCTCCAAGACCAATGACCTGTTCTTCTGACGGAGTTGCTGTCAGCAATGCTTTGAAAGCCTGAGAGACACATCATTCTTGTTAAATCTTTACAACTAAAAGTTAATTACATTTTATTACAAGTGTCTTCTAAGATTTTTTCACACATTAAAAAAGCAGTAAAATTTCATGTTTACCTCTTATTAATATACTATATAATTTTTTCATTAATTAAAATATTAAAACAATATAGATAAAACTAGAAACTATATTAAAAATCTGCATTTATTTTAAAATTTAATATGAAATGGAGGGGTATACAAATCGATAAGCTCACCTGGACTCGGAAATTCTCATAGATTGGATGCCTAGTTGGCGCCATTATCTCGTATGTACAATATTTGTCAATGGTTGTGACAAAATCGCCGTGATCGCCATACTTTTCGATGAATTCTTCTCCTGTGATAGACTTTGGAAGCTTACTTGCATAAAAAGCGTTAAATCTGCAAAAACAAGAAAAAATTCGATTAGTTATCATCGTCTAATTGAGTAACACATACATAGAGGAACTTATAAGTTACCTATGAGGTGAAAGGTTGCATAAGTAATCTAAAGAAGCATCGGATTCAATCAACTCCGAGCTCTCTTCTTCAGCCTCTTCTGAGTTGGTTTCATCAGAAGAAGAAGATGCAAAAGATCTTATCATTGTCTTACCAATAAAAGCTCCTATCCTCACGGAACCATAATCTGAACCACCAACGCTGCAGAATACAAAATGTAAAGTAAAATGCGAAATGTGTAAAGAACAAAATATAAAACGGTCTCTTGCATTCCCTAAAGGAAGAATGTACACAGCACCTGTGTCGGATTCCAGAATCGATTCCCCAGAATCGAATGTGAGAAGGTATTTCAACAAGTCCTAGTATCTCAGCTGGCTGCAGTGAGTTCAAAACCCGGTTTATTACTTGAGAATCAAGTTTTTATGCAAAGTGAAGAGAGAAAGTAATACCTGACAGATCATAGCCAGAAGCTTATTAGCTTCTCCACAAGCAGAAGCCATTTGATCCATTACTCCACAAGGTGCTCCAACAACATTATTCTCCACTTTTTGGCAAAGTAAAGCCACATCTCGCGGAGATATTTCAAGACCTGCATCATTCAGATTCAGTGCAATGAATCATCTACTCATTAATTAGTTAATTGCGGAGAAGTTGTACCAACCGTGAGCAGCAGCGACCGCAGACATAGTAGCAACTTCAACTGAAGCAGAGGAAGATACTCCTTTGCCTTCAGGAACCGTTGAAGATACCTGATAACATGTATGTAACTGAGTTAGATACAATGCAGTTCATAAAAGTCATCAAGATTTTGTTACCAGTATGCTTATGCTGTCTTCAAATCGAACCCCCATCTCTCTCATTAGTACTAGAATTGTACCCGCAACATAAGCCGCCCACCTAGAGATGGACTCAAATGTTATGTATCATTAACTTTATGAAGAAGTATATGAAAAACAGATACTGGAGAAAAAGATGAACAAACTTCTGAGACGGATCACGGGAAAAGTAATGGTAGGCTTTCTCATAAGATATTGGTTTCCCATCCTCTTCCATGAAATCAGATAAGTCCATATCAAAAGTTGGTCCTCTATTGCTCAACTCAGATCCAAATGAAACCTGAAGTTTCAAAAAAAAAACGTTTTAGAGAAAGGAAATGTAGAGTCAGAGAGTATATAGAAGAGAAGAACATACAATTTCAAGTATTGGAGTGTCTCTTGAATGATGTCTTGCTTCCGTGTGCTTCCAAAGTTTCTGTTTACTAGGATGATTCCTCTGTACAGCGGCATGACACGCCTCTCTCGTAGGCATCTAACCGATAAAAATAAAATAAATAAAAAACTCTTCTGTTAAAGATGAATAATTAATGCTAATGAAAGATGAATCTTGAAGAGAGAATTAACCAGCAAGACAAGACTTCCAGAGTAATCAGCAATGCCTCCCATTACATCGAGTCTACCGGGTGCTCTCACCACAACAATATCATCCTGAATCCTCACACAAACTTCATTAGTTCCTAAAAACACACAAACTTCATTGAATCCAAGAATGGAACAAACCTCCCAGCTGAAAAGTCCGGCAGCCGCCAAGTGTTCCCTTTCTTGATGATGCCCTCCTATTTTAGCTAATGTTGCCAAACTGTCCAAGAAAGCGATTGTATCCGAAAGGCCATGATGATCTCCATGAAGAATTTCAAAGCCTTCAACAAACCTATTAATAAAACACATAAGAGATGAGTCCAATTAAGTCTCATTTGAAAGACTCAAAGTCCACAAGGAAACACACTTGGAGGATTTTTGCGTCTGATCAACTGAAGAAATCTCATCTTCGTTTCCAGCGACTTGATACCATTCTGGAACTGAATGATCTCTCCCTGGAGCTCTCTGTAGCTGGAAGCCTAATATTATTGCATCCCGCAGTCTCCTCGCTCCGCTAAGCTACATCATCAAGGTGAGTACCATTGGATTTTTGTCTATATGAATCTAAAGTAACACTTACATTTTCTTGTTTGTATCACTTACATTGAGTTTGGAATGCTTCTTCCCCATTGCTGTATCTTGCAGTAGTTTAGCCGCAACCTTAGAAATGAGCAGGAGCAATGACATCACCAACAGGGGAAATGGAACTATAATCATTTTTAAAGTAAAAGAAGGAATGGTATAGTAATATGAAGAGTTTTCACAGTCTACCTCGCCACCATCAATGCCTCCATCGTAACACGGTTTCAATGTAACCGCACGCTCGAGATAAGGAGCCCAACAACCAGCCAGAAGATCTCTTCTGATCATTTCAACTCCTCCTTGGTAATACTTTAATCCAAGAAAAGAAGAATTTTCAATAGAATGCAAAACATTTAAACAAACATATGCAGACTGTGCTCACCTCAAGCATCTTTCTCAAGAATGGTTCTTCATTGAAGTAATCCCTTCGCACAAATATGAACCGTAACTTATATGCAAGTGCTTCACTCACAGTTCCATATCCAATATTTCCTGAAGTTTGCCACCATTATTAGCTGTGAATTAGTTAGTAAAATTAGCACAATGTTTCGGTGAAAGAGTCGTAGAAGATACCGAGCATGCAGTCCGAAGCAGCAATAACATCAGGAGTATAAGCATCTTTTGGAAGTGCTATGAAATTTGAGGGAAGCTCCTGTTTAGCAGAAGCTCCACACACCTATAGACAGCAAGAAATTATCATTTGCTATCTTGTTTTAAAAATCAATCAACCAAACCAAATCGACATAACAGAATTTCGATATTACCAGGCATAACCAACCAGCTGGTAGATATTCCTCCTTCAGTTTCCAACCAGTTGGCTGCAAATTACCGCACCATAAATTGAATTTCAAAAGATATAACAGAAGTTGTAGTTATAAAAGAATTTGCTTACTTGCCCACCAAAGTTAAAGATGAGTAGTTTCACATTTTTTGGAACTCCAAGCTCTTTTTTGAACTGAAACGAAATCGGACTATTGGTTAAAATCTGACAAAAGACATTTTCCATTATTAACAAACTGATGATAAACCAACCTCTTGTTTAGATTTATGCAATGGTCTCACAACAAGAGGAATATCAATAACATCATGAAAAGCAGGCACTGTAGAAGAACACAGATAGGTTTGTTTTTGGTATGTTATACATAAAAATCAATGGAAATATGTATATATATATATATGTATAAC
The DNA here is from genome assembly GCA_963922655.1 of Cardamine chenopodiifolia. Taxonomy (NCBI): domain Eukaryota; kingdom Viridiplantae; phylum Streptophyta; class Magnoliopsida; order Brassicales; family Brassicaceae; genus Cardamine; species Cardamine chenopodiifolia. The sequence continues at coordinate 8,216,679 of OZ000479.1, forward strand.
TTACTAGGACAGTATCCAGGGAGGCGTATAAGAAACTCGCAGTGCGAATAATCCTCAGCTATCTGAAGAAATTACTATCGATGAATTGAGAAATTTTGATTTAAGCTTATATATATCAGTTGTGAGTTTACCTGCCAAACAATGGATCGGTGATGATGTCCTGCTGCCATAACATATTCTGCATATATGAAGTCCCAACTGCAATAATCACAACTAAAATTATGAGAAAACTATACTTAACTTGATAACTTAAGCGATATACCGGTAAATCAGCTCATCGACCTGAAGTTTGTGACACAAACAGAGCGGATTCCTGCATTTGCTGCAGCGCGACAAGCGATAGGGACAACATCTGAGACCTGATGTGACAATAACTTTAGAAGCCAAACACTCATAAGTATAAAACATTATACTGTACTCATTTTTAAAGTACCACAAGGTTGGCTTTAATAGACTTTAGCCACTCAACCTCTGTAGCTAAGATAGAGTCTCGAGGTTCAACTGCAATCTCACAATACTGCAAAAAAATAGTGACAATATTTGTTGCATTCAAATGATCTAAAGAAGAAAGAGGAAGAGAAATTAGTGAAGAGACCTTCTCTAAAGAAGCACGACAATCCACCGTTAAAGCATCAGATTGTACAGATCCACTATCCAATAGTACCTAATTACATACATTTGTTTAAATTAAAGATCCATATTTAGAAACTTAGAACAATCAATCTATATTTACCTTTCGGATAAATAGATTTGGTGAGCGAATCTCCATAGTAAAAACAAACTCTGGAGCAGCAGAGACAACATAAACTCGATGCCCAGATGATATCAGATGTCGAACCACCTATATACGTTTACATGTCAAACAAACAATAATGTTTTTAGGGACTCAAAAATGTTATATGATCTTTACAAAGCTAACCTCGACGACACGAGTGGCGTGGCCAAAGCCATGACCAGTAACGTAGTAAGCAAAAACCAAAGAAGAAGATGATGATGATTCAGGTTCAGACATTGGAGATGTTTGAAGCAGAGTAGGCATAGCAAAAATGTTAAATAATCGATGAATATTTTTTTTACTTTTTGATTTTTAAGAGAGGAGAAAAAAAAGAAAAAGAAAAGGGTTTTGATTTGATTTGTTGGTGAGCCATAAATGGAGAGAGGAGAAGATAATAAGATTAAAGGGAAATGGATTTTGAGATAGAAATAGTAGTAAGCGTTACATAAGCTAAATCTGGAGTCTACCGATTTATTCTAACAACCTAACTTCTTTTACAGCTCTTCTTACGTGTTGTAGGGGAAAGCTGACCTCTTTTTTCTTTAATAAATTTAGACTAGGTTCCAAAAATTGTATTCTTATTTCTTTTTTTGTCTTCTCTAAGCTTTTACTTGCAATTTTCAGTGTTAAAGATATACTTATCTACTATTTTACATTTCCATCAATGGACCATGTATGTGTAATTATTTTTTTTCTTTCTTTATTCTACACATTTATTAGTTGGAATCAAATCATAGAAATGAGCAAAAAAAGAAACATGGCATCGAGTAAATTGGAAAATAAATGTCTGGTTGAAGGCGTTTTTTTTTTCTTTTTGTGATATATCAATATTAAGTAGTATGAAAACGGAAACGGGTATGCTGAAGCAAAACATATGAAAACATAAAAACAATTTTTTCAAAAACATTAGGAAACGGATACGTATTAAAAACGTAAACACACATATTATATATATATAATTAAAATATATAGTAAAATATCTAAAATATATATATATATATATATATATATATATATTTGAAACAACGTAAATCCAATACACAAGTATAACTACATGTAAAAGATCATATGAGATATTTTATATTCTTCAAATTAATTTAGATTTTGTAAGTTAAAAATAAATAAATATCATTGATATTCTATGTTTCCAAATAGTTTATTTATTTAATTTCCAAATTAAAAAGTATAAAATTTTATTATGTTTCTAAAAGGCAAATGCACGTTTACATCGCGTTTCTAAACTGCAATTTTTAGGAATCGTATTTTCTACATTTTTACTGCGTTTTCAAGAGTTTCAATTTCTGAATCGGGAAACGGACCTCGAATTGAGTTTCATGCTATCTTTCAGTAGAGGATTTTAAAGAGTTGTTTTGCTGTGTTTAATGTTGAAAGATTTTAAATATGTTCTTTATCGCTCAACTAATTCAAAACGGCAAGGTTTAACAAAAAAATAAGTGATTGTTACGATTGTGAAAATGGGCACAGTTTTTTTTTTTAATGTGCAACAATGGGCACAGTTCAACCCAACAAAATTATGTAACGGCCCATTACAATATACACATTAAAAACATCACAAAAACAAGTGAAAGGTAGTTTCATGTAGTATGTCTCAAGATTTGATCAGCTTTTACTTCTTAAGTTTTGCCAGATCAGTCTTCTTTAATCACAAGCTTCTAAAACCAAAAAAAAAAAAGAAATTAAGACGGAAGACAAAACAAGGTTTGAAGTTAGGCACACTCATTAGCCATGACAATGTTGTAGTTAAACTACACTAGAGAGACCCTAAGATTTGTACAAGACACAACAGAACTAAAACGCCTGACCTAGTACTGCCTCTGTCTTTTGCCTGGAGTGTCTGTAGATTGAGCAGCCAAAGTACAATCTCTAGCCCAATGTCCTGGTTTTCCACATTTATAACACTCTCCAGCTGAGGATGTAGGCTTCCCTTGCGCTGATTGAACCTGTTGAGTACTAGATTGACCGGTACAGTCTCTCGCCCAATGTCCTTGCTTCCCGCATTTGTAACATTCTCCACCTAAAGAGGAAGACTTCACTTGCGCTGGTTCAGGCCTCGGATTAACAGATTGAGCAATGCAGTCTCTCGCCCAATGTCCTTGCTTTCCACATTTATAACAATCTCCAGTTGCAGATGTTGACTTTACTAGTCCCGTATCAGACAGCGAATTACCAGACTGAACAGTACAGTCTCTTGCCCAGTGTCCCTCCTTCCCACTTTTATAACATGGTGTGCCTGTTTTTGCAAGTTGATATCCTCTAGTATCTAAGTCACCTAAGTTACTGTTTTTGGTGAAATTATACGTCGTAGGAGAGCTGACTGCATTATCATTGCACCATTTGAAGAAACCACAAGACCCCTGCCATGAAGAAAACGCCATGTTATTTATACATATATTCAGAGCTAAGCAAAATACTACATTCACCAATTAACCACTGCAAAATATAGATTGAGAACTCAATTTTTCACTTATTCTGGTGATAGTTCTTGGCACTAGTTGTATGCCAAGAATCTACTAATTATTTTCTTTTCGCTACCATAGTTGTATGCTAAGTTTTTCATCATTTAAATAGGCCAAAAAGCTCCTACTCTACCGTTTACAGCTTATTTAATAACGTATTGAAGTGCACACAACTGTTTGCTTATTGATATCTGTACACTTATGCAGATAAGTAAGCCATGTTAATCAGAGAATGATTATAAGAGCTCGTCAGAAACGCAGCAATAGCCAATAGCTTACAAAACCCAAAACTCAGAAGCAGAAACCACAAAATGTACAAGAGATTGCAATGTCATGACTATGGTGATAATAGATAATAACATAACAATAGCAACTAATTAATATACATTACCTCAAAAACAGGACATCGATAAAACTGACGGCCAATGTTCTCCCCTGTTTTCGCAGTGAGAACACGGCACAAACCTGCACCACAAGGACATTGATGATCTGGGAACTTAGAATCATTACTGTTTCCATAACTAGGAGGTGTTCCTGAAGACTGAACCGCATCACACCATTGAAAAAACCCACAACCTCCATTTTCCTAATGAAAATTTTAGCTTAAATCATTAACCAGCATTATGCTCATAGGCATTTAATCGAACACTTAGTAAGCAAAATAAAACATTAATAAAAACCTCTCTAATAGGACATTTGTAGAATTTTCTTCCAGGATTTTTCTGAGTGTTTGATGTGAGAATCAAACAGAGACCTACTGCACAGGAACACGTCTTCTCCGGAAAATCCTGCTCCGTCGCAACGCCTCCTCCGTCTGATCTTTGAAAACCGCCGGTGGTAGTAGCGACGCTGCCAGATTTGGAGACGGGATTAAGAGGACTTTGCTGCCATTGTTCGCTTTTGCTTCCTTTTAGAGCCGCCATGTACGGTCCTTCAGGTGTAGAAACCCTAGGGCGTTTTGCTGACGCTGCTTCTGCTTCAATTGCGGCGAGTTCTAGTAGGAAATCATCTTCTTCCTCAAGAGATTCGACCTGAATCATGTTTTTCTCCATACTTTTCGTGATCTCTCGATCTACGACAGTGTTTGTGAAATCGTTTCGCTTTCGAGTTTTTGATTTCCATTTTGATTTTGATTGCCTTATTTCCCGGGTTTCTTTTTATTTTTAACCGGGCGATTTTATCTGATGCCCTATCTACAAAAAATTCAGTCAAATGTTTTTAATTTATTTTTATAGGAAATGACACATATTAGTCCAAATATAATTGTTGGATTGACCTGTTTTTTTTTTTTAATTAAATTTGAGACGGTTAAAATACAATATAACATAACAGTTATGAAATAATTACGAAAACTGCCATTAATATTTAATTTTTTCGCAAACAGTTACGAAAAAAATTGCAAACAGTTACAAAAAAACATTAACGGTTATTTAAGGTCATAAATGTTTCAAAAAAATTTTGTTGAAAAGAAAAACTTCTGCGAGACACCACCATCGCTACCGTCGAAGAGTTAGGGTTACTCGTCGTTGCCGCTTTCATCGTCGTCGTTCGTTTCCGTCTTTCATCGTCGTCGTTCAGTTTCAGTTCAGTTTCAGAAAGGTCCGCTTCATCAAAAACCCTAACTTATTTTCAGATTTCATTGTTCGTTGTCGTCGATTTCAGCTTTCGTTCACATTTGTCTTGTGTAGTTTTTCGTTGTAAGATTCTTTTAGCTTTTATGTTGTCACAGAGTTATTGTAGTTACCGCAGACTTGTTTGGTAGTTACCGCAAACTTGTTTAGTAGTTGCCGCAGACTTATTCAGTAGTTACCGCAGACTTATTTAGTAGTTGCCGCAGACTTATAGAGTAGTTACCGCAGACTTATTCATTAGTTACCGCAGACTTATTTAGTAGTTGCCCCAGACTTATAGAGTAGTTACCGCAGACTTTTTTAGAAGTTATCGCAGACTTATAGAGTAGTTGCCACAGACTTATTCAGTAGTTACCGCACACTTATTTAGTAGTTGCCGCAGACTTATAGAGTAGTTACCGCAGACTTGTTTAGTAGTTACCGCAGACTTATTTAGTACTTGCCACAGATTTATAGAGTAGTTACCGCAGACTTGTTAATTAGTTACTGCAGACTTATTCATTAGTTACCGCAGACTTATTTAGTAGTTGCCCCAGACTTATAGAGTAGTTACCGCAGACTTTTTTAGAAGTTGTCGCAGACTTATAGAGTAGTTGCCACAGACTTATTCAGTAGTTACCGCACACTTATTTAGTAGTTGTCGCAGACTTATAGAGTAGTTACCGCAGACTTGTTTAGTAGTTATCGCAGACTTGTTTAATAGTTACCGCAGACTTATTTAGTACTTGCCGCAGACTTATTTAGTACTTGCCGCAGACTTATAGAGTAGTTACCGCAGACTTGTTAATCAGTTACCGCAGACTTATTCATTAGTTACCGCAGACTTATTTAGTAGTTGCCCCAGACTTATAGAGTAGTTACCGCAGACTTTTTTAGAAGTTGTCGCAGACATATTTAGTAGTTGCCGCAGACTTATTCAGTAGTTACCGCACACTTATTTAGTAGTTGTCGCAGACTTATAGAGTAGTTACCGCAGACTTGTTTAGTAGTTACCGCAGACTTATTTAGTAGTTACCGCAGACTTATTTAGTAGTTACCGCAGACTTATTTAGTAGTTACTGCAGACTTATTTAGTATTTGCCGCAGACTTATTTAGTATTTGCCGCAGACTTATAGAGTAGTTACCGCAGACATATTTAGTAGTTGCCGCAGACTTATTCAGTAGTTACCCGCAGACTTATTTAGTAGTTACCGCAGACTTATTTAGTATTTGCCACAGACTTATAGAGTAGTTACCACAAACTTATAGAGTAGTTACCACAAACTTATAGAGTAGTTACCGCAGACTTATTTAGAAGTTGCCGCAGACTTATTGTGTTATTGCCGCAGACTTATTCAATAGTTACCGCGGACTTGTTTAGTAGTTACCGCAGATTTGTTTAGTAGTTGACGCAGACTTATAGAGTAGTTACCACAGACTTATTTAGAAGTTGTCGTAGACTTATAGAGTAGTTGCCGCAGACTTATAGAGTAGTTGCCGCAGACTTATTTTGTAGTTACCGCAGACTTATTTAGTAGTTACCTCATACTTATTTAGTAGTTACCGCATACTTATTTAGAATATGCAAGAAGTTTGGTTTGTGATTGATGATCAACCAATCAGATTTTCGCTGCACGAATATAAGGAAATCACATGTCTTAATTGCGACGTATTTCCATATGATGTGCGATCTAATTATGACATATATCCAGTTGTTGATTATGAAGCCTTTTGGAAAGAGATGAACGTTCCTTTAGGGGATGGACCTACTTTTGGGGAGATGCAGCGTGTTTTGAAACGTTGTCAGCATTGGAGTTACGAGAAAAAGGATGATGGTTGGAAGACTATGTATATTACATGTTGGAATACATGGTATCAATCATGCATCAAGGATCCCCTTGAGCGATGCAAAATTAGTGCTTCATGAGGAGAGCTTTGAAAACTATCCGTGGGGTAGAGTTGGATTTATGAGTTTGGTAAATTCAATCAAAGCTTTGGAATTCAAAATGGACAATTACACATTATACAGATGTGTTAATGTTCTGTCCGTATGGTTGTTTGAGTCAGTTCATGCTTTGGGGGAGATATATGGGTATAAGAGAAATCTGGATGATGTTCCTCCACTACATGACTGGCGAGGAAGTCGGAAGCATTTTAGATTTGAAGATCTAATCAAAGAGGAGAAAGTTGAACACGGAAAGATATGAATTGATTATGTTCGTGTTACCGTAGAGTTATTTAGTAGTTACCGCAGACTTATAGAGTAGTTACTGCAGACTTGTTTACTAGTTGTCGCAGACTTATTCAGTAGTTACCGTAGACTTATTCAGTAGTTATCGCAGACTTATTTAGTAGTTACCGCAGACTTATTTAGTAGTTGCCGCAGAGTTATTTTGTAGTTACCGCAGATTTATTTAGGAACCGCAGACTTATTTAGGAATCGCAGACTTATTTAGAAACCGCAGACTTATTTAGTAGTTGCCACAAACTTATTCAGTAGTTGCCGCAGACTTATTTAGTATTTACCCCAGACTTATTCAGTAGTTACCGCAGACTTATTTAGTAGTTACCGCAGACTTATTTAGTAGTTACCGCAGACTTATAGAGTAGTTACCGCAGACTTATTTAGTAGTTATCGCAAACTTTTAGAGTAGTTATGAATTGATTATGCCACAGTTGTTTATGATGAGAGATTTTTTTTAATGATGATATTCATATGGTACTTGTTTGCGATGTAGGTTCGTGTTAGGCATATGGTTCCAGTTTCTTTAGAAGAAATTTATCCCTACTGGCGTGACAATGAAGAAAACAAGGATGTCCAACTTGACAACCTGATTGAAGACATCTTTGGGGATAATTTGGATCCATATTGTTGGCATCAAAAGGAACGAAAGAGTGCTAAGTCGGTTCGCGGTCGAAGTTCTAAGAAAGTCTTGATGATCAAAGATAAAGAACATTCAAATGTTAGGACTGTTGTCGCTTATTTTAACAACACATTTTTGTATGTGATTACTCTTGTTATTAACTATTGTTTTAATGTGTAGGATGCTGAAGAAAAGAAGACCTTAGCTGGAATGTTTAAGGTCATAGAAATATTAGTTCGGACCGTGGACGACTTGGGCGCAAGATTGGGAGGTTTTGAATCAAATGTTGATTCAAGGCTGACCACACTTAAAGCAGATATCAATGATCTGCGAGAGCGAGGAGGGAAGGGGAAGTCTAATTCTCCCAAAGAATTAGAGAAAGAAGATGATAAAGGGAGTAGTAAAACACCGGTTAGTTAAAGTAAAATTTTGTATTTAGCTGCAGATTTACTTACCTATTCCTATAGATTAATTATTGTTTTGCTGCAGACTAATTTTGATTTGGCAAAGCAAGGAGATATGGGCAAATAAAAAAACGTTGGTTCTACCTCTTACAAAGAACCAAAGCAACCCGAACTTGATCAACCCGATCATGAATCCAGTATCAAAACACCGATTAGTAATATCTATTACCGCAGACTTATTAATTCGTTACCGCAGAGTTGTTTTGTTGTTGCCGCAAAATTGTTTTGTAGTTGCCGCAAAGTTGTTTTGTAGTTGCCGCAAAGTTGTTTTGTAGTTACCACAAAGTTGTTTTGTAGTTACCACAGAGTTGTTTAGTAGTTGCCGCAGAGTTGTTTTGTAGTTACCGCAGAGTTATTTATTTTTGTTTTACATGTTCAATGGCTTGGTTTAACACTTATATGCAGTCATGGTTGGTAATAGAGTCTAAGAAACCGGCAGATAAGCTTCCACTTACAAAAGTTGTTAAGAGTGGAATAAATGTTGATAAGAGTGGAATAAATGTTGATAAGAGTGAGGCTCGGTTGAAGAAAAAGCAAAAGATTTCTCATGGAGAAGATGATGTCGTGGACATAACTAAAGAATTTGAAGCCAAAGTCGCCAAAATGGAAATGGAAATGGCATCAACTTCAGAGGAAGGGTCAAATCCGCTAGAGACTATTGGTGATATAGCGGCAAAGCTGAAGGTTTTGGATGAAAAGACAGAAAACTTGAAAGACCTGGATGATCTATTAAAAATGCCGAAAAGAGTACCACATTTGGCAAGTTCCCAAATATTACCATACGTTGGTAACTCTACTATCAAACGCATTATTCCAAGTGTCAAACGCAGATGTCCTAAGGTTATAACTCCTCGAACAAGGAGCTCCTTGATGCGTGCCTATTTCTCCGGAAAATGATCCCTGCAATTCTAACCATTATGGTCCCGGAGAAAGACCGCAAACCAAGCTATGCAATATTTAAGGTGCATAGAGTCACAGCAGGCATTCCGATCAATGAAAATCCAGGGGATTGTGGTGTATATGCCATAAAATACATCGAGTGTCTTGCTTTAGGATGGACCTTCGAAGGGCTTAACGATAGAACCATTCAAGACTTGCGGTTGAGATTAGCGGCTGAGATGGTTGATGATTTAAGACACACGATAACTAATCCATTACCTCGTGGGTTAGATATGAAAATTCCACAACTTAATGATAACTCAATATGAATTAACAATGTAGAGTTTGTTGATTTTCTTTGTTGATTTTGTAGTTTACAATGTTTTCGTTTTCTGTGTAATACGATATTCAGTTACCAAAAGTTTTGTATATGTTTGATTTCAGTTACCAAATGTGTTACTTAATTAGTAATTGACGCACAACTTATTTAGTAGTTGCCGCAAACTTATTTATTAGTTATCGCAGACTTATTTAGTAGTTACCACAGACTTATTTATTAGTTACTGCAGAATTATTTTGTAGTTGCCGCAAACTTATTTAGTAGTTACCACAGACTTATTTATTAGTTACCGCAGACTTATTTTGTAGTTGCCGCAGACTTATTTTGTAGTTGACGCAGACTTATTTAGTGGTTCTGATAACAACTGTGACTATTTTGTAGTTGCCGCCAATTTACGCCAATTTAAAAGGAATCAGTTCAAAAAAAAATTTGATTTTTTTGGCAATTAGATGGAATCGAACTAATGATGCATAGTCATGGGCATTTAAAGACACGGGGCACACAACCACTATGCCACGGTTGTCTACGACGTATCATTTCAGAAACTTATAAATATACATACCTTTATAATTACAGTAGTAGTTACCACAGACTTGTTTTGTGTTACCGCAGACTTATTTTGCCACCAATTTCGGAAGAATCAGAAACAATTTTTTTTTGAGGTTTTGCAATCTTAAGGGTTCGAACCACTGAACCCGTAACTACTAAATAAGTTTACGGCAACTACTAAATAAGTCTGCGGTAACTACTAAATAAGTCTGCGGTAACTACTGCATTGGTCTACATGATTTAAAGACACGGGGCACATGACCACTGTGCCATGGTTGTCTGCGGGATTATGTTTCACAAACTAATATATATACATACCTTAATAATTGAGTTTGAAAAAAATTTGATTTTTTGGCAACCAGATGGAATCGAACTTGGGATGCATAGTCATGGGCATTTAAAGACACGGGGCACTCGACCACTGTGCCACAGTTGTCTGTGTTATTTTATTCCACAAACTAATATATATACATAATTAAGTTTGAAAAAAATAAATAAGTCTACGGTAACTACAAAATAAGTCTGCGGCAACTACTAAATAAGTTTGCGGCAACTACTAAATAAGTTTGCGGCAACTACTAAATAAGTCTGCGGTAACTACTAAATAAGTCTGCGGTAACTACTTAATAAGTCTGCGGTAACTACTGAATATTTTCAAGTTGACGCAGAGTTATTTTATAGTTGCCGCAGACTTATTTAGTAGTTGCCGCAGACTTATTTTACCATGTTGTTCATAGAGCTTAAAACACAGTTATTTAGAGTTTACAATGGTTTCAAATATAGTTTACATGTTACAATGTCAAGTTTACAAGTAAAAATGTAAAATATAGTATACAATGCTTTAAAATAGTTTACATGTTACACGATTATGTCCCACTTGATTACATTTTCCACAAGTGTGTTGTTTCCTAGGCCTCTTTATTGCCTTCGCAGTTTCGAGAAATGATTTCATCCTTGATCTTTTCGGCCGACCAGGTTGTTGTCGAATAACAGGTGGTAAACAAGTCCATGTTGCTACATTTTCATGTATTGGTAAAGCAAAATCCCTCGGCATGATCGCAGTCGAATACGAATTGTACAAGTAGATGCTCGTATAATAGGGATGAAAAAGTGAAATACGGGAGATCTTCGCGCTCTCAGATACAGCTATTGCGTGTGCACATGACAACTTCTCCAAGTCAAACCTACGGCATGTACATTTTTTTTCTCTCAAATTAACAACATGTAGCGATGATCCTCCGCCTGTCACTTGAACTTGATTTCCATCAATATCTCCAACATTTAGAACCTTAGAATATTCCACACGACTCTGCAAAAAACCAAAACAAGTCAGCCACAATATAAGACAAAAAATGTAACAAAAAAATAAGTCTGCGGTAACTATAACCTGTAACCAAAATAAGTCTGCGGTAACTATAAGCTGTAACCAAAATAAGTCTGCGGTAACTATAAGCTGTAACCAAAATAATAAGCTATAACCAAAATAAGTATGCGGTAACTATAAGCTGTAACCAAAAAATTTATGCGGTAACTATAAGCTGTAACCAAAATAAGTCTGCGGTAACTATAAGTTGTAACCAAAATAATAATCTGTAACCAAAATAAGTATGCGATAACTATAAGCTGTAACCAAAATAAGTTTGTTGTAACTATAAGCTGTAACCAAAATAAGTTACCTCTAGCAATCGTTCTACTCCACGGGTTAGTTTTGTTTTCAAATTCATAGCAGCAGTCCTTCGGTCCGAAAACCATCTTGTCATCATTGATCTCACTTCTTCCAGTAATTGTAGAATAGGAAAATTCCTAGAGCGTGATAGTACTTTATTCATTGATTCAGCAATGTTGCTAGTAAGAAGATTGTACCTATCTCCAGGAAAATGAGCATGAGTCCACAATCGTACATCAGCTTTTTGAAGATAACTAAAAAGTGCAGGATTTAACGCTTCAATCTGATCAAATATGGTCTGAAATTCAGCAATTGTGAAAGCACTGGCCGCTTTTTTCACCAAACGAAACGCATCTTGACCTCTAAAACGGACCAATATATTCTTGTACAAATTATATGTACATATTCCACGACTAGCCTTTGGGTATACCGTTGTAATAGCTTTTCCAATAGACTTGTGCCTATCAGAAATAATGGCAAGGCTTTCATCATCAGGAATCACACCGCTAAGTTACTTGAAGAACCATTCCCATGATTCATCATTTTTGGTATCAACTATGGCAAAAGCAATCGGAAATAACTGAAAATTACCGTCTTGAGCTGTAGCGGTAAGAAGTGTTCTTTTGTATTTACCTTGCAAATATGTACCATCTACAACCGCAACTTTCTGTACGTATGGAAGTCCATTGATGCTTGTACTAAATGCTAGAAACAAATACTTGAATCTTTGCTTTTCATCACATTTCAAGTCATGTGTGTGAACCGAGATTTGCTCTCTTTATCATGTATAAGTAAGTAGGTAGCAATGCGTATCCATTCTCCTCACTTCCCCTAACCAAATTCTGAGCATGTTTTAATGCTGTATATGCCTTCCAATAACCAATCTATACAAAAAAGTTTTAAATAAATAACCAATCTATATATAAAAGATGTAATTCAAATACATATGCAAACATGTACCTTTATTTGAAATCGTCTATTGAGAGCTTCAACAACATGTATTGGCAAGACGGTTGGTCCAACACCACCAACGAAATCCTTGTATAATACCCCAAGTATCTCATGAGTTGCTTGTCGGCATCTTGCAGAACGCTCTGTAACTGAACATGTATGTGTTGTAACATACTTCCGAATGTGAAATCTTGGATGATCTCCTATTGGCGAAGCGCGTAACTTCCAAGAACATCCTTTCACCCAACACTTGACAACCCATAGCTCCGGTGTCGATTTATATACATAGAAATCAAATTTCTGGACAACATAGAGAATTTTCACTCTTGTCTTTAGCTGCTCTTTTGTGTCATAACATTGTCCAACAGCTAATTCCACAGAACTCATTTATAAGTTCTGAAATTCAACATTACCATTGCCTTCACTTACATACACTGAGCTACCTCTCTTCTTGAGAGGTAGTTTTGGCTTTTCTTCCTCTTCTTCACCCTCCAATCCATACGCTGCAAAATTCTCATCCCCCGAATCTGTTCTGTCAGAGTCGTCACAATAATCGAATCTAGATTCACTAGCTTCATCATCTTCTTCATCAACATCGAAAACATGGACCTGCATTTTCTCTTCAGCTTTTGGAAAACTATCTTTTGACATCTTCTCCTTATCAATTTTATCATAAACTTCCACACAAAAACGAAGCATATTTGCTTTCAATTGGCCTAAAAAAAATATGAAATTGCTTACAATTATCAACATATACAGGAGGTGTATCTTGAGGCAAATATTGCTTAATTTTCTTTGGCAACATGTAGCTCAATTTGACATCACAAACTCGCTTATCCAACCCATAATCCTCGTACACCATTCGAACAAAATTCTCATAACTGGTACTATCTTCAGCTGCTAGAATTCGAGATCCTAACTTAACATCAACAACAAACAACCATTTATTTCTATCAAAATTCTATTTTCCACATACAAGAATAATCTGTTGCTCCATATCTGTGCCACACAGAGACCGAATTACACGATTAGGATGAAGATAAAAAATAGCTTCAATTGGCTGTTTGGATGAAGATAATTGGCTGTTAGTACGAAAAAGAAGAAGCAGAGGAAAAACCCAGGAAGAAAATAAGAGGCGGCGTGCCCAAACCAGGACGAAGCCCTTATCGTCTAACCGAAGAAGATAACTCAATAAGTCTGCCGTTATTATAACAACTCTGCGGCAACTACACAATAAGTCTGCGGTAACATAAAATAAGTCTGCGGTAACACAATAAGTCTGCGACAACTACAAAATAATTCTGCGGTAACACATATGTCTGCGGTAACTACACAATAAGTCTACGGTAACTACAATAAGTCTGCGGTAACACAAAATAAGTCTGCGGTAACACAATTAGTTTGCGGTAAATACACAATAACTCTGCAATAAATACACAATAACTCTACGGTAACTACAATAAGTCTGCGACAACTACAATAAGTCTGCGACAACTACAAAAAGTCTGCGACAACTACAAAATAAGTCTGCGGTAACTACACAATAAGTCTGCGGTAACTACAATAAGTCTGTGGTAACACAAAAAAAAGTCTGCGGTAACACAATTAGTCTGCGGTAAATACACAATAACTCTGCGGTAACTATAATAAGTTTGCGGTAACTACAAAATAAGTCTACGGTAACACATATGTCTGCGGTAACACAATAAGTCTGCGGTAACACAATAAGTCTGCGGTAACTACAATAAGTCTATGGTAACACAAAATAAGTTTGCGGTAACACAATAAGTCTGCGGTAACTACACAATAACTCTGCGGTAACTACACAATAACTCTGCGGTAACTACACAGTAACTCTGCGGTAACTACAATAAGTCTGCAACAACTACAAAATAAGTCTGCGGCAACTACAAAATAAGTCTGCGGCAACTACACAGTAAGTCTGCGATAACCTTTCAATAAGTCTGCGGTAACTATAATAAGTCTGCGGTAACTAAATAAGTCTGCGACAATGTTTCAATAAGTCTGCGGTAACAAAATAAGTCTGCGGCAACTAAAATAAGTCTGCGGCAACTACAATAAGTCTGCCGTAACTACAATAAGTCTGCTGTAACTACAATAAGTCTGTCGTAACTACAATAAGCCGCCGTAACTAAATAAATCTGCGACAACGTTCAATAAGTCTGCGTTAACACAATAAGTATGCGGTAACTACAATAAGTCTGCCGTAACTAAATAAGTCTGCGGTAACTACTATAAGTCTGCGACAACGTTACAATAACTCTGCGATAACTATAATAAGTCTGCAGTAACTAAATAAGTCTGCAACAATGTTGAATTAGTCTGCGGTAACTAAAATAAGTTTGTGGTTACGAAATAAGTCTGCAATAACTAAATAACTTTGCGGTAACTGAAATAAGTCTGCGGTAACTAACGTAACACAATAATTATGCTGTAACGTAAAATAAGTCTACGAAAAAATAAGTCTGCGACAACGTTTACGGTATGGCATTTTTGTAATTTTTTTCGGTAGTGGATTTAATTAAGAATGGCACCATCGTAATTTTTTTTTCTAACACAGCTTGGCAAGGATACGATTGGGATTTAAGCACAACATTTAACTCTAAATACATGGAAGTCATTCTAGCAATTAAACGGTAGTTTTGAGTCAAACTGGTCATCCTCCCTTATTTCTAAATACGAAAATGTTTAAATGTCAAAAGAACGATGGAAAGTTAATATATTTACACATAAAATCAGGATCTCTTCTAAATATTTGGGTTTTAACGTATCATACTCACAGTTTAAGCAAACCAACAAAATGGAGGTGTTGTACTTTTTCGCTTCGATCATAAAAAGGAAATCTAAGGTATCGTCAGTCATTGACTCGTTTTTTTGTATGATTTGGAAGTATGCAAGATGTTTATGTGGGGAAGGTACATATTTAAAGATTTTTCAATCGATATCAAGCATATGTTAGACCATTTCAAAAGTGAAATCAAATAAAAAAGTAACTAAAATTTCAAGTTCATCATTCCTTTAGAGGTAATAATATTCAAACTTTGTTTTTAGTGTATTTGGTTAATTTAATGTGTGTACTAATGTATTTAAATGTTTCTTGTACCTTTTGGCATTTGAAGCTATCTTATGTCTGAGGATGAAGTATCGTATTGATATTAACTCAAGTAGTCAATAACTCAAGTAGGGACTGTCCAAAAATGTATAAGAGGAAATTTAGACCAACTGGGATGTCAGGATATCCTTTAGCAGAGATCAATAAGGTGCTCGGTGATACAAAAATAAAATTATCTTTGAAGATTATGTTATCTAATTATGTAATGTTATTGTTAGCTAATGTTATTTTTCTTATACATTTTGGAAGCTTCACTTTATGAAGAGCAACATCTGATAAGTCATATTTGGGTTGGAGATTTCCCTCAAGTTTTTGATGATACAATTGTTGAATGTATCATTGACTCATCTCAGGGCTGGGAAAAAGATATTTTGGCAAGAACTGTAAGACCAGGATGTTGCTGCTAGGGAAGAAGAATATGATGAAGATAATGCTAAAAACAGGCTGGAAGTGCTCCATCTCCACCACCAGAGATTTGGTCAAAGTTGAAGGAGATGATAGAGAATGGGTGAAGGGAAACTATGGTGATGATTGAAGTGCTTTAGGAGAAGATTTGCAGGATTGATACAAGGCTGAAGGTTGTTGAAGAAACAGTCCAAATCCTACAGAAGAACTACAAGGGGAAGGAGAAGGTAGTGGATGATGATGCATATATGGGTGAAGCCACATATATGGATGATGAAAGTATGATGGATGATCAGTTTTTCCAAGGTGAAGGTAGCTTAAGAGTAGCAATGCGTGGAGCTGATATTGAAATGAGTGATGGTGTAGCAGGTGAGATGGGTGAAGATGCTCAGCCTTCTCCGGTTCCTCAAGGTAAAGACTTGCCTCATTTATTCCCTTGGCCTTTACCAGTTCCTCAGGCTTCTCCAGTTCGTGAGCCTTCTCCAGATGAACCTACCATTCAAGAACCTATTGGATCATGGGCCCTTGGGCCACCCCCACCTCAACGTAATGATGATTGTTCCCCACCTCGGCCTTCTCTAGAACCGACAAGTGGTCCTTGGCCTCTTTCACCTGAACCTGTACTGGTAAGTGGTCCTTGGCCTCCTTTAATGTTTGGTGAACCTGAGCCAAAGAAAAAGAAGTTATCAAGGACGAAAATCTGTTCTTCGAAGAAAGAGAAGAGAAATGTGTTACCGTCTAGATTTTTAGAAATCTCTCTACACGGAAGAGAAGAAGAACAAGGACAAGAAGAAGAAGAAGGACCAAAAGAAGAAGAAGGTTTAGGTCTTTCCTTTGTACTCATTATTAATGATGTTGATGTTGTATGAAACTTAGGTTAATTTGGTTTTGACTTTGTATATTGTGGAACTCAGGTTTGAGACCACAAAGGTTATTTAGGTTTTATTGATTGTGGCACTCAGATCTAAGACCACAAAAGTTTTTTGGTTTTGTTGATTGTCGAACTCGTAAGTACAACTGTGTCATTTTTGTACAACTGGTACTACTAGGTATTGACATTAATTTTAATGAATATTTTAAATGTTAATTGTTGTGTTTATATTAATTTAATATTAATTTTAAATGTTAATTTTTATGTTTGATATATTAATTTAATTTTAATAATAATACTAATATGAATTATAATGAATAAATTAATTGTAATGAAATAATTTTAATAATTAAATATACAAATAATAGAAACTACCTACGATCCGACAAAACTAATGATTAAAAATACTTTACATCCAAGAAAATCCAATGATTGAAAATACCTTGGATCCGACAAAAACCAATCATTTACCATGGATCCGACAAAAAAAAGTAGATAAAGTATAGGAAAATGTTTTAACAAAATTGTACCTTAGTTGTGTCCAATATGTGAGTTGTAACCCTAATGTACATATTTATACTTTGATGGTTTTAAAGTTTATTAGTTATACCATACTTTAAATTATCTTTATAGTTGTAGTTATGACATTACATAAATAAAGTACATTTACTATAGTTTCATAAAATAAAATGTCATAAAAATACATATTTTTACCATTTTGGTAACTTGAAGTGCCTTACAACGAAACAATCCTTAAAAATATAAGACATTTATGGATAAAATATGATGACGTGTGTTCAACAACCAAAAAGTCATATTTTTCTTAATTACATAGATGTCATTGATCTTAAATAAATACAAGCTAACACAACCATAGTTTATCTAATATAAATAAGCAAACTTAAAATCAAACACAATCATAATTGTACTTACCAGTTTTACCTAGTTATACCTTGACAGAAATGAACACAAACTAGTATTTCTAATGGAAATAACCTAACCATACAACAACAAAAACAACACAAGCATAGAGACAAAGGGACGTTTGTTGCACCATCACCACACTGAAACCATTCATACATGCCTTGACTACTATGACTTAATCCTTGCGCACTTTGTGTCGATCATCGGCCACTTTAACTCGATCATCGACCACTATTACCTAAACCTTGGACAGTTCTACTCGATCCTCGACCTCTACGAATCGACTTTCCACTGCCATGTTCTCCAACAGATGGGCACCTGATATTTTCATTTCTCCATTTTTCTTTATATATTATGGAGGTAAGGCATACATCTCTCATATCATGGAGGAAACAACTCACTGAGATTGATGGGGTATTGGATAAACCGCCTTGTAGTATGCCAATGCCCACTGCTCCATCTAATAATATTTAAAGCACAACTCATGTACTTGGACCTCTCCATTCATGTCATATAATACACTAATGCATGGGCAAAATGATACTTCTCTATATCAAAGTGCTTACAACAAAGTGCTTACAACCGCAAAGTTTCTAAATCCACTACATAAGTAATCCCATCAAGCCCAAAAATTGTGTATTAATAAAGAAGGAACTTCTGTGGAACTCTTATGATATTTATTAAACTAGTCAGATAATTTTGATACAATCGCATTAAGGGTTGGTAATAGCGAGTATCTCTTGCATCTTTAAAACACCATTAATAGATTTTGCAGCATTAATGGTCAACAAGTTGTACATTTCTCCTGAAAAATTACATTTGCCCAGTTTTTATGTTCAACACTCCTATCCAAATACTCGGCTACAGCTGGATACTTCATCCTAAAAGCGACATACAGTTTAGTGAACTCAACCTCCATAGTTTTTGGGCTTTCCATGAACTTAGCAGCAACTACCTCTTTCTTGACATGGTGAACGCTTACTTTCACATTCTACGATAAATGATACATACAATATCCATGTTGAGATAATGGGTACACTACACTCACTGATTGATGATACTTTGATTTCTATCAGTAAGAAACACCAGTTCATGGGAATATGGTACAACTGATTTCAACATTTCTAGAAACCAACTCTAACTTGCATCTTTCTCATAATCAATTACACCAAAGGCAATTGGGTAATGGTGGTGTTCGGGATCTTGAGCTGTGGCAACAATTAGAACTCCACCGTATATATTCTTGAGATGTGTTCCATCCGTAACTATCATTTTTCTCATGGCCATGAACCTTTCAATGGAAGCTCCCAATGCAAAATATAGGTACTTAAACCTATGGTGCTCATCTACTTCTACACATGTTACTGTATCAGGGTTCATAAACTCTAAATTGTGCATAAAATAATACACCAAAATAAGACTTTCCTCTAGGATGGCCCGCACATCACTAGCATCTTGTATTCTTCCTTTGTATGTGGTAGAGTATAACACTTCAATACCAACTTTTCTTTGAACCAAACCCACGAGAAATTTGTGAGGTGTGGTTTTAAAATGACCAGGATAATCTTCATGAAAAACAAATGTAACTAACTGTTGTGTTCCTTTCCTTCTATTTATCCTAGTACTACTACTAGCTGGAGAGCATGTATGCATCTTGTTGTGGGTTCTTATAGAAAAATAATTTACACCCTTAAGTTTTGCAGTCTGTAAAATCCACTTGCAACCACTTTCTGTTTCACGATATTTGACCATGTATCTCACTGTATCCGATTTGATAGTATCAAATACAAAACATTTCTGATGTGCAGCTTTTTCAACTATATCTTGCACTTCCTCCTTAGTATAAAATCTTGATGCAAAGTTACATTTATACCATCTTCCCATGCAATGTTTACATGCTCCTCCTTCTCTTACTCGTTTTTCTTCTCCTTGATCTACAACATATGCGAGATGATTATATTCATACAAACCTGAGTTTTCCACGTTAACTAATTCATCATCATGCGAAACATTTTCTCAATGTTCACCAACCCATGTTCCATTGGTTCCTCTCCGTAAAGACTAATTATACCATCATTAATGCACGCTGCACTTCTTTGATCCTCTCTTACTACTTCCTCATACTTCTGATTTTGCACAACATCTTCCACAGTCTCGACATGCAAAATACTCTCACTTTTATCATCAGGAAATGACATAAAATATCAAAACAATTCTTCGTCATCCGAGATAAATGATGGTCTTTGCTTAAGATCTGCTTTCGAAATGTAACTCAGTTTCAGCTTCGTACCAGTTCATCTCTTTTCATCTTCTTGCATATGTTATGAACCAACTCATGATAAGTTACCTCTTCTATAGATGTTTTCATCACTAAAGTGTAAATTCGATATTCGCTTTGTATCCATTCCATATAACCTTCTCCGTAATTTTAATAATATCATCCATAATCAAAATGTATGATTATGCATCGAATATTACTCATTTTTCCTGAAAAAGAATAAGAATAAAAAATTGAATATTAGTATTCTCGTAGTCTAAGTATTACTAAGTTGTACCAGTTATACCGGATTCTGGGTAATTTTAGGTTTACTAACGGTTTTGATTTCTATCTACCTACGATTCACTATAATTTCACCACTAAAATCCATAACATATCAATTATTAAGAATATAGGACACTAATCGTTCAAAAAACGAGTTTAATAATCCAATGAGCACACAAAAATCAAGAAAATTTGAAATATGCAAAAAATTACCCATAAATATTGCATTTCAATCTCCAAAATTGGTTCATATCCACCCAAACACAGCAACAAATTGTTAATATAACATCAGTAAAAAATGGAAAGAAAAGAAATTATATGAAATGAAACTTCAAAAATCGAACACTGGTGGTTTAGAGGTCCGTTTGGTCGCGACTACGAAGAAGAAAGAAGAAGATAAATATCATTTTAAACATATCTACATATTGATCAAAATTTAATTCTTACAATAAATTTTCACCGATCACAAACCTACTATATTTATTCTCTTTCCTTGCACATTACAAAATTCTTTTTAATTAAGATTTATTTAAAATAATTGAAATGAATAAGGAATAGTTTTGTCTTTTAACGGAGTATAAAGATTAATCAAAGGTACATAAATTAATTTTGATGGCTTGAGGAGCATCTGAGCTATTAATCCTTTTTAACATTGCTGCTCGGCGCTACGAGGTCACCTAGCAGTAAATGATTTTTATTTATTTTTCATAAACAAATATTATAATCATTTATTTTGCATAAACAAATACTATAATCATTTATTTTGCATTTACACCTTCCAAAATATTATAATAAAAAAATATAAAATTTCGGTGTCCTTGTCCAGATTAGCATTTTCATAGAATTGCTTTTAGAAGTGGGCATTTTTGTTTAGGCAAGACGATAAGAGAGGAGGCCACAAAACAAACTCACTGATCTTCTCCTCTTTCTACCACCGCCACTAGAAAACGACATAAAAGGTTAAGTCAGATCTCATCTTCTTTCTCAAAGCCGGTAAATTTTTGCTAGCCTCACCGGTGAATCAATGGTTATTTTTTTTTCTTTTTATTTTTTTGGATCGAATCAAATCATATCAACTTTAGATTAAAAAAATTAATAAGGTTTAATAAAACATGATTATCGTTTTATAATAAAAAATGACATTATAATTTGATATGTTGTATTATGAAGATATAATAGATCAATATGTTTAATGAAGTTTTACAACTTTTGGGATTGTAAAGTGAAAACTCAAAAAATCTGGATCGATCCTATTTGAATTGGTAAATTTTGGGTGGATCGCTATTGTCAACCCAAATATTTATGCTTCACTTTTGGCGACACGACATTTGTCTTTATTGCGATGTTTGAGTGACTCATAGACATATTAGCAAAAAGAAAATTAGGAGCTGAACACAAGGAACACACCATTTCTGGAGCTGCGATCTCGTGATTCTGCCGTTACTGAGTTTGAACTTCTGGTGATCTTTTCTTATTCAACTATGTGTCGTAGCCACAGTTTCCGCAGCTGTTGTGTCGCGTCACTGAATCATCCTCCGCCGTCGATTTTGCTGCCATATATTCTATTGATAGCTACGTGAGCTGGTTTTTGGCAACCCCTCGTGTCTTTCCGTATTCTTAGGTATTTTTGTGCCCCAAAACATATCACTTTCTTTAGTTACTGAAACTTTTTCCCTTCCTTGCACTTGATTTCGTTTTCACGGTTTACCTGTTTTTGTAGTGTGGATATTTGTCATTGGGTCAGGGAACCGGTTCGGATCATGAACCGGGTTTTCGCCCAGATGGGCCATAAGAAGAATCTAGAAGATAAAGCTTACAAGATGTTTTATAATTTCCTATTTTCTTTAGGAACAAGAAAGAAAAATTTCAAAGGGAAAAGGAAAAGTCAAATCCTCTTTCTACTTGGAATAAGTGGTCTCAAGGCACTATATAAAGAGAGGCAAGACTTCATAATTCATCATCCAGAAAATAAAGTAAACACAAGGAGAAACATAGAGAGAGCTTTAGGCATTAAGGTTCTCGGATGTTCTAGTTTCTAAGGGATGTTTTGCGGGCGGGTTTCTGTTTCTTGTTTTTCTTCTTAGTCTCGGGTTTGGGCACCGGAATCTCGATTCCGTGGCACATCATCAGGATAGTTTGTTTCTTCGTGAGGTATTTATCACAAGAACACAAGATTGGTGAGAGAGAGACTTAAGAGAGGTTGTAAAACAATAATCCTACAAGTTATCTTCAAGTGGATGTTTGTGAGCTCGGCTCACACGAGATGTACTCTCTGGTTTGAGAGGAACACGTTAAATTTTTGGGTGTTCATTAGTTAGTTAATCGCATTAACAAAATAGACTAATCGAACTAAAACCTTACAAGTGGTATCATAGCATCTAGGACAAGTAGAAGGCGTTTCACAACAGGTTCTGCAAATCCTAAAGACATTCGGAAAATGAGTTTGTGTGATAATAGTTTATATCAGAAACAGGATAATCATGGAGTATAACTCTAGAAGATACGATGTGGAGAAGTTTGATGGTAAAGGGAATTTCGGTCTATGGAAGTACAAAATGATATGCCAGTTGGTGTTACTCGGCTTAGACTCTTGTCTTAAGGAAGACAATCTCTCTACTTCAAGTACAGGTGATCCCTCAGATAAAGAAAAAGGGATAACATCATCATATGAAGTAAAGGTTGAGATGGATCCAGTGCAGCAAAACAAAAGATAAGAGAGCAAAGAACATGATCGGTATGTGCCTAGGTGATGTGGTTCTACGGAAGATCATGAAGGAAAAAACAACTCTATCTATCTAGCAGGTTCTGAAAAGGGATTATCAATCCAAATCTCAAGCCAACCGCATTTATTTGAAACAGAAGTTCTCATATTTCAAATTTGAAGAAAACAAAAGTATTGAGTACAATCTCGATATTTTCTTGAATCTGATCAATTACTTGGCCAGCTTAAATATCAACATCTCGGATGAGGATCAGACTATACAAATTCTATCTGCACTACCAAATCCTTATGGATCTCTAAGGGATACACTCAAGTATGGAGCTGGGAAGACACAGACTCTAACCATTTATGATGTTACCAGTGCTGCTTATTCAAAAGAGATTTAGCTGAAGGAGAAGGGGCTCTTGAAGTTAAAAGCCAACTCCGAAGGCCTCTTTGTAAGCAGAGGAAGAACTGACAACAAAAAAAAATGGACAAGGAGGCAACATGTCCAAGAGCAAGGATAATAAATCTAAGTCAAAACAAAGGAATCAAGCCAAGAAAAGAGAATGTTGGGTATGCAGGAAGGAATAACACTTCAAGGCTGAATGTCCTGAAAGGAAGAACAACAATGCTGCAAATATAGTTAAAGAAGAAGAGCTACCTATGGTATTAACAGCTAGCCTGCAAGACACTAAGGATAAATGGTTGATGGATTCAGGGTGTACTTTTTATATCACACATAACAAGGATGTGTTATTTGACTTTAAAGAAATTGATGGAGGAAAAGTTCTGATGGGAAACAACACTCACAGTGAAGTGAAGGGCATAGGAAAGTTGAAGATACTAAATTTTGATGGATCTACTCTGACACTAACTAATGTGAGATTCATGCCAACCATGGGCAAAAATCTCATCTCGTATGGTTAGTTAGAAAATAATGGTTGTAAGTATGTTGGTGGAGATTTTACAGTCATATTCTACAAGGAAGACATGAAAGTGTTCACAGGAAGATATCAAGATGGTCTATACTATTTGCAGGGAACTGTGTTGAGAGGAGAAGCATTTGTGGCAAGGGCTGAGGTGAATCAGACCAACAGATGGCATTCTAGTCTTGGACACATGAGTCTAAAGAACATGAACATTCTGGTCAAAGAATGTTATCTAGACTTAATGAGAGGAGAAGCATCTGTGGCAAAGGTTGAGGTGAATTAGACCAACATATGGCATTCTAGGCTCGGACACATGAGTCTAAAGAACATGAACATTCTGGTCAAAGAATGTTATCTAGACTCAATGAGAGGAGAAGCATCTGTGGCAAGCGATGAGGTGAATCAGACCAACATATGGCATTCTAGACTCGAACACATGAGTCTAAAGAACATGAACATTCTGGTCAAAGAATGTTATCTAGACTCAATGAGAAAAGAAGCATATGTGGCAAGGGCTGAGGTGAATCAGACCAACATATGGCATTCTAGGCTCGGACACATGAGTCTAAAGAATATGAACATTCTGGTCAAAGAATGTTATCTAGACATAATGAGAAAAGAAGCATATGTGGCAAGGGCTAAGGTGAATCAGACCAATAGATGGCATTCTAGGCTCGGACACATGATTCTAAAGAACATGAACATTCTGGTCAAAGAATGTTATCTAGACTTAAAGGAAGTACACACACTGGACTTTTGTGAGAAATGTGTACTAGGCAAATCACATAAGCAGAGCTTTTTGGAAGCTAAGCACACGTCTACAAGCATTTTAGACTATGTGCATAGTGATTTGTGGGGATCAGTTTCTAATGAGGCAAGTTTATCAGGTTGTAAATATTTACTAACATTCATTGATGACTATTCAAAGAAGGTTTGGATTCGGTTCCTAAAATCAAGGAAGAGGTGTTTGAGAACTTCTCTGAGTGGAAAACTCTGATTGAGAATCAAACAAAAAAGTATCTTAAATGCTTAAGGACAGACAATGGTCTGGAGTTCTACAACCAGGAAATGGATAAACTGTGCAAGGATACGGGAGTCAAGAGACACAGGACATGCACTTACACTCCACATCAAAATGGAGTATCTGAAAGGATGAATAGGACAATAGCTGATAAGATTAGGTGCCTGTTAGCTGAAACCGGGTTAGAAAATAAGTTATGGGCTGAGGCTGCAGCCACTACAATTTATTTAATAAACAGAACTTATAATGCTTCATTGAAGTTCAAGACTCCAGAAGAATTTTGGTCAGAAGCTGAGGTGAATTACATCAATCTCAAGAGGTTTGGTTGTGTTGCAGATGTGCATATACAACAAGAAAAAATAAGTCCTAGAGCTGTTAAGGGTTTCTTCATGGGATATCCTCAAGGTAATAAAGGTTACAGGTGGTTACTAGAAGAAGGAAAATGTACTATCAGCAGGAATGTGGTCTTCAACGAAGAGAAGTTGTACAAGGAAAGGAAAACTGAAAAGCAACCTAAATCCAAAAGCAAGAAGGTTACTTTCAGTACTGAACTGATCCAAGGTCCAGAAAATACTGTTATGGTTCAAAGCTCCTCAGAAAAGGATGAAGATGAAGAAAGCACTGGTCAAGGTGGAGCATCTTCAGGTATAGAAACTGAAACAACTAGTGTAACAGAAGGGGAATCTGATCCAGATGATATTCTGGAAGAAGCTGAAGCAGAAGAGTATGATTCGCTCGATGGTTATCTACTCGCAAGAGATAGAGTGAGACGAGGAAACATATAACCTCCACAGAGATATGGAGATTCCTCACATTTTGTGGCTTATGCACTAGCTTGTGTAGAAGTTCTGGAACTAGATGAGCCACAATAATTTAGGATAAGCTAAAAGGATTAAGGAATGGAAGAAGTGGGAGAAAACTATGATAGAAGAGATGAAGTCACTGGATAAAAATGAAACGTGGGAAGTTGTTTCTAAGCCAAAGAAACAAAAGACAATTGGGTGTAAAGGGATCTTTAAGCTAAAGGAAGACATTCCAGGAGTGGAAGAACCTAGATACAAAGCTAAGCTAGTAGCTAAAATATTTACACAGGTTGAAAGAGTTGACTACAATGAGATATTTCACCAGTTGTTAAACATGTTTATATACAAATCATGTTATCGGTTATGGTGAATTTTGATCTAGAATTGAAGCAACTAGACGTCAAGACTGCTTTTCTACACGACACACTAGATGAGTCATCTACATGAATCAACCAGAAGGTTTCATAGAGAAAGGTAAAGAAGACATGGTTTTTCTTCTGAAAAAGTCTCTCTACGGATTAGAATAGTCTCCTAGACAGTGGAACCACGAGTTCTGTGACTTCATGAAGTCACATGGGTTTCACAGAAGCATCAATGATTTGTGTGTTTATCTTAAAGGATCAACCATTGATGACCAAGTATATCTATTAATCTATGTTGATGATATGCTAGTAGCGGTTAAGGACTTAAAGAAGATAGAGATCTTAAAGAAAAGTCTAAACATCGAGTTTGAGATGAAAGACTTAGGTCCAGCTACAAGGATTTATGCATGGATATCATCAGGGATAGAAAGAATGGAGTTCTTAAGCTATCACAGGGAAGTTTCTTCATAAAGGTGAAGGTCATCGCCTGATTTGGCGAGAGCGTACTCTAAGATTGCTCTGTCGGTTGAATATCTCAGAGGAAAAAAGAAAGAGAATCAAGTTAGTAGTGGTACAAGTCTCAGTAAGAAATTGACAAAAGAAGATTCAAGATTGAAGACGGTAAAGTCTAAAATTGGAAAGAATCGAATGTGCTAAGGGACTTACTTCGCACATGCAGGCAAGGCATTGAACTCTTTGTGTTTTTCTTCGACTGAAAATTGAAAAGAACAGTTTAAAATTTCGGGGGTTTAAGCTCAGGAGCATAGAAAAGCAGAGAAAAGCAGAGATCGTCACCACATAGAGACGAGTCAAATTTTTGATTATCGTTCCTTGAGTAACAACAACATTACTCAGGAAATCTTTGAGGTACTCGAGCAGGAGTTGCATAGAGCTGCTAGGAGCATCCATTAAAGATGACGACAAGATTTCAAGCTTCACGGAACAGGTGAAGTTGAACAAGACGACAAAGATGGAGATTTGTGGATGTTTGCATTGGGTCAGGGAACCGGTTCAGGTCATGAACCGGGTTGTCGCACAGATGTGCCTTAAGAAGAATCTAGAAGATAAAGCCTATAAGATCTTTTATGATTTCCTATTTTCTTTAGGAACAAAAAAGACAATTTTCAAAGGGAAAAGGAAAAGTCGAATCCTCTTTCTACTTGGAATAGGTGGTCTCAAGGCACTATATAAAGAGAGGCAAGGCTTCATAATTCATCATCCAGAAAACAAAGCAAACACAAGGAAAAACATAGAGAGAGCCTTAGGCTTAAAGTTCTCGGGTGTTCTATTAAGGGATGTTTTGCGGGTGAGTTTATGAGCCGTGGCACATCATCAGGGTAGTTTTGTTTTTTTGTAAGGTATTTATCACAAGAACACAAGATTGGTGAGAGAGAGATTTAAGAGAGGTTGTAAAACAATAATCCTACAAGTTATCTTCTAGTGGATGTTTGTGAGCTCGGTTCACACGAGACGTACTCTCTGATTTGAAAAGTACTCGTTAAATTTTCGCTAGTTCATTAGTTAGTTAACCGCATTAACAAAACAGACTAATCGAACTAAAACCTTACATGTAGTAACCCTTCCTTTACAATTTCAAAACAGTTGTACCTTTAATTATTGAATTTAGGATTTTTTTCTGACACGCACATGTGAACCTCTCCTGTCTAAGTTGTTGTTCATCGTTCTGTCTGACAAGTTATGTTTCCGGTTTGTTCAATTTCCATTTTTCGCAGCCACTGTCCGTGTATCGTTTGATTTCCATCAACCCCAACCTATAAAGTATGCATTGGCTTAGGACCTTAAATCATATTAAGTATTTTATAGGCCAATTTTTTCCCAAACATATGTTATGTCCTAGTGTTATTTGCTTTGCTTCCCCCTTTAACATGACACATGTTAAATTTCACTTAATATAGTAATTGTGGGCTTTAAATATTATTTTCTTGGGCCCCTCAATTAAATTTCACTGAATATAGTAATTGTGGGCTTTAAATATTATTTTCTTGGGCCCCTCAATTTTCATGGCCGGCCCTGCCCATTTCTGTGGATAAAACTTCTGCTTTGCTCTCCCATACTTGTTAAAGTTTGCATAGCTATTATGTACTTGCTTTACTTTCTCCTGCCATGCATATATTGATGTTATCAACTTACTAGCTTCTCTATTCATATGAATTTTTGTGGTTTCCTCGAACTTTTCCCCTAACGCATAGTTTTCTACCATCCTTTGCATCTAATAGTATTACCCTTCCTCTGCAGTTTCAATTTGGTGTAAATGGAGAGGGCAATCAACTCAGATGACGAAATCTGTCTAGGTTATTCTCTACTTTCTTCTCTGCCTCTTTATGTTTACAGTTTCTGTAGTCTTTATCTTTCCGTTTGATGTCTCATTCTCATATAGCTTCACTATGGTGCTCTTCGTTTTCCTCTTTGGTCTGGGTTTGCTGAGTTGTATCCCTTAGGGTATAGTTTTATTTGTTCTCTCTCTTAGTTGTCTTCGGTTTGGGTCATCTTCGTTCTATCCTTTAGGGTATACTATTGTCAATTTGTATATCTTTGTTGTTTTCCGTCTAGAACTTAGGGTATAGTATTGTTAAGTTGTCTCCTTCTTGTTGCAACCATTTGTTTCCTGTTTTCAAGCCATCTGTATTCTTATTTTTGCCATAACAATATGTACTTTCTTTTTTGTCTCTGTGTTTTTGCTACTACTTTATATTTGTTTTGAACGACTCTATATTCTCCACCCCCCCCCCCCAACTAAATGCCGGCTTTCTATTCATTGTTTAAGCACCATACTTTGCTGTTCAATCAATGGTAGTGTTTGTTTCTTGTCTCCACCACTTCTAGTAGTTCAAATATGTGTGTTTCCCTTAGGTTCTTCATCTGCTTGTTATGGTCTTTCATTCTTACTTACTTTCTTCCTCTTTTCTTTTCCAGCTGACCTTCCGCCCAAAATTTTGGCTGGTAATTTCTATGCAGTCCGTATCAACTATTACTCCAGGCCAAGATATCTCCTGGGCATTTGAGAAGTAGTTGCAATATCCTCTTGACTCACTTTTTAAGATTCATGTCGCTAAGCTTCTTTTCTGCAACTAGATGGGCATTCCCTGTATTGGTATAAACTTATTGGTGGCAACCTGAAAAAGGATGTTAATTTGGTCCACAAGGTCTATGTTAGTGTCATCACGAGACTCATGTCTGATATCAATGGAACGATTATAATCTTAACATCCTTGAAGGTAAATCCTAAACAGAACACAATTTTTTATCCTCCATATGCTTCTAATCCCGAAATCAATACCTAAACTATAGATTCATCAGGTACTATTATTCATCAGAAATTAATATGATTTTAGGTTTATGAGTATATCTCTTTTAGTTTCGGTTTTCCCAAATGGCTGCTGAAGA
Organism: Cardamine chenopodiifolia; assembly: GCA_963922655.1. Classification (NCBI taxonomy): domain Eukaryota; kingdom Viridiplantae; phylum Streptophyta; class Magnoliopsida; order Brassicales; family Brassicaceae; genus Cardamine; species Cardamine chenopodiifolia. The sequence continues at coordinate 8,246,354 of OZ000479.1, forward strand.
TTGCAATTGCAGAAGCTTTAATAATAGTCATATTGGTTACTATTCTGAGGACATCGATTGTATTGCAGGTAAAATTTGCTTTTTAGGTTCTATCACTGCCAATTTGGCCATTAGTTTGAGAGTTCACAGTCATTAGCTTTTTTAAAAAAATTTGCTAGATATTTTTTATTTTCTAAATAAATAATTTCTTAATCTAAGTCAAATTTTCAAACCGGATACACAAAAATGAGATTTTCATTTGAGAAATTTATGCTATAATCCATGTAATGCATTGTGCTATGTATAACTTATTATTAAAAAAAAAAGAGTATAGCAAAAGAAAATGCAAAGAGATGATTTTCTTTGGAAGACTTATGAAAGTCTTTAAAAGCTAATGGCACACAAGTAGACGTGTGGCTAAAAGCAGATAACCAAACCAATAAAGTGCTCTTAAGATAGAATAATGATAATGAAGAGGGTATGTAAGAAAATTGTCTAAGACAATTCCGGCAACATATGCAAATTATATCTCTGTACACGACAGAGTTGAATACTTGGCTTACTTCTTACAATTTTAATTGCATAAAATTTACATAACTGTGAGTGAATATATTTATACTTTGCATTTAATATACAGGAACACAAGATGGATATCTCCAATTCTTTTAGTGGAAATTTGCATGCTCGTAGTTTTGTTTTTTTTTTCTTTTTATCGTCAAACTCCATATATTAAATTAACGGTTTAATATTTTTTTTTAGAGAAAGCCAAAAAAACCAAAAATCTTATATGCGAATAACAAAAACACAAATTAATGCAATTTTAGTGATACACATTATATTATACGGACAAAGATAAGATAAACTAAAAAGCAAATTTGAGACAGAAATTTAGAACAAAACTTTAGATGTCAGAAACTAAAAACTCTTGAAAAAGCAGAACACTTCGCAGGGATTTGGCACTCGAAGTGGTGTAAGGCTAACCAAAGTGTGATGGTCGACCTCCGGGAGAAACAATACCACACGAAATACAAGAGTATTCGTTGAATTTTAAGAATCCAGACTTGTTCTTGAAGTGCCGAGACACCAAATCCCTGAAGAGGGCGATCACAAGTAGGGCGAGAAGAGACTCTCGCAAAACTCAAAAAGAACGGGTGCTTGGGTGCCCTTGCCAGGGGAGAAAATCCTTGATCTCCTAATGCCAACAAAGCAGTTCAAATAGCATCAAAATTCACGAAGAAGGAAGACACCAAAAAACTATTCGTAATGAAGGATTTTGAAAGAAAAAATTTATTTCTAATAGAACTACTTGGGGAAAGTAATCACATCCTAAAGACAAAAATTAAATCTATATTACTCTCCCACGAGAGGGAGGAAACGACAAAAGAATCCTTTACTTCGAAATGAAGGAGCCTACGGGGTTTACCCGAATGGTTGCCCGGTAGAGGAAGAGGATGAAAAGAGAGCTATCAGAGACTCTCAGGGCGAAAAATTGCATCCAAAAGCAAAGCCAATACACAAGACTGGGGTCTTGCTCACCAAAATGTGCTTCAACTGTAATATTCTTAATGATCCATTAAGCTCCCCATCTGCCGAGAAGATGGGCCTGGCCCACTTGGAAGTCCTCTGTCGAGACCACCCACCAGAGGAAGGCCTTACTCTGATTAGGAGAGCTGAGGCGGGGTTGATGAGGACGGTGGAAACTTAATGTGTATCCCAAAACACTGATCAAAGCAGCATATCCATAAAACTGCTACTCCAAAACTAACCCTCGGTGCTACGGTGGTGGGACAGAGCCATTCTTTGGAATTTAGGACTTCCGATCTCTGGACTAGCTCTGACGAAGATTGATTGGAAAGGATTATGAAGGATCTTTGGGGTTTACCCGAGAAAGACTCAGATCCGGCGGTACATAAACAGCGCTTTAAGATGGCCACCGCAGAGCAGGATGGTGAAGAGGACCCAACCGGAAAAGAAGAAGAGAAGTGGTTGGGTCCTTTAGTGGCAAAACACCACATATTTGTCAAAGGGAGAACCGAAAGCTTGAAAGTAGAGATGGAGGAGTCGTCTCTGACGAGTTTCAGTTGGATGTACTTCACTATCAACGGAGAAGCGAGTCATTTGAGAGACAGACATATCGTTGGGAGTGGATCCCAAGACAACATCCTCCCCGCCGTTGAGACCAACAATGGAGAGGAGATATAATATTCGTCGGTCAAAGTGGAGAAGGTCTCCAGCCACCGATATCTTAAAATCATTGCTCTCACCAATGACAGGTAGAGCTCCCCGTTGGAAGGTGGATCTCGCCGGTGACAAGTAGATCTCGCCGGCGGACTTGAAACTTTTGCATAAAGATCTCGCCAATGACGGAGTCACCCAACAGAAGAGGAAATAGAAATTTGACGAACCTAGGAGCCGGTACAGTGGGGAGGGGAGGGGTGCGACTGATACAAGAGCTCCGACCACCCGATTAAACTTTATAGGAAAGTCGTCGTGGTCGGAAAGAAGCAGAGACTCAAAAGAAATGGGAAAGAGGAGAAGACGGCAGATGAACAGAAGAAAAAGAGGGCACATCTCGACACCGGTGAGCTACTACTCTGCCGGCGTTGGAAAACCGAGTCGATAAACTTGCCTCGATAATAGTGCATGGGAGCTTCCGAAAACCCGTACTTTTGGCGAGATTGTAGGTTGTGTAAGACATACTATATCTATGTTCATCCTCCAACATCTCGCCTTATACTTTATATAAAAAAAATCTCGCTTTATCTGTTGATTTTAAATAAAAATAAATAATATTATAGGATTAATCTCCATCGGCTGAAGCAGCTGAATCTTGGACAGCTTTAAATCCTAATAGCAAACCATAGTTAGAGTATTCCATCCAACTTACAATCCTCAATTAACAGTATCGATTCCTTATTTGATTGTCGATCATTTTTATAAGAGACGAAAATGAGTTTTGTAAATTTCTGTATGTTAACGTATACAAGTTACTTTGCCCAAAAAAGAAAACGTAAGTAAGTAAGTATGTCAGTAAGTTACTTATCATTTAACCAAAAAAACAGTAAGTTAGTTAGTTACCTACTAATGATAATGCGTAGTTAAACCGTTTGTTTTTAATACATGACGGAGTCCTACACTAATTAATAATTATTCAAATAGTATCTCAAAAACTAAATAAAAAATATAAATTAATAACTTAATAAGTAATAGTCACTTTTAATATATGATATATATTAGACATTTCAAACTGAAATTAGTGGAAAATAAATTTATTATTCCTACCAGAGTGCGATTATCAATGGTTTTTCCTTAAAAAGAAGAAATTTACAAAGTAGGGTAATTTTTTTATAAAAGAATAAGAATATTTTGAATAGAAACTTCTAACAAGAACTTTATAACCTATAATGCATTAGACGAAAGAAGAATGATCTACTCAAATTGGCAGTGATTACGTTTCAGATTATTTTTAAAGCTTCATGACATTAACATTAGTTGTAGAGGTGGTTCAGTGAAATCTTGCTTTTTTCTAAAACGAGAGGTCATATATTATTATAATGACATGTTAAGTGGAACAGTTATGCTATAAACCACATAAATTCATAAATATCATAACAAAAATATATATAAGAAAAAATAATTCAATGAGTTCTTAAATCCTCAAACGATATACTTAACATTAATTTTAAAATTATCCATATTGCAGAGGATTAATTATTTATATAACTACATTCAATTAATAAAAAAATATAATGAACATAATATCTATATTATTACTCTTAAAGTCCATAGAAAATAATTACTATAAACAACAAAATTTTTGTAATACAAAAATAAAAAATAATCAATATATTTGAAAATCAGCTAAGCATGTTTTACTATATACTAAGCTATATAAAATATAAAATTGTATAGTTCTCTAGTATGTAAAGGTTTTCTCTAGTGAGAGGCCACCAAGTATCATTTGTCAAAAAAGAAGAAGTATCATTTGTCAAATTGACATGTGTCATTTCTTTTAGACCCAAATATGCCATTGTCTATTTTTCTATATTTTTGCTTTATTTTTTTTAATTTTAATAACTATTATATCATAGATTTCTCTAAAAAGTGTTATTTATTATATCCACACACAAAAATAATATATATTTTATTAATATTTTAAATAATTACTATAACATTATATATATATATATATATATATTTAAAATGGAAACTTCAACAACAAAGAGCATTGATCAAATGTAACTCATCATGAAGGTAATCGAAGTTAAGGACGGAGATGGATAATAAAAAACGCAAATAGTAATTTTATGCATTACGGAATGGGTAGTTTCAAGGAATTGAAAATCAAATTATTTCTATGAATACCGAGCCCTCGTATGGACTTTGTTTTCTAATATTATGTAAAATTATATTCAAGAAAATATTTTTGTACAACAAGTGTCCTCCGAAAACTAAAAGTTACTCATAAAAGCGGAAATGAAAAAAGAGCTCGAAATAATTGGGGATAATGGCCTCGTTAAAACGCAATCCTGGAAAACTCAATTGGAACAAAACCGAAATTGGGAAAAAAGTAACATTATTTTCCAAAGAGCTGAATTAAATGAAAATAATAAAAATACAATCATAAGCTGTCCGAATACTAAAACTTCAAAGCCTCATGATGTTGAACCAGACTTGCAGTCCATCCAAATATTTTCTTTGCATTTTGAGAGTTGATAGCCTATTTCGCATGAGTTTATCAATATCTTTGATGATGATGCTTTTATCTTTTGGCTGTTTTCCGTGACGTCTCTTGTTGCGCTCCTGCCAGACAACATAAACCGTAGCGTGAAAGACGTACCTTAAGAGAAAGCTATGTGTGCCACCTAAGGTCGAGCCGGTTATAAGAGAGACAATGTGGTCAAAATGAGGTGTAGAGCGCTGTTGCAGAATCCCCGATGAGAGCTTATCCCAAATTTGAGAAGTAAACCTACAATCAAAGAAAAGATGATCAAGAGATTCTAAAACCTGGTTACAAAAATCCGCAGCCCAAATTCCCTCCTTGATTCCATAGAGACATTCGATCACTCGTTGACAGCCGGTTATGAATTGCAAGCCAAACGATAAAAGAGAGTTTTGGAGTCGCCGAAGGGAACCACACTCCTCGATACCAGCTCTTAGGTGTTGCTTGTGTCCGTAGCTGATTCCAAGTGTTTTTAGAAGAGAATTCTTGCTTGAAAACATCAGACTTGTAACGCCAAAGATGAATATCTTGATTAGTGCTCCTAGTAGACCTAAGCTTGTCAATTTCCTCCTCGATACCATTAAGAACCACGCCTCGCCTTCTGCGCCGCCTATGAGTTGCAAAGACCTCCGCCAATGTAGCTGTGAGCTTGATTCCCATATCGATACAGCTCCTATCTCCCAACTACTCATGGAGCTGGCCCAAAAAAGACCAATCATTAAACCAGAAGGAACAATCAACACCATTTCTCACCAATACTTTATGATAGCTCTTTGCATGATCTCTATATTTGATTAGCTTCTGCCAAATCCAGGAGCCTGCCACTGAGTTCATATTTACGGACTAGAAAGATCCAGCTCGGATCAAATTCTTCTTTATCCAATTTACCCACAGAGAAGATCTTGCTAAAACGATCCGCCAAATGAGCTTATAGCAACTGACTTTGTTAGCTTCTACAAGAGACTTGATTCCTAGTCCACCCTCTTTCTTTGGCCTACAGACATCCGTCCACGCCATTTTAGATTTGTGGGAATTTAGGTCAGACCCCGACCAGAGGAACGCTGAGCATATCTTCTCAATTTCTCTGATACAAGCACTAGGCAACTGGAAAACAACAGTCCAAAAATTCATTAGACTAGCAATAACTGAAGTGAAAAATTGAAGTCTACTCGCAAAGGAGAGGAAGCGGTGTTTCCATGATTGTATCCTGGTCCGAATTTTGTCAATTAGGGGCTGAAAGTCCAATTTTGACATTCACTTGGTGATGAGAGGAAGCCCCAGGTATTTTACCGGAAGAGCTCCCAAATGCAGAGAGAATCGAGAAGCAATAGTGGAACGCTGCTGTTGTGTAACACCGACAAGAAATAAGGTAGACTTCTCTGGGCTGATATGCAAACCTGAGTACCTGCCAAAGACTTGAAAAACATCTAAGATGGCCGCAACTGAACTTGGCTTCTCGTCCGCAAAGATCAGAATATCATCTACAAAACAAAGGTGAGTAACATTCAAATAACGACATCTTGGGTGATAGCCAAAATTTCCTACACTCGCTGCGTTATTTAACATCAAAGAAAGAACATTCATACAAATGACAAAAAGATAAGGGGAAAGAGAACATCCCTATCTTAAGCCTCTTGTGCTCTGGAAAAACCCAGCAAGCTCTCCATTAACTTGTGTCGAGAAAGATGGCGTAGTAACACAAAGCTTGAGCCAATGGATAAAGACGGGAGGAATACCAAGGACAGAGAGGACTTCCAACAAGAAAGACCATTGGACCGAGTCGAAAGCCTTGGAAATATCGATCTTTATAGCACAACGAGGAGAAATGTTATCTTTATAGTAGTCCTGAACCAGTTATGAGGCCAAAAGGATATTTTCCATAAGATATAGGTCTTTGATAAATGCAGATTGATTTGGAGCAATAAACTCATCTAGAAGCCTCTTGAGGCAATTAGCCAGCATCTTCGATATAACTTTATAGAGTACATTGCAGCAGGAGATGGACCGGTAATCCTTCATTGTTGTAGAGTCCGTCTTTTTCGGAATGAGCGCGAGAATGGTGGTATTTATACCCTTTGGGAGAAAGTCGTAAGCAAAAAAGATTTCACCGCTACGATGAAATCGTTCCCAACTATAAGCCATACCACTTGATAAAACTCCACTGTATATCCGTCCGGACCTAGAGACTTGTTTGAAGGTATTGAGAATAAAACCCCAGTGATCTCTTCAGCCGTAACATCAAAAACCAGCATCTCTTTATCCTCACTAGAGCATCGAAACGTAAGAAAGCCTATGGACTTTTCAAGCAACATGTAGACTAGAATACAAGAAGGTTGAGTTTGAAGATAACAATTCTAACATCAATCATCAATGAAAGAACGGAGAACCGACAACTTTAAAACTACATTGAGACGATTCATTTATGGAAAACGATATTACCTACGGAATATAGACTTGTGGCACTTCGTAGCAAAAGTTTTTGATAAATATAAATATATGAAGTGTTACTTGACGCACAAAAATGAAAAAAAAAGACCCGAGAATTGTGTTGGAAACAAGGTCAAAACCTTTAAAAACCCATGATCGTAAGAACTCCTCCAAGAAAGTCTCTTAACTCTAAATTCCATTAATTAAAAAAGAAAAAAAAAAGAAATCTTTAATTTAGGAAAATAATGAAAAGCTAATTTTGGTAAGAGGAAGCCTAAACTATACCAGGTAAAACTCCCTCAAAGAAAGAAAATGGTTCCCTTTCCTTGCGGATCCTCAAAAACAATGTCCAAACTTTTGTTGAACAATAAACAAAAAAATCCAAGCAAAGCAACATTCTTAGACGAAGAGACAACACCAAACATCATCAGAGAGAACAAAACAATAACAACAAAACCAACAAGAACAGCAGCTCTACTTCTTCTTAATCCATGACTGGTGGTCTTTTTCTCTCCTTCTTCCTACTCTGTTTCTTCTTCACGCCTTCTCTGCAACGAATCAGCGAGTCCGAGCCACTCTTGCGGTTCAAGACCTTAGTGAATATAACCAAAGGAGACTTGGATTCATGGAGAACAGGAACCGATCCTTGCAATGGCAAATGGTTTGGTATCTATTGTCAAAAGGGTCAAACAGTCTCGGGCATCCATGTTACCCGGCTGGGCCTCTCTGGGAGTATCAACGTCGAAGATCTAAAGGATCTCCCAAACCTAAGAACAATCAGGCTTGACAACAATCTTCTCTCGGGTCCACTTCCTCCTTTCTTCAAGCTACGGGGTTGATATCACTCTTGCTCTCAAACAACAGTTTTTCCGGAGAGATTGCTAATGATTTCTTCAATGACATGGCGCAACTCAAGCGGGTTTTTCTCAATCACAACCATCTCTCTGGGAAAATCCCCTCTTCTTTGATGCAACTCACAGATATAGAGGAGCTTCACATCCAAGGAAACCAATTCTCTGGTGAGATACCTCCACTTAGAGATGGAAATAAGAGTCTAAAATCCCTTGACCTCTCCAACAATAACCTAGAGGAAGAGATACCAAAGAGCATTGCCGAGAGGAAGAATATAGAGATGAAATTTGAAGGGAATCAGAAGCTTTGCGGGCTGCCTCTGAATACAAAATGCGAAGAGAAACCGTCATCTACAGGACGGTCAGAGACGGAGAAGAACGAGGTTACGGGTAAAGCTATCTTTATGGTCATCATGTTTCTTTTGATATTCTTGGTCGTGGTGGCAATTATAGCAAGATGGAAGAAGAGGAGGCAGCCTGAGTTTCGGATGCTCGGCAAGGACAACCTAAGCGACCAAGAGAGCGTAGAAGTCCGAGTGCCAGACTCAATTAAGAAACCTATTGAGTCAAGCAAGAAGCGGAATAGCGCAGACGGTTCCTCTAAGAATGGTTCAACGCATCACGGAAAAGGCGGATCAGGGGGTCTAGGAGGAGGCATGGGAGACATTATAATGGTGAATAGCGAGAAAGGCTCCTTCGGTTTACCCGATCTCATGAAGGCTGCAGCCGAGGTGCTAGGAAATGGTAGCCTCGGATCGGCTTATAAGGCCATGATGGCCAATGGATTGTCTGTTGTTGTGAAGAGGATTAGAGATATGAACAAACTCGCGCGTGAGGCGTTCGATATTGAGATGCAACGGTTTGGGAAACTTCGACACCCTAACGTTCTAACTCCTTTAGCTTATCATTACCGCTGCGAAGAGAAGCTTGTCGCCTCTGAATACATGCCTAAAAGCAGTCTACTCTACGTTTTGCACGGTACTAAAAGTTTTTATGTTTTCTCGATTGATTTAGAAGCATATTTTTACGTTTGCCTATGCAAAATTTTGAATCTTTTTTATTTTATTTTTAGGAGATCGTGGGGTTTATCATTCGGAGCTAACTTGGGCAACAAGGTTAAAAATCATACAAGGAGTGGCACGTGGGATGGACTTCTTGCATGAGGAGTTTGCGTCCTACGATCTTCCACATGGAAATCTCAAATCAAGCAACGTTCTATTAAGTGAAACCTGTGAGCCATTGATCAGTGATTACGCGTTTTTTTTTTTTTTTTGAATAATATGTAAAATTATATTCAAAAAAAAAAAGTTTTACAAAAAAATGTTTTATGGAACCTTATAATAGAAATGATCCTAAAGCTCAGAATTGGTGGAAAGCCGGTATGGATGCCTCGTTAAAACCCAACAATTAGAAAACCCGAGTGGGACAAAACTAGAAGTTGGGAAAAAGAGTACATCCAAAACCGGCGAAAGAGCTGAAGAAAATACAATGGAATACAAAGGATAAAAGAGCCCACAACACATTAGATTCTTGTGTCAAACCAAACTTGAAGACCCAGCGGCATGATTCCTTTGCGCTGCAAGGGTGATAATCGATTCCTGACAGCCTTGTCCATTTCCCGAAGTAGACAGTCCGTAGAAGATGGAGGCTCTCCATGACGTCGCGAGTTTCTTTCCTTCCATATGAAATACACCGCCACTTGGAACGCATATTTAACCAAGAAGTCATGCGTTCGTGTCGCTCCTGAAACTGAAAGTGTGAGTAAAATAGTGGTGAAGTGAGGAGTATACTTGTGTTGTAGGAGGCCAGATGCAAGGCGGAACCATAAGCTGGTGGTGAATGGGCAGTCGAAAAATAAGTGATCCCTAGTTTCCATCGGGAATTAACAAAAGACACAATCATGAACCATGTTTGAAGTCCAGAGAATCATTCTATCGACTGTTGATAGGCGATTGAGAGCTGCCAACCAAACCATGAAAGAGTACTTCAGAGTGGCTTGGGAGAACCAAACTCCTTTGGTCCATGGTAGAGCCGGTTGCGCTTGTCTAAGTTGGCTCCACGTTTCTGTGGATGAGAAAGAATTCTTGAATCTGTCCTCTTTCCCTCTCCATAGTGCTATGTCGGGGCCTTCATAGTGACAATCTTTAAGTTTCTGAATTTCCTCCTCAATCTGAGTGAGGATAGGGCTGCGATGTCTTCTTCGTTGGTGACGTGAAAAGACTTCCCCTAGAGTGTTCGAGACATGAATCCCCAAATCAATGCAGCCTCGTTCTCCTAAGATCTCGAAAAACCTACCAAGAGAACACCAGTTATCAAACCAAAACGAAGTATTTGAACCACTCTTTACCTCGACTTTGTGGAATGGCTTTGCAAGGTCACGATATTTGAGAAGTTTCCGCCACATCCATGAACCAGCTTGTGTTCTTGTATTAGTGGACCAGAATGATCCTTTGCGAATCAGATTCTTTTGTATCCAATTGACCCAAAGAGAAGACCGCGCTGAAACTAGGCGCCAAATCAACTTGTAGCATGATACCGTGTTTGCAATGGACAACGGTTTTAACCCAAGACCACCTTCTGCTTTTGGCTTGCATACATCACTCCAAAAAACCTTTGCCTTCCTTGGATTTAAATCAACTCCAGACCAAAGGAAGGCTGAACTTATCTTCTTTATCTCACGAATACATGCTTGTGGCAGCCGGAATGCTCCTATCCAAAAATTCGTCAAGCTGGATATGACAGAAGCGAGAAGTTGGAGGTGACTTGCAAAAGACAAAAAACGATTCTTCCAAGAGCTTATCCGAGCTCGGATTTTGTCAATTAACGGCTGATAATCTGTACTTGACATTCTCTTAGTGAGCAATGGCAAGCCTAGATAGCGCACCGGCAGTGTACCTATGGTAAAAGGAAAGCTTGAAAGAGTGTCTCTAGTTCCTACAGAAATTCCTGTAACAAACAGAGATGTCTTCTCCAGACTAATAGTAAGTCTAGAATATCGAGCAAAGTCATCAAAAACATCAATGATACCTTGGATAGACCGCGATCGTCCATCTGAAAAAACCATTATGTCATCCGCAAAACAAAGATGGGTGAGGCTGAGAGTTCTGCAACCGGGATGGAACCCGAATTTACCCTCCCTCGCTGCCTTGTCCAACATTAAAGATAGTATATTCATGCATATGAGAAATAAATAGGGAGATAGAGAACAACCTTGTTGTAACCCTTTCTCACTTCTGAAAAACCCGGTAAGCTCGCCATTTATTTGGACCGAAAAGGAGGGGGTAGTCACACATAGCTCTATCCACGCCACAAAGACTTCTGGAAGGTTCATCGCCAATAAAACGTTCTTCAAAAAATCCCAATGAACTGAATCAAAGGCTTTAGAGATGTCAATCTTCATCGTAGATCGACCGACTATTTGTGGCCTGTGATAATCCTTCACTAACTCAGAGGCTAGAAGCAAGTTCTCCATCATATATCTATCCTCAATGAAAGCTGACTGATTAGGAGTAATAAACCGAGGGAGAATGATCTTGAGTCTGTTCGCCAGAAGCTTGGAGATGATTTTATAGATGACATTGCAGCACGAGATAGGGCGATAATCCTTCATGCCTATGGTACCAGGCTTCTTGGGGATCAATGCTAAGATGGTGGTGTTAATTCCTTTGGGCAGAAAGCCAAATTTAAAGAAAGATCGAATGGCTATACAAAGGTCCTCTTTGACTATGCTCCAGACCTCCTTATAGAATTCAACCGTGAAACCGTCCGGGCCCGGTGATTTGTTGGATGGCATCGAAAATAAAACCTTTTTAATTTCAGTCTCCGTGATGTCAGCCAGCATGGAAGACCTGTCCTCATCAGAGCAAACATTAGGTAAATAAGCAGAAATATGAGGCACGAACATACCTGTGTAATCGAGTGGGTGTGATGTGAACAGCTCGGTAAAATAGCGGATAGCTTCCAGCTTAATATCCTTCGGGTGAGTAAGGATATCGCCATTCGGGACGCTGATAATATCAATAGAATTCCTTGTTTCCCTTTCTTTTACTACACAATGGAAAAAACGGTTATTACGGTCACCCACTTCAATCCAATGAAGTTTAGCTTTCTGTCTAAGATATTTCTCCTCAAGTGAAGCCACATGATCCCAGGCCTCATGAGCTGCAGCCTCGTCACAGATAGCTTGAGGAGTCGGAGTGGCTAGGATGATATTCTGCTTATCACATAGAGTCTTAAGAGCATCCTCAGTCCGTTGCGAGAGGTGGTGGAGCCTATGGCGGCTGAGCTCCCGAATTATTGGTTTGAGGTGCTTAAGCTTTTTTGCAAATCTGAACAAAGCCGATGTTGACTTGAAAAGTGCCTGCGTATCATCCCAATAAGCCTAGACCGTTAGCTTGAAATCAGGCATAGATATAATGGCATTTACGATTTTAAAAGGTCCTCGTGGCTTAGACCTCCCGGGGCTAAGAGTAAGGATTGCACAAAGGTGGTCTGAGCATCCCTTTGCCTCAAATGTGCAAAAAGATCTTGTAGGACGGTGGAGCCAATGTCTATTTATTAACACATCATCTAGTTTTTTGCAGAGCAGACCCTCCTCTCGCTTGTTACACCAAGTATAGCGAGGACCATGGTAAGCCATATCGCTAAAAGAGCAATGTCGAACGACCTCTTGAAATTCTATCATACCCGGAAGATGAATGTTAGAAATGGCAGAGAGGGAGTGATCATCTCGGGATAGGACTTCATTAAAGTCCCCCATGCACAACCACTGCTTTCCTCTAAGCTGAGGCGAATCTTGTAAACTTTTGAGCTTAGACCACAGAAGGCGGCGATGGACCAGGTCATTTGAGGCATAAACGAAGGAGCATAGGAAGTCCTCTACTGTTTCCTTAAACTTGATTAGGCATGTGATCATCTGACTGGATTTAGACACCACTGAGAGTTCAATTCACTGACTCCAAACTACCCAGATCCTTCCTAGAGGGCTATGCTCGTAGTTAGAAACCATTTTCCAAGCGCTGAAAACAGAGTTCGCTATAGATGCCGCCTTTGGTTCTGAGATCCTTGTTTCCAACAAGCCCCCAAAATCAAGGGTGTGAGCTTGAATTAAATTTTTAATGGCTGAATGCTTCTTAGCTTTGTTGAAACCACGAATATTCCAAGAAAAACAAGACATTAGTGCTTTCGATGAGAGGACCTTTTGCTGATACTAGTGGCGTGGGGTTCACTAGTTTTCTGAGAATGCTTGGTGAAGTATTTGTGAGCTTTTTTCGAAGATCTGGGGAGAGGCTTCCGAGTTTGATGGGTGGTGTTCTGATTTTTGGAGATGCTGGTTCCAGTTACTGTTGGGATAGGAGCAGTCGTGATAGTCAAAGGCGCCACATCCATTTCTGAAATCTCAGAAATTTCTGGAAGTGAACTGGAATCGATATTTGGACTAGGAGGAAAAGCTTCTACTCTGTTCTGGACCTGCAAAACAGAAACCAGGGAGGTAACCGCTTCCAGTACCTGAACATGGCTGGGTTGGGATGAATCATGCTTGTGCGTTACGTCTGGTGTCACCGCCTGTCTGGGAGAGCACAATGGAGATGATTTCGGGAGGACTGGGTTGTCAGCGTCATCTTGGACCTGCAAAACAAAGTATCGAGATGGAGAGATTATCGAAACCTTACCGTATTGGAGCTTTGGCGACTTGCTTTTGTGTATGTTGCTTGGGTGGGAAACAGTAGCCCATTCTTTATCTGAGGACTTGAGAACTGGAGAAAAGAGGCTAATTTCACCATCTTCTAACTCCGATAGAGAATCCTTGTCGGTGTGCGTACGAATCAGACTGCTCCGTGCTGTTGCAGAGTCCCCATTCAGCCTATCTTGAAGTTGATTATCATTACAATAATCTAAAGTGTGAACAGGTTGCAGAGATTGCAGAGAATGGAGCTTTTTCATCTCGAGATACTGAGCTGAATGAGACGGATTTTCCTTGGTTTCCTTTAAAGGTTGGAGGACCGGAGCTGTGGCGAGCTTTCTCCCTTGAGACTGAGGTGATTTCATTTTTGGACTCTTATTGGTTGTAGCTGGAGGTAGAAGATTTTTCTCTGCTGCCTCGGTTTGCTCTGTTGTCGGAGAGATGGGGCTAGCAACATTAGATTTTTTGCTGACAACAGCAGCTTCAGATTCACTAGTGTTTGTCTCAGTTTTCTTATTACGAACATCCGGGTTTGATGCTTGAAACTTCAAGAGACATCCCGTCTCAGAGTGCCCCCATTTTCCACAGCCACAACATCGTAGTGGGAGCCAAGGGTAGTCAAAAGTAACAGTGATTTCCTCATCACGAACTTGAAAGACATGGTTTTTTGGGAGAGTCTCCCTTAGTGAAACATCAATAAAGACCTTAGCTTCATCAAATGAAGTCACAAGTTCAGTGTCAGAATGGAGGCGTAACGGGATGCCAACTTTGCTGGCAATGAAACTAATACCCTTCCAAGAGAAGAGAGATGGCGGGATGTTTCCCATCTTTACCCACATCGGCATAGATGTTAGAGCTGGCTGGGCATCTTCAGCCACTGGAGACCATTTCGACACTAGCATTGGAACCTCGCAGATATTCCACATCCCGCGTCTCAACACACGTGTTCTTGCTTTCAGATTTCGAATTCTAAACTTTATTGTGGTATCTTTTACGACGTAAGCATCTATTTTGATTGTTTTGTCGCCGAGGTTCCATATTTTGTTAACAACCACATGAACCTTGGCTACATGAGGGGCTGTGGATGCAAAACGACCAACAAGAAAGTCTTCCCAAAGTGGTTCAGCTTCTTCGAATATTTCGTCTGGAACCTTCACTACTTGCTTCCCGTCTACTAGCTGAGCTTTCAGATTAAATTGCGTGAGGCGGCCTGCTACCTGTGCCCAGGTTTTCTTTGGTGCCTCTACAGACTTCATCCTGATTTCGAGAGTTTCAGAACTCTCAATTCCATCCGTGTTGAGATTGGCTGCTGGTTTTAATGACTAATCCCAGCGCTAAAACAGAGAGAGATGAGGTAGGTTTCAGGACAGCGCTCGAAACAGAGGTGGTTGTGGCTTTTTCTCCTCTTTGTTCTGAGGCTCTACGATCATCATGCCGGCGTGGAGTCACTGCACCAGATGACATATCCAAAGCAGAGCCTTCGGTATCATCAGAAGTAAGTTTCTCTGTTGTTTTTGATATAGTTGCAGGTTTCGGTGTTGAAACAGAGCATGAGGGTGGAGGAGCTGATGGCAAGGTTGATTCAGTAGGCGCAACGGTGATGACTCCTCCGTGATCAGTGACTTCATGTAGCTCGTCTGCGGTGTTCCCACCGACTGCGGTTCTAAGTGTGGTGCCGGTGCCGGCCCCAGACGGCGACTCAGCCATGGTGGCTAGGGATAGGGCGAGAGCCCTTGTCGCTAGGGTAATCTCCAATTTCTTTCCTTAAACGTAACAGAGAGAGAAAGCGTTTTTCATCAGTGATTACGCGTTTCTCCCGCTTCTTCAGCCTAACAATGCCTCACAGGCTTTGTTCGCTTTTAAATCGCTAGAGTTTGTTCAAAACAAACAAGTTTCTCCAAAATCAGACGTATATTGCCTCGGCATCATCCTTCTTGAGATCATGACAGGGAAATTTCCTTCTCAATACCTAAACAACGGTAAATGCGGAACGGATATAGTTGAATGGGTACAATCTTCAACCGCGCAACAGAAAGAAGAAGAGCTTATAGATCCAGAAATATCGAGTAATACCAATTCCATAAAACAAATGGTGGAATTGTTACGGATTGGGGCTTCTTGTATAGCAAGTAACCCCGACGAGAGACAAACCATGAAGGAAACTGTTAAAAGGATAGAACGAGTAACACTTTGAGGTGATTCAGAATCTAAAAACGCATGGAAAACACTAGAGAGAAAGAAGCCTTTGGAATCTGTAGATAAACAAACAAATGAGGAAAATGGTACGTTTGCGTAAATAGGAATGAAACATTATTTTCCTCCGGCTCAACTGAAACAACGAGAAGATATTTTTTGGTAATGAATTTTTTTTTTTGGTTTGTGTTCATTAGGAAGAGGCAAAGAGCAAAATAATTTTTGTTGTTTCATAGTTTTTTTCTTTTGTTTTTTTTTCCTTTTTTCCATTTTTCCTTGTTAAAAGATGTTATATAAAAGCATATTAGTAGTTTTATTTCTTCAAGGAACTGATGTATATAAGTCTATGTTTTGTGTTATATAAGGTGGGTTTTTTTTGCCCAAAATCACCATGAAACGTATTAGTTGTTTATGTTGTCAATCGAATCAATTCTGTCCCAAAATATTAACGGATTTATGAATTCAACAAAAGTAATAAAAGAAACCATAAAAAACTAACGTTTAACGAGTTCCCTCCAATCCGGAGGTACATGTCGTGTGAGGATTCTCCCTCACAAACATCCACTATAATCAAGAAATTATACAAGTGTATGATCATGGCGTATTCACTTCGTATTACAGACACATACACTCACAAAGAAGAAGGAGATGAGAGAAAACCTAGAAGCCAACCACTCATAATCACTTACTCTCGTTCTCCCTTTTAGTTCTTGTTGTAACAAACCTAAAGCCCTTAAGCCCATATGACAGGCCCAAGACATGCGAAACCCAATTATTAGTAGAATGTTGGCTATCGATCTTAGAGCTAAACCAATTGGTCAAGAGTCAAAAGTTTAAAGAATTCTATACTAGATGTAAGGTTTGATTTTCAGAGAGCACCATTTATTTCTTGCAAATTAATGGATGTAAAGTTTATCAAAAGTGTCAGAGTGATGCAAATAGAATCGTATGTTGTGGTCTCGTATGTTGTAAGGAGAGCATGTTTATCATGGGGATATCGGACATGCAGTGTCCATCATAGATCCAATTTTTTGCGGAAAGAATTTGTCCATCGTGAAGATGTCATACATACATAACCGCTTGTCAAGGAGACTTTGCATCATGGAATCATCATTGGAAAATGTTGTTCATTGTAATCGCATATGTTGCATGTAGTCGAATATCATCATAATCGGTTAGGACAACTGTTTCTTATAATAGTAATGTAATATACAACAAAAAAACCATGAAAGAATTACACAGACCGGATTACATAATTTATAAGGTGTCAGACTAATGTTTCCTAGAAAGCTTCTGATCCACCTTAGGTCAGATGAGTTTGTTTGCAGTGAGAGGATCAGATAATGCTCTTGGGGGGGGGGGGGGGGGTAATCGTAGAAGCCTTTCACTACTTCACTCAAAAATAAAAGCGCTAACTTTGGTGATGGAGTCTATCCTATCATGAAGGATAGATTTCCAGATTTTTGAATCAAATTGTGCAGACCTCCTTTCAATGGTACAGTCTCCTGATGAATAATCTGTTTTCTTCAATCTGTTGGATGAGACTGGAATGCTCCAAATTTTGTCTATACTTCTCTATGTTTCTCCTATTGATCATAAGTAAAATTATAATGCTGGCTGTTTAACCAAAACCTCTAGGAAAAAAATTTCTGAATTTTTTTTAATGCAAACAAGGAAAACCGATCACGGAGTCATAATTTAATCAATGTGTGGTTTAAGGAAAAAATATTTCTCAAGTAATATGTAGATATTTCTAATGGTGTATCGTGTAATATTTAACACTTTTGTAATAACACATTTGTAATAAAGTCATTTTCATTTAAGTGTACTTCCCAAATAATATTAGTAGGATGATCAATATATTTTTTATGGTGAAAGTAGTAAATATTTGTTCATAAATAATTTTTATCTTCGAGATAGGATAGACTATGTGGAAGCATCCTTGGCCCATTGATTAAGAGTTTAAAGGCTTCTACAGTAGGTCTGGGTTTCGAATCCCATAGGGCATAATTCCTTGAAGATTAAAGGATGTAAATTTTTTCAGAGGTTCCAGAGTGATGCAGATAGAATCTTCCATCGTAATCTCGCGTGTTACAGGGAGAGCTTGTCCATCATATGGATGTCGTACATCTAGAACCATCTGCCGTAGATCTGAGTGTTACGGAGAGACCATGTCCATAATGAGGATGTCGTACATGCAGAATCGTCTGTCGTGGATCTGAATGTTGCGAAGAGAGTATGTCCATCATCGGGATGTAGTACATGTAGAACCACCTGTCGAGAAGAATTTGCGTGGTGGAATCGTTTTTTGAAGAAGCCTTTCATCGTAATCGCATCTTCTATAGATAGTCGAGTAATCATCCTATTAGGATTAGATCGTATCTCTAATAATAATGATATAATAGACGACAAGAAAGAGATAGGATAGACTTTATCGCGATAAAATTAGTAAATATTGGTTCAATATTTTTAATAAACATTTACTACTCTCACCATAAAATTAGCAGATTAGTATATCACCTTATTAAATTTTTAACCTTCAAAGTGACAATGTTAGCACTTTAAACCTTGATAATATTACATTAACACTTTAAACTTTCAAACTATTTTTACTAACATTTTAAACCTCCAAATTAGCCTTCGTGCTGCAAAACTAACCAGGTCCGGGTCAAATAGAAATGATTCGAAGCACTTATTTTTACATTATTTTGGAAACCCACGTTTTTTTGCCATTAACCTCTTCAAAAGAGAAAAAGAGACAAAGAGTGAAAATGAGTTCGAAAAACTAAAATTCAAAGATAATGAGCTCCAAAATTGAAAATTGTGTTATAGCAGAGAAGAAATAGGCAATATTCGAAAGTTTTAGAGTAAAAGAGAACAAATCAAAGAAGTTGAAAGAGAGAAAATCGAAGAGAGATTCAGATGGGGTTACTCGTTCCGTCTAGTTTCACTTCGGAAAAAACGCTAGTTTAGAAGTTTAAAGTATTAACAAAAACCATTTGAAGGTTTAAAGTGTTAGTGTAATAATATCAAAGTTTAAAAGGCTACCATTTGTCATTTTGGAGATTAAAAATGCTATTTAGCTTATTAGTAGATTTTTATTAAAATCTTGGTTAGTAAAATTAGAGCTTTCAACGCTACCATTCTGGCAGTTATACCGAAGAAAGAAGAAATTAGGATAATGAGAGATTACCGTCCTATTTTTGCTGCATTGTGATATATAAGGTAATTTCCAAGATTATTGCAAATAGAACCAAAGTCCTTTTGCCTAAGTTCATTGATTCAGACCAATATACTTTTTTCAAAGATTGGTTATTGATGGAAAACGTTCTTCTTGCTATTGAGATAGTAAAAGACTACCACAAAGATTCGATATCTCCTCATTATGCCGTAAAAATTGATATTTCAAAGGAGTTCGGCTCAGTCCAATGGAATTTCTTACTGAATGTTCTTGGGGCTTTGAATTTTCCGGAGAGATTTATTCACTGGATTAAACTTTGTATCTCGACTGCATCTTTTTCAATTCAAGTAAATGGTGAATTAGCGGGATTCTTCGGCAAGGTTGTTTCATTTTCTCCTTACCTTTTCGTTATATGCATGAATGTTTTGTCAAAACTCTTGCATAAAGCTGCAGTTGAGAGAAGAATCGGTTACCAGCCTAAGTGTAAGAGTATGCAACTGACACATTTATGCTTTGCTGACGACTTGATGATCTTTGTGGATGGACACAAGAAATATGTGGAAGGAATTCTTCGAATATTTGATGAGTTTGATTTAATTTTGGGGATGAAGATTAGTGTTTGAAAATCGACTCTATACATGGCTGGATTATCGGAGAATAACTATTTTGAAATATTACAACACTTTCCATTTGCTCAAGGTCATTTACTGGTAAGATATTTGGGTTTGCCTCTTCTCACTAAGAAAATGACCAAATCTGATTACTCTCCCCTCTTGGAGAAGTTGAGGACCAGAATAGCTCTTGGACTTCACGTCACCTCTCATATGCTGGTAGATTACAACTTCTATGTTCAATGTTCACGAGATAACAAAACTTTTGGCTTACAACATATCGTCTTCCCAGCAGTTGTATTAAAGAGATCGACCAGCTATGCTATGCTTTTCTTTGGTCTGGACCTATCTGCTCTATCTGCAATCCAGGAGACTACCCTTTTGATGATGGTCTTACCTTGTGGTTTGCCACCCGACCAGCTTAAATGCTAGCTAAGAAGATTTCATTTGTCTGTTTAAAAATCTTTTTCAAAATCTTTTTCGATCTTTTCTGATTTGCTTTAGATTTTAAGGTGACATTTCTTGCAAAAACAGTTTTTTTGTGTGAATAAATTTAACATTTTTAAGATCTTTCATATCAACTTTTCTTCTTCGTTTTTCTGTAAATTTGTCAGCCGGCATCGGCTGTACTCTTTCTAATTATATTATAGGATTTATCTATATAAAAAATTCATTATTTGGAGACAGCAAATTCGAACGTTACGAGTGTGGACAATTTTTTGGGTGATTATCTTTCTCTTCTTCATGGTTTTGCCGGTCATGTTTCACTAGCGATCTGTTTGTGATCTCGCCTTTGAGTACCGATATTCTCTTCCACACCACAGTTAGTTGGGTTGGTGTCTTTTTGAAGTATCTCTTCAACATGTCGTGTCTGTTCATGTATTTTGCCGACAATCTCACCATGTTTATTATGTATTACAGTTTGATAAATTAGATTGAGTGAAAAATGAGTCGTATTTTCTATTCTGGATTTTTTGTGTGTTAGTTATATTATGTCACTCTTCGTAGAGTTTGATTCCAGTGAAATTATCATTCGTGGTGTTTCTACCGGTTATTTCTATTGGTTTGTTAAAGTGTAGGCGAAAGACAAATTCATATAGAGACAACCATTGATTGTGTGTAACTTGGACAAAAAGAAACGAAGGGACTTAGACAAATCTTTTTTTATCAATAACCTCAGATATAACATGCAATCACAGGAATCAGACTAGAAGCTACTACCTGGCTACTCATACAAACGTGCAAACAATCAAGAAGAAAGAAGAATACGATTCTAACTATCTACTTACCGGTTCCCGTATAGATCCACCTTGCTTCAAAATAAAGAGTAAAAACGATTATCATGAAAAAGAAGGATTTTCTCACTACACGAGTAAGAAGTGACTAGCCGCCTATTCTATATCTATAAAGAGAGACGGATTTCGCCTGCCACTCTACCAAGCTAACCAGAGCAGATGAGCATCTCTTTCAATTGACAGAGAATGAAGAATAGCTGGAAGCTAGAGAGTAGCTGCCTAGCTACAAATTCAAAAGCCTGGGAAGAAATTAGAAAAATGATAAAACCTATAGGTTGACGCCACAAATTCCATCCCCAAAAACCATATTTTGGCTGTGCATCCAAGCCGCAGGAACATGTACATAGAGAATACGAGAATTTCCACCTTGTTGAAGATCTAGTGGTGCTACCCCAAGACTTAAATGGACGATATAGTGGCGGCTATGCTTCCCGAGGAAAAATTCTTTGAAATTGGTACTGGCATCCTTGCTTCTGTCTCCATTGCCTTTGGGTTTGAAGTCTTCACGTAGTGGTGTTTTGAGATTTGCGAAATTCTTATAATGCGTCATAGTTGGGTGATAGGTAAGAATCACAAGTTGAGTTTGAATACGGAGAAGGAACTTAACAGATTTGTTAATCTGTTAGCGAGTTAAGTTTCTAAAGTTGAAACATCGTCAATTTCGTTTTTATGTTGTATCGTTCTTTAGCATTTTTGTTTAGAGTATATGTATATGTATATGAATATTATTCTGTAATCTTGTAAATTCTTGATCGAAGTGATAATAATATTTAGACGTTCAAAAAAACAAATTTAACATTAAAAAAATAGAGCTTTCACCATAAAATTAGTAAATTAGTAAATCTTGGTTGAAAATTTTTAATAAACATTTACTACCATGAAAAATTTACTACCTTGACCATAAAAGCTCTACTTTTATCGTAAATAATTTATTGAAAATATTCAACCAACAGTTTCATTTATTAATTAAAAAAAAAAAACTCTTAAGAACAGAAATATGATTGCATAACAGGTATCAGTACTTCGTCTATTACAAACTCATCAAACGCCTCTTTGTTCATAAGGTTGCTTGATCGATGATAAATAAGGTAGAGATCTTTTAGGGGAGACAATTTTGGTCACAGAGAACTTAACCATTTCAAACTTCAAAGATAATGGCATTATTCATCAAATACCCCTTCGATGCATCGTTCATGTTGGTCACGATGAACTGTACTTCGTTTTGGGTTAAATCCCAATCTCCTAATTACACATTAACCAAAAATCGTTATTACACTTAGCCAGAAATTCACATAACAATTGCAAGCTTTGAGATTAAACTGGTGGTCTAAAAGAACTGGTAAAAATACTAACCAGATTCGGTCTCCAACGATAAAATCGGCAGAGTAATAGAATTTATTTTCCAAGGTAGAGAATTGAAGTATCTTCCAAGTGAAAACATTGTCTGGCGGGTTTGATATGTATATGACTTTCTCTTGTTGCACGGCCGGTTTAACGATGAAGATCTCAGCACCAAAAGAACAAATGTCTTGATCACTATACCCTTCGCTCGTGAATGTTGAAAGAGGAAGTAACTATCCGAATCCCCATTCCTTTTACTCATTGCTTTATCTTTTCACTGTTCCATCTGCAATCCACAATTATGCAAAAACAAATTATTCAATCACAATCAACTCGATTAATTGAACTATCAGACTAATATTTCAGATCTACAATTACAATATAACCTCTATAAATTAATGCTTGATAAAATAATATTTCGATAAATCAACAAACTTTTTTGGTTCTAAATTAAATTTTAACCAATTAAATACCTCTATATATTAATAAAGCTATAAATAACTGTACCAAGTAAAAGTAGTAGGGGTGGAATCAATCTTGGACCAATATATCAATATAAAATAGAATGGATCTAGTGAAAATCCATATGCACTTTACAAGTTACCTGAAACAGTCTAAGTACTTGTATAGCTCTGATTGTAGAGAAAGAGTTTGAGATCAACATTGACTTCCCAGCTTTTTGGAAGAGATTCTGACAGAAACCTATGTACCGGACAGTCGGCTAAACAGGTCCCAGAGAAGTCCACGGACAAGTCTGGACCGATCGTCACCGAACCCGCAGAACAGTCCGCAGAACGATCCGCAGACAAGTCTTGCCCGGTCACAGACAGGAATTACTCGGGAACCATCCGTTCCACAGACAGACATCACCCGAGCACCACCCTTTCTACGAACGAGTTTTACCTGTCTCCAGACGGTCCACAGATAGGCGATGCCGATCATCCAGACCTAGCGTCTCTCGATCAAGACGAGGTCTTGGAGGTTCCTGTCCTTCCACCTGGGCCTATTAAAAGGAGCAAGGCTAAACTTTATAGAGACAAGTTCGTGCGAGTCCTGCAACGACTCATGGACCAAGAATCTGTTAAGGACGAGCCAAACCGCAACACTACCAACGCTAAGGAACTAAGCGTCTTCACCATCATCAGGTGAAGACGCACCCAAGTCGTCAAGAGGAATTGTACTCTTTTTCCCTATCCGGATTTATCCCTAAGTGGTTTGCCGGATAGGTTTTTAACGAGACAAGGATACTTGGCGCAACACGCTTCACCTCGGTCAAACCTTCTTAACGTCCGGGCCAAGGAAGATTGACGAAGCATGTTTCTATCCTTCTTTTGGGTTTCATTTCTTTAAGTTTTTATCTTACTTTGTTGTTTGTTATTAAGCGGCCCAAACGAGCATGTTCGTTTAAGGCCTTATTCGGGACACCTCCTGACCTTTTGTAAGCCTATAAAACGCGTGTAACCCCTTCATGAAATGGTTAGACTTTTGCATAAAATTACTTAGATTTTTCTCTTTCATGGTCCAATCGAGTTTATTCTCTCGAACCTCTCTCCGGTAATGTTTTCTCAAGCCGGGATCTGAACCGTCACCGGCTTTTCTATATCAAGGGACGTTCCATATCTCTTGTGTCGCGTTTCACTCCATTCCATCTCTTTTGTGAAGAATCGGGTCGAGTCATCCTCGGTTCTTCGTTCCATCTTTCAATCCTTACTCGTTATCGTTCCGGCAACCGGCCTTAGAACGAGTAGTAGCATGTTTGCTAACGAGTACCTGTGACAGATCCTTGGATCAGTCCCTTGGGGTACATCAACTGGTATCAAAGCTAAACGCTCCTTTAAGTTGCCTTTTTATCTTTTCTTTTCTCGGAAAACTTTGAGCTGAGCCTTGACCAAGTGTTGAGCCTTGGTTCCATCGTTACCAAACTGTTTTGGACATGATCGGCTGAGATCTTACTAAGTGTTGGACCCTCGACTAATCTCCTTGTTCCGACATTTTATTTTCGTTTAAAGGGTTACGTCTTGTTGCTTGGCTAAGAACAGTTCTTGCCAAATAGCGAGTAGCGTTCCCGAGAGATCCTAGTGACCGCATCTGATTACTAGTTTAGCCGAAAGAACGGGTTGAGTTTTGAAACCAGTTTTCAAGACTCGGCTTCCTCCATTTTTCTCGAGCTCTACTAGTTCTTTTGGGGAAGAAACGTCATTTCCTCGACCAAGCCACGTTTTGGCCCAACGGATTGACACGTTACCCCCTGTGGTCCCAAGTTTAGACCACATCGTTAGGGAATCAACCGAGGAACGCCGCTTGTGTGTGGTCCCGAAGCGCTTGTCGCTGATTTTAACCACCCACGAGCTGTCCTCGTCCTTTTATTTCCTTACCGTCCTTTCATTCTTGTTGTCTCCTTTTAAATTGTCCTTAGTGCGTCGCACTGAGAAAAGTTTACCGCATTTGGACCCATCCGTTCGTACGGAGAGTGGCCAAGCCGCGTGTCCTTTTCCGTGCAAACTTGTCCTTTCTTAATTCTTGCATTTTCTCTTTCCTGCTTTTACTTTAACCTTGTACTTTTTACCCCGCCTCGTGTTTTGTCCTTCTTACCAAGTAGTCGGGATAACACCCGTCTGTCACTCGTCTCACCCGTTCCGGCACCCGGCAGAACTGTTCTATCCCATTCCGTTACCCGTACTGCTTGTTCTGTTCTGTTTCATCTCCAGTCATCCCCCGTTCCGTCACTCGACAAATCGTTCTGTCGTGTTCCCCAGACCATATGTCTCGTTCCATCACTCGATCCGCCATCCGACGGACTGATCTTTCTCGTTCTGTCACTTGTCAACACCCATTTGCTCGTTCCGTGACTCGATCTCACCTGAGTCATGGATCCCCCACCTGAGCCACCAGAGATTGGCGCCATCCTTACCGCCATTCAGAACCAACTCCACAACATTGAGGAAAGGTTGAACCAGGTCAAGGCTCCACCCCAGCAGCCTAGCTACCCCGCACCTCTACTAAGGGTCGGCTTGCCCGAACAACAACCCAGGGGTAACCCGGCCATGCGGCACCAACACAAGCATGACCCCGACTACTTATCCGATGATGAGATGGACCCGCATCTTCCGAGGAGGAAGAGACCTCGGCGACGAGCCGGCCTTAAAGATGAAGGCCCCGAAGAACCCATCCTCCGACCCTACGTCCCAAGTCTTAAACTCGTGGCACCTACCTTTTCCGGGCGAGTAGATCCCGAGATGTACCTCGACTGGGAGCGAAGGATGGACTACATCTTCGATTGTTACCCGTATGACGAACAAAGGAAGATTACATACGTGGCTACTCAACTCACGGAACCACGCTCTCACATGGTGGGACCGTGACCTTGCCGATAGGCACCAAAACCGAGAAGGGCCGATCCCAAACTGGGAAGTTATGAAATATCTCATGAGACGACGCTATGTGCCTCCCATCTATCACCGGGAGCTACAAAAGCGTTTCCGGCATCTCACCCAAGGCAGCAAGACGGTAGAAGAATACTACGAAGAGTTCGAGCACTCATGGCCTAATTCCTGGACAGTTTGAATGATCGAATCACACGTAAGGTCAAGAGGCAGTCATACGGAGGGTTCGAGGAATTGCTTCACTTGGCCATACAAGTGGAGCAATAAGTCTAAAAGAAAGCCGCCAGCGTGAACCGAAGCCGACCACAAGGACTTCCTACTTGGTCTCCGAACGTTTCCCCGAGTACTCAGCCTGTCCACGGACAAGACAAACCCCGACCAGCCATAGTGGAGTCCAGGTTTCGACCAAGAAACCTCGAGCCAGCCCGAGAAAATCCTCGGCCAGATCCCCGACGACCGCCCGAAGCCATCTGAGCCCAAGACAAGTCTTGCCCGGTCGCAAACAGGAATTATCCGGGAACCATCCGTTCCACAGACAGGCATCATCCGAGCACCACCCGTTCTACAGACGAGTTTTACCCGTCTCCAAACGGTCCACAAACAGGCGATGCCGAGCATCTAGACCTAGCGTCTCCCGATCAAGACGAGGTCTTGGAGGTTCCTATCCTTTCACCTGGACCTATTAAAAGGAGAAAAGCTAAACTTTATAGAGACAAGTTTGTGCGAGTCATGCAATGACTCATGGACCAAGAATCCGTTAAGGACGAGCCAAACCGCAACACTACCAACGTTAAGGAACCAAGCGTCTTCACCATCACCAGGTGAAGCCGCACCCAAGTCGTCAAAAGGAATTGTACTCTTTTTCCCTATCCGGATTTATCCCTACGTGGTTTGCCGGAAAGGTTTTTAACGAGGCAAGGATACTTGGCGTAACACGCTTCACCTCGGTCAAAACTTCTTAACATCTGGGCCAAGGAAGGTTGACGAAGCGTGTTTCTATCCAACTGAAGCCCACCCGCGTTTTGGGTTTCATTTCTTTAAGTTTTTATCTTACTTTGTTGTTTGTCTTTAATTGGCCCAAACGAGCATGTTCGTTTAAGGCCTTATTCGGGATGCTTCCTCAGCTTTTGTAAGCCTATAAAAGGCGTGTAACCCCTTCATGAAATGGTTAGACTTTTGCATAAAATTACTTAGAGTTTTCTCTTTCAAGGTCCAATCGAGTTTATTCTCTTGAACCTCTCTCCGGTAACGTTTCCTCGAGCCGGACTCTGAATCGTCACCGGCTTTGCCGTATCAAGGGACGTTCCATACCCTTTGTGTCGCGTTTCACTCCATTCCCTCTCTTTCGTGAAGAATCGGGTCGAGTCATCCTCGGTTCTTCGCTCCACCCTTCTATCCTTAGTCTTTATCGTTTCGACAACCGGCCTTAGAACGAGTCGTAGCCTATTTGCCAACGAGTACCCGTGACAGATCCTTGGATCAGTCCCTTGGGGTACATCAGATTCTATCTCTTCGATCCTCACATCAAGTGATTTATGATCTTTTCCTCCGTCGTTTTTTTGTCTTCAAACCCCATACATTAAGTTAACGGTTTTGGAACTCTCTTTTAGAGATAGCTAGAAAAACCAATATGTTTACATGAGAAAAGAAAAATACGAATTAATGTTACATAATTCGGACAAAAATTAGGAACCATAACTCGTAAAAGCAAGACATAGGTTTAAAGCGATAATCTAAATGACGAAAGCGAATAATAATTGAAGCAGCAGAACATGCTGCGGGGATAGACCATTCGAAGTGGTGCAAGGCTAACCAAATCTTGATGGTCAACCTTCGGGAGATACAATACCACACGGAATACCCAAGTATTCATTGTATTTTGATGATCCAAACTTGTGCTTGAGATGTCGAGACACTCGATCCCTGAAGAGGGTAGTCACAAGTATGACGAGAGAAGACTCTCGCGAAACTCGAGATAAACAAGAGCTTGGATGCCAAATGTGGAGGAGCAAAACCTTGATCACCTGATTCCGTAAACGCAATCCACTTAGCATCTATCTTCATGAAAAAGGGAGACACCATAAATCTCTCCATATTGAAGGATTTCAAAGAAAAAAAACATATACCTAAAGGGTATACTTAGAATAAGTAATCGACTCCAATAGAAAAAAATAAACGCTATATGACTCTCTATATTAGAGGTAGGAGAGCCGACTGGATTCAAAACCTTTGTTAGAGCATGATATTTCTTCTTTACCAAGGAAGTTGTGATTAGTACATCTCTCATTGAGAGGAAAATATGTGAAATATTTCTCTCCTATCCACGACAGACAGAAGGAAGGATGAACATTAAAAATCAAATCTTCCCACGATGGTCTAAATTTAAACTGACAAAGGCTCTCAGAACTAATAAATAATTCCAAAAGCAAATGCAGCAATTTAGACGAGTTCTTGTAGACCAAATTGGTACTAAATGAGTCAAAGTTTGCTGATGGGTCTGGCCCCATTGGAGATCTTTTGGCCCACTTAGAATTTTTCTAGTCCATTTTGAAAATTTCAAGCCCACTTGGATGTCTATTGGCGAAATCCCAATTTGCCAAGAAGATGGGCCTGGCCCACATTAGTCTCTTGTTGAGACAAGGTGTAGGAGATGACCCCAACTGAAAACTCTAAACTGGGTAGTCGATCTGAGGTGTTGAAATAGGGGAGTTTCTTCCAGAGTGAAACCCGAGACACCATCCTCCCCACCGTTGGGATCAACGATGGAGAGAAGAGAGAAGATTCGTCGGTCAAAGTGAAATCGTTCGCCAGCCATCAGAAATTTATGCATAATGCTCTCGCCGGTGAGAAATAGAGCTCGTCGTTGACAGGAGGATCTCATCGGTGATAGATAGATTTCGCCGGTGAACTTAAGACTATCGCGAAAAAATCTCGCCGGTGATAGGGTCACCCAGCGGAAGAAGAAGGGGATCTTCGGACCTGGAGACCGATGCCGCGATGAAGAGAGACAAACGGCAGTAGCAGGATCTCCGACCACCCAATGCGATATTCCAGAGATGTTACCGCGGTCGGGAAAGGGAATCAGAGGATTAAAGGTAACAGGTAAGACTAGAAATCGGCAAACAAGTGAAAGAAATAAAGTTGCATCTCGACGCCGGCAGAGCAACCGACGATGTAACAGTTGCCTCGATAATGGTGCTTGGAAGGATTCAAAATTCAAAATTTTCGTTTCCACTCCTCCGTCGTTTATATTACCAGTCTCGTAGAAGATCAACCTCCTACAGTATGAAACTCAACAAATATTATTTAACATTTGTAACCAGAAGCCTCAAAAACAGAGGATTCGTAGGGTATAGTTTTTAAATGAATAATGTAGAAGTTTGTTATTGTCACTATCTTACTCGATGGTTTCTCTTCTCTCCACACTCTTTTCACTCCTGTTAACAAAATTGTCCCGGAAAATTAGAAAACGGTCTTAAGTCTTTCACCAAAAAATCCAAAGAAAGACGATTTCAGACAATAAACGTACCGAGCTTCTCCTTAACACTCTAAGAATTTTTGTACTCTGTTCCTCTACCCTCTGTGACCTGGATTTTTTTCTCATTGTTAAAAACTACTTAAAACAAAAAAACCATTCCATCGAAAAAGAGATTTAAAAACAAAAGAAAAAAACCTGTTCAATGAGGAACTCAGCCGAAGAGGAAGTGATGAAGAGTAAAAGAGATATGAGACCCCGACACCACTTTTTACTATTCATTTTTTGAGTTCTTGATTTTTGTTTTGGGAAGGCTTTACATTTATATAGAGAGAAACAAATTCAGGTTAGCTAAAGATAGTGGCTGTAGAAGCTCCCACAGCAAAAGATATGTCGACAACATTTAAACTTAACCAATAATTATTTATCATATATATATCAAAGTTTCGGAATACAGTAGACTTGAGTTGGATAGTTGATCGACCTAACAAATTATCAAAAATTCAAAAATAAATCAGAAAGTATTTGGAGATTAATTTTTAATAATTTATTATATTAAAAACATGTTTATCTATAAAACATTCTATTCCAAAAAATACATAAAAAACTTTCTTATTCCAATACACATTTATTTCAATACATAAACCTCTTTTTTAATACACATCTAATTCAAATATTTAACCCAATTTTACTTCGTGTCCACGTATGAAGATCTCAATAAATATTAGTACTATTTCTCAAAGACTAGAAAAATAACGATTAAAAAATAATTAATGCAAAATGATTTTACAAATCAGTAATATTAAAGCTATTAAATATGGACCATCGTCCCACCTACCCCTTCCTCTCTTTCTCTCGGACAAAACCCCATATCTACCCGCCTCTGAGCTTGTTGTAGCTAAGATCGAGCTGTGTTAGATGTAAGAGCGAGTTCATTGTTTTCAGGAGCGACCCGGTGAGTGAGTTGTGAGAGATGTCAATGGACTTGAATGAGCTGAGTTGAGTTCCTGATTCGGGTAAAGACTCAGAAAACGAGTTGGAGCGGAGGGTCAAGGTTTTGAGGTTGAGGAGGGAAGAGATGGAAGATAGGATTTGGCCGTAGAAGTTGTTGTCAAAGAGATTGAATGTGAGGAGCTTTGTGAGACGAGAGATGAATGGTGTGAGATGACCCGAGTACCCAGCCGGGTCGAGATGTTAGTTGCGTAATCCGTGTAGAGTCGGATGAGCAAGTGATTCCACAAGTGAAATGTGTTCGATATGGTGAAGTGCATGGGTCGGAGACAGTGAAGTCTCAGCTTGTGAGACAAGACCATGGTGGGATTGAGTTTCGTTTCATGGTGGCTTTGAGTTGGCGGTGGAATTGCATATTACTCGCGGCGTTTTAAAATTCCACGGCCAAGGCGTGATAAAAATGTTGAGCCGTCTAACGCCACCGTTCAACACCATTTCACCACAGTGAACCTTAGATCACCGACCCTTAGCGGGCGCGTTTCTAGGTATGCGGCCGCATTTTAGAAATTTGATATGTAAATATATATATACTAGATAGTAACCCACACTCTGCAGCATGGGAATATGTTTGATTCATAAATTGCATAACAAAAAAATAAAAGATATTGAATAGCAGAATGTATAAAAATAATAAGTAACTAACTGGAGCATCAATCAAGATCATCTCAATCATTTCACCAGCCCCAACGAGTATTGTCTCCACAAAAATGAATGATCTAATTTTGATTTTTCACACATTCTTAAAAATTTTCAGATCATAAACATTTGAGAAAGAAAAGTTAGATTGCCTGGTGGAAAAATGTTTTACATATTATTGCTTGATTGCCTAGTCCCTGGTGCAACAATCAAATATTTTACATATTATTAAAATCAGAAAATCAGTTGTTGTGCAATTTTGAAATCATCACATCGATTGATTCAAATAAATTATATTTCTATATATTATCACATTTTGAATTTCGTAATTATAACAAACTGAATATTCTAAGATCTTAGTATTTAAAAGAATTACAACAAACTAATTATTAGTTTTTATTGAATTTTTTAAAATTAATTTAAAATTTTTGTGTCATTGAATGTAAAATTTTTTGCAAAGATTTGATGTAAAATTTTATACTTTATTTAATAATAGTTACTTATAAATTTTTTATATGATATATAATTTGTTTATAAAATTTAACCAAATCTTCCATTTATAAAAACAAAAATAAATAGTATATTATAGATCTCAAACCTTAATTTTGCAATTGGCTAACAATTTTTTTTAAAATAATTTTAATTTTCATCCATAATTTAATTTGAATTTATTCCACTGATCTAAATTTATTTATTTTGAATAGATTTGATTTTTTAATTTTAATTTAAAATCAAATCGTATCAAATATTTTAATTTGAATTTTTAAAACTTAATTTTTTTTTTTATATTTATTAGGAGAGAGAAACTAAGTTTTATTTTTTTAAAAGTAATAAATTTTATTTTTTTTATTAGCATGAAAGCTAAAAATTTGAAATTTATTTTGGCTCCAAACCTATATATGTTTAAAGATTTAGAATATTCGGATTGTTACGATATTTAATATATGTTAAGATTTTAATTCTAATAAATTATTACTTCCCAAATTTTAATTTTATTTGCTATATGTCTAAATCTCCGAAAAAGCTGTTATTCAATTTTGAAATCATCAAAAACAAATTGATTGATTCAAATAAATTATGTTTCTATATATTATCAAATTTTGAATTTCGTAATTATAATAAACTGAATATTCTAAGATCTTAGTATTTAAAAAAATTATAACAAACTAATTATTAGTTTTTATTGATTTTTTTAAAATTAATTTAAAATTTTTGTGGCATTGAATTTAAAATCTGTTGCAAAGATTTGATGTAAAATTTTATACTTTATTTAATAATAGGTACTTATAAATTTTGTATATAGTATATAAATTTCTTATAAAATTTAACCAAATCTTCCATTTATAATAACAAAAATAAATAGTATATTATAGATCTCAGACCTTAATTTTGCAATTGGTTAACAATTTTAAAAAAAAATAATTTTAATTTTTGTCCATTAAATAATTTAAATTTATTCCACTGATATAAATTTATTTATTTTGAATAGATTTGATTTTTTTAATTTTAACTTAAAATGAAGTCGTATCAAATATTTTAATTTGAATTTTTAAAAATTAATTTAAAATTTTCGTTTATATTTATTAGAAGAGAGAAAATAAGTTTTATTTTTTAAAAACTAATAATTATTTAAAAGATTATGTTTAAATTTTTTTATTGGATTTTGGTTGCATAAAATTTTGACTAATTGAACCTTCTATAGGTAGTTTAGTTTACTCTTAATTTTATAAAAATACAGTGGTATTTTATGTAATATAACACATGAAAATTGGTTAAAATGTTTACACAGTTGATTAAAATAATATAGTAGTAGATATATATATATATATATGAACTTTATGAAGTACATTTTGTTGTTGATGTGTCAATTCCATAATTTTTTCTTTGTATTTTTGATTTAATTAAACTAATGTAATTTTTTCCATAATTCCATAATTTTTTCTTAGTAATTAAACTAATGTTATTCCAATTGCCAGACGCATTAAGCTAATATTATTCCTATTGCCAAACACATTTACCTAACAATTTAATTTATTTTTCCCAGCATTTTGATTGATTCTAATAAAGAAAAAACAGTTGAATTTAAAAAGAAGCTATTTATTTAAAGTTTGCTTCCCATAAGCAGTAGATTATTAATTATTTAGCTAAATAACCACTAACAATAAAAATAAAATTTTAATTAACACTATATACTCTTTTTTCTTTTTGTAGATAGTATTGTACAAAAACTTACATCAAATCATATATATGAAAAATTGCTAACTCTCTTTTTTGTCTCTGTCAGCATCAGAGAGTGTAATAAGTGTCCATGAGTTACTTGTCCAATCATCTTCCTCTGTTTTTACTTTTGTAGTTATTGCTACATTAGATTCCCTCTATAATTCCCATATCATCTTTAATTCCATGCGCTACACCATAACCAAATTTCCGTAGTATCTAAATCTTTTTCTGATCAAGAAGAAATTTTCGTCTTTGTTGGTGTTGTCGTCAAATCCTACAATGACATGTGAATAGTTATTTGTGTATGGGTCTTTATCTTGCTTTCATACTCGTGAATTCCAACGGAGGATGAGAATCAAGAATACACATATTGCCTTTCAAACTTAGCTCATTACAAATGACCAAATGTGAATATGAACAGCTCCAGCTTCTGAATGTGGAAATCCTTCGATCAAACAAGGATTGTAGGTTTATTTATAGATTTTCAGGTGTGAACTTATTTGTTAAAGTTTGCCAACAGAGTTAATAGAAAAAATAGTGATAAAAAAGTTAGCTCCAAGATTTTAGGAGGGGATTTTCTACGCGATCGCGAAAGAGAATAGGGTTTCCGAAGCATGGCTTCCTCGTCATGCATATGGCTCTTCTGCCGTGTGTTCCTAGGGTTTCGTTGATTTTTTTTGTCATTGGCGAAGAGTTGCAGAGCAGAGAGATATACAAGGGTTTCGGTGGGCAATTTGGGTTCTGCGTATGAGTCAGTATATGTTTTACCGAAGATTTCTTTAGAGTTTCTGTTAGATGCATCGTGTGTTGAGGTTTCAGAGGTGCCTTTTGCTGCTGTTTGTGTCGAGATTGCAGAGGTTTTAGAGGTTGTTGGGGGGTCAATTTCAGAGACTGGGTTTAGTTATTGTTCACCGGTTGTTGTGTCAGGATCATTTGTTCCGTCGGTATCAGATGTTCTAAAGGATTCAGAGGTACCATTTGTTGTAGAGGTTTCAGAGGTTTCGGCTGGTTCATAGGGGTCTAGGGCAGTGGTTTCCGTGGAGTCTGTTGTTGTGGTTGCAGAGGTTTCATTATGGGATGATCTCATAGTTGAGAAGTTCCCGGAAGCTGCTTCGCATGTTGCTAAGATTCATGTGATAGTGAATAAAATATGGACGTATGGGAACAAATCTATAGGAATTGATGCTTTTGTAGTAAACTCAACTACAATTAAGTTTCGCATTCGAAAAAGAGTTTTACGAATATGTGCGTGGAATATCGCAGATAAACCTATGATAGTCTCAAAGTATGGACCAATTGTTGAGGAGGACCAATAAGCGTTTCGAAAAATGCCGTTATGGGTTGTTCTCAAGCAACTTCCACCTTCTTTTTACTCTTGGAAGGGGCTAAGTTTTTTTATCAAGTGTTGTGGGTGAGCCCAACCGTCTACACCCAGACACTGAGTTGTGAAATAAGTTTGATGAGGTTAAGGTTTTTGTGGATGTTGATTTAACAAAAACGCTGCCAGATTCTTTTTGTTTTAAGACAAAACAAGGTGTAGTATCAAAAGTGCTTTATTCGTATCCATGGCTCCATCCAAAATGTAATGCTTGTTTTCGGTGGGGACATTTAAGAGAGACATGTCAGAAAAGGCTGGGTCTTTTGGGGAGACTCCTAGACTTATTTCAGTTATGAAAGTTTTTTCCACGGTTTTGAATTCAACAGAAGTCAGGAAGATTAATCAGTCACAACAAGATCCATCACATCATGTACGCGAAGCTACGTATATAAGTGGTAGATATGTTGCACCGCTGAGTGGTATTTCGGCTGATAAGGTTCTAGGCGAGAATACTAATGAGAAGTCACATGGTTTGGGTATTATTGTTGGGGAAAATTTTCAGCCAACCGAGAAAAATGCTGGAAAGGAATTTTGGGTACATGTTTCGCTGTAAACACTTATGAAAGGAAGTTTGACACAAGAGAAAATTTTTTATGGTATCTCCATCGAGATTTGCAGTCGTTGATATAGATGAGGAGGTTGGTTCTAAGAGGGAAATAAGGAAAAAGAAGATCTAACATTTGGTGAGGTTTCTATTCTTTTAAATCCGTACTCTGTTCTTAGAGAGAAGGGGGAGGGTGCAGAGAATGAAAAGGAGGGTTTGGAAAATCCTGAAGAAGTTAAGGAAGATGTTAGTAAGGCGAAGCTATCGACAACTACAGAGAAAGTAAAGGACAACGTGGGACATTTGTCTAAGCCGAGATGATCAAAGCAGGGCTTACCACAACGACAGTTTCTTCCTAGCAACTCGAAAAAAGCTAATGCAATGGTATCTTCTCCTTCAACTCATTCTAATAAGGATCCTTTAAGGGACCAAAGTGCAAGATCCATCCCTAATTAATTTTTTATGTCGAGTGTTTTCTGGAATGTTTGCGGTTTCAACAAATATTCTAAGCATTATGTGGTTCGAGATTGGATGATTAAAAGTAACTTTCATTTTTTTTGCTTGAGACAAGGGTAAAGGAATGCAAAGTGGAAAATATGGTCCAATCGGTTTTTCAAGGTTGGTCTTTTCTCTCGAATTATAGTTCTCATCGTTTAGGGAAGATATGGGTAGTTTGGAGTCCGAAAGTGCGAATGATGCCCTATTTTACGAGTTCTCAGATGATCACTTGGTCAGTTCTTATGGAAGGGATGTCTAGTGAATTCTTATATTCTTTTTTCTATGCATCTAATTTTGTGGAGGAACGAAAGATGCTATGGGAAGATTTAAGGAATCATAATAATTCAGGCCTGTTGAGGAATAAATCATGAATGATTTATGGTAATTTTAATGAAGTTTAAAATGTGATGAACATTCAGCCTATGATCTACACCCAAGAGTGCTGGCAGGAATCAGAGATTTTCAAGAGATGGGGCTTTATTGTTCATTAATGGATATGCAATCTCATGGACCTTTATTTACGTGGTCTAACAAGAGAGAAGATGATTAGCTTATTTGTAAAAAAATAGATCGTGTCTTGGTACAATGGATTGTTGACTATCAAAAATCCTATGGAGTGTTTGAAGCAGGGGATGCTCTGATCATTTACGCTGTAGGATCAAGATCCAAGCAGATAAGCCTCACATAAGGAAACGGTTCAAGTTTATGAATGTGTTGGCGTCTGATCTCAAGTTTTTTACAAATGACAATGGCTTATTGGGACTCGACATAAACTCTTCATGATTCTACTTTAGCGATATATAGATTCTCCAAAAAAAAGCTCTGAAACAAATTATAAAAGCTATGAGTAAAGACCGATTTGGCAACTTGACGAAAAAGACAAAGGAAGCTTTTGTAAAGCTTTGTCACTGTCAGCTTAAGACTATGACCAATCCGACAGGTATAGCACAGAGGAGTGAAGCTGTTGCTTATTATGATTGGTTGCATATTTCGGGCCTGGAAGAAAAATATTTGAAGCAAAGATCAAAGCTCCAATTTGTGGTTGCGATTCAATCATTTTACAATTTGGTCAAAGTCATAAAGGATTTTGTGGTTGCGATTCAATCATTTTTCCAATTTTGTTTTATACCAAAAGGAGTTAATACCACCATATTAGCGCTTATTCCAAAGAAAAAAGAAGTCAAAGAGTTAAAGGATTACCGCCCTATCTCATGCTGCAATGTTACTTATAAGGTAATATCGAAACTCATTGCTAATAGACTAAAACTATTCTCCCGGATTTTATTGTGTCAAATCAATCTTTTTTCATCAAGAACCATTTGTTAATGGAAAATATCCTATTGGCATCAGAAGTGGTAAAGGATTATCGTAAGGTAAACATCTCATCATGCAGTTCAATAAAGATTGAAATTTTGAAGGCATTTGATTCAGTTCAATTGTCTTTCCTCATAGCCACCCTCTCGGCTCTAAATCTTCCACATAAATTCATAAACTGGATTGAGATTTGTGTTACAACTTCCTTTTCTATCCAATTAAATGGGGAGCTAGCTGGTTTATTTCGAAGTGAAAAGGGTCTCTGACAAGGTTGTTCCTTGTCTCCTTACTTGTTTGTTTTATGCATGGATAAACTGTCGAAGATGATTGATAAGGTTGCTTCGGAAAACCACATTGGTTATCATCCTTACTGTAAGAATCTCAAACTCACCCATCTGTGTTTTTCATATATTTATTGGTGTTTACCAATGGGATAAAAATATCAATCGAGGGTATTTTAAAGATTTTTGACAAATTTGCGGAATTCTCTGGTTTGAAAATAAGCCTTGAAAAATCAACATAATACATGGTTGGAGTTAGGGAAAGAGATAAGAAATTAATATTTCATTCTTTTCCGTTTAAGTCGGGAGAGTTACTGGTAAGATATTTCTATTTACCGTTATTATCACGAAGAATGACAACAAACGATTACACACCACTTGTGGAACGAATTCGTGAGAGGATAGGCAGCTGGACAGTTCGACATCTATCATTTTCTGGCCGTTTACAACTCATAAGCTCGGTAATTCATAGTCTTACAAACTTTTCGATGTCAGCTTTTAAATTACCAAGTGTATGTGTTAAAGGGATAGATAGATTGTGCTATGCTTTTCTATGGTCGGGTCCTGATCTAAATACTAAGAAATCTAAAGTGGCTTAGACTGATGTTTGTACGCCTCGGTTTGAGATTATTGAAAGAGGTGAATAAGGTTAGTTGCTTAAAATTCATTTGGCAACTTCTTTCTTCAAATTTACTTTGGATTCAATGGATTAGACTATACTTGCTTCGGAAAGGTTTTTTTGGTCGATAAGTGAGACTTCATCACTAGGATCTTTGACGGGAAGAAGATTATGAAGTATAGAACATTAGCTTCAGATTTTGTTCAAATGGAGGTGAATAATGGGCTTAGTGTATTTATATGGGGATTGGTATTCAAGCTACTGTGGCTGAAGCGGTTAATTCCTTAGGAGAAGAAGACACAGGCTGAACCATTTAAATTTAATCGAGAATGCACTTGAAGGAATTCACAGAAAAAGGGTTGGTCGTGAAGGTGGATAGAGTTCTATGGAAAGGTAAAGGTGATCGTCTCAACACCACTTTCAGCACAAAGGATACTTGGGAGGCTACATGGATTAGTAAGGTTAATGTGGAATGGTATAAAGGCATTTGGTTCTCCCAGGAAACTCCTAAATACTCATTCTTAACATGGCTCACAATAAGAAATAGATTGACAACAGAGGATAAGATGCTAAGCTGGAATGTGGGAGTCATTCCCTCTTGTGTTTTCTGTCAGGACCCATTGGAGAGTCAAAACTCACCTGTTTTTCGCTTGCTCGTTTTCAAAGAGGTTTGGTATGGTCTCACACATAAGCTGCTCGAAAACAGATTTTGGTAAGATATGTTTTCCAAACAGCTATTCATGCGATATAGAGGGAGAGAAACAAAAAGAAGCATGGGAAGTCGATTACTCAACAAGTTCAACTTGTAAATTCATACATAAGTAAGTCCGCAACAGAATTTTTACTATTCGGTCTATGGGGAACTCGCGATACCAATATGCAATCGAGACATGGCTCGAAACAAGATAACATGTTTTCAAAAGCTCTTCACAGTGGGTTTTCTTTGCATCATCTTTAAAATTTATTCTGATTTTTCTCTCATTCGAAAGTGGTTGTACTCTTTTTCCCAAAATCTTGCTTTTTCCCAAATGGGTTTTCTGGTTTTGGGTTTTAACGAGGCAGCCATTTACCGATTTCAAAAATAAAATTTCTTGCTCTTTCTAAAAAGTTATAAAAACAACTTCACATGTTGTTAAAAGTTTTTACTTTGAATATAATTTTACATAATATTCAAAACAAAAAAAGTTAAAAAAAAAGAAAAAGTTTGTTGGTTTGTATGTTCTTAAATGGAACCGTTCAGTTTTGTTAATGATTACATGTTTTAAATACAAACATTTGAAAAAAAATTCTACAAAACAATTATCCTTTCATGTTTTTCTTTTTTCTTATCAAACTTGTAACTCCTTTTTCTAAGGGTTATTATAAGAGTTTAGAAATTGATTACGACACAACCCGAAATTAATTGGACTGATTAATGGAAAAGTTGCATTGGTTAGTTAAGTAGAAAAATTTACAAATATCCACTCAAATATCGTTATTCCTTTTGGATTGAGGTTTTTAGGGTATCTAGACCGAAAGAAAATGAGATTCTGCCCCGAGTTAGGAGTTCCATCTATTTTGAGTCTTTTATATCTATACATTTTCATATACATATGTAAAGATTAATTAATCTTACATGTTTGCAATATAGGAGACCAGTGTTTTATGCACAAAATTGCGGGGCATAGAACCAAAACTTAGCCATGAACAAGAACCAAAAAAGCAAGAATTGTAGTGTGCCTAGTCCAGACTTAACATGTGAAATAGGTTTGTTAAATCAAACAAGAGATGCTAAAGAAATTAAATCAAGTGAGTTTGGTTTTGCTATGATATTCTACAACATTTTCTCAGTATTTAATTAATTGGAAGAGGTTAGTGATTATCGCAAATGGGGATTATTGTGTAGTTTGTGGGTTAAATCAGAACATTTTAGATGTTATCCAACCAAAAATATCAACCGAACCATGGTGATGAATGTGATTGTACGTATGTCTTTTTATTAAGGTAATGAAGGTAGAGAGCTGTTAATACTTAAATTTTAACAATGGATATAACATTTGATTGACATCATTAAACAAAGAATCAAAAACATATTGGTAACAACTCTGGTCAGTTTGTGATGTAATTTATACTAAAACAAAGCATAATATCAAACCGATATGAAGAAAACTCGGTCATACCGCATGTAGACATGTCAGCCCTCCCTCTTATGCACATCAGCCTTTCTTCTCCTACCATGTCAACAATTAAACCATAAAAACCTAAAAAAGTAACTTTCATGTGCTAAACTTCTCGAACTCCAATCATCAATATAATGATTAAAAGAGGGTTTCTATGTCAACGTGCTTATTTATCTTCAACGTAAGAGATTCAGTTTCATTGTCGCTAGAAAGGTAAGAACTCTGTAATTAGATCAGCAGTTTACCCCTAACATCCCATAGCCTCACCGGCTTTACTAAACAATTTTTAACCGTTGCAATTGACGAAAAAAAATTCTAAAACGAATGACGGCACATCAACACGTTTTCGGGCAACGTATGCTTCAATACATTTTAGCTCTCAAAATTTTCCTGTTTATCGGTTTCTATCTATTAGAGTAGCTATAAATGTAAAGAAGATACGATGGACCATCATTCACGTCATCATATCTTTCTCATTTACTATGTATTATATCTCTCTCATTTACTCTGTAATGTTGTTTACCTATCAACCTCTGTATAAATGTATGTTCTCAATGTCAATACACATCATCACTTTTACAATCTCTATATGGTATCAGAGCATAAATCAATACCTTCTCAAGCAACAACCACGGCGCAAATCAGGACAACTTTGGCGTGCACCTATTCTAAGCCAAGTAGTGGCCACATCAAGCAACTCAAATACCAAATCAAGCGGTGAACCAAAACAATTGATGAGTACTTTCAAGGTCTCATAACTCATTTTGATCAATTTTCGCTGCTTGGCAAAGTCATAGACCACAAGGATCAAATTGAGTTTGTTCGCGATGGCCAACATGAGGAGTACAAGTCGCTGGTGGATCAGATTGAAAGTCGGGACTCTCCTCTCTCTCTCACCAAGCTTCATGAAAAGCTCCTCAACTGTGATGTCAAGATCATCTCGATGCAGTCACCTCAGCCATATCCGGTCACTGCAAATGTTGCCACAAGTTACAGAGCACAAAACAACAATCGCAATCAACAACCGTGGCAATAGCCACAACGTCCTGCCTTCAAAACCGAGCTCCAAAGCCATACCTAGGTCGGTGTTAAATCTATGGAATCCAAGGGCATAGTGCTCGTCGATGCTCTCAAATCACACCATAAACCTTGGTGACCTCTCTTGTACCGTGGCAACGGAGAGCTCACTTGCGGCTGCACATTCACCCACCAACAATCTATAGTTGATAGATTCTGGTGTTACGCATCATATCTCCTCTGAGCTAGCTAATCTTGCACTTCACCAACCTTACACTGATGGAAAGGAAGTTGTCATTGGAAATGGTTCAAGTTCATCTATTACTCATACGTGATCTACTCTCTTACCATCTTCCACACGTCCATTATCTCTTACAAATATCCGCTATGTATATGACATCAAGAAAAATTTAGTATCTACAGACTATACAATACTAATAATATTTAGGTGGAATTCTTCCTTTCTCGGTTTCAAGTGAAGGATTTTA
This sequence comes from Cardamine chenopodiifolia, assembly GCA_963922655.1. Taxonomy (NCBI): domain Eukaryota; kingdom Viridiplantae; phylum Streptophyta; class Magnoliopsida; order Brassicales; family Brassicaceae; genus Cardamine; species Cardamine chenopodiifolia. The sequence continues at coordinate 8,287,661 of OZ000479.1, forward strand.
GCATGGGGGATCGATTGCTCGAAGGCCAAACAAAGGATGAGCTCTATGAGTGGCTAGTCTCTATACCATTTGCTTCAGCCTACCACACGTCCTCACCAAACCTCTAAACCATCATTTATGATTGGCATCTGAGGCTCGGTCACCCATCCCATCCTATTTGAAGTCCATTATCAAAACATTTTCTTTACCGCTTTCCAATCCATTGTTTTATTCTCTTCCTTGCAATAATTCTTTTTCCAATAAAAGTCACAAATTTGCTTTTTCAGATTCTATGATTATCTCTACAAGACCACTTGAATATCTTTTTAATGATGTTTGGATTTCACCAATTGTTTCCATTGATAACTTTAAATAGTATCTTATTATTGTCGATCATTTTTCACGATACACATGGTTTTCCCTCTCAAATTAAAATCAAAATTTCATGAAACATTAATATGTTTTACGAATCTTGTTGAAAACTGTTTCCAACACAAATCATAACCTTCTTCTCTGACAAAGGTGGTGATTTTCTTGCTCTTCGTGATTTTTCCACTAAAGGAATCACACACTTAACCTCACCAACGCACACATCTGAATACAATGGACTTGCAAAATGTCGTCATCGACACATTGTCAAGACGGGGTTAAAATTTTTGTCCAAAGCCCCAATGCCAAATACCTAGTAGAAATATGTTATAACAACCACAATTTTCCTTATTATTCGCATGCTCTCTCCAGTTATTTCCTTTCAATCCTCATACCAAACGCTATTCAAAACAGAACCCAACTATACCAAGTTACAGATTTTTAGGTCCCTTTATTTTCGTTGGTTGCAACCATATATCGCAAACAAACTTGAACCACGATCAAAGCCATGTACTTTTTCATTGGTTACTCTTTAACTCAGAGTGCCTACCTCTTCTTAGAACCCACTTCCAACTGGATTTATGTCTCAAGGTATGTTCGCTTAGACGAAATTATCTTCCCATTTCACTATGTCTCAAAATCCACTACACTAGTTCCCGACATAGCCTCGTTGACCCAACCAGTTATAACCATACCAGTCCCATTAATGCCACTCACTGATGCTTCTTCTTCCTCGATCGGAATATCGACTCTCCTGCCCTAAGATTCTGCACCAGTCACTGAGTCACCACCGCTGCCACTACCCTCGCGACCAATGCCAACCACTAACACCATGATCTCCACCGGATCTTCGGCTAGAGTTGGTGAAGCAGGTCATGCGTCAACCACTTTGTCGACCTCCACTCATCGTTAGGTACATCTCCATATCTCTCTGTTTATCCTCGTGATGCAGAGCTCTAACCCCAACCTACATCAATAACTGAAGGTCAATCCCAAACACAAATACAACCAGGCCCAAACCCAAATGCATCCTCTTTGGCCTATCAAAATTCAAACACAAACCATCCTCAAACAAACCAAAATCCACCAATACAGCCTCCTAATCAAAATTACCAATCAATACACCTAGATCCTCAAAATCGTCACTCGATGACGACACCTTCCCAAAATATCATTCAAAAACCCAACTCGAAATTCCTTCATCCCACCGCCATATCCTCTCACACTAATCGTGAACAACAAATGATTAATCAAGTCCTAAAAGATGAGAAATGGAGAGGGGCTATGTCTTCTGAGTTTGATGCTCAATTACAAAACTACACTTGAGATTTGGTACCACATCATCTCAGCAAAATCTATTGGGCAAAAAATGAGTTTTCCGGCTCAAATATCTATCATATGGTTTGTTAGACAAGAATAAAGCTCTCCTCATCGTAAAGGGCTTCAACCAATAACCTGGAGTTGATTATTTTGGAACCTTTAGTATGGTTCTCAAATCAACAACCATCAGACTCATCCTTAAAGTCGTAGTTAACAAGAACTGGGTGTTTTCGTCAAATCGATGTAAACAAACACATTCCTACTAGATTTGTCAAATGCAAGAGCCCGCGACCGCCTGGAAAAAGACCACTGGGACCGCTATTTCTTTGGCTAAATGGGTTGGCCGCGGTCATCAGAATGCATGTCCATACGCGCCCCCACAATATTAGCGGATTCCTGGGTAGGCCCGCGGGCATCATCTACATCAACGATATAAGCAACGATTTGTCTTGTCTTCGAGGTTCCATGGCCCTTGAACCCTAGATCGAGTCTTCAATGCTTTTCATCAGAGAATCTCCATCGTCTTCAACAAGTATGTAAGGTGAGAATCATTGAAACCTAATCGAATCCACTTCAATTTATCAATCTCGTGTTTGATTTTCTATGATTGAAAAAGCTTTGATTCTTGAAATTGTTGACCTTAATTTGCATCTCCATGTCTATGCCTTAGTGGAGAAGCTTCAGAACAATGTTAACGAGAATGTTAAGCTCAGAGTTAGGAAAAATGAAGATGACAAACTTTGGATTCTTGAATAATTTAACTACAACTCTCTGAGTGCAATTGACTCTCTTACAAGTTGGTTTTTGAGTCATTGTAGGGTTGTTCTTTCTTCATCCTAATTGAAATTAAATCTAGCGTTTCACTGGTCATTCATGTATTGTGATATTTTATGGGTTTAAGACTTGTGCTCTTTTATTTATGTTGTTCAGAGAGACTCAAATGGCTTGACTATTGAAAACCATAAGCTTACAAACGATAGAGCAGCAGGTTCACATGTATGGGCTCATTGATCTCTTGAATCTTTCTGCAAGAGTAGAGTCTAACAAATATTCATATGATACATAGTCAAGAAGATACGATCACACCTTTCCAAATTTTGGGTGGTGAAGCACATGTTGTTCAGGTAGGTGGTCGATATTATTTTGTAATTTGCGCATTTTATGTTTATTTTCCCATTATCATTTGATTGTTTCTTTGTTGACAGATAATGTTAAAACCACAAGAGAAGGTCATTGCTAAGCCTGGTAATTTCTCCTTTATACCATTACTCATTCGGTTTTGTAAGATGTGTTTTTGTTATATTTTATATGTTTAATGATTATAAGCATTCTACATGTCTGGGTTCATTGAGATGGAGAATACTTATACCCCTGAACAAGATGTTGGAGTTTCACAGTGGATTTTAGGCAAGAGTGTTAGTAGTATAGTTCTTCGTAACACCAGGCTAAACGATTGATTTGTCGGTATTGCTGCACCTTATTTGGCAAGGATTCTCCCAGTTAGTGATTCTAGCTTGCCATGTTTCTCTTCCGTATTATTAAGTTTCATGCTTACTATATGACGCTTGGTCTCATTCTGATGTGTTTTGTGGCCTTCGGTTTCTTTCTTTCCGTGAATGTTGATTTGGCAGTGTTTGGTGGGGACATCCTCTCATTTATTTTGATCTACCCGCCCTTCAACTACTTTGAAACTGAATACTTAAACTCAAAATCAAATGAAATTCAAACTGAAACTTAAAGTAAACCAAAGCGTAAACACTAAAAGTCTAAAAGTCTTAAAGTAAAAGTAAAAAAATTCAAAACAAACCAATGCTAAAATCTGAAACATTCAAAACCTTAAACTAAAAACTGAATTATCAAATTCTTAAAGTTAACTTCAAACTGAATTAAAACAAAAACTTAAACTAAAAACCAATTGAAACTGAAATCAAATTGTTTGTGTCGCATGACTCGCATCTTCAACATCAAAGTCTTCGTCCTCCTCTATAAAATTCAAAAAAAATTAAGTTAGTAGACAAATTAATAAAATTAAAAAGTTTAAACACATTTCATATGCGGCTGTAAATTACCATTTTCATATACTTCAAAACCTTTCAACCAATTGCGGCTGCAAATTAATGCTTGTACATTTTTGGAAGAAGGCAGCTTCTATACTTGCTCAAAACTCAAGAATCAAATGCTAAAAAAAGATTCAGAGGCTACGGTTGTGATTGGAATACTAAAGAGATCACAAGCCATGGAAGCCACTTCCCCATAGCGTCGAGAGTTATCTTTTCAATACTTTAAAATATCTAAACTCGCAAAGTTTTTCATGTCTAATGGGGGTTCTTCTAAATACAATTCCAAATAAGACTTTCCATTCCCAACAACAGTCTCTTTGCGGAAGGCAAATAAATCATGCATAAGAAACAATAAGAAATAAGAAAACACATAAAATACATTAAGAACATAAGAATTTCCTAGTACTTACATCATATTCGCCGAAACTTCCTCTTTCTCCTTCGTTATCATCTATCTCTCTCTTGATCTGTTTCACGGGTCTCTATAGGAGGTGATGCAAAAATAGACTTGTTTTCATATGATTCAAACAAGGAAGTTAATTTTAAACGCAAGTGTTCAATCTTTCCTTGACAAGTCATTCTATCAAGTTTATTAAAACAAAATTGTGCTAGTGTTAGCTTCAATCTTGGATCAAACATTGTAGTCATTACAAATAAATCACTAACTTCTTCCCAATACTTATCAAATTTCTCTTTCATTGGAACAATCATTTATTTACTAACTTCATCTTCACTAAACTCATTCAGTGTCAACTAGTTATTGATCTTCCAAACTTACATGAAATACAAGTTTGAAGTTGGATATGTCGAACATGAAATAAGATTAGTAACCTAATCAAATGGCTCTAGCAAATCACAAAGATTTTTTGAGTCGTTTCCATTTAGCTTCTGTAGGAAAAAAACCTGTAGTTTTTCCCATCATTAACATTCAGATTACCAAATGCAGCTTTATACTTGAGAGCCCTATCTAGCATCTTGTACGTTGAGTTCCATCTATTTTTTACATCCAACTGCAAAGAAGCCTTAAGCTTTATTCCAACAGATTCGATACATTTTGCAAATAAGGTCTCATGATGTGTTGATCCTTGAATATACTTAATACCCTCCCTAATCTTATGCAACGACGTAGCAATCACTACAAAACCATCTTGTACAATAAGATTAAGAACATGTGTTGCACATCTCACATAAAAATGTTCTCCACACAACAAATCATTCTGGAGCATAAGCTGATTTTTCAAAATCTCTTGCACTGTATCATTGTTACTAGCATTATCTAAGGTGAGGGAGATCAATTTCTTTGAATTCCCCATTCCTCCTACTTTTCGAGAATTTTCATTGCTATATGTGTACCTATATGCGGAGGCGGTAAAGCACAAAATACAAAGATTTTGTTGTTCAACTTCGAGTTTCTGTCAATGTAGTGTGCTATTAAACACACGTACCCCTTATGAGTGATTGTAGTCCACAAATCAGAAGTTAGGCTGATCCTTTCAGGAAGATTAGCTAGTTGCCTCTTTAAATTTGATGTCTCACACTCATAAAACTTGTAAACATCAACTGCCGCTATGTTCCGGCTTATAAACTTTACATCTGCATTCAAGTACTTCCAAACTGTTCTTACTCTCTCATACTCAACATAAGAAAATGGGAGATCATGCTGAATGATACATCTAGCTACCATGTAACTGAAAACCATATAATATATCTTTCTAGCTTGAAACTTTGCTTCTGAATTGGTCATCATTGTACAAATATCATCATTTCTAATCTTAAGCTTACATGCATTCAAGTGACGTCTTGTGTGGATTATAAGCATAACCGTTCTTACAATGGCTGCACTGTGCTCTTTCTTCACTTTTTCCCTTATTATCTTTCTTAGTGATCACTGTAAAGTGTTCCCACACATCTGAATACTGCCTTCTCTTTTTCTGTGATGAATTTCCTTTGTCACCATCATCAACATCAACCTCAATCTCAATTGAATGCCTTTTATGAGTTTGAGATGCTTCAACTTCATTAATGGATGACCTTTTCCGAGCTTGAGATGCTTCAGCTGTTGGTGTATTCTCTTTGTTTAACATATCATCAGAATCGTCAATCTCAATGGTTTGCCTTTTATACACGTTCAGAATCTTCATCTCCATCAAAAGTTATCTGCTGGTGTACATAATTTGCAGCATCTACAACTTTACGAGATTTCGAGTCTAGTGATCTAAACTCCCAAAAATCATGTGAGTCCTAAAAAACAATAACACACGATTAGATAAGTGATATGAAACTTTAACTAATCATATATTCACATGAGATCAAAAGCTTAAGAAAAACAAGATCATCATTATTGTGAATTCCATTAGTTTAATGAGATAAGAAGCTTACGACAAATAAGATCAATTTATCCTACCAAACTATAACACTACACACCATAACCACGAGCTAAAAGATGTTCAACTACTTAAAGCAACCCTGAACCTTTAGCTAGTGTCTCTTAAGGTCTAACTTAACACTAACAAGAACCTAATTTTTAAGCCTCTGACAGTCTCTGATGCTAAGTTACAAACCAAAATAAATGGTTGTAACTGTTTTTTCAAGATAGATAATGTAATTAGAAGTATATTCAAAGCGTATGAATGATTAACGGAAAACGGCCGAGATAATAAATCAATAAATTTATAAACAGAGAAATAGTCTCTGATGCTTTTTAAAAGCACATAAATGATTAACAGAAAGTCCATCACTTCCTAGTCAGTGAAACAAAGAAATTAACGGAAACAACTTCAAATTCACTCTCTATTTTACAAACACCTAATACAGACATTTAATAACACGAATGATTTTGATTTTAATAGAGTCAGTGTAGAGACACCTAATACAGACTATTTTGATTTCTATGCAATATTTGGTAAAGACATATTAATGAGTATTTAGGGTGTAGTGAATCGTGTAGTGAAAGAGATATATGATGTTCTCATTACACCATATGCAACACAAGCTAGATACCTCATCAACAACCATAGATGATGGCGCCAGAAAAGCACATGATTAGTAGACAACCATTGGTAAAAAATTCTATGATCGTTGATTGTTTCAAGCAAAAATCACGATGGTGACTTTGGCTGTTGAAAGATAGAGAGATGTGTGATGATTGAAAGTTTGAAACATACGACTATGATACTTGAGCCATAAGATTCTTTAAAAAATCTTTTGAAACTGTTTGCAATTCTAGTAATATGTTAGGGATTTAGTGTCTTACCATTACAATTTATGATGATACTAGATTTGGTATGAATCTCTAATGAATGAATGATGATTGAAGATTGATGATGATTGAATGATATGATGAATTGATGATGATTTCTGTAGCTAAAACTTACACGACTTACACGACTAAAATTTTTATGTAGGGTTTTAAGAGAAGTTTCAAAGACACTATGTGAAATAGAGGCTTCAAGTCTTCAACAACATCAAAGACTCTAGACCAAACAGAAGCTTCAAACAGAGAGTAGACCACGCCCGCATGCCTGCGGGCCTCACTGTAGATCAGACTGCATTGCCCGCTTTCCGCCTGGATGCCACCCGCAACACCGCGCTTTTGTGGACACTCCTTTGCTTGTCCAAGCCCGCCCCGCCGAGGTCTTTTACGGGCGATGCCCGCAGGCCTCACGTCCGCTTGAGAGCCCTAATTCCTACAAAAAAAACTCTCAATGAAGATGTCGATATAGCTCAACCGGCTGGCTTTGTTGATCTAGATAGACTAGCATACGTATGTCACTTGAAGAAAGCTCTCTATGGACTCGAGAAAGCACCGAGAGCTTGATATTTGGAACTAAAACGATATCTAGTAACATATGGCTTTAAAAACTGTCTCCGACATCACGAATAATTTATTGTCTGTGTTCGTGTCTACGTCGATGACATTATAGTCATCGAAAACAACTCCACCGTCGTTGAAAATAAATTTTCAAACTTGGCTGAATGCTTCTCCGTCAATGACATAGGTGGACTCTCGTATTTCCTGGGTATTAAGGTATTCGATGAGCCAAAGGGATGCATATAAATCAGCATAAATACACTCTAGATCTTCTTGATCTTATGACGATGATAAATTTGAAACATGTCTCTACCCCTATGGCAACAGCTCCGAAGCTTACAGTTGCAGGTGAATCCTATTTCAATCCCACTGAATATCCTACGTAAGTGGAAAGTCTTCAATATCTCGCATTTATGCTTCCCAATAATGCATATGCAGTTAACTGCATATCACATCATTCTCCAACATGCGATCATTGGCAAGCCGCAAAACGAGTCCTCCACTACCTTTCCGGAACAACAACACATGATTTTTTAATTCGTGTTTGTGGTCCTCTAACCTTACACGCATACTCTGATGTTGATTGGGCCGATGACAGAAAACTACGCTTCCACCAATGCATACATTGTCTATCTTGGTGATCTAGCAATCTCATGGTCTGAAAAGAAGCAAAAGAGTGTCGCGTGATCCTCTACCGAAGCAGAATATCGTTCTGTTGCCAACATTGATGCCAAACTAAACTGGATATGTGCCTTGCTCAGTGAACTTGGCCTCCAAAATCTTGCTTCTCCGGTCATCTATTACGACAACATTGGAGCCATATACTTAAGTGCAAATCCAGTTTCCACTCTCGCATGAAGTACATTGCCATTGACTACCACTTCATAAAGGAACAAGCACAAAATGGACAACTAAGGGTATCTCATAGCTCAACACAAGATCAGGTTGTAGACAGCCTCACAAAGCCCTTAACTCCATGATTCATGCTACTAGAAGAAAAGATTGGAGTGTCAAAACCCCCTCCATATTGAGAGGGCATATTAGAATATGTATATATATAAAGAAGATATGATGGATCATAATTCACTTCTTCGTATCTTTCTCATTTACTCTGTACCATATCTCTCTCATTTACTTTTTAATATTCTTTTTTTTTTGGATAATCAGGAGATTCAGAGTCCATGGGCCTCTAATCCCCCTGAGAAATAGTCCAAACCATATTAAATTAACTCTTCTTAAAAAAGCAGATCCCTCTTAACAAAAATCGAACTTGTGACCTTCTTGGCTTTGACCCACAAAGAATTACCACTAACCCAACTCCACGTTGGTTACTCTTTAGTATTCTCTACCTCTCAACTTTTGTATAAATGTATGTTCTCAATGTCAATTTACATCATCACTTTTACAGTCACTATACTATCTACCATTCTAAAGATTATGTTGAGAAGTATCTATAGTGTTTCTTTAGTCATAAAGGCTGAAACCCGAATACCACCACAGTAATTCGATTTGATTAAGAACTTTAATGTGGGTATTGTCGTTTCTCAAGTATGGGCTCTCAAAAACAATGAAAATCAGTGCTTCTCGTTAGAGTCTGCTTCTCATCTGGTCACCAAATCTCGACTTCGTCATTTAGTGTCCATCAAACCTTCAATTTTGGAATTAAATTTATTTAGGTGTTTGTGTGGATATTAATTTTCATGGGTTTCACCAATTTTTACTCTGGACACGTCTTATGGTCCCATCATGACTCCAGCCCTTTACCCTTCGTGAAATGGCGTATTAGCATTAGTGAATCTTCATGTTACATAGATATATGACCACGAGGGTGGTTGGAATTAACACTGATAGTATAATATTTGCGACTGATTTAGAAAGAATAATAAATCTCAAACTTCCAAAGATAATATTGAAACCATCCTCGTATTATTTCATTTTGATAATTTAATGACGTTGTAGATATATATTGTTGGGGCAATGGCATTTTTTGGGTAAAAATATTTAACAAGTTGTTTCTAAGCAGATATTGGTTTTAGTATGCTTTGAGCTATAAAGAAGGACAAACTGGAAACACAAATGACATATGCAAGTGATGAGAAAGGTGGGAGAGGAACAGAAGTTAGTCATATTTTCCTTTTCTTTGTCTACCGATATACTTAACTCGAGCTCTCAATGGGTGATACGTGTGGTGGAAAGGGAAGCATGGGCCCAGTGAAACCAAAGTTTGGGTTAAAAACACAATGGTTCCGGGTAAATGTTCAATTACGGGAAAATCAATAGTGGAGGAAACTATAAAACACATTACACAAGATGTTTGGTACACATTTTTCTACACTTCGACTTCTCCCATCGTTTCAACTCCTTTCAGCTATGAAATATTTTATGTTGCATGGTGTTTTGTAAAACTAGAGTAACAGATAGCCAAATTTTGGTTAAAGATCATTTATTTCAAAATCTATGCCAAGGACCAATTATTCTTTAATGTGGGTATCTTCTGATTTTTACAATGTTTTCGTTAATGGATGTCTTTTAAATTTCTATTGTATGTAGTTTTACAAAATATGATTACATTAGGTGAATGGAATCCTAGATTAAATATTTGTTTAAATGATACTCAACATTCATCACTCTAAATTGGAGTATGATATCTATGAATTTTGCATAGTATACACATTCATGTCCATTTACTTTTGTTCCATTTCACATCATTTAGGAGTGTAAATATGCATTTTAGCCTTGCATTCACACGGTTTCGTATTTTAGGATCATATATTATCATTCTTGCAATTTGCATAGTCGTGCAATCTCTCAGTCCTCCTACCGCCAGCCCTGATCGCCAAAACATGCACGAAGTCAATCTTGGCGCTCACCACCTCCATCTCTAGTGAGTAGTCTTTTAGAGCTCTTGGGAAATGATAGATGTAGGGTGATTAGGAGTAGATTATTAAAGTATAGGTTTGTAACAAGATAGATCATTGATTGTTAGGTGTTATTAATAATAGATTAGTCTTGATCATACTAGTTTAGGACTTAGGTATTTTTGCACCCGCAAGGTGTTCAATGAAATGCCCAAATCAAAATATCAAGTGCTTCACATGCTTAGCGTATGGAAATAGTTGATTAAGATGTTTAGTGGTTATTTAGACTTGTAATTAATGCTTTTTGAATACTTGATCGCTAACGAAAGTTATTGATGATTAGGTGATTAAGAAATAGATTAGTACAACGAAAGTGGGTTTGTTGGTATTAGTGATCTAAGACCAAAAGATTAGTTTTTTTAAGTTGTATTAAGCTCAACTAGTTAACAAATAATCGCCGTAGTTAACTACCTTCTTCCAGATAGTTTGGTTTTCCTTTACTAGATTTCAAAGTCGATATTAGTTATTTCCCGCACTTTAATTTACATTTTAATTTAGTTTTAAAAATCCAAAACTATTTTATTGCTTAGAATTGAGTAGATATTTGCATTCCTAATGTGTTGTTCTTATTTTTTGTGGATCGATACCCTAAATGTTCAATAACATATTAGGTTAATTGATAAGTGCTGTGAAACACGCCTAAATCAATTTGGGCCCGTAGCTGGGGAAACAAAGCAATAGCCATTCGGATTTGGTATTTATTTGATACTAAGTCTTTCTTTTTAATTTGTTACCTAACCTCTTTTTGGGCTTTTGATATTTCTTTCCTTGTAGGTGCATGAAATTGAGAAGCCAAGGTCCATAACATTTGGTTGATCGAGTAGACGACATTCAAAGACTAGAGAGAGAGACAAAGAGAACCACAAGATAGTGAGAGCGTCTTGAGCACTTGGAACTTTTGGGAATAGGTAATAATCATGTTCCACCAGGTTTCCCGAGAAATGTTGATCAAGAAGGGGTTGAAAGAGGTAATAGAGGTGTTCAAGCACCAAATCATCCGCCAAAAAACCCATATGTCATTGAAACTTTTTATGAGCCCAACATACATGGGAACCAAGGCAGTATTTTTCCACCACCCATGGAGAATAATAATTTCGAGATCAAGACTATCCTCATCAATATGGTCCGAGGGAGCAAGTTTCATGGGTTGCCAATGGAGGATTCTCTAGAAAATTTGGATCAGTTCAATTGATTTTATGGCACCATGAAGATAAATGGTATATCGGGCGGACGCCTTCAAGTTAAGACTCTTCCCATTCTTTTAGGTGATAGGGCACATCAATGGGAAAAACAGTTGCCTCACAACTCCATCACATTTTGGGATGAGTGAAAACAAGTCTTCGTAGCCAAGTCTTTCTCTACTTCGCTAACGCCTCGGAATGAGATATCTGGTTTTACCCAAAAGACGAATGCGAGTTTTAGCAAAGCTTGGGAAAGATTGAAGGGATATATATATCACAATGTATGCACCACGGATTCTCAAAGGAGTCATTGCTTTCGACCCTATACTAGGGAGTTTTTCCCAAGATTAGGATGTTAGTCGAACAAGAAATGGTAAATTCTTGGGACAACAAGTGGATCAAGGAATGACGTTGGTTGAGAATCTAGACATGAGTGATAGGAAGTATGGTGATGACTATGATAAATCAATAAGGGAGAGTGGTAGTCATGAAGATCAAACACGAAGAGAGATAAAGGCCTTGAATGAGAACTTTGATATGATAATGCAATATACTCAAAGGCATGTCAACTTTGTGGGGGATTTTGATGGTCAACAATGTTATCAAGAATTTGGTGTTGAGGTTTGTCAAGAAAACCAAGAGGAGTGAATTTTGTTGGAGGTTATAAACAAAAATGCTTCAACCCCAATTACTGAAACCACCAAAACCTTTCCTACCGTGGTACCAATGTTGAAAATCCACAAGACCAAACCTATCCCACCAAACCCCAAGACCAAACCTATAACCAAAGAAATTTCCAAACCCCAAGACCAAACCTATAACCAAAGAAATTTCCAATCCAGACCACCTTTTAACCAAGGAAACTTCCAACTAAGACTTCAAAACATAAACCAACCACAATACAATACCCAACCCTTCTTCCCAAACCAAGGAAACTTTCAACCTACACCTTAATACAACAACACTACCTAAAGATTATTCTCAAATCAAAACTACCAAACCCAAACACCACAACCAAGCCAATCCCACCAAAGAAGACCCAAACATTCTCATTCTTCAAAAAATACTTGAAGGTCAAACCAAAAGAATCTCTGATACGAACAAGAACATGATTGGGATAAACTTGAACGTGAAGATTATAATGAGTTAAATGTAAAGCTCGAGAGTTTGATCTCACATGTGAAGTCTTTAGATAACCAAGTTGACCAAGTATCTTCCTCTTCTAAGAGACCAATGGATTCGCTACCGGGTAAACTGGAACGCAATCCAAAGAAATACATAAATGCTATCACGCTTAGGAGTGGGATGTTGCTTCTATCTAGGGAACCACCAATTGTGATCTCCAATTTGGACATTACAGACAAAAAGGGGGAGGTGGTAGAAATCAAAGATGATGATGATTTGGTTTTTAAACACAAGAATGATGTTGGTATTGTGGATGATAAGCTTGAAGTGATGATTGAGCGGAAGGAAAAATGTAAGAGAAAGATTACAAATGAGTCCAATGACAATACAAGTAAAGAAACCTCATTTATACCACCTCATTATGAACCAAAACTTCCATTTTCGAGTATAAAGTGTTGTTTGATAAGCAAGTGGGCGAAGTAAAAGTCACTTTGCCTCTTATTGAAGATTTTTGGTTAATGCCTCAATACAACAAGTGAAAGCTTTTGGTTAAGGAGAAAGTGAAAGCTTTATAAGGGATGGTGATCTTGAAACATGAGTGTAGTGCCATTATACAAAGGAAAATCATCACAAAGAAGCCTAATGACCCTGAGATCTTCACTCTTCCTTGCTCTTTGGGACCTCTTTGTTTTTACAAAGTGTTTAGTTGATCTTGGTACTAGTGTGAGCTTGATGCCTCTCACGATAGCAAAACATTTAGGCTTCACGCGCTTCAAACCATGTAGAATCTCCTTTGTTCTAGCGGATAGATCAGTGAGATTTCCAATAGGACTACTAGAAGACTTACCGGTAGTCATTGGCAACTATGAGATACGCATAAAATAATTTGGTATTGAAAATGGATGAAACCACAAGACCCTTTGATATTTGGTAGACCATTCCTAAAAACTGCGAGGCAATGATTGACGTAAGGAGAGAAATGATTGAAGTAAGGAAAAGAAAAGTCAATGTTCAATTTGGAGATGAGATTCTCAAGTTTGACATCAAACTGATCATGAAGGAGCTATCGTGGATGGTCAAATTTTTTGGATATAGTTCATGGATGAGTTAGCCATTGAGCTTTTGGATTAAACCGCCTTAGAAGATTCACTCCAAAGTGATTTGACGGTTAATTAAGGCCAGATTGGTCTTCTTGATGATGATAGTTTGGGTTATAAACAGATCTTAGACTCACAAAAAGCCTCATTGAAGATGTCATATTCTTGGAGTTGGATAGAATTGCGCATAATGTGAGTGTGGTTGTGATCGAAGACGTGAGTGAATAGGAAGGTAGCCAGGACAAACCTAGCAAGGATGAGGACTAGAGCGAGCTAAAATCACCAAAGATTGAGCTCAAGCCACTCCCAAAAAGGATAAGATCCACATTTCTTGGTCCTAACTCTACTTACTCGGTGATGATAAATGATGAGTTGAATGATAATGAGACCTCTATGCTTTTGATATAGTTGAAGAGGTATATGAAAACCATTGGTTACTATCTAGATGATATCAAGGGTATCTTTCATTCTCTTTGCATGGGTAGGATTCATTTAGAATAGGATTCAATGACTTCCATTGAATATCAAAGACGGGTAAACCTGAATTTAAGATATGTTGTAAGGAAATGGATTCTTAAGCTTCTAGATGCGGGGATTATCTATCCTATCTTGAATAGTACTTGGATATCCCCTATCCATGTAGTGCCTAAGAAAGGTGGAGTTATGGTAGTAAAGAACGACAAAAACGAATTATTCCCCACTAGAACTATTACTAGGCATATGATGTGTATCGGTTATTAAGTTGAACTCTGCCACCCCTAAAGATCACTTTTCTTTGCCATTCATTGATCAAATGTTAGAACGATTAGTGAAAACATTCATACTATTGCTTCTTGGATGGATACTCGAGCTTCTTTCAAATCCCTATTCATAAAAAAGATCAAGAGAATATGACCTTCACTTGTCCTTATGGCACATTTTTTTATCGAAGGATGCCATTTGGATTGTGTAATGCACAAGTGACTTTTAACAGTGTATGATGTCTATCTTCTCGAATTTAATTGAACATGTAATATAAGTATTTATGGATGACTTCTCCGTATATGGCTTTTCGTTTTTTGTTTGTCTCTCTAATCTTTGTAAGGTACTCAAGCGATGTGAGAAAACTCAACTTGTACTTAATTAGGAGCAGTATCACTTTATGGTTTGGGACGACATTGTGTTGGGACATAGGATCTCAAAAAGGTATTAAGTTGACAAGGCCAAGATTGATGTGATGTGGAGCCTCTGAGAATGGTTAAGGAGATAAGAAGTTTCTTGAGTCATGTCTGGTTCTATCATTGGTTTATTAAGGAATTTGCGCTTGTGTTTGATGTGGAATGCCTTGAGGCTTTTGAAGCAATAAAATGGGAGTTTATTAGTGCTTATATTATACAAGCACCGGATTTGGACCTACCGTTTAATATAATATGCAATGCAATTGACTATGCAATTGGCAATGCAATTGACAATGCAATTGACAATGCAATTGACAATGCAATTGGCAATGCAATTGACAATGCAATTGAATATGCATAGGGGATAATGATGAGAGTGCCTTGTAGAAGTTCACACTTAGGATTAAGATCGTTGCCCTTAGTCTGCTTGAACATCTTTGAAAAAATGAAAAATCCATGTTTGGACCTTTGCATGTTTCAAAATACAACTTCTACTTTTGTAAGGCTCACATGATTTTTGAAACATCTCTACGAACTTGGACTTAATATGAATCTAATATTCTTGCTTAGGGTAATTTAAATGTATTCTCATTGTTGACTACAAGTCACATGTGGGTTTTCTTATCCATTTCACTACCTTTATGCTAACCCGAATGGCCATTCTCACATTTAGAGTGATTCCCCTAACCATTTCTTGCAAACCCTTTGATATATTTGATGAGTAAGGAATTTTATTGATAATGCTATAATTTTTCAAAAGCCTAGAGAGTACCAGGAAAGACAAATGAGTAGCTCTCGTTTTACCTAGCAATGGTAAAACTAGCTATTAGGATGAGAATGAAAGAATTGGATTGTTAGATTGAGTAGTTGGTTTGAATATTGGAAATAAAAATGTAGAAAATAAAGTGTGATCAATGTTATGAAAAAAGCTCTAGGGAAACTAAGTGATAAGTCAAAAAGTCAAGTCTCAAAGTATGAATAAGGAAAGAGAAAAATGTTGCTTAACTTAAAATATACAATGAAATAAGTTTTGGGAACAAGGAAAGCATTGAAAAGATATTAGAAAAAGACCAAGTGTTGAAGTAAAACGTTTTTCCTAGGAGATTAAGATAAGAAATTGATCATGATGTTGAATTTTAGAAAGATCAAAGAGTTTATTGATTTGAGGTTGGCAAGAGGAAAAGAAGAATATGCAAAGGGGTAGAAACTAGGATGCATTTCATGAGATGAGGTAGAGTAATGAGAGTTAAACTTTGTATGCATCAATTTTTCCCCTTCTAAGATGGATTTTGCATTTGACTACCATTCTGATGTTTTGAGAGCACCTACCCAAAGAAATCTCTTTTGAAACCACCTCAAATTTTTTACCCCAAACCAATTGAAAAGAATTTGATTTCCCTTTGCGAGACCGAACTACATACCTTAATGAATATAAAGAGATGTCTTCGATTTGATTGTGAGTTTTTGTTTAAGTTTTGGAGTTATATTAGAAATTTTGTATTGAGATAAGCATTGAGAAGTACAAAAGAGTAATATATTTGTTCAAAAACCATTTAACGATCTTTGAGGACAATCCATTTAATCCTTCATATGAGATTTCGTGGCTTTGAGTCCCCAGTTTTTGAAATCTCCCTTAATTGTTCCTTCTTTGTTTCCTCGCGGACAAGCAAAGGATAAGTTTGGGTGAGTTAATATCTATGGTTTTTGCATAGTATATGCATTCATTTCCATTTCTTTTTATTCTATTTCACATCATTTAGGAGTGTAAATAAGCAATTTAGTCTTGCATTCACATGGTTTGATATTTTAGGATCATATAATATTATTCTTGCATTTTGCATAGTTTTGAGCCTTTTATAGGTGTATTGAAGATTGGAGCACAGAAGAGAAGATTCAAGGCAAGTGGAGTGAAAAAGACGGTTTTTGAAGGAACATAACCTTTATAGCGCCTGGACTGCCATAGCCAACCGCCAGGATCAACACGGGCCAAGTTGAAGCTTCATCCTTTAGATGTGGTCGGTACCGGTCCTCCTACCACCAGCCCAGATTGCCATAAAATGCACGAAATCAATCCTGGCAGTCACCACCGCCACACCAGACCGCTAGACACGTCACGAAGCCAATCATGGTGGTCACTACCGCCAGCCCCGACCGCCAAAGAGCTGCACCTTATGCTACTTTTGTGGTCCGACCCGGTTTCACCTTAAGCTAATCATTTGGTCTTATATCACTAATATATAAGTGGATTGATTGATATTAGTGATATAAGACCAAATGATTAGCTTATTTAAGTGGTATTAAGTTCCACTACTTTCTATCCGAGAGTTCGTTTTTCTTTTATTAGATTTTAAAGTCGATTTTAGCTATTTCTCGCTCTTTTACATTTGAATTTTGTTTAAAAAACCGATGTGGGTCGATCTTAAGAATGTCTTTGGACATTTGTATTCTCAAAGGGGATTACATTCTTGGAGAATAATACTAGAAAGTTTGTGAAGCTTCACCCTAACACGGAGAGATGTACGCGATTAGATGTGCCGCGAGTACTAGTCGAGGTTAATCTACAGAACCTTTGATTGAAAAGATCTGCTTTACGGAGAAGAATGGCTTGATGGTTTCACTCTCTGTGTGTTAGCCATGGCTGCCTCCCCGTTGCTCTACTTGTCTCAAATGGGGACATGGTGATAAGGAGTGTGTACTGCCGGCAAAAGTTTCAGTTCTAACAAGAGAGAGTTGCTCTGTTTCTGAGAAAACAGAGGCTCACGTTGCTGATGGTTCAGTAACACCGAGTTCTATAGTTCAAACTTTGGCGGTGGTGAAGGACCTTATGTCTGAGTTAGAAAACTCACAAGCGATTAATAATCAATCATCAAACATGCTACTGGGTTCGAGCTCTAAGACAGGGGAAAAAGAGCATGGCTTCATTACCGTGGAGTTGGGTAACGTATTCAAATCAGGGGAAACAAAGCAAGGGTTTGTGGAGAAAGTTAATGTGGAGGAGGAGTGGTCAGTAGGTTCTCGAAGTGGTAGGCGTTAACCCTAGAACCCAACAAGGGCAAATGACATGCTTTTAGAGGATCAAAGGTCATGTTCTAAATCTCCATCAAGATTTAAAGGGGTTGGTGAAGATGTTGTAAAGGTTGTTGAAGTCAAGCTTTCTGGTAAACCGAGGCATAGAGGTAAACCGATCTTAAACAAGACGGATAACATTCAGCTGGGTTCTAGGAGAAACAATATCAAAGCTTCCCTTCAGAAGCACTGATGTCGTCCATCTTCTCTTGGAATATGTGTGAATTCAATAAGCCACACAAACATCATGTTGTAAAAGAATGGATTAAAGTTGTTAAACCATGTTTTGGTTGTCTTGTGGAGACAAGGGTTCTCGAAGAAAATTTCAAATTAGTATTTGATGCTTCATTGCTAGGCTGGAAGTCTTTCACTAATTACGAGTTTCATCGTCTAGGCCGAATCTGGGTGGTATGGCCAGCAAATGTCGACGTTACACTCATTCACAAGAGCACTCAGATTATAATTGTTGGGGTGTCTATGAATTCTTGCCCTCCATTTATGTGTTCATGTTTTTATGCTTCAAATTTTCAGGCTGATCGTCATATTCTTTGAGCTGAACTAGAGTGGATTGAATTAGCTTTGTAAGATAGAATGTTCCCAGGGTTGTTCTCGGTGACATTAATGAGATTTTGAGTTCTTCTAAGCATTCGCGCTATCATGACTATTGGTTTAATCAGTCGGGTATGTTGGAGTTTCAAAATACGGTGTCTACTTGTGGTTTAACAGGTATTTCTCATGTTGGACCTATCTTTAATTGGTGGAATAGTCAAGCCAGCAATCTGGTTGGAAAGAAATTGGATCGGATACTAGTGAATGGCGAATGGCTGTCTAAGTTTCCACAATTGTTTGCTTCATTTGAGGCTTATGGCATCTCTGATCACACAAGAAGTTGGCTCAAGCTGGATAATGTTATCTCTACAACGTGGAAACCTTTTAAGTTCTTCACTTATTTGGCTTTGCTACCACAGTTTCTTCCCATTGTATCTCAGCAATGGTCTGCCCTGCCAGCTCTATTTGACTTTCGTATGGCCCTCTACCGCTTTCATGGCAAAATGAAGGCTCTAAAGTATTAGTTGTGCAGTCTCAATAGGACTATTGATGGTGGTTTAACGGTTCTTTCAAAGGCAGAGATTGACAGGTTGTGTGTGACTCAAGCTTCAGCTTTACATATTCCTTCTCCTCAGTCCTTTGCTACTGTATCTGAGGCCACAACAATCTGGAATCATTATGCGGAAGTAGAGGAGAAATACTTTGATCAGAAGTCACTAATTAATTGGTTGAGCTCAGGGGATCATAACACGATTTTTTTGCACATAACTGTTAAAAGCCGAACCTCTAAATATGCTAATCGGAGAATCGTAACAGCAGATGGGAGTACACTCATGGAGTTGACAGATATAAAATTTGAGGAGGTGAGTCATTTTAAAAGTATTCTCAACCCAATTCCACAGGATAATCCTCCGGTTTCTAAAGCTTATTAACAAACCCTTGTTTTTTATCATTCTTCATCGCTCGAGGCGACAACTCTTGTCTGACCTATCTCTGAGATTAGACAAGTGGTTTTTACTATGCTTTCTGATAAGGCCCCAGTCCCGGATGGATATCCTATTGAGTTCTATTGTGAAGCATGGTCTGCGGTTGGCAAGGATATGATCACTGCGGTCCAATCCTTCTTCCTCTATGGTTTTATGTCATGTTGTGTGAATTCTACAATCCTTACTCTTGTCCTAAAGAATAATGATCTAGTTACCATGAAAGACTAGACCAATTGCGTGCTACAATAAATTTTACAAGGTTATATCGAAGATCTTAGCAAATCACTTGAAGGGTTGTTGTGTAATATGATTGAATGGAACAAAAGTGCTTTTGTCAAGGACAGATTATTGCTGGAGAATATCTTCCTGGCTACTGAACTAGTCAAAGACTATCACAAGGATTCGATATCCTCTAGGTGTGCGATTAAATTTGATATCTCTAAAGCTTTTAACACAGTTCAATGGGAGTTCATCGTTTCAACCCTCCGAGCAATGTTGTTTCCAGAGCAATTTATACACTGGATCCACCAATGTATGTCGATGCCTCATTCTCAATAGCTATCAATAGTGAGCTTGCATGATTATTTTATAGCTTTAGAGGTCTCTGTCAAGGATGTTCCCTATCTTCATAACTCTATGCTATCGCAAGTAATGTGATGTCTCACATGTTAAATAAAGAAGCTCATGATGGTGTCTTTGGATATCATCTGAAATGTAAACTATTGGATATAACCCACTTGATTTTTGCTGATGATATCTTGGTCTTTACTGATGGGAAACCGGCTTCAATTTCTGGTATTATCGACATCTATGTTCTTAGCATAAACACCTCTAAATCATCCATGTTTTCAGCGGGAATGGACAAGCACAGAGTCATCAATGAGGCACAGCGGCTGGGCCTTGTCAGCAGTTCTTTGCCTATAAGATATATGGGTCTCCCACTAACCACTAAGTCGATGGCTCGTCAAGATTATGAGCCTCTTAAATATAAAATCAAAACTCGCCTATTATCTTGCGCTACTAAAACTCTTTCTTATGATGGTCGTCTCCAACTAATCAAGTCAGTAATCTCTAGTATCTCAAACTTTTGGTGTTCGGTCATTCGATTGCCACAGCGATGTATAGATGTGATTAAGGGGATGTGTGGTAGATTATGGAGTGGCTCCCCTAATGGGAAAAATGGAGCAAATGTTTCTTGGGCTGGCATTTGCTGCCCATTGCAACAAGGTGGTTTGGGGGTATGGCGGCTCCGAAATTCGTCTCGGTTTTTCTCACTCAGTTTGATTTGGAGATTAATCTCCAACTCAGGTTCCCTTTGGTTCGCTTGGACACATGCTTATCTTCTAAAGCAAAACTCATTCTGGAGTGTTAATGATGCCACCATAGGCCCTTGGATTTGGCAAAAACTCCTCAACCTGTGTGGTCTTGCTTTTGAGTTCTTTCGTTGGGATGTGGTAATGGTCAGAGCACACTTTTTGGTGGGATTCATGGTTACCAGCTGACAACTTTAAGGTAAGGTATGAGCAAGAAGTCCGCAAAATTTGGGGGTTGGGTTATTGAGTACAGTAGCAGAGGCTGTGACAGGGACTTAATGGCGTGTGCAAAAAGGTGGATCTGTATTGTTTTAGCAGCTAGAAGAAGTTGTTCATGCTTATCCTATCCCTTCTTCCATAGCTGTTTGGATGTTGTGTTATGGCATCATGCACCAGATGACTTCAGATTGGTTTTCTCAGCTCGTTGTACTTGGAACCAAATTCGGAAAATGCAGAGTAAGGTAAGAAGGCACATCATAGTCTTGTTTCCTAGGAAATTCCACGGTACTCTTTTATCACTTGGCTGGCTGTCTGTGATGGGCTCTCAATAGGTACACGAACTCGCTTATGGGGACAAAATGAGGTCTGCTCCTTTTGTCGAAAACCGGATTTATCATGGGATCATCTATTATTTGTTTGTCATGTCTCCTACATGGTTTGGACAAAGGTTAATGGACCTCTCTTGGGGAACTTGATCAATCCCGACTGGGAAACAACTTTACGGATCTCAACTCTACACATCTCCATCTACTAGACAAGATCTTACTCCGTATGGCATTTCATCCACAATTTATCATTTTATGGAGGGAACGGAATGGAATGCGCCATGGACAAGTGAGCAAAACCACAGGCCAACTGGGTCAAGCCATCATCAAAGTCATACATGACAGGATTTTTTCACTAAACTACACACAAGAGAACAAGCTCAACGGACTCCTCCATCGTTGAAACTTATCACTAGATTAATCCCCGTATTTGCATCATTTTTCTTCTGAATTCCAATGTAAATTGCAGTACAATCCTTGTAATTAAATGTTTACATCTTAATATTAATTTCACATTTAAGACTTCAATATCCAGAATGTTTTTATTTCATAAAGGGTTTGCAATTTAAATAACATAAAGATTACACTATGGCTTGACACCATACAGTTTTTAGAGAGTTCAAAAGGGAGAAGAGTAAGCATACATTTGGTTTAAAACATATGAGAAGATGATAGAGAAGTCTCAAAAAAATGTAACTGTAATAAGGGGGAAATGAGGATCAGCCAAAGTTTTCAACACAACCTCCACGACAGCGTTTTCCATGTCCATTGACCCTTTTCCTTTCCATCTCTAGTTGTGGGTATGATAGGCCGTCTGTTAAGAAATAAGCACTTATCTCCTTTATTCCTTAACCTAAATAAAGGACACCATTAGAGAAGATTAGTACATCATCACCAATTCTTCTCTCAAATCTCACATGAGAGATCGTATACAAGATTCAACATGAAAGCTCTCTAAACAATGAGAGTCGATATTTATACTAGCCAGTAGTTTGTTACAAATATTTTTCAAACTAAAATATCTTCTTCCGATTAAACCTCCTTCTCACGTGTGTCCTTACTCACATGTGCTTGTTTCTGCCTCATATTGACTCTTCTAGGCTTATCAATACCTCCTCCAATGAAGCACAGCTTGTCCTCAAGCACAAAAGAAGGAAATAGATGCTCTAACTCTCGAACCTCTTCCCATGAAGACTCATGATCAGGTAAACACGACCATTTAACCAGAGTTTCCAGCACCCCAGACTGTAAATATCGAGTCTCTAACAACTGCTCAGGCTCTATGACTACCTCATCAGATTCAAAAAATGACTGAGGCAATGGCAATATGTGATGATGAGCTCCCTTGACCTGTTTCAATTTTGAAACATGAAAAACATGATGAATCTTAGAGTCATCACGCAACTTCAAACGATATACATCTTTGCCAATGGGCTCTGTTACTTGATAAGGACCATAGAATTTGGCAGCCAACTTCTGACACAATCTCTTAGAAACAGATGATTGCCGATAGGGCCGTAGCTTCAAAATTACCCTACAAACTCCACATCCCGATGATGCTTATCAGCATTGTTTTTCATGAGTTACTGGGCATGAATCAGATGGGATTTAATATCAGCTAAAATGCATCTTGTTCCTTCAACATCTGTTCCAACTCAAAAAAAATTGTAGATTGTGCTTCAAAAGGGACAAGAGCAGGCGGATATCTCTCTTAGACCACCATCAAAGGTGTAGTCTTCAATGCCGTGTGAAAAGAGGATTTATACCAAAACTCTTCCCAGGGAAGCCCAAAAGCTAGGATGAATTTGACAAACCACACATTCAGAAACAAACTGTTGAACATCCTTGAACATCCTTTTCAAATAAAATTTTTGCTGCAACCTCTTAAGAGTTTTGAAGAACCCCAGAATGTCTTCCCATTTTAATACTATGATTTTCCTCCAACAACAAAGTTAAACTACTTGAATGAGGAGGAAGCAGTAGCCTATTTTGGTACCACAACCTCACATACTGTACTTTATGATGTGGATGACTCAACGGATCCTCTTAATAAGCAGAGATCAAGTTTTGAGTAATGGCATTCTCTGAAATTTCTTTGTATAGATCCTATAGTTGTAAAATTGAAGGAATTGTCGACACCGGATGACAACACCAGATGATGTATCCTCGACAACCCATCAGCCACTTTGTTATCAATGACCTGCTTATTCACTATTTCAAAGTCATAAGGAAACATGTTTAATAAGCCATCTTTGACAATCCAGTGTTAGCTCTCTTTGGTCCACAAAAACTTAAGACTCTTTTGATTGGTATGGACTGTGAATCTGCGGCCAAGAAGATAATGTTTCCAGTTTTGGATTGACAAAACAATGGCCATGATTTCTCTCTCATACACTGGTTTAGCTTGTTCTCTAGATGTCAGCTCATGACTAAAGAAAGCGATTGGCTTCTAATACTGCACTAAAACAACCCCCAAACCAAAACCCGATGCATCAGCTATAAACCAATATGCAATCAAAGAAAACCAAGATGAACTTTCGAAGATAAAGATAAAAAAAAATTTTCATCAAAGCTTGGAATGTGGCAAGAGCATTGGTGAGACCAAAAAGCATCACCAAAAACACATAATGGCCATCATGCCTACGGACTGTAGTCTTCTTTACATTATTTGCTTTCATTCGTATCTGATGATACCATCCCCAAAGATCAAGTTTCAAAAAAATCTGAGCCCCATCCAACTCATCCAATAGTTGACCAATAACCAGAATGGGAAACTTGTCGATAACAGTGGCTCTATCAGAGCGCGATAATCCCCACAAAAACGCAAGTTAGGGTCTTTCTTCACCAACAAAATTGGGCTAGAGTATGGACAATGTCTTGGCGGAATAGTTCACGCCACTAATATCTCTTGGACCATATTCTCCATAACTTCTTCATGTGCATGCGGATAACGATAAGGATGTACACTAACAGCCCAAACCCCATGTAGAAGGTTTATCCCATGCTCACGGCCCCTTATTGGAGGTAAACCAACAGGAGTAGCAAATACATGAAGAAACTGCTGCAAAACTATCACTTTATCACCCCATAATTCTGCTACAATATTAGTTTCCACTGTATGCTCTAAAAAAGAGATCCCAAAATCATCATTGTATACAAAATTTCGGGACTGCAAAGACATACAAGACAATTGCAAATTAGAAGCGCCAACTAACTTCATTTGCTGGCCTTGATACAAAAAAAAAAGACATTTCATGTGTCTTTCAACTTAATCTGCAATCACCAAAAGTGCTCAGCCCTTGGACCCCTAATATAACATCCACCTTTCCCAAATCCAAGATAATGAAATATGTAGAGAAATTCCAACCTTGAACAGTAAAATGTATTCCTCTACACACACCCATCCTTTTCACTCTCATGGCAGTCCCCAATAGGATATTTAAATGAGCACCACAAGTTTACCTTTAACTTTAAATATATAATTTATTTTTATTTTTATCTTAATTTAGGAAATTGAGATTATTTCATCTCTATATAAGAGAATGTATCTTGTAATATTATTTCATTAGAGTTTAATATAATTCTTCCACAAACATTTGTGTTCTTTACTCTCATTAAATTTATCATGGTATCATAGCCTTTATTCTATTAATTTGGATTATAGTTTCATTACGTTAGTTTTCGCGAATAAAAAAATATTTAAAAATATTTTTAAAAAATCTATGAATTTCTATCGATTTTTTTTCTTTTCACCTTTCTCCATCATTTCTTCCTTTAACATTGGAGGTTTTTTTTGCTTGTCTTGATATTATGAATGGTGAGTCTTCTCTTAAATACATTGATTGTTTACTATTTACATAAAAAAGTAGAAAATACATGTGATCTCCTTACTGATCCAACAAAACATTGATGTTGTTGATTTTCAATTGGCCAACACAACTGCTAATGGTGATGATGGTTTGTGAAAGTGGTGAAGGTGGTATCGTTATCTAACTTTGTGTTTTCTTATAACCGTGAGTTTTACCAATTCGATGGTATGCTTACATGATCTTCTAGTTGAAGATGGTTATGATAATTACTATGATGTTCATTCAGACCTTGACAAAGACTCCAACTATGCGGTGGAGACGGTGTTGATTTTTTTTATATAAAAGGATTTAAAAGTAGAGTTTGTTACTTAATCGAGCACAACCTAAGAAATTGATCCCACGGTTAGGGTATAAATATTGTTATTGACCCTATAATTGGGTAGAATCTTCGATTACCCAACACATGGGTATTGTATATGTTTTAACCTACGATTGGGTATAAACATTGTTATTGATCCGACGGCGAGACGTTGTTTCCGCTTTTACCCATAGCCAGGTATAAATGTTGATGATGACCCAACAGTCGGGTATAACGCTATTATTTTGAAGACATGTCCAATCTCACATGTGTTATCATGTATGAGCTTGGCGGAAGGTATTGGGAGATCGATGAAATTAGTCGAAACCGAGATCGAACGGTCAGAACAAATAATTGAGATTATGAAAATAATGAAGATATTATTATAGAAGAAACAAGAAGGATCCAAAATATTGTTGATTAATGTCAATATGATAATTAGGAAGTTTACCTTTAACTATAAATATATCATTTATTTTTGAACTTCTCTCTAACTTATTTCTCTCTCAATTTTTTCAAAAGTGATCTTCCAAATCAACTTTTCTTCTTTGTTTTTTGTAAATTCACCGGTTGAAGTCGACTCCGGCGTCGGCCGTACTCTTTCTAATTATAGTATAGAATTTATTTATCAAAAAACTTCATTATTTGGAGACGGCAAATTGGAAAGACACGAGTGTGGGAGATTTTTTGGGTGATTGTCTTTCTCCTCTTCACGGCTTTTTCGGTCATGTTTCACCAGCGATCTGTATGTGATCTCGTCTTTGAGTAGCGATATTCTCTTTCATTCCATAATTAGTTGGATTGGTGTCTTTTTGACGTGTCTCTTCAACAAGTCATGTATGTTCATGTGTTTTGCCGACAATCTCACCATGTTTATCATGTATTATATTTTGATAGATTAGATTGGATGGGAAATGAGTCATATTTTCCACTCTTGTTTTTTCTTTGTGTTAGTTATTTTATGTCTCTCTTCGTTGAGTTTGATTCCAGTGAAGTTATCATTCTTGGTGTTTCTGCCAGTTATTTCTATTGGTTTGTTAAAATTTAGGCGAAAGATAAATTCATACATAGACAACCCTTGATTGTGAAGGTTGAAGTATTCACGCAGTGGTGTTTTGAGATTTGCGAAATTCTTATAGTGCGTCATAGTTGGGTGATAGCCAAGAATCACAATGATTGAGTTTGAATACGAAGAAGGAACTTAACAGATTTGTTAATCTGTTAGCGAGTAAGACTTCTAAATTTGAAGTATCGTCAATTTCGTTTCTTATGTTGTATCGTTCTTTAGCTTCTTTTTTGGAGTATATGTATATGAATACTATCTCTATAATCTTGTAAACTCTTGATCGAAGTGATAATAATATTTAAACGTTCATATATATATATATATATATATTTATATTTATGTATATCTTAATTTAGAAAATTTAGATTATTTCATCTTTATATAAGAGAATGTATTTTGTAATATTATTTCATTAGAGTCTAATATAATTCTTCCACAAAAATTTGTGTTCTTTACTCTCATCAAATGTTTCATGATGTCGTAGCTTTGATTCTATTGATGTACATTATGGTTTAACTACGTTAGCTTTCGCGAATAAAAAAAATATAAAAAAAAATCCATGATTTTCTATCGACTTTTCTTTCTCTTCACCTTTCTCTATCATTTCTTCCTTTAACATTAGAGGTTTTTTTCTTGTCTTGATATTATGAGTGGCGAGCCTTCTTCTAAATACATTGATTGTTTGCTATTCAAAAAAAAAAGACGTTATCCTCTTAGTGATCCGACAAAACATTGACGATGTTGATTTTCTATTGGCCAGTAAAATTGCTAATGACGATGATGGTTGGTGAAATTGCTGAAGACGATATCGTTATCTCACTTTGTGTTTTGTTATAACCGTGAGTTTTACCAATTCGATGGTATGTTTATATGATCTTCTAGTTGATGATGGTTATGATAATTACTACGATTTTCATTGAGACCTTGACAACGACTCCAACTATGCGGTGGAGACAGTGGTGATTCTTTTTATATAAGAAGATTTAAAACTAGAGTTTGTTGCTTAATCGAGCACAACCTAAGAAATTGACTCCACGGCTGGTTATAGACGTCGTTATTGACTCTACGATCGGAAATAAATGTCGATGACCTAACACATAGGTGTTGTAGCCGTTTTGAACCTACGACTGGGTATAAACGTCATTAGTGATCTGACGGCCAGACGTTGTTACTGCTTTAACCCCATGACAGGGTATAAACATTGAAGATGAACCGACGTCAGGATATAATGTCGTTGTTTTGAAGACATGTCTAATCTCCCATGTGATCGATGAGATCGACAAAAACCGAGATCGAACTGTCGGGACAACTAATGAAGATTATGGAAATAATGAAGATATGATTATAGAAGAATCAAGAAGGATCAAGAAGATTGTTGGTAAATGTCAATACAATAATTTAGGAAGTTTACCTTTAATGGTAAATGTATAATTTACATTTATGTTTTTCTCAAAACCATGTTACATATCAAAACCATGTTTGTATCAAAAGAAATATATATATATATATATATATATATATATATCAGAACCTAGCATTTTGTGGATACACTAACGCGTTACATGTTTAATCATACTTATGATTTATGAGTTTTAGATCCTACCAAATGTATCTTAGGATAAGATCCGTATGTTTTTTGTGGGTTATTGTAAAGAATAGTGAATATTCTAGATTTTGTGCATATCAAACTCATGACTTCTTTGAAAATCTGTATGTTTTCCCTTCATTTCCTTGAGATTACATCAAAGATTATATAGAGAATAGAAGCGTAATTACAGGGCTTTACACTTGTTGTACAAGAGTAAATCTAATCATATCAATCATAGTAAGTACATAATATTTGACATATTCTTTCACCTTCCCTTAGTGAAAACGGTGGATTTTCTAACAGTTAAACTGGACCCGAAGTCACTGGATAACGAGGTCAGTAAACTTTTAGTGAAAATGTCCGCATATTGAAGCGTTAATGGAACACAAAGCACTTTGAATTATCCTAAAGAAACTTTTCACGATCAAAATGAAGATCAATCTCAATGTGCTTGGGTTTTTATGCATGACATGATTTGAGGAAAGGTAGACTGTGCTTATGCTGTCACAGAAGATTAAGGTGGCCTTGTTGATCGGACAATGCATCTCTAGCAGCAAATTGGAATTCAACACCTTTCATCCACCGTGTTTGCAACACCTATATACTCTGCTTAAGTGTTGGAACGTGAAAAAGTTTATTGGTGCTTACAAGACAAAGATATCAAGTTTTGCACCAAAATAAACGCAATAGCTAGAGTAAATATTTGCGTATTAGGACAACCAGCCCAATCGGTGTCGGAGTAAGTTGTCAACGTGTCTAACTTGGATTTGAAAATTTGAAGACCATGCGATTTTGTTCCTTCAATGTATTTGATTATGCTTCGTAGAGCATTCATATGACGATGTCGAGTTCATGCATAAACAAGAAAACTTGTTGAACCGCATACATGATATCCGAAAGAGTAAACGTCACATATTGAAGAGCTCCTACAAGACTCCTATATGCGGTGGGATTTTCAAGCTTATCACTTGCTTCTTCTGCATATAGCTTTGAGTTAACATCAGTTGGGATTGAAACTGGCTTGCAATCACTCATCCATGCATGCTTAAGAAGTAGTTTAAACGACCCATATCCGACATAGGGAACTCATGCTTGAGGTAGCTGGTAATATTATCAAGAAGCTATTTGCATGACTCTGTCAAAATAATATCATCTACATAAGTAGAAGATAAGCCATATCCTTTCCTATCTTATAAACAAATAGCGATGGATCACATTTGCTGGTACCAAGTGTAGAGAAATAATCTTTGATAGTGCTTAGCACTAGCCCAAGACCGTAATACCCAAGAGACCCGAAAGAACCAAAAGACCCTCTAGGTATGAAGGAGAAAATGGAAGGACTTGGAAAACTCTTAGAGAAATTAAGAACTTATGAAAAAGGACACTCTTTCTTTAAACTTAGCTTTTATTTCACTTTCTCAACTTGTGTTACAAATGGGAGAGGAGGGAGCTATTTATAGGCTCCAAAACTACAAATCTTCTTCTAATCTCTAGAACTCTCTAACATAATATCTAGATTTTTATGTTAAAATTATCTAGATTATTCTACACTAATCCTTAGATATTTATCTAATAGAATTCTCTAGAACACTTAAAGGAGGTGATGATCTTTAAGATATTTCTAGAGACATTCTAGAACTTGGGCTTAATTTTGGGTTTAGACCAATAATGGATAATTGGATTATAAACCCATAATTAAGTTGAATCCAAAATCAAGTTTAATTTCAATACTCCCCCTTAAACTTGATTTTGTCAGCCATCCCAAGCTTTGAACGAAGTACCTCGAATTGATTTTTTGGTAATGCCTTAGTGAATATGTCTGCAACGTTGTCTTCACTTCGAACCTCCAAAACTTCAATTGTTCCATCAAGCACCTTCTCCCTTATAAAGTGATGCTCTAACTCAATATGTTTTGTCCTTGCATGAAACACCGGATTGTTAGCCAACTTGATAGCACTTTGATTATCTCCATAGATTATCACCGGCTTGTTTGTAGGCTCGAACAAATCTTCAAGGAGTCTTCGAAGCCATATACACTCTTGAGCTACGAGTGTAGAAGCTTTATACTCCGCTTCAGTGGTAGACAATGACACCGTTGCTTGCTTCTTGTTGCACCATGAAACACTTGTGTCTCCACATAAGAACACATAGCCTGAAGTAGATTTTCGGTCATCTAGATCTCCACCAAAGTCAGCATCTGTAAAACCATGAAGAACGATCTTTGTATTGTACTGGTACACCAAGCCCATCCCAAGAGTTGTCTTGACATACTTCACTATCTTCTTTGCTACTTCTAAGTGTGGCTTCCTTGGTGCTTGCATAAACCGACTTACGAGACCTACTGCGAAGGCGATGTCAGGTCTTGTAATGGTTAAGTATAGAAGACTTCCCACAAGAGCGCGATAAGGTCGAGGATCAGGTAGTAATGATCCTTCATCACGTCTAAGCTTGATATTCACATCCATTGGAGTAGTGCGTGTCTTTCCTTCATGTACTCTGAATCTCTCAACAATTCTTCTTGCATAACTTTGTTGGCCAATGAATATTCCATTCTTCACCCTTTCAACCTCTAGGCCAAGAAAGTTATTTAGCTCACCCAACTTCTTCATCTCAAACCTAATCGACATATCCTCCTGTAGACGAGCAATTTCAGCTTCATCGTTTCCCGTAATTATCATATCATCCACATAAATAAGAACTACTACGTGGACTCCTCCATTCTTCTTGAAAAATAAACTTGGATCGGAATTTGATGCCCCATAACCGCAAAAGTGAAGATACTGAGCAATCTTACCATACCAAGCTCTTGGAGCTTGTTTTAACCCATACAAAGCCTTCTTAAGCTTGCACACATGATCAGGATGCTCTCGAGATTCAAAACCAAGTGGTTGCTCCATGAAGATATTTTTATCAAGCTCACCATATAGAAATGCATTTTTCACGTCTAGTTGCCATAACTTCCAACCAAAGATTGCAGCTAAAGATAAGAGTGAGCGTACCGTAGTCATCTTCGCTACTGGACTAAAGGTTTCATCATAATCTTCTCCGTACTTCTGAGAGAACCCTCGAGCAACCAGTCTTGCTTTAAACCTATCAATGCTCCCATCTGCTTTCCGTTTTATTTTATACACCCATTTGCAAGACACGGGTTGGACATCCTTGGGTTTTGGAACTAAAGCCCAAGTTTCATTCTTTATGAGAGCGTTTATCTCCTCATTCATTGCAGTTTCCCATTCTTGAATTCCTTTTGCTTCTTCATAAGATGATGGTTCATCCTCATCTAAAGGGGCTGCAAAGAAGCAAGAGAAGTTAGTGACAAACTCTTCATCTCTAAACCGAGCAGGCCTGACAATGTTCCTTTTTGGTCGTTGATCAGCCAAGGAGTCACGATCTTCCTCCTTTTCTTCTTCTTGGTCATTGCTTCCCCTTTCACCATGCATCTCATTTCCAGAACTTCTACTCTCACTTGGTACTTGGAGAACTGGTTTATCAATCCTGGAGGAACTCGCACCATCTTGCTCAACCAAGACTTGAGGTGGCCCATAAAGTGAGGAAACTTCATCAAATACAACATCACGAGACACGATGTATCGATGTGTCTCAGGGTCCATACACCTCCATCCTTTCCTTTGTTCATCATAACCAACAAAGATGTATTTCTTCGCCTTTGCCTCTAACTTTGTCCTTTGAGAGTTGAAAACATGGAAGTAGCAAATTGATCCAAATATCCTGAGATGTTTTACCGTTGGCTTCTTCCCATGAACCATCTCATAAGGAGACTTCATATTGTTTGGACTTAGTGGCATTCGATTGATGACATACGCTCCACATTTCATTCCTTCCGCCCATAAGGTTTTAGGTAAATTCTTGTCATGTAGCCAACTTCTACACGTCTCGATTATGTGTCGGATCTTCCTTTCCGCTACTCCATTTTGTTGAGGTGTATATGGACATGTAAATTCCCTCTTGATACCTTGATCTCGACAAAAAAAGAGAAACTCCTTTGACATGAACTCTCCTCCATTATCCGTCCTTAGAGTCTTGATCTTCCGACCCAACTCGCCTTCCACGGTAACCTTGAATTCTTGAAATCTTGAAAATACTTCTGATTTTTCCTTTACGAAGTATATCCAGGTGTACCGTGAGAAATCATCAACGAACAACAACATGTATCGAAACCCGGAGTACGAGGGTGTTCTCGTTGGACCCATCAAATTGCTATGGATCCTCTCCAAAGGAGCACCGCATCGTGAGGTAGAATTGTCAAATGGAAGCCTATGTGATTTTTCATATTGACAACCTTCACAAAGTTTTCCGTCATCTTGAATCTTCAACCTTGGGAGCCCATTAACCAAATTCTTATTCACCATAACTTTGAGCTTAGTCATATTTATATGACCAAGTCTGGCATGCCATATAAAGGCATTATCATTGGTGCTCATCTTCTCAACATACGAGTTAGAGGCCGATAAAACATATAAGTCTTTCACTCGAGCTCCAGTGTGAACCACATCCGCCTTTAATTCTTCTATATTTTTCAGGAATTTAACATCTCTTGGGCCAAACAATACATAGTTACCTGAGTCCACCGCATTTACCACAGAGAGAAGATTCTTCTTTACTCCAGGGACATGGTATACGTTCTTGAGAGTAATTGGACTTCCGTTATCTTCTTCAATGACAATTGTCCCTTCCTTCTCAACGTGGTGGATTGAATTGTCAGCGGTAATGATGGCTTCTTTTCCGTTATGACGCTGAAGACTAGAAAATAACTTCTCGTCTCTAGTAATATGATGGCTACAACCAGAATCCACAATCCAATCATTTCCAAGATTTTTAATTTTGGATGTACCTGAAGATGCATCCTCCAACGTGAAACATTTTCCCCATTCTTCGTCTTCAGTATAACCTTTTGATTTCGCCATATTTGTTTCTTTCAGCTTGACTCGACAATCCTTTTTGAAATGCCCAAGTTTTCCACACCGGTAGCACTTGAACCGCTTCTTTTCTCCCATAGAGGATCCTTCTCGTCCATCATTATTTTTTGCACCACCATCTATGGGTTTTTTTCTGAAACTTTGTTGCCTCCGAGCTACAAAAGCGCTACCCGAATCATCATGAATTTTAACTCCTGTCATTTGCATGGCTAGAGATTCTTGCGAAGCTAACAGATTTTCAAACTCCTCCAAGGAAGGTTGTGTAGCCCATCCTTGAACTGAAGTTACAAACGGTGTATACTCGGGTCGTAGACCTCGAATAATAGACCGCTTCAACCGAGCTTCCGAAATGGACTCCTCCGGATTAAGAGTATTAATCTCAGAGCAAAGACTTTTTACCTTAACGAAAAACTCTGAGATAGAAGACTCCCCCTGCTTCGCATTCGCCAGCTCATTCTCTAATAATTGTAACCGAGCCTCATTTTTCTTGTTGAATAGTTGATCTAACGCTCGCCAAATTGAACTAGCGGATGTACACCTTGACACATGCTCAAACACTCCTGAGGATATTGACCTCTTCAAAGCAAATTCCGCCTTGGCATTCTTCCGTGTCCATTCTTTTATTGCTTCCGCATTTGCAGCATCTCCCGTTGGTGGTGTAGTGCTACTACCACCGACGACATCCCATAAGTCCTCACTCACCAAGTATGACTCCATACATGACTTCCATAACCGGTAGTTAGATTGGTTTAAGATCTCCATTCCCAATCCAACAACACGACCCATTGATTCCATACTTAGAATAAATCCGAGCTCTCTATAACCCCGATCTTGATGAGCACAAAATTAGAATGGCTCTGATACCATGTAGAGAAATAATCTTTGATAGTGCTTAGCACTAGCCCAAGACCGTAATACCCAAGAGACCCGAAAGAACCAAAAGACCCTCTAGGTATGAAGGAGAAAATGGAAGGACTTGGAAAACTCTTAGAGAAATTAAGAACTTATGAAAAAGGACACTCTTTCTTTAAACTTAGCTTTTATTTCACTTTCTCAACTTGTGTTACAAATGGGAGAGGAGGGAGCTATTTATAGGCTCCAAAACTACAAATCTTCTTCTAATCTCTAGAACTCTCTAACATAATATCTAGATTTTTATGTTAAAATTATCTAGATTATTCTACACTAATCCTTAGATATTTATCTAATAGAATTCTCTAGAACACTTAAAGGAGGTGATGATCTTTAAGATATTTCTAGAGACATTCTAGAACTTGGGCTTAATTTTGGGTTTAGACCAATAATGGATAATTGGATTATAAACCCATAATTAAGTTGAATCCAAAATCAAGTTTAATTTCAATAAGAACCTTGCATTCCATGTCCTTGGCGCCTATTTAAATCATAGTGTTTTGTCCAATTTACAAACATAATGAGGATGTTCTTTGTCAACAAAACTTGGAGGTTGATGATTGTAATTTTTCTCAAAAATTAACCATGGAGAAATGTATTCTTCACATCAAGTTGTTTAATATCCCAACCACGATTTAAACCAACATTGAAGACAGTTCAAATTGTTGCAGGCTTGACAACAAGGCTAAATGTCTCATCATAATCGATACTAGCTTATTCTGATTTTACATTAGCTACCAGTCACGGCTTACAACGAGTTAGTGCTCCATTTAGATCATGTCTATACTTAAATAACCACATTGATTTAATAATAATAGCATGGCCGAGGCACCAGCCTCCAAGTCTTATTTTTAATTTAAGCATTGTATTTATCAGTCATAGTATGGTTCCAATTGGGATCAACTAAAGATTTTTGGTGACTCGATGAAAGTCTAGAACTGAGCTAGATAAGAGAAAATATACATTTGGATTTTTGAATACCTATTTGACTCTAGTTGCCATCTTTGTAGGAGGAGTTGGAGGTCTATCCGGTGAAGGAGATAGAGATGGTGCCGATGACTGACCCATAGATAGAGGCGGATCAGGCCCGGCTAGAGTGTTACGTGAGTCTGACGGAACAAAAGATGTCGGAGCCTGAGTCGATGATGATGGAGTTTCTGTGGATTATTTTTGAGCAGCAGGAAAGGTTGTCTCATCAAAAATCACATGCGTAGAGATGATTATATTATTCATTTTCAAATTGAGACAATGGTAACCACGATGATGGAATGGATAACAGAGGAATATACATGGAGTTGAGCGTGGAACAAGCTTATGATTTGTGGAATGGTTAATATTTGGGAAACAAAACCATCCAAACACACTTAAATGGTTGTATGTTAGAGATCGCCAAGCAAAATAGACTAAGGGCTTTTGTTATGAATCAAAGATGATGGAAGAATATTGATGATATAGGCTGCAACATGTAGGGACTAGGCCCAGTAAGTAAGAACCAAATGCGATTGGAACATCAATGATCATATGGCATTTTTTATCGTTCTAATCATCATTTCTGAGTTCTGGTTTTGTTAAGTAGTGTGAGGACAAGAAAACCAAAAAATTATGCCATTCGAATTAAAGTGTTCATGAAATCATGAGTTGTTATAGTATCCACCATTGTCACATAGTAATGCTTTCATGTCTGAATTAAACTGAGTATTGACATATTTTGAAAAAAATGCAAGAATTTAGAGAAGACAACACTTTTGTGGCGAATAGGATAAACCAATAGGAAATGTGAAAATAAACCAAGAAAAAAGCACATAATAATGAATGCCGCTTAAACTTGGTATCGCGATGTCTAGACATCGGAATGAACGAGATCAAAAACTTTTGAACTTTGAGAAGTCGATTTATTAAACGGAAGCTTAATGTGTTTTCCTAACTGACAAGCGTTACACAAAGGTAATCCGTCCTTATTGCAAGAAAGGAAATGAGACGAAATTAAAAGCTTGAGAGAGTCAATATTCGCGTGTCCCAAACGCTTGTGCCAAAAGTGAAGGGTAATCGGTAACAAAAGCAGTGTTGTCGAGATTTATTGAGAGATGATGACATAAGATAAAGGTCCCCCGAGCTCTCACTGCGGAGTTTGTTTTTGGAGACTGAAAATCCTTCACAGAAAACCCAAAAATATCAAATTCAACGGAACACCAATTATCTGTTGTGAAAGAACAAACATAGATAAGGGTTTTAACGATTTGAAGAGCAATAAGGACATTTTTAAAGGGAGGGTACAAGTCTTGGAAGAAATAAAGAAATTTCCAGATTACCAAATGGGAATTGCGGAACCATTGCCAACATTAACTGAGTTTCTGGTTTCCAAATTAACAATAGATTAGAGGATACATGGTGTTTAAGCGAGATCTGACGAGGTGCCTGAGTTCATGTTCCGGTTTAGAGAGGGTTCGGTTAGCGTTATTGTATTGAACGCTTCAGCAAAATCCCTTGTAGGCTGGTAATTGTTGTTGACATAATGGGCCTTATGTGAAATTGAACTCGGAGCTTAAGGATTTTGACCACGAGGAGCCACTTTACGGATATGTCATCCATGGACCAAGGTTGAATTATCTGGCAATTATTATACTGACTTGGCCAATATAGAGCCATAAACAGAGTCATGTATTGAGGGTGGTGCTGGAAGTAGTTGTTGATGTAGTTGTGGCCTCTGTTGCGATTGGCTCGACAATTTCCATGATTGTTGTTGTTTTTCCTGGATTAGTTTTGTTGAGGCTGAACTCGCGCCGGTTCAAAGGCTGAAACTACTAGCACTGTCGATGCTGATGCATGATCCGAATGCGAGGGTGGAGCTTTTGTCTTCTTTATTCTTGTTTCTTCCATCTCCAACATGTTTCAAGCTTCCGCAAAAGTAGGAAAGCTTGATGTTTGATCAAATTAATGATGTAATCAAAATTTTCATTGAGCCCATTCAAAACGTACATAATGAGAGTTCTTTCACTCACAGGTGCATCAACATTCTCCAGCAGATCAACAATTGATTTCAGACTTTGACAATATTCCTTAACAGATAAATCACCAACTCCTTCGTCCGTAGGTCGTTGTTAAGTTGTATGGTCCGAGCCTCTTTTTTGTTTCGAAATTGTTCTACTATTCGCCGCCAGAGTTCACGCGCCGTACCACTAGTTTTGAATGAGGAACGAAACAACGGATGAGGAAGTGTTCCGTATATCCAAATTTTGATAAGGCCATTTTGTTTCTTCCAAACAATGTCATCAGCTTATGTTGGAACAGAGGTACCATCGACATGCCCTATCACATCAAACGTTAAGCAATGAGTTTGGAAAATTTCTCTCCAAGCATCATAATTAAAATCATCAAGATCAAGCACAAGTGGAATGTATAATTTGATGTTTTTCACTCTGAAGGCTCTCTCAATCGCTGCCATGATGAACAAGGGATTGTAGAAAAGCAGAGGAAATTTTTGAGAAAAGAAAGAAAAGAAAAAATAATTGAAACGAAAAGAAGAGAATGATCAAATTAAGGCTAACTCTGATACCATGATCATATTTTTTCATCCATAAGATAAAATCGGTGTTATCACAAAGTCGTGGTTGAGATTAGAGCCAATGAAAGTTAGCTTTATAATTTGTCATTTGTCTTTCAATTTGGAAATCTAAATTTTGTATAATTGATAACTTGTCTTTCATCGTTGAAATCTAAAGTTTGTGATATCTATTGATTAATGCGGCTTTTAACAGATTTTACATGGCCTTTTAACATATTTTAGTATCAAAGTTTTCTTTAACAGGTCAGTAGACTTCCGTACGACTAGACACTTGCTCCGATGACGCATTAATGTGTTTGATGTGTAACTTTTATTTATTTTTTATTTTTGTTTGGCATGCAACATTTGACTTTGGCTTCGGATGCTTGTGTTGGCTAGGGCGGATAAAACTATTTATGAATCTGAACGCTCTTTGTTGTTTACCATTTATATATTCGATTCTTTTTAGTACAAGAGTCGTTTAAAGTATTTTTACATATATTAACAAAAATATTTAATTAATATATCATATAAATGTTTTCATTGATTAATATATTAAAATAGTAGGGACAATACTGAAAATTTAATCACAACTCTACATTGAAATTATCAAAACAACATTTATTCTAGAATAAAATTTATCTTTTAAAACAACATTTAATATAAACACAGAGAGAATAGTTTATAGTGAAGCGGACAGGAAAATGAAAGAAACAAATTTGATTTTTTATTAATGGTTTTGTCTACTCCCCCGACAACATCCATTCAAAGCCTTTATATCATCATTCCATGGTCGCAAAGTTAATTAAGGAGATCCTGTGTGGGTAGAAGTTGCTTTTTATTTACGAAATAGAAAATACTTTTGATACTCTTGTCTATAAAAAAGCAAATATCTCAGCTTGCCGCAAAAAAAGTAAAAATTTCAAATTTCACCATTCCCATTCATGACAGTATAACAAAGCTATAGAGAGAAGAACCAAATAGTTAACATAAATGATCAATGCTAAAAATTTCCTCTTCGTGAGTTTGCCATCCTCTATGACTGATGATGATCTGCTTTGGTTCCTGTATATATACAAACTCCAACGAAACAAAGTTGTTGCAGAGACCAAACCCATGTTTTGTTGTTGATTCAGATCTCATAGTCTATATCTGTTGCATTCTGGGAATCAGATTGTTTTACCAACCGCTCTTGCTCGTCATACCGATCAAGGTTCTCACATGGAGCTGGGAAAATGGTGCCAATCACACGCCCTTCCACGTATGCGCACTGGAATATGTGTTTTTTCTTGTATGTTATCCCAACTGACATGTCCCTGAAGGTTACATTTTTAACAGGAATCTCTTTACTTCCTTGGATACGCACTGGTACGCGTACTCCTTGACCGTAAATCCCAGTGTAGTTTATGTTTTCGAGTACAGGGAAGGCTTGGGGATTGAATCCACCATCTGGGTGCTCGTTGTAGTCGGTTTTAATGACTATGCCAACTCTCAGTTCATCTAATGTGACATTCCGGAATGTTATATCCCTGATATACCCGCCTCTTCCTGGTGCGGTTTTTATCCTAACTCCACGACGGGAGCTCCAAATCAAAATGTTCTCGACTGTGATATTCGAGACACCACCAGACATCTCACTTCCTATTGATATACCAGCGCTGTTTTGCATAGAGACTTTAGGTACAAGTCCGAATATTAGAATCAACATTTATTAGGAAAAGTAATTTTCTCTTACCTAACCATGGAGCGGATGATGAGGTTGCGGATGAGTATGTTCTTTGAAGGTCGTCCATAGGTAGTTCCATACTGGTCCCATCCACTCTTTATTGCAATTCCATCGTCCCCAACGCTGATGTAAGAGTTCTCAATTAACATGTCCTCACACGAATCTGATGCACAACAAGAAGATATTAGCAACCATTAAAGCCAAGTAAGAGCAGAGGCGCTCTTCGGCATATGAAAGTTCTGAATAATTTAGTTGCTAAGATGCTAATTGCAAGTTGGGAACTCAGGATGTTTCGCCTTTTTGTGTTTCATCGATATTCCAAGCTTAGAGGCCTAATGTTATCACTACTAACTAAACCCGTCTTAAAGTTCACACCATCTTGAATGTTTCTATTTGTTTGCAGGCATTGCACGCGATAAGAAATTCAATTCTTTTGTTATATATCTGAGTTGCAACGTCCAGTGTAAAGTGAAAATTACTTACCAGGATCGATACCATCAGTGTTTGGGGCTTCAAACACAGGCGCCAAAATGGTCATATTTGTGATTGTGACGTTTTTGCAGTCATATGGGTGAAGTGTCCAAAATGGAGAATCACGCAAAGTGATATTAGCAAAAACAATGTCACGTGACCACATTATCTGCACCAGTGGTCCTCTCGTGTGGTTGAGCAGCTTTTGACGATACTTCTTCCACCACGTTTGCCCCTGTCCGTTGATGCTACCATTATTCCCTGTTTTCCATCATAAAGAAAAAAGACTATTAGCCAATATGTGTGAACTGAAAAGAAGGCTTTGAATATTTAACAGAAGAACATATTCGATTCTTGTCCCCAGACATAAAGCGCTTGTCCAGCTAAGAGAAAGACATAACGACTTTCAACCAGCTAGTAGAGAAATCATCGATAGACTATGCCTGGAAGTGCCTCATCTCAATCAACTAAAGCTTAAAGTGGTGCTGAGGTTAATAATTACTATTTGAGAACCCCACAACGATCTAGTTGAGCTTAAACAGTATAGTTGTGGTCTTACTTCTAGATAGCTTTAATATATGAAAAGTCCTCAATTCAGCCACTGCCTAAAAAGCTTAAAAAGAAAAATGCGAGCATATTCTTAACAATGATCGAATTAAGAAAAATTTACATGCATCTATAAGAAGAGTAACATTTGAAACTCAGTAATTACGAGAGAAAATAGTCCACACTGGAAAAGTGTAGAAAACAGTTGACTAACCTGTGACGACGACATCTCTAAGATTCTGTCCATGAATGAAACTTCCATAGCGAGGTCCATGATGCTCTCTTCCATAGCCGTATGAAGGTAAAGGAGGAAGCAACGGCCAATACTTTTCATCCTAAATATGTTAAACATAAAAACCAATCTTGATAAGTATATTAACAGAAGACAAAAAAACTGCCTCAAATTATACATCTTGGAATCTATGAAACCAATTCAACAGTAATGATGAATATCAATTGAAAATCACACATTAATATTGCCAAAAGTGGCTCTCAATTTGTTAATCATTGTTAACCATGCAACGAGCAACCTCAAGCTACTACTCTCTCTACTCAACTCATAACTTCAAGGCTCAACCAAAACTAATATACTGCATTAAAAACCACATCTTTCCCCCATAAAGATTGAACCAAATTCTTAATACATCTCTTCATGATCATAAACTACAAACCCCTAAACTCATCCTAAAGATACAGATCCAAAAACATTAAAAACACCAAACAAACAAACACAACAAAACTGTTTAGTGAGCAAAAGCTTCAATGATTGCCCAAAAGAATCTAATTTCACATAAACATAACAAATACTGCATTAAAAACCACATCTTTACCCAAACTGAACCAAATTATCAAAAGATCTCTTCATGATCAATAAACCCCTAAACTCATTCAAAACATAAAGATCCAAAAACCCATTAAACACACCAAAAAATAAGACTTTGTTATTCCAATCAAATTTCCAAAATTAGAGAAATCAGAACAAACCTGAACAGCAAGAATCTCAGCATTCTCATAAAGGAAAAGAGTCATATAACTAGTGAGATTAAACGGCGCCGTAAGCCACCGACCAGGAGGAACATTAAGCTGTCCACCTCCTTTCTTAGCAAGCTTAGAGATCGCATACACAGCTCTCTCAAAAGCTTCAGTATTGATAGTGAAACCATCACCAACAGCACCAAAATCAGTCAGATTAAAAGCTACAGGTCTAAGCTTAGGAAACCCAGAGACAGTGGTTACGGTGGTCGACCACCAGAAAACAGAGAAGCCAGTTCCAACGTTGTAGAGATTGCTTGAAACGCCACCGAATTGCCAAATGAATAAAGAAGCGAAAGTGGCTATCCAGAAAACAGTAACGAGAGATTTGTGAGAAGAAAGAAAACGTCTTGGTAAAGGTTCCATCATTGTTGAATCAGAGCATTTGGAGGGTAAAGATTGGATTTTTAAGATTTGGGTGATGAAAGGATTTGTTTTTGTGTGTGGGTTTGTGAGAATTCTGATTATTTCAAGATCGTTTTGGATTACAAGTGTGAATTGGAGAAGGAGAAGAATAAGAAGAAAGATTGGATTTTTAAGATTTGGGTGAGATGTTAGGAGTCAGAAATAGGTGAAAGGATTTGTTTTTGTGTGTTGTGTTTGTGAGATTTGTGAGTATTTCATAAGGAAGAGTGAATTTAAAGGGAAAGGAGAACACAACCTTTTGTGTGTGTGTGGGCAGTAATTTCATATACCCCAATCTCTTATTCTCTAATCTCATATACTTTTTTCTTTAATATTTTTTTTATATTTATTTTTATTCAAAATATTATAAAATAACCAAAAATTATACCTCTTTCCATATATTTACAAAAAACCAAGAATTCTGACCCCACATCTATTTAATTTTTCAAATTTCAATTTCTTAAAAACCAAAATCATTTTTTTTACTCATCTTTTTCCCCACGAACGAGAAATCCACAAAGAACACCCACATTTCCATCATTCGAATTCTTTTCGTTTTTTTTGCAATTACTGCAATTCAATCATTTAGTTTCATCATTTAACCTTGTATTTGTCTTTTTCTTCTCAAAAAGAAATAATCAAAACCCTAAAAACCAAAAATGGTGAAAACAAAAAATTTGAAGAGGAAGAACCAACAACGTGGAAGGGTTCGCCTAGTTGATTCGCCTGAGGAGACGCCGCCGTATTCGCCTGAGGAGAGGCCGCCGTCTTCGCCACCCGTCAAACGAACTCCCGAGATCCGACGAACCCGCCAAGCTCAAGGTTCGCCGCGAAGAACAGAGCCCGCCGCCGGTTCCTCGTCTCAACCTTGGGTGGTAAGTGTTATATTATGCTTTCTCTCAAAATTAAATCCAAATGTATGGTTGTTGAAAAAGAATTGAATGGTCTTTTGCTATGTGATTTCTGGGTATGACTAGTACGCTTGATACAACTGTTGTTTGCTCTGTGTATTCTGGGTACGACTAGTACGCTTGATATAACTATGATATGATGTACAACTAGTATCACTATAGGTATATATACAACTGAATATGACCAATACAACTATGTATGTGGATATTTATGTATGTGGATATTTGTTTGGATTTCAGGAGAACGAGGAGGAAACATAAGGTATACAGCCTATTCCTCCGGAGAATTTTTTCTTCAAAAACACCGATTACGCGGTTTCCTGCAAATTGTCTTCAAAGTGCGATGATGTGAAGGCAATGGAATTGATAGAAGATGTGCTTGAAGACAGAGAATTGGAGTGGTTTTTAAACCATCCTCAGTTTCGGCATGTGTGGCACATGCCGAGATAGAAGAACCACAAACTAACGCATATGTGGTTGATGCTTGTGCGCACGGTGAACAAGAAGAAGGGGAAGATGGCGTGGTTCGTTGTGAATGGAGTGCCTATTAGGTACTCAATAAGGGAGCATGGTCTTTTGAGCGGGTTGGACTGTAGGAGGTACCCTGAGTCTTATGAAACAATGGTGGGGAGTTATCGGTTCGTGTTGAGACAATTCAAAAGAACTAAGGGGATTACTGTTCAAGATGTGATCGAGAAATTTAAGAAGATGCCGAAAACTCCATATCGACTGAAGATGGCGATCTTACTGTTCCTGAGCACCGTCATCAAAAAGTCCAAGACATATGGACAAATCGAGAGTTTCTTGTACAAAGTTGTCGAAGATCTCGAAGCTTGCCGGACATTTCCTAGGGGGAGGTACACGTTTTATGATCAATTAGACGAGATCTGGCGCACCATGGATCATTTTAGAGGACGTGTTCAACCCACGTGGATATTACCGGGATTCATTTTTCCGTTAGAGATATGAAAATAAATTATATATATTTATAATGTGCAAAAAATATTATAAATTAATTTTTAATGTGCAGATTTTAGCGACTGAAGCTATTCCAAACATGCGGACGGCATTTAGGACTGGGTTTGTTGATGATAATGGTGAAGTGAGTAGTAGATGCTCGAGGATGTGCAAGAGCCAATGGAAGCCTTGTACAATGAAAGGGTGGTCATTGGAAACAGTTAACGATGCTCTTGGAGACACTAAGGTATGAAAATTATGTAGTTGTATTCTCTTTGATGATGCCCGAGGATGTGCAAGAGCCAATGGAATGTTTTGTCTAAAATTGTTCTACACAGTTGTATAGGTTATATCCAGTTGTATTTGGTATATAGTTATATTAGTGATATGTAGTTGTATTCTCTTTGATGATGCACAGGAAATCCATAGTATCTTACATCCTACACTTGAAGAGGTACCACTACTCGCCTAGATCATGGAGGATGATGACGAAGGAGAGGACTCCTTGTCCGTGAATTGGAACACTTGCCTTCTTCAAGCAAACAAGAAGATATGTTTTGAAGATTTGTACAATTTGGATGTGGCTGGCCGAAGGGACAATCTGAATGTCCAACGGGCCATGAGTCTCAAAGACACATTGATGAAGGTCATTGAAGAAGGTTTTGCTAAAATTCATGGGAGGGTTGACGAGTGGAGTGAGAGGTTTGCTGGGATGGAGAGAAGGATGTCGGACCTTGAAGTATGTGTGACTTCGCTGATGGAAGGGGGTGTTGGAATAAACCCCGAGAAAGATAATGTTGGAGGTGATGACAATGATGAGGGTGACGAGGTTTCAGAGGAAGAAGAAGATGACGAAAGTAACAATGGAGGTGGAGGTATATGAATTTTATTTAACTATAATT
This sequence comes from Cardamine chenopodiifolia, assembly GCA_963922655.1. Taxonomy (NCBI): domain Eukaryota; kingdom Viridiplantae; phylum Streptophyta; class Magnoliopsida; order Brassicales; family Brassicaceae; genus Cardamine; species Cardamine chenopodiifolia. Next base: position 8,332,298 of record OZ000479.1, read on the forward strand.
ATACATATATGTCTTTACATAGTCATAACATATACATCCAATTGTAGGTGATGAACACGTAGAAAATTGGGCGGACTTTCCCCCTGAAGCTGTAGCCTCGAAAGATGAAGAGGACGGTGAATCAGAAGAAGAAAATGACAAAGAAAAAGAAAAGGACAATGAAGAAAAGGACAAAGAAGAAGAAGTGGGGATTCCAACAACCTCTACCCGTACACCTAAGGAGAAGGTGGTTCTAAACCGTTCAAAGAAAGCGAAAAGGAAGGTTGAGCCATCGAAGTACAAGAAAAGTCCTTATTTGAAATAATGATCTTTTAAGTTATGTTGTTAGGAACTTATTATCTTTTGGAACTTATGGATTTGTTGAACTTATGTTTATGTTTTGAACTTATGATCTTTTGGAACTTATGGATTTGTTGAACTTATGTTTATGTTTTGAACTTATGATCTTTTGGAACTTTAGAATTTCAGTATTTAAATTGGTATTGTCATATTTTAATATTTTGAATCAATATTTTAAATTTTTTAAAATGAAATGTCATATTTAAAATGATACAACTGTATACGACTAATACAACTGTGTTACTGGAAATATTAAAAAATATATAATAAGAAAGCCATGTTTGCGCCGCCAAGATACAAATGCGCCGTCAGAAGCCACGTGTGCGCCGCCAATTTATTTTTATATTAATAAATTTAATACATAGTCGTATCGTAAGCAAGTGTCGTATTTGATTTACACATAGTCGTATATTTGGCATTTTCGACGTTTTTTAGTTGTATTCAAGTTTTTTAAACAATTTTCTTGTTGTATCAGTAACATTTGGTTAAAGAAGTACGTTTAAAAAACATTCATATAAAAAAAAAAGTAAAAAACGAATTTTTGGGTGATTCATGTCATAATAGGTAAAGTGTTTAGTGAACATCCTTATATTGTTATAGTAGATTCAACAATGGAAGTTATTTATAATTATGTGAATTAATAAGTTTTTCGTAATTAAATTGGATATAAATGAATAGATTATTTATGAATCAATCAATATTTTTAAATAATTTTTTAAAAATTTATCGAATTATTCATGTCTCAGTCGTATAAGTCATATATAGTTGTATAAGCCACAACATTTCCATACACCACAAATGATTGTTCATCACTAACACAAACGAAATACAATAAGCTAATAGAACATATAAATCATGTGTTTTCACTTGTACTGCACTCAAACCATTCATATAAACTAGTCTTCTTTCTCCTTTGTCGATGTTCTCCCACAGACGGAAACCTTGTAATTTGAGGTTTTTATTTTTTCTTGACATAATCTGGAGGGTGCACACACATGGCACGTACATTGTCAGGCACATTCCACTTAGACAATATCGTCTTATAGTAAGCAAATGCCCATTGCTCCATCGCATAGAATTTGGAGCACAAATCTTCCACTTCTAGGTGAGTATATTTTTTCTTCCTCGCTTCCATAAGGGCAGCTATGACATGCACACATGGATATTTGTCAATATCAAAATGCTTGCATGTGCAAGTTTTCATCCTCAAATCAACAAAATAACCTCTTCCATCACGTCCGATGACGTTAAATTATAGATAGTAATTGTTCAACACAGTCATCGCTAAATGTTGTGCTGCAACGCAACTTTCGTGAAGCACATTCACAATAAAAGGCACCAATTTATGTGCTTCGGTAGATGTCTGCCTATGCGTGTTAAACCACTCAGCTATTTTTTCGATAATTGCATCAATCATTGGTAAGAGCGAGTATTTTCTTGCTTCTTTGAAAATATCATTTAAAGATTTCGCACAATTAGTGGTATCTATGTTGTACCTTTCGCTAGAGAAAAAACATCGGGCCCATTTATTCGGTTCTACACTTCTTTCAACATACTCCGCTGCACTAGGATACCTTTTCTTGAAATCATCGTAAGGTGTTTTGAACTCAGCTTGTGTGTATGCATGAGCCAATTCCCTGAACTTTACTGCAACTCTTTCTTTGTTGACGTTTGAGGCATGCATCTTCACATTCTGTGATAAATGAAAGACACAATACCCATGATGAGATAATGGGTAAACCTCACGTATTGTCTTGATGAGACTTTGATTCCTATCAGAAATAAACACTAATCCAGGAACATCCGGTATTAGTGTTTTTAACTTATTGAAAAACCATGCACAACTACCATCTTTTTTGCCATCAACTACACCAAAAGCAATCGGATAGTGGTGATGATTAGGATCTTGCGCTGTTGCAACCAATAACACCCCACCATATGTATTCTTAAGGTGAGTCCCATCCGCAATGATCACTTTTCTCATCACTTGGAAGCCTTCCACACAAGCTCCCAATGCGAAGAATAAATACTTAAACTTCTGATCGTCGTTCACTTCCACATATGAAACTGTACCTGGATTCGTAATCTGTAATATGTACAAATAAGAATACAACATCTTATAACTTTCTCCGAACTACCTCGTACATCGACACTAGCTTGTTTTTTTCCTCTATACGCCGTCGAATACGACACTTTAACACCATACTTTCCTTGCACCATACCAATCAAGCTTTTTGGAGTCGGCGTGTCAATCTTCCCTGGATAATGATCTTGGACAACAGATGCCACTAATTGGGGTGTGCCTTTTCTTCTCTTTACCAATGAGGTTGATGACATACGAGAACACGTGTGAATTTTGTTGTACGTCCTAACAGAGAAAATGTCTGAATCCTTAATCCTCGCAGCTCGTAAAGACCACTTGCAACCATTCATGGATTCACAAAATTTTACCACATACCGCATTTTATCCGATTTCACGATATCGAAGTGAAAACAATTCACAAATGAAGTCTTTTCCACTAATTCTTTCACGTCTTCTTTGCTTCCAAATTGTTGACTTAATTTTACATTCATACCATCTTCCCATTCTACATTATGAATCTCATCTCCTTCTACCACATGTGTATCCCTCACGTGAACGTTATCAAATTCAGCCAAACGTGTATCTCTAACCGCAATATTTTCCAAGTTTTCACATTCTACTTCGTGGGCAACCGTTGCATATTTTTCGGACACTTCTCTTGCAATCTATAATATTTCCTCTCCTTTCTTTACATATTGTCTCTCATAATTAAAATGTATGATCGTGCACTGCTTTCTATTCAGTGTACTTTGAAAAATAATAAAATTGTATCATTAATTACTTAGTTGTATCAGTTGTATGTAAGTATATAATATCTCTTAGTCGTATCAGGTGTACGCATGTATATAATATGTCTTAGTCGTATTAGGTGTACGCAAGTATATTATATGTCTTAGTCGTATCAGTCGTATCCACTCGAAGTCGTATCAGTCGTATTTATTCTTAGTCGTATCAGTCATATTAATACTGTAAATATAAGTTTTGATGAACACAAATCTCTTCGATTCGCTGTCATTAACCATAAATATCATTATATAACAACAAAAACCTCAAATATAGTCATAATAATACATGATTCGAGCTTCAATGAGCAAAATCGAGTTTTTTTTGGGTTTTAGGAAATCCGAAAGCTTACCTCCAATGGCGACCTCAAGTTTCTTTCCACTTCCATTTCTCCCAAATTTCTTCTCAAACAACTCCAAAACCCTTTAATTTCAAAACCTCATGCTTGATTTGAGAGAAAAAAAGCAAAATTGATGAATTTAAGGTTGAAAGGTTTGGTTTTAATGGTGAAAAAGAAGATGGTTGTTAGGTGGAGTGGGATCCATTCAGAATTAAATTGGAAGCTGATTTGTTTTTTTCATAAGTAAATGTGAGTGGGGTCCATTTTAATTTTATTTATTTGAATTAAATAAATAGATGAGAGGTATAGAGATTAAGTGAGGGTATTAGAGATTTTTTTTTTGCCACTAAGGGCATTTGAGAAATAAATCCTGTGTGTGTTTTGATTTGTTTTGTTTGTTGAAACTAACGTCTCAGATAGCGATCGAGTGCGACAAGTGTGTTTGTTGAGTATATCTAATTTCACAATTGACGAACAAACAAGATTTTTTTTTGTTTTTCTCGCATTCCCGGGATACATATTGGGGCAAAACGCACCGTAATCGAAAAAATAGAAATACCAAAAACGAACCAGAATCGTTTTTAGTAACCGGACAAATAGCAATACTAAAAAGCTGTTAAATTGAAATCCACCCAAACCAAAATTTATTTATTATTATTTTGAAATCTGAAATAGCAAAAAAACGAATGGAAAATAGTTTTTGTGTAACCAAACTGAACTGTATAAACAGAAATTCACTAAGAATAGTAAAAGATACAGAATAATAATATTGTGTTTTTGCTTAGGATAATTTTCAGGTTTTCTATACAACTGCGAAAAGCGAACTGAAACTGTAGATTATATATTTAATAGATCTTGAGACGAAAAACTCAATTTTTTTCATGTGAATATTTTAAATTTTTAATCATTCTCTTGTAATTAGGAAAATGATAACCATAAATGTTTGAAAGGCGGATGGGTGTTCTTAGAAGGTTAACCAAGTGAAGGAAATAGAGATTATATGATGATAATTTTTTCAGGGGCAGATATAATTCAATGTGAGAGGTGGGTCTGTACCCCATACTAATTTATTAAAATTAGTTATTAGTTCTATTATGCAGAGATGATTTCGCATTATCACTGCTGTTTTCGAGTCTGTGGTTCGATTATCGTTATGCTCATATGTTAATTGTCTTGTTTTATCTTTTTTTGCGCCTCATACAATATTTTTTTCTAGATGTACTAGATAATTTTGACATTGAATTAAAGCGTGTTTTGGGTAGTCTTGGAAAAAAACTAGAACGTAATTGGATAACTAGGAAGGTCAGAATCACCACATTTGAATAAATTTGTCTCTAAAATGATAAAGAAACTTATTAATGAGCTAACATCACACTTTTATAAAGATGCAACCATCCAACTGATAAAGACGTTCAAACACAACCAATCACTCTCAAAAACCAAAGAACAAAAGAAAATATCTAAATAGATTCAAGGGATTAGAAAATATACTCCAATTTTTAAAACTTGATGTAAGTCTCTATATCAAGAGAAAGTACATAAAAACTTTAATAAAATCTACTCTACATACATAGAACCTAGGGATGTGAATTCAATGCAAATAATGCATATATAAGAAGATAAAAAGTCTAAAATAACAAGTTTGACCCAAAACAAAAACAGACATAGATAGTTCTATAGGCATGAATTAAGTGATAAAACATCTTCATATCACAGAGTATATGGACATCTTTAGCTTCTTTTGTTGCAGTTGTGCTTCATTTCATATATTTGGTTTAAGCTCATTCACCTTTCATCCATCTTTTACTATGTCAGTCAAAGGATCAAGTTTTTCAAAAAATTTCTAAAATTTTTCTCATCCAAACACATTGACACTACATGTTGCTTTTTAGACTCCCAAGCCACGGCTCCTCCACTCAGAATAAATGTATACCCACTTGTACTCCTCCTGTCATCCGTATCTTATAGAACAACCCGAAAGATAGAGTCCCTTCAAGTACCTAAGCACTCTTTTTGCAGCCTGCAAATGCTGTTTCGTGGGAGCACCCATATATCGACTCAAGAGACATACCACAAACATGAGGTCGGGTCTGGTGGAAGTGATATACATTAAACTTCCAATCAGTTGTTTATAAAGAGTTGCATCCACCTTACCTCCTTCACCTTTCTTTGAGAGCTTTGATCTCGAGACAATTGGATTCTTAACCACATTACCGCACAGCAAATTGAACCTCTCCAAAATCTTTCCCGCATACTTTCTTTGATGAATGAAAATCCCCTATACATCTTGTTCTTCTTCAACACCAAGAAAGTACTTCATCCCGCCCAAATCAGTCATGTCAAATTCCTCTTTCATAGATGACTTGAACTTTTTCAGCATAATATGATTATTTTCAGTAAAAAGCAAGTCATCTACATAAAGACTCACGATGAGGATTTTGTTACATTCTTCTATTTTTATGAACAACGTATGCTCATATTCACACCTTTGAAATCCTTCTTTGGTGAAGTAAGCTTCAATTCGGATATACCATGCACGTGGTGCCTGCTTAAGCCAACAACGCCTTCTTAAGCTTGTAACCTTATGTTCTTCTCCTCCTTTGATGTAGCCTTGTGGCTATTCAACATAGACATCCTCAGACAGCTCTCCATTTATAAATGTGGACTTGACATCCAATTGGAACACACCAATTTTTCTGAGCCGCCAACGCTAGTATCATCCGTATAGTATCCCATCTAGCTACTAGAGAAAAGACCTCATTGTAGTCTACACCATGTTGCTGAGCATACCCCTTTGCTACAAGTCTTCCTTTGTGTTTGTCTACTTCACCTTTTTCATTGAACTTCGTCTTGTATACCCACTTTCTTACTCCAATTAATACAGAAGTAACAATCTTGTCATCAAGCTTCTTTCTTATTTGATCCGGGACATGAACGTGAGCAAGACATCCAAAAACTCTGAAATAATCCACTGTTGGCTTGACTCCACTTCACAGCTCCTTTGGTGTCTTTTCTTTGAGTACAGAAGTTGGACTTCTGTTTAAAATATGCATCGAACCATATGCATTATGGTGCAATTTTTGCATTCTACTAATCCATTCTGTTGTAGTGTAAATGTCATTGTAAACTGGTGGCTAATTTCCTTCTCCTCGCAAAATATCTTAAATTCATTTGATCTAAATTCACCTCCTCGATCGGTTCTTAAACACACCAGTGTTTCTCTGTCTCCCTCGCCACTTGGCACTTGAAGGTAAGGATGTATTTTTTGCCACTGTTTGATATAGGAGATATCAGTGCACAAAGATCAGAATGCACCAGTTGCAAAGATCAGAGTGCACCAGTTGCAGCCTTGTTGATGATCGCCATAAATTCTTCTTTGGGATGGGTTCTCGGTGTTGTTTCCCAGTCAAACAGCTAACACACACCTTATCTCCTCCATCATTCTTCAACTGTGTTATTCCTTTTACCATATTCTGGTACTTTACGTTCTCAACCCCTTATAATTGAGATGCTCAGCTGTTCATGGCTGAGTAAGTTACTCCGTAGTTCCGAAATGAAGTACACATAAGAGATAATGTGAGTTCCTCCTTCCAATTGTATGCTCACATCTCCCTTTCCCATCGCTTGAGTTGTTTTCTAACTTCACCGAATGAAAAAGTCTTCATCAAGTGTGGAAAACCATGTTTTATTTCCACACATATCATTACTACAGCCTGAGTCCATGAACTATGTTTCTTGCTTCTGATAATCTTTTGTTAAACACATCATCTTTCTCTTCATCTACCTCTACCTCTGCGTAATTGACTTTTTCATCCCAATTTGGATATTCATGTCCAAGTCTATAACATTTAAAGCACTCAATCGTGGATTTGTTGAAGGCTCTTCCTCTTCATTGGCCCATCTTTTGTTCATATACGAGTAATGAACTCTGCAACGAACCAACTGAGAGATTATCAATGTCTTTTGATTCCCCTATTGAACAGAGGATATAACTAAAATTTTCAGTTAGTGATCTTCTCCATGATCCACAATTCCTCATATCGTTGGCCACCACCACTGCTTCCGCAAAGTAATCCGTTACGGATTCACCTATCTCTAACAGCTCAAAATTCCTTGTCAAAATCTGTAACTGTGCACGCTTCACTCGTGAATTTCCTTGGTACTTTATTTTCATTGAATCCCACAATTGCTTAGAAGTATCTTTCAATGTAATCGTTTTGAGAACCCTTTTATCGATTGTATTGAACTTATAGTTCTTTGCTTTGAGATCTTTCAATCTTGCTTCACTAAAAGTCTTCTTATGTGCATCGACAACGTCGTTTCACTTGTTGCCTCGACGAATCCTTCTCTCACCACATCCCAGTATTCTTTCGATCTCAATAGATTCCCCATGAGGAGACTCCAATCATCATAATCCCCATCAAAATTAGGAATGCTTAGTTGTCCAAAGCTACTCAATTCCGCCATTTTACTCACCCACTCACTTGTGTTTATCTCTTTCTCACTTAATAGTTCTGATACCAAATTGTTTGATCTCAGAGAACACTCAATCAGAAGTTGAATACTGAGATTTGCAGGGCCTCAAATAGCCAATAACATGAAGACCAAGTCTTCTACAACTGAAATAAGAAACATGCAGAAACAAATACAACTACTTCGGTAGGACTCCTACAAACCAGGTATTTATTCAAAACGTAAATAACAACTTGTAACTTATTCAACCCAACAGTTACACCATTGAAGATTGGTTGAGATTATTGAGAGGTTGAATTTTTCCTCTCAATTTTTCTCTCTCGTGAACCCCACCCTTAACCTAGCGCCACCAGCCTTTGAAAAAAACTTCACCGGCGCTGGTGGCTCCCTCAGCACCGGTGTCGGTCCCCTATTTCTATTCTGCCTAGTTTCTTCTTCATTTCCGGCTTGCTTGTGAAGGTCCGACGATATTTTTCCTCCGGATCTAGGATGTTGGAAGTGTAACGGTGGCTAGGCTGGCTAGTGCTCGCTCCAAGTGCCTCCGCACGTCCTACCTATGATGACCCATCTTTTTTTTTCGTTGTTCATTCTTCAGAGGTGTGCTTGCCCCCTTTCACTTTGGTAGTGACGAGGTCAATGGCATCCGCGGTGGCTGTCGGTGGCTCTAGGTGGCATCGGATCTGCAACGATGGTCTCCTTCTCTTCTCAGCATGATGGAGATGGAAGCTCTTTTCTTCTCGCTCGATCATGGTGGTGATTGGCATTCCTTTCCCCGAGTGGTGGCTCGTCTTGAAGCTGTTGTGGTCGATCTCATCTTTTACTTTTCTAGTAACACTGCGGTGGTTACACTGTAGTGGCTCGATGTGGTTGGGCTGAAGATCTTTTGGTGATGGATCCTTGGTTGTAAAAAGCGCGCTTAAGGCGCGCCATGGCGTGAGGCGCACCAAGGCGAGAAGGTTGGCGCTTCAAGAGGTGATGGCGTCGTTGCTTCCATGATGCGCGCGTCACGGGGAGAGGCACGGCCGAGGTGGCATTGCGCGAGGCGAGAGCTATAGAGACATGTGGCGCCGAACTCCTTATCAGATCTACAGAGACCTTGATCTACGACTCCGACGACGACGAGCTTGATCTGCGACTCCGACGAGCTTGATCTGCAACTCCGGCAAGATCTGACGAGCTTGATCTGTGTTTTTTTTTCATCGATTCAGATCTGAATTGATTTTGGTTTGCATTTGGTTTGTATTTGGTTTGCATCTATAACATGACAATTAAGAAGTGAATTATATGGAGATGGTCACATTACCACGACGTGATTTTGGAATTTGGTAAAATCTGTAATAATAATAAATCTAGTACTAAATATTAAATATTTATAAGTTAGGATCACAAAAACCCTAATCACGATGTTTATAAAACATACTATAAGAGTTTTTTGTTTTTCTTCACAAACACAAATCGTCATTCATCAATCTGAGCCTCTTCATTCATCAATCCGAGCCACGTTTTGAATTTTTTGTTACAACTAATTTCATCACTTGATCTAGTTTAGAGCAGATTCTATGTCAGACTCTGAGCAGATTCCGAACCAAGAAACAACAAACGAAACTGATTCGGGAAGAAAATATGGTACTTCAGATCCCAACAACAGAAATAATTCGAGGTGTAATTTTTGTGGCAAAAAAAGCAAGTGGAGGAATTAGTCGTCACAAACAACACTTGGTTGGAGGTCTTAGGAATGCGAGTAAATGCCTAACTTTTCCAGAGCATGTTAGGAAAGAAATAAGATCATTTATGATGAAAAAACAGAACTTAAAGCTTTTACTCAAATGATGCCACCACCTCAAGAATTTGATGATTATGATGATGGAGAAGAGATGGATTGTGAGCCGAAGAACAAAGGTCATCCTCAACCTAAAAAGCCACGACACAAAGGTCCACTTGACAGGTTTATAACTTCTGCACCTCCAGATTTATTGAACGCAGTTATTTATGAAAGTTTTGGAGAGATGCTTGAATTAATTGGACAGTATGGTCAAGGATTAAAGCCACCAACCATGCATGAGCTAAGAGTTCCTTTACTTAAGAAAGAAGTAGATGACACTCATAGCCAAATAGTGGAGCACAAGGAAGAGTAGGCATTGAAGGGTTGTTCAATAATGTATGATGGATGGCGTGATTTAGTTGTTCAAAAATATTTAGTTAACTTTCTTGTTAACTCTTCAAAAGGATTGGTTTTCATCAAATCTATGGATGTATTCGAAGACATGAAAGATGCGACATTATTGTTTCAATTGCTTGATAAGATGGTTGAAGAAGTTGGAGAAAAAATGTCGTTCAAGTGGTCACGGACAATGCGTCCAACTATGTGAAAGCCGGTAAAAAATATAATTCATCTATTTAAGTTTCAATATTTATTTTATTTACTGAATATATTTTATTTACGAAATTATTTTATTTATTAAATTTATTTTATTTACGAATTTATTTTATTTATTTTATTTTTTGACTTTATTTTATTTACAAATTTATTTTATTATTAAATTTATTTTATTATTAAATTTATTTTATTTACAAATTTATTGAATTTATTTATTTACGAATTTATTTTATTTATTAAATTATTTATTTTATTAAATTTATTTTAAAAGGGCGTTACGACGATATACGAAAGGAATGGAGAAAAACTCGTGATTGGTGTGGATTTACGAATTTATTGAATTTATTTATTTTATTGAATTTATTTTATTTACAAATTTATTTATTATTGAATTTAGTTTATTTATTTATTTTTTGTTGGTTAATATAAGTTTCCGGAAAGCTATTAGAAGCGAAAATACCAAATTTTTATTGGACTCCATGTGCAGCACATTGTATTGAGCTAATGTTGGAAGACATTCGAAAAATCGCAACTGTGAAGAGCGCATTACAAAAATATATATTCATGAATGACTATATTTATAGTCATATTCCTCTTGTGAATATGATGAGGAGGTTCACAAATCAAAAGAATTTGCATAGACCGACGATTACAAGATTTGCAATATCTTTCATCACGCTTGCACAGTTTCACAAGCACAAAGACAAGCTGAGGACGATGGTTCATTCCGAAGAATGGAATAATTCCAAGTGGCCAAAAGAAGCAGGAGAAAAGAAAGTAATAACATTTATTTTGCAAAAAAGCTTTTGGAAAAATGTTTTATATGCGCTGAAGTTGACATGTCCTCTTGTACAAGTTATTCGGATAGAAAAAACCTCCTATGGGATATATATATATATATATATATATATATATATATATGCAGCTAGGGATCGGGCTAAGGAGACAATTACGAGGTCTTTCAATCTGAGAGAAGAAAACTACAAAATGGCATTTGAGATTATTGACAAAAGATGGGAGTGTCAACTTCATCGGCCTTTGCATGCAGCCGACTACTTTTTAAATCTAGAATTCCAATATGGACATCCTGATGATGTAGATTGTGAGGAAGTCGTGTGAAGTTTGTATGACTGCATTGCAAGGTTGGTTCCGGAAATTGAGACTAAAGATAAGATACTATTTGAGTTGGATGCATTTAAAAACGCTATAGGTCTCTTTGATCATTTTATGGCAAAAAGGCAAAGAACTATAAAATCACCAGGTAAATAATTCTCGAGTCTGATATATTCGTATTGATAATGATATTTAATAAAAAAAAACTAACGATTATTTCATGTTAATAGCGGAATGGTGGTCTTCTTATGGATCTTCAACTCCAAACCTCAAGAAATTTGCCATAAAAGTTTTTAGCCTCACTTGTAGTGCGACTGGATGTGAGAGGAATTTGGGTGTTTTTCAACTTGTAAGCAACCTTAATTCTATTAATTACTTTAATTACATTATTCATAAAAATTATACAACTTATAATCTTTTTTTTTTAATAGCTTCACACCAAAAGAAGGAATAGATTGACCCAAAGTCGATTAAACGACATGGTATTTGTTAAATACAATTGTGCTCTTCAACATCGATACAAGAATAAAGACACCATTGATCCTATTTTTTTGGATGAGATTGATGAAAGTAATGAGTGGCTAACTGGAAGAATGGATGGAAACTTATCTGATAATGAAAATGAAGTGTTTGCAGATAATGACTTGACATGGAATGTAGTTGGCGAAGCCGCATGAGCTAATGATCTTTATTATGCAACTAGATCTGCAGCTGCTTCAAGTAGAGTTGACAGAGAAAAATATAGTACAAGTGGTGCTAGTGGTTCAAAAGCACTTCGTAAGCCACATTCTAGTGGTATAACTTTGGTTGATGATGATGATTTAAAGAGATAGAAGATGATTTTGGTGGAGATGTCTTTGAGAAAACTCGTTTCGATAATGATGATTATGAGTATGAGGAATAGCTTTTAGATTATTTGGTTTAAGAACTATTATGTTTGCTTTTATATTTAATTTTTTATGATGTGGATTCGATTATTTTATGATATTTTATAAAAATTTTATCCTAAATTTCTAAAATTGTATTAGTTTAACAAAGGAACAAACAAGAAATGACTTATAAGATAACATTGAAAATGAGTTTTTACTTCTATTTATCGCCAAGAAAATCTTATCAATACATGAATACAATACAGATCAATATCATCATTCATATCCAAGATATAACCAATCATATACATCACTAGCCGAAACGTTTTCTTTTCATTTCCAACTATTAAATTAGGCAAACACGTTTGAACATGATTTTCAGCTCAGTACATGGAAGAAGTAGGGATTCACCCTCCTCAGGTCCATGTTGCCCTGCGCCTCGTGTGCCATGGCGCATGGTGCACTTAAAGTAAAATGGAGCCACGGTGCGCCATGCGCCATTTAAAACCAAAGATGGATCTCATATCTTACTTTTCCGACGATGCGGCGGTGGTGACACCATGGTGCTACCGATGTGGTTGGGTTTGAAGATATACTGTTTGAGTATGGACATGCCACAAAGGTCATCGCAAGAATATAGTATGATTGTTTAGAACATGTTTCCGTTTTATGTGGATTTACAAGTTGTCGTTCAAAAAGTGATTCTGTAGAATATGTAGACTTCCCGCAATTCTCCAACCTCTTTTTTGTTTTTGGATTTTTTCTTATCGAGGAAAAAGAAAAATATAAATACATTTTTTGATGTTTTTATTTTAGTTTTTGTGCTTGGTGATTTTGGGTATTTGTAGTGTCTAAGGTACATTCAGGTGAAATGGACAGAAAAAATAGTATCTTTATCAAACTCTTCTCATACGAGTCCTTTTTACTTCATAGTATGTTGTGTGTTCCATCACTTCAATAGAACTTGAACTCAGATTTTCAACTTTTCACTTCTAATGGGATTGTTTCACATTTACTCCTACATATTTTCAGGTGAGAGATTTTCATACAGGGACTCTTTGTCTACAAGGAATGCCAAAAAAAGCACTTATGCATGGCCGACTACGTTACTTCTACAAAAATGTCGTTGACTTTTTCTTCTATTACTAAAGCAACCATGGCTGATTGGCACTTCCGTCTAGTGCATCCTGCTTCTCCTATTCTTCATAAATTAATTTTAAATTTTTCATTACCTATTGATTCTTCAGTTTGTTTTGCTTCTCCATGAACTTCCTCTTCCATTAATAAAATGCACAAGCTTTTGTTTCCAACCTCTAATTTGTCTTCTAAAAGTTCTCTTTATATTGTTTTCCATATTGTTTTGACATCGCCTTTTCTCTCATTTGATGGTTTCAAATACTTCTTTATTTTGACATGACACACATTATACGTGGTTGTATTCATTGAAACAAAAATCCCAAACACATGATGTTTTTCTTAAATTCAAAACTTTTGTTGAAATTCAATTTGGTATCAAACTTAGAACCTTGTATTCAGTAAACGTAGTGAATTTGTGACGCTTGCACCTTATCTTTCGAGTAATAGCATATCACATTTCACCACCCCTCAATATACTTCAAAGCATAATGGCTTATCGGAACGTCGGCATCATCATATTTTTGATATTAGTCTTGCCTTGTTGTCGCATGTCTCTATGCCCAAAACATACTGTACATATGTTTTTACGACGGCTATTTCCTATTTCCTATGCCCAAAACATACTGGACATATGTTTTTACGAATCCATGGTTGACTTTATAAATTGGTTGAACAATTTCCACCATAGCTATTTCTTCCTCGGAAAGCTTATTCAAGTCAAATTTATGTTTGATATTGAAATGATCTGCTTGAATTTGTTAAACAAAATCCACCATATCTATTTCCTCGTTCATCTCGGGAAGTTAGTTCAAGTCAAATTCATGTTTAACGTTGACATTTTTAACATGAAATTGTTGAATATTTTTCACATCTTTCGCTTCTTTCATCTTGTTCTCAAGATAACTCATTAAATTATGAAGAAAAAATGAAAAAGAATTTTGGAGTCAAACATAAAAGAAAGAAAATAAAAAAACAAAACTCAATAGCTAGAATTATAAGAGGAAGAGACGCATAATCAACGAAACCCAGAGAATAATCATTATAAGAGAATGAGGACAAAAAAAATAATTTGGACATCTAAACAACATTCATTTTTCCTCTTATAATTACATAAAACAAGAATGGTTAAGATAATAATCACCTGAATCGATATTATGTTTCCTTCAGTGTTAATTTCACGTAAAACTAAGCATCAAAATATGAACAAGAAAAAATTCTTCATCTTCTTAATTTATTTTATTCTAATAATTAAATTTAAATTTCAAACAAACGAAAACGAAATAAATAAGGACATAATATGAAATATAAAGCTGATTAAGCATAAAACAGAGAAAATACAACTTTTGAAACAAAACGTTTTTCTAAAAATTAGATTTATTAGGAACAGAGAGGTGTATTAAACAAAAAGTATGAAACAACAGCTCCACATTATATATAGGGTAAAACTAATAACTAAATTAAAGCAAAAATATTAACATCACAATACATAAAGTCTCAACATATAATCCACACATAACAAAGTTAGCTCAAAGACATTCACATCTTAATCCACCATGCATTCCAAAATCCTTATCCATACATTTCAAAACCTAAAACAATCTCAACTTCACTTCAAATAATTCACTGCATTCAATTAGTTTTTTCATGATGAACAGGTCATTTCAGATCAGGAGAGGTTAGTAAAATATTTTTTGACTCTTATTTCTAACAAGTTTTAGTGTGTAATTATCTCTTTTAAGTTTTTATCAAGTCGTTTTAGGTAAAATGAAGGTTAAGAGAAAGATTAGAGTTTCTGGAAGAAAACCGGGAAATCTAAGCGAAACCAAAAATAGAAATTCATGTCTTGGTCGATACACTCAACTGAAAAAACGAAGAATTGTGTCCAATCTTAGTATTGATCTATAGCAGGGTTATTGATTGATATTGTTCAGAAAAAAAAACGAACTAGAAAAAATTACCCAAGACACAATATCGATCGACAAAAATAAAATTTCTTTATTTCACATTTTTCCCAAGAGACCCCAACTTAAAATTAACTGACCCAAGCTTATACATACCTAAATCACAACAAAAAAAACCTATGTTTTGTGTCATTTTTTCCAGATATAGCATCATTTTTCAAGTGATGCTAGAATTATATGGTTATTTTTAAAAGTGATATTATATCGAGTGAAGCTAAATATTTTTTATATCATTTCTATAAATAACACTATAATTCCATTTTAATATCATTTATGTAAATAATGCTATTAAATCTAACATCATTTTTAAACTGATACGATTAATAAATCTAGTATTACTTTAAAAGTGACACTAATTGATAAATCTAGCATCACTATTTGATCCGACACAGTTTAGTAATAACATCACTTTATTAACCGATATAAATTTGTAAATCTCTCAAAATAATTTGGTTCTTGTGTTTTTTAGACTTCAGACAAAATATTATAAATTAAGTTTAACATAGTAAAGCCCAATGTGTAATAAGCACAGAGTAAATCCCAGTAGAAGCAAACTTAGATCATGTCTCAAACAGACAAAGAAATAACAGAATTCTCTAACAAAAATCCGATTACGAAAGCGATCAAGAAGCAACAATACTCCAGAATCAAGTTCATTGGCGTTGTCAACTTTCTTAAACCTTGAATCCACGACTCTTCCTTCTTCCTCTGGCCTTCTCGAACTTCCTCCCCTTGGACCGAACATATGGCTTCGAGTGACTGTGTGGCACACCAGGAGAAGGACCGAAATGCTTCACTGCATCACGTGAATTCTTAGGTCCTCTAAGAAGAACCTATTACACAATAACAAGCAACCACCAGTTTAAAGATATTATCATTTACCAAGTGATTTGGTTAAGAGAAATACCGTGTTCTTGCCAAATGGAGCTCTGAGAGCAAGCTGGTCAAGGTTAAGCATTCACCACCAGCTTTATCAATTCAATCCCTTGCTCTCTCTGTGAACTTTAAGTAGGGGTGGGGAAAAAACCCGTATCCGAGAACCCGATCCGAACCCGACCCGAAAACTTGTACGTGAACCCGAAATCGACAAATTATTCTAGTGGATTGTAAATTTCTAGACTCGAAAATCCGTACCCGAACCCAAAACCCAAAAAACCGATCCGAAAACCTGAAAACACATAACTACCCATGGAAAATATGCTAATTCGAGAATCCTATCTTCTTAACGTGAGTTTAATATGTGTAATATACACAAAACCGATCCGAATCCGAACCAAAAAATTTGAAAAAAACCTGAAAAAAATCCGAAAAATCCAAAAAAATCCCAAAAATCCCGAAAAAATCCGAAAACTCGAAAAAAACCCGAAGAACCCCGAAAAAACCAGAAAAAAAAAACCCAAAAACCCGAATCCAAACCCAAAATTTTTTATCTGAACTGAATCCGAACCCGACAAAATGTTCCATTAGATTATCAATCCCTAAACCCTATCGGATTTTACCCGAACCTGAACCCGATATCCGAATGCTCACCCCTAACCTTAAGGCAGTGACCTTGATATCAATCTTATCTTCCTATAATAACAGAACATGAAAGCACATTCAAAACTCATGTTTCACATCATAATAACAAACTACGAAAGCACATTCATAACATATGACTAAAAGGCCCATGGCCAATATCATGGAGAAGTACTACATACACAAACATATATCAGAAATTGAATCAAGGAATAATGTAGTCATTGAGCCAACAATAGATACCAGCAAGTCTAACAGTCTGAAGATCATATTTGTCAATACCAAGCTTCATTCCCTATAAAAAGTAAAGCACATACATTACAACTTTAACCTAGTTAACAAAATGAGACTGTACCACTGAAATTTGTACAAGATTTCAGTACCTGGAAAGCTTTTAGCCTCTGAACAGTATCGCCTGCAAACCAATACACATCTAGAGAGTGCTCAAATCTAGAATGTACAGCTTTCAAATCTAGAATGTACAGCTCCTGGATATACAAATAGCATAGAAAGTGGTAATTGCTTCTTTAATACTGAATTCAAAGTCTTCACGGAGCAATTAAAAAAGAGGAGAGGCAACATAATCGAAAACGCAAGCCAACTTACCAAGGTGCTTTAGTTCACGAAGCCTGCCACAAAAAAATAGATTAAAGAGTCAGAACACTGTTGTTTGAACACAATCCAACAACTTATTACCTCTGAAACTGCTGCGTCATAATGAACTTCAAACAAAGCTGAAAATCAGAGTGGAGTATTAGCACAAATTCATATTGGCTCAGCAGAAAATTAAATTACTAATGAGAATCCACAGACTTGTGAAAAAAAATCTTAGAAATTCTTCATTGAGACAATTCATCATACAAATGGTGCTCACATTGGAATTGATCAGATCAGCCAGGTATATAGTGTTATTTCATGATCACCATATGCAATTGAAGATCCCATTGGAGAATAACACTATATAACTTCTAATCTACACATCAAAATCCAAAACTATTGAGTCCTAAAAATCCAAACCCTAGCTCTTGAAATCATGACGACTCTTCTTATTCTTGTAGACGATTAGCTCTTAGGAAAATTCCATAGTTCTAGATACGAAATACAAAATTTGTAGAATTGAAGAACTGCGAGCTCCACCTTCTTGTGCTTGTGCTTAATCTTCTTCGGCTTGGTGTAAGTTTTCTTCTTCCTCTTCTTAGCACCACCATGGAGACGGAGGCCGAGATGAAGCGTCGATTCCTTCTAGATGTTGTAGTCTGCGAAAGTACAGCCGTCTTTGGCTGTTTCTGGGAAAAAATTAAACATATTCGAGCTGGATCTCAAGAGCTCGGATTTGGATTCGACTTCACCAGTTGTTGAATAGCTTAGAGATCATACTCGTTATTCGGTTATCTCTGCAACAACTCTTTAGGGTTTAACAGGATTGTGCAAGAGGAAGATAATGATATCTCAAATAGACTTCAATGGCTGATGAAGATTACAACGAAGTCGATGATTTGGGGTAAAAAAAACATAAACAGATCGCTGCATCTTAACGAAAATGCAGCATTTTAGTAAGGTGGGCGATTTGGCGATTTGATAGGCGACAGGATTAGGGTGTTTTGTGTAAAGCAAGATGACTGCTCCGCCGCCAGAGAAGGCCTCGGTGGCTATCGGGAATCTACTCTGGAGTGAAGACAAGGTTTGTGGTGTTAACTATGTTGTGGTTTATGTTTCTACTACGGTTTCAGAGACATGGTATCAGTCTCTGATGGGATTGAAAGTCGTGGTGAGGGTTTTGTGAGGGATGTGATTTCGGTTCATGACGAGGGTTTAGTTCGTGATGTGGCCTCTATTCGTGTTGGGGATTCGGTTTTGACGCATGAGGAGGTTTCGACTCATGAAAAGATCTCTGTTTTTGATGAAGATTCTATTCGTGTCTCCGACTTAAGTTGTGAGAATATAGTTGCTCTGGTGGCTCTTTTGTTTGTTTCTCCAGCCGCTCTGTTGGCTGAAACTCGCAAATCATATTTATTAGTGGTACAGAAACAACTGACATTGTTGAAACATGATACGAAGGTTTCTTTGGAAAAGGCCAACCCAATTATCTTTGTTCTAGATGAAATCATCAATGATAAGGTTTTTTATGGGATAATTTATTGTGGGGAAGTTCTCAGAAATTGCTCTTCATATAGTAAATATTCATGTGATAGTGAATAAGATTTGGTGTAATAGAAATAAGACTATCAAAATCGATGCATATATAGTGAATGCAACTACAATAAAATCATATATGCGTGATAGAGTGATCAGAGATAGAGTGTTACGCATAGCATGTGAAATATCACGGATAATCCAATGATGGTTTCAAAGTTTGGACCAGTTGTTGAAGATGACTAATCAGCTCTTCGCAAAATGCCTCTTTGAGTTATTCTCAAACAAATTCCAACTTCGTTTTTCTCTTGGAAGGGTTTAAGTTTTTTTATCAAGCGTAGTGGGTGAGTCTAAGTGTCTTCATTCGGATACAGAGCTTTGTAACAAATTTAATGAGGCAAAGGTTTTTGTTGATGTTGATCTGACAAAACCGTTACCAGAATCGTTTCATTCAAGACAAAGCATGGTGTTGTTTCAAAAGTTTTCTATTCATACCCATGGTTACCTCCTAAGTGTAATGCATGTTTTAAGTGGGGACATCTAAGGGAGGTTTATCGACCAAAGTCCAGATCCGAGATAGAGACTCCTGGAATCAGTTACAGCTATCCAAATTGTTCAGGCTTGTGCTAAAATTTTGAAGTCAACAACAGTTACGAATGTTAATAAGCCACAACAAGATCTGTCACATCCTCTATATGAAGATACAAATGTGGGTGACGGATAAGTTGCACCTTTGAGTGCTTCTTCGTCAGAATTATCTAGCATTGTGACTCTTCCACAACAAGATTTGTCACATCCTATTCGTGAAGATACAAATGTGGGTGACAAATACGTTGCACCTTTGAATGCTTCTTCGGCAGAATTATCTAGCATTGTGACTCTTCAACAACAAGATCCGTCACATCATGTACGTAAAGATACAGATGTGGGTGACAGATATGTTGTGCCATTGAGTGCTTCTTCGGCTGAGTTACCTATCATTGAGAATCCTCTACTTCTTTGTGATACAACATGGGTAAGATTAAATTCAGAAATTGATGGTTGGTCATAAGTTTTGCCTGTAAAGGAACTTCCAGTGCAAGTTTTAGTAGGGTCTCCTTCTCGTTTTTCAGTTCTCACCGTGGAGGAGGGGAATTTGGAGGATCAGAGCATTGATAAAATAGAGCAGCCCATGATTCAAGTTAAGAAAGCTAGAAAAAATGTTAAAACAATGGAGGGGGATGATGAAAAGAAAGAAGGCAAAATTTGTTATCGTGAGCGGAAATGAGAGAAAGTGAACCTTAGTGAATTATCTCTCCGTCAATCTCTGCCCCAAAATCAAACGGTTTGAACAAGAATAAATCTGAAGCTTATAGCCTTAACGCCAAGGAGTTTATTCCAAATGTTGGGGGAAAGAAGTTGACCAAAAAACCTTAATATGTCGGGTTTTTTTTGAAATATTAGGGGTTTAAATAAACCTTATTATGAGTTAGGTAAATAGCAGAGATTTTTAGTTCGGTTGTGTCTTGAAAAGGAAAGTTAAGGAAGGAAAAAAAAAAGTGGGATTGGTCGATTTTATCAAACTATGAGTTCAGTCGTTTGGGTCGTATTTGGGTTGTTTGGAAGCCAACTATTAGGCTAACACCCTTCTTTGAGAGTGGTCAATTGATTACTTGTTCTGTGAAGCTGTAGAGTCGAGCAAATGAGTTTTTTTGTTCTTTTATATATGCGTCACATTTTGTCGAGGAACGTAAAGAGCTTTGGAGTGATTTGAGGGATCACCATAATTCTCAAATAATTCGACAAAAGCCATGGATCTGTATGGGTGATTTTAACGAAATTTTGGATGGATAGGAGCATTCAAGCTTTGAAAATTCGCCTCATTTTCCTCCTGGTATACGAGACTTTCAAGATCTGGTTCCAAATTGTTCATTTACGGATATGGCTTTTCATGGCCGTTATTTACATGGTGTAATAAAAGGAAAGACGAGTTTATTTCAAAGAAGCTGGATAGAGTTCTCAAGAATGACAAATAGGATAATGTTTTCTCTCGTACTTATGGTGTTATTGAAGCTAGTGGGTGTTCGGATCACTTAAGAGGTATAATTCATCTTGATGATTATCTGCAAGTGAAAAAAAAGCCTTTCAAATTTATAAATGCTTGATGGAGTTAGAGGTTTTGGGGTCAAACGAAGCCTATTTTCTTATCAACTTCATCTTTATTTTGTTTTTCCAAGAAGATGAAAGATCAGAAACCGTTACTAAGGGGATTAGGGAAGAAAAAGATTGATAACTTATCAAAGAAATCAGCGGAAGCATACCATGTTTTGTGTGATAAGCATGAATTGAATTTGAAGCACACAACCCCTCAAAAATGGAGGAAGAAAATGACGCATATAGCAGATGGAATCATGTCTTTGGTTTACAAGAGATTTTCTTAAAACAGCGTTCACAGCTTCATTGGTTGTGTATTGGGGACCAAAATAACAAAACTTTTCACAAACAAAGAACAATATTTGGGAGGTAAAATGTCGGGATGGAGGACTGGTGGAGAATGTTGAAAAGATAAAAGAGGAGACTGAATATTTTTCCGGAATTTTTTACAACATACTCCAGATGATTTTTTAGGTATCTCGATAGAAAGTCTTGAAGAGTTGCTTCCTAATAAGGTTTTTGAGGATGATAAAGCAAGGATTGTTGAAAGGGTTTCAGAGGATAAGATTAGAGATGTTTTATTTGTGATGCATGATAATAAATCTCCTGGTCCAGATGGATATAACTCATATTTTAATAAGAAGGTGTGACCAATTATTGGGAATGAGTTCACCATTTCTATGCAGTCTTTTTCGTTAAAGAATTTCTCTCGAAAGATATGAATCCAAAAATATTAGCTCTTATTCCAAAGAAGATTTCAGCGCTTGAAATGAAGGATTACATGCCTATTTCTTGCTGCAGTGTGATATATAAAGCCATCTCTAAAATTATTGCAAACAGATTGAAATTTATTCTTCCACAACTCATCTCTCTTAATCAATCTGCCTTCGTGAAGGACATGTTATTGATTGAATATTTATTGTTTGCAACAGAGTTAGTAAAGGAATATCATAAGGACTTGATCTCATCTCGATGTGCTATAAATATTGATATTTCAAATGCTTTCGATTCAGTTCAATGGTCATTTCTACTTAATTGTCTAAAATATATTGATTCAGTTCAATAGGCTGTTGTGATATATAGAGATGTTCAATGGTCATTTCTACTTAATTGTCCAATATCAATATATTTTAGACAATTAAGTAGAAATGACCATTGAACTGAATCGAAAGCATTTGAAATATCAATATTTATAGCATATCGAGATGCTTGATATCTCTATGTATCACAACAACCTATTTCTCGGTCCAAGTGAATGGTGAGCTAGGTGTTTTTTTTTCAAAGTAAGAGAGGCTTACGTCAACGCTGCTCATTGTCGCCATATCTATTTGTTATCGCTATCAATGAGCTTTCAAAATTGCTGGATAATGCGACTAGTGCTCGACAGACTGGTTATTACCCGAAATGTAAGAATAGTGATCTCACACATTTATGCTTCGTTGATGATACTTTGCTTTTCACATATGGGAAAATTCGTTTGGTAGAAAGAATAGTCTCCGTGTTTGAAGTGTTTGCTAAGATATCGGGGCTGCGAATAAGCTTGAAAACATCTACAATTTATCTTGCGGGTGTTACTCAAACTACACGGAACGAGATCAATCAGCGGTTTTCTCTTTCCTATGGGGTATTGCCAGTAAGATATTTTGGATTACCATTGATGACTAAGAGGATGACCCCAAATGATTATCTACCCATGCTGGAATCAATTTGTAACCATATTAGTTCATGATTTGTAAGGTTTTTATAGATTTCAGGATGGTTGCAGCTCATTGCTTCTGTGTTGATGAGAATATCAAATTTCTTGTTGTCGGTATTTCGTCTTCCAAAAGCGTATATTAGAGAGATTGAGAAATTATGTTCTTCTTTTCTTTGTCAGGTCCAACATTGAACCCAAAGAAAGCAAAAATAGGTTGAGAGTACATATGTAAGCCGAAGAATGAAGGTGGACTTGGTATAAGGCCATTATCGGAGGTTAATACCTTGTTTTGTCCTAAGTTGATTTGGCGCTTAATCTCTTCTCAATCTTCATTGTGGATAAAATGGATTCAAATCTACTTAATACAAAAAGACTGCTTTTGGTTTATTCGTGAGGACACTAATATATGTTCTTGGACTCAAAGATTGTGCTCTAGCTCGTACCTTACACAAGGTGAATTTACAAAGCGGAGAAACTACGTCTTTTTGGTTTGATTGTTGGTCGGATTTAGGTTGTTGGTTTGAAAAACTTGGTATGCAAAGGGTTATTGATCTGGGAGTCTTGCTGAATGCTTATGTGGCTTTGGCCTGGAAATTTAGACGATGATGCCACCATCGAACATAAGTTTTACAGCAAATAGAGTAAGCTCTTGACGTTCAAAGAATCAGGTCGATACCGGACACTACAGATGTCTCAATTTGGCTTTATAAGGGAGAGAAATTCAAAGACACGTTCAGCTCAAATCACACTTGGTTATTAGTTTGCGAAATAGCTCCCACTGTTGTTTGGTCAAAAGGAGTCTTGTACAAGCATTTAACACAGAAATATTCAGTTTTTGCGTGGTTATCGATTCATAATCAATTAACAATTGAGGATTGTATGTCACATTGGAATGTTGGAGCAAATACAACATGTATTTTCTGTGGAGATCCTCTCGAATTGCGACAACACCTATTTTTCTCTTGTGCTTATTCTGGAAATAATTGGAAATCATTAATGCATGGTCTTTTGAAGGATAGATTTAGCATAGATTGGGTCATCATGCTCAACCTCATCTCAAATTTAAGACTTGACAAGTTCACTCTATTTCTAACTTGATATGTTTTTCAATCTGCAATACATAGCATTTGGAGAGAGAGAGAAAAACACGCGGTAACATGGAAAAACTCCAAACTCATTTTTGTTTCTTATCAAATTAATCGACAAACAAATACGAAATCGATGTTGTTCACTTGATGATCATAAGTTGGATGAGATTCTTCAACTCTGCTTTGCTTCTACGAATTAAAAATTGTTTATATTTGTTTTTTCTATTACTTTCAAACAATAGTCAAACTTGATGTAAAATATTTTTTTATTGAAATTTTTTAACATTTTCTTCAAAAAAAGAATAGCTTAGAGATCCAGGAAGAGATTGAAGAAACAAAGCAAATGAATTGAATAAATCTAGGGTTAAAAGATATTTTTGGGGGAGGAAAAAAAAGCTGGGAATCGATGAGAACTCTAATCGAGGGAAGAAAATGGATCATATTTTGTCATCATAAATTTTTTATTATTTTATAATTCAATTTAAATATATATATATATATATATTAAATTGTGTAATTTTTGTTATTTTTATGCAATAAACCTGCATATTTTTCAATATTTTTTGGTATTATAAAATTTTGTAAGTTTTTATTTGATTATTAAAATTTACTATCATTATTTTAATAATTTTTAAACACATATAATCAAAACTAAAATCAAAATAGAAAACATAAAAAAGTAAAAAATATATATATAAAAATTAAAAACTAAACAAGTTACCATTCAAGTTTTTGGAAAACTAAAATCTACACCAAAAATCAAAAACCAAAAAACTCAAAAACCAAAAACCAAAATCCAAAAATCAAAAGCTAAAAACCACAAAACAAAACTCCCAAACATTCATGGCCTAAGAATTTGTAGAGGATTTTTACTTTTCTATTATTTGCATTGATTTATGTAAACTTCGGAAAGATGAATATATGATTTTATGTTTGTTAAGAAGTTTTATGAACCCCATTTTTATTTAATTATACTAATCTCTCATTCTTTTGTGATGTTGATTTCCGCTATCATGTGTGAGTAGTTTAATAATTAGGTTTTAGGTTTCAATACAAATTCATGTGATGTGACTGGTAGGATTGTTATATATGAGAACTGTTAACTGGATTATTCATCTATAGTTGTTCTCAAAGTTTAATATAGCTTGATAACCTAGATTATGATTTTTAGGTTATATATATCTCCCCAAAAGTGTTGCTAGGTTACTAAAAATAAAATATACGAGCATGTGTGTTTGTATCTCGACGAAAGTTAGGGATATAGCACTTTATGAACATATCAAACTTGGTCTCTGTATATACATGTTTAACTTCCTAAATCAAACAAGAGTTCAGAATCTTAGGATTGATTATTCATAGTACTTGTTGATGCAAGAATATAGTAACTATTCAATTGTATTTCAAATTCTAGAAGGGTTCATGAATTTATTCCGAATGAAATGATTAATCTTAAGTTCCATTGTTTGATTCCTAACGTTTTTATTTCTTATTTTCTACATCATTTTACTTTTGCGTCAATTTACATTCATAATTGGAAAAACAAATACCACAAAACCATATTCCTCATCTAGCCAAAATTAATATTTTTGTTTGAACTTATTGTGTAACATTCAGTCCATGTGGATTCGATTTCTAAATACTATTGTTAACTTATGTACACTTGCAGTATAGTTTTGGGCGAAACTAGACTCACATTATCGTCCAAATAGGCTTATCGACCCACAGCTTCAGGGGAATTCACTTACAGCTTTTGTTTCCTTTTTGGTTTTCTTCAGTTTTCATCCAGAAACTCTAAATTTTCCTCAAACCTTCATTCTTCCTAAAAACAACATTATGAAGACCTTGATGAAATATCGATATAAGACTCTAAAGACTTGTTAAAAATATGAGTCAAAGGTAATGGAGCTTGTAACACATCACACCCTCACGCAAACAAAAACCCAAGAACCGATGTGGTTTGAAAATCATGGAAACTCACAAATCTTAATAAGATGTCTTCTTTTATATTAATTATGTTTGTTTTCATGCATGATGTATGAGTAGGCATCAAGTTAGGTATAAGGGTTTCAATGAGTATCATGGTTCGAACTTCATCGATGATTTGTTAGGTAATATCTATAGTATTTTTCTTGTTTTGTTCATTAATATTGACTGCTTCACCGTGCATCTTTTTATTTTTGATCCTAGGTAGATTTACTTACCGCAAGTTTGTTAAATTTGCAGGAGCTAATCTTGGACAAGGTAAGCGTCTTAACATGTGATAGTTGAGTTAAGGATTTCAGTGAACAATACATTTTTTTTTATCAATTTTCTGCTGTTTTATGTATCTGTTTTATTCATGATTATCGGCTAATACCCTGACGTCTAACATTTTTCTATCATTGCTTACATCATCTTTTTTTTTTTTGAATAATATGTAAAATCATATTCAAAGAAAAACTGTTTTTACATAATATGCAACTGTTCTGAAAGTAGAAATAGAATAGAGTTTTTAGACGTAATCAGTAAATGATGGCCTCATTAAAACCCAAAGAGTGGAAAATTCAGTTGGGATAAAACCATTTCCCGAGAAAAAGAGTACACATCATTTATGATTGGGATAAAAAGTCTGAAAATTCGAAGTGACCTTAGATCCTTGTTACGAACCAGATTTGTATCCCATCTAGCATTTTACTTTGCGTCTGTATAGTCGAGATCCTGTTCCGAACTGTCACTCCTACCTCTTGGATCAGACTTCCTATGCGAAGGGGGGTTTTTCATGTCTTCGTTGGTTTTGTTCTCTCCATAAAGTGTATGTTAGCGTATGGAACGTATACCTTGCAATAAAATCTTTCGTCGTCTTATTACTCTTGGTGTGAAACATCATCATCAGCTCAGTGAACTGGATTGTAAAGTCTTGGTGAAGCAGTCCATAGGCAAGCTTGTACCAAATTTGTGATGTGAAATGGCAGGAGAAGAATAAATGATCTCGAGTCTCTATGGGTTCTGAGCAAAAGACACATTTTGCCGAGATATTGGGTTACCAAGTAAGCATTCTATCTCCCGTTGCCAATCGATTTAGAGCAGCTAGCCTTATAATAAAAGAATATTTTGGAGTAGCATGCAAATACCACACCACCTTATACCATGAATCTCGGCTATATACCTCTCTTAATTGATTCCATGTTTCCTTAGACGAAAACTGCACCTTAAACATGTCCTCCTTGTGCCTCCAAAGGGCAGTATCCTCATCTAGATATCCTCCGTCCCTTACCTTACTGATTTCGTCTTCTATTTGCTCTAGGACTGACGGTCTTCTTTGCCTAGGTCTGCGGCTGACTAGCACATCCGACAGCGTATCTCCAGCCTTGATTCCCATATCGATAAAACCCCTTTCTCCTAACACATCAATCAAACTCCCAAGCGAGCACCAATCATCATACCAAAAAGATGTTCGAGAACCATTGCATACCTCAACCTTGTGGTATGCTTTTGCCGAGTTACGATACTTGAGTATTTTTTGTCACATCCATGATCCCCGTCTTTGTAGCTTTCTCCGACCAAAATGAGCCTTTTCGAATCAGATTTTTCTTTATCTAGTTCACCCATAGAGAGTCTTTCGACAAGGCTAGCTGCCAAATCAGTTTATAGCAACTCACCTTGTTAACTTCAACAAAAGATTTTAAACCGAGACCCCCCTTTGACTTGGGTCTACAAACATCATTTCATGCCACCTTAGCTTTCTTTGAGTTTAGAGCCAGACCAGACCATAAGAAAGCGGAGCTGATTTTTTCAATCTTTCTTATGAAAGCTCTTGGAAGTCTAAATGCTGCAATCCAAAAATTCGTTAAGCTTGTTATTACCAAGGAGAGAAGTTGCAGCCTACCTGCAAAGAAGAGGAAGCGGTTTTTCCAGGAGCTGATGCGGGTTCAAATTTTCTCAATAAGCGGTTGATAAACAATATTCAAAACCTAATGGTGGTGCTTACATCATTTTTACACTTTTATTATTACTCATTTTAATCATCTCTTGTTTGTTGTTTTAATTTGATTAAAATTTTATAAATTCAAAGCGTGAGTTAGCACAATCCCTGTTGATTCGATTCCCCATATACGATTGTGTATGATGTGCACTTACATCTAGTTGAAGTTATGTTAAAACCTCAAATGCTCTCGTAATTAATTTTGTGTATAATCCGTTTCTCAGTGCATCTAGAGTAGTGAAGTCTCTAACCAAGATCTTTGAGAAAACTTCTTTATATTTCTTTAGGTACGACCTCAATGGCCCAGTTAATGACTGCAAAAAGGTCTAGAGGTCCGCATTGAAAACTACATATTCCATAAAAACATAGACTAATGCTTTTGGATTGCCGTTGACAACTGGTTAAAGTTGTCTCAATCGACTTTCCTTCTAATTGGGCGAACCAATTTAGGGAACGACCAACGAGATATTCTGTTACGAGTTTACAAAATTCTGTTTCCTTTTCGTTTAACTTAAAACATTTTAGTTTTTGTCGGACCTGCAAAGTGGTCACCTTATGGTCGTACTAAATACCAGTCAAATGCTTGATTTGATTTGCCGGTTGTTAGAACATTTGCGGAATAAGATTAGAGAAAATAAAGAGAATAGAAGAAATAAAAAATATATAAAAAATAAAAAAATATATAAAAAATAAAGAGAATAGAGAAGAGAATATTTTTTCGTGTGTGTATCCGTTAGAGGAACTCTTCCTTTCAATCATCACCATGAACTGATTCCGCTTTCATTGAGTGTGATTCTATTCAGTCAAGGTTCCTTTCCCTTAGCCCTTTTTGAATGTATTAAACACTTGTTCCTATCTAAGATCACAAGAAAAAAAACCTGAAAATTAGTGCTAAAAATTTTAGGTACATTGCATACCTTTTATTGTGTGGCTCAATGGGATAAATAGATACCCCAATTTCTTTGAGTTCCATTGCTCCCAAACTCATTCCACTTCCAAGTATTTCCACTTCACGACTTGTCTTCTTGCAATTTTGGTGTGAAGATCTTCTCATCAACATTTTGAGCATTTTGAGTCTACTCTCCATTTACTCCATTATATGGGTGAGGCAATTTTCAGATTTGAATTAAAACCAAATTGAACACCTACACCCTCATTGACTCTTCTTTCCCAATATTTTTTTCTTCATCTAATACTTCTTAGAGAATATCTCACGAAAATTTACTCTTTTAAACCTTCAACACCAAGAGATTTAAAATTCTAAAGTAATTGTCATGAGGGACAAGAAAGTTTAGATGAGAATTGAGCTTGCAAATTAGAGAAACTAGAATAATAAAATAAACACATTTAAATAAATGAATAATTTTTAAAATAAATAAGTTTAGAGAGTAACCTTTGCGCTTCTTTGTTGATGACCAGTTGTAGGATTTTGTTGTACAGCCTCATCAACTACTACTTTGGTCTGTCATCTTGGGTCAACCACTTCGATCATTCTTGGGTTCACCATCTTACTCATCCTTTAGG
Source organism: Cardamine chenopodiifolia (assembly GCA_963922655.1). Classification (NCBI taxonomy): domain Eukaryota; kingdom Viridiplantae; phylum Streptophyta; class Magnoliopsida; order Brassicales; family Brassicaceae; genus Cardamine; species Cardamine chenopodiifolia. Next base: position 8,361,826 of record OZ000479.1, read on the forward strand.
TCTACCTCTTCGGTCAGCCTAAGGTCCACCTTCGGGTCTTCCTCTTGTTCACCATTTCGATTAGCCACATCATTTAGCCATGAAGGTCAGAACTCCAACATCCTCCCTCCAAGATATTCTAGAGCATAAAAAAATTCAATCTTGGCATGAAGAAAATTTTGCACATCATTCTTTCAATCTTTAGTAAAGCTTGAAGGATTTGTTGATTCAGTCTCATAGGCAACCACTTCGGTCTTCCTTTTGAGTTCACCACGCTTGGGTCCACCACTTCGGTTTATCCCTCGGGTTCTTCCTCTTGAGTTCACCACGCTTGGGTCCACCATCTCGTTTTATCGCTCGGGTTCTTTCTCTTGGGTTCACCATTTCAGTTAGCCATGATGAACTAAATCCCATTATCCCCCCCCCTCCCCCAAGATTGGCTGGAGTATGATGAAAGGCGATCTTGCCATGAAGTACCTTGCAAAATAGAAAGAAAGCATTTTATCATTATATTCTAACAGTTTATATTACTTCATAGAATAAACAGATCAAACAAATAGAATTAGCAAAAAAAAACATGAAAGAGAATAATATGAAAATATAGATATAACCTGATGGCTTTGATGAAACATTTATTTGCTCTATGTCAACGAAGAAATAAGGCGTACACCAAAGTGTATACCATGAAAGGGGCCGTACACCAAAGTTTATACCAAGAAAGGATGTGTACACCAAAAATTCATTTGGAAACACCACAACAAATAGTTTCCTCCTTTGAGAATAGAAAATAGAATATTTCTTCTTATTATGATTTGTACAAAGAGATACAAATATATAGAGATACATTTTAAACACAATATGGCTTGCATGAAGAGCATAGAAAATCGCCAATTAATACATGAAGGGGAGAGAAGAAGTAATAAATAAGGGTTGTGCATGTTAAGCATTAAAGGCAATGACTCCTCCTTGAGTTCAATGCAATAGATCTTATTTGACTAGGATTAGATGCAATTTGATCCTCTCATTAATATTTCAATACTCCTCCTCAAGCTTAGCCTTAGCCGCAAAGATGCCCAATGCTAAATTTGGAACCCCGTGAAACATCACCTTCTTAAAAAACCCCAAGCGTGGTGAATTCAAGAGGAAGACCGAAATGATTGCCAATAAGACTAAATCAACAAATCTTTTAAAACTTTACTAAAGATGGGAAGCATGATGTGGAAAATGTTCTTCATGCCAAGATCGATCTTCTTTATACTCCAGCTGATCTTGCGGGGAGGATAATGGGATTTAGTCCATCATGGCTAATGAAATGGTTAACACAAGAGGAAGAATCCGAGGGATAAACCAAGGTGGTGAAGTCAAGATGGCAGACCGAAGTAGTAGTCAATGAGGCTGATTCAACAAAATCCTACAATCGGCCATCAACAAATAAGCACAAAGGCTACTATCTAAACTCTTATTTATTTAGATAAATTTATTCATTTACTTAAATGTGCTTATTCTATCACTCAAGTTTCTCTAATTTGCAAAATTAATTCTCATCTAAACTTTCTTATCCTTCACGGAAGTTACTTTAAATTTTTAAATCTCTTGTTGTTGAAGGTTTAAAGGAGTAAAATCGTGAGAAAATATCTAAGAAGTATTAGATGAAGAAAAGAGTATTGGAAAAGAAGAGTCAAGGAGGGTGTAGGTGTTCAATTTGTTCTAATTCAAATCTGCAAAGTGCCTCACCCATATAATAGATTAAATGGAGAGTAGACCCCAAGTTGATCAAAATGTTGATGAGAAAATATCCACACCAAGCTTGGAAGAAGACAAGTCGTGAAGTGAAAAGTACTTGGAAGTGGAATGAGTGTGGGAGAAATGTAACTCAAAGAAACTAGAGTGTCTATTTATCCCATTGCCACATGATATATGGTATGCTATGTATCTAAAAATTTTAGCTCTAACTTTCAAGTTTCTTTTCTTGTGATCTTAGATAGGAACAAGTGCTTAATACATTCAAAAAAGGTTAAGGGAAAAGCAACTTGGCTGAATGTAGCCAGACTCAATAAAAGTGGATCATTTCATGATGGTGAGAGAAAGAGGGAGTTCCTCAAACGGATACACACATGGAGGATTGAGGCTGAAAGGAGTTGGACTAAATAAAAAGCATACCAATTAAATAAAGGAGGAGCAGAGCGTCAACAAAAGTCAAAACAAGATCTCTTAACTCGGGGCTGTCTAGAACAAACATCAAATCGGAATAACTTGGAAAATTCAAGCTCCAAATGGAGTTCTCAAATCTATGCATTATGATCTTGATCTCATATACTCTCTTCGTAAACATTATACTCTTTTTCCTTACCAATGCTTTGTCTAAATGATTTTTTTTGAGAAGATTTTTAATGAAGTGATGATTCACGGGGTTCCAAATTTAGTTTTGGGTGTCTTTACGTCTAAACTTGAGAAGGTATATTGAAATATTAATGAGAGCTGTTGCATTTAATTTAAAGAGATTTAATATTCTCTTTCAGTTTGATGCAGCTCTTCAACACAAAGTCGAATTCTTACGGCCAGTTTGTCTCTTGCCCTTCTACTTGGACCATTTATGGGCCGGCATTTATTAAGAGATCTAACACCAATAGACGACATACACAATACTACTAATATCATTTGTTGTAAAAGTGTCCAAGGCAAGTCGATCATCACACATTCCCTTCTCTCTAGTAAAATTAAAATTGACCACATGATAAACTTGTTGTCGCTGATATATTGCATCCAAGTACCTTCCTAGTATGAGATTAGGAAGTTTTTTTATGAATGGCTTGAATTAATGAAATATAGCATTACGATACCCGAGTCTCCAAACCGACTGCATAGCCATAGCCCATAGCAAACTTGTGCACTCCACTTCTTCTAGGTTCGATCAAATGAGTTCTGCGGTCTTAGACATAACCATGCTTTGGAAGGTTAAAACCACAGAAAACCAAAATAAAAAATGTTAGAACTAGAATCATCGATGTCACATATGGACATTTATCCCATGAGTGTGGCCTGCCATTTCGGTTATTTAATTGAAAACTATTATTGACTTAAAATAAAATTCATGAAAGTGAATTTGTTCTTCTTATTCAACAATCATAGTTGTATCACTTGTAAGAGGATAACTCATATGATATTGGCAAACTGATAATTGTGAAAAAATAATATAAAAATAAATATTATCGATAAAAGAATTAGGAAAAGATTTGCAGAGTTGAGACGAATCTCTTTTCGTAATTCTGTAAATGCCCTGTAGTGAGACGGTTTACATGACATTTCAGAATCCCATGATACAACTGCAATATCTTCTATTTGCATTACCCAAACTCGAATTCCGGCGAAGTTTTTTTTGTGTTGTATTCTTAAAGAAAAAAAACAAGACAAAAACTAGGAGAGATTTCTACCATGGGTGGAAGAGAATGAGATCATACATTTTTGTCTCTTTTTCGATCATATATCATCTATTCACTATCATCTTTTTATGTGTATAAAGAGTCTTTCTTTTAGAGCACAAAAAGTCATAGATAATAATGCACAAAATTAATCACCATTAATTTGTGTCTTTACACCAAACAAATGGAGATTACTCAATATGTATTAATCATGGTATCAACCATAGAATTAATCACAATATTGATAACTTGTTGACCAAGGTTAGTCATGTGTAGTGACTATTAGACAAACTAAATAGTCACTACAAGTGTTGGTTATTAGACATGCACGTCTATAAACCCGCACACGAGTCTTAGTCTAAGCTTGACTCACAATCTCCACTTTCCCATTTCTCATTCAAACGAACTCCATATAACAATGAGTTCCAACAATCCCCCACATGAATAGAAATGCCTTTATACATTTGACGATTTGATAAACTTGACTCGATAGACACGACTCGACAAGACTCAAAAAACGATTTTTGAGAGTACAAATAAAAAATCACTGCATTTGAGATGGTAGCGTTGACAGCCTTGAACCATTCATAGTAAATAACTATCGGATTTACTTGACCAGGAGGTGATTTGATGTCTTGAACCACCCGAAATTTTATGTAAACCTAGACAATAATTATCACACAGTTTCATTTTCTCACAAAACTAGGTTTTCTATTGTGTTCAGTTTAGCCTTGAACATGTCTGGTTTCATGAGTGAAGTTGGAGAATATAGTCTTTATCGTTTATTCTCCTAGAAACGACCCCATTTTACACTCACATAGGCGATTTTTCATATGCTTATCCGTTTTGTTGAAAGCATTTTATTGTACTTCTTGAGAATAAAAGTATGAAATCATTAAAAACTCAATGCTTAACCTCATAAAAATAGCACTGTCTAATCAACTTAGGAATCGGATAGAGACATTAGTCTCACAGTGCTTTCAGCAGAATCAGTTCAATTTAGTTATCCTTTTGAACCTCATTCGTAGGATCTCCAGTCATTGAGGTTGGGTTTCCATCAAACTTCTCATTAATTCATAGGTCACAACTTGATCTTATGACCAACCTTTAATAAAAGAATCCTAGGTTGTCAAACCAAACTAGTATAATTTATTGAGATTATACTACTTGAGATCAATTGTTTTATGGTTTTATGTCATCTCCTTAGAAGACATGTTTTACCATGTTATAAGACCTTATAATTTTCTTTTATAAGTCTTCATAAATTCACTTTATAAGACCTTATAAAATTCAATCGCTATTATTAGCCTTTACAGCGTTTCACAAATTTGCTTATAAAGCATTCGTAGAAATCGCTCTACTCAAACACAAATGCGTTATGCAAACTTGCTTACAAAGCATTAGCAAAAACCATTAGTATTGTGTTTTACACCATTTAAATCATTTTGCAAACTTACTTGCAAAGCATTCGTGAAAACGTTTGAAACTAATAGAAATCTAGTTTCCAAAAGAACTCATTTATTTTTGGTTGTTTTATTACAGACTCAATATCTCTCTTTGTACTAAATTAAATTATGCGATCTATATATCATTTAGAAAGATAATTTTGATATCTACACACAGCACCAAGATCGCTCAATTCCAATAACATATCGGAAAGTTATGAGCTATACACTATTTGATCATATAATATCACAATATTCAATCAAATATTGATATGTGGACATTATCATAAACATCATAATTCCAATGCATATCTCATATAGAAAAACATGTAGCAGACCCCTTCCAAGATGGGGTATCAATTCACATGATCTATTATGCACTTATTGGATTTAATTCATATGAATCCATCACAATAATATTTCAAAATAACACAAAATCGGTTCACATCCGATAGCCTAAACAAGCATTTTTGTGTATTTATTTTTTACAGAATTTGAATTTCAACTTGGTAAAAATTAACAAAAGAAAACTCATATATGAGCATTTTTATCTGAATAAATTCATAAGAATTATTAGATTAACTACTCAAGTTAAACAAAAGAATTCGGAATCAATTAGCCGATGATCCAATAAATGTACTTTCTTTTGTCTTAACTTTTAATTGAAATTTTTTTTAGAATTCAACTTGGTCATCTACCAGAGAATTCAGTTTTTGTTTTTCTTGTCAAGTTTCAACTTTTTCCGATTTAAATCATTGTGAAGATCGAAAAAGTGATGTGCAGAAAATAAATTTCAGAATTTAAATGCATTAAACGGTTGAAATTTAAAGACAATTTGAATAAATAAATTAAGTCAAACATGGTTAGTTTCCACCATTACGGATCAGCACAAAAATTGTTAGATTTTGGTAAAGTCTATAACACTTGAATAACTCATGTTCTTTTATCAAGACTCACAAAATATCAGTTTTTTCCGTTAGTGCATCAAAGCAAAAACAAAAACATTTACAGAATAAAAAATGTAAGAGCATAACTCCTACGATATGGACAAACTGATAATTGTGAAGAAATAATATAAAAATAAATATTACTAATAAAAGAATTAGGAAAAGATTTGCAGAATCGAGACGGATCTCTTTCCTTAATTCTGTAAATGCCCCGTAGTGAGATGGTTTACATGACATTTCAGAATCCTAGGATACAACTGCAATATCTTTGATTTGCATCACCCAAACTCGAAGCTCGGTGAACTTTGTTTTGTGTTGTACTTTTAAAGAAAAAACAAAACAAAAACTAAGAGAGATTTCTATCATGTGTAGAAGAGAATGATGTCATATATTTTGTGTCTTTTTCCCTCATATATCATCTATCCACTATTATCTTTTTATGTGTATAAAAATTCTTTTTTTATATCACAAAAAGTCATAGATAATAATAATGCACAAAATTAATCACCATTAATTTGTGTCTTTACACAAAAATAGAGGTTACTCAATATGTATTAATCATGGTATTAACCATAGAATTAATCATAATATTGACAACTTGTTAACCAAGGTTAGTCATATGTAGTGACTATTAGACAAACTAAATAGTCACTACAAGTGTTGGTTATTAGATCTGCATATTTATAAACCCGCACACGAGTCTCAATCTAAACTTGACTCACAACCTCCACTTTCTCATTTTTCATTCAAACAAACTTCATATAACAACGAGTTCCAACGTCACTAAAATATATACAAATTATAGCTTTAGTTAAAAAAAAATAGTTTCAAACGACGAGGTTCAATGAATAATCATGCTCGAAATAGAAAAATCTAAAACTTGTGAAATATGTCTCAAGACTCTCAACAATGCCACTCCTTACGCTGAACACTAACCCAGCTGCCGGTACGGACTCCGTTAGCATCCCACAACCTCACCACATTTCCGTTAATCACCGTTAAATCCACGTAACGGTACCAACCTTCATCTCCGTTTCTCATCTTCACAACTCTCTCCCATCTCTCCCACCACTCCCCACTCTCACCTCCTCCGTACTTAACGGCCGTTATCTCTCCATCATCATCATACCTCTCTCCGTCAATCTCTTCCCCGTAGAACACCGTTAGCTTTCCCTTCGTTACTCCGTCATTAATCCAATCTTCCGTTACCGTCACTCGAGGAAGTCCCGTTTCAACAACAAGAGCAGCCTTCGTCGATGCTTGTGGTTTCGGTGGCTCACGAGGAGATCCTTCTATTAAGCCGTCTCTGCCGGCCCTTGTGGTGGCTCGTATCCGCCAGAAACTAACGGCGACCGTCACCACGGCTATCCATGTGCAGAGGTTGTTGAAGACAACGCTAACATAGTCGAAAGCCAAAACCTCAAACGGAGAATCCAAAGTCGCCATTTCTGAATGTTTTGTTTTTATTATATGTCCCAACGAAGAATATCGAGTCAGTGGTTATATAAGGGGGAAGGAAAGAGCGGATTAGTATGGAGAGAGATTGAATCTGAGCCGTTGGATGGATTAAGCTAGTTGAATAATGGAACTGAAGAGAGATAGATGCTGAACCATTGGATCTTGTCAAGTTGAACGGTGGATCTTTCGTATATGCTGAGTATCAAGACCGAAGATGCTTACTGTCAAGAAAGATGCCCACGGCCAAAAATCTGATCTTAATTGTTTTTAATTTTCCGACACGTGTCTGGTCAGGAACTGAAACTCCTGACACTGTTGTCGTATATTCCCTCAAGTTTTGCCGGCTGGTTTCTGCACGTGTCAATAAAATTAGACACGTGGTAGAACCTCATTGGTCTGTTATGTATCTTATTCCATCCAATAATTTACGTTTTCAACTTTTAATAAAATAGCATTTTCACAACCAATCTCAACTTCGCAAGAAAGGACTATGATCAATTTATTGGAATCATTCATATTTTTTGTTCATTAACCAAAGAAAGTTTATTATTTATTGTTTACGATCTTGAATTTTTTTATTTTTGTATTGAAGGTCTTTTATTTTTTAATAAAAATGATAAAGTGAAGGATTATTTCGCTTATTTGCTTGACAGTGAGTAGAAAAGTTTGTGTGCATGGAAAATATAAGTAAAAGTACAAAAAGAGTTGAGAAAATGATATAGTTAAGATTGAAATTAACTATCTGATTCCCACCTAATTCATTTGTTTTGTCATTATAATGATACAAATAAATAATGGCTTATACGTGACACTAAGGAAGTGAACTCATCATTGATATTCTAAATTAGGTAGGAATTATTTTATTTTTGAGATATATAATGAAGCTCAAGGTATGACATATTCTAAAGAAAATAGATTATCTAAATATTAGTTGCAATTGTTGTTGAAATTAGTCAGGACAATTTTGTTTTAGCAACCGTTACCAAGATAGTTAATGAAGGCGGGATAACAGCACTCGCCCTCAAGCTTCAAACTTCTTGCCCTTCCATCCTGCCTTTATTTAATTAAAAAGTCTCTATTTTGTTCTTTTTGTTCTCTTTGTTACCTTTGTTACGCTAGAAATTTACTAATTAGCAGATAATTCCAATTTTCTATACATACACGTTGACAATATATAATACAAGAAATTAACTACGACTGATAGTTTAACATGCAACATAAATGAAGCATGCAAATCGAAAAGATTGAGAAAAATCAGTCATTCACAACCACTGATGAAGGATTCCTCAAAAAATTAAGGTTTTCTGAAAGGTAACTATCCCGCTTTCAGATAAAAATTTATATAAAATCTTTGAAAAAAAACATGTAACATATATGAGATCACGATAAAAAGATTTTATTTTTCAAAATTAATATGCATGGCCTTTCCATGAACTCGAATCCTTGATGCTGAAGTTTTTGAAAAATACCTTATTTATGTTTCATAATTTGAAAATAACACTTTTGAAAAATAAAAATTTTAATATATGATTATCATAATTTTAAAAAGTTTATCTATAAATAAAAAAGAATTTTCTAAATATTTACAGTTATTATTATAATTTTAAAATTTTAGAGATAAAGTTGTTTTGATTTTATGTATTAAAATCAACTCATGGACAAATCTCTACAAATTAACTAAAGATAAAAAATCTATATATATTATGAAATTTATCTCAAATTAAAATATTTCTCTTCGTTATCACGTGTTCTCAAAGGTCGACCACTCCAACATCAACAAAGAAAAGTGGTGACGAAGAGATACGAAGACGATGATACTAAAGGAAATATATGAGATGTAATAATTGAATTTAGAAGGAAAAACTAATTGGGTTAAGTTTTGAGAAATTGTATAGAATTTAGAAGTTGATTGAGTTTTTAAGCATATTGAGTTTTGAAGATTATCGTTCAAATATTTTTTTGGAGAAGACTAAAATTTTCAGAGATTTTTTTTCTTTTCAGCTGGTTTTTATAGATTTTTTAGAGATTTTCTTATAGATTTTTTTTCAAATAAAATCTTTCTCGAGAATTTTTCTGTTTAAAAATAAAATATTTTTTTATCTCCAAAAGAAAATATAAAAATATAGAGAAAAAGGTTTTTTAAAGATCTTGCATTTCAGTATTTTAAAGAAATCATTATTTTAGAAATCATTATTCAGTATTTTAAAGTTATTTTAGTCAAACAACATCTGTTTTTTATATAAAAAGGTATTTTGAAATTATGAAACATAAATAGGGTAATTTCTCAAAATTTCACAAAAAAAAAATTCGCTTGATGCTTACAAGATTAAATATTTATTATAAGAAAAGAGGATTTTGATTTTGCTCTAATCTAACCTTATTAAATTAAACTGAAAAATTGTATCGTACGTTCTATCAAATATCTCCCTTTGTAACCTCATATTTTTTCATTAGCTCCACTAAATTCTCTAGCACATCAAATCTCAAAATGTAATTAGGTAACTTGCTAATTGATCTCCTCTGTTTACTGTAGTCGAAAAAACTAGGCGCAAGATCTTGGGTTATGAACAGCGGTGTCCAAAGTGATTTTTGGCCATAATAATGTTCGCTTGAACATCAAACAAAGATTGTGTGTTAAAAACAATAAAATTATGATTCATCTTTGATAGTCTACTGTTTGACCTTGGCAGTTTTGGCTTGGTCATATCAAAACTATATTTTTTCTCTATTATGAATGTATTGTAACAGGTGGGGTGCAAAGTTTCTTCTCGGCAATGAAGCATGTCCTTGAGATCGTTTGATTTCCTTTGATAGTAAATATTTCTTGACCTGAGGGAAAATACATGCACTTGTGATAGCTCGATGCTACCTCTCTCATTTCATGGATCCAAGGATTTTCCATGATGACGTTATAAACAATTGGTTCATCTATCACCATGAATTTGATGATCATGACTATGTCGCCTTCTTACAATGGGAGTTTAATCGTACCAATTTGTAGTAACATGCTTACTGCCGAATCCTGTGAGTTTTCGTTTTACAGGTTTTATCTCGGATTTTGAAATACCCATATTTTTCAATGTTTCCTTGTAGAGCAAATCGACCAAGCTTCCAATATGAATGAGAACTTTAGCTATGTTGCAATTGGCAATGTCGAGGTTGATAACAAGGGGTCGCTACATGTATAAACCTTTTGTATCTGCTTCTGAGAAGATAATTGGAAATTTGCTTCCAATGAGGTTAACGCTGACAGGCTGGTTCCATTTCGCAAAAGTGTATGCTATCCTTTGGTGTTCTTTTAATGATCTCACTGAATCCTTGCATGTTGTTAGGCCGCCCATGATTAAGAGAACTTCTCGTCTTTTATTAGAGTTGTTTCCTTGTAGCTGATCTTCCCTTTCTCGTTTGGATTGTCCGTCTCTGTGACTGGGATTAGGATCAGGTCAGCTCGGAGGTCTTTCGTAATGTGCAGGACGTCTTTGATCGTTTGGGCGAGGTGCGTTGGTAGGTCTTTGTGGTATGTACTCTCTGTTATCAAATCTTCTTCCCTCGAACAGTTTTTGTACCACGTCTAGTACTTCTCCTTGCTTGTATTTTTTGAGTAAGAATTCTTGGATTGTTGGCACTCAAAAGTAGAGTGACCAGATCTTTCGTGAAAATCACAATACGAGGCGGATGCTTTGATGCGATGATAACCTTCGGTTCGACCATAACCTTCTATGTCAGGTCGAATATAGTTCTCTGACCTGATATTTCATCCAGGTCGGACATAACCTTCAGGTCGAATGTATTTATTCCATGGCACATAAGTCTTTTGTTTCTCACTAATTTAGTATGTAGCATCTATTTTTTATCCTTTGTTTTCTATTTATTCCATGTCACATAATGCTATTGAGGTTAGTGATACACTTCCTTTGGTTATCCTTGGTTGATTTCAAAGTCCTTGGGGTGTATTGTGTAATGATTCACGTTCTTCCTCGATGTTGATATATATTGTTGCTCGGTGTAAGGTGTCCTCTAATGCCAAAGGTTTGATTGAACTTAGAGTCTCATGAAAGTGGCATCCATACCATAAACCTCTTCGTAGGACTTCATTTGATGTGGCGTCATCCATTGTTACTCTGGATGTTATGGCTTTGAAATGATCGATATACTAGTTTAGACTTTCTCTCTTTTTTTGAGTCATATTCTATAGGTCGGCATAATATTCTCCGAGTGGGATAAAGATGGAATAATGTTTCATGAATGCTTGTGAAAGGTCGCTAAAAGAGTTGATGGTGCATGGCTTCAATTTGGCGAACCACTGAAGTGCTACCCCGCTCAGATTTTCAACTAATAGTTGTCGATTTTGAAAGGATTCATATGGCTAGAAGGGTCTGTTGTTCCATCGTAGGTTGGTAATTTGAGTTTGCCAACGTGCCTTATATCTGCTTCATAAATTCTTGCTGTGAAGGGAGTTTTTGTGCCTTCCTCGAGGATCCTATTTATTTTTGGGGCTTAGCTGGTTGCGCGATGCATCTATGATTTGATATCTCTGATTGTTTTGGCTAACTCGACATTCCGATGACGGTTAGTGGTGAGCTCATCATAAAGCTATTGTGGGGTCATGATTGCTGTTGTTGCTGGCTTCGGGAAGATTGCATTGCAACAGTGGTGCAATAGGCATGTTGTCCACCCCTCCAAGATTATGTTGTTCATTAGCCGTCGTGGATTTTGTTGATGTTTTCATCATCGCATCTTCTTGGGCATATCGTTCTGCCAAATATCCCATGAGAAGCGAAAAATTGGGTTGTTGCAAGATTTGACCAATCTGCTGTGATAAGACTTGCGTGTTGTTCACTGTGGCGGTGCGTATGCCGGTTTGATCAGTTGGCTCAGTATTTTTGGAAACATGCTTTGGATCTTAGTTCTCAACGTGAGTTCCGTTGATGGGTGGGGGATCTTTATCGGTTAGTGGGGGAGGAAAGATCGATCTTGGAGCCCACAAGGGTCGATTTTTCTAGTTCCTGTCATCGATCAAAAGCTTTTGCAAAGAAATGAAAATATCCCCACAGAAGGCGCCAATTGTTGAACCTCACGTTCAATTAGGGTTTGAATAACTCTTTTATTGATTTGAACATAAGATCGATGATTACAAGAAGGGATTTAGAGTTTTAATAGAATGAGAAAAAAAGCCTTTTAGAGAATTGTAGAGTTGCGTTCTTAGGTCTTCTATATAGATTTCTCGGTCATTTTTTGGAGGAGAACAACTCTTTATTTATAGTGATCCTAAGTCGGTTAGATGCGGTTTGGGTTTTTCTTTTTCTTCCCGAATTATGATTTTCTTTTTTTCTCACGCTTTCCTCTTTCATTCGATTTTATATTCCGAGATTAATTAAGTCGTTTTGATTCTTAATGGACCAGGTCTACTAAAATTTGAGATATGTTGGTCATGATTTGGGTTGGGTTTAAGGTAGAGTGATAAATCCGGTACTAAGGAGGTTGTTTCCCTTTTGAACAATATCAATGACGATGGCCTGGGCAATGGTGTATATGATATATACATACAAAGTTCATTTGTTTTGTTTGTATTTTTTATTTTATTAGTTCTTAGAATTTAGTTTTAATTTACAAAATCTGTAAGTGGTGATGACATAGTGAAATATTTTTTACTATTCCAGTTCTGAGCAATCTAGTCACAGATTTCAAAATTGTTCAACTTCACTTTTAAAATTAAGCAATTAGTAGAATATTTGTTTCACTGTGTTTGGTTAAAATCAATGAATACTAAAACGACGGATCATAGTTGTAGAAATTTTCAATTTTTATATTTAAGGAAAAAAATAATAAAGTTGAAGAAGAAGATAATGTGGAAGCATATGTAAAAGAAAGGCTAATCCTATAAACCCTATACGATAATGATTTTATGCATGCTATGCATGCTCGTTTTGTAGTCGCTAATAACTGTAACTATAATTATTCCTAAACTTTTTTCTTAAAACTATCCCTAATTTTCTTTCTTTTATACCTAACTTTTTTGTTAAAGCCCCTAATTTTCTTTTCCTTTCTATTTATAGAAATTTTGTTAAAAAAAATCTATATAGGACAATATATTATCAAAAATTGTAAAACTATAGAATTAGAAACAGTTGCAGGCAAAAGTGACGGGAAGGCCAAGAAAAATTTGTTCTGCAAAGCAAATCAACAAAATTACGAAATCCAAAATAAGAAAATTGTTTTAAAATTAGAAATTTAATTTTAATTTTGTTTTTCTAGTTCTGTTACTTGAAACTCTCTCATCATCTTCCAACCCAAAAATCATCGCAAAAGAAAAAAATCTACAGAAGCTTCGTACTTATTTTTATATGGCGTTTTCTCTTCGTGTCTAATAGTGATTCATTTACGTCTCCCTTCTGGTATGTAATTAGCACGAACGGGTATTTGTTAATTAATTTTTCAATATTCTCGCTAACAATTTTTCTAGATAAATTTGGATTTTTTATTTCCAATATGCATTGGATTCTCTACATCTCTAGAAAACTAGAGAAAGTTTTACAAAAAACATAGTGGGATCGATGTTTTTAGATTTATCTGGGGTTGATGTGATAAAATTTTATTTTAAGATAATTTTTCATAGGTTTTTGTGTCTTCAGATTCCATTTATCAAGATGTAACCCAATTAACTGAAAATATTTATTTGTATATGTTCATATTTTACATATCTGATTATGGGAACTTTTTCTATTTTTTCTGTCAAATTTTAAAATTATATTAGATGTTTGGGAAATATTTTGGATATTTGAATAAAATGAAGACAAATATGGTTTTGGCTCCGTTGTGTCTAAATCTGGGTCTTGCCTCATAAAATTGGTTGTAGAAAATAGAAGAAAAATTCAATAAAATTGTTTTGTTAAATGAATATTTAAAGAGGAAGATGGAAAAACCTAGGATTTTAATTGGTTTAGGAGACATTATATTGGTTATATAGTAAGAGTTGCTAAAATATGTCTCCTCTTTTGATTTGATCAAGTGTTTGTGAGATTCTATAATGCAAGTTGCCTAGAAGATCTTATATATCCTTATTTAGGAGAAAATGGATGAAAACAATGCGACAAAGTTAACCGGAATTAAGCAGATTGTGAGGCTAAAAGAGATTTTGCAAAAATGGCAAAGTGTCACAATAAGTTCAAAGTCGGATGATAACCAGTTGGGAAGTATAAAGCATGCAGCCATAATTTCACCGGTCATTAACAAGAGGCTATTGGATTTGAAGACTTGTGACTCGGACGAGGAAACTAATGGCCATAACCCTGATCCACCGCCTGATGTCCCGGAAGGGTATTTGGCAGTTTATGTTGGATCCGAGCTTCGGAGATTTATAATACCTACAAACTTTCTTAGTCACTCTTTGTTCAAGATCTTGCTCGAGAAGGCTGAGGAAGAGTACGGATTTGATCATAGCGGCGCATTAACCATACCCTGTGAAGTCGAGACTTTCAAATTCTTATTTAAATGCATTGAAAATCATCCTAAAGATTATACCTCAGGTATAAACCTCTTCTTTTCTATCCTCCTTGTAAAAAACATCTACACTTTTCTTTGGTACGCTACTATACAATTTGGTTATAGATAAATTAAACATTGAAAGATTATAGTTAGATTAAAAAGCATGTTGTTATGACTTATGAGGAAAATGTTGAATCCTGATTATTGTGTCAAATGATTTTTGGAGAGATTAGAGAATGCCTTATAGGATTTTCTTTTTTGATTTTGCAGCTGAAGATTCAATAGAAACGGAAGAGTAAATAATAAAATTCTCATGTTTCTCTTTTATTGCCATCTTTTTTTTAACTCATATTAGGGCTGATGACTCCCAATGATAATTGTAAACTCAGTTTCTCTTTGTATTTTGGGATTTTGTTTTCTTCTACTTCTCTATTGTTTTTTTCAAAAGGAAGAGTAGAGATGATTTGTTTAAGTGTTGAGGAATTGATGGTCAAAAACTCAATGTTTATATATGGTTTTATTGCCAACCAATCATGGTATCACTATGCCTATAAAAATTTAATCGTAAATTTTTGGTTATACATCTTAATAGATTATGTTTTGTAATGTAGATCTCAGTCCATCACTAATAATTTTTCAAACTATTATAAAGATAGAAATGTCGAGCTAAAAATGTTTGAACAAACATATTTTTTATTTGGTTTAATATTACATACTCTATCAAGGATTTCACATTATGGAGTATATACTGCCCATGTTCGTTTCTGCATCTAGATGCAACATATGCATCCAACATATAGATTCAGTATTTGGATGCATATCCAGATGTTGTTCGTTTCTATTTCTAGTTTTTGCATATAAATGTTGTATCTAGATGTAAGGTTGTTCGTTTTTTAGTTTATAATATAGATGCAACTACTTATAAGATGAGGCTTCAATCTATTGACTAAGATTTTGGAAATATTCTTGTAGCTAACATTGCAAAGAGCTATTGGCCGAAATTCTGCAGTTTTTGATGGAGCTTTAACCTTAGGAATCAAGCAAAGGTTTGTGTGATTGTGCTATTGATCCAACACATTGCTTTGAAAGAAATTATGAACCTCTTTGATGACTGCATGGTTGATCTCTTCCAAAATTGTTGAGAAAAATTCCCAATAACACCGTCTAGACCCGAAGCTCTATGAGGTTCTATGGAGAAAACTGAAGCTTTAATCTCATCAATTGAGACTAGCCTAGTTAAGTCGTTATTGATGTCAACATTTACCTCTTTTGGAACCCTTTGAAACATTTGGTAGCTAGTTTCTGGTGTTGGAGAGGAGGTTTAAAGGTATTGAAAGTAGTTTGTGGCTACGTTTGCAATTTGTGTGTTTCCTCTTCGATAAACATCCAAGTGATCCATGATTGAGACTATCTTATGACTTTTGTAGTTGTGTGGAAAAATCGTGTATTGCGATCTCTAGCCAAAAGCCAATTGTTTCTACTCTTTAGTTTCCAAAATATTTCTCCATCTATATAAGGTTTGTTGAGATCTCTTTTGAGTCTTTCTCTTTTTCTTGTGGAGGTGAAACCAGTTGATATGGCCTTGGATAGTTAAAATCTAATGAGTTTGATTCTGTCTTCCGTGTTGTGTCTGTTGTTTTTCGTCCATTTGGATATTCTTTTTCTGCAGGAAATAATTCGATGTGCAAGGGGTACCTGCTCCAAACTATCAGTTTATTATGCCATCCTTGTATGAACACATCTTTGAAACCTTCTTTTTCAGTGAATCTACAATCATATCTAAAGCTTTATCTGAAATCATCATTTCCATTAGCTAAATAAGTAATGAGGGCACGATAGTCAAACTCACCAAATTCCAAAAATTCCGTTTTTGATTGGGGAAATAAAGAATGCCAAGTAGTGTTCGCCATAGTACAGTCCAAACAGCACAATACATTATGCTGTCCTCGTTTACCCACCCACGAGAACTTATCACCAATTGATTTCACATCTGTAAAGTCACACATTCTGACCATTTGTCTCATGGATTTGAAGGATGCTTAGGTCTTATTCTCCCAACTTTTCTCATGATTTCCCAAAATTTCATTGAAGTCACCGAGTATGAACCTAGGTTTTCCTCTCTTGTTGATAGAAATTCATTCTAATCATTCCCATAGATTGCTGCGATGACTTGGATTCGGATGTCCATAGACATAAGACAAGTAAAAACCCAATTCATTACTTTTAACATAGCAATCTATAAGATTAGATAATTGAAAGGAAACATAAATATCTAGAGAAGACTTCCAAAGAACAAACTATTCCACCACTTAATCCTACTGGTGGAACAATTACATAGTTACTAAAACCCAATTCAAAAGAATTTTTGCTCACATAGTCGTCTTGCTACTTTGTTTCAGAGAGGCATGTGATGTCCAAGAGATACTTATGGTTAATCTCTTTTAGGCGTCGAACTGTCAAATAATTGCCTAGACCTTGACAGTTCCAACAGGTTGTCCTCATGGCAGAAGTGGTGGATTCGGGCCTACCACACCTCTGAACACGTTAGGCTTACTAGAATTGGAGCCACTTCCTCCACCTTTCTCACACAATGTCACTTTCTAGTTCCGATGGTATTCTGAAATTTCCAGCAGGTCTTATCTCTTACGCTTACCACGTTCATTTATTGTCTCTGTGTCTGAAGGGACCGGACTTCCAGTGTTCATAATGGCCAGAGGATGGATGCTACTTGAAATCACTCTATGATCAGAACTTTATGAGATATCACTAGTCGAGTTCTCAAAAAGTGGGCCAAGATTGAAGCGCTCGTTATCATTCATTTAATCCTGGTACATCTCGTAATGCCTTTCATAATCTAGCAGGTCAACAAGGGCATCATGATTCAGATCACTATCAGAGAACTCATGATCTCATCGTTTGTCAATGCATCTTCTTCATCTGGATTTTAATCATTTTGTTCTTCATCAACTTCTCTGATTATTACTTCATTGTCACCATTCTGACCATTTTTCACCATGTCTTCATTGTCTTCAAGTTCCCAGATGGTCACGCCTTAGTTCTAATGTCCTCCAGGAGGAATTTCCCCATCGTCATCATCATCATTCTGCTCCTCCCCACCATTTTAAATAAAGCAAGTATCAGTATCATGCGTAAGCAGACCACAATCTTCACAAGTCACAGAGTCACTTATAATGAAACTGTAAGAGAGTGTTGATACCAGCGGTGAATTGAAAGCTCCTCTAGAACCTCAGCGGATGAGTGATGTCCCAGTGGAAAAGGACAAGAACAAAGTCCACATGTCCTACTGTTTCTGCCACAAATTCAACCTCAAGAACTTGTCCCAATATGCTCAACAACTGTATGGTTCAGGAATTGAAAAGGAATTCCCCTCATCTAGACCCAAAAGGGGATGAAATTGATTAACGGCATGAAAAGATTCCACCTTTGAAGGATCTACATACGATCATTGAAGGTCCAAGGTCCTCTCCGTAACACTGTTGCCATTTATTCTTCAGTAGGGAAGATAAATTGGAATTGACGCCCTTCTACAATCCGGCCATGGACTAGAACCGCTTGACCCCAGATCCAAGGCATAGAGGCGATAATTAAGCGGAGGTTTGTCTCCGAGGAACCATTGAACGAACAAAGAGGATGAACTGATTGTCCGCCAATGCCTTGTTAACGACATCTTCTGGAAGCGCAAAGGGCTCATCATCCGCACCAAGGTTGATATCTTGAACCGCTCTGCGTAAATTTTCATCCATTCTTGCCAAGATTTGATAGAATCAAAGAGGATAAAAGTTTGCAAATTAGTTTGAGAGGAATTGTGCGATTCCCAAAATCTTCGTTTATATATAACACCGTTTGAAACCACCAAGAGAGCATAACATTGGATCGTGGTTCGCAATGTGGAGATAACCGCCTGAGAGAAAGTGGGGAGAAAGCCATCCACTTTTCCGGTGAATAAATTAAAAACCATTACTGATATGGTGAGAAAAATCCGATGAAAAAACTGTTGAAAAATCGCCATTTTTATCGACATTCTTCTAGTTATATGATTATATATATATATATATAGTTATAATATATAAAAATATTGAAAATCAATGATAATCTAAAAGTTAGAGTTCGATTTTTTTTTAAAACATATATTTTTTAATTTTTTTTTGAAAGTGTTATAATATTTATATTTTAAGTAAAATGTAATAGTTATAATCTTTTTAACGGTAGAGCTTTATTAGCAAGTAAACAAAACTTTAAGCAATTTTTAAGATGATAAAATAATTTAAATAATGTGTAAATTAATATTTTAAATTATTATATATTTAAATATTTTATGTTAACATTATATAAAATAGCATATCAAATTTTTTTGATATAATAGATTAATTTATAAACGCAACTAAATAAAAAATTAAAATCATTTTTAAAAAAAGGATTATTCGATCATAATTTTTTTTAAATTAAAAAAATATGAAAAAGAAAAAAGTGAATCGATATGTTTACTAAAATATAGGTTTATAATATAATTTAACTAAAAATAACATATTTTATATATATGTTTATAAAATTCTAGATTTATATTTATGGTTATTATATAAATAAATCCATTGTTTTATAATTAAAGTGATGGTATATAACCATTTATATATTTTTACACAATGTTATATCGATTGTTATAGTGTTTTAAACTTGAAATCCTAGCAACACGTGGTATCTTACCTAGGTTTTCTAGCCAAGAAGTGACAATAAGCTTCTTCTATTTTATTATAGATTTTTCTTTTGTGAAATATAGTTTCACAATGTTTAGACAAAAGTGAAACTTTTTTGATTTTTCTTTTTTCATAAAATTAAAAAAAAATATGAAATCGAAAAATAGTGGCCGTTGGTAAAAAGGTTAGTGGGCCCAACAAATGGAAAATACATAGAGAACAAAAAGGCCCAGTACTCTGTCTCAGTCTGTAAGCGTTGCGCTTTTTTGGCGGGTTTCGAGCAAACCGTCTTCAACCCTTCCCGTCACAATCATCTCTCGAACTCTCTTTCTCTCTTTTGTCTCCGTCCCCAGAAACTTTCTGTTTTAAAAACTTCCTAAAATGTATTCAAGTTTCTTCAACAAATCGATCCTAAAGATGTATTCATCGTCCTCTACTTCTAATTTTCTTCAATTTCCACCACCGCGACAATCCCTGACCACCACGATACCCACCGTATCTCCATTCATACTCCGCCGTAGCTCCTACGGTTTCGGTGTGTTTCACAGGAAACAAGCTCGTTTTAAACGACATAGTCGAAGCTTAATTCTAGTTAAGAATTCCTCAATTTTCCCTCCACCGTTCGATGCCAGCGTTCCTCTCGATTCCTTTGCTCCAACCGCCGTCGGATTCGCTTCCGGCGTAGCGGTTTATCTCTCTTCGAAGTTATTCGGAAGATCTTTACGGATTAGTGATAGAAAACCCGTTGATGAAGTTGTTGGAGAATGGATTCTATTCACAAGCCCTACACCGTTTAACAGATTTGTTCTTCTTCGTTGCTCTTTACTCTCGTTTGATGATACTGAGATTGTAGAGAGCTTGAGTGATAGGCTTGTGAAGGAACAGAGACATTTCGTTACTTTAGATAGTGGGAAGACTGTATCGACTGAACGAGACGGTACTGTTGCGGATGAGAAGTTATTGGAGTATCAGAGAGTTTGTATTAGTACGGAGGACGGTGGCGTTGTTTCCCTCGATTGGCCGGCGAATTTGGATCTTGGGGAAGAGCGTGGGCTGGATACGACGGTGATTTTGATTCCTGGAACTCCGGAAGGGAGTATGGATGAAGGTGTTCGATTGTTTGTAAGCGAGGCTTTGAGGCGAGGTGTGTTTCCTGTGGTGATGAATCCTAGAGGTTGTGCTGGTTCGCCATTAACTACGGCTCGGTGAGATGCACTTTCTTTGGTAGTATCGTTTGTTTGATCATAGGCGTTTGTAATAGTTTGATTTTGTAGGTTATTCACAGCTGGTGATAGTGATGATATATCCGCAGCTATGTGTTTTTTAACTAAGACAAGGCCGTGGACGACAGTTATGGGTGTTGGTAGAGGATATGGTGCAAATATGTTGACAAAGTATCTAGCAGAAGCTGGGGAAAGAACACCTCTTACAGCTGCTGTATGTATAGATAATCCCTTTGATCTTGAGGAGATTACACGAACATCTCCTTATTGTACTAGTTTGGATAAACAGCTTACTGGTGGATTAGTAGAGATACTACGGGAAAACAAGGTTGGTATTGCTTATATAACACATCATAATGATTATGAACCGACTTTTATTCATATATAGAGTGAGCTCTTCGTTTATTGATTGGGCTATGCAAATGGAATACCTTCTAGGAGCTTTTCCAAGGCAGAGCAAAAGCCTTTGATGTTGGAAAAGCGTTGTATTCAAAATCTGTCCGCGAATTTGACAAGGCCTTGTCCATGGTGACGTATGGTTGTGAGAATATAGAAGATTTCTATTCCAGTTGTGCCACTAGAGATGTGATTGGGGAAGTAAAAGTTCCTGTCCTCTTTATTCAGGTGAACATTCTGCCTATGAAGTTATCTTTAAGGTTACTCTTCTCTTTATGACCTGATACCTCCAATTCAAAAGTGTTATGTCTTCTGGTATCACTATAGTGAGGATTTCATATTTAGGGCTATATCTAATTTACTTGAGGTATCCATTGCACGATGTTAAAAAAAAAGAGGTATCCGTTGCACGTACTTACTACAACTATTGGATATTATATGACTCAAGGATATCCTGCACAAGTCATGATTCAAACTGAGGGAAATGTTGAATGAATTACTAGCTGGTGTAATGACATTATCTTAGGGTGATGTTGGAATTGGTACAAAATTGGATCTTGATCCTTTGGATAACATGCTTAAAAGTCTCCTTATAAGGGAACATTATGGGCTTATTTCCTTTCACACACTACTCATAAGTTACACTTGTAAAATTTAATCAGGTTTCAATATGCATGTAAAAAAAACTTCTAGATAGTCTATAGTTGGTCTCTTGAATCCCTTGTGTGAACACCGTTGTACATATTTTGACTCACAAAATTGCTTATATCTGTCAGAATGACGATGTAGTACCACTTTATACAATACCACGCAGTTCAATAGCTGAAAACCCATTTACAAGCCTGCTTCTGTGCTCTTCTTCACCAAATCTGATCAATGGACGCACAGTGGCTGTGTCTTGGTTCCAGGACCTTGCGATTGAGGTAAATTCTCTCCCTATCTTGCTCTCTCTTATGCACACATACTCACATCTAATTTATTTAATTTAGTTCAAAGTTTCACCGATCATGTGAAATTACACTTGAAAAATGATCTGCAGACATTGATTATACTCAATATGCCTTGGTAGAAGTTAGGTTCTGGTCATAAAATTTTAAGATCCAGGTTATTATGTAATGCTTGTCCTGTAGAGACACCATCTTGTATCATTTTGATTTGCTTACTTCGGTCACTATTGGATAGATAGTCTCTACATCCAAGAAACTCACTATTACAATCATTTTGTTAGTTACTGATGACTGATTTAAGTGTGTGTTAAATTTTGGTTAATTTTCTGGTTAAAATGCAAATAATGTGCAAGTCCTTCTGTCTTCCATGGAAAGTGTTTTATTTTCTCTAGTTCTTAGTTGACTTTCCCATTACATTCACTTTTAGGTCTGAGAGATTGATTTTCCTATATTGGCTTTGTAGTGGTTGACTGCTATAGAGCTTGGGCTTCTGAAAGGTCGTCATCCACTTTTGAAAGATGTGGATGTTACTGTTAACCCTTCAAAAGGCTTAGTTCTTTCGGAAGCCAGAGCACCTGAAAAAGGTATCAGTGCCAAGAAGCTCCTGCAGGTACCCCAAAGAAAGATGGTGAATGGTTACCATGTAGATCCTTCCAGGGAAACACTTGAAGACAGTGCCATCATCCCAAACTCTAGTTTTCCGTCTGTAACAGATTTAGATAAGAATGTCAAAACCGATAATGGATCTGATGAACCAGTAAATTGTGGAGTTTCAACTAGCGGTTCTGTTGAAGTCGAACTGGTTGAAGATAATAAGTCCAATGTAGAACAAAGTGAAAGAGGCCAAATGTTGCAGACTGCAGAAGTGGTCATGAACATGCTTGATGTAACCATGCCTTGCACCCTGAAAGCTGAAGAGAAGAAAAAGGTATCACCCAACGTGCCAAAAGTAAAAAAGATTTTTACAAGTTTTACTATGGTCGCCGCATTAACAATTGCTTGACAATTATTCAGTAAATGTCTAGGTTATGGATGCTGTAGATCGAGGAGAGACAGTTATAAAAGCGTTGCAAGATGCCGTGCCAGAAGACGTTCGTGGGAAGCTTACAACAGCTGTGACTGGGGTCTTGCAGTCAGGTGGCACTAAGTTAAATTTTGAAAAGATTAACCTTCCTAGTATATCAGCACTAAAAAAAGTGGAGGAAGCAAGGAAAGAACCATCAAGTACCACAGGTCAAAAAGATTCTCATTCTCCTGATCCGATAAATAAGAGCGATGGTTTGGTGAGTGGCTCGGATAATTCTGCTGATGGAGTAGAGCTGGAGCATTCCCCTTCCGGGGCTTCCCAGAATTACGTTGATTCTGGAAAGTCCCAACTCGTCAACAGTGCTCAAGATGATAGTTCTGCCCTGATTAAGAAGGGTAATGATGATCCAGAGGTTGGTCTTGGAAATAACAAATCATCTACCAGCGAAACGACCAGTGCAGCTGATGGTTCTGAGAAATCTTCTAAAGCAAAGGTTGATAGTGCCAACAAGGGGCAGCCAATTGGCACAGAGGATGTACCAAGGGATGATGACAAAGCGGACCAAGGTTCTGTAATAGCTAACTGTGAAAGACAGGAGGAAACTAATAAAAAAGATGAGAAAGGAGCACCAATTGCCAATGAAAATTCCAATGCAGCTGATGAGAAGGCTTCAGATGCAAAGGGTGATAGTACCAGCCCAGAGCTGCCATTTGGTGTAGATGATATAACTAGTGATGCAGAAAAAGTGGATAAAGGTGCTGTATCAGGTCAACAACAAAGAGAGGAGGAAACTAATAGAAATGATGAGAATGCAAAACAGTCCTCCGACCAAAACAAGGTGGCATCTACCAGCAATGAAGGAGATGCTGGAAAACCTCCTGTTTCACAGCCTATAGAGAAAGAAAAAACTGATGATCAGAAGAAAGAAACCAAAGCTATGCAACCTGTGTTGGACCAAACTAAGCCAGCAATTCAGGAACCAAATCAGCCCAAATTTAATGTTTCCCAAGCATTTGAAGCACTGACAGGGATGGATGATTCAACTCAGGTAGCTGTCAATAGCGTTTTTGGTGTGCTCGAAAATATGATTTCTCAGCTGGAGGACGAAAATAAAGAAGGAAATGAGGTAACTGATGAGAAGAACCTCAAGGATGAGAAGAATGTCACCAATAAAGAGAAGACGTCTCCATCTGAAGAGCAAACTCCCTACGAGCATGAAGCAGAATCCCATATGTCCTCTGAAAAATCACATGATCCTGCTCACAGTGTGCATGAAACTGGAAAAAGTTCTGACAGTGATAAGACAAGTGGGGTGATGATTGAAAAACATTTGGGCAGAGATGAAACTGTGATTGGTAAGCATGCACCAAAGATTCTTCGTGAAAGAAATAAAGATTCTGTTGAGAATTCTTCTCATGATGAGTACCTTGGGGAGGAACTTTCAGAAGAGCAGATTGCAAAACGATTAGACTTAGATACAACCACTGCTCTCATGCTTGACTATTATCCAGAGGAAGGTAAATGGAAACTCCTTGATCAACAACTAGAACATTTGGGTGACTATTATCCAGAGGAAGGTAAATGGAAGCTCCTTGATCAACAACCAGAATACTTGGGTAACGTTGCTGACAATGCAGTAGCCAGCAGAGATACACACGGAACTGTTCAGGTTCATTCACCTAGTGTAAGTAATGAAGAGAACATCATTGAGCCTTCATATGTCATATTGGACCATGAACAAGACGTGCATGATGCAGCAGACGATCAAAATGACAGTCTTCACAAATTAGATGAAGGGTGTGAGGAATTGGAGCGCCTCATTAGAGTTATTGTATCAGACACTTTGAAAGTAGAAGTTCAAAGAAGGATGGATTCAGCTGGCATGAGACAAATTGAGTCTCAACTCAATCGAGATATAAAAATGGTGGCAAATAAACTTTCTTTTGCTGTTGTATATGAAGACCCTACTTGGACTTTCAACAGGAATAGCAAAAACTCCAATGGTCCTGCTGGAAAAGTAGGTAAACTTCGTGGGGACGCTATCATTAGGGCAATTTCATCTGCTGTTCAGAATGCGCATTTTCTCAGACAAGTATTGCCTGTTGGTGTTGTTGCTGGCTCTGTTTTAGCTGCTCTGAAAAAATATTTTGATGTGTCTACAACAACCGACACTACTAAGAGAGATATTGTCACGGGTACAACACAAAAATATGGGAACAATGGTACAACAAAGAGTGTTGTGCCAACCAAAATGAGCCAGAAGACCAAACAGAACAACTCTAGCATTGGAGAAATGGTGGAATCCGGCCTGCAAAATATTAGCAATGAGGGTGTCATGGTCGGTGCTGTATCAGCTGCTTTGGGAGCATCTGCTATGCTGGTTCAGCACGAGGTATTGTTTAACATTAGCATTCATATGAATATAAAACAAAAGGATCATACAAACGTGTTCGTCCTATATAATTACTGCATCCTGCACAGGATCCACAAAGAGGTGGCATCATGTCAAGATCATCAGAGAAAGCAAGTCAACACAAAGAATCTGAAAAACTTGATCAAAGCAGTGTGGTGGCAAGTTTTGCTGAGAAAGCCATGTCCATAGCTGGTCCTGCTGTCCCAACAAAGGAAAGTGGTGAGGTGGATCAAGACAGGTATTAAAAAGTAAATAAGTCAAATTACTCTATAAGTACCTTGAGTTTCTTCCTGATCTGAAACCCCTTGTTTTTCATTTGAACAGGATTGTGGCAATGTTGACAGATTTGGGTCAGAGGGGTGGAATATTGAGGCTAGTTGGAAAACTTGCACTGCTTTGGGGTGGCCTTCGTGGTGCTATGAGTCTAACTGATAAGCTAATCCAATTTCTCCATATGGATGAGTGGCCTTTACTCAAGAGGTAAGCTGCTCTTCACTCTAAGCATGTCTGTTGATTCTTTCCTCTTTCTCGCAACGTATGTGATACTTTGATACTCATATTTGTGTTACTGTTGACTTTTAGTACTATTGGCGGAATGTTTTCCACTAAATTAAATTCTGCTGTTTAATTGGCTCTTAAATGAAATGAACGCTACGTGTTTGCGAGTAAATTCCTTGTTCTTGATATGTTATATTCTCTTCTGAGAAAAATCTTGTTATAGATTTCATATTCTTATGATTTAGAACCATAAGTTGGGTCCTCTGACTCTTCTTCATATTAACTGGTCCTAATGATTCTTATATGCATCATTCTTTTTTTTCTTACTGTTTATTAGGGCTGTGGGATTTACTGGAATGGTGCTCGTTTTATGGTCCCCGGTTGTCATTCCATTGCTTCCAACATTTCTCCAGAGCTGGTCCACAAGTAATCCCTCTAGAATGGCAGGACTAGCTAGTGTAGTTGGTCTCTATGTTGCTGTTTTCATTCTTGTTATGCTGTGGGGAAAGAGAGTACGGAAGTATGAAAACCCATTCAGGCAATATGGGCTAGATCTTAAGCCATCAATAAAAAAAAAGGTATTACCTTAAACATGACATTAAGATTAGAATATTAGAATAGTTTCGATATTTGTTGCACTGTTGGAGAATGCTTCTTGACCATAAATACTTCTTTAGTCATTAGACTCAACTCAACCATATAACCGTGGTCATACCTTCTCGATTTCTTTATTAGTGGTTTAGCATTAGTTTCCATAGATCTTTGCGGACATTTTACAAACAGCAGTAGTATTTGTTTTCGGCAAAAAGATATGGCATAATTGTGATTTTCCTTTTACCTTAACTTTACATGTTCTATTATAACTGTAGAAATGATACTGTAAGTTTATTCCTTGCAGATGCAAGAGTTTTTGAAGGCCTTAGCAGGGGGCATTACAGTCGTTCTGTTAATACAGTTCGTAAATACAATCTTAGGAGCTGCAATTTTCTCCCGGCCGCCATATCTTCCACATCCTCTTGATACCATTAAGTGGCTTAAGGGATGCACACAACTGCTTCTGCTGATAGTTAGGGGATTTACTGCTGGGACATTTGTTGTGGTTGTGGAAGAGTTGGTCTTCAGATCATTGATGCCCGACGAGATTGCTATAGATCTTGGCTACCATCAAAGCATTATCATTACTGGACTCGTATTTGCCTTGTTTCAGAGGTATTTATCTTCTTTTTTTGAGTATTTTATGGGTATAAATGTATGCTATACTCTAGTTATACGTCTCTCATGCACGTAAATCACTCTTAGCTAAGTGCTTTTGTTTTCCTGCCAAATTCTAGATCTCCAAGAGCGATTCCAGGGCTATGGCTTCTGTCATTGGCGCTCACAGGGGCTCGTGAAAGAAACCAAGGAAATCTGATTGTTCCAATCGGGTTGCGAACAGGAATAATAGCAGCAAGCTTTGTATTACAGTCAGGTGGATTCCTTACCTACAACCCGAGCTCCCCTGTTTGGATCGCAGGGACTCGCCCGTTACAGCCTTTTAGCGGTGTAGTTGGTCTTGCGGTCTCTTTGGCGCTGGCAATCATTCTTTATCCAAGACATTCTCCAGAAACCAAGATGCAGAAATATAATTAAGAAGATGGCAAACAATAAGCACAGCATTTTGTGCTCATCCCCTCTCTGTGATTTGCAGAGAGTGAAAACTAATTAACTGTGTGCTGAAGGATACAAAAAGAGTAGGAGGTGAAAGTAAAGAAAGTGGAGACAGAAGAAGAGAGCTTAGGATTCAGTCTTGTAAGTAGAAATTGTATATCTTCTGTACCTAGTAGTAGAGTATATATATTCTTGTTTAAATACAAATTATCACAACAGTGTATACATATAATTATATAGAAGTTGTAGTTGTGTTATTGATGCAGAGATGAAAACTAAAGTTGCTTCAGATCATAGAAAAAGAAGAGTATAGAAAGAAGAGTTGGTGTTGCTGCATAATGAGATGGGTTTAGTTTTCTACATCAGATTGAGCCACTGGGAAAATATTTGGTACGGGCTTGCAAACGGAGTTGAGAAGTAAAATCTCAGGTTTATACAACATCTGTTTAATGGAGTTTATGCAGTTGAGAAAATATGTAAAGTGAAAGATAGAAAAATCAAACTTTAAGATAAGCTTACTCAACATCAAGAGTTCAAAAGCAAATCAGAAATCGTCAAAAATAATATAGACATGAAAACAAGAAGCCATCCGACACAAAAGCACTCTGCTATGATCTGACCACAGAGTGGAAGAGATCTTTACTGTTTAAAAATGTCGAAAACTTCTTACATCCTTCTTTCACTCTTCCTGAGGAAGAGGAACAGCTTGAGCCTGCAATACATAAAGGCACAGTGAGATACTACTAGGGCATTTGGATTCGGGTTCGAATCTATCGGGTTCGAATCTATCGGATTCATGTATTTACTTTCCAATGGAATAATTTTGAAAATTTGGTTTGGATTCTGTCGGGTTCGGGTTTCAGATTTAAAAATCTATAAAAATCCAAAAATTTCAGGTTTCGATCGGGTACATGTATAAAATACCCATATATCCAAAATGTAATCAAATTACCTGAAAACACATAATTTTACATACACAAACAATACTTTCGGGGTTTCGGATTCGGATTCGAATCGGCTTTTTGTATATTACACATACAAACTCACGTTTCAAATTTTGGTTTCGGACTCAAATCAGGATTTTCGGATAGAGTCCTCAAACTAGGGTACTTTGCCCATGTCTACTATGTGTTTTCGGGTTTTCGGGTATCCTAACGGATATTAGGTTCGGTTCGGGTTTTATCCGATACCCACGGATACGATTATACATGACCCAATAGGATAATTTTCCGGATTCGAATTCGGAATTGAGTAGAATTTTCGGGTCGAGTTTGCATCGGGTGCTAGGGTTCGGTTTTTTTGCCTGACCTAGATACTCACTTGATACAACACTAAGAAGGGCTTGAATAAAGTGTTGTAGATGAGAGATTGCGTACCAGTGGGCGGTACTTCAATGCGTAAAACATCTCAAGGTAGCGGCGGCTCTCAAGACGATCAAGGTTCGAGACATGCTTCCAGAAGCCGTAGACACCAGTTAGTGTCAGAAGCCTCTGTGAGTAGATTTGCCAGGTATATCTACAAAGCCCAACAAAAGATGGTTAAAAGTGTTTTAAAAGGGAATGAATCTACAAAGACTTGAGTTATAGTTTATACTTACTTCTCCTGGATCCTCTGAAGCCCTCCCAGAGATATCTCATCCCAATGAGATGGGTCTTGTTTACACTTAGTGAAGAAATCAGCAAGAGTCTCAGCAGCTTGGTCACCATGGTATGGATCAATGTGGAAACCAGATTTGCCATGAACAATGATCTCAGCAGGACCACCATTACAAGTGGCAAAAGTTGGTAACCCACAAGTCATGGCCTCAACAACAGTTAACCCAAAGGCTTCATATAGAGCAGGCTGCACAAATGCACCTTTAGTGTCACAGATGTAATGGTAAAGCTCACCATTTCTCACTCGGTTCATCTGTGAAGAGATCCATCTGAATTGACCGTTAAGTTTATATTCTTCAATCAGATCATACATCTTCTTCATCTCAGCCTTTTCTTCATTGTCTTGCGACTCTTTCCTCCTGTCTCCACCAACAACCACCAAGTTAACAAGTTCGCGTAGACGAGTGTTCTTCCCGTACCATTCAACAAGACCTGACAAGTTCTTTACACGGTCAAGCCTAGCCATGGTGAAGAGGATTGGCTTCTTCTTGTCCTTGAGCACACATCTGTTTTCAGATATAAGCAGAAAGGTTAGGTTTGTTCTTTACATGAGTCATTCAAAGATCAACATTAGTCATATCAAAAGCTTACAAATGTTCTTCGTTCTCAACATCACTGTAAAGGAGCTCCTCAATCTCTTCATGGAACGACGTTAATCTACGATTCTCCTCTGTGTAAGCGAAGTATATGCTCATATCCGCACCAGGAGAAACAATGTTGAACTTGTGATCAAACACATCAATACCATGAACCACACGGTACAGACCAGGAAGTGTGAAGGCTGTGTGGCTCTCATACTGACCAACAGTGTCCTTGCTGCAAAATAAGAAGAAGACCAAAGGTTACTTAACCCAAATCTATGGAAGTTATACACAATTTTTGTTTTCTTGAGACTTGAGTCTTGAGTCTTATCTCTACCTTCCAGCAATTTCTTGTAAAGTACTTGTGATGATGAAATCAGTGTGGTTCATAGCGATAAGATCAGCCGTGAACTGGCACGAGAAGTGATACTTCTCGTCAAGATTCTTCCAGTAGATATCAGAATCCGGGTACTTAGTCTTCTCCAGAGCATGAGCAATGGTGCACTGTAACAATAATAAACCAAAAGATCCTTAGCTTCAAAGCAAGACAACAAGTCTCAATGGCTATGAATAGAGAGACAAGGTACAAACCTGAGTAACACCAAGTTTGTGTGCCAACAAGGAAGCAACAAGGTTACCATCACTGTAATTACCAATGATCAAGTCAGGCTTCCCTTGTAACTATTTAGAGATCTCATTTGCAACATCCTATAAAAACAAACAAGTTATATTAATATTTTTGAGTGGTGAACAAGAAGCAAGGTTTTGCAAGAAGAGAAAGGATTTATATACCTCGGTGTAAGTCTCTAGATATGGCCAGACTTCAAACCTTGAGATCCATTTACGAACGATACATTTCTCTGTTCTGAAAGGTACACGGAGGATATCACAATATTGAGTTCCGTACAGTTTCTCTAGACGCTGACCACATGTGGTTCCGGTTGCATCAGGAAGTAGCCTAGTGATCTGTGAAAACAGAAGAGAAGAAGAGTTTCAGACATCATCGCATATACGCAAGAAGAATCATTAGAGCAGTATAAACTAAGCATACAATGAGGATTCTTGGAGTGATGTTAAGTCCTTGTTGTTTAATACGTTGGAGCATCTCTGTTTCGAGAGCACGAACTTGATCAAGAATGTAAACAACCTGCAAGATTATACAAATTCAAAGCTCCAATCGATGAAACAAGAAAAAAAGACCAAGAACTATTTATATGTTTCATTACTAACCTGACCACCAGTGTCAGGGTAACCAAGAACATTGTCTTGAGCAAAGTACCCGTGCGGGGAAAGGATCACGACATTAAACACCATTGGTATCCTTCCAAGGAAATTCTCAAGAGTACAAGGGTCAGATACCTCAAGAAGGTCAAGAAGAAGACGGATCATGTCAAGAACATGCTCTGCAGTGTCTCCCCAACCTCTCTCAAGACCAATCCCCTGGAACTTGTGCTCAAACTCCGAGTAAAGTGTATCGGGTTTCAGCTCCATTAGATACTCCTCTGCTTTCCTCAGATTATGTTGCATTGTGTTTAGGTTCTGAATCCTGTCTTTAAGAATCAGAGTCTACACAGATACAAAGACAAAGCTATTAGAGACTTCTCATTCAGACAAAAAAATGGAGATAGGAGAGTGGATTAGAATCAAACCTTGCCCTCATGGCTATGGAGGCGAAGGAACTTGAGCAGAGGATGCAAGCTCTCCTTATCATGGAAGAGCTTAGCCGAGAGGTGGCGATTAAGGAACTCAACACCATCTCCAATGTATTTAGAGAGCGTAGGACGAGGAAATGCGGCATTGAATGGCTCAAAGTCAAGCTCAAGAGTGAAGTTACCATTGTTACTGCGATTTTAGTCTTCACATTAGTTGAGTAAACACACAAGAGATCAAGATAAGTGAAAATATGATTCAAAACATACTTTCCATTAACGAGATCTTCCTTGAAATGAAGATACTCAGAAGCTTGAAGCTCTTCAACAACAAGAGCATTGAGGTTTACTTTAATGTATTCCCAAACTCCAGGTCTTGGTCTCACAGATAAAGCAACCCATGGTGGCAATACAATTGCTTCTTGAGTTGTTTTGAGTAGTTCGAAGAAAGCTCCACCTTCAAGCTTCTTCTGTGTTTCTATCGGCATTGCTTCGAATTCAGCAATGATCTGGTGATGTTGGAGAATGCCTTTACCTTTGGCCTAAACCCTAAAAGAGAGAAAGAAACAGAGTTTTTAGGGTTTTATTGTAACTTTTAAGACAAGTTAGTTAGATTCAAGGGTGTTGTATGTTACCTTGAGAGCAAAGCAAGGACTTCGTTTCTTTGAGCAACCAGCGTTTCATCTAAACGCTGTCGCTGGCTGTGGACACGCGTTAACACACGTTCCGAGTTTGCCATTATAGCACAATCAAAAGGTTTTTAAGCTGCAGAGAGAAGATTGAGAAAATCAAGAAATGTAATAAGATAAGATAGAGAGATATGAAGACTAATGCCTAGCCTTATATAATGAAAGTGATTATGAGTTATGACAAAGTTCAAGAAAAGTATATTTAAACCAAAAAGTCACAGTTTTCTCCTTTCTTTCAAAGGAATCATGCTAGAAATTATCTTAACATTTAAAAAGCAAAAATGATCATTTTTTATTCAACCGACACTTGAAAATGATACGTACATTTTATAAAATATTGAAAGAATCATATATTTTATCCAAATTCTTTAAACATTTGAAGTCACTATCCATTTCAAAGAATTTATATGGATAAATTTACGGATAAGGCTTCAAGGATAAATTTACGTATATGGATGAATTTATATAGATTCAAGGGTGTTTAAGGCTTCTCAAGAATTTATGGAGAAGATAAAACTAAATTCAGAATTAAAGAAGAAATTTCTTTTGTCAGCAAGAAACAAAGAAAAACATACAGCTGGAAAATTCTCTAAAAAATATTCCTCTAAAATTAGAAGACGAGAAAAAGAATATACACAGAAATTAGTGCTATATAGAGAGTATAAAACATTGTTGTTTTCATACTGACCAGAGAACTTTAAAATTGTGATGAAAAGACGAGATCGTTCTAAAAAATAAGAAACCATATAAAAAAGAACCCAATTTTTTTAGTCTGATCAGCTCAATAAAGCCATATTCTCTAATCAGTTTAACAATCAAATTAAACAAACTAAAAAACTATAACCTGAGCTAATCGAACCAGAAGAAGAAGGGAATCTGAAATAAAGTAGAAAGAATGCGAAGTGAAGTTGATCTCAATGACAGTGTATGTTTTTATCTTCTCAAGAGATTTAGAATATATAAAGAGATGAAATCTTGAAGAATGGTATTAATTAATTAAATATTGACTAAAGTTAGTACTTTTTTCTCTAATTGATTATTTGATTGGGCTGCAAACCCAGAAAAACAGTGGGCAAGACTAGTAAGTCTATAAAGTGAATTGGCATTTTAGGAAATCGGATGGATCGACACTTTCCTTAATGTATCATTAACAATATCCAATTGGATAAATTTATAAATGATCGTGATGGTGAAAAAAATATTCGATAACTGATCATTACTATATCACATGCATCAAGACAATAAATGATTTACTTATACAGTCCTTGATCGACAAGAAACATTTCTTATTAAATCTGACACGTAGATTACTTGATTCAGACGAGTAAAATGTATTTATGGAAAATCAGCAGGTCTTGACACGTATTACAATATATATATATATATATATATATATATATATAGGTTTTTATATTTTATGGAACTTAAAAATAGTTAAAGTAAAAATATTGAAAATTTATCATATTTGACAAATTTTTTGTCAAAATGAAAAAATGATAGGGTACATTTGTTAGCTAATAATTTTGTAAAAACAAAAAATAGATTCCCCCACTGAATCATTTAAAACTTATTATTATTATTTTTGGATAAAATCATTTAAACATTATTAAACAAGAATAATTTGCGTAGGATAATAAAAGTAAATTTTACATTTTATTGAGCATCAGCTTTTCATTTATACTAACCATAATGTTCATCATGGAGATTGGAGAATGTGAACTTTACATTTTATAATTTGTTTGTTGCATACTTTTTTATGACAATGCTATTTTTATTCTTATCCTAAAGTAAATGAGATTACTAAAGAATCTTTCAAAGCATCTTCCCTCCGAAACTAAAAGCCTTAATAATTCCCTTTTTTACCACTAATTAACAAATTTTTAAGTAGTTTTATTTAGGCTATACGCGATGTTGCAAGTGCCCAACTTAGTGCATTTTCTTTATCAAAAAAAGATATATATATATATAGTGCAGTGAAAAATGTCGGAAATGTACTATATATAACTTTTTCTTGTAAATCATTTCATGTTTTTTTGCTAGGTGAAGAAAGAAATCCAAAATATCCAATGATTTACTCTTTAAGAAAACAAAATATTTTTTCATTAACAGTATAATTTTTTTTACCATATCCAACTCCTATATTTGTCATTTCTTTCACACTATTTTTTCTTTCATTTTAAAATTTATATTGTTTAGCATGTCATTACCATCTAAAGCTTAAAATCTCAAAAACATAACTAATCAAATAAACTTACAGTATCACATTATGAGAAGTTATTACCTTAAAATGCAACGGAAAAAAAATGCAACGGAAAAATCACCGGCGAAGGAGGTCACTGGAAATATTAAGTAAACGAAATAGCAAATGGAATAAGGCAAATGTGAGAAAATGAGAAAATGTGAATAAGAGAATGAGACGTGGAGAAGGATTTTGGCGATTTGAAGAATTTAAGTTTTAGGTTTTCCGTGGGAGTCAAGATGTGGCGCGGCCATCAGGGCGCCGTCGAAGGTGGCTGGGGAGGTTCTCTGGCATGAAGAGATAGTTTGTGTCGGTAATTCTTCGGATCAGTGTGTGGTTTCTGATGGGAGTCACGTTGTCGTGAGTGAGGAGTTATTGGCTTTGAACAACGGCAAGGACCAGTGTGTGGTTTTTGTCATCGGGGAAGAGCTCCGGAGGGAAGAGGTTGTTTATGTTAATGTCAGCAGTGTTTTGGGTGTGTCTTCAGGCGAGGGTCACGTTGTTTTGAGTGAAGAGATTTCAGGCAAGGATAAGAGTTTGGTTTCAGTAATTCCGGAGGTTGGACAGCTAGAGGAGGTTGCAGGTGGTGTCGCAATTTCATCTACGATTTGTGGTTCTGTTTCAGGGGATGTCTCTACATTAGAAAGGCTCTCAGCGATGAAACAGGTTGGTTCGGCGATCGGCTTTCTTCTGCTTCTGAGATGGCTATACAGAGGGTTGAAATGGTTTCATAAGCAGTTTCAGAGGGTGTTAGGACTGATGTGGCTGCACATCGTGTTGATAAGGTGACAGAGAAACAGTTAGACCTTCTGCTACGGAGGTCGTAGAGAGGCCAATATCGAGAACAAAGTAGCTGTGGTTACTCCTACTGTTGCACAAGTGATCGATCCTCAAAAATCTTATCTTTCAGTACTTCAGGAACAACCAACTTTGATGAAGCTTGATCTATCGTTCACAGAGGAGGATGGTAATCAAGTTATCATGGTTCCAGATGATATAATTAATTATCAAGCTCCACTTTGGGAGGATTTGATTGTTGGGAAGTTTCTAGAGGCTGCACCACTCATAGCGAAAATTCACGTTATAGTTATAAAATATGGTGTTATGGGAATAAGAACATCAAGATTGATGCTTATGTTGTCAACTCCACTCCTGTAAAAATTTTGGATACGAGATAGGTTGATTCGCGATCGAGTGTTACGAAAAGGTATATGGAACATAGAGGATAAACCAATGATGGTTACAAATTACGGACCGGTTGTGGAAGAAGATCAATCAGCTTTGCGTACGATGCCTTTATGGGTTACTATCAAACAAATCCCATCCTTTTTGTTCTCTTGGAAGGGATTGAGTTTTCTTTCAAGTAGAGTGGGTGAGCCAAAGCGTTTCCACCCTGTCATAGAGGTTTTTGCAATGTTCGATGAGGCAAAAGTTTTCATAGATGTCGACTTGACAAAGCCTCTGCCAGATTCTTTTAAGTTCAAGATGAAACATGGAGTGGTTTCACAAGTAACATACTCGTATCCATGGCTTCCTCCGAAATCTAATGTGTGTTACAAGTGTGGTCATTCATGTGAAACTTGTAGAACTAAATCCAATACTAAAAGTGTGGTTACAAGAATTATAAAAGAGGAGAAGATTTGGGCATTGGTTATATAAGAAAGCAGTTAGCCTATATTCCAATTTTTGAGGTGTGTGCAACAATTTTAAATGCCGTGGAGAAGAGTGCTAAGAAAAAATCAAGATTCATCACATCCTGTATGCGAAGATACAGACGTGGGTGATGAATTTGTGGATCATTTGGGCGGTATATTAGTGGAAGTACCAACTAATACGAACAATGTAGAACAAGATCTGCCACAACCCATATATAAAGATATGGACGAGGGTGGTAGATATGTTGCACCTATGTGTGTTGTTTCTATGGTTACTCAAGAAACTCTATAACATGTTGAGAAGTCTGGAAGTGGTGATGGGAGTGGAGGATTGGAGTTAAAAAATGATGGTTAGTCTTTAATTTCACCAGGGAAAGAAACCCATGTAGGAGGGAAAATACCATCGAAGCAAATTTTCTTAGGTTCACCATCTCGGTTTTCAGTTCGTGATGTGGAGGAAGAGAATGGAGATGATCGAGGTTGTAGCCTAGTGGAAAAACAGATAGTATCAACGCATGGAATTGCTGATAATGAAGCAACAAAATCTTGCTCCCAAGTATCAAGTGTTCGGCCGTCTCTCCCAAGGGCATCCAAGGCAACAAATAAGCATGTTATAGAAGTGAATTTTCAAGGGACAAAGGATGTAATCCCTTGTACTTTGAAGAGAAGGGGCTTCAAGAAAAAACTTTAGATCTCGGGTTTCTTCTGGAACATGTAGTTTTAATAAAAATTTCAAAGCATTCAGTTAGTCGAAATTTGGTAAATAATCAATCTATGCAATTCGAGTGTTTGCTGGAGACGAGAGTCAAGGAGAGTAAAGCGCTTGCCATTTTAAATTCGGTTTTTTGTAACTGGTCATTCATGTCGAATTATGAGTCTAATAAGCTTGGATGCATTTGGGTAATATGGAAGGATACAACAAGGTTAACGCCAGTTTTTAAGAGTAGTCAAATGATTACTTGTGGTGTTTTGTTGGAAAGTGAGACGGAAGAATTCATTTGTTATTTTGTGTATGCTTCTAATTTTGTGGAGGAAAGAAAGGAGTTGTGGGAAAATATTCGACATCATCATAATTCTCCTCTCTTTCAAAATAAACTGTGGATGATTTGTGGAGATTTAATGAGATTTTAGATTGGAAAGAGGATTCAAATTTTACACTGTCACAAATGGCTTTGCTTGGCATGCAAGATTTCCAAGAACTAACAAGACACTGCTCGTTATTTGATCTTGTTTATCATGGTTCATGTTTTACGTGGTGTAACAAGAGAGAAAAGGGACTAATTTGTAAGAAGTTTGATAGAGGTTTGGTGAATAATTGTTGGCTGCAAATATTTTCATCTTTTTATGTTAGTTTCAACTCGGGAGGGTGCTCTGATCATGTTCGAGGTAGAATTTATGTAGGTAAAGTGAGTGTAAAGGGCAAGAAGCCTTTTTAAATTTTTGAATGTTCTTGCAAATCTGCCGAAGTTTCATGGTTCTGTTAGTGACTATTGGAGTTCTACGGTACCTCTCTTTATATCCACTGCAACACTTTTCTAGTTATCGAAAAAACTAAAAGGTTTGAAGCCGTTGCTGCATAGTTTGGGCAAAGATACACTTGCAGATATTCTCAAGCAAACTAGTAAGGCTCACAAAGGTCTCTGTAATAAGCAATCGACGACACTCGAGGATCTATCACAGCAAAAAATTGAAGAGGAAATTTTAGCTTTTAGTTGGGATTTCTGATCAGGTTTGGAAGAGGGCTACCTTAAATAAAATGCAAAGTTGCATTGGTTGAATGTTGGGGACCAAAACAATATGTATTTTCACAAGACAACTAAAATTCGGAAAATGCAGAATTCAATTCGAGATATTATTTCTCAATACGAGGAGCTGCTGAATTCGACTGAAGGGATTAAAGGAGAAGCGGTTAGATATTTCCAGGATTTTTTAGCGCATCACCAATCAGATTATCAGGGCACTACAATAGAGTATTTACATCAACTGCTGGATTTTAGATGTACGGATTTTGACAGGAATTTGTTGGAGGGAGAGGTTTTAGAGGAAGAAATTAAGCAGGTTATTTTTTTGATGCCTCACAACAAATCTCCGAGACCGGATGGGTACACAAGTGAATTCTTCATGAAATCTTGGCCAATTGTTGGGTATTATTTCATTTTTGGTATAAAATCATTTTTCCAGAAAGGTTTCATGTCAAAGGGGCTCAATGCCACCATTCGGACGCTTAACCCGAAGAAGAAAAAAGCTAAGACAATGAAAGACTACCATCCTATTTCCTGCTGCAATGTGATTTACAAGGTGATTTCTTAAATTTTTGCAAATAGACTTAAGGTTTTTCTGCCTAAGTTTATTGCGTTGAACCATTCAGCGTTTGTAAAAGATAGGCTACTTATGAAAAATGTCCTTCTTGCTACTGAGATTGTGAAGGATTATCATAAGGAATCAATATCTCTTCGTTGTGCCATGAAAATAGATATTTCAAAAGATTTTGATTCGGTCCAATGAGACTTCTTATTGAATGTTCTTGAGGTTTTGTATTTTTCGAGTAAATTTATTCATTGGATAAGGCTATGCATTTCAACATCATCTTTTTAGTCCAAGTAAATGGTGAATTGGCGGGTTTTTCGGAAGTGGTAGGGTTCTTCGACAAGGTTGCTCTCTTTCTCTCTCTCCTTATCTTTTTGTTATTTGTATGAATGTTTTGTCAAAGCTCTTAGATAAGACTGCGGTTGAGAGGAAATTCATGTATCATCCAAACTGCAAAAATATTCAATTAACTCATTTGTGTTTTGCGGATGACTTGATGATCTTTGTGGAGGGACACAAAAAAATCCGTAGAATGTATTATTCAAAATTTTGATGAGTTTGTTGTGATCTTAGGGTTACGGATTAGTGTAAAAAAATAACCTCTATACACGGCGGGATTGTCAGAGGCTAAACGATCTAAGATTATACAACAGTGAAAGAATTATATCCAAAAACGTCTTTTGACCCACTAGAAGAACATAACCATACACCTAATAAGTTGAATCTATTTGTCTAGATGTGATCCAAGCAGGTTCAAGTGTTTGAAGAGCATATCTGCCAAAATAAATGGGCAATAGTTAGGAGAGGTGTGCCAGTGGCGAGCAAAAGCAAGGTTATTAGTTCCCATTTGCTCAAAGTCAATTATAGGTAAGTTTTGGGGCTGCCTCTTCTCACTAAGCAAATAACTAGGCCTGATTACTCTATTCTCGTGGAGAAGCTAAAGAATCAAGTGACTTCTTAGACAATACGACATCTATCATATGCTGCAAGGCTACAACTTATAAGGTCAGTTCTTATGGAAATAATAAAATTTTGGTTGTCAGCATATCGATTACCTAGTGGGTGTATTAAGGAGATTGACCAAATATGCTCTGCTTTTTTTTGGTCTGGTAATGAGTTGAATACCAAAAAAAGCAAAAGATAAAATGGTTGGATGTTTGTCGTCCTAGGCAAGAAAGAGGGCTTGGTTTACAATCGCTTTTAAGAAGCGAATAAGGTAGGTTGTTTAAACCTAATCTGGAGGATTTTTTTAGAAAGAGATTCATATGGGTTGAGTGGATATCGGGCTCCATTCTTAAGCAGCAATCTTTCTGGAATTTAAATGAAAATTCTTGCATAGGGTCTTGGATGTGGAGAAAACTGTTGAAATACGGAGATATAGCAAAATAGTTTTACAAGATTGAAATTCGAAGTGGTAATAAAGCATTTTTCTGGTTTGATAACTGGAGTTCCCTAGGATGTCTACACGATATTATAGGAAGGAGAGGGTATATAGAAATTGGAATCCCATCTCATGCTACTGTTGCCTCAGTCAATGAAAACCACCGTCGTAGACGACATATATGTGATCACTATAACCAGATTGAAACAATGATTGATCAGATTACTATCAGAGATGATGATGATATTCCTTTATGGAGAGGAAAAAGAGGAAAATACCAGCATAAGTTCAGCACAAAAATAATGAAGGGGCTAATACGTATTTCTTATCCTTGTATTGATTGGTACAAGGGAGTTTGGTTTACAAACGCTACACCTAAGTACTCGTTTACAACATAGTTAGCTATCAACAACCGCCAAGTATTTTTTATGGTGCTTTAAATGAGTCTGGTAATCATTTATGCTGATACTTATCAGCAGTTTGGACTTCTCTCATGCGTCGTCTACTCGGAAATGATTTTACCCTTGACTGGAGCCGTCTAGTATCCATACTAACTACCTCCAACCAAAGCAGTACTCATCTCTTCATTTATAGGTACACTTTGCAAGCAACGATTTATCATATTTGTGAAGAACGTAATGGAAGACGTCACGGAGAAATGCCTTCTATACCAGCACATCTTATCAAAGTCATTGATAAGAATATCAAAAATCGTTTCAACTTTATTCGCAATCAAGGAGGCAACACTTTGGTCGATGGTCCCTCGCTTGGTTCGCTAACAAGCACCATAATCTCAACCCATCAAGTTATCTTCATTAACTATCTTTAATTATTTTTTTGATTTTTTTTCTGACATTTTTTCAGCTCATTCGAAAGTGGTATGTACTATTTTTCCCAAAACTGGTTTTGTTCCGAGTTTTTCAATTTTGGATTTTAATGAAGCAACAATTTTTCGATAGTTAAAATTAGAATTTTTGTCCTGTTCAATTTATTTCAAAAATTGTTGCACATATTGTAAAATTTTCAATTTGAATATAATTTTATATAATATTAAAAAAATGAGACGTGAAACATGAAGAATGTGAAGAGATTTGATGGATCTTTTATACTAGTCTCTCATCTATTTGGCAGCTTGGTTTTCTTAATCGTGAACATTATTTTCTTTATTTTTTAATCTCTAATTGTGTTTTGCTTAGAAACTACAACTGTAACAAAGTACTAATAATTGTGAGTAGTTGGTCAAATTCTGATCTAATCCACAGGAAATGAATTGTGTTGGTTGAGAGAGTACCGCGTGTAAGACATACTGTTGCTTCACTATAATTATAATAATGTCTTTACCAAAAAAAACAAGTTATAATAATGTCACTAAACTTTTCTTAATTAGCCAACTTCACTATTGTAGTCAGAATGTCAGTTAACTGTTGACATATAAACAATTCGGAAAATGGTTTTATTCCAATCGAGTTTTCTACTTTCGGTTTTTAACGAAGCTACTATCTACTAATTTGCAATAAAAAACTTAATTTTTTGGCACAACTGTTGCATAGTTTCAAATTCTATAAACAGTTTTTGTATATATATAATTTTACATATCATTCGGAAAAAAAATATCGATAAACTATGGGCGAAAACAGCGGTTTCAAGACTGGGAAAAAGCTATTTTCCTTATTTTAATTACCTTTAAGCTTTTAATTCAATCAAGTGGACTATAAAAACTCGCTATCATTAAAATAAAAAAAACTCGCTATCATGTGTGCGTATATGCAGTGGTGGCTTTAATATGTATTGAAACACAGTCGTGGGCTTAAATATATACACAATTCTAAGAAACCTATGAAATTTTAACCGGTGGGCATACATGGTTTTATTTTATTTATTTATTTTTTTTATAAATATTATGTTAAATTATACTCAAGAAAATAAACACATTTTTACAATAATTGTAATTGAAAGTTTAAAAAGAAAACCAAAAAAGAAAAAGCTCGTCATAGAAATTTGGAAGTGGTTGCCTCGTTAAAATCCATTTCCGGAAAACCCAACTAGGACAAAACCGGATGATGGGAAAAAAAGTACAAACCGACTTCCAAAAGAGCTGAAAGGAGAGTTGAAATCAAAACCAAGAGTGATATAATTAAAATCTGGTAGAGAACCAAGCTTGGAGACCATCCATATGAATCCCTTTTGCTTGTAGTGTTGAGAGTCGATTTCGCACCCTTAGGTCCATATTTTTCAGCAATATGTCCTCCGATAAATGAGCCTCACCATGACGCCTTCGATTACGCTCCATCCATAAAGAGTATACCGCCACTTGGAATATGTACTTGACAATAAAAGAGGATGTGTCCCTAGCTCCTGAAATCAAAACATTAGTAAACAGAATTTGTAGGGAAGAGGTATACCTGTGGCGAAGTAACCCATATGTGAAGCGATGCCAAATGCGAGAGCTGAAAGGGCAGGAGAAGAAGAGGTGCTCCACCGACTCAAGGGGTGACAAACAGAAAATGCAATCTGAATTAGTGTTAGAACTCCAAAGACTCATCCTATCCCCTGTAGACAAACGATTCAAAGCAACCAACCAAACAATAAAGGAAAATTTCGGGGTTGCATGATTAAACCAGATTCCATTACACCAAGTGACACGCGGAGTAGGCTCACGAACCTGAGTCCATGTCTCCTTAGACAAGAACCGAGACTTAAACTTACCTGCCGAACCTCACCAAAGAGGTATGTCTGCAGCATGAGAAGCATTGGTCTTCAACTTCACTATTTCAGATCTATGTGAGCAAGGACTTGGGAGTGACGGTGACGGGGTCTATGGCTAGCAAAGACTTCCGCCAAATTCGTTGATGGTGGAATCCCTAAGTCAATGCTACCGCGAGTTCCAAGGAGATCGAATAACCTGCCTAGATCACACCAAACATCAAACCAGAACGAAGTGAAAGAGCCACTCCTTACTTCTACTTTGTGGAATGCCTTGGCCTGAGCGCGGTACTTCAAAAGCTTACGCCAAATCCAGGAGCCCGAGCTCATGGATATTTTCATTGACCAGAAAGAACCCTTTATTATAAGGTGCTTATAAATCCAGTTTACCCAAAGAGATTGACGAGCTGAAAGAATACGCCAAATCAACTTTAAAAAAAAACCTTATGTACCTCAGTCAAAGCTCGAAGACCAAGACCTCCCTCGGTTTTTGGTTTGCAAACCCCTTCCCATGAAACTTTAGCCTTATTAGAATTAAGTGATGGACCAGACCATAAGAACGCCAAACAAATCCTCTCCACTTCTTTAAAGCAAGCTCGCGGTAAACGAAAGGCCGACATCCAGAAGTTAGTGATACTCGCAATAACTGAAGATAGGAGTTGAAGCCGACCCGCAAAGGATAAGAATCTATTTTCTAGGAGCTGAATGCGAATCTCATCCAGCTCTTCTAAGGTGGCGAGCTGCTTGGTACAGAGATCCTGAAATGCAGACTCAGCTCTGGCGGTCAAGTGATGGATTCGATGCCGGCTGAACTCTCTAATTTTCTGTTTAAGAAGCTTCAGCTTTTTTGAGAACCGGTATAAAGCGGA
Organism: Cardamine chenopodiifolia; assembly: GCA_963922655.1. NCBI lineage: Eukaryota > Viridiplantae > Streptophyta > Magnoliopsida > Brassicales > Brassicaceae > Cardamine > Cardamine chenopodiifolia. The sequence goes on from OZ000479.1 coordinate 8,405,150, forward strand.
TGTCGAGTGGAATAACGAGACTGTGGAGACCCAACAAGCTTGAATCATTTGCTTGAAGTCAGCCAGCGTGAGGACAGCATTTACAACCTTAAAAGGAACCTTAGGTCTTGACTGAATGCTAGAAAGAGAGACAATTGCATAGAGGTGATTTGAGCAACCGTGAGTTTCAAACAGACAAAACGAGTTCATTGGGCGGTGAAACCAACTAGAATTAATCAAAACCTTGTCTAGCTTCTTACACACTAACCCGTCTTCCCTTTTATTACACCACGTGTATAGCGGACCGTGGTAAGCCATGTCACTAAAGGAACAACACCTAACCAGCTCTTGAAAGTCTCCCATTCCCGGAAGCTCAACGTGGGTTGACAAAGCTAACGAATGCTCCGTAGAAGCTATAATCTCATTAAAGTCTCTGAGACACATCCAAGCTTTACCACTAAACCAGGAGATGGTTTGAATATCTTGGATGTCGCGCCAAAGATCTCTACGCTCTTCTAAGGCGTTCGAAGCATAGATAAATGAACACAAGAAATCATTTGTGCCATCATCAAGCTGAACTAAACAAGTAATGTGTTGAGAAGATTTAAGAACTACCTCAAGCTTTACGATTTGACTCCACACTACCCAAATACGACCAAGGGGGTTGTGCTCATAGTTAGAAGCTAGGGACCAGTTCCCAATAGCTGATTTAGCCAGACGAAGAGCCTTACTCTCCGCAACACGCATTTCCAACAAACAACCAATACTTAGAGATCTTAACTGAGTTAGCTTTTTTACCACCGAGTGCTTTCTTGATTGATTAAACCCGCAGATATTCCACGAGAAACACGACATTAATGTTTTTTTTGTGAAGACATTTTCCCGACGCCCGCAGGTTGAGAGGATCCTACAGTTTTAGAGTTCTTAGCGAATTATTTATAAGCTACCTTGGAGGAGCGGGGAAGTTGCGGCCTCTTTGGGTGTTCCGGCGAGGCATCACTAGTCGCTAGATTTGTTTTTACTTGTTGAAGCTCCAAAGTTGCAGGAGTAGAGCCGGAGTTAAGCATGGTGTTACCGCCTCGGGTCAGATCAGAGCTGACTGTAGCAGAGCAATCCAATATTGCCTCCTCGAAATCGCGAAGAAGATCAAATCTTGTTGATGATGCAATAGACACTTGACCATAAGTCAGTTTAGGTGTTTTTGATTTTTTCCCACCAGAATGGTGAACCATAGACCAAGCTGCGTCCGTAGAAGAAATGACAGGCGATGAAATGCTAATTTCCCCTTCATCCACCTCATTCACAGAATGCACTAACAGACCAGAATCAAGCTTACTGTGAACAACTTTCATATCCAAATTATCCACAGGGATTGAACAATCCTGACGCTCCGAAACCAGTTTCTCACATAGTGGCTGAGTTAAAACAGAGCTAAAAGTGATGGTAGAAGTGTGAACCCGTGGTGAAGAGAGCGAACCTCTAGAGACTTCAGAGCTGCCCTATTCACCCACAACGCCCTGATCTTCTGGAAGCTTAAGCAAGCTCCGTTTTCCAGACTGGACCAAAGACTGACCTGGGCTAGAGATCAAAGACTGCATTGATTGAGATTTGGTGATGGACTGAGTTATCCCCAGCGATGGTGACTCACTGGCTTTTTCAGCCTCTATCGCGTTTTGGAGCGTTTTTGAACCAGAAATATTCGGCAAAGGGTTTCCCGAGTTAGGCTGGACCTTTGACTGCACACCTCCAGCTTCAAACGACGTCACCTGTACCTCTGAAGCAGATAGAACCGTAGTTCTGTTTCCTGCAGCATTTAACTCTGAAGCTACTGAAGCGGAAACTTGAAGTTCAGCCGAAGATGCAAAAGGTTTTGGAGGAGATAAACACCAGTTTAGAGTGTGTCCTTACTTCCGACAACCAGAACACCTAGGAGGTAGCCAAGGAAACTCATAGGACACTCGGAACTCTTCCCCATTGATCTGAAAATAGATATGATCTTTAAACATGGAGGATAAATTAACGTCAATGAACACTTTGGCTTCGTCAAAGCAAGTAACTAATTCCGTGCCTCTGTGGAGCTGAATTCGGGTGCCAAGGGGACTAGTGAGAAAGCTCAACCCCTCCCACGTAAACAATGAAACCGAAACTTGTTTAAGGATAATCCACATTAGCATCGAGCGAAGTGAAGGCTGAGCTTCTTCTGCATAAGGGGATCATTTTTATACAATCATTGGAACATCACATATGTTCCATATCCCTCGTCTTAAGACACGCTGTCTAGCTTCAAAATTTCGGAGACGGAATTTGATGGTTGTGTCATTTATCTCAAACGCATCCACTTTGATATCTTTGTTGCCAAGATTCCAGATCTTGTTGACAATTATGTGAATTTTGGCGATGTGCGGAGCTTTGGAAGTGAACCTTCCCACCAAAAAATCCTCCCAAAGAGGTTCTGAGCGTAAGATTGTTGCAGGAACAGAGTATACGCTTTGCCCTTCCACTGAGGTAGCCGCGCAGTCGAAACGTTTTAAACTGTGGGAGCCGCCCTTCCTAGTTACATCAGCCCATGAAGTTGTGACCGGTATAACTACAGGCTGCTTGGCCACTCTTGTCCGACGGCTGAATGGACTTTTGTTTGATTTTGAATGGTAATTTACTAATTTTCAAAAGAAACAAGAAAAATACTTTTTTTGATAATTTAATATTTGTGCCGTTTTTGTTTCTTGAATTTTAGATTTTCAGTCGATTATTATTATTTGTTCAAGCTGCAATATGTCATTAGAAAAGTTCAAGAACGTCTTTTGGATTAACTTCGGCAAAAACCACTTAACTTTTTTTTGTTTGATAAAGAAAAACCACTTAACTATTAAACCAGTTCATAATATGTCTTGACTTAATTTTATTTATCTTAAAACTACACATATTCGAACATATTTAACCCTCGAGTTTTGAAATAAGGATTTATAGAAATAACATCTCTCTCTATAATCTCTCATTCTATTTGAAGAATGCGCTGATCTCAAATGCTATTTTAAAAGAAAAAATGATTTCATATTCCACTAAATGATCTGGATGACATCCACAATGTGATAATTCTATTTTGATTTTAATGAAAACGATCAGTGGCATTTGAGATCAACCTTCTTCTTTCTCTTCGTTGACGTCTTTCCTCAATTCGCGTGCTGCTGGAGCCGGTCATTTAGTCGTCCATCTGTCATCGCCTTCGTCAGCCTCTGTAAATCAATTTCTTCTCCTCTCTCATCAAATATTGCTGGAACATAGTGAGTTCTTGTCAGATGATTTGGAGATTTCATAAATTTAGGGATTTGATATGAAATTTAGTTGTTTGGGTAAGCACATTTGATTAGTAATCATGTTTAATGGGACGATTAGGTATTTGTATTGGTAATTTGTCGAATATATCTATTGAATCGTGTTGAATCAGGTTGAATCTCAGGTAAACTAGAATCCCCGATTAGAATGATAGTTTAGGAAATCTGAAGACTCGTGTAACTAATATAACTAAGAGATAATAAGATAACTTGTACAAATGGGACAAATGGTATAACTGAGAGATGTGATAACCTGTATAATTCGTAATTGTGTTTTATTTTATTCTATTAAAAAGAGACGATGAAGAAAAACAACCACACAAACGTACATTTCGACTATAGAGGGTACTATTCAGAAGAACATGACTGGATTTTAAGAAATTCTATATACGGTATATCGTTTAAGACCTCATATTTGGAGGAAAAAACTTTATTGGTGTTAATAGATAAGATATGCAGGAAGATTGCGATTAATGAAACCTCAGGAAAGCTGAAATTGAGTTACAGTTTATCTAAATCTTGGAGAGAGTCATATATTGTAAATGACGAAGATGTATATGTTTTTATAACGTCATTGGATAAAGAGGGACTTATACCTGTTTTGCATGTGAAGTTATTAAAAGATTTAGAAAATAATCAGAAGATGGAGCAAATTTCAAAGGAAGTTCATTTGGTGTGCATTATGGGGAGCTGGATTCAAATGGCAAAGTTGAAAATGCAGGATTCCTTACTATATTGAGAGAGAGTGATACGAAGGAACATCAGATTGAGCCGATTATTGATGAGCCGACGGAGAATGCTGGTAATGAAAATGTTGTTGATGAAGATTGTGAGAATGTATCATGTAACGAAAGTGCGACTGTGGATAGCCCGATGGATAACCATATGAATGATGGTTTGGATGCTAGACATGAATATGTTGAGCTTCCATGTGGTGTATAAGAAAGTCAGTATGTTGTAGAATTGGAAGATGGTACGGGTCTTGAAATAGATCAAGAATTTTGTTCTAAAGAGGCAGTGCAAGATCTAGTTAACAAAGCTACAAATAAGAACTGTTTTGGGGTCCAAACTGTTAAGTCGGACACGGAGTGACTTATGCGACGATGCCGTCAAGCTTCACAAGGTTGTAAATGGTATTTACGAGTTGTAAAAATTAAGAAATCAACTTTTTTAGTGTCAGAATACATAGAAAGATGCATACATGCTCTCAGTCCATTGGGATTACAAGCAATAGTAAACAGAGAGGTACACCACGATTATTAGCATCAGTTTTGCATGAAGACTATCGAGGTCAATTTGAAACACTGAATGCTAAGAACATCGTGAGTATTGTTCAAGAAAGAATTAGTTTTCATTGTTCCTACTATATTGCCTTGAGAGGAAAAAACCAACATGTTAGTGATGTGCGAGGGAGTCTTGAAAAAGGGTACAAGATGCTATTTTCTTATCTGTACATGTTAGAGAAGGTTAATCATGGGATAGTATAACAAGTGTGGAATTGGATGCAGAAAAAAGGTTCAAATACCTATTCATCGCTTTTGACGCCAGCATTGTAGGGTTTAGGGTACTGAGGAAAGTGATAGTTGTGGATGCAAATTTTCTTAAGAGTGTATATGGTGGTATGTTAGTTTTTGCAACAGCTCAAGATCCTAATCATCACTATTACCCCATTACGTTTGGTGTAACTGATTGTGAGAAAGATGTTAGGACCTGGTTTTTCAAAAAGCTGAAAAACTGTTATACCAGATGTTCCTGTATTGTTTTTTATTAGTGATAGACATGCAAGCATCATCAAGGCAGTCTTTGAGGTACACCCGAGCACACTGTATGGACATTGCATTTGGCATTTGTCTCAAAACGTGAGAGGACATGTGAAGAATAACAAGGATCAAGTTGCGATGAAATTCATGGATTGCGCTCATGTTTATACTAAGACTGAGTACAATAAAGAGTATAGTGAATTTAGGAGTAGGTTTCCTAAAGCCGATGCGTATTTGGATAAAGGTATAGGACTGGAGAAATGGGCACGGTCTCATTTTGAAGGAGACAAGTACAACATAGACACCAATAATTCCGCAGAATCAATGAATAGTATGTTTAAGAAAGCAAGGAAGTACAAACTATTACCTATGATTGATGCGATTTTTGAAATTTTTTCTGAATGGTTCAACAAACATAGGAATGAAGTTGTCGGTGCATTAGACACATAGAAATTTGTGCCTTTTGTGGAGAAAGAATTGCACACAAGATGTGTAATTGCGTCACGTTTAATGGTGACTGAGTTAAACAGCTTCCAACATGAATACAACGTTATTGGGATCGATGGAAAGACTTATTTGGTGGACTTGAAAATGAAAAATTGTTCTTGCAGATGTTTTAATATTGACAAGTATCTGTGTGTTCATGCAATAGCCGCCGTAGCGAAGAAAGTCATGAAGAAGGAAGAGAAAACAAAGACTATCCAAATCTATGATCTCTGCTTAAAATATTACTTGATTGAGATGTGGACATTGGCCTATTACATGACGATTTATGTAGTGCCACATCTAAGTGGACAATTCCTGCTGAAATTCAAGAATTGTTTGCCTTATCGCCGGAGTACACCAAAAGATCGGGAATAAATCAAGAAACGTGGTTCCATCCACCGGAGAACGTCATTCTAAGAATTTGATGAAGAACAATAACAAGCCTACTCCTGGCATAAACTTGGAGAAGTTGTTGCATCCTAATGAGGAAACTTAACTTGTGTGTTTGTATATGTGTTTTTTATTTGGATTTCACGGATTTGTACAACAAGATTCAACTGGGTACAACTAAGAACATGTCTTATTCTAAAAACATGTCAAATTTGTAAACCATTATAAAGATTCTAAAAACATTTTAACTATGAAGAAACAATTTTAAATCAATAGAAAAAAATTATTATTTTCCTAACAAATATTATTGTTTTTACAGAAAAGACTCCTTATAATATAAGAAATTTCTTGTAAATGGTCACCCTCTTATGATGAAAACGAGGTGTAAACTTATATTTCGTGGAACTTTTATCATGAAACCTTATAAATAATAATTAAAATGGAAAATCATATGGCTAGTTACAACATAATATTTTAGATCAAAGTCCAACTAAAAAATACCCTAAAATGCATTTGTACAACTATGAAGATGAACGTCCAACTGTACACTTAGGTACAACTATGTTTATATCACATAAAATTTTAATAATATCCCACCGCTTAATTGGAAAGTGTGGTCCCACACGTGTAATGTTCTTTTCTCTCTCTCACTTTAATTAGATCTTTTAAAAATTTTAAAATTTAATTTCTTTTAACATGTAATATTCCTTTCTCTATCTCACTTTGTTAAATCCACATGAGAGTTTGTTTTGAGAGAGAAGGGTCCTTGAGGAGAGATAGTCGATTACAATTTCAGAGAGAGGGCGATTTGCAGAATTGGGTTTAGCTCGATGATTGCTTGGGTTTAGCTAGACAATCGACAAAGGTAAAGCTAATTTGAACTTTATCTCTAGAGGTAGGATCTAGGGTTTAGGATCTAATTTCAACAATCCTTTGTATAGTGATAATGCTGATTAGTTGTCCAAATAGTTGCAATGATAGTTCAGACTCCGAAGCAAGTATTGATAGTGGCGACGCTATAGTGGACGGTGATTTCGGTGTTCCATCATGTTGTTTCTTTGTTCAAGTTCTCTGACTTGAAGTGTCTACCACCACCGAAAATCAAGGAAGAAAATACTAGAAATGCCCAATGAGTGATAATGGTGGATAACACCTATCTAAGTGGTGGGATGAGGTAGTTGATGAGGAACTTAGAATCCTAAGATTCCGAATTATAGAGCAGAAAGAATCGGTTCAACATGCTTTCCGAGATAGAGGTGGAGCTAATCCTGATTTGGAGTCAATTCGTGAGTCAATGCATCAACTGCATGTTGAAGTTGATGAACTTAAGGAGCTCTTACTCCAGAAAAACGGTGAGATTGGTAGGCTGAAGGAGTCACTTGCTACGAGACACTAAAAGTGTTTCTCTTGTTTGTAAGACATTAATTGATTATGTTTCATTGTGAAATTTCGTTGTTGTACCAAAACTTTGATAATTCTTATCACAGTTCTACCCAGTTGTACTGAATTTCTTATCGCAGTTCTACAAGTTGTACCAAATACTGAAAGCAGATGAACTAGTTGTACCAATTATTAAAAGAAGATGTACCTAATAAACCTAGTTGTACCAAATACTGAATACCGTTACACCTAATAAACCTAGTTGTACCAAATACTGAAATAAGATATAGTTAAATACATAATAAGCAACACATAGTTCTCTTCAACGACACTACTCCTTTCTCGGTCGCTTCTGCTCGGCTACATATTGTGTTCTTAGCAACCTTGACGATTGTTTTGTTTGCTTCTGCCCAGTTTCAATTACAGGTCCACTGTCTTTCTTTTTCTCTTTCTATCCTTTTTTCTCTTCCTGTCCTTTATTTTCTTTCTCACCCCCAGCCTCCAAACATGCATCAAAGTTCCAAAAAGATGTAACTACAACAAAAACCCATTAACTCCATCAAAATTAATCCATCAAAACACTCACTTATCTGAGGTGTTGAATCATGGACTTCACTTGGCTGAGAAGGTGTTGGATCAGGGACTCCAATTGCCTGAGAAGGTGTTGGATTAGGGATTTCACTTGGCTAAGAAGGTGTTGGATCAGGAACTCTACTTGGCTTAAAAGGTGTTGGATCAGGGACTACTTTAAAGCTTTGTTGGATCAGGCACTCCACAAACCTTTCAACCTCTTTCAATCTCATACTAAGTCATCAAGCTTCACCATGATATCCCCAAACCGTTTCTCAATCGACTCTTTTAGTTTCCGCTCAAACCTTGCTGCAAACCTTGCACGTTCAGGAACTCCATCAACCTTCTCAAGGAATTCATCACTTCAAGCAGCCAAGTCCAATTCGTACAAATATTTCCACCATATCTTCTTCCTCTGTACGCTTAGACACTCGGTCTAACTCTCAAAAATTGGATCGATAAAACCTATCCAAACATCAAAACCATCGTCTAAGATACGTGCTAACAAAGTTTTCTCATCAGAGTCAGGTTCCAAGATGCTCGTGATATCCTGTGAATATCAATACATTAAACTTTTATAAAAAATCATAATAAATACAAATATTACCAAATATTTCACAAACTCTAACCTTAGTACTTCCAAACTCTACATTTATGTCTTCCAATAAAAAACCTTTCATGCAGTTTTCTGAGAACTTTTGCTTGCACAACCTTGAACAATCCTTCTTTGCGGGTACATCTTCTCGAAATTTGCGTCCAAGATGTGAAATACACTCAAATTCCAAAACCTACACATTGAGTTACAATATCTCAAATAATCATAAAAAAATTACTTAAAATAATAATAAAAAGTTACCTCAAGAGGAAGAATGAATCCAGTAAGGGTGGTTTGTTGTTTTGGTTTCACGAAGCCTTTGTCTTCACAAAGCGCCTAATCTCTTTTATAAGCTCATCGAATGTAAAACACCTCCAGGGAAATCTCTCACAGGCGTGCAAATCATCAACAACACTGAGAAGGAAGGGGTATATGTTACCATCTAACTTAGAGTTTACTTTCACTACCTTGCATAAGAAATACAAGATAGTCATCTTCTTCCTGTCTACTGAACTCTTATTCTTCATTTCCTCATGCTTCTCTTCCACATTTAAGATTTTTATTCCCTTTCTCCTTTTAAACATCTTTTCTACAAACTTCAAATCCCCCACTTCTTTCTAGTTGTTGGGGTATTCATGGCAGTCTAATTCTGTTAACAACGCGTGCTCTATCAGAGAATACATAATAGGCACTCCATATACCACAAACCATCACTCTTTTTCCTTCTCCGTAGCTGTTGTTCGAAGGAGAAGCATCCACATCCCTTGAAGCATGTGGTTTGACTCCTTATGCATGTGGAATATATGCTTGAATTGAGAATGATTCCTAAACCATTTCAGTTATGCAGGAAGTTTCTCTATGTACTCCACTATCTGAGCACACTACACCTAATTCCTATCTTACAAGCCTTGGTGTATTCGCTTGGACCAAACAATATCTTCTCTGGCTGCAATGGTTGGGTATCATCATCATCCTGCAAATTCAAACAAAAATTATTAACAGACTTACTTAGTTGTTCCATTTATCCGGAAACCACAAAATGATCCTAAATTGTACTAAACTAGTTCCTAATTTCCTAACTAGTTCTTACTTAGTTGTTCCAGTTATCCGGAAACCACCTAAGTTGTACTAGTTGTACTAAATATTTCAGACCTAATTTGTACTAGTTGTGTCAAAACCATCATTCCTAATTACCTAACTAGTTCTCCTAACTTTCACCATTCCTAATCTAATGTACATACCTGCGATGAAGCTGCATGTGATGGATCATGAGCATCAACGTTTGTCTCTTCTTCATCTTCGTCCTTATCCTCCCCATCTCCTTCACTAGATTTTGAATCATCTTCCCCTTCCGTCTCTTCATCAGTCTATGTCTCTTGTTTATCTTCTTTCTCTTTTTCCTCTTCCTCTCCATCACCTTCATTTGTTTCTTCCTCCTCTTCACCCCTTTATTCCTCCATATTTTTCTCTTTCTCTTCTTCACAGCTTTTTTCCTCCCCAATTGAATGACTTGCTTCTTCACCGCTTTCTTCCTCCACACTCGAACTACTCTCTTCTTCTTCTTTATTCGCATTTTCCCCTTCTCTTCTTGAGTCTTAGGACCTTTTGTTGATTCATAGACACCATGCTTATCTTTTACATGAGCCATTACTAAAAAAAAAAACAATAACATTACACGAAATCTATTGGCAATTCCAAAGAAGTAACAATGAGAACATGGGAATGGAAGACGATTCTTAGGAAGAATGGCGGTGATTGGTAGAATCAACGAGTAGACCGGATTTGGTGTTCCGACGCGGGGGTTTGAGCGTCGTGAGGGTTTGAAGCCTAGATTCACAGCAGCGGCGATTAAAGGCTGGCGGCGAAGGATGGACTCGACTTGGTCAGAATCGGAGTTGGAGGGTTTGCAGTTTCACTTTCTTTGTCGGATCAATGTTTCGCGGTTTCGCAAAGGAGTGGAGGTTTTTTTTTCAATTTTTGTTAGAAATTCAATTTAAATCGGTGGGTGGATGGGTAAAAAGAGATGGGCCAGATAAATGGATCGGGTAAAAATCTGAATAGTTTTCGTTGGATTGGTAATATTGAGTTTAGACTTAGGCTTTTTCGACTTTTGATTCAATTTCGATTTTAAAAAAATGTTAAATAAAATTAATAATATAATAGTGGCATTTGGGATCACAGTTCTCAAAAGGTGATATTTCAGCCATTGATCCGCTTGTTATTTTGTCGCTACTTCAGCGTCCGGTGACCTCACCGGCATCGTGAGTAAGCTCTCTTTCCTTTTTTAGTTTAGCCTTGTGCTTCATCTTTGGTTTGGTGGTAGAGTCGGTAGGCGTAGGTGGCTTCGTTCGGAGAAACGGTGTTGCATCGGCGACCAAGCGGTGGATTAACGACGCTCGCGCTTTGCCTTGCCTGATCTGTGAGGACCGGGTCTGGGAAGGTGTCCTTAAGCCTTTGTCTTGGGTTCAGTGTTGATTCACGGAGGTTGTGGGCCATAGTTTTTACCAACGCGACAGTAGGGTGCTTGTGCGGCGAGGCGGTGAAACGTAGGGCTGGGGTGGGGCTGGAAAACCCTACAAAGCATTCCTTGTCGTCGATCTGCGCAGACCTCCATGGCAGTATTTGAGAAGGCTTTCAAAATTTCCCACTTGTAGTCTTCTCTGTTGGTTTTGGGACTCTCTTCAGCCGGAAGTTGCGACTCTTGTTGGTTTTAGGCAAGCAGGCTTAGGTGAGCGGTTTCTTTAGTCGATGTGATGGAGCTTTGATGGTTCTATTCCGATGAGAATCCTGGTCATTTGGCTTGGCTCTTCGTGGGCAGTCGCTTTAGTCGACGTGGTGGTTGCACCGCCGGTGGTACTATTCCGACGCCGGCTATTAAGATATGTTTTGTATTTTGCGTTTCCGGTTTATTTCCTTCCAAACTGAGCCTATTTCGGGTATCGGGTAAAGCTGAGTTTTTTTCTATTTTTTTCTTTTATGAATTTGTAATCTTAAAAATTTTTAAAATTTTTTAATACGAAAACCTTTTAACAGAAAAAAAAGATTTATAAAAAAATAAAAAAAACTTTAGTGATAGAATTAACATATTTATATATATATATATATATATCACATGCATTACTATCTTATATTGATTAGTATAACATAAAACGGTACAAATATTTATGAAGGAAAAGAGAGCGATAAGCGATCTTAGAATAGTGAAAAAGGTAAAGAGTAGTTGTAGGAGATAATGGTACAAGAAAACCGCTTTTAGTAACACTTTCGAAACATCTTTTATGATTGGTTACATGAAAGTGATACACCCGGTACCACATCGGTACGAAGTTATCCAGAGCCCGATGTCTTATATACATCACATTTGACATCCTTAACGACAAACTCTCTTATATATACATGAAAGACTAAAACTGATGATAAAGAAAGAGAATTCTTGGTTCAGTTCTCTACCTTAAGGACCTATAAAACTGTTTCTGAAAATCTGGAGATAATTAACAAAATTCGAATTTATAAATTTTCAAAAAAAGAAAAAAGAAAAGAGAATATTTTTTATGATTTGAAAATCCTGCAAACACTCTGAACAACCAGAGGCTTTGCTTCCCATTGCCAACTCACCACCAAGTCAACAACGTTAATGGACTTCCCCTGCATCCTATAAACTAATTCTTAGGCATTGTGAGCATAAAGCGACAAACATTACAAAAGTAAGGATACAGGCAACCAAGAACGCCACAACACGAAGTGTGGAAATGTAGTAAGTAAGTTTAAAAGTATGTCACGTAGTTAGGTGAGCTCATGTTGCATTAGAATATGGAAAGCTAATAAGTGGGAACTTGCGGCAAACATCGATACCAGTTGCTTCATGTAGATAAAGCTTATCATCTCGTACATGTCCACCCTCGATTCTCCGATCAAACCGATTCACAAGGTTGGCCAATGTTACCTCAACCAAGGCCATTGCAATTCTGATTCCAGGACAAATTCTTCTCCCCGATCCGAATGGAAAGAAGTTGAAATTATGTCCTTCAAAATTCAAGGCTGAACCTAAAAGCCTCTTTGCCCATGTTTTAGTGTCCCTTTGAATTGCCCAAATATTGATTATCACCTACATTACCAACTAGACTTTTTGTTAATTATAACTATATTTTCATAATATTTCTATTTAACCTTATAAGATATAAATATTTACTTGTGTGCCTCTAACAATGCATATCCCTTTAAACTGACATCTTCATTCAAAAGTCGTGGAATTAATGGAGTTTGCGGATACAAACGGAGCACCTCCTTGAGAACAGCTTCTAAGTAGTCAATCTTCTTAACTTTATTCTCCAATATTATATAGTTTACGCGTTGGGCTTGTGCGGATCGCATCTTGAACTTTCTTCGTACACTCTGGGTGTCTTAATTATAAGCCTTATCATTGTCCATTCTAGCAGTGTTGAAATTGTTGCCGTTCCCACAAAAAACATGTCCTGTAAAAAAAGAATGAAAAAACCTCACTATATCATAACAACATTTAGATTGTCACAAAATGTCAATGATAACGGAAAGTGGCTGCAATTCGTAAAATATGTGTAGCTCACAGTTATTGTGCATGCATAATGGATTTTGAAACTTATTAACATTTTCCAAAAAGGGTACGGTTAATAAGCCCGCTGGTACTGAAACCATTAAAAGAACACCCAATAATTTGTTAGGCACTGTACGAATTATTTGAAAGACAGGAAAGAAATACCATTCCGGTAATATTTCCAAAGGAGTTGCAAAAGGATCTGCCGGTTCACCAATCATTGATGGTTCTAAAACCGTTAAGCCTACGTTACAGGCAATGGTACCAAGAATGACTACTGGAAAAATATATAAAAGATCATTGGGCCATGCGGGTTCCCCGTAATAATTATGACCCATACCTTTAACTAATTTAGCTCGTAATACAGGATCATTCAAATCTGGTTTTTTCTGTTATTGGGATAGGTGAATTCTTATGGATCCATCCCCCGAGGGATAAACAAACGATTTTGTTCATATTAAACTTTTTTTTTCACTTTTACATACAAACGAATTTGTTAGTTTACAACACAACACATTTTCAATAATATAAAAGATATTTCATATTCTTTCTTTTTATTTAAATATCTGATATTTTTTTGTGGGTATTAAATTTTCATTTTTAGTTATATTTATCGTTATGATAAATTGGCATTCTTTTTATAACATGTTATCACGAAAAATATAAATATATATTATACTGTATAATTTATTATGGTATGTCGCATCTATAATAATCTATTATTTTCAGTGGTTGTTTAATGCACCACTATTTATTTAATTTTTCTGTAAACGGTTTTCGTTTCGGTATTATTTTTAGTGGTTATTTAATACACCACTATTCATTTAATTTTACTATAGACAGTTTTCATCTTGGTATTATTTTCAATGGTTGTTTAATACACCATTATTCATTTAATTTTACTGTAAATGGTTTTCGCCTCTGTATTATTTTATTTTTCTTATGTCATGATTTTTTAACGCATCATACCAGGGCGGCTAAATCGCCGCATATTTATTTATTGTTTTGATGTGGATGACTCTGTTACCATAATATTACTGTTAAATATTTGTTTATATTATGTTATGATATAGTAGAGGCTCAACCACAAGTATATAAATATTTTATTGGAAATTAGTAAATTTAACTGATTGATTATTAAATTTTCAGATTGATTTTATGATTAAATTCTTTCTCACCAACGGTCACAAAGAATTTTTTTTTTAAATCTTCACTTTTCAAATGTTATAAACAATGATTTTTAATCTATAAATACACTCACTTTTACTCATTCATTACATCAAAATATTTCATCTCCTTTCAAATCTTTCTCTAAAAAAAAATTATTTTAGTTTTCATTTTGAAGAATGATTTGCTTGTTTTTTTATTTTTATTTTATTTTCGATTCTTGCATTTGTTTACAGTATCTTCTTTGGAGAATTTACTCATGGAGAGTTCACTATAAACATCAGTTTACTTTTTTATGCATTCATATTTTTTGTAATCGCTTGCATTATTAACATGAATGGTTCATTTTAAATATGTAATATCATCCTATTAATAAAAAATTATATATTTTAGTTTTAGAAAAATTAATTGGCAAATATTGAGAAGTTCAAGTTTTCGGCTTTACAAATAACTGGAGCAAATTATATAGCATGGACAATAATGCAGAGCTTTACCTGGAAATGGAAAAAGTATCTGAAACAATAAAAGATAAAAATATTTCATCTCCTCATGAGAAGGAAAAATCAATAAATTTTCTCAGAAAACATCTAGATGAAAATCTGATGCATGATTATGCGCATTCGAAAGATCCTGCGGACTTGTGGAAAGCACTAAAAAAAAGGTTTGATATCAAACCAAAAGGAAACTACACTTCCACATGCTATGGATGAATAAAATAATCTAAGATTCCAAGATTTTGAAAAGGTATACCTTTATAATTATGAATATTAAGTATATGGAACAATTAGAATATTGCGGAAAGCCCGTTAGCGAAGCAGAAATGCTAAAAAAATACTTTCCTCACTTTTCCCAAAAATCACTATGTATTGCAAGAGCAATACAAAAATTGCAGCTACAATAGGTTTTCCGAGCTAATTGTGACGCTCATGCTTGCGGAAAAGAATAATGAGCCCCTCATTAAGAATCACAATACTCGACCAATTGGAACCAAAACATTTCCTGAAGTAAATGTAACAGATGCATCGGATGTGTAATATCCAGAGCGAGGAAATCAAATCTATATAGGTTGTGGTCTTGGTCGTCGATTTAATCGGAGATTTGGTAAACCCTATAACCCACAAGGCAGAAGACCTTATACGTAGGTTAGAACTGAACAAGGTTCGAAAGAGAAATAATCCCAAGGAAGTACCACCCAAAAAAGTGAAAACGGCTGCAAGAACGTGAAAACATTGTTATAGATGTGGATCAAAAAGGCATTACACATGTCTGTCGAACTCATGAATATCTTTGTAAATTATAAAAACAATCCTTAACAGGAAAAAGGGAAGGAAGTCAATCTCACGCTTTTGACTTTATAGATAATTTTGGTGAGACCACTTTTACTAAAAAGTGAAATGCTAGTATTGATACTACTGAATAAGTCTCTAGTTATGCTATGTATAACATTATGTTTTCCGTTGATTGAAGAATAATGTTGTTTTAACAAGAAACTAGTGTATGATTATTGTGTGTTTTCTTATTTGAATGATATTTACTTTCTTTTTATTGATGTTTATTTTGACTACAGAAATGAACAACGATCGGAACAGAACAATATTCAAAGGAAATGTTAGAGAAATTTTTATACCAGATAGTAAAACAACGCATACTATTATTAGACAAAAGAGTTATTTCTCTAAACTAAAACCGACAAAAATTATTGTCAATATAATATTAGGTCCTGCATATGTGATTGAAGGAATTGGCAAAGTCGAGTTTACGTTGCCTAATGGAACAAAATTTTCTATAAATGATGTCTTATATTCTCTAAATTCTAAAAATAAATTTGTTGAGTTTCAAAGACATATACTTTCAATAGTATTATGACACTCAGTCCGCAACTAAGGATGAAAAAAGTATATGTATATAATTTCTGATAAATATGGGAAACAATGTATATTTGAAAAATTCAATAAAGTTTCACATTGTCTAGTATTCCACCAATTAGTAATGATTATCATATCTTCTTTTTGTGTTGCATCATACTTATATATATGTCATTGAATAACATCTAGTGAGAAATCCTGAAGAGTTTTCATTATGACATGATCGCCTTGGTCACTCAGGCACTACAATGATGCAAATAATCATAGAGACTATCTACTGCATGTTCTCTTGGTAAATTGATCATAAGACCATACCCAACCAAAATTGATGAAGAATCACCAAATTTCCTTGAACGATTCAAAGAGATATTTGTTGACCAATACATCCATCATGTGGACAATTCCACTACTTCATGGTATTAATTTACGCATCCAACAGATCGTCACATTGTTGTCTATTATCATCTCGAAATATGGCATTTGCTAGATTTCTAACTTAAATAATCAAACTAAGAGCTCAATTCTCTGATTACCCCATTAAGAGAGTTAGAATAGACAACGCTGGTGAATTCACATCCCAATCTTTCAATGATTATTGTATAGTAATGGGAATCAAAGTTGAACATTTTGGAGCTCATGTTCATACAAAAAATAGTTTGGCTGAATCAATAATTAAATGTTTACAATTGATTGCAAGACCATTGATCATGAGATCAAAACTTCCAACCTCTGTATGGGGACATGCCATTTTGCATGCAGAAACACTTATTCAGATAAGACCAAAGGCATATCATAAATATTCTCTATTACAATTAGCATTTGGTCGGGAACCAAATATTCTCATCTATGAATTTTTGTTTGTGCGGTGTACGTGCCCTATAACACCACCAAAGCGTACAAAGATGGAACCACATAGAAGGTTAGAAATATATGTTTGTTATGATTCCGAGAATTCTGCAGACCTTTTCACGAAATCATTAGTCACCATTATATTCAGAAAACATGTTCATAATATTGAGATGTGTCGTCAACAAGACTTGTAAGATATGATTCTAATCGTTCGAAGAAGAGTTTACGTGGTTGTACTCTTTTTACCTACTATGGTTTATCTGTTTTTGGATTTTTTTTTATTTTGTGATTTCTAAATTTTAGAAGTTTAATTTTTATTTTAAAACATATATTAAGTTTTTAAAAAAATTTATAAATTTTATTAGATTTTTGGATTTTATAAAATTTTTTATCAGAATATTTTTTATTTTAATTAAAATTAAATAGAATTTACTATTTTTCAAGTCCTATATATAAATAGATACAATTTAAAAGTTTATGTATTATAATAAAAAAAATAATAGATTCATGTATTTTTTGGATACACATAAAGTTTATATATATTTATAGAGATAGATAAATAATTGGTATACTTTTACAGAGTTTCTATTTTTCAGCTATACTTTAAATAAAATACGATTTTTTATTGGTTGTGCAATCTAGGAAACAAATATATTTACTCCTAAGAAAAAGAGGACTTTTAAGCACGTTGTCCACATCAGAAAAAAATAACTAAGCTTAAGAAGAAGCCACATCCGCATCAATCAAATCTCTCCAAAATATGCTACGTGGAACATCAGCTCCTTTTTATATATATATAAACAGCAACGCAAATTAATCCAAAGAAGCCAAATCGTTCTCCCTTCTTTCAGATTTAATATCATCTCCTTCTTTCACCTTCTTTCGATATTGATTTCTCAGCTTCCAAAGGGTATTCTATAACTCAGATCTGAAGTACCGAATTCATTAGAATCAGAAGTTAGTAGAGATTCTAGCATCTGATTAATACGGTAACAATAGAGGTATAATCACGTTGATGGGGATCTGGCACCATTGTAGTTGAGTTTGGAAGCAACGTCAAAGAAGGAGAGAACAACAAGAACAAGTTATGTCAACTCTGTGACCACGTTTCGATCAATAAGCCAAACCAAGGACTGCAACCCTCAAATCCTGACTGCCCTTGAAACCCTAGCTTTCATCTCTGTGTTCAACTAACTCTCGCTCACAACTGAAGGCGACGACATGGATTTGCTTTAGGAGTTCAATCTCTCTTCCACCAAGGTACTGTTATGGTTCTGATTTGTGTTTCTTGGAAATAATTTGAGAAGAATCAGTTACCTACAAATTCTGGTGGACATTGTAATTTGCAAGATTAGGGCCTTTTGAGAACGAAAAAAAAATCTGATGAAGTGATCGTAATGAAAAAAACTCAAGTTACACCATACTCACTTTTTAATGCACTGGTTTAATTAATCAAATCTATGATTCTTCAAGTAGTCTATTTCTTCGATTATTTACGACCATTGCAGGATGTAGGAGCCATAGCAAATAGAAGATGAGTAAGTCTGATCGCGGTGTTGATCAAATCAAAAGGTCAATACATTTCAAGAGTAGTAATGCTGAATCATGTATCGCGTGGTTATGTAATATGCAAGTACATATATTATTCTAAACAAATCTTGCAATTAAAATTGAAAGCCACCAGACTTTATAGTGTCCATATATAATTCTTCATTAACGTTTGCTTAACATGACAAAGATTTTGGTGTTTCATGTTTGCTTTTGAAGGAACATGAGGAAGGGGTAAAGAAGGAAGTTTAGTGATAATGCAGTCATACAAAACAAAGGACATTTGAGGATGCTTACCTGTTGCTAGTTAGATGGCACTTTTAGTTGGGGTAAGTTTTTTATTATAATGAGTCGTTTCAGTCACCACTTGTCATGTTCTTATATATATATATATATATATATATATATATATATCTGTCAACTAAATTTAGGAGGTCACCATACTAAGTTATCTTTGGGGATTTTCGTCCTCAATCTTGATAGGGGATAAATTTCCAGTTTCTGTAGTTATCGAATCGATAGAGGATTAATATCTTCTCCACTCCATCTGTTACTCATACCTGTTAAAATATGCTTCATGATTGTGTAGGTTTACTCCTTGGCGCCTACTTTTTCAACAGCTAACGCTGGCAGAGCACGAAGAGATACACCAAGCTAAGAAATATAGAAGCAGAAGTTGTACTCTCACTCAATAGATTAGTTATTTTGCTCAAGTTTCTAAGGTTATTCTCTTTTGCTATGAATTTTGTATATGAAAGGGGTAAAGAACAGTTAGATGCATGTTTGTTCATTCTGTTTAGTGTTGTCAATGCTCGCTAAATATGTCAAAGAATATGATGGAAATTATTAAAATACCGAGAGAATTAACAGACTAACAAGTGCTTAGCTTCAGTTAAAACTGCATTTCTTGCATAGGACAAGGTAAGATTAAAATTGTAAACCGAAAAGCGACGTCTGTTTTAAATTCTATAGTTAAGACAGATCTCTTCTACGAGGCTATGATCTCGTCAAATTTATTGACAACACAACACCGCCACAAGCCACTATCATCTCCGATGATACAGAGAAACCCAACCCAGTGTTTCTCTTGTGGCAGAGACAAGACAATCTCCTTTACAGTGCTTTTATTGGTTCGTTCGAGATGCCTCTTCAACCTCTAATCACTACATCTGCTTCGTCGCTTGAATCATGGAACACCTTTGCTTCCACCTATGCAAGGCCAACTCGTGGGCACATTAAACAGCTCAAGCAGCAGCTCAAGTGTTGTATTAAAGGTGCTCACACCATTGATGAGTATATGCAACAAATCAAGATCAAAACTGATGCTCTAACTCTTCTTGGCAGCACCATAGACCCAGAAGACATCACTGATGTAGTCTTTGACGGCCTCACTGATGACTACAAATATGTTATTGACTTTGTTCATGGTCGGGGACACTACTATCCCCTTTGCAGAGCTTCATGAAAAACTACTTAACTGAGAAATAGAGCTCTCCAACTCTCTGCCTATGCAATCGTCCTTCTCGGTGACTGCCCATCGTGTCCAAAATTAGGTGCGCAACAACCGCTCTTGGAAGTTGAACAACTCAAACCACAATCAGTCTCGCAATAACCAGGATCAGCAACGACAGTCCTGACCGTACTTAGGGAAGTGTCAGGCATGTGAGACACAAGAACATAGTGCAAAAATGTGTCCTCTGTTTCGTCTCACCTCGCAACAACCACAACATCATACTCAACGCTCTCCCCGGAGCAATGCTAATTGGTCACCAAGTGCTTACAACACAATGGCCTCTCCTCGGGACCCTTCCTCCTGGCTCCTAGATAATGGAGCTTCTCACCATATCACATCGGACCTAGCCAACCTTCACTACATTCTCTGTACTATGGAAATGATGAATTTACAGTTGGTAATGGGTCCAGCCTAGAAATCCCTCACACGGGTTCTCTTTCCTTACCAAACTCCTCTCGTGATCTCTCCCTTAATCATGTCTTGAGAGTTCCGGATATTGCTAGAAACTTGATCTCTGTGAAACAGCTTTGTACTGATAATCTTGTCGGTGGAATTTTTCCCCACTGCTTTTCAAGTGAAGGATCTCAACTCGGGGACGCCTCTGGTAGCAAGAAAAACTAAGAACGGAGGATATGAGTGGTCATCCAGAGACGATTCTAACTTCTTTGCTTTCTCTTATATTAAAATTTCCTTGCCAATTTGGCATTCCCGATTGGGACACTTTTGTCTTTCTATTTTAAACAGCATTGTTTCTATTTTTTTACTTCCCGTTTCAAATAAAACTTCGTCTCTTCCATGCAATGCTTGTTCAGTCAGTAAAAGCCATAAACTCCAATTTTCAAACTTGTCCTTACCATCCACAAAGTCTCAAGAAATTTTGTTTTCCGATGTCTGGACATCTCCTGTACTGTCTCTTGACGGTTTCAAATACTATATCATATTTGTTGATCATTACACCCATTATGTATTGTTGTATCGTTTACGTAGAAAATCTGATGCTTCTGAAGTCTTTATTCACTTCAAACAGCTTTTTGAAAACAAATTTCAGCATCGATTAATCACTCTTTACTCGGACAATGGCGGAGAGTACATTGCTATGTCTAACTATCTTGCTCAACATGGGATTACTCATCTCACATCACCTCCTCACACACCTGAACATAATGGTTTTGCTGAGAGGAGGCACATGCATATAGTTGAGACTAGCTTACCTCTCCTTTCCCATTCCTCCATTCCTCTCGCCTATTGGCCTTGTGCCTTTGGTGCAGTTGTTAACTTAATCAATCGATTCCAACCCCCCCCCCCCACATTATCTCTTTTGTCACTCTTTCAGTGGCTCTTTGGCTCGGCTCCAAATTACACAAAACTACGTGTGTTTGGTTGCTTATGTTATCCTTGGCTTTGGCCTTATACTCAACATAAGCTTCAGCCGCGTTCCGCACCTTGCATTTTTCTTGGATACTCCCCGACACAAAGTGCATATCTCTGTCTAGAGCCTTCCTCCAAAAGAATTTATGTCTCTCGTCATGTTCAATTTTTTGAGACCACTTTTCCTTACAGTGTTTTGTCTCCTTCCTCGTCCCAAACACAATCTTCATCAGTTTCTCTTTGGTTTTCCTCCGCTTCGTCTCTCCCTGGCTCTCAGTCCTCTGCTCCACTGCTAGTTGCGCCCTCAGGATCGGGTTCTTCATCGACTACAACAGCTTCATCCTCTATTTTACCAGCAAAAACAGAACACACCTCCTCTATTTCAAGTGAATCAATTCCATTGGCAACTACAACATCACAGTCTCAAACCGCACCTACAACATCCCAACAAACTTCTTCATCAACACATCGTCACCCTATGATAACAAGGTCAAAAAATAATATTTTTAAACCAAGCCAGCAAATCTTGTTGCTAGCTGCTGTGACAAACTCTGAAGTTGAACCTACCTTTGTTTCCCAAGCTCTAAAAGATCAACGTTGGAGACTTGCAATGAGCAATGAATTTGATGCACATGTACATAATCACACTTGGTCAATGGTTCCGCCTAGACCCACGTACAGTCTCATTAGTTCGCGATGGGTTTTCTGAATCAAACGTCTTCCTAATGGGAATGTTGACAAGTTTAAGGCTTATTTTGTTGCAAAGGGGTTTCATCAACGACATGGAGTTGATTTCACAGAAACCTTCATTCCGGTTATTAAACCTGCCACTGTACATCTTGTGCTTGGTCATGCTGTAGCTCATGACTGGCCCCTGCGACAGCTCGATGCTAACAACGCTTTTCTTCAAGGGCGCTTGGATGAAGAGGTCTATATGGCTCAGCCACCTGGTTTCATTGATAAATACAGGCCTGATTTTGTTTGCAAAATCAACAAGGCTGTCTATGGCTTGAAACAAGCCCCACGAGCTTGGTACTTGGAGTTGCAGAATTTCTTAGTTGCGTCAGGTTTTGTTAACTCCTTGGCTGACACATCTCTGTTTATTCTCAAGAAAGACAGTAATTATCTCTTCGTTCTTGTTTATGTCGATGACATTGTCATCACTGGAAGTGATTCTTCTATGGTTGAGCACTTCATAAAAATAATGACTTCCAGGTTTTCTTTGAAAGATCTTAATGATCTCAGTTATTTTCTTGGTATAGAAGCCTCCAGGACGTTAAAAGGCCTTCTTCTCACCCATACCAAGTACATAACTGATCTTTTAGCTCTTACTCATATGCTAACTGCAAATCCCGTTGCCACACCTATGGCGACTAACACTTTGCTTCATCTCACAACAGGTACACCATTAGAGGATGGGTCTGAGTATCGAATGGTGGTAGGCAGTCTTCAGTATTTACTTCTTACAAGGCCAGATGTTGCGTTTGCCATAAACAAACTTTTGCAATTTATGCATCACCCGACGAATTTTCGTTGGCAAGCAGCTAAATGAGTGCTTCGGTATCTCTCAGGTACATGGAATCAAGGTATCTTCTTCAACAGTCGCAATTCTTCACATCTACATGCATTCTCTGATGCTGACTGGGGTGGTAACAAGGATGATTATACCTCTACGAGTGCACACATTATCTATCTTGGCTCTCATCCTATTAGTTGGTCCTCAAAGAAGCAAAAATCTGTTGTGCGGTCGTCAACGAAATCTGAATACAAGTCAGTTGCAGATACTACATCAGAACTTTGCTGGATTGCACATCTCATGGGAGAGTTAAGCATCTCCTCCTCGTCTCAGCCGGTTATTTACTGCGATAATGTTGGTGCTACTTACATGTGTGCAAACCCGGTATTTCACTCTCTAATAAAGCATGTCGCACTCAACTATCACTTTATTCGCCAGCTTGTTCAGTCCGACTTTCTCCGGGTCTCACATGTCTCATCGGCTGATCAGCTAGCTTATGCACTTACAAAACCGTTGTTTCGACCGCAGTTACAACTACTTAATGACAAGATTGGTATTTCCAGTGGACGATCATTTTGAGAGGGCGTGTCGGAGATAATTATCACCTATTATTAATTCCTTAACTCTAACTCATATATTGTCTAAGATTTTGTGTATATCTCTCGAGCTTATCTTCTCTACTTATCTTCTCCGCTCTATATATATATATATATGTATTTTGTATGCTTCAGAGATTAATATAAAAAGCATAACCTTCATAGACACTTATAAACCATTAGTAAAACTGATGGAGAAAAGGGGTAACATAAATGAGAAACATAGGAAATTATGACTTTTCCAAGTTTTGTGTTTAAGCCAAGGAAATTGACTTTTTCTATTATCAAATTCCAAATAGTGTAATCTATGGTTCTACCATTAGAGACATAATTTCGCTTTAACTTATAGTAACACTACAGTCAAGGAAAAAAAATCCAAAATATACTACTATACGAAACCTTTAGCTCGACTTAACACGAGCAAGTCGATAAAAAAGAGTTTTTGGAGAAAAAACAAAATGCAAAAACATATGCAAACAATTATACTGAATTCATTTTAAAATAATTGGTGATAAATTAGCAAATGAGTAACTTAAAATATATGTTGCAAATTGTGTATTTATGCTGAATATTTCACATGCATATTTTCTAAATATTAAACAAGTCAAGCAGGATTTATCAATTTTTATATCTGATGAACATATAATTGATTTTTGGATCCATATAATCAAGCAAACAAATCTATAAATAACATACTGGGGCGTAGCCCGGAATATACCTAGTTTACATAAAAAGTAAGAAAACTCACAAGACTGTAAATGAAATGGTCAGAGTAAAAAGCCAGCCTTAACGGTTGAACTTTAGAGAAATAATAAAACAGTATCACATATTCACTTGTATATTTTGCACTTAATTAATTTTCTTTTGAAATAAATGCTCCAGAAAAGGAATGACTGTGTTTACCTTGAGGATGAGTTTTAAGTTTTGTCAGTTATACTCCAAAGGTTTCGTCTTATCTTTATGAATATATAGCAATATATCAACAAAATCTGATTGCGTTGGATCTGCATTCTCATGTTCTTCAACCACTCTCTCCAGAAAATCATCTAACATGTTGCCTCTTCCATTTTTTCTTTCATCAAGATGACGTATCACATCTATCCATCTCAAACTAGAAATGTATTCTTAAAGACGATGTTTGCCAAAAGGCTCCGCGAATGTCCTTACTAAGTTGTTGACATCAATTCCAACTTCCTCAACACTATATTTTCTTCCCAATGCAATGCTGCATACTACATTTTTTTGTAATGGTCGTAAAGAACTTAGTTATATTTACCGGTGAAGAAGAAGAACTTGCTTTCTCAAGCTTCTCTATCATTACATTGATCTCTTCTCCTCTTAATTTCTCGAAGGACCCAACCACTGTGTTGCTAAGGAGATTTACAACGCAGACGAATTACAAATATTACTAATGCTGACTTCTATTTAATATACTGCCAATAAAATTTCTTGTGATTGTGATCGACATATGGACATATGAAAGCGTGAAACTTCTTTAACTATGTTCTTTAATAATTGCTATAAATTTAAATAACTAAATAAAAGTATATAGAAATGTAAAAATATCAAATAACTTGAAACAAGAAAAAATCTCTAAAATATTTTATAGTTTGAAACGAAGATAGTATATGTTAACTAGTAAAGATAAAACCTATACGGTTGACATTAATGTTTGTTGGTTAAAAGTTTTTTTTTTTAAGTAAATGTTCTCATTCAAGAAACCTTATTTCGCCTCCGATATTCTCCATAGGGGGCAAAGATTAAATCTTTCCAACCATAATTATATATATGGATAGACTTTAATTTTAGACGGTTGGCGAACTTTAGATCGTGTGTTTTCATGACGTCTTGAGCTACATCTGCAGAGGAGACTACGAGGATCGGACCACAACCGAAATGAAGAAGCATGAGTGGTCCATAGTGTAGGCTGAAGCGAGCGGTAAGGGTGGAGGATGAGCTGGTGACGGTTCGGTTGAAGATTAGTTTCAGGAAGAAAAAACCTAGGAGAGTTGTTAGGCAAAGAGAAATAATTATAATCTCCATTTCTATCCTAAAATACCATATTTTAAGTTTTTTTTAATGTCATTTTTTATTTACATAATCACTAAATAAAAATTTTAAACAAATAAAAATAAATGATAAAATAAACCTTGAGAGATAAGATATTGTCTATACGATAAATTAGCCGACTTATCGGCTACATAATTACATTCTCGGAATATTACCGAATACTGAATATCAGAAAATTGATCTGTCTAACTGCAGATATCCATGATTATATTCTTTATTGTTACATGTATAAATCGTTGATAGATTGCTTCATACAGTGTTTTACAATCTCCTTCGAAAATTACCTTATGGTATCCTCTACACCATGCATATTGTAGGGCATGAAGTAGAGCTATTGATTCAGCCTGTATGGGTGATGAAGCTTGTGTAAGTCATGAACTTCCAGCAAGGCAAAAAATTCCTTGATCATCACGTATGGTCCAACCGACGCCTATGTGTCCATTGTTATGTTGGTAACTTCTGTCGATGTTTATTATAACTTAACATGTAGGAGGAAGTTTCCAGCTAGCTGACTACGGATCATTCAGAACTTCACATTGAAGAGGTTTGACCGGTGTCGATGTTGTAGCATGTAATTGATATGCCAAAAACTTGATACATGATTTTTAAACTCAAGTATAGCACTGCAAGTGTACAGATGCGCTGTAATATATTAGAGATCGAATTCTCATGGACTAATCTGCATAACGAATCTTGGAAATTAGAAGTAAGATAAGACAAAAACGAGAGATTGTATTGTGATGCAAATAACTAAAAGAAGGCAATTGAAAGTAAAAACGAAGTAAATCTATAGATAAAAGCGCTCGGTCTCGGGAATTTCTCGAGAATCAGAGGTCATAAACCAGACAACTATTTAGGAAATGATTAGACACCTATCTCGAACTCAAACATAAATGTATAACTAATCCACTGTCGTGGCACCAATTACTTTATCTAGAAATCTAAGTATCTAACTATCAATGAAATTCAAATACTAAACAAGCATTATCGATTAGGTTCAATATGTTCACGTATCGCAATAGCATCAGCTTTCATTGGCTAAGGACAATACACTCATCTATGCTATATCCAACAACTTATAAGCTTTTGGAGAATAGGTTCAACCTAAGATCATAAACTAGGTAGCTAATCTAGTTTAAGCATTCCGAACAACTATAGATAAAAAATCTTCTAAGATTATTCCCTATTTGTGTCTAATTCAATGATTCATGACTCTTTTGAAAAACCCTAAACCTAACTAGAGAACTACTCACTCATGGTTATGGTAATACAAAACATGATAGATGAAGAACTTATAAAATAAATCCAATACAAAGAACAAATTGTATCTCTTCACAAGAAGTTTTCAAAAACTCTTAAAATAAAAGAAGCATAACCTAAACAATGCCTTACAAACAAGTATCTATAGGTACAAAAAATTCTAGGTCAAAAACCTAAACAAATTTGGAAAAAGAACAATTTTCTATTTTTCTCGGGCAGGTTTTAAGGGTTGGATCGATTGATCTGGTCGGTCGATCTAGTCTGGATAGGTTGATTTGGAAACTTACGGTATTTTTGGATTGATCAATCTGGTTCTTCACGCCAGTTTGGCTCTACGCATGTTTTATCTGCTTGCCAGACTAGACCGCTTTACAAAAATCGTCATAACTTTTGATCGCACCGTTGGATTGATGTTCCTCAAATAAAAGCAAACTTCATATGTATCTGCATGATTCTGCATTTTTTGCTCCAAATCTTGCTCCCAAAGGTATTACAACTCTTCCTACCATGATTTGACCTGATAAAACTCTAAAAACACCTAAAGTGACTCTAAAACAAATAAATACGCAACGTATCAATTCCCCAGACTTGAATCCTTGCTTTTCCTCAAGTAAGTCTAAACAAATAAACACAAGTTAGAAGAAAGGTTTGAAAATGGGAACTTACGCACTCCTTTATACTTCACCGTGCTGAACTTCCAATCCACAAGAACTTAGAACATATCAAAGAACTAGTTAGCACTACAAGTACTTTACCATAAGCATAGCAAACAAACCTTACTCTAGTTCCCAGAATCCTAAAGAATCTTTGAAATCTCTATTGTCGACCCTTTAACATTCATTAAATTCTTTGTAACGTGCAGTCTCACAAAGGGATTATCAATCACAACAAGGGTTTAAGAAGGAAGGCTAGTTTGATAGTGGTCAAAGTGTTTAGGTTCTTTGATGATGAAGATGAATGCAAATCATGGCACAAAATCATAGTGAAACGAAGACTAAATGTTGACACAATCCCTTAAACCTTGGAATCTCTGTAAAAGCTCTGTAAATGTCCTAAACGAGTTGCAATGGTGCTTAAGATAAAATATTAAACTCAAAAAGACTTTATCCTAGTTCCTTCTTTGTCTTTTTTCTCTTCTCGTCTTTTCTTTATTTTCTATTTCTTTTTCTATATATTTTTAATTTTTTTCTTGAGAAGGGGAAGCCGGAACCAGTCCTAGTCATATATTACATGCACCAAAGACAACTCAACCAATATTATTCTAAGTAAAAGAGCATCAGACTTACAAGAGATCCTTGGAACGAAGAGGTGTGTCGGTCTGCATACTCCGTAGTTTTTTCACTTGATTGCACATGATAGTGATGAAATAGAAGGCATGTGGTTTGAAAGAAAGGATAAGGTGAAGCTGTGGTACCAAACTAAAGATGAGCTTGGCCATTCGAAGTTCTGAAGAGAGTGGTATGAATGGTGGAATAGAACTCGAATGTTGTGATCTTTATGCGATATCAAGCCCCTAAGTGAGAAGATTATGTCAAGTTAAAGTTCCAGTAAGATAAATTAAACGTTAGATCATTCAGACTTCGAGAGGATAAAGAACTTCAGGTAAGTTGATCCACCGATGGTGTTTCTAATCTACCTATGTTGAAAACAATCACTACTAGACATCTTCGGAAAGTTAGTCAACACCAGATGAAAATCAAGAACAGCAAAATAATATTCTCATATTTGACTAAATAAAACGACACAAAGACTCAAAATAAAACCAAAACAAAAAACAATGTCAGTCGAGCAAACCCTCCCCCAGATTTACTTTACACCGTCTCGGTGTGAAAATAGGCCTTAAAAAGGCATGAAAAACGCATAAAATAGTATAATGATAAAGATAAAGTAAAATAACCATAAAATAAAAACGTACTAGTGGGTTGTCTTTGCTTGTTTAATGTCATTAGCTCGACTGCCGTAACGCCTAGGCGCTAGAAGAATCCTTAGAAAGATCTGGGTGTGGTGGTGGTGGTTCGAGACGTGGTCTGTGTGATGGTGGCAAAGTCATTCTAGAACTTACTCGTACTCCTACAGACTTAGGCTTGTCATACTTATCAATCCTCTGCTCAATCCCAACATAGGAAACATAATCCTTGTTGGGTTTTGAGGAGATAACATTGTAGAAAACCGTTTTATCTATGTTTGAGAGACAAATACTCTTTTTAGGTAGGTCAACTACAACTCATGTGGTGGCAAGGAAAGGCCTTCCTAGAACCAAGGGCATAGAGGCATCCTTGCTCATCTTGACAACCTGAAAAATCAGTAGGTATTAAGCAGTTTCCAATTCGTACCTGAAGGTCGGTGATGCAGCCTTGGGAATTTGATGATGCGGCATCAACGAAACATAAATTCTAATCCAAAGGCTTTATAGAAGCAATACCCAAAGACTCAGCGAGTTCGGCTAACATGACGTTCACATAGGCCCCAGTATTGCAGAGAGAGTCTTCAAAATCAATGCCGGAGATGGAGCATGGCACATTGAACTTTTTTGGATCTGGTAATTTGGACAAGACCTTAAGTGTGAGGATTGGAACGGGTTATGGATGCTTCGGATATGGAATCTTAGGAACATAGGAACGTTTTGTGGATGAATGGATCGATCGATCCTGGAGTGGGTCAATCAATCTCGATTCTTACGGGATCCTTGGGTTGACTAGATCAATCAATCTGGGTTGGTGGAGATCGATCCTGAGACTGTATCGATCGATTTGAATGTTGGACCGATCGATCCGGATGTTGGATCGATCAATCTGAAATGTTACAACTAGAATGCTCATGGCCAGATCGATCGATCGTTGGTGGGATAGATCGATCTGGAAACTTACAGCTGGAATTCTCATGGTTGAATCGATCTATCATTGGCGGGATCGATCGATCATTGGTGGGATCGATCGATCGTTGGTAGGATCGATCGATCTAAAAACTTATGGATGGAATGCTCATGGTTGGATCTATCGATCGTTGATGGGATCAATCAATCTGGCTTCTTACGGTCAATAGTGGCTTCAGGGGACCGATCGATCGATGAGAGGATTGATCGGTTTAGCTCATGGATTAATCGATCCAGTGAGTCGATCGACCTACTTGGAGATGGGATCGATTGATCCGGTGAGTGTATCGACGATATGAAGCTGTTGTAGAGATTGAATACACAAGCTTCCACTCTAGATCATCCATTATATCATTCACCTCTTGTGCACTTTATTTCTGACCATCCAAGTTCTTCCTCAACATGTTTTCAAATATAAGCTCTTTAGAAGGTTGTGCTTGTTCTTTAACCATATACGCATTTGCATTTGAACCTCTAGAGCCTTCTCCATTTCTTGGGTTTTGTTCACCTTTTGCCGAAAAGACTCCTTGTTGACGCTTAACCACTTTTGTAGTCTGAGCAACCTGAGTATCAAGCAACCTTAGATAAGTGTAGACACCCTCAATTGTTAACCTCGAGGCAGATAAACTTGATGTTGAGGATTCTCGACATTGTTGTTGCGGTATGAGAGATTAGGGTGACTTCTATAGTTCTAATTAAACCTTTTGTTAGGCATATACTTCTGACCTTGCACATAGTTAACTTCTTCATTCTGCCACTCTACAATACCTTGAAAGCAAACCACATCTGAACCATCTTCACACTGATTCACTCCTTTCTGATTGGTCTTCAGCAACAAGTTCACCTTAGCTGTCAGCTCATCAATCTTTTGTGACTCCACACTATTTACCTTACGAGAGTGATCATACTCAAGAAAATTGGTTGTTGGAACTTGCAGCCAAGTTCTCTATTAGCGTGTACGCACCTGTGATAATCTGAGTCATGAAGTCCCCATTGCTAGCAGCATTCAAAGCATTCTTGTAGTCCCAATCAACTCCATCATAAAGATGCTAAACATTTGCTCATCTGAAAGCCCATGATGAGGACACTCTCGACGGTATTCCTTGAATCTTTCCCAAGCCTCTCAGAAAGACTCTCTGGAAAGCAGTCCAAAGTTCGTGATCTTATCCGCAAAGCGGCTGTCTTTGACTTGGTGTAGAAATGGTCAAGAAAAGCTGCCCTACATTCAGCCCAAGACCTCCAAGAACCCGGCGGAAGAGATGTTGCTTCACCTCAAAATTTATCCGCTAGAGAAAAGGAAAACAACTTACAGCGGAGGTAATTAGCGGGTACCCCATTCGCTTTACTCGTGCTACAGATTTCCTCAAGATTTTGTATGTGATCCATTGGATTCTCAGCTGATAACCCATGGAAGAGATGTTGCTTCACCAGTGCGATTAGTTGTGACTTGATCTCAAAATCTTTTCTCGCAATCCCCGGTGGACAGATAGCAGCTCGGTTATGATAGAACGTGTGCAGAGTGCCCACGTCCCCAATAGTACGATGTTGAGCCTGCTGCTAATGTTGCTGTTGACGCAACTGCTGCAGCTACTGTTGCAAGTCTTAGAGATGAGCAGTTGTAGCAAGTCCTGGAGATGAGTAGGTGTAGTGGCTTAAGTTTCAGCAAGCGTGTTGTTGTCGACGTTATTGCCCATGATGGCTAGGTTCGACCGTTCTTTTCTAGCTTTGTTGTTAGTCTGCTTTGTTCTAACTAGTTCTTGATTGGTGAGCTGTAAGAGACCTTCATAACCGTCACTTCTCCTTTGCATACACCTGAGAGAAAAAACAAGCAAAACTAAAAGCAAAATTAGTAAGTCTTAGACTAAGTCCCAGTCTTAGACTCGAAGGCAATATTTGGTCCGCGGTAGCAGTGCCAAAAACTTGATACACGAGTTTTAAACCCAATAGCACTGCAAGTATACAGACATGCAATAGTATATTAGAGATCAAATCCTCATGAACTAATCTGCACTGTGAATCTTGGAAACTAGAACTAAGGTAAGACAGAAATGAGAGATTATCTTGTGATGAAAATAACTAAAAGAATGCAATTGAAAGTAAAAAGTAAGTAAATCTATGGATAAAAGTGCTAGGTCTCGGGAATTTTTCAGAAATCAGAGATCATAAACCAGACAACTATTCGAAATGATTAAGCACCTATCTCGAACTCAAACATAAATATATAACTAATCCACTGTCATAGCACCAATTACTTTTTCTAGCAATCTAAGTATCTAACTGTCGTTGGACTTCGAATACTAAACAAGCATTATCGATTAGGTTCAATATGTTCATGTATCGCAATAGCATCAGCTTTCGTTTGCTAAGGACAATACGCTCATCTATGTTCTATCCAGCAACCTATAAGATTTTGGAGAATATGTTTAACCTAAGATCATAAACTGCGTAGGTAATCTAGTCTAAGCATTCCGAACAACTATAGATGAAGATCTTCTAAGTTTATTCCCTATTTGTGTCTAATTCAATGATTAACGATTCCTTTGAAAAACCCTAAACTTAACTAGAGAATTACTCACTCATGGTGGTGGTTAAGCAAAACATGATAGATGAAGAATTCATAAAATAAATCCAATAGAAAGAACAAATTGTATCTCTTTACAAGAAATCTTCAAAAACTCTTAGAATAAAATAAACATAGCCTAAACAATGGCTTAAAAACAAGTATTTCTAGGTACAAAAACTTCTAGGTCGAAATCCTAAACAAATTAGGAAAAAGAATAATTGTTTAATTTTTCTCGGGCATGTTTTAAGACTTGGATCGATTGATCCAAGACTGGATCGATTGATCTGGTCTAGACAGGTCGATCTGGTATGGATCGGTTGATTTGGAATCTTACGACATTTATGGATCGATCGATCTGATCCCAGATCTATCGATCTGGTTCTTAACGCCAGTTTGGCTCTTTGCATGCTTCATCTACTTGCCAGACTAGACCGTCTTCATGAACAATCGTCATAACTTTTGATCACACTGTGGGATCAACTTCAAACCAGTTCCAAATAAACGCTAACTCAAATATATATCTTGTCTCCAAAATTGAGCTTAATCCATCGGTTGGAAGTTCCTCAAATAAAGGTAAACTTCAGACATATCTGCATGATTCTGCATCTTTTGTTCCAAACCTTGCTCCCAAAGGAATTACAACTCTTCCTAACATGATTTGACCTGATAAAACTCTAAAAATACCTAAAGTGACTATAAAACACATACTAAACACACATAAAATATGCAACATATCAGTACGTTTTTACATGTTTTAATTATCCTATAGTGCTATATTACTTAGGGTTATCGAACCACAAGGAAACAAGAACAACACATTAGGAATGCAAATCCCAATTCAATCAAGAAATAAATAGTTTGTGTTTTTGAAACCAAATTGGAAAGTAAATGAAAGCGGAAAATGACTGAAACAGTTTTGAAATAAAATAGAAGAAAATCAAATTCTTGGGATAAGGTAATTCACTAGGGTGATCACTTGTCAACTAATGGATCTTAATCAAATTAACAAATCTAATCATTCGGTTTAAGATCACTAATATCAACTAATCTACTTCCATGACACTAATTTTTCCTTAATCATCTAATCATCAATAACTTATGTTAGCGATCAAGTAACCAAAGAGCATTAATTACCAAATAACCTCTAAACACCTTAATCAACTATTTTCATAGGCTAAGCATGTAAAACACTTGTTATTTTGGTTCCGACATTTCATCAAACACCTTTCGGGCGTTAAAATGCCTAAACTCTAGATAAACATGATTAAGACTAATCTAGCATTAGAAACACGTAAAAAGCAAGAATCTACAACATTTAAAACCTACAATCCACTAATCTAGTCCTAATCACCTTAAATCTACCATTTTCCATGAGATCTAAGAGACTACTCACTCATGATCATCAAAATACAAAGTAAAGGATTTGTTCTTTGCATAAGCATGATTAAGAAAAGAATAAATGAAAGATTTGAAAGGTAAAACAAAATTTATAACTACAAAACTCAAAGATTCATACAAAGATCTTGTGAAAAAACCTTAAAGTGGCCAAGAGAAAGTCTAAAACAAAGCATAACTAATAAATTAGTTTTACATGTATTTATATTAGAAAGAAAACAAGTTTGGTCAATTAAAACTAAACCAAGGTTGACCCGGTTTAGGATAAGAAAAATCAGATTCAGAACTCTCACAGCGGTTACACAAGACCTCTCAAATCAACCGCTCATGTCCAGCGGTGTCATCAAACCGCTCAAGTTGGCCACTGGTTTCTCTGGTGAGTTTCGTCACTTCTCCATCAAGCACATGAGGTTGCTGGTTCGTACCGCTCTTCACTAAATAGACCGTATCTCACTAACTGTTGATCCAAATCATTCGAGACAACTTCCATTGAAAAGCTAACTCAATTTTATGTAATTGTCATTAAGGGTTCTGGAACTAAATATCAAAAAAAAAAATTCATCTGAATCGATCTTTGAGACACTTTAGACTGATTTTGGATCATCATTTCTCTTATTTACTTCCAAATGATCTATTGTGTTGCATAACTGAAGTGACCCTCTCTTTAAACCGGAAACAGAACGAGAATTGCCCTAGAGCATAAGGAAGTTATGGACGGAACAGTGGGAATTTGGAGTAATTGGTGACCCAACGAAGTAAGACAGCCTCGGAAAGAAGGAATCCATTGTAAGGGAATTGATTGTGATCGGTGGACTAGTCGGAATGAGAAAAACTAAGCGGGAGAAAGAGTTAGACCGGTTAAGAGGAATCGAGGTGCTTCTGTGAAGTAGTGTAGGAGGTAGGTGGTGGCGAGGTGCTTCTGTGAAGTAGCCTAGCAGATAGGTGGTGGCTAGGTGCTTATGGGAAGAACCCTAGGAGGAAGGTGGTGGCAAGCAGTTGGGCTTACCCTCCTATGAAGTCTTCTTGATGACTCATGGAGGAGGTGTCACCAAGTTTGGAGCTGAGATTTCCTTCACCTTAAGTCTTCTAATCCTATTAATATTAGTCCAATTCCTTTCTCATGAAGTTTTAGAAAAATCTCTAAGAAATTCTAAGTGTGGAGAAGAATCCGCGGAGAGGAAAAAAAGAGGATTTCGTGAGAAAAGACAAGGAAAAGACTGATTTTCGGAAGAATTTCTGTTCCGCAGACAAGTTTATTTGGTCGGCAGAACAGTATTGCCTAAACCTAGATTGTGAGTTCGGTTTTTCTTTGTTTATTTCGTGGTGAATGATGCATATACATGAATAAGATGTAAGATGCATGAATACTAAATGGTTAGTATGTTAAGTTCTCGGTGGAATTATTTGGTGGTTTACTTGATGATGTTCTTGATGCCGAGACTTGAATTGAATTGATTCACCACTGGAAATTGGTTGAGTAGCCAAGTAAAGTGGTTTGATATGGATTGAAACATGCATAATTTCGTGTGGTATGATGCATGTGTTTAAGTGTGGTCAGCGCAGTACGTAGTGAGGCGTGTGCGGCTGTGATTCTGAGGCGCGGTGAGGCGTGCTCGTTGAGACAGATCTATATGTCCTTAGTCCGATGAGAGCAGTACGCTGTGGGCGTAGCTCGCTCTATCGTGATACATACGGGGGATTGGGTCGCTACCACCAGCCGTATGTCGCATGACGATGCGTTGTTCGGATCACTCGGCATGTTCAGCCTTAGTGGTTGCATGTCGGATGAGGTAAGATGATGAACGAGATTCAGGATCGTTAGCACGTTCAGTCTGAGTGACTGTGTGTTGGCGAGGTAAAAGGATGAACGAACTAAGGAATATGGATGCTGTGGATGGTGAATGAGAACGAGAATCGACGAGAAAATGTTCTATGTATTGTTCATATTTTTGTATCTCATTTTCGGTGAATGATCCATGTGATGTGATTTTGTTTGGGGTTTGGTGGGATCATTTTATACATGATAGACACCCGAATTCACTAAGAAAATTAGTTGCTTATTCATTCTCCTTCCTTGCAGGAAAGCGGTAGAGAAAGCGGAGTTAAAGAAGGAACGAAGTAAAGTCGGTGTAGAGTTGGCCTTTTTGTAAAAATGTATGTTGTAAATGACTTAATGTTTTATGGATTTTGTTGTGCGCATACATACTTATGAAAGTTTGAAAATGTGGTTTTGGAACTTAAGTAAATAAAGTTAAAGGTTTTGTATATTACGACTTAAGTTCCGGTATGATATTTGGCTTTGTCCGAGCTAAACTAACTACGAATTCTTGTTCCGGTTGAAAAGCTAGGAATGAGGATAAGTAGGAATGGTGCTAAGGATGTTTCATCTGAGGCATTGGATTCGTTCTGAAGCTTTGGATGAGATATTCTAAGTGTCATTGTAGCGCCTTTGATTAGAAATGATCGGGGGTGTTACAAGAGGTGGTATTAGAGCATGGTTATGATGCTCATTCGGGACTTAAATTTTTGAGTTTTATCGAGTCAAAATGTGTCGCAAAAAGGCTTATAGGAAACCGGCTTGTTCCTCTTTGTCTTCGTTGATTAAGTTTTGACCGTAGTATTTCCTTGCAGATGCCTCCACGTAGAGCCTTTCGAGGGGGTGCTCACCTCCGTGAAGCATTAGTCTGACATGACAGGACTATATTCGACTCAGATACTTCTGAGGATTCATTACCTCAAGATCCTGAAGGATCCTCACCTAGAGAATCGGTGGGGGAGACATTAGGCAACACTGAGCATCTGGAAGGGAACAATCCTGGAAATTGGGAATCAAATGTGAATGAACGAGGAGAAGCCTCATTGTCAAGCAATAGAGAAAGTCTACGAGATCAAATACAAAGGGATTCAGCGAGAAGGAGGGATCCTTTGATGACCCTCGTACATGATTTGATTGATCGTCTAGACCGCCAAAACCCTCATGCAAGTTCAAGTCGTTCTGCTCCGCCCCCAGATTATTTAAAAGTGGTAACAATGATGAGAAATCTAGGAAAAGAACATTTTGAAGGAGGAACAAATCCCTTTGAGGCCGATGCCGTGCACTACCTAAACCGAGATGCATTTAATTGGTGGTGTGCCTTGGAAAGACGATACGGACGATACTCGTCATCATATTCATGGTCTAAATTCCGTGGAGAATTCCTGAGGAAATATTTTCCTGTCGAAGCCCAAGACCGATTGGAAAGACAATATTTGGGATTGGAACAAGGGAATAGAATGGTACGAGATTATGAAGTTGAGTTTACGCGCCTTCGACAATATGCGCGTTATGGACCAAACGATGAGCGGGCTGTTGCCCGTAAGTTCATGCAAGGACTTCGACCAGAACTGTGGAGTCGCTTGCAAGTAGTAGAGTTTGATAGCCTGCCCACTCTGGTAGAAAGGGCTGTGAATGTAGAGGAAGGGTTAGCAGCGGAGAGAGCTCAAGCTGCAAGACCCAGTTTGGTAAGAGATTCCGGACAACACAGGCCAAGTCCAGGGAATCAAGAAAACCGAAGCAGAGGGTGTCCGAGTAGGGGCGCGCGAATGTCTGTAAGACCGGTAGAAAGACTACCGAGATGTTATCGTTGCGGACAACAGGGGCATTTGCAAAGAGCATGCCCAAACCCGGTAGCCAGAGTGTTGCCGGAGAGTATTATATGTTTTGTATGCAACGAGAGGGGGCATTATGCCACATCTTGTCCACGAAGACAACCAGCACCAATAGTGCAAACCTTAGCTATGGATGCTCCAGGAAACCATCCCGTTATAGGACAAGCCCCTAAGAGACATGCGATTGCCGGTAGAGTATATGCTTTAGACGCAGAGAAACCCGGACCGTCTTGTCCTCCTAAAGGACCCATTACAGGTATGTTGGGTTCTTACTTTGATTTAA
This sequence comes from Cardamine chenopodiifolia, assembly GCA_963922655.1. Taxonomy (NCBI): domain Eukaryota; kingdom Viridiplantae; phylum Streptophyta; class Magnoliopsida; order Brassicales; family Brassicaceae; genus Cardamine; species Cardamine chenopodiifolia. Next base: position 8,442,725 of record OZ000479.1, read on the forward strand.
CTTGATGCATTTGTTTACATGATGATTACATGCATAATAATAATGTGAGTAAAAGTAAGAAATGATTGGATGGTAGGAACATTACGTGTAGGAGGTATTTTGACGCACGTATTGTTTGATTCGGGTGCTACGCATAGTTTTGTGTCACCCAAAGTGGTAAAGGGTTTTGAGGGAACTTTTACGAATGTAAAAGTAAGTGTGCCAATTAGAACACCTGGTGACCAAATACTCCATGCCACGAACTGTGTAATGGGAATTCCGGTAAAGATTGGCGAGATGATCTTCTCAGCAAATCTGTTGGTTGTCCCGCTAGTCCATCATGAGGTAATATTGGGAATGGATTGGCTATCCACTTATCAGGTCCTATTGGATTGTGGAAAGGGTTTAGTTACATGGGAAAAAGATGGACGATCATTTGTTTCTTTCCAAGGAATTTGTCCAAGTGTTGGAGCAACCATAATATCGGCTATAAGAGCTGAAAAGGAATTGAGAAAAGGAGAAGCATACTTAGTCACCTTGACTATAACTAAAGACGATACAAAGGAGGAACTGAAGTTAGAAGAAATTTCAATTGTCAAGGAATTTCAGGATGTATTCCAACCTTTGGAAGGAGTACCACCATCATGCGCAAACCCCTTTACAATTACTCTAGAACCAGGTGTAGTACCGATAGTGAAAGCACCATACCGTATGGCCCCAGCGGAATTGGCGGAACTTAAGAATCAATTGGAAGACCTTTCGAATAAAGGCTTCATTCGACCAAGTTCATCACCTTGGGGAGCCCCGGTTCTATTTGTGAAAAAGAAGGATGGGAGTATGCGGTTATGTATTGATTATCAAGGAATCAATAACGTAACCATTAAGGATAAGTATCCATTGCCAAGAATTGATGAATTATTGGATCAGTTACAAGGAGCCAAAGTATTTTCTAAGATTGATCTTGCTTCTGGCTATCATCAAATTCCGATTGCAGAAGGTGACATTCAGAGAACCGCCTTCAGAACTCGGTATGGACATTATGAGTTTGTCATAATGCTTTGGCTTAACTAATGCCTCAGCAGCTTTTATGAGATTAATGAATGAAGTCTTTCGAGACTACTTAGATGAGTTCGTAATCATCTTTATTGATGATATTCTTATATATTCTTGAAGTACCGAAGATCATGAAAGGCATTTAAGGCTGGTGTTGGACCGTTTAAGAGAACAAAAATTGTTTGCTAAGCTGGGCAAGTGCAGCTTTTGGAAAAACGAAATTGGGTTCCTAGGCCACCGAGTATCGGAACATGGTGTGTCTGCTGACCCCGAGAAGATTGCTGCAATCAAGGACTGGCCCCAGCCAACCAATGTCTTTGAAGTCCGAAGCTTCTTGGGTTTAGCTGGGTATTATCGTAAGTTTGTCAAGAACTTTGCTACTAAAGCTAAGCCGTTAAATCGATTAACGGGAAAGGGAGTTAAGTTGACAGCATCTTAGACATGTAGCGTCAATGGTTCCCTGCGGTTAAGTTACGTTCCTATACTTAACGCACTCGACAAGATACTTCAGGAAAAAAATCGTGGTTGGAAGAAGAGGAAGGAGTTCCTTTTGATCCGACAAAGAATCGTCAAGATTCAGGTTTGAATTACTTACTTCTTTAATTCTAGTTTGAGGATGTGAATATTAGTTTTACATTTTGGCTTCTATCTCATTGGTGGAAATCATTGATAAACTTTTTGGGTCATTTGAGAGTCATCAAGTCCGAAAACAATACCGAGCCATTATCTGGTCCGTAGGATTACTGGAGAAAATCATCTTGCGGTGGAGGCGTAAGGGTAATGGCTTATGCGGTTTCAAATGCGATACAATTTCCAAGCCACCAGAACCTGTATGTCTTGCCCCACAAGAACATGAATAAGATTTTCTCAAGGAAGGAAGGAAACAAATCGAGGAAAGGCTTCAAAAGGCTCTAATCAGAGTGAAGTCTATGACTCAATATCCAGAGGCAAGGGCTCAATGCCGTAGGCTATTGACCGTGGTTGGGGGCTTCCGTGAGAATGAGGTAATAATTGTGTATTTAAATCTCCACAACACTCATCCACCTCAACAATAATTGAAACTTGAGACCAGGCTCTCCTTTTGTAAAATTATGAGCAGGCTTCTTCTAGCTCAGCTATCAACAAAAACAACACAGAGGAAGCTGTGAATTACAACGAGGAAGATGATCTAATCGATATAGATTCTCCTTTGGATGACGAAACTTTCATGTCTCTTGTATTTAATGATGATCACAGTTTCAATATCTAATTTTGTGAAGGAGCGATATTTCCGGAGGTTAGTTAGGGCGACACTGAGACGATTTTGTGACTGTTTTGGGGGCATCGAGAGCTGCCGTCTCCACCGCCGGGCATGGCTGGAGGAAGTGCTGCAGACGAGGTTAGTCGGAAGGAGGGTAGCGGGGATGTTGTCGAGGTTGAGAAGACAGGTTCAAGCTCTGGAACAGAGTCTGGTTTAGGAGAGTAGTCGAGTGTTTCAGGGCTACGAGAGGCAATTGAGTTAAAGGATCTAAAGGAGGGGGGTTCAGGGGCTTCTGCCGGAGGCGAACCAGAGAAGCATAAGGAAGGGGTCATGGTCTCAGAGGGTGGTGAAACATGGGTCTTAGGGGATCGCGTGGGAGGTGTTTCAATGGCAACAGTGGTTATCCAAAATGATATGGTTAAGCAGGTTGGGAACATGGGCTTGGAGATCGAAACGAACACAGCTAAAGGAGATCATCCGATATACCATCAGAAAACTTGGGCTAAGATTGCAAGCAGGTCTTCTCTCTCTCATTATGACTGCATTGTCTCTGATATCGATGGTCGTTCTGTAGTCATGGTGCCGGATGAAATTCTGACGGATGCTCCTCCGCTTTGGGAGGATTTTTTGGTGGGAAGATTTGCATCCCAAGCTCCACATGTGGCTAAGGTCCATGTGATAGTTAACAAAATTTGGACTTTGGGGGACAAAGATACAAAAATCGATGCTTATGTGGTAAATGAATCAACAATCAAATTTTGAATCCGCAATCCAAATGCAAGAAATAGAGTTCTACGTCGAGGAATGTGGAATATCTGTAATATTCCAATGATTGTAACGAAATGGACACCTTTTCAAGAGGAAGAACAGCCTGAGCTCGTCTCAATGCCTATATGGGTTACCATGAAGAATGTGCCGCCATCATTATTCTCTTGGAAGGAGCTGAGTTTTGTAGTGAGCCCTGTTGGACAGCCTATGCGAATGCATCAAGACACTGAGTTGGTTGCAAGTTTTGATGAAGCTAAGATCCTCATAGACGTAAATCCAATCAAGTTTCCGTTTCAGAATTGGAAGTGAAGAGTGGGAGGTGTAATACGAATATCCAAGGTTGCTTAGAAGGTGCGGTAATTGTGGGAAATGTGGTCATGCATTTTCAGGATGTCTGGAAAAGCTTCGGGAAAAAGAAATTGTGGAACAGAGCCCACCAAGGAGGGGAAGCTTGGATACTGTTCAAGCTGAAGCCGCAATAGATCAACATATGAGAGTCGAGAAATCTAAGGAAAAAATGGGTGAGGAGTGGCAAACGGTCTCCTCGGGAAATAAAAGAGTGGGGAAGAAGAGCCTATTCTATGGTGAAGTCAGGATTGCAACTCCGTCGCGGTTTGCGATTCTGGGTTCTTCGGAGGATCAGATAGAGGAGCAATTACAAACAGTGTTAGGAAAAGAAACAGCTAATGGGAAAACTTACGAACACACCTGCCCTGTTTCACTTACCGGGAAGATAAGCTCGCTGGTTTTGCAAATAGGAGAGGGGGACCTAAGGAATCCGAAAACTACATTATCAGATAAGGAAATAATTCAAACAGAGTCACATAATGAAGAGTTTACAAGGAAAATTGCAGAGGTAAAATCTTCAATGGTAGAGGATGCTGGTTTAACGGGTTCGGGTCTGTTGGGGACTGAGAAAAAGAAAGCTTTTTCGGGACTAAGGATACCTGGTATCCAAGGCTCAGGAGCTTCAAAATATGAGGAAGAGAAACATAAATCAGGAAAAACAGAGCAAATTGGAAATGGAGAAACTTGGAAAACAGAGGCGATGGGACAGAAGGATTTTCGAATGGAGAATACAGTGACGGATGGAGAAAAATCTGATGATGTAGTAGAGGAGGCACGTAGTAAGGATTATTTGGAATCACAAGAAAAAACAAAGTTACGGATTAGATAATATCACGGAGGAGATAACAGGGAAGGTTCGAACAAGGAGGAGATAGTATCACGAGCTCACCTTCTAAGATCAGCAAAGTTGGTACCAAAACACCAACTCAAACTGCCTCATCAAATAGAGGATTCAAATCCAAGTGGATTAGGGAGACGGAATACGCGGAAAAAATAGTAATGTCATTTTTCTTTGGGAACATTCGCGGGTTCAATAAGTTAAGGAAACAACGGGTGGTCAAAGACTTGATAAGAGAGAAATCTATGGTTCTAGGTGCTGTATTGGAAACAAGAGTCGCAGAAAATAAGTCGGATCAAAGAATCAAATCAATGTCTCATGGTTGGTTGGGAATATCAAATTACGAATACAATCCATTAGGAAGAATTTGGTTGATATGGAGTGATTCAGTTTCGTTGAAAGTGCTCAAAAAGACGGGACAATTGATTTCATGCAAAGTGAAGGTTCAAGGTCATATGGAAGAACTCTTATGCACCTTTATCTACGCCTCAAATACTCAAGATGAGAGACGGGAGCTTTGGAATGATTTGAAGGAACACCAAGCGGATGCTCAACTCCGAGAGCTTCCATGGATTTGCATTGGGGACTTTAATAAGATTCTCGATAGCACGGAATATTTAGCAGCCACACACACGTCAGCCTCTAGCTCAAGAATGGCAGATTTTCATGATATGATAAGTCATTGTTCGTTGGAAGACATGGCTTATCACGGGCCCTTGTTCACGTGGTGTAATAAGCGGGAAGATGGTTTGATATGTAAGAAGCTAGACTGTGTTCTTGTGAACCCCCTTTGGCTACAACGCTCTCAAAATTCATATTGTGTATTCGAAGCTAGGGGCTGCTCCGATCATTTGTGTGGAGTTATCCTGCCTTACGGTTCACCTCACAAGCCAAAAGTTCCGTTTAAAGTAGTAATTGCTGTAGTGGCCTTGCCGGATTTTAAAATTCTTGTCGAGAGTTACTGGTCCCAGACGGAAGCTTTCTTCTCATCTACTTCAGCTCTATTCAGATTTTCGAAAAAGCTTAAATGTCTGAAACCAATTATCAGAGCATTCGGTCGGCAAAAGTTACACCACTTGACAAAAAGAAAAGAGGAAGCGTATAAGATGTTGTGTGAGAAGCAGTCAAGGAACCTTTCGAACCCAGATGAAAATAATATGATGGAAGAGGTTGAGGCTCACAGTGCTTGGGAGAGAGTTGCTGAATTAGGGAGAAGTATCTAAGACAAAAGGCAAAGCTCCATTGGGTGAAGTAGGGTGATCAAAACAATCGGTTTTTTCACAATGCAATAAAGGATAGAGAGCAGCGCAACACAATAAATGAGATTAGAGGATTGAGGGCATTATCCTCTCATCGTCGGATGACATCAAGGCTGAAAGGATAAGATATTTTACCGAGCTATTCAAGGCATTGCCAAATTCCGAGGAGGTACCTATATCTATCTTGGCTTTAAGGCAGACTTTGGAGTATGAATGTGTGGAGGAAGAGTGTAGTGAATTGATAAAGGAAGTCACGGACCAGGAGATAAAAAAAGTTATGTTCTCAATGCCTTCGAACAAGGCACCCGGACCGGATGGTTTCACAGTAGAATTTTACAAAGAAATGTGGTCTATCTTAGGAAACGATTTCACTGTGGCGGTTAAGTCGTTTTTCTCTTATAGGCTCCTCCCGAAGAGAAATAAACTCAACCATTATGTCCCTAATCCCAAAGAAGACTGGGATGATAAGGATGAAAGATTATAGACCGATATCATGTTGTAATGTTATATACAAAGTTATCTCAAAGGTGCTAGCAAACCAGTTGAAGAAGATCCTCCCTGGATTTATCACACACAATCAAACCGCATTTATCAAAGACAGATTCTGAATGGAAAATCTCTTACTAGCGTCGGAATTGGTCAAAGACTACCACAAGCCAGATGTTTCTTCAAGATGTGCAATGAAGATTGATATCACCAAAGCTTTTAACTCGGTGATTTAAGAGTTCCTCCAAAACTTGTTGACAACGATGAACATACCTAAAACTTTCATCAAATGGACCGCTCTTTGTGTGACTACTCCATCATTTTCAGTTCAAATAAATGGGGAGTTGGCGGGTTTTTTTTGGAGTGAGAGGGGGCTGCGTCAGGGCTGCTCACTATCGCTATACCTTTTTGTCATCTACATGAACTACTTATCGAAAATATTAGACAAACCAGCTAGAAATGGTGAGGTAGGTTATCATCCGAGGTGTAAGAGTTTGGGAGTTACGCACATTTGCTTTGCGGATGATATCATGGTATTTGCTAATGGTAATCTCATATCTATACAAGGTATCCTCAAGGTTTTTGACAGATTTGCTTCAGCCTCGGGGTTAAATATTAGTATGGAAAATACCACCTTGTTTATCATAGGAATCCAGCGGGAAGTTAGGGCCTCCTTGAGTGATTTTCCGTTTGAAAAAGGTAACATACCGGTAAAGTATCGAGGTCTCCCTCTTCTAACAAAACGGATGACAAAACCAGACTATCAACCTTTAATAGACAAGATCCGAAATCGAATTACTACTTGGAAGAACAGGTTTTTGTTATTTCCTGGTAGGCTTCAGCTCTTATCTTCAGTAATTGCAAGTCTAACGAACTTTTGGATCGCAGCATTTAGGTTACCAAAAGCATGTGTAATAGAGATTGAGAAAATCAGTGCAGCTTACCTTTGGTCGGGTCCAAGTCTCAATGCTAGGAAAGCTAAGGTGGCTTGGAGTGACGTGTGTAAACCAAAATCAGAGGGAGGCCTTGGCTTGAAATCGATGGTAGAGGCGAATAAGGTAAGCTGCTACAAATTAATATGGTACATCTTGTCTTCTAGGGACTCTTTGTGGGTTAACTGGATAAAAAGGAACTTGATCCATAAGAGCTCGTTCTGGTCAACAAAGAACACAAAGACAGGAGGATCTTGGATGTGGAGGAAAATTCTAAAGTACCGTGATTCTGCGAAAGTTTTCCATAAGGTTGAGGTATGTAATGGCTCAAATACATCGTTTTGGTATGATGATTGGTGTTCAATTGGCAGATTGATAGAAGTGTTGGGGGAGAAAGGCTTCATTGACATGGGAATTAAAGTCGGAGACACATTGGAGGAGGTGTTATCTCACCACAGGACAAGGCGGCGAAGACCACATGTTTTGGCGCAGATTAAGGAGGAAATAGGCAGATTACGGAGTGGCAGAAATGAAGAATAAGATGTGGCTGTATGGAGGTACAAGGAAAATAAGTACAAACCATTCTTCTCGACAAAAGAGACATGGAACCAGTTAAGGGAGCGGGGTATTCGAAACTTATGGCATAAGGTAGTATGGTTTACACATGCTACTCCAAAAAAAATTTTTATCTTGTGGTTAGTTGTCCATTGGTACATACAACTGAAAAATTGTGTTTAGTTTGAAGACCAAGAGATTATTTTTATCTTGGTCTTCAAATGCATTGGTGAAATGCTCTTTCTGCCCATAGCTGCTTGAGACTCGTGATCACCTATTTTTTACTTGTCCCTATTCGGCGCAAACATGGCACAAGCTAGCCTCTGGTTTGATGGGTGAGCGGTACACAATGAGGTTTGATGAGTTACTATCGGTTTTCAAAGCAAGAACAAATATAACAGAGGACTATGTGATCAAGTACATCTTCCAAGCTACAACATATGCACTATGGAGAGAAAGGAATCTGAGAATACATGGTAGTGTTCCGATGGCTATAGACAGACTGATCTCTGATGTGGGTAGGGCTGTACGAAACCGATTAGCAACACTACAAGAATAGGGTATTATGATGGAAGGATGCAAGTCTGGTTCGCCTCAAGGATATGAAGACTCTCGAAATCATGAATTTAGCTAAATCGTGCATGATGGGTACTCCTTTTCCCGGGAAATGTTTTGTCGCAATTGGATTTTTTTTTTTTGGGTTTTATCGAGACCTCCATAAATCAATGTTTTCAACTTATTTTTCGATTTAATTTTCAACATAACAATAGCACTTGATGTAAAAAAAACTTTTTTTTAATATAATTTTACATTTATTCAAAAAAAAAAAAATGATGACCACAGCAACTGAGAAAACCCGTACATAAACACCCCCATGCGTTCTAACTATCATTTAGGTTTCCATGTAAATACAGCTGGAAATAGAAATCTCTCACGTCGGATTTGATTGATTAGTTTGGCTTCTTTTTCAGTTGTATGTACCTATAAATTTCTGTCTTCTAGGAAAATAGCTTGTGCACCTGCAAAGCCTTTGTACACTAACCATTTGTTTTTTTTCCACATTTTATATGATCATTGGTCTCTAGTGGTTTAGTTTTTTTCTTTAATACATATATATACATGGTTGTTTTTTAAGATTGGTCTCCAAAACTTTCTTATATATTGGCATGTTTAAAGATAGTGGTAATTAAATAACAATAACATATTATTGTAATTTGAGTTACTCTACTAATTCACATGTATTTCAGTTTTTGCAAGATACTTTTACGCAATCATCATGTCTGTACGTATCTTTTGATTCGCTGTGATCATACATATAAGTGTTCAGAGTCATATAATTGGTTTTGATAAGATAATTATTGTTGGAATACCAAACAGATAAATAAAGCTACCTCATTATCATAAGAATTAAATATATCAAACACAAAATTAGTTTTTAATAAAAGTCACTTTTTTATTATATATGTTTAAAAACTCTTTATAAATTAAACATCCAAAACTTTCTAAAACTCTTAATCTCTTTTTCTCTCTTATTCAATTGTCACAACAATTGTATTTATTGTAATTTAAGCACCACATATTTCTAATAGAACTAGAAAACCTTATAAATAACTCCTAATATATATTTAAATAACTCCTAAATATAAATCATATTCTTATCCTAATCTCCTAACTACATGCTCTGTTAGGATTAGTTTTACTTGTGGATCAAACTATCTTCATACTTTTCTAACATTCACCCCTTAAGCTTCAAGTTAGTCTTGGTGAAGTCTTGAACTCCTATCAAACTTCTCATCTCCTTGAACTTGATCCTTGTTAGGGCTTTAGTCAATATTTCTGCACATTGTTCTTCGCCGAATACATGTTCCACCTTGATTTGATCATCTTCAACCCCTCTCGGATAAAATGATATCACTTGTGGATATATTTGCTTCGACCATGGAACACATGATTCTTTGTTCCAGCGATTATAGACTCGTTGTCAATTCTCTTGACAACCTTCTCACTAGTTGTCGGCTTGACAAGCTGCAAGTGTTATTGTCAGGTAACTCCTATTCAGCTGAATTAATCATTCTCGACTTATACCTTTAGATTTAAGAACACACACCAAAGAAACGACTTTTCTTCTCTTGAATCTCTTCCAAAATATGCTCCACCTGGAATAAATACTCCTTATTGCAATCCCAGATTTCTGTTTCTCTGTATCTCCTGCGAGAGTGTAATATCGATAACGGAGTTACCTGGAGCTACACCATTCTTCAAGAAGTGTTGAGAAGATCACAACAATCTTGAAGCTTCTTTTCAGGGACTGCTTCCTTTTTCCCCCTTTTTTGATTGAATTTGACAATCTATGTCTTCAGTTTCCTCCAATGAACTTCCCCTACATGATTGGTCAATTCATTCAAATATTCGTGTAAATCAAAGAACGATTGATCTTCCTCTTATTGCTTTTCTACATGACCATCATTATTCCTCTTAAACGTCTGGTCATTTTGTTTTAGTTCTGGAGCAATCAACTCTAGATTCTCCATCCTCACCATACTTTTATCCTCTTTTGTGCATCTTTCCAAGGAATTTTGATCTCTTATCAAAATCTTGGTTCTTCTATTGTCACAAATTCTTGGCTGCCAATCAACTGAGCTCCTTGATGTGTAAGCGTGCTTCTTCCTTTGCTATAGATCATCTTTTCTCACATAACCATGTGAAGAGTCATCATGACATTGATAATACCTTTGCTCATTCATCAAAGTCCTCATCCTAGCTTCAAACCTATAGCAAAATTTCTTAATATGTCCAAGTTTCCCACGATAATAACACCTCTGTGGGGTTCTCCTCTTAGTCTCAGTTTTTTAAAACTTTGTTGGAACAGGTTTTGGGTTGTTCCCTCTAACAAATTGAATAGATTTCTTATCACTCATGGACGTACCTCCTTGATATCCAAGACCATAAGAAATCTTCTCAGTCCTTCCCATTGAAAAAATCTTGTTCAGATCCTTAGAACCATTGTTGAACATATATATATGTCTTTTTCTTAATATCAGCGAGTTCTTGTTCCAACAACTTGTTTTTTTTTCTTTTTCCTTGCCAAGTTCTTCAGTCATCATCTTTCCCTTCTTTAATAGTTGTTGGTTTTCTCTGCTGAGCCCAATCACCTTATTTTCTATTTCATGAAACTTTTTATTCATTGATTCTAAATCTCTACTAGAATCTGAATTACTCTCACTTGATGAAAGTACTTATTCAGCTCTTGAGACTCTAAGGTTAATTTTTTCTCTAGCTTCGTTCTTACTCTCTGACGAGCTACAATATCCCGTTGAGTCATTTCCTTCATCTTCACTTCTGAATTCGGACATGAGGGTTTGAAGTCTCACTTCCTTCACTCAATCTGCTCCAAGATTTCTTGCTTCGATCGTTTCTCATATACCTTTTGGTGAATCAAGATCACCAACTTGTAATATGAGTGTCACAACCTAATAATTGTATTTATTATAGTTTATACACCACCTATTTCTAATAGAATTAGAAAACCTTATTAGATAACTCCTAATATATATTTATATAACTCCTAAATGTAAATCCTATTTTTACCCTAATCTTCTAAATTCATATTCGGTTAGAATTAGTTTTACATGTGGATCAAGATATCTTCAAACTTACTCCAACATATCATAAAGATAAAAACGCTCTTTAAATTTCTTAAACATATTTTGGAGTGAACTGGTGCTGTTAAAAACAACAGAAGTTTGCTAACTTTAAAGATCAAATGACTATACTAAAGAGAAAAAAATAAAAATTGCCATAAGAAAAATAGACAAGATTAGTAGCCCTAATTTTTTGCTTGCTATGTTTGTCTTTCGGACCAGGTTTGCTGGCGGGTAAACCTTCGTGCATTCACGCACACATCCGTCTTTGTCGCCGTAACAGTCGCTGGGTTTTGCGATGCAACAAAAACAGTAATGTAAATTGGTGCATATTCTCTGCGCATGCGTGATGTTACTTAGATTTATCTTGTTCTCTTCTAAAGCCTCCATGTTTACCTTAAAAAAACAGTAATTACACATGAAGAGGGAAACAAAGATTATGCAAATTTAAAACACATGTTTTAAACTTAAGAATAGAAATAAGTGTACTAACACACGTAATCGTATAGGTGGGATCAAATTTATAGAGACCAATGTTGCACTACGATTCTTATAGAAAGAACGCTAAGCTAAGACGAAAAGAGATTGTGTGTGTGATTGTAAAACTAAATAAAGCATTAAAGAGTAAATAACGATGTAAATCAAAGGATTAAAAGCGTTAGGCAAGAGAATTTCTCGAGAATCAGAAACCATAAACTAGACAACTATTCAAAGAATGGATTAATCACGTATCTCGAACTCAAACATAAATGTATAACCAATCCACTGTCGTGGCATCAATTATTTTATCTAGCAACCTAAGTATCTAAATTGTTGTTTGAACTTTGAATTCTAAACAAGCATTAACGAGTATGTTCAATATGTTCACGCATCGCCATAGTATCAACTTTCGTTGGCTAAGTACAATATGCTCAACTATGTTCTATCCAGCAAACTATAAGTTTTTGTAGAATATGTTCAACCTAAAATCATAAACTAGGTGATCAATTTATTCTAAGCAATTATAACAACAATAGATGAAGATATGATAAGATGATTCCCTATCTATCTCTAGTTCAATGATTCATAATCTCTTTGAAAACCATAACCTAAGTAGAGAACTACTCAGACATGGAAATAGTTAAACAACTCATGATAAAAGAAGAACTCACAAAAATCCAATAGAAAATAATCCAAACTATATCTCTTAACAAGGTCTCAAGTAGAGCAATCGAAAATAAAGCATAGCCTAAACAATGACTCAAAAACAAGTATTTATAGGGTAAAAGTTGTCTAGGTTGAATCTTATCCAATTAGGAAAGAAGCATAATTTTCTTTTTTCTCGGGTATGAGATTTGGTCTGAATCAATCGATCTGGTTTATTCCGGCAATTGAGATCGATCGTGTTTGATGTTGGATTGATCGGTACAAAGCTGGATTGATCGGTCTGAAATCCTCTTGTCGATGTAGTTCTTCACGGCAATGTGCTGTTGAGGATGGATCGATCGGTCCAAGTAGAAACGATCGATTTGGATATACATGATAATCTCCACGAATATCAAATCAATCGATCCATTGGTCGGATCGATTGATCTGATTAGGCTCGACAAATTCCTCAGACCGGAAAATTTTTTAGACCGACAAATCGATCGATCCAGATGGGGATCGATCGATCTAATCTTTCTAATCGATACCTTTTTGCTTTTTTACTCCAACTTCGTTCCAAATGGCTTCTTACAAGGGATTTTGTATCTGATAAAATTTTAAAAACAAGGACAATAGTTCTAAAACACATATTAATTCTAAGTTAAAATACGATAAAAACCCAATATATCAAAAGTATAGTAGAGCGTGTTAACGACACTGTGATCGATTCTTTTGTTAAAAAACTTTTTTTTTTGCTGTGAGATTGTCAAAATCTCTCTAGCTACGATAATTCTCTATCCCTGTATATGTATATATACATATGGTAATTTCGTTAAAAATGTAAATTACTCATTGCACTTAATTGTCGTAAAGAAAATGGAAAATTCAAATCGATGGAGAGTTTGATGATTTTTAAATATTTAGAGAAAAAAAAATGGAAGTCTATGATTCGACAAGTAAATGAACATATGCATTAAGAATAAAAAGTAAAGGAAGTCCATAAATATTCATTCCGGCGGCTGAACATGTGATGTTTTAATTTCATCAAAAATGTAATCTTGCTAGAGATTTGATGATCAAAAAAGTAAATTGTACATATATTGGATTATCATTATTACTTGTTCTATACGCCTAATTAACATATATATAAACTATAAGGATGAAATGGGAAGCATCGGTTGAAAAAGCACTAGAGCCTTCTCTATACGACATTTCCTAGCAAGAAGAGAGCTATCAATGTGAACATTCAAATCGAAGCCGTGAAGTTGATGACCATAACAGCCGCAAGGCTCAGCTGCTCACAAAATCATCAACAAGAAGAAAAGAAAAAAAAAAGATAGCTTTTATCACGCTTGAAAAGTTAACTCATTGGGACTGAATCCGCAGAAATCAAGGTGGTCTAGGTGACAGTCTTTTTGAGGCATTTGGTATAAACAGGGTTATTGTGAAACAGGGATTCGATAACATGGGCAGGAACGAGCCTTCCCACGGTGAGTCACTTGGAGAGGGAACATTTCTTCGGAAAGCATGTTGTAGGAGGTAATATCACTGGCCCACTAGGTCGTTGAAAAAAACAAAGCAAAGAAGATCCTTGGATGGGAATCCTAACATGTTCGAAATCCTCAGATACACCTTCAGCTAGGAGAGGAGACGAGACAGCAAGTTGAATTCCCAAAACCTTCTGAACTGATTCAAGGTGGAGTAACTAACCACTGGTGACTCAACAAGTTGATGTTAATTCAGAAACTGCGACAACTGATATGTCTGACCCTGGATTCTTCAGGCTAGCTACAGCACAGAGAAAGAAGATATATGATTCTGAAATGTAGTGAAAAGTGACATAAATATACAGTTGCATCAAGTATACTGAGATGTTATTTGGTCCTTATTTTAAGCAATTTGTCTAAATCATAATGTTTCTTTCTCTTGTTGCACTTAAAAAGCTATAGAGATAACTGCAATAGAAAACGTAGCTGAGGCTTGGTTCACATGGATCTGCATTGCTAATCTAAACACCATGACGATCACAAAATCACAACCGTGCAGAAACAATATCAAGACCTCATCACAAGAAAAAACCAGATCCTCTTTCTTTATAAACAAGCACGGATTCTTACATGTTCTTTGGGATATCTGTTTCAGATTCTTGTCCAGAAAACTTGAGAAGCATACTGTAATCTATGAAACTCAAGGATAATAAGAAACAACTTTTCTTATTGATTTAGAAAACTTCTCAAAAACTAAATCTCTCTCAAGTCTCATGAAATAATTCTTCACAAAAACCTCTTATTTATAGGGACTAGCATCACCTAATTCCTAATAAGAATAGAAATACAAAACCTTATCTAACCTAAGATAAACCTTATTTGTATTTCCTATTTCCTCCTTAATCCTATCTTGTTTAGGAGTTAACTAATTCCTTAATCAAATAGGAATTGTCTAACATTCTCCCCCTTAATTTCTAAATACGAATTAAGAAAGTCTTCTACTCCTATCAAACTCCTCATTTCCAAAAATTTGATCCGAGCTAAAGGCTTTGTTAGGATGTCCGTCTTTTGTTCTTCTCCCGCAACATATTCCACCGTGATTTGTTCATTTTCAACACATTCACGAATGAAGTGATACTTCTTGTGGATATGTTTACTTCGTCCATGAAAAATCGGATTCTTTGTTAATGCTATCGCCGATTTATTGTCAACATATAAAGTCACACTCTCTCTTCTTAATCCCGTTACTTCATGTTGAAGATCTTGGAGCCATATAGCTTGCTTAGCAGCTTCAATGGCTGCCATAAACTCTGCTTCACACGATGACAGTGCTACCGTAGGTTGTTTCTACGAACACCAAGTGATAGGTGATGTTCCAAAGTAAAAGATATGACCCGCGGTGCTCTTGCCGTCATCAAGATTTATGTCATGATTGCTGTCACTGTATCCTACTAGCTTCTTGTCTCCTTCCCGCTTGAAGTTGAGACCATAGCCTTTAGTACCTTGCAAATACCTAAGGACTTGCTTCATTGCTGCACCGTGAGAGGTTCTTGGACTTTGCATGTACCTACTTAAGACTCCAACTGCATATGCTGCATGCCTAACCGCTTGTCCCCAAAAGTAGTTTGGCATCTCCATCGCTTTCAACATGCTTCGAGTCATCTCCATTAAGGTTCGGTTACGTCTCTCAACAACACCGTTTTGTTGAGGCGTATATGGGACTGTGAGTTGTCTTGAGATTCTATTTTCTTCACAAAATGTTTGGAATTAGATAGAGGTAAACTCCCCCACCCCTATCGGTTTGAAACATTTTGATCTTTGCTCTGGGCTCAGCTTCGATCACATTCTTAAATGTTTTGAATTTTTCGAAAGCTTCTCCTTTCTCCTTCAACAAGATAGACCACATATATCTTGAGAAGTCATCAATCAAAACGAAAATATACATGTTTCTTGCTATGGTTGATGGTGAGATTGGTCCACATAAGTCTCCATGGATTAATTCTAGTTTACTACTTGATCTGAACTTTGTTGCTTGTGGAAATGGTAGGCGTTTTTGTTTTCCTACAAGGCAACACTCACACATTCTTTTCTCTTCTCCAAAACTAGGCAATCCATGCACTAGCTTCTTATTTGACATTATCCTCATCGAATCAAAGTTGACATGTCCTAATCTTGCATGCCATCTCCATGTCTCATCATCTAACTTGGCGAGTAAGTTAACGGGTGATCCTATCTTCAACCGGATTTTGTACATTCGGTTTGTTGTGAGAAATACTTTCATCAACAACCTACCTTCTTGATTGTGAATGGTGAAGAAATTTTGTTGTAATTTCACGTCACATCCTTCTTCCGTTGTTTGTCCAAGACTTCTGATATTACTCTTGAGATCCGGTATCCAGTAGATATCACTTATAAGTCTTTGTTCGCCGGTTTTTGTTTGAAATATTATCGAGCCCTTTCCTTTAATTTCGATGCATGACTCATCTCCAAACCTCACTTTTCCCCTAATGCTTTCGTTAAGCTCGGAAAATAGGACTTTTGACCTGTCATGTGATTACTTGCGCCATTGTCCAAGTACCACGTGCTTTGGTCTTTGTTTTCTTCTTTGTACTTAGTCGGTAGTATGTTCTTTTCATTCAAGAAAACGATCTCATGCTTGTAGAGAGCTGTGTCCACTTCTTCGGTCTCCACAAGATTCGCTCCATGCCCTGTCTTTGATTTCTCGGGACATGTTGTGGAATAATGTCTGAGTTTATCACATCGCCAGCAAACAACATTGGACCTATCCTTCTTTGGTTTTTCCTTGACTTGGTCTTAATTGTTGTTTGTTTGTTAGTCTTGATGCAAAGGATGAAGAGAATAAAAGCTTACTGTGATCATCTTTATGATCACTTTCTCCTAAACGTTCTTCATAGGCTTTTAGTCTCCCTACGATGTCTTCAAACCAGGTATTATTTAGATCTAAATTTTGTTCTAAAGCGGCAACAAGTTGGATAAACTTGTTTTTTTGAACTCCGTTTAGAAACTTCTTCACTAATTTGCTTTCTTCGATTATTTGTCCTAGCGCTGCCGATCTTGAGGCTAGAGTGGATATTCTTCATGCATAATCATTGATGTTCTCTGTTTCTTTCATGGCTAGAGGTTCAAATTCTGAGGCAAGTGTTTGAATTCTTACTTTCCTAACTCGGTCTGCTCCCATGTAACGGCTTTTGATCGCATCCCACATAGCTTTTGCCGACTCTTTTGATCTCCAATTTGCATGATTAAATTTTTCCGGTATTGATTGGAAGATCAAAGCTGTTGCGACATCATTCTTGATGTTGTCTTGCGAGCCTTGTTTGATTGCTTCCCAAACTTGATGCACTTTCAAGGTCACCTTCATCCTCATTGTCCATACGGTGTAGTTCGTGGCGGTGAGCATGGGACTTTGAATAGACGAGATCCTTGGCTCCTTCGAGGGAGTAGCTACGGTCATAGCTTGTTCCATCTTGCGTCACACGCTAATAGATGTTCGCTTGGGATCTTCTTCTTCGATGGTGGCGGCACTCCTATCTTGGATTCGACAATCAACTCTTTTGATTGGAATTCCGAATGATCCTGAGTCCTCCTTGGTGACACTCCTATTTCGAGTTCGACAATCAACTCATTTGATTGGAACTTCGAGTGATCTTGAGTCCTCCTTATGGATTACAAGGCTCTGATACCAATTGTAATCTATGAAACGCAATGATAATAAGAAACAACTTTTCTTATTGATTTTAAAACCTTCTCAAAAACTAAGTCTCTCTCAAGTCTCATGAAACAATTCTTCACAAAGACCTCTTATTTATAGGGATTAGCATTACCTAATTCCTAATAGGAATAGAAATACAAAACTTTATCTAACCTAAGATATACCTTATTTGTATTTCCTATTTCCTCCTAAATCCTATCTTGTTTAGGAATTAACTAATTCTTTAATCAAATAAGAATTGTCTAACACATACCGTAGCGTTTTATATATATAGTTCAAATCTGCAACCATTCAATCCAGTCTACATCTGTTTGCAAAGTGACTTGTACCAGATTCAGCAGCAGCCCCATAGAAAGATAGAAGCAATCTTCAATAGTGACATAAGACTAAAGTTTAAAGAGAACACCTTTTTGTAAAAGACATAAACACAAGTTGGCTTGTAAGCAAACTTCCCAACTCTTGCTTTCACTTCTTATGGTCCGAAATAGCGAGGAGCGAGTTTTTCATTCCTTTGGCAGATACTATAAAGTTCTTTTAGAGACGGAAAGATATTTTATTGGTTAAGAAAGAAGTAGAAGTGATTTGTTTAAACAGAGAATATGGAGAAGAGCATAATTGGGGTTTGTTCTCTTACTCGAGATTTTCGAGTCTGCCAGAAAATATATATAATCAATAATTGATATTAAGCAATCAAGTTTAAAGTAGATTTTTGACAATTTTTCTTTTTAGAAAATCACATCGTGGAAGTTCAAGGAATAAAACAAAAGTCATGTCATAATTAAGAAAAATTAAGGTAAGTATGCTACTTTAAAACATGCAAGAATACAACAGGAAAATTTAAAGTACTATAATAAATTTGTTTAGATTTGTTGTATATTTTGCCGATTTTTTGAGATTTATTAATAAAATATTTGAATTTAAGGATATAATAAAATTTAAAAATATACTTACAACAATTTACTTGCTATTGAAAAAAAATTTTATTATTTATTTTCATTTGATATTTAAAATATATATTCTAATTAAACATTGATATAAATTAGTGATATTTTATACTCTCATATTTATACTATTTTAATGGTTTTCTACTAGTTGTGAACTATGTGAATAATAATTAGCATAAATCTTCAAAATAATGTTATTTTCGATACTATAGGGGTTTAAGATTTTTTTAAATGTACTAATCAAAATATATATGAATTAGATAAATGAAATTAATTATAATGTACTCAAATGTTTATTTTCGTTGACTAATAATGGATATTACTTTATTTAAGTCGATTGACTTGGTATATGTTAAGCGAAATAATTGAGAAGGAAAACCGGAATAATTTTGAATTTGATATATACAGACAACGATCCAATAAGAGGAAGCGGATCTTGGGTACATCATCGGATCTTTTTACTGACTTTGATTGTGAAGACTTGCCCTAATCAATTACAAAAAAAATAGAAAGTGATTAATTCAATGACAATTTAAGTAAATAAGCAACTAATTTTGGACACGATCAATTTTGTACTGCTTAAATAATTGTGATACATATCATTATGTATTTTATACTTCATATGAAAGGAGGCTAAGTCTCTACAACAGCGTGCCACATCATTTAGTCAGAGTGTGAACATGTAATTTTATATTATTAAAATAAAAATAAACAAAATTTTAAAAAGAAAATCATAAAATCATTTTAGCCATGAACGGAATAATAACATGATTGTTATGTAAGTTTTATATTTTGATGATGGAGGATTAAAATCGACCTTCACTTGAAGCGATTTTTTGGGAGCAAACTTAGAGAGTGATTGTAAGGACCTTTTAGGGTTTGGTCGTCATGGCTGCGTTGTTAGGCATGGTGGTTTTACTACTGTACACTCAGGAGCTTCAGTCGATACATCAGGAGGAGGGGAAGATTGGAACTACAGCAGGAGAAGAGAGTTTAAGTGTTGTTGATGAAGCAGAATCGCAGAGGGGAGTTGCAGTTGTTGATCAGGGGGATGTCGTCAGGGATGTTGTCATGGTTGGAGATCAAGTGGGACATCAGCGCAGAAACGTTGTGGATGAAGCAAAGTCGCAGAGTAGAGTAGTAGAAGGTGTTCAGAGTGTTTCCGTTGAGGCAGGTGATCAACTGGGGAAGATGAGTACTCAGGAGGGGACGGCCAAGTCTCACGAATCATTGAAAATGGCAGAGGTTGGGAGTTCTTCTCTCGATCAGAAAGAGTCAGAGCGAGAGTTGACAGGTTCAGAGCGAGTGGCTGTTACGGAGTCAAGGTTGATCTGGCGGAGATAATTGATGTTCGGAGATCGGGGGCTCCTTCAGGGAATGCAAAAAAATCTTGGGCAAACATTGTTTGTCGGCCATCACTCTCTCATTTTGATTATGTGGTTTCGGAGAAGAAAGGTAGATGGGTAGTAAACGTGCCAGCTGAAGTGTTCGAAGACGCACCACCTCTTTGGGAAGAGTTCATGATTGGAAATTTCGCTACAACAGCTCCGCTTGTGGCAAAAGTCCATGTGATTGTCAACAAAATATAGAATTTGGGAGACAAAAACATCAAAATTGACGTGTTTGTGGTGAATGAAACCTCCATTAAGTTTAGAATTTGGAATTCCAGTGCTCGAGCTCGTGTACTACGCAGGGGCATGTGGAATATTTGCGAAATTCCCATGATAGTCTCCAAATGGTCACCAATAAAGGAGGAGGCACAACCCGCGCTAACATCGATACCGATGTGGGTAACTTTGAAACATGTGCCGCCAGCTCTATTCACTTGGAAGGGTCTGAGTTTTGCAGCAACTCCGGTGGGTGTTCCACTAAGAATTCATCAAGAAACAGAGTTGGTCGCAACCTTTGATGAAGCAAAGATCTTCATTGACGTGAATCTCAAAACATACATACCGAAAAGCTATTGTTTCAATGTTAATGGAGAAGAGTTTGAGGTTAAGTACGATTATCCATGGCTTCCCATGAGGTGTGATTGCTGTAGGAAATGGGGCCATCTTGAATCAGGATGTTTGGAAAAATTTCGAACTCAAGAAACAAAAGAGAGTGACTCTGGAAAAGATGGTGGAGTTCAGGAGGCATCCGAACAGGGGATTTCGAGCACTGCAGTGATTCCAGAGAGGGAAAACAGAGCCACACTCAATGGGACAAGCACTGGGAAGGATTGGCAAATGGTGCCGTAATCTCAGAAAAAAGGGTTGAAGAAGAGAGGTCTGGTTTATGGAGAAGTTAAGATAGCCACTCAGTCAAGTTTTGAGGTCCTCGCGTCACTAGAATTAAATGAGGACAAAGCTGAAGGGTTGGAGAGGGGTCTAGATCTATTGGAGAGGAAAAATCAGGAGAACAGGGAGTCCACTGAATTGGTAATTTCGGAAAAAAAAAAAAGAACGTTGCCAGATCGGGTCTAGTTGCAGGGAAAAAAGAGAAGAAGCTGCTGGATTCAGCTTCATCTAATCTGATTTGGTCCTCTAACGAGGCTACAGAGGTAGCTTCAGGGGAAATGATTAAAGTTGTAATAGCCGGTTCTGGAAAACAGAGTCATGAAGCAGAAAACGAAGAAGGAAGTGCTGTAGAAAAGTTGCAGAGCTGAGGAAGTGAGTCACCAGTTCTCGCAACTTTCGATTTCAGCTCGGTTTCGGAGCCTATGTCACCAAACTTCGAGAAAGCTTTAGAATCCTTGGCTGTAAACACTGGACCAGTTCTAATTCTTGTGCAGAAACAGACCCAAAAACAGAGTACTCTAACTAATCAACGAAAAACAGAGCCTGCGATTACTCAGGGGACATTCAAAGCGAAGGATAGACTTGGGGAAGTTAAGTTGCAGGAAACACCAGAAACCATGATGCAGATGAGAATCCCTCTTCTTAGATCGGCAAAGATGCAGAAACAGCCCCTAAACCCAACTCAAGCGGGAGACAAACCGCTGAGTAATCTCGGCAAAAGGAACCAAAGGAAGAAGAATTAATGTCTTGTTTCTTTTGGAATATCCGCGGATTCAACAAACCAAGAAAACATTCGTCATCAAAGATTTGATAAACAAGAACCCATTCAGTTTCAGAGCCCTTTTGGAAACAATAGTTATAAAGGACAAGCCATATATGATTGTAAAATCCACATTCAAGGACTAGGCAATGGAAGCAAATTACGAATTCAACTTGCTGGCACGAATCTGGGTTTTGTGGAACAAGTCAGTCTCTCTAACAATAGTGTGTGAGTCAAAAAAGTTGATATCTTACATAGTAAAGACCCAGGGTCATCCCGAGGAGATTTTATGCACATTTTTCTACGCATCAAACTCTTTAGAAGAAAGATGAGAACTCTGGGCTGATTTGAAGTCTCAATCCGACGCCTAACAGCAAAGGGGCTTACCTTGGTTATGTGCAGGAGATTTTAATGAAATTCTCGACATCTCAGAGCATTCAGCGGCAAACATCACGCAAATCAAATGTTCCGGCATGTTGGACTTTCGTGATACGGTAAGACATTGCGACTTAATGGATCTAACCTTTCATGGACCAGTTTATACATGGTGTAACAAACAAGAAGAGGGGCTAATATGCAAAAAACTGGATCGAGCCCTGGTGAATAAAAATTGGCTTTAGAGACCGTCGAGCTCTTACTATAGATTCGAAGGCAAGGGATGTTCAAATAATGTTTGTGGCTTTATTTCGCTTCAAGGAGCATTGCACAAACCGAAAGTTCCCTTCAAAGTTAGTGAATCCGGTAATTGATATGGTGGGATTCAAGGATCTCGTGGCATGCTACTGGTATAACTCGGCTGCACTATACCTGTCTACCTCTATGACTTTCCACTTCTCGAAGAAGTTAAAGCACTTAAAGCCAATAATCAGGGGTTACAGTAGAGAAAAAACTCACCACTTGACAAGGAGAAGAGAGGAGGCGTATAAGCTTTAATGTGAAAAGAAAACTATCAATATTAGCGACCCAAACGAGCAAAGTATAATGGCTGAAGCTCAAGCTTTCGATGCTTGGGAAAAAGTAATAGCTGTGGAAAAGAGTTCTCTAAGGAAGAAGGCGAAGCTCCATTGGCTAAAGGTTGGGGATCAGAATAATCGATATTTTTACAATGTGATCAAGAAGCGTGTAGCTAGGAACTCGATCTTTGAAGTAAGGTCTCCGAAAAATGAAACCTTTTCATCACAGGAGGACATTAAGGCTGAAGCGGTCAAGTATTACTCAGAATTTTTCAAAGACACGCAATCAAATGATGATACGATGCAGGATATGGAGCTGCCACAGATCTTAAATTTTCAATGTTCTGCGGAAATGAGGAGTGAGCTTGTCTCGGAAGTTTCAGACCTGGAGATAAAGCAAGTCCTTTTCTTAATGCCAAAGAACAAATCTCCAGGGCCAGATGGATATACGTTGGAGTTCTATAAAGAGATGTGGTCAGTCATTGGGAGTGATTTCACGGTGGCGGTGAAATCTTTCTTCATTTTTGGTTTCTTGCCTAGAGGCCTCAACTCCACGATCCTTACTCTAATTCCAAAAAAGACAGGGACCTTAGGGATGAGAGACTTCAGACCAATCTCATGTTGCAACATGATGTATAAGGTGATCTCAAAAATCATAGCAAACCGTCTCCAACGTATCCTCCCATGCTTCATATCGCATAACCAGACAGCCTTCACCAAGGACAGGTACCTAATGGAAAACTTGCTGCTTGCATCTGAACTTGTTAAAGACTATCATAAACCAGACATCTCATCTAGATGTGCTATGAAGATAGATATTAAAAAGGCTTTTGACTCGGTAAATTGGGGTTTCCTCATCAAGCTGCTACGAATCATACAGTTACCGGAAGTCTTTGTGAGATGGATAGAGTTGTGTGTTACTACGCCTTCATTCTCGGTTCAGATAAATGGGGAGTTGGCTGGGTTTTTCAGAAGCAAAAGAGGACTACATCAGGGATGTTCTCTCTCTTTGTAATTTGCATGAATTTTCTATCTCTAATGCTTGATAAAGCCGCCAGAAATGGGGAGTTTGGTTACCATCCTAGTTGCCGAAGTCTGAATATAATGCATCGCTGTTTTGCAGACGACATCATGGTTTTCAAAGATGGGAAGATTTGATCAATTATATTCTGGAGGTCTTCAAGAGTTTTGCTCGAATATCGGGGTTGGATATAAGTCTGGAGAAAACAACGTTGTTTATCACTGGCATCTCATCGGGAACTTGGGAATTGTTGAGTGATTTTCCCTTTGAAATTGGGACACTACCTGTGAGATACTTAGGCCTACCTCTACTAACCATGCGGATGTTGGCATCTGATTACCAGCCCCTTATAGAGAGAATTCGAACCCGCATGAGCTCGTGGAAAAACCGTTTTCTCTCTTTTGTAGAAAGGCTCCAACTCCTCTCCTCGTTAATAACAAGTTTAACGAACTTTTGGATCGCAGCTTTTAGACTCCCAAAAGCTTGCATAAGAGAGGTAGAGAGGATAGTATCGGCATTCCTATGGTCTGGTCCAGTACTAAACTCAAAGAAGGCTAAGGTGGCTTGGGAGGATGTGTGTCGACCTAAGCCAGAGGGAGGTCTCGGACTCAAATCTTTGGCCGAAGCTAACAAAGTGAGCTGTTACAAGCTAATCTGGTGGCTTGTCTCATCAAGAAACTCTTTATGGGTGAATTGGATAAAGAAGAACTGGTTAGGAAA
Organism: Cardamine chenopodiifolia; assembly: GCA_963922655.1. Classification (NCBI taxonomy): domain Eukaryota; kingdom Viridiplantae; phylum Streptophyta; class Magnoliopsida; order Brassicales; family Brassicaceae; genus Cardamine; species Cardamine chenopodiifolia. The sequence continues at coordinate 8,466,846 of OZ000479.1, forward strand.
AGCTCTTTCTGGTTGGATAAAGCTACAAGGTCCGGGGGGGTCATGGATGTGGAGGAAACTACTTAAATATCGTAATTCGGCAAAAGCTTTTCACAAGGTTGAGGTATGCAATGGATCTCAAACATCTTTTTGTTATATGATGATTGGTGCTCTCTTGGTAGATTGATTGATGTGCTAGGAGAAAGGGGATTTATTGAGATGGGAATTAAGGAGGGTGGCATGCTTTCGGAGGTGCTGGAAAGTCACCGCCCCAGGTGGCGAAGACCGCCAATCTTGGTGCAAATAGAAGCTGAAATTACCAAGGTAAGGGAGGGGGACTTCTAGGGGATGACATTGACCTCTGGAGACATGGTGAGGACAGATTCAAGATGCAGTTCTCAACCAAAGAAACATGGAATCAAGTTCGAAAGGTACACACTCGAAACTCATGGTACAAGGCGGTGTGGCACTCACACGCTACCCCAAAATACTCATTATTTCTTTGGTTAGCTGCTCAAAACCGACTGGCAACGAGAGATAGAATGCTCATGTGGTCACCAAACGTCTTGGCAAAATGCGCCTTCTGCTCTCAACCCATAGAGACCCGAGATCACTTATTTTTCCTCTGCCACTTCATGTCACAAATCTGGTACTAGCTAGCCTTTGGACTGCTTCGACAGGACTTCACCAACCAATTTACAAGGCTGATGACGCTGTTTCACGCTAAGAGGAACAAAACAACAGAAGACTTCCTCGCAAGGTATATTTTGCATGCACTCACACACACCATTTGGAGAGAACGAAATCAAAGAAGACATGGTAGCATGCCTCTCAGCAAAGAAAAACTAATCCGAGAAATTGGAGTAAAAGTTTGGAACAAGATCTCCACCATTCAGACACAAGGGAAAATGTTAGATGGGATACAAATCTGGTTCGCAACAAGGATTTAAGATATTCGGATTTTTCAGAATTTTCAGCTCAATCATAAGAGACGATACTCTTTTTCCCGGGGAATGGTTTTGTCCCAACTAGATTTTACATTCTTTGGGTTTTAACGAAGCCGTCACTTATTAATTATCTCTAAAAGCTCTTTTGATTTTTCTTTTTCAAACAATAGCTACATAAATATGTAAACACCGGAATTTTTTTTTTGAATATAATTTTACATACTATTCAAAAAAAAAAAAATTTTATATTTTGATTTTCAAATACGAAAGAAAGGGTTCCATTGTGAACAAGAAGCACAACAACATCCTTCCCTTTTGCAAAATTTAATTAAATTTATTTGAAGGCTAGGGTAACCGAACCTGATTATATCTATTCGCAATTTCATCAATCATGTGGTTGCAGTGGAGTATTTCATATATATTCAGAGATTTCACCATGTAAATATGTCTGAATACTTGACTTTGGATCTTTATGTATATGATTCGTTTGACTGAATTCACTTTGAGATTTGGAATGAATTGTATTCACCAATTTTTATTGCGTTTGACAAAACGTTGATATTGGCCAAGAGTGCGAGAAATGATGGAAACTTTTAATTTTCTTTTCTAGTTTTTTTTTTTTAATTTAAATAATATAAAATAACATATGTTATACTCTCCGTTGCTAGTTGCTGATGTGGCAAACTGTTGGATATAGTAGATTTATAAATTCATTTTCTGTTTTAATCCTTACCTTTTGCTTTTACATTAGTTACTATATAGATAGTTGCGTAATATATATAAATATATTTATATATAGCTATAAGATATAAATAAAAACAATAATAATGTATGCATATAATTTTCATCTTATAAAATTAGGTATTTCAAAATACTTATGTGTATTCGTATTTTTTTATAATTATATTTATTATATTTTAAACTGCATATTTTTATAAAATATAGATATATTTATTTTTTTCCAACCGAAATTGAAAAAAAGTTAAATTGTTTCGCAAGTTTAAGAGAGATAACAAAGAACAGAAAAACGCGCACAATCACAAAAAGAAAAAATCGTTTTAAGAATGCAGAATTTGATAGTAATAGTCTTATTTAATGTATGGTATAAATGTTCTTCATGCCGAAGTGAAAGGAAAGCGTTATTTTTTTATTTTTTGAATAACTAAGAAGTTCAAAGTCCGTAGACTTTTAATTTTTTTGGGCAAGGTTTAAACTAATATTAAATTAATTTTCTTTCGAAAAACAAATCACTCCCAACAAAAATCAAACTCATGACCTCCTTGGTTTTGACCCATAAAGAGTTACCATTAGGTCAACTCCATATTGGTTATCTTCAAACTCAATTGCTTATTTTTCTTCTTTTCAAATTCTAAAATTTTTTTGGTAGATTGCTAATTGTTTTCAAAAATTTTGGTATCTTTCTAATTCGTTCTGTCTCTATTAGTAATCCTTGCAAATACAATTAAAATTAACGTGAAAAAGAGTCATCTTCTGCAAATTCCCAAAAAATATATATATTTTCACTTTATATTTTGTAATAATGTCGCACGTCAAAAATCTGCTTCCAACATAAAACTTCTGATAGCGCTGTCACCGATGTAGAATCATAGTCGTACACCTGGCAAGTGAAGAGCGCTCGATCTTGGACCGTTCTCAGTTTAAAAATTTTCAGGTATGCGCAGAGAACGGGAAGAAAAAAGAAAAAAGAAAAAAAGTAAAAGAAGAAGAAGAAGAAGCAGCAGCAAGAAAATAGTTTCCGTTACACATCTCTCTCCTCTTTGATTTTTTTTGCTTTGTTAAAGCGAAAAATCCCTAAATCCTTCCGATCATCTCATCGATTGACTTTATCCGGCTTGGAGATACACCGGCGAATCTTCATTCCGTCGCCGTCGCTGCGTTTTGCATTCAACGCGTCCTTCTCCCACTGTTAAATCCTGTAAGTGATTCTATAGATTCTCGGATCTTCTTTGATTTTAATTTCAGGTGACTCTATGTTGTTCAAGTTTTCATAGATTGTATTTTATAGATTTAAGAGTAGTTTGTAACGTTTAGGCCTAATAAGTTTCTTAATTTGGTTTCAACTTTGTATCGAAGACGTTGTTCAAACTTTATGATGAATAGGAGAAATCGATGAACCAAAATAATGTTTTATCTTGTGATCTTTAGATGTAGAGTAGTATGTATGCAACAATTTGGTTTATTTGTGTGTAGAAAATGATGGGACCGCCGAGAACGCCGTTAAGTAAGATCGACAGGGTCAATGCTTCTACTCCAGGTGGTTCCAGAGTAACAGAGGAGAAGATTCTTGTTACTGTTCGTATGAGGCCACTAAATTGGAGGGAACATGCCAAATATGATCTCATTGCATGGGAATGTCCAGATGATCATACCATTGTTTTTAAGAATCCGAATCCTGAGAGAGCTGCAGTGAAATATTCATTTGGTATTGATTAGAATCTCGTTGCTTCTTTGTCTTCTCTGTTTTCTTGTTATATAACTCATTGCTTCTTTGTTCCTTTCCTTTTTATGTACATATAGACAAAGTTTTTGAGCCAACTTGTGCAACTCAAGAGGTTTATGAAGCTGGTTCTAGGGATGTGGCATTATCTGCATTAGCAGGAACCAATGGTAATCAAACAGATATCTAAAATCCTATCATCATTTAAGCTATTATGTTCGTGGATATGTTAACTCTTGTCCTATTCATTGCAGCAACTATTTTTGCTTATGGTCAGACCAGCAGTGGCAAGACGTTTACAATGAGGGGGGTTACTGAAAGCGTTGTTAAAGATATATATGATCATATAAGAAAAGTGAGTTAACAAGTTTAAGGCCATATTTCTTGGTTTTGGTTTTGTTTCTGATACGAGGTGATATGTCCTCATTGTATACCCATGAATCTATTAAAATATTTGCAGACTCAAGAAAGAAGCTTTGTTTTGAAAGTATCTGCTTTGGAGATCTATAACGAGACTGTGATTGATCTTTTGAATCGTGATACTGGGCCCCTTCGCCTGTTAGATGATCCAGAGGTATGTTAAGGTTGGGAAACACTAAGTCGAGTTCTTAATTGACATACACTATCTTGGCTAGTTTGAGAATGTAGTCTATCTTGCAGAAAGGAACCATTGTGGAAAATCTCGTGGAGGAAGTGGTACAAAGCAGGCATCATTTACAGCAGTTAATTGGCATTTGTGAAGGTAATTCTTCCTATATGGGTTTGATGGTAAATATTTACAACATTTTAAGTGCATACAGCATACGTATGGCAAAGCAACATAACTTTGTAATAGTTGAAAGAAGCAGCTCAAAGCCTCGAATTGTGTTGATGAGATATTTAAGATATGACACATTGTTTCTTTGATGAGACATATGGTATCTTCTTTCTCTTTCATGTTATGTGATTTTCCATTTTCTTTTACAGCTCAAAGGCAAGTAGGTGAAACTGCTTTAAATGACAAAAGTTCAAGATCACATCAGATTATTCGGCTGGTATGATCTATACTCATGTGATATGCTGCATAGTTTGGTTACCTAATAGACAGTAAAATTGACCTCTTTCCATAATTTTTCATGTTCTCTGCTTTTGATATTTAGACCATCCAGAGCAGTCTCAAGGAAATAGCAGGCCGTGTACAGTCTTTCATGGCAACTCTGGTACATCAATATATTATCTTTGGGTTAAAGCTTCACTTGGTATCTTAAGACACTCCAATTGCTGCAGAATCTGGTTGATCTCGCTGGAAGTGAACGTGCTTGTCAAACAAACGCAGATGGTCTAAGATTTAAGGAAGGAAGCCATATTAACCGTAGTTTATTGACACTTACAACAGTGATCAGAAAACTGAGGTCAGAAAGCACAATAGATTCTCTTTGGGCATTTCTAAATTATCTTTTAGCTTGATGAACATTTTCACTGGTAGGGGCATGCTAAGAAATTAGCAAAATAGTAGCATTTTTTATTGCAGTCAACTTTGCTTTCTAGTGGCACCACAGATTGGAAATGCAAAATTGAAGGTTTCCGGCTTCTTCTGTTATTTTGGTTGTAGTTCTGGAAGAAGAAGTGATCATGTGCCATATAGAGACTCAAAGCTTACGAGGATTTTGCAAAATTCACTTGGCGGCAATGCAAGAACTGCAATTATATGTACGATTAGTCCAGCACTGAGTCACATTGAACAGACAAAAAAGACACTTTCTTTTGCCATGAGTGCAAAGGAAGTCACCAACTGCGCTAAAGTAAACATGGTATGTCACTTAGTTAGATGTTTGTAGGGGCCTTGCGTTTGGCACCCACCCTATTGTTTCTCTTTGGCCTTTCACTGCAAATACGGTTGTGTTCCTGAGTAGCAATCATCATCTTATAGATAGCATATGGAATTGTCTAGGACTAGAATGAAGGAATTCTAGAAACTAAGCATTCTTCGGAGGTTAACAGACTACATAGCTATGCTGCTCATGCCATGAATTAAGATACAAATTAGCTTTACCTGTAAAGATGTAGTGATATCAATTTTCAAAGCCTTCTTTTGTCACCCTCCCATTAACATTACTCCGTTTGCTTCAAACTTCTTTGTGTTTGATGATAGGCTTATTAAAAACAAAATGGTTTTGCTTGCTCTGGATAGAAAATTTAGCCTTCTGCTGATTTCAGGGATTTGATTTTAGCTGATTTTCTGTTGTAGGTTGTCTCAGACAAAAAACTTCTGAAACATCTGCAGCAAAAAGTAGCCAAACTTGAATCAGAGTTAAGAAGCCCAGAATCCAGTTCATCTGCCTGCTTAAAGTCGCTATTAATTGAGAAAGAGATGAAAATCCAACAGGTATGACCTAGAAATTAAGAATTAGGATTCTCATCTTGATTTATCTCTTCTGAATATTTAAAATCTGGACTTCACAGACTTAGAGAGTATATAGGTTTATCACTTGGGATTATTTATTCATGTTAAACTATTGGCAGATGGAAACGGAAATGAAAGAGCTAAAGCGTCAGAGAGACATTGCACAATCTCAACTTGATCTAGAAAGAAAAGCAAAGGAGTTGAAGGTATGGCATGTGCAATAATATGAGATACCAAAGTTTTTTGGGGATAACTTCATCCTCATGCAGACATGCCTTAATAATTGGTTTCAGGGGTCAAGTGAATGTGAACCTTTCTCTCAACTAGCAAGGTGTCTCTCCTACCCTGCTGAGGAGGAGTCCATTCCAAGAAAATCTGTTCCGAAAAGCCGTAGAACAACTCGTGGTAAGAGAAAGGATGGTGTGAGGCAGTCTTTAACTTCGGCGGATCCAACAGCGCTTGTCCAAGAAATTCGTTTGCTTGAAAAGCATCAAAAGAAGTTGGGTGAGGAAGCAAACCAAGCACTGGAGCTAATTCACAAAGAAGTGACATCCCATAAACTGGGTGATCAACAAGCTGCAGAAAAAGTAGCGAAAATGCTTTCAGAAATTCGAGACATGCAGAAAAGCAACCTTTTAACCGAGGAAATCGTAGTTGGTGACAAAACTAACTTGAAGGAAGAAATAAACCGGTTGAACTCTCAAGAAATTGCAGCTTTGGAGAAGAAGCTTGAGAGTGTTCAGCAATCGATTGACATGCTTGTCTCGACTTTTCAGACAGATGAACAGACTCCAGAGTTCAGAACCCAGATGAAAAAGAAGAGAGTTCTTCCCTTTGGCTTAAGTAATAGTCCTAACATACAACCTATGATCCGTGCACCATGTTCACCTCTTTCGTCTTCTGGGACTGAGAATAAGGCTCCTGAGAGCAATCTTGTGTCTGCTAGTACAGCACCAAAGAGGGGTGATAGCTGCTGTCGAACACCGTCAAGAGAAGGAACACCTGTATCACGACAAGCAAATTCAGTCGATGTTAAGAGAATGAAGCGCATGTTTAAGAATGCTGCCGAAGAAAATATACAAAATATCAAAGCTTATGTAGCTGGTCTGAAAGAACGTGTAGCAAAGCTTCAATACCAGAAGCAGCTTCTTGTTTGTCAGGTGAGTTTAAAACTTGTGACTTTGTGTTCATTTATGTTCTAATTTGTTCATTTTCTCCTTCCCTAACGTGAAAGCTTGTCCATGTTAGGTGTTAGAACTGGAGGCAAACGAGACAGGTGCTGCTTCGGAGTCTGATACAAATGATGAATCTCAGATGGATTGGCCAATGTGTTTTGAAGAGCAGAGAAAGCAAATCATAATGTTATGGCATCTATGTCACATCTCAATCATTCACAGGACACAATTCTTCATGTTATTCAAAGGAGATCCAGCTGATCAAATCTACATGGAAGTTGAACTCCGAAGACTAACATGGCTCGAGCAGCACTTGGCTGAGCTGGGGAACGCGAGTCCAGCATTGCTTGGTGATGAACCAGCAAGCTATGTAGCATCAAGGTAGTACAATAACCTTCCTTCTTTCGGTTCTATGAGTCAACATTTTTCACAAACATATATGTCTCTGATTCTCTTTGGTGGACAGTATAAGAGCTTTGAAGCAGGAGCGAGAGTATTTAGCGAAACGGGTAAACACAAAGCTAGGAGCAGAAGAAAGAGAGATGCTATACCTGAAATGGGATGTACCGCGGGTGGGAAAGCAGAGGAGGCATCAGTTCATCAACAAGCTCTGGACAGATCCTCATAACATGGAGCACGTGAGAGAGAGCGCGGAGATCGTGGCTAAGCTTGTCGGGTTCTGTGACTCAGGAGAGAACATAAGAAAAGAAATGTTTGAACTCAACTTTGCATCTCCTTCAGATAAGAAGACATGGATGATGGGTTGGAACTTCATATCCAACTTGTTGCATCTCTAGTTCAACACGCCTACATTTTCTCTTGTTGTAAATCATTTATTTTGATGCTGATAGAGAGTTTATTCACACAACTCTTGAAACTCTCTTATGGTTGATCTAATATTAGTCTACTAATCTTAAAACTTGTGAAATGTTTCAGATAAGCATAGAAACATTATATCAAACACATTTCCGTATATGAACCGGCCAAGTATTAGTATTACTTACCCATTTCAAAACTTTGTAGTCAAATCAAAGAATACAGTTAGTGATGGTAACCGTTGTTTTACGAGACGCCGAAGTGATACTTAAGCTAGAAAATGAGACGCAATAATACATGATAGGTTCTTATGTTTTAAAACGATTACAGGCGATCTAGTGGAGACAGAAAAGTGAGAAAAAGAAGAGATTACCTACAAATGATCTAACACGAATCTTACGTAACATTACAATATTTACAAACGACTTGAAAACAAAGACATGACCCTACAGTATCATAGTAAGTCTCCTCTTTGATGCAAAACAAATTAGACAAATAAAAAAAAAGTTTTGAAAGAAAATATAAACGTTTTAGATATTCAGTATTATACTACTCATTTGTACCATTCCGTGTTCCTAAGAGATGTGGAGAGGCTCAGTGGCAGAGTGCTTCACCGTATGCTACCCATTCTTTGAAGCTATCTGTAAAGTCTTCATGAATCTTTGTTCCCATTGGTTCCTTTCCCTATCGATAAATACAATTTTTCACATTAGCAAAAAGCAGTTTCTATCTTCCAAAAGAATTACAATCAAAAAGCTATTGTGAACTAACACCTGAGAGTTTAGGCAAACATGACAATTCATTTCGGCATTTTAGTTTATTCGTTCGAAGCAATAGAAGCATTTTAATGAAATGTTCGGTAATTAGATCTGGCTGTGTCCTCTTAACTTATCTTATAGCATACCAACTAGAAGACTCTAGGTATCTTAAAATTCATTTTCTTTAGTGATTAAACCAACAAAACAAAAAGTGGGAGTTTGGCCAAGGCTCTTAAGAACTTTGTAACTCAATCGAAAGACATCATCAACACATTCTTGGGTGAAATAAAATATTCATTGTGTGCGGAACAAATAACAGAGAAACGTGAACTCTAATTAAGAGGCCACTGACCTTACTGCTGCTTGATCCACTCTCACTTATAGCTGGTGCCGATTGTCCTACTCCATTGATGATATTCTCTGTTGACGATGTCTCTGCTGTCAAATTTCTTGTAAGCGCCAATGACCTACCAAAAGTAACATGCTTGAGCACAAAGACCATATTTGATAATTGAATCTTGCAGAAGTTGGTAGATTGACTAAAACATGACCCACGGCTGTAATATGATTATCACGTTCCATCTCATCACCAAATTATCGAGTGTAGTAGTAACCCCTGAGCCTAATAAACAGTTGGTTCCGTAGATATTTGACTAATACCTTTCTAATGACAAACAATTTCAAGCTCTGGTTCTATAAGACTGCTTATTCAACCAACTACATAGAATGGTCTAGGCTCTATAACTTATGATATTGTTACCTGTCAAATACAGCATTCTCGCATTGATTTTCTGATGATGAAAGCCACTCGATGTCAACAAAATTGGAGACACTAGACATGTCTTCCTCTCCGCCAAAGAACACTTGGTCACTACCAAAACGATGAACCTTTTGCACATCTCCGAAGAGCTGTTTCCTAGGCATTGATGGAGTACACCTACATAAATATTGTAGCTGGAAAAGTCAGTTTAATCTACTATGACTCACTGAATAATTAAAGTGCCTTAAGGCTAATTCTTTGTTTCCATGAAAAGCCGAGACAGAAACCTAAGAGAATATGAGCCCCATCCTATCAATAGAATTGATATGTACAATAGATTTTTTCCCAAAAGAATTGTAATGCACAATTCTTGTATGCCTACCCAAGCAGGTTCAACGACAATAAATTTGGCAATTCCTAAAAGTTGAAACAAAATATCATCTTAACTCCACTCAGCAGAATATGTAAGAGCAGTAGAAACAAACCTTGACAATGATACATCATCAGAAACTGGTATATCAGATGATGACTCTGAAAGAATATGGCTCACATGCTGTAATGGCGCGGAGAAACCTTTATGTGGCATGCTTTCATGCTTGCTACTCATGGCTGAAAGCGGAGTGCAATGTTCATGGAGAAAATCTCCATCGGATAAGCACCTTTTCACAAGAAACCTGAAAGCATTAAACTACGAGCTAAAATTACTTAAGAAAAGGTTTCTCGTTTTAAGAGAAATCAAGAAGAAGCCATAAACAACTAAAAAGAAACAGATAGAGCCCTAACTCATTTCTGTCAGCAGCTAAAATTTCTAGAAAAACGTACAATATGATGTAGTGACCAAACCAATCCTCGACTCTCATGACTACATTTTCTCATTTAAGAGAACTTCATTAGTTCAACTAGTTTGGTCGTCCCATGAATTAGGAAAAAATAGTGGAAAAATTGGGTCACAAAAGTTACTTAGCATGAAAAAAAGGGATGTTACATTAGAGATCTGATGTCAAAGATGTTGAACCTATCCGTCTAAAATCTCCTGAAGCAGACACAACTAGGTCTACAATATATTAGAAACGATAGGACTACTTAATCACTGAAGTGTGTCTAAAGGAGAGAATATAACACTTCAATCCTTAATTAGGGATGAGATTTATAAATAGCTAGCACCAGATTTAAGTTTGCATTGTCAAAAGCTACCTTTCATCTTCCCCTATGCTCATCTCTCCATTTTGTCCATTAGTGAGAGAATTTGATCGTAGCTCCCAGATTGCCGGCATTCCCTGTACAGGCCGGAACGTGCCAAGAAATCTGCATATAAAAAAGTTACAAACCTGAAAAAAGTTTTTAACATGAATATGTTTCCAGAGAGAAACAGAGAGATAGCAGCTTACATATTAATGGCGTCTTGTTTATCTGCATCCATATACGCATTATTATAATATCGTTGCAGAGTTCTCAAGAATTCCTGTGACTGGGTTGCTGCTCTCCACTGGCCTCTTCTCTCGCTGAAAACCTATTGCCCACCAGAAATTCTAGGAATCAACTACATGCATCCACATAAATCATAATCATGTTCAATATGTTCACTTAAGAGCCCTTGGCATTGCTCAACCAAGAATTGCTGATGACTCCAAAAGCTATTCAATGTAGATGGAAAATAAGCAAGCCACAAAATTAAGAACCATATCACTATTTGTTTCTATCAGAACAAGACAAACCAAATCGATGATTCTGTGAGAGTTAAGAGTAAATAAAAAATTAAAATTACCTTATTGTGGGCTGCGGATCCGCCATACTGATGAGCTAGTGTGTCGCCCATTCTCTCATGCAACCCCATTAACGAAATAGCCAAAGGATCATCAAGTTCTATGGCCGGAACATCTCTAATCCCTAATACATGAAGCTGCTGACCAAGAGCAGCCCAACCATATGCATATTGTGCTACATTTGTACGGTCAAGGCAATCAATGCAATTGGTCCTCAGCACGCCCCTCTGAAGCCTGGGTGGCTTGACATCACATTTTTCATAAGCAATATTCTTACTCCTGCTAGATCTCTTTTCTAGGTTACCATGATCCCCGTTATCATCATCAGAACTAGTGTGTGGAGAAATTTCCCCAGTGTCAGCGCTGCAATTTTTACAACATCAGAACTGTCGTCAATGCTATTATTAATTTCAAATAAGTTTTATAAAATATTGATAATTAATGACCATAACTGAGATATCACCACTAACCAGAAAATTCAATAATTTACATGAAAAAAAGTTCATCTCAAATTTATAGTGAAGAAAATGAAACTGAGCTGACACCACAAACATAAGCTGCATAAAAAATTGATATGATAAGGAAGTGATGGTAGGGATTCAAGCTAAATGACTTACTCAGAAGAAGACAAGCTCATGTAACCCTCAAACTTCATTCCTGGTGCCACTTGATGGTAAAATAAATCCGTTAGCATCAATGCGCATGCAGCTACTTTGCCAAGGAGTGCCAAGACATTTGTTGTTTTGCTGGAAAAAGGATAGAAAACAAAAAAAACTGGTTTTCATCTACAAATATTCAAAGACTTTCACATGATTATATCAGCTGGAACACAAAAGAAAAGTGTGTATACAAAAAAGATACCTCCGAAAATGTTTGTGCAGGTCCCAGTGGAGGAATCGCAGATGATTTTCCTCAGGCAAATCTTTGTTTATAAAGTCAACTGCATTAGCAAACTCTGCCCGGAGGATTGACTCTCTAGGTCTCTTCTCTTGTGTCTATTGATTGTGAAAACCAAAGAAGCGATGAGGTGTGCATGCATCAGATGTAATGATGACAGCAAGTGATTTACTAGGTTGATTAGGTAACTCACCTTGATCAAGTTAAGAATGATGATGGGGTTTCCATATCGTTGTACAAGGTTTTCAAAGTGAAGTCTAGTCGCCTCATAGTTCAGCTCCTTTTTTGACACTGCATTTGATATTAAAGCAGTCAAACAGGAGAGAGAGAAAGGAAAGACATAGAGCAGGAAGAGATCTATTAAGGAGAAAAAGATTTATCCAAGCAGTGCAGTAATTTTAGTGCCACAAAACTTACAGACTATATCCGGCTTTAGATTCAGTCGAGAGGTCTCTTGTGACCAGAAAAGAGGAATTGAGCCACGATTCTGCACAACAGAACTTATTTGCATAGGGTGGTCTTCAGGAACATCTTCAGACACTATCTGCTCGGTCTCGACATCATTGGCAACATTACCATATCTGTTTACTCCTCGTTTCAAGTACCTAATGTGAAAAGAAATTTTGGAGAGGGCAAAAGGGTAGTAGCTATGAAAAATGGTAATGTTTCAAACAAGACGTATAATTTACATCTCATATTGTTGGGATGGACAATATTGTGGAATCCTCAACTGAGATGTCCAAATATGACTAACTATGCAGTTTTTATTAGCAAGAAATTTACATTTACTCTCTGGAGGCACACCTTACAGTGTCAATTACATGCTTACCACAGAACTTAAATTAGCTGACTAGGTAGTGAAAGAAATTTGGTACCTGGTTCCAGCATTATGACGGGAACGCCTAGCAATAAGGGTGATCTTGAAATTCCGTCCAGATTCAGAAAGAGAGGCCTACATGAAAAAGGAGGCATGGTTCCTGAGCATCCAGGTATTGGAGATTTAAGATGCCAGTATTGGCATAGCTACATATATAACTGGAGTGTAACGACAACAATACCACAACTGATATTATATGACAGAAATCTCAATGTGAAACAGAAAGCTGCTTAATTGCTAGCCCTTTGGTACAATACAGAAATAATAGAAACAGAAATCAGTACAACACAGGACTTAGGGAATATGTATATTAGTGATCTGAAAAAATGATCCAGATATGTAAAAGAGTACGTGCTGTGAGAAAAAGGGTAAAATAAAAAGTACACATGCATTTTGAGTTTTTCTTCTAGCAGTGAGCTGTCAGAAAACATACCAATTCTCACCTGGTTAAAGAAACCATAAACCAATGCTACAGTCCACAGGGTATTCCGAAGATGATGTCTGATTCCCCGAGTCAAGAACTCATTCCAGACAAACATTTTCTCATAGAGAATATGTCCTGTCTCGTAATTGCTTACATTCTTCTGGTAACTCCTCATTATATTGTAAGAATAGCTAAAAAAGAAGTCTTTCGTAAGGTCCACCATACACAGGAGTCTCTTGTATCTATTCACATCAACAAAATGAAAACACCACATAAAAAAAATTAAAGAGTCAGATGACTTCAGCTCATTACAACGTGGAAATGATGGAACATCTAAAGAAATCTCAAAAAACCTGTTTTCATCTCTAGAATTTGCAATATTGCACTGTACAGTGGAAGTTTGCAACGCAACTATCTCACTCTTTGATACAGCGTAGACACTGTGACCAAAAAGCTCACCAATTTGTCTTCTTTCAGTTATAAGCAACATATAGTAAGGTCCCAAGAATTTAACAAAGCCTGAGAAAAAAACATATTCAGTAAAAGAAATATAAGAGCAAACTCAAAACTAAAACAACAATTGATGCATCTGTAACAAACTTGAGATAAACAAACACATACCAATGATACCATAACAAAGAGTCACAAGTCTCAGCCCACCGGTAGCTTTGTTTCCTTCATGTATACGTTTTAACAACTCATAACAATCTTTCTTTGTATAATGAGTCGAATCTTCACTAATGTTAAGCTCACAAGGATCAAGACGATCTATCTTAAGTACTCTATAAACTCCGTCTCCATCCCAACCAATCATATAAAAGTTCTGTAAACAGTTTCACCAAATCATTATTAGCATCACACAAATCAAAATCTCACAACAATAAAACTCAAATGTGGAAGTTGTAAATACCGATTGAGTCTCAAATAGTTTGAATTCTTCAGCATGTGATATAGAAGAGCCTAAACCGCCATCGTCCTTTAATGGCGATGAAGACATACCTGATGTTTCAAAAGATCTTTGAACTAACAAATCTCCCTCCCGAGCCGCTGGCTCAGGGGAATTTTATCGCCGGAGCATTCACTAATTCTCCCTGAGCTTTCTCCGGATTAAAATTCCAGAATCAAACGTAACCAAATCTAACCAAAACCTCCACGAACGAACAAAAATAGAAATAGGAAAGAATAAAAAATGTCCAGAATCGAATACAGAGTTTACCGTTGATTCCGTCAGATCAGAGATCAGAGAATCATCATCATTAGTTTATAGGGTAAACAATCATGAAAACGAAGGTGAAGAAGAGATGCAAAAGAATGATCAATGAAGAAGAAGAAGAAGAAGAAGAATAAGAAGACTAAGAAGATGGAGAAAATGGTTAGGATTGGATCGAGAAGAAGGTGTTTTGATGAAAACCACAATTTCTGATTTTTTTTTTAATTGAATTATATAATACTAATATATATATTTTCAATTTTGAAATTTCTCGTGACCGAAGCGAGCTTAAGCTACAGCTGTATGGACACCAATGGAAGAGCTGCACTTTTGACACCGGTTATTTAACTGATGCACGTTTATAACTTTTTTTCAATATCTTTTGTTTTCTAACGTTACGTTTCTACTTTACCTTTTTGGTCCGTCTGTTAATTATTTTTCTAATCCTAATTTGAACAGATTTTACTAACAACGAGTCTTACGATATGACTGTTAGAAAATATGAATTAAATAATGTAAATTTTTTTTTTATCGTCAAACCCCATATATTAAATTATCAGTATAATTCGATGAGTTTATATAAAAAAATAAATCCAGATTAATGTAATCTTTACGATCCACACTATCCGGACAAATATGCGATAAAATAAAAGACTAATCGAGGACAAAAGTCTTAGACGATACTTTAACAAATGCAAGCTAAAACTTTTAATAAAAGTGGAACTCGCCATAGGGATATGCCACTCGAAGTGGTGTAAAGCTAACCGATGCTTGATGGTCGACCTTCGGGAAATGCAATACCACACGAGATATAAAGTAGTATATGTTGTATTTTGAGACTCCATACTTGTGTCATAAGTGCCGAGAAGCTCGATCCCTGAAGAGGGTGAACACAAGTAAGACGAAAGTAAATTCTCGCAAACCCCGAGAAGAACAGGGGCTTGATTGCCAAATGCGGGAGAGCAAAATCTTGACCTCCTAAAATCGTAAAAGCAATCCAGCTAGCATCAATTTTCGTGAAAAAGGTGACGCCAAAATTCTCCTCATTCTGAAGAATTTGTAAAAGTAAACAACTTCAAAAGGGCTATCCATAAAGCATAAGAACAAACATGGATGACGCATAGATCCTCAACCTTGCTAGACCTCAATGGATTGACAGGGGATATATCGAGATTAACTATAACGACTCGTCTTAGAAGTAATTGACCCCACGAAACCCTCAAATGACAATAAAATACTCCACAAGCCATGTGATTTTTTGATACCCACTTTTTTTGGCGATGAGATCGAATCAAACTCTCCGCTCTTAGAATAGAAAAAATATAATCGAATTCTCTTTTTTTTTTTATTGGAGGGTGTTAAACCAATTTTACTGTTTAGGAAACAGACTTTACAAAAGTAGTTCTTGAAAAAATTTGGTCAGGCCCGAAAGGAGCTTGACTTCAGCTTTTGGTCAGCGAAGGATATTGGGCCCGACACAGCCCACTTAATCAAGAATCTGACCTCGGCCCATGATGAAGTCTTCCTCATCAAATGACCACCCGTAAGCCGTACAACACTGACACGTCTCCGCCGTCTGTCGGGAAGCTCCGAAACTCCGGTTACGACGACCGGGAATTGGGGCCAAGAAGCTGCCGGTCTCCACCCCCAATCATGTGGGCCTTCCGGGAATGGACCGAGATTCAGATCGGTCTGGCTGAGCATCGAGAGACGGCTCGGCCTCCTCGACGGAGGGGAACATGGCGTAACCATGGACTCCGTTCTGCGAAGTTTGATTCTGTCGCCGGTAAGGATCTACATCCACCGTCTTTGAGAGAACCGCCGTAGGTTTTGATGCCTCTGCCATCGGTACTGACACGAAGTAACCTCCGCCATCGTTGTGACCACAAGAAGTGAACTCTATCTCCAGCCATCGGAACTTTGAGCCTCTCGCTCTCTCCGGTGAAAGCAATGACCCGTCGTTGACAGGAGAATCTCACCAGTGCCAGGTAGATCCAGCCGGCGAACTTGAGCCAAGCGCGGCGAACACTCGCTGGTGACAGGGTCACCCAGCGGAAGAAGAAGAATCAGAGAGAATTCTTCAGATCTTGAAGCCGGTGATTTCTTATATACGTGATACACGAGATACTCTAGATATCTAAAGCAGATACCATGTAAGTTAATCATCCATTACGAAAAATGTATACATATACAAAATGTTCTTGAGTATATAGAAGATATCTAGAGTATACGTGCATTTTGTATATGTATACATTTTCCTTAATGGATGATTAACTTACATGGTATCTGCTTTATCCTAGCCACCAAGCTAAGTGATCGATCCAACCTCCGCTCTTTGTAAGCATAATTTAAAATATTAAAATCGTTTAGTGACTAATCACATAATAGAATCATAACGAGGGTTAGCGAAATACCTCTGTCTTTTGTAGTAGGAATTTTTTCGTGAACGCTTCTGAAATCCTGATCTTTTAGGTTCATAACTATTCTTGTATGTTGTATTTCTAAGATTCTTTTGGAATCCGTTTTGGGATGCCTTCATACCCTATTTTTTAAGAAGTTTCATCATCGAAACTTGTTTACCTACACATAAATAAGTCAAGTTAGTCCATTGAAGTGTATAAGGATTAGGAAGCTTAAATTGGGTTTGATCAATTGGTTGAGCATCCGGAGGTTCTTCTTTGATCTGAATTGTTTCATTGACACTCTCATCGTCTTTGACAACAGGTTCATTCAGCTTTGGTGTCGTTTCTCCATGGTTTTGGTTCTGGTCCGAAAGCTCCTTCTTCATCCTTGCAGCTTCTTCCTGACCAACAATGATTACCTTAGTACCCGAAACTTTCTCAACGCTTTTGGCACTAGACAAATGTGTTAAAAGAGTCATGGAAACATTAAAATAAGTTTGGAAAGTTCCAGTTTGAACCTCTTCATCTTTTGTAATTGAAACAATTTCTTGTTTCAGATTTACTTGTGGATCACAACTTGCTTGCTTCTCGTTAGTACCTAGATTTTTCTCAGCCTGCATGGACAAGATCATTCACTTAATCTGTTTAAGAGATTTCATAATAGAGGATACACTGTCACAAGCTTTATCGAAACCTACCTTGATATCATCCGTAGAGCTGTTGGTGTTTTCTTACGGTTCACGACACAAGGTTGGTTGATCCAGTTCTGTTTTTAACAAGTTAGTTCTTTGAAACTTTTAGGTTCAGAAGACTTACATTGATTTCCAATCATATTGGAGTTTGCTTTTGGATTAGTGTTGGTGTCATATCTTCTCGTATTGCTTGCTTGGAATAGGAACTGGTTTGCTTTGATGTTCTGAGGCTTTGTGGCACATAAGCTAATTTAGCTCTTCCCATGTTCTGATCTTAGGCTCCTTGTAACACCATCGATCGTACTCTTCATTGTTCCACCACTCTAAGGCTTCTCCTGTGAGTTGACCAAGAGCAATTGATAGCTTATTCTCTGTGGGCGTGGCATAGTACCTGAAGTACGCATTTATATTTTCCTCCTATTGTAGATAATCCAATCCTGAAAATAAAAAGAATTCAGGTCCAAAATATTCATAACTATTATTTTAAAAATAATCTGATTTTGGATATGCGAGTGGGGTGGAAAGTGTTATAGAAATTGGCATGTGATGATGATGTATTCCATGAAATCCATGACTTCGGGTAACTCGCCTTGGTGTGGTTGCTGTTATAACGGTCTGGGGGCTCAGGTTCAAACTCCTCTTTGGCTGGTTCATCTCCATATATAGTCAAGAGTTTAATAAGCTAATCACACCATGACTCTTCATAGCCAGTCTTGTTAGGGTACGAGTCTTGGCTGTATTCTTCTAGGCTCCAATCAGCTTCTTGGTAGTCAAACTCCTCTTTCTCCATGTACAGCGCCATGGATGCCTCTCTGGTTTCTCCTTGGAATTTCTCGGACAAGAAAAACAAGGAAGAACGTATCAAATTCAAATCAACAAGATATGGCAAGAACGATTAAATGTGAAACGGAATTTTTATTTTATATATTTTTTTCTCTTTTAATTTAAAACAAAATTCGAAAAATAAATAACAAAAGGAGAAAACGAAAAAAAAATCTTGGATTTAATAAACAAACCGCAATAGATATTTAAAAATTAACAAAAATACGATTTATGGATTTTTCTTTGGTTTTCTCTTTTATAAAATGAAATAAATAATAAAAGTGAAACAAATAAAATTTTATATTGGTTTTTAATTTATGGAAGAAGATGCTGAAGCAATTAACACAAGAAAAAAATGCAATAAACAAAAATATTTATTTTGGATAGAAAACACAAGACATAAAAATAAATTGAAAAAAGATAGAGGTTGAAGAAATACAACATAAGGTATAGTATAGGAGCTTTTAGCTCTGATACCAATGATGTAGGCTTCAGAATGGTTTCTCCTTTGGTTTACACTTCTCAACTTATCAGTTTAAGGCTTCGAGGGGGATCGATGGGACGATGGTAAAGATGGAATGGAGTTTTTCGTTGAATAAAAAAAAGAAAACGAACCAGAATGTTTGAATCTCACAAACACACTAGAAATGTAGTCAAACAAGGCTAAGGAGTCGCACCAATAGACTTGCATTGATAAGAACGCACAAAAGACTACACACTTTTGAGAAAAACACTTGGTTTATTAATAACTTGAACGAGACTGGATTTTAACAGTGGACACGAGCTGAGCTTATATAGAGGTCTTACTCTTCTTATAAAAGCCTAAAATTAAAAACCAAATCGTAAAATTAAAAGAAAAACTAGCCATGGAGTTTTAATGTCAAATGTGGACATATAAGGAAAGTTTCTTGATGTCTTGAGTCTTGAGAGCTTTGGTGAGAAGTTATGGTTTCTTGGGATATCTAGATTCACTGAATAAGCATCCAAAAACGCAGCAGAAATTAAAGAAAAGAGTCGTTGGTGTTTGAATGTGCTTGGCTCCATAAAAGGTAATTCTTGGGTCTGTGGCTTCCCATATGGTAAGTTGCAGCTTGTCTCATGTGGGGACAAATCCAGCTGGTAAATAACCTCTCATGGTTTCCATATATAGCTTTGGAAGGCGCACAAGGGATGAGAGATGCAACTTTTCATATATGGCACCACAATGACCCGTTTTGGAAAGTGGGTGATATCTTCATGTTTCGGTGGGATTTTCTTCATATATTTGTCTTGTTGAATCCAAGAGATACCCAATAAATACTCTATGTGGTTTTGGGTCTAGAATACCAATGAAATAGGTTGTGTTGCACGTTTTCTGGTACATATGCACAATCAAGCAAGAAATCGGTCCACCAACTTGAAAACTCAACTTCGGTCAGGTCATGGATGTTATGGATCCAATTTCACTTTGTAGTGAGTCTCTGATGAGTTAAGTTTCTGTACAAGTCAGTTCCAACAAGCTATGCACTTTCAGTAAGCATGATTGTGTGTTTTGGGAATGATGTATGTTAGGTTGTGTGATCTGGTTAGGTTGCTAGATTTTGTGTTGCATGTAGTCAAATGCATGCATTTAGAATTTTGATGTGGAATAGTAAGGTTAGATGAATGCATAGGATCTAAAGATCATATGGGTGTAGAGAAAAAATCTCTAATAGTGCTTAGCACTACCCCAAGACCGTACCACCCAAGAGACCCAAAAGAATCAAAAGAAACTCTCTAAATATGAAGGAAAAAATGGAAGAACACTTTGAAGAATTTGGAAGACTCTTAGAGAAATTGGGAACATATGAGTGTATGACCAAATAAACCGGATTTAAGAAATGCGAAGAAATATCGTAATAAGAAGATAAAGAAGAACGATTTGAAGCATAAAACGATTTATGAAAAAGGTATAAAAACCGATTAGATTCGGAGGCGAGATATGATCTCTGTCCTTAACTCAATAAAGCTCCCGTTAGTGAGACGGATCCACAGAGCTTTTCGAGTCCCAGGATACAACTGATGGGAGACCACAACGCTACATTCGGTGTGGAATCTACGAACGTAGACAACTACGATATACTCTAGACGTACCGTTTTTCGAAAGAATGGAGAAACGCTTAGCGAGAGAGTGAAGGATCTTTGTGAGAAATGTTTGTATTTCGAATGAGTGAATTCTCCAAATGAGACGAGTCCCTTATATAGGCGACCTCGGAGTTAGTTTAAACGCATGCAATTGATGGTAAGATTATGCGTTATGATTGCATGACATTAACACGTAGAGTTACGATTTGTGTCATAAACATGGCGCAATCAGTTTTGATTTTTGTTATGAATAATCAAATCTCGGATTTAATTTCATACATTATGACAAATCAAAAATATATATAAAAATATATTAAGAGGATAATTAGACAATTTATTTTTCATAAAAAAAAAACTGTCTCAAGAAGAAATGGGCCACTCGACCACGAGACATTCCCAAAGCCCCAAAGCCCCAAGCCCCAAGCCCACGCCCACGCCCACGCCTGCGCCTGGCCTGGCGGCGGTGGTGGTGGTGCGTGCGTGTGGTCCGATCCATCCTCTCTCATATGCACCATAAGTCTTAGCCAATTTGAACACTTGTATCACCTTCTAGTCATTTATACTAGAGCGAAAACGTTCGGCTAAACTATGTGGGACATTTAATAAATCCCACTTACTCACTTACACTCAAATGGATCTATTTTGGCACTTAGCCCAAAATCCAATCCATTCCATAAGTTATTTCTTATTCACATTCTCAAATATATTATAAGCCCAAAGCTTTATAATAATTTAGACCCAACAATCCCCCACATGAATAGAAATGACTCTAAACAGGGATGACTTGAAAGACTCTTTGGATAGAAAAAGCTAAAAAAAAAGTCTCCAGAGTATATGTGAAAACTAACTGTGTCTGATGTGGTAGCATTTTTCAGCGTTGAACCAATCATTGTTAATATCTGTCGAGTTTACTCGGCCAGGAGGTGAACATGATATCTTGAACCACCCGGAGTTTTATGTAAACTTAGACAACAGGCATAACCCAGTTAGGTTTCTCGTAGAACTTCGTTCTCTTGTTGTGTTCATTGTGGCCTTGAACATGCCTGGATTCATGAGTGAACTTGGAGAATATAGCCTTTATCGTTCATTCTCCTAGAAACGGCCCCATTTCACACTCACATAGGTGATTTCCCATAAGCTTTTCCATCTTGTTGAAAGCATTATTTTGTACTTCATTAGAATGAAAATATGAAATCATTAAAAGCTCAACGCTTATCCTTAGAAAACTAGCACTTTCTAATCATTGTAGGAATCGGGTAGAGACATTGGTCTCACAGTGCTTGCAGCAGAATCAGTTTAATATAGTTGTCCCTTTGAACCTCATTCTTGGGATCTCCAGTCATTGAGGTTGGGTGTCCATCAAACGTCATCTTTAATTTATAGGCTGTAAACCCATTCCTCTTGATGATTTTAATACTTGATCTCGAGTCAGATCTTTTGTAAAAGGATCTGCTAAATTATCAGCTGATTTGATATAATCCAACGTGACTATACCACTTGAGATCAAATGTCTAATGGTCTTATGTCGTCTTCTTATATGACGAGACTTGCCATTATATTGAGTATTCAGTGCCCGTAAGATAGTGGATTGACTATCACAATGTAAACGTATTGCCGGCACTGGTTTCTCCCACATAGGGATATCTTCCAAAAAATTTCGAAGCCACTCAGCCTCCTCTGCGGCTTTGTCTAAAGCAATGAACTCAGATTCCATGGTTGAT
This sequence comes from Cardamine chenopodiifolia, assembly GCA_963922655.1. NCBI lineage: Eukaryota > Viridiplantae > Streptophyta > Magnoliopsida > Brassicales > Brassicaceae > Cardamine > Cardamine chenopodiifolia. The sequence continues at coordinate 8,489,033 of OZ000479.1, forward strand.
CTGGCCAGCAGAGTTTGTTTGGAAGATTTCCACGACACAGCAGCACCACCTATTGTAAAGACATATCCACTTGTGGATTTTGAGTTCTTGGAGTCAGATATCCAGTTTGCATCAGTATATCCTTCCAAAACTGCTGGTTCTTTACCATAGTGCAACCCATAGCTTTTCGTAAACCGCAAGTAATTCAATACTCTAGTTATAGCTTTCCAGTGTGTGTGTCCTGGATTACTTGTATAGCGACTTAATACATTGACAGCGTGCGCTATATCGGGTTGAGTACAATTTGTTAAGTACATTAGACTTCCAATAACTCGTGCATATTCCACTTGTGATACCGCATCACCTTGATTTTTAGTCAAATGAAGTTGAGCGTCAACGGGTGTTTTTGCATTCCCACTTGAGTAGAGTTTGAATCTATCAAGTATCTTGTCAGCATAATGTTCTTGGGATAAAATGATTCCGTCAGAGTGTCTAGTGATTTTAACTCCTAGAATCACATCTGCTAATCCCATATCTTTCATATCAAACTGTCATGATAACATGGTTTTTGTTTGATTGATGATATTTTTATTACTCCCAATAATAAGCATGTCATCTATGTACAAACATAGAATGATATACCCCGTTGTAGTATTTTTAACATATATGCATTTATCACATTCATTTATGCGAAAACCGTTTGACATCATTACATTATCAAAATTTTCATGCCATTGTTTTGGAGCTTGTTTAAGTCCATACAACGACTTCACAAGTCTACAGACTTTGTGTTCTTGCCCAGGTACAATAAACCCTTCAGGTTGTTTCATGTAAATTTCTTCCTCTAAATCTCCATTTAGAAAAGCAGTTTTTACATCCATCTGATGGATTTCCAGATCTCGTAAAGCAGCAATGCTAATTAGCATTCTAATCGAAGTTATTCTCGTTACCGGAGAATAGGTGTCAAAGAAATCCAGACCTTCCTTTTGTCGGAATCCTTGCACCACGAGTCTAACCTTGTACTTGTCTATCGTACCATCAGTTTTCAATTTTGTTTTGAAAATCCATTTACACCCGAGGGCTTTAAACCCTTCCGGTAAATCAGCCATCTCCCATGTATGGTGTTGCATAATGGAGTCGATTTCACTATTTATGGCTTCCTTCCACGAAGGTGCGTCTGGCGTAGACATAGCCTCTAAGTAAGTTCTTGGTTCATTTTCTAAAAGAAAGACCATTAGGAAATCATCACCAAAAGTTTTTTCCTTTCGAGCTCTTTTGCTCCGTCTAGGTTCATTTTCAACTTCTTCCGGCTCATTAAATGAAGTACCGGAAGAGCTTGCCCCATTTTGAGAGGAACTTACATCTCTTTGATCCCGTGTCCGTTTTAGATATTCTCTATCTTTTAACGGAAAAATATTTTCAAAGAATTCTGCATTCCGGGATTCCATCACAGTATTAATGTGAATGTCCGGAATATCTGATTTATGAACCAAAAATCGATAAGCACTACTATTGTGTGCATAACCGATAAAAATACAATCAACGGTTTTTGGTCCAACCGTGACTTGTTTCGGAGGTGGTACAACTACCTTTGCTAAGCACCCCCACACTTTCATGTATTTGTATGAAGGAATAGTGCCTTTCCATAATTCATATGGAGTTTTTCCCGTCACTTTGTGCGGAATTTTGTTGAGGATATAATTCGAGGTAAGCAAAGCTTCCCCCCACATGTTCTGAGCTATCCCAGATTCCTGCAACATAGCATTCATCATTTCTTTAAGAGTGCGATTTTTTCTTTCAGCAACTCCGTTAGATGAAGGTGAATAAGGAGCGGTTGTTTGATGTATGATTCCATTTTCTCTACAAAATGCATCAAACGGTCCTTCATATTCTCCACCTCGATCACTTTGAACTATTTTAATAGTTTTCTCAAGTTGATTTTCAGCTTCAAGCTTATATTCTTTAAATTTATCCAAAGCTTCGTTTTTGCTTTGTAATAAATAAATACAACAATATTTTTTGCAATCATCTATAAATGTCACAAAATATTTCTTTCCTCCTCGAGTTGGTAGATACTTTAAATCACATAAATCTGTGTGTATCAAACCAAGAGGTTCTGTCATTCTTTCTCTTTTAGGGGATGGTCGTTTTGTAAGTTTTGCTTGTACACAAACTTGACATTTATCTTTAATCGATTTGCATTTAGGAATTAGACTTAAATTCATCAATCTTTCCAAAGATTTATAATTCACATGTCCTAATCGTTCATGCCAAATAGTAAAAGACTCGACCAAATAAGCAACTTGAGCATTTTCATTAACGGAAACAACATTGGTTACATTTTTCTTTGGTAAGACCGTCATTACATTCATCTTGACCAGTCCACCCTTAACATAACCCTTTCCCAAGTACACTCCATTCTTCCTAATCACTAGCTGATCGGATTCAAAGTTCACACTAAATCCGGCTTTACTCATGAGTGTGCCGGAAATCAGATTCTTGCTTATGTCGGGAACATGTTTCACATTGTTGAGAGTGATCTCATGTCCCGAAGTCATCTTTAGCACAACTTTGCCACGTCCTAAAATCTTGGACACTTTGGTGTTGGCCATCTTCACCCTTTCGTCTTCATGACTCTTTTGATAAGTGCTAAACAACTCTTTATCACAACAAATGTGAGTGGTTGCACCGGTGTCGTAGAACCACTCCCTTGGATTAGTCTCAACCGCATTGACTTCCGGAATATCTTCGGTGATTACCGCACATAGATCTTCCGAGGTCAAGAAAGCTTGATGAGTAGACTTTTTAGCCTTTGCCTTGCTATGACAAGCTTGAGCTTTGTGGCCTATCTTACCGCAATAGTTACAAGTTTCGATGAACTTCTTCTCAGCCCCATTGTGCTTCTTGAAGTTAGTGGATCCCGAAGGTTTCAGACTTTTTGGAAAGTTCTTATGTCCAACCTTACCTTTGCCTTTGACCTTAGCCATTTGAGCAAGATAGGCTTGGTAAGAATCTTGCTCCTCACGATTGGTGAGCCCGGTTGTATGGCGATTCCTAGCTTCAATTTGAAGCCTAGTGATCAAGTCTTGAAGAGACATTGCCTTTCGCTTGTGCTTGAGATAATTTTTGTATTCCACCCAACTTGGAGGAAGTTTCTCAATAAAGCAATTAACCGTAAAAGGCTCACAAATTTTCATACCTTCGGATGCTATCTCATTGCATAACAATTGAAGTTGATCCACTTGTGCCATGATGGATTTCGAGTCCACCATCTTGAAATCTAGAAATTTTGCCACCGCAAATTTCTGAGTTCCCGCATCATCAGACTTGTACTTCTTCTCCAAAGCATTCCACAACTCTTTGGCTGTCGGGAATTGCTTCTCATTGTTGTATACAGCATACAACGAGTCAACGAGGCGGCTTAAGATCCAACCCCGACACAAGAAGTCTGAATGCGTCCATGCATCAATGCTCACAATGGTGTGGACATCTTCAGCTCCAAGAGGAGCTACCGGCTTGTCCTCCTTGAGGAACTTGTCAAACTTGAGGGTGGTCAAATAGAACAACATCTTTTGTTGCCAAGTTTTGAACCCATTCCCATCAAATTTTTCCGGCAATAGTCCAGCACTCACAGCGGTTGTTTGAACAACGGTTGTTTGAACAACTTCATTTTCCTTGTTGATTGCAACATGCCCAGTTTCAGTCGACATCTGTTGACAATCCATGGGAAAAATTGAGTGAGATGCTTGAATCGTTTAGATAAATAATATTTATTTACGAATCAGCTAATATTTAATATTTATTTACGTTTCGGAAATATTGCAAATTTATTTGCACCCGAACCCGTTTCTTAACACAAACGTTTCTCAAAATCGCTAATAAGCGTTCGCCGAAACCGTTTTTGATGTGTTATGTTGTTTTGTAAACTCGCTTATGAAAGCATTTACTGAACGTTTGAAACCGTATTTTCCAAAGAAACCACGTTTCTAGATAAGAATTAAAATCGAGTAAAATCGTTTTATAATTTCGCAAATCTCAATCCGATAATAGCTATATGCTAGAAGCGGATTTATTGAGTTAAGCTTGTATGACCAAATAAACCGGATTTAAGAAATGCGAAGAAATATCGTAATAAGAAGATAAAGAAGAACGATTTGAAGCATAAAACGATTTATGAAAAAGGTATAAAAACCGATTAGATTCGGAGGCGAGATATGATCTCTGTCCTTAACTCAATAAAGCTCCCGTTAGTGAGACGGATCCACAGAGCTTTTCGAGTCCCAGGATACAACCGATGGGAGACCACAACGCTACACTCGGTGTGGAATCTACGAACGTAGACAACTACGATATACTCTAGACGTACCGTTTTCCGAAAAAATGGAGAAACGCTTAGCGAGAGAGTGAAGGATCTTTGTGAGAGATGTTTATATTTCGAATGAGTGAATTCTCCAAATGAGACGAGTCCCTTATATAGGCGACCTCGGAGTTAGTTTAAACGCATGCAATTGATGGTAAGATTCTGCGTTATGATTGCATGACATTAACACGTAGAGAGTTACGATTTGTGTCATAAACATGGCGCAATCAGTTTTGATTTTTGTTATGAATAATCAAATCTCGGATTTAATTTCATACATTATGACAAATCAAAAATATATATAAAAATATATTAAGAGGATAATTAGACAATTTATTTTTCATAAAAAAAAAAACTGTCTCAAGAAGAAATGGGCCACTCGACCACGAGACATTCCCAAAGCCCCAAAGCCCCAAAGCCCCAAAGCCCCAAAGCCCCAAAGCCCCAAGCCCCAAGCCCCAAGCCCCAAGCCCCAAGCCCAAGCCCAAGCGCAAGCCCAAGCCCAAGCCCAAGCCCAAGCCCAAGCCCAAGCCCAAGCCCAAGCCCACGCCCACGCCCACGCCCACGCCCATGCCCACGCCCACGCCCATGCCCACGCCCACGCCTGCGCCTGGCCTGGCGGCGGTGGTGGTGGTGCGCGCGTGTGGTCTGATCCATCCTCTCTCATATGCACCATAAGTCTTAGCCAATTTGAACACTTGTATCACCTTCTAGTCATTTATACTAGAGCGAAAACGTTCGGCTAAAGTATGTGGGACATTTAATAAATCCCACTTACTCACTTACACTCAAATGGATCTATTTTGACACTTAGCCCAAAATCCAATCCATTCCATAAGTTATTTCTTATTCACATTCTCAAATATATTATAAGCCCAAAGCTTTATAATAATTTAGACCCAACAATGAGAAATGACACTCTTTTAAACTTGGCTTTATTTAAATTTCTCAACTTGTTTACAAATGAAGGGGTAATGAGGTATTTATAGCCTCCAAAAGGTCTTCCAACAAAAATCTAGATATTTCTACTATAACCTCTTTTGTCTAGATTTTTCTACAACAATATCTATATACTTTTATTTTATGGAGTTCCCTAGAAAAACTGAAGGAGGTGGAAACTTTCTAAAGCATTTCTAAATATTTTAGGGAAGTTGTGCTTAAATTTGGATTTGGTCCAATAATGGATAATTGGATGAATCCATAAATAAGTTTAACCCAAAATCAAGGGGTAATGAGGTATTTATAGCCTCCAAAAGGTCTTATAACAAAAATCTAGATATTTCTACTATAACCTTCTTAGTCTAGATATTTCTTAAATATCTAGATTTTTCTACAACAATATCTAGATACTTTAATTTTATGGAGCTCTCTAGAAAAACTGAAGGAGGTGGAAACCTTCTAAAGCATTTCTAAATATTTTAGGGAAGTTGTGCTTAAATTTGGATTTGGTCCAATAATGGATAATTGGATTATGAACCCATAAATAAGTTTAACCCAAAATCAAGTTTAATTTCAGACTCCCCTTAAACTTGATTTTGTCAACCATCCCAAGTTTGGAACAAAGTACCTCGAATTGACCTTTTGGTAATGCCTTAGTGAATATGTCTGCAACGTTGTCCTCACTTGGAACCTCCAAAGCTTCAATTGTTCCATCAAGCACCTTCTCCCTTATAAAGTGATGCTCTAACTCAATATGCTTTGTCGTTGCATTAACCACCAGATTGTTAGCCAACTTGATAACACTTTGATTATCTCAATAGATTTCACCAGCTTGTTTGTAGGCTCGAACAAATCTTTAAGGAGTCTTTGAAGCCATATACACTCTTGACCTGCGAGTGTAGAAGCTTTATACTCCACTTCAGTGGTAGAAAATGACACCATTGCTTGTTTCTTACTTCACCATGAAACACTTGTATCTCCACATAAGAACACATAGCCCGAAGTAGATTTTCTGTCATATAGATCTCCACCAAAGTCAGCATCTGTAAAAAAACGAAGAGCAATCTTTGCATTATACTTGTATACCAAGCCCATCCCAAGAGTTTTCTTGACACACTTCAAGATCTTCTTTGCTGCTTCTAAGTGTGGTTTCCTTGGTGCTTGCATAAACCGACTAACGAGACCTACCGCAAAGGCGATGTCAGGTCTTGTAATGGTTAAGTATAGAAAACTTCCAACAAGAGTGCGATAAGGTCGATGATTAGGTAGTAAGGATCCTTCATCACGTCTAAGCTTGATATTCACATCCATTGGAGTAGTGCGTTTCTTTCCTTCGTGTACTCCAAATCTCTCAACAATTCTTCTTGCATAACTTTGTTGGCCAATGAATATTCCATCTTTCACCCTTTCAACCTCCAAGCCAAGAAAGTTATTTAGCTCACCCAAATTCTTCATCTCAAACCTTATCGATATATCCTCTTGTACATGAGCAATTTCAGCTTCATCATTCCCGGTAATTATCATATCATCCACGTAAATAAGAACTACTATGTGAACTCCTCTATTCTTCTTGAAGAATAAACTTGGATCAGAATTTGATGTCCCATAACCACAAAACTGAAGAGCAACTTTACCATACCAAGCTCTTGGAGCTTGTTTTAATCCATATAAAACCTTCTTAAGCTTACAAACATGACCATGATGCTCTTGAGATTCAAAACCAGATGGTTTCTCCATGAAGATATTTTTATCAACCTCACCAAATAGAAATGCATTCTTCACATCCAATTATCATAAATTCCAACCAAAGCTTGCAGCTAAAGATAAGAGTGAGCATACCGTTCATCTTCTCTAGGACTAATGGTTTCATCATAATCATAATCATCTTTCTACTTCTCAGAGAATTCTTGAGCAACCAGTCTTTCTTAAAACCTATACCCTTCTGATTTCCACTTTATTTTATACACCAATTTGCAAGACACGGATTGGATATCCTTGGGTTTTGGAACTAAATCCCAAGTTTCATTCTTCATGAGAGCATTTATCTCCTCATCCATTGCGGTCTCCCACTCTTGAAGTTCTTTTGCTTCTTCATAAGATGATGGCTCATACCCATCTAAAGGGGCTACAAAGAAGCAAGAGAAGGTAGTGACAAACTCTTCATCTCTAAACCGAGCAGGCCTGATGATATTCCTTTTTGGTCATTTATTTGAAATGGAACCATGAACTTGCTCATCTTCTTGCTCTTGGTTAGTGCTCCCCTTTTCACCTTGCATCTATTTTTCAGGACTTCTTTTCTGTAGTGGTAATTCGAGAGTTGGTTCATCGATCTTGGAAGAAGTCGCACTATCTTTCTCAACCAGTATTTGAGGTGGACCGTAGTATGAAGAAACTTCATCAAAGACGAGATTACGAGACACAACATAACTGTTTGTCTCGGGATCCATACACCTCCATCCCTTCTTTTGTTAATCATACCCGACAAATATGCATTTCTTCGCCTTTGCCTCTAACTTGGTCCTTTGAGAGTCAAGCACATGGGCATAGCAAATTGATTCAAATATCCTACGATGCTTCACCGTTGGCTTCTTCCCATGAATCATTGCATAAGGATACTTCATATTGTTTGGACTTAGTGGCATTCGATTGATGACATATGTTGCACATCCCATACCTTTTGATTTTGCCATATTTATTTCATTCACCTTGACTCAACAACCTTTTTTGAAATGCCCATGTTTACCACACCGATAGCACTTGAACCGTTTCTTTTCTCCCATAGAAGACCATTCTCGTCCATCATTATTTTTTGCACAACCATCTATGGGTTTTTTTCTGAAACTTTGTTGCCTCCGAACTACAAAAGCGTGCTCCCCGAATCATCATGAATTTTAACTCCTACCATTTTCATGGCTAGCGATTCTTATGAAGCTAGCAAATTTTCAAACTCCTCCATGGAATGTTGTGTAGTCCATCCTTGAACTAAAGTCATAAACGGTGTATACTCATGTCGTAGACCTTGAATAATAGACCGTTTCAACCGAGCTACTGAAATGGACTCCTCCGAATTAAGAGTATTAATCTTAGAGCAAATATTTTTTATCTTAATAAAAAACTCTGAGATAGAAGACTCTCCCTGCTTCTCATTCGCCAACTCATTCTCTAATAGTTATAAACAAGCTTCATTCTTCTTGTGAATCAATTGGTCTAGCGCCTGCCATATAGAACTAGAAGATGTACACCTTGAGACATGCTCAAATACTCCCGAGGATATTGACCTCTTTAAAGCGAACTCCGCCTTGACATTCTTCTGTGTCCACTCCTTTGTCGCTTTCGCAGTTGCAGTGTCTCCGGTAGGTGGTGTAGTGCTGCTACCACCGACGACATCCCATAAGTCTTCACTCACCAAGTATGACTCCATACATGATTTCTATAACCGGTAATTAGATTGGTTCAAGATTTTCATTCCCAATCCAACAACACGACCCCCTGATCCATACTTAGAATAAATCCAAGCTCTCTATAACTCCGATCTTGATGAGTACAAAATTAGAATGGCTCTGATACCTTGTAGAGAATCTACGACCATAATACCCAAAGTATGAAGGAGAAAATGGAAGAACACTTTGAAGAAGTTGGAAGACTCTTAGAGAAATTAGGAACTTATGAGAACTGACATTGTTTTAAACTTGGCTTTATTTAAATTTCTCAACTTGTTTACAAATGAAGGGGTAAGTAGGTATTTATAGCTTCCAAAAGATCTTACAACAAAAATCTAGATATTTCTACTGTAACCTCTTTATCCTAGATATTTCGTAATCTCTATATTTTTAAAATAATTTATATACTTTTATCTTAGGAAATTCTTTAGAAAACTTAAGGAGGTGGAAACCTTTTAAAACATTTCTAGATATTTTAGGAAATTTGAGCTTAATTTTGGGTTTGGTCCAATAATAGATAATTAGATTATGAACCCATAAATAAGGTTAACCCAAAATCAAGTTTAATTTCAATAATGGACAGATGAGATCATCGTGTTTACGCGTATCCCTCCTTTTTTCCCCTCTTAAGTGGCTTACATCATTAAGTAAAGTGCATGGTGTGATTTAAGAGAAACATGATATTACAATTTACTTTCTTTTCAATTTATTTATTTATTATTTTCTTACTCACTTTCATATAAACAACATCCTATATATCAACCATGTTCTTCTCCTTGTCCCCCGACAGAGATGAGCGACCAAATTTACAACATCATGCCAAACTTTCAAATTCACTCTTTTCACTTTTACCCAATCAGCGACACTTTCTAGCGGTGCTCACTTGAATCTAAAACTGTTGCTGATGTTGCTGGTTTTTTTGGTGACAATTTTGATTAGTCGCAACATGTCCATTATCAACGCCGTGTTATACTCTCCATAAGCTTGCCTTCTAAACAATTAATTTACAGAGAAATTTTTGGTCACTATCTATTGTTGCTAACAAGGTTCCGAACAGAGACTTCATTTTATGTAGATTAGACTCTCATACATTCGTTGTTCGTAATACTACTATTATTACCGAGCAATTACAATGATATTTTAAGGGTTGAAACTTTCAGTATTACAATGTCATTTTCAATCTACGAGTTGAAAATAGCTATCACCATATCAGAATCTATATCGTAATTCAGGAGTGAAACTAGTACAAACCACTAGATCACAAACTTTTACATTTCATATTATAGGATTTCACTTATAAGAATGATATTAGTTTTACTGTTTAAAAACGCATCTACACTGGTTACCAACGCAAATGCCTCTCCCTTTATAATTTTTCTTTTTTAGCATCTGCTGACATAGAGCATCACAACTTTTATCAGTGCATTTTTCATTTCAAGTGGAAAAAATTGAGAATGAAGATGGTGGTTTAGATTTAGATTTTGAATCATATTATTTTGAATTATTCATATTGAGTTATATAAAAATGTTTGAGTTTGTGTTCTTAATCTTTTTAATATAATATGATATTTAATATATATATATATATGCATATATGTATATACGCTTCCAACACATATCTGCTTTCTATATTTTTTTTTAAATAGTTTCTGCGCTTCGATACGCTTCCGCTTTCGCGTACCCACTTCTGATTCCATGCAACATAGACTGATAGAGGGTGTGGGGGGGGGGGGGGCATGAATGGTGGAGGTCGGAGCATGGCAAGTGGTATCAGATTCGAACCTAGATGATTGTGAAAACATGTGGACTGACACCACTAGGGGTGATCGTCTTGTTATGTAACGAGGATGTTTAGCTCTGTTAGTGGATGTGATTGTGATACCCCGACATCTGAAAAATATGATGGTGCATGATGAGGGTTGAGAGGTTTGATTTGGATATCTACGTCACGAAAGTGTACTTATCTTTTCTGTCACTTGTCTAGGGAGCACTCTACTTTAAGCATGCTTGAGCTAAACCAATTTTAAGGATGAGTAAAGTAGCGGAAAATGATTTCTGCTACCGTGTGAGTGAAGACAAATCATGGAGAAATATCATGTGGTGATTTGTAGGGATTTTAACAACTTTTTCGAATCTCTCGGGATAACACAACGACTGCAAGACAAGAGTGGAGTCCACAGGTTGAGAGAAGACGTGGAGGCTACAGACGATAGCAATCAGAACATTACAGAGGAAAAGGGGAGGCCGACCGAGGAAATCTTTGTTCTCCTACCAAAGAGTTTTTCATGGCCTAGTAGTATCCAAAGAGGAGATGTGTACCCAGAAAAGTTGGTTGAATTTGATCTAAGATCAGATACTCGATGGAAATGCATCAATACAATAGAATCAACAATGGTCAAACAAAAAAACACAAAAGGCCTAATTTGGTGTCTGACAAAAGAATTCCCACTGGTGGATCAAGCATAATTTTGGACACAGGAATAACACATGAGTTAGCTTTCATCCAGAGATTGTTTAAGTCAATCAACCTGTGCGATTAAGAGATGCTAATTTTAGTGAAATTATGGTTTGCATTCTCATGAAAGGAATTCAGTCAAGTCTAAACAGAGGAAAGAAGGTCAACCACCTAGATCGACCACAAGACACCATACATATGGTTGAACTTGACCATTGAGATTGACTATAGTGACCCCTTCATATGGTAGAGCTTTGTATAAGGATTTTCACATCTTCAGAAGCAAATTACCAAAGAATATTGACCATCAAGGTTGACCTCATGATGCATTGCACATAGCAGATCATGCTGGTAAAGAGGACAGTCGACCATGGAGATCAACCACAAGTTCTCCCCTTCACATGGTCAACCTTAGCCTACCCTTTCAACAAATTTTTAGCCATTGTAGACAAAGAGCCTCCATAGTTTTGATTCCTTAATTGTTACTTTTGGTTTTGATCTCAACTTTGTACCACTTATCAAGAAGATTCTTGAACCCTTATAATTTTTATATGATATTTATAATGATTTCTCTTACATATATATTTTTTGATTTTATTGATTATGTATGAGTAGTCACCTTGTTAGGTTGAGGAATTCAGTGAGTTTTTGATTTGCTAGGCTTAATATCGATTTAAATAGGAATTAACTTTTAGTTTTTTTGTTTATTTGTGTTCTCAGTGTAGTTTGCTTTACGAATTATCTAGCAACCGAACTTAGGTTAATTAAATCACCAGAAGTCTGTTAGATTGCATGAACTTGTTAAGATGAGAAAAACTTCAATACATATAACATTTTGAGTTGTAGAGTATTGTGAATTTATCGAACCTGCACTTGTTAAAGTGTTTTTATTTTACCTAATAACAAATGAAAATTTAATCTATTAGATTCATAAGCATAGTAATTGGTGCCAAGAAAATGAGTCGACTATACATCAATGATTTGAGTTCCGAAATGATGCTTATAATCTCTTATTTATTTATTTATGTCTTGTGAATTATGAATCTCTGTGATTACCCTATTGCAGAGAAGAAGTGATGAAGAGGAGGTTGTGGTTGTGATGGTTGTCGAACTCTTCTTGTATTTGTCATCTGGTAAAGGAAAGAGGAATTCATTTTTGTCATATACCATTACCTAAGATTGACTAACATGAGGACATATATGCTTAAAGTAAGCAGTCACCAAGAGAGATAAAAAGAGAAACAACGAAGATAACCATCTCGGAGTCAGATTCGACCAATTATGAGAGAGAAATAAATAAACGAGCAAACAAACTCTTTTTCCAATGAAACTTTCTGGAGAGATGAATGATACTCAGATCTAGGAACATCCAAAAGTGGATCCTCTTTTGGAGTTATGGTCACTTTTCTAAGAAAAATCTTTGTAGATCAAACCCTGTTAGTAGTCAATTTAAAAAAAGAACCAGTGAGCTTTTGTTTGTTGGTGAAGTTTTAAGAGAAAGAATTTCTCAAATATACAACAAGTAATATATCGTTTTGGCATGTGTGGTAGGGACATGTGTTACAAAATGAAATAAAATATACCTCTCAAATAAAATACAGTTAATTAATTAATATATAGTATTTGATATAAAATCATCGTGAAACGCTAAAAATAATTAAATAATTTAATTTTTAAATATTTTAAGAAAATTTTTGGCATTCGAAACTCAATTTCATGGGTTTGAACTCTTTATTTATAAATAAAAAATAAATATTTCAATGAATATTTTCAAATTACTCGATTGTGAATTGGTTCAGAAACTATACACGCACAATTCACCAATGACGATATATATATTCGAAGACATCAAATTTTCTAATGTCTTTTGTAATCCATAACATCGATAATGTCCATTAATAAAAATTTTAGAAAGGAGAAAAAAAAAGCAAAAATATTTAGTATCAACTTTTCAAACGATAAAATTTACCGAAAAGACAAAGAGGTCCAATGGTAAAATTTACTCAAAAGACAAAGAGGTCCAATGACATACGAAGTATATCCTACTGTAATTTTTTTTATCGGAACACCAAAATATATGATCTCGTAGTATTATACTTTATTAAATAAAATTAAATATTCTCCAAAAAACCTATGCACGGTGTTCTTCTTATTTATCTTCTTCAAGCCGAATATCGTTAGGGTTTGTTTTCTTCATCAGATTTGTTTTTCCTAATCAATAAGGCTCAGGTTTTGTTCATCGATTTGTGAAATAAACGTTTTTGATTTTAAAATTCTGAAATATTTTGGGGTTTATTGCAAAAAAACTATTAATTTTTTTATTTTTTGTAAAATAATTCTTATTTAAATTTTGTGCTGATCAAACCTACCATCTTCAAATCACTCGCTAAATAAACTTTCTGCATATCATCACGTTGCACCGTTTTATTATGTTAAGAAACTAACTAAACGACGTTATTTTAATACTATAAAAAACAACAGGATATTTTGTAACTTCTAAAAAAACTTAACCATGTTTTTATTTAATATATTTTTAAAAAATAAAATTCTTTTTCATCTCTTTCACTTTCTTTTCGCGATTCGGAGATAATCGCTCGATTGGATTGTTCAAAATTCTTTTTTCTTCTGATTTAGGTTCGAATTAATCTGGGTGATTGTTTGATAATTTTTTCGTGTATCATTGTTTGCTTCGTGACGATTTCTGTGTTTTTTGGGATTATGGTGTTTAATTTGCTGGAGAATCAAATTAGGTTTTGTGAAAGAAAACGTATTTGTTTGGATTTTCGAATTGGGTTTCTCGAAAAATGAGAAAATTTTGGGATGTTACAGTAGTATTCAATTGGTTGTGGTTCTGATTTTGTGGCCATTATCTTCTCAGACTTTCTCCTCTTAGCTCACAGAGGAAAGAGAGATGGCGAATTCCATATCTTCAATATCTTGTTTCGTCGTCAACAATGGTAGTCACAAATCAAAGCCTTGGCCGAGCTCGATCAGTCTCATCCTCAAAAACTCATCAAAGCATCATCATCATCCACTACTCTCTCTATCTTCTTCTTCATCGGCTTCCGTCGTAGACACTGATAAAGACGACGACGACCTCACTTTCAGGTACCCTTTTGCTTTTCTTCATCGATTCCATTGCAGCTAATCTAATTTAGTTGAAATTTTAAGTTTTATAGTTAAAAGATTGGAGATTTTATAGGATTCAGGTTTGGATGTGTTAGAATCCTTACAATAAATTTTAGAATTATGTTGTGATGTTTAGTGAAAGATGAATCTTTAACTTTGTTACTCTGTCCGAGAAATAACGATGGTAATAATGAATCTTCAAAGTCGATTGTAATAAGTTTGGTAAATAAATTACAATTACATTTGTGTTCTGTTGTTTCATTCAAAGATGAATCTCCATGTTGGCTTGAGTAATTAATTGCATATAGTCGTTGTATCTCTTAGTCTTTAGACTAATCTGAGGAATGAAACAACAGAGAAACATTCGTTGATTTCTGTTCTGATTCAATGCGGATTTGTGACTGATCCGTGGCTGTTTCTGTTGTGGTGTTGTTGCAGGGAAAGATGCTACAAATGATTTTGAAGACGTTGGTCACAGCGACACTGCAAGGGACATGATGGAGAAATATTACATAGGTGAGATCGATTCGCCAAGTGTTCCAGCTACAAGGACATACATTGCACCACAGCAATCAGCCTACAACCAAGACAAGACACCAGAATTCATTATCAAGATTCTGCAGTTCCTTGTTCCAATCTTGATCTTGGGACTGGCTCTTGTTGTCCGTCACTATACTAAGAAAGAATAGAAGCCAGAGGCTTGCCATTGAATATCTCTGTATTTCTTCCCTCAGTGCGAGAAAATTCTGTTACTGTTGTTTGGTCCTTACGACTGCATCTATGTCCTTGCCGATTTTTGTTTAAACTTACAAACCAATAATCAGTATGTTGCTACTTTCGTTTTGTGTTGAGTTTATGATGAGATGTTTTCAACATTCATAATATGATAAGAGATTGTGTCGTTTGCAAAGTTTGAAGATGCTTAAACTATGTTGTTACTAAAATTTTCATATTTGATTCAGATGAAAGAAATGTGAAACTGGATTTCTACAATTGAACATATATGATTCATACAATTGTGGAAAAGACAGTTTCAGACTCATCCCTTACATTTCAAGAGGAATAGTGTCTTGTTTTTTTTTCATTAGTACTACAATGAAAGTGATATAGAGAGTATTGTGTTTGTTTGTGTGATGAGGAAACGAAAAGAAAGAAGAGAGACAAGTAGAAAACATTAAGAACCAAACCGCGACAAACCTTAAGCCTTGACAAAACGCAGTCAGATGAGTGCAAGGGCATTTGTGTAGTGGAAACACTTCATTTCTGGCTTTGAGGTAGAGAGAGTTTCATCAAATGCTCAGATATTGAGAAGAAAGAGTTTTGATCTTATCGTGGAGTGTCACGACAAGATGATGTGCATCATCTAGAAGCTTCCAGACATCAAGCTGACCAGCCATGCTGTTACACTCTTCCACAATCTCATCCATACTACTGTATTTCTGTATGATCAGTTTCCTACGTAGTACTAATGCTTGTTGCCTGATTCTGCTCCATGGTGATTTCCTAACTCCAGCTCTAATGGCAGCTTGATCAGCCCACATTACTTCCCAAAGACAAAGCGTCTGTTCAAAACTCAACTCCCACCTAAACATCACAAGCACCATCCTGTGAACGAAACTACAATCCTCGGCTTCAAGATTCTCCAAGTGTTTATAAGGCTGAGAGTCTTTGTTTTTTATAATCTTTGATACAATACTTAGCTGCCTTTGAATCCCTGCTTCGTCAAGCCTGAAATTATGCCGAGCTTTCTTCATGAAACCAACAAAGCACCAGAAAGCCTCGTGATCTTCTGAGATCACAGCAAGGATAAGAGATAACAGATCGCTCATCCCTTGACAGTAGCCTATCTCAGGATCATACATAGCATATGCTTCAAGAATTGCAACTAACCGTGCAGCGTGATAAAGCCTGCAGCTTTCTAAGTGATCATAGTCTTTTAATTCCACCGATTCAGCTAAACCGCGAGCTTTGCTTTCTGTGATTGCAGTTGAAGATGAAGCATGGACGAGGTTGCATTTGGTCGTGGTGATTCTAAATTATCCACTCCCATAGACAAATCTGGGAATAAAACCGAATAATGTATTGGAAAATTAACCCAAACCAAGCACAGTACCGAATTAATCTAAACCAGAATGACAAACTCGTGTAGCTTTTTTAGAAAACTTTATGTCTTTTTTTCATAATGTCAAAATGACTTAGTTTTTTGTTAGTTTCTTAACAAAATAAAACGGTGTAACGTCGATGATATATAGAAAATTTATTTAACGAATGATTTTAGAGGTAGTAAGTTTCTTAACGAATGACTTCAGGTGATAATTTTTCATGCAAAATTTTTAAAAGTTGATCATTATTATTGCAGTAAACCAGTTGCTTTTTATAAAACTAATTTTTTAAAATGTAATTTTAATTAAATCAAAAGTACAAAATTTGTAAGGATATTTAATAATTATAAAGATATTAAAATCATGTAAAAAACATTAAAATTCTTTTATTTCCCAAAATCATTTCTAAAATCATATTTTTCTTCTTTGTCTTTTCACTTTCCCTGTCACAAATAAATTATGCGATAATGTATAGTTTAAATTATTTTAATAAGATAAAAAACTTTCCTCCATGAAAAAAACTTTCATCCATGATAATAACTTTCATGGAAAAAATTTGCTTTAGATTATCTTTGGGATAAAAATCAAGATATTAGAGTTTTAATCTTTTTTTCTAAGAATTAGTTGGAAAATATAAACTTCAAAAGCATTTTGAATATGAATGGATAAATTAACAAAAAATAGTTTTACGTAAAGAGAAAAATGAATATGAACGAATAAAGATTAGTGATATATATGAATAGACTTTTGATATGATGGAGATAAAAAGAGTAAGAAAATAGATATGACAAAAGAAGATGAACATGAGTAACAATAATAAAGATGAACACCAATAGAGGAAAGAAAGAGAAAAAAAATGAATTTATATATAAGAAGATAAACCCATCATAAATCATGGCACGTGTCATTTTAAAAATGATGATAGTGGAAGCCATTTAGAGGTGTAGAGTTTTAATATTTATGGAAGAAAGAGAAAGTAGTTATAGAAAGAGAAAAAATGCAAATTTTTAGGTTTAGTTTGCATCTTGTTTCTTATATATTTATTTAATTTTGAAAATTTAGTAAATAAAACTATTTTTTAAATTTTATCTTAAAAAGAGAAAGGAAATTTTTATTTATTTTGATTTTCTATATATATTTCTTTATTTTCAGTTTTTATCTCATTTAAATTTTAAAACAAAATGAATTATGTTTTATAACATAAAAAGTTTCATTTAAACCGGTGGTCTATGTAAACCGTGAGTATTGTGTAAGGCTACATCCACAAGTTGAAAATTACGTTTCTTCTGAGTTGAATGAAAGTTACGTTTTCTTGTGAGTTTAAAATTACAACTGAGACCAATTAATCAAAATACGTATCTTCTCCTTTATTCTCTCTCGTATACCATAGGGTAGCGTTACATCATTGAATCCAGAATCTCCAAGGTGATCTTTCTTTCTCTTCGATTATCTTCGAGATCCCTTTCTTCGGATTCGTGGTTATTTTCTAGATTGGGGATATCTAATATCGCTTTTACGGTTTCAGATATTGTAATCGTTGCTATTAGGGTTCAAATATTTATGGAGTTTCTAGTACAAATTTTTGATTAATTGGTTATTATTCAGGTTTTTAATATAAATAAATGTTCTTTTATATTATGCAGATTGTTCAATTTTATCGATTTTGGCCTTGGGTTGAGTTAGGCATGGCTGCTCTTAACGAAGAGAACACCAAATTCAAGTATGCTGATTATGATGATGATGATGATGATGATGGAGATAGACCTAAATGGCCTTCTGTTCAGTCAATTTCTACGAATTATCCGATTATCGACTCGGGAGATTATGTTGATGATGGATATGATTCAGCTAACGAGCTCGCTGCGCCTCCTATTCGAGGAAATTCTACTCCTGAAGTAAACTTGAAAAACGTCTTAACTGGTTTGATTGCTATTGTTACGGGACGGAACAAGAACCTAAACGTTTCGTTAGATATGAAAATCCCGTCTTCTTCGAATGTTTCGTTTCTTGGATCTAGCAAGAACGGTGATACTTATGTTCACTCGTCTGTTTACATACCGAGTGCTCCGCCTCTTCTTGAACCAAGCGGGATTAATTACAGTGTTTACAAAGAGTTGCTTGAAGCTGAACCTCCTGAGTGGCTACCTGATAGTTCAACTACTAATTGTATGCTATGTTCTTCGCCTTTTACTGCAATCACGTGCGGTAGACATCATTGTCGGTTCTGCGGTGGGATATTTTGTAGAAACTGTTCGAAAGGGAGGTGTTTAATGCCGAGTAGGTTTCGGGAAAGGAATCCTCAGAGAGTGTGTGATTCTTGTTACGAGAGGCTTGATCCTTTGCAAGGTGTTCTCCTTAACTCTATTAGTAATGCTGTGCAAGTGGCTAAGCATGATGTTGTGGATTGGACTTGTTCGAGAGGATGGTTGAATCTTCCCGTTGGTCTATCTATGGAAGATGAGATATACAAGGCATCTAATACTTTGCGAGGTTACTGCCAGGTTTGATTTTCATCCTTTTTTTTTTATTTGAATATATATTTATTCTGTAGAGATGTTTGAGTAGAGAAACGAGTATCAAATGTATGTTTAATCAGTTAACGAAATACGCAGATAGCAAGATTAGACCCCGAGAAGTCAATACCACATGCAGTTCTTAGTCGAGCTAAAGGTTTGGCAATCCTAACGGTTGCTAAAGTTGGGGCTGTGCTAGCATACAAACTCGGGACTGGTTTGGTAATATCTCGGAGATCAGACGGGTCATGGTCTGCTCCATCTGCGATACTGTCAGTCGGTCTAGGATGGGGTGCTCAGGTAAACTTCATCTTTTCCATTTAATGTGTACTCGTGAGCTATACATGTAGTGAAAACCACACAAGATCTTTTGTACTATTTTTTTCAGATTGGAGGTGAGTTGATGGACTTCATAATAGTGATGCATGATTTGAAAGCAGTGAAGACGTTCTGCAGTAGAATGCACTTCTCTCTAGGTGCGGGATGCAGTGTAGCAGCAGGACCTATAGGGAGAGTGTTGGAAGCTGATCTTCGAGCTGGTGACAGAGGCTCTGGCGTCTGCTATACTTACAGCCGTAGCAAAGGTTTTCTCCATCTCAACGTCATACCTCAGTTTTCACTTTTCTTGATATCGATAATATACCCAGACTCCTAGCTTATTAGGAGCTCGCTTGATATTACAAAAGTGTCCTGTACATGCAGAACTTGAGAGAAGTTGTTGTGTGAACAGGTGCATTTCTGGGAGTATCTCTAGAAGGAAACGTGGTGGCGACAAGAAGGGACATGAATGTAAAGTTCTATGGCGATCCATACCTATCAACCTCAGACATTCTACTTGGGATGGTGGATCAACCTAAAGCTGCTGAACCGTTGTACACTGCGCTCAGAGACCTCTACGCAGGTTTACGCCCGTAGTCTCCATTCACATTAAAATCTAGTCTGTCTTTAAACGTTTCTCATATTCGTTTTACAGATGCGTACCTATTTTAAGTGTACATGTACATAAATTGTTTCTCTAGAACCAAACATTTGCTGCACCAAACTATGAACGTTTTAGGAATTGCTTAATTTTATGTAAGTTTATTTACCTTTTTAAATCATGTCTTAGAATTTAAATTATATCATTTGCGCTTCTTGTTCTGATGAATCAGTGGTTCTATTTTTATCTATTCATTTGTTATAGATATAATATTGATAAGTCTTTCATATTGGTTTGAACTTGTCAAATTTGTATTTTACAATTAAAAGCAAAAAAGTTTCACGTTCGGTAATATGAATTATTTATTTTCTAACGAATAAAGTGCTTTTCAACTTTCAAATTCGTTTCTTGATATTCATATATATTCTTTTCATATTCGTTATCGATCATCTAAAATTTTAGAGTTTAATAATGATAAAGAGAATGAAAAGAAAAGAACTTGCATTGCAAAAAACTCGTGAAATATATCAGAGGAATCAACCAATCATGGTTTCAAACGCAAAAGTAAAAAAAAAACAAAAGAACAAACATGGAGCTAAGGGACAAGCAAGCAGCCATTAGAAGTCTTCTGAGATTTCTTCCTGTAATTAGAGACGCTACAGTTTGGGCATACATATTCCAACCCATCCGTTTTCGCGTAATCCTGTCATATCATATGTTAAATCAGTAATTACACAGGCAATTGATGCTATAAAGAGGCCATTGTTTGCTTACCTTGAAGGCGCCGAGGCCAGGCCTTCTGTCACATCCGAAATGAGCCCACTCTCCGCACGATCCACAGTTCACCCAGTCACCCGCTGTGCTACTGTTTCAACCAAAGAACATTGCGTTTATCAACATTTATCCTTCTTATGCAAGAGAGGTCGAGAGATACTTTAACGTACCTGCGACATATTAAGCAACACTCTCCATCTACATCATCATGAGCATACTCATACTCCAATAGATACGTCTCATAGTGTCTTTTCAGCGTATTGCCCACTCCCTGTCATAACAACATCAGAGCTAGTCTTAAGACAACACTATGGGTTTCGAGAATAATAAATCAAAGTAGTGAGATTTGAAAGTAATCATTTACAGTCATTCGGTTTGTGAGCGTGTGGTTTCGCATCTTTGAGAAAACTTGTCCTTTCCAGTTGATCCCATTCCCTACGTGGAACCCTCCCCGTGAAACAACCTGTAAAAACTTTCATTAGCTCACCAAATCCAATGCTGCCTGAGTTTATCAAACTCATTGCTTAATTAACTACCTCTCTGTACAAGTTGAATAGATCAAGCCGTTTTGAGTTGAGAACAGCATCCGGAAACTCTGCTAGTCCCCCTGGTGGAACAAGCCGGCTATGTCCTCGTATTAGCAGAAACTGCATCACATCCCTCAGAAATTCCTCCTACATATAGCGACAGCATCCGTATAAGCCTCAAAGAAAGAAACATCAATGTTAAAACTATTCATCACAAGAAAAATAATGCAAACCTCTGAGCAAATCTGAATATGCGCTCTTCCACAGTCGTGTTTCTTGAGAGGCAGAGGGTTTAGTGAGATGATTTGCTTCCTCTGGTACGAACCAGAAAAAGCTTTACGGTGAGTTACTGGAGTGCCACCTGATGCACCATGTTTTGGAGGCAGCATAGGTAAGCTTCCTTTGGTGTGGTCACCATCAAAGCTTCCAATTTCAGAGTAACCAGAGAAAGGTATCATCTTGTGTCGACGGGTGTGAGGTATTGGTCTAAGAGCAGCCACGTTGATTTTCTTTGACGTAGGTCCTCCATTTTCAATTTCCTGAACCTAAATATTTTCACAGCATGCAATCAGTATATATACGAAGAAGATGAAAATTTGGCAGAAGAATGACCTCAAAACTTCTCCGCGATTAGAGATGAAATCAAAGAGTCTAGCTCGTTTTTTTTTTGGTGTCAAACTTCATATATTGAATTATCGGTTTAATGACTCTCTTCCCAAGAAAGTCAAGAAAAGACCGATAAAATTACATGGGAAAGAAAATCACGGATTAATGGAATCCTAACGATGCACATTATCCGGACAATACTAAAATACAATAAGAAGCAAAAACAAGACATACGTCTACAGCGACACACTAATAAACAAAGACTGAACTAATAAAGATGTGGAATACGCCGCAGGGATGACACTCGAAATGGTAAAAGGTTATCCGATGTGTGATAATCAGTTTCCCCAAGATGAAATACCACACGGAGTACGAAAGTATCCGTTGTATTTTGAAAATCCGAACTTGCGCCTGAAGTGCCGAAACACTTGATCCTGAAGTGCCGAAACACTCGATCATGAAGTGCCGAAACACTCGATCATGAAGAGGGTGGTGACAAGTAGGACGAGAGAAGACTCCGGCGAAACCCGAGGTGAACAAGGGTTTGGTTGCCAACGGTGAGGAAACAAAACTTTGAGCTCCTGATACCGTTTCGGCGATGCGTTTAGCATCATTCTTCATAAAATCGAAAGATATTGTGGCTCTCACTGAAATGCAGGTTTTTGAAAACAACAATTTCTTCCTATGGGATATACTTAATGGAAATATTCGGGTCCAAAAGAAGAGAAATACTACTATATTACTCTCTATAATGGAGGAATTGGGGACTACGAGATCCTTAAAAAGGATATTAGTGGGAAAAGTCTTGCGAAAAGGAAAGAATTTGATACCCCAAATCTTTTTAAGGTGGAGAAAAATATATGAATTAACAAATTCAAAATACTCTAATCGTAAATATCTTCATAAAAAATGAGATTAACGGATATTAAGAATGTATAAAAGCTTGAAAAAGCCATATAATTCTTATTGGACTCTCCATGAAGGAAGAGTCTAGCTCGTAAACAGAGTACTTTCCAATTTAACTATCTGTATAGAGGAAATTTTAACCTGCGGGATCCAAAACAGTACCTTACTTTCTCTGCATGGCTCGGATCTTTTTCTGGTTGGCAAGGGTGGCGTTAACCAGTGAGGAATTTTGGATAGAAGAGCATCATGATTCGAAGTATCATGGATCTGTTGTCCGCAAAAGAAAAGTAAACGCTCTGCATCGTCTTTTTCAAAGGAAGCAACAGGCAATCCCTGGATGCTGGCTACTCCAAGAACAACCAAACTGCGGTATGACACATCAGGTGCCAGCTGTCTTAAAACCTGCCGAAAAGAAAAAAATAACCTATTCTTAGCTAAGCATTAGCAAGAGAAAGCCTCAATAATCCTGAGAAGCTGCAGAGAATGTGGATCACATGACTATCTGGATGATATTACTTAACACGTAAGAGTATCATATGTAGAGAGTGAAAGCGATAAAGCACTAGGTCATCCCAAAGTTTGAGTCAAACGTTCAGAAACTTGAAAAGCCTTATTAATGTCTGTTGCATTTTCATAATTAACTTTATCATCCGAAACTCTTGTGACTACTCTAACTGAAGAAATTGTTGAGAAACTTAGCAACAAGGTGCATGAGATAAATGATTGGACAGACACGAGATTACTATATACAACATATCAAAGTGGAGCAAAGACAAAGATTATTAACCTGCAGAGCCCATGTTGGGACTTGCATTGAAACTTCACACACACTTGCCCCACAAGCGATTGAGGCAGATCTCCGAGGCTCAGAGAAAACCGGCTTTGTTTCGTCTGAGTTTGCCTCTGAATGAACTAATTGAATCTTCTCAACCACCTCATGTTTAATGTGATTTTCCAAAAGCTGAGATTTACAAAAGAGAAAATAATAAATCCCATTGCACATGTAACTATACAGAGAAGAGTCCAGTTTTTAAAAGACATAATCCCTTGCCTGATCACTGAAACAGGTCTGCGCATTTCCAGACACCAGCATTGATATGTGTGCTGAAGAACAGGTTGAGATATCACAACGCATGGTTACTACACCACGAGTAAATGTTTCTGCTTGAAGAGGTGGTGCTGGAGCACTGCAGTTTCAATTACGATCAATAAGTCTTAAAACTAAGTCCACATGCACAAATTCATAGTATTCAAAGGATGCACAAAACGTCATTTGTCCATATAAAATACATACCTAGAACGGTTGTGGAGCTTACTTCCTCGCATCTGGAATAACAAAATAATAAAGTTATAATTCAAAATGATTAAAGATATGTACATGCACACATTTTAGTATGCCCACTAATGAAGAACGGAAATTGTAAGCTAACAAGCTACACTCACTTCTATTCTCAAGAGAGCATTGAGTCCATCCACCAAAGATCCCAGTAAAAATGTATCCTGAAATAGCAAAAACGCTTTGGTACTGATGATAGCATAAAGAAATACAGACATTTGCTCAAACATAAAATGTTAGAGAAGGTCAGCAAGACCCACCAGTGTGCGTGGTGGTCCACACAAAAGAAACCTCACAGTGACATCTTCATCGTATATCTTTATTGATGGGAGGCTCTCTAATGAATTTTCCTCTTCTAGTTCATCGGCTTCTGGCAACACCACATCAATCTTTGGAGGGTCTCCAAGCAAGCAGGGTCCCATCTCATAATTCATTTTACGGTTGCTGTTAGAAGTAAGGACAGCATTGTCACTCATACAATAGAGTCGGAAAGATGCTTCTGAAACATGGAACGCATCCCATGTATTGCTGCATGAACTGCATCGCCAAAATAAATATCACTGACAACTAAATTTGTAGACTAGGGGAAAAAGTAGATAATATAGAAGAAAACAAGACTAAAATTAAGGCTTGTTGCAATTTCAGATGCTCGAGTAAGCAATTACCTCTGTATGATTGAAAAAAGAGCATGGCGGAAATGGCAAGCTACGTATTTCGAGAAAACGTTTTTCCAATAAATAACATATTGAACTCCCTGCAAAAAGCAAAAAGAAATGTAACTCAAACATAAAGTACGATCAAATCTAGCAATTAGGTGAACATGAAGCAAAACTGTCTTTCAAAAGGGCTTTTACATTTTAAATACTCCCTTCCAAGATTCTTAACATAACCATACATGAAATGGATAGCAACAAAGGGGTAATAAGAAGAAGAAGAATTAAACAGGAAAGGAACATAAAAGCAACACAGAGCTAGATGCTTATCAAGAATGGTGTACCTTAGAGTAGAGTGCTTGAGCTAATTCTTCACCATTTGGGACCTCAAGGTAAACCTGAAAAAAATAATATGAAACAAAAGCATATTAATATCTCACTAGGGACCATCATGTACAGAAATTTAACCAGTAAAGAATATTAGGTTCTTATAAGAAAACAAGCAATGTAAAACGACGAATGTACACACCGTTGTCGGTAATGTGGAGCCAAACAGAGTAACCAAGGCATCAGGAGTAGAAAAATCAGCATATCCCAACACTAAAGGACCAATTTTATCACTATCTCCACTCTGCTCCCCTTGCAAATACACAATATCCGGTACTGAGGAGCTAACAGCAACCTGGAACTCCTCAATCGTAGGAGTATTCAGTACCTGAAACTAAAACATGACAAAACATACACCATATCCTTTAATATCTCCCATAAAAACTCACTACATATTAGCTAAGAACCAAGATTTTCCCTTCAAGTCTTCCAATTTCTGAAGCCATTCAAGCAAATATAACATAGCTACTAGTCCCATGAGCTAACAATTCGCTATATACATAACCAGAACCGACTTAGTTAAACACCATATCCTCTAACATCTTCATAAAAACTCACTAGATCTTAGCTAAGAACCCTTCAAATCTACCAATTTCTGGAGCTAACAATTCCCTCTATACAATAATCAGAACAATCTTAGTTAAACACTGTCCAAACTTAACTAAAGGTTCTATAGTCAACCAAATCGTTAATGAGTATCAAATAGATTAAAAGAAAAATGATATAATATTTAACCTTGAGTCGTCCTGAAGAAGAGAGATCTGGAAAAGGGTAATTAGGTTGATGACCTCCGGCTTTTTGCTCTCCACAAACAACAGCCACAACATTACAACGGTTTCTCGAAAACCCTTGTCCATGAAACATCATTCAAAGCATAATAAAAACTTGTAATCTCTCTATGAAACTCGAGTTTTGAAGCTCAAACCCTAATGAACCTTAGAAAAAACCCTAATTTCTAACTTGTAGAGGAGAAATCGAAGAGACCCAGAAGAGAAGAAGACGAAAGAAGATGAGTTTATTGGAAAAAGAAGAGGCCCATCTCATCAAAAGGAAATTTTTTGATTTGACCGTGAAAAAGGAAGTAACTTGAAGAATGAGATAGTAAGGATCACAACAACATAATTAAAATTTAGAAAAATCTGAAGAACAAACAATATGAAATTGTTGATTTTTTAGGAGGTATAATAGTCTACAGTGTTTATGTTTCCCATCGAATCCTAAATCAAAAGCAAATTCGTTTTTAAAAAAGTGAGAAATTTTAACTAAAAATCAAACAGAGATGCGAATTAATCTATTGGGCAAAACGAGTTTGTAAGTAACAACAACTCAGATTAATTCCTCAAGCAGAGGTGTGTTTTATGTTGCTTTCACATCTTTTAATCATATTATTAATTAATTAAAGCTTCGCTTCCAGTTTCCTGAGACAGGAGCAATAACCAAAGACTAGTTTTCTCTCGTTTACTAATTTCATTTTTTTGAATCATATGTAAAGTTATATTAAAAGAAAACAACTATTATTTGAAAGCTTATGAAGCATAAAACCCTTAAGAAAAGCCGATAAGTGGGTAATTCGTTAAAACCTAAAAAAGAAAAGCGGGACAAAATCTTCATTAAGAAAAATAATACACATCATTATTAAAACAGCTAACACAAGTAGAAAAAAAATAACAGGAAAAAAGAATACATGAGATCTCACACTAAACACGACACGCAGATGTAGTCCAAGGCTGAGTGGGGGTGATGATCCTAATCTGATTCGAAGTGTATTTAGTAGAAAATATGGGTGAGTACTTATCTACTTTGCTTCGCCATAAAGCAACATTCTCATCCGATGTGACACAATCTTTGAGCCTTTTAATATTATCTTCAATTTGAGAAAGGATAAGATAACGTCTATCCTTCGGCCTATGGTTCACAAAGACATCAACCAACGTTTATGTGATCTTATTCTATATCAATGCAACCACGATCTCCAAGCAAATCATATAGCCTTCCTAAATAGCACTAATTATCAAACCAAAAAGAAGTCTGGAAACTACTCCTTACCTCAATGATGTGGAAATCTTTTGCTAGATCACAAAACCGAGAAGACTACCGACAAACAGCAGGAATGAATGTGACCCAAATTCGGCTACAAACGAAGGTACTTGATAAGCTTCTTCCACATCCACGAGTCAACATTCGTATTCAACTTTACCGACAAAAAAAGTCTCTCCTTATCAAGTTCTTTTTAATCCAATTAACCCAAAGAGAAGTCTTAGACGAAACTAACCTCCATATCAACTTAAGACACCTCACCTTATTTGCATCACCCAAGGATTTTAGACCAAGACCCCCTTATGTCTTTCGTTTACAAATATCAGCCCAAGCCACTTTATCTTTCCTTGTATTTAAGCCCGGGCCAGACCATAAGAAAGCAAACCTAATTCTCTCTATCTCTTGAATGCAAGCTCGCAGGAGCCTAAAAGCAGCAATCCAAAAGTTCATCAAACTCGCTATCACCGATGAGAGTAATTGGATCCTACCTGCAAAAGAAAGAAAACAATTCTTCGAAGAACCAATGTGAGCTTGAATTTTTTCAATAAGGGGTTAGTAATCAGAACTAGACATTCTTCTTGTCAGGAACGACATACTCAAGTATTTAACCGGCAAAACACTTATGTGAAAAAGAAACTTAGAGAGTCGTGCCCTTGTTAACGGGGTAATCCCGGTGATAAAAAGAGATATTTTGTCCAAGCTAATTTTCAACCCTAAAAAGTGAGAAAATCATCAAACACAACGAGAATACCTTCGATGGAATAGGGACGTTCATCAGCGAAGACCATAATGTCGTCCGCAAAACATAAATGGGTTATATTCAGACTTGTACACTCCGTGTGAAAGCCAAATCTCCCCTTTTTGGCTGCATTGTCGATCATTTTAGATAAAAAATTCATACAAATGACAAAAAGATAGGGAGAAAGAGAGCAACCCTGACGCATCCCCCATTCACTTCTAAAAAAACCAGCGAGCTCACCATTGACTTGGACTGAAAAAATAAGGGGAGGATACACACAACTCAGTCCACTTGCTGAATATTGGCGGTAAGTCCATGGTTTTCAAAACCATGAAAAGAAAATCCCAATTTACCGAGTCAAAAGCATTGGAAATATCAATTTTCATAGAACACCGAGAGGCTATATTAAGCTTATGATAATCTTTAACGAGCTCAGACGTAAGAAGAAGATTTTTCATTAAATATTGATCCTTGATGAACGCTGACTAATTGTGTGTGATAAAAGCAGAGAGGATGAGATTTAAACGGTTGGTTAAAATTTTAGAAATTACCTTGTACAGGACGTTGCAGCATGAAATTGGCTGGTAGTCCTTTATCCCAATGGTTCCCATCTTCTTTGGAATTAAAGTTAGGATCGTAGTATTAATTCTCTTTGATAAGAAACCATACCAAAAGAAAGCTTTGACAGAAACAATAAAGTCCTTCTCAACGATGGGCCAAACCTCTTTGAAAAACTCCACAGTGTAACCATCCGGGCATGGAGACTTGTTTGAAGGCATCGAGAACAACACCCTCTTAATCTCTAACGCAGAGATGTCCAACACCAACCTAACTCTATCATGCTATGAAATGGTAATCTAACAAAGATCTAGCCTCCTTCGGAGGAACCTCATAATTATTACCCGAATTTCATAGCAAAAAGTTCAGTATAGAATCTCACCGCCTCTGTTTTTATATCCTTCCTACTAGTAAGCAAAGACCCATCAGAAGTTGTCACCACATTAATTGAGTTACGAACCTCTCGCTCTTTAACCGCATTATGGAAAAACTGGTTATTCTTGTCTCCAACTTCCATCCAATGTAACTTGGACTTTTTTTCAAGAACTTTTCCTCTAAACCCGCCAATATTTCCCACCTTACGCAAGCAATTGAATTAGCCAGCATAGATTGATCCACAGGAAAGCTGAAATTTGCAGTGTGCTTTTAACAAAGGTCAACAAAAGCTTCCTCCATTCGCTAAGAAAGATGGTTCATTTTTTCCCGACCTAAAGTTTGAATAATTGGCTTGAGAAACTTCAGCTTCTTAGAGAACCTAAACAGAGCTAATGTAGACGAAAACAAAGGCTCAGTTGTGTTCTAGTACGTCTGAACAACGTGCTTAAATTCCTCCAGCTTAACTACAACATTAATAATTTTAAGGGGTATTTGGCTTATGCGAAGTTCCAACTAGCGAGATGATTCCACATAGGTGATCAGAACAGTCCCTAGCCTCAAAAACACAATAAGAATTGCTAGTATGCTACAACCAAATCTTTTAAACAAGGACACAATCTAGCTTCTTACAAATAAGACATTCTTCTAACTTATTATACCAAGTAAAAGTCAGACCATTGAAAGCTATGTCGACCAAGGAACAATACCTGACAGCATCCTGGAAGTCAATGTTACCTGGAGACGAAACCTGAGATGATGAGGACCATGAGTGCTCAGCCAAGTACAAAATTTTGTTGAAATCTCCGACACAAAGCCAACCTTTATCCCAAGCATGAGCTGAATCTTTAAGAATTTTTAGATCTCTCCATAACTCCTGTCGATCCTCCATAGAGTTAGAAGCGTAGACAAAGGTACAAAGGAACTCCTCCAAGAAATTCTCAAGCTTAATCAAACAAGAAATGAGCTGACTTGTATTGGAAATTTCCGTTAACTTAACTGTCTTACTCCATACCACCCATATTCGGCCAAGAGAATCATGCTCGTAATTCGAAACCATCGACCAATCCCCAAACACAGAAGAAACGATGTTGCCAGCCTTATTCTCCTGTACCCGCGTTTTCATCAACTCACCAAAACACATAGAATTAGAGTAAATCAAATTGCGAATCACAGAATGCTTCTTATACTTGTTGAGGCCACAGACGTTCCAAGAGAAACTCGACATTAATGTTTCTTTGGGTTATTCCTTTTCCCGATACCGCTTATGGTAGCAGCCCCTATTTTCAGAGATGGCTTTGAAAATATTTATGCGCGACCTTAGATGATCGTGGAAGAGGAGCCCTAATCACAGTCTCGTCTTTACTTGTCACCGCCTTTGGAGAAGAGGAGACCGAAGCAGATTCCATACCCTCCTCCAATAACTTTTGAGTAACTCTCGAAGCAGATTTGAGGAGATCGTCCGCAAATTCCCCTTCCAAATCTTGATAGCGTTGCTATTTCTACCTGACCATAAACTAAATACGTAGAAGCCTTAGCAAGCTTTTTACTTCTCGAGTGAGTCACCATTGACCAATCATTTCCCGTAGCATATGTGTCTTGTGAAAAAGAGAAATTTTGCCATCCTCCAACTCCGAACTCAGACTACCTTAGCTTTCAAACTATGCATGACAATTTCAGTCTCTTTCGAGTCTGGTATAACAAAACTAGAGAGCCCGTTAGGATCTTCCAATGCAACCCCCTCAACAGGTAAATGTAGCTCTGGTGTCACTGTTTTAATCAACTTTTCCAAAACATAAACGCCATTCAACCCTTGCTTATAATTCCCCAAACATCGCGTTGACAAGTGCCCCCACTTCGCACACGTGGTGCATCTCGGAGGTAGCCAAGAGAACTCAAATAAGACCCAGAATTCCTCACCCTTTACCGAGAAATAATAAAACTCCGACAATTGCTTTGTAAGATCAATATCCACAAATACTTTTGCTTCTTCAAAATTTGTTACTAATTCTGTTTTTCTAGGAAATCGAATAGGACTACCTCGCGAACTTGCAATAAAGCTAAGATTTTGATAGACTTGTCTTCTAAATTCCAGATTTTGTTGACAATAACATGAATTTTCGTAATGTGTGGAGCTGTTGAAACGAACCTACCAACTAGAAATTCATCCCAAAGAGGTGGAGATTCCATTAAAATCTCCTCTGGAACATAGACCACTTATCTTCTGTTGATCGAACATTTTACAATCAAACATAGATAAAATTGGCCTACTCGATACCTGAAGCCATGATCGATTAACCAGAGGATTAACCGTAGGCTGACTGTCCGATCTAGGCCCCTGTTTCAAAACAGAAGGACCGACACTGTTAGAAATTGAAGCATGGGGATCAGCTAAAACAGACTCACGACTACCCTCATCTTGGCATGGCCCCGCAGCCGGAGTAACCTCAAGACTCCTCAGGGTGACAATATCGGCAACCCCTTCCTCAGACCCCGACACAGCTTCCCCCAGAGCCCCAACATCACCCTCACAACAAACCTCAACCCACGACTCATAATGCAACTCACATCGCCGTCTCGAGACTCCATCCAGGACCCAACCAACACTCCAAGAAACACCACTGACTGCTTCTCCAGCAGTGGTGCCTCCATCGTGCCGCTCAAGGAATGACCGAAACCTTACGCCAAAAAATTGCCAAAATCACCCTACTTATCTTAATTTCATTTAATTTCTGAATTTGTTCATTTGCTTATCTAAAAAATTCCTCTCTAGTTCAAAAGTTCTACACTTTTATTATCGTTTGTTTTGTCCTGGATCAAACCATAATCATTTGATGGTAACACCATAAGTTTTAAGTAATGTTTTCTATTTGCTGTTTACAATCATACAAAAAAATAGTTGTTTGTGAATTAGAGAGAATAATAGAAACCAATCTATCCAGATGATTCTTGTATGGTCAAGTGTCTGGGTAATTACGTTAAGAGGGGATTGTTTTGGGTGCTTATGGAGTAATCTACTTGGTTATATGCGATAGGTGATAACTCATACTCTAAAAATCGGCCGATTTACTGTTTAATCGGCTGGTTAATTGCGAAACAGAAATTAGCCACCGCAATTTTGACCAATTTGGCTAAAAATTATTTTAAAATGAATCGATATAATGGTGAAATAATTCATCAAATATATTCTTTTATCTTTTTATAAATAATGTTATATTAGGTTTCTCTCTAGGTTTTGGCACGTGGATAACAAAAAGTCATAAATTTTAAAAATAATTTGTGATGTTTGATTTTAATAAAAAAAATAGTAAATTTTGTTTTATATCGAACATATTATATGGTTTATAATCGAATTATGTTTAAAATCAAAATTATGATTATTTTCTATATGAATGCAATTACATATTTATGATTGTTAAATAGACTAACCCGTTAATTTATCTCGCAAAAACTAATAGTAAAAATATTAACTTTAACTAACCCGTTAATATTAACTTTTACATGTATGCTTTTGAAGTAAGAGAATATATCACAAATTAATATAATAAATACTAAACATTCATCTAGATAATATGTCAACTAAAACATTTATTCGAATAATTTTTATATTTTGGATTATTTATCTAAGATTATGTAGAATTTTTATCCATATAAATTAATACTTAATGATAAAATAATTCCACTCTTATCCATAGAATTACAATCCTTGTTGTATTTAACAAAGTATTCATCAAACAACTTTGTGTGATGGTGTTTCTACACAACCACAAACATGATTTGTGGCTTATATAAATTGAAACCAATAATTTACATGCAACACATATAGTTTTAACTTCACCGACCAAAACTTGATAGAATTTTCTTTCACATTGGTCTTCAATGCCACGTAAGAAAAATAAAATTTCGACGTATTAACATACTTAGACAAGCATTATTGGAAGACGGTGCCAAGGTCCAACCCTTGGATACTTTTCAAATCACCTAAAATGATATTTTAAAAAATTAATCATGTTTATAATACAATAAGAAATCTTCATTGTATCAGTCTATTTCCAAAATGAAATATTCTTATCATATGTTATCTTGTGGCAAAATGACAATCAAGAGGCCATTTTTTGTTTCATTTTGGAAGTTTGGTCATAACATTACGGTGTTGAGTTAGTAAGAACTCCTCCACTTGGTTAAAGAGAGCAATGATCTATGAGATGATTGAAATTTCATAAAATATATACAGATAAGAAATCATCAAAATTGTTGCTTCATCAAAATTTTTGGTTCATGGTTGTAGAGAAAGGTCCACCATTCAAAGTAATCATGAAGAAACATTAATTTCAGAAAATTTGTTCACATTAGTTTATATATTTTTTATGTATCATTATTTAATGATAAATATGTAGGTATTCTTATAATAACATACTATTAAAAAACGTGGATCAAATCAAATCTCAATTAGTAAGTTAAGAATATTTATTAATTAGAAATTTTAACAAATTTTTTAAATTTACATGAATTTACTTGATGTTAAAATGTAAGTATAAAAACGTTTGGTTTCACAAAATAACAAAAAAAAAGAATTTGGATTTCATGCAATAAAACAGCGTAACAAAATAATGCATGTCTTTTATCAAGCGTGCCATGTTTCCGGAACCATTGTTTTCTGTTTTTGGTTCCAAAGAGTCTTATACGCCAACAAATATGCATAGTACACGAGAACAACTGCAAAATTTCTAAAAAGACAAAGTCAGTAAATACCGAATGTATGCATCTCGCATACCAATGGAGACCAAATTTATGCATCTCACATACCTACATAATTCAAAAAATAATTTAAATGTTATGGTCTTTATTACTCGGTCAATCAATATACAAACACACTTTAATATTTGTTATAGAGACCATTAACTATCAACTAGCCAAAAGACTATGACTCACAAAACTTTCTTAACACAACTATTATGTTACCCCTCTCTTTTATTGTATATTCTAGTGTCTATCAAAACAATATATGGCAAGAAAAGAGTAAAAGATCTTACATGTAACATAAATTTTTGGTTAGAAGTAACATCAAATTGTGAGATAGTTAACAATTCAAAAAATATCTGCTGGTAATAACTAAATTTCTTGATACATTAAAATTTCACCAAATTTTTATAGGTATAAGAAACAATCAAAATTTCATGTTACGTTTTATAACATTTACCATGCATATGTGCAGCACTTATTAGCAATAATCCCACAAAATACCACTATTTTCTTGATCTCTAGTCCAAAATAATTTATGTTGAACCAACTTTGCACTCATCCTCCATTGATCATAATTCTATGTCACACAATCTAGTGATCATCAACCGGAGGTGCATGTTATATAGATAAAACTGACCAAAACTCTAATTACATTATGGTTAATGCTCCACTCACCATGTATTGGTTCAAAAGTTTGATCGTGATATTTAAGTTGGTGAAATAAAAAAGTAAAAAATAATATATAAAAATAGAAAAATTACATAAACATATTAAAAAATTAAAGACACAAATGCCACTAGAGATATCAATATACGAGCCTCAAAAGAGATAAGATTATCACATTTCTCGATGAAAATTCTTTTTGGCATTTCCATCTTTGGCATATTTGTTTCCGACTAGCACTTCTTTGACATCCATTTTGATGTCTTTTAGGGGTTGACGACTAAAATTTATAAATTTAATGACTTTTATTAGTTAACCATGCATTAAATCTTTGATCTTCTTCGATATGGCAAACCAATAAAATCAAAGAATAATTTTATACAAGTAGGTGATTTTCTGCGCCACACTATTACTTAGAAGTGAAAATCCGAATCACAATTTATTTTTATGTTTTTTTTGTTTTACCGATTTTGTAAAAATTAAAACCAATAAAAAATCCAATTGTGATTTGGTTTGGCTTCGATATAGCTTAAAAAAATTTCAATTTTGTTTTGGTATTTGGTTTGGATTCGGTTCAATTTTAGTCAAAAATAACTTTAAATAATATTAAAATTAGATAAAATGCTAAAATTTGATAAATATTTGTTACTTCCTATGGGGATGAAGATAGCATGCAAAGCTAGAAGAGTTGGACTTGACGACTCATGATGGTGAAAAATGTCCCAGTGGTTTCTTTTGATAAGAGAAAGAGTGGTAGGTTCTAAGTCTAGAACTAGGGTCTTTGTGAAAGACAATGAGTTTGATTTGTAACCTTCAACCGCCTCGTTTGCAAACGAACCGCCTTGAAGATTACTAATCAATGGAGTGATTAGAATAAGGGATTGTAAAAAATGATTGAAGAAGATGGTTGAAGAGAGCGGTTGGAAGAGAAAACGCGGGCGGTTGCCAACCACCTAAAAACTAAGATGGTTCGTTTGTAAACAAGGTGGTTAGATTTTTTATTATCTTTAAAAAAATTTTAAATTTTTAAAAAATAGTATTTATATATATTATTCTGTAAGGAAAGTTTTAAAATAGAAACAAATTTTTTTGAAACGTTTTTTATATTTTAATTTATTTTATGTTATTTTCTATAATAATATTTTTACTATTCAACCACTTGTTACCAATCGTAACTCTAATTTAGCCACTTGTCCTAACTTAACCGTTTTCTCTCTACCGCTATCTCTAACTATCTTCTCTTTAACTGCTTTCTCTACAACCGTTAGATAAAATCTTAACTACTATGTTTAAATGATCTTACCAATCAGACTTAATGTAGTGAATACATCCATGGTATTTGAAAACAACAAGAATGTATATCAGATATATGAAAATACATATGATCTAACTTAAGGGAAAATGTATATATGAGACTGTTTTCTTGGTTTGCTCATTATTTACTATCATCTATGCTTCTTCAGGGCATGCAGAGATCTGCTTGATTAGGTAGATAAATTGGAGTGTACTATTGTTATGGTTTTTGTACCTTTTTCCTTGTAACTCAATCAAAAGGTTTTGGTTCTTGCATTATTTGTGTACCTCTATAATATTATGCTTTTGTTTCTTGTTCTTATAAACAGACGAATGCTTATTCCATGAAGTTGTATTAATCAATCATCCAATACTAGAAACATTTTAAATTGTCACGAATGTACTAAACTTTAAGAGTTTTGAAAAAGAAGACACTAAATTGACAAAAGAGTATTGACTATTAGATTAGGAAACCATGTATTATATTATGTATTTTAGGCAAGTATTTACTCATCATATTGAACAATTATGTATATATTCTTGAGTGAATATCACAAACAAATCCATCGATTGGATTTAACCTATCAAACATGGTATCAAAGACTATCTTCTATAACCTAAATCATATCCACCATTTTTTTTCCTCTTGTCTATCTTCTCCACACTTCAAACTTTCAATTTCTATGCTCTTTACTCATTTATTTCTCTTTATAAAAAAACACACACTCACACTTGGACTGCCATATCCAACCGCCAGGATCAACACTGACCAAGTTGAGGTTTCAGTCCTTCAGATGTTGTTTGAAGCGGCCCTCCAACCGCCAGCCCAGACCACCAGAACCTGCCAGAAGTCAATTCTAGCGGCTGCCACCACCACGCCAGACCGCCAAGAGCTGCACGTGATAATCTTAGCGGTCATAACCGCCAGACTTGCCCGCCACGTTCTGCATCTTCTATTACTTTTGAGATCCAACCCAGTTTGTCTTGGGTCAACAGTGACGCATCTACATTAGTATTTAAGGAATTCTTAACCTAATTTATTAATCTAAAGCTCTGTTAGTATAATTTCGCGCTTCTTTTGGATCTAAGCAACAATTGTACTAAGATCTTTGGTTAATTTTTAGCATTTTTAGTAAATATTCTTTAATCTTTATCATCATGCTTTCATTATCTCATTTTCCTTGTTTGAGTTCATTAAGCATAAGTGAGTAGTCTTATTGATGAGTTAAGGGTTTGATGGATCATGATGTTTTGATTGGGTTAATGATAAAAATCTTTGTATATCCTTCATTTAAGTTATTCTTAATGTTAGATTTAAATTGATCTCTTAAATTTAGATATTAGGATTTCATGCTCGGAAAGTGTTCAATGAAATGTTTGAATGAACTTAAATAAGGTTAGCTTCCCTAGCCAATGGAAATTGATGTTATGGTGATTAGTGGTTTGATTAAACTTGAATGTTACTGAAAATTAATTAAATTTTCACAAACGAAAGTTTAATGTTAATGATGGTGATTAGCGAAGGGATCAGTTCCATAGAAGTGGATTAGTCCTTATTAGTGATCCACTACCTAGGATTGTGTAGTTGTCCTTAACATCATTAGAGACTCATCAACTCATCTAGATTATCATCTTGTCCTTGAATCATTGCTTTATCATCATATTACACATCTCATCTTTAGCATTCTCATAGTTTAAGTTTGAATAGCATTGTTACGTTCAGATTAGGGTTAGTTCAAAACACAAAACATTCATATTTTATTAGATTAATCGAACTTATGCATTATTAGTGTGTGATTACGTCTTCCTCGTGGATCGATACCCTATTGATACTATAAGTGAATAATGTGCACTTGCGGGTTTCTCTTTGGGTTTAAAACATTGAGCTATCAACACACAGTGGATTGAAACTGATGGAAAAATCAAGATATATGACACCATATCTGAATCTTCTCTCAAATCAATTATGAAGCAAAACACAAGAACTATGGACAATGATTGAAAACCTCTTTCATGACAACAAGGATGCATGAGGATTCTAGCTTGAAAAAACGAGATCAGAATGCTTCAAATAGGTAATCTCTTAGTTTATTACTATTGTCGAAAATTAAAATCCTTCTTGGATCTTCTCGCCAATGCCAATTCTCCTATCTATGAATGCGCTCTCGTAATGTATCTTCTCAACGGCCTCAATTTCATGTCTGATTAAACATGGATCTTCTCTATGTTATTTCAATGATGAAAGATATATGTTGAAGATAAAGAGACAACCATAAGCCTCATATTCCGATTACGCATCTTCACCTTAAATTCTTCTCACATCATCACCTCAGCCATATGTTCCTCGACCTCCATCATCAGTCAATCAATTCCAAAATGAATGTATCAGTCATGGAAACAGAGGCAATAGTGGCATTCGTAACAATAGAGGACAATGCACTAGTCAATGGCAAGAAAATAACAATTGGAATCCTGGATCACAAACGACATGGAATTGGTCCAATGTTCCTTAATGGCCTAATACTGACTTCTGGCCCAATTATCCACAATGTTCTTCTACACCAAATTGGCCCAATCTTCCTTGGCAGACTCCAGGAAATCAACAATGTCTCAACATCAATCCTCCGTACTTGCATCTCTCACTAATTCTGTCACATG
The DNA here is from genome assembly GCA_963922655.1 of Cardamine chenopodiifolia. Taxonomy (NCBI): domain Eukaryota; kingdom Viridiplantae; phylum Streptophyta; class Magnoliopsida; order Brassicales; family Brassicaceae; genus Cardamine; species Cardamine chenopodiifolia. The sequence continues at coordinate 8,527,121 of OZ000479.1, forward strand.
GCTCCTCGGCCATGCCCTGTCTCCAACCGGTTTAGATTACCTCTCGGCTCATACTCCAACAGTAGAGGCTCCTCCTACAAATTGGACTCCGACCTCATTCCCACGGCCTTGGAAAATACATTCAACACCATGAACATCTTCGATCCAAATGATGTTGGATGTTGTTACATGGATAGTAGTGCCACTGCTCATCTCACCTTTCAACCAAGTACTCTTTCTTCAATCTAGTCTCATGTTTCTCTTCCTTTGCTTACTGTAAGAAATGAATCTCTTTTTGATCTGTCAGTGCCTTTGGTCAAGCCTCTATCTCAGCTCCTTCTCATTCGCATTATCTCAACAATTTTTTAATTTGTCAAAAGATTTTTAAAATCTTATCTTTGTGTTGATTTTGATCATTTTTTGTTTTCTTGTTGAGGATTTCCATACTCGAGCTCCTCTTATCCAATATGATAGCACCAATACTCTTTATGTTCTCTCTCTGCTATCTCAACCCGCCTCTCATCAAACTCTTATCTTTTCGACTCCTAAAATACTTTGTGGCATTGTCGCTTGAGTTACCCCAGAGATCATATCCTTTACTTTTAGTTTCATCTGCTTTTTAAAATAATTATATTTTTTCCATTCCATTGAAATAATACAATCTGATATTTTGACTTCCACTATCTCTAGCTTGAATGGAATTAAATATTAATAATTTTTTGGATCAGTTTAGACATTTTGTTTCGATTTATCCGCTTCAACAAAAAGAGTGAAGTTTTCACAAAAATTACATTTTAAAAACTATGTCAAAACTAAATCTCAAAGTCAAATTAAACCATTTCAATGTGATGGAGGTGAATTTAACAATCACCGAATTCTTGATATTTTTACTCATGGAATTCAAGCTCGTTCTCCATGTCCGTACACGTGTTAACAAAATGGTCATGCTAGACACATACTTTGCACCATAAAAAATCTTGTGTGTGCTCCTCTTTTTCAAGTCTATATACTCTCTATGCTATTAAACCAATGCATTTTAATATTATAGTAATACTGAATTATGAGCTCATCTATGTAAGCTAAATTTTTGGTGGTATCTACACAACCATCCCCAAAGCCATCCAAAGAAATTGCTTTTCAATTGAATACCCGTTTATCAGAAACATTAATTTGGAATTTGCTGATGCTAAAATGAAATGGTTCAGTAGCGTGGAATTTTCTCATAGATTTGTTATGATCTACACCACGGGCTACTGGTACTGGAAGGTCAGTATGCTGTGGCTCATTAGACGACAAGAAGAAGATGCATGGACGGCTTATGAGGATGAATGTGAGGCACCATATGAGCTATCAGACACATGTACGAAGGGCCCTAAACCTAAGTCTCGATGGATAGATGATAAGAAGAGTCTGTCAAAATACAACACAAGGGCCTTGAATGCTATCTTTAGTGGAGTCGATGAGAACGAATTCAAAGTGATTCAAGGATGTAAATCAACAAATATTGCTTGGAATATCTTGTAGAAGTCACACGAAGGAACACAAATGTCAAAGAAAACAAGATTAGACCATAAGTTTCCATGTTATGTTTTAATATGTCCCATTTTTCCGCAGAAAATTGTAAGAAAAAAGAAGATGGTTTCGAGTTTCCATGTTATGTAGGCAAAAATCACATGAACCGTTAGCTCCAACATTCCATTGCTGCATTCTCTCTCCTATCAATAATTGATTGAGAATAGACAACCATGTTTTAAAATCATACTTAGGCATGTCAAAAGAAAACCTTACCCATTTCCACTGTGTTTTTAACATATCAACTCGATGTCGCTTCCTTCTGCGAGTACTAATTACCAGTTCTACCATAGATAACTTAGGTATACCAAATTCAATGAACCCTCTTTCACCTGTTATATCAATCAGCTGACCCATAAGAGACCCATGATCATACCAGAGGAGAGTTGATTCTCCATTACAAACCTCCATCTTAACAAAAGATTTTGCTAGTTCTCTATACTTTAACAATTGCCGCATCCATGAACCCAAAAAAGGAAAATTCACTCGCAGGCTAGAAAGAAGTTTTTTGGATCAAGTACATTCGGATCCAATTTACCCAAAGTGAAGAATGCGCTGATAGAGTTCTCCAAATCAACTTTAAGAAACAAATTTTATTATCTTCACCCAGTGGATTTAAACCGAAACAACCTTTTTTCTTAGGTTTACAAGCTTCAGTCAATGCTATATTTGCCTTCATTGCATTAAGATATGGAGAAGACCATAGGAATGCAGAACAAAGCTTGTCAACTTCTGTAATGCACGCTTTTGGTAACTGAAAAGCCGATATTTAAAAATTCGTCAAACTATGTATCACTAATCTAATCAGATGTAATCATCATATAAAGGATAAGTATCTTGTCGTCCAACAATTTATTTTTTCCTCGAATCATCTCTAACAATTGACTATAATGGTTAACAATGGTAATCCCAAGTACCTCACTGGTAATGATCCTGAATCAAAAGGAAATTGATCAAGTATAGTCTCTTTTACCAAATCCAAAAAACTAGCCATAAACATAGTAAACTTCTCCAAACTTATGCTATAATGGTTAACAATGGTAATCCCAAGTACCTCACTGGTAATGCTCCTGAATCAAAAAGGAATTGATCAAGTATAGTCTCTTTTACCACATCTAAAACACCAGCCATAAACATAGTAAACTTCTCCAAACTTATGCCCAAACACGAAATCTGAAAACCCCAAAGTATAATTTTTTTATATATTTCTTCTTTCCATCCATAAAACCGAAACGTCATCAGCAAAAAAAATATGTGTAAGCTTAATATTTTGGCAATATGGATTATATCCCACAGATTTCTCCCATACAGCCTTAACAAGCATTTTTGATAAAATAATCATACTTATCACGAATAATTATTGTGACAGCAAACAACCTTGAAGTAATCCTCTTTCACTTTGAAAATAACCCGCTAGTTCTCTATTGACCTAACCTAAGAAAGAAATTGCAATGATGTAGAGCATAATCCAACGAATAAACTTATGTGAAAAATTCAGAGTAGTTAACCTAGTATGTAGGGAACATACTACAGCCCCAGGTGGCGAAGAGCCTACATCGAGGTGCCAAACCATTGGAATGAATCGAAAGCCTTTGAATTATCAATCTTAATAGTATTTCTTGGTGTAACTATATCCTTATTGTAGTTCTTAACTAATTCATATGCCAACAACACATTTCCATGAGTAAAAGATCTTTGATATTACTTTGTAAATAATATTACATTAAGAGATTGTTCTGTAATCTTTCATTTCCTTTGCCTCTGTTTTCTTTGGAATTAATGCTAAAATTGTAGAGTTGATACCTTTAGGAAGAAATTCCTTCTAAAAAAACAATTGAACTGCTACAACAAAACCCTTCTTCACCACATGCCATGTTTCTTTAAAGAATTCTACAGTATATCCATTTGGTTTCAGAGTCTTGTTACCCGGCATTGTAAACAACACCTCCTTTATCTCCTCTTTAGTCACAACTATCGTCAATCTCTTAGCCACTAACTCACATCATTCATAACCCACTAACTCCTTCATTGGTGTTCCCATGCAATTATCCACTCTATGACCCAAAAAAAATCTTGAAATACCTTTGAGCCTCTTGTTCACAATCATACCAGCATGCCTTTGAATTTCACGAATAACATTCTTTACCTCCCTCGCCCTTGCCGCTTGATGAAAATATCGATTTTTTATCACCCAGTTCAACTAATGGAGCTTTGATTTATGTTAAAAAAACTCCTCCCCTAGCTCTGATAATCGCTGCCATCTCACAAAAGCTCTCACTTCTTGACTTATAACATCCGACGTTTGATTCATAAGTGTCCTAACCTGACATTCACATAGATAATCATAGGCCTCTTTTATCCTCTTCAATAAATCGAATAGCTTCTATTTAGTTAGTCTCCTTAATTCTTGGACCTGATGATGGTGAAAAAGTCCCAGTGAATTCTTTTGTGAAGAGAAATATTGGTAGCTTTAAGTCTAGAACTGAAGCCTGTGTAAGGAAATGTAGTGAATACGTCCATGGTTTTTGAAAAGAACAAGAATGTATATCAGGTATATAATATTATGCATTTGCTTCTTGTTCTTATAAACAAGCGAATCAAATGTCTATCCATAAAGTTGTGTCAATCAATCATCCAATACTAAAAGTATTTTAAATTTTCATGGGTGTAATAAACTATTGAGGATTGACAAAAGAGTACTAAAAAGCTTGAGGACTCCATTGTTCTCTACTTTACCAGAATACCTATTGAGAAAGAGAAAGAAATATGGATACAATTCAAATCTCCAAACTATTGAGCGGAGCAACAATTTTGAGTACCACGTAGAATTCACACCTTTTTTTCTCCGGATAAGTTTGAGTTGCCAGAGGCTTTCTTTGCAACCGCACAAAGTGGTAGAGAAATTCCATATCATAAATTATAATTCAAAATATTGTGTGAAACAAGCTTACTATTTGTCAATGGTGTTTTTATAGGTTTGTTTTGACTCATCCTTTCTTGTGTTTAACTCTCAACAGTCTTGTGCTTGATTTTTAGTGTACAACCCTATCAAATACAATGGGTACTGTTAAGGAGAGAATATCGTAAAACATATATTGTGTATATTTACTCTTTTTTTTTATTCTGGTTAGGAGAAGGATACATGAGAGTTAAGATAAAATGAAATATAATCTAATGATGTAGTTGTATGTATAAATAGAGAACATATGATGTCAATAAAGTTAGCTAGTTTCCAAATCGTTTTCTCTCATCTAACATGGTATTAGAGCCTAACGTTTCTTAAAGCAAATTTTTGTTTTTGATCACAAAATTTTTAGTTGAGAGAAAAACAGAGAGATGAGTGAAAAAAGCAATCATAAAATTAAAGACATCCAAGTCGGCTGAGGAGGTGATGGGTTCACCATATTCTCTCCAGTCTTGTTGAATGGGGAGAACTATGCCGAGTGGGCGAGAGTGATAAAGAACTCTCTCTGTGCAAAGAAAATTTTTGGTTTCGTGAAAAGAACCATAACACATCCAACAGAAGAATCTGATGATCTGGAGCATTGGAAGACCGTAAACGCAATGGTGGTAAGTTGGATTAGGACATCAATTATGCCTAAAATTTGGTCTACTGTCACGTTTACGACTGAAGTTAACAAGTTATGGGGTGATTTTTGGAAGAGGTTTTCACTTAGCAATGCGATCCATGTGTATTAGCTCAAAACCGAGCTAGCTTTGTGTCGTCAAGAAGGTATTAGTCTGTTAGATTATTTTGGCAAGTTATCAGCCAAGTGGGAAGAGATTTCGAACTATAAGCCCCTTCTAAGATGTACATGTGAAGCTAGGGAGTGTGAGGAAGATAGAGTTCATGATTTTTTGATGGCCTTGGATGAGTCTAGGTTTGGGAATTTTTGTACCAACACAATTTGTATGGATCATCTTCTTGACCTAAATTGTGTTTATCAACAAGTAATAAGGAAAGAGAGATAGTTTTCCTCTTTGTGAGTTGAGCAGAGAAGCAAGAAGTGGTTGGATTCATGGCCACAACTGAGTGTAATGCAAGAAGTGGTAGTGAGTCTTCTAGCCTGATGGCTGTCGTACCTCAAAGTCGAAATCGTTCCATTTTTTGTTCTCATTGTGGGAGTAGTGGATATGAGAAAAAGGAGTCGTGTCAAATTATAGGGTTCCCAGAATAATGGACTGAAAAGAATGGGGCTAGGCGAGGTTCATGAGGTGGTAGAGGTCAAGGTTCTTTCTCAAACTCTATTGGAAGAGGCAGAGCTCAACCTTTCCGCTCGAATGTTGCACATGTCTCCTCATAACCGGAAAGCATTCCCAACCTTATGACTAAAAAATGGGGGTCGCTAACTCAACTCTTGGAGCAACAGACTGTGACTCTCATACCCGAGAGGTTAAGTGATAAGGAACAAACCGATGAAGTGATTCTTTTCTTTTTGAATTTACTGTTAACTGATATTCAAAGAAATATAACTATTTAACAACAAGTGAATCGAGTGTCTGATTAAAATTAAAGCGAAAATTTTAAACTTTAAACTTTTGAGATTTAACTTCTAGATTCAAACCCAAGTTGGAAACTTTTATTGTATCTCCTATCACCCAAATCTCGAACTGATGAAAGCTGGTTTCGAACTTGTTTGTCTATCCACCTAATCAGGTGAGCTGCTGAATTCGGATCTTGCCCATGTCTTCTCCCATTTTGCTCTCTCCATACTGTGACATTGAAGCTTGGAGGACATATCGAGCTAGGAAACTCTCTAGTCGTTCTTGCTAATGGTCTGAGATATAAGTAACAATAGTGTGCCAATAAGTTGTGTACCTGGATTTAAAGATATTTTTTGCTAGAGCTGCCTAAATTTCTGAGACATAAGCGTAGGAGAAGAATAAATAGTCTCGGGTTTCCGTGCTATTTTACAAAAAAGCACAAACCACCGATGATCCCACATTCCACTGTGCCATACGATCACCTGTTGAAAACCAGTCTTGAACAACAAGCAAAACACAAAAGAGCACATTGAATCATAATCCTTTGTGCAAAGGTTTGAAGTGGTCAGAGTATGATTCCAAGTATCCTTAGTAGAGAAACTTGGTTTGAATACATCACTTTTTCCTCTCCATAATACAATGTCTTCTTCCTCCTTCGGTTTTGCCATTTAGAAATTAACATATCTTCAATCAAGTTTAAATACTCAACTCGGTGTCATCTCCTTCGATGATTTGTCGATGATTTGTCAATTCTTCCACCACTATCAATTTTTGCCTTATCCCTAAATAAATAACTCCTCTATCATTTGCAACATCGACAAGCCTACCCAGGTGAAGTGATTCTTCACACTGGTGCATCGCATAGTATGAGTAGTGATGCAAGTATACTCACAAGTCTACATGATATTGTGTCTTGTCCTGTGAATTTTCTAGATGGCAACAATGTACTTGCAACCAAGTGTGGTAGTTTGATCTTATATGATCGTATCATGTTAGAACAAGTCTTATTTGTGCCAAATTTGAATTGCTCATTATTATATGTGGATAAGTTTTTGAAGCAAACCGGTTGTTTTGCAATCTTTACTGACACACTATGTGTGTTGCAGGACCATTTTACGAGGACTCTTATTGGAGTTGGTGAGTAACGGTACGGTGTATATCTGTATTAGGATGTGACAGTTCCATGAGCTACAAGAGCAAGGTTTCAAATGATCAAGCATTGTGGCATCAAAGATTCCTTTAGTGTTTTGGGTTTTCTTTTGTTTATTTCTAGTGTTAAGAATAATCCCGACAAGTTTGGTAACTGTGAAGTTTGTTTTAAGTGTAAACAAACTAGAGAGGGTTTTCATGAAAGTTCTGATAAAGCAAGTGACTGTTTTTTTTATACATTGCAATTTATGGGGACCATATCGTGTTTCATCCTCTTGTGGAGCTATTTACTTTCAGACTACTGTAGATGACTACTCTCGAGCATTATGGATATATTTTCTTCTAGAGAATAGTGAGGTGAAAACAATATTTCAATTTTATCGCCATGGTTGATAGACTGTTCAGAAAACTTGTTAAAACAATACAGAGTGACAATGGGACAAAATTCATGGTCATCTCTAGTTTCTTTAATGACAAAGGTTAATGTCTCAGGTTTTAAACCTTCCCAATTCTGCAAGTGAATAGTTCTGTGCAATAGTATAGATAGGATATCAAATCCATAGAAACCAAAGTCACACTACGAATTGTGATGAAATGATTAAACATAAATATGGTTTTTTGTTGTCACGATTGCATAAAGTAAATAAAGCAATAAATAAAGCTATGTAAATATATGGAGACGAGTGCTTGGCACAGGGAATGTCACATGTATCAATGATTGATAAGCTATCTAACTATCTAAGGTTTTGTTAACGAACCATTTTTGAACTCGAATCACAATTGTAACAGCTAACCTACTCTCGCAGCGCTAACTATTATTACTTATATTTACCGGTTTTGAGAGTCATTTTAATTCCGAGTCTTGAGTCTTTTCAATAATAAGAAGATAGTTTTTGGTACTTTCATGTATTTAGAGGTTTGTACACTTGTTGGAGTCAAAAGGAAGGTTTTAGAGTGGAAATGGATTAAAGCTCGTTAAGAGAAGAAAAAGTCAAGATTTTAGACCGATCGGTGCACAAATGCCAATCGATCGGTGCCAAGGACTACAAGAACCGATCGGTACACATCTTTAACCGATCGGTGTGCCGACTTCCAAAATTTCCATTTTTTATTTCGAGGGCTTCTCTTTGTTTGTGTAAATAAGATGCCATAGTTGTAGAGGAGAGGCAAAGATGAAAATACAGTTTTCTTAGCTTTAAGGTGTTACTTTGTACATAATCTTTCATTCTCTTATTTATTTTAAGTTCTTCATCTATTTCTATCATGTATCTTCTCAGCATGTGTGAGTAGATCTATTCATATAGTTTAGGGTTTCTGAAAGGATGTTCATGTAGATTTCTGCTAGGGTTCTTATGAGATTATTCATATTATTCTTCATCTAAGATCTCTCTTAACGTCTTGTCTAATTTTGGCCAATTAGCTTCTGCCCTAAATCTATTTATCGTGACATCAAAAGTATTGTTGAATGGATATAACTATCTTTGATGGGCAAAGTGTCTATAGCTAACAACAGTTGAAGTTATTGCACTTTGTGAGCATATTAGATTCAATATTCACTGCATGTATGTATCTCTTTTAACAAACAAAAATTTTAAGTTGCTAGAGATTACGTCACATATATAGTTATCTTATGCGACAACGGAATAACTTTACATCCGTAATCTAAGATCTAGAACATTTCTTAATTGATCTCATATAATCTTTATATTCATACGCATTAATCCCTGAAGAATTCTCTTATTTAATATTTATTTTAATTAATTTTAGGATAGTAATTATATCGATTTTGCCTATAAACTCTTTTGCATCCTAGCTTTATTTAAGTCATCATAATTCGTCATGTTCTCTATTTATCTTTGTGGATTTGATCCCTAAGTATTATTGCAATTATCACTGTCCATTTGTAGTATATCCAGGGTTAAACCTCTGGTGTATGAAGTTTTTGGCGTCGTTGCCAGAGATCAATACGAATGCCTTTAAATTCGTGGTTTAGATTTTGTCTAGGAATTTTGATTTTATTTTTATTACTAACTTACTAACTAGCTTATTTGCTCTCCTTTGTCTATTTCAGGTTTATGCAAAGAAGAAGCATGGGATCTTCCAACCAACAACTATTGGTAACCATCCGTTATTGAGCATGAGATCCCACCTCCTGCAACGATTGGTAACCATCCGTTACCGATCGGTATTAAAGACCCTCCATCATTGGTCGGTGAGCTGCCACCACCGATTGGTAATCAAGCATTACCAAGACTTGAAGCTGTTCGACATGGAACCCTTGGTGAGTAAAACACACCAAACCGGTTCTACGCTGATAGGTCTGCTACTCGTGCATTTATTCCACAGAGGCATGACTACGAAATCAAGCCTCAGATCATTCAATTGGTGAGCAAAACATATTAAATGGGATGACTTCAGAAAACCCAATGGATCATGTGGATTCGTTCGAAGAGATGTGCAACACAAACAAGGCCCACAGAGTGCCTCTAGATTACTTGATGCTTACATTGTTCAAGTTATCGTTAGGTGACAATGCTGCGAGATGGTTAAGGTTGTTAGAACTGGGTTCCATTACCAAATGGGCAGTGTGAAGAGATCAGTTCATTAATCAGTTTTACCCCAACTCGAAGTCAATTGCACTAAGGAACAAGATCTCAACATTTCAAAAAGGTGTTATGGAATCATTCTATGAGTCTTGGGATCAATTCGGAGGTTATCTCAAGGAGTGTCCACATCACGGATACACACCTGAGAACTTAATGCATATCTTTTATCAAGGGATTTCTGAGAAGTATCATATGGCATTGGACACTGCGAGTAAGGGTAACTTCACGACTAACACTATAAGGAAAGCAAACATCTTGATTGAGAATCTAGCTTCGAGAAATAGCTACCACTGTCCAGATTATGATAAATCTAGATTTAAGCATTAACAACCACTGTCTTAGTGTTGAGACTGATGAGATGAAAAAGCTGAAGGAAAAAGCTGAGTATCTCTTGAAGACATCTAAGAGAGAAATCGCTGCAGTTGGGGACATTGTTAAGGATGAGGATGATGGATGATGGTACTAAGGAAGTGAGCTACATTCAAGGGAACTATTAAAAGTTTGGCTTCAACCAAAACTATAAAACCATTCTAATTTCTCCTACATAAGCACCAATGTGGAGAACCCCCATGATCAAGTGTATCCAAAGAAGCCTCAGGGAAACTTTGCTGGAGGTTTCCAAGGAAAAGGCTACAATGGTTACAATACTCAACAAAATCCTTAGTTCATGAATCAACAAGTACCTCAAGAAAGCAAGTTGGAGTTGATGATGCAACAACTCCTAGAGAGTCAAAAAGAGTGCTGAATAGATTAATACCAAGGTTAATGGTATGTATTCAAATTTGAATGGAAGGATTAAGACGGTTAGCACTCACATTAAGGTATTGGAGAATCAACTTGCTTAGATTTCTTCTAAGTTCAGAGCACCATCAGGGGTCTTATAAGGGAAGTTAGAAGGAAATCCGAGAGAGCAATGAATGTGATCGAGGCTGGAACCAATATTTTGTCAACGCATACCGATCGGTACAAGACTGCCACCGGTCGATACACTCCGACAATCATCACCGATCGTACAACCCTTTCAGCAATCGGTGTGATGCCATGACACAAAAATATTCCATTAGTTCTGCTTCGAATTCTGTAGAAGATGAAACTTTGGTTGATCCCAGTGATACAGTACAACCACCAGTATTTGTACCGAGTGTTACCTATGGTAGGAAATTGGTTGCAGAGGGAAAGATGGAAAGATTCATGACGATTATTGGAGAGATCACTGAGGAATTGACACATGAGGAAGATAAGCAAAACAATAATGATATCAAAGAATTCTTCGTGTGTTTGATGAAAGAACAGAAAGGATTCAACAATCTTAAGGAATGATTGATCAAAGAAAAGAAGATACTAAGAAAACTTCCCAAGCTCGATGACCGAGAAATGTTTGCTGTTCCATGCGCCATCCTAGGTACAAAATTTGACAACTCTCTTTTTGATTCAGGATCGAGAGTGAATGTTATACCTTTGATGATGGCTAAAGAACTTAGATTGGATCTTCAAGAACCTCCTTGGACTCTCAAGTTCACAGACGCCTCTACTACGAGGCCACGAGGTTTCATACCAGATCTATTAGTTCGCTTTGGATATTGCTTAATCCCTCCAGATTTTCATGTAGTGGATATGATCAGTGATGCTGAAATGCCTCTTATACTTGGGAGATCTTGCGCTGATAATAGTAGGAATATGATATCATTCAGCAAAGTGGACAAAGACGTGTACTATCCTGTTGTACCAAGTTTGAGTTCACAATTCTTGATGGTTAATGAAGAAGAAGAGCAAGATGTCATAAGAAACAAAGGGATTAAGAGAAGACTTTCAACACTCCGAACCATTGATTTTCTGCGAACACCTTTCCTAGGGAAAAGCAAAAAATTTCTTCAATGAATTATGCACCATTCACAGCACTTGTGAAAATATTGCCTGATCGATTCATGCTTAGGCTTTCTGATTCATCGTTATTATGTGCAATCAAGTGAAAAAACTACGGATTATGCAGACCGGCACACCTTTCTATATAAGGATCTCTAGTATAACTTATGTTTTTTATTACCTAGATTATACAAGTTTGAATTGTCTTTGGTGCAGTTACTGTATGGCTAGAACTGTTTCCGGCTTCCCTTTTTGGCAAAGAAAAATAAAATCGGAAAAAGAAAAAAATTTATGCAGGGATCGATCTCCTCAATGTAAAAAAAGAAGAAGAATAAAAGCCGAGAAGGGAAAGAAGACAAAGAATGAACCAGAATAAAGTCTTTTATGAGTCTACTATATTATCTTAAACACCATTGCAACTCTGTTAGGACATATGCAGAGCTTTACATAGATTTCATGGTTCATGAGGTTGTATATCAATATTTGGTCTTCATCTCACTAAGATTTTGCACTATAACTTGCATTCATCTTCATCATTAGAGCCTAAACACTTTAACCACCAACAAAATTGCCTTCCATTTCAAGCTCATTATGTGACTGATACTCCCTTTGTGAGACCACACTTTACAAAAACAATGAATGTTAAAGGGTCCACAATGAAGGATCGGCCAGACTGATGATTTAATGAAGTAGTGCATTTTGAAGCAGGGATCGATCGATCCACGATACGAAAAAATTCCTTTTTCTTCTCCAACCAACTTTAGGTCTTATGTTTTCTATATAAATAGTGTTGCACGAGTTTTCTGTAATTATAAGTTGTTATCATTGCTTTTAGGTTTTCGTTTTCACAGCTTAAGGGAGAAGAATCTCATCTCTTCAAGAAGTGTTTTATGAACCCTTGTTAAACCGATATTGATACTTTTATTATTTTATGCAATCATCCTATTTATTTATCATGATCTCATCACCTATGTATTAGTAATCCACGAGTTGGTTTAGGGTTTGTTCAAAGGGATTCATTGATTGATTAGGTCAAGTTATAGATTAGGGATTTATCTTATGGTTCTTCATCTTTTGTGTTCTCAATGTTATTGTTAGACTGATCATCTAAGAGCAGATCAATAGGTTAAATCAACAATTGATGGGCTTCGTATCCTTAGCCAAAGGAAGTTGAAGTTAAGTCGTCTAAGTGAACATATCGATCTTATTATGAATGCTGATATAATTTCTGAGGCTCATTTGGAAGTCTAGTGTTTTGGGATTTATATTTAGATAGTTGGTAATTGTGGAAGTAGGCTAGCTTTACACTAGTGATACGAGTTCGAGAACGGTTCTTTACAAATTCATGTCTAGTTAGATTAGTCTATCGATCATTAGTACCTGAGACATTCCTTATGTCCAGCGCTTTTTCCATACGTTACATTCTTTTAGGTTACGGCTTTTACTTTCTACATCGTGACTATTAAAAATCATATTTTTCCTGAGCTCTATTCGATTCATTGCAAATTTGTAGTGTTACTCTAGTATTTTTGGATTCGATACCCGATCTATACTACTGCGCACACTTGTGCACTTGCAGTATTGAGAAGGTTTAAAACCTGAGACATTACAAGAGTTTATTAAGGTTAAGGATATGAAAGAAAAAAATTGGTTTGGAAAAATCTAGAAAAATAAACCCACGCTTTATTATTCCTTTTTTGATTCTCGAGTGCTTTAGAAGTGTAGCTTATCGCCTAGAATTACTACAAGAGTTAGGACATGTTCATAAAGTGTTTCATGTATCGATGCAAAGGAAGTATGTCAAGATCTATCTCATGTGGTGGATTTTCAACCTTTACAAATTCAGGAAGACATGAGTAATGAAGAAGAGTTAATTCAGATTATAGAAACAAAGGTGAGAGCGGTCAGAAGAAAAATTATTCCCTTAGTTAAGATTTTCTAGAGAAATCATAGCGTCAATGAAGAAATATGGGAGTTGGAGTCGGAAATGAAAAAGAAGTATCCTCACTTGTTTTTGATAAATATTTGAATTCACGGTCAAACTCTTTTTAAGGAATGTGCAATTGTAACTCCCAAAATTAAAAAGGAAAAAAGAGAATTTTGGGTTAAATTGATCAATGGAAAATTTTAGAGTTTGTTTTACTCGCTTAGGGGGTTTTGATCAATCCAAAAATTGGAAGTCAAAACTGTAAATAAATTAAATTGTTTTTTAATTTGCTTTAGTTTTGATTTTAAACCGATAACAATTTGGACCGGTTCGGATGTTGTAAACTGGTTCTGGGAAAATCAATTTTTTTATTCAGATTGCTCATGATAATAGCATTCAAATGGTATATTGGACATATTTGTTTAACCAATGGTGAGTTTTAGGTGAATTATTTGGTGGTTTGAGAAGTGTGTAGAATTGTAGTTGACCACTTGTTCGATCTGAAAAATCATTTCCAATGATTCTAACTCCCTTTTTAGTTATTATACAATTGTATAATATTTTACGAGTGAGATAAAAGTGATGAATTAAACTACTCAGAATTTAAATTTTGGAAATGATTTGTTGGTTTTGATAATTATCATGGATACAATTTTGATAATAAGATATGTTATGCTGTTAAGACCTATAAACAGTTATTCTGATTTAACTATCTCTATTGAGAAATATGTGGCGGTTGGTATCGCCAACAAATATAATTCGTATTATGATATTCTGTTAGTGGTATTGAGGTCGGTTAACGTTGTGGACCTTATTTCCTTATCACCTCGTTAGGGGTCAGCATTGCTATCGATTATATCATGTATATATATTCTGTTAGTATATTGTTTGGGTTAAACAATGTTGGGTTTATACCATTTTGGCATTGCATTGCTAGTTACCCGGTCGTTATGTTCTGATGATATTATTATGTTCTGCTGATATGATTATGTTATGGTAATAATAAATGTTCTGGCTGAAATTTATTTGATAAGTTATCTTTAGTTTTAAATAATCGAATCTGAATATATGTTTTATGGTACCAATAATCGAATCTTTAGTGTTGAATTCCTTTGTAGCGCGAGACTTGATAGTTTTCCTATGTTTTATTTGATTTTATTTCTCAGATTTATATTTTATGAAATTTTAGACTGTGTATTTTGGGATTTCAATAATTATATAATTATTTTATAACAGTCAGAAATATCCTTTGAAATTTTTGAGGCATTGCATATATATATATATATATAATACTAATTTCTAGATTATGTTAAAAACCATTAAATTTTTAACAACCAAAAGTTGCAGACCGGAAAGTAGCCCAACTGTTGATGAAGCTCCGATTACCGGTGATCACGGTGGCATTGGTAACATCACTAACCTTCATTATGTTATTGGTAACCTAAACAAGAAATTTAAATTAACTTATATAAAAATATTAGAAGGTATGATTTCCAAAATATTGGATCTTCTATTGTTGGTTTACAATATCTTGTTAGTTTATGGTTGGTTTGCACCCATGATTAGGCAGCATACCAAACTGGTTTAGTCAACCGATAATTACTGGATGTTAACTCATATAATTCTTGGATAAACCATTCGTGTCTTTTGGAAAAATCACTTGCATTTGTCTATAAACGGAGAAAAACGCAGAGACACATAACATAAGGAACATAACTATTGATTCAAAGAGAGAATCAAGGAGAAAAGTTTGAAGAGAGACAAAAAAATTTTAGAGAGAGAAAGCTTTGAGGAATCAATCGGAAGGGCACTTGAATGGTGACTAGTGGTTGATTTCCTTCTGTGATCTCAACCCTGATCCATGCGTCCAATTCCAGTCAATTATGTGCCGAATACATCGCATAAACGGGCTAAGGTATGTGTTCGGTTAAACGCTTCCGCTTAACATTCTAAGGTATCAGAGCATTTGGATTCGGTTATGGCATGTTTTTGTTCTTAGTAATCATAATTTTTAAAAATGTATGTATTAGTCTTGTGATAATACGTTTTTACACTTTTCAGTTATCCTATCGCGCTATAGAACTTAAATTTATCGAACCACTAGGAAACAATAATGGCACACTAAGAATGCAAGTCTCTACTCAATCTAAGCAATAAAGAGTTTTTGTTTTGTAACAAACAAAATTCGAATAGAAATGAAAGCAGAAAATGACTAAAAATGGTATTGAAATCCAAATAGAGAAAATGAACTCTTGCGAATGAGTTAGATGACTAGGGTATTTTAATAAGGTAATTCATCGGTCTTAGATCACTAATATCAATTAATCTAGTTTTATGGCTCTAATCTTTTCTTTAATCACTTAATCATCAATAACTTCCATTAACGATCAAGTAATCAAAGAGTATTCATACAAGCCAAAATAACCACTAAAAACCTTAATCAACTATTTCCATAAGCTAAGCATGTAAAGCACTTTGATAAGTTGGTTCAAACCTTTCATCGAACACCTTCCGGGCGCTAAAATGTCCAGGGCCTAAATTAGCATTTTCCAAACTAATCTAGCATTATAATCACCTACCAAGCATGGATCTATAATATTCCAAACCTAAAATCCACTAAAATACAGCTAATTACCCTAAATCTAACATTCCCAAAAGTTCTAAAGAGACTACTCAATCATATCCATGAAAACACAAAACAATAATTCTGATCTTTGCATAATCATGATGATAAGAAGACTAGATGAAAATATTAAGAAGAGAAAGATGTTTGATACTTTGAAATTGAAATATTCATACAACGTCTTAGCAAAACCTTAAAGAGGTTAAGAGAAATTAT
This sequence comes from Cardamine chenopodiifolia, assembly GCA_963922655.1. Classification (NCBI taxonomy): domain Eukaryota; kingdom Viridiplantae; phylum Streptophyta; class Magnoliopsida; order Brassicales; family Brassicaceae; genus Cardamine; species Cardamine chenopodiifolia. Next base: position 8,543,541 of record OZ000479.1, read on the forward strand.
CATAAAAAAAGCCTAACCCTTTCTATTAGGTTAAAATATATTTATATGAAGCATTAAAACGGGTCAACTCACATAAAACTGCTTCCAACGGCGTCATCATCCTGGTGCACCATCCCGGTGTGGAACAACGGTGGTCATCATACTGGTGCACCAACCCGTTGTGGCTCAGTGGTGGCCATCATCCCTTTGCACCATCCTGCTGTGTCTCAGCGGTGGTCAGCGTCCATCTACACCATCCAGGTGCAGCTTAACGAAGGTCATCATCTCGGTGCACCAAATCGCCAACTTCCTAGGAAATCTTGTCAAACCTCCACCGATGTCATGATGCCGCTATGTGATCCCGATGGAGATCTTCAAGGTCACAAACCCCGCTACACCATCAGCTCTTCACTCTGATCTTCAACATATGCATCTCTTCTCATCCATTTTTCACTCCCGTTGACATACTAACAAACCATGCACCTAAACTCTAAGAATGAGATGCAAAATGCAAGGATTATATGGAATAATCTAAAAGAGATTAAAACTCAACCTATCATGCTTTTCATTCATGATGAATTTGAGCAAATTGTGGAAAATAACAAACTTTTGTTTCACTCATTATTTCTATAGAAAATTCAGAATCACATGGATTTGGTGTATGTGCGCAGATATTGAAATTAACTTTCCAGTGGTATATAAAACGCACAATTTGGTTAAATATACAGGAATTTATAGGGGTTGAAAGTATTCGGCCAAATTGTGAGTAAACCGCAAATTATGTTTTGCTCATAACTCTCTATAGAAATACCATAAACGTATGGTTTTTGTGTCTGTGAGTGGATATTGAAACTATCGTTCTATTGGTATATAGAACGGATGATTTGGTTTGGTTAACAAAGAGACATGAGGGTTGCAATTTTATGCCAAATAGATGCATACATATATGTTAGGAAGAAGATGAATAGTAACATTCACGTATCGGTTTCTAATTTATCTAGAAAATATATTATTTTTGCAATAAAATGAGTATTGTATGTCCAAATTTAATTTTTTTATTTTTTCTAGATTTATGTTAGTGAGGAGATTAAGTGTGTCAACTTAGTTTGGTCAATTTGTAACTTAAAATAAATATTATTAAATTAATATTTATTCTTTCTATAAACTAGAATTTTTTGATTTGTAAATTCATGTAGAGTTCATTGATTTAGTGAGAGTTATAAATTAATTTGCTAAGAAATTAAAAATTTGCATAAAATTAATTTGTTTTCATGAGACTATAATTGCGAATTGCGAACATAATGAACTCTCGATCTCGTATTATAAATTGAGTTACTTTAGATTAATATGTGTTCATTGCAGAATTGTGTATTTTGTGTTAGAATTATGCAAATAAACAAATGTCTCTGAATGTTCAAACATGTATGTCGTCTGCTTGTAACACTATAAGAAAACAACGGGAAACTGACGGCTGTATCCGTCGGAAATCCGTCAAAAACAGCTTTTTCTGACGGATTTCTGACGGATATGGTCTTCTATTCTAAATGGTCGGAAATGAAACAATCGTAGGATATCTGTTGGTATTTCCGATGGATTCTTGACAGAATCCAGATATCCAGTTTTTGACAGAAAATTCTGTCGGGATTCAGATATCCGTGATCCGTCAGAAATCTATCGGAAACAACCATCAGTAATCCGTCAGAAAATCATCAGATAGTCTTTCGACAGACTAACTGCAGATTTAAGACGGTTTGAAATCCGACGAAATTCTGATAGGTGATTTCTGATATCAGAATTCCGACGGATTTCTGACGGATCTTTTTTTACGCATATTAAATTAATTTTTAATAAAATATAATATAAATAATTATATTAAATAAAATTATAATTCAAAATAATTAAAATTAATTATTAATTAAAATTAAATTACAATTAAAATTAAATTACAATTTTAAACGAAAATAACAAATAGTCTTACCAAAAATAAAAAATATTCAAAACAAAATGTAAATTATGCGAAATTCAAAAAACAAGATAATTAGAAATTTAAAAATTTCTAATGCTCAGAATGCATCCATCTGATTTTGCATTGCTTTGAGCTATGCAGCCTTGTTTACCTCGATCATCTCAATCTTGTTGTTGAGAGCTATGATCTCTGCTGACTTTTCTTCGAGTTGCGCTCTCAGCTGAGTATCTCCGTATAACCTCGAAGTTGTCAAAGATGGCGAGAAGCACTCTTATAGAATTCCAAAAATACGACCTTTGGACTTTGGAGTGACATACGAAACAAAATATAGTAAATCATTACAAAAGAATTAATTAAAGGAAAAAAAATAAAATAAAAATAAAGAAAATATTAAAGTTAACTTATTTCATAGACAAATTCGTTGAGTTTCTCAACGGGAACTTCAGTGCAAGGAGGAGTTCCGTCAACAATCGGATATGATTGCAGAAACTCCTCTCCTAATCTTGTCACGCTCTTCACGATCTCCCGAGCAACCGGATCTTGTATTTGTCTTGTCTTGCGGTTCGTGTGCGCATCTTGTTGCAAAGCAAGATGGGCTGGATGGACACCTTCTTGACGGAATTGAAATATTTTATTATAACTTAACGTAAGTAAATAAAGTGCAATTAAAGTTTAAATTAAAAACACTTACTAGTTTTTATTCCCGGGAAGCCTTGCTTGTTGTTCCCAAATTGTGAGTGGCAATTCTTTTGCCCTTCCGGTCACTCTTCCAGTTGGTTGATTGAATAGCCGATGTTACTTGGGTTTCATCCATCTTCCAATACTCAAGCAACCCGTTTCAGAGGTCTGGGTTTCCTAGCTGCTCCCTCGGAATGTCATTCTGGTTTCACTTGTCATTCCATTCGTTAAGCTTCCTTGAGTATACTTTCACTGCCTTAGCATCGAACTCACGTGTAACCCGAGACGTGAAGTCTTTATCCCAAGTGAAATCTTGCTGCAAAATGAATTGGTTAAAATATAAAAACTTCATAAAAATTTATTATCATAAATATGAAAATTTAAAATTTTAATGCTAAAAAGTAAAGTAAAACATACCACAAATTGACGAAATCAAAGATCATGCTTAGGCAACGACATAAGAGAGTATGTCGCATATGGACGCTGAAGCATTCCGTTGAGGATACGGTTGATAGACTTGGATATCCCATTATGGAATATATGGAACCTATAAAACAAAAATAATTTAAAATTTTTAAATAATAAACAAATTAAATATAAAATATAAAATAAAATTACCAAGTACTATTGCTGTCACAATTGGGATGAAGATGAGCCAATCTCCCCTCCCCCCCGGCACTAAATCTACATTCCAATTCCCTGAACATAAATTCCAAATCCTAAATCAACAAAAAACATAGAAACTTACATATTTGATCGGTTTTGATCTATTGGAATTGAGCTTGGTTAAGTTTGACACTTAAAACTGAAGACTTGACGGAGTTTTGGAGATTTTGGAAATTTTTGGGAAGTTTTAAGGTTTTTTGCGAATGATTTCGCGAAGAAAAAGACTCTATATATAAGACGAACTTTCCGACGGACAGATTCATCGAAAATCTGTATGAAACACTTAAGAAAAATAATTAATCGTGTCAAAGACGGTTTCCAATGACTATTTCACGAATCCGTCGGTTACGGGGCATTCCAAAAGTTATTTCCTAGTATAAATTATGACAGATTTCCAACGGATTCGCGAAAATTGCATGTTCTATCATTGGTCAGTCAACCTTAAACACCTACGCGTGAAAGTTTTTTCCAAACATTGAAACTTTTTTCCAAACATTGAAACTTGAATACGTTTGTTATAAGCCATAGTAACCATTGCATTAATAAAATTACAACATCAACTCTCTATAAGTCATTAATTTACAAAAAAAAAAATTATGTTAGTTTCAAAGATATGTTATATGATTAATATGTATATATAGGTTTCATTTAATCAAAATCGTCTGAAATGTTAGAATTTATAAAATACATCATTTTATATGTATTTTAAAAAATTATGACGGATTTCCGACGGATCATTTTATAATTTTTTTTAAACCACGAATCAGTTAGATTTTTAGTAATTTCCGATGGATTGTGTGTTTTGACAAAAAAAAATAACATAGCTAAATAAAACTAAATACATTACAATAACAACTATAAAATACAAACATACTACTCTACTCATCTTCAAATGATCCGTCCGAAGGAATTGGGTCTGAATCGTCATCGAATTTGCCACGTGATTCCTCTGAGTCTGAATGAACTATATCATCACCGGTTTGTGTGAAGTCAACCACGAGCTCAATGTCAAACGAATGCTCAATAGGATCCATTTAACAAATTCTAGTTGGTTGCAGGGCATCATGTTCTGAAACTCCATTTATTCTTCCTCGTGGGTTAATTGCAGTAATTGTGATCCAAAGATTTGACCAATAAGATATCCGAGGGTAACGAATGTAGCAAAACTATACAAAGGAGGATAATTTGTTAAAAATAAAATATATTTGTAACTTAAATAACAGTAAAATATGTTAATATAACATACCTAGTCTACTTGTGATGGTAGAATAAATTGATCGTATTTAAGAAGTCTTCGTCTTGAATGTATACATGTCACGCCAAATTGGTGAATTTGAACACCACGACCAATGAATGGATCATACCAATCGCACTTAAACACAATGCACCCCAAGTCCAACATTCCTGGATATCGGACTTCTGAAGTTGGTCTTGTTCTTCTCTTCTCAATAATCCTAAGCGCATATCCCCCAGTGTAATACCTAGGATATGATGTTGCAATGTTGTTTGGACCATTAATAAACTCCATTAACCACGACGGAAATTCTTGACCATTTTCTATGCCTTCAGATACTTATAAAAATTAAATAAAGATTATAAATTATTGTGAGATAAATATTACAATACAATTAAAAATTAGTAATTTTGTTTAAAAACTTACTTAAAATCGCAACCAAGATAAAAATTCTTGTTCCTTTAAGATATCAAGTTCGGGTTCCGTCTTATTTGGATAATAGTCTCGTACTAGTGCCATGTAAACGCTCTAACATAACAAAAAATTTAATAATCACATATTAATTAATTTCATTTAATTGGTAATTGACATAAACAAATTAATCATTACCTCTCATACTCCATAAAATCCTCACAATTTATGAGGATATACGTATGAAAGTGTGCAAACTCCTGCTCTGATAGTTTCCGCTTTTTTCCTTTTCCACTTACCCGACCAATTTGAGCAAATAACTCACGGACATACACCGGATAAATCGCTTTCTCACCTCTATCATCATGTTTCACCAGCCGTCTACTCTTAGTACGCACTTCATTGAGGCTCTGTGCAACAATTGATCTGTCAACTTTGCTTAAATTTTTAATTTTTTTCTTAAGGTGGAACATGTAACACTCAAACGGATACATCCAACGGTACTGAACAGGACCTCCAAGTACAGCTTCTCGTGGGAGGTGGATAGGAAGATGTTCCATAACAACAAAGAAAGACGGTGGAAATATCTTCCAAGATTATAGAGGATAACCGGTACATTTTCCTGTAAATTGCGTATATCATCTACTCTAAGTGCCCACGTACATAAATCCCGAAAGAAAGCACCAACTCTTACAAAACACAATAAAAATAAACTATTTAATATATATATATATATATGCTACAAAAATGGTTAATTAAGATTACGAAAGTAACAATATATATCTACAATTGCGCCGTGGACCTTTTTTTGAAGAAGATATGCAAAGGAAATGAATCAAACAAAGTAAGTTGTAGGTAGGGGCGTCATACCTACTTTCATTCGAAAGGAAAGCGAAGAAAATAGAAGAAGACGTTGCATCACAACATGAAAATCATGACTCTTCATTCCAATAAACTTCCCTTCAGATAAATCCACATAATTCCGCAGATTGGATGCGTATCCATCCGAGAATTTTACATTGTTTCGAATCCAATCAAAAAATTCTTCTTTCTTAGCTGCGTTTAACCGGTAGGCAGGCATAGGACATCTACCATTAGGCATAACATGAAGAAAATCTCGAGAACAAATCAGTGGTAAGTCTAATCTAGACTTCATATTGTCTTTCGTCTTCCCTTCCACGTTTAAAACAGTGTTTATGATGTTGTCAAAAATGTTTTTCTCAAAGTGCATAACATTTAGATTGTGCCTCAACAAATGATATTTCCAATAAGGCAAATCCCAGACAATACTCTTTTTATGTCAGTTATGAAGTTCACCGACACCGTCAACATAATCATGCCAATTACCCCGACAATAAGGAGTTCTCTTAGCGCCAAAATCTCTTAATCGCTCAAGTATACAACGTCCATCAATCTCCAGAGGTACACAGTCAAACACTTGTTTGTTTTTCATAAATAATGATCTATACCGATGATAAGGATGATCACTAGGTAAAAACCTTATGTGGCAATGAAACCAACATGTATTTCTTCTGTGATGTAATTGGAATGCATCAGTGTTGTCTTGGTAATACGGGCATCATAATCTTCCGTGCGTTGTCCATCCAGATAACATACCATATGCTGAAAAATCGCTTATGGCCCACATAAGAACCACACACATCTTGAAATTATGCTGCAATGAAACATCAAATTCTTCAACCCATGCTTCCATAGCATTTGTAACTCATAGATCAATGGCTGGAGGAATACATCAAGTGACCTCTTTGGATGCTTTAGGCTGGGAACTAGCACGGAAAGGAACAAGAACTCTCTACGCATGCACAAAGATGGTGGCAAATTGTAAGGTGTTACAATTACCGGCCACAACAAATATTGTCTTCCATGTTTTCCAAATAGGTTAAAACCATATGTATCTAACATGAGGTATACATTTTGTCGCTTATACGCAAAATCTGGATACATTGATTGGAAATGTTTCCACGCTTCTGTGTGTGACGGATGCATAATCTCTCCATCTTGACGATGCTTTGCATGCCATCTCATTGCTTCTGCTGTGCATTGAGATTGATATAACCTCTTCAACCTCTCCGTTAATGGTAAATACCATATCCGTTTATAAAGAACTGAAACTCTCCCACTAGTTTCTTAAAACCTTGGTTTTTGACAAAACCTACATCTTTTACGGTTTTCATCTTCTCTCCAATATATCACACAGTTGTCGATGCACACATCTACTGTCTGATACGACAAACCAAGACCAGCAACTAGTTTATGTACCTCATTGTATGATGTTGGTGAAAGATGATTATCTTCAGGCAAAATATCTTTCACAAAATCTACTATTGCATCAACACATTCTTCCGCCAAATTGTAGTCCGTCGGAAATAGTCATCATTCTACTTGCAGATGATAACGGTGAATGACCTTCTCTACAACCACTATATAGTGGTTGTTTCTTTAGGTAAGGATTTTGTATTACTCTTTAGGTAAGGATTTTGTATGGTACTTTCTTTTTAATGCATGCCATAGTGTTAAAGATGGTATCTCATTCCTTACTTTTCGTTGAACCGGAACCTCCAATATAATGAAAATAAGATTACATGCTACCTTATCCTTATCAAGCTTATCATGTTTTACTTTACCTTGGTCTGATTCAACCTTAACTTCATGTAGTATTCTAGCTGTTCTTTTCCCTGCTTCTGATGGATCAGTTGAATCTGAAGTAGAGATTGATGATTCTTTTTCTTTTAGGCACGAATCTAACTGCAATAGAACTAGTTGGCAAATCATCTTGTACTTCCATAGGCCAAAGTCTCCTTTACCATTAAACTTTGCAACATTAAACTTGCATATGCTTTGTTCCATATTTGTGTTGTTCCAAGATGAAACTACAAACAACATGATTTCCTTCTGTCCTAATTTCTTCTAGTACTCTATAGGTAGAAGCTAATGCTTGATCGTTTTCTGCTTCAAACTTGAGTGCTCTAACACCACTTGTAAGGTTTTAATCCGATCAATGCTTAAGTGAACTTCACAGTAGTTCGTTAATAAGACTAATCAACACTAAGAATTGAACGAGTTCTCCTCAGAACCTGAGAGTACGTCTAGTGTGGGAACCAACTCCCACAAACATCCACTATAAGAAATCAAGGTTTACCCTATTACAAGCTATTTCTTATCTCTCAATCTCACATATCTATGTGTTTCTCTTTCCAAGTACCTAACTAAGAAATAAGAGAATCTTCTGATGTTCCTCCCGGTGAGACTAAACCCGGAAACAAGAAACGTAAAAAGAACTTGAAGCTCAAAGAGTAAGACTACTTTAGAACTCTCTATCTCGGAAACTCTATAATAATTGGACACCACCAATTGTCGACTTGAACGAGATTAAACCCGTTCTCCTACTGGAAATTGGTTTCCGTATTTGACAAGGAAAACAACTAAAATCTATCGCTTGTGTAATGGATCTTCATAAGCCCATGTTTTCTTTGAATTCTTCATGGCCCAGCTTTTGCCCTGCTTATATATTAACTTGAGTCCAAACCTTGGAACTTGGTGTTTTGTTTGACCAATGCTTGACAATCTGATTCCCTACATTTGGTAAAATAAAAATGATTATTTGAGTATTTACCTAATTTCATATTTTTTCCAATCTCAAATCTCAAATTTAGCTCGGTTCGGCAAAGCGCACACGTGCGGTTTGAGTCATTTTATCTTAGTTAAACTAGCCATACTTCGTACTTCCTTTTTCATTTAAACCAATTCTGTTTTGGCATTCTAATATACCACCAATAATATTTATGGTTACAAATTCATCATATCCCAAAACTGGTCATTCCAATAAACGTTTTATCCAAAAAAAAACCACAAAAATAAAGTCAAAACCATTTTATCGAAAACAAATTTCAACATAACAAACCTAATTGGTCATCGGGAATTGGTCATCGGGAATACTTATGTTTTAGTCAAAACTCATAGTCGATACTTAACGAACAATGTATAATAGTACTTTCTATGTTTTAGTCAAAACTCATAGTATATATTTTTACGAGCAATGTATAAAATTGTAAACTACGTACGCATATAGATAGATTCTGACTCTTAGCACATGAAGGCTAGACTACGAATATATATTTTGACTCTAAATTTATTACTCTAAAGCTAAAAACTTGAACCAAATGGGGGTGGCATAAAAAATGAATAACTGACATTGACGATGGTTTCTGAAATTATTTTACAATTTGTTTTTTTTTCAAAATTAAGTTCTCACGCAATGCACAAAAATTAAAATAATTAAATTAATAACTATATATATATATAATCATTTATATTTTGTCTATATAAAGTTTCTCTATAACAGATTTAAAATTAATAAACTTTAACCACTAATATGCTACTGGTTAAGATAAAATCGTCGCTTGTGATGATTCAAACATAATCAATGGTTCGTTGTTGTTCATATGTAATGACATCCTTGTAGATGTCGAAGAATTTTCATTATTTGTTCGTTTAGATGTTTCAGAAATTATTTTTCTCATATTCCACAATCACAAATATAAAAGCTTCCAAACACTAATGTGTAGTTGATCTTGTAAGGAAATGGAATTGTCTTTTTGTAAATAGAGTAAGAGAAAATGTAAATGTCGGGTTTGAAACTGAAAAAGAATTGTGGAGTCATGTTGTCGGTGCCTCACATTTTATTTCATTTGTTTTGTGTTACACTATTAGTCTCCTTCGTGGGTCCCAAAATTCAATCTTTTGGTCAATTTATCGTTGCCTAATGGCTACATTATTTGTTGTCAAATATATTTTTTAATAAAATGGAACAAAAAGAGGTTAAAACATCTTATAAATTAGAAAAGGAAGTATGATTTTGCTTGTATTTTCAAGGTCTAGTTTGTTAATGAAGACCGTCCTTTAATTTTATATATTTTGAAATCAAGACTAAAAACCAAATCATAATAAATTTGAATTAACCTTAATTCTACTTTACTGTTGAATTAGTTGAATGAATATGATACTAAAATATATAGTTTTGGACAAAACAAAACGAAACAAACCAAAAAGCCAAAAACGTGTTTAATTTAAAAACCTTTATCAAGAAAAAAACGCGTTTAATAACTTTGAATCTATCCTTTTTTGGTCACCATGTGCGCAATCACTTTCCATGCAAATGCAAAGTAATTGCTCGGTGCTTTTGCTTTAGCATGCATGATCATCTTATCTCCTAATCGCTATCCGACACTTGTTGCATCTTATTGGAAGATTGCTGAATGTAAAACAGAGTTCTAGCATTTTCTAAATACTATATTATTGTATTAGAATCGGCGTAATGTCTGGATATTTAGTTTAGTTTTGAATTGACCCATGTGTAAAAAAAAAAATTCTGATTATAATGTTAGATTATTAAATTATATATAAAGACAGGATTTTGTCAAAACTGTTTACATTAATATCTTCATTTCGGTTTGGCGAAGCCAAATAATTTGTCTATCAATAAAAAGCTTTTGCTTCGGCTTCAACAGAAAAACAATAATAAAAAAACTCGTAAAAAAATTTCTTTACTTACCCTTTTTTATTAATCAAATGTAAGGTTTTAGTTAGTTCGATTAGTTTGTTTTGTTAATGCGATTAATTAATTAATGAATATACATAAATTTATCGAATTCTTTTTAAACTACAGAGTACGTTTCGTGTGAGCCGAATTCATAAACATTCACTAGAAGATAACTTGTAGGATTATTGTTTACAACTTCTCTCTCACCAATCTTGTGTTCTTGTGATAAATACCTCACGAAAAAACAAAAATACCCTGATGATCTGCCACGGAATCGAGATTCCGGACCCTAGACCTGAGACTAAGAAGAAAAACAAGAAACAGAAACCCACCCGCAAAACATCCCTTAGAAACTAGAACATCCGAGAACCTTAAAGCCTAAGGCTCTCTCTACGTTTCTCTTGGTGGTTGCTTTGTTTTCTAGATGCTGAATTATGAAGTCTTACCTCTCTTTATATAGTGCCTTGAGACCACATATTCCAAGTAGAAAGAGGATTTGACTTTTCATTTTCTCTTTTGGAAATTGTCTTTCTTGTTCCTAAATAAAATAGGAAATCATAAAACATCTTGTAGGTTTTATCTTCTAAATTCTTTTTATGACCCAACTAATACGAAAACCCGGTTCATGACCCGAACCGGTTCCCTGACCCGATGAAAAATATCCACAAATCTCCACCTTGTCGTCTGGTCCAACTTCACATGTTCTGACGAACATGAAATCTTGTCGCCATCTTTAATAGATGTTTCCAACAGCTCTATGCAAATCCCGCCCGAGTACCTCGAAGCTGTCATGAGTAATGCTGGTGTTACTCAAGGAATTAGTAACCAAAACTTCGACGCGTCTCTATGTGCTGACGATCTCTGCTTTTCCCTGCTTCTGAGCTTAAACCCCCGAACCTTCAACATGTTCTTTTCACTTGTCAGACGAAGAAGAACGCAAGGAGTTCAATACCTTGCCTACATGTGCGAAGTAAATCCCTTAGCACATTCGATTCTTTCCAATTTTAGACTTTAACGTCTTTAATCTAGAATCTTCTTTTGTCGATTTCTTACCGAGAATTATACCGCTACTAACTTGAGTCTCTTTCCTTTTCCCTCTGAGATAGTCAACTGACAGAGCGATCTCAGAGTACACTCTCACCAAATCAGGCGATGATCTTCACCTTTAGGAAGAAATTTCCATGTGATAGCTTAAGAACTCCATTCTTTTTATCCATGATGATATCCAGGCATAGAATCCTTGTAGCTGGACCAAAGTCTTTCATCTTAAAATCGATATTTAGACTTTTCTTTAAGATCTCTATCTTCTTTAAGTCCTTAGCCGCTACTAGCATATCATCAACATAGAGTAATAGGAATACATGGTCATCAATGGTTGATCCTTTGTGATAAACACACAAATTATTGATGCTTTTGTGAAATCCCTGTGACTTCATGAAGTCATTGAACTCGTGGTTCCACTGTCTTGGAGACTGCTTTAACCCGTACAGAGACTTCTTTAGAATACAAACCATGTCTTCTTTACTTTTCTCTATGAAATCTTCTGGTTGATTCATGTAGATGAGTTCATCTAGTGTGCCGTGTAGAAAATCAGTCTTGACGTCTAGTTGCTCCAATTCTAGATCAAAATTCACCACAACCGATAACATGATTCATATAGAAAATTGTTTAATAACTAGTGAGAATATCTCATTATAGCCAACTCCTTTTACATGTATAAATCCTTTAGCTACTAACCTAGCTTTGTATCTATGTTCTTCCACTCCTGGAATGCCTTCCTTTAGATTAAAGATCCCTTTACACCTGACTGTCTTCTATTTTTTTGGCTTAGAAACAACTTCCCACGTTTTATTTTTTATCCATAGACTCCATCTCTTCTATTATTGCTTACTCCCACTTCTTCCATACCTTACTCCTTTAGCTTCTCCCAAATTTTGTAGCTTATCTAGCTCCAGATCTTCTGCACAAGCTAATGCATAAGCCACAAAATGTGAGGAATCTCCATATCTCTGTGGAGGTTATATGTCCTCGTCTCACTCTATCTCTTACGAGTAGATAATCATCGAGCGAATCATAATCTTCTTCTTCAGCTTCTTCTAGAATCTTATCTGGATCAAATTCCCTTTTTGTTACACTAGTTGTTTCAGTTTTTATACCTGAATATGCTCCACCTTGACTGGTGATTTCGTCATCTTCATCCTCTTCTAAAATAGCTCCACCTTGATCTGAGGAGCTTTGAACCATAACATTATTGTATGGCCCTTGGATTAGTTTAGTACTGAAAGTAACCTTCTTCCTTTTGGCTTTAGGTTGCTTTTAATTTTTCCTTTTCTTGCATAGCTTCTATTCGTCGAAGACCACATTCCTGCTGATAGTACATTTTCCTTCTTCTGGTAACCATATGCTATAACGTTTAGTACCTTGATGATATCCCATGAAGAAACCCTTAACAGCTCTAGGACTTATTTTGTCTTCTTGTATATGCACGTCTACAACACACCCAAACCTCTTAAGATTGATGTAATTCACCTTAGCTTCTAACTAAACTTCTTCAGGAATCTTGAACTTCAATGAAGCATTAGGAGTTCTTTTTGTTAAATAAACTGCAGCGGCTGTAGCCACAGCCATGAACTTCTTTTCTAACCCAGTTTCAGCCAACATGCACCTAATCTTATCAGCTATTGTCATGTTCATCCTTTCTGATACTCCATTCTGCTGTGGAGTGTAAATGCATGTCATGTGTCTCTTGACTCCCGTATCTTTGCACAGTTTATCCATTTGCTGGTTGTAGAACTCCAGACCATTGTCTGTCCTTAAGCATTTAAGAGTCTTCTTTGTTTGATTCTCTACCAGATTTTTTCCCTCAGAGAAATTCTCATTCACCCCTTCCTTGATTTTTAGGAACCAAATCCAAGTCTTCTTTGAATAGTCATCAATGAATATTAGAAAATACTTGCAACCTGATAAACTTGCCTTATTATAGACTGATCCCCACAAATCACTATCCACATAGTCTAAAATGCTTGTAGACGTGTGCTTAGATTTCGAAAAGCTCTGCTTATGTGATTTGCATACTACACATTCCTCACAAAAGTCCAGTGTGTGTAATTCCTTTGAGTCTAGATAACATTCTTTGACCAGAATGTTCATGTTCTTTAGAATCATGTGTCCAAGCCTAGAATGCCATCTGTTGGTCTGATTCACCTCACCCGTGCCACAGATACTTTTCCTCTCATTGATTCTAAATAACCTTCTTTGACCAGAATGTTCATGTTCTTTAGACTCATGTGTCCGAGCCTAGAATGCCATTTGTTGATCTGATTCACCTTAGCCTTTGCCACTGATGCTTCTCCTCTCATTGAGTCTAGATAACCTTCTTTGACCAGAATGTTCATGTTCTTTAGACTCATGTATCCGAGCCTAGAATGCCATCTGTTGGTCTGATTCACCTCAGCCCTTGCCATAGATGCTTCTCCTCTCAACACAGTTCCCTACAAAAAATATAGACCATCTTGATATCTTCCTGTGAGCACTTTCATGTCTTCCTTGTAGAATGTGACTGTAAAGTCTCCACCAACATACTTACAACCATTCTTTTCTAACTAACATATGAGATGAGATTTCTACCCATGCTTGGCATGTATCTCACATCAGTTAGTGTCACAGTAGATCCATCAAGATTTAGTATCTTCAGCTTGCCTATGCCCTTCACTTCACTATGAGTGTTGTTTGCCATCAGAAATTTTCCTCCATCGACTTCTTTAAAGTCAAATAACACATCCTTGTTATGTTGATATGAAACTTATACCCTGAATCAATCACCCATTCATCCTTAGTGTCTTGCAGGCTACCTGTTAATATCATATGTAGCTCTTCTTTTTTAGCTACGTTTGCAGCATTGTTGTTCTTCCTTTTAGGACATTCAACCTTGAAGTGTTCTTCCTTCCCGCATACCCAACATTATCTTTTCTTGGCTTGATTCTTCTGTCTTGACTTAGATCTCTTATTCTTACTCTTGGACATGTTGCCTCCTTGTCCATTTTTTTGTTGTCAGTTCTTCCTCTGCTTACAAAAAGGCCTTCGGAGTTGGCTTTGACTTCAAGAGCCCATTCTCCTTCAGCTTAATCTCTTTTGAATAAGCAACATTGGTAACATCATCAATGGTTAGAGTATGAGTCTTCCCAGCTCCATACTTGAGTGTATCCCTTAGAGCTTCATAAGAATCTGGTAGTGTAGATAGAATTTGTATAGCCTGATCCTCATTTGAGATGTTGATATTTAAGCTGGCCAAGTCATTGATCAGCTTCAAAAAAATATCGAGATTGTACTCAATACTTTTGTTTTCTTCAAATTTGAAACATGAGAACTTATGTTTCAAATAAATGCGGTTGGCTTGAGATTTGGATTAATAATCTCTTTCTAGAGCCTGCCAAATAGCTAGAGCTGTTTTTCCCTTCATGATCTTCCGTAGAGTCACATCACCGAGGCACATACAAATCATGTTCTTAGCTATCTTCTCTTTTTCTTGCTGCGTTGGATCCATCTCAACCTTTATTTCAGGTGAAGCTGTTGAATCGCCTTTACCTAAAATAAGAGGATTGTCTTCCTTAAGACAAGAGTCTAAGCCGAGTAACTCCAACTGGCATATCATCTTGTACTTCCATACACCAAAATCCCTTTTACCATAAAACTTATCCACATCGTATCTCCTAGAGTTATACTCCATGATTATCATGTTTCTGATAAAAACTATAATCACACAAACTCATTTTTCCGATGTCTTTAAGATTTGCAGAACCTGTTGTGAAACGCCTTCTGCTTGTCCTAGATGCTCTGATACCACTTGTAAAGTTTTAGTTCGATTAGTTTGTCTTGTTAATGCGATTAACTAACTAATGAACACACAAAAATTTAACGAGCTCCTCTAAAACTGGAGAGTATGTCTCGTGTGAACCGACCTCATAAACATCTACTATAAGATAACTTATAGGATTATTGTTTACAACCTCTCTTAAGTCTCTATCTCACCAATCTTGTGTTCTTGTGATAAATACCTCACGAAGAAACAAAACTACCTTGATGATGTGCCACAGAATTGAGATTCCGGACCCGAGACCCGAGAGTAAGAAGAAAAACAAGAAACAGAAACCCACCTGCAAAACATCCCTTAGAAACTAGAACATCCGAGAACCTAAAGTCTAAGATTCTCTCTATGTTTCTCTTTGTATTTGCTTTGTTTTCTAGATGATGAATTATGAAGTCTTGCCTCTCTTTATATAGTGCCTTGAGATCACATATTCCAAGTAGAAAGAGGATTTGGCTTTTCTTTTTCTCTTTTGGAAATTGTCTTTCTTGTTCCTATTGAAAATAGAAAATCATAAAACATCTTATAGGTTTTATCTTCTACATTCTTCTTATGATCCAACTGATGCGACAATCCGGTTTATGATCCGAACCAATTCTCTGATCCGATGACAAATGTCCACATCAAAATCTGAAACCCATCAAAATTAAAGCTTTAAAAGTTAGATTTACAGGTTTAAGATGAATTTAAATTTTAGAAGCACGTGATTTAAATTTAGATGCTCGTGATGAGTTTGATTAGAAAAAATATTTTTGCTTAAAACAAATAAAAATCAACGAGGGAGCATCTAGCTTGTAAAAAGTAAAAACAATTAGAACCAAGATCGAACCGATCATTATATCATTGTGGCTCTAATACAATTATGGAGTGACGAGAGTTTAGAGATTAAGAAATATTAGATTGATTCTCATAAAAATGATATACAAGGTATATATTCATTTATATAAGGATTGAATTAACATAATTAATTTAATGGAATCAATTAACATAAATACAAATCTCTAGAATATTTACAATATATCTTCTCTAATTAAGTAATATTCATCTAAACAGAACTGATTGAGAGACTCGTTCAGTTTTAGGGTGATTTGACAATTTCAGTTTTCTTTTTACTTTTGTTTTTATTCATTGGAAATTGATGGTACTTTTTTTCCAAATTCTGGTTTTGTCCCAATTAGATTTTTCAGGATTGAATTTTAACGAGTCCATCATATCCCATGTTATCTGTAAACGGTTTTATTTTTTTCTATTTCAAACTTTTTGTCTATAGCTCACACTTGTTACAGAACTTGTGTTTTCTTGAATATATTTTACCATGATATTAAAAAAAATGGTTATGTGTGAAATTCTGACCACTATCCCTAACGAGCAATACACATGGTGGGACTCTCACTAGCAACCATATATTATTCAACTACTGAATTGGCAGTTATTACTACCAAAATTATAGACTTGTTAAAGGATAAAAAGGAGAGCGGAGTTCTTCACCTCTTTCAAGATTTGCTTACAATCCCTCCATCGGAATAAAATATGTTCAAAATTAAATTTTCTCCGAAGGATGATCACTGTCAGTCCTCTGATTTCCGAAACGATGGATTTTAAGTGGATAGGTAGTCATAGCCAAGATGACTAGTCAAGTTAAACATCACGTTTTCAATTCTTTTTCTAGAAAGACACTAAATGGAAACTCCACCAGTATTCAAGTATTGATTTGATAGAAAAAGGCGTGATGTGATGCATTACAAGACATAAGGTAGAACAATAAAACATATCGAAAAAATTGCCTCAAAAGGATAGACTAATTAAAAAGGGAAAAATGTCAAAAAAACCACGAACATACATATTTAGACCATTTAAAATATGAATTTTGTTGTAAGCCATTTAAATCATAAATTTGCATTGACTAATGTTTTGAGACATGAATTTTCGTTGACCCGGCCAAATAAGACACGACGTTAAATCCGATAACGGATCAACTAACGGACGTTAACCACTCTCCGTCAATAACAAAACGACGTCGTTTTGAAAGAGATAAAAATGTCAATAAAATCACAAACTTTCAAATTTAGGCCATTTAAAACATGAATTTGTTGTAAGCCGTTTAAATCATCAATTTTTTTGTTTATTTCTCAATATGTACTGTTTGTATTTTTTCATAAAAGAGTATTTTTAATCATTAAATCTATACAATCATGAAATAATTTATAAAAATTGAATCCAATTAATTACGGTTAAAAAACAGTATTTCAATCGGTTTCTACATTGTTTAATTTTTATAAAACCAAAAACCGTTAATTATGTATTGTTTTCTTTCTCAATATGTATTGTTTGTTATTTTTATAAAAGAATGTCTTTAATCATTATATCAAAAAAATCTTGAAATAATTTACAAAAATTGAGTCCAATTAATTACGGTTAAAAACCCGTATTTTAATCGATTTCTAAATTGTTTAATTTTTTATAAAACTAAAGGTCTAGGGGCATTCGGAATAATATTGTTGTTTGGATCTATGGACAAACCGAGAGTCCCATTCAAGGTTGTAAATGTTGTGGTGTCTGCTCAAGATTTTAAAGACCTAGTGGGGGTCTCTGGAGCAGAACAGAGCCTCTATACTCATCAACATCGGCACTTTACCGATTCTCCAAGAAGCTGAAGGGGTTAAAACCGCATATTCGAGCGTATGGCAAACAAAAACTGCACCACCTGGCTCAAAGGAGAGCGAGCTTTAAGGTCCTATGTGAGAAACAGGATGCCACTCTCGTAGATCCAAGCACCCAAAATGTTATCAATGAAGCCCAGGCCTACGATGTATAGGATAAAGTAGCAGGTCTGGAGGAGAAATATCTAAGCCAGAAGGCTAAATTACATTGGATAAGAGTAGGAGATCAAAATTCACGCTACTTCTACAATGCGATAAAAGAGAGGGAAGTGAGGAACGCGATACATGAGATTAGAGCTCCAGGGGGTGAAATATTCACAGCATGGGATGAAATAATGGCTGAAGCGGAGAGGTTTTTCACGGTTTTATTCAGGGAACCTCACGGTTTTGGAAGAGGCTCCAGCTCAGATCAGGAGCTGAATATAGATCGACTCCACAAATGCACGGAAGGCCAGAGGAGAGACCTACTATCCGAAGTTTCAGCCTCAGAGATTAAAAATGTGCTGTTTGCGATGCCCCTAAACAAGTAACCGGGACTGGATGGATACACGGTAGAGTTTTATAAGGAAATGTGGAGTACCATAGGACAAGATTTTACTGAGGCGATAAGGTCTTTCTTTACCTATGGGTTTTTGCTGAGAGGTATTAGTTCAACAATTATGGCCCTTATACCAAAGAGAACGGGAACCATATGTATGAAAGATTACAGACCTATATCATGTTGTAATGTAATCTACAAGGTGATATCCAAGGTGATAGCGAACCGTTTAAAGACATACTCCCCGGGTTTATCGCAAATAATCAGACAGCTTTTATAGAGGACAGATACTTGATGGAAAACATCCTCCTTGCATCTGAATTAGTCAAAGACTATCACAAGCCAGAGATAGCCTCAAGATGTGCCATGAAGATAGACTTAACCAAAGCTTTTGATTCAGTAAATTGGGGTTTTCTTATGAGTTTGCTGAAACAAATGGAGCTGCCGGACAGGTATATTCGTTGGATTTAATTATGTGTAACCACCCCCTCCTTTTTGGTTCAGGTAAATGGGGAGCTGGCGGGATATTTTCGGAGTGAAAGAAGGCTAAGACAGGGGTGTTCCCTATCCCCATATCTATTTATCATATGCATGAATTACCTATCACTAATGTTAGACAGGGCGACGAGAAACGGGGAGTTTGGTTATCATCCGAGCTGCATAAGTTTGGGAATGACTCACTTGTGTTTTGCGGATAACATAATGGTTTTCTCAGATGGGAAAGCAAGGTCAATAAAGGGATACTCGATGTGTTTGAGAGGTTTGCAACCATCTCAGGTCTGAATATGAGCCAAGAGAAAACTACCTTATTTATTACAGGAATATCGCAGGAAGAGGGGATATCGCTTGGTGAGTTCCCTTTCGAGATTGGAAGCCTTCCGGTGAAGTACTTGGGCCTGCCACTTCTGACAAAAAGAATGATTAAATTGGACTACCAGCCACTTATTGAGAAGATTAGAAACCGGATAAACTCTTGGAGGAATCGGTTTCTATCATTCGCAGGTAGACTACAACTTCTATCTTCCGTAATAGCAAGCCTAACGAACTTTTGGATTGCAGCGTTTAGATTACCGAGAGCATGTATTCGGGAAATCGAGAAAATCAGTGCTGCCTTTCTCTGGTCTGGTCCGGAACTAAATACAAGAAAAGCAAAGGTATCTTGGGAAGATGTATGTAAGCCGAAATCAGAAGGAGGGCTTGGGCTAAAATCTCTAGTAGAAGCAAACAGAGTGAGTTGCTACAAATTGATCTGGTGTATAATATCAGCGAAGGAATCCCTATGGGTTAACTTGATAAAGAAGAACCTGATCCGCAAGGGCTCATTCTGGTCAAAGAAAGCCACCAAGACAGGAGGATCTTGGATGTGGCAAAAATTACTCAAATACAGGGATTCAGCAAAAAGTTATCACAAGGTAGAGGTACGTAGTGGTACGAACACTTCTTTTTGGCATGATGACTGGTGTTCACTAGGAAGGCTGAAGGAAGTCCTGGGGGACAGAGGGCTTATAGACATGGGCATAAAAGAAAATGATACGGTAGAAAACGCCTTTCGAAGGCACAGGCCTCAGCGGAGAAGGCCACAAACTCTCGCCGAGATAGAGGCTGAATTGGAAAAACGCCGGCTATGTGCAAATGATCAGGATGATGTGCCACTTTGGAGACACAAAGAAAACAGGTTTAAGCCTCACTTCTCATCAAAGGAGACATGGAACCAACTAAGAGCCCCGGGCACTCGACAGTTATGGTACAGAGCTGTATGGTACACACACGCCATCCCGAAACTCTCTTTTATTATCTGGTTGACGGCCCTCAATAGACTGGCAATTGATAGAATGAGATTATGGTCCACTACGACGATGATAAACTGTGTTTTCTGTCCCCAAGCTGTTGAAACTCGAGACCACATTTTTTCCACTTGTCCTTTCTCCTCACAGATATGGTACAAGCGGGCCTGGGGGATAATGCATGAGGAAAATCAAGTTGTGGAACTGATGGATTACTTCCACGCATTGAAAGGGAGATCGACAAAAGCTTATGTGGCAAAGCTTATATTTCACGCCACGTTATACACATTATGGAGGGAGAGGAACCAACGAAGACATGGGAGTGTACCACAAAGCATTGACAAGATTGGTCTGGGAGGTCGGAGGGATAGTGAGGAACAAGCTATCCACATTGCAAGCTCAAGGAATCATGACGAAAGGCTTACAGGTCTGGTTCACTTCAAGAATATGAATGTTTTAGTGATCATTCGGCTTATTCATGCAACGTGGGTACTCTTTTTCCTGGAGAGTGGTTTTGTCCTAATTGGGTTTTCCACTCGCGGATTTTAACGAGGCCTACCCGCAGGAATTATACTCAGCCACTAGCTTAGCTTTTCAATATAATTAGTTGCACTTGATGTAAAAACAGATTTACTTTGAATATAATTTTACATACTATTCAAAAAAAAAAAAGTCTAAAGCTAAGTGTACAATGGGAAATGAGAATTAATTGTTCTTATGAAGATCTACCAATAAAATAGATTGTTAAATGTTGCATGACGAGCATAAATGCATACAAAATTAAGATAATAAGATATGAATCAAGAGGTAATTGCAAGACCGTTTGATAATGATGTAAGGAATGATCCTGAATTTAAGCCCAAAATTATTTAAGATTAAAGCCAACAACATAGAAATTTGGTTGCATCAATAGACAAGTGTAGAAAGATGAGTTGTACAGATCATCCATAAAATAAGCATGATGAACAAATTTTGCATTTTTAAATATCTTTGACGATCAACCATTTTTAAACCTTTTATATATAATGAAAATAGTAAAGTATGAGTCTCCGACAACTTCTATTTACTATGCAAAACAACGTTAATATTATGAAAACGTTGACAATTATGGTTTTATTACTAGAATTTTTGTCGTAATAGAAAATATTGAGAATTATGGTTTTAAAAAGTTAAAAACATAACTACATCGTAGAAATGGTTTGTTATTATTTGAGATAAAATAAATAGTAAGCAATCATGATGGGAAATGCCTAGATTTTAAGATGTTAATTGTTTTAGTTTATTAATGTTGTGACGAATTGGTAAAAGAAATATCTCTTTCTATTGAATGCCACTTCAAGAAATTAAGAGAGATTGGGAAGGAGATTATGGCTCCCTTGAGCCTACCGCCAATGGCTGAGCCGCCGCTGTCGGGGCAGCTTCCGGCCGTTGATAGGGCTACCACGACCTACGGTCATCAGGTATCTGGCGTATCTAACATTCCTTGTTCTGTTATTTTGTGTGCAGGTCCCTTGGAAGCTTCGATGAAACTCTGTTCAGCAATAACCCCTGCAACCTCTGTCTCTCCTGATGCCTTGTCCGCTGAGGTTCATAGGATCGGTACAACTTGTCCTGTGCAATCAGCAGAAGTCCTACAGATGCTTGGTTCTGCTTTGTCGGGCTCTGCAAACCTATTATTTGCTCTGCCTGTCTCTGCTTCTGATTCATTGGAAGCTTCGAGGAAACTCTGTTCTGCTCCTTCATCTGTTGTATCTCTTGGTGCATCACTTGGTGAGGTTCAAAGGACTGATACAAGTTGTCTTGCCCAACTAGTGGAAGCTATGCTGATGCTTGGGACTGCTTCGTCGAGTACTGCAGTCTCTAATTCTGCTTCTGGGAATTTGTTACTTTCGGCCTCTGCTACTCCTTTATCACATGCTGCTCTGTCTGGCTTAAATTCTGGACCATCCGCTGCAGAACCAAGGGATGCTTCGCAAACTGGTGTAACTCTTGCGGCTCCATCGGAGACAGTTCCTCTCTCTATCACTGTCGACATACTTGGTTCCTCCGTGATATCTTCTGCAATTCCTAACATGGCTTCTTTGGCCTTAAATCCACCTGTTCGAAAAGCTGAGGCTCAAAGGGGGGTTCCAAAAGCTATCTCTACAAATATAAACATAGAACCAAAGAAATCATGGGCTCAAGTTACAAGTAAATCAAAGCTTATGAAGGTTGATCTAGAGAAACACTCAACCGAAGGTAGTGAGCTCCTCACAGTCCCGGACGCCATCCTTCTTGAAACTCCGTTATGGGAGGACTTCTTGATCGGCAGATTCACAGCTACAGCACCACATATTGCCAAGATCCATGTAATTGTGAACAAAATTTGGAATCTTGGAGATAAGAATATCAAGATTGATGCATACGTCATAGATGAAAAATCAATCAAATTTTGAAACAAGAACGCCAATGCCCGGTCGCGCGTTCTCCGTAGAGGAATATGGAATATCTGTGAGCTTCCTATGATCGTCTCGAAGTGGTCCCCATCCTCGCAGAATTACAGCCACAACTCCGATCGATGCCCATGTGGGTCACAATTCACAACATCCCTCCGGCTATGTTCACTTGGCATGGTCTCAGTTTTTTAGCCAGCCGAGTAGGTCTTCCTCTTCTTCTTCATCAACAAACCGAGCTCGTTACTTCCTTTGATGAGGCGAAGGTCTTCATTGATGTTGACTTAACAACGGATCTTCCACAAGACTTTAAATTTGATGTAAAAGGCTCTGAATTTTCCATGGATTTTAGCTACCCCTGGTTGCCAATGAGATGCACCATTTATCGTCAATGGGGTCACC
Source organism: Cardamine chenopodiifolia (assembly GCA_963922655.1). Classification (NCBI taxonomy): domain Eukaryota; kingdom Viridiplantae; phylum Streptophyta; class Magnoliopsida; order Brassicales; family Brassicaceae; genus Cardamine; species Cardamine chenopodiifolia. The sequence goes on from OZ000479.1 coordinate 8,566,715, forward strand.
TAGCTGAAGGGTGCCTAAAGCGCTTTGTTGACCACCCTCGAAAGCCTACAAGTAGGGACCATTCCCCCAGTCCTAAACTTATTCCCCCTTTGGCCACGTCCCCACCTCCGCCGACAATGGAAGCTACTCTGCCACACCGTCGCCTTAGCGCCGGTCTAGAAGAAGGGGAAATAGTTCCCTTAGCACCTCCCAAATTGCAAGAATGGACTCTGGTCTCGTCGCCTTCACGTCTGAAAAAACATAGCCGCAAGAAGAACCAGTATGTTGGTAACGCTATAGTAAAATTACAGTCCCGGTTTGAAGTTTTAAACACCATCGAGCTTGATGATGTTTTGGCTGCAAGTTTACAGAGCAATTCCCCTGTAGCTGAGTCTGCTCCTGCTGCACCATTAGTGATTCAGTCTGCCTTACCAGTACCTCAGCCACCTCAGCTTGCATCGTCATCTTCACCACGAAACTCTGCGCCTGATGCGTCTTCTTCTCCGTCTACTGCACAACATTTCACTCGGTCTGCAGCTAAACATCAGAGTTCAAACAAGTCACAGATTACTTCACCATCAGGGTCCCATCCTCCTCAGCCTGCATCGTTATCACCACGAAGCTCTGAGCCCGATGTGGCTTCTCTGTCTGCTTCGCAAAACTTCGCTCGGCCTGTAGCTAAACATCAAAGTTCCAATCCGTCGCAGATTACTTTATTATCAGTGTCTCTTCCTCTTCAGCTTGCATCGTCTTCTTCACTATGCAACTTGGTGTCTGATGTGGCTTCTTATACATCTGTTGCAACTCTGTCTGCATCTCAGCAGGTTTCTCCGATGTCACAGACTACTCAGACCCCAATATCATGCCTCTCACCTGCAGTTGGTTTTGAGTCAGTGCTCCAGTCTGCACTTCCAGCGTCTCAGCCTTCTCAGCCTACTTCGTCTTCCTCACCACTACACTCTGCATCTGCTGCGCACATAATCTTAGCTCGGTCTGCCGATAAAGTTCAGAGTTCCATCACGCCACAGATTGCACCCCAGGACCTGGCACCTTTTCTCTCGTGTCAGAAAACAGAACAACAAGTGCTTTAGTCGACTTAGACCGCACAGTCACAGCCTGCTCCTGGAACTGCTGCATTAAATTGGAGTTCGAGTGGAGCTCTTCATCACCTGCGTCAGGGATCAGGAATCAACCTTAAGGAGCTGGAAGTTCGTAAGGCTACGGTTCAGGATGACTCATTGGAGCTAGACGTAAGCAAGGTGGGGGTCTCCATCCAAACAGTGGTGTTTGGACATGGTAACGAAATGGAGCTTATGTCCAAACAGGTGGACCAGACTCAAAGCACTAAGCTCGATGAAGAGAAAAATGATACGCTACTTGCTCATGATGGTTCTTCGACCCGTGCATATCTTCCCCGCTCTTCCAAGACCAAAGGAAAATTGGAAGGGTCAAAGAAGCATAAGCAGATATCACAAAGTGGTCTCGGTAAAAGGGTTCTTCACAAAAAAATCATTTAAATGTCAGTTTTCTTATGGAATATGTGAGGTTTCAATAAGAAGCATAAACACACTATCTTGAGGAATTGGATTACCTCGAAGCATTTGTTATTTGGTGCAGTTCTAGAAACTAGAGTCCGTGAATCACGAGCGGCTCCGATGATTTCTTCAATCTTGCCTAACTGGTCTATGCTTTCAAATTATACTTACAATCCCCTGGGGCGTATTTAGATTCTTTGGGAGAATCGGGTCTCTGTGAGAATAGTGTCGATGAGTGGGCAGATGGTTTCTTGCTTAGTCTCCATAGACGACGGTACAGACTTCCTTGTGTCCTTTGTCTATGCTTCTAATGTAGCAGAGGAGTGGAACATCCTTTGGACGGATTTAAAAGCTATAAAAGCTTCTCTTGCATTCTGTGATATGTTGTGGTTGTGCTTAGGTGATTTTAATGACACCTTGGCTAGTGCAGAGCATTCGGGAGGTCTTCCAGTGGGTGTTTTTCCAAGTATGCTCACTTTTCAGGAGACAGTCCGCGAGTGCGCCTTGGTGGATATGGTGTACCATGGGCCCCTCTTTACTTGGTGTAATAAGCGAGAAAACGAGCTGATATGTAAAAAGCTAGACAGGGTCTTAGTTAATGATGCTTGACTCCATGCGCATCCGGACTCGTACTGTCTTTGATGCTGGAGGCTGCTCGGATCATCTCCATGCTCACATTAATCTCTTTGGTACTCCTTTGCACCCAGAACTCCATTTAAATTCTCTAATGCGCTGCTGCAGGTGGAAGAGTTTACCCCTCTGGTGGAGGCTTATTGGACTGATACAGAGGAGTTATTTGTGTCCACGTCTTCTCTTTTTCGTTTCTCGAAGAAGTTAAAGGCTCTGAAGCCACATATCAGGGCATTTAGCCGTGTAAAGCTCCACCACTTGTCTAGGCGAGTAGAAGAGGATTATGCAGACCTCTGCACTTGCCAAGCGACCGCACTTGGCCATCCGGACCCATCCGCATCTGCCTTGGAAGCGTTGGCTTACAAGAGATTGAGAAAGTATCTCATCTAGAGGAGGTCTTCCTTCAACAAAGAGCAAAGTTACATTGGCTGGAGGTCGGAGATAAAAATAACCGCTACTTCCATAATGCAGTTAAAGAATGGCAAGTGCGTAACTCGATTAGAGAAATTCGAAACCAAGAGGGAGTTAGTCTAAAAAATCCCGAGGAGATCAAGTTAGAAGTGGTAAGGTATTTCACGGACATTTTCACTCACACTCCATTGGATTTTACGGGAGTGACAGTCTCAGACTTTAGCTCTCTCTTTGAGTTTCGTTGCTCGGAATCCGAGAAGATCCAACTCTGTGCAGTAGTTTTGCCAGAAGAGATTAAAAGGGTTATTTATTTCATGCCATTAAACAAATCTCTTGGTCTTGACGGCTACACGTTTAAGTTCTTCAAGGAGATGTGGCCTTTGATTGGCAAGGACTTTATTGTGGCAATCCAATCCTTTTTAGCCTATGGTTTTCTTCCTAATGGAGTCAACACGACGATCTTGGCCATTATTCCAAAGAAGTCAAATGTTGCGGTAATGAAATACTACATACACATTTCTTGCTGCAATGTTCTCTACAAGGTGATTTCCAAGATTTTAGCAAATCGTCTCAAGATGGTCCTGGATGGGTTTATTGCTCCCAACCAATCAGCATTTATCAAAGATGGTTACCTCATGGAGAATCTTCTCTTGGCATCGGAATTGGTCAAGGACTACCATAAAGAGCACATTGCGGCTTGTTGTGCCTTGAAGATTGACATCTTTAAAGCATGTGATTCAGTCCAATGGCCTTTTCTTCTAGATCTGTTTACTACCATCCAGCTCCCGGATATCTTCATCCATTGGATCAGACTGTGTATCACTACCCTGTCCTTCTTGGTTCAGGTAAATGGTGAGCTTGCGGGGTTTTTCCAGAGTACCGGAAGATTGAGACAGGGCTGCTCTCTACCGCCCTATCTTTTTGTTATTTGCATAAATGCTCTTTCGATGATGTTGAATAGAGCGGCGGATGCCGGGATATTTGGTTATCACCCAGGTTGTCGTAGTCTCTCTATTACTCACCTCTGTTTTGCAGATGATATTCTAGTCTTCTCGGATGGGAGTCCTCGGTCAATTGAAGGGGTCCTAGAGGTATTTGAGGAGTTTGGGCGATTCTCGGGACTGAGGATAAGTCTGGAGAAATCCACACTATTCTCTACTCTATCCACTCGCTTCCCACTTGATATGGGGAGCCTTCCGGTTAGGTACCTTGGACTGCCAATTCTTACGTAGAGGATGACCAGTGCAAATTTCCAACCGCTCATAGATAAGATCACGACACGGATCAGCTCTTGGAAGCACCGTTTCCTCTCCTTTGCGGGTAGACTTTAGCTCCTTACCTCTGTTATTTCAAGTCTAATGAATTTCTGGATCTCTGCCTTTCGTCTGCCAAGTGCTTGTACCAGGGAAATTGAAAGAATAAGTGTTGCTTTCCTCTGGTTCGGGCCGGACCTAAGCCCCAAGAAGGCCAAGTTGGCTTGGATAGAGGTCTATAGGCCCAAGAAGGAAGGAGGCTTGGGTATTAGAGGTTGCATAGATATGGGGATTCCTCTTACGTCTACCTTGGCTGAGGTCTTTGCTACTCATCGAGCAAGACGTAGACGGGCATTTTGCTTGAACACGATCGAGGAGGAAATAGGGAAAAGGCGACTCATTGGGAGTTTAGAGCCAGATCGTCCCTCTTGGAGACACGCTCTGGGGGTGGGGGTGTTCAAACAAGCCTTTTCATCAAAGAATACCTGGAATCAGCTGCGGACAGCTCATGAGATCACTGACTGGTACAAAAGTGTGTGGTTCTCTCAAACTACCCCAAAATACTCTTTCATTGTTTGGCTTGCGGTAAACAATAGGTTATCGATAGGAGACAGGATGTTAGCTTGGGCCCATGGCAAACGCAGGTTGTGTTCTTTGCACGGGGCATTGGAAACACGAGACCATCTTTTCTTTGAATGCAGGTTCTCATCACACATTTGGACTGACTTTACCTCTGCTCATCTTCAGACGAGGTATGTCGATCGGTTCTTTGAGATTATTACTATGCTTTCTGCCTCGGTGTTTGCTGGTAATTGCAGGTTTATTCTAAGATACGCTTTTCAAGCTACGGTCTATACCTTGTGGCAAAAGCGTAATCGGTGCAGACACGGAGAGTTGCCTCGGGGCCACGCTGTTATTATCAAAGACATCGATCGCATAGTCTACAATCTCTTTTTCACATTAGAAAGGAAGGGCCGGTTCAGTGGCATTCTGTGGGATTGGTTTGGAGGTAGAGATGCCTAGCTCAGTTCCTATAGTCTGTTGGCTTTGTGTCTTATCTATTGTTGTATTCTGTTTTTTTTCCACTTTTCAGCTCTATCATAAATGGTGTGTACTCTTTTCTCCAATTCCTGGTTTTGTCCCACCTAAGTTTTCCGGAATTGGGTTTTAACAAGGTTACCATTTTTTATTTTTTTTGAGCTTTTTCTGCCTTTATGTTCATAAAAACTTGGTAAACATTTATTGTAAAAAAAAAAGTTTCTTAAAATATAATTTTACATATTATTTAAAAAAAAAATGTTGTGACGAATTTGGTAATATTTCAAGGTTTGTTGAATATAATAAAACATAAGTGGCTAAAAGCTGAGCACTGAATGTGTGATCAACACATCTATGCAAACTTTTAAAAAGTCATATATAGAAGTTTAATATTGAAATATTATTTTAAGGAGTTGTTGAAAGTTATAACATAATTTGAGTATGAGGCAAATGTTGACGCAGTTAGGAAGTTTAATATTTGTGTATACAAATCCCTAATATCAAAGAATCCAAAAAATTATAGTCGTGTTTTTTTAAGCCAATAACTTGTTGTGAAGATATTCACACAAAATCTTGAAATCACTTAACAGTGTAGTTGATTCCGAACAAACAATATTAGTGATTTAGATGTTAAAGACTTTATAATGACTGTATTATAGTTCAAATTTTTATTTGGAAGAAAAAATCAATGAGACATGTATGCATATTTAGTTTTAAGGTAATCAAGGTGTTGATGAATAATAAAGAGAGATAAAACATTAGAGTATTTATCTTTGATATGATTGTTGGTTCATGCTTGTAGATAATAATGAGAAAACATTTATTTGAGAAAATTTGTTTATATTAGTTTAATGTATTTTTATTTAATGATAAATATGTAGGTATTCGTATAGTAATATATTATTAAAATGTGTGGATCAAATTAAATTTTAATTAGTAAATTAAAAATATTTATTAATTAGGAAAAATAATTTTCTTTTAAAAATGTATATGAATTTACTTGATTTTTAATAGTGTTAAAACGTTTGTAAACATTTGTTTCACAAAATAACAAAAAAGAGTTTGAATTTCATACAGTAAAAAAGCATAAGTAAATAAAATAAAAACTAAATCAACAATAAATCATGAAATCCATCACCTCTTCTTTCAGACGTGTCATGTTCCCAGAAGCATTGTTTTCTGTCTTTAGTTTCTAGTAAAATCCATTGCAAATTTTCTAAAAAGGAAGATACGCATATAACAAAAATGATGACAACCATATGGGTGGTTTAAAGATGTAACCACAATTGACTTATTTTATATATTTTATCTATATATTCACATAAATTGCCTTTATATATGTCACATATTCGTTATTTTTAATCACATTCAATCCTATGAAAAAAAAAACATATTTTCTCTTTTTATAAAAGTATCAAACCAAACAATTTCTCGTATCATCTCTCACTCAAAACATTTCCACAATCAGCAAGGTATATCATTTCCAATAACTTTAAGCAAATAATTTATTATTCCTTAAATCATTTACTACTAAATTTCATATAATATCCATTTAAATGAGTTGTGTTTGGAGTTAAGAGGAGAATTTTGGTTTTTAATATCTTATTAGTCATGAAAAAAATATGTTGATAAGTTAACTTTAGTTAAATATAAAATTATTCAACTAAATTTTCAGAGTTAATATAATGGGAATTAGTTACTTTTTATTTTTTTGCTGTTTGAGTCAAACTTAAGTTTACAAAATTGAAAGGTGGTCAAATAATTCATAATAGTATCTACATAATTTTGTAATAACTTTTAATTTTTCATTATAATTATGACCATAAAAAAATATTTAATAGCTTTACATGATTTTAAATTAGGTGTCTTAAAATATATCATATGTAACTATATTTTATAAATTATATTTACGTAGGTTATGTCAGTTGGTATTTACAGATGAAAATAAAAACTATTTCGAATGATCAAGATTGAGTTACCATTTGAAGGGAGTTTCCTTCACATCATAATATGGACGTGGGTTTCAAATATATATATATATATATATATATATAATGAAAGAGTTTTCTCTCTACATCAGCATCCTAATTATTTAATAAAAAATATGTCATTAAATAATATTTTATATTTTTATATTTTTTCATTAAAAGTTAATTGCATCCTAAACATAAATTATCTGATGAATATTACTTAAAAAATAATTAATGATAAGAGACAATCTGGCATGTCCCTACATTTACAGAGTTTGAGTTGATGTTTGGAGAATGTATTCTTGGAAGAAGAATAAATCCTGATTGGTACACTACTATCAGCCGACCACTCACCGCGAAACATAATGCAATGGATTTCATTCTTATCCGGTTTGGTCTCCAAATTACATTCTACCATTTTGGAGACCTAACCGGATAACTTATAATTGAACTGAGTTTATATATCTATGTGTGTAGAAATTTATAAGGTAAAATAAACATAACCGAATTCAATCCAAACTAGTTATTTTGAATCGGTTTGAATCCAGAGCTAGCCTCTGTCTTTGCAATTAATAGCCACCGCTTACCGATGAAGCTATCTGTTCTTCACTCTACACTTGGATCTAGTGCTCACATTGATTCCACTTATCATATTTTTTTGGATAATCAGGAGATTCAGAACCCGTGGGTTCCTAATCTTCCTGGAACAGGGTCCAGACCATGTTAAATTAACTCTTTTTCGGAGAGCACACCCCTCCCAACGAAAATCGAATAATTGACTTCCTTGACCTTAACCCACAAAGAATTACCATTAACCCAATTCCACGTTGGTTATTCCACTTATCATTTTTAGTATCCTTTTCTTCTTCCTTGTTTCGTTGGTTGTCATTAGGTTCACTTAAGAGTAGTTTTTATGTCTATATATTCATCATCTTGTAACATTTCCGCCTACAATTTAATAGAAAATCCTTTATCAAAAAAATAATTAAGCCATATAAATTTGGTAAATTTGAAAAATTACTAATATTAAGCTTTTTTTTTCTTTTGAGGATTTTGTGTGTTTTGGAATGTCTAGTTGATAGAGTTCATTTTGTGATGCGATTTGGTGTTTTGTATATATTTTAATCATCTAGTTTATGTTTTTATTGTCAAGATTTGATGCACTTATATTTTTATATGAAATGAAGTGATTATGAGCTTTTGTATTATGATCTTAATTCATATAGTTTTTCCGTTTAAAAATTTCACTCTCATTAAACTCATTCTTAAAACTTTAGAATATAGTTAGATGTTAAACAATAAACTCTATTAGTAAGAAACACATAACATCTTACATAGTACATATAACAAGCTTTGAATAATTAGGACAAAAAACAATAAAAGAAAATCATCATCTCCTATCTTAGTTCTTAGGCTACATAACTTTAACATGCTTTACTTTTCAAGCACACAACCATGATTTCAATCTACATAACTCCGACATGTAAAATCGTATATCCTTCTCAGAATCATTACAACAGTATTGCGAGTACGTGTCTCCATTTCCAAATTTTGATCTCAAATTCGCAAGGGGCAAGTTTGTAAACCCTTTTATAATGTGACCACAACTCCTTCAAGATGATCCATATTGTGTATAATAATGTTTAGGATTTTTACCACTTTTGTCTCTAGTTTCTAATATGGTTTCAGTATATTATCGAATCTTTTTTTTGTCTTTATTGAGTTATTTTAGGTAAAATGACAGTTTGGAGAAAAATTAGAGTTTCTTGAGCAAAATCGAGGACCCTCTGGTGCATTGATCAACATGTGTTCACGGCTAACCCACCTTGAGCTCTTTGGCATCCAAATTGTCGATAGGCAACCTCATCGAATAAACAAGCCAACTGCTCTCTAGTGCCCAAATTAATCGACATCATCATTATGTGCATGTTGATCGACAGCCTCCTTCTGGAAATAAAACCACTGACCAAATTGATCGGTAGTCCCTCGGAAGGAAAAGGAAAAAATTCCTAAATTTTCTATTTTTCCCTAAAATCTTCCTGATTTGATCGAAACATACCCTATACATTGATCACTTGGTTGCACACTTTATTTTATTCTGAGACTTTTTACTTTAGATCTCTTTAAGCTTTGGGGATTGACAAATCGCTAACTCTATACCTCTCTTGAACCTTCATTTTAATATTTCTATTTAATTATACAATTCTTTTTATCTATTGATTTGTTTTGTTTTCTCAATAATGTCTGAGTTTACATAGCTAAGTTTTAGGGTGTGAATGAGAATTCATGATTTGGTATATTAGGATTGTTAAATCTGAAAAAATTTGTCAATTAGATTTGTTTCTAGTGTGCTAAAGTATGGCCGTATATTCGATATATATACGATATTTACTATGAAAAGCTGTACTACATTTTAGTTATTATACGATAAAAATATATGACTTTATATCATATATACGGTTTTTGTATCATTTTTAATGTTTTAAAGAAAAATATTTTATAGTTTTTCTTTGATAAAAATTAATCTTAAAATAAAAATGACCCTCAAAATTAACCTAGATTTTAATATTTCTAGTTAATTATACAATTCTTTTTATTTATTGATTTTTTTTTCTCAATAATGTCTGAGTAGTTACATAGTTAAGTTTCAGGGTTTCAATGAGAATTCATGATTTGATATATTAGGATTGTTAGATCTGAAAAATTTGTCAATTAAATTTTTTTTCCAGTGTGGTATGGCCGTATATTTGGTATATATACGATATTTACTGTGAAAACTGTACTACATTTTAATTATACAGTGTTATTATACGATAAAAATATATGATTGTATACCATATATACGGTTTTTGTATCATTTTTAATGCTTTAAAGAAAAAGATTATATAGTTTTTCTCTAAAAAATAACCTTAAAATAAAATTGAACCTAAAAATTAACCTTGATTTTAATATTTCTATTTAATTATACAATTTTTTTTATCTATTGATTTGTCTTTTATTTTCAATAATGTCTGAGTCTAGGGTTTCAATGAGAATTCATGATTTGTTATATTAGGATTGTCAGAACAAAGACAACGGTTTTGGTACTAAATTTTCCAATGCATGTTTCAGCCGAAAACTCCTTTCCAAGCTCAACCCAGTGTCACACCAGCCCATCCAACAAGTAAGCTCGAGCGTATAGTTCAAGGTGTAGTCGAGTACTAATAGAAGAGAATGAATTATCTCAAAGTTTCACATATTTTATGTTCTTTGTTTCCAAAATCTCAAATTCATTCTAAATCAAAAGCTAGATTTCCACACATAAATCTAGCCTTTGATTTAGAGATTTTAGACATCTGAACACTTAACAAAAAAAAAGCTCACACAATCAAATAACGAAGGGGTTTGAAAGATAGGTTAGAGTATAGAGAACATTTTTAAAAGTGAAATGACCAGTTGGATATTAAGGTTATACAAACTCACATAAACTGTGGAAACTGCAAATTTGAAATCGAGAAGGGAAGTCAAATGTACCATTCAAAAGTCCACCATGTCAAAGAAAGTAGAAACAACCTAGAACTCTGACCAAAAAAACACTTTATAGGCTTACGAATAGCAGCAGAAAATAGTAACAATCAACAAAAAATACCCTAAAATTTGAGGTTTTTCAGTTTGACGTGAAGATGGGAGCAAAAATTTAAAAACAAAAATAAACTGATACAGATTGGCAATGAAAGATGTGAGTAACAAGTGTGCTCTCTCTCTAATCAGGAGAAGAACCATTCCCATGTAGCATAAACAACTCAAACTGTGTTTTGCTGGCCACAATTTTCGCGGCTATAGATCCATTTACTGTTGCAAAAGTGGCTTCAATTGTGCTTTGAAAAGGTTGGCTAGAGCACCTCGTATATCCATCTGCACACAGAAAACTCGTTAACTTAGCTCTATATGTTTTGGGACTCTGAAACCGAATCCAAAGCTGGAGCAATAAGTCAAAGAACTATGGAACTTGCCTGGTCACAGCAAACAAGCCTTGTGAGCAGAGGGTAGAACTCTCTCATGTGTATCCTGAATATTTTGTTGTTCATGAAGCACATGCCTTCCAGAACCTGGAACAAAGATGACATAAGAATCGAAATCAAATATTATAGTCTCAGCGACAAATGTGTAAGAAATTAAGATGTTTTACCTTCACAATCACGGGAGAACGTAGCTCTAGTACCCGATGAACATCCATGTTAGTAGTCTCCCCAAAAGTGGATTGGAGATCAGATGTTTCTTTCAGTACCTGTTCACAGAATGATACCAATTTCTCTTCCGCTGCACCTTCTAGTTTATCTTCCGTGTTAGATGCGTCATCCACAAGCCCAGAAGTTGTCTTTTGCAACACATCCAAATATATGGTGGTTCCTTCCAGCTCTTGTCGGAGGAGGTTTAAAGGTGGCCTGCAATAAAATGAATAGTTTGAATTTTATGTTAGGAGGAAAAAAAATATATTTGTGTAACAGTCCAATGGCTTTGTCACTAACCTCTCCGCGGGAATGTGATTCATACGTGTTCTGAGGTTAGAATATGAATTGTAGGAAGCAGCAAATTCTATGAAAGAGAATAAGATGTCCATAATTGCAATCTTCTGTTGTGTTTTCAAATTACTCCAATACTTTTGCTGCAGAATTAACAAGGAAAGATACAACTGTAAGTTCACAACATCCTGCAGATCAAGAATAAGAGTATTTGCTTAAGACCATACATCCTAACGAAGCAGAGAAGGCATCTAAGTACCTGAATACTGTTGATAGCACCAAGTAGTAATAATTGTGTGATGCATTTGCCTCTAATAGTTCCCAGAGATGGACTCTCTTCTTCTCTGCTGTCGGGCTCTGCAGGATCCACATGCTACAAGAGGAAGTAATTAGTAAAGAGTTTTCCCTATCTATCATATTACTAGGAGAAACAAGATAACTATGACTGAAAAAAAAGGAATGACTTGTGAAGAGTGTAAATTAGCAAGATATACCAAATGGAAGGCAAGCTAGGGAGTGTGCACATGCATAGTACCTTATATGGAGAAGAAGGTACAGACACCTCTGGAGCAGAGCTTTTTGGTTGAGATGTGAGATTCCTGAGGAAGAGATTGTTCATAAATCTTTGTCCAAAAGTCTGACTCCGCTGCAGATTCACATCATCCCCATCCTTTTGAGACCTTCCAGATGACGATGGGCGACCTTTAATGGGAAACATAAAGGTCAAAAACATGGCGCTCAAACGGTTTATCAGCCCCAACATGTCCTACTTCACTAGCAATTCTTTTCCAACACCATAAGCGGATATTGTAAATTGTTTAAGCATAATTCTTAAGATTTACAAAAGTTAAGAGGCAACCTTCAGAACCATCAGACTTGGGCTGTATTCCAGATTCTAGGGAAGCACCATGAGTACCAATCCTTGGCGATGACTGGGCGGAAACTTTCCCATCATCTTTAACATTGTCCGGATTACGATCTCGTGGAGAATCAGAGGCATCAGCCTCTATATCTCCTGCCAGAACTAGGTTCTTTTTCGGATTCTCAAAACTCAAAGCATTCAACAGCTCCAACGGTTGAGTTGTGTATGATGCATCTCTGGAAACCGAAAGAAAAAGTTAGTAGCAACATTTGTAAATAAAATTTTGCGATGAAAGATGGTCACCTTATGCTTTTCAAGAGCATATCCCAGTTGCCCTCACTAAATTGGTGGCCTCCAACCTCAATGAGGTGAACCAATGCTCCTAAGGAAATTGAAACAACTGTCTGATCTGATTTCTTTGCGCAGTCTAGGAGCAAACTTAAAAGCGGAGGCAGCATAAAACAAACTTCCTGCTCCAAAGATGAAAATTTAATGGTCAAATTATAAGCACAGAATAAGATGTAATAACATTGCATGTTAAGAGAACTTTTCTGTATGAATTCATGTGGTAAACGTGACAAGTACTGCAATAAATCTGAAAGTTTGTTTTAAGTAATAATGGACAAGATGGCGCACAGAGAGAACTAATGAAAAATGCTTCACCAATACCTTGTAGAACGTATTAAAGAGATTGCAGAGGAGCTGAAGGGAATGAATGCTTGATTCACGAAATTGTATATCCCCGGAAGAGCTTTCCTTTCCAGCATGACTCACATGATCAAAAATTGGAAACAAGATGCGATGGAAGATACTTTCCCAGAAAGGTGTTGAAAACTTTTTGCCTCTTTCATTCAGCAAATCAAACAACACCTCCAGAGCACAGTTTCTAACTTCGGCCCTCAAATCTGATGTGAGATCTGATAAACCGGCAAGCATCGGATACCAGTAATGCTCTGTCACATCAATAGTTTCATCCTCATAGGTATCTACGGGCTTGAGAACACTACCAGGTATAAGTCCCTGAGAAGCATCATATGCTAGGCGAATGAGTAAATGAGGGTACAGAAGGAAGTGAGGAAGTTCGAAGACGGCCCAAAAAGTAGAAACGAAAAGGAAGGAGTGTGGAGCATAGAATTCAAGTTATCATAGAAAAGTAAAATGCTGAAACGCCAAGCTAAATTTAGCTTGATAACACACCTCTGCAAGCCGATCCTCACATATTCTGAGAAGGGCAATAGCTTTCAGGCTTATCCGGTCTGAAGCTTTGTTATTGGCAAACCTGATGAGACAGTTGACGCAATCCATGAAGCAGTCACCGATCACTTGGTCAAAGTGTTCCAGAATCACTGCAAACAAATTAGTGGTTACACAAAATTTTATTGAAACGAAAGAGTGAGATTATACATTAAAACTAGAGTACAAGAGCAAGAGTTTGATGGACACTTTGTCACCTTGCTCAACATTCTCAAATGATTTTTCAACTATTGATTCAACTTCGTCATCTGCAGCTGCTGTAAATATCATAAACGCACTCCTCCATCCTGATTTTATACTTCCAACTTTAGATTTAATCATCTAAGAGAAAAAGATTGATTAGCTGCTGACAAAATGGCTGGATACAACTGAGTAACAAAAGCACAGGAAATACATTAATTTTGCAATTTAGAAAAGACCAAGTAAGTAACCTGAACAATGCAGTCAACAATTAGGCTTCTTATGGTCTGACTCTGGGTATTCCGCATGATAATAACAAACGGTTTGAGAATATCATTTTGGAAAGTGAAATTGGTGAGCTCAGCACGTTCCAAATACTTCATTCCGAGCTGTCTCAGAGAATCTATGGCATACATTGCAATCTTTTCATCATGATGGCTACCAGCAGATACGAAATGTTCAGCAAGGACGGACCATATTCTTGCCCAGACCTGGTATGTCACAAAGCAAACACAAAATAAATAATATATGCATATACTTTAAGTACCAAGTATAAGGCCTTCAATAGTACTTTGACAAGGAGTGAGGAAATATTTTTATAATATACACCAAAACTTGTTGCAATGCACACTAGAGATGAGTCAAATTTAGAACAGAATAGACAGCAAAGTTAACAAAATTCTCTGCTTTACTTTCTGATTGTGTTATTGTTAATGCTGCTCATTGTTAGGTATCCATACTTTCAAGTAGCATGAGGTGCTATTAGATTGCATAAAGGTGTGTGTTGTGACAGTGTATAAGTTCTCATAGTTAACCATGCATTGAGTATGATAGAAGACTATCAGAAGAGTACCATTCGAATACGAGCTATATTGTAATAACTGATCTCAACGAGCTTCTGCAAGCTGAAAACTCGGGCAGGAGACTGTTTCAGTTCTTCAGCTGAAACACCACATAGAGCAGTAAAGAATTCCACAACAGATTCACTGGGCAGCTTCACACTGTTTACAAAAACTTGTTCAGCTGGTTTCCCGGCTAATTCCTTCAATGATTGAACAACCCCATCCCTGGAGATCTGGTTTGATCCATGCATTACTATTGCAGCAATCCCAGGAGTAGAAATAATGAATTCTAACCGAGAAACACATTCTAAAACTGCATTCCAAGTATCTTGAAGGGTATCAGGTTCAGAGTCACACAAAGCCACTAATATCCTCAATGCTTCAACATTTTTGCTCCGCATTTCTTTTGGAGCATGCAAGAAAGTGAACCTATGGACAATTCAAGGAAAAACAGTCAACATGCCACAGCTTTCTGCTCCAATAAAACTTGCACCGCAATGGCACAGTACCTTACATACATTGCCAATACACAAGGCAACCTATATAAATATTCAACACTGAGACATAATAAGGAGTGTGAAAAAGGTATACACGTTTACCTGACAAGCGATGTTAGAAAGGCATAGCGGATTGTATCCATTCCAAGTACATAAGCAATATGTATGCCAGCTTTAAATCCCTCCATGCAGAGAAGAATTCTAGGTTTGTTATCACCTACTTCCATCGTAACGGAGAAAGCAGCAAGTAGAGGCCACCCAACAGCTTCCACCATGGGCCTTATAATGTCCACTTGCTCTACAGTGTGAAAGACTCCTCTTTTCACTCCATGCTTCCGGAAAATTTCCTGAGTTTTCCTAACAATGTCCTCAGTCTCAGACTTAGCATCAGCTGCAGATATTCTTTTTGGCAAACCCAGATTAAGAATGCTGACAAGACCACCTCTTTCTTCTCCTCCTGGCCTTTGACTGCTGAACAACTTCATGCTGCTGTCATCATCTTTTAGTTTAATTTCTTCTTGGACAATAGAATCATAGATCTCTTCCAGAAGTTCAGTTGGAGCACAATCTTCAGGATCATTTGTAGCATTCATGCGTGTGAAATCTGATTTCGACATCTTAGGCCAAACCATTGGATTATGTGCATCTGTATTCAACATGATAACTGCATAGGCTAGAACATAGGCAGTATCTGCATTCTTGAAAAGACTAGGATTGTCTGCGCAATATCTACTCAAAGGCAACAGTGGAACAGAAAATGTTAGTTATTGATGGGATATGGTAATCAAATATAGGTTTTCAGTTCACCTAATCCACATATAACTACCAAGCTTAATATTTGTACTAGATTCAGAAAATGAACTAAGGAGAATAATACATGGTGTCCTTACCTTTCTGCAAACTTTTCCATAATGCGATCAATTTTT
Source organism: Cardamine chenopodiifolia (assembly GCA_963922655.1). NCBI lineage: Eukaryota > Viridiplantae > Streptophyta > Magnoliopsida > Brassicales > Brassicaceae > Cardamine > Cardamine chenopodiifolia. The sequence goes on from OZ000479.1 coordinate 8,582,594, forward strand.
TGGGCCTCTCCTGGAAGTCTAAAACCTTTGAGAAATTCACGAATAGCCGAATGAAACTTCATTTCTGAAAATTTCATTGAATCAACATATGCGTGCATGACAGCAAGAGGAAACTCCTCATGTTGGCCAAGGTAATCTCCAATCATAACCTATATAAGAACAGTTATATCCCATCTATAAATACTGAAAATAACCATGCATAGGTCTACTATTCCACCTTGCTCAGACTCGAAGTACTTCTCAGAAACTGTGCAACTGACAAAGGATTTCTTTCGACCAACTTGTTTACTATTAGATACTCTATGCCCTTCACCGAATTCCTGTTGAACTGCAAAAATGATTATACATGCATTAGTATGTTCAGTAGTAGCAACAGGCATTCAGAATATTGAACAATAACCTCAGAGATGGCAGCCTCCATTGTGGATTTATGAGCTTTAGCCTTCTCAAAATTGCTTGGGACATCTTCCCTGCTTTTGGTTTCAATTGGCTCTCCGGCAGAAGCAGAGTCCTCGTTTGCATTCCTTGTACTAGTTTCTGCCTCTCTCCTTATTTTCTCCCAATCAACTAGTGATTTAAGAACGTTGACCAGGCACTAGAAATATTCAAAAAAAAAAAGGTTCCTCCAATCTCTTTTCAATATTTCATAAGGATTTAGATAAAATAATATGTAGCAATTTAAGTAGTTTATTTTCTGGATGCAGGTAAAGCAAACGTGATATGACACCTACCTGAAGGGATGAACCATTAACTGAAGATGTCTGCGAAGCCATGGCAGGATTTGGATCAGCACTCTGAGACCCTTGAGCAATTTTAGACAGTGTTGTTACCTAAAAGAAAAGAACAAGATGTAATGTGAGTCATAACTATCAATCCCATTATCTAAATCCTTAAGAAGAAAATGGAGCACACCATGCGCTCAAACAAGTTCGGGGCCTCTAGATCACAATCATAGTTTACATACACATCAACAAGCATCTGAGGATCTTTACAAACTTTCTCAAGCATCCTGCACAAAAATAAATAAAATAAATAGAATATCCATGAATTTCACAGCAAAAAGATAGTAGGCTCACTTGCTTAAGAGACGTATTCGAAACAAAATACATCTGAACAGAGCAGACTAATATTGTACCTTAGAACACCCATCTTTTGGTCATTGGGACACTCAGAGCTATCTAACGATCTTAAGACGATGATGGGGAAAAAGATACCAATTTCACCCTGGGAATCAGATTTAGGATCAGAAATATATGGTAAAAGGTAACAATCGCCTCAAAGAAGAAATTCTAATATGGAGATATCACATGCTTACTTTTAAACTATCTCTGAACCGCAGCAAAAGCACTGAGAAGATACCAGATGCATACTGCCAGAACACAAAACCTAGTCAGATACAACATTCTAACAGAACTTCAGAGATCTATACGAATGGGAGAATCAAACCTGAAATATGACAGGAGAATGAGATACAGAAGCCCGCAACAATGCATATGAGAGGTAGGCTTTCACTGAATCAATAAAGTGAAAGTTCTTTGTAAACGAATGACTAACTCCTTCTAGCATACCCTGCATATTGCAAACATATTTGTTGCAGAAAAGTCGGTCAAAACCTTCAGAGAAGAAACAACATAATTAATTATCTAATGTCAACAATCGTTCTTCATTTTCTTAAACTCAGGATAAGGAAAGTGGTATTTATGGGCCTTTAACACCATGAAAGTTCTGAGGAATGCACAGAAACCGTTTCAGGGTGTAAATCCAGCTTAGAACACTAGGTGTATCTCAGACGTTTAGGCAGGAAGCATTCGAAAGTTCATAGTCACAACAATCATGTATACACCCCTCTAATTGACTTCAAAATATAGATAATTTAATATCATGTGCATTTGGAAATTTCAGTCACAACAATCATGCATACACAACCTCTATTTGACTTCAAAATAAATATAGTTTATATATAATGTTCTAGCGTCATGTAATGCCTTGAGTTACAAATTTACAAGATAATGAAACTAGATTTACCTGAAGAAGCTCAAGAGACAATACACGGGTCTTGGTTGTGACTTCATCACTATCTTCTTTCATACCCATCTGATACAGAATTTCAAAATTTTGTCATACAAGCACCACAAATAGTCAAGGATAGAGAAATGGAACACTCAGAAAGCTAACCTTGCAAAGGGTACGGAACACTAGCAATGCATCACGCTGTCCAATACTCATGCTCTCCAGCTCGATGCCCCTATGGATTAAAATAAGTTGAATACAAAGTCATGACTTTTACAAAGAAAAACAAGTCTAACTCATTATCTGCTAATCGAAACAGGTAAATATGAGCATGAGTGTATGTTCGGCCACATGCAAGTTTATACGCATTATACAGGCATGCATGTGCGCACATACTCAAGTATAAATAAGCATAAAGACATACCGTTGTATAGATCAGTAAAGCAAAAGCTTAAACTCAGAAATTGAGCAGAGTGGTATGAACTATACCGTTTTATCTTTTTGCCATCTTCAAGATGCACAGCTTTGTCAAGGGCGGCTTCTAAACCCTGATCATAGAATCCAGAACTTCATTGTCCCCAAAAACCACAGCATACGCGAGTCTTCCATCTATCAGGAAGACTGAAGAAACTATCCTAGAGAACTTCTTCCAGTCTCGCTATTTTTATCTATTTCTTGCTAAATTTCAGACAGGGAAACTCTACAGAGCCTATCAGACGCGTACGTTTTAGAAAAATAAATATTTAGTGGGCACTCAAAGACAAATGACTGACAAATATCTCTACTTATCAAGAGCAACAACGAGGACATGACAGAAGTATATATAGAAAGAATGCTACAAAACAATATAGAACCTTTTTTCTTCTAAGGAATATAACCCTTTTCCAAAATCCTTTCCCCACTTCTTTCTTGAAGAATACATCTATAATCCATCACGGCAATGGAGAAAACTTTAAGATATAAGGTGAAGATCAACCTTAATATCAGCACTGCCGACAAGGGTATGCAGCTCTTCAACACAAGCAAGAGTTGTGTCTTTTGCCTGAGTAAGTGCACCTCCTAAGGTCATTTCTTTCTCACTTTCGTCAGCTGCAGTAATTTCTTCATTTTTAGGGCTTGAACTGTCACCTGAAACATGTTCTTCCTGAGACCCTGTGGTTGATGTGGAAACCTAGATATACATTCAATAGTCAGCGCCTCAACATTTACTTTGTTTTCATGCATTCCATAAAACATATGCAACATTGAGAAATTAAGATTCCTTACAATGTCAGTCTCCATTCTCCTGAATACAATGCTTATCATCTGAGTCAACATTGCTTTAGAAGTTGCTTGATTTATTGGGCTCTTGCTACATGTAAATTCTGCATTTATTGATTACACCTAGAATGATGAAAATATTAGATAAAAGGATAGAAAGTAAACCTGTTTAGTGCAATGTTATAGCAAACTCGAATAACTCCCAGCAATGGTTCCCCATGCACTGCGTTCAAAACAGATTAAAATAATCAATTTGATATTGCACGCACAATAAATAGAGAAACTGGTTCAGCCCTCTTTCAGTTACAAATCATAGCTTTGTACATCAGAGGCTTACCTTTGAACTTTCCTGAAGCAACAGCTGTAAGAAGAACCTTCAGCACTTGAAGTACAGTGCTGCACAAAATTTTCAGCTTTAAGAATTAATTCAACTAATCACAAGAAGATTTTGAAACACAAATACACATACCTGTCTGGTGATGAATTATCAACACAGCTGCAAACCATATTCAGAATGTCGGTGAAAGGTGCAGAATTTTTTCCGCCATCCAAACCCGGATCACCCTCCAAATGATCATAAGCAATGAGTTTCTGCTTGCAACAACAAAGAATTAAAAACATATATAGAACATCAATAGAATGACTGGAGATACATTACATAATACAGAGTTACAGGAATCTAAAGAAAAAATCTTTAGTGGAGAAAGCGACCAGGGATACTCAAAGCAAAAAAAAAAAAAAACATACATGAAGACAATCCAAAGCAGCATCGAATATTTTTAAGTTCTTTGTCTCAAATGCAAGGCGTAGAGGTTTCAGCACAAGCTCCATTTCCGCTCCCCCTAATGTATGTCCAGCACTTGCTAAGGAAATATTTATAGTCCCGCTTTTTGACTGGCTAGCCTGCTCAGTCACTTCAGTACTTGGGACTTTTTTCGGTTCATCTGCTTCTCCCCCAGTTTTTTCACCTCCACCTTCAGCTTGTGAACTGATGTTATATATAATTCAGTGTCAGGCAAGTAGAAATAGACCTTTACACTTATTTGTCACATGCATAAGGCAGGAAGACAGGCAGAACAGGCCACCTTTCCATATATATTTTGAACCCTTTTACGAGTTGAGGAAATTAAAATCACAGAAAAAACTCTTACACAAGATTAAAATTTGAAAAATACTATTTGGCAGAATTCTCATAATATTAAGTTTGGCTAGTAGCTACCATGGTTAAGAGTGAATAACATAAACAGAAACAGATGACTACCTAATATCAATATAAAATGTTAAAAGTAAATATCAATTTCTCGAGAAAACTCAATTTTAAAGCTAGCAAAAAATGGCACACTGGTCTGGTCATTACCTCTCATCGATGCTCGAGGAAACAGCCTCCGTAACAACCTTCGAACCATCTATAAACAATCAAAAATGGAAGCTAAACTAGTTAGGGAAAGAGAAAAATTATCACCACATATGAAGACAATATGACCAATGCCATACTAGAACAAAAGAAAAATGTAGAGAATAGCCTTAATCAAAGACTTGTTTAAACGTCCTCAACGTCCTTCAATACTACTTCTAATGTCACCTCATTGACACAGATCAGCTTAGAGTAGCTATACCGCGGACAGGAGATGAAAATTCATACAAAGTTCGTAATAGTGGACCACACTTCCCTTTAATTAACGTAGAACTAAGCAAAACCATTCTTTAATCATGATGTAACCAATCAATGTCCAGAACTTTCTAGTACAATAAAATCATAGATTGATTGGAGCCTAAAAGTAAATTATTTCTCCCAACAGATCACATTACAAACTATTCTAATAGTAGCATTTTTGTTCACAGGTCCACATTCATGTATCAGATACAAACTAACAGCCATAAGTTGATCTAAGGCCCAAGTCCCAGCGAATCCAATAACAACAACCCAAAATTCCATAGCATTAGCCTTGTTCTATCACGCCAAACTAAAAAGTTCACTACCACAAATCAAACACTGATATAACCTTAAAGCTCAGATTGTGCGACCACACATTTAAGTGAAATACACATCTCGTAGATAGACAATAGCTACGATCGCGTTCCAAAGGGGGAAATTTGAACGATTTGAGCAAAAAAATGGAGAAATTGAGATCTAACCTTGATACGCTTGAATAGCTTTCTGGAGATCAGGAAACTTCTTTCCCCCAGACTCTTTGAGCATCGTCTCAAATGCTCGAGTCAAAAATCCACCCGCCGCCATAGTTTATTATTCCTCCTTCCACTTCTCTCTGTCTTTCTTCTGCTTCAACAGCAATTTTTCTGCACCAAAACCGCAAAATCAAAACACTGAATCGAATCGAATCGAATTACAAACGGATCGTTCGTGCGTAGCTAGATCGTTTCAGATACGAAGGAATCGAGAGAGAGATGAGAAATGATAATTGCCTTTGCTGCGGTGTGGTTTGACCGATGAGGCTCGATCAAAGAAGAGATCTGAAGCGAAACGAGCCACTAGCTACATCTAGTTTCCAGTTTTTTAAAAAAATTATTACTACTAACTATTCAATTTGAATGGACCAAAAATCCGAAATATAATTCTCAATAAGAAAATATATATATATATATATATATATTTAAAGTTAAATTGAAATCAAATTACTAAATAATTTTAAGTTTCAAAAATTATTATTACATGCATTTGTCCAATTAATTTGAAATTGGACCAAACTCACTTAATTAAAATCGGACCAAACCTAATAACATGAATCCAAAAGAAATTTCCAAATTTTTAGATTCAACCCATTTTATTTACCCATTTTCTCTCATTTCCTTCATCCCGACAACCGTTCCCATCTCGTGCTTCGTGTGTTATTCGTCTTACAACCTACAACCTAGAAACGATTTTTTACAGCAAGCTTCGTCTCGCCATCGTCGGTCCGCCGGAGCTCATCTTGCATCCGGCTTCATCTCCGCTACAATTCTGCTTCGCCGTCATTGCTCTTCTCAACCGCTATTGCTTTTCGCTGTTACATTCCACCATTGCTCTTCTGTCGTGGCTCTTCCGTCGTTGCTCTTCCGCCGTTGCTCAGCCTCCGTTCATCAGCTAGTTTTCGTCACAACAGTTCATTAAGGTAAGTATCTAAAACCTAGTATTCTAATTTTGAAAGGTAGCTTTTATATTTCGTGAGTGGAGGTTTTCGTTTTTGCTTAAGGTTTCATTTGGGTGGAGATTGATCGAGTTAATTGTGAATTAGGGTCGAGTTATAGTGAATTATGATTGATTTATTGAGAAATGTGAAATAGGATCGAGTTATTGTGAAAAGTCAATTAGGCTCGGATATGATATTTGGTTTGAATATTCAGATTTGATTTGATTTAAGTTTAGTGTTTGATGTTAAAGTTGCTTTTATGAATTGCAGAAATGGTTAGAACAAGAAACTCTAATTCCATCTTTTTTCTCCGATAGAAGATGATGAGAATGGATCCGATGAGAATATCTTATCATCAAATGGAGAGGAAAAAAACTATGTTTCGCTTGAGACATCGAATGAGCCTCAGCCTGAGGCATTGAATGAGGTATAATTGTTATACATGTATGTTTAGGTAAAAGTAGTACAACTAGATTAATTGTAAAAGAAGTATTTATTTCCCGCATAATTTAGGAAATTTGAAATAGGTACACCTAGTTGTGGTGAAACTTAGTAAACTTGGTACAACTTCAAACTGAAATGTTCTTGTTGTAGGGTGGTGAGGAGGATAGTGAAGAGCAGCCGGAGCGACCTGCTAGGTTCTACCACAAGCCGGCGGATTACTCAAAGTCCGGCAAATTCATAAGAAGGTGTGACATCGCCAAGGTATTGGAGAACTTGGAGAAGTACCTTTCTGACATGGAGATGGAGTGGTTTAAAGACAGCCAATTCAAGCATTTGTTCCACATGCCAAGGGGGAAAAACCGGAAGTTGATGGGCATGTGGATTCCTATATTGCGGACTGCGTGTCTTAATAAGCGCAAAAAGTGGTGATTTATAGTCAACGGAGTTCCTATCTGTTATTCGATAAGGGAGCATGCATTGATATCAGGTCTGGACTGCCAAGAGTACTCGGAAGATCGTGAGAATATAAGGAGCTTCGACTTTTTCCAAAGATAGTTTAATCGAAAGGGCAAGATATTATTGTATGATGTAGAACAGAAGATGATGAGGATGGCAGCGTTTGAAGATCGCTTGCATATGGGTGTGCTTTACCTCCTCAGCTCCATCATTAAAATGAAGGCTAAGGTACCATCACCCATTGAGCCATTCATTCTCCGAATTATTGATGATTTGGATGTATGCAAAAGCTTTCCGTGGAGGAGATACACGTTTGAACATTGTTTAATTAAGATCAACCATTTGCTGAAACATTTGAAGGGTCAAGTCAAAAATAAACTAAACTTGACATTTCATGCTTTCATAATTCCTTTGGAGGTATGTCATTTCCTAATATTCCAAATTTTTGTTTCATGTATTTGGTTTGTTCTTACTGTGTGTACCAATGCATTGAACCATTTGTTGTAATTTTTGGCATTTGAGGCTATCTCATCTCTGAGGATAAAATATTGTGAAGATGTCAAATAGAGTCGTCGATGTCCAAAAATGTGCCATAGGAGGTTCAAAGACATAGGAGGGGAAAGGATATTCGATAAGTGACATCAATGAGACCTTCGGTGAGACGAAAGTAAGATTTTTGTTTTGGGAGATATTTTCTTGTAAATATTTGAATGTTATTTAAGCTAATGATGTTTTCTTTCGGATGTAGGATATTTGTAGCATTTTGGAACCTCATACTGACGTAGAACGACGTTTAATGGCTCGTATTTGGGATGGAGACTTCCCTCAAGATTACCTGGATGAAGTTGTTGAAGCTATGACTGCCCATCTCAACGCCGGGAAGAAGATATTTTGGGAAACTCTACGAACATGATGTGTCTTCTAGAGTAGTAGAGAAGGTAGCTGTGGAAAAAAAATGTTGAAGGCCATCCTGAAAATGCTCCCCCTCCTCCACCACCAGAATGTTGAGAGAGTTGAAAGAGTTTATGGAGGCTGGGTTTAGCCATAATTGCATAATGATGGAACATATTGAGGAGAAGGTTAGTATGATTGATGAGAGGGTTAAGGTTCTTGAAGTTGATGTGAAGATCCTACAGAAGAACCACAAGGGGAAAGAGAAAGTTGTGGATGATGATTCAACCTTCTTTGATGATTCAACAATGGACTATGGTGATGTTAAGATGGGTAAAACAGCTCAGCCTTCTACAGCTCAACCTTCAGCAGTTCAGCCTTCAGCAGCTCATCCTTCAGCAGCTTAACCTTCTGCAGCTCAGCCTTCTACAGTTCAGCCTTCTGCAGCTCATCCTTCTGCAGCTCAGCCTTCTACAGTTCATCCTTCTACAGTTCATCCTTCTGCAGCTCAGCCTTCTGCAGCTCAGCTTTCTGCAGCTCAGCCTTCTGCAGCTCAGCCTTCTGCAGCTCAGCCTTCTGCAGCTCAGCCTTCTGCAGTTCAGCCTTCTGCGGATCAGCCTTCTGCGGGTCAGCCTTCTACGGGTCAATCTTCCTCTGCTCAGCCTTCTCTGGTTTAGTCGTCTGGAGATCAGCCTTCTACGGGTCAGTATTCCCCTGCTCAACCTTCTCTGGTTCAACCGTCTGCAGATCAGTCTTCTCCAGCTCAGCTTTCATCAGTTCAACCATCTGCAGATCAGTCTTCTCCAGCTCAGCCTTCTCCGGCTAAGCCTCCATATCCGAGTTGGCTATATCCGCTTCCTACCATACTTACTTATGGTCCGGTAAGTGGTCATTTGCCCCATGGTAGCACTGAGCCGTTGAGGCCAATGTTTATCCGCACAAAGTCGAAATATGCAAAGAAATATATTATACAAGAGAAGAGGAAGTTCAACCCGTCTAGGTTTAAAAAATCTCCATTCACGGAAGATGGGAAGAAGGATAAGAAGAAACAAAAGAAGGTTTTAGGTCTTTATTGATGTTGTTTGGAACTTATCTTGTATTTTTTTTTGGTATTTTAGGATGTTATATTCAGTTTGGAACTCGTGTTTTATTGCATGTAGAACTCGTAATTTTAAGTACAACTATGATACAACTATTTGTTTAAGTACAACTGGTACAAGTATGGTACAACTAGTTGTTAAATATTAATATGTTAATTATAAAATATTAATATTAATGTTTAAATATTTGTTATATAATTTAATTATAAATTTAAATATGTATAAACTATCTATGATCAAACAAAAAGTACATAATAACCGATAAAAAGTATTTACGATCAAACAAAAAGTAATTAGGATCAAACAAAAGGTACCTATGATAAAACAAAAAGTTTTGTCCTCTACTTGTACCAGAGTTGTACCAAAATTATTAGTTGTATTCAGCCCATAACATAGTTATACTTTGTTGGTTTTACATTTAATTAGTTCTACCATACTAATTTACAACATTTTTTAGTTGTACTAATGACATTGGAATAATAAAGTGTTTGTACTATAGTTTCATAAACAAATAATTTTTAAATAACAACTTAAAATTTTTTTTGATAAATTCAAATACTTCACATCTAAACAAACATTAAGGTTATATGACATTTGTAAGTAAAATATGATGTTATGTAACCAATAACCAAAAATCTTGATTTTTGCCCTTCCTATAATAGATGTTAATGATTCTAGACGAACAAATATTTACACGAATATGTCTTTCTTAAACAAATTAACAAACTTAAAATCAATATAATTGTACCACTTAGTTTTACCTAGTTGTACATTGACAACAATTATCACAAACTAGTATCATCCACAATTAATCAAACCAAACATAGAAATTAAGAGATATTTTCTTCACCACTGCTACAATTAAATCAATTATACAAGCCTCCACCACTTTGAGTCAATCCTCGGCCACTTTGAGTCAATCCTCGGCCACTTTGAGTCAATCCTCGGCCACTTTGAGTCGATCCTCGGCCACTTTGAGTCGATCCTCGGCCACTTTGAGTCGATCCTCGGCCACTTTGAGTCGATCTTCGGCCACTTTGAGTCGATCTTCGGCCACTTTGAGTCGATCTTCGGCCACTTTGAGTCGATCTTCGTCCACTTTGAGTCGATCTTCGGCCACTTTGAGTCGATCTTCGGCCACTTTGAGTCGATCTTCGGCCACTTTGAGTCGATCTTCGGCCACTTTGAGTCGATCTTCGGCCACTTTGAGTCGATCTTCGGCCACTTTGAGTTGATCTTTGGCCACTTTGAGTCGATCCTCGACCACTTTGAGATGAACCTCGGCCACTTTGAGTAAATACTCAACCACTTTTGACTCGATCTTCCCCCACTTTGACTCGTTGCTCTCTCAGTTTTAGTAGACCTTTGGCCACGTCCCTTTCTTTTTCCACAATGTTCTCCAACTGATGGGTACCTTTTTCTTGAATTCTACCTTTTTTCTTTTCATAAACCGGAGGTAATGCTATCTTCTCTTGTATTTGGCAGGCACGACCCATTGCTTCTGATGGGGAACCGGATAAATTTTCTAGTAGTATGCTAAAGCCCGGAGCTCCACCCAATAATATTTGGAGCACAACTCATGTACATCGATCTCTCCCTTCACGTTGACTAAATTTACCGCCAATGCATGAACACATGGATACTTGTCTATGTCAAAACACTTGCAGCTACAATTTTTCCTTGTCAAGTCAACCAAATAAGCATTCCCATAAAGTCCAATGACATAGTATTCAAGAAGATAGTTGTTTAACTCGTACACCGCCAAAAGTTTTGCATCCTTACATCGTTCATGTATTATTTTCTCCACATGAGGAACCAATTTTTGTGCAAGACAAAGTTCTCCGGAACTCTTCCGATGTTGTTAAATTATTCACCCACTTTGCTATAATGACATCAAGCGTTGGTAATAAAGCATACTTCCTTACATTTTTTAAAACACCATTAATAGATTCTACATTATCGGTTTGTCAAGATGTTGTACCTTTCTCCTAGAAAATAACATCTTGAACATTTTTTCTCTCCAACACTTCTATCTAGCTACTCTGCTGTAGTTAGGTACCTCATCCTAAAGGCTCAGGAGAAAGAAACACAAGCTCAGGAGAATCCGACACAACTAATTTCAACTTCATAAACCAACCCCAACTTGCATCTTTCTCACCATCAACCACACCAAAATTAATGGGATAATGGTGATGATTGAGATCTTGAGTTGTCGCAATAATTAGGACTTCACCATTTACAGTCTTAAGATGGGTTCCATCCACTACAATCACTTTTCGCATCACTTTGAACCCTTCAATGCAAGCACCTATAGCAAAGAATATGTACTTAAATCTCTGATGTTTCAAAATTTTCTTTCTCTAACATGTACAAATATGAGCTCACTACCTTATAACTCTTCTCTAGGTTGCCCCGCATCATTTGCAGCTTGGTGTTATCCTCTTAACGCAGTTGAGTACAACCTATGAACACCAACTCTTCGTTGAGTCAGGCCAATGAGAACTTTTAGAGTTGGCGTATCAAATTGACCTGGATAGTCGTCATGCAAGACATATGCAAAACGTGGTGTTCTTTTCCTCCTACTTTGGCTAGTAATTATCGTAGACCGAGAGTATGTATGCATCTTCTTGTGAGTTTTTTTATCGAGAAACAATTTGAATTCTTGAGTTTTGCAGCACATAAAGCCCACTTGCAACCATTTATTGCTTCTAAACATTTTACCACATATAATTTTAAATACAAGTTTATTACAGCAAACTGAAAACAATTCAGATGTGTAGATTTTCCAACTATATCTTGCACTTCCTTCTTAGTTCCAAATTCTTGATGCAAAGATACATTAATACCATCTTCCCATCCAACATTTACACCAACGTTCACCATCACATTATCTCTTTCTTCTATAACAGGTGCAAGTGGATTCTCTTCAAGCATACATGAGTTACACAATTCTTCAAATAAAGAATTTTCACCATTATTTAACATCTTTTCATGTTGTCATGGTTCATCTCCGTAAAGAGTAATTATACCACCCTCATTAACTCTAGATGTCATTCGACCACTTAAAACTAACACTTTGGTACTTACACCAACTGCACTTCCTCGATCCTCTCTTAAAACTTCCTCACCCCCTCAGTTTCCTCTACATCATTCACGACCTCCATATGAAAAATACTCCTAAGTTTCTCATAATTCAGTGTCATGAAATAGACATAAACTTCTTTATCACTTGATATATATGATGCTGTCGGAGGATCTAGGTGCAATGGAATGTAACTAAGTATCAACCTCGTAGTGGCTTCATCTACCATAATCTTCTTGTATATACTATCAACCAAATCATAATACGTGACCTCTTCAATTGATTTTTTCATCACTATCGGGTATAATTTATTTTTGCTTCTATTCCATTTTGTTTCAACTCCACTTTTAGAAAAATATCCTCCATAATCAACATGTATGACTGTGCATGGAATATTATTCAATTTCTCTTGAAAAAGAATAAGAAAAATTCATTTTATTTTAGTTTTTCCCTGCTCTTAGTTGTACCAAATTTTACCAATAACACATAGTTGTACCAGTTTTACCAATAACACATAGTTGTACCAGTTTTACCAATAACACATAGTTGTACCAGTTTTACCAATAACACATAGTTGTACTTAGTTGTACATATTTCATCAGTTTCTTCTTCACCACCGATTTTGATTTATATCTACCTAAGATTCACAATAATTTCATCACTATTGCCTATAATTTACTTAAGATTAACAATGTCACACTCTAATATATCAAGATAACATGTTTCAAAAGCCATTGTGCATAAGAAATGAGGCATTATTCAAGAAATATTTTTAAATCTACAATATTCTTATTCAAACATCCATTTACATTTACTCATTATTCTCGGTTCTAATTCCCCACAAATAAACGAACAATCATTAATAAAAATAAAAAAAAATCGAAAAATCACCTCAAATGAAACTTCAATTTTGTCAACAACGGAAGCTTTACGTTTGTCTGAAGAAGAAAGAAGAAGATGAAAGTACATGACACTTGTTTTTTTTTTATTTGTCATATTGAATTGATGTCATTTAATTTTAAACCTACCAATCTCTCTCTCTCTCTTCCACCTCATCGTTTCTCACCCAATTTTTTGTTTTCATTTTCTTTTATTTTTTAATTTAATTTGTTAAAAATCAGTTTTTAAGATGATTCATTAAGGGTAAAATAGAAAATGCATAAGATGGAGTGTATTGAGAATTTTTTTTCACCTTGAAATGTATATCAGAATTAGATCCAATTTCAATGGTAACAAAACAATAATAATAATAAAAACGATATGAACCCATGAACCGGGATAATTTCCTAAACTGACCTGAACCGAGATTTATTGTTTTTTAGCCAATCTTTTTTATTTTTTTGTCAAACCGATGGTGTTTTACTGTTGTCATTGATGAGCCAAAAAAATCAAAGCAATAGCCGATATATTGGTCAAACAAAAAGATATTAGATAATAACTTGTGCTATAGCACGGAAAAATGTCTATAGTTTATATAATTATAGATTATTATTAGTATTTTAGATTTTATTTATGTTTTAGTACTTATTTATCTTATTTATTATTATTGTATATAGTTTGTCTTGTATTAATTAAAAGTACTGATATACAAATACGTGAGCGATGTTATGTTTGTAGACAAATTTATTTGATAATTTAAATTATAACTTAATTTAGTTGTAAATATTAAGTGGTGTTATTTATATATCTTCACATTATTCAAAAAATATTATAACAGTTTAATTTAATCCAATATTAATTATTATCAATGATTAGAAATTCGATGTGAGATCCGTCATGACCTGTTTTTTATCTGCTTTGAGCTGTCTTGACCCGTCCTGATCTATTGTAAAAATTAGAATAAATGAAAATCTAGATGATTTAAATTTGGATGATAAATATTAGATCTTATTAGATCCGTCGAAACCAAATTCATATACTCCTTGATCAATTTTTAAAAACTATTTAAATATTTTTGACATTAAAATTGATAACATATTAACTTTTTATAAGTTAAAAATATATACTTAAAGTCTAAATTTTATAATATTTGAAAGTAAGTATTAAAATATTTATTTTATTTAGTAAAATTATTGGTTTAACTAAAGAACCATATTAAACGAATAATTTTTAAATTTAGACGTCTAACAAGTCAAACTTCTTGCTCATTCAGATTTGGAATAGTTTTCTGTTCTTTTTATAATATGACTCATAGTCATTGCTCAAAATTTTAAATTGATATGAGTTGTTGAATGCAAACTTTTTCATCATCGATTGAATAATATATATGTTTATTAAAATTCGATTCACAACATATGCATAAATGTATATTTTTATTAACTATATATATTTTATGATAATTTAAAATAATTTGAAAATAAGAGAAAACAAAGATGATAAAAGAATCATAATTTCAAATCTTAATAAAATCTTTCAATATAATAAATTAAAATAGATAATATGGTATAATTAGATATCAAAACTTAGTTTTCAATTTTGATTGATTAACAATTTTTAACAAAATTAATTTTAATTTTCGTCCATAATTAATAAGAGAGAGAAAGTGACTTTATTTTTTTGGAAACTAATAATTCTTTAAAATATTATTTACGATTTTAATTATATTAAATTTTTTTTTATTATTATTATATTTTTAGTGACTTTATTTAAAAATAGTAAAGAGCAATGATGTAATATGACATATCACAATTGGTTAATGTGCTATCAACATTGCTCAAATAATAGTATAGAAAAGCTAAAAAACCAACATTCAAACACAAACTTAAAGATATTGGCAAACTCAATAACTTATCTGAAATGGTGTTCGAAGGAAGGTATTTAAAGAAAGAACCTTATTTAACATCTTGACAGCCCCGACCGAACTCACAAAGAATAGGCAACAAAGTCTCACAGGTTGCTATGGCAACAGAGTTAGCTTCATAAATTGCTTGGAGTTCGATGAACTCACCTTCTGACATGTGGACCTGAAAAATTGAGAGCACAATGAATGTCTTGGTGGTTGAAATTTTGGCATTAAACAGAGCTAAATTTAGCTCCATCACTTCTGCACCTAGCAAACTAGATTCTAATACCTTACGCCATGTAATAAATCTAGTTAAAACATCCACCATCATGGAGTAAACAGAGCAATAATTGCTCAATAGAATGATATGCACTTGAGGAATAAGAAATTCAAGTACTTTCCTTTCAATCTACCACAAAGAAAAATGAATCAACCTCATAGTTTCAAAGTGATGGTCATTGGGGAATGAGACTCTACCTAAAGGTGAGAGATGCTCAACGCCATAACCTAGAGTGACGAAACAAGGTCTGCATATTGCAGTAAATGTTTTCACAAAGGCAAAAGGCGTGCAAGGAAAAATACCAAATTTAGTAGAATCAACAAGTCCCAAAAAAGTTATCGAGACTGAAAGAGTAAATACTAGCTCTAGTACCTGAAGAGGCGCAAGTGTTTTCCAATTTATTTATTAGACAAAAATAGAATACAAAGATTTTAGTACAAAGCTTTGAAAGGAAAATTGTCAAAAAATTCATGTGATTGATCCTAGCTTGTTTGGTTAGATGATCTGCCAAAACATTGTTATTTCTACTAATAGTTTTGAAGTGGTGAACTTGTATAATTCGTTCCTAAGTCAACATCACAAGCAAGTCCTTCCAATCCTCCCAATATGGTTGGAGACCCAGAAAAAGAAGATAGTGTTGTAAAAGACAATCAAGGGCCCTCCTGCCGTCGTTTCAGTGACTCATAAGGCTTCCCTCAGTTCATTTTTTTGTTTTTGATGCTAGTACCGGGAGTGATATAATAGTAGGAATGTGTTTTCACTAGAACATACGAACCCTTAGCTTCAAAAATGTTCTTCATATATGTTTGGATATTTGAAAGCTTAGGAAGAAAGTGACCTTTTCCGCAAGAAACAAGCTTCATGAAGTGGTAAATGGACTTTGAATCTCCATAAAATATAACATTGACATAGTTAAAAGTTCAAATGCTCTCTTAGAGTTATGGCTTCTGCTTCTAAATGATTTCATTACTTCGATTCATCACTTACACTTTGTGGCTGGCACTGATCCAAAATGTATACACAACAACATAAGGATGGCAATTCAGTTAAAAACTCTTGGAAAGTAGTTGGAGTTTTCTCTTGGTTTGTCCTACGAGTTACAATTTAACTTCGAGTATCATTTTTTGATTCACTCTATAAACAAAAATCCATGATGACTTGATGGATAGTTTCTAAGATTATCTTTCTTTTATTCCTAAATATTAGATGATTACGCGTTTTCCATATTCGCCAACCAACAAAAGAAAAAAGATGCTCCTTCTGGTGTGTATTATAGAGTTGTAATCTTGTACATTGATAAGAAGAGATTACAAGAACATATAAGTACGTAGCCACAATTAGGAAGTATAAAATATTAACAATTACTAAGATTGATATGAGAAGTTAGTGAAGGATAATCATATATCCTTTTACATGCCCTCTCAAGCTGGAGGAGCGGTTGAAACTAATACCTTGCCTCTTAGTTTTTGAAATCATGCTCACGGAAAAGATCTAGTAAGAGCATCAGCTAGTTGATCATTAGTTGAGACATGAGCCACTCAAAGACTTCCTTGCTGAACAAGTCCACATATAAAGTGAAAATCAATTGCTATATGTTTCATTCTAGAATGAAACTTTGGGTTTGCGCATAAGTATATCCCCCCTCTCTCACATTGTCATAATAGATAAATGGAGCAGCTTACCAGTAATCAACTGGTGGTCTATGCATGAATTATGACAGATGATTGACAACGTAAGCTATATAAATCCGATTCAATACTAAGTACTACAAGATTTCTATAAGTATATGAAATTCAGTCAGGTCAGAGAGATGAGTACCCGAGATGAGCGTGAGTTTTGGTGAAGTTGCCATTAGAGTACTTATTGGTTTGGTGTCACTCATATTGTGGCATAGAAGCAGGTCAGAAATATATTTTCTTTGACTTAGGTGTAGTCTTTTGACAGTGCAATGAGCTTCTCCAATAAAAATAATTAAGCAATGTTGGATTCTTTATCGAGGAGTGTTTTGCAAGCAAGATAAGTATTTGATAGATGTTTGAATTACTACTTTCGATAATGAGTATGTTTGTCTACATAGACCAAAAAATAAGTAAAGTATTTACCTTTTTGAAGAGTGAACAATGACATACCTGCAAGTGATTTGTAGAAGCCATTCTTATAAGAAAATTCTCCAGCTCCAAATACCAAGTGAATGACACTTTTTTTAACCCATAGATTGCTCTTCGAAGTCGGTATACATGATTAGGTCGATTTGTATTAACAAATCCTTGAGGTTAAGTCATACACACCTCTTTAAAGAGAGTTCCTTGTAGGAATGCATTATTGACATTAAATTGTTGTATTGGCCATGATTTAAAAACTGCAACTCGCAACACAAGTAGAATTGTTGTTGATTTTATAACAGGACTGGAAGTGTATGTGTAATCAAGACCACTATGTTGGTGAATCTGCCACTAATATCGCTTTACACTTGTCAAGATAACCAGTAGATAAGAGTATAGATTTAAATACCCCTTGTATTCGATTATATGTTGATTTGACATCCTTGGAATGAGATCCCATGTATGGTTTTTGAATGGAGCATCATATTTAGGGAGACATGCGACTGAGAGAATGAGCTTTGTGGCTTGTTTTTGGAGTACTTGTTTCTTCGCTTTAACAGATAATTTCAGAGGTTTTCTCTCCAAGCTCAAGGTTAGGTTTTGTAGAAAAAGCCACAAATATATCTCCATTTGGTGAGAAATTTGGAAGAAACTTGAAATTCTAATGCAGAAAAACTTATCGTCGTTGTTAAAATCACTGATTGAAACCAGCGATGAAGAAGATTCGAGATAATATTCGAGGTAGAGCTGTCAATTGGTCATTCCGCCCATGGGCTAAGCCCAGTCCAAATTGTTATGGGCGGACCATGATCACGACCAACTCTTAAATGGTCAAAATGGACGGACGACCAATCTCGCCCACGGTCGAAATGGGTAGGACCGTATGGACATTGGGCACGCCCATGGACTTTAAAATGTAGGGTTTTTTATTTGGAGGAAATTAGATTTCAATTCCTAATTTCACAACCCCTCTCTCGTTCATCTTCTTCCATGAGAAATTTCTGAAACTAATCTCATTCATCTTCCTCTGTACGTATCTCTTTTTTTTCGTGAACCATGTTTTGATTCTCTGAATTTCTTGGCTTAATCTGTTGTTATGTTATGAAAATTCCTTTTAACTTGTTTGTTCAACTATACAAGTCTCGAGAGTAGAAAAACTGAATATAATTTGTTCCATTTGTACAGAGGTATCTTTCTTTTCTATTTGGAAAATTCAAGTTGACTTATGAACAAGCTACTTTGATTAAAGTATTTACGAATTTAGCTACTTAATTTAAAAATGAATGTGGGTTCGGTGAGATATACAACAGAGACAATGACCCTCTTTTTTACAGGAAGTGTTAAGAATTGTATGGTTTTCCGGTTTTACCTGATTTGTTTGGTCTATATTTTGATTTAAAAACTTAAATAACCAAATGAAACTGAATTTATATCTAATCTGGTTTGGTATGTTTTTTCATTCGATGTGTATATTGTCGATCTTCCATGTGTTTTGTGCTGTTGCTCTTTCTTTTCACCATTCTTTATATATTTGTTTCTGTTAACTTTTGTGGGGATTTTTTTTGCTTATTTCAGATATTAAATGAATCTGTTGGTGAGATAAATTAATATTGTGATGATTTTTATTGTATTGTAGGAAAAATGGATTTTGATACTCCAAACTTGGTTGATGAAGACAACTTTAGTCTTGATGATATGGATGATGAGAATGATAATGAGACTAAGATAGCATCTCAAGAAATTGAAACTTCAGAGACGGCTGAAAAAGGAATAGGTACAAGTAGTTCTAGTATACGTCATTCTAAGTGTTCTAAGTGTTGGAAACACTTCACACTATGAGAGAAATATTCTAATGGTAAAACTGATGTTACATGCAAGCATTGTGGTAAGAACTATTGTTTGAATCTGCGTCGAAATGGAACTAATACAATGAATCGTCATTCGACATCGTGTTCAAAGACTCCAGGAAGTACACCTAGAAGTAGTATTAGATAGCTGGATATGATGGTTTTTTGTGAAATGATTGCAATGGCTTTAATTCAACATAATCTCCCATATTCATTTGTTGAATATGAAAAGATTCGAGAGGCTTTTTCTTATGCTAATCCATCTCTAGAGTTTTGGAATAGAAATACAGCAGCATCTAATGTCTTCAAGATTTATAAGAAGGAGAAAAATAAGCTTAAGAATATTTTGACTGAAATCCCTGGTAGGATTTGCTTGACTACAGATCTTTGGCGAGCTATAACTGTTGAAGGTTATATATGTTTAACAGCCCACTATATTGATGCTGGGTTTTAAAGATGAAGATACTATCATTCTGTGCAATGAAGCTAATAGAGTTGTTGAAAGATTGGGGATTAGAAAGAAAGTATTTTCTTTAATAGTGGACAACGCTTCTGCAAATGATAGCATGTAAGGTATTTTAAAGAGAAAGCATGTAATAGAGAGTTTTTTCATGTAAGATGTTCAGTGCACATACTAAATTTGATTGTTCAAGATGGTTTGGCTATGATTAGTGGAGCTTTGGAGAAAATTAGGGATAGTTTTAAGTATGTGAAGGCATCTGAGACTAGAGAAAACATGTTTCAAAACTCTATGGAAATAGTTGGTATACAAGCTGAAACAAGTATGTTTTTAGATGTCGCAACTCGCTGGAATTACACTCATCTGATGCTCTCTAGAGCAATCGCTTTCAAGGATGTCTTATGTAACCTTGCAGAGGTAGATAAGAGTTATAGGAGTTTCCCGAATGATTTAGAGGGGGAAAGAGTATAATTGATATCCACTTGAAACCGTTTGCTGAAATTACAAAGCTGATTTCTGGTTCATCTTATCCCACGAAAAATTTGTACTTTATGTAAGTGTGGGCGATTAAATGATGGCTGAAAGATCATGAAGATTCTGCTGATCAGGTTATTTGTGAAATGGTGGAGCCTATGAACAAGAAATTTGACAAATATTGGGAAGAATTCAGTGACATACTTGCAATTGCTGCAGTTCTTGATCCAAGATTAAAGTTTGCATTTTTGGAATATTGTTACAATACTTTGGATCCATCCACTAGCAAGTCGAACTTGGCTCATGTGCATAGCAAAATGGTTCAGCTTTTTGGATCTTATGATAGAAACACAAAAAACATTACCGCAACCACTTTACAAGTTTCACACCGTAGAATAGGATACAGTGTAAGTCTATTCTACAAGTCTCTTATGTTTGTTGTTATGTGAATTCAGAATGTAGTTAGTTAACTTTGGAATTAGTAGCCAGATAGACAGTAGTCATTAGATATTTAGAATGATTGGTTCATGTTGCTGCTATTATTTGACTGGTTTTGTTAGCTTTTAGTTTCATAAAACTGTTTTTTACCTATGTTCTTTTACTGTTTTTAGGTCAATGGATGATATGGTTTTTTCTGTTTTCATCTTTGACTCATATTTAGATTCTTAAGAATTTAGGATGATACAGATTAATTCTTAGGACTTGGTTCTGATTTTATGTTTTTTTTTACTGATCTTATCTCAGGGTTTTTATTCTTATTATTCTCAAAAGACTAGTGGTGGTGCTGGAAAATCACCACTAGACACATATTTGGATGAACCACTGTTAGATATTATTGCATTTAGAAGTTTGAATGTGGTAGCATATTGGAAAGACAATTCAAGCCGTTTTAAAGAATTGGCGACAATGGCTTGTGATGTTCTTAGCATCCATATCACAAATGTGGCATTGGAATCCTCCTTTACCATAGGTAGCCGTGTTCTAAAAAATATAAGAGTTGTTTATTACCTATGAATGTTCAAGCTTTGATATGTACAAGGAATTGGTTTTGAGGCTTTCAAGAAGTTGGTAAGAATTCAACGTTTTGGTTGCATATTGTATGTGATGAGTTCTAACTTCTAAATAATAACTACATTGTTTTGCATATTATAGGTGATGAGTTCGAGTTTATTGAGGAGGAAGGGAGGGAAAGCATTAACCATAATGTGATAAATTGGTCACTTTGATCTTGTGTAAGTTTGAGACTTTTTTATACTTTTCAATTTAACCTTGAGACCTACCAGATCAATTCTGTTTTCATTAGCATTAAAAAAAAACTTCTATGATGTAATGCAGAGGATGTGACTCCAATTCCGATCGATAGTACCCGTAGAAAAGGTGGTAAAAGGGGAAGGCGTATGTGATTTTTTTCACTGCATGTTGTCTACAATTCTCAAAATTTGCGTTTGGTACTTGTACTACATTCGCCAAATCTTCTTGCACTTGCTTTAAGACTTTGCTTTTGATCTATGTAACTTTAGCATTTCAATTTTTATCAAGGAAGAAATGAATAGAGGATTATGATTTATGGTTATCTTTTACTAACGTAATGGCACAAGTGAAAATCCCAAGTCTAGAAAATAGAAACGACTTGCACAAAATCTTGAAAATCTTTAGAATCGATTTTTACAATTATGTTTAACTATTCTTCTTGATTTTGATAAAGTATATAACCTGTGTGTTTTGTCGAAGATATTAAATTTAATTAAATTTTAAATTTGAAAGTACAGATCAAATTTAATTTAATTTGAAATTTTAATTTAAAAAATTGGTAAAATTTAAATTGTATGCATTATTAGGTATATTAGATGAGTTGTTAATTATATATCTATATATGTAAATAAGTTAATGTTAATTATTAGTTAAATTATAGAAAAGTTGACAAAATTTAAGTTGGATTGTCCGTGCCCATATAAACATGGGTTCTATTGAGCATGGACTATTTTTGGACCATTGTCCAACCAACCAATTATAATAAAAAAAAATAACAGTTTATATGGCACGTCCAATTAAGCCCAGTTAATAGCTTTAATTCGAGGTCGTTTTTTTCTTTAGGAGAGAGAAAAAACCTTAATTATATAAGTGAACTAGGATTTTATGTTTATTCTCTTCTGTTTTTTATATATGAGATTTATCTGAGATTTTTACAAGAAGATGCGTTATGTGGGGTTTAACTATAAAAATTTATTATTCTAGGAAAAATTTCTACTAATAAAAATTGTTAACATTCATGATTTTCAACTGAAACCTTGTAGTAGTATCTCAAAGTATCAATAACTGGAACATCTCAAAAATTTTGAATTCCTTAGAGTCAGCGAAACCTTGTAGCATATCAAAAAATAATTTCATTTGTCACGTCTTGGCCTGCTTTCGGATCCCATCTCTAGCGCTTTGTCCTTTCCTTTGCTGTTATTTTCTTGTAGTTTCTTTGCTTCTTGCCCGACTGGATTTTGTTTTTCCGTGAGGGAGCTCCCTCATCCATTGTTCGTTGGATGTGACGGTGGAGGGATCTAAAGATTTGGATGGTCGATCTCCTTGGACAAGTGATTGTAACAATGTCTCAACCTTCATCATCCAGGATTTCTTCAGGTTTTAGGTTTGGTGGTGATGGTCTTATGGTTCCCTTTGGTCTATCGCCTTCAACTCCATTCTTCTCGGAAGCTGATGGCGGCTTTGTTTGGTTTGTTGTTGTGGAAAGGGTTAATTGTCTTCTTGCTGTCTTAGTTGCTGCTATTTCGAGCCTCCTTCTTTCTCTTTGTTGGTCACTCTGTCTTTAAGTTTAGATCTCTTCCTCTCTTATGGCGTCTTCCTGTTTGGGGCTTTGTGTTTCTCTCTTTGGGGCTTAGGTTCGATTTTAACTTTTGAGTTTTTCGGGAAAACAGATCTTGTTCTTCTTCTACAGATTTGGTGTGGTTGGGTTAGCAAGAGGTGGATGTGCCTCTGTTGACAGTGCATCTTCTGGCCATGGAAGCTATCAATCGTTTTTGGTTTGTTGCGATGTGTCCTAGGAATTTTATGGTGGTAGAAGTTTTGTTTGGAGGTTTGCTTTTCCTAATTTTGAACAACAGGACGATTGATTTATATCTCGTCTCTATCTTATTCCTTTGGACAGGGATTCTCTGGTTCAGTGTTAAGGAAAACGAGTTTTGTCTCATCAAAGCATCAAGTCGTGGTAGACAAATGGTACAATCAGTGATTCTTCTTCTTGTGTTGGATTCGAAAGGTTTTAATTTCTGGCTCCTAATGATATAATGAGTTTTCTGCTACTGGTTCAACATCAATAAATATTGGTTGTTGAATGCTTTTCTACAATTATTCTTTCATTTCGGGTTGCTTCAGTTTCTAGGATTGCTTGGGTTTAAGGTTTTAAATATGTTTCTCTTATTACCCTAGCTTCATGTTTTAGTTAGTTTTTAGTTTTCAGAGACACATCTTTTCTATCGGCTTGTGGTTCCAGGAAAATATTCCTTTTCTACTAGCTTTTGATTCTGGGAGTTCACTGAACTCGCCGGCTTTGTGTAACATCATCCTTATAATATCAATAAAACTACTTGATGGTAGAAAGAAAAAAATTTATTGATTCTTCGTCTTCCTGTGTAGGATTCGAAATATTTTAACTTCTGGTTCCTAATGATCTTGGGAGCAATATAATGAGTTTTCTGCTACTGGTTCAACCTCAATAAATATCGGTTGTTGGATGCTCTTCTACAATTATTATTTCAGTTTGTGGTTGCTTCACTTTCTAGGATTGCTTAGCTTTAAGGTTTTTAATATGTTTTCTCGTATTACCCAAGCTGCATGTTTTAGTTAGTTTTTAGTTTCCGGAGACACATCTTTGTCTATTGCCTTGTAGTTCCAGGGAAATATCCTTTTTTCTGCTAGCTTTTGATTTTGGGAGTTCACTGAACTCGCCGGCTTTGTGTAACATCATCTTTATATTATCAATAAAACTACTTGATGGTAAAAAATGAAAAAAAGAAAGAAAAACGTTTTATATTAGTATTTATAGACTATTTTAGATTGTATCTCAACTTTTTAAAGAGATTTTCTAACACGCCCATTTGAAATAATGGTTATTCCGTTTCATTTCAAACCAAATGTCACTATAAAATTAACAATATACTCATATTAAATTTTGTATGGTTTTAACTCAAAACCAATTCATAATAAGTTGATACAAGCATTTTGGCTCTTATTTCAAAACCAATTGATAATAAGATGTAAATTCCAACAAATCTCAAACTGAATCTCAATCTAGGATTGGAAATATATCTTACTTGGGTTACCCACCCCATTTGGTCAAATTTTGGCTCAAGGACATGTTAAGTTTCATTGGCTTATAATTTAAAACTAGTATGTTAGTGTGTAACACGTCTTTTACATATTACTTTTAGTCTCATCTCACTTTTGATATGGAATTTCTCACACATTCCTTCGAGATAATGATTTTTCTGATCCATGTCAAACTGAATAACATTCTAGGATCAATAATATACCCTACTTGAACCATTATATCTGGGTCAAATTCTGGCTTTGATATAAGTTAAGCTTTTTAATTTTCCAATTAAAATCAATTAAAAATGAGTAGATTGGTTGAGATTTTTTATGTTACTTTATGTATGATCTTGCTTATCATGCCGAGATTTCTAACATGCTCCCTTGATATGGTGGTTGTTATAACACATCTCAAACTAAATAGTATTCTAGGATTATCAGTATATACTAAGGCCAGTTTACTTGGGTAACGATGTGGTTAAATTTTAACTCGATTCAACTAGTTGCAAGTACACCATACATGCAGTAGTATATGTGAAATTGAATTTATAGGGACTGGTTTGCATTTTTAATCTGTAAGATTTAGATCAAGATAAACCAAAAATGATGAGAGATGATTATCTGATCATTTGAGAGAAAATTTTCGTAGTTGTATTCTTTTTACCTATTTATAGTTTTAC
Organism: Cardamine chenopodiifolia; assembly: GCA_963922655.1. Classification (NCBI taxonomy): domain Eukaryota; kingdom Viridiplantae; phylum Streptophyta; class Magnoliopsida; order Brassicales; family Brassicaceae; genus Cardamine; species Cardamine chenopodiifolia. Next base: position 8,607,904 of record OZ000479.1, read on the forward strand.
TCACTGATATATCCTAGAAAGATTTTTTATGAAGCAACAAAAATACATCATAAGAACCAATAGTCTCCAAAAAAGAGTATAATAGAGGTTAGAAGGGGCAACATGTGTTACATGATACAATGAAATTAAAATTTGCGTTAAACCCACATTCGCTATGTACGAGTATAACTTATTTTATTACATATATATAAACGAATGATTTTGTTTATTTGTAATAACATAACACATTCATAATTCATGATAAATATATATATATATATATATATACCAAAAATATTCTCTCTATTTTAATATCTTATTCTTTTTATGGATATTAAATATTTTATTATTAATTATATTTATCTTTATCAAAATTTATATAGTATATTATAACAAGATATTGATTTCAAAAATCAATCAAATTTTAGGGTACTTTTACAAAATTCCTCTATTTAAAATGCTTAATGATGACTATTGACTCGTTAAACAGTAATTCATTGAAGTTGGTTAATTTTCACTATTATTTATTTACTAGGTGGGAATATGTGCATACGCACGGAGATTTTCCATAACAATATTTTATAATTACTAGATACAAATTTTGTTGTTATTATCCAAATATGATTTATATATGATACTCACACTTTGCGTATATTTATTTACTTGATTAAAAAGAATACTTTCTTTAGTTTGTTTATAAAATTTTAAAATTTTTCTAAAAATCCAAAATTATTGTTAATGTCTATAAAGTGTACAAACTAATAAAGAATAACATATTTATGCACATAAACATATTTGTTGTATCTAGAAACAGAAACATAATATATGTTGAGATCCTATTAACATTTTCAGGATGGAGTTACATCACACACAATGAAAATAAACTATATTTCATAATTAGGAAGATTTGGAAGTTGTAAATGTTGCAAAAATAAAAATAAATATATTTTAAATTGAGAGCAATACTAATAAAAAAAACATAATTAAAGAGATTTGGCAAACCATAGAATGATGCCCAATAAAAGAAATTACATTAGGTATTGAAATTTTAGTTTATATATGTTTTAAATTTATGTTCGTAAGTAAAGAGTTAATAACCCAAAAAAAACAGAGAGAACATCCCTAATAGAGAAATATGTGTGAGTTAACTTTGTTATATTTTGGAAACTATTTGCTTATTTGGACTTCCCAAAGGATTCTCGGCGTTAGAGCCTCTGGCATAAAAAAGTTCATGCATGATCCAGGGACATTTCACTTTTTCTAGTGAATATCAATTTATCAAACCAAAGCACAACATGCTGTGAAAATCATTAACTAAACTCTTAACTAATTTCTGGTTATTATAACGTATAAATTTATTATAAAACCAAAACTTATAATTATTGCATAACTTCTTATAAATGCCAAAAGTTTTCATGTGAACACTAACCTAAAATGATTTTTTTGTATTGATTAAGGGTTATACTTTTATGATTTAAAAAATAAATTTGAATCATTAGTGCTTTTATATTGTCACAATAATTAAATTTAAATTAAATAATTTATTTATATGAAATTAATAGTTAGAGACATGTCAATTTTTCATATATTTATAAATGATGCGGTGTCAAGTTCCGAAGAGTTCCCTTCATCTATTATATATAGGATGATAACTCCACTTTTTCCTTCAGTGCTTTTACAACACCTTTTTGGTAGCCTCATAATGTTTTTCCAAATTACCTTTACCATCTCTGTTGAGTGCCTCATCGACCAAATCTTTGAATTCTTTATCTTTTTAGTGTTTTCTACTGCCTTTCCAATTTGGTCGTTGTCGAAGTTGTCCTTCAACAAGTTATAAGCTGAATTTTCAATTTCACGATCTACATCTTTTGCTTGGTTAATCATTTGTTTTAGCTCCCTATTTGGTACAATAAAAGATCGAATCTTCTCATTGACATCTTGTATTCCCTTTAAAGCAACTTCTTGTGCTCCGCTTCGATAAGCTTCTCTTCAGTGAATTGTTGGATAAAACAAATTAGAAGTCTTCATCTTTCATGTAGCCAATGAAGATTCGTCTCGCCTTTTTCAACCGCTTCGACTTGTTCATCGACCATTTCAACGATAACTTCCTATTGTTCTTCATTGTTGTTGTTGAGATTTATGTTTCCAAAAACCATATAGTTGTTTCCTCCACAGATTTCTTCCCTTTGGAAGAAAACATCCATTTGAATATTGAACGACACATTTAGGTGTGTTGTTGAGTTGAGTGAGGTATGAGTGAGTTGTAACTGATATATATAGAGAGTTCTAGAGTCACCTAAACTGTCATTAGTTGTAATTAGTATTAACTTTGTTTTGTTGTTTCCATAAATTCTTTTAATTTATTCATTTGTTTGGTTTTATCATTTTTGTGTTTGATGAATTAGTTGTAATTAGTATTATGATTATTTTTGAGTTCTTAGGTGGCTGATTTGGATTCATATATGATTAATTATTGTTTTTTAAAGTTTATATATATATATATATATATATTTTAATTTATTGTGTTCATGGTTTTTTTTAATTATTTAATTTATTGATTTTCTTATTTTTGTGTTTGATCAATTAGTTGTGATTAATATTTTGGTTATTTATGACTGATTATGTGGCTCGTGAGTGAATGATGAGGTGGCAAAATGATTAGAGATAAAATTTAGTTATATATATATATATTAGTGGTTTGTCCGCTATGTGAGAGAGTATTATTCATATATGATTGAATATTTAATTTTTTAGTTTATCTTTTATCTTTTTTGCTTTGTTTGTTTTCTCGTAGCTTATTTAAATTTATTTTTAATTATTTGTTTGTTTTATTAAATTTTTATTTGATAAATTTTTTATAATTAATATTATTATTGTTTATGAGTGTTTAAGTGTCTGATGAAGATTCATATAGGATTAATTATTAAGTGTTGTTCTTTTTGTTTTTATTCTTTTTTATTTTTTCCTTGTTCCCGTGCCTTTTTCTCTTAACTATTCGTTGATTTTTTTGTGTGTTTGATGAATAATTATAATTAATATTATGATTATTTATAAGTGTTTATGTGGGTTGTGAGAATCCATATATGATGATTATTTGTTGTTCTTTTTGTTTTTTTCCTTTTTAGTTTATCTTCTTATGTTTCTGTTTCTTTTTAAACTATTAATTGGTTTTATTAATTTTGATAGTTTCTTTCAATTAACTATTTTTGGTCGTTTCTTTTAATTTAATTGTTTGTTGGTTTTACTATTTTTTTGTTTGAAAAATTAGTTGTAATTAATATTATAATTATTTATTGTGAATGCTTAGGTGGCTAGTAAAGTGGTAGAAAAGAAGAGAGAAGATGTAACTTTATATATTAGACTAAAGAATACCTAATTAATTTAGTTTGATTTGAATCAATTCTATTTGGGAACAGGACAAGCTTATGATTTCATTTCGTCCCGTCCCGTCCTATTCCCGATAGTAAAATTCTCGTTCTATTCCAGAATGTATTCTCAAAGAGACAAGCTTATAATTTATATTTGGGAACGGGATGGGATTCCTGAAATCATGTTTGAGACAAATTATATACAATGGATAATATTATATATATTCCATAAATATAATAATAGAAAATTAGAAATATTGAATCCCATAATATAACTTTTATACTTTTAATATAATATTTTTGATATTTTGTATGTTTAAATGTGTTTTTTTCTAACTAGCTATTTTCGATTTTGTATGCATATAACTTGGTAAATAAGGAATGATATGAGGGAGAATGAAGATTAGTTACTTGTTTTATTTAATCTTCTATTTGGGAACGGGACAAGCTTATGATTATATTCTGTCTCGACCCGTCCCGTCCCATTTCCGATAGTAAAATTCTCGTTCCATTCCAGAATATATTCTCAAAGGGACAAGTTTATAATTTCTATGTGGGAATGGGATGGGATTCCCGAAATCATGTTTGAGATAAATTATATACAATGGATAATATTATATATACTCCATAAATATAATAATAGAAAATTAGAAATATTGAATCCCATAATATAATTTTTATTCTTTTAATATAAATATTTTTGATATTTTTTATGTTTAAATGTGTTTTTTTCTAACTAGCTATTTTCGATTTTGTATGCATATAACTTGGTAAATAAGGAATGATATGAGGGAGGATGAAAAATTAGTTACTTGGTTTATTTAATCTTCTTTTCGGCAGTTACTTGGTTTATTATGATTTTAGATTGGTGAAATTTATTTTGGTTTATTTTGATTTTTATGATTTATGACTATGAAATTTATGTTGGGTTGTTTTGAATTTTAAGTTTGTGATAATTAAACAAACACATTTGTGATAATTCTTTTTTGTCATGTTTATTTTTTGGAATTCATGTTTTCCTTCCATCTAATCTCATCTCATCTCGATCACATCCTAACTTTTATATGAAACATCTTTTGTTATTCTCAAATTCACGTCCCGTACTAGTTCCCATAAAATCTAGTCCCAAATTCTTGTTTGCCCACCCCTAAATTTTATAACAAACTGGAATTTGAGTTTCGATTTTTTTTTTTCATTCGATCCCAACAGAAACAGGTTCGTATAAATTTGAAAAGAAAAAGAGAGAAAATTGATAGATCGGATAGTTTTGTTGTTGTTTATAGGAAATTTGATATATATATTATGTACATTTAAACCGGATCGGATTGTTGGACGATTTTGATGATTGAGAAAGGAGCAGAGAGTACAAATATTTTTGACATTAATCTGAATGAGAATAATACACACTAAAAGTTAATAAAATTTTGACATTATGTAGCAACTGTATATACAATCAAATTGATTTGATTTCGTGTAATTGAGATCATTTCTTGACATTTCCTATTCTACCCCTTTTTTAAGTCCACCAATTACAACACTGACTAAAAATGAAATGAAATTTTTCTTTTTTTAAAAAGGGTGATTTGTTGAAATAGAGTAGATTTTTTTTTAAAATTACTTAAATAGAGCAAATGTTTAAAAATTATACAAATAGTTTTTTAAATTCGTAATATACTGTTTTGTCCTTTTTTATGAGTAAACAAAAACGTAATTACGAAACTGCCATTAATGAAACTTGCCACGTCAACCGTCCGTCTCTTACGAACTCTACTAAACTAATTGAATGCAACGTGGAAGAGTTGATCATACTTTGGTAGAGTTGATAGTACAAGAGTGTGGTAGAGTTAGCACTAGTATGGTAGAGTTATACTAACTCTATGGTAGAGTTATACTAACTCTACCATACTAGTACTAACTCTACCAAACTCTTGTGGTAGAGTTAGTATGGTAGAGTCGCGCCACCCGTTCCACGGACAAGTCCCGCCTGTCTACGGACAAGCTCCGCCCGTCTACGGACAAGCTCCACCCGTCTACGGACAAGCTCCACCCGTCTACAGACAAGTCACAGACAAGTGATGCCGAGCACCCAGACTCTACCATACTAACTCTACCATGCATGGTAGAACTCTACCATGCGAACTCTACCATGCATGGCAGAGTTCTAGAAAGTATGGTAGTTATAAACTCTACCATACCAAGAATCACTCGAGCGCCACCCGTTCCACAGACATGCTCTATCCGAGCGTCATCCGTTCCAGAGACAAGTCCTGCCTGTCTACGGACAAGCTCCACCCGTCTACAGACAAGTCACAGACAAGTGATGCCGAGCACCCAGACTCTACCATACTATTCATACTACAAATACACAAGAAATTCGCCAAAGACATAAACTCATCTTCGAAATCACTTACAAAACACCATAAATGTGACATAACAACTTCTCCAAACCCAGAAACCCATTACGAGCACCATAAATGTGACATAAAACCGTAATGTAAATGTGTCATAAAACCGTAATGCATTTAGCGAGAAGATTGAGAGAAGAAGAATGAAATCGAGAGAAATTGAAAGAAGAAGAACGAAATCAATGTTACTCAAACCCAGAAAACGATTTAACGAGAAGATTAAAAAGAGAAGAAGATAGAAAGTGAGTGAGAGAGAAGAAGAATTTATTTCGAGAAGAAGGAGAAAGAAGACAATTTTTTTTTTGTCTTCTAAAGGGTACAAATGGTAATTACACCCTTCCCTCTTTTTTTTACCAAAAAATCTATTTGAGTAATTTCGGGATAAATGTGTCTTATATGAGTATTTTTTTAAAAAAAAAATCAGGGAAGAAGATCGTCGCCGAAAAGGTAGAGAAGACGCTCAACGACCCAACTCGGTTGGTTAATGGCGGGACAATCGACGAAAGTAACGACGTTCTACAGAGTGGACAATTACGGTGATTATCCTCATCGCCGCCGCAAAATTCGTAATCAAGCCACCAGTCAATACAATCACGATGAAACATGTGGCTACAATTCCTAAGCTCTCTAATTTTATCTCCGAGACACACAGTTAGATAATTTCTATTTGATTAATAAATAAGTTAACTTTTTAATAATATAAAATTTAAGAGAAAAGGAAAATACAAATAAAGTTTATCTTAAGTTAGATAAAGTTTTATGTTTACTATTTCTATTAGGATTAAGAGGTTGCTAATCCCTATAAATAGAATTTTATATAGAAAGTTGTTGTACAAGACAATAATATGTAGATAGTTGTTCTACAAGACAAGGAAAAAAGAGATTTAGTTTTTGGGAAGTAATCTAAATCAATAAAAAAAATTGTTCTTTATAATCTTTAAGTCTCTTGAAATTATTTGATATCAGAATCTTGTGATCGTCAAGAAAAACTCAAGATCTATCGTAGTTTCAATCAAAAAAGTTGATTGTCAAACTCTAGAAAGGAGTTTCTTCTCGACGAAGAAGAAGATACCGAACTTCCGTTGCGTTGCTTGTCACACACGATGGAGCAAACTATAACTGTAACTACTCAGTCAAAAGAGCCAAAAATCTTGGCGATTCAAAGCCCTATGCTCACCGCTACGAACTACACCGTATTGGCAATGATGATGAACAGAACTTTGAAAGTGCATCAAGTATAAGAAGCAATTGAACCAGGTACGCATGACATCATCAAGAATGATGTTGCGACAACTTTGGTTTTCCAATCCATACCAGAAAACTTGATCATGCAAGTCGGAGATCAAGACATAGCAAAAGCCATGTGGGAAGCAATCAAAATCCGTTACATGGGAGCAGACCAAGTTAGGGAAGCAAGGCTTCAAATGCTTGCTCTGGAATTTGAACGTCTAGCCATGAAAAAAACAGAGAACATTGATGACTTTGCAGGAAGAATATCCACTCTAACCTCAAGATCGACGACACTAGGACAAATCATCAAAGAATGTTCATAGAAACAAGTATCTCCAACTTGTTACTGCTTTAGAAAAAACTTTGGATCTAAATAACACCGGGTTTGAAGACATCGTAGGGAGATTAAAATCCTATGAAGAACGGATAGGAGAAAGTGATCTTAGTGAAGATCAAAGTAAGCTCTTATTCTCTTCATCCATTGCATTAAATGGTAACTTTCGAGGAAGAGGACGAAGTAACCGTGGAAGAGGCAGAGGAAGAGGGCAATTCAATAATCAACAAACAAACAACAATCAAGATCAAGTCAAAGAGAAACCAAGGAGAGATCGGTCTAATGTTATTTGCTAGCAATGTGATAAACCCTGACACTTTTCCACATCATGCCCCGAGAAAACAAAAATAGAGCATGAAGTTACCCTTGTCGAGACTGAAGAAGCAGACGCAACTCTATACATGCATGAGATTATTTTCTTGAATGAAAAGAATGTACTACCGAAGAAGTACAAAGAAGAAAATGATGATCAAAGTGTGTGGTACTTGGACAATGGCGCAAGTAACCACATGGCAGAGAAAAAATCTTTCTTTTCCGAGCTAAACGAAAGTATTAGAGGGAAAATAAAGTTTGGTGATGAATCATGTATCAAGATTAAAGGATAGGGCTCGATAATTTTTCAAACAAAAACCTGTGAACAAAGACTTATAAGCGACATCATTGGATACCAAAACTCAAGGGTAACATCATAAGTCTCGGACAAACAACGGAAGAAGGTTATGATTTGAGATTACAACAAAATTTTCTCACCATTCACGATCAAGAAGGAAGGTTGTTGATGAAAATACTTCAAACCGCAAACCAAATGTACAAAATCCGGCTAAAAATAGGAACACCCATTAACTTACTCGCCAAGTTAGATGATGAGACATGGAGATGGCATGCAAGATTAGGGCATATCAACTTTGATTCAATGAAGATAATGTCAAATAAGAAGGTAGCTCATGGACTACCTATTTTTGGAGAAGAGAAAAAAGGATATGTGAATGCTTCCTTGTGGGAAAACAAACACGTCTACCATTCCCGCAAGCAACAAAGTTCAGATGAAGTCACAAACTAGAATTATTTCATGGAGATTTATGTGGTCCTATTTCACCGTCAATCTTAGCAAGAAACATGTATATTTTTGTTTTAATTGATGATTATTCAAGATATATGTGGTCTATCTTGTTGAAGGATAAAGGATAAGCTTTCAAAAAATTCAAAACTTTTAAGCATATGATCGAAGTTGAGTCCGGAGCAAAGATCAAAATGTTTCAAATCGATAGAGAGGGAAAGTTTACTTCTATCGAATTCAAAATATTTTGTGAAGAAAATGGAATCTGAAGACAACTCACAGCTTCATATACGCCTCAACAAAACGGTGTTGTTGAGAGATGTAACTGAACCTTAATGGAGATGACTTGGAGCGTGTTGAAAACGATGGAGATGCCAAAATACTTATGGGGAGAAGCGGTTAGGCATGCAACATATTTGATCAATGGAGTTACTACAAAAGCTTTAAACGATCAGACTCTTTATGAACTTTTCAAGAACCATAAACTAAACTTTGAGCATCTAATAGTTTTCGGATGCAAAGCTTATGCGAAAGTGGAGACTATTTGATCTAAAGAAACTTGATGATAGATCTCGCCCTCGAGTTCATCTTGGAACGGAACCCGGTTCCAAACCATATCGACTTTACAATCTGCAAAACAAGAAGATCTACGTAACTCGTGACATAATCTTTGATGAAACAAGTGGATGAGCTTGGAATGCTTTTTAAAAGTTTGGATGTAATTTCGGAACGTTCAAGTTAAGCATAAGAACGTATGGGAATCATGGCATTGAAGGAGATAATGCAAAATATCGAGAGGATAATGATCCACACAAAAGCGATCAAAGAGGATCAAGATCGAGAGATAAAAGTCAACAAGAAGAATAAGCTTATGTTGACGAAAAAAGCAAAACAAAGCATTGTCACCGATTGTTGAAAGCGAGCTGGTTTTAAGAAGATCAACACGTGAAAGAAAACTCCCTAGATGACTCGAAGATTATTTATTAATGGCAGAGAAAAATGCTACAAACAATCGACGAATCATTAGATGCTTGAGGTATCTGCTACACACTCGACCTGACCTTGCGTATGCTGTTGGAGTTCTAAGTAGATACAAACAAAGTCCTAAGACATCTCATGGTGCGGCAATGAAGCAAGTTCTTAGGTATTTACAAGGTACTAAAGGCTATGGTCTCAATTTCAAGTGGGAAGGAGACAAGAAACTAGTATTTTTCAGTGACAGTAGCCTTGACATAAACTTAGACGACAGAAAGAGCACGACGAGGCATATCTTCTACTTCGGAACATCATCTATCACTTGGTGTTTGCAAAAGCAACCGACGGTAGGTTTGTCATCGTGTGAAGCAGAGTTTATAGCAGCCACTGAAGCAGCTAAGCAAGATATATGGCTCCAAGATCTTCTACATGAAGTAATGTGATCAAGAAGAGAAAGTGTGACTTTGTTGACACCAAAATGGCGATAACACTAACAAAGAATCCTGTTTTTCATAGACGAAGTAAACATATCCACAAGAAGTATAACTTTATTCATGAATGTGTTGAGAATGAAAAAATCACGGTGGAATATGTTGCGGGAGAAGAACAAAGAGCAGACATACTAATGAAGCCTCTACCTTGGATCAAGTTTTCGGAAATGAGGAATTTTATAGGAGTAGAAGATGTTCTTAATTCAAGTTTAAGAATTAAGGGGAAGCATGTAAGATAATTTCTATTTGATTAAAGAATAAGTTAACTTCTAAACAATATAGGATTTACGAGAAAAGGAAAATACAAATAAGATTTATCTTAGACTAGATAAGGATTTGTGTTTACTATTTCTATTAGGATTAAGAAGTTGCTAATCTGTATAGATAGAAGTCTATGTAGAGAGTTGTTCTACAAGATAATAATATGTAGAAAGTTATTATACAAGACAAGAGAGAAAGAGATTTTGTTGTTGAGAAGTTTTTTAAATCAATAAGAAAGTTTGTTCTTATAATCTTTAAACCTCTTGGATTTCATACAGCGCACGTGCCGTTAATCGTCGCCGGAGATCTCTCTACGGCGTCGCAAAACGCTGTTACGGCGAGGCTTTATTTGATGGTTTGTGATTAAATCGAAAGGGAAGATCTGGATTGAGGAAGTGATGATGATGATCTGGATCTGTAACGGAGGATCCAGGCGAAGATCCATCGCAAAACAGCAATGATAACGGCCGTTTTGTAGAGAACGTGGCTGATGATGAGACTAGTGTCTTTGACGAAGAAGGTCATTGTGATGGTTTTGCTGATGTATGCACGAATAGAGAAGAGAAGAGAGGAGAGGAGAGGAGAGGGAGGAAGAGAAGTTAGAATCAGGTGGCTAGTTAAAGGCAAAATAAAGCTGATGAGTTTGGCTTTTAAAAATATATATATTTTATTATTTTACTTTTAAAAAAAAAGACATTTATTTAGAATTTTTTTACACAAATTCAGTGTTAAATTTTCTATTGTACTTATCTGTAGATAAGTTTGTTAATCTATAGATAAAGAATCTGTTTTAATATTAATCATTCCAATCTATAGAAAACAATTGTGGGTGCTTTGTTGAATACTTAAATCAGTCAAATTTAATGTGATTTTTATCCACAAAAAAATTTAACAGTACAATTGAAAATTCAAAGCATTGTTAGTTAAAGATCAAGTAAAAGGAGAGGTGAAGTTTGCATATATTAAGAAAAAGAGTCCAAATCTGGATAAGATTTATGTTAGTCAATGTAGGGATTTTGGAATCGTAAACAACATATTGTTGATTTACCTTACAAAAATGGGTTTAATGAAAAAGAAATTCCTACAAAAGCTAGACCAATTCAAATGAATTTTGAATTAGAGAAGCATTGTAGAAAAGAAATAAATGACCTCCTAAACAAAGGTTTGATTTAAAAATCTAGATCTCTTTGGTCTTGTGCCTTTTACGTAAATAAAAACTCTAAAATAGAAAGAAGAACTTCAAGATTAGTAATCAACTATAAGTCTTTAAACACAGCTTTAAAATAAATACGATACCCTATATCAAATAAAAAAGATTTGTTGCAAAGACTTTATTCTACACACATATTTTCTAAATTTGATTTAAAATCAGGATTTTGGCAAATTCAAATCTCAGAAACTGATCGATACAAAATAGCATTTACTGTTCTTTTTGGTCAATATGAATGGAATGTAATGCCCTTTGGATTAAAAATGCACCTTAAAAATTTCAAAGAATTATGAATGACATATTCTCGGATTACTCAAAATTCTGCATTGTATATATTGATGATATACTAATATTTTCAAATTCTCTTGATGAACATTTAAACATCTAAAAATAATTTATTATGTTGCGAGAAAAAATGGCCTTGTGGTTTCAAAAACAAAAAATGTCTTTATTCCAAACAAATATCATATTCTTAGGTCACTACATATCACAAGGTATGTTAATGACAATAGAACAATCTTTAGAATTTGTAAATAAATTCCCAAAGAAAACTTTTGACAAAACCCAATTACAAAGATTCCTTGGAAGTCTTAACTACATAACCATCTAAAAAGAACCCGGTTTCGTGGACAAACGAGCATACAACTTTAGTCCAAAAAATTAAGAAACAAGTCTTTCAAATCCCATGTGTGCACATAGCAGACCCAGATCTCCAAAAAATCGTAGAAAGATCAGACTTCACAAATGATTTCAAGACCTTCAAATAATTCACAAATTATTTTGAAGGATTTTTTATAAACTCCTCCATCGCAGTATTTTAAAAAAAAGATTTATCAAAATATTATAAATGTTGAAAAACGATTTTATATCAACAACTATCCGTTTTCCACCATTGAAAAATATTTTGGAAAAAATTAATTTTTTAAACCTCATAATACAGAGAAAGCTGTATTATATTTTCAAACGATTTTGGATATAACGGAATCAATATCTTTTAAACCTTTTTTCCTCGATGGAAAACGTATTGATCCTGCATATTCCACATTTAAAATTCATAAGATCATTTCACCAAGTATTGGGAATATGACCTTAATATGAATTTAAAATTTCTAGAAAATCTAAAGGATCTTGGTTGCTACGATGTTCCTTTCAACTATTGGGACTATTGCCAAGCTTGGTATAATTCCTTCTTGATACAATCTCCAAAACACAAACACACTTGGTTGATCTTTTTCGACACCACTTGTCAGCTTTCAAAAATCTCCAAATTGGTTCATACCATGGTGGAATAATTTTGGTTTCGTCACAGAAATTTACAAATCATAAATGCAAAATCTTTCCAAATTTTTAAATCCATTTTCATATCCTCCAATGATGAGAAAAGATTCCCACCAATAACCCTATTACACTCCAAATTTTATTTTCCTTTGGTTTTTTCTTGGACATTTGAATTTTCATCAAATCCAATACCAATCATCAGACGAAGGTTTAAGGTAAAATATTGGGATAAATACAAAATTCCGCTCAATCTTTACTTTTCCAAAATCTAAGGTTGGATAAAAACCCAAAATGAAAATTTACCAAAATCTTTACCCCAAATAGCTCACCAATCTGCTAACCAAACACCAGAACAACCCAATTCTTGGCCCATAAATCAAAAATGTTATCCATTTTGGCAACCGCAAAGTCAAAAGAAGAAATAAGGCAATTTCCTTACAATTTCTACCGGCGATTTCGGATCACAATTCTCAAGTTTTGGAATGTGAAACAGATTCTAATATCCCAGACATCGATGAAGAAATATTCGGCAATAGTGGAGCATGATCTCTCCCTCTACTAATATCAACAAAGGCCGACAAAAAAATTGTTATGAATCTTTGAGTGCGATCTACTGTTAAAAAAAAAAATTATTATATTAAACTCGACTTTATTAGTGGGAATTCCACTTATTCCACTTTCTTTGGTGGATTCATCCAAAGTGTGCTACTAATTTTTGTTTTATTATTTTATGTCTCCATTTTTATAATGGGAAACTCACTTTCTTAGTGTATTCATCCAACTTGTACTACTAGTATATGTTTATTATTTTATGTCATATTAATTGTGTGAAACTTCTATATAAAAGGGTATATACTTGCTTGTAATCTCCAAATTCTTACTCTCCATTTCTTTCATCTCTCTCGTCCACTCTCTCACCATCTCCCACATCTCCCATCTCGCATCTTTTTTATAATCTCAAACATTGTTACAATCTCCTTATAAGTTTTAATAAAGTATTTTATTAATCTTATAAATGCTTATCCGCCTAACTTCCAATTTTATTTTGTTTATCATTTTACATATGCTTTTCATTATCCGCTTAATCACTACCAAGTGTTTTTATATATATATATATATATATATATATCATCCGATGCTTTGTCTATGGAAAATTTAATCTCGAAATTAAATATCTAGATTTTATAAATTATATTTATAATTTACGGTAAATTTACGTTTAATTTGGATGTGATATATATTTTTTAAAATACGTAACTGATGCTTTTCCATATTGGTATAATTTTTCCTAAATTAAATATTTCATATTTATGTTACTAATAAATGTAGGATTATCCTCAAGCATTATCGAATTATGCTTAACACAATCTAATTATGTTTAACGGAACACTCTCAGGTCAAAGGTGATGGGAGTAAGCTACTATTGATCATTTAAATGTGTATTTAAATATAGAAAATTTTAAATAGGTATATTCCATTTCCCTGCAATTTCTGGGAGAGATTTAGTTAGTGGTTTTGGTAAACAATATTTAAGATGCGATGTTTTATAGAAGATTTAATATTTTAAAAATATTGTTTTCGTATTTATGTCATTAGCTAATGTCAGTTACAATTTTTTCTTATAGTTTCTTAATTAAGGAAGATTTAGCCTATTGAATAGAAATTACATTGTTTTATATGATTTTTTTTATTAATGATTGAAGGTATCTACATTCATTATTACATTTCTTTTTTTTTTTTTAATTCTAATCAATATTTATTTCTTAAATTGATTTTTTCAGGATTTAAAAAGTGTTATTTAAATTTAAATATAAATTACACGGATCACAACAAACAAAAATGAAATTTTTTAAAAAAATGATTTATTATATTTAAAACTAAATAATAGTTCTTATATAATGTATTAGTTTCATTTAATTTTTATTTAACTATTTCCTTTAAATGATTCAAATCTCAATTTTTATTTCCTTTAAATTATTAAAAATAATAATAATAATGATTCGATCCATGTAATAATGATTCGATCCATGTAATTCAACTCGTACATTTTACAACTATCAAAGAAAATAATAATAAATTTTGAAATGGATGCGGCGAATAGGACTGACCAGTAGATGTTCTAGCCTTCTGACAGTTTATTCCACTCTATTCACAACATCCATTCAAAACGCTAAGTTTTTTCTCCTTCCTATATTATTCAACTATCCTATACCTTTCCACAAATATTAAATTTTTTATTATTATTCATATCCAGATATTCTATAAAACTTTTTCTTGACATCATATACTATAAGTTATATTTAATAATATAACACAGATTATATTTTTCACTATCCTTATTACATCTCCTTTTTTTTTGCAAATCTGTAACACCCACATTTTGGGTCATCGGGGTTTTTCACTATCCTCTCAAGTTCTAATGTTTTTTTGATAATGGCTTTCAAAAAAGTAGACAATGATCGATTAACTACTACCATCAATTTGTGGATGACAACTAGTAGATAAAGTCTTTTTGGTATCTACCTTAGACCATAAAGTTTTTCATAATGACGTAGAAACTTGGTATCCCTATCCGACACAATAGTCCTACGCATTCCATGCAACCTAACAACTTCTCTAAAGAATAACTCGGCTACCAAAGATGCATCGTTAGTTTTATGACAAAGAATTAAGTGTGTCATCTTGGAGAACCTATCTACAACAACAAAGATAGAATCTCGACCTTTCCTACTTCTAGGCAATCCTAACACGAAATCCATTGACACATCAGTACAAGGTGCTTTAGGAATAGACAAAGGAGTATACATACTTTGAGGTTGTGCTTTGGCCTTAGTGTTGTTGCAAGTAACACATCTAACTCAAATCCGTTCATCTCTTTTCATTCGAGACCAAAAGAAGTGTTCTTGAAGAATGCTCAAATTCTTGGCGACTCAAAAGTGACCCATTAGACCTCCTCCATGCGTCTCCCTAATGGATAAATCCCTCAAAGAACAATTAGGTACACAAAGGCGGTTCTTAAAGAAGAGGTTCAAGCATATAGTGCTTTCCATTAGCAAATTGTGCACAAGATTGATAAAGTTTTTTTAAAGCTAGATCTTGTTCATAGTATTCTTTAATTTGCTCAAATCATAAGAGTTTGGCTTCAAGAGTAAAGAGTAAGGAATACCTCCGAGATAGTGCATCGACAACTATATTCTTCGTACCTTGATTTTAGGGGATGACATATGGAAAAGTCAACCCACCTAGCATGCCTCTTGTTCAGCTTTTATCGTTCTTTCAAATGCTTAAGTGACTCGTTATCAGTATGAATCACAAAGTCCTTGGGCCAGAGATAGTGTTGCCAAGTTTGCAAAGCTCATACCAAGGCATAGAGCTCTTTGTTATATGTGGAGTAATTCAGAGTGGCTCCTCCAAGTTTCTCATTGAAGTAAGTTATTGGTCTCTTCTCCTGCATAAGGACAGCTCCAATGCCCACACCTAAAGCATCACATTCAATTTCAAAGGTTTTCAAGAAGTTAGGCAAAGATAGAAGTGGAGCATTTGTGAGTTTCTCTTTCAAAGTTTGAAACGCTTTTTCTTGTACTTTCTCCCACTTTAATCCAACATCTTTCTTGATAAATTTTGTAAGTGGTGCGGCGAAAGTTCTCAAATCCTTAACAAATCGTCTATAGAAGCCGACTAAGCCATGGAAGATTCAGACTTCTCCAACGGATCTTGGACTTGGCCATTCCCGAATAGCCTTTACTTTCTCTTCATCAACTCGTATGCCCTGTGCACTAACAACAAAACCTAAAAATACAAGGTTATCCGTACAAAAGGTGAACTTCTTCAAGTTGGCATAAAGTTTCTCACTTCTAAGAACTTCTAACATGCTTCACAAATTGTCTACATGTTCGATCAAGTTCTTACTATAGACCAGAATGTCATCAAATTAGACGACCATAAAGACTCCTATGAATGCTCTCAAAACATGATTTATTAGACGCATGAACATACTAGGAGCATTGGTTGAGCCAAATGGCATGACTAACCATTCATATAGACCATTTTTAGTTTTGAAAGTCGTTTTCCATTCATCCCTTTCTTTCATGTTGATTTAATGATATCAGCTCTTTAAATTAATCTTAGAGAACACACTAAACCCATGTAACTCGTCTAAAATGTCATCTAACCTAGGGATGGGATGGCGATACTTTACTGTGATGTTGTTGATAGCTCAGCAATCAACACACATGCGCCATGAGCCATCTTTCTTTGGCACCAACAAGACGGGTATAGCACAAGGAATCATGATTTCATGAATGTATCCTTTCTCCATGAGATTAGTTACTTGCTTTTGAAGCTCCTTGGTCTCCAAGGGATTCGTCCTGTAAGCTGGCCGATTAGGTAGTGAAGCTCCGGGTACAAAATCGATTTGGTGATCTAACCCACAGATTGGTGGCAATCCACTCGGGTTATCCTTCAGGAAAACATCCTCAAAACCTTCCAAAAGAGAAATGACCTCGCTCGGTAGTACCAGATCTAAGTTAGTCACGCTCATAAGAGCCTCCTTGTACACAAACATAAGACAAGATATTTTTTGTGTATAACAATCTTTTTATCTCACTTGCTCTCACATAAAAGTTAGAGTGTTTCCTCACAGGTAAGCTCTTATAGGCCTCTGACTTGGTTTCACTCGAACTCTCACTCGTTTTAAGGTGTTTTGTGTTTGGTGGTTCACTCTTTTTCTTGTTACCTTTTTCTAGCTGCATTTGATCCAAGTAGATCTCTTGTGGCGACATGGGATTCAAAACAATCCTTTTTCCTTTGAATTCAAATGAGTGTTTTGGTGTAGCAATCATGAGATACACGTCCATGATATTTCCAAGGCCGTACCAAAAGGATGTGTCCGGTCTCCGTTGGCAACGCATCACACAACACCTCGTCCTTGTACTTCCCTATTGTCAAAGGAATCAAGACTTCCACATTTCCGTGTTGTTTAACTGTTGCAAGTTGTTAAATGTCTTTTGGCTATCAAACCAAGCTTCTCCACCATTTTTGAACTAGCGATGTTCGTGCAAATTCCTCCATCAATGATGAGGTTATATAAATTTTCCTTAACTTGACACTTGGTGTGAAACAAGTTTTCTCTTTGCTCATCGGCTCCAACCTTGGTTTGAAATCTTAATACTCTCCTTGAAACCAACAACTCCCATTTAGGTGCATACTCCTTATATTTTTCAAGAAATGAATGTGAATCTGAATCTTCCTCTTCCTCGGTTTCAATATCCCCATTTTCTCTTAAGATCATAGTACACTTTTTAGGACATTCATTGGTATAATTTTCTCTTCCATGACACTTAAAGCATTGGACATCTCAGTTTCTTGTGGTAGACGCCTCGGATTTTCCTTTGTAAACCGGTTTTGGTGTAGCGGCTTTAAGCTCCTCTTTAGGCTTTGCTTCTGAAATTGGTCTAGAAAAAGTTGGCTTGTCTTCTCTAGGAAAGCGCGAACATGAGATAGTAGCAAAGGGTTGGCGTGAGGTATTGCCCTTCCTATTAAGTTGTTGCTCCATAAGTATTGTCTTGTGCAACATCTCTTCTAACTCCAAGTAATGCTCCAATTCAAGCTTATCTTGGATGTCTTGGTTCATTCCAATTAAGAACCTAGTCATAGTTGCTTCACGGTCTTCATCAATGTTGGCTTTGATCATGAGAGTCTCCATCTATTGGTAGTAGTCTTCCACACTTCTACTACGTTGCACTAGCCTTCTAAGTTTTTGATATAAGTCTCGGTGATAATGGCTTGGCACAAATCGCCTTCTCATAAGTATTTTCATCTCATTCCAAGTTCCAATGGGATTTTCTCGGTTTCTCCTCCGAGTTGTAACTAGTTGATCCCACCAATTGATTGCATAATCAAAGAACTCGGTTGTAGCAACTCTAACCTTCTTGTACTCGCTATAGTTTAGGCAATCAAACACAATTTATATCTTCTTCTCCATTCAAGATATACATCAGGATCTAGGACGTCTTTGGCTTCTCATTGATAAATGACTGTCTCGGCTATAATACTCAACATCATCCTCAGCTTCAACTCTAAGCGGTCCTTGGTGGTGCGTATCTCTTGGTTTTGGATCGGCTGGAAGTATCCCTAGTTGAGCTTAGGCTTTAACTTCCTCTAATCTTTCATAAACCCCATTCATTTCAATCCTCATGAGCCGCTGCATCTCTCCCATTAGGGATTCTATTTGAAGACTAGAAATGGTATTTTACTCTTCTCCTTCTCGGTTGCCTTCAAGATTAGACATGATGAACCTAAAAATGAACAAACAAGTTAGTAAAAAAGTTTTCACGGTGTTCCACTCTTGGTGTTTTCTCTCTAAGGTGTTTTCTCTCGTCTTTTTTACTCCACTAATCTCTAAATGTTCCAAAAATAGCAATGATCCTTGCTTAGACGCTTAAATCACCAAGAAATCCAAGAATGGTTTGATCAATTAGCCAAAATGAGATCACAAAGTCTCATCCCTTCTCAAATAACTCAAAGAAGATCAAATTTCAAACTCATTTGCCTATGCCACCCAAAAAATAACAAAATGAAGCGTAGAAAGAGTTAAAGAACTAGACTACAATCTGATTTTTCCTTCTTTTTTTTTCTTTTTGATTTTCTTTTTTTTTTATGCTTTAGTTTTCTTCTTTTTTTTTTAATTACTCATAAGATCACAAGAATAGACAATATTGTTAATAATCCAACAATCCAAATTTAGAGAACAAAAATTATGTATAATAAAACCAAACACATTAATTTTGTTATCTTAAAAATCATTGAAAATTCATAATACATTAATCAAATATATAAATTTTAATAAAAATAAGATTGTTAATAAAATTAAATAGCATAAAATTGTTCTTTACCTAGTCGAGTTAATTAAGAAAAGAACATAGAACTTAAAGCAAAACACACATAAAAGAATCTCATTCGTAATTAGCTATAAGAAAGTTTGAAATGAATATAAATTGCAATAGTTGGCGTGATACATAGTATTTTGCAAACATAAAATTATTTGCTAGTGGTATATATTATGGTGGCTATAGCTTTAGCAAACTTTCAATACATTAAATAGTTACACCTAAAAAAACGTACTTTCAACCTGAAATCTTAAATCTGTGAATCTTTTCACCATGCTCCTTCCTGTCGTCTCTCATGCCCACAAGAACGATTTGAAAAGATAAAGATGGCAAAGTGACAACAATTAGTGGGAAAATTCATCACATAATCAACAGTTCCTATTTTATTTCTGATGTAAACACAAAAGGTCTGATGTAAAGACAAAAAGTCCAATCATTTTCACTCCTTGCATTGCTATAACCAAAATGAAGGTGAGGACAACATATCACGTTATTATTGTTTGGTTTGTCAGCAAGAGATAATAGGTTAAACCTATTACTTTTGCAGCTTTTGCAAGGTTAACTACCACAAAGAATGTGTTGAGTCTCCTTCAGAGTTCCATTCCTCTGATCATCCAAAACATCCTCTTCAACTTCTCTGGTTCCCTTGATCTTTTAGAAAACATAAAAAATGTTGTTGCTGTTAACATCCCCATAACGAGCTATTTTACTATTTCTCTATTAGCGATTTTCACTCCATCCAGTGTGTGAAGGAAAACCAACATCTTTTACTATAGACAATCAAAAAAGGCATAAGCATACCCTCCATTACTTTCCTAGGATATTCGCTTTAGTTTGCGATATTTGTGGGTTGAACGACATAAAAGATTACTTATGAGTATGTTTTCTATGTGATTTCGTTGACTATAAACAGTGTGTCGAATTACCATATGTCATTAAAGTATCTCGTCACGATCATCATCTTGCTTTTACTTATACTCTTTGCTACGAAGAGTCATCAGATTGTGGAGTTTGCCATGCAAAGATAAACAAAAATTTCGGAGAATACTCTTGAAAAAAGGAGGCCTCCTAAAGAAAATACACGATCTGAGACACACGCAATCTTCTCACATTCCTCACAAATTTTAAAAATACTACGATTTTGCAACGACAACAAATTATCGCATAAATCTCGTCGCAAATGTGATGTCGTTGCCAAATCGTCATAAAAGAGAGATGACTTTGCGACAACAAGAACCGTGGCTATTTTGCAACGAACTTACGATTTTCCACGAACTTAAGACTTTCTAACTCGTAGCTATTTTGTTGTAAACATATTACAACATAATGTGACTTTGGCTATATTTTGTGACGACCATCTCAGCTACAGACATCTCATATTCAACGAAATTGTGACGAATGGCTTGTAGTATGATTAGGACGAAACTGTGACGACCATCTCAGCTATAGTCGTCGTATATTTTTCGTTTATAATTGAGATGATATAGTGACAAATTAACATCCAAGCTAAAATCGTTGCAAATTAGTCCTAAATGAATGTGACAAAACTATGACGGATAGCTGTAAATTAATTAGGACGAGTTTGAGACTAATTTTTTGGTGTTTCGAAAAATATAATTATTTGATTATATAAGAATGCATTTAATTTGGATAAATATTTTGTTTAGTTTATATATTTTGTTTTTAAATTTGTCGTAATTATAAGTAAATTCATTCAAAAACAAACCATGAAATTCAAATAGTACAAAACGGCTACAAAAACAATTACAAACCTAAAAACTGTTCTAGTTAAATTCATGCATGTAGGGAGAAGATCCGGTAGGAGTATATGGTTGAGGACTACGTGGTTGCGAAAAATTTTGAGGAGTTCGAGTCAGCATTGATGAGGCAGACAAGCGATTCTGAAATTATGGATCTTGGCTTTGGATCTAATTAACAACCTGCGACAAAGATAACTGCGTCTCCTGCAAAGCAGATTGTGTCTCATTCAAAGCAGATTGTGTCTCACTCAAAGAGCATGTTCTAATGTCAATTGAATTATGCCTCATACTTAGCCTTCTGTTACTCTTTGGTAGCCGTTTGGTCTCTAATCATCTTCTGCGCAACCAGAAGTTGTTCTTGCAAAGAAGCAAGAGTTGAGTTACAACTTGATGTATCTCGTCAGCTGTTTTTCCCGTAAATGCACTTCATACTCCCAAGATCATAAGGATTTTTCCGCTTGTTAGGGATAGATGACTACAAAATATATACGCATTTTAGAAATTTAATTAGATATTAAATATTGTAGACAATTGTAAATTTTACATACTTGTAGAAATATGGTGTTTAGCTAACTATCGAGAACCGTGGTAGTTCCAATCTCACTCCTTCGTCAGTGACTATTATGTGAGATAGCCTGTCCTCTACGTGTTTGTCAAAATTCTCGCATATTTACTTTGCCTTCATATTCACGTACGTCCTATCGGATTGAGTATGAGTCTTCTGATAGACCTCACAACTAGACACAAGCCTACCTAGTTGCTCCTCCTAAGTTAGAATAAAAATATTAGTAAAATTTACATTATAAGAATTTAATAATATATGACTTTTAAAGTTAACGTTACGTACCATTTATCCAAGTATACGAGCATATGATTTTTGGTCCGATAAATATTTGTGTATACCCAGTTCGCCATGTTCTAAATTTCTAGATTTTGATGTTTTGCTGCTCCTTGATTACGCTTCCTTTGTTTCCCAATGAATGCACATAAAATCTCATAACTTAGCCCCAAGCTACACAGGACGCTCATTACCTTTGACTTGATTCATCATCCCTCTCATCCTTCGTCCAGAGATGTTATCAAACTCTTCCCTAAAAACTGGTGTAATCGTTGCATCCCAATTATAACGATGTTGTAAATAATTATTTGAAGTTAAATATAGAAATCAAATATAAGTAAAAATATCTAACTTATACTATAATTTTTACTACAAAATCGATGAAATAATGATCTTTTTTTTGTGGACACGTGCCTGACCAATTAAAATATGGCCCGCCATAGTTTTTTCTTCAAATGCTTTGAAATAGCACGAGGTAGTTATCCTCCATCCTACATATCTTGTAGATTGAAGCGGATGCAAATGAACTGAAGCAGGCAAAGAAGCTCCCCTTGTGGGAGAAGTAGCTCATATTTCTTGAGAAGAAGTCGATGTAGATGATTTACCTCGGCCACGGCCACACCCACGCCCACTCACACTTCTCCCAATACCGACATGCGGTAGCTTTTTGTCCACAAATAGTTGAAAATACAAAGCAAAAATTAAATTGGTAAAATAATTGTGTTTAAGTTTCTAGCTAAATCACACACATTGAGTACTAAAATCTTGTGGAAAACAATATCGGTTGAAAGAAACATGACTCCACAATTTAACAACACAAGCCCTCATTTAGATCGACTCTTTTGTGAATCAATTAAAAATATTAAGTAATCTTAGATTTATCAGTCAATTTTTAAGCTTAAGAAAAGACCACCAGCTGCTGAGACTGACAGATGGTCAGAGCGGCGGAGGATCTACAAGATTCGGCGGACGATCTACAAGCTTCGGCAGAAGATCTACTAGCTTTGGCGGAGGATCTACAAGTTTCGCCGGCTAGGGAGCATGCAAGTTTTTTCATATGTGCTTGGAATTGAAGATGACTTAATCTTCTTTGAGTTAACGACGGATTTGCTACAATATTTATTGTTGCAACAAAAGCCGTCGCAAGGTCATCGCAATTTTGCGACTATTTTAAGTTGACGTGTGTAAAAAAATATTGTGCGATAGTTTTAAGACAAGAAATATAAAAAAAAATCATTTTAAACAATATATATATATATATAAATTATATAGTCATATATATAGAATTCGTCGCAAAATCATAGCAAATTTACTACAATTTTGCGATGACCATTTAAAAAAGGTTTGAAACCTTAGGGATTCAAACCCACGTTATATGGTCTTGGCAGTTTACAAATCATGGTACACGACAAATGTGTCACGTACCTCTTTCGTTATTTCTTTCTAAACACTTGTATATATTAATATATTTGTGTCCTTTTAAAAAAAATATTTGTGAACATAATATATAGCAATTGATACAGATTAATATATCTATTATATTTCTTACAAATATTGAACATTAAGGATGCTAGAAATATATATAAATCCCAACATCGTTTGCTGGTTTTACTCAAAGGTTTTTTACTTTTTTGTCAGGCCAGATCAAGCAATCAATTATCCAGACCCTAATTTGAATCAAATCACAGCCAGAAGCTCACAAAATTCATAAATCCGGACAAATTCAGCTCATAGACTAGCTCAAAAAAAAGATGATGAGAAAGAAATCTAGAAGTAGGTAGAGAATTCAAAAAAAAAAGAATATCAGAAAATTACAAAAAGCATGTATATTTGATTTGTCTACAATATTTGATTTATAATTAACTTTTGAAAATGCACAAATATTTTATAGTCATCTATCCCCAAAAAACAGAGAAGTATTTATAGTTTTGGGAGTATAGAACACATATACGGGAAAAACAACCGGCAAAGTACGTCAAACTATAATGCAACTCTTGCTTCTTTGCAAGAACAACTTCTGGCTACGCAGAAGATGATCGTAGGCCAAGCGGCTGCCAACAAGTTACAGAAAGCTAAGTTTGAGGCAGAATTCAATCGACATTAGAACATGTGGTCTGCTTTGTCGTAGGTCGTCAATTAGATCCAAAGCCAAGATCCACAATTTCAAAATCACATGTCTGCCTCATCAATGTCGACTCGAACTCCTAGAATTATTTCGAACCCACATGTCCTCAACCAAATGCACATAACGGCTCCCTATATGTATGACTTCAAGTAGAACAATTATTAGTTTTGTATTTGCTTTTGTAGTCGTTTTGTACTATTTAAATTTCATGTTTTTAATGAATTTATTTTTAATTACGACAAATTTAAAAAAAAATTATAAGATAAACCAAATATTTAGTCAAATTAAAATATTTTTTATATTAATCAAATAATTATATTTTCTGCAACACCAAACAATTAGTCTCAAAGTTGTCATAATTATACTACAAAGCATTTTGTCACCGTTTTGTCGTAAATATTTAGGAATAATTTACAACAACTTTAGCTAAGATGTTAATTCGTCACTACATCATCACAAAATATAAACGAAAAATGCGAGGACTTAGGTGAGATGTTCGTCACAAAATCGTCGCAAAAGTTTGTTAGAAGGTCGTCGCTAATTAGTCACATATATTGTAACAAGTTTACAACAAAGTAGCTACGATTTATAGTGTCTTAAGGTCATGTCATATTTATGGCTACTTATGTAGTCGTTATTTCATTGCAAAATAGCCACGGTTGTTGTTGTCGCAAAGTCGTATATGTCTTACGACGATTTTACGACGACTTCACATTTGCGACGAGTTTTAAGCGACAACTTGTTGTCGTGGCAAAATCTTACTATTTTTAACATTTATGATGAATGTAGGACGTATGTTGTAGATTGTGTGTTTTCTTGTAGTGATATCTTTTGCTTTATATATATATATACATTATGATATAGAAGAAGCTCCAAATACAATTGGCAAGATAAAAATGGAGAAAGAGGGCTTAAAACTCTCACCGTTCAACATCTATAGGCTTTACTTTAAGGGTTTGGTAAGTGAGGAAACAACAGAGACTGTATTGGTGGGATTTGCGGTTGCAATTTACGACCAAGACGATAATCTCTTGTTTCAGATGAAAGAACCAATTCATGTCTTGGAAATAATAGTTTTGGAAGCTGAGGTTACGGGATTGAAGCACGGATTAACCAAAGTCATGAGTTTGGTGATCAATCATATCTCAATATGTAGTGATCATGATCAGATTTTTGAATTTGTAAGTTTTTGTTGGCTTACAAGTCTTTGCTTCAGTTTCATATTTGATGTTTTGCCTTGAATATTATTAGGTTATGGGGAGATCCGTTCCTAAGGAAGATAATATTGGCATGCTAATGAATGATGTGCAACGCATCAGACAATAATTTACATCTAGTAATCCTATTATGGATACTGCAAATCAAATTAGCTTTGCATATAAAATTTGAATGAAAACAATACTTTTTGAAATCATAATACATATGCTTACGACTTGTAGTATCTGTTTCAATAATGATTTATGTTGTTTTATACGGTTATCAATTCTACTCGGAATGCGTGAAACGACATATAGAGGTGAAGCTACTTGAGGGAAGTGTACTGAGATGTCTTCAATTTTAATGTGAGTCTAATATAACTCTTAGAATTGGTGCCAATCTTTTGACAGCTAAACTAAAAATAATATGGGAACAAAGGATCAAAGATGAATCAATTCATGTGGCAGATATAGTTTATTCCCCAAGCGAGAAGTAGTCGGATTTAATGTCGATAATCAGGATTTCAAAATATATTGAAGAAGATAGAGTTAGGAGTTGTGTCAACTGCGGTAAACCCTTTTGCATAAGCTGCAAAGTTTTGCAGCATAGTAATTTGTCATGCAATGATTTCAAGATATTGGGTCCAAATCTTACAACGAATGATATAAAGCTAAAAGTTTTAGCAAATCAGAAAAAATGACGTCAATGTGAAAAATGCAAACACATGATTGAACATACCCAAAGATGCATCTTAGTAACCTGAAGGTATCACATTATTTAGCTTTTATAATCTTATAATTTTGGAATTTGATTAAGTTTTCGCATAATTAATTAACATTGTAATTTTCATTAGTTGATGGATATACGTGGATATAAGTTTTGCTACAAATGTGGAACTGAATGGAAAAAAGGTGGTTGTCCTCATCGAATGACGAATGGGGTGCTAGCGTGTACATGCTACACTATATTATATTTCTTTTGCTACCACTTGCCATATTTGTACTCCCATCACTATTTTGGGATTAAAAAAGTTATCAATTTTGTAGATTGTTAATGTTGCTAATAGAAAAATGACTTTGGGTGTGAATGTTTTTTTAATGAATGTAATATTATATTCAACCCAAAAAATCGTTTTTACAATGGAGGTTTCATTTTGGATGTGAATGTTATCATTATCGTTGTAGTAAAAGTTATTTTCTTCTAACTGTTTTGTTATCGTTCACCACATGTTGTTGCCATTATCAAAAATTTTTTGTTTTACATCATCAATTATATTTGTTTACCATAAAAAGAAAACATGATTGACTAATTTTACATTTTGCAGATCATCTCTATCTTGTTGGTTTCTATTTTTTTACTTCTTACATCAAAACTCATATAGTTGAGTAAGTTACGAACGGATTCCCCTAACGAAGAAGCCAATCAGGAACCGCGTTATATACATGAGGACATATACTATAATGCGAAGCATTGCTATCTTTTAGTAAACGTTGACTTTCTCTACCAACGATTCTTCTCCAGCGGCAATCATGCGAGTTGGAAACAAGACATCCCCGTTTGTATTTAAAAACTATGATTAGACAATCCTACAAAATCATTTCGGATACTGTTTTTAGCTGCTAATGGGCTATGTAATGATTTTAACCGCTAAAACCTTTATCCAATAATAAAAACAATTTGAAATATGTTCGAAGAATTTAGAATCACTAACTGATTTCTTAGAATATTATGAGATACATATTTTGATGTGTTGTGGGTAACAATACAATTATGAGCATAACAAAACCAAATAAAAATATGACATTCTGTACATTATAATATCCTATACCTAAAAACACACATTCTCGCTGGTTTATCAACATAGAGATATTTTGGTTAAAAAAAAAAAAATATTATTATGAACTCTAACAATACTAAGGATTTGAATCGATGTTGCGGAAGGAGTACATTAAACCATTAGCGGACAAAACCATCTAAATTTAGAGTGGACAAAAAATCTTCTGCGAACTAAGTTTATTTTTATAAAAACGCTATGTAATTGGTCAGCGATAGATTTCTTTTATTTTTCTCTGACCGCACTACTTAGAATACAACTAATGCATGGTAAATAAAAAACAGTTCAACCCACAAAAAATTTGCATGTCCTATCCGCCGCATCCATTCAAAACATCCGATTTTATGTTTTTATATTATATAATTTTCTTTTGTTTTTAACACCATTAAGACTTTTATGGTTTAGAATTATTTTAGCTTCGCTTTAGAATTTTATTTGATGTCTCTGATGGGACTGCACCATTAAAAATAACTTTATTATTATTTTCTATTATTATTAGTGAAAACTACCAAAAATATCTCAAAGTAGTGAAATAATTAGAGAACCCATTTTTTAGAGCCCTAACTATACTAACCATATCTTTTTTAAAAAGACCTTCAAACCATTTTTCAATATATTAACAAAACTGTATTTTGGTTTTTTAAAAAACCAAAATTTGTTTTGGCAAAAATCAGATTAAAACAGAAATAAATAAAATAAAATTTTTCTTCTTCGTCGATTCCTCTTCCATTTTTTCTCTTTCTCCGTCGGTGACCTCTTCTTCTCCGTCGGCGCCACTATCTTCTCCGGTGACTTTTCTTCTCCGGCGTGGCTTCTTTCTTTTCCGCATTCTCCCTTTTTCTCTCTTCTCCTCTCCACTGTCTCTTCTCCTCTCTGCCGCTTCTCCTTTCTCCTCTCTTGTCCTCTCCTCCACTTTTCCCTTCTCCTCTCTTCTCCTCTTTGCCGCTTCTCCCTTATTTATTGAGGCCATCATTCTCTCTTCTCCGACGCTTCTACTTCGTCTTCTTAGGTTTCGCTGCCAGCAGCGATGCCGGATTCCGTCACCAGCAGCAGGTATGTGGAGGGTTTCCTTCGATTTATGGCGTTTTTTTGATAAAATGTGTTGTAAAAACGTATTGCATGAAATGTGTTTGATGAATATTAGTCTTGACAGCAGACTTATTTGTTAGTTATTTCTCATCGCAGACTTAGTTGTTAGATTTCATAAATTTATTTGTTGCTCATTGCAGATTTGTTTTAAGTAATCACATAATTATTAATGTATATTGCATTTTTTATATATGTGATTCAGATAATGCTTTTAAATAGCGCAATGTCGATTGGATTTTGAGTCATTGAGTAGTGAGAGTGGATTAGTGTATGTTGGGTCTTATATTTTACTAATTCATCGCAAATTTATTTGTTCTTAGTCGCAAATTTGTTTGTTCTTAAGTTGCAGATTTATTGTTAGCCGCAGAGTTATTTGTTAATAGTCACAAACTTATTTGTTTTGATTGCAGATTTGTTTGGTGTTTTGATGGTAAGACATATGTTTTCCATTAGCGATTATGATTGTGTTTGGTGGTTGTTTGAGTAATGGCACTGAAGGTGCTTTTGGGAAGATGATGGGAATGAAAAATCGGCTATAAATCGGGTTTTGTTCCATCAAGAAGTCATTGTTTTCCACAAACTCAGTCATCCAAATGTCACAAAGGTTGATTAATTAGTTCACACAATTGAGTATTGAAACCCTGAAATGAAATAGTTTGTTGGAGCGTCAGTGGAAACAACGAATATTAAAATACCATCAGCTGATTCAAGAGGCTCGTTGCCTCAACGAGAGTGTTGTGTGGTTGTGGATTATCTCCCTGGTGGAACATTGAAACAACACTTGATCTGCCATAGGCGCAAGAAAATCGCTTTTAAAAGCGTTATCAAACTCCCTCTCGATCTCTCCCGAGGGTAAACAGTTTATCTTCTTACACTTGTATACTATTTTTAAATATTTTGTGACAAAAGCTCCTTATTGTTGTTATTGCTGTAGGCTAAGCTATTTGCATTTAGAAAAAATTATGCATCGCAATGTGAGAACATAAAGTATCAGAGAACATCGTTATTAAGGAAGAAGAAGAAATAGTGTCAACAAAGAGAAAGGGCGTCAACGGGGAAAGAAGAATAAGACTCACGTGAGTATACCTTAAAAGGAATATGGGCCACTAAGTAACTTAAGCCCATATATGTTAATGGGTGTTGTTTGGTTTGATTTAAAGTAATTAGATTAGGCATGAAAAAAGAATAAATATGTTGTAATGGTAATGGAGAAAGATACAACAGTTTAAGGAGAACAAAATGTTAATTGACTAAATTTAAAAGCGAACAAGAATGCCAAAAGGTAAATACAAAGTAATTAACGATTTAAAGCCTTAGGCGTGTATATTATATTATAAGTTAACATTTTTTTTGGTATAAGAAATTGGGTTAGATCCATCCTAAGGTAGAGAGCTTTTAACCACATGTGTTCAAAAGACTTGAAAATCAATTCAATAAACTTATCTTTAACCGGTAAAATAATTTAACCAAAGCATACAACAATCTAGTAATATGAAAAACACCAAAAAAAAATTTCAAACAAAATTTGTATATCAAAAGCATTTTACATTTATATTATATTTACATTTATATCAAGAGCTCATGACTTTGTAGAATACTATTGTTAAATAGGTTATGCTATTGCAGACTTATTATTATGTTATTACAGATTTACCTAAATCTAAACTTGAGAAGATAAAGTAAAAAATGGATCAACTATCAATGATTTCGAAGAAGGGTCAAACCCTAAAATGTGGAGTATCAAATAAGTTTGCAACCAAATAAATATGCAGCCAAAACGACTAATAAATCTGTGAAAATTATCTACAGTAAAATGTTAGTTTAGTCATGATTAAATTTGTAATCACTTGAGTCAAATAAATATGCGGTCACGTAAGACAAATCTGCAGCAACGGAAGAGTAGAATAAATTTGCAGTAGAAAATAAGTATATCACTAAGTTAGGAAACTATGCGATAACTAAGTTAGTATAATAAATATGCAGTAATGGAATGTAAGTCTTTAATAAAAATAAGTCTGACATTATATTAAGAAAACTTGCGATAACTAAATTAGTCTAATAAATTTGCACGGAAAATAAGTCTGTCATTACATTAGAAAAACATGCAATAACTAAGTTAGTGTAATAAATCTGCAGTAATAGAAAATAAGTCTGCCACTACATTAGAAAAACTTGCGATAACTAAGTCTAATAAATTTGCAGTAATAGAAAACAAGTCTGCAAAATAAAAAATTTGTCATTACGTAAGAAAAATTTGCAGTAATGGAAAATAAGTCTGTAACGGAAAATAAGTTTGTCATTATGTTAGGAAAACTTGCAATAACTAAATTAGTTTAATAAATTTGCAGTATAGAAAACAAGTCTGCAAGATCAAAAAATCTGCAATTATGTTAGGAAAATCTACAATAATTAAGTTAGTCTAATAAATCTAACATTATGTTAGGAAGTCAAAGCTTTTGTATTCTCAGCTCTCCCATTATCTTCATTGTTTCCATATCTTTATTTCATGGTAAAACTATTGTTGTTGTTGTTGATTCTAACTCCATTAAATAGCTTCGTTTATGAGATAATGAACAGTAATGGTACAAATTTGTTGATTTGTGGCAGATCAGAGACTTTCATATAGCAAAACAAGAAGAAGATATTGGTTTCTATGCTGATTTTGTTGGTAATTTATTGTTTCTATTTCTATATTATGTTTTAACGTCTTTGTTGTTGTTACTTGAACAACAATCTTTTGAAGAACTTTTGATTGTTTCTTAGGATCATCATTCATGATTGGAAGAGCTTTGACTTCTATTTTCTGAGGAAATTTTAGCTGATTGATATGCTCGCAAACCGATTATCTTAACTGGGACATTGTCAGTGTTAGCTTTTACTATTTTTAACACTTTATTCTTCAGTGTAAAGATGTATTTTTGTTTGCACAGCTTTTTATGAGAAGTTTTATGACTCTTTTCAGGATCATATTCAATACCCTTTTTGGTCTAAGCACAAGTTTCTGGCTTGCGGTTTTCTTTAGGTTTCTTCTCGGTTGCTTCAATTGTTTACTTGGAGTAATTAGGGTATGTCTTAGACTCTGAGTCATGTGAAGGAATATGCATTAAGTGATCATAAGTGTCAGGTTTCTTCAGTTATTTATGTTGCTGTTATACTTTGTTTCAGGCATATGCTTCAGAAGTCGTTAGTAAATAATACAACACGCTTAGTCTCTCTGTTGTGAGGCTTTCTATTCACTTTTATTTTATTCGATATTGCCAATGTTTACTTCAACTAATGGAGAAATGGTTCCGTTGCATTTTTTTCAGGTGAGTACATCGAGAGGTATAGGGCTGATACTAGGTCCTGCTATTGGAGGCTATATTGCTCAGGTACACTTGATTCTAAAAATCTGATCAACTAGCTAATATATAGAAATAGAAATTTCACCTTCTTGAAGTTTTCCTGCTTGGCCTGACTTGGTTTCTGTTTCATGTTTTACTTAGCCCGCAGAAAAGTATCCAAATATATTTTCCCAGAGTTCTGTTTTTGGGAGGTAGTATAGTACTATTTTGCTCCATCCATTTTAAAATGCTAACAAAATAGTTTTCTTAATAAGTGCTTTGGTGTTGTGTATTATAGGTTTCCATATTTTCTGCCGAGCTTAGTTATATCAGTCTATGCTACTGGGTTTCTCATCGCTGGTGGCTGCCTGTGAGTGCCATAAAAGTTATGACTTGTTTCAAAAACTTTAATCATTCTTCATGAACAAAATTTATTATATAGTATATTGCTTTACAATGCTTATAATTGTATAATGAGTTCTTATAAAGTTCCAGAGGTACATTGTGTATGACTTGACCATATTATGATTTGAATGAAGCTAACTCACAAAGATAAGCTTATAATCTATGTATACAGGAAACATTTCATACGCGTTGTAGAATTGCACACGGGAGACATAATCCAACTGAGCTACACGATGATGACAACAGATGAGGAGGACTTGATGACCAGTAAATAGAATGTAAGTCAAGTCTCCTGAAGAATCGTCTATTGATGGCTATCATCATCGTGTATTATGTTTTTTCCCTCCAAGAGATCGCTTACTCAGAGGTAAGATAGTTACAATCCACTTGCCTAAAATCATGGAAATATCTTCAATGGAATTTTTTTGATTGATTCTATGTTCCACTCTTTCAAAATTTCTCAGCGGCTATTTAGAGAATTTTGCTTATGAATTATCATCTTTTTTGGTAACTTTGCAAGATATTCTCACTTTGGGCTGTCAGTGACAGAAGCTATGGAGGTTTGAGCTTCTCATCTCAAGATGTTGGTGAAGTGTTGGCTATATCAGGTACATTTTATTTGTAGCCTACATTGTCTGGTGGGTTGGTCCATAAAAATGTGTCTGTTTATTTGGAATTTCTCTATGAAGCAAGCTCATTGCTCAACAAGTCGTCATAAAAAAAAACATTCTCGTATTATCTATTATACGGTCTAACTTTTTTCATGATTGGTACTGATTCTAGTTCTTTAACTCTGTTTCTTTATTTTGTTATATTGTTAATCTATATCCCCCTCGAATGTTCCTCGTGATTTGAGGTACCATGTTATACCCACCGTTGGAGAAGACCCTAGGAATCCTTATGGTTATACGTCTTTATGCGGTGAGTGATGCTCGTTGTTTCGTTAAGTAGTTCAATGGCTTGTCTACGATAACAACCTCTTGTTTATTTCTTTACGTTATGTTGTTCAGGTAATGTTGATACCACTGCTTTCTTGTTACCCCTATATAGCTTTGCTTTCAGGGGTGACTCTCCATTTGGTTATAAACCTTGCATCCATCTTAAAAAACGCTTTGTCTGTGAGTACTTGTTATAAGCCTGAAGCTTTTATACATCATATCTCCTCATTTAACAATAAGCAAGGTTTTAAAATATGTTTTGGTAATTATATTTGCAAATCTCTCTTGTCATAGGACTGTTTATCTAGCTGAATAAGGCCGTGGTATGGTTCTTGTGCCATTTTCTCTACATCGGTAACTTCCTCTGCCTGAGCTCATACTCACTTTTCGTTATTTTGATATTGCAGCCTCATAGAGAAGGCTGTTAATGTGTAACATTCTGAATTCTAGTATATGATGGTGCATGTAGAAAGGATTAAAAGATTTGATTTGGCTACTATTGTCACTAAAGTGAATTTATCTTTTCTATTAACCATCTTGACCAAATTTTAAAGTTAAGCGTGCATGACCTGGAATAGTAGTAGGATGACTGATCTATCGGAGAAGTCATTTCTGGCACCGAGCAAAGGCATGGGCCCACGTGAGGTGGCGCATTACATAATAGCGTTTCTATGATTGTAATGTATGTTTTTAAATCACTTGGGCCAATGCATTATTTTCTTTAAAAAAACTGATAAAATTAAAATCTATATTATTATTATTATTATTATTATTATTATTTGAAAATAAGGTCCACAGAAGCTGGTTCTTTATGGTATACTGTATTTGGTCGTATTTATGTCTCAGTTCAGTTATCTCTGACTATGTGTTCATTAACCAACCTATTTTTTTACGGGTAACGGATAAACTATTTAGGGCTAGAAAACTCATTGTCTCTTTTTTTGGATTTTTTGGTTTAAAAATACAATTAATTAAACGTCAACCCCGGACAAATTGGGAAATGGTTAGGCACTGTTCGAACTCAACCGAGTTACAAAAACCGGAAATCCAAATGGGACATCCGGTGAAACTTTTGTCGGAAAGAAAATTGGAAGCCACCGTTGGTAACAATCTCTATTTTAGAGGTGAACACGAAGCAAATATCTCGAATTTTGAGGAGTAATCATGATTCGCTTCGCTCTGTCCGAATCAGTAACTTTTCGATTCGTATTCGTTTCGAACCTAACCGAATATTCAGATATCCGGATATCCACTGAAATCTAAATTATTCGTGGAGATTAGATTTGTTTCGTAATAGTTTTAAAATAGCTATAAAATTAAACTAAATATAAAAAAATTCAAAATTTATCTCAAAAAAACAATATTTTATCTAAAATACTTATTTTCTTTTTAATTTATTAGATTTTAATATTTACATAATTAATCTGATGAATAAAATTTTATAATTTACATACATATATAATCACTATGCAATATATATATATATATCTAATTATCTAAAATACATATATGTAGACATATCGAAGCGGAGCGAATATCTTTTTCTATATCTTTTTCTTAAAATTTTTAGTATTTGATATTTATTTTGTTTTAATGAATATTAACTTTTAATATTTGCTTTGCTTTGTAAAATTACGAATATTCAATTTTTTAAAAACAAATCGAAGTGACTAGCTGATCGAAGCTAATCTAATGAATATTTTGTCCACCCTTACTTTCTCGAGCCCTCGACACACTAACATGTTCCTTCCCCCTTTTTCACGCTCACAAAACATTGTTTTCACCTTGGTAATAACACTTATATACAGTTAATATCAGAGTAATGCCTATATCCCAAACAAAATTAAGTTATTATTGTTTCAGCGGCATATGTACTTTCAAAGATTTGATTTTGGTAGAAGCAAATGCAAGAAGAGTGGTCACCACCTTTTATTATTTTAATAATAATTAAAAAAGAGTAGTCACGACTCACGGAGTCGGACCACATGCACCAATAACATAACTGAGGGGACTATGAGAAGTCTAATTAATAATCATACACGATAAGCACAGGGAAAATAAATTAGGTGTCACGAAGATATTTAACAATCTATTACCTCAGAGAAAAAATAATTAAAAATATAAGTATGCAGCAGAGTACGTGATTCTTGAGCGAACCAAGAACCTTTAAAAACATTTTTTTATGTTAAAATGGCCATGATAATATGGTAAATGAATCACAGTGATAGATGGTGATGAAAAAAAACACATTATTTTTTTCTCAAGTTTAGCAGTTCAACCTTATTGAGTTTCATTTGTATGTTGCAACATTGTTTTTGACGATTGTGTATGAATATCAGCCTAAATGCGTATATATGTATCTTTCAAATATTGCTTCTTCTTTCCAATAATGTAGATTATAAGTGGATGAATCACTACAGTTCGAAAAAAGAAAAGAAAAAGAGAACCACTAGTAAATCATGCATGACGTATCAATCGAGATTGTTATCTATTAGATTTAATGTGATAATATATATATATATATATATATATATATACATATATATCTGTAGATTATCATCTTATAGTTTAACATTACGTTAAATGGCGATATATTTGGTTACTTCCTATCACAAAATAATTACTACATAATAATCATATATTATTTGAGTTTTTCAATTCCGGAAATTATTATAGAGATTAAGAAAGATCGTAGGAACTAATGACTGCTCCTTTTGCCCCTCTTACATATATAATTTTTTGTTTGTGAACTGTCCCTAAAAGATAAGCTAGCCACCGAAGGGCTTTCTTCACTAAGTTCATTTCACCCAAAAAAAAAAAAGAAAGAAGGAGATCAAACAAAAGCAAAATGTCAGAAGAAGAAGTGGTGGTGTTGAACTTCTGGCCAAGCATGTTCGGAGCAAGAGTGATCATGGCGTAAGAGGAGAAAGAGATCAAGTTCGAGTACAAGGAAGAAGATGTGTTTGGTAAGAAGACCGATCTATTGCTCCAAACCAACCCGGTTAACAAGAAAATTCCGGTTCTCATCCACAATGGTAAACCGGTATGCGAGTCTAATATCATACTTGAATATATCGATGAGGTATGGAAAGACAATAAGAGTCTGCGTCTACTACCTTCTGATCCTTATCAGAAGGCACAATGTTGATTTTGGGCTGATTTAATCGACAAAAAGGTACTATTTTATTTTCTTACATATCAAGTATATATATAACATGGTCATTCAATTAATATATTTATATGTGGTGGCAACAAGTCTAGTTCAAACATATTTTCCCGTACGGTCAAAATTAACCAACCTCAGTATATAGAGAATTTGTGCTTCAAAAGAATTAAGTCAAAGGTTGGGTGGTAATTTTGTAAATGTCAAATATTAGAAAATAATGGTAAAAAACCATAGCTCTTTGGTAATAAATATTGAAAATATTATACTTTATCACGCTATATTGCGCATAATTTGGAAGGTAAAATGGTCTAAAAAAGTTTCTCTCTCTTGTTCTGCAACGATATATCATATAGTTTGGTATAACGTCAAATTTTTTGGTATGCTGCAAATTCTCTCCAGTATATATTGACTATATTATAATTTACCCCTTATGCCAAACAAAATTTATGAGAATAACACAAGAGATAAAACAAAAGATAATCAAGTGTAATGAGAGTTTACTTTAATTAGTGCCGTTTTTTGGCAGAGTTTGAGCATAACTACTCCCATTTCAATATATCTATCCATAGTAACAAAAAAGGCGTAACAAAAAAAAAAAAAAAAAAAAACTCAGATTTCTGTGGGTTTCGATCAACAAATTACCCTGAATTTCAGCTTGAAATTTTCCCGTTAAAAATATATATACTAAAGAAAAAACAAAACATAAGGAATTTTCACCGAAGTCTAATTTCTTTGATACTTGTAAATTTAGCATTGATAATTAATATAAATAATTTTCGATATCATTTTGATGTATAAACAACTTCTGCCTGATACTTACAAATAACAAGTATCATCGATTAGATAACTGCCTTATATTAAATATTATGGTGTGCGGAAAAAAGACCAACGAAAAACCAAAGAGAAAACTTATTAATTTCTTTGTGATTAATATATAAAAATAAAAACAGGTTTTTGATGCGGGAAGAAGAACGTGGCGAAGAAAGGCAAAGAACAAGAAGAAGCAAAACGAGAGTTCACATTGATATTGAAAGTTTTAGAAACAGAGGTTGGAGAAAAGGTATACTTTGGAGAATGATAGACATACGAAGCTGGAGGGTGATTTCTTTGGAGTCGAATAAGGAAAGTTTTGGCGATTTTTTTTTCTAGGTTTACACGTCTTTGATGGTGACGCTGCCGCCGCCGTCTGGTGGCCCTGACGTAGCTAATGGAACTACGTTTCATGGTGAGGCTAGGGAAGGCTCTGTTTCAACTAAGGTCCCAGTGGTAGAAGGGGTTTCAAGGGATTCAAGGAGGAGAAGTACAAATACCTCAAAGCCTGTCTCAATTGTTGTTAATAGAGTCATTAACGTTGATATTCCTGTGAAAATTCTTGATAACTCTGGAAGTGTTTTCTGGTGGGGCATTTCATGGGGGAGGCGCCTCATATTAGGAAGATTCATTCGGCAGTAAACATGATTTGGATCACACCGGAAAAGCATGCGAAAATTGACGTTAAGTTTGTTTCAAAGACGTCACTATTATTTTGGATCGAAAATGCACTTATGCAGGCATACGTTCTCAAGCGGAAGTACTGGCACTTTGCAGAAATCCCTTTGGTTGTTAGTGAATGGACTCTGGAATCAGCCAACGAGAGGCCAGATCTGTCAGCTATGCCTATGTGGGTCGACTTTAGGAATGTTCCAGGATATTTGTACTCCCACTCGGGTCTGCGGTTTCTTGCAAACAATACATGTAATTTTGTTAAACTCTATCCCAACACGGAACGTTGTATGAGACTTGACGTGGCGAGAGTGTTGGTCGAAGTAAATCTGCAACAACCATTAATAGAGAAGATTTGCTTACAGAGTAAAAGTGGTGACACATTTACAATGGATGTTGAGTACATGTGGCTCCCTCCGCGATGCTCTGTATACCTTCACTGGGGACATGATGATAGTGATTGTTTGGGACCTAAGAAAGTAACAATGTTGGCGAGAGAGAAGAATGATGCAGAAAACAGAGGAGATACGATAACGGAGAGGGAGGATAGGGAGATCAATAAAACAAGGGAAGATAAAATAGGGGGAAAGAATAAGAAAATAAATGATGTATCTGAATGTTAAGCAAGGAAGGTGGTGACAAATCTTTTGTCTGAGCTGGAGCAGTCCTGATCGTTAATAAATCATCCTCCCAAGGAAGTCAACATGATATCGGAGTCACATGTGGTTTTAATATCATAAGAAGTTAGCAAAGGCAGGGAAACAATAGGTGACTTCCAGAGCGTTGATGAATCTACACAGGGGTGGTCTGTTGTCGTCAGGTCAGGTAAAAAGTCTACGACGAAGTATGTAACAAAGATCAAGGCTCGGACTGACGATGTCAGCTCTGGTTCTAAGTCACGTGTGGGGTTCAAGGTATTAGCATCGTTACCTGAAGTATGTGATACAAAGGAAGGTGAAATATTAGACCAAGTTGATGGGTCTGCTGAAATAACTCAGACTGAGGAGGCGACAGTAACTGAAGCTAAGCAACCAGTTAAACTAAAGCATAAAAGGAAGCCAACATTAAACAAGAAGGATATCATTCAGCAAGGAACGCAAAGAAACAACAATCAAGCTTCCCTCTAGAAGCATTGATGTCGTCTCTCTTTACTTGGAATATGCGTGGATTTAACAAGCCACATAAAAAACATATTGTAAAGGAATGGGTGAGGGTTACCAAACCGTTACTTGGATGCGTAGTAGAGACACGAGTTCAGGAGGAAAATTTTTGAACAGCTTTTGATGCATCATTCCCCGGTTGGAGTTTTATTACCAATTATGGGTGTCATCGTTTGGGTTGTATCTGCGTGGTATAGGCAGAGGATGTAGGGTATCGATTATATCAAAGAGTGCACAACTTATAACGGTGGCAGTAACTACGAAAACATGGGATCAATTTGTATGCTCTTGTGTCTATGCATCAATTTTTCAGGATGATCGAAGAATTCTCTGGGAGGAGTTACAACACATTTAAAGTACAGTAGTCAGAAAAAGTATTCCATGGATAGTACTGGGTGACTTTAACGAGATACTTAGCTCGACAGAGCACTCACGCTTTCAAGATTATCGTTCAAACCAATTAGGCATGCTGGAATTTCAAAGTGTTGTCTTATCTGTAGGTTCGAAATTCCATCTGTAGGCTCAAAATGCACTTGGTGGAATGGTCAGTCTGAAAACCCCATTGGGAAGAAGCTTGATCGGGTGTTGGTTAATGGAGAGTGGCGTGCTGTATTCCAACAATCTTATGCTATTTTGAGGCATGTGGTGTGTCGGATCATACGCGCAGTTATGTAAAAATCAATGATGTTGGTCCTAGAGGCCGAAAACCATTCAAATTCTTCACATATTTGGTGTCCATCCTGCAGTTTCTGCTGCTTCTGAATCAACAATGGTTTGCTAATGTCGTCCAAAAGAAGCCCTAGGAAAGTTGTATGAAGCGCAGAACAACGCTTTAAACATGCCATCCTCACAGTCCTTTGTGGCAGTTACATAGGGTACATCCATTTGGAATCACTATGCGGAGGTTGAAGAAAAGTTCTTCAAGCAGAAAGCTCGAGTCTCTTGGCTGGGTGTTGGTGATCATAATACTAGTTTCTTCCACAAAACATGTCAAACTCGAGCCTCAAAGAATGCGATCAGAAGTATTGAACTGGCTGATGGGAGAGTTCTAACAGAAATAGAGGATATCAAAAGTGAAGCAGTCAGACATTTTCATAACATTCTCAATTCACCTTCACTAGTTATAGAAGGAGCTTCAACATCATATTTAGAAACACTCATTGAATTTCGGTGTTCACGCGTGGAATCAACAGCACTGGTCAGACCAGTGTCTCTAGAGGAAATTAAACAGGTTTTCTTCTCAATGCCCAATCATAAAGCACCTAGACCGGATGGATACCCCATTGAATTTTATCGTGAAGCTTGGCCGGTGGTGGGGAAGGTTCTGATCACAGCAGTACAATCATTCTTTCTCTATGGTTTTCTCCCTCGAGCTGTCAATTCAACAATACTGACTTTGATTCCCAAGCATGATTCCCCGATAAGTATGATAGATTACCGCCTTATTGCTTATTGTAACACAATGTACAAGATTATCTCAAAGATCATAGCCAATCGGTTGAAGAGTACTTTACCAAACATGATTAAATGGAATCAGAGTCATTTGTAAAGGATAAACTACTGCTTGAAAATGTGATCTTAGCTACAAAACTTGTGAAAGATTACCACCAAGATTCCATATCAACTTGGTGTGCCATCAAGTTCGATATATATCCAAAGCTTTTGAGATGGTGCAGTGGGAATTTATCACTGCCACTCTACAAGCCATGTCATTTCCAGACCAATTTATTTATTAGATTTAGCAATGCTTATTGACTGCTTATTTCTCTATTATGATCAATGGGGACCTTACTGGTTGTTTTAACAACTCTAGAGGGCTTCGTAAAAGCTGTGCACTATCTCCCTACCTCTATGTCATTGCAAGTAATGTACTTTCAAGACTGCTGAACAAAGCAACACATGATGGTGTAATTGGATATTCATTTAAGTTTTGCTGATGACATATTGGTATTTACATATGGGAAATCAAAGTTTATAGGTGGGATTCTTGACATATTTAAAAGATTTTCTCTCATGTCTGGTCTTAATATCAATACATCTAAATCCTTTATTTTCTCCGGGGGTGTGGGCAGAGGCCATCTGATTAGTGATACCAACGGATGGGGCTAGAACACAAAGCTTTACCAATTAGTTACTTGGGACTCCCATTGACCACAAAGTCAATATCTTCTCATGAGTATGAGCCACTCATAGACCGAATGAGAACTAGAATGCTGTCTTGGGAAAACAAGAGTTTATCTTATGCAGGGCAGCTTCAACTTATAAAGTCGGTAATTTCAAGCATCTCAAACTTCTGGAGTTTGGTATTTCATTTGCCTCAAAGATGTTTGGATGAGATTGAGGGTATGTGTTCTAGGTTTCTATGGAGTGGGTCACCTAACGGACAAAACAAAGGTAAAGTGCCTTGGATGATCTGTGTTGTCCATTGAAAGAGGGAGGTTTAGGATTAAGACGGCTGCGGGATTCATCTCTCATTTTCTCTCTTAGTCTGATATGGAGATTATTCACAAGCTCTGGATCTCTATGGGTTGCATGGACTCGAGCCCACCTCTTAAAGTAGAACTCGTTTTGGTATATGAAGGAGACATATTGGGTCTTGGATATGGTGCAAGTTACTCAAGCTCTGAAGTTTAGCATGTCCTTTCATCCGCAAGGAAGTTGGTAATGGGAAAACCACATTCTTTTGGTGGGATGTGTGGCTACCATCAGGCCAACTCTATGGGAAACTTGGTGATGATGGGCCGCAAAATATGGGTGTTGGGGTAATAAGTATGGTAGCGGATACAGTAAAGGATCATCAATGGACGATTCAGAGAGGACGTTCGGCAACATCCCAACAGATCTATGATGAAATCCAGCATCATCTGGCTCCCACTCTGTGTGATGCGCATGACATAACTTTGTGGCGCAATGCGCCTGATGACTACCGCCCTTTGTTCTCGGCTCGTAGTACTTGGAACCAAGTTAGAAGGGTAAGAAGTGAAGTTGTATGGCATGACACGGTCTGGTTCCCCAGGCTATACTGAGGTGCTCTTTTATCACTTAGTTTGTGGTTTTTGATAGACTTACCACAGGGGCACGCACCAGGCTATAGGGTCCGACTCAGTGCTGTGTTCTATGTGGTGAGCCAGAAGAATCTCGTGATAACCTGTTTTTTGCATGCCCTGTCTCTTACGTGACTTGGACAAAGGTTGCAGGAACGCTATTGAGAAACAAACTCACACCAAACTGGACATAAATATTACACAACCTAAGGTCCACTCGTATTCAAGCAATAGACAAGCCTCTTCTCCGTATGCCGCTGCAATCCACCATTTACTACATCTGAAAGAAACACAATAGAAGACGTCATGGCCAAAGAGGTAACACACCTACTCATATAGCTCGGATAATATCCAATAAGCAGAAGACATATTTTTAATTTTTACGATTTCTATAAAGAGATTGAATGAGTAAGTAGTGTGAATGAATATAGAAATGCGAAAACGTATATATATAAGTTGTGTCCATCAGAAATCAGTCAAAAATCCGTCGGTATACAATAATTCAACGTTCATATTAACGTTCTTATTAATCGACAACTTTCCGACAAAATTCCGACGGATTTCGGTCAAAATCCGTCAGAATGTAACGTCTATTATTTTCGACGGATTTCTGACGGAATTGTGCTTCTCCGTCGGAAATCTGTCGGCTATGTCGTTGGATTTTAACAGTCGTAAAACCGTCGTAAAATCGTCGGAATTTTTTGACAGATTTTGTTTTCGTTGGAAATTCCGTCAATTTTGCAGCTGTTTTCTTGTAGTGATATGATGTTGTCACTGTCATTCTTTTCTGGCTAGCATTCCAAACAACATTTAATATGTGTGGTATGATGTTTATCACCCTACTAGCATATTCATCACCCTAACAGTCATATAATACATGTCACTGAGAAGACGATTCAGAACAGAAGATTCTCCTAGGCTCAGAAACTTACTTAAAAGTTGGTTTCAAGCTCGTGGGCAACAAAAGATACTCTAATTTTATCATAATTCTTTTCATTCATTCAAAGCTTGTAAATCAATTCTTACCATTTTTTTCAATAGATTTCACATTTCATCAAAAAGAAAAATGTTTACTAAAATCTTATAAACTGAAAAAAAACTATCTAGAAACATAATAAAAATTTAAACAAACACATATTAAGAGTTTGATTTAAGAAAACATATCTTAGACTTCATAAAAGAACCTCTTCATTTTTTTTCCCTACATTTATTTATGTTGAACCAAGATAATAACCGCAAAGTTACACTTCGCTGGTTTGCGATGGTGTTAAGTTGTTTTTGTGTAGCGTTTCTAAGATGAATGAATCCACAAGACGTTAAAACTTTTAAAACCTTGTCTCTGGTCCTAGAGTTAAACCTGAGGCTCCAGTAGACCAGACGTTTCTGTATTCATTGCTACGGTTTGTTAT
Organism: Cardamine chenopodiifolia; assembly: GCA_963922655.1. NCBI lineage: Eukaryota > Viridiplantae > Streptophyta > Magnoliopsida > Brassicales > Brassicaceae > Cardamine > Cardamine chenopodiifolia. Next base: position 8,651,149 of record OZ000479.1, read on the forward strand.
AGCCATGAATTCCTAACCACTGAAAGTTTCACAAAATAACAACTAGTCGTTCCTCCCAAACTTCATCTTACCGTCCTTAGCTGGTAAAATAGTCACATGCTTCTTCTTCGTATCTTTCCTCAGCATCTTCCTCAAAGCCTCAACATATATTCAAGTTATCATCATGGGACTAAACTAAATGGTTTAAAACCAGGTTCATAATTATCAGTCTTCTATACAGGCATCTCGAACTGCCAACCAATCTTTTCTTTATGCAAAATCATGTAGCCTATATAATAAGGTTAATCCCCTGGATATATACAAGTTCTCTATAGAATTGAGCAATAAGGAGAGCGGTGGCAGAGGAGATTCAAACGGCTAGGAGTACGACGTGATCCGAGCTTGGCTGGTTTATGTGGAATCATTTCCTTCTACTTCTCTTTTGCATTTTTGTATTACAAGAAAACAGGCGTAAATCCGACGGAATTTCCGACAAACTCAAAATTTGTCCGAAATCTCCGACGTTTTACAATTGATACTTTCTGACGGATTTTCGACAGATTTCCGATGGAATTACAACGTCGGTTATTTTCCGACGGACAAACCCAAATTCGTCGGAAATCCATCGAAATATGTCAGAAATCCATCGGATAGTTGTCGAGTAATAAGAACGTTAATGTATCCATTGCATAGCCATTTTAAAACGTTATATTCTGACGGTTTTCCGACGTAATTCTGACCGAGGCGGCTTCTATATATATGTTTCCACATTTTTTATTCATTCACACCTCTTACTCAATTCAATCTCTATATAGTTACAATATGTCTTCTGGTAATTACTTTCGGTCGTGGATGGACGAACCTATGATAAATCCGGAGTCAAACCTACTGAAAGATGATTATGCACGAGGAATCTGCGAGTTCATGGAATTGGCTGGAAACCAACGGGGAGCAAAAAAATGGTAGATTAAATGTCCCTGTAGTATATGCCGGAATTCTCATAATGTTAAGGTTGAGTTAGTTTTGCATCACTTGTATAGCAATGAGTTTATGCTCGGGTATAAGATTTGGTATTTACATGGAGAAAAAAATTACGATTATGGTAGTACTAGTGAACCAAATATTGCAAATAGCATAGGAGATAGAAGGAAAGTAGATTTAAGTATCGGTACGGTTGAGATGGTGAATGATTTTTTTAGGGAGAACATATTGTCTGCCGATTATGATGAAGATAGGGTTAAAGAACCAATTGCAGAAGCGCAAAATTTTTTTGTATGTTAGATGCAGCGAAACAGTCACTATATAGTGGTTGTAGAGAAGATCATTCACCGTTATCATCTGCAAGTAGAATAATGACTATTAAGACAAACTACAATTTGGCGGAAGAATGTGTTGATGCAATAGCAGATTTCGTGAAATATATTTTGTCTGAAGATAATCTTTCACCAGCATCATATTATGAGGTACAAAAACTAGTCGCTGGTCTTGGTTTGTCGTATCAGATGATAGATGTGTGTATTGACAACTGTATGATATATTGGAGAAAAGACGAAAAACGTAAAAGATGTAGATTTTGTCGAAAATCGAGGTTTCAAGAAACTAGTGGGAGAGATCCAGTTCCTTATAAACGGATGTGGTATTTACCATTAACGAAGAGGTTGAAGAGGTTATATCAATCTCAACGTACAGCAGAGACAATGAGATGGCATGGAGAACATCGTCAAGATGGAGAGATGACGCTGACGTAGAAGCGTGGGAACATTTCCAATCAATGTATCTAGATTTTACATATAAGCGTAGAAATGTATACCTCGGGTTATGTACAGATGGATTTAACCCATTTGGGAAACATGGAAGGCAATATTCGTTCGTTGTGGCTGGTAATTGTAACACCATACAATTTACCACCATCTTTGTGCATGCGTAAAGATTTTTTGTTCCTTTCCGTGCTAGTTCTCGGTCCAGAGCATCCACGAAGGTCACTTGATGTATTCCTCCAGCCATTGATCTATGAGTTAAAAATGCTATGGCAACATGGGGTTGAAGATAACACTGATGCATTCCAATTACATCACGGAAGAAAGACGTGTTGGTTTGACTGCCACATAAGGTTTTACCTAGTGATCATCCTTATTGTCGGTCTAGAACATTGTTTACGAAGAACAAACAAGTGTTTGACTGTGCACCTCCAGAGATTGATGGCCATTTTATATTAGAGCAATTAAGAGATTCTGGCACTGAGAGGATTTCTTACTGCGGGGGTGATGGGCATGATTATGTTGACGGTGTCGATGAATATCATAACTAGAATAAGAAGAGTATTTTCTGGGATTTGCCTTATTGGAAAGATCTTTTGTTGACGCACAATCTAGATGTAATGCACGTTGAGAAAAACGTTTTTGACAACATCATGAACATTGTTTTAAACGTGCAAGGGAAGACAAAAGACAATATAAAGTCTAGATTAGACTTGCCACTGATTTGTTTTTGGGATTTACTTCATGTTATGCCAAATGGTAGATGTCCTATGCCTGCTTACTGGTTAGACGCTGCGAAAAAAGCAACATTTTTTATTGGATTCGAGATGATGTAAAATTTTTGGATGGATATTCATCTAATTTGCGGAATTGTGTTGATTTCTCCGAAGGAAAGTTTATTGGAATGAAGAGTCATGATTGTCATTTTGTGATGCAGCGGCTTCTTCCATTTGCCTTTGGACATCTTCTTCAGAAAAACGTCCACGAAGCAATTGCAAGTATATATCGATACTTTTATATTGTTAATAAACCTTTTTGTAACATACATAATTTTTTATCGACTACATTTTTATTGTGTTTTGTAGGAATTGGTGGTTTCTTTCGAGATTTATGTACGAGGACACTTACAGTAGAAAATATACGCAATTTACATGACAATATACCGGTTATTCTATGTAACCTTGAGAAGATATTTCCACCGTCTTTCTTTGATGTTATGGAACATCTTCCTATCCACATCCCACGAAAAGCTGCACTTGAAGGTCCTGTTCAGTACCGTTGAATGTATGCATTTGAGCGTTACATGTTCCATCTCAAGAAAACGGTTAAAAATTTAAGCAAAGTTGAGGGATCTATTGTCGCACAGAGCCTCAACGAAGAAGCCTCACACTTTGCTGAATATTATTTTCCATCGGAAGTGCATACTAAGAGTAGACGTCTGGCTTGGCATGATGATAGAGGTGAGAGAGCGGTTTATCCGGTGTATGTCTCTAAGTTGTTTGCTCAAATTGGTGGAGTAAGTGAAAAAAAAAAGAAACGAAAACTATCAGAGCAGGAGTTTGTGCACTTGCATACGTATATTCTGACAAATTAAGAGGATATTTGGGAGTACGATAGGTAATTAATAATTACTTTGTTTATGTTAATTACTAATCATTTGATATTAATTGATATTTTATTATTAACAATGTAATGTGTTACATTACAGCATTTACATGGTGCTAGTACGAGACTATTATCCAGATAAGACTGAACCCAAACTTGATATCATAAAAGAACAAGAATTTGCTTCTTGGTTGCGACTTTACATAAGTTTTTAAACAATCTAACTAATTTATTGTTCTATTGTAATATTTATCTCACAATAATTTATATTTTTTATTTATATTTTTATAGGTTTTAGAGGGCATAAAAAATGGTCAAGAATTTTCGTCGTGGTTAATGGACTTTGTTAATGGTCCAAATAACATTGCAACTTCATATCCAAGGTATTGCACAAGGGGATATGCGTTTAGAATTTTTGAGGAGGGAAGAACAAGACCAACTTCAGACTTTGGTGTTTCAGCACGATCTGGTGATATAGTTTACTACGATATATTGAATGAAATCTTAGAAGTTCGATATCTTGGAATGTTAGATTTGAAGTGCATTGTGTTTAAATGCGATTGGTATGATCCATTCATTGGTCGTGGTGTTCAAATTGAAAATTCAGTGTGACATCGATATATTCAAGACGAAGATTTCTTAAGTACGATCCATTTATTCTAGCATCACAAGCAGACCAGGTATGATTAAATTAATATAATTGATTATTACTAATATATTCATAATATTTTTGATTTTACAAATTATCTTCATTTATATAGGTTTGTTACATTCGGTACCCTCGAATTTCTTATCGGTCAGATCTGTGGATCACAGTTACTGCAATTAACCCATGAGGAAGAATTGATGGAGTTTTAGAACATGATGCCCTGCAGCCAACTAGAGTTTGTCATATGGATAATGTTCATCATTCGTTTGACATTAAGCTCGTGGTTGATTTAACACAAACTGGTGATGATATGGTTTATTCAGACTCAGATGAATCACGTGGTGAATTCGAAGATGATTCAGACTCAATTCCTTTGGACGGATCATCTGAAGATGCGGAGTAATGGATTTTGTATTTTATATTTGATATTGTTAATGTATTGACATTATGTTAAGATTTGTATTTGATAGTTTGAAAGAAGTGAATTTGTAATTTGTTGCATACTATACCCTCGAGTAACTTTGTATGGTTGGTTTTAATTCGGAGATAATGTCATGTTACGTGTACCTACTTGAACACGTTTTGAACACGTTTAAATATTTGATCTAGCTGGAACCTAATATGTGTACTTATAGTTTATATTCCAATTCGTCTATATATATGATATTATAAATATATTAAGAACCATCCATACAAAGTTATCAAAATGTCATATGATTCTGATTCAGATCGAGAAATTGAATATTTTTCGGGTATTATAGAATCGCAACTTATAGGGAAGGTGGCGGAATAGGACAGGGAGCGCACAGAGGTAGAGGGAAAATAGGGATGGGAGTCTCAGGAATCAGAACCAGAAGCTGGTTCCGGAACAAACAAACATCCTGACTCTCATAGGTATGATCAACTGTCAGAGGAACAATTGGTGGAGTCTCAAACCAATGATCAATACCAGCTCAGTGGGTATGCCCAACCGGTTGAATCTCCACCAGAGGAACTTGATTTTGATGCAATCGAGAAATTAACCAAACAAACTCTTGACCCTTGGTATGCTAACGCGTCTTATAGTGGCGTAATGGAAGAACCTAAGGTCAACTACGCTTGTCCTACAGACGAGTATCCAAATTGTTACAAGTTCCACATGGCAGAATTTGAGAAGGACAATTAAGTGGTTTATAATTTGACTTACTTATAATAAGTGTTTGACATGTCGAAATCCATCGATGACTGCTTTAATGAGTTTGTATCTTATTGTCAAAATTATTATTTAATATATTAGTATAACTAATTATAAAGATATTTTCTTGTTGGTTACACCTATATTTATAGTATGTGTCAAAAAGTAAGTCAGCAAGATAATTAACAATTTAATATGAGTGAGGTACACACACTTTTTTGTCCGAGTTAGGTTCACCTATCTTTTAATATCTCTTACAGCATCATGTTTTTATGTCCGAGTTAGGTACACCTTAACTCTTTTAATATCTCTTACAACATCATATTTTTTTGTCCGAGTTAGGTATACCTAACGACGAACCTCTCTTTTTATATTGGATTCATGTTTGTTCCTTACAACATCATTCGTAAAACCATTATCTAACTTAATTTCTCTAAAATGGTGAACTCCTCTTTTAATCCTGATGTTCCAGAAGAGCAAAATGATGAGCCTATTTTCGTTTGGCCAAGGCCACCCCCACCTCCACTGCCCGTCTCTGTCATTAATGTTATTGATGCACCACAAGAATGTCTACTTCCTACTCAATTGCCAAGGGAACAACCTTTAATTCCATCTACAGATCATTTCGAAAATCTTCAACGTGCGCACAGACGCAAGCTATGCTAGGAAGCTAGTTCAAGTTTTTCACCAGAGCAGCCTCTAATGACAACTTAAATGTTTTACAATGACTTGGTTAGCGAAGGAGCCGCAGATTTCAAGAGGTACGTTGGACTTCAGAAATTTAGTACATAAATGAGTCTGGGAAAGAATGGATAAAGTTGAATGAAATACACGTCAGCCACACTTATTGGAGAAAAATTAATAACATAAGCATTAAATTCTAATTAATATATTTGATTAACAGTACGACAAATGTTAACATATTTATAACATCGTATGTGTTGGTTATGATTAAAGAGTTAGAGAAAAATCCTTTTGGGGATGGATTGGCTATTGTCAAAGATCCGACACACAATGGGTGCGTCATTTCAAAAAATGTTTTCCAGGTTGATGGTGTTAAAGAAGTTTTGAAAGTTGGTGCGGTGGTTTTGCTCCAAAATGTGGCGGTGTATGTCTCACCCCGTGGTGAAAACATTCTAAACATAACAAAAAACAATATTGCTAACGTGATTGGGAAACATCAAATGATTGGACCCATGGTTATTCACGACTCATAGGACGAGATGAATTAATTAGGCGATATATATGCTATGCTAAATAACTTTGATTTTAATAACGTTGGAATAAAATATAAAACTACTCTTTCAATTTATTGTTGAGTATAAATAAGTGTTGTAATATTATTTATGACAATTAATAAAGTTTGTTTGCATTTTGTATGATGAATTTGACATTATGTTAAGATTTGTCTTTGATAGTTTTGAAAGAAATAAATTCGTAAATTTTTTCCCAAAATTTAACTTATCCGTCAGAATTCCGTAGAAATTTTAAAAAATTTGAGTTGATTTTCTTCCTTTTTTCTTTTCTTCTTCTTTTTCGTCTTCTTTGTCTTTTTAGCTGTGCATTCCCAAATAGTACTGAGAACAAGAGACAATAAAGAAAAACGTTGTTGTTTTTTTTGTTTCTTTGGGGTTTAAAAATGAAGAGGGACAACCAGAAATTTGAGTATCTATATAAGAAAAAGGACGACGGAGGAAAGCAAAGGCAAAGTAGTGGACATTGACAATGCAAAATTTTATTTTTAGTTCGCCACAAAAAGGCAACAATTCAACCTTTCTCCATTAACAAAAAAGGAAAAGAAAAAAAGATGATTCAACCTTATTATAGTTACATTTTATGGAGGATTCAGATCAATACACGTGAATGTAGAAAAATAATATTATTAGTAAAAAATATTGTGAGCTCCATATGATTGTAGTTGTATGCAATAAGTTTCTATGAAAACAGATTCGGCTGCTATTAATATATTTGATACTAGAGCTGTGAGTTCATGACTAGTATATCTCCGAGTAGTGACGACTTAGAAGTGAAAATGATTAATTTTTTGTTTTATTCATAATTAACTTGTATCTACTAAAATTTGATGTTTACATAAAACAAGACGATAATTAGGAAAAATGATTAAAGTTGTATAACATAAAACCTAAAAAAGTTTCAAATAATTTGTGGTTTAAACAAAGACAAATTTTTTTGTAGAAATATGTTTATGTATATTGAAGTTTAAACAAAAAAAGCCCACAATATATGATCACCTAACATATTAATATGTCAGATAAATTATTTCCTCTATGTGGCTACTTGATGTGGTTTTCTTGAAAATAATTTTGTTTTTCTGTTTTCGTGTATGGAGATTCCATAAAGTAAAATACCAAGGATTTTTATTCGTTCAAAACAGTGACGAATAATATTAGTTCTACTTCAATTCATTGAGGAGAAAATAATAATAAAATTTAAAAGACGTTTTAGGTAAATGGATACTAAAGTTTGAAACTACAATATTTTTAGAGAAGCACGGAAGAACGAAGAAAAACAAAAGAGTTAATAGCATCAAATTGTCAAGAAACTAAAATGCAAATTATGACTTGAAACTTCAGGGGCATAAACAAAGCAAATCAAATAGAGAGACGAAGCAGCGTTACCAAAAATAAAGCAAACAAAAAACTCACGACCAACAAAAACAAACAAACAAGCAAATCTGTTCAATACATTACTTTTTTTTCTCAGTTTTGGAAAAAAAAACAGAGTTGAAATTTCGAGGGATAAAGAATAATCTCACTTTGCCATCATAACTTTGACGAACTCTTCATAGTTGATCTGACCATCACCATCAACATCAGCCTCCCGGATCATCTCATCGACTTCTTCATCCGTCAGCTTCTCACCAAGATTTGTCATCACATGGCGGAGCTCAGCCGCAGAGATGAAACCGTTCTGGTCTTTGTCGAAAACCCTGAAGGCTTCCTTAAGTTCCTCCTCTGAATCAGTGTCTTTCATCTTGCGAGCCATTAGGTTCAAGAATTCCGGGAAGTCTATTGTCCCGTTCCCGTCTGCATCCACTTCGTTGATCATGTCCTGAAGCTCGGCTTCTGTTGGGTTCTGCCCAAGTGATCTCATCACAGTCCCGAGCTCCTTTGTGGTGATGCAACCTGCAAACAAACCAAAATTGGAGCCAACTTCAGATTTCAGACTGCAAGAGTTCCAAGTATCAGTTTGTGAACTCTAATATTAAACAAGATTAAGAAGACAAAGAAACCAAATATCTTAACACAAGTAATATGTCAAGATCTCAAATAAAAGCACAGTGAAAGAAATACACAACCCAAAATACTATTAAAACTATTTAACCCAATCAGGCAATCATCGTATTTTCGACGGATGAAGATAGGACAATTAAAACTCTTGTTCGGTAAAAGTCTACTAATTTAACAAACAAATCCAGAAAGAACATTTCAAATGTCTTTCTAATTAAAGGCCAAGAAATGCAGACTGTTCTAAGAATGATACCTTAACACAAGTCATATGTCAAGATCCCAAATGAAAGAACTGCAAAACCGAAAAATGTTCATTGTAAAATACTCTAATACTACTTAACCCTAATCATTGTTCGACCGACCTATATGAAAAGTAAAACAGATTGATTTCTTGTTTAACAAACAAAGTTCTTGCATACAAATACAGCAAGAAACACTAATAGTCTCTTTCTAATTAAAGAGCCAAGAGATGCACACTGTTCTAACAATGATGCCATGGCCAATAAGCACCACAAAGATGCACATCGTGCCAAGAATAATGACATTGTTCTAAGACTAATGCAGTAGCAGAACAGGTTACATAGAAGTTTCCAAGTTCTCTACTAATGTAGAGCAGAACAACAGAGATGATATTACTTATTGCTCAATTTATCATTTGAAAAAATCAAACTACAAACAAAATTTCGTTACCAGATTTGAATAGAAAAATGTCAAAGATCAATCTACATGTTTTCATTTGAAAATTAAACCAAATGTTCAACAAATTTTGAGCAAACTCATCTTAGATATTCAAAACAGAATGATTAATCACAGGATAAGTTCAGAATCAACAAGCAATGTATAACTAAAATGCGGAAAATGAAGAGCTAAAGCAACCCTAAACACGATCGAGATTTGAGCAAGCAAGTCAAGCAGATACTAAGCGAATCAAAAAACGAGATTATCCTCAATTAACATGAAAAAAATGAAATGTACAGAGAATCACGATCAGAGATTTTCAAACAAATGCTACAAACCACGATCTCCACAGAAAAACAAAAAACATTAGAAGTACGAGATCTGAGAGAAGAAGAGACCATCTCCGTCCTTGTCGAATAGGCTGAAAGCTTCCTTGAACTCAGATATCTGGTCATCGGTTAGCTGATCCGCCATCGTTTCTTTCGATTTTCTCGAGAAAATTCGCAGTGATTTTTTTTGTTTGGATTCCCTTTCTGAGAGCGTTGTTAAAGCGCGTGAGAGTGAATGTTTGTTTATAGAATGAGATCCGTAGCTACTACAGGTACGATTTAGCTTTAATTGACGATTTCGCCCTTGCTAACTTTTTTTTTTTTATAAGTCAAATTCTTCTCTGTGAGAAATTTGCTTTTAGTTTTTGCAACTTTTTTTTTACTAATTTAGGCTAATCTGCTAACTACCTAATGCCCATATTATGAACTTTCTAATTTTGGTAGTGCTAAGCTTGTACCTTTCTTCATTTTGAATTTGATTTTCTATATTAATGTTATTATGTTATAGTATTTTTGTAAGCCTTGTACATTGATGTAACCTGATTTTCTTTACTTATATGTATAGAGTCCTTAGGAATTTCTTATATTTTAATTATTTGCCAATGAAAAAATAGTTGGACGAGGAATATGATTCAAAGCTAACAAAGAGTGATTGTACAATTTGTAGAACTTCAAAATTTCTATGATATAGTAAACTGAAATATTGTAATATATTATGATATAAAATAAATTTAAGATATAACGGTCGATACCAAAATTTGATAAATGAAAAATAGTTTATGCGGAAATAAGACATTTTTTCTTTAATTTTTTAATTGTATGTGGTGTGACGCTGTTAAGTAATCCGAACTTCAAGACACAACCTTACCTTTTTTTAATTTGCAGTTCTCAAAATCTATGATTTTCAGACAGAAAAAGAAGATATAAAAAGGAGATTGTTTTCTCGTATATGTTCATCCATAATACCATAGGACAATGACCATACATTTATAACCAAAAGCTCAACGTTGATATATTCAAGGAGGAGAACTGATTTTAATGAAAAATGATTCTCATCTTAATGCCATAATTGATGTGAATTTATTTTGTGGTTACTAAATGAAATCAATTCATATAAGATATTTATTGTCTCAATCAATAATATAAATTAATGAAAATTTAGGAAAATAAGAATAATCATTTATATATTCAACTCATTTTTTAAATTCCAAATCCACTCCATAAGTGGTTTCTCTTCTAAATTTCAGAGTGCAACATTTGACTGTTAGTCAAATTAGTCACATCGGACTTCTATTTCTCATTTAAACGAATTCTATTTTTGACATTCTAATACAATACCATGTAATGCTCATGGCTTCGATTCTATCATACCCAACAATCGGTTATTCCGATGAACGCTTTTATCGAAAAAATGGCCAAAACCACTTTGTCAAAAATAAATGCTAACACAACTATCTCGATTTTCATCCTAAGAGTTTTTTCATGTGATTGTCTCCAAACGAAATAATATTAGAAATAGATTTTAGTGAAAACATTTTTAAATGTCGGTCGAGTCATTTAAAAATTTTCAACTTAATTATTAATAAAAAAATTTGTAATAAGAAATTTTAATGAAAAGCCCTCAAAGTATTAGACAGTCCATCTTATATCGCCGGAATCTTAGGTTTGGTTATTGAACCGGCAAGTGAGGCAACCATTGGAGAAAACGGTGCTTTTGGACGAGTTTGTATGCAATGGTCATTGCATCGTCCATTGATTTTTGAACACACCATCAAGTTTGGGGATATCTCGGCGGTGATCACCATTCGTTACGAACGTTTACGAAACTTTTGTATTCGCTGTCATCTCCTTACTCACGACATTGCTGAATGTCCAATCTCTGAAGCGAAGCGGCTCCAGGACATCAAGATCCAGAACCAGAACACGAGCCCACTCATGACACATCTCATGTTTCATCTCTCTTCACTTTGACGGGATCACCACTTCGGGCAATTCAGGCTGCTCCCCTTCGAATGCTTGACAATTCTGACTCCATCATTCCATTGACCGCTCATCCTCATCCTTTTGTATCTTCTAACACCGACGGTATGATTTCACTCGATGGTAGGGAGTTTACCATTTCAGACCTTCGGAATTTCTACCACACTTACACTTCTATTGCCGATCCAATGGAGGCCGAGGCACGTCGGAGACGCATCCTTCTTTCACTAGCATGTTAGTAACGACGTCATTCATGAAATCACTCGGCTATTGGGTTTTCCATCAAAATCTTCACACAAAAGACGCAGAACTATGGCGTCCAAGACCAGTTCAAACCCAAGTTCTTCTCGTGGCGAGGTGGGCCCAATACCGTCTATTTTCTCAAGCAGTGGCGAGGCGAGCCCTATTTCGCCAAGGATCGAATGAAGATAGCAAGTTGGAACTGCCAAGGGATTGGGAAGCAGCCGGAAGTTCATCGTCTAAGGGAGATTTGTCGTTGATATCTCCTTGATGTAGTATTTATCATGGAGACGAAAAAACCATTTAGCTATGTATGCGATCTATCGGTTTCCTTAGGATTTTCAAACTATTTCATTGTACCCCCTATTGGCCTTAGTGGCGGTTTGGTGTTATTTTGGAAGAACCATATCAATCTCACTGTATTATCTCATGATGCACGACTTGTAGACTATATTATTAATGAAAAATCTATTTCCTTCTATTTGTCGTGTGTCTATGGCGATCCAATTATACCGACATGAGTTATGGGAGAGGCTTCAACGTATAGCTACATCTCGTATTGAATCATGGTTAATGCTTGGCGACTTTAACTAAATACGAAGTAATGATGAGAAACTTGGTGGACATAGGCGCCATTCTGATTCATTCCGAGACTTCAATACAACCTTGGATGTGTGTGATGTGACAGAATTGAGGCATACAGGAAATAAGTTTAGTTGGAGTGGTAATCGGAGTTTGTTTCGTAATGGAATACGAACATCGAAATTGATTAAGTGTTACCTTGATAAAGCCTTAGCCAATACGAAATGGTTCATCACCTTTCCTGCATCCTTCTATGAATACTTGGAGCCTATCGAATTAGATCATCGTCCATTAATAGTCAATATACTCTCGGACACTTGTGTAAACCATGACCAGTTCCGATATGATAAACATCTCTATGACCGTGAAGGGTTTAAAAATAATGTTGAAGCGGAGTAGAATCGTTTGTCTTGTAACTCGAATCTCCTGGAAAAATTGTCGTCAATCCGCAGGAGCATATCCAAGTGGAAACGTAACAACCTATCAAATTCGGAAGTAGAGATTAATCTTCTTAAGGAAGAATTAGAGAGAGCTTTTTTACTACCAGACCCAGACCCTTCATAAATAAAGTTCGTTAAGCGGAAGCTTAACCAAGCGTATTATCAGGAAGAAGTCTTTTGGAAGCTTTAAAGTCGGAATCAATGGTTAAAAGCAGGAGACCATAATACAAAGTTCTTCCATGGCTGCGCAAAAACTCGAAAAGTTAAGAACATGCTCATATATATTATGGATGATAACGTGGTGCAGTTCACGAATGAGTTGGATTGTTCTCACGTCGCTATTGATTATTTTCAGTCATTGTTTAATAGCTCCAACAACGATGATTGGGGTGATTTCTTTGATGGTTTTCAAGCTCCGGTAACACCTGCTATTAATCAGCACCTTACATCAGAAGTCACTAACGACGAAATATTACAAGCTATTAATTCCATTGGAGGAGATCGAGCCCCTGGTCCTGATGGACTTAGTGGTGCCTTTTTCAGCAATTTATTTCGACCGTTGGAGATAGTACTATTCTTAAGGTGAAGAAATTATTTGCTACTGGAGTCATTCCTTCTGGACTTAATAAAACTAATATATGTCTCATACCAAAGAAGGAAAATCCAATTTTTATGAGCGATTACCAGTCAATCAGTTTATGCAATGTTACATACAAGGTAATCTCGAAAATTCTTATTGCCAGAATAAAGCTGTTTCTGTCTTCAGTTATATCTGACCAACAAATGACATTTGTCCCTGGCCGACATATAACAGACAACGTCCTCATTGCGCACGAGCTTCTTCATTCCTTGAAAAGACGAAAACGTCAGACCAATTCATATATGGCCATCAAAACAGATATATCCAAGGCATATGATCGGGTTGAATGGAGTTTTCTGGAAAAAGCTTTGATACGACTAGGCTTTGATGGAAATGGACTGGTTGGAAAATGACTTGTGTTAAGTCGGTGACATATTCCGTTTTAATAAGTGGATGCCCATATGGGGATATCCGACTGTCCAAGGGTATTCGACAAGGCGATCTCCTGTCCCCATATTTGTTCTTATTTTGTGCTGAGATGCTAACACAAAAGCTTAACCGTGAAGAAGCTCAAGGAAATATCTTAGGCCTGTCTATCAGTAACAACGGTCCTCGAGTGAGTCACTTACTATTTGCGAATGATTCATTCTTTTTTTTTCAAGCTAACTGAAAAAACAGTACAACCCTAGCTGCTGTGTTACGGGAATATGGGGCACTCTCTGGTCAGTTAGTCAATCATAATAAATCTTCCATTATTTTTGGCTCTCAGGTATGCAAATCAAAAAAAGCAGTGGTTCAACAAGTCATTAATATCTAACGTACGGGTGGATACGATAAATACCTTGGTCTTCCCGATGAATTTACTAATAGAAAGTGTGATCTTTTTGAGTATATTGTGACGAAGGTCAAAGAACTTACAAAAAGATGGAATCAGAAATATCTATTACAAGGCGATAAAGAAGTTCTTCTTAAGTCAATCGGTACAGCTATGCTTACATATGTTATGAGTTGTTTCAAGCTTCCAAAAATAATTACTCGAGAAATAGATTCAGTATTATCACAATTTTGGTGGGGATCATCAGAAAATAAAAAGAAAATGGCATGAGTAAGTTGGAAGAAACTCAGTGTTTCAAAGAAATAAGGTGGTATTGGCTTTAAGGATATTGAAAAATTTAATGATTCATTACTTGCTAAACAAGCTTGGCGTATACTTCAAAATCCGACCTGTTTATTGGCTAAGTTATGGAAGAGCCGCTATTTTCCGAATACTTCTCTACGTGACGCAGTTATACCAAGGAAATCATCACATGGATGGAGATCTTTGGTAAGTGGTCGTGATTTTTTATTTAAGGGCCTTCAATATAGAGTTAGTAACGGTCAGATAATTAATCCGTTCTCGGATCCATGGCTACCGGTACACCCTCCGCGATCGGCAATGCAGATTTCTACATCTAATCCTCAATATCTTCGAGAATTATGGCAACCTACTCTTCACCAATGGGATGAGAATGCATTGAGACAATATTTAACCCCTGTTGATGCACAACATGCTCGTCGGTTATATATTCCTCGCATGGACATTCCTGATAAATTGATATGGCATTATACAAAGGATGGTAAATATTCAGTGAAATCGGGATATTGGCTCGCTACTCATTTACTGGAATCTACAAGAAATATACGACCTCCTTCACATGGAAATACTTATCTAAAAGCCCGTATTTGGAAGACTACAACAGCCCCGAAACTCAAACACTTTCTTTGGCATATATTATCTTCTGTTTTTGGGACTTCGGCTGAAATATCTCGACGTGGCATCCCTATAGATACGACTTGTAAAAGGTGCTGCCAACATATTGAAACAAAAAACCATATTTTCTTCCAATGTCTGTATGCAGTGGCGGTGTGGCGTATGTCTAACTTGCCAGTTTCAAGAGCTTTTTTGCAAACAAATACCTATAATCAAAATATCGAAGTTCTCCTTGGAATTTATGATTCTGCATCTTCCTAGTCCATTCGACATGAGGTTTTTTGGATACTATGGCAGATATGAAAATCGCGTAATGACCTCATTTTTAATAAAATAAATCAAGAGATAAGGTTAGTGTGCTCACGTGCTAAAGATAATACACAAGATTGGATTGACATAAACATCCAAGTACAATCAAGTCGTGTAACCACGCCTTCTATGCCGATTCCTCATTGGATTCCTCCACCACCAGAATTCCTTAAGTGTAATGAGGATGCAAGCTACATCTACAATAATTCTTCAATAGGAGTGGGTTATATGTTACGAGATGAAGTGGGTGGATTTTGTCTTGCGGGATCAACAAAACTTAAACAAGGAAATACACCTTTGGAAGCACAAGGAATGGCCCTCTTACATGTCTTGCAATCATTATATTGTCGATGATATCAAAACATCATCATGGAAGGGGATTGTCAACAACTACACGATCTTCTTCATTCGAAAACGTAGAATGTAAATATGAAGCCATTATTCAATGATATCCGCAGTTGGGTGGATTACTTTACATATATATCATTTGACATGATTTCTTGACAATGTAATTATGTTGCGGATAGATTAGCTAAGTATGTCCATCGGCAACTTTATATCTCAAATGTTTATGTACGTCTTCCTAATTTTTTGAGGACTTTTTTGTAAACAATTGGAATTTCTAATAAAGACATTTAAAAATCTATATATTTTAGTTAAAATAAACTCTTTGGTTTATTGTTCCACCTAAAGATATGTTGTTCAATCAATATTGTGTGTTGGTACTTGCTAAAAAATTATGTTTGTTTTTCTTTAGATTTAAAACAATGCAGTTTAAAAAATTTAAAAGTCATTAATGTCGATTTAAAAATTTCAAAATCATGTAAAATATAACATGTCATTCATCCGCCTACTTTTATTTTATCTCAGATGTGTTTAATTCCTAAAATCATACTTGCATTTGTCAATTTTTATCGTTTATGCAACATATGATGCGGTTCTTACTTACATTGATTGAATGTTTCAGACATAATCGATTGCATCATGTTTCTGATGGTATTTATTAAACAAAAATCATGTTCACTTCTGTGTAAGGAAAATATACACGTCATTCTTTAACAAACCAAAATGCAAAAATATTGATTTGATGGCAGTCGATAGTTGAATTTTTTTTTGTTAATGGATCTTTACCTGAGAATGTTTTTGCTAATAAATCTGTAGTTGGGAGTTTTTCATTAATAATTGAGTTAAATGGTTACTTGAAGATTTTTTTATTTATAATTTAGTTGAGATGTTTAAAATAGATCGGCAGGTACTTAAGGGATTAAAATCCCTATTAGAAAAATGGATAAGTATCTCAAAATATTGAGAAACCCTGAACAATGTTTATCAATTGAGAATTTTTTGGTGGGTATATTATAACCTTTTGAGATACTTATCCATTTTAAATATTTAGAAAAATACAGTACATACAGGGTCATAACTATATAATAAAATAAAAAAACACGCACCTAAAACATTAAACTTTTATGGAAATTTAGGAGGTATGTACAGAAATTTAGGAGGTTATTTTTGTTAATGGTGTTTTCTCATATATTGAAGTAATAAGTTAAAGAAAATTATACAAATAATAAGGAAAAGTAATACAACGGTGCAATATATAAACTCCCTAAATGCAAGAATTAGTTAACTCCCTAAATGCAAGAATTAGTAATTGACTTAGTAGTGAAAGCACCATTGACTTATTGGTTAAAGGTTTAAAAGGTTTGTACATCATGCATGAGATTCGATTTTCAGAGAACACAATTTCTTACAGATTAATGGATGTAAGTTTGTCAGAATTTTCAGAGTGATACAGATAAAACTGTCTGTTGTAATCTTATGTGTTGCAGTGAGAATTTGTCTATCATAGGAATATCGTACACACATAAACGCCTATCAAAGAACATTTGGATCAATGACTGGACTGACCCTCTTAGATTTCCAAATTGCTAATATGACCTCCACCTAAAATTGATTTTATTTAACTTTAATTTTTAAAGCCAAAAATGCAGAAATTACCACAAACCCAACCGAAATTAAACTAATTACAGATCCAACCAAGTGACCCACCCGAATTTCTTCATCAAAATCGGGTCTTGGATCGAATGTTGGAGGTTCTGCGACAGTTTCAAAAAAAAATTTTCTTCTCTTCTGTTTTTTCTTATCTCATTTTTTGATTACTTCTTCTCCTTTTTTCGATTTCTTCTCCTTCTTCTTTGGTCTCTTCGATTTCAGTCTTTGAATCGCCGAAAATCAAAGATATTGTTCTTCGATTTTAGAAAAAACTTCAAAGATCTTCTTCAATTTTGGTTAAACTGAAGTTAAACTTCATCATCTTTTTCGATTTTGGTAAGTGATTCTTCAAGTCCAGGTTAGGATTTCATTTAAACTGAACCTTGCTTCTTCGATTTTGGGTTAGGGTTCGTTATTCTTCGATTTAGGGTTTAATAGTGATTGACACAATTCATGTTCCTATGTTGGATAGGATAATGGCAAGAACCAATGTTGCTACTTTTAGAGATCCAGTAGATAGATAAGCTTTGATTAACACCAACCAAGAAGAGAATCTTTCCCGTTCCAATCGAAAAAAAGCTCTGCAACAAACAAACCAAATGGTATGATCATTTGGAATATTTGATTAGGAATTGGTTAAAGTAGATTAAACTAGATTAAAATAGTTTTGATTGCAGGCTTCTTAGGAAGTAGGCTCTTCGCGTAAAAACACCATCAAACTAGGGAATCGGTGTTCAAACCGAAAAAGGAAAGACCAACAACAAACAAATGAAATGGTAGGCCCTTCTCGTACAAATATTGGTGGTGCTGATGAAGAAATGGTAAGTATTTTAAAATTCAACGAAGCCTACATCCGAACATACAAGTAGCATGTTTAAGTAACTTTAAACTAAGTTCAACTAAAGTTAAAATAAGTTTAAACTACTATTAAACTACTGTTAAACTAACAATAAACTAATGCTAAAATAATTAATTTAATGTTTTTGAATGTAGGTACATGTACAGCCGTTGAAATTACTTTTTGAGCCTAACCAGTTCGACAAGTTTTGCAAGATTGGTACAAGATGTGATATCCATAAGTACGTCACATATATTATGGAGATTGGTGCATATGAACACAACTGGTTCATCAAACATCTGCAGTTCCGACACATCTTCCAGATGCATCTTGAGAAAAACTGGAAGGTCATGGGTGCTTGGATCTTAATTGTGTGTATGGCAAAGATGGACAAGGCAAACCAACTATGGTTTATTGTAAATA
Organism: Cardamine chenopodiifolia; assembly: GCA_963922655.1. Taxonomy (NCBI): domain Eukaryota; kingdom Viridiplantae; phylum Streptophyta; class Magnoliopsida; order Brassicales; family Brassicaceae; genus Cardamine; species Cardamine chenopodiifolia. Next base: position 8,669,708 of record OZ000479.1, read on the forward strand.
GAGTTCCTATAAGGTACTCTCTCAGAGAGCATGGACTAATCTCAGGGTTGTACTGCCACCACTACCCAGAAGAGTACGAGAATCTTGGTGGGAACTAATTTGTGTAGAAAAATTTCGGGAAGAATGGTAATCCTTGGGTGGATCACGTGTTTGAGAAGCTGGGCTCGATGAGTGCGTCAACGAATAGGCTCAAGATGGCTATTTTGTGGTTTATGGCAACAGTGATTAGGGGCAAGACGAAGGTCGCAAGAACAATATATCCTTTCCTTCTAAGGGTTGACGATGATTTAGACCTTTGTGAGAGGTTCCCATGGGGACGTCTCACATTTGATGATTGTGCAACCAAGATCCGGAAGATTTATGAGTGGATGAATGGTACAATGAGCCCAAATACCACCATTCCTGGATTCATAATACCACTAGAGGTAAATTGTAATTTGTTAAACTAGTGAAGATAAATGCATTTAGTAGTTAAACTGGATCAATTAAGTTAAACTTTATGATATGTACAACTACTGGCATCTGAAGTCATTCTCAATCTGAAGAAGAATTTCAGAGAGAATATCAGATGTGAGGATCTATGCTCTAGGACATGTAAGGGAAAGTACAAACAATTGAACACAAAGAGTTTCAGACTAGGAGACATTTATAAATTTCTCGGCAATTCAAAGGTTAGTATAACTGCAGGTTTTGTTTAACAATAGTTTACCTTTAGTTTAACATAAGTTTGCATGTAGTTTAACAATATTTTAACATTATTATACGTCACAGGAAATTTCAAGCATCTTGGTGGCTGAAGGTGAGGAGCGGCGTTTGATGGCGTAAATCATGGATGAGGAGGATATGATATGATAGTTGATGGTTGGAAAACAATTATAGCGAATGGTGGGACTATATTGTGGACGGATCTCTTGGAAAGGGATCTAGCTTCTAGAAACCATTCTACTATTGCTCAAGCTCGTATTGTTATTGATGCTTCTATTCCTATCGATCATGTCGCACCCCGGGGATTCTTGAAACAATTACAAAAATGTCTGAGGCAGTGAAGGAAAGGTTCAAAACCCTGAATGATAAGGTTGATGGTTTAACAACACGGATTGAAAACATAGAGAAATCCAACCGTGGTGACCCCTTATGGATGGAGGAAGAGTATCACAATAAGAGTCCTTGTAGATGTAAGTTTTTTTTATTCAAATTAACTGTATTTTGAATTATTTTATTTGAATTAAAACCAGATAAAATGGACTAAATCGCTCACCTATTTCTAGATGAAAAGGCAAGAGGAACGGTAAATGCTGCAACAAAGGCAGGGGGAACGGTAAATGTTGCAGCAGAGGCAGGAGGAACTGTAAATGCTGCAGGGGAGGTTGATGAGGAGGATGATACATATGAGGAAGGTGATACGGATGAGGAAGATGATACGGATGAGGCAGTCACTGCTGCAGAGGAGGTAGGAGGAACTGTAAATGATGCAAGGGAGGTTGATGAGAAGGATGATATGGATGAGGAAGGTGATACGGATGAGGAGGATGAAACGGATGCAACAGTCACTACTGCAGAGAGTTTGGTAAATGTTGCAGAAGAGGCACGGGCAACGACTGAGGCAAATGAGGCAGTCATTACTGTAGTGAATTTTATAAATGCTGTAGAGGAGTCAAGGGCAATAGCTGAGGCCGATAAGGAGGATGAGGAGACTGATACGGATAAGGAAGAGGATGAAGATGAAGAGACTGAAATGGATGAAGAAAAGACTAAGGAGAAAGCTAAGGAGAAGGCTGAGGAGAAGGATGAGGAAGAGGCTGAGGAGGTAGGGGCAACGACTGAGGAAAAGGATTAGGAAGAGGCTGAGGATAAGGCTGAGGAGAAGGATGAGGAAGAGGCTGAGGAGGTAGGGGCAACGACTGAGGAAAAGGATTAGGAAGAGGCTGAGGATAAGGATGAGGAGAAGGATGAGGAGGCTGATGATGAGAAGAAGGATGAGGTGGCTGATGAGAAGGATGAGGAGGATGATGATGAAGAGACTGAATATGAGGTTGATGATGAGGAGTCTGAGAAAAAAGATGAGGAGAAGGCTGAGGAGACTGATGATGAGGAAACTGATACGGATGAGGAGACTGAAGTGCGTGGTAACAATCCTCCTGAGGAGGAGAATGAAGGTGATGGAAAGAAGAGCAAGAGGAAGCAGTCCAGATACCTTACCACTTCGTATACGATAGAAACTAGGGGAATTAGAGTAGAAACATGAGGAACAGAAGAAACATGAGGAAGAGGCGTAAGAGGAGGAAAAAGAGGAAGAGGCGGAAGAGGAGGAAGAGGCGGGCAAGCTACTGAGAAACAAAGAACGTAGTTGGTTTTTATGTTATTATGCTTTGATTTTTGAACTTGGTTATGTTATTATGCTTTGATTTTTGAACTTGGTAATTTTGTGTTTGAATTTGAACGTTAGTTTAACAAATCAGATAACGTTAGATTAACAAATAGGATAACATTAGTTTAACAAATTAGATACCACATTAGTTTAACAAATCAGATACCACGTTAGTTTAACTGAAGTTTAAAGTTAGTTTAACAAATTAGATACCACTTTAGTTTAACAAATCATATAACGTTAGTTTAACAAAATAGATACCACATTAGTTTAACTGAAGTTTAACGTTAGTTTAACAAAAATAGGCGCCGTCATTCAGGATAAAACGATGCCATCAATATTTTTCATATAGTTTAACCGCATAGTTTAACTAAGAATCTAGTAGGAGAAAGTTATAAATAGTTTAACTTTGATGATGAAGCCATAAACCTAGTTAAACCCTATTAAAAACAAGTGTTGGCTAGTTTAACTTTCATAAATAGTATTTTAACATACATTTAATATCGTATTATGATGCAATATATTTTAAATAGCACGTATATTTAATTTTAAATAGCATGTATATTTAATTTTACATTGATATGATACCAATAACTAAGTAACCATAAAAGTATAAGACATATATAGGAAATGAAGGGATCATATAAAATATATTTTTAAATTCGTTTTTTTGTTTAACCATTTGTACTATTTTTAATATAGTTTTAGTAAGCCTTACGATTTATAACGATTTGGGAAAAATAATTTAGTTTTAGTGTATGTTAACCATAACGATTTGGAATAAATAAAATTAGCAAGTACAACATAGTTTAAGTTAGTTTAACATAGTTTTATCTAGATTAACAAGCAACATAAAAACAACCAACATAAGAAAAATAAATTAAGTTGACATATTAAAGTAATCTCCACGTCTTTGGAATCTCCTTCGTCGATGTTCTCCAACTGACGGAAACCTATCCTCTTGAGTTCTTCTTTTGTTCTTGACGAAATCTGGAGGCAAAGACGCATATATCAGCAATATTAGTAGAAACTTTCCACGTACATTGATGGGATACTGGATAGATGGTCTTACCGTAAGCCATCACCCAATACTCAGTAAAACTATAACGTGAGTAGCACTCGTACAGATCAACCTCTGCTGTTTTTGTGTGGAACATAGTTGCAGCAATTCCATGTTCACATGGATATTTGTCAATATCATAACACCTACAACTACAACTTTTTCTTCTTAAATCAACCATGTAAGGTTTCCCATCTTCTCCAATCACCGTGTATTCAAGCATATAACTGTTTAGTTTATTTACCGATAACTTCTTTGCAATCTCACATCTTTTGTGCAATACGTTATAGACAAAAGGTACTAGCTTCTGTGTATCTGCTACCTCCGCGGCAGCCTCTATTCTTGTTGAACCATTCAGAAATCTTGGAAATAATCGAATAAAACAGTGGTAGCAACGAGTATTTCCTTTGATCTTTGAACACACTATTGATAGATTCAGCAGAACTGGTGGTGCATATGTTGTATCTTTCTCCTGGAAAATAGAATCTTGCCCACTTATTCTCCTCAACACTTTCATCCAGATACTTACCACATCTAGGTTACCTTCCCCTAAATTTAACATAACGTCGAAGAAACTCAGCCTCTGTGTAAATCCGACCGCATTCTCTAAACTGGTCTGCAACTTCTTTTTTGTTAACGCCATAAGCATATGATTTCACATTCTGAGAAATATGCCACAAACAATATCCATGCTTAGAATTGGGGGACACCTCTCCTACAGTCTTTATGATGCTTTTATTTCTATCAGAAACGAACACAAGATTAGGCTGATCTGGCACTAATGTTTTCAACGTTTGGAGAAACCACCTCTAACTTGCATCATTTTCACTATCTACTACCGCAAAAGCCAGAGGATAATGGTGATGCTCTGGATCTTGAGCAATAGCAATAATAAGAAATCCACCATAAACAGTCTTAAGAAAAATTTCATCAATAATGATAACATTTTGTATTACTTGAAATCCTTCTATGCTACCACCCAATGCGAAGAATACGTATGTAAACTTGTCTCCTTCACCACATTCTAGCCGTATTAACGTACCATAATTCATCGTCTCCAACATGTGCAAATAAGAACGCAACATCTTATAACAATCTTATGGGCTGCCACACACGTTAGCTACGACTAGTTTTTTCCTCTTAAAGCAGTATTATATGACACCTGAAAACCTAGCCTTTTTTGTACCAAACCAATCAAATATATTGCGGATGGAGTATCAAATTGATCAGGATAATCATCATGCAGAATTGATGCAACTAATCGTGTTCCCTTTTTTTAATGTTACTTGTACTTGTAGTTATTCGAGATCATGTATGCATTTTGTTGTATGTTCTAACAGACTAACGATCTGCACCTTTATAGCTTGCAATTTGGACAGACCATTTGCAACCAATACCTCGACATTTAAACACATACAACTTAGTTGTTGACTTGATCGTAACGACCTCAAACAATGCTCATGTACAACTCTATCAACTAAATCTTGGACTTCACGCTTACTATCAAATTCTTGCTTTACTCTCATATCAATGCCATCATCCCATTCTACCTCTGAAACTTCCCCAACCACATCTAGTTCTACAACAGGTGAACCTTGATAGTAATCGAAACCCACATCAGCAATTGTGCCTCGATAGTCATCGACATCCAAATCAGCAGGTGTACCTTGAGAATCATCGACACCCAATTAATTGTTTCCACTCTCTGCATTATAAGGAACAATATCCAATCCCGCTAAACATTGAGATTATTCTCCAATTTCTGGCAAATAACAAACTCTATCTACCTTATCTCCAGCATTATTCCGAACCTCCTCACAACTTCCTCAAACTCTACTTGATTTACCGGACACTATCTTCTGTCTTGAAGCTTGTGATCAATGTCGGATTTGTTCAACAACTTCCACTACCTCCATGTGCAAAACAATAGCCTCTTTATTTCACACAACTATATGTATCCGAAGACATCATTTTCATCGTATATATATGCTACTCTCTGTAATACTCCACGAATGTAACTTATTTTCAGCATCGTCGATTCATCTGCATTTATTTTTCTGCGTATTTTCCCAACCAATGATGAGTAATTGAATTACTTCGCAGCACCATACGTAAATAAAGAATACATTTGAAGTTCTTTTGGATTTCATTTAACAACATCTCTCCTATGTGAATAATGTCCACCATAATAAAAATATGTGAACATCATTGTCCTCCGCAAATAAATCATAAACAACAATGTTATATAATAGTTGTACCAGATTTACATAGTTTAACTAACATAGTTTAACTAACGTAACAAAGTTTACCTTGTTAAACAGTAAGCTAAAACCAAACTTAGTTTTACATACGTAAACTTAGTTTAACTATCACATCATAGTTTACCTTGTTGCATAGTTAGCTAAAACCTAGTTTAACAAAGTTTACCTTATTTTAACTTAATTTACCTAACTAGTACATCATAGTTATAGCATGCCATAGTTTAACCTAGTGTACCTAAATTTAATTTTTATACCCTGCTTTACTAACAGTAACTGCGATTCTACCCAAATTTTATTTCAAACGAAAAAACTGTTCATCGTAATCGCATGTTATTGCATGTAGTCAAGTAATATCAAAATATGATTAGATCAAATCTCTTTAATGATAACAATATAAAAAACGACAAAATTGTTTTTAGTAATTAATGGCCTTTTAATAACTCTAATAAAGTAACAGTATTTACAAATATTTATTACAGTCCAACATATAATAGATGAAAAGCAGTCTCCAGCCATTAGCTTCTCATTTTCCCATGTTACTATGTTATTTTAATTTAGTTTTTAATTTAGTGGTTATTTATGCGCCATTTGTGTTTAATTTCATAACGAATGAAAATTTTTCACATCTCTAAGTTGATATGTCATATTTCTTCTATGATTCTTTTTAAGGGTTTCGACAGCCAAAATTCGGTGTTGATAGAACCAAAAACGTTACTAGATGAAGGGATTGTTCCAATTGTTCATAAGGAAACACACGCCAATCTAGACTGCCAAAGCTGGGACAACGCAAAACATAAACTCGGCTTCAATTGTCAATCTTGCAAACCGGGTATATACTGGACAATGTCAAGAGCGCGTGGAAGAAGTTGCATTCGTCAACATCGTCTTCCTTGTATTCCTCATCATTGTCTACTACGTTGATTGCTTTGCTTTCATAAATAACAGTTATTGCCGTACTTATGGATATAAAGCCTGGAGAATATTTAAATAGAGCACAAAGACTCGTTGATCTTATTACACATAGGAGTTTTTTTTTGGGGGTAAATGTTTGATGGTCTGTATCTTTGTTTTTTAAAGACTTATTGCTTTTACAACTCCCTTATGGTATTACTATTAGTGTGTTATGCCTTGTGGCTAAACCTTGATATTGTTTTATTATATGATTTTATTAGTTTTGATTCACTCTTTACATATAGCCAACAAAAATTTTTAATAGTGGGATTATAACCAACCTAATAACTAGGACTTGTTCAATATGACCTACGCGCTGACAAGAACTGTTTTAATATGAACTTGATAGTTGATGATTTTTTTCTAAATACTACATTTTATTTCTCTTTCTTTCCCTGAACATGGCATCATTTGGAGTTTACCAATAAGCGAAGAGAATATAGGCAAGACACTGAGTGAAGGAATTGATCAAGTGGACATATCCACTTATACAACATCGATCTTAAACCGGGAAAGAGAGATAGAGGTTAAGATAGAGCAAGGAAAGAGTTAGAGGATTGGATAAACCTAACTAAGTTGAAAGGTAAGACTCACAGAGACAGGTGTGAGGTACATTTTGATTCCTATTGGTTGGTTTGTTCAAGCTCACCAATCTACAACGGATCATACGTTCGATCTGGATCTCGTTAACTAAATGTGTTGTAGGCTTGGAAACAACACGATGAAGCCTTAAATTCCTTTCCTTCCATAATTCATGGATAACCGCTTGAAAAAAGATTTTGAAATAGTGCTCAGCTTGGAAGTTGTTGAAGCATTCCTGTGATATCCGCTTCTTAGCATGATCCTGGTCAACGTGTTGACTTTCTGATCCCGTCAAAACTTTTTTTAGTTGCAAATCCGCCAATTAATATTATAAACTTATTTCTTAATTAACCTATAAGAGAAAAGAGAGGTGAATAACAAAGGAGTTATTCAGCGAGGTGTGAAATGTTAAGGACAACACACAAGTCTGCCGACCGGCTTAACACCACAACCACGAGAGTTTATGTATCAACCATGACACCTAAAACACCCAAACAACACAAGCAATGGGTCCTATGCGAATTAAGTGGTCGCCCACCCTCCAAAGAGGATTCTTTGTATGTGATAGTGTCCAGTCACACCGCCTGTGGATGCTTTATCAACCTTGGCTTTTTCTCCGAGTGAACTTAACAGTAAGAGATTTTGATAAAGTCATCTTTCACCTCACTTGAGTTATAAACACAGGTTGATGAAATCTTAGATCAATACACTTTACATCAACCCATATCCCTATGCTACCATTCACCAACAAAGACCATTAGAGAGCACCCACACTCAAAGATTTTTGCAAGTTGATAACCGAGCTATGATTCCAGGGTTTGGTGAAAATATCAGTAAGTTGAGATTCAGTAAGTACATGTTCTATCACTACTTATTTTTCTTCAATCAACTCTCTAACAACATGATGTTTAAATGCAATGTGTTTCGTTTTAGAGTGTTGCACATGATTTTTTGAAATGACAATGACACTTTTGTTATCACATTTTATGAGCATATAATTAGAAGAAAGCATACCATAATCCAATGCTATTTGTATACAAGACCACACTTGGTTTCATACAAATTGCTTTGGTTCTTCCACCATTAAAATGATCCAGAAATTGTCAAGCAATGCCTCACCAACATTCTTTGTCTTGACCATAGAAATAGAACATGCAAATCTAATCATTCCTTTGTAGCTTCTTTGCACCTTTCTTGTAACTCTTTTGTGCAGATCTCCAATCACCTCATTTGATGAATGATTTCTATGTAACTAGATTTCCAAACTGGGCTATAACTCTGGATCCTTTTGAGCTTCTTCAACCTTATCAAGAGTAGACACATTCATATTTGTATGAACAACATGAGACCTGTCTTTAGTTTTTCCTTCGTGCTCTTCTTTTTCGAGATATTTGATCATAAATCCGGGAGCTATGTTAATTGTCTATATATCATTGTTTCACATACAACGTTCTCAAGCTTCTTAAGGTCTGGAAATCCATGAACCATCTCTTGGCCAATAATTTGAATCATACTTTGCACATTCATGTGACCAAGATGCTCATGCCATAGATGAAATCACTTAAGCATTCATATGGATTTTTCCACATATTGTAGTTGTTGCATGTACGAACTCCAGTGAGAACCACTTGATTGGCTTTGTTATAAGCCCAGCACTTTACCGTATGGAACACCACTGTTAATCCTTTGTCATAAAGTTGACTTACATTTCTCAGGTTTGCTTAAAGACCTTGAGCATGGTACACATTAATCAGTTGGGGTGTAGTCGGTCCATCCATATTTCCTTTTCCCATGATTTTCCCTTGGGCTCTGTCACTGAAGGTAACTTTGCTTTCTTTTACTTTTGTATTCTCTTTAAGTACCTCCTGAGTTCATGTCATGTGCATAGAACATCCACTATCAAAATACCACGACTCTTTGGAAATTTCACTTACTAATTCACACCCAACTGTTTGCTCGTCTTCTGTTTCAAGCTCTTCCTGTTCTTCACTTTCAAAAATTATCATGATGCCACATATTCCTGAATAAGCCACAATCTTTATCTACTCAGTGCTTTTGAGATGGGGGTATATGTCATATTTCCTTATCCACACCCGAGAGAGTTGCTTACGATTTGGATGACATATATTCTAACTCATTAGTTTTCTTATAAGGTTATTGAAGGTGTGACAATACCGTCTGATGTGACAAGACTTTTCACAATGATAACAACTCTTTCCAAAAAGTTACATAGTAGTCCTTTTCGCAGTAGTTGATGGAACACGCTCAGAGCTGTTCCTTTTGACAAACACAATTTTTCCAGTAGTAGTTGTTGGAAAAGATCCATAATTATTTCCTTTGATAAACATAATTTTTTCTACATACGACCTCCTTAATAACCTAGACCATAGTTAGTTTTTTTGGTTCTTTTTATGATTATAATTTTGTTGAGATCCTTTGTTCCACTGTTCAACATCATGATTTTCATGGTAGTTTCAGCAACTTCATGTTCTAATGATTTCCTCTTTGCGTCTTCCTGAAAAAGTTCTTTCTTAAATTCATCGTTTAATTCCTTGAGCAAAATCTTTTCTCTGATTAGTAACATATTTTCTTGACTTGTCCTTTTTCCAGTTCTTGTACATTGTTTTGAACTCCTCCTATACGTCTGTCGGTTCTTCTTCAGACTCTCTATCTGATATACTCTTTATATCTTTGTTTGTGATGACTTTTTCGCCGATGTCATATTTACTATCTGATGAATTTTCTTTGTCTTCAATCAGTACTTGAATGGCATAGTATCATGTGAGTGCTCTGTAACCAGTAACATCACCACCTTCATATTCACTCTCAGAATCAGTGTCACTGACCCCAATGTATGATTTAGTCTAACTATTTTGATTTATCATACAATCAACTTTTATGTGACCAAAACCTTTGCAGCCAAAACATTGAGCTTCCCTCTTCTTGTTGGTGGGACATTCTATTATAAAGTGACCTAACCCTAGACATTCATGGCACTTTAGATGTGATTCACGTGTTGACATCTCAGCCTCACATGAGAAATTTTTTATGAACGGTCTTCGAGTACCACAATCAAACCGTTTCAGAGTTCTGTCCAATTTCGCCACCATCAAGCTCATAGTGTTTTTCAATTCCTGAATCTTCAATTTTTCTTCAGAAACCACAAGAGTGATTCCTTTTTGCATGCTTGGGGTTCTACGTTCTAGTTCCATCTCATGAGCTTTGATCATCCCCACAACTTCACTAAAATTCATTGTATCTATGTCTAGACAAACATTCATTGCAGATAAATGCGATTCAAATTTCCCGGAAAACATCTCAAGAAATTTTTTTGCTAGCTTTTTTACCTCGAACTTCTTCCCTAGAACATTTGCTTTGCTAGTTATTGCACTCAACTTGGCGCAAAACTCAGTGACACGTTCTCCTTCTTCCATACGCATATTCTTAAATTTTGAGGCAAGAGCATCTAGACGACTACGTCTAACATTAGTGGTACTTCATAATACAGTTGTAGTGTGTCCCAAGCTTCCTTCGCACTGGTACAATCTTGGATTTTTTTAACTGATCCTCATCCAAAGAGTTCATTATTGCATAAACAACTCTAGAGTTCATCTTAGATAATATTTTCCCTTCATATATCCAATGCTCCTTCAGCTTAGGTACCCATTTTCCATCTTCTCCTTTATTGACAGGTTCTTTCCAACCATTTTCCACAACTGTCCAGGCATCTTCATCTATGCTACGAATAACATATCTCATTTTTACTTTCCAATGCCCATAGTTCATGTTGTTGAATATGATGTGTCTAGGGCCGACAAACGGATCTCGTTCTGGGTCCATCTTATGTCTCCACGTCATCATCTCGCTGACTTGTTATTCATCTTCTGAGGCAGACAACTTCTTTTTTGTTCCAACAAGTGTAGTTCATCCAGCTTACACTTCCATTCCCTTCATCAAGCCAACGAATCCTCAAGTTCTATCGAAATGATGATTCTTCTACTGCAGGTCAGAAGATCAAAAAATCCCTCCCCGCCTTTTCTTTTTCAAACAAAGCCTCAGACGGTGAGTTCATGACATGATTTTGATTCAGCTCCAAACTCTCAAAAGTTTCCTTTGTTCTTGCCTCAATATTTGAAAAACTGTTTATGTTTAGCACTTTGCAGCATAGCTTAACTGTGTAACGAGTAACCATTGGTGAGCCACCGTCTATACATCCTGCCAAGCTTCCAAAATCAAGTTGATGTGATCTAGATGCAGCGTGAAGAAGGTATAGAACTTGAATGGTGATTTCCTCCTTTTCTCTGTTGCTGTCAGTGAGACTAAATAGGGTGAGTGATCTGAAGCATCCAGAACATCCACCACAGCAACAAATTTTACAAAAACAAATCTATTAAATAATAATAAAAAGTAAGAAACATCGACCAGTACTATAGCGCATAAATAATATATTTTTGAATTGACAACGCAGATGGCCATTGATTTGTTGATTTGTTGAAAATAAAAAATATATTTAAAATAATGACACACTCAATATGAACTAATGAAAACAAACACAAAAAATTTACAATTTTGTGGAAGAGAAAAAAAATAGTTTTTTTAAACTTTAAAATTCGATTAAAAGTTATTTACAAGGAGGCACGAGCTGAGATTTTATAGAATCAGAGTACAACGGTTATATGCCATAATAAATGAAAAGAATCGCGAAAATAACAAATAAAGAGCTGTTGGAGGCTTGATGGTGCAAATCGGTCCAAATAAGGCAAGTTGATGATGTTTGAGTCTTGAAAGCTTGGGCCGAAGGTGAGGTGTCTAGATACATTCTGGATGCTGTTGGGAGTCTTCAATGGGCATGGAGATGATGGAAAAAGAGCTGTTGCTAATTGATTCCTTTTGGCTCCAAATAAGGTAACCAGTAATTCGTCCTTTGATTCATGTGAGATATCACACTGCTTGTGGTTTTGACAGCTTGAAAATGCCTTGTAGTCTTCTTAGGAGTTAAATAAAACATCAGAGGGGCGATCTTCAATTGGTTTAGGGCTTCCCTTGATTTACACCAGTCGGTATTGGCCAAAATAGGAAAAACAGGAATCCATGTACCATCTTTGAATTTAGCTCAGTCGTGTCTTAGTTTTCTTTGATCAAAACTTTCCAAATATGGCATTTCTTGATGAAATACGAGGAGAGGTTGAATGCTCGAGTGAAATTTGATCTGGAACATGCTTGTCTTGGATTCTCGTCTTCAGGTTAGGCTTCGTGTTCCAAATCAAAATGCGATGGTTTAAAAAATATTTTGACTCGATCAATCTACTTAAAATAGGCTATTTCCAAGTGAATATTCAAGCATAACTCTTTTGCTCGAGTAGTTGGAGTGTTGGAACATGATCCACTTCGTTCGTCGTCTCCGGTACGAAATGCTTTGTCATAAGGTGGCTTGGCTAAGGCTTGTTTGGTTGGCTCCAGGTATGGCATGGTTCTGATGTCCTTATCATATCTCCCCCTTGGAAAAGTTTCAACCTCGAAACTGTACAATTTTCACCAAGAGAACGCAAGTTAGCTTCCATTATTCTTTGGGAGTTTAGAGCGTTACCTTGGTGTTTTGGTGATGCATGGTGCGTCTGGTGGCTCTCCTTATAGATTGAACTACTTCACCGGGTTTGAGCATGTCAAAGCATTGATGGTGTCACTTGCTTAGCTCTTTCGCGGAGGTGTGCTTGAACTTCTAAGTCTGGTGACTCCTCTTTTGTACCTGCAATATTATCAACTCCTCTGACAAAAAGAAAGTGTGCTATCACAGCTATGGAATTACTGTTAAATTTGAAAATGGTTGGTTCGATTTAATTCTTTGCTCAGGTTTTATTTGTATGGTAAAACTAGTAATTTGAACCATATGCTTCCTTCGGGCACCAAATTTTTTATCAAACTCTTCTAAATTTTTATCAAACTCTTCTAGAAACGTTAAAAATGAGTCTAAATAGGGTGTTACTTACCTAAGCAAGGCCCTTATTGGTTTATGTAGGCAACACGACACAAGGAAGTGGTGTTGGATCTGGAGGCTCTTCTTTGAGCAGTATGTTGTTGACAACCTCTCTTTTGTTAACGTCTGGAAAAGACATCATGAGCTTTGGAGGTGATGGCACATGATTGCTTTTGTTGGTTTCTCCATTTGATTCGAAGTTAAACTCCGATTTGATGTGGTTTCTCTTTGGCTTCTATACACGCTCAGGTATCTGTCCTTTCTTTGACACTTAAAGGAAAAAGCAAGGGCATTATATTTGTAATATAGGTATTCAAAACTGTATACTTGAGACTACGAGTGAGCATAAGAGTTTTATAATACCTATTCAACTCATAAATATTGCTTACTTGAAGTTGGAATGTTGTTTCTGAATGTCGCTTTTCAAGATCCAACCTTCTTATAACTTCTTTAGCTTCATGCTCCATAATTAGACATGTATAGACAACCTTTGGCATAGACAAGAGCATTATCCTAGAACTGGAGTTTTCAAAACTTTCTTGAATAACACTTATATCCGGTTTTAACATGAGTGATGTAGACTTTTCTAGTTGCCTACTGTCTCTTTTTATGACATATATATCAGATTACTTCTTTAGATTTAGGAGACTTATAATACTTTACTTTGTCGTGTGGTTCAAGCTTTGGACCAGTTTCCTTGGTTTTGGATTGGTGTATACCTTGGCGTAGTATTGGCGCATACCGTAAATGTCTCTCACAAACTCATCACACATATTATCCTTCATCTCTTCCCAAGTGGCATATGGTACTTTGAAATCAAGTCGAATATATGCAGCTTGATCCCAATAATTGAAAGCATCCTCGATGAGAGTTTCTTCAGGAATGGTGGGTTTCTCTTCTTCGGGGATTTGATTTGATGTAAGCCATTCTTCCATGTCATTCTCCCATTGTATGTAGACGTTCATTGGCTATGGCCTGAGAAGTTGATGTATCTAGGCTCCTCGATTAGGTCTTCATCCTCCTCGGCATATGCTTCATTCTCTTTGGTGTTGATATCTCTAGAATTATCTCTTCCAGCCTGACTTTGTACTTCATTCTCTTCATCAAACTCTTCTCAAGATTATTGAGAATCATTCTCTTCTTCATAGTCAGATTAAGGAGTTTCACACCATGGTTGATCCTCTTTTTCACGTTCCGAACCAATATCTTCTTCGTTTTCTTCTTCCTCAATCAAGTTTTCTGATTGTGTCTCACCTTCATGGTTGATTTGGAAGCTGTCTTCATGAAAACTTGACTCAATCTCATCGTAACTTGATTCTTCTTCAAGGACGTGTTGAGCACGCCTCTGCTCATCTCTAGAATTGACTTGATAATCAATTTCTTCGATCTGGGATTCGTCTTCTCCTTCTTGATACCATCTCTGATGGTTGTGGTGATGCAAGTAACCTGGTGGTTCAGACTTAGCATCTGATTCGCTTTTGTGGCTAGGGTTTGTGTCTCCAGGTCATGGCAATACTTCTTTATAACCGCCTTCTTCATCAGACCATCTTTGGTCTTATTCTTCAAGCTCAAAGTCAACCAAGTTCACCTCATATGGGTCTTCATCTTCTGAATACCCCTCCATCGTCTTTTAGGGTTTTCAAGTTTCTCGGCAGCAGATGACAGCTTCTCGGCAGTGACTCGATGGTACTCGGCGGTGTTACATGTGAAAGGCAGGCTATGGAACGAGCGACAACGAGCTGAGGAACGATCGGGAGACGAGCTATGGAACGATCAGCAGACGAGCTACGGAACGATCGACGGACGGGATACGGAATGAGCGACGAGCAACTGGGTTTCTTCCGGCACGAAATGAGGGGAAGCAATCTAGGTTAAAGTTCTAAAAAAGAAATTTTCAAAACAGAGTATAATCAAATGGAAAACTGATTTTTTTTCGAAATAAACAAAGAGAACGAAAATATTAATTCAGAAAAATTAACAAATAATTAAAAATAAATCCAAAAACGATTTTTGATGGGGTTTTCTTTAATAAATCCGAACAACAAATAAACTGAAGCAAATAAATTTTTGTTTTGATTTTTTATGAAAGGTACTGAAGCAAATAATAAGAACAAAGCAAGAAACAAAATTTTTATTTGGATTTTTTTGTATTTTATAAAAATTAATCAACAAAACTAAAAATATCGAAAAGATATAGGTTGAAGAGATACAACTTGGGAGATAGGAATTTTTGAAGCTCTGATACCATATGATATAGGATCGGAATCACTCCGTCTTCTAATCATTTGATGATCGAGAGATTCCAAAACCTTAGGTAAGCGGAAGATGGAATAGCGATTAAATGGAGGTGAATTTATTGGTTCACTCAATCGATGAACAAAATAAGTTAGAAGAATCACTCAAATAAATCGATATGCGGACTCAATAGAACTTAATGACTCACTCAATAAGAACTAACGAAAACAAACACAAAGAATTCACAATTTTGTGGAAGAGAAAAAAATTGTTTTTTTTTTTAACTTAAAAATTCGATTAAAGGTGATTTACAAGGAGACACGAGCTGAGCTTTTATAAAATAAGAGTACAACAGTTATATGCCATATTAAATGAAAGAAATCGCGAAAATAAGAAAGAAAGAGCCGTTGGAGGCTTGATGGTGCAAACGGTCCAAGTAAAGCAAATTGATGATGCTTGAGTCTTGAAAGATTGGGGCCAAAAGTAAGGTGTCGAGATACATTTTGGATGTTGTTGGGAGTCTTCAGTAGGCCTGGAGATGATGAAGAAAAGTGACGTTGCTAATTAATTCCTTTTGGTTCCAAATATGGTAAGTAGTAATTCCTTCTTTGATTCATGTGAGATATCACATTGCTTGTGGTTTTGGCAGCTTGAAAATGCCTTGTAGTCTTCTTAGGAGTTAAATAAAACATCAGAGTGTCGATCTCCAATTGGTTTAGAGCTTCATTTGATTTAGACCGGTCGGTATTGGCCAATATAGGAAAATAGGAATTCGTGTACCATGTTTGAATTTAGCTCGGTCATGACTTGGTTTTCTTCGATCTGAACTTTCCAAATATGGCATTTCCTGATGGAAACACGAGGATAGGCTGAATGCTCGAGTGAAACTTGATCTGGAACATGCTTGTCTTGGATTTTTGTCTCCAGGTTGGGCTTTGTGTTCCAAATCAAAATGCGATGGATCAAAACAGATTCTGACTTGATCAATCTCCTTAAAATATGCTATTTCCAAGTGTATATTCAAGCAGAACTACTTTGCTCGAGTGGTTTGAGTGTTGGAACATAATCTTCTTCTTTTCTCGTCTCCTCATACGTGTGTCCTATCCTACCGGTTAGATCATATCTTCACTTTTTCTTATCAGCAGAAAAAGGACTCTTGGACGGTGTTGGTACATAAATGCTTCAGTTGAAGTTTAACCGTGATGATACTCTAAAAAAAGTCTGAGGCAACAATTGTTGTAGTCAAAGCTACTGCTTTGCTTCTAATGTGAATGTGCAGCGTTATTACCTTTCTTTCTAAAACTTTAAACACATGTATTGATACCGAGTGGATTTCATGATATGCATAAGAAAATTCCATGTTATTGCTTTTGTTTTTTTTTTGGAATGGTGTCTAAACATTTAAACTGAAGAACACGGCTTCCAACTCTCAGGTGGCAAAAGGGCGGTGTTGATAGATCCAATGACGTTACTAGATGAAGGACTTGTTCCAAGTATTTCTTTTTATTTTATTTTGTTGTTGTCCACGTCTACATTTGACATGTTAGTTTTTTTGCTTAGATGTCATTCTCATACATTTTCTAATTAATGTATTTTTAAACATTTTTACTTTAAAACCTCCACTAAATATTTTTTTTCAGATTTACTTTTGTTTAATTTACTTTTTCCTTTTTATCAGGGATCTTTTAATTCCTACATTTTCTACCATCTCTATTATTGACAAGATTTTTCTTTAAGAAATAAAATGATGATAAAAAGTAATTTACTCCTTTCTACTCTCTAACTCTCTTTATTTCTCTGTTTTTGCCAACAATCCTTTTCTCAGTTTGTTATTCAAAAATCCTTGGACTCAAAATAAAAATAATAAATATTCTATAAGATGTGTGGAGAAGAGACATGTGATGTACATCATCTCACTCATAGACAGCATTTCTACTTTCCCATACCCTCTAATCTAATTTATTTGTTTTTCTATATCTGTGTTGTCTTGTTTTCTATACGAAAGTAGATACATTTATTTGAGATTCGAAAGTTATAGTGAAAAAAATCTTTCTGGTTACAGAAAAATATATTGCAATAATTTTTTTTAAACTACATCTACATCTACATCCTTGTTGTAGTTTGATAGTCTGATTCAATTTCATTGGTTCATTCGGTTTGATTGAATTAATAAGAATTAGAGCAGATGGTTATCTCTGGTTTAGGGAGTATTGATTAAACCAAAAAGGTAATGAAGAAAAAGGGAAATCTTCTAACTACAGTGGAGGGTTTGCCGGTTTAGAGTTAGACTTGGTGTAAGTGTATCTCAAATCGTCAACTTCATTATCACTTGTATTCTCTTGTTTTCTTCTTGTATCGTGAGAGAGAGAGAGGTTGGAGAGACCACCATTTTTGACGGTTATAAGCTTGGATTGAGCTGTTTCTTCTTGAGTTAGTGGATTTGCTGGATCGATTCAGCTCCGGATGTAGGTTTGATCACACTGATTTTGCTGAACCGGGTTATTTGTACCTTGTGTTATTTATTCTCGTAATTTAACAAGTTCTAATTGAGTGATTCTTTGAGAGATTGAGAGATATTCATAAAGATTTCAAAGTAATATGAGCTCGATTTCTCATTATTGAAGATGGTGCCATTAACCAAAAGCGAAGAAAAGCAATCCGCTGCTGAAGAAGCTTCGAAAATAGGACTGATTCAAACTAAGGAGGTCCCAGATCCGATAAAGATTGAGCAATCGGAACAAGCCAAGAACATAATAATTAGCCATATTGGCGATACGGTTCTAAGAAAGGTAAATCATTGTGAGACTACGGCTGAGATGTGGGCTCTGTTGAATAAGCTATACATGGAGACATCTTTTACCAAATAGGATTTATGTTCAACTGAAGTTTTATTCTTTCAAGATGGCTGAGACTCAAACAATTGATCAGAACGTTGATGAGTTCTTGAAAATAGTGGCAGAGTTAGGAAATCTAGAGATCAAGGTCGAAGAAGAAGTACAAGCAATCTTGATCCTAAATTGATTGCCTATTAGTTAGTCAGTTTAAGCATACGTTAAAATACGGTAACAAGACCAGTACAGGATGTTGTTTCGTCTGCAAAGTCACTGGAACGTGAACTGGCTAAGATGAAGACTCTGAGAAGGGGTCATCTACCGTTATGTACATGAACGATAGAGGAATACCATTTTAAAGATCTCAGCAAAAAGGTTCTAAGGGAAAAAGAAGAAGCAAGTCAAATTCCAAGTCAAAACTCACATGTTGGTTCTGCAAAAAGGAAGGTCATTTGAAAAAGGATTGCTATGCTAGGAAAAGAAATTTTGAGAATGAAAGCCAAGGAAAGGTTGGAGTCATCATGGAGAAACTAGAATTCTTAGAAGCTCTTAGCATTGGTGATCAACTGGTTAAAGATCTCTGGGTATTAGACTTGGGATGTACATCACATATGACCTCAAGGAGAGATTGGTTCTATAACTTTGATGAAAAAGAGAAGACTACGATTCTTCTTGGAGATGATCACTTTGTGGAATCAAAAGGGCAAGGATCTATCAGAATAGATACTAAAGGTGGATCAATCCAGATTCTCAGTAATGTTAAGTACGTCCAAACTTGAGAAGAAATCTAATTTCCACAGGTACTTTGGATAGACTAGGTTTTAGTCATGAAGATAGAAATGGAAAGGTAAGATACTTCAAGAAGAATGCTACAACTCTGTATGGAAATCTGATAAATGGGTTGTATATCTTGGATGGTGAAACAATTACAGAAGAATATTGCAATGTAGAGAAAGTGAGTGACAAAACGAGCGTATGGCATAGTAGGCTTGGAGTCCTGAGCTTGAATGGCATGAAGATACTATCGGACAAGGGTCCTACTTGAGAAGAAGGATGTAAGGGATCTAAGCTTCTGTGAGCACTGTGTGATGGGAAAATCAAAGAAGTTGAGTTTTAATGTTGGTAAGCATAACACCGAAGACATCTTAGGATATGTTCATGCTGACTTGGGGATCATCAAACATGATACCTTCACACTCAAGTATGTAGTATTTCTTATCAATCATTGATGGTAAGACTCGGAAAAGGTGGCTGATGTTTCTTAAAATAAAGGATGAGACTTTTCAGAAATTCTGTGAATGGAAAGACTTGGTAGAAAAACAGGTTGATAAACAGGTTAAAGTCTTGAGAACAGATAATGGACTTGAATTCTGTAATACAAGGTTTGATGATTACTGCAAGGCTCAGGGCATTGAGAGGCACAGAACCTGCACCTATACGACCCAACAAAATGGCGTGGCTAAGAGAATGAACCAGACGCTTATGGAAAAGGTAAGATGTCTACTTGATGATTCGGGATTAGAAGAAGAATTCTTGGCAAAAGCAGCTTCTAATGCAGCTTATTTGGTTAATAGATCACCGGCCTTTGTAGTAGATCACAATGTTCCAGAAGAGCTATGGTTGAAAAGAAAGCCTTAGTACAGACACCTAAGAATATTTGGCATAGTTGCCTATTTTCATCAAGACCAAGGAAACTGAAACCTACAACTTTAAAATGAGTGTTCATAGGTTATTTCCAGGGAACAAAAGGTTATAAGGTCTGGCTTCTAAATGAAAGGAAGTGTGTTATCAGTAGAAATGTGGTATTTCATGAGGGTTTGAGCTATAAAGATATTCTGGAATAATAACAGAGTAAAGGTTTTAAGTCTGAAGACTCTGACCAAACCAGAGAAGTTATAACTGAGTTTGAAGAAGAGAAGCAAAAGCTTGAAGTAAGTTCAATTTCAGGTGGAGTCACTCAGCTTAAACCTAGTAATAATGAGTCCGAGAGTTCTGAACCAAAAGGAGGATCATTTGAGAATGAAGATGATCTACATGACTATCTACTAGCTCAAAATAGAGCTAGTAGACCAGTTAAAGCTCCTGTGAAATTCTTTGACTATTCACAGTTTGCTTTTGCACTATTATAAGCAGAAGATATTGACTGTGAGGAACCAAAATGTTTCCATGAAGCCAAAGAAAACAGAAACTGGGAGAAATGGAACTCATGTATAACAGATGAAATGGAGTCATTGTGGAAGAACTTCACATGGGAAACAGTAGATCGTCCCAAGGATCAGAAAGTCATCAGTAACAGATGGCTGTATAAGAAGAAACCAGGAATCCCTGGTGTTGAACCCGAAAGGTATAAAGCTCGACTAGTAGGTGGAGGCTTTAATCAAAGAAATGGAATTGACTAAAATGAGGTGTTTGCTCCAGTAGTGAAACACATATCTATCATGATTCTAATGTCTACTGTTGTTGGAAATGACCTGGAGTTGGAGAAAATGGATGTGAACACAGCTTTCTTGCATGGAGATATTGATAAGCATCTGTATATGGAACAAATTGAAGGTTATGTGATGGATAAAAAGAAGGATCAAGTGTGTCTTCTTAAGAAATCACTCTATGGTCTAAAGCAGGTGCCACATCAATGGAATAATAATTTTAACACCTTCATCATGGAGCAAAACTTTACATGAAGCGATCATGACTCATGTGTATACATAAAAGGAGTCGGTAATGGTGAGTTTGTTTACTTACTGATTTATGTTGATGACATTTTGTTTGCAGTAAAAAGCATGGAAGAGATCGATAAAATCAAAAAGGTTTTTGAGATGAAGGATATGGGTGCAACAAGCAAAATATTGGGCATTGACAATACTAGAAACAGGAAGGATGGAGTGTTGTATCTATCTCAGGCGAATTATATAGAAAAGGTTCAACATGAATAAAGCTAAAACAGTAAGTACACCTATGGGAGCACATTTCAAGTTAGCCTCAGTAAGTGATGAAGAGGAATGTGTTGATACTGACAAGATCCCTTATCCAAATGCGATTGGCAGCATTATGTATGCTATGGTAGGAACCAGACCTGATGTGGCTCATGCTATTGGGTTGTTGAGTAGGTTCATGAGTAGGCCAAGAGATATTCATTGTGAAGCTGTCAAATGGCTATTGAGATTAAAAGAGGATCTACAGATTTGAAGTTGGCTTATACAAAGGGGAAAGAATTTTGTATTCAGAGTTTTAGTGATTCAGACTATGCTGCAGATTTGTATTAGAGAAGATCAACAACATGATATGTTTTCACTGTGGCAAGAAATACAGTGAGCTGAAAATCGAGTCTTCAGAGTACAGTTGCATTATCAACCACTGAGGTTGAGTATATGGCTTTGACATAAGCATTTAAGGAAGTTTTGTGGATTCAAGGACTGTTGAAAGATAGGGACATTGCACAAGAAAAGGTCACATTGTGGTGTGATTCTGAATCGACTATTTGTTTGTCAAAGAATAACACTTTTCATGATAGGACTAAACACATGGCGATTAAGTACAACTTTATTAGGGATTTGATAGAGGAAGAAAAATTTGAAGTCCTCAAGATTCACACATCTCAACACGCTGCAGATATGCTCATGAAAGGCATTCCAGTGCAGAAGTTCAAAGCAGCTTTAGGCTTTCTAAAGTTGCTCAAGTAAGATGGATATATCATCTCAGCTGAAGGTTAAATCCATGTAAGTGCAAATCTACTATAGAAGGAAAGAAATTGAATCAAGGTGGAGTGTTGTGGTTTGATAGTCTGATTCAATTTCATTGGTTCATTTGGTTTGATTAAATTAAGAAGAATTGGAGCAGATGGTTTCTCTTGTTTATGGAGTATTGATTAAACCATAAAGGTAATGAAGAAAAAGGGAAAGCTTCTAACTGCAGTGGAGGATTTGCCGGTTTAGAGTTAGAATTGGTATAAGTGTATCTCGAATCATCATCTTCATTATCACTTGTATTCTCTTGTTTTCTTCTTGTATCGTGAGAGAGAGAGGTTAGAGAGACCACCATTGTTGACGGTTGTAAGCTCGGATTGAGCTGTTTCTGCTTGAGTTAATGGATTTGCTGGATCGATTCAGCTCCGGATGTAGGCTTGATCACACCAATCTTGCTAAACCGGGTTAACAAATATGTATCTTGTGTTCTTGATTCTCGTTCTTTAACAAGTTCTAATTGAGTGATTCTTTGAGAGATTGAGAGAGATTCATAAATATTTCAAAGTAATCTGAGCTCGATTTACAACAATACTTTACATCTCTACATTTTTTAG
Organism: Cardamine chenopodiifolia; assembly: GCA_963922655.1. Lineage (NCBI taxonomy): Eukaryota > Viridiplantae > Streptophyta > Magnoliopsida > Brassicales > Brassicaceae > Cardamine > Cardamine chenopodiifolia. The sequence goes on from OZ000479.1 coordinate 8,692,267, forward strand.
AAACCAAATCTGTGTATATGATACATATAAATTTAATTGCTGAAATCAAATTCTATCAATTGATAGTTATCGTTCAAAAAAATTTAAATTAACAGACTAATTTTCATGTTCTCAATGTTAATGTTAATTACTTTAAAATTTTAGTTTGTTAAATTTGGCTACTATAATTGTTATGGATTAAAAAAAAGTTTGTTATGGATTTGGACGTGCAGAGAACAGGTCAATACTAGTATATTATATTATATATATTATAAAATTTTTGTTTCATACTCTTGTATGATTGACATGTGTCTTTTTTTTAACATCTGATTTTATTAGAAGCATTATGAAATGTTTACATAATCGTTAAAGAAAAACTTCAGTAATATTTGAGGAGGATAAAAATAAATACTATTAGTACCACTTTGACTATGTTCTACTTTACCAATTTATATGCTGTTTGGTTGCTCGTTCTTGGAACCAAAGAAAAAGATAAATTGGTGAAACGATCCGCCAACTGCGGATATCACAAAGAAGGGGAGCCATATTTGCATTTACAGCCTACGAGTGAAGGAGATCATTCAATTCTTTGCAATTGTCTTCCATGACTATATTACAGAAGCCTCGACACCACTGAGATTGAAGAGCATGTAGAAGTGCTATACCTTCCGCCTCAAGGGGAGTAGATCCTTGTCGAAGGCGTGAATAAGCCACCAGTTTAAAGTCACCATTCGCATCTCGTAGAATCGAAGGTTGATTATGTATAAAACTTGCATCGATATTGCATTTATAATAACCTGGGGTTGGAGGCGACCAGTGAAAGGTTTGTTCTTATGGCAAAGGGGATTGGCGTGTTGAAGTTGAAGGATGAGGGTTGGCTTCCATCCATTCCGAAATGTTATCCAAAGCTTGATGTATTACTGGTAGTGGGTCAAGAGTGACTTTGTTGAAAATTACTTCGTTTTGTGATTTCCATATCTGTCGAAGGATCTACCAAACACCATGGCGCGACTCCGTTGGCATTGTTGAGTTATAGACATTGAGGAGATCTTCAATATTTTCCTCTAATGTTTTAGATGCAATAGAAATCCTAGAAGCTGGTAGGTCCGAAGCCCTCCAAACCGTTGTGGCATAATGACATTGAAAAAACATGTGGGACGTCATTTCAATATGTTAACAACATCGTTTACATGTAGCATCGATGACTATACCTCTATGATTCAACTCTGCTCCAATACCGAGTGCTAGGGAAAGTATTCGCCAAAGAAAATATTTAATTTAAGGTGAAGACTTTGATTTCCAAATTTGGGTTTTGAGTCTTGTATTACCCAAGGGTGAAGTAAGTGGTTGGACCATTGAATCTGGGTAATGTGTTGATAGCCAATATCCAGATTTAACTGAATGAACATCATTCTTTGTATAATGCCAAAGAATTATATCCTCCGTTTGAGCCATTTGTGCATTGTCATCGCTTAGATAGCGCTGGACTTTATCTTCATCCCATTGTCTTCCATTAGGTTTCCACAAATCTTTTATTCTAAAAGAGGTGGGAAAAGAATTATTTGCCTATGATCTAGGTGGGCGGGTAGGCAGCCATGGATCAAATGATGGATTTATCTTTTGACAATTGCCAATTTGAAATCGGTCACTTTTGAACAACAAGTAGCGGGCACTAATAATGGAACGCTAGTCATGAGATGTTTTCCTTGGAATTGTTGTATCACAGAGCGTCGTGTCAGGGAAATATCGACTTTTCATTATTCTCGCTAACAAACATTGAGGTTCTTGTAAAATATGCCAACTTGTTTTGTAAGTAAAACATCATTAAATTTTTCAATGTCTCTGAATCCAAGGCCTCTTACCTTTTTAGGCAAGCTCATTTTTTCCAACTAACCCATTCTATACGTCTTCTAGACTCATCTGATCCCCACCAAAACTATGATAATACATAATCTATTTCCTGACAAGTAGTGCGAGGCAACTTGAAACAACTCATTGCATCGGTAGACAGGCTACAACAATGGATTTTAAAAGAACTTCCTTCCCTCCTTTAGATAAAAACTTTTGATTCCAACTCTTATTACGGTCTTTGACTTTCTGAACAAGGTAATCAAACATTTCACATTTTTTTGTGTAAAATCTTCAGAAAGACCCAAATGTTTGCTACAATCACCTGATTTTTGTATATTGAGCACTTGTAGAACTGCTGACTTATTAGCTTCATAAACCCGTGAACCAAAAATAATAGAAGACTTGTTAACATTGACCTATTGACCGGAGAGCTCACCGTATTGATGTAAAACATTGGCGAAAGTGACACTATTATGATGGTTTGCCTTACAAAAGAAAAATAAATCATTCGCAAAGAGAATATTTTAACGAATGAAGTAGTTCATGAGCGATTAAAACATTATCCGTAATGTGTCTTCTTGATACAAAAGCCGTTTGTTGATCAGATATTATCAATTATAGGAAAAGTTTTAGGCGCGAGATGAGGAATTTTGATATGACCTTGTAAGCGACATTGAATAGGCTAATCGGTCGAAAATCACTCATGGTATTCGGCTGGTTGATCTTCAGAATAACTCAAATATGGGTTTGTTTAGACCGGGGGATAACTCCGTTGTTAAAAAATCCTTTATTTCCTTAATCAAGCCATCGCCAATAGTTGTTAGAAATTGATAATAAAAGGCTCCACTTAATCCATCCGTCCCAGGCGCTCTATCTCCTTCGATAACTTTGATAGTTTAAATTATTTCTGTATTACTTACATCAGCCGTCAGCACCCTGTTCATATTTTCTGTAACTAGCGAATGAAAGCCATCAAAAAAATTCCCCCAAGTGGTATTGGCATCGCTATGGAAAATACACTGAAAGTAATCAACCGCAACTCCATAAATGTCGGCTTCACTAGTTTTTTCAACTCCATTGTCATCGAAATAGAAGTAATCATGTTTCTCACTTTCCGCGACTTTGCACATCCATGAAAGTATTTAATGTTGTGATCCCCTTCCTTTAGCCATCTAATGCGACTCTTAGTTTTCCAATAGATCTCCTCTTGGTAATAAGCTTGGTGTAGTTTCTTTTTTATTTCTTTGATCAAGGTTGGGTCCGGCGCCTTTTGGAGAAATGCAAATTCAAGTTCTGATTTGAGTTCTTGAATCTCAGCTTCCATATTAGTGGTATTAGACCATTTCCATCTAGAGATTTTTTGGCGGATAAACTGAAGCTTTTTGACGGAAGATATACACGATCAGAGAGCCTTGACCATTCGACTGAAACTGTATCCTTAAAACCTTCACGTTCGTATAGTCGTTTGTCATATCGAAATTGACCCCTCTTTAGTCACGTTTCCGAAAGGATATTAAGAACTAAAGGTTGGTGATCCGATTCAATAGGTTCCAAAAATTCCGAGTATAAGGCTAGGTAGTTAACAAACCACTCGGTATTTGCTAGAGATTTATCAAGACATCATTGTATCAATTCTTTTGTTCGAACCCCATTGCGAACCAAACTCCTTTGACCACTCCAACTTTATTTATTACCCGTATGGTTTAGATCAGCCATGTCACAAATATCAAATGTGATGTTAAAATCCCTGAAAGAGTCTACGTCCCGGGGATGTCCTCCAATCTTCTCACTATTGTCTTAAATTTGATTAAAATCACCAAATATGAACCAAAGTTCATTACATGATGTACTTGTACATTGGAGTCGTTCCCATAACTTATTTTGATATTGAAGATTTGGATCTTCATATATGCAAGACAAATAGAATGGAAAAAATTTTTCATTAATAAAGCAATCTATTAGTCTTGCGTCATGATATAGTACATTGATATCGATAGATATTTTCCATAAAAGGGCTAAGCCGCCACTTAAACCAATTGGAGGAAAAAAAGTAGTTCGAAAATCCTAAGGAAACAGATAAGTCACAAACATAACTGAGCGATTGCTTCGTCTCGCTTATAAACACTGCATCAAGGAGATAACAACGACACAACTCCTTGAGACGACGAACTGCAAGGCTTTTGTCAATGCCCTGGCAGTTCCAACTCATTATTCTCATTCGGTCCTTGGTGGTATCGGGCCCGTCTTGCCTCTTGTTGAAGTTTTTTTGGTTGAATTGGCCTCTAACGCCACAGTTCTGCTTCGTTTGTTTGAGTAACTGGATTGAAAACCAACCGGATAGATGATCTCGTGGATGATGTCGTTGCAAATATGATCAAGGGAGATGGGACTATTCGATGTCTTGCCTCTGATTCGGTGGTATCAGAAACAGAAGTGAAATTGTGGTAAAAAATTCCAAAGATCGGCAATAGAAAAGTGAAATCCATCGACCAAAATCCTAGTGGATTCGATATTATGAAAATCGGAGGGGGAAGTCAATGGTGTAATCGGTACCATGGACCCCAAACTATCGATCATAGTAAGGGGGCCACTTGAAGAGCCCGAGGAGTCTCACACAAAGCGCATAAAGGAAGCATTCTGGTGTAATCATTATCTGCTTCCGGTTCCTGATGTTCAGACGCATCCTTCTCTTCAGGAACAATGCACTCTGAAACGTCATGTTGAAGGGAATGGCACTGGAAGAAATGGTTACGAAGTTTCTCGAATCAAAACGAGACCAACCAAAAGTCATCTCCAAATTTAAAGCGACTTTTGAAGATCAAGGCTTTGCTGCCTTCTCACACATGGCCTTCTCGCGTTTTAAAAGCACATGTGAGACATGAATCACAGTTTTAAAAACCAGTGAGAGAGAGAGAGAGATCACATCGCGTAATTATAGAGAACCAGTAAACCGCAAAAAAATTATTGATGGCGGTTATGGTGGTTTTCACCAAAAAAAAGGCAGCGATAGATTGGAGTAACGCTTTCCACGGTGGTTTCGGCTTAAAATCTAACCAGAGAGGCCAAAAAATCGGTAGACACAACCAATGGGACACCGAACAAGACTTCTTCGTCGGAGACAACGAGATAGGATACAAACACAAGGTCTAGAAATCAACGGAAAAAGAAGGAAAAAGGAAGAAGGAAGAGAGAGAACAGACAATCTCTCTCTCCATTGTCATGATCGTTCACTTTTCACATCATATTCTTCTGATTCTTTCGAGGTGAATTTATTGACATGTTTCCTTTTTGTTTAGAAGAAAAAAAAAACTAAAAGTTAAGTCTGTTGGGCTTAGACAATGATATAGTTCAGTTTATAAAATTCACACATCTTAGTGGTATTCAATTAACCGTCAACATTTGATTCAGTGCGGTTATATAAACTCCAAAACATCTCATTAACTTCTCAATTTCCAAATGTATGCTTCCATGGTGCTATGAACCGATTCCACCCCAAATATTACAATTGCAAAGTTTAAGATGTCAGATCCGTATGGTATTCACTCTATTTCTCAAAAATATTTGTGGATGTTTTATATCAAACAAATAATTATATATTATGTAGTTTTGTACATTTCACAACGTAGGAGTGTGATGGATGACAGACTTCGAAACCGTATTTAACATTGGAAGAATTTGATGACGCCGCTGCTAATGTGAACTGGAAAATAATAGTTCGATTAATTTGACAATGAGAATCAGGAAATCCAGGAAAACGCAAGCTACGAATCACTGTTCATGCCGCTGATGTCAACATGATGGGTATAACACCCGTGTTCGGCGGACCTAACTGGGTAGGAAAACATAGAGAAGTTGAGAGAGGGAGGACGAGAGAAACTGCATGTTACCAAGAAGAACCACCGATTCCTACCTCTGCGCCTGGAGATCTGTCTTTGTGTTGAGAATCATGCGTATGTGACCGAATAATTGCTGTCGGAGACGAAGTAACTGCTACCTACGACCGAGAATCAAGAGTTTCTGCGACAAGAGGTGTCAGAATCTATTTCACCGAATCCAGAAGGTTAAGGTGAGTGTGTGACCATTGCTTCATATTTAAGTTTGATTATGTGCATAGATTTGTCTAGTCTTATTTGCTTGACATAATATTCATTGTTTTTGCACACTCTGTTTTGTTGATTGATCCTTTTCAAGAACTTGGGTAGTCATACTTGACGAGTAACTGTCTTTCCGAGATCTGTTTTGATTTTTTGGTTACCAAACTTGATTGTGGCTCGGTGAGACAGATCACCATCCTCACTAAGCATTTTTTGCTTACGCCTTCTTTGTGAATGCAGAAAAAGAACCTAAGACGGAAGATAATTAAAGTGGCTAAATGGAACGCGAGACTAAGGCTGGAAGGATGGAATGATGGAGATTTAGGTAGTTTATCTTTCGGTTTAGTTTTAAAACAATGTAATAACTTATTAGCAAACTTACGGGTTGTACTAGAACCTCGATTTTAATTCAATTAATCTGCTTTTATGCTTATCACGACTTATCTAAATGATTTATCACGCCTGAAAATGCTAAGTAAAAAGGGAATGAAAAATTCGACGAAGTGTCCGGTTGGGATGGATTCTTTCCGAGTGTTGCCGGTAAGGGGAAATACGAGTTAGGGCATTTCAATGGGCCTCGTGGATTCGTTTTTGGTTACAAGCTCGTGCCTTCATCTCCGCTAAGCCTCAAGGGAACCGCATCGTATATGTGAATCTTGACCCATGTATGGCATCTAAAATCGCGACAGTCATTGTGAAAGTCCTTGAGCGACTCAAATCAAGGTTCAAAATATTATGTAGCTCTTCCAAAATCTCCAGATAGTTAGAATCTGACATTTTACTAGCTTAAGATTGATCTCTGAGCAGCGGAATTTGAACCGTTTTCATATAAGCATGGGAATTTGAACTAATTAACACAAATTGATGATGAAATATTGCTTTAATCGATAAAATTTTTTGCAAGTATGGTGATCTTTACACCGAGTATATTGTAGCAATAAGTAGAATTCACACGCATGATGGACCAGGAGGACATCTTCTTTGTTTTTGAATATGTTGTTAAATTATATTCAAAGAACCTTTTTACAACATATGAAAATGTTTTCTAGAAACTTTGAAAGAACAAATGCTCTTGAACTATCGAAAGTGGTTGCCTCGTTAAAACCCAAAACTGGAAACTCCAGTTGGGACAAAACCAGTTTTTAGGAAAAAAAGTACAACGCACCTTCGAAAAAAGTGAAAAATCAATAAGAAAAATAGAAAAAGTTGCTGAAGATGGCTACAAGTGTTGACGGAAGAACTTGCTGAGGTGTGATTACTGTGGCTGATTTGCGAACCAAAGGGGGAGACCATCGACATAAATAGTATTGCCATGGTTGCGAATAGAGCTGAATCGATTTCTAACGTTCTTATCAATGACTTTGAGTAGTTGAGCTGGAGTTGAAGATGCTTTCCCATGACGTCTACCATTACGCTCCTTCCAAAGCATTGATAAGAACGTTATAAATCGATGTTTCGAAAGCGTATCTCTAAGTGAAAATATGAGTATTGTATTGACTGGAGGTAGTTAACATGGTAACTAATCGGCTCCAAACAAGAGTGAACTCATTTCCAAGTAGCCTCCACATAAGTGAACTCCAAACTGCAGCTGAGTATCTACATAAGGAAAAGATGATCATGGGATTCATTTAAATTTCTGCAGAAAATACAGCTGATTCTTTGGCCCGAGTTCCATTCCTGCATTCGATCTCTCATTGATAGGCGATTGTTTGGCAGTTAACCATGTTATAAAAGAGTAGTTAGGTGTTGCGTTAGTGAACCAAACACCCTTATACCAGTCGACAGCCGGTTGAGAACTACGAACCAGCCCTTTCGTGATTTTTATACTAAACTTATGAAGGTAAATGTACCTGTTTCTACGCCATAAAGATAAATCATCTTCATCCCTGATAATAAGTTTCTCAATGGTTGTTTCAATCTGGTTATAATACTCTCACCGATGATGTCTTTTACAATTATTTTCTTTGGCTGAAGCGACTGCGGCTTGTGCTGGGATTCCCATGTCAATATACCCTCCCTTACCCGCAATATCCTGAAGACATCCTAAAGAACTCCCGTTATCAAACCAAAAAAATCTTTTCTACCATTCCGTATTTCGATCTTGTAAAACTGCTTTGCTCGTATCTCTGTACTTCAACAGTTTTTTCCACATCCAAGAACCAATACTCGAGTTTTCATTTAAAGACCAGAGAGATTGTTGTTAAAGAATAGAACTTGAAATCCATTTAACACACAATGAATCCGTTGATGAAAATATACGCCATAAGAGTTTTAAACACCCAACCTTGTTCGCCTCTTTCAACAATTGTAGACCAAGTCCTCCTTCATGCTTAGGTCGACAAACATCTAACCACTTTATCTTATCTTTATTTGTATTTAATTCAGGACCAAACCATAGAAAAACAGATTATATCTGATCGATCTCCTCAACGCACCCACTAGGTAAACGATATGCTGCAATCCAAAAGTTTATTATTCCCGAGAGAACTGACCTTATAAGTTGCAATCGTCCAGCATAAGATAAATATCGAGCTTTCCAAGAAATCATTCAAACTCTTAGCTTCTCCACTAGGATAGAATAATCAGACATGGTCATTTGTTTAGTTAGGAAAGACAGCTCTAAATACCTTACCGGTAAGTGTCCTTGAGCGAATAGAAAAAGTTGTAAAATCATAGCCTGTAAAGTATTTACACTTTACCGGTAAATCCAGCCATGTAAAGTGTTGATTTTTCACACTAATTCTCAGTCCCGATAGCACAGCAAACTCATCAAAATTTTGAATAATACCTTCTATGGAATGTTTGTGTCCCTCCACAAATAATCATCAAATCATCCGCGAAACACAAATAAGTTAACTTAATAATTTTGCACTTAGGATGGTACCTGATTCTTTTCTGGGTCGCAGCATTGTCCAAAACCTTTGATAAAACGTTCATACATATGACAAAAAGGTATGGAGATAGAGAAAAACCTTGATGAAGACCCCTTTCACTTCTGAAAAATCCTGCAAATTCACCATTTACTTGGACTGAAAATGAAGCAGTTGAGATACAAATAATTATCCAATGAATAAATTTCTCCCGAAATCCCAAAGTCTCAAGAACCTTTAGTAGAAAATCCCATTGTATTGAATTGAAAGTCTTCGAGATATCAATTTTCATTGCACAACGAGGTGATATTTACTCTTTTTGATAATCCTTTACTATCTCAGTCGCTAGGAGGACGTTCTCCATCAATAAACGATCTTTGACAAATGCTAATTGATTCGAGAAAATAAAATTTGGCAGAATAACTTTAATTCTATTAGCGATAATTTTTGAGATTACTTTGTATAACACATTGCAGCAGGAGATAGGCTGATAATCTTTCATTGTCTTAGCTTCTTCATTCTTCGGTATAAGCGCTAAAATGGTAGCATTGATTCCTTTGGGCAAAAAACCTTTCTGGAAATTGACTTTATAGCAATAATAAAATCATTCCCAATTATCGACCATGTTTTCTTAACAAATTCACTAGTATAACCATCCGGATCCGGATATTTGTTGTTAAGCATTGAAAAGAGTACATGTTTGCTTTCTTCCTGTAGAACTTCTTTCTCCAGCATATTCCTATCTAGGTTCGAACATCTAAAACCCAGAAATTGTTGTAAACACTCAAGAGAAACACCCTGATAATCCTCAGGCTTATGACCTAAAAACTCTCAGAAATATCTTTCCGCTTCTCCTTTAATCCCATCACTCGTTTTCAGCATTTCCCCTACACTAGATATAATTCTCTGATAGAGTTCTGCATTTTCGAATTTCTTATGTCTTGTGAAAAACGTGTTATTTTAATCCTTGACATTCAACCAATGCAGCTTTGTCTTTTCCTTAAGATATCCCTCTTCCAGACCCAATAAAAGATCCCATTTCTTAAAAGCTAAACTTTCCTATTCTGCTTTATGCGTTGTTGTATTTTCAAGTGTTGTCGCTTGCTTATTACATAGATCTTCACGGGCATCCTTAGTTTGCTTGACTATATCCAAAAGATTTTCTTTACCCAATCTTTTGAGTACTCTTATAAAGATTTTCTCATTAACGGCTTCAGCGCTTTTATCTTTCTCGAGAACTGAAAAAGCGAAAAAGTAGAGATAAACAGCAGAACTGTGCTACTCCAATAATCCCCAACCGAGTTGTGAAATTGCGGCAAGTTAGTAAGAGCATTCGAGAACTTAAACGACTTTTGTTTTTTACTTTTGTTGTACGCAAAGAAATTCGTCCTCGAGCATGGTCAGAGCAACCACCCAAATCAAATGTAACATAAGACGTTGGAAACTTTTGCACCCAACAATGATTCACCAAGCCTCAGCTAATTTCTTACAAATTAGGCTGTCTCCTCACTTATTACACCAAGTAAAATACAGACCATGGTAAATAAGGTCAAATAACAAGCAGTATCTAGTTACCTCTTGAAAATCTTTCATGCCAACCGATGCTACTTGTGAAACAGTAAAATTCGAATGCTCCTCCCCATCTAAAATCTCATTGAAATCCCCACATATCATCCACGGTTTATTTTTCACAAGCGGTGAATTGTGATGGTATCTAATGTCTTCCCACAGCTTCTTTCTTTCCTCCACAAAGTTAGATGTATACACAAAAGAACAAAGAAACTATTCTGTCTCACCGTCCAGCAGAACCCAACAAGTAATCATTTGACTACTCTTATAAATTGGCATCACCCTTATAGTATCCTTCCAAATCACTCAAATGCGTCCCAGCCTATGAGATTCATAGTTAGACATGAAGGACCAATCTTAAAAAAATAAATTTACAATATCCAGCGCGTTACTCTCCTTGACTCTCGTTTACAGCAAACACCCAAACTGCAAAGAATGATTTTTTACCCAATTTTGAATAATATAATGCTTTGAATTTTTGTTAAAACCTCAAACTTTCCAGAAAAAAACCTAACATTTAAGTTTTTTTCTTTTGGACCCTTTTCTTCAAAGCCTCAGGAATTGCTTCCTTAGTAGCTTGAATATTCACTTCAGACGTGTTTCTTCCCATCACCTTGGATGCCCTTGGGAGAAAAAGTCGAATATTGGGTACTCTTGAGCAAAATTCCCCAACTTCGTTATCAAATAAACCCTGTCCCTGGAACAGCGGTGTTTTCAGTTTGATACCACCTCGCTCTTCCACACTCTCCTTCTCAACTACAAGAACTAAAAACCGAGATGGTGAACCTATTGTAATTTGCTATGTGGATATTTTGCCTCCTACATGGGTTCCTTTTACTGGAGAAATTAAAGATCAGCCGTCATTCTATAACTCCATGTTTCCACTCCCCTCACCTCTTCCAGCTTTCTCAATCTTCTTAGGATTTTTTTGAGTAGCCATAGAAACAGCACACACAGGTGCAACATATCTACCACCCTCATCCATATCTTTATATACGGGGTTGTGACAGATCTTATTTTGTATTGTTCTGAGTTGATGATACTTCCATAGTTAAACTATCCAACGGGTCTGCATATTTATCACCCACTTCTGCATCTTCGCATACAAGATGTGATAAATCTTTATTTGGCTTAGCCATCTACTAACCGCATTTAAAATATTTGCACACACCTCAACGATTAGAATAGAGACCGATTGATTTTTCCCAGACCCCATACCCAAATCTTCTCCTCGTTTAAGTATTCTTGGGACAATTTTAGGATTAGATTTAGCTATACAAGCTTCCCGTGTATGAGCCCACTTGTAACAAAAATTACACTCCGGAGGTAGCCATGGGTACGAGTAAGTTACTCCAGATCGACTCCCTATTTCATTTTATATTTGAAAGAATCTGATAGAGGCTTTGTCAAATCAACATTTATAAACACCTTTGCCTCATCAAACTTTGTACAAAGCTCTGTATCAGGGTGAATATGTTTTGGTTGCCCCACTGCGGTTGATAGAAAACTCAATCACTTCCAAGAGAAGAAAGAGGCTGGGATTTGTTTGATAGAAACCCATAAAGCATCTTGCAGAAAGCTGATTGATCTTCTTCCACTACAAGTCCATATTTCGTAACCATCATTGGTCTATCCGCTATATTCCACATGCCTCTTCGTATTACTCTTTCGTAGATCAACCTATCTCATATCGAAAATTTTACTGTTGTAGAGTTGACAATATAAGCATCAATTTTGATGTTCTTGTTTCCATAGCACCATATTTTATTCACTATGAAGTGAATTTTTGCTATGTGGGGAAACTTCCCAATGATCATATCATCACGAAGTGGAATTTGATCACTGATTATTTCATTTGATACCATAATAATTTAATTACCATCTTCCTCTAAAATCGACAGATCAAGCTTCCACAAAGCTTGCTTCTTTTGTAGTACTAAAAGATATGATTTTCGAGGATCATTCACTTGTGCAGTAGACGGATCAACCACTTCAGCTCTGTTCCCAATAATAACCTCTGTAGCAGAAGACGTAATTGAGTTCATCAGCTCAGCACCCTTTGTAACAAAAGGCGTACATGTTATCATCGCCTCATAACCACAAGTCGTAACTGATTTCATTACCTCTACGCCACAAGGCATAACCCTAACAGACGTAGAGTCATCCGAAACTACTTCTGGCCCTAAACCAACAACACGCAATTCCGTCTGTAAAACCAATGCAGAAACAGAGGAACCCTCACCAATCACCAAACCATCCTTCTCCACTCCTCCTAAGCACTCCACAACCTCTACAACAGTACCACAACTTGATCAGAAACCTTCCCAGGGCAAACAACGTGATCAAAACCAACAACTTGATTAGAAACCTTCCTAGAACCAACAAATTGATCTGAAACCTTCCTAGAACCAACAACTTGATCTGAACCCTTCCCAGAACCAATAACTTTACCCGAAACCTTCCATGAACCAAAAATTTGATCCGAAACCAAATTTTGCGAACCTGCTTCACGACAATCTGCATCACTGACTAACTCTGGAGCCTTTTCTATCCCTAAACTCACTGAAGCATTAGTAGAGAGACTCTTAGATACCTTTATAACGTTCTCAACCAGCAATCCGACAATCCCCAAACCCTGCCTTGGTGGCGGAGAAACCATTGTACGCAGCACGCCACAACCCTAGCCTATCGCCCTCAGAATTGCCAAACCCCTATACTTACCAAAACACAGCGTCCAACCGACATCTTCAATATGTCGCATAAACAAAGCCTGTTTGATTGACGCATAAACAAATACAAAGTTGCTCCTTTATATAGACAGAGGAGACTTATTAAAAAAATCCAAACAAATGCACTCCTAAAAACTTTCATAAGACTCAGTAAAACATAAGACTTGATCAACTAAACTAAAAGTTGACTTCATGCTCCAAAAAACCCGGAAACTTATTCAAACATGACCAAATCCAGCATTCCTTCCCTCAAACTTAATGTGTTTGACACATTATGGTTTGCTCCTGAGCTTTCTGTAATTCTTGAACTCCAAGTAACCTTTGCAGCCTCTGAAATGTGTCCAAATCTAATGGCTTCATCATGATGTCAGCTACTTGATTCTTAGTTCCACAATGAACTAGACTAACTTCCTCTTCCTTAACAAGAACATGCAGAAAATGAAATATGACCTTAATGTGCTTAGATCTTCCATGAAAACATGATTCCTTGATAGCTTAATCGAATAACTATTATCACAAAAGATAGTCAAACACTTTTCTTCAGCTTGATTAAAATTGCCAAGTACCTTCTTCATCCAGAGATATTGAGTGGCACAAAATGATTCAGCAGCATACTCTACTTCTGTTGAAGACAGAGTCACCAACCTTGTTTCTTAGAGCTCCATGCTACAGCCGCATTGCTCATTAAAAACATATAGCCATAAGTACTTCTCCCACTGTCAATATCACCAGCAAAGTCACTGTCTATATAAGCTTTCATAGTGCCTTCCCCATCATCTTTGTACATTAGGCCCATTTGCGTAGTTTGTTTGTTTTATCTCAACACTCGGTTAGCAGTCAAGAGATGAGCTACCTTTGGTTGCATCATGAATCTTCTCAAGAAACATACTTCAAAACATAATATCAGGTCTCGTGGTTGTAAAATACATCAAAATGCCATTCATTTCCTTGTATAGTGCTGGATTTGTGTCTTCTCAGAAAGCTTTGTTCGAGGAACGATATGATTGTTCACAAGATTGCGATTCTCCATTTTGAATCATGAAAGCACTTCAGTGGCATACTTCTTATGGCATAGGAAGATTCTGTTTTCATTTTGCTCCACTTCCACTCCTAAGAAATAACACATCTTGCCCAAATATGTCATTTCAAACTTTTGTTTCTTGGAAGCTTTGAATTCTTCACATAGTCTTAAGTCATTCCCAGTGAAGATAAAATCGTCAAGATACAAACTTACAATGAGAATTCTTCCTCCAAATTCGTTTTTTATGAATAGTGTGTGTTCATGCTCGCACTTGGTGAAACCTTCTTGTGCAAAGTACTCTTCGATTTTGATGTTCCAAGCTCTTGTGGCTTGTTTAAGGCTATACAATAATTTCTTAAGTTTGTAAACCTTATGCTCCTCACCAGTCTTCATATAACCCTCTGGTTGCTATACAAACATTGTCTCCTTCATGACATCAAGCTTTCTCTTTCTCTTCCCTGCTTCAGTTAGCAACATCCTGATTGCACCCCATCTAGCTACTGGAGCAAAAACTTCATCGTAATCAACTCTGTGTATCTACGAATAGCCTTTTCCTACCAGCCTTGCTTTAAATTTTTCAACCTCTCATTTTTCATTCATCTTGGTCTTGTAAAGCCACTTAACACCAATCTTCTTCATTCCCATTGGCAGCTCACCCATCTCCCATGTTTCATTTTTTCAATTGATCTAATCTCTGCATCCATGGCTTCTCTCCATTTTTTTCTCCAACAGCCTCCTAGTATGTAAATTGATCATCATGAGAAACATACAGAGAAAGATGTTGCAATTCCTCTTCTTCATCTGTAACTTCTTCTCCCCTTACAAAGTTTTATAAATAATTAGTGGAGCTCTTTTCCTCACCTCACCTTGACATTCCTAGGCATCATTATGCTCATCATTCTGTTGTTCGACATCTATTCTTATCTCAACATCTCTTGTATCTGCAATGTTGCCTTCTTCAGCCTCCTCAGCGTTGTTGTTTTTGTTAGACGTGTTGGTATCAACAACTCATTTTTTCTCATCAATCACGAACACGACATAAGCTTCTTCATCATCACTCCTTTCCCAGCTCCAACTTTCTTCTTCATAAAAAAATCACATCCCTACTAATGATGACCTTCTTTGTTGAAGGATCAAAAATTTAATATGCCTTAGAGCCTTCACTAACCCCAAGAAATATGCACTTATGACCTTTATCATCAAGTTTCACCCACCTTTGATTCGGAATATGAGCATATCCAGTGCATCCAAACACGTTGAAATGCCCAATATTTAGCTTAGCACCAGCCCAAACTTCTTGTGGAGTCTTGTCTTTGACAGCTGAAGTAGGACATCTGTTAAGAATATGGTTGTCCAACTCGCAGCTTCTCCCCAAAACCTCTTAGGAATTCTCTTCTCAAGAAGCAAGCATGTAACGATATTCATAATGTTCATGTTCTTCTGCTCAGATGCTCCATTTTGTTGCGGTGTGAACGCAGCAGTGACTTGTTTCTTGATCCCATGGGCCGCACAAAACTCATTAAACCCTTTTGAATTAAATTCTCCACCACGATCGCTTTTTAAACAGCATATCTTCATTTTTGCTTCATTCTCAACCACCACTTTGAAAATTTTAAAGAAAGAGAAGGCTTCGCTTTTCATAGATAGAAAGTAAATCCAAGTTGAAGTTGTCTATGAAGCTGAATTAGACCACACAAGTCTGTGTGTATGAGTTGCAACTTTTCTATTGTTCTTTAGTTGGTTTGTTTTGGAAATGTCTCTCTATGTTGTTTCCTTTTTGCGCATACTTCACAAACTCCATTGTATTTTTCGATATAAGGAATTCCCATTATCATTTCTTTCTTTGATAACATTTGCAAGCTCTGTCGGTTTAGATGGCCGAATGTCCTATGCCACAGTCTTGAGTCATCATTGGACACTTGGAGGCATGACGTTGCTGATTTATCAACTAGAAGGACAAAAAATATGTTGGATGTCATGGTAGCTTGTATAATTAGGCCCCAATCTTAGTGAAACACTTTGCAGCTCCCCTCTTTGATGAGAATTACAAGCTTTCTTTCTTGTAATTGGCCTAAACTTAAAAGATTCGTTGTCAAATTTAGAACATAGTATACGTTTCGAATAATGTGATTCCTTCCTTTTAAGCTCAGCTTCACACTTCCCTGGCCTTGTACTCTCATCCTTGAGTTGTTTTCCAATCTATCTGTGTGCATAAGCCTCTCATCCAAATCAGTGAACCAGCTTCGATCTCCAGGCATCTGATTTGAGCAGCCTGAATCCAGAAACTCTTCATGAAACAGAGGAAGTAATCAAAATAGGTTTAGTAATCTTTTAATAAAAGATTTGTTTCATTCTAGTAAGTCATCTCTATCATGTGTTATTTCCTCATAAGATTTTAGTCATTCTAGATAATTTTTTGTAACACCCAAAATTTGAGAAGAAAGAGAAGAATCAGATTTTGGGTTAAATTGATCAATTTGAAAAGTCTTGAAGCTGTCTGACTGCAGGGGGATATCTGATCGATTCAAAAGTTAGAAGCAAACACTATAAATAGACAAAAATACAGTGATTAAAGTGTAAAATCCAAAAAATCTGAATGCATTCGAGTTCATCTTTTCCAAAAACTAGTTTTTGGCAACTCGAATCTTCATCTTTCAACCCTAATACCTCGTATATATGTGCATTTTAAAGCCCCAATGATTTAGAAGCCGAATTTCTTGTCAATTTTAGACTTTTAGTGAGTTTTCGATACCCTTTTGCCTCAAATCAGATTTGCATAGTGTGATGAATTATGATTGGTATTTGTGGTGGTTTAGGTTGGTTGTGCTCCCCTGCTGTTACTGCTTGAGTTATGTGTCATTTCCAGCCTTGGTAGGAGTGTTTGGTAAGCTTCATCTTCTTCTTTCTTCTATTTTTTCATGGAAGTGAGTTTCAAGCTCTTTAATAGTGAGTTTGTTTTTAGGGAAAGTTATGCTTGGTTCTATATGTTGTTGGAAACCTCTTGATCATACTAATCCAAAGCTGCTTACCGTTCGTCAATTGGAGGTCGGAATCTACTTGGTAAATATTGCGATTTTATTGTCTCATAATCAAATCGGGATTTTTGTACAACGGTTCTTAAGATTCTACGACTGGTTATGGACTGGTATGACTAAGAAGAATAAGCACCTAGAATTGGTTTTTGATTTGGTTGAGTTTTAATTTTGAACCATTAACAATTTTGACCGGTTTGGCTGTTTTTGAACCGGTTTTGGGAAACCCAATTTTTGTTTCAGATTACTCTTGAAAATAGCTTTCAGATGGTATATTAGACATATTTTTCTTACCAAAGGTTGAATTTAGGTGATTTAATTGGTGGTTTGGAATTGAAATTAATGTAGAATTGCAATTGACTGCTTGTTTGATCTAAAATAATCCTTTCTATGTGAGTTCTAATTCCCTTAGTATTATTATACATTGGTATACTATTTTAGAAAATTCTTAATGATAGATAAATATTTGAATTCTTTTGAATATTAATTAATTACATTAATTTGAATATGGATTAAGGATTGATTAAATTATTTGAATGTCTGAATTATTTAGATTGTATTGTTGAGTTATTTTGATTAATGTTATGATAATAAAATATGTTATTCTGTTAAGACTAGTATCAGCATGTTATTCTGATTTAGCTATCTCTATTGAGCAAATCTGTGGCTGTCAGCATTGCCAACATATGTATTTTTTATTCTGATATTATGTTAGTGGTATTGAGATCGGTTAATGTCGTGGACCGTACTTCTTTATTATCTCGTTATGGGCCAACATTCCTACCGAGTATATTATGTATATATATTCTGTTAGTATATGGTTTGGGTGACCAATGTTGGGGTTATACCATCCCGGCGTTGCATTGCAGATACCCGGTCATTCTATTCTGATGATATTGTTATGTTCTGCTGATATAATTATATCAGGGTAATAATAATTTTTCCAGTTAAATTTATTTTTTATGTTATCTTTAATTTCAAATAATCGAATATAAATATTAGTTTTCTGGTATAAATACGTGAACATTTTTCTGTGCGACATCAGACCGTATTGGTACATGTATTGGATTTGTAGTCTTACTGAATGATTTTTTTCGCTCACATAAATTTTAATTTCTGTACAAATGGTTTTGAGGAGCAGCTTGTAGCTGAGTTTTAGAATGTTATTTTCTTTCGTAACACGAGACTTAGTAGTTTTTTTATGTTTTATTTGCTGTTATTTTCGGATTTGCATTTTTAAGATATTTCAGTCTTTTTGTATTTTGTCATTTCATTTTATTTAATTATTTTAGTAACATTCAAAAATATTCTTTTAAAATTTTTGGACGTTAAATTTTCTCTTTAGAAAAATCCCTTAACTATGTTATTTAATTCTTGCTTATTCCCCGGTCGATAAACTGAAAGTTATCTTGGAATTTATACTCAGTTTTATCTCAAAATTCGAAAAGTGAATTATGGATCATAGGTTAGCAAATGTAACATAGGAATATTAAATTTTATCTAATATCATTCCTACTAGACCTGTAATTTCCTCCATATGACAAAGCAGAAATCATAATGAAGAAGCTTTTACCTACCAAGTTTCCAAAACTAATAGTGAGTCCCTAATCTCGTTCGCCGTGTTTATGAGATACTGGTTCAGGGCTTTGTACTTATCAGTAAAAATATAACTTCCAAACGGTGATTTGTTTTTTCTATTTAAAGAAGATTTTTTATTATTAATGAACGATATTCAAACAACTAACTTTTAAGGTCCTTGATATTTTTTGTATAATTCATATTTTATAGCCTCGAGAATTGACTTCAACGTTCTATGCAGTTGTATAAATACTACCCTTTGCAAATATCAATTTTATTCTAAGTATGGATTAAACATACCATTAAGTTCTTGACCATGAAAAAATATTGCACTCTGTTCTGGAGACAGAACACAGTATAGGAAACAGAGCACCAAGTTTTTTGTGACAAAACCAAAGCAAAATGTTACTTCATGTAATTTTATCTAGGGTCGAATTCTAAAACACCTTTCTCTTTTAATTTTAAATCTCAAATACTCCTTTCAATTTTTGTTTTTTTATTTTTTTTTTACTTTTATAACAAAATAACGTAAATAACTAAAATATCAGGATCCATAATCTTATTTACAAAAAAACCAGGGTCAATTCGACAAATTAAACCAACTCGCTACTGTTAACCCAAGAATTTGACATTTGAAATTAAAAAAGAAAAAAAAAACATTTATTCTCCCTTCTTCTTCGCTCATCTTCTTCTTTGCTCCTCTTCTTCTCAACTTCCCACGAATTCCCCACGTTTTTAACTACATTTAACTTGTTATTAACTACATTTCGTCCCTCTTTGTTCCATTAAGAAGCTCCAGTTTTTCTTTCTCATCCTCTCACTAAACCCTAAAATCGAAATGGTGAAGACTCGTGGTGTGAAGAGGAAGCCAAGTAATACGCCTCCAAAACAAAGGCAACGGCGTCGTGGAGCTGATTCGGCAGTTGAAACAGACACCACCGTCGCTCCCATGGCCCAGCCTCCACGAAAC
Organism: Cardamine chenopodiifolia; assembly: GCA_963922655.1. Classification (NCBI taxonomy): domain Eukaryota; kingdom Viridiplantae; phylum Streptophyta; class Magnoliopsida; order Brassicales; family Brassicaceae; genus Cardamine; species Cardamine chenopodiifolia. The sequence goes on from OZ000479.1 coordinate 8,711,960, forward strand.
CACGATGTTGAGGTGCCGCCGCCGGTGATAAACGACCCCGCAACTGAGCAGTCTGATTCCGTCGTGATTCCTCAAGTGGTAAACTTCCTTTCTCGTCTAACTTTGGTTTGAATTCTGGTGGTTGGATTGAATTTTTTTTTTGGTTTTTGATTTGTGGATAAATCATAATATAACTGAATCCGACTAATATGACTATAGTTTATATATAACTGATATCACTAATACGCTTTTGTACCTGTTTATTTGTGTGGCTTGCAGGAGACCGAGGATACTGAGGGGTTAAAGCCTATTCCCTCGGAGAAGTTCCATTTCAAAAGCAAGGATTACGTGGTAACGTGCAAATTGGCCTCCAAGTGTGATGATGTATCCACAATAGATTTGCTTACAAATACGCTTAAGGATGATGAATATAATTGGTTCATGGAGCATCCTCAGTTCAAGCATGTTTTTCACATGCCGAGAGAAAAGTACCACAAACTAACACATTTGTGGATGTTGCTTCTAAGGACCGTGAACATGAAGAGGGGTAAAATGGCATGGTTTATCGTGAATGGAGTGTCCATTAGGTACTCGTTAAGGGACCATGCAATTCTCAGTGGGTTCAACTGTAACAAATTCCCAGAGAATTATATGATGACGCTTGGTAGTTTTCGGTTTGTGAAGAGTCACTTTGGAACCAATGGAAGTGGGAAGAAGAAGATTCTTGTTGAGGATGTACGACAAAAATTTATCTCGATGCCACCGGGTACCGCCCGACTGAAGATGGGACTCTTATTGTTCCTAAGCACGGTCATCAAGAAGTCCAATACTAGAGGATTTATAGATCCTTTCTTCTTACGTGTTGTTGCCGATCTTAATGCTTGTGTCACATTTCCATGGGGTAGGTTCACCTTCGAAGATCAGTTGAAAGAGATCTGGCACACCATGGATCATTTCAAAGGAACAGTTCAAACCTCGTGGACCTTCCCGGGTTTCATTAATCCGTTGGTGGTAAGAGACAGTTTAATTAGGTATATCCAATTGTATTAACTGTAGCAAAAAATACTAACTAACTATGAGTTTAATGTGCAGATCTTGGCTTGTGAGGCTATTCCCGTTATGCAGGATGAGTTTAGGGAATATTGTGGTGATGATGATGAAGATGTGACTAGTGCTTGCCCAAAGATGTGCAGGACCAAATGGAAGCATTGTACCATGAAAGGGTGGTCATTGGATAGGGTTCACGATGTTCTTGGAGAGACTAAGGTATGGAAATAAGTTTGTTATATACAGTTGGATTAGTTATAGTAGTTATATCATTTTGTTGTTTTATGTGTAGTTGGATTAGTTATATTAGTTGTATTTATAAAATGTGATTGTTTGTGTATGACCATCTGCAGGAAATCCAAAGCATTTTAGAGCCTACAGATTCTGAGGTTGCTCTTCTGGACCAGATCCTAGATGAGGATGACGTGTACGAAGGAGAGGACGTCTTGTTCGTGAATTGGAACGCGTGCATTCTTGAAGCCAAAAAGAAGATATGTTTTGAGGATGTATTCAAATCTGATGTGGCTGGCCGAAAAGACAATCTGAATGTCCAACGCACTTGAGCCCGAAAGAGACATTGACGAAGGCCATTCAAGATGGTCTTGCTGAAGTTCATGCGAGGATTGATGAAGTGTTTGAGAAGCTTAAACTTCTGACGCCAAGGTTAGAGGACATTGAGTTATTAGTGACTCAACTGATGGAATGGGGTGATGGATTCAACGCGGAGAAAGAAGATGATAACCTTATTGCTGACGACCTTAATGATGGAGGCAATGAGGGTGAATAGGATGGAGGTAATGAGAGTGACAAGGGGTTAGAGAACTCAGAGGATGATAACGGAGATGGAGGTATATGAATTTTAAATAATTCAGTTAGTTGCTCCTAACTTAGTTGTATGAGTTATATTGAGTTGTATGGTGTATGAGCTATTCAATTGTAGGTGATGCCGCCAATTTTTTGACTTTCCGCCTCCAGCTGATTCTGGAGAAGAAGAAATGGACGAAGAAGAAGAAGAAAGAGTTGAAGAAGAAAGAGGAAAGAAAGGCAAACATGAGGCAAAAGAGAGCGCCAAAGAGAGCACAATGGAGGTTCCTACACCTCATGTGACGGAAAAAGAGAGCACAATAGAGGTTCCTACACCTCAGGTAACGGAAAAAGAGAGCGCAAAAGAGAAAGGGAAAGGGAAGGATAAACCAAAGGCTAAGAAAGCGAAGGCAAAGCCAAAGGTAAAGGAGACCAATCCAAGGCAAATGAGGGAGAAAAGAGAGGTGAAGGCTTCTCAGTATGTACAAAGTCCCTTTCTCAAACAATAGGGATTTTGTTTTAAGAACTTGTTATATTTTGGTTTTAATTTATGTTGTAGAACTTATGTTTTTGTGGAACTTATGTTAAACAATCAGTATTTTGTGGAACTTATGTTTTTATAATCATGTATTTCGTATTTTAATCATGATTTAATCCTGAACTGAAAGAGTAAGTATTTAGAAATTTCGATACAAATGGATACAACTAACACAACTGAGTTACTGGGCAAAAAAAAAAGGAAAAAAAAATAATAAAACCCCACGTGTGCGCCGTCAAACCCCATATCTGACGCAGTCAAACCCCATATCTGACGCAGTCAAACCTTAAACCCCATATCTGACGCAGTCAAACCTTAAACCCCATATCTGACACAGTCAACCCTATACCCCACGTGTTCCCCTGGAAAATAACACATAATTATATATCAGTTGTAAGTCATATGATTTTTGCACATAGTTATATTTTGGCAAGTTTTTGATAATTTCCAGTTATATTGGGCTTTGTTAGAATTTTTTGTAGTTGTATCTCAATTATTATATTTAATAAGTATGTTTTAAAAACATTTGTATAAAAATATTTGTGAAAAATATAGTTTTTGTTATTTTTAATCAGAATGACTATAGGGTTTAGTGATTGTCCATGTCTTTGTATAGTTGATTTACAACAAAAAAACACAACAAAATAAACATATGAGGAATTAAAAATATCATCCTACAACAATTAAACCAAGTATATAAACATTTCAAGATACAAATTAAGAGTTTCCACTACTGCAATTAAACCAAGTATATATACTATTCTTATTTCTCCTTTGCCTACCTTCTGTCATAGACCGAAACCTTGTGACTTGTTTACTTCCCGGCTTTCTAACATAATCCGGAGGAAGCACAACCATGGAACACACATGGTCGGGCACGCTACTCCACTGAGACATATGAGGAACTAGGAATATCGTCCTACAATATGCCAAAGACCATTGCTCAATCGTATAGAATTAAGAACACAAATCATGCACTTCAATATCAGTATATTTATTTCTCTTTGCTTCTATAAGGGCTATGGCATGCACACACGGTACTTGTCTATATCGAAATATTTGCACATGCAAGTTTTCATCCTCAAATCAACATAATAACTTTTTCCATCACGTCCAATGACGTTAAATATTAGATAGTAGTTGTTGAACACAGTCACCGCCAAATGTTGTGCTTCAACACAACTCTCGTGAAGCAAATTCTCAATATAGGGCACCAAATGTTGCGCTTCAGTAGAGGTTTTCCTATACTTGTTAAACCACTTCGATATTTTCCTAACAATTGTATCAATTGTTGGTATGAGAAAGTACGTCCTTGCTACTTTAAAAATAGAATTAATAGATTCCGCACAATTAGTAGTATCTATGTTATACCTTTCGCCAGGGAAATAACATCGGCCCCATTTTTTAGGTTCAACACTTTGTTCCAAATAGTTTGCTGCACTAGGATACCTCGCCTTGAAATCCATGAAAAATGTTTTGAACTCAGCTTCTGTGTAAGAATAAACCACTTCCCTAAACTTTGCTGCAACTGTGTCTTTGTTGACGTTTAAGGCGTGGGTCTTCACGTTTTGCAATAAGTGATATATACAATACCCATGATGAGATAATGGGTAAACCTCACGTATTGTCTTGATGAGGCTCTGATTCCTATCGGTAAGGAACACTAATCCTGGAACATCCGGAATGAACTTCTTCAACTTAGAGAAAAACCATGTACAAGAATCCTCTTTTTCTCCATCAACTACAACAAACGCAATCGGATAGTGGTGATGATTAGAATCTTGCATTGTTGCAACCAATAACACCCCAACATACACATTCTTAATGTCAGTCCCATCCACCACGATCACTTTTCTCATAACTTAGAAGTCTTCCACGCAAGCACCCAACGCAAAGAATACATACTTAAACTTGTTATTTTCATCGACTTCCACAAATGAAACTGTACCCGGGTTCACCTCCCTTAGCATGCACAAATAAGAGTACAACATCAAGTAACCATCTTCAGGACTACCTCGTATATCCGAAGCAGCTTCCCTTTTTCGTCTCCATGCCGTAGAGTAAGACATTTTGAAACCATATTTTTCTTGTACCATACCAATCAAACTTTTTGGAGTAGGTGTGTCAAACTTTCTTGGATATTGTTCTTGCAAAAAAGATGCCACTAAACCCGGTGTGCCTCTTCTTTTCTTCATCCATGTGGTTGATGATGCACGAGAACATGTGTGAGTTTTGTTGTATGTCCTAATAGAGAAAGTGTTTGAATCCTTAACCTTCGTAGCTCGTAAACTCTACTTGCAACCATTCTTTGATTCCACACATTTTATCACATACCGCACCCTATCTGTCTTCACGACATCAAAGTTAAAAGAATTCACGAAGCAAGCTTTCTCTACTAATCTTTGCACTTCTTCTTTGCTTCCAAATTCTTGACCCAAAACTAAATTCATACCATCTTCCCATTCTAAATTGGCAACCTGATCTCCTTCTACCAAACGTGTATCACTCACATCAACGTTATCTAATTCCACTAAAGATGTGTCTATACCCTCATTATTTTCTAAGTCCTCTTCTTCGTGGGGAACAATTGCACATCTTTCGAATGGCTCACTTGCCGAAAGATTTACTCCACAATTTGTGGAAATAATGTCCTCGTTACATGTATAAGCTGAACTCAAAACAGTCATCTTTGTCTCAACATGCAACACACCTATTATACTTCCACATGGCTCCAAAAAACAAAAGATCATCATCATTGAAAATATATACTGGCGCCTTAGGTACAACTCCAACCAGAAAATAACTCAACTTCAGTTTGCTCCTTCCTTCATATGCACCCATCTTAGTACGTATCCTCTCCACCAATAAATCGTATGTTATCTCTTCCACCGATTCTCTTATTAAAAGAGCATGATGAATTTCTTCTTTTGGAATCCAAATAATTTCTCCTTCTTTCTTTGCATAATGTCCACCATAATCGAAATGTATGATAGTGCGCTTCTTTCTACTCGCTGAACCCTGAAAACATTAAATCCATGTATCATTAGTAACTTAGTTGTATAAGTTGTATACAGGTATATAAATTACTAGTTGTATCAGTTGTATAATACTACATAGTTGTATCAGTTGTTCTAGTGTTATGTTTAATTCTTAGTTGTATCAGTTGTATTCAAATATATAATTCTGGGTTTTTACCGACACAAATGTGTTTGATTCTCTTTAGATAATCACTAATGTCGTTAAAGAACAACAAAAAACCAACCTATTTAGTCATACTACAACATTTTCGAGCTTCAAAAAACCAAAAATCGAGTTTTTATAACCCAAATACACAAACCCAAAGCTTACCTCCAATGGTGAGCTTGAACTCCCTCCAACCTCCAAACTCAGTTGAATTAGTTGTATACAGGTATATAAATTACTAGTTGTATCAGTTGTATAATACTACACAGTTGTATCAGTTGTGCTAATGTTATGTTTAATTCTTAGTTGTATCGGTTGTATTCAAATCTATAATTCTGGGTTTTTACCGACACAAATGTGTTCGATTCTCTTTAGATAATCACTAATGTCGTTAAAGAACAACAATAACCAACCTATTTAGTTATACTACAACATTTTCGAGCTTCAAAAAACCAAAATCGAGTTTTTATAACCCAAATACACAAACTCGAAGCTTACCTCCAATGGTGAGCTTGAACTCCCTCCAACCTCCATTTCCTCCAAATTTCTCCTCAAAATCGATAAAACACTTTTAATTTCGCATTTCAAGTCTCAGTTTTTAAGATAAATAAATATACAAAGAGAATTTAATTTGTGGTTGGTTGACATTGAAGAGAGTGTACGATGAAGAAGATGGTTGTTGGGTGGGGTGGGACCCATCCAACCATTAAAAAAAATTTTGAATTCTTTTTTAAATTAAATTAAAATGGGTTTAAGATCTGTGGGACCCTCAAACTTATTTTCTTTTATTTATTTGAATTATTTAATTGTTTGAGGAGTAAGTAGAATTGAGGGGGGTATAAGAGATTTAGAATGGATATTTAGGGGTGTTTTAGAAATTGATCCTTTTATCTATGTTTCGGTTTCTTAAACTAACCCATTAATTAAAGTTGCTCCCTTTGAAACATCTTAATCTCACCTTTTAAAAGTAATTTGAACTCAGTTATATGCTATCAGTGAATAATAATTTATAGGAATAAATGATTATGAAGAAAAAACCTTATTGATCTTTTAGATATTGATCTTTTCGTCCAAAGTGGACATGATTTTTTATAATTCTTAGTTCAATTTTCATATAGCAAATTTACCCTAAATTTTGGTCATTTTGTATTTATCTTCCTTTAATTTCTGATATATCTAATGCATGACATTAACACGTAGAGAGTTAATATTTTGTGACGTTAACATGGTGTAATAAGTTTTGATGTTTGTTTTGAATAATCAGTCAATGGTTTTGATCTCGGATTTAATCTCACGTATCTGTTATGATTATGATTAATAAATTGTCCCAAAAAGTAATGGGCCACTCAACCACGAGACATTCCCAATCGCCCACGCCCGTGCCCGAGCCTGGCATGGCGGCGGTGGTGTGCGTGTGTAGTTCGATTCCATCCTCTCTCATATGCACCATAAGTCTTAGCCAATTTGAACCCTTGTATCACTTTCTAGTATTTATATTAGAGTGAAAAAGTTTGGCCAAGCAATGTGGAACATTTTACAAACTCCCACTTACTCACTTACACTTAAATGGATCTATTTTTACACTTGGCCCAAAATCCAATCCATTCCACAATTTATTTCTTATTCACATTCTCAAATATTATAAGCCCAAAGCGTATTATAATTTAGACCCAACAATCCTCCACATGAATATAAATGACTCTAAACAGGGATGACTTAAAAGTCTTTTTGGATAAAAATAGCTAAAAAAAGAAGTCTCCAGAGTAGATGCGAAAACTAATTATGCCTGATGTGGTAGCGTTTTTCAGGTTTGAACCAATCATTGTTAATATCTGTGGAGTTTACTCGGCCAGGAGGCGAACATGATGTCTTGAACCACCCGGAGATTTATGTAAACTTAGACAACAGGCATTACCCAGTTTGGTTTCTCGTAGAACTACGTTCTCTTGTTGTGTTCATTGTGACCTTGAACGTGCATGGATTCATGAGTGAACTTGGAGAATATAAAATTTATCGTTCATTCTCCTAGAAACGGCCCCATTTCACACTCATATAGGTGATTTCCCATAAGCTTTCCCGTCTTTTTGAAAACATTATTTTGTACTTCAAAAGAATGAAAGTATGAAATCAATAAAAGCTCAACGCTTAACCTAAAAAATCTAACACTGTCTAATCATCGTAGGAATCGGATAGAGACATTCGTCTCATAATGCTTTCAACAGAATCCGTTCAATATAGTTGTCCCTTTGAACCTCATTCTTGGGATCTCCAGTCATTGAGGTTGGGTGTCCATCAAATGTCATCTTAATTCATAGGCTGTAAACCCATTCTTCTTGATGATTTTAATACTTGATCTTGAGTCAGACCTTTTTTAAAAGGATCTTCTAAATTATCAGCTGATATGATATAATCCAACGTGACTACACCACTTGAGATCAAATGTCTAATGGTCTTATGTCGTCTTCGTATATGACGAGATTTGCCATTATACTGAGTATTCAATGCCCGTAAGATAGCGGATTGACTATCACAATGCAAACGTATTGCTGGCACTGGTTTCTCCCACATAGGGATATCATCCAAAAAATTTTGAAGCCACTCAGCCACCTCTGCAGTTTTTTCTAAAGAAATGAACTCAGATTCCATGGTCGATCTGGCCAACAAAGTTTGTTTGGAAGATTTCCACAACACAGCCGCACCACCTATTGTAAAGACATATCCACTTGTGGATTTTGAGTTTTTGGAGTCAGATATCCAGTTTGCATCAGTATATCCTTCCAAAACTGCTGGTTCTTTACCATAGTGTAACCAATAGCTTTTCGTAAACCGCAAGTAATTCAATACTCTAGTTATAGCTCTCTAGTGTGTGTGTCCATGATTACTTGTATAGCGACTTAGTACATTGACTGCGTGCGCTAAATCGAGTCGAGTCCAATTTGTTAAGTACATCAGACTTCTGATAACTCGTGCATATTCCACTTGTGATACCGCTTCACCTTGATTTTTAGTCAAATGAAGTTGAGTGTCAACAAGTGTTTTTGTAGTCCCACTTGATTAGAGTTAGAATCTATCAAGTATCTTGTCAGCATAATATTCTTGAGATGAATCATAAAATGATTCCGTTAGAGTGTATTGATTTTATCTCCTAGAATCACATCTGCTAATCCCATATCTTTCATATCAAACTGTCCAGATAACATGGTTTTTGTTTGATTGATGATATCTTTATTACTCTGAATAATAAGCATGACATCTACGTATAAACATAAAATGATATACCCAGTTGTAGTAATTTTAACATATATGCATTTATCACATTTGTATATGCGAAAAACGTTGGACATCATTACATTGTCAAAATTTTCATGCCATTGTTTTGGAGCTTATTTAAGTTCATACAACGACTTCACAAGTCTACAGACTTTGTGTTCTTGTCTAGGTACAACAAACCCTTCAGATTGTTTCATGTAAATTTCTTCCTCTAAATCTCCATTTAGAAAAGCAGTTTTTAAATCCATCTGATGGATTTCCAGATCACGTAAAGTAGCAATGTTAACTAGCATTCTAATAGAAGTTATTCTCGTTACCAGAGAATATGTGTCAAAGAAATCCATACCTTCCTTTTATTGGAATCCTTGCACCACGAGTCTAGCCTTGTACTTGTCTATCGTACCATCAGTTTTCAATTTTGTTTTGAAAATCTATTTACACCCAAGCACTTTAAACCCTTCCGGTAAATCAATCATCTCCCATGTATGGTGTTGCATAATAGAGTCAATTTCACTATTTATGGCTTCCTTCCACGAAGGTGCGTCTGGCGTAGACATAGCCTCGTTGTAAGTTCTTTGTTCATTTTCTAATAAAAAACCATTAGGAAATCATCACCAAAGGTTTTTTCCTTACGAACTCTTTTGCTCCGTCTAGGTTCATCTTCAACTTTTTTGGGCTCATTAAATGAAGTACCAAAAGTGCTTACCTCATGCCTAGAGGAACTTAAATCTCTTTGATCCCGTGTCCGCTTTAGATATTCTCTATCTTTTCATGGGAAATTTTTTTCAAAGAATTCTGCATTCCGTAATTCCATCACCGTATTAATGTGAATATCCGGAATGTCTGATTTATGAACCAAAAATTGATAAGCACTACTATTGTGTGCATAACCAATAAAAATACAATCAACGGTTTTTGGTCCAACCATGACTTGTTTCGGAGGTGGTACAACTAGCTTTTCTAAGACCACCACACTTTCATGTATTTGTATGAAGGAATCGTGTCTTTCCATAATGCATATGGAGGTTTTCCCGTCACTTTGTGCGGGAATTTGTTGAGGATATAATTCAAGGTAAGCAAAGCTTCCCCCACATGTTCTGAGCTATCCCAGATTCCTGCAACATACCATTCACCATTTCTTTAAGAGCGCGATTTTTCCTTTCAGCAACTCCGTTAGATTCAAGTGAATAAGGAGCGGTTGTTTGATGTATAATTCCAGTTTCTTTACAAATTGCATCAAAAGGTTCTTCAGATTCTCCATCTCGATCACTTCGAACTATTTTAATAGTTTTCTCAAGTTGATTTTCAGCTTCAAGCTTATATTCTTTAAATTTATCCAAAGCTTCGTTTTTGCTTTATAATAAATAAATACAACAATATTTTGTGCAATCATCTATAAATATCACAAAATATTTTTTTCCTCCTCAAGTTGGTAGATACTTTAAATAACATAAATCCGTGTGTATCAAACCAAGAGGTTTTGTCGTTCTTTATCGTTTAGGGGATGGTCGTTTTGTAAGTTTTGCTTGTACACAAACTTGACATTTATCTTTAATCGATTTTCATTTAGGAATTAGACTTAAATTCATCAATCTTTCCAAAGATTTATAAGTCACATGTCTTAATCATTCATGCCAAATAGTAAAAGACTCGACCAAATAAGCAACTTGAGCATTTTCATTAACGGAAACAACATCGGTTACATTTTTCTTTGGTATGACCGTCATTACATTTATCTTGACCAGTCCACCCTTAACATAACCCTTCCCCAAGTATACACCATTCTTCCTAATCACTAGCTGATCGGATTCAAAGTTAACACTTAATCTGGCCTTGCTCATGAGTGTGCCGGAAATCAGATTCTTGCTTATGTCGGGAAAATGTTTCACATTGTTTAGAGTGATCTCATGTCCCGAATTCATCTTTAGCACAACCTTGCCACGTCCTAAAATCTTGGATACTTTGGTGTTGGCCATCTTCACCCTTTTTTCTTCCATACTCTTTTGATAAGTGCTAAACAACTCTTTATCACAAACAAATATGAGTGGTAGCACTGGTGTCGTAGAACCACTCGCTTGAATTGGTCTCAACCGCATTGACTTCCGGAATATCTTCAGTGATTACCGCACATAGATCTTCCGAGGTCAAGAGAGCTTGAGGAGTAGACTTTTTAGCCTTTGCCTTGCTATGACAAGCTTGAGCCTTGTGGCCTATCTTACCACAATAGTTACATGTCCTGGTGAACTTCTTTCAGCCCCATTATGCTTCTTGAAGTTCGTGGATCCCGAAGGTTTCAAATATTTTGGAACATTCTTATGCCCGACCTTACCTTTGCCTTTGACCTTAGCCATTTGAGCAAGATAGGCTTGGTAAGAATCTTGCTCATCACGATTGGTGAGCCCGGTTGTATGGAGATTTATAGCTTCAATTTTAAGCCTAGTGATCAATTCTTGAAGAGACATCGCCTTTCGCTTGTGCTTGAGTTAATTTTTGTATTCCACCCAACTTGGAAGAAGCTTCTCAATAAAGCAATTAACTGTAAAAGGCTCACAAATTTTCATACCTTCGGGTGCTATCTCATTGCATAGCAATTGAAGCTGATCCACTTGTGCCATGATAGGCTTCGAGTCCACCATCTTGAAATCTAGAATTTTTGCCACCGCAAATTTCTGAGTTCCCGCATCATCAGAATTGTACTTCTTCTCCAAAGTATTCCACAACTCTTTGGTCGTTGGTAATTGCTTCTCATTATTGTATACAGCGTACAACGAGTCAACGAGGCAACGAGGCAACGAGTCAACGAGTCCCATGATACAACCGATGCAAGACCACAACGCTACACTCAGTGTGGAATCTACGAACGTAGATAACTACGATATACTCTACATGTACCATTTTCCAAACGAATGGAGAAACGTTAGCGACAGAGTGATGGATCAATGAGAGAGATGCTTATGTTTATGATGAGTGAATTCTCCAAATAAGACAAGTCCTTTATATAGGCAAGCTCGGAGTGAGTTTAAACACATGTACTTAATGGTAAGATTCTACTGTTACGATTGCATGACATTAATATGTAGAGAGTTAATATTTTGTGACATTAACATGTTGTAATAAGTTTTGATGTTTGTTTTGAATAATCAATCAACGGTTTTGATCTCAGATTTAATCTCACATATTTGTTATGATTATGAAAAATCAAAAAAAAATATTAAGAGGATATTTAGACAATTTTAAGACATAAATTTTCATAAAAAAATTTCCCAAAATGTAATAGGCCACTCGACCACAAGACATTCCCAAAGCCCACACCCACGCCCATGCCCGGGCCTGGCCTGTCGGCGGTGGTGGGTGCATGTGGTTCGATTTCATCCTCTCTTATATGCACCATAAGTCTTACTCAATTTGAACCCTTGTATCACCTTCTAGTATTTATACTAGAGTGAAAAAGTTTGGCCAAGCAATGTGGGACATTTTACAAACTCTAATTACTCAATTACACTTAAATGGATCTATTTTGACACTTGACCCAAAATCCAATTCATTCCATAATTTATTTCTTATTCACATTCTCAAATATTATAAGCCCAAACCTTATTATAATTTAGACCCAACATCACTTACTACAAATTTTTAGTTATCTTTGGTCGGAACAATCACATATCCAAAAAAATTTGGTATGTCCAATACTTTCAGATTTAAAATATACAGGCGAAAAAGCTATATAGAGTTCTTATATCTATCTAACTTGCACAGAAATAGAACGCTACTTCAAGCTAGGCTTAAGAAAAAAGAAAAGTCAACGATCATGAATAACACCTTTAATGACTTTCTAAGTTGCATTTCATATACTCAAAACGAGAAATTACATAAAAAATAGGATAACCTCAAAGCCATCATGTTCTAAGAAGGAAGATAAGTAACCTCAAACCAGAGTGTTTGAGTTTTGTTGTTGCTGCAGCTACTTCTGCGGAATCAGTATAGATATCAATACTAGTTTCGTATGCATCTCAAATCGCGTTTCCCTAATCTGTAAACATTAAGGTGTCATGTTAGCTGAGAACATGACTTGTTAGAATTTGCAAAATAAGTAGAATAGAGAACAGAGGTAATAGGAAAAATAGAGAGAATATCTTTTTCTTATTAATTCATGTTGTATCAATACATCCCAAATATATAGAGATATATTTCAAATACATAAAAAATGTATGAACAACATAGGAATTCATCACATGCTGCATGAAGGAAAGAGAAGGTATGAGAATAAAATTTTGGGCAGCAGCAACAACCTGGAGTGGGATCTATCAATTTAAGGTGAGATCGACCGATCCCAAAACTTGTGGAAAAGTGGAGACGAGGCGGATCGATCGATCAGAAGTAGAATTGATCGATCCCAAAGCTTACGACAACTCCTGGTTATGGCGGATCGATCAATCTAATGTGAGATCAGTTGATCCCAAATCTTATGGTAAGTTGGATGAAGGCAGATCGATCGATCAGAGGAAGGATCGATCGATCTAAGATGAGCCTGATCAATACTCCCCCTCAAACTTAACTGCAATGATACCAAAGGCTAAGTATGGAAACCCGAGAAGCATCACCTCATTAAAAACTTTAACATAGAAAAAAACACATGGGAGAAAACTATGCTAAGGGAAAAAGAGTATGATACCCATGGAGATAGGACATGAGATCAAGGGCGTGAAAGGTATACAAACCCGAAGTTTTTTATGGATGTGGGAGAAAACTTTAAGACTTGCAGCCTTAGTGAATATGTCTGCTAATTAATCTTCACTCCGAGTGTAGCATGATAGAATCATGTCTTTTTAATCTTTTCTCGGACCTTGTGACAATCCACTTCGACATACTTGGTTATTACATGAAAGATTGAGTTCGTTGCGAAGTGAATGACCACTTAATTGTCGCAATGAAACATTATAGGGCTGGAAGACTCAATGCCAAATTCTTTAAAGAGAGCTTTGAGCCAACTAAGCTTATTTGTTAACTTCCTCAGCTCGGTATTCTGCTTCCGCATTTGAACAAGAAACCATCTTTTGCTTCTTTGAGTTCCAACTTACCAAGTTTCCTCCAATGAAGGTGCAATAGCCAGTTGTTGATTTTATATCTAATGTATCCCCGAGATAATCCATATCACAATATGCCACTATCTTGGTGCTACCATTTCTTCCCATCCAAATTCCTTGGCCCGAACTTCCTTTGAGATATCTAAGGATCTGCTCCACCATGCTCCAATAAAACTTTGTGTGTGACTGATCTGATTCACAGCAAACCAAAGGTCATTTCTAGTGATGGTTAGATAGATTAACTTACCAACAAGACAGTGGTATTGTGTCGGAACTTCATATGGTTTATCTTCTTCCTCTTCTTCGGCTTTCTCCCCCTTTTGCTTGAACTTGTAGCCATCAATGAGTGGAGTCTGGGCTGATTATGCTCCAAGTTTACATGTCTCATCCAAAAGATCAAGTGTGTACTTCCTTTGCAAAAGAAATAAATCTTTCGGAAAACGGAAAACTTCAATTAGTAGGAATTACTTTAGTTCCCCAAGATCTTTAATATCAATAACAAATTTAAGATAGGTTTTGGTGGATTGGATACCTTCCTTATCATCACCGGAGATGAAAATTTCATCCACATAAATGCGAACAACAATGATACCTTTATAGCTTTGTAGTGTGAACAAGGTGTGATCGGCCTCAGATTTCTTGAAGCCTCGGTCTTTGAGTGTGGAGCTCAACTTGTGGTACCAGGCTCTTGGTGATTGTTTTAGCCTGTAGATAGCCTTTTTTAGCTTTTAAACCTTTCTGGGAGCAATGAAATCTTCAAGATCAGGTGGAGGTTTCATGTAGAATTCTTCATCAAGCTCATCTTGCAAGAAAGCATTCTTGACATCCATCTGTCTCAACTCCCAAGACAAATTAGTAACCAAAGAAAGAAAAACCATTACTATGTGAAGTTTGGCGACAGGAGCAGAGGTATCAATATAGTTTTCTCCTTAGGTTTGTGTAAAACCTCTTACTACCAAGTGAGCTTTGTACCTTTCAATGTCTTCATTACTCAAGTATTTGATGGTGAAGATCCATTTGGAACTAACTGTTCTTTTCCCGGGAGGAAATCTGCTTCATCCCATGTGTGATTGTGATTCATAGCCCCAACTTCATCACCAATTGCATCCAACAATTCCTTTCTTTCCTTGGCTTCCTCATAGTTTTGAGGTATCATTTCTAGTTTGATCTTTCCAAGAAAAGCTTGATGATCAGTTCGCAAAAGATCAAGCAAACATACTGATTGAATGGGATGAGCCACAACTTGATTTTTTTAGTAAATCCATTTGTTCATCCACTTAGAAGGGTTGCGGATCCTTGTGCTTTGTCTATATGGAGGAGGAGAGTCTTCATCATCCTCTTCTTCCTCTTCTACCTCTTCTACCTCCTCGACCTTCTCATGAGGTCTAAACTCTTCATTGGGAGTCACAATATCCTCCGTGTCAGCCTGGTCTTGGTCTTGACTTCTGATTGCAACACTTTGATCTTGATCACAGTCTTGTTGATCCAAAGGACCGTTTGGTGTGCTCCCCCTTCCCTCTGCCCTGTCCACATCCGCTCGTCTTTCCGGTGCTTGGTTTCAGAGGTGGTCTAAGAGTAATCTTAATCTTCTGGTCCGTTCGGATGGAGAGTGAGATAGTTCTTTCATGCCTTCCCAATCCTTCTTATCATGATATCATTAGTTCTCAATGAACTTCACATCCCGAGACATAAAAGTGTGGTTGTTGACGAGATCATAACACTTGTAGCCCTTTTGATTTATTGAATAGCCGAGGAACATACACTTAGTGCTCTTGGAATCCCACTTGGTTCGTTGTTCACCTGGTACTAAAACAAAACAAACACACCCAAATACCTCTAAGGGATCAATAGATAGTTTAGTTTTGTTAAGTACTCAAATGGTGACACGTCCTTTAGGACTTTGGTTGGAATCCAATTGAGGAGATAGCATGTAGAGATGACCGCATCACCCCAAAATCTTCTTAGTACATTGGCATAGAACATCATCGATCTTGCAACCTCCATAAGGTGACGATTCTTCCTTTCTACCATTCCATTTTGTTGTGCTATGTAAGGGCAACTTGTTTGGTGTATGATGCCATGTTTTGCTAGATGTTCTTTGAACCTTTGACTTGTGTATTCTCCTCCATTTTCCGATAGTAACACCTCAATTTTAGCATTAAATTGGTTAGTAACATAATTTTGAAAATTAAAGAATGCATCGAACACACGATCTTTAGTCGTAAGCAATGTAATCCAAGTATATTTCAAATTTTTTATCTATAAATGTCACAAAATACTTGTTATTGTCTCTAGATACCAATAGTGATGTCCAAACATCTGAATGAACTAAGTCAAAGCAATTTTCATAAATAGTAGAAGACTTTAGGAAAACAATTCTACAATATTTACCGAGAATGAAAAATGTCCTAATCTATCATGCTACACGACACTAAAACTAACAGCAAGACAAGAATTTGAAGACAATGAAGAAGAAGATCTTGGTGAAGTGTTCTCAAGAACATATAGATCCACTTTTGATTTTCCTTCTTTAAGAATTTTCTCAGTCTCAATGTCCTGAAAATGAACACTATTAGGCTTAAATATAATATAGCAATTAAGATCGCAAGTTGCTTTTTAACTGACAAAAGATTAGAAGTAAAATTAGGCATAAAGAATGCCTTAGAGTTTTTATCAAATAATTTTAAATCTCCTACTCCTTTTATGAGAACTATATCACCATTAGAAATGGACACATTACCAGTTGATGGTTTTATATTATATATAAAATTCGGATTACTAATCATATGGTGAGTAGCCCCCAAAACTATGACAAGAGATTTTATCGGTTTACTAGGAAAGAAAGTGGTACTGGATTCCTTTACGGAGGCAATAGACCGGATGAGAGCCTCTACGTCTGACTTCCTCACAACATCGTTGGCTACCTCTTCTCCTTGTTTTGATGAACAGGCTTGTCCTTGATTACCCATGTCTCCACGAGAGAGATTGGCCATTGGGTCGTTGTTAAACTTTCTCGGCTTGAGGTGACCCTTCCTTTTACAATGTTCACAAACCCATATCTTCCTTTCCTCTTGTCGGTACACTCTTTTGTTTGCTGTGGAGAGTCCCTTTTTCCACCAAAGAGCCCAATAGCACCTTGTTCCTTTTGGATTTGAGAGCACACATCATCAAGACTCGGAAGCGGCTCTTAGAATGTGCTTGATGAGGTCACTGAACTTTCGATTAAAAGTGAGTAGAATTCCAAAGACCTTATCTTGCATGCACCTCTCATTTAGAACCAAAGGATCCATGGTGTTTGGTCTTAACATTTCAAGCTCTACCCATAGTGACCGGAACTTCCAAAATGTTTGGTGAATTCCAAATCTTCTTGGCTGAGGTTGTTTATGGTCTTCTCCACTTCAAACACACGGGTGAGTTTTGACACGTTTCCATACACGTTCTTGAGAGTATCCCATAGCTCCTTCTTTCTCAAGAGGCGCCTCTTCTTCTCCTTCTTTGATGGTTTCTTTTTATCTCTTTTATTGGCTTCTTTTGGAGCTTGATCTGTTTCAACATGAATCCAAAGTCTGCGGCCACAAAGCTCAGTTCTTATGGTTCTAGACCACAACAAATAGTTTTCACCCATGAGAACAACTGGAATCACCACAGATTTTGAGTTTTCCATGGTTTAAAAACAAAAAAGATGAGAGATTTAAGAAGCATATTGAAGAGAATGAGAGAATATTACGATTGCTCTGATACCATGTTAGAATTTATTGAATAAGTAGAATAGAGAATAGAGAGAACAGAGAGAATAGAGAGAAAATCATCTTCTTATTAATTCATGTTGTATCAATACATCCCAAATATATAGAGATACATTCCAAATACAAAGAAACTGCATGAACAACATAGGAATTCGTCACATGCTGCATGAAAGAGAGAGAAGGACTGAGAATAAATTTTTGGGTGGCAAAACAACAACTTGGAGTGGGATCAATTGATCTAAGGTGGAATCGATCGATTCCAAAACTTGCGCAAAAGTGGAGAAAAGGCGGATCGATTGATCTAAAGTAGGATAGATCGATTCCAAAGCTTACGGTAACTCATACTCATGGCGAATCAATCGATCCAAGGTGAGATCAATCGATTATAAATCTTACGGTAAGTTGGATGAATGCAGATCGATCGATCCAAGGAGGGATTGTTTGATCCAAGATGAGCTTGATCAATTTGATCAACTATGTGTTTCAAAAAAAGACAAAGAATCAAAATCTACCTTGATAACAACTTCACCATCATTGGCAATAGAAAGGACACTTTTGAATGTGAATTTATGTTGCTCCACCTAAACAAAGTCTGCAAATCATCCTCACTCAAACAGTCAGCCAAAATAGATGTTTTATCTTTAACCTTAGCCTCCATTATCCTGTCAGACACCAACAATAATCGCAATTGGGCGTACGATCTGGAAAACTTAGGATCACATATATACATTGTCTTTCTACCTGAATCTACAACTTCAACTATCCTTTTGCTCTCATAACCTTTTGCTTACGTTAAGACAGTTGCAAATGCACTCTATTTATGGCCAATGTGTCTTATCTTCTCACCCCCTTTACCTACTAACGAGCACATTCAAGAGGCAAGATACAAAATTATGAAAATCACATATTCATAAGAATCCTCAAGATCTAACCAAAATATATAACAGACATTCTCATAATCAAAATGAAATAAATTTTTGTATCAACTTGTGAAGAAAAAATATTAAATGCATTAAAGGTAAGAAAAACAGTTTGAACATCACATCTTCTTTAAACTTCATGGAACACATTGCGTATGACCCCCAAGATCTAAGCAAAGCAGATAACAAACACTCGCAGAATCAAAATGAAAAAAAAATTTGTATCAATTTGTGAAGAAAAAACTGTAAATTAACAGTAAGAAAAAACACAGTTTGAACATGACATCTTTTTTAACTTCATCGACATATTCTTTATTAACCGTCAAGAGCTAAGCAAAGTAGACAACATACACTCTCAGAATAAAAACAAAATGAATTTATGTATCAACCTGTGAAGAAAATACTGTAAGCACATTAACAGTAAGCAAAAGCATTTTGAACATCACATCGTCTTTCGATTTCATGGAACACAATCTCTATAAATTCTCAAGATCTAAGAAAAACAGTTGACATACACTATCAGAATCAAAATAGTAAGTGATTCTTATCATTGGCTCTCATTTGTTTTCCATGGCCAAGACACTGAATCTGTTCATGTTGGAAAATTATGGTGAAAAGAACCTCCAAAATATAGGATCAGTTTCACACTCGCAAAAACAAGCAAGACTGGAGCAAAATAGTTTGGTTTCTACATAAATTTTTGCACTTCTCGATCACCACATAATTGGCAATGTTAGACCGTCTCTCAACGGGTGCCAAGACCCGTAGATGGGATATATTCAGGCATGTATTTTCTATGGTGAACCCTATGAGATGCGAGATCATCTCTTTTTCGCATGTTCCTACACATTTATGATATATTGCATATTTTACGAAAATCAATGTTATTGTGTGAACATATTGTTAAACCTAATCGTTAATATTTGTTTAGAATTTAAAGTTCAAACGACAGTTTAGATACTTATGTTGCTAGATAAAGTAATTGGTGTCCCGACAGTTGGTTATACATTTATGTTTGAGTTCAAAATAAGTACTTAATCCATTTCCTGAATTTTCTGAATAGTAGTCTGGTTCATAATCTCTGATTCGCAAAAAATTTCCTTGACCTAATGCTTTAATTCTAAAGTTTACATCATTATTTACTTTTTATTGCTTTCTTTAGTTTCATAATTAAAACAAACAATCTCTTTTCGTCTTAATTTAGCGTTTTTTTTTATAAGAATCGTTTAGCAACATTGGTCTATGTGGATTCGATTCCATCTATACTACTGCGTGTGTTTGAACACTTGCTGTCTATATTAGAGTTTAAAACTTTTGTATCAATTTACCATCTGGCTAGATATAAGTGATGATTTAGTAGGCATTCTATTGATCCGAATTGGTTATACACTCTTCTTTTTCATAACACACTTACTTTAATTTTTCTCCAATAGCATTTCAAATAACATTATATACAAAATTTAATAGAGTTAATTACCTAGAATGACTCAAATTTCGTAAGAAATAACTCAAGTAACACTTTGTGGAGAGGGATAACCAAAATAACACTTTTTTTTTTAACCCTTAACCCTGTATTTCTTTTTATAATAATCACAAAAATGACATTTAGAATTAATTTTTATCAAAAAGTAAAGAAAACAAGAAACTTAACACACATAAAAAGAAATGTCTCTCACGTTTCATTCTGTTTTGGGGAGGAAAAATTTTCATGACTGTAAAATTCTCTAACAGTCTTCAAAGTCTATTTCTCACGTTTCATCTTCTCCTTTCTCTCTCATCCTCGTTGTTTTCTTTCATTTGGCGAAACCCTTTCCGCTGTCGACGCCTCCACGCATCTCCGCAATCAACAACGGCAAGTTCATGCTGTAAGCTTACTCCTTCATTCGTTGCTGTTACTGTTTCATCCTCACGGGTTTAAGAGAAATCTTAGCCGACGAATGAACAAGATGAACAGAAAATTAGGGAGATAGGTCACAAAGATTTACATCACCACCGTTTGCCGTGAGTCCTCCACCCTCATCTGTGTCATCATTTTCACAGGTAATCTCTTCTTTAATCCAATTTGTTCCTAAAATCTTGAATTTTCTCCTAGATCTCGCTCTCATCTTCTTCTTTTCCTTAACTTGGCCAATTCCCATCACTGTTGAAGACACATAGAGGAAGAATAGGAGAAACAAGATGTGATCATGGTTGGAGAAAGGGAAGACAACGATGCGGTGGCGATCTCAGAAAGATATGCTTTTACATGACTATTTTGACTAGTCAGACAATATATGTGGTAGTGGTTAATTGTAAAACCACCAGCGACAAATACAACTTATCTATAAAAGGTAAATTTTCATTTTTCTTTGTGTTGGAAATGAATTATTGCCGGCCTCAGGGAAATTTAAAACCACATAAAGGGATTGTTGGAGAATATTCGTATTCGTATATTTTCCATCTTTCGTATATTTGCATATATCTCGTATCTTTCCTTTTCTCTTTATGATTGCTTGAGCTGCAAGGGTACAGTCCTACTTGTATTTTTGTATATATAAGAAATCGTAAGATCCAGAGCAATACACACATAAAATATTCAACAAATTCATATATTTTTATCATGGTATCAGAGCAAGAATCAAGCTCTTGATCGATTTCCAAATTCTGTTTTAATTCAAACTTTGTTTGTTCGTCTCAATCTCAATCTCTCTTGATTTGATATTTCCATAATGATGACATCCCAGCTCTCATGGACGTGGAGGTCCAGCTCGTGCCAACCTAGCTAGGGCAGTGGGACAATCGAGTACGGCCGTTATGAATGTGGCCCAGATTGATCAGCAGTTTTTGTGGCTTAGTCGACAAGCAATGGTTAAGTGTGAAACGAATCATGAATGCAGCAACATTTGGGGCCGATGAACAATTGTCAGGTATGTAGTTTTTTCCTTCTTGGATTTTAGATTCAGGTGCTACATATCATCTCACTAGTAGAAAAGATGTCTTGAGAAATGTGCGAATATCGATCTCAATTATATTGGCTGATGGACAAACTGTTGTAGCCGATACAGTTGGTTCAATTGTGTTAAATTCTCTTCTTAAGTTGATTGAGGTTTTCTACATTGAAAACTTGGGGTTCGACTTGATATCAATTACAGAGTTAATGGAAGATTGATTGTGTGATGCAATTATTTGTTGAGTTTTATGTGATTCAGGACCGCACTACGAAGATGCTGATTAGAGTGGGTAGACCGATTGGAGTTCTCGTCTATTTTCAAAGTACGGAAGTTGTGGCAGCGGTGAAGGGTCTCACTAATCAATATGTGGAACTGTGGCATAGACGGTTGGGACATCCATTTTCAAAAGTAGTAGAGTCGTTGTATGGTGTTGATTTTAGTAGTAGTAAGGATTTTAAAATAACACGTGTGAGACATGTATCCACGCAAAGCAAAACTGTTGTCCTTTTCCTTTAAGTAATAATAAAACTATGGAGATTTTTGAACTGATTCATTGTGATATATGGGGTCCGTATAGAGTATCGTCTGGAGTTCGATACTTTCTCACCATAGTTGATGATTTCTCTAAAGGTATTTGGATATACTTGATGAATGCGACAAGCGAGACACCAACAAAACTCTGATATTTTCTTGCTTTGGCGGACAAACAATTTGGTAAGCAAGTTCAAAAAATATGAAATGACAAAGGAAGTGATTTTTTCACTAATGAAATATTTCTTAGAGAAAGGAATACAGCACGAGACTTCTTGTGTAGGGACACCGCAATAGAACAGTTGCATCGAATGTAAACATCGACATCTACTCAATGTAGCTCAAGCAGTGATGTTTGAAGGACATTTACCTAAGGAGTTTTAGGGAGAATCTACGCTTATTGCAGCGTATCTTATTAATAAGACACCTTCATCAGTCCTAAATGGAGAAACCCCATACAAAATTTTATATGGTGCTTGACCTTCATATGATCATCTTTGGGTTGTAGGTTCTGAATGTTACATACACAATCAAGATCATAAAGGAGACAATTTTGCAAGTATAAGCCAAAAATGTGTATTTATTGGCTATCCACATGGGAAGAAAGGATGGTGTGTGTTTGATCTTGAAAGAGGAGTTTTTTCTACCTCACACGATGTGGTTTTTTGTGAAGACATGTTTCCTTATTGGCATACGTATTGCGTAGATATCTCAGGAGACTATATTTTTAAGACTGGAAATATGACCCAATCGATGCCTCGATTGACTAAAACCGAAGTTGTGATTTTACCAACCTTTGAAGTAGCTCGCAACGTTGAGAATATTGTTGTGACTGAGAACAATGTTTCATCTTCTTCGCCTATTGTGATTGAAGATAACATTGTGGTTTATGTCGACAATGATGTATCTTCCTCACTTGTGATTAAACAAGATTCACCCTCGAACACGATTGATCAAGCTTCAGCTTCTTTTTCTTCTACTCTAGGGGAACCAGAAGTGATTGTTGTACGACAAGGAGAACGTGAACGAAAACCATCGGGTTATCTCCACGATTATGACACGACTTTTGTTTGTGCCGGTTCGACCAGTTTGTATCCACTCTCAGATGAGCTTTTGTCTCAATGGTTCTTGGTGTCACAAAGCCTTTCTTGTAGCTATCACAAATGCAACATAACCTAATAGCTTTGTCGAGGCAATGTGCGATGCTCGTTGGCATAACGCAATGGGTAATGAGGTTGGTGCTCTCAAAATCAATAAAACATGGGCACTTGAAGATTTATCAGAAGAAAGAAAGCAATTTGTTGCCAATGGGTGTTTAGAACTAAACATTGTTATGATGGTTCGATCGGACGCTATAAAGCATGGTTAGTTATCTTGGGAAATCACCAAGTTTAAGGAGTTGATTATGGTGAAATTTTTTTCTCATGTTGTTAAAATGACCATGGTATGATCATTTCTCTATATAGTTGCAGCTCAAAATTGGGAAGTCCATCAAATGGACATTCACAATGCTTCCTTTCATGGTGATCTCAATGAGGAAGTGTACATAAAACCTCCACCAGGGTTTCTTGCAAAAACGATGGACATGTGTGTAGAGTACAAAAGACGTTATATAGATTAAAACAAGTTTCGTATTGTTGGTTTGCCAAGCTCGCTTCTTCTCTTGAAGAATATGGTTTTTGTCAATCTATTGCTGTTTATTCTCTATTTGTGTTTGAAAAAAAGGAATCGAAATAAGGGTTCTGGTCATCACGGGAAGTACAATTAGCGCAATTCAGAGGTTCAAAAATTACCTTAACACATGCTTTAATATAAAAGATCTTGGTGTGTTAAAGTACTTTTTAGGAATTGAAGTTGCCCGGAATCCACAAGGAATATATTTGTGTCAAAGAAAATATGTTATGGACTTCTTGAATGAAACAGGGCTTATGGGATCTAAGCCGGTTTCATTTCCTCTCGAACAACATCATTAACTTGCGTTGGCTGATGGTACTCTCTTATTGGATCCTAAATCTTATCGGTGCTTGGTGGGTAATTTGATTTATCTTGGCGTAACACGTCCCGATCTTGCTTGCAGTGTTCATATTTATCATAATTCATGAATGCTCATCGAGAAGAACATTGGACAGCAGTCCCTAGAGTTGTCCATTATCTTAAAGATAGTATGGGAGAAGGCATTTTTCTTAGAGTTGATTGTGATCTTCAAATTTACAGATCGTGTGATTCTTATTTCTCTGACTGCCCATCGACACGACGATCTTCGACAAGCTGGTTTATTCAACTCAGCCAATCTCCAATCTCTTGGAAAACAAAGAAACAAAATATTGTAAGTCTTTCTTTCGCAGAAGCCAAAACAGAGCAATTTCCAAAACAACTCAATTTTCTTAAGGATTTGCTTCTCGATCTTGGTGTAACGTTGACACAACTGATGCATACTACAAGAAAGCATGCTATAACTGACGAAAATATCCGTCGGAAAGGGCCCTTCCGATGGGTTTTTGATGGATATTTCCGTCAGTTATAGAGCATCGAAAATCCATCAGAATTTCTGATGAATTTCCGATGGGCTATATTCTGACGGATTTCCAACAGATTATGTCGTCAGCAATAACCGTCAGAATAGTGTCCATCGGAAACAGAAACCGATGGATTTCCGTCGGGTTCTAATCCGACGAATTTCTAACAGGTTTAATTTTGACGAATTTTCGACGGGTTCTATTATGACAGATTTTTGACGGGGTTCTTTCGACAATTTTCCGACGGGTTCTTTGCTGATGGATTTCCGACAGGTTTTATTCCGACAGATTTCCACCGGGTATAAGTGACGGATTTCCGCCGGGTATAAGTGACAGATTTTCGCTGGGTATAATTGAGGGATTTCTGACAGAAATTATATATATTTTTTAAATAATATTAATAGTTTCATATTCAATAATTTGAAAGATTCAATAAATATTAGTAATGAAATAAAAATAAAATTTAATTTAAAATTAAATATTTAGAATCCAAAAAAATATTTAGAATCCAAAAGTGGAACAAAATTTATAAAATAGAAAACATAAAACGATCAATCTCGTCGACTTTGCATTTCGGCCATGAAAGCTTCCACCAAAGCATTTGCTTCTTCCATCTAGACCTTTGTCGCTGCGTTTATGGCCGCCAATTCTTCATAACATTGATCATTTTGCATAGATGCTTCTTTGATGGTGTGAATCTCATCCTTCAAATCCGTGATCTCAGAAGTCCTCTTTGCAAGTAAGGCTCGAAGCTTGGATTCTTCTGAAAACTGTGAAGTGCCTTGAGAAGAGTCGTGGTACGCCTTTGGAACCCCGAAAACACGACTTTTGCTCTTCGGAGTTGCCTACAATTAAATGAAATGAAATATTATAAGTTTTAATGATAGAAACATCAAAATATGATATAAATAAGATAACTAACCTCAATGATAAATTCATTCCACTTCTCGATAGGAATGTCATTGGAAGAGCCTCCTTCTCATGGAGGTTGAGACTGAAGATACTCATCTCCGAGCAACTTCACAATCTCGACGAGCTCACGAGGGACTTGATTATGAATTTTCTTAATCTTCTTGTTGGTGTGAACATCTTCCACCAACTGAAGATGCAATGGATGGACACCGTCAATCTGAAACTAGAAAAGAAGGCTTTTTTTATGCTTCTTTGATAGTGTGAATCTCATCCTTCAAATCCGTGATCTTAGACGTCCTCTTTGCAAGTAAGGCTCGAAGCTTGGATTCTTCTGAAAACTGTGAAGTGCCTTGAGAAGAGTCGTGGTACGCCTTTGGAACCCCGAAAACACGACCTTTGCTCTTCGAAGTTGTCTACAATTAAATGAAATAAAATATTATAAGTTTTAATGATAGAAACATCAAAATTTTATATAAATAAGATAACTAACCTCAATGACGAATTCATTCCACTTCTCGATAGGAATGTCATTGGAAGAGCCTCCTTCTCCTAGAGGCTGAGACTGAAGATACTCATCTCCGAGCAACTTCACGATCTCGACGAGCTCACGAGCGACTTGATTATGAATTTTCTTAATCTTCTTGTTGGTGTGAACATCTTCCACCGACCGAAGATGCAATGGACGGACACCGTCAATCTGAAAGTAGAAAAGAAAGCAAATAAAAAACTTATAAGTTAATAATAATAAAAGATAAAAAATTAAAACATTTAAAAACTTACCAACTACTCTTTCGGGGACAACAAAGTCGTCGCTCCAGCATTGTGCGTCGCAATGCCTTTGCCTCCACGATTGCTAAGCTGGTTGGCGGATTTTGTCTTAGAAGTTTTAGCTGTCTCATCTTGCTTCCAGTAGTCGACAAACCCATTCCACAGTTCGAATTTGTAGATGAACTCTCTGAACACGTCATTATGTCTCCACTTGTCCTTCCACTCGTAAATTTTCTTGGAGTACATATACATATAAAGAAAATTTCCAAGTAGCTCCTCCAGCACGTCGTGGATAAAGTTTTTGCAGATCTTCTCTCCCGGGTTGAGATATAAAATCTTTAACGTTCATTTGTGTTGATGCTGGTGGTTGCGTCTCTGGAATGTGGTTTGGCGGGTTCTGGGAACTTGATGGCCTAGCTGCACTCCGCCTACCTGAAGCTCCACTTGATCCACCTCGTAAAGGACGTCACGCGGTGGAATGGTAGTGACCGTAATTCTTGTAAAAAAACATTAAATAAAATATATTTAGAAAAAATTATAAAAGCTAATACATTAAATCAAATAAAATTAGTAAATGTAAATAAAATTATAAAAAAAATAAAATAAAATAAAATTGTAATAATATTCATAAAATTCATAATTAAATTATAGAAATATTATAACATTCATAAACAAAATTCTATTGAAATAACTTAACAAAATTAAATCTAACAAGTTTTTTGAAAATCATAATAAATACAATTTAAATATCATATACATTAAAATTAAAATTAAAATGAAAACCTTTAAATCGTTTTTAAAAAAATTAATTAAATATCATATACATTTCTAAAAATTCAAATAAAATCTGTAAAATTCTTATAACCATAGAAATAAAATCAAAAACCATCAAAAATCAGTAGATTATCAAAAATCTAAATATAACCCTAGAAATAAAATAAAAAAACCATCAAAAAAATTCAATAGATTATCACAAATCTAAATCTAACCGTAGAAATAAAATCTAAAACCATCAAAAAAATTCAATAGATTATCAAAAACCTAAATCTAACCATAGAAACCCTATATTTAATTGCCATAATACTATCTAACTTCAAAAACTTTAATCTAACTTCCAATACCTAAATCTAACCCTAAATCTAAGGTTCCAAACATGTAAATAAAAAAATACAGAGAAAACTTACAAATTAGATGGATTTTTATCCATTGGAATGATTCTAGGTTGGATTTGTGTTAATTTTTGTTTGATTTTTTGGTAAAATCGGACTGAAAACTGAAAGGGCGATTTGAAGGGTTTTGTTTGAGGTTTGGGTGATTCTTCACGAAGAAGAAGATGAAGTTATATTTTTAAAGGCTTTCCGATGGATATACCTATTGGAATCCGTCGGGAAGTCATTACAATTCTATAGGCACCTTTATTAAATCATTTGGCAACATAACCGCACCATAAATTTTACTTGGCCGTAAAAACTTTCTGACGGATTTTTGACGGCCAAGCAAAGTTTAAGGCTCGATTACATGACAAGAACGCATGATAGACACGTGTACACCCTAAACCCGTCGGAAATCCGTCATAAATTTTTGATGGATTTCTGAGGGGGTTAGGGTTTCGGCCACCAATCGACTTTTTTTCACTTTGACTTGGTTCTAAATGTGATTTACATGTAATATATACATTACAATCAGATATTAATGTACAATATAATGATACAATCACAAAATTTCATTTTTGATTCATCGTTATAAAAATTCTCTTGTTAATGTATATGTATTGTTAGTAGTATATGTACTCGTATTCTATTCTAATCCGTCAAACATCGTCAAATACTTTTTATATTGTTAATTTTGGAACTATGAATTTTGAATAAGCTATAACATCGTCTATAGTAATCGTTAGTATCGATAATTATGGAAATTAACCACAAAACCACAAACCAATCAGAAATCTGTTGGAAATAGAATACTACATGTGTCACGTATGTTTCAATAAGTACAAAGTTATTATATATATATATATATATATATATAAAGCTAACCATCGGAAACTTTCGACGAGTTATACAATTATTTTTTTTTCCATCGGAAACTTTCGATGGCCAAACTAATTTTATGATTCAACAAAACCCTTTAAACCCAAAAACAAAACCCTTTGAACCTTCTTTACAAGATCAATGATATTAGAACAAACCCATAAAAAGGTACACATAAATTAAAACCCAAAAACTTGATCGTACAATTTTGAACTAAGATATAATATTATAAAATAGATGAGTGGTAGTCTCGTTAAAACCCAAACACTGGAAAACCTATTTGGGACCAAACCAGTTCTTGGGAAAAAGAGTACACACAAAATGTCTACGATACACAAAGTTAATAGCAATGTTGTGAAAATGATCGGTCCAAAGCAATAGTGTATGTATCGTCATCAAACTGTCCAAGTGATTCCTCTGAATTAGAATGCACAGCTGTATAATCTCCAAATTGTGTAAAATCAACCACAAGGTCAATATCAAAGGAAGGCTCAACTTCTCCCATTGGAACATTTCCAATTGGCTGCAAAAGATCGTGTTTAGAAACTCTATATATTTTTCTTCTTAGGTTAATTGATGTCACTGTAATCCATGGGTCATTTCGAGCTATGACGCGAGGATAACGAATATAGAAAACCTAAAATAATTAATGATTAGAACTTCCAAAATATTGGTAACAGTCACAAATTTTACTCTCAAACAATGTTAACTTACTTGGTCAGCGTCTGACGCATGGATGAATGGATCGTATTTTAAAATTTGTCGTCTTGAATGTACCGATGTAACGCCAAATTGGTCAACATGAACACCACAACCAAGGAAGGGTTTGTACCAATCACACATAAACATAATACACTGCAAGTTTAACAATCCTGGATAACGCACTTCTAATATTTCGTTAAGGATCCTGTAGTAAACTACATCACCAGATTTAGCTGCGATGCCGTAATCTGAAGTTGGTTTACTATGCCCAGCATCATAAATCCGAAACGCATATCCTCTCGTGCAATACCTGGGGGTATGAAGTTACAATGTAATTCAGACTGTTATATACCTCCACTAACCAAGTGTCAAATGTTTGGCCATTTGTGATGCCTTCTATAGCCTGCCAAAAATTTATTTTAAAAACTTGGTTATTTATACACTTAAATAAAATTTCAACCAAAGAGCATAACCTTTCTCTTTTAAATTCTCAAGATCTTCCTCGGTGTAATCCAGATAGTAAGTTCGTACAAGAGTCATGTAAATTGTATAAATGAATACACTTAAAATTATAATATCCAAAATTAAAAAATTATATAAAATTAATATTATCATAAAAAGGATTACCTTTCATAGTGCATAATATCCTCACAATTTGTGAGAATATACATATGCAAGTGTGTGAGCTCATGCTCAGATAGAATTTGGTTCTTTTTCTTTCCACTTACATGACCAACTTGGGTAAACAACGCAGGACCATACAAGGGATAAATCAGTCTCTCACCTTTATCATCATGACGAGGAGGACGTCGACTCATCGTACGCACTTCTGATGGAAAGTAATATTCAGCAAAGTGTGAAACTTCTTCGTTGAGACTCTGTGCGACAATAGATCTCTTAACTTTGCTTAAATTTTTAACTTTATTCTTTAGATGGAACATGTGTCACTCAAATGAATACATCCACCGATATTTTACAGGGCCTCCTAGTGATGCTTTTTGTGAGAAGTGGATTGGAAGATGTTCCATAACATCGAAGAACAACAAGGGAAATATCTTCTCCAAATTGCAAATGATCACCGATATATTTGCTTCTAAATTTTAAATGCCCTCAGGTGTAAGTGTTCTCGAGCCTAAATCTCAGAAAAAGCACCAGATCCTGCAAATACAAGTAGAACATTCAACAAATAAATATATATGGTTGTTAGTAAATTAATTAAATCAAGGAAGTAATGATATTTACCTGAAACTGCTTGGTGGACATTTTCGTCAAGAATATGGGCAAATGCAAATGGAAGTAGAAGTGTCATGACAATATGATAGTCATGACTCTTCATTCCACTAAACTTCCCTTCTCCATAATCAACGCAATTACGTAGATTATATACATATTCATCTGTGAATTTAATATCTTCCCGAATCTAATCAAAAATGATTGTTATTTATTTGCGTCTAACTGGTAGGCATGCATGTCTACCATTTCATAACTTTAAAAACATCCCGAGCATAAATCAGTGGCAAGTCTAATCTAGAATTCATATTGTCTTTGGTCTTCTCTTAGACGTTTAAAACAATGTTCATGATGTTATCAAAGAAGTTCTGGTCAATGTGCATGACATCTAGATTGTGCCTCAATAAATGTCTTTCCAACAACGTAAATCCCAAAAGATATTCTTTTTGTGCCAATTATGATTTACACCAACAATGTCAACGGGATCATGCTCATTACCCCCACAGTAAGGAGTCCTCTCAGCACCGAAATCTCTTAACTAGTCTAATATAGAACTACCATCTATCTCAGGAGGTGGACCATCAAATACTTATTTATCTTTCGTAAAAAATGTCTTCGATCGAAGATAAGGATGATCACTCGGTAAGAATCTTCTATGACAATCAAACCAACAACTCTTTCTTCCGTTACCCAATTGGAATACATCAGTGTTATCTTCGCAATAAGGACACGATAATCTTCCATGGGTAGTTTATCCATATAACATACCATATGCTGGGAAATCGCTTATGGTCTACATAAGAACAACATGCATCTGAAAATTCTATTGGCATGAAACATCATACGCTTTGACACCATCATTCCATAACATTTGTAATTCATAGATCAATGGTTGTAGGAATATATCTAGTGATCTCTTAGGATGCTCTAGGAACAAGCACATAGAGAAACAAAAACTCTCTACGCATGCACATAAATAGAGAAAAATTGTAAGGAGTTATGATAACAGAGCACAACGAATATTGCCTTTCATGCTTTTCAAATGGGTTAAAACCATCCATGCATAATCTGAGGTATATATTCCTTCGCTTATAAGAAAAATCCGGATACTTTGACAGAAAATGTTTCTGTTCTTCTGCATCTGAAAGATGTGTAATCTCTCCTTCTTGACTATGCTCTGCATGCCATCTCATTGGCTATGTCGTGCGCTATGATTGATATAACCTCTTCAACCTCTCAGTTAGCAGTAAATACCACATCTGTTTATATGGAATTGGAACTCTCCCACTTTTTTTTTTTCTGAAACCGCGGTTTACAACAAAAATTTACATCTTATTCGATTTTTGTTACATGATATGGCAACCCAAGACCAGCTACAAGTTTCTGAACATCGTAGTATGATGTTGGTGAAAGATTATCTTCTGACAAAATATCTTTCACAAAATCATCTATCACATCAACACATTCTTCCCCCAAATTGTAATCCGTCTTAATAGTCATAATTCTACTTGCAGATGATAAAGGCGAATGACCATCTCTACAACCTATATATAGTGGTTGTTTCGCTGCGTCTAACATATAAAAAATTCATGCTTTTAAATTAGGTTCTTTAACCCTATCTCTATCTACAGCGGCCGATGGTGTATTCTCTCTAAACGCATCGTTCACAATCTCAACGGTACCTACACCAAAATCTACTTTCGTTCTATGTTCTCCTAACGTTTCCATAACATATGGTTCACTAGTACTACTAGAATAATAATTTTTTTTTCCTATGTAAATACCAAATCTTATAACCTAACATAAACCCATTCATATACAAGTGATTCCAAACAAATTATATATTAATATTATGCGAATTCCGCAATTAGAACATGGACATTTCAACTTACAACTGTTTTCGTTACTTGTTGATTTGTTGTCAATTCCATGAACTCGCATATAACTCGTGCATATTCATCTTTCATTAAGTTCGACTCCGGATC
The DNA here is from genome assembly GCA_963922655.1 of Cardamine chenopodiifolia. Classification (NCBI taxonomy): domain Eukaryota; kingdom Viridiplantae; phylum Streptophyta; class Magnoliopsida; order Brassicales; family Brassicaceae; genus Cardamine; species Cardamine chenopodiifolia. The sequence goes on from OZ000479.1 coordinate 8,744,135, forward strand.
CATCATCGGTTCGTCTATCTGTGATCGAAAATATCCAGAAGAAGACATATAGTTCTGATTCCAAAGAAGTTTTTGTATTGAGTTGTGAATGAATGTGGAAGTGTGGAAACATACTTATAAACTCGCAACCCCTTAGAAATCCATCACAAATCCGTCACACATTTTCAAAATATTAAACGGCTATATAACGGATACATAAACGTATCTATTTTCCGACGAACAGTGAAAAAACCGTCGGAAATCTGTCAAAAAATACGACTATATTAACGTTCATAATTTATTACGGTTTTCCGATGGCTTTTTCACTGACCATCGGAAATCCATCAGATAATTTTCGATGGCCGTACATCCATAGAAAATTTTAGATGGATTTCCGATGAATGGTGAATAGTTAGAATTCCATCGGTTAGCCGTCAAAAACTTCTGACAGCAACCTCACCCGTCAAAAAATCAATATGTTTCCAGTTTGCTTTCTTGTAGTGGCATCTTAATTGTGATAACATGGCCGCGCTTCACATTAGTAGAAATCCCATTTTCCACAAATGAAATATATTGAAAGGGATTGTCACTTTATTCGTGATGAGATTAAAAGCCAGCAATCTCGCCACATATCATGTTTCTACCAAAGTTCAACTTGCGAATATCTTCACCAAAGCCTTGGGACAATGCGAATTTAATGCATTTCGGGCTAAGTTGGGCATCTCAAACCTCCATGCTCTAGCTTGGGGGTGTTGAAGAATATTTCCCATTCGTATATTTTCCATATTTCGTATGTTTGCAAATATCTTGTATCTTTATTTTTCTCTTTACGGTTGCTTGAGCTGCAAGGGTAAACCCCTACTTGTATTCTTGTACATATAAGAGATCGTAAGATCTAGAGCAATACACACAGAAAATATTCAACTAATTCATATCGTTCTTATCAGGGATCTGCCACATATCTCACTGATTAAATAAGGAGAGATATCTAGATTCAGATTTTCATGTGTAAAAAGCCTTTTTGCAATGTAAAGCACAATATAGATTTCTTTTAACCCATATAGTTTTCATTTCCAGCTAGTAAAAGAACATTATGTTTATATACATAATTCAAAAATATATATAAATAAATCAAGATATGTTCTTACGTATGTGTAAAACATAGAATATGACTAGATTTGTATGTCTTGGTCTAAAACTAGGGAGGCATGGTTTGAGCAAAGCATAATATTATCTACAAATCATTCAGGTTTTTACCGTGGTGAAGTTGGTTTTTGGCTCGCAGAAAGAATAATATACGGAAACTTATAGGAAAAATACAAAAAAAAAAAAAAAAACTGAAGTTGTAAAAATAGGTCAAATCTTTTAGAATTAAAAATATATAGTTTAAAAAGACAAAAATAACCTTCAGTTTATCAAAGGTTAACGTAAGATTTCTTAATGATTTTTTAAAATAAATTAAATTTCTAAAATAATGTTGTTTTCTCCGATCCAAACAACGTTGTTAAAGTTTTTTTATTTGTGTCAAACTACTCAAAATCTCCAACGATTTGTGAGTTCTACAAAAAAATAGGTGTGTCCATAGTTGTTTTATAAATTTTTTGTGCATATAAGTCTTCTAGAAAGGGATTTATCAGAGGTATGGAGGAAGTTATATTGATTTTAGGGTAATATATTTTCATAAAGATTTTGGAAAAGTTATTCTCCAGAGTTTTTATTTCACAAATCTTATATATAGGTTTTATGTAAAGTTTTTAGAGTTGTCTGTTAGATTTAGTTTCATACAGTTATTAGATCGATCTAAATGTACAGTTGTTCGATAGAGTTGTTCGGAAAAGTTAAACTGCATAGTTGTTTGAAAAATTAGGGACGCGTAATTGTTACATCAATCTTAATGTATAAGTAGTTTAATCAAGTTTTCATGAAAAGTTATTATGCAGAGTTGTTTGAGATTTACTTTCGCACATAAATAATAGTATAGTTTTTTGGTACAATTTTCGTAAGAAATCAATTTCATAGTATATTTATTTAGTAGAGTTTTCGAGAAAAGTTTGTCTGCAGAGTTTCTGTGCAGTTTTCGTAAGAAATCAAATTCATTGTACAGTTGTTTAGTAGAGTTTTAAAGAAAAGTCTTTCTGCAGAGTTTGTGTGTGCAATTTTCGTAAGAAATCTGATTTATTGTACCGTTGTTTAGTAGAATTCTAGAGAGAAGTTTGTCTCCAGAGTTTGTGTGCAATTTTCATAAAAAATCGATTTCATTATATAGCTTTTAGTAGAGTTTTTGAGAAAATTTTGCCAAATTAGTTTTGCACAGTTATTATAAGTTTTTTACTGTATAATTCATTTCATAAAGTTATTATGCACAATTATTATATTGATTTTGTTTGATAGAGTTTTGGTGCAGAGTTATTCAACTAATAATTTTTTTTCAATATTATGATGCAGAGTTTACGTGGAGAGTAATATGGTGCATATAATTACCGTTTTTGGGTGGTTGGGTATTGAAGAATGTATGTCACATTACAGTTGATCAAACCAAAGGCTGCAAATTACTTGTTCTAGTGGATGATATGTCGTATGCAAGATTACTTAATATGGTTGAAGAAGAATGTCAGTTAGATAGTTTGGTGCATGATATTCAACTTAGTTATCAACTACCTCAGATAATGCTGGAGAATATGTCCAATAATACCCCTTCCTGTGTTTATGACAAGTGAGAAATTTTATTGAAATTTACAAATCAAACTCTCTTCAACTTTGCGTTTCAGTCAAAATAAAGGTGAAGAGAATTGTGAAGTTCCAATCGTTGATGAGTTATTTGCTATTAGTGATAATAAAAGAGATAATGTAGATCTTGGTGGTGGTGACAACAACTACATTCGATCTGCTAACAATGTGGATATTAAAGTGGGTGATTATTTTAAAAACAAGGAGGAATTGCAAATGAGGTTATGGATGCTTTCATTGAAATATAAGTTTGGGTGGAGAGTACCAACATGATATACTAAAACGCTTGTTGTTGTGTGCAAAACTGATGGGTGCACTTGGAGATTGATGTGAGTATTTTTGGATTAAAAAATACATTGATGTGCATACATGTTCAGCCGAGAATAAAAGTTCTTCACAAGGAACCATTACGCCATAAATTGTAGGTCAGATCATATTGGATCTTTTTGGTAGTATTAGCAAAGTACTGAAACCAAGGGATTTGGAGAAACCATTACTTAATTATGGTTTAACGCTCACTTATCACCAAATTTGGGATGCTTTACAGAAAACTCGTGAACTACTAAGGGGTTCTTCTGAAAGTGGTAACGAAGAACTTGCCAAATACCTTTACAAGTTAAAGAAAGTAAATCCTGGTACAATTGGAGACTTAGAGCTTGATGATAAGCAAAGGTTTAAGTACCTATTTTTCGCTTGGTCAGTGTTTAAGAGGAATTGAATTTATGAAAGAGGTAATCGCAGTGGATGGGGCATTTCTTAAAGCAAAGTTTAGGGGCAATCTTATATTTGCAACTGCTCAGGATGGAGATACTCATATATATCCTATTGCATTTGGAATTGTTGATTCCAAGAATGATGCAGCTTATCAATGATTTTTTTCTCATCTGAAACTAGTTATCCCTGATCATCCTAACTTGGTGTTTATCTCTGACAAATACCAATCTATTGAAAAATCTAATACAATGGTTTTCCCATCTGCAAATCGTGGAATATGCTTCTTCCACCTTGAGAAAACATCATCACCAAACACGGAGCAAATCAATTAAATCACCAAACTTTTGGTCATCCTTCAGTTTATATGCCACCTCCTAATAAAAAAAAACAGAAAAGAATTAGCGATTGTTTCATGAAATAAAGCAGGAAGAGGGAATGTAAGAAATTAAGACTAGTCTCTTGTAGTTTGAGCTTTAAATCGCATCGATGTAATCTTTCCTCCAATAATCCATTTTTGTTGCCCTCCTTTTCTGTTTCCATTTCCATGCTTCTCCTTGGTCCTTAGTGTCACATGCATCACATTCTTCTGAAAGAGATCTCACATCTTTGGGGTCAACCAGACTGGGAAGTTGACCTTTAGTAGCAAAGATTCTATCAACCACACTTAATACCTTTTTGTTTATCCTCTATTTAGGCAAGGGTAGGCAGGGCAACCCGTCCCGTCCTGCAAAAAGGCCGCGGGTATTAGCCTAAATTTTTGAAACCCAAAGCCATCCCGCCCCGCAGCGGGTTTTAAAACCAACCTGACAATCAATCTGCAGTTATCCACGGTTTACCCGGAAAAAAAATCCTGCGTAATCCGTTCCGTCCAGCGTAAAACCCGCATAAACCGGCATAAAACTCAAATCCGCTTAAAATCCGCATAAAACCCACTTAAACCCGCATAAAAACCCAAACCCGTAACTATTTGTTTTTATGCGGGTATCCACGGGTCCTGTGGGATTTATCTGCTAAACCCGTTAGAAATTCCAACCCGTCCCGTGAAAACCGCTAAAATGTGGACTCAAAAATAAAAACCCATATATGTTCCGCACGGGCCAAAACCCGCAGAACCCGAGGGCCGCGGGCCCAATACCCAGGCCTACCTCCATTTGGTATTTTCCTATTGTATCTAGTGCCTGATTAAACAAAAATAATTACATGAAGAAAGTGAATAGGTAACTTCAACTCAGGATATAAATGAAAGACATCACACCTCAAAAATTGGCTTCAATTTTTTTTTGGATATTGTTCTAATGCCTTCTGTTGTGTATCTCCATGTATTCTGACGACATGTGAGGGCAAAAAAAGGTACAACCCTTGATCATACCTACAACATATAGATATATCCTCTCAATCAAAATAATTGCAAGAAAAAGTTTACTCGATAGACAAGAACTGCTAGACATGAACGAATGGGGAAAATTCAATTGGAAAGAACACTACAGAACAAGACGGACAAAATATAACACTTCAAATAATATGTAGAAATAAATCCTCTTACCTTGTCCATTTTCTAGGACGTATTAGCATTGGCATGGAAGGAAGGATTATATCTTCATCCTGTTTATACAAAATAAAATTAATGTTAATTTATCGAGCACAATTCTCCAACCCGTTTCTCCATTTTTTTCCTCAAAATGGAGTTAGGAGTTAAGATTATTTCTTCAAAACTACATCTTTTTCAATCCAAAATGGAGAAATCCAATTTTTACTTTATATTGAAAATAGAGATTTCTATTTGGAGATGGAATATAATAGGCTTGGAGAAGATTTTACTCCAAAATAGAATTTGGAGGTGAATATGGAGTAGGTCTGGAGATGATCTTTTACTGTAACTAACATCAATTGATCAAGTACCATATATAAGAAAGAAAAAAAGCTTGATAATTAATCATACTATTTTCTCGAATTCTTTATGGAGCAGAGGATCACATTCGATGAAACCATGTCTCCATTTGGATTTCCTGAAGGAGGGTACAAATAGATTGTACGTAATAAGTAACATAAGACACTGTAAGAGAGAGACAACAAAAAGAATGGAGAGTATGATCACATGGTTCTTACTTATTATCTTTAATAAGATGTTAAAGAGAACGCACAAAGGCAGGCCGGGTAGGTGGAGCATTGCCGAGCTGAGCCATGGGAGGTCGAATATATGCAAATTTTATAAATAGCTTAAACAAACGTAGCCAAATATTTAAATCAAAAGGACGAGAAAGAGAAGGAGAAATTAAGCTGTAAATAGCTAAAATCAACCTAACCTTGACATGAGCATCTATGCCCCATGGCTTGGATGCCTCAGGTTCCTTCTTTATCTTTTTGACTGTTTTTTCCTTTTGGTTTTGCATCCGTAAATACACTATTTTCTGTGATACTATTAGGTTCCATTTCGTAGCTTATAAGTTCATAACAGAAACATAAACATATAACCCACAAATGAAAAAAGATTACAACACATGTGACAAATTGAGGCCAAGTGAAATGGGAGAAATCAAAATACCTCATGCTAGATGGCTTGGCCGATCTCGTTAGCAGCTTGCATAACACTAACACTACCAACCTCTGGAGTTTCACTAGTCAACAACATAATCTTATGCATGGTGATAACAGCAACATGGATCAGGAGATAATTGTTTCATGTACGGGGCATAATGAGGCTTATTCGTTTTCCTGGTTTCGATGGAAGCGACGTCGGTCTTACTTTCTTTTTTTTGAAATTTACGTCGGTCTTTGTTCCATCACGCAAAGGCTTAAACCAATCGAGAAGGAGTGTCTTCACTTGCGGAAGAACAAAGTTCTGTTGGCATGACTCTTCTAAAATCTGTTTGTACTCTCTGACTTTTTGTTTCCACGCTTTTGTCTCCCTTTCAGCTTCTTCAAGATTAACTTATAGCCTCCAAATATTAGTTTATGCGAGAATTTGGCTACTCTTTGATATAAGATTATCTTAAACATACATATTTCAATATATTTTTTCCACGGAAATATCAAAATCTAAACTAAATTATATTCGTTGTCAAAATTAACAGCGATTTAAGCACCAATTATTCGATAAAAAAAAATATTTCACTAAATTGAGTAAAAGTTTTTTTAAAAAGGTATAGATAAATTATTAAAAACTGGTCACACCTAAAGAAATGTATGGGCCTTGGTCAGAACCACCTAATTATAAAAAAAAGTAAAGTCTAAAATAATTTTTTTATTTATTAGTTAGATAGTTTGACAAAACTTGTAAAAAATTTTAAAAAATCGAAAATATCGTACGAGCTTACGCTTTGAAGCATGATAGAAAAACATTTCCAATATTTAGTTGTGTTGAGTACATACAATTACAAATGATCTCTTTTGGAAAAGCGTGAAAAGAATCGAAACAGTCGACTTGAGGACACACTTTGAAGCCTGATAGTATAATCTATTTTCAACTTTTAATTATGTTAATTACATAAATATAAATTATTTGTTTGGAAAAAAATTGTAAAAAATCGAAATCGTCGCTTTTGGAGCGTGATAGAAAATTGTTTTCAACATTTAGTTATGTTTTACTACACAATTATAAATGATTTGTTATTCAGACCATAATTGAATTAGGAAAACACAATAAAAGTTTTAAAAATTTCATAAAGATAGTTGATCTCTACAAAAGTTTGATTTTCTTCTTAATATAACTAAAGCTGAGATACAACATCAATGTAAATTCCCCAGATCTATAATTCCTTAATAACAAGGAAAAGAAAAAGATCTAACAGAAATCGATATAAAATTTAACAAATAATATTATGGATGTTACTACCCGCCGACTTGAAGCACCGCGGCGAATCAACAACGGGCACACAATTACCAAAAGACCCTTTACTCTGCCTCGGTGGTAGATTCAAATGAAGCTGCCTCGGAGGAGAATCATCATCGGAAGAAGAAGAGTCTCCTTCTCTTTGGCTCATCGCCGTCACGGCCAGAGTTAAGGCACTCTTGACAGGTTTCTTCGAGATCCCACCACGATTGTACATCCGGTGACTCAAGAGATTCCTCCGGCGGCGACTGTGAGCGTTCTCTGGCCTCGCCAAATCCGTCATCGGCAAGGATGCAGCTTCCGATAAACTCATGAAAGACTTCGATTTCCCCTTGTAGTAATTTGATATCCCTCTCCTGTAGTCAATATTTTCAGATATTAAAACATCTTCCAAGTTCGGACATAAACTCTTAGAATCAGACAAAAGTAGATTTGTTTACCTTATGGGCAAAACTTCTTCGAGAGACTCCATCATATCAAGACCCTTGTAAGAAGACTTGACCTCTTTCTCTCCGTCTTCATCGTCACTGTTCTTCCCGATCGACACAGAAGACGAAGACGAAGACCAGCAACCACCGGAATTTGCACCGGCACCCTTCTCTGCCACCATGAAGGTCCTTACGACGTCGAGATCAGTCTCATCCATCACAATCCCCATTTCACAGAAAATATGATATATTTTATAGGAGAATAGAAGATATGGGATCTTATATTGAATTTCGGTTTCTATGTGCTCTCCTTGTTTCCAACTTTCCATAAGGAAAAATAAAATAAAAGATCTTATCATTTACAAAGTTAGAATTAATAAAATATTAAAATATGTTAGCTCTTATCCTAATACTAAGCCACCTCACTCCTTCCTTGCCATATGCATTTCTCATTTTAAGCATTTTTAGTTGCCCATAAAATTTTATGCCTATTTAAGGTGATTTATGTGGCCACTTCAAAACGGTTTCGGTTTTTTATTTTTTTAGTAATCCACCGCATTTCAAACTTTTTTTTGTCGTTTCGTCACAAATCAAACTTTATAGCTCTGGTTAAAAAGCTAAACGATAAAAAGATTAATTGGTTACTCAAAATGGTTAAAGTTTTTGAAATACAGAATTAATAATATTTTATCATTTTTATTGTGTTAAAAAATATGATTAACTTTATAAAAAAAATAAAATTAAATGACAAAAGTCTAAAGAAAAAGATACAAAAAAAAACTAAATATTAGATAGTACCATTCTAGGCCATAGTGGTAAGAGACTGAAAAAAGTAAATATTATATTATAATATAATATTAATTATGTATAAATATATTTTTAATCATTTTTAGTTACCAATTTATCTCTTTTATCGCTTGGTTTTTATATTAGAGCTATAAATATTGAAATGTGGCAAAACGACATGAAAAAGATAAAAAGATTTGAATGTGGTGGATTATAAAAAACAAAAAATGCAACTGTTTTGAAGTGGGCCATATTGATTCCCGCAAATGGGCATAAAATTTTATGGAAAATAAAAAATATTTAATAGAGATTCACTGTAACATTATCAAACTATTTTTATCGCTTTATAAGTATTATCATTTTGATGCTCACCACTTACAAAAACTAAAAACATTAATAGAACCAAAAGCTTTACCACCATTTATTTTTAAATGTTATCTTCTCAGTCTCTTACCACAAGAACTTTTTCTCAAAAAAAATTGGGCATAAGTTGTGAACTGGGATCGGGGTATTAAAACTCTCCTCCACTTGATTAGAATTTTTTCCGAATTCTGGATCATTTCCATAACACCAAACACGTGAACACAACAAACACTTCTTGTCTAGCATCATGCTGACGTAACTAGACCATGTATGGCTTCATGTAAGACTTATTGGGTTTGACCCGCTTCACAGTTACATTGTAAGTTCTCAGATATCCAATCTTATAACTAATTGAGTTCCTTCCGATTTCCATTCAGCTCCAAAGGGGTTTCTTCCCTTTTCGTGGCCATCTCATGACTTACTATAAGGTATCATTCCTTTGTTGTTGCTTGTTGAACCAAGGTTACCATTCCCCGTCCTCCGTATACTATTGCGGGTTCCATCCCATCCTCCCACTTACACCACATGATGTTGTCTCCTTAGCTCTGAGGAGACTTCCCAAACTTACTACTTCTCTCGCTCACAACTCTCTCTTAACTCACACCCTTACTTGATTCTATACGACTGGGTTTTTTCCTAGGGATCTCTTCTTCTTCTCTCTCTTTCTCTCTTTCTCTCTTTCTCCCTAATGTCCTCTCTCTTTCTCTCCTTCTTCCCCTTGGTGGCTCATGGTGGCAGCAGACAACTACGTCTAGGCAGAGGCTCTCCTCTAGGGTTTCGGCCTCTCTCTCTCTAAGTTTCTTATTGTTTTTTACTTTAGTTTTTTTTGGTTCAGAAGACTAAAATGGGTCTAGGTCTATTTATAATGTTAGTTTCTAGGGTTTAGAGAAAATGCACTTAATGGGTTTAATGGGCTTCTAGGGTTTTGAGGTTTTCTAGGACTTTTTGTCAAAACAAATTGGGCCTAATTTTTGGACTTGGATCGAGGTGCTAAAATCGCATCTCTTACCAATATTTTGATCCAGCCTTTATCATGGAAAAATGTGTTGTAAGCTCAACTTCAAACTAATTGTGTTACCATCCATAATAAATACAATCCCACTAATGGATCTCAGTTTTATCTAAATGTGATCCATAATCAAGATCATAGTAACCTAATCACTTGAAAATTCTTCTCTTGTGTGAAGTTGAGATTCGGATTTACTAACCCTTTAATATACCTCAATAACCATTGAACATCTTCCCAATGTATGCTTTTGGGTTTTCTCATAAGATCACAAACTAGATCTAGAACCAAAATAATGTAAGGACGTCTCAAGCTAGTTATGATATACATCACACTCCCAACAACACCGGAGTATAGAATTTTATATGTATCAATCCACATGTCATCCTCCTTTGCAGAAGAAAATTTGAAATTAACTCCAATTTTGTTAGTTTAAATATGTTCGCATAATAACTTAGTTTACGTATGAAATTGTTGAATTATGAATTAGTCGCCTTCCCGACTGTTTTACTGATTATGTGATTACTTCAAGAGACACATATTTTCCTTTCATTTATCAGACTCAAATCATTTAGGCTTTGAAACATAAATCTTCATCTAAGATTCCATGGAGAAAACTTCTCTTCACCTCTATATTCTCTAGTACGAAGTTTTGTACAACAACCAAAGGCAAAAATATTTTTCTAGAGGAGTGCTTGACTACATGAGGACTTACCGTTTGATACTTCAACAAAGGCATACGCATTTCAAAAGATATTCTTCTTTCCTCTATGTTTTTTTATTCTTTTAAGAAGTTAGCTCTTTAAAAATTATAACCACATAAAATCCTTGGTCTAGAGGCTGCCCACACTCCGAGACTGTCTTTTGGATCCTTACCATTGCAAAAATGGTGATTGGCTTGACACTACAAGAAATAAGGTACAATATCATTAATAGCATATCACATAAATAAACAATATTACTTAGAATCATTTATTCAAAAGTGACATTAAATAGTTAGAATAAATGATGTTATTTTTTTATTTTGTTAACATCAATTAAATAACTTTGATACAAATTAATATTTATTTGTATCACTTAGAAAAAAAATAACACAAAAATAATGCAATTAATCACTTAGATATGAGTTGTATCTTGACTTTACAAGTCCTAACAGAATGATACGAAAACTAATATACTCTGTAGAGGGAGCCCAACTCCTCACCTGAGCATCTTAAACACAAAATAATACACTCTACAAAGAGAGTCCAACTCCTCACTTGAGCATCTTAAACACAAAATAATACACTCTACAGAGAGAGTCCAACTCCTTACCTACAGAGCTTCACACACATGCATTGATCAACTCTACAATGGGAGCCCAACTCCGTTCCTACAAAGCATATCACCTAACAATCATACACAACTAGCAACATAGCATCATCAGACATCAACATGCAACACATAATCTAGCATCCTAGCATCATTACGAAATAGAACTAAGCAAAACTAAAACTACAATTAAGCACACAATCACATAATTATAGACACATCACCTAAATATCCTAGATCTCTACTTATATATCATGAGTCTTAGCTAACACCACAGATCCACAAGTCACGAACTCACCTTAGCGTAATGCATATAGGGATCATAAGGGACTGAAAGTCTAGATTTTCTACTACTAAGGTTTCACTTAGGGATGTTTTTCTACTTCTCCTCTCTCCTTTTCCTCTCCTCTATGCATTCTCTCTCCTTCTCACGATGAACAGTGGCTGGCGATGGTGCGACGATAACTGGTAGTGGCATGGCAATGGTGTGTGGTGGCTGCACGACCTTCTCGGTGGCTTCGAGCGGCTACTACTCTTCTATGTGTGAGGCTTTAGAGTTTCTATGCTCTAAGTTGTGGCATACTACTAATACAGTAGTGAGGGAAACCTAGGTCAAGACACGAAAAAATAAAATAACCCTTGCAACTTACAGAGGTTTGGTCCTCATTAATGGACCCTAGGAGTAGGGCATGGAAATTTCGTCTGTTCTCTCATAAAAATTGTCACACCCCAATCATGTGACCCATAAACGAGGCGCAAAATTCTGTAAGATGTAAGGTTAATTATGTCTTTTCATGTCTAGACATAGGTTTTCCTCCCCCTTATATTAGTAGTATGTCTCATAACTTAGAACCTAAAACCCCTAAAATCTCACATATAGAAGAGCAGCAGCCACCCGAAGACATCAAAAAACTCACGCTACCACCAGTCACCATCATCAATCACTGCCACATCGTCACTGTTTGCAACAAGGAGAGTGGAGACATGAAGGAGAGGAGAAGAAGTACAGAGGATAAGAAGAAAGAGATCACTAAGGAAAACCCTAGTAATAGAAACCCTAAACTTCCAAGTCTGTTATCGCTAAAGTGAGTGTGTGACTTACGGATTTGTGGTGTTACCTAAGATTCATGTGATATAGTAGAGCCCTAAGATAGTTAGATGATGTGTCGATGATTTTGTGATTGATTGGTTCCTTGTAGTTGTGTTTTGCTTATATCGATTGTGTAATGATGCTAGGTTACTAGATTATGTATTGAATGTTATTGTGTGATGATGTGATTGCTAGGTGAGATCTCTGTATCATTGGAGATGGGATACTATAGAGTATATCAGTAGAGAGTGTGAAGCTCTGCAGTGATGGAGTTGGGCTCCGCCTATAGAGTGTATCAATGTGTGTATGTGAAGCTCTGTAGGTGAGGAGTTGGGCTCTCTCAGCAGAGTAGATTATTGTGTTTGAGATTCTATGTAAGTGAAGAGTTGGGATCCCTCTACAGAGTAGATCAGTTTGTGTGTCGATTCATAAGGACTGGTAAAACGAGGATACGGCTCGTTAAAGGCCAACAAGACATATTTCGGCAGGGTCTCTAGGGTATATCTATATATTGTATTGTAAAGTAAAAGATGTTTGTGTTGTGTGATGCTTTTTTCCTAATGGCATTTGCATGTTAGATATATTGCTTGATTATTCTATAAATTTATTTGTGTTGTATGATCTTTGTTATTGCTACATGATCAAGTAAGCAAGGAGCGGTGATTGTGGTGGTGCTTAGATGTTTGCAAGAGTTTACTTTGGATTCGTTTACTCTAAAAGAAAACACACTAGAACCGATGGACGAATCCGTCTGTTCTAGATGGTCGGAAATCAGAGATTCGTCAAAAAATCGTTGGTATTTCCGACGGATTTCCGACGAATACTGGGCATCAGAAATCCATCGGTAAACTGTCGGAAATCCGATATCGTAAATCCATCGGTACAAGGCTGTCGGAGGTTCGTCAGAAGACGTCGGAACACATTTCCGACGAATCCCGGAAACAGAATTTCCGACGGATTTCTGATGGTTATAATTTCGACGGATTTCCGACGGTTATATTTCCGACGGATTTTCGACGGATCTTGGAAATGAAATTTCCGACGGATTTCTGACGGTTATAATTCTGACGGATTTTCGACGGTATATTTTCGACGGATTTCCGATGGAATCTGGACCAATGGTATTCCGACGGATTTCCGACGATTAAAAATCCAACGGAATTAAAAATAAATAATTTTTATTAAAATAATTTATTTTAATTATTTTAGTTATTTTAATTCAATCTTGAAAATAAAATAAAATAAATAAAATATTATATTAAAATAAAAATTAAAAAACAGAAATAACAAATTGTTCAAACTAAAATAATAACTTACCAATTGTTGTTCCCGAGAAGCCTTGCTTGTAGCTCCCAAATTGTGGGTCGCAATCCCTTTGCTTTTCCGGTCACTTTTCCGGTTGGTTGATTGGGTTGTGGAATGAGCTTGCGTGTCTTCCTTCTTCCAATACGCAATAAGACCGTTCCATAGCTCCGGGTTTCCAAGCAACTCCCTCGAAATATCATTATGGAGTCACTTCCCCTTCCACTCGTTCAGCTTCCGGGAGTAGACTATCGATGCCTTAGCATCGAAGTCACGGCGAACCCGAGACGTAAGGTCTCGTTCCCAAGTAAAATCTTGCTAAAAAAACAGTAATAAATTTAAAATTAAGTATTAATTACGGAAAAAATATAAAGTAAAAAATATTACCGCAAACTGTCAAAATCATAAATCTCGGTCAGCCAACGGCATCTGGCCGTATGTCGGATACGGATGCTGGAGCATTCCATTGAGCATCCGGTTTATGGACTTTGTAATCCCATTATGGGATAAATTGAACGAAGTTTATAATTCTTAACAATAATAAATGTAAAGTTTTAAAATTTAAATAACGTATTACTTACCAAGTATTGTTGCTGTCACAATCTGGATGAAGGAACGACAATCTTTCCCGACCGGGTTGGAAAACAAAGTCTTCAATGCTCATCTGGGTAGGAGCAGAAGTAACATGCGGAGTTGGTGATGGAGATTGAGTCTCCGGAACAGGAGCGGAGCGGTTTTGACTCGTGGAACGGCGACGTCTCGAACCATCAGATTCGGAGACGGAATGAAATCGACCATAATTCCTGAAAAAAAACAAAAATATTATAAGTTTACAAATAAACAATTTCAGAGTTTATATAATTCCAACAACATTTAAAAGTTTAATCTAAAAACAAACAATAAAAATTAAAAGTTTATTAAAACTTAAATAAAAATTAAAAGTTTATTAAAACTTAAATAAAAATTAAAACTTTATTAAAACTTTAAAATAAATTTTAAGTGTAAAACGACAATTTACAAAACATAAATATTTTGATTTTTCAAAAACAATATATGTAATTAAATTATGTAATTTTTTAAAATGTTTATATAATTATATAAAATGACAAATATATATTACAAATGTTTAAACTTACATTTATATAATAATCGAATTTTAAAAACATCTATATAATAATATAATATTTAATATTATAATTTTAATATATACAAAATACGTTTTAAATCCATTAAAACTTTTTTAAAATACTTACCATCATATTAACATACATGTCTACTAAATTCAACATTTTCATTACATATATCCTAATTGTTCAATCAAAACCACTAACTCTAATCTTATAAACCTAAAATAAACTTTCCAATTCTCTAAATCAACATTCCATCTCCTAAATCTACTAAAAAACATAAAAACTTACATGTTTGGACGGATTGGATCCATTGGAAATGGTTTTTGATGAATTTGAGACTTCTAAACCGCGATTTCCCGATGTTTTGGAGGATTTGAGATTTTGTGGAGGTTTTTAAATGTTTCTACGAATGATTTCGGATAAGAAGAAAGGTTTGGGTTTTAAAGAAAAATTTCCGACGGACATATCCGTCGGAAATCGCGTAATAAATAATTCATGTCAACAACGGTTACCGATGCAATTAAACATGCAATTTGTCAAAAATTCCGACAGATTTCCGACGGATTACGCAGAAAATTAGGGCATTTATTACGCATCCGTTGGAAATTCCGACGGATTTCTGACGGATTTGCTAAACCCAATAAAACGTTGGAAACATATGTTTCCGTCGAAAATTCCGACGGATTTCGTGGAAATTTGAGATTCTTCGGTTATTCAATAAACATTTCCCGGTGTTATTTTGTCGGATCCGTCAAAATTTCCGACGGATCCTCAAAAAGTTCATGTCTACTCGATTGTCAGTCTACCTTAAACCTTACCACGTGATCCTCGTGTCCGTCGGAAATCCGTCGAAAATTTCTGACGGGTTTAGGGTTTTGACGTTTTTTGAACAATTTCTTCTGAAGATTGCGATCATACAAAGCCATTAACACCTTTGAATGTAAGGAAATATGTATTTGTATTTCAAATAAGTCATATAATAACTAAAAACATGAAACAGTGTTCGTTTCGAATAAGCCTACTATAACTCGTATGTAATGTAACGAACGTTTAATAAAAAGCATCGAACATTTACCATTGAGTTGAATTGAGTTGGAGATGTGAATGAATAAAAAATGTGGAACCATTTATATAGTACTCGTGGCCGTCGAAATTCCGTCGGAAATCCGTCATAATATAACGTTTTAAAACGGCTATATCAACGGTCATATTGCTCGACAAATATCCGACGGTTTTCCAATGGATTACCGTTGGCATATAACGTCCACAATTTCTGACAGCAATCCGTCGGATTTCATTAAATTTCCGACGGATTTCCGATGGAATTGTGTTTCATCCGTCGGAATTCCGCTTGTTTTTTTGTAGTGTTAAGACGATTTCGTATTTAAGCTGAGCTAGATTTATGTTATTTCAGTTATGAGTTTAAGACGTATTTATTAAATGAATTTTTGAGACGTTTATTGAGTATTACTACGTATTTTATAAGTATTTTGTGAAAATGTGGACCGGGTATCACACTTTCTCTCCAAAGCACATGTTTTTAACGTAAGTAGCCTAATGGATCTTCTAAGGATTTAGTGCTTTTGTGGAATTTTTTCTTATAGTTTGACAATGCGATCTCATAGTTCGTGAAACAAGGGCGTTTGCAAGGTAAGGTAAGAATTTTTGCTCAGAACGTAATAAACTGTGAACACTTTTTTTAGTTTTATAAGGTTGAATCAAAGCCAATAGTCATATGTTATCACCAAGTATATGATACGATTTTATGTTAGAAAAAAGATCTTAAAAATAATAATAAAAAATTCATTTTGAACATACGGGATCAAAGAGTAATTATATAACTACTGTAGAAATCATACCGATTTATAACAATTTATAAAATTAGTTAGTCCTCAAATACCGATTCAATCACATCCCCCAAGAGCAGCCATGAGTCCTTCTCATTGTCCTCAAATTTTGTTACGGGATATATGGCAACTTAATCATAAACAATGGAATGAGGACGCATTACGACAGTTCTTAACTACCAATGATGCCAACCAAGCTCGACGAATGTACATTCCTCACACCAATATTGAAGACAAATTACTTTGGAACTACACGCGAAATGGGTGCTATACGGTAAAGTCGGGATATTGGTTAGCAACACATTTTCCGGACCAGTCACATTACCAGCTACCTGTTCCACCAAGGAACATGACTTTAAAAGATCGGGTTTGGAAATCTAAAACAGCACCAAAGCTCAAAGATTTTCTTTAGCGTGTATTATCCTCAGCTATTGGCTCTGCATCCGCATTGTCTCGCCGGGGCATACCGGTTGATACAAATTGTAAACGCTGTTGCCAACATCTTGAAACATTCAATCATATCCTGTTTCAGTGCGACTACGCTCTGGCTGTTTGGCGGATGTCTAACTCACCTATCTCATCGGTTTTACTACCTACTAATTCACTGGAACATAACATAGAATGTCTCCTAGACATTTATGATTCGTCAACTTCAGACCCACTCCAACACGGTCTTTCAATATATCACACTATTGCTTCTTGCAACATGCTATTGTGAAAAAGTACAATATTTTTCCCAAATTGTAAACTATTTCCTTGTATGCGGTATTTTTTTTTTGTTCATGTCATTTCTTAAAATTACCATGATCGGAGAAATTTTGCGAAATCAATTGAAATGGTGATTTATCCATTCCATTTGCTTTATATGTGGGCCCATAGTTATTTTTCAAAAAAATCTTTGACAATGGTTATTCTCTTAATTCTTTTTGGATTCTTAGTCATTTATCTAATCACCCTAAAAATTAGAAGTAAGATATACACAAAATATTTAATATATTGTAAAATAACTAGATAGTGGCCCGCGTTATATAGCGGGAGAATGTTTATTTGATAAATTTTAAAACTTTAAAATTGCGGGATTGTAAAGTTTTCATCTTGTTTCGTAGATCGCACAGAGATTAAAACACAAAGAAAACAAATGATTATCATAATTAGATCTTTGATTTATCTTCGCAACGATCTATGTCATAGAATTATAGCAGGTCATAAACATTTGAAAAAGTCATGAAAATTCATATAGCTTGGAAACAAAAATTGCCCTTGCTGGTGGGCTGCTGGTGCCGATGATGGCTAGAGATTTCGAGTCTGACTTCTATTTATAGAGAAGTGTAGACTTAGGGATGAAGATGGAATTTTGAAATGAATTTTGGCTCCAAAATGAAAAGTTTAAATTTGAGAATTTGGTTATGATTTCAAAATTTTAAAAAGATTTCATTGATTGTTAGAATTTTTTTTGACAACATTTTAATTAGTATAAAATAATATTTTTTTTATTTTCAAAAAATAAAATTGAATCCACAAAGATACTAACACCAAATCTACAAATGATATATACATTTTATTTTCAAAAAATCTATTTTTATAATTTAAAATATATTTTAGCACAATTAAAAGAACTAACGACTAAAATCTGAAATTAAATTTTGTGGTCGACACAACATCCAAAATTTGAAATTAAATTTAGTGAATTAATTTTCCTCCATAATTTAATTTCAAAATTTTAAAAAGATTACATTGATGGTTATAATTTTGTTTGACAACATTTTAATTAGTATAAAATAATAAAATTTTTATTTTCAAAAATTAAAATCGAATCCACAAAGATACTAACACCAAATCCGCAATTGATATATACATTTTCTTTTCAAAAAATCTGTGTTTATAATTTAAAATATATTTTAGCACAATTAAATGAACTAACAACTAAAATTTGAAATTAAATTTTGTGGTTGACACAAAATCCAAAATTTAAATTTAAATTTAGTGAATTAATTTTCGTCCATAATTTAATTTGAATTTATTCCATTGATATAAATTTATTTATTTTGAATAAATTCAGTTACTATAAATCTAAATAGTGAATTTAAATTCTGATCAAAATAGTTAATTAAAGTTTACCATATAAATATTTTCTAATTTAACAAAATATATAATTGTACATGAATAGAATGATAAATATTAATTTTTGATAATTAAGTCTAATTTAGAAACTATTATTAAAATGTACTATATTACTTATAAAGTAAGAATATAATCAAAATATAAAATTTAAATTATATATTTTTCGTTTATATTTATTAGGAGAGAGAAAATAATTTTTATTTTTTCAAAACTAATAATTATTTAAAAGATTCTGTTTGGAATTTAATGAATTTTTTAAAATTAATTTAAAATTAATTTAAAATTTTTCGTTTATATTTATTAGGAGAGAGAAAATAAATTTTATTTTTTAGAAACTAATAATTATTTAAAAGATTTTGTTTGGATTTTTATTGGATTTTAGTTGCATAAATTTTTGACTATTTTAACCTTCTATAGGTTATTAAATTTAGTCTTAATTTTATAATAATACAGTGGTATTTTATATAATATAACACATGAAATCTAGTTAAACTGTTTATAGAGTTGATTAAATAATATAGTAGTAGATGCTTATCTGAATATATGAAATAATCAATAGTTAAAACATCTTACTTTAAATCATATTTATATCACAATTGAACTGTTTAATTTTGTATTTTTAATAAATTTATCTTTTGTAATTCTTAAATAAATTTCATTCTCCATTTTATTTTAATGTACTATTTGTGTCTTTTCAAAAGTGTAAGTTTCTTTAACTACGTCAAAAAAATTCATTAAGTTTTCTTCTTCCATCGTTCTTAAAACTTTATTTTTTACTATGACTTTTCTTTTTACGGATTGACTAATCTTTAATATATATTTGAGTGAGTCATTAACTACTTTCATTTTTATCATTACAAAAAGTGACTTCTTTTATCATTAAATAAATATAGAAATAATAGTCATTAACTACTATATTTAAGTAACATTCATTAAAAAGTTATACCTTTTTGTCATCTTATTTTATTAATAACATAAGAAAAACTAAAGCATACAAAACGAAGCAAATAGTCCAACAAAAATCCAAATCAAACTTAACAATATAATCAGTTAAAGAATAATTAGATTGAATTAGCATCCAACTCCAAAAATACATGTCACACAAAGATCAAAGCCTTAAACACATGTAATTGATGACCGTCAACTACGTCGGTTGCTTACCGTATAGAGTTTGGCCACAGGATCAAAGGTATCCTTGTAGTTATCTCCATAGGTTTGAGTACAGCCTTGTGCCACCAAGCTTGTACCGTTTAATGTCTTCATTGCTCACATACTTGATGGTGAAGACCCACTTGAAGCTCACCACCTTTTTCCTGGTAGGAAGATCTACTTCATCCCATGTGTGATTGCAATCAATAACACCAACCTCATCACCAACCGCATCTATCCATTATTTTGTTTCTTTGGCCTCTTTATAGCTTTGAGATATTCGGTCTACCTCAATTTTACCAGAAAAAGCATGATGATCGTTTGGCAAAAGGTCATGAGAACAAATCGCTTGAATGGGGTGAACCATACCTTGTTTGTTGTAGTAGAACTGTGTTTTTACCCGAATGGAAAGGTGGCTGCGGAGCTTTGTGCTACGTCTAAGTTGTAGAGGATGGTCTTCTATATCTAACTCTCCCTCCTCATGAGGTGTAGACTCCTCATTGTGACCCACTTGCTATTTTACATATGTGTAGTGTAAGCCTTGTTCTTGGTCTTGAGGTGATTGGACAACTTGATCTTGATCACTCAAAGGTGGTGTGCTTGTCCTTTCCTGTACCCTTGTTGTCCCTTCTGTATCTTCTTGTGCTTTAGGTGCATGGTTTCCAAGGTGGTCTAGTAGGAATCTCAAGCTTGTTGCTCTGTCGGATGTGGAGTGAGATAAGTCTTTCAAGCTTTCACAATCCTTCTTATCATGATAGCCTTAATCCTCAATGAACTTTACATCAAAAGACACAAAGGCGCAGTTGTTGGAATGATCATAGCACTTGTAGCCTTTTTGTTTTATGGAATAGCCGAGGAACATACACTTAGTGCTCTTGGCATTTAATTTGTTTATTTGTTCACCTGGTATTAAGATAATAAAAATACACCCAAAGACTCATAAATGACTAATTAATGGTTTGGTTTTGTTAAGTACCTCAAATAAAAAAGGCAAGATCTAAAAAATTAACTAATTCACACTTTTAAAATTTAACATGGTGACAAGTCTTTTAGGACTATGGTTGGAATTTGGTTAATGAAGTAGCATACATCCATAACCGCATAACCTCAAAACCTTCTTGGTACATTGGTCTGGAACATCGATCTTGCAACCTCCATGAGAAAATCGATTCTTTCTTGTCGTCACTTCATTTTGTTGTGGTGTGTAAGAAAAACTCGTTTAGTGCATTATGCCATGTTTAGCTAGATGTTCTTTGAATCCATGGCTTGTGTATTCTCCTCCATTATCTGTCCTCAACACCGAATTCCTTTAAGGAGGCGATAGATCTTATGAGAGCCTCCAAGTCGGATTTCCTCATAACATCACCGTAGGATGTAGCCGTAGCCGCCTCTTCTCCTTGATATGATGCATCAGCTTGTCCTTGTTCACTCACAACTTCATGAGAGAGGTTGGCCTTGAAATTGTTCGGCTTGGGGTGAAGATGGAGGACCCAACACTTGTCCTTGGTGAGAAATTTCCTCTTATAGTGTTCATAAACCCATGTCTTCCTCTCCTCATGTTCGTAATTCTCTTTGTTTTCCATGAGGAGTTCTCTTTTTCCACCAAAAGAACCGAGAGAACCTTGTTCCCTTGATGCTTGATGAGCTCATTGAAAGGTCGAGTTCAAGGTGAGAAAAAGGCCAAAGACCTTGTCTTGTTCTCGTCTTTCATTAAGTACAAACGGATCCAAGGTACTTGGTCTTAGCATCTCAAGTTCGGCCCATAAGGACCTAAGCTTTCCAAAATGTTTGGTGAATTCCATATCTTTTTGTCTTAAGTTGTTGATAGTCTTTTTCACTTCAAACAAACGAGTAAGATTTGAAACGTTTCCATACACATTCTTGAGTCTCCCATAACTCCTTTGGAGTTTCACAATAAGAGTATGCTTCAAAGATTAGAGCTTCAAGTGAGATTTGGATAATGGCAAGGACGGTTTGATCTTTTTGGAACTACTTGGCTTCCTTTGCAGGTTTAACCTCCTCTTCATCTTCTTTGATGGCTTCTTTCCATCTTGTTTGGTGACTTCCTTTGGAGCTTGAGACGTTTCAACGTGGTTCCAAATTCTGTGGTCACAAAGCGCTGTCTTTGTGGTTCTAGACCACAACAAGTAGTTATCTCCCTTGAGGACAACCGGAATCACCACGGGTTTTGAGTTTTACATGGTTCAGACCCAAAAAAAAATTGGATAAAGCTATTACCCGACGGATAAAGAGAATAGAGTGAGAAGAGTGAAGAAGAGGATAAAGAGAGTGAAGATTAAAGAGAATATATGATATTAGAATAAGAAGAATATGAATCTATGCTCTGATACCATATTAGAATTGCAGAATGATAACAAAGAGAGAATGAGAAGTAATCGAGAGAATGAGAAGTAACCGAGAGAATGAGAAGTAACCGAGAGAATAAGTAATCAAGAAAGAGAATAAGAAGTTTTCCTTAGATTAGTAATCAAATAATGTGCTTTACACCCTTAAATAGGGAGACAACTAGAGTGTATCACTTACACAAATGAAGAGAAAAAATGACATAAGGAGAGAGAAAGAGGTGCAGCTAAAGAGGATGAAAGTGAGATGTCCTTAGTTTGAGATCAATCTAAGGATCACATGTGATTTTTGCACCTCTTGATGTCCAACAGATACAAGATGCTTCTAGAAGACACGCATGGGCCTTTAAACCTTAAGGCCTCTTTACTTCTCAATCTCTTCAAGTGTGCGGACACCATTGTATGGACAGGCCGAGGCTAGATAGGCTTGCTTGATCAATATATGATATCCATGATTATAGACTCAGCCTTCATTTCACGGATCATCTTCTTGTCATGGGATTTTTACATAAGAACGTGTGGCAGTCGATAATCTCCATAATTCTCGACTCAGCCTTCGTCTCACGGACCATCTTGACTGGTTTTGTTCTGCCTAGGACTCTTCAGGAGATCGGCTACAGATGTTGACTAGTTTGTGCAAGGAGTGGCTAATCCCTTCTTCGTAGTCAGATCCTCGATCAGCGACAGACTCCCCAAAATCAACCGAGTCGGTCTGCCCAACTCTAAAGGATATCTCCAACCTGAGTCATGCAAGCCCCTCACTGAAGCATGACACCTTACCCTAACCGAAATGGCCCAGCAAAAGCAACCCGATAGTTACGTATCGTCCCAAAAAAATGGTGTGTGACAAACATCCCATAATCCGGCTGATATATTCAAAGGTGATAACAATGGGAAAGTTTAAATTAGCTACTTCAAGTTAATAAGAAGTTGAAAGAGCTTTGGCTCCAAAGATAAGAATTTGAGTTGGTTTACTCAAAAGATATGAAGCCAAGTGGGTTTACTTAGAAGAAGAAACAGGTGAGTGGGTTTGCTCATGTTCCAGAGATAGGATCCAAGATCAAGGCATTTTGGTCAAGGTGGAGAATTGAAGAAATATGACCAATATACAAAGTTTCTCTAAGTGTTGAGAAGACTCCAATCCATGGAGAAGGTTTCAAGTCAAAAACCAAGTTGACTCGTACACGTGTCATCACGAGACCAATGGGTTGTTATAAGGTGAAACGAGTATAAGCTTCTTCTAGACTCTTTTTTTGTTTCTCTTGATCATTGAGTTCATCGAGTTAGATCAAAGAGATTGTAGAGAGAGAGCAAGATAAGAGGAATCTTGTAAAAAAGTTAACACTTGATCTAGTGGACTCAAGAGTAAATCTCCGGCGAGACGTATGGTTTCACACCGTAGCCTGAACTAGTAAAATTGCTTTGTGTTTTTTATTTTATTTTATTTTGCATGTGATACAAAAAAGTGAGTGAGTGTTTGATTTAGTGAATAACAAAGATCTATCAAGTTTAGGTAGAACACATAGCCATGCAATTACCACTGATCAATATGTGGCAATGTATTTTATTGTTATAATCATATAAAACAAACATTATTTGATCTTTGGCCACAATATTTGGTTACGCCAAGTCACATAAATATCCGCGAATGACGAAGTTAATCCGTGGATATGACAGTTTGTGTATGATCAAATCAAATTGTTGTCTCACAGTAGTCGTAGAATATATTCGCCATCTCAAGGGATCATTCGTGGTAAACCCATGGTCGTGTCATAGTTTTATAGCATATTTTATTTATTGTTGACATAGAAAACAAAATCTAAATCCAAATAATTTAGAAGAAATGTCAAATTATTATGATTCGGAGAAGGGATGTATAAAATATTAAATCGTAAAAAATGTGTATAAAATAAATTTATAGATGGGCTAAGTACTTTTCTTGAATTTTCCTATGGAAATGATTCATATATGCAGAAGAAAAAAATATTATCACGTGGATGTCAAAATTGGAAAAAACCAAAGTCGTCATGACGCAGGTAAGTGGTTGAGATAGAAAATTGGGATCAATAAAACTCGTACAATCTCGCTTATGTTATTAAGCTGAACTCTCCAACACAGACAAAGACACTGCAGAAAAACAGAGTTCAGCCTCCAACTCAACAAATGGGCCACGAAGAACAGAAGCCCACTCGATCATCTTCTCAGCCTGCTAATGTAAAGACTCTTTCTGAGCTAGTGTCTTCACCTGAGATAGCTCTACAATGGTCATCTTCAACAAACGACAAGCAAGCGTGTGAGAGAGAGTGCAGTATGGTTTGCAGAATCGCAGTCAATAACAAATTTGATTCCTTGCCACCTAAGATCACGTGCTAAAAGAAAACAGCTGGAAATATGAGTCAAATCTTACTATTAAAAGATGCTTTTTGTAACTTGTCTATATAAGGCAAAACAGATTGTCATTGAAGTTTTTAAGGAGAAAATAAATCAAAAACTTGAAACTCTATCTTCTTCCTCATCCATCTCTGAAACTTCTTCATGGTATCAGAGCACAGGCAATGGCTTTCGAAACCTATTCTTAGCTTTCATTAAATATCTCAAACTGTGTAACTATCAAGCTCACAGAGAAAAATTACATTCTATAGAAAATTCAGTTTGAAACATTTCTTTCTGGTCAAGATCTCTTAGGCTTCATCAATGGAGAAACACCACGTCCATAACCTAGACTTCCAGTTCCGACCATTGACGGCCGTGTAGAAGACACAGCAAATCCAGACTTTGCTTTATGGGTTCATGTTGATCAAGTAGTCAAATCATGGCCCTTGGGGTCCTTCTCAGAAGATATACTTAGTGTAGTGGTGGATTCTCCCACTTCTAAAGATGTCTAGTGTTCTTTAGCAAATCACTTCAACAGAGTCTCCTCATCAAGACTCTTTGAGCTGGAGAGAAGACTGCAAACGATATCCAAAAATGATAAGTCCATGACTGAGTATCTGAAAGAGATAAAAGAGGTGTGTGATCAACTGACCTCCATTGGAAGTCCAGTGGTGGAAAAGATGAAGATATTCTCGGCGCTTCATGGGCTTGGAAGGGACTATGAACCTATCAAAAAAAGCATAGAAGGGCTAATGGATACGCTGCCTAGTCCCACTTTTGAAGAAATAGTACCACGACTGACAAACTTTGATAACAGAATTCAAGGATATGAAGCTGGACTTACAGTATCACCACATCTGGCCTTTAATGTAGCAAGAAGCAGCAACTACTACAGTAACAAAGGACGTGGAAATGGAAGACTCAGCAGAGGCAGAGGCTCATTCTCTACAAGAGGAAGAGGCTTTCATCAGCAAATCTCATCAAGTTCACAGGTATCCTATAGCAGTGAAGAAAGATCCATCTGTCAAACCTGTGGCAAACTCGTTCATCATGCTTTGAAGTGTTGGCACAGATTTGACAACTCATATTAAACCGATGATATGCCTGCTGCTCTCGCCGCTTTACACATCACTGACGTTACAGAAAACTCTGGAAATAAGTGGTACCCTGATACTAGTGCTACTTCACATATAACCAACTCAACTCAGAGATTGAACCATTCACAACAATATCATGGCTCGGACACAGTGATGATTGGTGATAGCTCGTTCCTACCTATAACTCATGTGGGTTCTGCCAGTCTTCCTTCTACCTCAGGTAACCTATCACTTAAGGATGTATTGGTTTGCCTTGATATCCCTAAGTCTCTTCTTGTCTGTGTCTAAGCTTACCTCAGACTATCCTTGTTCTTTTAAGTTTGATTCTAACGAATTTTGTGTAAGGGAAAAGGAAACAAGGAAGCCTTTGACTCAGGGAAAGCACGTTGATGGTCTGTATGTCTTGAAGGATCCAAAGCTGAAAGTGTTTTACTCAATGAGACAAGCCTCTGCTAGCTCAGAAGTTTGGCATAGAAGGCTGGGTCATCCAAGTGACAAGACTGCAATTATTAGTAATGAATAAAGCTATAAGCATGAATAAGTTATCTCCAAGAATATGTGAAGCATGTCATCTTGGGAAAAGCAGTCGATTACCTTTTCCTTCCTCAAGTTTCTTTTCTTCAAAACCTTTAGAAAGACTTCATTGTGACTTGTGGGGTCCTGCTCCAATTGTCTCTTCTCAGAGATTCTGGTTTTCTGTAATATTTATCAATAATTTTTCAAGATTTAGTTGAATGTATCCACTTAAATATAAATCAGAGTTCTTTCCTATATTTGTCAAGTTTCAGAGAATGGTTGAAAATCAGTTTCACACAAAAATAGGAACATTTCAAAGTGATAGTGGACGAGAATTTGTAAGTAAAAACTTCATGTCTCACCTGGAGCTAAGTGGCATAAAACACTTCATTTCATGTCCCCAAATGCCACAGCAAAATGGCATTGCAGAAAGAAAGCATCGACATCTCACAGAGTTAGGCATGTAAATGATTTTCAGAGCAAAATGCCTCATAAGTTTTGGGTTGAAGCCTTTGCCGCAGCCAACTTTCTGATAAACCTGCTTCCATCATCAGTAAGTGCAGATCAGAAAAGTCCTTTTGAAGTTTTACATGGGAAAGTTCCTGATTATTCTGCATTAAGAGCCTTTGGTTGTGCATGCTTTCCAATGTTGCGTGACTATGCAACAAATAAATTTGATCTGAAATCTCTGAAATGTGTGTTCTTAAGGTACAATGACAAATATAAAGGCTATAGATGCTTGTATCCTTCTAACTGGCCGAGTGTATATAAGCAAACATGTCATCTTTGATGAAGAACATTTCCCTTTTCTGATACATATCAACATCTGCAGCATACAAACTGACAAGCTTGCTTCAAAGCTGGCAGAAAGGTTGGCCAAAAACTTTGAATACCTTGTCAAACACAGATTCATGCATACTTCATAATGTGATCCGGCCTCCCAACAAATAGACAGAGCCATCATCATAGTCTACTGTACAAGAACAGATCATGCCAATTCAGTTAATTCAGACTACATAAATAACAGAAAACTCTAATAAGAAATAACAGAAATCCATTCACCAGACAGAGAATCTTCAGAAAATAACTCCAACTCATCAACATCTACATCAGGTACATTGTCTCCGGTTCCAGTTCAGGAAACTCAACTCACTAATGAAGGGAACAGTTCTGAGTGTACTTGATCCTATTGGCAACAGCTGTTTCTCTTCAACAAGTGAGGTGAGAACTCCTCATGAAGAGCCTCCTCATTCAATGATCACAATATCAAAAGCTGGAATCACCAATCCAAATCCCAGGTATGCATTATTAACGCATAAAGTAACGTATCTTGAGCCAAAGATAATCACTGAAGCTCTGAAACATACTGGCTGGAAAAATGCTATGGAAGAAGAAATGCAGAACTGTGCAGATAGACAAACATGGTCTTTAGTGCCATTTACTGCTAACATGAATGTTCTAGGAGGCAAATGGGGTTTTAGAACTAAGCTGAATGTTGATGGATCTTTGGATAAACTAAAAGCGAGATTGGTTGGTCAAGGTTTTGATCAAGAAGAAGGGATTGATTATTTGGAAACCTATAATCTTGTTGTAAGGTCAGCAACAATAACGATTGTGTTGCATATTGCCACGATTATGAAATGGGAAATCAAACAGATGGATGTTAAGAATGCCTTTTTATATAGGGATTTAACTGAAACAATGTATATGAAGCAACCAGCTGGATTTGTGGATAAAGTCAGACTTGAGTTTGTGTGTCACCTCCACAAAACTTTGTATGGTATAAAACAATCTCCCAGGGCTTGGTTCAACAAATTCAGTAACTTCCTCTTAGAATTTGGTTTTATCTGTAGCATCCCTGATCCATCATTGTTCATATTCATCAAAGGTACCGATGTTATCATGTTACTGTTATACGTGGATGGCATGATCATCACAGGAAACAAATCTGAAGTGATGAAAGGTTTGTTACTAAAATTAAACATGCAGTTCAGAATGAAAGACATGGGAAAATTACATTACTTCTTGGGTATACAAGCTCAATTTCACTCTGATGGATTATTCCTGTCACAACAAAAATATGCAGAGGATCTTATAGCTATTGCAGTAATGAACAACTGCATTTCTATGCCAACACCACTACTGCTTCAACTAAATAAAATTCCAAACCAAGACAAACTCTTTGAAAACCCAACATACATCAGAAGCCTGGCAGGTAAGCTTCAGTACCTAACTCTTACAAGGCCTGACATTCAGTTTTCAGTGAACTATGTGTGCCAAAAGATGCATGCTCCCACGGTGTCAGACTACAACTTGTTGAAACGGATCCTGCGATATGTGAAATGGACTATTACAATGGGTATAAGCTTTAAAAACAACACGGATTGCTCTGTTAGTGCTTACAGTGATAGTGACTTTACTGGATGTATCGAAACAAGGCGATCCACTGGAGGATACTGTACTTACTTAGGAGACAATTTGATCTCTTGGTCTTCAAAGAAACAGCCTACGGTGTCTAAACGCTCAACAGAGGCTGAGTACAGGTCTCTTTCAAAGACAGCTTCATAACTACTTGGATAGCTTTAGCTTTGAAAGAACTCGGTGTCATGTTCAACACGCTTCGAGTCAAACTTGGTGTGTCCGAGCCTCCCACACAAATTTTGAGAGGGGCTATTAAGCTGAACTCTCCAACACAGACAGAGACACTGCAGAAAAACAGAGTTAATAATAAGAAACAATGTATTTTATTAAGGATAATAGATGAGGTTACTTACAATTGGCAGTAACTTAATTTGGAGAGCATGTAATTGGTATGTCTGTAGCTTCAACATCATGGTTTTTAGATCATCGCGAGCATTGAAAAGCATGAGCAAAGATTGGCAAGAAATAAGATTAAACATTTTGGCACCAGGTCTAGTAGCTTATGTGTCTATAAGCTGAGGAATCTTAAGTAAGTGAAGAAGAGTATGATGATTTGCCATCAACGCTTAGTTCATCTTCCCTTTCTCCAAAATATTCTCAGCAGGATCGATAAATTCTGTGTAGCTAGATGTTAGTTTTGGGACTTCGCTAATCTGCGAAAAGTGAAAAGTACATAATTCCAACATCATAATTTGAAAACAAAAAAATCACCAAGGATACAACTGCTAAAGTCAGATAATGCTTTATATAGAAGTGCAAGAACATATCATGTTTCTAAAAATTATTATGTCGGCAACCCACATGGTTTTTCAGCTTCTGACCAGGTGCAGCAACCCGCTTTTCACCCTAAACTTTAGTCACCTAAATAATCTTATCAACGATTACAACGCTGGCAAATATATGGCGGATGATCTCCGGATTGTTCTCTTTTTCTTCTCGAAATATATTGGTATCCAACATTGTCGTGCTCTGTGAAATAAAAGCAGAAACTCGTAATTTTGATAAAGATTCATTCACCTATTATCAATCCAATAGCTATATGGTAGACTACAACACCAAAATACCATGATGGTTTAAGACATCATGTTCACCTCCTGGCCGAGTAAACTCGACAGATATTAACAATGATTGGTTCAAAGCTGAAAAACGCTACCACATCAGACACAGTTAGTTTTCGCATATACTCTGGAAACTTCTTTTTTAACTTTTTCTATCCAAAAGTCTTTTAAGTCGTCCATGTTTAGAGTCATTTCTATTCATGTGGGGGATTGTTGGGTCTAAATTATTATAAGCTTTGGGCTTATAAATATTTGAGAATATGAATAAGAAATTAATTATGGAATAGATTGGATTTTGGGCCAAGTGTCAAAATAGATCCATTGACTGTAAGTGAGTAAGTGGGATTTATAAAATCTACCACATAGATTGGCCGAACTTTTTCACTCTAGTATAAATGACTAGAAGGTGATACAAGAGTTCAAATTGGCTAAGACTTATGGTGCATATGAGAGAGGATGGATCAAACCACACGCGTGCACCACCACCATCGCCAGGGCAGGCTCAGGCATAGGGCATGGGCTTGGGCTTGGGCTTGGGCTTGGGCTCGGGGCTCTGGGTCTTTGGGTCTTTGAGAATGTCTCGTGGTCGACTGACCCATTTCTTTTTGGGATAATTTTTTATGAAATAAATTGTCTAAATATACTCTTAATATATTTTTCATCTGTCATAATGCATGAGATTAAATCCGAGATCAAAACTAAAAATCAAAACTAATTGCACCATAATATCACAAAATCGTAACTCTCTACGTGTTAATGTCATGCAATCATAACGTAGAATTTTACCTTTAATTGCATGCGTTGAAACTCACTCCGAGCTCACCTATATAAGAGACTCGTCTCATTTGGAGAATTCACTCATTCGAAACACAAACATCTCTCTCTCGCTAAAAGTTTCTCCATTCTTTCGGAAAATGCTACGTCTAGAGTATATCGTAGTTATCTACTTTCGTAGATTCCACAACGAGTGTAGCGTTGTGGTCTCGCATCAGTTGTATCCTGGGACTCCAAAAGCTCTGTGGATCCATCTCACTAACAGGAGCTTTATTAAGTTAAGGATAGAGATCATATCTCGCCTCCGATTCTAATCGGTTTTATACGGTTTTTTTTTAAATCGTTTTATGCTTCAAATCTGTCTTTTTAATATTGTTTAAATGATTTATCTTCGCATTTTTTAAATCTGGTTTCTCGGTCCTAAAAATATATGGCGGATGATCTCCGGATTGTTCTCTTTTTCTTCTCAAAATAGATTGGTATCCAACATTGTCGTGCTCTTCTCTGTGAAATAAAAGCAGAAACTTGTAATTTTGATAAAGATTCATTCACCGATTCTCAATCCAATAGCTATCTGGTAAACTACAACACCAAAATACCAATCATCCAAGTTTAGCATAAACTGAAAACTATAAGACCTGAAGAAACATGGTTCTGCAACTTCCTTTGATTCCAATCATCCTCAAATGTCCTTTGTTCTGCCTACATCATCAGTAAACTTCAAAGTTTACCAAAACAGAGTCTTAGTCAGGTTACTGTGATCCGTTTACAATAACTTTTACATCCGTATTCAAATAGATTCACAGTTTTTTTGTTTCAAGAATCGAACACACTCAATTAGATTATTTGATTTAACTAGAATCAAGTTTACGACTGTTGGGGTAGAAAAAGAGAAAAGATGATAAACAAAGATCATTCCTATAAGAGAGAATAGGGGAAGTGCGATTGAATGAGTGTTGAATCTCTTTTTAATGAGTTTTGAATGAGTGGTGGGTGTACTCTTTTTCCCACGAGCTGGTTTTGTTCCAATTGGGTTTTCCAGCTCGGGGTTTTAACGAGACATCCACTTTCACTACATCTGTTTTTGAGTATTTCTATTTCTTTTCTGGTTTAAACAATTTCTAAAAACGTTTGTAAAAAAGTTTTTTCTTGATTATAATTTTACATAATATTAAAAAAATGAGTGTTGAATCTAATTAATTTCAAGTAAAAACACTATTATTTGTATATGACATATTATTTTTCCATAATTCACTATATCAATTAAATTATTTCAATTTATATATTTTCATCTTATCCGATTTATTTCTTGCTTTTAAAATTTTTTTTCTGTTTTATCCTAAATTTCATATTATTTTATATTGTCACGTTAAATTTTTCTTTATCACACTAATTAGTCAATATATTGTCATACTTTAACATAATAAGTTGCTATTTGTTTTAATCACAAGTTTACCTATTTTTCTTTCACCAATTTTCTGAGGGATTTTGAAATTTTCTCCCCTATAGAAAACATTACTTACCTAAAAAACCTACTGCATATTTATTCTTCTAAATGATATCTACATTTGGATTGTTCCGTAAATAACCCACTAATTTTATTGCTGAAACAACCTTTTTGGCCATTATAAACAACTTTTCTGTCAGAT
Source organism: Cardamine chenopodiifolia (assembly GCA_963922655.1). Taxonomy (NCBI): domain Eukaryota; kingdom Viridiplantae; phylum Streptophyta; class Magnoliopsida; order Brassicales; family Brassicaceae; genus Cardamine; species Cardamine chenopodiifolia. The sequence goes on from OZ000479.1 coordinate 8,776,168, forward strand.
TATTTTGTTTATTCTTTTTTGTTAAAATTTCAATTTGATATATTGAACCATTTAAATCTTATTATGTTCATCACAAACAAAACAAGTTTTCAATTATTTGGGTTGAAGTGTGGCCATGGTTGTAACGTCATCATGTTTATTCATGTCCTCCTTTGTCTGTGAAATCTTTTTTTCCCAACGAAAGACTAAATTACGTCTAACCATCCGAAGAGGCAAAATGTATGATCTAAATTAATCGGAAAACGAAGAAATCCAATCATCTTTTTTTAGGATCTTAAAAATTAGAAACTAAAAGGAGAACAAAAATAAGACAGAAAAAAACTAGTGACCAATGGATGTGAATATCTAAATTAAGAGATTAGTAACCTATACTTAACCTTTGAAGAAAATTCTATTATAAGTTCCCCTAATCGTTCCCGCCATCTTAATCAGATATAAAACCCTAGGCAGAAGAAGTAAAAAAAAACAATAAAAATTTTAAAAAACAAGAAAAAACGAAAAGCATGCAATTGTTTTTCGTTTTTTGTTGAACAAAAAACAGAACTTCATAAAAAAAAGTGATAAATAAAAAAAGATTCAGTTTCCTTTGCTTTCTGTTCTCACTTCTTATATAAGGAGTTTTCATTTTATTACAAACTTAAATTTTGAAATTATGGGTAATTATGGGGATAAAGGAAGAGTAAATGTTATGATTAGAGCCATATTGTTGGGTCTCTATGGAATCATAAGCATTGTGTCTGTGAATGGTATGTTCATAAACTACAAAGAAGCTCTAACCAAATCCCTCATCTTCTTGGAGGCTCAAAGATCAGGCAAACTTCCTCCTAACAATAGGGTTCCATGGAGAGGTGATTCTGCTCTTGATGATGGCAAACTCGCAAATGTAAGTTTGTGTTACGTTTATTATCTCTTACAAATCATGTTTATTCAGAAATCAGATTTCAAATTACAAGAAATAATGAGATAATATGTATGTGTAGGTGGATTTATCTGGAGGGTACTATGACGCAGGAGACAATGTTAAGTATGGTCTTCCAATGGCGTTCACGATCACAACGTTGGCTTGGTCGACCATTACCTACGAGAAAGAACTCCTAGCCACGGGAGAGCTCGAAAACGCTCGCGCCGCTATTCGTTGGGGCACAGATTATTTCCTCAAATGTGCTTCTCGTAGAAACCGCCTCTATGTTCAGGTTTCAATCAGATCATCAATTTTTGTTATATATTTTTTTATTTTTGGAAATTACATCATGTAAGAAAGATGAATGTACCATTTTGTTAAGTGACATGGTTCTGGTATATGAATATGATCAAATAGGTTGGTGATCCAAACGCGGACCACCAGTGTTGGGCGAGGCCCGAGAACATGAAGACACCAAGGACGGTGTTACAGATAAACGATAAATGTCCTGGCACAGAGATCGCGGCTGAAACCGCCGCGGCATTCGCCGCTTCCTCAATCGTTTTCCGCCATGTCGACCACAAATATTCACGCCGGCTCCTCAACAAAGCCAAATTGGTATACTTGTTAATTTATGCATTTTGTTTGTTTTCAACTATTTTGTTATTTATTGAAAATATAGACTATTTTGTTAATATTGATATAAAATTTGACATATTTTCTTAATAGTCTCTTTATTTAATTTTGGAACTAAATATTTAATTTAATATTCAGCTTTTCAAGCTAGCCAAAAGCCACAAGCCACAAGGGTACATACGATGGAGAATGCCCCTTCTATTGTTCTAACTCCGGTTACAACGTAAATCTCATCTCTAACTTCTAAAGCATTTTTTCTTCTAAATATCATTTTTAGGTCTTTGTTCATATAGTAATTGATATTAATTTTGACAAATAAATGTAAAGGACGAGTTGATATGGGCGGCAACATGGCTATACAAAGCAACGAGAAAAGACATTTACATTAGTTACCTGAAATTCGAAGCCATAAGTGCTTACGTCGCTGAATTCAGTTGGGATCTCAAGTACGCTGGTGCTCAGATCCTCATCGTCAAGGTATAATATAACACACACATATATATATCCAAAGTTAGCTTTTGTGGTCGAGACCAATTATATATAAATATATGTAAATGCAGTTGATCTTCGAAGGCATGAAAGGACTTGACCTATACAAACAACAAGCCGATAGTTTTGTCTGCTCTAATCTCCCAGACAGTCCTTACCACCAAGTCTACACTACTCCAGGTCTTGCCTCCATGCATTAAAATAGATACATATATCTAAAAGTTAATATTTACAATTTGATTCACAATGTGTTATTCTTGATTATCTTATTTAGGTGGTATGATTCACTTGAGGGATGGAGCCAACACTCAATATGTTACGTCCACGGCTTTCTTGTTCTCGGCCTACGCTGATATACTTCAGAAACACAACCAAAAGATCTATTGCGGAAGCAAACAGTTCGATTCAACACACCTCATGGCTTTCGCCAAAAAACAAGTAATATAAATTTTCATATTCAAAAAAAATATTATAATTTCCCTCTTATTTTTCCACAAGAATACAAAACATACAAACACAAAAGATCACCATACCTAGTTTTAATCTGGCAAAAAAAAAAAGAAAAAAAAAAAAAGTTGTGAATTCAAGATTCTAATAGATATAATACCTAATGTGTTCTCGTACAAACGATACCTAATGTCTTTATTCTATGCACGTTTCAGATTGACTACATACTAGGGCATAACCCAAGAGGAAGATCATATATGGTTGGGTTCGGACCAAACCCGCCAAAGCAAGCCCACCACAGAGGAGCCTCAGTGCCGATGTCTGAAGCCAACGCGCCGCTAAGCTGCCCGCTGAGCTTCGTGAAATGGTACAACAAGAACCAGCCTAATGCTAACGAGCTCACCGGAGCCATCTTGGGAGGACCCGACCGTCAAGACAACTTCCAAGATTTGCGATGGACTTCCGTGTACACAGAGCCTTGCACTTACATCAACTCTATTGCCGTTGGTGTTCTCGCCAAGCTCGCTGCCACCGCTTAGAGCCACATATACCACATTTGAGACCACTTTAATGAGAAGTATTATTCTAGGGTTTCCTTTATACCCAATATGTTTGCATACACATGTGGCCATATATGCAATGAAACTTATTTTTCTTTTTATTTCGCCTTTGTAGGTAGCTTTTTGGAATCATGTTTTCTCCAAAATATAAAATTGCATGGGTATAATTAATAAGCCCTAATGGTTTGAAACAATAATTAAGTGAAATTATTGAATGGCCGGAATGATAAACTCATTCCGTTTCACACACACTGGATTGTTGTTTAATACTCTATTTTGTTTTTTTTTTTAACTTTTAATTTTTATGTAATTTACATAAAAAATTCAAATATATTTTTTAATAATTATCTCTTACAGTTCTAATATGTGTCTAAAAATTATAAATTAACTAAAATATTATATTTAGTTATTTAATCTTCTGAAATAACTGTTAGAAAAAATGAAATAGAGGATCTATGGAAAAATTAAAATAATATATATTTTCCGAAGAAAGAGATGGTAAAATTGAAAATTTATTCAATCATTTGTCTTTTCGTTTAGACAATTTAGTTTACTTATTATTTTTAAAAGTTAAAAAATGACATTTTTGTTACCCCCAAAAAATGATATTTTTGTTACCCCCAAAAAAATGATATTTTATTTGCAAGATGTTAAATTGAATGTTAGTTATCTGTAAAGTTGAACTACTCCACAAAATTATTTTTTAACGGTACTCATTTCTAATGTTCAAATGTAGATTATTCTGAGAAATCTCCACGAGATATTTTTAGATATCGAACTAAATGAATTTGGTATAACATCATAAAAAGCCGAATTGTATACATTGTTAAGAGAAAGGAGTACATCCACCAAATTTTTACATGAGTCAAAACAACCAAAAGTTTGACATGTGTTTTTTTTGGGTTTTCTAATGTCATAACCAAAACAGCCGGTAAAATGGAAAGTTATACTGTCTGCCAGTCAACTGTCATTTATCCTATATATCATAAGGACAATAGAATGAGGGAAGCTCATTAACCATGAACTGTACATCCAAATTTCCACCTTTAGTTAGCTAACTCAAATGGCCAAAGTCGATACTTAGATCGTCATTTAACTATACACTTTTCAAATATATATATATATATATATATATTGTTCGTCTAGTTTTATAATTTTGTTTTTAATTATATGTATTTTCAACTTCATAAATTTGTAAGGTGTTAATGTTGTTGTTTGTTTAACGTAAGTATACCTCTTTTAATTTTTGTAAGTAATTATAATTTTGAAGATATATATTATTTTTTAGTGTATATTATATGATTAGTTATCCAAAATTTCTCTTATAACTGTCTATTTTGGGACGGAAACTGTCTTGTCCTGTACTTTTCAGAAATTTTCTATCATGTAACCGATCACTGTTATATAATTATCCGTTTTGCATTGATTATTTTTAGTCCATTTGTATTAAAAATAAATTTTAATAAGAAAACTTTAATTATTATAAATAAGTAGTTCTAATATTGAAGATATATATATATATATATATATATTATATTAGTATATATTATAAAATTACTTATCCAACATTTCTCTTTTACTTGTCTATTTTAAGACGAAAACCGGTCATATCATGTATCCGTTGGAAACTTTTCATCTTGTATCCAATCCTTTTTTATATAATTACATGTTTTGGATCTGATTATTTTAGTTCAATGACTAAGGGATTGAATAAGAAAATGGGATACCCATGTAGAGATTTTATCAAACCGCTGATCATTATGACCAAATCAATGTTTTAGATTATTTTGAATCTCATTTCTATTCTTAGTGTATTAAAAAATTAGTATATATTTAGTTTAATTTTATCATAACTAACACATATAAACTAGTTTTCTAAATCTACTTCTCAAAATAATAATATAGATATTTTTTATAGAGTTTAAATATTATTAATATTTTAAACTTTTATAGATTTTAAATATTATTAATATTTTAAAATTTTATAGAGTTTAACTATTATTAACATTTAAAAAAATTTTAGAATTTAAATATTATTAATATTTTTTTAAAAATATAGTGTTTAAATAAAATTAATATTTTAAAATTTTTATAGAGTTTAAATATTATTAATATTTTAAACATTTAGTAGAGTATGAATATATATTTTATAATATTTTAAAAATTTTATAAAATTTAAATATTTAAACATTTTTAAACTTTTAAAAATTTTAAATTTATTCAACTATTTTTTTTTAATTTGGACGTGTGATAAATCAAGCTTCTTGTCCATCCGTATTTGTAATCATTTTGGTATTTTTTATAATATAATTCTGAATTATTGCCCAATTTTTTTAACCGATGTGGGACATTGAACTAATACAATATTTATCCATTTTTTAAATTTGAATAACAACATATGCAGAAAAAATTCTATAATTTTATTAATTAAATGTATTATATAATAATTCAAAATAATTTTAAAATAAGATCAAATAAAGGTGAAAGAAGAATCAAAATTTATTTTCTAATATATTGGTTTAAATTAGGTAGAAAGATTTTAGAAAATTTGAAATTAGTATTAGTTCCAATATTATTAAATATGAGATTGTTTGGATAGAGGAATAAGTAAAAGAGATTTTTGTATACAATGATAAAAGTACTTTTTGATAGTATAGAGATACCTTTAAAACAATAACATGTAAAGAAGCAATTATCCAATCTACAACTTTTCCATAATTTTTGAATGCAATTAGAGAAGAAAACGCCATAAGTTTTTAATGTTATAAGAGTAATTAGAGATGACCTCCAATATTAGTGCAAGTTTACGAATAAACAAACAACAGTAGAGTCATATTTCACTAAATTTCATTAGTTATATTTTTAAGTTTATCTGACTATTAATTTATGTTATTAGTTGGACCATATATTTACATAGATATTAAAATTTTATTATCTTATAATTTTATCAAATTATGTTAATTATTTGACTGGTCCAACTCGAAACCACAAGAATTTATTAATTTATAGTGTATTAATTTATCGAGTATTAATTTATAGAAGTTCTACTATATCTCGTTCTTTTTAAAAATTCTTTACATTTTCATGTGGCAGTGTTGAGATTGTTCTCCATAGAATAGTCTCTCACTATGTTGTACTTGTAAGCATATTTGTTGTGTGTTGTGTGTTTGTTACAAAATTCAAATACTCCATTGTTGATAAATGTTTGATTTATATATTATGTGACTTTTGGTGTAACAAGTTCCTTCTTAAACACATGTAGTGCAATTTGATTTCTTCTTAAGAATCAAAAATCACAAGTTTTTTTCTTAATCGCAAAAACAGAAAGGGTTTTAATAGAAAAGATAGAGAACAGACTGGTGGTTATAGCAGACAAATATTTTTTTTTGAAAATTATGAATTATAAGTTATAAAAAGAAAATAATTATGAATTAATGTAAATTATTTATAGTAAAAAAAAGGAAATCGCGATACCATAATCTTAACTGACGAGGGAGAACTCACGATGAACTAAGCAAGAACCCGACGATAGACCGTATTGACTAAGTCGGATCTCACGCTAACCGTATTGACAAATCGAGGGGGTTTATGGGCTCCAGGTTACAGCGAGCATCGTAGGCGCTACTCAGCCATGGCTCAAGCCGTTTCAATTAGGATCCAATACCCACGCCACCCCACGCCACCCCACGAAAGTCGTGTTGGTTACCGTAAGATCAAACCGTCGTGTTGATCTACCGGAAAATTCTTACAAAGGTCAACGGAGTTTCCTCCGAAAATTAAGCCATAGAAACAGATCGTCAACTTATGAATGAAAAGAAAAAAACAAAGCTTATGAAGATCTATTGAAGTTCGGAAAACTTAGAGAGAATTTAGAACATGTTTAGAGAGAGAAAATTTTTATTATTTTTCGATGTGTATTTTACAATGGGGGGGAGCACACATATTTATAGGGGGAGGTGAAGACGCTGACATAAGCACTTACCTCAGCGATGACATCATGTTTACATCATGATTACATCATCGCTTACATCACACTACTTATATATTACATCATCGCTTACATCAGCGATGACATCACACTTATATCATATTGACATCATGCTGACATCATTTATTTAGCATAATAATTATACATAATAAATCATCAAGCTTACTTAATGATTCATCTCGAAATCTTCAATGTGCTTCGTGCAGCATCCGTACTCTGTTCCCGGACACTTATATTGTGGTTCTGGCTCAGAGAAGTCTTCAGGGGAGTTCATATTAACGTTAATATTGAACTCTCGTCTGATTTCGTCGAGATCCATAACATGATTATCGTCTGGTGACTAAGCGTCTTGGAAGTATTCTGTTGGACAGATTGGTGAGGATGGTTCTGGTTTTACTGCTTTGAAATGACACTTTTCTTCATTAGACATGAAGAATTGCAGATCTTCGTCGAGACTCATTTGATAGTCGATGGAATAGTAGGACCAGTTCTAGTTGAACGGGATGTGAAATTTCTGTCGAGCATTGTTGAGGCGGAATGCATGAGTCTTAAATTCTTCATATAAAGCATTATCGCGAACGTTGAAGTCTGGTCTGATTCCATGCTTGAAATCCTTGTGATGAATGAGGTTGGGTAGTGCGTGAACCTTTGCGGTTCTGTCGTTGACTTGAATTGGTCGATGGAAGAAATAGATAGTGTGTGGACTAAAGAAAGGATTTAGACCACCTGGTTCTTTGAGTTTCTTGTAGGGGATTTGCATCGATTTTGCTGAATTTCGTAGCTTGCCACTCCAGTTGACTAGCGGGTTGAACCATGTGAGGAACGTTGAAAGTCCTTCTTGTTGACCTTGTTGTTCGTTGACGTACTGGTATAACCATTTGATATCGAATGAGATACCAATAGTGTATACTGCACAGAGATACCAGAGGAAACAAAGAACTTCTTCCGGCATATATTTGTTCTCGATCCTATACAAATGAGCGAACGGGTAGTCGGGATGAATGCCTAGTGGTGCAATGTATCTTCCGTAGAGCCCGTGGTTTGTTAAGATGATTGATTGGTAGTGGAATATCCTATTTCACAAAGTTTCTCAAAAATATCCTTTTGTGATGAGAGGCTTCACGTCTTTTGGCATGTTGTTGTCGAAGTCATAATATGTCTTTGATGATGAAGAACTCGCCATAATGTGTATGCCTTGGAGAGGCTTTCTGCTGAGCATATCGGCTAGAATGTTCTTCGTGCCCTTTAAATAGACGGTGTCGAAGTCGTACTTTGAAAACCATTCACTCCATCGTAAGAGCTGTTGATGCGGGACCATCTTCTGCTTGAAATGTAACATCTTTGGAAAAGAAGACATATCCATTTCGATTCGAAATTTATGTCCTATCAGATGAAATTCAAACTTTTCGATTGCTTTTTTGACGGCTAAGATCTCTTTGAACGTTGAGTGATAGTGCATCTCAGAATCTTTAAAGCGTCCACTTTTGTATCCACATATTTGTCTTTTTCCATTTTCTTCTTCAAGTAATACTGCGCCCCAGTATTTATCGCTTGCGTCAGTCTGTAGAACCTGTGTTCCCGTAGAGGGAATCTTTAAAGTTGGTAGCTTCTGAATTTCCTTTTTTAGGTGTCTGACAGCTTCAGTTTGTCGTTTTGTCCACTGTGGAGGATTCTTTATCAACATCTTTCGTAGAGGGTGAGTCAACTGCGAAAGTTGCGGGATAAAGTCGCCTAGATAGTTGATTACACCAAGGAATTGCTAAATTTGTCGCTTTGTCAGATTTTCTTCTGGGAAGCTCAGAAGTTCTGTAGCTAGATGGGCTTGGGCTGCGAACTGTCCTTGAGTAATTTCCATTCCAAGAAATTCGATACTGGATTGGGCTATGATCATCTTTCGGGCCGAAAGCATGATACCATATGATTTTACGATTTCGTGGAATTTCTGAAGATCTCTGATATGATCTTCTTCTGTAGGTGAAAACAGTAGGATGTCGTCGATGTAGATTAACACCGCATGTATCAGTGGTTTGAATATCTTTAACATCGCCTGTTGGAACAGCGATGGTGCTATCTTCAGACCAAAGGGTAGAACCTTCCATTGTAAGTGACGGTTCGGTAAACAGAATGCCGTCTTGTATTGATCTTCAGGTTGAACACCGAGTTGCCAAAATCCTGACTTGAGGTCGAATTTGGAGAATACTGTTGCTCCTGAGAGATGTTGGAGCAGCGATCTTTTGTTCGGTAATGGAAACTTGATGTCTTGAAGGTATTGATTTAATGGCTTGTAATCAATTACCAGTCTTAACTTTCCTCGTGCTTGTTCAGCTCGATTGTTGACGTAGAATGCTTTGCACGCCCATGGTGAGTTGGTTGATGAGACTATTCCTTGTCGGATTAGTTGGTCGCATTCGTCGTTGGCTTGTTGCAGTAGGGCTGGAGACATTCCTGCGTGACTCGCTTTAGTAGGAGTTATTGTCATATGTTCTTTGAATGGAAGTGATACAAAGAAGTCTTGGTTGAGCCATAGAGGAGTTTTGTATTTCGTCAGAAATTCAACATGTGAATCTGCACAAGAGACTGCTGCAATCTCCTTTTTGATTTCTTCAAATGTTGGAGCGATAGGATCTTCTATTGCAAAAATAACCTATGCAATGTTGTGAAAGCCTTGAATAGACCTTTCCATTTGATTCCTCCTGGTTCGATTGAAATATCAAACCTTTTCTTCAGTATATTGTAGGAATCCCATCCGAGAATTAGATCTTTTCCGGGTGCGGATGATCCGAGGACTTCTGTAGTGAATTGGCATCAGGGAAAACTTCGATTGTAATAGGCTTGGACTTGAGTTTGATTTTTAAAGCTCCTAAGTTTGCCACTCTGAATTCTTGCTTAAATGGTGTCCACATCGATGGAGGTAAAATCTTTGGATTTAATATCGACATGTGAGCTCCAGTGTCGATGAATGCAATGACATGGATTGGATCTTCAGTTTCTGTTGGATCAAAGATTGTGACCGGCAGGTGTGGAATCGTCATGATATCTTCTTGCTGCGGTATCTGACAAATCTTGAAACAACAATCATCAAACGCTTCTTCATCTGAAGTTTCTGAGGAAGTATCATAGTCGGAGTATCCACATATTGCTTCATTGTCATCACTGTCGTAAGATAGGACGGATTCGAGATCATGATTTTCGAGGTCGATATCCGGCGCTATGCGTGATATTGAGCTGATGAGATACTGCCTTTTCTTCGTTGACTTGTTCGGGCAGTTCTTGGCGTAGTGTTTTTCTTTGTGACAAAGAAAACTCTTGGTTGACTTTCGAAAGCTTGTTTTCTTCTTGAAGAATCGTCTGCGTCGAAAACCTTTAAAGTTGTCTCTTCTTTGCTTTTTGTGTTTGTGCCTGGTGTTGCATGAACATGCCTTTTTTGTCTAGAGGAGATGTAAGTTAAGTTTGGATAAAATAGTCTTTTGCTATTTTTAGTGAATAAAATAAAATATATAAAACTATCTCCTTTAGAAAACGGTTATTTAAACATTTTATTTATAAAAGGGTCTTCAATCATCATCTATATTGAATCAAATTAGGGTTTCAAAATCTTCAAGATCAATTTTGTCGTTGATACTCGATTTTGAACTTTTGATAATTTTCGATTCTGCAATTTCTCTGATTAGGGCTTTAGATATCCGCTTTTGTTTAGACTTGCTTTCGTTATAGCATGTTTGATTCTTCACAATTTTATCGATTTACGTTTGAAAATTTTTTAGGATTAATTTTTGATATATTATTGTTTCTTCTTCAAAATCGTGTTTTCTCAAATAGTTTTAATATCTCAATTTCTGTCGATTCTTTGCTTCTTTACACTTTCTGAAACCCAAGAATAAATTATTATTGCCTATTATGTTTCTGTTCCTTTCAGAGATTACTGAGTGGAGTTAAAGTTCATCATTGATTCATCTTCCAAACCCCTGTCCAAAGGTATATATTTCATTACAGCTTATTTTTGCATCTTGCTTTCACATGTATAGTCTAATACAAATACATATTTGAATGTCTTAGTTCTGGTATTAACTTATCTTAGAATGAGTTTATAATTGATAATGTTGCATGAAATAATGCCTCGGTTCAATTCATGATCTAGAAAAAGATTGATGATGGTGCATGAACTAAGGTAATCTAAATTACCTCTTGATAAATTTATGTCTGGTGTTGCCTAATTCAAAAAGCCTCAGCTCGGGTTTAAAAGCTATCATGTGCTGCCTTGATACAAATACCTCATGTTCTAGAAATGAGTTCATAAACTATGTCCCGTGTTGACTAAAAATGCCTCGGTTCAGTTCATGATCTAGAAACATACTGATGGTGGTGCATGAAATGAGGTAATCTAAATAACCTCTTGATAAATTTTTGTCCACTGTTGTCTAATTCAAATGTCTTGGCTCAGGCTTAAAAGTTGTCCAGTGCTGCCTTAATACAAATGCCTCATGTTCGAAAAATGAGTTCATAAATTATGTCCCGTGTTGACTAAAACAAGTGTATCGGTTCAGTTCATTATCTAGAGTCGGATTAATGATGGTGCATGAACTGAGATAATATGAATTACCTCTTGATAAATTTCTGTTTGGTGTTACCTAATTCATATGCATCGGCTCGGGTTTAAAACTATCATGTGTTGCCTTAATACAAATGCCTCATGTTCGAGAAATGAATTCATAAATTATGTCCCTTCCTGCCTAAAACAAATGCCTTGGTTCAATTCATGAATTAGAAATGGATTGATGGTAGTTCAAGAAATGAGGTAAATCTAAATTTCCTCTTGATAATTTATGTCATGTCCCATATTGCCTAATACAAATGCCTCGGCTCGGGTATAAACGCTGTCACATATTGCCTTAATACAAAGCCTCAGGTTCGAGAAATGAGTTTATTAATTCTGTCTCATGTTGCCTAAAAAAAGTCTCAGTTCAGTTCATGAACTAAAAAGGGATTGATGGTGGTGCATGAAATGCAGTAATATAAATTAATTCATGAGATACTTAGCGTTTTCAAATGCGCTTTGTAGAATTTTAAAAATATCTGTAATCCTATATTATATATTAGTTAATGTTTAGAGTAAATTTTGTTTATAATGTTTGTTATTTAATTTGTAGGGTGAAAGAGTTAAGAGATTTGATCACTTGGAGCACCATGAAGGGGAGGCTGTTTTTTCATCGGATTGGTTGATTGATCTGGATGTGGTCGATGGTGATCCATAATTATATGTATCTCTGAGTAGATTTTAGTTGGTGTGTTCAATGAGAATATTAGTACATTTATATAAATATCTATCTCAGCTGATTATACACATTATGGATTTTCTCAAGGGTGGTTTTATTCATATGTATCTGTGTTTATCAGAGTAGAGGTGGAAAATTTTGATTGATGAGTTCACTAGGCTTAGTATTATGGGATATGGAAAATTTTTATGAAACATGAAGATCAAATGAGTTATGTAATGGATCTTGGAGCAAGAACAAGCACAGACACATGTGAGAAAATCAGAAGTACGCAACTCTTTGCGCTCTCTCTTCGTTTCCTATACTTAAAACTACGGAGAGGATAAATATTGTTGTTGAATTTTTCAGGTTTGAAACAGATTGATCTATTGGATCAACAACTACAAGCAATTCAGATAAGATATATCATCAAGACCTTTTTTGAGTTGCATTTACTTTATGAGATTTTTAAGGGAGAACTCCTTCCTTTTGCTCTTAGATACAACAAGTTTAATCTCGTATGCTTAGAAATATGCCGGGACATTATAGGTCGGTTACTCCTAATCCTTTCTGTACCCAATCCAAATTATCCGAACCCGTTTGGGTAAAAAAAAATTAATGGATAAAGATCGGGTTGGGTAATTACACTGAGTACCGAATTACCCGTTTGGGTAATTATAAACATTTAAAAAAAATTAAGTTAGTTACATGTTCTTAAATTTACTCAAAATTGTTAAATATTTGACAAAATTATTTAAAATATATCAAAAATTTTCTATTAATTATTTAATTCATAAAGAATATCATTATGATACAAAATTATCTGTAATTATCTAATTGAATAGTGATTTTAACTACAAAATTTACTCGTTTGAATAGTAATTTTAACTATCTGATCCTACCTTTACTCTATCTTACTCATTATTATCCAATTGTTATATTAACGGTTATATTTTGGGTAGGAGTTTCTGAAACCCGAATTACCCTTACCCAATCCTATACACTTAATGCTCATCCCTACTTAGAAATATCTGTTTCTTTTGGGTCATTGCATATAATGGAGCTGAAAATCCCAATATATTCGTGAATCATCATCTTCCGAGCAACAAAATTTGTACCACTTCAAAGCAAAAATCCCAATATATCGGTGATCCGGTTCGAATATATCTGAATCGAACCATATCCAATCCCAATTGCCCGGAATATTTTTTTGAACTGCAAAGCAAGCACGAAAGAGTGTGAGTAAAGTAAAACTCAATAAAATAACAATGCTATGGGTCCTTCTACTATTACAGATCTCAGTCCAAAAGCCCAAATTCAAAATCTCGTAATATAAAGCTTTCGCTTCCTTTTTGTTTCCTTGCCGTCTAATTTGTTTCTTTTTTTGTGACTATCTCACTTCTGTATTTACGACTGGACTAGGATTAGTGATCTCCGGCGAAAAAGGAAACTGCAATTTCATTTCTTGTTGAGTGAATAGTTACAAATTTATCTGAATCAGAACAATACACAGGGTTTTTAGTCAGGAATTCATGAACTTTTTTAACGTCATTTGGATCGACAAGACTTGATCTATAGTTCAATTTTTATTTTGCAGACAAAAGCGATCTACGAATTTCAGCAGAAAGACCGGAGAGGTGGACTGTTAACTACTTGACGAAACACTTCACAATCAGGAATTAGGATCAACAATTACTATTTAAAAAACAAAAAATAATAATAATGTTTTTCTAATGGGCAAACGTTATAGGTTTGCTTGTTACAAACCAAACTACAACATAAAGCCTTCAGTGGCTTCTTCTCTCCCCGAACACAATTTCAGAAAAGTTAAGCTAGCAAAAAAAAAAAAATCATATAATTTGACTAAGATATTTAATAATGGTAATATTCGACCAACCTTCTTTAGTGATTATCTTCTTCAAGGCAAGCGATTTTTTAGGTGTTGGAACGAAAAAAAATCATGGACTATGGTAATTTATGGCTAAATCATCCACCGCTTGTGCGGATCCCCATCAATTTGTTTGAGTTGCATTCTTGCGAACGTACTCTTTAGGCGGGATACTTAACGCGTTAGCTACAACACTGCAAGGACCGATACGCATAGCACCTAGTATCCATCGTTTATGGCTAGGACTATTGGGGTATCTAATCCCATTCGGTCGATTAGACCCCATGTTAGTTCCAAGACGTTGGTCTCTAACTAAAATTAAATGCCTGAGTTTGAGAAGTAAAAAAAGTGGATAATTTGGCAGAAAGGAGAATACATATTGATGTGTGGAGATTGTAATGTAAATTCTCAACGATAATGCATGAAAGATTTAGGAGAAGGCTGAGTGTTGCGATGTTGTGTTTCATGGGAACTCTTACATTTTGTAATAAGATTTGCTTGTGATGCTCTTTTGTGGTTTTTATTGTGTACATTAGATTCTTATCGAAAATTGAATTGAGAGTGGGGTTGGATGAAATATGGTAATATGAATTATCATATTTGAATATGTGTTTTTTCATTCTTATATTTGCGAGTACATATAAGATGAGAGATTAATCACTAATGACCAGACTGAAGATGGGAGAATCAACTTTAAAATTTCAGCAATAATAATCGTTAATATGTATGAATCGTACACAACTCCCTCGGCTCTTCCCTATAGATTTGCATTTTTATAGCATTATAGTGTGCTTCTGCATCCCAATTTACATAGTTCCGAAGCTTTTGGTTCATAAAAAACTTCATCAACAAATTTTTAAGAATAAAATTGGTCAATTTAAGATTTAAGATTTTAAGACGTGAATTCCAGTTACCAACAAATTTGATGTTGTGCTTAGTGATTTAGACTTAACAAGTCAAAGAATCTCAAACTTTGAAGATAATTTGAAGAACAAAATTTTAAAATATATAGCGTTTATCCTTGTAATATTTTAATACTTACTGAGAATGAATTGTGGTGGTCTTGAGAATAAATTGTTGTGGTCGTGTACATTTATATAGACATACATATATACATTTGTATATATATATATAATACATCTTCCATATCATGTAATGAATAATATGTAATGAGGTTGCCATAACATGTCTTGTTTTTACTAGTTTTATTTGGTTAGATAATAATTGGGGTTAGTCAAAAGATTTTGGGAGAATTGGAAAAAATGATATTTTTCTCATTTTTTCATCTATACTTTTTTTAATTCAACATTGGTCAACTATGTTTTTGTAAACCTATAATATCTTTGAAAATGTAATTAATTTTTTTTTTAATCAGATAACTTAAAAATAAAGAAAACAAGATCTTTTTTTGGATGTAACGAGTAACAAAAAAAATCACATCAACGAAGAGTGGTTTGATGTTTTCGTTGATTTTTAAAATCTCTTCGATGATCTCGTAAAAGAAAATAATTTTCTAAATTAGATACTTTAAAATAAAATTCAAATCGATATTAACTCCACTCCTTTTATCGTCAACTCTACTTCTCAAAGTTTTAAATATCACATATAACCGTGTCGTAGATTTCTTTTTAAAATATCCAACAAAAAAATATTTGAAAAGAGATAAATTTGAATTTGGAAACATGACGAAAGAAAGAATAATTTAAATTTGAATTGAATGTCAGACCCATTGTACTTATTTGAAGAAAAGTTGAGAATAGTAATAATGGACCATTTCTGATGGTGAGACTAATAAAAATTTTATCTAATAAAAAAAATAGTAAACAAAATTTATAAAACTTTAAGCTAAAATAGTTTCAATGGAAAAAGATTTTAGAAACTGTTTCAAGAGATTTTAGAAACTGTATATGCTACGTGTCGCAATATTACTAGTTCATTATTTATTTAATAATATAATATTAAAAATTAATAAAATTAAATCAAATCTATTAAATTTTTTTTTAGAGACTCTTATGAATATCACTGTTGTGGATGCTCTAAGAAATCAAGAGTAAAAAATTCAGAAAAGACTAAAAAGTTAATTTTAGGACTAAACTTTGTTAGTTTTTTTCCCTCAATAATCTAATTTATTAAAATGAACCAATATACATGGGCTAATATAAACAAAAGCCCCACAAACGATTTTGCCTTAAATGAAATTTTTAAATAAAATAATAAATATAGTTGTACTGAATAATATTCGGTTATACTAATACAAAGTTGGGATTCGAACCCTAGACCTCTCGCGCGATGGTCATTTGCCATCTGAGCTACCATTTTTTCATTGACATTATTTACAAGTACTAATATATATGCTTAATACATGTACATAGTTATATCTATTTGTACCCAGTTGTACCACACACTTGGTACAAGTAGGTACAACTAGCCAGTTGTACCATAAATCTTAGTGTCAGTTGTACCAGTTATAGCAGTTGTACCACAAAAATATATGATTCGAACTCTACACGGAATTTGAGCCCTACACGTGCGCCGCGTGTAAAAACCATATGAACTACTGCGTTTTTGTTGATTTCTCTTACAATTACTGATATATACCCTGATCAGAAAAAATCAGATTTCATTAAGGGTAAAATGGTACTTTCACAAGAGAATGATATTTGAGATCACAATTTTTAGATTTGTGGCATTTGAGATCAGCGCTCCCATCCGACTCTGCCGATAATGAATTCGAACGATGAATCTTTTGGTGTTTCACCAATTAGAGGCAAATGGAGTCTCAAATGAAAGATTACGGCTAAAGGAAATGTTAATATGTTTCAGATTCTTCTTATTTCCTTCACTTAAAGTAACAATTCGATTGGTAAATTCCTGTAAATATGAGATGAAAATAAAAACAAACCAGAAACTCAAAGGATAAGTCGGATAAGACCATTAAGTGAGAATTCACTAAAATCGCCACCACCAAGCATAGATCCGATGAGATTATTCAAAGAAAAAAGACAAAAGCCAGAAAAATTCTGGAACACATAAGCTAGCCGGAATCGCCAAAATGGAGAGCGATAACGTTAGACCAAAGGTAGCTATCCTTGCTTTGAAATCCAAAGGATGCCGAAAAAGACTTACCGGGCAAAGGTGTTGACGAAACCACCTATACCGGCGAGAAACTGGCCGACATTGATGAAGGAGCCAACACCACCAGACAAGAGCCGACCAACCACCGCTATCATAACCAGAGACTGTCGGATTAAAGCCAGTAATCACTGGGCGGCAAAAAAACACTGTTCTTTTTCTAAAATATTTTTTTGTGAGAAGAAAGAGAATAATTTACTATTACTCCCTCTTCTTTGACTAAACTTTGTTAGTTAGCAGATGCAATATGCAATATTTTTCTTTATTGTTAAAGTAGAATACTAAACTATCATGATCATTCGAAATTTATGCCCAGTGGCAGTGCAGGTTTCACAACAAAAAAATATTCGTTTTTTTTCCTTATCTTTCAAAGTCGAAAGCCTATTCAGTGTTGAAATTTTGAAATTCAACAAAATTTTCGAAATTCCTTTTTCTCCGTTGTGTTAGAATATTTGCGGAATAGAGAATAGAGAGAATATGGAGAATAAATAGAGATGAGAATATTTTTTCTTATTTGATACTTTGAATGATTCAATACTACACATATATATAGGAGTGCAAATCAAAATATATAATAGATGCATGAACAACATAGGGACTTGTGCTTCTTTGCATGTGCTTGCATGATCTTGTATGTGCTTGCATGTGCTTGCATGAAAGAGAGTGGCTTGCATGTGCTTGCATGAAAGAGAGAGATAATTATGATAATTATGGATCAATACTCCCCCTCAAGCTTAGCCGTAAAGACACCCAAGGCTAAACTTGGAACCCCGTGAAGCATCACCTCATTAAAAATCTTATCAAAGAAAACCCATTGGGACAAAACCTTGATAAGGAAAAAAGAGTATGATGGCCACGGGAAGGAGATAACCGATCATGGACGGGAAAGATCAATAAGTCCAAGCTTGCGGTGAATGTGAGAGAAAACTTTAAGACTTGCAGCCTTTGTGAAGATGTCTGCTAATTGATCTTCGCTTCGAGTATAACAGGGTAGGATTAAGCCTTCTTCAATCTTTTCTCGAACCTTGTGACAATCCACTTCGATATGCTTGGTCCTTTCGTGAAAGACAGAATTTGTTGCGATGTGAATAGCCGCTTGGTTGTCACAATGAAATGTGATAGGACTTGAAAACTCAATGCCAAAATCTTTAAGAAGGGGTTTGAGCCATGTAAGTTCATTTGTAAGCTTCCTCATAGCTCGGTATTCGGCTTATGTGCTTGAACAAGATACCACCTTTTGTTTCTTTGATTTCCAAGTAACCAAGTTTCCTCCGATGAAGGTGCAATAGCCGGTTGTTGATTTCCTATCCAATGTATCCCCGGCATAATCCCCGGTATTGTGCCGGTTCTTCATATGGCTTATCTTCTTCTTCCTCTTCGGCATTCTCCCCCTTTCGCTTGACCTTGTAGCCATCAATAAGTGGAGTCTTGGCTGGTTTTGCTCCAAGTTTACATGTCTCATCCAAAAGTTCAAGTGTGTACTTCCTTTGCGAAAGAAATAAACCTTCCGAAGAACGACAAACTTCAATGCCTAGAAAGTACTTTAGTTCTCCAAGGTCTTTAATGTCAAAAACAGATTTAAGATAGGTTTTAGTGGATTGAATACCTTCTGTATTATCTCCATAAATGATAAGATCATCTACATAGATGAGAACCACAATGATACCTTGAGAACTTTGGAGAGTGAACAATGTATGATCAGCTTCGGATTTCTTGAAACCTCGGTCTTTGAGAGTGGAGCTCAACTTGTGGTACCAAGATCTTGGTGATTGTTTCAGCCTATAGATAGCCTTCCTTATTCTTAAAACCTTCCCGGGAGTAATAGAATTTTCAAGACCGGGTGGAGGTGTCATATAGACTTCTTCCTCAAGCTCACCTTGGAGGAAAGCATTCTTGACATCCATCTGCCACAACTCCCAAGATAAATTAGTAGCTAAAGAAAGGACAACTCTTACCGTGTGGAGTTTAGCTACGGGAGCAAAGGTATCTGTGTAGTCTTCTCCATAGGTTTATGTAAAACCTCTTGCCACTAAGCGAGCCTTGTACCATTCGATGTCTCCATTGCTCAAGTATTTGATGGTGAAGACCCATTTGGAACTCACTGCTCTCTTGCCCGGAGGAAGATCCACTTCATCCCATGTGTGATTGCGGTTCATAGCTCCAACTTCATCATCTACTGCATCCAACCATTCTTTTCTTTCTTTGGCCTCCTCATAGCTTTGAGGTATCCTGTCTAATTCAATTTTTCCAAGAAAAGCTTGATGATTAGTTGGCAAAAGGTCAAGTGAACATACCGATTGAATTGGATGAGCCACAACTTGATTGTTGTAATACACCCTCGTATTCACCCAATGGGAAGGATGACGGATCCTTGTGCTCCGTCGAAGTGGCTGAGGTGAGTCTTCATCATCCTCTTCTACCTCTTCTAGCTGAGGTGTAGGATCGTCATGTGAATGATAGCATTGCGTTATATATACGGATGTTTCTCCGAAAATCAGGCGATTCATTGTATAGCTTCTCTAGTTCTGTTGGAGTAGGACGCACTTTGGGTAATCTTACTCGTCCTTGTTGACAGCATAGAATCTGGTTTTTTGTTTCAGGTTTCCATAGCAATGCATCACAAAATTGGCATGTCAAAATATCGTTGGAGGTAGATTTCCCTTTGTTCCGTGTATCTGTAAATTTTAGCATATGTTAGCAACTTTAAGTAGGTGGACATATTAAAAGACTGGAAAAAGGATAAATATTAGTATTAGGGTACTTATATATATAGTCGGATGCTCGTGTTATGTGGGTGTGTCCTATTATTAGAGAGAACTTATCAGTTTGACTTGTATAATTATAAGTAAATATTTGAGTAATGATTGTTTTATTTTGCATGTTTGGGCAAAGCTTCAAGTACTGAATGTTTTTTCTGAAATGTGTTATTAGTAATACTGTATTTTTTCTAAGTAGTACCTTTAGACTTTTTTGTTTTTCTTTTGCCAAAAATGATTGTGCGTCGTAAACACTGAGCTTTGGTACATATTTCCGCACATTCAGAAACAAATTCAAATTAGAAATTGAAATGAATATTTTGTAAATTTTAATGCAATGATTCATAATGTTTACTTTGTTTGGTCATTGCTTCCTGAGAAAAAGGCAGAAAAAGATGGGTGAATCTGTGAAGTATTCTTTAGACAACCATGGTTGCCTTTTGTTTTCATCTGTAAGGTTTGAAATTGGTTGGTAAATATGGTTGTGACTAATGGGTAATTTTAGACACACCCTTTCACAATAGATTACCGTAATTGGAACTTACTTTTTTTGAAATTTGTTTTGTCTTTGATTACAATCTGTTTCCTTTTGTGCATTTCTCTTTTCCTTTTTACTTCCCTCTACAATAAGTGTTTTTTCATACTGTGTTTATATTTTCTAGTGATCCAAACTCTAAGAAACCAAAGAGGATGTCAAAGATTTGGAGATGGTGGTATGTTTTCCGCTTCCGGACAGGTGTTAAAAGTCTGCATTTGGTCAACTACGAATGGATTCATTAATTCCAAATATTATGACATCAATTACAGTTAATAGTATTAATTGTGTATTTTAACTTTTCATTTTTTTTGTAACGTTAAAGTTATTATAAAAAAATGTGTGCAAAATTAATTTCTCTTAAAGGATAAATGTTATATTCTGAATAATAAGTCAGACTTACATGTGTGCGTTAATGAAATTAATCACATTCGTTAAGTTCTTTCTACGTGAATGGTTTAGATCTTGGACTTTTTTTACCCTTCAAACATTTTTCCACATCTTACCAGTAATTGTGATTGTTATTTTCTTATTATTTTCGATAGCAATGAGTGCTTTTATAAAGTATAGACATGACTTCTCTAACGTAAATTGGTCTTTAAAGATTTTCTACAAAACCTTTTAAGGAAAGTTGGAAAATAACAAAATTTTACCAATAATTACTAGTTTCATTCTTATATGTGTTAATAGTAATTAGTAGTTCATATGTTATCTGTAGAGAAATTCTTTTACTAAATAATGGCTTTTGAAATGCAAAGTAAATTAATAAAAATTTGAATACAAAAATTCCTTACGTTATAAAGGAATGAAAACATGGGAAAATAGGAAATGGGAAACACAACTTTGCTTTTAGGATGAGTCATAGCCTACTATCCCATAAGCATTTTAGGGAATTATTAAAACTGGAAATACAAAAAAGCTGAAGTAAAACGAAACTAAATTATGAATGTTTAAATCTATTTGTTCTTTTGTTTCTTGTGCTTCATGTTATCAACGAAAGGAGTTGATATGCTAGCGGCTGCATCATTTTCGTTGGTTGTTGGAATGTTCATTGTTCTCTTTGAAGGTTCCTATACATAAGAAGTTTATGTTGTTATAGGCACTAAATACATGGTTTTAAAAAGTAATTAACTATATGCTTTACCTCCTCGGAAAATGTTGGCTTAGGTATTTCTTGAAGTGTGTAAAAGATGCGAGACACTGTAAATGACTGATGGTGGGTAGTGAAGTTGAAGGGAGTAAGCTTAATTTGGAATGTAAATTTCTTTCCAATGATGTCAGTGATGATCTTTGGGATATGCACTTTATTTTCACAATCTTTATTAGCATCTTCCTAATAAAAAATTATAAATATATTGGTTAATATCATCATATATACGTTAACTGTGATGTATAGATACCATTTGAGCAGCAAGTTTGGTTGCTTGTATGTTGGTGAACTTTGCCATTTCGTTATCAAAGGCGACGAAAACAGTAGTGCTAGTGCCATCATCGACAACCATTTCCACACGGTATCTGCAAATTTAACACATGAAAACTCCTTGTCTTATATAAAGATTTGACTATAAATATGTTGGAAAATTATAAAGTGAGATGAGGAAATTAGTTTAAATTACTTGACATTTCCAACCGCATTAGGAGAGTTGCAGTTCAAGCATGCTAAGGATGATTGCTCCTTGATCATTTTCTTCCCACATGCAGAGCAAGAGATGAAACTCCATCCACGTTGAGTCTGGATGTCGATGATTTCAACGGTGCACAAAAATTCAGCTTCCTACAATTTTAAACATGGGAATCACTTTGGCTGCTAATACATGTGTATGGTTTTTAATATATAGATGATATTATGTAAATAGATATTAGATAGCAACTGTCGAAATTAACTTGGGTGATGGCGGTGACAACAAACTCGTTCAGCTTTGCAATTGAAACATGTTCAATCTTCTGCACGCCATGGTATTTTTCAATTGAGCTATTGCACTTCAAACTGGTTTATTGTAGACTCATGAAATATATTAGTCACATGGTGTACATTGTGTAAGAGTGATATTTTAATGGAATTAAAAAAGACCCTATTACCTTTCCATGAAGGCTCGGGCTGCTTCCACTTCTCCATCGAAATAGAACTTTGTCCCAGATGTCGCATTTAAGTAGAGTTCACCTATTACAAATGTGGAGGAAAATTGTGAGTTGGGCAATTAATTGGCATGCAAATAAATTGTTAAAAATATTGTTAGAGTGAGGATTGACCGCCAAAAAACTTTGGGTTGATGTTGGTGGCAAGCATGATACATGACTCTGCTTCTTTGTTGTTAAATATCTTATCCAATGAAGTTGCATGATCATCAAATGCACTAACGCGAACTTTCTCACCACTGTATGAAACAAAGTTTATCACAAGGGTAAGTTGGTTTGTAATTAACTTGAGAAAGATGCATCGATGTGTTTATTATTTTGTATTGTAAAAATTACGGAGGGCAACCAAAAATTAGCCAAACACTACATTGTTGGACAAACTATAAGAATGTGAAAGGTATTTGGAAATAATATGTACCTTTGAAGGCGTAGATGAACCAGCATCCTTTCTAACTTCTCAGTAACTCCGTTACGATACGCCTTTGTTGTACAGACTTTACCGATGATATCTAGAGTAATGTGGATGTATTGTTAGTAGATTTAAAATATGGAGTGATAATAATAGATTGAAAATCTGAGTTTGGTGTACCTGGGAGTTCTTTGTTGTTGTTTCCTAAGGAGATTAATTCCATATGAGTGCAAAACCTGAATAGCTCTTTTGGAATTTCACAGAAAGACTCTTCTATGTCGACCAACGTAGTGGTTTTGATAAACTGTATGGACATATAGAAATCAGTCAATTTGAAACGTTGGTTGTCCACCCTTTTTTATGTTTCGTGCAGTCCAAAAGCAAAGTAATATAACGACGATACGTTGGACTCCACAGCCAGATTTGAACTGAGAGAATGTAATATATGGTGATTCCATTGTTGTTTAATTATGAGTGTAGTAGAGGAATAAGATTTGAGGTTGAGATTCTATATATAGTATAGATATAGATGTAGGTCTGAATGGAGAGAATTTAAGAATGGAGTTAATTAGCTACAATAATTTGATAATAAGTAACATATACATTTAAATGATTTGCCAATTGAGTTTCCGTTTCAAAAATATGAGAGATAATTCTTAAGAAGTTTTGATTTACAGTCTTAAGGCATTTAAAATGAAACCGATAATACACTTTAGTGATGCATTCAATTACCTTTCTCGCTCGATGGCGTTGTAAAATGGGCTTTTTGGTTTTTGCGCCGAGAATGTGACCATGCCACTCTTGGATTGAACTTCATTTTCTTCCTCTCGCCACCTGCTTCTTCTCTACTTTATCTGTTAGATCGAAAATGGTGTCGTTTTATGTTCGTGAGATCTTCCTTACATGACCGGATTAATTATGAATGGGCTTTAGGGCCTTTATGGACTCTAGTGTATATTTTTCTTATCTAAGTTTGACTAAAGAAATGACCAATCAACTAAAGACATAACATTTATATTCATATGAACGCAATCATTAGTTGTTGAAAGAACTATTTCTATAATTGTAGAAATACAATCTATCTATATAGATTCAATCATTTCTATTTTTTTGTTTGTTTATAATTTTTTAATGATTAATAATAGATAAGTGTCCTTATTATTATGGTAGGTCTAGACAATAAATCTACATTTTCTCATAGTATATATATATACTATATACTATGTGTTTGTACTATGTATCTAGATATAAATTGTTAACGTAGGTCTAGACACTAAATCTACATCTTCTCAATAATATATATATATATATATATATATATATATTATGTATTTGTACTATGTATCTAAATATAAATTGTATAGATTTAAATGCAAATGTGTTTAGATTTATTGAATTGTTTGGATTACATTTGGAGTTGATAAATTTTGTTTGACTGGATGGTGATGTGGCTGCTGAGGTGGCAGCATGAGAAGAGAGAAAATGTAACTTTATATATATAGATTAACAACTACATCAAAGTTACAAAAAAATTTTAATATAAGATAATGATGTGGAACAATACTATTAACTTTTAAATAATTTATTAAAATTAATTTAAAAATAATTTTCTTTATTTTCTAAACCTTTTCTTATTAACAATACTATTTAAACTTAAGAAATTTTTCTAATTTAACCAGATCAAGGCATGGACCAAGAAAATTAAGTTTATAAAATCTTGCTTGGTCAGTATAAAAAGTTTATAGCATGAACTTTTATATATAGTATAGATGCATGTAATCGCTTAATTAGAAATAGGAATCGGATCTGCACATACGTACGGAGTTATATTTGTAAGAAGAATTTATTTATTTAATATAGATTCATAGTTCAAACTCATAACAATGGTTTCACCATTGTTTGAAACTTGGAACGACCCGTGGTCGGATTGGAATTAACCGTGAATCGGATTAGTGGTTGGTTAGATTTCTATTAAACTCGTGAATAACCAAACTAGATATAAAACCGTAAAAATGGTTAAAATATGTAAACTGCATGATCTAAACTAACCGATTGACTCCATTTCAATAAATAATTTTCCTAAATTTTTGAACATATTTTAAATATAATGTTACAGTTTTTAGGATCATACCCATATGTTCGTGTGAATTGTTTTATTGTAGACATATTAATTTGCTATAACATTTTTAACTCGACATCATCAATTTGGTATTTGCCTTGGTTTCAATCAAATTAAACACAAGGAGTGATCGGATTTGTTTTTGTTATCAATAAAGAAAACTACAAACAAAATGAGAGAAAGTAAGAATATCTATTTTAGAGACGTTCTGAATCCATCAAAGATAATTTTCCGTTCTTAAATTGTTTTGTTTTAAATAATTACATGTTTAAGAATATTTATTTTAGTACAATGGGTAAGAGAGTGAACCTTCCAACGGGATATCCGTTTTTTTCGTACTTCACATTTGGATATTTAATTTTTATAAAATTAATAGAAATTATACAAAATTTTCTTTATATTTATCAAAAGTTAACTTTTTCAAAAATACCCGAATTTCTAAAATAATTGTTCCAAAATGAAGTATTACCCAAAATACTTGAAGTTAGCTATTCAAATTTTTTAATCTTATCCTGTATTTTGTGGAAAATAGTTTTGTTTTGTTATAAATTTTTAAGATAACAATAACCAAAGTTCACTTTCTATAAGTTGATTTTTGATTAGTTTGCATGTTCCTCGGTTCAATGTGCGGGGAAAATATTAAATCAAACTGAAAATTTTTTGAAATTAAATCAACTTAAATATGTAGGTATTTTTGAAAACTTGATTATATATTTTTTGATATACACCAAGGGCATAATAGAATTTACTTGTTTGAATCAAGATTTTTTTTTACAACGTATAAAAATCGAGTCGTGTAATTATCCAGGATATCCAAATTATCCGTTTGGATACCTATAATTTTTAAAATATTCTAAATTATTTAAATATTCTTAAATTTACTTAAATTAATTCGATATTAACAAAATTATTCAAAAATTCAAAAAAGATCAAAAAAATTTCTTTAAATTATCCAAAATTTTCAAAATAATCTAACTACAAATTAAAATTATACAAAATTATCCATTTGGATAATGATTTTCATTACGAAAATTACCTGGATAGTAATATTAACTACACAATCCTATCTTGACCCGTTATTATCTAACTCTTGTAGTAAATTTATTATCTTGGATAGTTTCCAAGATCCAAACTATTTGTATCCTATCTTTACTCGCTATTACCCGATCTTTATTCATTAATACCCGATCCTATATCTTAATTGCTCAACCTTAGTAAATTTTGTTTGAAATTTTGAATCAAAGTTGGCAACTTTACTAATCCAATAAACATGTGAATTGTGAATCAAAACTGGCAACTTTTACCAACCCAATCAATAAAATAATTTCATTTTTGATCAATTTTAAGGCTAAACGAAACTAAATACGAATCAGATAGTTTACAAAATGATGACATAAGCACCCTTTTGTCAATACCATAATTAAAAGGCTTGTTTTTGGATCGGAAGAGGAAAAACACAGAAACTGCAGTTATATATAGAAATGGATTAAAAATCAATCATAAACGTTTTGTTAGTGTATTTTTAAGTGTATAAAGTAAGTTAAAGTAGTTTACTAAGGGGGTTGTATTCTTTTATGGGTTGTTGAAGAGTTTTGACTTTATTAAAAAGTCTCATGTTAAAATATCTGCCCAAATCTAATGTTATCGAACATGAAATTTACTTAAAATAATTCAAAACCATTTACAGTCTCCGGTTATTCTATCCATAATTTGTAAAGCACACAAAATCTGGTGTTAGATGACTTGCTACAAATTAAATAAATATTAACTTTAGATACATTTTAAACTAAAATATGAGCAAGGAAATCACACCTATTAGATGACTTGAACAAATTAAAAAAATAATATTAACTCTCCTATAGGAAAATTAGAAACAATCATCATCTCTTGTCATTGTAGCTTCATAGTCTCAGGTCAACCTTTTTGGTTAATAGGTGATCAAAATTTATACTGTTTGTAGAAGTAGAAGAAAAGAGATGCGATAGACTCAGGTCAACATGACTCTATCACTGAAATCTTCTAAATCTCCGACGCCTACATCCAGTCAATAACTCTGTCACCGCCACATCTACACCAGTCAATTAGTGGTAGTCTCGGTCAACTGCTCTTGCTGCAGCGTACCTCTCCAATGTACTTGCCCCACCGATAAAAAAAACATTGCCGGATTCAAACACCTCCTAACCTTCTTGGTCGCCATGGAAGTCACAATATCTCCATGATCGCTGCTGGTATCGAGCAATTTAGTCAAGCAACATCTACTTTTTCTTGCTGCTTGTGGTACCTCTGAAAACTGAACCTATCAGAATTGAGATATCTCGTCGCCGCCTGTTGCTATGCTTCAGACGCTGCCGGTGGAATCTCTGGAATCTTCTCCTAAATGAATCTTTGTCGTAATTGGAATCAGATCTCGGTTGCTTCTCATATTCTCCATCTTAGCTCTTAGCTCTCTGTTTTTGTAAGAAGAAACGAAGGTCGAAGTGGTTGTTTACGAAACAATACAAAATAAAAATACCATTTGGATTATTCCTATACCTTATGATGATAGATCTTTGAAAATGAATATCACCTTTAACATTAAACAAAATCCTACGAAGTTTAACGTAAAATTCTTTCCAATCGTCAATATTATTTTAAAATCATCAGAATCAACTAAAACTCCTAATCTTAACATCTGATCCCGTAAAACGAAAGATAGGAAAAATAATCAAATATAAGATACACAACGTTAGTGTTAGTGATCAACAACGAAACTAAACAAATAGATTGATGAATCAACAACAAAATGTAAACGAATAGTTAATAGACAAAGAAAAAACATCTTAATGATGTGAACATGTATTTCTTCTCCCTCGATCCAATTCATACGTATATTCCTAAAACCACCTCCTTCAGGTCAGTTTCAACCATCCAGGACTGCCTTTAAAGCAGAAGAAATCCAAGAAAATACATTATTAAATGAAAATATAGGAGATAAAGAATCAATGTCTGCAAAAAAAAAAAACAAAATTGCGCACACTTACTCTATATGAAATTGATCGTTCTTTGTGATGAACGTTTGAGAAGAACCTCCCTGGCTTCAACTGCGATCCCTTGAGGCGGCATAACAAAATTTCAACATTATTCTTCAAAACGAAAAAAAAAAAATTCTAAAATTCAAATAAAATTTATAGGGAGTTAGAGTTATAAGGGCTTGAGGATAGCTTTTCAAATTTAAAATATTTTAAAAGATTACGATTTGTTTTGGAAACAAAGTAAGTTAAAAGAGAAAATCATATATTACTGGTTAAACCCGCAGATATTAGGGAAATTGTATATATATTTTTTGTATTATCGTATATCAAGGGATTTATTTTTGTTTATAATTCTCAATTATTATTTGGGATTCCTTAAAAATAATCAGTTAAATATACAATATTGTTTGAAAAGTTTGCAAACATCGTAACTGATATTTCACAAAATAAATTTTGAAAACATAAAATCGAAAACAAAAAATTGTTAGTGGTTCGACAAATTCAAAAGAAAAATTGATTGATAAAATCAATTCAGCTTCTATATATGAAAGAATTTCGAATATCCTAATTATAACTTCACTTAATTAACGTGAAATTAAAATTTGGTAAATTGTTACTCTTAAAATCCGGAACCAATATATAGATATAAAAATTTAATTTTTGAAAAAGTTTATATTCTAATTTTAAATCTGTTTATTTTTTATAAATATCTCATAAATAAATATTGTTTCGTTTAATTTTTCGTATTTAAACAATATAATATTAACTTAAACATGTGTATATGATTCTTGTTTTCATAATTTTCTATGAGTTAAGATATGAATAAAAATTAGTAATATATATTTTGCAAAGATTTGATGTAAAATTTTATATACTTTATTTGATAATAGTTACTTATAAATTTCGTATATAGAATATCAATTTATTATATTTTAATTAAAATTAATATTTCACAATTGAAAATTAGTAACAATAATTGTTATTATTCAATTTTATATATTACTAACTTTAATTATATTATTTTCATATAAAACATATTATTATTATATGTATATATTTAATGTTATTTTTAAAATAATACTTTTATACACATAGATATTAACATTTAAGTATAGAGTATACTTTTTAAATTTGAACAAGCATTACTCAGCTTATTTTAAAATTATTTGATTATTTAAAATAATTTATTTTAGAATTAATGAAAAATCATTAATTATGTTTGGCTGTATGGATAGTAGAGGGTTAATTGTGAAGATTGTGTGGATACATGGATATAAGTTAAGATATAAAGATATTTTTGTCATTAATAGAGTTTTTTTTTGTTTTTTATTCTAATGATATTTCATGTAATTTAATTAGAATTTAAAGAATTTTTAACAAATTGTGCTTCTCAATTAATAGTATAAATTTTGTATCATGGTCCTTTCTCACATTGTAACTAACACTTTGACCTTTCGCAGAAACTCAAATTTCTTTATTCATATTTGTATTATTCTTTGTAAGTTTATAACCATATTTTCTATAACTATAAATTATTTATATTTAGATATCTAACTAAGAAACTTCTTCAAACTTGAAAATTCTTTGCATATATTGGATACCCTAAAATTTCATAGTATCTAGATTCAGTGAGTATTAATCTGAATCCGGATAATTATTTTCAATATCTGTGAATACTCGAGGGTATCCATATCCGTTCAAAATAGGTAAAAATATTAAAACAAAAAAATATTAGAAAATAAAATAAAAATTTCATATAAAATATTTCAAATCGATTTTAGTAAAATAATTTAGAACACATTTATTATCAGATTTATTAAAAATACACAAATTTTTAAATAAAAAGTTTTTGGTGATATCTTGACTTACTTTTCTATTTATTATATAAATATAAATCTGGGAAATTTTCACTATGCATTTTCTTCAATATAGAACTACATTCGGACCCGCACGTACGTGCGAGATTATATTTATATAAAAAATTTATTTGATATTTAAATTTCAAATATAATTTAGTTCGTAATGTTAAGTGATGTTATATGTATATTTTTAAAACTAATCAAAATAATACTAACAATTTTATTAGGGGTGTTAAATCAAAATTTGATTCGGTTTTAGTTTGGGTTGTTTTAGTATATAAGCTATGCTTATCCATTTCGGAACAGAAAATCATCTGGTTTCTTGCTATAATTGTTCCCTTTAAAATAATTATTCCATCGACAATAAAAAACCCGTTTGGCAATTTTTTTTATAAGAGATTGAGTAAAAATTTTAGACGGGATACTTGTATTTCTCTTTTGAATGTTGAATTTTTATAAAATTAATGAAAATTATCCAAAAAACTTTATAATTCTCAAAAATTCTCTAAATGTTTTCAATTACCCAAAATTCTTAAAATACTTGTCACGATGTGGATCTTTCTCCTTCACATAGTCAACTATTATCAAAATTACTGAGAATTTGAGAATTAAGTTTACCTACCCATATTTTCCAATCATGTGCATTTATCCAAAATTCTTATCCCATTTTTATCAAAAATTGTTCTAATTCTATTTTTTATTATATGTTCCCATCCATACTACCTATTTTCCATCCCAATACCAACAACAGAATAGTCTTTAAAATAAAATATTGATTTTGTCGAATAACGATATTAAAGTAACCAAAATTTAATTATGGTTTTTAAAAGTACATGTAGTTAGTAAAATAATTTACTTAAAAATATTGGTATAATTTCAATAATCAAATCATATATATATATATATATATATATATATGAAAATATATTTTTTGTGATTTTTCTTGGGATATTTATGTTTTTTTTTGTCAAAAAGGCATTTATGTTTATTTGACACTTTCTATAGATTTTAAAATCTAATTTTAGTTTAATGAGATGACTTGATCTTATATACCATGGAGATAATGCGAATTTAGTGATTTGTAAAGAAGAATATTATGTTTAGCTTACTACAAAAAATTTGATTTTTTAATAATTAAATAAATTAGAAACGTGAACAATAATTTTGAAAATATATTGGTGCTCAAGTTAGATTTGATAAAAAAATCAGATTTAGGAAACAATGAAATCATAATTAATAATTGAGATATTATATTTTTGTGGATCTTCTAATTATATATTTACTTTATTAATGAAGAAATTAAATTATTTGGTAGCTTGTTACACTTAAAATCGTAGGTAATGTATAGAGATCAAATTTAACTGTTAATTTTTTTTTACTAAGTTCTAAATATTTCTTGGTTAGTATTTTATGTTTTTAATAAAAATTTATAGTATATATAATATATATAATGTTTCATTTTAATTAATTTAAATAATATATAATTTGGCAAAAATTATAAATCATTTGTTATTATTAATAATATTTATAAGTATTGGATTTTTATATTATTTAATCAATCATTTTTATTTCATAACTTTTTATGAGTTTTGAAATAGAAAATTATTTAATATATCATTTTTACCAATATTTTGTCATAAATCATTTATTATATTTATTATTATATATTATAAATATTAAACTTAACAAACAATAAAATTGTTGTACATAATATTTGCAATCTAAAATTAAAAATAAAAACTATTAGCTTTAAGTATATTTTTAATATGTCTTTAAATATATCAGTGCTAAAAAAATTAATTGTAAATAATTATATTTGTAACCGTAATTAGTGATAATAATTTTGAATTTCAAACTAAAAGCTGGAGCGAGTAAATTAGATTTTCATATCTTGAATATATTTTGATATATTTCAAATAAAATAGCCACTGGTCACAATACAACATTCAATAAATGAAATTACTTTCAAAAATCCTAATACAACATTCGATATATGAAATGTAAAGTAATTTAACATCAACTTCAGTAAACCCAAGCATGGAGACGTCCTTCACTCCATAGCATACTTCACTCCATAGCATCAACAACAGAGTTAGAGCATTATTCATTTGATTGAATATTCTTTATCATCCAATGACATATAGCTATAACTGAGCTGCTAGTATCAAAGCCACTCGTAGAGTCATTTTTCTTCCTGCTTCATTAGTCAGATGATCATCCATCCAACACCAAATAATCCCATCTCTGTTTTCCTAGAGAAACCAATTTAAAAACTATCAATTTAATTGTAGAGAAAAACCTCCATAAAGACTAAGCAAAAGAATAAAACTATAAAATTCACCTCAAGGGTAGTGATGTACTTGAGCAGAAGCATAAGTGTAAGAAAGAAGCCTAATAATTCTCAAAACAATGAACATTACATGAAGATAAAGAAGGCAGTAAGAAGTCGCTTAAACTTGTTTGAGGTAGAAAAGCTCTTCTTTTCATCTTTAGTCTTTCTGAGTCTCTTTGGCTTACGTTCATCAAATGATGACTTCTTTTTGAAATAACACAAACAATATCTATCAATTGAAAATCACATACAAAAACCATATATTCATACCATTATATGTAGGATAAACCTTCTATTTCTTTTGGGTTGGCTTCATGAGGACCTAACAAACATGATTGATAGATTATAATGAGTATAATTGATCAGTGAGTAGTAACATAAACATAAAACGCAAATTGAACACATGGAGTAAGGATACTGAGATATAACCATACAAATCACTTTGTTGCTCGATCTTGCTCTTATTGTATGATTGTATTTATCAGTAACCAACTTCATCCTGTTCAAAATTTTTGATATTATTAGTAACTTTCTCACAGAAAATCAAAGTTGTATACAAATGAACAAACCAAACAAAAACATTTCGTTAATGCATTTCAAATCGTTAAAAGAATAGAGACGAATACATAGATCAATAACAATCAAAACTCCAAAAAAAAAAATTTGGAAAATGCTAATGTGTCGGTTTCTCATTTCTAAAAGATTGTGTGTATTTATAGGGATCGTACGCTTAGGGATCTTCTAACAAAAATTTTGTTAACTTTAATGAGAAAATTAATGACAATAATTTGCAAATCAAGTTAGATTTGATACGGAGGAACTAGAGATAGGTAAATCTTCTTACAATTTTTATTCAAATTGAATATTCATTTATTGTTTAGAATTATTATTATATTTCTTTAAAATTTTTTTTTGTAATACTAACAAATTATTCTTTGATATTTGATTACTTGTTGAAGCCTTAATAGTTTACTAATTACAATATATATATATATATATATAATATCATATACCCTAAATAAGGATTTATTTGTTTTAAAACCTCAAATTAATTTAACATTCAAATATATTAAACAATATCAACACGAATTTTCTAATATTTTAATTAATTTATTTTAAATTAATAATATATACTATTAAATATTCTAAAACAAATATATGAATATTGTATATAATTAATGATATTTAAATGAGTTATGTTAATATATTCAAAATATTCGATTATCTTTAACATTAGAGATATTTTTAGGTAATATTACAATCTATAAAATATTTATAATGATTACATTAATTATTAGAAAATATATATTTATAATGCCCAAATTTTATGGAAATTTTTTGAAATTCAAATATCTCGTAAAAGATGGTACAAAATATTGAAAATATATAGAGGATGAACCTAGACATTTCTAAGAGATCTATATTTAAATTTTGGGCTTAAATCTAGGCAATTCAAATTTATTCGATTTAAATGTTAAATGTCAAAATTAAATGTATAGATTATTTGAAACAAATATAGAATATATGTAGAATATGTGAAACAAATTTTTGAATTTGGATGTCATATATATATATATGTTAAAATAGAGAATTAATAATGTAAATTTGAATATTATAAGTGAAATTAAGATGAATGAATATTATTATGAAATACTATTAATATTTTATAATATTGTCACTAATATGACGAAATATCATTAATATGAATACTATTACAAATAAATGATACTAGATAGTAACCCACGCTTTGCAGCGCGGGGAAATGTCTACTTCATACATAGTTTATATAACTATAGATTATTATTAGTATTTTATTTTAGATTTATTTTATGTTTTAACATCTTACTTATCTTATTTATTATTATTATATATGGTTTGTGTTGTGTTAATTAAGTTCTCTTCAAATTATATTTCTTTTTCTCATCAAGAACAGAGTTAGTTCTCATGATCTTACTTGCTATGTTGTATATTGTTTTGATCTTGTGTATTGTTTTGCTCAAATCTCACTTTAAGTTTAACACGTAATAGGTGGTTATATGAATCAGTTTTTTAATTTTTGTTTTTATTATAATTTTAATTGGTTAACATAATATCGTATAATATAATTTTAAATTTTACTTTTCTAATTGGATAACAACTTTTAAAATTTAATTTTATATTTATTAGGAGAGAGAAAATAAGTTTTATTTTTTGAAACTAATAATTATTTAAAAGATTCAGTTTGGATTTTTATTGAATTTTTTAAAATTAATTTCAAATTTTCGTTTATAGTAAAATTAATTAAAATTATTTAAAGATTATTTATGTTAATTTTAATATGAAAGTTAATTTTATTTTTAATTTTTATATTAATATCAGGTTCAAAATGAATCACACTTTTAATTTTTGTTTTTATTATAATTTTTATTGGTTAACATAATATCGTATAATATAATTTTAAATCTAACTTTTCTGATTGGATAAATTTTTTTAAAATTTAATTTTATATTTTCGTTTATATTTATTAGGAGAGAGAGGAAATAAGTTTTATTTTTTTTAAACTAATTATTATTTAAAAAATTATGTTTGGATTTTTTTATTGAATTTTTCAAATTAATTTAAAATTTTCGTTTATATTTATTAGGAGAGAGAAAATAAGTTTCATTTTTTAGAAACTAATAATTATTAAAAAGATTCTGTTTGGATTTTTATTAGATTTTGGTTGCATAAATTTGTTACAATTTTAACCTTCTATAACTTGTTTAATTTAGTCTTAATTTTATAAAAATACAATGACAATAAGTGTAATATAACACATAATAGCTGGTTAAAATGTTTTAAGAGTTGTTTAAATAATATATATGATTACGGTTGAAAATATTCATATTAATCAATTATATACTTATCCTTTACGATTTTGGTATTAATTATTGTAGTTGTTAATATCTCGTTAATGTTTGTTTCCTAAAAAATGGAATCATATATATTGATTATTGTTGAAGATTTTATATCAAACTTATTGTTTAGATTTTTTGTTTAAATATTTTGTATCCATATCTATATAGCAAACAAAATCAAATTAAATCAAATTAAAGCTGTTATTTCTCCAATTTGCCCACAAAATGTTTTTTTCTCTTATATTGATTTTACACCAATAACAATACATGCAATTTAGTTAGAACTTTAAGATTTATTTACAACTTGTGCTTCTCAATTAATAGTATAGATTGTAACAATTTTTCCCCCCTATTCAAATATGTTTGGTAGAAAAGGTTTATAAAATTTAGTTAAAATTATGAATTTAAAAATAATTAATCAAATAAAATATTAATGTGTTAATAGTTTTTAAAAAACATTTATTAGTTAAGAAGGATAGTTTTAGTATTATAGAAAATTTTAATTAAAAATTTTTTAGTTAAATTATAAAAAAAATTTAGAGGTTATTGTATTCCTTCCTATTCTTAAAAAAATAAAATTTTCAAAACAAATGATTAAATTTACATTTTTCCATTTTTTTGGATTCAATAACTGTAGAGACGGCCCACGTGCATAAAAAGCCCAGAACACTAAATGGAATAAAGACAAAAAGAGATAAAACCCGAACTTCATTTCTTTTCTAAATATCCAAAGCATCAAATCCTTCTGACCCCTCTGCTCCAATTCACTCTCGAAGAAGAAGAACGAAGAACGAAGAAACAAAGATTCCTCCTTTTCTAGGCGTCTCTTGCCTCATTGCTAGTTTAATGCCAATTCTTTTCTTGGGTTCTCTTCATGTTTGATATTTCTCTTATTCCATCGCCATGGGAGCTCAAAAGAGTATCCACGCTGGCAGAGGTCACTCTTATCTTCTAAACCCATCTCTTCCTCTTCTCATATTGTGGATTTTTTGGTGTTTTGGATTATTATTAATGTGATAATGTTCTGAAAATGGTAAATTCTGGATTTTGATTTGTGGATATAATCACAACCAATGGATAGCAAATTCATTTGAGATTTGTTTCCATGTTTCTTCTATTAGTCTATCTTCATTTCTCATGTATAGATATGATTAATTTCACATGCATATTTATGATTATGTGTATAGTGTGGGTCATTGATGAATTAGAATGTTGTAGGTTTGAGAATACATTAGTATGTTTGTAAAAAGCATTTTTAAGACTTTTATAACTAACCATCCATGTGGGATAGGTCATATAGTTGAGTGTTGTGAAAGATTAAGATCAGATAAGTTTGACATGTGGTTTTCAATGTTTTTCGATCGAAAGTATCAATTTTCATATTTTTATTAGAATGCTGTAGTGTACATTGGTTGTTTGTAAAGGAAACACTTTTTTTAAGTCTTGTTGTTACTAACCATCATGTGGGATAGGTGTCGCTGTTGATAATTGAATGTAGTGAAAATTAAGATTGGATTGGTTTGATATGTGAGGTTTTCATTAATTGTTTTCAAGCAGCAGTATCAATTTTGATCTTGTTGTTTTGTTGATTACAGCCAAGATTGATGTTAATGTTGATTTCACTCACAAGCTTTGTACATCTTTAATGTTTCCTGCTTTCAGGTGTGCTCCCATCATTCATTTTTCAACTTTAGTCACATTTTTAACCATTACTCATGAAATTACCACCTTTAGATTCCTCGAACGAAACTAAACTTCAGTTTGTTGTTGTTTTCACAGGGACACTAGCAGTCCTCTTTCTCTAGTGATTGGCAGGCAAGTTCTGGTGACTTAAAGCTACAAACTTACAGTTCTAATAGATATTATCGGTGTTCATATGATCTGCAGAACTGAAGATGGTCATAATTTTCATTTCAATTGAAGTGTTCATTTGGGTCTGTTTGTTGCAGCCTCTGTATCAAACATCCAAATTTGTTTGGAGGAAGCGAGAAGCTTGATGTATCATGGGATAAAGGGTTGTATGATTCCAATGTACTAGTGGCTTTTAGGAGACCTAGACCTGAATGGCGTCCACAACAGTGCTTCTTCATACAGGTTCAATGCAACTGGATCAATTTGAATATATACTCAATTTTTTTTACTTGTGTTAATGATCTGTGAAACTATCCTAGGGAATGAATTTTCCAAATTCTGCTATGTTAATCAAAATTTTCTAAATCTGGCACAGCATTCTCTTTCACCCGAGATAGGGGTCCACGGCACACCAGTTGACAATTTTTCCCGGTCAGGGAGCGGAGGTGTAAATCTGTCTAAATTGGCTGTTGGTTTAGACTTGAGTGAGCCAGCGAGTTCAAAGTGGAGCACCACAACCAGCGTAAAGTTTGAGGTACTCGCACATTACCTTCTTCAGACATTTTAGAACATTGTTGCTGTTCTCTTTACTTGTCTTACTCTGGGGTAAAAGAGTAATATTTTCCTTTGGTGCAGCATGTGCGTCCGATAAATGATGACGGACGCTCGATAACCAGAGATCTGGATGGATTTCCTGTAACTTGCAGGTGACATTAGATTATATCTTGCCTTCATTTGTTTCCTTAAGCTCTATAATTTAAACTGATATTTACATTGCGTAGAAATCTTTGCTATGCAGTGGAAATACCCATGACAGTATGGTAGTTTTAAAGCAAGAATCCCGGTTTGCAAAGGCTACCGACCAAGGCCTTTCTCATGTAAGAAACTCCTCATTTCTGTTTCATACAGAGCCTATGCAAACTCCTTAGCGATTTTTCACTTAGTATCTCATCTTTTCTTTTCTCTCATACTGGTTTCTCACTTTTTCAGTTCAGCATGCAAATAGAACAAGGTATTCCGGTTGTGTCCAAATGGCTTATCTTCAACCGTTTTAAATTTGTTGCATCAAAAGGTGTCAGGTTGGGACCGGCTTTTCTCTTAGGAAGGTACTAAGAGGATCTTAGATTCTCTGTGTAGAAAAGTAGAAGATATTTGAGTTGGCGTGGTTCTTACCCCTTCTGTGACAGCTTGACAGGTGGTTCAATTGTAGGAGATATGGCTCCTTATCAAGCATTTGCCATTGGTGGGCTAGGCAGTGTCCGGGGTTATGGTGAGGGCGCTGTTGGATCCGGGCGGTCATGTCTTGTTGCTAATACAGAATTGGCTGTGCCTTTGGTACACAGAGCTGTTACCTGAATTGGTCTTCAGAACCATCACACAGTTTATCCTTTTAAGCTTTAGTTGAGATTTGGTTACCTTTTGTTTACAGAATGAGATGACAGAAGGAACCATCTTCTTGGATTGTGGAACGGACCTAGGTTCAAGCCGCCTTGTCCCTGGTAAGCTCACTTTGCTTGCACCGAACAAGAACCATAACGAAGATTGTTTGAACACAAATATGATTAAAGCTATTACGAAATTGGTTTCAGGAAACCCTTCACTGAGACAAGGGAAGCCAGGGTTTGGTTATGGATTCGGGTATGGACTACGGTTCAAGTCTCCATTGGGTCACCTTCAGGTTGATTATGCCATTAATGCTTTCAATCAGAAGACTCTTTACTTTGGTGTTACTAATCTTTCTTCGTCAACATAGCCAAATAGAATAAAGCAATCAAGAAAAGCACATATTCAATTTCTTGATTGAAGGATATATTCGTGTTTTGCGGTGGGACCAGAATCGCCACAAGATGAGGCAAAACACAGCCCAAAGAGTTGCTGATAAAAACTCGACAGAGCAAAGTAAGTGTTGTTATAGGAATCATGTAATATCACATGACACTATAAGGTTAAGTGTTTTGGTATGTGCAGTTGTTCAGAGTTGTCTGAAAGATGCGAGTTTTATAGAGAAGTGAACAACGCGTTTGATTTGAAATTGATAGTGTTGCGAATGAATAATGCATCTATTGCTTTTTCATATCTGAGTTGTGCTTAACGGTCCAGTATAGTTGAACCAAATCTAAACCGAGACCTAAGTTGGATACCTTATAAGCTTTGACTCTTGAACAAGAGTGGTCATTTCCGTTATCTGATTCTCTGGTTTGTTCGGTTTAAGAAGTCATCTTCCCGTTCGATAAAGCGGTTTGGTTTAGGTTTGGGTTTTGTTATTGGACTCAGTTCAGAACCTGAATTATTCGGATGTCACTCTAGAACTTTGAAAATCAATGGCCTTAAAGAAAACAAGTAGTTGAATCAAACCAGATTTGCCCGAAATAGGGACATTCCGGTTCATAACTGATTTGATATGGACACTAATCATGATTAATTTGTAGTCACGTAAAACCAAAGCTGATATACAAATATTTACTTTTAGCCCATTTGTGTAAATGATTTGATGGTTCATTTGTGTTCACATAAAACCAAATATGATATTTATACATATAAGTAACATGAAGCAACCTTAATCTAACTAGTGTAGTCTCTGGTAAAGTCAATCTTAAAGAAGCAAAAGTCAACAAAAGCAACATTTTCCTAATCTATAAAATTCTGAACAGAGATTATTAAATAAAATGTTTCTTAATCTGATTAATAACTAAACTAATTCGATTTATTTAATTAACAGCATTGACCAGATTTTGACGGATTTATGTCAATTGTTTCTAAGGATAAATGTTCTCGTGTACCAAATTATGTATATGTGTACCAACATTTTTCTTCACCAGTAAAAATAAATTCATCAAAAATTGTCACTATACATGCACTGTTCATCGTTTATTGTAGCAAATAGCATAATTCGAATTTCTCTCGTGTAAAGTGACAGTTTTGGAAAATTTCCCTTTAAATAAGCTTTACTGCATGTGTATTAACATTTACTTTTCCTAGAAAATTGAATTTCTTACTACTACTACTAAAAGTAAGTTGATTTGAACTAATGTGATAATCACTAATTATTTAAATAAAGATGAGACTTTTTTGCTTCTTGTGAGTTGAAAAAGTATATGAAATCATGGAATATTCTCTAGATAATAGTGTTTAGCACATTTTTTCTTATTCGTCCAGACCATAAAATTAAATTAAATATTTGGATGAGATCTTTAGGAAAAAACATAATTTTTAAGGGTGGGATAATAAATTACTGAAGATGTGCTTCTTCTGTATTTCCAAGATCACATATAAGTAAAAAAAAATTAACTGGGTTTAGCCAAAAAACGATTAATTGAGTTTCACATAAAAATTAAGTTAACTTTAACAGTAAGCAACACACAATCGCTCAAAACAATTTATTTTATTGGGAGTATTTTTTTCATCAAAGAATATTCTTTTTTTATCAGCAAGAAAAATAACAACGAAGTTAACGTAAATCTATAAAAACAAAAAAAATCAGATATATGAAATCTCTCAAAACAATTCATTTAACCAAAACAAAACACTATATAAGAAGGCAAGGCTCATCACTAGAGCGAATCTTGATTTTATATATGCTAACAACTTTAGAAGCGTTTCTTGTGAACAATCACTGCTCCATATTCTTCATACTCAGCTTTAATTATCCACATCTACATTTATACATAACAACTTTACATTACAACACCAATAAAAAAAACCTCACATTAAACTTAAAAACCATATTTTATATATTTCATTTTGTACTTTTTGAAAGATGCTTAAAGAACCCAAAATGGAGCCTCCAACCCAACATTAGACTTCCTCTCCGGAGGAGCGACGAGTTTAATCTTCATACTAGC
This sequence comes from Cardamine chenopodiifolia, assembly GCA_963922655.1. Lineage (NCBI taxonomy): Eukaryota > Viridiplantae > Streptophyta > Magnoliopsida > Brassicales > Brassicaceae > Cardamine > Cardamine chenopodiifolia. The sequence continues at coordinate 8,817,187 of OZ000479.1, forward strand.
TGGTGCAAATGCAGTGATCTCTTTGTTCATCCTATGTGCCATCCCAGGGAACATCGTCGTGCCACCAATACAACATCACACCCATGATCAAATTGTAAGCCGTCTCATGAATACTAGAAGTTTCCATTCCAATCAAAGACGACTGGAGAAAAACCTCATGGCACCTGAATCTCTCCGCTCCTGATGTGTCATGGTTTTAAAGGTTTTAACCTTTGATTCTATAAGTCTTTAGAGTTTTTTTTTAATCGATTTTAAGATTATATTTTGTCTTTTGGTATTCTTTATGATTTTTACAGGTTTTACAAGTTATTGAAGCTATCAAATGTATTAGACCTGTTTTGGATGTGCAAAAACTTCAAGAATCAAAAGAAGATGCATTGGGATCAACCGATCTGAAGATGGATCGACCATAATGATGAATTAATAAAATGGTGAGTTTTGAAGCAAGGATCAATCGATCGGCGAGGCGGTTAAGCCCAAATCCAATCGACTTAGAATACCTAAGACTTATATAAATAATGTTTCTCGTCTTAAAGCAATTCTAACTTGTTCTTATTCACTTTTTACAATTTTAGCTTTCTGTTTTCAGAGCTTTGAGAGACGAAATATCTTATTGTTTCAGAAGTTATTTTCGAATCTCGATATCATTAATTAGGATTTATTTTATGAAATCATTCTATATAATTATTATGATTTCATTTACTATGTCCTAGTCTAGTTAGGTTTAGGGGTTGTTTAAAAAGATTCAATGATGATTAGATTAAGTCATAGATTAGAGATTTATCATATGGTTCTTCATCCTTTGTGTTCTCAATGCTATTGTTAGATTGATCACCTAGCAAGATCTCAGTTTAGTCTATGCGCCGAAAGCGATAGTTGGGCTACCAAAATCAATGATTAATAAACTTAGTATCCTTACCCAGTGGGAGTTGAAGTTAAGTCATCTAAGTGAGCATTTTGATCTTGTTAAGAATGATGATATACTTTCTAAGACTCATTTGGGAGTTTAGTATGTTAGGATTTATGTTTAGATAGTTAGTACTATAGGAGTATGCTGGCTTTACATTAGTGATTCGAGTTCAAGAATGGTTTGTTAATAATTCATGTCTAATTAGATACATGCATCATTCCCTATGTCCAACGCTTTTTCCATATAAAAACACCATTTTATTTATAGGTTTTATTTACATTATGCAACTGTGATGATTCAAATATCTTATTTTGTTCTAGCTTTATTCATTACATCATGATTTGCAGTGCAACTCTAGTCTTTATGGATTCGAAACCCAATAGGTACTATTGCGCACAACTTTGCACTTGCGGTGATAGAGAAGGTTTAAAACCTGAGACATCAAATTTTTGGCGTTGTTGTCGGGGACTGAGTTTGCCTACTAGTTTTTGGTTCGAATCTAGTCTAGGATTTATTTATTGTGCACCAGAGATTGATCAATTCCCTAGCAGATTGATTGATCTATGTATAATGTTTTTTGTTTACTAGTCAATTCTGATTGCTTTTTGTTCTCAGGTGCATGCAATGAACAAAGTCATAGTTCTCATAACTTGTGAAGCTTAAGTAACGAGGAACATCAAAGCCAAGAGAGACGTTAGGATGGATGAAAAAAACATCAGCTTGGTCTTGGTATAGGGATGCATGATCCCATTGATTATCTTGAAGATGATCCCATTGATGATCTTGAAGAAGCTGCTGGAGCACTTCAACAAGCTGCAACTAAGCAAAAACGCGCAGAGGCTGAAGTTGCGCGCCAACAGAAACTTACTTTATGAGCTTATCATTCACCTCAACCTCGAGGACCTTAAGTTGGGAACAACCAACCCCATCAATGAGTTACTCTTCATGATGCACCACATTCCAACTATAGGAACTGTTCAACAATCATCCCGCCCGTCATTTAGAGGAAAAACTATGAGATCAAGCTTAAGATCATCACAATAATCAAGCATAATCAGTTCCATGGGCTATCTCGGAACCCAATAGATCAAATTGACATATTTGAAGACATTTTCACTACTACTAGCTCGAAGGGCGTAACTCAGGATTATTTAAGCTGTAAATTGTTCCCATTCTCTTTGAGTGAGAAAGCCCACAGCTAGCTAGAGTCATTGAAGCTTGGACCTATTACTAGTTAAGGATAGTGCATAACAACATTTTTGAACCAATTTTTTACTAAGTCTAGATCTGGTGCTCTTAAGAAAAAGTTAGCTATGTTCCAGCATGATGCCACATAATCTTTCTATAAGGCATATGATCAATTCAAAGAGTACTTGAGGAATTGTCCGAATCAGAGCTATACCAAATCGGACAGAATGAACCTCTTCTACAACGGGATTCAACACAAGTATTAAATGGCTCAAAATACAGCTAGTAAAGGAGATTTTATGAGCAACACGCTTGAAGAAGTGATTAAACTGATTGAGAAGCTAGCAGCAAGCAACATTACTCATTGCCTAGATTATGATAGAAGGAAAAGAGCTGCTAAAAGTAATAAGGCAATTGAAGACCTTACTACTAATATTGACATGCTTCTGAAGGTTTTAGAGAATGACGGTGAATATGGTTGAGAATTAGCACTCGTAGGAGTTTATTATTGATGATTAAGCTAATGGTACGGAAGAGGTCAACTTCGTAGAAGGACAAGGAAATTTCTAGAATCGGGCATTCAATTAAAACTACATAAGTCATCTGAACCTCTTTTATAAAAGCAAAAATGTTGAGAACCTCAGAGATCAGGTATATCCTCCATGTAACAACCAGACTAAACCATTCGTCCCAGCTCAGTAGACTTATACTTAGGGATTTTAGAACAAGAACGTTGGTTATGGTAAACATGATTTTGGCCTAAGAAAAAATCTGAGAATGCTTGTCCTTAAGATAGGGTTAAGTTCATGTTCCAGCAAGTTTTTGAGGGTCAGAAATAGTTTGTTGATGGGAACAACGGTAAGGTTGAATGTACAACAAGCTTAATGGGAAGTTTGAGAACCTTAGTACTCACATGCGTGTTTTGGAAATACAAGTCGCTCGGAACGCTGCATTGGTTAAGGCACCTCCATGAACACTTCCAGGTAAACCAAAAGAAAATTCCAAGGAGTACGTCCAACCCATTATGCTCAGGAATGGAAAATAGGTTGCTCAGAATTTACAGAACACTAGGATCGATTGATCTCCCAAATTTTGGATTAGTTTGACGATGATGAGGATCGATTGATTTTTCCTTGGTATCAATGGATCACATGACTCTTCACGTTAAAACATATCCAAAAATTGAACTACATGGGCTAAAGGTTTTGGAACTGTTGTTACTGCTAAAACAAAACCACCCTATATGCCTCCACCTCCCTATGTGCCTAAACTTCCATACGATCGAGCAGAAAAACAAAGGTTTAACAGAAGGAGTACGAAAAAATGAAAAACATTGTGGGAGAATTACAAGTGAGACTGCTCTTTGTGGATGTTGTAAAGATGGTCTCAATTCTGAAGAAGGAAATCCTTATAGACAAGATAACATTGGAGAAGGGAGCTATGATCCTTACACATGAGTGTAGCGTTTTGTTACATAAAAGTTACATGAGAAGTTGTGAGGATCTAAGAAGTTTCACATTACCTTGCACTAATAGAGACCTACAATTCGATCATTGTCTATGCGATTTGGGAGCTAGTGTAAGTTTGATGTCATTGTCTGTTTCACAAGAAATGGGGTTGTTTACATTCAAACCATCAAATTCTTCATTGGTCTTAGCAGATCAATATGTTCGACACCCATAAAGATTACTTGAGAATATTCCTTTAAATATTGGTGGATGTTGAATCTTGACAGATTTAATTTTGCTAGAACTCGACGAAAAGCCGCAAGATCCCATCATCCTTGGTAGACCATTTTTAGCAACTGTAGGAGCAATCATCAATGTGCAGAAATAAAAGATTAACATGCATCTCAGTGAGTAGGTTATGAAATTCAACATTGGGAAGATGATGTAGAAGCCTAATATTGACGGGCAATCCTTCTAGATATATACAATAGACGAAATCACTTATGAGATGCATTTGGAGGATTCCTTAGAGGCCACATTGATTAAAAAAAAGAGCCAGACTTATTTGTTGCTTTGTGAGCTACGTAAATACATAAAACACTATGATGTTTCTGGATGACATCATTGAGATCTCGATTGACCTAAACATACGTTGTATATACCTCGATGATCCATTGAAAACGTCGATTGAACATCTTTTAGTGGATGTGATATATCTGATAACAGATAATTCATGGGTCAGTCCAGTGCACGCCGTTTCAAAGAAAAAAAAGTTATTGTGGTAACCAATGAAAAGAATGGGTTGATTCCTAGAGCACTGTGACGGGACACCGAATGTGCATCATTTACAATACTACAACTCGAAAGGATCACTTTCCTTTTCCTTTCATTGATCATATACTTGAGGGACTGGCTAACCATCCTTTCTATTGTTTCTTAGATGGATATTCAGGATGTTTTCAGTTACCGGTCCATCCGGACGATCAAGAGAAAACGACTTTCACATATCTTTACGGAGCATTCGCTTATCAGAAAATGCCATTTGGACTGTGTAACGGTCTTGCTACCTTCTAGAGATGCATGATGTTTATCTTCACAGATTTAATCGAAGACATCATAGAGGTATTTAGGGATGGTTTTTTGGTTTATGGCTCTTATTTCTCTAGTTTTTTGTCTAATTTGTGCAGGGTACTACAGATCTGTGTGGAAAAGCATTTGGTGCTCAATTAGGAGAAATATCACTTCATGATTGCTAATGAAATCGTTTTGGGGCATAAGATCTCAGAGAATGGTATCAAGGTTGATAAAGCAATGATCAGCGTAATGACTGGTATGCAGCCACCTAATTCACTGAAGGGGATTAAGAGCTCCTTAGGACACACAAAATTTTACAAAAAATTCATCAAAGACTTCTCTAAAATTGCAAGACCTCTCACCCGATTGCTATGTAAGAATGTGGCTTTTGAGTTCACTAAGGAATTTCTAGATGTCTTTCTAGAGATCAAGAACACACTACTTAGCACGTTTATAATACAACTACCGGATTGGGATATTCTTTTCGAGGTAATGTGCGATGCTAGTGATTATGCCGTAGAAGCAGTTTTAGGTAAGAGAAAGGATAAAAGATTGCATGTGATTTATTATGCTAGTCGAATCTTATATGATGCACATACTAAGTACGCCACTACACAGAAAAAGCTTCTAGCTATTATGTTTATTTTTGAGAAGTTCATGCATTACTTAGTCGTTTCTAAGGTTATAGTTCACACTAACCATGTTGTAGTGTGATATCTGTTGTCTAAGAAGGATGCTAAGTCTATATTGTTGCGTTGGATATTATTGTTACAAGAGTTAGATATTGAGATTCGTGATAAGAAATGTATTGAGAATGGGGTTGCAAATCATCTTTCTAGGATGAGAGTTGATGTAGAGATACGTATAGATGACACATTTCCTAAGGAGAATATGTGTGTAGTTGCTGTCCTTGAGAACTATTATAAGGCATAGGCTAATGCCCAAGTCCTACGGCATATCGCAGATGACTTGCCATGGTTCACAGATTTTGCTAACTTCTTTTGCGCAGACGAACCACCACCGAATTTCATCGGTTATGCAAAGACGAAGTTTTTGCATGATGTGCGACACTACTTCTGGGATGAATCTTATTTATATAGGCGATGTGCAGATGGATTATATTGCAAATTCATTTCCGAGACTAAGATAGATGTCATTTTGTATCATTTCCTTGGTTCAAGTTATGTAGGACATTTTGTCACTTTCAAAACGGTTTATAAGTCGGTGTAGGCTGGTTTTTGGTGGTCTACAATGTTCAAGGACGCTCATGATTTTTTCTCTAAGTATGATGCATGTCAGCTAAAGGGAAATATAAGAGGAATGGGATGCAGGACTTTTAGATGTTGAAGTGTTTAACTGTTGGGTAATTGATTTCATGGGTCACTTCCCGCCATCTTATGGGAATCTCTACATTATTGTTGTAGTGGACTATGTTTCTAAGTGGGTTGCAGCTAAGGCAAGCCCTACTAAATGATTCAAAAGTGGTGGTTAAGATGTTCAAATCTTGATTTTTCCAAGGTTAGGTGTTCCGAGAGTGGTGATTAGTGATGCCTTCTGAAGAAACATGGTCTCAAACACAAGGTAGCTACACCTTATTATCCTCAAACTAGTGGACATGTTGAGGTTTCCAACAGGAAAATTAAGAGTATTCTCGAGAAGAGTGTGAGAATAACGAGTAAAGATTGGTCTTTGAAGTTTAATGATTCTCTTTGAACATATATGACTGCTTACAAGACTTCAATTGGGACTAATCCATTTAACCTAATATATGAAAAATCATGCCATCTTTCTGTGGAACTCGAGTATAAGGCACTTTGGACGAAAAAGCACTTGAAATCGACTACAAGTCTGCAAGAGAGAAGCGATTGATTCAGCCCAATGAACTTGATGAGTTGCGGTTAAACGCTTATGAAAACACAAAGATTTACAAGGAACGCACCTAAGCTTGTCATGATAAGAAGATCATTTCCAAGGAGTGTGCTGTCAATGATCATGTGTTATTGTTTAACTCGTACTTGAAGTTTTTTTCTTGGGAAGTTGAGATCGCATTGTTCTGGTCCTTTTACGAATAAAGATTCGGATGGAGCGATTGTTCTTTGGAACAAAGACGGGGTGATTTCACTATAAATGGTCAGCGTCTTAAGTCGTATCATGAGCATCACATACCCAACGAGGAAGTCTTATTCCTCTGATGGATCCACCACAAGATTAGGCGTCATCAAATTCAAGCTCGGGACATTAAACAAGCACTTATGGGAGGCAACACACATGTTTTTATTATGTATATGCATTTATAATAAAAAAATTTCTAGGTACAGTCACGTCGTGTGTTGAGTGTTAAGGAACATGCTCCAAACGCAGAGGATGCAAATTTTCTATATGTCCCTAAGCACAGAGATCGATTGATCCCTAAAATGAAGAAGTTGGAGAAAGCAAGCTAAATCAATCGATTCACTAAGGATTAATCGATCAACATCTCTGAGTGTTTTGAGTTTGCTTTCTTCAACTTTTTCTTTTCTTTCAGTGTTGTTCACAAAAATGTCAGACATAGTATCTGATATCTTGACAACTGCGCTTCCCCAGTAAATCATATATCCGTCCTATAGAGCTCTAATTTTCAAACCATAAGAAAGTTTGGGAACCACTCCTTACCTCGACTTTATGAAACTCCTTAGTAAAGTCACGATACTTAATAAGTTTTCGCCACATCCACAAACCAGCACTCATATTCGTCTTTACCAAACAAAAAGAACCTCTTCTTATCAAGTTTTTCTTTATTCAAGTTACCCATAAATATTCCTTTGATGTAACTAATCTCCAAATAAATTTAAAACAGCTTATCTTATTTGCCTCTGCACAAGATTTCAAGCCTAGACCTCCTTCTGATTTTGGTTTACATACATCAAACCAAACGACTTTAGCTTTCCTAGTGTTTAATCCTGGGCCAGACCATAAGAACGCCGAGCTTATTCTCTCTATCTCATGAATACATGCTCGTGGAAGTCTAAAAACAGCAATCAAGAAATTTGTTAAACTAGCAATCACCAAAGAAACTAACTGAAGTCTACCTGCAAATGATAAAAAGTGATTCTTCCAAGATCCAATCCGAGCACGGATTCTATCAATAAGATGTTGCTAATCTGAGCTAGACATATATTTTGTCAACAGAGGCAAACCCAAGTATTTCACAGGCAAGGTACCAATATTAAGATGTAAGTTAGAGAGGTGAACACGCATTACCGTAGAAATCCCGGTAACGAAGAGAGAATAGATCCAAATGATGTTGTTTCACCATCACAATAAAATGTTTTAGAGAATATTGATGAAGAAGAAGCTATTCAAGATATGCAGCTTGTGGAACAGAACAATGGAAAACATGAAACACAACTAATTATCGCACTAGATCAACATCTAGTAGCAGCTCCGAATCAGGGAAAAGAGGTTCCACCCGGAAGCACTAAATCAATGATATTATTTTTTTGCGTGGAATACGTGTGTTTTTTCAACAAGCCATGTAAACATCATATCATACGTTCTTGGATTAATCGTGTACAACATTATTTGGTATGTTTAGTTGAGACTCGGGTGAAAGAAGATAATAATCTTGACATAATGTACTTGGTTTTTCTGGGATGGATTTTCTCATTAAACTATGATTATCATCGTCTTGGCCATATATGGTTACATGGGACAGACAATATTATGGTTACACTTCTCTATAAGAGTTCGTAAATCATGACATGTTGGGTGTCCACCACAGCTGGTGAGAATTTTCTTTGCTCTTGTGTTTATACCTCAAATTTTCAGAGAGATCGAGTCAAGCTATGGGAGGAGCTGAAATATTCACATACAACTTCTACTAGAGGAAATGCTACTTGGATACTTATTAGAGATTTCAACAAAACTTTAGCCATGTTGGAACACTCGAAACAATTGTCCTTTGCTAAACAATCATGTATGAGGGATTTTCATAGTGTATTTTTGGCTTGTGATCTACAAGATCTTTCTTTTGAGGGTTCTTTCTTTACATGGTAGAATAACCAAGATAAAAATCTCATTGGTAAAAAGTTGGATTGTACGCTGGTTAGTAGCGCTTATACACAATTCAGTTTTCTCGTGTTTCTAAACCGATTAGACAACCTTTCTGGTTCTTTAACTTCCTGACTAGCCATACATAATTTATTCAGAGTATAAAAGCTTATTGGGAGAATATGATTCCTTTATATCAGTTTGTTTTACTTCACCGCTGAATCCTATTAGTGGTGTAGATTTTTGAATAAGTTCAGCTTTGTCCAATCCTAACTCTTTGTAAGCTCCAATGAAGAAGATGTTTGTGGAGCTCCTGTTATCAACCAGTATTCTCTTCATCAAACAAGTAGCAACCATCAATGATATGACAAACGCATCATGATGCAGGGTTGGCACATTGTTGTCTTTATATTATGTGAAACTTATAGTGTACGATGGCGTGCTTTCTTGCGTAACATTTATGATGTTCTTAGAGTTCTTGATGGCTCTTGTGTACTTTTTAGCAGTCGTGTAAGTTATTCCACTTATTTTTGATCCTTCGGAAACAACGTTGATGACCCGATCATGCTTTGGTGGTGCAGCAGGAGAACTCTTGGTTGGTTTTTGCTTGTGGCTTCTATCATCAAAAGCAATTTCTGGTTTTGTTGGAAAACAATTCTCGCAGATAACCTTTGTAAGTAGCTCACTCACTTTTATTCTAAGGATAATGCAGTCTTCTGTTCTATGGCCATGATCGTTGTGAAATTCACATCACTTGCAATTATCACGTTTCTCATTTGGTGTTCTCATCTTATGAGGCCGCTTTACCATTCCTCCCATCTATTTTAATATACCAACCAACTTCCCATGAGAAATTGAGAGGTTGTTGATATTCAGGCAAGTTGATGATGGACAATTATCGTTTTCAGGTTTGTTGAATGGTCGAGGAGCACTTTTTCTGTCGCTTCTGTTGCTAGTGTTTTCACCACGAAGTCTTTGGTAAGGTTTATCGTCTCTAGGCGTTCTCTCATTCCTTGTCACACGTGAATCAGATTGCAGAGAACGTCGATGATGATAAGCTGGATCTTCTTCCCATTTTATTTTGTTACCATGCTCTTGAAAGAACATCCTCCATAGTTTTGCATTGATATTTTTGTAAGTTCTTTGTATAGATCACCATCTGGAATTATGCCGCTTTTGAACTCTGAGATAACAGTGGATGTGTTTCAAGAGGTATTGACATTTTTCTTTGTTAAAACGTCCAACGTATTCACGTAGTGATCAATTTTTCTTTGGATTATCTCATAAAGATCATCAGCTGTCCGCATTGAAATTTCATCCATAAAAAGAGTGTCCGCATAGCTGTTATGAGCGTTTTTACAATTGGAAGATTAACTTATGGAAGTCATTTGAGTAGTGTCTCTATCCCTTTATGCACTTAAAAAAGTTAGCCTCTCGATGAGAGACATCATAAGATTGAATGGTTTTTATCGGCTCAATCGGTAGAATCAGGTTTTGGATGTCATTCATCTCGCCAGTACATGTTTATCTGCATAATCATCGCATGGAAATATTTCGTGGAGTCCCATCTAGTAATTGCATCAAGTTGACGAGGGTGCGAAACCTAGAATTTGCGTTGGCATCAACACTTTCATCACAAGCACCAATAAGTAGAGAAGCGTTCTCTGTCCTTACTGATATGTTCTCCGCTTTAAGTGCTACCAATCTTTCTTGTGTCTACTTCATCTAGGCGGTGAATGCCTCAAGTTGAGTAGCATGACCGAAAAGAACATTGCCTCTTGTAGCTGCTTTGTTGTCATCTTCCATGCCAGTCATACCTCACATGGTTAAAGTAATACCCATACCTAGCGCACCAAACTGTTTAGGGAAATTTTTTGGTCTGGATCATGACAGTACTACAAAAGAACAAGGAAGAATATATTTTATTGATCAATAAATTTCAGTTAAACCCGTTTGAAAGTACAACAAATTAACAACCGTCTAGATGCCTTAACATTTTATGAAAGAAAACTATCTAGGATTCCATAGTTGGGAGATTCAGTTTCCTTTATGGTGGTTGTTAGATCTTTTGTTGTAATCTATGAAAGTAGGTAGAGCACAACTTCTTGAGTTTTTAGATTATTTTTCATGTCGGTTTTCGTTCTAGGACCTCTTTATTTATAGTGGGTACTTCACCCTAATTTCTGTAGGATCAAGATATATCTTTACTTTGAAACCTGAGATTCTAGATAACTCTAAATCTCCTTTCTTTTCGGATTGAAGTTGTTTGGCGGTCGTTAATCCTTTATCGTAAAAAATAAAGCTTCTTATCAATGTCGATGGATCTCTTGTATGTTGTTAAGAAATCCACTTAGGTTGTATTAGAATCTTCTAGTAAATATTCAAGCATTTTAGATAACCTCTCCCATCAACTAAAAAACTTTCCATATTCGTTTAACAACCTTTCGCACCATTTTGACAGCTGTCCAACGTTGATAGGTTGATGAATTTATTTCACCCAACACATATTATGTATATTGTTTCGCTCATCAACTTCAATTAATTATTGTGGCAGTTGCTAAAAAGCATTTTGAAATGGGGGATTTATTTGATATGATTTATGTCTTACTAAATGTGGTTGGAGCTTCTTGTAAGAGAAATGATATGATTCGAGAAGACCATTGGAAGGGAATCGAGGAAGGGATCAATCAAGGTGAATTCAAGACATAAAAAAAATTGAATCAGGAACTTGCACTTCAAAGACCCATTAATACCTATTGGGGGTTCTCATTACACAACATTACTACAGTTGGTTTATTTATTTGCTTATATAATCAAAGTGTTTGAGTATATTGAAAGTGAAAGGACTGATAGTACCAAAAGACACTAATCTAATGGTCTTCTCAAGTACTTTTACACCTTTGACTTTGTGTTCTAATTATAGTTAATGTTGCTTCTTCTTGGGCTCACAAATAACTTATCAAAGACTCTACAAAGGAAATACCAAGACATTTTGAATGCTATGTCCATTGTGGAATCCACCAAACAACAATTATGCAAGATAAGAAATAATGGATGTGATTCTCTAATTAGTAAAGTTAATTCCTTTTGTGAAAAACGTAACACTGAGTTGGTCATTATAGAAAAAGATTTTTTCGTTTCAAGAAAGCCAAGAAAAAATTACCAACTTACATCATTACCAAGTGGATTTCTTGTACACTGTTTTGGATACGCTGATTTAGAAGTTTAATGACCACTTTGATGAGGTACTTCAATTGATGTTGTGAGATTATATGAGTTTTATCCAGAAGATTTTAGTTATGTCTGAGTGGATATCTCTTGAGCATCAACTTGGTCTCTATATCTATAGTATTCGGGAAAATTAAACTCTATATCTATAGTATTCGGGAAAATTAAAGATTTATAAATTTGAAGAGTCTTGAGGATCTTGCACTTGTAATGATGGAGATAAGAAAATATCTTTCGCATCTCAGGTTTATCGACTTCTAAAGGTAGTTTTGACTTTATCTGTGGCTACCGCTATTATTGAAAGATGTTATTATTCTATAAATATTGCAAAGACTACATTACACAACCAAATATGTAAATCAATTTCTAAATGATAAAATTTTTTTGTTGAAAAAAAGATTGCTTGATTAAGTGAAAAATAAAGTAATGATAAAAATGTTCCAAAATATGGAAAAATGTATTTTGTAGGATATTTTTTAATTATAAACCTTGTTTTCTTGTATGAATTATATTTTCTTTGATTAAAATATTTTTTAATATTGTGTTCTGAGTTAAAAATTGTTATTGATCCGATCTTCGGCTATACACCAAAATAAATAGAAAGAAAGAGAAATGTTATCTAATAAAAAACAAAAGAAAAAGATTGTGAAAAGACAATTGTAGTGTGAACATGTAAAAAAAAGTGATAATAAAAAAAGAAAAAAGTAAGATTTAATGTAAGAAAGTGAAAAAAATATAAAATAAAGATGACGGTTATTCTGGCGATCTTTTTGGTGATTCTTTTGATTCTTCATCGCCAACTCTAAAATTTGATTTCATCCTTTGTTCGTGTAGCGATTTACGATTTTGTTGTTGGAGTAGTGGAGTTACAGCCCACGTTTCCTCTGACAGTTATCTCCATATTGAGATCCACGATCTGATATGATGCATCTCGACCAATTACATATTTTGCTAATTATATTCATCAATTCTTTGTCTCGAATTTCATAAAATCCTCCAAATCGAGTCACCAAACTATTATCCACTACGCTTCTATCAAGTATTATAAAGAATGGGGGAAAATTTAAGGAGAGCGGTTCAAGACATTTCTCTTGGAGCCGATGAGGTCCCGTTTGTTCTCCCGGAAGATGTTGTCAATCAAGCACTTGCAGAAAATAGATACATACTGTTTGGTCGGCCAGTGATCCCACAACGGCAGAATCTGCGTTCGATTATAGCTTCGATGCCCCGGATCTGGGGACAGGGTGGAATTGTTCATGACCGTATTATGGAAGGTCATCAGTTTCAATTTCTTTTCCCCCACTGAAGAGGCGATGGAATTGGTGTTACGGAGGGGTCCATTGGCTTTAATGATCGAATGTTACTACTCCAACGCTGGGATCCATTGATGCCTTTATTAAACTTCATACCGTTCTGGATCCAAATAAGAGGTATCCTTTTTCAATTTTTGAATCGTGGAGTGGTTGAACACATTGGACGTGCTCTGGGCCAAGTTCTCCACATTGACTTTGAGATGAATGGTGTCACTCGTGTAAATTATGTCAGAGTTCAAGTAAATTGGGATATAACACACCCATTGCGGTTTCAATGGAACTTTCAGTTTACAGCAGGGGTGAAACACACTATTACGATTCTGCTACGAGAGACTCCGGGGATTTTGCGAAAGACTCCGGGGATTTTGCGAAGTTTGTGGTTTACTCACACATGACACCGGTGCTTGCCTCATTCAAAATGGTGGTGAAGAAAAGAATCACGAGGATGATGATGATGGTGAACTTCCTGGAGATAATCAACCTCATGGTGTTATTATTAGAGAATTGGGTGATGAAGGAAATACAGAGAATGAGGCGCGTAATGAAGTTAATGAAGTGATAATTCGAGAGGCAATACAGGACTCTCTTGTTAACCCTGCAGCTGATGACCCATCAATGGAGGATGATGAGCTGGAATTCTCAGATATCGATCCGAATCATGATGCCATAGTAAATCTTGAAGATTATGAAGGACCTCATGATATGTATCGAGAGGAGATGAACGATAATGAATTGTTCAGTCCAGTACCTCCTTTCGACAATTCGACAGGAGACATCCCAGGTAGTTCTACTCATAGAGTGATCTCAGGTAGCATTTACCCTCTGGCTTTAATGAATGCATTAAACCAATCTACTTCCGATGCAATGACTGTTAGTGACCGAGGCAAGAGGAAGCGAGATGATCAAATCCAGATGACTGAATATTCTGGGAATAGTAAAGGAACTGAAGGTGTGGGGAATGAAAGTAGTGGCTTGACTCCAATGGAGTCGGACTTGTACAGAGGCGCGGTGGGCCTGAATCCACCACATCAGCCATGAGACCAATCTACTGGAGCTGTCAAGGTTTAGGCAATGACTTGATAGTTCGACGCCTAAAGGAGATGACTAATAAGTATCTCCCGGACATCATTTGTCTCTCAGAAACAAAGCAACAAGACGACTTCATGTGGGATATAGCTTGTGAACTAGGATTTAGTAACTATGTACTTATTGCTTCAGTAGGTTTAAGTGGTGGTTTGGCTGTGTTATGGAAGCCTTACTTAGACGTCTCAGTATCTTTTCAATCAGCTAATCTTATCGATTGTTATGTTAAAGTTAATGAAATGGGTTTCTATTTTTTGTTTGTTTATGGTCACCCGAACCCGAGTAACAGAAACAATCTTTGGGAAAGACTGGAACGCTTGGTTCTTAATAGAAGAGGTTGCCCTTGGTTTATTCATGGAGATTTCAATGAGCTATTAGGACACCATGAGAAAAAGGGTGGGAGAAGATGAGATGAAAGCTCTTTTCAAAGTATGAGACAAATGGTAAGAATGTGTGATTTTACAGACTTGGCAGCGACTGGGGACAAGTTTTCTTTGGCTGGTAAACGTGGCAGTCACAATGTTTTATGCTGTTTAGATTGGTCTATGGCAAATACTGAATGGCACTCTGTTTTTTCTGAGTCTGAGATAGAGTTTTTAGCTTTTGCTACTTCTGATCATTGGCCTCTTATTACTTCCATAGCAGATGGAACAGATGTGTTCAGAGGGAGTTTTCATTATGATTGCAGAAATATTGACAAAGCTGGTTTCAAAGAAGCTGCTATACGAGGCTGGAACAGGAATATGGCTTTCTCAGAACCTTTATCTCTTAAACAAAGACTTATTTCATGCCGAAAAAATATATCTTAATGGAAGAAGACCAACAGGCATAATGCAGAGGAACGAATCAATACTCTCCGGTTACAGTTAGATAAAGCCACAATAGGATTTGCATCTATAGCAGTAAAGGAGCAGATTAAGAAAGAACTTCATAAAGCATATATTGATGAGGAGATGTTTTAGAAGCAAAAAAGTCGGAATCATTGGCTTCAAGTTGGTGATAGAAACACAAAGTTTTTCCATAACACTACCAAGACCCGACGAGTAAAGAATAAGATTAATTTCATTCTAGATCCACAGGGAGTACGTAGAAGAGGGAATGCTAACATTGCTGAAGTAGCTATGGAGTATTTTCAAGACCTTTATACTTCTTCTTCAGTATCCGCAGCTAGTTATAATCAGGTATTCTCAGGTTTTCAGAGCAAAGTTGATAAAAACATTAATGATGATCTTGTAAGGCCGGTCACAATAGCACAGATCATGGACTTAGTCCACTCTATAGGGCCTCATAGGGCTCCAGGACTGGATGGATTTACAGGGATTTTTTTATCAGCAATTCTAGGAAGCGATTAATACTACGGTTATAAATGAAGTCCAAAGTTTCTTTGCTAACAACGACTTTGATCAAAGTCATAATCACACAAACATATGTCTAATCCCTAAGCTTCAAGCTCCAACATCAATGACTGACTTTCGTCCTATTGCATTGTGCAATGTAAGTTATAAGATCATATCCAAGATTTTGGTAAATAGGTTGAAGCCACATCTTACTGGCATAATATTTGATGAGCAGGCAGCTTTTATACCAGGTCGCATGATCACTGACAATGTCATATTGGCTCTTGAAGTCTTTCATACCCTCAAAGTAAGAAAGAGGCAGGCAACATCATATACGGCAATTAAAACAGATATACCAAAAGCTTACGACAGACTTGAATGGAAATTTTTAGAGGAGACAATGAGAAGAATGGGGTTTGCTGAACAATGAATCTTTTGGATTTTGAAATGTGTTTCCTATGTAAGCTATTCAATATTGGTAAATGGTACAGCTTATGGGAATATTATACCGCAGCGAGGAATACGGCAAGGCGATCCTCTTTCTCCCTATCTATTCATCTTATGTGCTGAAGTGTTGTCTCACATGATGCATAGAGCTGCTTTGGATAGAAAGATTCAAGGAATAAAGGTTAGTAACTCAAGCCGTTGATCACACATTTATTTTTTGCTGATGATTCTCTTTTCTTTATGCTTGCAAATGATAAGTCCTGCAAAGCGATGAAAGATGTTCTTACATGATATGAAGAGGTTTCGGGACAGTCGGTGAACTTGAGAAAATCAGCGATTACATTTGGAAGCAAGGTTAATCATAATGTTAAATGAAGGATGGGGCATATACTTGGAATTCACAACGATGGAGTAGCAAATAAATATTTGGGACTACCTGAACATTTTGACAAAAAGAAATCAAAGATGTTTCAATACATTCTTGATAAAGTTAGAGAAAGAACACAAGGTTGGAATAAACGCTTTCTGTCGCAGGGAGGGAAAGAAGTTCTACTGAAATCCATAGCTCTTGCAATGCCTATATATTCGATGAATGTTTACCGAATACCAAGAGGAATTTGCAAGCAGATAGAGGGTATTTTTAATGGGTTTTGGTGGAACAAAGGTGAAGATAAACATGGGTTGCATTGGTTAGCCTGGAACAGGTTGAGCATTCCAAAACGTGAAGGTGGGTTGGGTTTTCGGGATTTGGAGAATTTCAATACTGCTTTATTGGGGAAACAAAGTTGGCGAATCATCCAACATCCACAATGCTTAATGGCTAAGGTATTAAAAGGAAGGTATTTTACTGACACCAATTTTTTAAATGCTAACCAGGGGAAGAAATCTTCATTTATTTGGAAATCAATCCTCCATGGTAGAAATCTGATGAAAAAAGGATTTACGATATGTGATTGGAGATGGATCAATGATTAATATTTGGATTGATCCTTGGTTACTGACACATCCTCCTCGGGCGCCGATAAGAAGAAATGAAAACATAAGTGATGGTATGGTAAAGGAATTGATTAATGACACAAGGAATGATTGGAATGAGGGGAAGGTTAGGGAGCTTATTCATCAAGATGATGCTGATAAAATACTAGGCTTGAAGGTTACAGCGAATGTTAGTGGAGATTTGTTGGGATGGAATTACACTAAGGAGGGGATCTATATGGCTAAATCTGCACATTGGCTTGCAACACATCTTCCAGAAGAAAGAACAATAAATCCTCCTTTGGGAGATTTAAGGATTAAACGACAGATTTGGAAAACAAAAGGTACCCCAAAAAATAAAATGTTTTTATGGAAGTTGGTTTCGGGAGTTCTGTCTACAGGGGAAGCTCTTAGACGTAGGCATGTTAATCAGTTCTCTACATGTCGTAGATGTTGTATTGCAGAAGAGACTACAAAACATTTATTTTTTGATTGTGAGTACGCTAAGGCTATATGGCGAGCTTCAGGGATTCCTAATCCAGTCCTTACAGATACAACCACAACACTTGAAGGAAAAATCAAAGCTGTCTTGGAGCTTAATGATTCAATAAATACTCAGTGTTTTCATCAAGTTCCATTATGGATACTTTGGAGAATTTGGAAAAGTAGGAACATATTATACTTTCAACAGAGAAATATTCCATGGAGTTTCTCTTTAAAGTTAGCACAAGCTGATGCAAAAGAATGGTTAGAGGTGGCTCAATTCTCGAAAACATTCAATAGTCATAATGGGGATAATCGAATAAGGCAGGGTGATGTATGTTGGAAACCACCTGACGAAGGCTAGGCTAAATGTAACTTTGATGGCTCATTTTCTAATAGTTGCTCTCCATCAAAAGCAGGATGGATAATCAGGAATAGTGCAGGAGAACATATGGGATCAGGTCAAGCAAAGGGTAAAATTTTATGGAATGTTATTGAAAGTGAATTTCAAACTCTATTAATGGCAATGCAAAGATATTGGAGCAAAGGATTAAAA
This sequence comes from Cardamine chenopodiifolia, assembly GCA_963922655.1. Lineage (NCBI taxonomy): Eukaryota > Viridiplantae > Streptophyta > Magnoliopsida > Brassicales > Brassicaceae > Cardamine > Cardamine chenopodiifolia. The sequence continues at coordinate 8,835,258 of OZ000479.1, forward strand.
AAAGTTTGTTTTAAAGGAGATAATCAAGAAATGATAGATATTCTTCAAGGTAAAAAGCAAAATTTTGGAGTTTATAATTGGATACGGGATATCTATAAATGGAAATCAAAATTTGAAGACGTTTCATTTTTTTGGACAAGTCGGAAATGCAATGTTCCAGCGGATATATTAGCTATATCAAGGATTCCAGGCAATGCTACGTTTGAGTTTCATACTTTTGCTCCTTCTATAATTTCTTCTATCGTAAACTGTAATCATGCTATTTTGCATTAAGCAATATATCAGAAAAACTGATTTCACGTGCAAGTCGACGAGATAACAAATGAAAAAAATTTTGTTCTCTTAAATAATTGGCATAATGGGAAATTGCTTATTCTTCAACTTGACATGTTCACTCTTTTATGTGATTGGTTGCATTACTCTGGTGTCTCCAACTCATTATAGTTGAGATCTTCAGCATTCGTCATGATTTCAGCTCCCAAAAAATTTTGGCCACATATTAATTTACCTCGAATCAAAAATAATTTTTCTCGATATCTTTATAAAGTTTGATTATTTAGGGAATCTTCAAGTCAAGTTGGATTGGATAAGTGAATTCTTTAATGAATAGCCTTATTTGTTTGTTCTCAGCTTTGAGTGTATTTCCTTGGTAATCTAGTTAATCGGCTCAAATGATTTGGAATCCAACTTAATGATTAGTGTTCTACGATAAAATTTTCAAATAAATATCCAAGCCTAACTAATTTGTTTGAGCAAATTGGTTGTTTGGTAGATTCTTTTTGTCGTATAGATTTAAACCTAGGTAAATAATACAACAACTGAACTTACAAACCATTTACCTTCGTTGAAAGCATTAAACAAAGACTATTTAAGTGTTATTATTTGTTATTACATTACTTGTATAAAACATTATTTTCAATATTTAATTAAAGCAAAAAAATTGTCAAAAAAGGTTATCAAAAATAACTAAACAAAAAACTATCAGTCCTTTATTTGTTTTTCTTTGTCAATCAACAAAAGAAATACCAGTACATTCTCTCGTTTCCCAAACATCTTTCAGTTTTTTAAAATAATAATTTCCCTTTTTTGTTATAAAAAATAAAATTTCTTCAATATGTGCTTTTTCTTGTTGGGGAAGAAATAGTAAAAATGGGTTTTAACAAAAAAACAAAAAAAAATGAAAAAAGAAAGTAATAAAACATTCTAGAGAGTTCCACCTCACAAAACCTCAAACAAAAGCAAACGCAAATTAGGCTTTCATAAGAAGAGACTTTTCACAGAACACAGCAGCCACAATACACATCTTCTTCTTCTTCTTCGTCTCCGCCATCGATAGAGAGGCTCTTCTCTCTCTCTACCTCTCTGGTTTCTAGGGTTTTCTTAAGAACGACGATAAGATGTTCGGCCGAGGACCCTCGAAGAAGAGCGACAACACTAAGTTCTACGAGATCTTAGGTGTTCCTAAGACCGCATCTCCTGAAGATCTTAAGAAAGCTTACAAAAAAGCCGCTATTAAGAATCATCCTGATAAGGGTGGAGATCCCGAAAAGGTTTGATTTTTATCCTTAGATTTCTTTCTTTATCGCTTTGATTCTGTGAAATTCGATCTGTATCAATTTAGGTTATTTAGTTTGATTGTGAATTTTATGATCGATTTGATGTATTTGTTAGCTTTATAATCTCAAATTTTGATCCGATCTGAAAAGTTTGAGAATTTTATGTGGGCCAAGACCAATTTTGAGCTTCGATGTACTTAATTGAGATATTTTGGTACTAAGTGGAGAAAATTATAAGCTTTGGGATGTATAGATTCATGAGGTTTCTTTATCTGATAAAATTGAGGGATTAAAGTTGGTTGCTTTGTTGAGTTTTGGAGTTTATGAATTTGGATTTTGTGTAAAATGTGATATTGATTTGAATAATTCATTGCAGTTCAAAGAGTTAGCTCAAGCTTATGAAGTTCTTAGTGATCCAGAGAAGCGTGAGATTTATGACACTTATGGAGAAGACGCACTCAAGGAAGGAATGGGTGGTGGAGGAGGTGGACATGATCCATTTGATATTTTCTCATCCTTCTTTGGTGGAAGCCCATTTGGAGGTGAGTCTCTTTGGACATTTGTCTACTCAGTTGATATCACAATTGAGAATTTTCTTTTAAGTATTTTGTTTTTGAATAGGTGGTAGCAGCCGGGGAAGGAGGCAGAGGCGTGGTGAAGATGTTGTTCATCCCTTGAAGGTTTCTCTTGAGGATGTGTACCTTGGAACAACAAAGAAGCTCTCACTTTCTAGGAATGCTCTTTGCTCAAAGTGTAACGGGTTAGTACATTCTACTTCGTTCTTTTGTCGTTTGTGTTTGTTTTAGTCATATCTGTCTAATATGAATTGGCTGATGCTAAAAAGGTTCTTAATTTGTGGTTTTTGCTTGTTATTATAGAAAGGGATCAAAATCTGGAGCATCCTTGAAATGTGGTGGGTGTCAAGGTACAGGTATGAAGGTGACAGTTAGGCAGCTTGGACCTGGAATGATCCAGCAGATGCAGCATGCTTGTAATGAATGCAAAGGTACGGGTGAGACCATCAATGATCGGGACAGATGTCCTCAATGTAAAGGAGACAAGGTGATCCCTGAGAAGAAGGTGCTTGAAGTGAATGTGGAGAAGGGAATGCAGCACAGTCAGAAGATCACATTCGAAGGACAAGCTGATGAAGCGGTTTGTTCCCTAGAACATTTACTCTAGCTTTGACTACTATGTTTTTTTGTTCTCCTGACTATAACCCTTTTCTATTTATGTTTTTGTGTTTGGAGCAGCCTGACACCGTCACTGGAGATATAGTGTTTGTCCTTCAGCAGAAAGAGCATCCAAAGTTCAAGAGAAAGGGCGAAGACCTCTTCGTGGAGCACACAATTTCTCTAACGGAAGCTCTATGCGGCTTCCAATTCGTCCTGACTCACTTGGATGGCAGAAATCTTCTCATCAAAGCTAATCCTGGGGAGGTTGTGAAACCTGGTACGTATTCAGACCACATTCTGCTACTTCGGTTCTATTCTTACCTTTCTGTGATTGGAACATGTTTACTCACCTTGATGTCTTTATAAACAGATTCATACAAGGCGATAAGCGATGAAGGGATGCCAATATACCAGAGGCCATTCATGAAGGGTAAGCTCTACATCCACTTCACAGTGGAGTTCCCAGACTCTCTCAGCCCTGACCAGACCAAAGCACTGGAAGCTGTTCTGCCTAAACCCTCAACGGCTCAGTTGAGCGACATGGAGATAGATGAATGCGAGGAGACTACGCTGCACGATGTCAACATTGAAGATGAGATGCGGAGGAAGGCACAAGCTCAAAGAGAGGCTTATGATGATGACGGCGATGATGATGACCATCCTGGTGGTGCTCAGAGGGTTCAATGTGCCCAGCAGTAAGTAACCCCTCTAGAGAGACTCTACCCACATGGGTTTGGCTCCAACATTTGTCTCTTCCTTTTTCTTTATTTTGAACGTATTGGAAGTCTTATGGAGTTTGGTACGGTTTAGGAATTTGCAACTTGTTTTTTTCTGTCTTCCGACTCTTTAATTAAGGCCTTATTACAATTTTGTGGTTTTCTCGATATTAAATTTGTAGTGATTTAATTATGTCTAAGAGCATAATACTGTGTGTCTTCTATATAAATGTTAAAAATTGCATATGGAATTTAGAATATTACATATATACCATATCACAAAAAAAAAACATCATATATGTTATAGAAATTGCAAAATCCGGATTTAAAAGGTCGTTGATGCTATGTTAGTATATTGAACAAATGGTACATAACCAAAGAAATTCACATTTAAGCAAATGTTTTATTGATACTTCTGGTGTGAAAATAATCGTCAAGGGTAGCCATGGGCATCAAGGATGGATGATTTGGATAAAATAACTATAGATGTTATCAAAAATACAAATTTAATATTCAAGTTATATATTAATCAAAAAATATTTTTGGGAGGTGTTTGGTGGATGTGATTCCATGTCACAGATGGAAAAATGAGAGAAAAAAGCAAAATCTTATTTATATGCAAAATAAATAAAATGAATTATAGTTCTTCTGTTAAGATTTATACATAGATATCTACTATAATTTAAAAATCTTAATAACGAAATATATATTTTTATCTAATCATAAAAACTGTAATTATTCTAATGGGTAGTTTGGATATACAGGGTAATATCCGATCTATATTTTTTTTTATTGAAAAATTAGTTTAAAAAAAATTATTTTAGAAATTTGTTAAATTTGATTTTTATGAGCTTTTGGAAATTTTCAATTATTAATTGACCCTTGGAAATCATCTATAGTTATTTCATGACTAGTGATGATTCCTTTTGAATTTCTAAGTGACTTCTTTTCTGAACTAGAAGAAGAAGAGGCAGAGTCAAACATATTTGAAGTAGATCTAAAATATGAACTCATTTTTTTAGGATTAAGATATAAAACTTTGGACTCCCTACAATCATGTCTAACTTTAGGTATACAATGTCCAACACCAACGAGACTAACAACCAAGTTAAGACCGACATAACACTCAGGAGAACTAGATTCTGGAACCTTAGAATCTTGAAAACAAGATCAAATAAAAGATCACAAAAACTAAGATCTTATACACCTAGTTGCATCATTTAAATTGTACTTCAAATACTTTATTAAAGTATTTAACATATAATAATATTATGTTTTAAACAAAATGCAAATAGAAAATAGGCGGTTAAACCAGCCATATAATTAAAAACATATATAAAATAACAAAATATAAATAAAATACTTTATTAAAAATTTACAATGAGATCGTAACAATATTTGAGATTATAAGAGAAATGAGAGGGGACAAATGTGGGAGATACTGAGAGAGTGGACGAGAGAGATGAAAGAAATTGGAGAATAAAAACTTGAAAATTACAAGCAAACCTATACTCTTTTATATAGGAGTTTCACACAGCTAAAAAGACATATAATAATAATAAAACATATACTAGTGGTACAATTTAGATGAATCCACAAAAGAAAATGGGATTCTCACTAAGTAAGTGAAGTTTGACAACATTATATAATATTTTATTCTTCTGATGGAAATTTGTGGGTCATCTTTGTAGCATTAGATTGCACTCGGAGATTTATTTCGTGACAGTAGATCATACTCAAAGATTCGTAACAATGTTTTTGTCAGTATTTTTTTTTATTTTAGTGGAAGGAGAGATTATGCTCCAATGTTGCCGAATATTTCTTCATTGACGTCTGTGATATTGGAATCTATTTCACTTCTCGAAACTTGAGAATTGTGATCTGAAATCGTCGGTAGAAAATGTAAGAAAATCGCCTTAATTTCTTCTCTTGACTTTGCAACTACCAACATGGATAACATTTTGGATTTGTGGGCCAAGAATTGAGATGTTTCTGGTGTTTGGTCTGGAGACTTGTGAACTGTTTGGGGTAAAAATTTTGTAAAATTTTTGTTTTGGATTTTTATGCATCCTGAGATTTTGAAGGGTAAAGATTGGAGAATTTTTATAATTATCCCACTATTTTACCTTAAACTTTTGTCTGCCGATCGGTATGGGACATGATGAGAATTCAAATGTCCAAGAAAAATGAAAATTGGACTGGAAAAGGGTTACTGGTGGAAATCTTTCTCATCACCGGATGGTATAAAAGTGGATTTAAAAATTTAAAAATATTTTTACATTTATGGTTTGTAAATTTCTGTGCCCGAACCAAATTTGTTCCGCCATGGTATGAACTAATTTGGGGCTTTTGAAAGTTGATAAGTGGTGTCAAAAAGATCAACCAAGTGAGTTTATGTTCTGGAGATGGTATCAAGAAGGAATTATATTAGGTTTGGCAATAGTTCCAGTAGTTGAAAGGGATATCATAACAATCAAGATCTTTTAGATTTTCTAGAAAGTTTAAATTCATCTTAAGGTCATATTCTCAATCACTTGGTGCAATGATCTTATGAATTTTAAATATGGAATATGCAGGATCAATATGTTTTCCATCGTGGAAATTTTTTTTGAAGGATATTGATTTCACCATCTCCAAAATCGTTTGAAAATATAATACAGTTTTCTCTGTATTATGAGGTTTAAAAAATCTGTTTTCCCAAAATATTTTTCAATGGTAGAAAACGGGTAATTGTTGATATAATATCATTTTCAACATTTATAATATTTTGATAAATCGTTTTTTCAAAATACTCCGATGGAGTAGTTTGTGAAAAATCCTTCCAAATAATTTATGAATTATTTGAGGTTTTTGAAATCATTTGCGAAGTCTGATTTTTTAAAGAAATGTACTTTGAAGAGATTTTGGGGATATTTGAAATTATTTGAGAGGAGAGGTTTAGAGAGGAATTACCTTCTCTTGATTTGTAAAACTTTGTTCAAGGGCTTTGTGTAGTTGTAGGATTTGGTGAAGTGTCAAAGATATTTTCTTGTTTTACATTTTTTTAAAAACGGAAATCCATGGTTCTCTTTTTTGTTCTTTCGAAGTGTTTGTAGGGGTAGTTTTTTCTGGTACTGTTTGCATATCTAGGCTTTTTCCTTTGTCCAAATTCTTTGGAGGCATTGTATCTGTTTTGGAGAACTTCCCGTGTCAAGAAATCTAGAACAGAGTTTGATTTTCCTTTTATATATTCGATATGAAATCAAAAATACTTGATATTGCTTGCCATCTCGCAAAATTTTATTTTTTGAGGCAAGGCTTTTAACATCTTTTGTAAAACATCTTTTGCACTTTTACAATCGATACATAAAAGGATATTTTGGTTTAAAATATCACTTTGAAATTTTTGTATACATAATACAATACTTAAAATTTCTTTTTTAATAGTTGGATAATTCCTCCGGGTATCATTCCAATGTAAGAACGTAAACTAGTCTATTTTTTTAATTTCCCTTCTATCTCTTTGCTTAAGTATACCCATGTACCCTATATCTGACGCATATGTTTCTACGACTTTTGGGAGATCTGGGTCTACGATATGCAAACATGGAATTTGAAAGACTTGATTCTTAATCTTTTGGACTAAAGTTGTATGTTCGTTTGTCCAAAGAACAATATTCTTTTTTAGACGATTATGTAGTGGTTTTACCATCCTTTTTATTTAGGACATAAATCTAAAACGTAATTAAGACTTCCAAGGAATCTTTGTAATTGAGTTACTCTTAAGTTTTGTCTAGGTATTTATTTGCAAATTCTAAAGATCGTTTTGTTGGCGTTAACATATCTTGCGATATGTAGTGACCTAAGAATCTGACCTTTGTTTGGAATATAGACATTTTTTATTTCGAAACCACAAGACTATTTTTTCTCGCAACATAATAAAATGTTTTTAGATGTATAAAATGTTCATCAAGAGAATTTGAAAATATTAGTATATCATCAATATGCACAATGTAGAATTTTGATTAATCCAAGCATATGCGATTCATAATTCTCTGAAATTCTGAAGGTGTATTTTTTTAATCTAAAGGGCATTACATTCCACTCGTATTGACTAAAAGGGACAATAAATGCTGTTTTGTATCCATCAGTTTCAGAGATTTGAATTTGCCAAAATCCTGATTTTAAATCAAATTTAGAAAACATGTGTGCAAAATAAAGTCTTTCCAGAAAATCTTTTTTATTTGGTATAGGGTGTCAGATCCATTTTAAAGTTGTGTTTAAAGGCTTATAGTTTATTACTAATTTTGGAGTTCCTCTTTCTATTTCAAAGTTTTTATTTACATAAAAAGCTTTACAAGACCAAGGATATCTAGATTTTGAAATTAAATATTTGTTTAGGGGTTCAATTATTTCTTTTTTACAATGCTTCTCCAATTCAGAATTCATTTTAATTGGTCTAGCCTTTGCATGAATTTCTTTTTAATTAACCCTGTTTTCGTAAGGTAAATCAACGATATGTTGTTTACGATTCCAAAAAATAGTTGGTAAATTAGAAAAAATTTCTTTTTCAAAAAATTTATTAAGATCCGAAATTTTGTCTTTTATTTTTTTTAGTGTCTAGTGTTTCTTTTGTTTTTCTTAACAAAAAATCTGTCTTTAGGTTTTGTAAATGGAAAATTTTACTTTTTCATTAAAGTATTTAGAATGTTTTTTTATATCGAACAATCTTTTATTAAATTGAGACTTTGTTTTTTGGCACTTTTAAGAAATTCAAAAGAAAACTTTTTCTTTTGAAGTTTAAAAGAAATTGAATAATCCATAACTTTGTACGGAGTGATTAAATTTATGAATGGTGTTCCTAGCATGACGTTTTAGTAAATATCATCAGTGAGGATAAAAATAGTTTTGATAAAAATGTTATCCTTAGAGATTGAAGCTTCAACTTTGGAAGTTATACAAATTTTAGAATTATTTGATGCCGAGATTTTTTCACAGGTTTTGAAGGTGAAAATATTTTGGGACGAGTTCAGATTTAATGCAGTTAAGATCGGCACCCGCGTTAAAAAGAGCGATTGTATCAATTTTGTAGTTCTCACAAAAAACAAGTTGGATTTTGATTTTGTATTTTCGAGATGTAGTTTCTCTTAAAACATATAGAAAATCGTTTGGAACAGAATCTAAGGATTGAATTTGTTCTTTTAATTTGTTATCTTCAATATCTTCTAGACTTTCATTATCAAGTTCAGAACTTGAGCTATGTTTGTCGTTGAATGAAGATAATATCAAATGAAATTATTCAGAATCTTGATTTTGTTTATCTTTCAATTATTTTACATATGCTTTTAATTATAATCTCTACTTCTGTTTTCTAAATGGTATCAGAGCCAAAACTTTACATTGATATAGTATAATGGTTGGTAACCAACACGGGTACAGAGACACCCTATGATACTTACTACTCTTGCAAAGAGAAAGACATTCATGTCTGTATCGTCCCACTCTTGGATCAAAACACCACATACCGTATAAACTTTCACCGATCTTAGAAGTATAGGTGTATAAGGTCTTAGTTTTTGTGATCTTTTAACTGATCTTGTTTTCAAGATTCTAAGGTTCCAGAATCAAGTTCTCTTGAGTATTTCGCCGGTCTTAAGTAGGTTTTTAGTCTTGTTGGTTTTGGGCATTGTATACCTAAAGTTGGACATGATTGTAGGGAGTCCAATGTTTTACACCTTAAAGCCTAAAAAAAATTGAGTTCATATTTTAGATCTGCTTGAAATAGGTCCGACTCCGCCTCTTCTTCTTCAAGATCAGAAAAAGTCGCTTAGAAGTTTAAAAAGAATCATCACTGGTCATGAAACAATTATAGATGATTTCCAAGGGTCAACTGATAATTGAGAAATTCTAAAAGTTCATAAAGATAAAATTTCAAAAATAATTGATTTAAGAACTAATTTCTCAATAAAAACCGAAGAACGAGATATTCAACTTACCAAATTTTTTGAAACAATTCGTTTGTTTTTGGAAAATGCTTTACAGACGCATAGAGGAAATAATTTTAAATAAATACATATTGGTTTAATTCAATTTGGTATTAAACCACTTTCAAAAGAAGGATTAGACACTTCTATTGTAGCTATCTTAAGAGATACAAGATTTAAAAATTTTAGATTCCTTATTATCTTCTATAGAATCAAGTTCATTATAAGCAATGACAACTGTTTTTTCTTCGAAACTTAAAATTTCAAGTAAAAAGGGAGAAACCTTATTACTTCAAACTGATATTTCCAGATCTAACTTCGTAACTCCAAGAATTATTCAATGGGAAGATAATAATCTTCTTGATGAATGGGTTCTCTAAGAAATGGTTCAACCAAAAACTTTAAAACCTCTAGAACCTATAGAGCCAAACACACATTTAAAACACATTGAACAATTCCAAGATGGAAAGGTCAAAAACTTTCCTTCCTCCGAAACACGAAAGCGATTACATGGATAATTATTCATGTGGATCCCCATCTCATCAAGAGACTATAGATTTAGGAAGAGTCTCCCAAATAGCACGAGATTTTCCTAGCATAGAAAAATCTTCAAAATTTCAGCCAAGGTTTTCCACTTCCGACATCCCAAACTCCATCATGAGAAATGTTGATTTTCACTCTCAAATACCAAAACCGGTTTAGACAACAGAAATTGATAACTATTCAAAATCTGAGCTAACTAGTCCAACTATTTTGGCTATTATAGAAAATATTTTGAGCGAGTTAAACATTTTAGAAAAATATTTTCAAATAAATAAAAAATTTATAAGAGACGATTTTTATTCTAAAAAGAATTTTGTTTTTCAAAACTTTACACAAAATATAAATTTAATTCAAGAGAATTTTATGGATACCTTCAAAAGCATAAGATTCAAGTCTTATTTTTCAATTGGTTTGAAGATTATGCCTCCAATAATAAAATTAATTTTCTTTTTTAAAAACCGCAAATCCTATCCAAATCGTAATAAAACTCCTGAATGGGTATTGCTTACCAATGGTAAGATTTTCTGTTCCAACCATCCTCCTCCACAAGGAATAAAGATTGAACTATTGGCTACACCAATAGAAGCTATTCTTTTTAAGCGCCCAAATGATAATGATAAAGTAAATATCAAAACACCATTGCGCAAAATAATTATTCAAACACGAATCTTGGAATGATAAGCAAACAGCTTGATATAAATGAAAAATCAATTCTTATCCCATGAGCCTTCTCCTCATAAAACTATCACAACACCAATGTTCAAACCTTTCCAAATATCAAATTCTAGTGTAAAAATTTATCAAGATACAAATATAGAACTCATTCGTGCTCTCCAAAGCCAATATAGTAGAGTCGAAATAGGGGATAGTAGTATGCCTGAAGCTTTTGACATCCCTGACACTCCTACTTCAAAAATCCAAATAAATACTCTAGCCCAAGATTCAGATAATAATGAAATATCATATCATTTCCATGATCCAATCCCTAAAATAAGTTGTCTTGATTGGAATAACAACCAAGATGGCCAGATTATCTCAGCCCCTGATCTAGGAAAACTTCAACCAATAGAACAATCTAGGTACAACTCCTCCTCGGTATATGACTGGAATGTTGATGGCATATCCGAGTACAATATCTTAAATGTCCTCAAAGAAATGACAATGATCGTAAATGCTTATAGAACCCAAATAGGAAATGAAGATAAAACTATGGCTGAACTCCTTATAACTAGCTTTTCGGGTCAACTTAAAGGATGGTGAGATGACTACCTAAACAGTCAACAACATGCATAGATCCATAATGCCGTTAAAAATATGAGGATAACATGCCAATAGTAGATGATCTCGGAAATCCTCAACAAGATGCAGTAGTAACCTTAGTCATAGCAATAATTTGCATTTTATAGGAGACCTTTCGGTATTATAAGATAAAAATGGTGAACTTCTTTCAAACTCAAATGCAAAAAATTAAGTGATTTCCAATGGTACAAAAACACTTTCCTCACTAGGATTTTACTCTGTCAGTACTCGAACCAACTATTTTGGAAAGAAAAAATCTTAGCAGGACTCCCTACCCTTTTAGGAATAAAATTAGAGATTCCATTGGAACACAAATACTTCGTTATGATGATTTCACTTATGGAGAATTGATCAGTATTTTCCAACAAGAATGACTAAAAATCTGTCAAGATCTAAAACTCCAGAAACATCTTAAATGGGAACTTAAAAGAACAAAGTAGAAATATGGTTCTTTTGTAAAAAATTCGAAGTAGATCCCACCAAAGATAGCAACTCGTGCTTAGGAGATTGTAATAAATCCTACTTCTCAAAATCAAAACCTTGAAAATTCTCTAGAAATCATAAAGAACAAAAACCTTGTGAAAAGTTTTGGCAAAAAGCTCGTAGAAATTTAAACCAAAAGAAGCCTCAACTAGCAAACCTTTCTGTAAAAATTTCACTTGCTTCAAATGTGATAAAAAGGGCCACACTTCAAAACTCAATCATCTAAATTGAAAAATACAAGAACTCGATTTAGGAGAAGAAGTCTCTAATAAATTATCCAACCTCATACTAGAATTTTTTTTGTTAGATATGATTCTGATTCATCCTTATCTTCGTAAAAAGTTTACAAGTTGATGAGCTAAAACAATAATCAATTCTCATAATCAAATGAAAAGAAACTCATTATCCTAACAAAAGATCAAGAGTTTCAACTTGAAATCATAAAATCTATCTGAGATCCTAAAATAAAACAAAATTTTTTTAAAAAAATCCTTTCATCCATGAAAGAAACAGAAACAAATAAAACAGAAAACCAACCAAATCCAATACCCCATCCAACTCTAAATCATCTTATGATCTCACCACCATCCTTAACAAAAGAAAGAAGGATATTTCAAAACCTTCTATTCAAGACATTACGTCTGAAATAAAAGAAGTAAAAAATGAGCTTAAACTTCTAAAAGAAAAACAAAAATAAGATTATGAATATTTCATTCGAAATTATATTCGTTCAATGACAAACATAGCTCAAGTTCTGATGAACTTAATAATGAAAGTATATAAGATATTGTAGATAAAAAATTAAAAATACAAATACAATCCTTAGATTCTGTTTCAAACGTTTTTTTGTATGTCTTAAGAGAAATTACATCTCGAAAATACAAAATCAAAATCACACTTGTTTTTCTAAGACCTAGAAAATTAAGACGATCGCTCTTTTTGACACGGGTGTGGATCTTAACTGCATTAAATCTGGACTCGTCCCAAAATGTTTTCACCATGAAACCCTTGAAAAACTCTCAGCAGCAAATAATTCCAAATTTCGTGTAACTTCCAAAGTTGAAGCTTCAATCTCTAAAGATAACATTTTTATCAAAATTATTTTTGTCCTCAATGATGATATTTCCAAAATGTCATTCTAGGAACACCATTCATAAATTTAATCACTTCGTACAAAGTTATGGATGATTTAATTTCTTTTAAACTTCAAAAGAAGAAGTTTTATTTTGATTTTCTTGAAAGTTCCAAAAATTAAGTCTCAATTTAATAAAAGATTTTTCTATACAAAAAAACTTTCTAAATACTTTAATAATAAGTAAATATTTCCATTTACGAAACCTAAAGATAGAGTTTTTGTTAGAAAAGCAAAAGAAACACTAGACACAAAACAAATAAAAGATAAAATTTCATATCTTAATAAGCTTTTTGAAAAAGAAACTTGTTATGATTTACCAACTGCTTTTTGGAATCGTAAACAACATATCGTTGATTTAACTTACGAAAACATCTTTAATGAAAAAGAAATTCCTACAAAGGCTAGACCAATTCAAATGAATTATGAATTGGAGAAGCATTGTAGAAAAGAAATAACTAACCTCCTAAACAAAGGTTTAATTTCAAAATCTAGTTCTCCTTGGTTTTGTGCAGATTTTTATGTAAATAAAAACTCTGAAATAACTGAACTCCAAAATTATTAATAAACTATAAACCTTTAAACACAACATTAAAATTGATCTTACACCCTATGCAAAATAAATAAAAAGATTTGTTGCAAAGACTTTATTATGCACACGTATTTTCTAAATTTGATTTAAAATCAGAATTTTGGCATATACAAATCTCTGATACAAATGGTTATAATGCCCTGTGGATTAATGAAATATTCTCAGATTACTCAAATATTGCTTTGTGTGTATTGATAATATACTAATTTTTTCAAATTCTCTTTGTCCTCACTGATGATATTTACCAAAATGTCATTCTAGGAACACCCAAATTTTGAGTAATCCGAGAATATGTCATTAATAATTCTCTGAAATTTTGAAGGTGTATTTTCTAATCCAAAGGGCATTAAATTCCATTCGTATTAACCGAAAGGGACAGTAAATGTTGTTTTCTATCGAACAGTTTTAGGGATTTGAATTTGCCAAAATTCTGATTGTAAATCAAATTTAGAAAATATGTGTGAAGAATATGGTAAATCTTGATAACTAGAGCTAGAGAAGGGTAGTCTGCTGCTCTTTGACCCAAGCAGAAATGCGATGTGTCTGGAAACTCGGGATCATAAATGGATTCGAGTACCATTCTGATCGCCTCTTTCATGATCTTTTCTATAGGTAGAACTACTGTGAGCGGTCTAATTTATTTTTCATTAAAGATGTTTTCGTAAGGTAAATCAAGATATGTTGTTTACGATTACAAAAAGTAGTTGGTAAATCAGAACAAATTTCTTTTTCAAAAATTTTATTAAGATCTAAAATTTTATCTTTTATTTATTTTGTGTCTAGTGTTTCTTTTTTTCTAACAAAAACTATGTCTTTAGGTTTTGTAAATGGAAAGATTTAATTTTTATTAAAGTATTTAGAAAAAAAAATTGTACAGAACAATCTTTTATTAAATTGAGACTTTATTTTTGGCACTTTCAAGCAGTTACGATCGGGACCCGTGTCAAAAAGAGCAATCGTATCAATTTTGTAATTCTCAGAAAAACAAGTGTGATTTTGATTTTGTATTTTCGAGATGTAATTTCTCTTAAGACATATATAAAATCATTTGGAATAGAATCTAAGTATTGTATTTGTTATTTTAGTTTGTTATCTTCAATGTCTTCTAGACTTTCATTATTAAGTTCATTAGAACTTGAGCTATGTTTTTCGTTGAAAGAAGATAATATCGAATGCAAATGTTCAAAATCTTGTTTTTATTTTTATTTTAGAAGTTTAAGCTCGTTTTTACTTTTTTATTTTATTTTAGACCTAAGGTCTTGAGTAGAAGGTGTTGAAATATCTTTCTTTCTTTTGTTAAGGATGGTGGTGAGATCATAAGATGATTTAGAGTTGGATGGGGTATTGGATTTTGGTTGGTTTTCTGTTTTATTTGTTTCTGTTCCATTCATGGATGAAAGGATTTTTTTCAATAAATTTTTGTTTTATTATGGGATCTGAGATATATTTTAGAATTTCAAGCTGAAACTCTTGATCTTTTGTTAGGACAATGTGTTTCTTTTCATTTGATTTTGAGTTAGTTGAGGATTTAGCTCATCAACTTGTAAACCTTTTTTTAAAAAAATAAGGATGAATCATAATCATATGATGATGAAGAGATTCTAGAGAATTTCTAGAGAATCCCTACGAAATTTTTGCCAAAAAATTTCACGAGGTTTTTGTTCTTTATGGATTCTAGATAATTTCTTGGTTTTGATTTCACAGTCTCTTTAAATGTCAAAAATATCTTAAAATCTCTAATATTACAAGTAAAAACTCATCACTATGAAATGATTTAATGATCAGTCCCAATTGCTTTAATTTTCAGAGTTTATTATAAAGCAATGACAACTTTTTCTTTGAAAGTAAAAAATTCAAGTAAAAAGGGAGAAATCTTATTGCTTCAGACTGATCTTTCCGGATCCAACTACGTTACTCCAAGATCCATTCAATGGAAAGATATTAATCTTTCCGATGAATAGTTTATCGAAGGAGCGGTTCAACCAAACCTTTAAAACTTCTAGAATCTATAGAGCCAAACACACGTTTAATACACATTGAACAATACCAAGCCCGGAAGGTCAAAATTTTCCGTAACATTGAAAATTAAGTGATTTTGAGGAAAGTGTTCTCGTACCATTGAAAATCACTTATTTTTTTGTATTTGAGGTTTGGAAAAAAGTTCAGCATTTTTATCACTTAGGACCGAAGAGTCTCCTATAAAATTCAAAGTTATTGTTATGACTAAGGTTGCTATTGCATCTTGTTGAGAATTTTCGAGATCATTTAGTATTGGCATGTTATCCTCATCCATTTTAACGGAATTAAGAATCTATGCACGTTGTTGACTGTTTAGGTAGTTATCCTACCATCCTTTTGAGTTGTCCCAAAAAATCATCTATAAGGAGTAAATCCACATTTTTATCTTCATTTCCTATTTGGGTACTATAGGGATTTGCGACCATTGTCATTTTTGGAGGAAATTTAATATATTGTACTCGAATATGCCGTCAATATTCAAGTCATATACCGAGGAGGAATTGAACCTAGAATATTCTATTGGTTGAATTTTTCCTAGATCAGGGGCTGAGATTATCTAGAAAACTTGGTTGTTATTCCAATCAAGACAATTTATTTAAGGGTTGGATCGTGGAAATGATCCGAGATTTCACTATTATCTTAATCTTGGCTAGAGTATTTATTTTGATTATTGAAGTAGGAGTGTCAGGGATGTCAGAACCTTGAGGCATACTACTATCCACTATTTCGACTCTAATTAATTGGTTTTGGAAAGCACAAACAAATTCTATATTTGTATCTTGATAAGTTTTTACACGAGAAGTTGATATTTGTTAAGGTTTGAACATTGGTGTTTTGATATTTTTCTGAGGAGAAGGCTCTATTGGAGAAATTGATTGATTTCTAATTGATTTTTCAATTCTATCAAGTTGTTCACTTGTCATTTCAAGATTCATGTTTGAATAAATATTTTGCGGAATGATGTTTTTGATATTTGCTTTATCATCATCCTCTGGGTGCTTAAAAGAAATTTCTTCTATTGGTGTACCCAATAATTCAAGTTTTATTCCTTGTGGAGAAGGATGGTTGGAACGGAAAATCTTACCATTGGCAAGTGTTTCCCATTCATAAGTTTTATTATGATTTATAATAAGATTTGCGGTTTTAGAAAAGGGGAAATTAATTTTATTATTGGATGCATAATCTTCAAACCAATAGAAAAATAAGACTTGAATCTTATGCTTTTGAAGGTATTCATAAAATTCTTCTTGAATTAAATTTCTATTTTGTGTAAAGTTTTTGAAAAACAAGATTCTCTTATGAGTGTTATTTTTAGAATTGAAATCATCTTGTATAAATTGTTTATTTCTTTGAAAATCTTTTTCTAAAACGTTTAACTTGTTCAAAATATTTTCTATAATAGCCAAAAATTTTGAACTAGTTGGCTCAGATTTTAAATACTTATCGGTTTCTGTTTGTATAAACCGGTTTTGGTATTTGAGATTGAAAATCAACATTTCTCGTGATGGAGTTTGAGATGTTGGATGTTGAAACCCTTGGCTGAAATTTTGAAGATTTTACTATGGTAGGAAACTCTCGTGCTATTTGGGAAACTCTTCCTAATCTATAGTCTCTTCTTGATGAGACGGGGATCCACATGAATATTTATCCATGTAATTACTTTGATTGTTTCGGAGGAATGAAAGTTTGACCTTTCCGTCTTGGAATAGTTCAATGTGTTTTAAAAGTGTTTGGCTCTATATGTTCTAGAGTTTTAAAGTTTTTGGTTGAACCGCTCCTTCGAGAATCCATTCATCAGGAAGATTAATATGTTTCAATTGAATGGATCTTAGAGTTATGGAGTTGGATCTGGAAATATCAGTTTTGAAGTGACTATAAAGTTTGGGTATCAATCTAAAGAGATTGGTCTGGTGCAAAGACTCGATTCAATAGAAGATAATAACGAATCTTCAAAAAATTTAAATCTTGTAACTCTTAATATAGCTTGAATAGAAGTGTATAATCCTTCTTTTTAAAAGTGGTTTAATACTGACTTGAATTAAACCAATATGTACATATTTAAAATTCTTTTCACTATGCCTCTGTAAAGCATTTTCCAAAAACAAACAAATTGTTTCAAAAGGTTTGGTAAGTTGAATATCTTGTTTTTTTGTTTTATTGAGATATTAGTTCTTGAAATTTGATATATTTGATCTTTATGAACTTTTGAAAATTCCCAATTATCAATTGACCCTTGGAAATGATCTGTAGTTGTTTCATGACTAGTGGTGATTCTTTTAGAACTTCTAACCAACTTCTTTTCTGATCTAGAAGTAGAAGATGCGGAGTCTGATCTATTTGAAGTAGATCTAAAATATGAACCCATTTTTTTTATAGGATCTAAGGTTATTTTACGTGACAATATATTTTGTTCTTTATGGTTTCTAGAGAATTTTCTTGGTTTTGATTTTGAGTAGTAGGATTTATTGCACTGTCCTAAGAAAGAGTTGCTACCTTTGGTGGGATCTATTTCGAATTGTTTACAAAAAGATCCTAGTTCTACTTTTGTTCTATTAAGTTCCCATTTAAGATGTTTATGGAGTTTTAAATCATGACAGTTTTTTAGTCCTTCTTGTTAGACAGTACTGATCAATTCTCCATAAGTGAAATAATTATAAGGGATTATTTGTGTTCCAATGGAATCTCTAATTTTTTTTCTAACATTTTCTCCTTAAAGGGTTGGGAGTCCTGCTAAGAATTTTTCTTTCCAAAATGGTTGGTTCGAGTCCTGACGAAGTAAAACCCTTGTGAGAAAAGTGTTTTTGTACCATTGGAAGTCACTTAATTTTTTGTATTTGAGGTTTAAAAGAAGTTAAGCAATTTTATCTCTTAGGACCGAAGGGTCTCCTATAAAATACAAAGTTATTTCTATGACTAATGTTGCTATTGCATCTTGTTGAGGATCTCCTATAAAATAAAAATTTATTGTTATGGCATTTTATCCTCATCCGTTTTAACTACATTAAGGATCTCTGCACGTTGTTGACTGTTTAGGTAGTTATCCCACCTTCCTTTAAGCTGTCTCGAAAAACCAACTATAAGGAGTTCAACCACAGTTTTTATCTTCAGTTCCTATTTTGGTTATATAGGCAATTGCGACTCTACTTAATTGGCTTTTGAGAGCACGAATGAATTCTATATTCGTATCTTGATAAGTTTTTTTACACTAGAATTTGATATTTGGAAAGGTTTAAACATTGGTGTTTTGATATTTTTCTAAGGAGAAGGCTCTATTGGAGAAATGGATTGTTTTTGAATTGATTTTTCAATTCTATCAAGTTTTTTGCTTATCGTTCCAAGATTTGTGTTTGAATAATTATTTTGCGCAATAATGTTTTTGGTATTTGCTTTATCATCATCATTTGGACGTTTAAAAGGAATTGCTTCTATTGGTGTACCCAATAATTAAACCTTTATTCCTTGTGGAGGAGGATGGTTGGAACAGATAAACTTACCATTGGCAAGCGTTTCCCAGTCGGAAGTTTTATTACGATTGTAATAAGATTTTTCGGTTTAAAAAAAGGAAATTAATTTTATTATTGCTGCATAATCTTCAAACTAATTGAAAAATAGGACTTGTATCTTATGCTTTTGAAGGTATCCATAAAATTATTCTTGAATTCAATTTATATATTGTGTAAAGTTTTTTAGAAAAACCAAATTCTCGTATCAGTGTTATTTTTATAATAGAAATCATCTTGAATAAATTGTTTATTTATTTGAAATTTTTTTTCTATAACATTTAATTCGTTCAAAATTAGTTCTTAAAAATTATTTTTGAAATTTGATAAATTTGATCTTTATGAACTTTTAGAATTTTCCAATTATCAATTGACCCATGGAAATCATCTATAATTGTTTCTTGACTAGTGATAATTCTTTTTAAATTTCTAAGCAACTTCTTTTCTGATCTAGAAGAAGAAGAGGCGGATTCATTTTTTTCTTGATCCAAGATTCTAAGGTTCCAAATCAAGTTCTCCTGAGTGTTTTTCTGGTTTTAACTAGGTTGTTAGTCATGGGTATTGTATACCTAAAGTTAGACAGGATTGTAGGGAGTCCAAGGTTTTTTTTTTAAGATTTAAGGTGTAAAACTTTATACTCCCTACAATCCTATCTAACTTTAGGTATATAATGCCCAACACCAATGAGACTAACAACCTAATTAAGACCGGCAAAACACTCAGGAGAATTTTATTCTGGAACCTTAGAATCTTGAAAACAAGATCAAATAAAAGATCACAAAAACTAAGACCTTATATACCTAAACTTATAAGATCGGTGAAAGGTTTATACGCTATGTGGCGATGTGATCCAAAAGTGGGACGATACAGACATGAATACCTTTAAATAATTTGACAATATATTTTATTATATAATAACAAACATATACTTTTTCATTTTATTATGATATATATATATATATATATATTTTGATAAAAATGTTAAAATTGTATACCATTTTTAAAATTTTGACAAAAATTACAGAAGAAAACAAGAAGACGAAAAGACTGAAAACTAAAGAAACAACTAACAAACTACGAAAATAAGAGAAGGACCAAAGATACAAAAAGATAGGTTCCGCCTAAACAAGAACACTGGAAACCCAATGAAGAAATATTGATTCCGAACACTGAAACCCAAACATTTCTGTCAATGCTACAATCCCAAAGGACTTGAGTCTTTGTCGTTGTTGCCACGAGCAATCCCCTCTACGGTCAACCTTCAAAACCTCAAACAAAAAGGGGCCATCTACGGACTAACACGCACCCGACGGCACAAAAGCCTCTACGGACAGTCAGAGAAGCTGCATCCAACCACTATTCCCAAGCTTGTAAAAGCCCTTGGAACCATCTCCCGCCTCTATTCTACGTTGAGAAAACCACTAGAGCCTAAAAAGAACCATCCTCAATCAAACAATACCATCGAAAGAAGCCCAAAGATAACACGGAAAATATGCTTTGGCGGAAAGGAATATGCCACACCGGAGACCAGACCATGTGACCACTCCACCACCGTATATCAAGTCGTCAAACCCTCTGGCAACCAAACGTACTAAGCTAAGATGCTCGGAGCTTGCTGCCACCAAGCCACCACCGACGACGAGAGCCACGCGACTAAACCAAAACCACTGGTGACGGAGACCAAAGCCAACAACACCCAAGAAAATGACCAAAGGCAACACCACCCTAACAAAAACCAAAGCCCGCACCAAAGTGACGAAGAAACCAACACCACCGTGAGCAAGACAAAGACAATCACCACCATGGGGACACCCACGCCACCATAGCCATCACCAGCGAACCCCTGTAGCCATTCCACCCCCGTAGCTACTGAAGCAGCAACCTCGAAAGCACGCTTTAACCTAGCGCCTCACGACGATAACCACTCTCAAATCTAAGAAGTCTTCTTGCAACACTAAGCCAAACGCCAAGAACCAAGCATATTTGCTCCAACAAAACACTGGAGATTCACCGGAGGAACCTGGCGAAACCCACCGTTGCTACAAAACAACGACCTCGAGACTAGAGGACCTCCGCCGTGAGAAAAAAAACAGAGTTGTTGCTCCGAGACAGAGGAGAAGCTTGCCATTGGAAAAAAACCCGGCAAAGAAGGAGATCAGAGACCAGAGAGAAGGAGACCGCCGTCCTCGAGCGCATCTGGAACAAACCGAGCTCGATCAAAACCCTCGTGAACCTAGATCCGGTGAAGCTTCCCGCCTTCAATGCCGATAACGAGAAAGACATATAGCACCAGGAGAGTGGTCGGAGATGGTGCTGCGGAACCACCTACACTTCGGCCACAGATCAGAAGAGATTGGCCTCTCGCCGAGAAAGAAGGTTGAAAGAGAATAAAAAAGTGTGGGGGTCACCACAGAGATCTCTTAGAGCATCTTCATTGGAGGTTTTTAAGAGGAGGTATTCAATGACAAATAATGGATAAATATTAGAGGAGTTCCTAAAAAAGGAGAAATGAATTCTTAAATCAGAATTTTTAGATCTTCTCTTTTTTTTTTTAAGAACCTTTCTAATATTTATCCATTATTTGTTATTATAAAATTTTAATAACCTATCCTCTATAACTTTTTGATGGAAGTAGTCTTATAATATATATATATATATATATATTTCTTCTTTTTAATCGTCCCTTTTCCATAGTTGTCCTGTACGTTTTCATTAATAGCCTAAAAATCAGTATTCACTTTTAAACTACATCAAAAATCTAAATCACATGATTTGCCACCAGAAAATACTCTGATTACGGCTTAAATCATCTTGATGTAGTTTAGATGAATATTACTAGGGTGAATTGGCAAATAGGACCGTTTTTCAAATTTAATGTGGTATATGGGCATTTTACTATTCAAAATTGGCTAAAAAAACAAATTTTACTGTTTGGTACTATTTGAAATACTTTCTTGTCCTAAAAAACATAACATTTTTACATTATTGCCATCAAAATTTTTAACAACCATAAATGTACAAATGTAAGTGTGCAAGGCGTCAGTGTACAAACGTAAATATATAAATATAATAAGATATTTTTGTCATTTTCATATTCTCTATTACACAAAAAGAACAGTAAAAACTGACTATTTTGTCAATTTTGAATAATAAACTGTTTATATTGCCAAATACTTTAAAAAAAACTGTCTTATTGACGAATTATCTCTATTAACTATTTCTACTTAGGCATGGCCACGGTTACAATTATTGCGGTTACGGTTAATTAACCACCGGTTATGTTTATATATATTATATTTAACTTTAATCTTAACCATTTAATGTACGGTTAAAACGGTTACGGTTGATATGGTTATGGTTAAAAATGGTTACGGTTATATACGGTTACAGTTATTACAGTTAAATATGATTCAATTATTTGATTATCATGATAAAAATTAATATCAGTGATATTTTTCTCGAAAAAGTATTTAAACTCCATTTAAATACTTAGATAATGATATTTCAACTAATATTTACCATTATAATTAATTGTATGTATATTTTGTTAAATTTTTATAACGGTTACGGTTATAATTTTAAGGTTATATCTCACGGTTAACCAACAGTTTTTATATAGTTACGGTTAATTAACGGTTATGGTTAATAATTTACTTTAACCACAACTAACCATTTAATACGGTTACGGTCCGGTGATGGTTAAAAATTGAATGATTACGGTACAAAATACGGTTACAGTACGATGATGGTTAAAAATTGAATTGTTACGGTACGAAATACGGTTATGGTTAGATTTTGACGATGCCTATTTCTACTCCATAAAGGAAGCAACGTCGAACCCTGGTGCTACGGTAGTCCGGTGCTGGAAGCAGCGAACTAAGTGATGACTGATGAGACACGTGTCTAAAACTCTTCGGCGCGTGCACCCAAACCATAAAATTTAAGTTCTCAAAAAGTCAAATAAATAAAAAGCATTTTCTCTTGTCAAAATCTAGAACCGTTGGATTGTTCGGCGTAATCAGAAACCGTTGGATTTCATCTACTAAAGACATTTCTTTGTCAAAAAAACAACCCAAAACTCTTTCAATCTCTCACCAAAATCTTCAACAATCACATATCCATGGCGATTTCTCACGCTCAGCCTCTTCTTCTTCTCCTCTTATCACTCTTCTTCGCATCTGCGTTGTGCACCACTTCCTTCCATAACTGCGGTTTGTTTCTAACTCTCCTTCTTCGTCTTCTCTGATATTAGGGCTTTTATCAGCTAATTTCTAGAACAAATCCAATCATGTCTTTACTTTCCTTAAAGTTTGCATCTTTAATTTTGATTTTGGCTCAGATTAATCAATTTAAGACTAGTTGCTGCTTTCAATTTTTAGGTTGAAAAACTGGTCTTATCCATTCAATTTCAAATATTGCAATGGTTTTCAAGAAAGTTATCTTATCTGTTTCAATTCTTGAAGCATGTATTGTGTAAAGACCTTACTATTCGAGATACGAGAGTTGTTCTGTGTCGTGGTTATGTTATTACAGCTTTAGCAATAAAGATACTTTATGTTACTAGTGTGTTGTTCTCCGTTTGTTTCTGAATGACAGATTCTTCGTTTATCGACATAATATAGATCTTTTGTGTTGCGTGTTAAGAACTGGATTTTTTGCTTGGTACTGTTCAGTCTAAATCTTATTCGAAAGATCTTATTTAATGTTGTAGATAAGAAGCCAAATCACGTTAAGGTAGAGGGTGTGGAGATCACTCCTGACCCTGTTGTGAGTGGTGACCCTGCGACATTTAAGATTTCGGGTTCTACTGGTAAGTTTCTACAGTATTAGAAAATTAGAACATTTTACTTTGAGCTTCAAAATTTCTTGATAAAATCTTGTGTGAATAGGTGAAGACATTTCTGGAGGAGAAGTAGTGATCAAGGTTTCATATTTTGGGATTCCAGTCCATACCGAAACTCATGATCTTTGCGATGAGACGGCCTGCCCGATTCCACCAGGCAGCTTTGTGCTTTCTCATTCCCAAAAACTCCCTTCAATTACACCACCTGTAAGCTTTTTAACACTCTTTGACCTAGAAATCGATTACTCGAAAATTATTTTTGAAACTGTATAGGCCATGTTGGTTTGGTAATGTTCATAAACACTAGTTTGAGATTACTTCATTTACACAATTTTCATTTGGTCTTCTTCAAATTCATCATCCTCTGAATGGCTTCTCTGATCTAACAAAGCATATATTTGAAACAGGGCACTTACACGCTTAAGATGACGATAAACGACAAGAATGGCGGACGACTAACGTGCATTAGCTTCAAATTCAATATCAAATTTGGTTCTGCGATCTTTGCTAGTTAAGTTTCTTTTGAAAAATGTTGTCTTTATGAATCTCTCTCGTTTACTTGTGTGTGGTGTCCAAATAAAGATGCGCTTTTGAGGCTTAAGTTGATCTTATACGTTAATTAAAGACAGACCAAACACAAACCGATTTGTGTCTGTTTTGTAACCGGAAGAAACCAAGTTGAACCGGTGAGAAGTTGGTTTCTTGTATTGAACTCAACCAGATAAAAGCATGTTCTAATTGATTTTAGATTATAATTTATGTTGGACAAAAAGTATTAGTCTGTAATGAGTAAATGAAGATTTCACTGCGCAAGTTAGCAATCATCTAAGATACTAATCAGGTTATACTACGCATTGGCAAAGCAATTATCATCCTATCTTGTGGTGTATTCAACTATATATGTATTTTGAATATTGAATGATTTGAGTTTTTAGATGATTTTAATAATTTTGGACGAATTTAGAAAAATTGTTATATGATTTGTTGTAAATTCTTTCAAAGTCCTTGTAACCATGGGATTTATATGTTTGTACTCTTATTACAACTATGCGATTAAAAATTTTGTACTTTTTTAACCAAGAAAATTCTCTAAACAACTTTAAATTCGTTAAAATTTTAGTGCCTAAAACACTTTAAAAAAACAGCAGATTTGATTATTTTTTTCAAAATCACTAGTAAAACTTCTAGAAATTAATATTTGATAAATTAATGATTATTATAATTAATAAATTTTCTGGTCAGTGTAATAAATTAATAATCAACACAATTCGATAAAATAATAAAATAATAATTTAAAAAAATATATAGTTTTATCAATATCATAAATTAATCATCATATTAACTTATAAAAAATAAAGAATGTAATTTAGATGAATATGAACTAATGTTGTTTTGATTATTTGTATATTTACATTTTGGTTAGAGCTCATTAAAGTAAAATTTTAATTTTGACCCGAATTTTTTCAAAAATGTTTTTATATATCTAAACAATCAATTAATGTGTTTGCATGACTAAACATTCTTAGTTGTGTAAATATTTAGCTTAGTTATTTGTATATAACTACAGAGATACATTCATTTAACTTAATGAAAATCATATTAAGTTGAACGTGAGTTTAATATGGTTGGTATCAAAGCTCTCACTAGGATCAATTACACAAATGCCACTTTTGGCGAAAAAGTTTTCTCATATGCCACTTAATGGATCTCATTTAATTTTAAAATTGAATGAAAAAAATCTTCAACTTCTCCATCTTCCTTAGCGAAACAATCTCTTCCAACTTCTCCATCTTTAACTGTCGAAATCTTCTTTAACTCTCACTTCTTCCCTTTATTTTGAAAATTAACCTTCTTCATTCTACTTTCGTGCTCTTATTTCAAATTGGTAAGTGCACAACCTCTTATATGAAAATTGATAAGTGCACATATACAAGAACACTGTCTCATTCTCAATTTGATTTCGTTTTGGTTATAGGTTTCGTATTTGAGAAAGTTTGTTGAGAAATTTTGTTGAGAAATTATGAACTTTTTTGTACCATTTGTACTAGTTGCGTTCTGCCATTATTCTTGTGTAAGAGATCCGACCTAATTGGTGTTGTTGTTTTTCAGCAATGGCTAAGGTAAGAGACAAGGATGGTACCTATGAATCAACAAAAGAGAAGGATCCGAAAAAGGGTGAAGAAGAGGAAGATGAAGTTAGTCATTCCAAAGAAGATGAATATAGGGTTAATGAGGAAGAGAATGATGTGGAAGAAGAGAGAAAGGATACTGAAAATGAGGAAGAGGAAAAGGAAAGACCCGAGAATGAAGATGATGAGGAGACGAAGTCAAATGAGGAAGAGGAAGTGGAAAGACCTGAGAATGAAAGTGATGAAGAGGAGGAAAATGAAGAAGAGAGAAATGAAGGTGATGAGATGAAGAGGAAAGAAACCTTGATGCTTCAGAACCTACAGCAACATCGCAGGTATGTACATTGATTTAGAATGGTGAAAGTTTGGAGAACTAATTAGGAAATTAGGAAATTTGGATATTTTATGGTTTACGGTTAGTAGAAGAAGAAAGTTGTACACTCAAGTTTTCTAATTGTACTTTCATCCACATAGTTTCTTCTTATACTTTCATCCACATAGTTGGACTTTGTCGAGTTTTGCGTATTTGTAGCTGGACCTTGGTATAAACTATTATTTTGTAGTTGGTCAGATAATGTTTCACAACTGATTATTATGTATGATGTTTTTATAAATAAAAATCACAAAATATTATATTTCATCACATTTTCTTCATAATAGTTGACATCTTACTAAATCTTTCATAGTATATGTAGAGTGTTTTCTTAGAAAACAATAAAATTTGGTAGAAAAATAATAAATTGGTTCTCTATTGATTTAATTTTGTTTCTTTGTTGTTTTAGATGTTTGTAGCATTGTTTGAGTTGACATGAACACAATAATAAAGGAAAAGTAAGAGAGATAACAGAGGAATCTTCGGCTGAATAAAATAAAATATAAAAAATGTCAAAGTGCCAACGTGACATAGTGGACTTTGGCGATAAAACAAAGTTTGCTGCTCAAGTTTTCTAATTGTATTTTCATCCACATAGTTGTCCGCACCTGTTTTCTACTTATACTTTCATCCACATAGTTGGACTTTGTCGAGTTTTGCGTATTTGTAGTTGGACCTTAGCATAAACTATTATTTTGTAGTTGGCCAGATAATGTTTCAAAACTAATTATCATGTATGATGTTTTTATAAATAAAAATCACAAAATATTGTATTTCATCACATTTTCTTCATAATAGTTGACATCTTACTAAATCTTTCATAGTATATATAGAGTATTTTCTTAGAAAACAATTGGTAGAAAAATAATAAATTGGTTCTCTATTGATTTAATTTTGTTTCTTTGTTGTTTTAGATGTTTGTAGCATTGTTTGAGTTGACGTGAACACAATAATATTGAAATCTTTGGAAATAGTAAATAGCAACTGAGTCATCTAGTACAACTAAGTCGACACAACTGAGTCATATAGTACAACTGAGTCTGCACAACCATCTAGTATAAATCCGATAATTAAGAATACAAATACAAACACACAAATTAAGTTCTCTCCTCAGACTCCAACCACCTCTCCAAGTTTATGCCACGAGTAGGGACATTCCTCCTCTTGTGATATTCTCAGATGGATGGATTGTGTTCCTACATTTGTACAATTTGTTCTTTTTATATATTATCTCTTACTTGTCCATTTGTAGCATTTGTTCTATTTATATATTCTCTTAATTGTACCATTTGTTGTATTTATATATTATCTCTTAGTTGTACCATTTTATACCATTTATTCTATAAATCATATTATCTTTTAGTTATACTATTTATACCATTTGTCCTATTCATGCATATTTCATTCTAATTGGGGATTTTAGTTACGATTCAACACATACATTCCATAAATTACCAATTTAAACACCTCAATTATTAAGCATATGTCAATATTCAGATCCTAATTTTACAAGATCTCCAAATCCCTAAATCCCTCAAACCCTAAATCCCTAAATCCTGAAATCAATGAATCCTAATCCAACTCACTATGTGGAAGTTGAAAGAGGCGATGGAATCCCTGAAATGCAGGCTTGCGATGAGTGAGGAGAGGATCGTGAGGTAGCGACGATGTCTGAAGAAGAGAAGGCTCGAGCTCGAAGTGAAGAAGTGACACGTGAGGAGAGGAAAGAGAGGGAAGCTCGATTTCGTGTGAAGGGATAAGAAGAAAAGAAGAATGACATTTTTGAACAATTCATTAAGAGTATAATAGAATTTACAAGTGTAGAGTGGCATAGAAATTAAAATATGGCATGAGAGATTAAAATTTTCTTCAAAGTGGCATATGAGATTTGCGCTCCTCTCACTAACCAACTCTTCGATCTCGCTTTCTTGATTCTCCGATTTGACTTAGGATGGAACTCCGATCACGTTCTGATGAGTATCTCGAGTCACCATATCTAGTTCGTCTTCTTCACGCGATTCATTTGCGTTGTGATTGAAGACTTTTCTTCCGCGATTTCATTATGTTTCTTGTTTTCTATTTCATTTTCCATTTGACCTTAGATTGAGTCTGATTCTTTCGTTTCAGCTCAATTTCCTCTTCAATCTACTCAATTTGATTAGTCGCTCATATAATTCATCTTTCTTTTGACCTAGATCGAGACTAATTCTTCAATTTCAGCTCGATTTCCTTCTATTCATTTAATTTCTTTGCTAAATTATAAATTTGTACTTAGATATGGTTGCTCCTGTTACGAATCGTCAAACAACAGATCAATATGATGATCCTTACTTCCTACATAACTCAGATCATGCGGGATTGGTTCTCGTTTCAGATCGTCTCACGACTGGAGCTGATTTTCACTCTTGGCATCGTTCGATACATACGGCACTCAACGTTCGAAATAAACTCGGCTTCATTGACGGTACGATTCCAAAACCACCTCCTAATCGTGGGGAATCAGGTTCTTGGTCTAGATGCAGTGATATGGTAGCTACTTGGCGAATGAATCCTGTATCGAAGAAAATATACCAGAGTTTATTGTTCATTTTAACTGCTGAAGGAATATGGAAGAACTTAATGTCTAGGTTTAAGCAATATGATGCTCCTAGAGTAGTAATATACGTCAAGGTGCAATGGATGTGAGTACATACTATACAGAATTGGTAATATTGTGGGAGGAGTATAAGAGGATCCGGCAGATCTCTCCATTGGGATCTCAATTGGTCATTTTGTCTAATTGAATTGGATATGAGATAATTAGACACGAACTAAGAACAAAAGAGACAAGCAAGGAAGGAAAAATCTGAGTTGAGATGGAAAAAGAAAGTTATGTACTTCCTTGATTTAAAGATTTTTAGACCTTGAAAAAAGTCATATTTCATACGAAAACACCCATAATCCATAACGCGCGACTCAAGTCATTTCTATCAATGAGAAACTTCAAGCAACCTAGAGGCTTCGTGAACTAAACCCAAAACATTCTCTACTTCTTCAATCTTGCTTGATACGCCATTGTTATCATTCTCCAGAGTCTTCAACGCATTCTCGACTCTCTCGATCATGGTCTTGTGCACATCTTTAGCTCTAAAGTCCTCTGCGTCGAGCTCTTTTTTTACAATCATCGCCTCTTCTTTTCTCAGATCTGATTCAAAGACAAGCTGGTGAATCTCGATTATCATGTTTTGTAATTCAGACTTCCCTTGTTCTTCCATGTCTTGTAGAGCTTGCTTCTCTTGGATTGTGTTCTCCAATGCAATCTCTGATTCGGATCTCATCTTTGTACTCTTCTCTATCTCGGCTTCCACAGTTTTTATCTCCTTCTCCAGTTTCAGAGACTTCTTGGTCATATCGTCAATTTCTTTTCTAACTGAAGCTAGCTTCTCACGCGAAAGCTTCATCTCGGATTGGAGTTTTGTTTTCTCTTCCTCGGATTTCAGCAAATCCGTTGCTTTGCCTGTACGCAGAGTGTTTCGCTGAGGAGTGTTGATCTTCTCAATGTTATCAATCGTGCACAGAACCTTCTCTTCCTCGTGTCTCTTGTTTTCCTCATCCACTTTTATTTTCAGCATAACAATGTTACTCTTCAGCTCTGCCTCACACTGTTGGATCTTACCCATAGCAGCGTCGATTTCTCTTTTGTAAGAACGAAGAATATCGAGTTCTTTGTTTTTCTGGTTTGGATGATCAGAAGATGCGTTTACACACGCTCTTGCTTGTTCTTCTCGCTGTTGAAAGTAAGCTGCAGATGATGCAAAGTTTGATAGTGAGCATCTGAGAGCGGTTAGTTTTTTCTCTGCAATTTCTTTTCTTGCATTAGTTTGATCAGAGACGGCTTCGACTGATCTTAACTCACACTGATGAAACTTAACTCTGTCTTCGGCCTCTTTGCTTTGCTTTGACAGCTTGATGATGTCTAAAACAATCTCTTCAAGCAATGAGAACACTCCAATGGTTTTGGCAGAGTCTGAAAGCTTTTCCTTCGCCAGTTCAAGTTTCAGTCTTGCTGAGTTTAAATCTTCTGTGGACTTTTCAGAAGAAGTGTTGCACAGCTCCCAACATAGCTCCATTTCAGTGTCACTGGAGCAACTGGCATCAACACCATCAACTTCAATAAGCTTCTCTTGGCCACTAGAAGAGACCAGTTTTTTTAATTCATCCTTTTCCTTCATCGCATTTTCATACAGACTCATTAACTTCTCATTCTCATCGTGCATCTCACTAAGCTGAGTCTCCAAGTTTCCTATAATTTTCTTTTGTTCCTCAGCTGCACTTTTCTCAAACTCCAAGGCAATTTCAGCATTATTATTTGTTGCATCTGTCTCAGTACTCTGCAATGCTCTGGAGCTGTTTTCTGCAGCTACTTGTTCATACAGCTCTATAAGTTTGTTGTTGTCCTCAATCAAGACTTTTATTTTCAGGCGTAAATCTTCATTTTCTTTCGACAACTTGATTGCTATCTCGTGAGCTTCAGCTTCTCTTTGACTAGCACATGCAATGGCTTGAACCATTGTTTTAACCTCTATCTGATCATCATCACCAACCATGCCTGAGGATCTTATTCTTCCCTCAAGCTCCTTAGACAAATTGTTGACAAGCCTGCAAGAGAAATCCAAGGAGATGAGCTGAGGCTTAATAATTGAACCTGAAACTGAAATATATATATATATATCATGTGCAGTAATTACTTTTCTAATCTTTCTTTCTCGTCAATGGAGAAACTTAATGATTTCTGAAGAGATTCCATTTCTGCCCGATTTTGAATAGCCTGCATCCGGAGGAATTCATTCTCATCTTGAATCGACGAAAGTTTCTTTGATTCCTGATTCTGCAAAAACAAAACAAAATAAGTGTCAAAACGTTTTCAGAGGTTGGGGCATTACGTTGTTGTAACATAGAAACAATCAAGCCTTTACCTGGTTTGAAGAGAACATATTGCTAATGTTACCATCTTCTTTCACCATAGAGGAATCTGATTCGTGCATGAGTTTCCAATCAAGAGCTTCTAGCAACTGTACAAAGATCCTAAGTTAAATGCTAATTCAAATAGTAAGCAAACTTCTGAAGTCTTGAAAGGACAGAATAATTTGTTCACCTTAGCTTGTAACGCTTGAATCTGTTGATTCAAGATATCCCGTTCACCTTCCTCACATTGTGATTTCAATCTGATAGTAAGTGAAAGTTAAAGTGTTAAACAATAATAGACAAGACATATTTCTGAGGGGGAATAGGGAATTTTTAGAGAGTCTTGCCTTCGGATCTCTTCTTTTAATCGTAAATTCTCTGTGGCAAATTTGGTAACTTCTTGATTTCTATCAACTTGAGCACGTAGCACCTCAATCTCCTTCATAAGGTCAGTCTTTTCTTTTTGCAGATGTGCTTCAACAGAGATTTTTCCTGAAGCTACACCTTGTAAACTCTTGATTGATGAATCTCGGAGCTTTAACATCATTCTCAACCCTCTTATTTCGTCCTCTCTTTTCTTTTCCTGCTTGGAGACAAAAATAAATATGAATTTCTTCATCCTTTCTTCAATTATCCACAGTAGATGAATCCAAAGTGAGGAATTTAATTTCTAACGTACCAACTTCATTGAGGCCTCATTTTCAGCAGCCAAAGCCTGTAAAGCAGCGTCCTTTTCCCTCTCTCTCCTGAAAGCACCAACAAGTGCAACTTCAT
This sequence comes from Cardamine chenopodiifolia, assembly GCA_963922655.1. Classification (NCBI taxonomy): domain Eukaryota; kingdom Viridiplantae; phylum Streptophyta; class Magnoliopsida; order Brassicales; family Brassicaceae; genus Cardamine; species Cardamine chenopodiifolia. The sequence continues at coordinate 8,867,299 of OZ000479.1, forward strand.
AGTCTTTTACCTACAAAGCCATACAAGTGAAAATGTTAAGAACAAGCCAAATGCTGAACATTGAAGATCAAATTTCTAAGAAACTCCAACTCAGGGAAACCAATTTCAAACCTTTGACATTCTTTTGTGAGTTGTCAGAGGAGTGAATGATCCATTGAGCCCATCCCATTTGAGAGACATTGGAGAAGCAGGGCAGCCCATTGAGGCAGTGTCCATATCCTGATTGTCTACTCCAACGTTACCCATTACTCTTAGGCGGGATACTTCTTTCTGTAGAATATGATTTACAACACTTAAGAACAAGTCCGTGGGAGAAAAAGAGAAACAAACAGTCTCTGCTGAAATATCTACCTTGAGCTGTTGAATTTGTAGCCGCATTGCAATAACATCTCCAGATGCATCTTCATTGACAATTGCCTGTTGAGTTTAATATAATTAATATTAATGCACTATATCAGATCCATGACTTAGCAAACAATGTCAAGGAATAATTTCGTTACATTGTTCTTGATAAGCTTTGCACGCTGTGCAAACTTCAAGGTACTTAAGGTCTCCAATGAGCAACTGAATAAGAATAAAAAACAAAAAAAGAAGTATAACCAAGACCCATGAGATACAGTCCAATGAATATTTTATGGAGAAAGGTCATGGAATGATAACAGACACAGAGTATCAATGTACCTGGTAGATGGGCTAATATTAGCAATAATTATTGTCTTTGAATTACCTCCAAGAGAATCCTGTAGATATATATAAGATTGACAGTCAATGAGCTGCAACTAAAACCGAGAACCATAATAAATCATTTCGAGTTCTTATAATTTAAGAAAAAAATTTACCTGAAGGAGAAACGTGAGCTTTGAATCTCGATAAGGAACATGGACTGATTTTCCATTGGAAATGCTCACAAGATTCATGATTACAAGCCTGCAAAGTCAGTAAAAGGCACAAATTACTAAAATTATATAACAAAGACCAAACTAGAATACTTCAAGCTTGTGTAAGATGTATCCTTACCCCAATGTTGATAGAGACTTGTTGATGTTGGTTGCTTCTTTGAGGCGTTCACCTTCAGCTCCTGAGCTCTTTTGCCTATATACCAGATGTTAGCAGCATATCTTAAACAGAGAAAGCGTAGTTGACTTCTTGACGTTTATAGCTGATGTTACCTTTCAGATCCAGCTAAATCAACAAGATTAAGCCGTGCAAAACGATGATGAGTTACACCTTGAGATACCCACTAATAGAAAACACACATCAGGTCAATTTTTAATTTGAGAAATTGATAAGATATACACAATAACAATTTCAGAAACAAAGCCTGAGAACTCACTTTTACAAGCTAAATGAACTAGATTACCTTGCTTTCTATGATGCATGTAAATACACTGTGGGATCGACTACTTGCACGATTCATATTAGTAGCAGCAACTTTCCTGTTTGCAGCACCCTACACATAAAATTTCAAACCGACATTTATTCTGGGAAGTTGCAATTAATAAAGCTATTATGCAATGAAATGAGTTGTCAACTAACTGTCTACAAAATTATTCTCGCAATGGAACGAAAGAGCATCTACTATCTAGCATGCAAAGTAGTTAATAAAAGCAAGATAAAAGATGGAAGTTCAAGAATATGGTGCCATAAAGCTTCTCCATGCAAATGGACTAATTTTACCAACCAAATTCAGAAAATGAATTACCTGCATCAATTGTTGAATCACGTCTCTGGCACTTGAAACTTCAATCTCCTTTAGATTGTCAACATGAATACCTTTCTTGTGGTCTTCCCTTAACTGCGAAGTCGAATGTTTGGTTAATCCCACATAGGATACAACATTCAGATCACAAATTTCGATGATACATTTGGTATTCATACCTGTAAATTACAAGACGATGGATCTAACAAATCAAGGATTTGCTCATTGTATATCTCCAGAAATGAGCATCGACAAGTAAAGTGTAGCTTTTCATCTTTCCGAACCTCTTTCTCCTGATACAGAAAAGAAAGCTAAGTTAGCATACAACAATTCACAGGAAAAACATATACATACAGAAAAACAAAAGTCACCAAAACCTTTTGGATCCTTGAGAACAAATACTCAAAAACTCTAGGTGTCATCCCGCAGTTGACACTATGTCTACGTGTTCCTCCCTCGATATCTCCAAGCATAGTGTGAGTTTTCCCACTCCCAGTCTACAAATTAAGAATACCATCAGACTCAAAACACTATAAGTAAATGCAGATAAAAACTCACAGTCAGAGCAAGAATAAAAGCTCACCTGTCCATAAGCAAACATACAGCTATTGTAACCAGCCACAACATTCTCCACCATAGGAACTCCAGCCACTTTAAACATTTGCTCCTGTAATTATAAATGAAAGCAATCAGATTCATAGAAACAGTCTTGACCTTCAAAACAAAAGCATAAAGGAGTGCATGAACAAAAAGGCGGTACCTGAGTAACATTCTCATCAGCAACGAGATCAAATGTGAAACGAGCTTCTGGAATCCCAATCCAAGTGATTGCTTGGCCATTATCTTGCCGTACACATTTGTTGTTGCCTTGTACAGAAATCTCTGAACTACTCAATGGACGTGTTCTTATGATAACCTAAATTTCAAAATTCTGTAAGATCAACAGAACTACGAATTTATAGATAAGAAGACCTAAATTGTTCTCATAATCAATTAGCTAACAAACCCAAAAAAAATCAATGTGAAGCTCGACGAAATCAAATTTTAAAATCAATTCTGCAGGATCTTGTTAGCTAACAATTTAACCAAGAACAACACAGTGCATAATCCTCGATCAAGTCTTAATCCCTAACCAAATAGATATACAGAACCTCGACGAAATCAAATCTACTATGTGAAATCAGAGATTTTAACTCGAATCATCAATCTCACCAAATCGTTCATTACCAAAAGATAATCGCACCTGAACATTGTGATCTTTCCAGAACGCAGGATCTTCGTTGAGCTCAAAGCTATGAGACCTCGAAATCTGAGCAGATCCAGCGCAAATCTCTTCATCTTCGTTCAATTCAGGAAAACTTCGAACCGCTGTCGAGAAAACCAAAGAATGGTGAGTATGGTTCTCTCTGGATACGGTGTTGGCGTCCGGCGTGCACGGCACAGAGCGTAGAGACTCCGATGGAGCGGCACGGTCGTTGAATCCGAACCGGCGCTTAATGGCACTAGCAGTCTCGGAGATAAACGGCATATCTGATTGGGTTTGGGTGATGAGAGAAGATGAGAATCACTGAGTCAGTGAGTGAGAGAGAGAGAGAGAGAAATTTGAAATTTGGGTCTGAAGGGGGAAAGAGAGAGAGAGAGAGAGAAAAGGCAACGTTATGTGAAATATGAAGAAGAGGAGATACGATCGGAGGGTGGAGGGAGCGTGTTGATTAACGGTTGAGATTAATTGGGAATTTTTTGAAATTATCGGAACGTTGGGGCTTTTTTCTCAAACGTTGCGCCTCCTCTCTTTTTAATTCCTTAATAACAATGTACCTCGGTTTAGATTTAAACAAACCGGGGAAACTTGAACCGAACATCATATTAATTCAATTTTAAGCAACTAAATTTTCAGCAAGCCAGAAAAGTCCGATCTATGGGTTCTCTTACTAAAAAAATCCAGTGTAAGTGCCAACACTGTGTTGAGGGAAAAAAAGCGGTGGAATCACTATTGTTCGCTACTGAATTTGCGCTTATGGACATGTTCTTTTCTTCCGCAACATTTATAAACATTTACGGGCGGTTATAGATGCTAGTGTTTAATAATAATCACAAAATTTGTCATATACAGCTATGATTTGTTTGGAATCGCTTAAAATTATTCATTCTAGTCCGTGTTTACGGTTGCGCACTATTGCGTTTGATTAAAATACCTTTTATAATAATAACAAAGAAAAAAAACAAAATTTTGTTATCTCTTATCAAATACAATCATAGTAAATTGTTAAATACTATATATATATATATATATATTCATATATGATTTAAACTTAAAGTATATTTATAAGTATAAAAGTTATTTCTGATATAGAAAAATATTCCAAACCTTTCAAATTAGTTATTGTAGGATTTATTTCAAAAATTATATTTTTAAAATTTTATTATTATAAAAAGTTTTGATTTTCACATTAAAATTATATATTGTAGATATTTTTGTAGGTTTTATGTTATCCGCTACCACTATGTTTAAACAAGTAAAACTTTTTAGTCGTTCAATAGACATAAAAAAAAAGAAACATGAATGTTATTCTCTCTCTATAACAATTAAAAGTGAAGCAGTTTTGATATTTCACTACAAAAACAAAGACGCAACAACCAAAAAAACAAGTTGTTTTTGTCGATGATATTTTTAGTGTTGGATTTCATCAACTATGTTTGTCGTCGCTTAAGTTTAAATGTGTGTTGTTGTTTGTCGTCTTCATAGTGTAATTTTCTTGCCTCTGATGCTGATCGTACAGTTGTAAAAAGAACACACCCTACATAATTTAAATAATGATGTCTATTTAATGTCAGATATGAACATAATGACAATTTGAGTATGGATACAGATACAAATAATTTGAAAAAGAAATATGCAAGTTCAAATTGGTTTGCATAGTATAACAGATGAGTAAAGGGATCCACACTTTAAATTCTATTATTGGAATGAAAGAAAATAGGGTATAAATTTTCGTTGTATGAGTTTAATGATTTAAACCCCAAAACAAATTGATGAATCAGATTGTTGTTATTAAGAAACGAATATGTAAATACAAAAGTGGTATCTTTTTATATGTGTGTATAACTAAATATAGATCTTTTTATGTGAGTTTTTATTTGAGTAGTGGTGGACCCAAAAATTATTTTTATAAGGGTCAACAAAATTTTAAAAAATCTTAAAAACTGATATCGATTGATTTATTGCTTAATAACATTACACAAACACTAAATATATGAAAATATAAAAAATCACAATTATATTTATTTATATTCACCAAATAAAAAAATTTATTAACCCTAAAAAATATCGTGATTTTCAAGAGAATAATAAAAATTATATATATAAGTAGAATGACATTCTCCCTAGGTTGGACACGTGGCTCATCTTTGAATCGACACATGTCCCTTTCAAATTTAAAATAAAATAAAAAAAAGGAAAGAGATCGTCTCATCTTCTCTCTTTCTTCTTTCTCTGAAACATTTTGAGATTAAAAAGAAACAATCTCAAAAATCTACATCATTTTTTATCATAAATCAAAGGGCATTGATCCCTCGTCATTTAACACCCACTTAACTGTTTGCTTCTGCAATTTACTGAGAAGATGTTCCAACCAGTCCATGATCTCACCATTGGTGTCTAGTTTGGTGCTCGCATGGTCACCGTCGATGGATGTCCCATCATTTGGGATACCATGCGGTTTGGGACACCATACGGTCACCGTCGTATGGATGTCTAAACCATATCTACAAGAACTTCCTGATAATATCCATAAATGACTTGTTTTTGGTAAGAGATGGACGAGTTTGGGACACCATACGGTTCACTGTCTCTCTATTTCCTTCTCTTTTCCTTTATTTCTATTTATGTATTTGTTTTACAAATCGATATTTGATTACAGTAACATGTGTTTTTTTTATTTGAATCTACACCTTATAATCTTAAGTTCCTCTATGAATTTTTGTTATTGTTAACCATCTCCATTTATTCAGAAATTAAAAAATAATTGTGTCTTGAATTTTGGTTGATGTTGGACAACTCTTGTGAAGTGAAGATTGATGTCCTTTGATGTAGAAGAAAACAATTGAGGGAAATCGTGTGATGTGCGTTTACAAAAACTTTTGATGTGATCATGGAATGCTATCGAAAACAGCTTGAAGCCGAAGATGCTTTGATAGTGTCAAGTGGACCGATGACAAGATCGAGAGCCAAAGAGTTTCAGAACGTCATCACCGCACTACTCACTCAAGTTCAACCCTCTAAAGCTCAGTTCGAGAACATGGAGGATCAAATCATCTTGGTTGCTCGAGTGGACTAATAAACGGGTGATTCGTTTGTACTCTTTTTCCTAGCCTTTGGTTTTGTCCCAATGGGTTTTCCAAAGGAAGGTTTTAATGAGGCAAATGGGTCACTCTAATCCATCAAGTCCACAAGAGTCCACAAGAGAAGTTTCAGTCCAAGTCCAAGTTATGTTTGGGTCTCTTTTTCAGAAGTATCAAGCCCAAAGGAGGGATTGTTGGCCCAAATATCATTGTCGCTATGCATGAAAACGTCCAGCCTTATTTGGAGAAGAAGTAGGCGCTTGAGTAGTTCAAAAGTCTCTCGGGAAATAGTTAATATCGTTTTTAATTCTGCGTTTAATTATGACTTCTTCTTTACTCTTTCTTTTTCTTTATAACTTTAGTTTTCTTAAGAAATAGGCAGACATCTTTTTTTTTATATAAAATTTAAGAGTGTTTTCTCTTCAGTTCTTTGAGAACAAAATCTCGATTGCTTGGTGAGTAATATCCAACGATCAAATCGATTCATTCGGTGTGTCATATCCGAAAGAATCAAACCTTGTCTTCTTCAAGTGTGTCATATCTTGACAGAGACATTGAGGTATATCAGAGGCTTTTCCGCAACCTCTGTGCGACCACTCGTTCCACCCAAACCCTTTACCCCTCGAAAGTGCAAATCCCGGGAAGATTCATATCAACTTTCATCTAAAGGTATAAATTCAATTGAGGCTTATATTTCAGAAATACCAAAAGAGGTACCTATAACTATTTAACCATCAAATACCTATAACTATTTAACCAATTAAAACCATTTGTTAGTATATTTTATCTTCGGAACAGAGTCCTTAATATTATATGTAGTTCTCTATACACACTCCGTTAATGGTTAACAATGATTTGTTTGCCGTTTAAAATGTTATCCCTTTATTTATTTGTATGGTCAAATTGTATACTATGTCTATAATAACTGTAACCGAGGATCACCAACAAATGGAACGGTGAAGCAAAAGGTGTTTGGCCAGGAGTTTGGGAAAAAAAAGCAAAGCTGAATTAAGTAGCTCTCCTCACGACAAAGTTCTCCTTAATAGATGCTTAGTTTTTATGGAACTTGAAATAGATTCTATGTTTTCGCCTCTATATTAGGACATAAGATGCTTGAGTATCAATGAACATCATATGCGAGTTAGATTGGTTATCACTAAATCTTTATGCTTAATGGGTTTTGTGTGTGTTTTTCTGAATGCTAGTGATGAAATCAAGGATTCAACTCGACAAAGCAAACAATTGGAGGAACTTGCATTACTGGTTATCTAGTAGGAATGCTAAATATTTAGTCTCCAAACATAGCATACGTAATCAGATAAGATTAAGGTTCTCCCCTCTCAATCTCCAAACAATTTAGTTTTACTATGATCAATATCTTTCAAATTGTAGGCACACGTTAAAAACAGAGGATCCGACTGGAATCAGTGTCATGCCCATGACTGTTGGGAGATACTTAACAAGTACCATCATCATTACTGTTTAGTGACATGCTTAGAGAAAGTTTCTTAAATAAGAAACCGAACTACAATAATAAGAAATCGTTTCTACCACATGTTATAATATAATTGGTCATTTTCTTTTTATTATTTAAAATTTAATTTAATAATAAAATTATATCAAAAAATAATATTATTTTATTGACAATAGACTCTGTAGAATCTCTCAGCCGATAAAGATGCTCCAAGTCTACTCAACATATGCTTCTTTTTGTTGCAAGATATGAGATACATTTATAATTCCCTCCGCATTTAAATTTCCAGCCAGAATGGATACATGTATATCATAAATGTTACTTTAACTATTGCATTACACTTACTTTAACTGTTATGTACATTGTTGCTTATATTACCACTCACCATATCTCTAATTATCATCAAACCTTATTGTAGTCTCCACTCTTTGTGTTATCTACTCATCAAACATGTACAGATTCATCTTTCCAGATGGTATGCGTGAGTATCATCACTATCATCATCATTGTGCTCAGGACCATGAAAGACAAATAGATAAGGCAAGGAAATGCTTGCAGTTTAGGCAAAGCTTTACACACACGGCATGGCTGAACTCATAATCAATTCCTTTCCCTTTTTGTGATGATCATGAACCCTTATACATTTTACAGACAATGTTAACCAATATAAATTTGTATCACTTTTAATTGTAGCAATTTTCAAGTTCTAATAAAAAGCTTTGATGTGAATGTAACATTTATTACCCATCAACTAAAGGTGCATAAAATATGTAATGGAATTTATATACATTGTCATTTCAATGTTTATCTCTGACTAATTGTCAAAATTAATGCACACTTCTTTTTACTTTACATCTATGTTTCATAAATTAATAAACAATAATATACTAATACGACTGCATTCTAGATTTTAAATAATCTGACACTCATCCATATAATTATTTAACATTATTCGTAATAATGTATAGTTATATACACCTATTATATGATTATAAATCTAAACATATCATAATCAATCATAATTATTTACTTTAGTTCAAATTGACGACTATTATTGACCACAAAATGACTTTATCTTACAACATCTAAACAGTCACATCAGATTTTAAAATAAACACTCATGCATAAAGTCTCCAAAACATTATCCTCCCAATTTTCAACCCTCCAAATTCGCTCACCGTAGATTAAAACATAAATTTATGCATTAAACTCTATCCATTAACACTGCATCATTTAATATTCAAAATATTACATTATCTATTAACATATTCGTCTAATCATTTAAAGTTAACAAACATCTACACACAACAATAATCGTTAAATGCATAACTGTTATCTCATTAATCAAATTACTTTAAATTAATTAATCAAGAAAGTCTAACTAGCTCAAAACAACTTTTAAATAAAACATAAACTCTTTGATTGTCCATAATCTTAACGTTACCTCATAACATAAACAAACTCTACAACTTCTTATATCACAAACTAGATTCTTCAATACATAGAAATTAAAGATAAAACCCACTTAACCAATATATATTTTTATATTTACATTTATGGTGTCCAATATACCTGAAGAATCTAATCCACTACCTACCATTCTCATCAAAATCTATAAATAGAGCTTTAGAGAATCTCAATGAAACTCATTTACAATGGCAGAACCTCACCACATCATATTCACTTTATCTTATGAAATTGAACATGATTCCAACTTCACCCAGCCAGCCTCAATAAGGAGACCAACAAACCATCAAATTGACACCCAAATACATATGCATCTTCTGTACAATACTGATGGCGCACTCTCTACAACAATACAGAGGAACATTGAATTCGTGCTAACAAATAACCAGATTCCACAAGGGTAGTCAAGTAGAATTACTCTTAGAGTCAGTCAGTTTGTCAACGCAATGATGTTTTTTACTAGCGAAAACACACCCACTGACATTGATCTACACGTCACCATTACAGATCTCAACTTCAAACCCAAGAATGAATGTAAGGACCCTCACAAATTATTTACGCACATCAATTAGAGTGGCTAAAAATGAAGACGACAATGAAGATTGCACTATTTGTCTACAAACTTTCATCGACAGAGGAGATATCAACACAATACTGTGCAACCACAAATTTCAACATACTTGTATCGTCTAATGGACTTAAATAAACATAAGTTGTCTCATTTGTCCGGAAACCAATCTATAAAAAATTTCCAATCGTCAATGCATCATCAAATATATAACTAAATTTCTAATCTTTCGTCCTCTTATATATTTTAAAATAACATTTTCAAATACACACAAAAAATCTTACTAAAATATTAATTTTATTTATAAACAACCCACTTTTGTCTTTAATTCATGTCTATGATTTAACACGTGGTTTTTCTTTATTTTAAACGGGTTTCAGTTACGTGCTTGCTCGTATTTGAACCAATGTAACATTGTAACAAGTGAAATTGAAAAACTGTGGATGACAAGTTAAACAGGAAAATGCTCCAAAATTTTGTTAAATGACTATAAACAATTAGAATAAATAATATCATATAGTCCAAAGTACCAATGTCTATATTGAAAAATAGTAAGGAGTTATAAACGGCTAGAATATCCAGAACCTCCACATTTCTTACAAAAAATCAAACCTACATTTAACAAAACGAAACAAAATTAATTCATATGTTATTAAGAAACTACTGAATTTAGCAGAAAAGGGATTAAGAAAATGGTTTAATTAGTACCTGAACCTTTGCAGACTTTGCAGTCAACTATGCCGGATTCCACCTTCATCTTCCCTTCTAGGCAAAACACACATTTTGTTCCACCTTTTTGTGCAAACCCATCAAACAAAAAAGATTAAAAAACCTACTAATTCCAGGTAAAAAAAGAAGGTTAATACAAAACCTACTTATTCCAGGTAGTTAAAAAATGGTTTATTAGGTAGATAACCATTTGTATTCTTAGAGCCAAGATTTGACAAGACTGAGCAGTGACATTTTCATAAATACATAGAAATTACAATTTGGCTATGTACAATAAGAAAGCATGATACTGTGTAACTATGTATTAACAATGTAACATTACTTACAGTAAATTAATTGAACGAGTAAGGTTGGGTTAAAAGCATGATAAATTACTACTTGGTGAAATTATTAAATCTTCTTGGTATTGTCTTCAAAGATGATTTCTAATCCCAGAGAATAAAGAATCATCAAATGCCAGAAGAACCTCATGGATTTTGATTTATTCTTCCAAGTGACTTCAAAAATCTAATCATTTACTATAAATTCATAATGCAAGAAAACAGACAGTAAAAAGAATGAAATTCACCGTTTCCACCACACCTCTCACATGGAACTGGATCTCCCTAAAACAAATCAATAACAAAATTAAGATCAAAATTTCTCAAAGAACTGACTCATTGAACAATTTAAGTAAAGAGAATCAATATGAAACCTTGAAGCCGAGAAAGAGAGAAAGGGCAATGGCTACAACGAGACTAATAGTGACAATAAATGTTTGAGTATCGACAAATCCACCACCGCTATCGAAGCCATTTAAGAAGAGAACAGAAGGGTGAATAATGAGATTAGCTGAACACTGATGAACATTTGTCCTTGACCACTTATTATGGTTTCTCTGGTGGCTAATTAGTTCCGGTTTTGGAAAGAAGAGAAGTTGTGGGGTTTGGTTTAACGAAGAAGACAAAAGAGAAGAAGAAGAAAGAAGTTGCAGAGAGATGAGAGGTCGAGTGGCCATCGATTCACTAAAAGAACTCAAAAGGATCATAGAAAAAAAAAAGAACCTGTGGATGGAGAAGAAGAAAAACGAATCCGCTCCTGAATGGGCCTACTGAGTCTCTAATGGTCTAATGGGCTTTTAAAATCTGGCCCATTTATGTCCTTGCAGTAAAACCAGATCAGTTATAAAATATTCAGCGTCTCCGTCATCGAAACAAATTTCTAGGGTTTTGAAGAGGTTCTGTTTCGCCGTTTGTTCTTACTCTGTGAGCAATTCGACGATATGGGTCACTCAAATGTCTGGAACTCTCACCCGAAGAAGTACGGACCTGGATCTCGCACCTGGTAAATCATCTTCTTCTCTATCTCTCTCTCTTTTACTTTGATTTGTTTGATTTCTTCAAAGTATAGAACTTTCACTCCATTTCCTTAAATCTCTGATGAATCTGATCGTCTATGGTTTATGATTTTTTTATTTATCTGATAACAAGTGTTTGATCTGTGTCGATTTAGTTGTGGTGAAGTTTTAAAGAGTTGTGATTGCGTTTGTGAGGCTTTGATTCATGGAAAATGATATAGTTAGATCGAGACAGAGAGATTTAGCTTTGATGATTTGTGTATTGTGGTTTACATGTGAGATTAGCTATGTTGTTATATTTGGCAATCAAAATTCTGAAATTGTTATTTGCAAATTCTTGTCTTTATGTGATTTTGTGGTGATTAGCTTATGTATGAGATTGTTATGTATTTGGCTTCTGTCTTCACCATGTGAGATTTTAGATATGTGTTATATTAGGTATTTAAGTTTCTTAAACTGTAATTTGCAAATTGTTGCCTTTATGTTGCTGATATAGTAGTGATTAGCTAATATATGAGATTGTTGTGTACTTGGCTTCTGTTTTCACCATGTTAGATTTTAGCTGTCTGTTATATTTGGTTTATATGATTCTGACTTAGTAATTTTGCAAATTATTGTATTTATGTATGTAGCTGATATTGTAGTGATTAGCTTATGTATGAAATTGTTATATTTGGCTTCTGTTTTCACCATGTGAGATTTTAGCTATGTCTTGTATTTTGTTTGTAAGATTCTGAATCTGTAATTTGCAAATTATTGTTTGTATGTAGCCGAGTGTGCGGGAACTCCCATGGGCTGATCAGGAAATACGGATTGAACTGTTGCAGACAGTGTTTCCGCAGCAATGCCAAGGAAATCGGATTCATCAAGGTAAATTTCAATCTTTATGACTTGTGTTTTTTGCATTACTGTTTATTCTAATTTTGTTTTCTCGATTCTACAGTACCGTTAATGAGGCACCGGTTCATGAATGATGCTTATAATACACACATGATGGCATCAATGGATTGGCTTTGAAGCTCTTTTAGTTTTGATATTTTATTTGGGAAACTTGTTATTTTGAGAGTTAATTAAGTTGTTGAACCTCTCATTAAGCATGCCTTATTTTGAACAATGATGTTTTAGTTACTCTTGTCTTTTTGTTTTATCAATCAAGTTTGACCAAGAATCTAATTTCGAGAGTGCTCATGTATTGGATATCAGACATAACAAAAGCTACGAACGAGTCAAGGGGAAACGTTTAAAAAGCAACTATGTCATTACGAAGCTCTAAAAGCTTTTGATGTTCATTTTCCTCTCGTATTATTGGCTATGTCAACTATAATTAGATACCAAAGCTACAAGTGTCTCGTTACATAACATCATATCTACAGTTATTAAGAAAAAACCATGTACCTTAAAATTTTGAAACACTGGCTTATGGCTTTATTTTTTATGGATAAAAAATCTAGAGAGCTTTTGGAAAAATTGTTATAACATTGGGACCATTTTTGGGTATAAAAATGAGTTTTCTTTAGAAGAATTTAATGGAAATCCGAGGTTTTCTAAAAATTGAAATGACAAATGATATACATAACACTAATACGAGCTTCTTAATTTTTTTTTAGCATAATCAATTTGTATGCTGTATATTCGGTAAATCATACCCACGAGGCCACGACCACCTCTTCTCTTGTTATAAATCTATTCTTTATTTATTTGTCTTCTATGAGTATTTAAGGAGATTTAAATTAAAATGATAAATTATGTGTTATTGAAACATGAATTTTAAAATATTTTTTAAAATCGATTGTTATTAGATTAATAATTTTAAAATGTACAAATCAAATTTGATGTTATAAAACCATATAAAAATTAGATTTGAAAGTTTCAGATGAGATTTCACAAGATTTCTTAGTTTAAAATACAAAGATTAAAATCTCGTTGTTTTATGTAAAATTTCAGAAAATTTAATAACAAAATTCTTAATTCATCAATTTAACCAAATCATCTCAAATTCCATCAAAACTCAAATCACACCAAATATTTCATCCCATACACCTCTTTAAATTTGTTTACTATGTACTCTTATAAAAGTTTGTACTGTTGTTTTTAATTTACTAAATATTTCAAAAAGAAAATTCAAAATAATTGGCTATTTATCAACTTTAGGGAGGCGTGATTTTGACTTATAGAATGGATTGTTAGTCAAATTTAATTGTAGATTTGTTTTTTGAATGAATTAGGGCAATTTTTAAAATCGCTCCGGTGTCGCAGGCACGGCTCTAACAAATACAAACATAAACAATTATGCTATATACCCTAGGCAAATTCTCACATGATACTTAACCAAATAAAAATTAGACCTAAAGATTGTGAAGTGGTGATAGTAACACATCGAATTTTCAAAGACTAATATAATTGATCCATATCTTTTATATATCACATATTATTTCCAATACGTTACTTTGAGATGAACCATTATAGATTTTAGTATTTTTGGATAAGGATCGATGGACCAAATTTGGGTCGGACCAATTATGGATTGGTCTAGACAACATATAGATCGATCTCTCATACCATATTAGATTATGGGTTTCTAATTTAAAATCAATTGGCAATGAATAGATTTTGACCATTATCCTTTATATATTACTTCATAATTTCTCTAGGTACCGATGTGGAACTTTCTCATTAACACCCCCATCACGCTCATGCATAAACATCTGAAGCATGGACATTTGTAGAAATAACATCCATGGGGTGGCCCAACAATCGAGTGGCTCTGATACCATGTTAAATTTGGACTTATCATGAGTTTCTAACTCAAAACCAATTGGCAATCAGTGGAAGCTCATGATAAAGGATATGATAGTCAATATAATTCTTCCTAAACACTAATGAGGTATTCTCTCATCACCTTCAATATGGTATCAGAGCGGGTTCGCTTCAAAATTTTGATCTAATGAACAAACTTTCTACTATTTTCAATTTTTGGAATAATGTCCCACAACATAAGTTGGACAGAGATTCTAAATAATATATAAAGGATATGAGTCAATCCACTTACTGTCAATTGATTATGAGTTAGAAGCCCAAATTTGGTATCAGAACCACCTGATTGTTGTGCCACCCCGTAGATGTTATTCCCACAAATGCCCACACTTCATATGTTCATGTTTGAGCATGAGAGGTGGGTGTTATTGAGAAAGTCTCACATCGGTAGTTCGCAAAATTATGAAGTAATATATAAGGGATAAGAGCAATCCACTAGTTACCAATTGGTTTTGAGTTGGAAACTCATGATAATCCTAAATTTAATATGATATCAGAGTCCGATCACACACTATCCAACCCGATTTATAATCGGTCCAATCCAAATTTAGCATATTGATCCTTGCCTAAATATAGCGAGATCAATGGCTAAAAATGACATCACTTTGAGGGAGCTTATTGAGAATAATGTAAAGTTGGACAGAGATCCTAAATAATATATAAAAGATATCGACCAATCTATTCATTACCGTTTGATTTTGAATTGAAAGCATATAATTTAATAATATAAACCACTATATGGAAGAACTAGCTAGAATTATAAACTTGTGTTAAGTTGATTACGACGCCTAAAGTAAATGTCGTATGACTTGTGTCTCCAATTAATCTAGTGCGAATCATGATCGTCTAAGCTTCGCCACACCTGCTCGTAGGAAAGTACTCGAACTAGCTCTTATTATCGACCCTCGTTTCTTTGATGCTGGATTTCTTAAAGGTCTAAAAGGCTTCAAAACTTATTAAATATTTAATGAATTACTAGATGATTGGTCTATGCCATGGGCGGATATAAAAGATTTAAGAATATCCTTTAAAATTTAAAATTTAATAATCTTATTTTTGAATTTATACTGCATAGACAAAGACATTGGATAATGTTTCAAAATTATTGAGTGTTCGCACTAATTATGTCATTTCTTAAATTTTAATTTTGTAACTTTGTTTTGTACACCATACACGAGCATGATTTATTAATAAAATGCCAAAATTAAAACTTAGCACGATGCTGGTGTTGTTCGTTTTAAATTTTTAGTATGATGAAAAAATATATTCGACCATATATATGAATTATTGAGTGTTATATTAGTTTATGAAATTATTTGAAATTGAAAATATTCACAAATAACTTTGCGATCTTCTAGATCAGACTGGATTATCTATATTCATTGCTATAAGAAATCAAATAGTTAATTTATTACTCTACCAACATAATTGTATGTTAATGTTATTGTTGTTGTTAATAATTACTGATATTAAAGTTACTCAGACTTTTAAGTTGGAGCCAACATCTAACTCTTTTCATATGTATAAGTTGTGTTTTAGTCTTTCTTTTTCTAGTGTTCGTTTGGAGATAAAACTCCTAAATGATTTGCAATTCTTTTATTTTGAATTTCCTTTAATTCGAACTAGCTAGGAAACGTGTGTCTAGATTCCTGTTGGGATTAGGAAGCTTGTTTCATATATAATGGAATCGTTATGCTTTGTTTTGATTCAACTTTTGCTTTTGATAAATCAATAAAAAACCAAAAAAGGGAAACTCTAATTTCCCATAAATCCGGGCATTCTTAGAATTCAAACGTTTTCCTCACGTTATCGGTACTTCGGCTACGTCACTTTTTATTCTCATGGATGCGCCATGGAAGAAGGTCTCTAGAGTTACAAAGATGGTGTAATTCGAAAGTTTCAGTGAAGCATGTGAAAAAGACATCTGCTACATACGTGAGTGAGCCCTCAAGAGAATTTTATAATCTTTTCTCTTTTTGATGTATTTGATTTTACTAGAAAATGCGCAGAATATTTGAATTCAATAGAAGATAGCGACGAGGACGAGGAAAATCCTGATTCCGTTCTGAATCTCGTTAAAACTCATAGGTTCAAAGATTCTCAGATATAGACCAGAACCATTACGTGTTATCCACGATTGCTTATAGCAGATGCTGAGAAATACTTCAGTCTAGATGAGTTTATTCAAGCCATGAACTCATTGAGAGTGTTTCAAAAGTTTCCAAAATCTTAAAAAAGAACTCTCTAAGCTTTTACTACGATTCGTCACAGACCATTTACGGGATGAAGAAGAAGATATTATGAGTTTGCCACAGGTTAAGGGGATATTTTTTCGATATTAGTTTTGTAATTCCTTAACAATTATTCAGTTTGTCATTGTAGAATTGTCTTCATACAATGTATGCCTCTTTGCCATTACAACTTTTTTAAAAACTTTTTTTCCTCATTACACCTTTTCTTTGCATCTTATATACTAACTCAAATTAGAGTTGAGAGATGAGTTTATTGTTCTATTTCTACAGTTTAGGTATGAGTTTATTGCTATATTTCTACAATTTAGGTATCACGAGCAGACTTGTCTCCCATGACTTGGTCAGTGGAACATGAATAATAAGGTTACTAGATGAGATGATCCTATGTATCTAATTCACCATGTTTATACAAGCCTATCACCCACTTCAAAATCTCTTGTTAACATCCTTGTTCTCTTTTGTTACTCATAGTCGCAATCTATGAATCAATATTTACATGTGAAACAAGTAAATTGCTAAAAAAATCTTAAGCGGCTAGATTAGTGATACGTATTCTTTCTATTTTATGAAATTATTTAGGATTTCCATTTTATTATTTCCTTTTTCTATGAGGTTTTAATTTTACGTTTTATTCTACTAAGGATTATGTATCACTAATCTAGCCGCTGAAGATTTTTTAGGAACAACCGTTGTAACAATGATATTATGGGGATAATTTTTTAGGAACGAATCCTACCATTTTCTACGAAACATAATCCATAGATTAGTCGTAGGAATTTCATAAGACAATTTATAACTACTTAGATTAGGTAGAACATATTTTATGCGTTACGAATGGATCACTAGAAAAGTGACACTATTTGTAGGAAGTTGGTAAGAAATCTATATGAAATTGACAGAGAAATTATCTACATAAAGTCCTCCTCTCTTTGTATAATGTGAATAAAAAAGTAATCAGCTGGACAAATTAAAAATCAAAGCTTTACAGATGTTTTCAAATAACAATAGTTCGAGGACATGGATGAACAATGAGTGGTTTTATTTAAGTACCGGGTTTCTTACGAGGGAGTTTGCGGCAAGACTCACCAGGACATATGCTTGCAAAGTGGTAAGCTCTTTTGTATTTTTCCAAGTTGTGATAATCATAAATTTCTTAACAAAGATGTAGTATGAACTACACATATAAATACAGGTTTAGGCTGAATTACAAGGTGTGGTATTATTGTGGGGGAAATGATTCATACCACGTGGGTAGTACTAGTGAAAAGGTGCCAGAGAGGTTTGACGATGAGAAGGAGAAGAAGTCACGTGACTATCATGTGAATGATTAAGTGGAAACGCATGACTAAGACCATGTACAATGTGCTAGTTAAAAATAAAAATAAACCGTTGAATACTTATCATGGATTAGTTGAATTGGTTTTTGAATATACGTAGATTAATTTGTGTTGAAAACATTTAACTGGTTGAATAGCAGGGGGAAGAATACCAGCGCTGCCACATGGTACTTTTTGATAGGTTGTCGATGAGCAAAAATCTGTAACTTTTGAATTGGGACAAATATTGTCTTTTTATTGGCGGATAAGATTTTGATATTTTTTATAAATCAAATATTGTATAGTAAATTATTTTTTAAATTTATTTTTAATATCAAAATTCATTAGTTTCATATTGTATAAACATATAGATTTGATTCATTAAATTTGGACAAAAAAAAAACGTTTTAATCCTATAATTTTCTTATTATCCTTCTATAAGTTCTTCCTTTTAAAATTTTAAACATAATTTTAGTATCATGGATCCCAATAATAATCATTTCAACACTCAAAATTTTACTGATTACAATTTTCACTACCCAAATTTCAACAATTATCAATTTTAAAATCAATTTTCAAAATATAACAAATTATGGGTTTGCACCAAAATTCTCCATACCGTCAGCTGCTCCAAATTACCATATATATTATGTATCAATGATGCCATATTCATCTCAAGTAATAGACTTCAGAATTTTCATCACAAATGATTCTTGGTGACATGAGCGGTGCTAATAAGGTCACTGTGTCTGTGACTTTTTCGTTAATGTAATCCGTGATTTTTGGATTTTAATAAGAGAATTCAATCTTTATCTATTAGTTAACTACTCCATTATTTGTTTGAAATATGCTGGTTTCAACTACTCGATTTGAATTTAAGCTTCTAACCACTCAATTCTTACCTATTAATTAACTATAGTCCATTATTTATTTAGAATTTGTTGTTAGAGACCAAACTATTAAAAAATTTTTTTTGTAATGTTAGACTGGTTATTCCTATTTGTCTCTATCTATTGGTGGGGAGGTATATGAAGGAACGAAAGAGTGGATTCAATTTTATGGTTTGTATGTTTAATATTATAATAATTATGTGTGTTTTAATAAAAATTTAAAAGTGTTTTAATAAAATTATATGTTTTAATAAAAATATGGAGTAGAGTGTTGAATTTTTTAAAACAAAACTATTGTAGAGTGTAAAATAAAAATGGGTGTTGAATTATGAGGTAGATGAGAGAGAAAATGATGAAGAGTAAAAAAAAGGTGTTGAATGTTGAAACCATTATACATAGTTTAAGAACATTTTTAGTAGGAAATTTTTAGTGGGACTCTTCCGTTGAGATTCTCACTAATAAAATAAAGAAAAATAATAGAAAGTAGAAAAGAGTAATAAGAAAATAATAGAAAGTAGAAAAAGTAATAAGAGACAATTCTCATTTGAATTTTTTTATATAGATTTATTTGACACATGTATTAACATGATTGATATTTTTCTATAATTTAAAATTTAAATAAATAGCTAAACTATATTATAATTACTAAAATAATATTAGGATGCTCTAACACATGTGAAGCCAAGTCTCACAGAAGAAGAAATTATCTTATTTTACTTTAAGAAATTAGTTAGTTTTCCTTTTATTAGTTTAAGAGATTAGAAAATTTACTGTAAGAGCATAACCCTTACGATATGGACAAACTGATAATTGTGAAGAAATAATATAAATAAATATTACTGATAAAAGAATTAGGAAAATATTTTCAGAGTCAAGACGAATCTCTTTCTTTAATTCTGTAAATACCCCGTAGTGAGACGGTTTACATGACATTTCAGAATCTCAGGATACAACTGCAATATCTTCGATTTGCATCACCCAAACTCGAAGTCCAGCGAACTTTGTTTTGTGTTGTACTCTCAAAGAAAAAACAAGACAAAAAACTAATAGAGATTTCTACCATGGGTGGAAGAGAATGAGATCATACTAAAGTTATGGGTGAAAGAGATTTCTATCATTTTTTATGTGTATAAAGAGTCTTTCTTTTATAACAAAAAAAATCATAGATAATAATGCACAAATATAATCACCATTAATTTGTGTCTTTACACCAAAAAATGGAGTTTACTCAATATGTATTAGTCATGGTATTAACCATAGAATTAATCACAATATTGACAACTTGTTGACTAAGGTTAGTCATGTGGAGTGACTATTAGACAAATTAAAAATAAATAGATCCAATAAGTGTTGGTTATTAGACCTACACATCTATAAACCCGCACACGAGTCTCAACTTAAGCTTGACTCACAATCTCCACTTTTCTATTTCTCATTCAAACAAACTCCATATAACAACGAGTTCCAACAATCCCCCACATGAATAGAAATAACTTTATACATTTGACGACTCGATAAACTTGACTTGATAGACACGATTCGACAAGACTCAAAAACGACTTTTGAGAGTACAAATAAAAAATCACTGCATTTTAGATGATAGCGTTGACAGCCTTGAACCATTCATAGTGAATAACTATCGGATTTACTCGACTAAGAGGTGACTTGATGTCTTGAACCACCCGAAATTTTATGTAAACCTAGACAATAAATCACACGTTTCATTTTCTCACAAAACTAGGTTTTCTATTGTGTTCATCTTGGCCTTGAACATGCATGGTTTCATGAGTGAACTTGGAGAATATAGACTTTATCGTTCATTATCCTAGAAACGGCCCCATTTCAGACTCACATAGGTGATTTCCCATATGCTTATCCGTTTTGTTGAAAGCATTATGTTGTACTTCATGAGAATGAAAGTATGAAATCATTAAAAGCTTAACACTTAACCTCATAAAAATAGCAATGTCTAATCATCTTAGGAATCAGGTAGAGACAATAGTCTCACAGTGCTTTCAGCAGAATCAGTTCAATTTAGTTATCTCTTTGAACCTCATTCTTGGGATCTCCAGTCATTGAAGTTGGGTTTCCATCAAACTTCATCATTAATTCATAGGCTGTAAACCCATTCCTCTTGATGATTTCACAACTTGATCTTGTGACCAACCTTTAATAAAAGGATCCTAGGTTGTCAAACAAACTAGTATAATTTATTGAGATTATACTATTTGAGATCAATTGTTTTATGGTTTTATGTCATCTCCTTAGAAAACATATTTTACCATTACAAAGAAAAACTTAGCACCCATAGTATAGTCAATTGGATATCAGAACAAACTTACAACGTTCGCATAAATTTTTCACATCAAATATCTTTTGAGCCTTTATGAAAGCCACTCAATTTAGTTAAATCTTTTTCAAGCCATATACTTAGATTCCATTTTGGATCTTGTCTTTATAAGTTGTTTGAAAGATTTTGATTGATAAATGTATGTCGTGGTACTATGATATTTGTCAGCTACCCCCACATTTTAAGTATTTAGTATTTACACAAGAGTACTAAATTTTCATAGTTCATTGACATATTATCAACAAATTTTTCACAACGTTCGCATAAATTTTTCACATCAAATATCTTTTGAGCCTTTATGAAAGCCACTCAATTTAGTTAAATCTTTTTCAAGCCATATACTTAGATTCCATTTTGGATCTTGTCTTTATAAGTTGTTTGAAAGATTTTGATTGATAAATGTATGTCGTGGTACTGTGATATTTGTCAGCTACCCCCACATTTTAAGTATTTAGTATTTACACAAGAGTACTAAATTTTCATAGTTCATTGACATATTATCAACAAATTTATGTGGTATTTTGTTGAGAATTTATTTGTGGTAAGCAACGCTTTCCCCCACATTATGTGAGATTACTCAGTTTTTCCACAACAAATCATGCAAAGTCTCAATAAAGTTTTCAATTTTCTTTCTATAAATTTATGAGATTCAAGTGACTAGAGAATTTTTATTCAAATACTATCATCATCTATCACTTAAAACAATTATGATTAGTTTCACCAAAATCATATTACCACTATAGAAAATATGTACATTTCAGTTTATTTGCTCTAAGACTTATCATTGTCTCTGCTTGAGTCAAACTTGTTGCCACATTTGTCATCTTTGTGATTCAACTTATACATGATCTTTATTCAAGTAATGATTCTTTTACGAGTCATGATATTTTTACAAGGTCATAAGTCCATTTTGCATACTGATTCACAAGTGGCAGACCTTCGCAAATCAGGATGTCGGCTCACCACACTCGTTGCAAATATTAGAAACCTCCGTTTCATTTATAACAAATTTAGTCATACTTCACAATTCGAGTTACAACATGTAAACCCAAATTTATATACTAAATTGTATATAAATTCAATGTAAAAGAATTTTCAAATTAAGTTCATTATTTTTGCTGGAATATGCAATTAAGCATAGTAATTTATTCAAAATAAATTACAAAATATATTAATTATTTCTGAAATTTTGTTGAAATAATCAACAAGTATCAGACCTAATAATTAATAAATTGCATAATCCATTTATAAGATTTTATAGATCATGTTATAAGACCTTATAATTTTCTTTTATAAGTCTTTATAAATTCACTTTATAAGACCTTATAAAATACAATCGCTATTATTAGCGTTTACAACGTTTCACAACTTTGCCTATAAAGCGTTCGTGAAAATCGCTCTACTCAAACACAAATGCGTTTTGCAAACTTGCTTACAAAACATTAGCAAAAAACATTATTGTTGTGTTTTACACCATTTAAATTATTTCGCAAACTTGCTTGCAAAACATTCGTGAAAACGTTTGAAACTAATGAAAATCTAGTTTCCAAGAGAACTCGTTTATTTTTGGCTGTTTCATTACAGACTCAATATCTCTATTTGTAATAACTTAAATTATCCGATCTATATATCATTAGAAAGATAATTTCAATATCTACGCACAGACATCAAGATCGCTCAATTCCAATAACATATTGGAAAGTTATGAGCTGTACACTATTTGATCATATAATATCACAATGTTCAATCAAATATTAATATTTGGACATTATGATAAACATCATAATTCCAATGCATATCTCATACAGAAAAACATGTGGTAAATCCCTCCCAAGCTGGAGCATCAACTCACATGATCTATTATGCACTTATTGGATTTAATTCATATGAATCCATCACATCCGATAGCCTAAACAAGCATTTTTGTGTATTTATCTTTTATAGTATTTGAATTTCAACTTGTTAAAAATTAACCAAAGTAAACTCATATATGAGCATTTTAATCTGAATAAATTCATAAGAATTATTAGATTAACTACTCAAGTTAAACAAAAGAATTCAGAATCAATTAGCCGGATACCCAATAAAGGTACTTTCTTTTGTCTTAACTTTTAATTGACAACCAAATTTAGAATTCAACTTGGTCATCTACCAGAAAATTCATTTTTTGTTTTTCTTGTCAAGTTTCAACTTTTTCTGATTTAAATCACTATGAAGTATCTAAATCGAAAAAGTGATGTGCAAATTTTTTTTTTCCAGAATTTAAATGCATTAAATGGCTGAAATTTAAAGACACAATTTGAATAAATAAATTAAGCCAAACATGGTTAGTTTCCACTATTTACGGATCTGCACAAAAATTGTTAGACTTCGGTAAAGTCCATAACGCTTGAACAACTCCTGTTCTTTTATCAAGACTCACAAAATATCAGTTTTTTTCCGTTAGTGCATCAAAGTAAAAACAAAAAATTTACAGAATTAAGAATGTAAGAGCATAACCCCTACGATATGGGCAAACTTATAATTGTGAAGAAATAATATAAATAAATATTACCGATTAGGAAAAGATTTTCAGAGTCAAGACGAATCTCTTTCTTTAATTCTGTAAATACCCCGTAATTAGATGGTTTACATGACATTTCAGAATCTCAAGATACAACTGCAATATCTTCGATTTGCATCACCCAAACTCGAAGTCCGGCGAATTTTGTTTTGTGTTGTACTCTCAAAGAAAAACAAGACAAAAACTAATAGAGATTTCTACCATGGGTGGAAGAGAATGAGATCATACTAAAGTTATGGGTGAAAGAGATTTCTATCATTTTTTATGTGTATAAAAAGTTTTTCTTTTATAACACAAAAAATCATAGATAATAATGCACAAATATAATCACCATTAATTTGTGTCTTTACACCAAAAATGGAGTCTACTCAATATGTATTAGTCATGGTATTAACCATAGAATTAATCACAATATTAACAATTTGTTGACCAAGATTACTCATATGGAGTGACTATTAAACAAATTAAAAATAAATAAGTTCGGCAAATGTTGGTTATTAGACCTACACATCTATAAACCTGCACACGAATCTCAGCCTAACCTTGACTCACAATCTTCACTTTTCCATTTCTCATTCAAACGAACTCCATTTACTTTTATCCGATCAATATCAACTTTTTAGAATTTTACTCTTAAAACATTCTTATTTTGAAAGCAACTCAATTTTCTTTTATCTTTAATCACAATCCAACAATGATCATGTTCTTTTAGGTGTCGCAGCGTTCCATTTTATCGACACCAAATAGGAAGAAAAAATGAGATAGATAGGTGTCACCATATTCTCAATAAATGCGATTCGCCTATATCGGTAAAATATATCCGGGGAATGCAAATAGGAGGCAAAAATATTTATATGGTATAATAATTAACGTATTTACTTGATCTTCAACAACTTCAACTCCCACAATAATTGGGTCTCCCTCGTTGATCACAAACTCATTTAAGAACGAAGGACGCATGGAAAAGACCGCACCATCCTTCATTTTCTACTTCTTTGACATGCTTCTTAAATTGTTGGCAGAAATATTCTAAGCCTAGAATGCTCACATGCATGTTCACTTGAGGAGATGTTAGAACTCGACCAAACACTTTGAAAGACTTAGAGGTAGAGGCTATAGCATGAACCCCTTCCCCACACTTGTTAAAGCTACTCGATCACCGAACTCATTCAGATTTTAACTCCTTTTTCAAAGTCCACCTTAGACACAAGCAAAGACCATAAGCTCTATGATCCTTGCATAAGACCACAACACATCATAGCTTTCTAACACACACCATATATAAGAAATAGAAACCAATTCAAAATCAGTTTTGAGTTAAACCCTAATGCAATTACCGAGTCACCTCCTTCACTGCTTCATAATCCCAAAACAAGTCATAATATCGATACTTTTACTTGTGAACAGATTTTACATAACAGAGAAAAATATTTGTTTATTTTTTTACAGATTTTCTATTTCAAGCTTCAACCGCAAGGAATAGAAAAGAGGAGGCTAGTATTGGGCTATTAATGGGCCTTGAGAATTAGGCGCATTGTATATTAAAAAGTTTAAATAAAATGTTCTGTCTGATTCTATTGAGAAAATTAAGCGTCTCCTTCAATCGAAAACAAATTTCTAGGGTTTTGAAGAGTCTCGCTCGTCGCCGCTCATTCTTACTCTGTGAGCAAATCGACGATATGGGTCACTCCAATGTGTGGAACTCACATCCGAAGAAGTATGGACCTGGATCTCGCACTTGGTAAATCATCATCTTCTTCTCTCGCCGCAATCTCGATTTTATTATTCAGCTTGCGCAAGATCTGTCTTATTATTTGATTAATCTCATCAGATTTGATTATTGTTAGTTTAATTATCTTCTAATGAATGATTGTAGTGAATAATATAGCTCACGGTGAAGTATTGATTGCATTTTTTTTGTTTGCTCTAATTTTGATTGCCGTTTGTGAGACTTAATCATATGAGATTAGCTTATGTATAAGATTTGTTATATTTGGCTTCTTGATGTGTTTGTTGCTGTTTAATGTGAGATTAGCTTATGAATGAGATTTGCTATGTATTATGTTTGGCTTCTCTATATATCATGTGAGATTAACTAATGTATGGGATTTGTTATATTTGGCCTCTGTCTTCACTAATGTGAGATTTGCTTATGTATGAAATTATTATCTAATTACATTTGGCTTCTGTCATTACTAATGTGAGATTAGCTTATGTATGGGACTGTGATATTTTGTCTTTTGTCTTCACTAATGTTAGATTAGCTTATGAATGAGATTAGCTATGTGTTTATATTTGGTATTTCAAGATTTTGACTTTGTAGTTTTTGGGAATTTATTGTTTATATTATGTAGCCGTGTGTGCGGGAACTCTCATGGTCTGATTAGGAAGTACGGATTGAACTGTTGCAGACAGTGTTTCCGCAGTAACGCCAAGGAGATCGGATTCATCAAGGTAAATTTGATTATGAATATATGCTGATTTTTGCATCTCCTTTGTTGTTTCTTTTTTCATTTGTAAGTTTAAATGTTCATTCTGATTTGGTTGTTCGTCTTTACAGTACCGTTAATTAGGCACCAGTTCTTGTGATTGATGCTTACATTTAGGGACACAAACATGATGGCGTCGATGAATTGGCTTTGAAACTTTTTTAGTTTTTATTTTATTTTATTGAAGAACCTTTTAAGTTGCATTTGTCTTTAAAGTTTATGTGATATTTACAACAATGATATTTTTAATCTGTTTATTGTCGTTTCTTAAATCAGTCGCATATGGTTTTGATTACAAATTTGCTTGTTAATATCAACCATATAGGAACCATCTTGCTGCGTTATTAGCTGGGTGTTTATAAGACTAGTTTATCTCAGAAATGAGTCACAGAAACTGTCAAAAAGAAACTTACAATTTGCATCTTAATCTCACTTCGTTGACTAAATAATCTAAACTATATCTTCCAAAATCATGGAGGCCTAACATTGACAAAACTTTAACTAAATTGCCAAATCTAAAAAGTAACTTTAAAATTCTAAAACCGTAATCGTTGACGAGTAGCTCATACACCAGCTCTCGGGTTTTTTTTTTCTTTTAAGCTCTCGTTTATGTTGCAAAGATTCTACAACATATTTCTAGATTTGATTATAAAAGGGAAAAAAGGTTGATGTAGAGTTCTAATCTCATAGAAGCATCACTGATTTCACTACAGCATACACAAATATTCTTTGCTGATTCACTGATTCTATCCATAAGCAATAAATCATACTATAAGTATGTAATCTCATTTTTGCATTCATTTTTTTTTGCTGTTTCCTCTATTACAATGTTACCAAGAATATATATTTTGCTATCAAATTAATTACGTGATCACTTTCAATGAGAAAGGTCAATTTGAACAGTCGTTCCCAACAGTAATGTTGTTCGATAGACTTGACGTTGATCACATATTCACACCTCAAACACACACAAACAGCCAAAGTTAGGCTTCTACTGCGACATCATCGAATTGACTACTTCTTGATCCATGTAAATGGTTTAGAGTATACATGTCAATCTCATTCATATGATTTATCTTCGAATTAAAAACCTTTTTTTTTTAAATATATATATTCTATATATTTCATTATCAGGTTTTTTTTTGTAATAAAATAGATTTCATTCCACGTTTTATTAAAATGAAAAATTGTTTACTTAAAAAGTAGAAATTAGGGGTGGACAGTGAAGTGAATATTCATGATTTTGGTAGTGTGTGTGATCCGCTTTACTCCGACAAGATCAATGTTTTTTTATTCGTATATGCACAACAACTAATTGGATATCAGTAAAAATTTGAAATTTTAGTTGAATATTCGATCCATTCTGTAAAAGTAATAAAATAAAATATATTTTTAAATTTTTTTTGTTAAATTTTAATATTTTATATTTACTTTGATGAAAAAATTCATAAAACTTACGTATAGATATAATAGTTATACTAGATAGTATACTAGATAGTTGTACTAGAAAAAATTCATAAATGTTTGCTTGTTAGTTTTTTTTTGGCATTTGGTTTTGTTATAATTGTTTATATTTTATAATGTAAGACTATTTTTGTAGTGTAGAATAGAAATTTATTTTGGTAACACTATATAATTTATGTTAAGTAATCTACTATTATTATTATTACATATGGTTGGTGTTTTAAATTTAATATTTAGAATAATTTAATTAAATTTGAAATATGATTAACTATTGTAAAATAATAGATTAGAGATGTTATTTTTTATTAATATTAAAAGTATACAAAATGTATTAAAGTATACAAAATATATTAAAGTTGTTTTTTTTTATGTTTTGGCATCTATTTGTCAAAGTTGTTTATATTTTATAATCTTTTATTATTTTTGTGGTGTAGAATAGAATTAATTTTGGTTTTAGTATGTAATTTATGTTAAGTAATATTATTATTATTACATTAGTTAGGTGTTTTTATTTAATATATAAGATATTTTAATAAAATTGGGAATATAAAATACTATTAAAATAGTAGATTAGAGACGTTATTTATTTAATTAACATTAAAAGTATACATTATTTATTAAAGGCGCGTAATTATGTAGCATTTTTATTAACCGATGTTATATTTATTTTATATAAATTTATAGTAGACATATTATCTTAGTAAATACTTTCATCTAATTTAACATTTTCTAAAATAAAAACGAATAGTGAATTTAAATTATGATCAAAATAATTAATTAAAGTTTGACTTATAAATATTTTCTACTTTAACAAAATATATAATTATACATGAATAAAATGATAAATATTAATTTTTGATAAATAAGTCTAATTTAGAAACTATTATTTAAATGTACCATATTACTTATAAAGTAAAAATATAATCAAAATAAAATATTTTATTATAACCATATGTAATAAATTTAAAATCAGATAATTTATGTAATTTGTTGGACCCAATCCAATTTATTATTAGGTCCAAGTCTATATTGTTGTCTTTTGAAGCAAATTTTCGGACCAAATAATTTTTTTAAACATGCTTAGATATATTGTATTACAATATGAGCCCAATCTGACCCATATTGTCTTACACAATAAGGATCCATTTTCTCAAGAGAAGATATTTTCTGTCGGCACATTAGGGTTTGACTCTTCATCTCTCCAAACGTCAATCTTCATCTTCATTTTTGTTTTCATCGCCACGAATTCACCGTCAAAATTTGTTACAGAGAGATGAAGATCTGTTATCTATCTAATAACAAAAACGGCAAATCTCAAAAATCAAAATTTCAATCGGGAGATTTATAGAAAGAGTGAGAGTTATGGATTTCAAAGATTTTAGATGAGCTTCACCTTATCTGAGAATCGGTAAATCTCCCAATATTCATCTTTTTCTTCTCCTTAATTTCTATTTAAACGGATTTGATTAATTTTTAAATCTAAACTTTTTCTTTTATGTTTCGATTAATGCTTACAGACTCTTCTGCATATATTGACCTTATCGACTTTGTACTAATCTCTATTTTTTTGTCTATAAGTTGTAAGTTTCAAGGGTTTTGTTTACAAAGACGAATCTGGATTGTCACTGACCAAAGATCTAAATCTGGATAATAAAGCTTCAAATATGTAGAGTTGTATTTGAGGTCGGTCTTCCAAATCCACATGTATGTAGTTGTAAATAATATATTGTAAATTTCTCAAAATTAAATTAATTTACTTATGTAGGATTACAACGAAATCTTAGATCTCGTATATCTATCAAGAAATTCCTAGGTTGTTTCATTTCTTTTTTTTTATGTTTACTAACAAATTTATTTGTTTTTTTTTCTGAGGCGACGAAGATGAAGATGGATTGAGTAAGAAGAAGAGAATCAAACGTTCCTTATGAAATTGAGTAAGTAATACTTGATTATCTTAATGTATTGAGTAAGACACCTATGGAGTATTATCCGATTTTATATACAAATTTGTCTCACATGAATCTTTATATGTTTCTTTGAAATAGCAAGAGTGTTGAAGTCAAGTTATTGCTAAGAGTGCCAAGCCAACTAAAGATTCTTCATCTTCCAATGAAGATTCTGATTACAATTCTAAAGAAGAGGTGATTCATTTTATGTCAAACTTTGTTGATCATTTATTTTGCTACATGCTGTATTTGTATTATTTGCTTATATAATTTAGAACAGATCTCTAATTACTTATTTTTATGAAAATAGAAGCTTGCTGCAAAGAAGACATGTCTTGCTAAAGCTGCAAACATCTCAGATTCATCAGAGAACATGCTGATCAGATTCTGATGAGGTTATCTTCTATACTTTTATGAGCTCATATTGTTTAGTCAGATAAAAACATAATTTTACTTGTGCTTATAAAACATAATAAGTTAATGACTCTTTTCAATTAGCTTTGGATGTCCTATATTTCATTGTTGATAGTAACCATGTGTCATGTAAGTCAAGCTATTGAAGTCGGATTAAGATTCGAAATGTCAACCTCGAGTATTATGTACATAACTAATATTTTGATCACAAGTAAGTCACTAATAAATCTCATAAACTTTGTATAATAATGTCATTATTTAACACTAATGTTCATGTTTTACAAACATGTTTGAAGAAGTTTCTGAATATAACCAAAGAATAAAATATGTACTAATGGATAAGTCATTGGACAATCTTCATCGATCCATTAATTCTCAATATAACCAACGACAGAAGATAAGTATCTGTAATTTCATTTGTAACATGTGGATATAATTTACATATATCTGTTAATATTTTGATTAATAAACTAACTCTGTATATTTGTGTTCTTGTTTAATAGATAAGTGGTGGATTTACTAAGTAGATGAAAAAGAAGAAGAGACGGCCATGAGTTCAGTTACTTAAGGTATGTGATAAAAGAATCTACTATATTTGAAAATAGTTTTATCCATCTGTTGAAAATGTAGATTATAAGTAGTGTATTACTACTTTAAAATATTAATATCTACTATATATAAATTAGATTGTTTATGTGTTAATTTTTTATGAAAAATAAAATATATATCTGAACATCAAAAAATACTTGTCCTATTATTGAAAATAGGACAGGTTAAATTTGTATTTTAAGTTTCAGATTTAAAAATCTGAAATATCTAATCTTGTTTAATTTTATTAAACTGCTATTGTTTTATTCAAACATAATGCAACAATAATTTCACTCTATGGATGAATCAGATATAATAAACATTAAAAAACAAAATTCAAATACATAAACCTATTTTAAATAACTCTAAGATATAACCACAACCATAATCAATCGATAAAATACTTAAAACCTATTGACCATAAAGTATATCGGCTGGAATAGCAATACGGGTAAGGGAGATCCTGAGGATACTAAGACTTAAAAATATTTGTATCGTCCCACTTTTGGAGAACAATGCCATGTGCTTTATAACCATTTCTCTTATCTTTTTACAATATCTTATCCATAAATGCATTAAATCATTCAAGATTCTGATAAATTTCTTCTAAAACTACATTCATAGTTTTCTTCTGTGGTTTACCTTCTTCATCTAAGATTAAAATCTTTAATCCCTTCTTAGATGTGACCCTAGATATTGCCACATAGAGTTGGCCATGTGAGAACACTGGTCTAGGTAAAAACAATCCAACAACATCCAAAGATTGTCCTTGGCTTTTATTGATTGTCATTGCAAATGCCATAGATAATGACAATTGTATTCTCCTCATCTTGAAAGGTAAGCTAGTATTTGATGGTGTTATTACCAATCTAGGAATGACAACTTTATCACTAACTCTGTCTCCTGTAATAACTCTAGCTTCAACCACAAATTCAGCCATTTGTGTGATTTGTAACCTAGTCCCATTCATTAGACCTCCTCTAGGATCAATATTTCTTAGCAACATTACAGGACATCCAACCTTCAGTCTTAATCTATGGTTAGGCAAACCAGACAACTTAATACTGTTAAGAAAATATGGAGTGAACACGGGATTTTCCTTAGCATCTATGTCTATTGGATCTAAAGTATTTGAACTAAGATACATTCTCTCATCATCTGCAATTAAATATCAAACATAAATGCTTAACTTATCTATGTCCAATATAATTATTGAAAATAATATATTTACATACCTTCCAATTGATCAAGCATATACTCATTTATCTGGTAGATATCATCATTTGTTGGACAGAGAATAGCTCTCTTCTGAAAGAATTTAGGATCTTTCTTATATTCTAACATCTTAGGATCTTCATAAACTTCTTTGTTGATTGCTTCTATTGGAACATTTTCCTCAGTAATAAGATACTCTTCAAGAATATCTATTATAGCCTCGCCATCATTAGGCTCATAAATTTTCCCATCACCAACATCCAATATCCATTTTGCAAAATCTTTAAGATCTTTTGCCTTTTCATCATTCAAATTATTTGATAAAAGACGCATGTTCTTTGTAAGCTTAAGCACTTTACAATTATCCCAAATATATGATGAATTCAATGAAGCCATCACCATTTCTGTTCTAGAACCCCCAACTATTACAGGAAGAATTTGTCTGAAATCACCTCTAAACACAACAACTTTCCCACCAAATGGTTTTCTATCATCATTTCCAACAATATTCTTAAGACTTTTATCCAATGATTCAAAACAATACTTACTCATCATAGGAGTTTCATCCCATATGATAAGACTCACTTCTTTCACCAAATTCTCAAGATCTGTGTCTAGCTTCATTGAACATGTAGTAAGCTCATCAGGATTTAATGGAATCCCAAATCTAGAATGAGCTGTCCTACCACCTGCTAATAATAGAGTGGCTATACCACTGGATGCAACATTCAGTACAATGGATCCTCTTGATCTAATGAAAGTTGAAACTGTCTTCCATAAAAATGTTTTCCCTTTTCCTTCAAAGCCGTATACAAAAAAAATCCTCCTCTCTTCCTTAAAACAACTTTCATAATCTTATAGTAAACATGTTTCTGATCAGATATTAACATCTTCATCCAATCTGTATGCTTCTTTGCTAAATCCAAACTGTCATAAATGTTCTCATCACTGATAAGAACATTTAAGTCACTTATCCTCTGTCTAGGCGGCTGTGGCATTGAAGTAAAAACTGATAGACAACTACCATTTTTTCTGAGTCTGTTGTCTATATCTTAAAGTGCAAATTTTTTTTGTCTTCATCAGATAAGACTAATTTTGCAATCCATGAACACAAATATAAGAAATTCTAAAGGCCAATAACTAATATGTATTAAAACAACAAATGTTTTGTAAGTAATCAGTGGTTCGATATTATATACCTGGTCTGTTTAAGAATAATCTTCTAATGTGTTGTATGTCTTCACATTGCAACTCCCAAGTCCTTTGCCACACTATCTCATGACTATATAACACAGATGAAAGAAGCATAATAACAAACACTCCATGAACTACACTTTCACTACCCCAATAACTTGTCCTTATTAAATCATCTATGTACTCTTGATCATCTTCTAGCAAACCAAGAGCATAACATGCATTTTTGTATTTAGGATAAACAACTCCATTAACTGTTCTAATCTCTACAAAACTTCCGGGACCTCTCGTTCATTTAGCAGGATTCTCATATAATATCCTTCTTCTACTTTCATAGTAACATAGTTTAATCTTCCAATAGCAAATCCTCTTTGTCTTAGATTAAACTTTTTTTTTTTTGAATCATAGGTGAATCGGTTTGGAATTTCAGCATAAGTCAGTGACCTAGCAATAGAATCACCTTGTTTAAATTCATCCATGCAATAAACATAGAAGTTTCAAGTTATTCTCGATTTAGAATTACTTCTGCTTCATCATCCCCCTTGAAATATATTAGTTGTTCTCCTGGTAGATGAAAACTCAACTTTTCAACAGGTGTTGAACGATAATGAATATGATATTTTAAGATTCTCCATGCTGCCTCACATGCATATACATACCTGCAAATTTAAGTTAATCTAATTAGATCAAACATTTTATATATAATGTACTTAATAGTGAAACACAAATAATTTATATAAATAACCTGCAATCAAAGTAGTCTTTGATTTCATTTTTTTGTTTCTTTTTTCATGTTGTCTTCTATTTGATCATCCTTTTCCTCTAGATGAGATAGTTCTACAACCACTGTGACACGGTCTTGTCCTTTTAGTAATATATTTGAATAAATATTTTACTGAACCTGATTGATTGCACCATTCTACATTAATATGCGCTCTGTACTTTAACAAAAATGGTTGTTGTATGGGATACCATATCTGCTGTCACATTTAAAATCATTCTTCTCCACAAAATTTACAGTTTCCCTTCTTCTGTAAACTGGAAATCCATTTTGATCAACCTTGGTTTCCTCTGTAAATGGCTTAGGAAAGTGTTTAGAGCATTTCTTGTTGACCATACATGATGAATTTAGATTCACAGTCCCACACGGTCCATGAATCATCACATCCTTAACAATCTCATAAAGCTCTGGTTCTTCATTCTTAACAGGAATTTCAGCGCATATAATTCTATCTATATCTTCTGTTTTGAGAAACTTAAGGTTCTGATCCATGAAAAGCAATATGTGAGCATGTGGCAAACCTTTTTTTCTGAAACTCTATGGTATACATAGCTGTAAAAAGTATAAAGAAAGTAAAATTTATTACATTAAACCAAAAATAAACAATTAGATATGCCAAACTACATGTAAACTTAAATAGTACCTGAAACAGTCTTTCCTAAAAGTTCTCCTTTGGTCAAATCCTTCATAAGTGACTCAAGTTTTATCTTGAACATCTTACATAAGATTTATGTTCTATCATCAGTCTTCAAATTATGCTCATTTAGAAACCTTGAGATTTCTGGCCACTTTGGATTACATGTGAAAGTGATGAAAAGATATGAAAATCCAAAAAAATTAGATATAGTCATTGCATCTAAGTAGTTTTGTCTCATATATCTAGGACCACCAGTGAAAGAAGATGGTAAATAAAATTCTTTTCCTTGCCCCTTCATTTCAATATTTCCACATTGTGCTGCCTTTTTAAAAGAGTTGTAGTTATCAGCCCTCAGAGTTGCCTGATTGTACTTGATATAACCGAGACGATTACTCTCTATCATAGTGTAAGCATCAACCAAAAATTACTGGAATAAGTGCCTAGAAATTTAAAGAGTGTGTGACTCATTTTTCCTCTCTTGAATACGGAAAGAAAAGAATTGCCTCATACTAATTTGTTTCCTAGTTTTTTTACTCTTAAATCTTCCAACTTTGGTATAACCTTTCTTAATTCCAAGAGTGTAACCATCCTCACCATATGGAAATAATAATAGGTACTGTAATGCAAGATAAGATAGATGCAATTCACTTATACTTTGTAGTTCACCAGATTTTTCTTGTAAAACAATATCACGATGATCCATTTCCAAATTAAAATCACCAGGGATCAAAACAGCCACTTCAGAAACTGTTGGTATGTTGTAAGTCCTCTTATCTTTCTCACAACTGCTAACAATCCTCATATGAAAACTTTCATTAGGGTTAGTATTGAATCTGTCTCTTTCTGATCTAAAAGTGCCTACATAAAGGTTAATATCATCCAACATCTTTCTGATCTTTTCAATAAGCTTCTTCCTCAGTTTTTGTTTTTCCTTATACTTTGCATAATCTTTTCCTTTGCTGCATAGTTTTAAAACTATGTATAAGTCCATTACGTATGAATGTGTAGATTATACTTAACTATATATCTGTAAGAATATGTAAGTTAGATGATTAAGTAAGAACAAATAATATCTCATAATAGTTGCTCTATTATCATCCTCATTTTCAGTGTCAACAATGTAAACCTGTAGAAACTTAGGAAGTTCACCATCTTCTGGTTTCATACTACCCATCAAATGGTAGTTTTCCCCTTGTAATTGAAACATGTTAGGAACACGGCCTTGTCTAATACACCTATCCACTTTCCCACCAAGTGAAACCTATCCAGGTTTCAGTGTCAACAATGTAAACCTGTAGAAACTTAGGAAGTTCACCATCTTCTGGTTTCATACTACCCATCAAATGGTAGTTTTCCCCTTGTAATTGAAACATGTTAGGAACACGGCCTTGTCTAATACACCTATCCACTTTCCCACCAAGTGAAGTAAAAGAAAATATTATACTATAGGCTCCGATTTTTTCTCTAAAATGTTTGCTAAGCTCATCTTTATTTGTGAGAAAGCCAAATAATAACTCATATGTTTGCTATAGAAATGGAAGTTTAACTTGACCTTCACCACAACATATTAAAAACACTAGCTTCCTCATTGTTGAGGTCTTGTTAATACGCTCATCATACTACAGTTTTGCTCCACAAAACTCACAGTCGTAACTTGGATCACCATGATCAAGATATTTTAAACAAACATAATGGATCTTAACCTGAACACGCCAGCTAGATTTAAATGGCTTCACATCAGAAAGGTAAGTAATAGCAATTGCACTACTC
Organism: Cardamine chenopodiifolia; assembly: GCA_963922655.1. NCBI lineage: Eukaryota > Viridiplantae > Streptophyta > Magnoliopsida > Brassicales > Brassicaceae > Cardamine > Cardamine chenopodiifolia. Next base: position 8,903,596 of record OZ000479.1, read on the forward strand.
ATTTTATCGAGATCTTTGTATTTGATTTTGAATGTGAATTTCGTTTGATGGTTTTAGGTTGAGAGTGGAGACTTATATATATAGTAGAAGTAGTAGGCAATATTTAGGCTGAATATTACTAATTCAAATGATGCAATTTTTTGGATATTTAGAGATAATATGCTTGAAAATCGTACTTGAATATTGACATGAAACACGAAATCAATGTATGCATTAGGTTTTTAAAGTCTAGATTCTTAATTTAGTTAGACAGAAAAATAAAGTAAGAATATATATGGTTTAAAATCATGATCTAATTTGTTTTGTTTAAAATATTTGTAGGTTTGATTTTGTTAACAATATTAAGAATGGAGTACGATTTCAGGTTAGTAGTTGGTAAGTTAGTATGATTCTAATCCGATTTTTTATATGATGATATATATTGGTTTTACATTGCAGATTTTTCAGAATCAACCTGATGATTTGTGTTGCATGAGAAAGCGGGTATGGATCATTAAGATCCGCGTCTTTTGAAATTGGATCTGGGACAATTTGTTACAATTTTAACTTTCTATAGCTTATTTAGTTTACTCTTAATTTTATAAAAATACAGTAGCAAATTATGTAATATCGCACGTAATAACTGATTAAACTGCTTTTAGAATTGGTTAAAAATATATAGTAGATATATATATATACATATATCGGAGTGGAAGGAATATCGGTGTCAAAAACTTAATATTTGTGACTTGCTCCCTAGATATTGATTTTTATTATTTATTTTGGTTTGTTGAGTTACGGTTTTACTTTGTAGTATTTATTTTAGTATTTATTATTTACTCTGTTTAATGGACCAAATCGAAATGAATAACGCATCGAATCAAATTTAATAGACATTATACGCAGCCCTAGTAAAATTGCTAGCAATAGAAACATAAAATAATTTTTCTATTTAGCGTTAATGTAATCAACTATTTTTTTCAAAAAAAATTTTATTTTATTTTGAACGTTTATATATTATTATCACTTTGATCAATAGTTTACAAAATTACAGATATATATATATATTTATTTATATATTCTAAATAAAGAGGTTAAACAACGATATAATGTAAGCGAAATTGACGATGTTATTTCTTTAAACTTACTCGCTAAAAAATTAACAAATCTGTTATGTTCTTTCTCCATACCCGAACTCCAACATTGTGATTTTTGGCTATCATCCAACTATGACGCACTATAAAAATTATCTAAATCTCAAAACACCCAACTATCGACTCTACGGAAGAGTGAAGAGACGATTTCATTGTGCTCCCAACAATTTTACTACTTTTGTGCGAAAACTGTTTTGATGGCCGTAAATAGTTCATAGTACAACAACCCACAATACAAAACCTAACCGGTGGTGTTGAGAGTAGGAAGAACAGTCATCGTTGGCAAAAGTATGGTGAAATCGCCCACAAAACATATAAACATACACGAGATGTTGAAAATATACGACGAAATGACATATTGAAAGTTTTTATATAAATAAACCGTAAATTATATATAATATAATTAGAAAGAGTATGGTCGATGGTGGAGTCAATGTCGACCGAGAAATTTATAGAAAAACAAAAAATAAATATTAATTAGGAAAATCATTTTTTTATTTCAAAATTTTATTTCAAGTTTCTACATTTAACTTCGAGATAAGATATATGAATATTTTATTCCGTTAATATAAAGAAATATGAACGATGTCGTTGGATTGTAATGAGAAATGATTACTTTCCTAACATAAACACGATCATGCTCGCATCTCTTATATTTCTTCAGATACTCAATCTTTATTTTATCATTTCAACAATTATTTTATTATTTTATTTTAGTCATACAGTCTTCGAGAACTTTGGTATTCCCTCTTCTTCTTCTTCTTTGAACTCCACGATTCAAACTTTTTTTCTCGAGTCTACAAAGTTCTACCAAAATCCAACAAAAATGGAAGGCCTTAAAAGAGTAGAGATAATCGATAGCGAGAGATGCTCAAAGCTACGCGTGGAGCTCACGCCGTCTCTACGTGGCAGTCGCATATCGGAGCCTAACAGCTCGTCCCGGTTCCAACCACCGGTTCGATCAGACGGACCTTTCTCTGGTCTTATCATCTGCGTAACTGGTCTCTCTAAAGGTACTTTGCTTCCCCTATTTTTCTCCAATTTTGCATTTTATAATTCTACATTTTGCTACCTAGAGGGGTGGGCATTCGTTATCCAATTCCAGTTTCAGAATTTTTAGATTTTAATAGCTTCATTCGGTTAAAAAATTATTTGGTTTGAGTTTGGGTTTGGATTGTTTCGGTTTTAGACAAAAATTTATAACAAAATAAATATAAACTAACTAATTATAATTAATATTATAAAATTTTAATATATCGTAATTTTTCTGTATAAATCAATTTTAATGGATTTTGGTTAAACGGTTTGCTTTGGTTTGGTTTGAAAAATAAGGTATTGAAATTTCTTTACCATCTGGGTTATTTTTAAATTCGGTATTGGTTCCAAGTTTGATAAATTTCATTTTTGTTCGGTTCAGTAATTTTGAGCACCCTGGTAACCTATAATTATAGTATGAATCATATTGCCAAAAACCACTCAGATTTTGTAATTTTTTTCTGATATTTTTTTGAAAATGAGAATAAATTATTGTATGCAGAAACAAGTTAAGGAAGCTATAGAGAAACTTGGTGGTGAATACAGTCCTCGACTACAAGAAAGAAAGCTTCGTAGACTCGACAAACCGCTTCTATAATGCCGACTACTAAGTGAAAACTTTCCCCTTACCTTATTAAATAAAGTCATATGTACACATTTTGTCGTTCAAATACATTAGGAGATCGGTGAGATCGACCAAATCGAATCGAGATTGACCAAACCGAGATCAACAAATATCTACAAGATTGTTGATAAATGTCAATATTTAGATTAAGATATTTAGCATTATCTCTAAATATATTATGTACATTTATTTTTCCATTAAATTAGGTAATTAGATTTATATCTATGTCTATATAAGTCGATGTATTATGTAGTCATTATTCTTATGAGAGTGTATTATAATTTTTCTCTAAACACATTTGTGTTCTTACTCTCATCGAATTTATCATGGTATCAGAGCTATAAATCCAACTTCTGTGGATTATGGTTTCGTTATTTTCCGCACTAAAAATAAAAATTCCACTTGTTCTTCTTCTTTTCCTCTTCACTTCTATTTCTGTCAAAAAATCAAACACACTTCATTGATTTTCTGGTTTTTCTTCTTCATTTTCTTACCAGTCTTCATGTGGATTCATCTATACTACGAACAAGATGGAGACCACAAAGATAATACTAAAGTGACGACTCCGACGAATACAATGATGATCTATCGGTGACGAACTCACGATGACACAAAGTTCTTCATGAACAAGATGTTCGAAGAACGATCCAGACTTATGATTTAAAGACGATGAAAATACATGACTACAAATATGTATTTTTCATCAAACCAATAATCCCATGGACGGGTATAAATGCCGTTGATGACCCTATGGCGGAGTATAAACGCCACGAAGATGAACCTACGATCGGATATAAACGTCGATGATGATCCGACGGTTAGATATAATGCCGATACTTTGAAGATTTGTCCAATCTCACACGTGTTACCACGTATGAGTTTGCCGGAGGGTATTGGGAGATCGGTGAGATAGACCAGACCGAGATCAAGAAATATCTAGAAGATTGTTGATAAATGTCAATATTTAGATTAGGATATTTAGCATTATCTCTAAATATATTATGTACATTTATCTTTCCATTAAATTAGGTAATTAGATTTATTTCTATATCTATATAAGTCTGATGTATTATATAGTCATTATTCTTATGAGAGTCTATCATAATTCTTTCCTAAACACATTTGTGTTCTTACTCTCATCGAATTTATCATATTTTTTTAAGTTTTAACTTTATATTACTATAGAATTTGGAGCAATCTCCAGAAATGATCAAACATAAACATTTATGTGTTAAATGTTTCTGAACTTAAATGGAGTTTACAGCTATGATGGACGCAAGTTTGAACATGCCCTGAAACAAGGGAGAAGAGATAGTCTACATATCGTTACGTTTGGATGGTTTGTGGATAGTGTCCGTAAAAATGGTATGTCTTAAACCAAGTTTGCACAACCATGGAAACAAGATCTTTTGATTCTTTATAAACTAGTTGTGATATGGCTGTAATTAAGTAGAGTGAATCTTTTTACACGGTAAAAAATCCCGAGAAACTGGTTAAAAGAGTTCAAGGAATAGAGTCCAGAGGAAGCAAGGACTTGGCATTATCAGGCTATTCAGTTTTCATTGATCCTGACATTTCTGAGGAAGTGAGAAGCCGGGTTAGTACTCAACACCGTATGAGATTTATTCGGTTGTATGCACGCCTGCGGATCAGTGGTTTACATGTTACATGCCAAGTGTTATAGGTTTCACAGGTGACTGTTGAAGGAGGTGCCAAGCTTATGAATCAATGGTTTATTGGATGTAATGCAAGTTATGTTGTATGTGAAGCTGGTTCTGTCTATAGATATCTTGGTCACTCGAGCTATCTTGTTACAGTTAGCTAATAAGATTTCTTCTAACATTACATTTTATCTGATGTTATTCTTTGGTTGCTTATGTTAAATGTATCCTGTTTCAGCCACTCTGGCTTCAGAAGATGTTGGAAGAGAAATCAACGCAATCTCTAGTCCGAATGTCAGACGATTTGGCGAGAGATTGTAGGATAATGCTTGAGAATCTTGAGAAGGTATCTTCTAATTATTTTTGTCCATGAAGTTTCTAGTCCTTTGATATTTCGTTTGTACAGGAATCTTGCAAGGACTGTGTTACTGAAGATGGTTCTATGTTAACAAAGAGGACGACTACATGCCAAGAAAGGCAAAATCTTGTTGAATCTGCCACAAAAGCTGTCAGAAATCGCCACACAAAGGCATTGAAGCTTTTTCTATGTTTCGTCCTCTGAAACCAAGCTATCTCTAAACCCAGGCCGGTGCTGAGCGAGATGAAACATTGGCGTAGGGCCTATTTTTGGGAGCCTCCATTTTTTTATATTATATATACATCAATATTAATATATATATGTATATCTACAATTTAAGTTATAAAAAGACTAAATAGTAACTTACGCTTTGCAGGGAATATATATATATATTTTATATTTTGTTAGTTTAAATAATTATAAATAATTATTAGTGATTTATATTAGATTTATTTTATGTTTTTAGCATATTATTATTATTATTATATATAGTTTGTATTGTATTAATTAAAATTACTAATATATAATTAAGTACGCGTAGTGTTATGTTTATAGAAAACTTTATTTGAAAATTTAGATTATAACATAATTTAGTTGTAAAAGTTAAGTGGTGTTATGTACATATTTTTACATTATTAAAAAAATCTATAATAATTTGATTTAATCTAATATCAATTATTATCAATAATTATAAATTTTATCTGAGATCCGTCGTGACTCATATTTATCCGCTCTTGACTCGTCTTTCTCGGATCTTGAAAAGCGTGTTAGTAGCTTCAACTGTAGTGACGTCCATGAACTTTAACAATTAACATATAAATCAGAGATTCAGATAAAAACAATCCAAATCTAGTCGACACACTAGACATTTCCAGATGGAGTATTTTGGAGTTTCAATGTTTGAGATCGTGAAATGTGAATTACAATAGTATAACCTTTTAAAGTTGTTCAAGGTTGAAATTATTTTACTTTTTGATGGTGAGGATCTTCCGGCGCTCAAGCTCATAAAGCAGTTCCACGACTGCAGAGTCGAAGGAACTCCTCTTGTCAGGCCTAGCTTCTCCGGCGTACATCACAGCATCAAGATTAGGTATCTTTAGGGTCACGGTCGATACAAAACTGCTAAAGCTTGTCCGCTTCTCATCTCCATCCATGAATTCGAATGGAGTTCTGTGCAAACACAAGAAATGTTACCCGTTAAGATTGATCAGGACTCATGAGACAAAGAAAAAAACTAACTAAAACAAGACAGGAGTGATGAATTCACCGGGATTTATCTTCCAAGATGTTGTAAGTAGGCATTGGCCAGAGATGTTTCTTGCAGAACTCATTTAGAGTTCCACGAGGCCCGCCTTTCTTCATGTTTATAGGTCCAATAACTGAAAAACATCAAATCATGAAATGCAGATATGAGAAAACTGAAAAAGAAAAGAAGAATCTGAACGTAACAGTGAATGGTTGCTTACCTGGGATCACTATGCCCAGGATTCCGGTAGAATCTAAAGCCAGAGTTTCTCTATTGCTATGAGTGGAATCCGTAGCAAGATTGACATCCATGGAACTTTGATTGTCCCCGATCGATATTTTACGTGAAATGTTTCTCTTCAGAAGAATCAAGTAAAGATTCAGCAAATGAATATAGCACACCGCACACACACACATACACAAGTGCAAACACATACCTCGAGTTGGTTTAGCAAATGCGAAGCGGCTTTTCCCAATGCCAATTTATTCGTCTGTTCAAATCCATCTCCAGTCAGAAGAACATTTTCTAGCTGCAACTGGATTGTGGCTTTTGCCTTCATACCATCATTTACGCATTTCACACGAAAGAAGTACCCAAGAGAGTCACATAGCTCATTGAGCTCTCGGTATGGAGGAAGCTGAAGCTTATCTGGTGTTACAAGAGGATAAAGCAATGACTCAAAGACTCTCCACACTTGATCGAGATCTAACTTTGTATCGATCAACAATGCTCCAGCAATACTCTCCACCAAGTCTCCAAGAGCCTAAACAAGAACAGATGATCAACAACAGATTGACAGAAGAAACATCAGTCATATAAGTATGTTTTTACCTTAGGGCCCTGTATTGAAGGGATTGATCTACCAGTCTCATCTGGCTTTGGAAAGGACATTAGATACTTGTTTATTTGAGTCTCAAGAGTCGTAGCACAGCGTTGAAGGTGGGTATGTAGATTATACTTCAATGCAACTTGCGAAAAAATTTTGTTATTCACACATGGAGAACGAAGATCGGTCATCTCTCCAGGCCCAGTTTGTTCATAGGTGTTAAAAAGATGATGGGTGATTAGAAAGTCCAGTACAGAATCACCAAGAAACTCCAATCTCTGTTGATAGCATGAGATTAGAAAATCTGGGAATAACTCAACCTAATAATGCAGGGTTTAAAATGATGAAGTCATACCTCGTACGAATAGGATTAATGAACAGAAGAGTGCGTGATAGCCTCTTTTAAAAGGAACTTTGCAGAGAATTCATACTTGATCTTTGCCTCCAACTCTGCGAGTTCATCGTCTTTAGGGATATAACACCGTAGAGAAGCTCTATTGATGGCTTCAACGACTAGGTTTGGGTCGAAATCGATGCCAAGACCAAGCCATTTCATCATATGAAGTGCTGCACTCAATCCACCGCTTACATAATAGGCACCAATCAGGGCCTCGGCGCAATCCGATACAGTTTTTGAAACTGTCCATCTATGTCCCATGTCGCAAGACTTCCCGATTTTGATAGTCATGTTTTCTGTGAAGAAGTTTGAGTCCAATGGTACTTCTCTAGTATCAATCCCACACTTGCAAGGAACAGGAAAAAGAGAAACTTGACCAGGTGCAGTCCAGCGACGTGGTTCAAAAGCGCCATTTCTTATGTATCCCTGTAAAACCAAAATCCCAATTCAATAGATATTTCTTTATTTTAACTGTTACAAGACATTACTCACATATATTAGAAGATACCTGTAGTTTTCGATTGGTTGCCAAGCGATGAAGATTTGAGTTAGATATAATTGATTGGCTGTTCCGCGATAGTTGTCCCTCATCTTTATCAGGATACTTAAGGAATAGATAACAGCTCACAACATACTTCAAGACTGAATCCCCGAGCAGTTCTAACCGCTCCATGGAAAATTCTTCAGGGCATGTAAGTGTTGTAACTGCTTCAAGAATCTGATTTATTGAACTAGTACAAGAGTTATTTGACAATCTTAATATCTAGTTTAATCTCCAAATGACAGATAATGTCAAAAACCATACCGATGGACTCGATATACTGAAGTTATTGATGCTACAACCAATCTCTTCCCTAAGCTGGCTGGCTAACATTAAAGACTCTAGGCGGTGTATCACTGAAGGCAGCAAGTAGATTGATCTTAGCATAGCACGCGGTACGTCAATTCTGACCAAAAGCTCTGGAGGCAAATGCGCATGAATATTCAGTTTTCTTTTTCTAACATTACCAGCCTTTGGTTCTGTCTTCAGAACCACTGTCCATTACATTTGAAAAAACATCTTAGAGCATACGCAATGAATCCATATGTTAAGAGAAATTCTCAATAATCAACTTACCGTCTTCATTGAAGTTGACTAAAAGGTTGTGCGCATGGTGACTCTGCTTCAACTTCATCAACGGCTGGTTCGGGTGCGCCAATAAAATCCCATATCTGATTAAAGGAATTGACAATTTGACATTAACTACAGAGTTATCGTAAGTTACGGAAGTACAATGAGAGAACATCCATAGCTAGAGTATCACTTACTTTTTATTAAAATATTCTACATAAGTAGCATATTCTGACAAGGTGTTGTCCTCAAACGGGCTCATAGCAGAAGAACCCTTTACCGCTTCAACTATAGAGTATATCCTTCCAGTATGAATTGCAATGACCACAATTTCTTTAAGACTATTTTCATCCAACGAAGCATTGGCAAAATGAATTAGATTAGTTTCCTTCTTTTCAACCTCGAGTAAAACTTCCTGACTGGGTGAGGTGTTGCTATGATTTCCATCACTAGCCTGAACTTCAAGAAGAGAATTTTTCTTCAAGAACTCAACTATCGAGGCACAGGAGTTGATAGCTGACCAGTCAACTGTTGCTCTCGAAACTAGATCCTTCGTTTCAAACGGTAGCAGTAGAAACATGAAGGAAGGGTTCCAAAGAGAACTTGTGTCAGTTTGAATCAAAAATTCTCTCTTTGTTCCCAATGACTTGCATCCAACAAACAACTTTCCAAACATGCCATTGAAGAAAAACTGCTGAAAGCATTTTGCTTTGACCATCTGGATGAGTTCCCAAGACACAAAGAAGAAGAATAAGACAATAAGTTCAAACCATGAAACAAAGAAACTTATGGACTAGAGTGTGGGAGGTACCTCCTCGTGACTTAAGCGTATCTGGCCACAAGGTGAGACAGAAGCCTTTACAAACGTCCTAACCAAGTAAAGGTCCATCTCAGCGTTACCAACATCCTCGACAAGGGTTGACTCAATCAAAAGAGAGAAACTTGTGTATGCCTCCCCGGAAGTATTACAACAGAAGTCCAACTTATAAGCCTGAAAGATGGCGCCATCGACATTATCTCCCCAGGTTCCTGACAATACGTTTCCACAGGTTGTCCCATGCAACTCCTTACCTTTTTTTGAACCTGTCCCAAGAATATATATAACAAATTTCAGAAAAGCTCCATGACCTTAGACCTACGTATATGACATTGCATCTGCTGCTGTGTGTGCGAATAAACAGTGGCTAATAAAGGAACTAAGACCAAAATCATCAACACCAACTTATTGAGGAATTCAAGAAATAATAAAAACATACCTGCAGCCGATGAAGATGATTTACTTTTAGAAGAGACAACTTTCTCTTCGACGCTGGATTGTACAAGATTATTATTATCCAACGCATCCAATTGACGTAACTTCTTACATGCTAACTGCTCATATCTACTAGGAAGATCAATCAGAGTTTGTGTGACAGCTGCTTCCTCAAATTTTGGACCTTGTTTTACTGTTATAGCAATCTTTTCCACCTCATTCTGCTCTTCAGGATTAAAAATCTATATTTTAAAGTAAGAGTTGCATAACATTAGTTTGTTAACTGTATCTATTTCCTTGTTACACAAAAAACAAAGTACCTGTGACTCCATGAGGCTCTCAACTTCTGATACTTGATCTGCACAGTCATAGACACAGGAAAAATCTAAGAGGCTTCTAACAAAACTCTTGCAATATGAGTTTATTTTACTTACATGAGGTTGAAATATTCAAAACCTAGTTACATAAAGCAAGATCTTCGGTTTTGAGATACAGAGGAAATGAGAAAATTTTAGATAACATGCCTTTTCTAATGGCGGCTGACGCAGTCAATCCAAATATCTTTGGTTTCTGAGTAGATTTGTGATAGAATTCCTTCACGCAAACCAAAAAGAAAACAGTTTATTAACTCGTTACGGTAAATACATGTGAAAAAAAACTAATAGGTCTTATCATTACTAAGGAAACACACCTTCATTAATTTTGCATAGGGATGATTGCCAGTGGTGCGGTGGCATTCATCTATTACTAAAAGACATACCATCTCTAGTTTCAGGAATGTACTTCGAAGGACATCCAATAATATTTGAGGAGTCATAACCAAAACCTGAACCAGACAAAAACATAATAATATCATTGCTGATAATAGACATATCACTGCGGTCAACAATGCAGTCACAAATCTATGTAAAGGGCTTGAGCAAACAAGTTAAAACGGAATGATGATGAAACAATCAACAATGGAAGAAGAACCAACCCCAAAACTCTAAGCAGCAAATGTACTAACAAATCGGAATGGACTTAACAAAACAGGTAAAAATTTGAAAAACAAACCTCAAAGACAATACATGACTCAAAATACAACAATGAGCTGGTCAAATTCGATTGCAACATTCTGCCAATGTTTCACTGAAACAATAAAACGTACATCGTGCTTGCTAACTTCCTCATCCCAATGTTGTGATGTCCATTTATCAGCTCCTTTAGCTCCAAAGTACCCTTCAACCTTCAAATTCACATGTGCTCTGATCTCACAGCATTGCTAAAACCATACACAACAAAAAAAAAATGGAAATGAGCTCTCATGATGATTGATTTGCCTTGGATTCAAAGTAAATTAAATCCAAGAAGAACCATACAATAGCCTAAAAGAAACACTCTTTTTCACATACAACAATCAAATGAGACATGATACAACAAAGAAAATTCGAAAAGGAGCTCCCATAGTGATTTATTTGTCAACATCATTGAGTCAAAGTGATTAAATCCAAAAGAACCATACAAAAGCCCAAAAGAAAAGTCTTTTTCACATACATAAATCAAATGAGACATGATACAACAAAAACATTCAGAAAATGAGCTCCCATGGTAATTCATTTGCCAACATCATCGAGTCAATGTGATTAAATCCAAAAGAAACAATTTTTCTGTCACATACATCAATCAAATGAGATATGAAACACAAATTGTATGAGTTGGATGAAAAGACATACCTGTTTGACAAGATTAACAGTTGGGGTCAAGAAAATTATCAATCTTTTGGCTTTATCAGAAGATCCCATATCTTTAATAAGCATACTGACTTTCTTTAACTTATCAATTCCTGTATCCAGAACAGCAATTACGTTCCTCTTCTTTACAACCTCAAACACTCTCAACTCATAACTACTGCAAAAAAAAAAAGACAAACCCACAAAAAAAAAGAGAATTACTGAATTAGACCAAAACCCATCAAAGAAACACTCAGAGGAAGACATAGAAGACCCCAAAATCAAATAAAATGAAGATACCAATCACGAGTTTGATCTTCATCGATTTCTGAGAATTTTCTCTTCAGTGAATTGCTTTTGTCTCCTTGTTGTGATTCTTCCTCCATTTTCTCAGGCTCCAACACTAAATGCATGACCAACGTATTGATCCATAATTATCATAATTATCTCTCTTTTATGCAAGCACATGCAAGCCACTCTCCTTCATGCAAGCACATGCAAGCCACTCTCCTTCATGCAAGCACATGCAAACACATACAAGATCATGCAAGCACATGCAAAGAAGCACAAGTTCCTATGTTGTTCATGCATCTATTCTATATTTTGATTTGTACTCCTATATATATGTGTAGTATTGAACCATTCAAAGTATCAAATAAGAAGAAACATTCTCATCTCTATTTCTTCTCCATATTCTCTCTATTCTCTATTCCGCAAATATTCTAACATGGTATCAGAGCAAGATCCTAAATGATTTTAGATTCTCTCCATCTTTTCTAAATCACTTTACTAGCCGTTTTCACTCTGAGACTTTGTCCTTGAAATCATTGATTTTGAGTTGTGAAAAAGGCTAGAATTGTGGTTCTATTTCTGCAATCTCTCTCTCTCACAAATATATTCTCATCATGGAAAACTTAAAGACTATGGTGATTCCGGTTGTCCTCAAAGGAAGAAATTATTTGTTATGGTTTAGGACCATAAGGACCGCGCTTTGTGGCCGCGGACTTTGGAGCCATGTGGAAACTGGTTTTGCCCCAAAGGAAACCACCAAAAGAGATGAAAAAGACATCGTTAATGGAGAAGAGGAGGCGGCTCTCCAAGAAGCCAAGTGGTTTCAAGAAGATCAAACCATTCTCGGACTTCTCCAAAACTCTCTTGAAGCCTCCATCCTTGAAGCTTACTCTTATTGTGAAACTTCAAAGGAATTATGGGATACTCTTAAGAATGTGTATAGAAATATTTCAAATCTCACCCGTGTGTTTGAGGTGAAGAAGGCTATCAATAATCTATGCCAAGAAGATATGGAGTTCACTAAGCATTTTGGAAAGTTTAGGTCCCTATGGGCCGAACTTGAGATGCTACAGCCAAATACTGTGGATCCGGTTATTCTCAATGAAAGACGAGAGCAAGAAAAAGTTTTTGGTTTTTTGCTCACTTTGAACCCAGTTTTTAATGACCTCATCAAACATCTCCTAAGGGTCGACAAGCTCCCGAGTCTTGAAGATGTGTGCTCTCAAATCCAAAGGGAGCAAGGCTCTCTTGGTCTCTTTAGTGGAAGAAGTGAACTCCTTATGGCAAACAAAGGAGTGTATAAGCAGGAGGAAAGGTTTTGTCACTATTGCAAAAGGAATGGTCATCTCAAAGATAAATGTTGGCTCTTTCATCCTCATCTCAAGCCAAGCAAATTCAACAAGGATCCAAAGGCCAATCTTAGTGTCATGGAAAATCAAGGACATGGTGGTTCATCAAAACAAGGAGAAGAAGTAGCTAACGACGTTGTGAGGAAGTCAGACCTAGAGGCTCTCATCAAATCCATTGTCTCCTTAAAGGAATCCGGTACCACTTTCTTTGCTAGTAAACCTAGTAAATCTCTTGTTATAGATTCAGGTGCTACTCACCATATGATTAGTAACCCAAATCTTATAGACAATATAAAACCGGCAAGTGGTAGTGTTACTATTGCTAATGGTGATATGATTCCTATAAAAGGAATAGGAAATTTGAAATTATTTGATAAAAATTCGAAGGCCTTCTTTATGCCTAGTTTTATCTCTAATATTTTGTCGGTTAAAAAAGCAACTTGTGATCTTAATTGCTATACCATATTTGGGCCTAACAGCGTTCATTTTCAGGATATTGATACCGATAAAGTTCTTGGAGAAGGGAATACCAAAGGGGATCTTTATGTTCTTGAGGAGACCTCACAAAGCACTTATACTTTGTTTTCTTTTAATTCCTATTTTGATAATAATGCTATGTGGCATGCTAGACTAGGCCATCCTCATTCTCGTGCTCTTGAGTTATTATTGCCTAATGTATCTTTTGATCATTCTAATTGTGAGGCATATATTCTTGGCAAACATTGCAAGACTGTTTTTCTTAAGTCATCTACTATTTATGAAAATTGTTTTGATTTAGTTCACTCAGATGTTTGGACATCTCCATGCGTTTCTAGAGATAATAACAAGTATTTTGTGACTTTCATAGATGAAAAATCAAAATATACTTAGATCACATTGCTTACATCTAAAGATCGCGTGTTTGATGCATTCCTTAACTTCCAAAACTATGTGACTAATCATTTTAATGCTATACTTAAGGTACTTAGGTCAGACAATGGGGGAGAATATATAAGTCATCGATTCAAAGAACATTTGGCAAAACACGGCATTATTGATCAAACAAGTTGTCCTTATACACCACAACAAATTGGAATGGCGGAAAGAAAGAATCGACACCTTATGGAGGTTGTAAGATCGATGATGTTCCACGCCAATGTACCAAGAAGATTTTGGGGAGATGCAGTTATGGCTGCATGCTACCTCATTAACCGGATTCCGACCAAAGTCCTAAAAGACGTGTCACCATTTGAGGTACTTAACAAAACCAAACCGTCAATTGATCACTTACAGGTATTTGGATGCGTTTGTTTTGTGTTTGTACCAGGTGAACAAAGGAACAAACTAGATGCCAAGAGTAAGAAGTGTATGTTCCTAGGCTATTCGACAACTCAAAAGGGGTACAAATGCTATGATCTCATTAACAACCACATCTATGTGTCTCGAGATGTGAAATTTATTGAAAATCAAGGGTATCATGACAAAAAGGATTGGGAAGCCGTAAAAGACATATCTTACTCTACAACCGATCAAGCTACATGTTTGAAATTTCTACTAGATCATCTCGGAAACCAAGCACCAAAACAAAAGGATGTGGAAAAAGAAAGAGAAAGCATTACCGATATGAATCAACAAGACCTTGACCAAAGTGATGAAGCTGATGGTCAAGACCAGGCTTATTTAGAGGATCAAGAGACTCAAAGTGAAGAGTTGACTCAACATGAATGAAGTCCAAAACCGTATGGAGAAGATGACAAGATCAGGAAAAGGCAAAACTATAGATAAAGATACTGTTGTTATCTTCATACTAATGCTCGATACAAATAACAATCTAGCAAAAGTTTTTAGAAGTGCAAGGGATAGATATGAAGATGGAACTGGTGCAGAATTCAATATCAGATTGATCAGCCAAAAGAAAAAGGGAAAACAATACGACTTACCTATTGCAGATGAGATTGCGAGCTTGATAGTTGGAGATTTAAATGAAGCAACTAGAAGACAAGATGTTATTCTGCAATTTAAATCTTCAAAATTACAAAGAATCAGTGATCTACATCTTTTATATATGGTGAATTGGGTTATCATGAAGAAATATCATATCATTCAACACAAGGATGCCAAATAAAGAGGTCATATATGACAATGAGAGAATTCTATGCTTATCAGATTCAAACAAGATTATCTGAAGGTATGACCATAACTAAGAGAGGCAGATTATTCCATCAATACATTGTAGATGCATACACAGCCACCGAACAAGAAAGACTACGCTTTATTGTTCTTAATCAAAAGAAATTAAGAGTAGATTTATACAACAATGTATATGATGTTGTTGGAAGAGGAGATACATATGCAAAACGTGTTGGGAAAAAGATAATATTGCCATCAAGTTTCACTGCTGGTTTAAGATATATGGTAGAAAAGTATCATGATGCAATGGCTATATGTAGATGGTTTGGAAATCCAGATTTATTCATCATATTCACAGCCAACCCAAATTGGCCACAGTTAACAGAACATCTACAAACATACACTACAGAATCATCAAACTCAAGACCTGACCTTCAATCAAGAGTCTTCAAAATGAAACTTGACAAGATGCTGGCAGATTTCAACAAAGGACTATTCGTCCCTATTCTTGTAGCAGGTACCAAAAATTATGTTAAAACAACCAATTTCATATAATTATATACAAATATAATAAATAATAACTGAAACAATATTTAAAATGTGCAGTAGTCTACACAATAGAGTTTCAGAAGCGGGGATTACCGCACACACACATTTTACTCTGGCTACAATGTGAGTCAAAAAACCCAGAACCAACATTGATCGACAAATATATATCTGCTGAATTGCCAGATAAAGAAACAGACAAAAAAGGCTTTGAACTGGTAGAACTACATATGATGCAGGACCTTGTGGCCTAGATAGACCGTACTCACCATGCATGAAAAATTGAGAATGTAGTAAAAAGTATCCAAGAGCATTTATTGAGAACAATACCATTGACAAATCGGGTTATGTTCTTTATCGGCGGCGAAATGATGAGTCTAAATTTGTAGTCAAAGGTGAGACAAAATTAGATAATCGTCATGTAGTCCCGCATAATCTGAATTAGCTGAAAAAGTACAAAGCTCATATAAACGTGGAGTGGTACTGTAAAACAAGTGCAGTAAAGTATTTGTTCAAATATATCACCAAAGGCGTTGATAAAGTAACTTTTGTGATAGAAGAGTCAACTAAAAGGGGAAAAAATAAAGACTCTAAAAAGAAAGAACCTCAAGATGTTTATGAGATAAGTGATTACCTTGAGTGTCGCTATATCTCGGCATGCGAAGTAGTTTGGAGGATATTTGCATTTCATATACATTATCACAAACCATTAGTAACTAGGTTGTCGATTCACCTGAAAGATCAACAAAGAGTAGTTTTTGAACAAACATAAAGTTTGGAAGATGTTCTATCAAGAGAAGATGTGGAGAAGACAATGATCACTGAATGGATGAAGACAAACAAAACAAATGAAGAGGCAAGAAAATTTATATATGTTGAATTCCCAAGATTTTTTGTGTGGAACTCTAATAAAACTTGGAGCAAGAGGAAACAAGGTTTCGCAATTGGGAGGATAGTAAATATCCATCCATTAGCTGGAGAATTGTATTATTTCAGAATTTTACTTAATGTTCTCAAAGGTCCCACATGTTTTGAAGATATATTGACAGTCGATGGAGAACTACATGAAACGTTTAGAGATACATGTTATGATAGAGGATTACTAGATAATGACAAAGAATGGCATAATGCATTAGAAGACGCGTCTCAGTTAAGAAATCTATTTGTAACACTCATAATCTACTGTGAAGTGGCAAAACCTGTTGATCTATGGAACAAATGCTGGAAATACCTAGCTGAAGATATCCAGAGCAAACGAAGAAAAACATTTGATTTCAAAGGGTTAAATTTGAAAGATGTCGAGCTGGAACAATATGAATTGATTGAAATAGAACATCTATTAATGCAAAATGAGAAGTCCTTGGGAGATTTTCATGGTATGCCGTTGCCCAACAAGGCCATCTTGAAACAAATCTCCAATGCAGTGATTAGAGAAGAACTACAAATCAACGTTGACAAAGAGATCAAAGAACATAACTGATTGTTTGCAACTATGAATGAAGATCAGAGGCAGGTTTACCATGCAGGTATGAAATCTATTGAAGATAAAACAAGGAAACTTATGTTTGTGAACGGTTCTGGAGGAATAGGTAAAACTTACCTCTACCAGAAAATAATTGCAAAACTCAGATCAAAAAGAGAAATCGTCATTTCAGTTGCATCAACAAGAATAGCAGCTCTCCTACTACCAGGAGGAAGAACCGCCCACTTGCGATTTAAGATTCCACTAAACATCACTGAGGGATCAACCTGCGATATCAAACCAGGAACAATGTTAGCTGGTTTAATTACAAAAGTTGTTTTAATAATATGGGACGAAGCACCCATGGCACATCGCCACACATTTAAGGCATTAGATCGTACAATTAGAGACCTCATGTCATTAGAAGACCAATCAGCATTGGGGAAACCTTTTGGAGGGAAAATTGTTTTACTTGGTGGAGATTTCAGACAAATACTACCTATTGTGGCTCAAGGTAGTCGCCAAGATACAGTCCAAGCGTCCATAAGTCATTCATAACTGTGGAACGCATGTGAAGTTTTCGACTTAACAAAAAACATGAGACTTAAACCAATAGACCCAGATTTTGCAGAGTGGATTTTAAAAGTGGGGAATGGAACATCACAGAAAGTAACCACATGTCCTGATACTTATGGGTATGGGGAAGGTGATCGAATAAAAATAGCCAAAGATTTGATGCTCCTTAATGAGGGAAACCACCTACAAGAAATTTCAGCTGCTGCATATCTTTTGTTTTCTCAATCATTCGAAGATCAAAACTACCTCACTGAAAGAGCAATTTTAACACCAAGGAATGAAACAGTCCAAGAAATCAATGTGTATTAGTTGTTAATGGTGCCAAGTGAGTTGAAAGTTTATATAAGCTCAGACACTATTCAAACTGATCTCGCACCTGCTTGAGACTGGAATACTCTATACACAGTGGAATACTTAAATTCACTAGAGTTTTCAGGCCTACCAAACCATCAACTATGTCTTAAAGTAGGTGTACCAGTTATGTTACTACACAACCTTAACCAGAAAAAAGACTTTGCAATGGTACAGATTGATTATCTCCAGACTTGGAAAAAAAGTTTTAGAGGCAGAGATACTTACCGGTACTAATGCCGGTGAAAAGGCCCTTATCCCCAGGATAGTTCTATCCCCGAACGACACTAAACATCCATTCACACTGCGAAGAAAACAATTTCCAATAAGAGTATGCTACGCCATGACAATCAACAAGAGTCAAGGATAGAGCTTGAAACAAGTTGCTTTATATCTATCATAATCAGTATTAAGTCACGGTCAATTATATGTTGCTCTATCACGTGTTACTTCACCTACAGGCCTGAAAATACTAGATGCAACTTCAGAGAAGAATGGTAATCAAGGAGTAGTAAATATCGTCTACAAAGAGATTTTCAACAACATCAAAACTACCAAAGGTAAAAAGATAAAGGGATTAAGATTATTTTATATCTATCTTTAACAAATACTAATAATCTTTACCACCAGTGGCTAATAGGAAATTGAATTTAGGATTCCATATAATATAGACAACATTTTAGTATATTGTAAACCAATCTAACAGATTTTGTTTTTGAATTTCACTCACGAAATACTGAAGAGGGGAAAAAATCAACAAAAACAAAGACTAAAAGTGGAAACGAAGGTGGCGTTCAGACCGAAGGATAAACTAAAGTCTCTACTTCTCAGGTAATATAGACGACAAAAATATATATAAAAAACCATTATTTCTCGAAACTAAACCATATAGATGTAATGTATAATGCTAAATCAGTTAATGCAACAAAAAAATATATAGAAACGAAGGACAACAATAACCACAATCAATACCATAATTCAAAATTATTATTTAAATTTAGTATGTTATGCTTTAACAACCACATATCACTTCCTCACCCTCTTTTCATTAATCTGCAGGTTGTATAGAGATGCAACTCCTACAAAACCTCATTATGCTTGAATTCATAATTCTGTGATTTTCAATTTGTAGGCCATTTTGAAATTGCACATAAGAATAATGTAACTAGACTAAAAATATCCAAACGATATCATACACTCTAACGCTCGGAAGAACTACCACAACATCTACTTGGCAATATACTATCAAAGGTAGCTCAGTTTTCTCGCATCGATGTTCCCCAATGCATGAAAACATCTCATGAACTAGCTAAAGCCGCAAAAGATGTAAGAGTTTACAAGAACCTCAATCTTACACCACAAGCAGAAATGTGGAAGCGCACTAGATCAAAAGCATACAAGAGTATTTCCAGAAAAACAACACACAAACAGGATTGAAACATCTCAAAATATCAGCATAAGGTTCTTACAATGATGGTATTTACCTTTATGGAATAGTAATGTTGTGAAGGGGCCAAATGAAGGAACTCAAAAGAAACTTGGAGAAACTGGACTGTAAACAAGGGAAAAGTAACACAAATCGATTTTGGAGAAATATCAAAAGATCATTACATGGAGTAAGGGTACCAAAGCTTCGATGCTACATTCATACAATCAGAGATATCCAACCAACAATCATGTGTAACATCAACAAGCTGGAAAATAGATGCGACCACTGCTACTACTACAAACAGATGTTCAAAATTTGTCAAAATCATTTAACCATAGGAAAAATATTTCAATCTACACAATCTTATCAGCTAAAACCACATTAAGTTCAATTAATAAGGACATAATTACTTTATATGAATTCCCAGATCAAAGTACTCAATATGCTACTATAATAAATTTATTCTAATCCATTCTTAAACAAAATTACTCAAAGTCTGGTTTACGAAAAAACGGATAAAACATTTCATGTTTGTGAATTTCGGTAAACCCCAATTGATGAATCCAATGAGTCAATACATAGATTCAAAGAATAAGAAACAAAATCCATATTACTAACAATACCAAGAAACTCAAGAAAACTTCAAAATTGGTAAAGAGTGGATTTCTACCTGAGATAAATCAAGGACGGAAAGAAAAAATAAAGGAAACAAGTCAAAAATAGAAGCTCTATACTATTTGGATCGAAAACAAGTGAATTTTTTTAAAAATAAAGTGATTACGGCGCGATTGAGATTGGCCTCCGAACATTACCTCTGGCTGTGGAAGCGAACAACAAAGAGAGGAGAGAACAACCAGGCAAAGTATAAAAGAAGATAACATGTACCCAGTTAAATATAACAAAACCGGTTAATCTCGGTTTCACTTTTCTTATTTTTCTCCCTTTCGTTTTGGTCGGCAGGGTCAGGGCCTTTCTCGCTGGGCGAGCGCATCCGATTCAAAAGTCTTTTCCTAAACTTTAAAGTTTGTTCGAAAGCATAGTGCATTTAATATGCTTTTTATTCTCTGTTTTTCTTCAGACATATAGTACCAATTGGTTCTAATTAAAAATACAAAGTCTGTTACACTACATGAATTTTATTTACTTTTACATACATTCTACTTACAAAACATTCATAATATTAATTATACCTACATCACAAAACACACAAGAACCCAACAAATTAAAAGATAATAGACAACAAAGAAAACCAAAAACAAAAAATAAAAAAAAATGTTAAATTATATATAAACTACCCA
The DNA here is from genome assembly GCA_963922655.1 of Cardamine chenopodiifolia. Lineage (NCBI taxonomy): Eukaryota > Viridiplantae > Streptophyta > Magnoliopsida > Brassicales > Brassicaceae > Cardamine > Cardamine chenopodiifolia. Next base: position 8,924,360 of record OZ000479.1, read on the forward strand.
CCTAAATATTCAAAAAAATTGTAATATAAATCACAACTATTTTATCATTAAAAAGTATTCAAATAAAAGAATTTATCGGAACAACAACGAAAATTGAATAAAAACAAAAAATTATAACAAAAATATTAATATATATATATGAATAATATTCCCGCGCGTAGTGATAAAAGAAGGCTTTTGAGGACGTTGGAATTGTCCACATCAGCAAAAACAAAAAGACTCTAACATGATGCCACATTAGCAAAACTAAGATGCTCTTCTCTTAGACTATTTACAATGAGGCTGTTGAAAAAAAAAATTAAATGTTGAATTACTTTAATGGATATGTTGAAAAGGGTGTTGAATCACACATGGATTCAAATGTGTTGAATAAATTCAACATGTTGAATCTTAAAGAGGAAAGAGACAATATCATGTGGAGTTTTATCATTGGATGAAAGATATTTTTATTTTTTTCTTTTTCTTTTTTTTCATATTATTAAAATTCACTTGTTAAAAACCGTTGTAGATGCTCTTATAAACTCTCATATTGCCACATCACCTTAACCTTGGCAATATCGTAAATGAATGCAATATCGAGCTTTTTTCTAAAATAGTAGAATATTTGAAACGTCAACCTTCTTGGTTGGTGATTCTTCACCTCCATCTATCTCTCATATGATTGTTAAAGTTCTTCATCGTTAATTAACATTGTCAAATATTTTGATTTCCTTTTGTTATCTGAAAATCGATGGCATCCAACGATCTCCTCCTTTCTGATACAGGAAGTTGAAAAGATCTCACCGACTGAGATTCTAGAGGTAAGGCTCTCACTGTCTTCTTTTCTAAATTCAACTACCATTTTCTAAATTCAATTACCACTTCTTTTCTAAATCTTATCAAGTATTATTAATATGGTAGCACTATACAGACTTACTCTATTGCTTTGTGAAATAGGTGGTAATAAGTGAAAGTGGAATCACGCGAAGGCTTATGTCGTGGCTCTTTAGATGCAATTTATACTGATGTAAGTACAAACATCTACAAGTTATTGTTTTTTCGTATTGTACGATGGGGGATTTGAGTTGAGGGAGATTCTCAGTCGTGGCTGTAATCAAGTCGCGACAGCCATTGTCGATTACAGATGGGAGTTTCGATCCATAAGATTCAAAATGAAGAGAGGACTGTAAATGAAGGAATTGTAGTAACTAAAAGTAATTGCAGTCGCGTTGCTAAGAAACGTCGTGATGAAGAAGTTGAAGCTAAGAAACATGAAGCTGAGATAGATCGTCTTTACGATCTAAATCGTAAGAATATCCATTACCAACGCCGCCACGTTTAAATCTTCAGTTGAATGGAATATGCTTGAACAGATTCCTTTCTCTACTTTCTCAAAGCTTTCGTGTACAGTTTAAGAACCTGAAGATCATTTCCTTTGTGGTGGAGTTGAGAGCTATGATCGAAGTTATGATCGTATTACTCCTAAAGTTGATCATAGACTTGAACGTTTCAAAAATCAAAGCTTTAAGGTTACTACAACGAATTATTTTGTTATTAGACATTTAGCTAAAGATAAAGTTACTGTTTTCGCCACTGATGCTATTCTTGCTGCTCTTATCTGTGCTCCAAGATCAGTTTATTCATGGGATCTTGTGATTCAACGAGTTGGGAATAAGCTAAGAGAGATGGTGTGAGTCCTAAAAACTCGCAATCAAAGATTTGTTGGTGTTGGAAAGATTTGAGGGCTAGACTCTCGTACGTATGAAGCAAAAAATCTAAATAAACTCGATTTGAATGATTTGACTTTATTCATAGATCAAATAATAGAGAGAAACCTATGAAGAGATAAGAAAGGCGGATGCATTCATGCTGGAGCTGCCTACGTACTCGTCAAGGATCAAGCTTTACGTAGTTCAATTATTATCATCTCGAATGAGATGGCATTGATGAGTGGATAACGAGCTCCTAGAGCATATAAATTTATGGATGAGGAACTCTTATTTTTATCAAATATCACGATATGTAAATCATTGATAAAAGGATTATCAAAGTGGTGTGTGTGTGTGTGTGTGTTACGTAGCTCTCGGTGAGCTATTCCGAAATAAGATCCCATTTGTGGAGATACATCGTGTTCCTTTTAGAATAGGAACGCTTCTCTACGGAGTCCGTAACGTTGTTGTTTGTTTGCTCCTCCATTTTAGTTTGTTTTTGGCTTAGTACGGTTTACCTTGCAGTTGTTTTTGTTCTACCACGCAGCTGAGGTAGAAACGCCTTAATTGTAATTCGAACTCATGGAAAATACGTGATGAGCTCGAGGTAGAATTGATAGGTATACTTTCGAGCTTTGGGGCTAAATGCTTTTGGACGTTATTTGAACTCATGAGTTTTGGTTTACGACGAACTCGAAGCAAAAATGCATTTCAAAGTTGACGGGTACTAGGCAAAGTTGCCTTGAAATCGTTGTTCTTATGCGCAAGTGGTTCAAAGTTGACTTGGCATCGATGACCTTTTATGAGTTGAATTTGTCATACGCAAACACGTTTTGAGGTATGTATTTAAAACGGACCTCGAGCTATATTCCAGATCGGGTTACACACACTTACGGGAGTTGGCGAAATGCTTATGCAGCTTCGGGAGTGCATAATTCGACTTTTATTAGACAACTCAAGGTTGGGATTTATCAAGTTGGATTCGTAAAAATATTGGTCCCATAATAACCTATAAAGCTCGGGGATTTGCCCAACTTGTTAATGACCGTTTCAGGACAAGTTAAAATAACTCTTGAATCAGTGAATATTTATTTATTTATTTATTATTATTGTTTTTTGGATCACCAGGTTCTGGGCCAATATTCGTAATCCTCGTATCATAAACCACATGTAATATTAGTTAGTGAATTATTATATCCAATGATCGACTACCAGAAGCGAGGATAAGCTCAGCATGTTATACTTAAATCGATTGATGTTGCATGTTGCGAGGAAATGCTCTTAAAGAATTCTAGACTGTAACGTGAAACTTTAGACCGTTTCAAGGTTGTATTTTAAGTTTAGATCATTTCGAGGTCGTGAGGTGACAATGAGCTGAGACTCGTCTAAATAACCAGCTGAGTTGTGTAGACGTCGAGCTGAGAGTTCTTTCTTGCCGAATATTCAATGCCTTAGGATTTCTCTGCTAAGTCGTTTTTGATATGTCGTGTCGGTTCCGTTTTTAGGGAGACGAGTCAGGTCCTTTTACTTAGTGTTCATCATGAACCGAGCTGCCACTCACGTGGTCCAGGTTCTGTAAACATGTTTTTCTGATTTTGACCAAGTGTTTTGGACAAAGATGAGTCTAACGACTTTAAGTGATTTTGGTTTAGTAGTAGGTCGAATATTGACTCGTTAGTCGTACTAAGGACTGGTAATGTTTAAGGTGTGCTTCTCGGTCGAGGTCACGTTTAAAATATGTTTTAGTAATTTAATCAGTCGACAATGGACTCGTTAGGCGTACTAAGGACTCGTAATGTTTTAGTTGTGCTCCTCCGTCGAGGTCACGTTTTAAAACATTTGCTTAGTATTTTAATCGGTCGAAAATGGAATCGTGAGTCGAGGACTGGTAATGTTTTAGTTGTGCTCCTCCGTATAGGTCTTAAAACATGTGTTAGCGGTGGATCGCGGTTGTTTGGATTGTTTCGAAGTTGTTGTATGGTGAAACTCCATTAGAGTTCGAACCGTTATGAGGTCATGATGTGACATAAGGTTTCAACTTTTTGTACTGCATCACACATATATAAAGGGAGTAAAAAGTTTCTTTTACCGACGTTGGAGTGCTCCGGGCTCATTGTTTGAGATGGTCGATGCGATTAGTTGGAATTGGTTGAATCAAATTCTAACGTCGGTAAAAGAAACTTTTTACTCCCTTTATATATGTGTGATGCATCAAGAGAATCATAACTCGGAATTGGTTGAATCAAATTCTAAGAGCTCGGAGCCAAGCTGAACCAGATCCTAAGAGCTCGGAGCCGAGCTGAAGCAGATCCTAAGAGCTTGTTCTCACAGAATAAATCTGAGCCTACAATCACTTTCATGGGCTCGAACACAATCCCGGCATAAGAAATCGTTTTTGGGATGAAACGAAGTTTGAGAACTTGTTGTCAAACCGACACAATTTATTTTGCTAAAATGGAGCGTGAAAACTCAATCTCGAGTTTAAATGGTTTGAGAACTCATTCTCATAGACTTAAACTTAATAAAAGCATGCGAAATCGTTCTCGAGAAAGATGCAATACGAGAATTCGTTTTTGCAAACTCGAGTTTGATCGGAGTTTGGCGAGTTGTCCTCGAGTATAATCAGAGCATGAGAACTCGCTCTTCGACTGAAATGAAGCCTGAGAATTCAAAGGCAGTGAGGGGCGGAGCCAGGGGCGGAGGCAACATGTTACAAAGGGAATTTTAGAAAAAAAAATTGTACATCTTATTAGTGTTTAAAATTGATCCGTTTTCCAAAGACTTTATGACCCCCATCATTCAAGTGAGTTAAATCCAAGTATTTTTTTAACACAAAACTTAACTAGTCATAGCTATATTTTTATTTTATTTTTCCTTCTCTTGATTATTTTCTTATTGATTATCAAATTTGTTTAGTATGATAATATATTTTGTTATTTTTAATAAAATTTATGCGTTTTCGATTAACAAAATTATTGTGATATCCCTAATTAAATATTCTAGCTTCGATAATACCAAAAGTTAAATTTGTAATAATGAGGCATCAGGACTAGACCTTTCGGGTGGCGAATATTTCGGAAGTTGGTTAGGACGACTCTGAGGGTGATTTGCGACTGGTTTGGGGGTGACGAAAGCTGCCTTCTTCGCCGCCAACATGGCAGGAGGAAGTGCTGCGGATGAGGTGGGCATGACATCGGAAAACGTCAGCAGTGGTGGTGTTAGTGGTGGCATTATCGGAGTTGAAGCAAAAGGGTCAGGGTTGCAAACAGAAGCTGATTCAGGGTTGCGTGCAGTAGACGGTTTGAAGGAGGGGATCACAGAGGCTTGTGTCAGGGATGCGCCGGAGGAAGAAAAGGAACGAATATCTGTATCAGAAGGCTGTGAAGAGGGGATTACCGGAAATCACACACAGGGTGCAGCAGAGGCTGATGATGACAGGATCAAGGTCAGAACCAGAAAGTTTAAGGAGGCGCAAGTAAGCATAAACATGATACAGGGGATCGAATCGAGCTCGGCTCAAGGAGATCTGCTCACGACAAATCAGAAAACATGGGCTAAGATTGCGAGCAGCCCTTCTCTATCTCATTATGGCTGCACTGTCTCTGACATCGATAGCCGATTTGTGGTCATGGTGCCGGAAGAAGTTTTAAGCGATGCGCCTCCACTTTGGGAAGACTTTTTGGTGGGAAGATTCGCATCTTCAGCTCCACATGTGGCTAAGATCTATGTCATAGTCAACAAAATCTGGACTTTGGGTGACAAAGACACAAAAATCGATGCTTATGTGATGAACGAATCGACAATCAAGTTTCGAATACATAATCCAAACGTTAGAAGCAGAGTTCTACGTCATGGCATGTGGAATATCTGTAACATTCCTATGATCGTAACAAAATGGACACCGTTTCAAGATGAAGCACAACCTGAGCTTACATCTATGCCTATATGGGTCACTATGAAGAATGTACCCCCATCTTTATTCTCTTGGAAGGGGCTAAGCTTCGTGGCCAGTCCTGTGGGTAAACCTATGAGAATGCATCAAGATACGGAGTTGTTTGCAAGCTTTGATGAAGCTAAGATTTTTATAGACGTTACTTTGAAGAAAGAAATTCCAGCAAGCTATATGTTCAGAATTGGAGCCGAGGATATTGAAGTGCAATATGTTTATCCATGGCTACCTAAAAGGTGTGGCGGTTGTGGAAAATGGGGTCATGCGGTATCTAGTTGTCTGGCCATGCTACAGGTCGAGAAAACGGTTGAATAGGGATATTCGAGTAATTCAGAGACTGCTCCTAGCGACGTTCAAATACAGGAAGAACGAGTTGTGAGAACACCAGGAAAACAGGGAGAGCGAGTTGAGAAAACTCTGGGAAAGCTGGGGGAGGAGTGGCAAACAGTAGCCTCGGATCATAAAAGAATGGGAAAGAGAACCTTAGTTTATGGAGAAGTCAAGATCGCGACGGTGTCGCGATTTGCAATTCTGGGATCTTCGGAGGTTCAAACAGAGGAGGTCTGTTTTAACGGAAAACAGTCAATGGGGAAAATAGAGAACTCTGCTAGTTCGGGTCCAACTACGGGAAAGACAAGCTCACAGGTCCCACAATCAGGAAAGGGAGGCTCGGGAAATTCGAAAGCAGTATCATTAGACAAGGAAATAAACCAAAAGTAGGCACAAAACAAAGTGATTGCAGTTGAGATTGCGGGAGGAAAAGATTTAGCGGTAGACAAAGCTGTTAGCTTAATAAGCTCTAGTCTGTTGTGGGCTAAAAGGAAGGATATCGCTTCGGGGTTACAGAAATCTGGAGAAAAAATAACGATGGTAGATGAGAGGGTTGAAGAAACTGATACTACGTTGCAGATTAATGGTTTAAGTTCCTTGAAAGGTGAGGCGGATAAATTCGAACCAAGAGTAGAAAGCAAAACAGGCACAACGGAGAAGATACTGCAGCAGATTTCTCAATTGGAAAAATCTGAGATGGTGGGGGGACAATCTGAGGGCATAGCAGTTGAGGCAGGTAGCTTGGGGGATTTCAAAATACAAGAAAAATCTAAGTTACAAAACAGAGGAGGTGGAAGCTCTGAAACTTTGAATAAAGAGGAGACGGGTTCAAGAGCTCATCTCTCACGAACAGCTAAGTTGGTGCCAAAACATCAACTCAATCCGCCACATCAAATGGAGGATTCAAATCCAAGTGGAGTAGGAAGAAGGAATACGCGAAAAAAACAATAATGTCGTTCTTCATCTGGAATATACAAAGGTTCAACAAACTAAGGAAACAACGGGTGGTAAAAGACTTGATAAGAGAGAAATCAGTGATTCTAGGTGCTCTATTGGAAACAAGAGTTGCAGAAAGCAAGTCGGAATAGATAATTAAATCAAATTTCCCGGGTTGGTCGGGAGTTTCAAACTACGAGTTCAGTCCATTAGGAAGAATTTGGTTGGTATGGAGTGACTCAGTCTCGTTGACAGTGGTGAAAAAGACGGCGCAGTTGATCTCTTGCAAGGTAAAGGTCCAAAGCCAGATGGAGGAAATTCTATGCACATTAATTTACGCTTCAAACTCACAAGAAGAGAGATGGGAACTTTGGAATGATTTGAAGGAGCATCAAGACAATGCTCTAAGCCGAGAGCTCCCATGGTTATGCGCTGGAGACTTTAATGAGATCCTTAATAGATCGGAACACTCAATAGCCACATATACGCCAGCATCTAGCTTGGGAATAGAGGAGTTTAATGGTATGGTAACTCATTTTTTGCTGGAAGACATGGCTTATCACGGCCCTTTATTCACATGGTGTAACAAGCGGGAGGAAGATCTGATATATAAGAAGCTTGATCGCGCTCTGGTTAATCCTCTTTGGCTACAGCGCCCCTACAACTCATATTGTGTTTTCGAAGGTCGAGGTTGCTCAGATCATTTGTGTGGAGTTATCTCGCCTTACGGTCCGCCATACAAGCCAAAATTCCCGTTTAAAGTCGTAAATGCTGTAGTAGCCTTGCCATAATTTAAAAATCTTGTGGAAAGCTATTGGAATCAGACGGAAACTCTCTTACCCTCCACCTCAGCTCTATTCAGGTTTTCAAAAAAGCTCAAACACCTTAAGCTAATTATCAGAGGATTTGGTCGACGAAAGCTGCATGACTTGACAAAACGAAAAGAGAAAATGGACAAGGTGTTGTGTGAGAAGCAGTTAAGAAATCTTACGAATCCAGATGAGAATTCCATGGCAGAAGAGGCTGAAGCTCACAGCGCTTGGGAGAGTGTTGCGGACATTGAAGAGAAGTATCTAAGCCAAAAGAAAAAAATTCATTGGGTAAAGGAGGGTGATCAAAACAATCATTTTTTTTACAACGCGGTTAAGGAGAGAGAGAAGCGCAATATGATATATGAGATTAGAGGACATGAGGGCAGTATCCTCTCATTGACGAGTGAAATTAAGGCGGAGGGAATCCGATATTTTTCCGAGCTGTTCAAATCTCCGCCGAGTTCTGCAAGCATTTTAACATTGAGTTTGGGTCTGATGCAAATCCTAGAGTTCCAATGTGGTGAGGAAGAAAGTAACGAACTGGTAAAGGAAGTGATAGACATGGAGAAAAAAAAAGGTTATATTTTCAATGCCCTCAAACAAATCACCAGGTCCGGATGGGTTCACAGTGGAATTTTATAGAGAGATGTGGTCTATCTTAAGCAGTGATTTCACGGGGGCGGTAAAGTCGTTCTTCTCCTATGGCTTTCTACCAAAAGGAATAAATTCTACATTACTCGCTCTAATCCCTAAGAAGACTGCGACGATAGGGATGAAAGATTATAGACCGATCTCATGCTGCAATGTGATCTACAAAGTCATTTCAAAGATATTAGCAAACCGCCTAAAGAAGATCCTCCTAGGGTTTATCACGAACAACCAGTCAGCTTTTATCGAAGATAGATACCTAATGGAAAACCTCCTATTAGCGTCAGAATTGGTTAAGGACTACCATAAGCCTAACGTGTCTCCAAGATGTGCAATGAAGATTGATATAACAAAAGCTTTCGACTCGGTGAATTGGGAGTTTCTCGAAAACTTGTTAATGGCGATGAAAGTGCCTGAGATTTTCATCAAATGGATTATCCTTTGTGTAACTACTCCGTCCTTCTCAGTGCAAATAAATGGAGAGTTGGCGTGATTTTTCCGGAGTGAGAGAGGGCTGCGCCAAGGCTGTTCACTCTCTCTGTACCTATTTGTTATTTGCATGAATTATTTATCGAAGATGTTGAACAAAGCAGCAAGAAATGGTGAGTTCTGTTATCATCCAAGCTGCCGAAATTTAGGAGTTACACATCTTTGCTTCACGGACGACATCATGGTCTTTGCAGACGGAAAAATTCGAGCCATACAAGGTATACTCATGGTTTTCGAGAGACTTGCTTCAGCCTCAGGATTAAATATAAGTATGGAGAAGTCAACCTTATTTATCACGAGAATACCACCGGAAGTCAGAGATTCTTTGAATGCACTCCCGTTAGACAAAGGAAACTTGTCGGTAAAGTATCTAGGTCTTCCTCTTCTAACGAAAAGGATGACACAACAAGACTATCAACCTCTAATAGACAAGATCCGAAATCGCATCACCACTTGGAAAAACCGGTTTCTATAATTCGCTGGTAGGCTTGAGCTCTTATCTTTTGTAATTGCAAGTCTAACAAAATTTTGGATTGCAGCATTTAGGTTACCGAAAGCATACATAAGGGAGATCGAGAAAATCAGCGCAGCTTTCTTATGGTCTGGTCCGAGTCTCAATGCTAGGAAAGCCAAGGTGGCTTGGAGTGATGTGTGTAAGCCAAAATCTGAGGGTGGACTCGGTTTGAAGTCGTTGGTAGAAGCGAATAAGGTTAGCTGTTACAAGCTAATATGGCACATTCTGTCTTCAAGGGACTCGTTGTGGGTCAACTGGATCAAAAAGAACTTGATCCGAAAGGGCTCGTTCTGGTCAACCAAAGAAACAAAGACGAGAGGGTCTTGGATGTGGAGAAAAATTCTAAAGTACCACGAATCCGCGAAAGCTTTCCATAAGGTCAAGGTACGTAATGGATCGAATACATCATTTTGGTATGATGATTGGTGCTCATTGGGCAGATTGATAGAAGTGCTGGGGGAGAGAGGCTTCATTGATATGGGTATTAAAGCGCAAGACACATTGGAGGAGGTGTTAGTTCACCATAGAACAAGGCGGCGAAGACCACATGTTTTGGCACAGATTGAGGCTGAAATAAGTAGCCTCCAGAACCAGGGAAATGACGAAGATGACATAGCTGTATGGAGACACAAGGAAACAAAGTTTAAACCATTCTCTACATCGAAAATGACATGGAACCAGTTAAGGGTACAAGGAACAAGTAATTCTTGGCATAAGGCAGCATGGTACTCACACACGACACCGAAATATTCTTTTATCTTGTGGTTAGCGGTTCTAAATCAACTAACAACGGGAGATAAAATGCTCCAATGGACCCCAAACATATCGGCGCAATGCTCTTTCTGTCCTCAACCTCTTGAGACCCGTGACCACCTGTTTTTTTCCTGTCCCTATTCGGCGCAAATATGGCACAAGCTAGCTTATGGATTGATGGGTGAACAGCATACACTGAGATTTGATGAGCTACTTAATGATTTTAACGCAAGAAAAAACAGGACTGGGGACTATATAATCAAGTATGTCTTTCAAGCCACTACGTACGCGTTATAGAGAGAAAGAAATATGCGAAGGCTGGCTAACGAAGTGGGAAGGGCTGTGCGAAACCGACTATCCACACTTCAAGAACAGGGAATCGTGATGGATGGGCTACAAGTCTGGTTCGCTTCAAGGATATGAAGATTTATCGAAAACATGATTTCAGCTTAATCGTTCATGGTGGGTACTCTTTTTCCCGTAAGAGATTTTGTCCCAATTGGGTTTTCTTCTTCCGGGTTTTAACGAGGCCTCCACAAAACGATGTCTTGAGCATAGATTATCAAAAGTTATTTTCAATTTAACAGTCACACTTGATGTAACAATGGTTTTCTTTGAATATAATTTTACATTTATTCAATATATATATATATATATATATATTCTAGCTTCACCACTGCCCGGAGCCTAGTGTCGTTCTCATGGATTTGAGCTGAATGAGAGCAAGAAAATTTGTTCCTGCGAACCTAGTCTCAATCAGAGTGTGAGAACTCATTCTTTCTGGTTGAGTTAGAACATGAGAACTCATTTTTCCAAGCTGCATAGGAGCATGAAACTCATTCTCGGGAACCCAACATGAACATAAGAAATCGATTTCGTAAGGTGGAGTATAATCTTATAACTTTTTCACACAAAATTTACATTGAATCAGAGATGGAGGACTCATTTTCACAAGCTAAATTTGAACATGAGAACTCGTTTTTATTGCAGTAGCTCAAGAGTTAAATATATGTCAAACACAAACTTGACTTTGAATAAGAATCAATCTCTTATTATATATATTTAGAAACTTTTTCAAAAATAAAAATCCAAAACTCTCTTTCTTGGAATTCTTTCAACTCTTTCAAGTCTTATTAGTCTTGATTCTTAATCAATAGAACAACTCAACATTAATATTTATAGGATTTAGCACACTTTTTCTTAAACCCATTCCTAGTGCTAATAGAATTAGATAACTCATAATCCTACTTGACTTATCTTTAGCTAAACAATCATCTTATCCTAACAAATATAGGATTTCTTATCCAATAATTTTAAGCTAACCCTTAATTTTAAGCTTTATCCAACATTCACCCTCTTAAGCTTCAAGTTAATCTTGGTGAAGTCTTGAAATCCTATCAAGCTTCTCATTTCCTTGAACTTGATCCTTACTAGGGATTTAATCAATATATCCGCACATTATTTTTCTCCGGATACATATTCCAACCGTGATTTGATCATCTTCAACCCTCTCCATGGAACACGAGATTTTTTGTTCTAATGATTATAGACTCGTTTTCAATTCTCATAAAAACCTTCTCGTTAGTCGTCGACTTGACAAACTTCAAGTGTTGCTGCCATTAACGCAGCCTCACACGAGCTTAAGTCAACTTGATGATATGTTTGACATATTTCAGACTTGGATTTAACTCTTTTTATGTTGCTCACGTTTCTCGTCTTAGGCAACATTCTCAAGACTTGGATTTGGGTCAAAGGAAACTGACTAAGACCCATAACTTGACAATCTCCACCTTGGGCCTCAGTGAATCCAGCCCAAACTTTCATTTGTCTCTTTCCTTTTGATAATGAAGAAAAATGATGCTCTTCTTATCCGATGGCTAAACCAGATGCACAAACCTTGCATCCACCGATAATTTCTCCCGCGACCTTGACCGCCGCTATTTATAACCAGTGCCCACAAATCTTTCGCCAAAATTGTGAGTTGCATCTCTTCCTTGCCACGAGCTTCAACGATGCAATCTATGACCGAGACCTCTGCAATTTCCAGCGAGATCTCTTGTCACCATTCTTTATCCTCTATGACTGGCAAAGTTTTTAAACCTCACCATTAAAACCAGCTCGCCATTGTCTTGTTCCTTAACGTGATGAAGACAATGGTGAAATTGGATAAGATTCGGTTGATCCTCATAAACTTACAGTGATTCCTTTCCCACCGTAACTTTGATTTCATGATTTCTTCTCTGCAACTTCTTTAATGAGTGCATTGTGTCTCCTTTGCTGTTTTGAAGACTTCAGGTAAACTTCTTAACGTGAATCAACTCTTTATGTCTAGTCATTTCACCTTGCATCTTCTCTGACAATTCTCTGCATCTCCTTTGCTGGAATCAATGAATTTATCTTGACTTTAGTTTCTTACATGTGAGAAATCATTGTACCTTCTTCAATGATTCTTCTGTCGCCACTTGATAGATCGGAGATTTTACGCATTTTAGTATGTGTTTTAGTGTCGTTTTATGTGTCTTTCAAGTCTTTATCAGGTACAAAGTCTATTGGAAGAAGTTCTCATCGATCGGAAGGAAGATTAGAGCAAAGAAGCAAAAAGGAGTCGATTGGAGCTTAGAAGCAAAAAAGGAGTCGATTGGAGCTTAGATCGATCGATCCACATTACTAGATCGATTGATTCGTCGATTTAAGGTGTTTTCCGTGCATAACAAGATCGATCGATCCACATTACTGGATCGATCGATCCCATATCCAAGGAGTTGCTGTGAATTTCAAGATTGACCAGAGGACTTCAGATCGATCGATCCACACAACTGGACTGATAATTCCAACATCAAGAACAATCGATCTCAAATGTCGTGAAGAACCATATTGATCGATCATGACTTGTTTTAAGCCATATCCAAGTCTAGATTGATCAATTTGGTTCTTCACATCATTTGAGATCGATCATCCTTGATGTTGGATCGATCTATCTAGTTGTGTGGATCGATCGATTTGAAGTCCTCTGGTCGATTTTGAAACTCATGGTAACTCTTTGGATATAGGATCGATCGATCTAGTAATGTGGATTGATCGATCTTGCTATGCATGGCAAACACCTTAGATCGACAAATCGATCGATCCTGTGATCTGGATCGATCGATCTAAGGTTAGATCGACTTTTTTTTGCTTCTTTGCTCCAAACTTCCTTCCAATCGATTAGAACTTTTTCCAGTAGACTTTGTACCTGATAAAGACTTTAAGGACACATAAAACGACACTAAAACACATATTAAAATGCGTAAAATACGAAACCTATCAAGTGGCGACAGAAGACTCACTGGAGAGGGTAAATGGATTTCTCACATGTAAGAAAATAAAGTCAAGATCAATTCATTGATTCCAGCAAAGGAGATGCAGAGAATTGTCAGAGAAGATGCAAGGTGAAAAGACTAGACATAAAGTGTTGATTTATCTTAAGAAGGTTATCTGAAGTCATCAAAACAGCGGAGGAGACACAATGTACTCATCAAAGAAGTTGCAGAGAAGAAATCATGAAATCAAAGTTATGGTGGGAAAGCATCACCGTAATTTTATGAGGATCAACCGAATCTCATCCAATTTCATCATTTTTTCAGTGCGTTAAGGAAGAAGACAATGACGAGCTTGTTTTAATGGTGAGGTTTAAAAACTTGAATTCTTGCTTGTCCTCAAGTAAGAACAGACAAATAAAGACAAGTTAGAAGAAAGGTTTGAAAACGAGAACTTACGCATTCCTTTAGACTTCACCGCGCTGAACTTCCAATCCTTTAGAACTTTGAACAGATCAAAGAACTAGTCAGTACTACATGTACTTTACCATAAGCATAGCAACAATACCTTACTTTAGTCCCCGGAATCCTAAGAAATCTCTGAAATCTCCATTGTCAACCCTTTAACATTCATTGATTTCTCTGTAACGTGCAGTCTCACAAAAGGATTATCAATCACAACAAGGATTTGGAAAGGAAGGTTAGTTTGATGGTGGCTGAAGTGTTTAGGTTCTCTGATGATGAAGATTGATGCAAATCATGGCACAAAATCATAGTGAGACGAAGACCAAATGTTGATACACAACCCCCTGAACCTTGGAATCTTTGTAAAAGCTCTGTAAACGTCCTAAACAAGTTGCAATGGTGCTCAAGATAAAAAAATTAAACTCATACAAGACTTCATTCTAATTTATTCTTTATCTTCTTTCTCTTCTCATTTATTTTATTTTTTTATTTTTTATTTTGTTTTTTATTTTTCTCTTTTTTATTCTTTTCTTTTTTCGAGAAGGGGAAGCCGGAACCATTCCTAGTCATACGTTACATGCACCAAAAAAACTTAACCAATATCATTCTAATTAAAATAGAGCATTAAACTTACTCCGTAGTGTCAGTCCGCATACTCCGTAGTTTTTGCACTTGATTGCACATGATAGTGATGCAGTAGAAGGCATGTGGTTTGAATGAAAGGATACAGATAAGGTGTGGTACCAAACTAAAGATGAGTTTGGCCATTCAAATTTCTGAAGAGAGTGGTAGAAATGGTGGAATAGGACTCGAATGTTATGATCCTTGCGCGATATCAAGCCTCTAAGTGAGAAGATTATGTCAAGTTAAAGGTCATGTAAGATAGAGTCACGTTAGATCAGTCAGACTTCCAAAGGATAGGGAACTTCAGGTAAGTTGATCCACCGATGGGGTTTCCAATCTTTTTATGCTGAGAATAATCACTGTTAGAAGTCTGCGGAAAGTTAGTCAACACCATATGAAAACCAAGAAAAACATAATAATATTCCCATGTTTGACTCAATAAAACAACACAAAGACTCAAAATAAAACCAAAACAAAAAACAGCGTTAGTCTAGCAAACCCTCCCCCAAACTTACTTCACACCGTCTCGGTGTGAAAATAGGCCTTAAGAAAGGCGGAACAAACACAAAATATCATAATGATAAAATTAAAGTAAAATAACCATAAAATACATACTTACCAATGGGTTGCCTCCCACCAAGTGCTTGTTTAATGTCACGAGCTTGACTGCCGTAACGCCTAGGTGTTATGAGAATCCTTAGAAGGATCTGGGTGTGGTGGTGGTGGGTTGAGACGTGGTCATGTGATGGTGTGACATGAAGTTCCGGTGTCAGAAGCTTGTTCAACATGTTTTCCATAGTTGCTTGTCCTTTGGCCTTAAGCTCTAGAGTTATGATCGCCTTGAATTTGGAAAAAGGCCTACACATACCTATGCTTTTCAGTCGATACTCAATGGTATTATCAACACATCGCTGTGGTGTCAAAGTGATTTGAGAACTTGTCAGCACTCCCCCAGACTTAGCCCTATCTCGATTATTGAATTTTTCCTCAATGCCATCATAGGAAGCATAATCCTTGTTAAGATTTGTGGAGACTGCATTGTAGAAGACCATTTTGTCTATGTTAGAGAGAAAAATCCTCTTGTTAGGTAGGTCAAGTACAGCTCCTGTGGTGGCAAGGAAAGGCCTTCCTAGAACCATGGGCATAGAGGCATCATTGCTTATCTTGACGACCTGAAAGTCAGTAGGTATCAAGCAGACCCCAATTCATACCTGAAGGTCTGTGATGCAGCCTTACGAATTTGATGATTTGGCATCCACGAAACAGAGAGTCATGTCTAAAGGACTTATAGAATTAATCCCCAAAAACTCAGCTAGTTTGACTGACATAATGTTCACATAGGACCCATAATCATAGAGAAAGTCTTCAAACTCAATGCCGAAGATGGAGAATGGCACATTGAACTCTCTTGGATCTGTTAGTTTGGGTAACACCTTAAGTGATGGGGCTGGAGCAGGTTGTGGAAGTTTTGGATAAGGAACCTTAGGAACATAAGCGGGTGTTGTGGAGGAATGGTGACTGGTGACTCGGAATGGATTGATCAATCTGAAATGTTACGGGGGTCCTTGTCCTGACTGGATCGATCGATCTTAGATTGGATCGATAGATCTGAAAAGTTACGGTTGGCCTTGTCATGATTGGACTTATCGATCATTGATTGGACCGATTGATCTGACTGGCTACGTGTGTATGTGGTTGACTGGGACCGATCGATCGTTGATGGGATCGATAGATCCGGTGAGTCGATCGACTTTGTCGAAGATGGGATCGATTGCCGATGAATGGATCGATTGCCGATGAATGGATCGATCGATCTGAAAGGGTTGCACATATTAAATATTCAAGCTTCCATTATAGATCAACCATTCTATCAGTTAGTGCTTGTGTATTCTTCTTCTGACCTTCCAAGATCTTCTTGAACATATATTCAAGTTTAATCTCTTCAGAAGGTTGTGCATGTTCTTTAACCATATGCATATTTGCCCTTGAACCACTAAACCCTTCCCCATTCCTTGGCTTTTGTTCACCCTTTGCTGGAAGAACTCCTTGCTGACGTTTCATTGCTTCTGTAGTTTGAGCAACTTGAGTATCAAGTAGTTTTAGATGAATGTGGATAACTTCAAATTTACCATTAAACTGGGCATACATGTTGTCCACTTTGGCATGGATCTCGTTTACGGATTTTTGTTGAGAAACAAGGAGTTGCTGCATAAGGACCTTGAGTTCTCCTTGAGATTCATTGGCAGTGGGTAAAGGTTGCTGGAATTGTTGTCCCTGCTATGGATAGACCTGATGTTGAGGATTCTCGACATTGGTGCTACGGTAGGTTAGATTGGGGTGGCTTCTATAGTTCTGATTGAACCCTCTATAGTTCTATATGTCTCAAGTTGAGGATCCGTGAGAAACGACATAGCAAATTTTATGAGGTCACAAGATCGAGTGACACTTGGGACGAAACAAAAATTACATACTATGATTTCGGGCCTAGGGAGATTACGTGCTTTGGCTCAGAACCTCCTGGTAATCCAAAAAAAATACATTATGGGCCAAAGCTTTCCATGTAACTGATGAGTTCATTAAAAGAAAAGGTGGTCTCGGGTTTCCATTGTATTTGAGCATAGAACACAAGTTACCAACGAAACCACATTCCATTGGATCATGCGGTCACCTTTAGAGCAAACAACGTGCTCTCCTTACTTCTAAAAAGGTTTTGTGTGATGGATTTATCGGTTTCCACCCATAATGCAGCGAGATACACTTAACACATCTCAGTTTTGCTGATGATATTTTGGTTATTATGGACAACACAATGGAGGTTCTAATTTTTTTTTCCTGATGTCTCTGGGTTAGTCGTAAACACAGCAAAAAGTTCTCTTTACTTGGAAGGGAGAATAAACGATAGTATCCTAACGAAAGCCTCTCTTCTAGGTCTTCCAGATGCAAAGCTACGTGTTCGGTATTTGGGTTACCTTTAACCACCAAAAGTATGTCCAGGCTGGACTACAAACCCCTAATTGACATGATTAGATCACATTTTCTGTCTTGGAAGAACAAAACTATCTAATTTGATGGTCGTCTTCAACTCATCAATCTGTATTGTGAGCACCACTAATTTTGGTGCACCAGGTTACCCAAGGGTTGGCCATAGATAGTATGTGTTCAACATGCATTTCTATGGTGTAGTTCAAATTTTACCACTAAAACTACAGTATCATGGACCAAAGTTTACACACCAAAAACTTAAGAAGATTTGGGCATCCGCAGGTTGCAGGACTCATTGCGAGTTTTTCACTCAACCTTATTTGGAGACTTTTTGACATTTCAGATTCTCTTTGTAGCTTGGACTCAACATTATCTATTAAAATGATCGTCATTTTGGGATGTTAAGGAGACAAGGAGGGTATCGTGGATATGGAAAAAGCTTCCCAAGTTATGTCCTTTCGCAGCAGCTTTTTTCAAAACTAGATTCGCGAAGTACCTCCACTTACTTCTGGTTCGATAATTGACTTTAGCTGGAGATAATAATTGATGTTACGGGAGATCATGGAGTTCAAATTCTGGGCATTCATCGATCAACAAAAGTGTCGAAAATAGGAGATTTGGATTACTGGAACCTTAGGCGATGACGAGCTCTGCACTTACTAGATCTGCTACAGAGAACACGTGTCTATATTCCTCCAATTCCAATGGCTGGACCTGATATTGCGCTCTGAAAACATGAAGAAAACGAGTACACTAAATCCTTTTCAAAAAAGAGGAATGTGGGAGCAAATCCGCTCCACTGATTCCCGCGTCCTATGGTCCAAGGTTATCTGGTTCTCTGACTCTATCCAGCGTTATGCTTTCACCACATGGTTGGCGACACACGATAGAATCCCTATAGGTGCAAGAACTTGAAAATGGGGAATCACTTAAGCGTGTCTTTTCTGTGTTGAGCCAAATGAATTGAGAGATAACTTGTTCTTCATATCCTCGTATGCCTACACGATTTGAACCTCTAGGAGACAAAATAATAGACCATTCAGTCACTTCTGTCTGATCTTACAGAAATAGAAAATCAAAGATGGACTATGGTATGCTTTGTTTAATGTTTCAGACAACCATTTTCCACCTATGGAGATAGAGCACCAAAAGAAAGCATGATTAGCCTCTTCTATCACCACTTTGGCTTGCCCATGCAGTCGACATGGTCATTCGTAATCGGATTCTATCTCGTCGCAGAACTCCACACGACAATGATTGTGAACTCTTCCCCCATTGGCTCACTTTGCGCTGTACCACAACGGACTGAGATCTTTCACTTCCTGTTGGCTCAGTTCTGCTCTATTTTTCCTGCATCTTTACACAAAAACTTATTGCTTTCGTTTAGTTTTTCTATAGTACAATTACACCAAAAAGATGAGTATACCTTTAGTGGTAATTAGTAACATATTTTTAATCAGTCAAATTGTGGTTTTAATTGCATATAATTAATGTTAATTAATATGTGTCTGATTTTATTTTAACTATCATAGATGCTACAAATAACAATTTTGGATGTAATATATTTAGCTCAATCGTTCAATATTTTTGAATAAATTAAAATCTGATTTTAATTGCATATAATTAATGACAAAATCAGAGCTCCGTAGGCAAAATATATAAAAACTAGATAGTGACCAGCGCTGTAGCGCGGGAAATGTTTATTTGATAATTCAAATTTATTATATAATATATACTATGTTTTAGATTATATGTATTTTTTGTTCTTAGAATTTTTTTTATTAATGTTATACATGGTTTGTGTTGTGTTAATTATAAATTAGTAATGAATGTAAAAATGAATAATACGATGAACTCTTATAATATGTCAGAAATCTGCGATGTACATGACAATAAAAATTTTGCATAAATTTTAGTTCTTTTGTTACATTATAATAGATTAATAATAATATTTTTGATTTTATGAAGAGTAATCTTATTTTATATTATTTACATATGTTTTGGGTTTATGGTAGTTATGAATTACTAATATATGTAAAATGGTAATAACATATTGTAATCTTATAAATATTCTAATGTTATTTTAGTACATTTTAATAGTGATAGTAAGTAAAATATCAAATAATTTAAGTGGCATTTCAACACTCTTTTGTAGTATTTACTGTTTACCCCAATTGATTAAGGACACAACAGAAGATATTATTAGAAAAATGATAGTTGTCAAAAATTACGATCATTAGATTAAAACTTACATGTTCATAGGATGATATCAACCTAGTATTTCATCCACTGAAGTTTTATGACAATATTGAGACCAAAATAAAAGAAAAACAACAAATAACTAATTAAGAGCTCAAATGCTCGTAGCTAGGATGAAATTTATCTCTTCTTCTTCTTCCCGTCACTGGACCCGCATGTATAGAGATTTTTTAATTTTAGTTTAAAATCAAATCGTATCAAATATTTTAATTTATTAATATGAGTATAGAGATATTAAGTAGTTTACAAAATTGGATAAAAAGCTAATTTATTAATTATGAAATTAATAATAATTATTATTCGTATCTTGGATATATCTTGATATATTTCAAACAAAGTAGATTTTGGATACAATAAAATTAGCAATTACTAATTAGAATATTTTTCTATTATCTATAATAAATAGAGCTTTTTACAGATTTTTTAAATATTCCAAAATATCTTTTCTTAATTAATTGATATTTCCTTAACTGCCCAATAGAAGTTTTTTTTTTAATTAATTTAAAATTTTCGTTTATATTTATTAGGAGATAGAAAATAAGTTTTATTTTTTTATAAACTAATAATTATTTAAAAAATTATATTTGAATTTTTTATTAAATTTTGGTTGCATAATTGTTTTACCTTTTTATCCTTCTAGAGATTGATTTATTTAGTTATATATGTATGAAAATTTAATGGCAATTATTGTAATATAACACGTAGAAGATGGTTATTTTGCTATCAACATTACACTAAAAATTTGCACAAAAATATATTTAGATTTCAAATTTTGAATATTTAAAATTTCTACGGTTTAATTAAAATTATGTTAATAATGTACAAAATATCTTAGATCTCATATATATATATAATACATCTCATATATATAATACATATATTTAAAAAATTTATCCTTCTAGAGATTGATTTATTTAGTTATATATGTGTGAAAATTTAATGGCAATTATTGTAATATAACATGTAGAAGATGGTTATTTTGCTATCAACATTACACTAAAAATTTGCACAATAATATATTTAGATTTCAAATTTTGAATATTTAAAATTTCTACGGTTTAATTAAAATTATGTTAATAATGTACAAAATATCTTAGATCTCATATATATATATATATATATATATATAATACATGTAATAAAATTTTATTTCATCTTAAACTTGTAATTGCATAATTTCATCTTTATGCAAAAAATATAAATGTGGATATAGTATGATTTGTTAAAATTATATATATTTAATATCACAATTTATTATTTAAAAAATATATAGATGTGGAAACTAAAATGATTTGTTAAAATTATATATATATATATATGTGTAATTTCATTTTAATATAAAACTAAATTTACATGTGAGTATGATTTTTTAAAATATATATTATATTATATATATATGTGTGTGTGTGTAATTTCATTTTAATATAAAACTAAATGTACATGTGAGTATGATTTTTTAAAATATATATTATATTATATATATATGTAATTGTAATAAATTCTTTAGTTGATGTAGTTATAAACAATTATTTAATTATTATTAAAAGGCCATTTTCGTTTATTTTTATTTTTGTTGTATGTTTTCTATGTCATTTTTCAATTTTAATTATTAGATTTTGGAAAAAGATTATCTTACTTTCTGATTGGATAAAAAATTTTAAAATTTTAATTTTAATATGTTTCGTTTATATTTATTAGGAAAGATAACATAAGTTTTATTTTTTAGAAAGTAATAATTATTTAAAAGATTATGTATGGATTTTTTATTAAATTTTTTTAAATTAATTTATATGTTTAGTTTGTATTTATTAGGAGAGAGAAAATAAGTTTTTTAGAAACTAATAATTATTTTAAAGATTACGTTTAGATTTCTTATTGAATTTTTTAAAATTAATTTAAAATTTTCGTTTATATTTATTAGGAGAGAGAAAATAAGTTTTTTATTTTTTAAAAACTAATAATTATTTAAAAGATTATGTTTGGATTTTTTTATTGAATTTTGGTTGCATAAATTTTTGACCTTTTATCCTTCTAGAGATTGATTTATTTGGTTATATATATATAAAAATTTAATGGTAATTATTGTAATATAACACGTAGAAGATGGTTATTTTGCTATCAACATTGCTTAAATAATATATATGATTCATTAAATCTGACCAATTTAATTTGTTGCCAAAAAATAATAATAATGATTTTGAAACCTGTAAATACAGATTTTAGTTTAGTATACTTGTAAACTGTAAGTATTTAATTAATTATAAGGGAAAGGTTTAGATCTCTATAGTTTACATGTCAATATGTCGTTATACGTTACTAACTAAAGATTTTTACTGCTTTTTTCCCAAAAGATAATTTTGCACTAAAAGAAGAGAGACAATAAATGTTTTTTCATATATAAATCGGTGCTTCTCAAACAAAAAAAAATTATAATCTCACAAACCCTTAACCTAAAACACATTTATGGCTTCCTCAACAGTTCAAAATTTAATTTTCATGCTAATCGTATTTATCTTTATTCTCAATACATCATCATCGTTTGGAAATCACTCATCCATTGATGGATTTTTACTATTTTCACCTAAACATGTAGTGATTATTAACAAAATGGTCACACGTCCAACATTGATTTTGCATTGTAGAAACAAAGGAGATGATTTAGGGGTAATAACACTTCAACATGGAGATAGTTTTGATTTTAGGTTTCGTGTCAATCTCCGTAAAACGACTGTGTACACTTGCAGTTTCCAGTGGTTCCGTTATACAAGAACGTTTGATATTTTTAGAGCAGATCGAGACGACAATTCAAAAAGTAAATATGGAGTTTGCAGCGAATGTATTTGGGAAATTTATGAACCAGGCCCTTGTCGTACTAGGCGTGATGGAGGCCAGCCTTACTGTTTTAATTGGTAGTCATTTAAAAGTATTTAAAATATATTTTATTTTCTCTTTTATTTACTAATAATAAAATAAACTCATTTGGTGTTTGAATTTGCGATTATATGCTTGTTAGTTTCTTATGTGATAGTAGATTAAGTATTTCTTATAACCATGAAAATCTGAATTCACAGTAAAGTTCGTTGTTGAGAATGAATAACGCACATAAATTTAACTATTTAACACACAAGTTTTTTTATGAGAAGCACATAGACTTGCCTTCAGTTTGAAGTTCGAAAGGAAACAACCAAATCTTAGTAAGAAAAACTATATGGAAATTAAGAAAAGAATGGTTATTCAAAACAATTATTTTTTGTTACATCTACAAAAGCTACGAGACTAGATTGGCAGACTATTAAAATGTAGACATTTAAATATTCTCTATAAAACCAATATAATATATAAATAAGAGTATGAGACCAAGTGGTCTATTCGAGTGGAGAGCAGACTTGCAATATGGGTCAAGACCATGGATCGAATTTTTCCATAGACGAAAATTGATTTGGTTCCTTCATAGTCAATATAGATGTCTTAAACAGCAATGATATTTAGCTTTCTACAAACATTGAAGATTAGTTAGAGTTTTTCCGGGGATCTATCTTAGCTATAAAATATGAAGATATAAATTTATTTTACAAAAATGCCAATTTTAAATATTTATGTGCAGAAAAAGTGGTTATGGTTACAATGAAACTACATCTCTATACTATTATTTGAGCAATTTTGATAGTAAATTAACCAATTGTGATGTTCCATATTATAAAAAATTTAATTGGTTTTTAGTGTTTTATAATAAAATTATTACATGTATAATAGTAATCACAGAAATAAATTAATTAAATAAAAAATTGTAAATAATATTTTAAATAAATAATAGTTTCCAAAATTTAAGCTAATTTGTCTTTCTTATTAATTATGGATGAAAATTATTTTTTAAAAAATTATGTAATCAAAATTGAAGAACTAAGATTTGATATTTAATTATACCATATTATTTATTTTAAATTATTATATTTGAAAGATTTTGTTAAGATTTAAAATTATGATTCTTTTATCATATTTGCTTGATCTTATTTTCAAATGAATTATCATATAATACATATATTTAATCAAAATTTAGATTTATTTTGCATATGTTGTGAATCAATTTTTTAGAAATAAAAATAGATTACTCAACTGATAAAGAAAAAATGTGTTCAACGTCGCACATCGGTTAAACAATCTGAGCAATGGTTATGAGTCCTATTATTAAAAGAACAAAATGATTTCAAAATGAATGAGCAAGAACCTTGACTTATTAGCCGTTTAAAGTTAAAAATTATTCGTTTAATCTGGTTATTTAGTTAAACCAATAATTTTACTAAATAAAATAAAAAAATAAATATTTTAAATACTTAGTTTCAAATGTTATAAAATTTAGACATTAGGTACATAGTTTTATTTATAAAAGTTAAGATGTTATCAATTATAATGTCAAAAATATTTATATAGTTTTTTAAAAATTAATCAAAGAGTATATGGATCCGATTTTGATGGATCCAATAAGATCCAATATTTTATCATCCAGATTTAAAATAATCTGAATCTTCAAATATTCTAATTTTTACAATAGATCAAGACGGTCAAAACGGATCCAAGTATATAAAAACGGATCATGATGGATCATAACAGATCTTAGATCGAATATCTAATCATTGATAATAATTAATATTAGACTAAATCAAATTATTATAGATTTTTTGAATAATATAAAAATATATACATAACACCAATTAACTTTTATAAACAAATTATATTGTAACCTAAATTATCAAATAAATTTGTCTACAAATATAACTCCATACGTAAGTAATTATATATTAGTAATTTTAATTAACACAACACAAACTATATATAATAATGATAAATATATAAAGAAGACACTAAATACATTAAAATATAATCTAAAAACTACTAATAATCTATAATTATATAAACTAACAAAGTATGAAATAGATATTTTTCCGCGCTCCACATCACGGGTTACTATCTAGTATTTTTATTAAAATTCCAAATTCTTCATATAAAGATTTTATTAAAGTAATGAGACATATAAAGATTGGTAAAACAACTGTTGCAACTGATATGGAAGACTCAGATATAGCAAATGGAGATCTTATGGTGAACATCAAATAACATATTGTAACCAAGTATGAGAAGATCATAATACTAAATATTAATTTTTAATCATTTTTGTGTATAATGTTGTATACATATTCATATACATAATTGTATTTACTGTTTTTATAAATTAATTTTTGCTTGAATTACATATTTTAATAATTTTTAACTTACATATCTATAAAATAATAAATTATGAAATTAATTAAAACTAAATTATATGTTGTACTTGTTTACATTTTCTGTCATTATTTTATACTGAAAATTAACATATACTCTCTATATTTCAAAATAGATGATATTTTTGTTAAAAATACGCTATATAAAAAATATTAATTTGTACATATTAAAGTACAAAACAATATTACTCCCTTAACACTACGAGAGTGTTAACTTTTATTTAAAATATTATATTGTAATTGATAACGAGACTATTAAAGTACTTTTTACTATGTATTTTTACATATACGAGAATAAAAAGTTGCATCATCTATTTTGAGTATTTAGTTTTATTATAACTAGTGATGAACTCCCTCTAAGATATCTCGGCTTACCTTTTACCACAAAATATATGATTCGGCATGATTATGAACCCCTTATCTATAAGATTCGAACTTATTTGTTGATCTGCACAAACAAGAGTCTCTCATTTGTTAGGCGTGTGCAACTAAGTAAATCAGTCATAGGAAGTATTTCAAAATTTTGGTGCTCTGGCTTTTGCCTCCCTCAAAGATTTTTGGATGATATTGAGCATATATATGCATCTTTCTCTATGGTACGGGTCTCCAAATAACCATAGCAAGGCAAAGGTTTCATGGGATGAGTTCTGTACTCCACGAGAAGAAGGTGGCTTAGGAATTCAGAAGCTCTGTGATTCATCATGTGTCTATGCACTAAACCTTATTTGATGTCTTTTTGCAAACTCTTGCTCTCTTTGGTTAGGTTGGACAAAAGAAAAACTATTAAAGCATCACTTGTTTTTTACTGTAAAAGAAGGGTCATTGGGTTCTTGGATTTGGAGAATAACTTCTAAAAATTCGAGAACAAGCAAGTGAACTTTTCAAATAGGAGATTCGTAACTAAAAAATGTAAGTTTCTGGTGGGAAAATTTGTTACCTATCAGTCAGGCTTAGGTGTAGCTGGTCCTAGAAACCTTGGTATTCACACGCACAGCTCAGATGCTGAGGAACCTAACTCAACGTCTTGTCTCATTAGATGGTGTCGTCATAATCGGTCCCATGAGGTTGAGTGTTTACTTCACATGCTTCCTGTTCCTAATGCTGATGCATAATCATAATTTGATATCTTATTTAAAAGTTTTAATTATAATAATTTAAAATAAATAATATGGTATAATTAGATATTAAATATTAGTTTTTTAATTTTGACTGATTAACAATTAAAAATAAATTTCGTCCATAATTAATAAGAGAGAAAAAGTGAGTTAAATTTTTTGGAAACTAATATTTATTTAAAATATTATTTATGATTTTTAATTTAATTATATTAATTTTATGATTATTATTTTACGCTTAATGACTTATTTAAAAATTATTACTCAAATTTTTAACCTATGTGAAACATTGAACACACTTTTTCTTCATCGATTGAGTAATATCTCCCCGTTTCTAAAAAATTGATTCACAACATATGCTGAAAAAATTAACATTTTTATTAACTATATGTATTATATGATAATTCAAAATAATTTAAAAATAAGATCAAACAAAGAAGATAGAAGAATCATAATTTTAAATCTTAACAAAATCTTTCAAATATAATAACTTAAAATAAATAATATGATATATTAGATATCAAATCTTAGTTTTTCAATTTTGACTAGTTAACAGTTTAGAAAAATTAATTTTCATAATATTAAGAAGACACAAAATCATAATTTGTCAAAAAAATTTAAAAATCTACATTTATATTAACTATATGTATTATATGATAATCTAAAATAATGTGAAAATAAGATAAAAAGAAGATGATAGAAGAATCATAATTTTGAATTTTAACAAAATCTTTCAAATAGAATAACTTAAATAATAATATAGTATATTAGATATCAAATCTTAGTTTTTCAATTTTGATTGGTTAATAATTTAAAAATAAATAAATTTAATTTCATCCATATTTAGTTAGAGAGAGAAATTAAATTTATTTTTTCTAAACTAATAATTATTTAAAATATGATATACAGTTTTTTATTTAATTATATTAATTTTTTTATTACTATTTTATATTTAATGACTTGATTTAAAAAAATCTAAAGACCAGTGATATTTTATGTAATATAACACATGAAAGTTGGTTATTTTCTTTTAACATTGCTCAAATAAGTATAGGGAGATAGTTAATGTTAAATAATATATTTGCGTTTTAATTTTAATTTTCATAGATGCTAAAAATAACAATATGGGAGGTAATATATTTAGCTTCATCGTTCAATATTTTTGAATAAATTGAAATCTGATTTTAATTACATATAGTTAAAGAAAAAATATGAGCTTTATACGCAAAAGATATAAGATTCAATAAATTTGACCCTTTTTGTTGCAAAAAATAATAAAATAAATAATGATTTATAAACCTGTAATATAGATTTTATTTACGTATACTTGTTCATTGTAATTAATTAATTAATTATTAGTGGACATGTTTATATCCCTATTATATTTTACATGTCAATACATTGTTATACGTTATAAAATAAAATTTTTTTACTACTATCCCAAAAGATAATTTTGCACTAAAAGAAGAGAGAAAATAAATGCTTTCTCATCTATAAATCCGTGCTGCTCAAATAAACAAAATATGATAATCTCACAAAACCTTAACCTAAAACACATTCATGGCTTTCTCAACATATCAAATTTCATTTTCATGCTAACCTTATTTATATTTAATTTCAACACATCATCAACATTTGGAAATCATTCGTCCACCGATGGTTTTTTACCATTCACACCTAAAAATGTAGTGATTATTAACAAATTGGTCACACATGCAACATTGATTGTGCATTGTAAGAACAAAGGGGATGATTTAGGGGTAATAAGACTAAACCCTGGAGATAGTTTTGATTTCAGGTTTCGTGTCAATTTCCGTAAAACGACCGTATACACTTGCAGTTTCGAGTGGCCCAATAATACAACAATGTTTGATATTTTTAAAACTGATAGAGATGACAATCCAAAATGTAAATATAGAGTCTGCAGCGAATGTATATGGGACATTTATGAACTAGTCCCTTGTTGTGATAGACGCGATGGAAGACAACCACAGTGTTTTTGATGGACTTCTTAGTCATTTAAAATTATTTAATATATCTTTTATTTTCTCCTTTATTTATTTAAGAATTAAAAATAAAACAAAGTCTCTGATTACATATTGTTAGTTTATCATGTGCTCGTAAATTGGATTTCTCTTATAACCATGAAATTTTGAATTCAGAGTATAGTTCGTTGTTGTGAATGAATAACGCACATATATTTAACTATAACCATGAAATTCTGAATTCACAGTATACTCAAAACCATTATTTTTAACACTTCTAAAACAGCTATGAGACATAGATTGGTAGACTATTAAAATGTAGACTTGTAAATATTTTCTGTAAAAATAATATAGTATTAACATAGAGTGTGTCACCAAGTAGTCCAGTTGAGTGGGTAGCAGACTTTACAACATGGGTCAAGATTTATTTCATCTACTCGCGAAACGATTCCTCTCCCTTATGACCAAATTAGATCGAAGATTTTAAAAAGTTAATCTGGTAATTAAAGATATATTTTGTTTAAATACATTCAAGATAGCTTCACATTGCTTTATATTCGTATGGCAGAAAAACAAACTATCATCACAAAAAATATATAAGATACCGATGGATTTGCTCTAGCAATTTTTAATTTTGAAAGAGATTTTTCATTTTCTCTTTCCGTATATTTACTATCAATATTTCTATACAAAAAATAAATAAATAAAGTGAGAAAGAATCTACTTGGCAAAATCTCATTTTAGTAATTATTTGCCCCATTGGATGTCCATTGATAAGGATTTTATTTTGCACAGATTTAATAGACTACATCGTCCAAGTGATCCATTTTTCCGCAAATCCAAATTTACAGAGAATTTTTTTAATAAAAAGTCATTCAACCCGAACATAAACTTTGCTCGTATCAGTTTTAATTTCCATATAATTATGTTTACAAGAGTTGTTAGTCTGTATGAAGAGTTTTGTTAAACATATAATTTTGCATATAATTTTGCAGTTTCGAATGGCCCAATAATACAACGACGTTTGATATTTTTAGAGCAGATAGTGATGACAATCCAAATAGTAAATATGGAATATGTAGTGAATGTATTTGGGATATTTATGAACCAGCTCCTTGTCCTGATATACGTGAGGCCAACCTCAATGTTTTCCATGGACTTCTTAGTCATTTAAAAGTGTTTAAAATATCTTGTATTTTCTCCTTTAGTTATTTAATAATATAGTAAAATAATTTGGCGGTTGATTGTGATTACTGATTACATATTTGTTAGTTTCTCATTTGATAAATAACACAAAATTTAACTACAAAATAAGCAAGTGTTTCCGTGAGATGCACATAGACAGCTGTCAGTTTGAAGTTCCAAAGTATGGTTATTCAAAACCAATATTTTTGTCATAACTAAAGAAACTACTGAGACATCGAATGGAAGTTATTAAGCAGTAAATTTGCAAAATGAGTGGTTAAAAGAGGGACATATACTATTTTACACTTAGAGAATTATGATATTTTATTGGTTGTACTGTTTCGATGACTTGCAAGCCCTTATCAAAACAAAAGATTTACGTGTAATGACATTCATATCAGAAATATTATTTTCTCTCTCCTTAATCTTCTCGTATTTTTATCTTTTTCTAATTTCTCTCTCATTAATCTTCATTGCCAATCGTCTTTCTATCTTGAACTTAATCGTTTCCATGTAAAACCTCATAGTGATCCATCACCTTATCCCAGTCAATTCTTATTATTTTATGTGAAATTACAGATTTATAGAATCCAATTTTGTCTTATTTCAACTCAAACAACTTTCTTTTGGTTTTAATATTAAAACAAAAGAACAAACTCAAATTATAAGAAAACTGTGTAAGAGTTATAAGTCTTAACATTTTTTCCTATAAAAACAAAAGAAGAAAACCAAATTATAAAAAAATGTGTAAGAGGTATAGGTCGCGGTGTACAATTTCAGAGTATACCGATATATGTATGACAGTTTTACATCTTTGTTTTCATCACTTTTAAATCTCATATTGCATCATGAATTTTATATATGCATTTTACTCTCATTTTGCATTATCTTGCATTTTTAGAGTCATAAGTTTATATATTACATTTTGCATAATTTTCGAGTCATGAGATTTGGAGGATTTTGGACCCTAAGAAATGAAGAGAATAGTAAGAAGAGATGAACAATAAAGTGAAAAAGAAATTATAGCAGTCAACCAAACTGCTCGAAATCCCAAACAGCTGAAAGATTACATAAGATGAACATCTTCTGTGCCAAGTTTAATCTTATATTCGGTGTCAAGATAGGAAATTGAGTTAATTTTCCAATGTAATTGACTTCAAGTTATTGGGTACTGTATCACAAGAGTTATGGTCGAATTACTAGACACATATCATATCTGACGCGAATAAGGAAACTTTTGTGTTGACCAAGATGTTTAGAGTTGACCCGAATATTTTGTTGTCTCCATATAAATACTTGTAAAAATACATCTAAACCTAAGTTTTCTTCTCCCTACAGTTGGTTTTGAGAGTCAAACTCTCTTTAGATTTTTTGGTTTGATATTTATCATATTATCCAAGTCTAGTGAATGATTCTTCACTTCTATCTATGTATATCCATGTTTATATCTTTTTCTTTCTCTTTTCTTCATTTTAGTTGTTTCTCTTTTAGTTGGAACATGAGTTTGCAAGATTAGGATGAATTTATGGTTAGATGTCGATTATTTATGTTGATTATTGTTAGAGCCTTCATTTAAGTTGATCATAATGTTAGATTTGACTTGATCTCTCAAATTCTAGAGTTTAGGCATTTATGTCCAGAAGGTGTTCGATGAAATGGTTGAACCAAATATTTTATTAGCTTTACATACCTAGTGAATGAGAGTTGATGATTATGGTGTTTAGTGAACTTATTGGACTTGTTATTAATGCTCATTGATCATTTGATAGTTAACAAGAGTTATTGATTATTGGATAATTAAAGAAGAGATTAGTCTCACGAGAGTGAATTAGTCATATTTATGAGTTTCAAGTTTTAGGATGGTGTTTAATTTAATCTTTGGCATCATTATTTGGTTGTTAGTTCGTTCTTTTGATAGTAAAACTCATGGTCAAATGCTTTTTTTTTTGTTTTCCTGTTTGAATTTCATTTTTTCATTTCTTATTTATAAAAATCAAAACTATTTGCTCTAGATTAGTATGAATCTCTAGTGTGATCTTTAATCCTTGTGAATTCGATCCTAAAGTTTTATGTATGATAGGTTTAATTGATAGACCTAAAACCTCATTTATCAATGTACAACTGGATTGGAATGTAAAAAATACTGTAAACTTGTCGAATATACCAAAAGTAACTATCACCAACAACATGTACAGCCCATCTTATGTACACCCACTAAGTATACACCAGAGTAATATACACTAGAGTAATATACACTAGTACATGTACACCTGGTTTGGAATGTACACAATACTATATGTACACCCACCGAGTATATATCCACCAACAACATTACACTGACCTTATATACTACTTGTATAACGACTTATATACTGCCTCGTACATCGACCTCGTACATCGACCTCGTACATCGACTTAAATAAAGGTTTGTGTGTTTTGAAACCAAATTTGCAATGAAATAAAGCGGGAAAATAATACAATCGGTTTTGAAGTCAAATAAAAGAACCGAAGAGTCTAGGGAATGGTAATGATTTAGATGAGATGATGAATTTTTGATGATGCTAAGAACATATTATGAACACTATCATTGGTTATGGATCACTAATTAAGACTAATCCACTTCTATGGTACTAATCTCTTCTCTAATAATTTAATCATCAACAATTTCTGTTCACAATTATAATGATCAATGAGCATTAATAATCAAATCTAATCCAACCACTAATAACCCTAATCAACTACTTCCATATGCTAAGTATGAAAAGCTCATTTATGTTGTTTCAATTATTTCATCGAACACCTTCCATGGATGAAATCCTAATGATATAGATATCTCAGTTACAAGCTTAATCTAGCATTACTACTAACCTAAATAAATGATAACCTAAGATCAAGTCCTAAATATCATCATCAACCCATCAAATCATCATAATCAACCAACTTTTAACTCATCTAAAAGACTACTCACTCATTTCAATAAAAACACAAAGCAATAAATTTGATCTTTGGATAATCATGATGAAGAGAAGAATAGTTAAAAGATTTAAAAAGAAAACAAGATTTGATAACTTGAATTCAAGAGATTCATACAAAGATTTTTTTCAAAACCCAAAAGTGGCTAAAAAAGAATCTCTCAAAACAAGCATGAAGGTGTCTCTCATTAGATTTAGAGTATTTATAGGGAGAAATAATAGAGCTTGGTTAACACATAGTAAACCAAGTTTGGCCTGGTTTAATGACAAATAAAGAAAACTTGGATTGGTTTGGCAATGTCGTATGGCCGCTGGGAGCTACCGGTGTCCTCCTCCCCACTGCACTAGCCCACTGTGATCCACCGGTGATGTCTCCCCGCTGCAGCACACCGCTAAAGTCCCGCGGCTGCATCATCACCGCTACATCTTCTCGCTAGTTTTTAAGGTGAGATTTGTGTGCTTTGCAGCGGTGGAACTTCAACTGTTACACGAGCCCTCTATGCTTCATCGGTGACATGATACCGCTAGAGTAGGCCGATGGGTGGTGTCGACGTCTTCATCGCCCTACGGCTAGCTGCTAGTTATTCCGATCTTCATCAAATGTTCCACTTTTGATCCTTTTAACTCTAATTGATCCAGTTCACCTCAAAACATGTAAGACAAGGATATATACGCAAAAATGTACATATGCTCTAAATATGCAATGTAAACAAAAGAAAACTATGAGAAATGAAATCTAAAAGAGATCAAAATTTCAATATATCAACTCCCTCAAACTTATCTCTTGCTTGTCCGCAAGAAAACTACAAGAGAAAAATCGAGAAAAAGTGTGAAAGTGGGGATTCATAACCACTAAAGATCGACCAAATTATCAACTCATATTCCCAAGATAATATTTCAATTGATACAAAAAAAATCTCTGATCAACAATTCTCCTCACACTTATCGAAACTCCAATCTTTTACTCTATGATAAAACTTAAAGCATCCACAAGAAATCATGCACATCAAATCTTTCACATTTAATTAAGAGCAATAGCATGTAGTCTCTCTAAGGGAGTGTCAATTGCTCTCAATTGGTTTGGTGAGAAAGGCTAGATAAATGAGGCGGTTTTATCACAATTAATGAGTTTTTCTCAAATAAACAAGGAATGTTAGACATTAGGCAAAAAACTATCTCAGAAAAGAAACAATTTATGCATACAAGTTCAACCTCCATTGTTCTACCCAATCCTAGGTTTTGATATCTAAATTATCCCATTCCCAACCTCACTTCTAGAGGCTAAAAACCCACAAGTCTTTCCTTTCTGAATCTCCATCAACCTCAATACAAGTTTTATCATATTTTCAAATCTCTCTAAGGGATTCTTTTCTTTTCAAACCAATGACTCTTCTTTTACTTTTGTTATTATCCTTGGCTTCTCTATTCTTATTCTTTTTTTTCTTATCATGGTTTCTTTTCTTTTAAGAAAAAGTTTCAAAGCCCACTTTTTTTTGCTAGAGTCATGACTTTCTTTTATTTTGGATCCCTAGAGTTTTCCTTTTTCTATCCAATCTCACTATTTTTTCTTTCTTTGTTCCATTCCTCAATGCTTATTGTCAATCATCAACAAGACTATATATTCTTTCTGTATTTTTATCCTAGATGCTAGCTCTTAAGGTTATAGAGTTTAGCTCCTAATGGAGGTTAAACTTTGTTGTTCCTAATACTCTCAAGATTTTTCCCATGTAAACATTATCAATTAGAAAAGGTCTTACTCAAAAAAATTCAATGAAATCTAGAAAGAACGGTTTAGGTAAAGAGTGGGGAAACCATCTTTAAAGTGAAGATGGCCATCCGGTTTAGCAAGAGTGGTAAAAACGATAAGAGAAACCGGATGTATCAATAAAAGACAATGAGAACGAATCTCAAGCCTTTAAGCGAGATAATTAAGTCCAAATTAAGTTCTATTAAATTGGAGTTAAAAAAATATCAAGCAAGCTTCAATGAAGAGTCTAACTTTCGAGCGAAGAGAGCAAAGTGCAAAGATTCCAGTCTTTTAAAATCGATTAAGCACTACAAGAACATTATCAAAGTGATCACATTTCAAGCTAAACATAGAACTTTTGTGGTAATTTTAATCATTATCTCTTATGCATATAAAAATTCAAACCTATATGCTACTAGAATCGATCCTAATAGTAAATTGAGATGCAAAGCTACATGAATGTTTTTTGTTTTTTTCAAACTTTTCAAATTTTGTTTTTTGATTTTTCTTGAAAACATTACTATAGACAATGCATGCCTCAAGAAATAGAAAATCAAAACAAAACATATAATTAGCTAGTCTATCTCTCCCTTAAACTTATTTTTCACCATCTCGGTGTGAGAATAAACTTAAGAAAGAGACCATCAAAATAGAAAATGCAAAATGAAAAATATAAAGAATGGTATATACAAGAGAAAGAAAGAGCCATACATTGGCCCTACTCGGGAATCTTAGGGAGAGGAGAGATTGGAGGAGGAGCTGAACTCTGTGGATGGTCCTTCAATGCGAGTGTGACGACCGTCTTCATCAACTCTTCAACACCGCTTGAACCTTTTTCTTTGAACTCTGGTGAGAGGATTGCTTTAACTGATGCAAAAGGGTTGGACTAATCTTTGACTTTGACTTTATACTCTACCATCCCATTAATATGCTTCCAAGATGTTAAGGTCATTAAAGCGTGAGCCAATGGTGAATGGACACGGGTGGGAGGATGGGTTTCTTTTATCTCTCTCTTGTTCTTCTCAAGAACCTTCTTAGCTTTCCCCATCCTCTTGTCTTTACCACTTCCTCCATACTCATCGAATAAGGAGTGTAGACCTTCACCATCCAATATTTTTTCATCAAGCTTTAGAGCTTCTATATTCTTCATATTCCTAGGCTCTTTGTCATCCACATCTTCATTAGTGATTGTCTCGTAAAATAGTATAGAAGATAGCTTGATTGGATAAGACACTTTGGCGTTGACGTGGCAAAGAGTCACTCTCTTGTTCGGAAAGTTGATGCTTGCTCCAGCGGTGTTGAGAAATGGCTTCTCGGGTTGCAGCCTCTCCACAACCATGAAATCCATTAGTATTAAACAATTTTCAACAATTAGAAGATAATCCTCAATCAACCCGTGGACGTTTTAAAGAAGCATCTCCAAACGTGATGGAAGATGAGTGTTGCTTCATCCCTTTAATCCCTAAGCTCTTTGCCGTTTCAAGCGATATCACATTCAAACTGGCTCTGGAATCACA
This sequence comes from Cardamine chenopodiifolia, assembly GCA_963922655.1. Lineage (NCBI taxonomy): Eukaryota > Viridiplantae > Streptophyta > Magnoliopsida > Brassicales > Brassicaceae > Cardamine > Cardamine chenopodiifolia. The sequence continues at coordinate 8,959,902 of OZ000479.1, forward strand.
TAAGGCATTATCTATCTCCAAATCACCAAGGGAGCAAGTGTTGATGAATGTACTCGTATCTTCAAGCTTTGGAAGTGACTTGTGTTTAAGTGGTGTTATGCTTGGTGATTCAAACACTCCTATAACCTCTTCAACGTTATCTCGATTTGCTAGAATGGCTTCAATGAACTTAAAGTAGAGAGGAACTTGTGACAAATCATTCACATGGGGAAAAGGTGCTCCAACTCTACTCATCTTAGTTTTGAAGATCGAGAGGACCTTATTTTTTTGCCTTGGTAAGAAATTGGCCCAAAAATGGAAGTGGAGACTCATAAGGAAGAGGCTCAACCCTTGAAGTACCTTTTGTTCCAACACTCTTGGTCATCCTATCTTCTTCTTTAGTGCTCAAGTACCCTTTTACTTCACTCTCTCTAACCAAATTATCAACATTCTAACTGTTGAGGAGCCTAGAGATTTCCTTTATAGCTTTCTCATTCTCAACCATATTCTAATCACTTGTGGAGATAACACTGCAAAATTCCTTGATGTTAACTTCGAGTTTACCCGGTAATGTTCCACTTGGATTCTTTGAACTAGAATAGGCTTGAGCGACCTTCAGATCAATGGTTTTCACGTGAGAGGCCAAGCTAGCATTGCCGCCATTTGAGTATTGAGTTCTATTGCTCCATTTCTTTGTCCTTCTAGTAGTTGCTTTAGGAGAGAGTGTTAGTGTTGTCTTCATTAGATGGCAGCTTTGATGCACTTCTTTGGCCATGGTTTTGAAAGTAAGGTTGGTTGCTGGCTTGAAAGCTTCCATGTTGGTTAACTAGTTGGAAGTTACCTTGGAGTTTAGTAGGTGGGTAGGTTTGATCTTGGGGATTCTCCACATTTGGGTTCTTATAGGAGAAATTGGGATGATTTTTATAGTTTGAATTGAATCGCTTGTCGTAACCTTGGCCTTGACCACCAACCTTGGACAGTACGATGTATACCCCTTGAACCGTTCCTAAGCTTCGTTAAATCTCTCATTCTCCTTTTGTGTAAAACCGGAGATCTCATTTCGAAGACAAGCCATTCGTGAAGTAGAGAAGAATTTGCTCAAGAAGACTCGCTTCCACTCATCCCAAGATGTGATAGATTTATGAGGCAAGTGCTTTTCCCATGGGTGTTCTCTATCACCTAGAGAGAATGGAAAATTCTTACCTTCAAAGCATCCTCTGATATACCGTTGATCTTCATGGTGCCACAAAAACGATCAAATTGATCCAAATGGTTTAGAGGATCCTCCATTGGCAACCCATGAAAATTAGAACCTTGAATCATATATGAGGTTAGCCTTGATCTCGAAATTTTTGTTCTCAACCAGAGGAGGATGAATACCGGCTCGGTTCCCATGTATGTTTGGCTCATCAAAGGTGCCAGTGACATGCGGGTTGCTAGGCGGATGAACCAAAGCTTGTCCAACTCCATTACCTCTCTCAACACCTTCTTGATCAACATTAGCCGGAAAACCGGGTGGATCGTGATTATCACTCATTCCTAGACGTGCTAAATGTTCCAATTGCTCTCTTGTCACTCTCCTAGTCTCTTTTTCTAACCTTCGAATGTCTTCAACCGGATCAAGAAAGTTTTGTGAACCATGGCTTCTCAAGTTCATGCACTTAGTGGAAAAAAAATCAAAAATCTAAACAAAAACGTTAGATAACAAATGAAAAGTAAAACTTAGTCTCGAAATAAAATCAAATCATAATGGCTAATTGCATGTTTTCCCTGCAATTGCGCCAAATTGATAAGTGGTTATTTAATCGTTCTATCAAATAAACTTATCGTGCATAGCACTTAAGGTTCGAATCCACAGAGAAACAATATCAACTCACTTAGAATACAAAATTCATTTCAATCTAAGCAAATAAGGATTTGTGTTTTTGAAACCAAATTCGAAAGTAAATGAAAGTGGGAAATGACTAAAACTGTTTTGAAATCAAATAAAATAAGCGACGAGTCTCGAGAATGACAATGATTTAGATGAGATGATGAATCTTTGATGATGTTAAGAACATATTATGAACACTATCTTTGGTTATGGATCACTAATCAAGACTAATCAACTTCTATGGTTTAAATCTCTTCACTAATTATTTAGTCATCAACAATTTCCGTTAGCAATTATAATGATCAATGAGCATTAGTAATCAAGTCTAATCTAATTATTAATCATCCTAATCAACTATTTATATATGCTAAGTATGAAAAGCTCATTTAGATTCTTTCAACCATTTCACCGAACGCCATCCATGCTTGAAATCCTAGTGATATAGATTTCTCAATTACAAGTTTAATCTATCATTATTACCAACCTAAACGAAAGATAACCTAATATCTAGTCCTAAACATCATCATCAACCCATCAAATCATCATAAACAACCAACCTTTAACTCATCTAAAAAACTACTCACTTATTTCAATGAAAACACAAAGCAATAAACTTGATATTTTCATAATCATGATTAAGAGAAGAATAGTTTAAAGACTTAAAAGGAAAACAAGATTTGATAACTTAAATTCAAGAGATTCATACAAATAGTTTCTTCAAAACCCAAAAATGGCTAAAAAAAATCTCTCAAAACAAGCATGAGTGTGTTTCTCATTAGGTTTAGAGTACTTGTAGGGAAAAATAATAGAGGTTGGTCAGCACATATTAAACCAATTTTGGCCTGCTTTAATGAGAAATGAAGAAAACTCGGATTGATTTGGCGACATCGTGTGGCCGCTACACATAGCCGTTGGGAGCTAGCGGTGTGCTCCTCCCCGCTGCGCCGGCCCGCTGTGATCCACCAGTGACGTCTCCCCGCTGCAGCACACCGCTGAAGTCCCGCGACTGCATCATCATCGCTACATCTTCTCGCTAGTTTTTCAAGTGAGATTTGCGTGCTTCGCAACGGTGGCACTTCAACCGCTACACGAGCCCGCTATGCTTCATCGGTGACACGATGCCCGCTTAAGTAGGCCGCTGGGTGGTGTTAACGTCATCATCCTGCTACGGCTAGCAGTTAGTTCTTCTGATCTTCATCAAATGTTCTACTTTTGATTCTTTTAGCTCCAATTGATCCAATTCACCTCAAAATCTGTAAGACAAGGATATATATATGCAAAAATGCACCTAATGCTTTAAATATATGCAATGTAAACAAAAATAAAACTATAAGAAATGCAATCTAAGAGAGATCAAAATCTCAATATATCATTATATTGACTCGTAAACTATCTTGTATACCACATAATACACCAACTGTATATTATCTTCGTTAACACCTCGTACACTCATCCGTTTTACTTCTGTTGCATGGGTGAGCGTATTTGTGTTTATCCATATTGAATCCATGATTAAAACAAAATGAAGAATGAAAAAAGAAAGAAGAAAGAAGAAACAGGGAAGAGGAAAGAGGAAAAGAAAAAGAAATAGAAAAGAGAAAAAAAAGAAAGAGACATGACAGATGGTCATGAAAGAAACTTGAGGAGAAAGATAAAAAAACAAAAAAGATAAAAAAACAAAAAAGATAAAAAAATATGTTATGTCTCTTCCGCGCTCCTTCAAGAAAGCTCTTTTCTCTTTTTCCTCAAATCCACTAAAATTTTTATCTCACATTTTTTTATTGAAAAAATATCTTTTGAAACATGAATTTTAATAAATAGACGTTTTAAATACGAATTTTCGAAACATCATTTAAATGCTAAAGTTTTTTTGCCATTCAAATAAAATAACGAAATTTCATTGACTCGACAAAAAAAAAATGATGTTACAGAATACGATGATGAAGTTAACTTGCTATCAACGGTAAGTTAAGGTTATGTCTTTTTAGCCTGAGTCAACAAAAATTTGCTATTTAATTTGAAAGTCAACAAAAAATTTAATATTTAAATGATAGTTTGTATAAAATCATTTTTTTATCAAAATTATTTTTTATCTTTTTGAGATAATATAAAAAAAATAGTTATACTTTTACTCCAATAGTAGATATAAATTATATTTACACAAACCAATATGTGCTAAATCCGTGTCAAATATTTATTTTCTAAGTTAATAACAAAAATCTTCTTTCAAATAGCTTTTTCGTTCTGTTACTATTTTTTTTTCACAATGTAATCATTGTTAAATAAAATTTAAATTTTATACGTGTCACTAACATTTGGTAAAAATATCAATTAAATTTCTATTTTTTTCAGTTAAATTTTTTTTTCTAAATAATGCATTTCTTTTTTGAAGTTTACAATTTTTTCCATCTTTTATTTTATTTTAAAAATATTTTACTATTGTTTACAAAGTTTACAATTGTTTCTATCTCATTTTTCTTTAACACTCACCGAGTAAGCTCTATGCAGATTCCGATTGTTCCAACTCAATCTCTACATCGATCAAGATTAATCTTTTGTTCTTTTCTGTTAAAAAAGTTTTGAAGATTAATTGGTGAAATCTAAATTTTTATACATTCAAGTGGTTTGAAACAATAATTTCATTATTTTTGATAAGTTTTTTAGCTTAGACAATCCTAAGATCAAAACTAAAAATTTGATCTTTCCTTCTCACTTTTTGAATCAGTTCAAAATTAAAGTTTACAATTGTTTACATCTTTTATTTTATTTAAAAAATCTTTTTTAGTAAAACTTAAATAGAATTTGTAATATTTTGTTTTTACTAAAAAAAGGTAATGAAAATTAGAAAAATATTTTTAAAATATTTTGTATTTATCTGATTTAATTATAATCTCGATAATATATTAAATTAACTATATTAAGGAGAAACTAAATGTTTAATTTTAAAACTGTGAATTCGAAACTGTGCAAATGAACCACAGTTAACAACATGTTCTTAAACTATTTTTTATTTGTTAAAAATGTTGTAAATTAAATATGATTTCAGTAACACTTAAATTTATGATAAAAACAAAAGAGAAAATGTAAAAAAAAACATGAATTTTCAAAAAGTTAACGTTTTAATCACGAACTTTCGAAATTTAAATGTCAAAATTTTTATTGACATTCAAATAAAATAGCGAAGTTTCATTGATTTGGTCAAAAAGTCATGCTGTTAACTTACGGTTAACAGTAAATTAACTCTGTCACCATGTTCAACGAAATTTTGAAATTTAATTTGGATGTCAACAAAAAAATTGCCATTTAAATGATATTTAAAAAAATCATAATTAAAACATGCATTTTTAAAATTTATTTTTTGCCTTCTTTATTACACAAAATAATGCATTATCCTTATTAACTAATTATAAATAGTCTCTACCCCATTTAGCATATTAAGTTTCGAAAACCAATAATCTGCAAATTGATCCTTTATTAAACTGTGGATTATGAAAAAACTCCTATGAAAACGACATAGTATAACCAAGAGTATATTGGCCTAATGGTCTATTCGAGTGGGTAAAAGACTTAACATATGGATCAAGACTATGGATCGAATTTTGCTATAGATGAAAATCGATTTGGTTTCTTCTTGGTCAACATAGATGTCTTAACAAGCAAGGATATTTGGCTTTATGCAAACATTGAAGATTAGTCTGAGTTTAGCCCAAGATCTATTATTGTTATAAAAATTATGAACAGTATAAATATATTTTACAAAATACCAATTTTAGTGCAAACACATGGCAATATGCAATATTTTCAGTCTACATAGGTTGTACACCGCATTTATAACACATAAAAGACTAGATTACCAGTAGTACAATCACATCCCAAATTTATGTATTCTCTTATTTTAAACAATTTCATTCATTTTTGGTGTGCTGTTATCAATACTTTGAAATTTGACTCCTAAATATTACTCCAACTTTTCATGCATCTGTGGTACTTTAAGGTTTTAAAACTCGCTCATCAGCAGCAACTGTAGTTGTGTTCAAAATAATATCAGTTACAGTTGTTAGATTGTGCTCTCTTGGTATCCCCACAAGACTTTTTGGTATTAGACAATATTATTGGTTATATTGGCTTTCTTTAATTTAGAAAGTTAAAAGAACTGAAAATATATTCACCGGACAATAAGAAAACTAAGTTTATATTGAAGCTTGGGCCTTTGGCAAAAAAATTTCTCCACTGTCAAATAAGTTGTGGGACATGACATCTAGACCTTCGATTCTCGAAAACATTTAGGGGGTGGGGTGTATTGGAGAAAAAATTTGGAGTGATTTGAGTTTTAATGAATTTTGAGATAATTTTGATGAATTTTTGTGAGTTAGGAATTTTGTTATTAAATTTTTTAATATCTTACCTAAAACCATATGATTTTGATCTTTGTATTTTTAGCTAAGAAATTCTCTTAAAACTTTCAAATTTTAATTCTTAAAAATGTTTTCAATAACAGTGGATTTGATTGTACCTTTTAAAATCATTAATCTAATAACATTAGATTTTAAAAAATATTTTAAAATTCATGTTTCTGTAACATATTATTTGTTATTTTAACTCAAATTTTTCCAAATGATCGGTTTAATACATCCGCGTAGTCTATTCGGTAATCATAACTAATAATAACTTCTGAATTGTTATTAAAGAATACATGGGAGATTTCATGAGTCATCTATATGACTATATCCTTAGTAGAAATTTTCAAAGTAAAGTTTTCGAAGGAGATCAGCATAACAAGGGTTGCTGGGGCAGGATAGGCTCTGAGCCCAAGCAAGGCAAGTCTGGACTTGCGGTCTTATGTTATAATATTTATTTAGACGGCCACTCACTTATTTGTCTTCACTTTCTATCTAACTAGTTTATGAGCTCCTTTCTGAATGAGAGTTCATAAGCTACTTTCACAAAGCATCATGTATCTAAGGTTTTAACGAACATTCTGTAAACGACGAATACATTCGCGCTTAGTCTTTTTTCCTTAAGACTCATTTCCGTTAATTGTCTATCTAATTTTCCATAGATTGATTCTACATTTGTGGTTTACCAAATCTTCTATAAATGGATATCATGCATCCACTATTTTACCGAACATTCTTAATATGACTATCGCATCCACGATTAGTCTATTTTCCTTAGCACTCACATCCACAATTTACCGAATCTTCTATAAGGAAATTTTGCGTCCACAATTAGTCTATTTTCCTCAACAGTCACATCTGCGATTTACCAAACTTTCTATAAATAAAATATGTACCCATGGTTTATAAAACCTTCCATAAATGAAATCTGCATATGCGGTTTTTCCAAACATTCCTCAAACAATGCATGCATCTCCGGTTAGTCTATTTTATTAAGATCCACATCCGTAGTTTAAGCCAATAGATTAGGTCATATACTTTCCTTATACGAGTCTCACTCCGTAATATCGACCGGTTGTCTAAGAATATGCTCGCGGTTTTTGACATTTCCTTATACTGATCACAAGCCACGAACGTCTACCTCCTTTAACTGATTCTAAACTATATGCTAAAATAAAATAAAATTTTTAAAAAAACTACATGCTAAATCCACTCTAATTACATTCTCTTAGACTGATAAGCGAACTTGACCTATTTAATATATGAATAGTTTCAAACCCTTAACCAAAGTTCTACAACACTTAACTTGCAACACTTAACTTGACCTATTTAATATATGAAATCATTGCTCATCTCGAGCTTACAAAACTAAATTTTGGTTTTCAATTCTTTTTATTCGGATTTCTTCCGTTACGGGTAAACAACGTGTCAAAGTCCATCGATAGATTTTCTTGAAGACTGATTTGCATGCGTTGAGGAGACACTGTATACATTTGGTATTCCGTTCTTTCCATAATCGATATGGAAAGAAAAAAGAATATATTTATGTGATATAAATACAAATTTAGAGTTTTTGCTGATAAGAAAAACACACATTTAGAATAATTTGACGAATTCGATGATACTACAAAACATAGAGACGAACGGGAACCGCTATACAGATGAGGACTCAAATATTTAATTTTCATTTTATTTAATACAAAAAGTTTAGAGCGACTTTGTTTTGTCGTCGGTATTTCCAAATGGTTAAAAAGTCAAGTATATTTTTAAGGCTCCAAATGAAAACGCGTAGATCAATTGCGAGAAAAATACGGTGCATTTCTAATAGTAACGAAAGTATATATATACACGTATGTTTATAGAGGTTTTCGTACTATGCGGGACAGACCTAAATTTTAATATATTTGGATTTCATTTACAATGGAAAATATTAGATTTTATTTGGTGATTAGACTAGGCTAGACTAGTACCTAAAGCAACTAGAGCCGTTTCTTTAGTTATAAACAACTTTTGGCTCTAGTTATTAAAAAAAATCTTTCTATAAATATACATTCATATTAGATCAAGGAAATGATTACAAAACAGAAACTAATATGACGCTAACAATATTTCTATTTTTAGTGCTTTTCCCATATCTCTATAGTACCAAAGGGAAGGGGAAAAAACAAACTGAGTATCTTAACGTTACAAATGCAAGGAAAAATTCAAGATGTGATATATGTCTGGTACGCGATAAGGATATAATGACATGTTGGTTCTTTTTGAATTTTCTTTCACCTTCTTCCTAAGGGATGATATTCTTTTTTTTGGGAGGTGGTTTATCCCATTGGGTTTTCCACTTCTTGGGTTTTAATGAAGCCATCGCTTATCGATATTTTCAAGAGTTTTATCAATTTTTTTTTTCAAAATAAAGTTGCATATTTTGTAAAAAACAAGTTTTTCATTTGAATATAATTTTACATATTATTCAAAAAAAAAATAAACAAACGAAACAGAACAAATTAAGCGATCATAGTATTTATGAGCAAAGGAGCACCGATCTTTTTAGTTGTTTTCCCTCTATTTAATGCACCAACAAAACAACTAAAACGTATTAACGAGTAAAACCGTTTCAAAAAAAAATAGTATTAATAAAACCCAGCTGAGAAAACACAAATAAAAATTGTGACACAAAAAAAACTCAAAAAACATAAAGAAGATGAATCCCAAAACCTTAGTTACAAATTGTCATCATTCTCATTGTACAAATCTCAAACTTATCATTAGTGGTAAACTCTTTACAAGCGTACCACAAGAAACACTACAGATCTGAGTATACGGTACGACCAAATACGGTTGTACGATACGTAATCTCAAACGATCTGTTTGGTCTGAAAAATGGGAATGCGGGTTTTGTATGCGCAAAAGGTGGTAAAAAATTATGGAAGAAGAGTAAATCAGGAGACCGGTACGTTTTGATCCAATTCAAGTACGATGGTAAGTCGAGGCACACGTTCACGCATTGTCATCTACGGTCTGCTTTCGGATTTGTTAATTTCCCGGTTAATATTAAATCTGACACATCTGCTCAATGTTATCCTAATTACGTATGTGGTTACTCGGTTCGTAAAGATGGAGTTTTTTATAAGCCTGAAAAGAAACTTTATCCATGGAAGAGATATAAGTGATTTAAGCTCATATCTACAATTTGATGATTAACTGAAACTTATGGGGTAAAATTTTTTATTTTTTTTCCTTTGTTGTGACGTAAAATTTACTTTTCATACATGATTTGGAAATTAATTAGAAATAAAAAAAAAACTTGAAGGATGGTTTGCAAGAAAGGGCTCTCATTTCTTGAATCCTAATCAATTTGTTAGCATCTTTATATATGAGCCAATGTGTGTGAGGTTGGATGTATACAAGTATACATAACAAGCCTTTTCATTCTAACTTCATACGACGTTATTGTCGTATCGATGATATAAAGTAGTGTGGCCTGATCACCTAAGACCCTTTAAGCTGATAACAATGGGAGCTGCGGTTATTGAAAGCCACAAATGTACGCACACGGCTAGACCAAACTGTATTGTAAACTGAGCTTCGTCGTTGCTGAAACTGTTTTGTGAACTGAACCATCTCAACTATTTTCCTATCTCTTATAAAAGCGGTAAATCGAACCAAGCTGAAAAATCAAATGTTTCATTCTACAATATATTACACCAAAAGCAAACCACACTCTACTGTGAAAACCCAAAAACAGGGAGTGAACCAAATCAACACAACAACAAACACAGAAATAAAAGACCAAACCGTCTGCACAAGAATCTCGTCACGAGATACCGCAAACCGAACACGGATAAATACAATCTCTCAAGGCTCCACAAGATTAGGATCCAGTCCCCTTGCCTTCCTCGTCTTCCCCACAAACAGATCCTTAGATTTAATCAAACCAGGTACGCAACCTGATACCGTCAAAAACGGGAACTGAGCCACCGAGTCCTTTCTTCCTAAAGATATTATGGCAATGTCTGCACCGGGCTTGTAGCTCGACATTTTCTTCTCGTTCCCACCAGACATCAACAGCTTTATGTTCTTTGTAGCAACAGAGGCATGTTTCTCAGCAATGTAGCCTTGTTTCATCTCCTGTCATAGGAATCATATATAAGAACTATAGGAAAACAAAAAAAAACCAGACCGATATTATTAAAAGTTTCAAATATAACGCACTTACCGCGACATCAGTAATATCTCCAATCGCGAATACATTCTTGCGACCATTAACTCTCAAGTACTCATCAACCATCAGCCTTCCTTTACCATCCAAATTATCTTTCAGAACCGTTCCTTTTAACCATTCTGAAGACAAAGGTTTTCCGGTGCAGAGGAAATAGCAATCTGCATGTATCGTTTCTCCTCCTGATGTTCTGTACGTTTTATTACCATCAGAAGCTGAACTCAAATCCACCCTTTGGTTCAATATCACTTCAACTTTCTTGGATTTCATCCAGTCCAATGCCTTGTCTGCAGCTTTTTGACCAACAAATTCCAACAATCTTGGTCCATTGTGTACTATAGTAACCTTCTTCTCTGGGAAATCAACAGCAATTTCCGCAGCAAGCTCCACACCGGATGGACCTCCACCAACAATCAAAATCGACTCAGACGACTTTATCTTCTCATATTCTGCAACCAAATAGTTAACGTGTAAGATATATATATACCAAACAGAAACAATTCATGCCCGGAATCTAAAATCCCACTTAGATGTTAATAAAAAGGGCCAGACAAAGTCCCAGCTTATTTACACACAAACTCAATATCTAAGCTATATTCTTCCCCGTCAATGTGCATTTCAACAGTTCAAACTACGAAAACTAGTGACCTCTGTATAGCAGATTGAAAATATAAGTCATTAGGATCAATTATTCAAGACTCGCAACATAAATTCAAGAACCATCACTCACATTGAAGATATACTTGCGAGACTCGAGTTGGCGATAATAGTTAGCATATGATCAGTTATTCAAGACTCACAACATAAAGTCAAGAACCCTTATTATATCACATTGATAATATACTCGCGAAACTCAAGTTGACGATAATAGTTAGCATAGGATCATTCAAGCCTCACAACATTCAACAGAGTATATGCTTCATATATTCAAACATTCTCAAACAATTCAAGGAAAAGAAACAAGAAAAGAGAAAAAAAACAACAATAAAACGAATCGAATTGTTCGTACCCGCTTGGTATTGAGATAGCTTCTCTTGTCTAGTTTTAGGAATCACATCATTGTGACCTGTAGCAATCACAAGATAATCATATCCAAAGACAAGTCCATCTGCTGTTAATACATCAGTATCTGTGATATTAACCGCTGGAGAAGTCACAACACGACCATTTTGTAAATACTTCTTGTGATTAATTACAGATCTTTCAGCAAAAGATGGTTCCACCATTGATCTTAAACTTGCCCATGTGATCTCAAAGTACTCTTTCCTGTTATCAAACAAATTTCAAAACATCAGTCAAGCTATACAACAAAGTTCAATATTGCTACAAGAATACAACTAATGGCTAACACAAATATAAATAAAACAATAAGATTAATGAATATAAACATCATTGCTCTTAAATGGTGTTTAAGAGTTAATAATAAAAAATTAGAGAAAGCTTACGGATCGATGAGGGTGAGATCTGAATCGAATTGAAGCAATTTTGAGGCTAGAGAACCAGCGACTCCCCCGCCGATAACAACAACCCTCCGTCCCTTTCCTGATTCCATTTCTTGGCGATTCAGATGAAAAGATAGAATGTGAAAAAGCTTTTTGATTTTTCTCTAATTTCAATTTCTTATCATTTCAATTTTAGAGATATACATATATATATATATATATACACGGGTGTAAGTTTAAGGTGTCGGAGAGGAAATAAAACTTAATTGTGTTATTAACGTGTTGAGTGACGTCAGAAGCGACGTCGGCTTCTTCCAGCACGGCGGAAGGATCCTGCCGTGTTTCCTTAATCGTACGTCATCACTCAGGTACGCCAATTTTTATGTTTTATTTTTCTACATAACATTTTGGGCCTTTAAACTTGGGAAAGAGTTTTCTCTTTGGTAAACTTTATCCGAGGCCCAATAGTGGGTTAAGTTTAAGCGGGAACATCGTGTTGACTTTTTCTATTATAGTCGTTGCAAATTGGACAAAGGTACTAATTTGATAGTTTTCTCACTACTTACTTATACTACTTACTTACTTAGAGATTTCATCCAATGAGGTCATAGTTCCTATTGCCTCTTCTAATGATTAAGATCTCTTATACTTGACTTCTGCGCCAGGATTCTCGCCGTCTAGAGTCTAATGAACAATGTTATTGTTGTCTTTTGAAGAAGACAATAAATTTTGAAATCTTGATTAACATAAGTTTTATTGAATACGGTAACATTACAAACATGAATACACACTAATTTTCTAAAAAAAGCCAACAAGAATAAACGTTAAAAAAACAAACCAATCCGATTACGGCATACAAATCTTCATCTTATTTACTATCACATTAATTTGTTGATGATGAAAGAGTTGGTACGAGCTCAAGAGTCTTGGTGACATTTGAAGCTTCGTCTTCTTTCATGTCAATGTCTTAAACAGTCATTCCATTGGGCAAACTCCAATCAAAGAAGTAAAGAATGTTAAGAAGGCCTAGCTTAAGAATGGTGATTCCCAAGTTCATAGCGGGACAGCTTCTACGGCCAGCTCCAAAGGGCAAAAGCTCGTAATGCTGACCGTTGTAGTTGATAGATGTATTGGAAAACCTATCAGGATTGAATTCTTCAATGTTAGTCCAAGATTTGGGATCACGTCCTATCGTGTAAGTGTTGATCTTGATATGAGTGTTTTTGGGAATGTGGTAGCCTTGAATCTTGATATCGGACAATGTTTCTCTTGGGAGAAAGAGAGGAGATGGTGGATGTAATATGAATGTTTCTTTGACTACCATATTTAAGTACTCAACTTTTTGTAGATCTTCTTCTGTGATTCTCTCTTTGTTGGATCCGAGTGTTGCTCGAATCTCTTCTTCTTCTTCTGTGATTCTCTCTTTGTTGGATCTGAGTGTTTCATTACCTTTGGATGTCTAGGTAGTTCTATCATTATACATACCATCTTGATTGTTCCCGCATTCACTCCCGCCAAAACCATATCCTGATTGAATAACAAACATAGTAGGATTTAAATTTTAATAGAGAAAGAGAATAAACAAACATAAATTTGTAAAAATAAACGTATAAAATGGACCATCAAAACAAAATGATCGTCTATATCGTGATTTAACTTTCTTTCCAAGATATAACCATGCTTCTTAAGCTATCTACATAAAGTATACAAGTTAAGAGATTATTCGCACTCATCGACATCATTGCTATGAGGTGATCAGAAGTGATCTTGAAAGAACTAACTTTAGTGGGTCTACTGATCATATCCAACATGGCACTAACGAGGTTGGAGTGATGTTGGAGTTGTCCAATCTTTAGTTGCTTATTGATCTCATATTGAAAAAAATTGGCGAGATTCAAAAAGGGTTTCATCCTTGAATTGTGACCGGATATTCGATCTACAAGCCAGCCAAGACCCGTGGGTAAGAAATCAGCTCTTCAAGTCTGTCCATATCGATGAAATCACACTTTGCGGAATTTTTGTCCAAAGGCTAGTCTAAATATGGTACCGGCGGTGAAGGAGAAAAAGATTTTTCTCAAATCTATTAGATTTTGTGTGAGCAGATTTTGATACTTTCTTGACCAACAAGTCACCTTCTTCCTCTCTTATATTCGTAAAAGACTTTTGCTTTTTTGGACTAAAGAGCTCGAGCCCCACCAGATTTTTCATCTCTCGCCAGTCTTCACCATATTGAGTGAAACCAATGTCTTTGAAGTTACGAGAAAACAACCCATTCGCGACCAACTTAGGTCGGGTGCAAGTCTCTAGGTCACGAGTTTTCAGAACTTCTTTAGCTACTTCCTTGGAAGAGAACACAACCATTGGGACGACCCCAAAACGGAGAACCATCACTGGTCCATGTTCTAAAAAGAGCTTGTGAAAATAACTGTGAAGCAATCTTCCAAGCTGGTGCAATGTTCCGATGATCGGAAGACCTTAAGGTCTCGGAAGAAGCTTCCTTTTCAAAGGTAAAATCTTTTTTAAGAAGATCAAAAAGAGAGGGAAGAGGAAGAAGAAACATAGGAAGATAGAAATTTTTCTTCTTTCTTTAGGGCTCTCTTTATTTGTTTGCTTTTGCATTTGAAGTGAAGAGCATTCTGTTCTCAGAGGCAATATATAGGCAACGCATGTAGTTAGGCTTTTGTACTAAATCAAGTTTTTGTGTGTATAATATTGGAGGAATTGAATTAATTATTAAGGCAAGTAGGCAACTCTCTCGCGGGATATCAATATATAATGTTCTTTGCGTTTAATGGGTGGAGAAGGAGAACATGGACCAATGTTATTAAGCTCTCTCTCTAAACAAGCCGACAACATAACACGGTGATCAACAAATCTAAACATTTTTGTGGTACTGAATCGTGTAAACAAAAGTAATTAGGTTTATTAAATTTTTAACTAAACATGTGCGTCTCGTGCCGAAGTGGTATTAATTAGTTTAGGATCAATGGTCCCTTTTTTTTAAGAAGTACCATTTTATCTTTGGATTAAAACTCATTTGGATCTTATTTACGAGAGCAGGTTCCCTTTGGGTATCCTGGGTAAAGGAACAACTTGTTGAAGACAGGTTTTTTTTGGATATGTCGAAACAAGGAAGTTGGTTATGGAAGATGCTCCTCAAACTAAGACAAGTTGCTCGTCCATTCATCGCTACTCAAGTTGGATCTGGTTCTTCAGTCTTCTTCTGGCATGATTATTGGATTGGATTAGGGTCGTTAATACAACTCACTAGTGTAAATGGCCCATGGGTCACTGGATTGTCACGTTTGATCAAGGTAGACCAGGGAAGGGGATGGACAGAGGTGGCTAATTCTGCAGGGAAGACATCCCATTCTTAGTCTTCTGCATGCTTGTCTGACCAATATCTCCCCGCTGCTCAGTTCAGATCAGCCTGATGTCATTTTGTGGAAGCTCAACTCGAACATTCCTCCAGGCCAATTATCTTCAAGAAATACTTAGCAAGTTCTTAACTCGGGTCCCCTATCAGTTAGTTGACATAAATCAGTGTAGTTTCCTCAAAGAATACCGAAGCATGCATTCATTTTCTAGATACTTATGAGGGATCGTATGGCAACAAGTATGACAACAAGGGACCGTTGATTAGTTGGGGTCTTCAAGTATCTCCGCTGTGTGTTCTGTGTAATGCAACACCTGAATCATCGTCTCATCTATTCTTCTCATGTCCATTCGCAAAGGAGATTTGGTCCAGCTTCTTTACTCATCCAATATTGTCGCCTCCCTCATCTTTTCAGAACATTGTGCAATGGGTAAGGTCAGCCTCAAATCTACTAAAGCTTAATACAATATTCAATCTGATTCTCCAAGCAACATTATTCACCATTTGGAAAGAGAGAAATGATCGAGTTCATGGCTCCACATCAAGACAATGTCGGGTTTTAATCAAAGAAGTTCAATTAATTGTGCGATCTAAACTAGCAAGCCTTGATCGGCTTCAGCCTCCAGCTACAAGTGTTCATCTTTCAACTCCACCATCGGGATTCACTTACTTTTCCACCTGGTTTGGTTTTATTCACCTCAATTAGTTAACTACCACCAAGCTCTGATCGTAGATATATTTACTCACTTCCTATCTTTGTATTTACCTTACTCCTTGCTTTATTTTCTCTCCTTTTCCCTGAACATTTATTGTATTCTCCAATGATGTCCCTTTGGGAGGAGAATGGTTCCTTCTTTTTGTTTGTGTGTGTGTCGTGCCGCAGTTGTAGTAAGTTTAGGATCAATGGTCCATTATATTGTCTGCAAATTATGCATGTGGTCTTAAGAGCGGATCCAGAATTTTTTTTAACCCCAAATATAATATAATAAAATAAAATATCTAATATAAAAATAAGATTTATAATTTAAAAACAATTTACAAATGTATTCTATATTTCTCCATATTTTAGAATTTTTTCATCATTATTTCATTCGTCAAATCAAATAAATTTTTTCAACAAAGCAAACTTAACAATCGTTTACAACTTAATCATCTATTCAGTTCCATAAAGTAGGTTTCACAATATTTATCGCAGAGAAACATTTTTCAATTGTACAAGTGACTACATTTAAAGTCAAAACTAGTTTCAAAAGCGATAAACCTGAGGTTGCGAAAGATATTTTTTTGTCTTCATCACTACATGTGCAAGATATGCTGACTCTTCAAATTCATAAATCTTTCATTTTTCCAGATATTGTCAATGTAGAAACCAAGTTGATGCTCAAGAGATATCCGCTTGACATGACAAAAATCTTTTGGATAAAAATCAGATAATTACATAACTTTCAATTGATCAAATTCATGAAATGAACCAACAGGGCTCAAAGATGCAATGCAACCAATTAGTTCAATATTTACCTCGTCAAATTGGTCATTAAACTCCTAAGTTTTTATATCCAAGAAAATATAAAATCAATTCACTTGATAATGATGTAAGTTGGTAATTTTGCTTTTTTCTTGGTTTTCTTGAAACAACAAATTCTTCTTTCACAACAACCAGCTCAGTGTTATGATTCTCACAAAATTTTAAACGACCAGCTCAGTGTTATGGTTCTCACAAAATTTTAAACGACCAGCTCAGTGTTATGGTCTCACAAAATTTTATTAATAAAAATCTCATTCATTATCTCTTACCTTGTACATTTTTTGTTTGGTGGATTTCATGAGCGACATAGCATTCAAAATATCTTGGTTCTTCCTATGTAGAGCCTTTGATAAACTATTCGTGAACCCAAGAAGAAGCAATATCAACTATAAGTAGAACACAAAATCAAATGTGTAACAGTACTTGAGAAGACCACTAGCTGGGTGTTTTTTGGTACTATCAGTCCCTTCGCTTTCGATATACTTAAGTACTTTCACGATAGAAGAAAATAAATCAACCAACCGTAATAATGTTGTCTAATGATAACCCCAACGAATATTACCGGTTTTTGAAGTGTAAGCTCTTCATTCAAAAAAATTTCTGTCTTAATTTCACCTTATTAATCTCATTCTCAATTATTTTTTCGATAATCTTCTCGAATCATATATTTCTCTTACAAGAAGCTCTAATCACATTTAGCAAGACACAATATCAAAGAAATCCTTGATTTCAAAATGCTTTTTAGCAAATGCCACAACAACCAATTGAAGCTGATGAGTGAAACAGTGAACATAGTATGCAAAAGTATTTTCTCTAAAAATCAGAGATCTTAATCCATTGAATTCACTCTTCATATTACTTGTTCCATCGTAACCCTATCATTTTTCATACTCAGTCCACGTTTAGCAAAACAATGATTCAACATCACATTTTAGAGACAAAGAAGATGTTTCTTGACCATCAATAAGACCAATAAATCTTTTTTTAACTATCTCATCGTTGTCAACAAATAAAAAAACCACTGCCATTTTCTCTTTATCAAAAAGATCTGCAAATTCATCTACCAACAAGCAAAACACACCATGATCAACTTCTTGAATAACAGATTTGATAAATTTCTATGCAAAGAAATGCACTATATCTTTCTGAATTTTGGGAGACACCATTTGATTATTTTTGGAGCATTCTCCAATACAATCTTACTTACAAACTCATTTTGCTTTGCAGTATATTTCAGAAGGTCCAAAAAAATTCCTCTATTAGTTGATTCCACTGATTAATTAGGACCTCAAAAAGATACGCTTTGTCATAGTAAATATCTACAAGAATCGATTAAAGCATTTAATCTGATCTTGTCTGCATCATCTTTTTTTATATAAAGCATGAACAATTGATTGACTTTGTCTCATCACACAATCAACTCTTTTCAATGCATTATTGTTAAAACTATTCACAGCTCCTACATGCTCATTGATTCTCTCAAGACTTTTCCAAGTATCAAAGTCTTTTGTCACAAATGCATTACTTCCACTTTTATTTTTAGTGTAATCTCTAAACACGTAGCAAAACAAACAAAAAGCCATGTCTTTTCACACTATATTCCAACCAAGTATCATAGAGATCAAACCAAAATGGATTAATTCTCCTCATTTTCTTTCGTATCTATGTTTTAGGAAAATCATGACCGTGAAGTTGACAAAAATGTCTAATCAGATATTTGCCTCTTATCTCATCTCTTTTGTTAAGATGATATTCTAATATTCTTTTATTATCCGTAAGATCTCAAGGCAAACCATCCAAATCATTTTCTAACGCGATACAAATTTTCTTTTAAAATATATGTCTATTGGTACCTAGTAAAAATAAAAGTTATATTAACATATCAAAAATAAATTTTAGATTAATACATAATAAAAAGTTCAAATAGCCAAATAAAAGAAAAATAATTAAGAGCTAGCATAGATCACAAACCGTATGCTAAACGAGTAATTCCGTACAATTCGCCGGAGTTAATTTCAAGAGAATTTATTTAGCAATAATCAAACTTGACAATAATATAAATTAATTATAAATAATTAACTAACAAATTGTTGCAAAAGACCTAAGACTCTAGCTTTCAATATTCTCTTAAAGTCTTTTGTAGTTTTTTTTCAACTAGTTTCGTCACTTTGAGAAACCTAGTTCTTCCTATGAAATCGTTGATCTTAAAACTCATAAGATTTCAATGTCGTTTAAAAAAAATTTCTTGTTTCAAATTAAATGTCGTTTTCAGTTTCCAATGTAACTTTTGCTAAAACCCCTTCCTTGAAAGAGTTTTTATGGGATCCTTATCTAAATAGAATACCTTTTATAACCTCAAGTAAAATTAACTAAATATTTGTTGATCCAAAATAGGTAAATATACTAACGAAAGTAAACTCTAAACCCTAAATTTAAACTGAATTACTATACTTTCTACTATAGTAGATTACAAATTATTTACTTTACATATAAGACGATCCTATTGTTCCAACGCTTCTTTCTTCGTACATGGGATTTTATAGTTATTAGATCTTCCATTAAATCATAGTCTTTTGGATGTAGAGTAACAAAATTAAGAAAATATTGTTGAAGGTTAAAGTACCTAGTGAATCCGACAAAGATGAAATAAGGTTAAAGTTTCAAGTTTTTTTTTGTTTCAGCGAAAACTTAAAGCAAAGAAATGGCTTATAGTGTGGTCAAACTCCTTGATTTTTTGTTTGTAGCAATCAATGGAATCAACCTTTTACCCCAAAGACCAAGAAAAACTTTCTGAAAAAGCGAAACCCACTTATCTTAATCAACATCATTTCATCTCAAAAGATAAAAAATGGCATGGAGAAACTAGCTTTGCAAGTAGTCTTCTTTTTGTGGATTTCGTTGATACTTCATCATATAACCAATATTGCAGCTTTCTCTTTGCTTCATCAGCTTTGCATACTTGTTCACATTATAAACTGCATAAAACAAGAAGATCGTATCTATCAATCACATTGTCATACATTCTACAATCTAACTGATTGTTTAAAGAAACATGGGTTTCCATTAAAATTCATGTTTCATACCTTGAATTCTCAATAGAGCACTCGAAACAAGCAAAGAAAAATATCGGCACAGTGGGAATATGTAAGAAATGAGACAGATGGACGGTATACTTGGCGGCAACTATTATTTGAGTCACTTCTAAAATCACTTATGAACGGTAATATTATTTGGTATGCTTATGGAATCGGATAACTAATGGATCGGATCTTTTTGTCAAATCTGTTTATCATATTTACAAGAGATAAAGATCAGATATTGGTAAAAATACAAGGGTATCAAATATTACCTTAAATGTCGCTCAGAATAAGATATCTAGAACCATAATCTTCATAAATCCCTATTGAAGCAATGATCTTAAACAATTCAAATTAGTAAACAAAGGTCGAATGTCACCCAAGTTTTTTTCAAAATTCAAATTTTGGAAACTTTACAGCGAAAATAAACTTTTTTGTTGAGTTGCTATAAGAACTGCTGCTGGTTTAGTACACCTTGCTCAATTATTAGAACCTTTAATGCCATCATTCTCTCGTGAGGTTGGTTTGATTGATTAATTTGGAAACATTAATTGATTCAATATAGTTTAATTAATTTGGAAAAATAATTTGTTGTAGATAATTAAATAGCTAAATTTGCCTCCAATTTTTCCCTCTCCGACGAGAAAGGAGAGGTATTACAAGCAAGTAGACCTTGGGAGATTTTGCTTCCCAGCCACAGAATAGGCGCTCCAAAAATATTATTATTTTTCACAGCACGTAAATTACTATCGTATATATATTTTAAAAAGAAATTTATAAGATTTAATTGTTGTTTTAGAATCTTTTCTTGTTTCAAATTAAATTCAGATTCTAGTTTTTTTTTCGAATGTAGTTTTTAGTTTTCAATGTAACTTTTGTAATAGAATACCTTTTAAAACTTAAGTCAAATTAAATATAACAACAAAGGTAAACACACAAAAACCCTAAATTTAAGGCTGAATTATTACACTTTCTACTATAGTAGATTACACATTATTTTTATATATAAGCTATCTTATCATTTCAACGCTTCTTTCTTCGTACATGAAATTTTATAGTTATTAGATCTTCCATTAACTCTCAAAATTAAGAAAATACTGTTTACCTTTCTCCTTGTATATTCTTCAAAAGGCTTATTTATCGCGTGAGTAACCTCTTTAACATTTCTAAATATACATTAATATGTTGTAATGTTGTGGTAGGGTTAAAAAATCTAAGATCAAGAATATATAAATCCAGAGCATGTAACGACTGACACATCAATCAAACATCAAAACCGGATTTTGAAACATCAAATCGAAATTATTCATCGCTTTGATCAACATGCCTCCTAGTGTTATTGGATGTTAATAAATTTTTCTACAACTTCTTGGCGACATCTTTCATGATTTTAAAGAAAAAATCTTCATTTAAACATCTTTTTATGCTGTCTATCTTAACCTTAGTTTGATTTCCAGAGTTTCATCTTCTCTATATATTTTTTAGTATTTGTGCAAATTAGAAAAAGAAAACACATATTACCATAAAAACAAATTAAACCATCCTTTGTTGCATACTGATCAAGCCATTTTGATGCTCTCCTTACCTACAAAATATTACCATAAAAATATGTCAACTAGTTCCTCAGCAACAAACACTTCACTTCTTTTCGTGTCAGAATTCGTCCCTTTTCAATCCCAACAAAGATTCTAGATGTTTTTTACTCTGCTGATTTCAAAACATCTGAACAGTACAGAACTCTCTGTGCACCTCAAATATCTCAGAGAGCAAAGCCCACATCCGATTATTTCAAGTCTACCTAATTGACTATCTAATCACCAAAACATCAAAGAAATTCTAAATCATTGTATGTCATTAATTTAGGGTTTTATGATTTGAATTTGAGGATTTTAAGATAAATTTGGAGAATTTTTAGATGAATTTGGTGATTTAACTCTGGTGAATATGATGGTTTAAACATCTTGTTGTTTATTTAACAAATATGTTTATTTATTGAACACTATTTGTGTTATTTTTCTGACAAAATTCAGAATGATACGTTTAAATTTAACGATATTGTTGACGGAGGAGTTAATACATTAACATAAATTTCTTATTTTTATAATTAATTTTAGTTGAGGAATTTTTATCTGATCCATCTTTAGTTATGAGGTTTTGTTTCACTACAATCCCTTTATAGAACATAGATACAAATATTTTTTCATTAATACAAATAATATTATACATATTAAAGCCTTTGCTTCATGAAACGAACAACGAAAATCCAACTTGGATAGGCAAAATCGAAATTTTGCCACTTTATTATTATAGATTTTTTTAAATGTGGGTTTAAAAGCTTTATAAATATATAGTAAAGCTTTTATTATATAATGAATCTCAAGGACTTCGCCAACCTCATCAAAATTGTCGGTAGCGATAAATGAATATCAAATAGATGTTTTTTTGGGTAAAATGTTAAGTTTTTAGCAGTTTTAAAATATGTGACAATAGTTATAGGAAAAACGAAGAAAGCAGAAAGAAAAAGTAAAGATACAACAAAGGATTAGATATAACAGGAAACAAAAACCAACAAAACCACGGAAATCAAAACCCATGCTCAAGCAAACCCAGATCCTCGATGCAAAAATCACGACGAATTCAACAATAACAAAAAGATGTTGTATGTAGATTTGAATTTTTTTTATGACTATGAATTCTTTTATCTTCTTGGGGATACATTGACGAATTCACCATAAGGAGTGTCTTAAGCTATTTTCCATATCCTTTGAACCATTCGAATATGAATAGAAAATAACTCGGATACTTCTTTTATTGGTTTTCCCTTCACTCTTTCGAGTACATTCCTTTCGAGTAAAGCATTGTAAACTATCTGTCAATGATGATTAGTCAAATTCTTTCTTCTTTTACGTTTAGGTCTGGCATTATCGCCTTCAACCGGTGATGGTCAAAAATAGTACAAAACAAATTAGAAAATGACTTCTACTGAAACAACTCATCAAAATTATTATTATGACAGATTTCATTACATCTTTTGATAAATAAATATATATCGTCCGAGACAAAAATAGTATGATTTGATTTACATGGATCTCCAACTAATTATTAGGCTCTTCCGTCGGGTTTGCATTCAAATCGATTAAAATAGAATTTTTTGGAGATGATGCAATCGTTACGAATATTTTTTGTCCAATTTTGGTATTTGTTTCTTTTGTTGCATGAACAGAATCACCGTCATCTTCAATTTGAGAGTTATGATCATCACTACTCATTGGAATGTTTAAATCAAACATTATTTTTATTTTCTGGCACTACAAAAAACCAGCACTAAACTGACGATCGTATCCGTCTGTTCTAAATGGTCAGAAATGAAGTCATCATAGGAAATCCGTTGGTATTTACGTCGGATTTCCGACAGATTACATATAGCATATATCCAATGGATTAATCTGTCGTAAATCCGATATCTGGATTTTGTCGAAAATCCGTCCGAACTTTGCCGTCAGTTATTCGTCGAAAAACCGTCGGTTACGTTTTCAACAGATAACCAATGGATTTATGACCGACTATATTCCGACGGATTTCTGATATGATATTTCCGACATATTACCAATGGATGTATTTCCAACGGAATTTCAATGGCTTTAAAATAAAGTTTTTTTAAAAAATATAATTAAATATGAATATTAAATTAAATTAAAATTAAAATTAAAATTAAAATAAATTTAATTTAATTTAAATTATTCAAAACAAAATAAAAATTATCCCAAACAAAATAGAAATTATTCAAAATAAAAAAAAATGAAAACTGAAACGTCGTAATTTCTAATTATGAGAAGGCGGACGAAAGGAACGGAAGAAAACATACATTTGATCTTGCATTGCTTTGAGCTATGCAGTTGTGCTTTATTCGATAGTCTCAATCTTGTTGTTGAGAGCTTTATCTCAACTGACT
Organism: Cardamine chenopodiifolia; assembly: GCA_963922655.1. NCBI lineage: Eukaryota > Viridiplantae > Streptophyta > Magnoliopsida > Brassicales > Brassicaceae > Cardamine > Cardamine chenopodiifolia. Next base: position 8,983,739 of record OZ000479.1, read on the forward strand.
TTTCTTCCAGTTGCGCTCTAAGCTGAGGATCTCATTAATACTTCGAAGTTGTCAAAGATGGCGATGAGTACTCCTCTGGAAGTCCAAAAATACGGTTTTTGGACTTTGGAGTGACTTATGAAAGAAAAGATAGTAAATCATTAAAAACAGTTAAATACTAATCTTGAATATGAACCATAAAAGAAAATACCTTTTAAACCGATCACATGAATAAGAAAAGAAAAACGAAAAAAAAATGTTACTTAGTTCGTAGACATATTCGTTAAGCTTCTCGATCAAAACTTCGGTACACGAAGGAGTTCCTTCAACAATCGGCTGTGATTGGAGAAGCTCCTCTCCTAGCCTTGTCACATTCTCCACGATTTCTCGAGTAACCAGATCTTAGATTTGTCCTGTCTTGCGGTTGGTGTGCGCATCTTGTAGCAAAACAAGATGCGAAGGTCGGACACCTTCTTGACGAAACTTAAAAAATATCAAACTTTCATTAAGTAAATAAAGTTAAATAAAAGTATAGATTAAAAAAAACTTACCAGTTGTTGTTCTCCGGAAGCCTTGCTCGTTGCTCCTAAATTGTGAGTGTCAATTCTTTTGCCCTTCAGGTCATTCTTCCGGTTGGTTGATTGAGTGGCTGATGTTGTCTGGGATTCGTTCATGCTCCAATACTTAATCAACCCGTTTATAAGGTCCAGTTTTCCAAACAACTACCTAGAAATGTCATTCCGAGTCCACTTGTCTTTCCACACATTCAGTTTCATTGCGTACACCTTCGGTGCCTTAGCATCGAATTCACGGCTAACCCGAAACGTGAGGTCTCTATCCCAAGTAAAATCTTGTTGCAAAACGAAAAGGTTAAACATAAAATCTTCCCAGAAAAGCTATTTCCCAAAATCTAAAAACTTAAAATTTTAAAGTTAAAATAAAAAGTAAAACATACCCCAAACTGGCGAAACCAAAGATCACGCTCAGGCAGCGACATAAAAGAGTATGTAGCATACAGACGCTGTAGCATACCAGTAGACTTGAACCTTGTTTTGGTGCAGCCCGTAGCCACCTATGAGATAGCGGATAGTATAAATTTGGCACCAATTGACAATCTATCACCAAAACTTCAAAGAACCTCACATTCTAAATTAGTGTCATTAATTTAGGATTTTATGATATGAATTTGAGGACTTTTAGATAAATTTGGAGATTTTAGATGAATTTGGTGATTTAACTCTGATGAATATGATGCTTAAAACATCTTGTTCTTTATTTAACAAATCATGTCGTTCCAAACACTATTTGTGCTATTTTACTGAAAAAATCAAAACGATACGTTTTAATTTAACGATATTGTAGACGGAGGGATAATACATTAACATAAATTACTTGAGGGATTTTATTAAAAACATTTTAGTTGAGGAATTTTTATCCAATCCATCTTTAGTTATGAGGTTTTGTTTCACTAAAATCTCTTTATAGAACATAGATAAAATATTTTTTCATTAATACAAATAATATTATACACATCAAAAAAATTTGCTTCATGAAACAAACAATGAAAATCAAACTTGGATAGGCAAAATTGAAAATTGGCCACTTTATTATTACTGATTTATTTCTTTCAAAATGTGGGTTTAAAGCATTAGAAATATTAGTAAAGCTTTTATTATATAATAAATCTCAAGAACTTCATCCAACCTCATCAAATTGTCTGTAGCGATAAATGAATATCAAATAGATTTTTTAACAAGTTATAAGAAATTCAATAAATTCATACAATATTCCTAAATATATACCTTTATTTAAGTTAAAATACTTAAATTTTCATAATATATTTATTATTAAAAATAATTAATTAAACTTATCTGTTTGGTTAAGAAATAAATTAGAAGAGGATCAAATTAATATTATGACTGGTTTCATTACATCTTTTTATAAATACATATATATCAACCGAGAAAAAAAATTATGATTTAATTTACCTGGATATTGAACTAAGTGATCGACATTTAGTTCTAATACATGAGTATTAGGTTCTTCTGTCGGGTTTGAGTTCGAATCGATTAAAATTGAGCTGTCCGAAGATGATGCAATCATTACAGATATTGTTTGTCCACTTTCAGTATTTTTTTTTTGTTGTATGAACAGAATCACCCTCATCTTCAATTTGAGAGTCATAATCATCACTAATCACTGGAAGATTTAAATCAAACATTATTTTATTGCCTAGAGGTAAAATATTGAAACGAACCATGGATGATGTACTCTTGAGAATCCATCTAGCAGTATTTATATGAAGGTGAATATTTTGGCTCCCTTCTAATCTAGGCAGCAGTCGGTAACAAGAAGAATATGTCAAAAGTTGCCTGCACAGTATTATGGACCATATGAGATAATGGAGAGAATTGGGAAAGCTGCTTATCGACTAAAGCTTCCAGCACAGTCTAAAATACATACAGTGTTTCATGTTTCTCAATTGAAGAAAGTTTTGGATGTCAATCATCAGATCATTCCTCTGCCGGATGTGTTAAATGCACAAGATGAACTCGTTCCGGAGCCTAAAGCGGTGCTAGAGACTCGATACAATAAGGAAGGGGCTTTAGAAGCTTTGGTTCATTGGAAAGGTTTACCTAGTCATGAAGATAATTGGGAAGCGGTCACAGAATTACATAGCCAACTTCCTACTTTTCCGCTTGAGGACAAGCTTCATTTCGAAGGGGGGGGTAATAATAAGCCATTAAATGTTTATATAAGGAAAAAGACACGTGAGAAGAAGTGAGTCACGTGTGAATAAAGAATAAGAGCAAATCAGGTGAAGAGCACGTGAAGAGAGTATTGTGTATAAAAGCTCATTTCTTATCTGTTACAGCTATGCATTTTTGTTTGTACACAGTAGTGACCTGCGATTCAAATAGAGAGAGAGAGTTCATTTTTAGTGATGTGCTAGGGATTCTTTCTTAAACCCTTTGTATCATTCAAAGTGTTAATAAAGATTTAGAGATTCTTTCTTAACAAGGATTCATCTCTTGCTTCCGTGGAAGTGTTAAAGAAGGTGTTTTCACTATTGTAGTGGTCTTAGCAACTTGGGTTTCAAAAACACTCGTGTGCATGTTCAAAGCCTCAAATTTACCATGAAGATCAATGTCTATGCTATCAATCTTAAAATTGATATCATTGGCATTCTTCTTTTGTTCTTTGAGCAAATGTGGCATCATGAGTTCAACCTTGTTGTCTTGAGATCCTGCACCACCATACAATAACTTATGTTAGAAAAACTATTGATAACTAGCATTCTTGTTTTTAAACCCTTGTGAGAAGTTGTTCCGCGGCTGATAAGGAACAAGTGTTTCGATTAGAATCCTTTTTTCTAGAAGTTTTCTTTTCCTCCTAAGTAGTTAACCTCTTTAAGACCTTCAGATCAATCATATCCATCACAATCCTGATAAGTATGATCTTCACATATGTCAACACCTCTCTGCTGCCCTGTAAAATTAAATCTATCTTGGCATCCAACTCCTCCATTTTTTTGTTACTAATCTCACACAATCTTCTATTGTAATCAGAGCAATGATTGTTGTTACTAGCTGCAAGATTTTCAATCAATTCAATGGTTTCATCAAAAGTATTAGTGGAGAAATCTCCTCTACTTGTAGTATTAAGATCGGAAGCTCTGCGTATCCTTTTCTTAACCCTCATCCCTTAGCTCCCCGATGGGAAAGACATTTGATGAGGTCCCCACGTTGTCCCTTCACAAGGTATCCGGATCCACATCTAGCTGATTGCACCTGTTCATAGGCCAGTTCAGCGGTGCCAACCTAGAAGATTGATATGACTCCTCTTGGGACAGAGTCAAGAGAAGAGCTCTCCTCTGATTTTTTCTAACTAGTTGTGAAGACATTCAGCCGAATGTAGGTTGAAAAACTTGAAGACGAAGAAGACCTAGTCGAATTATTTACCAATTTATGGGTGACTTTTTTTTACGGAAATAAATAACATCTACGACAAAATAAATTAATCAAGATCAAAGCAAAGAAAAAAGAATTTTTCTCTCAGGTGAAGAACTAAAGAAGGGGGGGGGCGATGAAAGTTCACTATTTGTAAAAGAAAAATGACTCTCTAGTTTCCATACTACAAGTCTCTTTTTGCTTTTGACCTAAAACAACTTTTCTGTTTTATTTAGATGGTTCGGGATCCCAACATCTCAAAAATAGACAATAAAATATTGTCTCAATGGCTCAGCCTCACAAGCCATTCTTAGTCTCATAAGCCAAGCTCAGTCTCGGATGCCGAGCTCAGTCTCGCAAGCCGAGCTCAGTCTCGCAAGCCGAGCTCAGTCTCACATCATCAACAAAGCCGATCTCAGTCTCACATAATCATTTAGTCTGAGCTCAGTCTCACATCGTCAGCTAAGCCGAGCTCAGTCTCTCAACATATAGATTAAACAAGTTATTCTTGATTTACGCCAAATTTTCCATCTTTTCAATTCAACTCGAACAAACTGGGTTGTGCTCCTTCCATTTAATCCGGTTCAAATTAAGAATAAACCCATTAAAGCTTCAGCAAAGCCCATTAAGCTCGGACCGGAGAGATCAGAGCCAACTTCAATGGCAAAAAAGGAAACTTGGCAAGTAAAAGGTAAATTTATAAAAAAGGAAATTTTAAATCCGATAAGAAAAAGAAATAAACATCGACCCCTTCTTTAGACGCCATCCACCAATTGTTGTAGAAGACCTAAGAGCTCTAGCTAACAATATTCTCATAAAGTCTTTTGTAGTTTCTTTTCAACTAGTTTCGTCACCTCGACAACCGTAATTCTTCATCTGTAATCGTTGATCTTAATGTTTCATTAATAACAAAAGCCTCTAATTCCCTAAATCTAAATATCTATGTTGTTAACGAAACCCTAGTTCAATAATGAAGTTTTTGTAGGAGAAACGGAACATCTCGTTTTTTTTACTTTTTTCTCTAAATAAAAATGAAGAATTATAAACTCCGCTTCTTCTCTAGTCACATCGAATAGTCAGTCGATAGATTACCTTTCTCCAAAACTCAGCAGCACCGCCTATAAAATGATAATTCAATGGAGATCATTTACATCAAAATAAAAAGTATATTATTTTTCACAGCAAATAAAATACTATCCTTTGTATATGTTTTTTAAAATAAACTTACAGATTTCAATGTCGATTTAAAATCGTTTCTTGTTTCAAACTAAATGTCGTTTTTTGTTTCCAACGTAACTTTTGTAATAGAATACCTTTTATAACCACAAGTCAAAATAACTAAATATTTGTATAACCAAAATAGTTAAATATACCAATGAAAACTCTAAACCCTGAATTTAAAGCTGAATTATTACACTTTCTACTATAGTATATTACTATTTTACAAATTATTTACTTTATATATATGACGATATTATGGTTCCAACACTCCTTACTTCGTACATGGAATTTTGTAGTTATTAGATCTTCCATTAACTCTCATAATTTTTTGGATATAAAGTAATAAAATTAAGAAAAATATATATATATATATATATATATATTTTTGAATAGTATGTAAAATTATATTCAAAAAAAAAAAAACTGTTGTTTACATAATATGCAGCCATTGTTTAAAATGTAAAATGTAAAGAGCTTTTAGAGATAATCAATAAGTGTCGGCCTCGTTAAAACCCAAGGAATGTAAAACCCAATTGGGACAAAACCATTCCCCGGAAAAAAGAGTACCGTCTCTTATGATTGAGCTGAAAAATTCTGAAAAACCCGGACATCCTAAAGCCTTGTTGCGAATCAGATTTGTATCCCATCTAACATTTTTCCTTGTGTCTGAATGGTGGAGATCCTGTTCCGAACTTTTGCTCCAATTTCTCAGATTAGATTTTCTTTGCTAAGAGGTGTGCTACCATGTCTTCTTTGATTTCTTTCTCTCCAAATAGTGTGTGTGAGTGCATGGAAAGTATACCTTGCGAGGAAGTCTTCTGTTGTTTTGTCCCTCTTAGCATGAAATAGCGTCATCAGCCCTGTAAAATGATTGGTGAAGTCCTGTCGAAGCAGTCCAAAGGCTAGCTTGTACCAGACTTGTGACGTGAAGTGACAAGAAAAACAAGTGGTCTCGGGTCTCTATGGGATGAGAGCAGAAGGCGCATTTTGCCAATACGTTTGGTGACCACATGAACATTCTATCTCCCATTCCCAAACGGTTTTGAGCAGCTAACCACAAAATAAACGAGTATTTTGGGGTAGCGTGAGAGTGCCACACCGCTTTGTACCATGAGTTTCGAGTGTGTACCTTTCGAACTTGATTCCATGTTTCTTTGGTTGAGAACTGCAGCTTGAATCTGTCCTCAGCATGTCTCCAGAGGTGAATGTCATCCCCTAGAGGTCCCCCTCCCTTACCTTGGTAATTTCAGCTTCTATTTGCGCCAAGATTGGCGGTCTTCGCCGCCTAGGGCGATGACATTCCAGCACCTCCGAAAGCATATCACCCTCCTTAATTCCCATCTCAATGAATCCCCTTTCTCCTAGCACATCAATCAATCTACCAAGAGAGCAACAGTCATCATACCAAAAGGAAGTTCGAGATCTATTGCGTAACTCAACCTTGTAAAAAGCTTTTGCCGAGTTTCGATATTTTAATAGTTTCCTCCACATCCATGACCCCCCGGACCTTGAAGCTTTATCCGACCAGAAAGAGCTTTTCCTAACCAGATTCTTCTTTATTCAATTCACCCATAAGGAGTTTCCTGCTGAAACAAGCCGCCAGATTAGCTTGTAACAGCTCACTTTGTTAGCTTCGGCCAACGATTTGAGTCTGAGACCTCTCTCTGGCTTAGATCTACACACATCCTCCCAAGCCACCTTAGCCTTCTTTGAGTTTAGTGCTGGAACAGACCATAGGAATGCTGATGCTATCCTTTCTACCTCTCTTATGCAAGCTTTTGGGAGTCAAAAAGCTGCGATCCAAAAGTTCATTAAACTTGTTATTACTGAGGAGAGAAGTTGGAGCCTTCCCGCAAAAGAGAGGAAACAGTTTTTCCACGAGCTGATGCGGGTTCAAATTCTCTCTATAAGGGGCTGGTAATCAGATGCCGACATCCTCTTGGTTAGTAGAGGAAGGCCTAAGTATCTCACGGGTAGTGTCCCAATTTCAAAGGGGAAATCACTTAACAATTCCCGAGTTCCCGATGTGATGCCAGTGATAAACAATGTTGTTTTCTCCAGACTTATATCCAACCCCGACATCCAAGAAAAATTCTTGAAGACCTCCAAAGTACCCTTAATTGATCGAATCTTCCCATCCGTGAAAACAATAATGTCGTCTGCAAAACAAAGATGCGTTATATTCAGACTTCGGCAGCCAGGGTGGTATCAAGCTCCCCTATTTCTGGCGGCTTTATCAAGCATTAGAGATAGAAAATTCATGCAAATCACAAAGAGATAAGGAGAAAGAGAACATCCCTGGCGTAGTCCTCTTTCACTTCTGAAAAACCCAGCCAACTCCCCATTTATCTGAACCGAGAATGAAGGCGTAGTAACACACAGCTCTATCCATCTCACAAAGACATCCGGTAACTGTATGGCTCGTAGCAGCTTGATGAGAAAACCCCAATTTACCGAGTCAAAAGCCTTTTTAATATCTATCTTCATATCACATCTAGATGAGATGCCCGGTTTATGGTAGTCTTTAACAAGTTCAGATGCAAGCAACAAATTTTCCATTAGGTACTGGTCCTTGATGAAGGCTGTCTCGTTATGCGATATGAAGCCTGGGAGTATACACTGAAGACGGTTTGCTATGATTTTCGAGATCACCTTATACATCACGTTGCAACATGAGATTGGTCTGAAGTCTCTCATACCTAAGGTCCCTGTCTTTTTTGGGATTAGAGCAAGGATCATGGAGTTGAAGCCTCTATGCAAGAAACCAAAAATGAAGAAGAATTTCACCGCCACCGTGAAATCACTCCCAATGACTGACCACATCTCTTTATAGAACTCCACCGTATATCCATCTGGACATTGGGATTTGTTCTTTGGCATTGAGAAAAAGACTTGCTTTATCTCCAGGTCTGAGACTTCCGAGACCAGCTCACTCCTCATGTCCGCGGAACATTGAAAGTTTAAGATCTGTGGCAGCTCCATATCCTGCATCATATCATCATTTGAGTGCGGGTCTTTGAAAAAATCAGAGTAGTACCTGACTGCTTCAGCCTTAATGCTCTCCCGTGATGAGATGATTTCATTTTCCGGAGACCTTACTTCAAAGATTGAGTTTCTTGCTACACGCTCCTTGATAACATTGTAAAAATATCGATTATTCTGATCTCCAACCTTCAGCCAATGGAGTTTCGCCTTCTGCCTTAGAAAGCTCTCTTCGACAATCATTACACTTTCCCAAGCATCAAAAGCTTGAGGTTCAACCATTATACTTTGCTCATTTGGGTCGCTAAGATTGACAGTTTGTTTTTCACATAAGAGCTTATACGCCTCATCTCTTCTCCTTGTCAAGTGGTGGTTTCTTTCTCTACTGTAACCCCTGATTATTGGCTTTAAGTGCTTTAACTTCTTTGAGAAGCGAAAAGTCGCAGAGGTAGACGGGTATAGTGCAGCCGAGTTTGACCAGTGGTGTGCCACGAGATCCTTGAATCCCACCATTTCAATTACCGCATTCACTAACTTGAAGAGAACTTTCGGTTTGTGCAATGCTCCGTGTATCGAAATAATGCCATAAACATGATCTGGACATCCCATGCCTTCGAATCTACAGTAAGAGCTCGACGGTCTCTGAAGCCAATAATTATTCACCAGGGCTCGATCCAGTTTTTTGCATATTAGTCCCTCTTCTCGTTTGTTATACCATGTATAAACTGGTCCGTGAAAGATCATATCCATTAAATCACAATGTCTTACCGTATCACGAAAGTCCAACATGCCGGGACAGTTGATTTGCATGATGTTTGCCGCTTAATGTTCTGAGACATCAAGAATTTCATTACAATCTCCTGAGCATAACCACGGTAAGCCCCTTTGCTAGTAGGCGTTGGTCTGAGACTTTAGATCAGCCCAAAGCTCTCGTCTTTCTTCTAAAGAGTTCGATGCGTAGACAAATGTGCATAAAATCTCCTTAGGGTGACCCTGGGTCTTTACTATGCAAGATATCAACTGTTTTGACTTACATATCACTGTTAGAGAGACTGACTTGTTCCACAAAATCGAGATTCGTCCCAGCGAGTTGAATTCATAATTTGCTTCCATTTCCCAATCCTTGAATGTGGATTTTACGATCATATTTGCTTTGTCCTTTACAACTCTTGTTTCCAAAAGGGCTCCAAAACCGAATGAGTTCTTATTTATCAAATCTTTGATGAGTGAATGCTTTCTTGGTTTGTTGATTCCGCGAATATTCCAAAAGAAACAAGACATTAATTTTTCTTTCTTTGGTTCCTTTTGCCGAGATTACTCAGCGGTTTGTCTCCCGCTTGAGCTGAGCTTTGTGGCTGTTTTTACATCTTTGCCGATCGAAGAAGAGGAATTCTCATCTGCATCGTGGTTTCTGATGTTTCCTGCAGCTTAACTTCCGTAGGTCTCTCTTTTGTTTTGAATGTCTCATAAGTAATTGCAGGCTCTGTATTTTCTCCGACCCCTTTTTGAGATTGCGGCACCATTTTCCAGTCCTTCTCTATACTTGTTCCATTGAGTGTGGCTCTGTTTTCCCTCTCTGGAGTCACTGCAGTGCTCGAAATCACTTGGACTGATTTGCTACCCTGTTCGGATGCCTCCTGAACTCCACCATCTTTTCCAGATTCACTCTCATTTGTTTCTTGAGTTCAAATTTTTTCCAAACGTCCTGATTCAAGATGGCCCCATTTCCTACCGCAATCACACCTCATGGGACACCATGGATAATCATACTTCACCTCAAACTCTTCTCCATTAACATTAAAACACTAACTTTTTGGTATGTCTGTGTTTAGATTCACGTCAATGAAGATCTTTGCTTCATCAAATGTTGAGACCAACTCCGTATCTTGATGAATTCTTAGTGGAACACCCACCGGACTTGCTGAAAAACTCAGGCCCTTCCAAGTGAATAGGGTTGGCGGCACATTTTTCAAAGTTACCCACATCTCCATCGATGGTAGCGCGGGTTGTGCCTCCTCCTTTATTGATGAAAATTTGGAGACTATCATGGGAATTTCGCAAATATTCCACATACCCCTGCGTAGAACACGAGCTCGACCACTGGAGTTCCGAATTCTAAACATAATGGAGGTTTCATTCACCACAAACGCGTCAATTTTAATGTTTTTGTCTCCCAAATTCCATATTTTGTTGACAATCACGTGGACCTTTGCCACATGCGGAGCTGTTGTAGCAAAATTTCCAATCACGAACTCTTCCCAAAGAGGTGGAGCATCTTCGAACACTTCAGCTGGCACGTTTACTATCCGTCTACCTTCCTTCTCCAAAACCACATAATCAAAACGAGAGAGTGATGGCCGACGAACAATGTTTGCCCAAGATTTCTTTGCATTCCCCGAAGGAGCCCCCACTCTCCGAACATCAGTTATCTCCGCCAAAACAGCCTCTGACTCCGCAACAGCCACAGGCTCTGAACCTGTCAACTCTCGATCTGACTCTTTCTTATCGAGTGAAGAGCTCCCAACGTTTGCCCTTTTCAAAGATTCCTGAGACTTGGCTGTCCCCTCCTGAGTACTCATCTTCCCGAGTTGATCAACGAAAACACTCTGAACACCTTCTGCAACTCTACTTTGCAGTGGTGCTTCATCCACATTGTTGCTACATTGGTCTCCCACTTGATCTCTAACCCTGCCAACATCTCTGACGACATCATCCTGATCACCAACTACAACTCCCCTCTACGACTCTGCGTCATCAACAACCCTCAAACTCTGTTCTCCTGTCGCAAATCCAATCACCCCCTCCTTCTGATGAATCGACTGAACCTCCTAAGAGCACGGTAGTGGAGCCACCGTGCCTGGCGGCGCAGCCATGATGACGAAACCCTAGAAACTCCTCATGATCGCTCCCTAAGCTTGCTTCGAGAAAATCGCAACAACTTATTTTCATTTGAAAAGTTCCTCAAATATTGTTTATTTTACTCATTGGATCATTTTGAAATGGCTTATTTATCGCACGAGTAACCTCTTTATCATTTATGAACATATATTATGTGTAATGATGTGGTAGGGCTTAAAAATCTTAGATATATGATATATAAATCGAGAGAATGTAGCGACTGACATAACAATCGAACATCAAAACCGGGTTTTCAAAAAGCAAATCGAAATTATTCATAGTGATCAACATGCATCCTAGTGTCACTACAAAGAAGAACATCAGTTTGGAGTCCTTGAGAACTCTTTTGCGCGCTAAGGATATCTAAATTAACAAGTGAATTCGACAAAGATGCAAGGAGGTTAAAGTTTCAAGGTTTTTTTCCAGCAAAAACTAAAAGCAACGAAATGGCTTATAGTGTGGTCAAACTCCTTGGTTTGTTTTATGTAATTCTCTATGGAATCAACCCTTTTACCCCAGAGACCAAGAAACCCTTTCTGAAAAAGCGAAATCCATTTATCTTAATCAACACCATTTCATCTCAAAAGCTAAACAAATGGCATGGAGAAACTAGCTTTGCAAGTAGTCTTCTTTTTGTGGATTTCGTTGATACTTCATCATATAACCAACATTGCAGCTTCTCACTTTACTTCACCAGTTTTGCATACTTGTTCGCATTATAAAATGCCTAAAAAAGAAGATCTTATCTATCAATCATATTGTAATACATTCTACAATCTAACGGATTGTGTAAGAAAACATGGGTTTACATTAAAAGTCATGTTTCATGTCTCAAATTCTCAATAGAGCACTCGAAACATGCAAAGAAAAAGATCGGCACCGTGGGAATATGTAAGAAATGAGACATAGAAGAAAGGTATACCTGGCGGCAACTATTATTTGAGTCACTTTTAAAATCAGTTATAAACGGTAATGTTATTTGATGCTTATAGAGTCGGATAACTAATGGATCACATCTATTTTTTTTCAAATCTGTTTATCATATTTACAAGAGATAGATAAAGATCAGATATTGGTAAAGATACAAGAGTATCAAAAATTACCTTAAATGGCGCTCAGATTAAGATATCTAGAACCATTATCTTCATTGACCCTATAGAAGCAATGATCTTAAACACTTCAAATTAGTAAACAAAGGTCGAATGTCATCCCAAATCTTTACAAAATTCAGATTTTGGAAACTTTACAAGGAAGATAAATCTTCTAATGGATTTTTTTTTTTAAGAACTGCTGCTGGTTTAATACACCTTATTGCTCAATTGTTAGAACCTTTCATGCATCATTTGCACGTGAAGTCTGGTTTGATTGATTGATTTGGAAACATTTCTTCAACATAGTTTTATTAGAATGCCAAGAGCTAGGTACCATGAAAACGGAAACGGGGAATGCGGAATCGAAGCGTGTGGAAACATAGAAATGATTTTTTCAGAAAATTAGGAAATGAGTACGTGTTGGGAACATGTACACACATATATATACATATATATATATATAACTTCAACTATATAGTAAAATATCAAAACCATATTTCCAATAAATATTTGTGCAAATCCAACACATAACTATTAAGTATTCAGTTTTCTTAACTAATGTAATTTTATATCATGTATTAAGATTAATAAAATCTTTTTGATATTTTTAGGGTTGTGTCCTAGATAAAATTGAAATCTGGATTCACCAGTGAGTTTAACTAGAGATAAAAGATCATAGCCATCAAAGTCAAAGATTTAAATCGGCATCTTCAATCACATTCTTAAGATGTTTCAGTTTTATTATTGAGAAAATTCATTAAAAACGAGTTCTAGCTAAAAATATGTCTATTTACACTTTTTCAAAAAAATAATGATATAATATTTTTTAATTATTTAACTCAATTTTACCTTTCAAAAAATTTTAATGAAACAAATAAAAAACCCTAATTAAAAAGGAGGCTTTCATTTAAAAAAAAATATTAATATAATTTAAGCAAATCAGATATTTTAAAATAAATAAAAATAAAATAAAATTTCCCTAAATCTCTAAATTCTTTTAATTTCCTAAAATCTCCTAATCTTTTCAAATCCATCAAACGATCCCTTCTCCGATGAACAATTCCTTCATCTTCTCCGACGAACGATTCATCTTTTGCTAGCGTGCTATTCTGGCGATCTCCCGGCGGCGGCTTCACTCTCATGTGTTTCTCTTCTAGTGCCTCTCCAATTTTGCAAACCCCCAATTTACACAAAATCTCTGGTGGCTTCAATCTACGGGAAAACCATCATGTTTCAGTTGAATTAGCTTTGTTTTAATTAGTTGCTTCATCACTTTTTTTGTTTGTTGAGTCGAGTCTCATATTTTTTGAGTCGCCAAAGCCTATGAAAATTCAAAAGAAATCGTGTTGATGTTTCTCTTTGCTGCGTAAATTAAGTTATGTAAGCCAAATTTTGTTTTGTTTGAATGAGTAAAATTTTTTGATTGAAGCGTGAATTGAGTTGTGTGGTTTGGTTTTTGATTGAAGCGTTAATTTTGCAAATAATTTTTATTTGGTTTTGAATGTGTGAATTGAGTTGTAAAACTTGTTTTGCTTTGTTTCATCATTCGGTTTTTTGCGAGTCATCATTCAAATATTGCTTGCAAAGTTGTTAGTTCATTAAGTCATTGGGCCTGTCTAGTTTCGTGAGTTTAGTATCGTTGATTACATATGTTTTGTGATTTGCTTTGAGTCGTGACTGCTTTGAGTCGTGACTGCTTTGAGTCGTGACTGCTTTGTTGACTGAGTTGAGTCTGTCTCGTCTCTTAGGTTGCTTAGGTTTCTATCGAGTCTGGTCTATTATTTCAACTGTTTTTAGTTATTGCAGTTCAATGTTCTTGGAATCTTGTTTTTGGATTGAAAGTATTAAACTTGCTTCTAGAGTATTATACTGTGTGACTTTTTAAGTCTAAACTTTGCTATTGCTTATATAGAAAAAATAATTGGTCTATTTGCTTACATCTTCAAACATGATATTTTCTTGATTTTATTGTTAGTTTTCTTTGTATTCTTACTTGTGAATTGACCTCAAATAATATTGATTCATTAGCAGCTTGTTTGTTTAGTATATTGAGTGATTGATACTACAAATTTTGATGATAGCTTACGATTTCGTTCTTGTTTTTTATTTTGTGCAGGCATGGAAGAAGTTTATCCACAACATCTTTTTAGAGAAGGAAACGAGCCACAAGTGCATCATATAAACAATTCATGTAGAATATCAATCCTCACCAAACTGAAGGATGCATTGCCTATTGATTACGCAAAATTGAAGAGTGATTTTGTCTTTGCATATTTGATTGCAATACATGAAAATGGACTTGGGTTTTCGGATCGGTTGATACACAACATGTTGAGTAGGCATTTGGTAACGAAGACAAAACATGAGATGTGATTTGTGTTTGGAAAGAAACCACTAAGATTCTCCATGCAAGAATTTTATTCAGTTACTGGGCTCAAGTACAAGGATGATTTCAGTTCTGATTTAGAGAATTGGACAGATGATAATGGGGTTGGGAGTCAATTGCTGAAAATAAATGAATGACTTTGGATAAAGAAATTGTTGGATGTGTAATTACTACGAGCTCCTACTTGGGAGGAACCAGACAAATTTAGATTGATTTATCTTTGGATGTGTAATTACTACAAGCTCCTCAGTGTTCGAATTGGAAAGGTGTTGCAAAAGTATCGTATGATAAAATTATTTTTTTGGAGAGGTTATTTGGACCAAAGGTTAGTTGAACAACTCTTTTATTGTTCTATCTAATAGGAGCATATGTACTTTTATGGATTTATTAGAAGATAAGTTATGACTTTAACAATTAATTTCTTTTCTACTTCCCTTTCCATCTTCTCAAACATTGTCTCAAAATTTCTAGTTTATTTTAACTATATTGTAGACGGAGGGGTTAATATATTAACAATATATTTTTCATTAATACGGATAATATTATACATATTAAAATTTTTGCTTCATGAAGAAAACAACGAATATCGAACTTAGATAAGAAAAATCAAAATTTTGCAACTTTATTATTCTTTTTTTTTTGTTTCAAAATGTGGGTTTAGAGCATTAGAAATTTATAGTAAAGCTTTTATTATAGAATGAATCTCAAGGACTTCATCCAACCTCATCAAATATGTCTGTCGCGATAAATGAATATCAAATAGATGTTTTTTTTTGGTAAAATGTTAAATTTTATACAAGTTTTTAAATTTATGACAACAGTTATTGGAAAAACGAAGAAAGTAGAAAGAAAGAGAAAAGCTACAACAATGGAAAAGATATAATAAGAAAAAAAACGGAAATAATCACGGCAAGCACGACCCACGCTCAAACAAACCTATGAGATTCTCGATGCAAAAATACAGATGAATTCAACAATATCAAAAAGATGTTGTGTATAGATTTGAAATTTTATTTATGACTATGGATTATTTTATCTTCTTCGGGATACATCGACGAATTCACCATAAGGAGTAACTTTAGCTATTTTCCATATCCTTTGAACCGTTCGAATATGAATAGAAAATACTACTAGATGGATTCTCAAGATTAGATAATTCATGGTTGGTTTCAATATTTTACCTCCAGACAATAAAAATAATATTTTTTTTACTTCACTGTTCCAAGTACACTCCTTTCCAGTAAAGCATTGTAACCATCTGTCTCTGACAATTAGTCAAATTCTTTCTCCTTTTACGTTTATGTGTAGCACTATCGGCTTTGACCAGTGCTGGTCTAAAATAGTACAACACAAATTAAAAAATGAATTCTATTGAAACAACACAAAACATTGATTACTGTTTCCACATTCTTAGGAGTGTTCTATGCAATGATCTAAAAAAAATTCAATAAATGCGTAATATATCCGTCATTAAAAATAATTACTTAAATTTATTTGTTTGATTAAAATATTATGTTGCCATAGTGGATTTGGATTGAAAAACATATATTTAACTAAATAAGTTAGAAGATTATCAAATTATTAATATGACTCATTTCATTACATCTTTTTATAAATAAATATATATCAACCGTAAGAAAAATTACAGTTTCATTTACCTGATCTCCAACTAAGTGATCGATGTTTAGTTCTAATACATGAGTAGTAGGCTCTTTGGTCGGGTTTGCATTTAAATCAATTAGAATGGAGCTTTTCGGAGATGATGCAATTGTTATGGATATTGTGTGTCCACTTTCGGTATTTGTTTCTTTTGGTGCATGAATAGAATCACCCTCATCTTCAATTTGAGAGTCATAATCATCACTACTCATTGGAATATTTAAATCAAACATTATTTTTATTGTCTGGAGGTAAAATATTGAAACCAACCATGAATTATCTAATCTTGAGAATCCATCTAGTAGTATTTATATCAATGTGAAAATTTTGACTCCCCTCTAATATCTTTATAGATAGAAAATATAACGGATAAATTTTACAAAGTTTTCCTAATTTGTGTCTTAAACGACAGCCAATCTGAAAGACTAAAAACATTAAACATAGATGAGTCTATAGTCCATGCTAGATATTAAACTGCTACCATATAATCTATAGAATATATTTGTGATTAGATTTTGTTTTGTTTTTTGGTCAACATTGCATGAGAGACATTACTTTTTACTCGTTTTTGAGTCAACTGGAATTAGGTAACAGATTAAAAAAAGGGATAACAACTGAAGAAGAAAAATGATGAAGATGAAAAACTTCATACCAAATTTAAAATAATAACGATATATAAAATTAATAATATAACTTAGATTTATTGACTGTTGACCAATAAAAAATTTAGTAATTAAGCTTTTAATTAATTTTGTTACATGTTATTATTTTTTGTGTTATAGAAAAATTTTAATTTTATTTTTGTTTCATGTTATATTAGACAAAAAAGACAAAAATGATATTCTTTCTATTTCAAAAAGTGTCATTCATTATGGAAATTTTTTTTTATTGTAATGAAACAAAAAAATAACTATACATCGATAAAGTATTTTTTTCATTACGACGAATTAGTGTCGTTTTACATTTTTAATGTTATCTTTTAAATCTGATTAGTATTTTCTCCATTAGAAAAATTAATAAATTAATAAATTTTCAAGTTAAATGATATCATAGACTAAATGTTTAATTATACCAAAAAGAGTTTGATCAAAAGGTCATTCTTTGAAACAGTTATTTGTATTATACTTTTGTATAGTGTTTTACTTTGTCTACGACTTTTCGTTTATTAAAAATGTATCTTACAATAATTTAAAATAATAAATGGATTTAAAAAATAGTTGATGATTGGTCGTAAAATAACCAATGTAAATATTTATCTGTTTCACAGTTTTATTAGTAACCATGGCATTGTTTATAATGAAACCAAAACTGCACAAGTCTCTAGAACGTACATTTATATTATACCATATATTCTTCCGTCATATACATGAAGAAAGGATTCATCAAAAATAAAATGTAAAGTTATATCATATACATGTACTTATAATTTATAAATATTCTATAATTTTGTTTTAAGTGTAAAATTATAAAAAATAAATTTATTTGAGTATAAAATATAAATATATTAAATTTAGTGGATTGATTTGGAAATAAATAAGTTTCAATTTAAAATGGACTCAAGAAATAGAGATCTCGACATATCGAGTTTAAAATGGATATCTCCATTTTGGAGGTGGAAATGAAAGTGGGTTGGAGATTACTTTACTCCAAAATAGAGTTTGGAGGAGAAAATGGAGATGAGTTGAAAATGCCCTTATATTATTGATATTACAATGATTTAATAGTAAAATGTTATATTGATATTACTAATGTTAAGACCAATCGATCCTTGTCACTTTTCTGAAGCTCGAATGTCTATAAATTAGTTTAGGATCAATCAGTCTGGGGTGGGACTGATCAATTCTCTGATCCTGCGAAAATGTTTCGACGTTTTTTCTGTTTTGAAACGTGATGGCATTGATCTACTCCTTAGGATTCATCTCTTGTTTCCCTGGAAGTGTTACTGAAGGTGTTTTCAGTATTGTAGAGGTTTGAGCAACTTGGGGTTTCCAAAACTCTCATGTGCATGTTCAAAGCTTCAAATTTACCATGAAGATCAATGTCTCTGCCATCAACCTTGAAATTGATGTCATTGGCATTCTTTTTATGTACTTCGAGCAACTTCGGCATCATGAGTTCAACCTTGTTGTCTTGAGATTTTGCACCACCATACAATAACTTATATTAGAAAAACTATTGCGATAACTAGCATTCTTGTTTTTCAACACTTGTGAGAAGTTGTAACTAATAAGGAACAAAGTGTTTCGATTAGAATTGCCGTCCTTGCTGCTTGTTGTGCGGTGGATATAATTTATCCTAACGGTTATCAAAATTGGTGCTTCTGTATGAAATGTTGGGATGGTTCGCGTAATTCTGATTGAATCCCTTGTTCTAGAAATTCCCTTTTCCTCCTACATAGTTAACTTCTATGCTGCCCTTTAAAATTAAATCCATCTTGGCATTCAACTCCTCGACTCTTTTGTTACTAATCTCACACAAATTATATCGTAATCAGATTAGTGATTTGTTGTTACTAGCTGCAAGATTCTCAATCATTCAATGGCTTCATCAAAAGTACTGGTGTAGAAAACTCCTCTCCTTGCAGAATTAAGATCGGATGCTCTTTGTATCCTCTACTGAATCTTCATCCCTTAGCTCCCCGATGGCAAAGGCATTCGACGAGGTTCCCACATCGTCCCTTCGCAAGGTATCCGGATCCTCATCCAGCTGATTTCACCTGTTGATAGGTCAGCTCAGCGGTGCCGACCTAGAAGATTGATCTGGATCGTCCGGAGACGGAGTCACGAGAAGAGCTTTCCTCTGATTTTTTTCTAACTAGTTGTGAAGATATTTTGCCGAACTACTTTGATGATTTGACAACTGTTTGAAGATTGGTTGGAAAGCTTGAAAATGAAGACGACCACGCCGAATTATTTACCAATTTACAGTGGAATTTTTTAACGATAAATAAATAACTTCTACGGCGAAATAAATTAATCAACATCAAAGCAAAGAAAAGATGAAATTCTACCTTTTTCTCTCAGGTAAAGAACTAAAGAAGGGGAGAAGCAAGTTCACTCTTTATAAAAGAAAAATGACTCTTTTGTTTCCAATCTACGAGACTCTTGGCTTCTAACCTAAAACGGCTCTTCAGTTTCCTTTAATCTCAGACATGAAAGCTCAAAGCCGACCTCAATGGCAAAAAAGAAAACTCGGCAAGAAAAGAAAACTTTATCAAAAAGGAAAGTTCAATTCCGAGAAGAAAAATAAAAATCCTAACCAACTCCAATCAGTATAAATAAAATTCTACCCCTTCTTGAGACGCTATCCACATATGGTTGTAAAAGACCCAAGAGCTCTAACTAACAATACTCGTATAACGAGTTTTATAGTTTCTTTTCAACTAGTTTCGTCACCTCGACAAACCTAATGCTTCCTCTGCAATTGTTGATCTTAAAGCTTCATAATAACAAAAGCCTTTAATTACCTAAATCTAAATATCTTTGTTGTTAGCGAAACCCTAGCTCAACTATGAAGTTTCTATAGGAGGAACTGGACATCTCTTTTTTCCCTAAATAAAAACGAAGAATTTCCAGCTGAGGCAATTCAAACCTCGAAGGTCATCAATTCCGCTTCTTTTCTAGTCGCGTCAAATAGTATAGTCGATAGACATATTATTTTTCTCCAAAACTCAGGAGCACCGCCTGTAAAATAATAATTCAGTGGAGATCTTTTACATCAAAATACAAAGGATATAATTTTTTTACAGCAAGTAAAATAATATCTTTTGTATATATATTTTAAAATATACATATAAGATTTCCATGTCATTTTAAAATCTTTTCTTGTTTCAAATTAAGTATCGTTTTTAGTTTCCAATGTAAATTTTGTAATAGACTACCTTTTATAACCTTAACTCAAAATAACAAAATATTTGTAGAACCAATATAGTTAAATATACCAATGAAAGTAAACTCTAAACCCTATATTTAAAGCTGAATTATTACGTTTTCACTATAGTATATATTACAAATTATTTGCTATATATATGACAATTCTATCGTTCCAATGCTTCTTTCTTCGTACATGGAATTTTATAGTTATTAGATCATTCATTAACTCTCATAATTTTTGGATGTAAATTAATAAAATTAAGAAAATATTGTTTATCTTACTCACTGGATATTCTTGAAATGATTTATTTATCACGTGAGTAACTTCTTTAACATTTCTGAACATACATTATGTTGTAATGTTGTGGTGGGGATTAAAAATATAAGATCTAGAATATATATAAATTGAGAGACTGTAGCAACTGACACAGCAATCAAACATCAAAACCGGTTTTTGAAACAGCAAATCGAAGTTATACATCGATTTGATCAACATGCATCCTAGTGTCATTACAAAGAAAAACGTCAGTTTGGAGTCCTTGAGAACTTTTTGGCGCTCTAATAATATCAAAATTAACAAGTGAATTCAACAAAGATGAAATAAGGTTAAAGTTTCAATTTCTTTTTTTGCTTCAGCAAAAACCAAAAGCACCGAAATGGCTTACCGTGTGGTCAAACTCCTTGATTTGTTGTTTGTAGTACTCAATGGAATCAACCCTTTAACCCCATAGACTAAGAAACCCTTTCTGGAAAAGCGAAAGCCACTTATCTTAATCAACATCATTTAATCTCAAAAGCTAAACAAATGGCATGGACAAACTAGCTTTGCAAGTAGTCTTCTTTTTGTGGATTTTGTTGATACAACATCATATAACAACCATTTCAGCTTCTCTCTTTGCTTCACCAGCTCTGCGTACTTGTTCACATTCTAAACTGCGTAAAACAAGAAGATCTTATCTATCAATGTAATACATTCTACAATCTAACTGATTGTTTAAGGAAACGTGGGTTTACATTAAAAGTCATGTTTCATACCTCAAATTCTCAATAGAGCACTCGAAACAAGTAAAGAAAAAGATCGGCACAGTGGGAATATGTAAGAAATGAGCATAGAAGAATGGTAACTTGGCGGCAACTATTATTTGAGTCACTTATAAAATCACTTTCGAACGGTAATGTTATTTGGTATGCTTATAGAGTCGAATAACTAATGGATCACATCTATTTTTCAAATCGGTTTATCATATTTACAAGAGATAAAGATCAGATATTGGTAAAGTTACAAGATTATCAAAAATCACCTTAAATGCCACTCAAATTAAGATATCTAGGACCATTATCTTCGTTGACCATATAGAAGCAATGATCTTAAACACTTCAAATTAGTAAACAAAGGTAGAATTTCATCCAAAATCTTTTCAAAATTCAAATTTTGGAAATTTTACAAGGAAGATGAACCTTTTATGGATTTTTTATAAGAATTACTGCTGGCTTGGTTCACCTTACTGTTTTGGTAGAGTGCCAAGAGCTAGGTAGCCTGAAAACGGAAATGGGTATGCGGAATCGAAACGTGTGGAAACATAGAAACAATTTTTTCAAAAAATTAGGAAATGGGTACGTGTTGGAAACATGAATACACACACATATATATATATATATATTTATAATTTTAAATATATAGTAAAATATCAAAACCATATTTCAAAAAAATATTTGAAACAACGCAAATCCAACGTATAAGTATTAAGTACTCAATTTTTTTAACTAATGTAATTTAATATCATGTATTAAAATTAGTAAAATCTTTTTGATATTTTAGTGTTGTGTCCTAGATATGAAATCTGGAGATAAAATATCATAACCATCAAAGTCAAAAATTTTAATCAGTATCTTCAATCAGAATCTTAAGATATTTTAATTTTATTATTTTAATAATTTTAAGATATTTTATATTTTTCAAATTGATCAGGATTTCGGAAATAAATGATGTTTTCATCCAATTTGACGATATATACCTTTTTATAAAATTTTGGTGAAATATGTTATATAATATTAGAAACTTCATTATACCCTCAATTCTAAAATTTTTGAATATGTTCCAAAATTTCTAACTCATAAAGAGTTTTTGCCTCTTTTTTATAAAAATAATACATATACTCCAAACCCATAAAATCTGAAATTGAAAATATTAAAAAAAACATAACCAATCGAAAAAAACTTTGCTGAACGAAAATAAGTATAAAAAATTAAATTGAGGGTATTGAAAAAAAATTAAGCGAAGAGGAAGAAGAAAGCATTGAAATAAAATCTTGAAAAACAAATTTACAAATCGTTAAAACAATATAAATTATAAGGAAAATATTTTCAAAAAATATCTATATATATATATATTATTTTATGCATTTATACAAACTTAAATTATAAAAAACTTTTCTGAAAAAAAAAATTATACACAATTAAATTGAAAAAACATTTAAGAGAAGATGAAAATATATTTAGTTTTATGAATATAATAGAAAATTTCAAAAATATTTCAAAAAAATTTCAGTTTCCTTATTTTTAGATTCAGTTTTTATCTCTACCAAAAAAAAAAAAAAATCAGAATGTATATTCTAATCTTTCTAAAATATACATTCTAAATGTGGTACAACATGAGCAATATGTTGAATACATATTCTAATTGTTTTAGAATATGAACATGTGGTAGAATATGTATTCTAAATTTCGTAGAAGTTGACTTCTAAAAGGTGTTGAATAAATGTTCTAAAATCTCTATTCTAAATTTCATAGAACTTGTATAAGTAGTATAATACATAATCTAATGTTTTCAGAACATGTACAAGTAGTAGAATATGTAATCTGAACATTAGAAAACTTATTCTAAACTTTTGAGAAAAAATTTCATCAATCTAAAAACCTATTTAAAACTGTATAAAAGCGAAAAGTTTAATCTTCAAATCTTCTTCATACTTGTCTATCAACATGTTTTTATGGGTTTTTTTAATAAATGGTATTTTCTATAAGTAAGGAAAGTTTCGGAAAAAAGTGACAATTTAGAAAAAGGTATAGATGGACAAACTTTTTGCTAAATATCCTTTATTTAAAATTTTCCCTAAAGAAAATAATAAATATCATATATATTTCATGTTTTCAAATTATTTACTTATTAAATTTCCAAATAAAAAATGTATGTTGTTATTGTGTTTCCAAAACTGAAACGGACGATTCAATCCTTTTTTCAAATTACAATTTTTAGGAAACAAGTTTTTTAGATTTCCACCATGTTTTCTTCCATTTTTGAAACGGAAAATAGAACTCGGACAGAGTGATTTATTGTTGTCTCTTGCATTTGTAGCTATTTAAAAAGCTAAATTTTCTTCCATAGTTTTCCCTCTCCGACGAGAAAGGAGAGGTATTACAAGCAAGTAGACCTTGGGAGATTTTGCCTCCCAGCCACATGATATGCGCTCCTAAAATATTTTTATTATTTTACAGCATGTATTTATCATATATATATATATATGTATAGTTTTTAGTTTTCAATGTAACTTTTGTAATAGAATACCTTTTATAACGTCAAGTCAAAATAACTAAATATTTGTAGAACCAAAATAGTTAATATACATATGAAAGTTTTTTCAACAATAAACCTATGAAAGTAAACTCTAAACCCTAAATTTAAAGCATAATTATTACACTTTCTACTATTGTATATTAGAAATGTTTTGCTTTATATATATAAGAAGATCTTATCGTTTCAATCCTTCTTTATTTATACAGGAAATTTTATAGTTATTAGATCTTCCATTAACTCTCAAAAATAAGAAAATATTGTTTATCTTTCTCACGAATGTAATTCAAATGACTTATTTATTGCGCGAGTAACGTCTTTAACATTTCTGAATATACAATATGTTGTAGTGTTCTAGTAGGGTTGAAAAATCTAAGATCAAGAATATATAAATCCAGAGAATGTAGCGACTGACACATCAATCAAACATCAAAAACAGATTTTGAAACAGCAAATCAAAATTATTCATCGCTTTGATCAACATGTGTCCTAGTGTTATTGAATGTTATTCTTGGGGCCATCTTTCATAATTTTAAAGAAAAAAGTCTTCATTGAAACATGTTTTCATGTTGT
This sequence comes from Cardamine chenopodiifolia, assembly GCA_963922655.1. Taxonomy (NCBI): domain Eukaryota; kingdom Viridiplantae; phylum Streptophyta; class Magnoliopsida; order Brassicales; family Brassicaceae; genus Cardamine; species Cardamine chenopodiifolia. Next base: position 9,007,921 of record OZ000479.1, read on the forward strand.
CTCTCTTAACTCTAGTTTGATTTCTAGAGACTCATCTTCTTTATATTTTTTAAATATTTGTGCAAATTAGAAAAAAATGAAAATCATTAGTTTCGTATTTCATAGTCTCATCTTCTATTTTCATCACTAAATTAGATTAGCAATTGAACCTCAAAACCATCACATTTTCAAAGTAGCTCTTTCTCTCTCTTGTCCATACGAAAATCATTGTTAAGTTAAGAAAGAGAATGATGTTTCTTAAAACATCCTCTGTTACATACTGATCAAGCCCTTTTGACGCTCTCCTTATCTACACAAAATCACCATAGAAATATGTTAACCAGTTCCTCAGCAACAAACACTTCACTTCTTTTGGTGTCAGAATTTGTCTCTTTTCAATCCCAACATTTTTCAATCCCAACAAAGATTCTAGATGTTACTCTGCTAATTTCAAAATATCTGAACAGTAGAGAACTTTCCGTGGACCTCAGATAGCTCGGATAGCAAAGCCCACATCCGATCACTTCCAGTCTCACCAATTGACTATCTAATCACCAAAACTTCAAAGAACTTCTCTTTCTAAATTATTGTTTGTCATTAATTTGGGGTTGATCATATGAATATGAGGATTTTTACATAAATTTGGAGATTTTAGATGAATATGGTGATTTAACTCTGGTGAATATGATGTTTAAAACAATTTTTTGTTTATTTAACAAATCATGCCGCTCTGAACACTATTTTCTGTGATTTTTCTGAAAAAAATCAGAATGGTGCCTGTTAATTTAACGATATTGTAGACGGAGGGATTAATACATTAATAGAAATTACTTGAGGGATTTTAACAAGAAATTTTTAGTTGAGTAATTTTTATCCGATCCTTCTTTAGTAATGAGGTTTTGGTTCACTAAAATCACTTTATAGAACATAGATAAAAATATTTTTCATTAATACAAATAATATTATACATATTAAAAATTTTGCTTCATGAAACAAACAACAAAAATCCAACTTAGATAAGCAAAATTGAAGCTCGAGCAATGAATCATACTCGTTCTTCTCCATTCTTGGTATTAGATACACTCCACCTCCTTTGTATATAGTTGTAATATTTTTAGCCTTTTTATTTCTTGCTTTTGTTTGTGGTGGTCTTTTTCTCAAATTTATTCTTGTACCGGGACGGTGCAAAATAAGTTTGGGGAGAGACATTGGTATCTAATGATGTTTTCTGTTTTTATTTTCATTCTTTGAGTCATGCATTGTTAATATTTATATTTTCCCGAAAAATACAAAAAATTAAAATTTTAAAAAACCCAAAAAAACATGTAATTTTCCCTTTGCATATTGCCATTACGATCAAGTCTAAAAGTATATAGGTTTGCATTTTCATATGCACAGGGGATAGTGATTAAAAATACCATGAAAATGTATATGAAAAGCTTGAAATGTGATCGCCTCGATAAAATTCTTTTAGAGCTCAATCGATTTTAAAATACTTGAATCTTTGCAATTTGATCTCTTCGCTCAAAAGTTAGGACTCTTAATTACAGCTTGGTTGATTGTTTTCAACTCTATCTATTAAAACTTAATTTGGCCTTAATTATCTCATGGTCATTGATTGATGCATCCGGTTTTTCTTATCCTTTTTGCCACTCTTGCTAAACCGTATGACCATCTTCACTTTAAAGTTGGTTACCCACCCTTTCCCTAAACCTTTATTTTTCTGCTTTCATTGATTGGTTTGAGTGAGGCCTTTTTCTATTTTGATAATGTTTACATGGGAAAAATCTAGAGAGTATCGGGAACAAAAAGGCTTGACCACCATTAAGAGTTAGAATCTAGAAAATTAAGAGGTAGCATCTAGGATGGGAATAAAGAAAGAATATGTAGTCTTGTTGATGATTGAGAATATGTGCTGGGGAAAGAAAATAAAAAGAAGAAAGAAAAGATAGTGATCTAAAATAAAAATAAGTTTTGACTCTAGTAATAAAATATTGTGCCTTGAAGCTTTCTCTAATAAGAAAAGAAAAAAATAGGAAAGAAAAGAAATCGTTATAATAAAAGAAAGAATAAGAATAGAGAAGCCAAGGAGAATAATAAAATTAAAATAAGTCTTTGGTTTGAAAAGAAAAGAATCCCTTAGAGAGTTTTGAAAAAGTGATAAAAGTTGTTTTGAGGTTGATGGAGATTCAAAAAGGAAAGACTTGTGAGGTTTTAGCTTCTAGAAATGAGATTGGGAATATGGGAGTTTAGATATCGAAAGCTTAGAACAATGGAGGTTGAACTTGTATGCATAAATTGTTCCCTTTCTTAGATAGAGTTTTCCTAATGTCTAACATTCCTTGCTTATTTGAGAGAAACCCATTAATTGTGATGAACCGCCTCATTTATCTAGACTTTCTCACCAAACCGACTGAGAGCGATTGACACTCCCTTAGCAAGACTACATGGTATTTCCAATAACTAAATGTTAAAGAGTTGAAATGTATGATTGTTTGTTGATGTTTTATGTTGTCTTAGAGTAAAAGATTGAAGTTGCTATACGTGCGAAGAGGATAGTTGATTAGAGATTCAATTTTGTATTGCTTGGCATATTATCATGGGAATGTGATGTGAATATCTTTTTCGATCTTTAGTGGTTATGAATCCCTGCCTTTCACACTTCTTCCTCGATTTGTCCTTTGCTGTTTGCTTATGGACAAACAAATGATAAGTTTGGGGGAGCTAATATATTAAATTTTTATCATATTTTCCCTTAGTTTCATATCATTTTGCATCTTATTCTAGTGTCCAGGTGCATGTTTTTCATAGTTTCTTCCTTTTTAGGTATTGGAGGTGGAGTATATATGCATCAAAGGAGGGAGTTCTGAGCTAAAAAAGGGACCAAAGGAAGGTTTTGATGAAAGATCAGAAGAACTATCGACCAAGACGCAGCGACCTGAGGATGTCGAGAAGTTGCAGCGGTCTGTCATACCAATCTTGTGACATCGAGAAAGCTCAGCGGTCTCGTTCATCGGCTAGACAAGACCGCTACGGAATCGAGGCAAAACTACCCGAAGAACCAATGACCAGGACGGATTGGTCTTTCACAACCGGTACATCTCAGTAGTCAATCAAAAAGACCTCATGTGCTCGGTACGTCTCAACGGTTAATCACAGCGACCTCATGTGCTCAGTACGACTCAGCGGCCTCGTCCATCGGTTTGGCGTGACCACTACGTAATCAATGCGAAGCCACCCGAAAAACTATCAGGCAGAGCATATCGACCTTGCATGATCGATGGGAGTCAATGACCAAATGTAGCGGCTTGAAAGGAATGAGTAGGACACAGCTGCCAAGTATCACGACTTCATGAAGCTGCACAGTTCCAGCAGCCAGTTCTATCGACCTGGCGTAGCTGCTGGACCGGACCGAAATTTCATGTTTTGTTTCTTAACCGGTTTGGTTCAATGAGTTATGTATTAAAACAACTAGTTTTTAATTTTTGCTATAATAGCCTAAAACCCTAATTAGGGAGGCTAACTTGTTTTTAGAGAGGGCTCTTACTCACTTTTAAGTGTTCTTGAGAAAAATTCTATAGACCTATGTTCTTTTGATTATTAAAATTTGCTTTTGTTTTAAATCCTTTGTCTAAATACTATTTCATCATGATTAATCAAATATCAATCATTTGGTTTTGTGTTTTCATGTTGATTAGTGAGTAGTCCCCTATGGACTCTTGGGATTAGGTAGATCTAGGATGCTATGTTGTTGATTAGTGGAGTTTAGGTTTGAATATGTTCGATTCTTTCTTAATGATGATTTTTGATGTTAGATTAGCCAAGGAATTGGTAGTTTAGGATTTAGGTAATTTTATGTATGCAAGGTGTTCGATGGAAAGTCGAAATAAAAATTATTAAGATATTTTCATTCATAGCCTACGGAAGTAGTTAATTAGGATGATTTGTTGTTAGTTAAACTTATAACTAAAGCTCTCTGATCTCCTAATCGCTAGCAGAAGTTACTGATGATTAGGTAATTAAGAAAGATATTAGTGCCATAGAAGTGGATTAGTCAACATTAGTGACTTTAGACCGAAGGATTAGCTCATTGATGTAGAATGAAACTCCATTAGTTAACAATCTATTGTCATAGTATCATATCCTTACCCCGAGAGTTTTCCTTTCTATTTGAATTTTAAAACTGAGTTGAAGTATTTTTCCCGCTTTGATACAGTTAGGTGTAGTATACTTGTGTATAGTGTTTTATTGTGTTTACGACTTTTAGTTTATTAAAATAATATCTTACATATTTAAAATAATAAATCGATTTTAAAAAATGATTGATGATTGGTTATAAAATAACCAATGTAAATCTTATCTGTTTCTCAATTTTATTAATAACCATGGCATTGTTTATAATGAAATCAAAACTACACAAGTCTCTAGAACGTACAATTATATTATACCATATATTCTTCCATCGTATACATGAAGAGATGATTCTTCAGAAATAGAAACTTAAAGTTATATCATATACATGTACTTATAATCTATAAATAATCTATAACTTTTAAAAGTATAAAATAATAACAAATAAATTTATTTGAGTATTGATGTGTTTCAGGTTTTACCTTTACTATGATACAATAGTGAGGCTGAAGTGCACAACCCAATAGTAAGGATCCATCCCACATAAAGTGATTTTCCAAAGACGAATTTATTATGAACTAAAGCGAGAATATAGCGAATAAATTTAGAGGTTTATGCGTGAAAGTAAATGACAATATAAAAAATAATAACTAAAAGCGTTGTCCTAAGGGGAACTATCCAGAGACTATGGCTCTCAATAATCTAAGTTTATCTTTATACACCTTTCTCTACTAGGATTTTAGAACTTCCCAACACTAGCGTATGGAGTTCTAATGTCGTAGATCAAACTATTTATTCCTAAAAACAATTCCAGCCTCGTTGACTGTCGTCTTTTCTGGTGAAGCGTTGGAAAGCAATAAGCTCAAGTGGGTCTAATTCGCAGTCCCCATGCACTTCAACTGTCGTTGCCCATGGATAATATTAGAGGAAAGACTGCCCTGTTTAGTTTAGTTCAGGTTGAAGGAGAAACACTTTTGGCGGTCCCTCATAAACCTAAGATTAGTTGCAAGCGGCTAGCAAAGCAATAGGCATTAAGAGCAAACTAGTAGGAGAACCCCTACAAGAAGATACAGAGAAAAATGGATCTAAAAACCTACACAAATGGAACCATATATCCCCTTCAAGCAACCCCCATTAAACCCAACAAAAATACTACTCAGACATGATTAATCAAACCATAATAATAGATTGAATGGGAAACATAATTAAATATAAGTATCAAGAGGGTTTAAGGGATTTTCTCTAAAAGGTACAGAGGAGATCTTCTCCCAAAGACAATTAGTAAAATATGAAAGTAATGAAATAGATGATTAACTAGAGCTTTGATCATCAGAGAGGAGCTTGGGGGCGCCTTCTTCTGTTCTCCACGAGTTGGCTGCTTAGACCTCTTAGTGCATACCCTATTAAGGGTTTTATTAATGAGTATTTATAGGGTTTGAGGCGTCTTAAGTCAGTTTTAGGTCGAAATAGGTAAAGTGCTATCGTTTTGGGTTAAGTATGCTTTGGAGGCTTCCTGGTACTCCTGCTGGCCTTAGTGCCGCGCTAAGAGGGCCGTCTTGTGCTCCATTGCTTCTGCTGGAGCGTTGGATTTCTTCTCTACAGGACACATCTTCATTTCTTCCCTCATAACTTTTGATTGGCTGAATATAATTGGATGATTCCAACTGGAGGTAAAAGATGACTCTTCTAGCTTTTGAATGACATGTTATAAGTTGAATATGGTCCATGGGAAGGTCTTCGAACTTGTCCTTCAATCGAAGGTTTGAGAGTTGTATAGAAATGTATTTTGCTCCTTTCTTGGTCCTTATCGCCAATAAACCTGTAAATACTTCTTGAAACTAGAAATACTCAAAATATGGATTAATAGAGCATAAATCATGTCAAATCTCTTCTTAATCATCTCAAAATTATAGCTAAAATAGGTAAAATAACAATGTTATCTGCTCCCCAAGACTTACACTTTTCTTGTCCTCAAGCAAACAAGAAAGTAAATTCATGGAGAATAGGTTTGAAAATCATGGGAACTCTCTTTCCATCAGCGGCTGTATTTCGAACTATTATATGCAGACAACATTAAACAGAGATTCACGTTAGAACTTCCTTACTATAGTCCTATCACTTTCCATATTCTGATCTGTCGATCCCAAACATGCATAAACTTTGCATTTACGTTAGTAAACTCTCCACATTCATTAAATATTGCATGAGCTTTCTCATTGAAAAGATGTCATTCAGGTTAGATGGCGCTTGGTGTAAAGGAAGACTTTTTGGTGTTTGGGGGTGGAGTTTAAGGTGATGGATGGTAAAGTGGATGCGAGGTATTATGCAAAACCATAAGAGGAAGTGGACGTAATGATGTCCACAGTCTCCTTTCTTCTCTTACTTTGGTTTCCCCCAGACTTAGAGTTTGGCAGGGACTCTCCTGTAAAATGAATGTTTCTTCTTGTATAATGATTCATGCCTTATCTTGGAATTTTCATGTGCTATGCGATATTTATATATGGTAACTATTTCCTATCCTTTCTGATTTTTTTTTCTTTAGAAAGGGGAAATAGTACCTTTGTGGAATAATGTTTCACAAGCACGAAAATGATACCTTTTTGTGAATCGCATAGGTAAAATGTGTAATGAAATTGGATCTTCTTACTTTTCTTGTTTCTTGGAGATTTTCTTCTTTGTGGTGAGAGAGTTGTGTGGTTTCTTTCTCTCTATCGTTTTTGCATATACCCGCATGAGATGATTATGGAAAAGAGACCACATGGGGTTTGAAAGAAGGTTATGGTAAAGGATAAGGAACTACTAATGGTCAGTGGTTATTCATGATCAACAAAAAGGGTGGTAAAAAGGGTAAAGATGATCCTGAATGTTTTTGCTCTTTTCCTTGATATAACACCTTCAATGAGAAAACTTAATTCAAGTTAAATGGGCTAAATAAGGTGGATTTCACGTTTGATCCAACAGAAGTCTCTGCAAGTTGTCCTAAGAAAAACAATTCTCAATGCATAATGGTCAAATATCATCATATGAAAGGATCATTGCTCCCTACTAGTTTTGACTTAATAAAAAATTTTGACTCGCTAAAACCATATTGATGTAAAAATGGACAAAGGTCTCAAGTCAACAAAATAGAAAGTGGCATTAGTAAAGAATGTAACATCCTTCCCCCCAGATATAATCACACAATCCCCAATGTGAAAATGAAAGAAAAGAGGATAAAAATAAATAAATAGAAAACAAAGAGTGAGTTCCAGAACAATGTTATCTTGGTGTGTGAATGAGATGGAGTGATGGTGGTGTATGGAGATGATAGTAGTATATGGTGGTACATGGTGAGATGTGTCTTGGGTTCTTTCTTGTTATTGCTTGACATTAATTGGGATACATAAGCTCCAATTGAATTAATGTTATGAATTTCTAATTGCGTCCTTCCTCAAATAAAAACCTAAAACTATCAATATTTAAATGAAATAAAACTAACAAAAACGTACCCAAGATAGTTATTGTAGTGATACTGCAATGTGGTTATGTTGGGATATAGTGGAGACGGATGGTGATGAACTGAAGATTCAAAAATGCAGAATGGGTACGAGTGCCTGCTGGCACTCCTAGAGCTCCCGGTGGAGTGCTTGAACTACTTCCTAGCGCTCCACTGCTCTTCCTGGAGAGCTGGTGGGGCATGTGTCTCATGTTTCCATTTTCTCGACCTATCTCTATATCAAACTGGTATCCCATGGTAGTGCTTCATGAATAAGCCAAGTTGGTAATGTGTTTTTAAACCTCTTGATCTATTCATCAAGCCTTGTCCTGCTTATCACTCCTTCTTTCGTTTGCTTTTCTTGTTTTCTAATAATTTTTTTTTATATATTTTTCTGAAACAATAATATAAAACAATTAGTAATAAATGAAAGATAAAATAAATAAAACATACTTAATAGAATGCAAGATGTATGATGCAAATTGGAGCTCGATACAAAAAGACAGCTGATGGCGCTATTAGAGCCCCGCATGAGCGCTGGGAAGGTGCTCCTGGCACTCCACGGGTTCTTCATGGAGATCTAGAGCTCTATTCCTAGTTCTTGCTCCTGATTGTCCTTCTTCTTCCTTTTTCTTTTTTTCTTTTTTTATTTAGAACCTAAAACTAAAACATGAAAACTATCAAAATAAATGCAATTAAAACTATTATAAATATTTACCAATGGGTTGCCTCCCATTAAACACTTGTTTTAAGACTTTTAGCTTGACTTGGTTTTTTTTCCTAGTCTTGAGGGACATCGATGAAAGTGATTTCTTCGCTTCTATCTTTTTCAAAGTCAGCAAGGTAGGGCTTTAGTCGTTGGCCATTCACAGTAAATGTGTGTCCTTTATCACTAAAAGGACCACTACTCCATATGGTTTTGCTTCTTTGATTTTGAATGTTCTGGACCATTCACTATCCAAAATTTTTGGGAAAAAAGTTTAAGACTGGAGTTGAAAATTAGGATATGGTCGTTCGGGGCAAATGATTTTGGAACAATCTTGTCGTGATACTTCTTCGTTATTTCTTTGTATATTCTGGAGTTTTCATAAACATTGTGGCGAATCTCATCTAACTCGTTGAGCTGAATTAAGTGATGTTCACCTACCGCCTCCATGTTGTAGTTTATCTCTTTCACGGCCCAAGTGGCTTTGTATTCCAGCTCAACGGGCAGATGGCAGGCTTTCCTATAAATAATATGGAAGGGGGTCGTGCCTAAAGGTATCTTGAAGGCGGTTATGTATGCCCATAAAGAGTCATTGAGCTTTTGTGACCAATTCTTCCTTGTGCTCAATGTAGTTTTTTGTAAGATACACTTGATCTCTCTCTTTGAGATCTCCACTTGTCCATTATTTTTGGGTGATAAGGAGATGCAACCTTGTGCATAATCCAGTTCTTTTTAAAAAGGTTAGCTATGGATCTGTTGATGAAATGGCTTCTCCATCTCTTATCACTACTGTTGGTACTCCAAAGCGCAGGAAAATGACGTTTTTGAACATCTTAATCATAACTCGTGCATCATTGGCTGGGCTTGCTATGGCTTCCACCCATTTAGAGACATAATCAACGACAACAAGAATGTATTCACTGCCGAAAGAGTTAGGAAATCTTTCCACGAAATCGATTCCCCAAACATCAAAAACTTCAATCTCGAGGATAAAATTCGGTGGCATCTCATTTCTTTTACTTATGTTCCCCATTCTATGACAAGCATCACACCTGGATATGAAGGCTTGACCATCCTTGAACATTGTAGGCCACCAAAATCCTTCTCGTAAAATCTTTGAAACAATCTTAAAAGTAGCAAAATGACCTACATAATAAGAACCATGACATCCAAAGAGAATTCTTTCGACTTCTTCTTCTGGAACACACTCTCTAAATAGACTGTCCGAGCATATTCTTGCAATTTTGGGTCTGAGCGATAACCTTTTTTAACCTTTTCATCGGCTTCTATAGGAGATCTCTCCCATTTTTAGCTATTGTAGAAGCCATCTCCATGGGATCTTCCAGCAAAAATTCTTTATATAACTCATTCGTAATTTCTTCTATCACGTCAATCATAAAGATCTTACCATCCAGCGTAGGTTTTTTTAATGCTTGGTTCATATCAAAGTTCAAGAGGAGCTCCAAGGTATAAATTATTTTTTTCTTTAGGAACATCTATGATGGCTCTAGCTGTAGAAAGGAAAGGGCGCCCAAAAATCAATGGATATCTTGATTCCCTTTCAAGCTCTAAAACCAAAAAATCTGTAGGAATACAACACTTCCTAATTTTTACTTGTCCATTGATGAGGATACATAGTGGGTACCAAATCGTTATGTCTGTCAGCACCAACAAGATCTTTGTTGGTTTAAACGTGTGGTACCCTAAGCATCGGGCTACTGAGTAAGGCATCATGTTGATACTGGATCCTAAATCACAAAGAGAGTGCTCAGAATTTTCAGTCCCAATTGTACAAGACAACAAAAAACTGTCTGGGTTTCCTGGTTTATGGACAATGCGATCTTGTAATATGGCACTACACTCATGAGTGATTTGCATCACACCATCTTCTAGGTTGAGGTTGTTTGCCAACATGCTCTTCATATATTTCCTGAGAGATGGGATCATGGTGCAAGCTTCAATAAAAGGTAACCTTACTGTTAGTTGTCTAACAAGATCATTTAGCTTAGCTTGTTTTTAATCCTTCTTTGAACTCTTTATGGCATTGGGGAATGGTATCTTGGGCTGGTACACACGTACAGGGGGTTGTTGTGTTGTCACTCCGATTTGATCTTCAGGATTTGCACCTTCCTCATTCACGTTCTCTCGCTCCAAGAGCAAGGCTTTCTTTGTTTCCTCCTTTGTTTGCTCCTTTGGGCATTATGGCTTTCTCTAAGCTATAAACAAAATAATAAGGGTTTATGGCTCCTAATATGCTGTTACACTCCTTAGTATAAACTAAAATCTAGTCCTAAACATGATCATTAACCCATGAAATCATCATAATCAACCAACCCTTAACTCATCTAAAAGACTACTCACTTATTCCATGAAAACACAAAGCAAAAAAACTTTATCTTTGCATAATCATGATTATAAGATAAGTAGATGAAAGATTTAAGAAGATAAAGAGTTTTGATACTTTGAACCAAGAGATTCATAAAAATTCTTAATGAAAACCTTCAAAGAGGCTAAGAGAAAATCTCATAAACAAAGCATGAGTCTTCTAATTAGGTTTAGAGACTATTTATAGTGAAAGATAAAAGGGTTTGGTCAACACATAACCAGATGGGTCAAACCCAGTTTAGAAAATTGGAAGCATAGAAATTGGTCTTAGCCGACGTCACGTGGCCATTGTGCTATTGGAGGCTAGTGGTGGTTTTTATGCCGCTGGCTTTGGCCGCTACACATCGTCGATGTTCACATGCCCGCTAAGCTCCATCGGTGTACCAAGACCGCTGGATGTCTAAGTGATATTGCGGTGTCATGCCACGTCTGGAGATTAATATGCAAATGATACATCTTGACTCTAATTATGCAATGAAAATGCAAGAACTCTGATGAGAAATGCAATTTAAAAGAGAGTAAAATCTCAATATATCACTGGTTCCACACCATCACCGGCTGAATCCTCACCGGTTCCCATTATACCACCGACTCAATCCTCACCAGGTCCCACTACACCACCAACTGAATCCTCACAAGTTCCCATAACAAAACCTCAATACATCCACCGAAACTAACTCTCAAGATTCCTCATCTTCTTTGGATCCTTCTTCCTCTTCTAATTCGCTACTGCCACCCGCTCTATTACCACCACCATCTCCGGCTGTACCTACACGTCAAAGCACTAGGTCACAAAAACTAGTTCAAAAAATAAACTATCATACCACCGTCAAACAAGCCACTGATATTCCTCCCACCACCATAGCTGAAACTTTCAAAAGTCTTCATTGGCACAAGGCAATGCGTGATGAGTACAATGCACAAATTGGAGACCAAACATGGGATCTTGTTGATTTAACTAATGTTACTAACAATGTCAATACTATAGGTTACAAGTGGATCTTTAAGATCAAAATGCATGCTGATGGCACCATCACTTGCTACAAAGCCTAACTTGTTGCCAAAGGATTCACTCAACGTACCGGTATCGATTAACATGACACGTTGAGCCCGGTAGTCAAACTGCCACCATACGTTTAATTCTTATGTTGTGGTCTCCTACAATTGGCCTCTCTGGCAACTTGACGCCAACAACACATTTCTTCAAGGGACAATACAAGATGAAGTATTTATGGCCCAACCACCAGGTTTTATAGACAAGGATAACCCCAATGCATTTTGTAAGTTGCGAAAAGCATTTATGGACTCAAACAAGCTCCACGAGCTTGGTACAATGAGCTTCGTAATTTTCTCCTATAGTTGGGTTTCTCCAATTCTTTGGATGACACATCGATTTTCATATATAACAAAAATGGAGTACTTATCTATATTCTTGTGTATGTTGATGATTTGATTATTACAGTAATAATCCATATCATACAAATCGGTTTATTGATTCACTATCCCAACATTTCTAATTAAAAGATCTTGATGATTTATCTTTCTTTCTTGGCATGGAAGTTACTCGATCCAAGGAAGGTCTCCATCTAACTCATACTCGTTATATTGCAGATCTCTTACATAGGATGAAGATGGACACATGCAAGCCTATCACCACACCAATGTGTCCAATCTCAACACTCACGCTTCACTCGGGCATTGCCTTGGATAATGCCACCAAATATCGTTATGTAGTCGGGAACCTTCAATATCTCTAACTTGGAAAGATAATTCTATGTATTACCCTACTTTTGATGACAAATTATCTCAATTTATGTATTACCCTACTATTGATCATTGGAAAAGTGAAGTGACAATCTACTACCAAGGCCACGCTTTGAAAAGTGAAGTGTCAAGATTGGACTGTGGAACCCCCGTCCATCTTGACGGGTGTATAGGATTATAGAAAACATATATTAGAGACAACTTATAATAACATATGTTTAGGAGTATATATTTTCTCATTAAACACGTATATCTCTTTCCCTTTTCTGAATGTAATCTCTCTGTATATAAACAGAGCTGCTCATATCAATAAGACTCACGATTCCTAATTTTCAACAATAGAAACATTTCAATAGAGAGACAGCTTCTTCTTTGCTCTTCTTCACTATCATAAAATGGAATTCAATTAATAAGGCATTTCCTTAAAAGATTGTACTATGATAGTAGAATTTACAAGATATATGACGGCTGAGAACTGCCTAAGTGAAACAACAAGAAGGAATAAAATCTCGAGAAGGAATAAGTGGGTCAGTGGTTGCTCCACCTCTGTTGTTATTCCACCAAACTCAGGTTGAAACCTGGTTCTCTTCAAAGTGAGAGAGAATTACTCCATTTATCTTGAAAATTAGGCTATTAGCATAAGCTGAATTCAGTGCCGCCTTGTGTTTTTAAAGTTTTCTCTTTTGTTAGTAAAGAGTAATTTTTTTAACTTGGCTTGCATAAATCTTTGAATCATTTTGAAATTAATTATCAAAAAACAAAGTTATTAGGCTGGCTGTTTGTGGCCCAATTCAATTAATTTTTTTTTAAAATTTTATGAATAGTATTTTTGTAGAATCTGTGGTGAAAATAAAATATATACAAATAAAAAAAATTTGGGCCTTCTTTAATCTAATTCTTTAATACTTTAACTTTTTATATATAATATATATACCAAAATATCGAGATCCCTTAATTATTAGGACACAGGGGGACATGGGATTGGGGCCGAGCTGTTGCCCTTGTCGTCCCTCCTTATGAGCTGCTCCTATGCACAACATCATCTCTGATGCTAGAAGAACCTGTCTGTAAGAATCCCAATTCAACGATAAATAAGTATTTGCAAGTTGAACCCTTATGATCTGCTTACAGTTTTATTGAATCTAACTAGTGAATAAATTAGATTGTACGTGTGTTTCTACATTTCTTCAAACATGTTGTTGAACTAGTGTCCCACTATAATGCTAATTGAAAGCGCCATTAGGCCAAGAAATTCAAGAAAGATTGCAACTGCATTGATTTGCTAGGCAAAGTATTTAGTAGCGATGACAGTGCTTTAAGCTAGCAAGATTTCCATAACATATTTGAGCATAAAGTAGACAAATAGCTGAACCTAGAGATCCATGTACCATTGTTTTTCAACATCAGAGTAATTAATTTAGAATAAACTTATTATAGTTTTATGCTTAAATAATTGAAGTTACTGGATTTCTGTCTCCCTCATAATTGTCTTCTTATTAAAATAAAAAGTATATAAAGTCTTTTGGAGAGCTGTTGAAAGAAAGTTGATTTGATGGCGACTAGAGTTAGGAGAGTTCATTCTCGCCAAGTATGGCTGCACTGCCACCTGGGAGTGATCGAGGATGGTGGTTTCGCGCCCGGAAGATGTTGTCGTCTGTGTGGGGTTTGGCTTGGGCCTGACTGAAGGTTCTTAGCGAGAGAAGATTTTTGTTGTGGGTGTTCGGACTGGTGTCAAGGGTTCTACTCGCGGTTTGGCCGTCGCGCGGGTTAAAGTGTCAGATTCTGGCGTGTGTCCAGTTCGGCAAGGGATTCCTGCTTTGAAGAAGGTTTGCTCTGTTTCAGAGCTGGAAACAGAGAAGGAAAGCTCTCAAACTCTGATGGGGTTTCGGCTCTGGTGGTTTATCGGTGCATGACGCTGGTGAAGTGGTTTCGCTGTAGAAAGAGGATTTGGTCCATGTTCTATCTGGGGCTTTGGTCTTGCAGCAACATGAGTGTGGCTTCGGACAAGGTCTTGGTTTTAGGATTAATTTTGACTCCAGCTTCTGGTCCTAGTGAAAGCATGGGTGTAAGTGGCATTAGTTCTCAGCTATTAGGAGATTCAGTTAAGGTTGCTCTAGTGTTGAAAACATCATGGGCTCAAGTAGAGACTCAGCCAAAACTTTCAAATTTCGAGGTTGAGGTGGTGTCTATTGATGGAAGAGATATTGTTTATGTTCCTAAGGAGGTCTTGGTTGATGCCTCGCCGCTTTAGGAGGACTTCCTTGTTGGTAGATTTGTGTCGACAGCTCCTCACATTCCGAAAGTTCATGTGATTATTAATAAAATTTGAAAAATGGGTGATAAAGCTATCAAGATTGATGCGTATGAGGTAAATGAAACCACCATCAAATTCTGAATCTGTAGTCCTGAAGTGCGTTGTCATGTGCTTCATCGAGGGATGTGGAACATTTGCCAAATTCCTATGATTGTGTCAAAATGGAAGCCTATTACGGAGGATGCTCAACCCGATATAATTTCAACGCCGATGTGGATTAAAATGAAAAATACCCCGCCATCTCTATTTTCTTAGAAGGGTCTCAGTTTTATTGCTAGTCATGTGGGTTTGCCTATACACTTGCACCAAGATACAGAGGTTGTAACTAGTTTTGATGAAGCCAAAATGTTTGTCAACGTTGATCTCACAAAGAATTTGCCATAAATTTTCTGTTTAAAGGTTAAAGCTGAGGAATTGGTTGTTTCTTTTGAATATATGTGGTTTCGTCAAAGGTGTGGTGTATGTAAAAAATGGGGACATTCTAATGATGGTTGTTTGATAAACCTACAGCGTTCAAAGACAGTGGAGATTATCGCAGGAAAGGGCATTGAAAGGCAATGCCTTGGATTGAACCGTAAACTGTTTTGCTGCAAGGTGAGGAGTTAGCTATTTTGGCTGAATCTTTGGAGGGTGAAGAGGGAGAGATCCTACCTTCTCAAGCTGGGGATGATTGGACAACGGTTTCGCCTTCAAAAAGGAAAAATTGGGGACGAAGAGGTTGATTTATAGTGAGGTTCAGATTACATCGCCATCGCGCTATGAAGTTTCGAGAATGTCGGAAGTTAACTCCAAAAAAAATTAAAGTGGCTGATCCATGGAGAAGTTAGATCCTAGTTTAGCCGCCAACGCCTCAGTCTTGGAGATGCAGCATCAGCTCAAGCAGGAAAGGATGATGATGGAGCTAGTGTTTATTTACCATGAACATCTAAGAACATTCACAAAGCCAATGTGGATACTTCCCAAAAGGTTAGAGAGACTAACTTGAATTGTATCAGAAGAAGGAAATCTCACAAAAAGAACTAATATCGGTCTTCTTTTGGAACGTTCGTGGCTTTAATAAATCAAAAAGGCATTTTTTCGTAAGAGAGTGGATTAAATCGAAGTCTATGTTATTTGTTGGGTTGCTTGAAACTAGAGTGGAAGAGAGTAGAGCTGGGTGTATTGTTGCTTCTACTTTTCCGACTTGGTCAATAGTTTCGAATTAAGAATATAATCCATCGGGTCGCATCTGGGTTATTTGGAGTAATAAGGTGAAGTTAAATGTTATGTTCATGAGTGGGCAGGTGATCTCTTGTCTCATTCGGGTGGAGGACCACGTAGCACCTTTCCTTTGTTCTTTTATTTATGCTTCTAACTCAAGGGAAGAAAAGAAACAATTTTGGCGTGAGCTTAAGCAGCTTCAGGGGAATCTCCAGTTCTATGGTAAGCCTTGGATCTATCTTGGAGATTTTAATGATATTCTTGCATCTACGGAACACTCAGGGAGTATGTCAGCTGCTTCAAGGCTTAGTATGGGAGACTTTCAAGTGACGGTGAGGACATGTTCTTTTATGGATATGGCCTTCCATGCTCACCTTTTCACTTGGTGTAAAAAGAGGGAAAATGATTTGATTTGCAAGAAGTTGGACAGGGTTCTTATCAATGATCTTTGGTTGCAGTCCAACCCCAATGTTAATTGTATTTTTGAGGCTGGAGGGTGGTCAGACCATTTGCGCGGCTATATCTCCTTATTTGGTAACTCTTACAAACCAAAATGTCCTTTTAAGTTTACGAATGCTCTAGCAAAGATGGAGGAGTTTCGGCCACCGGTTGAGAATTATTGGAGTAACACTATGGCTTTATTCCCTTCTACCTCTACTTTGTTTCGGTTTACTAAGAAGCTAAAGTCTCTTAAACCCCTCCTTAAGTATCTGAATCGTAAGAAGCTACATCACCTTTCCCAGCGAGTTGACGAAGCTTATGCCGACACAACAGCCCCTTTCTCTTTTCTTCTGTCCATCCACATCAACACTTCTCTTAATGACATATCAATTTATTTTTATCGATAAAAATATATCATAAAAAGAAGTGATTCATTTTTTTCTTCTTTTATGATTCCTAATCTTTCTTAATTTTTCTGTTTCTCTTTAGTAATTAATAAACTAAATTAATTATTTCCAATTCTATTGATAGGATTATTTTTATATCCGAAAATGATACGGTTAATAATGATTATTTTAATTGGAAATGCAAATACAACTGATTGAATTAAACCTAGATAACCAATTCATTTTCTAACAAGATTCACATGCCTTGTGGGTTTGAAATTTGAATGAAACTCCTCCACAGTGCTAATTACTAGAGCAACATGTGTTTTCCAAAAAAGTTAGAGTATCTCCAACCCCATTCTAATTCTCCCCCTAAACTGTATTATAAAGTAAAACCTTCTTCAACCCCACTATATATCCTACTCTAAAATAGAGTACTAAAAATATTAATCTATATTTGGATTATACTATTCATTACTCTATTACAGAGCAAAAAAAAATTATTGATAAAGTAGTCCTTTAATTTTTTTTATTTTATTTTATACTTAAACATTTTTTTTAGTTATGTAGTTAACTACATGTAAATAACTAAAACTACATTTGCACGGATATATTTCCTTATTTGTTAACCTTCACAAACAAATAATGAACGCTCTAGCAAAGATGGAGGAGTTTCGGCCGTTGGTTGATGATTGTTGGATAACACCGTGGCTTTATTCCCTTCTACTTCTACCTTGTTTTGGTATACTAAGAAGCTAAAGTCTCTTAAACCCCTCCTTAAGAATCTGAGTTTTAAGAAGCTTCATTACCTTTCCTGGCGAGTTGACGAAACTTATGCTGAGCTCTGTGCTTGTCAAAATGTTACTCTCTCCCAACCAGACCCCATTGTTGTTTGTTTGGAAGCTTCAGGTTTTGATCATTGGGAAAAGGTAGCTCACTTGGAAGAACTATATTTGAGAAAAAAGCTAAATTTCATTGGTTGGATGTAGGTGATAAAAACAATCACTTTTTCATAATGTGGTAAAGGAACACCAAGCTCGAAACTCGATTCGAGAAGTTGTGAATCCGGATGGAGTGAGTCTAAGAAGCATTGAGGATGTCAAAATATAGGCTGTAAGATATTTTTCTGAGATCTTTAATCATACCCTTGCGGATTATTCAGGAGTGACAGAAACAGATTTGGAGAGACTTTTGAGTTTTAGATGCTCAGAGGCTGAGAAGGAGAGGTTAATCTTAGTGGTTTCCGAGGAGAAGAATAAGCAGGTTTTGTTCTCAATGCCTTTGAAAAAAATCACCAGGGCCTGATGGTTATGCTGTTGAGTTTTACAAAGAGTCGTTGTCGATAGTCAGGAAAAATTTCATTGATGTGGTTCAGTCTTTTTTTACTCATGGTTTTCTTCCCAAGGGTCTCAACACAACTATTTTGGCACTCATTCCCAAGAATACAGAAGCAACATCGATGAAGGATTATCGTCCCATATCTTGTTGTAACGTGCTTTACAAAGTCATCTCGAAGATTCTTGCTACTCGTCTCAAGCTGATTCTTGATTGTTTTATTGTTCCAAATCAATCAGGTGTCATCAAAGAACGTTATCTTATGAAAAATCTCCTTTTAGCCTCATAATTGGTCAAGGATTATCACAAGAGGAGCTGCTGAAAATTGATATTTCCAAAGCTTTTGACTTTTTCCAATGGTCTTTTTGTTGAATGTTCTTCAGCTTTACAGGTCCCGACTATGTTTATTCATTTGATTAGGCTTTGCAGCAACTCTTTATTTCTCGGTTCAAGTAAATTGGGAGGTTGTGAGGTTCTTTAGGAGCAAGAGAAGCTTGAGACAGGGATGTTCCTTATCTCCTTATTTATTTGTTATTTGTATGAATGTGTTGTCAATGATGTTGAATAAGGCAGTAGATGAGGGGTGATTTGGTTATCATCCGGGCTTTCGTGGTCTAGATATTACGTGTTTGGTTTTTGCTGATGACATTATGATTTTTTCAGATGGGAAATCAAGATCTATTGAAGGTATCCTCGAATTTTTTAAGGAGTTTGGTCGGTTCTCTTTTCTACAAATAATTTTATAGAAATCTACCTTATTTGTGGTTGGGGTTTCTCAAGTAATACGGTCTTATCCCGCTTCTTGATTTCTGTTTGATATGGGGACTCTTCTAGTAAGATACTTGGGGTTACCGCTGATGACAAAATGAATGTCTAAGTCAGATTTACTGCCTCTACTCGATAAGATTCGTACCCGCATTCAGTCATGGAAGCATAGGTTTCTCTCCTTTGCAGGCAGACGTCAACTTCTCATGTCGGTAATTGCTAGCCTCACGAATTTCTGGATTGCTGCTTTTCGTTGAGCTAGTACTTGTATTAAGGATATTGAGAGGATAAGCTCTGCTTTCCTTTGGTCGGGGCTGGATCTAAATCCAAAAAAATCAAAATGGCTTGGAATGATGTTTATAGGCCAAAGAAAGAGGGGGGTTTAGGTATTAAGTCGATTGAGGAGGCAAATAAGGTGAGTTATTATAAGCTTATTTGACGTATAGTATCAGGTTGGTCCTCGTTGTGGGTTAGTTGGCTGAAAAAGAACTTTAGTTCCTTTTGGGCAGTAAACATGAACTCATGTGTGGGCTTTTGGATTTGGAGAAAATTGATTAAATACAGGGACCAAGCAAAGCATTTCATAAGATGAAGGTGAGAAGTGGTGAGGATACTTTGTTTTGGTTTGATAATTGGTCATCTTTGGGCCTTCTTCATGAAATTTTGGGGGACAAAGTTTGTATAGATATGGGGATTCAGCTATCGGCTTCTATGGGAGATATTTTCGCGACCCATAGGACAAGGAGACGTCGGGTCACTACGCTCAACAGAGTTGAGGAGGAGATTGAGAAGTTAAGGTCTGATGGATACGTTGATTCTGATATCTCCTTATGGCATCAAAATTCTTAGAGCTTTAAGCGATATTTCTCTTCGAAGAATACTTGGAACCTGCTAAGGACTGTCTACCGGCTAAGGATTGGTATAAAGGTTTGTGGTTTTATCATGCAACTCCAAAGTTTTATTTCTTTGTTTGGCTTGCAGTGCACAATAGGTTATCAATAGGAGATATGATGCTTGTATAGAATCGAGGAGGGGACACAAGCTGCGTTCTTTGTAATCAAGTGTTGGAAACGCGTGATCACATTTTCTTCGCTTGTAGCTTCACGTCATTGATATGGCATAAGCTCTCTAATGGGATTCTCCAACAGCGTTATGTGGCTCATTTTGAAGATATTATCTCCATTCTATCTGGTTCTGTGATTAATGGTACCCATAGATCATCATGCAGTATGTATTCCAAGCTTCTATTTACACCTTATGGTATGAATGAAACCGTCGAAAGCATAGCAAGCTGCCCAAAAATCATCTTACTCTCATAAAATACATTAATAAGATTGTGCACAATCGTCTCTCCACCTTACAGTGACAAAAAAAGTTTATGATGTCTTATGTGAGTGGTTTAGGGTAAGGGGGATTTAAAAAGGATTTTCAGCTTTTTGGTCAATTTTTTCTGAATTTATTATTTTTCAGCTTTTTTCGTCCCAATTGGGTTTTTCAGTAGTGTGTTTTAATGATGCCACCATTTTCAACTTTCAATTCTAGAGCTTTTTTTTTCTCAAATTTTCTTAAATAGTTGCACTTGTTGTAAAAAAATTCTTTTAATATAATTTTACATGTTATTCAAAACAAGAATCGTCTTCTTCAAAATTCTCATCTTCATAATTTTTTTTTTGTTTAGCTTCATATTTAAAGAGCAAAGGCGCCACGAGACTTTCCTCCATAGTACCTAAACTTGAAGGCCCTGCATGTGCAAAAACGGAACGAACTAACAATACTATCTCTCTTAGATTCCTTAAAGTATACTTTAAACTAAAACATAATGAAAAACATTTCCTCCGCAAGTAACATGACCTTGGCCCCATATATAGCCAATAAAACAATTGTGTTTGTGGTCGATCCTTCTTCTCCAAACCCAAAGCTTTAACTCAAACAACACCAAATCATCCATAACATCAAACACAGGTATTGTGATTCATAAGAGATATGAAAGAGCATGCATAAACATCAATAATAAACCAATGAAGATACAAACATCGAAGCAAAAACAATCAGTCCATCGAGATAATGTAAGCCGTGAAGCAAGCGGTGTCAGATGAAGTGATACACGATTCTGAATATCCTTCAAGATGAGCTACAGCAAAACAAATAACAGGAATGGAAAGATTAAAGACTGAAAAACGAAGACCCAAAGTAGTAGAAGCCTTTGGGTCTTTGCCATGGGACAGGAACATGAATGTTTATATCTTTTGTTTGCCATGGGACCAATTTTATAGGTTTAAAATCCATGATTTTAAACCTAAAGATTTTCTTTTCTTAATGAATTTTTTTTTTTAATATTTACATTCTTAGCAAAAAAAATAAAAAGAAAAAACAATAGATCTTGTCGCCGATCCGTCTCTTCAAACCCAAAACTTTTACTCAAACAGGAAATCATCTATACATGATAAATACATGTTCATAGGATTCTGCGGGATGCTTCTACACAATGGACATTTGATCGTTGGTAATAAACCTTAGATACAATTTTCTTAAACGACAGCAATATATTTTGTAGCTAAAATATCGTTCATATGGAAACCTAAACCCATTATTTACAAGATTATATGAGGCGATTTTAAAAGAGAAATTCCTTGTAATGGCACTAAATCTAGTTTATAGGACAATCGTGGCATCAACTTCTAAATATGACAACAATAGCATTTTTCAATAGGAAAATTGACTAAACTAACCTTCATTTATTTTTTTCAACCAAAACTAAGTAAAAATATATAAAAAATAAAGAATTCGATAATAGAAAAAGGGAAATTGAAAAGAAAATAAAATATCTCGATCGAAAAAAGGTTTCCTCCATATTGAACAAAGTGATGAGTCAAGCACATACACTTGAATTTTCTTAAAGCTCGTAGTTTCCTCCATATTCTTGACCTTTTTTCCAGAAATCGGACAAACATCCCCTCGCCATCAAATCGCTACAGCAAAGAGTCAGAGATGGCAGTAACATAATTATAATTCTAAAAATAAGCACAAGGGTAAAAGTGTGGAGATGAAATAGAAGATGCTAAAACATCGGATTGAGAAGAGAAAGATTACACAATGTTCCGGTAACTGCAGAGGGTTTATCTCGTATTGGGCGGTGGAATTTGGGAACACCACATTTCCATATCTGTAACGGAGAAAAAGGAATACGTATGATTAGGAATGTTATGTGTGTTGTGATTCCATCTCCAAGCAACCGAGATTATGAAATAAAGAGGTTTTAATTGTGCCTCCCTAATTTCTACAAATAAAGAGGTGTAACTATTTGTGTTTTTTGTTTTCTGACAAAATCATAACGATACGTTTTAATTTAACGATATTGTAGACGGAAGGGTTAATACATTAGCATAAAATTGTTTGAGGGATTTTTACAATAAATTTTTTAGTTGAGGAATTTTTATCCGATCCATCTTTAGTTACAAGGTTTTGTTTCATTAAATCCTCTTGTAGAGCGTATATTAAAAGTACTTTCTCATTAATATGAATAATATTATACATATTAAAAAATGCTTGATGAAGCAAACAACAAAAATCTAACTTAGATAGGCAAAATCAAAATTTTGCGACTATATTATTGTTGTTTATTTTTTTTCAAAATATGGTTTAAAGCATTAAAAAGATGTAGTAAAGTTTTTATTATATAACTAATCTCAAAGACTTCATCCAACCTCGTCAAAATTGTCCGTCCACATAAACGAAATCCAAAAAGATAGTTTTTTAGGTAAAAAATAAACTTTTATATTGGTTTTTAAATTGCTGACAACATTTCAGGAAAAAACGAAGAAAGCATAAAGAGAAAGATAAACTACAACAAAGGATTAGGTATAACTGGAAACAAAATAAAGACAAAACAACGGCAAGCACGACCCACACTCAAGAAAATGCAGGAGATCCTTGATGCCAAAACACGGATGAATTCACAATACAATATCAAAAAGATGTTGTATGTAGATTTGAACTTTTTTTTACGTCCATTAGTTATTTTTCCTTCTTCAAGATACATCGATGAATTCACATAAGAAGTGTCTTTAGCTATTTTCCATATCCTTTGAACCGTTCGAATATGAACCAAAAATAACTCGGATACTTCTCTTATGGTTTTTCCCTTCACTCTTCCGTGTACACTCCTTTCCAATAAAGCATGGTAAACCATCTGTCTCTGACGATTAGTCAAATTCTTTCTCCTTTTACGTTTCAGTCTTGCATTATCGGCTTCGACCGGTGCTGCGCCGAAATAGTACAACACAAATTAGAAAATGACTTTCTATTGAAACAACCCAAGAAATATATTAATTTTTCCACATTCTTATGAGTGTTCTATGCAATGATCTAAAAATCTTAATAATGCATACAATACTCCAATATGTATACATTTATTCAATTCAAAATACTTAAATTTTTCAAAATATATTCGTTATTAAAAATAATTTCCTAAATTTATCTGTTTGATTAAAATATTAGGTTACAATAGTGTATTTGGACTGAACAAACATGTATAGAACTCAATAAATTAGATTATGATCAAATTATTATTATGACATATTTCACTTTACAAATAAATATATATCGTCAGACCAAAAATATATTATGATTTCAATTACCTGGATTTCCAACTAAATGATTGACATTTAGTTCTGATAATTGAGTATTAGGCTCTTCTGTTGGGTTTGAGTTCAAATCGATTAAAATGGAACTTTTCAGAGGTGATGGAATAGTTCTGGATATTGATTGTTCACTTTCGGTATTTGTTTCTTCAGTTGCATGAACAGAATCACCTGCATCTCCTATTTGAGAGTCATGATCATAACTAATCATTGGAATGTTTAAGTCAAACATTATTCTATTGTGTGAAGGTAAAATATTAAAACCAACCATTGATGATCTACTCTTGAGAATCCATGTAGTAGTATTTATATGAATGTGAAACTTTTGGCTCCCCTCTAATGTTCTTTTAGGTATAGAATATAACAGATTAATTTTAAACAATTTCCCTAATTTGTGTCTTGAACGAAATTAAATATAAAAGACCAAAACATTAAACATAGATGACGCTATAGTCAATGATAGAAACGACTACCATATAATCTAAAGAATATATTTATGACTAGATTTTGTTTTTTTTTGGTCAACTTTCCATGACAGACAATATTGTTTTACTCGTTTTTCTGTCAACGGTAATTAGATAACAGATTAATAAAGGGAAAACAAAAGAAGAAGAAAAATGATGAAGATGAATAATTTTATACAAAATTTACAATATTAACTATCATATTAAATTAATAATAATATAAGTTAGAGTTATTGACTGCTGAACAATTATAAAATTAGTAATTAAGCTTTTATTGAATTTTGTTTCATGTTGTTATTATTTTTGTTTTTTCATGTTATATTTACGAATAAAAAAACAAAAACAGAAATGATATTTTCTGTTTCAAAAACTGTCATTTATTATAACAGATGACATGTTGGGTAACTTGGGTGTCGGGTCAACAATTTCTCTGTACAATCATCTACGCATCTAATTACAAGTTGATCGTAGAGTACTTTGGGCTGAGATTGATTATATTAAGACGTCATTTGTAGCAGTTGGTACTTCATGGATTGTTCTTGGGGATTTTGAAATCTTGATCTCATCTGAGTACTCTTGTTTGTAGAAGTTCGTACTTCATTGAAGTTTCTCCCACGATTGGCCTCTCTGGCAACTTGACGTCAACAACGCATTTCTTCAAGGGACACTACAAGATGAAGTATATGGTCCAACCACCAGGTTTTATAGACAATGATAACCCCAATTCATTTTGTAAGTTGCACAAAGCTATTTACGAACTCAAACAAGCTCCACGAAATTGGTACACTGAGCTTCGTAATTTTCTCTTACAATTGGATTTCTCCAATTTTTTGGCCGACGCATCGATTTTCATATATAACAAACAGGGAATACTTATCTATATTTTTGTGTATGTTGATGATTTAATTATTAAAGAAAATAATCCATCTCATACAAATCGATTTATTGATTTACTATCCCAGCGTTTCTCATTAAAAGATCTTGATGATTTATCTTTCTTTCTTGGCATGGAATTTACTCGATCCAAGGAAGGTCTCTATCTAAATCTATATCGTTATATTGCAGATCTCTTACATAGGACAAAGATGACACATTCAAGCCTATCTCCACGTCAATGTGTCCAAACTCGACACTCACACTTCACTTGGGCATTGCCTTGGATGATGCCACCGAATATCGTTCTGTAGTCTGGAGCCTTCAATATCTCTAAATTGGCCAAATAATTCTTTGCATGTTAACAAATTATCTCAATGTATGCATTACCATACTATTGATCATTGGAATGCTGTAAAACGTATTTTACGCTATCTTGCAGGCACGATGACGAAAGGGATATTAATACGGAGGAACAACAATATGATGCTCCATGCATTTATAGATGCTGAAGGGGTGGAAACAAAGATGATTGAACATCCATAGGTGCTTACATAGTATATCTTGGACAACATCCTACCGCTTGGTCTACGAAAAAACAAACAGGATTGGCAAACTCTTCTACTGTAGCAAAGTATCGCTCACTCGCAGCCACCACATCTGAATTATGTTGGATCAAGTCACTCTTCACGCAACTTGGTGTGCCGACTCTAACTCAACAGTCATATATCTGTGATAATGTGGGAGCCACTTACCTAGCCGTCAATCTGGTATTTCACTCGAGAATAAAACACATTGCATTGGACTATCATTTTGTTCGTCAATGTATTCAATCTGGAAAACTCCGTGTGTCTCATGTCTCCACCGACAATCATCTAGCGGATGCCCTTACCAAACCGCTACTAAGACCACGCTTCGAGAAGTTAAGTATCAAGATTGGACTGTGGAACCCCGTCCATCTTGAAGGGGTGTATATGATTATAAAAACAGCTTATAATAGCGCATGTTTAGGAGTATATATTCTCTCATTAAACGTGTATATCTCTTTCCATTTTCTAAATGTAATCTCTCTCTATATAAATAGAGCTGCTCATATCAATAAGACTCATGATTCCTAATTGTCAACAATATAAACATTTCAATCGAGAGATAGCTTCTTCTGCATTATTCCACATCTACACTTATACCCTTTTCCTCTTTGCGCTTCTTCACTATCATAAAACAAAATTCAATTAATAAGGCATTTATTTAAAAGATTATACTATGCTAGAAGAATCTACAGAATATATGACGGCTGAGAACTAAGTGAAGCAACAAGGTGGAATAACATCCTGAGAAGGAACAATTGGGTCAGTGGTTGCTCCACCTCTGTTGTCATTCCACCAAACTCAGGTTGAAACCTAGTTCTCTTCAAAGAGAGAGAGAATTACTCCATTTATCTTGGAAATTATGCTATTAGCATAAGCTGAATGCAGCGCCGCCTTGTGTTTTTAAAGTTTTCTCCTTTTGTATGTAAAGAGTAATCTTTTTAACTTGGCTGCATAAATCTTGAATCATTCTGATATTAAGTATCAAAAAAAAAAGTCGGGCTATTAAGCTGGCTGTTTGTGGCCCAATTCAAATTAAATTTTTTTTAAAAATTATATGAATAGTATTTTTGTAGAATTTGTAGTGAAAATAAAAATATATATACATATAAAATATATTTTGGTCCTTCTTTAATCTAATTCTTTAATATTTTAACTTTTTATAGAAAATATATATACAAAAATATCAAAATCCTTTAATTATTAGGATACTGGGACAAAGGATTGGGCCCGAGCTGTCGCCCCTATCGTCCCCCCTTATGAGCCACCTTCTACACAACATCATCTATGATGCTATAAGAACCTATTTGTAAAAATCTCAATTCAACGAGAAATAAATATTTGCAAGTTGAACCCTTATGATCTGCTTGCAGTTTTATTGAAATATAACTAGTGAAAGAATTAGATTGTACGAGTGTTTCTACCTTTCTTCAAAGATTTTGCTGAACTAGTGTCCCACTATAACGTTAACTGAAAGCACTGTTAGGCCAAGACCTGCAAGAAAGATTGCAACTGCATTGGTTTGCTAGGTAGAGGTAGTAAGTAGTGATCACGCTGTTTTAATCTAGCAAGATCTCCATCACATATTTGAGCACAAAGTAGACAAATAGCTGAACCTAGAAATCCATGCACCATTGTTGTTCAGCATCAGACTAATTAACTTGGAATAAACTTATTATACCTTTATGCTTAAATAATTGAAGTTACTGGCTTTCGGACTCCCTCAGAATTGTCTTCTTCAAAATTCTCATCTTCATAAGTTTTCTTTTGTTTAGCTTCATATTTAAAGAGCAAAGGCGCCACGAGATTTTCCTCCATAGTACCTAAACTTGAAGGCCCTACATATGCAAAAAGGGAACGAACTAACAACAACATTATCGCTTTTAGATTCCTTAAGTATACTTTAAACTAAAAACCCTAACGCTTCCATATTGAAAAATCACTTCCTCCACAAGTAACATGACTTTGGCCACATACGTAGCCAATAAAATAATTGTGTTTGTGGTTGATCCTTCTTCTCCAAACCCAAATCTGTAACTCAAACAACACAGGTATCGTAAACCTTATATGATACACGATTCTGAATATCCTTCAAGATGAGCTACAGAAAAGGAATAACAGGAATGGAAAGAGTAAAGACTGCAAAAACGAAGACCCAAAGTAGTAGAAGCCTTTGAGTCTTTGTCATGGGACAGGAACATGAATGTTTTTATGTTTTTTGCCATGGGACCAATTTTATTGGTTTAACATCCATGATTTGAAACCAAAAGATTTTCATTTCTAAATGAAAAGTTACATTCTTAGCAAAAAGAAAAACAAACAATCGATCTTTTCGCCGATTCGTCTTCTTCAAACCCAAAACTTTTACTCGAACAATAGGAAATCATCTATACATGATAAATACATGTTTATAGGATTCTGCGGGATGCTTCTACACAATGGACATTTGATCGTTTGATCGTTGGTAATAAACCTTAGATACAATTTTTTCAATATTTTTTGTTTCTAAAATATCTTTCATATGGAAACCTAAACCTATTATTTACAAGATTATATGAGGCGATTTTAAAAGAGAAATATCTTGTAATGGCACTAAATCTAGTTTATAGGACAATCGTGGCATCAACTTCTAAATATGATAACAATAGGATTTTCAATAGAAAATTGACTAAACTAACCTTCATTTTTATTTGGAAAAATTACTACAATAATACTACAATTAGAATTAATTACTAGACTAATACTAAATTTGGGTTAAATAAGTTTTTTTAATCACAAAAATATCCTTTAAAACATGTTGT
The DNA here is from genome assembly GCA_963922655.1 of Cardamine chenopodiifolia. Lineage (NCBI taxonomy): Eukaryota > Viridiplantae > Streptophyta > Magnoliopsida > Brassicales > Brassicaceae > Cardamine > Cardamine chenopodiifolia. The sequence continues at coordinate 9,036,167 of OZ000479.1, forward strand.
TAAAAAAATAATTACAAGACTGTCATTACTAATTAATTCTACATCAGTATTATTTCTCTTTTTTAATAGCAAATATTTACAACTTTGCCACCGCTGATAAATTAATCTGCGATATAAATCTACGGTTCTATGTTATGGCAGATTTATTTTTTTGCCTTAGATATTTCTCGCCGATTTATTTTATGCTGCTGAGTTATGTATGATAGTGGTTGCAGATTTTGTAATTCATCGCAGATTTTTTTTCTATCCTAAATTTATTTTTCAAATTCATGATAGAGGCAGTAGATTTTTGAATTTTTCAACACTAATAGAAAGCTCTTGCAGATTTTATTTTAAACTGCAGATTTTTGTCGCAGATTTTTTTTTCCACTGTAGATTTTGTTTTACGTTGTAGTATAGTTTTTTTAACTACTAGTTACCGTAGATTTTATTTACAAAAAATAAATGCTAGACTAATATTATTGTTACCGCAAAATTTTGTTTAGTTATCGCAGATTTTTTTTTCAAAACTTAGTTATCACAGAATGTGCAATTTCTTTTATGGCAGAGATTTAATTTTTTTTTAGGGGTCGCAGACTTTTTATCACAAATTTTTCTTGCCAATATGTTACCGTAGTTTTTTGATTCTAATGTTATCGCAATAAACCTTCTGTAATTTTTTTTAAAATAATGTTAATCTATAATGGCATAAATATAAATAATATTTTTAATTTGGGTTTTTTGTCTTTTAACAAAAGATTAATGTTAATCTAGTAAACTTTTTACTGGAGTATTAGTCTAGTAATTAATTTAAATTATAGTATTATTCGGCAAATAAAACTTTATATTTTCAACCAAAACTAAGAAAAAATATAAAAAAATAAAGAATTCGATAATAGAAAAAGGGAAATTTTTTATAAAAATGAAAAAATCTAGATAGAAAAAAAGAGTTTCCTCCATATTGAACAAAGTGATGAGTCAAGCACATACACTTGAAATCTCATATTATATAGTCTTAAAACTAAGGTTGTGATTTTTCTTAAAGCTTGTAGTTTTCTCCATATTCTTGACCTTTTTTCCAGAAATCGTACACACATCCCCTCGCAATCAAATAGCTACAGCAAAGAGTCAGATATGGCAGTAACATAATAAGATATTATAATTCTAAAAATAAGCACAAGGGTAAAAGTGTGGAGATGAAATAGAAGATGCTAAAACATCGGACTGAGAAGAGAGAGATTACACAATGTTCCGGTAACTGCAGAAGGTTTATCTCGTATTGGGCGGTGGAATTTGGGAACACCACATTTCCATATCTGTAACGGAGAAAAAGGAATACGTATGATTAGGAATGTTATGTGTGTTGTGATTCCATCTCCAAGCAACCGAGATTGTGAAATAAAGAGGTTTAAATTGTGCCTCACTAATTTCTACAAATAAAGAGGTGTAACTATTTGTGTTTTTTGTTTTCTGACAAAATCAGAACGATACGTTTTAATTTAACGATATTGTAGACGGAAGGGTTAATACATTAGCATAAAATTGTTTGAGGGATTTTTACAATAAATTTTTTAGTTGAGGAATTTTTATCCAATCCATCTTTAGTTACAAGGTTTTGTTTCACTAAAATCCCGTTGTAGAACGTATACAAAAAATACTTTCTCATTAATATGACTAATATTATACATATTAAAAAAATTTCTTTATGAAGCAAACAACAAAAATCCAACTTAGATAGGCAAAATCAAAATTTTGCCACTATATTACTGTTTTTTTTTAATGTGGGTGCAAAGCAGTAGAAAGATGTACAAAGTTTTTTATCATATAACGAATCTCAAGGACTTCATCCAACCTCATTAAAATTGTCTGTCAACATTAATGAAATCCAAAAAGTTGGTTTTTAGGTAAAATGTTTAGTTTTATACCGGTTTTTTAATTGGTGACAACATTACGGGAAAACCGAAGAAAGCAGAAAGACAAAGATAAACTACAACAAAGGATTATATATAACAGGAAAAAAAAATGGACAAAACTATGACAAGCACGACCCACACTCAAGCAAACCCAGGAGAACCTTGATGCAAAAACACACATGAATTCACTATACAATATCAAAAAGTTGTTTTATGCAGATTTGAACTTTTATTACCACCATGAGCTTTTTTGCCTTCTTCAAGATGCATCGATGAATTTACCATAAGAAGTGTCTTTAACTATTTTCCATATCCTTTGAACCGTTCAAATATGAACCGAAAATAACTTAGAAACCTCTTTTATGTTTTTCCCTTCACTCCTCCTTTCCAGTAAAGCATGGTAAACCATTTGTCTCTGATGATTAGTCAAATTCTTCCTCCTTTTACGTTTCAGTCTTGCATTATTGGCTTCGACCGGTGCTGCGCAGAAATAGTAAAACAAAAATTAGAAAATAACTTTTTATTGAAATAACCCGAGAAAGATATAAATGTTTCCACATTCTTACGAGTGTTCTGTGCAATGATCTACAAAAAATTCAATAATGCATAATAATCCTATATGTATACCTTTATTCAAGTCAAAATACTTAAATTTTTCAAAATATATTCGTTAAAAAAATAATTTTGTAAATTTATCTGTTTGATTAAAATTTTAGGTTATGATAGTGGATTAGGACTGACGAACATGTATATAACAAAATAAATTAGATGATGATCAAATTATTATTATGACATATTTCACTACATTTATTTTTACAAATTTGACAAAAAATATATTATGATTTCAGTTACCTGAATTTCCAACTAAGTGGTCGACATTTAATTCTGATACATGAGTATTAGGCTCTTCCATCGGGTTTGAGTTCAAATTGATTAGAATGAAACTTTCCTGGATGATGGAATCATTCTGGATACTGTTTGTTCACTTTCTGTATATCGATTGCATGGCCAGAATCACCTGCATCTTCAATTTGAGAGTCATGATCATAACTAATCATTGGTATGTTTAAATCAAACATTATTCTATTGTGTGGAGGTAAAATATTAAAACCAACCATAGATGACTACTCTTAAGAATCCATGTAGTAGTATTTATATGAATGTGAAACTTTTGGCTCCCCTTTAATGTTGTTTTAGGTAAAGATTATAACAGATATTTTAAACAATTTCCCTAATTTGTGTCTTGAACGAATGTAAATATAAAAACCAAAACATTAAAATAGACGACTCTATAATCAATGGTACAAACGACTACCATATAATCTAAAGCATATATTTATGACTAGATTTGTTTTGTTTTTTTGGTCAACTTTCCATGACAGACAATATTGTTTTACTTGTTTTCTGTCAACGGGAATTAGGTAACAGATTAATAAAGGGAAAACAAAAGAAGAAGAAAAAAATGATGAAGATGAATAATTTCATACCAAAATTACAATATTAACTATAATATTAAATTAATAGTAATAAAAGTTAGATTTATTGACTGCTGAGCAATTATAAAATTAGTAATTAAGCTTTTATTAAATTTTGTTTCATTTTAGTATTATTTTGTTATAGAATTCTTTTTGTTTCATGTTATATTAGACGAATAAAAACAAAAACCAAAAACAGAAATGATATTCTTTCTATTTCAGAAACTTTCATTTATTATAAGAGATGATACGTTGGGTGACTTTGGTGTCGGGTCAACAATTTCTCTGTACAATCATCTACGCATCTAATTTCCAAGTTGATCGTAATGTACTTTGGGCTGAGCTTGATTATATTAAGACGTTGTTTGTAGCAGTTGGTACTTCATGGATTGTTCTAGGGGATTTTAATGAAATCTTGAGCTCATATGAGCAATAATGTTTTTTTTTAATATAATTTAACATTAAATAAAAAAAGAATATTGTTTCATCTTGTGGCATTGAAGATCTTGCGCACGTGGGACTGAGATTCACTTGGTGGAAAAGTCTGGAGGGTAAGCACTAGTTAATGGAGATTGATTTACCTTCTTTCCGCATTCTTTCATGTCTTTTGAACCTTGCGGAATCTCAGATCTCACAAGATGCTTTGTTCATCTGAAAGTGTTACACAAAGTACTCGGAAGCCATTTAAATTTTTCAATTTTTTTTCTTCCCACCCTCAGTGCGTGCAATCTGTTGCGGATTCCTGGAACGTTCTCCGGCTCTGTTTCATTCCCGTTCAGCTCTCCATCTCTTTCATAACAAGCTTAAATTGCTGAAGTTAATTTTACGTGGTCTAAACATGAATCAGTATGGTGATATAACTAAATGAACGAGAGAAGCTTATGATCATTTATGTGTACTTCAAAATGATGCGTTACATAATCCTTTTCAAAGAGCTTTTGAGGCTGTTAGGGAAGCATCAAATACTTGGAACAAACAATTGAGGAGCACTTTTTTCAAAAAAAGTCTTGTATTTCTTGGCTTAGTGCTGGCGAGCATAACATGTCGTTTTTCATTGATCTACACAAACACGGGCTTCAAAAATGCCATAAAACGTATCATGACAGCAGAGGGTACCAAAGTCACAGATTCTGGTGACATAAAAAATGAAGCGGTGGTGCATTTTAAAAGGTTTCTACACAGTAATCAACAAGATACTTAATTCAATCTCTGAGGCTTATTTGGAGAATCTTTTAGACTCTTGTTGTTCGGAGCAAATGGCTGGTATTCTTGTGAGGCCAGTAACAGCAGAAGAGATTAAAGAAGTGTTGTTCTCCATGCCATTAAGTAAAGCGTCAGGGCCTGATGGTTACCCAGTTAAATTTTTCCGGGCAGCTTGGCCAGTGTAGCTTCTGATTTCATTACGGCTGTTCAATCTTTCTTCTTATTTGGTTTTATGCCACGTGGAGTCAATGCAACTGATTTATCTTTGATTCCAAAAACAGATACAACTCAAACAATGAAGGATTTTCGTCCTATAGCTTGCTGCAACATTCTTTATAAGGTAATTTCAAAGCTTCTAGCTAACCGACTTAAATATACTCTCCTTCTGAATGATTGAATTGAATAAAATTGCATTTTCTCAAGGATTGGCTGCTTCTTGAAAAAAATTTAATTGCTATGGAGCTTGTTAAAGATTACCATAAGGATTCAATTTCATATCGGTGTGCGATTAAATCTGATATTTTTCTTACATCTACAACACGAGCTATGCATTTTTTTCCAGATCAATTCATACATTGGATTTACCTTCGCATCTCCACAGCTTCATTCTAGATATTCATTAATGGTGAGCTTGCCGGTGATTTAAATAGTGAAAGAGAAATTCATCAGGGGTGCTCTCTCTCTCTCTCCTTATCTCTATGTAATTGCAAGTAATGTGTTATCGATAATGTATGAACAAAGCGGCTCGCCAAGGTTTGTTCGGGTATCACCCTAAATGTCAAAGAGTAGACGTAATGCATCTCAGCTTTATGGACGACATCCTCATTTTTCAGATGGTAATCCTAACTCAATCAAGGAAATTATGGATGTGTTTAAGGACTTTTTGATTATATCAGGGCTGAACATCAATGCAGAAAACTCCATAATATTCTCAGCCGGTGTGGGAAAGAATCATACAGTCATTGTGGCAACAATTTTAGGCTTAGCAAACAGGGAATTGCCCATAAGATACCTTGGATTACCGCTCACTACAAAAGCTATGACACGGTAAGACTATGAACCTCTAACTGATAAAGTCCACTCTTGTATGCTGTCTTGGTCCAATATGAACCTCTCTTTTGCAGGATGATTTCAGCTCAAAAATTCGGTTATTGTGAGTATATCGAATTTTTGGTGCTCAATTTTCTGGCTTCCGCAAAGATGTCTAGATGAGATTGAAAGTCTTTGTAGTGCTTTTCTTTGGTTGGGCTCTCCGAATGTTTATAACAAAGCCAAAGTCTCATGGGAGGAGGTGTGTTGCCCAAAAGAAGAGGGAGGGTTGGAAATTCGTAAGCTTAGGGATTCATCACAATTATTTGCATTTAGCTTCATATGGCGCCTATTTGCTAACTCTGGCTCTCTTTGGGTTGCGTGGAAAAAAGAAAACTTATTAAAGGGACACTCCTTTGGGATGCCAAGGAAGGTACGATGGGTTCATGAATATGGCGAAAACTCTTAACATTACGAGACCAGGTAGCGGGATTTATGAAATGGGAGATTAGAAATGGTGAGACTGCAAAGTTTTGGTGGGATAATTGGCTACTGCAATGATAGTTATTTGACTGTTAGACTCTGTTTCATAAGCTACTAACAGTTCAACTTGGACTCTGAGGTGTTGTCATGATCGCCGTCAGCGTGAAATTGTTGAAAGCATCTAGCCGTTACCGGTTCCAAACCCAGAAGCAGGTCCAGACCAACCGCTTTGGCGTCACGCTTTAGCTGATCTAAAGCTGTCTTTCTCATCGAAAAGCACATAGAACCAAATTCGAAAGATGGGAAGGAAAGTTCCTTGGCATCGCACTGTCTGGTTCCCAAGAGCAGTCCCAAGATACTCGTTTATTGTGTGGCTTGTTGTTCGTGACAGGTTATCCACAAGTACTTGAATGCGCATATGGGGACAAATTCAAGGGTGTGTGCTATGCGGTGAGCCAGATGAATCTAGGGACCATCTACTCTTTGGTCTCTCCTACACAATTTGGTCGGAGGTTCTGGGAGATTATTAGGGCGTAAACTCATGCCTGAATGGTCACGCAAACTTTGTATTTTGGAGTCCTCAACCTGGAGTCATCAAGACAAAACACTCTTGTGTATGGCTTTCCAAGTGACAGTTTACAGCATTTGGCGAGAACGGAATTGTCATGTCCATCATCAAGGTCACCACTCAGACAATTATCCCGTGCCATTAAGAAATTTATCAAAGACCGCATCACTTCACTGAGCTACACGGACGGCAGCAAGTTTGCCAATCTCCAGCTACGTTGGTTATCTAAATCCTAAACGTGTTTATTATTGGTAAAAGGATGCCTCCCCCTCAGTCACATATTCCACTGCTCTGTTATTTACATGCGTGTGTTATTGTAAGATCTGCTTCAGCTATCATGGTTGGCCACTCTATTGATTCTTTGTACATAAACATTTTTATCTTTTTATCAATAAATTTAACATAAAAAATCGTCATTTATTATGGACAACTTGTTTATTGTAATGAAATAAAATAAACAAATATATCGATAAATAGATATTTTTTGCTTCTTACGACGAATTAGTGTCGTTTTACATTGTTAATATTAATTTTAAAATATAATTAGTATTTTCTCCATTAGAAAGATTAATAAATTTTCAAGTTAAATGATATCTTAGATAAAATGTAAAATTGTACTGAAATAATTTTGATCAAAATGATATTCTTTGAAAAAGTTAGTTGTAATATACTTGTGTAGAGTGTGATACTGTGTTTGCGACTTTTTGTTTCACTATATATAAGAAGATGAATACAGATATTTTGAAAGAGATGTTTGATGAGGTATATAATCTGTGTCCATCCAAGTAATATCTAAATACAACCAATCAAGCTTTTCGGAAAACTAAAAAAGTTGCCACCATTTCTCTTGACACTCATTAAATGATCATACAACAATTTGGATTTTCTCAATATCTTATGATTTAACCTAAATTCGCGTATTTTCCCTTTTGCACTCCAACGATTATGTTGTATGTACCATGACAGCAAAGAGTAACCCACAAATCCCGATGAACACATCAACAAATTTTTTTCATAGATAAGAGCATGTTCGTTTTTGCATTCAGATGTCACTTCTCGATGTAAATCCTCATATGTTGTTTGTTTAGAGACTCTAGAATCTGAATTTCAAATGATGTAATATTATTTTGGTATGCTTATATAATCAGATAACTAATGGATCACATCTATTTTGTTTTTTTGAATAAATATAAAATTATATTCAAATATCATCCTTTTGTACACCTAGGTGCTTACAATGCTGGAATACCTTAGAGTTTAAAGCTCATAGTGATAATCGAAAGCGGTGGCCTCATTAAAACCCAAGGCTGGAAAATCCAGTTGGGACAAAACCAGCTCTTGGAAAAAAGAGTACCTCCCCTTTCGATTGAGCTGAATAACTAGAACATATTACATATACAGCTGAATATTACAAAGCATCTTAGCTACGCGTCTCAAACCAATGTTGCAGTCCCTCTCGCCAAATTCCTTGTCTCTGTAATGTTGATAACCGAAGCCAAACTGTCCTTTCCACTCCCTTAATTATACTTGCTATGCTTGATGGTACATCCCCGTGCCTGCGCTGGTTCCTTTCCCGCAATATAAAATACATAGAAGCTTGAAAGACGTACCGTTTTAAAAACATCTTGTTGTCCCTTCTTCTTGACGTGGAAAGATGCATTAAGATGGATGAGAATTGGCTCGTGAAAGCCCCTTCAAATAACCTGGCTGCTATGTTCTCCCAAACCTGAAAAACAGTGGGGCATAAGAAGAATAAATGATCACTGAGGAGAAAGCTTGGACAAGGGCAGTTTGGTTTTCTCATGCGACACCGAAGTTTTCATTTATGCTATGGCTCGCAGCCAGGGATCACTTATCCACCAGAGACAGAATGTTGGTTTGAGCAAAAGACACATCCCGCGGCTGCACTTCTGTTCCAAACCAACATTCTGTCTCTGGTGGATAAGTGATCCCTGGTTGCGAGCCATAGCATAAATGAAAACTTCGGTGTCGCATGAGAAAACCAAACTGCCCTTGTCCAAGCTTTCTCCTCAGTGATATCTCTTATCTGCTTCCATGTTTCTCTTGATGAGAATCGCGGTGTGAACTTGTCCCCTCCACCTCGCCATAGCGCAACATCATCATTATTTGAGCTCTGTTCCTTTGCTCTTTTAATTTCATCTTCGATCTGTGATAAAACCTGGAACCGTCTATTTCTCGGCCTGAGATCCCTGAATACATCCTCTAGTGTGGCTGAAAAACAGGATACCCATATCGATACTTCCCCGACTTCCTAGGATCTCGAACAATCTTCCTAGGTGACTCCAATCATCATACCAAAATGATGTGTTTGCCCCATCTCGAACTCTCATCTTGTGAAAGTTTTTCGCTGAGTCCCTGTATTTAAGAAGCCTCCTCCACATCCAAGAACCAGCGTTTGTGGTAGAAGAAACCACTCAAAAGGAACCCTGTCTTATCAAGTTCTTTTGAATCCAATTCACCCAAAGACTCTTTCTTGCTGAGACCAGCCTCCATATTAGCTTGTAATAGCTTACTTTGTTCGCTTCTACCAAGGAATTTATTCCAAGACCCCCTTCTGCTTTCGGTTTACAGACATCCTCCCATGCAACTTTTGCTTTTCTCAAGTTAAGGGCTGATCCCGACCACAAAAACGCTGAGCTTATCTTTTCTATTTCCTTGATACAAGCTCTCGGGAGGCGGAAAGCGGCCATCCAAAAATTCGTGATACTGCTTATCACAGATGAGAGTAGTTGGAGTCGACCTGCAAAAGAGAGAAAACGATTCCTCCAGGAACTTATTCTGCCTCGTACCTTCTCAATCAATGGCCTGAAGTCTGAATTTTACATCTTCTTTGTCAAAAGTGGTAGTCCCAAGTATTTAACCGGCAACTCTCCAAGATTAAATGGGAAGTTTGAGAGAGCTTGCCACCCTACCGTTGATATTCCCGCAGCAAAGAGTGTCGTCTTCTCCAAACTTATTTTCACACCTGAAACTCTCGCAAAATCGTCAAACACCTCGAGAATACCTTTTATAGATCAAGCTCTTCCATCAGCAAAGACCATTATGTCATCCGCAAAGCACAAGTGTGTGATATTCAAGCTTCTACATCCCGGGTGATAGTCGTATCTTCCTTCCCTAGCTGCCTTATCAAGCATCGAAGATAAAATATTCATCGATAAAACAAAGAGATAAGGAGATAGGGAGCAACCTTGGCGTAGACCTCTCTCACTCCTAAAAAACTCGCCAACTCTCCATTAACCTGGACCGATAATGAAGGGGTCGTAACACATAGTTCGATCTAGCGAATAAAATCCGGCGGTATCTCCATTACTCGTAAAACCGTTATCAAAAACCTCCAGTCCACGGAATCAAAAGCTTTCGAGATAACTATTTTCATAGCACAACGAGGGGCGACACTTGACTTATGGTAATCCTTAACAAGCTCAGATGCTAACAGCAAATTCTCCATCATGTAACGGTCCTTGATGAACACTGACTAGTTTGGTTTAATTACTTAAGGGAGTATCAACTTCAACCTATTAGCCAATAGTTTCGAGATTACCTTATAAATGACATTACAACATGATATCGGTATGTAGTCCTTTATGCCTATGGTTCCCATTTTCTTTGGTATCAGCGCTAGAATTGTTGTATTAATCCCCTTCGGAAGAAAACCATATCTAAAAAAAGCTTGGATTGCCGCGATGAAGTCTTTCTCTATAATAAACCAGACTTCCTTAAAAAATTCCACAGTGTATCCGTCCGGGCCTGGGGCCTTATTCCCCGGCATTTAAAACAAAACTCCTTTTATTTCCTCTGTCGATACCCCCTTCAACAAGTCGCCCTTAGCCTGCTTGGAACATCTATAATCCAACAGACCTCCCACTTTGTCCGACAAGCTTTGGTCCGAGTATGTGTCTACCTGTCTTTGGTCCAAAAATAACTCCAAATAAAATCTCACTGCTTCAGCTTTGATTGCTTCTCTATTCGTGAGAACTTCCCCTCCCGCATCTCTGATCATGTTAATTGTGTTTCGCATTTTTCTCTCTTTTATGGCATTGTGGAAAAAACTGTTATTTCGGTCGCCAACCTCCATCCAATGGAGCTTAGCCCTTTGTTTAAGGAACTCTTCCTCTAAACCCGAGACTTTATCCCACCTTTCATATGCCTGTGCCTCATGCCACATACTACTCGAGTCCGGATTCAACAAGTTCGCTTCTTGCTTCTTACAAAGGTCTATAAAAGCCTCTTCTGTTCTTTGCGATAGTTGATGTATTTTCCCACGACTCAAATTTCGAATGATAGGTTTTAGAAGCTTCAGTTTCTTAGAAAACCGGTACAGAGCTGTAGTTGAAGAGAATATCCTCTCAGTGTTTCGCCAATAAGCATCTACCGCCGGCTTAAAATCCTCCATCTTGATCACTGAATTCACCACTTTGAAGGGACTTTTTGGCTTGTAAGGCTCGCCTAACAGAGAGACTATACCGCAAAGATGGTCTGAACATCCTTTAGCCTCATAGATGCAATAGGAATCATCAATTTGCTGCAGCCAATTATCGTTGATCAAGACTCGATCCAGCTTCTTACATATCAACCCCGTTTCCCGCTTGTTGCACCATGTAAACTTGGGACCGTGGTAAACCATATCTAACAATGAACAGTAATTCATAGCATTCCGGAATTCCTCCATTCCTATTATTGAACCTTGAACTGCCACTGAGTGTTCCGTTGGCTCAATGATTTCGTTAAAATCACCTAGACACAGCCACTTCTTCTCGCTATAATGAGCTGTGTCTCGGTGGGTCTTTAGGTCCCGCCAAAGTTCCCGGCGTTCTTCTAAGGAGTTAGATGCATACACGAAGGTACATAGAATTTCTTCTCCTATTCCATCCATCTTGATTAAGCATGATATTAGCTGCCTTGACTTGTACTCAACCTTTAGTGTCACCCTATCACTCCACACCACCCAAATTCTTCCCAACAGATCATACTCGTAGTTCGATACATTGACCAGCCCCCTAGGGACATTTTAACGACTTGGCTTGACTTATGCTCCTTGACTCTGGTTTCCAACAACCCTCCAAATAACATTGACTTTGAGTTAAGCATATCCTTGACAATCGAATGTTTTTTTCTTTTATTGAGGCCCCTAACATTCCGAAAGAAGCTTGACATCAACGTTTTTTCTTTTGGTTCCTCTTACCGATAGCATTTGTTTGAACCCTCCCCCCTTTCTCTCCCATTGTAGAATAATATTTGTGTGCCACCTTTGAAGACCGGGGTAAAGGTGCACGGGTACCCACCATATTTCTGCTCAGTCCGGGGATATTTTTTGTCGCCAACTTACCCCCCTCCGGTGTAGCCGCTACCTCTTCAGCCACCGTCTGGTCCGAGATGGAGCTGGTATCTACGTTCTTATTTTACTTTGAGTTGCTGCCAACAAACACTGGGACCATGTTTTCCTGCTCTGGACTTTCAACCCCTTCTAAAACCCCCGCTTCATCACCTTGATTATTTAATACCGCATACCTTGACGGAGATGCTATAATGACTTCCCCGTAGACTAGAGGTTTAGGGCTCTTAGCTTTTTTCTTTCCACCTGAGTACGAGACCAAGGACCATTCTATTGATTTTTCCTGATTCTCCTGAACTTGTTCCCCTACCGGACCTGCCCTATCCAGCCCCTCTGTTCCCTGATCCAGCGTTTCCTCTCCCTCCCGCTCAACTGAATTCTTCCCCGGCTTATCTGTCTCAACTAAAGTCTTACTCAAGCTCATGTCTTTTATCTGCTTCTCACTGCTCTCCGGAACCCTCCCCTGGCCCCTCTCTCTACCGGCGATGGCTTGTCCATTGTTGTCCTGAATTTCTAAATGCATCCATCTCCCGAATGGCCCCACTTCCCGCATAAATTGCATCTTGGTGGGAGCCAAGGGAATTCAAAATCAACCTGGACCTTCTCTCTTTTGATTTCATAAAAGTAGTGAGCCGGTAGCTTTTGCGAGAGATCTATATCCACCAGCTCCTTTGCTTCGTCAAAGTTTGTCACCAATTCTGTGTCTCGGTGTAATCGGATAGGTCTCCCTAGAGGACACGCGAGAAAACTCAAACTTTTCCATGAAAACATAGACTGTGGAACATTTTTCATCACCATCCACATAGGCATAGACGTGAGTTCCGGCTGGGCTTCCTCCTCGTTGGGGGACAACTTTGATACTAGTAACGGAACATCACAGATGTTCCACATGCCTCTGCAAAGCACTCGCTGTCTAGCTCGTTTATTCTTAATGCGGAACTTTATCGTTCTCTCATGTACCTTATATGCATCAATCTTTATCGACTTGTCCCCCAAATTCCAGATTTTGTTAACGATGATGCGTACTTTAGCTATATGTGGAACCTTGCCTGCGAAACGACCTAACAGGAATTCCTCCCAAAGTGGAGGGGCATCCCGCAAAATCTCATTCGGGACAGAGATCACTTCCTTCCCCTCTATCACCGAAATGTCACAAGTGAACTGAGATAAACCTTGCTTACTCGCTACCTGAGCCCAAGACCTCTTCGAAGGCTCCTTTTCCATGTCTTTACCGGTCGAAGTCTGGCTCTGCGCCTAAACTTCTGTTGTTGACTCTCCTACAACCACCTGATCCTTTCCCCCTCCACTTACATCCACCGCCGGAGTTGAGATTGGTATTAACCCCCTCGCCGATACATCCACTAAACCCCCAGTCCCCCCCCCCGAAATGAGAGGACCCCTCTTAGCCGCTGCACTCTGCCCCTTAGGTACCGATCATGATCCTGAGGCGTCAACCTCTATAACTACCTCTAAGGAAACCTTCAAGCTCTCCGAAACTGAAATCGCGAGAGGCTCTTCCTGAAACCCGACCCCTGATCTGAGAGTCTGCAGAATTCTCTGATAAGTCACTGCTCCCTATTCCTTGAACACCATGCTTCACAGACCCCGTATTCACCTGGGAAACGTCGACCCGTTCAGCAGATTCCGAGAGAACTCCTGCTTTCGCTGACTGCGCCTGACTTGCTTGAATCCCTGCCGGTATCTCTTCCTCTCTGTTTTCCGCTGACGAAACAGAGCAAACCTTGAACGATGGAATTGCTGTGTCGATCTGCTCCTGCCGAACCGAGACCCCCTCAACTGCGACAGCGGCCTTTGGTGGCGCCGCTGTCATCCTCAACAATGAGAAACCTAACAAAATCGCCCTGGTGGTCGCCCAACGTTAGCTCCGATATTTCCTACTTTTTAGGGTTTCTTTGCAATATGTAGTTTATCCGAAGCTTTTAGGGTTTTGTTTCTATATGTTACTGATAAAATCTAACAACATATTTTGTCAAATCTGTTTATCATATTTACAAGAGATAACGATCAGATATTGGTAAAGTTACAAGAGTGTCAAAAATTACCTTAAATGCCGCTCAGATTAAGATATATATATCTAGAACCATTATCTTTTCAAAATTCAAATTTTGGAAACTTACAAGGAAGATAAACTTTCTTGTGGAATTGTTACAAGAATTGTTGCTGGTTTGGTATACCTTTCTCAATTGTTAGAACCTTTCATGCCATCATTGGAAATATTGATTAAATATAGTTTTAGTAGAATGCCAAGGGTGATTTATTGATGTCTCTTGCATTTTGCCTCCACATTTTTCCCTCTCCAACGAGAAAGGGAGGTATTACAAGCAAGTAGACCTTGGGAGATTTTGTCTCCCAGCCATAAGCCAAAAATATTATTATTTTTCACAGCACGTAAATTACTATCATGTATATATTTTAAAAAGAAACTTATAAGATTTAAATGTCATTTTAGAATGGTTTCTTGTTTCAAATTAAATTTAGATTTTAATATATTTTTCCGAATGTAGTTTTTAGTTTTATAACTTAACTCAAAATAACTAAATATTTGTAGAGCCAAAATAGTTAAATATAGCAACAAAAGTAAACTCTAAACCCTAAATTTAAAAGCTGAATTATTACACTTTCTACTATAGTAAATTACAAACTATTTGCTTTATATATATAAAGATCCTATCCTTTCAACACTTCTTTCTTCTTACATGGAATTATATAGTTATTAGGCTAGTACCCGCGCAAATGTATAATTTTTTTAACCCAAAACGTAGGTTTAAGTTTAATTGTTTGCCAAAAGGGAAAAAAGCAAAAGTGGAACTACTCATATAATGAAAGTGAAAACTCAAAGTTGGAACCGAAAAGGTCAAGAATTATATACCACAGCTTATAACTAGAGCGAATAGCACAACTTTTGAAGGCTCAATTTCTTTGCTCTTGGTAGATGGGTGGGTTTTCTACTGAATTACACATGTATAGACACATTTCCGTTCTATTTGCTCTTGGTAGATGGGTGGGTTGCTAGATTTGGACAAGTAAAACACTCTTGACAACAAAAATATAATAAGTTAAAAAGGCAGGTTCGACTTTTTGCTAGACAATCTGATTTTTCCAAATGACTCTAAAGCTGGCTCTGTATCCTAAAGAGGCTGTCAACAAAAGACAGACTCCACCGTTGGGGAATTGCCAACAACACTTCATGCCCTCACTGCGACTCTCCTGAAAAAAGCTGCGCCCCACCTATACTTCTCTTGCGCTTTCAGCTCCGTCCTCTGAATGGCCTTCTCCATTACCCAACTCACACATCCCCTCAGAATCATGGAACGTTAATCTTGTGGCTGACATCTCCCGCACCATTCGTAACAAGCTCTACATCCTCGACATAAGGACTACTGCATCTTCTACACCAAGCGATGTAGAACTCAGCCCTCTGGTTGTACTCCTTCCATCCTCCGCCACAAACTCAGCCCTCGCTGAAGCCTCTTCTACCCCGTCATAAGCTTCATCATATTCTAGCTGGTTTTCGACCTGTTTTCTTCTGTTCTTTATCCTTTCTACCTCTCTCTTTTCAGTTCTATCCCGAGATTGAGATTAGTTTCAAACTGTCTTTGAATATTTTCAAATTATTACCATAAAAAAAATTAAAATTTTGCTCTGGCTGCCAAAAGATAAAAGTTGGTTCAGTTAAAACTAAAAGTTATTCATTAATAACTTGTTTAAAGAGTCAACAAAATGTAGTCTCTGAGTAGCAATGTATCTCTCACCCAAAGTTTTTCTCCGTTAAAGAAGTTCATGTGTTAATGGGTAGGCAACTTGGTTAAAATTTCTTGCTGTCTTTGTGAAGTTCCTGGCATTCCTTCCTTCACTACCTGCATATTTAAGTGGAACTCTAAGAGATCCAATTAGCCACCGAATGTCTCACATTCAAACAAACTTTTTTAAAATCAAACCTCTAGGGATTTTAAAAATCAAATATACTTATAATAATGGCTAAACCAAAAAAAAATCAGTTAGGACTGGAGTAAAGCAGAGAATTGTTGTTAATATTATTACCTTATAGGTTAGTGTCAAGGAAGATTAAGTGTTCTCACAATCTTCTATTTCAAGTGCTGTCTCAAAATCTCTGTCATATCTGAAGATCCTTGATAAATGGAACCTTCTCAATCGTCTTTTTCTGATTGACTGAGGCAATTCCATCAACAGGTTGGTCACTTGGTCTAGTGGTACAGAGCATTGTACCACTTGGTTAAGTCAAGCACATACACTTGAAATCTCATATTACAGTCTTAAAAATCAAGTGTGAATTTTCTTAAAGCTCTTAGTTTCCTCCATATTCTCGACCTATTTTTCAAGAAATCGTACACACATCCCCTCGCCAGCGAATATCAACAGCAAAGAGTCAGAGACGGCGGTAACATAATAAGAGATTATGATTCTTAAAATAAGAAGAAGGGTAAAAATGTGGAGACAAAATGAAAGATGCTAAAATATCGGCTTGAGAAGAGAGAGATTACACACCATTCCGGTAACTGCTGAGGGTTTATAATCCGATCTTGTATTTGACAGTAGAATTTGGGATTGTTAGACGAAGTCCGTAAACACCTAACGGAGAAAGAGGAATACGTACGATTAGGATTGTTACGTGTGTTGTGATTCAATCTCCAAGCAAGCGAGATTATGAAATAAAGAGGTTTAAATTGTGCCTCCTTAATTTCTACAAATAAAGAGGTATAACATGGGCGTCAGGAAGTTAGAAAGTCTTGTAACCATTTCTACAAATTTTCAATAAATTGTTGCATGTGTCATAATTTGAACTCTGATTTGGCACTAACTGGGCGACCACGTGTCAACCTATGAAGCGAGTTTATCATCTTTTGTATATAGGACTAGATGAGAATATCACGCTATGCATGGATTTCAATTTTATCAATTTTTTTTAATTAAAATGTATCTCAATCATAAGCTAATAGCGTGTCCAACTCATTTCTCTATTTTTTACACTGAAATAGAGGAACAAAAAAATAGAGTTGGATTTTTCTCCAGCCCGTACCTTTATTTTTACACTAAAAAATATTCTAAGTATATTCTTTTAAACGTAATTTTTTAAAAAAATATTTATTATTTATCAAAATTGTAAATTTGACTTAATTATTTATTTTAACCCAAATCCAATAGAATTATGATATCACTAAAATACAAAATTTATTACATAAATAAAATTACTTACACAACATAAAAAAAAACAAAAACAACAAACTTTACCAGATTTTTAAGCATAATCGTTAGTGTTTTTCTCACAAATGATCAATTAACTCATTTCAAAGTGTGAAATGAGCTTATCTTGTTTACTAATATTTTTTATGAGCTAATATAAAAATAAATTGTCTACATTTAGTTAACTACATAACCAAAAAAATGTTTTAAGTATAAAATAAAAGATATAAAAATTAAAGGACTACTTTATCACTAACATATTTTTACTCTATAATAGAGTAATTAATAGTATTACTCCAAATATAGATTAATATTTTTAGTACTCTATATTAGAGTGGAATATAGAATGCGGTTGAAGAAGGTTTTACTTTATAATATAGTTTAGAGGGAGAAATAGAGTGAAGTTGGAGATACTCTAACATTCTTGGAAAACACATGTTGCTCTAGATAATTATCACTGTGGAGAAGTTCCATTCAAATTTCAAACCCATGAGTCATGTGAATTTTGTTAGAAAATGAATTGGTAGTCTAGGTTTAACTAAATCAGTTGTATTTTCATTCCCAATTAAAATAATCATTAGTAATTGTATGGTTTTTGGATACAAAATAATCATATCATTTACATATACCTACTATATAGATAATTTGAGATTAATTAATTTATTTTATTAATTTTTAAAGAGAAGCGGAAAAAATAAGGAAGATTGGGAATCATAAAAGAGAAGAAAAAGATGAATCACTTATTGTTTTTTAATGATATAATTTTATCCATAAAAATAAATTAATAGAAATGCTGATGTGGATGCAAAATAGGAAAAAGAAGGAAGTTGATGTGTCGACCGGAGAAAGCCCTTCTTCCATTATATATAGGATTAAATCTTTCATTAAATCTCATAAAATTTTAGATTTAAAGTAACAAAATTAAGAAAATATTGTTTATCTTTTTCATTGAATATTCTTCAATTGTTTTATTTATTGCGTGAGTAACCTCTTTAACAATTATGAACATATATTAGGGTTGAAAATATATAAATCAAGAGAATATAGCAACAGACACATCAATCAAACATCAAAACAGTTTTTTAAAACATGCATCCTAGTGTTATTGAAAACAATTTTTCTATAGCTTCTTGGGGCCATCTTGCATGGTTTTAAAGAAAAAGTCTTCAATGAAACATATTTCCATGTTGTCTCTCTTAACTTTGGTTTTATTTTCAGAGCATCATCTTCTCTATATTTTTTAATATTCGTGCAAATTATAAAAATACAAACGAAAATCATTAATTTCGTATATCCAGGGTCTCATTTTCTATTTTCATCACAAAATTTTGGATTAGCAATTGAACCTGAAAACCAGCGCATTTTCAAAGTAATTATTACTCTCTATTGTCCATACGAAAACAATTGTTAAGTTAAGAATGAAAATGGTGTTGCCTAAACCATCCTCTGTTACATACCGATCAAGTCCTTTTGACGAACTCGTCATCTACACAAAATCACTATAGAAAATGTCAAACCAGTTCCTCAGCAACAAACACTTCAATTCACTTGGTCACAATTTGTTCCTTTTCAATCCCAATAAAGATTCTAGATGTTACTCTGCTAGTTTCAAAACTTATGAACAGTAAAGAACTTAGCGTTCACTTCATATAGCATAGAGAGCATAGCCCACATCCGATCACTTCGAGTCTCCCTAGTTGACTATCTTTTTTGTGCAAACATACTTATATTCTATTCATTCAATCTCAAAGGGAGAAAATTTTACAAGATCTTCAACCATGAGGTTGGGTACAATAACCTTATATGATTAAAACTTCACAAAATAGATAAAAAGAGAGATTTGATAAGCCATAGAGAATCGGAGACAGATGCAATCAAGCAATATGCTACATGCGATCTCATGGTGTGTCAAAGACACTTCCGCGATAAATTTGAGAATTTAGTAGTAGTCACTATCAAATAGTCAAAGACATTTGCCTCTTGAATCGCCAACGCAAAACACAATGAATCCGGAGCAAAAGATATATTATCCTGAAAGATATATATTTATTCGGATCCAAGCAAAGATGGGTATGCGTATAAGGTTCAAGATAGTTGAACACAATACCAGACTAGTTTTGTCGATTCAGGGCTAGATCAGTGTTTGTCATTTTGAGGGTTTGATCATATGAATTTGATGATTTTAGATAAATTTGGAGATTTTTAGATGAATTTGGTGATTTAACTATGATGAATATGATGTTTAAAAACATCTTGTTATTTATTTAACAAAACATGTCTTTCTGAATACTTTTTGTGTTGGTTTATCACAAAATCAGAACAATACATTTTAATTTTTCGATATTGTAGACGGATTACATTCACAGACAATTACTTGAGGGATTATTCTATCTTAGGTTATGAGGTTTTGATTCATTAATATCCCTTAACAGAAAGTACATGAAAGTATTTTTCATTAATATTAAAAGTTGAAATTGCTTCATGAAGCAAAGAACTAAAATCCAACGTAAATAGGAAAAACTGAAATTTTGGCACCTTTTTTATTATTATTATTATTTCAAAATGTGAGTTTAAAGCATTAGAAAGATGTAGTAAAGTTTTGATTATATAGCGAATCTCAAAGAGTTTATCCAACCTCGTCAAAATTGTTCGTCCACATAAATGTATATCAAAAAGATATATTTTTGGGGGTACAATGTTAAGTTTTATAGTGATTTTTAATTTGTCACAATAGTTACATGAAAAATGAAGAAAGTAGAAAGACAAAGGAAAACTAGAACAAAGGATTGGATACAACAGGAAACAAAAATGGACAAAGCACAGCACGGACGACCCGGGCCGATGCATAAACACCGACGAAATCACCATACAATATTGAACAAATGTTGTATGTAGATTTGAACAGTTATGACCATGATTTTTTTCCTTCTTGGGATACATCGACGAATTCACCATAAGGAGTGACTTTAGCTATTTCCTATATCCTTTGAACTATTCGAATATGAATCGAAAATAACTCGGATACATCTCTTATGATTTTCCCATTCACTCTTTCTAGTACACTCATTTCCACTAAAGCATTGTAAACTTTTTCTTTGATGATTACTTAAATTATTTTTCGTTTTATGTTTAAGACTAGCATTGTCGGCTTCGACCAGTGCTGGTCCAAAATAGTACAACACAAATTATAAAATGGATTTTTATTGAAAAATCGAATAAATATATTTATGTTTCCACATTCTTATGAGTGTTCAATCCAATGATCTAAAATCAATAAATGCATACAATATTCCTATATGTATATATTTATTCAAGTTAAAATACTTAATTTTCAAAATATATTCGCTATAAAAAAATAGTTACGTAAATTTGTCTGTTTGATTAAAATATTAGATTATGGTAGTGGATTTAAATTGAACATACATACATATAAATATATAGATATATATATATAACTAAACTAATTAGAATGTTATCAAATTATTATTATGATAGATTTCATTACATCTTTTTATAAATAAATATATATCCACCAAGAAAAAATAGTGATTTTATTTACCTGGATCTCCAACTAAGTGATTAACATTTAGTTCTAATGCATGAGTATTAGGCTCTTCCATCGGGTTTGAGTTCAAATCGATAAAAATGGAACTTTTTGGAGATGATGCAATCATTACGGATATTGTTTGTCCACTTTCAGTATTTGTTTCTTTAGTTGTAGGAAGATAATCATCTTCATCTTCAGCTTGATAGTCATGAATATCACAACTCACTGGAATGTTTAAACGAAACATTATTTTTATTTTTTGGAGGTAAAATATTGAAACCAACAATGGATGATCTACTCTTGAGAATCTATGGTAGTATTTATATGAACCTGAAAATTTTGGCTCCCCTCTAATTTATTTTAGATAAATAATATAACGGATAAATTTTAAAAAAAATTTCTAATTTGTATCTTGAACGACAGTAAATATAAAAGACTAATACATTTAACATTGAAAACTCTATAGAATGATAGAAACAACTACAATATAATCTAAAGAATATATTTATGATTGGATTTTGTTTTGTTTTTTGTGATAATACTTTTTTACTCATTTTTGAGTTAACATGTATTAGGTAACAGAATAATATAAAGAGATAACAAAAGAAGAAGAAAATTGATGAAGATGCATAATTTCATACCAAATTTAAAATATTTTCTATAAAATAAAATTAATAATAATATAACTTAAATTTATTAACTGCTGAACAATTATAAAATTAGTAACTAAGCTTTTATAAAATTTTGTTTCATGTTATTATTTTTTTTTATAGATTTTTTTCATTTATTGTTTCATGTTATATTAGACGAATAAAAACAAAAAGAAAATTGATATTCTTTCCTTTTCAAAAGTGTCATTTATTATGGACGACTTGTTTTTGGTACTGACACAAAAAAATAACTATATCGGTATTAGTGTTGTTTTACATTTTTAATATTAAATCTAATTAATAATTTTTCCATTAGAAAAATTAATAAATTAATAAATTTAAAATAAAGTGATATCTTAGCTAATGTATGATGGTACTAAAAATATTTTATCAAAAAGACATTCTTAGAAATAGTTGGTTGTAGTATACTTTTGTATATTGTGTTACCATGTTTATGACTTTTCGTTTCACTATATATACAAGGATGAATACTGATATTCTCGAAAGAGATGTTTGACGAGGTATCTGATCTATGTGTGTCCAAGTAATATCTAAATACAACTAATCATACTTTTCGGAAAACTAATAAAAGTTATCACCATTCTCTTGACACCCATTAAAGGACCATACAACAATTTGGATTTTCTTAATCCACTATCTTCGGATTTCAGATTCATGTAATCTAAATTCATGTATTTTACATTTTACACTCCAATGATTATGTTGTATTTACCATAGGCAGCAAAGAGCAACCCACAAATCCCGATGAACACATCAAAGAATTTGTTCCATAGGTAAGAGCATGCATGTTTTTTTTTGCATTTAGATGTCGCATCTCGATGTAAATGCTCAAATGTTGTTTTTTAAACACTTTTTGGGTTAAAAGTTGTTTAGACACTCTAGAATATGAATTTCAATGCAATATTAGTTGTATCTCAAAATTTGAATATTTGAGATGCTGAAAAATAAAATTTGGATGCAAATTTTGAATCTTAAAGCTAAAAGACTAAAATACCTTACAATATAATAAAAAAAACTAACGATAAACTGCACCATATAACACATTTATGGCTGAACTTTGTGGGCTTGGCTCTTTTGGAGCCCGTGTGTGTTTTAACACATTTTTCGACTATTTTAAACTATTCATGACATATATGCCCCTTGCGGTATATTGCATTGTACGTATGTTGAGTTTGTTATCATAGTTATGTTGGTTAAGGTAACTCAAGAAGAGATGTGACGTAAAGGAGCTATAGTCGCGAAAAGAAAACCTTCATTGTTTTCATTGTGTCGACTTTAACATCCAGCTGTAGTTTCATAATGGAAGATATAAATGCAGCACGTTTATCGAAACCAACTTGATGAAAAACGAAAAATCCAAAATATTTTTGAATATTTTGGAAGTTTCAAAAAATTTCAGCTGAAAGTTCAATTGTTTTCGATGAAAAAATGGCAGAAACCCATAAATGTATTGTTCGTATTCTTAACTTTATAACCAACATACGTTGACAATTTGTTTACCATGCTTTTGTCAACTGAAACAATATTCTCTGACTAATTCAATAACAAGAATAATGAAATCTTTTTCTAATTACAAAATGGAGGTATGAATGATTATTTTACTATATATATGTTTTCCTTAAGGTTGTTGGTTGGTTGTTTAATGTATGCTTCCATTTTTAACGTATGTCTCTTCCTTTGATATTTAATGTTTGGTTGCATCTTTAATGTATGAACTTTCGATATTTAATTTATATTTGCATCTTTAACTAATGATGGTTCTATCTTTATTGTCTGCCCAGTTCTTTATATATGCTTTCATCTTGAAAGTCTACATTTTTCTATATACTTATATATGTAGTACCCTTTCATATTTAATTTATGTTTCCGTCTTGTTAGTGTAATGTATACCCAGTTTTTATATAGGTTTCCATCTTTAAAACATATTTTTCTCATATATTTGTATACTTAATATCCTCTTCTTTGTGAAACGTGATTTTGTTATTGTAATAGCCGGTATTTGACACATCTTAGAAGATGAAAGATGGGATTTTATAACTGACAAAGTTAAGCTAGGTCATTGTGTTAATATAAGAGGGCTGGATTATGGTTCTCTCTATGGACATGTAATGCGGGAGTTTACTATGTTTGAAGCGCATCATAAAGCAAAATTAACTTACTGGATTCCTGTGGTCTATTAGTGTTGTTGATTTTTAATAACCCGTCGGTGGTATTCAAGAGCGATGAAAGTTTAGCAAACTTCCTTGTAGTCAGGAAGCTCAAGAAGTATGATAATATGTTTGTGTAGTTTGAAAGTTCAAAGGTGATTCATTTTCTTCTGTCGACGGTACCTCACAATTCAAAGTTAGTTATTCTTAGATGGTTTAAAATGAGGCGAGATAAACCTGCTCGTCACAAATCTAACTTAACTCCCGAAGTGGATAAGCAGTTGCTTAAGTTGCTAGAGGATCCTCGAAAATACAGTATTGGACTAGTTTGTGTTGGAGTTTTGTATAATGCTAATCTGGAGAAAAGGAAATGGTCATGCACGGTATTCGACACTTGGGCGTTGTCTTGTATACATGTGCTTGCTGCAGCCAAAGCTAGAGGTCTGAATCCAACCTCATTGGTAAGTGATAACTATTCTCTTAATAGGTTTCACGACACATATAAGAGTGACATGACACCAGTCACAAAGAAGACAGACGAGACAATTGCAAGTTTTGTTTGCGATTCAAATATGCTCTCACCAATTATCAAGATTCTGCCTGTCCGAAGAAAAAACAGAAAATCCCATCAATAGGGAAATTTGGACTAAAATTTTTTGTGTTGCATACATTTTATTCCACATCCATAATACTAAAGTTTGTTCTTTTTCCTAGGTCCATCTCAAACATCCAAAACCTGCAAAGAAGTGTAAATACATGCAAAAATTCTATATGACCCTCACTTCATGTGTCATATAAATGCAATCATCTAGTATACTTTGGATGTATATATATAGTTATCAATCCATGGAAGTGTATTATCCTTATTTCAGATTTTAATATATTTTATCTACTATTTTTGTTTATGTACTAGGGCGTCTAG
Source organism: Cardamine chenopodiifolia (assembly GCA_963922655.1). Lineage (NCBI taxonomy): Eukaryota > Viridiplantae > Streptophyta > Magnoliopsida > Brassicales > Brassicaceae > Cardamine > Cardamine chenopodiifolia. Next base: position 9,060,680 of record OZ000479.1, read on the forward strand.
GGCATCTCCAATGACAGAATGTGCCTTGATGGTCGTACACTTATATTTTTTTCTTATCCTACTTTTACTTACCTTGGAAGGGAATATAGAGTTCCTATCCGTACATGTTTTTAAATTTTATTAATATATGTTTTTGGATTTTATCATTCATGTTTCTAAATGTTAAGTTATGTTCTGGATGTTGAGTTATGTTTTTGGATGTTATATTATGTTTTCGGATATTATATCATGATCTTATACATGTTATGTAATGAATATTTTTCATGTTATCTTATCATCCTCTCCATGTTATCTTATCATCATCCTCTTCATGTTATATTCTGACCCTCTTCATGTTATGTTGTCATACTTTTCATGTTATGTTGTCATACTCTTCATGTTATGTTGTTATATTCTTCATGTTATGCTATCATATTCTTCATGTTTTATTATGATATTTAATAACCATTACAATAATATAAATAGCTCTATAAATAGCCGTATATTTTCAAAAAATTTGTATAGTGTTATTCACATGTGTATTGTCATATATACATGTACATTCATATTTCAACCATATTATTTCTTTTCAACTGTTTATTGTCATCCTCTTTGTTGTTTGAATTATTTACAATTTTAATAGAAGAGTCTAAGATACATATTTTTATCAACAGTGATGGTAGTTAGTTGTTTTCCTATAAATTTGTTCCACATATGTATGTTTATGAATAAGTTGGATATTCTGTGGTATACGTTTTTTTTAGCAATCTGTTTCTTAATAACATCTACCAGTTATTTCTCAAGTTAACTGTTATAACGACATTGTCTTAAGGTGTATCTTACAAATACATATTTTGCATATTCAATACACAATTTGTCCCTATATATAACCAAACTCTAAAAAATATAGATATCTTTAAGAGCAGGCTACTTAACCAAAAAAAAAATCTCCAAATACAAAAAAGATGAATCACAAATAAGGAAATATTTTTGCATCTCAAACATGGCATCTTCTTCTTTGAAGATTTCTGAGAAAGTTGTAGTTTCAATCTTTCACCATGACGTCACATCTTCTATGACTTTAAATAATGCTGAGGGAGGTCGCATATATATGCATGTTACATATATTTTTTTATATTGAATATATATCTTTGATTCCTTTTCTATATCATATGTATATAACTAATGTTATTTATCCATTTTTGTTAAGTTACAACATAACTATGGAATAAAAACCAAGCAATATGGTTTGTTTTGTTGCATTTAATAAGACATGATATAATGTGTCAATGTTTTACCAAAACCTAGTATACACATATGTCTTACAGCATAACTACAAAATGAGTCCTCCTTCTAACAATCTCTTTGAACTCTATCTCCCAATTAGGATACCTAATTCACGATCTATTGTAGTGAATTATATCCCACTTAGCTCCACTAATGTTCAAGAGATGTACTCACTCCTTGACGTTGAAGGAATAAGGCATTAGATGCTTTTCGAAATGCTCTCCATCTCATAGATGTCTACTCGGTTTTTAGACCATTTTTCACGCTCTGTGTCGATCATGAGAATAAATATGTGCTCCTCCTTAAAGGTCTCCACCTAGCAATTTCATTTACAACAATGACTGAAGAAATTGAGTTATTGCGTACACATTCGAATAGTGATCAAGAATTCATGTTTGCTCTGACACTTATCATGACATGTTTAGGAAATTACGCTGAAGCTACGAAGATTGCTTCAAGATTTTGGATGAAGGTCAGCACTCTTTCCAATGTTAATGAACAAGTCTTTTGGTATTTTGTTTGCCATTTTTCTGTAGTAAGAATACATTTTCATATAGGCATCATAATGCGCTTATATATAGACCACCATATAGATTGTAACCTTATCGACTTTCATATGGTAATAAAATATCTATATGACATCATCTACATATATTTATGTTTAATGCATACGCTAGTTAAATTATTATTTGTGCCCAGATACTCTTTGTATCGTATCCAATATTCCTACTAATTTCTTATTTGTTTAATAATTATACATCTACTTTTCAACTACGCCAGTTAATATTTTTAATTATTATTTACCTAGAATAATACTACAATAAGATTTAATTACTATACTAATACTCTAAAAAAAATTAGTAGATTAACATTACTTTTTTTTTTAAATCGCCAAAAAAAATATTATTTACTAATATGCCATTATGGATTAAAATTATTTTTTAAAAATAAAATAAAATCTTATCACCATGATTTCAGATTTTTCTTATTCTCTCATGATTTTAAAAAAATAAAATCTTATTTTACGTCGAACGAGCCTATAATTTTTAAAAAAATTCTATATTTTTGTTGTTAGGATTTTGTATATTTTTTCCTATATTTTGCCACTAATTAAAAATTTTACGATAAAATTAGAACCAAAAAATCTACGGTAACATATTAGCAAGAAATTTGCGACAAAAAGTTTGCGCCACTAAAAATAATTTAAATTGTTGCCATAAAGAAAATTGCACATTCTGTGATAACTAAGTCTACGAGAACTAAAAATAATTATGCGGTAATGATAATGTTAGTCTAGCAATTATTTTTTGAAAATAAAATTTACGGTAACTAGTAGTTGAAAAAATACTACTACAACGTTAAAAAATCTGTGATGGAAAAAAATCTGTGAAAAACATATGCGAGAGAATTTCTATCAGTATAGAAATATTCAAAAATCTATTGTCTCTATCATGTATTTCAAAAATAAATCTACGACAAGAAAAAAAATCTGCGATGAAGTGCAAAATCTGGAATCATTATCATATATAACTATGCGACATAAATTAAATATGTGAAAAAATCTGTGACAAAAATATAAAACTATCATTTCAACAACTATGCCATAACATAGAGCCGCAAATTTATATCGCAAATTTATCTGTCAACGGTGGCAAAATCGTAAATATTTGTTGTTTTACTTTAAAAGAACATAAATAATGCTGATGTGTAATTAATTAGTAATGAAATTCTTGTAATTATTATTTTTTAACCCATGGTTTTAAAGGAATTTTTGTGATTAAAAATAACTCATTTAACCTTACTTTTTTGTAAGTTAGTATAGTAATTAAATCTAGTTGTAGTATTATTCTAGTAATTTTCCTTATTTTTAATAATATTTTGTCAATTCTTAGAGGTGTTATTGTTACTTTGATTATACATGCAAAAAATTCATATATCAATTATAAATAGAGACATTAACCAGCATAGACATATAATTAAACAAGAGATCGCAAATACTAATTTAAAACAAGAACAAACGGAAAGTAGAAATATGCCATCAATGTTATAACATTGAACAGTGCTCACAGCTCCCTAACAATTCGCCCTGACACTCACATGTTGGGGGTGAACATTGGATAGATCCAAAAAATGTTCCCTCACAATGTGGACTCATGAGAGCAAAAGTTCTAATCATCGTAGCATTTAAGTTCTGTGCGTCACCCATATATGCCCACCACTCTAGCTTCCTTAGTGTCTCAAGTCCCTTCGCAAAGTTCCCAACTAGAATTTAAAAACCCCAATCATGAAAACGTCAAGGGCCTTTGGGATCTTCTGCCCTTCGAATCAAACCCATAGCTCTCTCCAAATCTTGTTCTTCGTATGCAATGCAAATCCCCTCCATTAGGTATGCGATTTCGTGGCCTTCATTTAAACAGTTGACAAAGAACGGCCTATATATTGAACCCATACATACCCAGTTCCGAGTAAATAAAAAATCATTATATCTACAACTTTCAGGACTTAATTTTTTTTAGCTAACCGTTCGCCTAACTTCCCTGACAGTATTATTGGACCCAAGTACTGAAACCCCCCCCCCCCCCAAGTACCAACCCGTTTAATGATTTCAAGAAGTAACTCTTTAGGAAGTTGGTCCTCCATTCCAAAAAAAAAAAGTAAAGTCTGTTATTTTGTGTGTTGTTTTTATATTTTACAGTAAAAATAGAATATTATTTATAGCGCCCGAAGAAGGATTAACCGATATGTATGTATTTAGTAAGAAGAAGAAGAAGTGGAGAATATTCACACACGACACAAGACGGGATCTGGTTACAGAGATAATCGAAGAAGACGTGGAGAATATTCACACACAACACAAATGGTATCTCTTATTCAGTAGTTTAATCATAAAATTTCCGACCAAGGGTTCATTGGAATAAAATTGCCGGAAGTTAGTAGGAAAATTTTTGACATATTTTGATGATTTTTTCTGACCAATTTCCGACCAACATTTTTGTCGTAAAATTCTGATGAATTTCCTACCATTTTGCATTTCCAACCATGTAATTCCGACTAATCGTGTTTTGTCGGAATGTACCCTTTTCTGTAATGGCTCAAGAATGGTGATTCCCAAGTTCATACAGAGACAGCTTCGACCACCTACTTCAAAGGGTAAAAGCTCACAATGCTGACCTTTATAGTTAATACTTAATAGATGGAATTAAAAATCTCCTCGATCGGGATTGATTTCGTCGGGATTAGTCCAACATTTGGGATCATGTCCTCTCGTTTAAGTGTTGATCTTGATGTGAGTGTTCTTTGGAATGTAGTAGCCTTGAATCTCGATATTGGTCATTGTTTCTCTTGGAGAAGAGGAGATGGTGAATGTAATCTGAATGTTTCTTTGATTACTAGATTTAAATACTCAAGTTTTTGTAGATCATCTTCTGTGATTCTCTCTTTGTTGGATCTAAGTATTGCTCAAATCTCTTCTTGGAGCTTTTCATCACCTTGGGATGTCTTTTTAGTTCTATTATTATCCATATCATGGTGATTGTTCCTCCGTTCACTACCGCCAAAACCACATCGTGTAGAAGCGCACGAAGCAAATATCCTGGATTTTGATGGTTTTTGGGATTTGTTCGCTTTGCCCGGATCAACAGTTTTCTGATTTGATTTGTATTTGCTCTGCAAGTAACTCAATATTCGTTAAAATCTGGATTATTTGTCGGATATCTGAATTGCCTCGTAAGAGTTTTTTAAAAAATTATAAAAATAAATATAAATATAAATATAAAAAATCAAAATTTAATCTGAAGTGACAGTATTTCATAAAAATATATTTTCTTCTTTACTTTTTATATTTTAATATTTAAATAACAAATTTGATGACTAAAAATTCATAAAATTTACTATATTCATGGACGGAACCTCTTAAGTTATACATGATTAATTGTGTCATTGTCCTATTTATTTATATGACTTCTCTGTAATGGAAACTTATGTAGACTTTACATTTTAGCCAATAGCATTAGCACTTTATGTGTAATGTGGGTTAGCGAAAAGCATTAGCAACTGACTCATGCTGATCAAGTGAATGTTACTCGGCCATCAAGTGACTAATGCTGATCAAGTGAACTTTTTTTTGGTAATAATGTTACTCAGCCATCTAATTGTTATGATATATCTTGGGAGTAATTGGAGATTAAATTGGAACCGGACTTGCTGTATTGCTTTTTTCTCCGGTTTGCATTGGGTTAAACCGACTCAGATCTCCGAGATTAAAGTACAAGTGCAAACTGGAAAAACCAAGAAAAATAGAAAATGTTTAAATTTCTCTCTCTCTCTCTTGACTTCACCAGGTAGAGAATACAAAATCTAGGAAACATCACTGTGATTACTATTTTTACAACAACAATTTTCGTCGAATGGCTCTTGTATGAACTTATCATTCCTTTTACTGTTCTCACTAATGTTTACATTTCCAATTCGAATCCAAAAATCAGAATCAAGTTCTTGACATTTTCTTTTTATCGATTACACTTTGTTTCATTATCTTCAACGTGTAGTTTCGAACGGAGACTCCATGTAAGAGTTTAACAAACCCAAAGAAAGTCAGTTTCCCATCTGTGTGTCTGATCCAATCATGTAGAAACGAAAGTACAGTTATAGATGGTCCAACACCATCAAAAGCAATCTGATGCATCAATAGGGTCTACTGTAATCAAAAGCGAACCGAATGTAATCAATCATCACGCTTCTCTACTTAGCCTCCTTTTAAATAGTGATGCGTCAAAAGGGTCTATTGTAAAGACCAAGCAATGATTTTTCTCTATCTTCAACACGTTTCCTAGCAGCTTCTCTCACCTTCAATGCAGCTCTCTCGCATATACTTTCTTCGGTGATGAATCTCTATATATTATGCATCCTAAGCTTTGTTTATGGGATTTTCTTGCCTCTTTTAGATCTAATAACTTTTGTATTAAGATCTTTTGTTAATATATCTATTACCTTTTTGATTTACTTTTTATTTCTATAATCTATCATGATTATGTAATTATCCGGTTTTTGTGTATTCATTAGGATCTAAAAAATTGAGAATTAGTAGATTATGATGATTTGATGAGTTAATGATGTTTAGGATTAGGTATTAGGTTATCTTTAATTTCGGTTGGTAATAATGGATATATTTAAGATAGTAACTTGAATCTATATCATAGGAATTTCATGTTCGAAAGATGTTAAATGAAATGTTTGAAAGAATTTAAATATGTTTCTTGATTAGATTTGAAGTTAGTAATAATTTATCACTTTTCACTAACCAAAGTTTATTCTTGATAATGATTAGTGATGGGATTAGTTTGGATTTGTTTTGATTAGTGGTCTCTAACCAAGAACAATTTGGTGTTTAATAATTAAATGAAATGTTGAAGGGATTTGGCATAATAAACAAAAGATTACCAAAAGAAAAATTAAAAATTATCACTCAGAGACATAAATATCGTTTATTTGTTATTTTAAATATATTCTAAGTATTTTATTTTTCCCTGTAAAAAACAATTAAAAATAACTACGCTTAATATTTCTTGCGATGAACGCGTTTCCATCTTCATCCCAGTGAATCTTGAGAATCGTGTCATCATCGTTCCTCTCGGATGTAGTAGTACCACGCTGTTTAAAAGGCGATTATGTATAAAACAATCAGATTAAGAACAATTTGGTGTTTAATAATTAAATGAGATATTGAAGAGATTTTGGATAATAACCATAAAATTATCAAAAGAAAAGTTAAATCACTAAGAGACGTAAATATCGTTTATTTATTATTTTAAATATATTCCAAATAGTTTTTTTCCCTGTGAAAAAAATCATGAGATTTTCAAAAGAAAATTTAAAAATTATTACTCCGAGACGTAAATGTCTTCTATTTGTTATTTTAAAAATATTCCAAATAATTGTTTTTTTCCATGTCAAAAAACTATAAAAAATATAAAAAATAACTACGCTTAATATTTCTTGTCCGTGAAGGCATTTTCATCTTCATCCCAGTGAGTCTTGAGAATCATGCCATCATGGGTCATCTCGTATGTAGTAGTACCATGCGGTTTAAAGAGCGATTATGTATAAAACAATAATATTAAGAACAATTTATGGTTTAATAATTAAATGAGATTTGAAGAGATTTTGGATAATAATCATAAGATTATCATAAGAAATTTTAAAAAATTATCACTCAGAGATGTAAATATCATTTATTTGTTATTTCAAATATATTCCAAATAGTTTTTTTCATATGAAAATTTTATAAAAAGGATATATACACAAAGCTAAGAAAAGATTACATCTAACTGAAAAATTTTCAACTAATTTTATCAAACATGATTAGATGTTTACATAATATATAATTAATTTTTCATATGAAAATGTAAATTAGAAAAATAAGAAAAATTAAAATATAAGTAAAATATAAGCAAGACATTAGCAAAACATAATTAAATATAAAAGATGGTTGAATTTGTTTTTATGCAAGTATTTTATTATATAATAACTAATTACTCATTATTAATTTTTTTTTTAAAATATTAATGAACTCAATTTAAATAGTTATAACCATACAAAACAATTGATATAAAATTCCGCGCATATGCATTAGTTTACATGAAAAAATTTGTGATCATTTTTTATGGTTAAATATTAGACAAAAAATATTAGATAAAAAACATTCAAATTAAAAGAGATTACATGGCATTTCATGGCATTATACAAATGTTATCTATAATCACTATCTTTGTGAGATATTCTTTTATACCCCTCAAGTCTCAACTATTATTTATTTGGATGTATAAATTTGACTTTTTAAAGTTTGTTTTGGATTGGCCTAACATTTCGTCTATCTGTTTATATATCTTAAATATGTGTGAGTACACACTAATGTTTAAGCCCTTTTACTGCATTTTGGTTTCTCTTCTTTTCTACTTTAGGGTTATTTATCTAAATCTAAATAAGAAAACCTTTTGTAACCACTTATTAAGACATTTTCCTGTTGTAAGGAATAAGCAAAAGAGAGTATTTCAATCCTTGTCTTTTTTAACCATGGCTCTCACTTCCTCCACATTGTTCTTGGCTGTTTCTGATTCAGATACGAGCTCTATGTCTAGTTAAGTCGCTCCTCCATTTGCTCGATTCTAGATGATGTCTCTTGATCTCATCTCTGCTTTCCTCTAATAGTGCCAACAAGGAGACATGGCAAAAATGCTTATTCCACTTTCATGATCTTATCAAAATTTGAATGATACATTATGAACAAACAGTGGAAAATCATTGGAGTAATCTCTTGAGGCATCTATCTGCGGAAGAAACAGATAGTTACTGAAAAGATTATTGTCGCTGTTTCATAGCTAGAAAATTTGTATTGTTGGCACTATTAGAGGAAAGCCATGGACCTCATGCGAGTAATGTATCATTCAAACTCATTTTCACTGGTTACTGCCTCAGTAAAGTAACTTTCAAATTAGGTGTCTTACATTGGCTTCCCTTAGCGAGTTCGATTTCCGTTAGAAAAGGTTTGCTCTCCGAAGGAAAGCTAATTTAACATTGTCTGGGCCCTGCCCCAGGGGTATTAGGGGCCCACGGACTCTAAATAAACTCTTGTTTGTTTAGGTGTTGAAGGTTGTTGGAGATAAGAGAAAAGGTCGTAGATTAATGGTTTATTCTGTCCAGAGATATCTTGGCCATGCAAACACCATTGTTTCAGTGATGTATAATCGTATTTTTGATTATCTATGAAGATGGGAAAGATCATTCCAACTGATTAATATAATTGTTGACTTAAACATGCTTCCTTTTGTTTGTTTGTTTGCATCAGCCACTATGGGTTCTGAAAACTGTAGAGAGACAACGACAAAGACTTGTTCACATGCCACCTGATTTAAGCTAGACAGTTAGGATTAATGCTTGAAGATGGTGTTACAAAGGAGATATTTCAAACCTCATACAAGTTTCGAAATGCTTAAGCGTGTGACTGGAGAGAACAACAGTAATGTTTATGAGCTCATGATTAGAGCTTGAGCTCATGATTAGAGCTTGAACAAAAAATCATGATGACTACTGATGATGCGCATTTGAATCTAACAGAATTACAAATACAAAGGAGTGATCTAAAGCTTATATATAGAGTGAAACTGTGAAAGCATAGAGAATCAACAAAAACATCATATAAAGCCCCACAAAAAGATAATAGTAAGAGGTCTGATTGATCCTCTAATGCTACAAAAAAAAGTATTTTTCTGAACAAACCTACAACATTATGCATAAGCCTTCTTCATTCCTTCCTTGTTGCCTTCATCTCTTACCAAAAACTTTTTTTTTGTACTTCTTCATTTTCAGCTACTCTCTCTGACTTCCCATGTACAGAACAGATACAACAAAATGAATAGCGTAGTCGATTTTTATTATTTTTTCTGGTTTTCCTTTCCGGTTCTGTATCCCTCACTTCCTATATATAAGTACCTGGCTTTTGTCTGTCAGTATATGATGACTCTAAGGAGACCGGCCTGAGGTTCAGAATAGTGAAGGCCTTCTTCTTCGAGTAGGTAGCGCTGTACAGCAACTGGGAGCCTAGCTGGTGTGCGGGAACCCCTTGTGTGGTGGCCAGTCCCTACGCATATGTAAACCTGAAGCCTCTCTTGTGTTGCTCGAGCTGTGCTCCTCAATACGCTTAGTTCGTGCTTCAACACTTGAAGTGCTTCACTCACATGTAACCCATGCAAGTCTATCATTCTGTCGTTCCCTCTACTGTTCTCTTGGCCCACTGGGTTCCTGTGTTATATATTGCTCATAGGCAGGTTTAGAATAGAGATACTAAAAACAAAAGGTCTTTTTTTTCGTTTATGTAAATATCAGATAAAAAGATCATGTCACAAGGCGAGTGCAGCAAGGTAAAGTAGTCAAACCTCTGACGGTAAATGGCTTCTTGAGCTTTCCCATGAGCAGCCTTCATCTGAATGTTATGCAACTGTCCCTTGGCACTTAAGTCTTTAGCTAAGGCCTTATTGCCAAGAAGGTATGCTTGCCGTGCCTACGATCAACCAGAAGCAACATTGAATATTGAAGTAAATGGTTAATACAGAAAGATAACACTTTAACTAGCTAAGACATCCAAGAAATAAAACCGGTGAAAACCCATCATTGGCAAAAAGGGGTTTATAACTATCATCTGAAATTGCAGATAAGACTCGACAGTCCAAAGAAACTTTAAAAAGTCAGCCTGGACAAAAGAGAGATAACCCTCAAGGTTAGGCTCCATTACACGCCCTTAACATTAATAGACAGGTCAATGGCACTTCCCAGCAACACAAAAGAACATAAATAGATAGTCTGCAGAAATACTACAAAGGAAAATTGTCATTCCCATGTATATATACCTGTTCAAAGTATACATTCCGCAGGCGTGCATAGTCACGTGCTTCCTCGCGCAAGTCAGAATACATATTCCCTGTTCATCCCAAAAATAATTGAACAGGACTGAGGAAATAGTTATCTGTATATGCACTAAAGTTGGTTGAAAAGGGAAAATTTTACCAACTGTGTCCCCGGTCTCCAGCCAGACAGGAGCAAGTCGATTTTGCAGTTTATCAGAGTATATACTCTTGCCACGGCCACTCTTGTAAGCACCAGCTGAAGCATGAGAATTTCTGCTTGAGCCAATAGATGAGTCTGCTGAATCGTTTCGTTCGTATTTCCACATACCAGAATCCTGGGATGCTAACTTCCTAACAGCAGAAACATAGTCGATTGAACCAGGCTGAGAAACTGATGAGCCAGACTTGAAGAAAAACATGTTATCCTTTTGTTGCAAACCATCTCCACCAAACTGGGCACTATTACCCTTGCTGTTTGAGATGCTAAGTGCAGGAAAATCCATGGGCGTAAGATTAGGAGCAGCAGCAAAACTCTTAGGACTGATGTTTTGATTCAACCCACCATCCACTTGCAGCTACAGCAAAAACACATCATAAGCAAATGAAACATGAATGAGAGCTATGGTGTATATTGACTAGTAGGAGAATACCTCAAGCTGAGTAAGCATCTCAACTGTCAATTGCAAATCACAACTATTAGCAAAATAAACTTCAGCTAAACTCTCAGCAGCAAATCCAGGGAACTGAGAAGCAAGAAACTCCACAGGGTTCAGCTCATTTGGATTCTCCGTAGTAATACCGTTGATAAACCCGTGCTCCGCATTCATAATCTGCTTATCCCAAGGCTTTGGACTAAAACTCGAATCTTCCCCAAAGGAAGAAACTTGATATCTACTCTTCTCATTAGCATTATGTGAAATCACAAACCCTCCTCCTCCTCCTCCATTTTCAGCTTCTTTAGTAGTATCATACAAGGACAAGCTAGCTAACGACAAATTCCCAGATCCATATGAATTCTCATCTTGAGTCATTAACTTGAAATCTGGAGTAATATCATCAGGAAGTTGGTGACTCCAGAACTGACGTGCTTCTTCATCTGAAAGAGATGATTCTGATCGGTCCAAGACAGCTTTACCTAAAAGTCTTGTTGATGTTGTAACATCCAAATTACTTCCAGATGAAGGAGATCGTAGAGTAAACGGAACAAACTCAGCAGCATGAGGGTTTAAAGTTGTTGGCTTTATACTTGAACTTAGCTTTTGATCACTTGACTGAGTCGTTGCTTTCTTGGTTAAGCTCATTTCGAAATCAAAGACGCTAATAGATATGACTTGAAGACAACAATAACTGCTTTTTTAGCCAAAACCTGCAAAATAAAACAGTTGGACTTTTATCACTCAGATTTTACCCAGAAAAGAAACAAAAACGTTATATTACCAAACACAAACTAGAAAAACAAAATTAAATAAAAATACACTTTCAGTGGCTACAAATTATAGTTCAAGGCATTGCAGCTTTTACTTTATTTATGATTTATGGAAAAAACACAATAATGGTAAATTTAATTCTCAAATTTGAGACACAACTGTAATATTCCTAAATTGAATTAGCGTAATCCATAAATAACTGAAAAAGAAGAAGAAATCAAACTAAAGAAATTTGTAAACCCGCTTCAAGCATTCTTCAAGAAAACGAGATTTGCGAAAGAACAAAAAAGGGATAAAAAATCCCAAATCAATGTAAAAAAGAGTGGATCCACGGAAGAGAAACAAGATTCAGGAGTAAAAAAGGCTGCGGAAAACAAGATAAACAGAGAGGGAAGAGAGAAGAGAGAAGAGAGAAGAGAGAAGAGAGAAGAGAGAGAGAGAGAGAGATAACTTTTCCAGGGCTAAGGAAGGTTTTGTGTGTGTTTTTAATTTACCTAGGGATTCGAGTTTCGGTAAGCGTCGTCGTCTTCTTCTCTCTATGAAAATTTGGTGTTTGGCTAAAGCTGTAACACCCACCACCACAGGATTATATAAAAAACAAAGACATGCCCAACCTTAGTTGCGCTGCGCCTCCCTATTTTGACCTTTTATTTTTTTTTATTTTTCTTTTCTAATCTTTTTTAATTTTTTAATGCTCTTTAGTTCATCGTGGTTCTCCTACTGTTAAGTTTTTATGGTATCAGAACCTATACTTATGTTTTGATGGAATAAATCATTGTTTATGAATGATCGATTTGAATATTCTAGAAAACTATTTTCTAATCATGTCTATTTCCAAAAATTCCGTTCTTGATTCCCAATTTGCTATTTCTACTTTACCTAAAAATAAAAAAACAAAATAAAAATCGTTCTTCTTTTCCTACTATACACTCTTTATACGAAATTGAGTATGTTCCAGGAGATCAACGTCTCCCAGAAACAACTCTTCCTCTTGTAAATCCGTACGAAATCTTTTCCAAGAAGCCTAGTGCTTTTTCGGTAAACGGAGTTCGTCAGCTCATACGACCATCCTCACACAGGAAAGTTCGCGAATACGTGCAGTCCAGCAAATTCTCATCTTGCCAAGTTTCAGCTACAGAAGAAAAGCAGTTCATATCGCTCAATCTTCTAGAAAATCTACCACAATTATGGCAACACCAAAGCTATACGCATCTACACTTCGGAGTAGTTCGTATCGGTTTGACCTTGATCTCTGATATAGAGTTTAGTTTGCTGGCTTAGATATAGCCAGTGAGCAATAATAGCGATTAATCCTCAACATGTTAATTTTTTTTATTATTTTCTTATTATATTGTTTATGAATCCAAAATAATATATTTTGAATTTTTAATTAATTTTAGTTCTTAAATCAGTTTTTTCGATTCCTTTTAATTTTTTCGAATATACAAATAATAAATTCACATTCTTATATAATTTGTTTTGTTCAGTTTTTAGTCAGATTAAACACTCATAAAATACTTGTTATGAAATCTCTTGAGGTGTGGGGAGTGTCTCTCTTTTTTCTACTATCATGCTTCAGAGAGTTTTAGAGATTCCATGCCTAAAGTCTCTCCAAAATATCTGCATTTATCATTTAATTAGATCCCTGTTCACCAAAAAAAAAAAGTCAGATCCCATAAAATCTGTATAGAAATATTCATTGTATTAGAGGAAATGGTACATCATCTTCCTATATATGTTGTAATTATTTCATTATGAAATATACGGAAATTCCTGAGCTAAATTCCTTTTATGGTATCAGAACTAAAAAAATTTTGAATCAAAACACTGAAATTTTTTTTGTCCTGATTGAACATGTCGACTTCACCTTCGACTGGAACAGAATCTTCGGGCTCATTGACTACGACTGATGTAAGACGAACAATCTCACCCTATTATTTGTCTTCTGTAGACAATCTTGGTGCTATCATTTTATATCCCCTTCTCAAAGTTAGCAACTATGATGAGTGGGCTTGTGGATTGAAGACAACTTTGACATCAAGGAAAAAGTTTAGTTTTCTTGAAGGGTCGATTAAGAGACCGACAATAGACTCACCAGACTTAGAAGACAATCCAGGCGCTTCTCGTGTTATGGATAAAGATGACAATTGATCCAAATTTTCGTTCGACAATCTCTCACAGAGATGTGCCGCAGGATTTGTGGGAACATTTGAAGAAACGTTTTTCCGTCATGAGTGAATCGAGACTTCAGCAACTTAAAGCGGAACTTGCCGGCTGCAAATAAAAGGGTCTCACTATTGAAGCTTATTTTGGGAAGTTAACCCAAATTTAGGACAGTCTCGCCGCTCACAGACCCTTACGCATATGTAAGTGTGGACTCTGTGTCTGTGATCTTGCTACAGTGTTAGAAGCTGTTTGTGAAGAGGACAAGGTTCACCAATTTCTGTTTGGTCTTGACGATCAGTTTAGAGTCGTGAGATCGACTCTTGTTGCTCGTACACTAATCCCGCCACTTAAAGAAATTGACAACATCGTCCGACAGGATTAAGATATGCGTGAGCTTAGTGAGGACTCACTCCCAATAACAGCTGTGTTGTCCAAGTTAAGTCCAAATACCGTGGTGAAGAGAAGGATAAAAGCTTTGTTTGTAAGCTTTGTAATAGGTCTGGTCACACTGCTGACCAATGCTATGCGGTGATTGGGTATCCTGAGTGGTGGGGGTATAGGCCAAAAGGTCACTCATTTCAAGGAAGGGGTTGTGGTGTGCTCATGAATGGAGCTCGTGGACAGCCAACACATATAAATCGGGTGTCTGTTCCAAATATCAAAAATTCAACTCAAGAACATGTGAATCATGTTCTTACTGATGTTGATCAGAACGGTATTGCAAGCTTGACGGACCAGCAATGGCGCTTTATCAAATAATTTCTCAATGCGAGATAAGGTGCAACAACTTAGAAGCTTTCTAGTACGTCTCCTTGTCCCACTTGGATATTGGATACAGAGGCCTCACATCATCTTACGGGAAAGTTTGATATATTAACTAATGTTAGAGACATGCCTCCAGTTTTAGTTATTTTAGATGACAGCTGAGAAAGAGTTTCAGTCAAAGAGGGCACGGTTTTTCTTGGTTCAGGTCTGGTTTTGAAATTGGTTTTTTTATGTTGAAGAGTTTCGATCTGATTTGATTTCAATGGGCCAATTAATGGATGAGAACAGTTGTGTTGTTCAACTTGCTGATCATTTCCTTGTGGTTCAGGACAGCATTTCAAGGATGATGATTGGAGCAGGTAAGAGAGTAGGAGGAACTTTCCATTTTTGCAGCTCGGAGATTGCAACTTCGGTTATAACTCGCAAAGAGACAAAGTATGAGTTGTGGCACAATCAAATGGGTCACCCGTCTGAAAAAATAGTTAGTTTACTTCCAGAGATATCTGTTTCTAGTTCTTCTTCAATGATGAATAAGGCATGTGAAGTCTGTTTCCGCGCCAAGCAAACAAGAAATTGTTTTCCATTGAGTTCTAATAAAACTTCCAAACCATTTGAATTAATCCATTGCGATATCTGGGGCCCGTATAGAACACAATCATTCTCTGGTGAGAGATATTTTCTAACTATCATTGATGATTGCTTAAGAGCAGTTTGGTTGTTCTTGTTGAAAAATAAAAGCGAAGCACCCATACAATTGAAGAATTTCTTTGCCTTAACAGAGCGACAATTCGAATTGAAAGTTCAAGCAGTGTGAAGCGACAATGGTTCTGAATTCTTTTGTTTAACAAATTTTTTCCAAGAAAATGGTATAGTACACGAAACCTCCTGTGTAGGAACACCAAAACAAAATGGAAAAGCTGAGAGGAAACATAGACATATTCTCAATATCGCATGTGCACTGCAGTTTCAAGCCAATTTACCGATTGAATTTTGGGGAGAATGTGTTCTAACGGCCGCATACTTAATCAACCAAACACTGACTTCGGTTATGCAAAATATGACACCTTGAGCGTTTGTATAATGCATCACCACAGTACTTTCACTTGCGTGTGTTTGACAGTCTGTGCTTTGCACATAATTAGTTTCGTGACGGCGATAAATTTTTCACAAGAACTAGACATTGTGCTTTCAATGGGTATCCACATGGTAACAGGGGCTGGAGATTATTTGATTTAGAGAAGAAGGAATCTTTTGTTTCGCAGGATGTGGTCTTTGCAGAAACTCAGTTCCCTTTTGCTGAAAATCCGACGTCGAGAACAGGTGACAATGAACCTGCTGCTATGTTGTGGTCTCCTTTTCCACTGGACCCAATACTGATGAAGAAGAAGTTTTGGGCCTCCAACCAAGCCCAATAACACCAACTGGTCCACTTTCGTCATCAGTTTCCAATTCTCCAATTATTTGCTCCGACGAAGCACAACCTCCGACAACTGCAGAGACTATGTCCTCCGGTGAAACTTGTTCTTCTTTGCGATCTGCATCAGCTCCGGGAACAGTTACGAATCCGTCACAGATTCAATAAGCTCTGACGGTGATTCCTCCACTACCAGCTCCGGTTCCTGTTCCGGTTGTGCCACCACAGTTCGCCAGAGCCAACACTGAACACAACCACCGGTAATTTTGAAGGATTATATCATCAATTATGTGTCTTGTTAAGACCAATCTACGACACTAAATTCTGTTGTCTATCCGATCTCCCACCAAGATAGTTCTCATCGATTTTCAACTATGTATCAAGCATATGTAGCAGCAATTCTTAACACCATAGAACCTTGTTCGTATAAACAAGCTATGGTGTATGAAAGATGGCGAACAACTATAGGAACCAAAATAGATGCTCAAGAAAAAAATCAGACTTGGACCATAGAAGATTTGCCACCAGGCAAAAAGGCCATTGGATGCCAATGGGTTTTCAAAATTAAGCACAACTCTGATGGCTCAATTGAGCAGTATAAGACGCACTTAGTAGCTCTTGGTAACAAGCAGGTTGAAGGTGATGACTATGGTGAAACATTTGCTCCGGTTGTGAAAATGGGGACAATTCATCTGTTTTTAGACGTAGCAGCAAAACGTGGCTGGCAAATTCATCAAATGGATGTTCATAATATATTTTTGCATGGAGATCTCGCAGAAGAAGTCTATATAAAGCTGCCACCAGGATTTCAATCATCTGAAACAACTAAGGTATGTAGACTTTGAAAGTCTCTGAACGGTCTTAAACAAGCTCCAAGATGTTGGTTTGAGAAGTTGACAATGGTTCTAAAAGCATATGGTTTTGAGTAGTCATTGGCTAATTATTCTCTGTTTACTCTCGAACGAGATGATATTAGCATTCACATTCTAATATATGTCGACGGTCTAGTGATTACAGGAAGTTCTTTCAAAGCGACACAAGATTTTAAGGATTATCTTTCTTCTTGTTTTCACATGAAAGATTTGGGAGCATTGAAATATTTTTTGGGAATTGAGGTTGCAATGAATGAGACAAGGATATATATTTGTCAGCGAAAGTACGCATTAGATATCATCTCCGAGATTGGTCTGTTGGGTGCTAAACCAACAGATTTTCCACTTGGACAAAATCACAAGTTAGCATTGTCCACGTCTCCTTTTTTGACTGACCCTATACGGTATCTTATATACTTGGCGGTAACTCGTCCAGAATTATCTTTTTTAGTACACGTTTTAGCACAGTTTATGCAAAAGCCACGAGAAGATCATTGGGAAGCAGCTTTGAGAATTGTTCGGTATCTCAAAATGGATCCATGCCAGGATGTTTGGCTTCGTAGTAATGGAAATCTTCGGATAACAGGCTTGTGCAATTCTGATTGGGGTACGTGTCCATTAATGAGACGCTCAGTTACAAGATATATTGTGTAGCTCGGAGACTCCTATTTTCGTGGAAAACACGCAAGCAACCCACTGTAAGTATGTCTTTCGCTGAAGCAGAATAAAAGGCAATGACTTTTCTTACTAAAGAATTAAAATGGATAAAGCATCTCTTGCTAACATTAGGCGTTCAACATCGTCAACTTATGATCATGTGTTGTGATAGTAAATCGGCAATCTATATTGCGACGAACCTTGTGTTTCACGAACGAACGAAGCATATAGAGTTAGATTGTCATTTTGTGCATGATGAGATTACCCGCATAAACATTATCCAACGTTATGTTGTCACGACTTCTCAATTAGCGGATATCTTTACTAAACCGACTAGTTGTGATGGGTTCTTGTTTTTCAGAGGTAAGTTAGGCATACGAAACCTGTATGCTCCAACTTGAGGGGGGTGTTAGAGATTCGATGCCTAAAGTCTCTCCGAAATATCTATATTTACCATTTAATCAGAGCCCATAAAATCTGTATAGAAATATTCATTGTATGAGAGGAGATCGTACATCATCTTTCTCATCTTCCTATATATGTTGTAATCATTTCACCATGAAATACACGGAAATTCCTGAGCTCCTGAGCTCCTAAGCTCAATTCCTTTTAAAGAGAAATGATGAAGCTCTCTCTCCTCCATTTTCTACTCATATCTTTTCTTAGTTACGAGTAATGATGTTTTTGTTCCTCTATAGGTGGACATGAGCCTTATAAATAGGTAGTGGGATAAAGTGTCCGATGGTGAAAGTGATTTAAGATGTTGTTAGTCGCGGAAGAAGAGAGGCGAATCTCAGTGATAATAGTTAAATTGGTTTGTTAACGGCCTTCTACGAAGGTTTGTTAAAAACCTTTTAACAGCCTTCTACGAAGGTTTGTTAAAAACCTTTTAACGGTTTCGATGGAATAAAGCTAAAAAACATGTTAACTATTTTGGAAAATCGCCTATGATAGTGTTGCGGCGGTGGTACAGTGACGGAACCTGGTGATGGAAGCTCATCGGCGGTGGTAAAGAGGCGAGAGAGGTCGTGGAAGTGAGGATTACCTTGAGGTGTACCTCCTTTACCTCTACATCATGGCTCTAGGGGTTTAGTGATGTAAGATTGGAATCACTCCAACTTTAGATCACTCAATGATCACGATATTCAATGCTTAACTTGCAGAAGGTGGAATGAAATCGATGGAATGATGAAAGGTAGAGATTGACTCACTCAATCAATGGACGAAACAAAATGATTGAATCACTCAAACACTCTTAGGTTGCAGCTTCAATAGACTAGAAGTGTATCACACACTTAGAATCTAAAGAACAAAACACAAAGAACTCGGACTTTGTAAAAAGAAACGAAATTGTTTATTACTTTCAAAATGATCAAGGGTGTCTTTACAAAGGGAGAAGAATTGAGCTTTTATAGGCTCGAAAATAATGATATCCTAATGTTCAAAAATAATGATATCCTAATGTTCAAAAATAATGTTATCCAAATGTTCTAAAAGTTTAAACAAAGAAACAAATTATTCAAATTTAATGCATATGGCCGTTGGACGAGATTGTTGTCTATCAGCCAAATAAGGAAAGTTGGAGTGACGACTTGTATCTTGAGAGCTGGATGATATATCCATGTAAAGAGAGTCTTGATGGTGTAAAGCCTCCCATATTCGTGCTTACCAAGTTGATGACCTCCTGACTCTATTTATAATGCTTGGAAGACTTATATTCCTAGTTGAAATTAGTTGTTGCATCTAATTTTTCCATTTGAAATTGTCTTTCTTAAATGCCAATTAAAACATCATCAAAAACAAAGGGGAAAATCACATTTTGATGGTGTCAGATACTAACACTTAAAACCTTGAAACTATTTCGAAGGTATTACACTATCAATTTAAACCTTCAAACTGTTTTTACTAACATCTTAAACCTTGAAACTACTTCTTGTATTTTTTCCGCCATAAAATTCACTACAAAATAGTTACCTGAAAATTGACGAAATTTTAATCCATCGAAAATTTGTGACAGTAATATAACGGATTTCTGATTGATTTCCGATAAAATAGTTATGTCAGAAATCTGTTGAAAAATATGTACGTTGATATACTCATTTTATAGCCATTTGTATTTTGAAAATTTTAATGCAAAATTCACTACAAGAAAGTTACCGAAAAACTGACGGAATTTCTGACAAGATCTTAATCCAATTTTTTTTTGTAGAGAAATTAATGGCAGAAAAATTTTGGAAGGTAATTTTAATATTTAAAATATTAGTAAAATAATTTAAAAATTTAAAGATTTAAAATGATAGTATATTACTTGATATTTAAAGTGCTAGCATCTAATTAAAAATACAATTTTCCCATAAAACCAAATAAGCGAATGGGTTTTTGATGCCTAAATTATGTTGATTTTCTTAAGGTCCAGCATTGGCCCAGCTTGGTCAAGTGATGAATTGGTTTTGTTGACCAAACATGGTCAAAACTTGTGACAATCTTCACATATAAACACTTGTATCAGTGCAAAAGTTTCAATAATAAATGAAAAAATAATATGTATATGTTGTTATAAAAAAAATTATAAATTATTATAAAAGTAAATATAATTAAAGATAAAAATTTTATACCCATGAAAAGGATCTCAGATGTTTGAAGAGAGAGAAGGTATTGAATATTCTTTGTGTTATTGATGTATTGTAAATGAATGAATTCGTTCGTTTATATAGAAAAGAAAAAGCAAATTACTCTGCGTGCATAGTGACGGTAGATTTCACATAATTTATATAAAATCAAAAGTTACGGCCGCTACCTCCACTTCTTTTGACATTTTATAACACTCCCCTTTGGAGACAAGTGTCATTATCATCCCTTGCATTATATGTTTTGTTGCCTCATTAAAAACCTTTCTAGGAAAACTCGGTGGGAAAACCCATAGTAGGTAAAAAGAGTACAACCACGCAAGCTCCCCTCGAATGATCATGATCATATCTTACAAGTATTGTTGAAGACGCATTTTAATATTATGGACATGTTTCCTAAATATAGTGGTAGGTAACGATTTCGTAAAGAGGTATGCAGAATTCTCGGATGATAGGACATATCTTACTTCAGTGTCTTTATTCTTCACGAGTTCTTGGGTGTATGAAAAGAACTTTAGAGGGATATGTTTCGTCCGGTCACTTTTGATATATCCATCTTTCGTCTGAGCAACACATGCAACATTATCTTCATATAAGATAGTTGGCTCTATGTTTACGTGGATTCCACTGCTTGATCGGACTTGTCGGTTTATTGATCTCAACCATATACACTCTCTACTTGCTTCATGTTGCACGATGATTTCCACGTGATTTTAAGAAGTGGCCACAAGTGTTTGCTTCTGAGAGCACCATGATATAGCAGTACCTCCAACTGTAAATACGTATCCTGTTTGTGATCGAGCTTTATGTGGATTTGATAAATATCCTACATCTGAAAAACTAATCATTTGACCATTTAAATTCTTAGGATAAAATAACCATAAATCAATAGTCCCTTGAAGATAACGAAATACATGTTTAATTCCATTCCAATGTCTTCGTGTAGGAGACGGACTAAATCTAGCCAAAATATTGATAGAAAATGAGATATCAGGTCAAATGCAATTTGCGAGATACATAAGTGCTCCAATTGCACTTAGATACGGTACTTCAGGACAAAGTATCTCTTCATTTTTCTCAGGTGGTCGGAATGGGTCGCTTTTAACATTAAGTGATCTAAAAACCATTGGAGAAATCAGAGGGGTTTCCTTATCCATAGTAAAACGTTTTAACACTTTTTTGGTGTATGTGGATTGATGTACAAATATACCATTTTGAGTATGTTTAATTTGTAGGTCAAGACAAAACTTTGTCTGTCTGAGATCTTTCATCTCAAATTCCCTTTTAAATAGTTTGTTGCTTCCTGTATTTCTTCTTGAGTTCCGATTATACTTAGATCATCAACATATACCGCGATTATAACAACTCTGAATATTGTTTTCTTTATGAAAACACATAGGTATATAGGATCATTCATATATCCTTTTTCAATTAAATGTTCACTGAGACGATTATACCACATTTGTCCAGATTGCTTTAATCCATATAATGATCTTTGCAACTTTATTGCACATAACTCTTTTGGTTTATATTTTAATGCTTCTGGCATTTTAAACCCATCTGGAACTCTCATATAGATATCAGTATCTAATGATCCATACAAGTATGATGTAACAACATCCATGAGACACATATCTAGATTTTCATTTGCCGCTAGATTCATCAAGAATCTAACCGTGATTGCATCCATAAATGGGAAATATGTTTCCTCATAATCAATCCCAGGTCTTTGAGAAAATCGTTGAGCCACAAGGCGAGCTTTATATCTCATAATCTCATTTTTCTCATTTCGTTTTCGATGAATACCAACTTGCATCCAACGGGTTTCACATCTTCGGGTGTGAGTGTAATTGGTCCAAATACATTTCGCTTATTAAGCGAATCAAGTTCAACTTGTATTTCACCTTTCCATTCCATCCAGTCATGTCTATTTTGACATTCATATACAAACTTTGGTTCTAGATCTTCGTTTTGCTCATATATTTATTTTGATACAAGATATGAGAAAACTTCATCATCACTATCACTTTCCATTCGTTTCCATATCTTTCCATTATGGATATAATTGATAGATATTTCATGATTCTCTTCAAGTTCATGATGTTCTACATCATCACCAGCCTCATGATTTGTCTCCTCCAAAATATTTTCTGCTATTTTGGGAATATTGGACTTTTCAGCTTCCTTTCGCTTTCTAAGATTTTTATCCGTAGAACCAACAGGTCTTCCACACTTCAAGCATGTTTTAGACTCATGTGTATCATCCGTTATTCCATGCTCTTGTGGAATTTCAATCTAAGTGGGAACATTTGCAGCTGGAATATGTGATTTAGTTACCGTTAAGTATCTGCAAAAGTATCAGGTAACTGATTTGCAATACTCTGCAAATGCATAATTCGTCGAACTTCTAATTCCGATTGTTTCCTAGGAGGATCAAGGTGTAAAAGAGATGGTACCCACCACTCTATATTCTTTCCTACTTGTTTATTTTCTCCCCTAGAATCGGGAATACTTTTTCATCGAAATGACAATTAACAAACATGCCATAAATATATCTCTACTTTGCAGTTCTTGGTATCTTATAATTGATGGAGAATCACAACCAACATATATTTTCAACCTTCTTTGTGGTCTCATCTTTATACGTTGTGGTGGTGCTATAGGCACATACACCGCACAACCAAAAATTCTTAGATGAGAAATATTTGGTTCCCGACCAAATGCTAATTGTAATGGGGTTTACTTATGATATGCACTAGGTCTTATCCGAATAATTGCTTCTGCATGCAAAATGGCATGTCCCCATACATAGATTATAAGATTGGACATGCCATCTCATGATCAATGGTCTTACAATCAATTACAGACGTTTAATTAGTGATTCAGCCAAACCGTTGTGTGTATGAACATTAGCTACATAATGTTCAACTTTGATTCCCATTACCATACAATAATCATTGAAGGCTTGAGATGTGAATTCACCATCATTGTCTAGTCTAACTCTCCTAATGGGATAATCAGAGAACTGAGCTCTTAGTTTGATTATCTGAGTTAGAAATCTCGCAAATACCATATTTCGAGATGATAAAAGACAAATGTGTGACCATCTGCTGTATGCGTTAATTAATACCATAAAGTAGTGGAATGGTCCAAATATCTCCTTGAATTCTTTCAAAGAACTTTGGTGATTCTTTATCAATTTTGGTATGTGATGGTCTTACGATCAATTTTCTAAGAGAACATGCAGTACATGTCATTTTATTTCCCTAATAATCTTCTGGATATTCAATGAATGACCATTTTGAGCTCTCAATAATTTTTCGCATCATTGTAGTGCATGGGTGACCGAGGCAATCATGCCATAATGTGAAATCTTCTGGATTTCTTTTAATCACTAGATGAGATTCGATTGCACTTATATGAGTATGATGCAATCCTGAAGGAAGTTTTAGAAAATTTTCCAATATACGCCTTTTTCCCGATTCGTCAGAAGTTATATATATTATATACTTCTTTCCATTCTCAGTTGCGAACTGAGTATTATACCTTGAAGATATATGTCTTTGAAACTCAACAAATTCCTTTTAGACTTTGGAGAATATAAGGCATCATTTATGAAAAATTTTGTTCCATTAGGCAATGTAAAGTTAGCTTTGCCAATTCCTTCAATCGAGTCTGCAGGACATGATATTGTATTGATAATAATGTTTATCGGTTTTAAATTTGAGAAATAACTCTTTTACCTCAGAATAATGTGCGTTGTTCTACTATCTTTTGGATACCGTTCCGTTTTAATCGTTGTCCATTTCTGTAATCAAGATAAACATCAATAAAAAAGAAGTAAATTTCATTCATATAAGAAAAACACACAATAATTATACATTATTTACTTATTAAAAACAACATTATTCTTTAATCAATAATAAATATAATATTATACATGGCATAAGTAGAGACTATTCAGCAGTCTCGCTATATATATTTCACTTATTTGTAAAAGTGGTATCGTCGAAATCGTTTGCAAAATTGGGAGAATCAATGTACCTTCAAAGTGTAATATTCACTTCTTTCCCTTTTATAGCAGAACACTTTGAGGGTACATCGTATTTATTATTGTAAGTTATACATTCGATGAGGGTACATCGTATTTATTATTGTAAGTTATACAAAATTGGGAGAATCAATGTACCCTCAAAGTGTAATGTTGTTATTGGTCAATGTCAGTGGTCCATGCAATATAGTTTGCTCAATGTCAGTGGTCCATGCAATATAGTTTGCTCCAGTTATTTTGAGAACTGAGAACTTTAACTTCTCTATATTTGCCATTTGACCTTTTTTTTCTAAAAACAAAAACATAAAATTTTTTATTAATAGGATGATATTACATATTTAAAATAAAATGTTAATAATGCAAGCGATTACAAAGAGCATGATTGCATACAAGAGTAAACCGATGTTTACGGTGAATTCTCCGTGAGTAAATTCTCCAACGAAGAGACCGTAAACACATGCAAGAATTGCAAACAAATTAATAATTAAAAGAAAGCGAATCATTCTTCAAAACGATTTTTCTTCTTCTTCTTCTTTTTTTCGGAGAGAGATTTTAAGAGAGATGAAATATTTGGATGAAATGAATGAGTGGAAATAAGTGTATTTATAGATTGAAAATCACTGTTTATAGCCGTTTGTAAAGTGAAGATTTTTTGAAAAATTTCTTTGTGATCGTTGGTGAGAAAGAATTTAATCATAAAATCAATATGAAATTTTAACAATTAATTAGTTAAATTTACCCATTTCAGATAAAATATTTATATACTGGTAGCCAAGCCTCTATTATATAATAACATAATATAAACATAACAGTAATATTATGGTGATGGAGTCATCCACGTCAAAAAAAAATATATGGCGGCTTAGCAGTCCAATAAATATATACATATGGTGCTTTAAGCAACCATGACATAAGAACAGTAAAATAATATCGACGCGAAAAACCGTGTACAATTAAATAAAATAAATAGTGGTGATTATACAACCACTTAAATTAATATCGGGGCAAAAAACCGTATACAGTAAAAATAAATGTTCTTTGTGTTATTAATGTATTGTATATGAACGAATTTGTTCGTTTATATAGAAAAGAATAAACAAATTACTATGTGTATATAATAACGATAAGCTCCACATAATTTATAAAAATTAAAATTTATGGCTGCCATGTCTATTTCTTTTGATATTTTATAACATATGTATATATATGATTAACAAAAAAGGGATTAATGTATGAGTTGACCTACAATGCTACAACCCAGGTGGATCCATTTGCATAAGCTATAAAACTTCTATGGATTTGACCCTAAAATCTATATATCTTGACCCAAATAACATCCAAAGCTAGGGATCCAACTTCAGATTTCAATCACCATTGACATATCTATGTATCATCTATCAGCTTTTAAGAAAGATTAAAAAGAAAAAAAATGATTTGAAGCTCTTATTCATAACTAATTTAAAGGATTTGTCACGTTCAGGGATCGGCCACGCCATTAATTGAATAAAATAATATCCCTATCATTATTATTATTATTAGTAACAGTGGTATAGAGCGACAAGCAGATGAGCAGGTATCGTTTCCATTAGAACAGCTGGATTTGTCGGCACTCATAATCAACACAAAACCATTTATTTTAGTTGGTTTACTATATATGTTTTATAACCAAAAAATAAAGAAAAAACACACACACACAATGTAATACGAGTACGAGTCATACGACGGTCAAACTAATACCTATGCATAAAACAAGTAATCGTCTCCATTTTGAGATCAATATTGCCTTGCATTTTCTGTTTTTAACAAAAATATGTCATTCTAATCTTTTTTTTCATCAAATATGCCATTATAATTTCAATGCTATTTTCATTATTAAATATTACTTCTTTCATTTCTTAATATATTTTTAAAATTTTTCTATATAAAATATGTATAAATTTATATATATATATATATATTTTCCTATTAATTAGAGCTAAAATATTATTATATTTACTAAGAATACCATAACCTTTTCTAAGAAAATTATCTAAAATTTTAGAATTTATCTTAAACTGATTTAAGGAAACAAAATCTATAGATATAAAGAACTTTTGAAAAAAAAATATGGTAATTTTTATAATGTCCTTAATTATTGTTTTAATCTAACTTATCAAATTTCTTATTTTGAGTTGAATATAGTTATTTGTAATATAATTACACCTTATACAAAATCTATAAACTCTATATGTTTTTTTTTTGATAAAAATATCTCCATCTCTTTACCTAATATTTATTGTGTAATAAATGAATTTAATTATTTTTTAAAACTATTAACTGTAGTAAATGAATTTAACTGGTACTTTATTGATTACTTTAACTACTCACCTATTGGTTATTGAGTGTTGACAAGAAAAAAAAATGACTTAAACTAGTCGCCTGCGATGACAAAAAAAAAAAAAAAAAACTAGTCCCCTGATTTCGTCAAACCAGAAACACCCAAATATTTTCCCCGAATTATTTTCTTTTTTTCCCGTCTAGATTCGTAACTCTGCAACTGAACTTAAACAGAAGAAGAAGAAGAAGAAGAAGAAGAAGAAGAAGAAGACGAGAGGACGAATCAAGTAACTCTTCTTGTATAGTCTTATTCGGATGTTAATCTGGAAAAATTCTCTGTATTTCGTCAGTTTCACATCCAAAAATGTCTGGATCTGAATTTGATTTTGCGGTGGTTCAAGTTCAATGCTAAACATCTAGTGGTTTCGAATCGAATCTGGGGAAAACGAAGCGTGTAGGTTAGGGAAAACAAGTGTAGAAGAGAAGCAAGTTTTTGAATCGACTTCTCTTAAATCGCAACTTTGGAGGAAGCTCAAGTTTTCGTTGAGCGATGGAGTCGCGGATGGATCAGTATGAGCTTATGGAGCAGATCGGCCGAGGAGCTTTTGGTGCTGCTATTCTTGTTCATCATAAGGCTGAAAGAAAGAAGTAATAATGCTTAACTCCATTGTCTCTAATTAAAACTCTGTTTCTGAAGATCCTTAGTGTGTATTTGAATTTGTGTTTGTAGGTATGTTTTGAAGAAGATCAGATTAGCTCGGCAAACGGAACGTTGCCGGAGATCTGCTCATCAAGAGGTAATTTGAATTATTATTTTAATTTTCCGGTGGGTGACCCGAGCAAACCCGACTATGCTAAACATCTAGACTTGGAGGACCGGAATCTCCGTCACCATACTGTAATTTGAATAATTTTTCTGATTCCAACACAATTCTAGTCATTGAATTTATTTTTATTTTTATTTTTTCACATATTTGGTGAATTTTTAGATGGCTTTAATTGCGAGAGTTCAACATCCATATATTGTGGAGTTTAAAGAAGCTTGGGTTGAGAAAGTAAGTTTAGAGGATTTTTTCTGGATTTAAGCAGATTTGGTTAAAAGGACTTTTTATCTGATTATGAGTAAGATTTGAAAATGCAGGGTTGCTATGTTTGTATTGTTACTGGATACTGTGAAGGAGGAGACATGTGAGTTTATTTTCTCTAAAGATTTTGTAGTTAAGTTGTCCTTTTTTTGTTGTTGTTTAATTCACACAAGTCAAAGACTAATGTTAAAATCTTTTGGTGTTGGTTTGGTTTGGCAGGGCCGAGTTGATGAAAAAGTCAAATGGTGTTTATTTTCCTGAGGAGGTACTGATTTACTTTTTCACCTGAATGCTTTTTTCTAGGAAATAGGATTTAGTGGTTGATTAGTAGTCATGGTGATTTTGTTTTTTTCATTTTTTTTTTTTTGCAGAAACTTTGCAAGTGGTTTACTCAATTGTTGTTAGCTGTGGAGTATTTGCATTCTAACTATGTTCTACATCGTGATCTAAAGGTAAAAAACATCGGGTAATGCTAGTTGTTTTAATCATTATGTCATGCTTGGTTTTTATATGGACTTATTTGTGAAGCTTGCTCTTTCCAGTGTTCTAATATTTTCCTTACAAAAGATCAAGACGTTCGCCTTGGTAAGTTTAGATTTATGATTCATCAAATTTGACCTGCAACAAATGTAAGCGGTATTTGAAAAAAAATATGTTTCACTTTGTGTTGTATATAGGTGACTTTGGACTTGCAAAAACTTTGAAAGCGGATGACCTAACTTCCTCGGTATGTTGTAAAAGTCTCTGTAATTTATGCATGTAAGATGATGTAGGAGAAAGAATTAGTCCTAGCAGGCTGGCTCTATAAGCATACACTTGACATGGGTTATGCCAACAAACTTTGATGCATGAAGATATATTACCTCATTTCAACAAATGATTATTATGAATTCTACAACGAAAATAGATACTATCTACAAAGTTTTATAACACTTATGGTTACTCCTCGTGTTCGCAATTGGTTATGAAATGGAATACCAGGACCTCCATAATGATTGTTCTGAGGATTGCTCTCAAGCTTCTGAAGTAATACTTGGTGTGACAGACTTTGGTGTTTATGGCTCATGGAACTTTATATGCAGGTTGTTGGAACTCCTAACTACATGTGCCCAGAACTGCTTGCTGATATCCCTTATGGTTTTAAATCAGATATCTGGTCCCTAGGTATGTGTAACCCTGGCCTTTATAATGCTTAAGAACCTTGTTATTGCTACTATAGCTAAGACTGTACACTGTTGAACAGGCTGTTGTATATATGAGATGGCTGCATATCGGCCTGCTTTCAAAGCTTTTGTAAGTTTTTTTTAATTTCACTTTGATAGTCTAAATGTTTCCCATCTGTAATTTCATGTATTTTTTTCCTGGTTTGGTGGGTAACAGATCAGCGAAGGTTATGTTAAGAGCTATATATAGACAGACTTGTGTACCACTAGAGTTTGTGGATGGAGTATTCTTGGTTCCCCTGCATTCTATGTCTTCAAAGTACCTTATGGCATTTGATTTTATGTTCAGGATATGGCAGGGCTTATTAGCAAGGTTAATCGCTCCTCAATTGGTCCGTTGCCTTCGTGCTATTCACCATCTTTGTAAGATTCTTTTTTCTAATCCAAAGCCTAATCTGCTCTTATATATTTCTTGACTAGACACTTTTCCTTGTCCATAAATGTCATGCCTAGGCTATGGGCTCGTGTTTTTTATAATTGTCATCCTCCTTTTTTGTTTTGATATTGCAGAAAAGCACTCATCAAGGGGATGTTAAGGAAGAACCCCGAGTATCGGCCAAGCGTATGTTTCCCTCTAGGACTAGAAACTGTCTGCGAAAAGACTTTCACCTGCCTGAATGAAATTAACTAATCATATATTTTTCTTCTTGTTCCATTCAGGCCTCCGAGATTTTGAAGCATCCTTATTTGCAGCCATATGTTGAGCAGTACCGTCCAACCATTTCTGCAGCATCTATAACTCCAGAAAAGCCTCTTAATTCTCGTGAGGGCCGAAGGAGTATGGCTGAAAGCCAGAACAGCAATAGTTCAAGTGAAAAAGATAACTTCTATGTGAGTGACAAAAATATACGAAATGTGGTTCCAAGTAACGGTAATAAAGTCACCGAGACCGATTCAGTTTCTGTCGATGATGAAGACATCCTTGATCATGTGCAACAACCTGGAGAAAATGAAAATGTCCAGAGTGTTGTTTCAGCAATGAAACCAGATGGCCATGCGATTTTAAAGCCCGCACACAGTGACCATCGACCGGAGATTATTCAACCAAAGCACCCGAAAACTATCAGAAACATTATGATGGTTTTGAAAGAAGAGAAAGCTAGAGAAAATGGTTCACCTATGAGATCTAATCGAGCGAGACCTTCTAATGTTCCAACACAGAAGAATAATATTGAAACTCCATCAAAGATTCCCAAACTTGGTGACATTGCTCATATCTCCAAGCCCAACGCAAGTACGCCTATCCCATCGTCAAAGCTAGCCTCTGATTCCGCAAGGACTCTAGGATCAATACCACCGAAGCATCACGTACTCTCTCCCACCCTCTCTAATTCCCAAATTTTGTAGATATTCTAAGGATTTTATATAACAAATTCATGTTTGCAGATGCCAATGATTGACTCTTCTTCAAAACTTAAGCCTAGAAACGACAGAGTTTCACCAGCTCCTGCTGCTAAACACGAGGCCGAAGAAGCACTATCAGTTAAGCGTAGGCAAAGAACACCTCCTACTTTACCAAGAAGAACACATCAGTCGAGGCAATTAGGAGTAGATAGTCCAAATATGGCAGCCAAAGACCTTATGAAGCTACATCCATCTGTGCCATCAGAGTCTGAAACTAATTCTCATCAATCTCGTGTCCATGCTTCCTCTGTGATTACGCCGGAGCTAAAGAGAACCTCTGTCGGATCAACCAAAGGAATGCAGAGTGAAAGCAGCAACTCGATCTCTTCTTCGTTGTCCATGCAAGCATTTGAGCTTTGTGATGATGCTTCCACCCCATATATCGACATGATGGAACACACAACTCCTGATGACCATAGAAGATCATGTCACAGTGAATACTCATCAACATTTCCAGAAATCTCCTCGGAGATGATGATCCGCAGAGAAGAACACAGCACAAGTATGCGGCTGACTGAAATACCCGACACTGTTTCCGATGTTCAAAACACTGTTGCCCATCATCCGCTTGAAGAAAGCTCTTCTACTGTGTCAAAAGATGATAGCCCTGTAACATTAAAGAGCTATGAGCCTAACGCATCACAACGTCAACACAGTGATGATAAATTCACAGTCAAAGAATTCGTCTCCTCTGTTCCCATAACCGCACCATTGCCTTCACATGTCGGACCATCCCATCAAGTGAATTCCCACTCAGATAACAAAACAAGCGGTCTATCTCAGAACTCAGCTCTTGAGAAGAACAACAATATTTCCCATCTTCATCCGGTGGTTGACGATGTCATACATGTTATCCGCCACAGCAGTTTCCGAGTAGGAAGTGACCTGCCAGCAATGGAAAGTGTTGAAGTTGGTGTCCAAAACGTTGACATGGGGAAGCTCATAAACGTTGTGAGAGATGAAATGGAAGTGAGAAAAGTAACCACTCCCTCTGAATCACCAACCACTAGATCAATCACCTCAGAGCCTGACTCAAGAACCGAGACCACTCGTCCTGAAGAACCAGACCCAATCACCAATTACTCAGAAACAAAGAGCTTTAACTCATGCTCGGATTCTACACCATCTGAAACCAGACCCAACTCATTCATGCCTGAGGACGAAACAACTCCGACTCCACCTGTGAAAGAGACGTTGGACATCAAGTCGTTTAGACAGAGAGCAGAGGCGCTTGAAGGTTTATTGGAACTATCCGCGGATTTGCTGGAACAGAGTAGGCTCGAAGAGTTAGCCATCGTGTTGCAGCCGTTTGGGAAGAACAAAGTTTCGCCTCGAGAAACCGCTATTTGGTTAGCAAAGAGTTTGAAAGGAATGATGATTGAAGACATCAATAATAATAATAACAATGGCAGCTCCAGAAATTGTTCATGAAGGTAACCCAACCAAACGCTCTTCTCTGTTATTTTTTTTCTCTATAACGTTTATATATTTGTCATAAAGTAACAATTCTTTCACAAAAAAATATCACAAAAGAAATCACTCAAAAAAAAAACCTTGCATTTTTTCGAAATTTTGAAAGTACAGCCACCGATGTTAAGTGTCTTCGTTATTGTATATAGAAACTCGGGGATTATTGATTTTTTTCCTCGTCGTGTTTATTTCTGGATTATATAATCCATTTATTTGATCTTTACAATATTTTAGTTTAAATCAACGAAATTAATATAGCTACTGTTTAGACAACCGATGAGCCATTGGAGTGAAAAAAAAAAGTGTTTTAATAGAAATGGATCAATAGTTGGTGTAATTTAATAAGATTTTTTACCCAGAAAACAAATAACATTACTTTTTAAATTAAAAATCGCATAATGATACCAAACTTGAAGAACTGCAAAATTGTTTAGAAATTAATCGTGTGCGCTTCAAATATAGTCTTGATTCATAAAATTATGCTGAATCGCAATATACTAAACTAAAAAGATTTATTCATACTAGTTATTGTGTGCTAAATAAACAATCACCATATTCATCACATAGCTTAGAACATATCTTCTACTTTGCTTTTGATTTCTTATTCTTTACTTAAACAACACTAAAAACACATATTTGAATATCAAGAGTTATGTATACAACACACCATTATGAAGATGGAGATGGAATCATTCCCATCTTCCTCGCATACGCAAAAATACCACCAGCATCAATAACCTGTCCAGCATCACCAATCGACTTCATTTTATACTTTTTTCCAGTCGTATAATTAGTCAATAAACCACCACTATCACTCATCTCAATCGTAACCGTGTCTCCTGTCTTACACTCTTCACAAACTCTAACCTCTGACTCTAACGGAAACACTTCTCCTGTAGCCACCGAGTTACGAAAAAATATCCTCGCGTAAGATTCCGCAACTATAGCTTTAGTTCCAACTGCTCCAAGACAAACTGGAGCATGTTCACGTGACGATCCACAACCAAAGTTTCCTCCACCGATTATGATTGAGTATTTTGACTTGATCTCTCCTGGCTCAACGAACCGGGTTTTGTGAAAGTCTGGGAGACCGGAGAGAGCGTAAGAACCGATTTCGTCACGTTCTTGTTGGTTTGATGGGAAGATGCATGCAGATCCTGCTGGGATGATTTGGTCAGTGTCTATGTTGTCTTTCAAGACGTAGCAAAGACGGTGGAAAGTGGTTTTGGCTAGAGTTTCGTTAGAGTCCGATTCTAAGATGGCGGCGGCACGTGGGATGATAGTGGTGGAGGATGTGTTACGTGAAGTGAGGGAGATAGGAGGAGATGAAGGAAGTGTTGATTCTGAGAAAAGGAATGAAGGAAGAAGGAGTGTTGGTTGATGAGTAATGTAAGGATCTGGGCGATGTAAGAAGAGAATACGCCATTGTTTCTTTACTTTGCTTGAGTGAGTGAGAGAGGTGACGATAGAAAAGAATATAAAAGGAAAAATGTCTGTACCCTTGTATTTACAAAAGTACCGTTTAGGATTTTAAACGTGCGTTTTGAGACGCTTGGGTTGGTCACAAAAAGAGAATTTAGAAACGGATGCCAAACAAAAATATGATTTTAGATTTATATGTTCTAGACGAAAGTGTGTTAGAACATAAGGTGGAATGTGTGTTGTGTGAGGACAACAGAGCTCATGTTCTGTTCTTTAAACCCGAAGATTAGATTAGTGGAAGAGATGAGAGAAAACGTCGTTTCAAATGGGAAACTATGCATTTTTAGAAGCGGGAAACATTCAGATGTAGAGAACAAACTGGAAGAGAAAACTTAATCAACAGTCCTATATATTAATAGAGCATAAATGTGGTCATAAGTTCTTTTTATCGGATAACACGATGGAAGACCCTTGAAGAGAATGGATGTGATAAGAGACTGAAAAAATACGAAACAGATCAGCCAACACCACAAGTTCAACTCCCCCACAACTGAAACCTAGAGATCTTCCAGTTTTTCTATCTAATTTAACCAGTGGAAAGATAATAAAAATGGTAAACTAAGTCTCAAATAGTAATCAATCGCATATAACCATTGCAATGCATCATGTAATCGTAACATCTCATTCATTCCATACCATTTGTACTAGTAGAAGAGGCTAATTTTGCAGTCCTTTTATAGCCAAGGTCGTTAAATTTTCCTACTAACAGCCAAATAAGGTTTGCGCGAATATGCATTAAGGAGGGGTTATGGATGGATAAGTAGATTACATATTATTTTTTTTGATAAAAAAATCATACATATTTGAGGCAATAATAATAGGAAAGTTTATCTTAAAGCATTAAAGTATAAAAGTTATCGTTAAAGAGATGTTAGTCTAGTGATATAATATGCTCTGTCACCAGCACAAGCTATTGGGTTCGATTCCCCATTTGTTGGAGTTAACCTTCCTCCAAAAAATGAGGATATGGGCTAGTGGACCAGTCAGCTGTGTCCCACAAAAAAAAAGAAGTATAAAAGTTATAAAAAATCTATGATAATCCACAATAACTCATAAAAATCTTTGAAACTTTTAAAATCTCTCAATTTTAAAAATCTTCAAAACTCTACATAAATTATCTTACCAGTAACCCACCCTAAATTTAAGCAATCAAAAAGATAAAATTTATTGAGATTGATTGCGGAGATTAAGCAATCCCAAAAGAAGAGGGGACCTTCACTAAACTTAAAATTTTTTTAAGAATTAATTTTTCGAAATTAGTGGCATTTAAATAATTAATTTCATAATATTTGCTTTAATTACCATGGAAGAATATATATTCAAGTACGGGAAAAACAAATGCATCATATGTTTAATGATTATAACTTACATATTCCACTGACGAATATAGAATGCGGAACGCATGTTCCATCTAGAATGCGTACATCAATAGAATATAATACTTGTCCTATGTGTAGAGAAACTCTTTAGGATAATATCATATTTTTATGCATATTAAATAATTCTATAACATATTTTAAAATTAGGCTTAACTAGTAGAGAATATTGGAATACATGTTTTTGAGTGATTTAAGTCAGTTGGAAAACAAAGATCATAAAGCTTGATCAGATATTAGATTCGGGGATTTTTATTATAACTACAAGTATTAGATTTTCTAAGAATCGTAAAATATCTTCATTCACTTGTAAAAGCTGTACAAACCATATATGTCATCAATTGATCAACAACTCGGCAAAACCTCTCTGCCACAGTTCCCTATGATGAATAGTTGGTTTCCTTTAGGTCAAGCTTCCACCTTGATTCCTCCGCCTCCCACCTCTAGTGGTAGTTCCCTCCGGCCTCTTCCCCTCCCTCCTGACGCACCCTCCCCTCCCCTTGCTTCTCCTCTTTCTCTTATATACTTTCCTCCTCTTTCCCCTACAATCTCAAAGCTCACTCAGCCACAACTGCAAATTGCTTCAGAAATGGAGTCTGTAGTGTCTGGCCAAGTCACCGCTGAGACTATTGATTCGACTACTGATGCTACTATGACTTAGGCCATTTTTACTACTCCTGCAGCTTCTGCAGTTATTCCTTCAGAAACAACTATTCCTAGTGCTTTTAGATATGGATCTGAGATTACTGTCCCTTCAAACTACACCTTGCTCTTGCCTAAACCATCCTCCCCCTACTAACTAACCCTATCTCAGCCACTATATCACATATCCAAAATCTCTCCACCCAAAAACAGACCCACCCCATTGTTACCAAGCCTGGTCTTGTTGCTATGGTTAAGGTTGTATCAACAACTACTTCTAGCACTGATAAAGCTGAAGCTTCCTCTCCATCTTTGGCTGCTACTGCTCCTCCGACTCCTACTATGGCTGATAGACTCAGAATCTCTGAGGATAAAAGCCTAAAAAAATATGCCCCAGTTTCCATAACTGCAGAGGGAAAAAACCGAGTAACCATCCCTGATGAAGTGATCATTAGAGGATCTGAGCTTCATAGAGAGTTTATAACCAGCTATTTTTGTGGCAATCTCCTGCCTACAAGAAAATCTACAACGTGTTTAACCACATGTGGAGAAACTGAAGGTAACTGGAATTCCATGTAAACAACTACTTGTACACTATACTAGTGAGAGTACCAAATGACTTCATTAGAAGGAAAATTTTAGAGAAGAGAATCTTGTATATGGGTGACTTCATGTTCCATGCAGCACAATGGGCTACCCACCACTCTACACACATTCCAGCCTTTAACTCCTTCCTAATCTGGGCCCACTTGAGAAGAGTCCCCTTTGATCCGAGATCCCTAGAAGGCCTAGGGTGGATAGGTGGGTCACTGTATGACTATCAAAATCGTGAGCATCAGCATGTAGGTCCCTTAGCTAATGTATTTGAGAAATGACCAGGTTTATCCCCCAATTGGAGAGCAAAAAAAGACAGATGATTTAACTAAAAATCTCATCAGCCTCTTACTTGCTCATGTAAAAGTGGATGCAGATCTTACCAAGCCTCTCCCGGATGTCATTGAAATCGAGAGGGAGAGTGGTGAGATTGTATTGATTCAAGTAGACTATTCATGGTTGTCCCCAACCTGTGCTCTCTGCAAGGAAATGGGCCACATAGGCCAAAACTGCCTCAAGGTTACAATTAAAGAGAATCTTCCAAAGTCAGATATGTCAGGTGGTCCCCATAAGATCACAACCAGTCTCTGAAAAATCAAAAACATATGTGGCAAAAGCTTCCTTACCTACTACAGGTTCTGACGTCCATGCTCCCTCTCACTTGGCTCCTAAGTCCCACTCTGTTATGGCCATATACCGTCATTAGCTAACCATGAAAATAATGAGGTGGTAATGAGTGATATAGGAATTTTTACCATTCAGGAGTCATCTCTTTCCCAACCCTTACATAACTAGTCACTAACCCCTTTGTCCCATAACCAGACCATTTTGTTACCTTCCCTTAAATCCCAACAGGACCTTCAATCTCCCATCTTTCCTACTAAAGAATCCTTAACCATCCACCCTCACCGACTTTAGCCAATCAGAATCATCCACTCAAGCCATACAACCCAAACATACCTTTCCCTTTATTCCCTCTGACCATTTACCCTCTCTCCCTCTAATTATAGCCCTCCTTGCCACAATAATAACTCCATCTGGAGAGCCCTACCCGCACATCCCTATCTCTGACCACAATCCTAATTCGACCCCAAAGAAATACAAGCCCCACAAATATATCCACCCAAACTCAACCATTCCACCCTTTCTTAAAATATTGTAATATTTGAATATATATAACAAAATGGATTGTATGTTCTCATATATATTATAGTTATTAATATAAATTTTTAACAACAAATTAGTCTGCATTTCGATACGAAATAATCCTAATTATTAAAAAATTTGTGTATTAGGAAATCTTTCGATCTAGAAATTTCTGGCTTTCTACTTTTTAATAAAAAACATTAC
The DNA here is from genome assembly GCA_963922655.1 of Cardamine chenopodiifolia. Taxonomy (NCBI): domain Eukaryota; kingdom Viridiplantae; phylum Streptophyta; class Magnoliopsida; order Brassicales; family Brassicaceae; genus Cardamine; species Cardamine chenopodiifolia. Next base: position 9,098,265 of record OZ000479.1, read on the forward strand.
ATTACACCAGTTAAATAATTAGTATCGAATTTTAAAATAACAATAGATATTATTTACCACTGGATCAATTATATAGGAAAATAAGTAAATTAATAAACAAAATGTAAGGAAAATATAAGCAAAACATAACGAAAAGTTAAACAAAAAATAATGAAAAGTGAAATTTTACATAACTAAAGAATGAGATAAAAAAATGAGATATACAGAACTCAAAGAAAATGCATATTAAATGTGGAAGTGAATGCTTGTCTTTTGTTTCTCATATAACATAAGATGCAAGTCTTAAATAGTTAAGTATATGCATTTGTATCTCATTTTTCTTTTGAGAAAGTTTAAGAAATGGGAAAGTTTCATTTAAAAATAAAAAAACTCTATACTGAGAACAAAAATAAAGTAAAGAGTTTGTTTTAAAAAAATGAAACTTCGCAAAAAATTCTAATCTCATATATAAGAAGAAAAATGAGATAGAAATGCAGATTCTTTTTTTACTAATATGTAAAATTATATTCAAAGAAAACCGTTATATTCAAAGAAATGCAGATTCAATCTTATTGATCACTTGCATCTTATGCTGTGATAAACGTAAGACAAATATAAATACAGTTTAAATTCCAAAAACAATTTTGTTGAATTGTAATATGTATTTTCTCCCAAATTTCTTGGTTATTCTCCAAATATCATATGATATTATTTTACAAATCTTTTTATATATGTTTTCTTCTCATATATGGATAGAGATAGATCACAGATATTTTAAAATTAGTATGGGGCACGTGTTCCACCTTTCTCCTCTTTAGATTCACCTCTATAAGTTTAAGTGTTTTAGTATATTACAAGCATATTTAAAAAGAGAAATTATTATTTTAATTAATAACCAAATTATCATAAACAATTTGAATACTAGAGATGTAGAATTGGTTGTGTTCGGAAGATAATGGGGATGCAGTTTTAGGTGATATAGCACATGAACATATGATGTTATTATCAATTCAGATCAGATCAATCTAGTATCAAACTTCAAGAAGTATAACTAGCTACTTCATGTATTATCTCCAATTGTGAAAGAGAATTTCTTATTTTACTATTGAGATGAAATTTATGTTTTGGAGAGTTTGACATAGAATGTGGACACACATTCCATATAAAATGTATTAGGTAAATGTAAATCAAACTGTTTTCTTTCTTGTAGGAAAAACTGCTTTAGGATTGTTAGGATAGTAATTATATTGTATTATATATAGTTTAGATTTGCATACAAAATAAAGAACAATGTTATTTAATTATTTTAGTATCATATCTTTGCTGAAGTTAATTTTAGTAAATAAGTTTCATTCTCGTTAATTAACAAAATTATGCAATTGGGGGTTTATATACAAACTGACATTAGCCTAAACCAGAGCCAAACCAAAACCTATTTACCAGTTTATACTAGCCTAGTGTACAGATTCTTATATACAAAAAAACTATACAAAATTATCTATGTACATTAATAGTCTCCCTCAAGATGGGGCAAAGATATTGAGAATATCCATCTTGCTTACCAAGCTGCGAAACTGAGCAGGATATAGTGAAAGGATCTGCAAGCTAGAGATGAGTTATAATATGGAGAAGCTTGAATAAACCTGCAACTAACCTTTCATGTATGCTATGGCAATCGGATTTTGTGTGTTTTGTGCGCTCGTGAAAGATAGAATTGTTGGCAATGTGGATAGCAGCAGTATTTTCACAAAAAAACAAGAGTAGGCTTAACCAATGGTACATGCAGTTCCTTAAGAAATTGAAGAAACCATAGCAGTTCATATGTGTCCAATAAAAGGCTGCGATATTCAGCTTTAGCTGAAGACTTAGAAACTGCCTGCTGCTTCTTGAACTTCCAGGAAATGAGTGAAAACCCTAAGAATATGCAAAAACCTGAGGTAAACCTCCTTGTATCTAGAAAAGAATTCCAATTTGCATCGGTAAACAAATGTACTTATAACAGATTTTGTAGAATAGAAAAGACCTTGACCAAATGTGCCTTTGATGTAGTTTAAAAAACTATAAACAACCTACTGATGTGATTTGCGAGGACCAAGGTCACGTAGCTTAAAGTGTGAATGTAGCTGAGACTTCAAAATATCAACCTCTGCAGCATTATTGCTGGCAATTATAATGTCATCAATATACACTAATATACATAAGAACATAACATCAATTAGCTTGAGAAAACATGTGTGATTTGAACGAGACAAAGCAAACCTCAAACCAATAAGAGTTATTGAAAACATAAAAAACCATTGTCTAGAAGCTTGTTTTAGCCCATATAGTGATTTATTTAGTTTGCAAACAGTATTAGAAGAAAGAGTGTCCCCTTTTCTTGAAGCATATCGAGGTGAAAGTTTCATATAAATCTCTTCATCTAGATCTCCATTAAGAAATGTATTGGATATATCGAGCTGAGTCAGAGAAATATTGTAAACTGAAGCAATAACCAATAAAATTTTAATTGATGTTAACTTGGCAACATGAAAGAAGGTATCGTTATAATCAATACCCTCTTGTTGTGTGTAACCTTTTGCAACCATGCGAGCTTTAAATCTTTTACACTACCATCAGCAAGGTATATGATTTTATAAACCCATTTGCAACCAATACTGATTTTACCCTCTGGCAGTGTACACATATCCCAAGTCTCAGACTCTTCCAAAGCACCAATCTCCTCATCCATAGCTCTACACCAAAATAGAAAATTTGCTGCCTCAGTGTAGGTTGAAGGTTCTTTTTCTTTGTCTATGCAAACCAAAAATGAAAGATAAAATACTGACACTTTATCAAAAGAAATAAATTGAGAGATATCATGGAGGGTTGAGCTGAATCCCACTGAATGACATTAGTAATCTTTAAGATAAGCTGGCTTTTTGATTCTCTTATGGGATGTTTGAACATAAGATTTATGGACATGAATGGTAGGGTTTGCAGAAGGCAAAACCTGTACAGAAGGTGAAGATAAAGAAAGCTCATTATCACCAGAATCAAGAGGTAACATAGGAGAATGCTCAATCAAATCAGGAAAAAAATGATGATCTTCCTCAGATAATTCTTATTTAGCAAAAGGAAATATCTCTTCATGAAACTCGACATGTCTTGAAATGAATATGTCATTAGTTTCAAGATCTAATAATCAATAACCCTTGTATCCAGAAGGATAACCAAGGAAAACAAATGCTCGAGCTCCAAGATCAAATTTATGTATGTTCTTGGGTGAGGCCGATGCATAACAAAGACAACCTAAAACTTTGGTCTTACCATAATCATGGACTTTCTTTGTTAAAACCTCATAAGGACTCTTATTTTCTAGACCAAGAGTAGGAAGGCGATTGATTAAGTGACATGCGGTTAGAATTCAGTCGCCCCAATAAAGAATATGTAAATACGACTAAAAGAAAAGAGACCTTGCAATATTGAGAATGTGCTGGTGTTTTCTTTCAACCATAGAATTTTGTTGTGGGGTTTCATGGAAAGAATGAAATGGCACAATGTCATTGGATTGAAAGAATGTGGTGAAATTTTAATTCAGGAGCATTGTCAGATCTAACCCCCTTAACCTTTGTCTCAAATTGAGTTTCACCATTGTCACAAAATTTATAAATATTTGCAACACATCATACTTGTATCTAAGAAGATGTACCCATATGGCCCTAGAATAATCATCTACAATGGTGAGAAAATACCTAAAACCATCATGAGTAAGTTCAGCAGAAGAACCCCAAGTGTCAATATGAACTAGATCAAAAAATGGTTTTTACTAATATTATTATAAGAAACAAATGGTAGATGTTTTTTTTTTCCAGATGGTAGATTCTACAATGAGATTCTGTTTTTTTTTCTTTTGATAAAGATAGAACATGAGACAAAGATTGAATCTCAGAAGAGGGATAACCTAACCTTTTATGCCAAAGATCTGGACTAGTGACAGCTGCAACAAGAGAGACTTTAGGACTTGGTGGCTGTAGAAGAAAAGAAACTTTAGAATTCTGCAACTTAAGAGTCTGTGTCGAGGAAGTAGAGATCTGCCATTTTTCTACCCATGCCAATCATTAATCCCTGAGTACGATCCTGAAGAGCACAAGAAGTTTCGTCAAACCACACGTTGCAGCCTAGAATCCTAGTTAAGAAACTGACACTTAAAAGATTAAATTTGAATTGGGGAAGCTCTAAGTGACTACACAATCTAACAGTTCCTATTCCATCAATGCTCACTAAACCACCATTTGGTAAGGTAACTTTAGTGTTTTGAAGTGAGTGAAATGTGGAAAATGAAGTTTTATCATGGCATATATGATTAGAAGCTCATGTATCTACAACCCAAGTGTTAATAGCAATGATATTGCTATTAACTGAACAAATATAATGCCTATCAACACTGGTAAAAGAACATATGATAGAGGGGAAAAAGGTATACCAGGTGTTGGGCCCTTGGTTAAAGAAGAAGAAGGTTGCGAAGACATTTAGACAAAATGAAATTCAGGCTTGGGAGCAGAACTTGGAGGCTAGAGCTTGTTACTAAGGAAAGACACTATTTTCTGGATTTATTCTGTGGATAACACATCACCAGTGTTACTACTAGTTTGATCCAGAAACGCATTCATATTCGGAGTAGGATCAAAAGTGACATTAGCTGCAACTTGAGGAGTCTTGTTGAACTTCTTATTTGATTGAAAAAAAACTGGAGGATCCTGTTTTTATAGAAACGATCCATGATGTGTGATGAACAGTTTAAAGGCTATCAATTAACCTCATATGCTATTGATCATAAGGGTATCGAATCCACGAGGAAACATGAATAACTTAGTAGGAATGCAAATTTCCATTTATTCTTAGCATAAATCTTTTTTTGGGTTTTTGTAACAAAATTTGAATGTAGATAAAGAGCAGAACTAACTAAAATCGGTTTTAAAATCAAATAAATGAAAGCGAACTAACGGGAAGAAGGTATTTGACTTAGGGTGACTATTTGTAAACTAGTGGAGCACTAAAAAACTTAAACTAACTAATATTTCGGTCTTACACCACTAATATCGACTAATCCACTTTTATGATACTAATATTTTTATTAATCACCTAATCATCAATAACTTCCATTAGCGATTAAGTAACCAAAAAGATTACAGTAAGAAAAAATTAGATTGAATTTAAGTCCAAATTCGTAGAGATGCTTCAAAAATTATGAGAGCTTTACAAAAAGTAGAAGTTGAATTTTGAAAGATGCAAAGGTCCAATCATGGATTTTTCATTTTTTCGAAGATTCTCAAGCAACGAATAACTATGATTAAGGAAAATGATCTTAATTCTAAGCAAGAACTTCTACAACACAAAATCATCATTATCCCCTGTGCATATGCAGATCTACATGCTTATAAACTCTATCTAAATTTGCAAATGAAACTACATGCTTGTCTTTGTGCTTTTCAATTTTTTTATTTTTTATTTTTCTCAAGACATATTTATTAACAATGCAAGACACAAGAAACTAAAATCAAAACAAAACACATTGCTAGACACTATTGTCTCTCCTCCAAACTTATTTCACACCGTTTCAGTGTGAGCATAAATCAAAGAAAAGACAATCAAAAGGAAAAACACAAAGCTAAATAAAGAAAGGTATATACAAGAGTGAGTGTGGTGGTACCTTGGAGTTTATGGATACAAGGATCTCGAGCCTCCTAAGGCAAATGTGGTGGGGTATAAATGATTAGTTTTGTAGTCTCCTACATAGGTAGACTGAGCTAGATAATCGAATCCGGTCGCGTTAAAGTCTTCTTGATCATTGCGAGCCCCGTGATAGCTAGACAACCCCGCCTCAACCGCTCTTTTCTCGCCATGATTCTTGATGACGCGCTTCTGCTTCTCTTATGAACTCATCTTCGTTCGAGACTTAATCGGACATCTTCTTAAACTTTGACTTAAGCCAATTGAATTTATTCTTTGCCATCTTGTTAATCCTCTTTTGAAGCCAGGGCGATAAGATTTCTCCTTTATGCGCAAAATGGATGTTTTCCAAGGATGTGAGTGCTGTCAAGGTGGTGTTGGGAAGTGGAAGGGTGCGCTGTTGGTGCTGACGGTTAGTATACAAATAGCGATACTACGTCGCATCCTTGGTGTCCTTGAGAAAGTGACACAACACAAAGTAACATGGTCGAGGCTCCCGCACTTCTGGTCTTGGTAAAAATTAGTTAGCACAACTCCAACCTTATGGAAAGCGACGTTAACAAACTTTCCATGAAACATTGGAGCTTCGGTGTCGTCCTACCCCATCCACGAATCTTGACTAACTCGTTGGAAAAAAACATCCCAAGTTCACATCATCATCCTCAACATCACTAAACATCTCACCATCTTCATAAATGATATAGCTCCTCACGTCTTTGAAAAGTAGGCACAATTCATTTCTCCTAACTTCTCATGCTTGCTTTCTTGAAAACAAGGTGTTGGCAAGGAATTTATAAGCATAGTGGATCGCATGATTCCATATGAGAGTGGCCTTGGGGTTTCCTCCTGCATCTCCGACCACTATTGTATCCCAAAAGGCATCCACTTCTTTAAAGTCCCCAAACTTTGTTTATCTCCCATATTTGAAACCATAGAGCTTGGATATCTTTGCAATGGTGAAGCTATAGTTTTCTCCCCAAACAAGCAGCCACAAGATATTGACCGCTAGAAACAACACCAGCAGCCAGTTTTGCTATTTGACAGATGTGAGTTATGGTGGTCAAGTATAGCCATTAGGTACACTATGATCGATCAAATGGTGTTTCTGACGGTCCCTCATAGCTATTTAGACCACTATAACCTTTTCTATTTTTTAAAGGATGAAAATCACAAAGAATCTTAATATATACAGAGGATACCATGGGATTGCCTCCCAAGAGTTCTCGTTTAAAGTCTTGAGCTTGAATTTCCATGGTTTTAAGCGGATGAAGGTTCCTAAAATGAAATTGTGGTTCCTTCCTTGATGGTTTTGCTAGCCAAATACGGCTTCAATCTTTGACCGTTTACTACAAAATCTCATCCAGTCTTGTTGTGCAACACAATGGCTCCATAAGGTCTCATGTCTTTTATCTTAAAAGGGTCGGACCGTCGTGACTTGAGTTTTCCAGGAAAGATCTTCAAACACGAGTTAAATAATAACACTTGGTCATCTACCTTAAAGTCTCGTGGAAGGGTTTTCTTGTCATGGAAGGCCTTAATCTTCTCCTTATAGGTCTGTGAGTTCTCGTAAGCTTCAAGACGAATCTCATCTAATGCGTTCATTTGAATCAAAATTTTCTCTTGAGTCGTCTTGATATCAAAGTTGGGAAGCTTTCCCACATGGCTTTGTACTCTAGTTCCACTAGCAAATGACAAGATTTTCCATAAAGAAAATTGAAAGGAGTTGTACCAATTGCGGTCTTAAAAGCTTTCCTATATGGCCAAAGCGCAACATCTAGTTTCATGGAACAATCTTTCCTACTTGTACCAACCATATTTTACAATATATCCTTGATGTTCCAGGTTGAAAATTCCACTTGGCCACTCGTTTGGGGATGGTATGGGGTTGCCACCTTATGCCTAATGAATCTCATCTAATGTGTTCTATATGGCCAAAAGTGGGAGCCTCCATCACTTATTACTATATTCTGGTTGGAAAATTCTATGTGAATCATCTAATGATTCTTGAGAAGGTTCTCGAAAAACTTGTTGATGAAGTGGGAGCCTCCATCACTTATTACTACTCTTGGTATACCAAACCTTGGGAATATGATGCTCTTGAACATTTTCTATACCACTTTCGCATCGTTAGTTGGACTTGTTATAGTTTCTACCCACTTTGACACATAGTCCACCGCAACTAGAATGTATCAATTACTGTATGAAGAAGAAAAATGTCCCATGAATTCAATACTTCAAACATCAAAGATCTCCACATCTAAGATTGGATTTTGACGCATCTCATTCCTCTTACTAATGTTTCCTTTTCTTTGGCATGAATCACACCTCGCTATGAACTCATGTGCATCTTTAAACATGCTAGGCAACCAAACCCTGCTTGAAGAAACATTTGAACTGTCTTGAAGAAACATTTGAACTGTCTTGAACATTGTAAAGTGACCGCATAGGTCAAACCATGTCAATGTTACAAAATCCCCTCAACTTCTTTTCATGTATGCATCTTCGTTACAAGATATTGTTGCAAGTGGTGGAGAGAAATGGATCGTCCCAACAGAATTGGTTGACATCCTTGAAGAATTTATTGTTATCATAACTGCTCAGGTTTTGTGGCTCTTTACTAGAAGCCAAATAGTTAACGAAATCTGCATACCATGGCAACCTATCACTTAAACCCATGACTTCCTCAAGCTTTTTGCCCATCTTGTAGCTTTCTATTATAAGTCTAACGACCATCAATTTTTCCCCGGGCATAAAGTCATCAATAGGTAATGCGTCTTCAATCCTCAACCGTGAGAGGTAATCCACAACACCATTCTTGATACCCTTCTTATCCTTAATCTCTAAGTCAAACTCTTGTAGAAGCAAAATCCAATGGAGAACTATTAGCTTCGCATCTAGCTTTACCAACAAGTGTCTCACCACCACATTATCCGTATGTACTGTCACCTTTGAGCCGACTGAGTAAGAACGAAACTTCTCAAAGGCAAAGACGATGGTCAAAAGCTTTTTCTCCATTGTTGCATACTTTAATTGAGCACTATCTAGAGTTCTACTTACGTAGTAGATAACATAGAGCTTCTTGTCCTTATTTTAAACCAAGATCGGTCCTACCATGAAGTTGCTTGCATCACACATTAATTCAAAGGGCAAGTCCCAATCCGACGATGGCACAACTGGAGCACTAACTAACTCATCATTGATCCTTAGAAAGGCTCTAGACACTCCTCATGGAACACAAAATAAACTTTTTTTGCAAAAAAAGACTTGCCAATGGCCTATCTATTAATGATAAGTCCTTGATAAAACACCTATAGAACCAGAGATTGCCTAAGAATCTTCGTATATCCTTAATCATCTTTGGACGCTCTAAACTTGTCATAACATCTACCTTGGCTTTGTCAATCTCAATTCCCTTCTCCGATATTCTATGTCCAAACACAATGCCGTCCCAAACCATGAAGTGGTACTTCTCCCAGTTTAGCACAAGTTGAGTTTCCTCACATCGCTTGAGTATCCTACATAGATTAGAGAGACAAACACCAAAAGAGCCATATACGGGAAAATAATCCATAAATACTTCCATTACATGTTCAATTAGATCCAAGAAGATAGACATCATACATCGTTGAAAAGTCGTGGGTGCATTACACAAGCCAAATGTCATCTTTTGATAAGAAAAAGTACAATAAAGACAAGTGAATGTCGTCTTCTCTTGATCTTTTGGATGAATATGGATTTGAAAGAAACCCGAGTATCCATCCAAGAATCAATAGTATGAATGATTTGCTAACCGTTCTAACATTTAATCAATGAATGGAAAAGGCAAATGATATTTACAGGTGGTGTAGTTCAATTTATGGTAATCAATACAAATCCTAAGCCCGGTGATAATTCTAGTGGGAATTAGTTCGTTCTTATCATTGGTAATTACCGTAACTCCATATTTCTTAGGTACTATATGGACTGGGGATACCTAAATGCCATCTGAGATAGGATAGATAATCTCCACATCTAGAAGCTTAAGAATCTATTTCCTTACAACATCTCTCGAAATCGGGTTTAACTGTCATTGATGTTCAAGAGAATTTATTGATTCATCTTGTAAATGGATCCTATGCATGCAAAGAGATTGAGAGATACCATTGATATCACCTAAAGAGTAACCAATGACTTTCATATACTTTTTCAATTCAATCAAAAGCCTAGTTCTCATCATCATTAAACACATCATTAATTATCACTGGGTATGTATAGTTAGGACTGAGAAATGCGTACCTTAGCCCTTTAAGGAGTGGCTTGAGCTCAAAATTTTGTGCTTTAAGCTTGATCCAATCCTCATTGGTGCTAGGCTTACCATGTATATCTTCCTCTTCATTCATATCTTCAATCTAAACCATACCCACATTGTTCATACACTTGGGCAACTTGGTTGTCCAATGAATTAACATGGGTGGCCAAACTCACAAACTTCATATTCAACTCATTATATGCTCCATCCACCTTTGAGTTGATCATATATACTTTCAAGTTAATCCCATCGATGCGCTTGTTCATTTAAAATTTTCTTTTAGGTTGACCTTCGAGGAGCTTTTGAACAAGGATAGTTTTTGGATCCTCTTTGGTGGTTTGGCTTGGTAGTGGTGCTTGGGTTTGGTAGTTTTGGCTTGGAATAAATTTTTGATAAGGGCTGTATTGGGGTCTAGGTTGTTAGTTGGCTTGATTAGTTTTATGGATATTGTATTGTGGTTGGTTTGTGTTTTGGGGTCGTGGTTGGAATTTTCCTTGGTTATAGGGTTGGTTGAAAGTTACATGGTTGTAGGTTTGGTTTTGGGGTTTGTTTGGATAGGTTTGGTCTTGTGGGTTCTCCACATAAGTGCTACGATAGGAAATATTTGGATGGTTGCGGTAGTTGGGGTTGAAGCCTTTTTGTTGATAACCTCCCACATAATTCATTTCTTCTTGGTTCTCTTAACATAAATCAAATCCTACCTCTTGATAGAATTAACCATCAAAGTCTCACAGAAATTTAACTTGCCTTTGATTAGATTGCATCATTTTATCGAATTTATCATTTAAGGCCTTGATCTCTCTTCGTGTTTAATCATAATGAGTACCATTCTCTCTTACCGTCCTACTATAGTATTCACCGTAATTTTCATCACTCATGTCTAGATTCTCTACCAATACCATCCCTTGGTCCTCTTTTTGTCCTAAAAACTTTGCATTGTTCCTGGTATCAAGAAGCATCATAAACATAGGCAACACACCGCAAGATAAAGTCAAAAGCAAAGACTCTTTCGAGAACCCGTAGTGAGGACATTGTGATGTGTATCCTTTGAACCATTTCTAAGCTTCACTAAAGCTCTCGTTTCCCGTTTATGTGAAACTGAAGATCTCATTGCTAAGACGAGTCGTATACTCATCCCAAGATGTGATAGAGATATGTGGCAAGTGATTTTCCCATTAGTGTGCTTTGTCACCTAAAGAGAATGGAAAATTTCTTAGTTTGAAAGCATTCTCAAGTATACCGTTGATCTGAAATGGTGCCACAAAAGCGATCAAATTGGTCCTAATGATATAGAGGATCCATATTTGCAAACCATGGAACATAGAGCCTTGAACCATGTTGATGTGGCTAGCCTTGATTTCGAAGTTGTTGTTCTCAACCGGAGGAGGACAAATGCCAGCTCTATTCCTATGGATGTTTGGTTCATCAAAAGTACCAATGACATTTGTGTTCCTTGGCGGATGAACCAGAGCTTTTCCAACACCATTACCACTCTAAACACTTTCTTGAGTAACATTAGCCGGGAAACCAGGTGGTGCACGTAAATCACCCATTCCTAAACGATCCAAATTCTGACTCTCCTATGGACCTGGTGGACCTTACAGTCGAGTTATTGCATCCCTCTCACAAACTTTCATCCAAACGCTCTTGCTTTCTCCTTGATCATAATGAGTACCATTCTCTCCTACCATCCTATTATAGTATTCACCGTAATTTTTGTCACGCATGACTATTGATGTGCTTTGTCACCTAAAGAGAATGGAAAAATTCTTAGTTTGAAAGTATCCTTAGATATATATCGTTGATCTTAATGGTGCAACAAAAGTGATCAAATTGGTCCAAATGATATAGAGGATCCTCATTTGCAAACCATGGAACTTAGAGCCTTGAACCATGTTGATGAGGCTAGCCTTGATCTCGAAGTTGTTGTTCTCAATCGGAGGAGGAAAAATGCCAGCTCTATTTCTATGGATGTTTGGTTCATAAAATGTACCAATGATATTTGGGTTCCTTGGCGGATGAACCGGAACTTGTCCAACTCCATTACCTCTCTAAACACCTTCTTGAGTAACATTAGCAGGGAAACCAAGTGGTGCATGTAGATCACCCATTCCTAAAAAATCCAAATGCTGACTCTCCTACGGACCTGGTGGACCTTACAGTCGAGTTATTGCATCCCTCTCACAAACTTTCATCCAAACGTTCTTGCTTTCTCCTTGCTCTAGAAACATCTCTCTCAAGCATAAAAATGTCGATAAATCCCTCAACCAATTTTATTGGACCGTGAATTCGTAAGTTCATACATCTAAAAGAAAGAGAGATCAAACACTAAGCAAAGATGTTAGACACCAGATGAAAAATAAAAACTTAGTCTCAAATAGAAACCAAATCCACATATTTTTATGTTTTACACATTCATTTCCATCACCTTTTTCCCCATTTCACATCATTTAGGAGTTTAATTATGAATTTGAGTTTTAAATTGATACGGTTTCGCATCTTAGGATCATATAATATCTTTCTTGCATATTGTATAGTATTTGAGTCTTTTTAGGAGCTTATGGGACTTGGAGCTTTGGAGAGGAGATTTGAGGCTAGCAAAGTGAAGGAAAGAAGGTTCTTGTGGAGAAATGCAAAACTTGTAGCGGTCCCAACCCCCATAGCAACAAAGCTTACACTCATTCACATTGGTTCATCCTGCTATGCTCCAGGCCTTTTGCTGATTACATTGAAGAGCATCAAAAATGAAGAATATGGGTCAAAACAATAGTCAATTTGGGTTATGGTTAGGAAGTTATGAAGATTTAAAGTTTCACTACATTCAGTGTAGTTCCTAGCGGCCAAAGGACCGACAGAACTGACCGCCACAAATGACAAAATTTGACTGAAGCTTCAGCAGCTCCAGGTGTGGATCCTAGCGTTCATTTGGCCGCCACACTTGACCGTCAGACTCAACAAGGAGTAATCCTAGCGGCCTAGACAGCCAAAAACGACCACCACAGCCTACTCCGCTGAACTTTTGGCTGTCTCTCTATAAATACCTGTAAAAAGAGATCTAAACCTAAATTTTCTTCTCCCTACACTTGGTTTTGAGATCCAAAGTCTATTTACATTTTTTGGATTGATATTTATCATATTATGCAACTCTAGTGAAGGATTCTTCACTTCTATCTTTATTTATTCAAGATCAGTTAAATATGTTACACTATGTTTGCTGTCATAGATAACTAGTTTATTATTCTGCTAAAATTTTCACTATTGTGCTAAGCAAAATATTATCTTGCTATTTTGGTTACATGATTAACTAATATATCATCTATTTCAATTACTTACTTGTGACACTAGGCTTTTTAACTTCATTATCATAGCAAATAATACTCCTTTGATAACTATCTTATTATTTTGCTAAATACACTATTCGTTATCACGTTAAGAATAAAGTTACCTTTGTATTCTGGTTACATAATAATTAGTATATCTAATCATCTTAGTTACCTACTTGTGCACTAAATTTTTTGGTTTCATTATCATAACAGATACCACTCACCAGATAAGTATTTTATTACTCTGCTAAATACTTAATAGTTTAGTATCACCGTACCCAATAGTAAAAACATACCAACAGAATCCAACATAGTCACGGTTACCTCGGCAATGATTTTGTTTTCTCTTTTCTCTCTCTCAAGTAGAAGCATTAAACGGTTGTTATTTTTAATGTATAGTGATTAGGCATATCGTAGGCTTAATAGATACTAACTTGAGATATATGATTTGTGGAGGTGAGAGAACTAATTATCTAATTTCTACTACCACAAAATTAATTTTCAGAACATCCATGCCATATAACTTATTGCCCCTTTTATTAAACATATAGTCGGCTAAAAGGCTTTAGATAGTCATACAGAAAATTTATTCCACCCAATTCTCCAAGGATTTATCTCTAATATTAACAAATATCCGATATTATTCTAACAATAATAGAGTGAAGTTTTGATTTTTTAACAAAAGGTTTGTTAAAATAAAACCTAACCACATGCATTGGCCTATATAGCGCTGTATATTGCGTCTTTGATAACACATTAATTACTCGCCACTTCAATTAAAGAGAAGAAGAAAGTTAGCCAAAAAAAGAAAAGAAATGTATATTTTCTTTTGTTTCCTCTGACTCTTCCCTCTCTCTTTAGTTTTCTTTAAGAAGCTTTTACCATCAAAAGAGAAGCTTCCTGCTGGACCTATGGGTCTTCCAATCAGTGGAAACTTTCACCAGCTTGGAAAATTTCTTCACAAATCTTTTCACAAAATCTTCCAAGAATATGGACTAGTGATGCTTCTCCATTTCCGGGTAGTCCATGTGATCACTGTCTCCTCCAAAGGAGCTGAGGAAATGCTCAAGACTCATGATTTGAGACTTGTATCCGATTTAAAACGGTTGGGACTGGCTTGTTTTCTTACAACTTTAGAGGCATTGCTTTCACTCCTTTCGGTGAGGATTGGAGAGAAATGGGGAAAATCGCGGTGCAAGAGCTCTTAGCTTGAAAAAATTCAAGTCTTCCAGGTATATTAGAGAGGAAGAGAGTAAATTGTTGGTGAAGAAAGTATCGGAATCTGTTGACGAGACACAAACCTCATCAGATAATTTGAGGAAAGTCATTCTCTCTTTCATGGCCGACATTATTTGTAGACTTGCTTTTGGACAAAACATCAACAAGTGCGATTTTGTTGATGTTGAGAGAGTGGAAGAGTTGGTGCTTGGGTCAGAGATCAATGTTGGCACCTTGGCGTTTGCCGACTTCTTCCCTGGAGGCTGGCTCATAGATCGGATCTCCGGTCAGCATTCTAGGATGAAGAAAGCCTTTTCCAAACTCGAAAATTTTGTTCAACATGTGATCGATGATCATTTGGAGAGTGGACAACCTCAAGAACATTCATACATCATTATAGTGTCATGTTGGATATGATAAATGAACCCACAAAAGTTGATTCGTTTAAAGTCAGTAATGACCATCTCAAAGGAGTTATGTCGGTGAATACAAATTTTTAAATGAAAGATAACTTGAAGAACAAGATATTATACCTTGGGAAGCAAGTTAACTTAAGATATAGACAAATATCTCGTTTTGATTGGCATTATGTCATTTGATCAGGAAATGTTTTTGGCTGGAGTTGAAGTGGGAGCCATCGTGATGATATGGACAATGATAGAGCTAAGCAGACATCCGAGAGTGATGAAGAAAATCCAAGAAGAGATTCGAGCAACACTCGGACCCAACAAAGAGAATCACAGAAGATGATCTAGATAAAGTTGAGTACTTGAAACTGGTGATCAAGGAAACATTCAGATTACACCCACCAGCTCCTCTCTTGCTCCCAAGACTAACTATGTCTGACATCAAGGTTCAAGGCTACAATATTCCAAAGAACACTATGTTCCAAATCAATACTTACGCGATAGGAGGTGATCCCAAATACTGGAAAAAACCCAGTGAGTTCATCCCTGAGAGGTTTTTTGATAACCCTATCGAATATAAGGGTCATCATTTTGAGCTATTGCCGTTTGGAGCCAGACATAAGATCTGTCCCGGGATGACCACGGGGATAACCTTCTTTACTTCTTCGATTGGAGTTTGCCCAATTGAATGACCACTGTTGACATTGACATGGAAGAAGACGGATCTTTTGCCATCGCCAAGAAAGTCCCTCTTGTGCTCATACCAACTCCTCATCGCTGGTGAAGAATGTAATGAATTAAATAAGATCAATATTTCAATATGTTTGTCTACTTTACTATCGGTTTGGTTTTTAATTTGGTTTTGTTCTACGTTTATCATGTCTTGTAATCGGTATATTTCATGTTTTCAATAGTTTCTTCAATTGAACTTATTTTGATCAACCTTTATTTGTACCTTTGAGTTTGGGTGGAATGGTCTTCCAAATAAAGAAAACCCATAAGTTTTAATTTGACATAACATTAAAGTAATTGCTTCCGCAAGTCTCAAGGAAGAAAAAAGCCTTAGCTTAGTTCAACAACCAAATCACAATTTAAGGTTGTAATAAAGATTAGGTAAATTATTTAAATAATTTAAATAATTTACCTAATCTTTATTACCTAATCTTTATTACAACCTTAAATTGTGATTTGGTTGTTGAACTAAGCTAATGCTTTTTTCTTCCTTGAAACTTGGTTGTTGAGTTATTCCTTTTTACAATAAAGATTAGGTAAATTATTAACTAGAATAACTCTTAAAAGTAATTTAATTGCTAGTTTGATTTAGAAAAAATAAGGGTTAAATGAGTTGTTTTGATCACACAAATACATCTAAAATTCTTTGTTAAGAAGAAACTAATCACAAAAGTGTCATTAACTATTAATGCCACATCACTAGTTTTTTGTTTTTTTGAAAAAAGTCAAATATTTACGAATAAAATCAACAAAATAAATTTATGGCTCTATGTTGTGCCAGATTTGTTTGTACCGCATATTTACATGTCTTAATTATGGCAAATTTTCTAATTTATTGTAGATTTTTTTCTACGTAGATTTATTTTCTAAATATCATGATAGAGACAATATATTTTTTTCTCTAAACTATTAGAATTTCTATGACAGATTTAATTTTTTGTCGCATATTTGTTTTGCAAACTTTTTTTTCATCGTAGATTTAAATTTTAAGTTTTCGCAAATTTATTATTTTTTCTGAAAAAAACAAAAATTAGTTACGACATATTTTCTATTTCTTTTACGACATATTTTTTTTACTAGAGTAACTTTTTAGTGTCTGCAGACTTATTGTGACAGATTTATTGTCGCTATGTTATAGTAGATTTTATATCACATATTTGTTTTATGACATCGCTGTTTTATGAATATTTTTATTAGTTAATGACAAAATTTATGTTATTAAAAAAAACTAACATAACTTGAGCGTAAAAATTCTTAGAGTTTTTTCAACATCTTTCTTTTTCCACAATCATTTATTCAGTTTTCTATCTCCATCCCTATGGATAAATAAGAAGAGGGAAATTAGAATATTTGTTCGATCTCCATCAAAATTTACGTAGAGACAATTCGTTCTTAGAGGACGCAGCTCCGAGAGCCACATAAAAAAGACAATATGTCTTTCTTATGCTCATCTGAATAACATTTTAATTATTCATCATAAGTTAGAAAACCAAACCTAACAATAAAGTTGTTAATGTCTAAACAACGCCATATTAGCTAAATACAGTTCCCCGCACGTCAAATATATTAATGATAACATAGACTCTAAAGGACATTCATACTAAAAACCCAAATTGTATGGATATATGTCGACTTCTAGTATGATTTTGATCAAGTTCATAAATATGACTTATTAGCATGACTTATAGATAACTTTTCCACAAATATCTATCTGAAAATGCTATGGATTGATAATGTATTACCAGTAGAATACATATAATCTCCCATTGATAAACTTATAGGTGTTCTTTCCAAATCAAAGAACTCTCCTTAGTTTCGATACATTTTCTTTAGAACTACTTCATAGAGATTTTCAAGGCTACAAATCTGAGATCAGTAATTGCAATAGAGAAATGACTTCTGATTACAATCATCACACACGAAGAGGAAACAAAAGACTATAAAAACTTGTTCACTTCATTGAAGAAACTGTTGATGATTCCTGCTCTTTCCATGCTGCTTGCCATTGCTTGTCATATAACGTTGTCTCATTGAACAAATACTTGAGTTTATATAAATTTTTGTACTTGCGAATGAAAAGAAATCCAACTAGACAGCCATAAATGAGTGTGTTGCAGAAGAAATTTCCCATTTAATCCACAAATCCTACTCCGGTAAGACTATCAACAAAGTAAGCCATAAAGAACCCTATCATCGCAGCACGACCTACACCATGAAAAAACATAAAACACTTCATATTACTTGTACGTAGATGATATATTTTCATCCATGCCCACCATGGAATAATCGAAGTACCGAAGAGTACATGCTGGTCATTAGTAGTTGTTTCCGGGTTTATCTTCAAGCCATTTTCTCCTCTGTGCCTCTATAAGTACATAATCAGCATATTTACCCAATAATCACTCATTTCTTATACACTATTATATTAGAAACCAAAACAAAAGCTTTCTTGTAACAAAGAATAGTACATTTTTATGAATATCCTAAGATTATGACATTTAAATTTCATTAGGACTACTAAATTACTTAGATCATTATCATGTCTTTGCTCATTCCAAATTCAACAATTTATCCAATTTCACAAACTATAACAAAATAATAGAATTATGGGATAATGTCACATATCATGATTCAGGTCTTTAATCATTCTAAATTCAAAGACTTCTATGTTATTAATATCAAAAACAACGCCATATTATCATGATTCAAGTCTTTAGTCATTCTAAACCAATGGGTGGTTGTCAACATAAAAGATTATTGTCACCTTTAGTTTATATTAATCGATGGAGAAGACACAGCTTGATGTGATAGCATAGTGTGGTTCAAACAACCATCCAGCTGAAAATATGCTTTCACTATCTTTGCTTTCTTGGAGTGAGGACCACAACTGTTGGGAAAACAAAAAAATATATTTTCCTTCTCTCACAATCTCAAACACCTTCTCTCCAGTAAATTATTGCATACAGCCCTGGAAATTCTCAGCTTAGATTTAGTACAGCAATCACTAAGCAGTGGGTGGTACACATGTAAAAAAAGGCTAGGAGGCCAACTCATGAAATTAGAGGTGTGAAAGGTAACCTGATAAGTGGTCAACCTGGAAAATCCTCACATAAGACTCCTTGTCGTTCGGATTGATAAGGCAATGCTCCACCTCTAGCTCGTTGTTCTTCAACCAAATCATCAATCATGCATTGTTCGTGATGGTGATGAGAAGACGGTGGCGGTTCTCCTTTATGTCCAATGGTGGAGGGTGACTTTTCATTTTTAAGGGTTTGTCTTTTGTTTCGTGAATGAGAGTAGAAGTTATTTAGGCCTTGAATGGTTGTGGTTTTTGAAGTAGTTATTGGCTCTAGTTTTTGCAATAATCTAATTTGTAGCCATTCAAGATTTTGGAAAAACAAGTTTGCCTAAAAATAGAAAATCTAGATTTTGAGTGTTTTAACAATTTTTCAAAAAAAAAACCAAAATCCATATTTTTGGGTTTCTCCCTCAAAAACCATCGATCACATTATTTCATTTTTTGTAAAGAAAAATATAATCCATCAACATAAAACCAAAAACTAAACATACAACCATTCAAGATTTTAAAGAACTAAAATCTAGACCAAAAATCAAAAACAAAAAAATCAAAATCTAAAAACCAAAATCCAAAAACCATTTTAAAAACTACAAACATTTAAAAGCCAAAATTAGTTTCCTGATAATTTTTGTTTTAGTTTCCTTTTTTTTGTTTTTCAAATTTAACACATAAATTATTTAATTAATACTAAATGGCATTCCTGTAAGTATTAGGATCCAGTTTGGTTATATTGTATTTTGACAAAAGATTAAGACTATTCTAGTTAGCCTTTTTTAGAACATTATTATAGCAATTATTTTAAAGATTGATGTTATTCTAATATAATAACACTTATTTATATTATGTTATTTAAGAATTTGGAGATATGCTCAAATCCGCTAGCGCAAATGACATTGCCATCTCTGCAGGTTCCTTGAACATGACAGTTCGACTTTATATCCCTATAAAAATTTGAGAAATAAGCCAACATCATAAAGAAAAAAAGAATTTGGAAATATATTAGAAAAGAAGTTGAAATTTTGTTAGAGAAAACCACCCTACATGATTTGATAGAAAGAATCAGATAATTTGTGATAGGTCTAAATGGTATATATGTGAATATTGTAGAATATTAAGGATGATTGATTAATGAAATAAATAAATTTGTGTTTAATTAAATAACAGAAATAATTAAATAATATAATATACAAATTAATGATAATTTTTAAATTAATTTAAAATATTAATGTTTAAAAATAGAAAAATGTGAGATTGCTTAAAAATATTTAAAAAATTCAATGGATTAATAATTATTAACCAAAATAGAAATGCAAAAAAAAAATACGAACTACACAATTAATGAACTAAAAATACATTATTCTTAAATATATTAATGCGCTAATGATAAACATCCCATATTTATTGTTTGATTCCATCTAGTATTATTTGCATATATGCTCCATCTGTTGTTCTTGTAAGAAACTTGATGCAGCACCACCTTCTTCATTATTACAAAATTGTTCTCGAGGGATCGCATCACCTTGGAAATCATCATCAAAATCAAAGTCTGGAATTTGAGAAAGACGAATGAACTTATTAAATCTAGTTGTTGTTATAATTAATTTGTTTTGTGTCTCAACATCGTATCTTGGAAACTTTGATAAAATCCTCTATTTTTTCTTCCATACTCCAAATGTACCTTCAATCACTAAGCAAAGAGAAAAATGTTATCGATTAAATGTTATGAGAACCATCTTGAAATTTTGTCAAATGATACCTTCATCATGTTGTGAACAAAAGAGATTAGGGAATTGTTCTCTTGTTGTTGTTATTATTCACGAGTAAAGAGACAATATATATATAGGAATACAAAGTAGGGTTTATCTTGGACATCAAGTAGTCTAGAATATTCTAATGGGCCGATAATGGACATCCACCTAATATAGATTTTTTTCATAACACTCCATCTTGGATGACCATTATAATAATTTGATATCTAATGTGCTTGAGATGCTGCCTCATTAAAAACCTTACTTGGAAAACCCAGTGGGAAAAACCAAAGTTAAGGGAAAAAGAGTGCATCACGCATTTACCCCCCTTCATGAGTACATCACTGATCTACGAGATGACGCAATCTAGTCTAGGTAAACTAACTTCTTAAAAACAGTAGTTTGAAGCGTCTTTGTATATAGGTTTATATTCTTCTGCAGTTCATTGGTCTCATAGATGACCATCATTAACATTATCTTTTCGCTACTGGTGATCTCATTAATGTATGATAAACCTTTTAGGTGTTTATCATTTGTATGTTCTTTGTTGTCTTGTTCAAAATATTTTCATGCAAAAACCCAAATGGGAAAAAACCATGATAAAGGAAAAGAATATAACTACATGTATAATCATATTCCTTCTCATGAAATTATCATCTTCATGATATATTTTCTTTTCATATACACAATCCTTTTGATCATTTTTATAAACATAGTCTCAGTGAACAGCCTCATATGATTGTCATATAATCTCTCGGTTAGTGGACTTCCTATCCATAACATCTTTTTCACATAGAAGATTATCTCTCATATATTTTGATTCCAAGCCAAATTCTAAACGTTCATTTTCTTCTTGTAAGAGTTACTATTTTGCTTTCTTTCTTGTCATACAAAAACACATCTTTCAATCATGAAAAAGATTAATAAATTGTTCAAGTAGGACTTTAAATATGGTACCTCCAGACAACATATTTCAACATCTTGTATGTAAAATAGACAACATATTTCAATTTTTTGTATGTAAAATCGTGCAAGGACCTTTGAGATAACATCTCTTTTCACTAGATGTTGAATCAAGGATATCTGAAGATAATTATATCTTTTCAAGGTTCTTTATCTCATATTATATGCATCATAATACTTGTAAGAACTCTTCAAGATTTTTTTTGATGTTCAAATTAACTGATCCATTTGGTCTGATGCAAAAATTGTGCAAGCTAAGAACCGTGCAAAATTTGGTTATGTAATACCAACATAATTTGATTCGTGCAAAATACGGTTCATGCAAATTTTGGGTATCACCAAATACAGTATTTACCAATGTCATGAAGACTCATATTCATATACAACTCGTGCAAAATCCGATATGCATTTTTCAGAAGAATATTTTCATCTTAATCCTTTCATTGAGCTGTTTTTAGCATCTTAAATATTTCTGAGCTGGTTCTGGCAGTTTAAATCCTTTTGGAGCTGCTTCTACCAGTTTAAATCTTGGGACTAATAAAATATTTTTCTTACTACTAGAATGTTTAGGAACCTAGTAGTAATTGCATCCACCAAAAGAGAGTTTCAGGTATTTACAAGAAAATTTATTTGTCTCTCACAAATTCATAATTTTCGTTCCGATTTATTCCACTTGTTTACGGACTACTAGTCCACATACTTATTTTAATGATTCTCCAATCATCACTTTGTGTACACGTTTAATAAATTTCTATACTACGGTTTATGATCCTCGATTTTAACCTTACATCAACTGCTGCATTGCATGCACAAATATTACGACGTCGATTTGTTTCTCTGGTTCCATTCTAGACATAAATCAAATAGTTGAAATCTCTTACTTATCCACTAGGTACCTGAATTTCATTCTTTGTCTTGTCTAATGTCTTTTCTAGATATCAGTACTCTCTATACTATCTCGGTCCTGCCATTTTTAATATCTAGTCTTTTATTTTCCGAAGAGTTTTATCTTGGGAACCAATAAGTCTATCATACTTTATACGCTCTTTAGACTTATCTGCAATTGATAAACAATTCGGAGCGCAGCTAGTATCACACTATTCCGGTCAGTAAGTGTCTGTCAATTAATACACTAAACTTTGTTAATGAATTATCTTTTAGGCTTCTACTTCATATTAGTAGGATCAAGATAGTTCTATTATTTATTGCCCAACTGTTTATTTTCTTCCCTTATGTTGGAAATACTGACTCACTGAAATAATAGTCTCCTCTTCAAAGGAGTTCTATATCCAACATACTTTCTTAACCTCATTTGAGGTCCCATATTAGATTACTATGTTATAGCAACTTATATAGCACATTCAAAAACTTTAAGATGAAAAATATCTGGTTCCTGACAAAAAACAATATGATGGGGAGATCTTATATTAATTTATTTGTCTGATGCGAATCAATTCTTCTAATAAAATTCACCAGCATTATCAATTAACCAAGTACCCTCACAAATATCAGGTTGCAGATCAATAACAAAGATACTAAGTGGGTGATCAGTCCACAAACTCTCATTGTATTGGTATACCAAAAAATTGATAGTATCCAAATTTATTGGACAGTGAAAAGCCATAAGCTTGCATCATCACTAAAAACCGGAATGGAATGACCGGTTATGCCAAACTGTGAGATTTTCAGTTAACTTATAGTTTTAATAAATTTCAAATAAATAATATTCGTATAAAATAAATCAATCAATCAAACACTATTCATTAGTTCATTATTATCATGCCATCAAACTAAGTTCTCAATCAATCAAAAAAATTATTTCACTAATATAAACTTCGTGCAAAATCAGGTTATACATGAAAAAAATAGACATCAGAGAACCAGTGCAAATACAGTGCTATATCATAATAAACAATAACCATTCTGTGTAAAATTTGTGCAAAATCATGTTTTGCAATATCCTGAATGAAATTGTCCTGTGCAAAATCCGAGATAAAATCATTTATGTGCAAAATTCAGATTAAGTAACTTCATATGAAAATCGAGTGAAACAATATTTAATTTAATGACGGAAACGTACAGATTTTATAACCGAAAATTCCGTACAAATTTAGGTGACACAAATTTCATGATTAAAATTCCAATAATATATGTCAATCATTTAATCAATTTATCATATTATATTATAAATTTTAAACTAACATGCCATCTTACTGAGATGCATCATAAATAACATAAAACATGAATTATCATCCCAAGTTATGATAAAACATATGATGATATGTATAAATCATGAATACTCGATCAGTTATGGAGCCAGATTGGTCGGATACACCATGAGATTTTTTTTTCTTAGCTCAACCGGCTAAGGGTTTAACTCTTCAACTCGGACGGCTAGGGTTATAGCTCAGACATGTAGGCTTTCGTGCTAATAACGTTGTGAACAAAAGAGATTAGAGAATTGATATTTTGTTGTTGTTATTATTCATGAGTAAAAAAACAATATATATATATATAAGAATACAAATGTAGGGTTTAGTTTGGACATCAAATAATATAAAAACATTCTAATGGACCGATAATGGGCATCCATCTAATATGGACTTGTTCATAACAAATCACTATAAATTAATAAATTTTTCAGTCCTTAGTTTGACCAATGTAATAATTGATATAATTCGATAAAATAATATGATAGTAATTTAAAAAAAACCCTCTAAGTACATATATGGTTCAGTTAATAACGTAAACTAATAATCATATAACTTAAGAATATAATTAAGGTAATTTAGTGAATATAAGTCATATGAATCTAGTGTTGTTTATATGTAAACTTGCATTTTTGTTAAAGTTTATCTCTAATTTTTATTGTTGCATCAAAAAATTATGGCATCGTCTTCTCTAACAAAATAGGAAAAAAAATTCTAAGACAATATGGAAATGAAAATAAAAATAAAACAATAAGTAAATTATAAAGTATAAAGAATTTTGAATAAAAATAAATTTAGAAAAATGTAAATTTTATTGAGAATTTTTTGTTTTAATTATTAAGAAATTATGAACTTTCAAAATATTTCTCTTTAAATTAATAATTATTAATTTAATGATAAATTAATATATTTTATAAATTAATAAAATATTTTTAGTCAAAACATTATTAATTTATAGAAGTTTTACTAGTATACTAGAGGAGAATTCGCATGATCTAGGGGTATAAGATAATATAATCTCAAGATAAGTTTAAACAACTTGAACTTTTTAGATTAAAATTTTTGTTCATCGGTCAAAACTTCATGCGAGTGTCTTTGACTTTATGTGCAGGATGCTTAGCCACTAATCTGCTACAAAACCTGCAATTAGAGCTGGTACAACAATAGCTTTCAATAATCCGGTTTAATGTCTTTTAATGTTTGTTTAGTGATTACATTTATGTAATTTGGTTTGTATGTTCGGTTTAGCAAGGCCAAACACTACATGTGGAAAGCCTCTCTCCATTTTCGAGGAGCAATCACAGAAACAACTTCATCTTCTTCTCTGTTCGTCGAGGTGGCTCTTGTTCCTTTGAAGATTCTGATTTATCCATCTTCGAACTCTCGGTCAGTTTCTAGATCGGAAAGTTTCTTCCTTAGTTTTGCTGTTTCACTTTACCTACTGCATTTTCCAGTTTCTTAGTGAGAATTGGTGAGATTTTAGTATTTTAGTGTTAGTAGAAATGGCATGTAAGTGTGACTTATTTATGATAAAATTGGTTATCAGATCTTTTCCGGTGATGATGTTTGCTTTGTTTTGGCCTCTATGGATTTTTAGGTTCGCAGTATTGAGAATTAGCATTAGGGAATTAGTTGAAAAGAATAGGATTTTTTTTGTTCTTTATGTAAAATATTTCTGCCTTTAAACCTTAAATTACATACATGTTCTTGTTGATTCAGTTGTCTATGGTATAATACTCCTGTTACAAGAATTCGATTTGATACAAAAGGTTGCATCATCTCTGGAACAACTCTTGTTGATGTAATGGTCAATGATGGACTCTTTATAGAGCAAGCTGGCAGATATGTAAAGTCATTCTCAAGATGCACAATGAGCCAAATTGACCATTGTCTAGTGAGGTACCTTACCCTCAATTTGTTATGTAGTTTGCTATTTGATTTATATGGTTTACCCTCAGTTAATAGTTTGATTAGAGTCAACAAAGTGAGATTATGATATGAAAATACAGTGATCTCATTACATTACATGCTCTTGCTGATTCAGGTATACGATATAAATATAATACTCCTGTTACAAGAATTTGGTTTGATACAATATGTTGCATCATCTACAACAACTCTTGATGAAGTAATGGTCAATGGACTCTTCTCAGAGCAGGGTGGTGATATACTGATATATAAGGTCATTCTCAAGATGCACAATGGGCCAAGAACATTGTCTAGTGAGTTACTTACCTTTCCCTCAGTTTGTTATATGGTTTGCTATTTGACTTATATTGTCCTGAAAACTTGCAAAGTTACTTTAGTTGATGCTACTCAAGTACTATGATGCAAGTCCAAGACTATTTTGCCGAATGTACTAATGAATGTATCTATTTACTTGAACAGAGATGTTATGCACTAATGATGTGTCATCCTACATTCTCCCAGCGTTTTAGGCACTTGCATCATAACTGTGTTGTACTCGGCTCATTTTGTTATCACATTGGACCAAAACTGTGTTGTACTGGCTCACTTTGTGTTCTCTTCTACAGTATTATAGATGCGTACAACGCAATAGAGTATACAATGTACGATGCACAAGCAAAAACTCTGTAATTGTCGATTTGTTAGCCATTTAGAATATATATAGAAGTGGAATTGATGAAAGATTACAACAGGTTCTTATCTTGGTGATGATTCACTATCATCTTTCTTATATGACCCAACTCAAAAGATATAAAATTTCGAGCTCTATGGAGAAAGTTACCAGAGAAGAAACATCGTGGTGATACTATACTTGAAATGTTGTTTTGGTTAAAAGTAATATAAATTCAGTTTAGGAAACTTGTGAAACAAAACACAGTATGAATTAAACAATTGAATACTTCTCAAAATCAGATACCAATATATTGTTTATTACCAAATCAAAAAAATTAAATTGACTGTATGTAATGTTACTAACAAGTAGAGATGTTGATACAACTTGACTCATCTAAGCATAGACACAACTTACACTGAACTTAGATAAGTTGTGCTAAAGATTTTTAAGACATTGATACTCTCGGCACTAAAACAAGGCCACCAAAACGCGGAAAACCAGGAACATATCTCGGCCTTGGTAGCGGAAACAGTGGTGGAGGCTGCGGTGGTGGTGGTCCATAGCATCTTCTCATCATCATCACACGGTTCATATGCATCTGATGAACACTTGGATGCATCATCATAACCTCTTGCTTCACACGGTCTGAGATAATTCTATAACCAAGTCCATAAACATACCCTTCAGATTCTCCCACATTATGACAAACCCGAGCCATCTTAGCAAAACCTCGAGCCGCTAATTCACTATCTGAACCCGCATTATGTGCTGTTCCAACACGGTTAAGTCCAAGTTCATTAGCTAAACTCTCTAAACCAAGTCGGCTACTTAGTCGATTGCATCGACCAGCCATTACTTTCAAATCATAAACCGAACCGAGAATCCTCGCCACGGATTTCGAAAATCTCTCTGAAGTTACCGGTAAAGGTTCTCCGGTTAAACCCTTAAGTAAATAAGCAATATCGTAAAATCCATGAAACGTGACCCAAGTAATATTCCTATTCAGCTTCAGAATCCAATTTAGGTCTAAGAAAAAATCTTCAATGCCAATTCCTTCTTCTCTTATCTTCTTCAGATCTAGACCGTTGCGTTTAAGGAACTCAAGTGATTTTTCGTTTCTTGCGTCTTCGGTTTCTCGGAAATCAGCGAAATTGATTTCCCAAGTACCTCCGATGCTTCCGTTACCGTCGAACAAAGTAAGACCTAACTGAATCAGTTTTGTCTTGTCGACACTGAAACTCATGTCGTCGTAACGTTCTTCATCTGAAGCGTCTTGTGAAGTTTTTCTTAAACAACCTGGAAACTCAGTATCGATTGCGATGAAATTGTGAGTTCTTAAACACTCTTCGATTAAACTCATCTCTTCTTTTCGATTCCAAATCCATATCTCACGACATGTATTGTTTTTCATCTCTGACATCGTTTTTTTTTCAAGCGAGAGAGTAAGACGAGAAAAAGATAATATTTGAGAAAAGGTAATAAGTAGTTGAGTCTTGGGTCCCAAGTTTTATATTATGTCTTTCACCTAAAGATTCTACTATTAATTATCAACAGAAAGGAAAAAAAAAGAAATAATTAAATATTTTGACTTTTGGAAAAGAAAAAAGAAAGTTTCCTTTTTTTTTGTGAGCTGGGTGACTGATATTACCGTTTGAGATATTCTGATATTACAAATTATTTCTCACTTATATTACAAGCACTATTCATATATTTAAAATTGATCTTTAAAGAGAAAATAATATATTTTTATGACAAAAAATCATTTCTTTTTTAAATACCCTGATTCAAAGAGTCTGAGGCCATTTGAAAAATTCTTTTTTGTTAACAATGGATTTTTTTGACATTTTTATTTTATTTTGGTTACGTCTAAAATGATTTAAAAACAAATTAAATTCTTAAGATACGTCTAAATAATAGGAGAAATTAAATTCTTTTACTATGATCAAGGCAGTGCAAATCTCATGGTAATCTTTAATTCTTTAAAAACAAATTTTCTAATAATCTCAAACAGGATTTGTTCTGTTTGCTGAATGCCACAATTTGTTATCATCAAGTATTATTAATATGGAACAGATTAAAAGGTTGTGTATCACTATACAGACATACTCTATTGCTTTGTGAAACAGGTGGTAATAAGTGAAAGTGGAATCACGCGAGGGCTTATGCCGTGGCTCTTTAGATGCAATTTATACTGATGTAAGTACAAACATCTACAAGTTATTGTTGATATACAAAGAGAACAAACAATCTGATAGCTTTTGGTTTTCGTATTGTACAATATATATATGTATTATGATGGTTGAGAATAAATCAGAGAATGGTGAATTACTTGTGGGTGTAAGGCGTGCAATAGGACAACAGGGAAACGTGCAATCTTCTGTTATATCTAGACACATCATGCATCTTGGACTACTGGCTACCGCATGGCATGCCATTTCAACCGGGACTATGTTTACAGTCTACTACAAACAGAGGTTTGTCTTGCTTTTAGCTCATAAAACAGCTGTCAGTTGTTGAGCTCTTTCTTGTTTATGTCTCTGTTTGTCTGATGTCTTACAGTGTTACTCTACTAAACATTCATGTGGGTTTCTTTTCTTTGCGACAGGACAAGTCCATCTGAGTTCATTGTTCCGTTTGATCTTTATATGAAGTCTGTGAAGAATAACTACTCCATAGGCATGAGATTTAAAATGAGATTCGAAGGCGAAGAGGCTCCTGAGCCAAGGTATACATTGTCTCCTGCTTTTCAAATAGATTATGCACACTATACACGTTTCTTTGGTACCATGTATACTTGTCAGATATTTATTTTCCATCCTTTTCCCATGGAAGACAGCCTCGCAGAGCTTTGAGTGTTCCCGGTGAAACTGAACTGAATTGATCCTGTTTACATTCGTGAAATGTGCAGAATCTCCAGCTGAGTTTTTTTTTTGCGGAGAACAAGAACATTGCTGGATTTGATAATGTGAGTCCCGATTTGAATTGTTTGATAATTGGGTTTTTGAATCATGGATTTCAGCCAGGGAAGTCTCTTTATACTACAGTTAGAGAGCTTTTTTGAAAATGCTCATGATTCTCCAGAGTCGATTTCAGAGCTCCCTGAGGTTGAAGCATGTGATAATTAGATATGTTACTTCTGGTAGGAGATAGTGTAGGTGTTTAGTGAATCGAAATTTTATTGGTCCATCTTGACCAGCTTTTCTTCCCGTTTGTGTATTCACTGACTGTCTTGTGTTTCTTCTCAAGTGAAGAGATTGTAAAATCTAAGTTTAATTCCATGATTGGTCTTGTGGATTGGGAACGTGTTGACACGCAGCTGTATGATGACTATGAGACAGAGAAGGCCCGTGAGGTGTGTGAATTCTGTGTTTATTGCTCTCATCTTCTTATTATGTTACTCTCTGTTTAAATCCGTGTGTTTTAAGTAGCTTTCCTTTTCAATGTTCAGGAAGTTTCACTGTTTTGCAATCATTTAGATTGTCAGTAGCTATTCAGGGATTAGTTAGTAATTTTATTTATTTTTTAGTTTTTTCCTACCTTAGTTTTAAATGGCGCCAGGCAAGGCGTGGCGAAGAAAACTCTTCGAAGCGCCATATGCCATGGCGATAATGGCGAATTGTATCGACAAACGGCGACCCTGAACCAACTAGCTCTACAAAATGGATTTGATCCAAATTTAGACCAGAGTCAATCAAAACCTTTTTACACAGAACAATTAATCTCTCAAACAAACCTGATGACAGCTTTTCAAACTCTTCTCTCTTGATGAAGCTCCTCACGTCCTTCTCCTCCATCAGACACTCTATATTCAGTTGTGCGCATTTGCAGTCAAGACTTTTAAAAATTTTTCACATGATGCCCTTAACCTAATACACACCTTGGTATTTGTATATTCCAGACTCAGACGATGCCACACACAGTTTGTTAATTCATATATTAATAAAACCTTTGAAATTTAGAACAAAATACCATAAAACCATTGAATCCACAATTCCACATCATGAAAAATTCAAAATAAAAGCAAACATAATACTTCTTAAACCAGAAACAATCTAAAAGCTGGTATCATCATACTCATAATCATCGTTGTCCAAAAAAATATCCTCAAAGCCTTCTTCTCTAGCAAAATCTTCTTCTATCTTTTCATCACCATCATCATCATCCAAAGTCATACAACTAGAAGATAGATTGCGAAGTGATTTTGAACCATTAGAACCACTAGAACCACTAGCAATACCTTTTCCTTTTTCAAATCTACTTCAAGTAATTGCATATCGAGTTGCATAATAAGGATCATTGGCTCTTGCGGCTTCGCCAACTACATTCCATGTCAAGTCATTATCTTCAAACACAAGATCTTCATTATCAGATAAGTTTTCATCCATTCTCCTAGTTAGCCACTCATTGCTATCATCAATATCATCCAATAGAATAGAATCAAGTGTGTCTTTTCTCCTGTATCGACATAGAAGAGCACGATTGTATTTGACAAATACTATGTCTTTCAATCGACTTTGGATTAATATATTCCTTCTTTTGGTGTGAAGCTATTAGAAAAAAATTATAAGTTGTATATTTTTTTATGAATAATGTAATTAATTAAAGTAATTAATAGAATTAAGGTTACTTACAAGTTGAAAAACACTCCAATTCTTCTCACAACCGGTAGCACTACAAGTGAGGCTAAAAACTATTATAGCAAAGCTCTTGAGGTTTGGAGTTGAAGATCCATAAGAAGACCACCATTCCGCTATGAAAATGAAAAATCGTTAATTTTATTTAACATCAACTTGAAGATGTTAAAATCGAGATTTATTACTTGGTGATTTTGTAGTTCTTTGCCTTTTTCATCTAATGATCAAACAGTCATGTAGCATATTTAAATGCATCCAACTCAAATAATATCTTGTCTTGAGTCTCAATATCCGGAACCAACCTTTCAATGCAGTCATACAAACTTTGCAAGACTTCCTCACATTCTACATAATCACGTCCATATTGGATTTCTGGATTTAAAAAGTAGTCGGCTGCATGCAAAGGTCAATGAAGTTGACACTCCCATCTTTTGTAAATGATCTCAAACGCCATTTTATAGTTTTTTTCTCTTAAACTGAAAGACCTCATAATCGTCTCTTTAGCCCAATCCATGGCTGCATATTATATCCCATAGGAGTTTTTTTCTCTCCATCAACTATTCGAAGAACTTGTACAAGAGGACATGTCAACTTTAGAGCGTATAAAACATTTTTCCAAAAGCTTTCTTGGAAAAGAAATGTTCTTACTTTCTTTCCTCTTGCTTCCTTCGGCCACTTGGAATTATTCCATTCTTCAGAATGAACCATCTTTCTCAATTTGTCCTTGTGCTTGTGAAACTGTGCAAGCGTGATGAAAGATGTTGCAAATCTTGTAATCGCCGGTCTATGCAAATTCCTTTGATTTGTGAATTTCCTCATCATATTCACAAAAGGAACATGACTATAAATATAGTCATTCATGAAGATACATTTTGTAGTGCACTCTTCACATTGGAGATTTTTCCAATATCTTCCAGCATTAGATCAATGCAATGCGCCACACATGGAGTCCAATAAAGATTTCGTCTTTTTGTTTTTAGTAGTTTTCTTGACATTTATAAATAGATTTATAAATAAAATAAATTCAATAAATATTCAAACATAAATAGATGAATTATATTTAGGTTTAATAAATAAAATAAATTCAATAAATAAATTTAATTAATAAAATAAATTCAATAAATATTAAAACATAAATAGATAAATTATATATCTTACCGGCTTTCACATAGTTGGATACATTGTCCGTGACCACTTGAACGACATTTTCTTCTCCAACTTTCTCAACCATCTTATCAAGTAATTGAAATAACAACGTCGCATCTTTCACAACTTCGGATACATCCATAGATTTAATGAAAACATATGTTTTTGGAGAGTTTACAAGTTAACTAAATCCTTTTGGACAATTGAATCACGCCATCCATCAAACATGATTGAACAACCTTTAGATGCTCACTCTTTCTTGTGTTCAACTATTTGATTATGAGCGTCATCTACTTCTTTCTTAAGTAAAAGAACTCTTAGCTCATGCATGGTTGGTAGCTTTAATCCTGGACCGTACTGTCCAACTAATTCAAGCATCTCTCCAAAACTATCATAAGTAACTGCGTTGAATGCAACCATCATTATAGAAAAACCTAGCAATACCTCTACAAGTCTTATCCCTTAGCTCTTTATCACAAACTCCAAAATTCATTTCTTGTCTTTTCTAGCATTCAACAAATCTGGAGGTGCAAGAGTTACAAACTTGTCAAATGGACTTTTGTATCGTGGCTTTTTAGGCTGAGGATGACATTTTTTTTTGGCTCACAATCCATCTCTTTCCCATCATCATAATCATCAAATTTTTGAGGTGGTGGCATCATTTGAGTATAAACTCTAAGTTTTGTTTTATTTTCATCATAAATGATCTTATTTCTTCCCTAACATTCTTCGAACAAGATGAGCATTTACTCACATTCGTAACACCTCCAACCAAGTTGACGAGTAATTCCTCCACTCTTTTACTTAGCACAAAACTTACACCTTAAATTATTTCAGTTGTTTGGCTCTGAAGTTCTATATTTTCTTCCCGGATCAATGCTGTGTGACACGAACGACATAGTGTAAGACATAGTGTAAAAAACTTACAGCATGTGTAAGACATGGTGTAATGGTGTAAAAAACTTACAGCCTGTGTCTTGGCTTGGAGTATGCTACTATATAAAACCAAGTTTCCTACTATATAGAAAATGTTAGCAAAGGAGGCTCGTGCCAGTGAGATACAAGCCAAAATTTTGGCATCAGAAAAGAAAAACAAAGAGCCTCTAAGTCTCAAAGGTTTTAAAGGCCCATGGGGAAGCATGACATGTAAGATAAAGGTTTGAATAATATTTGATTAATTCAACAGAAATATGCATATGTATACATGGTTTTAAATAGCGCGCCATGTGGTAGTCTGAGGCGAGGAGGTCTTCGCAGCAAGGGTCCGAGGCGAGGTGATATCCATAGTGCACCACGACTGAGGCGACCATTCCGAGTTGCGAGCACAACAATGACATGTGGCGTATTCGAGGTAATATCTCTGTAATTTTCGCGAAATTGAGTCAGCAGAAGATCTCAGATTTAGATTCCAAAATCGACAAAGATTAGAGAATTATTAATCACCGGGAAGCTCCCATGGATCGTATTTGTAGAGATCGATCTCCGCGATGATCGGAACGGCGATGGACTGAGATCCACATTTGCGCAGAGATAGTACATGGCGAGCTCTTCATCGGTAGGGTGAAACCGGAATCCTGGAGGCAACTGTAATTCTGACATTTATAACCTTGGGTCTTATCCTAGACTTACCTTGAATTTCCACTAAGAGAGTAGGAGAGTTGTTGGATGTCAATGTCTTGTTAACATATATATATATGTTAGCTATCATTTTTTTTCCCATTCGAATGGTTGTATTGTAGGTCGTAGAGACAACTGTAACTTACATTATAATTTGTTTTTCATTTCATCATTAGGTCCAGGATAGAAAAGGGGGAAAATCTACATAATCTGCCGTAGCACATAACTAAGACAGTTTTAAAATGGGAGTTTGATGTGAGCGATCACAAGTACAGCGACTTTAGGATCTGAGTTAATGACGTTCAAAATAAATTTGGTCATATACGGTGATGTTTGTCAAGAGTTGGTTACAAATGTATACAGTCGTTCTTCACTCCAAGTGCTCAGTGGCTCGAGAAGAGCGGGCTACATTCCCATGGTGTCCTGATGTGCAAAGATAAATAGAGGGAGAAAGCAATAAACACATACAAAGTTGTGTTGCGTATGTGTGATAGATTCAATTATTTTTAACTAATTCTAAGAAAAAGATGTATAAAAAATCAACAAGCAAACAATGAGATTTCATGCGATTAAAAAAAAATCATTTGACTGATTCTAAAGTAAGTGTTTATAACAACTGAAGTATTGGGTCTAACAGAATTTTTTGACCATTAATTTAACACTGTAAGCTCAATTGACATGTAAAAATCCTAGGTAAAGATTATAAAACAACCGGAAATCAATATTTTGAGTTAATTTGATAGATTTTATACTGGTTTATGGAAAAATGCCTAATGAATAACAAGGAAAAATACATTGTAAATTTATGTTTAATTCTTTGTTTCTCTCCGTATAAAAATAATTTAAAATTTACAAATATTAAAATTATTTTATGCCACAATGAAATTCTTCTCCTTGTTCATTAGACACATAGTTGTCTTATCTTTTTAAAATTATGTTTTTTAAGTTACTGTCACATAAATACAAATTCCAGACTCACTTCGTTAAACTTATCTGAATAGTAATCTTTAACGGTTTTATCACACAAGATTTTTTGGTTTTTTAGAGGTGGGCAAAAAACCGTATCCAAGCATTCTTTAATTATTTATTGTATTTGTAAATATTAGTATGGTAGAATTTAGCGTGGAAATGTGTTAGTTGTATCTATAAAATTCAGACGGTCACTATCCTATAATTAAAATATATTTTTTTCAAGTATTTTTATACTGTAGATTAATTTTGGTATATATCATCATTTACAAATATCAACAATTTAAGATCCAAATTTTTTATTTTGAATATTATGTTAAATATATTCAAAGTAAATTTTTTTACAATATGTACAACTATTTTTGAAAATTTTT
The DNA here is from genome assembly GCA_963922655.1 of Cardamine chenopodiifolia. Classification (NCBI taxonomy): domain Eukaryota; kingdom Viridiplantae; phylum Streptophyta; class Magnoliopsida; order Brassicales; family Brassicaceae; genus Cardamine; species Cardamine chenopodiifolia. The sequence goes on from OZ000479.1 coordinate 9,133,242, forward strand.
TAAAGAAAAAAAGAAGAAGAGCTCTATTTTTTATTTTCGATAAGTGGTTGCTTTGTTAAACCCCAAAACTAGAAAATCTAAGTGGGACAAAATCAGCTTTGGAAAAAGAGTACATTTGAAAGGAGAGGCTGAAGATGGTTGATGAAAAGATGGCTGAAGATGACTGAAGATGACTGAAGATTGCTGAAAGCTTTTACCCTAGAAGCAAACCAAAGTTGAAGAATTCCTTCCAATTTTCGATCATGAAGAGAGCTGCACTGGTTTCTTATTTGTTTGTCGATCACTCTGATAAGGAACGAGAACAAATTTTGTGTTTCTCCATGTTGCGCGCATTTCTTTCTCTCCAAATACTATGAATTACTGCTTGAAAAGCATAGCGAGTTTAGGAACAAAGTTAACCTATCAAGGGTTGGGTCTGTAATGAGGCTGAGCGTGCTTGTCCATTCCATATTGAACCTGTTCTTCAGAAGACCTTGCACTAAAGCTTTCCAGAATTGTCTAGAATAAGCACAAGAAAACAAAAGGTGTTGTCTCAATTCTAGAGGTTCTCCGCAGAAAATACAAGATCTTCCAAAGTGCCATACGATCCCCTATCGTTAGACAATGATGAATAGACATCCACGCAAAGACTGAATATTTTGGCATTGCATGCTTGAACCAAACTCTTTTTGACAAACAACAGTGGGAGATGATTGTCGAGTTACCGACCAAGTGTGCTTTGAGCTGAAAGTGTCTTTGTACTTGTCTCCCTTATACTGCCAAAGTGAGATGTCATTTATACTTGTCTCCTTCATTCTTTGGCTTGCAAATGTACTCCCAACCTATTTTAGCTTTCTTCGAGTTCAAAGCTGGACCTGACCTAAGAAAAGAAGAACATAATTTTTCAATTTTCTTGATACATGTCTTAGGAAGACGAAAAGCAGACAGCCAAAAATTCGATATGCTCATCAAAAAAGAGGTAATGAGCTGCATACATCCCGTAACTGATAAAAATCTTGTAGACCATGAACTGATGTGGTTCCGTATTGTTTCCAGCAGAGGCAGATACTCACTCGATGTCATCCTCTTAATCAACAACGGTAATACCAAGTATATATTGGTATCTTATTAATACCAAGTGATACTCACTTGATGTCATCCTCTTAATCGAATTTTTCCATCTGTAAAAACCAAGATATCATCCAGGAAGCTTAAGTGCGTTAGTCCAATGTTTTAACCTGTCCGTCGAACACTTGCTGCATTGTCCAATAATTTGAAAGCACATTCATAGCTATAACAAATAAATAGGGCAACAAACAACAGCCTTGTCGTAGACCCCTCTTACTTTGGAAAAACCCAGCTAGCTCACCATTTACTTGAACCATGAAAGAGGATGTTGTGATACAAAAAGATATCCAGTGAATGAATTCATCCGGAAAGTCCATAACTTTTAGAGCATTGAGTAAGAAAAACCATTGAACTGAGTCAAACGCTTTCCATATATCAATCTTTATTGGTATAACTGATTCACAAGAATTTTGATTACTTGTTTTGGGTAAGAGTAACTGGTAAAATCCAGACATATAAATGTTATATATCACTTACACATATGAAAGATTTTCTAGACACCCAAAAAATTTTCGGTACAATTGATTTCTAAGAATTTTGATTACTTGTTTTGAATACGAGTAATTGGTAAAATATTAGACATAGAAATGTTATATATCGGTTACAAATTTAATTTGCTGGAAATATAGTAATTATTTGTTATAAATAGTTTGCTGGATTTTTTTAATATTTTATATGGGCTTAGGCTAAGAAATATGTGAAGATATGAATCATCAAAATGGAAACATAGCACTAATATGAGGAAAATTAACAATTTCAACCTCAACAATTTGCGATTTGTGTTTTTATACACAAACAAAGGTCTAGTTCAATTTTTGACTTTAACTCACAAATTTTTAAAATAAAATACATGTACTCTAAGCCGTGTGACGAAATCAATTTTGACCAAAACAGTATTAGTGATCCCGTTAATTACTACTCAATCAGATGATATGAATCATATTCCTGATGAGTCAGATGCCACGTGGCATGTTAATGTTGAGTCAGATGTCATATGTCTAGTTTTTACTAAATCAGATGGCACATATCTAGTTTTTACTATATCAGATGCCACATATCTAGTTTTTACTAAGTCAGATGCCATATATATTTAAGAAATATATTTTTTGAATTGTTATGAATTTAAAATCTTTTAACATGTATAACGGATAAACGAAAACCATTATCAACAAATCCATCTTATCAAAAAAATTTCACCATTTTTGTATGCGTAACAGCCATAATATACCACCTGTTGGACGGTGTATTTTTGAACAATTACAAATCTGGCATTTAGTATATGTGTTAGTCACACACCTGACAGATTCAAAAAAATGGTATTACCCCACTGCATCTAGCTAAAAATTTAAAACATTGTTTCCATGTGGTTTGCAGCAGGATAATATTATTTTGTTTTGCATATGATCTGTTTATCGTGGATATATAAATGATAAAAGCTCATTAACGTAGCTGCATTGATAATGGTTTTTGTTTATCCGTTATAAATGTGAAAAAGTTTTAAACCATGAATACTGCATAAAATTTTAAAAATCTTATGTAAATTTCCTTTTGTGGAAAATAGATGTTGTATCTAGCTAAAAAAAAAAACTAGATATATGGTATCTCACGAAATGTATTGTTTTTCAACTCTGACATTGTTTTTTTCCTTTTTTGTTCTAGCGAGAGAGCAAGACGAGAAAAAATAATATTTGACAAAAACGAAATACGTAGTGGAGTCTTGGGTCTCAAGCTTTATATTGAGTCTCTGACCTCAAGATTTTACTAATTTAATTATCAACAGAAAGGAAAAAAGGAAATAATTAGGTATTTTGATTTTTTGAAAAGGAAAAAAGGAAGTTTCATTTTTTTTTTTGTAAATCTTGTGAGTTGGGATACTAATATTACTGTTTGAGATTATCTGATATTACAAAGTACTTCTGACTGATATTATAAGAACTATTCAGATATTTAAAATGATTTTTTTTTAAATAATATATTTTCATGACAAAAAATCATTAATTTTTTTTAAAAAACTGATTCAAATCATCGAGGCCATTTGGAAGATTATATTTTGTTAACAATGGATTTTCTGACATTTTATTTTATTTTTTATTTTGGGTATTAAAAGATGTAAAAGTTGTTTAACCAGTTTTTTCAACATATGTCATCCCTTTAAATTTTATAACTCTTAAGAATTCAAAATCAAAATATTAGAAAATAATGCTACAAGCTTACAAATCAGATTAGTATTTTCTTTACTTAAAATGAAAACAGAATTAAACCTATTTTTCAACGTATTTCATCATTAGTTATATTCGTGATAAGACTCAAAATATTAAAAAAGGCTAAAATCAAAAAATTATCAGCAAAAATATATATATTAAGGAACAAGGATGTTTCCTTTTTTTTTTTTATTAAAGTCTTGTAAGTTGGGAGAATGATATTATATGGGATTTTTTGATATTACAATGCACTTTCAGATATTTAAAATACCAATATCTTTTTTCTTTTTTTCCAGTATCAAAAATGTTGTGAATTAGAAAAAAAAAATCTCAACTGGTAACAGAAAGAAAATAGTTTTCAAATTGTTTCCATTCCTTGAATTGGATTTTTTAAAAGAGAAAAAATTATATCTTCACGACAAAAAGAAAACCATTTATATTTAAAGCCCCGCGATTCAAAGAATCGACACAATTTAGAAACTACTTTTTTGTTGTTAACAATGGATATTTTCTTTTATTCACTAATTTTTTGACATCTTTATATTAGTTTCATTTTTATTTTTATTTTGGTTATTAAATGATACAAAATTTGTTTAAACAATTTTCCCAACATATGTCATCACTTTAAGTGGCATAACTCATAAGAATTAAAAAATCAAAATATTATAAAATAATGCTACAAATCAGATTAGTATTTTCTTTGCTCAAATAAAACCTATTTTGTCAACATATTTCATCATTAGTTGTATTCGTGATAAATCGTGGCAGTGAAATATATTTAGGATAAATATTTCGTAAAAGGAATACTACATATGCTATTCTTTGATTATTATATTGTAGCTGTAAATATTAGTATGGTAAAATTTAGCTTGTAAATGGGTTGGTTGTATCGATAAAAATTAGACTAGCTCTATTGATAGGAAATAATCTGGCCAATTTTGATTTAGAAAGGAACGATTCTCTTGTGTGAGAACAGCCATTTCCGTACTGTGTTCTCTCCACATTAAGAATTTTGATAACTCCAAAATAAGAAGTGAGCAAATCCCAAAGCTCTCTTTTTACCTTTTTTTCACTTTTAATTGGCGAAAGTATAAAATCTGATGTGAATAGAAAAAAAAAAAAGGAAGAAAGATAGGCGGACGACTTTACCATAGTATAGATCGAAAAAAATCCGTGAGCAGTAAAAAACGGATCTTCCCTTTTTTGGGAAAGCAGGTGGCCGCGTGTGAATTCTTTCAAAGCAAGGGGCAGCCTAATTTCGACATTCTTTTTTCACTTTGATCCGGTCGAGGTAGTTTTCGTTTATCAGTGCGTAGGTGGTTCCTATGACCGAGTCTTCCAGGCTCCTATGAACATCTTTTCTTAATGTATTAAATAGATCCTTCCTAACCGGTGAAAAATAGTGGGGTATCTACTAACGGTTATTCCAGGTTTGGCTTCGATAACGAAATTCTGAGAGAAGTCGGTAGTTGGGCTTTGGATTTCTTCGGATCTGAAGAACGTGTTTGGTGAACCAACTGGTAATTATTTTAAATCTTTTAATTTTAGGATACGAGTAAAAGTCCAGACATAGAAATGTTATATATCACATACATATATCAAACAAATTTCAAGACACCCGAAATTTTTTTTACAATTGATTTGTGCAAATTTTGATTACTTGTTTTGGATACGAGTAATTGGTAAACATTAGACAGAGAAATGTTATATATCACTTACAAATATCAAAGATTTTCTAGACACCTGAGAAATTTTTGGTACTATTGATTTGTGAGAATTTTAATAACTTATTTTAGAGACAAATAATTGGTTAAGAACCAAGAGTAAAAATGTCAAAATTTTGATTATTTGGTATATCTCGAAGGTCCAAAGATATATATATTTCAATTAACGACTATCGTTGGAGTTAGACTGGAAACTATGACAGAGTTAACAAATAACATATTATTTAATTATTGGTACATATCATCATATATTATCTATTTTTGGATAAAGATATATTTATTATAGTATATGATATAATTTATGATATATATAAATATTAATAATTGAGAATAATTTAATATCCGTTAAAAAGATCGAAATTCTTTAATAAAGATAATTACTTTTTTCTTATTATATTGTGTTTGCAAGTCCATTACAATGATATTTTATATAGAGGTGATGCGCTCCTTAAGAAGATAAGTAGCTGAACTTTAGATCCATTACATCATTCGGGAACACCAATATTAAAAGAAAAAAGGCCAATATATTTTTATTATCACATAATTAAAAAACAAATTATTATTTCAATTCATAAATATGAATTTAATTATGCATTTTTTAATTTTTGCAGAAAAATATGAATTTATATTTTGGTGGAAAAATAGGAAATTAAGTTTTGGCGAGAAAATTAAGGATCCATTTAATTTTTTGGCGGAAAAATAATAGATCCGTTTTTAATAGGCAAATTGCAAAATATCTTACTTTAGCAAAAAATATGGATTTGCACTTACTGGGAAAATTACAAAATCATGTATTTTTGGCGAGAAATGAATCCGTTTTGGCAGAAAAACCTAATAAATGCCCTAGATTTTATAAGATGCATTATATAACCTTATAAAAGAGTATAAATCTTGATATTTTATCAAGATTTATACTCTTTTATAAAGTTTATACGATTTTTTAAGATTTTATACGGTTTTATAAGGTTTTATATGGTGGTTTTATGATTTTTATAAAGTTTTATAAGGTGATTTTATGATTTTATAAAGTTTTATAATGTGGATTTATGATTATAAGGTTTTATAAGAAAAAATTAATTATTTATAATGAAAAATTTACGAATTTTTTATTTTGACGGAAAATTGTGGTTTTGTATTTTGTTGAAAGATTATGAAACCGTTTTTGGCGGAAAAATTATAAAATTTCTCATTTTAGTGAAAAATTACAGATTTGGCGAAAAAAATTACAAAATCAATTTGGTGGAAAACAGATATATTTTTGGCAGAAAAATTATTTTATAAAAGTTTATATAATTAAAATGAAATGTATACAACCAACACCGTTTGAAAATGTGGTGGTACGTTATGGACGATTGTGGGAAAACCGTATGATTAATGTATATTTTTCAAATGAATCTACATTTTTAATGAAATTGTAAATGCAAATGCCACAAATGAAAACACTTTTCAAAAATATTATACAAAAATTTTAAAGAAATATTTAACATTACAAAAATCTAAAAAATTAACAAAATTTCCTCATTAGACGTAAACACAAACACATACATTAGGTTTGGTTGAACAATCGAGACATTTTAGTTATCCACGCAACAATCCTTTCACTACCACTGTTCATCGGGATTCCAAATATCAGTTTGGACGAGATGATCTAACTCTTTTCGAAATAAGTAGTCACAATGTCCCATCGATCCCTTCACATTTCCGGTCGGATCCAACCAGAACATCACGGGTATATCGACAGGTGCAAGGCTTTCCTTATACCCAGGTTCAGGTTCAGCTGCAACATCAGTTTCAGCTTCAGCTGCAACATCAGTTTCAGCTTCTGGTACAGTACCATCAGCTTCAGTGTCAACATTCACATCTTCCCGAAGCTGTGCATTAGGAACCAGTAGTTGATCATACTCTTACCCTGCTCGAGTGGCATAATAATAAAAAACCACTTACAAAAAAACTACCTAAATTTCTATAGAAAGTGCTTGAGAAAACTTACATGCAAGACAGTTGGCAATGTCGGTGAGCAGAGAGATAACAAATTTGATATCCAGAGCCAAAGACGCACCAAATTTGTGATCCTCATATATGCTTCTGACCGTTCCATGACCAACACGATCTGTGGGGACAAACTTCTTTGGTTGTGGCTCAAGAATATCATATGGCTCCAACTGAATTTTCCTCTGAAATTTGAGGACTCGATAGATCAATTTAGGGAAAGGGAGACACCGATCCTTAGATTCCTGAGTTAAGACAGCCTTATTGACTTGATCAGACACCAGCTTCCCAAAATTTAAAAGAATTTGTTGCTCCAACATGTACACCAGATTGCATCTATCAATTGTAGTTGTGGTGTTGTTGGTAGAAGGAATCTAGTTCAGGCAGCAGATGAGATACAGATTCCCAAGAATACAGGACATCAAAGAGGGACGAAAATCCTTCCAGCTAGACACTCTTCCATTTGACATATATTTTGCCACTGCATGACGAGTCAGAGTAACTCAAACAACTTCAGACTTCTTGTGCCATACCACTGGTGACGTACGAAACACCTTGTTGATCATCATGGGAAAGAATTCGTACATCTTACATCGCACAAAGACTTGTGAATTCTTGGTATTCTCCAAAAAGATGTGTATGTTTGCATAAAACTCCAGCACCATCTCTCGAACATAAGGATCAATGTACGTGACTCTCTCAAATTGAAAATTTTCCTTGATGATCTTCATCACTGAAGTTGTGTATGGACCTCGATGAACCACCTATTGATCATGAAGTGACTTTTTCTTGAGTTATTTGTAACGAAGCTCAGCCGGTGTAGTGAGGAATTGTAGAGATATGAGTTCAGACGGGAGTTGCCATAATGTTGGATCCGCTCTGTTGCGTATTCGCGTATTGATTGCTCATGACGGTGTATGTTTGCTCGATCAGAGGGATCATACAGCAATTTGGCCCCAGGGTCCAAAAGTTCGGTAAAGCAAGTGTGGAGCCGGATCGTTGATCGGAGGTTAAAGATATCGTGAAGGTCCTGGTGCTATAGAGCTAGAGTTTGCGGAAGCGCAAGTAGGAGCAGGCGACAGTGCTGAGTCATCTAGAGTAGGAGCAGGCGAATCGGCGGTCAGGTTGGTTAGTGATGCAAGCGACAAAGCAAACGCATCAGCAATCGGGGCTGTTGGCAAAGCAACCGATTCAGACGCTTTCTTAGCCTTTTTGGACTTCACCGATGTTATTGGAACATATATGGACTTTGATTTTGCGATTGTTTCCACATGGACTTCTTCGATTGAGCTATCGGAGTCGACGAGCTCAAGACGATCTGATGTTGCCTTCCACTTGGATGCATGGGTACACGTTCTCGTTAGTGATGCAGTGGCCGAGGCCGTGTGAGTATGAGACGAGGATGGGGCTTGCTTGCCTCTGCAAGTTCTCTGTATAGTGCAATGGTTTGGAGTCGAGAGGATTGGGAACATCACTTCTTCGAGGCAAGGTTTTTTTTATTTATTAGCTTTTGAACCCATTACTTGGCAACAACACACACTTAAGTATCAAAAATTTCCGTGGTTTAATGATGTTGGCACAACAACTTCCTGTTTCGCACAATCAACTCAAATTACGATCATCACTGCAATTCACTCATTTTCAACATTAGCAAAATATCCACTGCACATCATCAAATGTTTTAACAAGAGAAGAAGTTTATGATGAATCAGTGGGATCTAAACACTTGTACCTTTAGAATTCAACTCAAATTCGAGAATCGTTTTCTTAACTTTCCATGTTTTTCCTCAAAGGTGAGCACTCTTTTTCCCTTTTTGTCTCAGAGTCCAAATACAGGAACCAAGTTTAGAGTCAAATGCACACTATGCTGGTCATGTTTTGCTTAAAGAGTTGTTGAAACACTCAACTTGTTATTCCAACCATGGTAACTATTTCTTTTTTGGTAGAAACTTTCATGGAAAGAAGAAATCTTGTTGACGAAGATGACGAAGAAGTGTTAAAATTTCTAAAACATTTTAAGGAGATAGAAGTGTTGGTATTTCTAAAGAAACTTCTAGAATTTGGATTATGTCTTGAATTTGACCCAAAAAAATAATTATTAGATAATTAGATTAATAATTAAACTTATCCAAAATCAAGTTTAAGTTCCAACACTTCCATCTCTTCTCATCTTAAATGTCTCGCTTAACTTATTGGTTGGCACTTTGAGAGAATACGTGGGAAATCTTAAATATATATGACTGATCTAGACGTTTCGGACAATAAACTATCTGGACAGATTCCACACACCTTGGTGAATTGTCTTTCACTACAATTCCTTTGGTTACAAGAAATTTATTTTTTGGGCCCATTAAAGATATAAGAGGCTTGACTAGCCTCATATCCCTAGATCTGTCGAACAACAATCTCTCCGGCACAATACCAGAATATATGACAAACTTTTCCAACCTGTTTAAATTGAATATATCTTTTAACAACTTTCAAGGACCTGTGCCAACAGAAGGGATATTCCGTAACACTAGTGCATTTTCGGTCAACGGTAGCATAAACCTCTGTGGAGGTATCCCGTCGTTGCAGCTTAAGCCATGCTCTGTGGAATTACCGGGAAGTCATTCATCACACAGAAAGATATGTGCCATATGTGTCATTGCATGTATAGTAACACCTTTGTTTTTATATCTTTTGTGGTTTATCTTTGCCGATACAAAAAGAGAATGAAGATTACTGTCAAGGCTCAGTCTAACAATGATGGGAATGATTCGTTATATGAAAAGATAAGTTATGATGAGATCTACAAGACAACTAATGGCTTCTCCTCTAGCAATTTTATTGGGTCAGGTAGCTTTGGCGATGCGTTTAAAGGATTTATTGGGGAGAGTAACAACGATGTTGCAGTTAAAGTTTTGAATCTCTGCAAACATGGAGCTACGAAAAGTTTCATGGCAGAATGTGATGCATTAAAAGGTGTAAGGCATCGCAACCTTGTGAAGTTGGTTACTGTCTATTCGAGTGTTAATTATAAAAGAAATGATTTTATAGCTCTTGTTTACGAGTTTATGCCTAATGGAAACTTTGATACGTGGCTCCACGCGAATGAAGTCGAAGAGATCCGTAGGCCCTCAAGAATCTTGACTCTCTTTGAAAGACTCAACATTGGCATAGACGTGGCTTCTGTTTTGGACTATCTTCATGTTCAATGTCATGACCCTATAGCTCATTGCAATCTGAAGCCGAGCAATGTCCTTCTAGACGATGATTTGACTGCTCATGTTAGCGACTTTGGCCTAGCTCGTCTCCTCCTCAAATTTGACCAGAACTCCTTCCTTAACCAACTCAGGTCAGCCAGTGTCAGAGGAACCATCGGCTATGCAGCACTAGATAAACTATATCACACATATGTAAAATTGAATGAAAAAATTAGTATATTTTTTTATTAGTCCAATCTTTTTTCTATAAATTATGGTACAACATATGGAATGGGAGGGCAGCCATCAATACATTGTGATGTGTAAAGCTTTGGTGTTCTTCTTTTGGAAATGTTCACAGGAGCGACCAACGTGTGAAATATTTGGGGGAAACTTTACCCTCTACAGCTACACCAAGTCTGTGTTATGATAAGAAAATATCAATTCTCTTTATTACGTCAACAGATTTAGAGAATAGAGAATATTGATACAACATCAGATCAAGAACTCTCTCTTTCTCTCTCTAAGTAACACGCAGGTCACTATTCACATACAATACATTCCCCCGTTTACAGCTAAGAGAAGAGCTTATATACCTGCTCTGTTACAATATATCACATGCAAGTCACATGTCTTTATTTTCACTATCCTCCACACGTGACTCAGTTCTCTTCTCATGTGTCTTCCTCCTTGTATACACATATAGTGGCTTATCAATATCCCTCTTTCAAAATGAAGTTTGTCCTCAAGCGATAATGCTGGAAACTGTCTTTGTTGTTCTTTGATTAATTCCCACGAATCTTCATGATTGGGTAATCCTTGCCAATGAACCAAACCTTCCAAATCTCCTTTCTCATTGTATCTTGTGTCCAATACCTTTTCCGGAATAATGACCACTTCATCCTGCTCATTAAGCACCTCTGGTAATGGAATCACTTCATGATCTATGCCCAATACTTGTTTTAACTGTGATACATTAAAAAATGGGTGTATCTTGGACAACTCTGGTAGCTTTAATCGATATGCTGCTTTACCAATTCGTTCCATAATCTCAAAAGGGCCAAAATACTTGGCTGAGAGCTTCTGACAAATCCTGTTAGCCATAGATTGTTGCTTGTATGGTCTTAACTTAAAAAATACCCACGATCCAACTTCATATTCTACATCCCTTCTGTTTTCGTCTGCATTGTTCTTCATTAACTGTTGAGCATGCACCAAACTTTTCTTAATATGAGATAACATCCTATCTCTTTCTTTGAGTAAGGATTCCAGTTCAGAATTCTTAGTAGACTGTGATTTGAATCTCAACACTGGTGGAGGATCTCTTCCATAACTGCTTTAAATGGTGTTGTTTTCAGAGCTGTATGGAAAGAGGAATTATACCATAATTCTTCCCAAGAGAGAAACTGATGCCAAGTCCTTGGATGTGATGAAGCAAAACATCTTAGATATGTTTCTAAACATCTATTTAAAACCTCTGTTTGCCCATCCGTTTGTGGGTGAAAAGCTGTGCTATATTTCAGTTTGGTTCCTGATAATCTGAAACAATCTTTCCAAAACATACTCAAAAAAATGCTTCCTCTATCTGAAACGATTGATGCAGGATAACCATGTAATCTGACAACCTCTTTAATGAATATCTTTGCCACATCTATAGCTGTAAATGGATGTTTGAGGCTTAAGAAATGGCCATATTTACTGAGCCTGTCAATCCCCACCAAAATCACATTTCTTTTTTGAGAACTCGGTAAACCTTCCACAAAATCCATGCTTATGTCCTTCCAAATCTGGTAACAATTTGGCTGGTGATAACGTTGAGTATTTATGCCTTTGACAAATCACATATTCGGCCACAAACGTCTGTATATCTTTCATCATTCCTTGCCATTGAAATGAATGTTGTATTCTTTTCATTGTTTTCAACACTCCATAATGCCCTCCCATCAAACCACTTTGGTATTCTTCTAATATGAGTTTAATATACTGTGAAGTATTGGGGATTACCAGGCTATTCTTAAACCACAATCTACCTTCTCTGACTGTATACCCCGAAGCCACATCATTCTCCTTTCCCATCATCTGTATCTGTTTCTGAATTTTATCATCCTTCTCGATCTCCTTATAAATGTCTTGTAGCTGTAATACTGTAGGTATTGTGAGAGCCATTAGTAATATGGATGAAAGTGTTCCTTCAGGTTGCACCATCCTAGACAAACTATCAGCAGCCTTGTTGTCTATTTCTGGTTTGTATAGGATTTCAAAATCATAATTCATCAGCTTTGTCAACCAATTCTGATAGTCCATGGAGACCTCTCTTTGCTCTAATAGAAATTTGAGGCTCTTTTGGTCTGTATGTACTACAAATCTTCTTCCTAGCAGATAATGCTTCCATTTCTGAATTGATAAAAATATTGCCATCAATTCTCTTTCGTAAACCGGTTTGAGCTGTTCTTTAATTGTAAGACCATGACTAAAATATGCAATTGGTTTCTTCTCTTGCATTAATACTACCCCTAATCCAAACCCAGAAGCGTCAGCCTCCACAACAAAAACTTTTTCAAAGTCTGGAAGAGATAACACTGGGGCTGAAACCATTGCTTGTTTCAAGGTATTAAATGTGATTTGTGCTGTTGAAGTCCAGTCAAAGCAGTCTTTTCTCAGAAGTTCAGTTAAAGGTCTTGCAATCATACCATATCCTTTAATAAATCTTCTATAGTACCCAGTCAGTCCCAAAAGTCCTCTTAACTCTTTAACAGACTTTGGTGTCACCCAATTCTTCATAACTTATGTCTTTGTTGGATCTGTAGAAACCCCCTCTTCTGAAACAATGTGTCCGAGGTAATCTACTTTTTCTTTTCCAAATAAACATTTCTTCTTATTGGCATATAACTTCTGTTCAACAAATATCTTCATCACCACTTCTAGATGCTCTGCATGTTGCTAAATATTCTTACTGTATACCAAAATGTCATCAAAAAACACCAAGATGAATTTTCTTAGAAATGTTCTAAACAGTTCATTCATTAATGGTTGGAATATGGCAGGAGCATTTGTTAATCCGAATGGCATAACTAGAAACTCATAGTGGCCATCATGAGTTCTAAATGCTGTCTTCTCTATATCCTTTTCTCTCATTCGAATTTGGTGATATCCCGCTCTTAAATCCAACTTGGAAAATACTTTGGCTCCATTCAATTCATCTAATAGCTGATCAATAATGGGAATAGGAAACTTATCTGAGATTGTTGCTCTATTTAGTGCCCTGTAATCGACACAAAATCGCCAACTTTTGTCTTTCTTTTTCACAAATAAAACTGGACTGGAGAAGGGGTTGTGACTAGGTCTTATTATCTCTGATATTGTCATTTCTTCAACCAACTTCTCCTTTGCCTCTTTATGTGCGTGAGGGTATCTGTAAGACCTCACACTTACTGACCCATAACCAGGTAACACTTGATTGAATGTTCTCTACCTCTTAATGGAGGTAACTCCTTTGGTTCTGCAAAAACCTTTTCAAATGTTGATAAAACTTTCTCAATCTCCACAGGTACTGGTGTTGCTTCCTGAGGTCCCAACTGCTGGCTACATAATTCTATCTCCACACCTTATTATTCACAGTCATTTTGGTAGACATTGATTTAAGAGACAGCCGATTATAATGCAATTGTGGTTCACCTCTTAAAGTAACTGTCTTCTCTTTATAGGTAAAAGACAATTCATGTGTTTTCCAATTCACCTTACACTCTCCCAATGTGCCTAGCCAGTATATACCCAATACCACATCAACTTGTCCCAAATCTAGGGTGATGAAATCTGTTGTAAAATCAAATTCTTGTATTGAGAATGATATTGTTTCACAAACTCCCATGCCTTTCACTGTGATTCCCGTACCCAATCTGATATTCAAATCTTTATCTTCTTTACTCTTTAGATTTAGCTTTTTAACAACTTCCAGAGATATGAAATTATGGGTTGCCCCGCTGTCAAGCATTATTACAACTTCTTTCTTTCCAATGGTACCTTTCGTCTTAGTTGTGGTCGGTGAAGGAATTCCCATAAATGATGAGAATGACAATTCCATTAACTGGCCAATAACTCCATTTGTTTCTTCTATTTCTTCTTCTATCATTCCATCCAATACCTCCATCTCAAATCCATTTATAACTGTCAAAACTCTTAACTCTTTATTAGGGCATTTATGTTCTCTTGACCATGGTGCATCACATCGAAACAAAGACCCTTTCTTCTTTTCTCATCCAATTCCACACTAGAATTATTTCTCCTGGGTCGCTGCTCCATTCTTTGCACTTGTTTTCCTGAGTTATTATTTGCATCAATCATAATAGATTTCATCTTCCATGCATTCGAATTATAACTCTTCACTCCTTTATAATCAGCATTCACCACATCATTTTGTTCTGCATTAGCCAATAGTAATTCTTTCTTGACAACCTTTCCCATAATACTCGACTCCATAGATCTTGCTACAGCCACCATTTCTGGCAAATTTTGAGGCTTGTGCATGTGAACTAGCTCTTGCATCTCAAGTGTTAACCCATTCAGGAAAATATCCTCTAGTTTCTGATCGTCTAATCCAGTCACTTGTGCTAACAGATCTTCAAACTTTTGGACATATTCACATATTGTACCCGTTTGTTTGATGCAAAACAAACTTTGGCTTGGACCTCGGATTTTCAAATTCCCAAATCTCAACATCAAACCAGATTTAAACTGTATCCAACTCACAAATTTTCTTCTGTTCACTTCCCAATTGTACCAACTCAAAGCTTCACCATCTAGAATTACTGAAACCAGTTCTAATTTCTCAACATCATTGTAATCACCAATCACCAATTCGAAAAACCTTTCCACTCTTGCGATCCAACTGTATATATTTGTTCCTTCAAACACTGGAACCTCTACGTTCTTGAGCAAATTCTCTCTAATATCAGTTCTAACTAACCTACGGCAAGGTTCCGAGTTAGAAATATTTACCTGGTTTCTAGAATCTTGCGATTGAGGTGCTTGTTCTTGACTTGGTCCATCTATCTCTCTAATCGTTTCAGGTCTTAGTAAAGATTGCAGAATCAGAGCCAATTGTCTTCCAATCGAATCCAATTTTTGTTCTTGACTCTCTACTTTTGCTGATAATACTTTAATCTTCGAGTCAGTACTTCGTTTTCCTTCATTGATTTTCCGAAATTGAGTTGATACTTGACTCAATTGATCATAAACATCTAGTAATGACGCCACCGTCTGTTCCTCCGGAGTAATTTCTCGCACCGGTGACAGTCCATTCTCCATCACCATTTTCCCCCAAATCTTGATTTCTTCGCTTCGCAATCACCGGTTTTATTTGCATTAGTTTTCGATCTAGATCACAAACACACCATTTGATAAGAAAATATCAATACTCTTTATTACGTCAACAGATTTAGAGAATAGAAAATATTGATACATCATCAGATCAAGAACTCTCTCTTTCTCTCTCTAAGTAACACGCATGTCACTATTCACATACAATACATCCCCACGTTTACAGCTAAGAGAAAAGCTTATATACATGCTCTGTTACAATATATCACGTGCAAGTCACATGTTTTTATTTTCACTATCCTCCACACGTGAATCAGTTCTCTTCTCCCGTGTCTTCTTCCTTGTATACACATATAGTGGTTTATCAGTTGCCAGAGCATGTATTGTACATTGCAGATGAATTGATTCTTCATAGCGGTCTCAGAGTTGGTTTTCCCATTGTTGAGTGCTTGAAAGTGGATTTTGGGATCAGACTTAGGTGTTGTGAAGAATCTCCGACGAACCGGCTGGCAATGAGTGAAGTTGTAAAAAGAATTAATCTCAATGAGAGAGAGGTTCTTCAAAACCAGGAGGACAGCTAGACGTTGAAGTGTTTTATGGTTTTCTCTGCAAACTTTGCAGCACAGTTGCTATATGCTTGAATGCTCTATTGTATCCAGATAAAAGATGACTGTTTGTGTTACAAGGTTTAACTTATAAGCTTTTTTATTGCAAATAAATGAATACAAAAGATGAAATTGCAGTGGTTTATGTTTTGCGTTAACCACAAGTCTCAACCCTGATTTATCTTTTTCTCGGTTAATTACTTGTTAGTTGTTACTCATGTCATATCTAAAAATACGAAACCTACTAGAATCAAACTTTAAATTAGACCAGACACTGTAATAGATTCTTATTTTATTTTTTAACTAGATTTGGACAGGTCCGATGTACGAGTGTTTTGAATTTTAAAATAAATTAAATTTAACCAAAAAATTAAAGTAAAAATTTGATGTAAGTGATGTATTTTTAAAATTTTTTTGAATTGTTGTCCTTAAATCGTATCTCAGCTTTGGTCACATGAAAATGCATTTTTCAGGGTGTTCATTTAATTCTGATAAACTAACCATTCTATTTGATTTCATTTTTGTCCAAAGAAAAAAACATGGAGCTGAAACAACTCACTCAGAACACCTTTTAAAGGGTTATGTGGTACAGTTACATCCAATAAACCCTTACGTAATAAAGAAATTTGTTATTTGATTTTTCCATTTGGGTAAAAGGTGGATTTTTTCGTTGGAAGAAAAGATTAACAATGAGTTTCGTCTTTAAAAACAATGCAAACGTGTTACTCTCGTCTATAAAAATCTTGAGTTTCGTCTTTAAAGAATGCAAACGCCTTACCTCTCGTCTATGAAATTCTCTTTCCTCTGAAGTTTTAAAGATGTAGTTGTTGTGCCCATCAAACCATACCAAAATAGGTATAATATCGATAGAACCGATCTCAAAATTTTTGATAGTTTTTTCTACTCATTAAATATGTAACAACATAAAAAAATGCATTATTTTTTCTCTGATAAGATAATAAACTTTAATATTTTTTATATTAACAAATTATTTTCTTTCATATGCTTAAAGTTTAAATAAATTAACAAACTTTTATTATTTTCTTTTTTTCCATTATGTTTAAAATTTGTATATATTAACAAATTACTGATTTCCTAAAATTATTGATTTTCTTTTATTATATGAAGCTTTAGCTTTATTTATTTTTAATAATATTAACAAATTTGATACATGACAAAAATTAGAATTTTTATCTGACACGTGTCTCAATCCTGTTAATTATAATTTTGACATGTATCGAATTTTTTTGATACTAACCAAAGTTTATATGATAAGATAGGTTACTCTTTGAAATCTCTTTATGAAACGAGGTTAATGATTAGTGTTTGTGTTTTCTTTTCCAGAAACATATAGACTCTACCCTCTCTTTTTTTTCCTGAAATCGTTCTTATCAATAAGACAATAACTGGATATTTTACTCGGAATATGTATATATGATCACACCTTAAAAAAAAACTCAAAATGTAATTTGATTTCGAATATATAGTATTAGATACAAATGTTTAAATTTTTAAACGATATTAACCAGTATGATACTGCACGGAACGGTTTATATGATTAAAATCAAACGTATGCAACTGGAACCTCACAGGTAAATAGCGGCATGTAAGCGTTTCAGACCACAGCTCCATCTCCTATGACGCCACCTATTTTGGCCGTGGTGAACCTCAATGTAGTCACTGGTGTCTGGCTAACAAATTGCTGGCAAGAGTACCACGTCGTTGAATCGGCCATAACCTTATCGCCGTTGATTGTATAAAGGGACAATTTACAGACGGTGGAGGCATCGCTGGAGACGAAGACAGAGTCGGCCTAGAGTTCTAAGTAACATTTGCTCGTGTTTGCGATCACAACAAATATACAAAAGAGAAGGAGTATAGATCAACATTAAAACATGAATGTATAAATTACAATAGGCTCAGTTCTTAAGTGACCGAAAAATCAGTTTGACCATCAAAATGGTTTTTATGAAAGATGTTCAAAACGACACTATTAAGAGAGCCTAGCGTGGTGGTCACGTTATCATGGTCGTAGAAGATGGAATACCTCGATCTACCTTCCATGTAGAGGAAGAGAATAAGGAGGAGAGATTGAATGGATAACAACCTGTATAGGTACAATGCGCGTTTTGATTGAGGCCATTCGTATTGGTCTCTACTTCTGGCACATAATCAATCGTTTTGGCACACAATTTTGGTGTAGTCTTCAAACTAATTGTAGACAAACATAGATAATTAGTAGGTGAAATATGTTTTGTTTCTTTAACTTAGTGCTAGATCTTTAGCCTACGCATTAAACGGAAAATATAAAATTGATTAATTGAAAGCGTATTGATATTTAAAACTGATTTAGGTTTTAAATTTTAGCTAAATATTATTTTAATAATTTTAGATATAGTTGATACTTCATAATTTTTTTGTCATCACCGTCATTCATACTTCATATATAGTTATAGTTTATCGTAACTTTTGTGAAAAAAAAATTCCCTCTGAAAAGAAACGAGGATGTGAAAACCGAAAAAAAAACTATTAAAGTATCCTCTGATGATTATTCGACGGACAAATATATTTTCAAATCACGTAAATTCTTTTGGAAACCAGAAAATTAAAAATATAGGAAAAATAGATTTTAGTGACGTTGAGTCCAAAAAATATATCTTCGGAATACTCTACTTTTTGAACTAATTTTTGGTAAATGATAAAAGACACAGTCTAAAAAAGGTCGAGGCGAGATCAAAGTAAACCTCTAAATGGATAATATAAAGTGAATTGGCGATTGAGGTTATAAATTATTTGCTGGTTTCAAAAATAAAGATTCAAAATTTCTATAACCATATATTCAATTTATTATGTTAATAATAACCTTTTTAACGAAAGAAACACAAAAGTTCTCAATAACTAAAATTGTCTTTTTTTTATCACAAATTAAAAAGGACATTAAAAAAAAAAATTACAAAGTCAATATAAATAACTCTTGCATATAACAAATTATTACATAATTATATATATATATATGTCATATAGTAAAAAAAATATTAAAAGTGAATTTGACGATATTTTCCGTAGATAAGTTTTATTTGCTAATGTATCACTAAATCCATTATTTTTCTTTTTCATATTCGATCGATCTTGCTCTGAAGCAAATTGTGTGCATGGATATTATCTTGGTTGAACTTCTACAATGAACACTGCATGGAAAAACCTGATGCTTCCAACAATGCAATGTTAACATTTTGGTACCAACACTTTCATAACAAAATCATTTTAAAAGATTTTGACTTTGCTTTGCTCCTGACTTTGCTTTGCTCCTGATTCGATCCCAAAAATTATTATTCATTCGAGTAGAATGACTATACCAATGATTGTGGGGTCGAAAACCCAACTGATATCTATATACTATTGGATAAGAGAACGATTACCAATTGATAACTGGGAATTTTTCATGCAACTACATAAATAAGTAGAATCAAACACTATATTAGGATAGGCGTGTCAAAATGGACCATGTGTCTGTCCAATACAACTCAACCTATGAACTGAAATTTTTGATTCTAATGGGTTAATAGGTCATATGAGTTGATGGTTAAATAAGTTGATGGGTCAAACGAGTTGGTTTGTGATGAGTTGATGAGGCACCCATTTTACCCATTAATTTTAAAAAATTGAATCATACCAAGTTAACCAATTTTCACAATCTCCAAATTTTCCAGCCAAAATGCAAATATGCAATTTCTCTCCAAAATGCAAATACAAAATTTTTCCACCAAAATGTGAAAATGCAATTTTCCGCTAAAAACATATCCACAATTATCACACCAAAAATGAATTTGTAATTTTCTCGCCAAACACTTGATTCCGTAAAATTTTCAAAATTTTGAAAATCCATAATGCCAAAACGGATACATAAATTTTCCGCCAAAAACTTAATTCCATAAACTTCCAAAACTGCAAATCCATAATTTTTCACCAAAATAAAAAATCCCGAGTTTTTGCACAAAAAATAGATACATAATATTTTCGCAAAAAACTTGATTCCGTAAATTTTTCAAAAATTGCAAATCTATTAGTTTTTGCCAAATATAAAAAATCTAGAATTATTCCGCCAAAATGGATACATAATTTTCCCGCCAAAAACTTGATTTTGTAATTTTCCAAAATTGCAAATCCATAAGTTTTTGCCAAAATAAAAAATCCGCAATTTCTCCTCCAAAAATAGATACATAATTTTTTTGCCAAAAATTTGATTCCATAAAACTTTCCAAAATTTTCAAAATGATACAAAATAAAAAGATCCGTAATTTTCTTGCCAAAAATGGATACAAAAATTTTCTGCAAAAAACTTGATTCCGTAAACTTTCCAAAATTACTAATCCATAAGTTTTCGACAGAAAAAAACAGATCCCACTGTTCTACCTGATCTTTAGGAGAAAACGGCGATCCTGGGAATCCAGATCAAAATGTCCTTAATCTCCCCCCCCCCAAAACGGATATATATTTTTCCCACCGTAAACTTTCCAAAAATTGCAAATCCATAAAGTTCCGCCAAAAACAGATTTAGAATTTTTCTGCCAAAAAACTTGATACCATAAACTTTTCAAAAATTAAAAATCCGTAAGTTTTCACTAAAATGAAAAATCCGTAAGTTTTCACTAAAATGAAAAATCCGTAATTTTCCCACCAAAAACATTACTCCATACTCCATAATTATCTAAACAAAATACAAATTCGTAACTTTCCACTAAAATGAGAAATCCGTATTTTTCTCGCCAAAATGTAAATCCATAAATCATAGTTTTCCCGTCAAAATAATGATATTATTTTATAATATTTGTTTATTTGTTGATTATATGATAAAAATTAATTAATTAATTTAATTAGTTATTATTTAAATGGATGAATTCATTTAACCATTAACCCATCAAATTAAATGGGTACTGGATTGACCCAACTTTTTTAACTCTAAACTCAATGGGTTGGGTCAATTTATTTCAACTATTTTGACAACCATATTCTAGGAGAGAATGAAACCAATTTGATCTTGAAAACGCCATTATCCAACATGTGAATATTACCAAAGAGATCCAAATGGAAACAACGGTGAATCTCAAAGAGAATTAATTGCGATACCGTTAGGGAAACGATCACAGTTTCTGAGAGAGAAATGGTTTCGAACCGCTTATTCCCCAAAATCGTCACAAAGGTATTCCGTTTTAGCACAACAAACACACTAATTCAAACACTAACAGAATGGATGAAATGACGGCAAAGAACGATGTTTATGTTATAGCATGTGATAGAAACAACCAACAATAGAAAATTTGGGTTGGAGAAATTGTAAAAAATATAAGAGATATGGTATTTTTTATTATGAGCAAATTAAAAAAAAAACACAAAGCAATGTAGATGACCGGTGCCGGCGTGAAGCCGGTCACCAACAAAACAGAAACTAAGGACGATGATTACTTTTGGAAACAACTAAGAGAGGAGAAGAGAAGTGCGACTTCTCTGAAAGAGAACAAAGCAGTTATTTTTACAATATAAAAGAATATTTTTATTAATTATTTGTATTTTGTCAATGATAAACATTTACATAGTAATATTTTCGAATAAATTAAAAAAACTCGTAACTTCTCTCTAACTTCTTTCTCTCTCAAATTTTTTCTCAAAAGTGATCTTCCAAATCAACTTTTCTTCTTCATTTTTCTGTAAATTTGCTGGCCGGCGTCGGCCATATTCTTTCTACTTATATTATAAGATTTATCTATCAAAAATTTATTATTTGGAGACGGCAAATTGGAAAGGTACGAGTGTAGGCGATTTTTTGGGTGATTGCCTTTATCCTCTTCACGGTTTTGCCGGTCATGTTCCACCAACGATCTGTTTATGATTTCGTCTTTGAGTGCCGATATTCTCTTTCACACCACAATTAGTTGGGTTGGCAACTTTTCGACGTGTCTCTTCAACATGTTGTGTATGTTCATGTGTTTTGCCAACAATCTCACCATGTTTATCATATATTACAGTTTGATAGATTAGATTAGGTGGGAAATGAGTCATATTTTCCACTTTTTTATGTCTCTCTTCGTAGAGTTTGATTCCGGTGAAGTTATCATTCGTGGTGTTCTGCTGGTTACTTCTGTTGGTTTGTTAAACTCTATACGAAAGACAAATTCATACAGAGACAACCATTGATTGTGAAGTTTGAAGTTTTCACATAGTGGTGTTTTGAGATTTGCGAAATTCTTATAGTGCGTCATAGTTGGGTGATAGTCAAGAATCGCAATGGTTGAGTTCGAATACAGAGAAGGAACATAACATATTTGTTAATCTGATAGCGAGTAAGATTTCTAATGTTAAAGCATCGTCAATTTCGCTTCTTATGTTGTATCGTTCTTTAGCCTCTTTGTTTAGAATATATGTATATAAATACTATCTCTGTAATCTTGTAAACTCTTGATCGAAGTAATAATAATATTTAGAGGTTAAAAATATATATATTTACATAGTAATGTTAATTGTTTTATCTACTAATCCAGATTAATAAAGACAGATCTATAATTATTTTTATTTGGAACATAAACATAAGAAGTATGATGCAAAATCATAAATCCAATTAGGTTAATTTTTTAAAATATTTATGAGAGGCAACTGTCGTTCCCAAAATGTATACAGACAAACTGTATATAAATTCGCCACTAAAGACAAATCAACGATAATATCCTCCACAAATGTGACATTTTTGGCAAAAGGAATTATATTACAAATATTATTTCTCAAATTTCTATAATACTGAGTGTACTTTAAAAAGTTTAAATTTCAATTGATATATATATATATATATATATTTCTGGTGAAGCTTCAATTGAAATATTTTATAGAGCCAATTTAATTTCAAAACTTTACATGAAAAATGAATTGTTTTTAGTTAGTAGATAAACATTTTTTAGGGTGTAAATCGTTGTTGCTAGCTAGACAAAATCAAATGTGGCTGGCTATAAAAGTGACTTAATTGCAACGTCACTAAAGTAACAACAACACGTGGCAAGTAGAGAGTTTGTTGGGGCGAATTTGAATCATTTTCTTTTTCCTTTAAGCATCTGCAAAACAAAGCTTTGTTAAAGTGTTTTATTTTCTTCACTAAAGCTTTGTTAAGGTTCAACGATAAAGAAAGCACTTTTTATCATCCAGAACGAAATTAGTTCTCTTGCACCTTTTGCCAATGTAATTTCTTCTTATTTAATTCAATTTATCTAAACGAAATTTAGATCTCAAGAAATTTACCAAAGAAATAATAAAGGGCATAAATGTCATGCGTATTGCACCAGAGACTGTGAAAATATAACTTATATGACCACTATTTTCACCACTCAAGTGTAGTAAGTCAGTCATCAATCTGCGTAAAGTTCTCGAATCCGTTTAGATACTTACTTGTAAGGGAAAACTAAAAACTAAGTGATAAAAAGAGATGTTCCATGGATTTCAGGTTTCAATGCAGAATAACTTGTATAATCTTTTGTCTCTCTTTCCCCTTTTTAAGTAATCAAATGCTTATATAGACTGGTGCTTAGATCGATTAAAACTGTAGTAATAAGGATTAAATTAATTTCAGAACTGAGCATTCAGAAAATAGATTTACTTGGGAAGTTCGCATTCAACTGAAAAAGAGAAGACAAAATTCTTTTAAGTTAGAAAT
Source organism: Cardamine chenopodiifolia (assembly GCA_963922655.1). NCBI lineage: Eukaryota > Viridiplantae > Streptophyta > Magnoliopsida > Brassicales > Brassicaceae > Cardamine > Cardamine chenopodiifolia. The sequence continues at coordinate 9,157,062 of OZ000479.1, forward strand.
TTAGTTGACCCTAGGCTGCTTATTTAGTACGAAGTGAATATATATGATCTTGTCTTGTCCCCAAGAAACATGATCCAAAAATTATGCGAAAGTCACCTCTTCAGAAATCAATTTTTTTTCCTTCCAAAATTCAAGAAATATTCACAAACAATGTAAGAGACAATTAATCGATATATTGGTGAGTGCAACTAATTATGACATTTAGACAGTGGAGAAAAAAGTAGTTTTCAAGATAAAAAAATTTTCTTAACACTTGTACAATAAATCTTGAGTAAATGTTGGTTTAATCTTTTTCAGAACTACCATGAATTTCACGAATATTTTTAGAAATTATCATATTATTTTTTTCTTATGCCTATATAGTGTTTTACATGATAAGATCATTTTTTTATCCGAGCAACAAAAAGTACTTGGTATTTACGAAAATGCAACTGCATAATTTTTTTTTGGGTCAAATTTCTCTCCGAAGTACGTTACCTAACAAAATAAACCCAATAATTACAAAGCTTTAACCTAATATCAAAATATTTTAATCCAAGCATTTCAATTGAAGAACAAATGATTTTACATATAGTTTATAAAATTTCATGCTAAGAACCATAATATGAACGTATTAACTAAAATTATATTTCGAATGATTTTTTCGAACTTTTTGTGAGTTTGACAAGTTTTCGTACCAGGGTTATCATTCTATGTTTTACTAACGTATCCAAGACAATTTTGAGTTTCTTTTAAAGTAAGAGAAGGAAAAACTTGTATGGACCTAGTAATTATTAGGTTAAACTTAATTCCAAATCATAAAAGCGCAATACAAAACAATATATAAATCTATGAATATAACATTTCCAAGAATTTACTTAACTAATACACTAAAATCACAAAAAGTAGTCTACTATCTCTAAGAAGTAATGATAATCCCTTTGTTTAAACGTCAACGGCACATCTCTGGACAAGCTGGTACTTCACGGCCGGACCTTCACCGGGAAAGTGTCCGACTAAGGTAATGTAAGCTGGACAATTGACGTGGAGGCGGTAGCTACCGGAGATCCACGTTCCCACTTTCCATCTAACCCAACCGTCGATCTTGATGTTCAGAAGCACCATCCCCGCCGTTACATCTTGGCTTAACGCCGGTGAAAGGTACGGAGCCACTGGCACGGTTGTCCCGTACAGAAACGGCGACCATACCGTCACATCAAGGTGGCCTTGGTAAGTCGCCGGCAATAAAGTCGCCAACGTCACCTTTTAACAAGAAAACAATTAATTTGCAAAAATTATAAAATATAATTAATTCAACCTCACATCCAAAATCTAGACAATTCTCATATTGTTTAATACCTACGTTGAGATCTGTCTATTACCAAGATTCGTCGGTCCATTGGTATATATATATATATTGTGTAACATGACTCTTTCTCATAACATTAAATACATGATACTGTATATTAATTTAGATCCCAAATTATGAAATTTAGCTAGACATTTTTCGTTAGAAAATGCTCTTATAATATCAAGATTCGTCGTTCCATTCTTATAGTTTTTACTATTAAGAATTGCATAGAAGAAAACGCCAAAAAAGAATTCCGATACGCGAAACGCCTACAATACCTGTTGGTTGCGGTAAGAAGCATAAATGTCAAGGCGGTCATAGAAAATTCCGATCTTGTCATTCGGATTTCGAGAAGAGAGAGTGACTTGAAGATTGGAAGTGAGGAAATTTGGCTGAGAAATGTTAAACGCGTAAATGGTTGCGTCTTGGAGACCAAAACGCGGTCCATGCGGGTGAAGTATAGCCCACACCAAGAAAACCACAAAAAGAACAGCTGCAAGAAACCCAAGCACCACCGCTCCTATGCGTTTCCTCATCTTCTCATCCTCATCGTGATGATGCTCACATTCCTTCTCCGTCATTGCGGTTGTGTTTAGCGTTTGGTGACGCAGAAAGATAAGTGCGTTGAGTTGAGAAGGAAAGAGTTAATGTTTTTTTCTTATGTATATAAAGAAAATAACAGTGAGTTACTCTCCTCTTTTTTTTTCTTGTCACATCAAGAGACAGAGAGGTACTATAGAGTAGAATGATGGTGATATATATATATATATATATGTATATATATATAGTCACATATAGAACAACTGGAGCCTTTGGGATGATAAATTAATGTATAATAATAAAAACAACAATTATTTTTTCTGCTCATCTATATTTATGTTGTTGTCAACGATCGTATTATTAGTTTATTAAACTAATATTCTTGAACTTTAATTTGTTTACTTTTTTACTTTATCTTTAATGAAAAATTGAGGAATATGTTTTTATTCCTATGAAATTTTAGCTATGTTAACAAGGTCGTTAAGAATACTTCCATAAGGTTTATTACAGACGTGATTTGTAGATTAAAAAGCTTCACCTACTGTAAAGCATTTTGGAGGTGGGTGAAGCGCATTACCGCAACGACATTATATATAAAGGTGTATATATATTGCAAGTAAATTTTTGTTACCATTATCAAGTAAATTTTTGTTACCATTATCAAGTAAATTTATCACATACTTATTATTTATTTCTTTTGATAAATACTATCAAATAATTATTCTGTGGTGTAGATATAACGTTTTGTAACAGAGTAAAAAGTTGTCGATAGTAGCAACTAGCAATGATCACATTAAAATGTAAAACTCTAATATCGTACACAATGGGATAAGTCCATTTATAGTGAATGTTTTGATTCTAAACTACAAACGTTGAAAGAAAGAAAAAAAAACTACTACAATCCACAAACAACAGTCGAATCAGAAACGCATTATATATAGTGAATGTTTTGATTCCATCAACACGGAATCTTCAAAGTTCGAATGCAGAATTTTAAAGTAGAAGCTATATATATTAATCTCAAACTATAACGAATGATCCATGAAACTTTCACATTAAGCGGTCATAAGAGTTTTGGTAGTGTCGAATTCAGTGGTAGCTTGACTCTCAATTAATTACCTTTTGGAAAGTATAATGAAGACTTAATCAAGAGGTGATGTGGTGGGTGAGACGGAAATATAAATTATATGTAAACTAACTATATATATATATATATATATATATATATATTGGTGAAGATGTAAATGTAACTATTTGGTGATCAATTGAGTTATTATAACTGAAGGTTCTACATGCGTTAACTACACACTAGCATAAGTTTATTATGGGAATATAAATCTCTTTAAACCAATTTGTAGTGGTCAAATAGTTAAAAGGAATAGTAGTCAAATAGTTAAAGGATTTATCCTAAGATTATAAAATTAATATTGTGATTCTAATCTTAGTTGGTTACTGTGGTCACTTGAAATGGTAAGAATATCAAATTTTCACAGACCTTGTATTTAGTTTCGGTTTTATTTTAGAACTCAAGATCCTAGGATTATTAGAAAAACGACTCAAGTTCTATGAATTTAAAGAACAATTGTATTACGTTCATCTTTGTTTGCGCTTTCTCATAATATCAATAATACAAAATAAAAGTGACTCCAGCTGTTTTGTTAAAGACAATAACTAAGAGCATCAATTTTTGATGGCTTAACTTAGGAACAAAAGAAAAAAAAAGCCAAAAGATTATCATCATAACTAAAAACACAACCTAGTTCAAAAGAAGAGTTTATCTCCAATAAAGAGTCTATTCAAATGACTCTTGTTTAACTTTATGTTTTTCATGTCTTTGATTTTCTTCGGCTACGGGTCAGCTAACAAAACTGAAAGCTTTGATAATTTCGAGTGTTTGAGGCGTCTCCTTTAGATTTTTCTCGAGTGTAAATATATGAGTAAAACTGGTGTAATAAATCTCAATGAAAGTCTATAAGATAGTCCAAAATCTCGAGGTCATTAATTTTCTCAGGTTTCGACCATTAGATTGTAATAGCTTCTAATCGGTTTTGGAGGAAGGTTTACGAGTAATTTTCCAGTTGAAGGAAATCTTATAGAAGAGCTAAGGAAACATAATAGATATATCATGTATATAGCTTAATATATATATCATGCTTTACAAAAATTAGGTACTAAAGTATATTACATGATTAAGAAAATGATGTTACTTCCACGAATATGATAGTAATCTTATTTCAGTAAATTGAGATATGATGACTTATTCATCCAAAAATCTTCGCAAGTGTGATTAGAACATTCATCGAGGTGATATCATTGTTTTGTTGTTTTACTATTGCCCATTCAAAGCATTTTACAATTCCAAAATTGTTTATTTAAACAATACTATATAGTGACGAGGAGCTGTTCATTGTAACATATGAACTATAACAAAACAACAGTAATTTTTGTTTTAATGAGTAAGAAGTTCTGGACGTAAGTCTATACAACCCATCAAACTAGGAACCCGAGCATGTAATAACGTTGACACGCCAACATGATTGTAATCGCAAGGACGTTGACACACGAGAACCGAATGATGTTATTGTTTTGGTGAAATCACTTGGAAGGAAATTTCTAAGAGTTGACACGAAGAGAGATTGAACTCTGAATTGAAATTTCTAATTTTGAAAAATATCCGCCACAACAGAAATCTGGAAACTAAAAACTTAAAAGGAAATTCCATATAGAAAAGAACAATCTTTGAGATCCAAATAACACAAATGAAAAATAAACATAAATATGTTTATTAGAGTATTTCACGTTGTGTGAGAAAATAATCATATTTGATGAAGGTATTCCATCGTTCAATTAAAAAATGTGAAAATTGCTGAGAATAACCCATATTTTATGTGAAATAACTCTAATTTTCTAATTTCTTTCTCTTTTAAATTTTTTTTCAAAAATAAATTTTTCAATTAACTTTTCTTCTTCGTTTTTCTATAAATTCGCCGGTCAGCATCGATTTCAGCGTCGGCCGTACTCTTTCTTATTATATTATAGGATTTATCTTAAAAAAACCTTCAATATTTGGAGACGGTAAATTGGAAAGACACGAGTGTGGACGATTTTTGATTATTATCTTTCTCATTTTCACGGTTTTGCCGGTACCGGCGATCTGTTTGTGATCTCGTCTATGAGTACGATATTTTCTTTCACATCACAATTAGTTGGGTTGGTGTCTTTTCGACATGTCTCTTCAACACGTTTGTCTCTCTTGTGTTTTGCCAACAATGTCACCATGTTTATCATGTATAACAGTTTGATATATTATATTGGGTGGAAAATGAGTCGTATTTTCCACTCTGATTTTTTGTGTTAGTTATTTTATGTCTTTTTCGTAGAATTTAATTCCGGTGAAATTATCATTCGTGTTGTTTTTGCCGGTTATTTCTGTTGGTTTGTTAAAGTTTAGGCAAAAGACAAATTCATACAGAAATAATCATTGGTTATGGAATTTGAAATTTTCATGCAATGGTGTTTTGAAATTTGCGAAATTCTTTTAATGCGTCATCGTTGGGTGATAATCAAGAATCGCAATGGTTAAGTTTGAATACGGAAAAAAAATTTAACAAATTTGTTAATGAGTTAACGAATAATGCTTTTAAAATTGAAATATCGTCAATTTTATTTTTCATGTTGTATCATTCTTTAACATTTTTGTTTAGAGTATAATTATATAAATTTTTAATCGAAGTGATAATAATATTTTGATGTTTAAAAAAAACCTAGAATATGAGAAATGGAATTTTTTGTAAAAGATTTTGTAACCTATTTTTTTAACATAATAACAAAATTGCCATTATAATTAATTAAAAGAAAAATTATCGTTCCAAAACCTTATCTTTTCAAAACCAAAAATCTTTCTAAAATCTCTTCTCCTTTCACAATCTTTTCCGAAAATTTCTCAGAAAATCTTCACTCGTTCTCGAATCTTCTAACTCGTTCATCGCCCTTGTTCGTTTCGTTGAGACCGCCGTCGAGTGTTCTTCTTCTCTCCATTCGAGTCCGCGGTCGACTGAGTCTTCTCCTTCTCTCGTTTCGAGTCTGCCGTCGAGTCGAGTTCTGTGGTGTTTCAGACCGTCGAGTCGACTCTGCCGCCGTCGAGTCGACTCTGCCACCGCTTCATCTTCCCCTCACCGTTTCATCTTTCTCGCCGAGTTTAGGTCTGTTTTCCGAAAACCCTTACTATTTTTTGCAATTTTCGTTGCATATTGTTTGATTACAGATTGGTATTTTGATAGTCGCAGATTTGTTTGTTCTTAGTCACATATTTATTTATTGGTAGTCGCATATTTATTTTGTGATAGTCACAGAGTTATATTTTGTTGTCGCAGATTTGATGATTTGTTTGATGTTTTGATTGCATGCAGATGGATATTGGCCCAGCTGTGTGGAATGACTTGAAGAACATAGCTTTCTCCTTTGGATCATGAACCAGTGTTGATGTTTATTTACCTTTTGGCTTATGGGAACATGTACATTGACCCTGAGTATCAGCAAACCGGAATGCTTGGAGTAAAATTTGACTTGTAATCTTTTGGTGTGGTGCTTCTGCAAATCATAACAGCAATGGTTAGCCTATAAAATTGAGATGGCGATTGAAAATAATAAGCTGAAAGAAATTTTGGATCCAACCGTATCAGAATTGCCTGAAGAAGAGACTCTGGAGTTTTGGCTTTGCAATGCTGTGAGCTGAGGAAAAAAGACAGACCTAATCTTGCTACAGTTCTGTTACCTGCTCTGAGCAGGTTACGAGAGTTTGCAACAGAGGATCATGAACGTATCCAGAACAGAACATCTCATGTGTCATCTGCTCACAATTCAGTTCCACTTGTCCCAACACCTTCCTCTGAGGTTAGTTTCCTAGAACCGTTCTTTTCGCTGCAAAATTGAGCTTTAGGAAATTCGACACAGTGAGAACCTGCAACATATGATTTATAATCTTGTTCATCTGTTACATAGGCTATATTCGTTATTTACTCACTAAGACTTTCAATTCATGAACATAACTGAAAACGGATGTAGATCTTAGCTGAATCAAGAGACATTTAAAGACGCTTTTTTGTTTGGTCTGCATACATGCAATATATCAAACCAAAAAGGGTTTTAGATCAGCCAGAATCATATTTGTCACAAGTAGGTAGGTACAAATGTTTTGTGCAGAACTTTCTCAATTTATGAAATAATTTGTAGAAAGAGGATCAAATAAGAAAATCCTATTGAGTATTGACCCTTGGAAATTCATGTGAATGTAAGACTCATATGCATAATTAAAATCCTAAATGATGTTAAATGGGACAACATCTGATGAAAATGAATGTGTAAAACATATAAAATATGTGCATATCAATTCTCCCAAACTAGTCTTTTGCTTGTCTGCAAGCAAACAAAAAGAGACAAAATGAGAAAGAAGTGTGAAAATGGGGACTTGTAACCATGGAAGATTATTCAAGCCATTAACATATTTTCTCAAGATAAAACTTTAAGTAGTAATGCATAAGTGAATCCTTAATCAATCATCCTCTTTACACTCATCACAACTCTAATCTTTTAATCTCAAGATAGAACTCAAAACATTCACTTGCAATCATGCATTTCAACTCTTTAACATTCGATTATGATAATGGCATGTAGTCTCACTAAGAAAATTTTCAATCACAATCATTTGACTAGGTGAAAAAGGCTTAAACGTAAAAGAGATGATTCTAAGTGTTTGTGGTTCATTCTTAAAATAGAAGGCAAGAAATTTAGCGAAAGAAATGGAGAATGAGACCAAATTTAATACAAATTTCTCTTCCACTATTCTACCTTTCCCATGCTTTGTTTTACATTAAACCCTAGGAGTCAACATCCTATCATCATTGATCTCTTAGGAATCCAAACCACAAATCTCAAATCAAGTGGAATCAACAACCAAATCTCTTGCCTTAGCTACTTAGAAAACTTTTCAATTAAGCACTTGTTCCTATTATTATTATTATTATTATTATTATTATTATTTGTTGTAATGCACACTCTTATTTTCATTTTTTTTCTTTATTACTCTCTTTAAGCTCTTAGATAAGTGACACTATATTTTTTTAATCTTAACTTAAAGCAATCTTTTCTATCTTTCTTTGTTCTCTAGTAGCTTTTCCTCAACCAATACCATTTGGTTTTCCCATTTTATTTTTGGTTTTTCATCCACGCAACCAAACCTATATGAAGTTCCCCTAAAGCTATCCAATGATTCTCTAAACTATGGAAGAGAAGACTTTGTGTTCCCTTTTTCTAGAGATTTTGAAAATTGCAAGCACAAGAAAGAGACCTCGCTTAAGAATATCATATGCGGGTTTGAAAAGAAAGGGTTAGATAAGGTTGTGACCCATTTTAAAGATGAAAATGGACATTCAAGTTAACAAAGGGTTATAAAAGTTGGATAAGGAAACTTGGATGAATGTTTAAAACCATGAATATGCATTTCAAATCCTTAAGCGAGAGAGTTAAGTCAAAATTAAAGTCCAATATATTAGAGTTGAAAATAATCAAGCAAGTATCAATCAAGAGTCTAACTTTCAAGCGAAGAGATCAAAGTGCAAAGATACAAGTCATTCAAGATCGATTAAGCAATACAAGAGCATTATCAAGGGAATTCCATTGCAAGCTAAGCATAGACCTTTAAATGGGAGTTTTATTATTTCCTATGCATATGCAATGCAATCCTATATGCTCTAGACTCAATCTTAACAATAGGAATGAAGATGCAAACTACATGATTTTTTAATGCAATATGACCATGTATGATGCAAGAATCAAAACACACAAGACAAGAAAAATAAAAGACAAAAAACACAAGATCAAAACACAAGAACCTCTCCCCTGGACTTAATTCATATAATCTTGGTGAGAAAACAAGCCAAAGAGAGAGTTAAACACAAAGAAACTCAAAGAGAAAAATAAGGAAAAGAAATGGTACCATGGAGCTTCAATTGAGGAATTTGATCCTTCTTATTTGTTGTTTGTTTAATGTCACTAGCTTGACAAGGGATAAGCTTGGGAGTGTTCCCAAGGGCACATTTAACGTTGCTAGCTTGACGGTTGCTTCTTCTCATCAAGTCCTTTCTTGCATCTCTCCTCTACTTATAATTGTATCTAAGAGAGCAAGTTCACAAGCAATGAAATTAGAAATGATTATCATAAAAATAAGGGAAAAATGCTATATTTTCAATTTGAATCCTAATTCTAATGGCAATCTTTTAGTCCCTGGCAACAATGCCAAATTGATAATCGAAGGGTTACCATTTTATCTATCATGCATAACCTATCATGAATCCACAAGGACAAAAGATCGCACAAGCAATGAAAGAGGAAAAAGATTAGCAACAAAAGAAGGGAAACAAGTTATACTCTCAATTTGAATCCTAACTCTAATGGCAATTGTTTACACTATAAGAAATCAACCGCAAAACCGAAAGAATTTCCAACAGAAAATTTCCGATGGTTATGAGACGAATTTGCGATGAACAACAAAGCCGTCCGAAATTATGAGAGTTAAGTTCTGACGTATTTTCGATGGGTATGCATCATAAATCCGTTGGAAATCTATCAGAAACACGTCAGTAAATACGAACGTTAATATAGTGGTTGTTATAGACCTTTGAAATTTGTACATACCAATGGAGTTCCGACGGAAGTGACTTTTATATATATGGTTCCACATTTTTTCATTCATTCACACCACTTATTCATAAAATCACATTATAAAAACCGCAAATATTGAAAATATGTCTTTTGGTAAATAGTTTTGTTCATTGATGGACAAACTATGATGGATTCGGAGTCAAACTTATTAAAAGATAAATATGCGAGGTATATGAGAGTTCATGTGATTGACATGAAATCAATGGAGAGCTAAAAAAATGGTAAGATGAAATGTCCCTGTTGTATTTGTCGAAATTCTTATAATGCTAAGATTAAGTTAATTTGGCCTCACTTGTACAACAATGTGTTTATGCTGGTTTCTAAAATTTGATTTTACATGGAGAAAAAAATTATGATTATGGTAGTACTAGTGGACCATATGTTGCAGATAGATTAGGAGATAGAACAAAAGTAGATGTAAGTGTAGGTATGGTAGAGATGGTGAATGATGCGTTTAGAGAGAATATGTAGTCGACTGGTTATGTTAGAGATAGGGTTGAAGAATCAAATATAGAATACAAAGTTTTTTTTGATATGTTAGATGCAGCAAAGCATTCACTATATAACGGATGTAGAGATGGTCATTCACCGTTATCATATGCTAGGAGAATGATGACTATTAAGAGAGTATAATTTAGCGGAAGAATGTGTTGATGCGGTAGCAAACTTTGTGAAATATATTTTTTTTGAAGATAATCTTTCACCAGCATCATACTATAAGGTACAGAAACTTGTATCTGGTCTTGGTTTGGTGTATCAGATGATAGATGTGTGCATCGACAACTGTATGATATATTGGAGAGAAGAAAAAAACCACAAAAGATATCGATTATGTCGTAAACCTCAGTTTCAGGAAAACGAGTGGCATAGTTTCAGTTCCATTTAAACGGATGTGGTTTTTACAAGCAACAAAGATGTTGAAGAGGCTATATCAATCTCATAACACAACAGAGGCAATGAGATGACATGCAACATCGTCAAGATGGAGAGATTACGCATCCTTCAGACACAAAAGCGTGGAAAAATTTTCAATCACTGTATCCAGATTTTGCATATGAGCGATGAAATGTATACTTCGGGTTATGCACATATGCCTTAAACCCATTTGGAAAGCATGGAAGATGATATTTGTTGTGCCCGATAATTTTCTTCCATCTTTGTGCATGCGTAGAGAGTTTTTGTTCATCTCCGTTCTAATTCTCAGCCCATAGCATCGAAGGAGGTCACTCGGTGTATTCCTCCATCCATTGATCTATGAGTTATAAATGCTATGGAAATATGATGTTGAAGCATTTGATGTTTCATTGTAGTAAAATTTTAAGATACCTGCGATTCTTATGTGGACCATAAACGATTTCTCAGCATATGGTATGCTATCTGGATGGACAACTGATACATTCCAATTATAACACAGAAGAAAGATGTGTTGGTTTGATTGCCATAAAAGGTTTCTACCAAGTGGATCATCTTTATCGTCGGTCTAGAACAATGTTTGTGAAGAACCAACAAGTGTTTGACTGTGCACCTCCTAAGATTGATGGAAGTTGTATATTGGAACAATTAAGAGATTTTGGTGCTGAGAGAACTCCTTACTGTGGGGGTAAGGGCATGGTCCATTTTATGTGGGTGAAGTTCATATATGGCACAAAAAGTATTTTATGGGATTTATCTTATTGAAAAGACCATTTATTAAGGCACAATCTAAATGCTGTGCAAGTTGAAAAAAACTTCTTTGAAAACATCATGAACACTATTTTAAACATCCAAGGGAAGACGAAAGACAATATAAAGTCTAGATTAAACTTGCCATGAGTCTTACGGTCAGCGGCCAAATGAATGCTAAGATCCACACCTAGAGCTGTTGAAGCTTCAGTCAAAATTTGTCATTTGTGGCGGTCAGTTCTGTCGGTCCTTTGGCGTTATGAAATACACTGAATGTGGTGAAAATTTAAATCTTCATAACTTCCTAACCATAACCCAAATTCATTACTGTTTTGACCCATATTCCTTATTTTTGATAATCTTCAATCTAATCAGCAAAAGGCATGGGGCATAGCAGGATGAACCAATGTGAATGAGTGTAAGCTTCGTTGCTATGGGGGTTGGGACAACTACAGGTTTTGCATTTCTCCACAAGAACCTTCTTTCCTTCACTTTTCTAGCCTCAAATCTCCTTTCCAAAGCTTCAAGTCCCATAAGCTCCTAAAAAGACTCAAAGACTATGGAATATGCAAGAAAGATGTTATATGATCCTAAGATGCCAAACTGTGTGAATGTAAGACTCAAATTCATAATTAAACTCCTAAATGATGTGAAATGGGACAAAAAGTGATGGAAATGAATGTGTAAAACATAAAAATATGTGGATATATGGGGAGACAAAGCATTAGCCATTAGGATTTGGTTTCTATTTGAGACTAAGTTTTTATTTTTCATTTGGTGTCTAACATCTTTGCTTAGTGTTTAATCTCTCTTTCTTTAAGGTGTCTGAACTTAGGAATTCATGGTCCAATAAACTTGGTTGAGGGATTTATCGACATTCGTAGGCTTGGGAGAGATGTTGCTAGAGCAAGGAGAAAGCAAGAACGTTTGGATGAAAGTTTGTGAGAGGGATGCAATAACTCAACTGTAAGGTCCACTAGGTCCGTAGTAGAGTCAGCATTTGGATCGTTTAGGAATGGGTGATCTACATGCACCACCTGGTTTGCCGGCTAATGTTACTCAAGAAGGTGTTGAGAGAGGTAATGGAGTTGGATAAGTTCCAGTTCATCCGCCAAGGAACCCAAATGTAATTGGTACTTTTGATGAAACAAACATCCATAGGAATAGAGCTGGCATTTTTCCTCCTCCGGTTGAGAACAACAACTTCGAGATCAAGGCTAGCCTCATCAACATGGTTCAATGCTCTAAGTTCCATGGTTTGCAAATGAGGATCCTCTATATCATTTGGACCAATTTGATTGCTTTTGTTGCACCATTAAGATCAACGATATATATCTAAGGATGCTTTCAAACTAAGAATTTTTCCATTCTCTTTAAGTGACAAAACACATCAATGGGAAAAGCACTTTCTATATAACTCCATCACATCTTGGGATGAGTGCAAGCAGTCTTATTAAGAAATTTCTTCTGCACTTCGTATACGACTCGTCTTAGCAATGAGATCTCCAGTTTCACACAAAAGAGAAATGAGAGCTTTAGTGAAGCTTCAAAACGGTTTAAATGATACACATCACAATGTCCTCACCACATGTTCCCGAAAGAGTCGTTTCTTTCGACTTTACATTGCGGTGTGTTGCCTAAGTTTAGGATGCATCTTGATACCATGAGCAATGAGAACTTTTTGGGACAAGAAGAGGACCAAGGGATGGTATTGGTAGAGAATCTAGTCATGAGTGACGAAAATTACGGTGAATACTATAATAGGATGGTAAGAGAGAATGGTACTCATTATGATCAATTACGAAGAGAGATCAAGGCCTTGAATAATAAATTTAATAAAATGATGCAATCTAATCAAAGGCAAGTTAATTTTTTGAGAGACTTTGATGGTTAATTTTATCAAGAGGTAGGAGTTGAGTTGTGTCTAGAGAACCAAGAAGAAATGAATTATGTGGGAGATTATCAACAAAAAGGCTTCAACCCCAACTACCGCAAACATCCAAACATTTCCTATCGTAGCACTTATGTGGAGAACCCACAAGACCAAATCTATCCAAATTAGAAAGCTCCTTGAAGTTCAAACAAAAAGAAACTTTGACATGAACAAGCGCATCGATGGGATTAAATTGAAAGTATATGGGATCAACTTAAAGGTGGATGGAGCATATAATGAGTTGAATATGATGTTTGTGAGTTTGAACATGTTAATTCATTGGACAACCAAGTAGCACAAGTGTATTCCTCTTCTAAGCGACCGATGTGATCATTAACGGGTAAACCAAAAACTAACCCAAAAGAGTACATCAACGCAATCACTCTTAGAAGCAGGAAGGATCTTCCATCTAGAGAACCACTTGTGATAGCCTATGAAGAAATTATGGATAAAAAAGGGAGGTGGCAAAAATCGAAGATGATGAGGATTTGGTTGTTGAAGAAAAGAGTAGTGTTAGTGTTGAGAAGGACAAGGTTGAAGTGAGTATTGAATGAAATGACAAAGGAAAGGGGAAGGTTACAAGTGAATCTAAAGAAACCACATTTGTACCTCCTCCTTATGAATCCAAACTTCCATTTATGGGCCGGTTTAAGAAGAAAATCATGGAGAAGTATCGAGCTATGTAAGACAAACAAATTAGTGAAGTGATTATTGCTATGCCTATCATAGACGCCTTTTGGTTAGTGCCTCACTACAACAAATTCCTCAAGGATGTGGTCAAGGTGAAAGCAAAGGCTTTAGAGGGAATGGTAGTGTTGACTCATAAATGTAGTGCCATCATTCAAAGAAATGTTATCATGAAGAAGTTTAATGATCCCGATAGTTTCAATCTCCCTTACACACTAGGCTCCTTTACATTCACAAAATTTTTAGTAGACCTTGGAGCTAGTGTGAGTTTGATGCCATTTACGATTGAAAATGACTTGGTTTCACGCGATTCAAGCCATGTAAGATCTCTCTTGGGTTGCGAATAGATCAGTGCGGCATCTTATTGGTTTACTAGAAGACCTTTAGTGTTCATTGGAAACTTTGAGATTCTCACCGACTTTGATGTGTTAGAAATGGATGAGGAGCCGCTTGAACCTTTGATATTTGGTAGGCCATTTTTAGTCACCGTGAGAGCTATGATCGATGTAAAAAGGCAAGGTAAACCTACACTTAGGAGATGAGGTTCTTAAGTTTGATATTCAAAGCCTTATGAAGAAACCAATGATGGAAGGTCAAGTGTTTTGGATGGAGGATATGGATGCACTAGCGGGTGAGATTTTGGAGGAGATCGCCTTAGAAGAATCACACCAAAGCGCTTTAACGGTAAAGCAATGCGAGTTTGGTCTACTTGAGAGTGATAGTGTGGGTTATGAAACAATTTTGGACTCACAAAGGGCTTCTAGTAAAGACACCACATTCTTGGAGTTAAATAGAGTTATGAACAATGTGAGTATGGTGGAGATTGAAGATGTGAATGAAGATGAGGCTAGACATGGTAAGCCTAGCATCAATGAGGATTGGATCAAGCTTAAAACACCAAAATTTGAGCTCAAGCCACTCCTTAAAGGGCTAAAGTACGCGTTTCTCAGTCCTAACTATACATACCCAGTGATAATTAATGATGTGTTGAATGATGATGAGAACTCTAGGCTTTTGATTGAATTGAAGAAGTATATGAAAGTAATTGGTTACTCTTTATATGATATCAATGGTATCTCTCAATCTCTTTGTATGCATAGGATCCATTTACAAGATGAATCAATGAATTTCCTTGAACATCAAAGAAATTTAAACCTAAATTTGAGAGATGTTGTAAAGAAATAGATTCTTAAGCTTTTAGATGCGGGGATTATTTATCCTATCTCAGATAGCACTTAGGTATCCATGATCCATATAGTACCTAAGAAATATGGAGTTATGGTAATTACCAATGATAAGAACGAACTAATTCCCACTAGAACTATCACCGGGCATAGGATTTGTATGATTACAATAAGTTGAACTCCACCACCGGTAAAGATCATATCCCTTTTCTATTCATTGATTAAATGTTAGAACGGTTAGCAAATTATTCATACTATTGATTCTTGGATGGATACTCAGGTTTCTTTCAAATCCATATTCATCCAAAAGATCAAGAGAAGACAACCTTCACTTGTCTTTATGGTATTTTTTCTTATGGAAAGATGGCTTGTGTAATGCACCCGCGACTTTTCAATAGTGTATGATGTCTATCTTCTCAGATCTAATTGAACATGTAATGGAAGTATTTATGGATTATTTTTCTGTATATGGCTTTTTTTGGTGTTTGTCTCTCTAATCTATGTAGGATACTCAAGGGTAGTGAGGAAACTAAACTTGTTCTAAACTGGGATAAGTGCCACTTCATGGTTTGGAACGGCATTGTGTTTGGACATAGAATCTTGGAGAAGTACATTGAGGTTGACAAAGCCAAGATAGAGGTTATGAAAAGTTTAGAGCCTCCGAAGATGATTAAGGGTATACGAAGATTCTTAGGCAATCTCGGGTTCTATAGGTGTTTTATCAAGGACTTATCGTTAATAGATAGGACTTGATTTTGTGTTCGATGAGGAGTTTCTTGAAGCCTTTGGAAGGATCAAGTAGTTAGTGCTCTAATCATGCCATCGCCGGATTGGGACTTGTCCTTTGAATTAATGTGTAATGCAAGCAACTTCGCGGTAAGAGCGATCTTGGGTCAAAATAAGGACAAGAAGCTCTATGTTATCTAATACATAAGTAGTCAAGTAAAGTATGCAACAATGGAGAAAAAGCTTTTGGCCATCGTCTTTATCTTTGAGAAGTTTCGTTCTTACTTAGTCGGCTCGAAGGTGATAATACATACGGATCATGCGGTGGTGAGTCACTTGTTGGTAAAGAAAGATGCGAAGCTAATACTTCTCCATTGGATTTTGCTTCTACAAGAGTTTGACTTAGAGATCAAGGATAAGTTAGGTATCAAGAATGATGTTGCGGATTACCTCTCACGGTTGAGGATTGAAGACAGATTACCTATTGATGACTTTATGCCCGAGGAAAATTGATGGCCGTAAGACTTATAATAGAAAGCTACAAGATGGGCAAAAAGCTTGAGGAAGTCATGGGTTTAAGTGATAGGTTGCCATGGTATGCAGATTTTGTTAACTATTTGGCTTCCAGTAAAGAACCACAAAACCTGAGCAGTTATGATAACAAGAAATTCTTTAAGGATGTTAACTGATTCTATTGGGACGAGCCATTTTCTCCACCACTTGCAAAGATATCTTGTAACAAAGATGCATAAATGAAAAGAAAGTGAGGGGATTTTGCAATATTACCATGGTTTGACCGTTTGAAGTCTTGTGGAAGACGTGAGACCTTATGGAGACATTGTGTTGCACAACAAGACTAGATGAGATTTTGTTGTAAACGGTTATTGAAGCCGTATTTATCTAGCAAAACCATCAAGGAAGGAACCACGATTTCATTTTAGGAACCTCAATCCTCCTAAAACCGTGGAATTTCAAGCTTAAGACTTTAAACGAGCACTCTTGGGAGGCAATCCCATGGTATCCTCTGTATATATTAAGATTCTTTGTTATTTTCATCTTTTTTAAAAAAATAGAAAAAAGTTATAACGGTCTGAATCGCTATGAGGGACCGCCATAAACACCATTTGATCACCATAGTGGTCCTAATGGCTATACTTGACCGCCGTAACTCGCATCTGTCAAATAGCAAAACTGGTTGCTGGTGTCGTTTCTAGCGGTCGATCAACTGCAATAACAAGACTGCCATCTGTTACATGCGATGTTTGTAACGGTTTCCATCGCCAGATTGGACAGCCAGCTAGGTAAGTATTCTAAATTCCAGTTTAGAACTGTTTAAACCTGATTTTTAATCACAAAACACACTCATTTTCTTTCTTCTTCTTTCACACGGAATTCTGCTTCTTCTCCATAGTTCCTCACGCCTCTAACTTTTCTCTAAACCACTTCACTTTGTTTTTCACTCATTTTCACTTACATTCTCACTATTTTTCTTCCTTGGCTTCTCTACTTCGTCCATTCATCTCAAAAGCCAAGGTATGTTACTCAATCTCCACTTCTCCTCGATTTCTCAATTTGGGGCTTTTGAGCATTATGGTCAAAATGATGAATTGATGAGTTGTTAGGCTTAGAATGTATTGTATATAGGTTGGGTACATTGTTTAGAGAACAAATTCGCTTGATTTGAAGTGAAATCCAAAACATTTGACCAATTAGGGTTTTTGAGATGAATAGTGACGAATTTGGAAAATTGTTGGGGAAAATGGTTGATTTTTGTTGATTCTCACTAGATTATTCAATACAATAGGATTTTTGATGGTTTCATGTGATATCTTGTGAAAAATTGTAATGACTTGATTGAAATCGTGTGATTTTTAGATAAACTTATGCTAGCAATGATGTCTATTTTTTGTGGCTCTTTTATGTTGTTAATCGATGAGAATGGTTTGTTATTGGAAGAATTTTGTGATTATGACTATTGAATGATTTTGTTTGTCAAAAAGGTTGATCATTGCTTAATTTGCACACCTCGACACCGTTTTGAGATTGCACCATTTTGTATCAAACCATTAGCTTTGTTCTCATTGTCTTATTGATCTTGTAGGCACCATGGTTAACACTCGCCAATGTGATGCAAACACCACCGCTCCAAAACCCATCACTCCCAAACAAACAGGCAAAGGGAAAACCAAGGGTGCGAGCTCCAAATAAATGGGAAAGCGAGCTTAAGCCGATATCGTGCCTTCTAAGAAGAAGCTCCATATTCATGAGCCCTCTTAAACCTCTCAAAGAAACCCCAAACTAATGTTGGTTACACTTACCGATAAGCAATTGGTGGACTTTGAATGCTTCAAGAAAATCGATATATGTCCCACCCGCTTCATCATGAGACATTTCCTAGAGAATGTGGGAATTGAGGATGATTTGCGTAAGATTATCGCAAATATGTGACTCACCAAGTTACTTACATTGGATGAAGGGGTTTTGTGGTTCATTTTTTGGGGACTTCAAAGAAGTGGATGCCTTTTGGGATACAATAGTGGTCGGAGATGCAAGAGGAAACCCCAAGGCCACTCTCATATGGAATCATGCGATCCACTATGCTTATAAATTTCTTGCCAACACCTTGTTTTCAAGAAAGCAAGCATGAGAAGTTAGGAGAGATGAATTGTGCCTACTTTTCAAAGGCGTAAAGAGCTATATCATTTATGAAGATGGTGAGATGTTTAGTGATGTTGAGGATGATGATGTGAACTTGGGCTGTTTCTTTGCCAAGGAGTTAGTCAAGATTCATGGATGGTGTAGGACGACACCGAAGCCCCAATGTTTCATGGGAATTTTGTTAACGTCGCTTTCCATAAGGTTGGAGTTATACTAACTAATTTTTACCAAGACCAGAAATGCGGGAGCCTCGACCATGTTACTTTGTGTTGTGTCACTTTCTCAAGGACACCAAGGATGCAACGTAGTATCGCTACTTGTATACTAACCGTCAGCACCAAAAACGCACCCTTCCTCTTCCCAACACCACCTTGACAACACTCACATCCTTGGAAAACATCCATTTTGCGCATAAAGGAGAAAATCTTACCGCCCTGGCTTCGAAAGAGGATTAACAAGATGGCAAAGAATAAATTCAACTGGCTTAAGTCAAAGTTTAAGAAGATGTCCGATTAAGTCTCGGACGAAGATGAGTTCATAAGAGAAGCAGAAGCGCATCATCAAGAATCATGGCGAGAAAAGAGCGGTTGAGGCGGGGTTTTCTAGCTATCACGGGGCTCGCAATGATCAAGAAGACTTTAACGTGACCGGGTTCAATTATCTAGCTCAGTCTACTTATGTAGGAGACTATGAAACTAATCATTTATACCCCACCACATTTGACTTAGGAGGCTCGAGATCCTTGTATCCATAAACTCCAAGGTACCACCACACTCACTCTTGTATATACCTTTCTTTATTTACCTTTGTGTTTTTCTTTTTAATTGTCTTTTCTTTGATTTATGCTTACACCGAAACGGTGTGAAATAAGTTTGGAGGAGAGACAATAGTGTCTAGCGATGTGTTTTGTTTTGTTTTGATTTTAGTTTCTTGTGTCTTGCATTGTTAATAAATATGTCTTGAGAAATATAAAAAATAAAAAAATTGAAAAGCACAAAGACAAGCATATAGTTTCATTTGCATATTTAGATAGAGTCTATAATCATGTAGATTTGCATTTGCATATGCACAAGGGATAATGATGATTTTGTCTTGTAGAAGTTCTTGCTTAGAATTAAGATAATTTCCCTTAATCATAGTTATTCGTTGCTTGCGAATCTTCGAAAAAATGAAAAATCTATGCTTGGACCTTTGCATCTTTCAAAATTCAACTTGTACTTTTTTAAAGCTCTCATGATTTTTGAAGCATCTCTATGAACTTGGATTTAAATTGGATCTAATTTTCTTGCTTTTGGTAATTTAAATACGTTCTCGTGGTAAATTATAAGTCACATTCGGGTTTCTTATATGTTTCACAACCCTTGTGCTAACCCGAATGCCCACTCTCACCTTCAGAGTGGTTTCCTTACCATAAAACCTAACCATTTCTTTCTAAAATTTTGATATATTTGATGAGTGAGGCCTTATATTGATTATCATATGATTTTACAAAAACTTGAGAGTACCGAGAACGACAAGGTTTAGCTCTCATTTTAGCTAGCAATGGTAAGAATAGCGATTAGGATGTGAATGAAAGGAATGAAAGGTTGAGTAGTTAGTTGGTGTTAGAAAGGAAAGGTTGAAAGAAAAGTTTGATCAATGTTATGAAAAAATCCCTAGGAAAACCAAAAGATAAACTAAAACGTCCTATGTCTCAAAGCATGAATAAGAAAAGAGAAAAGTGTTGGTTCCTTTAGAATAAATAATGAAAAATAAGTTTTGGGAACAAAGAAAGCAGAGAAAAGAGATTAGAAAAGGACTAAGTGTTAGAACTAAAAAGTTTTTCCTAGGAGATTAAGTTAAGAGATTGATCATGAGGTTGAATGTCTAAAAAACCAAAGAGTTTATCGATTTGGGGTTGAGAAAGAAAAAAAGAACATGAAAAAGGATAGAAACTAGGAGGTATTTCATAAGATGGGGTAGAGTAACGAGCGTTAAGCCTTTTATGCATCAATTGTTCCTTTTCTTAGATGGATTTTGCATTTGAATAGCATTATGATGTTTTGAGATAACCTATCCAAATAAAAACTCTTTTGAAGCTACCTTAAAAATCTTTCAACCAAAACTGATTGAGAATGATTTGATTTCACAAAGACCGCAGCAAAATACATTAATGAATGTTAAAGAGATGTTTTCGATTTGATTGTGATTTTTTGCTTAAGTTTAGGGGTTGCATTAGAAATTTGTATTGAGATGAGCATGGAGAATTACGAAAGAGTAAGATGTTTGTTCAAACACCATTTAACTATCTTTGAGGACAATGCGTTTAATCCTTCGTTTGAATTTTTATGGCTTTGAATCCCCGTTCAAAATTCTCTCCCTTACCCGTTCTTCGTTGTTTGCTTGTGGGCAAGCAAATGATAATTTAGGGGATTTGATATCTATGCATTTGGCAGTATATTTACATTGGTTTTGATCAATATTTCGTTGCATTTCACATCACTTATTGTTGTAAATGAGCTTTTTAGTCTTGAATCCACCTATGTCACATTCTACGATCATATAGGGTCATTTCTTGCATGTTGCATGTGTTTTGAGTCTTTTTTTTAGGTAATTATGAGACTTGGAACTTAGGAGAAAAGATTTAAGGCAGTTAAAGCAATCAAAAAGTGGTTTTGATGAAGAAGAGCAATCCATAACATTCAAAACCGCCAAGAGACTCCTGCCAGAATTAACATTGAGTATCCTAAAGAAGCAACATCTCAGAGGTTGAAGCTAGTGGTCTCCAGGCCTCCAAGGAGAGCCCTCCAGAAGCTGCACATGTCACTCGTAGCGGTCAAACCACCAGGGATTTTCGCCAGGATTGACTCGAAGTGCTTTGAAGATGCAATATTTCAGATTCGTAACAGCCCTTGAACCGCCAGAATCACCACCACTGTACCATGCATCCTTTGTTACTTTTAGATCCGATTCAGTTTGTCCCGGGTCGACCCGCTATGCTTTTGCATTAGTATATATACCATTTCATACCTAATTTAATGGGGAGGCTTTGTTTTAGGATTTCTCTTAGCCACTTTAAGGTTTTTCACAAGATATTTGTATGAATCTTTGAGTTTTGAAGTTATAAATATTGTTTTCTTCTTAAATGCTTTAACTATTCTCTTAAGAATCATGATTAACCTTAGAACAACCTTGTTTTTTGTGTTTTCATGATACTTAGTGAGTAGTCTCTTAGATCTCTTGGAAAATGGTAGATTTAGGGTGATTAGGACTAGATTAGTGGATCTTAGATTTGGAATGTTGTAGATCCTTGATTAGTAAGTGTTTCTAATGCTAGATTAGCTTTGACCATGTTTATCTAGAGTTTATGCATTTTAACGCCTAGAAGGTGCTCGATGAAATGCCGAAACCAAAATAACAAGTGCTTTGCATGCTTAGCCTATGGAAATATTTGATTAAGGTGTTTAGAGGTTATTTAGGGTTGTAATTAATGCTCTTTGGTTACTTGATCGCTAATGGAAGTTATTGATAATTAGGTGATTAATAAAAAAATTAGTGCCATGAAAGTGGATTAGTCGAGATCAGTGGTCTAAGACCAAAAGATTAGCTTGTTTAAGTTGTTTAGTGCTCCACTAGTTTACAAATAGTCACCCTAAGTCAAATACCTTCTTCCCGAGAGTTTGCTTTCGTTTATTTGATTTTAAAACCGATTTTAGTTATTCCCGCTCTTTATCTACATTCAAATTTTGTAACAAAAAGCCAAAAAAAGATTTATGCTGAGAATGAATGGAATTTGTATTCCTACTGAGTTATTCGTGTTTCCTCGTGGATTTAATACCCTTATCCTTAATAGCATATAAGGTTAATTGATAGCCTTTAAACTTTTCATCACACATCATGGATCGTTGCTATAAAAACAGGGTCCTCCAGTTTGTTTTCAGTCGAAGAAGAAGTTCAACAAGACTCCTCAAGTTGCAGCTAATGTCACTTTTGATACTGCTCCGGATATGAATGCGTTTCTGGATCAAACTAGTAGTAACATTGGTGATGTGTTATCCACAAAATAAATCCAAAAAATAGTGTGTTTCCTTAGTAACAAGCTCTAGCCTCCTAGTTCTGTTCCCAAGCCTGAACTTCATGTTGTCTCAGTGTCTTCTCAACCTTCTTCTTCTTTAACCAATGGCCCAACACATGTTATACCTTTTTCCCCTCTATCATATGTTCTTTTACCAGTGTTGATAGGCGTTATGTTTGTTCAGTTAATAACAATATCATTGTTATTAACGCTTGGGTTATAGACACATGAGCTTCTAATCATATATGCCATGATAAAACTTCCTTTTCCATATTTCACTCACTTCAAAACACTAAAGTTACCTTACCAAATGGTGGTTTAGTGAGCATTGATGGAATATGAACTGTTAGATTGCGTAGTCACTTAGAGCTTCCCCAATTCAAATTTAATATTTTAAGTGTCAGTTTCTTAACTAGGATTCTAGGGTGACGTGTGGTTTGATGAAACTTCTTGTGCTCTTCAGGATCGTACTCAGGGATTAACGATTTGCATCGGTAGAAAAATGGCAAATCTCTACTTCCTCGACATAGACTCATAAGTTGTAGAGTTCTGAAGTTTCTCTTCTTCTACAGTCACCAAGTCCTGAAGTCTCTCTTGTTGTAGCTGTCACTAGTCCAGATCTTTGGCATAATAGGTTAGGTTATCCCTCTTCTAAGATTCAATCTTTGTCTCGTGTTCTATCTTTATCAAAAGAAAATAACAGAAACAGAATCTCATTGTAGAATCTACCATATGGCAAAACAAAAACGTCACCATTTATTTCTTATAATAATATTAGTAAAAACCATTTTTATCTAGTTTATATTGACACTTGTGGTCCTTCTTCTGAACTTACTCATGATGGTTTTAGGTATTTTCTCACAATTGTAGATGATTATTCTAGGGCCACATGGGTATATCTTCTTAGAAACAAGTATGATATGTTGCAAATATTTCTACATTTTGTGACTGGTATAAACTCAATTTGAGACAAAGGTTAAGGGGTTTAGATCTGACAATGCTCCTGAATTGAATTTCCCCACATTCTTTCAATCCTAAGCCATTGTGCCATTTCATTCTTGCCCTGAAAGCCCACAACAAAATTATATGGTTGAAAGAAAACACCAGCACATTCTCAATGTTGCAAGGTCTTTTTCCTTTCAGTCTCATTTACATATTCCTTATTGGGGTGACTGCATTTTAACCGCATGTCTAGAAAATAAGTCCTTATGAGGTTTTAACAAAGAAAGTCCAAGATTATGGTAAGATCAAAGTTATAGGTTGTCTTTGTTATGCATTGGACTCACCCAAGAACATACATAAATTTGATCTTGGAGCTCGAAGATGTGTTTTCCTTGGTTATCCTTCTGGATACAAGGGTTATTGACTATTAGATCTTGAAACTAATGACATATTCATTTCAAGACATGTCGAGTTTCATGAAGAGATCTTTCCTTTTGCTAAATCAGAATTATCTAAGGAAGATCATCATTTTTTTCCTGATCTGATTGAGCATTCTCCTATGTTACCTCTTGATTCTGGTGATAATGAACTTTCTTTATCTTCACCTTCTATAGAGGTTCTTCCTTCTGCAAACCCTACCATTCATGTCCCTAAATCTTCTGTTCAAACATCCCATAGGAGAGTAAAAAAGCCAGCTTATCTTAAGGATTACTACTGTCATTCAGTGAGATTGAGCTCAACCCTCCATGATATCTCTTAGGTTCTTTCTTATGATAAAGTGTCAGTATTTTATCTTTTTTTGTTTGCATAGACAAAGAAAAAGAACCTTCAACCTACACTGAGGCAACAAAATTTCTGTTTTGGTGGGGAGGTATGGATGAGGAGATTGGTGCTTTGGAAGATTCTCAGACTTGGGATATTTGTACACTGCCAGAGGGTAAAATCAGTATTGGTTGCAAATGGGTTTATAAAATCATGCAAAGCACTTGTTATTTTTGTCAAGTCTCCACTGGTGTGCTTAGCCCACGGCATGAACCTGCTGCTGCTCCTCGAGTTCATCATCCTGCCGAAGCTGCCCACTGGAGGATACTCACGTCGTAAACCGCTGGGCTTTCCAATCCTTCACTAAATGTTACACTTTTGATCTTTTAACTTCAATTGATCCTTCTTCGCTTTGAAACCTATAAAAATAAGAATGCATATGCAAAACTAAAAACAATGCACCTAAACTCTAAAATGAGAATGAAAATGCAAGAAACTCTATGAAAATGCAATCTAAAATAGTGTAAAAAGGTAATATATTACAAGCATTTCATCAAACACCTTCCTGTCGTGTAATGTCTAAGCTCTAGATTTTGAAAGATCAAGTCAAATCTAACAATATTATCAACCTAAATAGAGGATTTAACGATAATCAACCTAAGAAATCATCATCTAACAGTCAATTCATCAAAATATAGCATAACCAATGTTCTAATTAAAATATTTAAGAACTAAACATAAAGAAAAAAAAAAAAAAGATAATAACAAAATTATTTCTATTTGACATCTGTATAGGCTAAAATTAATAGATTCATAGCTACTTTATCAACTAGTTTTAACATGTAGGGACTTGAGGGAGTTTTCCACGCTATACAGTACGAAGTACGAAGTGAGATGGTAGAGGAGAGAGAACTAATTTTGATGTCATCTCTTATCATATATATTAACACAATCCTTATTAAAAATCCATGAGTTAGTTTTTTTAGCTGTGGAAAACAAATCTTCTAGAGCAAAATTTAGAAGATTGAGAATAATTTCTCTCTTTTCCTCGTAAGATACACTATCCTTCCTCAATAAGTAGAAATTACCATTGCTATTTTATTATGTTTTGATCTAGTAAAATTTATTAATAATAATCTAGTTTTTTATAATATGGATGATGTGATAATTTATTTTTTTCATAACAATATAATAAAAAAAGATGGAAGGTGAAGTATAACGATTAAAAATTAATTAATATAGTATAATTGGATATTAAATTTTTTTTATTCAATTTCGTTGGCTATCAAAAAATTTTAAAAGATTTAAAATTTTTTTTTTTGAAAACTAACTAAATTATAGAGATTTTCATTTGACACTTATATCCTTAATGAATTCATTTTAATTGTTCTTTAAATGATATATTGACAATGACATTTCATATAATTTTTTATAAAGTTTTTGTTGTTTTTATAAATACACTTCCCAAATATTAATATAGAGATTATTTTATTTAAGTATGGTAGAATTTAGTCTGCTAAGGTGTTGGATGACAATGTAAGATTTAGATTATTAAAACCTGAAATCAAAACAAAAATTTTACAAATATGTCAATTGGCCCACTGGTGTCGGATAAAAATAAGACCTAACAAAAAAAAAGCCCAATTGGATCAGTTTTCTAGTCGATGGTAGAGATTAGGGTCGACATGGATTGGATATCCAAAAATAAATTTTGTATTCAGATTTGTTTTTATAATATCAGGATCTGGATCTGCTTATTATGGATTTCCGAAGTTCGAGTATCCAAAAAAGAATTGGATTTTAATGTGTAATTTAATTAGATATGTAATAGCAAATATTGGAATCAGTAATTTAATAACTATCTTTGAAAAATAAAGTTTAGAAAATATATAAATATTTGACTTATGGATATTTAAAATACCATAAGATGATCAAAACAAAAGCATCAAAGACAACACAAGATCTCGATTTGGAGGAAATAGTTTGAGAGACAAGATCTCGACGAGGAGATTATGACATGGTCTTCCGGATTAGGACATCTAAAAAAAGGATAGACATGTGTTATGAATGGAGAACAGCGAGATGTGCTTCTTAGAGCGAGAATCCGGCAAGATTCACAATTGAAGAGGAAAGGAGAGGAACAGTTTTGTTCTCTGAAAGGAGAGGAACAATTATATTATACTTAACGCGTAGCAAAAATAGATACACACTCAGCTTTCTAATATCATACATCACACTAGAACAAGTAGTCGATTATAATTTTTTCTCAGATGAAGAAAATGTTGACTCTCTTGGACCATATATTAGATTTGGCATAGAAACAAAAATAAATTTTCTTTTGTTGTCCGACATTTTTTCAGGTTTTTGATCAAATTTTGTATTCATCAAAAGATATCGCATTAGTGTTCCAAGCATTTTTACACGTTTGTTGATTGTTCATCAGAACTATTTTATCAAATATTTGGTAACCTTTTAATAAAATAAACCGAATGAATAAGTCTTGTAAATTTAAACGCAACCCTTTTTCTCGAATGGTTCGATTTTTTTTTTTAATTTTTCAAACCCACATTAACAGAGCCTAGCCACAGAGAGTGTGGCGCATTTCACATTATCCGGAAGACGTGAACCCTTTTGCTGACATTTTTTTTTCTTTTTTTGGCAGCGATCCCTTTTGGTGACTTGGAAAATAACGAATTATGTTTGTTTATTTTTATATATTTCTTCTTTCCAAAGAACATTAACTACAAAGATTAATTGAGTTAATTAATTAAATTTGAATTATGAAACAAACAAATCCCTCAAAAAACCTCCAGCCCATACAAAACCCCAGCATGTTTCTCCGGCCCATCTTGAACGAAATACAAATCTCTCATCCTCTGAAACGCGTGCCACGTAAGCAAACTATCCGAACCAGCTTGGTGACATTTCCCAACAGCCCGGTTAACCTCAAGCGTCCTTGCAACCCGGTCTAAACCACCATACAATCTCGTCTCACAAAACCTCATCATATGCTTCACATCATACACACGCTCCCCAAACAACGCTCTCATCACGCCCTGAAACTCACCTAACGCGCGTGGAAGTTCCCGGCGCGTGAGAATCTTCATCAAGTAACCAAAATCATACGCGCTGTGAAACGTCACCCAGCTCACATCCTCGTTACAAACAAGCCCCGATGACATCATCAGCTCCGCGAATCTCTCCGAATCAACACCGTCACGACGATTCCGTTCAAAATCAATCCCTTGCCGACGAAGAAGCTCAATCGAATCAGGAGCGTGTGCGTCACACGCCACATCGAAATCACGGAAATTAAACTCCCAGATGAAACGTCGATGACAATCTCCGAGATCTGGAAGGTTTCCGTTTGAATCAGAGAGAGTTAAACCGACTTGGATGAGACTAAGCGCATCAACGTTAGCTTTGAGAAGACTATAGAGATCGGCAGGATTTGTACGACGGAGATCGGATTTGAAAATCACGCCAGGAAACTCAGTATCCATTGAGATAAATGGATAATCATCGATGATTTCACTGATTAGGTTAAATTCCGATTCGAGATTCTCCGCCCATACTTCGCGAGTCACGATGGTGGTGCTACCTGGTTTGTGATCTGTATCAAAATTGATGATCGCCATTGAAAATGAATCTGAAGTTTGTGAGTGTTGGTGTTTTGATTTTTGATTAGGTTTAAGAGTTTGGTTTATATATATATATATGACTGTGTGAGAAGAGTGAAGAGTTGCGAGGAAGAAGACGTGGGGCCGCGAAACGCGTCAAGTGGTGGGATTTGACCCACTAAACATAACTTGACTCGGTCCAACTTGGCTTAACTCAACTGGGCTTTTTTATTAATTATTATTCCTTTATTTATTTATTGATATTTAATTTCCTACTCTATTATAAATGTCACAACAGGTTATATATACACTGAATCTCTAATTTTGGGAAGATCCAAGTCATATCCAAAACAATGTATTTCCTTTATAATATAGACTAGATTCGAACCCGCCGTTTAATTATTTTAATATAAATTTATAAAAAAAATTTGTTTTTTATTATTTAGAAATATTTTTATTTTTTTGTGTAATTTTAAATTGTTATTTTTTGTAGAAATAGCAATTTTTGTTGTTTGATTCCAACGTATGACGAATCAATTATGTTCTTTTCTCTCACTAAAATGATTTACTATTTAGAGTAAATTCTACCTAATTAGATATTAAATTAATCCAAATAAAAAAAATGTTCTAACTTATTGGAAACCATAACATGTCTCGACATCATCTATTAGTACCAAAACAACAAAACATAAACAATTTATAAGACATTCGAAACATTAAACAATTGTATCAAAAATGAGAAGTTATGAAGTTGTTTATCGGATGACTACCGTACTAATATATACTATTTCTTCATTTGTTCCATAAAATTAAGTCAGAACATAAATAATCATTGAATAATAATAATAATAAATAAATAAAGTATGTAAGAATGTTCAAAAAAAATGTAGGCTCACTTACCTCTAATTTTTATTTTCCAAATTTTGAAACACTTATTTGAAGAACACATTCATTGTTTGTCTTTGAAATTTGTCTTTTTGTCTACAATAAGCACTTTCAACTTTTTTTTTTGATGTTACCATTGATAAACTCACATAAAACTAGCCAAATATACTCTTATTTCGGACAATTGTCTTTGACTCTTGTTGATGGTCATATCAAAAACGAGATATACTGTGAACTGTATGCGACACATTTTAAAAATGGTAGTTTTGCACCTGATAGTGTTACACAATCTTAGGAATCAGAACTTTACCTATACTCCTATGTCATAACTATTGCATGTAAAACATTATCAACCATTTATCAAACAAAAGCAGTTGGATGCTTTTATATTTTTTTATGGGGGCAAAGTTTGTTTACAAAATTTTAAATGAAATTTCAGTATTAGTAGTTAGTTTGTAGTTGTTTAAAGTATTCTTATTTAATTTATTTCATTTTTAATAATTTCTGATTAAGGTATAAAAATTCTAAATTTGTTTATAGTTGTGTTAGTAAGTATAAATTTGTTAATCATTTAAAATATAATGATATTGGTTTTAGTTATTTGTAGTTGTGTAAGTAATTATGAATAAAATGTTAAATCTTTTATCATTTTTTCTTGGTTTTTTTTCATAATGTACTAATAAAACAACCAAGTCCAACCAACCATTAGTTAATCTATTTCTCAAAAAAAAAAAAACGTTTAATGGGCTACATTATATAAGTATTAGTAACTGATTTTTAGGTGTTTGAGTA
This sequence comes from Cardamine chenopodiifolia, assembly GCA_963922655.1. NCBI lineage: Eukaryota > Viridiplantae > Streptophyta > Magnoliopsida > Brassicales > Brassicaceae > Cardamine > Cardamine chenopodiifolia. The sequence continues at coordinate 9,186,556 of OZ000479.1, forward strand.
AATATAAAGGTGTTAAAATTCTTTTAAAGTATATATAGATTTAGGTGGATTATCCTACTTATGCATAAATTTATATTTTAAATCTGATTAGTATTTAATTTTTTTTAAATTGGTGAGTTATTTAAATATGAATCATCAGAGTCCACTTATATCCATTAGTAAATAAAATATCTAATGGGCTACAAAATTGTATAACAACAAATTAATAGAAAGAATACAAAGGAAGAGGAGGTTGAAAATTTCAAGTTAAAAACAAAAGGTGGAGATACTGATGATTACGTTTTCTCTCCCACTAACTAACACTTCAACAAAACTAAAACTAACACTTATAACACCTCTCATTTATAGAGAAAGCAGATTCACAAAAACTCTATTTTTATGTGAAATTATAGGAGAAATTACTGGAAGTTTTACATTAAAAATAGAAGTTAAAGCTCATATGATTAGTAGGGTAAAAATAGAAGTTAATATAACACAAGAATAAGCTCTTCCTTCACTTGTGTTGCCATGTAAAACTTGAGATCATAGCTTTAAGAAAAGCTCATATGATTAGTTGGGTATAATTTAGATACATCACACACAAAAGTGAATAACTCTTGAATCGAAGATTCGTTCCCCAGACACTAACAAACACAAATTTCTTCAATAAAAGAGCATTTCGATTTACATAAATCCAATACATTTCCAGGGATACCAAAAAACCAATCGAAACAAAAAAATTCAATAGAGAATTCTCTACAAGGCCTGGTGACAACATCAGCTCTTTGTTCAAAAAGGAGAGGAATACGGTTTGCAAAACGAAATATGTTGATCCCCTGCCATTTCAGTTCCAGCAAAGTCCCAAATGAATTCATCAGATAGTAGAAGATGAATATGGTGAGATCAAGATAGATTATAACGGAATCATGTCAAGAAGATCATTCTTATTCATAGTTCTATTGAAGTTATTTAATCGATATGATCCATGCTCAGATTTTAGTTCACTTATGTGGCTGCAAGCTTTGCCGTGGATGACACATGAATAAACAAAAGGAGGATATGACTTGCCTGTTTTACATCTCTTCCGCCCACACTAACACCAGCTTCAAGAATGAAAGGATGACCTTCGAAGAACCTGAGCAGTGAACAGAGATTCCAGAAAAAAGCCAACACTTAAAAGATACAAAGCTCAGATTAAAGACACAGAAGGTAAAGCTTGACTGATGAGATGCTATTATAACACTACATATCTAAATCAGATGCATTTGCAGAAAATTGAGGCTTTGAGTGACAACCTGCCTGAATACGTTGCCACCATATCTGGATGCAGCTCCTTGATAATCCCTAAACGAAGATTGTATTCTCCTGCCGGACTAAGACACTACAAGAGAATTCCGCAAAGAGATGAAGAGGAAGAAATTGATTAGGGATTATGAATTAGTTTTATTAATTATTTAATATTTAATTACATTATATATATATATATATAGATAATTGTATAGTGAGTGGATACAATGATATAGGAATAGATAAATAATGTTTGTATATAATGATAAAAATAATTTTTTAATAGTGTTTGGATTTTAATAGTGTACAGATAACTAAATGAGTTTAATTTTGATAAATTACTATAAAATACGAACTTGTAACGTATGTAGCATGGAAACAAAAATGGATACGCCTGAACAAAATGTATAAAAATGTGGAAACCAAATTTTTTAAAAAATTAGGAAACATGTACGTATTGGAAATGTGAACTTTATATATATATATATATAATTAAAAATTATAATAAAACATTTAAACTGTATTTTACAAAAATATTTAAAACAACAAAAGTCTAATACATAAATATTAAGTAGTATAACAATTTAACTACCAATAAAAGATCATATAAGATATTTATATTTTTCAAATTAATTAGAATTCTTTTAAGTTAAAATAAAAATAAATGTCATATATATTTCATGGTTCCAAAAATTTTATTTATTAAGTTTCTAAATTAAAAAGGTAAGTTTCTACTGCGTTTTCAAAACAGAAATACACGTTTCCATCAAGTTTCCAAATTAATAGAGCCTTATTAAATTACTTATCAAGAGACAGGAGTTGTATGTTTATTTATTTTATTTTTAGTAAAATAACAGAGTATAATCAGTTAAAAACAAATAGTAATGTTAAAGATTTATAACAATAAACAATTTCTGTCCATATGAAAGTCTTGGGGTCCCAAGTCCCGATCCTCAAGCATATAACATGATACTAGATAGTAACCCGCGATGTGTACCGCGGAGAAATATATACTTTATTTTTTATTTGCTAGTATATATAACATAGATTAATATCAATATGTTTTATATTATATGTATTCTTTGGTTTTAGAATTTGTTTTATTAATGTTATAAATGGTTTGTGTTGTGTTAATTATAAATGAGTAATGAATGTAATTAATAATATGATGAAATCTTATAATATATTAGGAACCCGCGATGTACATTACAGTAAAATATTTGCATAAACTTTAGTTCGTTTGTTTACATTATAATAGACTAATATCTAAACTAATCTTATATTATATTACTTATAGATGTTTTGGATTTATGGTAGTTCTAAACTACTAATATATATAAATTGTTAATAACATATTGTAATCTTATAAATATTCAAATGTTATTTTAGTATGTTTTAGTAGTGATAGTAAGTAAATTTACAAATATTTTAGAAAAACATAAACCATATAAATTAATGTATGAGTTCCGTTAACCTATCAAATAATTTTATGTTTATGTCGGCTAAATCTATTATCTAATTCTAAACAAATATTGGTTTAGTAGAAACAAATTTACTATACAATTAGATAAGTTTCAGTGTAAGTCAATGTTTTTTTGTTTTGTAAGAAAAAGATAGGTTTTCCTTTTCTTCTTTTTGGGTTAATAGTTATAATTTTTCTTTGAAAGCAAAAATATCTTTAAAAGACAAATTAATAAATATATTTAGTGATTTTATACGAATTAGGATAACAAAACAACTGCTATATTCTCTGTTTTCAAGTTGTTGGTTTTATAGTAAGTGATTTTTTTTATATAAACAGAGATGTTTGATACTTGTTGATTTAAATAAACAGTGTTCTTCCTCTTATTTCCTTTGAACACACATTTGTTTTTTATCGATTAAGTAAATATATCTTTTTTACAAAAATTTTGAATTAAAACATATACAAAAAAATATTTACTATTAGTAATTATATGGATTTTACATATAAGAGGAAAAACATTTCCTAATTATATACATATAATTACTAATAGTAAATATTAATGACTTTTAGGCTATGAATTTGATGGAAATATTATTAAATTGTTTTCTTTTTAGCGAAAATGACAGAGATTCGATATATGGGTGTATATATTTTGAATATAGAAAGAGAATTTGAGAAAATGAATATAAGAAATAGAGAAAAATTATATTTAATGCATATTTGACATATTAACTTGATAGAGTCTCCGTGCCTTTTTATGTTGGTGTTTGTCTGATGTGAAAACATCTTTTAACCGATCGTCCAAGATCCAAATCTAATATATTGGATCGGTTCAGAAATTATTTTTTAACCAGATCTCTAAGATATGCGTGCTTTCGATCGAAATCTAAATATATGTTTGACGATTTTACCTTTTAAACATTTTTTGTTTATTCTTAAATGTATATTTAAGAATGAAATTTGATGTAATATATCACATGAAAATTGGTTATTTTGATTTTAACATTGCTCAAATTATTTGGATATTTTTATTGTTCTTAAATGTTTTAAAATGCAGTGGCATTTTTTGTAATATAGCACATGAACATATTATTTTTAAATTATTTTGAGTTGTAAAATTATCTCTATACTATAATATCATTATATTATTATATTATTTTATAATGTCAGACATTGATTGAATATTATATCTTGTTTTCAAAATTTAGAATTACAACATATGGAGAAAAATCTTTACTATTAGTAATTATATGTATAATATAATAATTCAAAATAATTTAAAATTATTTTATTTTTCAAAATATGAATATGGTATATTTATAAATGGTATAATTATATATCTCGGATACGAAGATATCAAATGGGTTACATAAAACTGACATGTCTTGTAACTCATGTATCTTCCGCGATTAACTGTTGGCACCAGTCCTACATTTTGTCTCTATGGACCGAGAAGAAAGGTATTAAGAGAAAGAAAATAAGTTTAATTTTTTGGAAACTAATAATTATTTAAGAGATTTTTTTAGAAACTATGTCATATATTCTGATTTGGATTTTTTTTTCTTGTTCTTACTTTTGTATTTTGATTGGTTAATATTTTAAAAAGTTACTTTTAATATTTCGTTATAATTTTGATTGTCAAAATTTTTTAAAAAATTATTTATTTTTTTTTTTATATATTTATTAGGAGAGAAAAAATAAGTTTTATTTTGGAAACTAATAATTATTTAGATATTATGTTTGGATATTTTTATAATGTCATTAAATTGATGAATAATATATCTTTGTTTATATAATTTAGAATTACAACATATGGAAAAATATTACTATTAGTAATTATATGTATAATATAATAATTCAAAAATAATTTAAAAATATTTTTTTCAAATATGAATATGGTATAATTATATATCCAAACTTACTTTTCAATTTTAATTGGTTAACAATTTTTAACATTAATTTTGTTATTTTTCGTTTATATTTATTAAGAGAGAAAATAAGTTTAATTTTTTGGACCTAATAATTATTTAAGAGATTTTATGTGGAAACTATGTCATATATTCTGTTTTGGATTTTTTATTGTTCTTACTTTTGTATTTTGATTGGTTAATTGTTTCAAAATTTTCGTTATAATTTTGATTGGTTAACATAATATCATATAATATAATTTTAAATCTTAATTTTTTAATTTTGGTTGGTTAACAGTTTTTTAAAATTTTAATTTATTTTTTTAATATTTATTAGGTGAGAGAAAATAAATTTTAACTTTTGAAAACTAATAATTATTTAAAAGATTATGTTTGAATTTTTTAATTGAATTATTAGTTTTAAGAATATTTATTCCAATTTTTATTAAATTAGATTTATTTGTATATTTATCTACATTTATTTTTAGTGGCACATTTCGTAATATAGCACATAACTACAAATTAAAGTTCTTTTATGAAATATTTCCTATTATCTATATTAGATTTCGAAGTAATGGCAAGTGGCTAAAAGTACAAGGTATATTATAATCCAACAATATTAATATTTAAGTTTACAAAGGGGAAGGTCTCAAGTTGATGGAAGAGTCCACATCTCCAAGTGTGTTGCGTATGTAAATCGTGGCATAAATCCCAAATTCCCAATTGACTATTTGTTAGAGCCTGCACGTCACTATCTTAAACGTGAATTCTTGACTCGAGAATTCAGTAGAAAATCTACTGTTGTTTTAATATAATATTTGAAGAAAACTTTATTTTTCAATGGAATATATAAACATAAATCCTTCCACTGTCAGATAATTTACTACTCTCCAAATTTTAAATAGAAATTGAAGAAATAGAAAGCAAGTTGTATAGATAAAATAAATTCATCAGTCGATATCATTTGAAACCATTTAAAAAATAAATGGTACATTGGTTTTCTCTTTAGAAATTCTCGGAAGCTCCCATCATCGACCACTTGAAATGTCTCTCTAGAGATATTGGTAGTGGGATCCACTACTTTAAGTCCGTGGAAAATGGATTAACAACAACCACCCGAATTTTAGAGAAAATATAATATATAGGCTATAATCACTCGGAATCCTACGGAAACTAGAAAGTGTAGGCAAAAACCACTATCCAACTTAGAAGAATTAAGAGGTAACCGATGCTAGGTCTGACTTATACAACTCTAAAATTACTGAACTACCCCTCTTGTGGACTTATATAACAATGGCGCTGTTTGAAGAATTAGAATATGACCACAAAACAACTGGTCATAAAACTTTGCAATGTTGTACATCGAAAAACTACCTTTTCGCTCAGTATCAGCGGGAGAGTAAAAACAAAGCGTCCATTCAGCGCAAGGAAGAGATCGATATGCAGGGGGCACATGAATACTTGGAGCGCGTGGAGTAAACTCCACAAAATGCCTTATTACCAACACCTCCCCAATTCCCAGCAATCAAAGGGCCAAAGAAAAACCGGCCTAACAACAACGACCCAAGGCCCAAATCGAACAAGCGGATCACAATGATAATGGGTGGGATAACAAACTGTAATGATTCAGTTTGGTCTACCAAAATGCATCAGAGAAAGGTCATTACAGCAGAAAAGTGGGATTTGTTTCCTATTAACATTTTGTCCAACCAGTTCGAAAACATCACCTTCTCAGAAGCCGACACCGAGGGAATTGACAAGCCACACAATGATCCTTTGGTAGTCGAACTCCAAATAATGAATTGCGAAATAGCTCGTGGCCCCTCATCGATACTGGGAGTTCAGTAAATGTGCTTTTCAAAGAGAGATTATATCAAATGCTGCTCAACAATTACGAGGTAAAACCCATCACACGACCGCTAACAGGCTTTGATGGTGATACAACAATGACGTTCACAGTCAATTTACCAGTTTACGTAAGGGACCAAACGAGAATCGTCAAATTTCTGATCGAGGATAAACCAACAATCTATAACACAATACTCGACACTCTCTGGTTGCATCAAATGAGAGTGGTCGCCTCAACATATTCACTAGTATTTAAAATTCTCAACCCCGAACAGAATGTACACAATTCGAGGTAATCAGATAATGGTCCGATTATGTTTTATCACCGACCATTAGTTACGTAGAAAGACAAAAAAAAGCCTCAGATCTGCCTTATTATCAAACCAAGGATACAAGATGACCCCGAAAAAGGCATGAATCCAGCACGAGAACTGATAATCCAAGTCAACATTGATGAAATAAATACCGAGTGATGCGTCAGTATTGGAGCTGATCTCATGCATTAGCCCAGAGATCATGAGTGATGAACTAAACGTCGACCCAACTTACAAACTTGTTAAGCAGAAAAGATGAAAGCTCGGTCTGGAATAAGCAAAAGTGTAAATGAATAGGTTGCACGATTATCAGTAGCGGGATCGATAACTGAAGTTAAATATCCAGAATGGTTGGCAAACGTGGTCGCCGTTAAAAGAAAAATGGAAAGTGGAGAGTGTGTGTTGATTTTACCGACCTAAATAAAGTGTTCCCAAAGGATAGTTTCCCACTACGACACATAGATCGGTTGGTCGAAGCAACAGCAGGGAACAAGCTCATTTCTTTCATGGATGCATTCTCAAGGTACAATCAGATACCCATACACCAAGCCGACAACATTCATTGTTTTGCCGACTAGCTATGCAGCATCATTCACGCGGGGAACATACTATTACAAATTTATGTTGTTCGGGCTTAAGAATACTGGAGCGACATACCAAAATCTTGTAAATACAATGCTTACCAACTAGCTATGCAGCACCATGGAAGTTTATATCGATGACATTCTCGTAAAATTGTAGAAAGCAGAGGATCAAAAACCTGAGATATCAGGTTTTTGGCGTCATTGCAAGGGATTTTTGTTTCGATTTTAGTCTAGGATTTTATTTTTTGCACCAGAGATCAACCGATCCCCATTGAGATCGATCCTCTTTGTATTTTTTCGTTTTTTTACTCACTTTTTCTTCTGAGTTTGTTTCAGGTACAAGTAAGGAGGGCCTACCAGGAACAGCCCCAGCTCAGGGTCACTCTAGGAGAGCAACATGCTCTTTTGCAAACTATAGAAGTCGCGCAGTTATCGTCCCACCACTTCTTTAGCAACAAGACTATGAAATCAAGTCTCAAATCATTGCTCTTGTCAAGCAGAATCTATTCCATGGTTTATCTACCAAGAAACCAAAGGAGAACATAGATATCTTCAAGGAGATTTGTATTACTACTAGCTCGAATGGGATTCCTCAGGACTACTTGTGATCTAAGCTTTTCCCACTCTCTTTGAGCTCTAAAGCACACATATGGTAGAGGTCTTTAAGGGTTTGTTACTACTTGAAAAGAATGTAGAGCCGCGTTCTTGAGTCACTTTTTCACTAGGGGTAGATCAGCTGCACTAAAGAACAAGATAGCAACCTTCGAGCAAGACCTTAATGAGTCTTTCTACGAGGCATGAGACCATTTTAAGGAGTATCTCAAAGATTGTCCACACCATAATTACTATTATGCGGATACGATGACCTTCATTTACAGCGAGATTAAGTGGAAGTTCCAAATGGCTCTAGATACATCAAGTATGGATGATTTTATGAGTAACACGCTTGAGGAAGTGACTGAACTTTTTGAGAACTTAGCAGCAAGCAGTGCCAATTAATGCCCAAATTATGATAGGGAATCAAGAGGAGCTGGAAAAATAAGGCTATTGATTATCTAAATGCTAAGTTGGACTTGATTCTAAAGACACATATGAAGAATGTAAAATTTGTGAGAATTCGGAATTCCAAGCTAAACAATTTGCTTCAGTTCAGTAATAGCAGACCTCCATGCAGGGATTTCAGAATACGACCGTTAGTTATGGTAATATAGGGTTTCAGCCTAAGTAACAATTTGAGAACGTTGGTTCTCAAGATAGGATTGAAATCATGTTCCAACAGGTTCTTGATGGTCAGAAGAAGTTTGCTACATAGATTAATGCTTACCTTTTGATTCCATAAGTCTTTTGAGTCTTTTATTTAGTCATATTGCTTATTTAGAGTCTTTTAGTCCTATAACAAGTCTTTACATGTTTTATGTTGCTTTGGAGGAAACATTGGTGTTTTATGATGAAAATGTGGATTTGAAGATGTAAAGTAATGAAGAAGTTTCAGAAGTTTGGCATCCATTGGAGATCTTCACGATATTGGACTAAGATGATTTTTGTAAAAAAGATCGCTATTTGAGTTGGTTTTCATTTTGCACCGCTCTCATGTCATTCTTATTGATGGTTCAAGAGTTATTATCATTTTACTGAAAAAATGTCAATATGTCGAGCAAACAAAGCATATGCAGAAGTTGGGCCAAGAAAGCTAGGGATCGATCGATCCTTAATCAGATCGATCAATCCGCGGGCCAGCCGATTTCCTTTTTTTATTTTCATTAGGTTTTAGTTTTGTTTACATATAAATAGGACTGTTCGACCCCATAGCTGTTTTGAACCTTGTCAACCTTGTCTCTTTACACTTTTTGCTTTCTATGTTCATAGTTTTGGGAGAAAAAATCTCATCTCTTCTAGAAGTGATTTTGGAAACATGTTCACTTTAGTTTTGATATTTATGCTTATATAGAATTTGTTTTTGATTTCTGCATCTACATATGAGTAATCCACCAGTTGAGTTTAGGGTTTGTTTAAAGGGATTCAATAATTAATTAGATTAAGTTATAGATTAAGGATTTATCAATTTGTCTCTTCATCATTTGTGTTCTCAATTCTTATATTAGGTTGACGAATTTAGCATATGATCTATAGGTTTATCTAACGCTATGAGAGTAGGTTAGGTTACCAAAATCAATAATCAATGAGCTTAGTATCCTTAGAAAAGTCATCTAAGTGAACATACTTCGCCCGTGGAGGTGGCAGAGGAAGCCTAAGGCATGCTCGGGCTATCGATCTTGTTATGAATGTTGATATACTTTCTAAGGCTTATACGATAGTTTAGTGTCTTAGGATTTATGTTTAGATAGTTAGTACTACGAGAATAAGTTAGCTTTACATTAGTGATACGAGTTTGAGAACGGGTTGTTAACAAATTTATGTCTATTTAGATGGCTTATGGATCATTGTTACATGCGATGATCTATGTGCCCAACACTCTTTCTTATATATTTACATCGCTTTATTTACTGCTTTATTACTTTTTATAATCGTGACAACAAACAATCACATTTATGTCCTAGCTCTATACGATTCATAAAAAATTCGTAGTGTAACTATGGTCTTTGTGGATGCGATACCCTATATATACTACTGTGTGTCTTGTGCATTTGTAGTGATAGTGAAGGTTTAAAACCTAAGACATCAGGTTTTTGACGTTGTTTTCAAGGACCAATAGGTTGATTACGGATTTTTGTTTTGAGTTTAGTCTAGGATTTATTTTTTGCACCAGAGATTGATCGATCCCCATTGAGATTGATCAATCCTATTTGTATTTTTTTGTTTAAGTTTTTTTAATCACTTTTTCTTCCTACTTTGTTTCATGTACAAGCAAGGAGGGCCTACCAGGAACAGTCCCATCGCAGGGTCACTCTAGAAGAGAAACATACTCCTTTTGCAAACTATAGAAGTCACGCATCTATCTTTCCACCACCCCTTCAGCAACAAGACTATGAAATCAAGCCTCAAATCATTGCTCTTGTCAAGAAGAATTTATTTCCATGTTTATCTACTAAGAACCCAATGGAGCACATAAATATCTTTGAGGATTTTTGTATTACTACTAGCTCAGATGGGATTCCTCAGGGCTATTTGCGATATAAGCTTATCCTACTCTTTTTGAGCGCTAAAGCACATAGATGGTTGAGGTCCTTACCATCGGGATCTGTTACTACTTGGGAAGAGTGTAGAGCCGCGTTCCTGAGTCAAATTTTCACTAGGGGTAGATAAGCTGCACTCAAGAACAAGACAGCAACCTTCAAGCAAGATCTTAATGAATCTTTCTATGAGGTATGGGACCGTTTTAAGGAGTATCTTAGAGATTTTTCACACCATAATTACTCTGCTGCTGACACGATGACCTTCATTTACAATGGGATTGAGTGGAAGTTCCAAATGGCTCTAGGTACAACAAGTAGGGGTGATTTTATGAGCAACATGCTTGAGGAAGTGACTGAACTTGTTGAGAACTTAGCAGTAAGCAATGCCAATTAATGCCCAAATTATGATAGAGAATCAAGAGGAGCTGGAAAATAGAGGGTTATTGATGAGCTAAATGCTAAGTTGGACTTGATTCTAAAGGCACATACGAGGAATGTAAAATTTTATAAGAATTAGGAATTCCAAGCTAAACAATTTGCTTCAGTTCAGTCACAGTAGACCTTCACGCAGGGATTTCAGAATACGACTGCTAGTTATGGTAATAAAGGTTTCAGCTTAAATAACAATTTGAGAATGTTGGTTCTCAAGATAGGATTGAACTCATGTTCCCGTAAGTTCTTGATGGTTATTAGATGTTTGCTATAGAAATCAATAAGTCCATAAGTCCATAAGTCTTTTGAGTCTTATATTTATTCATATTGTTTATTTAGAGTCTTTTAGTCCTCTATCAAGTCTTTAAATGTTTTAGGTTTCTTTGGAGGAAAACTTGGTGGTTTATGATGAAAACGCGGATTTGGAGATGCAGAGTAATGTAGAAAATTAAGAAGTTTGACATCCATTAGAGATCTTCACGATATCGGACTGAGATGGTTTTTTTTACAAAATATCGCTATTTGAGTTGGCTTTAATTTTACACTGGTCTCATGTCATTCTTATTGATGGTTCAAGAGTTATTATCGTTTTACCGAACACATGTCAATCTTGCCAGTAAACAAAGCAGATGCAAAAGTTAGACCGAAAAAGCTAGGGATCGATCAATCCTTAATGGGACCGACTGATCCACGGGCCAGACGATCTCCTTTTCTTATTTTCATTAGGTTTTAGTTTTCTTTACACATAAATAGGACTGTTCGACCCCAGAGCAGTTCCGAGCCTTTTCAACCTTTTCTTTTTATAGTTTTTGCTTTTTGTTTTCATAGTTTTGGGAGAAGAAATCTCATATCTTCCATAAATGATTTTGGAACCTTGTTAACGTTACTTTTGATATTTATGCTTATATTGAATTCATTTTTGATGTCTGCATCTATGTATGAGTAATCCACCAGTTGGGTTTAGAATTTGTTCAAAGGAATTTAATGATTGATTAAGTTAAGTTATAGATTAGGGATTTACCAATTTGGTTCTTCATCTTATGTGTTCTCAATACTTATGTTAGGGTTAAAAATCTAGCATATGATCAGTAGGTTTAATAACGTTGGGAGAGTATGTTAGGTAACCAGAATCAACAATTGATGAGATTAGTATCATTATCCAACGAGAGTTGAAGTTAAGTCATCTAAGTGAACATATTGATCTTTTTAAGAATGTTGATATACTTTCTAAGGCTCATCTGAGAGTTTAGTGTCTTAGGACTTATGTTTAGAAATTTAGTACTACGAGAGTATGCTACCTTTACATTAGTGATACGAGTTCGAGAACAATTTGTTAACAAATCCCTGTCTAGTTAGATACCTTATTGATCATTGATACCTACGACATTCTTTGTGCCTAACACTCGTTCCCATATATTTACATCACTTTATTTACTGCTTTATTACTTTTTGTAATTGTGACAACAAACAACCATATTTATGTTCTAGCTCCATTCGATCCATCGAAAATTCTTAGTGCAACTCTGGTCTTCGTGGATTCGTGTGTCGTGTGCACTTGCAGTGATAGTGAAAGTTTAAAATCTAAGACATTAGTAATGTTTGTTAATCTTCTTGAAGAAGAAAATAAAATCGGAGAACCTAATGTTTATTTGTGTTTTTGTTGTCTTTCTCATTTTCTTTTTGTTGTAAAATATTTTTTATTGTAATATAAAACTTTTTTTTTATTAACGCATTTTTTGTGAATATTTCTAAATTCAGAAAATGTCAAAATTTGAGATTGAGGATGGAGATATATGGTTGGGAGACAGTACTACAACGCACACGATACTTAAGGATAAAAAAAAATTTCTCTCTTAAAATAAAAGATTCTGCCGTCAGCGTGAATACTATATATTGGGTAACGCAAAAGTTATTGTGGACTCCAGAAGAGTAAGTTTTTCATTGTTGCGTTATATTGAATTAGATGATACATTATATTTTCCTAAATCTTACAGAAATTTGTTAAGTTTCAGTGATATCCACATAAATGAGTATCACATAGAAAGTCTTATTAAGAATGGCATTGCATATCTTTACATCACATTAGTTATTTTAGAGAGAAAACACATATTAGAAGAGGTACCACCTTTATCCTTCGGAATATTTTCCACAAAAATAAATATGACTAAATCATATGTTATAGTAAACCTGAAGTTTACAAGTACATTCAAAATCTAGCATGAAAGCTTAGGGTACTCTGGTTAAGTCATGATGCAGAATTTTATGGAAAATTATAATGGCCATCTGTTGAAAAATCAGAGGATTTTTTAATCATGATAATTTTTATGTAATGCTTGTTCTCAAGGAAAATTAATAACTCCACCATCACCAACCAAAATCAAGAATAAATCTCCAATATTTTTAGAAAGAATACATGGTGATATATGTGGGCCTATCCACCCACAATGTGGGATATTTTGATATTTTATTTTACTGATTGTCGCATCCAGTAGATGGTCACATGTGTGTCTTTTGACCACACGAAATACGACTTTCACATGATTCATTGCCTAAATAATCAAGTTGAGAGCATAATTCCTTGATTATATAATAAAGAAAGTAATACTTGATAACGCTAGTGAATTTAATTCACAAGCTTCCAATGATTATTGTATGTCATTATGAATTGATGTTGAACATCCGGTCTCGCATGTTCATACACATTATGGCATGGCTGAGTTTTTAATTAAACGGTTATATCTCATTGCTAGGCCGCTAATATTGAAAACAAAATTCTCAATCTCTGTATGGGATCATGCAATCTTGCATGTCGCGACACTAATTCAGATTCAGCCAAGTGCATATCATAAATATTCTCCATTATAATTACCATCTGGTCAAGGGCCAGATATATCTCATCTCCGTGTTTTTAGGTGTGAGGTTTATGTCCCTATAGCCCCACCACAAATAACAAAAATAGGACCACAAAGAAGATTGGAAATATATATTAGGTATACATCACCGTGTTTTTAGGTGTGAGGTTTATGTCCCTATAGCCCCACCACAAATAACAAAAATAGGACCACAAAGAAGATTGGAAATATATATTAGGTATACATCACCAAGTATAATTTGGTATCTTGAACCGCAGACTGGTGATATATTTCTGGCATGTTTTACCGATTTTCATTTTAATGAAGATGAAATTCCAGCATTAGGGGGAGAAATTAAAAAGATTTCAAATGATATTACATTGTGCATATCACCTTTGTCCGATACAGCGTAAACTAGAAGTTTAGAAAATTGTACATTTACAAAATATGGCAAATCAGCTAGCAGATGCGTTCACCGATACAAAAAGGATAACAAAATCATAAGTACCCGCTGCGACTGCCAACAATTAATGTTTCGGAAGAACAAACTGATGGAAAATAACAAAGAAACCCAAAGTTCAATTTAAAAGGGGGAGATCGATGGAATCAAAAGATAAAAATCTCTGGAATAAAAATTAATTAGGAAAACTAAATGAGAAGGATGCAGAAGAACCACATATAGAGAAAATTCCTGAAGACGAAAATAACATAAAATATGAGACTTCTATTAACTATACCCAAAATGGAAAAATATGGGGTAGAAATGAGATAGAAGATGATGATGGGATTTTCTCATTTTATGTATCCAGAGAGATCAATTATGAAAGTAATGATCCAGATATAAGATCCATATCAGAATGCTTGAAAATATCTGATTGGGAGAAATGGAAAACGGCCATGAAAACTGAGTTGAACTCCCTCAATAAAAAAAATGTTTTTGAATCTATTGCCACCACATCTGCAGATACAAAACCTGTTCGGTACAAATGAGTTTTTGTACGGAAAACAACAAGAAAAATGAGGTAACAAGATACAAAGTCCATCTTGTTGCATAAAGATTTTCTCAAAGACCGGAATTGATTATGAAGAAAAATATTCTCTGATTATGGATGTAATTACATTCACATTTTTAATGTGTTTAGTGGCATCCATAAATCTTGAAATGTATATGATGAATGTTGTGACTTCATATCTATATGGATCACTTGATAGTGATATATACATAAAAATCTTATATGGATTGAAAATGCATGAAGCATTAAGCTTAAAACAATTCGGACGCATGTGGTATAATCGTTTAAGTGAATATTTGTTAAGAAAATGTTATACCAATAATGCGATATGCACTTGCGTATTTATTAAGAAATCTTTATTTGGATTTGTGATCATTGATGTATATGTTGATGACCTATACATAATTGGAATTCAAAATATGATGTAAGAGCTCATATGAAATAAGAGTTTGAAATGGAAGATCTTGGACAGACAAAATTTTGTCTTGGACTCCATATCGAGCACATTCGAGAAAAAATTTTCATACATCAATCAAATTATACGAAAAAAGATCTTAAAACACGTTTATATGGATAAAGCGACTCCTATGAATACTCCAATAGTCAATAGATCGCTTGATGTTGACAAAGATACATTTTAACCTTGTGAAGATAACGAAGAAGTAGTAGGTCCTAAAGTACTTTATATGAGTGTTATTGGTGGACTTGTGTATTTTGAAAATTGTACCCGACCGGATATAATATTCACCACAAATCTACTTGCAAGATGTAATTCATCTCCTACACGGAGACACTATAATGGAATAAAACATATTTTTTTGTTATCTTTAAAGAATAATTGATTTGGAATGGAATAAATAAACTTTGATTTAGCTTGTTTTGCAGATGCATGCTTTTTTATCATATCCACATAAATCCCGATCGTAAACCGAATATGTTTTCATAGTTGGAAGTACTACAATCTCTTAGCGTTTCCAAAATCAGACTTTAGGTGCTACTTCCTCAAATCATGCAGAGACCATTGCACTTCACGAAACATTTAGAAAATATGCATAGCTCAGATCTATGACTTAACATATACAAGATGCAAGCAGAATAGTCATTAATAAGGAGCGCCAACAAAATTGTTTGAAGATAATGATGCATGTGTCGCCCAACTCAAAGAAAAGTATATCAAAAATGATAGAACGAAACATATCCCCCAAGATTTTTCTTGTACACACAAAAACTCGAAAAGAATTAAGAAGTACATATCCAATATAATCGTTCAACTAACAATGCAGCCGATCTATTCACGAAAGCGATTTCCACTACAAAATTCAGAAAACATATTCATAATATTAGGATGTGTCATCTTAAAGAATTTATGAAAAAAAATTATGTCATTCATTTTAGAAAAAGATTGCTTGACTGCATTCATTTTTAGTTTTTATAATTTTCATCGCACATAATTTTTTCATGATAATATTTTTAACAAAACAATTCATCATCAACAATAGGTAATTGAGGAAGACTGTTATAATAGATAATTATCGATCTTAAATATTTTATTATTTTATTTTACCGACTTACTTATTTACATTCATTATAAATATGTGACTTACCTTTTTTAAATGAATTGAAGGAGTTAATAAAAAAGATCAGATTCTCTCTACAAACACATTTCATGTCTCTCTCTCACCTTTCATATAAAATAAAATATTCTATAAATATATATACACACTTATCATCCTCTATATATAAATATAGTGGTACATATTTTATAACAATATTAGTTTTTTCTGTATTATTCTCTCATTGTAAAACTCATCGTTGTTTTTATTCTTTCATTCACTAAATTATCAATACAACGAGTGTGTTTTATTATTATCTCAAATTTCTAATAATTTAGTAAATTTTAACACTTTTAAAGAGATTATCGATATTTTGATTTTTGATTCGAACATCATATTTAATTTCTACCCAAATAAAAAAGAAAATTATATAATATAAAAAGTAACTTTGCCCATCCATAGGACACGCAAGTCGTAATACTAGTTGAGGATAACTCGCAAGTCTCATCTTCCTTCTTGTGCGGTAAAGCTAACTCTATACGTTCAACTCAAACATTGACCCTTTTTATCGTTCTTATTCTCGCCCGAATTTTCAGTAGACATCAAAATATTCTCATCGTCTCATAGTCTTATGTATCAACAATTAACCATAGATTTTTTTTTTTTTTAAATCTAGGTGTTATCAGTTATGTATCGTTAAACACAATACAGAGATACAATACAACCTCAACACAAAATTAAAGAGTAATGTTTCTTTCACAACTTTTACGTACCGATTCAGTTATTTAGAAATACTTTTTGCAGGGGAATTTTAGCCTTCCAAGATCTGTTTTCTTTCCACCTCGATGAATTTTTTGTTTAGATTATAGCTTTTGGTGGCATTTTGGGTCTCATTCTCTCCCTTGCATTGCAGCAGCTGCAACTGAAGAGTCCTCACAAGCTCATTTAGCCTCTGGATATGTCTCTCTTGTGATATGATAATCTGAAAAAACCGGTGAATTAGTTCGATTTGACGTTCCCCTGAGAACAAAAGAATATAATACAGCCGAGCCTGAGACTGAAACTCGAAAAAACGGGTGAACTTTGGATCCTTTAGACTATCAGGTTTTTGTAGATGGTTAAGTAAGACTTAAATACCTAAGTGAGAACCAACCTACCATCAGATGAAGCAAACATTAATCTAAAACCAACCTAAAATGCGTTACTATAGAGATTAAAGAGCACAAACTCAGAACTCATATCAATCTACAAGCTACCGAGTCGTACTACCTAACCTCATCAGCTATTACAAGTGTCATTGAAGTCTAAATGAAACGTGTAATCATAGCGTTGCTACTCATTCTTGGTCCAGCAGAATAAAAGATAGCCTCAAGATGGATCAGTAACGGAAAAGAGACTGGTAGAGAATACATAGAGGTGAGTAGTTAAGCAGAAGCATGAGGTTATTCGTGTCCTAGTGCTCAATGAATATATCCAATAAGATCCTAATGATACTCAATTGTAACATCAAAGAAGTTCTCTCTTATAGATTTTTACGCTTCTATCAATTATCTTATTCATTAGAGAAACCCCATTACGCGTTCCAAGCACACAATTCACACAATTTAAAGAATTCTTATTGGAAATTTTTAGACACATCCACACAGAGGAATAGAAACAAGACACAGAATCCAATCCAAGAAAACATTTGGAGTTTCATAAAGTCCCATAAAAGGTAATCAACACAAAAATAAAAGTCTGACTCGAAAAACAACATATCCCATGGTAATCAAGACACTTTCTAATACATCAAACCAATGATTAAAAACCGATTTAGCTAATGCAAACATATGAATGTTAAGTATGACATCAAGCAACAAACATGAAGGTGCACACTACAGAAACCACTAAATCTAGGCTATAAATTCACCATCCCAAAACTATTTTATATATTCTGCATAAAGCTAAGAACTTCGTTTTCTAAAAGGGAATACACAGAAATGCATGAAAGAGTTGGGAATCAGTACCTTCTCTTTAACAGCTTCTTCTCTATCTGAAATTTGCTGTTGTTTCTGAGACAAGCTAGTAGCTGCATCTAAGTCAACAAGTGGTTGTTGTCTCCATTCAAACTGAGATGTTACTATAAGTATAACTAGTAGAAACACAAGAAGGATCGGCTTCGACATTTGTTATTATCAGTTTGTTTAAAACACCTGTTCCCCAAAAAAACCCAAATGAATTAGCCAATTTCATAATCCTATACTCTATTTACAAAGCTACCAACTCAAACACACACATAAATTCAATTTAAACTACTATAAGTGGGAAATAAAATGCATCATCAAATCCTCTCCATCTAGATTTCTCTATGAGTTTCTCGAATCTGTAATTACTAAAGGTAAGCAATAAGCACATTAAGACCTATCAACTAAGTCTAGGAGAGAATGAGAGATGATAAAGCATCAACCCTTTAAGAAATAAAGTTTCAATTTTTAATGCTAACCATTTTCTCAACACTCACAAAAAATGAAGCGATTAAGATGATCTTTCAACTTACAAATCGGATTTGACCGGAGGAATAACCAAACTTCATGACCGATCTACTTCGTGAGGGTTTTGGATTGCTGAAATTGAACCGATATCTTCAAAAGCCGATTTCGTGATCAAATACTTTCACGGCGTAATCCGAAAATGAGTTTTGTGTTTGTTAGAGAGAATTGCAGAAGCTGAGATTGCGCAAAATCTTCTTTGCAAAATGACCTCACAATTTAACCTTTTTGGTGAATAACGACCGCAGCCTTTTATTACTTATTAGTAAGTTAGCTTTAATATTTTGAATTGTCCCAAACACCCCTAGTTCTCTTCTACGTAGGCATTGGCAAAAAATCCTATCCAAACCCCGAATCCAACCCAAAAACAAAATTTGGATTGGGTATGATCTTGCATAAATATCTATTCGGGTTTATATTTTTGGTATTTTGGATTTCAGTTTGGTTCAAATAATATCCAAAACCAAATGAGTATCCGATAACCACACGTAAACTTATCCTCCTTTCTACTTATTGTTGTCAGTTAGGTTTTTTGGGTTATTTTTGGTGATTTTTAGATTATTTCTTATAACTTTTAGGTTACTCCCGATGATGTTTAGGATGTTTATGTCACTTCGAATAATTTGTGGGTTATTTTGGGTATTTTTGAATATTTCGGATAAAAATACTTAAATCAACCCATACCCAGAAAATTCAGTTATAACCGAGTTAGATATATATATAACCCAAATCAATCCGCATCTGACCCAAAAATTAGAAATATCCGAATAGAGTGAATGTTTATGATCCCAAAAACTCAAAAATCCAAAAGACCTAAAGCGAATCCGAACGGATCCCAAATGCACACACCTACTTCTTTGGCTTTATCCTACATCTCTTACATATATTAACTAGATTCAGATCTGCATGTATGTGCGGGGTTATGTTTATAAAAAAGTTTGTTTGATATAATATTTATAACCTGGACTCATAATAGTTGGGTATTTAGTTTAGTTTCAGTCTGATTTATTAATGTTTGAATATTTGAAATAATAATGGTCCCACCAGTATTTTAAAATTCCAAATGACCCAGCGGTCAAACATGGATCAAACTGAACCGGATTAATGGTCGGTTAGATTTCTATTAAACTCGTGAACTATCAAACCGAATATAAAACTATTAAAAACGATTAAAATCCGTTCAAGATAGATACAAATATTTAGGAGTGGGCATAATTCCCGTTTCTTTCCGTCATGTCCTATTTTGTCCTAAATTCCTAAATTCCTGATATGGGAAAAATTTCCGATATGGAACAAGTTTTGTTTTTCCAAGTGGAAACAGGACAAGACAGAAACATAATTTTCCAAAGTCCAGTTTTAGACAAACACAAATATAATTCATAGTATATTTATATATCATATGATCTAGTAAAAATATTACAAAATTAATTGACTTTTTTATTCTTATTATCTTTTATTTGATTCATCTATATTGGATTACGTTTCTTTGTTTTTAAAATTTTAACTATTATAGAACATACTTTAATACCTTTTATTTTTATTTTGAGCATTTTTATGCTAGATAAATTGAAAAAAAGACATGTTACATATATGATTGCAAGCGTTAATTTATTTCAATTGTAACATGTTCTAAAACTCTTTTTTGCAAATATATGTTCTCATCCCATCCCGTCTCCTTCAATCCTGTTTATGTCCTGTAATTCATATTCTTGTTCCATTCCCTTAAAACCATGTTCTGAATTCCTGTTTACTTATCTCTAAACAACATACAATATATGATTATAAGTTTTGCGGGTTAACCTATGTGTTGTTAAAGATTAAATATATCATAAATTAAAACACGATAAAAACAAATTGAAAACAATAAATGATATATCGACTAAAATATATCATATTGATGACATTCGATTAAAAAGACATGTAAATATTTTTTGTTCTTATGTACAGTACATAATATATATGAATAAATAGATTAAGTGTCAAAACTATGCATGGGCATTCGGTTCGGGTCCGGGTTGGTCCGAGAAAACTAACATTTTATAAAATTCCATAGTACTAAACCAACTAAAACATAAGTGAAACATTGTTTAAACTCCAATTTCAAAAGAAATCACACAGACACACAAACACAAGAAAATGATGATTCTTGAAACTTGAAGTCTTGAGTCTTGAACAAGTTGAACTAGTCGACACTTCAAACAAAAACAAAGCTCCATCTCGGCATTCCCGACTCCAATGAACAACTGAAAGTCTGAAAGTAAAACACAATGATGAAGACATTAAGTAACAAAGAGAAACAAGAATTGAGTCGATTGACTATATTTGGTTTTAAAGAAACATTTACCTCACTCTAAAGGTACTTGTAAGTTGAATTCCGGTTCAAAGTCTACAAAAAAATGAGGTTAGAAATCAATAATAAAATACAGAATTGAAAGAGAGATAAGAATCGAAATTACCTCTCATAAGACCATCTTGCAACTCCACTTCTGCTAGCAATTGTTCTTTTCTTGTCACTCCTCTTTCATTGACCTTAATCTCACATTTCATCCATTGCTCGGTGCACATCAAAGCTTCAATCATGTAGTGAGTCAAACAGCTCCTACTTGGTTCAAAAATTTTACCACTAGTGTTAAAAGCAGATTCAGATGCTACTGAAGACACTTGCATTGCAAATATATCTTTAGCTACTAGTGATAGAATCGTGAACTTTGGACTGTTTATCCTCCACCAAGAAAGAACATCATACTCTGAACCGTCTAGAACATGTGGATTCTACACACTCTCTCAAGTATAAATCCAGCTCATTAGTCTTCTCTTGAAAAACTGCTTCTTGAACAAGCTCATTGTAGATATCATTCATGCTTTTATACACAATACCATTACCAAGAACAGTTCTCTAAGAAACTTCATCTCCAAATTGTTCACGGATATAGCTAAATAATATCCAATAAATTAAAGTAGTTATATCCGAACCCGATCAAAAATTGGTTTTTAGGTCGGTTCTAGATTTAGTTTTCGGATCCGGATAAAATGCCCAGACCTAGTCAAAACTATACAGAAAAAACACTCAAATGTATAAAAATGGCTACAACACTAAGAAATTACAACGAAACAAAATGTTATTCATCCAATCTCATAGAAGTAACCGAATTCAGTCATCAAATGATCTTTCTTTCCTTCCCAATTGAATCAAATTCCTTTTTAATTATTCTCTCTCTCTGCTGGATCTTAATTATCTTTGCAACGCTTATTAATGAGAATCATGAATTTTTCATTTATGTTTCTGTACATAGATGCATCTGAATTTTCCCACATGTAGTGATCAAGTGTTGAACCTGAAACAAAAAAAAAACATATGAATACGGTATAACTTAAATGCATAGCCGCATAGACATCATAAATAAACAGTACTTTCATAGAAAATTTAGAACCAAACATAATAAGAACATAAGAAGAACCCGAAATGAATAAGAAAATTTATTTTATAGCACCAAACATGATAAACATACACTGCATTTTGGAGTTAAGAAGTCAGTTTGATGTCTTGACGTCCTACGATCAAATCTCTCGCTTTGGCCAATGTTCGCAATTTGAACTATAATAGTTGAGTTAGAGAAAAAAAAATCAGATTAGAATGTGTATGAAAATAAAACATTACAAATTAAGTAAATAACGTTTATGAAATCTATATATTTCTTTGTGAATTGATCAGTAAGCCGACTTGTGATCAAGTGTTTACGCTGAAACCAAAAACCACAAGAACACACATAAGAAATTAGTAGAATTTGGAGAAAATGAAGTAATTTACTTTTAAATCTCCATTTTTCTATATTGGTTGTGAGGTGATCATCGTAGATGTATACATAGTATTTTTAGGAAATAGATTGTATACAAAATTATGTTTTAATTTTTGGTTTCAATCTTTACCAAGAAAACCTAATCTTAACTGCATATTTTAAATTTATGATGATGAAAATATTTAAAAATCTAAAATTTATTATGATCTTAACGATTTCGGTATTTATCCATGAAACTTATCCTTATGCATTATCTCAATTATGATAATTATGGTTGTTCAAATCTAATTAATGTTTCTTTTCAAAAAAAGAAGATATTCAAATTAAAAAAGAAAAATTAAGAATATTAGTGTGAATCAAGATTTTCTTATTTTGATTTATTTGCGTTTAAAATTTTTTTAAAAATTAGTTGTTAAATTTTAATTTATTGTTATTTTTGGAAAAGAAAATAGTCGAATTCTTCTAGAATGTATATTCCAAATTTTATTGGGAAAGTTAGCATACAAATCTTCTCACTTCGAGGACAATGGGTTTAGAAGCCCAATAGCTTTATAGCATTTACTTAGTAGCTAGTACTATATAGTAAACTATTATCTAGTGTGGTTACCTTCATGTTAATTAGGTCAATTTTTTTTGGTAAATTGCAAAGTTTGGAACCAAGGTCCGTATGTTTCCGTGGACCGGAAGCAGAGCGGATAAATAATGTTGCTTTGAAAAACAGCCTCCTGGAGGGAATTCAACTAGAGATCTACACAATGGCTGACCTAGAAAATCCTTTTACCAGGATCAAATCAAACATTTAGAGTTGTAGGCACTTATTGAAAAGAAAAAAAAAAGAGTAAAAGGAGACAAATGAGAAATTTGAACTCAGCTTTAAAGATAATAGTAAAACTTTTAACCATTTTAGCCAAATTATCTTATAAAAATCATCTTGCAAAATTGAATTATATAATTTAAGGGGTGCAGGTAACATCCCTCCCTCTCATGTGGATCCGTCCATGGATCCACATCCCACCTCCATTTTAGAAGGACTTGGAATTCACCACTAGATCATAGAGGACCTGGAATTCATAGCTAGACCATATCCACTTGGCAAAATCAAAATTTCTATTATGTAATATGTCCCAGAAATATTAAAAGAATTCAGATTTTTGTGGTTTGTAAATTGTAAACAAGAGTCGAAGGAACTCAATTATCCAAATCCTCAAAAGTCTCTCTAATTCCCGTTCTATCATCTATTAGGATCGATTTCTATATAGTTCTATTTATATTTAGTAATACTATGAAATTATAAAAAGGGCAAAAATGTGTTCTTTAATAATTAAACAAAAATAGAAAACAAAACCCAAAAGAAAAAAAAAGAAAAACTGAATCAAAACGATATATTGTCTTCTCTAAATATAAATACAGAACCAAGCAAACTGCCCAGAGGATGACTTCTTTAACCTCACACAAGATAAAACACCAACACGGCTATCATAACCAGCATCCAAACAACAATGTCCCATCGTGCTCGGTTTATAGACTTAATCGAATAGATACCGATAAAGCAATTCGACATAGATATGTTGTTTTCTTCTCCAGTGTCATTCTGTAATGGCAGTTTCTGTAGCAATGATTGCATTTGTTTGTCTACCATGTTGGGTAATGGCATTACTCTTGTGGTGTTGGACTCTGATTGAAGCCTTGGGACATTGGTTAGTGTATTACCGGATACCGCCGGCTCATCTAGCTTTACTATTTCATCCCTTAGGATATCCGCGTAGAAATCTTCTTCACTAGGAACCTAAAACCATGGAAAATTCATTGGAATCATATCATGAATCTAGACAAATTTTAATTTGGTGATTGCACCATGTCAACCCGCAAAATGCATGGCATCGAATATCCGTAAATGATACAGAGAAGTAAATAAAGGAGGACCAAACCTGTGGATTTTGTGAAGAATGTGAAGATTCTGCTATTTCACTGAGTAGGTCTTGCCCTGATTCACTTGATAAGTAAAAATCAACCATATCTTCCCAACCAGCAATATTATCTGAAATAGTTTCATTATTCAAGTTTATGTCCTTGTCAGGTGATAAACTTGGTTGCGGTGGCTTTTGAGTCGTACCCCCTTGAAATTCGGTATTTTTCCTTAGTCGGCAAACAACCAGAGCATCCTATATAATACTCGAAAAATTCAATAAGCATAAGCGAAGACGGAAAGCTAACAATGTAAACACATTCCTCAGCTAAATGGCCTAGAGACTTCGAAAGTATTAATGTACACGGGCTTCTTTTACTACAAACTATAAAACAAACTATTCAAGCATTTTTTTAACTTAAGAATACCATGAATATCGCAAATAGCCAACATTACATCTATGTAAAGGATAACATATCCTATATGTTCAAGTTAGTAGTTTGAAAAATCTTGTGTTCTAATATAATATAATGTGACGAATGGAAAAGCGTCAAGTATCAGAAAATAGTTTACCAGTGATACTCCAATCATACAGTACTCATGCATAATCCATTCCGTCCTTCCCCCTTTTGGCGCACGACCGATGTGGAATACAAGTGTCCTCTTTGTTCCAATGACCTCAGAACCTGACTTCACATTACGTTCTTTTCCTGTGGCTTTCCAATATCCCATCTTGGTTGCTCTTCTGTTCTGTGAACCGTGGGGATACTTCTTTCCGCGAGCACAGAAGAAGAACCATTCGCTGTCAGATTTAACGATAGACTTATCTGCGAGAAACAATTACAAGAACTTGTTCATTTCAAGAAGGGAAACAAAAAACAGAGAAATATGAACTTTTTCTCAGACAATGGACAACAAGATTTCGTTGAGTAAATTAAGCCAACAGTACCTCAATTGGCATAGGCCTGATTTTTTTATGCAAATATAAATTACATTTCATGGTGAATACTTACACATGAAAGATCTCGGTTTGTAGAAGTTCAACCCACAAAAGAGATAACTACAAGTAGGAACAAATCAGGGACACAGATAAAGCAAAACCGTATTTTCATTACTTTGATAGCTACCAACACAAGCCAAGTAATCCTAGCTTTGTACCAGTCCTAGGTTTTGCTACTTGGTTTAGGTTTCAACAAATTTGTACCATCAACGTGAATAAGAAGGCATGTCATCAAACATTTAACCCCGATTTCAAAGGGGAAGGTTGACATCCTCAAGACCCTAATTTCTTGCAATACACTGATTCCATAAAACTGGTTTCTATTGACTAGAGATTCAACCAGATTCATGGACATGGGTCATGAGTGAGCTTCACAGTCCAAGATAACTACTACAATTTTATACCAGATTCCAATCATATACCAAATTCCCTAGAAAACATTACTAAAGAATTAAGATGACAGAATTATCACTTCACATGGGGCTCTAGATTCAATGAAATTAACATGGATATTTTTCGGAAAATACTACAATTTACGCCAAATTTAGTGACCCAAGGATTTCCTATTGTTTTTGAAAAATAAGTAACCTAGTTCTCTATTCAAGAACTTTGATATCCTAAATGCCCTAACTTCTTTTCCCATACACTGATTCCATAAAACTGGTAATTAGCCACATGATTAGAGATTAAAACGGATTCCTGGACATGGGTAGTGAACTTCACAGTCCACAAAATTACTACAATTCTTATACCAAATTCCGTAGAAAAACACTACGGAAGAATTAAGATAAAAAGTTATCAAACATGCACCAAATTTTCAAAAGAAGAGCAAAATAGACATCCCATAAGTTCACATAGGACCCTAGATTTAATAAAATTCACCAGGATATTTCCCGAAAAATGCTACAATTAATACCAAATCTCTGACCTAAAGATTCCGTATTATTTTTGAAAATAAGTAACCTAGTAGCCAGGGCCTAGTAAATAGTACTTTTATTATTTTAGAACAAGATTTATGGGATCCCAAAATAGTAAGTTGTGTTTTTAATCCGACAAGAATAACCCAAATATAGAAAACAAAGAAAAAAAAAACTTTGGAAGAAGAATAAGAAGAAGTTAGAGAAACTCACCAGGCAAATCCCAAGGCTCGAAGTTGTAGATTTCAACCTCAGGTATGATCTCCACAGACCTCTCCAAGCCATCCATCTTCCGTTTCAAGTAATAAGAAATAAGTTCGATGTCGGTCGGAGAGAATTTGAAACCAGGGAACGCTGTCGATACAGCCATTGACACAGATGTATCCCTAGAAACTTCTGCCGACTCAGCCACCGCTGCAGCAGTTTCCATATTAAAAGATAAGGTTTCTTTCCACCGAGAAGAGACTATTTTGGCTTCTGGGGAAATTGAAGAGTCAAAAACAAGATTCTCTCTCTGTCTCGGGAATTGAAAAAAGAAGACAATCGATCAAACTGATTTGGTCAGTCACTTACACTTACACAGTTACACTTGCGTTTTAGTTTTCTTTTCTCTTCCCACAGCTGTTGCGCGGGTATTGAAATATTCACGTATGACTTCCACGTCACCACTCTTGCTCATATTAATACTTTATTAATTCTATGGAGAATTGACAATTATAGATAGTGTTTTCCCCAAATTATTTGTTTTAAATTTTAAATGGTTTAGCTCCTGTTTTCTCTCACCTGTACCTTTCAATTTTTTTATCTGTAAATTATTTTTTCAATCGGATTGTTTAGGGGTGGACAATCGAATATAGATGATCGGATTTTATTTTCAGTTTTAAAGATTTATAATCCAATAAAAAAAATTATTGGCTTCGGCTTCGATTCAGATAAAACTTTTCAGATTCGAATCGGGTTCAGATTTCAGAATTAAAACATGATCAAAACCCAAAATTTTTGGGTTTTAATCGGATTCAGATTCGGATTTTCAGGTTTTTTGGGTTTTTTTTGTATTATCCAGTTAGGATTCGGATCGGCTTTATGTATATTACACATACAAAACTTACATTTAAAAGATAGGATCCTCGAATTAGGGTATTTTCCATGAGTAGTTATGTATTTTTGGATTTTTGGATCGGATTTTCTGGTTTCAGGTTCAAATCGGGTTTGGATATGAGTTTTTGGGTTTAGGGATTTACAACTCAATAAAATAATTTATCAGATTCGGATTCGAGTCCGGGTATAAGTTTTCGGATTAAGTTCGGATTCGGATTTTTTTTCCACTCCTAGGATTCTCATCTGATTTGAGATCTTTTCTTCCGGCGATAACTGGATTTGTTTATTTAGTTCTATCTTTCCTTTTTATTAGGTCTTTTGGGCTATTGATTTTACACAATACAGCTCAATGTAATTAGATTCACGTATTTCGATATTATCATGTATATAAAGTACAACTTTTGATAAGTTTAATAAGAAATTCACTTTCAAACTTCTAACAGTTTGTTGATATGGTATCAGAGCCATAAACCCTAAAACTACAAAAACGGTTTATTAGTTATCGATTTTTTTTCTCTCTAACTTTTCATCTTAACTTCATCGATCTTTCTTCGTTGAAGATCTATTAATGTCGGATGGTGAAAAAACCATTTCTAGTGATGGATCTTCGATTGGTGTTATGAAATCCAAATCACGTGTTAAACAATGCACATGTTGTGTCGTGGGTTAAACTCACGATTGTGGAATCACTGTGTTCATCGATTTCACAAAGTAATAATGCCCATGACCGTTGGTTACTTATACAGAGGAGGTTCTCTATGAAGAATGGACAAAGAGTTCAGAGGCTTACAACTGAACTCACTAATTGTCGGCAAAAGGGACATACGATTGAGGTGTACAACGAAATATAAACTTAATTGTAGACCACTTTTTCGAGTTATCAACATACCAAAACTGCTGCACAAATTCAAAAAAAACGTGGGGGGGGGGACAAGTTTCACCAATTTCTCATGGGACTTGACGACACGTTGTATGGTTATTTCAAATCATCTTTGTTTTCTCGAGATCCTTTGCCGACCTTGGATGAGGCATACAATGTTTTCACTCTTGATGAAGAATCAAAAATGGTGGCAGAAATGAATGACGAACGGACTGAAGGTATGAGCTTTGCAGTATAAGCATCTTCTAGACCACAAAATCAAGTAGAAACAGAGTTACTCTGTTGTGTGTTATTTTTGCAGAAAACAAGGTTATGTAGCTAAAAATTGTTTTCGACACATAAGCTATCCGCCTTGGTGGTACGAGAGTAATCATGGGTCTGTTCGTGGTTCTGGTCGTGGCTCTTTTATGTGTTGATTTTTTAGTGAAGTTTCTAATATGCACCAGTTATAATAAAGCTTCCAGATGGTAGATATACGACTTCTTGTGAGCATGGAAAAGTACAGTTGGGATCACATCTTACACTACAAGATGGGATTGTATTGTTATCTTGTATCGGTCTCCCATTTCATTAGAGATAGTGGCTGCATTTTTAAGATTACCGATAGGCTTTGAGTTGTTCAGGACTGCATCACAAAGATGCTGAATAGAGCGGATGAAAATAAAACAGAATTTATTTTATAGATGAGTGGTTGTTGCGGCTGCGATGCAAGCAAACATTACACAATCAACAGAGGTTTGGCATTGTCGCTTGGGACACCCCTCGTCTAAAGCAATGGAGATGCTGCAGATTTCTGATTTTAATAGTAATAGTTTTGATTTCAAGAAGTGTGATGTTTGATATTCTCGCAAAACAAACTCGAGATTACTTCTCTTTGAGTTCTAATAAAACAAGTTCAATTTTTACATGATTCATTGCGATCTTTGGGGTCTGATATACATTAAAGGTCTATAAATTAAACCTATCGTACATAACACTTTAGGGTCGAATCCACTACTTAACTCCTAATCACCCTAGATCTACCATTCCCAAGAGTTCTAAAATGACTACTCACTAATATAAATGAAAAAAACAAAGCAACAAAGTTTATCTTTTCATAATTATGATTAATAGAGAATAGATGAAAGATTTAAGAAGAGAAAGAGGTTTGATACTTTGAAATTGAAAGATTCATATAAAGTCTTAGCAAAAAGCTTAAAGAGGGTAAGAGAAAATTTTAAAACAAAGCATAACATAATAAAATAGGATTATAGAGTATATATAGGAGGAAGGAAAAAAGCTTAGTCACACTCAAGTTAAACCGGTTTAGAAACATAATATAATGATTTGACTTCGTTTTGGCGGTGTCGTGATGCCGTTGGAGTAGGCTACCGGTTTGTATTGGGCACACGAAACCGCTAGACTTGACCATTGCATCCGATCAGTGGCTTCACACTGATGGCTTATCTTGTTGGCTTGGATCGGTGTAGATAGGCCACTACATCTGCTCGATAGACTTTCAACCGATTTTCTTCACATCCCCATTGGTGTTTTCATGTCGTTGAGAGTCCCGCTGGAGCTCCTCGAGGTCATCATCCAGCCGGAAAATCGCGCTGAAAGGTAGCGACGTCTTTATCAAGTTAACTTATGTTGCTACAAAGTTCGATCATCACCAAAGTTTCTCTTTCTGAACTTTTCTCACTTCATTTGATCCATCTTGTTGTATACTTCACTCCAAGACCTATAAAAAAAACATATGCAAACATGCATCTAATCTCCTAAATATGCAATGCAAATGAAACAAATCTGAGAAATAAAACAAGAGGAGAGTAAAAAATCCATATAGTAGAGTCCTTAGCGGACTACGACTATTTGTGGATCTAAATATTATCTCACCATTGTTGATGATTATGCACGTGCTGTCTGGATTTATCTACTTCCATCTAAACAAGAACCTCTGTCTTATCTAAAGAATTTTGTTGCATTAATTGAAAGACAATTTTCTAATCAAGTCAAGGTAGTTCGAAGTGACAATGGAAATGAATTTGTTTGTTTGGGCGATTTGTTCCCTACAAAGGGCATCATTCACGAAACCTCATTTGTTGGAAGAACGCAAAAAAACGGAAGAATACAATGCAAGCATCATCATATACTTAATGTTGCAATAGCTCTCCTTTTTCAAGAAAATTTACTGATTCAATTATAGGGATATTGTGCACTTACAACTAGTTACTTTATTAATAGAACCCCAACTACACTTTTAAATGGTAACAATCTGTTTGAGCTTGTCTACAATTGGCCACCTCCAATATGTCACTTAAGTGTTTTTGGTTGTCTTTACTATGTATAAAATAAAAAACATGGTGGAGATAAATTCTCAACAAGAATTAATCCATCAGTTTTTCCAAGTTACCCTTTTGCAAATAAAGGATAGCGAGTATATAATATTGAAACGGGTAAGGTGTCTGTTTCGAGAGATGTGGTATTTTGCAAAAAAAAAATTTCCTTATTCTGATATCAGCGTACCTCTTCGTCGTCTACATAAGTCAAAATTTCACCGCTGAATGAGAATCATGATTTATTTGAATTACCAGTCTAGTCTTCATGTGATACATCACCAAAAGTCTGGATTTCAACTCCAGTTTTGCCTTAATCTCTAAGTTCGGCTTCGTTCAATACTCCGGTCTTGAACACGTCAAGTCTAAACCCTTCACCGGACATAGAAGTGGAGACTGATCGTGATAATTCACTGTTGGATACTACATCCTCGTCAACGAGTGATCACACTGCTTCTTCTTCTACAAGCCTTAAATTGGTACCTGCGATTCCGATTACTAATTCTCCAACTTTTATAAAGATAGATCGTGAGACCAAAGAATCCACCAGTTAAGCTAGCTGATTATGTCACCAAACTCCTCCAACAAAATTTGTGGATCATGTGACCAATCTTATCTACAAACCATATCCATCGGTTACTCCATATCCGATTGATAACTACATATATGATTCAATATTTTCTGAAAGTTATAAGGTATATATTATGGCTATAACTGCTGCGGATGAAAGAGGATGTTCTTCATTAAAATTGGCGATTTTCAATGAAAGATGAGATTATCTTGCTTGAAGACATGGACAATTAAAGATCTTCCACCCTGAAAGAAAGCTTTTGGTTGTAAGTTGCTCTTTCATCTTAAGTTCAATGCTAATGGTAGGTGCTTGAGAGACATAAAGCTTGACTTGTGGTTCTTGGAAACAATCAAACAGAAGGTATCGACTATGATGAAACATTTGATACATTTGCTAAAATAGTTATGGTCCGTGCTTTTCTACAATAGGTTGTGAATAAACAGTGGTAAATCAAACAAACGAATGTCAATAATGCATTTTTACACGGTAATCTTGATGAAGAAATTTACATACAGTGTCCTTTAAGCTTACGAACTGAAGAGAAAAACAAGATATATCGCCTACATATATCTCTTTATGGACTAAACAAGCTCTGCATTGTTGGTTTGCCAACATTTTTACAGCTCT
This sequence comes from Cardamine chenopodiifolia, assembly GCA_963922655.1. NCBI lineage: Eukaryota > Viridiplantae > Streptophyta > Magnoliopsida > Brassicales > Brassicaceae > Cardamine > Cardamine chenopodiifolia. Next base: position 9,218,563 of record OZ000479.1, read on the forward strand.
TAAGGATTAAGAATTTGAACAACATGAGTCCGATTATTCCTTGTTTATGTTTGAGAAAGATGATATAAGACTGCATGTTCTTGTAGGAAAAAATGCCTTTTTGACCCGTAGAATCTGCACGGTGCCTTTTTCAACTTGTACAAACCATTAGTGCTAATTTATACCCAAACACAAAAAAATTCAAATTTCAAACCTAAACTTCCTATTTTATGCATAATTTGTAGTCGTCGTTAATAGATGTTAGTCAACCATTACGGATGCTGACTCTGCTGACACATGTTTGATGATGGGCATGCGATGTGGTATAAGTTGACATTTGAACACCATAAGGATTGGAAGAGCTTGAGTAATAGGGATGAGAGTTTTCACAACATGTGTGCAGCGGGAAGATGGACCGAATTTGTTGATGTGTTTCTGGTTAATTCAATAAAGCATCCTCATGATGTGGAGCATCATGAGCAATGCCATGAAAAGATTTGAGTTGAAAGGAATGTGACATCTTTTGTTGATGAAGATACGGATTTTGACTACCATGACATACCTCTTAACTTTGAAAATAAAAATGAAGGTAAAGAGAATTTTGTAAGATTCAGAAGAGATAGTGGTCAGCTGCAGCTCAAACAAGTGTTTGAAAGTATAAAAGAGTTCAAAGAGGCTTTGGTAGATTATGCACTTAAGGAAGGTTATAACATTATGAATAATAAATGGGGGGGGGTCAAATGTGGAGTTGTATGTGCAATAGCTGGCGGTCCTTGGAGAATTTATCTCATATGAAGAGAGGATTGGAAAGTGGACGGTAAAGACTTACAAAGATGTTCATAGCGGCATCAAGGATGGGTATTGTAAGATGTTGAAATCAGGCGTGATTGCAAAGCTGTTTATTTATGATATAAGGACCAAATCATGATTTAAAACCAAAGACTATACAAGATGACATTCATAAGAGGTTCAATTTGTTGACAACAATAGATAAGTGCAAGAAGGCAAAGATGAAATTTATAGACAAGATTCACCGTGACCATGTGGAGCAGTTCTCTAAGCTCAAATATTACAAAGATGCAGTCTTTATGTAACTAGTTTTTTATCCCCATTTGTAATCTTTGGTTTTTGCAATCTATATTTGCTATTGCTAATCCTCACTCAACTATTTGTTTACATTTTCCTTGTTAAGACTAATCATAACTCAACTGTGGAGTTAGACACTATCTTTGATGATTAAGGGTCAGAGCTATTTTGAAGATTCTGCATATGTTTTGATGTGATCCGCAAGTTATGGTCAACATGGTGTCATCCAATCTTTGGTATTGTTGTTTCCTCAAGTGTACACTTAACGGGCAACTATTAGCAGCTGTGGGAAGAGACACCAACAATGGTATGTACCCCATTGCTTGGGCTGTTATTGATGTGGAGAACGAGGAGAACTAGACTTGGTTCATACAAAAGCTTAAAGCTGATTTTAATCTGCAAGATTGTCAAGGATATATTGTCATTTATGACAAACAAAAGGTATGTTCTAATCTAATATGGTGGATATTTTATCTAATATAATCTTATCTTATCTTTACTATAATTTTACAATTTGCAGGGTTTATTGAATATAGTAGAACTGGTGTTGCCTCATGTTGAACATCGGATGTGTGCTATACGGTAACTTGAAAAAGATTTTCCCAAATGAAAGTGAAATGAAGAGTTTGTTTTGGAGAGTATCAGATAGTTACACAGTGGTTGTATATGAGGCAAATTTGAAAAGTGTCAAAAGTTATAATATCCATCTATATGAAGCCATCATGGAGAGATATCCAAGGAATTGCAATTTAGCTTTCTGTACATTCATAGCTTAATGTGTTGATGTTACAACAATATATCTGAGTCTTTCAACAATGCTATAGATCCAACAAGATACATGCTAATGGTTGAGATGTTAGAGACGATAAGGAGAAGAACCATAGTGCATATTGATCTGAGGAAGACTAAAGCAAGGCATCATACATGTAGATTCACTATCAGAGCACTAGAGTTTTTAAAGAAGCAAATAAGATAAAGTTATGTACATTTTTCCAGGTTGAGAAGGTAGATTTGATGTTCTTGAGGCTGGTGTAGATTACAATGTGGATATTAGGCTGAGGATATGTGCATGTCGGAGATGAGATATGAGTGGAATTCCATGTCATCATACTTTACAGGTCATTATAGAGAAGAAGCTCAATCTTGAAGATTACATATCCAATTGGTACTTTAATTCAGACAGCAAAGTATTTACAGTGACTCAATTTCACTAAGTCAATGGTATGCTGTTCTGGAATAGAACTGGTTCAGTTGTGGGACAGATTAAAAACATGAAAAAGAGGAAACAAAAACTGAAGAGGAAGAAAACAAGACATGAGTCTCCAACAAAGATAAAGAAGGTTAGTAGAGAGAAAAGAATGATGCATTGTAGTTGGACACGACAACAAAAAATGTCCTAATTTTGTAGTGGATTGATAGAAACCACCGAGGAAGAAGAGGCCTTAAAAAACAGGAGACAGAATAAGTCAAGCAACACAAGATGGATATGATTCTACTAACACGAACGCATGAGAAGAACAAGTTAAGCAACACAAGATGCCACTCAAGGAACACAAGACTAATCGGTGATAAGGCTTGAGGTTGGCTGGTGTAGGTGTTTGAATAAGGCTGATCAGATTAAGTAGATTTTTGGTTAAGTATTAGCGGTGTAGGTGTTTTGGATAAGGTTGATTGACTTATGGTTTTCTTAATGTGTTCTTATGGTTTTCTTAATGTGTTCTTATGGTTTTCTTAAGATAATATGATATGTTTTGACTTATGATGTGTGTTTATTTGGACATTCTATTCGTATATCTTTTGTTTTTCTCATTCATTACAGTCTTAAATCCAAACACACCATTATATTTTCATGTATTGGACAAAACAGATACACGTCATTAACCATTGGCTTGTAACCAATCAAAGATATCATTCATTCAAAACAGAGAATAATTTCTTACAAAACACAAATCATCATTCATTCACTATATTGGACAAAATATAAACACAAATACAAAACACATCATATCATACATATGGGTTCTTACATCCACCATTAAAGCAAACAAAAATATTAGATATTCTGATACTCAAAATATAAACCTAAAAAGAAAATCAACACCAAAACAAACACAAAAATATTCTTTTGCATTTTCAACTCTCCAACCTCCTTCTCCACCACAACCTCACACACACGCATTTCCATTTTCATAACGTCAATATCTGATTCACAAGCATTGAAACTTTTTTGCATGGTAATCCAAGTTCCTTCTAAGTTACCAACTTTCTCTATCAAATCTTCAATCTTTTGAATCATACATATATTTGTCCATTTGAACACATTATACCTATTTTCAATTGTATTTATCTAAAGCTCAATGCACAACTTAAATTTAAAAATACACAAGAATATCCGGAACTGAGATGACACTCTTACAAGTTCTCTAAAAGGACAAACATAAAACAGTCCTCCAAAGTGTCTAGCAGTGTTTGACGTCTTCATCACTACAAATTCTCCACACCAACATTTCTTAGGGAATCATCTTAATCGATCACCCATTTCACAATTTCCCAAACAGTTTCACCAAATTCACCCATATCTGCATCAAATCGAAGCAAAGATGAAGAAATAATTAGGCGAAGCTTCCCTCTATGGAAATAGGATTGAAATTAGGAAAGGAAAGATTGATGCGAAGACTTCGGAGCTTTCTTATGGGTTTTTCTTAATGGTTGCGATGAAGACTAGATAGATTGGCGCTAGAGAAAACTGTGGAAAGAGCTTTGTGCTGATGAATTGCAGAGTCTCACGGCGGAACTGGAGGTGGTTTAGTGATTATGGCGGAGCTGGAGACGGTTTGGTGACCATCGGCGTGAATCATCTTGTTTTCTCCTTTCACCTAACACGTGTTTATGTATTAGTAATCTTATCTCATTTTAATCAATGGGCTAAGTTGGGCTTTCATTTGTAATTGATACTAATACTCTATCACCGCTTGTCATGCCCATCATGGACCTTTCATAATACGAAATGAAATGGTCGTGACATTTTTTTATATGGTTTACAGTCTTTTTGGGTTAGAAGTTTATTTTGCGGTTCGAATTTAGAATCTTTGGATTTTAAATTTTTTACAGAAACTGTTATTTTTTCTCATAGTTTTCGAAAATATCCACTTAAACAATGATTTGTTATAGTAAAGCGAAAATCCACTATTCATGATGATTTTATTTTTATTGGCTTTACGTAGGAAATTTTGTTTATCCTTATAAAATGTATAGTTTATATTTTAACCAAACTCTAAATTTTAAATTTTAACTATACTCAAAAATAAACTTTAAATTATAAATAGAAATCCGAAATATAATGTCCTAACTATCCAAATAGAATTATCTCATAAACAAAACATATAGCATGCATTTATCAACAAAAAGGTATGCACAAAAGAAAAAAATTCAGCTGACATCAGTAAACCATTCATTAAAATATATAAAATTAGAAAACTAAACTCTAAATTATAAAATTTTTTTTTTTTTAAATTTAGCTATTCAATACATATATCTGTATACAAAAATATAAAATATATTTGTATACGAAACCAAATAAACATAAGATAAACACATAGTAAAAAGGCTTCATGTGACATCGTATAATCAAAGGTTAAAAAAAAACCTTTGTATCAAAAATCTACAGGGGAAAGTGGTTTTCTTGAGATTAGAAAGAGAAATGACTTTTCAAAATCTACTCTAATTTTAGTGGCTTATTTGAAAATAACTTTTTAAATAGTGTCAAAAAGACGATGTGTACCTTCTTATACATGGTTAAAAGCCGTATTAGATTTTATATATACTTTGACGGAAAAAAATATACTTTATATTTGTATAGTGAAATTATAAAATTATATTCTACAACGTACAGATTAATAAATACCAAAATTATAGCTACTAAACAGAAATTACCAAAATTTTATACTAAATTTAAGCAAAAATAAACTGTAATTAGACCAAATTATCAAATTTTTATGCCAAATTTAAGAGGAATTAAAATATATTAGAATTAACCAAAATGGTTCAATTTTGGAGTGTATAGATAGTCTCGATTGGGATTGAATTTAAATGAGTGGAGAAATGATTTTATTGTTGGGTCTAAATTATAATAAGTTTTTGGGTTTATAATATTTGAGAATGTGAATAAGAAATAAAAGTGTAATGGATTGGATTTTGGACTAAGTGTCAAAATAGATCCATTTAAGTGTAAGTGAGTGAGTGGGAGTTTGTATAATGTCCCACATTACTTGGCCAAACTTTTTCACTCTAGTATAAATACTAGAAGGTGATAGAAGAGTTCAAATTGGCTAAGACTTATGGTGCATATGAGAGAGGATGGAATCAAACCACACACGCGCACCACCACCGCCGCCAGGCTCAGGCACGGGCGTGGGCTTTGGGTTTTGGGAATGTCTCGTGGTCGAGTGATCTATTTCTTTTTAGGACAATTTTTATGAAGATTTATGACTTAAAATTGGCTAAATATCCTCTTAATAGTTTTTGATTTTTCATAATCATAATGTTTACGTGAGATTAAATCCGATATCAAAATCGTTGATTGATTATTCAAAACAAAAATCAAAACTTATTGCACCATGTTAATGTCACAAAATCGTAACTCTCTACGTGTTAATATCATGCAATCGTAACGGTAGAATCTTACCTTTAAGTGCATGCATTTAAACTCACTCCGAGCTCGCTTATATAAGGGACTTGTCTCATTTGGAGAATTTCATTGATTGAAAACACAAGCATCTCTCTCATTTATCCATCACTTTCTCGCTAACATCTCTCCATTCGTTCGGAAAACGGTACGTCCAGAGTATATTGTAATTATCTACATTCGTAGATTCCACACCGAATGTAGCGTTGTGGTCTCGAATCAATTGTATACTAGGACTCGAAAAGCTCTATGGATCCGTTTCACTAACGGGAGCTTTATTGAGTTAAGAAAAGAGATCATATCTCGCCTTCGATTCTAATCGGTTTTATACGTTTTTTTCTAAATCATTTTATGCTTTAAATCGTTTTCTTTATATTCTTTATACTATTTATCTTCGCATTTCTTAAATCCGGTGTTTGGGTCTTACAGTTACTTGTGTCAACGCCTCTATCGTGAAAATTCAAAGTTTCCTTTAAACCTTATTAATCAACAAGTGAATTTGATGCCTAGACTTAGAGTTGCATAAAACTCTTCAAATCATCCTATTTCGAAGCTTTAATGATCCTCTCTTTGGTTTGTTATTGATGGAGCACTTGAGCTTAGATCTGATTACTGGAAGATTTTAATAGCCAGGATTCCTTGGATGAGATGCGACAATATATCTTGGTACAAGTAGTATTGAGTCTTTTCGCATCCCACAGATATATTATCCAATTGGTATTAAAAACACAGATGAAGATAGTGAAATGTCTTCTAAGTGTTGTAAACATGATGTTGGGTTGCTGGTTCCTCCAAAACCATTGTTGTCCTTATAAGAATGTTAACTTGGAATAGATAAGATTTGAAAAATACCTTAACGATTCAATGCTTTAAAGAAATGTGAAAAATGTATTGCAGGACATTTTATACTTCGTAGGAACCAAAATATGTTGAGTTCTTTCACGATGTTCATGGTGATTAGGTTTATGATTTTTTTTTTTATGTTGTTAATACAATTGGTGCAAGTGGAAGTTTGACAATTTTTAGGAAAAGAGTTTGTATTTACAAATTTTAGTTTTTGATAAAATAAAATAAAAACTAAACAATGTTTGTGTTGAGTCTGCTAATATGAAGTTGGTTTTTATCGTCCGTGTACGGAGATTATGTTACTAATTTTATGACCTATTGTGTGGGAACAAATGCGGTTTAACCTTCAATGAAATGATTTTTGGATTATGATTAGATGATCTAAACTTTATTTGTTTTCATATACTTCATCACACTTACAATTTTTTTTTTCTTATTTTCTCTTTTCATTGGAAACACATCAAATATCAATAAAACACACTATCAACCAACTTTCTCAATTAGTCATAATTTAAAAATTGTTTGTAGTCTATTTTATTTTTCCTGTTTTAGTTAAAATATTTTATAAGTTTAAACATAAAAAAATTATCGGAAAATTTACTATGTATCTATTTGTCATTCACATATAATATTTTTCTCGAAAACAAATCAATTTTAAATGATTTTTCCTCAATAAATATATGTTAATCAATTAGTTTTAAATTTATTCTAATTGAAGTAAAATATATATTGATATTATATTTAATTTGAGTTAAAGCTAGTTTACTTATAATATAAATTAGTTGAATTTAAAATGATACGTTTGGTTTGATTAAATATCTGCAAAAATAAACTTTCTTAGTTGTGAGTTCTAAAGAATAGCGACATTTATACTTTTGTAGTCATTTCGTGTTAATGAAAATTCTGCAAAAACTTTCTCTTTTCACTAGTAATGAAAATACAGGTAAGAATGATACACACAAAAAACATTTTCTCAATGGTCCCACACATTAATCACATTTCTTGCTCAAATTAATCACATTCAACAAACCTAAATAGGACCTGTGCCGACCAAAATAAAAAGAAAAAAGTAGAACCACAGGAAAATATGAAGAAAAAAATATTAGTATTTATTATTAACTAAAAATAATCCACCAATTTCAAGGAATAGGTAGGATATACCTTTCAAACTTTTATTGCTATTTTAATTTTTTTTTATAATACTAAAGTTTTTTTAATTAATAAATATTTTAAATTTTTTTATTAATAAGTAATATCCTATTTGATTAACTATTTTGATTTATAATTGTAATTAAATAACTTTTTCTACTTAAAACATTTGAATAGGATAAAATTTATTTTTCATAAAACCTAAAAATCATTTAGAAAGTGTGTCAAATATCAGTAAACTCTGCCAAATGTCTATAAAATTTTCCAGATATTGTAAGAGTTTGCCAAATATTTACGGAGTCTAACATATGTACGTAAAGTATGTTATATGTTTGTAGAGTTTATCATATGTTCGAATTACTCTGTTAAATATTCATATAATGTTAAATGCTTACAAAATTTGCCAAATGTTCTCAAAACTGTCAAATACTCATAGAGTTTACCAACTATTTTACAGAGTCTGTCAGCTATTCTGCAGAGTTTGTTAGCTATTCTGCAGAATCTGTCAAACATTTGCAAAATTTGTCAATTATTCTGTATTATGTCAAATATCTACAAAATTGACCAAATATCCTTTAAAATTGTAAACTATAATGCATTGTCTGCCAAATTCTCGCATAATCTATCAGTTATTATGCAGGTTTTGTCAAATATTTGCAAAGTTTACCAAATACTCGCATAATCTGCCAAATAACTGCAGAGTCTGCCAAATGTCTGCAGATTTACCAAATGTTCGCATAGTTTGACATGTGCTCGTAAAGTCTATCATATGCTTGCAGAGTCATTGTTATCCATGTCATCAAATTAAAATGTACAGTTACCCTTATTTGTATGAATAAGCTATATTTTTATAATTGGATTATGAATTTTGACAATTTGCCACAACACCATAATTTATGTATGATTTCAACTTATTTAACAGTTTGGGTATGAATTGGACGACATTTTAGAGTTTACCAAATACTCGTAAAATTTTTCAAATATGCAATAACAGTATATAAAATAAATAATAATAAAAACTGTTTTTCAGATTTTAATTTTTTGACTATATCAAAAATAAAACGGATTATTATAGCAACAAAATTGTGTTTTACAGTCGTTCAAGCAGCACTTAGGTGTAAGATAGGTTTTGATTATGACAATTATATATTATACCATGAATTCAGATGGAATTCAAAATTAAATTTTGAATAGGTGATTTAAATGGTACCTAAGTAGTTTAGAGTCCACCTAACACATGTATTTTTGTTTAATAATAAAACTCATATTCTTCTAATTCTTTAAAATATAGATTAATGTATATATAAGAGTAGATTAGGACTCCTCCCATTAGCGATTTTTTAGATTTTAAAATAAATTAAACGTAAGCTTAAATTAAAGTAAAAAAAAATTTATAAGTGATGTAGTTTAAAATCATTTTAGAAAATATCTAAAAATCGCTTTCAGTTAGAGAAGAGTGTTATTTTACATAATTTTGTTTTGCACATGAATAAATTAATTTCCATTTTTAAAAATCTAACAATATTTGTCAACATCAACTCTCTCTCTCTCTATCTAATTGTCGTTTATTATATCAGTCGTAAATCTAATTTTCTGAGGTTAGAGATTGGCGGTCTATGACTCCTTTAGTATCTTCGTCGGTTCCCTTTTATCTTTCTTCTTTTATTACTTGTTTACTGTTCTTAAATCTTGTCTCACCTCTAGTCTCATGGAAAGAATATTTATAATTGGATTTTTTCGTTTGAGTCAAGGGTGGAGTCTTTCACAAGATCAAAAGGTTAATGGTAGTCTTTTCTTTAAAGACAATGCAAACGCTTCACCTCTCGTCTCTAAAGTTTTGGTGAGTCGATTAGTGGGTTTAAACCCTCTCTCAAATTTGATCGAAATCTTATTGGTTGTTGTGTCCATCAAACCAAATCAAAGTCGAGATAGTATCAACACAACTGACCATGCAAATTTTGATAGTTCTTTCTACTCGTTAAATAATATTATTAAATCATTGACATAGATCCCGCCATTTTCTTTTCCCAGTTATCAATAATTATATACTATAGTTTAGTGATAAACATATTTGTTATCGAATTCATCTAACGTTAAAAGTATATATTGTTATTTAAACTATTATATTCATTGTTTTTACTTTTTATTGATATTTATACTTAAAAATTGAAAACTCAATTTACACTTATTATGCCGATTAAGAAATCAAAAATGATAAAAACTAAAAGATAAACTTAATTCAGACATGAATGTGACAAATAATTTATCAAGGTTTTGGAGAAAAAAGAAATATGATAACTGAATGAGTGACATGTCATATAACTGATATGTATTTGATAAAAAAGAAAGTTATATAAGATATGTATTTGATATGTGTCGATATCTGAGGTTTTAACTGACACGTGTCTCAATTCTAAAAATTAGAATTTTGACACGTGTTAGCTTCAGGTGAGAGGGTTCAAGAACAGAATGTTTGAATATATAAACAAATGACCGATTTTTTTTTAATAGAATAAAGAAATTTTACAATTTTTGTTTCATTTTAATATATGAAAATTTTTTTTTTTCAATATACTTAAAATTTGAGTAAATTAACAAATTTTTAATCACGATTTACATGACATGCAAGAAAGTTTGGACAAAAGTTATACAAAGTCCATTGTTGGTCGACAGTGATACATTTCCTAGTTAGAAAACCAGCACACGAATTGTGCTCTCTTGGGCGATAAGAGAATTTTATCGACTCAAACATGGAGCGCCATTGATAGATTTCTTGGAGATTTTGTTGAAGTCATAGAGTAGTTGTGTTGTTTTTGATGTTTTGAATTATGTTGCTATTATCGCGTTCAAATTCTATTTTCTGATACTCCAGTCTCTCTGCAGCTTGTAAAGCCCATATCAATGCTGAAGTCATAGAGTAGTTGTGTTGTTTTTGATGTTGTGGATTATGTTGCTATTATCGCGTTCAAATTCTATTTTCCGATACTCCAGTCTCTCTGCAGCTTGTAATGCCCATATCAATGCCGAGCATTCCGATTCTTCTATTGTATGCTGACTTTGATCCCATCGCACAATGTATAAAAATTTCATTGTTGTTGCGTATTATCCATCCTAATCTAGATACCCGGTTTTCTTCATGATGAGAAGTATCAAAACTACATTTAACCCACCCAGCTATATGCTTCCTCTATTGGGCTGTACTTCTTATTCTTCCGCTATTTATCCTTGTATCAGTTCCTTGTTTTTTTTCTCACACTATCTAGCCACTCTTTAGTATCTTTTTTGGCCTTATTCTAAGTATCAGTTGCATCTTCAGCCTTATGGTTAAAAACCATTTTTTTATCATAGTCTCCACATTATCCAAAATGGAATGCAACATACATGTTTTCCAATTTCGAGCCATTACAGACTTGGAGTAGATACCACATTTTCTCTTCAAGTGATACTAGTGGATTGCAAAGTAGGGAGTATGGAATAGCTGAGGCTCGCCAAATCGCTACAGATATAAAAAATACATGATGCTCACCAAACCACTACAAATATAAAAATAGATGATTGCTTGTTTTCGCTCAATAGTGCATTGGGTACAGTATTCATTTGCTCTGATGTTTCTACGCCTTAGATTATCTGGAGTGGTTATTGCTCGGAAGGTTATTCACCATAGGAAGTGCCTACGCTTTGGTGCGATATTAATTTGCCACATTCCTTTCACAATATCCGGATACGGATACAAGGGTGGTTTTGGATCTTTATCATTGTGTGCAGCATTGTTGCGAGCCAATATCCAGAGTTTTAACTGTGTAGTGACCATCCTTGGTACGACTTCACTGAGCTGAATCGTTGGTGGACTTATGCGGTAGGTAGATTTTTGTGATGAGATATTGGTTCGAATGATCAATCAGCTGACTTAGTTTGTGTCCATCCCACTGTCTTGTTGCAGAATCGATGATATCCTTCTCCTTTGTATTCGGGTTAAATCTTATTGAAAACCAAATACTAAGATATAATAGATATTAGAAAAATATAGAGTAAATCTATTCATATTATTATTTAGTTTTACTTTTCATTTTGTTGGTTCTTTTGATTGAGAAAAGAAATAATACAAACTTTTATACATGTTATAATTTATCGATCAATCGACATGTATTACGACTTTGTTAATTAGAATTTTGAGATATGTCGAATTTTCGTTAAAATATTCAGATTATTATAGTATGATAAATTAGTATATGTAAATACTTTTTCTTAATTTTTCTATTTTCTTTGTTTTAAGATTTTTTTGACAAGTGTTGATGTCTAATTGACCACTTAACATATATTTTAATCCTGTTTATTATAATTTTTTTGTAACAAACTTTAAGTTTTATATAATAAGATATATTAATTTATTCTACAAACATTTTAACTGTTTTAATTCATTTAAACTCCGATTAAGTACTTTAAACTCCGATTAAGTACTTTAGATGTTAAGCAGTAGCCATTACTCATTTAGCGTCTAACCATTTTTTTAATGTTGCTTATCAAAAAGCAAAATGCATGGAACATGGGAGTAACAATAATCATCAAAATAGCCAACCAAGAAAAGGAAAAAAATCCATGAAATAACAGATTATAAAGTTTTACAGAAATCTATGTAAATGAATTTGGTTTATATTGTGTCTAGATTGTTTATAAAGTGGTGTACTAAAAATTTTAAGTGGTCCGTCTTGTTATCTGAAATTAAGTATAATAATCATGAGACTTTTAAACACACTTTGTAATTATCAAATTAATTTTACTGTAATTAAAAAATCCATAGTCCTTAAAAAATTACAGCTAATCAAAAATGGATAAACAAGTATTTCAAACATATCTTTTTTAATTGTGCTTGATTTATTTATTTCTAAACAATACCAGCTCATCAAAAAATGGATAAACATGCAATTCAAACAAAAAATGGATAAACATGCAATTCAAACAAGATAAACATGTATTTCAAACATATCTTTTCAATTATGCATGATTTATTTATTTCTAAACAATACCAGCTCATCAAAAAATGGATAAACATCCAATGCAAACAAAAAAATGGATAAACATGTATTTCAAACATATCTTTTCAATTATGCATGATTTATTTCCTTCTAAACAGTACCAAAAACGAACACAAAGTACATGTTTTTATTTTCTAACATATCGAGCGGAGAATCCCAACTTTTCTTTCTTACGCAAATCGGTGGCAAAGGAGATGAACACGTGTGGTCCCACCTCATTCCAATCCCACCGCACTCTATCTTCGGTTAAAGAATCATTCTTTACCAGTATTTTCTTGAAGTACGTTTTCATACATATACAATTAAATAATGTTTATATATATATATATTTAAATATTTTTAAAATTTAAATTTTATATCCCAATTAAAATATTTGTCTAATTCATACTCGGTTATTAACAGATGCTAATCAACCATTATAATTGCTAACTTAGTTGACACGTATTTTATGATATTACTCTACACGACGTTATTTTAGTGTTTTCTAAAAGAATTTTCTTTTATAAAATGTGTTACCACCAAACTTTAAATCCTCGAATTCAAACTTATTAACGTGTAATTTTTATCAGTTATCCACAGCCATTGTCAAATACAACACCAATATTTTTATTTATAAACGTATAATATTTTATATTTTAATTTTATCAAACAATTAAAATATTTGATATTTTCAACACTCACATGAAAGTTTTGTCTTCTTCAACGTTTTGAAGATTCTCTCTAATGCCGGTGAATCACCGGTTTAGCTACCAGTTACTCTTCCTCATCCTCCTACTGAGTTTTGAAACGGCACAACGTTTGGTCTCCAGTGACCCAAACGACAAGGTTACTTGACGAACCTTCGTTAGAGTTTAGAATATAACCTCCGTAACTGGACTAAATCCCACTTCTCCAATCCTTGCCCCGACTTCACTTTTTATCTCCACGGTGCTACTTGCAACAATGGCCGAATTTACAAACTCTCCTTAACCAATCTATCACTTCGTGGCTCAACTTCTCCGTTTATCGCTAATTGCACAAATTTGCAATCCCTTGATCTATCCTCCAACCAGATCTCCGGTGAGATCCCAACGGAATTACAGTTCTTCGTCAACTTAGTTATTCTTAATCTTTCCTCTAATAGTCTCTCCCTCAGATCTCACTTCAACTTGCTTTTTGCGCTTACTTAAACGTTATCGATATTCACGATAACCAACTCTCTGGCAAAATCCTTAAAAACCATAACCATCAAAACACAACCTCCTCCTCCTCCGCGATTTCCGCCGTCACGAGGAATGTCGAGTCGCTCGGAGACGGTGGTTGTGGGAGTGGATCGTCTTGGTTCGTGTTTGGTGTTCTGGCTTCCTTCATGGGGGAATTCGAGCGGTGTGGGGGCATAGTCGAAGGTGATTCACGGCGGCTCCAACCGAATCTGGCTTTGGATCATCGTCGACGGTTGTATTTGGAAAGCTGGCAAAGGATAGAGTTTGTAGAGGGGACGGTTAGGGTTAAGCTTTGGGTTAGTTGTATACTGGTTAATCTCTTTGATTTCTTAATTGGTTTATAGAGTTTTTTGTAACTTGGTTTAAACCAATATTGAGTTTTTTTTTATGGAGTGAATATATTTTTTATAAATGAAAATGTTGGTTTTATACTCAGGTTATGGATCAATTAGAAAAAAGCACTTGTTAACGAGTTTGAGTTCGAAGGTTCAAGTCTTGGTGGTAACACATTTATAAAAAAATTCTCTCAAAAAACATAAAAATGACATCGTTTAGATCACAACATAAAATATGTGTCAACTGAGTCAGTAACCGTAATGATTGAATAACATTCGTTAATGATAACTATAAATTTGGCACGATATATTTAGTTCGGATATAAAATTTGAAATTTAAAAGTGTTTAGTTATGTATAAACATTATTCGATTGTAAATATATGAAAACACACTTTAGAAAAATTACGGATCAAAAAATACCTTTTACCCCTCTATCCTCGTTACTTGTTACAAAGACTTAAAAAATGGCCATTAGCAAAAAACTAAAAATAATCTATATATAATTTAACTATTGCCTCTCAAGTCTCTCAGTGTTCGAAGTAAAACAAAAGTAAAGCTTAAGTTCATAGAGTGGAGGTAAGGAGTGGTTCTCTCACTTTTTTCTGGTTTGATAATTGGAGTTATTTGGATCGCTTGATTAAGGTTTTGGATGAAAAAAGTTGTATTGATATGGAAATTAAGCTAACATACAAAATTGATCATGTGCTGGTGCATCACCGCACTATGCGGAGAAGATTTCACATCTTATTTTTGTTAGAGGACTAGATAACAAAGCTTCGAGACAATGCTCAGGGATCTAGACCAACCTTTATAGCGTGGTAAGGAGAATAGTTTCAAGCTGATGTTTTCTTCAAAGGATACATGGAACCAAATTCGGAAAAGATCTACACAAAACCCATCTCACAAGGCTATATGGTTCTCTCATGTTACGCCAAAGTTTTCCTTTATTGTTTGGTTGGTGGCTCGAAACTATTTGACAACGGGTGATCAATTGAGTTCTTGGAATACTATCGTTCATGCAGGTTGTGTGTTTTGCTCAGCCACAGTGGAGACTCAAGATCACATATTTTTCTCATGTCCATTCAGTTCTCGAGTTTGACATAACATGACATGGTTTGTTACATCAAAGGTACATAACTCAATTTCATGATATTATCTCTTCGATTATGATCTTTGGGCGGGGTGCTACTCATATTTTTATTGTCAAATATGTTTTTCAAGTTACTCTTTATTTACTATAGTGGGAGCGCAACCGGAAAAAATATGGAAAAATCCCAACTACCATTGACATTTTAGTTCGAGACATGGACAAGACAATACGTAATCGCCTATCGAAGAAAAAAGATAATGACGGACATTTGCAACTTAGGTTTTCTTTTAGAGTTTAATTTTTTCGATATATCATTTTTTTATCTCAGCTTCAGCTTTTTTATTTTGTTTTTATTTGCTCCATCGATAATGATATATATAGTTTTTTTCTTATTTCTACTTTTGTTCTAATTGAATTTTCAGATTTGAGTTTTACTGAGACTTAGCACTATCGATTATTTTCTAGAACATTTTTATTTATTAGTTGGAAATAAAAAAACGGTAATATAATTTTACAATTCAAAAAGAAAAAGTTGATATGTTTGGTAAAGAAGAAATGGCAACTGTAAAAACACAACTCTGGTTAACCGAGTTCACACAACCACCAATGTACGAGTTACAATTGTCCAAGCCTCCACCGTCTATAACGATACTCCGGCTACTATAGGTAACTAATCAATCAACTATTTTTTTTTTAATTCTTTTTGGAGACTTAGGCTTATGTTAAATTTGATGTAACACTCTACTTGAATTTTTCAGAGATGGCGGCGAAGTATATTGAGGAGGCAGCGAAAGATAAAGTGGAGCTTGTGTTGTTCCCAGAGGGTTTCATCGGAGGCTATCCACGTGGATTTAGGTTTGGTATTGGGGTTGGAGTGCACTACGAAGAAGGTCGTGATGAGTTCCGCAAGTACCATGCTTCGGCCATTGAAGTTCCTGGTAAAATTATTTTTCCATCTTCGTCCGCTGACGTTTTATTTTATTTACTTGTTAATGTGTTTATCCGTAAAATTATTTTTTTCCTAATTGATAATTTTTCTGTGGTTATTACCGAGTATACAAAGTACACCACCGGATCTTGTCGGATTCAATAATTTATAATATTCAGATCCGTAAAAACCAGATACTTATCTGGTTACTGCAGAAATTTTGTTTACTATATATGCTATATATATATATATATACTGTATTATATATGTATAAATTATATGATACGCTTAAATATATATATATATATATATATATATGAAACTGTACCATTTTATTTCTTTTGGCAGCATATGATTTCTGTTTTAAATAATAAATAATATTTCATAACGTACTACAAGGTTAATTCCTGAAAAATATACGTTTCTACCCATATGGTGTTCGGAAATAGGGATTTTTCTCCAGAATTTGAACAATCTCCCACCTCTAAGCTGATTTGGATTCTTTGATTTCTCCTTTATTTGGTTGCTGGACTATGATTTTTATTTGGTTATGTGGGAGTCTTGGAGATGTGTCTACGTTTTGGACCATTGAATTTTTTATCCGGAGCAAACAAATTAGGCTTAACTTTGAGAAATAAAAAATCTGTTTGATTTCTTAAACTCTTGTGTTGAAACTTTTAGATTGAAATTTTCTTTGTTGGAACAACCATCTGATTAGTGAATGATTGATTAGTAATGAATGACCCAAACTTTGTTACATTTTCAAAAGTGCAAGTGTTCGGATAATTGGAATGTTATAGCTCTAGTTTAACTAACCATTTGGTTCACAAAATGACTCTTTCTTGGTGATGACTCTACAGGCCCTGAAACAGGAAAATTGGCAGAGTTGGTTAGGTAAAACCATGTGTACTTGATAATGGGGGCGATAGAGAGGGATGGGTATACACTCTATTGTACAGCCTTTTTCTTTAGTCCACTAGGTGACTTTTTGGGTAAGCACCGTAAACTCATGCCCACAGCTTTGGAACGTTGCATTTGGGGTCAAGGGGATGGATCAACCATCCCCTTTTACAACACATCCGTTGGCAATATCGGTGCTGCGATTTACTGGGAAAATAGAATGCCTCTCTACAAAACTGCGTTGTACGCAAAAGGTTAGCTTCTAATGCAATGCACTGTGATATATGATATATCTAGCTGTTAATGTAAGATTTCTAACAATTTTCTATTTTGGCTCGCAGGTGTTGAGATTTATTGTGTACCTACTGCTAATGGTTCAAAAGAATGGCAATCTTCGATGATGCACATTGCGCTCGAAGGTGGACGTTTCGTGTTATCGGCTTGCCAGTTTTGTCAGCGTAAACATTTCCCTGATTATTTGTTTACCGACTGATATGATGACAAAGAACCTGATTCTATTGTCTCCCAAGGTGGAAGTGTTATTATTTCACCTTTGGGACAAGTACTCGCCGGACCATGTCACAGCTGATCTTGGTATATATATGTGCTCCTCTTTGATATTCATCTTAGGTAATAGAAAAATATTAATTTTTTGGCTTATTATATCAATAACGATTTATTTTTTCTTATCCAGATCTTGGTGATATTGCAAGGGCTAAGTTATACTTCGATGTGGTCGGACATTACTCGAAGCCAGATGTTTTACAACTGTAAATGAGGACCCGAAAAAACCGGTTACGTTTGTGTCGAAGGTGGAGAAAACGGAGAATGATCCATACTAGTAATCGAAGTTTGCGATTCGTCAGCTTATCCTCTCCATATCTTCTGATGGAGTCAAGTTCAAATTGGTGTGATGAATTTCAAAGTTTATGTTAAAGTTTATTTATCTTTATGTTCGATAATGTAAGAGAGAGACAATTGGATATAGTAAGATCTGTTATAACAGTTATAGATAATTATCCACAAAATTTCACTGTGTAAAAATCGGTTGTGTTATTCGATGTTTTTACCTTCTCTATAAATATGTCCCTAATCTCTTTGTATATATAAAAGTGTGAAAAAATCATTTTCTTCTTTCCATTTTTACCTCTTTCTCTCATCTTCACCTATCACCAAAATTTATATCACATTATCAGCACTACTCGTTGTTATTTATATTTTAAAACTATTTTTGGGATGATAGATGCTACCTTCACAATAATAATCACATGATAGACTATGTCTCACCCGATCATATGGTAAGTTATGTTCTTCAAACGGTTTATAATCATATAATAGAATATGTCTCCTCGTATCACTGTTTTCTCTATAATTAAATGTTCATAAGACATTTATAGAAAATTCAGAAAACTGTATAATAACTTTTGTCCATAAGACAAAGCATTCACTTTAAATTATTGTTCTTTTCATTTTTGTTTACTATCATAAATTAAATTTGATTTTAAATTATTATTTTTATTATGTTTACGAATTTTAAAATTTTATTTTAAATTGGATATTTAAATTAAATTATCACTAAAATTATGCTTATAAATTGTTATATTATATATTTATCATGTCAAATTTAGCAAAACTCGAGATCGATGTCCTTGATATATCTTGAAACTATTATATGAGGTGCGTAGTCGCAGCAAAGATGCATTTAAAAGGAAAAGAATTCTTTGATACCATCGATAAGTCAAAAACGACTTCAGATGAGAAAAAGACAAACGCCATAATATTTTATTCCACCACATTTATGATGGTTTAAAGGATGAATATATCACAGAAGAAGATCATGCATATCTTTGGCAATTACTCAAAGATTTAATCACCAGAAATATGCGATCTTACCAGAAGCTAAACATGAGTGGTTGAATCTCCAGTTTCAAAATTACAAAAATGTTATTGAATATAACTATGCTCTATTTGGAATCACTTCCAGAATAATTCTATGTGGAAAAAAGATAAGTGATTATGATAAAAAAAACTCTCCAAACATTTCATCTCGGAAACGTAATTCTACAACAACATTACCGGGCGAATGGATATATGAAGTATTCAGAATTAATGCAAGTTCTGTTGGTGGCAAAACAAAATAGTAAACTTGTGATGTTAAACCATCAATCCCGCCCTAATGGATCAGCTTCATTCCTAGAAGTGAATGTTGCATCATCCAATTATAGTAATTATGGACGTGGACAAGGTCGAGATAATGATTGTGGTCATGGACGAGGAGGATATGGACGTGGACATGGACATGGACGTGAAAAAGTAAAACGGAGAACCTAATGTTTAATAGTGCTTTATTATATTTTTATTTTTATTTTTGTTGTAATATAGTTTCTATTGTAACATAAAATTTTTGTTTTATATTAACGCATCTTTTATGACTATTTCTAATTTCAGAAAATATCAAAATTTGAGATCGAGAATGGAGATATATGTCTGGTAGACAATGTTACAACACACACAATACTCAAGGATAAAAAATATTTCTTTTCATTTAAAATAAAAAACTATGCCGTAAGTGTGAATACTATATCTGTTAACAAAAATTATTATGGGCTCCAAAAGAGTTAGTTTTTGGATGCCAATGGGAACAAAATTTGAAATGGATGATGCATTATATTCCCTAAAATCTTACAGAAAATTTGTTAAGTTTCTGAGATATCTGCAGTAATGGATACCACATAGAAACTATGAATAAAAATGGCATTGAATATCTTTGCATCACATCAATTATTTTGGAGAGAAAGCACATATTAGAAGAGCTACCAGCTTTAACTTCTGGAATATATTCCACAAAAATAAATATGAATGAATCATATGTTATAGTAAACCCGAAGTTTACAAGTACATTCAAAGTCTGGCATGAATATGATATCCAATGGGAACGAAATTTGAAATAGATGATGCATTATATTCCCCAAAATCTTACAGAAAATTTGTTAAGTTTCTGAGATATTTGCAGTAATGGATACCACATAGAAACTATGAATAAAAATGGCATTGAATATCTTTGCATCACATCAATTATTTTGGAGAGAAAGCACATATTAGAGGAGCTACCAGCTTTAACTTCTGGAATATATTCCACAAAAATAAATATGAATGAATCATATGTTATAGTAAACCCGAAGTTTACAAGTACATTCAAAGTCTGGCATGAACGTTTAGGGCACACAAGTTCAGTCATGATGCGGAAAATTATCGAAAATTCAAATGGCTATCCGTTGAAAACCAATAAAAATTTTCAATCCAGAGAATTTTCATGTAATGTTTGTTCTCAAGGAAAACTAATAACTCGGCCAAAATCAGAAATGAATACATGGTGATATATGTGACCCTATCCATCAACAATGTGGGCCATTTTGATATTTTATGATATTGATTGACGCAGCGAGTAGATGGTCACATGTGTGTCTATTGACCACACGAAATACGGCTTTCACAAGATTTATTGCCCAAATGATCAAGTTGAGAACACAATTTCTTGATTATACAATAAAGAAAGTAATACTTGATAACGATGGTGAATTCACTTCATAAGTTTGCGATGACTATTGTATGTCGTTAGGAATTGATGTTGAACATCCAGTTCCGCATGTTCATACACAAAATGGCATGGTTGAGTCTTTGATTAAACAGTTACAACTTATTGCTAGACCGTTAATATTGAAAACAAGGCTCCCAATTTCAATATGGGATCATGCAAATTTTCATGCTGCAGCAGTACTTCAAATACGGCCAAGTGCATATTATAAATACTCGTATTACAATTAGCATCTGGAAAGGAGCAAGATATATCCCATCTTTGTATTTTGGATATATGGTTTATGTTCCTATAATCCCACTACAAAGAAAAAAAATGGAACCACAAATGAGATTGGAAATAAATATTGGGTATACATCACCAAGTATAATTCAGTATCTTGAACCGCAAATTGGTGATATGTTTGCATCATGTTTTGTTGATTGTCATTTTAATGAAGATGAATTTTAAGCGTTAGGAGAGGAATTAATGAAGTTCCAAAAAATATTACATAGTGCACACCGTCTTTTTTGTATCTTGATCCCCTTACGAAACAACGTGAACTGAAAGTACAGAAAATTGTAAAGTTACAAAATATGGCAAATCAGCTACCAGATGCGATCACTGAAACAAAAACGGTGACAAAATCATATATACCCACTGTGAATGTTTCATCAAAAATTAATGTTCCCGAAAAACTGATGGAAAATAGCAAATAAACCCAACATTCAGTTGAAAAGGGGAGGCGAATGTGATCAAAAGATAAAAATCTCCGGAAGAAAAGGGAATTGGGAAAACTGAATGAGAAGGGTCGAGAAGAACCACATACAGAGAAAAATCCTGAAGATAAAAATGACACAGAAAAATGTGAGATCTCAATTAACTATGCCCAAAATGAAAAATTATAGGTTAGAAGTGATATATAAGATGATGATGGAATTTTCTTATTCTCTGTATCCAAAGTCCATATCGGAATGGTAGAAAAGAACTTATTGGGAGAATAGAAAATGGCCATGAAAACTGAGTTGAACTCCCTCAATAAAAGAAATATTTTTGGACTTATTGTCATAACACCAGAACATGTAAAATCCGTTGGGTACAAATGATTTTTTGTGCGAAAAAGAAATGAGAAAATAAGGTAACAATATACAAAGTCTGACTTGTTGTACAAAGATTTTCTCAAAGACCGGGAATTGATTATAAAGAAACATATTTTCCGGTTATGGATGCAATTACCTTTATATTTTTAATGAGCGTAGCGGCATCTAAAATCTAGAAATATATTTAATGAATGTTGTGACAGCATATCTATATGGATCACTTGATAATGATATATTCATGAAAATCCTAGAAGGATTGAAAATGTCTGAAACATTAAGTTCAAAATATAAAGAAATATGTGTGGTCAAATTACATCGATCATTTTACGGATTAAAATAATCCAGACGCATGTGGTATAATCGCTTAAGTGAATATTTGTTGAGAAAAAGATATACCAACAATGTGATATACCCTTATGTATATTTTAAGAAATCTTTATATGGATTGGTAATCATTGTTGTATATGTTGATGACTTGAATATAATTGGAACTCAAAAAGAGTTTAATGATGCAAGAGTTGATATGAAAAAAGAGTTTTAAATAAAAGATTTTGGACAAACAAAATTTTGTCTTGGGCTCCAGATTGATGTATGAAAATTCCATCTTGAAGATGCTCGATCTGGAGCCCAAGACAAAATTTTGTTTGTCCAAAATCTTTTATTTAAAACTCTTTTTTCATATCAGCTCTTGCATCATATCAGATCGAGCATCTTCAAGATGGAATTTTCATACATCAATCAAAATTATACGAAAATGATGTTAAAATGCTTTTATATGAATAAAACGACTCATTTGAGTACTCCAATGGTTAATAGATCGCTTGATGTTGATAAAGATCCATTTCGATCTTGTGGAGATAATGAAGAAGTATTAGGTTCTAAGTACCTTACATGAGCGTTATTGGTGGATTTATGTATCTTACAAATTGTACCCGACCAGATATAGCATTCGCTACAAATATACTTGCGAGATACAGTTCGTCTCCTACGCGCAGACACTGGAATGAAATAAAACATATTTTTGTTATTTTCAGGGAACAATTGACTTGGGATTATTTTACCCTGGAAACTCTAATTTCAATTTAGCTGATTTTGTAGATGCAGGTTATTTATCACATCTACATAAACCGCGATCGTAAATTGGATATGTTTTCACAGTTGAAGGTACTGCAATTTCTTGGATTTCCCAAAAGCAGACTCTAGTTGCTACTTCTTCAAATCATGCAAAGACCATTGCACTTCACGAAGCATATAGAGAATATGGGTGAATTAGATCTATGACTCAACACATACAAGAAGTAAGTGAGATAGTTATTAATAAGAAGCCAACAAAATTGTTTGAAAACAATATTGCATGTGTCGCCCAACTCAAAGAAGGTTAAATCAAGAGCAACAGAAAGAAGCTTATTCTCGCAAGATTTTTCTCCTATACACGAGAACTCGAAAAAAATCAAAAATGGATATCTAATATATTTGTTCAACTGACAATACAACTGATATGTTCACAAAAACGCTTCCTAGTGCAATATTAAGAAAACACGTTCATAGCATTAGAATGCGTTATCTACAAAATTTATGAACATAAAATTATATCTATCATTTCATAGAAAAAATGTGTTTATGTACTCTATTTTTTTATTATAGTTTTTATCTCATAAAAATTTTTCGTGATAAATTTTTTAACAAAACAGTATATAATATAATAATATTAATAAATAATTAAGGGAGAATTTTATAATAGTTATTGATAATTATCCACAAAATTTCACCACCACTGTAAAAGTCGATTATATTATTTTATGTTTTTACCTTCCTTGTAAATATATCTCTAATCTCTTTTAGTAAATTAATATTTATTTTAGTTTTATTTATATTTCATTTAAGTCCCGAAGTTCAATCCATGTACATGTAATAAGTCAATGCGAAAAAGTCACTTTCTACTTTCCATTCTTATTCCCCTCTCATCTTCACCTATCACCATTATTCAAAACAAAATATAACATAAATATATATATATGAGGTAATGGCATATATTGATTCAAATTTTAGAGTTAATTGTTAGTTTGATTTGTCTGAATTTTGGTAAGTTTGAAAATGGTTAAAAGACAATAAAACCAAACTTTTATTTTTGTAATTACGAAAATTGCCATTTATATTTTTATGTTTTGTAATTTTTTTTTTTTGTATGTAAAAAAAATTTCGTCAAAAAAAAAACTACCACCACCGACGCCACCACCATCGCCATCGCCGCCGTCGTCGCCACCACCACTGCCGTCGTCGCCGCCACCACCACCACCACCGATGCCGCCGCACCAACCACCGTCGCCGCTATAACCACCGGCGTCGGTCACCTCCACCACCACCACCGGCGCCGACCACCACCACCACCGGCCACCACCGGCCACCACCGCCATCGGCGCCGGCCAGCACCGCCACTGGCCCCACCGTCGCCCCCACCATCGCCCCCACTGGCCCCCACCGGTGCCGCCACCGTCACCACCACTACCTTCGTCTAAAAATAAAAAATTCAATAAGTCTGCCGTAACTACTCAATAAGTCTACCGTAACTACTCAATAAGTCTACCATAACTACTCAATAGGTCTACCGTAACTACTCAATAAGTCTGTCATAAATACATAACTCAATAAATCTGCGGTAACTACTTAATAAGTCTGCCGTAACTATATAACTCAATAAGTCTGCGGTAACTACTCAATAAGTCTGCGGTAACTACTCAATAAGTCTGCGGTAACTACTCAATAAGTCTCCGGTAACTACTCAATAAGTCTGCCGTAACTACTCAATAAATCTGCGATAACTACCCAATAAGTCTGCTGTAACTACATTACCCAATAAGTTTGCCGTAACTACATTACCCAATAAGTCTACCGTAACTACATTACTCAATAAGTCTGCGACAACGTTTCAATAAGTCTGCGACAACGTTTTAATAAGTCTGCGATAACAACAATAAGTCTGTGGTAACTACCCAATAAGTCTGTCGTAACTACATAACTCAATAAGTCTGCGACAACGTTTCAATAAGTCTGCGATAACTCCAATAAGTCTGCGGTAACTACCCAATAAGTCTGTCGTAACTATATAATGCAATAAGTTTGCGGTAACTACTCAATAAGTCTACCGTAACTACCCAATAAGTCTGCCGTAACTACCCAATAAGTCTGCCGTAACTACATAACTCAATAAGTCTGCGACAACGTTTCAATAAGTCTGCGATAACTCCAATAAGTCTGCGGTAACTATCCAATAAGTTTGCCGTAACTATATAACGCAATAAGTCTGCGGTAACTTCTCAATAAGACTGCGGTAACTACATAACTCAATAAGTCTGCCATAACTACTCAATAAGTTTGCGATAATTATCCAATAAGTCTGCCGTAACTACATAACTCAATAAGTCTGCGATAACAACAATAAATCTGCGGTAACTACCTAATAAGTCTGTCACAACTACATAACTCAATAAGTCTGCGACAACGTTTCAATAAGTCTGCGATAACTACAATAAGTCTGCGGTAACTACTCAATAAGTCTGCGATAACACCACCACCACCGTCGCCACCACCACCGCCGGCGCCGCCGCCACCACCACCGGTGCCACCGTCGTCGCCACCACCGGCGCTGCCACCGTC
Organism: Cardamine chenopodiifolia; assembly: GCA_963922655.1. Taxonomy (NCBI): domain Eukaryota; kingdom Viridiplantae; phylum Streptophyta; class Magnoliopsida; order Brassicales; family Brassicaceae; genus Cardamine; species Cardamine chenopodiifolia. Next base: position 9,244,124 of record OZ000479.1, read on the forward strand.
ACCACCACTTTCGTCCAAAAAAAATTTTCAATAAGTCTGCGGTAACTACTCAATAAGTCTGCGGTAACTAAATAACCCAATAAGTCTGCGGTAACTACTCAATAAGTCTACCGTAACTACTCAGTAAGTCTACCGTAACTACTCAATAAGTTTGCCGTAACTACATAACTCAATAAGTATGCGACAACGTTTCAATAAGTATGCGATAACTACAATAAGTCTGCGGTAACTAAATAAGTCTGCGACAATGTTCAATAAGTCTACGGTAACTAAGATAAGTATGCGGTAACTAAGATAAGTCTGTTGTAACTAAATAACTCTGCGGTAACTAAAATAATTCTGCGGTAACTAAAATAATTCTGCGGTAACTAAAATAAGTGTGCGGTAACTAAGATAACTGAATGGCATTTTTGTAAATTATTTCCGCGCTGGAATTAATCTTTAATGGCACTATCGTAATTATTTTATTTTTTACACAGCATTGTAAGGGTATGCTTGGAATTTAGACCCTACTTTTAACTCGAAATATACACAAGTCATTTTACCAATTAAACTACAATTTTGGGTTAAACTGGTCATCGTCCCATATATATATAGATACACTATACAGAAAAGAAAACACATAATATATCTAAATTCTCTTCTCTTTGTATTAAAATGTTGTAATGTCTATTTCAAATTGAAATAGCTTTATGTTGTAATGTCTATTTCAAATTGAAATAGCTTTATGTTCTACCCAAATTAAGTGTTGAATCTCGCATAGTCTGTATGCAATGGTAATATCATGTACCTAATTGTTATGAATCAGGCTTTGATTTCAGTCCAAAGACTTCAAACACATGCTATCTCATTTATTCTGCTTGGAAAGTGGTCCGATCGTTTTTCAAAGAGGGGAAGTATGATGGACTATATCAAAACACAGGTTTCTTTTTTTTCCTTGTTTCTTTCTAAATTTGCCTCTGTAAGTAAAACTGGACTAGTTAAAACTTTAAAAATATTCAAATAAAAAAAAAAGTTAAAAGCAGCGAGAATGTAAACCGAGGATACGTGGCAGATTTGCATAATAGTTTTCTTAAAGCGATGTGAATACATGGAGATTGATTAGATGGAGGAATACGTTTTCTTCACTCAACGCATGAGCACGTGGATGCTTTAATTAGATGGACGGATACGTTTATTTCTACTTAACACATGAACACATGGATACTAATTGGACGGAAAGGTACGTTTATTTCTACTCAACACATGAACACATGGATATTAATTAGACGGAAAGGTATCTTTCTTTCACTCAACAACACTTGACATGTATGAGAGGGTGATTAAACTGAAGTAATATAAAAGAGAATTAGGACCCACATATGAAATAGATGTTAAATTCGTTGAGAGATTTGTTTAGGTTCTAGTTGCCCAAAAGGTAATAGCTTTCTTTGTATTTGAAGGTTGTATGTACAGATTTAAACACTAATATGTCTGGATATTCAGCTTCATTCGCGCGTCCCACAGAAACATTCTCATCCTCGAAAGAAAGTTGTTGAACCGAATGAGAAGAAGGAGTAAGATGAATACTCGATATCTTCCAGTATCTTCATAACATTACATTGCATGGATGAGCATTTCTGCACATAAGATAAAAGAACGGTGATAACGGATCACTTTGCCTAATTGCTTTCTCTGGCTTACTGAGCCCATGGTACTTCCCATTAAGCAAAACGGTATAAGATATTGTACTCACACAAGTCATGATCCAAGAAATCACTTCTCATGAAAATCCATACATAAAAACAACTATGTTAGGAAGCTCCACTCAATTATGCCATAAGCTTTCAACATGTCTGTTTTGATGGCTATAAACTCTTCTTTACAACTCGGATTCATTCTAAGAGCATGTATAATCTATCTCATGAGAAATCAATATGTTATCCGGGATCATATCCCCGAAATGAAAGCACCTTGAGTTTCAGACACCAAATGAGGCAGAAGTTTCTTAAGCCAAAAATATAAGATCTTTGAAATGCTTTTGTAAATTACGGAGCACAAACTGATAAGCCGTAATATTACATAAGCTTTGGGGAGGTTTTCCACGGAAACAAGCATACCTACTTATAATTCCATTCTATAGAGACACTCCAAAGGTAAATAAATCTTTAACACTTGTTGTGATCTTTTCCCCGATTATGCTCCAACAAGTTATGAAGAAACCCCAGTCCATCCAACTCTAGGTGCACTCTCCCTCTTGATACTAAACACTGCACATCAACTTTCTGTGTTAGAGACAGTGTTATGAGGGTTCTGGTTCATCTCTTCTAAAAGTTCCTTAATGTTGTGCGGAGAAGATTATGGAAACAAAATTTTGAAGTAAGCAATCGTGATGTTGCTGGAACTCGTTATTATATGGAGTTCGTTTGAATGAGAAATGGAAAAGTGGAGATTGTTAGTCAACCTTAGGCTGAGACTCGTGTGCGGGTTTATAGACGTGTAGGTCTAATAACCAACACTTGTTGGACCTATTTATTTTTAGTTTGTCTAATAGTCACTACACATGACTAACCTTGGTCAATAAGTTGTCAATATTGTGATTAATTATATGGTTAATTCCATGATTAATACATATTGAGTAACCTCCATTTTTTGGTGTAAAGACACAAATTAATGGTGATTAATTTTGTGCATTATTATTTATGATTTTTTGTGCTATAAAAGAAAGACTCTTTATACACATAAATATATGATAAAAGATAAATGATAAATGATGGAAAAAATACACAAAAAATGTATGATCTCATTCTCTTCCACCAATGGTAGAAATCTCTCTTAGTTTTTGTCTTGTTTTTTCTTTAAGAGTACAACACAAAACAAAGTTCGTCGGGCTTCGAGTTTGGGTGATGCAAATCAAAGATACTGCAGTTGTATCCTGGTATTCAGAAATGTCATGTAAACCGTCTCACTACAGAGCATTTACAGAATTAAAGAAAGAGATTCGTCTCTACTCTGCAAATCTTTTCCTAATTCTTTTATCGATAATATTTATTTTTATATTGTTTCTTCACAATTATCAGTTTGCCCATATCGTAAGAATTATGTTCTTACAGATGTTACCTTTCTCTCCTTCCAAAAGAACGCTTCATCCCAACCTTATCAATTAAAACTAGAATATGATTCTTCAAACGCTTATACTTCACATTTCCATGGAAGAACTTTGTATTCTTATCACCCTCTTTCAACCATGATTCTTGGCTCTTCTGCTTCCAATAAAGTTCTTCTTCTCTATAAGCTTTAGACATTTCTACTCTTATCCCACCAACCTTTCGTAAATTTGGCCGTATTAAGGAAATTTCGGCTTCATGTTCATCTCATAAAATCTAGATTCCATCTCTAGAATTGATATTGTTATCTCTTCTCCATTTCGATAACTATATGCACACTGAAGTTATTCTATTAGAGATAGACACATCACGAGACTCATTTAGACCTGTTCCCGTTTAGAGCACCATCTTTTATCAAAACAAAATCTATATGAGAACCATGTGGCTTCATCAATAAGCTTTGTTAGCATAGACCTATGATCTGAGCCAAACAGTTCCTCGAAAAAGTGCAAAACAGTCCGCATTTTCAAAGCTCATGTCCAGCTTACAATGAACCCACTAATTCTCTCGCAATCTTCCCCATGAAAACGAGTTACCAGAGCTAATCACCTCTTTCAATAGTTCACTGAAATCGCCTATAATAAATCATGACTCATCTCTTTAGATCCCAATACCAGATATATGTCCCATACAATTTGTCGATGACTTCGTACCGGATCCCCATAGACAAAGGAGATGAACAAACTAAGAGACCCCATTCGACTTTAACATCAATCAACCTTTTATCAGAATTCAGTACCTCTATTTTGTAAACATCTTTCCAAAACAAAGCAATACCTATCAGATCCCTATGAAGGTTGAAGCTCGAATTATACTGATAAAAACGATGAATCTCGATGCTCCATAAAATCGAATTCTAAAACTAGTGAGTGCATTCTAATCGGCAAATTCAAACCAATTTATAAAAATAAAAAATTATTATTTAAAATTCAACCAATTTGAAAAAAATAACTCAAAAAACTATAATTTGGAGTTTTGTTACAATGAAGAGAGAACGACAAAATGTAGCTCGCAGTGAGAAAAAAATTATGGATAGATGATACAGATGATAAGAGGACAAAAAGAGGTTTTTCACATGCATTTAAATGATCAAATATAAAAAAAAATCCCACATTTCCTCCTGTTTAGTTATTTTCTAATTCTTTGATGTGGGATACAAATACTCATCTATAAACCTATTTGAAAACCATTACCATCCATGCCAAACTTATTGGACATGGGTTAAATAAAATTAAGGGTTAATTACTTAAGCTGCCAGATTTTTGTTGAGAGATTCAGAAAACGTCATTTGCTATAATGTCAAACAGTAAAAATTTTGTGACGATTTTACTTTTATTAGGTGAAAAAATCGTTGTACACGCAAATATTATTTAGTACACGCAAATATTATTTGGTATAGGAAAACATAATTTATTCATAGACAAAACATAATAAAGAGAACGAGGTCCATATTGTACTATAAACGAAAATACAAAACAAAAATTGTATAATTTCATAAGAATAATAATGGACAATGAGAAAGATGATGTTTTTAAGTGTGAATCAATTATTGAAAATCTATACCCTAAGTTTGGGTACGAGAACTCAAAGCACCGCCGTGAAACAGGAAAGAAAAACAAAGTAGCAAAACGAACTGAATAAAACATGTATTGTGTATGTGAAAATCAAAATCGTAGAGTAATAGTAAAAAAATTGACGTCATTATGATTGAATAAATGACAAAAAAATTAGATCTTAATTTTGAACTTATGATGTTACAATATTTATTTCGTAACAAAGTTACGAAAAGAAAATACTATACCCAACAACCACATAAAATGGAGAACCCAAACATATGATTTCATAGTATTTATTTTATAACAATGTTATAGCGAAATGAATATATATCCTAAACACATATATGAGAATTCAAACATATGATATTACAATATTTATTCCGTAACAAGATTACAAAATAATGATATTATACCATATACCAAATTAGGGAACCCAAATATTAGATTTACCAATATTTTTTCCGTAACAAGGTTATAAAATAACGATACTATACCTTACACCCAAATAGAATAGGAAAGCGAAAACATATGATTTTAAAGTTTTTTTGCTCCATGACTAAATTATGAAAGAAAGAATTTATACCCTAAACACATTAGAAAACTCAAACAAATGATTTTACAGTATTTATGTTGTAACAAAGTTACAAAAAAAAAATTATATACTACACCCAAATGGAATGGGGAGGCCAAACATATGGTTTTACAGTATTTATCCGATAACAATGTTATAAAATAAGGATATTATACCCTACACCTACATGGAATGGGGATCCAATATGTGATTTTACAGTATTTATTCTGCAAATATATTATAAATGAATGAATTTATACCCTAAACATATATTAGTAGACAAAACATATTGTATATATTTGTCTATGAAAACACATAGAAAATTAAATAGTTAAACATAATTGTTTCGTAGACAAAACACATAACATATATTTGTCTACGGAAACATATGAAAAAAATAAAAACAAAAATTGGAATCCTGAGTATAAGCAGAAAAGTTGATGTTATTAGGTTTGAATCATTATCAAAATCTATATCATAATAAACTAAACCTTAAATTATAAATAAAAAATTCAAACATAAATTTATAACTATGTATGCATAATTGTTTCGTGAATAAAATACACAACAAATATTTGTTTATGACAATTCATGGACGATGATAAAAAGGCAAAATAATTATTTACAAAATCAAAAGATAGTCGAATATCATAACAAAGTGGTTTTCGCGAGATTTGACAGCAAAATGGTTTTTTTTTTTCGAATGTTATAACCAAATTCGTGCTTTAGTGTAAATAACTATAAAATTAATATAAACTTTATTAATCTCCATCAATTTAAACAGATTAATACGAAATTATGAAAATGAAGAGATATAAGTTTCATTTTGGTTGGTTGAATAAATCGTCACATTATTAAACTATTTTATCAGTTTCTTCATAATGGCGACCATATTTTTATGTATAAACAAATAAAAACACAAAACGAAGCCAAGTAAGACGACAGCGACGAAACACACCTTCGTCTCCATAGCCGTGTCCTTCTCCCGCCGCCGCTTCATCTCCGCCTTCGCCGTCTTCCTCTTCATGAATTCTCTGTACTTCTCTTTCTCTTCTTCTTCACTTCCCGCCCTAAACCGACGCTTCATTCCCATCGCCGCTGTCAAAATTACCAAACTACCCTTCCCTCCTAAATTCTTCCCTTCCATGTCCTCTCCTACAAAGCTCACCTCCCTTATCTGCAACTCCGCCGTCTCCTCTTCCCTCCGGCTGAACACCGCCATCACCACCGTCACCGTGAACACCACTTGCTCAGACTTTCTCTTGTCACCGACGACTAAAACTGTGCAGAATTTAACATGGACTTCTCCGGTCAACCAGTGACGGTGTACGGACATAGGTTTCCGGGTTAATATATCCACCGCGCGTTTACGGGTCGGGTCAATGAGAATCCAGCTCAAGGAAAGATTCTTCTCCAAGTCGCTTTTCCACGTGTCACTTTCCCATTGGTCAATCAACGGAACACGTGTCGAAATCAATTCTTTCGGTTCAACAAGATCGATTCTCATAGGTGAGCAGAGGAACCAACCGGAGACTGTCTCTGTCACATGAACTCTAGAGAAAATGACTTCATCTTTGTAAAAAATATCAACGGCTGATATTAACTCCGTCGTATCAACGGACGGTGGGAGATTGATCACACCATCATGCTCAAGAAACGGGAAAGAATCGTAGAAAAAGGACCTCTGACCGGCGGGGAACGTTGAGATGATGTTTTGGACACGTTTATCTACTGTAGAAGGCCACGTGGTGGAACAGTGTTCTCTCCAGAGAGATTCTTCGGAGGAGAATGAGTGTAGGTTGGAGCAAGTGCAGCTTAGGGAGGCGAGAGAGACGCCGTCGAGGCGAGGGAGGATGTGGGACCGTAAGACGTCGGACGAAGAAGACGAAAGCATGATCTGAAGTTTGATGTGAAATGTTTAGTGAAAATAAGTGGAATCCATTTCATACCATAGAATGAGAACAACGAGTTGATTTAAGTACTTGTTGATAAAATGTGTCGGAGATTTTATATATTATAATTTAAAATTATGAAATATAAATCTTTACAATATCTATCTTCTCATCCACTCAAGGGATATTATGACTTTTTTTTTAATACTACAAGGGCAATGCTAGTTAGTCATTCCGTTTCAAAATATATAATGTTTTGCATAAAAATATATTGTTTAAAAAAGATTAATTTTTAGCAAACACTATTTATGAATAGAATAATAATCAATTAATTAAAGAAAAAATAATAATTATGAAAATCAACAAATTTATTTAAAATGACGTCTTGTAATTAACAATAAGACTATTAAAGTTTTTTGATTGTGTGTTTTTGTAGTTAATAGAATAAAAAATTGCAATTAAATCAAGGAATGTAAAAGATAAATACAACTGAAATTATTATGTTATGCCAATATTCCTTTTTACCGCGGGGCTGGCCTGTTGGTTTTTATGGCGACTATAGAAAGCCATGAACGCATTAATTAGTGAGGACATTCTAACCCCCAAGAGTCGTAGCATTAGCACTAAAAAATGCTCAAAAATGGAAAATTCTCAGCTTTGAGGATCACCATGAGGCTAAAGACTCTGTTGTAAAGAATGAGATGTCTCCACCAGCCTCGGGTAATCTGAAGTGTAATGTGGATGATGCTTGAAACTTGAAAGAAGACTACATCTAGTAGCAGTTTGAGATGAGTGTTGAGACTGGTTGAGTTGTAAGTTGATGCTTCGAACTTGTTAAAATGAACGAATGAGTTGTTGCGTTAGTAATGAACGTGCATCGATCATCTCTACTCGAACAAATCGATATGCACAAAAAAAAAAAAAAAAAAAAAAAAAAAAAGAAAAAAACCAGAAGTCAATAACGATAAAACTAGTGGTGACTACTAAGACTCTCTAAAAACTCATCACTTCCGTTCAAATCCGAGATCTCTTTCACAGCTTTGAACAAAACCCTAGATCTACCTCACTTCCACCAACAATGGCGGATGATAAGAAATCCAAACACAGCAAACATCGCCCCATAGTCTTCGAATCGATCTATCCCGTCGTAGCGCTCATGCTCATACTCGTCGCTTGTGTCGAGCTTTGCGACGCCGCTACTGTTGTCGATGTTTACCGTCTAATCCAATACGATATCTCTGGTGTTCCTTTTGGCTCTCGATTCTCTTCTCTTAATCATCACGCCGCTTCACTTAGCTTCCAACGCGGCGCCGATCTATCTCGTTCTGTACTTATCCTCCCTCTCCGGGAGCTTGATATTGGTTTCGTTCAAGGTACGATTTGATTTTGATTCGTGGATAAGCTTATTGAAGTTAGATAGCTGAATCGCGGACTTTGATTTGGATCGAGTTGAGGCTTTAGCTTTGCGATTTGATTGCAGATTACATTTCACAGAAGCAGTCACTTGGTGGATTGTTGATTTTGCTTCCTCAGACGTTTAGGCCTGGGAATGTTGGTGGTGGTGGAAGTGTAGTCTCTGAAACTGAGGGATTTAGGAAATTATTAGCTCAACTTGAGAAGTTACTTGTTCATGGAAACATACCTGTGAGTGTTTATGTTTCGTTTGTATTAGTTAAAGTTGAACTGCAAACATAGTCGTTTTGGTAATCACTGTTTATTTTTGTAGTTTCCGGTGTATTTTGCGTTTGAGAATGAAGAGACTGATGTTATGTTAGCTGATGTAAAGAAGAATGATGCACTTGGTCAGCAAGCTACTGCAACCACAGGCGGGTTAGTTTGTTAGTTGTTAATGATTCTCTGAATTATCATGAGTTGTTGTAGTGATATGGTTTCTTAGAAACAGTTTTGTTACAAATTAAGTATGAAAATGATGATGTGTGATTTCGAGATTGATGAAGCTACGTATTAAACATTTCTCTATATAGGTAGATCTGAGTATGCTCATTCTATATAAGGATATTGTTCATTTCCAAGAAAATGTTTTAGTGATGAACTTTGATTTCAGTATGTATGTAAAACCATTTCTGTTTGTAACTATTTTCAGATATAAGCTTGTTATCTCTGTATCAGAGCCTAGGAAAATTGCATCTCCCGCCATCACAAATATTCAGGTAACCAGCTTATTGAATTTAATTTAATTCTGATAATGTCATGAATAGGTTAGATATCTATGTAAAGTAGCAGAACTTCTCTGTCGTGTCTTCAACTAATAGTTAATTTAGTTTCCGGAACCTTGCCTGGCTTTATTGTAAGATGGGTATGGTTAGCATGACAGCCTGTAAACACCTCAGTTGTTAAGCATCGATGATCTGGTTTGTTGTAGCTTGCATTTGTGCATCCTACAGTCCAATTTCCTTGCAATGCATTTCCGCAGTATCGTTTTTCTGTCATCATCTTTATAGGATCATCTGAAGCTTTTCCATTTTTGAGCAACTAGGAGTTTGGTGTACACTTTCCTCATTTCTTGTACCTTGAACCCTATTACTTTATCTTTATGTTGACCTGCCCGCTCCTTGTTAGTTACGTATTAGTCTCTCTTGTTCTGCTTTATTTCCGATGCTGGACGTATAGAAAGCCTTAAGGTATTTGGTTTGTCTGTAGGGATGGCTTCCAGGATCAAGAGCCGATGGAGATTCTAACCAACTTCCAACAATTGCTGTAGTTGCATCCTATGATACCTTCGGAGCAGCTCCTGTATGTAATATGAGTAGTGGATGATCTTACTATTGTGGTAGTATGTACCTGATTAACCTGTCTTTGTAGGCATTATCAGTCGGAAGTGACAGCAATGGAAGTGGGGTCGTGGCACTTCTTGAAGTAGCTAGATTATTTTCCATTCTGTACTCAAATCCCAAGACAAGAGGAAGATACAATTTACTTTTTGCATTGACATCTGGTGGACCCTACAACTACGAAGGAACTCAAAAGGTTCTGGACCTTACTTTTTGATTCTTCTAAAACCATATCCTTCCTGCGTTTTTTGTTTGGCGCATCTGCAAATTTGTTGGTATCCTTCATTTAGCATCATATCTTCTGCAGTGGCTGAAGAGCCTTGATCAGAGGATGCGTGAGAGCATTGATTATGCCATTTGCTTGAACAGTGTTGGTTCTTGGGACAATGAATTATTGGTCCACGTGTCAAAGCCTCCGGATAACGCCTATATAAAACAAATTTTTGAGGTAAAGAAAATAGTGTATGCATCATTGCAGTGACTAGTTATTATCGTTCATTGGTTAATGGATGCATCTCTGCAGGGCTTTTCTAATGTAGCAGAGGATATGGGTTTTCAAGTTACTCTGAAGCACAAAAAGATTAACATCTCTAATTCACGAGTGAGTCAATACTTCAATTTTTGAATGATGCAAACTAGACTTGATTTTGTAACAGAGCGGTATTTTAAGAGTATTCTTAGTTTCCTGTGCTATTTTTCAGTTGATTCAGAAATCATAGACTGTTAGAACTGTTCTGAAATTTGAGAGTCGGAATGTCCCTGTCATGATTTGAAAATTATAATGTCTTCCTGTTACATTTGTTATATCCAGTGAGTAGGGTCTGCCTTTACATGTTCAAGTGCTAAATCTTATGATAACCTACCTTTAGCTTAGTTATTTAATAATATTCTCGCTTCCTTTAAGTATGTTCTCATGCATTATCTGAGATATGTGACTATACTAAACTCTATCTCCGTCAGTTGCTTTAGCTTTTTAGTACAATAGGACCCTTTCAGATTATATTTGTGCTGCTGATTTCTGTAGGTTGCTTGGGAGCATGAACAGTTTTCAAGACTCAGAGTAACGGCAGCCACTCTATCCGGAGTTTCTACCCCACCCGAGTTACTAGAAAATGCTGGAAGTCTGTCTGACACAAGGTAACACTTCCAAAATTAATCATCTGTTTTGTGCACTCTGACAACCTATTTCCGTGTATACTTTTGTATTCTATCCATCAAGAATTTCCATTATCCTTCAGACTAAATATGTCGGTACTTTTTCTGCAGGCAATTGGTGAATGAAGATGCTATTATTAAGGGTGTCAAGTTGGTGGCTGAAAGCCTTGCAGTAAGACAACCACATAGTTCTTATACTCTCGATGCTATATTTGGAATGGAAAACGTGTTTCAAGTTCACCAACGTAGAAATTTGTATATAATCGTCATGTTTCCTTATAATTGACTTAAAATGATTTTTTGTTACCTGCAGAGGCATATCTATGGTCACCAAGGAAAAGACATTAAGATTTTTGCTGATGACAGTAGTTTGGCTGTAAATCCCTTCTATGTGAGATCATGGTTGGATCTATTGTCACAAACTCCTCGGGTGGCACCGTTTCTCTCAAAGAACGAACCATTAATCATGGCTCTTAAGAAGGTATATTATCTATTTCTCACCACATTTGTTTGGTTTCTCTCAACCACATGCTGCCCGACGATTGTATATGATTTCTGGTGTTAATTACCGTGAGATACCTCTTGGCAGGAACTAGAGGATTATACTGCTGCAGTGAGTGTTCAACATGAATCTTTAGACGGTAGTTTCACCTTTTACGACTCAACAAAGGCTAGCCTTAACATATACCAGGTAATTTCATCATAAGTCTCTTTAATATCTTACAAACTGTGTTCATGTAATGAAGGTCCTTTCTCTCTAATAATGTGAGAAACCCAGAAAAGCTGAAAATCATAAACCATATGATCAGAGGCTCTGCTCAAACACATTTTACTCCGAGTTTTGTTTTTCTTCAACCACACATTGATCAGTGTGTCTATATGATGTTGGTGTTTGTAGGTGGCGAGTGTAACATTCGACTTGCTCTTGCTTCTGGTGTTAGGATCATACTTGATAGTGCTTTTCAGTTTCCTCGTCATCACAACTCGGGTAAATATAATAAACTGATTTATCTATACATTTAGGGTTGTGTTAACAAATATAACAGAGATTGATTTGAAATGATGACAGGGTCTGGATGACTTGATAAGCTTATTCCGCCGGCCACCTTCCCGGAAAGTGAAAATGGCTTGATCTCCTTCCTTACCGGTAACTTTATACTCTTCTCATCACTTCCTTGTGGCAGATTGCTTTTTGTGAGTCGTTAAGAGTTTGAATCATCAAGGAATTCACAAGAGAAGAGGCAAAAAAAAAAGAAAAAAAAGAGTGTTGAATGAGAGAGTTTGGGCCTCCTTTCGACTTTTTGTTTTGATGTAATGCCTCTCTTTATCGGCGATATGGCTTATTATTATTTTGCTTTGGCGGCAAAGAAAATAAGATCTGACGTTGTAGTTTTTCTATTTTTCTCTTTGGTTTAAATTAGTATTTTTCTTTACCTCGTATTACTCGCCCAAACAAATTTACCCCACAAAATAACTAGTGCAACGCTTCTCAACATGATGATTTGTGGATGTCATAATTCAGTACCAAGTATTTTTGGATAATTAAGTAAGTGATTAATTAAAAAAATGGGAGCTCAGGTCGATATCGTAATGAACAAGGGTCAACAAGAAATGAAAATATGATAATGTTATATCGATATTGAACAAGTTAGTTATAAGTAGCATACAAATAGATCCACATTAGCGTGAATGGATGTTCTTCAAGATCTCCCGTTAGTCGATACGCTGAAAGAAAACTGTCGAGAAAACAAAAAACAATTCAACAAGAATATATATAAATAATAATGATAAACTTTGGAAACGGTTTCATATGCTGAGAGCACCTCCATCAAGGGGGTTTAGAGGAGTTTTAAAAAAATTATAATGACAAAATAATAAATATACATTAGAAGGGTTTTTAAAAAAGGAGAGAGGGTCTAAAAATTATAATTTGAAAACCTCTTTTTCTATTTTAAGAACCTTTCTTCAATATTTTATTTTTTTATATATTTAATAACCTCTCCTTTGGAACTTTAGATGGAGATGGTCTGAAGCTGAACTGTGCCAAGTTTTGATAGACCACCCAAAAACCTAGCTCAAGTTTGCATCAAGTTGATTTATTTTTCGTTTTTGGACAATTCGCTCCAAACCTAATCTGTTTGTTATTTTATGAACATAAAACATGACTGAACCTCAAAATGTTCATTTACCATTAAGACATAAAATGTATAGATAAAGCGGTATATTATATATCCAAAGAAGATTTGAACTACTACTAACACTTAGAAAAAAGATCAATTGATCCGCATTGGGTTGTAACTTGTATCACACAAAAATGCCTCACTTGTTTGAAGGACGAAAAAGAGTTTGCTATTTCGAGCTGAAGCAAACATAACAGATTGTAAAATAGCAGACAACACAATAGGGATAGATCCGGAAAAAACTGTCGTAAATATTGAAAAACCTTTCTCTTAAGCACCACTACAAAAAGAGACTGTTGTATAAATAAAAATTAAAACAAAAGGTAGAAAAAGTATCTAGCTCTCTCTCTCTCTCTCTCTCTATCGTCCATTGAATATAGAACATCTCAAGCACACAAGAACTTGAAGAATAATTATAAAGTTTCCGGCCAAAAAGTATGTACAAAGGAAGAAGATTCTCTTTCCTTTTTTCCTTTTTCTGCTTCTTTGTTCTTCTAATCTAAGACTTCGAAGACACAAAACAGACAAGACTCGAGAGACCTCTTAGTTCAGTTTGTGTTGGATTTGACGATGAACGTGAACGAGAAACTCCACGTACGAGGACCCACCCGCTCCCATGTCCTCTACCATATACGATTGGAACAACATATTTCCTGAGAGAAACAGAGTTGCAAGACTGATTAATCTCTGCTGACCGAAAAATGTGCAAGGATCAAAGTAACTTAGTTATTAAGATAGCTAAGAGTAACTTTAAAAAGCTTAACTCACCGGCTGGATCTGCCTTCTTGCATAATTTAATCCTGCAGAGAAAGAGAACACGAAGAGATTTATAAGGTTACAACGGTAATCACTCGAGGAGAACAATAAAATAGATAGTTAGACTTAGTTTAATACCGTAGGTAAGAACTTCTTTGCCTCCTTATTTCATTCACCACATCATTGAACTTCTTTGATAGCTGATTATCATACTTCTGCAGCACATACTGTTACGAAAAACACAGATTGTCATGTTAAGCAAGTTTCGCCAACTTAAAAAAAATGATTCATCTTTCATATCATCAATAATGTGATAAGTAAATATGTTGCAACAGTAAGATCCCAGAGAGTGCTAAGATGATGATTAGTTTACCTGATTTGGAATGTCAGCAGCTGAGGGAACATCAAAGAGCTTTTGTAGGATATCTGAATTTACTCATTCCCCAATATATATATATCAAAGCATCTTCACCATTCTCAAGAAAATAGACTCCCTCATCGCTAAGGTGTTCACTTTGGTAATGGGATTGGAGAAGGAACCACAGTTTCATCATTATCCTGATTGATTTAAAGAACAATCATCAAAACTTTTTAAAAAGAGTTTTATATTATGGAGTAACGATACCTGAGCTAAAAGTTTAGCTCCATACCTTTGCATCAAGGTCACGAACAGCAAACACCCTTGGATAAACTAGTGGAATTGCCAAAGGAGTAGACAATGAAGACACATGGCTTATCCAAAATGATCGGTCATCAATTATCCCATCCATCTGTAACCCGACACCTTTGGTTAAAGCTGCACAAGTTTTGTTCCACAACGCTATATTTTGCATTGACAAATGAAATACAAAATACAAAGCTTTTGACGACAAAAAAGAAGAAAGAATACAAAATACAAAGCAAGGTTAGTATTAGTAATTCATAAGAAATTAAAAACGTTTTTTGTAGAAACCATAAGAAAGTTAAATAAAATTTTTCTTTTCGTAAATATTTTGAATTATGTCTTTGTTGCTACCAATAATGAGCATGTCATCCACGCATAGACATAACAAAATATATCCTCCAGGGGTAACTTTGATGTAAATGCACTTATCACATTCATTAATGATGAAACCATTTGACATCGTTACATTGTCAAATTTTTCATGCCATTGTTTTGGTGCTTGTTTAAGTCCATGTAATGACTTCACAAGTCTACAAACTTTGTGTTCTTGTCCAGAAACGACAAACCCTTCAGGTTGTTTCATGTAAATTTTCGCTTCTAAATCACCATTTAGAAAATCAGTTTTAACATCCATTTGATGTATTTCTAGGTTTCTTAATGCTGAAATTCCTATCAGCATTCTGATGGAGGTTATTCTCGTCACCAGAGAATAGGTGTCAAAGAAATCTAGACCTTCTTTTTGCCGAAAACCTTGCACCAAAAGCCTAGCCTTGTATTTATCAATTGAACCATTGGTTTTCAACTTGGTTTTGAAAATCCATTTACACCCTAGTGATTTAAACCCTTGGGGGTAGATTGGTTAATCCATATATGGTTTTGCATAATGGAGTCGATCTCACTACTGACGGGTTCCTTCCATGAGACTGCGTCCGGTGTAGACATGGCTTCAGTGAACGTTTTTGGCTCATTCTCTGCAAGAAATGTTATTATAAAATCGTCACCAAAAGATTTTTCCTTTTGAGCTCTTTTGCTCCGTCGAAGTTCATCTTCAACCTCCAGCGAGATTTTTGGCGAAAAATCCGGTCAGTTTTTGACTCAGTTAGATTCGAGATTGAATTCGAATTTAATTTATTTCTTATGTAAAAAATCTTAGAAAATGTTGACTAAAAGTCAACAAAAGATGTTGACTAATTGGATCCAAAATTTGGCCCAAGACCCAAGCTCGAGCTCATATTCACCAAAACCCAAGCTCGAGCTCGAACTCGGCACAGCGTACATGTTTGGTATTTTGCATAACTCCCATTGTGTCTTCATAACATGTTGAACCATATTGGAGACACTCCTCTTTATATACTAGAGAAAATTTTCTCAAATTCCAACGTGGGATAAAATGCAATTTTTGTCATTTGAAGTTTTTCAAACCATTCACTTTGGACCTCATTTTTTATTCACATTTTAAAATTCATTTGTGAATAAATAGGTTCAAACCATGCGATACCCATTTAATGAAAATATGGGTTCCAACCGACACAAAATAAACAGATACACAATGCTATCGGAGACAGCTAAACGTAAATTTTAAAGAGGATAAACCCACCGCAGGTAGATCGCTGTCAATTGGTATGCGTTTACAGAAGTTGCCTGAGTATTCTTGCACTTGAATACCTTACAATAGTCAGCAGGAGTGTATTCATCAATATAGCCACGAGCAAAATTTTGCAGAGTGATACATGGACAGAGCTCTCTGCTCCAAAACATTACCAGAGTGTATCTGACACGCATGACAACTTCAAAACCCTGGGATGTAGTAATTGGGAGGATCTGAAAGAGCTGAGAAAGGGTAATAGCGATAAACCTGGACACAAATATAATGGAAAGTTAAATCAAAACATTTTAAATCCATAAAAAACCCCCAAGGTAGACGTATCAAGTAAGTAAAACTTTCACAGGATTGGAATAGAATAAGCAGCACACCCGATTGGAACAGCATGAGCCTTCCTCCGGTGCTCTTCATTGCTAAGAGTACGGCCTAAGAGGAAAAAAATTATAGATACGTGAGTCAGTGGCTTTAAAGTGAAGAAAAGAAAAACAATATAAATTTATTCAGGCAAGTGACACAGAAGAATTCTTTGCCGCACGATAACACCTTCACATCTATGATATCAGATGAAGAAAGGTCTCAGCAGAAAAAGATAACTCCATTTCCCCTTTTAAATAGTTTACAGAAGAAACAAAGAAATAAGTAACGTAACAAATCACCTGCTGCAGTGCACGCTTCAAATTATAAAAGTGTATTGTTGAGTCAAATGTGGCGATTCCAACAAATGTCCTACGACCTTCCTGCAAAATGCATACAAGACTTTCTTAACAACATATAATGATTAAACAAAACATGTATATTAGAAATCATTACTCTAGTGACCATAGATTTAGGAGAGGAAGAGCTCGGTAAACTAGAGGGTATGACAAAAAAATAAAATCCAACTACAAACTATCATTGAGGATCCCTAAACTTTTTCCAGCGGGGATATTTACTCAATTCTATGACTACCACCCCAACAGAAGTAAAGCGTACAGCCATAGAAACAAATAGATAGTGTCAGCTGTTTAAAAAAAAAAAATACATGTATATCATTGAAAAGAGCGGGAAAACTTACAGGAAGGTCTGAGAGGACTTGCTGCAGTTGCACCTGTTTGAATTGCATTCATTGAGACATCAATGCTGGCATTGGATCTCGTACCTGTAATGAAGATACCAATATTTAATTCCACCAGGTTGCAATGAACCAAGTAGCTCAATCTCTTAGCTAGAAAGCAGAACCTAATTTTCAACATTAGTAAAAGGTATCCCAATAATAGAGCAAACACCGTTTTTGCCTCAGAGCAAACGCCGTTTTTGCCTTCCTTGATCAATGAACTTCATGAACGGATTCATGTAGACGTGAACATCTAACAGGGCCACTCTCACCAAAGTCGACAACCTGCTCAATAACATAGGTTCATGTCAACATGTATTTTTCCTAAAATTCTTCAAAAGCATTAATTTCTGTTTTCTTTTCGTCAAAAGGCAAGGACTGGAAACATAAAATTCCATACTCAACTGGAAACATAAAGACTGATCAATAAGACAAAAAAAATAAAACAGTTAAATCAATGAACGCCAAAATGCGTCAACTAATCAGAAAAGGTAGTATGTGAAGAGTTTAATGTTACTTGGATAGGCTCTTCAGATGAATAAGAAAGCGCCATTGGTTGGACTATTAACGCCAGTTGCATACCAGATGTAGATAGAAGATCAACAGTGCAGGGGATCTATTGTGGAAACAGAGAAGCAAGGTATCAAGATCCGAGGTCAAAAAAAAAAACACAAAGAATTACATTTGACTGGAGCTTGAACCTGGCCTTGGGATCTGATTAAGATCAATCTTTGAGGGGCTAGAAACAGTGGCCATTGACTGATTTGGCATTGGACCCATGCCATATATTGAACCAAGAGTGCCAGGAGCTCTTCCTGAAGTACAGTGATCTCCTTGTATTCCCTCACTGAAAGCAGTTTCCTACGTTTCTTATTTATTGATTTATCGCTTATTTCTGATGTCAGAATCTCAATCGTCTTGTCGATTTCAGCAAGAAGAATGCCACAAGTCACTGTTGCGGTCGCAACTCGCAATGGTCGTCTCCATCGTGGTGACTCGTGGGAGCACATCATGGATCAGACCTCGCCTCAGACCTTGCAAAGACCTCCTCGCCTCGCACCGCCACTCGCCATGGCACGCTATTTAAAACCAAGGTAACAACAAGTTCTCTTCAGTGCTTTTTTGGAATTCGCCTTTAAGAATATCATAATCCCCTGGTTTATTTTTTTTGTATAATCAAAAGCGATGATTTCATGAAGATAGAGTTTCGGATAAAAATGTTAAAGCGCATCATCTATTATCTCCTGGTTTAATTTTAAAATTTGATAAAATTTGATATTTGGAATTTTTGAATGTTTAATAATTTTTTTATTATCAAATTATATTTGTCAATATAAAGTTGTTATATTGTTTTTTTTTTAATTTTGATTAATTATATTCTGACTATTTTTTTATTTTTTTGAAAGGATTACGGATTTAAACACCGAGCAACGAAGGTGAAAATAGAAACGATGAAAGCTTTGATGAATATTTTCATAGTCGAAATGCGAGATCGTCGTGGATAATTTTTATGTTTTAGATTTACGTTTTATTTTTTTCTTTTATAATTTTTTTTTAATATTTTGTTTTGATATTTAAATATTTAATTTCATATTTCATACAGATCCGATCAGAACATAACCGGATAATCTTTATCTAGGTTTATGTTATTTTGGTTTGCTTTAAATTGGGTTTATACTACGGAATTTGGGAAAGTATGACCATCATCTAACCAATTAAAATTTAGCATGTCATTTTTATGACGTACAAAGGGATCGTGTGACATAATCTAGCCAAGTAAGTTAATTTTATGAATATTTTCCTGAAAAAAATTCATTAATTTTTTTTTCTCCCATAATTTTATGATAATTTTATAAAAATAAAATAAATTAGATAATCTTGGTAATAACTGTAGATTAACTTCATGAAAGCATAACTTAAACAAAAATCCTTATATAATAGAATTCACAAATGATATCTTGTAACTAAGGTTAGATTTTTTTAGCTCAATGAATTCCATTAGTCATTTCAGTTATCTCCCAATCCTATTATCAACTATCTAAGGAAATCGAAAATACATGTTTATGATATAGTTATAATGCAACTTCTCTTAAAAATATGATTACATTTTCATTCCAAGTATTAAAAATAATATTTTCTCAAAGGTTCAATTTGTTGTGGTGAGTCATCTTTTTCGTATTCTTAAGAAATATGAGTTTGTACTCAATCATGTACCAAAAAGAACTATTCTATTTTACATCTCAACAACCTCAAAGTAACAACCTATATTTTAAATATCGATTGGCGGATCGTGGTGAAGAGATCTTCGTATGTCGCCATGCGCCATGGCGAGAATGGCGAAGCGCAACATCAACAAATAACGATTCGATCTAATAAAAAATTTTAAGTCTTTTGACATGCGTTTATATGAAATGAAGAGACAGAAGGTTATAACTTACTAAGACTTGGTTTTAGGATCCTTACTTTAGGAGGGTACGAGTGCTAGAATCTGGTAACTGATGATTTCCATGCATTTCTGGATTTGTGTATAGATCGAAAGGTTTTGTGAACAGCAAGGCTGTAAACTAGCAATCGCAGAGTCTAGAACCTGGGCCACTTCACTTGTTGGGAATTGCCACTCTGTACATTTTTGCCTAATAATTAGATGCAAGTAGACCCCAAAAACGACAGACGTCAGCAGTGACACAATCTTTTTATCGCCATGTCAGCAACTGACTTCTCCTTCTGAAACGTGTCTTGGCGGCGTCATCCACCCACGTTTGTTCTAGAAGAACTCTTCTCCCTCGCACAAGCCTGAGGCTACGACACGTGTCTTTTCTTTCTCTTTATATATTTGATTTTTCTTTTTTTTTTCCATTACGTTTCGTAGAGTTGATGCTTTAAGTTGTGAGTAAGCATGTAGTCTCAAAATCCCAGAAACACATGCATTCTATAATATTATCTACGGTTTAAGAGATTGTGGGATGATCATAAATGATTCACAAAAAGTTAGTTTATTCGGCTTTACCAACTGATATTTCGTGAATGAACAGTTGGTGAAGCAAATTAAGCTAACTTTTTATGAATGATTTATGATCATCCCGCAATCTCTCAAACCGTAGATGATATTATGGAGTGAATGTTTCTTGGGATTTTGATACTACAAGCTTACCCACAACTTAAAGCATCAACTCTACGAACGTGTCAAAAGACAAATGACATAAAAGGAAACACAAGAGCAGCTGGTGAAGTAGGGTAAGTTAACTTCTTGTGAATCATTTATGATCATCTAACAATTTCAAATAATCAACTGTTCTTCATTAATTCTTCTTCTTTATTCTTCATCAATTCCAATTCTTCTTTTTTATTCTTCATTTTCATTCTTCATTAGTTTCAGAAGAATATCTTATATGCAATACAATTATTGCATCATCATTCTTTATCTTGATTTTTTTGGGATTTTGAATCCTTCATATATGAACTCTATAATCTTTTGAAAATTAAAATTTAATGTTCAGGTCTTTCTCACTATTTTTTTCCTCTTCATATGAAATGATGTAGATCTATGCTCAAGATTTGTGCAATTCGGCACCAATAATATTACTCTAAAAAGAACTTTACCACATCCGGCTGAACCAAAATTTTGTTTGATTTAAATTGGTATAAATTTTTCCAAAGCGAAAACCCAAAATTCTCGAAGTTTTCAAACCAAAGTTTAACTTTTAAAGTAAAGTTCTTTAGCTGGTTTATGTTATTTGGTTTGGTTTAAGTAACGTAATACTACAGAATCTTTATTTCTTTTTTCGTAGGATAAGAAGGAGAGTCTGATATAAAGAGAAAGTATGACCATAATCTAACCAATTAGAGTTTAGCATATCATTTTTTATGATATATAGGGGGTTATGTGACATAATCTAGCCAATTAAATTAATTTTGTGACAAAGCTTTTAAAGAAAATTAATGATATTTTTCTCATAACTTTTATGATAATTTTATAAAAAAAAAAAAAAATTAGATTATCTTGCCAATGACCATAGATTAACTTCATGAGAGCATAACTTAAACAAATATCCTTAAAACACTGTACATATGAGAATGCACTCATTATGTCTTCGTTCTAAGGTAAAATTTTAAAGCTCAATGGATTCCATGAGTCGTTTCAATTATCCCCCACCCTATGCTTTTATCAAACTATTTTGGGATATTCAGAATACATGGTTATAAAGTGAACTTTTTACAAATGTGATTATATTTTTCCTTCGAAATATTACAAAATAATATTTTCTCAAAAACTTAATTTGTTATTGTGATTTAAGTCATTTTAGTGATAGGCAAAATTTGTATTCTTAAGAAATGTGGGGTTGTACTCAACCACATACCAAAAGGAACTAGTCTTTTTTATATCTCAAGACCCTCAAGGTAACACCAAATTATTTATTTTTAACCATTTTTTTAATACTTTACTAATCATTTAATTACTTTTTCTTTTCAGATCAATACTAGAGAAAACAGGTCTAGCAAATGCCTTAATTATTAAATCCATGTTACTATACAATTGCTATCTGCGTGGGGCTGGCAATATTATGGAGTTTCAAAATGATGTTAGAACAATATGAAGATGCAAACAAAATACTTCGATTGACTGCAAATTTTCACCTGGTATTGGCGAAAAAATGTTACAAGAACATCGACTAAGCCATTTTATCCAATGGAGCTCCTATATGCAATAAAATTACTATTTTGGTTGTTATTTTGGATTTCGAATCCTTTATATATAAATTCTATAATCTTTCGAAAATGAAAATTTAATAT
Source organism: Cardamine chenopodiifolia (assembly GCA_963922655.1). Taxonomy (NCBI): domain Eukaryota; kingdom Viridiplantae; phylum Streptophyta; class Magnoliopsida; order Brassicales; family Brassicaceae; genus Cardamine; species Cardamine chenopodiifolia. The sequence goes on from OZ000479.1 coordinate 9,266,323, forward strand.
TGAGGTCTTCCGAGCATTTTTTCCTCCTTTTTCTTAATAATATGCGAAATTATATTCAAATAAATTTTACAACAATATGCAACCGTTTTTATAAAAATAAAATTGAATCAAACTTTTATAAATTATCGACAAGAGATGGCCTCATTAAAACCCAAGGAATGAAAAACCCAATTGGGACAAAAACATTCCTCGGGAGAAAGAGTACACATCCTTGTCGATAGAGCTGAAAAAATAGAAGATAAAAGAAATGAGTTGATGATTCCTCAGATCCTTGTTGTGAACCATAATTGTATCCCATCTTGCATTTTTCCTTGGGATTGAATGACTGAAATCCTGTTCCGAACTATCTTTTCTACTTCTCCAATCAGATTCTCTATGCGAAAAGGCGTGCTTCCGTGTCTTTTTTTGTTGCGTTCTGTCTATATTGTGTATATTAAGGCGTGGAATGTATACCTTGCTAGAAAATCCCCCGTCGTCTTATTTTCCTTTGCGTGAAACATCCTTAACAGCTCAACGAACTGGGTTGTAAAGTCTTGTCGGAGAAAGCCATATGCTAACTTGTACCAAATCTGTGAAATAAAGTGGCAAGAGAAAAATAGGTGGTCCCTTGTCTCTATTGGTTCTGAGCAAAAGACACATTTCACCGATATGTTGGGAGACCAAGCAAGCATTCTGTCCCCAGTTGTCAACCTGTTTCGAGCAGCTAACCACACAATAATAGAAAACTTGGGCTTAGCGTGAGAATACCATACCGCTTAGTACCATGAGTTACGACTTCCTACAAGTCGTATTTGGTTCCATGTTTCTTTAGATGAGAATTGTTCTTTGAATATGTTCTCCTTATGCCGCCAAAGACCTTTATCCTCATCCAAGTAACCCCCTTCTCTTACCTTGTTAATTTCATCTTCTATTTGCGCCAGAACTGGTGGTCGTCTTCGCCGAGGCCTATGATCCACTAGCACATCCATCAGCGTGTCTCCAGCCTTTATGCCCATGTCAATAAATCCCCTTTCCCCTAGCACATCAATCAGCCTCCCCAGAGGGCACCAGTCATCATACCAAAAAGATGTTCGAGAACCATTACGTACCTCGACCTTGTGAAACGGTTTTGCTGAGTTTCGATACTTTAATATCTTCCGCCACATCCATGAACCACCCGTCTTAGTAGATTTGGCCGACCAAAAGGAACATTTGCGAATTAAATTTTTCTTTACCCAGTTCACCCAAAGCGAGTCTTTCGGCGAGACTAGCCTCCATATTAATTTATAACAACTCACCTTGTTTGCTTTAACCAAAGATTTTAGACCTAGACCTCCTTCAGCCTTTGGTCTACATACTTCCTCCCATGAAACCTTCGATTTCTTTGAGTTTAGTGCCAGCCCCGACCACAAGAAAGCGGAGCTGATTCTGTCTATCTCCCTTATACTAGCTCTTGGTAGCCTAAAAGCTGAAATCCAAAAATTCGTTAAGCTTGTTATAACCGAGGAGAGAAGTTGCAGCCTACCCGCAAAGGAGAGAAAATGGTGTTTCCATGAGCTAATGCGGGCTCAGATTTTTTCTATTAGGGGCTGATAATCTGTAGCTGACATTCTCTTCGTTAGGAGAGGAAGCCCCAGGTATTTTACCGGTAATGTTCCAATCTCAAACGGGAACTCATTCAGCGATTCCCGAGTTCCCGGAGAGATACCCGTGATAAACAATGTTTTTTTCTCCAGACTGATGTCAAGACCCGAGTACCGAGCAAACCTTTTAAATACCTCCAGTATCCCCTTTATTGATCGGGTTTTTCCATCTGTAAACACCATAATATCATCTGCGAAATAGAGATGAGTTATGTTCAAGCTCCTGTAGCTTGGATGGTAACCAAACTCACCATTCCTAGCAGCTTTTTCAAGCATTAAAGAGAGGAAATTCATGCAAATTACAAAGAGATAAGGTGATAGAGAACATCCCTGGCGCAAACCTCTCTCGCTTCAAAAATACCCAGCCAGCTCCCCATTAATCTGGACTGAAAAGGACGGAGTGGTAACACATAGCTCAACCCATCGTATGAAGGTTTCCCGCAGCCTCATTTTGCGTAAGATCTGAATGAGAAACTTCCAGTTCACGGAGTCGAAAGCCTTCTTGATATCAATCTTCATGACACATCGAGGTGACATGTCCGGCTTATGGTAGTCTTTTACCAATTCAGATGCAAGCAGGAGATTTTCCATTAGATATCTATCCTTTATGAAGGTTGTTTGATTTTGGGAGATGAAGTCTGGAAGCACGCGTTGGAGCCGATTTGCTATGATTTTTGAGATCACCTTATACATCACGTTACAACAAGATATTGGCCTGAAGTCGCTCATCCCCAGGGTTCCCGTTCTTTTGGGGATTAGAGCCAGAATCGTAGAGTTCAAACCTATCAGCAAAAACCCAAAGACAAAGAAAGACTTTATCGCTGTATAGAAATCATTCCCGATGATGGACCACATTTCTCTGTAAAACTCCACCGTGTATCTGTCGGGTCCCGGGGATTTGTTTTGTGGCATAGAGAAGAAAACGTACTTTATTTCCATTGTCGTCACCTCCGCAACTAGCTCATTTCTCATGTCCGCAGAACATTGGTGATTCCATATCCGGGGCAGCTCACTCAAGTTATTCTCAAAATCAGGCAGGACTGGGTCCTTGAAAAACTCAGAGTAATATCTAACCGCTTCAGCCTTAACATTTTCTCTCGTTGTGAAAATTTCATTTGTCACAGATCTTACTTCAAAAATTGAGTTTCTCATCTCTCATTCCTTGATTGCATTGTAGAAAAATCTGTTATTTTGATCTCCCACCTTAACCCAATGGAGCTTTGCCTTTTGCCTTAGGAAATTTTCCTCTATCTCCGACACTCTTTCCCAGGCCTCATGAGTTTTTGCTTCGTCTCTCATACTTTGCTCAGATGGATTCGCTAATGTTAGCATCTGCTTCTCACATACCAGAGCATAGGCCACATCTTTTCTCCTAGTTAGATTGTGTGTCCACTGTTTGCTGTAGCTTCTAATGAGTGGTTTGAGAAGCTTCAGTTTTTTCATAAACCGGTAGAGCGCAGAAGTTGAAGGGGAAAAGCCAACTGTGCTTGACCAATAGTCCTCTACAAGACCCTTGAACCCTGACATAGCTATCACTGCATTTACCATCTTAAAAGGAGCTTTCGGTTTATGTGAGGGTCCTTGGAGAGTGATTAATCTACATACATGGTCTGAGCATCCCCGGCCCTCAAATCTTCAATAAGATCTCAAAACCTTATGCATCCAACAACTATTAACTAGAGCGCGGTCTAGCTTTTTACATATCAGCCCTTCCTCATGCTTGTTACACCAAGTATACGCAGGTCCGTGAAAAGACATATCCACAAGGTCTGACTGTCTTACTGCATCCCGGAAATCCAACATACTCGGGTAGTGTGATTGCGGTATGGTGGCTACTGAGTGCTCTGAAATATCCAGAATTTCGTTGAAGTCTCTGGCGCATAGCCAGAGTGAGTCGCTGGTTTGAAATATATCGCAATGTGCCTTTAGATCACTCCATAGGTCACGCCTCTCCTCCATTGAATTTGCCGCATAGACAAAGGTGCATAAAAACTCCTCCATTTGACCTTGAAGCTTAACACGACATGATATTAACTGACTGGTTTTGTAGACTACCGTTAATGAAACCGACTTACTACACACAATCCAGATTCTCCCAAGAGGGTTAAGCTCGTAGTTCGACTCCATGGACCAGTCCCGGAATGCAGTTTTTACAATCGCATCCGCCTTGTCTTTCACTACTCTTGTTTCTAATAAGGCTCTAAATAGCAAAGAATTTTTATTTATCAGCTCCTTGATGACTGAATGTTTTCTTGGCTTGTTGAATCCCCGTATGTTCCAGAAAAAACACGACATTATTGTTTTTTCCTTTGATTCCTTCTTCCTATTGTACTCGGGTTTTTTTCTCTGGCTTGTTGAGATAGAGTCTGGCTCTGCTTCTGTATCTTCACCGTTCTTGGTATGGAGACACGCTGCATCACGGGTTCAGGGGAAACCTGCCGTTCCCTCCCAGTATCCCCAACCTCGGCTATAGTTCTCCCAAGACTACCTCCTTTTGCCAGATTAAGTTGGTTCTTTGATCCATCCAGCATAGTTTCAGGCTCAGTTAGCCCCAAGTTTTCCCCCTCCTAAGGCCTTGGAACTTGTCCCCCAGCTGAGAGGTCTGAGTCATTGATAATTAATGGGTTTTCCTGTTCCATGTTTCCTAGACAAAGACCGTGACCTGTACTCCTCTCCATATTTCCTCCCTCCTCTGCAGTCTGAGCTAAGATAGCAGATTTTTTCTTAATATCAGCCAGAACTCCCTGAGTAGCTATCAACTCCACTGCCCTCGAGTGAACCAGATTTAGCTCCTCATTCGACACCCTGTTCTTCGATCGTGTTGGCCAGATTTTCCCTGAAACTTGAGCCGCAGTTGCAGAAGCCTCTCCCACTTCCGAGTTCTGTTTTGCAGACTGAGTATGCTGCACTTTTAAGCCTTTATCCCCTTCCTCCTCTACTCCTAGAGACTTCAGGACTTCAAACCTCGAAGGTGTGGCTATCGTTACCTCACCGTAAACCAAAATTTTCCTACCTGACCTTTTTCTCTGATTCGTCACGGCAGGGCTCCAGTCTTGTTCTGGGTTGACACTCTCCACATAATTTTCTCCTCCCTGTGATTCCCCAGCAGCTAATAAAACCATCGAAGCTGAACCAGTTTCCTGTTTTGTTACTTGCTGCTCTGCTTCTACATTATCCGGCGAAACTTCTTCTTTATCCGAGACTTTCAGTGATTTTGATCGAAATTTCTCAAGACATTCTGCTTCCATATGTCCCCATTTCCTACAACTTCCACATCTCATCGGGAGCCAAGGATAAGAGTACTTCACCTTAAACTCCTCCCCTCTTACGTTAAAACCGTAGCTTGTTGGAAGGTCTGTTTTAAGATTGACATCAATGAAGATTTTTGCTTCATCAAAACTCGTTACTAGCTCCGTTTCCTGATGCATTCAAAGTGGAATACCCACCGGGCTTGCAACAAAACTCAGACCTTTCCAAGAGAAAAGAGCTGGCGGTACATTCTGCAGAGTTACCCACATGGGCAATGATGTTAGAGTAGGATGTGCCTCTTCTTTAATCGGTGTCCACTTTGAAGCAATCATGGGGATATCACAGATGTTCCACATGCCTCTTCTCAGCACTCTTGTACATATAGACCTACTTAAAATTTTGTGCAATTCTGCACCTATATAACTCTAAACAAAACCAAACTTTATTATATCCGAACTGAACCAAAATAAATTTTGGTTTACTTTTGTCCAAACCGAAAACCCCAAATTCCAAAAAATTTCAAACAAATTGAAAAAATTAACTGAATGCCGAACCCTAATTCTCATGCTCCCTGGAATATGCCGGCTTTGTATCGCTCCCTTGGCGAACCGCGTTCATCTCTACTTTATACATCAAGTTTCTTAGAGTCAACTCTCTTGCCTTCACCTTAGTCGTGTTTTCTCCTCTTCAAAAGTCTAATATTGGCTTTGGAAGTGGAACTACATGAGTGATTACTTTGGAAGTGGAAGTATGTGAATGATTTCGTTACCGTAATTACTTTATTGATGGAACAAATGCTATTTTGTTGCATTTCTTTCATGGACCATGTTTTTAGCCCAACGATGAAGTAAAACATGAACTCCCTCCCCTTATATGGTTGGAATCTATAACATAAGTTTTGTGAACTCAAATTTTTTATTTCTCTCAAATCCCTTTTAGCTTCTTCCAAACTCCACAGACAACATTCTTGAATATAGAATTGGCTCTTGAACTTCCTCTTTAAGTCACCTAAAAGGTGCATCCTAAATGTCCTTTGCTCGATGTTCACATGAAACCTTTGCCACCACAACATGGAATCCACAAGATAGCTTGTCGAGGCCTTTATCTTCGCTATCTCATATGTGAGATTTTTTTAAAGTATTACTCCATCCCTAAGATGATGTTCTTAAAATTTTAAGCATCAGTTGCCCTGTGAACCATGAAGGTTTTGGTAACTCTGCCTAGACGATTCATTGATCGATATCGTGCTTGTGGCTCCTTTGGAAACTGCATGTTTGGACAGTGTTAAGTTTTTTTAAGTAAATGCTTGAACAAAGATCTTGGATAGTCCCCAACAACTTCGCCTCCAGTTGGATTTACCGGACTCCAACGGTGCTCTACTACCACTTGTCATAGACTTTAAATTTTTTTTGCCTCGTCCAAAATGTAAACCTCTAAAGAAACATATAAACAATCCTTTTAGAGAAAAAAGAGAGAAAGTTAAACAATGCTCTTTTTAGTAAATATGATGGATAAATACAGATGAGAAATATCACCTCTATATATACAAGAACACTTTCAAAACAGATTGATGAAAATTAAAATGATCATATAGATTACAATAAAAATCGAAAGAAAAAAAAGTGCGACAGTGTTGCCAGATTTGTATTGAGTGGGGGGCGGGGGGATCTAATTAATAAATGATAATCTCTAGAGATTTTCTTAAAACATAGTAGAAGGAAATATCCTAGAAGTCCTCAAAAATTAACTACAACCTTCTAGCAATCTCTACTCATCCAAAACCAATGAAAATTAAGGAGAAAGCTCATGAATTAAAATAAAATAAAAAGGGACTAAAGTAGAAAAAAAATCCAGTTCCGGCCAATAATCTGGTTAGGCCTAAAAATGTCGTGATAGTTGCATCCCTCTTTGTCACTGTAATGGATGAGTTATTTATGCACGTTATCATAATACTTGTACACTACTAGATGGCCACTCAAAGGTAGAGAATGGCCATAAATCCAACTAGTATTCTATTTTTTTAATTCTTTTCTCTCATACTTAGTAACAAATTGAGCATAAGAAGTAATTTAATACGTTCAAGACCAATTAACTTGTTCCCATTCCCAAAAAGGTTGTGATAACCCATCAACCATCTCTGAGATGGTTTGTTGTGTCATAGTAGTAGCATTCACCGGCAAATCAACATTCTCTCCTCCTGATCCTGAATTTGAAGTTTCTGGTGAGTTTGACATTGTGGCACGAGATGATGTCTCAACTTCATTGCTAGGAAGGTTTTTCTCTATCACATAAGCTTCTGTAGGACGTCTGTCAAAGGCTCTCGAGCTTCCTGACTTCATGTAGATTCGACAGAGACTGAATTCGTGCCTCAACTATATTGAATAAAAAGTACCAAATCCCGTTAATACATTTATTTCATTAAGAAATGTTGGTTTTTGTTTTTATTGAATATCTTTAGTATTTTATATACTAGCTAATGCACTTAATATATAACACATAGAAAAAAGAATGCATGGATGACTTTTTTGGTTTTTATCATTTCATGTATGAATGATTTTAAGTTGGATAATTTCAAATACTAAAAAACATGTAAATTTTTAAAACTACCGCACACTTTTTTATCATATGTATTACTTTTGAAAACATTATTATAAGTTAATACCGAGTTATATTTTTTTGATAAAGTAGTTAATACTGGATTATATATGAGATATATAAAAACCTCTAAGGTTTTGGGGAGAATCAAAGGTTAGTTTGATCTTTCTCTGGTGAGTTTGATCTTTCTCTATTTTAATAAATTTCTAAATCTTATTTGGTGAGTCATGCACTTCATATGTTTGCCCATATAAGGTGTGCGACATCAGTTATTGTTATATTGGAATCCCACATAAAATTTGGTATTAAAAAAAAATCTTGTTTAAATAGTATTTTCGAAAATTGGTTTTCCACAAATAGTATTTGATAAAAATGTTCATTATATAAAAAGGTGGGTTTTTGCACCTTGTGGGTGGTAGATACGGTACTGGCTGTTTCATCAACTGCTTTATATTCATTCATCTTCCATTTTGTCTTTCTTCCGGTAGGTGCTCTTCCGGTATAGAAAACCATCGTCTTCTTAACTCCGATAACTCGGTTATCCGGCGAGAACACCGGCCCTGGTGAACCAGTTGCTTTCCAGTAACCTGAACTAGTGGTCCTACTCGGTCTTCCTCCTCTAACTTCTCGTTCTTGTCTTGGCACAAAGAAAAGCCATTGTTCTGCGTCTCCTCGACACCTCTCTCCTGCAAGATCTTCGAAAACAAAAAATACACCAAGAACAACACTTCCCATCATTTTTTTGTGTAAGGCCTCAATTTATGTGTTTATATGTTTGCGTTACATGTTGATTTTGAATCTCGCATTTGTATTTACATTTTTATAAAAATATTTTTACAGAAAAAGAAATTTTTTAACTAATTTAGAAATGTGATTCTTTGTAGAGTTTTTGATTTTTTTTTTACATATAAACGCAAACGCAAATACAACCAAGCTAACCTATATATATATATATATATATATATATATAAGCTACACAAAAAAAAAATCAACACAAACAATTGGAACCTAAATCTCATGCATACAATCTAAAGATGACAATATTACTCACTACAAGAAAATGTTTTCTAAAGATGTAATATTTTTAGTGTCAACATTTCATCACAATAATACTAATTTTTTTGTAGTTTTCGAGCTATTCAAGAAACACACAAGACAAAGGAAAACTCAACAGTAAGACGAGGCGTTATGCTCATAGTGATGAAATCTATACGACACATTATAATCATTCATCAACATCATATATAGCTACGTACTAGGAAGCTGAGTAGGCTCAACGCTAAAGACATCGAGGATTGGTATGAGACTGTGAATGGTGGCATTTCCTCCATCGAGCTGGATTCTTAAGTAAAACGAAAGCAACTCTACTTCAGTCGGATAGAACCGAAACCCTACCGGAAGCTCTCCCCCCATTGTTTGGTGTGTACACATTTGCTTCTTGAATAAATTGAAACCTCATGAGCTCATGATGAGTTTAAATACTTGCAAGTGGAGAGATTGGTTCTTCCGAGTGAAATGGGAAAAGTTTCACGCGTTTGGACTTTAGTTATTGTTCTTTGTCTTTTCATATTTTGTTTTGAGAATTGAGAGCGGGACCATCTTTGTGATAATTTCGTGCCATTTTCTATTATGTCTACGTGAGACAGTGAGTGCTTTCGCCAAGGCAAGAGACCTTATCATTGAATAAGTCAATGTTTCTTCTTACTTATTCCTTTCAATATTCATGACTACCTTTACTACGTACCTCTATTTCAATTTATATTAATTTTATCGATTTATTTGTTTGTTTCACATATTTAATTTTTATGTAATATTTAAATTTATTTTACATAATTATCTCTATAATATTTGTCAGAAGGGTTTAAGCACAAAAATGTAAAAGTAATTTATATAATTTCTTAATCTCTGCACACTCTCCCAAGTAGAGGTAGTTAGTAAAATTATTTCTTTTGTATTACTCCCTTCGTTTTTTGTCACCCAATGTATTACTCTCTATGTTCATTTCTATTAGATGTTTTAAAAGTTTTCATTTTTTATTTTATTTAATTTTCTCAAATTTTATGTATAATTTATGTTTATTTATATTTTATGACTATTTTACATTATGCAATATTTTTTGAATTTTAATTAATATTAAAAAATATTTACTGCAAGTAAAGTTGTTTAGAAATAATAAACTCTTGTCATTATTTTCTAAAATAACATTTAACATTATAGGCTGAATTAATCTTATAAAATTGTGGAAATAAATAATTTTGCTTTTCTTTCAGGGTTAGAATTTTAAGTTTTAGAGGTTCAGGTTTAAAATTTAGAATTTATGATTTATTTATTTTGTTCTATTACTACTTTAATTTGATCCTGAACCCTCATTAATTAAAATCTATTTCTTAATTTAAGATCCCTTCTACTAACTAAAGTATCATCTACTGAAGTTTTTGGATTTAGATTTTATAGTTTAGGATGTTTTTCTTAGTAGATTGAATCTAAAATATTAGAAACATTTATATAAAAATAAATTTAACTTTGTAGTTATTTATAGTATCATATCCGCAAGTCCGTCTATTGCTCGCACGGAGTTAACCGGTTTGAGACCGATGCCCATAGTATACTTAGCCGTGAGACTTGCTTTTATCGAGTATCTAAAACTATAGGTCCAATTCGACTTATATCAAAGTGGTTTATTCCTAATTCTTATGCTCTCGGTTCCAAATGACACTTTTAATGAAAAAAACTATTAGAAAACCATTTTTCGTTATTTCTATTAGCAAATATATTTCTTATTTGACAGATTTATTTATCGAATGGACAGCAAATTTTTTCTGAGACAAAAATTTGTCATAAATGCGTATCAAAAAGCTTTCGCGAACAAAAGTTTATTTTCTAGGAAGTAGAATCTAAGAAGTGAAGAGATAACGAAGGGTGAGAAAGGTTTCAATGTGGTCTTCTTAACAGTAATCCAAGAGTGAACGAAAGATTATAGAATCGGATTGGAAAGTATTAATTAAGTTTATCAACATGTGATGAATTATCAGAGGTCTATAGAATATAGCTATATTCTATAGCTTGACTGCAAATATATCATGCAGTAAATCAGTAATCTAATAGGTTATAAAATCGAATGACAGATAGTAGGGTAAATTATTAAAGTCTGGTTTTAGGTCTAGAGGGATATATATATATATATATATATAAACATGTGATGAATTAAAAGACTGAATAAAAAGAATAATAGTGTTGGAAAAAGACGCCAATAACTAACATGCAAGTGTTCAAACATTCATATGCACGAGTAGTGAACGTTAGACAATTTGTACATTAGGTCCACAAGAGCTCATTTATTGTATTTTCTCTTATTAAAATACACCATTCGTGTCAAGCTAGTTGTGTATATTTTAGTCAAAAAGTAATAACCTAGGTGTGTATATATATTATATATACTCGGTTGAAGACTTTTGTTTTCCAGGTTGGTTGAAAGTCTTGAAGACTTAAATCGATTTGCTGCCAATAAAAAAAATACTTATATTGATTTTAAGGATTCATACATTAATAACTTTATTATTTTGTTTTCAAAGCAGTTCCATGAATTTCTTTAAATTGTACTTTTACTCAGTACATATTAATTGTTAGTAAAAAATAAACGTTAGATGTTAGTATGCTACTATATATATGATATACTCCTGCACTCTATGAATTTCAGATTTTTTTTTTCACAATAGGCTTAACATTTGAACCTGGATATAGGTTATACTTATATAAAAAAAATCAATTTAAACAAGCAAAACCATTTTACAAAGAAAAAAATTGGTTGTGTTATGAAAATAGGCAAATAAATGACTCTATTCATACTAATCAGCTCGTGTAGTATATTGGTATAGCTGAATTAATTATTGTAGGTGTTTAGAAATATTTGAGATTAGGTTAGGTCTTTACAAATGTGAGATTAGACAAAAGAAAGGATAAACAATTTGCATCTATCACACGTAAAATTGGTCGGCCTTCTTTTGAAATCATTATTGTACAAAGAAAATCATGAAAATGTTAATTTTACATGTCTCATGTAAGACAACCGCAGACATTTTCTCGGAAACTGCCTTGGCTTTTGATTCCCGGAGACCCAAAAGACAAAAGTCTTATTTCTTTTAACTCATTCGGGAAATGATGAAAAGGTCAAATCTTCATATTCCAACAATTGAAATATAAAAATATAAATATAAAGTGTAGATGATGAGAAGTGATAAGTCGAGTTTTGAACCCGGAATAATATCTGCAAGCGTACGGTTTAAATGTCTTTGTAGTATATTATGGGTGTCAAATTTCATAAAAACCAAAAATTTGCTACACTAAAGATATTAAATCCAAACGAATTTAAAGCAATATTAGTTTTTAGAAATATGTATCGTTTTATATTTAGTAAAAATAAACACTAAACAAGAACTGACGTAAATATGATTCACGTCATGGTAGTGTGCCAATGTAACATGGTTCATTTGGAAAATTAGAAACGAGGGTGCATCAAAATATGTTGAATGTTCTGATTGATAGCATGAGTTATTAATGTTGTACTTTGAGTTATGGGAATAACTCAACCATAATTCAAAAATATTACCAATAATGATTTTAAAAAAAATTGAAGTTGAGTTTGAGTTATGGTTAATTTACAATTTTGAGTTATACCCTTGTAAAATTGTCAACTCAAAAATAATTTAACATCATCGAAAATCTCATATATTACTTGAGTTAAGAAATTCCAACGATTTGTTATTTTTGTTTCTAAAATATCTTCTGCAAATTATATCTTGGTCAAAGACTTTTCTTAGTTAGTTGAGTAATTCAAACAAATTCAAACAATTGTTACTATTATCTATTGATTTTATTTGTTATTTATTTAACAATTAAAATCTATCATACAAAAAAGTTCATATATATATATGATATTTTCTAAATGTTCATTTTCAAAAGATTTTGCATATTATGACATTTTTCTCTAAAAAAATAGGTAAATGTGGCACACCTCTGAAAACTGTGTTTGTGGCACTTTCTGGCATTGTTCATGATCTTTGTATCTTTGGTTGGTTGGTTTTGGACGAGGTATGAGTTGAATAGTACGTATAAATAGAGTAGGATTTCTGACACAGATTTTTTTAAATTAATTTATTAAAAGAATTGACCCATTTTTTTCTCAAATTTGTAGTCATCGCTTACCAAAATAATAATAAGTGAATTATCTGTTAATGTTTGTTTTTTCTATCTTTTGATATCCATATTGCCATATAAATATAGTTTCAAATATATTTCATTATTTGATTTTATATGAATTAAATTATTATTTTATATACGTATGTATTTACATATATCATATATTCAATATATATGATAAAAATACATGTACACTCATATATATGTGTAGTGTTAACATCAAAATCTTTTAAATATGTGTGAATATGTACGTAAATATATTATATGCTAAACTATATTCAATATATATGTTAATACTAGTAAGTAATGAATTTAGGATTTTTGTTTATTGATGTGGTTTGAAATACGCTAGATGATAGCAAAGTTTTTAATTTAGTTTTTGCATTTCACAACATATCCTATGTTTATTGGTGATAAAATAAATGACAAATTTTCATATTGTTATTAGTGAGTTTACGTTATCATTTCCCCTTGTAAACTCCATTTCTCCTAATCCTTAGCTCTTTCGGAGTTCATTCTCATATCTATGCACACACATCTCACCTTTTGGTCGGTTCTCATCATTGTTTAAATGTTTGAAGTAGTTAATTTGATTAATTAAACTACGTATATTTTGGGAAATGTTAGTTTGATGGATTTCTTTTCCTCGATAACAGAGTTTGAGACGATATTGCTTGTTGTACTTGAAGAAAAATTGAGAATGAAAATGATGATATAAAATTTTTACTTTGAAAAATATGATCTTTGTTTTCAATTGATTTATTTAAAATTTATGTTTTGAATTTGTATGGATTATAACGAGATTTTAAATATAGTTTAAGGTTGAATGTATTATATATATATATATATATATATATATATACAATATGGTATTTGTTTTTAATTGATTTATTTAATATTTATGTATTGGACTTGGTTTATAACAAAAATTTAAATATAGTTTAAGGTTGAATGTATTATATATATATATACACACTAGATTCGGACCAGCAAATACGTGCGGGATTATGTTTGTATCCAAATTTATTTGACATAGTATTAACAATCCATCTCATACCAGTTGGGTATTAAGTTTGATTTTCGGTTAAGTTTCAATCTGCTTTATTAATGTTTGAAATAATAATAGTTCCACCAATATTTTAAACTTCAAAATGACCCACCAGTCACACCGGGATCAAACTAAACTGGACTAGTGGCTGGTTAGATTTTTATTAAACTCGTGAACGATCAAACTGGATAAAAAATTGTTAAAAATGATTAAAATTCGTTTGAGAAGAATACAAATATTTAGGGGTGGACATAATCCCCATTCCATTCCGTCTAGTCTCATTATTTTGCATAAGAGAATGCCTTCCCGATATGGGACAAATTTTGTATTCCCGATTGTAAACGAGTTGGGACGGAAACATAAATTTCCAAAGTCCCGTTTGGGACAAACACAAATATAATTCATAGTGTATATATATATCATATGATATAATAAAAAATATTACAAAATTAATTACTTTTTTATTCTTATTATTTTTTATTTGGTCAATCTATATTGGATTATATTGATTTGTTTTAAAAATTTTAGAAACATACTTTAATGACTTTTATATTTTATTTTGAACATTTTTATGCTAGATAAATTGAAAATAAAACATGTTACATATATGATTGCAAGAATTAATTTATTTTAATTGTAACACAAGTTTTAAGACTTTTTTGGAAATATATTTTATCCTCCCGTCCTGTCTTGTTCCATCCCATTTCTGCGCGTAATTCTATTTTTTATCCCATTCTCTTAAAATTATATTCTGAATTCTTGTTTGCCTACCGCTAAACACCATACAATATACGATTGAGAGTTTTGCGGATAATATTTGTGCTGTTAACGTTTACAAATATATCATAATTAAAACACAATAAAAAACAAATTGAAACAATTAAAAATATATCAACAAAATATGACATATATTTGACGATATTCGGTTATAAAAAACATGCTAAATATTTTTTGTTCCTATCTACGTAATATATATGAATAAATAGATTAAGGGTCCAATATATATTTAAATAATGAAAATAACCCGTTTGAAAAAAATTATTTGAAAAAATTATATTATTAATTCTAATTAAAATATAAAATATTTTAGTTTACTATTTTTTGGGATAAGAAATATATAGTTTAATATTATATTTGGAAAAATTATTAACTGTCTTGATATTAAATACTTAATTGTATAAAATTATTGAGATTTGGTAAACTAATTAATGTTTGTTTCCAAAATAGAAAATATTTGAATTAATAATTTTTAACATATTTGTGTGAATCAAGATTTTCTCATTTTGATAGATTAGCTTTTTAAAATTCGTTAGTTAATATTATTTTTGGGAAACAAATCTGACAAGTTCTTCAAAAATGAAATATTATTTTGTAATCAATATAAATATAGAAGTAATTTAAAATTAGTTAATTTAATTTTATGTAATCAAATATTTCAACAAAAAATAATAGAAATCTTCTTTTTTATATAATTTCTTATATATAAATTTAAACTAATATCAAAACCGGAAATGAAAATTTAGTCTTAACTATCAAACCAGAAATAGGTGCTACCAAAATTTAAAATTAAAAATAATAGGTACTATCAAAATTTAAATTCAACTAATTTAAATTAATATCAAACCGAAAATGATATTTTCATTTCATTTAAATTAAAAATATATATATTTGAAACATGAAAATTTCTTATATTTTAATTATCAAATCATATTTGCAATGTAAAATTAACAATAATAACTATTAACTTTAAGTATATTATTTTCATATGAAGACACATATTATTATTTTCAATTTTTTATTATAAATAATTTTTTTCTGATAAACATATTATTATTAAATATTTAAGGAAAGTATCATTTTCTAAATGACCAATATTACTTAAATTATTATTTAAAATATGTTAACAAAATATTTTATTTATATGAAAATCGTCTTATAAACGATTTTGTAAGAGAATTTTTAGATTATACATATATATTTTATTTTCTAATTAATGCTAAAAAAATTAATTGTGTTTGGTTGTATGGATAACTGAGAATTAATTGTGAAGGTTGTTTGAATACATGAAATATAAGTTAAGATACAAAGACATTTTTACCATTAATGAGAGTTTTTTTCTTTATTCCTATGGTATTTCATATATATATTAACAACTTCATGTCATAAATTTAAAAATATTTTCCAATTAATAGTATAAATATATATATATATATATAACGTTTTCAACACATATACGCTTTCTAAATTTTTGTAAACCATGCTTCCAAACATTTAACTTCCTTTATCCGCTTTTATTTTTAGTTTAAAAACTACATATTCTTAGTTATATTTTTAAAGTTAACTACTTTGCTGAAATATCCACATAATTTTAAGGTATTGTTCCTAATTTGATCAGACATATAACTTAATGGTTTGTGGTAATACTATGGTTGTATCACCATTCAAGTTCAACTATTAAAATTCAACATGCATAGTATATGTTGCTGAAAACAAAACCAATTTTCTATGTATGCTAGGTCTAGTAATGAATATGCAGTGGAAAATACTAGTTAGAAATGCGTCTTCATTCGCTTCCACAAAAAAAGAAAAAAAAACGTGGGAACTAGCTAGTGAGTAGACGAAGAAGGGTGAGATGTGTATTGTACTTGGTGTGGTTCTCTTTACAGATAAATCCAGCAGTGAACAAAACACAAAAAATGGGTGGAGAGTTTCAAATTTTCATATAACACGCGATCGATCATAATAAGAATGTGTTCCATGTGTTCACATATTCATAGTTGTACAAAATAAGAATAAAGGGTTATAGTGTGAAAACATTTAATACTGACTAATAAACTGATGAGAATAAAGAACATAAATGTATTGAGGAAAAATAATATTACAAAATATAGAAATGAAAATAATTTAACTTTCATATATTAAAATAAAAACAAATATAATAATATATTTAGAAATAAATATAACTCTTATAATCTAAGATATTGACAACTATCAACAATGTTCTACATTTTTTTTTATCTTGGTTTGTAATTTCCGTAAATCTCGACTCGGTTTAGGTCATCAAAATCTATGGATTTTCCAATTCTGACTAATTGGTTCAAGAGCTCGAGAGTTCTTTTCTGTATCTGTCTTAATCAAAATATACTAATCAAATCAAATTGTGCCAGTTTAGTTGAAGACATAAGTTGATTTTAAGCTCAAGGTTCATATACATGCAGTAATGTTATTATTCTTGTCGATTTCATGAAATAACTTATTTTGTATCATATTTCTCACACAAACTTTGTATAATAAACTTATGATATATGATAATCCAAAATCTGTGAGTTCCTTGAATTGGGTGCTTTTTTAACCCAATTTATTATATTTCCAAATTTGAATCTCGATATAGATAACACAATTATAATGGCGTCGTAACGTTGGTAGGGGAAATATATAGATTTCTAGTTCAGGTTTTCATAGTTGCCTAGTAAAGAAATATAATATACAATAGATTGTGTTACGAAATTAACTCTTGATTCACTCATCTTCAGCTTACAATCAGTCAATCTTACTCCAATAGTACTCCAATATGAACAATTAAAAATCATTCAAAGATTAAGAGAAGAATGAACACAAAAAATTTGTTAACCCAGTTCGATTAAATCGGTGTGACAAGATCTACGTATGGAGCCAGATCAGTCCGGCAAATTCACTATTAACGAAGAAGAAGAATCCAGCTCAAAATTGAACTTACAACAATGAAGTTTTCTCTTTGAGATTTCTCTCTATAAAGATGATGAACTGACTTAAAAGAGAGAGAGATATTATCGATACTTAACACCAAAATATCAAGTTGGAAACACAGCAAAATCCCTACCACAAATAGAGGTTTTACTTCTTCTAACCGGTTCATTAACTTCACTTCAGACCAATAACCAATTAATCTTCAATTCCTCCGGTTTAAACAAACCTGAAAATTGAATCACAATCAACTATCACAACACTCCACCTTGGTTTTTCCTTCTTGTTCTCCAGCCAACTTGCAATAATTTGGACTTAACCTTTGGCAATAATGCATCACTGCATTTACATGAACAACCTTAGAAAAAAATCTAGAGCTGCATCATACTTATGAACCTATTGAACTTGGAACTACACTTGGTAGTTCTTATCTCCAAACCTGCATAATATCAACTTTTGCAAACAAACACTTTAGTAAGTTTTAAGATACTGTAAACTAACTTAAGCTAATCAATGTATAAGACATTATGACGTCCCGAGCTCAAACTATGTGTAAACACAACGACTTTCTCAAGCTACAATCATTCTCATGCTTCTTCTTGAGTTGTATACCAGCTTTAACACAAATTTGTGTCAAGCTCAACTTCCATTGATCTTCTCTTCATGTTTTAATAACCCTGGATACCTAAGATATACTTCTTAGAAATAATCCATTAACAAGTATAATAAACCATTAAACATGTTAATGCACCAGAAACTCCACAAGTTATAACCACTTATGAACTCATCAATCAGAGAGTTTCCTCCATGATTACTGATACTGTCAAACTGATTCACTTGTCGACCTTTAATTCACCTCATGTACACTGAGCTTAGAATTTAAAATAAAACCTCCCTTGAATCAATTGCTTAAACCTGAATAATTCGTGCTTCATATCTTGAAACCTTCTTTGATTCAACCTGCAAAACAATCTCAAACCAACAATTTGTTAGTAGTCAAACATTTAACTAGAGATTGTACTTACAGTGATAGTTTGAACTTTTGAGCATCAATTTAAACTGTCGCTGTTATCAACATAACACATCGTCCAACTTTACTTAATTAGAATGTCTTTCGAAATCAAATATCTTTGCTCATTCTTGTTCAAACCCTTATGCATCAGCAGAACTTTTCAAACCAACATATTTGTACCGATGTTAGCTTTCTTAAACTTGTCTCCCATTCACTCTCTTGTGATATGCTTGAGACTTCTCTTTACAGCCATTTACACATCAAATCTAGAATCCCTGATGTAATTCCCTGCTGTAGAAAACCCCTGCAATACCTTTACTTGTATGCAGACTCCACCAAACTTGGTACATGCATCAAAACTCTTCTCATACAACAACCATAATCTTTTTTGGCTCATCAATTTTACTTCAGCATGTTTTAGATAACTGAGCCTTTCCTCTTGATTGAGCTGCATGTCACCGAGAAAGATTACTTATGATGCTAACAAACAACTAATAAATCATCAATTGTTTCCCTTCAAATGCACTTTGAAACCTCTGCATTTTCTTTATTTCTAGAATCTCTTTCCACTTGCATATTCCAGCCTTGAGATGAAACTGTCTATCTTGCTGTAAACACAACAATCTCTAACATTTCTTGAAGTAATCTTTTTTTTTGAGACAGCCTAGCAAAACCTGCTCTATGTCTCCTTTAGTTTCTCCTTCTGAGAAAACCACTAAACCACTTCAATATACTTTCATCTTCAACTTGTATTTCAGACTTGCTGAAATTCTTAATATTGCAACTGATATCCAGACGTCTTCATCACTATCAAGCATTCAATAAGCCTAAAACAAACTTTTCATTTTACTCTTGTTGCAACCTAATTATGCTTGAACCTTCTGACATCTTAACCTGATTTTTGGATCTCTGTTTTCATCATACACTTGACTTAACATGAATCCTAACTAAACAGTAACTAAACCTTTCCAAACTTATACCCAATGAGCTGATAACCTCACTCAGGTCCTGTCTTGAAACTGAAGCAATATGAGATACTCTCTAACTTCATAGCTCCACCTAGAACCACAACTCATATTCCTTGAACATGCATTACATTCCTGTAACACCAATTACTCCACCCGGAATCTAGATCCTTCCATTTTACTTGTGTTTCTCAAGATAGATTCGATCTTCTTGAGTTAACAATTTCTTTATCACTGCTTCTTCTGATTCACAATCCTAAAACTTTGTGCTCTCGACTGTATAAACCCTGATATAGCTTTGGCCTTAGACACATATGATCTCCATTATGCAGCTACATCACAAACAGTCTTTTAATCCCAAAAAACCCTCCAAGAACTTATATCAATTTGATTTTGTACCATCAAACTAAACAGGCATATCATGCCTCAGTCGTATGGACCATTAACCGACTGTAGCATGTTATAACCTTAGACCCAACTCTTCAAGCTTCCATTCTGAATTTTTTATACATCAGAACAAATGTCTCCTTAACCTTAAGTAGATCTTCCTATAACTAGCCAATCCATTTATTCTTGACTCTCGGACTTGAGCCATAAGAACTAGAAACCAAATTTCATTTCTTCGGTTTCATCCTTACTGGTTTATGCCAGTCACACCTTGATTTAATTACACAAGATGCTTCATTGTTGTTCCTGTACAAATTTCACATGTTACAAAACCCAAGTACCATTGAGAAGACAAACAACAGTCTTTGATGATCCTTCTCCCTTTGGATTTTGCTGACTGTAACCAGCTCCATGATGATACAATATAGACCTTAATCATCATATACCTTGAGCCCCTCAGATTTCTTGAGAACCTTATGTTTACCCTTGAGACTGAACCTTCGTTAAACCCTTTCTCAAAACTCTTGCAAATACCTTGAAAATCCTCTTAACGATAAACCTAATTTGTTAAAGTAGACTCCTTGACCATCCTTAAACCTTACCTGAAATTTCTCTTCTGACTACCAAGTCTTAATTAACTGATTACCAACCAACCAGCAAACCCATACAACAATCAAACAACTAAGGCGTCCCCTAATTTCTAGATCTTTATGAGCTTTTAGTTGATGTTCTTTTTACTCATTTTTAGCACAAGTTTGCATCAAAAAAACTTCCACCCTGCCTTAACTAGAGAACATACTAATACCTAGTACTGAACCTTGGATAAAACCTTGTGTAGTAAACATACAAACTCGTGGTTCAACAAACTTAGGATTCTTTCTTTTCCAGACCATAAGATTTCAGAACAATAATAAGAGCATCACAATTTTTCCTTTTGACTTGTGGCAAATGCAAACTGTCAATCTTCAATGCTTTGATTTTAAGAATTTGTAAGTCAATTATGGTCTTCACGATCCTGAGTCAATATATGAATTCATGCCTTTAAGAGAAAACAGAATTTAACACGATGGAAAACTCCACCTTCCACCATTCTCCATTGGGTTTAACATATGCATATCAAGAACACCATTTTTGATCTCATCTTTCTTCTACAGTCTCTGATTCTTCATTCTTGAAATATACGAGCTCTTTTGCTCTATTAGCAGTAACATAGATCTCTTTGTCACCAAGAGAGAGATATTAACTTACAGCTCCACGATTTCATCAATCTTGAAACCATCCTCCTCTTTGACAAAGAACATACACCGTATTCTCCCTCCAATTTCCTATTCTCAGAGCTCGCGACAGACATGAAATGGTTCCTAGAGTTAGATGCTACTTTCACCGATGAGGTTTATCTCCAGAGACCTTCTTCTTGTCGAATCCCTTGAAGCTGATCAACAATAATTCCCTTCTGCCTCCAATTTTATCTTTCTTGAAATCTCAATGTTAATATCAACCAAGACACCTTAGATTCTTCTTCTGTTATACTCAATACCTCCATTGCTGAACTCTCATGAATAGACGAGCCTTCGATTGAACTTGCAACCTTCGATTCTTCTTTTCCAAACCATCAAATCGTTGCTGATTTCATGAATCTTTGAGCCTATGACTCTGATACCACTTTGTTACGAAATTAACTCTTGATTCACTCATATTCAGCTTACAATCACTCAATCTTACTCCAATTTGAAAAATTAAGAATCACTCAAAGAACATTCAAAGATTAAGAGAAGAATGAACCCAAAAGATTAGTTAACCTAGTTCGATCAAGTTGGTGTGAAAAGATCTACGTCTGGAGCCAAATCAGTCCAACAAATTCACTATCAACAAAAAAGAAGAATCTAGCTCAAGATTGAGTTTACAACAATGGAGTTTTCTCTCTACAAAGATGATGAACTGACTTAAAAAAAGAGAGAAAGATATTATCGATACTTAACACCAAAATATCAGTTGGAAACACAGCAAACTCTCTAACACAAATAGAGGTTTTACTTCTTCTTGTAACCGGTTCATTAACTTCACTTCAGACCAATAACCAATTAATCCTCGATTCCTCCGGTTTAAGCAAACCAGAAAATTGAATCACAATCAACTGTCACACAGATTGCATAACAAATCACACCAGGATTTTTATATTTCAACACATACATAGGTACTGATCCTAATTCTAAAAAGTATCATTACAAGTTAGATTAACCTTATTAAATTCTGATGTAGTCCTTAAGTTCACACCATACTTTCCTTCATCTCTCTCCCTCTCTCGTTCCTTCACATCACATATGCTTCACTATCACCATCACATTGATGTTACATATGAAGTAAGCAAACATATATGACCACCATTCAAGAAAAAGCTTTGATCTCCAAATCTTTTTTTTAATACATAGAATGCTATAAACATGCATACACCTAGGCACATGTTTATAGCGATATCTATTGGAAAAGAGGATCGAAAAAGACGAGTTCAAAAGTTTGTTACAGAGTTTTTCTTATTATTACAAATCGGTCTATACATTGTATTTATACACTTTCGGTTAACTCAATAAACCAATAATCAATCTATACGATATAACTAAACCGGTATATACATATATATACTTCAATAGTCCCCCTCAAGATGAGCAAAAGATGTTGTGAATACTCATCTTGGATTTTAAATGCTCAAACTGAGAAGGAAACAAAGGTTTAGTAAGAATGCCTGCCACCTGATCTTCAGTTCTGACATGAAGTAGCTTAATGACACCTTTGTCAAGCTTTTCCCGAACAGTATGACAATCAATTTCGATGTGTTTCGTCCGCTCGTGGAACACAGGGTTAGTAGCAATGTAGATTGCAGCAGTGCTATCAGAAAACAATACAGGAATGGAGGTACTGAGGACAGATAAATCCTTGAGCAAAGTACACAACCACACCATTTCGCATGAAGCCAGAGCTAAAGCTCTGTATTCGGACTCTGCTGATTACCGAGATATTATAGGTTGTTTCTTGGAACGCCAAGATATTAAGGACGAACCAAGAAACATTGCAAAACCTGTAGTGGAGCGACGACTATCAGGACAAGACCCCCAATCTGCATCAGCAAATCCTTTAAGAGAAAGATCATCAGAAGAAGAATAGAATATGCCCTGTCCAACTGTGCCTTTGATGTATTGAAGAACTCTATACACGTCCTGCAGATGAGAAGTACGAGGAGCTGAAGAGAATTGACAAAGTTTATTCACTGTAAAAGTGATGTCCGGTCTTGTTATAGTGAGATACATCAACTTTCCCACTAAGCGTCTGTACATTTCTTTATCCTTCAACAGTTCACCATCTTCCTTGGAAAGTTTTAAATTCAGAACCATAGGACTAGAACATGGCTTGCATCCTAGCATTCCAGCAGAAGCCAATATCTCTAAAGCGTATTTCCTTTGACATAAAGAAATGCCCGCAGAAGATCGAGCTACTTCCAGCCCAAGAAAGTACTTTAAAATCCCCAATTCCCGTAATTTAAAACAGTGTTTCAAATCACAAATGAGCTGAGCAGTCATTGTATCACTCGTGCTTGCAATGATTATATCATCAACGTACACCAACACAGCCATAAAATCAGAATTGGTCCGTTTGATAAACAATGTGTGATCTCCATGCCCTTGAGTGAAGCCAAGCGTTAACAATGAAGCAGAAAATTTTCTGGACCATTGTCTAGACCCTTGCTTAAGACCATAAATCGATTTCTTAAGGCGTAAAACTGCATTATGTGGAAGAGAGTCCCCCTGTCTTTCAGCATAACCTTCTGGGAGTTTCATGAATATTTCCTCCTCTAAATCTCCATTTAAAAATGCATTGGGAATGTCAAGTTCTGTTAGAGACCAATTCTTTGAAGCTGAAACTTTCAATAATAACTTCACAGTAGCCATTTTAGCCACAGGAGAAAAAGTCTCATTGTAATCCAAACCTTCCTTTTGAGTGTAACCCTTAGCAACCAGTCGAGCCTTATGTCGTTCCAAACTTCCATCCGCATGAAACTTCAAAGTGAATACCCATTTACATCCGACAGGTTTCTTTCCTGGTGGCAAAGAATTTATTTCCCAAGTCGAAGTAGATTCCATAGCATTAATCTCTTTATCAAATGCATTACACCATTCCTTGGACTTCTGAGCCTCAGCATAAGAATGTGGAATAGGAATTTTAGTTATATTGTTAATATAACAAAGATGGTATGGAGAAATTTTCGAATAAGAAAGAGTAGAAGAGATAGGATGATCAAATTCTGTTTAAAATGAATAACAGTGATAATCCTGTAGATGAGATGGCTTTTTCTGCAATCTTTTTGAAGAAATTTCTGGTGGTAAGGTTGTGGAAGAAGGAAAAGATTTGCTAGAGGACTCAAAATCACTTGGTGTAAAGAAATCCAAACCATCTTTGGAACTGTGATTTGTCGCCATGGGGAAGATATTCTCATGAAAAATCACATTTCTTGATATGAATATTACATTACTTTCCAAATCCAACAGTTTGTATCCCTTTAATACTGGAGGATATCCTAAGAACAAACATGCTCTGGATCTTGGCTGAAACTTATGTTTATGTTTAGGAGATGTTGAGCCATAGCATAGACATCCGAAAGTTTTCAGTTGATCATAAGCTGGATTGTTTCCTGTGAGAACCTCATAAGGTGTTTTGTTTGAAAGCAGTGGTGAAGGTGTTCGATTAATGAGGAAAATTGTCGTTAAAACACAATCACCCCAATAGGGAAGAGGAATCTTAGATTGGAACATGAGGGCTCTTGCTACATTAAGGATGTGTTGATGTTTCCTTTCAACAATTGAATTCTGTTCCGGTGTTTCCGGACAAGAATGATAAGATATGATTCCCTTTTCTTGAAACAAAGTAGAAAATCGCAATTCATTGGCATTATCTGATCGTACAGACTTAACTTTCATATTATACTGAGTTTCAACTTGTTGCACAAAAGCTGGGAAAATTGTGAGGACATTAGATTTATTTCGCAGCAAAAATATCCAAGTGGCCCTTGAATGATCATCAACCACAGTTAGGAAGTATCTATATCCATCAATTGTATCAATCGAAAAGGGTCCCCAAATGTCTATATGTAATAACTCGAAGATTGTCTTACAAATATTATTCGGAGAAACAAATGACAGTTTCTTTTGCTTTGCCAAGTGACAAACATGACAGAAAGCATTCCTTTTATTTTTGTGTTTTGATGTTCTTAAAGCTTCAGAGATAGTATCCAATCTTGAAAAAGATGGATGACCGAGTCGATTGTGCCATACTCCCAAATCTACTACTGCATTAACAGATATGTCTTCATCTTTAATATCTTGAGTATTCAGCATATACAGATTTCCAACTCTTATACCCTGTCCAATCGTCAATCCCTTGGTATGATCCTGAATTTTACAAGAAGAACTATCAAATGTCACACAGGAACCAAGATCAGTTGTCAAAGAGCTTATACTTATTAGATTTAATCTGAATTCTGGAATGAATAACACATTTTTGAGAGAAATGTGTTTATTTATCTGTATCATCCCCATTCCACTGATTTTGATACTTGATCCTGTTGGAAGATTGACAGAACTCATAACAGATATATCTAAGTATTGAAATAACGATTTGTCATGAGCTACATGGTGTGTGGCTCCAGAGTCAATCACCCAAGTATTATTAACAAGAGTGTTTTGAGACACTGTTAATATACCAACAAAACAGAAGATGGAGGATGAGAATGAAATACCAGAAGCATCATTGGATTTTGATATATTTGCTTCATTAAGATGAGCTGTCGGTTGGCTTTGTAACTGAGAGCTGAGTAAAGCAATGAAGCTCTGTATTTGATTCTTTGATAAATTTCCTATTAGCCCTTCAAGATTATCATTCGACTGCTGTGTTTTATCAACTGTAGGGGACAGAGCAACTTGAGCCGTGAGATGTTGTGTTTTAGGCTTCTCAGTCACTGCATATTGTATTTTAGGTTTCTCAGTGAACTTTCCTTTGAATCCTGGTGGAAAACCATGTTTTCTACAACATCTTTCTGATATATGACCAATTCTGTTGCAGTGTGAACAAATCGGTCTGCCTTTATTTGGACCAGAATTCACATAGTTTACACCAGGTTGACCATTGATATAGCTGCCATTCTCAGAGATATGAAATGCTGAAGGAGGAGCCACAATGTTGGAAAAACCTTTTTGACTGTCATCTTGATCTAAGATGTTGTAAACTTCGGTTAAAGAAGGAAGAACTTTTTTCATGATAATTTGTCTTCTCACAATAGCATAGGATTCATTAAGACCAGCTAAAAACTTCACAATCTTTGCTCTGTCTGCTTTCAGTTGCAGCCCATTAGCTTTACCACAAGTACATGGTTCAATAGGTTCTTCAGAACTTTCTAGATTATCCCATAAGGTCTTCAAAGTGGTATAGTAATCTGACAAAGTCATAGAACCTTGACGAAGATCCTGTATTTCTTGTGTAAGATTGAAGGTTCGAGGTAAGTTACTTATATGAAAACGTCCATATAAATCCTTCCATATATCAGCAGCATCATTCAGTTGCAATATGCTACGATAAATTTGAGTAGAAACCGAGTTCAATATCCATGATTTCACCATACTATTGCACCTAGACCATATTCTAAACTCAGATTTTGATTCATCAGGACAAGGAAGTGTTCCATCTATGAATCCTATCTTATTCTTAGCGTCTAGAGCAATTCTCATTGCAACGTTCCAATCATCGTAATTCATTCCATCAAGTTTGAAAGAAACGATGGACAAACCTGGATGATCAGAACTGTGTAAGAAAAGTGGAGAAGAATCCAGTGATTCAGCAGCAACGACAGCTCGTGAAGCTCCAGATGCTTGATTCTTAGCAACCGGAGGAGAATCAGGAGGAGAATCTGCTATTTCACCGGATCGAGACGATTTCTGAGTTGAAATTTTCTCAGAACTTGAAGGATTCTTCGATCGAGTAGATTTTCGTGGGATCTTCTTCACTGACACCATTTTGAGTATCAATTGAATGAAATTAAAGCTTAAATGTAGTCAATAATGGTGAAGATGAAGAGAAATTGGAGCTTGTTAGCTCTGATACCATATTGGAAAAGAGGATCAAAGAAGACGAGTTCAAAAGTTTGTTACAGAGTTTTTCTTATTATTACAAATCGGTCTATACATTGTATTTATACACTTTCGGTTAACTCAATAAACCAATAATCAATCTATACGATATAACTAAACCGGTATATACATATATATACTCCAATAATATCTGTTACAAACATGATAGTGTGATAACAAAGAAGGGTTTTTGAGAAAAGTATCTTAAGCTTTATGAAGCTTACGGAATTTGGAAGATACAAGAGTCCATGGAAAATTAATGAGACGATGATAGTGCAGTATATGTGATGTGAAGGAACCACCTTCTCTACATAACAAAGAACAAAGTTGACAAAAAAGAGAGAAATTAAGGAAGTTATGGCCATAAGCTTATAGACAAACACTTCAAGATGTATAAAATAGTAGTGAGATTGTGGATAAACTAGTGAAAATACAAGTCGGTTGTGGTATGGAAGGATTTGAATTCGCAACAAAATGCAATGAGAGTAGTACCAACCCCTCTAATTATTAAATGTCTTTAATATTTAGCGAGTGAGTATGAGCTAATTTTGTAATTAACATAGTAGCACTGGGAAGCGGGTATGCTCACAATCCACGATCCGCGATCTGCAATCCGCGACCTAGAATCCACGATCCACAACTTGTGACCTGCGATCCGTAACCCCTGGATTTTGAAGATAAATTTGAGTGTTTAAACCCGCTCGACAAAAAGGCGGTATAAACTATTAAGCCCCCGACCACCTGGCCAATCACCGCGGATCCCGGAGATAGACCGCAAACCAAAAATAAGTATCCACAACCCACAACCCGTAAACTCGCAAAACAAAAACGCATAACCACAACTCTGTAACCCCACAAACCCCAAATACAATTGTATTGGGCCACAACCTTATTGTTATTGGACCACAGTCAAAAAATTTTGATTGGACTATGGCCAATGTGAACCCGCAAGCTCCATGGGTAAAAAAGTCGCTAACTCGCAACACTTTAAGACGTGTCCTGCTAAATCCATAAAAATGGTCTTCATATATTATGTCCGAACCCACCCCGCGACGGATAAAAACCTGCTGTCCCGCAAATATTTAACCACTTTCCCAGCCCTAGGTATGTATAATAAGTCAATCTATTTC
Source organism: Cardamine chenopodiifolia (assembly GCA_963922655.1). Lineage (NCBI taxonomy): Eukaryota > Viridiplantae > Streptophyta > Magnoliopsida > Brassicales > Brassicaceae > Cardamine > Cardamine chenopodiifolia. The sequence goes on from OZ000479.1 coordinate 9,294,419, forward strand.
CTTAACATAAACAAACAATCACATGTAGTTGATCGGTTATAATCTTTTAGACTTTTATTGTTAGTAGACGTATATTCTGCTATGTTAGAACAATTTGCCGAAATATATGATTTTCTTCTTCCTCCAACCACATTAGTACATAACAACGTTTTTTTCGAGTATAAATACTTTGGTTTTTATGTGTCAACAAAGAAACCCAAACAAGTAATAATAAGTTATAAACCCATTTTATGATTTAAAAGTAAAAATGTATATTTACTTTTATTCTATTTTCATTTAAATAAGAAAATGATGAAACCCCAAAGAAAATCAGTAAGGGATAAAAGAAACAAAACAAAGAATAAAAGTTATTGAGTTTTGTTGGTAGAGTTAGATGAGGAAGAAGTGGGAATGGTATCATCTTCTTCACATTGTTTCAACAATTCATTGAAGGATGGATCATAAGCCACCACTCTTCTCAAGTACTTTGCTGCTTCCTCTCTTCTTCCTTCGTTGAATATAGCACTGCAAACACAAAATGGTAAGCAAAAGAATTCTCAGACTCAAACACCTGAAAATAATTTACTTGTTTCTCTTATTACCTTGAGTAGAGTACCAATGCATCTAAGTAATGAGCTTTGCTCTTGGGATCGTCAGGCTCTTTCATGTTTGCTACTCTTTCAAGATGTGTGATTCCTTCTGATGTCTTCCCCTGAAGCCATATGAGTGTTTCTTTTGAGTTTCTTCACATAAACGTGTATATAAAGATAAGATTTAAACAAGCAATTTGTAAATAATGCACCTGGCGTATATTGGAGACACCTGCCCATTGAGATGCAACAATTAAAAGATCGACTTCTTCGACTTCTGTTGGAGATGTATCGAGAAGCTGAGAGGATCACAATTACCTCCAATTATTACGGTTACGTGTTTCTTATCAGAAGTCCAAAAGAATAATATCAAAATCACACCTTTGAAGTAGCCTGCTCTAAGTATTTTGCAGCTTCAGTAAACTGTTCTTTCTGATATAAAGCCTGACCAAGAATAACCATAGCTTGAAGATATTCAGGATCCTTTTCTAATGCCAATCTGAAAATAAAACACAACTAAGTCACTAGAACAGTGTTACATATGAGGATCAACACCCTCCTATTCTCTACCACTACAACAAAAAGGAAAAAGCCCAAGAAGGTAAAAGATGCTTCTCACGGATTAGCCACTTCTAACAGGTATGTGGACTTGGTTAGAATGGTACTAAACCATAGTTAATAATGAATAACCACAATTTAGTTAATGTAACTCTCTTGGCACATGGCTCCTAACGGATCACATGGGTTAGAGAGAGGTTAAGAGTGAGTATAAGAAAATGTGAGGGGGAGAGGAGGGGTATTGAGAATATTGTGAAAGTTGTAAGGGGAGGGGAGAGACTCCATTAAGCATTTCTCTCAAGACCTGTAATCATCTTCCATAAATATCAAGGGAATCATCCCAGTATTTTCTTCTATTTTCTGTGTTGATACTTACACGTAACAAATAGCCACATCGACAAATAAAGGTCCACAGAAAGTCTTTTCGTGATGACAGGAAATTATAACATACAAACCTTAATAGTGGAATAGATTTATCCTTGTGCCCTCCCGATAAGTATTTAGCAGAAAGCTGTTAAGAAAAGCTGTTAACAATAGTAACAAAGACGTGGAAGATAAATTATCATTAGAGCATCCTGATCCATGACATCGACTTACAGCAACCAACTCTTTAGGAGTTAAGTTATGCCCCGAGATCAAGCGTCCTTTCGAGGATGATTCAGTGAGTTTTGCTTCATTTATACTTGCTAATATAGGATTTCCAGCCTCTTTCTGGACAGTTTCATTTCCTTGCAGGCCCAACTTAGCACTTACAACGGGATGGTTGAGGACTGATTGCTACAGAGCCAAAGCTCATATATGAGAGAACCGAAGGGTACTTACATATTTAATGTAAAACAGAAGGTAGAGTTGTTGTGAACAGAGATACAAAGCATAAAAAATCTAAGAAAAAATAAGATTATAATGCTCTAAAACCAATTTCCCTAAACAGAGTTACTAAACTTTAAACTAATTACTACACTATATCAGTAACTTCGGGTCAACGTCTAACATAAGCATTGGATCCTCAAATCAAATGCTCACATCATTCATCCCTGACACAGATGTTGAGTGCCACTCTATAACTGAGTTTTTAGTTTACTCAATTCAAGATTAAGAACACCCTCAGAATTTTTTTCAAGTTGCCCAATTTTCACGAAATTCTTCATCTCAACAAGTTTAATTATGATCTAAAGTTTTGCCTGAATTCGAGACAGAAAAAGTACTGAGCTCCTCTTCATTTTTTGGTCCAGAGAAAGCTTGTCCCAATATTTACCACATCATACAAAGCATAAATTTGACACCAACAAAAGACAAACACCAAACAGTAGATTTTAGACTGCAGTCTTTAGAACAAACCTGAGCTATGCTGAATGACAAATTGGTAGCCCAGTAGAGCAGACTTCCCTGAGAAGTAATTGTGAAACAAAATGAGAAGAAATGAAACTTTAGAACAGCTAGCAGAGCAAATTACAGTATTCCCAATAAAAAAGAATGGAATGAAAATATCTGTTCCAGGGAGTAATAAGAAACTGATAGTAGCTCTTAAACAAACTTCATCCAGACACTAGTTAATAATGGAACTACACGTCACTCTGGAAGAAGAAGATGATCTAGTTTGAATGAGATAGTTTCAAGATTAGTCACCATTAAGGGTTTTACAAAAGGATAAGAGTATAGTAAATCAGACTTTTTGCGTTTTAAGAAAACTTAGTTGATGGACCTTAAGCTAAAATGGTATCAAAATATAGTAACCAACAATGGAACGGCTATCTGGATACAAAGATAAACATACCCAAATTTGGCAGTATTATACACTAACATCTTCACTAAGAAGAAGTTTTTGTTTATAACCTCTTTGTACCAACATAACCGAAAACAAGAGTATGTGAGCTTCAGAAGGGGGTATATATGATAAGGGATTAATTTACCTGAGGCATTTGGAATGAAAGGACATAAAGAGCAAATGTCAAAAAATTCAAAAATATCTTGTAGACCTACAGAAGAAAACAAAAACACCCATCAACATGCATAAAGAACACTTGAGATCTTTCTTTTTTGGTAAATTTTGGTATTTTACTTGATGCTGGGCAACCATGTCACAGTTGCTTTTCAAGCCAAACATTAATTAAAGTATATATGATCAAAGACTTCCTATTATTAAACTGCACAACAAAGTAGAAATACTCACTTTCGCCAGTTCCGTGAATTTATCAACTTTGTGAACTGAGGATGCTCTAAAAGTTATCTGCAGGAAAATGTATATATATTTCAAACAAGTAGAAATACAGAAAGTACAGTTCACCAGAAATGATTATAGTTGATGAGATGTGGCCTAATTGTTACTTAAGGTTCTATTATCTATTTCAAGAAACAACAGTAAGGACCTGTGTGTTTGTGAAATGCAAACCAACTATTAAAAAAGGGAAAAGTGGGCCATAAAGGCCATTGGGAATTTCAGTCAAATTCTGGAACCATAAAGCTCCACCCTGCAAGCAATGGAACAAAGGATTTGATAAAACGAAATTTTCCATAACATTGACTAAATAACGATAGAAGAAAACAATAGTCCTACAATAAACAATTTCGAAGTATAGGTGATCCCAATGTACTGGCGACTTACCGAATCAAATCCAGGATGATGATCAAGTGACATTCTTCTAATGCTAGTTATCCACAAGAAAAAACATGAAATCTGCAGGAAGAAGAATAGAGAAGTAAGCTTATAACTTCTTGCCACTCAGAGGATTATATTTCATGTTATGCATATACATAATATAATACACTCATTTAGAATGTAACATGAGTATGTAATAACTTAAAGAAGCACTAATAACACAAAACTAGTCATCTAAGCTCCATCAATTGTTATACGCAGTAAATTTCAAAATTTTCTTCAGAAATATGAGCATCATAGGAAAACCAATTACTTCTAAACCCACAAGGCAAGATGAAGTCACCTGAATGGAGAAATAAGCAGGAATCCACAAAATTGAAGGGCATCCAATAGCTTTTCTTTCGTTCCGAACCAACTTGAATTGTTCAATAACACTCCTTCCTGAACCTTGTGGAGGCCAAAAAGGTGGTACTACAAAACCAGTATCAAATAATTAGCATCCAGACATTATAAAGTGCTTTCACAACCACCATTGTCGAGTTCTGCAATTAGGGGGAGAAAATGCTCACACTTAGGCAAGAAATGTGAAATCTTTTTTGTCTGCTTGCGTTGCAAAATGAGTATAGGAAGCAAAGTCGTTCTGAAAGCTACTGTAGACGAAACAATCACAACCCACCTGGCAATTCATCTGAGAACAAATTAACAAGACTAATAAATTTCGCACAAACAATGAATTGAAAAAAAGAATATTGATTTTGTAAATTAAGAGGTGAAAGATCGAAACTTTACACCAATTAAAAATGAAATAGAAACCCAATTTGAAAGGCAGATATTGATGCAAATTAACAAAAACTAATAAATTTCGCACAAACCGTCAAGAACACAAACTATGAACTGAACAAAGAAATTCATTTAGTAAATTAAGCGTTGAAAGATCAAAACTTTACACTAATTACAAATGAAATAAGCAAAGAACTAATCATACAATTAAAACCCAATTTGAAAAGCAGACACTGTAAAATTTCACACAAACCCTCAAGACAACAAACTACGAACCGAAACAAGATTATTCATTTAGTAAATTAAGAGGTGAAAGATCAAAACTTTCGACTAATTACAAATGAAATAAACAGAGAACTAATCATACAATAGAAACACAATTTGAAAACCAGACATTATGTAAAATTTCACACAAACCCTCAAAACAACAAACTAAAAACTGAAACAAGATTATTCAATTTGTAAATTAGGAAGTGAAAGATCGAAACTTTACACTAATTGAATTAGCAGAGAACTATGTATCATATTACCAGGGCAATCCAGTGAGGTCATGGTATGAATCAAGTAACGAGATCACAGGTCGAGTCAAATAATCATAGTTTGATGAACCAGCTCCGATCAATTCTTGGCTTAAATCGCTGAACTCGAATCCGTGAGTATTGCTTCCCAATCCAGCGATTGAATCATCTCTGAGTTGATTCAGCTCTGAGTTCAGGTCTGGGGGAGTGGAAAAGAAGCGGGAATGGAGAAGATTGAGCGCAATCGACGGTTGAGATGCGGCGGAGACATGGTGAGGAGATAGAGAGGAGCGAGTGTTGTGTGATCGGCGGAGGTGAGAGAGTAAAACCCTACGAAATGCCATTTACGGTGAGGACGACTCTAGGGGGGAAGTTGTTGATATATTAAAAGGTAACTCTGTTTACGGATAATTTAATTGACTTTCGGACATTTTGGTGAAATTTGTGTTAACCTAATTAGTGTATCGAGACAATGCTGAGTGTTCGATTCAGGGCTGTTTGTTTTATGATGATTGTTTAGTGGTAAAAATTGTTCATTAAGATGATTTTTAAAAAATTATAAATAAAATTATATTTATTTTGAATTAAATTAATAAATATTAAGATAATTATTTTCATAAATATTAATATAATTACTTGTTAAACATGTAAAAACATAAATAAAAATACATTTATTTTTAATATTATTTTTATAAATATTGATATAATTATTTTCATAAATATTGATATATTTTTCTTAAAAACTTTTAAAACGTATTAGATATTTGTTTTTCCGTCAAAATTGCAATTTCATGGGTTTTGGCGGAAAAATGCAAATTCGAGCTTTATGATTTATCGTAATATAATTCAGAGATTTTGTGTTTTAGCGGAAAAAACTTGATTTCACAATTTTGGAAAAAATGTAATTCCGAGAATTTGTGGTTCGGGCAGAAACGCCATTTTGCGTTTTTTTGCTAAAATTGTGATTTTACAATTTTTACAGAAAAACGTCATTTTGTGATTTTCCATCGAAATTACGATTTACGGAGTATGCGAAAAACCCAGTCACTAGATTTTATTTTTTTATCCCAAAAAATAATTCCGTGATTTTGCATTTTTAGCTGAAAATCGTCATTTCACGATTTTCTAAAAAAAAATTCTATTTCACGATTTTGGAAAAATATAATTCCAAAATTTTGCAGTTTCGTCAAGAAACACCATTTTGTGTTTCTTTGCTAAAAATTGTGATTTTACAGTTTTGAAGAACAAATATCATTTTGCGATTTTCTGTTGAAATTACGATTTCACGGATTTTGTAGAAAATCTCAATTCTGAGATTTTATGGTTTTATCGTAAAAATCTAATTCCGCGTTTTTGCGTTTTTAGTGGAAAATCGTCATTTTACGATTTTTTGTAAAAAACTTGATTTCACGATTTTGGAAAAATGTAATTCCGAGATTTTGCGGTTTTGGCAGAAAAACGTCATTTAGCGATTTTCCGTCGAAATTGCGATTTCACTGATTTGGCGAAAAAAACTCAATTCTAAGATTTTCTGGTTTTATTTTTAAAATGTAACTATGCGATTTTGCTTTTTTAGCGAGAAACTTCATTTCATGAGTTTTTCTCAAAAAGTTCAATTGACAATTTTGGCAAAAGAATCTAATTCCAAAATTTTGTCATTTTGGCAAAAACATCAATTCACAATTTTGTGGTTTAGTGCCAAAATGCAAGTCCGTGATTATACATTTTTGTGAAAAACATTATTTTACAATTTTCGTAAAAAAAAAACTAGATTTTACTGTTATTCCACTTTTAAATATTTTATGTGATTTTGCAGTTCTAAATATTGTCTTTTAAAAATATAATTAAAATTCAAATATGATTAGATTAAATCATGAGTATTTTAGTCATTTTTTTGGTTAAAGTATTTAGATTGATATGGAAATTTACAAAAATTAACCGAACAAACAAAAGCTCATTAAGATGGATTATCTAGATGAATAACCCAAAATAGAAATAAACAACATTCAGATAGATTATCTAGATGGAGTATTTGAATTTATCATTTAGATGGAAATGACTAATGAGCAAACAAACTGGGCCTCACTTGTTTTTTGGAGAAGTACATTGAAAAAACACTTCAAAAATTTTACATGGACGAGTATAAAGTTGTTAGAACTAGGAAAAATACACTTTCCACAAGATAGTAACCCGCATTGTGCAGCGCGGAGAAATATATATTTCATGTTTTGATAGTTTATATAATCATAGATTATTATTAGTGTTTTATATTAGTTTTATTTTATATTTTTAACATCTTATTTATTATTGTTATAGATTGTTTGTGATGTGTTAATTAATATTGGCATGTTACATTGTTTTAGGTCAATATTTTTTTAGAATCCGGATCCCCAAGATTCGCGCATTTTGACATGTTTCCTATATTTAAAAAGTCATATAACTATATTCTCTACTTTTTTGTCAGATGGTAGTTAGTAACCTAATTTTAATGATTAATACATAGATAGACATGATTTTTAAAGTTCAAAACAATTTTCTTCTCAACATATCATCGGCCAAATTGAGAAATTGGGTAAAGAGTAAGCGTTAATCACTAAATCAGCAATTTGGTTTTGCTGACACTCACAACAAAAATATTTATTTGTGTTTACGGACTATTTTGTCCATACGTGCACCTCAACATTCATGTGGTAGATGAATTTAAATTGGTGGGTTCACTAAATAAAATGAGTTATGAAATACTTTATTCACGCCTCCCTCGTTGTATAGCTGTCATAGAACATATCTCCTATTTATAGAGTAATTATAATTAGTTTTTAAGTTTGTAAATAAATATATAAGAAAGATGTTGTTTTTATTCTAAATTTATTGATAATATTAAAATAAATAATTAAAAATCCGATTGAAAAAAGAAATATATTGAGACGTGGTAAAATATTGATCAGATTTAAAAGATTCATGCAGGTGCTTTCAACTAGGTTAAAAATTTTCACCAATTGAGTTTTTTAAGATTAGCATGTTTTAAGATTGTTTCTTATTTTCTGGACTATTTTACCCTTTCATAATTTTTTCTTATTTTATCTTGAAATTAATTTATTCTAATGTCATTTTATGTAATAACACATGAAAATTGGTTATTTTCTTTTTAACATTTCTCACATAATAGTATATAGATAATAGTTTGTATTAATAATAATATGATACAAATTATAAAATCTTTTGACATTATGGCACTGCCAACTAAATCATCTATGTATTCTTGATCATTTTCTAAGAAACCTAGAACATAACATGCATCTTTGTTATATTTTACATGTTATCAGATATTAAGAAAATAATACTAATGTATAAGCATGTAACATAAATATGAGATATTTGTTCAAAATTCCACAAAAATAAAAGTTTCAAAAGTGTCATTTATCTGAGAGATTTCCATTAAAGTTGTGGATCACAAAAATCACATTTTATACATGAAACTTAGAAGAGTTTCCATAAAATAGATATATAAAACATTTTTCATTTAAAAACTACATTCATTTATCTCGATTCGGGATTTCTTTCTCTCCCTGCGTTTTCACCATTATCAAATCTTTTTTTTCTCAAATCAACATCATCAAGCTCTTTTTTCCCAATGATATGAAGTTTCTTTAATGTGGTTATGCTCTTTATTCTATCTACATGTTCTTACTTTTTTTATCATTTAATATGTTATTAAAGATTATAATTAGCTCTACATAATATATAGTACTTAGTACTAATGTATATTAATGTACAATAATTATGGATTAAAATTAATTTAATTGGAAATTAGGATAATTGTGGCATCAGCTTCTAAGGGTTGATTGATTTAAATGTAGCGGTTGCGAGTGCAGGAGTTTGTGGAAACAGGTGGTTACAATTATAAGCGATATTAAACAATTTATACGACTGGTTTAACAATTAAAAATTGGTGCATTGGCAAAAAAATTATGACGAGATAATGATTGCGATAGCAGTTTAACATAAATATATCAAATATAATTATAAAATATAATTTCTATAGGAACACAACAAATTTATTAATATAATAAAATTTTAAAAACCTAGTTGTTAATGAATTCTAGAATAAATAATTAAAATTCTTTATTTTAAGAGGTTTGAAACATTATTTTATATAAAAATAATATTTAATACTTATAAAATATATTTTAGTTAATAGAATACATATATAAAGCATTTAAGAATTTAGTAAGATAATGTTTGATATGAGAAAATAAAATTTTTTATTTTTAAATTGTTTTTTATTAGTATTATAATTTTAAAAAATTAATACTAAGAAAAAATTGTAATACTAATTAATTTTTTATTAGTGTTACAATTTAACCACCCGCATCCTCAAATGCTAGCTGAATGCAGTTTTGAAATCTAGCGGTTTCAAACGATTCAAAATGGTTTATAGTGATTACCATGATTGTTGTTTAAATGATTGCAACCGCAACCGCTTGCAAACATAGCGTTTCTCGATGGTTGTGGATGAACCAATCAAGCTAGACAACAATAACAATTTTCAATAGAAAATTGACTAAACTAGCCTTCATTTATTTGTTTCAACAAAAACTCAGTTATGCTCAGTTAACTAACCAAAGACGACGTCTCTGGATTTTCCCTCTGAATTTGATGTTTCATACACAATAACTTATCATGTTATCTTCAGCACTTTGAGAAAGAATGACAGTGTGATTCTTCGGCATGTGAAGGGAAAGGGACGTCGTGTTCATCAAAAGGTAGTTTAGCTTTTGAAGGAGTTAACATCACTTATCCATGATCGGAAATGGACATATGGTAGTGTTCCATTGGATAGCATCTCTAGCAAATGTAACGAGGCAATTTTTCGTGTTTTGTGCTAAATTGATTGTATATTGATATTTTTTGTAAGATAGGAACATGATAACCATTTTTGTTGTAAGATCGTAGCTTTTACGATATGGACAAACTGATAATTGTGAAAAAATAATATAAAAATAAATATAATCGATAAAAGAATTAGGAAAGATTTGTAGGGTCGAGACGAATCTCTTTCCTTAATTTTGTAAATGTCCCGTAGTGAGACAATTTACATGATATTTCAGAATCTCAGGATACAACTGTAATATTTTCGATTTGCATCACCCAAACTTGAAGCCCGACGAACTTTGTTTTGTGTTGTACTATTTTTTGTGTCTTTTTCCATCATTTATCATCTATCATCTATCATCTTTTTATGTGTATAAAGAGTTTTTCTTTTATAACACAAAAGTCATAGATAATAATACACAAAATTAATCACCATTAATTTGTGTCTTTACACCAAAAAATAGAGGCTACTCAATATGTATTAATCATGGTATTAACCATAGAATTAATCACAATATTGACAACTTGTTGACCAAGGTTAGTCATGTGTAGTGACTATTAGACAAACTAAAAATAAATAGGTCCAACAAGTGTTGGTTATTAGACATGCACGTCTATAAACCCGCACACGAGTCTCAGCCTAAGCTTGACCACAATCTCCACTTTTCCATTTCTTATTCAAAAGAACTCCATATAACAACGAGTTCCAACAATCCCCCACATGAATAGAAATGACTTTATACATTTGACGACTCGATAAACTTGACTCGATAGACACGACTCGACAAGATTCAAAAACGACTTTTGAGAGTACAAATAAAAATCATTGCATTTGAGATGGTAGCGTTAACAGCCTTGAACCATTCATATTGAATAACTATCGGATTTACTCAACCAAGAGGTGACTTGATATCTTGAACCACCCGGACTTTTATGTAAACCTAGACAACAATTATCACACAGTTTCATTTTCTCACAAAACTAGGTTCTCTATTGTGTTCATTTTGGTCTTGAACATGCCTGATTTCATGAGTGAATTTGGAGAATATAGCCTTTATCGTTCATTTTCGTAGAAACGGCCTCATTTCACACTCACATAGGCAATTTCCCATATGGTTATCCGTTTTGTTGAAAGCATTATGTTGTACTTCATGAGAATGAAAGTATGAAATCATTAAAAGCTCAACACTTAACCTCATAAAAATAGCACTGTCTAATCATCTTAGAAATCGGGTAGAGACATTAGTCTCACAGTGCTTTCAGCAAAATCAGTTCAATTTAGTTATCCTTTGTCATTGAGGCTGGGTTTGCATCAAACTTCATCATTAATTCATAGGCTGTAAACCCATTCCTCTTGATGATTTCACAACTTGATCTTGTGACCAACCTTTAATAAAAAGATCCTGTGTTGTCAACCAAACTAGTATAATTTATTGAGATTATACTATTTGAAATCAATTGTTTTATGGTTTTATGTCATCTCCTTAGAATACATGTTTTACCATTACAAAGAAAAACTTAGCACCCATAGTATAGTCAATTAAATATTAGAAAGTACTTATAACGTTGGCATAAAATTTTCACATCAAATATCTTTCGAGCTTTTATGAAAGCCGCTCAACTGAGTTTAACTCTTCTTCAAGCTATTTACTCATATTCCATTTTGGATCTTGTCTTTATAAGTTGTTTGAAAGATTTTGATTGATATTTGTATAACGTGGTACTGTGATATTCGTCAGCTACCCCCACACTTTAAGTATTTAGTATTTACACAAGAGTACTAAATTTTCATAATTCATTGACATATTATCAACAACTTTATGTGGTATTGTATTGAGAATTTATTTGTGGTAAACAACGGTTTCTCCCACATTACCTGAGATTACTCAGTTTTTCCATAACAAATCATGCAAAGTCTCAATAAAGTTTTCAATTTTCTTTTTATAATTTTATGAGATTCAAGTAACTAGAGAATTTATATTAAAATACTATCATCCTCTATCACTTAAAGCAAATATGATTAGTTTCACAAAAATCATATTACCACTATAGAAAATACATTATACATGTATATTTCAGTTTATTTGCTCTAAGACTTATCATTGTCTCTGCTTGAGTCAAACTTGTTACCACATTCGTCATCTTTGTGATTCAACTTATACATGATCTTTATGCAAGTAATGATTCTTTTACGAGTCATGATCTTTTTACAAGGTCATAAGTCCATTTTACATATTGAGTCACAAGTGGCAAACCTTCGCAAATCAGGATGTCGGCTCACCACACTCGTTGCAAATATTAGAAACATCCATTTCATTTATAACAAATTTAGTCATATTTCATAATTTGAGTTACAACATGTAAACCCAAATTTGTATACTAAATTGTATATAAATTCAATGTAAAAGAATTTTTCAAATTAAATTCAATATTTTTGCTGGAATATGCAATTAAGCATAGTAATTTATTCAAAATAAATCACAAAATATATTAATTATTTCTGAAATTTTGTTGAAATAATCAACAAGTATCATACCTAATAATTAATAAATTGCATAATCCATTTATAAGATTTTATAGATCATGTTATAAGACCTTATAATTTTCTTTTATAAGTCTTCATAAATTCACTTTATAAGACCTTATAAAATACAATCGTTATTATTAACGTTTACAGCTTTTCACAAATTTGCCTATAAAGCGTTCGTGGAAATCGCTCTACTCAAACACAAATGCGTTTTGCAAAATTGCTTACAAAACATTAGCAAAAACCATTATTGATTTGTTTTACACCATTTAAATCATTTCGCAAACTTGCTCGCAAAGCATTCACGAAAGCGTTTGAATATGGAAATCTAGTTTTCAAAAGAACTTGGTTTATTTTTTGCTGTTTCATTACAGACTCAATATCTTTCTTTATACTAACTTAAATGATGTGATATATATATATATATATATATATATATCATTAGAAAGATAATTTCGATATCTACGCACAGACACCAAGATCGCTCAATTACAATAACATATCGGAAAGTTATGAGCTATATACTATTTGATTATATAATATCACAATCTTCAATCAAATATTGATATTTGGATATTATGATAAACATCATAATTCCAATGCATATCAAAAAACATGTGGGGTCTGGACATTATGATAAACATCATAATTCCAATGCATATAAAAAAAACATGTGGCATACCCCTCCTATGCTGGGGCATCAACTCACATGATCTATTATGCACTTATTGGATTTAATTCATATGAATCCATCACAATAATATTTCAAAAATAACACAAAATTGGTTCACATCCGATTGTTTGCCTAAACAAGCATTTTTGTGTATTTATATTTTATAGTATTTGAACTTCAACTTGGTAAAAATTAACCGAAGTAAACTCATATATGAGCATTTTAATCTGAATAAATTCATAAAAATTATTAGATTAACTCCTCAAGTCAAACAAAAGAATTCGGAATCAAATACCCGATGACCCAATAAAGGTACTTTCTTTTGTCTTAACTTTTAATTGACAAACAAATTTAGAATTCAACTTGGTCATCTACCAGATAATTCATTTTTTTTTCTTGTCAAGTTTCAAAATTTTCCCATTTAAACCATTATGAAATATCTAAATCAAAAAGTGATGTGCAGAAAATAAATTTCAGAATTTGAATGCATTAAACGGCTGAAATTTAAAGACACAATTTGAATAAATAAATTAAGCCAAACATGGTTAGTTTCCACCATTACGGATCTGCACAAAAAAATTTAGATTTCGGTAAAGTCCATAACGCTTGAACAACTCATGTTCTTTTATCAAGACTCACAAAATATCAGTTTTTCCGTTAGTGCATCAAAGCAAAAACGAAAAATTACAGAATTAAGAATGTAAGAGCATAACTCCGACGATTGGGCAAACTGATAATTGTGAAGGAATAATATAAATATAAATATTACCGATAAAAGAATTAGGAAAAGATTTGCAGAGTCGAGACGAATCTCTTTCCTTAATTCTGTAAATGTGAGACGGTTTACACGACATTTCAGAATCCCAGGATACAACTGCAATATCTTCGATTTGCATCACCCAAACTCGAAGCCCGACGAACTTTGTTTTGTGTTGTACTATTTTTTGTCTTTTTCATTATTTATCATCTATCCTCTATCATCTTTTTATATGTATAAAGAGTCTTTCTTTTATAGTACAAAATGTCATAGATAATAATGCACAAAATAAATCCCCATTAATTTGTGTTTTTACACAAAAAAAAATAGAAGTTACTCAACATTTATTAATCATGGTATTAACAGTATAATTAATCACAATATTGACAACTTGTTGACTAAGGTTAGTCATGTGTAGTGACTATTAGACAAACTAAAAATAAATAGGTCTAATTAGTGTTGGTTATTGGACATATACGTATATAAATCCGCACACGAATTTCAACTTAAACTTGACTCACAATTTCCACTTTTCCATTTCTCATTCAAACGAAGTTCATATGACAACGAGTTTCAACATTTGTTGCCAATGTGACTCATAGCTGTGGTGAATCATTATCCTGACTGTTTGTTTCTCTATAGTAATATTGAGTAGCAGACACCCAAGAAAAAAAAACTTATTTAATATAGGGCAATTCTCTTAAATATATCTCTACACTGTTTATTTGTTCAAATCGACCGACCACTTTAAGGAAATTCAGGACTTACAACATTTTCCCTGAGTATGATTCATCAAGTCTGGGACAAAAATCAAGACCTTTCTTGTTAATCGAGTAAAAATTTAGAAAGTCTTTTTAAAATTTTCTGAATACCTTCCTAAATTTTCTAATGTTTAGAAAAATATTTAGGATTTATCTCTATGAATATTTTCTAAATATCTAGAACTGTTTCTTAAATTTAGGGAAATTTATGAAAGCCTTTCAAAATCATATGTTAAGCTACTACTTGATCAAATAAAAATTTAGGAAGTCTTTCTAAACTTTTAGGAAGACTTTCCTAATTTGTTTTGAACTTTTATGAACAATTCTTATAAATTTAGGAACGTCATCTTAAATTGTATGTTAATTATTACTTGATCAAATAAAATTTTAGCAAATGTTTCTAAAGATCTTCCTAAACCTTTATCAAGATTGAAAACATAATTTGGGATCCTCTTAAAAGGGACAAACTTATAATTAAAGGAGTCGATTGAAGAGCGCTTTTTTGTCTTTTTCACACTTGCACAAACTTCAACTACAGATATTCTATGAAGCTAAAAGAAATAGTAAAAATTATCTTAAAGCATATTTAGCAAAGAACATAAACTTTCAAGAACATCCAGACGACATTGTTAAACAAATAAAACAAACTCTGTTTTAGAGTACATTTGCTAACAAATTAGTGAGCTTTGGAGTCGCTTTCATTAGCCATCTCTTCAGCATCGTCAAACTGATGATTGATTTCGGCGTATAAAAAAGTCACCTCCTCCAAAAGCATCCATCTGATCAGCACTGAACACCCAATTATGCCCGCTTTCTTCTTCTTCTTCTGAAAGATACAATGAAATAAAAATGTAAACGACATGGTAACCAAAAACAGTTGCATTACATGGTAGCAGTAAGGCTGCATCTTTATTATGTTACCTTCAATTGGTTCTGGATTCAGCTTGGCACACTCGCAGAATACATCAAACAGAGTATTCACTGTATTTTAGTATAGGTTTATGGTCTAGATTTTTAGGAAGCTTTCCTATATATTCAGGAAACCTTTCCCAAATATCTAGTCCTAGATTTTTTTGATATCATACCTCTTCGTTTTGCTTATATTGATTTAGTGAATGATGGTTTGCGGACAATACATCTCTAAGAATGTCTCTATCCATCTGAACATAGAACATACATATTTTTAGGAAGTTTTCTTATATATTCTGGAAGCCCTTCCTAAATATATAGCCTTATATTATCTTCAAATTTAGGAATGCATTCATAAATGTTTAGAAAGCTTTCCTGAAGTTTATGAAATGATCAAAGAGCTTTCGTTTTTTTTGTTTGCTTGAATATTTAATAAATTTTTAATCAGTCAAACGGAGGGAGCACACTAAATATCCAAATGCAAGATGGTTAAAAAAATATTATTTTGATTGAAAAGGAGAACTGTCGTCAAAAAGCACAGACAACTTAAATCATCAAAGTGAATAAGGATGATATAGCTATATAAGTGTTTAGGGACCTCAATTTTAATAAGATTTCTTGCATTTTCTTCCAAGTATTGAAGTTCTCTGGAATCGAGGACCTCATGTTCTCTATTTCTTGAAGGCTGTCATAGACAAGTGAGCTGCTTCGTACACTGCAAGCAAAAATAAAAGATTAGCTAGGAAAATGCTACGGATTCTCTTCTCTACTAATATTTTCATCTTAATAACTATATTGATGTTTCACCAATAACAATTTTGTAAAGACCGATATTTATAAGCTGAGGCTTTTTCGCTGGCACAAGTCAAAGAGGATATGTAACATCTCTCCAACATCAAAAAACTATCTTTCAAGTTCAAATCAAAAACCAGACACTAAAACATGTACAACTCTCAACTATGAACGAGATCTTTTATTATAAACCATAACTCTCAATCAGTCAACCGAATAGTATCCAAACTACGAGCTTAATAACAGCAACAAAATGATGTTTCCTAGAGTTGCTTGCTAACTTCATCACAAGAGAACACGAGATAGAATCCAGAGCAACTAAATTTTGGTTTTAATTGCAGTATTTAAACGAGAAATCGAAGAATCTAGAGAAGAACGAGAATACGAGATGGAAGCTAGAGTTACTATATTTTGACAAATATGATGGCGCCAGCGATGAGAATCTTGGCGATCTCCATCAATGATTCCGGCAATCGACAACGATTCTGGGCATCAACAACGATTCCAGCGACGATGGAAAGTTAGGATTTGGGACGATGATAGTATCACAAAGAGGAGGAACGGAAGATTTCTTTTTTTCTTTTTATGTTTTTTTTTTCTCTGCGTTTCGTGTTTATTAGTAACTTAGTCCTTTTTCTTTTTAATGAATGTTAAAACTGGAACTTTCAAAATGTTGGTGCTAAATTTTCCTACAAAACACAAATTGGTGTATTTAAGAGAATTGTCTTTTTTTTTAAAAAATTAAACTATAATAATTTCAATATATACATTGCTTCTCTTTCTTCCTTCCTCATATTCTTTTATCTTAATAGTAATAACTTTATGATCGAATAATCTAAATATTTGAAAAATATTATTTTACAATTTTTATGAGAGTGCGAGGCTGGTCCAGCGGAAAGAGATGTGAAGCTTTGTCTTCATAAGCTGTTGGAGGAGCAGGAGCGTTGATCCATCTTGGAGACAAAGAGCTTCGGCAGCCGTCTTGGATTAAGTGTCTAAAAGAAGAATTGTTGATTTCAAGTACTATGAATCAAAATTTAAGAGTTTATTAAAACTGATCTCACATAAACTCAATTTGTAATTTTACAAAGGAGAAATTTTCACTGAATAAAAAAGAAGAAGAAGAGAAATTAGTAAGAGACGGCGGAAGCAGTAAGGCGATGAAGAAGAAGATAATTTTTTTTTATATATTAAATAAAAATAAATAACTAAAAATTATGAAAATTGATTAAAAAAGTTTTGTGGTTTTAGAATCCGTTAGTATTGGTTTCGTATCGGTTTTAGTTAGTAACCAATAAAATATGAATTTCTGTGGATTGAGATTTCGAACTCTCAAACTGTCGGTATCAAACATTGCAATTTTTGTTTTGGGTGCATATAGAACTAGGCCTGATGGTATACGATAGTTCCCATGTGGAAATAGATCGTAAGCCCTAATTTTTATATACATTTATAAACCATGATCTATTGACTCAAAATAACATGATATTTTTACACTCATAGAAAAACATTTTTTAAAATCTAGTATATGTTTTTCCTTGAAACATGACTAATCTTCTTACTGTCAACAAAATTTTTTCTATCCTTGCATTTACTATTTATTTATTTTTGTTTATCCTAAATTTAAATTTAAATTTTCTCATCATAGTGATAATTTTTTATAATAATTTAATACTTCATAATAAATTGTTTTCTATTTTTAGTCTATAAAATAGTTTAAAAACATTATTTTGAACTTTTTTTAATAGTTATTAATTGTATATGTTATATGTCTGTTCTAAAATTTTCATTTTCTTTGATTTTATTAAGTTTCAAACAATAAATATAATAAAATATGTTGTTTTCTTGTTTCTAATAAAACTTTTTACAATTTTGCATTTTCTTTCACAAATAAATTATTCAATGTTTTCCTATCATATATAATATGCTATTTTCTTGTAATTCTTAGAAAATTATCACTATTCCAATTGATTCAATTTTTTTGTTATTGTACTTTTATGATAAGTATTTTTCTGCTTCTAGTCATATCAATTTATTGTAACTATTTTAAAGATTACTTACACATCATTATATTTTTAATGATTTATTATTTATATTTTTATTCATATAATAGCCGGTATTTAAATCAGATCTTCACCTTAGATAAATGAGTCAAAAACACCTCCATAAATTTTCAGCTAAAACTGAGAAGAACTCACAATTGGATTTCCTATACACTCAAGTCAAATGCTGCTGAAATTCTGGAAACTCGCAGTCACTAACATGCACTCTAAAATCCAGATCTCTCTCAAATCAACCATTGAAAACACAATCTCTACTGTTGAATCTTACAATTTATATATTCTCTATATTAACTATAATAATATTTATTAAATATGCAAAATAAAAACATTTTTTCATATTTAAGATTTTTATGAATATGTGCATATAAAGTTTTAGATTAAACACAGTGATATCCAAGTATAATTATTAAAACATGTTCATTATATTTGTGTTGTTAATTATTTAACATAGTAAAATTATATTTTTTTTAAATGCAAGAAATATGTGATTAATTATATATAAATATACTTTTATATTTAATTATATATAATATATACAAATTAACAATTTTATAATTCATTACAAATAATTTATGTTTATATATTTTTAATATTTGTTTTTATTTAAATTTCCCAATTTGATATCACATTCACCTAATGTGTTATGTTTCATCTTAAAAATAATGAAACAAAAAATATAAGAAGAAAACAAAATATTATATAGATAAAATTACTATGGTTAATTCATATTTCTAATTTGACAACTTAAAATGTCATTAATCAAGTGTTACATTTATATTTTATACACATCTACTAGATACATACTATGATCTAAATATAAATATATTTTTATATATACCTAATCCCCAATTTAAATTAATTTTAATCCATAATTATTGTACATTAGTATATATTAGTACTAAGTACCATATATTATATAGAGGTTATTATAATCTTTAATAACATGTGAAATGATACGAAAAAGTAATAATATGTATATAAAAACATGCTTAATATCCTAACTGATTCATCTCCAACATTTGTTCAATTGACGCTTCGTTGTTCTCCTCTTCTCCACCAAGAACATACATTAAAGAGATTTTTAAAAACAAGGGTCTGACCAATTTTTACAGGTACACGAAATATCATAAGTACATTACAAAAATTCATATAATTGAAAAAAGAAGAGCTTGGTGAAAACGAAAAGAGAAATCCCGAATCAAAGGGAGAGAGAGAAATTCCGAATCAAAAGGAGATAGAGAAATTCCTAATCGAGATAAATGAGTATAATTTTTAAATGGAAAATGTTTTATATATCTATTTTTAATGGAAAACTCTCTAAGTTTCATGTATAAAATATGTTTTTTGGTGATCTACGGTTTAATTGAAAGCCTTCAAATAAATGACACTTTTAAAACTCTTTTTTTTGGTGGAATTTTGAACAAATATCTCATATTTATATTACATACTTATACATTAGTATTATTTTCTAATATGTGGTAGCATGTAAAATATAACAAAGATGCATGTTATGTTCTGACTTTGTTAGAAGATGTTCAAAAATATATTAATGATTTAGTTGGTAGTGTCATAATTTTTAAAGATTTTATAATTTGTATCTTATTATTGTTAATACAAACTATAATTTATATACTATTATTTGAGCAATGTTGAAAAGAAAAGAACCAACTTTCATTTGTTATATTACATAAAATACCATTAGAATAATTAATTTCAAGATAAAATAAGAAAATTGATTAATGGATAAAACAATCAAGAAAATATGAAGCAATCGGAAAACACATTAATCTAAAAACAATTCGATCGAGTGGAAATTTTTAACCCGATCGCTTGTTGTGGTGATTTATATAAGCTCTTAAGTATCTTAAATCTAGTCAATATTTAACCACATCTTAATATCTTTCTTTTTCAACCGAATTTGAATTATTATTTTAATGTTATCAATAAATTTAGAATAACAAACAAAATCTTCTTTATATATTTATTTACAATCATAAAAACCAAGTATAATTACTCTATAAGTAGGATATATGTCATATGACAGTATCATAGCGCGGGAGACGTGAATGAGATATTGTATTACTCATTTTATTTAGTGGATCCACCAATTTAAATATATCGGACATATGAGTGTTGAGAGTGTATGTAGGGACAACTACATTGCTAATTTAGTGAGTCACTTACTATTTACCCAATTTCTCCATTTGACCGATGATATAGTGAGAACAAAATGTTTTGAACTTTAAAAATCATGTAAATTTATGTTTAATCATTAAAGTTTTTGGAGTTAATTAGCTGATTAATCACCATCTAAAAACGAAGAATATACTATATGACTTTTATAATATAGGAAACATGTCAAAATACGTGAATCCTGGAAACTCGGATTTTGAAAAAAATGTTGACCCAAAAAAATTATGCCAATATTAATTAACACAACACAAAATATATATATAACAATAATAAATAAGATGCTGAAACATAAAATAAATCTAATATAAAACACTAATATATAATTATATAAAATATCGAAATATAAAGTAAATATTTCTCTGCGCTGCACAACGTGGGTTACTATCTAGTATATGTTATTTTCTTATTTCCAATAAGACTTTTTACATCTTTGCATTTTCTGTTACAAATAAACTATTCAATTTTTTCCTATCATATATAGTATCCCATTTAATTTTATTTTCTGGTAATCTTTAGAAAATTATCATTATTGTAATTGATTCAAATATTTTTTTACTTGTGCTTTTATGATAAGTAATTTTATGTTTCTAGTCATCTCAATTTATTAATTATTTTTAAAACTAATTACATATCATTATCTTTTTCTATTATTTTTAGTTTTAGTTATATAAGAACCCACATTATTTCTATTTTCAAAATATTTATATAAATTTACAAATATTTTAAGTATGTTACATTTGGGTTATTATTATTCAATTTACTTTTATTTTAAATGATATATTAGTTAAAAATAAGTTTTTATATAAGTTTAATCTTAAAAATAGTTATTTTAAATTGATTATTGATAATGTATAATATTATATTTGTGATGATGTGGACACCTTAAAAGGAGAGAAAACTCTGCTATTGTATATATGATTATAGAAAACGATGAAAATAGTTGTGTTACTTGTGGAAATTGACATAAAATATTAAAGTCATCACTTCCAAAATCAGTTATTATGTAAAAATTTTAAGTAAATGACACGACACCTTATTTCTTGTTGTGGTTGAAATTTATTTTACTTAATTATCTATATATTATTGGTCAAAAGGGTTTAAAAATAAAAAAAATTTTGTTAAAAGGCTTTTAAATTTAAATTGCAAGAGAAAAGAAAAAATTACATGTCTAGCCAAAGCCTCATTGTTTTTGGGCAAGCCCAATATAATTAAATCCACAAGCCCAATCAAAAGAAACCAAAGAGACAGTTGGTAGAAGATTAACGATTACGAGAAGGGAGATAAACCGATCCATCTCTGTCAATGTAACCGAGGGAGAAGGATTGATCCAATGAAGATGGCGAGATCACAGAAGAATCACGATAGTGCTAAACATGAGAGAGTTGTACTAGTTAGATGTGGAGAGTTATAGCTGAAGCATACACGAGATAGTTATCGAAAAACCCTATTTGTCCTAGAACTATGTATTTGTGAGACGAGAGATTATAAGAGCATAAGAGAAAAGAGACGACACATAAGATATTTTAAAGGGGTTCGGTTAACCTATATCCTCGGGAATAAATCTAGAAATCATTCACTAGAAAAGGTTGCAACCTACAATTGTTATATGGATACCATACCACTCTTTTCTAGAATTACAATGAACAAAAACTACTATTCCATTGTCTTTCCGATGAGTATAGTTTCATAAAAGAAACCACCAACAAATCTACGTATCTTGTTGGTGGGGCGATGTCACACACATGTGTGCCTCTCACATTAATACCCTAGACGTACGAGTCTTCATGACACTGTCTCTTGGTATTTATAATCAAGTGCCAAAAACCCTAGATGACTTAAACCATGGTTCAATTCTCTACAATCAATTGGGCTTAACTTGAATAAAATCCCACGACTCATGTGGCCTTTGTGCGTTTACGTTACATTCTGAGGAACAGAAAGTTTCTTGTTCCAACAGCTTGAATCCTGTCTTGATTTCTGTCATAAGAACATTACGATCTCGAGCTTTGCCTTAATTGTGCCTTAGTGTCTCTTCCCTGAACTGTTACAACATGTGTCTTTCTGCCTCAACAACTTCTCAACTCAAACAACATTGTATTTACAAT
Organism: Cardamine chenopodiifolia; assembly: GCA_963922655.1. NCBI lineage: Eukaryota > Viridiplantae > Streptophyta > Magnoliopsida > Brassicales > Brassicaceae > Cardamine > Cardamine chenopodiifolia. The sequence goes on from OZ000479.1 coordinate 9,317,092, forward strand.
CTCTCCCTTATTGACTGAGGTTGAGAATCCAAGCATACCTTGTAACTTGTACTTTGATCATCTTCAAGCTTCAATGTGTCTCAGAAACCATCCACTAAGTTGACACTGCATCTGTGATAATTCTGACCCAATGTCTATGTTTCTTCTATTTCAGCAGCTACACAACTTATCAAGTTTTTGACGTGACTTCTTTATTTTCACTTGATGTACTACATTTTTTATAGAGACAACATTCTTCTTGTTCCCACAAGTCGTGAGCTGATGGAGTTTACACTTTCAATTTCCCCTTTTTTATGTGGGTGTGTCAACTCAAGCCCATAAATTACTATAGGTTTGAAATGTCTGTAGCTACATTGCATTACATTCAATTCTTGCATCATTGAGTTTTCAATTATCTCCCTCTGTTTGAGTGTATACTCATATAAAAACCACAAATGCTTGTATCATTCAAATGCTTTTATTAATCTACATGCTTTGTTGTATTTAGCTGAAACACTTTGCTACAAAATATAACATTGACAGTCTGGCATTGTTCAACACTGCTTTGCATTCAAGATGTACTAACCTCAAAGTCTCATGCACCATGGATTCATAAATCATGACAAGACTTTATCTCCCCCTTGTTGATTATGTGTTTCGATCAAGCATTTCGCACAAGGATTTGAACCACCAATCAAGTGAATCCTTCAAGAATAACTGATCAACTGACTTGAACCACTAATCAACAAAATCTAATGATCTACCATCAACACAAGCCAAAACAACCAGAATCCAACTATGAACAATTTTTCCAAGAAAAAGAACATACATGATTGAGGAACCAGAGATCGATTACAGTGAGAGAGCCTTGAGAATGAAGCTGGAGCTGATGAACTCAATTTCAATCTGCCCATATGAAAATATGAAGGTGCATCATAAGAGTAATCCAACAAGAAGATCGTAATGCCCATGATTGAGTTCATAGCTGAGCAAAAAAGAAATGAAACTTTCTTGTAGCAAATCACTAGTTTCCTTAAACACTGCTTTCCATACTCATGAATCTGTTTGTTTCACTCTTCAACATCAATAAATGCTTCTCCCAATATTACGCAACAAAATCCCCCTCTTTTTGACTGGTACTCAAGAAAATTATTCATCCAAAACACGATAGCATAGAGATGACCACAAAATATGCAGCTCATTGTTGACAGTGTTCCAAATATCCAACGAGATATCCTTACTCCCCCTGCAATCACGCTTCACAAAAAATGATGTCAACAAACAAAATCTCACAGTCTCCTGTTTGAGTGTATCAGCTAGTTAAAGCATCATCATCCTTCTGACTGGGTGTTAATGTTCTTTTATTCAAAAAGCAGTTGATGGTATGACCAGAATACTGTAACGAGCTTCCCTTTATCCTGACTCAAATCCAACAGCTTCTCCTCTGTAAAAGAACCTCAAAATTTGCAAATTCAGTAGTCTCTTTCTATGTGAACCAGTAAGCTTCGCACCCCTTTGATTACTGCTTAGAATCTGTGATTATCACTTGGCATATACTTCTCTTAAAATTCAAAGCTATATCTTTGACCACCCATGGCACGCTATAAAATTCAATGCTCCATCAATCTTAACTCTAGCAAAAACATATCCTAGGGGACCAAAGATCATGAGTCGTAAAAATCAAGATTATAACCTTCAAGCCAATTGTAATGTTCCTAGCAAAGTCAAACTCGCAAATCAAATGGATCTTTGAGAAGCTTGAACACTATCATCATATGTAGATCCTTTGTTCTTCAACAGATATCTCACAATTCATGATCTAATTCATTGCATAAGCTTGCTTACTTTTCATAAGAAGTAAGTTTCATTATCGTGTCAGAATTCCCATGAACCAGCGGCTCATCAACAACAAACCTTGCTCTCTTAACAAGTTTCAGTCTCTTACAATATATTCTCAGATATGAAAACTTTTTTCCTCCAAACTTAAACTCCACATCCTCAATGAATTTTGATCATCAAAAGGTATTAACATGTTCACTTCTCAAGCATTTGGAAAATATCCATAGACTAATCATGCTGCTAAAACCTTCTAAGACATTACTGGAAACCAGAATTATGACTTTCCAAGAAGAGCTCTAAGAAGTTAACTTTTCCCTTGCATCTCCAACACACTCAATTCCATTATCTTTTAACATAAAATCTTCTAAGTCTAAACATGCAAAACACGGACTTATGGAATCCACTCAAATTGAACAGTCATACTTGCTAATTCACTTCCTGGGTACAATAAGCTGAACAACCTCTACTAGAATCAGTTGAAGGTCACCTTTGCAAAAACTCAGTCTTAGAAATCTCTCAATCAATCACTCTGAAATGTCATCATTCAACTGTGTTCCTGGAATTTGAAACCAATTCCCTTATACCAGCACCTAGATCCCCACGTCTAGAATGTCTCTACGAAATCACATTCCATTCTGAGTTAGTTTGGTTGCTCATTTGATGTTTCCACCAGAACTGGTCAAATCTGATACTTCAAATGAACTATGTCCAGACAGGTTTGAAGATGTTTAAATAAAACACAATTAAACTATGAAAAATTCAATCCCACCATTGAATCTCAATTCGGGAATAACATGAAACTCTCTACAAAATTTTGGCTCGATTGGATTATTTTTAGATCTCCAAATGTTGCCTTGAAAAACCATCTAGGAATAGATTTCCATTATTTTCAAGGTCTGAAAAATTACTATTTCCCCCTTTGATGCAGTAATTTTAGATCTCTTTCACCTTAAATCCAAACTGAGCAATGGCCCTTAAGCACATAGAATCCATTCGTCTTCACGAACTTGAAAAAATAAGAAAAACACGTTGTTTCCTTTTCCAAACTCGAAGAACTCTTGAACAAGAGATTTTTATCTGTCTTGATGCAGAGTAGAATTGAGTACCAAACCAACCCAGATAATTATGAAAATTTATAAAAAAAACCAACAACGGACATAAGAAGCCACACAAGAAAAATGGCTCATAATTTGGAGTTGCGGTTTAAAATTTATGGCCAATATCCTAAGACAAATCCAGAATGATACAACCTGCAAGCATCAGACTTTGAGAGTAATTTCCCATCAAAAAACAAGGAACCAGGTGACGATCTTTAAATCCTTGAAAAGATCTCGCTTTCAAGATTCTAGAACATTTTTCAGAGTTAAAATCAAAGAATTGTAGCCCACTGCATTCTCTTCTTTGTAAACCAAGGAAACACATTATCTAAACTCAACTGCTCCACGCCTTTGAAGAATGCATATCAATTAAAAACCAGAAGCAATAACAAGACCATCACAAAAGAACCTTTGGCAATGCAGCGGAAAATTGACAAAATATCTTCATCTTCTCTAACCTGAATATCCTTCAGATCCCCATTCGAGACTTGTTTCATCCTCACTAAACTTTTCAATTCAGTTTTTATGCATCAAATTGTTGTTGCTTGCAACTTCATCAACAAAAGCCTTTCTTCGTTCACCTCCAACGATATCAATCTAGGACTTTCACCAAAACAAGGAACATCTTTCTTCATATCTGCAATAACTAACTCTTAGAACATGAGGTCCTTGTCACTGTCGCTCATAAGCTCTTCTTATTTACGCACCATCAGTTTTATCCTTCAAATCTCCTCTTTTTCACTAGGTTTTATAACTCCAGCTCATCAACTATACTTCAATCATGGTGATACCTAGACAAACATGATGATATAAGAGTTTAGCTTTAAATTTCCCTTAATCATGTCATAAACTCTCTTGAAATCTTCATATTTTCTCACTCTTGCCATGATAAAACTTGGTGAAAACTCATCCTTCAATATGTTCTTAAACATAAGCCACCATAATCTTGTTGAGAGAGTCTTATTGTCAAGATTGACTTGTATCCTAGGCCTTGTTCCAACAAACTGTTTCATGCTTTAGCAGCTTCTGGATTCATAAATTCAGCATACACATGTGTCTTTGTTCTTCTCTTTCATTTTGATGGAAACGAAAACTGGAGCTATTCTTCTCTTCAACTCTTGGTTCTGCCAGCGCTTGGAACTTCTTCTTCACTAGTGACAACAGATGCACTTATGTTTTGCTGCTACTTCCATCCTTCGACGTTTCCTCTAGTGGCCTGCGTCTATCTCCGATAAGACCAATCACCTCATCTCTGCTTCATCTCTCAGATATTTTCGTCCTTAACCTCAGATCTCTTCCCTTCCGACTCTATTCACTTGACAATGATTACTCTTTCTCTATTAGTTCTGCCTTCGATTTCTTGAATCTATTTCAGAGCCATGTCAAATCACCCACTGATATATGAAGACAATTGTTCCAATACTTCACGAACAGCGAAGATAAAAAACGAAGCCAACAACTTTGGAGTTAAGAATTCTAGCATTGTTCCAAAAGAGAGCAGAAACATGGCCTTAGATGATCTGCATACATTATTTGTAACTCCAATGCCAACAACTTATGATTCCTCCGCCTCGTCAACACAACCAACAACAAGATGCAACTCCTGAGTTTTTCTGATGACTTTGACGAGCTTACCGAGCATTCCAATACGTCGGATAACATCTCCTCTGGCGAAATCAACCACCAATCTCTTGACCTTTAGCCAGCGAAACGAAACAGCGTAGAAAAAATTCCACTAACCTGCAATCCTGCTCCAACTCATAAAAGCTCTTTCCATCAACTTCGTAGGTGGCAACAAGAACCACTCACTTCTTCCTCCAATTAGTGAACTTCTCCATTTAATCTCTGATTTCTTCTTTGGCGTTTCCAGAACATGAATGTCATAAATCCATCTAGAGACTTGTTCGTGATATCACAGAAATCATAACCAATTTATTAATGAGAGATGAAACTAGAATTGAAAAGTTCTCATCTCTTATTCTCAAGATATAGAACCAAAACAGAGAAGACGAAACAACAACAAACAAAAATATCTTTCTTGCTGATTTTCCAATCAGATTTGCATGAGTGAACTAAAATGATATTCCGCTTCTTCTTCTTAAGCTTTCTTCTTTTCAGTCCATACAAAAACTACTTCTCTTTTCAAATCAACAAGATGAGACTTCTCAATGTCTTCAAGATTTTCTCTCTCAAGATTCACATGTATATGATCAGCAATTTTGATACAGCAAGCAGCTACTCAAGAACGATTAGGAGATACACCAGAGCTCCTCATAAGCAACTTCAACATATTTTTTAGCTTATGGAGTTCATCAATTTATCAAAAAACTGAACAACCCAGAATATCTAAAAGGAATTTCAATTTTTGATTTTTCTTCACTCCATTTCTTCTTCTCCACCGCTCAGCAATGTCACAGACTCATCAACATATGCTGCTTCAAGTGATATCCTTTTTGAAAAACTTGGGCTTTGTTTAAACGTTGGCCCATTTTGACACTAAAAGAGAATCCATATTGGGTGATAGACAACATACTATCAAAGCCCATAATCACACTTTTTGCTTCATGTTCTTTCTCCCAACGACAAGAGAAACAAAAGTAAGCTCCTATTTTTTGATCTGATACAGTTCCTATGAACAACTGAAACCTTTCTAGAAAACTCGAGATTTATATTTTGCTTCAGTAATATTTTGAGATAGTCATCAAAACCTATATCTTCTTCTCTTTTCTCTTCAATTCCAAAACAACTTGAATACTTTTTATCTTGCTTCTTATACAGCTGTGAACCCTACTTCTTTCAGACCCGCTTCAATTTTCTCTGCTAGTCACAAATCCAGGATCATACTCAAAACAAGAATAGATCTCTATCGAGAATCCGCTCTGATACCAATTAAAAACTCTATTTGTGCTAGAACTATGTATTTGTAAGATGAGAGATTATAAGACCATAAGATTTGCTAACGGAGTTCGGTTAACCTACATCCCCGGGACCAAGTGCAGAAGTCATTCACTAGAAAATGTCGCAACCTACAATTGTTATATGGATACTACACCATTCTTTTCTAGAATTACAATGAACAAAAACTACTACTCCATTGTCTTCTCCGACGAGTATAGTTTCACAACAAAAACCACCAACAAATCTACATATCTCGTTGGTGGGGTGACATCACACACATGTGTGCCTCTCACGTTAATACACTAGACGCGCGAGTCGTTATGACACCGTCTCTTGGTATTTATAATCAAGTGCCCAAAACCCTAAATGACTTAAGCCTCACTTCAAGTCTTTACAAACAATTGGGCTTAACTTGAACAAAAGCCCATGACTCATGTGGTCTTTGTGCTTTTACGTTACGTTCTGAAGAACATAAAGTTTTTTGTTCCAACAGCTTGAATCATGTCTTGAGTTCTGTCATAAGAACAATTACGATCTCGAGTTTTGCATTAATTATACTTCAGTGTCTCTTTCCTGAATTGTTACAACATGTGTCTTTCTATCTCAACAACTTTTCAACTCAAACCGCACTTACAGTTAGAGAATTTACTGATCTGAAACTGGAGACCCAGTTTCGAATGATGATATCAATGAGTAACATAATCGTAGTCGTTGGCCAGAATGGCTGACGATGAATGCGATGATTCTGTTCCTGTCAGACGAAATAAATGACCGATTGCCAAACTAGGAGAGCCAACGTATATGGAGTTACAAGTTGTAAATTTATATTTTTTTTATATATAGTTAGAAACTGAAAAATACACAAAAACAAAATAAAATAAAAATGATAATTGATTGGTAATTTTGTTGAACCGACTATAACCACGTAGGCATAGGCTTTTGGAGTCTAGGCTCGGCTTGGACTACCTAAGATCATCTGACTCCACTTAATAACGTCAATGCCTAACTCAACTCTCTAGAAGGTAATCTCCATGATCTATAAATGCCTAATCGATTACACCACTTTTTAGAACAATGCCAGTTAGTACCAAAGTGTGTGAACGGTTATGTATCCGAGAATACCAAGAATACGATGCGTTAGGAGAAGTCAAATCTATTTACCATATTGTCTAATGTCACCGGTCGAAGTCGAACACAATTGTCTCATTGATAGTCTTTTCTTTTGGTCCTTTTCTTGAATTTATTGAAGACTACACAATTCAAAAGACTTTTTCAACAACTTAAAAATATTAATCATAACCTAAAAATGGTACAATCGTTATCTTAAGGAAGAAACAAATCCATCTGAGATCTATTCTCTTGACCAATAATATCAAGAAAAACAGGATCAACAGTAACGAAGCTATCCACGTGTACCCTAAAACTATGGTCCCACCACAAAACCTTAGCCGCTCCTTCGATATCCAGCTTAGCCTCCAGTTTCATTTCCCTCTTCGCCACGTCAGCAAAGAACCGACGCGCGTGTTGCGCAAGCTCCATCCCATCGAGACGCGCCGGTAACCGGAGCAACTGACAAGATCGTGCTGGCTGCGAGCCAGCCTTGACCTCAGCCGAGCCAAGGATCGTGCCATCGTAGAGGATGGACATCGTGGTGGAGGAGTAATGGATGGCTGCGATGTTAGGGTTGGTGACGTGTACGGTCAGCATTAACTCAGCGTCGAGGACAGGGAGGTTGAGTTTTAGTGAGGTAAGGTCTATGGAGATAAGGTGGAATGTTGGATCCTTTGGCTTGGCGCTGAGGAGGGAAGCTACTGCAGTCGCCGACGCTGCTCCGATCAAGGCCGAGCTCCAGCTCCATTTTACCTTTTGATCCCTGGATCCCATCGCAAAATTACACTCACTGCCCTTGTGATTCGAGGTGGAGAACTTCTATTTCTATTTGCCGACCAGAACGAGATAGAGAAGAGCTAGAGACATAAACTTATAGAAAGACAGCAATAACCATAGATTTTGTACCTGTTGTCCTACAGTTGCAGGGGTGTTTCAGTCATTCGTTCCAGTGCAACTGGTAGTATTATTGCTTGTTGTGGTGATTTATATAGGCTCTTAAGTATCTTAAATTTGAAAAAAGAAATCATTGATGGGGCTTTGTTATATGTATATTTCTCAGTAATAAATTGAGTTTGGACAGTCCTCTAGATTATATATATCTACACGTGATCACCCTCCTTTATATATCGCAGCAAAACCATAATTTCCGGTCAAAGTTATGGAAAGAGGCATAAGTGTATCGTGCTTACAGAATTGGGCATATCTCACCCAAGTATAATGACGATTTTGCCATGCTCAATCTCTCATCTCTTAGATCTCTGTTTTCTCTTCTATCGATCCTTTCTTCTTCACCTTCCATTTCTCTTTCCTCATCTCTTTCTTTTTCTCATTCTCTTTCTCTCTAATCTCTTCCTTCTCAGCTTCTAAAAACTTCATTGAAAAAAGTTTGAATTTTTTTATTTCCCCTAAAGAGAATTTGGCCTTTGTTGCTTCCAATTTGATACGAACCAAACGACGGCGTCACCATCTGGAACAAGCTTAAAGGATCGTAAACGGAGGAGGAAACGCGACGATCTAAATAAACCTACATCCATGTCAAATCAAAATATTTACTTGAACCCTTTAAATTTAGCTCAAATCCACATTAGCAAATTAGCGATTTAGATTATATGAAATGAATTAATAATTTTTCCAATAAGCATATCACATGTCTTATCCCTTATACAAGTCACATATTAGATAGAAAATTTAAAGAGTTACTGATTATCTAGAATTTTGTTTTTTTATTGTCTAACTTTGGATAAATTTATAGCTTTTAAAATATTTTTCAAATATACTAAAACAATTAGAAACTTCAGACTGCGCCAACTAGAAAACTCCTTAATTTTATTTTCAACATGCTTAAGTAAAACGGTCAAGAAAATAACTTAAGTGAAGTCACTACATAATACATACGTGCAATATTTTTAAATCAAATTATCAGTTACAATTATAATATTTTTAGCTACAATTTTACTTTTAAAATCTGGCTAAAGAAATCATAGAGTTATCTCTCCATTTAAGGTGTCCACATCGTCATTCTAATCATCCAATGAAAAAACCATATCATAAAATTAATTGGATAAACAATTATTTAATAAACATTACATAAATATAATAGTTAATGACCCTAGTTTAGATAGTTAATTATAAAAGAAGTAAAAATAAAAGAAAAAAGTTGAAAGGATGATTGAAAAACTACAAGATAATGAAACTTATATTTTTGAGAGTCTGTGGTAAAAATAAGGTTTTAGATAATTGGTGAAAAAATTAAAATATAGATGAATTAAAACATGTAAAATAAATTAAAATATATATATATATAAATCTTAAACTATAAAAAATGAAAGACAAAATAATAGAAAATTGTATAAACATTTGAATTTATTGACGAAATGAGTATCAAAATATCGAGATTTAATGGAAAAAAATATTTAAGAACATTTTCAAAGATAAAATGAGATCTCTATAAAGTAAATTTGACATGCACCAAAACTATGTATCTATCTCAGCACGAAGATCATGCAACTAATGAGAGAAAATAGAGTATATAAAAATAAAAATGAAGATATAATTATGACCATAATAATTCTTATTTGTTATATGTCAGTGAAAAAAATATGAAAAGTGAATAGATGTCGGAAAGCGAACGAGTGTGTTTTGCCAAATGAAGAAAGAATGGTAGTGCAAAAATGTTAGAATTTTTTTTTATGAAAGCTCAGTAAGATATATGTATACACATATACGGATATAATAAATATTTAAAATCTTGTTCTCTATGTGAAATGATTGAGTATTAAAAAGATACATTACATGAATTACTTGATTGGATTATTGGGTTTTAAACCAAACTAAATTGGTTAGCTATATAAGTGTGGTAAGTGAGATGAGATAGTTGAATTTGGACAAACATGACTTGGGAAAAAAATACTCTTATAGTATGATGGACAGAGTGTAGCAGTTGAAATCGTTGTAGCAGTTGAAATCGTTGTTTTTCCCAAAAAATAAAATAATCACTTGGACAATATATGTTGTAGAACATTTGATAAATTTTTTTATATAGGTTTATCTTTTAAAATTCAAATGATTATATTTATATTTAAATATTTATATTGTAATTAGCTTAAAACTAAATCCCGCCCAACGTGCATGGTATAAATCTGTACAAAAAATGTTATTAGTCATTTTTAAGTGTGTATGATATAGTAAAAATGTTTGAAATATATATATATATATATATATATATATATATATATAATATTTTATAGTATTGTTTTGCATTTTTAGTACTTTATATATAATTGACCTCGTTTAACAATTATCCTAACTTCGCCCCTGACGGAGGTGGTGATTGTGGAAGAACGAGTAAGTTGTGTGAAAGAGAATATTGAGAGAGAAGAGGGATGCGAAAGAGAGAAGGTAGGGTGACTGATAATTATGATGTGTTAGTTTATATTAAACACAAACCACTCTATGACCGGATAAGTCAAGAATGATCCGGATTTGCCACATGAACATAACAATGGTGATTCAACCGTGATTTTGATGAATATTCCTGGTACTTAGCCGATCCATCCTTGATTTTTTTTCCATTCGATCAACCTTCGTCAATGACTATCCGTTGAGCCGACCGGTACATAATCTTATACCAGGTTCACTTGAGGAATTTGAGTGAAATTTCGTTTTTGTTACTTCTCATATATCTTTACAAGAAATGGTTACCAAAAATTGAATAAACGGTTCGGATCCTTTGCAATTTACATAATATGAAAATACCCTTTACAAAAGCAACAAAATGCTTACTTTCTGGATTTCTAACGTTTGTCATGACAGCTAATCCTTAGATCTATGGTGTCTGCAAAACAAAATGAGTTGTGAGTAATCTAGCATTACTCAGTGAGCCGGGTCCCCTCTAACAAATACATAGGATTCTCCGATTCCAAACCTGCAAATAATCATCAAGTAAATACTTAGGAAATTCATCAAGAATCTAACAAAAAAACGGGAATTAAACACGCAAATACGAGAATTTTACCAAGTAATTACAAGGATTCACGACTCAAGACTTGATTCCATTCTCTTAGGGCCCGTAACTACACTTCTTTAAGTTGAAACCATATTACCAATCTAACATATACTCCTCGAAATGCTTCACTACTATTTGACACACAATCGTGAGAGAAATCCACATTCGGTTCACCATTCACATGCCTTATCATTCTTCACTTTCTCTCCTGAAACCATACTTCAGTCCTCATCATTTCTCACTTTTCAGCGTATTTCATCAAGTACCATCAAATCACCCCCATGCACTATCACCTTCATCCCAACATTCCATACATGCACATGCATCATGCTTCTTAGTTCATTAACCATGTTTTTATTCATTAATCCTTGTCGTTTCATCAAGTAAACTAAACCTTAACGTTCAATTCAGTTCCGGTTCATGCACCAATCACTTAAACAAGCCTTATAATTCTAGATTGCGGCATGCATGCGATGATAATAGGCAGTTTAAGAATCCTACGTAACATGCAACAATAACCACGAAATGGATCAATACGAGTACCCAAGAGCACTTGCACGACCCCAAGTAGTTCACCCAACTGATAGTGGTTTGTTTAGGCTTGCCAAGAATTTTTTACGGACAAACAAAAGAAAGTAATAACGGTTTTACGACTTATAAAATCCGACAGATTTTTTACGGACAAGCAAAAATTCGTTGGAAATCTGTCGGAATCAATGAACGTTGACTTTCAACGGATTTCCGACAGATGTCGATAGAAAATCCATCGAAAAATATGAAAATTAATATAATCGTTGATATAGCCGTTTGAATTTTGTGTATACCGACGGATTACCAACGGATACGCCATATATATATATATGTTTTCACATTTCTTCATTCATTCACACCACTTATTCATTCATCTCTTTATAGAAATTGCAAACGTAGAAAAATATGTCTTCAGGTAATTATTTTCGGTCATGGATGGACGAACCTATGATGGATCCGAAGTCGAACTTACTGAAAAATTACTATGCACGAGGAATCTGTGAGTTCATGGGATTGACCGGAAATCAAAGGAGAACAAAAAAAATAGTAAGATTAAATGTCCCTGTAATATATGCTGGAATTATCATAATGTTAAGGTTGAGTGAGCTTGGCATCACTTGTATATTAATGGGTTTATGCCGGGTTATAAGATTTGGTATTTACATGGAGAAACAAATTCTGATTATGGTAGTACTAGTGAACCAAATGTTGCGGATAGCATAGGAGATAGAACAAAAGTATATGTAGGTGAAAGTACGGTTGAGATGGTGAATAATGTGTTTAGGGAGAACATGCAGTCGGCCGTTTATGATGGAGCTAGGGTTGAAAAACCAAATACAAAAGTGCAAATTTTTTTTGATATGTTAGATGCAATAAAACAGCCACTATATAGTGGTTGTAGAGAAGGTCATTCACTGTTATCATATGCAAGTAGAATGATGACTTTTAAAACAGACTACAATTTGGCGGAAAAATTTGTTGATGCGAGACACATTTTGTGAAAGATATTTTGTCTGAAGATAATCTTTCACCAGTCTTATACTATGAGGTAAAAAACTTGTTATTGGTCTAGGTTTTTCGTATCATATGATAGATGTATACATCGACAACTGTATGATATATTGGAGAGAATACAAAAGCTGTAAAATATGTCGATTTTGTCGAAAACCAAGGTTTTAAGAAACTAGTGGGAGAGTTTCATTTCCTTATAAACGGATGTGGTGTTTACCATTAACGGAGATGTTGAAAAGGTTATATCAATCTCAACGCACAGTAAAGGCAATGAGATGGCATGATGAACATCGTCAAGATGGAGAAATTACCCATCCTTCGGAAGCAGAAATGTGGAAACATTTCTAATCAATGTATCCAGATTTTGGTATGAGCAACAAAATATATACCTCGGGTTATGTACAGATGGTTTCAACCCATTTGGAAAACATGTAAGAAAATAATCGTTGTGGCCAGTAATTGTACCACCTTACAATTTGCCACCATCTTTGTGCATGCGTAGAGAGGTTTTGTTATTTTCCGTGTTAGTTCTGGACTCAGAGCATCCAAGGAGGTCACTTGATGTATTCCTCTAGCCATTGATCTATAAGTTACAAATGCTATGGAAGTATGGAGTTGAAGCATTTGATGTTTCATTGTAGCAAAATTTCAAGATGTATGCGGTTCTTATGTGGACCATAAGCGATTTTCCAGCATATGGTATTTTATCTGGATGGACATCTCATGGAAGATTATTATGTCCATATTGCCAAGACAACACTAATGCATTCCAATTACTGCACAGAAGAAAGACGTGTTGGTTTGATAGCCACAGAAGGTTTCTACTAACTGATCATCCTTATAGTCGGTCTAGAACATTGTTTACAAAGAATAAACAATTGTTTGACTGTGCACCTCTGGAGATTGATGGACGTTGTATATTGGATCAGTTAAGAGATTTTGGCGCTGAGAGAAATTCTTATTGTGGTGGTAATGGCATGATCATGTTGACGGTGTCGGTGAAGTTCATAAATGGCATAAAAGAGTATTTTCTAAGATTTACCTTAATGGAAATATCATTTGTTGAGGCACAATCTAGATGTTATGCATGTTGAGAATAACTTTTTTGACAACATCATGAACATTGTTTTAAACGTGCAAGGGAAGACAAAATACCATATAAAGTATAGATTAGACTTGCCACTGATTTGTTCTTGGGACTTTCTTTATGTTATACCTAATGGTAGATGTCATATGCCTGCCTACTGGTTAGATGGGACAAATCCAAGATCTGGTTGCTCGGGAGATCATGGAGAACGCGACAAGGCTAGGAGAGGAGTTTCTCCAATCACCGCCGATTGTTGAAAGAACTCCTTAGTGCACCAAAGTTCTGATCGAGAAGCTCAACCAATTTTTCTACGAAGTAACATTTGTTTTTTTTTCTTTTTTGTTTTTGTCGATTTAGTTTGTTTCTAATTACTTACTATCTTTTGTTTCGTAGTCATTTCAAAGTACAAAGGCTGTATTTTTGGACTTTCAAAGGAGTACACATCGCCATCTTCGACAATTTCGAGGTATTACGGAAATCCTCAGCTTAGAGCGCAACTAGAAGAAAAGTCAGCCAAGATCGAAGCTCTCAACAACAAGATTGAGACTATCGAAGAAAACACTATGGCACAGCTCAAAGCAATGCATGATCAGATGGATGCGTTCTTCTGTTCCTTCCAACCGCCTCCTCAATTTTAGAAATTTTTACATTTTCAGTTTTCATGTTTTTTTTAATTTTCAATAATTTTTATTTTGTTTTGGATAATTTTTTATTTTGTTTTAAATAATTTTAATTTTATTTTAATTTAATTTAATTTTTATTTAATTTTAATTTTAATTTTATTTAATATTCATATTTAATTATATGTTTTTTAAGAAAACTTTAATTTAAATCCGTTGGAAACTTATTTTTCTGACATCCATCAGAAATAAGATATCGGAAATCCGTCAAAAATTTGTCGGAATATAGTCCGTTATAATTTCGTCAGTTATTTCCTTAGAAAAGTAACTGACGGTTTTCTGTTGAATAACCAACGAGTTTTTTTGACGGAGTTCCGGTTGAATCCAGATATCAGATTTTTGACGGATATATTCATCAGATATAAGATATTTGTTATTCGTCGAAAATTCGTCAAATATAAGATGACTTCATTTCCGACCAATTTGGAAAGACGGATATATCCGTCGGTAACAATTATTTTCGACGAATTTCTGATGGATACGGCCGTCAGTTTCACGATATTTTCTTGTAGTGTCAATGTAATTGCAAGTAGATTTATTTTATTTTATTTGAACCAATCTTCGGACATTAAATTTTATTTTAAAAAGATTTTTTTCAAATTTTGATAATGAGAAAAAATGATAAGTATATTTCATTATTTTGAAAAGCCATCTAAGAATTATTTTTACCACCCAAATATCTTTTAAATGTTATTAATTTATATATTGTTACATGAACATTAATGAATCCTCGGCTGATACAATTCTACGATTTCTCTAAATTCCAAACTGACATGTTGTAGTTTAAAAAGATACGTTCTCTCGTTTAATTTAAACATGGTGATTCGTACACATACAACTTAACTATTTTATCAATATATTTTATTTTAAATATTAGTATTTATTTAATATTACATTTATTTTAAATTTCATATTTAATCAGAGGAAATATATGATTTATTAGATTTTGAAAAAAATTTCTTTAACTTAAATTAATGCACGGAAGCGTGAAACGGAGTGAATTGATGAGTAACATTCTGAATGTAACCGGATAAATAGAAAGATTAGAATCACCACACATGGATAAAATTGTCACCACCAAATAATAAAGATGCTCAAATCCACCACCAGTGATTTTTCCAAAACCACGGGATAAAAAAAAATGATCAACATATCAAATGGGGTCACAAAAACTCTCCAAATACTTTGACTCAATTGTATGATTTATTGCTTGAATATAAACCTCATTATATAAAGGATACAAGCAAGTTTATCCACGTACTAGTCAACATAGAGAAATGAGAAATAAACTCTAATATGCATAGAAAAGTTAAAAAAAAAAAGATAAAATAAATGCAGTATTAACCATAGACAAAAATGACTCCTCATATGGTGTTTTTGGGCTTCAACATGCTCCAAATCCACGAAAATTAGCCCAATAATTTGTTATCCAAGTTTTAGATACTTGGTTGTGCAAAATTAACAAATTAACAGCCAGCCCATTCTGCTTCTCTTCTCCTTGAGTTAATTCTTTGGACAAAATGTTTGCTCCCGTATCAGTCCCTCAGGGTCCAAAAGGATTTGACCTCAAATCTAGCAACCTCAGGGTCCAAAAGGATTTGACCTCAAATCTAGCAAGTCTATATCCTCATAGCATGGAGAAAGATCCCCACGTTGAAAGTAACCTTTCCTTTTTCTCTCTGAATTCTTGGTAGTCCTACAATAAATCCATGCTCACATCATCCCAAGACTGCATAAAAACATGTGAAGGAGTGTAAAGTCCAGGTTGAAAATGACTTTGAATCCTTTGATATATTGCACATCTCTCCACAATATTATGAACACCTCTTCTCATATTTGGCCAAAGGAAATGTTCTTGAAAAATGCTCAATGTTTTACTGATCTCAAATTACCATATAGGCCTCCTTCATGGGTCTCACGAATCCATAACTCCCTTATAGAACTCTTGGAAACACAAAGCTTGTTTACTATGAAGAGAAATCCATCTTGAATTAGGTACTTATTTGACACTCCCTTCTTGCACTCATTGTAGACTTGTGTAAAGTCTGAGTCTCCATCATATAGATCCTCCAACATCTCAAATCTCATAATCCGAGAATCTAGAATAGAAATCAAAGCGTACCTCCTAGAGAGTGTATCAACCACTATATTAGTTTTTCCAGCCTGGTAATTAGATAAAAATGAGAAAGATTGGAGAAACTCCACCCAGTTAGCATGTCTACTATTCAGCTTCTGCTGGTTGACGTTGAGTATTTGTTTTTAGCTCTCGTAAGCTTCTTACTAAAATACTCAAGAGAACGCTTCCCTTGGAAAATAAAAACTCTTATCCCCACTCCACTAGCATCACATTCCACCTCAAAACACTTGATTAAAATCTTTTAAGTGCTAAAACAAATGCTTCACATAGTTTTTCTTTCACCACTTCAAACGCTGTTTTGGTGCAGCCATGCTCCAATCAAACTTAACCTTTCTTAGTACACTCAGTCATTGGATCCATGATAGTGCTGAAGTTCTTCACAAAACGTGTATAGAAAGATGCAAGTCCATGAAAGCTCCTTACATCTGATTGTGTAGTTGGAACTTGCCAACTCCTCATTGCTTCCAATTTGCTTTCATTCATCAAAATTCCTTCACTTGAGACATCATACTTCATAACACAACACTAAAAGTAAAGAAAGAACACTTCTTAGAGTTGGTTTCTACATAATACCTCAAAAACATCTTGTTGGTGCCATGAATGATCTTCTTTATTCTAGTTGTACACCAAAATTTCATCAAAGTAAACTACCACAAACTTTCCAACAAAGTTGGGTAGTACCTGATTCAGCAAGCACAATAAAGTGCTTGGTGTATTAGACAATCCAAATGTCATGACAAGTCATTCAAACAGTTCACTCCTTGTCTTGAATTATGCTTCCACTCTTCTCGTGTTTGCTTGAATTCTTTGTGATACTTCTTTCTCTCACAGCCAAAATCCAGAAATGCCACATTTTGATGTTTGACTTGAAGCACAAATGATAATACATTTTTTTGCAAAGACTATCAATTTACCTTGTATGCTATTGAGCATAAAAGGTATCGAATCCACGAGGAGCAGCAAAAACAACTCACTAAGAATACAAATTTTGATTCAAGCTAAGCAAAAGGGTTTGTAATTTCCCAAACTAAATTCGAAAATAAACAAAGCGAGAAAAATTAAAGACGGTTTTGAAATCAAATAAACGAAAGCAAACTCTCGGGAAGAAGGTATTTGACTTAGGGTGACTATTTGTAAACTAATGGAGCACTAAACAATTTAAACAAGCTAATACTTTGGTCTTAAATCACTAATCTCAACTAATCCACTTATGTGGCTCTAATCTCTTCCTTAATCACCTAATCATCAATAACTTCCGTTAGCGATCAAGTAACCAAAGAACATTAATTACAAGCCTAAATAACCTCTAAACACTTTAATCAACTATTTCCATAGGCTAAGCATGCAAAACACTTGTTATTTTGATTTCGCCATTTCATCGAACACCTTCCGGATGCTAAAAGGCCTAAATTCTAGATAAGCATGATCAAGGCTAATCTAGCATTAGAAATACCTAACAAGCAAGGATCTACAACATTCCAAACCTAAGCTCCACTAATCTAGTCCTAATCACCCTAAATCTACCATTTCCCAAGAGATCTAAGAGACTACTCACTAAGCATCATGAACACACAAAGAAACAAGGTTATTCTAAGGTTAATCATGATTCTTAAGAGAATAGTTAAAGGATTTAAGAAGAAAACAAGAGTTATAACTTCAAAACTCAAAGATTCATACAAAGATATTGTGAAAACCTTAAAGTAGCTAAGAGAATTCCTAAAACAAAACATAAGTCTCTCCCAAATTAGGTTTTGAATATTTATAATGAAAGCTAAAAACTGGTTTACGACATAACCAAATTAAATCAAATCCGGTTTAGAAACATAATTATATGGTTTGGTCCGGTCCAGCGGTGTTGCAAAACTACTGGAAATGGCCACTGGAGCTCCACAGCTACACGATCCCGCGTTAAGTGACCGCTGAAATCTTGCGGTGTCGATATGCCGCTGTATAAGCTTAATGGATCTTCAGGTTGACTTGGTCACTTCCACCGGGGCTTCACGATATTGCGTCAAGTGACCGCTGTAATCTCGCGGTGTCGATATACCACTGCAGAAGTTTGATGGATCTTCAGGTTGAATTGGTCATTTCCACTGCGACATTACAAGACCGCGGCATCAAACCACTGCAAAAGTCATGATATCTTCAAGCGCTACAGAGTTCTGCTAGGCCGTGCATGCTTTATCAAACGGCTGCTTCACATCGAGAGGATCTCTGATTCATCATCAAACTTCTTATTTTGATCCATTCCTCACTCCAATTCATCTCTTGTGCATTCCACTTCATGTACCTACAACACAAGGAAAACATGCACCTAGACACTAGAATGAATGCAGTATGAGATCAAACCTATGATAAATGCAACTAAAATGAAGATAAAAACTCAACATATCCCCAAACTTATCTCTTGCTTGTCCTCAACCAAACTACAAAAGACAAAACGAGAAAAAAGTTTGAAAACGGGGATTCATAACCACTAAAGATAGGCCAAGTTATAAACATCATATTCCAAAGATAATATGTCAATCACTACAAAAATGAAGCTCTAATCAACTATACTCCTCACACTTATTGCAACTTCAATCTTTTACTCTAAGCTAAACTCAAAACATCAAACATCAACAAGCAATCATGCAATTCAATGCTTTAACATTCAATTATTGGCAATAACATATAGTCTCGCTAAGGGAGTGTTTAATCACTCTTAATCATTGGTGAGAAAGGCTAAATAAATGAGACGGTTTATTGCATTTAATGGGTTTCTCTCAAATAAACAAGGATTGTTAGACATTAGACAAAAGTTATCTAAGAAATGAAACAATCCATGCATACAAGTTCAACCTCCATTGTTCTACGCAATCCTAACACTACAAGAAAACAGCGTGGAACCGACAGAAGAATCCATCGGAAATCCGTCGAAAATCTGATGTCTGGTATCCGTTGGAAATCCGTCGAGAGATGACCGTCGGATAGGCTATCCGACGGATTTAAGATGGTTTAAAAACCAACGAAATCTGACAGTTTTCCGATGGTCATTTCCGACGGATTTTGGATATGGAACTTCCGATGGATTTCCGATAGAATTCGGACGGAAGAATTTCCGACAGATGTGTTTCCGACGGATTTTCGATGGATGTATTTCCGACGGATATTAAAATAATAAATAAACAAATAATAATTAATTTAATTATAATTATTAAATATAAATAATTCAAATAAATTAAAATATTAAATTAAAATTCAGAAACGAAAATAACAAATAGTTTTAAAAAAATAACAACTAATTCAAAATAAAATAAAAAGTACTGGAAATAAAACGATAAATTGCAGAAATTAAAAAAACAAGAAATTTAAAAGTTGCTTGGAGGAGGTTGGAATGAAAGGAAGAAAGCGTCCAACTGATCCTACATTGCCTTGATCTTGGCCGACTTCTCCTTTAGTTGAGCTCTAAGCTGAAGATCTCCATGATACCTCGAAGTTGTCGAGGATGGCGAGGAGTACTCTTCCGGAAGGCCAAAAACCCGACCTTTGGATTTCGGAGTGACCTACGAAACAAAAAATAGAAATCATTAGAAATGAATAAAGTAAAAAAAAAACTAAAACTAAACTAAAGTAAAAAATAAATGTTATTTACCTTGTACACAAACTCGTTGATCTTATCAACGGGAACTTCAGAACAAATAGGAGTTCCTTCAACAATCGGCTGTGATTGCAGGAACTCCTCTCCCAATCTGGTCACGATCTCCCGAGCAACCAGATCTTGGATTTGACCCGTGCTGCGGTTCGTGTGCGCATCTTGTAGTAAAACAAGATGCGATGGACGAACACCTTCTTGATGGAACTGAAATATTTTAAAGAAAATATAAGTAAAACAATTTAAATAAAATTCTAAATTTATATTAACTAACCAATTATTGTTCCCAGGAAACCTTGCTCGTTACTCCCAAATTGTGTGTGGCAATTCCTTTGCCCTTCCGGTTACTTGTTTGAGTTGCCGATGTTGCTTGTGTTTCGTCCATCTTCTAGTAAGCAATCAAACCGTTCCAGAGGTTTGGGTTTGAGAACAGCTCCCTTGGAATATCATTCTTGTTCCATTTGTCCTTCCACTTGTTTATCTTCCATGAGTACACTTTTGATACTTTAGCATCAAAGTCACGGCGAACACGAGACGTAATGTCTCGATCCCAAGTTAAACTTGCTGCAAAAAAAAATGATTAAAATATTTAAAAATTATAAAAAATGTATTATCATAAAAAATAAAACAACTAAAGTTAAAAAGTCATACCGCAAACTGTCGAAACATAAATCACCCTCAGGTAACGGTATTTGGACGTATGTCGGATACGGACGCTGGAGCATTCCATTGACCATACGGTTGATCGACTTGGTTATCCCATTATGGGATAGATAGAACCTACAAAAGAAAATTAGTTTAAAATTGTTAAAAATAAATAATTAATAATTTTAAAACCTTTTACTTACCAAGTATTGTTGCTGTCAAAATCAACATTTCTTATAGCTTGCGTCTGTGCGCACGTTGAAGATTCTCGAAATGATCTATACCTGGAATTAAAGGTTGTTCCCTTGGCAATTGAGTAGGTAGTAGACATTCTTGTGGTGCATCAATAACATTAATGAAAGGGACGGGTAGTGGAGGTGGGGCTGATCTTGGCCAAACGAAAATAGGCTCATGATTTTGCTCTTCTGGAACATCAGGATTAAAAGAGGAGTTCGCTATTTTAGAGAAATTAAGTTAGATAATGGTTTTAGGTTTAATGTTGTAAGGAACAAACATAAATCCAATATAAAAGAGAGGTTGTTCCCTTGGCAATTGAGTAGGTAGTAGACATTCTTGTGGTGCATCAATAACATTAATGAAAGGGACGGGTAGTGGAGGTGGGGCTGATCTTGGCCAAACGAAAATAGGCTCATCATTTTGCTCTTCTGGAACATCAGGATTAAAAGAGGAGTTCGCTATTTTAGAGAAATTAAGTTAGATAATGGTTTTAGGTTTAATGTTGTAAGGAACAAACATAAATCCAATATAAAAGAGAGGTTGTTCCCTTGGCAATTGAGTAGGTAGTAGACATTCTTGTGGTGCATCAATAACATTAATGAAAGGGACGGGTAGTGGAGGTGGGGCTGATCTTGGCCAAACGAAAATAGGCTCATGATTTTGCTCTTCTGGAACATCAGGATTAAAAGAGGAGTTCGCTATTTTAGAGAAATTAAGTTAGATAATGGTTTTAGGTTTAATGTTGTAAGGAACAAACATAAATCCAATATAAAAGAGAGGTTGTTCCCTTGGCAATTGAGTAGGTAGTAGACATTCTTGTGGTGCATCAATAACATTAATGAAAGGGACGGGTAGTGGAGGTGGGGGTGATCTTGGCCAAACGAAAATAGGCTCATCATTTTGCTCTTCTGGAACATCAGGATTAAAAGAGGAGTTCGCTATTTTAGAGAAATTAAGTTAGATAATGGTTTTAGGTTTAATGTTGTAAGGAACAAACATAAATCCAATATAAAAGAGAGGTTGTTCCCTTGGCAATTGAGTAGGTAGTAGACATTCTTGTGGTGCATCAATAACATTAATGAAAGGGACGGGTAGTGGAGGTGGGGGTGATCTTGGCCAAACGAAAATAGGCTCATCATTTTGCTCTTCTGGAACATCAGGATTAAAAGAGGAGTTCGCTATTTTAGAGAAATTAAGTTAGATAATGGTTTTAGGTTTAATGTTGTAAGGAACAAACATAAATCCAATATAAAAGAGAGGTTGTTCCCTTGGCAATTGAGTAGGTAGTAGACATTCTTGTGGTGCATCAATAACATTAATGAAAGGGACGGGTAGTGGAGGTGGGGGTGATCTTGGCCAAACGAAAATAGGCTCATCATTTTGCTCTTCTGGAACATCAGGATTAAAAGAGGAGTTCGCTATTTTAGAGAAATTAAGTTAGATAATGGTTTTAGGTTTAATGTTGTAAGGAACAAACATAAATCCAATATAAAAGAGAGGTTGTTCCCTTGGCAATTGAGTAGGTAGTAGACATTCTTGTGGTGCATCAATAACATTAATGAAAGGGACGGGTAGTGGAGGTGGGGGTGATCTTGGCCAAACGAAAATAGGCTCATCATTTTGCTCTTCTGGAACATCAGGATTAAAAGAGGAGTTCGCTATTTTAGAGAAATTAAGTTAGATAATGGTTTTAGGTTTAATGTTGTAAGGAACAAACATAAATCCAATATAAAAGAGAGGTCTGTTGGAATGCTGTAAGAGATATTAAAAGAGTTAAGTGTACCTAACTAGGAAAAAAAATGTGTGTACCTAACTCATATTAAATTGTTAATAATCTTGCCGACATACTTTTTGACACATACTATAAATATAGGTGTAACCAACAATAAAATATCTTTATAATTAGTTATACTAATATATTAAATAATAATTTTAACCATTCAGTACAACAGTGTTGACAATAAGATACAAACCCATTAAAACAGTTATCGATGGATTTCAACATGTGAACCACTTATTATAAGTAACTCAAATTATAAACCACTTAATTGTCCTTCTCAAATTCTGTCATGTGGAACTGGCAACAATTTGGATACTCGTCTGTAGGACAAGCGTAGTCGACCTCAGACGCGTTAGCATACCCTTGGTCAAGAGTTTGTTTGGTTAATTTCTCGATTGCATCAAAATCAAGTTCCTCTGGTGGAGATTCAACCGGTTGGGCATACCCACTGAGCTGATATTGATCATTGGTTTGAGACTCCACCAATTCTTCCTCTGAATCATCAAGGGTATTGGGGTTAGCTGACAGTTGATCATACCTATGAGAGTCGGGATGTTTGTTTGTTCCGAAACCAGCTTTTGGTTTTGATTCCTCAGACTCCCATCCCCATTTTGCCTCCAACTCTGTGGGCTCCCTGTCCCATTCCGCCACCTTCCCTATAAGTTACGAATCTGTAATACTCAAAAAATATTCAATTTCTCGATTTGAATCAGAATCATATGACATTTTGATAACTTTTTATGGATGGTTCTTAATATATTTATAATATCATATATATAGACGAATTGGATACTATAAGTAAACATATTAGGTTCCAACTAAATTAACTATTTAAAACGTGTTCAAAATGTGTTCAAGTAGGTACACGTAACATTATAGTATCTCCGAATTAAAACCAAACTAAGGTTCAAACATTATAATAAATAACTAATTTGACTCTGAAGATGTTCCATCTGAATCGATTGGATTTTTATCATCATCAAACTCTCCAGACGCTTCTTCATAATTAGAATGTACAGCAGTATCTTCAGTTGATGTAAAATCAACTATTAGCTTAACAGCTTCCGATGTTTCATCTTCACCCATAACCCCATATATTTTTCCTCTTGGTGGTATTGATGTCACAGTAAGCCAAGGGTCATTTCGATTAGTTACTCGAGGGTATGGTATGTAAAAAATTACGAATTCATTTCTTTCTAAACTATCAAATACAAATCTTAACATAATGTCATTAAATTAACAATATCAAATATAAAAATACAAAATCCATTACTCCGCATCTTCAGATGATCCGTCCGAAAGAATTGAGTCTGAATCGTCTTCGAATTCACCACGTGATTCATCCGAGTCTGAATAAACCATATCATCACCAGTTTCTATTAAATCAACCACGAGTTCAATGTCAAACGAATGATGAACATGATCCATATGACAAACTCTAGTTGGCTGCAGGGCATCATGTTCTGAAACTCCATCAATTCTTCCTCATGGGTTAATTGCAGTAACTGTGATCCAAAGATCTGACCGATAAGAAATTCGAGGGTACCGAATGTAGCAAACCTATATAAATAAAGATAATTTGTAAAAATCAAATGTCATATTAGGAATATATTAGTAATAATCAAATATATTAATTTAATCATACCTGGTCTGCTTGTGATGGTAGAATAAATGGATCGTACTTAAGAAGTCTTCGTCTCAAATGTATCGATGTCACACCGAATTGATCAATTTGAACACCACGACCAACGAATGGATCATACCAATCGTACTTAAACACAATGCACCTCAAATCCAACATTCTAGGATATCGAACTTCTAAGATTTCGTTCAATATGTCGTAGTAAACTACATCACCGGATCGCGCTGAAACACCAAAGTCTGAAGTTGGTCTTGTTCTTTCCTCCTCAAGAATCCTAAACACATATCCCGTTGTGCAATACCTTGGATATGAAGTTACAATGTTATTTGGACCATTAAAAAAGTCCATTAACCACGACGGAAATTCTTGACCACTTTCGATGCCCTCTGAAACCTATAAAAATATAAATAAAGAATATAAATTACTATGAGATAAATATTACAATAGCATTATAAATTAGTTAAATTGTTTAAAAACTTACGTAAAATCGCAACCAAAAATCAAATTCTTGTTCTTTTATGATATCAAGTTCGGATTCAGTCTTATCTGGATAATTAGTCTCGTACTAGCGCCATGTAAATGTTGTAATGTAACACATTACATTGTTAATAATCAAATATCAATTAATATCAAATGATTATTAATTAACAGAAACAAAGTAATTATTAATTACCTTTTGTACTCCCAAATATCCTCACAATTTGTGAGAATATATGTGAGAATATACGTATGCAATGCCCAAACTCCTACTCTGATAGTTTCTGTTTCTTTCCTTTTCCACTTACTCGACCAATTTGAGCAAACAACTCAGGGACATACACCGGATAAATCGCTCTTTCATCTGTATCATCATACCGAGCCAGACGTCTACTCTTAGTATGCACTTCCGATGGAAAATAATATTCAGTAAAGTGTGAAGCTTCTTCGTAGAGGTTCTGTGCGACCATAGATCCCTCAACTTTGCTTAAATTTTTAACTTTTTTCTTGAGATGGAACATGTAACGCTCAAACGGATACATCCAACGGTACTGAACAGGACCTCCAAGTGCAGCTTCTCGTAGGAGGTGGATAGGAAGATGTTCCATAACATCAAAGAAAGACGGTGGAAATATCTTCACAAGGTTACAGAGGATAATCGGTATATTGTCCTATAAATTGTGTATACCCTCTACTGTAAGTGTCGTCGTACATAAATCTCGAAAGAAACTACCAACTCCTACAAAAACACAATAAACAATGTAGTCGATAAAAAATTATGTATTTTACAAAAAATGTTTATCAACAATATAAAAGTATCGATATATACCTGCAATTGCTTCGTGGACATTTTTCTAAAGAAGATGTTCAAGAGAAAATGGAAGAAGCCGCTGCATCACAACATGACAATCATGACTCTTCATTCCAATAAAATTTCTTTCGGAAGAAATCAACACAATTCCGCAAATTAGATGCATATCCATTTGGGAATTTTACATCATCTCGAATCCAATAAAAAAATGTTGCTTTCTTTGCTGCGTCTAGCCGGTAGGCAGGCATAGGACATCTACTATTTGACATAACATGAAGAAAATCTCGAGAAAAAATCATTGGCACGTCTAATCTAAATTTCATATTGTCTTTCGTCTTCCCTTGCACGTTTAAAACAGTGTTCATGATGTTGTCAAAAAAAAAAATTCAACGTGCATTACATCTAGATTGTGCTTCAACAAAAGATCTTTCCAATAAGGAAAATTCTAGAAAATACTCTTCTTATGCTAGTTATGATATTCACCGACACCGTCAACATGATCATGCCCATTACCCCCGTAGTAAGGAGTCTTCTCAGCGCCAAAATCTCTGAATTGCTCTAATATACAACGTCCATCAATCTTCGGAGGTGCACAGTCAAACACTTGTTTGTTCTTCATAAACAATGTTCTAAACCGACGATAAGGATGATCACTAGGTAAAAACCTTCTGCGGTAGTCAAACCAACACGTTTTTCTTCCGTGATGTAATTGGAATGCATTAATGTTATCTTGGCAATACGGGCAAAATAATCTTCCATTCGTTGTCCATTCAGATAACATACCATTTGCTGGAAAATCGCTTATTGTCCACATAAAAACCGCACGCATCTTGAAATTCTGCTGCAATGAATCAAATGCTTCAACCCCATGTTGTCATAGCATTTGTAACTCATAGATAAATGGCTGGAGGAATACATCAAGTGACCTCCGTGGATGCTCTGGACCGGGAACTAGCACGGAAAGGAACAAAAACTCTCTATGCATGCACAAAGATGGTGGTAAATTGTACGGTGTTACAATTAACGGCCACAACAAATATTGTCTTCCATGTTTTCCAAATTGATTAAATCCATTTGTACATAACCCGAGGTATACATTTCTACGCTCATACGCAAAATCTGGATACATTGATTGAAAATGTTTCCACGCTTCTGCGTCTGACGGATGCGTCATCTCTCCATCTTGACGATGCTCTGCATGCCATCTCTTGCCTCTGTTGTGCGTTGAGATTGATATAACCTCTTCAACCTCTCCGTTAATGGTAAATATCACATCCGTTTATAAGGAACTGGAACTCTCCCATTAGTTTCTTGAAACATTGGTTTTTGACAAAATCTACATCATTTACGGTTTTCGTCTTCTCTCCAATATATCATACAGTTGTCGATGCACACATCTATCATCTGATACGGCAAACCAAGACCAGCGACTAGTTTATGTACCTCATAATATGATGCTGGTGAAAGATTATCTTCAGGCAAAATATCTTTCATGAAATGTGCTATTGCATCAACACATTCTTCCGCCAAATTGTAATCCGTCTTAATAGTCATCATTCTACTTGCAGATGATAATGGTAAATGACCTTCTCTACAACCACTATAGAGTGGCTATTTTGCTGCATCTAACATATCAAAAAAAAATTGCGCTTCTGCATTTGGTTCTTCAACCCTATCTCTATCATAACCGGCCGACGACATGTTCTCCCTAAACAAATCATTCACCATCTCAACCGTACCGATACCTACATCTACTTCCCTTCTATCTCTCATGTTATCCGCAATATTTGGTTCACTAGTACTACTATAATCATAATTTGTTTCTCCATGTAAATACCAAATCTTATACCCGGGCATAAACCCATTGCTATACAAGTGATGCCAAACTAATTCAAGCTTAACATTATGAGAATTCTGACATATACTACAGGGACATTTAATCTTATCATTTTTTTGCTCCCGGTTGATTTCCGGCCAATTCCATGAACTCGCAGATTCCTCATGCATAATCATATTTCAGTAGGTTTGATCCGAATCTATCATAGGTTCGTCCATCCACGACCAAAAGTAATTACCAGAAGACATATTGTAACTATATAGAGATTGAATTGATTAAGAGGTGTGAATGAATGAAGAAATGTGGAAACATATATATAGAAGTCGCGTCCGTCGGAATATAACATTTTAAAATGGCTATACAACGGATATATTAACGTTCTTATTACTCGACAACTATCCAACAGATTTTTGACGGATTCCGACGGATTTGGTTTTGTCCATCGGAAATCCGTCGAAAAATATTAGTCGTAAAAACCGTCGGAAATTCCGTCGGTTTTGCGCCTGTTTTCTTGTAGTGTAAGCTTTCAATATCTAAGTCATTTCCATTCTTATCCTCAACTCTAGAGGCTTTAAACCCAAAAATCTTTATTTTTTGGAATCTTCACCAACCTCAAACCATTTTCATTTCTCTTTACAAAGCTCTTTAAGGGATTTTTGTTTTCTTTTCAAACCAATGATTCTTCGTTTCGATTTTGCTATTCTCCTTGGCTTCTCTATACTTAATCTCTTGTTTTCTTATAAATGTTTCTTTTCTTTCATATCTTTCTTTTTAGAGAAAACTTCAAGGCACACTTTTTATTGCTAAATTCATAACTTATTTTTATTTTAGATCCCTAGAGTTTTCTTTTTCTTTCCATTTCTCACTATCTTTTCTTTCTTCGTTCTTTTTCTTTCCCCAACACTTATTCTAAATCAACAACTACCTTTTTTTTATTCTCATCCTAAATGCTAGCTCTTAAGGTTCTAGAGTGTAACTCCTAATGGAGGTTAAACCTTGTTGTTTCCGATACTTTCAAAATTTTGCCTATGTAAATATTATCAAATGGAAAAAGGCCTCACTCAAACAAATCAATGAAAGATATAAATAATAGTTTAGGTAAAGGGTGGAAACCATATTTAAAGTGAAAATGGCCATCCGGTTTAGCAACAATAGCAAGAAAGATAAAAAATCTGGATATATCGATCAAATGACCATGAGAACGAATTTCGACTCCTTAAACGAGATAATTAAGTCTAAATTAAATTCTACTAAATAGATTTGAAAAAATCAAGCAAGCATCAATTAAGATACCTAATTTCTCGTGTGCTTCACTGATTCGGAGGATTTCGTTTTTTTTATATTAATTCATGTATGTATTATAATACAGACTGTATCGATTTAAATGTGATGCATTATTTCACATTTAGGCTTTTTTGTATTTATTATCTTTTAGCCGATTGCATCTTATGAATTGTGGTTAGAGATAGACATGGAAATTTCTCTCCAGTAGTTTTTCTTGTATCTCCCTCTTGCAATAATAATACGAGGTTACATGAATCAGTTGAGGTAAACAAACTCGTAGATTTATTAAAATGAAGATATTCTTTCATGCAAAATCAAATGCCTCCAAAAAAAAAAACTGTTATAGACTTGCATATGTACAAAGGGAAAAAGAAATAAAATAGGAGAAGAAACTAGAAAAGTCTGATGTTGTAGGAGGCACAAGAAGATCACTTGTGATAGAGCCAATGGTCCTTCATGAAACACTAATCCATTGTTTCTTAGCCTAAAATTAAGAATCAACCAACAAATATATTGAGAAGAGAACAATGTCTTGAGTCATTGCTGCAACCAAGGCGCCTATTTATTTTGAGCAAAGTTCAACTTAGACACACATGAATTAAGTGTGTTAAAGCTAATTTGCAATCAAGAAGGGGTAAACTAGAACAATCTTTCCTCTTTGGTCCTAAAGTTGCAGACTTTTAGCAACGTCTCCAAGCAAAGCCAAGCCCAGATTTTGATTCCTGATTTCACTTTGGAACTGGAATGGGACTCAAATCTCAAGTTATTTCATACATTGTTCTTACCAATTTTCTCATCTGCCAAACACTGCGTCCATTATCATCCCTTTGAATCCTGCAAAAAACCTAAAAATCTTCTCCGGAGAACCAATTCGTTGTAGACATTGGAGACGAGTGAGAGATGATTCAATTTGTTAAGTTCTTCCTTGTTCATGGCTGAAATCATGTCTCGATCTCAATGTCAATACAAACACCATTATCATCATGCGAATTAGGGATTTGAGAAGGAGAACTGGGATTGTGTTTTCGTGTACAAAGAAACAATGTCATTTGGATCTAACGTCAAAAGTAACGCCACTAACATCAATTAAATGAGAATTAGTGTTGACTATAATGGTACCTAAATTGTATATGCCAACACAAGTACATGTATTTTATGGCTTACTTGACAGTTTTCCCAAATTATATCCTTATTGAAAGCATATTCAAAATTTAAATGGATAATTTGTAGGGTGAATTACTAAAACTGCAATTTTTTAGAAGAGAAATACAAAAAATGTCAATTTGAACAGTAAAATGCAACAGTGATGTTACAGTAGAAAAAATTGTGATGATTTTACACTTATTGGGTGAAAAAAAAATTGTGGTACGAAAGCATAATTTGTTGTAAACAAAGCATAATTTAGAGAATGACGTCCATGGTGTATTATAAACAAAAATACAAAACAAATGTTAAATAGTTTCTATAAGAATGACAAATAGAAAAAATAATGTTATTAGGTTTGAATCAATTATTGAAAACTATATCCTAAGTTTGGATTTGAGAATCCAACCCACCTCCACGTAAGACCAAAGAAAAAATTAAGTATCAAAACGAACCGAGTAAACATGTGTTGTGTGTGAAAATCAAAGTTTTGGAGTAAAAGTGGAAATTTTGATGTTATTATGGTTAAGTACATGACTAAAAACAATACCATAATTTTGAACTTATGATTTAATAGTATTTATTCCGTAACAAGATTACAAAAGAAAGATATTATAGCCTACCCCCAAACATATGATTTTTACAGTATTTATTCTGTAACAAAGTTATAGCAAAATGAATATATACCCTAAATATATATTAAGAAACACAAAAATATGATTTTACAGTATTTTATTCCGTAACAAGGTTACAAAAGAATAATACTATATAGTACACCTAAATGGAATAGAGAATCCAAAATATCATTATACAATATTTATTCTGTAACAATGTTACAAAAGAAGGATATCATATCCTATACCCAAATGAATGAGAAACCCAAATATATGATTTTACTGTATTTATCTTGTAATAAGGTTACAAAAGAATGATATTATACCCTACACTCACTAGGAATAGGGAACACAAACATACGATTTTACAGTATTTATTCCATAAAAATGTTATAAATGAATGAATTTATACCCTAAACACATATTAGTGGACATAACATAGTGCATATATTTGTCTACAAAACATATTGCATGACTTTCTATGTGTGCTTTTTGTTATATTTTTGTTCTTGTTGTTTTCGTAGCCTTCTATTGTAGATCTTTAGTCTTTCCGTCTTCTTAGTTCTCTCTGTAACTGCTGTCACAATTCAAAAATGGTAATAAATAGTTAACATGTTTACCAAAATAAAATAAAAAACATAAATATCTCATCGACAAAACACATACCATATATGAGTTTACCGAAATACATGAACCAAATAAAA
Source organism: Cardamine chenopodiifolia (assembly GCA_963922655.1). NCBI lineage: Eukaryota > Viridiplantae > Streptophyta > Magnoliopsida > Brassicales > Brassicaceae > Cardamine > Cardamine chenopodiifolia. Next base: position 9,348,275 of record OZ000479.1, read on the forward strand.
ACAAAATTTGTACAGTTCAAAAAGTAGAAAAGTTGAAGTTATTAAGCTTGAATTAATTACCAAAATCTATACCTTAATAAAATTAAACTATATTATAAATACATAACCCAAACAGAATCGTTTCGTATACAAAACACATAACATATATTTGTGTATAAAAACTCGTCGACAAAAGAAAATTTCAGCTGATTAAATGGCAAAATAGTTTTTTTACACCATAAAAAATAACTTTTTCCAATGACGTGAACGAAGTGGTTTTTTCGAATGTCATAACCGAAATTGTGGCTTTTTGTTAATTTCCCTCATTTCGATATTATGTCATATGCCTATCCATTTCGGTCTGATTTCCTGATCCAACCAGTAATTCTTTTTTAAATTGTTTGTTCTATATTGTCCAAATAATTACGTGTTTGAAAAAAAAAATCTAATTTATTCTAACATGTTTGTTAGATATAGGGCGGAGTAAAAGAATTACCTGTTTAAGTATTTAAATTCTTAACATATTCAAAAACTATCCAAATTTTCTTAAAATATTCAACAATTATCCGAAATATCAGTCCTATAGTTGTACCTTACACAAATTAGTGAAACTTAGATAGTAATTTTAGCTACAAATTTTTTTTAAGTTCGTCATTTTACCTGAATTTCCTGTACTATATTTTATTGGCAATACTTTTAGTAATATTTTTTATTGAAATTTCGGAAAAATATACCTTTTGAGTTTTAATTACTCAGTCTGGCAAAGAGAAAGTGTCTTCCTATTTTGGCAAAAATACTAGAAACAGTGAAATAACTCTTAATGAAAACCATTGTCTTCCATATAAGGGCATGCTATACTAATGTAGACGTACATAAACTTAATCACTTGAATTTATCATGTATGTAATATTGTCATATGTCACAGTACGTTCACCACATATATTAGGAGTTACATTATCTAGATTAGGGTTATATATATAGAAGACGTCCGTATGATATAAAAACAGAAAAATAAGTTGGGGATGAAAAGATAATACATTTCGAGGCAAAAAAAGGGAGAAATTGAGCAACAACCTTTACAATTTGGATACAGAATCCAGTTTTTCCACAAATTTGGGTAGCAGAAGAGCAGTTATAGTGGCTGGCCATTTTACTAGCTAAACTTGCATCAGCTGTTTTAGGAAAGGTTGTCAAGCTGTTATATAGAAGTAGAACATGTGTTGACAGTGGAAGGCATGAGTAAAGAAAGTGAATACAGAAAGCACAAAAAGTACAACTATGGGACAGAGTAGGGCCATACCTTATTCAGATCTGGATCATAGCCACAACTATGACTGATTTATTATCTGCTCGCTTCCCCAAGCCTTGTCCGGAGAATGTTAGCCAAAACACAGCTCTACCTTGATAATTTTAGCCGTGAATTTATGGCCTGTAAGCACCAAAATGAGGTTATATGTCAACCAAAGAAAGCTGTTGGATTGAGGCCAAGCATTATCTGTTTACTCACTAATATTTCATTATTTTAAGCTATCGTATTTTCTCTCAAGGTTTGTATGTTTAGGATGTATACTCATAGTTAATTTATTGTTGACTGACCATATAGTCATATACTCCTTCCATTCCACGAGGATGAATGTTTTAGGTTTTTATTTTGTTTCACAAAGATAGAAGTTTTGTGTTTTTAATGTTAAAGTTTTAGTTATTTACCAGTTTTACCCTTACTAATTAAATATAATAAATAATTACAAAAAACTGTTGAAATAATAACATTATAAAAAGGATATATTTGACATTTTAAGATCTGTGAAAAAAAATCAAAATATTCATATTTGTGGAACGGATGGAGCAGATGCTATCATAGGATACTCTTGCCTAGTCACAAATAAGGCAGACTTTGATGATAACGTTGAAAAGTCAAATTCTGAAGTCGAGCACAAAATGTCTTGATAGAAAAACAAAATAGTATGAAACTATGTGGAAGAAAAAGAAATTGAAAAGGAATATTTTCACAAAAAAGCTGAGTTGTATGTAATCGGAAAAAACATTGAACCATTCACTATATAGTTTCCAGTAGATATATCTCTAAATTTTCAATTCCAAATAAATTAATCATCCAACCCAAGTTTACAAAAACCAAACTATATAATAGTCAAAAATATTATGTTGTACCACCGACAATTAACTAAATAAATCAGTTCAATTAACTATTCGAAACTTTCAATGGTTGTATCAATAATCAATGGTTCAAAATTCCAAAAATCAATGTGAAGATAGGTATCTAAGACAATGTAATCAACAAGAGCTCTCAACTCGGAGGCGTTGAGGCCTACTTCCTCTAGCTCCTGCATCTTCTCCGGCGTCGGCCATTAAAGCAGCTCGAGCAGAAACAAACTGACTTGAAGTGAAAGCAGCGTCGAAGGCCGAAAAATCCATCCATCCCTTAAGCAATCCCTCTTTCCCCCAGCTCTCCGGTATTGGAACTTTTCCGGCAACCTCTTCTCTATGTCTTTTCAGCCTCTCACGTCCCGACAACACCGTCGTCGTCTCCGGCAAACTTGTCTTCGTTGTGTCCTTGCTTTGTTTCCGGTGAGAAGATCTCGGAGAGATTGGTTCCTTGGATTCTTCAGACAAATGGTTGATCTTCATTTTTACACTCTTTTCTTTGATTTTTTTCACTAGAGAGTTTCTTGGTTACAACGTGTGTGTGTGTTTGAACATATAAAAATAGAGATTTAGAGAGAAATAATAAAAAAAAGAAAATAAATAAATAATATACGAGGTTGAAAAGAAAGGAGAGACTGTGACTGAGACATGTGGTGGCGGTGTCTACTTGTGTGATCACATATAATAGTAATACTATTCTATGGTCTTTGACGTTTCTCATATCATGTTTTTATTTTTTTTCTTTTTCTTTTTCGGTTACATAGATGTTAGCTAAACACACCAATCTTCAACCAAAAAAGGAAAAAGAATAAGAATGTTAAACATATGAATCAAATCATTAGATTTTTTGTTTTAAATATAAATTTAAACATGTCGACCCAAAAAATTAGTTTTTCAATAAATTTTTTAAAAATGTAACAATTTATGAAATTCATATATGCACAGGTAAATTCATGTTATTTAGGTTAACTATAGAAGTTTATGTATTTTTAAAGTGATGATAAATATGGACTACCGGGTTAAAAGGGTTTTCAACCCGCTTCTCATCTTCCCGCCTCTCATCTTCAATGCAAATAGAAGAGAAGCTATTGGTGCTTTCATTTTGGGTTCGAGACTCCTTCCCCCTCTCTCAGCTTGGGGTGGTAGTACTTTTTCCCAGCTCGTCGAAATCCCTCAGTCTGTCTCCGGCAAAGTTAGTCATGTGTATGTCAAGTTACTAGCGGTTGATTTAGCGTTCTCGTTGTTTGTGGTGTGACGCAAACCTCCGAGGAAAATTTTGGTCTGGATCTCTATGAGGTATTTGTCACTTGGTTCCGTTATGGGTTAGCATTCTATCTTTGTTACGGGTGTGGTCTGGGGAGTTCTAGTGGATTGCGAGAATAGCGAGGACTACGGAGATTGGGCTCGGGTTTGCTTCGAAGATTCTTCTCGACTAGATGATCTTCGATCTCTTTCAGGTTTCAACTCCGCCTTGCCAATTCAGAGCCGAGGCACATCATTGGAGTTGTTGTTACTTCACTCTTAGTTTAGGTAGAGTTTCTAACAGGGTGAGTGCTCGGATCAAGTCGCATCTATCCTTTTCAGTATCCTTTCCTCTACTTTGTCTTTGTTGTGTTGCTTTAGATCACTTAAGTGTTGTTCATATATTGTAATTTTCCCTTCTTTGTAACACTTCCATCAGCAAAAAAAGAAGGTTTTTGAAACAATTTGTCTAATAAAGAAGTGAGGTAACCTTTTAACAGAAAAAGAAGAAGTGAGGAAACCATTCTTGCTAAACTATTTTTATTCAAAACGAATAAAAATATTTACATAATTTATTTTTGTCAACGATGCATATTTCGATATAAGATCATATTTATGTAATTTTGCGCATGATTAAAAAATGAGATGCTATTTAAATATATAGCATGTTCACACATTTAAATAATAGTTTATTTATTATGAGTGTGATTTATGTTATTTGTTTGTCAGCTAGCTACATTTTAAGTTTTTAACATAATATGATATTTTTATAGGTATCATATGCATAATAAACAAATAACATACTATAATGTTATCTGTTTTACTTAACATGTTTACATATATATATATATAGTTTTAACATTTTATTTATGAATTCATTATCTTGAATTTTTTAATTGACAGAGAAGAAAATTATGTTTCATTGATATGTTTGGTTTTGCTAGTTCCTAGATATTTTGTTGGGTCACTCTTCTTAGATCTTTCGTTATTTCCACTTTGGGAAGAAAACAACATAGCAGGAAGAATCAATTTTGTCTCTCTTTTACGTCACAACTCACTCGCCATAATAGGGACATTTTTTTCATAAGTCGAATCATTTAATTATAAAGATTCAGAACATATGAAATATTCTTCATACATGGAAGAGAACATTTAGTTTTTCCTCTTTTTGATTCTAAAACCGATCGAACTAAGACATCAGTTGAGATTTCTCAATGTTAAGAGAGAAAGAGGATTTCTGAAAAATTTAACCTAAATAAGAGAAATGAGTCTTCCTTCGGTTTTGTCTCAGGGTGTTTCTTTTACCCTTATGTATTTCATAAACATAATTTCTCATTTTTAATAAAAAAATGGTCTGTTTTCATAAATTTCCTTTCGTTTAACAAAATAAATAAATAAGAGAATTGATATAGATATTTTAGGGAACCCAATAACACAACAAAATTTTGACTAAGAAGGGTTAGTTGTTTGTTTAATAGCTTGATTGGATTTTTGAACCTGGTTCATATATAAAATCTAATAGTGATCTTGAATTCTAATTCATATGAATGATCACAATTTTATTATTCGGTGACATATCATCATTGTCAATTCAACCAAAACGAAAGCTGTAAGCTATCATCCACGTGGAAGTTTTAATGAAATGAAATGTAGATATCATCACATAGTCGATTATCAAACCAACGAGTAATTTTTTAAATAACTCGAATTTAAATGTTTCTACGAGTAATTTTTAATTAACTCGAATTTAAATGTTCTTATAATATATAGAATATGTCAATATGCAAGTTTGAATTTAGATTATGACACAAAAACAACAATAATATATCATAAACCTCGACGCTACAAATCTTAGTCAATTCAAACTTATATTCAATATAATGTAATTATTTTCAGTAAAATGCTCTAATTAGGCCGTGCTATTCTCCTTTTGTTCTTAAAAAAAAGTAAAATATAAGTTTTTTCTTTTCTTATTTTTCTGTGTTTAATCACTTAATTGGGTCCCATATAAATTTAAAGCATCAAAATCAAAAGGTCAGCTTCGCTTCTTCTCTATCCCCGGGCGTCATCATTTGTAGCCACAAAACAAGATATATTGCAACTTGCTATAGCCTCTGGGTCTGTCCTTTCATGTTGTGATCGTACTCAGAATTTCCTTTTGTTTATTGATTATTATATGTTTTAATAAATTCTTTTTGTTTATTAAAAGGAAATTTATGGAATATACCTTTTTTATTAAAAATTATCAAGAAGAATTCAAAAAATACAATGATTTAGGTTAAGAAGGCTCTTTCTCTACTCAAAGCTTTACCTCAACCTTCAAAGTCGAAGACTCTGATTCAGTCAGTGTCTATTCCTCAACGGATATCTGCAAAAAAAACAAAAATCTGTAAACATTGAATCCGTTGAACGAGCGTACAAAATTTGGAATCGAAACTAAGAATCAGTTTGATTCATTAAAGGAAGAATACGCGTGATAAATCAAAATCAGAGCTGGCAAAACGTTAACACAATTAAACTATCAATTCTTATCCATCCGTTGTAAAATGCTTATAAAAGCAGAACTAGCATCTATGTTTCTGTAAGTTGAAAATAATGAATCAATAAAAGATCAAAAGTTTTCACCTTCTGCAAAAGCTCTCAGTTTTCTCTTCATGATATCAGAGCCATGGCTCTTGAATCCTTCTCTCAACTGTCACTAAATATCACAAACTGTGTTACAGTTAAGTTTACCGAGAAAAATTATATCCTATGAAAATCTCAATTTAAAACTTTTCTCTCCGGTCAAGGTCTTCTCGATTTCATCAATGGAGGCACTACAAGACCAGACCCAAGGCTACCTATCGCAACCATCGATGGAAGAGTCGAAAACATGGCTAATTTAGACTATGCATTATGGGTTCGTGATGATCAAATAGTCAAGGCTTAGCTCTTAGGATCATTTTCAGAAGACATATTGAGTGTCGTGGTTGATTCATCGACATCACAAGACGTCTGGAGTGCTCTAGCAAATCATTTCAACAGAGTGTCCTCTTCAAGACTCTTTGAGTTACAAAGAAAGCTTCGGACCATCTCCAAAACCGATAAAACTATGACAGAATATTTGAGAGAAATCAAAGACGTTTGTGACCAACTTTCTTCCATCGAAAGTCCAGTCCTGGAAAAGATGAAGATCTTTGCTGCTCTCCATGGTCTTAGACGTGACTACGAGCCTATTGAAACAAGCATAGAAGGAATGATAGACACAATGCCCAGTCCAACATTTGAAGACATTATCCCAAGGCTCACAAACTTTGACAACATGTTAACTAGCTACGAAACAGGTCTCTCGGTGTCTCCACATTTGGCGTTTAATATCACAACATCAAACGCATCTTCCAGATATAACAATTGAGGCTGATGAAGCTCATATGGAAGATATGGAAACAATCGAGGTAGAGGAAGCTTCTCAACCAGAGGAAGAGGATTTCATCAACAAATATCATCCTCCTCAGGTTCTCAGACTTCCTATGACAATGATAATAGACCAGTGTGTCAAATATGTGGGAAATTAGGTCATCATGCCCTTAAATGATGACATCGGTTTGACAACTATCAAGCAGAGGATCCACCGTCTGCTTTGGTTTCTCTTCATATAACAGATGTTACAGAAGTTTCAGGGAACAAGTGGTATCCGGATTCTGGAGGTACAACCCATGTTACTAACTCAACACATCGTCTCAACCAAGCTCAGCCTTACCTTGGCTCAGACACTGTCATGATTGGAGATGGAAACTTCTTACCTATAACTCATGTAGGCTCAGCAAGTCTGCCATCAACTTCATGTAACCTTCCTTTAAAAGATGTATTGGTTTGCCCTGATATAGCAAAATCCTTGTTGTATGTCTCAAAGCTTACATCAGATTACCCCTGCTCCGTTAAGTTTGATGCTAATAAAGTTCATGTTAAGTACAAGATAACCAAGTAACTCCTAATAATGGGAAGAAGTAGTAACGACTAGTACATTTTGGAAGATCCAAAGCTTCAAGTGCTCTACTCAAATCGACAACAACCTGCAAGTTTTGAAATCTGGTATAGACGCTTGGGTCATCCAAATGACAAGATTATTCTGCAGCGGTCTCAAAATAAGTTCATTAGTATCAATAAACTTACTCACAATATGTGTGAGGCTTGTTAGTTAGGAAAGAGTAGTCATCTACCTTTTCTGCTTCAAGACCCTTATAAAGGATCCTTTGCGATCTCTGGGGTCCCTCACCAATAGCATCAGTTCAAGGGTTTCTATATTATGTAACCCTCATTGATAACTTCTCAAGATACTGTTGGTTCTATCCTTTAAAGAATAAATCAGATTTATGTTCTATATTCATCATGTTTCAAACAATGGTGAAAGTTCAGTTTAATTTAAAGATTGAAACCTTTCAATGTGATGGTGGAGGAGAATTTATAAGCAAAAGATTTATTCATCATTTACAAGAAGAAGGAATCAAACAGTTCATTTCGTGTCCATATACCCCACAACAGAAATGACTAGCTGAAAGGAAGCATAAACATTTTACAGAATTGGTTCTCTCCATGATGTTTCAAAGCAATGTAACAGAGAAGTATTGGGTAGATGCCTTCTTCACTAAAACTTTTCTAATAAACCTCATGCCTTCTACTACAACTGGCAAGAGTCCCTTTGAAGCTCTAAACAAAAGGGTCCCTGAATATACTGCTTTGAGATCATTTGCATGTGCTTGCTTCCCAACTCTCAGGGATTACTATGAGAATAAATTTGATCCTAAGTCTTTACATTATGTATTTTTTGGATATACAGAAAAATAAAAAGGCTACAAGTGCCTATACCCTCCAACAGGCCGAGTATACGTGAGCAGACATGTAATATTCAATGAAGAAAACTTTCCATTTGGAGGAATATACAAATATATCCAAACTCAAAAACAAACAAAGCTATTGAAGCATGGAGCAAAGGCCAGTCGTCAGCTCAGACTCCTTTACAGAAGCACTGTGAAAATCCTATGCTCCAAGGATCTATACTACCTACATTACAACCTTCAATTTTCACACAATACCCTGATGGAGTGAATATTCAAATCCAAATTACAAGTTCCTCACCCAACTCTGCATCAGAAAATTCTTCACCCAGAAACAGTGAAGAACCAACCATTCAATCAGTTCATGATCACACACAACAAAACATAGAAGAGGAAGCACCAGTCATTAATGGAGATGAGAGTCTTGGGTGTACGGAAAGCATCGATCTTGAACCTATAGGCAACAGCTCTATGTCTCCACTAAATGACACTAGTTCTTCTTCACACTCTGATCAGTCAAACCATCCTATGATTATTCGGTCAAAAGTGGTAATCATCAATCCAAATCCAAGATATGATCTGCTTACGAGTAAAGAGTCATACACACAACCGAAAACTGTCACAATTTAAAGTGGACATAAGCCCTGACAGAAGAAATCACAAACTGCTCGGAAACTAAGACCTGGTCTTTAGTTCCTATGACATCAGATATGAACATACTTGGGAGTAAATGGGTTTTCAGAATAAAATTAAAAGTTGATGGTAGTTTGGATAAGCTACGAGCTCGACTAGTAGCACAAGGATACAACCGAGAAGAAAGAATAAATTACCTAAAAACCTATAATCCAGTTGTAAGGTCTGCAAATGTCAAATTAGTTTTGCATATTGCAACTATTATGCAATGGAATGTGAAACAAATGGATGTAAGGAACACTTTTCTGCACGGTGATCTTATTAAGATAGTCTACATGAAACAACCAGCCGGCTTTATCAACAAAACCAGACCCGATTATGTCTGCTTGCTACACAAGTCTCTGTACGGTCTAAAACAGTCACCGCGACCTTGGTATGACAAGTTTAGTAGGATCACCAGAAATGTTGATGATATGGCAATAACTGGAAAAATGAGTCTCCTGCTATGAAAAATTTATTTTAAGAACTCAATCAACAGGTCCGTATGAAGGACATGGGAAACTTTCATTACTTTATGGGGATCCAAGCTCACATCCATTATGAAGGCTTGTTTCTACCATAACAAAAATATGTTGAAGAGCTACTAATGGTAGCTGCTATGAAAGATTGCCAGCCTATGACAACTTCATTACCACTTTAGCTGGACAAATTTGCAAAAGAAAAAGGAGGAACTGAGCTGTTTTCCAATCCCACATACTTTAGGAGCTTGGCAGGAAAGCTCCAATACCTCACATTAACAAGGCCATACATTCAGTTTGCTGTAAAATACGTATGTCAAAAGATGCATTCAATCAATGTCTCTTCCTCAACGAATATTTGTAGAAGAAAAAAAAACCTCCAAACATTCATTCCGTTGAACGAGCGTACAAGATTCAGAATCGAGGCAAAAAATCAGTTTGATTCGTTAAATGAAGAAGACGCGTGATAAAGCAAAATCGGAACTGGTAAAACGTTAACACAATCAAGCCGTCAATTCTTATCTATCCGTTGTAAAATGCTTATAAAAGCAAAACTAGCATCTTTGTTTCTGTAAGTTACAAATAATAAATCAATAAAAGATCACAAGCTTTCACCTTCTGCAAAAGCTCTCAGCTTTCACCTTCTGCAAAAGCTCTCAGCTTTTTCTTCAAAAATGAGAAATTATGTTCACTCGAAAATGGCTGGAAATGGCTGGAAATGAACGGTGACTCCTCCACTCGAAAACCTTCGAGCTAGACTAGAAAGACAAACTAGGCAAAAGAAAAAGACAAATGGACCGGTGCCAGCGCTAAGAAACCATTGAGTACCGGTCAACCAGACAAAGCGGCGGTTTGGAAGAGCTGAGAAGGGGAGAGAGGACTATTTTTTTTTACTATGATTTTGTTTATAATAAAAAATGGCCATAATTGTTTTAAAAATAAATAAATGATCATTTGATGAAGTGTAGACAAGAAAACTCTTTTACCACATTCAACATTTCTTTATGTTTTCTTGTGTAAATAATAATATTTTCTGAGAAAACATAATTCTTTTGAAAATATAGAATATACTTTTGTACATATAAAATGTTATTCTATTAAAAAAAGAAGCATATAATCTTTATTCACTCAAACATATATATACTACTATTTGGATAAGGTAAACTAAATTACTTCACCTTCAAGTAACTTGAAGGACAAGGATAAGTGATAGATAATCACTCTAATTTCTAATATTATCTTATATAATGGATAATTATAAATATAATTATTTATAACACTCCCTCTTGGTTATCTTTTACTATCCGTGGATTACGTACTGTTTCGTTAAAAATTTTATTTTGAAAAAAATTATTGGGATAAAAACCATGACAAAGAAAAAAGAGTAGATGAACGCAATCTCTCCCTAGAAAAATATATATAGTTTTTCTTTTATAGATCTCATAGATGACGCATTCCTATGTTGTGAATATGCTTTTTGAATGTTGTAGTAGAAAACGCCTTTGTAAAGATATATGATGCATTGTCACTTGAGCGGATGTATTGAATATCAATTTTTCTATTCTTTTCGAGTTCTTGAGTGTAAGAGAAAACCTTGGGGGGGGGGGAATGCTTCATTCTATCGCTCTTAATAAAATCTTCTTTAATTTGGGTAACACATGCAATTGTTTTTGGCTTCTTATTGGTGGGTATTCCACTTGCTTCTTGTATGTGACGGATCATAGATTTGAGCCAGACGCATTCTCTATATACTTTATGAAGCAAAATGATTTATGCATGATTAGAGAAAATGGCGACAAACGTTTGTTTTTGTGAATCCCATGAGATCGCAGTTTTTATAATTGTGAAAACATATACGGTTTGGGATCGAGATTTATGCGGATCTGATAAAGAATATGCATCTGCTAAAAACCAACAAGACCAAACTTGGAGTTTCTAGGATATAATAATCCTAAGTCAATCGTACCTTGAAGATTATGGAAAATGTGTTTAATACCATTCCAATGTCTCAGTGTAGGGGATGAATTTTATCTTGCAAGTAGATTAGTAGCAAATTTTATATCTAGTCTTGTACAATTTTCAAGATAGCACTCATATAATGTACTTCGAGACCAAGTATTTCCTCGTTATCTTCACAAGACATGAATGGATCTTTTTCAACATTCAGAGTTCTATTGACCATTGGAGTACTCAAAGGAGTCGTTTTATCCATGTAAAAATATTTTAAGATTCTTTTTTAATATAATTTGATTGATGCACAAATATTCCATCTTGGAAATGTTCTTTCTCGAGGCCAAGACAAAAAATTGCTTTCCAATATATTTAATTCTAACTCTTTTTCATATGAGTTCTTGCATAATCAATCTTCTTTTGAATTCCTATTATATTTAGGTCATCAACATACACGAAAATGATCACAAATCCCGATGGAGATTTCTTAATAAAAACACAAGGGCATACTTATATACGTTTTCTTCAATAAGTATTCACTTAAGGGATTATACCATATGCGTCCAGATTTTTTTAATCTGTGAAATGATCTTTGTAACTTGACTGCACATATTTCTCTAGACTTTGAGTCTAGTGCCTCAAGATTTTAAATCCTTATGGAATTTTCATGTATATTCCATTATCCAATGATCAATATAAATATGTTGTCACTATATTCATAAGGTATATATATCTAGATTTCTAGATATCGTTAGACTCATTAAGTACCTGAATGTAATTGCATCCACGACTGGAGAATATATTTCTTCATAATCAACTTCATGTCTTTGAGAAAACCTGGTGAAACAAAGTCGATCTTTATATCAAGTGATTTCATTTTTTTTATTTCATTTTCTTCGCACGAAAACCCTTTTGCACCCAACAGATTTTACATCATCAGATGCATTGACGATAGGTCCAAAGACATTTCTTTTATTGAGAGAACAAAATTCAATTTGCATCGCACTTTTCTATTTCTCCCAATCATGTCTTTTATGACATTCTGATACAAACCTTGGATGTGGATAATCATTTTCATGATTGATCTCTTTAGATAGAAAAAAGAGAATATTCTACCACATAGTTTTCCATCTAGGGAATAGTTAATGAAATCTCATATTTTTCAGTATTCTATTTCCCCTGAGGACTTTCCTCTTTGTCTTGCTCTTCTAGAAAATTTTTATTTTCTTCTCTCATTTCTTTTTCTTTCGGGGAATTTTATCTTTAGAGTTCATTGCCTTCCCGCATTTCAACTGAACTCTAGTATCACTTACTTTTCTCCCATCAGATTTCTCTTTTGGAATTTTAATTCTTGATGGAGCATTTACAGCGGGGATATAAGATTTTGTCACCATTTTTGTATCTGTGAATGCATCTGGTAATTGATTTGCCATATTTGGTAAGTATCCAATCTTTTGTACTTCTATTTTGCGTTCTTTCATAGGTGGATAAAGACATACCAAAGATGTTGTAAACCAAGTTGTATCTTTTGGTACTTGTTTAATTCCTCTCACCAATGCTGAAAATTCATCTTCTTTAAAAATGGCAATCGGAAAAACATGTCGTAAACATATCACCAATTGAGTTTGAAGATATCAAATTATACTCGTTGATGCATAACCGACATATATACTCAATCTTCTTTCTGACCCCATTTTTGTTCTTTTGGGTGGGGCTAGGAACATAAACCGCACGTTTAAAATACGAAGATGGGATACCATAAAGTATCAAAATGGCCTGGATGAAGGGTGGATAGGACCACATATCACCATGTATTCTCTCTAAGGATACTGGAGATTCATTCCCAATTTTGGCTTGTGATAGCTGATATACAATAAGGTCTATCAACTACAACTATCATGCATAGCACTTTAGGATCGCATCCACAATGAAACTAACAATGTACCTCACTAGGAATACAAATCTTCATTTCAATTTAAGCAATAAAAGTGTTTATGTTTTGAAACCAAATTTGAAAATAAATGACAGCAGGAAAAGACTAATATCGGTTTAAAATCAAATAGAGAAAAAAAATCTCGGGATAAGGTAATTCACTAGGGTGATCACTTGTCAACTAATGGAGTTTAATCTATTTAATACAACTAATCTTTCGGTTTTAAATCACTAATATCGACTAATCCACTTCCATGGCACTAATATCTTCCTTAATAATATAATCGTCAATAACTTCTGTTAGCGATCAAGTAATCAAAAAATATTAGTTACAAGGCTAAATAAGCACTAAACACCTTAATCAACTATTTCCATAAGCTAAGCGTGTAAAGCATATGATATTTTGGTTCAAACATTTTATCGAAAACATTGTGGGCACTAAATTGCCTAAGTTCTAGATCAACATAATCAAAGCTAATCTACCATTAAAACCATCTATCAAGCAATGATCTATGTTGTTACAAGCCTAAACTCTACAAATCTACTCCTAAACTCCTAATCACCCTAGATCTACCATTCACAAGGGCTCTACAAAGATTACTCACAATCAACCATAAAAACACAAAACAATAAGCTTGATCGTTGCTTAATCATGGTTTGAAGATAAGTAGATGAAAGATTTAAAAATTAAAAAATGTTTGAAATATTAAAATATCCAAAATTATACAATGTTCTTGAAAAATATGCAAAAGAGGCAAAGGGAATCTCTAAAAATAAAGCATAAAATGTTTCTAATTAGGTTTAGAGTATTTATAGGGGAAGCAAACATTATGGGTCAACTCATAATAAACCAAGTCAAATCCGGTTAGATTGTTGGTTACCAAAACTCGGAGGTGTTTCAGCAGGGGTTATTTTCGCCGCTGCATCTGACTGATGGGAGCCATCGGGAGCATGATCCCATTGCATTTCAAACCACTGGGAACCACCGGGGACACAATCCCGCTGCACTTAAATCACTGGGAGCCACCAGGGACACGATCTGGCTGCACTCAAAACATTGGGAGCCACAATGTCATGATACCGCTGGCTTATCCCCGCTAGATCTTCTGGTCATTTATGCAAAACTTCCAATGATGTTGTCAAACCGTTGGCACCATCCCGCTGAGCTCTATTGATCTCACGAAACCACTAGCTTATCCCCGCCAGATCTTCTGGTCATTTATGCAAAACTTCCAATGATGTTGTCAAACCGTTGGCACCATCCCGCTGAGCTCTATTGATCTCACGGAACCGTTGCACCTCCAATTCTTCATCAAATCCAATCTTTTAATCATTTTTGCTCTATTTGATATTCTTTTTGCACCTCTTCACTTCAAGACCTATAAAATGAGAATGCATATGAAAAAATGCAACTAAAGACCTGATACACGAGTTTTAAACCCAAGTATATAACTGCAAGTGTACAGACAAAAGTAGTTGCACTACGATTCTATTGAAATAATGCTAAGCTAAGACGAAAAGAAATATTGTTTGTTTGAGAATGAAACTAAAGAAAGCAATTGAAAGTAAATAACAAAGTAAACTTATGGATTAAAAGCGTTAGGGTTTAGGGAATGCTCTGGAATTCAGAAATCATGAACCAGACAACTATTCAGGGCATTAATTAAGAACTATCTCGAACTCGAACAGAAACGTCAAATCAATCCACTTTTGTAGCATCAATTACTGTGTAGTTTGTGTCTAACCACCTAAGTATCTAAAACTTTCGCTTGAACTTAAAGTCCTAACAAGCATTAACTAATGGGTTCGATATGTTCAAGTATCGTCTTAACATCAACTTTCGTTGGCTAAAGACGATCCGCTTATCTATGTTCTATCTGATAACCTATATGCTTTTGGAGAATAGATTCAATCTAACATCATAAAACTAGGTAGCTAAGATAGTATAATCATTAATAATAACAATAGATGAAGATGACATAAGATAAAAGCCTTATTTCCTTCGAAACCCTAAACCCTAACTAGAGAACTACTCAACCATGGAAGCTGAGAAACAACCAAGGTTTGATGAACTCATGAAGAAATGCAATAAAAAGCTCAAAGATATCTCTTAACAATATGTCTCAAATAAAAGAAAACTTAGAATAAAGTAAGAATAGCCTAAATAATGGCTTAAAACAAATATTTATAGGTTCAAAAAGTTCTAGGTCGAAATCCTAAACAAATTAGGAAAAAGAGCAATTTTTCCATTTTTCTTGGGCAGGTTTTGAGGATTGGATCGATCGATTTGGAAACTTACGGCATTTTGGGATCGATCGATCTGGTTCTTCCCGGCGTCTTCCCTCTGCGCATGTTTCATCTGCTCGTCAGACTGGACTGTCTTAACAAAAATCGTCATAACTTTTGATCGCACCGTTGGATCGACTTCAAACCATTTTCAAATGAAAGCTAACTCAAATATATATCTGATGTAAAAAATTAAGTTTAATCCATCGGTGGTAATTTCATCAAATAAAGGAAAACTTCAGACGTATCTACATGATCCTGCATCTTTTGCTCCAAATTTTGCTCCCAAAGGTATTATAACTCTTCCTAGCATGATTTGACCTGATAAAACTTTAAAAACACATAGAATGACTCTAAAACATATACTAAATGTGATAAAAACTAAACATATCAAAACCTAAAAATGCAATGCAAACACAAGAATTAATTATCAGTTGAGGTCATTAACATTCTAAAATCTCAATGTATCAATGTCCAAATAATAAATTTTCCTTAAGAATATACATCACATGAAAACTTACGAAATTGAAAGTATTATGTTTTTTCAATGTATGACCATTGGAAATTTGCAAAATATTTCGCATCATAACTGAACCAGGGTGTCCAAGTCTGTCATGCCAAACTTTAAATGTATCTGTATACTCTGTGGCATATGATACAACCATATGAATCTTATAAAAACATGAGTTACAATATAGCAAAAACATTATTCATATAATACAAACATAAAAATATCATGTCTTCTCAATCCTTTGATTTTTTTATGTCATGATCAACAAGGAAATCTACAATATCAAGATGAGATTCATCATCTAAGCCATGAAAGGAAGGTCCATGCTCATCAGAGATGAGGTTGGTTTCGACATCCTTTTTTCTTTTTTGTGATGCTTAATACAAATCGGCCAAATGTTTTAGTATACAACATATTTGGTACCAATGTCCTTTCATACTTATTATGTAACAAACATCCTCATCTTTTTTTTTTCACAACGCGGCCACCATCTATCACTTGAAGGCTTTTGTTTGCTTTTCCAATGTTGAAATTGTTAGGATGAAAACTCCTTTGTTTTCCCGTCCACGGCCGCGAACATAACCGTGACCACGACTTCGACTGCATCCATGTCCTTGTCTTTGCCAATTAATAAAATTGGATGAAACAACATTCACTTTTAGCATATGAGCTGATCCAGTCGGACGAGTTTGATGGTTCATCATCACGAGCTCATTATTTTGTTCAGCAACTTGAATGACTTGTATTATTTGGCGGCTCCGATCTCACTCTTGTGAATGATGGTGGCAAGTAGTGGCTTTAGTGGTGATCAGTGGTGATGGACAGTATTTTGGTGGTGACCCTTTTTCTCTACTCTTTCTCTCGGGTTTCTTTTTCTCGTGGGTTCTCCTTCCTCTTTCTCTGCTAGCAAGCTTCAGTTCTTCTATTTCTCGTTCTTGGATCTGGCATGTATTATTGTAAAACTAATAAATATATATTCTATGTATATTCAGCTAATTCATCTTATTCTTAATGCACTTAGAATTTTATTTGAAGTTCCAAAATCTTACTCGTATCCAACGGTGGCACACAAAATGTTTTCTTGAAATCACTTAGAAATGGTATTGGGTTTTGCTATATGTAGAACTTAGACCAGACCTGACTAAGAGGGTGTGCCCTTAGTGCATTTGCACATGGCCCACCATTTTTTGAACAAAATTTTATAGGTAATTAGGACCTTGAATTTCCTTATAATTTGTATTAATAAGCTAAAACTCAATATATATATATATAATAGGAAAAATACCATAAAAACCTTCAATTTAGTATATTTTTCAACTTTAACCTCTAAATTGTTGTGTTTCCAGTTTAAACCTCCAATTAAATTGTTTTTTCTAAAACAAACCTTCACATAATCGCTAATTCCATCTAACACCGTTAACAAAACCCAATTTTTTTGGTCAAAAAATTATTGTTTTCTATTTAACTAGTAAAAGTTAGAAAAAACTAAATAAAAACAAAAAACTAAAACAATAAAAATTTTCTGTTTTCCAGATAAAATTATTTTATTTTTCTAAAAAAATATATAATTAGCTTTTTATAACAAAAAATTGTTTTTTCTTAAGATTTCTAATCAAACAATTAAAAATATAATTTCCTGAACAAAGAAATTTTTTTATTAAATAATTAAAAATATAATTTCCTGATTAAATAATAATGTTAATTTTTTCTTGTTAACAATTAATTTTTTCTTGTTTACAATGTTAGCTGTTAATATTATAATCAATTAATATATATTTTTCTTTACTTATTTGTTCAGAAAAATATTTATTTAATTAAAAGATTTTTTATTTGTTCAGTATATTATATTTTTATTTAGTTAATTAAAAAGCAAAAGAAAAAGAAAAAAGTAAATTTTTTTTAGAAAAAATCTAATTGAAGATAATTATATTTTTATTTAATTAATTAAACAAAATAATTTTTATTTAGAAAACAGAAAACTTTTGTTGTTATATTATTCTTTTTATATATTTTTTGGTTTTATTTAGTCTTTTATTATTATGTTTTTTAAATTTTCTAGTTAAATAGAAAAATAATTATTTTTGATTAAACAAGTTGGTTTTTGTTAACGGTGTTATATGGATTTACTGTTGACTGTTAGTCAATCAAACGTCGTGCACACTTAAGATTATTTGAAAGTTTGTTTTGGAAAATTTAATTGGAGTTTTGAACTGAAAGCACACAAAGTTGAAGGTTTAAGTTGGAAAAATGTACTAAGTTGTAGGTTTTCTATGGTATTTTTTCTACATAATTTATACTATATCAAAGTTGAAGGTATAGTGTTTTTAAGGCGTCCACGTAAGATTTTAAAAATAAGATCCTATTTTTGCATGTCATCGTCTATATTAGATTAGGAATTTCTTAATTTGCTAATAGAAAATATTTTAGAAAACTTAATATGATTGGTCCATGTCATCATCTAAATTAAATTAGAAAATATCTTAATTTTAAATATGTTGTTAATAGAATTTATTTTAGAAAAAAAAATTATGTCATGGATTAAACGACCAATAGTATTGTTCCACATCATCATCTGCTTAGATTAAGAGATTTTTTCAATTTTAAGTTAGTGTTGTTAATTGAAAATAGTATAGAAAATAAAGAAATTATTTCATAGATTTTAAATGACCAATAATATCGTATCATGTCATCATCTGAATAGTTTATATATTTTTAAAAAAATTCTAAGGTAGTATTGTTAATAGAAAAGAGTATTTGTTAAATATTGAAGAATTATAGATTCTAACGTGAGTCCAATTAGAAAATTACAATTGATTATATTAGAAAAATTTCATGTCATCGTCTATTTTAGATTAAAATTCTTAATTTTAAGTAGTATTGCTAATAGAAAATATTTTAGAAACCTAATCTTATTGGCACAATTGATTGTCTAAATTAAATTAGGAATTTTTTATTTATTTTAAGTGTGTTGTTAATAGAAAATATTTTAGAAAATAAGGAAATTATGTCTTAGATTTTAAACAACCAATAGTATTGTTCCACATCATCGTATGCTTAGTTTAGAAGAATTCATTAATTTTAAGTTAGTATTGTTAATTGAAAATAATATAAAAAATATAAAATTATTTCATAGATTTTAAATGACCAATAATATCGTTTTATGTTATGTTTTAAATAATTTAGAAAAAAAATTTAATTGTAAGTTAGTGTTGTTACTAGGAAAATGTATTTGTTGAATATTGAAGAACTATAAATTCAAACATTAGTCCAATTAGAAAATTACAATTGTTTAGATTAGAAATTTTTTATGTCATCGTCTATATTAGATTAGAAAATTTTCTTAATTTTAAGTAGTATGGCTAATAGAAAATGTTTTAGAGAAGCTAATCTGATTGGTACACATCATCGTCTAAAGTAAATTAGGAAAAATTCTTTATTTTCAGTGTGTTGTTAATAGAAAATATTTTAGAAAATAAAAAATTATGTCATAAATTTTAAACGACCAATAGTATTGTTCCACATCATCATATGCTTTAGAAGAATTCATTAGTTTTAAGGTAGTGTTGTTAATTGAAAATAATATAGAATATAAGAAAAGTATATCATAGATTTTAAACGACCAATAATATCGTTCCATGTTTTCTTCTGAATAGTTTAGACTTTTTTTTTGTAAGATAGTGTTGTTAATAGAAAATAATATTTGTTGAATATTAAAGAACTATAAATTCAAACACGAGTCCAATTAGATTGGCATTTGCAGCGATCATTGACTCCTATTTTATTTTGCTAGATTTTTCAGAAACCTTCAAAAATCAAAATTGTAGCGGTTACTGACCAAAATATTATGTTAATATTAGATTAGAAAATTTTATTAATTCTAAGTTAGTTTTTTCAATTATAAATAATTATTTTTGTGAGGTTTGAATGTTCTAAAGAAAAAAATAGAGGATTAAGATAGCTCATTCAGAGTTTGAGAGGAAAACATAGAGAATATGATATAAAAAATCATGAGACCATATGATTAAATAAATAATTTTAAGATACTATTATTAATAAGAAATAATCATGAATACAAAAAAATTTTGTCATGGATTTTTAACAAACAAAAAATTAACTTAGTATTAGAGTATGAAAATTTCTTAATTATAATGTGATAGTATTTATTATGAAAAATCACCTTTGCAGTGTTTAAATATATTTGTGTTAGGTAACATATTTAAACTTTAAATTAATTAAAAATCAAGATACATATAGTTTTTGAAAACTTTTAATATTTGAATTACAAACTTCAATATATTGTTATAAAGAAAAGATCTAAGAGAGCTTATGTAACACGCTGAAAAATTATATAATTAAAAATATTATATTATAAATAAAATTATTTAAAATGATAGAAAATAATTTTAAATATAATAAGAAGTAAAATATCAAAAATTATATTAACTATATAAATTATATTACATAAAATAAAATTATTAAAATAGAATAAAGTGAGAAAAAATAAAATAAAATATCAAAAATTAAATTGTATAAAGACTTAAATAAAATTTGATATAATAAAAACTTATTTAATAAGATAAAATTATGTATAATAGCTGAAAATTACATATAATAAAATAAAGTAATATAAAATGATAGAAAATTATATATTTATATGAAATAAAAGAATATTATATAAAATAAAATAAAATTATATAAATTAAAATTAAATACTATAAAATAAAAAATTTGCATAAAATAAAACTTATATAAAATAAAATAGAACTATGTAAAATAAAAAAAAATTGAATAAGGTAAGACTATAAGAAAGAAAATAAAGTTAAATACCTTAAATTTAAGTATGTTAGAATATAAATTTTTATCAATTCTAAGTTAGTGATCTCAATTATAAATAATCATCTAGATGCTTTTGATAGATTAAGTGATAATTATCAATGCAACTAATAAAATGAAAATAAATTATCATTGTATTCGATTCAACTAATTTATGCCATTTTGGTTCAAATTTTCTATGTAATTGCAAGAAAAAGAAGCATAATTTTGATAATTTTGTTATTTTCATAAAATTTTAATTCCCAACAGAATAATAAAAATGACCATTGACTAATACTCACAAATTTAATTTGCTTAATACTTTTAAAGCATTTTTATGATTTTGTAAGAGAATAATATTCACTTAATATTTATTATTAAAAACACACATAATCAAGATAATTTCAGTTTAAGTTTTAAGTAATTTTTGTAGGTAGGAAAAAACTATCAATTAAAAGCTACTGGTGACAAATTATGATCATTTTAAGAAAACTAAATTTTATCAATTATTCATTAATAAATTATTATTTGATGACAGAATTAAAATTTTCTTAATTTTGTTAGAATATATAATAAGATTGCATTATAATGATTGCGTTTTCCAATTTTTAGAATATATTATGAAATTCATATATTAAAACCAAAATTTTAATTGAAATCGATATTATTTAAATATTAAATCATTTTAGAACCATAAAACTGCGTATTATAAAATTTATAAAAATATCCGCGCGTAACAAGTTAAATATAAGGATTAAGACCTAGTACATATAAAGTTACTATTTCTCTCTTCTCCTTCCACCACCTCATCTTCCACCTCACGAGCCACCTAAAAATTCATAATAAATAATCATAATATAAATTACAACTAATTCATAACACAAAATTAATAAAACCAACAAATAGTTAAATTAAAAAAATATCAAAATTAATAAAACCAAGAAATAGTAAAAATAAAAAAACATGGAACAACAAAGCAATATATATATATATATACTAAAAAGGTAAAAAACAAAAAGAATAATCCTCAATCATCATATATGGATTCTCATCGGCCATCTAAGCACTTAAACAATCATAATATTAATTAGAATAATTATATATATATATATAGTTATATTTTCTCTTTTTTTTTCTTTCCACCACCTCACTAGTCACATAAGCATTCATAATAAACACTCATAATATTAATTACAACTAATTCATCAAACACAAAACTACAAGAGTCGATAGCTCGACTGGAAATGTACCTTGGGGTAATCTAACATATCACAGGATCAAGTGAAAGCTGGTACGGATAAAATATTAAAGGCTGGTCCGGGCCTAGAGGGAATATGGGCCTCGGTCCTGAACCTCCTAGTTATCAAAACTAATAAAACAAACAAATAGTAAAAACAAAAAAAACCTTGGAAACAACAAAACAAAAATTATATATATATTTAAAAAAATAAAACAAAAAGAACAACTCTTATCATCATATATGGATTCTCATCGGCCATCTAACCACTTATAAAAAATCAGAATATTAATCAGAATAATTCATGAAACACAAAAATAATAAACCAACAAATAGTTAAAAGAAAAAGAAACCATTAAAACAACAAAACAACAAAAAATAAAAAAAAAACAAAAACAAAAAGAACAACACTTAATGATATATGAATTCTCACATCCACCTAAGAACTCATAAATAATCATAATATTAGTTACAACTAATTTATCAAATACAAAATTTATAAAACCAAAAAAATAGAAAGAAAAAAATACAATAAACCATGAGGACAACAAACAAAGAAAAGAAAGATAAAAAAAACAGTTAATCATATATTATATATGAAACCACTAGTATATTAAATATGAAACATATTTGGTTTGTCTTTTCCAAAACTAGTTGCATTCCCAATTTTTCTACGAGTGAGTTGCAAACCTATCATTGAAGAAAGAAAACTTAATTCTTATAAGGGGTTCTTATCTTTGTACTTTCATCTCTTACATGTGCGGTGCAAATTTAGATTGGTACGTGCTTCTGTTTTTCTCTCTTATTTTTGTGAACACTCTATTTCTCATCCTTATCGTTTTCGTCTTTGATTTTATGTTTTTGTGTTTTTCATGATCAAATTCTCCATCTAATGTAGATTTGATGCGATTCCGGTTGAATTGTGTACTTGATTTCTACTTTTTAACTCTATCTCATCACAAAACAGCAAGTAATCAACTTGATTTTTTTCTGTAAATAAATCATCAATTTTTTAATTTTATACGAAAAGTTTTCATTCGAAAGTTGTGCGGATCAAAACAATATCATTTTACGACGTTGTTTTAAGTGAATAATTATGTGACGTTTTTGTTTAGCAAAACAATATAATTTTTATTAAGAAAAACAAAAATAAATTAATTAAAATGTTTTGTGGTATTCATCAAAAACAAAACTCATTACACAAACCATATACCTTGGGGAAATTTCTACTAAAATCAGCGGATAAACACCATTATGTTCAATACCTTGCGAAATTGGATAGAACAGCACGAAGTGAAGTCATTGAGTTCTTACACCAGAGACTAGCCTCATCCAAAGCACTATTTCCGCTTCCTCCTCCACCACTGGATTCCGGATGATGCAATGGTCCATCAATCCCAGCTGCGTCGGCGAAAACGATTGTCATGGCGTTAGTGTTTAGTGATTAGATCAAATGCTTAGTTAATGTTTAGTGATTAGATCAAACCTCCAGTGATTAGATCAAACCCCCAATTTGTAATTTTTAATTTACTTTTTTTTTGTTTTACTTAATAAAAATCATGTTATTTTGTTTAACAGAAAACATAATGTAGTTTTTCACTCAAAGCAACATCGTTTTAAGAATTATGTTAGTTTTCTAACAGCAACTAACATAACCATGTCGACGTATGTGGATGGGATATATTGCATATGACTTTAGAGTTGATAGAAATGATTTGCACAACTTTCGAATGAAGGTTTTTTTTGCAAAACATAAAAAAATTAGATGGTTTATTTACAGGAAACCCAGTATATTTGGTTTGTCTTTTTAAAATTAGGTGCATGCCCAATTTTTCTACGAGTGAGTTGGGTCCTGTCAAACCCATCATTGAAGAAAGAAAACTTAAGTCTTATAAGGGGTTCTTATCTTCATATTTTCATCTCTTACATGTGTGGTGCAAATTCAGATTGGAGTGTGCTTGTGTTTTTAGTCTTTGACTTTTTTGTTTTTGTGTTTTCATGATCAAATTCTCCATCTAATGTAGATCTGATGCAATTCCGGTGATTTCTAATGAATTGTGTACTTGATTTCTTTCCTTAACTCTATCTCATCACAAAACAGCAGGTAATCAACTCGATTTTTTTCTACTATATTGTCCACTCATTTTCATCTCATATTTTTGAGCTTACCATCGAAGCGTTAAATTGTTTGAGAAAAAAATATTTTAGAACTATATTCTGTACCAGATCATTCACGAGATTTTGGGATGACTAGGTCAATTACGAAAATATGTGTTAACTTTGTCTTGTATCTTTTGGAACTTTATATATTTATCCTCAATTTATTGGATTTATGGAATTTATCATGGATTTGGTGTAATCAATTTCAATGATAAATTTATTCCTAACAAAGAGATTAAAAAGCCAAATTTCTAACAATTTCAATACATTGATTCTTTGGCTAATGAATTTGTAAATATGTATGTTGTCAAGTGATACATTATTTTAGTGTAATCTCTAGGAACAATTCTAATAAACCCTATTAAGGGCTTGATTGGTTCACTCCCAAATGCTACGTTTGTGGGCAGTTAAGGTTGCAAGTGTTTAACAACAATCATGTAAACCGCTATACATTGCTCTGGACTGCTTAAAACCACTAGATTTCAAAAGGTGTTTCCAGCCAGCGTTTGCGGTTGTGGTTGGTTTAAAAAAATAACTTTTATTATTAATATATAATACTAATAAAAATATACAAAAAAAAAAAAAAAAAACAAAATTAAACCAAAATTTTATTTTCTCTTATCAAATATTTTCATATTAAATACTTAAATGATTTATATATGTATTCTCTAAACTAAAATTTATTTATAAGTATAAACATATTCTTTTATATAAAAAGTATTTCAAACCTCTTAAAATAAATAATTTTAATTAGATTTTCAAAATTAGATTTTTAAAAGTTTATTACATTAATATAATTTTTGTGTTCTTATAAAAATTATATATTATAAATATATTTGATATATTTTATGTTAAACTACTACCACAACTGATGCTAACCAGTCCAAAATTTCTCGCAAATACATATATTTCTAAATGTTAAACTAATCTTATAAGTCGTCTAATAAAACTTTAACCGCAATAATCTGCTTCCACAAAATTCTGTGCATGCAACTGCAACTGTTGCGTTTAAACCAGTCAGATCCTAAGAAGCTAGATGTTGGTTGAAAGTTTTTGTTTTCTTTTCTAGTTTTCATTTTTTTGTAACGAACATTTTCCCCCAGTGTTATTTCCTTATTGGCTAATATAAAGTAATATCATATTTGTAGGAAACTTTGAATTCAATGGAAGTCAAGAAAGACAAAGAAAATGCAAAAATGGGATCAGAACTCGGTCCTGACTAGTCCAATATGACATGGGACTGCCTCATCGACATTTTCTCATGGCTGAGCATAGAACAAAGATGGTTTGCACCAATGTTGGCCTGTAAAACCTGGTTGAATGTGTGTAAAGACTAAAGACTCATCGCTCAACTCAGTATTTGATCTCGAAGCATGGTTTCAATCTTCCACCGAATCTAGCATCTGGTGGACTTCTGAATTTGCAGAAAAGGTCGAAGCATTCCTCGTATCTGTTGTTGAACGAAGTTGAGGAAGTCTCACAAAGATTCTAGTTAGGCACTGCACGGATCGAGCTCTCTTGTATGTCGCCGATAGGTACGTCAATGGAAAATTCCAATATTCTGTATTTTCACTTGAGTCCATTAAATATTTGATCGAATTATATTTGAGTAGCTTATATTGAGTGAAAATATGTCTGAACTCTGAAGTAATATATAAGTTACATGGGTATCTCTACTCATAACCAATTGACTGTAAGTTATTAGAAATCAATGATTCCTAATAAATGACTTATATAACATTTGAAAATTTACTAAAAATCTGAATGTCTTATCAAGTTCCATGTTCAATTATCTGATTTGCAGGTGTCCTAATCTTGAGGTACTTTGGGTTAAGCAATGCCCAAAGTTAAAGATAAATCAATGACGAGCATAGCCTTAAAATTCCATAAGATCAAGGAACTTGATATCAGCCAGTCTTATGGAGTATCTGTGATTCTATGTTTATGGTGGGTGGAAAGTGCAAGAAACTTCAGATTATGAAAACGGAATTTGGTGCATCCTTCGGAGGTCTTGAGGTTCGAGTCTTATGAAAACTATATAAAATATATATCAGCTTCTTATTTAGAGGCAATTGATGTGCTTGTAATTGCGAGCCATATGCAACAGCTGAAGCACTTGGAACTTCAATTCAGCACAATGGATAATATAACTTTCACAATATTTGTAAAAGATGTTCGGATGTCGGAACTTGAGGAGCAATGGTGTTACCAACAATACCTCGTTGTTGAAGAATTTGAAGGTACTCGTCAAACCAAATTTGGCTCATGTATGATCTCAAACTGGTGGTAGTTTGCTCTTGTTCTCTTCTTTTGGGTTCTCCAATGACAAGAGAAGATGAATTGGTGTTGGATTGGTTGTTTGAGACAAGGATTGTGTCTTACGTTGGACTTAATGTGGGCTTCTTTCGTTTTGGACCGTCTCTTTGGTGTAATAATTTATATAGTATTTTACTTTTTGGTTTAGATTAATGGATTCATATCCAAAAACCTAGAGACAAAGCTAGTAACTATTTTGCTGGGTAAATGGTCGATTTTGATCTGATTTTTTTTTTTAAAGTGCTTTTTATATCTGAGTAATTGATTCGCCACGTAATGTGATATGGCTAACGTCGTTTTAGTGTATGCCGAGAGAATTTTTTTTTTAATTTGTTACCACCGAACCAATGAACTTGTGTCTTTAACTCGTGCTCTTAACCAATTGATCCACACCCATTGTCAAGTAATAAACAACATTTTAATTTATAAACCTATTTTCCCTGAAGTAGAAAAAAATCGGTTTTGGTTTAAACCAAGTTACAAAATATTTAAAGAACCAATTGAGAAATCAAAGAAATTAACCGGGAGACACCAATCGGAACACCAACTCTGCTCCTCCGCTTGCCTCTGCTTGATTCTGAGCTCTTCCTCTCGTTGACGAGTCATTCTCAATTGAATCCACACACTTCAACGCCATGTAAAAATTACTGCTCTGAAGATGCTGATTGGCTTGAGAGACAAGTTCCATAACACGAACGGAGTGAGTCACGGCTCCAATCGCCAGATCGATGTTCTTTGACGCGGTCTGGGCCTCGACAATCGAATCAAGAGACAAAAGAAGTCGCCACCGTTGTAAAAGGAGGAGTATTCATCACCACCGTTGTCGCCGTCATAGAAGAGCCACTGAATCAAGATCTGAAACCTATCCCAAAACCCAGAAACCGCCCTCGAGAGTCCAGACGTGGGAGAGGCGACGAGAAGACCTCGAATCCAAGCAACGAGACTATCGCTCCGAAGCCTCCGAGGAACCACGCGCCAAGCCAAAACCTGATCTAAGCCTTCACATTTAATCCCCGATCTAAGCCTCCACCTTTAACCCTTCTCCGACAGATTTGCTCTGAGACGCCTTCGAGATGATGATGATGTCATCGAAGGGATAGCTGCCTTCAAGTGAATCATGGAGCCTTCGAGTGTCGGATTCGGTGGCCGGCGAGGAGATCGGTTTATTTCCAAAATGAGATTCAAAGTAAAAAGAAGAAGAGATTTCCGATTAATTCATGATTGGTTTCGTTGTTTGGGTTTGTAACTGATGTTTTCGGTCTTCTCCGGTTTAGACCAATAAGATAGAAAATTATAATAACCGAATTGTCTAACCAAATTTTATATTTGGATTTATTTTAATTTTGGAGTTGGGTTTATAAATTAAAAAGTTGATGTTATATTTGTTGATGGGTGTGGATCAATTGGTTAAGAACACGAGTTAAGTGCATGAGTTCACGGGTTCAGTGATAAAACATTGTAAAAAAAACTATTGTCCATAAAACACTAAAATGACGTCGTTTTAGCCATGTTATCAAATGACGTGTCAGATGAGTCAACAACATTAACGTTCTTTAATATTTGTTAACGGCAAATCTGATTTTGACACGAAATCATAAGTCGGATTTAAAATTTAAATTTTAAGTGTGTTTAAATATAAAAAAATATTTTTTTAAAAATTTGGATCAAAACCGACCCTTTACCCCTATTTTGCTCATGCCTTATTTATTGAAAACTTTTTATTATAAAAAATTTTCAATACAAAAAATTACAACTTTATTGTTTGACTGAACATCTGTACTTTTATTTTGACACTCTTTTTTTCTTTGGTTGAATCCGGAAAAATTATATAAACTTTATATTTGGGTTTCCCTTTATCTGTTCTTGTAATTATTTTTATTTGACAACCCCTATAAAAGATAACACATTTAACAAAAGATAGTTTTTAAGTTTCTGACTTTAAACTTGTAAGAAAATGATTATATTTTACACACATTTTCATTTCAAACAAAAAAAAACAATTCAAGATAATAGGAAAGACTTCATAACGACGATGATATCTTTAATAGGGCTAATGTGAGCTTCTTTTGTTTTGGATCCTTTTTTTTGTTTAATAAGGTTATATATACGGTTTTGGTTTAGAATAATGGGCTCATTTGGAATGAGTCATACCAAAAATACTAGAACTCTTACAAATATAACACCCCCCTGCCCAAATTTTACAGTTTTACTTGTCGACTAAACTTCTATAGTTTTATGTTGATACTATTTTCTTTTATTTGATTTGATTTAATTCAAAACAGTCAGTTATTGATTCTTTTATACTTTATATTTGGATTTCCTTTATCTTTTATTGTAATTGATTTTTTAATTTGACAACCGCCGTAAAAGAAAAAAAAGAATTGACGCAACATAATTTTTGTCTTAGAAGTTTCATATAACTTTTCGTAAACAGTTAACTAATTGATCTCTAGTTTAAATTTATAGATTACGCAGACTAGACAAATGTTCAGTTTTCGACCATTATACACAACTTCATCCCAAATATAAAGAAAAATAAAATCAACTCAATATTATATGTATGGTTCCATAACATTGATGCAGTCTTTGTATTGAGGTTTCAGGAAATTATGTAAGTGTGTTTTCTAAGTAGTTTTTGTCAATATTTTATAAAGTTATCCTGAGGGTTTATCCTAAATAGATATACATGAAATATAAAAACATGAAACTAATCAATTAAAAAGGAAAGTGAAGAAGAAAGGAACCATTGAAATTATTTCATTAAAAATAAAAGCACCAAATATCAAAAAAGAATTCTATTAAAAATTTAAGAAACTTGCAATACTTTTTTGATAAATGGTTAGAAAGTTGCAATACTTGAAAGTCTGGTTTGGGTTTGTTACTTTTATCTATGTATTAAAATTAATCTAATATGAATATATTCTACTCTTGTTAAAGACTAATATGAATATATATGAACTAGGATTGGAAAGGTAATAATATTTGTTGATTTCTGTGTTCGATTCGGAATAATTTGATCATAGCTGATAAATCTGAAAAATAGGGAAAATAGAAAAAATGACCACTACATAGTTCTGTAATTGAACTATTAAAGATAGTGAATAGATTGATTATACATATATATACTTGCACGATTGGTTATAGTTGGCCGACTAACATAAAATACTAACGAAGATGTGAAGAGTCGTAAATTTTTCCACCTTATTGTGTCTTTTTTTTTTTGGGATCAGATAAAAGTAACCTTACACTAGTCATATTTTATTATATAGAAAATATCTTTAAAAGTCTAACTAATGCGTTTATTGTACCAAAAATAAAACACCATATTGATATATTTATATCAACTAGGAAAAAGTTAAAATCAAATACCACTAAATCAAAGTTTATCCCGAGAGTTTTGTCAGGATGTTTATATTAAAAAAACG
Organism: Cardamine chenopodiifolia; assembly: GCA_963922655.1. Classification (NCBI taxonomy): domain Eukaryota; kingdom Viridiplantae; phylum Streptophyta; class Magnoliopsida; order Brassicales; family Brassicaceae; genus Cardamine; species Cardamine chenopodiifolia. Next base: position 9,378,253 of record OZ000479.1, read on the forward strand.
CTCAATTGTAAGATATATTAGTTAATGACGAGATTTTCTATTAAAACTAACTTTTTCTCTATTTAGACAATTTGACAATGGTGAAATATTATAATCCACCGAACCTGGTTTGATTCTTGAGAAAAAGCGATGACAGGGTCAATGATGTGAATGACCAAATTCCAGTAGAATATTATGTAAATAACCTCGACTGGCTAATCGAGGGTAGTCAAAAGACGTCATCATTTTCATGTGGGAGAGAGTGTTTCAGCGTGTTATTGAAAAGTCTGTGTCTAAAGAAAAAATAAACATGTTTTAAAGAACCGAAGCACTAAATTGAAACCAATGGCTTGACATTTGGAAAAAAAAAATATTTCATCTAGAAATTAGTGTTACAGCGCAATAACACGACATTAGAGAGAATAACATGTAATAGCCATAAAATATGTTGAAGAAGATGTTGAGAAGCAATGAAGTTTTAATGATGGATTTGAAACAAGAGCAATTCCAGAACCAAAGCAATTGTAGTAATATGATAAATTTTAATTTTCACATGAAATCTTTCCTTTTAATATGTTTTTTTCTTATATATCAATGATGTCTCAAATTTTAAACCCAACTAATTTCTGCAAATACATAAAACACGTAGTAGTATAGAATAGGTTCGAATCCACGTAAACTAAAATCACATTACGAATTGTGATGAAACGAGTAAAGGTAAGACAAATAAGAGTTGTGATTGTCGCATGATTGCAAATAAAATAAACAAAGTAAGTAAACAATGTAAATATATGGAGACAAGCATTGAGCGCAGGAAAATTCGCAAGTATCAATGATTGATAAGTAATCTAACTAGTTAGGGATTTCTGAACGAACCGTTCTCGAATTTGAAACAATGTGGTAAAGCTACCCTACTCCCCTAGTACTCCATCTAAACAAGTAACTTAAGACACTAAATTCTTGGATTAGCCTCAGAAGACATATCAGCTTTCTAAACAAGTTTGATATGTTCACTTTGATGAATTAACTTCAACTCCCGTTTGGTAAGGATTTAAGCTCATCAATTGTTGATTTAGGTAACCTAACTATCGCTTTCGGCGCATATATTATACCTAAAGATTTCATGCTAGATTAGTCAACCTAACATAAGCATAGAGCTTACAAAAGATGAAGAACTATAATGATAAATCCCTAATCTAATAACCAAAGTCTAATCGATCATCAAATCCCTTTGATTAACCCCAAACCCAACTAATGGACAACTCATACATAGATGAATTCATCAAAAATTAAAAGTTTTAGAAATATCAAGGTTTTAGAAAATAACTGTAACAAGGTTTTAGAAAGCACTTATGGAAGAGATAAGATTTCGTCTCCTTTAACTATGAAAACAATAAGGAAAAACTTGTAAAAGTGAATAAGAACAAGTTGGAATTGCTCTAAGACGAGCAACCCTATTTATATAAGTCTCAGGTCCTAAAGTCGGTTGGAATTGTGCTTGACCGCCTCACAGATTAATTGATCCCTGCTTCAAAATGAACCACTTTATTAAATCGTGATTATGGTCAATCCGTCTTCATATCAGTTGCTCCCAATGCATATTCTTTTGATGCTTGAAGCCTTTGCGCGTCCCAAGCATGTCCAATACATCCAATAGCATCCAATTACTTGTAAAACATGTATAATCCTAAATAACACCAAAAAGACACAAAATGTAATTTTATACTCGATAAAAGGCTCTAAAGGAAACATCTTTACAACATCAACGAAAGATAATCTTACTTGCATCTCTCAGACAATAATTTTCAGCTTTTCGTATTCCTTCTCCTGAATTTGGTTATTTTGTCTCGTTGGGTATGATAGCTTAGGCTTGTAGGATGGAGGCACATAAGGCGGTTCCTTTCCAGCAGCAACATCATTTCCAGATCCTTAAGCACATCGAACTTGATTTCTAGATCTTTTATCATTTGAAAAGTCATGGGATCGATTGATTCTTATATGGATCGGTTGATCCTAGTCATCATCGAATTGTTATAGAATCTTATTCTGTAACTGGGATTGTTTGATCTCTTGGGAGGATTGATCAATCTCAACATCCTGTAATTTTAGATTAACTTTTCCACTTCTGAGCGTGATGACTTGAATGTACTCTTTTGGGTTGGTCTCTGGTTTTCTAGAATGTGTCATGGGGGTGTTTTGACCATTGCTGCAGTTTGAACAACTTGAGTCTTTAAAACTCTCATGTGAGTACTCAAGTTTTCAATCATCCCATTAAGTTCATTATATATCCCATCAAACTTAGCATTAATCTCATTAGCAAACTTCTTTTGACCATCAAGAACCTGTTGGAACATGAGCTTAACCCTGTCTTGAGAACCAGCATTTTCAAAATGTTGGTTAGGCTGAAACTCCATATTACCATAACTAGCAGTCTTATTCTGCAACCCCTGTGTGAAGGTTTATTATGGCAGAACTAGGGTGAATGGTTTAGTGTGAAATTTCTGCCCTTGTTGGTTGTTGTGTGTAGGAGAGAACTAGTGAGCTGGATTTGCGACATTATTGCTTCTGTAAGACGGATTTGGGTAATTCCTATAGTTCTGATTGAATCCTAAATTCTATAAATCTTCTTTTCCGTATATATAGTTAACCTCTTATGCCGTCTTATCCTTAATGCCACACTTTTGATAAACCTGATTCTCACAAAAGTTTACATTCCTCTTCTGTGCCTTTAAAATCAAGTCCATCTTAACATTTAGCTCATCAAGAATCTTATTGTGTCTAGCTCCTCTTGATCTCATAACATAATATGGACAGTGATTGGTACTGCTTGCTGCCAAATTCTCAACAAGTTCAGTCGCTTCCTCAAGAGTGTTGCTCATAAAATCATCTCTACTTGTTGTATCTATAGCTATTTTGAACTTTCACTCAATCTTGTTGTACAAAAAGCTCATTGGTCTGCATCAGAGCAATTATGGTGTGATAATCTCTGAGATACTCTTTGAAACAGTATCATGCCTCATATAAAGACTCATCAAGATCTTGCTTGAAGATTGTGATCTTGTTCTTGAGTGCAGCTAATCTAGTCCTGGTGAAAAAGTAACTCAAGAACCGGCTCTACACTCTTCCCAACTAGTAAGAGAACCCGACGGTAAAGACTTTAACCATTTGTTTGTTTTATTCCTTGAAGCTAATGGGAAGAGCTTACATCGCAAGTAGTAGGGAGGGATCCCATTCTAGCTAGTGGTGCTAAAAATCTCATCAAATATCTATGTATTCCATTGGTTTTTCGGTAGATAAACCATGAATTAGATTCTCCTTGCCAAGAGCGATGATCTGAGGCTTGATTTCGTAGGTTTGTTGCTGAAGGGGTGATGGAACATGTTGCTCTCCTAGAGTGACCATATGTTGGGCTGTTTCTTGTAAGCAAGTGGCAGGAATTTCCTTGTAAACTATCTAACTAGTTAGAGATTTGGGAACAAACAGTTCTCGAACTCGAAACACTTTGATAAAGATAGCCTACTCCCGCAGTACTAACTATCTAAACATGTAACCTAAGACACTAAATTCCCGAATGAGTCTTAGAAGACATATTAGCTTTCTACACAATTTTGATATGCACTTAGACGAATTAACTTCAACTCCCAATGGCTAAGGATACTAAACTCATCAATTGTTGATTCCGGTAACGTAACTATCGCTTTCGGAGTATAGATTAAACAAAGAGATCTGATGCTAGATTCGTCAACCTAACATAAGTATAAAGTTCACAAAAGATGAAGAACCATAATGATAAATATCTAATCTAATAACCTTAGCCTAATCGATCATTGAATCCCTTTGATTAACCACAAACAAAATTGGTGGATTACTCATACATAGATGAAGTCATAAAAAACGAATTCAGTTATAGCATAAATATCAAAATAAATTTAACAAGGGTTCAAAAAGTATTTCTGGAAGAGATGATATTTGTAAAATTAAACAAGAACAAGTTGGAATTTCTCTAAGATGAACAATTCTATTTATATAAGTCTTAGGTCCTAAAGTCGGTTGGAATTGGGCTTGACCGCTTTGCATATCAATCGATCCCTTGGACAAACAATCGATTCTTGCTTCAAAACATACCAATTCATTAAATCGTCATTATGGTTGATCCGTCTTCAGATCGGTCGATCCCAATGCATCTTCTTTTGATCTTTGAAGACTTTGCACGCCCAAAGCAGGTCCAATTAAGCATCCAATGACTGTAAAACCTATACAATCCTAAATAACACCAAAAAACACAAAATTTAATCCTAAACTCGATAAAAACTCAAAAAACTTGTAAAATCAAAGGTTATAACCTTCAAAACCATGGCACATCAATCATGCTGTTTTTAATACTATGCTATTTTTATCAAAAGCACGATAATTTTTTAAAATAACACTATAATCCTTTCAGATACTATTTGAAATCAGGAGGAAGAAAGAGATAAACTTGTTTTCTTGTATTAGGGGTAAAATTCTCAAGCAAGATTTGTGGCTTTTGCATAAGGGTCTCCAGCAGTTCATTGTTTACCAAGCTCCCATTGATGTGAGAAACGAACACATCGGGTCAGTATTGGGTATATGCTTGCTTCAGCTTTCACAGAGATCAAGACAGGACCAGCTTTTTCATCCAAGAATCTGATTGTCATTAGGAGGCTAGTGAGTCTAGTGCTTGAGAGTTTGGGTATAGAGGTTTCACGCCCTACTCCGTAGGAGAAATGTAAATTCATCGACAAGAAGTATTTAGGCAACTGCGGCAGTACCAAATTTTTTAGTATACATATTTCAGGATCACACTAGCGCCTACCGTTATATTCAATTACATCAGGTTGGATACACGTCACTCATCACTAGGGAGAACTTGGAGTTCTTGTATAGCTCGACGTGCACCACTGCCTCCCGGAGCTGATCCCGAGCCTTATGATGCTGATACTTCCTCTCACCCACAATCTTCTACATTTTCTTTGCTGCCACCAGGCTTTAATGCATATGTGCCTTCTTAGCTCACGCAGGAGCCTCAGTCAGAGTATGAAAGATGGATTGTTGATACTACGAGGAAGAACAGCACCATACCTGCAGAAGATTTGAGAGCTCTTTCTCGAATTCGTCATTGTTGCACTGCTCCACCTACAGCAGATGCTGATGCGTAGGATCCACACGCCCAGGCAGCAAACTCTGTACCTTCCTACTTCCACTCTTATGGATATGCGGCTATACCTGCAATACCTTTTTTGATAAAGGGTTGGGTTAGAAAGTTGCAATACTTGAAAGTCTGGTTTGGGTTTGTTACTTTTATCAATGTATTAAAATTCATCTAATATGAATATATTCTACTTTTGTTAAAGATTAATATATATATGAACTAGGATTTGAAAGGTAATAATATTGTTGATTTATGTGTTCGATTCAGAATAATTTGATCATAGATGATAAATCTGAAAAGTAGGGAGAATAGAAAGATTGACCACTTCATAGTTCTGTAACTGATCTATTAAAGATAGTGAATAGATTGTCATATATATATATACTTGCATGATTGGTTATAGTTGGCCGACTAACATAAAATACTAACTAAGATGTGCTGAGTTGTAAAATTTTCAAGCTTTATATATTACCGTATTTTTCTTTTTCTTGGGTACACTTACAAAAGTACCCTTATACTAGTCATATTTTAATATATAGAAAATAGAGGTGGGCATTCCGGTTTATGCTTTAGTTTTGGTTTGTTTTTTTTGGTTTTACGGTTTTTCGTTCTATAGAAGTAAAACCATTTATAAACCGATTGAAATATGTTTTGGTACGGTTTGTTTTTTTTTGTTTACAGTTATAACCATAATTAATTCGGTTCTGTTTGGTTTGGTTTCGGTTTTGATTTTTTTTGTAGATGATTTCATGATTTTATAAAAAAATAATAATTAAAAACTCAAAATCAAAACATTGAATTTGTAATTGTATTTGTATTTGTAAAAAATCAAAACTCAAAATCGAACAATTGAAATGTTAAAACTCAATCGATTCTATTGGAAAACTTAAAAATAATGGAAATCAAAGTTAATGATGCAGTTTGCAAAAAACAAATGAATAATTCAAAATCTTAAATTATATATGAGATGCTTATATATCTAGATTTTTGTATCTTTCTTTTATTAATCTTTTTTTTACAACAGTTTTAATGTACTTTTGTTATAAAAAAAATACTAAGTAACACTAGTATTTATATAAACATATATAAAGTAATTTTTTAAATTTAAAAAAAACTACTGTTTTACGATTATAAACCGAACCGAATCGAAACCAAAATAACTTTTTTATAATGGTAACCAAACATGTTTTTAAGCAAAACCAAAACCAAACCGAATTAAAAATTAACGGTCTGGTTTGGTTTGGGAAGGGGAGTTTCTAACGATAGTGAGGATCAACTATAGTCTTTATTTGATGAGTGTCAAACTCGAGGGAATTATCAACAGCTCTGATCCATCCGTAAAGCCTACAGGTAAGCCTATCAGCCTCAACAACAACTCAGATGAAGTTGCTATATCTCAAGTATGTCACTGCAAGGGTTTATTGTTATGCAACACAGAAGACTACAATAGTGTCGTGGTTGGAATCCATATACTGGACAAATCCGGTGGATATTCGTTGAACCCAAATCTGTTGCCTACAGTAAGCGCTGGTATAGTCATGCACGCTGGTATAGTCATGCACTCGGATACGACAAAAGCAGATCGAGCTGCATCTATAAAATCTCATGATTTACTCAACCTCACTTCGAGGGATTGGTGCATGAAATCTATGATTTAAAACTCTAATTCATGTAGGGTTCCTGATGTCAATCCAAACTGGGAAATGAAGTTTTATGCACGTAGTATGTCTCTAAGAGGAGATACTTATTGGTTTGCTCGAGAGAAGATACCACCAGGTCGAGTAGACTAATATAAAGGAGAGATCCTTGATTTTCTTATTTGTTTTGATTTTACAACAGAAAGATTTGGGCGCATATGCTTCTTTTGTCTAACTCTTATGTTAAAGATGTAGTGACTCAATCTATGTTAGAGAAGAGCATGCTGCAACATTATTTTAATGATGGGATAATTATGAGATGGAGATTTGGGACATGAATAAGATTGAGCCTATATTCGTGATCCAAATCTCCATCTCAAATCTTCTTTACACTAGATTGAGTCACAATATCTTTAACATAATAGTGAGACTGAAGAGGCATACGTGGCCCAAATCTCTCTGTTATAAAATCTAAGCAAATCAAGAAATCAAGGATCTCTCCTATATATCTCTCTACTCGATCTGGTGGGATCTTCTCTCAAGCAAAGCAATAAGTATCTCGCTTGAGAGACATCACATGCATAAAACTCCATTTTCCAGTATGGAGTGACATCAAGAACCCTTCATGAATTAGAGTTTTAATTAACTAAAGATTTCATGCAACGATCCCTTGAATTGAGATTGAGTCAATATCAAGATTTTATGGACTTGGCCTGATCTGCTTTCGTCGTATCAGAGTGCATGACTATACCAGCGCTTACTGTAGGCAACAGATCTGGGTTCAACGCATATCAACCAGTTTTGTCTATTATACGGGTTCCAAACCACGATTCTAGTGTAGTCTTCTGTATTGCATAACAATAAACCCACGTAGTGACATACTTGAGATATAACAACTTCATATGAATCGTTATTGAGGCTAATAGGATTACATGTAGACTTTATAGATGAAGCAGATCAGTTTTTAATTCCAAGGAGACTGACACTCATCAAATAGAGACTATAATTTATCCTCGCTATCGCTAGAAACTCCCCTTCCCGTGCTACTGCTACTGCTTTAGCATGATGCATATTTCTTCTTCTTCCTCTTTTTTTTTTTGGAATAGTATGTAAAATTATATTCAAAGAAAAACTGTTTTTACATCATTGTGCGACTGTTTTTGGAGACATTGCATAGCTCTAAAGTTGAAAAAATCATTTGTGGGGGCCTCGTTAAAACCCGAGAGTGGAAAACTCGATTGAGACCAAACCACTTCCTGGGAAAAAGAGTACCCACCACTCATGATTGAGCTGAAACTTATTGTCCTTTATATTCTTGTGGCAAACCAAATCTGTAGACCATCCTTCATAATTCCTTGAGCATTTAATGTAGACAGCTTGTTCCGCACTATCCCTCCTATCTCCCAAACCAGCCTATCCATATTCAATGTGACGCTTCCATGTCTTCGATGGTTTCGTTCTCTCCATAGTGTGTGTATAGCCGCTTGGAATGTATATTTCACCACATAATCCTTCGTTGTTTTCCTATTGCTGGCTTGAAAAATATTAATCAGATCGTCGAAGTGGGGAGTATAACCTTGTTGCATCAGTCCGGAAGCCAGCTTGTGCCAAATCTGCTGCAAAGTATAAGAACAAGAGAAAAAAACACAATCCCGTGTCTCGATAACCTAGGGGCAGAACATGCATTTTGTTGAGACCGTGGGTGACCAGACTCTCATTCTGTCTCCCGTCGCCAGTCTGTTCAAGATCCCTTCTTCTTCCTCTTCTTCTTCCTCTTCTTATTCTTCTTCTTTTTCTTCTTCCTCTTCTTCTTTTGTGTTTATCTTTAATTTGTAAAGCTCTCTTCTGTGGATACAAAGTTCCACTTTTTCCAAGTAAATGACCTTTGTCTCCAAGATTTGATCGGAACCCTAGAGAGTATCTCCTCCATCAAATTCCTTAAAAGATTTGATACCCTTGTCATCGTTTTTTCTGCATAATCAAACCAGATTCGATGGATTATAATATTCCGCCATTGCCAAATTATTTAATGGGAGAAAAATTTAGTTTTAGTAAAAAATCTCATAATTAGCTAATTATATATGTACAATTGTGTGGTTTATAATATAGTTTTCTGCAAATAAATCATCAATCTTTTTTTGCAAGATCAACCTTCATCGAATATTATGCAAGTTAATTCTACCAATTCGAAAGTCATCCGCTATATAATCTCTCTGCATATCATCGACATGGCTCCATTAGCTATTGTTAGAAAACTAAAGGTAGTCTCAAAACAATGTTGTTTTGGGTCCAAAAACTACACGATGTTTGATTATTTCTTGTCATTTTTCTATGGCCAAAACGACATAATTTTTATAACATCACAAATTAGGTTTAGAATTAGGGGAAATTGATCTAGAGAAAATTAAAATGAGGGTTCATCATTTTTGGGTTTCTTATTACATGATATGATTAACAAAACCGAAATGATTCTTGTGTTCTTTGCACCCAACAGGAAACGCACTGCCGACAAGCTCAAATGCGTTCAGATTTTTCCAAATCAGATCAGATCATTTCGGGTGAGGGTTGATTTGAACATGATTTGTCTCCATTAGAGCTTTCTAGATCCTGGGTTTATCAACAAATCTCCATAGCCTCAACCTTCGTTCCTCTTTCTTCACTGGTCTTCGTCGTTGCCCATCTCCAATCCCATCTAATTTCATCAAAATTTCCTCCATTTCTAACCCTAGATGAGAAATCCACACCATTAAAGCCGAAGTATCCACAATCAGCCTCGAGATCTCAGTCATAGAGCTTCAAGATGACATTGAATCGCTTCACTACAAGAAAACAACCAGTTTCCGACGGTCATACCCGTAGGAAACCCATCGGAAACAAGCCTAACCAACGGGTTTTACGACGGGAAGGTGTGTTGTTTCTACGGTGTTGGAAACTAACTTCCCGTCGGTTTTCCATAGGAAAAAACCGACGGGAGACTGACAAACTTAATGTGACAGGTTACCGACGAGATATCCGTCGTACTGTTAACTGCAAAAACCATCGGTAACCCGTCGTAAAAAGTTAACAACGGGACTTAAGCGACGAAATCTTGTACAGACGGGAAACCGATGAAATCTTGTACTGACAGAAAACGACGGACTTTTATTGACAGGAAACCGACACATTTTATTACCGTCAGGAAACCGAAGGAAAGCGTAACCGACGGGAAACCAACGGATAATTTAAATTTTTAATTTTTAATGCAATTTAAACCCATATTTTGAATTAAATTTAATTATAAAATTAAAATATGAATTAAAAATTTTATATTAAAATTAAATAAACATAAAATTTTAAATGTAATAATAGAAAATTTAAATCTGTTTACAAAAAAAGAAACATAACTAAAAGTCACTCGTCAGGCGGTATCATAGTTCTGCAAAACTCGGCTCGCATTTGCTCCTGCATCCTGCATCGCGTCCAATTGTTCCTTCATTTGTTGCTGCATCTGAAGCTTGAATTCTTCCATTTATGTCTTACAAGCAACTTTGACGGCCAACACATCTTCCTGCATTTGAGTGAATGCTGCATCTTGAGAAAACCGGGATGTCGCACTTCGGTGCTCGTTCGGACGGTCAAAAACCTGTCCTTTGCTCCTAGGAGTTAGCTGAAAATCAAAAAGCTTAAAATGATGAGTTAATGAAAAACAAATTAAAAATTCTTTAAAGGATAAATAAAAACAAATTAAAATTACCTCATCATAGAATTCATTCAGCTTATCGACTGAAACTTCACTGGACTCGGCGCCTTCAATCTGAGAATCCAAAAATTCTTGCGACTGCCGATACTCATCTGCAAGCTTGTTGACGGACTCGACGAGGTTCCGAGCTATCGGATCTTGAATCTCTCCCGTTTTCTTGCTAGTGTGAAGTTTGGTGACTAACTCTACATGAGAAGGACGTTTTCCCATTTTTTTTGTCTGCATTCCCAAAGTCAAATAACGAGAAATGTTATAAATAAAAATTTTTAATTTAAAAATATGAGAAACATACCAATTTCTCCTCGACAGTGGCGATGCTCTAAGGTCCAGCGTTATGTATCGAGTGTCCGACTCCTTCTCTATCGCTCATCCGGTTTTTCGCTTTCCCGATAGATGTCAACTTCGTCTCCTCGGCCTCCCAATGTCTTACAAACCCGTCCCATATATACGGTTTGAATTCCAACTCCTTGCAAACCTTTTCCGCCAACCAAAACTGCTTCCACTCGTACACCTTACGGTGATATTGGTCGCAACATTTTCTCTCAAACTCTCGCCTAACCAGACCAGTGTCCGCAACATCCCAAGTGAACTCTTGCTATAAAAACACATATATGAAATATTAGTAATTTATATAATATAAGTAAAATTAAAAAATAAACGAATGTTACCGCAAAGTGTCGAAACCATTGGTCTCTTTCTTCCAAAGGCATCTTCGAGAATGTAGGGTACGACTCCTTAATCATTCCATTAAGAAGATTGTTAATACACTTAAATATTCCATTGTGGGAAATACAAAACCTATAAAATAGATAAAAAGAGGTTAGTAACGTAAAGTAAATGTGCTTATTAGGAAAGTTTGTTAATATTTTTCTTACCAAGTTGTGTTAGGTAGCATATGGGGATGCAGCCTTGTGATCTCCTACGATCGGGGCTGCTGGATGAACTCCTCAACGGTCATTCTTGTGAACTGGTCGGTTTGCGTTTTCAGAACTTGGCTAGACTCAGATGGACAGGTTTCCGGAATCCCTTGCCCTCTACCTCGTTGTAAAGTACCACCTACAACGGGAATACGTGACTTTCACCCTAAACGTGGAGGAGGAGCAGTAGAAGGTCGGGGAGATGATCCCGGCGTAGGAACAGAACCACGTCCACTCGATGAAGAACGGACACGTCCAGCCGAAAACCTAGCAAAGTCACTTAAAACATAAAATTATGTAAATAAAAAATTATAAATATATTTAACTTTCAATATAAAGAATAAAAGAATTGATTAATAACAAAAAAAAGTATGTAACAATGTAATAAAAATAGTAAATATTATAAAATATATATAGGAAACAGATCATAAAATATTTAAAAATATGAAAAAATAAATTTTAGCATAAATATTAGTATGAAAAAAGCATATAAACAAAAAAAGACTAACTCAAAAATTATAAAATTGTTACACAAATGACAACTTATATATTTGTATCCAAAAATTTATAAAACTAAATATAACATTTGAAAATATGGAAGTAAATAAAACTTTAAAAATATATATTAACAAAACCAATGAAAATGTTTTCAAAGGAAAATACTTTATGAATAAAATTTTCAATATTATATATGTGTATATATATATTGAAAAAATAGAAAATTTCTAAAAATGTAGAAATTAATATACAAAAATAAATTGTACTTAACAAAAAACTGTAAACGAAAACTACCTAATTTGCGAAACCTTATATATTTGAAAGGTGATATGTGTTTTAGATTGAAAAAAAAAACGTTAGTTTAAATTATATATAATTTAGGTTATATATTTGTTTGAAAAAGCATATATAAACACAACGTTAACTATTTATTTTATTAAAATTAGTCCAATAATATTGGAAAAAAAATTTAAATTGTAACACAAAATAAAACATATAAATTAGGTTCAAAAATTTCCTAACACTAAATATAACATTTGAAAATATGTTTGTTAATAAACCAAATAAAATTATTTATTTACAATACAACTAAATTTTTTTTCATATGAGTATACTTTATAAAATAATTTTCCAATAATATATATATATGTATAAATTAATAAGGTAAAATATTTTGAACTTTTATAAATTGTACAATACATATAGTAATGAAATAATGAGGATAAAACATTATAAATATAGTAAAAATATATAATATATTAATTTTAGACATATTATGAAATCCAAAAAATTATGTATTTTCAATTCATTTTTAAATAACGAAAATTAGAATTATATATCTATATTAGTAAAAAAAAAATTCGTTTTGAAACAAAAAAAAACCTTCAAAATTGCATATTTAGATTGGGTAATCTACCAATCTTAAAATCATCCATGCAAACCTTAAATCTATGTTCCATAACCTATATTACCATTCACTAATCGATAATCTAACATCAAAATCCACACAAACACAAAGGAAATCCCTAAATCTAATTTTAAAAAAAATTATGAATAAGTGAAACCTTACTGTGGATTAGAATTGGATGGATTATTTGCCATAGTTGAATTGCTTATCGCCGATTTGATGGACAATTTGATGATTTCCGGACGTTTGTGGAGCTTTTCGGCTGTTTGAAGCTTTAAGAAGTTGTAAAAATGGTATTACGGCCGATGGGGAAGGAGAAGTTTAATTAAAATGAACTACCAACGGGAATGCCGTCGGTTTCTCTAAGGTTTACTTTACGCGGTTACTAAAACCTTTGAATTGCTGCCTAAAATTTTAGCATTTACCGACGGACTGCTAAAATCTTTAAAATTTGGTTTCAGTTTGGCTTGAACCCAGGTTGTATATATGTCAAATATGCTATGTTGCCAGTAGACTACTACCATCGTCATGTATATTGGTAACAATTTTAATATATATACTGTATTTGGACCTTTTTCAAATTTTTAACAAAACTTTATATTATAAATATTATCAAACTTAAACAATCATAAAATTTAAATACAACAAAATCTTTTTTAGCATTTTAACAACCTATCCCACAATTTTGTTGTAACATATAATTTTATTAAACCACACATAATTTTTATTAAAATTCACTTAACATTTATTAAAACACACAAAATTAGTACAATATTACACATACAAACATGAAATCTCATACATTACAATACAATTTATTTGATACAAGAACAAGAAGATTAATTATCGCACTTAGCGTATTGACGAAACACCATCTTGCTTAATAACAGTACATAGTACCATTCGATGCAAATGTCGACCTTAATGATCCATCTCGAACTTCAGCATGTGTTTCTCACAACAACCATAATGGTCATTTGGACATTTGTATTTATAGAGATCCGGTTCCTCAAACTTATCCAACACTTCTACGGCCTGTGACGATGGAACTACTTTCATGTCTACATGTTTGCCGCTATCTTTAGATCGTGATGTCTGAGACTTCTTCGGGGCACACAATGAATTTGAACTAGTGTGTTTAGAAAAGTGGATTGAGGTACCGGGACAAGGAGAAGAGGATGGTGGGTTATATGATTCTTGCAAGGAATTAAGGAAAGAGGTTATAATTATTTCATCTTCAGAAGTATTAGGAATTTTTTTGACATGGTTGCAGATATTGGTAGGAATTTAAGTCTGAGATCTGAGAACTCGTATTTTCTTGGTTTTATAGAAATAAAAAGTAAAGAATTCAGATAGAATCCAAATATGTCAAACTCGATCTGAGACGTAGAAACTTGTTCTTATGTTTTCGACCGTTTGATTTACTTACCACCTACAAAGTGGTTGTACCAACCAAATGGGTTTGATACCACATGATATTTGGAAAACAGACATAAAAAGACCGATTTGTTTTATCATTTATATGTAATATGCAATCCTTGGGATAGAGTTTTAAAATTAAATAAAATTTAGTTTACATACTATAAGGTTAATAAATTTATAATGTTTTTTACATTTTCTGTCGGTTTACCATCGGTAATTACCGACAGTACACCGATAGATCTTAATAGCCGTCGGTTTCCCGTCGATATGTACCGACGGAGAACCGACGGATATGGTAAAAATATATAATTTGGCCTTCTTCCATGCTCGACCCCGGGTTGTGAATTATAAATGATACAAATAATAAAAAAACAACATCCATTATTTAAATTTTGTTATAAATTTTAAAGATAGGGAAACTTCCAACACAATGCCAATGATGAGATTCTATTGATTGATATGGATACATAGAAACACGAGGATATATATTGTTTTGACTGTGGTTGTAAGATTTTAGATTACAAATTAAGTATAAACAAAAAGCATATATATATATATGTGTAATTGACCAGAGACTTATTCCAATCTTTTAAAATAAATACATTATATATATATATATATATCATTTTCGCGTCGTCATATTATATGGGACTTCATATCCTTTTTGACTATAGAAAAATGCATAAGTTCAAACCAGTTTAGCCAAAATGCATAAATACCAATTTCATCTATCATTTTGGCTTGTTATTTAGGTAGCGTAGAAACGGAAAATATGAAAATGTACTGTTTCATACAAATCTATAATGAATACATCAATCTTTCTATATATTGGTTATAACATTGAAATTTAATATGCAATCCTTGGGATAGAGATTTAAAACTGTAAAAAATAATTAAGTTTTTACATTTTCCGTCGGTAGTGACCTACAGAGAACCGACGGAAATGGTAAAAATATAAACTTTGGCCTTCTTCCAGGCTCGAAACCGAGTTGTGAATTATGCCAGAGTGCTATGTTGCCAATAGATTACTACCATCATCGATGTTTAAATAACAATTTTAATATATATACTAAGTTAGAACCTATCTTTTAAATTTTTAACATATGTTTAATCAATGTTGAAAATACTAAATTTGAAATAAATGATACAAATGATACAAAATCAACATCCATTATTTAAATTTTGTTATAAATTTTTAAGAGAGGTACAAAACAAGTATATATATTAAACTTGTTACTTAAACTCACAACGATGGTTGTACTCTACTGGCAACATAGCACCCTTAACATATTTCACAACCTGGGTTCAAGCATGGAAGAAGGCCAAATTTTCAAGTTTTTAACTTCTTCCGTCGGTTTCCCATCGTAAATTACCGACGGAAAACCTACAGACGGGAAACTGACGGAATAGCTAAAAACTTAAAAATGATAAAAATATACTTCTTTGATTAAACTTATGTTGCGTAAAATCAACATATATAAACTCTGTTTGTACCTCTATTAAAACTTTTAATAAAATTTTAATCAATGTATGTTGTAAGTAGATATGATGTAAATATACATAATTATAAAGTCAAATTTATATAACAAAAAGCAAAGAAACTTTATTAATGGTCATAACTAATATTACAACACTTATTTATTGAAAATAGCAAACATATTACAACACTTACTTATTGAAAATAGCATACATATTAACTAATAATTCAGCTCATCATCTGAGTCGTTAATAACCATCGGTCCAATCATTTAATGTTTTCCAATAAATTTAACAATATTATTTTTTGTAATGTTTAGGATGTTTTCACCACAGGGTGAAACATAAACTGCCACATTTCGGACCATAACAATCGCACTAACTTTCAAAACTTCATTAACACCTTCAAGTTGGAAAACATTTTTTTGAATTGACGCACCCAATGTGCCTGTCGGATCTTTGACAGTAGCCACTCCGTCCCCAAAAGCATTTTTCTCTATCTCTTTAATCATAACCAACACCTACGATGTTATAAATATGTTAACAAATGTCGTAATGTTAATCAAATATACAAAGTAGAAATTAAAGCTTACGTTATTAATTTTTTCTCCAATACGTGCGGCTGACACGTATTTCATTCAACTTGGTCCATTCTATCCCAGACTCAGTTATGCACTGAATTGTCGAAGTCCAACATATCTGGTTGAAATCTGTGTCTCCTTCACTAACCAAGTCGTTGTAAAACGTTTGAGTTATCATAAGAGGCTGCTCTGGTGCAAAACTTGAACTGGTTTCGTGGTATAATTTGCGTCTGCACGCACATTGAAGATTCTCAAAATGCTCTGAACCTGGAATTAATAGTTGTTCCCTTGGCAATTGAGTAGGTAGTAGAAATTCTTGTGGTGCATCAATCACATTAATGAAAGGTACGGGTAGTGGAGGTGGGGGTGGCCTTGGCCATATGAAAGTAGGATCTTCATTTTGATCTTCTGGAACATCAGCATTGAAAGAGTAGTTCACCATTTTAGAGAAATTTAGTTAGATAATGGTTTAACTTATGATGTTGGAAAGAACAAACATGAACCCAATATAAAGAGAGACGTCCGTCGGAATGCCGTACCTAACTCGAAAAAAGAGTTAAGTTGTACCTAACTCGGCAACTTGGGAAAAAAATGTGTGCAATTTACGACGGGTCGGAATGCAGTACCTAACTCGAGAAAGAGTTAGGTGTACCTAACTCGGAAATGCATGTGTAGAGGTAGGTGTACCAAACTTGGGAAAAAAATGTGTCTAATTTACAACGGGAACACGACAGGTTCTTTAAATAGGGAAAATGTTTTTATATTACGAGAGGAACATGACGGGTTCATTAAATTGTTAATTATGTTGGCACATACTATAAAAATAGATGTAACCATCAATAATATATCTTTATAATTCTAATTAGTAATATATTAAATAAAAAATTTAACCATTCATTACAACAATGTTTACAATAAGATACAAACCCATTTACGCAGTCATCGACAATTTAGAAATGTGAAACACTTATTATAAGTAATTCAACTTATAAACCTCTTAATTGTCCTTTTCCAATTCTGCCATGTGGAACTAGCAACAATTTGGATACTCGTCTGTAGGACATGCGTATTCGACCTCAGGTGCTTCTATTACGCCACTATAAGACGTGTTACTATTCCCAGGGTTAAGAGTTTGTTTGGTTAATTGCTCGATTGCATCAAAATCAAAATCCTCTGGTGGAGATTTAACCGGTTGGGCATACCCACTAACCAGGTAGTGATCATTGGTTTGAGACTCCACCAATGCTTCCTCTGAATCATCAAAGGTAAGAGGGTTAGCTGACACTTGATCATACCTATGAGAGTCGGGATGTTTGTTTGTTTCAAATGTAGCTTCTGATTCTGATTCTGTTATATCCGATAAATCTTCTATTTCTCTATCTGAATCAGAATCATATGACATTTTAATAACTGTGTATGATGGTTTTTAATATATTTGTAATAGCATATATATAGACGATATAAACTTTCTACACACTCTTCTGATAAATTGAAATCAGTCTTAATGCTCATCATTCTACTGGCAGATGATAATGGGGAATGCCTATCTCGACAACCCTTGTAGAGAGGCTGCTTAGCTGCATCTAACATGTCAAAAAACCTTCTTGCCTCTGCATTTGATTCTTCAACTCTTCCTCTGTCAAACTCGGCCAATGATGTACCCTCACTAAATGCATCTTTGACCATAGTAACAGTGTCTATTCCGAAATCAACCTCTGGTATCTCTTCCCTTATATTTCCCCCAACATTAGGTTCGCTACTACTACCTACCTCAGTTTCGGTTTCTCCATGGAGATACCAAATCTTGTAACCCCGCATAAACCCATTCTTGTACAAGTGATTCCATATCAACTCTATCTTTACATTACGCAAATTCAAACAATTAGAACATGGACATTTCATCTTACCACGTCTTTGAGCTGCCGGTTGATTCCCTGCAAATTCCTTGAACTCCAATATACCTCGGGCGTAATCATCTTTCAACAATCTAGACTTTGAATCTTTCATCGGTTCATCAAGCCATGATCGAAAATTACTAGAAGAAGCCATTGATCAAATTTAAGAGAGATTTGATATTGATTTTGAGGTGATAATGCGTGCAAGAGTGAAATTCATGTTTTATATGAACTCTTCCGTCGGTTTGCCGTCGGATATCCTTCCTAATATTGTTGCCGAAACTATCAGTAATTTACCACGTTGTGAAATGGGTGTACCAAACTAAGAAAATATCTACATTTTTCAGAATGCCGTCTGAAATTTATGACAGGTTACCAACAACTACATCTCGACAATATCCCATCATATTTCCGTCAGTTATTAACGATGGTTTTTAATCCGTTGGAAATATACCCATTTTCTTGTAGTGCTTTTCTCGAAGCAAACCACCGAACAAGACTCCGCTCGGAAACAAAATGGGAAGAATTCAACAAAAAATGGAGAAATCAAATCATTTGTGGCTTTGAGGAATGTCGTCATTTAGCACTCGTCAACTTCAACTAGATACGGATCAGGCAAGAATGTCATCATCGACTCTGAATCTGTTACTTTTCGTGCCAACTCCACCTTCGTTGCTTATCGCTTCATTGTTGATGTTCACCGCCACTTCTCCTAAGCTCATTGTCTTGTCTCTGTTGGTCACTGGCTCGTCTCCACTGTTCACTAGTCCACCTTTGCTACTCGCTTTTTGGCCACCAGCTCATCACACACTCTTCATATTGGGGCCTGTGCTCACATATCTAGTCAGAGATAAGGGATTTGCATCAGTTTCATAACTAAACCGGAGATATCCTCCCGAAACTCACCGCTAGAAGTAGGAAATGATGATTGAAGAACGTCAACGGTGAGTGAAAAAAAGTGAGGATTTGAGCTCGGAATCTGAGGAAGAGAGGATCTCGTTGCTGACGAGGAGGTAACGGATTTTGGTAGTTAGGTAAAACGGGAGTATGTTGGACTGGATCTAGTCGTCGGAGAGTGATTCATATTTGAAGATGTTGACGATGAGCTCGTTTGGGACCTTGATGGAGACGGTGATGTCTGTGGCGTTTAAAGTAGTGAGGAGTTTTGGATTAGCATTTAGGGATTTGCTGATTATCAATTGGTTTGATAAAATCTCTCACATAAACTGAAATTGGATTTGTTTTTATGTAAATGCGATTCATGTTTTAATTTGATAAGAGTTTTGGTGTTATGTATTTGAATCGAAGTAAATCTTCTTAAATTAACCGAGTCAAAATTGAACACATTGCTGAGAAGTGATGTAACCAACTGGTTCTGTATATTCATATACTTTGATAATTGGTTAAATAAACTTAATTTATGATTTTCAAAAATTATTTTGTTTTACCTAACAAAAAATATCATGTAGTTTATCTAAAACGATGTCGTTTTGAAGCTACCGTTAGTTTTCTAACAGCAGCTAACGGGACCACATTGACGATAAGCGGAGAAATTATATAGCTAGTGACTTTTGAGTTTGTAGAATTGACATGCACAATATTTGAGTGAGGATTGAGCTTGCAAAAAAAAAAATTTAATAGTTTATTTAGAAAAAAAAAAACCCTTTATAATAAAGCCAATCAGGTGAACGACCAAATTCCAGTAGAATATTAGGTAAATAACCTCGGTTCACTTTTTGTTAGTAAAATGATATCGGTTGGCTAAATGTAGGTAGTCAAAAGACGTAGTCACCGTCATGTGGGAGAGTGTTTCAGCGTGTTATTAAAAAATCTGTCTAATGAAAAATATTACATGTTTTAAAGAAACGAAGCACTAAATAGAAACCAATGGCTTGACCTTTGGAAAAAGTAATATTTTATTTTAAAATTAGTGTTGCAAAGCAATAACATGACATTAGAGAGAATATTATGTAATAGAGCCATAAAATATGTCGAAGAAGAGATTGACAAGCAATGAAGTTTTAATGGTGGATTTGAAACCAGAGCAATTCCAGAACCGAAGCAATTGTAGGAACATAATATATTTTAGTTTTAACATGAAATCTTTCCTTTTAACATGTATATGTCGTGCTGTTTTCAAAAAGGAATGAGAGATCCAACAAGATGCGAGAGAAAGGGAGCTAGTTCCAGCAAGAAATAATTTTTAGATCCGGCTGTCTAAGAGAGTGGAGAGTTGGTGAAATGGAGTAGAAGGATGACGATCAGAGAATGCGGCGGAGATGGTGGAGCGTATAGAGATCCGTCCAACAGAGATGGTGAAGCATAATGAGATTTGACATAAGAGGAAGAAGAGATAAACTTGTCTTCTTGTTTAAGGGGTAAATTTTTCAAACTAAAAGATCAAAGATCCATTTGAGCCGATGTTGTAGCTCTATGGTTATTGTCCTAAATATTTTTCATTCTATGGTCATTTACTGCAATTTTCCTTTATAATATACGCATTAGGATAAAATTCTCAGGAAAAAACTCTTTAAATTAGTGGTATAGATGTACAACTATGTGGTATTTATTTGTGGTTTATAATATAAACATTAACCTTCGGGTTAAACTTTCAGCTTGGGGATAGACTATGCATA
The DNA here is from genome assembly GCA_963922655.1 of Cardamine chenopodiifolia. Taxonomy (NCBI): domain Eukaryota; kingdom Viridiplantae; phylum Streptophyta; class Magnoliopsida; order Brassicales; family Brassicaceae; genus Cardamine; species Cardamine chenopodiifolia. The sequence continues at coordinate 9,399,110 of OZ000479.1, forward strand.
GTAATTTTCATGTATGTTTACAGCCGTTTGTGGACATAGAAGCTCCAGGATGTCTGGCATTGGGAGAAGTGTGCGCAGTCATGACCGAGGTATATCATCTTCATCGATTTCTTCTCCCGCAAGGAGAGTTTCTTCGCCTGTTTCAGTATCTTTTAGACCACTTCAAAGTACGAGATATATAGGAAGTTCATCTAACATAATTCACTAAGACCGTCAGCGAATGCCACCCCCGATTGATGAACTCCCGCAAGATTTGCCTGATGAAGCACCGGAGCCCAAGCTGCATACAAGGTTCCTGGAGATGTGGTGTCGGAGCAAACCATGACATTAGAGAAGTTACTGTGGATGGCATGTCAAGAGGAATTTTTAACATAGTTTGGATCCTAAACCCGTAGAAGGAACAATTTGGTAAGAGTATGTTTACATTTTAAGTTAATATTTTTATATTGTTTACATGTGTATTATTAATTTTCTTTTTGAGGATGACGAATGACAACTACCTCGTGCTATCTCGAAACTTTTGAAGAAAAAATTTGACGGACCATATTATAATTGGTCATTCATGCCCCCACAAAAACAAGATCAATATTTCATCGATTTTGCAGTAAAGATTATAATATAAGTTTAATATTGCTACTTATATTTTATTCCTATTAACTTCAAATATTTTTTTACAGCGTTGTTATGATTGGGATCCAACAATTACAAAGGTTATTAGGGAAGAGCTTGATAAAATTTATGGACGAAGGATGAGAGGGATGGTGAATCTAAGTCCACGGTGATAAGCATTTTCTATGGATTGGGGCGACCTATGAGCTTTGATGTGCGCATACTGGGAAATAGAGGATGTGTAATCAAAGAGAAGCAAAGCATCAAATTCTAGAAACTCAGACCGTGGCGGACTGGATATACACAAACATTTAGCGGGCCAAAAGTCATATGCTCGTACATGGAAATGATACGTAACGTTAACTTAAAATTTCATATATTATTTAATTCTAATAATGTAAGTTATATTAATAGTTTTATTTTAATTTAGGAGGAGCAAATAGGAAGTCATGTGTCTATTGGTGAAGTATTCCAGAAGACTCATACTCGACCCGATGGGACGTACGTGGATATGAAAGCAAATCAAATATGCGAGAATTTTGACAAGCACGTAGAGGATATGCTATCTCAGATAGTATGCACTAACAGAAGAGGGAGTTCGGAACTGCCGCATCTCTTGACAGATGAGTTAAACGTCATATTTCTACACGTAAATAATATTTACATTTGTTTAAAATATTTTATTTCTAATTAACTTCCGAAAATGCATGTATATTTTATATTCGTCTTTCCCCGACAATCGGGAAAATCCTTATGGTTTTGGGAGTATGAAGCGCATATACAAGAAAAAGAACCGGCGAAGTACGTCAAGCTGTAACTCAACTCTTGCTTCTTTGCAAGAACAACTTCTTGTTTGACAAAAGACGATCGTTTACCAAGCGGCTGACAATGAGTTACAAAACACTAAGTATGAGGCAGAAGTCAATCGACAGCAGCACACGCGGTTTGTTTTGCATGAGACGCAGTCTGCTTTGCATGATGTCGCCAACTGGATCCAACGCCAAGATCCACAATTTCAGAATTACATGTCCGTCTCGTCAATGCTGACTTGAACTCCTGAAAATGTTTTGCAACCTTGTGGTCCTCAATCCAATGCACCCTACTTTTTAACCCAAACATTTTTAGATTTGTGTTTGTTTCTGTATTCAGTTTTGTACAATTTGAATTTCATGCTTTTTTAATGAATTAACTTTTAATTATAACAAATTTAATAAATAATTATAAACTAAACCAAATATTTATTTAAATTGAAATCTTTGTTTCACCGTATTATTCAAATAATTATATTTTCCGCTGCACCAACAAATTAGTCCTAAATATTGAATTTGAAGATTTAATTAGTCCTAAATATTGATTGGATTACATTGTAATTTCAGATTTAAACGAAGAAAACCTAAATATTGAATTTGGAGAGACACATTTGGAGTATATAAAAAGAGAGGATCGATCCTATATACAAATTCCACGTTTGTGTAAAAAAACATAAGATATGGATATAAATATTTTTATGTGTATAGGTAAAAATGATCCATCTGTTATAAAATAGAATCTCGGTACTCCCTGTGAAAACCAGACCAAGCGACTCCATTGTTTCTTCTATCGAATTTCTCTAATCTGCTACCAGGTACTATGGGATGAGGAGTGAAGAAATATGTGGCTCAATGATCTTATCATTTCCAGCCTCTTGGTTTGGTGGTTGAACTTGAAAGATTTGGTCTATTATCGGTAGTATTTGGCTGAGCTGACAGAGGCAAAAGGTCAAATGTTATTCGTCGCTGCGGTAGAGACCTTTTCAAACCGTTCAATACCTTGCTGGCGGGTTCCAATATCACATTTAACGTCAATCAATAGTCCTAGAGGTAACCAAGGATCATACCCACAGAACAACTAGTACCATTACACATCTCAACCTTAATGAAATCCGCTACTTGTCCATGGAACTTTAGTAGCTTCCGCCATATCCATGAGGCCCTACTAGTATCACGAGCATCCAAAAATAGAACCTTGACGCATCAGATTCTGTTTTACCCAAGCAACCCAACGAAAGCCTGAAAGAGTAAACAATTTTCAAGATTACACTAAGTGAAAATACCTTCAATACATCTTGTAGTCTACGGATCCCCACACCACCTTCAGTTTTTGGTACACAAACTTCCTCCCAAACAACTTTAGCCTCGATTTTCCACAGTGACTAATAAAGCTTTTGCCTTAATTTGTAAACAATGTACAATTCTAGAGTTGTTCGGGTGTCGAAACTTGATGACCGATGGTGTTACTAATTGTACCTCGAGTTTGAAGAATTTAAAGGAGATCAATAAACCAAATTTTGCTCTTGTTTGATCTCATACTGGTGGTAATTTGCTCTTGTTCTCTTGTTATGGGTTCTCTGATGGCAAGAGAAGATGAATCGACGTTGGATTTGTCGTTTGAGACGACGACAATGATATCTTTAGTTGGGTGTAATGTGGGCTTTTTTTTGGACCTTTATCTTTGATTCAATTAGGTTATATTTTACTATTTTGGTTTAGAATAGTGGGCTCATACCTACACAAAGAAAATTAGAGTTTTGACAAAGAGTGTAACAACTCTTTTTCTGTGCTTTAGTTATCGAAAACCCTTTGTACTTTTATGTTGATACTAATTATTTCTTTGGCCTAATTCGAAAAACTCAGTTAAACTTTATATTTGGGTTTCCTTTATCTTTTCTTGTAATTGGTTTTTTTTAATTTGACAACCATGGTAAAAGATAACAAATTTAACAAAAGTTTTTTGTTAAGTTTCTGACTTTAAATTTATAAGAAAATGATTATGTTATACTTTCCTTGTTTCAAATAAATTATATCTTTAGACTTAATTTTTCTCTATTACAAATATTTTTGTCTTAGAAGAGTCATGTATCTTTTGGTAAGAAATTAACTAATTTATCTCTAATTTAAATTTATAGATTATGCAGAATAAACAGATGCTCAACTCAATTTTCAACATTACACACAATTTCATCCAAAAAAAAAACAAGTAAACTAAAGATAATAAGAAGGGCTCCATAACAATTATATGGTCTTTGTTTTGTGGTTTCATGATATTTTGTAAGAGTGTGGTCTAAGTGGTTTTTCGGAAAATTACTATGAGAGCATAAAAATGAATAAAAATAATTTCCTGCTTTTACAGAAAACAATATAGTAGACTACAAGAAAGAGGTCTTATTCCGACCAAAGACCTCGAAAATTCGTTGGAACAGGACAATTCCAACAATATCCGTCGCTATATTATTGTCGGAAACGGTAAGTGGTCGGAATCATCGAAAATTTATATAACATGTGCTTAAGATGGTGTATCCTAATTTCTTAAAGTATTTTCATTTACACTCACGTTCAAACACATGATTAAATTATTGGATTACTATATAATTTTAGCTTTATAACACGGTAGGAGTAATCCAAAGAGATGATCGATCCTATATACAAATCCCCGACGTTCGTCTCATAATAAGATATGGATATGAATATTTATATGTATATAAATGGAAATGATCCATATAATATATATGTAATTACATAAACTCTCATCTACCATCCGGTACTAGACATCCTCCGAAGCCTCCTCAATTTGTCTCCGCTCCTATCCTTAGTAACTTGTTTGCTTCTATTCATCATCTGCATTAAAGTTATTTTATAAATTTAATTAATTATCACTAAAGTTATTTTATAAAACAAATTAATATTGTATTTTATTAGATAAGGATTATGTTCCTTTACAGCGATCTTTAGAAACTCAAGGAATCTCCTACAAAGTCAACTTTGAATTCAAAAATATCACACAATAATCATGATTTACAGTATTTCGATAATCAAAATCGTTTACTATATATGAAAATTTGAATATTACTAACCTCTTCCCTTCTCTTTTTCTCATTCTCCTCCTAGCAATTAAAAAGTATAAAATTGAAAATGGTTAATATTACATTCATCATTTCCATATAAGAATTTAGCTAATATTAGTAGTTATAATTGTAATAATATTTAATCAAGAAATTACCACAATCTTCTTCAACTTGGTGTTTTCTTCCGTGAGGTTGTTCAATTCCAACTCCAATTCCACAGTATACGCCTACAAGAGTGGAACCATATTAATTAGACGCCTATGCGGCTATGCCAAAACTTCAAATAAAATATAAATGCAGTCTCTAACATTAAATAAAATTGCAAACCGGATTTAACCAATAACCAACCCTATAACAAATGCAGTTTCTAAATCTTTTGGTGCAAACTTGGACTTACTTGTCTCCGGGCTCGAGATCGAGCCGCAGATTCGCGGTTTTTAATCATCCGACGTTGTCTCCGCTCCATCATAATTTCTGGCGGACCATCAATGATCCGTTTCTTGATACGAAAAGGATCTAAACCGGCCAAATACTGATTATTCCTCACATTTCCGGGCATACAGCTTGAAGATTCCCCCAAAACCGAGTAAACCGGACGGTTTTCATTGAAAACCGACCGGTTGTCACCATAATTGTTTTGGTTCTGATAATGTAAACCGACTCCAAACGCTTGATTATAACCAAAATCAGAACTCGCCATTTTCATCGCCGCCGTCAATGGTTCTTGTACAACACCAGCCTTAACAAGAAAATCCTCAAGCGTGATCTCACCAAGTGTTTGTTGCCGGCGAATCTCTTCATCGGAGTTTTGACCGGAAATTGAAGACGGTCGTTGTTGTTGCTGGACGCCGTTTTGTATCTCGAGCCACACCTCGTCGACGGTTTTCTTGCACAAAGGTACGGGAACGGACAACGACCCTTGACGTGGCAGTGGCAGCACCGCCAGTTTCTCTCCGTCTTGGTGAACCCCACCACCTCCTCCGTTGTTGTTCTCTTCAACGGACGTCCACAAGTTCGCGAGGAACTCGTCCATGTTCATTCCTCCGAAGCTCTTGCCGCTTTTCATCTGAATTTCATCAAGAGTCAGAGACAAGATCGAGTTTTGTCTACCTACCGGTGCCCCCTCCGCGGTTTCTTGAAGATACGTTTGCATTTGCGTTTGCGGTTGCGTTTGGAGTTCTTGGTTGTAAACATGGAAGGTCGAAGTCTCCGATTCGTAAACCGACATCGTTTGTAGACCTAGAAAATCTTGAAATGTGAACATGCATTCATATATTAATCGGATATTTACGACATTCTAAATTTTTCTTATGAAACTATTGCTTATAGAATGATAATAAGCGAGGAAAAGTGTTATAAACTATTTTAAAAAGATGGTTTTGTTACCTGTATATAAGAAGAAGAAGAGAGGAAGATATTGTAGGAGACGAGAGGATGTGTCAGTGGAAACTGAAGCTTAAGGATACTTAAAATGAAGAAGAGGCGGAGTTAACAATGGTGTATATATATGCATGCATACGAGTGATATTTGTTTTATTAATAAAATAAAAGTAATTGGAGTAGTGAAGAAGAGTGTAACTCTCAAAGCAAAATAAAAAATAATATATTTTTTTACTAATGTGGTACGTCGAATCTGGTATCTATTATTTCTTTTCTTTTTTGGGTTTTAATCTATTTTCTTTTGATTGACACGTTATGACACGTGTCTAATTTTTCCTGCTAAAATTCTTTCCTATATTCTTTCTTGCAAAAAAATTTCTTACTTTTATACAGAATTTTACCTCGTTATTGGCCTCGTTTCAAAGATAAAATAATATCGTAAACGTGTCTTTCCTCTCGTTAATTAAATCGTAAACGTTTAAATGTCTAATGTAAAGCATAAATAACACAATATTTTAAAGTGCAAGCATCTATCGTATATGTTGAACATGTTTACAATACATTTTATATGTTCTTAGAAGTTTTCAACTAAATAAATGACAAATAACAATATACAAATAAAAACTTGATAAAATTTGACAAATCTTGATACTGAACCTTATGAATTCTTATAACATTATTTATCTTATTCTGAAATTTTGTTTGATAAAATCAATCTTTATCCTAATCAATAAACTTAATTTGACCCATGATTTTCCCATTACCGTTTTGTTTGGTCGACCCAAAACAATATAATTTTATGATCAGTTAATAATTATTTTATAACTTTATTCTGATTTCTTTTTCATCCATATGTCTTTAGCATTTTTTTTATAACTATACCATCATCTTTTTTCTTAACTCCATAGTTAACTCCATTGTTGCAGCATGTAATCAGATGGTTTGTAACATAAAACACTATATTTAAACGATTTTTCATTAAATAATCAACACTATATTTATAGATCCTAAAAGAAATAAAGTCACATAAACAAAGTTTTAATACTATGTGTCAAAATTATTGATTTTAGAATACTGAAATTTAACAGATAACACTATAATAATGTCATAAAATGGAATCTAACATTATATGTCAAATTCATTGATTTTAGAATATTGAAATGTAACGCATAACACTACGCGTCAAAATCATCGATATTAGTATATTGAAATATAACGAATAACACTATGCGTCAAAATTATTGACTTTACAAATTTGAAATATAACGGATGACACTACGAGTCAAAATCATTTATTTTAGAATTTTAAAATGTAACGGATAAAAGAAAGTTGAACAAATTTTATAAGTTTCGGAAATTCATCCTGGTGTATGGCGAAAGATGGAAAATCAAATGGATTGACGTCATCTTTACAATTTCCAAAGTGGTATGTCCAAACAGCAGTTACAGGCTTCGGGTTCGTAATCATACATGTCATCACCTATATCAATGTTTTTAGTTTTGAATGAAAAAGAAATTATTTTTACAAAGATTTTAAGCATCGATCAAAAGTAGCAATTTACTATTCTCGAAGTAAATCAACCTACGTAGTAAATTGTCAAATATTTTTCTTGTAACTATTGAAATAGTAATAAGATGTCCTAACCTACTATATGATAAGGTAACATCAACACCAGTATAAAAAAATTGGATTTACAGTGTTTTGTGAATCGAAATTCATAAAAGAACTAGTCTCAAGAACATAGAGACCTGTAATCTCATTACCATGTCCAATCTTCAATCCCTTGATACGAATCTGAATCACACAAGAATCTTCATCAAAACAAACATTGAACCCAAATCTCTAGTTGGTTGACTGATGTTTAGAAGATTCAATCTACAATCTTGAATATACAACACAATCATGATTGTAATCTATGTATTTAGTTTAATAATTCCCACACATGTAATCTTGACATTAATGTCAGTAGGTAGTAAAACTGATGAACTCAAATCATAAGAGATAGTGGAAAACAAACTTATATCTATAAGAAACATGATGTGTTGCTCTACTATCTATAATCCATGTCTGAGATGATAACACATTTCTTGAAATTGTCAATATTCTAATGAATCAAAGTGTAGAAAAGAAAAAAGATATACCATTAGGAGCATAACCATTTTCACCACTTGTTGAAACAACTAAAGCAATTGTGGTTTGTTAAGCTGTTGGCATTTGGAGCTGTGTACTAAAATAGGAAATGACATCTTGAATTTGACTCTTGGACATATCTCCAATAAGTTCATAAATGTCTCTTGACTTTAAAATTATTTCTAGTTGAAACATCATTATCTGCAAAGGAAAGATTTGCTACAACTGGTGTTTTTAAGGCTATGAAAGCTTATCTTGAAAACTTCCAATCTTTGTCTTGTGCTTGAACCAAGGTGGATACCCATATCGTGTAGCATTTTTCAATTGTACTTCCTATGTAGCTGCAATAAGAACACAAAACCTTATTCTGCTTTGGATTGTTGTGATATGAATGTGCAACATTAATTGAAAACTGATCTAAGCTAGTCACATTGAAGGCTGAAGCAGTAGGAATATTTGAATTTGTACCAATGCTTCTTTGGTTATAATCTTGATCCAAAAGATTGTAGATTGCTCCACATTCTGGAATAGTCTTCTTCATGATAATATTGCTCTGTATTGTTGCATAAGTATCATTCAAACCACCATAGAACTTTATAATCTTTGAATGTTATGCTTTTGTATCAGTAGCTTTGCAACATTTGCAATTATGACATGTCATAAAAAATCATCTCCATCAAGATTATCCCACAAGGTCTTCAATGCAGTATATAATTCAAAAATGTTCATTGAGCCTTGTTGTAGTGACCAAATTTGTTGTGTCAATGAATAAGATCGAGGCATGTTGGTAATATAGAACCAAAACATAAGATTTTTCATATTTCCGATGATCATTGAATCAAAGAATGCTTTTATAGATTTTCTTTGAAGCCGATGAAATGAGCCAAGATTTAATCATAGATTTATATCTAGACCATATTTTAAAGTTAGGATGTGTTTCATGAGGTCTCAACAAGGTTCCATCAACAAAAGGTATCTTATTCTTAGCATCTTATGCAATTGACATAGCGATCTTCCAATATGAGTAGTTAGTTTCGTCTAGTACCTCAAATATAATTGTATTCCCTGGATTGTCACTGTTTGTAAGAATGTACAGTGAGTAATTGTTGTTTGTGAATTTGAATTGTGAAATCAAAGCAATCGGTGATGAATTTGAAACAATCGGTGGAGAAATCGAATCAGATATATGATTCGAAGGTATGTTGAGCTGGAGTGCTCTATCGAACCATGTGATGCCGTAAATTTCTGATGGAAACCATCATACATACTAGAAAAGAATCGGAGCTTGAATTTGCAAGGAATTGATGAGGTGAAGATTAATATTGAGGTCGATTGATGAGTAAAATCAATAAATTTCACAATTTTTACGAGAAAAAGCAAAGTAATCGCTCTAATACCACATTAGTTATCAGAGAAATCAAAGAATAACAAGTTTGAGTTGAAAAAATTGTTATGGTTCTTGAATATTTATGTTACAACAAACACGCTTATATAGTGATAGGTCTGTACACTTCAGGAATCGAGAAGGGAAAATATGGGTAAAGGACGGGAACATGTAATTTGGGAATTTAAATATGCTACCCAAAGTATTTCCATAAAATAACATGACGGAAAATTATGAGTAAGGGATGGGAACGATAATTCGGTACTCAAATTATACTTTCCAATACATACCTAAAATGAAATTAAATCGGATAAAGGACGGGTAAGGGTTTGGGTATTATTATTGTTTTTAATTACTAAAACTTTTTGTTAAAAACCAAGAATCACCATTTGCCATATAACAAAAAAAAATCCAAAATAAAACGAGTTAAGTACAAAAAATAATTAAGTCAAGTTAAATAAAGCGATCTCAAGCCTCCACCTAAAAGATTCAATCAACACTTTATGCTGCTCGGACTGCATTTTCTATCTCTAAAAAACAAAATTTAGATATTAACTTCTGAATATTATACACGTAATCAGTATTTTACAAAGATATGTAGACAAATAGCATATAAATACCTTCTTCACAATCATAGATGGTGTCATTATCCTCTACTACCTGTTGCAGGATCTTTGTTGCATCATACCCAAGCGAGCAACGTAACCAATTATGTGTAAGAAGCAAGGCCTCGACCATTTTATGAGTAAGAGAACTTCTATATTGGTCTAAGATTTGACTTGATGTAGTAAATGCAGATTTTGATGCTATTGTGGAGATCAGAATTGCCAAAATATCTCTCACCATGAGTGTTAAACCCGGGTACTTTGAACTATTTCGCTTCCAAAAATCTAGAACATCTTACTCCAAACCTACTGCATTACGTTTGTGAGACTCTATCTTTTCCATCAAATAAAAATTTAACTCATTCTTTGTCTCCTCAACATCTTCGTGTTTCCCTACTATCCAAAAGGATCATCTTCTTCATTGCAATCACCAATGTCCATATCATTTTCTGATCCATTAACAACCACTGGTTGGCTGCCACTAGTACCACTACCCATTGTCTTGTATTGTGCATGATAAACCACATACAACCTCTTTAGCAAATCCAAGAATTTAGCTTTGATTTCAGAACACATCGGATTACCCTTTCCGTATATCTTTTCAAGACAAAGCATTACAAATCCCATCTTACTACGTAGATCCAAAATAGCTGCAATAATGAGAATCTTGTTAATTTTCTCCAAACCCTCCCTAGACTTACCAAATTTCTCTTTTATTGATTTACCCATCTTATTCCAACTAAGATCAAGATGAGCAGCCATGGACTCCAACACTTTTTCAACCTTGCAGATCTCATTGTAAACTTTTTCGACGCTGAAAATATCAAAGTAACATCATAAAATTTCCTTAAGAATTTTAACATCCGTTCAGCACTCTCCCAATCTTCTGGTGTTGGTGGACCAACCTTTTTTACTTTGCTTATAGGATCGTCCTCCGCAAAGTAATATGCATAAATCTTGTCTTCCTCAGACATCCGTTCAAATGCTCTTCTAAACTTCAAAGCAACTTTCAACATAAGATAAGTAGAGTTCCATCTAGTTCCATAGTCCAAAATCAAGTTTCCTCTTGTGATTTTTTCTTCATCTACTTTCTTTTGAAATGCTTCAAGTCTAGAACCAGATGATCTAATATACTTGGCTGCATTCCTAACACCAGCCACACTACTTCCCTTCTCAGCTACACCATCTTTGACGATTAAATTCAAGATATGTGCACAACAACGAACATGTAGAAAATCACCTTCCAATACTAATGCATTTGATCCTCAATTCATCAACATATTCCTCACAATCCCAACAGCCCGATCATTTGCACTTGCATTATCAACTGTTATAGATAATATCTTCTCTATACCCTAATCATACAAGCACACTTCAAGTTTCTTAGCTATTGTATCCCTTCTATGATTAGAAACGGGAGTAAAGCCAATGATTCTTCTATTCAATTTCCACTTCTCATCTATGAAATGGGTAGTAGTTACCATGTAACTCACAGTGGTAATAAAATTCCATATATCAGTTGTAAGCGACACTCTTTGACCACACAAGATACTTTTCAACCCAACTTTTTTAGAGTTAAACATCTTCATCACATCTCTAGCTATTGTGGTTCTTGAAGGAATACATTACCTTGGACATAGCTCACTAACTAAATGTCTAAATCCAAGGTTATCCACAAAAAAGAAAGGTAATTCATCCAATATAATCAATCTAACTGTTGCTCGCCTACACTTATCTTGATCAAAACTCCAAGGAACAACACTAAGAATTTCTTCTCCATCTCTAGCTATACTTTCTGATTCTTAGCTTTACCTACTAAGGAGTTTTGATATACTTTGCAAGAAAGCTTGTGTTTGTTCATACCAGTAGTCCATGTACTAGTTGTAACCTTTATCGGAGCTCCACAGTAGGTGCAAATGCATTTTCTTGGATCAACTTCAAACCTAACAAATTTACTCCACTTAGGTGCTCTTTTAGGTAGCATTCTTAGGTTTTGGAGGCAAGACAAAACCTGGTGGTAGTTTTCTTTTCTGATGTAACTAGACTTGTTCTTATGCTTCATTGTCCACCATAGTTTTTTCTTATTCATAAGATTCGACCAAACTTGAAGAAATTATGTAAAAGAGAGGAGGTACTGTGATTATATACAAATATTGTTAGGTTAGTTTTTAGAATATGGGCTTCTTAAGTTCACAAGTTAAAATATGGGACAAGCCAAATGATAAATTAGAAAAGTTAAAATTATGTTTTTGCATTAATCCAACCCAAAACCCTTTAAATTCTACTTTTTGTAGTTACGCAATAGGAAGTTTGAGTAATTCGATTTTTTCCAGACCCTCTCCCTTACCCATTTAAATATTATTTTGGAGGCGAATGGAAAATTATAATTTCACTTTTTCAAAAAGTTCAGAAAAATTAGGACGGGAACAAAACATGATATTTTACCCTCCCCAAAATATCTAGACCTATATAATGACAGTTTTTTGGTTTAGTCTACCAAGAATCTAATTTATTCGAATTTATACTATAACTGGTTTATACATTTTACACTATATTTCATAAATTAGTTTGTTCCTGAATTTCAAAGAGAGTTCCCTCCCTTATTTTTCCCAATTATTGCCTCAGAGTCTATTACTTTAACAATATCAACTTGTATATGATTTAACCCATTAAAATCTTTGTACTTCGTATCTTCCATATAAACATGAAAGTAAACCGGCACACATCAAAAATTGCATTATTTGTGTTTAAATAGAAAATTTGTTTACTTTGTGTGTCGGGTGTTGATTGAAGCATTTTCGCTTACTAAGATTTTAAATTTTACAGTTGCTTAATAAAATCATTAAAATTAATAAATATTTTCTTCGGAGGGGAAATCTAGAAGCTTTCTCAATTTAGATCAAAAGTTCATCATAAAGAAAGACAAACAAACTAATGGGTCTATTTATATGGTTTATTAGTGCAGAAAATTTATTTATGGACTATTTTCTATTGACTATTTACACCATTCTGCTTAGTTGCTTTGACAATCATTGTTATACTCACTCATAGAGATGTCCAAATAGGCTGAAACCCGCATGCATGATTTAACTTGGACCATTGTAAAGCATGTTTAAATTTCATATTTTATGTCCATTAAATACCATATTGGCTAATTAATTCATTGTGAATTACCGATGTTGTCTCCACTTCATCAAAAAAAAATTGATCAGGTATCCAAAAACGGTGATGAGTAATAACTATGGTGTGAATTGACCCTCATAAATATTTAGAAAATATTATTTATTTGTATTTTGAAAAAATATTTGATAATATAGTCACCATTTTTCTTATTGGCCCAACAAAAAAATTAAATCAATTTCAATCCTTCATCTATGAACTTTGATCCATGATTTTCTCATTACCGTTTTGTTTGGTCGACCAAAGACCATATTTTTCATGGTCAGTCAAATATTATTTTAATATCTTTATTTTTATTTTTATTTATGTCCTTTGCATTTATTTTTAGGGTGATTTGTTGAAATATAGTAAATTTGTTGAAAATTTACTTAAATAGAGCAAATGTTAAAAATTTATACGAATAGTTATTTAAATTCGTAATATACCATTTTGTCCTTTTTTGATGAGTAAACAAAAACGTAATTACAAAACTGCCATTAATGAAATTTGCCATGTCAACCGTCCGTCTCTTACGAACTCTACTAAACTAACTGAATGCAACGTGGAAGAGTTGATCATACTTTGGTAGAGTTGATAGTACAAAAATGTAGTTTATGGTAAAGTTACATACGACCCATGGTAGAGTTCGTACTAGTATAGTAGAGTTGAGTTCATACTAGTATGGTAGAGTTGAGTTCGTACTAGTACTATGGTAGAGTTCGTACTAGTATGGTAGAGTTGAGTTCGTACTAGTACCAGTATGAACTCTACCATACTAAAACGAACTCTACCATACTAGTATGGTAGAGTTCATACTAGCTGTCTTCGTAGAAGAGTTGTGTTCGTTGTTTGATAGAGTGAAGGACAATGGTTAGTAGAGTTAAGATATTGTTTATGGTAGAGTTGGTTGTGGAAACCTAGTATTTGTAAATTACGAATTTATCCATAACTAACTTATTACCTAACATGTCTTCATTAAATGTTAATACGCCATTGGAGCTCCATTTATGCTCATTTCATCTTCATTGAAGCTCCATTGCTCCAAATTATTTTGTATCCTTCATTTTAATTGTTAAAGCTTTTAGGATCTATGGATCAAATCGTTTTGATTTCTAGGAGTTGGAGTTTTAACCAAAACCAGTGGGTTTTTTTGGTGGACAAAACTTACGGCAGTCGGATCATAGGGATTGGGGAAGATCTTAGTTATGATGAATTTTTGGGGATGGTGTATGAAAATTTCGGTCTGAATCAACAAACTTATGAGGTAAAACATGTCAAATCTAGTCATGCAATCACTACCAGAAGATACTCCCCCTGTCTTTGTGAGTAACGAAAGGCAATTACATGTGTTTGTGTAACAATTTCGTAAACAAGCAATGCGTCTCTGAGTAGAGATTTCCATTAGATCACGTGTTTCAGCGAGTTTCAACGTTGGTGATGGCAGAGTTCATTGTAAGTGGGAGAACAATGATTCAACGTTTAATAGAGTTAACCCACGGTCAGGTAGAGTTGATGTTGAATGTAGTAGAGTTGATCCCATGTTTAGTAGAGCTGAACCAAGGTATGGGGGTAGTACGAAAAATGTGAAACACGAATTTGAACATGTTGAGGATGAAGATGCAGAATTCAGATTTAATTATTGTGATGATATGGATGGTGCAAGCTCAGATGATGAAGATTACATCAGTGTTCGTAGGAAACCAAAGGAAGAAGAAAAGAAAAACCTATCGGGGAATATAAATGCTGAGCATTTGGACATAGAAATGTCATCACTAGAATTGGCGGTCGGGCAACGATTCTCAACCCAAAATGAACTGAAGACGAGGTTGAAGATTCTGTCAGTCTTACAGAGGTTTGACTTCGATGTTGTGGCATCATCAAGGTTAATGTTGGATGTAAAATTTTGGGTACCAAACTATCAGTGGAGAGTGCGAGCTTCACGTATTGACGATAGTGCATGTTTTTTTTGTCCAGAAGTATAGTAAAGAACACAATTGTTCTGTAACAGAGAGATCAGGTTGGGCACGCCAAGCAACTGCTGAAGTTTTAGGACGGTTGTACATGGAATTCGTATGTGGTATTGGGTCATCTGTTCTACCTAATCATGTCGCTGATTCACTAAACAAGCGATTCGGTCTGAAGGTACAGTCGTCATATGATGGTAGAGTTTACATGATAGCTTGGTAGAGTTCGGGATATTGGTTAGTAGAGTTAGTATAAGTTCATGGTAGAGTTTATAAGTTGTTTACTGTTTGTTTTGGTAGAGTTATCGTTAATGGTATAGTTGGTGTTGTTACTCGTCTGGTTTGGTAGAGTTTGGATATAGGTTAGTAGATTTAATATCACGTAATGGTATAATTGGTGTTGTTACAGTCGTCATGTGATGGTAGAGTTTACATGATACCTTGGTAGAGTTCAGGATATAGGTTAGTAGAGTTAGTATAAGCACATGGTAGAGTTTATATGTTGTTACCATTTGGGTTGGTAGAGTTTTTCGTTAATGGTATAGTTGGTGTTGTTACCCGTCTGGTTTGGTAGAGTTCATGTTGACATTGGCTAACGGTTATTTCAATTTTCAAATTCTGCAGATGAAGTACTGGAAGGCACACCGTACTCTAAAGCAAGCACGTGCACTAGTTTCAGGAACTTCTGAAAGTAGTTTCGAAGAACTTCCTTCGTACTTATATGCGATTAGAAGAGCAAATCCCAGAATTCTTTTCAAGCTCGAAGTTGACGGGCAAAACAGGTTCAAGTTTCTATTCATAGCATTCGATGCAAGTATTAGAGGATTTTCTTATATGAGAAAAGTTGTTGTTGTTGATGGGACCTTTTTGCAAGGAAAGTATAAAGGTACTCTTCTAATTGTGACCATGCAAGACGGTAACTTCAACATATTTTCTATGGCTTTCGGTGTGGTTGATATCGAGAATGATGAGTCTTGGAAATGGTTTTTAAGACAGCTCAACCATGTTATCCTTGATGACATAGAACTTGACATCATATCAGATAGGCATAAATCCATTGGTAGAGCCATAAAGAATGTGTACCTACTTGCTTCTCGGGGTATTTGCACCTACCACCTATGTAAAAAAATTTTGGCAAAATTTAGAAGGAAAGAGTCCTTTAAGTTGTTCAAGAAAGCTGCCACTGCGTATAGGGTTGATGAGTTCAACGCTATCTTTGCTCAAATTGAGGCGTTAGATCCAAGGCTTCATGGGTACTTGCAAAGAGCTGACGTTCGGTTGTGGAGTCGAGTTTATTTTCCAGAAAACATATACAATTTTACTACGTCAAACTTAGCAAAATCAATAAACCATGCCTTATCCCAAGCAAGAAATTTCCCCATTGTGCAGCTTTAGAAGCAATTAGGGCGATGTTACCACGTTGGTTCGCAAAGAGGAGGACAAATGCTTCTCTCACTACCACTATTCTAACTACAGCAATTAAGAAGCTCCGAAAGGTATTACGTTTGGTAGAGTTCATTTATACTTTGGTAGAGTTAACATGTATCGTTTCGTAAAGTTCATACATACTTGGTAGAGTTAACTTAGTAGAGTTCATACATACTTTGGTAGAGTTAACATGTATTGTTTGGTAGAGTTCATACATACTTTGATAGAGTTAACATGTATCGTCCGGTAGAGTTCATACATACTTTGGTAGAGTTAACATGTATTGTTAAATTACAGACGAGGTTTGAGGAAGCTAGGCAGTACAATGTGCAAGAAATTGACGAACACCAGGCTGTGGTTTCAAGATATGCATCTTCTCATTTGGTCAATTTGGCCGAGAAGACGTGTTCTTGCAAGTAGTTTAACGTGGAAAAAATTTCTTGTGTGCATGCCATTGCCGTTGCCGAGGCATAGCATCAATCAACAATTGAACTTACTCATCCCTACTATCACACAAGCTACTTATACAACGCCTACTCCAATCGTATAATGCCGAGGGATGCAGCAATTCATGTTCCGTTGGATGTGAGCCGTAAAGTGTGTAATCCGCTCCACGTACGTCAACAACCAGGAAAACCAAAGAAATCTAGGATAAAAAGCTGGTTCGAGTGTTTAGGAGAGGCAAAACGACCAAGGAAAGTTTCAGCTTGTTCTAGATGTAAACAACTAGGTCACAATGCCCGTACATGTAATGGAAACGTACAATCTTGAATATCTACGAGTTTCAATTTATACCCTTAGTAGAGTTCGTACTAGTTTGGTAGAGTTTGACTAGTCTGGTAGAGTTCGTTCATTCCAGTATGGTATGGTAGAGTTTGACTAGTTTGGTAGAGTTCATACCACTTTAGTATTTGCAATGGTTTTAAGTATGTTTGTTAAGGTTTGTTATGGTATGGTAGAGTTTGAGTTTTGTGTTTGTTAAAATTTTAAGTTATGAACTGAACGTGTAATATAGCAGAGGTTTCATTACTTTACTAATTTTTGTTGTTGCATTAATTATAAAAAGTTTATATACAAAACAAACTGTACCAAAACTAAGACCCTAAAAACTCTAACTCTACCAAAATGTACAAAACAAACTGTACCAGGCTAACTCTACCAGTCTAGAAGAAAGTCTTGGGAGGCTGAAACGAGGTCGACCTTATCACACAAAGTAGTACCTAGATCTGTGTAGGCAATAGTCTCCTCCACCGAAAGTTGTTCACTAAAGTCAATAGCGTATTTCAGGCGAGTAAAGGTAAGGAACTCATCATTCAGTCCATCAAAATTGCAACCAAGGGCTAAACAATCGATGAACTTCCGGCAATACGCGCCATAATCGCCTGACCGGACATTACACGGAGTGCCCTTCATCCGCGATATTTTGTACGCCGCCGCACTTACATGATCGTGCATCCCAGGAGGTGAAAAAAATTGATCATCTTTGGAATCATCACGGCGTACGCCCTACATGAAATGAACAGACGGAATGTATATGTAACTCTAACTTTACCAAACTAGACCCTAACTTTACCAAACTAGACCCTAACTCTACCAAACTATACGCTAACTCTACCAAACTATATGCTAACTCTACCAAACTATATGCTAACTCTACTAAACTATATGCTAACTCTACCAAACCCACAAACCCAGAACCCCTAGACGCAGAGAAAATACTTAACTCTACCAGACTAATAACTTAACTCTACCATACAATACGTTTAGTCTGCATAAAGTTAACTATACCAATCATAATCTCAACTCTACCAAAAGTTTGGTTTGCTTACCTGCATGACTCCTGAATGGCAGGAGTGGCCACAATAGTTGGGTCGGGATCGTAAATTCGAATATTTCCTTGTAGCAAATCGACCTCTAAGGCCACCCAGTGGTTGTTGTTCTGATTATAGGGATCGACGTCTCCCATCCATCGCTTGTTAGTGGCACATAATTCAGGCAGAATGCCGTTGAAGAGATCTTTATACCCATTCGTCCAGACGAAAGTCTTCTCATTTCCCACATAATCTCTCCTATATTCAACACACCAATATCCACAAAATAGTGGATTGAAAAAAGCAATCCGATTGCTCCTGAATGGACTGGGTTGTTGCAAAGATCTTTGCCGGAAAAGATTTATACCGGCCGTCATATGCTGAAAAAGAAAAAGCAAAAGAACTCTACCAAATTAAAGAAAGAACTCTACCAAACTCTACCATCAAGCGAATGAACTCTACCAAATTAATGAAACAACTCTACCAAATTAATAAAAGAATTCTACCAAACTATACCATAGAGCGAATGAACTCTACCAAAGAAATGTTATATATCGAACTTACCAAATCGGTAAACCACCCATATTGTTCGATAGGCCACTTGTGTTTTGGCAACAGCAAGCGGAGATAGATATCCGCTATTGGACTAGGCTCACCGTCGACAGTCATTTCCCTACACAAATTTACAAATAGCTCAGAAAACATGAGAGAGAATGGTTAGATAGAGTGTTAAAATGATGGAACAAGATATTGCTTACAATTCGTGCAACACATAGTCACGTAGCCTAATCACTTTAATGTTTGGAATTGGGCCAAAAGGATCGTACACAGTGGGAGAATGAACCACGTTTTTCATTATCCTCTTAACAACAGAACATCCTATGAAAAGGGATACCTGTAACATGGATACACTATTAAACGAAAGAAATTACCATGGACAAAACAAGTATACCATGGAGAACTGAACTCTACCATGGAGAACTGAACTCTACCATGAAGAACTGAACTCTACCATGAAGAACTGAATTCTACCATGAAGAACTGAATTCTACCATGAAGAACTGAACTCTACTATACATTCCCACTGAACTCTTACCATGGAGAACTGAACTTTACTATACATTCCAACTAAACTCTACCATGGAGAACTGAACTCTACTATACATTCCAACTGAACTCTACCATGGAGAACTGAACTCTACTATACATTCCAACTAAACTCTACCATGGAGAACTGAACTCTACTATACATTCCAACTGAACTCTACTAGGCTACCTGTTTCCCAGCGAGTGCTTGTTGGTGAGCCTGTCTTGGTAACACGTCCTCCATATGTACCATGGTCATACCTCTGTCCTTCTCATAACCATCCTTATCCTTTTAGGGAGATTCAACTATATTTACGATGCCGAGCTTACTTGATATCTCCACATATGGTGTTTTCTCAATAGTATCTTCTTTGCTCTAACCTGTCACCTCGGGGTTCCTAACAACACGTGATAATGGGCTCAAAATATTGGAAGTCTCATGCGTCTCAATTCTCTATTTATTCTGTAAAACAACACACATGAAGTCAACTCTACCAGACATCATGTTAACTCTACCAAACTATATGCTAACTCTACCAAACATCATGTTAAATCTACCAGGCGTCATGTTAACTCTACCAGACAACATGCTAACTCTACCACATGTTAAATGTTAACTCTACCAAACATCATGTTAACTCTACCAGGCATTATGTTAACTCTACTACGCACCAAGGTAACTTTACCATGCAAAAATTTACCTGGTCCGGGGGAATGGTGTGTGTGCCCTGGGACGGCATGGTATCATCAAGGAGAGAATCTCCAGTTTGACTATTCTTGACCGCTAATCCGATACTGAGTGTTCTTTCTAAGTCAGAGTGTACCATATTTGGCTGATTCAATCTAGGTGTCTGCGAACTCAACCATGTTAGTAACTTAACTTTATCAAACTAATAAAATAACTCTACCAAACATCATGTTAACTCTACCAGACATCATGTTAACTCTATTAAACATTAAATGTTAACTTTACTAAACATCATGTTAACTCTACTAAGCACCAAGTTAACTCTACCAAGCATCATGTTAACTCTACTAAGCACCAAGTTAACTCTACTATGCACAAATTTACTCAACCAGGTTAGTAAATGTTAACTCTACCATGATGTATTATGACTACTATTAGTAGATGAACTCTACCATGTCTAGCATACTCGATGCTAAACACTTGGTAGTTGGTAGAGATAAACTCTACATATGATATGTTTGGTAGAGTTTATTTATATGATTTACTAAACATGTGATTTGTTTGGTAGAGATAGACTCTACCATATGATATGTTTGGTAGAGTCTATCAAACAATATACATAACTCGACCAAACCATATAACCTTTACCAAAGTTTACCACACAACTCGACCAAACCGTATAACCTCTACCAAAGTTTACCACACACTACTTTTACATAATAAACAGTTCCAGTTACAAACAACATGGATACAAATGTACATGAACAACATAAATCAGAGTAAATCTCATTAAAATAGAGCCTTACGTACCGAGTTATGAGCCAAATCTGGAGGAGCAATGTCCTCCTCTCCATTGCCTGTTTCATCATTATTAACAGGTTCACGGTCTGACTTCCGCCTTCAACGTCAGACTTCCCTCTATACTCCAAGATATATATAAGAGGCTCCACCCTTTGCTCCTCTAGCCTAACAAGCCTCTCCAGTAACATTGAATTATCAGAACTCGTATCCTCCAACCTTGCAACACACTCAGTGAGCATGGACCAGTCTGCCCTTGTCTCCTCTAGCCGAAACAGACGGTCCGATATCACTATCAAAGTGTTGGAGAACACAATATGCTCTGATCTCAACCCATTCAAAGTGTTGTTCAACCCTTGCAGATTTTGAATCAAGACACTGTCATTTTCTTTGTTTTCATGGCGTTTTTAGCCTCTTCCCCTTCAACACTTCCCTCTTTTTATGTTTGACTCTTATCATTTCATTTAAGGGAGTCGACTCATCCATCTCCAGCTCACTATTTACCACAGAAGGTGGAGTCCTCTCCTTCTGTTTCTTCTTCTTAGGTAGGTTATACTTCTTCTCTACCTCTTTGTTCTTCTCTACCTCTTTCTTCTTCTTAGGTAGGTCCTACTTCTTCCGGGCCTCTTTCTTCTTCGGTATGTCCTAGAAGGACTCATCTAGAGTGCCATCAAGAATATCTTAGATCATGTTGTCCACTCTCGGATCTTCAACATCTTCTGGCCAAACAGGGGAGATCTCAGCATGAGGCATTGGACGTAGTTGCCTTATGCGTAACTGAAAGAGAAGAAAAAATAAAGGTCAGCACAAACAACTTTTCCAAGTTCAGAGTAACTCTACCAAACGGATGATCAACTTTACCAATAAATGATCAAAGTTGCTAAACAGAGAATCAACTTTACCAAAAATATCCAACTCTACCAAACACTCAACAAATTTTACTAAGTGCAAGACGAATTCTACCAACTAAGTAAGAGTCAAAAAAGACATATTAACTCTACCAAGGCTGAAACTTAACCCTACTAAGCAGACATATGAACTCTACCATATTGACTATGAACTCTACCAAAAAATAATCAACTCTGCTAAACAGAGAATTAACTTTACCATGAATAACCAACTCTACCAAACACACAACAAACTTTACTAAATGCAAGACGAACTCTACCAACTAAGTAAGAGTCACATATAAACTCTACCAAGCTGAAACTTAACCATACTAAGCAGACATATGAACTCTACCATATTGACTATCAACTCTGCTAGATAGAGAATCAACTTTACCAAGAATAACCAACTCTACCAAACACTCTACTCAACTTTACTAAGTTGCGGTGACATATTAACTCTACCAAGCTGACTGTGAACTTTACCAAGCTGACTGTGAACTCTACCAAGCTGACATATGAACTTTACCAAGCTGACATATGAACTCTACCATATTGACTATGAACTCTACTACGTTAGCAATTTACCTTTCCTTCCCCCGCCCTTGTATCCAACTTGACAATTTGTTCTATGTCCATGGATTGTTTCTTGATTGGTGTCCACCGTAGAAGGGGAACATTCACACCTTCTTTTCTCTCACCAAACATTTATCCTAATATGAGGATAGACTCAAATGCCCAGATGAGAAGCGAGTGCACAAAACCGCCGAGAGTGAAGTTTGCGGTTTTATAGGATGTACATCTGATCGATCTGATCAGCGTATTATACACTACTCTTCCCCAAGGATACTTCTTAAACCGCTCTGGATCTATAACCAAAGAAGCAGAACCAGATAGAATCCTACTATTACGGTGGAGACCGTAAACACCAATATGCAATACCACTAGCAAGCCAACCATCCTCTTATTTTTGAAAGACCATGATCTGCACTGCTGCAGAACCCTATTCAACTTTACCCACGTAGGGCCTTGATCGAATGTTAAACCCATGTCCTCCCACAAAGAACATTGTGCAACCTCCTCCACAACAGAAGAAGATTCATCTACCAAATCGCAATTGAGCTGCGTGATTTCCTCAAACTCTAAGAGAGAAAATCTCATAGGCCGACAACCAACCAAGACCCATAACTCATATTGCTTTTTAATATCTAGCTGCTCCGCCAATAAATATTGTATATGCTTCTCGGCAAACATGTAGTCAGAGTCAACAAGCTTCAAAAAAACTCTGAGGCATGACTTCTGCCTTATGTCTCGGTATGCATCTTCACCAATACCCTTCATCATATTCTTAATATGATTCAGATTGCAATTGTTGTTTATGCTCCGGTTCTTCATTACTACAAGACCATATGCAAAAAGCCTCTTCGGATAATCCTTTGCCACAGCCATACCTGATGAGTAGAAACAAGAAACAGTTAAAACGTAACTCTATCAATAACTTAACTCTACCAAACTATATGTTAACTCTACCAAACTCTACCAAACTATACACTAACTCTACTAAACTCTACCAAACTATATGCTAACTTTACCAAACCCAAAAACCCGGAAACCCTAGACGCAGAGAAAATACTTAATTCTACCAAACTAATAACTTAACTCTACCAAAATAATAACTTAACTCTACCAAACTATATGCTAACTCTACCAAACTATATGCTAACTCTACCAAACTATATGCTAACTCTACCAAACTATATGCTAACTCTACCAAACTATATGCTACCTCTACCAAACCCACAAACCCAGAAACCCTAGACGTAGAGAAAATACTTAGCTCTACCAAACTAATAACTTAACTCTACCAAACTAATAACTTAACTCTACCATACTATAACCTAACTCTATCCTACTATAACTCTGTAGGGTAGAGTTAGGTTATAGTATGGTAGATTTGCATAAAACCGTTATGCAAATGTACCACAAAACCGTAATGCATTTAGCGAGAAAATTGAGAGAAAAAGAACAAAATCGAGAGAAAATGAAAGAAGAAGAACCCATAAAATGATTTAGCGAAAATCATACATTCGAAAAATATATATGAATCTCTGCGAACTGAGAATGTTTCGTAGTGAGAGAGTAGAAGACTTATAGAAGTAGAAACGAGAAGTCTCGTGCGAGAAAGTAGAAACGAGAAAGTAGAAACGAGAGAGTAGAAGACAGGCGAAAAAATGAAAAAAACGAGAAATGAAATGAAAAATAAAATTCGTACAAAAGAAATTACTTGATCTAAAAAAAAATATTTTTTCTTTTAAAAAGGGTGCAATTAGTAAATTGCATTCTTCTTTCCTTTTTTCCTAAAAATAATCTATTTGAATAATTTCATATAAATTGGTCTTTATCTAATTAACTTTTTCTTATTTTTATAAAGTATTTGCAGCGCATAAGACCAAACAAAACTTAAGTCAAAAGTAAAGTGGTGATTTCGTAAATAGCAGTCTTCAAAAGCATGATAAAAAGACAAAAATAACTTATCATCTCCTTCACTTACGTTTCTCTGTGTTTTCTTCTCTCTCCCTATGTTCTTTACTCTCTCTCTTTCTTTTCATTTTCAACTAAAATCTCCCAATCTGATTATTCAAATTACTCAAAATGAATGATTATTAAATAGTAGTTTTTTTATTTCCTTAAATTAGTTTGAATTTTCTCGTAAGAACGCACCCACTAATTCTATAATTTCTGCATTCAATCTGTTGTCATCAATTCGATGCGATGAAGCGTAAGTGCAAAGCAAGAAAGACAAGAAAATTGGTTTCGTTCGTAACTTTGATCTCCACCGTCAATGTCGATTCCAAAAGCATATTTTCTGGGAATCGCAAAATGAATCTCGGAATCTCGCGGTCAAAACTTTGGGAAAACGATGATGTGGTGTATAATTTTAATGGTAAATCCTAAATTGGAGTTTATAATAAAAACGAAATAGATAATCGTAACTCAAAGCACGACCCCATGCTAATCAAATCGAAAAGTAGTCTAATTTTTCGCTAAATATTCAAATCAAATTTAATTGACATTTTCCACTGATTTATTTCAAGGGCATTTTTGTCATAAATTTAATTGTCTCTCTTTTTTTTTTTTGCAAACCGTAAAAATTTGTTGATATATCTTGAAATCTTTTTAAATATTTCGGTAGTTACTAGTTCACTCATTTTTATAACGACACCAACATTTTCATATACAGTGAAATATCGTATTTTTTTTTGAATTTATAAATATTATTATCATTTCGATCAAGAATTTACATATTTGTATTTATAAAACTATATTTTAAACAAATAGTTACAAAACGATACAAAATAAGAAGCGAAATTGACGATGTTTCAATTTTATAACCTTTATTCGCTAACAGATTAACAAATTTGTTAAGTTCTTTCTCAGTATTCGAATTCAACCATTGTGATTTTTGGCTATCACCCAATTATGACGCACTATAAGAATTTTGCAAATCTCATAACACCACTGCATGAAGACTTCAAACTTCATAACCAATGGTTGTCTCTGTATGAATTTGTTTTTCGTTTAAATTTAACAAACCAACATAAATAACCTGCAGAAACACCACGAATGATAACTTCACCGGAATCAAACTCTACGAATAGAGACATAAAATAACTAACACAAACTCTACGAATAGAGACATAAAATAACTAACACAAAAAACCATAGTAGAAAATACGACTCATTTTCCACCCAATATAATTATCAAATTGTTATACATGATAAACATGGTGAGATTGTCGGCAAAACACATGAGCAGACACAACGTGTTGAAGAGACACGTCGAAAAGATACCAACCCAACCAATTGTGGTGTGAAAAAAATATCGTACTCATAGGCGAGATCACAGACAAATCGCTGGTACCGGCAAAACCATGAAGAGGAAAAATACAATCATCTAAAAAATAGTCCACACTCGTGCCTTTCTAATTTGTCATCTCCAAATATTACGGGTTTTTTATAGATAAATCCTATAATATAATTAGAAAGAGTACGACCGACGTCAGAGTCGACGCTGACCGACGAATTTATAGAAAAAAAACGAAGAAACATTGATGTAAAAGATCACTTTTGAAAAAGAAAAATGTTAGAGAGAAATTTAATTTATTTACTTTTGATTCATTACCGAACCATTTCTTATATTCAACATTAATCACACATTATTTTTAATTATGTTTTATGTTGTTATAATCTTTTTCTGTACCATTTTTAGATATATTCTTCTTTGAAGTTTTTATTTTCAATAAATATAAACAAGATTATTTTAATGAATATAAAGAAAACTAATTTTAAATAAAGCTATTATTTTAATAAAATAATTTGTATTATATTTGGTTACATTAGTTTTCACTCAAATCTAACTTCACTAATATTATGGCTAGATCCACCACTGCAAGTATTTTTACCAGGCGAACCCATTGCCTTTCCTAAACAATTATGATTAAAATTGTAGTAGAAAGAATGCAATCCTACTTTTGTTAATTGTTTCTTTCAACAAATTAACCACCATAAATTAGTTTAAAGTTTTTTTTAAGTAGCTCATTCTATATTTTATATGTTTATAACATATTTTATACGTTAAAATTATCCCGTAAATATGATAGCAACATAGAGAAATTTAAAATAAAAATAAAAATTTAGTAAATTCTTTATAAATTAATAATGTTAGAACTATGATATTTTATTAACTTATAAAGTTATTAATTTGTAGAGATAGTAATTGAGTCAAAATACCAATTCAAACCAGAAAGTTTTATTATTCATCAACGTATTAATTTATCAAATATTAATTTATACATTTTTCACTTATATGTTTGAGGAGCATTTAACTATTTTCAAATTAATGAAATCATGAAAGAATTTCTTGATAAGGCAACCAATTATTTAGTAGTGACTTGTCATGCACCGTTTTCTTATGATGGTTTGTGACGGTCATGTTGTTTCTGCGAGACCATTTTGATTAGGGAAGAGTGTCGTGGTTTACTAAGGGGCATACATGACTCATGCTAGAGAGACTCTTTGAAGTTAGATAGTCCACCGATTTGGTTAAGTTTGAGAGTCTGTCGCTGATCGAGGATATGATTTTGAAAAGGAATTGGACCATTAATGTACAAACTGATAAAAATCTGTAAGATCCTCTTATGAACTTTAGACAAGACGAAACCAATCGAAAACGGTTCATGAGACGAAAGCTAGATCGATAATTATGGAAATTATCGATTGCCACACAGTCTTTCTGAAAAACTCGTGACAGAGTGCTTGCTTAAATATCCAAACAAATCCCAAACTTAATTCTCTAATAATTTGGGCCGAACAATTATATGGCTTCAATATTAGCTTGGAGTCCACGTACTATACTCAATGTAGTCATTCTTTACCATAAGAAATTTAGGGGATTTCTTATCACAACTTGAATAAACTTCTGAAACTTAATATTTTCCATTAGACTCCATAGTTATTTCCATTATTGCGACATGTAAACACATGGTTGTAAAAATCAAACACTATTTAAACGAAATTATTTACTTAATCAATCAAATGGATTGATGTCATCTTCACTTCCAAACGGTATGTCCAAACATCAATTATAAGTTTCGGATTTGTAATCATACATGTCACCACCTAGATCAATGTTTCTAATTATGAATGAAAATAAATTAGTTTTACAAATATTTTTAGCACTGATCAAGAGTAGCAACTTACTCTTCAGGAAGTAAACCAACCTACATATTAAATTGTCAGTCTTTTTCTAGGAACTATCGAAATGGTAATAAGAACCAATTTGTTCCGAAATTTCGAGAAGAGTTCGATTACTCCCTTATTTTACCCAATTATTGCCTCAAGTTCCATTATATTAACAATATCAACTCGTATGTGATTGAACCTATTAAAATATGTGTCCTTAGTATCTTCTATATAACCATGAAAGTACACCGGTGCACATAATAGTTTGCATTATTTGTGTTTTAATTAGATACAAATTGTTGCTTACTTTGTGTGTTAATTTTGATTGAAGCATTGTCGCTTAATAATACTTTAAATTTCAATGTATCTTAATTAAACATTTAAAAGTTTTAATATTTTCTTCCGAGACTAAAACTAGGAGCTTTCTCAATTGGATCAAAAGTAAATAACTTTAATTAATTTTAAACTATTAAAATTTAACAATCACGAAATGGATTTATATTTACTATTTGTTATCTTTTTTTTTTGTCGTCAAACTCCATATATTAAATTAATGGTTTATGAGAACCGAAGAGTTTACATGGAAAAAGAAAACACGGATTAATGATATCCTAATAATCCACATTATCCAGACAAAGATAAAATATACAAAAAAGCAAATCCGAGACAAAATTTTAGAACAGTACTCTAAAGAACTGGAACTAAGAAAACTTGAAAAAGCAGAACATGCCGCATGGATAATCTATTCGGAGTGGTGAAAGGCTAACCAAATCTTGATGGTCGACCTTTAGGAGGTACAATACCACACAAAATACGAAAGTATCCAAACTTGAATCTGAAGTGCCGAGACACTCTATCCCTGAAAAAGTAATCACAAGTAGAACGAGAGAAAACTCTCGCGAAACCCAAAATAAATGGGTGCGTGGTTGCCAATGGCAGAGGATCAACTCCTTGATCTCCTACTGTCGTCACCGCAATCCAATTAGTATCCAACTCCATGAAGAAGGGAGACACCATAATTCTCTTCATCATGAAGGATTTTAGAGGAAGTAAAGATTTTCTAGCCGCGTACTTGAAATATATGGATCGACGGATCTGAATTAACCGCGTGATGTATCTCAACACAATTAATGAGACAACTGGCTAAAATGAATATCATTGGGTTGGAAAAAAACAAAAGGGTCTTGTTGATCTCTCCATACAGGAGGAAAATGATTTAGTTTGAGCATGTAAATAATTTCATTAGTATCCAACTCCATGAAGAAGGGAGACACCATAATTCTCTTCATCATGAAGGATTTTAGAGGAAGTAAAGATTTTCTAGCCGCGTACTTGAAATATATGGATCAACGGATCTGAATTAACCGCGTGATGTATCTCAACACAATTAATGAGACAACTGGCTAAAATGAATATCATTTGGTTGGAAAAGAACAAAAGGGTCTTGTTGATCTCTCAATACATGAGGAAAATGATTTAGTTTGAGCATGTAAATAATTTCTTATGTCCAAAATATATAGTGATTCAATGGAAGCCCATAAGATAATGAATTTTACACCAGCCAAAGCCCATAAAATGATATTTCTTAAGTTAGAAGAGGCCCAACAGATAAATATGAAGTTGGCCCAATAATGAAACTTAACATCTTGATCTAAAATGGTGATGATGGAAGGTTGGCGGCGAGACCACCTCACCGGCAACCTCCACGATGGATCTGCCTCATCGAGAGCCCATCCGGGTCTGCGAAGATGAGACTGACAGTGACTATCAAGGTTCATATAATCTTCGGCTGTGGATGTCGAGAAGAAAATCGGGGAAGTAAAATCGATCAGAAACTCTTGATGATTTTGCTTCCAGCTGCTAGCGGCGAAGCAGAGAATCCTCTAAGTCTGAATCAAAGGGGTAGTGGCGGAGAGAGGGAGGAGTACCGAGAAATCTCGCCACCAAGGAAGGCGGAAGGAGGAGTGGATAGCCGATCTCCATTCTGGAAAAGACCGTTTCGGTTACACGCAGTAAAAAGAAGAAAGTGTCTTGGAGTTATGCGGCCAGGAGAACAGTTGCCAGAGACAAACGCCGGTATGGAGTTGCGCCGGGCAAGCTCTAGAAAGAAACGTCTTCGGAAGGCGGTGGGGAAGGTGAAAGATCTTTGCGGTTTTCTGAAGAAAATGTTAGACCCGGAGCTCGCTCGACGAAGTTCTTGGCCGGAAGAAGCAATACAGGTTGTCCATGGGACCGATCCCGGTAGAGCAGAAAATACTTGGCCAGAGCCGAGGAAGAGGAGATGCCGCTAATGAGCAGGATTTCTGCTGATAACGGAAAGCGAGGATGGAATAAGAGCCTCAAAAACTCCATCAGAAGAGCTTTGGTTTTGCACAATCTCTTGTCGGAATAATCTAACATCAAGAGCAGAAAGACGAAGGGTGAGCTCTAGAAAGGATCAGCTGCGATGGGTCTTGGAGTGGATGACGGAACTTTGGGATTTTCCCGAGAACCGTTCAGATCCGCAGGTCGCTCGTCAGAGAACTGGACCGAGTGAAGCTTCACAGGTCGTCGACGTGATCAAAACCAAAGAAGAAGAAAATTTTGGCTGGAGCCGAGGAAGAGGACACAATGTCAGCGATCTAGAGCTCCAACGGCGTCGGAAAGCGGTAAAAAGATGACAAAACTTTGGGATTTTCCCAAGAATCATTCTTCATCGGAGTTCGCTCGTTGGTGATCTGGACCGAGCGAAGCTTCAGCGGTTGTCACCGTGACCGAAACTGGAGGGGAAGATGATATTTGGCCGGAACCGAGGAAGAGGGCACAATGCCAATAAACTAGAACTCCACCGGCGTCAGAAAGCGGTAAAAAGAGAGGGTCCTTGATAAGAGCGTCAAAGAGAGAAAAGAGGCGTCTTTTTCCTCCAGTGTTAATTGTTTTTCGATCGGAAATGTTTTGTGTGTGTACTTACTATTTGTTATCTGCAATCGATTCACATGCATTTCCTCTCTCTTCCAGGGTTGACTTATAACCCCAAGATGCTTCAGTTTACAAATGGCTGACCAAACCTCTCCACTATTTCCTTTCTTCCTCATTAACAAAACTTCAGACCGCACCCTCAAATCGTAACGACCATTAACAGAGTCAGTTCTTAGGATGTGCTAAGAGTGCAAAAGCACAGAGTCCACCAGAATTTTATAAAAAATTGTTATAAATTTAGGGCTTTTTTATAAATATTTTAGGACCCTTTTCAAGTAAATATTTTTTTTGTCATCAAACTATTGATTAATACGTAGAAGAAGGAAAGAAATAGTTCAAAGCAGAGCTCAAAAGCAAAAACAGAGCTCAAACGAAAACAGAGCCTAAATCACAAAATGGAAACATCAAAGGATTCAAAAATGTCGCTTATCTTCTACCTGGTTATGAAGTCATGCTAGACCTCCTGTAGCTAAGTAAGAAGTAAGCCGTCCTTCCTTTGTAACACTTTTTGCAATATCCCGAGCAATGGAGTTAGCTTAATACGAAAAAACCCAGGATGTTATGGTTCTGAAACGAGGAACCAAACCTGCAATTTCATCAAGAAATGACATGTGGCCACGCCATATTTTTGGCGGAGTTAAGTAAATCTTGTTTATATGTTTAAAATTAGAAAATTTATAACTATTTATAGATTTTCATAAAAAACAAACTTTATGATTACCCAAAAAATATATGAATTAATTCTTTCTTCCATTATAATACACAAACTATTAAATTGTATCTATTTAACATGTAGGGACTTAACAAAAAATAATATTTGTTTATTTTTAATTAAAATAAAAATATTCTGATAAAAATATTTTGTAAATTCTAAAAAATTGTAAAAATCTAAAGTAAGTCTTTAAATAAAATTTAACTTATAAAATTTTGAATTCAAAAAAAAATAAAAAAATTCAAAACAGATAAAACTTCTAATACATTAAAATAAAAGTTAAAAATATAAATCTTTAAATTCATAAAATTTGAGTAATAAAGTTACATTATTTTTTGAAAATAAAATTGTAAAATTGTGTGTGAATATAGTAATATAGGTTGCAATTATTTTTTATTTGGCTAAATTCTGATGTAAATAGTATAATATATATATATATATATAAATATATGAATTTGAAAATGTTGATATATGTTATTTACCTTATATATCACAATAATTTTTTTTAAATTATTTGAATATTTAATAAATTAAAAGTTTCGTAAAAGGTATACTATAATATGAATATTAAATTTTAGACTTATTTAAAGATTCAAATAATTTAACAAAATATTTTGGTTTTTTCTAAATTTGATAATTTACTATTTCAATTTCTGAAATTTTACAGAATTTTTTAAGATTTGAAAATAATTTTATGAATCATATTTCGAGTTTAATAAAATAAATTATTATTTAAATATTATTTTATCAAAATAATAAAATAATAAACAGATTTTGTGTTAAATGAATACAATTTAAAAGTTTGTGTATATACTAAAAGAAAAAATTATTTCATACATTCTTTTGGATATTCATAAAATTTATGTATTTCTGTTGAAATCGATATATAATTACTGTATTTTTATGAATTTTTTCTTTAAACTTAATTACAATCTACCATATGGGCTAGGGCCGACCAAATAAATGAACCGGGCCTGACCATGAATATTACCGGTTCTTAGCATATGCTGAGAGTGGAAAAGCCTAGTACCACCAAAAATTTTACAAATTTTTATTATTCATATAGGGCCTTTTCAGAAATATTTTAGGACCCGTTTTCAGTAAATCTTGTTTACATTTAGGGTCTGCATGATACAAATGTCAATAACAACTAGATTCACATAATTAAACTTAAACAATATACAAACCTCAATCTTCATTACATATATTTAACAACGAAAACACACAACATAGTGAAATGTGTTCTTTAGTTACTTACGTGGAAGATATTTTAATGCTCGATGTGTCAATTCCTTTTCTTTCAATAGCAGTCGTTTAAACAACTACACGACTCTCTCATGTATATCTTATTTATCAAACTTCTATAAGCAAGGATGTTTATAATCCAGGGGGTACATGATTTAGAAGAACACAACAATCAAACCTATTCACTGAGCACCATAAACAAGAATACAATTCTGATCAATCAAAATCAAAGAATCAAACAAGAAACGAACCAATTAAGAAGCCCAACTCTGTCGCTAAGCTGGCTCAATGATCACAGCTTTAGGTCTGTACATTGGAAGATCATCTCCAAGAAGAAGTGATTTCAAAATCGCGTCACAGACACCGTCGTAGTGCACGATCAGGTGGCCTCCTTTAGGGACCTCATGGTACTTAATCCATGGTAGCTTGCGGCACAAGCATCTTTGCAGCTGAAAGGGCATCACTTTGTCTTCGTAGCCTTGCCATATGTGAACAGAGGAAGGGATCTTCTCTTGTCCGGATGGAAACGGATAGGGTAGGTCCGCCGGGTCAAAGTCCCAGTCGCCTAGCGCCACGAAAACACTGCGTTCTCGTAACCTTTCCTGTGGATACATGTGGATTATTAATATTATATATGAATATTCATAAACTGGATTGATCAACCCCATTTTCTTTTCTTTTCATGATGCATCTAATTGTAGATTTTTCAGATTTTATAATTTAAAGAAGGGGATGGCAATAGAATTCTATATAGAATTTAGAAAATTGCAAAGCCTATCAATTACCAAAAAAATGTCTTTTTCTAATTGTCTACAACTCAAAAGCCTCAATTATAACATACGGTAACACTAAGACAAACCACTAGAATCATGCTAGATTTCTCGATTGTGCCAAAACTGTAAGTGCATATGACAATAATATTTTTGCAAAAGTTGTTCTTATGATACAGCATTTTAAAAAATATTATAGGTCTTTTTATGAATGAAATTGGTTTAAATAAATAGAATTTTTTAAAATCATATATCCCAAAAAATTTCGGATTAACTAATTCATTCACAAAAAGAAAGCCCTAAGAGCAGCCTCATTAGAGGCTCTAAATAGAGATTCTAAACCTTATTAGGCCCAAATTTAAATTAAAAAAAATTATTCTGTTAGAACTGGTTGGATTTTTAGAGATGTTTAGAACCTATGATGTGCTCAAACGCTATTGGTCTGTTTTAAAAAAAAATCAACTAGATTTTTCTCCTTTTTCTTCGCCCCTCTCCTTTCTCTTCGCCCCTTCTTCTGCGATTCCTCTCATCTTCTTCAAACTCCCTGCTACCAACATGGAAATCTGCGATTCTGTCAATTCTCTTCACTGGTAATTCTCTTCATCGTTTTGCTAGCTATACTGCTTGATCTGTTTTGTGTATTTGAAGATCTGGTGGGAATCTTAACTTGCAATCTGGTTCTATCATTGCCTTTGACAGGACTTTGTTTGCGGAGTACCCACAAGAATCCACAAAATTGAAGAAAGAGTTCAAGGAAGAGCTAAACAAGCAGCCAAAAATGTACCATTCAGCTGGATTTTTGGTCGAGAGATCATGGCTTAAGAAGTTTACTACACAATTATCCCAAAAGTAAGCCATAAAGTTCTTCACCAACGCATGACCAGCTTTAAGACCACAAAAGTTCATTTGATTTCATTAGAATTTCTGATTAGATTGTAGTTTCTCCGTTTGATTTCCTTAGAATTGTTGATAGATTCTTTAGGATTGGATACATAAACAAAATTAATAAAAAGTTACAATCACATGCAATAATTGGGATTTGGTGCTGGTAATTGGAGTAGGAACATGTTAAATGTTGCTGATGCATGTAGATTTAATGGGTGAGATTAGCTACAGATATGGAGAAGGAAATCTGGATGGGTGATCATGATCAACAACGAATCAAGGTAAGTTCTGCTCATCTGTATTGATTCGAAGTGTCATAAATGGGTGTATGTTAATTGCAAATTGTCCTACTTAGTGGTTGCATGTCAATTCAAAGTGTACAACTCATCTTTTAATTGCAAATACATCTTTGCTTTGTGGTTGTTTGTCACTCAAATTGGTTGTGTGATAGAGCATTGATTACATTAAACTTAAAGCACTGATTGCACTAAACTAAACTGAAAACTAAAGTAAAAGTAAACTTAAAACTTAAACCTATGAACAAACTAAACTAAACTCAAAACTAAAAGTAAAACTAAACATAAACTTAAAACTTAAACTAAACTTAAACTTAAAGCTAAACTCAAACTTAAAACGAAACTTAACCGAATCAACACTAAAACTTATACCTTAACTTAACCGAAACAACACTTAACTAAAAAAAACACTAAACTAAACTTAAAATTCAAACTAAAGACATAAACAAACTTTAACTAAACAGTACTAAACTCAACAATAAGAGATGTGTAAACTGACGTTAAAATTAGGAGACAAACTGACGTTAAAGGTGTTTCTGGTTTTTCTTATACACTTACAGTTATATGTCTATATATATTAAAGTATACACTTACAGTTAGCACAATATAAACTTAAAATTTTCCCCTTTCTATGAATCCACTTAGTCACTCTTCTGGTTTCATGGAGCTTTTAAATAGCCAACAAGATAGTTTTTCCCCTACATTCCCAACTGGATCATCACAATCCCTACAGTTTAGTACCCAAGTTAATGATGATCCAAGTCCCCTAGTTGAACCAACATGTGAGGAGCGTAGGGACGGTAGATGCAAATGGAAAATGATTGAAGATATTACCCTCATCAGTCCACGGTTAAACACCAGCAAGGATTCAGTAGTTGGAAATGAGCAAAAAGCAGCTGCGTTTTGGAAACACATAGCTGCTTATTATGCTTCAAGTCCAAAAGTTGCTGGTCTTCAAAAGAGAGAAGCCAGCCACTATACGCAAAGATGGGGAAAGATTAATAACATAGTGAGCAAGTTTTTGTGGCAGTTATGAAGCTGCAAAAAGTCAGAAAAACAGTGGATATAATGAGGATGATGTTGTTAAACTAGCTTACCAAATCTTCTACAACGATCACAAGATAAAATTCACACTTGAGCATGCATGGAGGGAACTTCGACATGATCAGAAATGGTGTGGTAATATTAGACCAAAGGAGAAGGAAGTTCAAAAAGAAGGAAGTGTGATGCTGCAGGTTCTAGTGCCAGTTCTAGAAATATTAGCAATGTCCAAGATGAATCAAGTCCAAGACCTCCTGGTGTTAAGGCAGGCAAAGCAAAAGGTTCTAACAAGACGAATCCAAAGGAGAGAGATGGCAGTTCTCTGTCAGAATTTCAGAGTATGTGGGAGATAAAAGAGAAGGATCTCCTTACGAAAGAAAGACTCAAGAAGATGGCACTTCTTGACAGTTTATTTGCCAAAAGGGAACAACTCTCTGAGATTGAAGAAGCTCTAAAGAACAAACTCATTAGTGACATGTTATCTAAGTAGGTAGTGATATATGTTTAATGTTATGGTATGATAATTTTTTTCTATTATAATCATGATCAATGTTTGAGTTATGTTATGATTATGATCAATGTTTGTATCAATGCAATTTATGTTTTCTATTAAGTGTTATGTTCTGTTTATGTACTAATGTGAGTCTACCTTCATAATCTTGCTGCTGTGAGTCTGTGACATGTTTAAGTCACAGGGAAGAATTATGATTGATGATTATGATGTGGCTAAGTTCGGACTGACAGATTTTCACAGGGTCCTACGTATCATACCACAATCACCAGTTCTTTTCTCAGGTTTGTGTGTAATTTGAAAAAACAGTATGATGTTTTGCATTCTGTTGTTCATTATGAGAATTGTTTCTTCTTGTTAGGGACGGTGAGAAAGGTAAAGTCCTCAGAGTCTTTTTATCATAGTTAGATTTCTTTGATTTTATACTAGACTTCTTAATAATGATTCTTTTGCTCTGTATAAGGTTTATGCTGCTATATTGCCCTATGAAGAGGCATCTGTGCTCTATGGTTGCAATCTTCCAGATTATATCCCTATGGTATTACTATTTTCCAATATAGAAAAAAACTTCTTTGATCTCTAATGATTTTTCTTCCATTGCTAATAAACCTCGAATGTCCAACTTACACATTATATTTTTTCTAGACTTATCCTAAAATGACCCGAATTCTTATAGGAGTAGCAATGTTTATCTTTAGTTATACCAAAATTTCTCAATTAAGTCATATAGAGGAAGTGAATTTTCTTAAAGTGATGTAAATCTATTTGGCTTTGTTAAGTAAATAATATCTATATATAGATAAACTAGTTTCTGTATCAATTGCTGCTCTTGTCTTAAAATTCAGATCAATTATTTGGTATTTGTCTTATGATAATTTTGGGGGCAATTAAGGTATTTACCTTATTTCACAGTTAGTGTCAGCTAGCAAGTTAAGAAATGAAAAAATGGATAGCAAATGACCCAGATGGCACATTAGAATTTCTTGAGCCATTTCACTCTTGAAATATATCAAACTCAAACTCCTGTATTTGCTTACCTTGTAGGGCAGCACTCCTAAGCTCTCACTTCTTGTTGATTCCATGATATCCTATTCATAGTAAACTGCCAAAGATGGTATGCAAGCTAAATGGGATTGTCACCAAATGTCATTTTCAGGATTGGAATTATAGTGATGACTACTGTTTTCATCAGTTGGCTTCAACAGCAAGCAACATCTCCTGTGGCTCAACAGCCACAAATCAGTATTTGTTGGTATTCATCAAATCTATTAAACGACTCTTTTATCATTGATAAGTCATATATGATAATGATATTGATGTGATATGATCTTCCACTCAGACCCTTAATTAGTATTAATATATATCGACTCTTGTTTGGTATATTTTTCACCTTAGGTAGGCAAAAATAGTGCCATGGATACGATCAACAGTTTTTAAACCATAATTTTAGTTTTACAAACCTGAATCCATTGGTGAGTTTTTGAGTTTTGACGAAAGCCCGGTTAAGGTTGTACCGGTCTGCGGTTTGTGCCTTTGTGGACTTTCTCAATATGTAAAAAATCTGAAATTGATTATTAACTCAATTCACCAAGTCAATATTCGATAAATAGTATAAAATTACATAGTGGTTTTTTAATAAATTTATAGAGGTTTCCATTGCATCCTAGTTATTGTTTAATATTTTTTGTGTTGCTTCTTGATCCGATTTAACAAATTTAAACTCTATATTATATGGTTAGAGATGCAAAATGTTATATATGTTAATGGTACATATGATCTTCTTGATAGTTGGTAATAACTTTAGAATTATCATTTGTTTTTTTCTACCAACATTCGGAGGTGAGTTTTATTTATTTAAACAATGTTAAATTGTTTTGGTTCTTTCTAAGATCATGTAGTACATTATTTTGGTTTTTACTACCGACACAACAAGTGTGGTTTCTTCTACTGAGAACCACAAACCATTTGTATATATATGTCTAACAAATACTTGAAAACATAACTTTATCATCCTCCTCGTATTTTCTTCTTCTATAATTGAACACTAAAACTATAATTTCACACCAAAAATGACATCTTCGTCTCGAAATTCTTTCGGCGATACAATAGATGACTAATTTGATGAAGCATTCAATGAAGCATTCGATAATGTTTTTGATGATTTTGGAGATCGTCATAAGGCAACAAGGTCAAAGAAAAAACGAGCTTATATTGAAAGACAACGCGAACAAGGACACAACCGCTTATGGAATGATTATTTTATCAAGATGCAACATACCCTACTTCTATTTCCGAAGACAGTTTAGAATGAACAAGCCATTGTTCATTTATATTGTTGATCGACTCTCCATTGAAGTACATACTTTCAACAACGAAGGGATGCTACCGGAAGGTTTGGTCTCTTTGGACTACAAAAGTGTACAACAGAATTCGTATGATGGCATATGGTTGTGCGGCCGATGCGGTTGACGAATACCTCCGGCTCAGTGAAAGTACTGTGGCCCTATGCTTAGAAAAAATTTTCAAAGGAATAATATCTCTGTTCGGCGATATTTACCTAAGAAGACCAACACTAGAGGATCTGCAGCGACTACTCGATGTTGCAGAGATACGCGGATTCCCCGGGATGATAGGAAGCATCGATTGTATGCACTGGGAGTGGAAGAATTGTCCAACCGTTTGGAAAGGGCAATATACACGTGGAGCTGGAAAACCAACAATCGTTTTAGAAGCTGTAGCTTCACATGATCTCTGGATTTGGCACACCATTTTTGGACCTCTAGGTACCTTAAACGATATCAATGTTCTTGATCCCTCACCGGGTTTTGATGATATATTGCAAGGTCGGGCTCCAAAAGTAAATTACTTTGTCAACAAACGTGAGTATCATTTGGCTTATTATCTCACAGATGGTATGTATCAAAAATGAGCTATTTTTATCCAATCAATTTCAATTCCACAAGGTCCAAAGGACTCATTATTTGCAACGTGTCAAGAATCTGTCTGAAAAGATGTCGAGCGTGCTTTTGGAGTCTTGCAAGCTCGATTTGCCATTGTAAAAAATCTAGCTCTTGTTTGGGTTAAGGTTAAAATAGGAAAGATTATGAGAACATGTATCATACTACACAATATGATAGTAGAAGACGAACGAGATGGATATACTCAATTTGATGTATCAGAGTTCCAATAAGGAGAAGGAAACAGAACTTCACAAGTGGATTTCACGTATTCTACAGATATACCTACAAATCTCGGTAATATGATGGGCATGCGAAATCGAGTTCGTGATAGAACAATACATCAACAGTTGAAAGCT
Organism: Cardamine chenopodiifolia; assembly: GCA_963922655.1. Classification (NCBI taxonomy): domain Eukaryota; kingdom Viridiplantae; phylum Streptophyta; class Magnoliopsida; order Brassicales; family Brassicaceae; genus Cardamine; species Cardamine chenopodiifolia. The sequence goes on from OZ000479.1 coordinate 9,438,396, forward strand.
GATATGGTTGAGCATATATGGCAAAAATTTGGCAATAATGAAGATAACAATTGAGTTAATTACGTTCTTGATCATGTTTTTCTATCTTTTATGTCTTTCTATGGTTTTAATTTTCATGAAATGCAATATATTTTCAATCTATAAAATGTAGTATGTTTTAATATGTTAACAAAATAAAGTATATTTAAAATTAAATAATTTCCAAATTATTCATTTTTTAAGAACCCCTGTGGGGTTCTAACCAATAGACATAAACAGAAAATAATTTATAAAACAATATTAAGGTTCTAAACTTAAAATAATGATTAAAAACTAGTAAAACATTGGTTAAGAACCCCTAAGGGTTCTTACTAATGGAGATTGTCTAAGGCCTTTAGACCACTAAAAGGGAGAGGTTCACAAGTGCAGTTTTTGTCAGAGCGTCCACTGCCTCATTAGAATTTTTAGAAATGAAAAAGAAAACAACAATTGAGAAAAGAGAATAAATAGAATTGATATCAAAAAAGAGAAAGTTTTTAATTTATTTTAGTCGGGTACAAATTTTGTTCATTAAAGCTTTTATCTTAATTGGTTTCAACTACGTGGCATTGATCATTTGGTCCCTAAATCAAAGTCTTGGATATTATCAGGTGTACATTTGCTTGATAATTTAATAGTAACACGATAGTTTAAAATCTGGTAAAGAATAATGTATGTACCTTAGTGAGCATTGGAAAACCTTTGGTATACTTGAGGACTTCAATGTATTGGTCGTTGAAGTAAAGAGAGATTTTCTCTAGCATTGAAGTTGTAGAGAGCATGTTCTGAGTCACCCACCAATGCAGAAGTCCCGGAAAAATACTTAGCTATCCAAAAAGACTATTTCACTATTTCTCTTCTGTAATCTTTTTTTATAAGACCTTGCGGAATCGACGGCCACCATTGCCACTCCTGCTAGCCTGTTCAGTTTCATTTATCTATAATAATTCATATTTCTTATATTAACAACAAATGATTAAAAAAAAAACAATTGTGTTCTTTTAGTAAATTTCATTTGTTAACCACATAGTTTTCACCATTGGGTTCAAATCTGATAGAACACACGATGCATAGATGTAAATTATACTACTTGAGAGTCAAGTCTGATAAATTTTTTGTACTAGCAAAAAATGTCTCAGTAGTCACACTACATGTGGGTTATATGTTAGTTAGTGAATTAGTTTAACCGAATAAAAATTTTATCGAACCGAAGCTGAATTAAAGAGATTAGATCTAACTACATCGTACTGGAATAAAAATTAAGTTTTATAACATGAGATATATGACTAAAACATCCGAAAAAAAAACTGAATCGAACAAAAATATTTTCAACTGGACTAAGGTGTAGACTGTTAGTTGAATAAAACTACTATGGTTGCAGCAAGGAAGAGAGGAAAAAAAAAACAATTATTTCCGATTGTGAAGATTTAAATCTAGAGCAATCATATATTATGGTTCTGAGCTTTGTTTTTTTGTCAACTAAAATTAAAAACATATAGATCCTACAATATCACTTGGAACGTGTTCTCTGACAATTTTATCCAATCTTGAAGCAACTTTTATTTGCGACATGTGTCTTGCAAGACTTTTAAGCATTATAATATGTTAATTTATTCGAGTTCATTTCTTTACCTTTGAGGAATGTGTTTAAGGCAACTCCAAACAGTGTATGAACCCATTGAGATTACAATTAAATAAAATCTTGATCCGATCTGTAATCGATCCGCCAGTTCTTGAACATCGTAAGCTTCACTCTTCAAAGAACGTGTCGGGTTTGGGTCGCTCTCTCCATACCCAGCTCGATCGTATAGCACAAAGTATATCCCAATTTCATTCACAAACTCCTGAGATTATAATTAAAACCAGCCTCATTAGTCTTCAACCAATCTCTAATAACATCTCCTTTTCTCATTAATTTTTTTTTTGGTTTAATCATTGGAACATTGAAAATAGTTTTAGCTTTTCAGACACCTACTTATTCAAGTATTACATATTTCAATTACAAAATTATCTAATGGTTTACAGAAGTCTTGGATCATGTAATGAGGATTTCAAGATTAAAAATACAAAATCTTGCTTCACAACACTTTTGGATTTAAAGATAGTGATTCAATAACAGAATTTAAAGTACATAAATTGGATTTCAAGATTAAAAATGCAAAATGAGGATCGATCAGAAAAAAGGAAATAGATAAAAATAGAGAAGATATAAGAAATAAAAGATTAGTGTATACTTGTGAGACATTGAAGTTAATGTCTTTGGAGCTACCAAATCCATGAACAAGAACAATGGTGAAGTTGGCATCATCCTTGGGGACACCTCTTTCCTTGTAAGCCAAGTATCGACCATCGCGAAGTTTGATTCGTCTTTGAGGATCCGCCATTGTTGTTGACCTCGTGAAGAAGAAAAAACTGAAGAATAAGAATGTGTATAGCAATAAGGACAAGGAAGGGAAGGTAGATCTAGCTGGAATTGCTAATAGATTATATTATTCTAATTATAAAACTGTTGAAGGGTTATTATTTTATATAAACAAATTTGGGTTTCCCTTATTGGTTCGATTATGAGCTTTTTAATAGAATATTCAGTATGAATATTCGGTCTGTTGCTTCGAACGAGAGAGCGAGGGAGCCAGAGAAAGAAAGGACAATTTACAAAAAAAAAGATAATCCATTTAATAAACTTTTTCACAAAATATAATATTTATTATGCTTAAATTTTGCATCTTATTTTGTCTTATGAAACGTGGCAAAATTATAGTTGACTTGATTATATCATATATCAATCATTTTTAATAAATTTTGTTTTCTTTCCAAATTTCCAAATTTTTTTCAATATAGATATATTTGATGAGGTGAATGTAGGCAAAATTTTCAAAAATTATAGAAAGACTAAAAATAAATTTGTATAAAATATAATATATATACTGGCATTTTAATAGATGTAAATTTTCTACTTTTTAAAGTATTGTGTTCTATATAATAAGGTACATGTGATTTGCTGTGCGCATCTTCAATCTCTGAATTCTTATTATTTGATTAAACTACTGAATAAAAAAAATTCTCTAGTTTTATTGGATTTTATTTTTATTTTTAACGTGTTAATCAATATTTAAAGATAAAACATAATAGATTATTCTTCTTTTTTTTCTGATTGATTGGCAAATATTTTGGTGGTAACCATTATTAAGGGGTCACAGTGCATATTAGTAATTAATTTACAATATACGATGTAAATTAGAATTTTCAGACAGATAACTAGCATATATGAATCATTGTTGGATCCATTATTTTCTTAATGAGTTTTCATTTGTATTTCTTTTAAGTCTAAATTTAAATTTTGCATTTAAGTTTTTTTAAGCATTCCACAAATTCTTTTTATGGATAATCTACTTCGGAATCACATTAGAAAAGTTCTTCCACCATTATTTGGGGTACCATTCAAAACTTATACATAAACAATTGTCCAGATAGATATTGATGTGAGTGAATAATGTTAATCAAATTATATAAAATTTATAGATGTCGGCCCGCATAATATGCAGATCATTTGTTAGAAAATTATGTATAGTAACAAAAAAATTAACTAAATGTGTGTCCCTTTGAAAGTGATTGTTTAGATATGATCAAGATGATGATTACACATTTGGAGTGGTCGGCATTCTCATCCCTCATATATTTTAAAAACTGTTGTTACCTTTTTCCATATTATTTTGTATTTTCTCTATTTTAAATAGTTCAGCCGATTGTTTGGCTCAAAGTGGTAAAACTTCATGGAATAAATCTTTCATATATAAGTCTACATACTTCAAACTGAATTACTGATTCGAATGAGTAATTTATTTGGAAGTTGACAAAAAAATGAAAGCTTATTTGTGTAGCTAGGAGAATAATGCAATTGGTTGTTTAGGTTATGGCTATTATCTAGTTTGATCACGATTCGATTTGAGTGATTCAATTTTTGGATTTAGAAAAAATATTTTTTTGAAAAAATCTTTTGTTAACTATATTACATCATAGTAGAAACACTCCCAGGCTCAACGTACGAGACAAAATCCTAAATCCTTATATCCCACTCTCCTTGGTGGTGCAACCACTCTCACGAACGGAAGCAGCTCTTTCTTTGATTCTCACCGTTCTTACCTTCCGACTTCGCGCCGGGAGACTAGAACTTGTTATGGTAACTTGTTTCCAAGTTTCTTCCTCCCTCAGTCTACTTTTAGCTCGGATTATTGTTTGGCTTTGGCGATGAACCTCGTTTCTTCTTCACGTTCTTTTGCTCGCTTACTGCTGAGTGCAGTCCTGTTTCTCCAGATCTTATCTCTTCCTAAGAGTCCAGGTGTGGATTTTGGTTTCAATTCGACCCTATCTTTTTGTTATTTTCAAGTCATCAACTTGGCTTTTGGAAGACATAATCGATGGCAGGATGTTGAGACTAAAGTTGGTTATTTCATGCGAGTTGTTGTCAGTATTTCCGGCGAGCCTCCATCTTGTTAGAGCATCTTGCTCCTTCTCCGATACTCTCATCTCCCCTCCTCCTTTCCTGCTCTCTTGCTCTTCGCCCTCTATTACTTCTACTTTGAGAAGTCATCATCTTGTTGTTGAGCGTGAGGTTCGGGTCTCATGGAACTCGGGTTTAGCACTTTTGAGTGACACGTTTTCGGTTTCCTTTGGTTCCTTATTTGTGTCCTCTTGTGGAACTCATATCACCCTAGTGCAATTCTTTATTGCAGTTTGTAGATTCTGATCCGATTTCGCTTTGAAAACAATTGCTTTGATGTAAGTTTTGAAAGTGTAAGTTTCATGACACGACTTGTCGGAACAAAGAGCAATCTGTATGTTCCTGAATGGCATTGCATCAAGTTAATTAGAAGATAACATGGACAGAAGGTGACATGGAATTGACGAGCAAGGAGTAATGGTGTGGGTTATTTAACAATGGATAGAGGCTCGAGATGCTAAGGATCGAGGTGTTTTGGAATGAGAAGATATTGGAAGCTATAGTAAAGATTTAGGTTGTCCAAATCTTGTGAGATTAATGTAGCATCAGATTTGATCCTTGATAAATAAGAATCAAGGTCTGAGTTTTAGGGTTAGCCGTTTTCAAAATCGTAATAGTTGAGTTGAGCTTTACGAGTTTAAGAGAGTTAAAAAAACTCTTGTATGGGATTAGAGATCATAGGTCTTGATTAAGAAAGACTTTTTAGGGCTTGTAAAACTATCAAAAGAGTGTTTACTTCTTTAGAGATTTCTAATAAAATTTGAAACGGAGAATATTTCAAATTTAAGAAGTTGTTTTCTTGATATTGAGGTCCATTGGTTTTTACAAGTTTCTATCTGTTTTTAATGGAAGTTTAGACAAAGATCTCTCTTTGTTTGCATCATTCCAGTTAATATAGTTCATTTGGACTGCCATAGTTCTGTTTTCTCCTTTACATAGCTTATTATCCTCTCAAATACTTTACTTGTGTTTAGTGGTATGTTATAGGGAACATTATGTTGAACGTTGTTATGCTTAGAGCAGAAGCGAAGATGCCAATCATCTCTTGTTCAACAATTGTTGATGCTGACTGTTTGGCCTTGACGATTATGGAGGTTTTGTCTCGTCCTCTTTGTGGTTTCGACGAAAACTACCAATATAAAGAAATTTTCTTTATCAGTGCCCCTTGTTTGGATGCTACATTGGTTGAGTTTGGGAGTTCACCTTTATCTCTAAGTGTCTCGCCTTGAGCATTGTTGTTGTTTTTACCTTTACAATTTGCTCGGCCAATATGTTGGATTGTTCTCTTTTTTTATGGCAAGTTGTATCCACACCTAGTAAAGGTTAAAACTCTTATGATTTAAATAAATGTTTAGGTTGCATAAAAAAAATTCAAATTAAAGTCGCTATAGTAAGTGAAGCGGTTCATGTCGGTACAATTTTACTTTAAAAAAAAGATCCGAGTTTTACCAACTATAACTTCTCTTTAAAAATCTCAAAATCTTGGTCCAAATCCAGATTCGATTTTCAGGAGTAAAAAAAAAATGCATAAGTATTCTATCCATATTAAATTTCAGTTTCGATTTTCAAATATGAATTTCGTTTCGTTTGGTTTAGATAATTTTGGTTCGAGTTATCCAGAGTGAACACCCTACTCCCAAGTTTTGAGTTGTAAATGACCTAGAGAATGAAACCAATAAAAATGTGATAGGTGTTGTTTGCTTTTAAGATATCCAAAATCCAAATAGTTAAAGTCATTTGCAAACATCTATGTTGGGAATTGCAATACCAATAATTATCCTAAAAAGACTTCTTTTGAAACATTACAATATGTATTTCGATTGAAAATACGTCAGTGAGAAATTTTACAAACGAAGTCGAAGAGACCTTTTCTGTTTTTCTTCAAAGGTAGGGTTTTATTCATATCAAAATTATATAAACCCAACAAACTCACATCACATCACATCACAAATATCAATTAGTACTCTGTTTTAACTTCTACATCCCAATTCTTCTAAAGTTGTACACTTTTTATCCCCAAATGTTAGGGTTAACCACGAAAAATTAGGGTTTTTTTTACTGGATTGGGAAGAAAAATTTAACCTTGAAATTGATTTCGTTCTCCTCACCGTCGTAGCTTTCTGGGTTTTTGGGTATCGTCCATGAATTCGTGTTTTAGTGAATTGGGTCTTCTCTCTTCTGTTCAACTGTTCTTCTTCCGAGTCAAAGTTACTAACTTTCTCGAGCTTGTTTCATAGTGTGATCTCAATTGATTTGGTATTTTGATTTTTAGTTTAAATTGAGAAGGTTTAGAGATGATTGCGGAGAAACCCATTTGGGTTAAGCATGAAGGGTTGCAGATATTTTCCATTGATGTTCAACCTAATGGAGAAAGGTTTGCTACTGGCGGTGGTGACCACAAGGTGTTTAATTTCTTCTTCTTCTTCTATTTGCTTATGTTTACAGATGAGTTTGGTAATGTTTTGTAGATTGGGTGATTGGTGGAATTCTCATCTCGTTTATGTGTGTGTTTGTATCCTTTTGCTGCTAAGAATCTAACTTTCTACCTTCTTTCTTTCTTTGCTGTTTGATTGTTTTTTCCTTCTTTGAATTGACATTTGATGCTTTGGAGGCAACTTTGCTGTTAAATTGGTGTAACGAATTGATACTCTAAGATTCTATTAGAAAAGCTAAATTTCGCAAGAGTGGTGTTGCACAGCTTAGTATGTACATGTTCAGTTCTTGCATCTCTGTTTATTGTTTGGAATTGGTGCTGCCTTCTTTGTGCTTTTAGAATGTCTTTCCAACACTATGAATTGTGGATGTAGTTTACATGAATCTGTGGTTTGTTACGACTGTGTTTGAGTTCCTCTTGATTTGATGAAGATTGTAGGCTTTGTAGCATTTGGACCATTTCACCGACACTGACATAAGCTTGTTTATCTCTTCCCTCAGTGACTGAAACGGATTGAATTTTTTTAGTTGAGTATTGATTTTAAAAGTTAAGAATTGGTTTTTGAGCTGTTATAATATGGAAGAAAGAATCAATCTGTTGAATACTCAAAACTGTTTTTGCTTTCATTGTTTGTAATCGACTAGTGAAAGAATTCATAGCTGAACCTTTCTCTTAATTGGGTTTGTATTCTAAGTATCATGAATCCTAAGCTCTAATATGGATATAGGTCCGGATATGGAACATGAAGTCTGTTGACAAGGATTTGCAAAACTTGGATTTGAAAGAGAGGCTTCTCGCAACCCTTCGTGACCACTTTGGTTCAGTTAACTGTGTTAGATGGTCCAAGAACAGTAGATACGTGGCATCTGGTTCTGACGATCAAGTGATTCAAATTCATGAGAGGAAGCCTGGTTCAGGCACTACTGAGTTTGGTAGTGGAGAAGCCCCTGATGTTGAGAACTGGAAAGCTGTAATGACTCTAAGGGGACACACTGCTGATGTGGTACACGCCATTTGGTTTTTCTTTATTATCCTGTAGTGGTAATTTCAGTGGTTATGTAATAACTGAGGTATTTTTTCTAACTATGCTTAAAGTAGGTTGATCTCAATTGGTCTCCAGATGATTCAATGCTGGCTAGTGGGAGTTTGGACAACACAGTGCATATTTGGAATATGCGCACGGGTATCTGCACTACTGTTCTAAGGGGTCACTTGAGCCTGGTCAAAGGTGTAACTTGGGATCCAATTGGGTCATTTATTGCTAGCCAATCGGATGACAAAACTGTGATAATATGGCGAACAAGCAATTGGAGCATGGCTCACAGAACATATGGTCACTGGGAAAAATCGGTATGCAATATTTTCTTTAGCAATTCTGTTAGACTGTATTTACATTATAGAGTCGATTATATGAAGAATTTGACTAGAGATTCCAACTCTGTTGTCTGAAAGTTACCTCAATGCTTCCCTGTTCCCTGTGGACATTTAGTGCTAATAGGATCTGCCTTTTTTTCTAGCTTGGATCCACATTTTTCAGGCGACTTGGGTGGTCTCCTTGTGGCCACTTCATTACTACCACTCATGGGTTTCAGAAGCCAAGGCATTCTGCACCTGTTTTAGAAAGAGGGGAATGGTGTGCAGCATTTGACTTCTTAGGTCATAATGCACCAATCATTGTTGTAAAGTTCAATCATTCAATGTTCAAAAGAATCCCCTCTGGTGCCCAGGACATGAAACGAGGTGGGTGGAGCAATGGAACATCAAAGTCAGGGGGAAAAGATTCACAGCCATTCAATGTTATTGCACTAGGGAGTCAAGATCGCACAATAACTGTATGGACAACTGCAAGTCCACGCCCTCTTTTTGTGGCGAAGCATTTCTTTGGCCAAAGTGTTGTGGATCTATCATGGTAAAGTTTCCCCATTTTTGGCATGAAATCTACATATCCAGTGATTTCATGATTTGCATTTATGTCTTCACCATGGGTTTTTGTTTCGTGTCTCAAAAGTGTATTGGGCTCGCCATATATGGATTTATTACGTAGTTAATTTAGGATTTGTATATGAAATCCTAGACCACTTTTCTAGAGCCATAATTAATTTTCGAAAGCATAAATGAAGATAAGGTCTGATTCCTTGGCCATATATTTACCTTCGGAAATTACAGGAGTCCTGATGGATATTCACTTTTCGCATGTTCCTTGGACGGAACAGTGGCGATGATTCACTTTGACCAAAAAGAACTTGGCGACAGGCTAAACGATTCTGAATTCGACGAATTGAAGAAAAGTCGATATGGAGATGTCGGAGGCAGGCAAGCAAACTTAGTTGAGAGCCCAGTCCAGTTATTACTTGAAACAGCCTCGACAAATCAAACCGGTAGTAAGAGATCGGCATCAGATGTTCAACAAAACCCGGTGACAACAAAACCATCTGCTAATGTGGAGAGTCCTGCGAAGAGGCGTAAATCGCAAGTCGATGATCGGAATAAGACAGCAGAGGCTACTGGTGACACATTAAATAAAGCATCAACCTCAAATCGGGTATCTAATCCTGTGAATCAAAAAGTGTATAGAAGACCTGATGGAAGAAAGAGGATCATTCCTGAAGCCGTTGGAATTCCACAGCAGGATAATAATATCACAATTAATGGGCAATCCCATAATTTTCCGCCTGCTTCCGCTGCTGCTCCTGGTAAGGGAGATGGTGGAGACTTACTTGTGGAGACTAGCAATAGGGGTTTGTCTGTAAAAGAAATAGTGTGCAGGAACCCTGATCTTAAAGAGCGTGCACGGATTACAGCTCATGCTACCATTACTGAGAGCCTTGTTATTGAGAAGGTACCTGGAACCTCTGGTAGAGATGGAGTTTTAAATATTGAGCAATCTGTAGGTATAAAGGGATCTTCTAGCACAGATCTGTTGATAAGGGTATTTGATTGGAAAGAGGGGGAAGCCGCGCCCCCTGTTTGCTTAGAAGCTTGTCCAAGGGAGCATACTCTGGAAACTGTTGGTGCTGTAAGTACATCTACGATCAAGGAAACCGAGATTTCTTGCAAACAATCAGGTGAAACTCTTTGGTCTGATCGTATTATGGGGAGAGTCACAGTTTTGGCTGGAAATCCAAAATTTTGGGCTGTTGGATGCGAGGACGGAAGTCTCCAGGTAAGAATAATATTTTGCTGCATTAGTTTGTGGTCCCTGTGTTTCATTCTTTTTTTTTATTTGACAATAAAACTCCACTGATCAGAGTAGAACATGGAAATAAAATTCCATTGATCAGAATAGACCATGACTCGTGATTCTTTCTGCATTTGGTATAATTCCTATTAGAACATCTTCATTTATGATTTGGATCTTAAATAGCATCAGCCCCTCTTGGTGTTGATATTCTGAATATCTTTTCTCCACCAATTTTAATTCCATCCAAGTCACTAACCTTCACACTAATAGTAATATTTTGTTGAGACTTGAATTTCGTAGGAAGTGCATAGTTCAAGATCTGATCCAATGAGTATATGAAACTTTTGGAGTAGGAATTTTGGAACAACATATATAGCATTTGCGAGTTATGATAGGGGGATGAGGGGAACATGCAGACATACAGACTTCTTTTGTCTAGTCTAATTTGAACTTCCCGGAAGCAAAAAATTGATTTTTTATCTTGTTGATAGAGGTTTACTATGGATGCGATGTGGTTCTCAGGGTAGTATGAGATAACATATTTGCTCTTTTTTTTCCTGAAGGTTTATACCAAGTGTGGAAGGCGTGCTATGCCTACTATGATGATGGGATCTGCTGCAACATTTATTGATTGCGATGATAGCTGGAAATTGCTGCTTGTCACAAGAAAAGGATCTTTATATGTATGGGATCTATTCAATAGGAAATGCCTCCTCCATGACTCTTTATCATCTTTGGTCTCTTCGGATGTCAGTTTATCTTCCACAGTAGAAGGTATACTCCAAATTTTGAATTCAGTACTGGCTTCTCATCCTCTAAAACATGTCTCTCGAGGCATCATATTAAGATTTTGAAACGGATGGGATGGGTAATTCAGTCAAAAGGTAACTGGGATTTATTTTCTCGTGGGAGACTTGGTAGTTGAGACACAAACTTGGTTTTTGCATGTGTTGTTTTGTCTCATAGTGGGTATGAAGGTGGTTTTATTATTAATTAGGACTGTTATGCTTACCTATTGGAATCTGTAAACCGAACTCAACCTTCCGTGATGCGACTAGCTCCTGCTGATACACTATTACATTTTGCAGGTACTATAAAAGTGATATCTGTGAAATTATCCAAATCTGGTTCTCCACTTGTTGTTCTAGCCACGCGTCATGCATTCCTCTTCGACACAAGTCTAATGTGCTGGCTGAGAGTGGCTGACGACTGCTTCCCAGCTTCTAATTTCAGTAGCTCCTGGAATTTGGGCTCAGCTCCATGCGGTGAGCTTGCTGGTTTGCAGGTTGATGTGAGAAAGTTCATGGCCAGAAAGCCAGGATGGAACAGGTTGGTCTTGTCCTCCTTTCCTTAGATGTTGGCCCTGAGACCGATCACATATTCCAAACTCTGAAAAAAGCCTATTCCATGTTTACAGGATAACTGATGATGGAATGCAAACCCGTGCACATTTGGAATCTCAACTTGCATCCTCCCTCGCGCTGGAATCTCCTAACGAATATCGCCAGTGCCTCCTCGCCTATGTGAGGTTTCTAGCAAGGTCTGTGTCCTTTTTCCCATATAAACTTTTTTTTTCTGTTCGAATGTGTATGCATTTTAGTATAAATAAGGATGAAGTCTCTTATTTAGACTCATTCGAGCTACAGGGAGGAGCTTTGAAGGTTTATTGCCTTTTCCCGAGGCTTAATCAACCGAGGAGAAAACATAGCCTCAATTTCTCAGATTCTGTTTTCATTCTTTCACCTAACAATTAAGTGCTTTATTTAATCTTTGTTGCGACTCTTTAACTCTGACATTCCACCTAAATAAGGTCTGTGTCTTTATCTGCAGAGAGGCAGACGAGTCCAGACTAAGAGAAGTGTGCGAGAGCTTTCTTGGACCCCCGACTGGTATGGCTGAAGCAGCAACCTCAGACACAAACTTGTCTTGGGATCCTTTTGTTCTGGTAAATAAATGCCTTCCCTTGATCAAAGCCTCTAACCTAAGCGTTTCCAACACTAAAATACTCCAAAACTTGCTTTAATTTTCAGGGGGTGAAGAAGCATAAACTTTTGAGAAACGATATTCTTCCTGCAATGGCGTCAAACAGAAAAGTGCAGCGTCTGCTCAATGAGTTTGTGGATCTCTTATCTGAATATGAAAATGCAGAAACAGCAGATCCTTGCCCCAAGGGCTCAGCACCTACTCTGAATTGTGGTGGAGTCCCATCTTCAATTGATCAAATTGGTTCTGATCCTCCACCCATGACAGCTACTACTCCTGTGACAGTAGACAAGGACAAACCGGTTTCTCTGGCGAATTCAGCGGCTTTGGAGACAGGTGTGTGAGAAACCGGGTTCGGAAGACCAGGATAGACATGACCAGACTCGAGAGCCTACGACTCAAGAGACGTAGGCTCTTAAAGCTCTCAGTGTTTCTTGTATATCAAGCTCAGAGAGCTATGTAAAGGTTCTCAGTTAGGAGTTAAAGATTGATAACAGAGAAAATGATGAGATGTAATAGAGATGTTGAGAGAGATGATTGGTACATTCGTTTTAGTTGTTTTTTTACTTCTCAAAATTAACAATATTTTGTATCAATCGATTTATGTTTCTTTTTTCTTTTTGTTTTCTAAGTTCTGGCATACTATACTAGGTTTCTAAAATGTACGAATTTATTTAAGTAGTTATCTCAATATTATAACCTAGCTTTCGATTCTTTTGAATATACAGATCTTGAGCAAAGCAAAACCTTCCACAAAGATCATCACATAAATATATTGGGATTACAGCGGAATCAGAATTAGTGTCCCCAAGAATTGAGTCACTGAACCTTTCATTTCTTGTGCTTGTAACACAGTTGCAGATTCTTGTACCATTGGAGAACTCAACTTAGAAGCTTCTTGGTTTCGTGACCTTGACATCACTTCACTTGATTCATCTTCCACTGTGAATCATTTATTCTCCAACTTCGGTGTCTTCATCAATGAGCAGCCACGTTTTCCTCTTGCTCACACTGTCGCCATTAAATGCATGAATCCTTGAGCCACAGCTCTGATATCAATTGTTGAGAATCGGATGCCCGATCTCACTTCCAATCTTTACTTATGGATTAAGAAACAACAAAAGCATAACAGAGATAGACATCAAGTATTTAACAAGTTCCCCATGATGGGTACATCTCGTGAGCGACTTTTGCCCTCACTCTAACACTACACACCATAACCACGAGCTAAAAAATAATGTTCAACTAGTTAAAGCCATTCAAGAACCATTAGCTAGTGTCTCTTAAGCTTTAACTTAAATTTCGTTTAAACAATACAAAGAACCTAACCTTTAAGCCTCTGTGACAGTCTCTGATGCTGCCTCTGCACCAGTCTCTGCAATAGTTAAGGAAACGTATCTGCAGAGTTGCCTCTGCTGTTTCAATACACATGATCCTGTTTCAACAAGAACTGCCTCAACAACTGCAACTGAAACTGCCTATGTTCTCGCTCTTCTTTGTTCTTGTATTGTTGTGAGTAAGCTGCTTCTTCCTTCCTTTGAGGAGCAGATGAAAGAGTAAGAGTTTAAGCAGAGTCCTCAGTTTTTCTCTAATAGATGCGTTTTGAATCTGCGAACAAACAGAGAAGGATATTTGTCATCGGATCAGGAAAATCGGTTCGGGCCATGAGTCGGATTGTCGAATCAGTTGGATCATGTGGCCCACAAAATGTTTTATGGTTTCCTATTTTCTTTAGGAACAAAAAAGACAATTTTCCAAAATGGTAAAAGGAAAATTCAAATCATCTTTCTACTTATAATAGGTGATCTCAAGACATTATACAAAGAGAGGCAAAACTTAATAATTCTACTTATAATGGATGATGATATGGAAAGGAGAAAAGAGCTAAGAACACCATCTGCATATACCTAGGTGATATGGTTCTACAGAATATCATGAAGGAAAAAACAGCTATAGCTATCTAGCAGGCTCTGGAAAGAGATTATCAATCCAAATCTCAAGTCAACCGCATTTATTTGAAATAGAAGTTCTCATGTTTAAAATTTAAAGAAAATAAAAGTATTGAGTACAATCTTGATATTTTCTTGAAGTTGATCAATGACTTGGTCAACTTAAATATCAACATCTCGGATGAGGATCAGTCTATACAAATTCTATCTGCAGTACAAGATCCTTATGAAGCTCTAAGGGATACACTCAAGTATGGAGCTGGGAAGACTCAGACTCTAACCATTGATGATGTTACCAGTGCTGCTTATTCAAAAGAGATTAAGCTGAAAAAAAAGGAGCTCTTGAAGTCAAAAGCTAACTCTGAAGGCCTCTTTGTAAGCAGAGGAAGAACTGACAAAAAAAAAATGGACAAGGAGGAAACATGTCCAAGAGAAAGGATAAGAGATCTAAGTCAAAGGAGAGGAATCAAGCCAAGAAAAGAGAATTTTGGGTATGCGGGAAGGAATGACACTTCAAGGCTGAATGTTCTGAAAGGAAGAACAAAAATTCTGCAAAAATAGCTACATAAGAAGATCTACATATGGTATTAACAACTAACCTGCAAGACACTAAGGATGAATGGGTGATGGATTCAGGGTGTACTTGTCATATCACACCTAACAAGGATGTGTTATTTGACCTTAAAGAAGTTGATGGAGGAAAAGTTCTGATGGGAAACAACACTCATAGTGAAGTAAAGAGCATATGCAAGCTGAAGATACTAAATCTTGATGGATCTACTATAATACTAATTGATGTGAGATACATACTAACCATGGGCAGAAATCTCATCTCGTATGGTCAACTAGAAAAGAATATATGTAAGTATGTTGGTGGAGACTTTATAGTCACATTCTACAAAGAAGACATGAAAGTGCTCATAGAAAGATATCAAGATAGTCTATACTATTTGCATGGAACTATGTTGAGAGGAGAAGCATCTATGGCAAGGGCTGAGGTAAATCAGACCAACATATGACATTTTAGGCTCAGACACATGAGTCTAAAGAACATGAAAATTATGGTCAAAGAATGTTATCTAGACTCAAAGGAAGTACACACATTTAACTTTTGTGAGGAATGTGTACTAGGCAAATCACATAAGCAGAGCTTTCCGAAAGCTAAGCACACGTTTACAAGCATTATAAACTATGTGCATAGTGATTTCTGGGATCAATCTCTAATGAGGCAAGTTTGTCATGTTGCAAGTATTTCCTAACATTCATTGATGACTATTCAGAGAAGGTTTGGATTCGGTTCCTAAAAAGCAAAGAAGAAGTGTTTGAGAATTTCTCTGAGTGAAAAACTCTTGTTGAGAATCAAATAAAGAAGACTTTTAAGTGCTTAAGGACAGACAATGGTCTGGAGTTATGCAACCAACAAATGGATAAACTATGCAAGGATACGAGAGTCAAAAGACACAAGACATGCACTTACACTCCACAACAGAATTGAGTACCATAAAGGATGAACATGATAATAGCTGATAAGATTAAGTGTATATTGGCTGAAACCATGTTAGAAAAGAAGTTCTGAGGTAAGGCTGCAACCACTTGGGTTTATTTAATAACAGAACTCCTAATGCTTCATTGAAGTTCAAGATTCCAGAAGAAGTTTGGTCAGGAGCTAAGGTGAATTACATTAATCTCAAGAGGTCTGGTTGTGTTGCATACGTGCATATACAACAAGATAAACTAAGTCCTAGAGCTGTTAAGAGTTTCTTCATGGGATATCCTCAAGGTACTAAAGGTTACATGATATGGTTATCAGAAGAAAGAAAATGTACTATCAGCAGGAATGTAGTCTTCGATGAAGAGAAGTTGTACAAGGAAAGAAAAACTGAAAAGCAACCTAAAGCCAAAAACAAAATTGTTACGGTTCAAAACTCCTTGGATCAAGGTGGAGCTGTTTCAGAAGAGGATGAAGATGAAGAAAGCACCGGTCAAGGTGGATCATCTTCAGGTACAGAAACTAAAACAACTAGTGTAACGGAAGGGGAATCTGATCCAAATGAGATTCTGGAAAAAGCTGAAGCAGAAGAGTATATGGAGACTCCTCACATTTTGTGGCTTATGCACTAGCTTGTGCAGATGATCTGGAACTAGATGAGCCACAAACTTTGGAAGAAGCTAAAAGGAGTAAGGAATAGAAGAAGTGGGAGCAAGGTATGATAGAAGAGATGAAGTCTATGGATAAAAATGAAACGTGGGAAGTTGTTTCTAAGCCGAAGAAACAGAAGACAGTCGGGTGTAAATGGATCTTTAAGCTAAAAAGGCATTCTTGGAGTGGAAGAACCTAGATACAACGCTAGGCTAGTAGCTAAAGGATTTACACAATTTGAAGGAATTGACTACAATGAGATATTTTCACCAGTTGTAAAAAAGTTTCTATACGAATCATGTTATCAATTGTGGTGAATTTTGATCTTGAATTGAAGCAACTAGACGTCAAGACTGATTTTCTACACGACACACTAGATGAAGTCATCTACATGAATCAACCAGAAGATTTAATAGAGAAAAGTAAAGAAGACATGGTTTATCTACTAAAGAAGTCTCCCTATGGATTAATCTCTATGGATTAAAGCAATCTCCTAGACAGTGGAACCATAAGTTCAATGACTTCATGAAGTCACAAGGGTTTCACAGAAGCATCAATTACTCGTGTTTTTATCACAAAGGATCAACCATTGATGATCAAGTATTCCTATTACTCTATGTTGATGATATGCTAGTAGCGGCTAAGGACTTAAAGAAGATAGAGATCTTAAAAAAAAATTCTAAACATTGAGTTTGAGATAAAAGACTTAGGTCCAGCTACAAGGATTAGGTATGGATATCATCATGGATAAAAAGAATCAAGTTCTTAAGCTATCACAGGGAATATACCTAAAGCAAGTCCTAAGGTCATTTAACATGCTGGATTGTAGAGCTATTGTGTCTACGGTTAATGCAAAACTCAAGCTGAGAAGTTTGACACCAAAAGAGTTGATTAAGGAAGCACAAATCATGGAGTCAGTGCCGTATGCAACTACAGTAGGTAGTCTGATGTATGCCATGAATGGTTAAAGGTCGGACTTGCCTATGTTATTTGCTTAGTCAGCAGATACATGGCTAATCCAAAGAGAATCCATTTGAATGCAGTGAAGTGGATATTAAGGTATCTGAAAGGAGCTACAAAATTAAGTCTGACATTTACAAGGTCAAATCACCTAGACTTAGAAGGGTTATGTGACTCGAATTATGCAACAGACCTAGACAGAAGTACGTCAATTACATGCTATGTGTTTCAGGTTGAAGGGAACATGGTAAGCTGGAGAGCAAGTGTATAGCATGTGGTGGCATTATCAACCACAGAAGCCGAGTACATTGCTCTCACAGAAGCCGAGTACATTGCTCTCACAGAAGCAGCAAAGGAAGGGATTTGGTTAAAGAAGATGTGTGATGAGTTAAGCATTGGTTCTAAATGTTTTAAACTCAATTATGACTCACAGAGTGCTATTCACTTAGCAAAGAATCCAGTGCATCATGACAGAACTAAGCATATATCAACTAAATATCATTTCATCAAAGATCTAGTTAAAGAAGGTTCAGTCAATGTCACAAAGGTTCACACTACACAAATTTCGGCTGATATGCTAACTAAGAGTTTACCTGGAAACACGTTCGAGAATTTCCTCGTAAAGCTTACGGTCATCATCTAATTTGGCGAAAGTGTACTCTGAGATTGTTTTGTCGATTGACTATCTTAGAGGGAAAGGAAAGAGACTCAATTTAGTAGTGGTACAAGTCTCAAAAGAAATTGACAAAAGAAGATTCAAGATTGAAGACAATAAAATCTAAAATTGGAAAGAATCGAGTGTGCTAAGGGACTTACTTCGCACATATAGTCAAGGCATCAAACTCCTTGCGTTCTTCTTCGCCTGAAAAGTGAAAAGAACAAGTCAAAGGTTCGGGAGTTGCGTAGAGTTGCTGGAAGCATCCATAAAAGATGGCGATAAGATTTCAAGGTTCGTCGGAACAGGTGAAATCGGACCAAACGAAAAAGGTGGAGATATGTGGATATTTGTCATCAGGTCAGGAAAATAGGTTCTGGCCATGAAACGGGTTGTCGCATCAGTTGGGTCATAAAAAGAATCTAGAAGATGAAGTCCACAAACTGTTTTATAGTTTCCTATTTTCTTTAGGAACAAGAAAGACAATTTTCCAAAATGGAAAAAAGAAAATTCAAATCCTCTTTCTACTTGAAATAGGTGGTGTCAAGATATTATATAAAGAGAGTCAAGACTTCATAATTCATCATCTAGAAAACAAAACAAAAGGAGAAACATAAAGAGAGCCTTAGGCTTTAAGAGTCTTGGGTATTCTAGTTTCTAAGGGGTGTTTTGCGGGTGGGTTTTTGGTTCTTGTTTTTCTTCTTAGTCTCGGGTTTGGGATTCGAAATCTCAATTCCATGGCACATCGTCAGGATAGTTTTGTTTCTTCGTGAGGTATTTATCACAAAACACAAAATTGGTGAGAGAGAGACTTAAGAGAGGTTGTAAACAATAATTATACAAATTATCTTCTAGTGGATATTTGTGACCTCGGCTCACATGAGACGTACTCTCTACTTTGAGAGAAACTCGTTAAATTTCCGTGTGTTCATTAGTTAGTTAATCGCATTAACAAGACAAATTAATCGAACTAAAACCTTACAAACAACTCTCCAAATATACAATTATAACAGAACCCAGCATTACACATTGATAATCATACACAAGTACAACATGAGTAATGCACGACACCTAATCATCTTAAAGTGCGAGCAATTTGTGAGATCAAGCATACAGAGAGATCCCAAGTTGATGTTCTCAATAGACTTGACCTCTTTCAGATATGTAGAATCACTAAAATCCACCCATTTGAGATTTCTAAGTGGCTGCATAGAAAAATAAGAAACTGTTGATAGATACGATTGGTCTTTAAACACACATACACAGACAAAAAGAAACTAGTCGCAGAAAACATGTCCATGTCGTTAATCTATAGAAATGGAGCTAGAAAATTTTACGGAAAGCAAATTATAGATCAAACATTTGAAATTTAAAATTTTCAACAAAAAGTTACTTACTTACTTTATTATTCTTTTCCATAGGTTCTGAAGCTTATTGTACAGCTTGACGAGAAACTCCGATTAAAAGTAAAGGCAAACTTATACTATGGAAATTTCTCCAATCCACTGATCTAATCTTTAGAGAATGATCAAGCAGTAATTTTTCAAGTGCTTTCTCAATTATGAACTCTTCAACACTTGTAGAAAAACCAAAAATTTCCCCAAGACAGTCAAGTTTTATTCCTATAAAACTCCTATTATCCTGAAAAAGAACCATAAGAAATATAAGTAGAGATGGTTAGTTATCAAATCAACTCAATGCAATGGTAAAACTTACTATTGTATTTTCACTGAGAAGTTCAGACTCTTTCACCAACCCAAAGCTCACAATGCTTCCTATAGTTTCTCTTCCGAAATTTTCTAGCAGAATATGCATCTCTATTACTCCTTCGTTAATAGATATAAGAGATTTCTCAGCTAAGACTTCAAGACCGTGCCTCACATTTGAAAACTTTTTTGCAAGAATCTTTTCCACTCGATGACGAGGTTTAAATTTGAAAAAGCAGGCTATGTATAGAAATAAATCTTTATCTTCATCATGTAAGGAGTTGTAAGTATTGCTTTTTAGAAAATTTTAGAAATTGTAGAAAGTTTCCAAAATTTTTGGAAATACCTTCCAAATAATTTTAGTACTTCCAGCATTGTCGAAAAAGATTTCAACCCTAGTTTTTCCATGAGAATTACTGCAGAGATTTGTGAAATGATTTCAGATAAGATTTTGAAATTAATTAAAAAAAATTCATTTGGTAAATAAATATATTTGCTAAAAATAAAGAAAACATGCGATGTTAAAAAATGTTTATAAAGATTAAGGGGTGTATTGAACTTAAGATTTGAAGAGATTTGAGTTAAAATGAAAAATTATGTGTTATTGAAACATGAATTTTAAAACATATTTTAGGATTAATGATTTTAAAATGTATAATCAAATCCACTGTTATTGAAAACATTTTAAGAATTGGATTTGAAATGTGAGATTTCAGGGAATTTCTTAGTTAAAAATACAAAGATCAAAATCCCATAGATGTGAGACTTCAGAGAATTTAATAACAAAATTATTAATTCACAAAGATTCATCAAAAATAATTCAAAACTCATTAAAACTCAAATCACTCCAAAATTTTTCGTGTAATACACCCCCAAGATGGATATTGTTATTTGGATGGAAAAGAGTAGTATCATCGTGGTTTATAATGGAGCAAGGCCTTATAAAACAGGTGGGCACAGGTGCCTTAGTAACGGTATTGTGAAATCAATGGATACCTGAAGACTGGCCATGATCGGCTTGTCAAAAGGGACTCAACTATCCTCCAAACCATATGGTAAATCATATGATCGACCCACAAACAAAAGAATGGAATATCAACCTGCTAAATAAATTCTTCGACCAGGCGGATATCCTCATGAAATATCGAATCATCCTAGTTTAGGGATTCTAGACTTCTAGTAATTAGTTTATATGTAATATCAATGTGCATATAGTTCTCAATATTCAGCATTTAGGTACAGAGATACGCTTGTGTCCTATATATGATCTTTCATTCTAAGAAATATACAGAAATCTTCTCTTCTTCCGTTCCTTTATATCCCACTAATTTGAGGAATTCTAATTAGTTAAGTTACACGATCGACATGATCGGATGAGCTTTTACAAAAGCGAGTAATAAACATTTAAATAAGGCCACTGAATTGCATATTAGAAAATTTCAGCTCCAAAAGATCCATTATTAGAAGGTTCGGGTATTATTCCATTACCATAATAATCGTGGAAGATATTTAGTCTATCAAAATAAAACATTTCTTTTGGCAAGTGGATTTGGTTTTAGAGGTAAATTCTCGGGTTCAAAATCAAGGGATTGATTGTGACACACAATGTCCGAGATGTGGAGAGGAGGAAAAAACTATTAATCATGCTCTGTTTGAGTATCCTCCAACTTCACAATTGGGCACAATCGGATATACCTTCGGCTCTCGATATATTTCCGCTGGCCTCTGTTTTTGCAAACTTGGATGATCTACTTATGTGATTACCTAAGGAATTGAATCAGGACAAGGAGCTAAACCTCTTCTTGTGGATCCTTTGATCTCTACAGAAAGCATGAAACGATAAGGTTTATAATAGTCTCAAACGGCATCCTTCGGATATTTATAAACATGCAAGAAGTGAAGCTCTAGCATGGTGAGATTCACAATTGAAACAAGAACCGAATGAGTTAGTTAGATAGATAGTTTGTGAAATGGTGATAGTCTTTTCTCTAGATTGGGTTGGAGATATTCCTCTTATGAGATTACAAGATTGGTTCACGACAAGAGTTTAAAGCCGTGGGATATTTTCTTATTTCTATATTTTTCAGTTTTTTCAATTTTCAGTTTCAACTCTATCGATAGTGAGTGTACTCTTTTTCTCAAACATTGGTTTTGTCCCAATTGAGTTTTCCATGTTTGAATTTTAACGAAACAACCACTATCGATTTTCACACTCGAGCTTCTGTTTTATCTGTAAAAGTCTAAAACTTTAGCACTTGTTGTAAAAAGGTTTTTTGAATATAATTTTACATAATATTCAAAAAAATAAATAAAGATATTCCTCTTATGAGAGCGTCGGGAGTTTAGGGAAAATGATGAAGTCCATCTCTTACTCGAAGATAGAAGCTTTTATTTGAACTATGAAATGCTTAGACATCATTTTCTAAAAGGATCGCTTAGATTTAGTATAGATGATGACAATCCTGTGGAATGACCAGCTTTCTCAACTTCATTAGCAAGGTTTATGGGCCTCAAGACCCTTTTTAGTTTTCTCATTTTTTTATTTTCCACGTGATGAATATAATACATAGGGCTAGATCTCGCTGTTGTGATTTCTTTTGAAGTTCATAACCTCCCGCTTGATTGAATTTATTTAATATAATGATGCATGTTGACAAAAAATAAAAAGAGAAATTGCTGTCTGTTTAGTTTAAAATCATCATCCTACTAGTTTATCCTATATAATTGCTGTCTGTTTAGTATAAAATCACCAAAATACTAATTCCGTGATTCAATTTCCAAACAATTAAATTTATTTGCCAACCAACTTCCTTCAAAACAGGTTCTTAACTACAAACTTCCAACCAAAACAATTGCACAATCAAACACTCATTGCATTTCAACTACCCATCAATTACATTTACATAGAGACATTTTTATAAATTAACTAATTATTTTTGAAATATGTAAAATACCACTCTCAACTTATTTTATGCGGTCAATCTCTTTTTAGATGATTGATTTATCCATTTGGGATATTTTTTTTACAATTCCATACTTTTTTGGATAAGGTATACATAATACATATATATATATATATAATTGTTGGTTTATAAATCTTTGTGATCAATTTATTATTGATTTCTATTATTGTTGTTCCATTTATTTATAATGATTGACTTGTGCCATTAAAAATGCAAGATTAATTTTAAAAGTTGGAAAAATGTAAGTATATTTTTTACGTTCTAGTGTGAAATTCTTTTGATGTGAAACTATGTACAGAAAGTATAGAACAGAGCTGATAACTTGGTTACAAAACAGAGCAAATGAACACGATGAGACTACCTACAGGTCCATGTATTTGATGTTGCTTGAGTAGTTAAGAGAAGTGATACGATCGTCGATTACTTTCCATATAGCATTAAATCTAGTAAGTTTGATGTCTTCGTTGGTTCCGTTACATATCATTATTAAATAAAGGGTTTTTGGGCTATTCAACTTGAACTTTCTTGTTTTTGTCTAGACACTTTGGCCAACAACTTTACCCAAAAAACTAGAGAGAATAAAATTAAGCCCTTGTGCCAGTGAGAACAAACAACGTAGAAGAACCATTAAAGTAAATAGTCCTCTCACATTTCATTGTATTAAAAAGAGTAATTAGATTGTTTCCATTCAAAAACGAAATGTTACATCTTTATTATTATGATTTCTATATATCATATAATGGACCGATTATGAGAGAATAATTGTCATTGGGTCAGTATGGTCTCCATATTTGAATAGATACCCAAGTTTTTTTTTTCCATCGTATGTCATATCATTATTAGAAATATTTAAGTGTTATTAGCCTAAAATAATACTACAATTAGATTTTATTACTATACTAATACTTAAAAAAACTTACTAGATTAACATTATTTTTTTGTTAAAAGACAAAAAAGCTAAAAATGTTAATTTTACTAATATGTCATTATAGATTAAAACTAATTAAAATTAAATAAAATATTTTTACCACGATTCTAGGGTTTTTTATTATCCCACAATTTTTTAAAAATAAAACCCTATTTTTTACGTCGAAGGAGCTTATGATTTTTTTAAATTTTCATATTTTTGCTGTTACGATTTGGTATATTTTTTCTTATTTTTCCGCCACTAATTAGAAAGTATGCAATAACATTATAACAAAAAGTCTACGGTAACATATCAGCAAGAAATATGCGACAAAAAGTATGCGGGCACTAAAAATAATTTAAATCTCTGCCGTAGAGAAAACTGCACATTATGTGATAATTAAACTTTGAAATTTTTTTTGCGATAACTAAAAATAAACATGCGGCAATGATAATGTCAGTCTACCAATTATTTTTTGAAAATAAAATCTATGGTAACTAGTAGTTGAAAAAAACTCTACTACAATATTAAAAAGAAATATTCGATGGAAAAACAATATGCGAAAAAATCTGCGAGAAAATTTTTATTAGTATAAAAAAATTCAAAAATCTTCTGCCTCTATTATGTATTTCAAAAATAAATATACAACATGAAAAACATATGCGATGAATTACAAAATCTGCAACCACTATCATATGCGGCATAAATTAAATATTCGAAAAAATTTGCAGCAAAAATATAAATCTTCATTTCCAAAAACTATGTCATAACATAGAGCCGCATATTTATGTCACAGATTTATCTGTCAGCAGTGCCAAAGTAGTAAATATTTTTTGTTTTTCTTTTAAAAAACAGAAATAATGCTGATGTTAAATTAATTAGTAATGGCAGTCTTTGTAATTATTATTTTTAATCACATGGTTTTAAAAGCACTTTTGTGATTAAAAAAACTAGTAAGTAAATCTAGTTGTAATATTACTCTACTAATTTTCCCAATATTTAATCTAATTATATTATAACAATATTTGTCTACTACAACATATGTGTTTTACCTTTCACAAACAACGATTCATTTTGCAAACTCTTTTCGAGACTCCCAAAGATAACAAACAACGTAGAAGGCCCTTAGACGAAGTTTATATCAAAAATAAAATATAAACCAAATACAAACAACAAATATAACCAAAAAAGCTTTTATATTATATAATCGTTTCCATTTAATTTTTATGTCTGCGCAAACCGGAGATCAACAATGTACTTATTTGTAAATGAGAGTTTCTTTTGTGATAGTGATATATTTTTTTTAAGTTCTGAGGTTTAAAACAAAACCATCGCATTTAATATGCAGGGAAAAATATGTTTAGGTTTTACATTGAAGAGATAATTAGAAACCATCACATTTTTATAATTTTTAAAAAAATTAAATCACCAATAGGAATTTCCTTTTTCAGACAGATATTAGACACATGGCATATCTATAATTTATACTTTGGTTTGGCAATAATCAATTAAGATAAAGAGATATAACTTCTCAATTTCATTCACTGAAATTAGCACAACAAATTTAAAGAATCTAAAGTTTTTCTTAAAAGTGATGGCAATATATATAATTATAGATATTATACATTGAAGCTATTAGGCATCAACTTATCGCAATTTGGCATGTAGTATTGGTGTTGCAATTGGAAGACTTGTAAACGATTGGAGTTTCATGGCTTTTGTTCAACATTTATTCAGAATCTGATACCATATTTAAGTTTTATAGGTTTCTAATTCAATACTAATTGACAATAAGTAAAATTTTCCTTGGTCATTATATCATATTCAAGATCTCTCCTATATTTTGATGTAAGATATTCTTCACATCCTCCTGTTCTTTTTCAATGCATCTTTTTAGCTCATATTCAAGATCTCTCATATATTTTGATTGGGTTGTAGCTCGCCTTCAGGCCTTGTTAGATTGAAAAACAGTTTTGTGTTTTCAATGTGTTAAGTTTTATTCACGTTTCTTGAGATCTATTTATACATGTACATGCTCTGTTTTTGAGTCTATCTCTAAACTATTTGACATTATCACAAACCTATAATATCTCATAAATATTTGTGGTATTTACTTAAGATATACTTCTAGAACCTTCTTAGTATATCCATCTCAACACCCCCTCCCTCAAGTTGGAGTGTGGTAGTCACACACACCAAACTTGGATAGTAAATACGTGAAGCTTGAAGTACCTAACGACTTGGTAGGTACATCCATCAGTTGCTCTGTTGTGCTCACATGCCAGGTAGTAATAAGTTTGTCGCGGACCCTGTCTCTAAC
Source organism: Cardamine chenopodiifolia (assembly GCA_963922655.1). NCBI lineage: Eukaryota > Viridiplantae > Streptophyta > Magnoliopsida > Brassicales > Brassicaceae > Cardamine > Cardamine chenopodiifolia. The sequence goes on from OZ000479.1 coordinate 9,464,113, forward strand.
ACTGCGACAATCTAACTCAATGTGCTTTGTCCTCTCATGAAATAGCGGATTAGAAGCAATATATATAACTGATTTGCTATCACAAAATAACTCCATCGGATGACTATGATCCATTCCTATATCAACTAGCAGCCACTTTAACCCGAAGTGCTGCATCCCAATGAGCCTCTCTGGGATCATGCACGACCTGCGACAACACATGAACCACATAACACAACTACAGCCTTGTTATAGCCAATACACAAGGCATCCGACCAACCTTCTGAACCATACCGGGTCTGCAACCTTAGGCCCATCATCAACGAGTAGTTTGTGATAATTCCATGGGAGTACTCACATGTTTACAACCAAGCATATCCAACTCATCAATCATATCGAGAGCATATTTCTTTTGCGTGAGAAAGATACCTGAAACACCACGTGCAACCTCGATACCCAGAAAATACTTGATCTTACCAAGATCCTTCATGTGAAAATATGTGCTCAAGTAAGCTTTAATTTTTTTCAAAACACCCAAGTCATTGCAACTTATGATTAAATCGTCAACTTATATAAGTACTCGAAGATTTATTTCCCCTTTGATGAATGTAAACAATCAGTAATCTTCATACGACTGTTTGAAACCATGTTTCAACAATGCTTTTGTAAATTTAGTAAATCAACACCGTGGAGCATGCTTTAAACCATAAAGAGACCTCTTGAGCTTACACAATTTTGATGGATCAGACATTTAAAACCCTGGAGGCAACCGTATATATACTTCTTCTTCTAAATCTCCATGCAAAAAAGCATTATGGACGTCGATTTGATGAACTTCCCATCTTTTGGCTGCAGAAACTCCCAAAAGCGCACAGACCATAGTGAATTTTTCAACTAGTGAAACATCTCATCAAAATATTCTCCTTCGACTTGGAGGTTACCAAGTACTACTAGTCTTGCTTTGTACCTTTCAATCATTCCACCTGCATTGTATTTGATTTTAAAAATTCATTGACAGCCAATGGCTTTCTTACCAGGTGGCAGATCCTCCAAATCCCAAGTTTGATTTGTTTCGAACACATTAATCTCATGCGACATTTCCTTACACCATCGCTTATCCTTGAAAGCTTTTTTGTATGACCACGACTTTACTTCAGCCGACACAGTGGCCAAGAAAGATTTGTGATGTTTTGAGAAATTTTTGTTAGAAACATAATACTCGATGTGATAAGGTGTCATACCTTGACACCTTGGACCACAGGAGGAGTACCTGATGTGTCGGGAAGCTTGGAGAGGTGTGTATCAAGAAGACAGCGCATACTGTTTGTGACGTATCCTTGAAGACGCACATTCAGAAATTTCTTCTGTTTACCAACCCCAAGCTGTTCGGATTTATTTTCTACAACACATTCAATTGTTTTGACTACTTCTAGAACTGTCGCGGGAGACATAGCAACATCTGTTCCAATACTCTCAGCCAGCACTGGAGTAACTTCTAAAATATTATCAAGAGATGGAACATCATATGTTCCAACAATCGCAGTCGGCGCAAGAGTAACTTCTAAAACATTCTCAAGAGATAGAGCATCATATGTTCCAACAATCTCAACCGGCGCTAAAGTGACTTCCAAAACATTCTCAGGAAGCAGAGCATCATCTATTTCAAAATTACGAACGTTCGAGAATTTTGACATTATGCAGGCTTTATTGGGTTTATTTTGTAGATTAGTTTATATTTCTGTTGTATTTTGTACGCTTTTAGAATTTTATATTTTATTTCTAAATCTTTTTTCTTATCTAAATTTTACTAGTTAAGTTTTCATCTTTTAATTTTAGTTATTTAAATGTTATCAATTTAGTATTTGTAATTAAAAAAATTCCATATGATGCTTAGATATATGTCATGTCCATAAGGGATAAGGGGACTGAAAACTACGGGTAAGGGTTGTGCCGGCGTTGGAGTAACTTCTAAAACATTCTCTGGAGACAGAACATCATTTGTTCCAACAATGTCAGCCGACGCTAGAGTAACTTCGAAAACATTCTCAGGAGACAGAGCATAATCTATTCCAACATTAGGCGCCACCACTTGTTCTTTATAAAAAATTCTCACGCTAGCACATAGCGGACAAGAAACTGGCAAGTCTTCATCTATACGTAACTGATAAGGGAAGACTTCTTTGTTAAAGATAACATCCCTTGACACAAAGAATTGCTCTATTTCTAAATCGAATAATTTCTATCCTTTTTTACCGTAAGGATATCCAACAAATATGCACTTTCTACTATAGTCTCCAAAATAATCTTTATATCTTGTTGCCTTGTGTGCAAAACTTAAACAACCAAAAACCTTGACACCATCGTAAGAGGGAGCTGTGCCATACAATAGTTCATATGGTGTTTTACATTTTGGAACCTTCGAAGGTGTTCTATTAATTAAGTATGCTGAAGCAAGTACACTTTGACCCCAAAACTGAATAGGAAGATTGGCTTGGAACTAAGAGAGAGAGAAAAATTGAGTATGTGTCTATGCTTCCGCTCGACCCTTCCGTTTTGTTGAGGAGTTCCCATGCACGAAATTTGATGAAAAATTCCATTAGTGTTGAAATTACTTTGACAAACACATGAACTCAGTTCCATTGTCACTTTTTACGATTTTCACATCTTTGTCGAACTGTCTATGCACCATGGAGAAGAAATTTGGAAGAACTGTTTTCACCTCATTTTTTCCCAACAACAAGTATATCCATACTGCGCGAAAATAATCATTAACGATAGTTAGAAAATATACCGCACCACAAGAAGAAGCAATTCAGTAAGGTCCTTATAAATCACAGTGAATCATGACGAAACAATTGTTTGCTTTATGTGAACTATCATAAAAAACTTCACAACTTCCGAACTTGTCGGTAACACTTTTAACACAAACAAGAAAAGGTAAATAACTCAAAACACCAGATGCATGATGTTCTAATCTACAATGCCACAAAGCTTGATCAACTGAGACCTTGGTCTTGTTAGCCCGCACGACAGTCACATCCCGATATAGATGCACACCATCTCTTTCTTCACTGACTCCAATTAGGGTCCTCGTAAAACGGTTATGTAAATCGTTTTAGTGTCAGAAAAGATAAGAAATCAACCAGTTTGCTTTAATAATTTTGCAATAAATAACAAGGTGAAGTTGAGATTCAACACATATAACATATTCTCCAAAGTTATATTCTTCGACAAAACCAAGAAACCGCTCTTTATCGCAGGTACATCACTACCATCAGCAAATTATAACTGGACAAGAAACTATGTCAACAAAACGTGTTAGGATGCTAGAATCAATGGTCATGTGGTGTGATGAACCGGTGTCTAGAATAACCTCACCAGTTTGTTTCTTACCACTGAGTCTTCATGAATGGGAGTTGGTTTTTGTTGCGTAATGAGCTGAGTCAAAGAAGCCCATTGTTCCGCATTCAAACTCGGAACCATACCTGGAGCTGCTTGAGCTGCATTAGAAAGAAGAAAAACTCATCTTCCTCGTCCAATGCTATTTGGATAGGAGCCTTTGCTTCTTCCTCCGCCAGTGCTGTGCCCAGTTTGGTTCTTCTCGGTCCACCACTCCGGGAAACATATGATTTGCAAGCATTCCTGTTTTTCGTGCCCATTCAGGCGCTAATGCAAGCAAATCACAGATCAATCATGGGTTCTGGCAAGAGCAGCACTCACATGTACACCGTGAGCGTCATGTCTGTCGTTTGAATCTGATTTCACCACGTACCCTACAACATCTTGTTTATGATCACTTCGCGAAGAAGTCAACCTTCTCTCTTCGCAAATATCACGTTGATAAACACTATCGATGTTGGGGAGTGGTTCCATACCAATAACATTGGTACAAACATTGCCAAATCGAGAATCATCCAATCCCATCAAGAATTGGTGAACTCGCTCTTCTTCGTAATATTTTACGATTTGCTCCTTAGCATCACACGACACTTCGAAATTGGTTTATAATTGAGGAGCTCTTCCCACATCACTGAAAGCTTCCCAAAATAATCCATCACGCTCATACCGCCTTGACGACAAGACGCAAGCTCACCCTTCAAATGATACATACATATCCCATTCCCAAGCGAAAAATGCTTCTGCAAGTCACACCACAACTAGCTAGCATCAGACGTAAAAGTAACGTTGAAACAAACTTTCGGCACCATCGAAGCTCGGATCCAGCCCATGATCATGGTGTTTATAGTCTTCCACTATTCCAGATCGTCTTCTTCGTTCTCTGGCTTTGTAATTGTTCCATTAACGAAGACAAATTTCCTTTTTGCACGCAAGGAATTCTCTAATTCCCTCGCCCACTCGGCGTAATTCTCACTGTTTAACTGAACTGATGTAATTGAGGTTCCCGGATTATCAGAAGGGTGTAGATAATATGGATTCTTTATCTCTGAATCTTCAGACTTTGAATACTCCGTTTTGGAAATAGCTCTCTCACTCATCTTCTAAAAAAACGTTTAGGATATTGTTTAAGAAGAAAATGACGTTGATACCATGTTAGATTGAGAGAGAGATTTGTGTTTTCAATGTGTTAAGTTTTATTCATGCTCCCTGATATCTACATGTTCTGTTTTTAGTCTATCTCTAAGCTATTTGACATTATCATAAACCGATAATATCTCTTAAATATATGAGATATTTACTTAAGATATATTTGTAGAATCTTCTTTATATATATATCCATCTCAACACGTCACTTATTGATGAAGTTTTTCTTCAACACTATTTGCTATATTGTTCTTTGTTGCACATTTCATTTTTTTTTCTTTCCGCATTTTTTTCCTATTATTTTCTCTTCAATAATTCTCAAGGTTTGTGTAGATAGATTTTCGACTGATTTTTATTACTTCTACGAACACTGATGTGAGTATGCTATATGCTTTATTACTAGTGACAGTGCATCCTTGTCCTTAGTTACTCCAATGCCTACGACTACGATCGTAAGGAAATGCCCACGACTACGTTCATGCAACTCAAGAACTGTAAACTTTTGTTTTACTAGATCTTTTGTAATGGCTATGATACCATGTAAACTTAGAAAGAATTCTTGAAAAGTTCTTGATCCATAAGACATATTCCAATTGGTAGGATTGGTCATAATGTAGGACCGTCCCGCAAAGTATGATACTTTGTTTGATATGGCAGTGAAATAGACAAATTGATCTATTTATACAGCGATTGCAAATCTATCGTAATCTTCTAAACTTATTCGACTTTATCACAATATATAACATATATTATATATACACAACCGATAAACGAAAGTTTTAGAACCATCTAGAACTTTAACAAGAACAGTTTCAAACAATGTAGAAAGAGAACTACGAACGTTCGAGAATTTTGACTTTATGCAGGTTTTATTAGGTTTATTTTGTAGATTAGTTTATACTTCAGTTGTACTTTGTACATATGTAAAAATTCCATATGATGCTTAGATATAGGCCATGTCCATAAGGGATAAGGAGACTGAAAACTACGAGTAAGGGTTGTGCACATATAGTTTGGGAAGTTAGATAATTCGGATATTGGATTCGGTATAGGGAAAGTTTGGGACATAAATTTTACTTTCCAAAGCATTTTCAAAGTCTCACTAAATCGGGAAAGGGTCGGGAAAGGGTTCAGGTAATTCTGAGTAATCAAAAAATTTAGATCTCTATGATAAACTATAAACTAGATAATCAATATAATATGAATATAAGAGATCACCCATTTTCCCATTTTCAATATAACAGGAAAAAAAATTACAATGTTTGCACTTCTATCTGATCTCCAACACTACCACTTCTTTCCAAAAACCATTAAATACGGACTTAATACTCTAGAGTCACCTGCAGATTAACCAAATTCTGAATAATGACACAACCATGAGAGATGATTCATTATCTAAAAACAGCAAAAACCTCATATATAACACGTTTATACGTCTGAAAACAAACAAAAGAAAGAAGCATATTATCAAATCCTAAGCATTTACCTAAGTGATCTCGAACATCCACCTTAACGATTCATCCTACACTTTCTATTGCTGGGTTTTCATTTTTCATTTCTAAAAAAAGATGCTTGATAGAATATTTTCTCACATTAACACACACAATGTCGACTGACAGGAGGTCGTAAGTGTTTTTCAGTACTTTGACAACAAATAATATATTGGTGATCGGAGCTGCTAGGTTTTTAGGAAGAAGTACTCTCTCTCTCTCTCTCTCTCATTTCCTCTTTCTCTATGATATATAAGGCTCATATAACTTTTTTTTTTAATTAATTAAATAACTAACACATTCGTATTTCCATGAAAATACCATTATACATTGAGTTAGAAAGAAAGTTATTGTCCACGGATGACACGGTTCATTAGGTTATATATTGTGGGCGAGTCTTATAAAAATTTTCAAAATTTTCTGAAATTTTTTGGAAGTTATTGAAACTTTATATGCCGTGTTAAGTTTCACCGAAACTTATTAACCTTAAGACACAAATCTAAATCCTAATTCCATAATTACCAACGTTACTATTGTTTAGGCCTCTCACCGCAGTCGGACACCAAACCTCTCTATCTATCTTTTAGTCTCTCTTATTACTCTCTATCACGAACATGTTTCTCACAAGAGTATTTTTTTTCCAAAATACGAAAGAGGTAGTTTTTAATAGTTAAAATGTTATTAAAGTATATTAAATGCAAAAAGGGGCTTAGTTCTTATAGTCTCCAATTTATAATTACAAGTTATTCACACAAAAATCTACTCTCGAACAATTAGTATAATAACAGTTTTCATGTATAAACTGCGATAATCCATATCAACTGTATACTAATGAGTATTGGTCAAAGATGCAGGAATTAAATATCAAACAGGCCTCAGATAGATGCTGTTGGGAGTATATATAACAAAGGTTATGCGAGTCATTTTAGTTGGACCAAATTAGACTTTCCCATCAATGACCCAAGGATAGTTGACAAGGCCAAGATTTTGGAGGGTACATATATAAGACTATCCCAACCATCGATGTATTTGCATACATTATCGTATTAATTATGTAAGGATGTAATGTGTGCTCTTTTTTGGTGTCCGTTATGCATATACGTTTGTTTTCAATTGGATTTAGATTTAATTATCATCTTTTGTGCCTCCTCTCGAGAAAAAAATTGTTACGAGATGATCATATACAACTTTTTTTATCGGTTAACGGAACTTCCATATAATTATCACTACAAGAAAATATTGCAAAACCGACGGCCATATCCGTCGGAATACCGTCGGAAAACGGTATTTTCAACGACATTCCGACGGATATGGCTGTCGGTTATAGCGTGTCGGAAATCAACAATCCATCGGAAATCCGTCGGAAAATTCTGATGGATATGATTTTGTCGGAATGTTCGTCAGAAATCCGTCAGAAGATATCCTGACGGATATCCGACAGATTACCGACGATTATTTTTAATGGAGGTTCCAACGGATTTATTACCGATGGATTTCCGACGGATTTATTAAAATAATTTTTTATATATATTTTAAATTTTATTTAATTATGGTTTATTTTAAATAAATAATATAAAATAATATTAATATTAAATTTTAATAATATTTATAAATAACTAAATAAAAATAAAAAGCGAAAAAACATTAAAAATCCATTAAAACATTAAAATCCATTAAAACATTAAAAATCCATTAAATATTTATAATCCAAAAACATTAAAATGTTTTTTTAAAAAACTACGGAGCTAGTGGTGGAGGGTAATGTGCGAAGAAAGCATTCATCCGTTCTTCCATATCATGCATCTTTGCTAGATTAAGTGCTCTCTCCTGTTCTCTCGTCAGTTGATCTTGTGCTCGCTCTTCGCGTATTGTGACGATGTCAGTCTTCAAACGCTCAAGCTCAACGGTCTTTGCTGCTAATTCCGCTCTGAGTTCGGCGGCTTCCTCTGAAACGCCGTATGAACTAGAAGATTGGGATGATGGATGGTAATCTTGCAGAATCCCAAAAATTCTTCTTTTCTTCTGCAGAGTTGTCTACGAAACCAAATAACGTAAAAATATAACAATATATGTTAGTTATCGATAATACAAAAAAGAACAAAAATATAAACTTACTTGTAAAACCAAATCGTTCCACATCTCTGTAGACACTTCCAGTGGAGCCCCTCCATCAATGACCGGTTGGGAGAAGATGTACTCTTTGCCGAGCTTCTTCACGTTCTCGATGACTTTCCGAGCAATCAGATCTTGAATCTTACCAGTCTTGCGGTTGGTATGTGCATCCTCTACCAACCTAAAGTGCGAGGGACGCACACATCTTGTTTGAACTATACCAAAACATAAGATAACTTATCAAAACATAAAAACTTATTAAAATGAATTCTTGATAATACTATAAAATTTATAACATTTTCGCGAAGAAGATGATAAATTTATAACATTTTTTCGACGGACAAATCCGTCGAAAATCCGTCGAAACCAAATAAATTAAATAAAAATTTGGTAACCGCGGGAGATGAAAAATTAATTTCTGCAGTAAAAATTAGTGATCCGTCGGAAATCCATCGGAAAATTCCGACGGATCATTAATTTTGCATGCTTATCCATTGGTCATTCAATAACACGAAAAGGTACTTATATCCGTCGGAATTTTCCGACGGATTTCCAACGGATTTAGGATTTTGATCATATTTTAAATCTTTTTACTATTTAATGGATTTGTATATGTGATATTTACACATTTCACTACTGAATTATGTTTAAATCATCTTCATAAATTATAAAATTATCAAACTAATTATTTCGAAACAAATTTCTTACATATACAACTAAATGTATAAGATTCATTAACTAACACATAACTCATAAACTAAATTTTTTTGTAATTTTGAATTTTAAGATGTTTTAATGGCTATTTTGTTTGAAATGTTTATGTATTAAACGAAAAATGATGTTTCAATGGATCAAGTGTTAAAAACTTTGTAATTTAACCATGAAACCCTAAATTTATCGGAAATCCGTCAGAAATTTCCGACGGATTATAAAAACATGTGATAAATGTGTAAAATACGAAAGAAAAATTAATAATTTATAGAATCCGTCGGAAATCCGTTGGAAATTTCCGACGGATTTTCGACGGATTTAGGGTTTTATTGATTTATGAAATAAATAAATAATTTTCAAGGATCTGTCGGAAATCCGTCGAAAATTTCCGACGGATTCTATAAATTATTAATTTATTTATTATTTTAATTTATAATATAAATTCAAAATTTTATATATTAATTTATAATATATATGGTCATTTAAATTCTAAAGTATAAATTTTAATACTCCATAAAATTCATAATACTCCATAAAATTCAAAATTTTAGTCCATAATATAAATTAAAAATCCAAAAAATTTTAAAATAAAATCCATACATGAAAAATCCATAAATTCTAAAATAAACGTTCATTTTTTTCCGACAGATTTCCTACGGACAGCTGACAGTCCGTCGGAAATCCGTCGGAAATTTCCAACAGATTCCGACGGATTATATCCGTTGGTAATCCGACGGTTTCTGTCGGTTGTCCGTCGGAAATTTCCGACAGAAATAAGTCCGTCAGAAACCTCCGTCGGAATTGCGGTAGTTTTCTTATAGTGTATAGACAAGTATTTTCAAAAAAAATTAAACTAAAATATACATTCTTAATTTTTATGTTGGCTTTCTATTAACATGTATGCAGTTTTTATGGAAAATATACTAAGGGTTGCACCAAACGTGAGGAAACTATATCTTCTTCTAAGAGCATCAGACGAAAAATCTGCTACTGAGAGGTTCAATGACGAGGTTCGAATTAATCCACTTCTTACTTTGCTAACTTTGATGCAATCAAAGAGTCACACATCACCCGACCATAGTGGTTAAGGTATATATCCTCTTAGTTTTTCGTTAAAAAGATATCCTCTTAGTTGAGGCAAGAGATATAAACTCCATCTTGATGTTTGTTATGGTAGACTAGTTTATTTGTTTTTATTTCTGATATTCATTATAGATTTATTGACTAAGAAGAAAAATCGATTTTCCTATAGGTTTTAAAATTACTATAGATTTGGAAATAAGATTTATTTGGTTAGTCGGCATCATAGTTTTTATTTAAGATTTTTTTTACTAATACATTATATTAAAATAAATATAAAACACAAATTTTAATGTAAATTAATGGTATAGTATTTCAAACGCTTAATTTGGTTAAATAGATATTTCTATTTTTGTAAAATATTTAAATTGTAAATACGGAGCTTGTATTTTTTTAATATTTGTACATTTTTTGTCCTCAAATCAATTCACAATGTATGTCATCTGAAGTTTTTTGTTTGTTAAAGATATATCATCTGAAGTTATCTAAAAACATTTTCTACTTATACTCATACAAATTGCAGTATCATGCATGCGTTTTCTAATTGATTATTTATCTCCGCAAAAGGCATGCATAAAACATCCTTTTTTTTTTTAATTAACTAGCTATTGCTAGATATATTATAAAATTGTGAAATATATATATCCAATTAAATAAAGTTCTTTCACTATTGGTATTGAAATTCTCTTCCAGTATTTTGGAAGCTCAGATCCTAACACTGAGACCTACCAGCAAGTTTTAAATGAATAAGTTAAAGGGTGCTATTTAATACAAGTGTTATAAGTTTATAACTTTTTGATACGAGGTTTTAACCCTTTCAAAACTAGTGCAAGTGTGCAGAGAATGTTATAGTATTTTAAGGATCAAATTCATAGAGATCAAATGTCACACTTTTGGATCTAAATGTTAAGCTAAGACAGAATATAAGTGTTGGTTGTTTGTGAAATACAATAAGTAAACGACAAAAATAAATAAAAGATGTAAACCGATGGATTAAAAGCGTTAGGTTTTAGAAATATTTTTCGAAAATTAAAGATCACGAACCATACAAATATTCAAGACTTTAATAAAAGCTATCTAGAACTCGAACATAATAGTTTAACCAATCAACTGTCATGACATTAATTACTTTGTATAACCACATAAGTATCTAAACTATCATTTGGACTTAAAATCATGGACAACCATTAACAAGCGGGTTCAATATGTTCACGGATCGTCTTAGCATCAGTTTTCGTTGGTTAAGTACAATCCGTTCACCTATGTTTTATCTAGCAACCTATAATGTTTTAGGCGAATAGATTAAACCCTAAATCATAGACTAAGTGATCAGTTCATCCTAAGCAATAAGAACAACTATAGATGAAGATTACAAAAGATATAGTCCTATTTGTGTCTAATTCAATGATTTTTCATTCATTTGAAATCCTAAACCCTAACTAATGGACTACTAAGATTTTGAGAAAGATGAATAACAAATAGATGAAAATAAACTCATAATCAAATAAATAAGAATTCCAAAAAGGTTTAGAAATCTTCTCAAGATATGTAGAGTCAGAGATTTCTTCTCTCTAAAAGCTTACAAATTCCAAAGCCAAAAGTCTGAAAAATGGAATAGTGTCTAACCTAAACAATGGATAAAATAAGTATTTATACTCCTAAAAACGTTTAGGTCAAAATCCTAATCACAAAAGGAAAAATGGCAAAGTTTCCATTTTTCTCGGGCAGGTTGATCTGGTCTGAATCTATCGATCCAGTCATGGATCAATCGATCTGGTTTCTTACAGTAAACTGGATCGATCGTTCTTGATGATGGATCGATCGATCCAAGCGAAGGTCGATCGATCTGACTGTGTATAGTTATTCTAGTTTTTTACGGCAAAATGTTGGCGAAGGTGGATCGATCGGTCGAGTTAGAATCGATCGAGCTGGAGATACATGGCAAACTTTCATATGTGGTATCGATCGATCCAGGCGGGGATCGATCAATCTAGAGATACACAATAAAATCTCAAATTTGGGACCGATCAATCCAGGTGGGGATCAATCGATCTGGAGATACACGACAAACTCCTCGGATTGAGATCGATCATCCAAGCGGGAAACGATAGATCTGGAGATGCTCTGCAAACTCCTTAGATCAACGGATTGACCGATCCAAATGAGGATTGATCGATCTGGATACTTCATAAGCCTATGTTTTTGCTATTTTGTTACAAACTTTGGTCCAAATGCCATAAGCTTCTCCTAAACATACATTGACCTGAAAAGACTCAAAAATATAGAAAAATACTCTATATAACTTACTATACCTAAGTTAAAATGCGTTAAAGATGCAACCTATCAATTTCTCTAGACTTGAATCCTTGCTTGTTTTCAAGTAAGAACAAACAAATAAAGACAAGTTAAGAAGAAAGGTTTGAAAACGGAAACTTACGCACACGTTCAGATTCCACCGCGGTGAACTTCCAATCACTGAAAACTTAGAATTGGTCAAAGAACCAGTTAGTACTACATATACTTTACCATAAGCATAGCAAACAATACTTTATTCTAGTCCACAGAATCCTAAAGAATCTCTGAAATCACCGTTGTCGACCCTTTAACATTCATTGATTTCTCTGTAAAGTGCAGTCTCACAAAGGGATTATCAATCGCAATAATGGCTTGGAATGGATGGCTAGTTTGATGGTGGATTAAATGTTTAGGATCTGGTTATGAAGACGGATGCAAGTCAATGCGCAAAATCACAGTGAGATGAATACCAAATGTTAATACACAACATCTTGAACCTTGGAGTTTCTATAAAGCTCTGTAAATGTCCTGCTGAGTTGCAATAGTGCCTAAGATGATACTATAAACTCATAAAAGACTTTATCATGGTTTCTTCTTTGTCTTGTTTCCCTTCTCGGTCTTTTTATTATTATAAATTTTTGTATATTTTTTTCGAAAAGGAGAAATTGGAACCAGTCCTAGTCATACAATACATGCACCAAGACAAATCAACCACAAATATTCTAAGTAAAAGATAGCGTTAGACTTACAAGAGATCCTCAGAACAAAAAGATGTGTTAGTCTGCATACTCCGTAGTTTTTGCACTTGATTGCTTATGAAAATGGTAAAACAGAAGGTTTGTGGTTTGAATGAAAGGGTAAGGATAATGTGTGGTACCAAATTAAAGATGAGCTTGGCCATTTAGAGTTCTGAAGAGAGTGGTAGAAATGGTGGAATAGAACTCTGAATGTTGTAATCCTTGTGCGATATCAAGCACATGAGTGAGATGTTAAGTCATGTTAAAGGTCGTGTAAGATAGAGTCGACGATATATCAATCAGATTTCTATAGGATAGGGGACTTCAGGTAATTTGATCCACTAATGGTGTTTCCACTCTTCCTATGCTGAGAACAATCACTATTAGAAGTTTGTTAAAGAGGTAGTCAACATCAGATAAAATCCAAGAACAACATAATAATATTCCCAATGTTTGACTCAATATTCCCAACAAAAAGACTCAAAAGAAAACCAAAACAAAGAAACAAAGTTAGTCCCAGCAAGTATCCTCCCCTAGACTTACTTCACAATGTTTCAGTGTGAAAGCAAGTCCTAAAAAGGATACAATAAACACAGAAGTAAAAAATAAAAAAAACAAAGGGAAATAACACAATGAGATTTAAAAAAAAAAAAGAGTACTAGAAAACATCGCTATCAGAGATGGCGTTCTGACTCTCGCCTGGTGTTCTCCTGTGCCTAAGCAAGTGTATAGTCTCATCAGAATCAGTATCCTCTGCAATTCTGCGTCCAACAACGTCGGAATCCAAAGCATTCTTGAAGTCTATCTCGTGTCCAACAACGTCGGGAGAATTCTCGGCAGCAAAGTCCACTCTCTCAGAAAGCTTAGCAGCTCTAAAGTCATCTCTCTATGTTTACTCAGCAGCTCTAACGTCTTCTCGGTCTGAAGTCTCAGTAGCCCTAAAAAAAGAAGGTGGCTGAGGACACTGAAGCTTGGCGAGTGCATTCCAAATCCACGCCATCATCGAGTGTTTCTTCTGATGTGTATTAACTAACCATGCCCAAAAACCTAATTTGATGCACCCTCAGGATATGGTGTGAGATCGTACTCACTGGAGTATTCAAGAAGGAACTGCTTCATTGTATCAGAAGTCGGGAATGGGAGTTGTGGATGTGGCGAGAAATGGTCGGGAATGCTATCATCCTCCAGGTGAGGCTTGGAAGAATATGCTCTAGAAGAACTACCCTTCTGTCGAGATGCAGTTGATGTAGAGTTAATGGCACATAAATGTGCGGGTGCCGATAAAAACTCCAAGTTCCCCATAGAAATGAGAGTGGTTAGAGCGGGAAGAGATATCTGACAGTAGCTTGTGTTGCCCTCGCGATCATAGAACATGTATCGCAAACCTGGCTTGAGGATAAGGTTGTGCTTGAAGTAATCCTCATCTATGAGGTCGATATATTCCAAGCAGGGGGACAAAGCAAGGTCAATCTGATGAAACCTGAAAATTGGAGTCAAGAGACTCCCAACAACCTCAGTCTTTGGTCACAAAGTGTTCAGACCACAAAAATTCTTCTAAACCAAAATAGATGCAAATATCACACCAAGATTGGTGTCGAGAGCAGGTGGAGGTGATATGGTATAGACACTTGGACAAATGGCGGAAGTCCAAAATGGATCATCATTAGCTCGTCAAACCTCACAGAACATGTCTCTTCCTTAGCAAAAACCTTAAGTCCAAGGATTTTTGCGATAATCCAAACCACAAGGTTTCTGATCAACGTCAGCTAGTTCCCCCGCGAGTTACATGACCCTGAACCAATCATATTCCATAACTTGAAGAACTGCGGGAATGCCTCGTAAGGAGGAAAGTTACAAATCTCTTTGTCTTTTTCAAATCCATAAAGACCGCACAAATCCCGAATGGATATCTCGTAAAAAATCCACTGGAGAAGTAAGAGATTGTAACCTCGCTCGCAATAGGATAGTAATCATCTTTATACTTAAATTCAGTAGAGGCGAGGAATTGACATACCAGCTCCGGGAATAAAGGGTATGGCCAGGATGTAAAAGTGCCAAAATCATTTGTGCCAACATCTATTGCACGTCTTCAAAAATACCCATCTTCTATAAAGTCCGACCGCAAAAAAACTTCGTCGGAAGCATCTGAACCCTCAAAAACCCATTATAACATGTACTGTTGTAAGCACACCAATGATCCATATACCGACGGTTACAATAATCTGTGGACTTCTCCATTTCTTTAGCGATCATGTTTTAGACCTTAGGATTGCGAAGACCGTGATAGGTGTGTGGTTCGGGGGAGGCCAAGGAGCAGTGTTCTGAACTTCCATTGTTTCCTCATCCTCAACTTGCGGCCCCAGAGATAGCACAACTGATTTTTCTTTCCGCTGTCAAGCTCTCTAACTCATTTTCTCTTTGGAATTTTCCTTTGTACCATGGGGGGTTGTCGCTTGTTGTTGCCATCATCACTTATACGTCCGTAACCTGCAAAAGCAAAAAATCATATAAATCCAAATTTCCCACATTATGGATAGTTAAAACATGGATAAATCGATCCAAAAAGTCACGAAAAGTTACCAAATAGTCAAATCGATCGATTTGAGAACATGATCGATCGATCATGTTTTGGCCACGCAATATCCTCTGTATTACCATATTGATCGATCTGATCAATCCAATCATGGTTCACGAAAAATCTCCTATACTCAACACTTTTCAATCTAACATGTAAAGCAACGAGTCAAGACCTATGGGGGATTCTAAAGCAATCTAGTAAGCACTAGCCTTGGATTAGAACACTTAACACAACGAGTCAAACCCCAAATATAGCTATAGACATCAAAATTTTCGAAATGAACAAGTGGAGATCGAAGCACATACCTTTGCAGATAGAATTAGAGAGTTTGAGAAACAAAAAGAGGGAAAAAATACAAGTAGAATAGACCCAAGAATTGTCGAATTCCGTTAAAACTTGAGGAAGTTAGGGTTTGATAAAGATTTCACCCTAGAACTCTTCAATTTCGCAAAGGGGGAGAAAAGAGATGAAAATTTTGATGTTTTGATCTTTAGTGGTTAGGTTGATTGTATAATGAGTTTTTCCAGTTTAAATTAAATGATAGCAAACCGGGTGAACCAAAATATATCAGAAATCGAGTAAGTGACTTACTAGGGCCCCAGATCGATCGATCCAGCGTATGGATCGATCGATATGAATTCTTAAGGCTAGAAGCAGCTTTTTGGATCGATCAATATTGCTAGATTTATCGATCTAGTTCTAAACAGAAACAACAAACTCCATCAGATCGATCGATTGAAAATGATGATCGATCAAGCTCAACACGGATTGATCAATTCAGTGGTGAAATGATCGATCTAGTTCGTTATGGTAATCACGGACTACATCAGATCGATCGATCGAGAAGGGTAATCGATCGATCGATCAAGAAGGGTAATCGATCGATCGATCGAGAAGGATAATCGATCGATCGTTCGAGAAGGGTAATCGATCGATCGATCTAGAAGGGTAATCGATCGATCGATCAAGAAGGGTAATCGATCGATCGATCGAGAAGGGTAATCGATCGATCGATCGAGAAGGGTAATCGATCGATCGATCGAGAAGGGTAATCGATCGATCGATCGAGAAGGGTAATCGATCGATCGAGACGTGGATCGATCGATCCAGTTCCTAACGGCTCTCAGCTATGCTTGGATCAATCGATCTAGCTCTGAAATCTTGTTTTTTCTTTTTAAACATTACATGGAAAACAAAACTAAAGTTAGAAAATAAACAAAACAAAAATATATACACTTACTAGTGGGTTGCCTCCCACCAAGAGTTTGTTTAACGTCATTAGCTTGACTGATGATGCCGTCTAGGCTTGAGGTGGACCACTAAAAGGAATGATGTCACCCTCAGTGTTTCAATGTCAACAAGATATGGCTTAAGGCATTGATCGTTAACCATAAATTCCCTCCTGTAGAGTCCAGCAACACAACATCACAATATTGTCTCACTTATTTGTAGTGAATGGATCGGACAATCGAGATCCCACTCGTCTGCGGATGGTAAGGGGTGGAGACCTCATGTCTAACTCCATGCTTCTTCAACATACCGTCAAATAATTTATTGATGAAATGAGACCCACCATCACTGATCATAATTCTAGGCACAACAAATCTTGGAAAGATCACAGACTTGAATATTTTCAAAACTACCTTGGCATCATTGGTTGGAGAAGTCAGCGCTTCAACCCATTTAGACACATAGTCCAATGCCACAAGGATGTACTCATTACCATAAGATGATGGGAAAAGTACCATGAAGTTAATCCCCCATACATCGAACACTTCAACCTCCAAGATTAAATTATGAGGCATGTCCTTTCGATGCTAATGTTTCCTTGCCTTTGATATGAATCGCACTTAGAAACAAAAGCATGGGCATCTTTGAACATGGTTGGCCACCAAAAGACAGTTTGTAGATCTTAGTCAATGTTTTGAAAGTAGCAAAGCGTTCAGCATAATTCGAACCATGACAATGAAAGAGAATACATAGAACCTCTTCCTCTGTGATGCATCGTCTGAAGATACCGTTTGAACACTATTTATATAAGTAAGGCTCATCCTAGAAGTAATGCCTTATATCTCTCAAGAACTTCTTCTTTCTATAGCCAACAAAGTTGTCAGACTCTTTCTTTACAACTAAGTAGTTAGCAATGTCACCAAACCAATGTATCTCAGGAAGCTTGGTGGTGCGAAGAGGCATGTCATAAGCATTTCCAACACTGATTGCATACTCCTCGGGGAGACTATCATCTAAAGGTACCTTTTCCTTTATACACAGCCTAGACAAATGATCATCAACACCTTTCTCAATCCCTTTCTTGTCTTTGATCTCAAAATCGTATTCCTACAGCAAGAGTATCCAACAAAACAATCTAGGCTTGGTATCCTTTTGGTAAGAAGATACCTCAAAGCAGCATGGTTAGTGTGCACAATCACTTTAAACCCCACAAGATAAGACTTGAACTTCTCAAAAGTAAACACAATGGCAAGAAACTCTTTTTCACTAGTAGCATACTTACATTGCGCATCATCTAAAGTTTGACTAGCGTAGTAAATAACATGAAGCTTTTTGTCTCGACGATGTCCCAAAATAGCACCCACTGCATAATCCCTAGCATTAGTCATTACCTCAACAGGGAGTTCCTAATCGTGTTGTTGAACGATTGGGGCGCTGACAAGTGCACCCTTGATGGTGAGAAAGGTCTCGAGATAGGCGTTGATGAAGTCAAACTTCATATCCTTACAAAGCAGCTGGGTTAGAAGTCTAGCAATTTTGGAGAAGTTTGTGATAAATCTTCTGTAAAAGCCAGCATGCCCCAGAAGACTGCGAATCCCTTTGACTGAATTGGACAGCTGGAGGCTTGCCATTACCTCAATCTTCTCTTTGTCAACTTCAATGCCTTGTTCTGAGATCTTGTGTCCCAAAATAACCCCATCCCTAACCATCAAATGACACTTCTCCCAGTTTGGCACAAGATGTTTTTCCTCGCAGCGTTGTAATACCCTACACAAATAAGAAAGACAAACAGAGAAAGAGGATACATAGACAGAAAATTCGTCCATGAAAACCTCTATTATGTCCTCAATGAAGTCAATAAAATTGACATCATGCAATGTTGAAATGTCGATGGGGAATTACACAAACTAAATGGCATTCTGCGATAAGAAAACGTGCCATAAAGACATGTGAATGTGATCTTCTCCTGGTCATCTGGATGAATAGAAATCTAAAAAAAATAGAATACTGTCTTGGAAACAATAGTAAGGATGGTTAGCCACTCTCTCAAGAATTTGATCAATAAATGGCAAAGGAAAACGATCTTTGCGAGTAGCAGCATTCAACTTCCTATACTTAATGCACATCCTCCTCTGTCAAGTAACCGTCCTAGTTGGAATCAATTCATTCATATCATTCTTTAACACCGTCACTCCACCTTTTTGGAATAACATGGACCGGACTTATCCAAGTACTATAAGAAATGGCATAGATGATTCCCGCTTCTAGAAATTTTATTATCTCTTTCTTTACAACATCTTTTAGATTTGGGTTTAACCTCTTCTGATGTTCTATATAAGTCATTGATTCATCTTCTAGATGTATCCTATGCATGCAAAGGTCAGGTGAAATTCTAGTGATATCATCAAGCGAATAACCTAAGGCCCTACGATCATAAAGGAGTAATGCAATCTCAACATTGTTCAACTCATCATTGATGATGACAGGGTAAGCAGAGTTAGGAATAAATGATATCTTGGCCCAGCTGGGAGTGTCTTGAGTTAAACCCTAGGAGTTTTCAGCTTGCTCCAAGGGTTGTTGTTGAAGGTGCGGGATGACGCGGAGGAGGCTGGGGTTGGTGGTTTCTCAATAGTCTCGTCTAAGCTTGTGTAAGCTACCATTTTCCCCATGACCTTGCTCGATTTAAGCATCTTAGCATACCTATTTGTATCCTCACTCAGAAAACCAAATTCACCTTGAGCTTTCATCAAAGCAATCTCTAGCGGTTCATCCATCAAGATCTCGTCAGCTACTTTGTCAAAGACTTCTAGCGAGTCGTCGACCGAGAATGTCTGCCCATCTAGCATTGGTTTCTTTAACAGCTTGTCCATCTCAAACTTTATGATAATATCTCCCAGGTGGAGATCAATACGTCTATGTCGAACATCTATCATGGCTCTTTTTCTAAACCTAGAACCACAAAATCTGCAGGCACAAGTACATTCTCAATCCTCACATGAAGATCCTCTTGAATTCCAACCGAAAACTTCGCATAACGATAAGTGAAGACCAAAGATATTTTGGTTGGCTTGAATTTTGTGAGCCCAAGTCTCTTAGCCACAGAGTACGACATCAAGTTGACGCTAGAACCTAGATCACACAAAGAGCAAGCAGAATTCATTGATCCAATCTGTATAGAAATAACAAAATGCCCTTGATCTCCAAGCTTCTTGAGACCCTTGTTTTGGAGGATTGCACTGCAGTCTTTGGTAACCTTCACAAAGACTTCTTTAGCGGAAACCTTACTTGTCACCATCCTTTTCATGTACCTCTTCATAGCATGCATCATGTGAATTGCATTAACAAGAGGTATTCAGCTTTTCTTTACACTTTGCTTTTTCAAAGGTCTTAAGTGATTTCTTAAGACGAGTAGGGTATGAGATCCATGGAGTATACACATGCACAGTCGGTGTACATGCTATCGACTTTTACGTTCAGATCATAAGCAGATTTCTGTTCTATGAGAAGAGTTGTTGCATAAGTCCCTTGAGTTAGTCTTAAGGCTCCTAAGAAGATGATGCTTGGAAATTATTGATGGGTTGCTTCTCCTGGTAACCTCCTTGGAAGTTTTTCCGAAAACCCAAAATTTTCACGCCCGGATTTTGCACCAACTGCTTTCCTTGAAAACCCTGAGAAAAGTTCTTCCGGAAGCCCTGATTTTGCACGCCTGGATTTTGCACGAACTATTTCTCCTGAGAAATACCAGTGATGCCCAAATTTTGCATGGATGTTTTTCCTTGATAACCATGAGCGACCATCTGTTGCGGCTACACCTAATCCCGTGGATTCTCAACATTAGTGTTCCTGTAAGACAAATTAGGATGATTTCTGTAATTTGGATTGAATCCCCTGTTTTGCACGAACCCTATCCATTCACATAGTTCACTTCTTGATACTCCTTAGTCTCATCCTCAAAAATCTTTTGGCTATGGCCTCTGAACCATCTTCACAAAGTTGAACTCCTCTCTGATTTGCTTTTATCAATAAACTCACTTTTGCAGTCAACTCATCGATTTTTGAGATTTAACACTGTTAACCATCTTGAACCGATTATACTGTATACATCTGTTGTGGGAACTTGCAGCCAAGTTCTCTATCAATTTATATGCTCGTGTCACACTCTTAGTCATAAAGTCATTATTAAGAACATTCTTGTAATTCCAATCAACACCATCATAGAAGATGCTAAGAATCTGCTAAGAATCTGCTCCTCATAATATCCATTATGAGGGCACTATTCCTTTAACCCTTCCGAAGATTCACAAAAAGACTCCTCTGAATGTTGTCTAGAGGTAGTGATCTTGTTCCTCAGAGAAGTTGTATTAGACTTAGTGTAAAATTGATCGAGGAAGGCAGCTCTGCATCTAGCCCAAGTCCTCAATGATCCAGCAGGTAGTGACTTAAGCCACCTCAGAGCCTTTTTTGCCAAAGAGAAAAGAAAGAGTTTTCACTTGAGGTAATCAGCTGGTACCCCATTTGACATAGTGGTGTTGAAAATCTCTTCAAAGTTCTCAATGTGATCCATTGGGTTCTCGGCAGATAACCCATGGAAATTGTGCTGCTTCACTAATGCAATCATTTGCGGTTTGATCTCATAGTTTTGCCTCGTAATCTCTGGTGGGTAAATGGCAGCTCTGTTCTGATAGAACGTGTGGGGGTGTGTCAGTGTCCCCAATAGCGCGTTGTTGCGCTTGTTGTTGTGCTTACTATGCTTATTGCTGTTGACGCAACTGCTGTAACTCCCGTTGTAATTCCTGGAGCTAAGAAGGTGCAGTGGCTTGAGCATCAGTAAGTGCACAGTTGTGGTTGTTGAAATTATCATCCATGTTGGCTAACTTCGACTTTGCTTTTCTAGCCTTGTTGTTAATACGTTCTATTCTTACTAGCTCGGAGTTTGTGAGATGCAGTAGGTTGTCAGAGCCTTGACTTCTTATTTGCATGCACCTAAAACACACAAGCAAGCAAAAATTAAACTAAGT
The DNA here is from genome assembly GCA_963922655.1 of Cardamine chenopodiifolia. Lineage (NCBI taxonomy): Eukaryota > Viridiplantae > Streptophyta > Magnoliopsida > Brassicales > Brassicaceae > Cardamine > Cardamine chenopodiifolia. Next base: position 9,485,885 of record OZ000479.1, read on the forward strand.
TAGTAAATCTTACACTAACCTTCAGTCTTAGATTCAAAGGTGACACAATTAGTCCCTAACAACGACACAAAAACTTGAAACAGAGGTTTTAACCCTATCAAAACTACTGCAAGTGCACAACAATTGTTGTAGTATCTTAGGGATCGAATACAATGAATGAATGCTAAGCTAAGACAGAATATGAGTGTTGGTTGTTTGTGAAATGCAATAAGTAAACAACAAAAGTAAATAAAAAATATAAACCGATGGATTAAAAGCGTTACGCCTTAGGGGTATTCTCTGAAAATCAGAGATCACGAATCAGACAACTATTCAGGACACTAATGAAAACTATCTAGAACTCGAACATAATAGTCTAACCAATCCACTATCGTGGCATTAATTTCTTTATCTAACCACCTAAGTATCTAGACAAGCATTAACAAGTAGGTTTGATATGTTCACGGATTGTCTTACCATCAACTTTTGTTGGCTAAGAACAATATATAACATATGTTTTATCTAGCAACCTATAAAGCTTTTGACAAATAGATTAAACCCTAGATCATAGATTAAGTGACCAGTTCAGTCTAACCAATAAAAACAAACTATAGATGAAGATTTGGACCAAATCTAAATCTTAATTTGGAAAAGCTCAGTATTGTGGATCGAGACATCTGCCTTGATGATTTGGGTCTTCATCATCAAGATTCCGACTTGGAACATGAGATGGTCCACCAATTTGATTCAATTATTAATATAGCTGCAACTACCTACTTGATGAAAGGTAGTATATATTAATTACAACATTGAATTATTTTTATTTGACACATGAGATGGTCCACCAAAACTAGGAAATGATATTGACTATCACCGACGCTAATTAATTGTATTCAACAACTGATTTTAGGTCGCTAAATAAATTGGTTTACCAAACACTTAGTAAGGAATTCTAATTTTTTTGTGAAAACAATACCTTACCAATATATTCATAATTTAAATGTTACCTATCTATTTGGATAAAATAATAGTTGATACGTTTTACAGTTATGATGTCTATCCTGCAGATTTCTGGATTTCTAATTAAAAACCAATTAGATTTAAATGAATTGGTTCATATCAATTATATTATATTCTAATATTTTTTCTTACAAAAAAAGAAATTTAGATGTGAAATTTCTAACAATTTCACTCTTCAAAAAAATTTAATCAATCACAGATACGATGTAACACTTGGGATCAACACAATGGGTGCTGCCAACGCCCTGAACTTTGCCAAGAGATGTGCTAAGGTTAGTCTTTGTTCATGTATTGACAGTTAATATATACACAAAATTGAAAAATAATTCTTTTTTTTTACCGCAAATGGAATGTATTATACGTCAAATAGACTTTGCCAACATCATTTTCTTGACAACTTTTCAACATTTTGAGACAAGATCTTTTGGCATTTATCGTCATGTCTTGTCTGTTTTAAATCGAATAGCTAGGCTAACTTATACGTTCGTTTTTGGTTAGGGATTCAATCTTGGCTTCATTTCGGCTACTTAATTCATAATTTAAATTCCCGAACTCAAACTGAGCCAAAATTTGGCAACCCTTCGTAACTTAACCAGCTACTGAAAATTTATTTAAAAATTAAATATAACCCACTTTTTTTTCTTTTTTTTCTCAACATAACCCACTTTAATTCTAAGAACATTATATTATGTATATATAGCTTACGTATGTGGTGAAAAATCGGGCTTGATTATGGAAACACCCATACGGTATGGGGGAGACGTTAAATGGAGCCATCGGCCTAGACATCAATGAAGAGCAGAACTTGTTAAGGAGAAACTTAGCCAGCTTCAAGCCACCGGAGCCTTGCCCCAAACTATTACACAAGCTATGAAGGATCTCGGACTCACCAGGTGAATTCTTGTTGCATTTTATTTTTTGTTAGAATATTCTTTTGAAAATAAAATTGAGGATTAGGGTTCAAAACATATATCTATTTCAAAATTTTCCAAAATAAGTTTTGGGAGAGGGACAAAATAAGTTTCTAGGGAAACAATTTTTTCTTATTGTTTCTGTTCTTTGTCCTGTTGTTGCTTAGTTTTTACGGAAACATAATAACCTTTTATTAAAAAAATTGTAAGAATTTACAAAAAAAAATTCAGAAATATATGAAACCTTTCAAAAATTTATAAAAGTGTATGTTTCACATGACAGCAAACACGTGATGAGTTACCACCGAAATATATATTTTTAGACATATGAACAATACATTTTTCTTAACTTAGAGATATTTCCGTCAATAAACATATAAATACTATTTTATATGAGATAATGATACATCATCGTCCAGTAATATTCTCAAAAAATTTAATATATAATTTATAAAATAGGGAAAAGATGTACGGATGGCCAAACACATACGTATTTACGAAGGCAATGGGGGAGATGATGGTAGGAATGAAAAGGAAAAACATGTCGCTTGTGATACTTCGTCCTTCAATTATTACCAGCACCTTGAAATAACCATCCCCAGTTGGACCGAGGGTATTAGGTAAAAAACGAAAATAAAGATTAAAAAATGATTGATAGTAATTATAACTCTTTTGAAAATAACTTATGAAAGTAACAAACAACTATTCCACCTATAAGACAATCAATAGTCTAGTTGTAGGGTACGGTACAGGCAAACTCACATGCTTCCTTGGTGATCTCTACGCTATTTCAGATGTGGTACTTACACTACAAAAAAACAAACAGTTTGTGACGGTCATACCTGTCGGTAACTCTTCAGTAATAAGTTTAACCGACGGATTTTACGACGAAAAGGTATGTTGTATCTAGGATGTCGGAAACTGAAATCTCGCCGGTTTCCCGTAGAAAAAAACCGACAGAAGACCGACACGAATATCTAGGATGTTCGTCGTACTATAAACCGCGACAACCATCGGTAACCCGTCGTAAAAAGAAAACCGACAGGAAAACGACGGAATAGTGAACCGATGGAAAATCGACGGGACCAGTACCGACGAAAAACCGACGGAATCCTGTACAAATAGAAAACCGACGAAATTGTGTACCGACGGGAAACCGACGGTCTTGTATATCGACAGGATACCGACGGAAGGTAAACCGACGGGAAACCGACGGATAATTAAAATTCAAAATTTTTTTTAAATGTTTATTTAAAATTATTAAACCCAAAAAGGATTAGAAAATTATTTAAAATTATAAAATAAAAATGTAAATTTAAATTTTAAAATTAAAATTTTAATAAACATAAAAATTAAAATGTAGTAAAAGTAAAATTAAATCTTTTTATAAAATAAAGAAACAAAACTAATAGTCACTCATCCTCGTCCTCGTCCGGCGGCATCGTAGTTCTACGAAACTCGACTCGCATTTGCTCCTGCATCGCATCCAATTCTGCTTTCATTTGTTGTTGCATCTGAAACTTGAACTCTTCCATTTCAGTCTTACAAGCAGCTTTGACGGCCAACACATCTTCCTACATTTGAGCGAAGGCGGTATCTTGAGAAAACCGGGACGTTGCACTTCAGTGCTCGTTGGGACGGCCAAAAACCCGTCCTTAGCTCCTAGGAGTTAGCTTTGAAGCAAAAAAATTAAAATGATGAGTTATTTAAAAACAAATTTAAAATTCTATAAAGGATAAACAAATTTAAAACTATACCTCATCGTAGAATTCATTCAGCTTCTCGACTAAAACTTTGTTGGACTCGGCGCCTTCAATCTGAGAATCAAGAAACTCCTGCGACTGTCGATACTCATTTGCAAGCTTGTGGATGGATTCGCCGAGGTTCCAAGCTATCGGATCTTGAACTCTCCCGTTTTCTTGCTGGTGTGAAGTTCGGTGACTAACTCCACATGAGAATGACGTTTTCCCATTTTTTTGGTCTGCAATCCAAATGTCAAATTATGAGAAATGTTAGAAAAAAGAATTTATAAGTTAAAAGTACGAGATACATACCAATTTCTCCTCGACAGTCGCGATGCTTTGAGGTCCAGCGTTATGTGTCGAGTATCCGACTCCGGCTCGATCGCTCATCCAGTTTTTCGCTTTTCCGATAGATGTTGACTTTGTCTCCTCGGACTCCCAATGTTTTACAAAACCTTCCCATAAATAAGGTTTGAATTCCAACTCCTTGCAAACCTTCTCCACCAGCCAATATTGCTTCCACTCGTACAACTTACGGCGATATTGGTCGAGACATTTTTTTTCGAACTCTCGCCTAACAATACCAGTGTCCGCAACATCCCAAGTGAACTCTTGCTATAAAAACAAAAATATGAAATATTAATAATTTATATAATATAAGTAAATTAATAAAAAAACGAGACTTACCGCAAAGTGTCGAAACCATTGGTCTCTTTCTTCCAAAGGCATCTTCGAGAATGTAGGGTATGGCTCCTTGGTCATTACATTAAGCATATTGTTAATACATTTAGATATTTCATTGTGGGAAATATCAAACCTATAAACAATTGATCATAAAAAAAGTTAGTAACGTAAAGTAAATGTGCTAATTTGGAAAATTGTATGAAATTTTGCTTACCAAGTTGTGTTAGGTAGCCTATGTGGATGCAGCCTTGTGATCTCCTGCGATCGGGGCTGCTGGATGAACTCCTCAACGGTGATTCTTGTGAATTTGTCGGTTTGCGGATCCGAAGCTTGGCTAGACTTAGATGGACAGGTTTCTGGAATCTCTTGCCCTCTACCTCGTTGTAAAGTACCACCAACAACAGGAACACGTGACTTGCGGCCTAAACGTGGAGGAGGTGCGGTAGAAGAATGGGGAGATGATCCCGGAGAAGGAACAGAACCACGTCCTGTTGATGCTGAACGGCCACGTCCAGCCGAAAACCTAGCAAAGTCACTTTAAACATAAAATTAAAATTAAAAATAAATAAAAAAGATGTTTAAATGTCAATATACAAAAAACAGAATTGCTTAATGATCAAAGTATGTAACAAGTTAAACAAATTATTAACTATTATAAACTATATATAGGAATCATAATCTGAGAATTAAATACAACATCTGAAAATATGATAGTTAATTAAAATATATAATTATATATTTAGAATACAAATATAAATGTTTTTAAAGGGAAATAATTTATAAATAAAATAATATTAATGTTTTAGTAAAATATAATTAATTAAAAAACTTATATTGAACATAAAGTTTAAACTTTTAAAAATACATCATATTTAGGAAAACATTATATATTTCAAAGGTGAGGTGGGGTAAGATTGTACTCAAAATATTATTTTAAAATAAATAAAATATAATTAAATTTTAAAAAATTGAAATAAATAACATTGTAAACAAAATATTTAAGTTAAATATTTATTTGAGAATAAAAAAATAAACAAAAATATATTAGGTTGGAAAATTGAAAAAACTTAATTTTGTAATATTTTGTAATAAAATAATACAATATCAATACAAATATAATATATTGCAAGGAAAATAATTGATAAATAAATTTTTGTTTAATTAATATACGTATATATATATATATTGAAAGGAAAATAATTTTCTATATAATTTATAATTAAATAATCAAATATATTTTATACATAACAAAACAAATAGTAGAATACAAAATAAAAAAATAAAATAAAAAATAATTTGTATTTTACAAAAAAAATAAAACGAAAAAAAACACCATTGAAAAAGAGGAAAAAACCACAAACCTCCATGAATCCTTGAAACATTTGCCCAAATCTTTGAATCAATCCATATAACCTTAAATCTATGTTCTATAACCTAGATTTCCATTGGGTAATCTACAATCTAACATCACTAACCTCAAAAACCTAAGAAATTGACTACATCAAAATATACAAAAAACAGAAAAACTAGAAAACTTACTGGGAATTGGAATTTGACGGATTATTTGCCATTGTTGAAGTTGGAATCGGTAAATGGTCCGATTATAAGTATATGTGAAATCCGGAAGTTTTTTTTTTTGTGGAATTCGTTTCGGTTTCGCGATGGGAAAGAAGATGAACATGTTAAATTAAAAAATTTTACCGAAGGACAACCTGTCGGTAAGCCGTTGGTTAATTTAGAGTTTTCATTAAGCGGTTTCCGAAAAACTTGAATTGCCGCTTAAATATATAACTGACGGACCGCTAATATATTACAAAAATTTGGTTTCAGCTTGGCTCGAACCCAGGTTGTTTAAATGTTAAGTATGTTATGTTGCCAATAGACTACTACCATCATCGTGTTTTTGATAACAATTTTAATATATATATTGTATTTGGATTTATATTTCAAAATTTTAACATAAATATATATTATTAATATTTTAAAATTTCATTAATCATTAAATTTGCATACAACAAATTATATTTTACCAATTTTAGAATTATATTCTCTTTCGACCTTTATATCAAATTTATAACATAAAGTTATATTATAAAAATGTTAGAACTTCAACAATCGTAAAATATATATACAACATTTATCTATTTTAACAAAATTTAACACCTTAGGCCTAAATTTTTTAAAAACATATACTTTTATTAAATCACACATTATTTTTATTAACATTCACTTAACATTTATTAAAACACTAACAATTAGTACAATATTACACATACAAACATGGATAATCATACATTACAATACAACTTATTTGATATAGCAACTAGAAGATTTATTATCTGACTTATTGCATTTAGGAAACACCCAAATCCTTAATACCAGTAGTCTCATTCGCTGCAATTGTCGACCTTAATGATCAATCTCGAACTTCAGCATGTGTTTCTCACAACAACCATAATGGTCATTTGGACATTTGTAGTTATTGAGATCCGGTTCTTCATACGTATCCAACGCATCTACGGCCTGTGACGATGAAGCTTTATTCATGTGTATATGTTTCCCGCTATCTTTAGATCGTGATTTCTAAGTCTTCTTCGGAGCACACAAGGAAGGTGAACTAGTGTGTTTAGAAACGTGGATTGAGGTACCGGGACCAGGAGAAGACGATGGTGGGTTATTCGCTTCTTGCAATGAATTAATGAAAGTAGTTATAATTATTTCTTCTTCAGAAGTAGTAGGAATTTTGTTTGACATAGTAGGAGATATTGGTTGAAATTTATTTAAGTCTGAGATATTAGAACTTGTAGTTTCTCATTTTTATAGAAAAAAACAAAGTTTAGAATTGAGATAGAATCCAATTCTGTCCAACTCGATCTGAGCCGTAGATACTTTTTATATGTTTTTGACCGTTTGATTAACTTACCACCTGCAAAGTGGTTGTACCAACCAAATGGGTTTGATACCACATGCTATATAGAAAACAGACATAAAAAGACCGAATCTTTTACACGCTTTTATGTAATATGCAATCATCGTGATAGGGATTTAAAATTATAACAAAATTTAGAGGATCGTGTTTGAAGGTTAATAAATTTGTAAAGAATTTACATTAACCGTCAGTAAATACCGAAGGTAAACCAAGATGTCTTGATGTTCGTCGGTTTCCCCTCGCCAGGTACGGACGGGGAACCGACAGAATTGGTATAAATAAAAATATTTTTACTTCTTCAGGGCTTGAACCCGGGTTGTGAAGTATGCCAGCCTTCTACGTTGCCAGTAGACTACTACCATCGTCAGTTTTTAAGTAACTCAAAAAGAATATATACTAAGTTTGAACCTAACTTATAAATTTTTATAATATATTAAAATGTACTTTGGCATACAAATCACGTAATATATTTTAATGTACTGTTTCATACAAATCCAGAATGAATACATCAATACTTGTATATTAAATCCTTCAAATAGAGATTTAAACGTGTAATGTAATCCTTCAAATAGAGATTTGTATATGTAATCCTTCAAATTTGCTTTACTTTTAAAGTTTATAATTCACACATAAGTATCAACTGATATTAAGATTGAACAAAATGCAAACAATCAAACTTTATTAATTAGCGCAACTAATATTACAACATTTATTTAGAGCAGAAAATACAAAGAAAGCGTGGATTTAGATTTTAAGCCATCTCATCCTCAAAGTCATGAATAACTATTGGTGCAATCATTTGATGTGTTCCAATGACTTTAACAATATTGTTTTTGGTAATGTTTAAAATGTGTTCACCACGGGGTGAAACACAAACCGCCACATTTCGAACCAAAACAACAACACCAACTTTCAGAACTTCGTTAACACCGTCAAGAAGGAAAACCTTTTTTTGGAAAGACACACCCATTGTGCCTGTCGGGTATTTGACATTTGCCATTCCATCCTCAAAAGCATTTTTCTCGAATTCTTTGATCATAACCAACACCTACGATGTTATAAGTATGTTAACATTTGTAGTAATTGTAAACAAATATATAAATTAGACTTTAGTGCTTACGTTTTTAATCTTTCTCCAATACGTGCTGCTTACACGTATTTCATTCAACGGAGTCCATTCGTTCCCAGACTCCGTTATGTACTTAATCGCTGAAGTCCAACGGACATCGTTAAAATCTGGGTCTCTTTCACTTACCAATTCATTGTAATACATTTGCGTTGTCATAACTAGTTGCTCTAGTGCAAAGGTTGAACTTGCTTTGTGGTATACCTTGCGTCTGCGAGCACGTTGAAGATTCTGGAAACTTTCAGCACCTGGAATTAAAGGTTCTTCCCTTGGCAATTGAGTAGGTAGTAGAAATTCTTGTGGTGCATCTATAACATTAATATAAGGGACGGGTAGTGGAGGTGGAGTTGGTTGTGGCCAAACGAAAAAAAAGGTCTTCATTTTGGCCTTCTAGAACATCAGCATTGAAAGGGGAGTTCGACATTTTTGAGAAATTAAGGTTGATTATGGTTATACTTATGATTTTCTAAGGAATACATGAACTGTATATATATATACACGTCCTTTGAAATAATGTAACTAACTCGGAGAAGTAGTTAGGTGTACCGAACTAGGAAATGCATGTGGAAAGTTAGTTGTACCTAAGTGGGAAAAGCATGCGTAGAGTTAGGTGTACCTAACTTGGAGAAAAACATGTGTCTCCTTTTAAACATACCTATGATAAAAGAGTATGGGGAGTAGATAAAAGTTGATCATACCTATGACCGTCGGGATGTTTGTTTGTTCTCAAACTTGGTTCTGGTTCTAAGTCATGAGAATCCCACCCCCATTTTGCCTCCAAATCTTTGCGCTCCCTGTCCCATTCCGCCACCTTCCCTATAAGTTTCGAGTGTGTAATCCCTGATAAAGATTCAATTTCTCGTTCTGAATCAGAATCGTTTGACATGTTTATAACTTTGTATGGATGGTTCTTAATATATTTGGAATATCATATATATAGACGATTATAAATATCAACTCAGAGTTTACATATTAGGTAACACCTGCACATATATTTAAAACGTGTTTCAAACGTTTTCAAGTAGATACACGTACATTACATTATCTCTACCAACCAAACGCAACATAAGGTTCAAACATTATAACGAAAACTAATCTGACTCGGAAGATGTTCCATTTGAATCGATTAAATCATTATCATCTTCAAACTCTCCAGGCGCATCTTCATTATCAGAATGTACAACAGCATCTTCAGTTGATGTAAAATCACCAATTAGCTCAACAGCTTCCGTTGTTTCCACTTCACCCATAACTGCATTTCCGGCTGGTTGTAGAGGATCATGTTCCCCAACCCCATAGATTTTTCCTTTTGGTGTTATTAATGTCACAGTAAGCCAAGGGTCATTGCGATTAGTTACACGAGGGTATGGAATGTAATACACCTACAATCGTTAGTAGTTAGGAAAAATCAAAGCTAAAATATTTCATATATGAAGAAGACAAAATTTGATTAGTTGGTCTGCTTGGGAAGCAAGAATAAATGGATCATATTTCAACAAATTAGATTTTTTCCTGAATGAACCGAAGTCACACCAAATTGGTCAATTTTATAACCGTACCCGAGTGTCGGATTATACCAATCACACTTGAAGATAATACACCTCAGGTTTAAAAATCAACGGATATCGGACTTCCAAAATTTCGTTTAGTACTCCATAGTAAACAACATCTGCAGACTTAGCGGATACCCCATAATCAGAAGTTACCGTACGATGGCCATGATTAAGAATACAAAATGCATAGCCTCGCGTACAATATCTTGGGTATGCAGTTGTGATATAGTTTGGACCGTTAATCAAATCCACCAACCATGCGTCGAACGTTTGGCCCATTCCGATTCCTTCATTTACCTATACACAATGCAATCATTGGTTATGAAGTGAACACCATGCACAGATTTTACATGTATTTGTATAAACATATTATAAATAAAATACTTACATAAAATTTCAACCAGTCGGCAAATTCGTTATGCTTTATATTCTCAAGTTCTTCCTCAGTGCAATCAAGATAGTATGACCGTGCATAAGACATGTACATACTGTATCCAAATATGTATTAGATATACTATATGTAACATAAATATACTATAATTTGACACAAAATAAATACCTTTCATATTGTTGTATATCATCACAATTTTCGAGGATGTACATATGCAAGTGCTTGAGCTCTTGTTCAGTTAGTTGTCTACTCTTTCCCTTTCCGCTTGCACGACCAACCTGAGAAAACAATTCAGGGACATACATTTGATATAATGCTCTCTCACCTCTATCGTCATGACGAGGAGGGTGTTGACTCTTAGTACGAACTTGGGATGGAAAGTAATACTCAGCAAAGTGTGACGCTTCTTAATTCAGGCTTTGTGCAACGATGGATCCTTCCACTTTGCTTAAATTTTTAACTTTTTTCTTCAGATGAAACATGTACCGTTCAAAAGGATACATCCAACGGTATTGAACTAGACCTCCTAGCAATGCTTCACGTGGTAGGTGGATAGGTAGATATTCCATAACATCCAAAAAGGAAGATGGAAATTTCTTCTCCAAATTGCATATTACCTTCGGTATGTTGTCCTCTAAATTGTTAATACTTTCGGCTGTAAGAGTTCGAGAACACAAATCCCGGAAAAATGTCCATGTTCCTGTAGGTAACAAAGAAAGATATCAATTTATTTATGTAATGGGAAAATTTTATACGTATAATAAGTAATATTTACCAGCAATTACTTCATGGACATTCTTGTCAAGAAGTTGGGAAAACGCAAATGGTAGTAGCCGTTGCATAACTACATGACAATCATGGCTCTTCATTCCAGTGAACTTTCTCTCCACATAATTGACACAATTTCGTAGATTTGTTGGATATCCATCTGGAAATTTGACTTCATCATGAATCCAATCAAAAAATGTTGTTATCTTATTTGCACTTAACCGGTAGGCTGGCATTGGACATTTCCCATTCGGCATTACTCGAAGATCATCACGAGAACAAATCATTGCCAAGTCTAATCTAGACTTCATGTTGTCTTTCGTCTTACCTTGGACATTTAATACTGTGTTCATGATATTGTCGAAAAAGTTCTTCTCAATGTGCATAACATCTAGATTATGCCTCAGTAAATGGTCTTTCCAGTAAGGTAAATCCCAAAAAATACTCTTCTTGTGCCAATTATGGTTAACCCCAACACCATCAACTGGAACATAGATGTTACCCCCACACTCGGTCGTCTTTTGAGCTCCAAAATCTCATAGTTGATCTAAACTAGAACGTCCATCTAATTCTGGGGGAGATCCGTCTATAACTCTTTTATTTGCATTAAACAGAGTCCGCGAGCGACGATAGGGATGTCGTTCAGGTAGGAATCGTCTATGACAATCAAACCAACAACACTTTCGGTCGTGACGCAACTGGAATGCATCTGTGTTGTCTTGGCAATATGGACACGATAATCTACCATGTGTAGTCTAGACTGATAACATTCCATATGCTGGAAAATCGCTTATGGTCCACATAAGCACAACACGCATGTTGAAATTTTGCTGCAAGTGAAACATCGTACGCTTCTGTTCCATGATCCCATAACATTTATAACTTATGGATTAACGGCTGAAGGAATACATCTAGTGATCTTTTAGGATACTCAAGTATCGAGAGAAACAAAAACTCTCTACGCATGCACATAGAAGGAGGCAAATTGTACGGTGTTACTATAACGGGCCAGAGTGAATACTGTCTACCATGCCTTCTGAAAGGGTTAAAACCATCAGTACATAATCCAAGATACACGTTCCTATGCTCGAAGGCAAAATCAGGATATATCAATTGGAAATGTTTCCATGCTTCTGCATCTGAAGGATGTATAATCTCTCCATCTTGCCTATGCTCCGCATGCCATCTCATTGCCGCTGCCGTGCGTTCTTACTGATATAACCTCTTCAACCTCTCTGTAAGCGGCAAATACCACATCCTTTTATAAGGAATTGGAACACGTCCACTACCCTCTTGAAACCGTGGTTTTCGACACCATTTACAGGTACATAGATCTTCATCTTCTCTCCAAAAGATCATACAATTATTGATGCATACATCTATCATACGATACGGTAAACCGATACCCGCTACAAGCTTTTGAATCTCGTAGTATGAAGCAGGTGACATATTATCTTCAGGCAATAGATTTTTCACAAATTCTGCAAACACATCAACACACTCTGTTGATAAATTGAAATTTATCTTAATGATCATCATTCTACTAGCAGATGATAATGGGGAATGCGCATCTCGACAACCCTTATAGAGAGGTTGCTTAGCTCCATCTAACATGTCAAAAAACCGGCGTGCCTCTGCATTTGGTTCGTCAACCATATCTCTGTCAAACTCAGCATCATTGACCATTGTCTCCCTAAATGCATCATTGACCATTGTAACACTTCCTATTCCGAAATCAACCTCCGGTATCTCTTCCGTAATGTTTCCCCCAATAGTAGGTTTGCTACTACTACCTAACTCTGTTTGGGTTTCTCCATGGAGATATCAAATCTTGTAACCCCTCATAAACCCTTTCTTGTACAAGGGATTCCATATCAACTGGATCTTTACATTACGCAAATTCAAACAATTTGAACAAGGACATTTCATATTACCACGTCTTTGAGCGGTTGGTTGATTCCCTGCAAATGCCATGAACTCCATTATACCTCGGACGTAATCATCTTTCAACAATCCAGACTCTGAATCTTTCATCGGTTCATCCATCCATGAACGAAAAGTACTTGAAGAAGCCATTAAGCAAAGTATAGAGAGATTTTATATTGATTTCAGGTTATAATGTGTGACACAGTGAAATTTTGGTTTTATATAAACTTATCTGTCAGTATGCCATCGGATATCCTTCTAATATTGTTGCCGACACTCCCAACAATTTACCACGTGCTGATAAGGAAAACTCTGAAACTATGAAAATATGAACATTTGTCGGAATCCTATCGGTAATTTACCGACGAAATTTATAAATTTGCATAACCTGTCGGTTTGTCGTCGGTAAATTACAGACGGGATTCCAACGGGCTATGGTGTGACTTATTCTGGTTTATAGGGACTTGAATTTCTGAACACGATACTTTGGAAGTCATTGGAGAAGAAATTTAGGGATTTGAATAGGAAGATGAGTTTTGTATTTCGGCTTGTGGATCTCTATCAGCCTTGCCTCTTTTTCTATGGAATGCAAGTGTTTTTTTTTTCTAGTTTCAATCCGACTTGTTCTTTTTGGTCTGAACTAATAGGTTTGGGATTTAAAATTACATAAAGATAGCATATTGTGGTAACAAAATTATATATACACGCAGATTCGATGATACTAACACAGAAAAACTGCAAAAAAAAATGTTGCCACTGACAGGAGGAGAGGCTGAGATTTTCTATTTCAATCCGAAGATTATTAGTTGGGACGACTATTTTCTGAAGACACATATTCCTGGGTTGGTTAAGTATGTCTTCAAATGATTTCATTTGTAAGTATCTTTGTCTTATTATTGTTCTAAGTCAGAACCTGCCCTGTGATTTTCGGGGCCATACTAAATAAAATTATGTATATATATATGATAAAAATAAAAATAAATTGATATGATTTTTTTCAAAACAAATAAACTAATGAAAAGTGTATTTTATTTTTCTTTGATATATAAATTTTTACTGATTTGATTTTATATTTCATAAAATTTTATTTATCTTTATGTTATTTTCTCATTTTTAATCATTTATTATAATATATTTAATATTTTCTTTAAAAAATTTAAATAGTGGGCTCATAATTTAGACCCACAAAATTGGAGGCCTCATGAAAATGTTTCATACTAATGCCTTCGGACCCGGTTCTATTATAAGTATACAATCGTACCTGGTAGACTATGATATTGTTAATCTTTTTCCTTTTTGATAAACTTTTGCATTAAATTAAAATAGTAGAGATTAAGCATGTCCGTTATGTAATAATGCTCATTCTCTTTTATTAAAATAAAAAATAAAAATGCTCATTCTATATTTTAAGCCCAGAGGAGAATGTAAATGAACCAACGTTAATAGAAAAAGCCCAAAGGAAGAGGCCCACTCAAAGGAGGAGTAGGAATTAAGCGTCAAAGCATAAATCTTGACGATCAATTGAGAGGAGAACGAATGTTGCATACACTCACTAGCCATGGTCGGGTTCTGATGCCGTAAGGCTGAAAATTTTCTAGCTACCTACCTATTTCTCAACGATTTGTTTTTAGTTTCTTTTTTTCTTCAAGATTGACCTCGTAGGTCACAAACGTCCATCTTGTCTTGTCTTGAAGATAATTATGTCAAATGCGACTGATTGGTTTGGTTAGAAAAGTCTGGTAGTTGTAAGTTGTTATATTTAGAAAATTGAGTAAAATCATGATTTTTTCTCTGAGATGTTTTTGTCGGCATTAATCTTTAGGAATAAGGGCTGCTAGATTGTTCTTAAACTTAGACCTATTTACACCTTAATTCTTGAAATATAAGGTTTGAAATGGAGCTATCTTCTTATTCCGAATGGGTGAATATTCTTACCTCGTACCACTTTATAATTTGTTAAGCTCTTAAAAATCAAACTATTTGTTTTAGATTTAATTACGTAAAAACCATTTTTTGATGGATATTGTAAGAAACGGGTCTTTTGCATATGGCTTATAAAATCAGACATTTCTACTCACTAGTATTGACAGTTTTCTCCTCCCAATACAATAATAAAAATAAAATGAAAAGTTTCGTTGAATAGTCCGTCGATGGCGTCTTTCCATAGCCGTGTTCATTTTCTGATTTCTCTGGTTGAGATCTCCGATATTGAGTTTATAGAAGAAAAAAAAAAAAGAGATTTGAAAGTTTTTCATCATGTGTCATAAAAGTGACTTTAGGAAGTTTCTTTCTTAAATGATAATTTCTGTTTAGATAACTGTTGGTGATTCGGACCGAGATTCGAATAATCGCATATATATATAAACTCATGAGACATTTTTACACCAGAATAAGCAGTGGTGTCTAAGGAGCCAAGATCTCTTACACCATACGTACTGGTAGCACATGCGCATCATCCCTAGGCCAAAAACCCATTACCTATGATTCCCAGTTTTAAGCAGGAATTGAATTAGTGGTTCTGCTAGTTTATATGATCAGATCTAGATTTTCATCATTTCTCCGGAATCCTAGGGTTAAAATAAATTTTTTTTTTTACCGAAATCTCTAACTCAGATAAAATGTCACTAGACCATGAGGTCGTTCTACGTAAATGAAAATTTTACGGCAAGAACTTGTGAGCTAACCCTTTTTGGTGATTCCAAGTTATAATTGTCTGATCAATCGAACAGAAACCACATAAACTAAGCAAGTTCATCATTCCATAGCTAAATATATGGAAGATATGGTCGGTATGGCTGCTAGTAAATTCCATTTCAAAGCCAACAACCAAGTGGGTGCCCTTGCAAAACATAGTAGAATAAAAATCTAAGGAATACAAAAAGATGTATTGCATAAGTTAAATTGCATGGATCAAAGAAATTATATTAATTTGAGTTACTTATTAATAATTAATATAAAATTTATTAATTAACATTAATTACAATAAATGATGTCACTACTAGTTATTTGACATCAATTAAGTAAAATTGATACTATTTTATTTTAACTTGCATCAACTAAAAAAAAATATACAAAATAAAAATTAGCATCAATTGTTTAAATGGTAGAAAAATTGTATCATTTGAAAAATGATGCAATTTGCTTTCCTACATTTGTCCCACATCGACCAAACAACTTGGGAGAAGAAAATTACTCATTTATAAATAAACACATTATTCTAGCATAACTTTAGTAAGAATTTAGATGAAAAAAAAATTATCACATAATAATTATTTTAACATATTTATATTAATTAAATATTTAATAATATGTGATACATTATCAATAAATTTATATATTATTATATAAATTTTAATTAATTAAAATTAATTAAATTTAATTATTAAAATCATCTAATTTTAGCATTAATTATCAATGCAATTATAACATCAGTTAAAAAAAGTAATACAACTATATAGCACCATTTATATTAATTGATGTAACTGAACTAATGTCTGATGCAAAATTAACATCATTTATTTTAAATGATATATATTAACATCAATTAAAGAAACTAAATGCAATATTTTGCATCATTGTTTTTAGAATCACTTATATAAATTATACAAAATCAGTTTACATCAATTATAAATAATGTAAATATATAAAATAAATGACGCACCATATTTTTTGTAGTGTCACTTGGTTGTAATGTATGTAACAAACTGTGTAATCTTTTTTTGTTAATGAAAAGTTTGCCGGGAAAAGAATCGCATACTAATTTCAATGAAACAAACAACATCATTATTCTAGCATCCCATTACGACATTTGGATGAGGAAACAATAACCCGTTAATGTAGAAGCATTAAAATTTGTAGCTGATATCAAACAAATTTTAGATTGCCCGTTTCACTGGCGTTGTTAACTAATCAAATTTATGCAGAACTTTCTTCAACGTACATGCAACCAAAGCTAAAAGAAGCTTTTCTGAATTAGAAAAATCTTTATTTCATAAAAATAGTTTTAACTTTTGACTATTAAGTAAACATGGAAATAGTTTAAATTTTAGTCGAACGATAAATTTCTAAAATAATAGGAATTCTCTTTTGGCCCATTTATAGTCATCCGCATAGAATCGATCAAATGACAAATGATTGAGTTTAGAGTAATTTCCTTGCAGCTTAATTAGCCTGACGGCCCTGACCAAGTACCTCTAAATTTTTTGTAATTTTTTTTTGACATCGAAATCTGCATACTTTATTAAGCTTGTTCGAGAAGACTAGTCTCGTAAAGTAATTCAAAAACTCTGTAGCTTACATGCAAAAGTAAAGTTAATCGTACTCGAGCATCTTTGACAAAGGCATCGGTACGAACATTATTCAACCTAGATACGTAAGTAATCGAAAAATCAATGAATTGCAATCGTAAGGAATTAATCACTCCTAAATCCGTGATAAAAGCAGATCAATCTTTCGTATCTTCTAGAAGCTTCAATATCTCGACACAATCAGTCTCAAAGCGGACAGAATCAAACCTGTGTTGGATCATTATCTCCATGGCTAAAACTAGTGCCTCTAACTCTGCATGTAGTGGTGATAAAACTCACGGGCTCTAAATTTCATGTATTTGTGCTCCTGCTTGGAGAGATTTTATCAAAATTTCAAACCCTACTGATACTCAATTTGTTGCCTTACATGCTTTCTTCCGAAGCAGTTTACTGTCTAAGTAAATATATCAACTTTCTAAAAAAATAATAATTCAATATCGTATGAAGTCCAAACTAATCCCAAGAAATCTTATCCACCTTATAAAATTTAAAGTAATCTAGTATACACGTACTCAATGAGAATGCTTTATTGAAACGATGTAACTTATGACACAACTTTTATTTAGTTTTAATAGTTTACATTTCGTATACAATTGGGCAAATCAATATCTCTAAGATAATGGAACAATATATGATATGGTAAACTGATACAATCCGTGTAACTTTAAAAATTAGTAAGTCTAAATTATAAAGAAATGATGACTTGTGTTTCTAAAACACTAGTAGAGTATATAATTTTATTGTCTAAAATTTTCAGGTTTGAAACATTTCTGTAAGCTCAGATTTAATTCTTCCAAACGTATGGGGTTAGGTATTTTCTGTCGTTTTCCCAAAAATTTTGACGTTTCTTAGACGTTTAAGCTTGTTATGTCATTGATGCATAATTTATGACCAACCAAACCAAAGATCGAATCATACTTTTATATGCTTCTCTTTCCATTTTAGTTATAAGATGATTTGTCTGAATAGGCATAGATTTACATATTTCTATTTTATAATAATTAATTACAATAGGATCTACGTGAAATAAGACATGCATGCGTGACATGCGGGTATAAAGTAAAATGCTGATATAAGTGGATATAAAGTAGATGATATTGGTTAATGTTCTAGAATTGTATCACTTCTTTCAACAATTCATCATATGAAACTAAGTTAAATAAATTAGAACAAAAAATTAATACATAGATAACTTATAGATAAGTAGTGTCCCATGTCATGTAAATTTTAAAATTTACGGTTTATTTTAACACATATTAGTAAATTTAATCGTGAAATCAAATAAATACGAAGTTAGTGTTTTAAATACAAAAAATTAAATATATCTATGCATAGAAGTATTTTAAGTTGTGCGTGTATATTAAAGTACCTTTTTGTTGTGGATTCTTCATCCATAAAAAGTATCACCAAGTAAAACCTCATATAACCTGCCGATGATGTAAACAAAAATATTTATCAAAAAAAAACCTCATATAACCTAAGAATTGTAAGTTGTGCGTGTATTTTCTTTTCTAGAAATTGAAACCTCCCTTATCCTAAAAATTATGTCCTCATACCTTTCTTTTGTTGGTCTCATGATCGAGACCGCAGTTCCTCTTGACAGGATTTTGAGTAACTGTATACATCTTTATTATTTTGATCGATTATAAGATGGCGTTTGTAACCTAGTTAATCTAGCTCGTCTACTTTTGAACCTGATTTTCCGTGAATTAATGGTACACACTTGTCTTTCTCTCACAAATATATATCGTAGAAAATTTAAGAACGCAAAATTTTACAAGCTCCTCATAATTACATCACAATAGAAATTTCTACGTCTTCACTGGGAATTATTAAGTACATATTGCACGATTCTCTCTTATTGCACGCTCTCTCTAGTGGTAGGTGTTACATGAGAAAAAAAAACAATCAAAGAAGATGATGGTGTGGCTACATTGGTATGTTATCCTCTCTGTTTGTTATAAAAAGCTTGTCGACAAAGAAAATGTTGAGCCTAACTCAAACCAGCTGACAAAAGATTTAAATCGGGATTGATCTGAAACCAAAAACGAACAATATATATACTTGTGTCTATGTGAAAATTTAATTAGTGCATGTATTAAATTTATTAGTGCATTTATAAAACTATATTATATGCATATTTAAAGAAAATGTTATGAATACATCTTTAAATTGCGGAAAATTAAAGAAACAAAAACCTTAAAAACTATCCTGAAGTGACATAATTTATTAAAAAAAATGGAGAAAGTTGACCATTCTCTTTATATAAGCATGTTAATAAAATTAGAGAACAGCATTACATATACACATTATTTGTGCTGCGGGCGGCCATCTTTCCCAAAAAGCCCAAAACATATTTTGCCAGACAAGTCATGTATCAGAGCAAAAGTAAAGTTGTGAAGTGAGTAACCTTTAAAAATAATGACAAAAATATATATGGAATGTATGATGAAATTGTTAAGGAAATTAATATTTCATGAATACATTTATTTATTTAATTTTGGTTATCAACAACATCGAAGTCAAGATTAAAAATCCTGATTCTTAAAAAGCCTGCAATTGATAAAATACCGCAGAATCATGTTACTATATGTGGTCTATCATTTCTCCGCTACCTTTTCTTGTATTCTATATAAATACGTTCTTAAATAATAATAATAATAATAATAATAATAATAATAATAATAATAATAATAATAATAATAATAATAATAATAATAATAATAATAATAATAATAATAATAATAATAATAATAATAATAATAATAATAATAATAATAATAATAATAATAATAATAATAATAATAATAATAATAATAATAATAATAATAATAATAATAATAATAATAATAATAATAATAATAATAATAATAATAATAATAATAATAATAATAATAATAATAATAATAATAATAATAATAATAATAATAATAATAATAATAATAATAATAATAATAATAATAATAATAATAATAATAATAATAATAATAATAATAATAATAATAATAATAATAATAATAATAATAATAATAATAATAATAATAATAATAATAATAATAATAATAATAATAAGAGTCCAGAATTAATTGTGTAACATCTGTTCTTATCTGTTTAACAAATTTGTTAAAAGTCCAGAATTAGTTGTGTATGCTGAGGACTCAGGTGTTTGAAAAGAGCCGTCCATGGGACAGATACAATCGAACCCATGTAGGACCATGGACCTATAGACGACCATGGGACAGTTACATGTTACAACTTTAAATGAATGAAAACTAAATATTTCTTCCTTGTCCCTGGCTAAATTATATTATTCAATCATAAGTTGTGAACAATAAATGTCTTTTTTAATAGTATCAAACAAAGACGTTAAGGTATCCATAATTAAAAAAAAAATGATATACCGAGATCTATTAAACATTTGCTCATTTTAAATGAGAACTTGAAAAAATACTTAAATTGATATGAAAATCTTTAAAAGCAGGAAAAATGAATTTCGTTTATAAAGATAAGTGTACACTTGTATAAGAACGGATCTAACAAATTTTCATAATTTATTCTTACAAATATTGAGATGTATATAAAAGTTCGATGAAACTAAAAATCCTTAGTTTAACAAAGAATTAAAAAAAATTAACAAAAAAAACTACAAATCCTTAGAATATAATACATACCATGCATCACAATCATAGCTCAAGAATCATTTTGTTTTTTTTTTCTAATCTTTCTCTCACATTAACTACGAAGTTACAAACCTGACAGGGCGGTACGTTTATAATTAATTGTTTATTCAGGTATAAAAGTAGAACAAATTAGTCTCCTATCCAACGAGGTCATCAATTTATAAAATTTTCTCATGAAACTGTTATATATTTAATCTTAATTTTTTTTGTTAACCGCAATTCAAACTTAAATCTTATTTTTAGTGGGTTTGGAGTCCTTTTACTCTATTTCATTTATAAAAATCCTTCCTCCCAAATAGACTCCAATTCAAAGAACCGGACTTTCCACTCCTTTGAAAGATTCCTGACACACTAGACACTACTGGCGCAAAAACTATTTGGTACAAAAAATGTGATCAAAATTGCATAATTCTCAATTAATAGCTTCGGTTCAAAGAGCCATCTACCAGATAGACGGTTCCTAGTAGGAAGATGTTCCATTCTCAAAATTAGTGATGTGTACAAGTGCATTGATTGATCTTGCTCATGAAAACCATGTTACTAAGAAAATGTCTTTCTCTCCTCCAAGTGGAATTGAAGCCTAGTTATATCGGCTATGTCATCATGGTGGATTACCATTAGAAGTCAACAATCATTTGGTGAAAATGATTACATATTGCCGAAGATGGCCAGTATCCTCAACATTGCTAGAGAAATTTCTATTGTTAAGGCTTGATTTAGTTTTTATCTCATGCAGATTTTACTCATATACAGATTGTTTGGTTCGTAATGATAAGTTTTCTATTTCTGATTTTAATTTTTCAAATGTTGTTCCGCAGAACTGCTGGCCAAACAACTCGTTTAATATAGTAATTCACGTTGAAAAAATATATAGTGTTTGGCCAAAAAATATATAGTGTTTGGCCAAAAAATATGTAGTGTTTGGCCAAAAAATATATAGTGTTTGGCCAAAAAAATTAGATATGTTGTAACGCTCTAAATTAGAGGACATTGTATACACTACAACGCCAGCCTTACAATTCAACACCTATAATTTAGTTCCTATAACATAGAAATGTTACAGCCACCGAAAATCTACTAACATGGACTTTAGACGCCACATATACTAAATTTTTTTGAACAGTTAAATTTAAATGCTTCACTGGTAATTTTGCTGTACTGGAACAAACTAACACTATTCTTTACTCACTTCTATTTTGGTGTTCCAAAATCTAAGCAATTTTATTTGTTTTGTTGTTTTATCGTACCCTTATCGTTTTTCCTTATTGTTTAATTAACATGCATTAATCATGGATTTTTTTCGCCCACGTTCAGTATCATATCATATCATTATTCAATAAAATTTTTAAAACATTTAGATACTATCTATCTCTATATATATAACTATATTTATTAATAAATATAAAGACGTTTTAACAAAAAATTATTAAAACGTGTTAAATTTTTTTGATAAAATTTTAAATTGATATACATAGACATACCTAAAAACTAAGTATATAAATTAAACTAAACCTCAATCCTAATTTCAGTTGTAGCTTATAAAGAAATTCAAAAATTTTCTTTTCTATGCTTTTTTAAATGAAGTAGTGTTTATTGTTAACGTTCAATCTTTGTTTTAAGTTAGAAGCGTGATTTCTTAAAAAAAATATTTTTATTTTGTAAAGATGGGTTACGTTTTGTTTTCTAGCCTTAGTTAGAGCTCCGAAATTTCAGAGCATGTTCCAGTGGGATACGTGACTTTTGATATTTTTCATTAAAATATAAATCAGAAGAGGTTTTAATATATTGGCTTTTAAAGTAAATGTAGGTAGATCTACAAATAGTAGATATGATTGATCAACAATACGGGTCAACATTTATGTGTCTATATATTCGCCTCAACTCCGGTCTTCTGATCCAAAACAATCAACTGTTCTTGCTTGTTAATTGGATAAATATTATTAATATCTTCAATGGAATCCAACTGCGTTCAATTCCTCCGGAACAAGACAATTCTCGTCACCGGTGTTCCCGGCTTCCTCGCCAAAGGTACATGATTACTTACTATGTAAAGCATCACAAAAAGATTGTGATTCATTCCAATGTTTGTGTTAATTTCTTGAAACTTTGAATTAGTGACTATGGTTCATTAAGGCTTTTGAATTTCATTTGCATGGCATATATAACCGTATTAGTGAATCTGCGAATATAAACTAATATCTTAAATATTATCACTGGTAATTTAAATTGGTAAACCTATATTCTTCAATAACTTAACTTTCAATATTATACTATCTATCTCTTTTTTTTTAACAAAATTATACTATTTATCTCTTTCATTGGTTTTTCAGTCTCTTATTTTTTCCCCATAAATCAATTACGTATAGTGTTAGCTACTATCATCTGGGATCTACCTAATTGTTAACAACTTCACATCTTCGCGAAATTTCCTCTGGAAATTTTTATCTTTGAACTTATTAATTTTCTAAAATAATTAATGAATTTTAAAATTTCACTTTAATTTTTTTGTAGTGTTTGTGGAGAAAATATTGAGGGTACAACCAAATGTGAAGAAGCTTTACCTTCTCTTGAGAGCAGCAGACAATGAATCAGCCATGCAACGGTTTCGCAGTGAGGTATATATGAATAAACATTTCGTTAGATACAAATCAATATTTATGTAAATCAATATATAAGCTTCACAACCAAATTAATATTATGTATATATTATATTATATTATATTTTAGGATTATAATCTGACTTACATGAAAATATAATACTACAGGTTTTGGAGAAAGATCTATTTAGAGTGTTGAGGAACGATTTAGGTGATGAAAATCTGAAAGTTTTAGTGTCAGAAAAAGTCGTACCAGTTCGGGGTGATATTTCAGTTGATAATCTGGGAGTGAAGGATTCTGATCTCTTACAAGATTTGTGGAGTGAGATCGATATCATTGTCAATGTCGCCGCGACAACGAACTTCGATGAGAGGTATAGAACGAAACATGGTCGATAAATCATTTAACTTTTAACCTTGAAAAAAAATTTGAAATCTAACTTTGAGTTTAAATTTTTATGTATAAATAAAGATATGATGTTGGTCTTAGCATCAATACATTTGGACCGCTCAATGTACTCAACTTTGCGAAGAAGTGTGTTAAAGGACAGTTGCTTCTCCATGTCTCAACCGGTAAGTTCGATAATCTTATTATTTTTTCTCAAAAAATGATAGTATTATTTTCGTAATATTTCTATGTGAGCCTATATAAATGAATCATATATATGGTTATAGAAACTTCAAATTTGAGTTATTATTATAGCTTATGTGTGCGGAGAGAAGTCCGGACTCTTAGAAGAGAAAACATTCGACATGGGAGAGACGTTGAACGGACAGGGAAAATTAGTTATCGAGACCGAACTGGATCTAATGAAGCAGAAACTGAAAGAACTTCAGAAACAAGATTGCTCAGAAGAAGAGATTGCACAGACAATGAAAGATCTTGGAATGTCGAGGTAAGTGTAAAAATCAGAAACTAGTTCTTATTTATGCAAATATCCATTGATCTTAAATCAAACTTGTCTTAATAATTAGGGCAAAGCTTCATGGATGGCCAAATACATATGTGTTTACCAAATCAATGGGAGAGATGCTTCTTGGTAACCATAGAGAAAATCTTCCTATCGTTATAATCCGTCCCACGATGATCACTAGCACTTTTTCAGAACCATTTTCCGGTTGGATCGAAGGGTTAAGGTAGATGTATAGCGGTTATATTTTGATCATATAAACCATTTGAGACTTATGTTTTGTCAAGTTCATGACAATCTCTTTTTCCTCTGTGTTTCAGAACCATAGATAGTGTGGTTGTTGCATATGGCAAAGGAAGGCTAAAATGTTTTCTTGCGGATCCAAACTCAGTCCTCGATCTTGTAAGTTCAAGTTAATTTAGGTTGTGAAGAATATTGTGTTAAACACCAAATATGCGTTTGCGTTACAAATTCAAAATAATTATGGAATAAATTATATAGAGTTGTTTCTTAATAAGAGGTCCCAACGTATGTATATGTATGTAATATTATGTATATTGTAGTACCATTAACATAATTCTAACTCCCACATAATGTAAATTTTCATAATCCAATCTAACACAGAAGAAATAATATCACATATTATTGACATCCTACGGTAATTGTGTCGTAAAATACACATCTTGCATCTCAATTTGTCTACAACAGCATTGCTAATTTATCCTCTCTTTTTTTAAAATGCAAACACAATACATATATTTCTTTGTGGTGCACTGAATTCAACGTTCACAGATACCTGTCGACATGGTCGCAAACGCAATGTTCACGGCTGCGGCAATACACGCAGGGAAGTTAGGCTCTCAAACCGTATACCATGTGGGCTCGTCTTGTAAGAACCCTATCACATTCGGACAGATTCACGATCTCGCGGCTCGCTACTTTACCAAAAACCCTCTAGTTGGAGGCGATGGTTCACCCATCATAGTCTCCAAAGGAACTATCTTGACCACCATGGCTCAGTTCAGCTTCTACATGACCCTTCGTTACAAGCTACCTTTGCAGGTACACATTCTTATTTTGTTTTCTCACCAAATGGAAAATGTTGAAAAAAGTCTTCGTTTGTTAATAAATATTGAAGGCAAACTTAGATCCAAAAAGAAATACTAAAGACAAATATTATTTCTTTTTAAATTGTTTATAACAATTTCTTATGCATATATTTTCTTCTACTATCAGATGTTGCGATTGCTAAATATAATTTATCCATGGTGGAGTGGCAATAAATATAAAGACATTGACCGCAAAATTAAGCTTGCAATGCGACTGGTCGAGCTCTATAGACCTTATGTCTTGTTCAAGGGAATGTATGTATCCATTTAAACTTTCCACAAATAATCTTTATTTCATCTATGCCATCTTCATTCTTCCAATTTTTTTTTTATATTTATTTAGACGCGTATTTGATTTCGCAGATTTGACGATATGAATAGTGAGAGACTGAGGTTGAAAAGAAGGGAGATGAATAAGGAAATACCTGGTTTGTTCGAATTTGATCCCAAGTCTATTGATTGGGACGATTACATCATGAACATTCATATTCCCGGCCTCATAACCTATGTACTAAAAAAATAAAACCTTAGTACATTAAAATGTATATTATTTACATTTCGGGAACCTATTATTTGAACCGTACTAAAATTGTGTATTTTGGTGATTAAAACAAAAACAAGGCGTGTTCTGTGATTATTAAACTAAATTTATATCTCCCCATCTATTGAGTTATGTTCTTTCTAACAAGAATTTTCATCCTCTACTCTTCCATTTCTGGAACCTCCAAACGTTACTAATGATTTCAAATGGGTGGTTAAATTTGTGTTTGAAGTTTTTGTGATGTCTTACTATGAAACAAGATGGAGTCATTTACCTATAAGACATGTGTCCCTCTCTTACAAAAAATTGTTTGACGCTGAAGTTGTTTATTAGTCTCTTCTGCTTCCACAATTTAGATTCTTTATATTTTACGTCTAAAGCTTGGCAATAACTCCCCTTTCCACCGCGCTCAAGTTATTTATCACTCTCTTCTACTTCAACGGTTTTGTTTCTCGCCGCTTATCTTTCTGTATACTGACTAAAGAACCAGGGCAGTCTAATGATTTTGGTACTATTGAATTTAGAGTTCTTTCAGAGTAAGTAGTGGTCGGAGAAAAAGAAAGAAGAAAGAAGAGAGATAGGCGGCCCCGCTTAGTTCATAATGACATCACTTTTTCCATATATTATTTTCATTATGCACTTAAAATGAGGAGCCCAAAACGAAAATGTTAAATTGTTCTTTACGTTTTAATTAAGTTGGGGCTATCAACTCAGATTGGTATGAAGCAATATTTTAAAATATAAATATTTTTGGCACGAAATCCCAAATGTCGATTGCATCTTGCTTACCAAACTTTCGTAAAGATTATACGGAGTTTGGTTGAGTCATTCGTCATTTTGAAAAGAAAAGATTCTTCGTTGATAGCATAACTCAACCGTAGAATGTTGCGAGATTAAATTATTTTAACATGCCTAGTATAATAAGGCTCCATATTGGTACGCCATAAATCAAATATTATGTCAGAGGGGAAATATGAAATTTGATAATTTAGTATTTTAATATCTGATATTTTACAGAATTTTTTAAGATTTGAAAGGAATTTTAGAAATTATTGTTCGAGTTTTATAAAATAATTTATTGTTAAAATAATTTTTTTATGAAAATAATAAAAAATAAACAAATTTTATGTTAAATAGATTCAATATAAAATTTTATGTATTATAATAGAAGAAAAAAATAATTAATGTATTTTTTTGGATATCCACAAAATTCATATATTTTTATTGAAATCGATAAAAATTGGTGTATTTTTATGGAATTTTCCCTTAAATTTATTAAAAGCTAATCAATATAAAGATGCTGATTTAGTTGTACTTGTTTGTAATTCCATTTGAAGATTGATACCTATTCTTTTCTTGACAACCATTCTTATTATATTATTTGAGAGTTGAGATAATATTCTATTATGTATTTTGAATATATGAACTTGACTATTTTCTAGTGCCCAATGGATCTTTTGAGAAAAATAAAACCGAATAAAAGTTATCTTTAGCTCTAGATACAATAAAAAAAACATTTACTTCTAAGTCTTTTGTGAAGGATTGTAAAACTAATTGACCAAATTAAAGATAGAACTCCAATAATTTACCAGTGACCAAATGAAATCCCTCTATATTCAAAAAGGTTCTTTGTTTTAGTCAACCAAGTTTGGTGCAATTATATGGACATTATAGTGAATTTGGAATTGAGCGAGTTGGATTTTGCATAGATCTTTGGAGAAGTGTGTCATTTCGATGTCTTGTTATAATATAACAAAAGCGTAAAATGAGTCCACGCGCTCTACCCCTCCGCCTACGCACAAGGAATTGACAAGTTCTTCCAAAAAGTAGATAGATCGACAAAAGCAATTACGTGTGGTCTTAGAATATCATAACTATCGAAAAATGCCTCTAGGCAGGACCGTCTAACTTTTTCTTTCAAATCTTTTTTTATCACCCAAAAAAAGAAAAGAATAGTCAGAACTCTGCTCAGTGTTTCATAAACTTTTTGGAGGTACCACTATCTATCTTATTGTAGAAGAAATTTATCTAAAAACTATTTTTTTCACCTTAAATTTTGTTGCTGCAGTTCTACAATATTTACTAGTTACAACTTTTGCAGATAATTCCCAAATTTATCATAATTTCGACGCTATTTTATAAAAAGGTAGCTACAAAATATTAGTGATGTATATCACTATGTATTTTATTATATAAATTTTGGTTGCTTTTACAAGAGTTCGACACTTGTCAAAATTTTAATTAATAGAATTGAGACTAATTATAATTTTGATAAGTGTCAGTTAAAACCTCAGATCTCGCAACGTGTCAAATTTGTTAATATAATAAAAAAATAAAGGTAAAACTCTATATAGAAAAAGAAAATCAATAATTTGTTAATATATACAAATTTGAAACATTTTTGAAAAAATAATATTTTTTTGTTAATTTAGTTAAATTTTAAACATATCAAGGAATATAATTTGTTAATATATTCAAAAGAGAAAACTATTACATTTTATCATCTTATTAGAAGAAAAAAATCATACATTTGTTTTAGATGTTGTCACATCTCAAATTTATAATTTTTATTAAAAATTCTTTTTTCTCATGATATCTAAGATTATAGATCCAATTTATAAACACAAGAGTTCGACACATGTTAAAATTATAATTAAAAAGATCATGATATGAGATCGATTAGATTCTGACAAATGTACAAAAATATGTTATTTTTCCTAAATCAAAAAGAAAAAAAGTCAATAATAAAATAATTAGATTTCAAATTTTGATTTTTAGGATTTCATAGTATTTACACTCCAATGAAATTTTTCACACATTTCTAATTATTTGAGAGAAAAAAACTGATACAGTATAATCCAACATAATTTATTATCCTAATTGATTAAGTGTTTATAAATTATATAGTAAAATTAAATTGATTGAATTAACCCATGAATCTATCCAATTTAATGGATCTAATTAATACATATATGTATTTAATTTCATTCATGGATCAAATAGTTAAATAGATCGAATCATGAACATATATTTTTTTTTAGTAACCACAATTTTGTAGAAAATTATAAATTTAGATTTTAGTGAGAAATATGTGTCTTGCATACAAGAAAATCGAACATCAAACAAGTTAGAATTGCAAAAAATCTCAAAATAGGGATGAATAAATAGAATTTTGAGACAATATATTGTGGAAAAATAAAGAAATGAGAATTCAAAATGATGATTGTTTTCTAATTGCAACTTATAAGTTATGTATGGACACGAGGAAGATCAACAATAGTGAGCAAAATAGGCAAACCAGTAGAACCAAGAGTGTCAAAAAATGATCTAATATATGAATTTTAAAGATTATTAAAATGAGTTAAAGACAGATTTCTAAACACTTTTGTCTGATGCATCAACAAAAATTACTTATAATTGGCACAAGATAACAAATTGGTTTGAAAACTGTATAATATTCTTGGTTTATGAATTGAAGAAATAATACTTCTGTTAAACATGGAAATTGAAAGAAATGTCTTCTCCACATAGAAAAGAGTGTATAAATAATCTTTCCCAAGGGGATGAAGTCGAAATTGATCTTTACCAAACGAAAGAAGTCGAAACAAGAGGCACAGATCCATTCTGAGAGAATTGCTTACGTCGGAGCTAATTTTCATACATAAATCTGGATCCGTATGAGGGAGGAAGGCAGTGTGACTTCTACTGGAGATTGAAGATGATGTTGGATGGGAGTGATAATAGAAAAGACAAGAAGCCACGAAAACAAAACATCTTCAAGTATAGAGTCCGATATAGGAATAAAAATCGAGAGTTGGTGATGGAAGAGATGAGTAGGAGAATGTTGTCGACAAACATCTGGAGTGGTATTTGAGGGAAAACATATTCAATTGAAAACCGAGATTAGATCTGAACCAGAGGAGAGCAGAGAGATAACATAGATCTTGCCAGAAGAAATTCCCACACAGATCTGAGCGAGAACATAACTGCCAGTCAGTGGATCTATTTTTCCATATCTTACACGGTGGTCGGAAAAATAAACGACACGACAAAATTAAAAGTTATTAAACTTGCTCTAGATTTTTAATATGTTAATAATAAACTAGAAGCGTACACGTTTTTTCCAGACGAGATTAAAATTTCTAAGAATTGTATTCGTGAGTTGATATAACTTTAAGTATGAACAATTTTTTTTTTGCTAATTTCGATTTATGAAAGAGTAGTGTTATAACGAAATAGTGTTTGTATGAGTTTAATTTTGCTTAGAAATGAGTGTTTAGTATTAGGTTTAATCTCGAAAGGGTTAAATTTGTAAGAATTTTAATTTTATGTGGATATAATTTTAAGTTTTGCCACTAGAGTGTTATAATGATATAGAGTTTGCATGAGTATAGTTTTTCATAGAAGTACGTTTTTAATTGTTAGATTTTGTCCCGAACGGGTTTAAAACTTATAAAAAAATTATTTGTACGTGGATCTAATTTTAAGTACCATGGTTCATTGATTTACAATCAGTTGTAATTTCTGGTATTAGATCAGACAATGCTTAAAATTTCTGCTAGCTATATAACTGGCAAATCTCAGTTTCAGAATTATAATTAAGCATTAAATTTTACAACCATAAACCATGCATACTATTCAAATGATGCAATTTCCTATTATTATTTATGAGTGTCGTCAAAGACTTCATTGAATTGAGACCTGAAGTTGAAAAAAACAAATCAATATTAAGTTAAACACAGTTGTCATACTCAATGAAATATTCGGAATAGTTTATAGAATTGTAAAAATAAAGTTCTTACATAAATTTAGTGTCATAAAGCTCAGGGTTTGTAGGGTTTAGGAAAACCTTAGAGCTCGATTCCATCGATAACAGAAATTTCTTCTACAATTTTTAAGACATCCAATTAGATATTTCGATATTTACTAATTGGAAGCAAAGTTGTATGTTAAAAAGTGTATTTCGATATTTACTAATTGGAAGCAAAGTTGTATTTTTAAGACATAAAATTTGAAAATTTTACCTCTAAGTTACAAATTCTCCAAAAGCCGACCCGTTCGTCCCAAATGGGATTAAAGTTTGTAACAATATTAATCGTATATGTGGATATTTATTTTTTTATAATATTAAGTATCAACAATTTGTTGGTTTTTTTAATGTTTTTGTATTTTTGATATATGAAAAAGTGGAATGTAATATATAGCGATATAATTGTGTTAAAATGAAATTTTAGTATTAGATTATTTGATCAATTGTAAATTTTGATATTGAACCAAATAATTTAATTTCAAAGTAATCTAACACCTAAAATTTATAAGAATTATTAAAATAGACATAGTGAGTGATAAAAAATATATAGTAGATTTTTTTTGCTAACTATTTAACTGGCTAAGGTCAGAATCTAAATATAATCAAGCACTAAGTTTTAACATCTTTTATTAATTAGAATCTATGCATAAACGTAAACAGAAATGGCATGAGATGTTCAATAGAATCGACCCGTATGCTGGCATAAACGTAAACATAAATTGTTTTCAAACCATTTTTTCTTTAACATCTTGTATTAATTATGTAGGTAGTGAGGCCAGTACCTAATGTATCTCTTAATTTCACTTTTCAAAACATTTATTTATTTGGCATCAAATAAATAACTCCTTAAACAAATATGAGGAAAGAAATGATTTTGAAAACAGTATGTTCTCGATGATTAGTTTTATGTCATCTTTTTTACAATGCTAAAAAAAGACTCGATGATCACTACCTACATAATTAATGTGCTTATGATATATCGTTAAGAGGATTATTAAAATGCTTATAAATATGTCGTATGTTTCTCAATTGGCAGGGTTCGCTTCTAGTTTGGATTTGGATGTTGTTCATCTTACGGAAGATGTAGTTTAAGAGCAGGGCAAGTAAAGGAAACCTGTAACCACGCCTATGTAACCAAGCCACCATACATACTGTTTTGTCTGCCGACACGGCTCCTTAAAGCTTATCTTTGTTACATCAACATCCTCATGCTTTGGTCCTCTCTAGTTCGATGCTCGTGACTGCAGTGTGGTGGTAATGGTGTCTTTCTCATACTTGACTGCTGCCAGCAATCCATCTGTAGACAGTGAAATCCCGGATCGAACATTACGAACAAACACAATTAAGGAAAAGAAGAATATGCGGAGGCGAGAATCTACGAACGTAGACAACTACGATATACTCTAGACGTACCGTTTTCCGAAGGAATGGAGAAACATTTAGCGAGAGATTGAAGGATCTTTGAGAGAGATGTTTTATGTTTCGAATGAGTGAATTTTTCAAATGAGACGAGTCCCTTATATAGGCGAGCTCGGAGTGAGTTACAACGCATACAATTAAAGGTCAGATTCTGCGTTATGATTGCATGACATTAATACGTAGAGAGTTACGATTTTGTGACATTATGGTATAATCAGATTTGATTTTCGGTTTTGATCTCGGATTAATCACACGCATTATGATAGATCAAAAAATATATTAAGAGGAGACCCAAAGCCCCGAGCCCCGGCCCACGCCCACGCCCACGCCCACGCCCACACCTGGCTTGGCGGCGGTGATGGTGGTGCGTGCGTGTGGTCCGATCCATCCTCTCTCACATGCACCATAAGTCTTAGCCATTTGAACACTTGTATCACCTTCTAATCATTTATACTAGAGTGAAAGAGTCTAACCAACCTATGTGGGACATTTCATAAATTCCACTTACTCACTTACATTCAAATGGATATATTTTGACACTTGTCCAAAATCCAATCCATTCCATAAGTTATTTCTTATTCACATTCTCAAATATTTATAAACCCAAAGCTTATAATTTAGATCCAACAAAAATAACTAGGGGTTGACACTTCAGGGTGTATATAGACCCTTTTGTTACTCTAAAGTGGGAGAGATAGAGAGAGAAAGATACAGTAACGTGGGTCTAGGTTGTTTGGTGGTGGTAGTAGTCGGAAAGAAGAAAAATAAATCATGATGGTTTAAGGAATAAAATGAATGAAATAAAAATAATGCGGCATCCGACAAAACTAAATTGAAATTTGGAAAGATCGCGTTATCTGGGAAATTATATATGGTGAGAAATATGAAGAAAAAATGTCTATGCGATATTTTAAAAGAGCATGAATTATTTATTAAAAGCATATTATAAAAAAGGAATACCTTCTTATTGGGAAAATATAATATGTTAAAAATATGTGTCCAAAAAACAATAGCATTAGTATATGGAACGAAAATATGATATTAGAAAAAAAAAAATTCACCAAATCCCAAATTGAAGAGATGCATTGGAATGAACTCGATGGTCAAACCATCGCCGTGAACAAGGAGCAGAAGAAGTGTTGGATGAGGCCGGTGGTGGTGGTTTTCGTAGTGGAGATGGAGGTGGATACAAAGATGTAGTTGTTGAAACAAAATATATAGCGGAAGTTACATATATGGTGGTGGTGGTTGCTATGAGGGAGGTGGTTATGGAGGAGGGGGAGGTGGTTTTAGAGCAAGTTATAATGGTGTTCCGTGGCAAGTGGTAATTGTGGTTTTGTCGTGCTCGTCGTTGTTCAATCGCGAGAGAAAATGTGAGAGAAAATGTTACAAAAAAAACAGAGAAGAAGATTGGCCGAAGATAAAGGAAATGAGAGAGAAATGGAGCATGAAAATAGTAAGGGTAAGAAAGTAAGAGAAAATTGGAGAAAAAAAGAAAGAGAAAATAAAAATGTTAAATGTGTTTTTTTTATTCTTCTGATAAATAATTGTAGCTTATAGTTACTTTGTTAATTCTATTTTTTTATTAAGCCATTTATTGCATATACCCTTACTTTATTAATGTGGTATGGTAACCGGTATATATTATTTTTATTACTATTTAAAGAAGTTAACACTTGCAATTACATTTTTTTGTTGATTGGTGACATTAAAGGTGGTCACCAAAGAAATGAAGATCATGCGGCATATGTTAGACTTAAAATTGTGTTTACAATGTCGTTTTATGCGGTTGCGATAATGATCCCAACTTTAGAGTGCGGATTAGTCTGACTGGACATCAATTTCTGTATTTCATAAAAGCATCTCCATTGCTGGTTTCCAAAAGAGTATTTCACTATTAAATAAATAAATAAATAAAAAGAGGAAAAAGAAACATAATTAACTCTTTTTGGAAAAACTTACAAAGATTCATGAGATATTATTGACAAAGTGGCGAGAGAAATTTGACGAGAAAGAGTTGCAAAGGATTGTTTTTTCATTTATATTAAGATGAGTATTTATATAAGAAAATAGTATAATTTAAGAAATTATTTTCGATAAGATATCCTAAAAGAATATTCTAAATAATTTATAATCGCTAGAATATAGGAAATAGATATTATCTTCTAAACTGCCACAATCGTCAGAAGAGACAGCTCCTTTTTTGTTCCAACTTGTTCTGCATATTATTTTCCAACCTTCTAGATCTCCTAGATCTCATATTATCCTCCAACATCCCTCGTAAGCTCATATGTGGTAACACGAGTGAGATTGGATAAATTTTCAAAGTCTTCAAAGTGTCGGCGTTCTATCCGGCCATTAGATCATCGTCGAAGTTTATACCTTGTTGTGGGGTCATCTTCGTGGTATTTAAACCCCGCCACAGGGTCATTAACATCATTTATACCCGACCGTGGGGTCATCATCAACGTTTATACCCGGTCGTGGGGTCATCTTCGTGGCGTTTATACCCCACCATAGGGTCATCTTCGTGGCGTTTATATCACACCATAGGATCATATTCATTAAAGCAAGGCATTTCGCACATGCTTGGTTTCGGTGTCCGCACATGCAAGATCGGGTTTAATGATGCAGTAGCATCTGTCGGAGTAACTATCCGATGAAACAAAAATCTAGCTTTTCCAACAAGTCCTTTTTTTGTTTTTTTGCTTCTTTTCTCTTTCTTTGTTTTCTTCTTCTCCTTTTATGCTCCAACAGAGAAATTTCTCTTGGATACGGGATTCTTCTCATCATCTTCATCAAACTCCTCCTTCTTCTTCACTTCTCCTCACGCAACACACACCACAATGGTGTGCGAGATTATGACAACATGAAGGCGACGATAGTATAGAGCCGATGCCACGCTGATAACAGCGGCGGCAGTGACACAAGGCTGGCGGCTCTCCCTTTCACTCGATCTCTCTAGTTTTTTTTTTCTTCTTTTATTTATTTTCTTTTTTCGGAAGCTAAGATCAATCCACAAGGATTGACCCGCTCTGATACCATGACAAAGTGGCGAGAGAGACTTAATGAGAAAAGGTTGCAAAGGGTTGGTCTTCCATTCATATTAAGATGAGTACTTATACAAGAGAATAGTATGACCTAAGAGAATATTCTCGATAAGATACCCTAAGAGAATATTTTAGATAATCTACAATCGCTAGAATATAGGAAATAGATATTATCTTCAGAACTGCTACAATCGTCAAAAGAGACAGCTCCTTCTTTGTTCCAACATGTTCTGCATATTATCCTCCAATCTTCTAGATCTCCTAGATCTCATATTATCTTCCAACAATTATATGGGTCTGATTGGATACGCATGCTAGAGTAAAAAATTCGAGTGGAAAATTAGTTATCCTCAAATCTGCTTGTATTACACCAATCAAGTAAAAACAAATAGAAATAAAATTCAGCTGAAAAAAAAATAAAAGTAAAAAAAAACAGAGTAAAAATTTACTCCATTTAATAATGGTGGAAATGGTTATGCTCAATTACTTTCTCATTGTTACTTTTTGTTTCTTCTCTTTTCAGATACTTTTTCTGACCGTTAACTCTGTTAATAACCAATCAGACCTTATAAGTATCCCAACCTATGATGATGCTCTATGCTCATAGGTTTTGAGCATCTTTTTAAAATCATCTGACTTGATTTATGATCCAAGTGTATTAGGTAACAAAGGGGGTGACTGGAAAATGTTAGAGTACGTGAACAGAAAAGTAGACTCTATTATGCACAAAAAATTACGCGCGGCCGTCACGCGCCTTACATATTTTCTCTTGATCTAATTTTCTCGCGCACGACTTCATCTGATGTCCTTTCATTGATTCCTCCTAAATTGCATTGATTTATCCTAAAGATTTCATTTCAACTGGAATTTGGTTATTCACCCTTTTTCTTGGCTAGAGTGCAGCGGCTACTCTAGTGTCGGTTCCAGCAACCATTATATTTTGATTGCTTTTCTTCTTTCAAATTTTTTGGTGGTGTTTCTCGTTGGTTGTGGAGTGCGATGGTAATGGCGGCTAGGGTTTGGTGAGGGTTGCTCGAGGATGACGGCTTCTCCTTTCTTTGGCACATGTTTCTTCTCATGCGGGTTTCTCACGGCAAGTATCTCCACCTTCCCATAACAACAGCTCTGCTTCACGCGGTGGAGGTTATCTTATCTCTTGAAGGCGCTCCTCAGTGGCAAAAGGCGGTGGTTGATCTGCTTCTCCTCGCTCCTCCAGTGACCTGCAATGTTCTATTGTGGTCGATCTAGTCGAGTCCTAGCAGTTTTTTGCTCTACTGTGAGATAGCTTTCAGATCTGAGGTTTTCTTCTTCGTATCATTCTCTTCAGGGATGCTGCTAAGCAGTCTTAGTGGTGGTGTTTCCAAGGTGGATCGGTGGTGCTGGTCATGGTGGGCGTGGTCTTCATCTGAGGTGTTAAGGTGTTGGCTATGGTCTAGTGGCTTTGTCGGTTGCTCAATCTTAGCGAGAACAGGTGTCCCTATGTGTTTTGTGTTTTCGACAAGGAGGTTCTAGGCAGTTGGAGATGTAGTTTATGGCGGACACAATGATGTTTATAGAGTGGTTACGGTAGCTCTAGGTGGTGGCTACAGTATTATGGTCTCCTCTTGGGCTAAGTCTCAGGGCAGTGAAAAGGCTAAGATTGGGTGCTCGAGTGATTGGTGATACACGTATAAAAGGTATCAGTTAACCTTATATGTTATTGAGTATAAAGGGTATCGAATCCACAAGAAAACAAGAACAACATAATAGGAATGCAAATCCTAATTCAATCTAAACAGATAAGAGATTGTGTTATTGTAAACCAAATTCAAAAGTAAACAAAACGGGAAATGACTAAAAACGGTTTGAAAATCAAACAAAATAAGTGACGAGTCAAGGGAATGGCAATGATTTAGATGAGATGATGAATTTTTGATGATGCTAAGAACATATTATGAACACTATCATTGGTTATGGATCACTAATCAAGACTAATCCATTTCTATGGTACTAATCGCTTCACTAATCATCTAATCATCAAAACTTTTTTTCATAATTAAATTATCAATGAGCATTAATAATCAAGTCTAATCCAATCAATAATAACCCTAATCAACTACTTCCATAGGCTAAGAAAGAAAAGGTTATTTAGGTTATTTCAACCATTTCATCGAACACATTTCGGGCATGAAATCCTAATGATCTAGATTTTCAATTAGAACCTTAAATCTAGCATTACTACCAACCTAAATGAAAGATAGCCTAAGATATAATCCTAAACATCATCATTAACCCATCAAATCATCATCATCATCAACCAACCTTTAAAGAAAATCTCAAAAAACAAGCATAAGTCTTCTAATTAGGTTTAGAGAGTGTTTATAGGAGGAAGCAAAATAGATTGGTCAAATCAAGTTAAACTAGGTTTGACCCGGTTTAGAGATGGAAAATCAACACTTGGATTGGTCTCAGCGGTTACACAAAGTCGGTGCAACATCCCGCCATGGTCTAGCAGCCTACATTATCCTGATGCACCTCCCCGCTATACTCCAACGGCCACACCATCCCGTTCAACTAAACCACCAGTCTTCCAGGTGGTTTTTGTCAACTCTCCAATGGTGGTTATCACGCTGCATAGCCAGCCCGCTGAGCCACACCGATCGCGTCATCCCACCACAAGGCACCGCTGGAGCTCACTAGCAAACTCCATACCGCTGCACGTGCCCGCCTGTTCCACAAGTAGGTTCTGTCAAGTCCCTAGAAGCGTAGTGATGCCGCTATGGCTGACCGCTGCAACTCATTGAAGCCTTAAAATCGTTCCAGCTCTCCGCCAAGGCTTCCGATCTTCATCAAATATTCCATTTTGATTTTTTAACTCCAATTTATCCCTCTTCACTTTGAAACCTACAAAAAGAATGCATATTCAAAACTACAAACAATGCACCTAAACTCTAAATATGAGAATGAAAATGCAAGAAATTATATGAGAAATACTATAAAAACATGCTAAAAGGTAACATATCAATTGGTCGAAGCCTAAATCATCTCTTACCTTCTATGGTTGTGTGGTCTAGTTGGCTTTGGTTCCGACGTGGTACAATCTGTTTTCCTCCAAGCGTGTTTCTTTGGTATCTTACGACATTGGACATCAGTTCTTGGCCGGTTCATTGATCAGTATGGTATGATCTCGTCGAGGCCTCAGAAGTATCTCGGAGTTGAATATAGACGGCACGATTAGTCTTGGCGGCTTTCATACTTCCATGGGAGAAATTTTTGGGCTCACAAGCTTAGGATTGGCGGCTTCTCTAGCTGTCCGGTTCGTAGAGCCTCCCGTGCCACCAATTGTGTGCTAGTTCTTCAAGTTAGTTTGTTTTTGTGTGTTCTCAAAATGGTTGTAGAAAACCCCTTTGTCTGTGGTTTTGAGGATGGGCTTCAAGAGAGGTGCTTAGCTCATGGCGATAAGGATGAAGACTCCAGTTCTTTGGGATTGTGGCATCGATGCAAATATAGGATTTTTTGTATTTGGAATTGGTGTTTCATCGACGAGGTGTTTCTAAGTATTGTATTCTTTGATCCGTCTTCTAGTTTTATGGTTTTTTTGTTGTTTATGTAGTTTTTGATTTTTTCAGCTATTAATTATCTATGTATCTTCTGTCAAAAGTCTTCAAAAGAATATACAATATTACATTTGTACCATAAATATGTAGACTCTATTATATTAGAGTAATTATGTTTTGTTATTAAATATATTTTTTTCTCGAGCATAAAGTTTACTCCACTCAAATAAAAGTTGGAAAGCTATTTCACTTCTAGTGGGCCCCATATACCTCCCAACGAATAAGTTTTGTGCCAACTTAACTTGCCAATCACCTCTAAAGTGAGGGGAATTAAATTTAAATTTTAAAAAATTGAGCATTAATTGGTGTGGTACGATGTTACAAGCCGCGTAAATTTTCAAATTTGGATGATTGACAAGATACTAGAGCAACAATTTGATAAATCAAACGACCTATATTTGATTACGTAGGAGAACACATGAGCTGCTCATGCAAAGGAAGAAACATCTTCAAGTCAACATACACATGTATTGTGCACAAATATATAGTCATATATATGTAGCTGTCAAAAAAGTATAACATATGTATAATTCTAACGCACATTTTTTTTTTGTTCTTGTAATGTTTTCGTTATTTATTGACCCATATTGTTGACCTATAATATCTACTATTTGTAGATCGATCATCATTCATTAGAACAATCGAATTAATTTTATAGTTTCTCTAAAGTTGCGTTTTAAATAAACAAAAAGACATGCCCCAGGTTTTAAGAATGTTAACTGTCTATTCTCGTACACATATTTATATGTACTTCTCTGTATACTTTAACAAATATGTAAAAAATTGGCTAACTTATCATTTCCTAAATAAGGTATTGATAAAGTGATATCTTTTAACTGGGTCTATAAATTAACTCAAACACGTTGAAATATGTTGGAATCGAATCCAAAAAAAAAACATACCAAAATGCAAATCTCTTAATAATTTAAGCGAATATAAGTTTGATGTTTTGAAAACGAAATTTTTAATCTAAATAAAAGCGAAAAATGATTTAAAACAGTAAAGAAAAAGAAACTCTTGGAAAATGATAGATTGTTAAAGCAATCAATTGCTAATTAATGGAGTTCAATCTACTTAACAAGTTAATCCATCGGTTTTAGATTATTAATTTTAACTAATCCACTTTTATGCCACTAATTATTTTATTAATCATCCAATAATTAATAATTTTTGTTAGCTATCAAATGATCAATGAGTATTAGTTACAAGTCTAACTAACCACTAAACATCCTAATCAACTACTATTGTAGGTTAAGAATGTAAATCTCTTAGTAATTTTGGTTTTGTTTGGCTCCGCCATTTCATCCAACACCTTCCGTGTATAAAATTGCTTAAGTTCTAAAAACAAAATCAATGTTAATCTATCATTAGTAGCACATACTAAAAAATGATCTAACATGTTCCAAGGCTAAATTTCACTAATCAAGAACCAATCACTTTAAATCTAACATTCTCATAAACTCTAAAAGACTACTCACTTATTTCCATGAAAACACAAAAAAATTATTAAAATATATACAAGCATACACATAAATACCTAAATAATATGCAATGCAAACACAATAAATTATCAAGAAATGCAAACTAAATAATGGTAAAAAGTTTATATATCACGTTTCACTTTTTCATCATTGGAAAGAGAAATTTAAAAATGTTTTTTTCTTTAATTAATCTATTTATATGTAAAGTTAACTTTAACTTTCTTGTATTTTTAAAGACTAATAGAAAAAAAAAACTCTAGAGGTTTTTTCACATTTTTATCTTTTTCGTGTCAACTGATTTTTTTTTATCTTGAATTTTATGCTTCAAGTTTTTATAAGATAAGAATAAGCTTCTTAAGAAGTTAATTTACACTTAGTAATAAGGATTTGCTTATATTGCTTTTACACTTATGAAATTTTTTCATACATATAATTTTTATCATCAACTAATAACATTTGATTTTAAAAATTATTTTTTCAGCTACTTGAAGTGTTAAAAAATATTCAGAAAACGATAATTACTACATTGACACCGCATTAATTAAAGTTACTATTCGACCTTTTTATGCTAATTCTATCCTACTGTTATGTCCATTCCGTATTAATCACATTTGTATTATCAATCCATCTCGATCCATTCGTTCTGTACCGTCTATTTTTATAGCACCATTTGGATCATATAGTTCTTGTTTCAAAACCAAATTAATTGTGAACATTTACTTATTTTCCGCAATC
Source organism: Cardamine chenopodiifolia (assembly GCA_963922655.1). NCBI lineage: Eukaryota > Viridiplantae > Streptophyta > Magnoliopsida > Brassicales > Brassicaceae > Cardamine > Cardamine chenopodiifolia. The sequence continues at coordinate 9,527,150 of OZ000479.1, forward strand.
CGTAATAGTACTGCAAAGTAAATGTACTGTATATATAAGACTCAAGTAATATATATAATTGGTGATTTGTCTATTTTGAAAACACATTTGTAGCCAAACAAATAGATCGTCTTCTTTTCAAACAAGTTACCAAAAATTTTGCATGCAAAATATGACAAACAAAGAACTGAGTCAAACCTTTACGTCTGGCGGCTATCAAAAACCCTTTCTTTGGATTTAATTTGTAAAAAGTATAATTAAAAGAATCCTGATATGCGATTTTAATTATGTAACTAAAATTTTTATTGATAAAATATTCTCAAATTTTTCCCTTTGGAATTTATTCAATTTTGATGGTAACGAATTTAGTTATTTAATAAATCTATTTTTTAACCCCAGGACCTGTCGCTAAGCTTTTGCTAAAATTTGGCAAAATTCTTCCTAATATGTTATATTCTAATCACATATAAGGTTAAAAGACATTGGACATATATTGGTTTTGTTTATTTTAGTAAAACTAAGATTATTGGAGGGTATTATAGACTTTCGTACTACATCATTTGCTACTATAAATACTCTTCCACTACAATGGGTTTCTTTACCACATATTCTTATTACTGATTTTTTTCTGAATTGGTGACCAAACAAAATATAAACTCAATTCTTCTGAGCTAGAGAAAGGTCCAAACAATGGAACTCAATTCTGTTCAATTTCTTCAAAACAAGACGATTCTTGTCACAGGTGCTACTGGTTTCCTTGCAAAGGGTAGGTTCTTTAATATCCGTCTGATTTGAGTTCATTTCCAATCAATTTACGTCTAAATACTCTTCAAAATTCGTTAAGAGTGACTAATGAATCCGCTGGTGCTCTGGTAAAAAACTTTCAAAATAAGATTTGACACATATTTCTTGCTTCAAAATCTAGATTACTTTGGATATCTCTTTCTTTTGAGAACAAATGTTCCTCAAGATAATATCATATTTTAAATACGATATTTATAATTAAGATGTAATATATATAAACACTGTTTCAGCTCGGGGTGGCTCACTAAAATATCTAATGGGCTATTTCACTAATGACAACCAATTCGGATTAAGACTAATTTTGATTAATATTTCTTAGTTTTTGTGGAGAAAATTCTGAGAGTACAACCAAATGTGAAAAAGCTATACCTCGTGGTAAGAGCATCCGACAACGAAGCTGCGGCCAAACGCTTACGCACAGAGGTTTATTCACCATCCAAACCTAATTTTCTTCATAATACTTGAACGAACATATACATATATATATATATGTATGTATAACTAGACTTGTTTATCTGATCTTTTCAACCATACGTTTAACAGGCATTCGAGAAAGACCTTTTTAAGGTGCTGAGAGAGGATCTTGGCAGTGAGAAATTGAATATATTGTTGTCCGAAAAAGTTGTCCCGGTCGCAGGTGATATCGCGACGGAACATTTAGGCATGACGGACTCTAATCTTAGAGAACGTATACAAAAAGAAATCGACGTTGTTGTCAATGTCGCAGCTACAACAAACTTTGACGAGAGGTAGCTAGCTACAAGACATTTTATATACCACCTTCTTCTCTGTAATAAATATAAATTTAATATATACGTATGAAACAAGAATATGACGTTTTTAAAAAGATATGACGTTTTTTTTTTGTTAAAACAAGATATGACGTTGGGCTTGGAATCAATACATTTGGAGCGCTCAATGTCCTTAACTTTGCCAAAAATTGTGTGAAAGCTCAATTGCTTCTCCATGTCTCCACTGGTGAGTCTTTTTCTAGCTATTCCTCTAAAATTGTTATGTATTTAAATTATTTGACTATATATATACATAATAAAATCTATATAAAATAATAATATTGGGATTACGATATTTTATTAATATATTGTGTTTATTAATTTATAGAGGTAATATGTAAATCAAACTATTAATTTAAAACTAGAAAAAATTATTGATTTATCGAATTATTAGTTATCGAATATTAATTTATAGAGTTTTTACCATACATTTATTTTTATTTTTTTTTCTTTTGTCTTTATACTAGGATCATATATTTGCATCCAAAAAAATTTAAACATAGTATCTTATTATGCTATCCTAATTTCTTAGTTTTTAAATTGGAAAGTTTTATTATTTTTTTCTTTTTATTAATTTGTTCAGTATTAATTTAAAGAGATTTACTGCATGTAATTTTTCACTGTTTATAATCTGTGATGTGGTTATTGAAACTTTTAGTCTTACTTCAATTTTTTTCTTAGCTTATGTTTGTGGGGAAAAATCGGGTCTCCTACCTGAAAAACCATTCGTCATGGAAGATATTCGTAATGAGAATGGTCTTCAATTGGATATAAACCTTGAAAGGGAAATAATGAAGCAAAGATTGAAAGAACTCCATGAACAAGATTGTTCAGAAGAAGACATTACTCTCTCCATGAAAGAACTCGGAATGGCGAGGTAAGTGCTAGAGTTGAAGATTGAAAAACTGGTCAGATATCGTAATTATCAGAATGTAATGAAATGTAATTTTGTTTATGCTGATGATTAGATCAAAGCTTCATGGATGGCCAAACACTTATGTTTTCACCAAATCAATGGGAGAGATGCTTCTTGGTAACAATAGAGAAAATCTTCCTCTAGTTATCATCCGTCCCACAATGATCACTAGCACTCTTTCCGAACCATTTCCTGGTTGGATCGAAGGTTTAAGGTATTTTAGTTTTGATTCTACGAGTTAGCATGTTGTTAGATTTTATCAGTGATTGATTTACTCCAGATTTGTTACCAATCTATTTAGATTTTTTTTGTCCTTAATTACTAATTACAACTATTGACATTAAATGATACTTGTATATGTAGAACTGTAGACAGCGTGATTATAGCATACGGAAAGGGAGTGCTCAAGTGTTTTCTTGTCGATGTAAACTCGGTCTGCGATATGGTAAATTGTTGAATTATTTATCGATCACATCTTTTTTTATATTTTGCAAAATTTAGCTATCTCTAGAGCCAAATTCTTTATCTTATGTGATATGGAAAAAAATTTCAACAAATAATACTGGCTCAAACTATTTGTAGCCCGTGTAATTTTTTGAAATATATAGTTGATGTGTTAAAAGTTTTTTTTAATTATTATCACCTAAATTATATGAATTGCTTTTTTTTTCTTTTGTATAATAAGAACTTTTAAAAAAATACACTTTATTCAAGTGCTCTAACTACACATACTAAAAGACAGCCACGTTGACAGATACCAGTGGATATGGTGGCAAATGCAATGATCACGGCTGCAGCCACACATGCTGGAGGCTCAGGGGTTCATATGGTGTACCAAGTCGGTTCATCTCACCAGAACCCAGTGACCTTTGGAGAGATTCATGAGATTTCGGTTCGTTACTTCACCAAAAACCCTTTGCGCAGTGGCAATGGCTCGCTCATAACCGTCTCAAAAGTGAGGTTCATATCAACCATGGCTTTATTCTCCCTCTACATGACCTTACGTTACAAACTTCCTCTCCAGGTACTAATATGAATGAGGGAAGTTTATATTTAAAATAAAATATATTTCGTATTTAACCTAATTCTGGTTAAATTTATAATAACTACTTCTTTCATTTTAGAATAAGTGTCGTTTAAGATTTTTCTATTAATTTTTTTTATTCTACATTTTATTAATAAATTATATAATTTCATCTCTCTTATTAATACATTAAAAATAGTATTAAAATGAAAATCTACCTAAAAAACTGAATTGAAAGACTAAAGTAATATTTTGCTGAAACAAAAAACCAATTCTAAAATGACACTTAATTTTAAAGAAAGGAGTATCTACCAAAAGAAACTAAATATTTTGTCTCATAGTAATTTTTGTTGATAGTGTTTTGATCATTTTTCTTTTTGTTCAAACAGTTACTAAAATTGATTGATATAATATATCCTTGGGGAAAAGGAGATAAGTACGGAGACAAGAACCGAAAAATCGAGTTGGTGATGAGATTGGTAGAGCTTTACGAGCCTTATGTACTCTTCAAGGGCATGTACGTGTTTATTTAAAAATATTAGTTTTCTGTTGCGAAACGTAACTCTCTAAAAAATTTTGGTCACAATTATAATTGAAGTAATGTTTTATATATTTACATAAAAACTAATATATATTTTTCTTCAGATTCGACGATATAAATACTGAGAGCTTATGTGCCAATCAGAAGAAAGAGGAGAGTAAAACTTCACAAAAGATGATGTTTGATTTCGACCCAAAAGGCATTAATTGGGGAGATTATCTCACAAATATACACATTCCTGGCCTCATTACTCACGTACTTAAAAGATAAAACCACAAACATTTTATTGAATTCCACATGTATCATCAACAAGACACTTCATGATGGAAACGTTTTTTTTTTTTTGTGTGGGAAACGTAATTCTTTTAATTAAATAAACATATCTCTTGTTTTTCTAGTGGCGTGTACTATTTATTTGATAATAATACTGGTCTATTTTCTAAGTACAGATAATATTGGTCTCTTTTTTATTTTTGGGTGCAACCTACTGGTCTCTCAATTCCAATAAGTATGAAAAATATTGAGATTGTAAGCAGAATAAATAATTACGAATAATATCGTTGAAAAAATGAAAGTAAAACATAATTGATAATGTGTGGAGTATAAATTTTGGTAATTGAGAATTTAATTTTGAAATATTTTGACTAAAAAGTTATCATAATATTTTATTTTTTACTTATTTTAAATTAATTTAAGCAGTTTTGTTATCTGCATAATTTTAGAAGCTCTTACAATCCTCACAATATGCGTGGTCGTAACTAGTCTACAATAATATCAAAAGTTTATTTGATATCTTATAATAAACCATTCCTAAACCAATATCTCCAATACCTGATAAATGAAATAGAAAAAGGGGAATAAATAGAATAATTTTACAATTTGAAATTTAATACTAAAGTAACATAAAAATGTAAAGTTAAATGAGTTTTTAATAACTAAAGTGTTATTAAAATCATGTGTTACGAAAAAATTAAATACTAATTGTTATTACTAATTAATTTCACATCAATATTTTTCTGTTTTTAAAGAAAAATAGCAATTATTTATGACTTTACCATCGCTGACGTATAAATCTGCGACAAAAATTTGCGGTTCAATGTTATTGCAGATTTTTAAAAATGGTAGATCTTTTTTTGCCGAAGATTTTTTTTCCAGATTTAATTTATTCCGCAGATTTACTTTTATTAGTGGTTGTAGATTTTCTAATTTATAGCAGATTTTCTTTATTCATAGATTAATTTTTTCAATGACAACAGATTTTTTCATTTATCTAAAATGATAAAAGTTTTACGGCAGATTTATTTTTTATCGCAGATTTTTGTCGCAAACTAATTTTTTACCTAAGATTTTTTGTTTTACTTAGTAACAGAGTTTTTTCACCATAGATTTGATAACAAAAAAATAAATTCCTAGATTTATTTTACGTTACCGCAGTTTTATTTTACGGTATCGCAGAGTTTTTTTCAATAATTAGTTATCGCATATTTATCATAAAATGTGCAATTCCCTTTACCGCATACATTATAAATTTCTTTAGAGGCCCCAGACTTTTGTGGCAGATTTTTAGCCGCTTAGTTACATCAGATTTTATGCCGCCTATTTGATTTAGTGATATCACATACTTTCTTATCAGTTGCGAAAACTAATGAAAAAGACGAAATATAGGAAACGATTTACCAAATTAATGACGAAAAATTGAAATTTAAAAAAAAATTTGTGGCTCATTCGACTTAATTATTAGGGTTTTATGAATCTCATTCTTTTTTTTGTAAATCATTCATTTCATTATACACCATCATCTCCAAATTATTTCATGATTTTCTCCTTGAAATAAATCGACTAAACATTAATATTATGGAGAAGGTAATTCTTGTATCTGGAAAATTGATCTTTGGAAATTATAAATAGTTGTTGTTGGTAGAAAAAATGGTTGTCGAATTTTAGTAAGAAATACAAAAACCACTTATGATAGTTTCATTGAAATAATATATGAGAATTATGGGTTGGATTAAAAAATATACAATGTTGAGATGAGTTCCATGTAAAATTGATTTATATTCCCAAACAATTTTTGTGATTTTGCTTCTCTTTCATTACCACTTCTTACTTACCATTAGGAATGTTATCTATTCCATATGTACTTTATTTATTTGGTTTGTATCAGTTTCTATTAAAGTTAAGGGCAATGAACTTCATGATGACAATAAACACTTAACGTATATTTACTTGTGTTGTAAGTTGATAAAAAAAAATTTATAAATAGACGGGACATGTGCAAAAAACTGTAACACGAGAGCGATCAATTTATTGAATTGACAAAACAATAACATGTCACATTTTTGTATTGGTAAGTCGTTTTCATACGTTTAGCTCTTCAAGTTCAGGACTTAATGGCTCAAAGAGAACATCCACTTTGGTTTCATCTACCTCGTCTAAGCTTGCTGGTTTCCATTTCGGACTCTGCAAGAAAAAAGCCACTTATGAATGAGCTTTATATAGCAGGGTACTACAGAGACAACAAAGTATGATGATGAGAACCAAAGCCTTAGACTTAGATCTCGTAACAGGACTCGTTGCTAAAGCTTGAAAGTATAATAAATTAAAGCAAAGCTTCCTCTTAACCCAAGTCTCTCATTAAGAAAAAGAGACTTTATATAGGCCACGATACATTGTATAAAAAGGAAATATCAAAACCTAATATGAAAAGGAAAACTCTTAAAACCAATACTAAAAGCAAAAAGACCAAAATACCAAAATAGAAAACCTATAACGTGTATCATAGGAAGAAAAAGACGACTGAGACATGTCTAGATTTATAAACTCTCTGCTTGTCTTTTAACGATTTCCCTAAAATGGCACTCCGTCAATTCAAATATATACTCAACTTCATGTTTTTGACCCAACTTGAGAAATTAGAAAGAAAAGCCATGTGAAAGAATGAAATGAATGATTAAACAGCTGAAAGAAAATGATTGGACAATATAACGAAAATATTGAGTGGCAATGAAGAAAAACCTGGTCCTTGTCAATCAAGACTGCTCTAACAACACCTTCAGTGAAATCACTACGCAATGCAGACACCGTTAAGCTTCAAGATGGAATGAATAATTAAAGTATTACTTAGTAAAGACTCGTAACTTAACTGGAAACGAAGAGTTTAGACTCACCGTTTCCATACCTTGTCGGTTTTACCTTTGGCACAAGCAACTTTGGAGAAGTAATTATGTGTTAGGTAACGAGAAAACGGTGCCCTTTTTCCAAGCCTTGTAGTGCTTCATTAGCCCATTCTGCAACTATACACAAACATTGTGTCCAAATTTCTCAGAGGCAAGATAGTGATTTTGATTTGATTAATCTAAACCATAAAAGAATAATGCATATCATACCTGAAGTATCAGTGCTTCGCTGGTACTTCTTCTGCTCTTCGATTGTTTCCTTAACAGACTTACTTGCACTAAAAGCTGATTCTATTTGAGGCAAACGCATTTTGAGGTGGGATTCAGATTCAGGATTGCTGCTATAATCTGATAAAGTTGCTTGAATGTCTTGATGCGGATCCTTGGAACTGTATTACCAACACGTATGCTTTCTGACAGACAAAACAATATAAAAACAAAAGCTCCTATATCTGAAATATGCACATGATTATGAACAAAGAAGTCTGTGAGGGCCTACAGGTCAGCTGACAAAAACGCTTCTTTGAGTGAACCTAGCTTTCCAAATGGAACGTAATGTGTCCCAAGACCAACAAACAGTGCATCTGAAGGTGCATTTAAGTTTATTAGATTAAATCTTTTAATTTTTAATTTTTTTATTTATCTAAATTTAAATCAAAATTCTGTTACTAGTATTTTTAGTATTGGGTTTTTTGTATTTTAACAAAAAAGTCTAGTAAATTTATTTTTGAGCATTAATTTAGTAATTAAATTGAAAGTAGGCAAATTTTACATTAAAAACTATAATTATGGAATGTTAGACTTTTCTTTATCTAGTAATTGTTTATCTTAGGTTGGACATTGAGGCAAAGAACTTAGTCGATGTCGTTTACACCGTGCAATGGGTAATGAGGACTGAGGAGTGGTTTTAACTTATTCTCTCATATGCGGATAGACTATTTACAGCTAATGGGATCAGAGTATAGCACAACTTATCACGTCTATCCGCTCGACCCAAAGAGTGTGTGGGAAAAAGAAAATCTGATTTGATAAGCCAGATTTTGAAGAAGTCATCTTTGAGGGCTTGTGTTCACATCAAAGATTCTCCACCTTCAAAGATTTCAAACTTGATCTATATATATTTTCTCTCATCTTCTCATTATTTTCTTCTAATATTATCTATTTGTAATTTTTGATCTGATGGCTGCAAGTTAAACCACAATCCAGACCAATTTTGTTAGGTTGAAGACAATTTTTTATTTATTTATTATCTGGGTGGTTTGGTAAGGATGGAAAATGTGGTTTTAACGGTTTTCGGGATGAAAAGCAAAGATAACATATTTAAAAATCTAAGCATGTCTTAAATTGATACAATTATTTTTATCCCCTATTTATTTTATGTATACAAATGAAAATAACATGTATATATATATATACTCGAAATATATGATATATCACAGTATTCGTAACTCTATAGATCTAAACACTATTAACTAACAAATTACCTAAACATATGAATGTCTAAAATAATAAATATCATAAATATTTTTATAGACAATGATAAATACGTAAATAACACGTTATATCTTTTTGTAATATTTGTAAAATAATTCTTATATCATGTAAATAAAAAAATATACATCTAACTCTTTACTTAATGCAATAACTATAATATTAAATAATAAATATCATATTACTATATATATGTTTAGTCCGATATAATTAAACATAACTTCTTATTTAAGTATTTAGTATTCTAAAAATTTAATTAACAATGTTAAAAATATGTTTTTAATGTATTGTAATGTTTACCGTGCTAAAATGATAAATAGGAGTCTAGATGCCAAAATCAACCAAAAGAGAATATAAAAGAGAAAAGGAAGAAGAAAAAGAAAATAGTGAATAGAGAAAGAGGTTGATGTAAATGAAATTTGTACATGAATTTTTGCCTATTCACAGGGGGAAGTGTTTCCCAAACATAATGGGGTCAGGACCAAAAAAGTTGGTACCCTTTTGTTATTTTGTTGCCAATTTACAAATTAACCCTATTAACTATACTAATCTTTGTGTAATACAATCCATTATAAAATGCTGGTAATTTTTCCAAAATTCTATTACTAGTTTTGGATAATAGTCGTGATTTGAAGGTATTCATTATTTTTTTCGCTGATTGTTTCAACATGTTTCCATTTTAGTGACTATCTTTGAAACTCAATAAATTTCTTTAGTAGAATATAATGTATCCAAATGTTTAAAATATGTTCCAAAGACAACAATTTATTTACTCTTCAAAACCTTCGATAATCCTTTTATTACCTGATGTAGTACTCAGGCTATATTTATTCATTGTCAAATCAGAGAAATAGCAAAAAGGGCAGCGCATGGCCCACACACATGTTATTTATCATTTGTTGCACCATCACCAAAACCATGGATACATGTCTTGACCAGTTTGATTTGATCTTCGCCCAATTTGTGTCGATCCTCCACAGATTTGTGTTGATTCTCGGTCACTTTGACTTGAACCTCGGCTAGTACTACTCGAACTTTGGCCTTTATGACTCGAATGTTCTCCAACAAATGGATACTTGACTTTTTATTTCTCCCTTTTTTTTATATATATTTTTGAGGTAAGACATACATCTCTCGTATATTAGAGGGGACAACCCACTGAGACTGATGGGGTAATGGATAAACCGTCATGCAGAATAAGTTACCTCCTATGTAGATGTCTTCATCATAAAAGTGTAAATTTCGATCTTCGCTTTGAATCCATTCTATATAACCTCATCCGTTATTAGAATAATATTCTCCATAATCAAAATGTATGATTATGAATCGCATATTACTAAGTTGTACCAGTATTTTGGTAGTCAACAGTATTATTAAGTTGTATCAGTTTTACTAAATATACACATTTTGTACCAGTTGCACTCGTTTCTAGGTAAATTCGTGTTCACCAAATATTTTGATTTTTATCTACCTATGATTCTCCACTAAAAAACCTACCATATTTCTCTCTCTTCCCCATCACAATTTTATTTTGTTTTTAATTAAAATACGATTTAATCAATTGAAAAGAGGGAGATGTAATTTGGTTTTTCAACTTAAGAAAGGGTAGAGTGATTTAGAAGGGGTATAATGATTAATTTTGATGGCTCGAGGGGCTTATCAGCCATCAACCTTTTTCTCCCTTCTTCTCTTCCTCGCGAAAATCACCAGAGATTGTATTTCTGAGGTCGGATATCGGTGGCTCCTTCAGCATCGACTCCGACCTCTATCTTTGTTCAGTTTGCTTTATGTTGCAGTGGTTTGGCGATGTATCGGAGGTTCCTTTGCGATTCCAGTATGTGCCTTACCTTCTTCTCCAGATCAAGTCGTCGATGTGGGCATTTCTGGCGACATCAGCAACGGTCTCCTCTGGCTCTAGCATGTGGTGATAGGCATTGTCGTTGGGTAACTCTAGGCTTGTGTGAATCTTCAGGCAGTTATCTGAAGTTGGTGGGTTCGCAATAGGTTCTGCTGCTCTGTTTCTGGGCATTCGTTTGTGAGCTCGAGGATAGGCTCTGGCTATGCTTGGCTCGATGAGTTTGAATGGTTTCTAACCTTCCCGAAGATGGCATTTTCTGTCCATTTTTGGCGTTAAATCTTGATTTTTAGAGCTTATTTGTTGGTTATCGTTCACAGCGGCATCGATTCTGAATCTCTCGGGTGAAGTGGTGTGTCTTCTTGACGACATTCTTAGGCGCAGCCTAGTAGCCAATCTTCATTTGTTTTCACAACTAGCTTTGGTCCTTGGTTGACTTGTTCTGTAGATCAGTGCGGTGAAGCTTTGTTCTTGTGGCGGTGCATCAGAGATAAATATATCTATTTATCTATGAGAGAATTATATTTGGTCCATCACTATTTTCAATATGATTGTTAATTTGCTGATTCGGTAACGAACGACAAGATGGAGGTCCTATGGCTGGAGGGAAAAGGTTTACAGTTACGGAGGGCTCTGAGGACAGCACAACTTCCGTTTTCCTAGCTCTTAGACTGGCGATTTTATCTTGAAAACTGATATCGTTGCGACTCACTAACTCAACTCAATTTCTCCTTGCAGATTTGGGTTCTCACCAGATTGCGTTTTCTACGGTGGGATGGCTAAAAGGCTAGGACCGTGGACTGCTTCAGGCTGGCACTTTCGTTTTTCCTCCTCCAACTTTGGTGTGGGTCGTCATGTGATTTGCTATCCCGTCCACTTCAGGTCTGATTTTGATCAAATCCTATCAATCTTGGTGTTGTTTTTCCTGGTTTCACTACAAGGTTTGGCTCATTTGTTCTTTATATGGATTATGGTTGCTGATTACCTATTATGCTCTTGAGGACTTAGATCTGGTCTCTCGGAAACAGAATTGTGACTTTGGTCATATTCTCTCTTCTTCCTCGGATGTTAGTTACTTTTATCATTGTAACTATACACCGTAACCACGAGATTACAACAATTTTTTTACCGACTTTAGCTGAGGAAAAATCGGTGTTACAGCCTGCCCGAGAAGGAGATTCAGGCTTTTTTTTTACTATTTTTTGACTTGAGACCAAAATCTAGTTATGCAATTTGTATAACTATAGATTCTTTTAAATAATACTTACATTTTATCAAAAAAAAATGAGAGAAATATCTTTTGTTTTTAAGAATGGTACGAGTAGTTTTACTTTCTACTAAACATGAATATTCATCATTCGTTGCTAATTATTTGCCGTATTCATAAATATTTCTAACCAGAGGATAAAAATCAACAACATCAAGGTGACTTGTATAACAATAATCAGAATCATATTTGCCGTATTCGTACACGAGATTTGTTTATACTTTCTTTCTGTTTGCTACCATCTTTATTCTCCCACTTCTTTTGAGACTATGTGAAAGAAAAAAACCTTAGTCTCGACCTTGACCATATATGTGTCCACGCCAACATCTACGTCAACGACTTCATCTATTACCATTTTTATACGACCTCAAAAGAGATTATTGGGCCTTACCGGGCTTTATCACTAGTTGGTCGTTTTAAGCGCCCATATCATTAGCTCTCAATGCTTGTGTTTAGGCTCTCGTTTCTCTGAATTAATACTATCATCACCTCTCTAGTTCTTCATCTCCTTCTTCTTCCTCATTTCTTCATCTTCAACCTCTATTTCTTCTGCTTCTCATCTCCTTTCTGTTAGTTCCTTGATTGGCCACATTCAGGGTCTATCCCATTTCCTTAGCTACTATATTTGCACGTTTTTTTTCTTCTTTTTAAAAATGAATGAGGAATGATTGGAATTTAAAAAATTAGTTTTCCAAGTTAAAAGAAATCGCTCTTTTATAAAATAATAACATACCTAAAATTGAATCTTTAATATTTGAAAATTTTCTAGAAATACATATATATTTACCTTATAAAGAGAATTTGGAAGAAAACAAGTTAATGCAAATCCATGATAGTAAAAAAAATCCATAAATATATTTGACAAGAATCAATAATAAACTTGTTAGATCTGTTAAAATCTCCCAACTTTAATTGAGTAACAATAGAATTTTCATAATAATTAAATATATAAAACTCTATCTAAATACACAAATCAGTAATACCCCTTAGCTTGATGCTATATTATTCTTTTACTCAATTGAAATTTCAATTTTTAATTTCTAAAGAAGAATCAACGTAACATCATACTTCAAACATCATAACCAAAATCACGATGAACGACATAAATGTGAACTAAATTTCTTGAAGAATCAACAGTTAATTTTTTTTCAAGGATCACTCCCTTTTTCACCGTATAGGATTATCCATATATCGACTAGAGACTCAAATATTCAAAAGTGTGAACTTTGATAATAAAAAATAAAGAAAAACAATTAGAAACAAGGAACATATTACCACCAAAAATGAAGATATATATGTTGTCAAGGTTTTGAATAGAATAACTAAAACCAATGTCATCGTTAAATTCATTAGAAAAAATCACCACAAAGCATAGTCGTGCATCGTTAGTATGCGGAAATATATAAAAAACTCACTCTGAGTTAAAGTGTTAGTGCCACTTGAAGTTCAAGAGCTCTCTGAATTACATTCAGGTTTTTCTTTGAAAATTTAATAGACCTTTACAATAGTGACATTTACAACAATGTAGAAGACTTTGTTGATACCAATGTTTTTATACCCGACCCGGATACTAAAACGGACTCTCTTCTAGATCACCAAATTATCGAGTCGGTCATGGGTCGATTCATGTCGACCACAAGTTAATAAACTAATTATATAAAAATATATATAAATTTTATACATATATTATATATATATGTATAGTTGTATAAATATAAGTAAAAATATTCATGCGATATATTTTTTGGGTCAAATATTCATACTATATTTAAGAAAGTATAATATCCAACAATAACAAAAATATCTAAATATTTTAAATCAAAATTAAACTTAAAAATAATACCAAAATAGTAAAAAGTATCAATAAGAAAAAGAAACTAATTAAACATCACAACATGAAGATAAATTATTTACAATATAACATAATCAATTTTTAAAAAATAAATAAATATTAGAATGAATTATTATAATAAAAAAGCATTTGAAATATTATATATAATTTTGTTGATCATAAGAAAAAATTGCAGAAATATAGAGAACATTTTATTTTTATCCAATATAAAGTATTCATAACGACTATAAACAAAGACAAAAAAAGATGAAAATACAAATAATTTTATTTTTTTTGAGTTGAGTCAAAAAGAAAAAGAGAGGTAGTCATAAGTACGTACTTTAAAATAACTGAAAAGTTAGAAAATAACTGTAAAACGTTATTTTATTTCTAAATCTAAACATTTAATTTTTATCAAAAGATCTATAAACAAAAATATATATTTTGAAAATTTCTCTTGACCTTTAACCCAGTGGACCGGTTGAACCGGCCGAGTGATGGGTTAATAGCGGTTTTTCTAGGGGGGGGGTTTGGTTTTATTATTGCTGGATTTTAGTAATAAACCCAAACCAGAATAGTGTCCGAGTTCCGGGTTAACCGGTCGGACCGGCCAGTCCGGGAATGAAAACATTGGTTGATGCTTCATTTTTATCAATGTTTTCCTCTTTACTTATTCTCTATTTTTTAAGAATCTTTTGACGAAAAGATCTAACTAAAGCTCACCTTATACAAAGCATGTTAATGTACAGATTCTCTATAACATCTTGGTCATTACTGGTGACCAAGATTTTACGAGTTCGATTTTGCGAATACCTCTTGGAAATTCGGACGCAACAGGTGAAGATTCTGCAACTGTCAATTGGCTTTGTAAGGGCATGTGACATGGAAAAGGACCTAATTAGTGATGATTGGTTGTATTGTTTTTGTTAGGGTTTATCTAATGAATCATAGATGGAAAAATACCTAAGCATTGATGATTTTGGTTGTATTGTTTTTGTTTGGATTTATGGGGTGAAATAGTAATGATGTTTGATTTTTACATTGATATTAAAATGTTGGTTTATATGAAAATCTGTTCCAACATATTTCAAGATTCTAGGGGCCTCTAATTTATAATTTAGTTAAATTAGGACTCTAAACCAACATTTTTCCATGTGTGGGTTTTTGATGATCTTTCTTTAAATTGAATTTCACTTGGTGGGTAATGATGTTCTCAGGTTTCTTAACCAGACTTAGAACCAGTGGGTTGATAAGGTCTCAATTTGTGCCACAGTGGGTACTTCATCACTCTCAGATGCATAACTGTGTATCCCTAATCTACTTTGATATCTTGAACAAGAACTATTGTACTTGATGTTCCCACTGTAATTGATCGTATGTTGTGCTTTTTTCATTGATATCCGATTTTTAGTCAATAGGTTATTCTTCCTTCTTCATCGAAGTGCTCTGTTAGTCAGTTTACTTTGCTTCTTTTCTATCCTTTCAATATGGTTTGCCTTATATTTTTATGTACTTAAACTTTTATGACTTTGCGGAAAATATTGCGAGGATTTGCGAGTGATCCATCGCAATTCAAATTCATCCAAACATTTTGCGGTAAAATTTTGCGAGGGATACGTCGTAAAACCTTCTCAATATTTGATTTTTTTGGAAATTTTTCAACTGATACGCGTTTAGGATGTAGCTGATTTGCGTTTAGCTACGTCGTACTTCGATTGCAAAATTGCGAAGGATTTGCGACAACCTCTAAAATTTTCCTTGTATATCTCAAATTTTGCTATGGATTTGTGAGGGAACCCTCATTTCCCTCGCAATTCCATAGAAAATTAGAAAAATCACTAAAAACAACAAAACACTTGTAAAATTTAATCGGAATCGTTTTTAGACACATATGAATGTTCATTACATTCGTCAAAGTCTTTTCCATCGTCGGACTCTTCGAATTCGTCCGATTCGATATCTTCCTCGGATTCATCCAAGTTGTCTTCTACTTCTCTATTAAATGGATCAATGTTTAGTTTATCTTCCATTGATTCCATTTGGTTTCATCTTGGACGTGTATTCCTTAATTTGTTATTGCACTCATGTTTCCATGTCTATACATAAGAAATGTGTATCTATGTGTTAAGTACATTAGAGTTGTAGTGATCATTTCGATTGGTTCTTGATTTGCTAGAGAAATTTGCGAGGGATTTTCTAGGGAACCCAAAAATTTGCGAGGGATTTGCTAGATAATCCAAATATCTGCGAGGGATTTGCGATGAATATAACTCTACAACCAGATAGTTACTTTCCATTATAAATGTGTTGTACCAAACTGAAAATCCCTCGCAAATTTGTCAGGGAATTGCGACGGAAATTGTTTTCATTGCATTTCCCTCGCAATACTGTTGTAACTTTGCGACTGTTTTGCGACTGTTTTGCGACGTACTGTTTTCTCGCCAATTTGCGAAGGATTTGCGTCGATAATGAATTTTTTCGCAAATCCCTTGCAATGTGTGAGAGACTACTTCTATCGTAAATTTCCATAGCAATTAGATTTTTTTTTTGTAATGATATTTAAAAAAACTCCGGTAAAACCCAAATAAACCCCGATTGCCTCATAAGTGCAGAGAAAGATACAACAATTACACATTCTTATAGAGTTTCGTTAATCCCTTCCTTTTTTAGACCATAATATTTAGAATTGATTGAATTTTCAAATTTATTTCAGAAAAACTATATATTCTTCACATAAAGATTCCACTCTGTTAAAGCAAATTTTTGTAAGGCAGTAAATTTATAGTTTGTGTATTTTATAGAATGATTTATATGAATTGGTGTATTAATTTATATTAATTTAGTATTTTTTAGTTTGTGTATATTTAAGATTTAGGTAGCCAAGTTCGTGTATTTTAGGCTCTTATCCTAAATTTAACAGAATCCATTAATCATTTATATTAAAAAGATAATTTTTGATTGATCAATTATTAATTATTAATTATTTATATTTATTGAGATCACCAAAAAATAGATCATAGTATATATAGTTAATAATACGAAAAAGATTAGTCGTTTCCACTATAGTCAAAGATAATTATTTATATTTAAAGATAGCATGCTTATTTAATTTATATGTGATTTGATTAATTGTAAAAGTATAAAAATTTAGGATCCCTGAAAATGTTTATGTTTAAATATTGCCCAAAAGTTACTTGAATACATGTTTTAAAGTTTAAATTATAGCTTAAGAATATGTATTAAAGTCTCAAAACACTAATGGGTTTATAATTACTTGCATTTTTATCTAATTTGTTTGTATCCGCTAACTTTGTCATGAAAGAAAATGAGCTGAATTGTGAATAGTGGTCCGAATAGATCTGGTTCACAAAAGACATAATGGCATTAGACATTGGGCACTTTGCAAAACTCATGGATGAGGAACACTCAACCACTATAGAAAATATATTTGAAACTGAAAAGACTCAGCATGAGGCTTAAGAACGATATAAGATAGTGAGTGTGAACCTTGTGAAATATATGGATGTAGTCTGAAACTTTTAGATTAACCAAAAAAGAATACATTTAAATTGTAATGTGAGACAGATTATATGGAATTAAAATCCGGTTTTAGAAAAATACTTGTATTGTGAGACGGATAATATGGAATAAAAATCCGGTTTTAGAAATACCAATCAAAATTAAAACACAAATGTGTAAATCACTCATCAAAATTTTAATTATTCACATCAATAAATTTTACATTTGTTTCTTTACATATCCTAATCTAGTTGAATTAGAATATCAATGGCCTACATCTCTAAATTTCCTATAACACATGCATACCACTTCAAACTATTTTTATTAACATTTTAAATTTAGAAAATATCTTCCGTGTTTTCTTTACCATAAAATGCATTACAAAATAATTACTAGAAAACTGACAAAATTTTGGACAAAAATTTATGACAGTAATCCGATGGATTTCCAACAAAATATTTTGGTCATAATTTTTAAAATTCAAACGGAATTTCGATGGTTACTTGAAAATCTATCAGAAATTGTCCGCCATAACTATTTTATCTAAAAAATTTATCGGATTAAGATCTCATTGGAAATTCCATTAATTATCATGTAATTTTTTTGTAGTGATTTTTACGTTAGAATTTTTAAAATTCAAATGGATATAAAACGGATATATTAACATACATTTTTTTCAACAGACTTCTAACATAACTATTTTATCGGAAATCAATTAGAAATCCATCTAATTACTATCAGAATTTAAGGTTCAAAGTGCTATTAAAAATACTATTTTCCTGGAAAAAAAGTTGATCGCTAAAATGCAATGTCTTAGAAATCAGACCAGTCCGGCCAGTCCAACCAGTCCAATCGGGACTTTTCCACTTAGCCAAATCTAAGTTGAGCTAAAATCCGGTTTAAATTTAAACTAATAAAATCTGCCAAAAATCGATAAAATCGATGATCCAATCTGGTACCAAGATTCAGTTCACAAAATTCAAATCGAACCGATGGCCAATTTTGACAAAACAACAAAAAAAAAAACACCAGAAAACAGAGGGTATAACCGGAAACGTAGATAACTAACGGCCACGACATGGAACAGCCAGAAAAAAAAACCCTAACTATATAATATAACTCACCCTCTTCCTCCATTTTCGTTTCTCGCTTCTCCAAACACTGAAATCGCCATAGCAAATAGGTTCCAGCTCGTCAAATCTTCTTGGTACTCTTTCTTTCAATATCTCTGAATCACTCTCTTATGTGCAATTCCATTTCTGCTAATTTTGATTTATCTTTTTGGTTTTGTGTATCAAAAGCAGAAAATGAAGGTTGTCGCTGCTTTTCTCCTCGCAGTTCTAAGCGGAAACGCTAATCCTTCTTCTGAGAATATCAAAGATATCATCGGAGCTGGTAAAATTTTGTGTTTTGAATTCGTTTCTTAATGTGTTTGAATTGTTTAGATTGTGTTACTGAGAATGCCGAAGTATGATAATGGCAATAAAGCTTTAGGTTCTATAGTTGTAAGAGTTTAGTTTGATTCATGGAGCTTGAGATTAAAGATTTTCTCAAGTGTTTATCAAAGTTTAGTGATGTTTAATAGTATTTAGATCCTTGATTAGGAGAACATATGTTTATTTATTGTAAATTATCTTTAAAGGCCTTTGTTGTTTACTGATATTATAAGCTTTCGGTTTGTAAGAGTTTGGTTCATGAAGCAGAAAATAAAGTACTTATCAAAAGTTTAGTGATGTTTAATAGTACTAAATCCTTGATTAAGGTAACACAAGTTTGTTCATTGTATATGATTTTTGAAGGCTTTTGTTTTGTCATATGTAAATTTATGGGTTTGTTGTTAGTGAACTATGAATTTTTATTGTGTTGTTGCTTTTGTGTGTTTGTTTTGTTAGTTGGTGCTGATGTTGATGGAGAGAGCATTGAGCTTCTTTTGAAAGAAATGAGTGGTAAGGACATCACTGAGCTGATTGCTTCTGGTAGAGGGAAGTTGGCGTCTGTCCCATCTGGTGGTGGTGTGGCTGTTGCAGCCGCTCCATCAAGTGGTGCCGCTGCTGCTCCTGCAGCTGCAGAGAAGAAAGAAACCAAGAAGGAAGAGAAAGAGGAGTCTGATGATGTAAGCATTTCTCAGTTTTAGCATTAGATTTTCTTCCCTTACTCTTTGTTATGATCTTGAATTTTGCTCTAAATCTCGATTTTTGATGCAGGACATGGGATTCAGAAACGAGGCGAGATTTGATTTTTTGTACTCTTAGTGGATCTGGTTTCTGCTCTCTTTCAGTACTCTCTTATAGTTCTGTGTTATCAAAGATTCTTGGATCACAATTTTTTGCTCCTTAGACATGAAAGCCAGAAGAGTGAGTTTTTCTACTATGTCAATGGTTATTTTGCATTTACATGTCGAATCTGCATCTGTCTATATAGCTTAGTAAATCAATCTGGTATGAGCATGTAATTTACATAGCTCAGAATCATGATTCAAGTGCGTAAGAGAGACTAGCTTTTGATATTTATCCCCATGCAAGTGTTAATTGACTGTTTTACAAAAGTTGAATGTAATAGGAATCACAAACAAAAAGATCGAAATCCAAGTGAACTGAGATTTTGTATAAGACCTTATGAATGTGCCTAAATTATCCTCTTTAGGGCCATGTTAGGTAATCCCAAAAGAAGGGGCTAAAGAGTCCTACGTTAACTAATTGTCTTCACACGTTGTTCCCCATATAAAACTCATGAAACTAAATGAATTAGAGAATGAAGTCGAATTGATAACCACTAGGAAGTTGAAGTCTTTGTTTACTAACCACTTCCATAAAGTTGTTTTTGACAAAATTAAAAAATAATGTTAAACTAGTATCAAGAAGATGATGCCATTAACTCAATCTGCTTAGGCACAACAAAACATATCCCACAGTTCGAGCCATCGCAGATAAACCACCAAGTTTCAGATTCATCCCAAGACCAAACTTCCCAGCTCAGAACCAATCACGAGGAACAGTAACTTTGAGAGAAGAGCGAAGAAGCTAAGATTTAGGAACAGTAACATTAAGTATCTTGACATCTTGGTAAGGCCTGTCATTCTTGTCTGTCTTCACTTTCTCTATACCCTGTAGTCATTTCCGTTAATGTTTAGACACAAAGTAACACTGAGTTGGCAAGAAAAAACACATTCTTGTTTTTCAATTCATACCTGAACGACGTCCATTCCTTTCACAACTCTTCCAAATACAGTATGCTTATTGTCTAGCCACGGTGTAGCCACCGTTGTGATAAAGAACTGTGATCCATTTGTGTTTTGACCAGCATTTGCCATCGACACTGTGAACGGCCTGTCATGCCGTAGACTGCACCGCCAAGAACAACATATAACAAACTAATTTATATCCAATTCGTATTTTAAAAGGACTGCTAAACTCAACGCAAGTATGGCAGTAACAAATGTTTTACCTTTTATGAAACTCGTCCTCGAATTCTCTGCCCCAAATTGACTGTCCTCCAGTACCATCCCCAAGAGGATCTCCAGTCTGTATCATGAATCCTCTGATAACCCGGTGGAAAAGGTGGTTATCGTAATAGCCATTTCTACAATGTGTTGTAAAGTTCTCCACTGTTTTGGGGCATTCTTCTGAGTA
Source organism: Cardamine chenopodiifolia (assembly GCA_963922655.1). Lineage (NCBI taxonomy): Eukaryota > Viridiplantae > Streptophyta > Magnoliopsida > Brassicales > Brassicaceae > Cardamine > Cardamine chenopodiifolia. The sequence continues at coordinate 9,547,973 of OZ000479.1, forward strand.
AAGCTTCATGTGAATGTCACCCATCGTGGTATGCAAGATCTGGATTTAAGAAAAATAATAAAAAATAAAAAAAGATTAAGAGAACTATTGTATTAAAGATAACGGACTACGTAATGATTAGTAAAATAGTTGCAAACATGATGGATTACGAAGAACATACCACGTTCTCCGGTAGAGATGTTGTCGCTGAGTTTCCAATATCTGAGACAGCCATAAGTTCATCAGCAGCAGGCTTCTCATTGAACACATCCCTCCCTTGGCTTGCATCTTCAGGTTCTTCCGGCTCTCTCCGACTGCAGAAACCAATTTGTTGATATTCAAATTCAAAGAACAATCTAAAGATGCAAAAACAGATTTATTTGTCCTGCAACATAAATATGAGTCATTTAAGCACGATATGAGTCAAGTACCTGAATATATAGATCCTGTGTTTCTTGAAGGCGCAACATAAGATAGTCGGATCAGTTAAAGGCTCCTTGCTTTCATTTACATTTGCTGCAACTGCTGGAATCTTTCTAACTTTCTTGCCTCCTTGATCACCTTGATATAATGCAACTCTCAGATACCTTTCATTACTCTCCACTTTTCCAAGGATCCTTGCAACTGTGTTGGTGTGTAAATTTATTACCTAGAGAACAAAAGGGTAGACAGGAAAATTAATCAGTTGCTTATTATGATTCAGTTTCTTACGCATGGAAGAGTTCTGATATGATCAAACTAAAAGAACTGGTTCGGCTTTATAAAATGATCTGCTGGAAATACAAAGAACTGAAGATTGTCATAATGAAGCTCCTCCCACTCCCCTTGGACACCCAAACTTCCGCTAAAATGCTAAAGCTTCTTTCCCTCTACATGCACTATATTGGCAGAGAGCATAACTACTTTAAAAAATATAGTTACAAAAAAGTTACCACAATAAATCTTTGTTACTTTAATAACCCAAGTAAAGGCTAACCAGTAGTGAAAGGCTCAGGTCTTAAAGCTCGTTGATGTGTATCATGTTCAAGTGAGACAAAATATTTAACATGTCTAGACTAATATGCTAGTCTCTGGTAAATTAAAATGAAAACAATTAGAAGAATTCTTACTTTTATTCCAAGAAGAGTGGCATATATAAGGAAATTAGAGCTTTCATCAAAAACTGCATTGGGATACGGAGCGCTCTCGGTTTTTTCAAGTTCCTTCTCAACTGCCATTCTTCTACCAAAGTCAATTGCTTCGAGTCTGTATAATGGAGTATCACTCCTCTGAAGATCTTGGGCCACCTAATAACATCAGTGGAAAAGATCATTAATCACAAAAGATTAATGTAAAAAAGAACATCTAAGGAAGGAGCATAGAATATGTAACCTGACCTCAAGTGACTCATCATATACCCGCCTCAGTTTACCAGTTCTAAACCAGAACACGCGAATCCTACGATCAGGAGATGTAACAGAAAACTGTTTACCATCTGGACTCACCTGCAAAGAAGTTCACTAAATTTAGAGACCAAAACTTGCACTATTTTCACCAGACATCAATTGCTAATACCTGCATTCGAAGCACGTAAGGAAAATAGCCAAACCAAAGATACTAAATGCCACATAAGTACCTCAATGGAAGAGATTGTTGTTTTGCACTTTATAATCTCAAAGAGATTTGTATCACTCTTCAGTTTAAAGTTTACCCTACAATACCAAGTAAAAGGTCAACCTGTGAAGGATAAATGGAACCAGTCCATCAACCAAACTAAATTCTAACGAAGGTCAAATCAGAACACATTGAAAAGTTTGGCAACTAAAATGTTTCTATTACAAGCTCCTCTTCACGTCATCCTCATCAAAATGAAATCTAACTACATTAACAACACAGAAAACAGGTATGTCCTTCTGTGTTTAAAAACATGCCGCAAAATTTATTAGGGATAATGTCTACTTGTTAAGATATGCTAAAGACTTATTAACCTACAACTAATACAAAACGAACAATAACAAAATGGGTTTGGATAAGAGATGGGACAAGGACATACTCATCCGCAGGAAACTGCAGCGTCGATGGACTCCAGTACTCAATGATTCCTTTAGTGTCACCAGAGATCATTGTGTCTGAAACAGGATTGTACTTCATGACCTTAATTGGATTCATATGTATCTGGACATACAAAGATAAAACTGTTTAGCTCAGGCAAAAATAATGAGCTAAGAAAGAATATCAGAAGATAGAAACAAACCTCTCTTGAAGCAATGGGTTCGTTGGAACCAGAACGGGGATCATAAATGTGCACAACCGATGAGTTTCGGTCACTAACAGCAAGTTTAGCTTTGACATCCCCTTGTTTGTAGACCCACTCAACAGCACCAGGAATATATGGCAAACGGATCATAGCCATCATGTCGTAGTTGACAACATCATATATTTTAACAGCATGATCATTTGAGATTGTACAGCAAAGCAAACCATCAATGCCAACCTGCATTGCTGAAACGAGTCATGGTTGATAACAAAACTAGAAACAAATCCAGGAAACCATAACAAGTCTTAACTATAAATTCCCAAACTTCAACAATCTTAATGAACAAATAAGGCTAATCTTTCATAAATGGAGCATATGCATAGACTTGAGGTGACATTATTTTAAATCGAAAACAGAGTTCACATTAGAAACCACTGGCGATACTCACCGCTAGACCTTCAATTGGACCGAGATGGGAGCGGAAATGCTTAGCAAACTCGATACCAACACCTTTTTTCTTCCAAAATTTCAGGTGACCTAGATTATGAAACATGTTAAATACTTTGACATTACAAAATCAGAATGAAATTAGAAATCGGATAAACATAAAAAATATATATGAAACATTACCATCCATGCTTCCACTAATAAAGAAATCAGCAGCTGAAACAGCTACATGTGTAACTACATCTCGATGCATATAACTTTTCTCATACCTGTACAAACAAAAAGATAGAAAATTTTACAAATCTCATGGATTATTCCAAACAAATCCAGAACCAATAAGCTCAATTCGAAGCAATAATAAGGACTCAATCTAAATCATAAGCACTTAAAACCCTAAACCTCAAAAACTTGACTCAATAGGATGGTGATGAGGAACAGAGAGTGTTACAAGCACAAAGACATACTTACATATTAGCTGAAGGAAGCGAATCAAGATAAGCTTGCTCGAACTGAAGTGGACGCTTACGTTTGCTACGTGGAGCAGGTCCAGGTCCGACAATCGGCTCCTCCTCCTCATCCACAGCCACTACCGCCAATTCTTTAGTCGGACTCGCACTTCCACCATTCTGTGGTTCTTCCATTGATTTCTACTCTCTCTTCCTCTAAGCCCCTTTGTGAAAAATTCGATTGAAAGCGGACCAAAATGTGAAATACTTTTCTGGGTGAAAAAAAATTCTAATATACCTTTTTTCTATTTTTTTTAATTATCAAAATAAATAATTACGATTTTATCCTTAATGAAATCTGATTGTCTAGATTATATACTCATAATTGCAAATATATAATCTGATTACGAGTATATAATCTGATTTGTTCAACATATAGTTGTAACTGGGTACAACTAGGTATAATTAGGTACAACTTTGTACAACTATTTTGAGAAATCTAAGTACATATAGTTGTAATTGTAAATGATACCAAGAAAAACACGATAACTCAGATGGTAACGACTTTTATACAGAGGTGAAGGATTCAAACCTCATCTTTGGTACAATTGGGTATGTTTAAATTTTAATTTGAAAAAACCAAGTGAGGGGTACTTTCGGGTTTCCACAAAATTGAAGGGTATAAAGATTATTTTTAGATGGTTAAAGGGTAAAATAGATTGATGAAAGGTATAAAGATTAATTTGGTGAATAAAAATGTATATTAGATTTTGATCCATTGAAAGCTCGATTCAAATTTCTGGAAAGAGACGGAGAGTGAAAGACGAGAGAAAAGTAATTCATTAACAAGGTGCTACTATATGTTGGGCCTTATTTAAGCTCATTTTGAAATTTATGAGCCTAACCCGTACGGTATTTGAAGAATTTTAAGCTCTAATTGATAGATCCAAATGCTACTCTATTCCGAATTCTTTTTGAGTGTCAGATTATTATCGGACTGTTATTAATTTTCCACTAAAATCTTCCACTCAGAGAAATTTTTAAATACATTATCTTTACTTTTTAAGAATCTGATATATACTTTCTTCGACTAGTCATTTATAAATGTCGGAAAGTATTTGCATCTTGATAAACTTGCTTCATTTGAAACTGAGTCACACAGATCGTTGTGAACATAGTCTAAAATACTTGTTGATATATGATTGGCTTCTGGAAAGCTTTGTTTGTGTGACTTTTCTAGTACACACTCCTCACAAAAATCTAAAGTGTGTACTTCTTTAGAGTTTAAATATCCTCCCTTGATCAGAACATTCATGTTCTTCAAGCTCATGTGTCCGAGTCTTGAGTGCCACCTATTTGCTTGATTTGTTTTAGCCCTTGCTATAGACACTTCTCCTTTCAACACTGATATTTATAGATACTACAACCTTTCTTGATATTTGTCTCTGAGCACTTGCTTGTTATATTTGTAGAATTTCACAGTGAAATCTCCACCTACATATTTGCAGCCACTCTATTCCAACTGGCCATATGATATGAGGTTTCTGCCCATATATGGCAAATACCTTACTTCTGTTAGAGTCACAATTGTCCCATCAAGAATCTGTATTTTTAAGTTGTTTATCCCTTTGACCTCATTGTGAGTGTTGTTGCCCAATAGTACCTTTCCTCCATTGACTTCTTAAAAATCAAATAGTACTTCTTTGTTTGGTGTGATGTGGAATGTGCATCCTGAGTCCATCATCTATTCATCTTTAGTGTCTTATAAGCTGGCTGTAAGCACCATAGGTAGCTCAGCATGTTTAGCCACATTAGCTGCATTGCTGGTTTTCCTTTCAGGGCATTCTGCTTTGAAATATCCTTCTTTTCCTAAAATCCAACACTCTCTCTTCTTTACATGTGTTCTTTGTCTCGACTTTAACGTCTTGTCCTCTGTTTTCGTTTCTCCCCCTGCTTACAAAGAGCCCTTCAAAATGATTTCTTGTTTTTAATAATCCTTTTTCTTTTAGTTCAATCTCTTTAGAGTAGGCAGCACTTGTGACATCATCCATACTTAAGGTTTGAGTCTTTCCAGCTCCATACTTAAGAGTGTCCCTTAGTGCCTCATAGGGATCTAGTAATGCAGACAAAATTTGTATAGCTTGATCTTCATCTGAAATATTGATATTCAAACTGGCCAAGTCGTTTATTAACTTCAAGAACATGTCAAGATTATAGTCAATGCTTTTATGTTCTTTAAATTTGAAACTTGAGAATTTCTGTTTCAAATATATACGATTTACCTGAGACTTTGATTGATAATCTCTTTCAAGAGCCTATCGCTAGTGCTGTTTTTTTTTCGTGACCTTCTGTAAGACCACATCTTCTAGGCTCATGCAGATCGTATTCTTGGCTATTTTCTCGTTTTTTGTTGTGTCGGATCTATTTCCTGTTTCACTTCAGGTAAGGTCTCCATGATTCCTTTTCCTTTTTCTGTGGGATCACTCTCTCATGATGTAGATGGGTTTGTTTTTTAAGACACGAATCCAAACCAAGTAGTTCCAGCTGACACAACATCTTGTATTTCCATAAACGGAAATCTCCTTTTCTATCAAACTTTTGCACATCATATCTTATGGAAGTTGATTCCATGATCTTCTTATTTCAGGTCTAAAACTGTATTCACTCACAACTCCTTTTCCGTATGATATTAGGATTTGCAGAACTTGGACTTAATCACGTTTCTGCTTTGTCCTACGCTCTGATACCACTTGTTAGGTTTATGTTCGAATTTGATCTTAAGATAGTTTTGAGTTTATGTGTTAACAAGGCTAATCAACAACAAGAGTTAACGAGTTTCTCTCAACTGAGAGTACATCTCGAGTGAGTTATGCTCAATAACATCAATAACCGGTTTATAAGTTTCTTTTGTTTACACTTATATATAGTCTCTCTCTCTCTCACTTTCTTGCCTTCTTGTGATAGTTACTCACCAAGAAGAGCTCTAATGTGATGTTATGCCTAGGAAGTATGAAACCTACTCATAACCCCCAACCAAAGAAAAAGAACAAGAAGAAATTTAAGACTAAACCCTCACCGAAGACCCCTAAGAACTAAAACTCTATTTACCAAATGTTGTACCTCCATTTGTTTTCTCTTCTTCTCTTTTTTCCGGATGTTGTTTTTGTTGTCCTTCTTGGTGAGAAAATACCTCAAAGCAGCATGGTCGGTGTGCAAAATAATCTTAGACCCTACAAGATATGATTTGAAGTTCTTAAAAGCAAACAAAGGGGCAAGAAGCTCTTTCTATGCAGTAGCATACTTACATTGCACACCATCGAGGGTTCTGCTAGCGTAATAGATGAAATGAAGTTTCTTGTCTCTTCTCTGTCCCAAAATAACTCCCACTAAAAGTCACTAGCATCAGTCATTACCTCATAAGGTAGCTCCCAGTCTGGCGGTTGAACAATTGGGGTGCTGACAAGTGCTCATTTTATTGTGTGAAAGGTCTCAAGGCAGGTACTGTTAAAGTTAAACTTTACATATTTGCACAATAGTTGAATCAAAGGTCTAGCAATTTTGGAGAAGTCCTTAATGAACCTCCTGTCGAAACCAGGATGTGCTGCCTACTCTAAGTCAGATCCACCACCACCTACGCGTATGTATGCTCCACGGATCCCATACCGTACTTGTCCTAAGAAGTCATAGAAATACTTGGAAGAGGCAAAAGTGTAAAGAGATGCTAGATGATCTTACAATGAAGCTACCTCTTGTTGATGCAATCCACATGATACCTACTCTAAAGAGATACTAGAGGATCTTCTCATTTTGGGATGACATTTCTTATGCACTGTAGGAGCCATGATAGATGTCCGGCATGGATGAATTGATCTTCATCTAGGAGATATTATCATGAAGTTTGAGATGGACAAGCTGCCAAAGGAACCAATGTTGGATAGGCAGACATTCTCGGTTGATGACTCGTTAGAAGTCTCTGACAAAGTAGCTGAAGAGATCTTGATGGATGATCCATTAGAGATTGCTTTGACGAAAGCTCAAGGTGAATATGGTTTTTTGAGTGAGGATACAACTAGGTATTATGAGATGATGCATTCAATCCAAGTAATGGGAAAAATGATAGCTTACACGAGCTTGGATGAAGCTGTAGAGACACCTTCAACAGAAAGCTTCTCTACACCTTCATGCGCCTCCAACAACAACCTATAAAGCGAGCTAAAAGCTCTAAGGCTTGAGCTCAAATACCCTCATCTGGGATAAGGTACACGTTTCTTGGTCCTAACTCTACTTACCATGTGATCATCAATGATGTGTTGAATAATGCTGAGACTACTTTACTTCTATATGAACTTAGAAAGTATCATAGGGCCTTAGGCTATTAACTTGATGATATCACAAGAATTTCACTTGAAATTTGTATGCATAGAATACATCTAGAAGATGAATCAATGAATTATATATAACATCAGAGGCGATTAAACCCAAATTTAAAAGATGTTGTAAAGAAGAGATAATGAAACTTTTAGAGGCGGGCATCATATATGTTATCTGTGATAGTACTTGAGTGAGCCCGGTCCATGTTGTTCTAAAAAACGTGGTGTAACAGTTGTTTGGAATGATAAGAATGAGTTGATTCCAACTATAACTGTTACAGGGCACAAGATGTGGGTTGATTATAGAAAATTGAATGCCGCTACTTGCAAGAATCACTTTCCTTTGCTTTTTATTGATCAGATGTTTCAGAGGTTGGCTAACCATCCTTACTATTGTTTTCTAGATGGTTATTCTTATTTTTTTTCAGATTCTCATGCATCCAGATAACCAGGAGAATACCACATTCACATGTCCTTATGGCACATTTTCTTATCGTAGAATACCATTTAGTTTGTGTAATGTCCTAACGACATTTTCAGTGTTGCATAATGTTGATTTTCACTAACCTAATTGAGGACATAATGGAGGTTTTCATAGATGACTTTTATGTCTATAGATCATCTTTCTCTCTTTGTCTTTCTAATTTGTGCAAGGGTAATACAACGCTGCGAGGAGAATCATTTTGTATTGAACAGGGAGAAATGTCACTTCATGGTTAGAGACGAGATTGTTCTGAGACACAAGATTTTGGAGCAAGGAATTAAATTGGATAAGGCAAAGATTGAGGTAATGGCAAGCTTACAACCACCTACTTCGGTCAAAGGGATTAAAAGTTTTCTGAGACATGCTGGTTTCGACAAGAGGTTCATCAAGGACTTCTCCAAAATTGCTAGACCTTTGACTCAGCTATGGTGCAAATATGTAAAGTTTAACTTTAATAGTGTCTGCTTTGAGACCTTTCACACAATAAAATGAGCACTTGTCAGCACCCCAATTGTTCAACCGCCAGACTGGGAGCTACCTTATGAGGTAATGACTGATGCTAATGACTTTTAGTGGGAGCTATTTTGGGACAGAGAAGAGACAAGAAGCTTCATATCATCTATTACGCTAGCAGAACCCTCGATGGTCCGCAATGTAAGTATGCTACTACATAGAAAGAGCTTTTTACCCCTTTGTTTGCTTTTAAGAACTTCAAATCCTATCTTGTACGGTCTAAGATTATTGTGCACACCGACCATGCTTCTTTGAGGTATTTTCTCACCTATTTTGTAGGGTTTATTGCTCCTAACCAATCTACGTTTATTATAGACTGCTACCTCATGGAGAATCTACTCTTAGCATCGGAATTGGTCAAGGATTACCACAAAGTGGACATCGCGGCCCGTTGTGCCATGAAGATTGATATCTCAAAAGCTTTTGAGTCGGTTCAATGGCCTTTTCTTCTCCAAATTCTTACTACCATTCAACTTCCGGACACCTTTATCATTGGATCTAGCTGTGTATTACTACTCCATCCTTCTCGGTTCAGGTAAATGGTGAGCTTGTGGGGTTTTTCCAGAGCACCAGAGGTTTGAGATAGGGTTGCTCCTTATCACCCTATCTTTTTGTTATACGCATGAATACTCTTTCGATGATGCTTAATAGAGCGGCGATGCGGGGAAGTTTGGATATCACCCAGGTTATCGTAGTCTTTCTATTACTCACTTTTGTTTTGCAGATGATATTCTAGTTTTCTTAGATGGTAAACCTTGGTCTATTGCACGTATCCTGGAGGTATTCGAGGAGTTCAGTAGGTTCTCGGGGCTGCATATAAGTCTTGAGAAATTCACTCTGTTCTTGGTGGGGTCTCGGAAGCACGCTGCTTAGCTATCACCACTCGCTTCCCGCTAGATATGGGGAGCCTTCCGGTTAGGTACCTAGCGCTACTGCTTCTCACGAAGAGGATGACTAGGAAAGATTTCCAGCCACTAATAGACAAGAACACGACTCGGATCAGATCCTAGAAGCATCAATTTCTCTCTTTTGTGGGTAGACTTCAGCTCCTCACTTCTGTTATTTCAAGTCTAACAAATTTCTGGATTTCTACCTTTCGTTTGCCAAATGTTTGTATCAGAGAAACTGAAAGAATCAGTGCTGCTTTCCTTTGGTCGGGTCCGGATCTAAATCCCAAAAAGGCTAAGATGTCTTGGAAAGATGTCTGTAGGCAAAAAAAAGAGGGAGGGTTGGGTATTAGGTTAATAGAGGATGCAAATAAGGTCAGCTGTTTCAAGCTTATTTGGAGGATCGCCTCAGCTAGGACCTCCTTGTGGGTTAATTGGGTGCAGAAGAATCTGATTCATGCCAGTTCTTTCTGGTTTGTCAACGTGAATTCTTTGGCGTGCTCTTGGATCTGGCGGAAGTTGATTAAATACCGTGATCAAGCTAAGGTTTTCCATAAGATGGAGGTTCAGAATGATCGGGACACCTCCTTTTGGTTTGATGCGTGGACTCACCTAGGTCGTCTCCACGAGCTTCTAGGAGATAGGGGATGCATTGACATGGGGATCCCTCTTTCGTCTACCATGTCCGACGTCTTTGCAACTCATAGAGTAAGACGAAGGCGGGCAGTTCTATTGAATACGATTAAGGAGGAAATAGAAAAAAAGATGACTCATTGGGAGCATGGAGCCAGATTTACCCTCTTGGTGTCACGCCCCGGGGGTTTTCAAGCATGTCTTCTCCTCGAAGAATACCTGGAATCAGTTGACGACAGTTCATGAGATCACAGACTGGTACAAAGGTGAGTGGTTCTCTCTAGCTACTCCAAAATACTCTTTCATGGATTGGCTTGCGGTTCACAATAGGTTATCGACGGGAGATAGGATGCTAGCTTGGGCCTATGGGGCAAACTCGGGTTGTGTTCTCTGCCACGGGGCATTGGAAACACGAGACTATCTCTTCTTTGAATGTAAGTTTTCGTCGCTTATATGGGCCAACCTTAGTTCAGCTCATCTTCAGATGAGGTATGTTGATCGGTTTCAGAGTTTATAACTATTTTATCTGCCTCGGTGTTTGCTGGTAGTTGTAGGTTTATTCTGAGGTACGTCCTTCAAGCAACGGTCTACACTCTGTGGCAAGAGCGTAATCGGCACAGACATGGGGAACTACCTCGAGACCAAACAATTGTTATCAAAGACATAGACCGAATTATCCGCAATCATCTCCTCACCGTTGAAAGGAAAGGACGTTTCAGTGGCATTCTGTGGGATTGGTTTGGAGCTAGAGACGCCTAATCTCCTATTATATGGCATGTCGGTTTTGGGTTTATCTTTTTTCTCTCTTTCAGCTCTATCATCAATGGTGTGTACTCTTTTTCCCAAGTCCCGGTTTTATCCCAGCTGGATTTTCCGGGATTGAGTTTTAACGAGACCACCATTTTTTATTCATTTTGAACTTTTTTCTGCTATTCATGTTTATAAAATTCGATAACATTTATTGTAAAAAGATTTTTTTCTTTAAATATAATTTTACATATTATTCATAAAGATATATACATATAAATTCTCTAAGAAAAAGGGTTTAAGTATATATTGCAAAGAAATAAAAAGAGGATGATGTGGGAAAAAGAAAATATTTAGAAGAACTAATTAGAATTTTTTTCTTTCTGTTTTATGGATTCAGCTCGTCTTCCTCTTCTTTCTTCAATTTTGACTTTTGACTTTTCTTATTCTTCTCTGTTAATTCTAAGAAATAGTAGATTATCCTTCGATTTTTGGATATTTTTTAAATAATTTTTGTTCTGTTACCAACTTATTTTTATATATGTGAAACTACGTTTTCGTTTGATTACGTTTGTAAATGACCATTATTATTTTTCTGTTTAAGGCCTCTGAATTCTTAGAACCAGTCCTGAGCGAGACATATAAACAAACATCAAAATGTGGGGAAAACGGCTCATTTCCCCATGAACTTTGTTACTTTATCTTACATATACACAAACTATTGACGCGTGCTTAAATCTACATTAACTTTGAATAACTTTGAATTTCCATCTGGAACTTCGATAATCTGTTATAGACCAACAAATTCGTTAAAACCCGATTAATCCGTTACTCATCCATTAACAGATGATGATTAGGACGGCACATCATCAGTTAAACGACGTCGTTTGAGTCTTATGATATCTCTAAGCCCGAGTTACTATTAGTTAAACGACGTGGTTCCTTAATTTGGGGCTAAAATTCGATTTAGGATTCATAATCGATTCTGGGATTCTAGGATTCTGGGATTCTAGGTTTGTCAATCAGAGAGTGACGTGAGACAGAGTGAGACAAGATAGGAGAAGCGAATCCCATTGCATGTCCGAGATTCCGACAATGAGGTAAGACGAGCTCAATTTTGTAACAATTCGTAGTAGTGTCTCTAAAAGCTAGTTTCGATAAATTAAACTCAAATTAGATTAGTTCTTCGATGAATTAAGCTCAATTATAGCTCAATCTTGTTACATGAACTATAAATCAAATTTTAGCCCCAAATTAAGGAACGACGTCGTTTAACTGATAGTAACTCGGGCTTAGAGATATCATAAGACCCAAACGACGTCGTTTAACTGATGATGTGGCGTCCTAATCATCATTTGTTAACGGATGAGTAACGGATTAATCAGGTTTTAACGAATTTGTTGGTTTATAACGGATTATCGAAGTTCAAGATAAAAATTCAAATTTATTTAAAGTTAATGTAGATTTAAGTACCTGTCAATAGTTTGTGTATGTGTAAGATAAAGTAACATAGTTCATGGGGGAATGGACCATTTTCCCTCAGAATGTGTTATAGTTCTTATAGATTCCTGACTCTTATTTATATATACTAGGCTTATATTCGAGAATATACGCAGAGTTTTGTATTTACTGTTTTGTATGGTTATAACTATTTAAATTGATTTTATTAATATTTTTTAAAATTAATAATGAGTAATTAATATTATATAATAAATACATAGATGAAATAAATTGAACTATCTTTTATATTTTGCTTAATTTTTATTTATGTCTTGCTTATATTTTACTTATATTTTATTTTTTCAATTCACTTTCATATAAAAACTTAATTATATATTACGTGAACCTATAATCATGCTTGATAAAATTATTTGAAATATTTTCAATTAAATGTAATCTTTTTCGTAGCTTTATTATATATATATATAATTTGTATTTTAAAATTAACTACAAATTTTTACTGATTTAAATGTTTACATGTTTATGATTCTTAAGTTAATTAAGTTCTTGTTAATAATTAGGTATCAAGCAACGAAGAATATTTTATTATACAAACATAGATATATATATATATTAAAAGAATTAATTATGATGTGATATCTATGGAGAGACTTTCTTATCGATGCGTGGATGTAGTTCTAGATTTATATTTTAGTTAAAATATGTTAGTTAGATATGTATAAATTATGTGATACATCAATTTTGTTTTAATATTAGTTTTTTTGATTTTTTATTCTAATTTTATTTTCTCTTAGTTGAATTGGGTGACAGTTTTTACAGTAAGAATGAGTGATAACAAATTACAATTTAGAATTAGATTGATGTTTTTACCTTGTTATATATAGATGTTTTTTTTTTTTTACCAAATTTGATAGTAATATTTTTTAAAAAATATTGATGGTAATTTTCCTTTTTGATATTTTTGATTTGCCAATCATTTTTAAACTTTTAGAATCAAAAATTTGTCCAGTATTATACATAATCTATAGTAATTAAGGTATTGTTTAAAACAATTGAAAGAAAATAAAAAATCACATAATATATAAAAATGTTGATGTAAATATATAATTACTAACAATGAGTTGGCATACTGGTTAAATCTTTGGATTAGCAAAAATATACGAACTTAAGAAATCATGAGTTTAATTCATGTTAAAAGAGTATACTCTCCAAATAAAAATTAAATTAAATGGTTTCGGACTTGCCCTGAGAGGATGTATTAGCTTTGGTCTGGAACATCTTACTCATCAATAAATAAATAAATATATATATATATATATATTAACAAAAGATGATCTAGTATTCCATATGACATTTTATGGAGAGTTCTCTTCGTCCTTTGTATATAGGATGATCGTTTTTAATATAGATTATGAAAATTCTGACAAGAGGAGAGCACTTATTCCAAAAAACAAAGTTTTTCATCATCTTCAGCCATACAAGTGCATCTCTATTAATTCATGTACACACGCACGCATATTGCGACTCAATAAGAAGAAAACCAATACCACCAGAGTGGTGATTATCACAACAAATTACACAACGAGTAAAGAAGATCAATTCTCATCACAAACTTTATCCGATTCTGAAGATGTTTCTCGGTCAACTTCAGTTCCAGTGTTTTTCTTTATAAGGAAGTTGGAGTACCCCGGCTTCTCCTATACCCCATATGTCAGAATTGACATGAAACTTAAAGACAATCTTGGTGAAAGTTGCCTCTCTTTCAACTTCTATTATGTACAGATGCTCCGTTAAAAGGACAGGTAGATAATCGTTCCATCCTTCAAAATAAAAATTGAGGCCATTATGTTCGTATATGATGGAATTTATTACCTTCACCCTGTTCCCATCACCAGCCCCAACGACACCCTTATCAACAAGCACGATGCAAACGTTAAACCTCAAGGTTGTAGAGGGAGGCCTTTGATTTAATTTAACTCTCATGGAACTTCCATCCGCGCTCGATAATTAAAGTGTGCACGCACTTCTCCACCAGGTAAGACTGCACTTCTAAAATTAGTCTGGATGATGAGTTCTCTCGCTTCGTTATTCAGCTTCAAGCAGTTAGTAAAGTCGAGACGAATCTTTGAATTGTGAAAAGAGCAATCTAGTATCTCCAGAGAGTCACAATTTCTAGCGTCTAGCTTTGATAAGGAATCCGGAAGTTGCGACAATGATACAGCTTCTTGCATCTGTTGAGTTTAAGTGCCCAAAGGCAATAGATTCTCTTGATCCATGGAGGAATTTCTTGTATTTCTGTATCGTCCAAGTGCACCATTTTGATGATGTCAAGAGCAGGCGGGATTTTTCTGAGGTTTTCACCGGCTAAAATTTGCAAGTGATCAAGACTAGACCATGACATGATCGACAAAGGCACTTCTTCTATTGTTGTTCCTGTGAGCTCGAGATACATAACGTTTGTTGAGATCTCAGGAAATTTTGTCAAAAGAATGCAATCAGTGAGATCAAGTCTTGTGAGGGACTCCAAGTTGATGTTTAATTATCTGAAGATTCTCTAGCTTTGAACATCCTTGTAAACTCGAGCTCTTCAATTTCTGAAGGTTTCCTAGGAGGGCAGCTCCACCAGACCAGTGCTCATACCAAGATACAAATCCTCGAGATTAGTAGCATTTCCAATAGAGTAAGGGAGCTCCACCAAACTTGAGCAGCCTACAAGACTCAAGTGCAAGAGATTAATAGCATTTTCCATAGAGGAAGGAAGTTTACTAGACTTGAGCATCCACAAAAACACAATCTTTGGAGATTAATCACACTCTCAATAGAGAAAAAAGCTCCACCAAACTTGAGCATTCAGTAAGAGACACTTCTTGAAGATTAGCAGCAGTTGAGAGATCAGATAGCTTCTTCATGTTTTTCGAATAACTTAAATCCATCCACTTGAGGTTCCCAAGCGGCTGAATAAACAAATAAAGGCAACATAGAAAGACATTTTTAGTAGCACAATTTTTTTTTAAAAACTTCCAAACCATTAAAGATTTAAAGCAAATAAAATCTGAGTGCTAATAGAGCCTAAAAAGGTCTACGGAGAAAAACAAGTTATAAAAACTACGTACCCGATTTTTTTCCATAGCTTCTTAAGTTTGCAATACCGCATCTTTAGTTTGAGAAGATCCTGAAGGGATAAATGTAAAATCCTACTTCTATATTATCAATCAGCGTTAGAATATTTGTAGAATAAAATCAGAAAAAAAATAGAGAGAATAAAAAAAATAGAAAATAAAATATTTATTTTTATTATGAATTGTTCAAAGAGATACAACATCTTAAACACAAAATAATTTGCATGAAGAATATAGAGAATCACCACTTGATGCATGAAAGAGAGAAAATAGGTTGTACATGTTTAGCATTAAAGCCAAATGGTTCCTCATTGGAACAAGATAATAACATTTCTTTGACTAAGCCAATATTAATCCTCTCATTAATATTTTAATATTCCTCCTCACCTTTAGCCGCAAAAACCCCAAGGTTAAGTTTGGAACCCCGTGAACCATCACCTCACTAAAAACTTTAACATGGAAAATCCATTGGGACAAAACCTTGGTAAAGAAAAAAAGTATGATGTCCACGGAGAGAGCACACGAGATCAAAGTCATAGATTTGAGAACTCCTTTATGAACTGGTCCACCTTTTATTGAGTCAAGCTCCTTTCAGCCCCAATCCTCCGTGTGTGTATCTGTTTGAAGAAATCCCCCTTTCGGTCACCACCATTAACTGATCCGAGTTCGACTCCATTCGGACAAGCTTCATTTCCCTTAGCCTTTTTAGTGTATTAAGCACTTGTTCACAGACCCTTCTTGACTATTCTTTCCCCATATTCTTCTCTTCATCTAATACTTCTTACAGACTTTCTCACAAACTTACTCCTTTAAACCTTCAACAACAAGAGATTTAAAATTTTTAAGTAATTGTCGTAAGGGATAAGAAAATTTTAGATAAGAATTGAGCTTCAAAATTAGAGAAATAAGACTTTAGAGAGTAGCCTTTATGCTTCTTTGTTGATGGCCGGTTAAGAGTTTTGACAATTAAAGCTCAAAGGATTTGTTGATTCAGTCACATTGGCAACCACCTCGTTTTTCCTCTTGAATTCACCACGCTTGAGTCCACCACATCGGTTTATCCCTCGGGTTCTTCCTCTTGGGTTCACCACTTCGGTTAACCATGATGAACTAAATCCCATTATCCACTTTGCAAGATTGCTGGAGTATGACGAAAGATGATCTTGCCATAAAGTACCAATGGCCATATTTTAACATTCCCCCTTAAAGAGATCAAGCTTGCGATGATGTGATTGCACACTTTTGCATCTTTGTTAACGATTGTAGAATTTTGTTGAATCAGCCTCATTGACTACTAATTTGGTCTGCCATCTTGAGTTCACAACGCTTGAGTCCACCACCTTGGTTTATGCCTCGGGTTCTTCCTTTTGTGTTAGCAACATCAGTTAGCCATGAATGTCATAATTCCAACATCCCTCCCTCAAGATCGGCTGGAGTATAAAAAAAGTTGATCTTGGCATGAAGAATATATTGCACATTATTCCTTGCAAGATAGAAAGAAAAACAAACAATATATCAATTTATTCCAACAGTTTAAATTACTTTATAGGGTAAACATATCAAACAAATAAAATTTAGCAAACAAAAAAACAGAACATGAAAGAGAATAATATGAAAATGATAGACATAACCTGATGTCTCATGTAACCAAGAAAGGGATCGTACACCAAAGTGTACACCGAGAAAGGGACCGTACACAAAAGACAAGCGGATGCGGATCAAACTGTACACCAAGAAAGGAGGCGTACACCAAACCAGTCTCAAAATTCGGATTCTTTTAATGATGCAATGGACCGGATGATAGTTTCCAAGTCTGACTTCCTCCAACCTCTTCTCTTTTCTTTGATGAATCATCTTGTCCTTGATCACCCATGGTTCCATGAGAGATATCGTCTTTTGGGTCCTTCTTGAACTTGCTCGGCTTAAGGTGAGGATGGAGAATCCAACATTTATCTTTGATGTGACCCTTCCTCATGCAATGGTCAAAAACCCATATCTTCCTTTCCTCATGCTTTTACACTCCCTTTTTGTTATGATGGTCTCGCTTCTTCCACCAAAAAGACCAAGTGAGCCTTGTTCCATTTGGACACGAGAAAACAAGTCTTCAAGGCTCGGGAGCTTGTCAGCCCTTAAGAGATGCTTGATGAGGTCATTGAATGATGGGTTCAAGGTCAGGAAGAGACCAAAGACCTTGTCTTGCTCTCTCCTTTAATTGAGCACAACCGGATGCAAAGTATTAGGCCTTACCATCTTAAGTTCAGCCCACAAAGACTTAAACTTTCCAAAATGCTTGGAGAACTTCATATCTTCTTGGCTTAGTTTGCTGATGGCCTTTTTTACCTCAAACACACGGGTGAGGTTTTAATATGTTGTTGTACACGTTCTTGAGAGTATCCCATAGCTCATTTGAAGTTTCACAATATGACTAAACTTCAAGGATGGATGCTTCAAGAGAGTTTTGGAGAATGATAAAGAAGATTTGATCTTCTTGAAACCACTTGACTTCTTTCTCAAGAGCCGCCTCCTCTACTCCTTCTTTGATGGTTTCTTTTCCATCTCTTTCTGTGGGTTCCTTTGGAGCATGAAATTTTTCAATATGCCTCCAAAGTCCATGGCCACAAAGCACAGTTCTTATGATCCTAGACCATAGAAAATAGTTTCCTCTTTTGAGAATAACTCAAATTACCACAGATTTCGAATTTTTCATGATTTTAAGAAAATAGAATGAGATATTTGAGAAATAGAATGAGAGATTTGAGAAGTAGTATAAAGAGAATAGGAGATTTAAGAAGAGGAATTTGGATTCATCAAGACCTTAAGTGCTTATACTCATAAGAGCAAAGCGAACCATGGTTATCTTCCCATTCAAAATGAGGATCAACAAAGAGGCTTTGTGTATAATGTACTGAACTTTGACTAATTTGACTAAGTGAAGCTCCATGGATGTTTTATAGGGTTTTCTTCAAAAAAACCATCGACCTCGAAATTTTTTGCGAAAAAAAACTTTCACCCGAAAGTTGTGCAAGTCAATCCTACAACCTGCAAAGTCACCCGTAATACTGGACCTCCGCATATCGTCGACGTAGCCCCGTTACTTGTCGTTAAAAAACTAACGGTAGACTCAAAACGACATTGTATTGAGCCAAAAAAACTACATATTGTTTTGTATTTTCATCTTCTTCATTAACTTAATAATTATAGATTATTAGATAATTAATCATTTTTATAGTAGATTATTTTTCAATAATCTGAGTCATTTCTCAATAATCTGAGTCATGTTTATAGTGACTCTTAAGACAAAATACAAACATTCATCTGAGCGGAGTATCCATCACTTCCGTAGCTTCTCTTTTTCCTCTCTTGCAATAAACCAAGAATCCATCACCTTCCCTCTCCACCTCTCTATATTCGTCCTCAGCATCTCTGTATTCACCACCGCCGCATCGGATATCGGAGCTGCAATACCCACAGAGCCACCGGTATATCAAGCCTCGTTGGCCGTTTCCTCTTCAGAACGCCTCCTGGGCCAGAATCTGATCTAAACCCTCATTTAGATGGCAGTTTCAGGAGAGGGAGGCAAAACAGCGATGCGAGAGACGCAGCGGAAGGAGAAGAAGCAGGAGGATTGAGGTGGGAAAGAGACACAGTTAGACCTTCATGCGCCGGAGAAAAACGAGACGACGACGGAGAGAAATTGGAATTGTGGAATTGGAATCTCCCGCGATGCTCAGCTCCTAGCTGATCTCCTTCTCAACGTCCCTCTCAGAGGTTAGAAATTGGAATTTAGGATCTTTTAAATTTGAAAGTTTGTGACTTTAGACATATCTAAATAGGTTTGAATTTGATGATGGTTTAGATGAAATAAACGAAATTGTGAGTATACTGCAATGTAAGAACCCATCTCGATGATGCTTCTGTGTAATTTTGTGTTAATTTTTTCGGTATTGTTCTATTGATTGCAGATGAGATTGTCATTGATGTTCCTGGAGAGGAGGCTTATCATCTCCAACCGAGATTGTTCGGGAAGGTAATTACAAGCTTCAATGTCGATGGGCAGCAAAAGCACTTGCAGCTCTCAAAGGAAAAGATCGAGTAACTGCAGATGATGTTGCAACCGTTATCCCTAACTGCTTAAGGCACCGTCTGAGGAAAGATCCATTCGAATCTATTGATTCAGGAATGCTAGTTTCCGAGAAGTTTGCCGAGGTTTTCAGCTGAATAGGATATTTGATTCTGTGATCATTTTCTTAACTTTCCTATTCTGTAAACGGTGAGAGAACCAAAAACAGTAAACAAGCAAATCTGATTGAATATAGTCTATGTTTTCTTCATTAAGTTGTGTTGTTCAAATCGAATAGAACTCTGTTAAGTTGAGTTAGAATATAAAGTCAGCGCTTTCTCCATTAAGTTGAGTTGAATATAAAGTCTGTGTCTCTGCTTTCTCCATTAAGTTGAGTTGTTCAAATCATAGTTTCAATAGAACCGTTTTCTTTTTCTTCCATCTGCAAACATTCTTGCACTGATTAATGCCATATAAACTATCAAGAAACCTGACAGCCATATAAAGTATCAAGAAACATTGTCAGGATCAGCTGTTATTATGTCTTGAATCGCTGGTGGTATCTTGCTGATTAGAAGATCATAGCATTTGCCGGTTCTGGTAAAAATGTGGAGCAACTTTTTAGATCTAATGTACATCAGAGCAAAACTCAGAACGTTGTTCTTGAAATAAGAAATATTACAATGCTTGTACAGATATGCTAAACCGAGATCTTTGCTCTGCGAATCATACATAGACAACCCCGAGAATCGTTTTCCTGGTCCTGTCTTCTGGGCCTTTTAGTTTCATTTTCCTTCGAGTCATCAGCAGCTTGAATCATCACCTTGCACCTGCATACAACCTGATATAGCGTCGGAATCAGCCACAGCCTTAGAGCACCAGAAACCATTCTCGGCCTTTGCATTTTTCTGTTTAAGAAGGTGCTGTTTGAGCTGATCAAACACTGTATACTGCAATTAAACACTGTATCACAACCCTTTTGATTCTCCAATTTCACTCGTTTGCATCCTTGATGAAACTGTATCTAGGAGCTACACAAAATTAAATAAGACTCAAGGCTTTTCTTCATCGACAAGACGATAATAGCACATAGTGTAGGAAACAAGACTTCAAATTCTCAACTTTGACCAAATAAACACATAATAGCTAATGTCAGGAATCATCAAAGTACAACGCACCTGGGTTAAGAGGGAAGTAGAAGCCCCAGCAGCAGCAGCAATGAGTAGGTTTGCCTTAGTTCCGATTGATTTAGAACCAGTCCTTTCACTATGAACCCTCTTGAAATAGCTATAGCTATAAACAAAAAGATAAATTACGAAATGAAAGACTGAAAATCCTTAGTTCACAAGAGCAAGACCGTGGAAGCCACTTTATAGCAAAAACACTCGACTCGTTTAGTCCGCATATATTTGGTAGGTGTACAAATTATTATTATTTTCCCCTATATCAAATTATGGAACTTGGAAAGAAAAAAATCGAAAATAAATGATTGGGAATTTAGGGTTCTTGAAAATTAGGGGTTTTCAAATCCAAAGTGTGGTTTTTGTTATTTTTAACAAAATAGAATAAAATTTGAGTGTCCAAAGAACAAACGAATAACAAACGAAGAAGAAGATAAATATTTTTTTTCCTCTTTTTAAATATATTAAATGAAAATAATAATCAAATTTTAAAAATTATGTTGTTTTGGACACAAAAACGACGAGACAAAAGCAAAACAACGTGTAGTTTTTTTGGCTCAATACAATGTCGTTTTGAGCCTACCGTTAGTTTTCTAACGACAAGTAACGGGGCTACATCAACGATATGCGGATGTCCAGTATTGCGGGTAATTTTGCAGGTTGTAGAATTAACTTGCACAAGTTTCGGGTGAGAATTTTTTTTGCAAAAGATTTCGAGATCGATGGTTTTTTTTGAAGAAAATCCATGTTTTATATCACCAACATAAATAATTATATTTCATGAAAAATTTGCTAACGACAAAATCAGTGTAGCTAATCATGTAGGCTCCCACCATTGATGGAATTTCTGGGAATACATATTGTACACCATATTCTCTATTCCTTAAAAAATTGTTTGGGTGTCACACAGAGAGTAATCTTTTCTTTTAATTAAAACAAAACTATTAACTACATAGATTATTTCATAGGGTTGACAAAGCACTTAGAACATTAAGAATATGTGGTTGACTGATTGACAGCTGTTGACAGCTGTTGTGGTTGTAGGTGCAAAAACATTAAAAACAGCGGGTGTGGTTGTAGGTGTAAAAATTTACGGATTAGAAGTGGACAGTTGCGAATTTAACCGTTACTAAACAATTTATATAACTGGTATAACAACTGGAAATGACTGTATTTGCAAAAGAATTTTGACTGATTGACAGCTGTTGCGGTAACGATTTAACATAAAACCTACAAAAATATTTACAATATATAGTTTTTGTAAGAAAATAAAAAAATTTATTGAAAAATCTAACTTAGATAAGTCCTATAATAACTAACTAAAAATATTTATTTTTAGAGGTTTGCAACATTTGTTTATATACTATAAATATTTTTAATACTTTTTAATATATAATAATTTTTAATATATATATATATATAACACTTTACTATAACTATGATAATATTTGATAAAAGAAAATAAATGTTGTTTTTAATATAAATTATTATTATTATTTTAAATTAAATATATAAATAACTTTTTAAAACCAACAACAACTACTGTAAACGCTAATTGTAATAAATTTTGAAATATAACCTAACGATTAACGATTCGGAGTAATATATAACAATTTCTGTGGTTATTGGTAAATGGTAGCAACCGCAGCTAATCAACCCCTAAAACCAAAACTTGATCCAGTAGTCGAGCAGGTTCTGGTCCGACCATCGACTAGCTAGTGAATAAACAATACACAAATCCTTTCGCCCAGAATGGCAAAACCGTATTCAACCACATAATTGTGTTTGTGGCACTAAATACTCGCAGCAGAAAGTCACCATTTCGCAACTATAAGTCCAAAAAAGTGCTATCGGAAAATTTTGTAAAAAGAAAAGGGCTACTTGAAAAAGTTACTAGTGCTAAAAGATGAGTTGTTATCTAAAATCTTTCCGCTTTATATAAAGTAGGTGTTAAATCTTGACAAAAAAAATCTTGAGTCTTTATACTTTTATTTTATTTTGAAACGTCTGATTTGTATTTTGTCTAAAGATGTAACATAGTCATGGTGAAGACACATGAGACTATACAGATTGGGATTTAACGGGAACAAGTAAAAGCAATGATCCAAGTTGTAAGCATGTTTGGCTAGTCGATTCATCTTCTCTTTATTTTCACTGAACTCAAAATTTCACCAATGGTTCAATTAAGAATATCTGGTTTTGTAGGTAGAGAAGTCTGTACCCTGTTCGTGTTGTCTATATCCGATATCGTGTAATATTGTCTTGCTGGAAAAATACGTTTCATTGTATTAAGGTGTCAGAAATGTAATACTTTTCCTACCCATATATGCTCGAAAATACGTATTCGTTAAAATCTGGACATTCCACAATGTATCCAATATGCTCTGTAACAATTAAAACGAAGAAAATTTAGAAAATATAAATATTAAAAACTGGTTTTTTCTTATTTTAAAAAATCAATAAATTTATATTTACATGAAAAAAATTCTTACATTAATGTGTATCACTTGTCATTTGTTTGCAGGACCGGTCATGTGTTAAAGCCCATAAAACCCTTGGCACCACAAAAGATATCCATAATATGTTTCTATTAATTTATGCACATGTACACACATATTAAACATAACACAGCCAATACCACCAGAACAACGAGTAAAGAAGATAAATTATCATCACTAACTTTATCCAATACTTGCTTTTAACTCTTGTTCTCAAGATTTTTCTACTTCAACTTGGTTTCAGTATTTTCTATATCAGGGAGTTGGAGTACCCCGCCTTCTCCTCTACCCCATTTGTCAGATTCGACGTCAAACTCAAAAAAAATCTCTGTGAAAGTTGCCTCTCTTTCAACTTCTATTATGTACAGATGCTCCGTTAAAAGACCACGTAGACGCTCACCTCCTACTTCTGAACCTATAACCAGGCCATTCTTTATGTACGAGATAGAATGAGTTACCTCCACCATGTTCGAATCACCAGCCCCAGCAGCACCCTTATCAACCAGCAAGATGCAAGCCTTAAACCTCAAGGTTGTAGAAAGAGGCCTTTCATTAAATTTTACTCTCATGGAACTTCCATTAGTAGCTCGGTAAGTAAACTGTGCAGGCACTTCTCCACCAGGTAAGACCGAAAATTTACTACTAGTCTGGATGATGAGTTCTCTTGCTTCTTTATTCAGTTTCAAACAGTTAGTAAAGTAGAGATAAATCTTTGGATTGTGAAAATAGCAATCTAGTATCTCCAGAGACTCACAATTCCTAGCGTCTAGTCGTGATAAAGAATGTGGAATATGTGACAGTGTTACCAGCTTCTTGCATCCGTTGAGTGTAAGTTTACGAAGACGAGAAGTTCTCCTGACCCATGGAGGAATATCTTGTATTTCTGTATCGTCGAAGTGCAATAATGTGATGATGTCAAGAACATGCGGAAAGTTTTGGAGGTTTTCAGTATATGACATTTGCAACGAATCAAGATGGGACCATGACTTGATCGACAAAGGCACTTTATTTATTGCAGTTCCTGTGAGCTCGAGATATTTGATGTTTGTGGAGATCTCTGGAAAACTTTTCAAGCGATAACAATTAGTTAGATCAAGTATATTGAGAGACTCCAAGTTGATGTTGATTGGAAGAACCTCTAGCTTTGAGCATCCTTTCAAACTCAAGTAATACAATTTCTGAAGGTTTCCTATCGAGGAGGGCAGCTCCACCAGACCAGTGCACATATTGAGAGACAAGTTCTGGAGATTAGTGGCATTTCCAATAGAATGAGGGAGCTCCACAAGACCAGTGCCATCAAGAGACAAAGTATTGAGACTAATAGCATTTCCAATAGAGTAGGGGAGCTCCACTAAACTTGAACAACCTATGAGCCTCAATTCCAAGAGATTAGAGGCATTCTCAATAGAGGGGAGCTTTACCAAACTTGAGCATTCAGAAAGAATCAATACTTGGAGATTAATGGCATTATCAATAGAGGAGGGAAGCTCCACCAAACTGGAGCATTGAGTAAGATTCACTTCATGAAGATTAGTAGCAGTTGAGAGATCAGGTAGCTCTTCTAGATTTTCTGAACCATGAAAATCCATCCACTTGAGGTTTCCAAGGGGCTGTACAAACAAATACAGGCAACATTTAGATATCTCTTTTTGAAGCCTAGAAGGTGTATGGTAACAAAACAAAAACAAATTATTACAAACTAAAAAAACTAAAATTTTAAACTTCGAGAGAAATACAAAGTAAATTACATACTTGTTTGCCTTCCCACAGCTTCTGAAGTCTGCTGAAATGCATCTGAATTTTCACTAGGTATTCTGTATGAAAAGTGGATGGCAAACATGTCATAGGAAAACGTTCCCATTCTAGTAATCTCAATTTTCGAGATAGATAATTCAAACTTTGCGGTAAGTACAATTTATTTCGCCGGTCGCCATATTCGCAGTGGAATCTTAAGAATTTAAGATTAGACATCTTCTTGAAGGCTCTCTCACTAACATTTAAGTGGTCTTCGATCTCAGATAAGTTGAGATCTATACCTCTAACGTTTCTACTACCCTGAAAAAAAACAAATGAAATAAGATGGAAATAATTAGTTATCAAATAAATTAAATTTGCGGAAGCAATCAAATGAAGGGATAAATGTAAAAACCTACTGCTTTATCATCAGTCAGTATTTCACAAATTTCTTTAGCATCAAACAAAAACCGACGTTTCCCAGGATCATTAATTGACTTCGGCCCAAACTCACGAGAAACGATTTTTTTACCCAACTGTACTAGCAGATTATGCATCTCTATCTTCTTGTAGACATTGGATATGAAGGATTTTTCAACTAAGATGTCAAGAATGTGCCGCACATTAAAGAAATCTTTTGCAAGAATCGCTCCTAGTATCTCAGTGGATTCACCATTGAAAAAACAGGCTATATGAAGAAATAAATCTTTCTCTACATCATCTAAACCATCGTAACTAAACTTTAAAATGCTCTCAATATCTCCATCAAGGCTACTCCTTAACCTTGGAAGTTCATTTGTCCACTTCTGCTTAGACCTCCCCCGAAAATAGGATCCCATAACCCTTAGTCCTAAAGGGAGTTGACCTAAAAGAAGTGTAACTTCCCATGCAAGCTCCTCAAACCCCTCTTCAGGGAACTTTTGATCAAAAGCATACATACAAAAGATTTGACAAGCTTCATATGTTGATGGATAATCCACCTTGTAAATATGGTTGATCTGATATGCCTTCAAAAGATTTTTATCTTGCGTTGTGATGATAATACGACTTCCAGGACCAAACAATCGAGTTTCTTTTGCGATAGCATCTAGGTATATTGACCGATCGATGTTATCAAGAACAACAATCACCTTCTTGTGTTGCAACATGTATTGTGCAACTCCTAAATGAGGAACCTCAATATCTTTGTGATTTGTTATCTGGGACATAAACAGTTTAAGTAAGTGCAACTTTGCATTATAGTCGTCAGATGACACTGGCCTTGCATACATATATCCTTTGATATCCTCCATAAAAGCACTCAGATCAAAACTGTCAGAGAACTGTTCAAATAAGAATCTGGCAATGGTGGTTTTACCAATCCCAGATGGACCCCAAATTCCTACCATTCTCACTTCATCTTCATCTGAATTTAAACATAACATAGATTCCATATTTTTTATATGAGTTCTCATCCCAACTAAGCCATCCAAATCACTTGATGGTGCTGAATTAGTCAACTTGTTCAAAATATCAATGACGATGTCTTCAACCATGGCTGCTTCATTATACCTAAAGGAGGAGGAGGATTAATCAATCCATTAAAGATTCATGTAAATTCATAGACACATTCAATATATATATTTTACGGTAGGATATATGTATATGGACAAAAAATTATTATATATAAGAAAGATTAAGAGCTATGGAGATTGAAAAAGAACAAACCAGTTGCGAGAATCGTAACCAGCGATTGTTGCCGCTTTCTCCAGAGCTTGTCCCCATCCCCTAATAACCTCACTTGTTTTACCCATACAACTATTTTGAAAGATACTCCCAAAATCTCCGGTGAGTTTCTTTACATCAGATGGATCCACTTTATAGAAAATGGGTATCACTAGTAGCCCCAACTCTTCTCTACACTTCATGATCTCCACCAGCTCATCAAGACACCACTTTGAAGAAGCGTAGTTCATTGAGAACAAGACAACCGCGATCTTAGATGCTCTAATCGCACTAATGAGTTCAGGACCGATGGATTCTCCTCTTCGGATCTCATTATCAATGAATTGAGTGATTCCTTTTCTTTGAAACTCCTTCTGTATATGACTGAGAAAGTCTCTTCGGACATCTTCCCCGCGGAAGCTCGGAAAGACTTGATGTGTCCAGTTTTTAGACGAGGAAGATTGAAGAACTGATGAAGGAGATAGAGAAGATGCAGCTGGTAAAAGAGATAGAGAAGAAGAAGAATTAGTATCTTTGTTATCTTGTTGGGATTTGAATTTTCTAAAAAGCATGAAAAAGCCTATAGCGGCTGCAACTATAGTATTAGTATTCATTAGTATGGTAGAAGTGGATCAATGGAGGAAGGATTAACAAAGAGGCTTTGTGTATCAAGATTCTAGATCGATGGAGGAAGGATTAACAAAGATGCGTTGTGTATAAATTTTTATGGATACTTAACGTTGACTTTTTTGACAGAGAAGCTCCATGATGTTTCCTATCACCAACATATATAATTATATTTCATGTAAAATTTTGCGAACGACAAGTCATTGTCCCTATTCACGTTGGCTCCACTATTGATGGAATTTCTCAAATTATTGTACATCATATATTTATATTCCTTAAAAAACTGTTTGGATGTCACAAAGACTAGTTATTTTATTTTTTTTGCATTAAAATGAAAACTATTAACCATATATGTATAGATAACTTCCCTTGTAAAAATTGGTGATTTCATGGGCGAACTGTCAGGATGACCTTCCTGGTTTTCCAAATTGCCAGAATGACCCCGTATGAAAATGAATTATGTTTTGATTTATTTTTAATGTTAAAAATGAGGAAAATACCATATAATTTGGCAATGTGATGTTATTTACAAATCCAACCAGCCATCTGCTCCACCCACCCAAAAATTTCGGATCTCCAACTTCTAATACCCAGACGCCTGAAAAATCTTTCTCCATCAAAGATAAAAGTTTCGAAAAAAATTCCGGCGAAGAGAAAACTGCTAACGAAAATTTCGACGAATATAAGGATTTCGGAATTCAAAACCGCTCTTGAGAATCTCGAAGACCAGCTTGAGTTATTCTAAGTAAGTTTCGTTCTCTCGGATTAGATTTCCCTGATTTAAGCAAAAAATGAGAGACGTATGTGTTGTGGAATTGGGAGAATAACTTGATTTTGGAACAGAAATTAGCATATGCTTCTGAAGAACTCATGATTAAGTCGATTTGAGGCGATTTAGGGTAATAAATCCTTCTCCATCAAACCCTAAAATTTATGAGACTGAAACCGATTTTCTCTTCTTTTTCTCTTCCGATTTTCTCTTCTTTTTCTCTTCCGATTTTCTCTTCTTTTTCTCTTCTGATTTTCTCTTATGTTCTTCTATTTCGTCTTCTTCTCTCTTCAGTTCTTCGATTTCGTCTTCTTCTTCTCTTCTTTGATTTCTTCTTCTCGTATTTGATTTCTTCATCTCTTTAGTCTCTTAGTTCTTCTATTTAGGTTAAACTCAAAGTAAACTACTTTAATTTATTTTATCGGTTTCATCTTCGATTTAATTTGATTTCTTAGTTCTTCTTCGATATAGTTCTTCAATTTTGTTTGATTTCTTTTTGGATTTAGGGTTACAACTCTTCAATTTTATCGTGCTAATTATGAGTCTATGTGATTCCTTTTTGGTTCAAAAAGCTTCTTTATGTCTACTTGTTAGCTTCTGAATTGTGAGTATCAAGTTGGAGGAGATGAATGTCTTCATTGATAATTTGAAAAGTTGTCATGTCTGCCTGTCTTTGAATTCTGACACTGAATCCAATTATAACCTTTCATTTTTGTGATTTTGTTATGTCATATGTGTTTCCTCAACTGACCTTGGATATGGTTTATGCATGATCTGACCGTTGCAATGAAGTTCTCATGCTCTGTTTAGCTAAAACAAAATCTCAACTTACTCATAGATACATTTGCTTAATTAATAGCTGGTATCTGTATGTTTCTGTTATACACATATTAATTCATCTCTTAAGCTGTTGAAGCAAGTGGTTGTATGATCGTTATGAGTGAAGAGTTCTTTTTGCTCTTTTTCCATATCTTTGAACATGTGCATTGTCTGTTTGGTTCATGATTTTTCATCCCTTATCCGGATTTGTGGACTTCTTCTGTCAGATAAATAAGGTGATTAACACTACTGACTTTTTTCAAACATTTCTAGTTGTTGAATGAAAACTAGAGTTGGAGTTCCTAAATTTAGTATACAAAGTTTTGCCATGATTATCGCATTTGATTTTGAATTGTGAATAAGAGATTTGTCAGTGAATTGACTTCTTACAGGTGATTCAAATTGACTTTTTATGTTTTTTTTACAGGTGATTCAAATTTAAAATCAAGAAGAGTCTGAAGATAAGATCATGAGCACCCAAAATGCCGAGCAGGGGAATAGGGGTGATGGTGACGACGAAGCAATTATAAGTTTTTTAAAATTAAAGCAAAGCTTTGATTTAATTAAGTTAATCTAGTTTTAAACTATAGTTAAACTAGAGATTAACTAAGTTAAAAAACTGTTAAACTAAGTCTAAACTAAGTTAAACCACAGTTAAACTAGATTTAAACTAATGTTAAAATATTGATTTATTGTTTTTGAATGTAGGTACATGTACAGCCTTTGAGCTTCTTCTTCGAGCCAAATCAGTTCTCTAGGTATCCGAAGATTGGTACAAGGTGTGATCCGCACAAGTGTGTGAATTTTATTAGAAAGCTTGGCGGAAATGAGCTCGAGTGGTTCCTAAAACATCCACAATTTAAGAACATCTTCCATATGCATCTTGAGAACAATCGGAAGGTCATGGGGGCTTGGAGCTTGAACCTAAGGTTGGTGAAGACGGAGAAGCCACAACAATTGTGGTTTATAGTAAATGGAGTCCTTATACGGTACGGTCTTAGGGATCATGGACTAATCTCCGGGTTGTAATGCCACCATTACCCGAAGGACTACGAAAAGCTTGGTGGGAACGAACTTGTGAATAAATATTTTGGGAAGAATGCGAAGCCGTGGGTGGATCATGTGTATAAGAAGCTTGGGTCGATGCGTCCTTCAAAGGATAGGTTGAAGATGGTTATACTTTGGTTTTTGGCCATTGTGATAAAGGGCAAAACAAAGGTAGCAGGACAAATAGATCTGTTTCTTCTACGGATCGTCGATGATTTAGATGAATGTGAGACTTTTCCATGGGGACTTCTCACATTTGAAGATTGTGAAACTGAGATCCGGAAAATTTGTGAGCGGATGAAGGGTACTGTCAGTCCAAATACCACAATTCTGGGATTCATTTTGCCACTTGAGGTAAATTTTACTTTGTTAAACTAGTTAAAATAATTGTTAAACTATGTGTTAAACTTTATGGCCTAAGTTAAACTGCGTATGTACAGCTCCTCCCATTTGAAGCCATTTCGAATCTAAAGAAGCATTTTAGAGAGGATGTCGAATCCGAAGACCAATGTCCTAGGATGTGCAAGGGAAGATACAAGGAAATGAACACGAAGGGTTTTTCAGGTTAGGAGACATCTACAAATCTCTCAGGAATTCGACGGTTAGTTTAATTAGAGTTTTAAAGTTAGTTTAATTAGAGTTATACATAGTTTAACTTCAATTTAACTATCTTATATATTATATGTACATGATATTTCAAGTATCTTGATGCTTAAAGGTGATGAGCAGCGTCTGATGGCGCGAATCATGGGTGATGACTTACAGTATGACATGAATAGTTGATGGATGGAACACCATTCTAGCAAATGGTGGGTCTATATTGTGGACGGATCTCCTGGAAATTGACCTCGCTCATAGAAAAAACCCAGCTCAAGATGATTTGGATGCTCCTGCTCTTGCTCCTGCTCCTGCTCCTATCCCTGCTCATACTCCTGCTCCTGCTCCTATTCCTGCTCTTGCTCCTATTCCTGCTCTTGCTCCTGCTCCTTCTCCTATCCCTGCTCATACTCCTGCTCCTGCTCCTATTCCTGCTCTTGACAATGTTGTTTCACCCCCTGGACTTCTTCAATCAATTGTAGAAAGGTCAAAGGCAATGAAGGAAGGGTTCAAAACCCTTAATTATAAGGTTGGGGATCTTAATGATAAGGTTGGTGGATTAACTATTAAGATTGAAAACCTTGAGAAATTCAACCTTGGTGAACCCTTCCCTACGGAGCAATTTATTTTAGGCAGTAAGTTATTTTATTCAACTTATCTTAATTAGTTTTATATAGTTTAACTGTAATTTAACTGTAGTTTAACTTTTTCTATAGGGACTCCCCGGACCTCTCCTGTTTCAAAGGTGTATGATAAAGTAGCTGGGAAAAAAGTTATTGAGATTGATGATGATGGTACTAAGGATGACAATTGTAAGTTACTAAATTACTTACAACTAGTTTAACTTTTTTAATGTTTTTGCAGCATTCGAAAATGAGGAAGAGGATAGAGAAAAGGATAAGGAGGAGGATGAAGAGAAGAAGGATGGTGATGAAAGTGACAGTAATGATGATGATGGCAATGATGATGCAGGTGAGGCGCAAGGAACGGATGTGCCTAAGAGTCAGACTTTCGAGTTTACTCCCCATGGGCCTAAATTTAGTATACAAAGTTTTTGCCATGAATATAGAAAAAGAACAAATATGTTTGCATCACTTGCTGCTCTTGCTGCGGCTGTCGAGATTGTTGAAGAAGAGGTGGCAGATGAGGATGTGGTAGAGGTGGTACATAAGGAGGCTGAAGGTACATCAAGAGTCAAACTTAGTTTAACAGTAATTTAACTCTCATTTAATGGTTTAATAATTGTGTAGCAACAAAAATACTAAGCCATGTGGTCTCAGAGGTGGCAGAGGAGGATGTGGTAGAGGTGGTACACGAGGAGGCTGAAAGTACTTAGTTAAACTGTACTTTAACTGAAGTTTAACTATAGTGTAACTATATTTTATATATATGCAGCTGTAGATCCTCAAACTGCGATAGTTGTTTGGCGTCCATCTATTCCTCTTAATGAAGTAGATAGTGAGAATGAAGGTTTACCCAAGAAGAGGAAGAGGAATAAGTCCATCCACCTTAAAATTCCATATACTGGCGGTAAAGGAGAAGGTAGAGGGGGAAGAGGAGGAAGAGTCAAGGGAGTGCCCAAGAGACAAAAAGTGTAATGTCGTGGTCGTTTTATTTATTGTTTTGTTCTTATAACTTGCCAGCTGCACTTTAAATTTCATTTTATTTAAGTTTAACTCTAGTTTAACTTTTAGTTTACCTGTAGTTTAACTAAGTTTAACTAAGTTTAACTTTGCGTATATGTTAATATAATATTTATTATACAAAAAGTTTTATTAATTAAAATAATATTTTATTTAAAAAACTGCTGACATTTAAAAAAATGGCGCCGTTATCCTTACAAAAACGGCGCTGTTATCCTTACAAAAACGGTGATGTCATCTTTTTACATGTAGTTTAACTAAGAATCTAGTTGGACAAAGTTACTACATAGTTTAACTTCATAGTAAAACAAAAACCTAGTTAAACCTT
Organism: Cardamine chenopodiifolia; assembly: GCA_963922655.1. Lineage (NCBI taxonomy): Eukaryota > Viridiplantae > Streptophyta > Magnoliopsida > Brassicales > Brassicaceae > Cardamine > Cardamine chenopodiifolia. The sequence continues at coordinate 9,580,302 of OZ000479.1, forward strand.
ATTAAAAATGAATTGAATTAAGTTTAACTTGCATAAAAAGTAATTTAACACGCATTAAGCATCGTCTTACGATGCAATATATACTAATATCATTTAAATTTTATTTTTCTATAGATATGATAGTAATAACAAAGTAACCATAAATGTATAAGGCATATACGGCAAATTAAACAAAAACATGTAACCTATCATACTTTCTTTGCAAAAGTTGGTTTTAACTCAATTAATGCATAGAATTGATAAATATACATAGTTTAAATTTTTTGTTTACCTTTACGATTTTGGAAAAATAAACTTGTTAAATATACATAGTTTAACTTTGTTTACCTAGTTTACCTTAATTTAACCTTTTTAACATATTTTAACTTTGTTTAACCTAAGATAACGTAGTTTAACTAAAAAATTTTATTAATTAAAATATTAGTTTAGTTTAACTGTTAGTTTAACTTTATTTAACCTAACATAACGTAGTTTAACTTTGTTTAACCTAACATAACGTTGTTTAACTTTGTTTAACCTAACATAACGTTGTTTAACTATTAGTTTAACTTTTTTTAACTATTAGTTTAACTTTGTTTAACTATTAGTTTAACTTTGTTTAACTATTAGTTTAACTTTGTTTACCTATTAGTTTAAATTTGTTTAGCCTAACGTAACGTAGTTTAATTTTGTTTACCTATTAGTTTACCTTTTTTAACCTAACGTAACGTAGTTTAACTATTAGTTTAACTTAGTTTAACTTAGTTTAACTTTATTTAATCTAGCATACCGTAGTTTAACTATTAGTTTAACAACTTATACCTGATACATCACATACACATCCAACAACAAACAAATTAACTGGACATATTAAAGTAACCTCCAAGTTCGTTGGATCTCTTCCTTCCTCGATGTTCTCCAACCAATGGAATCCTAGCATGTTGAGTTCTTCCCTTTTTCTTGAGGTAATCTGGGGGCAAGACGCATTGACCAGGAATATGAGTAGGAACTTCCCAAGCAGATTGATTTGGTACTGGATAGATGGTCTTACAGTAAGCCGTCACCCAATACTCAGAAAAATAATAACGTAAGCAGCACGCGTGTAGATCGACCTCTGACGTTTTTGCGTGGAACATAGTTGCAGCAATCGCATGTTCACATGGATATTTGTCTATATCATAACACCTACAACTACAACTTTTCCTTCTCAAATCAACATTGTAAAGTTTCTCATCTTCTCCAATCATCATGTATTCAAGCATAAAACTGTTTAGCTCACATACCTCTAACTCCTTTGCACTCTCACATCTCTTGTGCAATACATTATAGAAAAAAGGTACTACCTTCTTGTCTCTAGTACCTCCGCGGCAACCTTCCTATGCTTGTTGAACCATTCAAAAATCTTGGCAATAATCGAATCAAACAAAGGTAGCAACGAGTATTTCCTGTGATCTTTGAACACACTATTTATAGATTCATCAGAATTGGTGGTGCATATGTTGTACCTTTCTCCTGGAAAGTAGCATTTTTCCCACTTAAAATCGTCAACACTTTCATCAAGATACTCACCACATTTAGGATACCTTCTCCTAAATTCATGATAAAGTCGCAAGAACTCAGCCTTTGTAACTCCGACCGCGTTCTCTAAACTGGGCTGCAACATCTTTTTTGTTAACACCATAAGCATGCATTTTCACATTCCGAGACAAATGCCACAAACAATATTCGTGCTTAACATTGGGATACATCTCCCCTATGGTCTTTATGATGCTTTTATTTCTGTTAGAAACAAACACAAGCTCAGGGTGATCTGGCACCACTGTTTTCAACGTTTGGAGAAACCACCTCCAACTTGCATTATTTTCACTATCTACTACTGCAAAAGCAAGAGGATAATGTTGATGCTCTGCATCTTGAGTAGTAGCAATAATAAGAACTCCCCTATATGCAGTCTTCAGAAAAGTCCCATCCAATATGATAACTTTTCGCATTACTTGAAATCCTTCTATGCTAGCACCCAGTGCGAAGAATACATACTTAAACTTGTTTTCTTCACCACATTCCAGCTGTGTGCATGTACCATGATTCATAGTCTCCAACATGTGCAAATAAGAAGACAACATCATATAACAATCTTCTGGGCTGCCGCGCACGTCAGCTACCGCTAGTTTTTTCTCTCTTAAAGCGGTACTATATGACACTCGACAACCTAGCCTTCTTTGTACCAAATCTTGCAACATTTTCGCTGATGGAGTATCGAATTTTCCAGGATAATCCTCATGCACAGCTGATGTAACTAATCGTGGTGTTCCCTTCTTTTTTATGTTGCTTGTACTCGTACTTAGCCGAGAACATGTATACATCTTGTTGTATGTTCTAACAGACCAACGATCTGAGCCCTTATCGATCGCAACTCGGACAGACCATTTACAACTAATACCTCCACATTTTAACACATACAACTTGGTTGTCGACTTGATAGTAACAACCTCAAAACAATGCTCATGTACAACTCTATCAACTAAATCTTGGATTTCACGCTTACTATCAAATTCTTGTTTTACCCTCATATCAATGCCATCATCCCATTCAACCTCTGAAACTTCCACAACCTCATCTGCTTCTGCAAAAGGTGAAACTTGATAGTTATCAAAACCCGGATCAACAATTGTGCCTCGATAGTCATCGACATCCAAATCTGGAGGTGTACCTTGACAATCATCCACACCTAATTTATTGTTTTCACTATCTAGATTACAAGGAACAATATCCCATCCCTCAAAACGTTCAGATGATTCTCTAATTTCTGGCAAATAACCAACTCTACCTACACTATCTTCATCATCATTCTGAACCTCGTCACAATTTCCCCAAACTCTACTTGATTTACCAAATTACATCTAATGTCTTGAAGCTTGTGAACTATTATGTTCAACTTCCACTATCTCCACGTGCAAAACAACAGGTTCTTTATTTTCACAAAACCAAATGTATCCGAAGACATCATTTTCATCGAATATATATATGCTACTCTCTGCAATACTCCATGAATGTAACTTAACTTTAGCATCATCGATTCATCTGTATTCACTTTTCTACGTATTTTTTCAACTAACGATGAGTAATTGAATTCCTCTGCACTACCAAACGTAAATAAAGAATAAATTTGAAGTTTTTTTGGATTTCATTTAACAACATCTCCTCTATGTGAATAATTTTCACCATAATCAAAATATATGAGCGTTATTTCCCTCTACAAACAAATAATAAACAACATCAGTATGTAGTTTCTCTTAGTTTAATTTAGTTTAACTTTGTTTAACTTTATTTAACTTTTTTTTTAACTTAGTTTAACTTTGTTTAACTTAGTTTAACTTTGTTTAACTTAGTTTAACTTTTTTTAACTTAGTTTAACTTAGTTCAACTTAGTTCAACTTAGTTCAACTTAGTTCAACTTTCTTTAACTTAGTTCAACTTTCTTTAACTTATTTTAACTTTTCTTTAACTTATTTTAACTTTGTTTAACTTTGTTTAACTTTTTTTTTAACTTACTTTAACTTACTTTAACTTTGTTTAACTTAGTTTAACTTAGTTTAACTTAGTTTAACTTATTTTAACTTTTTTTTAACTTTGTTTAACTTTTTTAACTTTATTTAACTTTGTTTAACTTTTTTTTAACTTACTTTAACTTACTTTAACTTTGTTTAACTTAGTTTAACTTAGTTTAACTTTGTTTAACTTTGTTTAACTTTGTTTAACTTTGTTTAACTTTGTTTAACTTTGTTTAACTTTGTTTAACTTAGTTTAACTTAGTTCAACTTAGTTCAACTTAGTATAACTTAGTTCAACTTAGTATAACTTAGTTCAACTTAGTTCAACTTAGTTTAACTTAGTTTAACTTTGTTTAAAAGTAAGGTAAAACCGAGTTCAACTTAGTCGAACTACCCTTATTCTTAGTTTAACTTAGTTTAGTCGGAGAAGAGGTTCGTTGGAGAAGAACACGCGTTGGTTTAAATGCTCAAGATAAAAGAGAGATAACAGACCTTTAGAGAAGAACAGAGTTTCGAAAAAGAATAGAGTTTTGTCGCCGGAGAAACGTAGAGTTTTGTCGCCAGAGAAACGTAGAGTTTTGTCGCCGGAGAAACGTAGAGTTTCGTCGCCGGAGAAGTATTTCGTCACCGGAGAAAAGCTTTGTCGGAGAATAACAGAGCTTCGGTCGGAGAAGAGTTTTGCTGGAGAAGAGTTTCGGAGAGAAGAGTTTCGTCGGAGAATAGCTTCATCGGAGAAGAGTTTCATCGGAGAAGAGTTTTGGAGAGAAGAGGAGAAGACCAGAGCTTCAAAAAAGAATACATTATTGTCGCCAGAGAAACACAGAGTTTCATCATCGGAGAAATATTTCGTCATCGGAGAAAAAAGGTTCGTCGGAGAACAGCTTAGTCGGAGAAGAGTTTCGTCGGAGAAGAGTTCCATCGGAGAATAGTTTTGTCGGAGAATAGCTTCGGCGGAGAGAAGAGCTTCGTCGGAGAACAGAGCTTCGTCGGAGAACAGAGCTTCGTCGGAGAACAGAGTTTCGTCGAAGAAGAGTTTCGGAGAGAAGAGAGAAGTCTGGAGAATAGCTTTTGAGAGAAGAGAGAAGTCTGGAGAATAGCTTTGGAGAGAAAAGAGAAGAGTTTTGTTAGGTGAGAGAGAAATAAAAGCTTCGTAACATAAGAGAGAAGAGATAATGCACATTTAATTTGGTAGGTAATGAAGAAATGAATTGCTTTGACTATTCAAATTAAAATAAATTAAAATTAGTTTGATTTAAAAGATTTATATTATTTTATTGTAAGGATAGTTTTGAATTATCACAAATAGGAGGGTTAGTGGAAGTTATGTAGATTATCTAGAGGTCAAATGGATCTTATTTTATTTTTCAAGGTCATCCTAACAAGTGATCTTGATTTCATGGATTTGACTAAATAAAAAGCAAAACTTGATTCAAGAGAATGATGATGAGGAACGGAGATATGTGCTGCTCAAATACATTCTTACATATTAGCTGAAGGAAGCGAATCAAGATAAGCTGACGCTTGCGTTTGCTACGTGGAGCAGGTCCAGGTCCGACCATTGGCTCCCTCTCCTCCACTGGTAGCAGCGCCTCCATTTTCGATTCTTCCTTCATTGATTTCTACTCTCTTCCTCAATCTCAAAACCTCTTCGTGAAAACTTCGGTTGGAAGAGACAGAATGAAAAAAGAGAGCAGTTTATTCATTAACAAAATAGTAACTAGTGAGACTGATTTAAGCCCGTCTAGGAATTTAAGAGCCTAACCCATTGGATAATTGCAGAATTTTGAGCTATTCATAGAACCAAATTCAACTCCACTAGTGTTTTTCCTCTTTCCCTTTTTTTTTCTTGCTCTTGTACGAAAACAAATGTAACCATGTGTTGAAGGAAAAAAGAATGCAACCACTATTAACCATAAACCGTATTTTTCCGTGAAAATCGTGTTATCCACATTTCTGCCACCAACATTATTTTCATGTCAATCCCGCATTTTACTGTTAAATTCGCGTTTTACTGCCAAAAGTAGGGGTTTTTTATATTTTTTGCAACAAATCATGTTTTCTATATCTTCCGTAGCAAATTATGTTTTTCCATTTTTCCGTAAAAAAAACATGTTATCCACGTTTTTCCTCCAGAAACCGCATTATCCACATTTTAATGCCAAAATCGTGTTTTTGCTGAAATCAGAACTTTTCACCACAAACCGTGTTTTCATCTATTTTCTTGCTACAAACTGCATTTTTCGTAAAATGTGTTTTCTAGATTTTTCCGCCACAAATTGTGTTTTACCATTTTTCCGTTAGAAATTATGTTTTGCGTCAAAATAATATTTTCTGCAGTTTCCCGCCAAAATTGTGAAAATGCAATTTTTCGTGAGACTACGAAATTGTGTTTTTCCACCAATCCTATATTTTCCCGCAAAAAAATAAGTGTTAATTATAAATATATATTGATTTATGATAAACATAAATGAGTTTAAATGGGTTACCCATTTATTTTTGTTAACATTCATTTAAAAATAAAGACTAACTACTGGACTAGACTTTAGAGTGATGTTTACTGACTTAATTTTGAAGAAAACATAAATTAGTATGTATTATCAATTGTGGCTAAAATTGTTCGAGCAGTCAATTTACAAGATGTATAACTTAAGTTATCCGAAAGTTTTAATTTTATGTGATAAGCATTTATTAATGTATGTACCCACATACACATATATTATGACTCCATGAGTATACTAAACAGCTCACAATTACCAGAGTGGTGATAATAACAACAACTGCACAACTAGTAAACAAAATCAAGTCTCATCTCTGACTGTTCTTCTTCGTCTCTGGACTATCCTTCTCAAGATGTTTCTCAGTCATCAAGGAGTTGGAGTACCCCACCTTCTCCTGCACCCCATTTGCCAGATCGGACATTAAACTCAAAGACAATCTCAGTGCAAGCTACATTTCTTTCAATTTCTATTATGTACATATGCTCCGTTAAAAGGACATGTAGATAGTTATATCCATCTTCGTGATATACATCGAGGCCATTATGTTTGTACCTGATGTGATGGAATACCTCCACTGTGCTCCCAAGACCAGCCTCAACGACACCCTTATAAACCAGTAAGATGCAAGCCTTAAATCTCAAGGTTCTAGAGAGAGGCTTTTGATTAAATTTAACTCTCATGGAACTTCCATCTGTAGCTCGATAAGTAAAGTATGCAGGCACTTCTCCACCAGGTAAGACTGCACGTCTACAATTAGTCTGAATGATGAGTTCTCGCGCTTCTTTATTCAGTTTCAAGCAGTTAGTAAAGTTGAGATAAATCTTTGGATTGTGAAAAGAGCAATCTAGTATCTCCAGAGACTCACAATTTATAGCTTCTAGGAATGATAAGGAATCCGGAATTTGTGATAATGATGTCAACTTCCTGCATCCGTTGAGTGTAATTACCTGAAGACGAGAGATTTTCTTGACCCATTGAGGAATATCTTGTAATTGTATTTATGTATCATCCAAGTGCAGTGTTGTGATTATGTCAAGAGCATGCGGAAATTTATGGAGGTTTTCGCTATATGAGATTAGCAACGAATCAAGACGGGACCATGACTTGATCGACAAAGGCACTTCTTTTATTGCAGTTCCTGTGAGCTTGATATTTGTAGAGATCACAGGAAAAAAATTCAAACGAGAGCAATCAGTGAGATCAAGTTTTTCAAGAGACTCCAAGTTGATGTTGATCGGAAGAACCTCTAGCTTTGAACATCCTTTCAAACTCAAGTAATACAATTTCTGAAGGTTTCCTATAGAGGAGGGAAACTCTACCAGACCAGTGCACATATCAAGAGAAAATTTCCGGATATTAGTAGCATTTCCAATAGAATGAGGGAGCTCCACAAGAACAGTGCACATACTAAGATACAACATATGGAGATTATTGGCATTTCCAATAGAATGAGGGAGCTCCACAAGAACAGTGCACATACTAAGATACAACATATGGAGATTATTGGCATTTCCAATATAGTATGGGAGGTCCACCAAACTTGAGCAGCCTATGAGACTCAAGTGCAAGAGATTAGTAGCATTCTCAATAGAGGAGGGAAGCTCCACCGAACTGGAGCAACCAGTAAGATTCACTTCATGAAGATTACTAGCAGTTGAGAGATCAGGTAGCTCTTCTAGATTTTCTGAACCATAAAAATCCACCCACTTGAGGTTTCCAAGGGGCTGTACAAACAAATAAAGGCAGCATAGAAGAACAGAGTGTTTAGATCACTCTTTTTGAAGCCTCAAAGGTGTACGGTAAAAGAAATTATTACATACGAAAGAAAAACTAAAATTTAAAAATTAGAGAGAAATACTAAGTAATTATGTACCTTTTTGCTTTCCCACAACTTGAAGTTTGCTGAAACGCATCTGAATTTTCACTAGGTATTTTGTACTAAAAGTGGATGGCAAACATGTCATAGGAAAGCGTTCCCATACTAGTAATCTCAGTTTTCGAGATAGATATGTCAAACGTTGCAGTAAGAACAATTTATTGCTTTGGTCATGATATTCGCAGTGGAATCTTAAGAATTTAAGATTAGACATCTTCTTAAATGCTCTCTCACTAACATTTATCTTGTATTCTATCTCAGATAAGTTGAGATCTATGCCTATAACATTTCTACTACCCTAAAAAAAATGAAATATGATGGAAATAATTAGTTTTCAGATGATCTAAATTTTCAGGAAGCAATACAATAATCAAATGCATAAATCTAAAAACTTACAGCTGTATCATCAGTCAGTACTTCATTTATTTCATTAGCATCAACCAAAAACTGACGTTTCCCAGGCTCACGAATTAACACATGCCCAAGCTCACGACGAACGATTACTCTACCCAACTATACTAATAGATTATGCATCTCTATCCTCTCATAGTCAATGGATATTAAGGATTTTTCAGCTAAGATATCAAGGATGTGCCTCACATTGAAGAAATCCTTTGCAAGAACTGCTTCTTGTATCTCAGTGGATTCACCTTTAAAAAAGCAGGCTATATGAAGATATAAATCTTTCTCTACGTTATCTAAAGCATCGTAATTGAACTTTAAAATGTTCTCAATATCTCCATCAAGGCAAATCTTAACCTTGGAAGTGTATTTGTCCACTCCTGCTTAGACCTCCCCCGAAAATAGGATCCCATAACCCTTAGTCTTAAAGGGAGTTTACCTAAAAGAAGTGTAACTTCCCATGCGAGCTCCTCAAAATTCTCTTTAGGGAAATTTTGACAAAAGCATACGTAAGAAATATTTGACAAGCTTCATATGTTGATAGATAATCCACCTTGTAGATATGGTTGATGTCATATGCCTTCAAAAGCTTTTTATCTTGCGTTGTGATGATAATATGACTTCCAGGACCAAATCATCGAGTTTCTTTTGCGATAGCATCTACGTATATTGACCGATCGATGTTATCAAGAACAACAATCACTTTCTTGTGTTGCAACATGTATTATGCAACTTCTAAATGAGGAACCTCAATATCTTTGTGATTTGTTATCTGGGACATAAACAGTTTAAGTAAGTGCAACTTTGCATTATAGTCGTCAGATGACACTGGCCTTGCATACATATATCCTTTGATATCCTCCATAAAGGCACTCAGATCAAAACTGTCAGAGAACTGTTCAAATAAGAATCTGGCAATGGTGGTTTTACCAATCCCAGAAGGACCCCAAATTCCTACCATTCTCACTTCATCTTCATCTGAATGTAAACATAACATAGATTCCATATTTTTTATATGAGTCCTCATCCCAACTAAGCCATCCAAATCACTTGATGGTGCTGAATTAGTCAACTTGTTCAAAATATCAATGACGATGTTTTCAACCATGGCTGCTTCATTATACCTAAAGGAGGAGAAGGATTAATCAATCCATTAAAGATTCATGTAAATTCATAGACACATTCAATATAGTAGGAGGATATATGTATACGCACAAATTATTTTCATGTGTAAGAAAGGTTATGAGCACTGGTGATCAAAAGTACAAACCAGTTGCGAGAATCGTAACCGACAATTATTGCTACTTTGTCGAAAGCCAGTCTCCATCTCCCAATAACCTCACTTGTTTTACCCACACAACTATTTTGAAAGATACTTCCAAAATCTCTAGTGAGTTTCTTTACATCATGTGGATCCACTTTACAGAAAATGGGTATCACTGTTAGCCCCAACTCTTCGCTAGATTTCATGATCTCCACCAACTCATCAAGACACCACTTTGAAGAATCATAGTTCCTTGAGAACAAGACAACCGCGACCTTAGATACTCTAATTGCGCTAATGAGTTCAGGACCAATGGACTCTCCTCTCTTTATATCATTATCAATGAATGGAATGATTCCTTTTCTTTGAAACTCCTTATGTATATGACTGAGAAAGTCTCTTAGGACGGAAGCTTGGAAAGACTTGATGTGTCCAGTTTCGAGACAAAGAAGACCGAAGAACTGATGAAGCAGATAGAGAAGATGGAGCTGGTAAAAGAGATAAAGAAGAAGAAGAATTAGTTTCTTTGTTATCTTGTTAGAATTTGAAATTTCTAAAAAACATGAAGAAGCCTATTACGGCTGCAACTAAGACAAGGAAAAAAAGAAGAAATCATTAGTATGGTAGAGAATGGATCAACATTCTATATCAATGGAGGAAGGATTAACAAAGAGGCTCCGTGTATAGATTTATGTTGGATAACTAATGTTGACTATTTTGAAAGAAAAGCTCCATTGATGTTTCCTACTGCCAACAGATCTAATTCTCAAATACATCTCTCGGCATCAAAATAGTCTGATATACATCTTTTTTTATTTTCAATTTGATTTCTATCTTTTTTAAAAAATAAAATAGAATCAAATTACTAAAAATTCTTATGGTTTTAAGTTTATTACATACATTTGCCCAAATCAATTCTAAATCGGATCAAGCTCAAACAAAAGATTTTTACCAAGCCCACTAACATGAATCTAACTAAATATTTCTATATTTTAGATCCAACAAACCTAATTCTTCTTTTCTCTCTCGTTTCCTATCTCTGCCTTCGTGTTCTTCGTGTTCTTCACAACCCACAAAAATTTATAGTGACAAAAAAATATCTCGCTCTCACTTCCTCTTCAACAAATAACGCACCATCATCATCTCCATCGTCATCACCAACTTCTTCATCATCACCATCAAGATTTTCAATTTCCAGATTTATTTTTTGCTTAATTTTTCTCTAGATTTTGCGTTTGGATTCTTGTGGTTTCATTAAGATTAATTCTGGAGAATCTTTTTTTAGTTTCCGGATTCTTGATTTCACTACTTGAATTCCCCTTTGGTGATACAACCTTTACAAATGTATTCGTCGGTGGCTTTGTTTGGAAAATTCAAAGTGAAACTCTTAGATCTATGTATAACTGTTGTTTTATGTGCAACTAGTACAACTCTGTGTATAACTGTGTACTTTTTGTACAACATTAATTTTATTGTTAATTGTTATTTCTGAGATTAATTGTTAAATTTAAATGTTAATTGTTAATTTTAATATTAATTATTAAATTTAAAATTTAATTATTAATTTTATGCTAATTTTTAAAGTTAATGTAATTTTTAAATTTAAATGTTAATTGTTAAATTTAAATGAGAATTGTTAATTTATTGTTAATTTTAAATTTCAAAAGTTAATTATTAATTTTATGTTACTTGTTAAATTTAAAGGTGAATTGTTCATTTTAATGTTAATTGTTAAATTTAAAAGTTAAATGTTAATTGTTAAATTTAAATGTTAATTGTTATATTTAAATTTTAATTGTTAAATTTAAATGTGAATTGTTAATTTTAGTGTTAATTGTTAAATTTAAAAGTTAATTATTAATTTTATGTTAATTGTTAAATTTAAATGTTAATTATTAATTTTAGTGTTAATTGTTAAATTTAAAATTTAATTATTAATTTTATGTTAATTGTTAAGTTTTAAAATTGAATTGTTAATTTTAGTGTTAATTGTTAAATTTAAATGTTAATTATCAATTTAATGTTATTTCTCAATTTAAATTTATTAAAATGAATGTTTAAATTTAAATTTAATAATTAATTATAATATATACATGTCTACGTTTGATCCGACAAAAGTATCTAAGGTCTGACATAAATGAACTCGGATCCGTTAAAAAGTATCGACAAAAATTATTTAGGATCGTTCAGAACATAGTTGTACCATAATTGTACCAAAATTATTAGTTGTACTCATTTCATAACATAGTTGTAGTTTGGTGGTTTAACTTATAAATAGTTGTACCATACTAAATAACCATATTTTTTTAGTTGCACTAATGACATTAGATTAATAAAATGCATGGACTATAGTTTCATAAAAAAAATATGTTAAATATTAATTTTCCACCATTTTGGTAGTTTCAAGTGGTTCACATTTAAACAAACATTAAAAATATAAGGCATATGTTGAAGGAACTATGATGATATGTGACCAATAAACAAAAACGTGTTTTTTTCTTCATTTAATAAATGTTATTGCTTCTAGATGACCACAAATTAACAAGATCATGTCTTTCTAATACAAATAACCGAATTTAAAATAAAATTCAACGTAATTACACCACCAGTTTTACATAGTTGTACCATGACAGAAATGAATTTTGACTAATCTTTCTAATACAAATAATTAAATCATACGACTATAACAACACACATAGAAATCAAGAGACATTTGTTGTACTGTCACCACATTTAAAGCATACATACATGTCTCGCTCACTTTGAGTCGATCTTTGCCCACTTCAAATCGATCATTGACCACTTTGAGTCGATCCTCGCTTCATATTACTCGATCATTTTCTCATATTACTCGACCTTCTTCCGTGATGTTCTCTAATAGCCAAATTTAAAATCAAATCATCTCTTTCTTCTATAACATGTGCAAGCGGATTCTCTTCAAACATACATGAGTTACACAATTCTTCATATGAAGAATTTTCACCATTGTTTAATATCTCTTCATGTTGCCATGGTTCATCTACGTAAAGAGTAATTATACCACCATCATTAATTCTAGATATCATACGACCACTTGAAACTAACACTTTGATACTTATACTTTGATACTTACACCAACTTTACTTTCTTAGTAATACTATTCGTTTTCTCCTGAAAAAAATAAAAACAAACATTTTATTTTAGTTTTTCGATTTTCTGAGTAGTACCAAGTTGTATCGGTGTTACTAATAACACATAGTTGTACCAATTTTACTAATAACACATAGTTGTACCAAATTGTACCAGTTTTACTAATAACACATAGTTGTACCATTTTCCTGTAACTTTCTTTTCTTGTTCACCAACTGTTTTGATTTCTATCTACCTAAGATTCAGTACGATTTCATCCCTGTAACCAATAATTTACCTAGGATTAAAAATGTAACACTTTACTCGATCAAAAAAACAAGTTTCATAACCCAATGTGCATAAAAAATAAGCATTATTCAAGAATTATTTTTAAATCTACAATATTCTAATTCAAATATTCATTCACATTGAATGATTATTCTTGGTTCATACGCGCACAAATAAACAAAAAATCATTAATACAAAAAAAAAACATCGAAAATCACCTCAAATAAAACTTTAATTTCGTCTTCAATAGAAACTCTTAGTTTGGAGGAATAAAAAGAAAAAAAAAGAAAAAAAAAGTACACGACACATATTCTTTATTAATTGATCTCATTTAATTGATCACATTTAATTTTAAATCTATCAAAACTCTTTCTCTCTTTCACTTCATATTTTTTCATGATTTTTTGTTTTTTTTGTCATTTAGTTGATTAAAATAATATTTTTAATGGTAATTCATTAAAATTAAAATGAAAATTATATAAGAAAAAATTGATAAAATGTATTGTATTTTTTTTTAGTGTATATCAGACTTAAGCACGTTACCAACATAAATAATTATATTTCATGGAAACTTTCGCTAATCATGTAGGCTCCACCACTGATGGAATTTCTTGGAATCTAAATATTGTACATAGATTTTTTCTATTCCTTTTTTTATTTTTAGTCAAACCCATAGACTCACTGAAACTTAAACGAGCTGAATTGAGATTTGGATCCTCACAATTACACAGAGAGCTTTGCCATAGCATCAGCCTCATGGTTTGTTTTGGTATATTTTTCTGTTCTTTAAAATCGTTTGGGTGTCACAAAGAGAGTGACCTTATCTTTTCTTCATAAAAGTGAAAACTATTAACTATGTGAAGAAGGTCCAGATCCGACCATTGGCTCCTCCTCCTCCACTTCAGGCACCGCTAATTCTTTAGTCGGAATTGCGCTTCCATTAAACGATTCTTCCTCCATGGATTTCTACTCTCTTCCTGAACTCAAAACACTTTCGAGAAACTTTGATTGAAAGAGACAGAGAGTAAAGGAAGAGAGAAGAGTGTATTCAATAGCAAAATAATATCTATTGGGTCTGATTTAAGCCCATATAGGAATTTAAGAGCTTAACTCATTGGGATAATTGCAGAACTTTGAGCTATTCATAGATCCAAATTCAACTCCACTAGTGTTTTTTTTCTTTTTTATTTAAAAAAAATTATTCAGATAGGACCCAATTTATTCGAAATTACTCAAATAGATTATTTTTGGGAAAAAAATGAAGGATGCATTACTAATTGTACCTTCTAGAAGAAAAAAAAACCTTCCTTCTCTCCAAATCAAGTAACTTCCTCTGTACGAGTTCCATTTTTCATTTCATTTCCCTTTTTTTTTATTTCTTCATCTGTCTTATACTCTCTCGTTTCTACTTTCTCGTCTATAGTCTCACTACGAAACGTTCGCAGTTCGCAGAGATTCATATATTTGTCGAAGGTATGATTTTCGCTAAATCGTTTTCTAGGTTCTTCTTCTCTCATTTTCTTTCGACTTCGTTCTTCTTCTCTCAGTTTTCTCCCTAAATGCATTACGGTTTTGTGGTAGATTTACATAACGGTTTTATGCAAATTTACCATACTATAACCTAACTCTACCCTATGGAGTTATAGTAGGGTAGAGTTAGGTTATAGTATGGTAGAGTTAAGTTATAGTATGGTAGAGTTAAGTTATAGTATGGTAGAGTTAAGTTATTAGTTTGGTAGAGTTAAGTATTTTCTCTGCGTCTAGAGTTTCTGGGTTTGTGGGTTTGGTACAGTTAGCATATAGTTTGGTAGAGTTAGCATATAGTTTGATAGAGTTTGGTAGAGTTAGCATATAGTTTGGTAGAGTTAGCATAAAGTTTGGTAGAGTTAAGTTATTAGTTTGGTAGAGTTAAGTTATTAGTTTAGTAGAGTTAAGTTATTAGTTTAGTAGAGTTAAGTATTTTCTCTGCGTCTAGGGTTTGTGGGTTTATGGGTTTGGTATAGTTAGCATATAGTTTGGTAGAGTTAGCATATAGTTTGGTAGATTTTGGTAGAGTTAGCATATAGTTTGGTAGAATTAAGTTATTGATAGAGTTACGTTTTGACTGTTTCTTGTTTCTACTCATCAGGTATGGCTACAGCAAAAGATTATCCGAAGAGGCTTTTTGTAGATGGTCTTGTAGTAATGAAGAACCGGAGCATAAACAACAATTGCAATCTGAATCATATTAGGAATATGATGAAGGGTATTGGTGAAGATGCATACCGAGACATATGGCATAAGTCATGCCTCGGAGTTTTTTTTAAGTTTGCTGACTCTGACTACATGTTTGCAGAGGTACAATATTTATTGGCGCAACAGCTAGATATTAAAAAGCAGTATGAGTTATGGCTCTTGGTTGGTTGTCGGCCTATGAGATTTTCTCTTAACGAGTTTAAGGAAATCATGTAGCTCAATTGCGGTTTGGTGGATGAATCTTCTTCTGCTGTGGAGGAGGTTTCCCATGGAGATCTGTGGGAGGAGGTTGCCCATGGAGATCTGTGGGAGGACATGGGTTTAACAGTCGGTCAAGGCCCTACGTGGGTAGAGTTGAATAGGATTCTGCAGTAGTGCAGATCATGGTCTTTCGAAAAGAGGAAGATGGTTGGCTTGCTAATGGTATTGCATATTGGTGTTTACGATCTCCACCGTAAATAGTAGGATTCCTTCTAGTTCTGCTAATTTGGTTACAGATCTAGAGCGGTTTGAGAAGCATCCTTGGGGAAGAGTAGCGTTTAACGCACTGATCAGATCGATCAGATGTGCATCCTATAAAACTGCACCCTACACTCTCGGCGGTTTTGTGCACTCGCTTCTCATCTGGGCATTGGAGTCTATCCCCATATTAGAAGAAATGTTTGATGAGAGAAAACAAGGTGTGAATGTTCCCCTTCTACGGTGGAGACCAATCAAGAAACAAGCCATGGACACAGAACAAATTGTTAAGTTGGATACAAGGGCGGGGGAAGGAAAGGTAAATTGCTAACGTTATAGAGTTCATAGTCAATATGGTAGAGTTCATATGTTAGCTTGGTAGAGTTAATATGTCAGCTTGGTAGAGTTAATATGTCAGCTTGGTAGAGTTCACCGCAACTTAGTAAAGTTTGTTGAGTATTTGGTAGAGTTGGTTATTCTTGGTAAAGTTGATTCTCTGTTTAGCAGAGTTGATAGTCAATATGGTAGAGTTCATATGGGGTTAAGTTTCAGCTTGGTAGAGTTCATAGTCAGCTTGGTAGAGTTCACAACAACTTAGTAAAGTTTGCTGAGTGTTTGGTAGAGTTGGTTATTCTTGGTAAAGTTGATTCTTTGTTTATAGTCAAAATGGTAGAGTTCATATGTCTGTTTAGTAGAGTTAAGTTTCAGCTTGGTAGAGTTTAGATGTCTGTTTTGACTCTTACTTAGTTGGTAGAGTTCTTCTTGCACTTAGTAAAGTTTGTTGTGTGTTTGGTAGAGTTAGTTATTCATGGTAAAGTTAATTCTTCTCTTTCAGCTACGCTTAAGGAAACTACGTCCAATGCCTCTTGCTGAGATCTTCCCTGTTTGGCCATAAGATGTCGAAGATCCGAGAGTGGACAACATGATCCAAGACATACTTGATGGCACTCTAGATGAGTCCTTTTGGGACATACTGAAGAAGAAAGATGCCCAAAAGAAGCATGACCTACCTAAGAAAAAGAAAAAGGTAGAGAAGAACAAAGAGGTAGAGAAGAAGTAGGACCTACCTAAGAAGAAGAAACGGAAGGAGAGGACTCCACCTTCTGTGGAAAACAGTGAGCCGGAGATGGATGAGTCGACTCCCTTAAATGAACTGCTAAGAGTTAAACATAAAAAGAGGGAAGTGTTGAAGGGGAAGAAGCTAAGAAACCGCCATGAAAACAAAGAAAATGAGTCTAGTGTCTTGATTCAAACTCTCCAAGGGTTGACCAACACTTTGAATGGGTTGAGATCAGACTAAACTATATTGTCCAACACTTTGATAGGGATATCAGACCGTCTGTTTCGGCTAAAGGAGACAAGGGCAGAGTGGTCCATGCTCACTGAGCGTGTTGTAAGGTTGGAGGATAAGAGTTCTAATCATTCAATGTTAATGGAGAGGCTTGTTAGGCTGGAGGATCAAAGGCCAGACCCTCTTATACAGACCTTGGAGTACAGAGGAAAGTCTGACGTTAAAGGCGGAAGTTAGACTCGTGAACCTGTTCTGAATGATGAAACAGGAAATGGAGAGGAGGACATTGCTCCTCCAGATTTGGCTCATAACTCGGTACATAAGACTCTATTATAATGAGACTTACTCTGATTTATGTTGTCCATGTGTACATTCGTATCCATGTTGTTTGCAACTGGAACTGTATATTATGTAAAAGTAGTGTGTGGTAAACTTTGGTAGAGGTTATACAGTTTGGTCGAGTTGTGTGGTAAACTTTGGTAGAGGTTATTTGGTTTGGTCGAGTTGTGTATATCGTTTGATAGACTTTACCAAGCATATCATATGGTAGAGTCTATCTCTACCAGACAAATCATATGTTTAATATATCTCTACCAAATCAACTCTACTAAACATATCATATATAGAGTCTATATGTACCAACATCATAGTAGAGTTAACATTTACTAACATGGTTGAGTTCGCAGACACCTGGATTGAATCAGCCGAATATGGTACACTCTGACTCAGAGAGAACGCCTAGTGTCAGATTAGCTGCCAGAACTAGAGATTCTCTCCTTGTTGACACCATGCCGTCCCAGGCCACAACACACACCATTTCCTCGGACTAGGTAAATTTGTGCATGGTAGAGTTAACTTGGTGCTTAGTAGAGTTAACATGATGCCTGGTAGAGTTAGCATATAGTTTGGTAAAGTTAACATGATGCCTGGTAGAGTTAACATGATGTTTGGTAGAGTTAACATATAGTTTGGTAGAGTTTACATGATGTTTGCATGTAACTTTTAGTAGAGTTAACATGATGTCTGGTAGAGTTAGCTTCATGCGTGTTGTTTTACAGACTAAAAGGATCATTGAGACACAGGAGACTTCTGATCCTCTGAGCTCATCATCACGTGTTGTTAGGAACCCCGAGGTGACGGGTCAGAGCAAAGAAGATACACTTGAGAAAATACCATATGTCGAGATATCAAGTAAGCCTGGAATGTCATAACTCGGCATCATAAATATAGTTGAATCTCCCTTAAAGGATAAGGATGGTAATGATAAAGACAAAGGTATGACCATGGTACATATGGAGGACGTGTTACCGAGACAGGTTCGCCAACAAGCACTCGCTGCGAACCAGATAACCTAGTAGAGTTCATTTGGAATGTATAGTAGAGTTCAGTTCTCCATGGTAGAGTTCAGTTCTCCATGGTAGAGTTCAGTTGGAATGTATAGTAGAGTTCAGTTCTCCATGGTAGAGTTTAGTTGGAATGTATAGTAGAGTTCAGTTCTTCATGGTAGAGTTCAGTTGGAATGTATAGTAGAGTTCAGTTCTTCATGATAGAGTTTAGTTGGAATGTATAGTAGAGTTCAGTTCTTCATGGTAGATTTTAGTTGGAATATATAGTAGAGTTCAGTTCTTCATGGTAGAGTTCAGTTAGAATTTATAGTAGAGTTCAGTTCTCCATGGTAGAGTTTAGTTGTCCGTGTAGGGATTTGTATAGTTGATTTGTCCATGCTAGAGTTCATTCCTCCATGGTATACCTGTTTTGTCCATAGTAATTTCTTTCGTTAAACAGTGTATCCATGTTACAGGTACCCCTTTCATAGGTTCTGTTGTTAAGAGAATAATGAAAAACGTGGTTCATTCTCCCGCTGTGTATGATTCTTTTGGCCCGATTCCAAAAATTAAAGTGCTTTGGCTACGTGACTATGTGTTGCACGAATTGTAAGCAATATCTTGTTCCGTCATTTTAACACTCTATCTAACCATCCTCTATCATGTTTTCTGAGCTATTTGTAAATTTGTGTAGGGAAATGACTGTCGATGGTGAGCATAGTGCAATAGCGGATTTCTATCTTTGCTTGGTGTCGCCAAAACACAAGTGGCCTATCGAAAAATATGGGTGGCTTAACAATTTGGTAAGTTCGATATATAATATTTCTTTGGTAGAGTTCTTTCATTAATTTGGTAGAGTTCTTTCATTAGTTTGGTAGAGTTCATTCGCTCTATGGTATAGTTTGGTAGAGTTCTTTCAATTAATTGGTAGAGTTCTTTCATTAGTTTGGTAGAGTTCATTCTCTCTATGGTATAGTTTGGTAGAGTTCATTCGCTTTTTGGTATAGTTTAGTAGAGTTCATTTGCTCTTTGGTATAGTTTGGTAGAGTTCTTTCATTAATTTTTAGAGTACATTCGCTTTTTGTTTTCTAGCATATGACGGCCGGTATGAATCTTTTCCGGCAAAGATCTTTGCAACAACCCAGTCCATTCAGGAGCAATCGGATTGCTTTCTTCGATCCAATGTTTTGTGGGTATTTGTGTGTCTAATATAACAGAGATTATGTGGGGAAGGAGAAGACTTTTGTCTGGACAAATGGGTATAAAGATCTCTTCGACGGCATTCTGTTTGAATTCTATGCCACTAACAAGCGATGGATGCGAGATGTCGATACGCTTTATATTTCCCATAATCATAACAACAACCACTGGGTGGCCTTAGAGGTCTATTTGCTACAAGAAAATATTCGAATTTACGATCCCGACCTGAGTATTGTGGCCACTCCTGCCATTCAGGAGTCATGCAAGTAAGCAAACCAAACTTTTGGTAGAGTTGAGATTATGATTGGTATAGTTAACTTTATGCAGACCAAACATATAGTATGATAGAGTTAAGTTATTAGTTTGGTAGAGTTAAGTATTTTCTCTGCATCTAGGGTTTCTGGGTTTGTCGGTTTGGTAGAGTTGGCATATAGTTTGGTAGAGTTAGCACATAATTTGGTAGAGTTAGCACATAGTTTGGTAGAGTTAGTACATAGTTTGGTAGAGTTAGTACATAGTTTGGTAGAGTTAGTATATAGTTTGGTAGAGTTAGCATATAGTTTGGTAGAGTTAGCATATAGTTTGGTAGAGTTAGCATATAGTTTGGTAGAGTTAACATATAGTTTGGTAGAGTTAACATATAGTTTGGTAGAGTTAGCATATAGTTTAGTAGAGTTAGCATATAGTTTGGTAAAGTTAGTTTAGTAGAACTTTACCAATGGATTTATGCCTATCTGATATGATGGCAAGTTCTATGTCATCAGGGATAACACGGTTAAGCTGTCTAATAAACCATTCCCAAGACTCATCATTCAACATAGGAAATATGTTGAAGTTATCGTCTTGCATGGTCGCAGTTAAAAGAGTACCTTTTTACTTTCCTTGCAAAAAGGTCTCATCAACAACAACAACCTTTCTCATATAAGGAAAACCTCTAATACTTGCATCGAATGCTATGAATAGAAACTTGAACCTGTCTTGTCCGTCGACTTCGAGCTTGATAAGGGTTCCGAGATTTTCTCTTCTAATCGCATACAAGTACAAAGGAAGTTCTTCGAAACTACTTTCAGAAGTTCCAGAAGCTAGTGCACGTGCTTGCTTTAGAGTACGGTGTGCCTTCCAGTACTTCATCTGCATAAATTGACAATGGGTAACGGTTAACTCTACTAAACCAAATGGTAAACAACATGTAAACTCTACCATGAGCTTATAATAACTCTACTAACTAATACCCGAACTCTACCAAACGTTACCATTACGTGATATTAACTCTACTACTATTACTGAACTCTACCAAACTAGACGGGTAACAACACCAATTATACCATTACGTCAACTCTAATAAACCAAACGGTAAACAACATGTAAACTCTACTATGAGCTTATACTAACTCTACTAACCAATATCCTGAACTCTACCAAACATTACCATTACGTGATTTTAACTCTACTACTATTACTGAACTCTACCAAGCCAGACGGGTAACAACATCAACTATACCATTACGTCAACTCTATTAAAACAAACGGTAAACAATATGTAAACTCTACTATGAGCTTATACTAACTCTACTAACTAATACCCAAACTCTACCAAACGTTACCATTACGTGATATTAACTCTACTACTATTACTGAACTTTACCAAACCAGACGGGTAACAACACCAACTATACCATTACATCAACTCTACTAAACCAAACGGTAAAAAACATGTAAACTCTACCATGAGCTTATACTAACTCTATTAACCATTACCCCAAACTCTACGAAGCTATCATGTAAACTCTACCATCATATGACGACTGTACCTTCAGACCGAATCGCTTGCTTAGTGAATCAACGACATGATTAGGTAGAACAGAAGGCCCAATACCACCTTCGAATTCTATGTACAACCATCCTAGAACTTCAGCAGTTTCTTGGCGTGCCCGACCTAATCTCTCTGTTACAGAACAATTGTGTTCTTTACTATAATTTCGGACAAAGAAACATGCACTATCGTCAATATGTGAAGCTCGCACTCTCCATTGACAGTTTGGTACCCAACATTTCACATCCAACATTGACCTCGATGAAGCTACAACATCGAAGTCAAACCTCTGTAAGACTAATAGAATCTTCAACCTCGTCTGCAGTTCATTTTTGGATGAGAATCGTTGCCCGACCGCCAATTCTAGTGATGACATTTCTATGTCCAAATGCTCAACATTTATATTCCCCGATAGGTTTTTCTTTTCTTTTTCCTTTGATTTCCTACGAACACTGATGTAATCTTCATCATTTGAGTTTGCACCATCCATATCATCGCAATAGTCGAATCTGAATTCCGCATCTTCGTCCTCAAGATGTTCAAATTTGTGTTTTACATTTTCTGTAACTATCCCATACCTTGGTTCAGCTCTATTAAACAGGGGATCAACTCTACTACATTCAACATCAACTCTACCTGACTGTGGGTCAACTATATTAAACATCGAATCATTGTTCTCCCACTTACAATGAACTCTGCCATCACCATCGTTGAAACTTTCTGAAACACGTGATCTAATGGAAATCTCTACATAGAGACGCATTGCTTGTTGGCGAAATTGTTGCACAAATACATGTAATTGCCTTTTGTTACTCACAAAGACAGGGGGAGTATCTTGTGGTGGTGATTGCATGACTAGATTTAACATGTAGCTTAATTTTACCTCATCAGCTTGTTGATTCAGACCGAAATCTTCATACACCATCCCCAAAAATTCATCATAACTAAGATCTTAGCCAATCCCTATGATCCGACTGCCGTAAGTTTTTTCCACCAAAAAAACCCACTGGTTTTGGTTAAAACTCCAACTCCCAAAAACCAAAACAATTTGATCCATAGATCCTAAAAGCTTTAAAAATTAAAATGAAGGATACGAAATGATTTGGAGCAAAAATGGAGTTTCAATGAAGATGAAATGAGCATAAATGGAGCTCCAATGGCGTATTGACATTTAATGAGCGACATGTTAGGTAATAATTTAGTTAGGGTTAAATTCGTAATTTACAAATACTAGGTTTTCACAACCAACTCTACCATAAACGATATCTTAACTCTACTAACCATTTTCCTTCACTCTACCAAATATCGAACACAAATCTTCTACGAAGGCAGCTAGTAAGAACTCTACCATACTAGTACTAGTATGAACTCTACCATAGTAGTACGAACTCTACCATAGTACTAGTACGAACTCTACCATAGTACTAGTACGAACTCTACCATACTAGTACGAACTCTATCATAGTACTAGTACGAACTCTACCATACTAGTACAAACTCTACCATGGGTCATATGTAACTTTACCATACACTACATTATTGTACTATCAACTCTACCAAAGTATGATCAACTCTTCCACATTGTATTCAATTAGTTTAGTAGAGTTCGTAAGACACAGACGGTTGGCGTGGCAAGTTTCATTAATGACAGTTTCGTAATTACGTTTTTGTTTATTCATAAAAAAGGACAAAACGGTATATTACGAATTTAAATAACTATTCGTATAATTTTTAAACATTTGTTCTATTTAAGTAATTTTTCAATAAATTTACTCTATTTCAACCAATCACCCTTTCTTTAATTGCTCTTGTACAAATGTAACCATGTGTTGGAAAAAAGAAAACCATGTATGGTAATTTGGCTACATGAATACCACCACATACACACAAAATCTTGAACTAATAAAGAATAAAGCCACATGTAATCTATATATATGTTCTTTCATCAGGTTAAGCAAACCGAATTACAAAATATCAACCCAAATTGACAAAGAGATCCGACGAGCAAATCGGAGAAAACTAGCGAATCCAGTGAGAAGCTAGAAATGATCGAGCCACGCTCTCCGATGCTCTGGACACCAGTGAAAAAGCACCAAAGGGGGACCAGGGAACAACTCCCGAAGACAAAGCAAACCGAGCTAAAGCCCCACAAGAGCGGAAGATGAAACCCACTGCCGAGGCCAGATCTAAAGCCAAATTTGGGGAAACCTGCTAGGAAAGGAGTGACGCCGAGGCTTAACCCGCTACGGAACCACCTGAGCAACACAGTGAGAACCCACAGAGCAACACAGTGAGAACCCACAGAACCCACATGCACCGGACGACCCAACAGCCCACACGAAGAAACCACCATCGACGAGGACCCACACCGCAACAGACCACCGTCATCGAGTAGTCTAGGAGGGTGAGAGTCGACAGCGGTTAGCGACTCCGATGAACCATAAGAGACGTCCCGATCCACCGCAACTGTAGCCTTCGAAAAAGACGCAAGACCTTAGCACCACCAGAGCTCCAACGTTGACAGAGAACCGCCGAGGGAACCGAAGGGAAAACAGAAAGGGCCCTCCCCGACACTGGCAAGCAACTCGTGATGCCGAAGAGGCAGATCTGAAATTGGTAGCATTGGCTTCTCGTTTAATCTTGATCGTATTAATATGAGTTTTCTGCAAATAAACCATCAACTTTTTAATTTTTTACAAGAAAAATCATCATCTGAAAGTTGTGCAGGTTAATCTTATTAACTCTAAACTCACTCGCAATGTAGCTATGACGCATATCGTCGACGTGACTCCGTTATCTGCTATTACAAAACTAATGATAGCCTCTAAACGACGTCGTTTTGGGCAAAAAAGCAAGATATAAACGAGGAGATAAAAATTAGTTAGTTCTCTGGATATTTTGCTAAATTCTTCCATTTTTTCATAACGAAATCACCAGAAGAACCAATTACGAAATGGAAAATCTCAGCTTCGAGAGATCTACCTCATTCTCCATCTAGATGTGGCTACTTCTTCTTCTCCATAGAAGCATACATAATTCATCAGATCTCATTGATTAATCCTCCGCATTTGGATCTGATTCGAAACTCCTAGGGAATAACACGGCAGGAGCAGCCTCTGCACTGTTTCTGTTCGATATCAAGGGTGGCGTTCTCGTCTGGCGTGATTACCATGGCGATGTCTCCGCTCCTCAAGCTGAATGATTCTTCCCTAAGCTCATCGAGAAACATTTTTTTTTTAATTTCCTTTTCCCGCTCATTGATCGGTGTTTATTGCTGGGTTTATCTGCTTGTTATAAGTGGTTAGTTACTGTAGAATTGGCTGAGAAACTATAAGTAGTGAACAAACTTGTAGATTCGCCAATTGGAATGAAACATTTCGAAGCAATGAACACGCTTGATTGATTTCAAAAGCTGGATTCATATCTGATAGAAATAAAATTCTAACAGAATGGATTTGTGTCCGTCTCTGTGATCTGATGCCACTGAAACTGTTGGAATGGTTAAATCGTTTGGATTAGAATTTGATATGAATTAGCATTTTGAAGCTTTCTGATTAAAATCAGAGTATCATTTCTTAATATTTGTATGCATATGTTGTTTAATTTTTCAGGGTGATTCACAGTCAAATGATTCAGTTGCTTACGATAACGGGGTGACTTACATGTTTGTCCAACATTGCAACGTTTACTTAATGATAGGATCCAGACATAACTGTAATGTTGCCAGTCTTCTCTTCTTCCTTCACCGTGTAGTCAATGTAAGTATGGCTAGGAAATTCTTTGGTTTTCCTATAGAATGGAAGTGACACTGAGACCTCCAATGGCTGTGACAAATGTTGTCTCCTGGAGGAGTGAGGGAATACAGTACAAGAAGAATGAAGTGAGTGCTTTGGTTTTCAAGAGAGGAACATATTTGTGTTTTGTTTGGGTTTGCAAATGATGACAACCTGTTAGTTTTTTCAGGTTTTCTTGGATGTAATTGAGAATGTAAATATTCTTGTCAACAGTAATGGGCAAAGCCCTTGTTCTGTTTGAGATTTTTTGACAATGGTGAGATCAGTTTAGATTAGATTCTAAAGTCTTGTTCTTGAATTCATCATTGATGTATTAATTTTAGATATTTTGTTATTTAATCAAGAAACCCGAAGAATCTCAAAGATAACTTTGTATATAAAACATCATTCACTAAAAATTGTGGTTTCAAGAAAGCACATTATTATAACATGTTAAGTAACCAAACAAATAATGTTGATGTAAATTGTTCTATAATATGATTTGTCTAAGACGAAAAATACTTTGGGAGTTTCAATTAAGGTTTGCGGCTTGTGGAAACAACATTTGTGTTCATCTACAAACATGCATGTGTTTGTTCATCTATAAACATTTGTAAAAACGCAAGCTTTACAGCACTGACTCATTTACATTCAACTTAGACAAAGAATCTGAGGCTTCATCATCCAATTCCTCGTCTGAACCAACCTTCACCCATTCATCTTCACTATCTTCATCAATTGAACCCCTGTGTTGAAGACGGCGAGGAAGTGGCCTCATTATAGCTTTATCCTCCTCTCCATTGTTTGTTTTCCCTTGTGAAACCCGCAAAACATGGCTCCATGACTGAAGATGCTGCTCATGAGCTTTAGACCTTCTGTAACCTTTACCACATATTCCACAACTATAAAGCATGGGTGCTTCATTTGATTTACTTTTTACCTGATCAAGAGCAAATTGTCTTGCCTCAAACAACGTTTCTGTAACTCCAGGAACTCTAGCCACCTAACAGTTTTAATGTATACAAAATTCATAAATTTAAAGCTTCAAATGCGTACAAGTAACCAAATCTATACATTCTATATCAAGGATGCGAGACAATATCAACTCTATATATTCTCTTATGCGGCAAGAACGATTTTACAACCTTAGAACAAATCATTTCTGATAGAAAATGGAAAAGCCTGAATCTCGGATATTTTTCATCTCATCTAATTCTAATTCGATTGATTAACCACTAGAAATAACCTTTCGCTTGAGATTGTAGCGGTGCCAGTCGGACTTGTAATAAAGCTTTCACTCTGCTTCGTCCTCAAACTCCATGTTACAGGCGTTACATATTAAATCCGCATCTCTCTACCTCAATCTCGATCGAATTCAAAGAATAGAGACAGAGAATGAGACAATGACAAAATAAAGAGAGAAAGTGAGATAATGACGAAATAGAGACAGAGAGTGAGAAAGATAGTTACCGAATCTCAAATCTTGAAGGTTCAAGCTAGATGAATCGCGATTGTGAGAGAGAGATGATGAACCCTAATTTTTTGCCCCAAATCGATTTCCCCCAAATTAAACCATAATTCGCGAGAGGAAGAAAGTTTCGTCATTTTGAGATAAAAAGAACATGTTATTTTCAGACAGCGTGTTGTCTTTAAGAGACAAAACAACGTCGGCAACGATATGCAGAGGAGATATATTGCACATGACTTTAGAGTTGATAGGATTAAATTGCATAACTTTCAAATAAAAAGTTTCAAAAAAAAATAGAAATATAAATGATTTATTTACAAAAAAACCCTATTAATATTATCTTATTTTGTATACTATAAGTGGATAAAGTTAGCACAACGGATCAATCGTCCCAGGCAAAACAAAAAGGATCAATTAGACGAATACATGTTCTACATGCAAATTACTAAATCACGTTTTCGCGTTTTAGAATTCGACATAGACATAATATGTACTCACGCATGCATGTTTTCTTTCGCTCTTGATTTTCTGATTTTTTTGGGTTCCGACCAAGTTTCATATTCTTTTTGACTAATTTAAATGTTGTAGGATTCTAAAAATCATCAAAATAGTGTTCTAAATTATGACGTGTATGTGCATCATCGGCAAAAAAAAAAAACGTTCTAATGGATGAATCAGATAAGAGTGATTTAGTATGTATTTACGGAATATACACAATATCCCAAATGCACTAATCTAATCTCCTCTGCCAAACATATCACGTGGGAGTAAGACAATTCCATGAAGATTCGGACAAACCGTAACCCTATTTGTCAAACTTTAATTGACTTTTCTTAAAATGTATATTCCACAATTAATTAGTAGAGCCATGAAAAATCTAATATGCAAAAGACAAAAGACCAGATTATATTCATTGATTTAACAAAGGGTGTATATATATCAAATGATTAAATATAGCTACATTATTTACATTGAATGAAGTCTCTTTCTCAATCAGCCAGTAACCGATTTTTTTTAAAAAATATTTCGGTCCACATTTTAAGACGTAATTTTATTTTTATAACGAATTTTATCTTGAAGGCAATGACTCAGCCTCTTCCAAATTATTTTTCCCCCCTAAACCCAAATAAATAATTTTCCAAGTACAATATGCTGGTTATATATTGATTTTAAAAATAAAGTTCCTGACGTTCTAAGTTAAAAAAAGAAAGAAAAAAGCAGGGGTATTGGATCATTATTATTTTATTTTATTATAACTATATTGGATCATTATTGGCCTCAAGTTCCTGGTGAACCTCAACAAAGGGCGGAATAAGTAGATATTTTGTAGTTTTGACAAAGAATCGTTTATACTGTTATTGAATTAAAAATGGATCAATATTTTTGACAAACGAAGAGTTCTAGTCGTTAATGTGTTTTTATTCGCATTTGCAAAACTTATTTTTTTGGGCTACACCGAAACTGCAGCGACTAGAACTGGAGAGAACCCATGACGGTCGAATTGGTGTGAAATCAATGATTGGATAGTTAAGTTTTAGGATAAGCCAAAAGTACAACTACAATAAAGACATGCACGTGGATATACTTATATGTCATGAATGAGGCACGTGGGACCTTTCATTCATACAATTACTTCATTTATCTGTCAAAATCAATTCGAGATAATTTAAAAATTGCTTTTCCGGAATCAAATAGTAGTAATATCATAAAGACATAAATAACTTTTTTGAAGGGAGCATATATATGATCCATATATGTGGAACTCATTTAGTTGTACCAAAAATATCGGTAAACACTAAATGGTTGGAATGCTAGGTGTAAATATTGTTTTTTTTTGTTGCCGCCAAGTACAATTCAACTTAAGTTTTTGAACTGCATTAGATTTGGGTTTCAGTTTTTCGATTGTTGTTTTGGGGTTTTTGCAATTGTCTTTAGTATAACATGTTTAGCTTTCTTCTTGTAATCGTAGGTTTTGGAAAACTTACAAATTTTGTTTTGTTTTTAACATTTAAATATTATTATCATTTCGATCAAAAGTTTACAAGATTACAGAGATAGTATTCATATACATATACTCTATACAAAAAAGTAAAAAAAGATACAACATAAGAAGCGAAATTGAGGATGCTTCAACATTAGAAGCCTTAATCGCTAATAGATCAACAAATCTGTTAAGTTCCTTCTCCGTCTTCGAACTCAACTATTGTGATTCTTGGCTATGATCCAACTATGACGCATTATAAGAATTTCGCAAATTTCAAAACACCACTACGTGAAAACTTCAAACTTCACAATCAATAGTTGTCTCTGTATGAATTTGTCTTTTGTCTAGACTTTAACAAACCAACATAAATAACTGGCAGAAACACCACGAATGATAATTTCACCGGAATCAAACTCTACGAAGAGAGAGATATAATAACTAACACAAAGAAAAATTCAGAGTGAAAAACATGACTGATTTCCCACCTAATCTAATCTATCAAACTGTAATATATGATAAACATGGTGAGATTGTCGGCAAAACACATGAACAGACACAACATGTTGAAAAACACGTCGAAAAGAAACCAATCCAACTAATTGTGGTGTGAATGAGAATATCGGTATTCAAAAGTGAGATCACAAACAGATCGCTGGTGGAACATGACTGGTAAAATCGTGAAGAGAATAAAAACAATCACCCAAAAAATCGCCCACACTCATACTTTCCCAATTTACCGTCTCTAAATAATGAATTTTTTTTATAGATAAATCTTATAATATAATTAGAAAGAGTACAGCCGACGCCGACAAACGAATTTACAGGAAAAAAAGAAGAAAAGTTGATTTGGAAGATCTGAGAAAAAATTTGAGAAAGAAGTTAGAGAGAAGTTAGAGAGTTAGAAAAAGTTCTAAATCAGAGGTTTTTTCAAAAAAATTGTTTTTTTATCTATTCCCTTTATTATAATATAAGATGTTCTATCTAAAAGTACACAAGTTAAAAAACTAAGTAATTAATTTTTTTTTGTACATCAAAAACAAAATTTAAAATCTAACTAAATATAAGTTGGCCAATGATAAAATATACTATAGTCTATAGAATGTAAATAGTCATAATATTTATTGAAACCTGAAAAATTTTCTAGAACATCCTATGTAGTGAAACAAAAAAAATCTCTAAAACATCATTTAAATTGAAACAGAGGGAGTATTTTTTGTTTTTTTATGTCAAACAATACACATTATACCACTTTGATTACAGTGATAATATACTGATGCTACTGTATTATAAGCCACAATTATAATACGTATGTCCTGTTGTCTTCTTTTGTTTTAATGGTCGAAACTATTATGATAAATATCTAAACATTTTTTAATTTGGTTGACAAACCAAAAGAACATCTAAACTTTTATAGGAATAATTAAGTTGAGTGAGTTTTTTTTTTCCGTCAAATATCATTAATTAATGGAATTATAATCATCGTTTACAACCGAGGCTAAAAAAGTCGGACAAGAATTAAATATTGACCATTGATACACAGAAGAAATACTCGATTTAGGTAAGAGGTCAGCACATTCATTTTATGCTCTAGGATGAAAACAAAACTTGATCCAATCAAAATAAGCTCGGCATAGGTTGATTTCCTCAATATAATGTTGTAGCCGAAGATTTGTTGAGTGAGTATTCACCAAATGAATAAGATTCTTGTTATCCCCATCAAACTCAATCCGACGATATCCTAATCCCCATGATGTTTGTAGTGCCCAAAGAAGTGCAGTGGCTTCTGCTTCTTCCACCGTATGTCGTCCTTGGAACTTCCCCATACCACATTGAAGCAAAATACCACTACTGTTTCGTAGTATCCAACCTAACCCCAAAGTACAATCCCCATCATGATGTGATGCATCATAATTACATTTAACCATCCCCAACCTAGGCTTCTTCCATCTTTGGCTTTCGGGTAAATAAGAAGCATTCTCTGATACAATGTGCATCTATTTATCCTCTCTAATAGTTATCCATTCCTTAGTATCATCAATAACATTCTCCAAGGTAACCATAGCTTCTTTTGCTTTGTTATTGAAAACCAAATCATTCCTACACTTCCAAAGTCTCCAAAGAATCCAATAAGGTAGAATGCGGAGATGCCTCTCTATATTTGAGTTCGTATAACTGATGATAAGAAAACGTATTTTATCCTCAACGGAGAGGTAAGGATCACAAAGAATTTATGAGGGTAGACTGGAACCTCGCGCATACCGCGATTGCATGTATACATGTGAAGAAAACATGGTTTGTCGTTTCTCTTTCTGTTGTGCATCGAGGACAATTTTCATCAGCCCTGATATTCCTGCTCCGCAAATTTTTCCCCGTAGCTAGTGCCGTTGATAATAATCTCCACAAAAAATGACGTAATTTTGGAGCAATGTCCAAGTCCTATATTCCTTTAGCTAAATCAGGGTTCGCGGCCAAAGGTGGTGCTGTATCGTTAGCATTGACTAAGTTTGTAGAGGCTAACCAATAACCTGATTTAACAGTGTAACTACCATCTTTCGTATAACTCCAGATAAGTGAATCTTTAGTAGCCTGATCTGGCAGGAAAATCTTCATGATAAGATACTGATTTGATGGCTCAATGAACTGATTAAGTTTATCCTCATCCCAGCATCTATTCTCACGATTCATGAGAATATTAACTTTCATCTCCGGATCAATTGGAGCACATAATCTTGGAGCTCGTGGTGGGTTCGTTGAAAGCCATAACTACGTACTTAAATTGGTATTTTCCCCATTACCAATCAGTACTTGTGTGCCTTGTTTCAACAGTTCAGCCCCAAACCGAAGAGAACTCCACCCATAAGATGGTTGTGTGCCCTTGTTAGCTTGAAGAAAAGTACCTTCCCTAAAATACCGACCTTTTAAGACCTTGTAGACGAGACTCTCTGGGCGTCGAAGTATTTTTCATACTTGATTCGCGAGAAGTGCTTGGTAAAAGTGATGAAGATATCTGAAACCTAACCCTTCCTTTCGTTTTGGGTTCTTTATTTTATTCCATGAAACCCAGGAAATTTTCCGTCTCTCCTCCGTTGTTCCCCACCAAAATTTGGCGATCATCTTACTTATATTAGCGCAAAGTTCTATAGGGAGCTTAAAAACATTCATCGAATACACCGGCATAGCAAAAGCAACGACCTTAATTAATACCTTTTTTTCCAGCTGTGGAGAGGAACCGAGTTTGCCAACCACCAATCTTACTTTTCACCTTTTCTTTGATATATTGAAACATATCCTTTTTGCGTCGACCAAATTGTTCCGATAATCCTAGGTACTTCCCACCTCCTCCGGAGTTAGAAATTTGTAATAATCCCATGATACTAAACCTAGTATGTTGGAAAACCTTATTCCCAAATGTGATCGATGATTTCTCCAGGTTGATACATTGACTCGAGGCTTTCTCATATTCACTAAAGATACGTAATAGTTGAGTACTATTACTATGATCTGCTTTGAGGAAAAACCAAGAATCATCGGTAAACAGAAGATGCGATAACATAGGACCACCCCGACTGATCTGAATCCCTTGTAACCGTTTCTCACTTTGAGCTAACGTGATTAAAGAACTGAGGACATCTGCACGTAGGATAAATAAGTATGGAGATAGTGGATCTCCTTGCCGTAATCCTCGACTTGCTTGAAACTCCCCATACGGACTGCCATTAATTAACACCGAGAAAGATACTGACCTCACACAAGCCATAATCCATGTAATCCATCTACTATCAAAGCCTTTCTTGTTCATCACATCTTCTATAAAATCCCATTCTACACGATCATAAGCCTTACTAATATCCGTCTTGACAGCCATATATGAACTTGATATTTTCTTCCGTATTTTAAGAGAGTGCATTACCTCGTGAGCGATAATCACATTATCGGTAATGAACCGGCCAGGAATGAAAGCCGCTTGATTCTCCGAAACAGTATGAGTTAAAACTTTTTTCAGTCATTGCACGAGGATCTTTGAAATTATTTTGTAAACCACGTTACAGAGGTCTATCGGTCGAAAATCCTTCATAGTCTTTGGGTCGCCTATTTTTGGAATTAAGCATAAGTTTGTTTGATTCCAGCCTTCCGGGATTACTCCTATTTCAAAGAAATTCTTAACTTCGGAGATGATAGCTGGTCCAACAATATTTCAATGTTGTTGAAAGAAAGAAGCGTTAAGTCCATCTGGTCCCGGAGCACGTGTTGAACCTATCGAGAACAAAGCTTTCTTAATCTCCTCATTAGATACCAGCCGTATCAACTCCTTATTCATATAGGCTGAAACCACAACTTGCGTATTCCTTAAAACCGATGTAAGGTCACTAGAGGACGAACTAGTGAATAGATCACTAAAAAATCGTGTAGCTTCATCCGCAATATTCTGTGAGCCATATATCTCGCTTCCGTCCATCCCATTAATCATAGAGATATGGTTCCTTGCAAATCTTTTTTTGGCCGACGCATGAAAAAACTTTGTGTTTCGATCTCCCGGTTTTAAGCATTGATTTCTGCTTTTAAGTTTCCAATAGATTTCTTCATCTCGATAAGCTTGTAGAAGATCATCCCTTAAATCCCGGATCTTCGTTGTAGATGTAAAGCCATTAGTATGAGCCTTATCAATACACTTCGTAAGCTCTTTAATTCGTTTGGCCGAGTTGATATTTTGGTGTTGTTTCCACGAAGCAAGCTCACGGCGGCAACTCCTTATTCGGTCAAGAACTGTATTATTTTTGTCCATCACATTAAAGTCTCAGCCTTGTTTCACAACATCACCAATCCCTGGTAATTTTCCAAGACGTATATCATATCGGAAAAATTTTCGTCCAATCTCCGTTGTTCGTTGAATCGAGATGATTGTTGGACAGTGATCAGACCCAACCATTTCCAAATATCGAACACGAGATGCTGGAAAAAGAGAAGTCCATTCCTTGTTCGCCATCACTCTATCTAACCATGATTCAATAGTGTAATTTTGTCTTCGACCAAGCCAAGTCATATTATTTCCAGAATAAGGAATGTCACGAACTTGGCAAGTAGTAACCATGTTCCCAAAATTAACAAGACTCCAAGGTTCTCTTAGGTTTCCACCTTTCTTTTGACATGCATTTAGCGCTTCGTTAAAGTCGCCACAGATAAGCCATGGGCCTTTGCGATTTAACGCTATTCGTTCCAGCTTTTCCCATAGGATATGTCTAATTTTACAAATAGGGTGACCATAAATGCACGAGAGATAATATGAAACATCTTTATTGATAATCTTACAATCGATAAGACATTTATTAATATCATAGAAAGTAATAGAAACACACTTCTTCCACAACAAGGCAATACCGCCACTAATCCCTCGAGGTGAAACACACTTAACATAGTCGAAACCTAATAGTACTGCAACATCACGAACCACATCATCGGAATTCTTCGTCTCGATCAAAAAGAGTAATTCTGGGGAGTGAGTGTTCATGATCGCCTTAAGACGTTGAACCGCCAGGTTACCCTTCAAACCTCGTCAGTTCCAAAACATTGATTCATCCCGATCCTAGTGGCTTATGGCCCACCGAACCTTCAGGGTGATGTGGAGTCGAACTCCATCCCTGCTCCCTTGTTCCGGATCCACTTGCTTCGCCAGACGAATTATGCACCCAATTACGTATCTCTTTCCATTCAGAGATTCTCCTTCTCCTATTAATGACTTGTTCATGAATATCATCCAAGCCGAAGGAGACACACATGTCGTAACAGGCCACCGGATGTAGAGTCTCCAGTATCGGAGCATTGTCTTCAGCCTTCCTCTTCTTTGAGTTTGGTTGATCGGCATTGTCTTGCCCATCGGTATTTTCAGGATTTACAAATGATTCAGGACCATCATTTGTTTGGTTCTCCTCCTTCCTCTCAAAAGATGTTTCGTCTGAGTCATCATCATCATTGTCATCAAGTTCCGCAGCATCTTCTTCATCCTTAGACGGACAGACAGACATATCGTGTGTCATTACACCACATGAAGTGCAGAAATTCCGGTATGAGAAGCTTCCGAATTTTAAAACGATATGTTCGTCTCCAAACTCAACTAGTCGCTTGAAGAACAGAGGTGATTCAACATTCCACCATAGTCGAACACGTACGTAATCAACCAAGACAGCACCCTCACCATGGAAATCCGTTCCCATAAAATCCTCCAAACTCCTGCCGATAGACGTCACCATCGTCGGAGTAAGAAACTTCAAAGGTATGCCTCTGATTTGGACCCAAAACGGAATCCTCAATAACTCAGCATCTGTTTGTAGAGATGTCCAACAATGGAGAGTAAGCATCCACTCATTAAAAGACCATGGTCCCCTTCGTAGAATGGATAACATCAATTCCTCCGATGGAAACAGAAACTGGATCTTCCGGTTTTCGACGATTCCTCCCGAGACTTCATCGTCAACATCCCATAACCGCGGCAAGGCTCCCAACATCGCACGAAGGTTCTGTTTCTGTGGGTTCACTGGAGTCGCAATAAGACTAAATTGTGTCTTCTGCACCGCTTCTTCGCAGACATCAAACGAAAGTTTGATCACATCATTGTCAAGCCCCAAGGAGATTTCTTGCATCTTCTTGCTCATCGAAGCACTCATTATCAGAAGGAAAAGAGGAAAAAGTTTTTTTCTCTGTTTAATTGTGAAAAACAGAGCACAACACAGGGTTTTAATAGGTTCCGGAAAACAGTTACGTAACTGCCGACGGTTTTCTTGTAACCGCCACTAAAGAAATTGCCGGCAAAACGGCTACCACCACTCCCGTAATCGGAAGACAACGTTTGGGAAAGAGACTTTTCGTTCGTGTCTCTCTGTTCACTTTTTCTCTGTTCACTCTCTCTCAACTAAATGACTTTTAGTTGAGTGAGCTTCTTAGGAATAATTATATCTGAAGAACTTAATTAATTACGTAGTGCTAATTAAGATATTAAATATTAATAATAGTCAACATGGGTTTCAGGACAAATATCATCGGACAAAAGGTCTGCGCAAAAAGGCGGAGGAAGAAAAGGAGGACGAGTACACATGAGCAATGCCCAATTCACTCCTTGAAAAAACGGGTGACGTTTCACGGCCGTTGCACCTAGAGATGACCCCAACCGTCGGCTCGGGTCCTTAGCCAGTAGCTGAGAGATCAGATCCTTGGCCGCGCTAGGAATCGTTGGCTCTTTCGGGAATTCGAGGGCTCGAGCCACGATGTTGGCAAGGGTTAGCTCGTGGTCCATCCCTTTGAATGGTGTCGTTCCGTAGAACATCTCGAACATGAATATTCCTAATGTCCACCAGTCCACCGCACTACCGTGCCCTTCTCCTGCCATCCACATTTTACGTTAACTTAAATATTACAAAAGTGCGAATTACATGAAAATACTCTTTATTTTCGAGAAATATATTAACTTTTTGAGAGCAAGACGTTTATAAAACTCGATTGGTGTTACTATTGTCAAATGCGGTTCAACCGACCTACCGACCCAAACCGAATAAAACGAAACAAAGTGAAATACACCGATTTGGTTTATTTATTTTTTTCTATCTCTGAGAAAACCATAACCTAAACCGACTCGTCAAGAAGCAAATAAAACGATTAAAACCAAAAAAAATCTTTCAAATGAAATATATATATTTTTAAACCAAAACCAGACCAAAACAAAAACCGGATTGCACACTGCCTAGTTTTCTAAAGTATTTGGAGATTTTTGTTTTATAATTTCAGGTTTTTCTGTTATTCAATTTCTTTGCATTTACTGGATGATTTACTATGATCTAAACTACAAAAAATGGAAGATGATAAGGTAGATTTGAAGTATACCTGATACTATCTCAGGAGCCAAGTACTCATGTGTCCCAACAAAGGACATGGACCGGACGTCTACAGGCTCAGCCACAAGATCAGGACCGTTGTTACGGTGATCGGTCTTCTTCTTACGCCTTCGGATTCTCGGGTGGAAGCAGGAGACAGCAGGGACGATACAGTTAGGAATCATGCAAGAAGACGATGTAGTTTGATGATGGTCCATGCCTTGGTTCTCGTTCTGGTCAGAGGAGCCATTAAAAGTTTGGTTCCGGTTCAGAACGATCTGTGGTGTGGAAGTCGATTCATCACATTTTAAGGAGAGATCAAAATCGGTTAACATGATGTGACCGTCTGATCGGACCAGTACATTCTCAGGCTTCAAGTCACGGTAAACAACCCCCAACATGTGAAGATATTCAATGGCTACGATCACTTCCGATGCATAGAATCTAGAAATTAAATTTAAAATATGAATTAGTATAATGTGAATGGAAAATTATACAAGGGACAGGGAGAAGAAAACAGGGAAATGAAGACAATACGAATAATTGAGTTTTTGGAATCTTTGATTACATTTTTAGGTATTGTGACAAAACATCAACGATTGCATTTAGGAGACAAGATGATGTTTTGGGTTTGATGTCACTATACATAAGGAACAAAATTGGACCTACAAGGTTGGTTAGCGTAACGAACTCTTTTGTCTATAAGAGTTTCTGGTTCTAAATCATAACCCTAAGATTCCTCTTTAAACCTAAGCCGACCCTTTTGTTTTCATGGGTCCACAATCAACAAATAGACTCCACACAAAAACAGACTAAAGAGTCCATAACATGCGGATTCTAAGAACAAATTCACACAAAACTTAAGAGCTTTTTCTTATTCGGTTCATATACGGTAAAACCTTTATAAATTAATACTATTCGAACTACAGTATTTTATTAAATAATCGAGTTATTAATTTATGAAGGTAGTAATTGGATCAAAATATCAATTCCGGATTAAAAAAAAAAATTAATTTATAGAGATTTTTCTTTTGGTAAAAAAATTATAGAGGTTTCACTGTACATATATATTATCATGTAATTCAGTTCAGAAAGATACTTTTTTCTCTAAATTAAACAAGTTACTAAAATGTAAAGTGCAGCTAACTGAAGAGAAATGGGACCTCGATTTTTTATAGACAACCTTAAAAGAAAGATATATATATATATATATATAACTAAGGAATCCCTACAAATTTGATAGAAAAATAGCCAAATGTAGACTTTGGACTACATGTTTTGGTCCTTTTTCTCAATCATTTAACTTTAACACTAAAAGCAGAAACCTTGTAGAACTCAATTACATGGTCACACACGTATACAAGTCACAAAAGTTAAGAAAATGCTCAACTAGTTATGACCTTGACGTGTAAATTACTACATAACTTAAAACACACAAATAAATCAGAACAACAAGATCCGGTTTTCTAGTATTATCACGTGACAAGAATTGGTTCATAAATGGTAATAAGTGGCTAACTCAACTAACAATGATAACTTCATCTACTACCAAGCAATACCATCGTTTCAATTCTAAGCCATCACTAACACGCAATTTTAAAAATTCCTCCTAATTGTGGGACCAAACAATTAAGATTATTTGACAAAAAAAATTTTACAATATTAAAATTTATAATAACCACCGGTTTCGAAGGGGAATGGCAATATTGTAATTATTTCAATAAGAACCTGCTTAGCTGGGATGTGCTCATACTGAAGCCACATGCTAAATTAGAAAAAATATTCATTTGCCTTCCATGGCATGCTACGTGATTTAATTGAAATCACAGGGGTCCCACTACACTAACACGTGTTATTTTCTTATTCGCCATGAGATCAAAGTCAAACCCCACTCGTTTTGACTTTCTTTTAGCGTCGCACCAGATTGAAACTAATTATAGGCACACATGTAAGATACACACACTTTGTTAATCGTGCGTACATATGCTTACAAGTGAATAAAATAAAAACTATATAATATAAATGGTCACTCTATGGTTTTAACTAAATTACGCTTTGTAGTCCCTTTTTTTGTGTGGCGTACATAGACTTTTCTAGGCTAAGAAAAAAACATTATCGAGCACATCAATCAATAAATAACATTTTTCATTTTCAAATAACAAATCTAGACATTTCATTACGAATGTAATTTAATGTTAAGTGAAATTTTCGACAATTTCGGACGAAAACTACGGAAGCCAAATCTCGTTTCTGTAATTTTCACTATGATTATTATATGTAACTAAACTTACTTAACGGGCCTAAGAGGCTAAGATATAATAGTGTATAATTACCGTTAAAAAGACAATAATCTAGTGATTAACGAAGCATAAGCCATAAATTCTGTTATGTGTTTAAGTGTTAACTACGAGACAATGGCCAGCTGGCGGGTCCCACTTACCCTGATTTCATCAGCTTTTTTATTTTTTCACTTCATAATACTCCCAAAGATAAAAAAAAATTCTTTTATAGAAAACTGAATATTTAAAATTAATTACTGGGAAAAAAAAACGGAAACTGTTACCTGACGGCGTATTCATGGAAACGTTTGTTAGTTTGTTTTTGACGTAGAACGTGAAGGTCACCGCCGGGACAAAACTCCGTCAACAAACAGAGCCATTTCGGTGAATCTATGGCGGCGTAAAGCGTCGGAAGAAAAGGATGGTCAAGCGATTCTAGAATCTCTCTCTCCGTCTTGGCTCTACCTTCTTTGCTTCGGGTCGCGAGCTCTTTCTTATCCATAACTTTCGCCGCTAAAAGATGTAATTTCGCGGCGGTTTCGACAGTTACGGCGGATTTAAATTCGGCTAAGAAAACAGAACCGATGTCTCCGGAACCGAGACGGAGACGGAATCGGAGATCGGAAAGTGAGAGAGACGACCGAAGTGAAGGAAGAATTTTTGAAGAAGAGAATGAACCGTGAGCTGATGGTGCCGGCGTAAGAGCTGCGGCGGAAGAAGATGAACGAGAACCGGAGCTAGTACTTCGATTCACGGTGGTTCCGGCTGATGTAAAGCTTATACTCTGTAAATCGTCGGCTAATTCGTCGGTCCATGGCTCCATTTTTGGATCCACTGAGAGCTAAAAGAGAGAAGAGAAGAAATAGAGAGAGATTTGGCTATGGAGAAGTAACTGTGAGATTTTGCCTTTTTTGGGATGAGAAAATAGAATCAGAGACGATACAAAGGCGATGTGTATGGCAATGGCATAAGTTGTAATTTAAGGGTTAAGACATGCCGCGTTTCGTAATTAATGTATTTGCTTATTTTGTAAGCAATTACTATATCGAAGGTTAGGATGATATATTAGAGTATTCCATAATTTTATTATTCAATAGGAGTTTTCCCTTGTTATATATTCGTTGTTTATTTAGTAAATAGACAATAATTACAAAATAGTTAGAGAGGATTTGGCTCTCCATGATTTAAGATATTTTTCTTCCATCTGTTTCCAAAGAGACATATACTCTAGGCCCCTGCAGAAAAGGATAATGACATATATATATTTTGTGTTTGTTCTATTTCAGTTGTGATTATAAGTATTTTTCGTATAAAATGAATCTAATTTTATCTTTCTAACATATGGCTTAGGACAAGGACGATGTAGTCTTCTCATGTACAGTTTGTGAAGTTTTTATCACGACATTTTTAAATGGAAACTTCGTAACACATTTAAGTAGGATTTAAAGCATGTGTATAAATGGAATTATGGATAGATACTAATTGTAATTTT
The DNA here is from genome assembly GCA_963922655.1 of Cardamine chenopodiifolia. Lineage (NCBI taxonomy): Eukaryota > Viridiplantae > Streptophyta > Magnoliopsida > Brassicales > Brassicaceae > Cardamine > Cardamine chenopodiifolia. The sequence goes on from OZ000479.1 coordinate 9,620,446, forward strand.
AATTTTACCCAAACAATGTTCGAATGATATACTGTACAAAATGAATCCCGAAAATGTCGAAAATATTGTATTTCAAATTTATTAGAAAGTAATTATTTTTCATTATATATTTAAATATTTTAGGCTTTGATTTTTATTGTATATTATATAAATTTCCTAATAAAAAAAGCTATGATATATCGTATGTGCTTAGTATGAAAAACTCAGTCCTTGCTAGTCTCTAAATCTCTAATCTATCTTACCATTTTAGTTTAATTTTTCTTTCACCTTGCCCAAAATCTTAATAAGCTTTTATTCAACTCGGATACTACCTATATTCGATATGTACATGTGCTTTTGAACTTCTTTTTTTGATAAATGCTTTTGAATTTTCAGTCAAAGCTCAATTTTTTTTTCCTAATTCTTTTGTTATATACATTTTTTTTAAACCCGATCACACTCTTATTTGAATTCATCACTAATTAATAGTTTATGTAACGAAGAACATATAAATCTTGTTTGTTACATTCACCTTCCAGTCAAAACATTAAAAATTTGGCAACGTAAAGCAAATTTTTGCTGGGTTCTAAGTAATAATGAATCTAAGTAATATCTCTATGTGGCTTTTAACCAAAGATAATAAGTTTATTATGAAAATTTGAAGTTATGACTATAATGCCTTGTTTACATCCTCCGTCCCAATTTATCAGATTTTTTATAATTTTTTACTTTTTTATTTTATAAGATGTTTTGTAAGTTGTTATGCAAATTTTAAATCTCTATAATATTAAAAGAGAAGTATAAATGAGTAATCATTGTATCCAAACATTTTTTTACTTATTTTTATATCTAAACAATTTTTATATGATTAATGTTTATTTAAAAAATCAATCCAAAAAAGGTAATCTTAGAGATTAATTAATATTAATCTATTCATTCATGTATCTAAACAACTCCTAATTAATTCTCTACAATTCTTACAACAAAACAAAATTATTTTCTTATTTAATATTGTGATTTTAATAGTATGAATTATGATTCTCCTATCACTTTTGTTTGATCGTATTTTCAAATTATGATGAATTATTATATAATACATATACTTAATAAAACTTTAGATTTTTTCTGCATATGTTGTGATTCAAATTTTTTAAAACGGATATATATTACTCAATTGATGAAGAAAAAAATGTGTGTTCAACGTTCCATATTGGATAAAAATTTTGGACAATGGTTCAAAATAATATTATTATAAAACCAAAAAATGATTCCAAATACGAATGAGTAGAAATTTTGACTTATCACTTAGTAAGCGTGCAAATTTAAAAATTTTGTTCGGTTTAATCTAGTTTTTTAGTTGACAAATTTAAATTTTTTTAAAATTTCAAAACATTATAAATATTTAAAATTATTAAATTTTAAAACATATAAATATTTAAACTCTAGAAAACATTAAAAATATTTCTAATAGTTAAACTCTATAAAGAGTTAAAAATATTAATAATATTTAAACTCTATTAAAAAGGTTAAAAATTAAAAATATTTAAACTCTATAAAAGCTTATAATATTGATAATATTTTAACTCTATAAAATTTTCAAAATATTAATAATATTTAAACCCTATAAAATTTAAATATATAGAAAATGCGAATCATTTAAAAGCAAACTTTTACATTGACCCAAGTTATGTCATTTAAATAGAAATATTTTAAAAAGAAAAATAATAAAAGGATGTTTTAAGGAATATTTGGATATTTAATTGGAAGTGATTTTCATAAAATCCAAAAAAAAATTAAAGTAAATACAATATATCAAATATTAAAAACTGTAAATGTTAACAATAAATTCGGCGATATGCAATCTTTGAAAATAAATATCGATTTAATCACGGAAAAAAATATTTTTTCTTTTCTTTTATATTTTTCATAATTATTAAATTAAAAATAATTATTACTTTTCAGCGCAATTAATTCTCTAAAATCTTTAATTTACATAGAAATTTTTTGGTTTAAATATTAAGTCATCAAGATATTTGATTTAAATAACTAATGTATTAAATATATATATATATATAATATGTTTATTTAGATAAAAAATTAAAAAGTTGAAGTTAGTTTTTATATAAAAAGCATAGTAATTCAACATGGGTTTGATAAATAAGAAATATCTATATTATTATCTGAGAAGTATATTTTAAAATATAATTTATATGTGTTAGTTATTATGAAATGCAACTAAAGATATACTAATTTTTTTTAATTCACTCTGGATAGAAATGAGATGAAAAATAATCTAAAACATTGATTGGGTCATAATAATCAATATGTTGGTAAAATTTCTATACGACTATCCCGTTCTAGTCTCTTACTTAATCTCTTACCCATTGGAATAAAATAATCATTCCAAAATATGTAATTATATAAAAAAGATCAATTACAGGATGAGAAGTTTTCGATTGATACGGGACATGACGGGTTTCTGTCCTAAAATGGACAGGTTTAAGATAAATGTCAGATAACTAATTATAATATAGACTAAGAAAATAATATATATATATCTTTAATATTAGAACTACTTATTTATAATAATTAAATTTTACTTATTAAAATTGATTTTAATACAAATAGACTAAAATAATTAATCCAAAACGGATAATTATATAACAGAAATCGTTACAGAATGAGAAGTTTCCAACGGGTATCAGACATGAAATGTTTTGGTTCCAAAATGGACAATAAGACAAATATTGGATAACTAATCATATAATATATACTAATATATCTTCAACATTAGAACTACTTACAAAAGATTTAAATGAGTTTGTACGTCAAAAAATCAACACCACTAACATTTTATAGTTTAATGAAGTTGAAATTACATATAAGTAAAAGAAAGATAATTATAAAATCTAAATGAACAAAATCTATAAATCTATAAATTATTTGAAAAATAGACACAAAATATTAAACTGTAAAATGTAAACATTTGTTACAATGATTAAGAAAACATTTGACCCGCGGTGTACCGTAGGTTCGAATTATATTTTATATGTTTTGTGACCATTTATATTTTACAGTCTTTGTGATTGGTTGAATTAATAAATGTGATTTTAACTTAAAAATCTTATATATTGGGATGGAGGGAGTAACATTTAATTTCGTATAAACAATTACTACATTGCTAGTCGATAAAATAAAAAACAAAATCATTAAATTTCAAATTTCAGCACATTTTAATGATAATTTCTTTCTTACTATAATTCTAGCAATACATGATAATTATTCCAAAATTTGAAAAAAAAAATGCAAAACATAGATAAAAACATAAGCAAAATGTGAGAAAATATTAAAATAAAAAATAAAAACATAATTATTGGTTCAAGTAATCATTCTATCAATGATTATCCCACACCCTATACTGTCTAAGGAATTTTAGGCATTCAGTTAAAAAGACCACTTTGCACCCTCCTATTGTTGTGTTTTAATAATAGCTTTGTAGACCGAGACCAGTCACATGTCCCTTTACTTCATGTCCCGTCTTTATGCAGTATTTATAACCACTTTGTCTTCTGGTGCACAGGTGGAGACATAACCAACTACTATTGCCCCAAGTTATGTCAATAAGGCCTTCATGTAGCAACCCACATCAACAATGCTATTCGCGAGACCAATGATAAAAGGTATACCCGTCAAGTTCAATAGGTCTCGAACCTGGTTTCCATCAAATTTAACAAAGGCGTAAGATGGAGAGCTATATCCTATGAAAGTGATGTTCATTTCTTTGCGAATTGACCCATATGTCTGATGTCTGGGAAGATTGTTTTGTAAAATTTTTTATATTAATCTCATGCAAGAATGACGCTAGCTGACAGGAAGCCGGATTCCTAAGGTGTTAAACCTCATGCCATTTAATGAGATAACATACCTCTCCGATTCCAAACAGATATGGGATCAAACATGTCTGTTTTTTCGTTGGCAATTGTCCTTGGACAATAATGAACCAAATATTGCCACCAGGAAAAAAAACAGCAAGAGAAACATATTCTTCATCTTAACATAGAACCCAACAAGAAACAATGTGAGTATTGTGACCACTAGTGCCAACACCTGAAAATGAAAAAAATTGAAAACTGAATAAAAATACTGATACAAGCATCTAAAAATCCTCAAATATTAAAAAATAAATAATGACATTCATGATAAAATCAGATGGTCAAGTATGAGAACAATAATTTTTTGTAGTCATATCATGTACTTGATAATAAGTGGCAATAATGTGATTATGTGAATGATACTTTGATGATCGCTGAACGATATTTAATTTTGTGATTTCTTTCATATTTTCAATTGAAACCTTTCATAATTAATATAGACCATTAATATAATTACATCAAATATCTTTTAGAAAATTAAGTTAAGCTCTTAAATGATTTTACCAATAATTTATTTTTTACTATAACTCTAGCAATTCGTGATAGTTATTGTAAAATTTGAAAGAAAAAATATAAGTAAAACATAAACAAAATACGAGGAAAACGGAAAAAAAAACAATTGACAATATATATATATATATATATATATATATTGGTTCAAATAAGTATTTTATCAATGATCATTTATTTGAGGTTGAAACAGAATCTGCTAAGTTAAGCGACTTTTTCACAGGTAATTTTATTTTAGAATAAATTCATTTTAAGACAGCTTAAATCCTTAAACGAATGTGAAACTAGATTATTAAAAGAATTAGGATAATTTTCAATTTTTCATTGCTACACATCGCAATTTCCCATTTATGGATTAACTAGGATAGTATACATAGATAATTAAATAATTAGAAATCTAGCAGTTTTGACAACCAAATGAAATCTAGCATCATTAGATTTCTAATTATTTATTAGATTTTTGACAACCAAATCTTTTAGTTCTAGTTTTACCCTTAGATGAGAAACATGTTCTTCATCGTAAGAGAGAACCCAGCAAGGAACAATGCGAATATTTTGACCACTAGTGCCAACACCTGAAAATGCAAAACATTAAAGATAATACTTTTTAGCGTTAAAGGTAATTTTTAATTTTCCTTTACTATTCATCGCAATTTCCCATTTATGGGTTAACTAGGGCAATATTCATAGATAATTAAATAATTAGAAATCTAGCAGCAAGTATATTTTGGTAGATTTTTGACAACTAATTCTTTTAATTCCAGTTTTACCCTTGGCATCATTTCCGGAAATTTATGCTAACATACGTTTTAACAATATAGGTTTATGATACATTGATGAACTTAAAAAAAAAAAACTAAGTATTTTCTAGTTGAAATCAGACAAAGTGTTAGGTAAGTAGCGGAACTTCTTCCTGTCAGGCAGAGCTAAATTGTGAAAATGTCGATTATAAATCCGGTAAAAACAATTTCTTTCAACAACATATAATAGATTTGTTAAAAATGAGACGGTTTAGATAGTTATTATTTGTTTTCCTTGCTATATTTATTATACTAGATAATATCAGTGTTATACATGCAACGATATTATGATTAAAAATTAAAATAGTTTCATTTGTGTAATATATTTTAAAGATTAATATATGTAATCGTTAAAAAAATTTATTTTATTTTATTTAAATTAATGATTATTTTGTATATGATTGTAGTTGATGCAACTATGTTGACCGATGATATATTGAAAAATTTATATTCGATTTAAAGTTTTTGATTTTATTAATATGGATGTTGTAATGATTTAATTTTTCACAAAAATAGAACCAAACAAAGATGAGAGGTGAAGTATAGTGATTAAAAATTAATTAATATAATATAATTAGATATCAAATATTTTTTTATTCAATTTGATGGGCTATTAAACATTTTGAAAATATTTTTATTTTTGAAACATAATTAAATTGCAGAGATTTTCATTTGACATTTATATCTTTAACGATTTTATTTTAATTGTTCTTTAAATGATAATTTGACAATGCCACTTTATGTGTTTTTTTACAAATTTTTAGTTGTTTTTATAAATGCACTATTCTATTATTAGTATAGAATTTTAAGTAGCTAGTGCAACAAGATGAACATCTCAACCAATATCAATAGTGTTGTTCCATTGTTGTGAAAAACCAACCATTTTTTCTCAAAGCCTACTGATGTTCATCTCACTGCAACTTACCGAATAGTCTAGTACCAAGCCTAGTAATAGTCAAATGCATATTTTCGTTGACACAAAAATATTCTCTTTGCGGACAACAAAAAAATATTGTTGATTTGACAAAGAGAGTATTGTCGGCTGTAGACTGTAAAGCCATCACCAAGGAGAACAGAGAAAAAACGATGATATCATTATCGAGAGACTTGTATAAGCCCATATAAAGATTTGTGAAGTCGACAAACTTGAGTCTCAGGAAAAACTGTTCTCATGAAGATCATATCTGTAGGTCAATATGAGAGTATAGATCATCTAGTTGCACTAGCTACTTTGGCAGTCGTGGTCATTGCAGTGATACTAGTTCTCATTTTTGTGTTCAGGAAGAAAAAGGAACCAAGTCATGTGGAAGGTACTTACAGAAACCTATCATTAAATCAACAAACTATATATTATTATAAGGTGTCATTCTATGACCAAAATTTGTTTTCTACAGCTACAACCCCATCAACCAATTGTGGCACGGGCGATTGTCACACCAACTCGTATATCCGAGATCGAGACAAAAAGCAGAAAATTACGAATTCTGAGGTTATGGAAATGAGAAACAACTTCCTAAGAAACTTTAGGTGAAATAGGGTTTGGCATGGTCTATCATGGATATTTGAACGATTCAGAGATAGTAGCTATTAAAGTACTTTCTTAATCATCATTATTGAAATATTAATTATCATATTAATATTGGTCCATAATATTTTAGTCAAAAAAAAACTATTGTCTTGTTCGAAAGAGTAGTTGTTGTCTTCAATGTTCAACATACGCTGCCTCTCTTCTTTCTTTCATGCATTAAATATGGCGATTTTCTATGTTATTATGCAAGACACCTTGTGTTTATTATTATTATTATTATTATTATTATTATTATTATTATTATTATTATTATTATTATTATATATATATATATGAAATGTATTTGTACAATAAATAAATAAGAAGAAGGATTTTCTGTAAATAAACCATCAATCTTTTTATTTTTTGCAAGAAAAACCTTCAACCAAAATTCACCCGCAATATAGACCTTCTGCATATCGTCGACGTGACCCCGTTACTTGTCGTTAAAAAACTAACGGCCCGATCAAAACGACATCGTTTTGGTCATAGTTTTTTTTGGGTTAAAAAATCAAATCAAACCCACATCATAAACCTTCTTCCATTTACTCAAATTTCCAGATTTTGATCCCAATTAGCTTTCAACTCAATTTCAAATCCAACATCATTCTTAACATAATAATCTACAACTCTCCTTACCCAATTCCTAAAATTCCTTTTCCCTATTGTTTTTTGGGTTTTTTCCAGAGATAGAAAGATTGAGTCTAACGATTTGAATCTCTAAAAGTAGCGTCTCCGGTACTCTGAACAGCGTCACCTCAACTCTGTCGACGCTATCCATGTAGGATGCAAAAATCCGGATGTGAAAAATTGCGAATAAAACTTAGAATTACGGAAAGAAACGAGTTGAAAACGTTTTTAGAAACCGAAAAAATGTGGAGGCGATATTCAATCTCTTTCCTTAATTCTTATAATCGCCCGTAGTGTGACGATTTTCAACGATTAAGAATCCCAAGATACAACCACAGGGAAACCGTATTTGCGACACTCAAAGTACGGAGTATGCGAACGCAAAGCTACGGTATACTCTCGAGACTTACGTTTAGACGAAAAGAAAGACGAGAGGGAGTTGATGGATGTTTCTGTGAATTTTTCGAGAGAATTTTTTCGTAAGAAACCGATGAAACTCGAAGAAGAGAGGCGGCAAAAAAATATAGGAGAGAAGGGGCGGTTTCGCACGAGCGAATGGGCGTGAGATTTTTGCCAAAAAATCTGGTCGAATATTAACTCGGTTAGATTTGAAATTTAATTCGTATTCAGACGCAATATATCTTGGTAAAGTTTACTAAAAGTCAACGAAAAATGTAGAGTAGTTGGGTCCAAAAAGAATATCTTTGACGTGGGCCTTTGGACCACATTCACCAAGACCCAAGACTCAAGCCCAAGCCCAAGCCCAAGCTCGAGCTCGGCTCGGCACGGCGCGCGCGCGTGGTATTTTGCGTAATCCCCTTTGTGTCTCCATAACATGTTAAACCATGTTGGAGACACACCTATATTTATACTTGAGGAAAAATTTCTCAAGTTCCAATGTGGGACAATTTCATGTTTTGTCACTAAAACACATTGGGCTTCAATTCACATTAATTACATTTGGCCTTATTCTTATTCAACTAAGATCCATGATCATGTAATATCCATTTAATATAGGTCCAACAATATTGATACCCATTATGGGTCCAACAATCTATTCCTTTTTCATCCTCCTAGCTAATCTCTCCACGTGTCCGTACATCGAATCGAACACGAAGAAGATCTTAAGCGGCGAGATCTTAGCCGTATTAATCAACAATGTTGTTGTTCCCGCAGTATTCATCGCCGTATTCCTATCGCCGTCAATGGTGGTTTGATCATCCTCGATCGGGATCAGAGCATTAGCAGTAACGTCATTATCATCGATTCTGGGACCATCGCCCGTGGTGGCGAGTGACGATGACGTCTTCTTCTTGCTAGGAATACATTCGCCTCCTTTCCCCATCGAGAAAATTCTCCCAATTTTCTTCAACGATAAATTCCGCAGAAATCCGAACAGAAATCCATCAACCGCCGCCAGTTCTGCAGAGGAAAGGAAAACAAGAAAGAATAACATTGCAAGATTTTTGTTTTGGTTTTTTTAATTTTTTTAAATATATTAAATGAAAATTAAAAATCAAAAACAAAAAGCATGTTGTTTTCTGTACACAAAAACTACAAGATAAAAGTAAAACAACATATAGTTTTTTTTATCCTAAAACAACAACGTTTTGATCAAGTCGTTAGTTTTCTAACGACAAATAATGGAGCCACATCGACGATATGCGGAATCTCTATGGGTGAATTTGGAGTTCGTGTGATTGACTTGCATTAGTTTTGGTTGAGGGTTTTCTTGCAAAAAATGAAAAGGTTGATGGTTTATTTGCAAAAAACCCTAAGAAGAACTATTATCTTCTCTAGTCTCTCTATTATCTCTAATCTTATTCCACAAATATTCTAACATGGTATCAAAGCATTATTTTGACTCTCTCTTTCTCTTCAATCTTCTTCTTAAATCTCTCCCTCTACTTGTTTTTAAATCATGGAAAACAAAAAATGTGGTGATTCCTGTTGTACGCAAGAGAGAAAATTATTTATTGTGGTCTAGAACCATAAGAATTGTGCTTTGTGGCCGCAAACTTTGGAGTCATGTTGAAACTTCTCAAGCTCCAAAGGAAGCCACCAAAAGAGATGGAAAAGAAACCATCAAAGAAGGAGAAGAGGAGGCAGCTCTTGAGAAAGAAGCCAAGTGGTTTCAAGAAAATCAAACCGTCATTGATATTCTTCAAAAATCTCTTGAAACTCTCATCCTTGAAGCGTACTCCTATTGTGAAACCGCAAAAGAGCTATGGGATACTCGAAAGGAGGTTTATGGCAGTATTTCAAATCTAATTCGAATCTTCGAGGTGAAGAAGGCTATTGCTTCTCTCCAACAAGAAGGGAAAATGTTTACACAACATTTTGGAGTTTATATGACTCAGTGGGCTAAGCTAGAATATCTAAGACATCCTACGGTTGATCCAAACATCCTAAAAGAATTACGAGAAGAAGATCTCGTTTTTGGACTTCTCCTAACTCTAAACTCTTCCTTCAATGATCTTATTCGACACATTCTTAGAATGGAATGGCTTCCTAATCTTAATTATGTATGTATGCAGATTTTGAAGGAAGAGGAGCAAGAGGATTCTTTGAAAAAAAGATAATCTTGTCATTGCCAACAGAGGTACATTTCAAAAACCATTAAGGTTAGAAAAGAAAGGAAATCTCTTTCCATGAAAAAGGGGGTTAGAAACTCTGTTTTTAAATATTCCAAGTCTATTCTTACTCTTAGTAAATCTAGAAATGATAGCAGAAAACCGAAAATCTTATTTGCTAATTCGGTATGGCATGCTAGGCTAGGACATCCTCCTAAACGTGCTCTTGAATTGTTGATTCCTAATGGTTCATTTAATCATAAGATATGTGAGGCTTTCATCCTAGGAAAATATCGTGAACCGGGTTTCCAAATTCATCCACCACTTATGAAAATTACTTTGATCTTGTTTATTAATATGTATGGACTCCTCCTTGTGCACCAAGAGATCAAAAGAAATATTTTGTCTTTTATTGATGAAAAATCCAAATGTACATGACTAACTCTCTTACCCTCTAAGGGCCATGTTTTTGATGCTTTTGTTAACTTCCATAATTAAGTTAAAAGCCAATACAATGCCAATATCAAAATCTTAAGGACATATAATGGTGGCGAGTATATGAGCAACGAGTTTAAGACTTATATGTCCAAGCATGGGATGATAGATCAATCTTCTTGTCATTATAATCCTCAACAAAACGGTGTGGCCGAGAGGAAAAACTAACACCTTATGGAGGTTTCAAGGACTATAATGCTCTATAAGAAAGTGCCTAAATATTTTTAGGGTGATGCGGTTATGACAACTGATATGTTGGGTTTTTATCGTATTTTAACCTAGAATTAGTATGTATTACAGAGTCTCTTTCCTTGGTTTAGAGTCTTACAGGTGCATATTCGCTTGGGAGAAGTTCTAGCCACTTGGAATGAAGTTGGAGCAGAGGAAAAAAAATGAGTCGATTAGAATTCTTAGATCAATCGATCCCCATTCGGATCGATCGTAGGAAATTTTGTACCTAACAAGATCGATTGATCCAACCACTAGATTGATCGATTCCATATATGTAGAGTTATCGTAAGTTTTCAAATCGATCGATCCTAACTTGGATCGATAAATTCATCATCTTAAGGATTTGCCGTGAAGTTCTAGATCGACCAGACCAACCCAGATCGATCGTTCCAAGACCGATCGATCGATCCCACACATGAAAATGTTAAATTATGCAGAGACATCTGAAGTTTATCGTTCGTTGAGGTATTTTCCACCGATGGATTGAGCTAAATTTTGTACAAAAGATATATATATTTGAGTTAGCTTTCATTTGAAAGTTATTTTAAGTCGATCTAACACTGAGATTAAAAGTTATGACGATTTTCGTGAAAACGATCTAGTCTGGCGAGCAGATAAAGCAGACTCGTAGACAAATGGCCGTGAGAAACTAGATCGATCGATCCAAGCCTTAAAATCCAGCAAGAGTTGTTGCCTTCGTCCCTATTTTTGCCTTCGAATCTAAGACTGCATTTTAATCTAAGATTTACTAATTATGTTTTAGTTTTGCTTGTTTTTGTTTCTCAGGTGCATGTAGAAGAGAAGTGACGGTTCTGAATATCTCATGCATCTCACAAATCAAGAGGTAGCAAGAACATAACACACTAACAACAGAGCAAGGAAGGAAAATTCAAAACTAGCCAACATGGGCGATAACTCGATAACAACGCACTTGCTGATACTCATCGCTGCACCTGCTCAACTCCAAGACTTACAACATCAGCTGCAGCAGTTGTGTTAATAGCAACAACAACAGCAAGCTCAACAGTGTACTATTGGGGACGTTGATACTCCTCATAAGTTCTATCAGAACATAGCTACTATCTACCCACCAGAGTTTGTAAGACAGGATTACGAGATCAAGTCTCAACTAATTGCATTGGTGAAGCAATATCTCTTCCATGGGTTACTAGCTGAGAACCCAATAAATCATATTGAGAACCTAGAGGAAATTTGCAGCACAACGAAATCTAATGGTGTACCCGCTGATTACCTTAGATGTAAGTTGTTTTATTTCTCTTTAGCGAACAAGGCTTGAGGTGGCTTAAGTCATTACCAGTTGGTTCTTTGAGGTCTTAGGCTGAATGCAGAGCTGCTTTCCTTGACCAGTTTTACACCAAGTCTATGATAGCCGGTTTATGGAATCAGCACCTATGGACAGTTTTCCGGAGAGTCCTTCAGTGAGGCTTGGGAACGGTTTAAAGAATATCGCAAAGAATGTCCTCATCATGAGTATTCAGAGGAATAGATTCTTAGCATTTTTATGATGGTGTTGACTGGGATTACAAGAATGCTCTTAACGCTGCAAGTAACAGGGATTTCATGACTCAGAATATCACATGAGCGTACAAGCTTATAGAGAACTTGGCTGCAAGTTCTAACAACTGTTGTCCTGAATATGATTGGTCTAGAAATGTCAACAGCGGAATTTTCAAAAGATTGATGTGCTGATTGCTAAGGTGAATCTGTTGCTTAAGGCTAACCAACATAGAATTAATCTTTGTGAAGATGGCTTAGATGCGGTTTGTTTCGAGGGCATTGCTGAATGAATGACATAATGATGAATCTAAGGATGTTAACTATGTGCAAGGACATGTGTATGTGCAAAATATAGACTTCAATCAGAATTACAGAAGTCATCCCAATACATCCTACCGCAATACAAATGTCGAGAATCCTTAACATCAGGTCTATCCGCAGGAAGGGCAACATGTATACCAAGCTAAATGGTAAATTTGAGGGCGTCTACACTCATCTTAAGTTGCTTGATACTCAGGTTGCTCAGACTGCAGAAGCAGTAAAACGATAACAAGGTGTTCTTCCAGAAAAGGGGGAACTAAATCTAAGGAATAGAGAAGGTTCTAATGGCTTAAGAGCAAATGTGCATATGGTTAAAAATCAAACACAACCTTCCCGGGAGATCTAACTTGTGTTGCAAGAGATTTTGGAAGGTCAGAAGAAGAGTGCAAAGGAGATGAATGATAGAATGGTTGATCTTGAATGGAAGCTTGAGTACTCAATCTCTGCGACTACCTCAGATTGATCGATCAACTCACCGGATCGATCGATCCCATCTATATCCAGATTGATCAACTCACAGGACTAATCGATCCAGTATTCCAACCGATCGATTCCTTCAATGATCAAAATATCCCAACCAGCCAAGGACCTCCGTATCAAACCAGATCGATCGATTTACTCAACAGTCGATCGATTCGACCATGACCACCTTCAGCGTAACCAACCAGATCAATCGATCCACCCACCGGATCGATCGATCCACTCTCCAGATCAATCGCTCCATCCATGATCGATCGATCCCTTAGTACCGCAAATAAGCAAAACTAGATTGTTCAATCCAAGCCAAAATCGATCAATCCACTCAGGCCAAGGATCCCCGTATCAGTTTAGACATATCGATCCACTCCAGGATTAATCAATCCGATTATCAGATATCAATATTTTCCACCACTCAAGCAATCCATTCTTCCACAACACCTGCTTATGTTCTTAAAGTTCCTTACTCGAAACGTTCACAATCCGCTCCAGCCCTAACACTTTAGGTATTGCTCAAACTAACAGATCCAGGAGATTTCATTGTGCCATGTCCATCTTTGGCATTGAGTTTGAAGAATCTCTCTGTGATTATGGATAATTTGTGAACGTCATGTCAATAGAACTCGCTGAATCTTTGGTAACTGACACTATACAAGCCTTCGGACATGACTCTCTATTTCGTGGATGCCACAACATCAACTCTACAAGGCTGCATCACAGACCTTCAGGTACACATTAGAAAATGTTTGATACATACTGATTTTGAGGTTGTCGAGATGAGCGAAGATATCTATATGCCCTTGATTCTAGGAAGGATTTTCTTTGCCATCACAATAGCTCTAGTTGATTTACCTAACAAGAGGATATGTCTCTCAAACATAGACAACACATTATTCTACAATGCAATCTCCACGCAGCGTAGCAACGATTATACTTACTATGTTGGCATTGAGAAGAAGATCGATAAGAGAGATAAGTATAAGTTTGGGAGACTGCTGACAAGTTCTCAAATCACTTTGACACCACAAAGATGTGATGATGATACCATTTTTATATTGACTGAATTGCAAAGACATGTCTAAACCTTTTGCTAAAGTCAAAGTGATCATCACTTTAGAGCTTAAAGCAAAAGGAAAAGCAGTCGTAGACAACACGTTGAACAACGTTCTGAAACCAGATCTTTATGCCACGCAATCACGCGGAGCACGTCTCAACCCACCGTCACCACACCCTGATCCTTCTAAGGATTCTCATAACGTTCAGGCGTAACGGCAGTCAAACTCATGACTTTAAACAAGCGATTGGTGGGAGGTAACCCACTGGTAAGTATTTATTTTATGGTTATTTTACTTTAGTTTTATCATTATGCTACTTTTGCATTTTTTCGTGCACTTCTTAAGATCTGTTTTCACACTGAGATAGTATGAAATAAATCTGGGGGAGGATACTTACTGAGACTAACGTCGTTTATTTGTCTTGGTTTTATTTTGAGTCTTTGTGTCATTTTATTGAGTCAAACATGGGAATATTATTATGTTGTTCTTGGTTTTCATCTGGTGTTGACTAAATTTCCGCAGACTTCTAGCAATGATTGTTCTCAGCATAAAAAGATTGGAAACACCATCGATAGATCAACTTACTTGAAGTTCCTTATCCTTTGGAAGTCTGAATGATCTAAAGTCTGCTTTATCTTACATGACTTTTAACATGACTTAACTTCTCACTTAGGGGCTTGATATCGCACAAGGATCACAACATTCGAGTTCTATTCCACTTGTTCCACCACTTTTTTTAGAATTCCGATTGGCCAAGATCAAGATCATCTTTAGTTTGGTACCACACCTTAACCTCATCCTTTCATTCAAAACACAAGCCTTATATTTCATCACTATCATGTGCAATCAAGTGCAAAAACTATGGAGTATGCGGACCGACACACCTCTTTGTTCCAAGGATCTCTAATAAGTCTAATGCTCTCTTTTACTTAGAATGATATTGGTTGAGTTATCTTTGGTGCATGTAATGTTTGATTAGGATTGGTTCTAGCTTCCTCTTCTCAAGAAAAAAAAGAAAAAAAATAATAAAAAAAGAAAAAAAAAAGAAAATACGAGAAGGGAAAGAAGACAAAGAAGGAACTAGGATAAAGTTTTTATTGAGTTTAATGTTTTATCTTGAGCACCATTGCAACTTGTTTAGGAAATTTACAAAGATTCAAAGGTTTAGGGAGTTGTGTATCAACATTTGGTCTTTGTCTCACTGTAATTTTGTGCCATGATGTGCATCCATCTTCATCATCAGAAAACCTAAACACTTCAACCACCATCAAACTAGCCTTCCACTCCAGCCCTTGTTGTGATTGATAATCCCTTTGTGAGACTGAAATTTACAAGAAAAATCAATTAATGTTAAAAGGTCGATAATAGAGATTTCAGAGATTCCTTAGGATTCCAAGGACTAGAGTAAGATTGTTTTTATGTTTATGGTAAAGTACATGTAGCACTAACTAGTTCTTTGATTTATTCTAAGTTAAAGGATTGGAATTTTAGGACGGTGGAGCCTAAATGAGTGCATAAGTTCCCGTTTTAAAACTTTTCTTCTAACTTGTCTTTATTTGTTTGTTCTTACTTGAAGACAAGAAAGGATTCAAGTCTAAGAGAATTGATATTTTGGGTTTTATCGTATTTTAACCTAGGATTAGTATGTATTATAGTCTATGTCCTTGTTTTAGAGTCTTATCAGGTGCATATTCGCTTGGGAGAAGTTCTAGCCACTTGAATGAAGTTGGAGCAAAAGAGCAAAAATGAGTCGATTAGAAAGCTTAGATCGATCGATCCCCATTCGGATCGACCGATCCATCAATCTGAGGAACTTTTCGTGCCTAACAAGATCAATCGATCCAACCACTAGATCGATCGATCCCATATTTGTGGAGTTGTATTTCCAGATCAATCGATCCATCATCTTAAGGATTTACTATGAAGTTTTAGATCGACCAGACAAAACCATATCAATCGTTTCTAGTCAGATCAATTAATCCACACTCGGATTGATCGATCCCACTTATAAAGATGCAGAATTATGCAGAGACGCATGAAGTTTGTTTTCCGTTGAGCTATTTTCCACCGATGGATTGAGGTAAAGTTTTGACAAAATATATATCTCTGAGTTAGATTTCATTTGGAAGTGGTTTGAAGTTGATCTAACGGTGCGATCAAAAGTTATGACGATTTTTGTGAAGACGGTTCAGTCTGGCAAGCAGATAAAACATACGCATAGCCAAATGACCGTGAGAAACCATATCGATCAATCCAATTTTGGATCAGTCGATCCAAGCCTTAATGTCTTACCCGAGAAAAAGGAAATCTTTTTCCTTTTCCAGTTATGATTAGGATTCGACCTAGACGAGTTTAACCCTATAAATACTAATTTTAAGTCATCGTTTAGGCTATCTATTCTTATTCTATTGCTTTGTTAAGAGATATCTTTTGGTTGTTTATTAAATTTACTCATGATTTCTTCATTAATCTTTGGTTGTTTTATTACTTTCAATAGGATTTAGGGTTTCAGAAGAATGAATAACCATTGGATCAGACACAAATAGGACTTTAATCTTATGTCATCTTCGTCTATAGTTCTTGTTAATGCTTAGACTAGATTGATCACTTAGTCTATGATGTTAAGTTGAATCTATTCTCCAAAGGCTTATAGGTTGCTGGATACAACATAGATGAGTGTATTATCCTTAGCCAAAGAAAGTTGATGCTATTGCGATACGTGAACATATCGAACCCATTAGTTAATGCTTGTTTAGGATTTTAAGTTCAAACGACAGTTTAAATACTTAGGTGGTTAGACATAGTAATTGATACCATGACAATGGATTGATTAAACGTTTTTGTTTAAGTTCTAGATAGTCCTTAATGAATGCTCTGAATAGTTGTTTGCTTCGTGATTTCTGATTTTCGGAGAATTTCCTAAAGCCTAGCGCTTTTTATCCATTAATTTACACCGTTTATTTACTTTTTATTGCTTTTTTTAGTTTCACAATTAAAACAACCAATCTCTTTTTGTCTTACCTTGACATTCTTTCTATAAGAATCGTAGTGGAACATTGGTCTATGTGGATTTGTTCCCACCTATACTATTGCATGTGTCTATACACTTACAGTCCTATATTTAGGTTTAAAACCTCTGTATCAACAGCTTGTCACCTAATCAATAGGCTTCCAACCAAGTGCCTTAAGAATGTCTCTCCATATGAGGTACTAAACAAACTCAAACCTTCTATTAGTTATCTAAAGGTGTTTGGTTGTATTTGTTTTATACATGTTCCAGAAAATCAAGAGAGGATCAAGTGTATATTTTTTGGATATTCTCCTACTCAAAAAGGATACATGTGTTATGATCCGGAAACATGAAAAATATTTGTGTATAGAGATGTGAAATTCGAAGAAGAAAAGAGCTTCTTTGAAGAAACAACTTGGGAAAAATTAAAGGATTTATCTCATTCTCCCTCAGATCATGCTACTTGTCTTGTATTTCTTCTTGAGAATCTTAACTTACTTCAATCAAAATTTGAAGACAAAAGAGCTTCAAGAAATGAAGGACAACCGTACAAGAAAAATGGTACAGTTCAAGAGAATGTGTTGGTTGAGAAAACTCAAGAGAATATGGTGGTAAATAAAGAAGTTGAAAACCATGATGGTTCTCATGACACCAACACAATGCAGCCAAGTATACTTGAATAAAATAATGACAATCAAGAAGAGGAGGATTTGGAAAAGGATGATCCAATTGTTAATGAGAAAACAACAATTCAAGAGGAAGCATCTCCTCCTTCCATTCGTAGAAGCCATAGGATTAGGAATGATCCTTCCAATTGGATCAACAAAAGATTTTGTTACAATAATCTTGCCTTGGCTCATCCAATTCCAAAGGTACGTTCCTTAGCTTATTTTTCTACTAATAAGCAAGTGTCTCTTCGTGATCTTGGCCAGGGTTCGATGCTAAATAAATTTAAAAGTGATAACAAAAAGAGACTTGGATTAATAGAGCTGGAATTTGTGTTTAAGGAAAGAACTAGTCGTGGTGATTATCTTAAAAGGGACATATATATCTGGTGTGGCTGCATTCTTATTTCCTCTTCCTTTTTTGTCCCACTGGATTTTTCATGATGAGATTTTTAATGAGGCAGCACGTAACACACACATAAACATCCAATGACAAGTTTGGTCTCCTGATCTCTCACCAACCAAACTTAAAGGACAGTCTTGAAATATTAATTTTCATTAATATTGGTTCCTAATATGTTAGTTAAAGAAGAGCTATTGTCTTGTTTGAAGGAGGACTCATTGTCTTTAATGCTCAACATGCACAACCTCTTCTCTCTCCTTCTCTCCCTTTCTCTCCCCTTCATGCATTTTTTTATGCTCTTAATGAATGTCATCTTGTATTTATTATACTTCTATATATATAAAATGTATTTGTACAACAAATAAATAAGAAGAAATATAATTTTCTCTATAATTTTATTCCGCAAATATTCTAACAATCAAGGCTATAAACATTTTAAGAAAGAGGTATAAAATGTTTAAATCTTTTGCAATATAAAGAAAATGTTAATCTTTTGCAAAACCAACGTGTTAATTTTAAATTGTTCGTGAAGTTGAACTTCTTCTAAGAGTTCACCATGTAAATTTGGTAAGCGTTGTTGGGTATTGCGACGAACGAGATCATTTGGCTCTCATCTATGAATACATATCCAATGGAGAGTTAAAATACCATTAGTCAGTTGGGAAAAATCTATAAATTAGTATATATATTTCTTAATTATTTATTAAAAAACCAATACATACGGAGATTAACTTTGAGGATCAATTGTAGGAAAAACAGTGGTTCTGTTTTGAGCTGGAGCACGCGACAACGAATAGCTGTTGATGCCGCACTAGGTTTTTACTAACTCAAGAACATTAAAATAACTTGTTTTCACATCATAAAAGACTTATTGTGATCAATTAACATAAATGATATAAATATAGATATATAGATATGATTCATCCGTCAAATGCATTTGCTAAAATGTATAGATTATAATACTTACACATCGAGAGGAGCGGTTTACCACTAAAACTGCTGATTTTGGGCTTACAAGATCCTGTTTCCTGATCTTGATCCCGAGTAAGTATCTTTAGTCTACTCTTGGATGTATATCTGAAATTTTCACACCAATGTCCAGATGAATTATGGATAAAAAATCTTCACCTGGATACACTACAATGTGCTGAAACTTGTGCACACAGTTATCATTATTGGTCCACTGACTTGCCAGATATTACAGAACAGGTCGGTTGGCGGAGATGAGTGATGTCTACAGTTTTGGGATGATGATTACAAATCAACGTACAAATCAACATTACTCATGTTGTACTTTTTATTCCAACAACTTGGGTTTGATTATCAGTGTGTAATGTTATGTTTGGTTTAATCGAATTTAAATGCAGATTGGGAGGAAAATAAAAACGAAGACAGTGAAGATAGAGACGAGGAGGATGATGATGATGATGATGATGATCAGGAGGAGAAGAAAGAATCAATGTCATGAATAGAAATCTGAAAAAAACAATGGATATTTTATATACAACTCAATAATGAGGAATTTTCAGATATATCTGAAGACTGTATGGGAATCTGAAAGCAATGTGGTATTTGCAAAATTTGTCTTTTTGTTGTGTGTGATAATGAGATTGTATATCCGAAGAAGAAGCCTCTGGATGCACAAGATGGCGTTCTAGGCGACCTCTGCGTTCTTGGTTCATCAGTTTCATATCATGCCAAAAATTTATCTAAATATATTCAGACCAAAAAAAAGGTTGAATACTCTATGCAACATATGAATACGTAAAGGTTAGATATTTGATTACCTATGAATACGTTAAATAACCAACGTGAGAAATTTGAACTGATCCTAATCCCTACACAGCAGAAGAAGTATAATCATATCAAATAGATGACACAGAAATATGAGGAAACGATTAATCAAATTCGCAAATTTAGGGCTCGAGACCACCAATGGAGCATATTCAGCATACCCAGATCAGATTATAGGGAGATTAACAAAGCGTGATCAGATTTTAACAGAAAAGAGACTTTGATCGAACCCAGATCATGGACTTTGAAGTTGAATTTAGATAACCATTAAAAAAAAAAAGCAAAATTCGAATTTGGAGCATGTTGGGACCGAGTTGACTCGGGCACGACGCAACTTCGACTTTGTACTAAAACGGGTCTACGGGTTACTACATTTTAATTTTGGGTTTGAATTTTGTTTACGGATTGGGCTTAGATTTAACTTAACCATAGTTAAATACTGTCTTAACCATGATTAAGTTACACCTAGGGTTTAGAATGTGACCACCTTCATATATAATATAAAACCCTACTTGGCAGCCCCAAATTAATAACCTCTGCACCAGGAAGCCAATTCTTTACTCTCTCGATTGATTATAAATTTCTCTGTTTCTTTTTATTTATTTAATTTTTAGGTATTAGGTCTTGCTAAATGATTTCTTTAATCGACGCTGGGGCTTACGTTAATCGATTTTAATATATATTTTTTATCCATTTTGTTGCAAATGATGAGTAAATCACAATTGGTAAAATGAAGCTCAAATTATTGAGCAATGTTGGAAATCATAAACTTCCATGACTCTGATGCAATTGACAAATAAAAGTTCCAATTTTTTTTTGAACTGTGGTTTTTCCTCAGATTTTTGTGAATTTATAGAGATCAGAAAACCTCCAGTTTGATCTTCGAATACTATTTTTTTCTTTCTCTTCAAATTTTTTTGAAAGTCAATTAATAGTTGAGATCTTGTTTTCTGAGAAGAACCTCTGTATTCGTGAATATTGGCTTATAAGAGATTAGATAATAGTTGAAGATCATTAATCCAAAAAATTAACAGATTCGTAATAAAAGTTCTGTTTTGCAGAAATATGTCATTTTCAAGCTTAATAACTATATTAAAAACGCTTGAATTTAATTAAATTTCGACTCTCTAATATTGTTATCTAAAAAGCAATTCGGATTAGTTTTGGTATAGTTTAAAAAAGTGCTCGAGGGAAAATAAAAAGATTTTGATATTTAACTATAAAGTTTAACGCTATTTAGAATGTTATTCGTAATTTCATTTATGTTCTTTAAATTTAGTTTATCTGTATAGCCAACTGAAATATATAACTGGGCCAAAGAAAAAAGAATAGCATATGAACGTTTCAAATTAGAAGAAAATGAAAAACTGTAACAATGACCAAAAAAAGGAGCTAGCTGTTCATATCATATACACAAAACGAAAGATGAAGAAGATGGAATCATCACTCGATCTGGTGGCAATATAGCCGTTAAAATGTTGTTTTCATTACAGTTATCATAATTAAACAAAAAAAATTAACCAACTTGGATAATCTTCAGTTCTAAGAATCTCATATGTTATGATGCATCGTTATCGTTATCCCCATTGAAATATTCATCGTCCCTTTGGATCTGCTTATCCCGCGAACGCTCTGAAAACGTTTCCAATATAACATTAGTTAGTCGCTGAGAAAACAAAACACTTTGGATTCAGTAGATTTCTCAAAGTAGTTTTTGATACTTACGATCCATGCGTTCATCTGGATTTTGTTCGTCTTCATCAAAATCCGGTATGTAAAAGTCCGGTGGAACCTGCGAAATTCAAGTGAAAAACAAAAACAGATCAGTTATAAATAACACAAAAACAAGTTTGATGATGAAGAACAACAATTATCCGATGATGATTCGAGTTTTACCTCCTGCATCTGCACGCTTGGAGCGTGTTGAATGTATCGCAAATTCTCCAAAATCTGTACTTTGATCGAACTGATATACGATTTGGTGTTTAGATTCTCCTGTTTTATTTTCCAAACACACAAGATGATTCTCAATGTTCTCTATAGATTTTGTTAAAGCAAAATGAGGAACTATAAGTTACATAAGAGCTCCTTACAATGTGACCACCCGGTATCTTCAAAGAAAAATCCGGCGCAAAATACTTGATGTAATCGTTTTCAGGAATCTCTGCAGAACAATTAATCCGTAAGCCGAGCCTCGAAGGCCGAAACATTAAGCTTTCTCTAATAAACATTAAAAACATTTACTAACCATTAGAAAGTTCTGTGTCTAAAAGAATGCCAGTCTCAACTGTCCAACACCGAGCTACATTCTCCTTTGTGTATCCTCCACCTCCTGTAACCTAATAAATAATCGAAAAAGACTGACTTCGCCGTAGAGGAACTTAAGATTACAAAAAGGCATGGTACATATAAAGTCAAGAGAGATAGATACCAGCAAGGGAAGATTGAATTTCTTCACAAATTTAACACATTCAGCATGTCCTGGAAAATACAATAGAGAAACCCGTTTCAGAACCCGAGTCGCGTAGAAACTAGCAAAAGAGAGATTGAACAAGAGAAAGAGATTTTTGATTACAAGAAGAAAGAGCACCATCAATAGAGAGATTAAAGCACCCTAGTCGATCCCTGGCTAGTGAATCTGCCCCACACTGAAGAACAATCGCACCCGGTTGATATATCTCAACAACCTTGGAAATTATCTAGAGATCAAAGGACGAGATCAAACACACACAAAACATCGAAAGCATCGAGCATGTGATTGTTTCGGTTAAAAGAACTTACTGTCCTGAACAGACGGTTGAAACTACTGTCATCAATACCATCCTTCAGCGGCACATTTATGGCGTAAAATTTTCCTTCTCTTTCTCCTATTTCCTTTTTAAAGAAAAATACAACACACTGACAATTCATCCAAACACATCGAAACAGTCCTCACAATATCAGTAAATGAATTCGGAATATTACCTTAACATCGCCTGTCCCTGGAAAGAACTTATCCCCAAACTTATGAAAGCTAACAGTCATCACTCTGCCGTAGCAAAATTTCAAAGATATTGGTAATCAGTTACTATGGAAACAACATTCGACAAGTCGTTATGAACTATCTAAATGTACCTGTCAGTGAAGTAAAAAGCTTCTTCAACTCCATCACCGTGATGAACATCTATATCTATGTATAGCACACGGGGATGGTGTTTCAACAACTCAAGAATTCCTAGTACGAGATCGTTGATGTAACAAAACCCAGATGCATCACATTTTTTGGCATGGTGCAACCCGCCCGCCCAATTTATAGCAATGTCACAGAGTTTGTTGTTTAATCTTCGTGCAGCATCTATAGACACCAATTTCAGTAAGTAAACAAAGCTCTAAAGTGACAACTAACGATGAATACCGACATACCTATGGTTCCGCCAGCATATATTTGACAAAATTCAAACAAATCCTCAAATACAGGACAATCCTCTCCCAGATTATCTGCATCAAAGTAATTAAATTTCAGCTCAACATGTAGTAGATTGCAAAAAACCAATTATTAAAGACACAAAACTTACATCTAGCCATTTCATTGGGAAATAAATTCTGATTTTCCGGATTAATTCGTTGCAGGAACTCTACATAGTCTGGAGAATGGAACTGAGCCATCTCAATAGGATATGCCTTGTGTGGACGCTGAAACAATAAAGAACATATAAAGAGTTCACACAAAATGTTTAGCTAGATCGTAAACAAAAGGAATATTAGATCAAGAACAACAAACATGAAATACGAGCAAGAGACACTAACATAAACTTCCATCTTGCGATGGAGGCCATATGCAAGGATTAGATGATGGGTCATACAAAGCCTGTGAGGTTTCATTGGGTGATTCGGACCAAAATAAACGCTCCCCACGTCCCCTACAACACAAAGAAAAACCCAAAACCCATCAGAATAGCATCATAAAACCAATAAAAACTGCCACAAAGGCTACAACA
Organism: Cardamine chenopodiifolia; assembly: GCA_963922655.1. Taxonomy (NCBI): domain Eukaryota; kingdom Viridiplantae; phylum Streptophyta; class Magnoliopsida; order Brassicales; family Brassicaceae; genus Cardamine; species Cardamine chenopodiifolia. The sequence continues at coordinate 9,644,383 of OZ000479.1, forward strand.
AGAAGAAAATATTGATTCATGAAGAACATTTCGAAGTACGAAACGGAAATTATATATACATCAACTCTTGTAACAATTACTCAGAAAGGAACCTCTAAAGAAAAGAAATGTCAAACACCATATGCAATAATTACACAAGGATTACAGCTAAAATTGACAATTTCTAGGGTTCCATATTTCAAGCAAAGACTTGGCTGAAACAATCAAAGAAGTCAATTTCACAGGCAAAAGAGTCATCTTCAATTCATTACTAGAAGGCTTCTGAATTAAGCTCAAACAAGAGCCTAGAACTCTAAGTTCAGAAACTTTACCTAAAACCCTACTTCTTCTCATCAAAAACCCTACTCAAAAACTAAATAAGCTTGAGTATTTCCAACCTAATCGTAACCCTTAACTAATTCTAGAAATTAGATATCAAAGATTCCACCTTTCGATGCATCTATTGAGTAATAAAGGCGCCAAAGTACAGTTCAAGTGGATAAAATTGCTCTCAAGAGTTACAATTGAAAAACTTAGATGAATAAAGACATCAATTTCAAGGAAATTTTGGAGTTTTTTTACATAAAGAATAAATAAAAGGGAGAGATATGAATATACCATCATAAAAGTAGGAGATTTTGTCCTTAGAGCGCATCTCTTAAAGAAGAAAGACACAAAGATCGTACGAAACAATCTGTAAGAACGAATTGATAGAGAGATTATAGTTCCTGCGTAGCTTCAGTAGAGATGAGACGATTTCTCCATTGATGAAGTCGCAGATATTTTACGACTTCCCGGCGAAGCAGAGAAGAGAAGAGAAGAGCATTGAAGAGAAAGGAAGAGAAAGGAACAAGAGAGCATAACAAAGGAAGAATCCAAACTCCAAAGTCAAACGGTAGCGTTTTAGTGCTCTGATGACATGGCAGGTGACGTCATGTGTATAGTTTTGATAAAGCGGATGACTCATGGTTTGTAAAACCAGACCGGTAGCTTTCCATTATTTGAACTGAACCGAACCGAATCAAAACATAACAATCAAAAATAAATCAAGATTCGGTATAAATCAATCGGTTTAGTATATAATCTTCTTTCTTTTGTCAGCTGGTTTAGTATACATCTTCAAAGCAAGTAAACCATACCAAATTGGACCGACAGACGACCAAAACCAAATTGAGAAAGAAAAAAACAAATTCATTATTCTTTGAACCGTATTTTTCACTTATTGATTTGTTTTCATCTTACTCGTCGGTCTCATAAACTTGTTCATCTGTTACATCAAGGAGTCACCATGAATACAAATTCACTACAAGAAGCCTATCATTTCATGTTTCGAGATTATAACAATAAAAAGTTGTCAGATTATATATAAACTTGTTGAGTTATTTACTTTTTGATTTCCCAAGTTATTACCAGAAACACAAAAGACCAAACTAACTAGTCTAAAATACAGACACATCTCTGGTGATACTCCTCTATACCTTAGACCTCTGGCATCTTCCCAGTTTACCAGAATATCTGATTATTTAACATCGGGATGCATCATGACATAAGAGTTAGTATCATGATTGTTTAGGAGTTGCTGGCTTTCACATTGCAAATATGCATCCTTTCTATCATTTAAGGACACTCCTCTATACCTTAGACCTTTGGCATCTTCTTGGTCCACCAGACTAACTGATTTGTTGACATCACGATAAATCCTAGCATGAATGCGAGTGTCATAATCCTTTTTCTAGTTGTTGGCTTTTGTAATTCAGATAAACATCCTTCCTTTCATTATCCAAGTTTGCTGCTTTTATTTGTTTAAGCATACTCTTTGAAGTTGCATTACTCTTCCATCTTGATCTACCACAATATTTGGCTCATCTACATCAGAATGCATCCTACCATCATTGCCAACATGATACTCGTTTCTTAGCTCCCGTCTTTTATCATCCGAATAAACAGCTTTCCTCTCATAATCTAATCCCTTTCTTTGTTTAAGCATAATGTCATGCTCTGCACAGCTTTATCATCTCGATCTACTACACCATCTGGTCCACTAAAATCAAGATGCATTCTACTATCAACACAATCATATTGATGACATTTGTTATCCACATCAAAAATCTTCATTTCTTTGTCACGAAAGTTCATGTAGTTATGATCTTTATCATCTTGTTTAATTCATCACTCTTGATCCCAAATCGTCTGCATAAGAAGATCAATCTCTCTATCCATAGACTTGAGTCTCTTGACATCATGCCCTTGGTTTTAAATGGCGCATGCCGCACCGTGGCTCCATTCTACTCTAAGTGCGCCATGGCGCATGGCAACATAGATCCGAGGCGCAGCAGCGAGGTAAACATGATCCATTCTAAACATGGTTTCCCATTCTCAGCAGAAGCCTCAAACAACTTAGCTGCTCAAAGAGTAACTCGAGAGCTTTGTGGATATTTTCACCAGAGCTAACCAAGTTTCTCGCTTGCCCCTGAAATACATGCTGCAGAGAAATTAAAACAAGAAATTTATCAGAGGGAAAGTGAATGAGAAGAGAGAGAAAGAAATTGTTTCTTTACCTCAAGTAATTTAGACATTTGTTGGGAAAACAATGAGACTTAGACATTTGTTGAAAGCATATTACTTTTGTCTTTATACTTGTTGACTTCTTGTTGCGCCACGAGTCATTGAAAGTCATTAACAAGATCATTGAAAAATTTGTCAAGTGAGGAAATCTGAAGCACTCAAAAGTGGCGGAGTAATAAAAAATAAAAAGTGATTAGATTAGATTCTAAACAACAGTCTCCTAACTAAACCGCATTGAGATCATAAAACAAATTATTTAAATCTTCCCACTAAAAGACGATGAAGAAACCTCCTCTTCCACTTAAACCATTTATTTAAAGCATTTATATAATCTTGGATTAAATTCTTTAAGAGATACACTTATATAAATCTCCTTGGAATCTGCAAAACCCCAACACAGCTTTTCTTTTGTTTAAAGAAGCTTTTGTCTCATTTTCCATTCTCCACCAAACACACTTTTGTCTTCTCTTTTTCTATTGTCCAAATCTTATCTTTAAGAAGCTATTTCACTTCAGCTTCAGACAAATCTAACGGTTAGAAACAAAACAATGTGTTCCATCACCGTTCCTTCCTTTTCTTCATCTTCTTCTTCCTCGCTTTGCATTCTTCTGTTATCTCCAAAATCTTACTAGAGAGCACCTTAACCACTACGTCGATTCTTGATGTCGCTGCCCCATTCGCATAACCAAAGATACGTCATCGTTTCAATTAAACCAGCAAGAAGACGAACAGAGTCGCTCACCTACTTCGTCATCTTCTTTTAGCTAGTAGCTTCCTTCTCTAGCTTCCGTCCGAGGAGATGAACACTAAGACTACAAGTCTCTCACACTAGCCAGACTCAACCGTGACTCAGCCCGAGTCAAATCTCTCATGACTCGTTTAGATCTGACCTTGAACAACATAACATCAGCAGATCTCAAGCCTGTTACCACTATGTACACCACGACAGAAGAAGATATTGAAGCTCCTTTAATCTCCGGCACGACTCAAGGACTGCGCCACAAGTCACTGTTGCGGTCGCAACTCGCAATGGTCGCCTCCATCGTGGCGACTCGTGGCGAGCGCATCATGGACCAGACCTCGCCTCGGACCCTTGCTGCGAAGACCCTCGCGCCTCGGTGCGCCTCGCGCCTGAGGCGCGCTTTTTACAACTAAGATCATGCCTAACACTAGGAAACTCTTTGACTACTATATCATAGCCTATCTGACCATTTTACGAGATTCATCCACAATATCTTTACCACACCTGCTCACTCTGGTGAATAACTAAGATCTCGAAAAGATTCCCCTTGCTGATCATTTGTTAAGTTTCTTCTACCAACATAGTCATCAAAATATCTAGTTTCTAGAACCTGAGATGCACAAAGATTCTCACTATAATCTTGTCTTATTCTTTCACCTACTCTTATCTGAATCATTAACACGAATGAAACATCTGTAATCCAAGCTTACTAGCCTAGAGCTTTCATCTTTGAAATCCGCAAAACTAGACCCTACTTGTGAAAGAGGTGATGATTCATGTATATAAGTTTCTCTATCTCTACATCTTCACTATGATGACATGAATCACTATTATCATGCAATGTGATAAATCTAGAGGGCTTAGTCTCGTCGCTCGAACCATCATCCAATCTCGCCGATCGATGAAAATGCTTCATATGACGTTCATCGTTTCTCTCTTCTTCTCGTCGGTTCTTATTAGAAAATCCATTGTGTCTTTGCATATCTACTTCGTACGGATCTGAAAATCCGAAATCGCGCTAGATTCCATCAATATCTTTCTTATGATCCTGAATCCGCGCGAAACCACATCGATTTGAATTGGTGATTGATCGGAACAGCTTGAAATGTCACGCCGATTATATATAATACTCGACTCGTTCCTGTCACGGTTACTCGTACAAGAAGGTGACGAGCGTCATGAGGGAGAATCGTGAATCCACTCTCTCATCAACATAACCAGAGAACACTTGCAGGAATCACAATTAAAAAAAAAGGGTTTTGCATAGCGTCACACAAACTGAACATTTTGGAGGAAAAAGAAGAAGAAGAAGAAGGGACAGAGCAATTTCGAAGAAATAAATAAAAGGCTTGGGCTAAGAGTCTTTATCCAATATTGGGCTTGTGTATGTAACGAACTGTTTGGTGTTGCATCTGGAGCCCATATCTTAGACAAAAAAGTTTTGTAATATAAGTTACCCGATTTGACCCTTATCGCTTTACGGTGATAGATTTATAGCCTAAAACTTTTAGTTCCTTAAAATGAAAAAGTACTTGTGGATAAGGGTGGCAAATCTAAGTTTTGGATTAGGTTTATTAAGTTTTGGTTTGGATTTGAGTTTTTTGGGTTATAAAATATTGTATCAAATTCCATCTATATAAATTTTGGATCATTTTTTAAGTTTTAGTTCAGATTTAAGTTATTTGAATCATAAATAATGTTACCAAAATTAATCCAAATCTAATTTAAATCCTGAAATAAAACAAAGACATTGTCTTCTAATATGAAAACCAAAAACCTAAATTAAAGCCAATCATATACATAAAACCAATTTTAAAAAGTCTAAACTAAAAAAAAACAAAGGTAGAACTAGAATTGTTGAAAAAAATCCTTGAAAATCCTAAAGCAAAACCTCCAAAATAAACTGATATATACACATAACAATTGTTTGATGAATTAAATTAAACTATTTGGGTTTAGTTTGACATTTTTAGTTATCTAAAGACCAATCGGTTTTTATAGAAATTCATATTAAAACTAAACCAAGTTTTTCAGATTGGTTTGGTTTAGTTTGGGTTGGATTGTCCAAATTGGTCATCCCTACTCGTGGATTATCCAACTTGACCTTTTAAAGATTTTAGCAGAAAATCTAAATTCATTTAATTTTGTTTAGGTTATTGTTTGCTAAATTATATTTGATTAGAACCGAGATTTATTTGTTTCTGGTGGGATTGGGGTTTCAGTTTGGTTATAGTTAGTTGGGTTTAATACATTATTGTTTCAGACCGGCTCCTGTCAACAATTATTTGCTTAGTCTTTGGCTCTGAATATGCAAAGAAACATGATTTGTTTAATACATTTTTGTTTCAGATTTGAAGAAACATGATGTGCTTAGTCTTAGGCTCTGAATATGCAAAGGTTTTGCCTGAACATAGACATTCTTGTTGGACCTCTGTAATGTATTAAACAAGTATCAATAACTTGATGAACACTATAATATAAGACCGAAATTATGTAATCTCTATCGTACAAAAGAAGCATGTACGAATTAAATCACTTATATTAATTCGTTCGGTAATTCAATTTTGTTGACCATCCTAGTGATTTTAAACAATCCAACTTGATCTTATGTAATGTTTTTTTTCGCATTAATCTTGAAAGAGAAAAACACATAAGAGACGCATAATCCAATATTCGGCTCATGACTAATGCTTAATTAGCTTCTTGATTAGATCTTACAATGCTGCTTGCAACTTCAATAATCTGTAACAGTTATAACATAGCAAGATAAGACAGAGAGAACAACGAGAGGGATGCGAAGAACCATACTAGAATTAAATCATAACAAGAGTCTATAGTCATAGTAACTCGGTAGTTTCCTGAGTTACCTAATAACATGAAAGTTCTTTTTATTTATTGAACATGCACAAGAAAATAGCGTAAAATTGATGGTTATATTCTTTGGAAATTCGTCGAAAATGGTCATTTCTGACAGATTTTCGACGGATAAGTCTGTTTGTTTTAAATGGTCGGTAATAAAGTAATCGTTGAAATTTCGTTAATATTTCTTACGGATTTCTGACATCAAGGTATCTGTCGGAGTAGAACCAACGAAGTTACGACGGCTTTCCAACGAAGTTACGACGACTTTCCAACGAACGTGTTTCAGACAGATTTTTTACGGATGAGTTTGAATTTTAATATAAGCACTAATTTTATTTTTTAAAAACAGAGGGATCAAGGAAGTTTGAGCGTTGGTCCATAGTTTCATTGGACCGAGTTTGAGTTTGCAATATTTTACCGTTAATCCAGGATCTTGTCATGTTCCTCCTAGAGCTCTCCAAAGTCGATTGGTAGAGTCGGATAATACATGACAAATTCAATACACCGTATTAGATGTATTAAAAGGACACTAAAGTCCAATGAACCAATTTTGTTTTTTCGTTGTTATTCAAAAGGTACAGTTTTGGTCGTAGAATAAGACGTTGCATACATAGAAACGATAAAGTATGTAGTGTTAAAAACAGACATCCAACCAAACAAAAAAAATAATGTTATTTAATTTTGTCAATAACATATAATATGCAGATTTGAATAAATATGCTTACATAAGTGACTATCTACATATGGTCATTAATATTACTCAATATATGATCAAATTTAAGTCCATTATCCAATATATGATCAAATTTTATTTTAGGGTGATGTCAAGCCAGTTGCAGAGAAAATGATGTATCTTGCACGCCTATAATCAAACACTAAGGTGTGGTATTATGTAAAATATTTTCCGATCTGAACAAAAAGAAGCACGTTTTAAACATTTTGAAATAGAAGCTTTAAAGCTCTGTTTTGTTATCAGATGGAAACAGGAAGGCCCTTCAGATTCTTATTAGGCTCCTGTTGATATGGCTGCTGTACACTGAGTTTTCCAGATCCGTGAGCAAGAAGAGAAGAGCCCTGAGTTTAAGAGACGACCTTGCAAATGCACCAGAGGCTCAGAGACAGTTTATCATTTGCATGTTAGAGAAAGAGGCCGGTTTCATATGGAATCCATCTTCTTGAAGTAAGCCAGTATTAATTCCCTTTTTGCTTTATGGATATTGGTTGGTTCAATACTTCTACTCTATGTTATGATGTGACAAGGATGGGAATCTGACACTGGAAGCTCTAGATTCTGCGGTTCTTGCAAAGTTTAAGTCTGAGGCATGAACCGATATGGGAGAAGGAGAGACCCACGAGCTTAAAAGGAGATGGTGAGCTTAGAATACACCGGATATACCCGCTCGGTCTGACTCAAAGACAAGCCCTTTACAACTTCAAAGTCTCGGTACTCACATACAGAGAAAACCTTGTGCCAAATTCGAAGTTGTCTTTGTCTAAATTCGATTCATACCCGGTTTAGATAGAAAAAACCAAAGTTTATTTTGTGATACCTGCTTCGAATATAGTTTGTCTTATCCAGGATTTAGGGGATGTGTATATCTTGGTTTTAAATGGTGCATGGCGCACCGTGGCTCCATTCTCCTTTAAGCGCGCTATGCGCCATGGCGCATGAGATGCAGAGCAACATGGATCCAAGACGCAAAGTTTAATATACAAAAACCATGAAGTCTAAAAAAGGAACCTGACAAGGAAACATTCTTCACATATAAATCATGCATCCACATAAGACATAGAAGATTCAAACAAGAAAAGAGGAAATTTTCCAGCAGATAAACATCTAAAAGACACACATCAGTTCATTCACTTTGTTTCTTTCAACCAATCCAACATTGATTTTTCTAACTGTTTTTGTGTTGCCAAAATGCAAGCATTGTATCTTCTAAAGAAGCAATTGCAGCAAGCCTCTAAATTTCTCCAAATGAATCGATTACAAGACAATGAATTGCATGCACAACTAATTTCATTCAACTCAATAAGATTCTACAGCTCTCAGGTGTAAGATGGTAACCAAAAACGATAGACAGAACAAGAAAAATAACACTCATTTCTCATTAGTAGAAAGCCCAAAAGAAAGCCCAAAATCAAGGACAAAACGTTGTACTGTCATCATCTTCTTCATCATTATTGTCACAGTTATCAACGGGATCTCCATGAACCGGCTCTCCATCTTCATCCTCGAGCTCATGATCATCTGATTAGAAAAAAAAATTTGATTTTTTTTAACAAAATCATAAGAAACAAAATTCTGTAAAAACAAAGATTGTAAACCATGATTTCTGATTTAGCGAAGAGAAAGGGGACAAAAAAAGGTTTTCGTGGTTTCTAGGGTTTTCCAAAAATGAACCCAGAAGGAGGTAAAGCAGAGAAATGGGTTAGGTAAGGCAGAGGGAGAAAGAAACAGCGTCTAAGCTATATGACTCCTGCAAATCGGCGCCACAAGTCTTTGTACCCCTCGTCTCGCGCAACGTCGCCTCGGTCGTGGCTCAACCGTGGCGCGCGTATCATGGAAGCGCAGACTCTTGCGCCTCGCGCCATGGCACGCTTTTTACAACCAAAGTGTACATATTAAAAAATAAAACATTTTTGCTGGGTTAGACATATATGTTCAAGCCAAGTTCGATAAAACACACAATGACAAAACATTTTCAAATCTATAGAATGAATGACAGTTTTTTATTTGAGGCATATAAGCCGTTTTCGTTTATTTACGGTTTGTGCCATTTTTTATAGAGGAAATTCATTATAAATTTTTTTTAATGTTTTTATTTAAACCTTTTAAAAAAATTTATTGATAGAATGTTTTTAAAATATTTAACTCTATCTTTTCCTAAAAAATTATATAAAAAATTAAACAAATTAAAACCTCTAATTAAAAAAGAGTCTTTCATTTCAATAAATTATTTTACATATTATTAATATATTAAAATAAATAAGATATATACAAATAAATAAAATGCAAAAAAAAGTTTAATTGAAAACCTCGTTGCGGATCGATCTGGCCTATGATTTGGTCTCGCCTGCTACGCCGTGGAAAGGATGCATACCAGCGTTGCTCGTAACGATCTCGATCGATTCAGTATCATCTTGTTGGTAAGAGTCAATCATACAATCAGACTGGCGAGGGCTAGGCCTAAAGACTGACAACTGAGTATCCATAATATTTTCCATTTTTGTGCAGGTTGCCAAGGAATCACACGAGCTTCATGATCAAGACAGTGTACTTGATATATGTTCAGGAATTTTGCACCTACGATCCGATGATTCCTTGGTTCCTGAATCTATAAACAAACACTCCCTTTTGAAGCCGCCAAGGTTCTGCAACAGGTTGATAAAAAATATATCCCAATTGTTTCTTGTGGAACAGTTGCCATCGTTGATCAGATTCATCCCATACTATCTCTTTTTCTCATTTACCTAAAATTCTAGACACTTTATCTGAATATGGTTGAGGATTATGTTCAAACGAGGACAATATAAGTTGTAGAAACTATTGCTCTTGGTAAATATCTTGCTACAAGTTGATATGAGGTTGTCATTTTTTACAGCATGTTGCCGATGAAAGAATTCGTTTGGAAGAGCTGCGTAAAAAAGGTAAGAGCATCTTGGAACCACAAGTTCATAGAGCTACTTTTCAGATGTTTCCTAGTTTCAACGATATTGTGCTTCTATAAACTAACAAAACAATTTAAATTACTAGGTCCTGCCTGAGGAAGCAAGGACAGTTACGTTAGAATTTGCGGAAATAATGATAGAATAGATATACATGATAGAAGAAAAATATTTTTTATTATTTTTAAATCAATTATACAACATATATATATAGAAGCAAGATAAAATAACTACAAGGGTCTGCATGTCAAGCATGGAAAATTGTCCTTGACTTGCATGCATACATAGAGAACAACACAAATATGCATGAAGGAGAGAAAATGGTGCAAAATTAAATTTCTGGTCATCCTGGGTCGGATCGATCGATCACAGAGTTATGGTCGATCTTGAATACTTCAGATCGATCGGTTTCATAACTTACGGCAAACTGGATGAGACTTGGATCGATCAATCCGGGATGGATCGATCGGTTTCGTAACTTATGGCAAAATGGCTGAGAATCGGATCGATCGATCGATCCAAAATCATTCGGTCGGTCCAAGAAAGATCAAATCGATCGATCTGATATGGGATAGATTGATCCCATATCGGATTGATCGATCCACTATAATCTTGATCAATACTTACCCTCAAGTTTAGCCGTAAAGGTACCAAGGCTAAGGTTGGCCCCCATGACACATCGCCTCATTAAAAACTTTATCAAAGAAAACCCATTGAGACTTTGATAAGGAGAAAAGAGTATGATGTTCATGGGAAAAAGGTAACCAATCATGGACGGGAGAGGTCTATAAGTCCAAGTTTGTGGTAGATGTGAGAGCAGACTTTAAGGCTTGGAGCTTTGGTGAAGATATCAGCCATTTGATCATCACTCCGAGTGTAGCATGGTTGGATTGTGTCATCTTCAATCTTCTCTCTAACTCTGTGACAATCTATTTCTATGTGTTTGGTTCTCTCGTGAAACACTGAGTTGGTTGTCACAATGGAAGGTGATTGGGCTGGAAGACTCGATGCCAAAATCTTGAAGAAGAGCTTTGAGCCAAGTGAGCTCATTTGTTAACTTTCTCATTGCTTGGTATTCTGCTTCAGCACTTGAACATGATACCACATTTTGCTTCTTTGACTTCTAAGTGACCAAATTTCCTCCAATGAAAGTACAATATCCCGTTGTCTATTTTCTGTCTAATGTGTCCCCGGTATAATCCGTATCGCATTATCCTACTATCTCGGTGCTTGCATTTCTTCTCATCCAAATTCCTTGGCCCGGACTTCCTTTAAAATATCTAAGGATTTGCTCCACCATGCTCCAATGAAAGATTATGGGACGTTTCATGTGTTGACTGACCTGATTCACAGCAAAAAAAAATATCATGTTTAGTGATGGTTAGATAGATCAACTTACCAAGAAGCCAACGATATTGGGCTGGATCCTCGTATGGTCTGCCTTCTTCACTTTTCTCTCCCTTTCGCTTGGCCTTGTAGCTATCTATGAGTGGAGTCTTGGCAGGTTTAGCTCTTAGTTTGCATGTCTCACCCAAAAGATTCAAGTGTGTACTTCCTTTGCAAAAGAAATAAGCCTTCCGGAGAACAAGAAACTTCAATGCCTAGGAAGTACTTTAGTTCACCAACGTCTTTAATATCAAAAAAAGATTTAAAGTATGTTTTGGTAGATTGAATACCTTCCTCATCATCACCGGAGATAATGAGGTCATTTACATATATGAGGACGACAATGATACCTTGGGAGTTTTGGAGTATGAATAATGTATGGTCGGCTTCAGATTTCTTAAAACTCGGTCTTTGAGAGTGAAACTCAGCTTGTGATACCAAACTCTTGGTGATTGTTTTACCCCATAAATTGCTTTTCGTAACCGTGGAACCTTTCCGGGGGCAATTAAATTTTCAAGTCCGGTTGGAGGTGTCATGTAGACTTTTTCCTCAAGTTCTCCTTGTACGAATGCATTCTTGACATCCATATGCCACAACCTCCAAGACAAGTTAGTAGCCAAAGCAAGGACAACCGATACCATGTGGATTTTGGCGACTAGAGCAAAGGTATCCATGTAGTATTCTCCATAAGTTTATGTAAAACCTCTTGCCACCAAAAGTTTGTATCGTTTAACATCCCCGTTGCTCAATTACTTGATTGTGAATACCCATTTTGAGCTTACAATTCTTTTCCCGGGAGGAAGATCCGCTTCATCCCATGTGTGATTACGATTCATAACTGCTACTTCATTATCAACAGCCTTCATCCATTCTTTCTTATCTTTAGTCTCCTCATAGTTTTGAGGTATCCTGTCAAGCTCAATTTTTCCAAGAAATACTTGATGGTTAGTAGGAAAAAGGGAAAGTAAACATACCAATTGTATAGGGTGAGCCACAGATTGATTATTGTAGTATACTCGTGTATTCATCCATTTGGAAGGATGGCGAATTCTTGTGCTTCGTTTAAGTGGAAGAGGAGCATCTTCATCTTCTTTGTTATCATTTTCTCTACGTGAGATGTGGATTCCTCTTTTTGAGTTACTTGTTCTTCTGGTTTATTTTGATCACTGCATTCACTCCACCGATCATCAACCCCTGGATGTGAGGTGGAAGGTGATATGTCATTGTTGACCATTTCATCTCGCTGTGTTTGTGATGATTGATTTTCGAGATGTTCTAGAAGAATTCTTAGGTATGATGTCCGATCCGATGGAGAATGAGGTAGGAATTTCACATCTTCCTAATACTTCTTGTTGTGATATCCTTTATTTTCGATAAACTTCACATCGCGAGATACAAAGAGATGATTGTTGATGAGGTCATAGCATTTGTATCCCTTTTGTGTTGTTGAGTAGCCTAGGAACATGCATTTGGTACTCTTGGCATCCACTTATTTCTCTGTTCACCTGGAACTAGTACAAAACAAACACACTCAAACACTCTTAGATGATCAATTGATGGTTTAACTTTGTTAAGTACCTCAAATGGTGAAGTATCTCGTAGGACTTTTGTTGGAGTCCGATTGATAAGGTAGCATGTTGCCATAACCGCATCTCCCCAAAATCTTCTTGGTACATTGGCATGGAACAACATTGATCTTTCCACCTCCATTAGGTGTAAGGACAACTGATTTGATGTATGATCCCATGTTTTTCAATATGTTCTATGAAGCTATGACTTTGTATTCTCCAGTTTTCGATTAGTACCTTCAGTTTTGCATTGAACTGATTAGTCACGTAGTTTTGAAAATTAAGAAATACATCAAACACACGATCTTTCGATGGAAGCAATGTTATCCAAGTATATGTTGATTTTTCATCAATGAAAGTCACAAAATACTTTTTGTTATCTCTTGAAAGACATGGAGAAGTCCAAACATCATAATGAACAAAATCAAAATAACTTTCATAAATCGAAGAGGATTTGGGAAAACCGACTTGCAATGTTTTTCTAGAATACAAGCTTCACAACTTGAATGGTCAAAAGACATATTAGGCAACATTAACTCAAGAGCACGAGAATGAGGATGACTTAATCTAGCATGCCACATAGCATTATTGTTAAAACAAGAATTAAAATAGAACAAAGTAGATGCGCTTGATGAGGAATCTTTAAGAACATATAGTTCCCCTTCCGTATTTCCTTCGCCAAGAATTTTTTCGCTCTCAATATCCTGAAAATAAACACTATTAGACCCAAATATAGTGTAACAATTTAGATCGCAAGTTGTCTTTTTAACTAATAATAGATTAGAAGTAAAGCTTGGCATATAGAAAGCTTTAGAACTTTTATCAAACAAATTTAAATCTCCTACACTTTTGATAGGAAACATATCACCATTAGCAATGGTTACATTTACCGTTGCCGGTTTTATATTGTCTATAAGATTCGGGTTACTAATCATATGGTGAGTAGCCCCCGAATCTAAGACAAGATGTTTACTTGGTTTACTAACAAAGAAAGTGGTAGCAAATTCTTTTAGAGAGGCGATGGACCAGATGAGGGCCTCGAGATCCATCACCTCGAGATCTGACTTTCTCACAATATCATCAACTACTTCTTCACCTTGTTTTGATGAACCAGTTTGTCCTTCATTTCCTATGGCTTCATAAGAGATGTTGGTCGTTGGGTCTTTGTTGAACTTACTTGGTGCCCTTGCAACTGAGTTTGGTTTGAGATAAGGATGAAGAAGCCAACATTTATCTTTGAGATGACCTTTCCTCTTACAATGGTCACAAATCCATATCTTCTTTTCCTCTTGCCGGTATACTCCTTTGTTTGCATGGGAATACCTCCTTTTCCACCAAAGAGCCCAAGATCCTTGTTCTTTTTGTATTTACGAACAAACATCATCAAGACATGGAAGCTTGTCCGCTCTTAGGATATGTTTGATAAGATCATTGAATGATGAATTCAAAGTGAGTAAAAGGCCAAAGACTTTATCTTGCTCACGCCTCTCATTTAGAACCACTTGGTCCATGGTATTTGGCCTTAACATCTTTCCAAAATGCTTGGTGAACTCCAAATCTTCTTGACTAAGATTGTTGATAAGCTTCTTTACTTCAAACAATCGAGAGAGGTTTGACACATTTCCATACACATTTTTGAGGTATCTCAAAGTTCTTTTACGGTTTCACAATAAGAATAAGCTTCAAGGATGGAAGCTTCAAGAGAATTTTGGAAGATTTCGAGGACAACTTGGTCTTCTTATAACCATTTAGCTTCTTTCTCAAGGACTTTACCTCTTCTTCTTCTTCGACAACAATGGATTCTTTTCCATTTATTTTAGTGGCTTCCTTTGGACCTTGAGTATTTTCAATATGATTCCAAAGTTTGCAGCCACACAGCGGGGTCTTTATGGTCCTTGACCACAATAAATAGTTCCTTCCTTTGAGAACAACTGGAATCACCAAAGCCTTTGAGTTTTCCATTGGCGATGTGATTTGAATAAAAGGTTATACGATATGTGGCGTTGTTATCCAAGAATAGAACGATACAGACAATAATGTCTTTTTCCTCGTAGGAGTAGTATCTTAGGGTCTCTCCGTACCCGTATTGGTTTGTCCAGCCGTATATACTGTATGGATGAAGGTTTGATTAAGAGTAGAGATAAGAAGATTGAAGAGAATGAGAGAATCGCTAACGCTCTGATACCATGTTAGAATTTGCGGAAATAATGAGAAAATAGAAAGAATAGAAAGAGAGAATAGAAGAAAAATACTTATTATTTTTGAATCAATTATACAACATATATATAGAAGCAAGATAAAATAACTACAAGGGTCTACATGTCAAGCATGGAAAATTGCCAATGGCTTGCATGCATTACATAGAGAACAACACAAGTATGCATGAAGAAGAGAGAATGGTGCAAAATTAAATTTCTGGTCATCCTGGGTCGGATCGATCGATCCCAGAGTTGTGGTCGATCTTAAATACTTCAGATTGATCGATCCCGGGCCGGATCGATCGGTTTTGAAACTTACGACAAACTGGATGAGACTTGGATTGATCGATCCGGAATAGATCGATCGGTTTCATAACTTACGGCAAACTGGATGAGACTTGAATCGATCGATCGGTTTCGTAACTTACGGTAAAATGGCTGAGAACTGGATCGATCGATCAGAGGATGAGATCGATCAATCCGAAATCATTTGGTCGGTCCAAAAAAGATCAGATCTATCGATCCATTATAATCTTGATCAATAAGTTACCTACTTAAGTGCAGAACAAGAGTAGGTACGTTTGGACACGATGTTAGATACATCATCTGCTGGACTTGATCAGACTTGTCTACTCCACTTCAGTTTATTGATTATGCATCATTATATCGGTGTATTTAGGGTTAACAATATGCAATACTTGATCATCTATGAGGCAAGCATATGCAGTTGTGTTTCAGATTGCGCACCATGATTCTATAAATGAGTGATTATTTTTTTCCTTTTCTCCAGGAACATGAGCATCATCCAACGGAAACCAAGCCCGATCACACTTACTGCGGTTAAGCACCTAGTCTAGTTCTATGATTTCACTTGCTGCTTTTGTCAGTTGGGATTCTATATGGGTGACTTAAAAATCACTCGGTTTACACTACTTGTAGGTCGCATGCATTCTGGGTGTAAATCTATCAGATGTTGATCTATTGGAGTTTCTTCAGCAGGTATACTCAAATCGTATATATGCACATGGCTTGTCTTTTCTTATTCTTACTTTAAATTCTTACTCAACCTTTGCCAAACCAGCTTGCTGATACTGACGGATCATCAACAATTCCTCCATCTGTTCTTCGAGTCCTTAATTCCAAAGCCTGTAGAGGTATATTCCTCCTCTCTCCAAAATTCTTTTGTATGTTCAAAGATAAGTTAGTGACTACCATTCAGCACTTTTTACTCTGCTGGCTTTTTTTTAAACTGCTAAGGTGCAATTATGTTCGGAGATTCTCTGCCACCGTCGGAATGCTCTTTAATCATTGAAGGACTGAAGCAGACCTGACTTGGCTTCCAGGTAAGTAAAAAACGTCAAATCTTACCATAAGGTTTCTTCTTTAATCAAATTAACCCATTAAGTCTGTGTACTGTGTGCTCATGGACGACCAACGACAGTTCCATTAGTCAATTTGAAGGGATTGCACAAACAGATAGCAAAGCTTGGTTCTACACAACTGTGGCAAGGGCTCCAACGCTGAGAATGTTTTGTTATGGAAATGGATATCTAAACGCACTAAAAGATTCCTATTTTTCTTGTTTGATGTATGAAGCTTTCATTAAACTGTAGAACTTAAGTTCTTTAGATAAGAATCCTGTCAAGAACTGTGTATCAATGGGTTTTGGTAGGCAGCTGAATTTATACTAATGATAACTTTAAGCCTAGACACTAGAGATAGAAAAGATTCCAAGTCAATCTAATAGCCACTAGGAACCGCATGTTCTCAAAACATCAACCAATAAGACCAGCTTAGAGGCATTTAAGAGATTGATTGACAGTTTTATAGGTTGGAGGGTGTGACAGGATTGTTTCAGTCGACATTTATGTCTGGGTGTCCTCCAACCGCTGAGGCTTTGCTCTACGGACTCCTCCAGCTTCAGAAGAAAATCAACAGGCGCAAGGATTTCTTGCATTGGTGGAACAAGTGAGCTTTAAAGCTTTCCCCAGTAGCGAAAGGGGCTTTTTTCAGACATTTTTACCAAAGTTTGGGACTAATAAAACGTGGACTTTTCATTGCATATTTCTTTGCGGTGGAGATGCCATGTAAAGGAATGTGTTTCTAAGTTTGTTGTTGAAACTTAATAATCTTAAGATGATGTTTTTTTTATATATCTACCAGTTTTCAGCTATATGCTACATATATTTATAATATATAAGAGAGTGTAGTTTCAGCATATATCCTACATTATCAAGAAAAGAAAAAAACATATATCCTACAAAAGCTTACGCACAAATGAGTGATTTGCATAATGTTGGTCGTTATGTACTCTTGTGAGGATTCGGATCTATAGCTTCACGCAGCAGCCACTTATCACATTGTAACAAGGCTCTTATTGAGACCACTTGCACAGCCAAAAAAAGTAAGACTACCAACAGACCTCCAATCATTATAATTCCAAATGAGATTTATATTTCCAATACGTTTTATCCGGACGTTTCGTTAGTTTCTGATTATTGTTGAAACTGTAATTTGGTTAGAGTTCGATGATATATGCATTCATTTTATTTTAAACGTTTAAGAATAGTTATTGCAAAAAAACAAATGGTATTACACTCTAAGCATATTTCATTTTGTTGAATGCTTGAGTTTGCATTCACTATCGTGGTCATATTTCAAGAACAAATATCGTGAAAACTAAATTCTAATTTAATCTAATAAATAAATAATTATTTTTAGCTTTTACATATATACAACACAATCAAGATCAATTTTAAATAAATACGATTTTTATTTAATTATTTAAATTATTTTTAACATATTTACGATTTTATATATATTAGATTCATTCGTTATCTTTGCTATATTTTTAATTATTTTTAAATTCAGTTATTATATTTTTAGATATTATAAAAATTTTAGATAATATATTCTACTATTTTTATAATACATATTTTAATTGCTAAAAAGTGTAATCTAATTTTCTTAGAGCATATACAACTGGTATAATAAGTATTCTAAATATTTCAGAATATGTATTCTAAATATTTCAAAATAAGTATTATAATATATTCATTCTAAAAATTATAGAACATGAACGATTGTTAGAATACATAATATAATATTTTGAAACCATAAACAAACGTTAGAATACATAATATAATAATTTTATACCGTTAGAATATATATTTAAAAAATTTCAAAACAACTTTCATCATCCTAAAAACCTACTTAAAACTGTTTAAAATGAAATATCATTTTCTTTTAAATATGTATTTATATGTTTATATGATTTTTTTGGAAAAATTGTGTTAATCTAATAATAGGATAGTTTAAGAAAAAATAATTTTGTATATGTGTAAAATGTTAAATTGTTTTTAATAATGAAGGGCAAAATGGAAAAGCCAACTCTAGATCCAAGCCGAATTTTCATCCGACCCGATGCTGGATAGATAGAAACTGTGTTCTTCCTCCCCATCGCAAAAATCGAGTTACTGAAGCAACTCGCTACGAAGGTTCTGTGTTTTATTCTTCTAATTTTTGTTATCGCTGACAATATTGAGTTTATGTTAGGGTTACGAATTACATTTGAGAATCGGTTTTTAAGGGTTACGAATTGCTCAAGCGAATTCAGAAATAGTTTGAAAACCGTAGATGTGTATCTTCAATTATGACTGAAGCGATAAGAGGTTCGTGGAGAATCATTTCTTCTATTGAGCAGAAAGAAGAAAGCAAAGGGAACGACGAACATGTTGCTCTTATCAAAGATTACATGGGCAAAATTGAAACCGAGCTTAGAAAAATCTGTGATGGGATTTTGAATGTTCTTCAAGCTCACTGACAGTGCCGTTAAGTTGTGCTTATGTCTCTTATGCTTGTTTGCTCCTTTTGGCCTTTTCATGAGAACGAGGTTCCCTTTATTTCTCATGAATTTTTCTTCCCTGTTGTGTTGTGTTTTGATTAAACAAGTTCCCATTACATCAATCAAGTCCCAAGGATTGCTAGCAACGGTATCCTCTTCGATCCCTGGGAACACCCTGTCCATGTTGTTGTCATCAAGGTAAAGCTAGAACCGAACCGACACTCCAAACCTTTTTCCGTTGGAAAATTTCAATGGACATTGATCCAATTTGTGTTTTTGTTTTGTAATATGTACCGTATGTTGCGGATAGCAAGCTGAGCAATGGATGATTATACATCAGAGATATTCATGGGAGGGAAGAACACAATCGTGATGCACAATACCTGCGAGGACTCTCTCTTAGCTGCTCCAATTATCTTGGATCTTTTCTCCTCGCAGAGCTCAGCACCAGGATCCAGTTCAATTCTGAGGGAGAGGTTCGTGAGTTACAAAAAAACGTTTATTTGAGAATTTCATTGAACTTTGGTTTTGATGTTTTGATTCGTTTTTTTAGCAGGGGAAGTTTCATTCCTTCCATCCGGTGGCTACCATACTCAGTTACCTCACCAAGGCACCGCTTGTACCACCGGGAACACCGGTGGTTAACGCCTGTCGAAGCAGAGGGCGATGCTGGAGAACATTCTTAGGGTATGCGTTGGGCTTTCTCCGGAAAACAATATGATCGTGGAATTTAAGTGAACGAGAAGCATCTAAGACCCTTTAATTAGTTCATAAGATGAGACTTTGATGTTCCTTTGTTTGGTGTTTATTTTATGTTTTAAATTATATATGTTTGTGTTTCTGAGAGATCAGACAGCTTTTAGTTTGATCTCTGTAGGGTGTTAAGTAACTTGTATTTGTAGTAATCCGGGTGGGTTGGTATATTTTTGCAAGTGTTTCTAGGTTGGACCATCATTTCATTATCGATTTGGTTCGGTTTCATGTGTAAACAGCTTGTATTTCGAAATATTTAATAATGGTTTGGGTCCAATGATCTATTAGTGTATTGTCATCTTTTTGTCACAAAACTTGATCATACCACAACAAAACTTGCCCATTCAAATTCGTTAATTTTTGTTCTATACAATTATTTTATTGCAGTTGAGAAAACTCAATCTGGTTTATGTAGAAATTGGCAAGCAACATTTTTTAAAGCTTTTTGGTCGTTTTCATAATAATTCTATCTTAGATATTTCCCTTTAATATACTGATGTGTCCAAGACTTTTCCTCATATTCGTTTCCGAAACAATTTCTATGTATTTTTATCGTTGTAAAAGTTTATGTTTGTTTATATTTTATATGCTAATCAAAAAAATTTTATTACTTCAAATTAAATTGTGCGGTCTAATATTATAATTTAAAATTGTTTCACTAATTTAATACTAAAATCATATTCCTAACATAAAATTATATTCATACAAAATGGTATATCGTTACAACACTATATTATTCTATAAATCAAAATCTAATGAAATACACAACATACTAGTGCTACTAACATTATAAACAAATAAATATACATATATATGATACATATTTTTCCAAAATTTTAAGGAGAAATACTATTTTATTCAAATAAAATAAATTAATATATAAATTTTAAGAACTAATATATAAATTTATTAATATATAAATCAAGAGACTTTTTAAAATACTCTAACACCACCAAAATTATATAGTTGAGTTAAAATCACATTAGCTAATTAATTTGAGTTCTGCATAAAAATTATATAATTGTATTAAAGATTTTTTATTTTCAATATAATTATTCTAAATTTTTATATCCACAAATAAATACATTCCACTTTTACTATTAAACTTTTACATATATTTTATAAGCCTTAAGATATATTATCATAATCCTACTTAATTCTCATGTATTACAATATAAATCTAATTAGAAAAAGTTCAAATATATATATATATATATAAATATTAACTAAAATAATAATTATAAATTTGATTTTATGGTAATTTTTTTCTTTTTTTTAAACGGAATTATTATGTACACAAAAAAAATTTGAGATTGCACCTGTCGCACCCAGTCACCGCTAAATATTATAATTTGTAAAACGCTTAATCAACACTTAAAATATCTATATAATTATTATTATTAATAATCACTCTACTAATAATTTATATAAACTATACTCTAACACCACAAAATATTTATAATTTACTTAAATTATACTGTAACAAATTACATTTAAAATAATTACGTCTAGACGCAAGACAGATTATTAATCTAGTAAGCTATAATAGATTTACACATATTGCATGTATCTTGTATATGATTGACATATTTTCTGATTTTACAGCATACTTTTTAAAAAGGCAATATAAAAAACATACTGTATATCTTAAGCAATTATGAATTTATTTCTCGTTCTTTTTCATATCCAATTCACATACTGTATATCTCATTCGTTGGCCATGATTAAGATATCAAAATGTAAGTGGAATATTATATAGTTTCTATCTCTTGTCTTACGTGTTCTGGTGTTTTGTTTTTTGTCAACATGCACTTTTTTAGTTTTAATTCTTTCTTTATATGATAAATCCAAAAAAAAAATACATTGATATACTTATCTTCTACTACCACTAAAAGTTCAACGCTCGATCAACAATGGCGGAACCTTCGTTCCCTCGAATCCTTCTCTTGTGTTTTGGCATCCTTTTCCTCTTTGTTACTCTTGGGTCAAGTTCCAAGACCCGATTCAAGTATTCGTTAGAGAAGCCTCACCACCCACTTGACCCATTAACGACACATGAAATGAAGAAAGTCAAAGCTATTCTCTCGGATCACAATCCGGGTTTTGGGTCTGGGTCAGCGATCATTCACGCAATGGCCCTCGACGAGCCGGAGAAGCAACGTGTCGTCCGGTGGAAGAAAGGCGATCTCATCCCACCGCGAAGAGCGGAGGTTCTCGCAATGTCTAAAGGCAAGAGTCATGTGCTCACGGTGGATATGAAAACGGGTCGGGTTGTTTCTGATTTGGTCAACCTGACTTCCGGGTACCCGATTCTTACCATGAATGACATAATCGCGGTCTCGCAGGTTGGTTTAAATTCGAACCCAAATCTGAGTAAACCGTCTATTTACTTAGTTTATTATTCGGTTTAATCATTTCTGCAATTTCAACATGTAGGTTCCTTTCAAGAGCGTGGAGTTCAATCGTTCAATCGAGGCGCGTGGGATTTCGTTTTCCAGTTTGATATGTATAACACCTTCTGCAGGATGGTTTGGACCGGACGAAGAAGGACGACGTGTCATAAAGATCCAATGTTTCGTAAAAGAAGACACAGTTAATTTCTACATGAGACCTATCGAAGGACTATATCTAACGGTTGATATGGACAAATTAGAGATCATCAGGATTGTAGACAATGCCCCGGTTCCGGTTCCCAAGTCTCATGGTACAGAATATAGGTATGGGTTTGTGAATGAACCGGTACATATAGACCATGTTAACTCAATGTCGATGGAGCAACCGAACGGTCCAAGTTTCACGGTTGAAGATGGATACTTGGTTAAGTGGGCGAATTGGAATTTCCATATTAAACCGGACCAACGAGCCGGTATGATCATCTCACATGCTACCGTTCGTGATTCCAAGACAGGTAACGTCACAAAATACCCTTTAACAGTTTAAAGTCATCAACAAATTTAATATTATCTTTATAAAGAGGCTCCTTGAATTTAAATATTGTGACAAACTGACCACAATAGTATTCCAAGTTACAATAAAACCCAAATTCTTGAGGTGTAAACAGGTGAAGCTAGAAGTGTAATGTACAAAGGTTTTGCGTCGGAGTTGTACGTGCCCTATATGGACCCAGGAGAAGGTTGGTACTCAAAAGCTTACATGGATGCTGGAGAGTTCGGTTTAGGACCAACTTCAATGCCACTTGTGCCGCTCAATGACTGTCCTCGAAACGCTTACTACATTGATGGTCTCTTCGCTTCTCCTCAAGGCATTCCTATGCTTCAACCTAACATGATCTGCTTGTTTGAACGCTATAATGGTGATATTAGCTGGCGACACTCTGAGATTCTTCTCCCTGGCACAAATGTAATGTTATATAACACATCATTATTATTGTTTTCATTATCTTTATGAAAATCTTAATTTGAATATCGACAGATAAGGGAGTCAAGACCAAAGGTGACACTTGTAGCTAGAATGGTTTGTTCGGTTGGGAATTATGATTATATTTTTGATTGGGAGTTTCAAATGGATGGTTTGATTCGTGTTACGGTAATGATTTAGATACATTATAGATCCTCATCCCTGTAATTTTTTTCTTAATAATTCTTTTAATTAAACGTTTATAAACAGGTTTCTACCTCAGGGATGTTGATGGTGAAAGGAACACCTTATGAGAATGTACAAGACTTGGGTGATAAAGAGGATGATTCTGGACCGTTGATCTCAGAAAACGTTATAGGAGTCGTCCATGATCATTTCATATCGTTTCATCTAGACATGGACATCGACGGTTCGGATAACAACTCTTTCGTTAAGGTTCATCTAGAGAAACAGAGAC
Organism: Cardamine chenopodiifolia; assembly: GCA_963922655.1. Lineage (NCBI taxonomy): Eukaryota > Viridiplantae > Streptophyta > Magnoliopsida > Brassicales > Brassicaceae > Cardamine > Cardamine chenopodiifolia. Next base: position 9,667,784 of record OZ000479.1, read on the forward strand.
TTATGTCTGGAAAATCAAGAAGAAAGAGTTACTTGAAGGTCAAGAAATATGTAGCCAAGACTGAGAAAGATGCCCAAATAAAGTTGAACATATATGACCCCTACGAATTCCATGTTTTGAACCCTAACCGACGGTCTCGGTTAGGGAACCCAGCTGGTTACAAGCTTGTACCTAATGGTAATGCTGCGAGTTTGCTCGATCATGATGATCCGCCACAAATTAGAGGCGCTTTCACAAACAATCAGGTACTCGATTTTAGCTCGGTTTAATTTGTTTCTCAACCAAATTGATGTAATAATGGATGAAACTGGATCTACTGGTTTAGATATGGGTGACTCGGTATAATCGGTCAGAGCAATGGGCTGGAGGGCTCTTAATGTACCAGAGCCGTGGTGAAGACACACTACAAGTTTGGTCCGACCGGTACGTGTTTAGATAATTTTTCATACTTTTTTTTTTGAATTGAATGTTAAATTTAGTCAACTCGAATATACATTTTTACAACTAGATGTTACAACTTTTTTATTTTTGCAATTTTTATAAAATTTAATTTAAAAGATAAAATATTGTTTGGAATTTTCTTATGGCAAACCATGTTTTCATTCTCTTTTCGAGTTGTTGATCTCCCACAAATCAAATTGACTACTAACTTTATCTTGATTGTTGCTTGTGTAATGAGCAGAGATCGATCGATTGAGAATAAAGACATAGTGTTGTGGTATACACTAGGGTTCCATCATGTGCCGTGCCAAGAAGATTTTCCGGTTATGCCAACGGTTGCAGCTAGCTTTGAACTTAAACCGGTTAATTTCTTCGAATCAAACCCGATTCTTGGGATCAAGCCTTTCTTCGAGAAAGACTTGCCAGTTTGTTAACCAAATGCTTCATCTAATTTGACACCATGCATTTCAAATGTCATATTTAGACTTTTCTGATTGTAATATTGTTTATTATAATGCAACCAATAATATATTATCATCATCATTCATCACCAGCAAAATGGTATATCATAGAAACATTGAAAAATCTTTGACATGAAGCAGTAGAGAAGTGTTAACAAGGAAATGATGTTAATATCAGAACAATAGAATGTTGTATAGTTTTCACTCAACAGTGACTAACTCAGACAAAAGAAGGATCATCAACTCTACAAGATCAATTTTGCGTCCATTGTGCCACGTTGAAACAACAGATCAACAATTTGTGTATATGGACGCATTTAAATTTGAACTATAAATTTAAATTTTCTAAGTTTGGCCAAAATATCATATCATTCCTAGCCACTGTAACATTGTTCTTTTCTACACAAATATGTACTCAAGATTGGATCAAACCCGTAAAAAGCTTCAACAAGATAGACACAAGAAGTGAGGAACTAATCACTACTATTCAGATCTATCTGACCAATCTCGAGAGTCTCAAAGCCGCGCTGAGGAAAACGGAGAAAGAAAGAACTCGATACCTTTTGGACCGGTTCTCGAGGATGTTAATCCATTGGCGATGGAGTATCAAAATTTAAAGGTGCTGCTATACATTATAAGTTCCAAAATGAAATTGCCAGCATAACTTTGAGTCCTAAGTGAAAAAAACAGTTCTAAGAAACCGATTTTTTTTGTTTTAAATTTCCTAACGAATCTGTTTTCAAGCTCTAATGAAAATTTTAAAAATATTTAGTTAGTGAATTATTGTTCCAAAACTTGTTAAGAGTGTGAAAAATGCAAATACTAGTGTATAGAACTTAATATGCTCTGTTTTTGCAGAATATCTAATTATCCGTCAGATATGCTTCGATTACGATTATTCTAATGTCAATGATCAATGTAGAGGATAAATATATCTTTTTTTTTGGCGTGGGACACTCGTTCATATGATAAACGGTTCAATCTCAGTCACAACTATAGAGTAAAAGGACATGACAAAACCAAGAAAACCCAACTTCAAATTCATGATGAGTGATGAATTTATGAGATAGATCGATCTTTTTGTAGTCTTGGATATGTTTTTCTATGGTACCATGAACCTTGCATGATGCGTTGAACGACTTCTCCTGAACTCAGGCATAGATATATTACAATTACCTTCTTTAATTTGGGCTGTATCATTTGAAGACACGAGTGAAGTTTCCTCATGAGCATATATCGCCCTGCACGGTATATGAAATGAAGTTAACAAGTGTTTGATTTGATTATTCATATTGAAAGATCTTGTGGATTTTATAGTAACCTTAGTTTGTGGTTCAGGGAGGTTTTAGATAAGTTTCTTTGCGCATTCTTTGATTTTAAGGGTGGTTCGTTGTCTGTCTCTGAGGAATCACTCTTGAATGTTGAATCTGATTTGTCACCGGCACAGAGGTCAGAGAACAAGCTGATACCCACATCGAAGTTTTGGAATCTTGAGTGCATCACATTGTGGCCCTTTTGGGTCTGATAATTTCCGATCTTTGCTTCAGAATCTATCTCAGAACGTAAACTGATCCCAACATCGAGTTTCTGAAACCTAGCTGGCGGTGGTTGCTTTGCCTTAGCTTTACTGCTCTCGGCTTTGGTCTTCTTAAAACCACCTTGACGTATGTTCAATGCCTGCCTCATGTGTTCCTCCTCAATCTCAGGGAAGAGTTTTCGAGCAAACTTCTGATGATTGCGAAATGTCTCTGAGGTCTTTTCACAGGGATCTATACGAAGCCTGGGGTTGTGTTCTGCTGATGGGTTCAATGGAACAGTTGAAAAGGATTTGGCTATTTGTACTCTAGCTGGAAAAGGTGTTTTTGAAACCAGAAGGTTTTGAGTAACTTCAGGCTTATTCCTACTTTTGATGGCAGATGCTCTATCTGTGGATACTGACCTCCTACTCGGACTCGGATTTAATCTCTCTTCTGCTAGATTTGGCATCTTCGGGCTTGCTTCTCTGTTTTTCAACGCAGACGGAAACCCTGACTTTCTCTGCTTACCAGTTGAGCAACTTCTGGTCTGTATAATCGTGTTCACCAAAAACTGATTAGATAAAAGTCTCTTTTGCCAAATGATCAGTAGAAAAATCTAATCTTCGAGTGACCTTACCTCGTAGCTTCTAGTACTATCGCTTGGCTGTGGACTTGCCTCAACCTTTGTTCCAACACCGTTACCATTTCTTGGGAGATGGAAAGGAGAAACTGCTCTTGCTCTCTGACATTCAGTTGTATTTCTAATGCTACCTGTTCGCAAATGTTCCAGCTCTGCTTCCTTCTTCTCCAATGCGGATTTAAGGCTTGATATCTACAAATGTAAAAAGAAAGAATGTTTACAGTATAAACTTTTCCTCTTTGCATAACGAAAATGAAACGGTTGCTATAGAGACCTCATCTTTAAGATCTCGAATTTCACCGGTTTCCTTGTTTGATCGAGCTGCTCCAAGTTCAATAGATGCAACCCTTTGGGCAAAATTAAGGGTGCTTATAGTCTCTCCTATCGCGTTAACTTCAGGGTTTATATGCACAAACATTAACGTTTTGGCATGCCCACCTGCACATAATTTCATAGATGAGAGATGAAGCTAGAAAAACAAACCACAGTGAAATAAAATGGCTTAGTGTTCACCTAAGGAGTCTTGTAGAACTTGTGTAAGTTTGCTATTTCTGTAGGGAACGTGGGAACTCTTTTGTGCAAGTGCATAGATGACATCTCCTAATGCAGACAACGATTTGTTTATGTGTTGAGCTTCTTTGAGTCTCTCGCCTACAGCTTCAGATTTTTCTACTCTTTCACTTCCAGCTAAATCCACTAGATGAAGGCAGCCTCTTAAAATGGATCCTGAGGCCAACTCTTTTCCTTGGACATGAACGGTTAAGACACTGCAGTAGAATGTAAAGTATTTCAAGAATCATTACATGATCACAGGAAAAATTTAGAGAATGAAATAAAGCAGTGGAATTAACAAAGAATTACCTATGAGAACGGCTGCTCCTCTCATTCAAAGCAGTGGCGCCCACTGCACGATTCTTTTGGCCAATCCTCATCAACTCAAGTACATCTCGAGTACTTGAAACTGGAATAAGACTTGCGTCAGGTACATTAAGGCCGTTGAGTTGAGAATTATTGCGTATTTCTAACGTGAGAAGCTGGTCAAGGATATAACTCGCGGAGAATATGCAGATAATTTAATAGAAGTTAAGACTTCTTCGTAATAAACTATAGGAAAGGATATCTTCTGGAAGAACCATCATTGACTAGTAGATCTCTAACTTGTTCATTATATATCTCTATCATTTGAACTCCAATTTCATAGGTCACCACATGTGTTCTTGCATTTGAAAGCTGAAAGAGATCACGTAGAGCTCGGTAGTTCACGCCCCAAGTTGTCTCAGTCATCAGATCTGGCCCACTCTGCAAGGGACAATAGAGATAAACTAATCAATGTCAAAGGGATAATAAGAAATAACAATGTCTCACGGCTTATGGGAGTCGCACTGCAGCAAATGGAAATGGTCATACCATCGTATACGTTTTTCCTGAACCAGTTTGCCCATATGCAAAGATGCAAACATTGAATCCATCAAGGACAGACCTTATTACCGGTTGAGTATCAACGTAGATTTGCTCTGGTAAGTAAACAAGGATTAATCAATATGATTGACACGAAAGCGTTATGAAAGTGGTTAGGTGGTACAAAACCAATCAATTGTTAGCTAAGCTGCACATAACGAGAGTCTCAAAACATGGACGGAATAACATGAAACAAAACATACCTTGTGAAACGTTTTGTCCAAATACTTTGTTGAAAGCAAATATTTTCCGCGCATCTTTTTCCTGCTTGAAAGGATTGACAATCATAATATTACCATTTTCTCCAATATAATCAACGGTTGATTGCATATCTGTTTGTCCTTCAAAGAAAGGTCGGACTCTGCAGTAGACTCTAATGGTCCCTACAGTACAGCAATAACATAAGTCAATACAATAGAAAGTACTAAAAATCAAATGCAAGGATGTAATAGGTGGTGGTACCTTTAAGATCTTGGACCTCGTTGTAGAGTAAGCGATTTTCCTCAAGAACCTTGTGGTAAGAAGAAGATGTAACTTCCATGGCCTTAACATGATGGACTGCCATAGAGGATGATTGATATTTAACATGTAATCTGTAATTACTCAGAAGATAAAATTTGGGTAAGAGAAGATTCATTACCTATCCTTTGAATCTCTTCTTGCCATTTTGACTGCATTTGTTTAACTTCGCATCTTGCTTCCATGAATTTTGATTTTACTTCCTACATGAGTGCAGCGAAGAAATGAATCCATCCCATAAATCAAAATTCTCTTGCAGCTTTCACCATTAAAGAATTAGCCAAATGAGAAGGTTCAAAAGCAAGTAAACTCAAACTTCTAGTATTGTAAGAGAAATGTAAAGTCTAACCTCCAGCTCTTTTTGTTGAAGACCAATAGTTTCTGCATGACCAGGAGAAAACTCGCGGATGTTTGTTCTATTAAACTCAAGCTTTCCGCCACATTTACAAAACTTTGAAAACTCCTTAGAAACCAAATCTTTTCTATGTCCAAGATATTTGAAGACTGCTTCTAGAAACTCTGACCTTGATAGATCCTCGTTATCACATTTCAGTATCTTCCTTAGAAACGAACCCAGCTGCAAGTAGAAACCAGAAACTAATTATGAACACCAGAAAAATGTCTCAACGTTTGAAAAGAGTTCCATGACGAGTTTGCAAAGAAAGTAGTACTTGAGTCCCTTGAGAAACTAGTATTGCAGAGAAATCCTTAACCACCCTGTTGAGCAATGTATCGATCACCTATAAAAATAAAAATCAGAGAAGGTGAAACACAGATAGATTATTCTACTTTTCTAAATGAATGATTCAACAGGAGTTAAATGAATCAATCAAACTTAACTCAAGCATGTCTTACCTACCATTTCATTTAAAGGCGGATCATTGTTTCCATCACTCTCCTTAAGGTAAGCATGTAAAAGCTGAAGCGCAAAATGATCAAAAAGAAAGGCCAAGGAGATTGCAGTTTCAGATTCCTCAGTTGATATCTCATTAGAAAGATGAAGAAAGTCCAAAAGCTGGTCATACTGAGAAGACTCAGATTCATCCAAAGAAACAGACTCATCGGTTGTGCTTTCACTACCAATCCCATACTGCCGCGGAGAGCTTCCTTTTGGATTGAAAGAGACTATCCTCACAGTCCCTCCATACCTCCATACTCCTACTCCACCTGCTTGTTTCCACTCGTAAAACCCTTTCAAACACAAGATGCAATCTACTACTTTGTTCGACGAGCCTCCCTACATAAACAAAATACAAAAGTATCCATCTTTCATATCCTAACAAGTTATGAAATGCATCATCACAAACAAACAACCCACAAATAGCGGCATACCCAACATTATTATTCTCCGGGGAATTTCATCGAACATAACATATGCGTACACTCGATTTGGAATATAGTCAAAAGTTAATGTAATAACTACATGTTTGATACTGAAATATAACCTTTTCAAGATCAGAAGCTCCAAATGTTAAAAGCTGCATATCCTCTACCGCTTTAAGAAAGTTTCTCATGTTCTCAAAGTATTGAATTGCAGATTGAGCCGCTCCTTCCGCATACTGAATCGCTAGCGTAACAGGGTTCTCAACCACCTGATTCAACAATGAAAAATCACAAAATCAACTGAAAATCAGATATTATTCGAAATTGTAGAGGATAACCATTAAATCTATCTTAATTCCACTAAATTCCACAGAATAAAAGAGAAATTAAACCCTAGGATCATTGCATTGGAGGAGTACAAAGATTTGAAATTGGACCTTGAGAACTGAACCGGGATTGACTTTATTGAGGACGTTGCAGAGAATAAGGCCGTTGCGGAGGGCGAGGCAGAACTCGTCTTCCGATGGATTTTCCGGTAGTGTCTCCGCCGCGCCTTGGTCCATCTCTCTCAGCCATGCCACTGCTTGGTACCTTCTCACAGCTTATGAATTTTGATAATTCACAATACCAAAATAAATTTATTATTCTTTTTGGAAAACAGAAAGGGAAATGCGAAAAGTATGATAAATATCAGTTAACGGAAACTTAACGCGGGAAATGAATTGGACTCAGATATTGATTAGAAAGCCCATCATTTAGCCTAATGGGTCTCAAAAAAGTCCACATTCATACTATTATTACTAGAGTGGGGGAACAAACAAGAACAACCAAATAAACTGAAATTCATCAAACCCGAACCTAGGATAAGGATTGGTCTATTGTGTCCGGTCCGGACGTTTTGTATAAAAGTAAAACATTTCTCTTTCCGAATGTAATTTTGTTAATAAAATTGTATTAAACATTTTTCTCACAAAAATTTGACAAATAAGGGTTTCAGTTGCCTATTTTCTAGCATGTCCAAACAAAACCTTTTATAGTTCATATGGTATAAAATTTTCTATACCAAATCATCCGAACCAAAACCGGATCAAATTTAATTTTATATAACCATACTGAATTAACTAAAACTCATTTTTTTATTTTATATATAAAAATATTTGAATACACTAAAAATCTATAACATTAATTAAAATAATTATTTTTTTACTTATCCTGTATTTTTATGCAAAATCCAAAACAAAAAAAATATAGAACCTTAATTAAATTCAGTTATATTTATAATCTATTTTTCTAATCCTGAACTACCCTGAGTCGGAGTAAACTTAAAACCAATGCTAACTATATTACTGTTTTTGACAGCATATTTTCACTTTATGAATATGTTTTTTTTCTTTAAGGAAAAGTTAAAGTAGAGCATAAAAGATTTAAGGAAAAGAGATTATAGAAAATTTGAATTGTATGTCACCAAAATAGTCATAGTGATTAGTTGTGGTGGGTAACCCTCTCATGAAAGCCATTTTCATAAAGCATTTTCTAATCGACTTTCTCTAATTCAAACTCAACGTAATTATTTTGAAAAATGAAAGCTAATTAATATATGGTCCATCGGCGACTTCTTCTTTTCTTTACTTTATCTTATTTATGGAAACAGTTTTATTTTTAAAATATAAAAGAAAAAACAAACAATGATCATGATGATGAGACAAACCTGTTTCTTCAGCTTTTCGTTGAGCAAGCTCATAATCTCCATTGCTTGTGGATGACACCAAACCCTTTAATCCTCTCATTAATTCTTGTGGCATCTTTTCTCCTTTCTTCTTTAATTATCTTTTCTGCTGATTTAATTTCCAAAAGATCTGAAAATCGCTTTCATCAATCCGCATTTATCAAATTAAGCAAAATAAAACAAACAAATAACCATTTATTATTATTGTGTAAGAAGACCAAATCGCTTCCAAAAGTTCTTAATACCCAGTTTTTGCATTTTCACCGAATTTTTCAACTTTTAGAAGCAAACCATTTGCTCACGTTAATACATTATTGTGTAAGAAGACCTCATGTAATTAAAAAAAAAAACTATTTTAAATCTGGAAATGAAATTCATAGAAGAAGTGATAGATCTTCACATTTTATTTTTTGTTAAAGGGTTAATACTTCACATTTAAAAAATGATTATTAAGCATTTCTAATAGCAAGATCAACAATTAACAATATATGAAGCTTTCAAACTAGATTTAGAAGTGGAATTGGAGAGAACTTATACGAACCTTTAATAGAAGTGTAGAACCTGAAGGGGGAAGTCAATCTTCGGACGATGGTGTTCATCGATCACGCCATTGGAACCAATAAAGAAGACTTGGGATGATGAGCTCTTCGATGTCGTAACTTCTAAGACCAGAGTAGAGAAAGAGAGAGAGTGAGAGAGAATATAGACTTTTGAAGAGAAAAATCAAGAGTTGATTCGCTGCCTTTCGCACTTCTTTTTTTATAACGGTTAGAAGATATGGTGAATAAAGAGAGATGTGCGTATAGAAAATCAAGTGGTGGTTTACTGTCTTTTGCTTATTTATTCTGCCTTTCGAGCTTATTCTACTTTTTATCCGGATGTATTGTTTACAAGATAGTTTGGCAAAATGCTAAGACTTAAGACTATATATTGGCAAACTATCTTGTGAATAGTTTCTTTTATTTCATGAACAAATTTTAAAAGAATTTTTTTTATTTTCCATGAATAAATCTGGATATCATGCTGTTACAACTATTATAGCTATATAAAGTATTGTATTTTCTTTAAGTTATAACACTCTTAAAAATTGGGATTTGGTGATGTTTTCGCAAAAAGAATTGATATTAGGAGTAATTTATCGATCACCGATGCTTAATCAAAATCTTCTTAGAAAACCTACAAAATATTTAGAAAAAGCTACACGGTAGCTAGCTTGCCTTGAACTAATTCTCACCGATATATCATTCTTTTTGATTGAGGCCTATTCGCTCTAATCTCAGAATTTCTATCAACTCACAAACTATTGACATAGAATGTAATGTATTTGGGACGACCTTGTTAGGGATATTGTTTCATTCTGAAATAAACATATGGAACCAAACTATATTTGATGAACACCACCTTTTTATAAAAAATTCAATCGTTCGATCGATCTAAAAATCATTTTCAAAAGGTATAATTTTTCTTTGTCGACATGAATGATATAATTAGTGCACACTACTTTGTATAGTTGTGAATTGTAATCACTGGTTAATAGTGATTATTGTTAAAACGTAAAACCCACTCCTCTTTTTTTTGCAGATTACTGGATGGTTGACCTTTTCAATAGTAAATATGACACGTGGCGGGCATCCATGGAAGTCAGCTAATGAAAATTCTAGTCGTAAGTGGGCCTACCTGATACCTCCTTAAGCAGCATGGGATGCCCTAAAAACAATGTTTTTTGCCTATACTACTTTGTATGTATATTTTGCTTTCGTCATCGTATTTCAATATATATATATATATATATATATATATATATATATGTGTGTGTGTGTGACTTTGGAATAAACTATGTCTTTAAGTGTCAGGTCTTAGGTGAGACTATTTTAATGAATAAGAAATATAGTCTTTTGGAAACAGAGAACGGCGGAACCAGAAAGAAAAAACACAATAAAACAGAACAGAAAAATAAAAGGGCGGCCAACCTTTCAAAATACAATCACTTGGTAAAGCCTCTCGAAGCTCAATAATATTATTGAAAATAAAATATACTTTCTCTTCAACAAATAAAATAAAAGATGTTTAAACTTTTTGCACATAAATTAAAAACCATTTATTATTATTTTTTTAAAATAAAACATTATTTATTATCTATGTAAACACAATTCAAGTTCAAGCAATGATAAAAATGCATAATACAAATTAAATTGTTGCAAAACATATAAAAAATGCATTGAAAATTTAAAACATCATTTTAAATGATATATATATATATATATATATGTATGTATTTGTTTGCTAAAACAGCACTTAGTATTATACAGAGAAAGTAATGAGTAAATTTCTGGATAGAATGCAGATTTTTCTTCCCTTAAATATATATACATCTGTTTGCATTTGGTAACTGTGATTTTTTAAAGTTGTAATTATCATCTTTTTAAGTGCTGGTATATTTATTTCCACAGAAAATAGAAGAAGAAATTATATATGAATTGTGGACGTTGGATCTTATGGAATTCAAATGATTACGGGCGGCACAATGAAAGCTTTCGAGATTGCTTTTTCTTTATTTATTTTGCCACATTTTCTAACCCCAATTTAGCGAACCTACTAGCTAACTAACCCTCATCAGTTATCACAAAACACTAGAAGATTTTCAGGTTTACACGCAAAATGATTTCATATATATATTAACTAGCTAGTGTTTTTATATAGTATAATTCGTATTTTATATAACACTAAAAGAATATAAATTAATTTGTGTTGTAATATATATATATATATATATATATGTTTCTAACTATACTTTATTATTACCAACTGTTATATCTTATACGGTTAAAAGTTTAAACACGGTAAATAAGAAAAAAGGATGGTGAAAATAAGAAAGAAAAATATAACCCTAGCCTGATGTAGAAGTGTTGTTAAAAGAGGAAAAGGCTTGATGTAGAAGTCTGTGTTCAGATATGACAAAAGTAATTAGGTGTGACGAGATTGTGAATCAATTAAGGTCTCTTTTTATTTGTTATGTTTTTTTTTATCTCATAAACCAATCAATTAAGGTTAAGACATTGAGATTAAAACAAAAGAAAGAAAGAAAGTAGTAGTTATGACCGCAAGAATGCTTTGTTTGATTGTTGGTCGCATGGTCCATTCTTTTCCATCATTTGCGCATGAACAACCTCTATTCTTCTTCTTTTTTTGCGTCTACCACTTTACCTTAAATTACGCATTTATGTCTATGTACTAATTTGGGTTGGGCTATAAGCGACCCAAATCTTTACTTGTGGACACATTAACACAGCTAAGAAGCCTGCCAATAAATCAATAGACTATGAATATTTTAATTTGAAGGAAAAATGATTTCATGTTTTCTGTCATATTGTTTTAGTGATATATATTAAGTATAAAGTTGAGGTGTTCGAAATGTCCATATATGATATAGACCTTAAAGTTAAGATGTTTTTTGGTTTTTGATTTTTCAAAAACTATTTAATTAACCAAGATAATGAAAAAGTGGTTTCTCTAAATAATAGAGAAATTTATAAATTTTAGTACTTTTTGCATATTTATAAATTAATTCCAAAAACCCACTTTGATGAGATTTTAAGTTTGTCCTGAATGATTTATTTTTATAGTTTTCTATTCATTTTTATTTTTTGTTGCAAAATCCAAAAACAAAAACCATAATCTATAATCTAAAAAGTACTTAAAAACCGTCGAACATGCATGGCCACAAGTTCAATAGAGCTTGGGACTTTGAGTTGGATAATGGCAAATATGTGTTGCAAAGAGGTTCATGCTAAGTCAGTTATTGAAAGTTTTAAATAGAAGACAAATCGCATATATGTGATGGGCGGCCATGGTCATATCTAGGCCTGATCAATCCATAAGGCATAACAAATAAGTTCTTGAAACCACATCTTTATTAGTTACAAATGACGGGCCTCATTAGTCATTATCAAATGTACAAATTAGTTTCGTGGTTTGCTGCACTTACAGTGTTACTCCATAGTCCATACCAAGTTCAATCCAAATCATGTTTTGTAGAATTTTTGTTTAATTCTTTGCTTGCTTTTTTCTCGTTATATTTATTTTTAATTTTATTATTTTCTCATTTGCGGTTACCATTTTATATTCTAAAACTCGAGATATAAGACAATGTCATTTAGCATGTGGTTAAAGAGCTCATTTCTCCTTATGTCTTCTCATTTAAAGACCATTGTACATTTGTACTCTTAATTGTATCTGTGTGAACATATAACATATTTATTAAATTTACAAATATATTTGCGTCTGTAAAATGGTACGAGGAAAGTATAGTATTTCATACAATTTCCTATAATATTTTGTAATATGGGAAAAAAACTTAAGCGAAATTAATTTTTCTACGTCTTAGTAATATTTGTACGTCAATTCTTTGTTTATTTAATAACGAATATTAATCTTTAAATTATAATACATTCGAATAAAGGTACAAATATAGACAACGCGGCAAATCCTAAAATGCATGGCTGATAGCTCCCTTCGACGCCACCTACCACCTTACACAAATCTCTCCCACCTACCTCTCCACTCATCATTTCGCCATTGATCTTGACTCCTCGTAAATAAAATTATATTACATTCTTTTTTTCTATTGTTATAATTTGGCTTACCTTTACACAATTTTTTGTAAGTTACAAGAGAGTAAAATAAATGATTGCTCAATATGAAGTTTCAATTTTAGTTAATCTAAAATTTTAATTTATTAGGTAAGCTATTGAAAATGACTTATTATAAGTTTATAAATTTCGGAAAGTTTATATATTAGTATTACCTAAATATTGAGATGGCAAACAAAATGCAACAAGACAAATTCAACTACCACTCCGGCTGATGCATCCACGCCTCATCCTATGTCGTAAAGCAAAATTAACGGGGGAAAATATTCTACATGCAATATTCAAGATCATAAACTACTAACAAATATCATCCATGATCAAATATGACAACATGATGATGTTAGATATTTTATATATTAGATATAGTATCAGATGTTGACAGAAAAAAAAACTAAATTAAATATAATTTTTCGACCATTCCCCTCTCACCAAACCCCATATGGTTTGTTCTCTCCTACCATCATCACATAACCCTTCTCCCACCTGAAATCTAAATTAACTTTAATTTTGTGATTGCGAAATCTAATTATAGTTATAATCAATAGCAATTTTAAGATAAAATCCCAGTTAATGATTAGATAAATATTCTTGATTGTATGTGTGTGGGGAAGAGAACCAAAACCAATGGGTAGATAGTTGTCTAATGACGGATTTCGAGTGATAGTAATATTTTTGAATTTAGAAATCTTTACGGATTTTGAGTGATAGTAATATTTTTCAATTTAGAAATCTTTAGTGTTATCTCATTTTTGTCACTATAAGTAATCTTAAATGAAAAGAAAAATCTGATTTTGATTTAATTCTGATGATTAGTCTAAATTTTGGTATACCTGATTAACGAAAAAACATTGTTTGTTGGAACTTGGAAGACTCTTGCATCGGTAGCCAGTGATCGTGGACGTACGTGTAACAAGGGTTTAAAGCTAGACCCACTCTTTCTATAAAGTTAGCATAACAAGTCATTGGTTTTGTATAAAAGACTTTATTTTAATAAATTGAATTATATTATTAGATAAATTGAGAAAGAGTTCAATGTTTTACTGGTCCCAAAATAAATTGGTGATGGAAAGCTCTTGTGTTTAATCTAAATTATTAAGATTCGGCTCTACTTATACGTATCTCACGTCGCACACTCTCTCAACTCCTCAAAGAACAAAAGTAAACATGTGTTAGTTATCACTATATTCATCTTGTAAGTTTCTTGGAAATTAGATTGCCAATTTCTATAGACTTACCTAGAGATAAGACGACGAGCTCGTTGTGTTTCAAAGCAACAAATGTTTGAACCATTGAGTTCACACGTGAGCTTGACTTCTTTTTTGTATTTACACGTAGAAGTTTAAAGGAATCTTCACAAATGATTTTAATAATAATCATAGATATTGGTTAGGTATTTAAACAATATACATATCTGCACCTACCCTAACGAAGGCTTATACTATATACTATGAATATTAACATATAACGTCAAACAAAATTTATCAATATAAGGTTCTGAGAATCGATCACAGTATTCGTCACTAGCAAGTAATTAAGATATTTGGTCTAAATTTCAAAGAATTTATATATATATATATATATATATTTGGTCATATAGTAGCAGAGTAACAGAAATAAATAAATGGTTTATTTCTAAGCCCCACGTGATTCATGAGCTCTACATTTTCGTTTAATTTAAGTAAACTACAATTTTACACACACAAAAAAAAATAATAATAAAATAAACTTATTGGTGCGTTTGTGTTTTGGCAATGGGTCATACATCTTCGGTGGGTGACATAGACCATGGCGTCATATCCATGGGGTAACTTCCCAGCACTCTTAGGAACGACGTGTACTCTTGAACCTCAGCAAGAGCGTTTTGAGCACGCGCCTCCGCCATAGATGCCTCAAAATCCACGTAGAACATGTACTCAAAGTTCTTAGCCGTTCCAAAGCTCCCATCTCCAACAACCCTAAGCGGGCGGTTATGGTGAGGCCGTGACTCAATCTTAGTTAGACTGATATTTCTAAAAGCAAAAGCCGAGAGGACTTTGAAAAGGACGCTAGTTCCTTTGTGCTCTTGGGCGGCAAAGACAATGCTCGTCTTGAATGGTCGGTCCGTGCGTGGGATTATAGGCTCACGCGCTAGCATTAGGAAACGTGTGACGTTCCCTGCATCGTCTTGGATTCCGTCAGCTAAGATTTGGAGGTTGTAGAGCTCGGCAGCACGTGCACTCGCTACAGCCGCTGTGTCGTGGAGGTTGTTGGCTGCAATGTACTCCGCTGCAGCCGCCGTGTCGTGAAAAGCCTCACGCGCCGCTCGTGGTGTGAGGTTGTCAAGGGAGCGTTCTGTCTGAGCTAGCGCTTGCGGGTGAGAGATCACCCGCGACACGCAGTCAGTATGAACTCCCGGGAGTGCGAGGAGGCAATGGTGTACCGGAATCTGAACTTCACCAACGATATGGAGACGGTGACGGAGGAGGAGATCATAATTCCGGTGAATAGAACCACCGAGTGAGTTCTCTACCGGAAGAACGGCTCGGTCGGCGATCCAAAGCTCAACCGCTTGAAACGCAACGTCAAATTGATCGCACGGGATGGCGTCACAATTCGGATATGCTTTTCCGGCGGCAGCCTCCGAGTACGCTCCGGGAACTCCTTGATAAGCTACACGGAGGCTAGATCCATGCAACGGTGCCGGAGATAGATCGGTAATCGTCAAAGGCTTAACGGGCGCTAATATTCCGTTAGTCGTCTCAACGGGAACGAGACTGAGATCAACAGAGCCGTTACTGTGACCATTAACGACGGGGATTTTGTTAGCTAAACCACTGGGATCTTCAACAGAAGCGACTCTGCTGGATAAAATGGCGCATGAGCTTTGCCAATCAGCTCGACTCACTGAGACGCCGTTGGGGAAGCTAAACGACTCGGACCTGTAACCACATCGAACAGTCACGCGCTTTAATATCGCGTGGGAGACACGCGTGATCTTAGACGTCGGATCGATTGATCGGAATTTGAGATCACACGGCGATGCGGATTGCATGATTATTGGTAATGATGGTAAAACGAATACGAATTTAGAGTAAAACGACAGAATATTATTGATTTTAGAGTTGGAATTAAGCTTGAGTTCTTACGTTTAGAGAAGCTCAAAGCTGAGAGACAACGGAGAAGAAGGATTGTCTTATATACACGTAAGGAAAAAAAAAAAGTCATGACGTCTCTTTGAAGGTAATTCGGTAAAATCCTTCACCTACCACCTTTCATTTAATTTCTATGCTTTTATATTTTTCTGATACCTAATAGAGTTATTTTTCTTTTTTTTCTTTTTTCTTTTATAGCTGTAGTTTGGAAGCAAAAACTGTAAAATACATAATAACAAGAACTTTTATAAAATATAAAAGTATATGGTTGTTTACGTGTAAGCTATATTCTTCTTATCATAATTTTGTATATTATCGATCTATGTACATAGGTGTTTCTATAAATACCAATTTAAGATTTTTTTTATATAGTTTCATTGACAATATTATACACAGTCTGAAAAAGGAAATAAAAGAATGATATATATATAGTGTGTTTTTTTTGTAATTAAAATTAGCCTTTTTGGCTCAATTAAAACTTGCTTACACGACTTCAACTAATGGATGACAATTATCTTACAAAATATATCGTTTTTCTATAAAATGTAATATAATATGAGACGTCTGTATTCTGTGTATCCCTTTCCGGCTTTGGTATTCGGTGTATTGTCTTTCTCCTAACAATTTAATCCTTACAGATGGCAATATATATATATATATATGAGACGTCTGTAGAAGTAGGCCCAAAGTTTCCTTTGTCTTACTGGGAATTTACATATACACGGTTTAGCTCACCTTCATTTACTTTGACACGATCGTCAAATTCGCAGACCATAATGGACGCATATTGTATGAGCTTTTATTTTTATTTTTTTTTATTTACCAAGTTGTAGGTCAATTTCATTTTGAAAATGTATATATTATTGTTTACTCTGGTGAAACGATTTGGTATGCAATAATTAACCACGATCCGTGCCCCGGAACAAAGCCAAATAAAGAAAAAGGATGTGTGTTTTTGGTATCACTTTGAATCAAAAACAAAAGATTGAAAATATGTGCGGTTCTGAATCCAAACTTGAGGTCTGGATTAAAACCAAAACATGCTTACAACCCATATCGATAAGGTCTTAATAAAAACAATAAAAAGTTAAGGCACGACGGTTTCAAATGGCAGATTAAAACTACATTTTTCTTTGGTTTTTCTGATTTATATAGGCAACAAAATAGCGATGGATTCAATCGTGATTCCTACAACCTAAAGGAAATATAAAAGTTGTGAATTGCTCCTTAATACTACAAGAAATACTAAAGAAACAACTAAATACCCGAAGAAACCATTAAACAACTCACGTTATTATCCTTATTGACATCTTTCTCTTGTCCACCTTAGACTCATTTCTTACATCATCACTTAAAAGTCTCATTAGCAACACGTAGGTCTCGGATCCACAGGGTCCTATCATACGAGTTCCGAGAATAACCCAGACGCAGAAGAAGTAGCGCATCTCACCATCCTGTGAAAAACATACTTTGTGATGAGATATGTCAAGACATCATTAAGGCAACCTAACCAACGTGCATAGTCTGATGGAGTGTTGTAGAAAGGTTAGCCTCGTTGAGCCTACTCCACACCACTCGTGTCACATGTGGAAGATCCACAAATGAGCAACTTATCCGTCCCCACAAAGAAGTGACATGATATCTAAACTCAGCTAAAATAAATTCTATAAATACCTCACTAGACACCTCGTAAAAAGGATTCAAACATTTATAAGAGACACTCTCTCTCGAAAAAATATTAAAATACTCAAAAGTTACATATACATCTTAATTCTAAAAATGAGAGTAGACCATCTCATGTAATTGCTTACTCACCTAACTTCTTTATTAGCTCTTTGATTTGAATGCTTAGGAGTCCTCGGAAAACGCCATACGAATGTCCCGAGTGACCTCAACCATCTTTTTATAGCACACGTTTATTTATTTCCATCGGTCGCATCTCGGAGATGCATTTGAGGTTTTTAACATGTTTTAACTTAGGGTTGTTAGATGTTTTAGAGTCTTTTTTAGGTATAAATTTGCTTCAGAGAGTTCTATTGCATTTGAAATGAAGTTTAGAGCAAAAGATGAAAATGAGTCGTTTCGAGCATTTATTTCGATCGATCCTCATTCGGATTAATCGATACGTCGATCCCCATTCGGTTCGATCGATACATCGATCTGAAGAATTGACTGTGACTAGCGAGATCGATCGATCCCAAATCTGTAGAGTTTTGCCGTGTATTGCTAGATCGATCGATCCATCTTCACTAACACATTGCCATAAGAAACTAGGTTGACCAGATGAGCTCAGATCGATCGATCCGCCCTTGAACATATCAATCCATCATCAAGACCAACCGATCTAAATTACCGTGAAGAAGTGGATCGATCGATCCAGACCAGATCGACCGGGAATTAAGGAACGAAATTCTAAAGATGGCGCATCAATCCTTACTTAGTATCCATCCTGGAAGTACTAAGATGTACCGAGATATAAAACGGTACTATCCAGACCAGATCGACCTGCCCAAGAAAAAAGAAATATTGCTTCTTTTCCAATTGTGATTAGGATTTCTTCCAAGATGAGTCTTACCCTATAAATACTAGTTTTTGAGCCATTGTTTAGGCTATGTTTTAATATCTTATGCTTAATTCTCTATTCTATTGATTTACAACTATTTATACTTTTGATTATTTTATTACATTTATTATGAGTTCTTCATCATTCTTTGGTTGTTTAACTACTTTTATGACTGAGTAGTTCTCTATTTAGGATTTAAGGTTTCAATGGAATGAAGAATCATTGAATCATACACAAATAGAGCTTTCTCTTTCGTCATCTTCATCTATTGTTGTTCTCATTGCTTAGGCTAATTTGATTACTTAGTCTATGGTCGAGGGTTTAACTTATTTTACAAAAGCGTTATAGGTTGCTAGATAGAACATAGGTGAGTGTATTGTCTTTAGCCAACGAAAGCTGATGCTATTACGATACATGAACATATCGAGCCCGCTTGTTAATGCTTGTCTAGGATTTTAAGTTCAAGCGACAGTTTAGATACATAGGTGGTTAGACATAGTAATTGATATCACGATAGTGGATTGGTTAGACGTTTCTGTTTGAGTTCGAGATAGTTCTTATTGATGCGCTGAATAGTTGTCTGGTTTGTGATATCTGATTTTTGGCAATTATCCCTGAAGCGTAACGCCTTTAGTCCATAAGTTTTCTTCGTTCTAATTGCTTTCTTTAGTTTACTTTCAACAAACAAGTCTTAGCTTAACATTCATTCGATAAGAATCGTAGTGTAACTTTGGTCTCTGTGGATTCGATCCCATTTATACAATTGCTTTGTTTGTGCACTTGCAATCATATTCTTGGCTTAAAACTCTGAGTATCAAGTTTTTGGAACCGTTTTCGGGGACCAATTGTTGCCTTCGAATCTAAGATAAAAGCTTAGCTTAAGATTTACTAACCACATTCTATTTTTGCTTGTTTTTTAGTTTCAGGTGCATGCAAAGGAGAAGTGACGGTTCTGCAAATCTCTTGCACTTCATTAATCAAGAACTAGCAAGGACAGAGCGGGGAAAGCTACGTCAAAAATAGCCAACATGGATGATAATATCGACAACAACGCACTTGGGGATGCTCAAACCGCTGCAGGTGCTCAACTACAAGACTTACAACATCAGTTGCAGTAGTTAAGTCAACAACAATAACAACAACAAGTGCAACAACGCGATATTGGGGACGTTGACACTCCCCATACCTTTTACCAGAACAAAACTGCTATCTATCCACCGGAGAGTGTGAGACAAGATTACAAAATCAAATCTTAGTTAATCGCATTGGTGAAACATCATCTTTTCCATGGGTTACCAGCTGAGAACACAATGGATCATATTGAGAATCTAGAGGAAATATGCAGCACAACAAAGTTTAATGGGGTACCCGCTGATTACCTTAGATGTAAGTTGTTTTATTTCTCTTTAGCCGAGTTAAGATGGCTTAAGTCCTTATCCACTGGTTATTTGAGGTCTTACGACTGAATGGAGAGATGCTTTCCTAGACCACTTTTACACCAAGTCGAAGACAGCTGTTTTGCGGAGTAAAATCGCTACCTTCAGATAACTTTCCGAAAAGTCATTATGTGAGGCTTCGGAAAAATTCAAAAAGTATCACAGAGAGTTTTCTCATCATGGGTATTCAGAAGAGAATATTCTTAGCATCTTTTATGATGGAGCTGATTGGGATTACAAGAATGATCTCAATGCTGCTAGCAATGGAGATTTCATGACTCTAGTATTACAGGAGCATACAAGCTTATAGAGAATTTCGCTGTAAGTTCCAACAATCGTTGTCCTAAGTATGATCAGTCTAGAAAGGTCAACAACATGGATTCTCAAAAGATCGATGAGCTGATTGCTAAGGTAAACCTGTTACTAAAAGCAAATCAAAGAGGAGTGAATCAATGTGAAAATGAGACAGACGTAGTTTGTTTTCAGGGTATTGCTGAGGGACATAATGATGAGTCGAGAGAGGTTAATTTTGTGTAAAAAACAGGGGTTTATGCAGAACAGAGGGTTCAACCAGAACTATAGAACTTATTCCAATATATCCTACAAAAGCACGTATGTCGAGAACCCTCAACATCAGATCTATCCGCAACAAGAATAACACTTCCAACAACCTTCGAACACTGCAAATGATTCTCAAGGCTCTTATGCAACAACTTTTTGTTACCCAACAGAAGTCTGTAGATGGGATCAATGCGAAGATAGGCATCATATATACCAATTTGAATGAAAAGTTTCAGGCTGCCTTAACACATCTAAAGCTGCTAGACACTCAAGTTGCTCAGACTGCAGAGGCAATGAAAAGACATGAAGGAGTCTTTCCAACAAAGAGTGAACAAAATTCGAGGAATTAAGATAGTTCTAGTGGCTCGAGAGCAAATGTGAATTTTGTTAAAGATCAAGCACAACCTTCACGGGAGAGCATGCATGAACTTATGTTGCAGAAGATATGGAAAGGACATAGCATATGTAAGAGGTTAATGATATAATACATGAACTTTAATGGAAGGTCGAGTGTTCAATTTCTATGACAACCTTAAATTGATCGATCCACTCACTGGATTGATTGATCCAGTCTCCAGCCCGATCGATCACCTCACCAGATCGATCGTTCCAGTCTCCAGATCGATCAATGCAACCCAAGATTGATCGATCCCCTAGTGCCACAAAATAATGAAATATTCTAGATTGATCGATCTACTCAGGCTAAAGACCACCATAATAATCTAGATCGGTCGATCCAACACTAGATTGATCGATCCATAGTAGACCAACTTTAGCGAGAGGATCCAGATCGATCGATCCACCCTCGAATTGATCGATCTGACCAAAACTATGTTGAGCGTAATATTCTAGATCAATCAATCCACTCCGTGATCCATCGATCCGATCCAAAACACTCGATTTCCTCTACCACTTAATCAATCCATTCCTTAGAAAACAACTGCCTATATTCCTCAGATTCCATACCAAAGACATAAACAAAACAGCTCAAGCCTATGCACTAAAGCGATTACCTAAGCTACAAGATCTAGGGAAGTTTGTTGTGCCATGCTCCATCTTTGGAGTTGAATTTGAAGATTCTATATGTGATTTGCGTCTACGGTGAACATCATCTCTGCTAGACTTGTAGAGCAGTTGGGGATTGAATTTATACAGCCTTCTCACATGACTCTCATTTCAAAGATGCTACAATATCAACTCAGCACGGTTTCATTAAGACCTCATGTACGGATTGGGAATTGTTTGATGCCTACTGATTTTTAGGTCATCGAGATAAGAGAGGATGCATATATGCCCTTGATTTTGGGAAGATCTTTCCTTGCTACAACATGTGAAGTATTTGATTTACCTAATAAGAGGGTTTATTTCTCAAACGTCCACATTTTACTTTAGTTTTATCTTATTTTAATTTTGTGTATGTTGTATCCTTCTTAGGATTTGCTTTCACACTTTCTGGGAGTAACGCCATTTTTTGTTTTGGTTTTCTTTTGAGTCTTTGTGTCATTTTATTAAGTCAAACATTGAGAATCTTTATGTTTTTTTTAGATTTCATCTGGTGTTAACTAACTTTTCACAAGCTTATAACAATGATTGTTCTCAACGTAGGAAGATTAGAAACACCATCGGTGGATCAACTTACCTGAAGTTCCCTATTCTTTGGAAGTCTGAATGATCTAACGTTGACTCTATCTTACATGAACTTTAACTTGACATAATTTTCTCACTCAGGGGCTTGATATAGCACAAGGATCACAATATTCAGGGTTCAATACATCCTCACCTAACTTCTTTAGTAGCTCTCTTTGATTTAAATGCTTAGTAGTCCTCGGAAAACACCATACGGGTGTCCCGGGTGACCTTAATCGTCTTTTTATAGCACATGTTTATTTACTCCTAGCGGTTGCATCTCAGATATGCATATGATATATTGATTTTAACGTGTTTTAACTTAAGTTTGTTAGGTGTTTTAGAGTGTTTTCTGGTATAAACTTCTTTTAGAGATTCTATTGCATTGGAATGAAGATTGGAGCAAAAGAGTGAAAATGAGTCGTTAGGAGCATTTAGATCGATCGATCCCACCACTGGATCGATCGATCCTAAATTTGTGGAGTTTTGTTGTGTATTGCTAGATCAATCGATTATCAGTGGATCGATCGATTCATTTTTGCTAGCACATTGCCGTAAAAAACTAGGTTGACCAGACGAGCTCAGATCGATCGATCCGGCCTTGGACCGATGGATCCATCATCAAGACAGACCGATCTGAATTGTCGTGAAGAATTGGGTCGATCGATCCAAATCAGATCGACATGTCCGATAAAAAGGAAATATGCTTCTTTTCCAATTGTGATTAGCATTTCTTCCTAGACGAGTCTTACCATATAAATACTAGTGTTTGAGCTTTTTTTAAGATATGCTTTAATATCTTATGCTTAATTCTCTATTATATTGCTTTACACTATTTATACTTTTGATTATTTTATTAGATTTATTATAAGTTCTTCATCATTCTTTGGTTTTTTCACTACTTAGAATTTAGGGTTTCAAAAGAATGAAGAATCATTGAATCAGACACAAATAAGGCTTTCTCTTTCGACAGCTTCATCTATTGTTGTTCTCATTTCTTAGGCTAATTTGATAACTTAGTCTATGATCTAGGGTTTAACTTATTCGTCAAAAGCATTATAGATTGCTAGATATAATATATGTGAGTGTGTTGTGCTTAGCCAACGAAAGCTGATACTATTGCTATACGTGAACATGTTGAACCCGCTTGTTAATGCTTGTTTAGGATTTTAAGTTCAAACGAAATTTTAGATACTTAGGTGGTTAGACATAGTAATTGATACCACGACATTGGATTGGTTAGACGTTTATGTTCGAGTTCGAGATTGTTCTTATTTAATGCCATGAATAATTATCATGTTTGTGATCTCTGGTTTCCGGCAGTTATCCCTAAAGCCTAATGCTTTTAATCCATATATTTACTTCGTTTTAATTGCTTTCTTTAGTTTACTTTCAACAAACAATATTTCTTTTCGTCTTACCTTACCATTCATTCAATAATCGTAGTGCAATTTTGGTATATGTGGATTCGATTCCATTTATACTACTACTTTGTCTGTGCACTTGCAGCCATATTCTTGAGTTAAAAATTTGAATATCGTGAACAAGTAAAAAGGTGAAAACCAATTTAGTTAGAAAGGATATACATCTCATGTATGATTCATCCAAGATAGAGATGAAGACTTAAATGACAGCCAAAATGCGATTTTCCTCCGTAAAAACAATGTCAACCATGAAAGAATAAAAAATCACGGTGAGACTTCATTTAATCAGGGTTATGATCCAAGAAAAGGAGGCTTCAGTAAAAAAGATTGGTACTTCAAAAACTCCAATTGATATTTTTGAAAAAATTAGTACTAAATTCTAAACTAGTGAATGCACCAATGAGTTTAATGAAGCTTAAATCTAGAGATGCAAGGGGTTAATGAGCTCATGCATGCATCATGTGCATATAGTTTTTGAGTTGTCTGTTAAAATTATTAGGATAGAATGCTTTTCTACATCTTTGTCCCATTTTGATTCCGGTTGAGTATAAAAAGCAAATTCGAGCTTTGTTCAAGTAACATAGATTTGTATTCTCCATGGTTGTATCTTGTAAGTTCCGATTTCTTGGAAGAATAGTGAATTTTTTGTGGGGGCGTTATCCCCGCTGAGATGTTAATTTTTTTTTTGTCGTCAAACTCCATATATTAGTTAATTGTTCACAGACTCACGTACAAAGGAAGCCCAAACAGGCACCGATGTACTAACATGGGAAAAACAAAATCCACATGCTCTTGCACATTTTGCAAGGTGATATGCACAGATGTTCTCATGACGCGGAATATCTCTAATACTATAAGATCTAAAAGTATCTCTAATCAACGAGAAGTCTTTCAGCTCTGCTACAAATGACGGCCAATCCTCCGGGGTTACTGTCATGTCAATAAGGTCTGAACAATCAGTAATAAAAAACGCCTCGATGATAGAAGTGTCCTCCAAAAAACTTCATTGCCCAAACTAGGGCCTCTAGCTCTGTGTGCAGGGGAGAAAGGCACCTCCTCGATCCTTTCAGACCAATCCGTAGAATCTTCTCGTTTTTGTTTGCTATCCACCTTTGCACACTCCTACTATCCGAATCCTGCCAGGATCCATCAATAAAGCAAAGAAAGGTGTCCTTGGGTAGCATCGCCTCTTGTTCCTGCTCGATCATGTCTTCGCACATGGACTCCTTTAAGTTTGCTTTTATCCAGGCTTCCTCCTCTCGGATGGCGATATCTAGAGTATCTCGTGGGTGCTCGTCAATGTTCTCAAAAAATTTTTGGTTTCTCGCCTTCCAAATAAACCACATAACCTACGAAAAAATCTTCAAACTCTCCTCATTCGCTCCAAAGTCTTTCCTTCTCCAATAAAGGTAATCCATATTGTAAAATAGGGATTGCAGGGGGAATAAGGTTGGAGCCGAGAGAATATCAGAAAGTTCCCAAACTTGTCTTGTTGGGAGACAAACAAATATCAAATGATTAATCGTTTCTTCCTCTGCCCCGCATCGAGAACAAGCCTTGTCATTCCCAATATGGCAGGAGGATATGCGTTGACATGAGGCCAAACATCCTATAATGCTTTGCCACACGAAGTGCTTTAGTTTCTGTGTGGTTTTAAATTCTATGTTTGCGCCTTGAGTGTCGTGACACTCGGTCCCTGAAGAGGGAGGTCGCATGTCGGGCGAGAGAGAGCTTTCGCGGCCCAATATCCCGACTTAACGATATAGTTACCAGATTTGGTCAATGACCAACTATACCCATCTCTTGATGCTTGCCGGCTTAATTTTATCCCCTCAATCAGGGTAATATCTTCCGGTGAGAATAATTTTCAGAGACGGTATAACTTCCAAAACTTGGTATCGAAGTGAATTAGTGTATTCACAAAGTCGTTCAGGATTTGATCCTCAATCAGATTTTTCGGAGGACGTGGTGGATTATCTGGGATCCAAGATTCTGTCCAAATGTTCGTATCAAAGCTTGAACCAATAGTCTTTCTCAAACCTGATTTCGAAAGAGCTTTGGCTGCCATTATACTACGCCATCCATACGATGGACGATTAGATATTAGTATATCCATAGGGTTGGAGTATCTAAAGTATCTCCCTTTCAGAACTCTAGCGAGTAAAGAATTGGGGAACCGGACTAATCTCCATAGTTGCTTGGCAAGAAGGACTAGATTGAAGTCTGCTAGTGATCTAAATCCCAGGCCGCCTTCTGTTAGTGACTTACAAACTTGGTCCCAAGCCATCCAATGGATACCCCTACTATTTGTTTTTTTGCTCCACCAGAAGTTTGCAATGGCACTATTTAACTTCGAACAAATAGGTTTTGGTAATAAAAAACACGACATTACATATGTCGGAAGGACTTGCGTCTGAGATTTTATCAACACCTTTTTTCCTCATTTTGAAAGGAAGTTGGACATCCAGGAGTTTACTCTACTATGCAGGCGCTCTCTAACTAAAGCAAAGAGTTGGGACTTGGAACCGTGAACTTTCTCTAGCAAGCCCAGATAGGTTCCCATTCCACCTTCTTGGGAGATCCCAACTATGCAGTTTATCTCTTGTTTTACTTCATCCTGAACCTCTATCCCAAACTAAATTGATGATTTAGAGAGGTTAATCTCTTGTCCATAATATCAACAACCTCCTTGCTCTGATGGGGATTCGCGTTACAGAAGAATAAACTATCATCTGCAAAGAGGAGGTGTGAGACCCGAGGACTTGCTCTTGATACATATATCCCCTGGATCTTTCCATCTAGTTCTGCTTTATGTAGTTGCGCTATAAGTGCTTCTGTACACAAAATGAAGAGGTACGGAGAGATGGGGTCTCCTTGCCGAATCCCACGTGACGGTCTAATACGGCCTTTAGGGGAGCCATTAATAAGTACTTGGTATGATACTGAAGTTATGTATTGCTTAATCCAGTCCACCCATCTTGGTTCAAAACCCATCTTATCCATCACTGCCCGGAGGAAGTTCTACTCAACTCTTTTATATGTTTTGCTTATATCCGTTTTCATTGCCAAAAACTTTTTTCGATTGACCGAGTTAGATCTGAGGGCGTGGAAGTTCTCCTGGGCTATTAGAATATTGTCTGTGATTAATCTGCCTGCCACAAATGCAGATTATGTGTCAGAAATTAATTCTAGGAGGAATTTCTTGAGCTGTAAACTCAGAATCTTCGAGATCACCTTGTAGCTACATTACATAGGCTAATGGGTCTGAAAATCCTGCCATTTCCCTAGGTCTATATCCTTTAGGGATCATACAGATATTGGTCTCATTGATCTTTCCATCAAAGATGCCTGTCTTGAAGAACGTTTTCACCATCAATGAGGTCCGGGCCTGTGTTATTCCAGAAATGCTGGAAGAAGATGGCCGACAGTCCATCCGGTCTTGGGGCTTTACTTGGATTTAGGGAAAAGAGAAATCTTTTAACTTCTTCCCCTGTAATCTCCCGGGTTAATGATGTGTTCATCTCTACGGTCACTATCCTCGGCATATCCTTAATTGCCGGAGTTGGATCTCTCGATCTCGAGGAATTGAAGAGATTTTTGAAATATCTATAGCGATTTGTCCACTCTCTCTTCATTATCAATCCATTCTCCCGATGGGTTAAGTAAGCCTATAATCCTATTTCTATCCCTTCTCTGCTTAGTGGTTGCGTGAAAGAATTTTGTGTTCTTATCCCCCTCCGCAAGCCACTGTTCTCTGCTCTTTAGCTTCCAGAAAATTTCCTCGTCTTAATAGGCTTCCCGCAATTTCCCATTGAGGTCCGTAAGAACTTCTGTTGAGGTAAGATCATCTTCATGGGCTTCGTTAATTTTTTTTTGGAGTTCTAGAATCAGCTTCTCAGAATTTGTTTTGGAAGATTTTTTTCAGGTTGCGATGGCTTTTCGACAGTTTTGGATCTTCCTCATAAAGGTCCCACTATTACGGAGACGGGCAAGCCCCATCCTCCTTCCTTTGCTTCTTTGAACCCAGGTCTATTGATCCATCTTTTATCGAACATAAAACTTCTTCATTTTTTTCTGCGGCTTAGCAATAATGGAAGCTATCATTGGTCTGTGGTCTGAACCCCACATCTTCAAATTCTCTACATTGGTGTGGGAAAAGATATTGTGTCATTCTGCATTCCCCATGGCTGTATCTAGGCGACATCTTATCTTTCCATTTGATCTTTGGCCTACCCAAGAGAACTGATTCCCTGTAAATGGGAAATCTATGAATCCACATGCTTCAATCATACCACAAAATGGTAGAAATGTGTTTTCCGAATGTTTTTTACCGCCCCACTTCTCATGATTCCCACTTATCTCATTAAAGTCACCTATGATGAACCATGGCTCAGAGCGTTTAATTCCAATGCGGGAAAGTCTTTCCCAAACATATTCTCGGTTTCTAACAACAGGATCTCCGTAAAAAAAGTCATAAAAACTCTATTTCCGTCAATTATAGTTTCGATGTCAATGAGACGGTCATCTAACAGGAGAAACTTAACCGTATAGTCTTTTGAATAGAATAGAGCTAAACCTCCACTATTGCTCATTGGCTCGACTGATTGGAGGTTATCAAAACCTAAAGTTACTTGCAAATCTTGTAGATAAAATTTTGAGTTTTTCGTCTCCGATAAGGACATAAAACCTGGAGAGTACATTTGACATAATTCGACCAGTCGGTGGGAAATGATCTTGATCCCGCCCCTTGACAGTTCCATGCAATAGTCCTCATTTGGGGGGGGGGGGGGTCGGAGGAGATTTGGGGCTCCGCCATACCTTCTTGAGGTAATGTATATATGGTATCCTTCTTCTTATTCTTCACATTTTTCCCCTCCGTATGAGGGATCACATTTGCGATGGCCGAAGTGGTCGTTTTCTTCCTTGGTGATGTTTTCCCTTGAAAAGACTTGAGCTTCTTTGACGCAATAATCCCTGCACTTGGGCTTCTTGAAATTATCTTCTTGATTTCACTCTTTTTGGGCCCTTTAGCAATGGCTAAGCTTAAAGGGCTTTTCTTTCTTGGGATTTTTCCCTTGGCCTTTTTTCACTTTTTCTTCTTTACCTTCCTTGTTTTTTCCTATCTGGTTAGGTGAACGTGATCTGCTTCTTTTGCTTGATGGAGAGGGGATCAGTGTAGAGCTTTTCTTGATAGATCATGAAATCGGTTGCGCCTGCTCCGATAAGGTCCTCTCAGGACTTAGTTTCGGCTGAAGCTGTTCTGGCGGCGATGGATCCTCAACGAACATCATGTCGTATCCAAGAAGATCGTCCTCCATTACCAAACCATCGAGGATCATTTCCTTCTCTAGGTCCTTCATCTTCTGAACATCTTCCTCCGTCATATCATTTGTTATGCCGGCCTCTTCCTCCACTAATTGCTCCCAGTCTAACAGGACTTCGTCTCCTGCTCCTTCTTCACCATATACAATCTCATCTTCGGCTGTCTCCTTGAAGCCCATGTCCTCCTCACCCCAGTCTTCCAAATCCTCTTCTGCTATCTCTTTTCCTTCCTCCGGTGGTGCTTCCATTTGGAGCTTAGATGAGTTCAGGAGTGGGATCTCTACGTTATCCTTCCCATCCTAAGGACTGATCCCTTGGTTTGAAGGTAAAATCGCTGGGAGGATGGACACTGTTTGCGATAGTGCACTGGTGGACCCTGAGCCTCATTCTAGGAATTGCTAATTACCGCCTCTGAAGTCTAAATCGACATCATTCTCGCCCTCCGATTGCTCATCTGCTTCTTTATCTTCTATCAATTTCCCCTTCCCTTTGTCAAGAGAAATGAGTGCTTGAGCGGAGTTTCTCGATTTGGATCGAGAAGAGGGCCAGCGGTTAGCTTGGAGGCGGGAGGACCGACACGGGATTCTCCAGAGGTCAGGATTGGTAGTTTCATCTAATGGTTTCCGAATTGTCAGCGATGTCTCTTTTCTCTGGTATACTGCACGTGATGGAGCTTTATCTTCCCGCCGAGGGAGGCTCTACTGGTTGGGGGTTGGTTCTGCTGTATCCTCCACTCGTCCTTTTTTCGATCCTAACGACGGTTGCACTGAAAGTTTGCTATCACAGGAGATATTTTGTGGTCTTGCATCCCCTAATCGGTTCCAGATTGGGCTTCGGTCCTTCCAGTTTTGCCGTCCATCTGCTTGGTAGAGGCTTCTGCAGACATATCTCTTGCCCTTTTCCTCTCGGTGAGTTTCTGGGACCCCCGTGGCTCTGCCACTGACGGGTACTATTTCTGTGGGCCTATGGCTAATTCTACCTACAGACTCCTCCTTAGGGTGAGCCCTGTGTCTTCTGTAGTCAACCTGACTTTGGCTAGCCCCAACTCTTCTGTCCTCCCATACTCTCCGTTCTGTCACCGGCAAGGGAGGGCTGGACTCACGCTTTTCAATTCTCTACTGCTCCGATAACTACGGGTAGTCCCTCTCTTCATGTGAGATCCGGTAGCACGTGAAGTAATACCGATACAACTTCTCATAAATGAGAGAAACCACTAACAGTTCACCATCAACCGTTAGGACCTTCTTCTTGAACTTCAGGGGCTTTGTCATATTGATTGCAACTAGAACCTTAGCCTCTATAACGTCAACATCAGTGACCTCTCCCAAAGCTTCCCCAATCCCACGGAAAGCTTTGGGAGAGGTCGCTGATGTCGAGCAACAAAACTTGAGGAGCGTATCCAAATCTGAAGTCGTAACCCCTATAAAATCAAAAGGAATGTGAGTAAAAATATTATTGAAATACCTTATCGCCTCTGACTTGATCTCCATGGGTTGTTCGAGGCTAACTCCATCTTGGTTCAGAATTTCTCTAATCAAATTTTGAGCTTGTCTTTCCTTGACCGCATTGTGGAAATAGTGGTTATTGTTGTCACCAACATCCAGCCAATATAACTTTGCTTTTTGACTAAGGAAAACCTCCTCCAAATGAGAGACCTTCTCCTATCTCTCAAAAGCCAAAGCTTCCAATGTTGACGCAGAAGAGTCCGGATGAGCAAGAGTGTCCGCTTGGCGTATGCACAAGTCTGCATAGGCCTCATCTACTCGCCTAGACAAGTGATGAAGCTTGACACGGCTCAACGCTCTGATATGAGGCTTCAATGACTTTAGCTTCTTCGAGAAACGAAACAAAGAAGACATGAAAATAAACATCTCCTCTGTATTGTGCCAATAATCCTCCACCATTGGATAAAACTCTTCCACCTCAAAAAGCGCATTAGAAATTTGAAAGGAGTTCTAGGGTTCAAAATAGTACCAAAAAGATGAATATGGCCTCAGAGGTGGTCCGAGCAACCGCTTGCCTCGAAGTTGCAGTACGAGTTTGGATGCGTGTGCAGCCAATCATCATTGATTAGGACCCTATCAAGTTTCTTGCAGATCAACTCATTTTCTCTTTTATTGCACCAGGTGTAAAGAGTACCATGGAAAGCCATATCAACCAAAGAACACCCCCAAATAGTAAAATCACTAGATAGCAAGTTATAAACTCCCTAGTTTATGTAAGTATAAAAATGATTGATAAATTCTTTAGATCTTTGTTCTTGCCACAACTGAGTTTATAAACTCAAAAGATGATTGGTCAATTCCTTGAAAATTTGATACCATTAGCTTTATACATACGACACATGAATTGCATAAATTCAAAAGTCAATAACACTTAAATATTTGTTTACCGTTTATAGAAGATGGGAAATCAAAAATAAACACAAGATCACATCCAAAAATAAACATAACTGCATCAATATATTTGTCTGTGGTGGAAATAACATCATTGGATGTTCAAATTAACGTAAAAGCTCCTCCATTTTTTTGCGTGTGTTCAGGTCCGTCTTGTGAAGCTTATGTTCCTCCCTGTGATTCTCCCTACAAAACATAAATACCATAAATAATCTCGGTAAATATATGACATAAGTCAAAGAAAGAAAATAAAAAAAACCTGATATTTTCTAGGACGACCCCTTGGTCTTTTCTCCACAACTGCAATTGGATTATTGCACCGTCTCTTGTTATGGACTTCTTGTTTACAATGTGAGCAAATCGAAACACGACCATCACGGGTTAACTTCCCTTTATTAGATTTAGACTCATGAGGAATTTTACGTCTAGCATGACTATTCTCTCTGCTCCGACTGCGTGATCTCATAGGTAGTGGCAAAATAGGTAGCATATTCAGCCCTGGCCACAATTTTGTATCTTCAAGAGGTTCAATGTTGCTACCATAAGCTTCTTGCCACTTCTGAGTGGTGTAATACTCAGAGACATAGTCCTCAACCTTGTGGTTTAATGATGTGATAACACATATAGCCTTAATGCATGTTAGACCATTCAATTGCCACATCTACAAGTTCTTGCAACCAAATCAACTCAATAAGCAACACCATGGTAGTCAATTTCATGCAGATTTTTAGTACTCATGTATCTAATGCAATCCTTAGCATTGCCCCTGGTTAGCTAAATCTGAGCATGAGCTCGGGGTGTGAACCTAGTTTCAGCCTGTTTGCAACAATCAATCTCTTTGCATTATGTTGCATACATTGCTTTCTAATATCTTCTAACATGTCTAGTAGAGGCTTCTTCCTGGCACTTCTGATGCTTCTGTTGAAAGATTCACTAAGATTGTTCAGCTTGTCATTGCAGCAAGACCCAATCTTAAAGAATGCACGAGAACATGTCATTGGCCTCGTTTATTGTAATGAGTCAAAGCACCTTAATTGCACTTCCTTAACTCTTCCAAATTATCAGAAAAATCACTTTTCGTGTAACTTCGTGCTATTTTCCAAAACATGCGTTCAAGTTCTATGTCAGTGTTGTTCTACCTTCCATCTATCCAGAATATATTTTGCGCACATGCGATACTCAACTTCAGGAAAGTGAAGTTGAACTGCATTCAAAATACCTTGTGATAAAAAATATAGATTTTATAAGCGATTGATTTTTTATATCAAGTTCAATGTGCTCAAAACCGAAAACACACTAAAAGAGATCAATCCTAATCACTATATTTGTAGAGGAAAACACACTAAAAAGACTAAACATTGCAGGTTTTAAAATCACAGATTTTCAATCATAGTTTACTAAATTGTAGGTTTCACAATAATCCTTTAAACGTTACAAACAAGACATCAAACTATCAGAACTAAATGTTATAATAGCTTTCACCAAAACTGCATGTTTTAAAAAGAGACATCAAAACTAATCAAAACTAATCAAAACTACATGTTTTAAAAACAGATTTGAAATGGTCACGTATGAAATCAAAAATTAAAGAGAGACATCAACACTTAAACATGAAAACTCATGTTTTTAGAAGAGACATCATAACTAGTCAAAACTAATTATAATATATTGAAATGGTCACATATGAAATCACTAACCCAATGCTTGTCAGATATAAGTGTTAAGTTTTCTCCATCTCCGACACTTAAATCTTTTTCCAAATGTTTGACAAACAAGTCCCAATTGTGAATATTCTCCACCTCTACAACTGCCCATGCAATGGGAAAGATCATGTTGTCTCCATCTCTACCAACCGCAGCCAACAACACTCTTTTCGGATAATTGTTTCTTTCAATATTCTTAAAAAAATTTTCCTTCCAAAACTGTCATTTTTTAATAATTACATGTTCTACAATTTTCCTTTCAAAAATGGATATGCATAGATTATATACCGAGTACCTCAAACTAAAATTGAATGCAAATCTAATTTAACACCACTAATCAAACTATTAAAAATGTTTTAGTTAGTTTAAAAATTTACATACAACATTATTTAAAATTTATAACTAAATTATATCTTAAATTTAAATATTAAATAAATTCATCTTATAAATATAACTCTCCTCCGCGTATTTGCGGATCCGATCCTAGTTAATTATAATGTTAACAGTGTCAATGCTTATGGTGTTGTGTGTAAATATAGTCTAAGTGAGCTTCTGTCATCGTCCTTCTCCTCAGGCATTCTTCATCTTCATTTCCACAATCATCCATCCCCATCAATTTCTATTTTATAAAGACAAAAAAATATTCCGGTTAAAATCTTTATCTGAGGTTGTATATAATTATAATAACTTTATTGTTCCTTAACCGTATTATTTTGTAATTAATTAATTATCAGTATTTATTCCAATTAGGATAAAAAAATACACCATCACCACTGAGTTTCTCATATATATATTTTATCAAAAGTGAAATCGCAGGCAGATACTCAAAATATTTATTTATTTCAAGTTCAAACTTCAATTTTTATGGAAGTAAAACATTAATATCAAAACTCCTATGAAAAATATAATCAACTTTGAAAAAGATGTCTTGATATGCATCTGCAAGCAGATTACATTTCTTCAGCATAATTTTAGGTGGCTTTTTATAAGGCTTTAAAGAAAAATTTAATAAGCAAAATATAAATTTATTTTAGGAGGAGAAATTAGATGGACTTACATTAACCGAGTCCTCTTCCACTGATGTAGCTGCTGAAACTAATGGATTCAGCTCTGGAACCTCTTTTTCTGATTAAATTTTAAGATTTACAGTTGAAGGAATATGATTTGGTATTTGCTTTAACAAAAAAAAAAAGTTGCTACTAGTAATTAAGGAAAAGCAAAAATCATTACGGTATTCAACGTACCTCTTCGAATTGTAGACGAACTTGTGGAAAAAATAAGGAATAGAACACACACTGCGAGGCACAAGGTTTGCTTCATGTTCTTGCCTGAGAATCTGAGATCGAGATCGAGATCGAGATCGAGAGAGAGAGAGAGAGTGAGAGTTTTTTTGATAGACATATACCGCATATAAGTACATAGAGTCGACCAGAGATTCCATGTTTTTAATTATATTATAAAATGTATTTTTTCTGAAATTTGGTTAAGTTTTTTGTTTTCTTCTCTTTTTCATCAATATGCATTATGTAAAATTTAAATTCATGTGATATATCGACTAGTCTAGATTAGCTCAAATTATTAAACTAGATAACACATAACAAATGTCAATTCTAAATGTCAAATTATCTCAACAATGATTAAATGTATACATATCGCATAGTATTGTAGTGGAATTTAAAACTGTTGATGAAATATTATTTAAGTTAATTATTATGAGAAAAAAATAAGGGGGACATGGAAATCTTTTGTAATTTGGCGAGTGCGAAGTTTCACTAAATAATTGAAAATGTGTGGTCCAACCAAAGTCGTACATACTAATGCTAAAGTCTTGCCTGTTTTGTCAGAGTTTGCAATCTAAGTCAACACTTTCGACATCGTTTGACAGCTGTTTCCCATCTTCCCAATCTCTCGTTTTTTCTTTTCTCTATTAGTTTTAGTTCTTATATTCATATATATATATATATATATATTCACTTTATTAACATTTTAGTTCATAATGTCCTTTAATTTAAAACACAAAATAAATGTAGATGGATTATGAAAAACCCGTTTAGATGAGATATTGAAAGAGATGTATGTTAGAAATTTTTTTGTATATTTTATAGATTTAGGAGTTTTCAAAACGGCAAATCTGACCGCATCGAAATAGAATATATAATTCTATTTCGATTATTATAAACAGTTGTTTTTATATAATTTTAAAGAATTTATTTGGTTTTGATTTAGATTAGATGATATCTACATAACCTAATTACATATCCAAATACATCTTTTATCTTATAAAACACAAGTCACCTACCTAATAAAATATGTCACATAAATTTTGATTTTAAATTTAAAATCCCATCAAAATTTAAAAAAAAAAAAACGATAAGCAAACTGAAAATAAAAAATACAAATTTCTTATTTTTTTCTTTTATATAACTCTTTTTTCAAATTCTTCTGACTAACTTCAAAAGCATACATTTCCTAAATTCACTCTCACTATATCACATTAAAATAGAAAAAAAATCATGATTTATATTCATCTCATTTATAACTCTAATTCAATTCATTTTTTTCTCTATTTGTTTTTCTTATGTATTCTTTTCCATTGTTATTACAAATTCTTTTTTCCCCATATTTTGGCATCTTTTCTTCGTTTCCATCATATCAAAAGTCGATTCATGTATATAAAAAATCTTTATTCATTTATATTCATTTTTCCTTTAGCTCATACTAATTTCTCTAATTCATTCATATTTAAGATGCATTTGAGATATAGTTATGTTTCTCAACTAAATTCTTAAAATAAAAGAATGAAAAAATAGAAGTATAATATCTCGGACTTGGAATTTCCATCACAAAGGTAAACATGAATAAGTCTCCACAGAAAATGTATTACACTAAAAACAAAATTTTAAAAAATATTCTTATTAAATCAGTTTTGAATATCAAATACTAAATTCATAACACTAGTTATACGTTTACTGTGTTTAACTCATTTGTATTTGAATTTTCTATTAATCCAAAATGAAAACCATGTGCCACAATATGATTGGCCAATGATTTTTTATTTATAATATAAAAGAAATTAATATTTTTTATTCGACATACAATTGGCTTGTTTATCTTTGATGAAATGGGTGAAATGGATATCTCCATTCTAAAAATATAATTTTAGGTTTATTACCTTTTGGTTTTTTTTTCTCTATATTTTTTTGAAAAATTCTATTCTAAAAATTCCTAAATCCCTAAATTCTCTCACACTAAATCACAATTTCATGATCTTTGAAAGAAAAATTAATAAAATGTATTTAATTTTAGAAAACAAGAAATTATTAAAAAAATGTATTTAATTTTTTAAATAAAAATTTTAGATTACTTTTATATTTACCAATAATAACCATCAAATAATATTTATTTAATATAATAAAGATAAATTGCATTTAAAATATTATTTTAATGGTAAACTTTTAAGAGCACCATGCTCGTGCATAGCACGGGAGATATATACTAGTAATATATATATATATATAGTACAATACATATTAAATATGAATAATACAACATACTCTTTATGTTTTAATAAGTTAAAATGTTTATGTATATTTAAATAAATATTATTTTAATGTAATATTTTGTAAGAAAATCTCTAATTTACCATGTCAAAGTTAAGAAGATATAAAATGAACATAATTTCAAAGCTTAGTTTATTTTTGTGAAGAATATACTAACCTATTGATTTTTAGTTTATATAAAAATATTAATAGGACATTTATACTGAACCGAAGAAAACAGTGGTCAGAAATCAATTATCTAATTAATAAGATGTAAAATCTTCTTAGAAATTAACACTAATGAAATCTATAAATAGTAAATAAACAGTAGTATTTTAGCCAGCTAAATTTTAATTATATTTTTATAGGTAACATAGTTATTTGCCTGGCAGTAATCCTTAATTTAGGGGAGTTTATTGATACTAAGATTTTTAAAGAGTTAAAATTTTTAAAAACTTTATTGTTATTCAATCTTGAATTTCAAAAATCTAGTAAAATTATGTGTTATTGGTTTTAGTAGTTTTAAAATTTTGTTTATAATCATTAAAATCATGAGTTATTAGGTTGAAGATTTTATAAACTCAATCAAAGTCATATGTTATTCAAACAAAATAAATTTAATAGACTTTATGATTATATGAAAGTATAATGTTATTAGTTGATTGAATTTAAACTTTTTGTGTTCATATAAAAATTCTTTCAAAATATTAGATATTACCATGATAATTTCAAAAACTATACTAAAACTCTACGATGAAAAGGTCAACACCAGAGGTCTATGTGTTATTGCTTAAGCCTGCTCAGATTGTTGCTACGGCAGCTCTTGTACTGGAAGCTCCTTTCACAAACTTGATTACTTTGAGGTGGTTTCTCTAATTGTCTAGAAAAGAACTCATGGTATTTTGTTCTTTTTGCTTTAACTTTTCTGCCTCTTTTAACATTACAAAACAAAAAGAGCAAAATCACAAACGCGAGTGACTATTTTTTTTTTTGTAGAAAAACATCTTCAAATTCTGCATAATTTTTTTTAAATGAGTCAAAATCTACACGTATAGAATATATGTAATAGCATTGTTTGAATATACAACCACATATATAATGATGTCATCTGTTTCTGTTTAAAAGCTAAATACGTAAAAAATTTACAATTAATCGAACTTGACTTTTGACCCACTCATATAGTTGTTTCTAATTATCTTTCTCTACGATTAATCAAGTTTGGAAAGAGAATATCCTACAATTAATCGAGGTAATATTATCATTATAAAGGTAAGATAGTATCAAAAAAATCAAACAAGTATAAATGATAATTATAAAGTTAACAAAACTTAGAATACTCTAGCAGTAGTAGACAAAAAAAGGCTTTCCTGGTATAAAGTCTAGAGGCGTTTCCGATGGTAAACCAACCACAATTACAAAGCCAAAGAGATTTTCGTGTGTATATATACTCTATTTTCATAAATTGGAATAAAATGGTGGAACGTTGGCAGGTAAATAGTAGCATTGAATAAGAAATTAAAACCATAACAAACAACTACTAATATTTGGAAAAAATTAACAAAACTTGTGGACGAAATTGCATAACACATGTAAGCAACACCTATATGTAAGTGGCAACACCACTTCTGTCACTCTCCCTCCTTTGCACCTTTTATTTTGTTTTCATGTCGATGTCATATATACCATTATAAAAGCACAATAATATAGATGACATCTAGACAATAAGATACAATTTGATGACGAAAACAATAGGACACAGTAGAAGAAAACATATATAATTATTAACTCATAAGTATGAGTTTCGCATTATCAGTTTCTGGTCAACTATTCCAGTTTACCAATGTCACCGAGAGTCTTCTTACTATTGATAACTTTGAGATTAGAGAGCATGCATGCATGTGCATTCATTGTAATGGTTAATCTTATCTTACCTTTTGTTTTTATTTATTTATGTTGTTATCGTCTGATCAATCTTTCAGTCTTAAACCCGTTTAGAAAAGACTAAAATATGTCATAGAGACTTTTTATTACCAAAAAAGAAAAACAATAATTACAGACAAACTTGCACACACATTCTTAAACATAGACTCGCAAATGAATTTTAATGATAATCATTATAATAAACTGAAACTAATTTTAGATTTACGATTTTTTGTTTGTTGATAAAATATATAGATTTACCACTTCAACTTGTATAATTTATTTTCAATGTTTAGTGAGAAAATTTACATGCGTGATTATGATGATTTTAAAAAAATACGGATTATTGTTAATCATCTCAAACCAAATTGCTATCTTTCATGCATAAACAATTAAGACCAATATAATTAGAGTTTTGGTTCTATGTACATCCACCTATATATATGTGGATGGTGCACACCAAACAATGACTCATTCACATGCAAGTTTTCGGGAATTGCTAACTTTGCAACCACTGCAACCACGTTTATGGCCATCAAAATGTCATTATAAGTTCTATAGATTGACTGCATAGAGACATATTTTAAAACTTTTTTTTTTAATAAACCGTAATGTAGGAGCAAGTTTAAGCCAGATTGATGTGTGGGAACAACAGCAGGATTGTCTGTCTCTGAAGAGGTGTAACAAGTCAGTAAAAAACGTTGGGAATTAAAGTTGACGTGGATTCAATGAAGCAAGGTTAGATGACTATAAATAAAAAGCGTGAGATGCTGGAGATCGAGTGATTAAAGATTGAAAAGATATTCGATAAAGGTTGAGAAGATTCTTGTCGAAGATTGAGAAGATTTAGATAAACACCAATCGTGATGAGAGGATGAGAGATGCAAACTTGATTCTAAATAAATAGGCATCAAGGTCTGATCGGTTTGATCATCCGTTTTTTAAGCATCGTAAGTACTTGAGATAGTATTATGAATTTCAGAGAGTTGTGAGTTACTCTTGAACGGGGTTTAGAAATCGTAGGTCTAGCATAGGACGGGTAGTTCTTAGGCTAGTAAAACCATCAAGAAAAGGTTGGTTCTTAACAAGATTTCTGATTTGAATAGAAACAGATTTAGTCGTGTTTCAACAATTGTTCTTGCGATAGCTGGGTTCATTGGTTTTTCAATTGGTATCAGAGTGGGCATCTGAACCGAGTTGTTACTCAACAACAGGTGAATATCCTGAGATAGTAAAATGGACTCAACATGAGAACTATTATCAGTACATAAGCAAATCATGCTGGATGACACTAACTACGAACACTGGAAGGTTAAAATGTGATATGCCATCAGAAGCATTGACGAGGACGCATGGACGGCTGTTGAAGACAGATGGAATGAATTAGAGGCTAAAGGTGAAGACGGTAAAATGGTTCCAAAGAGGAAGGACATGTGGACAGATGAAGAAAAGAAGATGTCAAAAACTGAATTCGAGAGCTATCTCTGCAATCTTCAATTCTCTCAACAGTGATCAGTTCAAAAAAGTTCAAGATTGTCGTGATGCTAAGGCTGCTTGGGATACACTACAACTATATTATGAAGGCACCACAAATGTCCGTAGGAGTCAACTAGATGCACTTGCTTCAAAGTTTGAAAACTTACACATGGAAGAAGATGAAAAGGTATCAATCTTCAGTTCAAAAATCAGTGTTATTGCAAGTGAAGCTAATGTTCTCGGAAAGAAATATAAGGACCAAAAAATAGTTAAGAAGTTTCTGAGATGTCTTCCAATAAAATATGAAGCTCACTTGTTTGCTATGAATGTTGCGCCGAACACTGATACTATGACCTTTGGGGAAGTGGTAGGAATGATCAAAGCACATGAGATGGATCTAGAAAGAAGGACAACTCCACCAAGTACTCAAAGAGGGATAGCACTATTAGCATCAGAGGATAAACAAAAAATTTCAGAGTTAGAAAACACTTTAAGTCTGATGGCTAAAAATTTTTATCGAACCATGAAGAGATTTGAACGAGGAAGTAAAAAGCCCTTTGGAAAGATGTCATTTGCCGAGTCAGACAAGGGATCACGAAAATCCAATCAGAAATGCCATGAATGTCAAGGAGTAGGACATTTTCGAGCTGACTGTCCAAATAACAAAAAAAGGAATACAATGTTTTGTATACAAGGGATTTGGACACGCAAAAGAAGAATGCGTAAACAGTAAGAATCAAAATCATAAGTTGTTCATTGGGGTGAGTGACAACGATTCTGAAAGCGAAACAG
The DNA here is from genome assembly GCA_963922655.1 of Cardamine chenopodiifolia. Classification (NCBI taxonomy): domain Eukaryota; kingdom Viridiplantae; phylum Streptophyta; class Magnoliopsida; order Brassicales; family Brassicaceae; genus Cardamine; species Cardamine chenopodiifolia. The sequence continues at coordinate 9,708,407 of OZ000479.1, forward strand.
ACGAATGAGAATTTGTTACTAGATACTGTGCATTTCCAGCAGTAATTCATACTGTTGAAGACTCTTCGGAAAGTGACTCAGAAGAAGAAAATGAAGAAAAGACGAAAACTTTGGAGAAAGTAATCAACAGTGAGTTAGATGATGATGAAGTAACAGATTTGCAAGAAGAGTTCAAGTCAATGTACGAGAATTGGAAGAAGACAAGTCACAAAAATGTGTTACTTCTCAAAGAAAAAATTGAGCTAAAAGAGATAAATGAAAAACTCAGAGAGGAGTTGAACGTTGAAATTGCTAAAAGAAAAGCACTAGAGCATGAAGCAGACCAAGAAAATACAGATGTTAAACAGTGGAACAAGAGATCTGAACAAAATACTAATGTTAGGAAGAACCGAGAAAACCAATCATGGTCTCGGATATCAAGGAGAAGTCGTGTCAGGCAAAACAACATTTGTGAAAAGGAACAAATCCGAATGTGTTCCAACACAACAAGATCAGGTAAACCTCAGGTCTCAAACTATGAGAAGTTGTTACTACTGTGGAAAAGGCGGACACATCAAAAGGTAATGCTATAAGCTAATCAACAAAGTCAAGAAGCTCATGAGACGAAAGCAATGCTATCAACACTACAATCGATCATCACACGTGTGGGTGAAGAAATATGACCTATATCATCAGACAAGTCATGAGGAGGAATCAGTGATGGTACTTTATAGCTCGATACTAGACAATCACATTGTTCAGGAGGAAGTCCCATAACACGAACATACAAAGTCCATGGTTGAAGACACTAACTGTATGGGATTAACATCATAAAGTGAAAATGCAAATGGATCTTGGTATTTCGACAGTGGTTGTTCTAGACATATGACAGGAAAACAAGAATTTATGGAAGAATATATCAAGGTGAAAGAAAGCAGTGTTACGTTTGGTGGTGGAGCTCAAGGAAAAATAATGGGAAAAGAAAAGTTGAACGGACCAGTTACACCTTAATTGAACATATACTATGTGAAAGGACTACATGCAATTCTCATAAGTGTGAGTCAACTGTATGATGAGGGGCTGACAGTCACGTTCAACAAACCAAGTGTTGGGCATTCAATGAAGCTAATTAGGTAGTTCTGTCTGGAGTTCGCACTGGAAACAATTGCTACATGTGGGAAGAACCAATTAAGTGTCTCAAAGCAGAGAAAGACAATACTCATATATGGCATCAGAGGCTTGGCCATATGAATGTTAAAAGCATGACTCATGTAGTCAATCAAGAGCTAGTTCGAAGAATTCCATAGTTAAAGATACTTGAAAATTTTGTCTGTGGAGCGTGCAGAAAAGGAAAAAAACAAAATTATAGCACAAACAAGTTTAAGAAGTCCAAACCAAACAGGTACTGGAGCTCATTCATATGGATTTGGTGGGTCATATGATAGTAGAAAGTTACTCAGGAAAAAGGTACGTCTTCATTCTGGTAGATGATTATTCTCGATTCACATGAGTACGATTTCTCAGGAAAAAATCAGAGACCTTTGAGAGCTTCAAGATACTAGCAATGCAACTGCAAAACGCAAAAGCTCAGATCAAGCAGATCCGAAGTGATCATGGTGGCGTATTTGAAAACACAATTTTGAGAATTTTTGTGGAACCCATGGTATTGTCCATCAGTTCTCTGCACCAAGGACACCACAACAAAACAGAGTGGTTGAACGCAAGAACATGACATTACAGAACATGGCAAGAGGAATGATCCATGCCAATCATGTTTCTGAAAAATTCTGGACTGAGGCCATTAATACAATATGATATGTGATCAGTTTGGTGTATGTTCGGTCTGGGATAAACAAGACACCCTATGAAATTTGGAAAGGAAAAAAGCCTAATCTGGGATACTTTCATGTTTTTGGGTGTACTTGTTTCATCCTAAACGACAAAGATCAACTTGGGAAATTTGATGCATGAAGTGATGAAGGTGTGGTTTTGGGATACTCGATAAATAGTGTAGCATACAGAGTATACAATAAACGAACCAAAGTCGTTGAACTGTTAGTTAATGTAGTATTTTATGAATACAACTACACACCGAGAACAGTGTCTTTAGGACTAGAAGGTGAAGAACAAGACGAGAGGAACAACCACAGGAATGTTCCCACACCTAATGATATTGAAGAAGAAAAACAGGAAAAATATCACGATATGCAAACAAAAGACACTGTTCAAGTCCATCGGAATCACTCAGCAGGTGATGTAATTGGAGAAATACAGACCAATTATCGAGAGATGAAAATGTGGGCATACTTTGTATCCGCAACAGAACCCAAAAACATAAATAAAACCATCATTGATTATTTTTGGATCATGTCCATGGAGGAAGAATTGGAGCAATTTGAGCGTAACAAGGTCTGGTCACTTGTTCCCAGACCTGCTGAAGTAAATGTTATAGGAACCAAATGGATCTATAAGAACAAGATTGACGAAATTGGGAATGTGATATGAAATAAAGCAAGACTGGTTGCACAAGGATATACTCATATAGAAGGCGTAGACTTTGACGAAACTTTCGCACCAATAGCCAGGCTTGAATCAATTCGATTTCTACTTGGAATGACATATGAATTGGGGTTTAAGTTGCATCAAATGGATATCAAGAGCGCATTTCTAAATGGATACATTCAAGAAGAAGTATATGTGGAACAGCCTAAAAGATTTGAAGATTCAAGATTCCCAAATCATGTGTACAAACTGCACGAAGCATCATATGGCCTAAAGCAAACACCCATGGCATGGTATAATCGCCTCACTGTTTTCTTGACTGAGAACAAGTACAAGCAAGGCAGCATTGCCAAAACGTTGTTCGTCAATGAAGACACAAAAAGAATGTTTGTGGTCCAAATATATGTGGATGACATAGTGTTTGGAGGTACATCACAAAAATTAGTTGAAGAGTTTGTGAAAACCATGACAACTAAATTTGAGATGAGCATGGTGGGAGAGCTTAAATACTTTCTGGGACTGCAAATCAATCAGACAGAAACAAGTATAATCGTATCACAAAGTACACATGCTTCAAAATTAGTGGAAAGTTTTGGAATGGGTTCCAGCAAGACAGCTCGAACACCCCGAACACCCATGAGTACCACTCTGGAACTTTCAAAGGATGAACAAGGAGTCAAGGTAGATGAGAAATTATATCGAGGAATGATTGAGATTCTTCTCTACCTAACTGCAAGCAGACCGGATCTCTGCCTTACTGTGGGGATATGTGCACGGTATCAAGCAAGTCCTAGAGAATCACATCTTGCAGTAGTAAAACGAATAATCAAATATGTGAAAGGGACAAACAGTCATGGACTATCGTATACAGCAGACATAAATCAAAGCATGGTAGGGTACAGTGACTCGGACTGGGCTGGGAACCTGGATGACCGGAAAAGCACAACTAGGGGCTGCTTCTTCCTTGGAAATAATATGATTTCATGGAACAACAAGAAACAGAACTAGACCTCCCTCTTCACAGCTGAAGCTGAATACATTGCACTTGGAAACTTCTGCACACAATTACTATGGATGAAACAAATGGCATCAGACTATGGTATGTTTTTCTCCAACCCAATGCTTGTTATGTGTGACAACAAAAGTGCAATTGACATTTCCAAAAATCATGTTTAACATTCAAAAACCAAATACATTGCAATCAGACATCACTTTGTTAGAAATTTGGTTGAGAACAAACAAGTGGTGATTGAACATGTGCCCACTGAGTCAACTTGCAGATATTTTCACCAAACCCTTGGATTATAACACGTTTGTCAACTTGCAAAAATCTCTGGGTGTGTGCGCTCTCTAATGTCTTTGCTTGATAAGTGACAACATAGGGACATGGACTGGAGTATAGTGCAAGGTCTAGAAGGATTTAAAATCTGTGTTTTTTTGTCACTAAAAAGAGCTGAAAATGAGTTTGATAAAACTTCTTGCTGTAAAATCTACACTAAGAAAGAGTTACCCTCTATGCTCTCAAGTACATCGGTCAGTAAAATGTGTATTGGATCAGTTGAAAGGAGACGATGGAAGAGATAAAGTATAGAAAAGGGCATTAAGAAACAATTTATCTCATCAGATGAAGCAGAACTTATCCATGGTTTAGACAAAGGAGAAATCTTGTCTACGGGAGAAAATTAAAAAAAACAGAACAAAAGCGTAAAAGCTTCTATCTCCCGATGCAGAAAAAAGCGGTAAGAAGCATCTCACAAAGGAAGGGTTATGAGAATTTCAAATCTATCCATGCTATCTTACTCGTGCACCTTCTTTTGATGAACAAAGCTAGAATCTTGCTTTCATGATCTGGTACACTCTCACTTAATGTTGGAGACTCGCTGATTCCTAGGATATGTAGGTGTGTAGACTACTTTTTGTGGATCAACACGTGTGAAACCTCCTCTAAACTGAAAAATAGCTACCGTGGTTGGAATGGCAAGTCGAGTGTTCCCACAACTTCACCTCAAAAATCTAAACTAAGCACTCTTGAATCTTGTTTCAATCCCTGTACTGTACTTCCTAGCAATACAACATGTAAGAGAGACACATGGCCAAGGACGAACAAGTGAAACAGGGTTGAAATTTTTTTAAGTGGTGCTTAATGGTTATACTAATGTGAAGATCACACTGTTTGTCCCACATCAAGTTACAAATACTCCTTTTGTATAGTGGCTGAATGAAATTGGAAATTTATGGACTAATCACACTAAAGAGTATTGTGGAGATTGTTGGAAATCTTAGTTTTTGCAAGAATCATAATATGAAAGCAATGGAGGGGAAGAAACGAGTCATTACAAAGGGCCGAGTACCTTGTTGGGCTTAGGAAAGAACAAACAACCCAAATCAACAAATAGAAGAACTTAAAGAAATCAGGAGCTTCGCTGCAGGACATTGCAGCAATTAAAAAAAAAACCTACGCCATGGGGAGAACTCAAGGAGCTAAACAAGCCACCATCCTCGTTCGCACCCGTGCTGATGTTGACTGAGGCACCATTAATCCGGTCACAACAGTCTAGATCCCTGATTCTCGAGCCGCTGGTTCCAGGATAATCTCATGCAATGACCACACTGGACACTTCACAGGTAGATCCGTCAACTCCAAACTATTTGGTTCCGAAATCTGTGCATGTTCTGTCTTTAACTGCTCCGCCCACTGCTCAACCATCCTCCACTAAAGCCAGCACATTCCAGTCACCGTGACCTCCGATTGTTGACCCAGCTCCGGATACTCTCTGCCGAGCGTATCAGGCACGAAGACGACTTCCCTATGATCCATCGGATTGTGTTAGTATTCTCAGTACAAACAGTCTCTTCGTGACAAGGAAAATCCGCTATTGTGGCAACCGTCATACGAACCAATTTCACAACAATTTTTTACCACTCCAGCACAAATGAGGTACAAATGGATGAAGAAACGTCAAGTGTTTGATCAGCGTGTGGTAAGTCGGAATCCAAACAGAAAGGAGCTTATGGAAATAATCGAGGACAATATGATGTATGACACAGTCACCGAGATCGATCTGGTTGTGAAAGAGGTAATCTATGAATTTTATGCTAATTTTCATATTCTTCCGCATACGAAGAAAGCTCCGGTGTTTGTTCGAGAGAAGATATACTAATTCTCTCCTCAAATGATCAACAAGGTATTTCGTACATCTTCAGTGCCATTGCCCAAGCATTCTAAAGTGGCTAGGGTCAATATGACTAGTCATGCATTGGCAAAGTACTTGACTAAAGATAAGGTCTCTCTCTACATGGAAAGGCTTTCGCACATCATTAATGCTGAATTTCATAGTAAATCCGCACTTAGTATGTTGTCAGAATTGGATGTAGGCACCAAATAATACCAATGCCATTGTCGATCGATGTAACATATTGTACATGATGGATCAAAGGATACCTTTCAACTTCAGCAAATTGGTCTATGACATTGTGGAAAAGGCAGATGCTAATTTGAATCTACGGACCAAATTCTTCCATTTCCCAACCTTATCTATCGGGTTCTGAGCTTTCAACGAGTAATTCAACTAGAACCGTATGAAGTTTTTAAGCCCAAATCGAAGAAGTTTTCTCCAGCTTCACGTGTAGGTCAAGGCACTGTGTCAGAGAAGTGTGGTAATCAGGTATTTGGAGAGTCTCTGGTCTCTGACATCAAATTTGCTGTGAGTATGCTGCTAGACGTTATCACTAGATACGAAGGTAAGTTATTTCTACTCCATCTAGATGCTGCTGGTTATTATTGTTTTTGATTGCATTATGGCACTCAAGCAGGGGGAGAGTATGGAGAGTCTTCTAGAACTCAGAATCAGCAGGGTGTGAATGCCGATGCGGAAGTTGATGGTTATGTACCAAAGACTGAAGCTGAGGAAGGATCTGATGCTAAAACGGCTGCAGAAAAAGACTTTGATTCAGACACTAAAGAGGTGCAGCATCCGATACTGATTAAGAACCAGAGTATGTTGAAGAAGGCTATGAATAAGACGTTGACTCTGAGTGATCATGGGAGTTAAACGTATGGGAGAGTTAAACTTATGGGGGAGTTCGTTGTTTTTGTGTTGTGCTCTTAAAGACAATCAGCTTAGAGCATTTTCTTGTTGATCTTTAAATGCTTATTCTTGGAGAACTTATTAAGAATGTTCAAGTTTGTGTGCATACTTACAGAATGATCTTAACCTGCCATTTGCCTATGACACTAAATGTTTTTAAAGTGGTTCTTCTGAGTCTGATTAACAGGGTATGTTTGACGTGACAAATACAATAAAAAAAAGGGAGATTGTAAAAGCAAGTTTCAATCAGACTTGATGTGTGGGAAATACAGGAGGATTATATATTCCTGAAGAGGTGTAACGAGTCAGCAAAAACCGTTGGGAACTAAAGCTGACGTGGATTTAATGAAGCAAGGGTTAGGTGACTATGGATAAAAGGCGTGAGATGCTAGAAATCGAGCGGTTGAAGATTGAAAAGATATTTGATAAAGGTTGAGAAGGTTCTTGTTGAAGATTGAAAAGATTTGGATAACACCGAATCGTGATAAGAGGATGAGAGATGCAGACTTGATTCTAAATAAATAGGCATCAAGCTCTGATCGGTTTGATCATCCGTTTTTTTAAGCATCGTAAGTATTTGGGATAGTATTACAAATTTTAGAGAGTTGTGAATTACTCTTGAACGGGGTTTATAAATCGTAAGTCTAGCATAGGACGGTTAATTCTTAGGCTTGTAAAACCATCAAAAAGAATTGTTTTTGACAAAATTTCTGATTTGAATAGAAACAAAATTAGTCGTGTTTCAACAATTGTTCTTGCAATAGCTGGGTTCATTGATTTTTCACGTAAGATTTCTAGATCTTTGACCCATAATTTCTTCTAGTGTTTGGAACTGGCCGTTAATAATATAACAGATATAAAATCACTCTTTTCCAATAGAGTCTGAACTCATGATCTCCTTGTTAGTGAAATGCACTAGACAATGAGCCATTTGATATATATTTTAAAACTTACTTTATCCATTCTATCAAGAATGATGGATCATAGTTTATTGGTATACGTATGATTATAAACTCATATTTTTTGGCACACTGACTTATGCCTTGAGGAGACCACCCCTAACCCCAAAGCTTTATATCTCTTATAGCAACGACAAGGACAAGACACAAAACGATCAAACTCTTTTATAACCTTCTATCTCTATAACAATGTAACGGGTGACTGGAATCTGCTCAAAGCCTCAAACTGATACTAAATTGTATCAGTCATTCACATAACTAATGTATTTTGTTTGAATATAAGAATTTGCATATGGAATAAAAAATCCCCGAAGAATTCATTATTTGCCTAAAGTCAATTGTTACTTAGCTTATATCTCGACCGGCGATGAACTACAATTATCATCTGATCAACATTTCAGGCTCCCATCTCAAGATACAGCAAAATATTCAGGACCTTTGTGTGGAGTTTTTTGAAGCCCTTTTGCAGAGTTCATAAAGCCAACATTTGTCTTTTCTTTGCCAATATCATCTCTCTCTCTCTCTCTCTCTCTCTCAGTTTCCAATGCTTCGTTGATCAATCAAATCTGGAAACTTTGTTTTCTCATGAAGAAATTAGAGCAACTTTCTTCTCTATGGTGAGGAACAAAATAAATCTCTAGGAATTGACGTGTATTTTTTTCGAATTCTTTGCAAATATTGGAGTGTTGTAGGCTCGGAGGTTACAACTACTGTGGTAGAATTCCTTATATTTGGCTAGAATCCAAAGCAGTGGAATGCCACGACCATTGCTCTAATTCCGAAGATCCTCAATGCGTCGCGAATCCCATATTTTCGTTTCGAAAATTCCCCATAATGGCGTGATGTCTTGTGTTTTGATTTTTATTTTATTTTCTTATTGTGTGTTATTAGTAGCTTTCAGGAGTCTTTAGTTTTCTCTAGATTCATTTCAACTTTTATGTACTTTAGGAGGAAAAGGAGCTATTTGGGGGGTGTTATCAACGTAAGTATGGGATGTGAGATATGAGAGACTCCCCATTGTTGGAACTCAAATTTGGCATACACTAGAAAAATTGAGATAGCTTTTATTTAGAGTTGGTTGCGGTAATTCAAATGGTCGGATTGATAATTATGATAGTTTAGTTAAAATATACATGTCTATATGGCCGAATATCACAGAGATAGTTCGCCACCTTGCAGTCAATTCTAGCCATGAGCTTACGGATTTTTCAGTTTATATCAGTTTTTCGGTTATCTAAAAATTTACCGAATTAAATCGAATAAAAGTTCGGTTTACTTCGGTTTAAAATTCGGTTTTTTCAGTTCGGTTATAACCTATTGAACTGAATTAAAATTTCTTTAGTTTTATTCGGTTTTAGTTTGGTTAACCAAAATTGATTATAGGCTTAAAACAACAAAATATGAAACCCATTATTAGTTTTTTTTATAATCTTAAAAATAAATGGGCAGACATTTTTCAAAAAAAGAGTAAATTGGACAAAAACAAAACAAAAGTCCACTTGAGAAGAAGATTGTCGAGGAGAAGACTTCGAGTCTCGAGAGTTGAAGCGGCGATCTACGCCGTGTTTCATCAAGCCAAACAACTTCAACTTTATGGGTTTGATGAACTATGATCTGTGAAGACGGTGACGGAGTGAAGAAGAACGGCGATGGAGTGAAGAAGAATATCGGCGAAGAGAAAAGATGGCTTGACGCCAGAAATAATCGATGTTGCAACGATGAAGAAGAAGAAGAAAAAAAAAAGAAAGATGAAAAATAAGAAAGAAGAGGGATCGTGAGTGAGAAGGAGGAAAAAAGGAGAAAAATGATGTTTTTGTTATAAAAAGAATTATAAATTATTATAAAGATAAATATATTTAAAGGTTAAACATTTATATCCGTGAAAAAGCATATCAGATGTTTGGCGAAAGAAAAGAATATTGAATATTGTTTTAAATTATTATGTGTGCATAGTGACAGTGAGCTCCACTTAATATATATAAATCAAAAGTAACGGCCGCCACCTCCGTTTCTTTTGACATTTTATAACACTCCCCCGTGGAGACCAGTGTCACTATCGCCCCTTGCGTTATATGTTTTGTTGCCTCATTAAAAACTTTTCTAGGAAAATCCGGTGGAAAAAACCATAATAGGTAAAAATAGTACAACCCCGCAAGCTCCCCCTCGAATATCAAGATCATATCTTACAAGTTTTGTTGACGACGTATTCTAATATTATAGATATGTTTCATGAACATAGTGGTAGGTAATGATTTCGTGAAGAGGTCTGCGGAATTCTCGGATGATCGGACATATTTTACTTCAATGTTTTTATTCTTCACGAGTTCTTCGGTGTATGAAAAGAACTTTGGAGGGATATGTTTGGTCCGGTCACTTCTGATATATCCATCTTTTGTGTGAGCAACGCATGCAGCATTATCTTCATATAAGATAGTTGGTTTTATGTTTACGTGGATTCCACTGCTTGATCGGATGTGTCGGTTTATTGATCTCAACCATATACACTCTCTACTTGCTTCATGTAGTGCGATGATTTCAACATGTTTGAAGAAGTAGCCACAAGTGTTTGTTTCTAAGAGCGCCATGATATAGCAGTGCCTCCAATTGTAAACACGTATCCTGTTTATGATCGAGCTTTATGTGGATCTGATAAATATCCTGCATCTGCAAAACCAATCATTTGATCATTTTAATTCTTAAGATAAAATAATCCTAAATCAATAGCCCCTTGAAGATAACGAAAGACATGTTTAATTCCATTCTAATGTCTTCGTTAGGAGACGAACTAAATCTAGCCAAAAGATTGACAGAAAATGAGATATCAAGTCGAGTGCAATTTGCGAGATACACAAGTGCTCCGATTGCACTTAGATATGGTACTTGAGAACCAAGTATCTCTTCATTTTCTTCAGGTGGTCGGAATGGGTCACTTTCAACATTAAGTGATCTAACGACCATTGGAGTACTCAGATGGGTTGCCTTATCCATATTAAAACGTTTTAATATTCTTTTGGTGTATGTGGATTGATGTACAAATATACCCTTTTGAGTATGTTCAATTTGTCGGCCAAGACAAAACTTTGTCTGCCCGAAATCTTTCATCTCAAATTCTCCTTTTAAATAGTTTGTTGCTTTATGTATTTCGTCTTGAGTCCCGATTATATTTAGATCATAAACATATACCGTGATTATAACAAATCCGGATATTGTTTTCTTTATGAAAACACATGGGCATATAGGATCATTCACATATCCTTCTTTAGTTAAATGTTCACTGAGACAATTATACCACATTCGTCCAGATTGTTTTAACCCATATAATGATCTTTGCAACTTTATTGCACATAACTCTTTTGGTTTAGATTTTAATGCTTCTGGTATCTTAAAGCCATCTGGAACTCTCATATAGATATCGGTATCTAATGATCCATACAAGTATGTTGTAACAACATCCATGAGATGCATCTCCAGATTTTCATTTGCCGCTAGATTCATCAAGAATCTAAAAGTGATTGCATCCATAACTGGGGAATATGTTTTCTCATAATCAATCCCAGGTCTCTGAGAGAATCCTTGAGCCACAAGGCGAGCTTTATATCTCATAATCTCATTTTTCTCATTTCGCTTCCGAACGAATACCCACTTGTATCCAACGGGTTTCACATCTTCGAGTGTGAGTGTAATTGGTCCAAATACATTACGCTTATTAAGTGAATCAAGTTCAACTTGTATTGCACCTTTCCATTCCATCCAGCCGTGTCTGTTTTGACATTCATATACAAACTTTGGTTCTGAGTCTTCGTTTTCCTCATATATTTCTTTTGATACAAGGTATGAGAAAACTTCATCATCACTATCAATTTCCTTTCGTTTCCATATCTTTCAATTATTGATATAATTGATAGATATTTCATGATTCCCTTCAAGTTCATGATGTTCCACATCATCACCAGCTTCATGATTTGTCTCCTCCAAAATATTTTCTGCTATTACGGGAATATTGGGCTTTTCAGCTTCCTTTCGCTTTCTAGGATTTTTATCCTTAGAACCAACAGGTCTTCCATGCTTCAGACGTGTTTTAGACTCATGTGTATCATCCGCTCTTCTATGTTCTTGTGGAATTTCAATCCGAGTGGGAACATTTGCAGCTGGAATATGTGATTTGTTTACCGTTTTACTATCTGCAAAAGCATTAGGTAACTGATTTGCTATACTCTGCAAATGCATAATTCGTCAAACTTCTAGTTCTGACTGTTTCGTAGGAGGATCAAGATGTAAAAGAGATGGTACACACCACTCTATATCCTTTCCTACTTGTTTATTTTCTCCCCCTAGAACCGGGAATACTTTTTCATCGAAATAACAATCGGCAAAACATGCCGTAAATATATATCCAGTCTGCGGTTCTAGGTATCGTATAATTGATGGAGAATCACAACCAACATATATTTCCAACCTTCTTTGTGGTCTCATCTTTGTACGTTGTGGTGGTGCTATAGGCACGTACACCGCACAACCAAAAATTCTTAGATGAGAAATATTTGGTTCCCGACCAAATGGTAATTGTAATGGGGAATACTTATGATATGCACTTGGTCTTATCCGAATAAGTGTTTCTGCATGCAAAATGGCATGTCCCCATACGAAGATTGGAAGTTTTGATGTCATGATCAATGGTCTTGCAATCAATTGCAAACATTTAATTAGTGATTCAGCAAAACCATTTTGTGTATGAACATGAGCTACAAAATTTTCAACTTTGATTCCCGTTACCATACAATAATCATTGAAGGCTTGGGATGTGAATTCACCAGCGTTGTCTAGTCTAACTCTCTTAATGGGATAATCAGAGAACTGAGCTCTTAGTTTGATTATCTGAGTTAGAAATCTCGCAAATGCCATATTTCAAGATGATAAAAGACAAACGTGTGACCATCTGCTGGATGCGTCAATTAATACCATAAAGTAGTGGAATGGTCCACATGGTAGATATATTGGTCCACAAATATCTCCTTGAATTTTTTAAAGGAACTTTGGTGATTCTTTATCAATTTTGGTAGGCGATGGTCTTACGATCAATTTTCCAAGAGAACATGCAGTACATGTCATTTTATTTCCCTGATATATCTTCTGGATATTCAGTGAATGACCATGTGAGCTCTCAATAATTTTTCGCATCATCATAGTGCCTGGGTGACCGAGGCGATCATGCCATAATGTGAAATCTTTTGGATTTTTTTTAATCACTAGTTGCTATTCGATTGCACTTATATGAGTATGATGCAATCCTGAAGGAAGTTTTGGAAATTTTTCCAATATATGCCTTTTTCTCGATTCATCATAAGTTATATATATATATATATATACTTCCTTCCATTCTCAGTTGCGGACTGAGTATCATACCCTTGAAGGTATATGTCTTTGAAACTCAACAAATTCCTTTTAGAATTTGGAGAATATAAAGTATCATTTATGGAAAATTTTGTTCCATTAGGCAACGTAAAGTTAGCTTTGCCAATTCCTTCGATCAAGTCTGTAGGACCTGATATTGTATTGATAATAATGTTTGCCGATTTTAAATTAGAGAAATAACTCTTTTGCTTCAGAATAGTGAGCATTGTTCCACTATCTGGTATACAAATTTCTCTAGTATTTCCTTTGGATATCGTTCCGTTTTGATCGTTGTCCATTTCTGTAATCAAGATAAACATAAGTAAAAGGAAGTGAATTTCATTAATATGAGAAAACACACAATAATTATACATTAGTTACTTATTAAAAACAACTTTATTCTTTAATCAACTATAAATATAATATTATACATGGCATAATTGGAGACTATTCAGCAGCCTCACTTTATATATTTCACTTATTTGCAAAGGTGGTCTCGTCGAAATCGTTTGCAAAATCGGGAGAGTCGAGGTACGATATACCCTCAAAGTGTTCTGCTAGATTCACTTCTTTCCCTTTTCCTTTGGTAGATTCCATGTATAATTTACAAAGGTGTGGAGGGGTTCGACATGTACGGGCCCAATGTCCTTTAGACCCGCATCTGTAACACACATTCTCACGCTTCTGGGTAGAATTTTCTTGGTGTTCTTTTCCTTTGAAATTTTGTTCGGAACAAACCCATTTGAACGACTCTCTCCCTCGTGGGTTGTAAGTTCTACCACGTCCACGATTAAATCGACGGCCATGGCCACGACCATGATAGGTTTCATTATCCTTTATAGGATATTTCACGTCTGCTGCATTCACTTCTGGGAATGCCTTTGTTCCCGTGGGACGGGAATTTTGGTTTTGAATGAGAAGTTCACTATTCTTTTCCGCCAACATGAGTGTCACCATTAACTCAGAGAACCTTTTGTATTCGCGACTCCTATAAAGTTTTTGCCGATGTTCTCTATGAAAAATCTGGTATGTCTTTTCGAGCATTTCTGCTTCGGTGACTGGCTTGCCACAATATTTTAGTTGTGAAACTATTCTCAAAATAGAAGAGTTATACTCAGTCACCTTTTTAAAATCCTGAAACCTCAGGTTTCTCCACTCTTCTAGAGCATAAGGGAGCGTTATTTCCCTTTGGTTGTCAAACCTTTCTTTTAAAGCTACCCACAACTCTGTTGGATCTTTTATGTGTGCATAGTCATGCGTCACATTTTCATCGAGATGTTTCTTCAGGAAAATTATCGCTTTTGCCTTATCCTTGGCAGGCGATTTATTTCCGACTTTTATGGTGTCGGAAATATCTTGCATCTCTAGATGAAGCTCAATGTCGGTGGTCCATGCAATATAGTTTGCTCCGGTTATTTTGAGAGGTTTCTTTAACTTCTCAATATTTGCCATTTGATTATTTTCTAAAAACAAGAACATAAAATTTTTATTAATAGGATGATATTACATATTTAAAATGAACCATTTATGTTAATAACACAAGCGATTACAAAGAACATGATTGCATAAAAGAGTAAATCGATGTTTATGGTGAACTCTCCGTGAGTAAATTCCCCAACGAAGAGACCGTAAACACATGCAAGAATTACAAACAAAATAATAATTAAAAGAAAGCGAATCATTCCTCAAAACGATTTTTTTTCTTTTTCCTTCTTTTTTCGGAGAGAGATTTTAAGAGAGATGAAATTTTTGTATGAAATGAATAAGTGAAAATGAGTGTATTTATAGATTGAAAATTACTGTTCATAGCCGTTTGAAAAGTAAAGATTTTTTGAAAATTTTCTTTGTGACCGTTGGTGAGAAAGAATTTAATCATAAAATCAATCCAAAATTTTAACAATCATTTAGTTCAATTTACCAATTTCAGATCAAATATTTATATACTGGTGGCCGAGCCTCCATTATATAATCATAATTTAAACTGATATTTAACAGTAATAATATGGTGACAGTCATCCACATCAGAACAATAAAATATATGGTGGCTTAGCCGTCCAATAAATATATATGGTGCGTTAAGCAACCATGACATAAGAACAGTAAAATAATACCAAGGCGAAAACCGCTTACAGTCAAATTAAATATATAGTGGTGATTATACAACCACTTAAAAATAATACCGGGGCAAAAACTGCCTACAGTAAAATTAAATGAATAGCCGTGATTAAACAACCAATAAAAATATATTATAAAGGTGACATACCGCCCACTGTAATAAATTATACAGTATAATATTTATTTAATATATTTAGCATAATCAGAGAGTGATCATGATGATAACGTGTTATAAAAAGAATTATAAATGATCATAAAGATAAATATATTTAAAAACTAAAAATTTATACCTGTGAAAAGGGATATCAGATGTTTGGAGAGAGAAGAGAATATTGAATATTGTTTTATGTTATTGATGTTCTGTAATCGAACGAATTCAATCGTTTATATAAAATAGAAAAAGTAAACTACTTTGTGTGCATAGTGACAGTGAGCTCCACTGAATAAATATAAATCAAAACTAACGGCCGTCACCTTCGTTTCTTTTGACATTTTATAACAGTTTTTTATTTGTTAGAGGCAAAGTAATGATATAGATATAGGATTTTTAAATTATATATATATTTTTAAAAAATAAAAAAAATGAATCGGTTATTGTGCACCGAATTGAACCAATCCGATAACCAATACTTAATAATTACTCTGTTGGTTGGTTTACAGCTTAGAACTGAATTAAGACCGATAACCGATATTTTCGGTTCGGTCGGGTCGATTTTTCTGAATGCAAACCGTTGCCCAAGGCTAGTGAATTCCATGACATGTTCATAAATTATACCTTTCCTTGTTTTTTTTAGAAGTTCAACTTCAACTCTTCAATCGTAGATAACTTTTGGAATTTTCTATGTAAACTTTTTTCCCCTTTTGAGCAACCAATCAAAGAGTGATAACCCTTCCTTCCCAAGTTGGGATGGACAAATCGGGATTTGTCCGTCAGAAATTGACTTGTTTTATTGTAGTGGCGAGGTACTTCAGTTTCTTCTTCATATTTTTGATTTAAATAGAATTATAACAAATTAAAAAATGTTGTTTCCCTCTTCATATTTCTTTTATTTACTTTTAATTAAAATCAAACTTGAACAAACAAAACAATTTAGTTTTGTGGAAGCCCATTTTATTTTCGTAAAACGTAGTTTACGTGTCATCCTAGTTAGCACGCACTAAGACTATCTACAATGGTTTCAACATTCAACACCCTATTTTTTACTCCACATCATTTTCTCTCCCATCCACCTCATAATTCAACACATATTTTTATTTTACACTCTACAATGGTTTTGTTTAAAAAAATTCAACACCCTACCCCACAATTTTATTAATACATATAGTTTTATTAAAACACACTTAAATTTTATTGAAACACACATAATTATTATAATATTACACATAGAAACCATAAAAATCTTGCATTGTAAATTTTTTATAAATATTTTAGTCTCTAAACATTCCGAATTTTGCCCATATATGTTTGACTAAATCCGCTTGCAATTCGTGATGTATATTCGAATTGCGCAACTCGGATCTAGCACGCACATGATTTGCAAATGCAGGAAGCACCTCAGTCGAGAATGGTTATGGTGTACTAGACCCACTTGCCTCAGATTGATCATAATCGGTTCAATGTTGAACATATTTATCTCACTCATCCTCAACTATCATATTATGAAATATGATACATGACCTCATGATCATAGCCAAATCAGTTATATCCCACATGCGAGCTGGTTCACGGATAATTTTAAAACGAACTTGCAACACTCCGAATGCACGTTCAATGTCCTTCCGACATCCTTCTTGACGTTGTGCAAATAACTTATCTGGTTCACTCTGAGGAAGTCTTATTGATTTGACGAAAGTTGGATAAGAAGGATATATACTGTCAGCTAGATAATACGCCATATCATATGGACGTTGGTTCACGAAGAAGTTCACTCTTGGTGTATTTCCTTGTTCAACATCATCGAACACTGGTGAACGGTCTAGAACATTTATATCGTTCAATGTGCCTTGACATCCAAAAAATGCATGCCAAATCCATAGATCATGAGTTGCAACTGCTTCAAGAATAACAGTGGTGGTTCCCTTATCTCCCCGAGTAAATTGACCTTCCCACGCCATAGGACAATTTTTCCATTACCAGTGCATGCAATCAATACTCCCAATCATTCCCGAGAACCCCCGTATCTCACTAACATGGAGTATTCTTTGTAGATCATCTTGAGTTGGAGCTCTAAGATACACATGTTCATACAATTGTATGATTCCTTTACAGAATCTACGCAAGCACTCCAAGGCTGTAGTACCTCCTATTTTGATGTATTCATCAATTGCGTCGGCTGCCACACCATATGCTAACATTCGCATGGCCGTGGTACATTTTGCTAATGGAGATATACCTTCTCTATTGGCTGCATCAACTCGTTGTGTGAAGTAGTTGTCGGTGCTTGATAGGCCCCCAACAATCCAAAGGAAAACATGTTTTCGCATTCGGAATCGTCGACGAAACATTGCATTGTCATATATGGGTTGATTGGAAAAGTAGTCGTCAATCAGTCTCTGGTTTGCAGCTGCATTACCAGAATTTTGGAAATTAAAAGGGTTATTATTGGGATCCATTTTGACGAAATAAGATGTTTTTTTCTGTGTCCAAATCAAATAAAATGAGTCTCTATTTATAGAGTATAAAAAATTATAAATTTTGATATAAAAATAAAATTAAAATAATTATTTTATTATCCAATAATTGAGTTTAAAAGATAAGGGTGAAAAAAATACATAAAATCTAATCAACCAATCAGATTTTAGTTATTTTTTATTTTTAAGAAAAAATTTAAACCAATAAAATTTGGACACATGGCAAACTACTTTTAAATTCAAGTGTTGAATTTTTTCAACAGCCGCTTAAGCCATGTAGATTCAACACATTAGTTTTTTATCTTTGCATTGGTTTCAGCTGTTGAATACAATTATTCAACAGCCCATTGCATGTAGTCTAACATATATACTAATAGTAATAGTAATAGTTATGGGGTTCTTACCAATTTTTTAATAATAAATTTTATAAAATTTATAATTAAGAACTTCATGAAGAAATCTTATTTTTTTGCTCCTCCAATAGTAGAACTTCTCATGAGGTTCTTAAAAATAAATAATTAATATTTTGCAAAATATTTTATTTTATATTTAATTTATATTAATAACATTTTTATTAATAATACATTAAAATACAACATAAAAGAATAACATTTAATAACATTTTCATATGCTTTTATTTTAAGGTATTTATGATACTCAAAATCTAAAAATTTAATGTAAACTTCTGATTTAAAAATAATAATTTGAAAATGAAATATCAAGTTGGTATTTCTATAATAATTTTAATATTTCTATTTAAATTTTAAAATATCTTTTTATATCATTTATCAAGTTGGTAATCTATAAACAATAGCAAATCTTTAACAAAATCTAAGAACAATTCATCACTAACATGTAACTGATCTTCCAAGCAAGATGCTTCTGTGACTATGTATTCAACCTCATTGCTCTCCTATCACATGAAAACAACAACAATGCATCAGATTCAAGAAATAAGTCTCAAGTCTTTTTGGTTCAGTCAAGAGAAATTACCTCGTTTAAGTGGTAGAGATCAAACTCTTTGGTGAAGTATTTATGTGTTTCTTGATCTTTCTCCATTTCTATAGGACCTAAAACCGCAACAATCCGAGCCAGTATCATCGCTACTGCTTCGTTTGGAAACAAAACCTGATGTACACATATACATATTCATTGATCGATTTGTGTTAATGGTTTCTTCTTTATATGGAATAAAACATATAGATAAGCTTTTAATGGAAACCAGACAGTACCTCACCAGAGCAGAGCTCTGCTAAAATACATCCAAGAGACCACAAATCAATCTTTTCATCATATGGAATGAGCTAAGAAGAGAAATCAACATAATGCTACTACCTAACTTGACTTTTTATTGATATGAAAACTCTGTCTTTACACGACAATGACAACGTCTTAATATAGACTTGAAACAGTAAAACCTTAACATACTTAGAAACTCAATTATCGATCAAAAATCAACACCAACCACATCTCTTCTAGACAACCATCACAAATTTGAGGAGCATGCAGAATGAATAAAACAACAGATTAATCACAAAATCCATAAAAGTAAAACTCCAAAAAGATCAAAAGGCCTGAGTCAAATAGAGATGAAAGAGACAAAACCTTGGAGATGATGCCTTCGTATGAAGCAAGATGGGTCTTACAGTCTTTGCAGCTATAGATCTTCCCCTCTAGATTCACTAAAACAGCCTCCCCATCTTGAATGCAATCAAGAACCTAGAATCTGCAGAACAGAGTTTTCGATCTTAACGAAATCGAATTTGACCAGTTACAAAATCGAATTTACAAAAAACAGAACAGTTACAAAGACGAAGACCCAATGAAGCGATTAAGATGATCTTCCACTTACGAATCGAATTTGACCAGAGGAATAACCAAACTTCATGATCGGCCACCTCCTCCGTCAAGGTCGCTAATGGTGGAATTGAACAAGATCAGCGACGGTGGAAGAGAGAGAGTCAATGAAGCAAAAAAAAAATTTCATCTTAACACATACCAACACCCAATCAAACGAAGCCACCTCATATCAAGAACCGATTCTAAAAGTACCTTATTAAGAACCGGTTTTTAGTATTTAGGTATTTTAAATTATTTTTTTGTTAAATACCTCACTTAAAAACACTTAAGAGCTCCCAATGGAACTGGTCTTAGGCTTTCAACCATGTTTTAATGTCGTATTTTTTTTTTAAAAAAAGTTGAGTTCATGTAGTTTCTTCACACGACACTTCAGTTCAAACATAAATAATCACGACAAACTTAGTTGTTGTTAGAATCGGCCGTTTCCAACATTTATGGGAAACATGTTGCCCTGGCACGGCTTTGAATCTAGCAAATGGTTTCACCGAAAGATATTGAAGGATTCTTCAATTCTATCAATGATAGTTTTAAAATAATATTTTTTTCTTCCTTTTTTTTTCCAACGATAGGTCATTGTTTAGAGTAATATATCTCTATACATATTAAGGAAAAATGATTCAATCAATAATTCTATAATTTTTAAATATTTACCTATTCAGTCAGTGGTTTTATAATTTTTAAACATTTAGATAATAAATGTTTACAAAAGAAAATTAATCTTTTTAGAGGTTTGGTTTGAGTAAATGTGTATATATATATATATATTAATATATTTTATTATTTTCACACAATTTCCTAAATTATTAGTCACTTGGAAGTATTTGATTTTGTAATTTTTGAATATATGTTTTTTTGGAAACCTATATACATTATAAATTTTGATTATTAATTCTTAAAATATACTTCCAAATATTTAGAAATTTGAAGATATTGTTTAAATTATCACATAATTCCAAATAAACAGAAATTACAATATACTTAAAAAGTTTTTTTTTCGATCAACAACATTAACTTCTTTATAACATTAAAATTTTAAAAGCTTTGATAAGTAATCAAGAGGAGGTAGAAAACAACATCAGAGCAACAAACATGATGGAGAAATACAAGTCGGCGAATACGAAATTATTTTTAGTCTATCAAACGAAACTTGATCTTGAATTCTTCCTGTCCTTCGAAAGTAAGAAGCCCCTAGACCAAACGACCAAAACTTTGCATCTAATCAATCAATATTTGAAATAGTAAAAGAAAATATTTTCTCCCATTTATGATTAAAATCTTCTTGTTGTAGACTCCAAACGCCCAAATCCCATTGTAACATATCCGATAGGCATAAATGGTCGTTTAGACTCCACATCTGCATACAGGGAGACTTATTGGTGTACCAATTCGGTAATAATACCCATCGAAACTTCTCAGTGTGAAATCGATAGCTAGTAGCTGTGAATGCTTTTGCCGGTCACAAGTATTTGTTAATGCAGTTTTGTGTAATCCCCAAGAACTTAATAATGTCAACCAAAATAGTGATCCAGTTGCGTAGACTGATCTTTGTTCATCACAAAGTTGATAGTCAAATAAATCAAAATGACCGGCATCTCTTTGCTCGCCATTATCAAGGTATAGGACCTCGATCTTGAAAATATTGCTGAGAACACGGCGAAAATAACTGTCTGAATACAATAAAATTACTTTATATGATCGTGTAACAATGTCTTTCCCAAATCATGCGGAAAATGGCATTATGTTCAATGATTCACCTTCAAAGAAACAAACATATATATTAGAGAAAAATGATCATATATAATTTATTAATTGCTAAGTTTTAGAATATTCATGAAACTCTTTTAATTGTGGCTTTGATGAATAATAATAATGCTTCAATAATATTACAAGTACTTAGACCTTGAATGACAATGGTTTTTAGAGTGGTTTTTGGGTTTAGACTTTTCTAAAATTTAGTTTATATCCATTCACGATTTTGAGAAAAATAAATTCGCTAAAGATTCTACTTTTTGTAATTGATTAAGAGATTTTGTTGTGCCATTTTTTTTCTTTTTCTTTTCTAAAAGTATTTTGTTAGTGTTATTTTTTTTGTTAAACTAATTTTTTAAAAATAAAACCCTATTCTATGGAGATTTTCCATATGACTTGCCGTAAGTATCTTTTTATATATATTTTTTTATTTTATTTTTATTAATTAATATATTTGTATATAAAAACAAAATTTATTTGTATTATTCTTCTACACACAAAAATATCATTTGTGCATCATTTTTTTTGTTTAAATAATTAATATTAATATGAAATGTTTAACTACAAGAGACGAAGCTGAGATTTATATTTGGAAAACAATTTTAAGAACGAGTAGAGCACCATCGAAGAAAGAATCCACTACGCTTATTGTACTCCATATGGTGAAGCAATATGAGTCGGTCATGTATAACTTTGGATATAACTCGAGATAGATGGGTTGTAGAGTTTCTTACTTGACCATGGTGTCTTCCATTCTGTTTCCTCCATAGGTGATAGATTGTGGATTGCAAGGCTATACGGAGTAGTATTTTTTCAAATGAACGTAAGCGAGTGAAGCTTAAGCTTCGTAATATTGTTGTCCAGTCAAGTGTGATCTAGTTTCCCAATAGAACCCTGGAAACCATAATCTAAGTCATATAAGAAACAGGACAAAAAAAAAATAGGTGGTCTCGAGATTCTTCCGGCTTCCCACATAACACACAGTCCTGAGCTTGACCCCATAAACGAGTACGTGTACATGTGGATAGTCGATCGCGAAACGTTAACTAAGTGATAAAAGAGTAGCTCGGTATCACATGGGTTAACCAGATTGTCATGCCAAAAAAATTTACTCCTAACCTTACGGATTTGGTTCCAAGTACAACGAGCCGAGAAGCTAACTCGATAGTCATCAGGCGCATGTCGCCATAGTGTGATGTCTGGCCCTGCATGAGTGGAGGGGATAGTGTGGTGATGAACTTCTTCAATAGTCTGCTGATAATGTGGTAAACGTCCTCCATGAATCCTCCATGAATCCTCCATGAATCCTCCATTGTTTATCCTTGATAGTGTCAGCCACCATGCTTAACAAACCGACTCCCAAGTTTCTTGGTCCTGCTTCTCCAAACTTCCCATGGAGTTGTCCCATAGGTAACCAAAAATCCACTAGAAAATGTGCTTTTACCATTACCAACCTCATTTCAAATGAAATCACAGGCTATACCTTGAAGCTTGAGTAACTTGCGCCATATCCAAGACCCCAAAGTTGCATCGTTAACATTCCAAAAGGAGTTTTGCTTCAAAAGATAAGTCCGAGTCCAAGCAACCCACAAAAAGCCCGAGCTTGTGAGTAATCTCCAGATCAAGCTAAGGGAGAAAACAAGAGAGGAATGCCGCAACAGCAATATCCCTAAACCACCTTCTTTCACCAGACAATAAATATCATACCAAGAAACTTTTGCTCTCTTTTGATAGTTTGGCGAGCCTCCACATAAGAACCTACCACACAAACCCTCAATCTCATCCAGAAATCTCTACGGTAATCTATATACCGAACACCAGAAGTTGGAGATACTCGAAATAACTGACTTGATGAGTTGGAGATGACCATCATATGACAGACTCTTAGTCACCCAAGACAGCAGCCGAGATCTGATCCGGTCTATAAGCGGCTCATAATCATGTCTATTCATTGACTTTGTGGTAAGAAATAAGCCCAAATAAGGAATAGGAAGTGCATTGTTCTCAAGTGCCAGCCACTGCACTACACTGCACTAAGTGTTCTAGCCCTGTCCACACCATCCGAAAATATAGAGGATTTAGAAGCATTGATATTGAGACCGAGCATAATGTCATCAACGAAACTTAGATGAGTGACGACAACTTTCTTACATTTTGGATGATATCCATAGTCCATCATGGGCTGCTTTATTTAACATTTTCAACAACACATTACTTGCGATAACATAGAGATACGAAGATAGTGAACAACTTTGATGAAGACCTCTAGAACTGTTAAAGAACCCAACACGCTCACCACTGGTAGAAATAGAAAAGGATGTTGTTGACATGCATTGATGAATCCAATGGAAAAACTGGTATGGAAAATCCATGGCCCAAAGAGTTGAAATAATAACTTCCCACTGACCCATGTGGAAGGCCTTGGATATATCAAATTTAATCGCACACCGAGTCAAAATTGAATTCTTGTGATAGTCTTTAACAAGGTCTGTATCCAGCAATACATTCTCAAGTAGTAACATGTCTTTAACAAAGGCAGTCTGATTCCATTCAATCATATTTGGCAACGTTTCTTCAAATGATTGGCAATGAGCTTAGAAATGATCTTGTACACTATATTACAAAAAGCAATGGGTCTATAGTCCTTTGTACTTACCGGAGAATCATGCTTGGAATCAGAGTCAGAATCGTAGAGTTTACACCGCGAGGCATAATACCAAAGAGAAAGAAGGACTGCACAACAGTGATCAAATCTTTATCCATCACCGACTAAGCTTCACGATAAAACTCAATAGGGTACCCCACTAGTCCTGGTGCCTTATCAATAGGTATTGAGAATACCACCTGTTTAATCTCCTCTGCTGATACCGGCCAGACCAAGGCTGCTATCTCAATCGTTGAACAACGATAGTCAATAAGAGTTTTTAAGTAAGCTTTAGAGACTCCCTCTGTTTCCAGCGTAATGGGGTTGAGAATACTCTGAAAATGACTGGCTACTTCACACTTAATGTCCTCCAACTCCGTTAAAATACGCCCATCAGCCATTATGATCCTCCTGATAGCATTTTCTGAAGCCAGACTTTGTACAGTTCTGTGAAAAACCGATGTTATGATCCCCCGCACTAAACCACGTAACCCAAGATTTTTGCTTATAGAACTTCTTCTCAATTTCCGTATAGTGGTTCCATAGTGAGGTGGCCTCAGATACAACATCAAAGGACTGTGGAGAGGGCGTATGTAAAGCAATATTCTGCGCTTCGCATAACCTATCAAACGCTTCTTTAGACCAAACTGTAAAACCACCATATATAGTTTTGTTAAGACTTCGAAGTAGGTACTTTAACACCTTCATTTGCCAATGGAAACGATATATAACCATACGAGAATGAAATAGAGTTTGAAGAGCAGACTATTGTTGGCTCACAAGAGGAAGAAACTATGGAAGCGACCCCAAGTAAGTGAAGAACTTAAATGGTTTTCGGGCTGTTGATATAACATTATCCAGTTTTACAAAACTTTGTGTATTATCCGAGATACAACTAGTCTTAAAGGTTGCAAAAGATTGTGGAAACACAAAGAGCCACACACCATTTACCAAAACCCGATCAATTTTTTTTCCAATAAGATTTTCTGCATCATTATGGAACTTTGAACGTTGATAGTAGTTTATGCAATAATGTGTTATTTTTATGCAATAAATCTGTGTATTTTTCAGTATTTTTTTGGTAATATGAAATTTTGTAAGTTTTTATTTAATTATTAAAATCTAATATCACTATTTTACTAATTTTCAAACACATATAATCAAAACTAAAAAATTAAAATAGAAAACATAAAAAATAAAATATATACATATATAAACCAAAAACTAAACAAGTTACCATTCAAATTTTTGTAAAACTAATATATACACCAAAAGTTAAAAACCAAAAAACTCAAAAACCAAAAACCAAAAACCAAAAGTTAAAAACCACGAAAAAAACTTCTAAACATTCATGTCCTTAAATTTCATGATATCCCAGCCAATGTATTTATTAGTAAAAAAAATTTAGTACGTACAAATGAAAACTCAAACCGAGTTCCGATTTTAAAAAATATCTTAACTTTTTCTTATAAATATAAATGAGGCCTATAACTCAACATATATAAACAAATTGAATATAAATTAACAAAAAGGACAAACTGAATATACCTCTTTCAATAAAAATAATAATTTTAGAAGACCATGTTCATAACTTTACCGCATATATATATATATATGTAATTTAGTGACTGTTACATCCAAATCTATAATAAATTACGGAACAAGAAGAACGATGTACCTGGTTCACAATTCAACAATGATGGAAAAAGTTCTCCCGTCGTTGGATTGCTAACGGGAGTATCGCGACTGTGAAATATAGGCCATTCCGACAATGCTGGAGAAAGTGTTCGGTGCTCTCTTGTTGCTGGATTAATCAAGTATATGTTACTAAAATCGAAGATCCGAACCAAAACTAATCCGTCACAAGACCCCAAGACTTTGAGTAGTTTTATGGCGAGATTCGTCAATTAAATTATCAGAAAAAGTGCAAGAATTATAAGAAGAAAGACAAATTTGTATGTTGTTGTCATGATCACTAGATAAATTCTTCAAAATCCAAGTTGTCGAGCTTCCTTCATCAAACTTCGTTGACGGTTGATGAACAACAAAAAGTTTCATGTTTGGGGTTTGTAATCCCAAATGAACGAGACGCTTATTGGGATAAGTAGGTTGATTCGATCATCGATCTCCATTGTTTCGACACGATTTTAAGTCTAGCCAGTGATTTCACTGGAAGATGTTGAAGGATATGTTCAACTATATCCTCTGATGTAATGATAGTCTTGGGATTATTTTTGTCTTTTTCAATTCTTTCCAACAATAATTCAAAGTTTGGAGTTGTACAGCAATATATAAAACTCCAATCACTGATTTTATATCTTTTAAAGATTAACATTAATTTACTTAAGATGATGAAGAGAAGATAAATAAATGTATATATTTATATCTTTAATACTTCTAAAATAATAGGAAAGAAAATAATACAGTTAGGATTATATATTATGTTTCTACATAATTTTCTTAAACTATTAATCACTTGGAATTTTTTGTTAATATTTTTTAATCAATTTAATTTATATATTTCATTATAATAGAATAATTTTGGTGTAATAGTTTTTGTAAACTAAATAAGAAGCGACATATATAGCATAAGTAAATATTTGCTGATATTAGATAATGTAAAACTAAGCAGAAATTTAATTTAAAATCTATGTGTATATCTAAGACTTATTTAATACTTGTAATCCTTATATACATATTAGCAAATTATATTATTAAATTGAGAATATGCAGTAGCTCACTATAAATTTGGTCAATGCAAAATAAAGACTAATTAAGACCACTAAGATCTCAAAAGCCAAATTTCTCTTACAAATAGCCAAATTAACCATGAATATAAACCACCCAAGCAACAGTCACCATAACAGGTGGGTTGGCACAGAAAACCGGCTTTAGATTGGTGGAATCGAGTTAGCAAACCGGTTTGCATTTAAATAAAATAGGAGTAAACCGGTCAAGGGAGAAGCTTGGACTTACGTTGGGATGTATCGGATAAAATCTAGTCGTTATGGGATGTCCACTAGTCGCCTTGAAATGAAAGATGAAAGAAAACAGAAACCAAAATAAAGCAATATATATATATATATATATATATTGTGCTTTCTAAGAAAGGTTGTTTTACGTTCCTAACTTTGTGTTCATTAACGTTTAGACTATCTCTATGAGCAAGAACCTCTTAGCGGTTCTTAACTAATTTTTTAATAAGTTTAGAACCTCAATATTGTTTTATAAATTATTTTCCGTCAATTGATTAAAGCCCCATAGGGATTCTTAAAGAAATGAATAATTTGAAAATTATTTAATTTTAAATATATTTTATTTTGTTAACATATTAAAATATACTATATTTTATAAATTGAAAATATATTGCATTCATGAAAATTAAAACCATAAAAGGATATAAAAGATAGAAAAACATGATCAAGAACGTAATTAACTCGGTTGTTATCTTCACTATTGCCAAAATTTTGCCATATATGCTCAACCAAATCAACTTTCAACTGTTGATGTATTGTTCTATCACGAACTCGATTTCGCATGCCCATCATATTACCGAGATTTGTAGGCATATCTGTAGAATACGTGAAATTCACTTGTGAAGTTCTGTTTCCTTCTCCTTGTTGGAACTCTGATACATCATATTGAGTATATCCATCTCGCTCGTCTTCTATTATCATATTGTGTACTATGATACATGTTCTCATAATCTTTCCTATATTAACCTTATCCCAAATAAAAGCTGGATTTTTTACAATGGCAAATCGAGTTTGCAAGACTCCAAAAGCACCCTCGACATCTTTTCGGACAGATTCTTGACATGTTGCAAATAATGATTCTTTTGGACCTTGTGGAATTGGAATTGATTGGATAAAAGTAGCCCATTTTGGATAAATACCATATGTGAGATAGTAAGCCAAATGATACTCGCGTCCGTTGACAAAGTAATTCACTTTTGGAACCCAACCTTGCAATATATCATCAAAAACCGGTGAGCGATCAAGAACATTGATATCGTTTAAGGTACCTGGAAGTCCAAAAAACGCGTGGCAAATCCAGAGTTCATGTGAAGCTACAACTTCTAAAACGATTGTTGGTTTTCCAGCTCCACGTGTATATTGTCCTTTCCAAGCGGTTGGATAATTCTTCCACTCCTAGTGCATATAATCGATGCCTCCTATCATCCCGGGGAATCCGTGTATCTCTGCAACATCGAGTAACCGCTGCAGATCCTCTGGTGTTGGTCTTCTTAGGTAAATATCGACGAACAGAGATATTATTCCTTCGACGAAATTTTCCAAGCATAGGGCCGCATTACTTTCATCGAGCTTGAGGTATTCATCAACCGCATCGGCCGCACAACCATATGCCATCATACGAATTGCTGCTATACACTTTTGTAGTCCAGAGAGACCAAACCTTCCGGTAGCATCCCTTTGTTGTTGAAAGTATGGTACTTCATTGGAGAGTCGATCAACAATATAAATGAACAATGGCTTGTTCATTCTAAAACATCGTCGGAAAATAGAAGTAGGGTATGTTGCATCTTGAGTAAAATAAGCATTCCATAAGCGATTGTGTTCTTGTTCGCGTTGTCTTTCAATATAAGCTCGTTTTTTCTTTGAACTTGTTGCCTTGTGACGATCTCCAAAATCATCAAAAATATTGTCAAATGCTTCATCAAATTGGTCATCTATTGTATCGCCGAAAGAATTTCGAGACGAAGATGCCGTTTTTGGTGTGAAATTATAGTTTTAGTGTTCAATTATAGAAGAAGAAAATATGAGAAGGAGGATGATAAAGTTATGTTTTTCAAGTATTTGTTAGACATATATATACAAATGGTTTGTGGTTCTCAGTAGAAGAAACCACACTTGTTGTGTCGGTAGAAAAAACCAAAACAATTAAAAAAATTTTAAATAAATAAAAAACCTCCGGATGTCGGTAGAAAAAAACAAAACAATTAAATTTTTTTAAAATAAATAAAAAACCTCCGGATGTCGGTAGAAAAACAAATGGTAATTCTAAAGTTATTAAAATGGGAACATGTAAACTCAATTCTATTATTACAAACCGGATTGGGCCTCTGTTTGATCTTCTTCTTGATGGAGCTGTCTTGAAAAACCAAAAAATGTTGCACCTGCACCCTTTTCGTTTTTTCGATACTTTGGCCTGTCAAACAAAAAAAATTTGTTTTTAGCATACGAAACGAGAGATAAAGATTTGCTAGATAAGCCAATGGAGATAAATCTGGGAAAGTAAGAACCTTCTGGCATGTCAAGAACATTGTTGTTATACTCATCATAAATAGTAACGGATGCAACAACATAGCAGAGACCGAATAAGAACGATGACTCCTTTGTTAGTATCATCAATATTCACACTTTTCTCAAATCAAAAAGTCATTTTTAAATAAGATGATATGAGACTACACCAGCATAAGCACCAAGGAAGACACTAAAGACCACAGATCCTAAAACAGATCACGAGGCCTGCGATTGGGACACACATTGTTTCCAAGAAAGGACCTTCATGTCCAATGATATCGTGAAACAATCGGCGCCAACAATCAGCCTGGAATTTGAAGTAACCTGAGAATACATAAGTAAGAAGTGTAAGGAAGCAATGTTGTATAATAAATACACATGAACTTGTAGCTCATGCTAATATCAGTTTAGTTGTCCGCTAATAATAAAATTTAAACATGTCACAGACTCACAGCAGCAAGATTATGAAGGTAGACTCACATTAGTACATAAATACAACATAACACTTAATATAAAACATAAATTGCATTGATACAAACATTCATACAAACATTATCGTGATCATAACATAACTCAAACATTGATCATGATTATAATAGAAAACATTTATCATACCATAACATTAAACATATATCACTACCTAATTAGACAACATGCCACTAATGAGTTTGTTCTTTAGAGCTTCTTCAATCTCAGAGAGTTTTTCCCTTTTAGCAAATAAACTGTCAAGAAGTGCCATCTTCTTGAGTCTTTCTTTCATAAGGAGATCCTTCTCTTTTATCTCCCACATACTCTGAAATTCTGACAGAGAACTGCCATCTCTCTCCTTTGGATTCATCTTGTTAGAACCTTTTGCTTTGCTTACCTTAACACCAGGAGGTCTTGGACTTGATTCATCTTGGACATTGCTAATATTTCCAGATCTGGCACTAGAACTTGCAACATCACACTTCCTTCTTTTTGAACTTCCTTCTCCTTTGGTACTAATATTACCACACCATTTCTGATCATGTCGAAGTTCCCTCCATGCATGCTCAAGTGTGAATTTTATCTTGTGATCGTTGTAGAAGATTTGGTAAGCTAGTTTAACAACATCATCCTCATTATATCCACTGCTTTTCTGACTTTTTACAACTTCATAACTGCCACAAAACTTGCTCACTATGTCATTAATCTTTCCCCATCTCTGCTTACAGTGGCTGGCTTCTCTCTTTTGAGGACCAGCAACTTTTGGACTTGAACCATAATAAGCAGCTATGTGTTTCCAAAACGCAGATGCTTTTTTTTCATTTCCAACTACTGCATCCTTGTTGGTGTTTAACCATGCACTGATGAGGGTAATATCTTCAATCATTTTCCATTTGCATCTACCTTCCCTACGCTCCTCACATGTTGGTTCAACTAGGGGACTTGGATCATCACTAACTTGGGTACTAAACTATGGGGATTGTGATGATCCAGGTGGGAATGTAAGGAAAAACTATCTTGTTGGCTATTTAAAAGCTCCATGAAACCAAAAGAGTGACTAAGTGGATTCATAAAAAGGGAAAAAGTTTAAGTTTCTATTGTGCTAACTGTAAGTGTATACTTTAATATATATATAGACTGTAAGTGTATAACCAGAAACGCCTTTATCTGCATGCCACATCCTCAAATTGAACCAACTCATTAGAATTAATGATTTTGATTTCTAATAATGAAGATAAAAAGATAAATCTATAAAATAAAAGGTTCATAACTAATTAAAAATGATTAGAAGCTGGTTTAGACGGAGATAAAATGCGCAAGTATTGGAAGCACATGAAGACATGTGCGGCAAACACTGTCCCTCTCTTAAATGCACTCATGCTTTGTCTCCTAATTTTAACGTCAGTTTTACATATCTCTTATTGTTGAGTTTAGTACTGTTTAGTTAAAGTTTGTTTCTATCTTTAGTTTGAATTTTAAGTTTAGTTTAGTTTTTTTTTTAAAGTTAAGTATTGTTTTGGTTAAGTTAAGTTATAAGTTTTAGTGTTGATTCGGTTAAGTTTAGTTTAAGTTTTAAGTTTTAAGTTTAAGTTTAGTTTTACTTTAGTTTTGAGTTTAGTTTAGTTTGTTCAGAGGTTTAAGTTTTAAGTTTACTTTTACTTTAGTTTTCAGTTAGTTTAGTGCTATCAATGCTTTAAGTTTAATGCAATCAATGCTCTATCACACAACCAATTCGAGTGACAAACAACCACAAAGCAGAGATGTATTTGCAATTAAAAGATGAGTAGAACACTTTGAATTAACATACAACCATTAAGCAGGACAATTTGTAATTAACATACACTTATTTATGACACTTCGAATCAATACAGATGAGCAGAACTTACCTTGATTCGTTGTTGATCATGATCACCCATCCAGATTTCCTTCTCCATATCTGCAGCTAATCTCACCCATTAAATCTACCTGCATCAACAACATGTAACATGTTCCTACTCCAATTACCAGCACCAAATCCCAATTATTGCATGTGATTGTAACCTTTTTATTAATTCTGTTTATGTATCCAATCCTAAATAATCTAAATCAACAATTCTAAGGAAATCAAACGGAGAAACTACAATCTAATCAGAAATTCTAAAGAAATCAAATGAACTTTTGTGGTCTTAAAACTGGCAATGCGTTGGTGTAAAACTTTATGGCTTACTTTTGGGATAACTGTGTAGTAAACTTCTTAAGCCCTGATCTCTCGACCAAAAATCCAGCTGAACAGTACATTTTTTGCTGCTTGTTTGGCTCTTCCTTGAGCTCTCTCTTCAATTTTTTGGATTCTTGTGGGTAGTCCGCAAACAAAGTCATGTCAAAGGCAATGATAGAACCATATTGTAAGTTAAGGTTCCCATCAGATCTTCAAATACACAAAACAGATCAAGTAGTATAGCTAATATAGTATTCATGACCAAAAAACGACCAATAGATTATGAGAAGTGTATATAAAGCTGGAGGTTTCATTACAAGTAGTATACTGAAAAGAAATAGAAGGTTTATGGAGGTAATTTACCTAGGCCTTGTGTCCTTCACTAGAAAGGCCTCACAAAGTCTCCACATTCCACCTTTCAACAAGAAACTCCAAATATATGGGAAAGTAAGAAGAAAAAACTATGCACGATGAAGAGAATTACCAGTGAAGAGATTTGACAGAATCGTAGATTTCCATGTTGGTAGTAGGGAATTCTAAGAAGAAGAGAGGAATCACAGAAGGGGCGAAGAGAAAGGAGAGGGACGAAGAGAAAGAAGAAAAATCTAGTTGATTTTTTTTAAACGGACCAATAGCGTTTGAGTACATCATAGGTTCTAAACATTTCTAAAAATTCTTCTACAAAAACCGATTCTATCAGAATATTTTCTTTTTTATTTAAATTTGGATCTAACGAGGTTTAGAACTTCTATTCAGAGCCTCTCATGAGGCTGCTCTGGTGTTGGAAGGTTCTGAAAGCGGAACCATGTCTCCTATCTCAATGATTGAATATGCGAGATATGCCTTAAGATTGATAGTAACATCTCCAGAAGTGTTTTTTAAAACAAAATTCAACGGGTTGAGCCACGACAACCTCTGAAACAAAAGCAAATAAATATATATTATTATTTTAACAAAAAAGGTCTAAGTGTTTTACCTCTTTGATCTTGAACTGATTGAACTTTAGAGATTGTTCGTAACTTCCCAAGAAAAAAACTTTAACCACGAGTTAAACAAAACAAAATTTGGCTATGCACTTTAATTTTTGTTTGACGATTTTCTTCTCATGTCATGTCATGTCTTGTAAATCTTAGAAGTCTCATAAGCCTCTTAACATATTTCATCAAACTTGTTTTATTACATCAAACTAGGTTGAGTCCGCGTGTAGTTATTTTTTTTGATACTATTCTTCTTTTTTAAAGTTGCAAATGTTGTTGTTCTTTATCTTTATTATTTGTATTTTAATTGAATTATTTTTTAAAAGTAGTGTGTCATATGTATAAAAAAATGTATGTCATGTTTATGGTGGTTTACACTTATGCATGTTTGATAACGTAGTCTGCGTAGGTAAGATTTCTTTTTTTTTTTGTGTTTTTCTAAAATTCAATTTGTAATATAAATATGTGTCAACTTTAATGTATCATTCGGCCATAGAAATAGTCCAATAATTTATTGTTTATTTTTATCAATCTTTTTCTTTTGGCATATTATTAAACATGTTCTGAAATAATTTAAATTTTGTGTTTAAGTTAACTTTCAAGTACTATTCATCGCCTTCTCTTTAAAAATATTTGAAAATAATAATGTAAGAAAGATTCATTTTAACCAACAATTTTAAACTATACTTCTAAGTACGAATAGTATTGTAAATTTGTAAAATTGAATACAAAAATGTAATTGCGGGAAAAATGACTAAAACAAAAAATGTATTACTACATCTTCAAATTTAATATCTATTTATCTTCTACTTTTTACTCTTCAAACGTAATATCGATTTATCTTCTACTTTTTACTCTTCACCTTTGTTCACACACAACTTCCTTCTTCCACATTCGTTATTAAAAATCTTTTAATCTACTGCATACAAAGGTAACCTCACATCTTAATTTCCAAGATTAATAAAGAAACTTGTATAACACTGAAATTACTATAAGTTTGAGATTTTACCTCTATTTTTTGGATGTAGATTGTTGAAAATCTCTCATGAGTAGTTTGGATGTCGATTTTTGGTTTGATGTAATTATACCAAACAATTAAGTTGCTGCTTTCCCAATTATGCAGGTATTACTACAGCAACAAAAATAATAATGAAAAGGTGACATGAGAACAAGGAACACACATACGAATATCACTCTTAATTTAAACTCTAACAAAAAATATTCAAGCCTATCACTTCATCACATGAGCATTTGCTTCAGCCAAAGCTTCTCAAGTTCTTCATCCAAAGGACTTCTCCCAAGACTTGTTCCTCGTGTTCTAACCAGGGGAAAAAGAGATTTATAAGGTCTTATAAAGTATAGAACG
Organism: Cardamine chenopodiifolia; assembly: GCA_963922655.1. Taxonomy (NCBI): domain Eukaryota; kingdom Viridiplantae; phylum Streptophyta; class Magnoliopsida; order Brassicales; family Brassicaceae; genus Cardamine; species Cardamine chenopodiifolia. The sequence continues at coordinate 9,742,597 of OZ000479.1, forward strand.
ATTTCCACGAACGTTTTATAAGCAAATTTGTGAAACACTGTAAACGTTAATAATAGCGATTGTATTTATAAGGTCTTATAAAGTGAATTTATGAAAACATATAAAAAAAATTATAAGGTTTTATAATATGATATATAAAATCTTATAAATAGATAATGCAATTTATTAATCATTAGGTCTAATACTTGTTGATTATTTCAACAAAATTTCAAAAAAAATTAATATATTTTGTGAATTATTTTGAATAAATTACTATGCTTAATTGCATATTTCAGCAAAAATAATGAATTTAATTTGAAAAATTCTTTTACATTGAATTTATATACAATTTAATATACAAATTTGGGTTTACATGTTGTAACTCGAATTGTGAAATATGACTAATTTTTTATAAATGAAACGGAGGTTTCTAATATTTGCAATGAGTGTGGTGAGCCGATATCCTGATTTGCGAAGGTTGGTCACTTGTGACTCAATATGCAAAATGGACTTATGACCTTGTAAAAAGATCATGACTCGTAAAAGAATCATTATTTGCATAAAGATCATCTATAAGTTGAATCACAAAAATGATGAATGTGGCAACAAGTTTGACTCAAGCAGAGACAATGATAAGTCTTAGAGCAAATAAACTGAAATATACATGTATAATGTATTTTTTATAGTGGTAATATGATTTTGGTGAAACCAATCATATTTGCTTTAAGTGATAGAGGATGATAGTATTTTAATACAAATTCTCTAGTCATTTGAATTTCATAAAGTTATAGAAAAAAAATTGAAAACTTTATTGAGACTTTGCATGATTTGTTGTGGAAAAACTGAGTAATCTTAGGTAATGTGGGGGAAAGCGTTGCTTACCACAAATAAATTCTCAACAAATACCATACAATTTTGTTGATAATATGTCAATGAAGTATGAAAATTTAATACTTTTGTGTAAATACTAAATACTTAAAGTGTGGGGGTAGCTGACGAATATCACAGTAGCACATCATACAAATATCAATCAAAATCTTTCAAACAAGATACAAAATAAAATCTGAGTAAATAGCTTGAAGAAGAGTTAAACTAAGTTGAGCGGCTTTCATAAAGGTTCGAAAGATATTTGATGTGAAAAATTTATGCCAACGTTGTAAGTACGTTCTGATATTCAATTGACTATACTATTGGTGCTAAATTTTTCATTGTAATGGTAAAACATGTCTTCTAAGGAGATGACATAAAACCATAAAACAATTGATCTCAAATAGTATAATCTCAATAAATTATACTAGTTTGGTTGACAACCTAAGATCCTTTTATTAAAGGTTAGCACAAGATCAAGTTGTGAAATCATCAAGAGGAATGTGTTTACAGCCTATGAATTAATGATGAAGTTTGATGGAAACCCAACCTCAATGATTGGAGATCCCAAAAATGAGGTTCAAAAGGATAACTAAATTGAACTGATTCTGTTGAAAGCACTGTGAGACTAATGTCTCTACCCGATTCCTAAGATGATTAGATAGTGCTATTTTTAAAAGGATAAGCGTTGAGATTTTAATGATTTCATACTTTCATTCTCATGAAGTACAACATAATGCTTTCAACAAAACGGATAAATATATGGGAAATCGCCTATGTGAGTATTAAATGGGGCCGTTTCTAAGAGAATGAACGATAAATGCTATATTCTCCAAGTTCACTCATGAAACTAGGCATGTTCAAGGCCAAAATGAACACAATAGAGAACCTAGTTTTGTGAGAAAATGAAACTGTGTGATAATTGTTGTCTAAATTTACATAAAAGTTTGGGTGGTTCAAGACATCAAGTGACCTCTTGGTCGAGTAAATCCGATAGTTATTCACTATGAATGGTTCAAGGCTGTCAACGCTACCATCTTAAATGCAGTGATTTTTTTATTTCCACTCTCAAAAATCGTTTTTTGAGTCTTGTCCAGTCATGTCTATCGAGTTGTCAAATGTATAAAATCATTTCTATTCATGTGGGGGATTGTTGGAACTCGTTGTTATATGGAGTTCATTTGAATGAGAAATGAAAAAATAGAGATTGTGAGTCAAGTTTAAACTGAAACTCGTGTATGGGTTTATAGACATGCATGTCTAATAACCAACATTTGTTGAACCTATTTACTTTTTAGTTTGTCTAATAATCACATATGACTAACCTTGGTCAACTAGTAACCTCTCAGTTAACTAGTAAGATTTTATTCCTTTGTGTGAATCTGTCCGTTTCATCATTTTCTCCTTCAGCACATGCTTCTCGTAATCTTCAATGTCTTCATCAAACAGATATGATTTTGGGTATGTGAACTCTTCCTCAGTCTCTCTCTCTAATTTTTTAAGGCATCCTCTTGACCTTAGCAAGAGCTTTTCCTTCTTCTTCATCTGGGACTCTTCTACAGAATTTGAAAAAAACCCCCTCTGTAATTGCGTGAATCATATCCTAACACAAACCAGATAAAAAAGTGTGCTATGTACCAGACTTGAAACTCAGAACAGAATAGATTTACCTTTACACTGGTTACGTCTACATTGTTCTCTCTAAGAAACAACATGAACGCCTGAAAATTCTCTTATATTGGAAGATAATGTCCACTGTGAGGCCAAACTGCCTGAAAAGATCATCCAAAGAACTCAAACTTAACACAGATTTTTAAGTTTTAACAAAGATTTAACGAAGAACAGCCAAGGAAAATAATTGCTTTCACCTTAAGAATATCATCGTCAACCACAATTCTTCCAGCAGATAATGTAGCTCCCCCGGCTAGAAAACTCGAGTGTTTAAAGTTACCCTTTTTCTTCATTGCCGCATAAAATATCTCAGATACACGTAGGACAAAGATCCACTTTGCATCTGCAGGACCTTCTTTCGTGTCGACAAGTATCCCACCTTGCTTATATATTAGTGTCCCATTCTCAGTTACCACTTCACATGCCTCCCTTTCATGCTGTTCGTAAGAAAGAATAAAGCATTACCAAAACAATGTCTAACAAGCATCGCAAGAGTATTTTTTTTCCAAAGACCAAATTTTGCTGAGAAGAATGTCTGAAGTTGATCAAAATTGGTCTACCAAGCACAGAAACAAGAGGATAAAACTCACCGGACCAAGATACTTGATGGTTTGTTGGTAAAGTTTTGATCGTGGACATCTTTCGTGGTTCAGTTCTTTTCCTTGTCCTATGTCAACCCTACATGTCCAAAGCTGGAAGTTAGCTCGTAAAAATCGTATGTACTCCTGATACTGTCGGACTTTTGTTTGTGTAATAACAAGCTTACCAATAAAAAAAGGGTTGTTTACTGTCACAGTGGAGCCAAGCATGGTAATGAATTGCGGACTGTGGCCATAGACAATTAAGATCAAATGGCTTTACACAAAACTTATAGAACAATATTCTTACTGCTTTAAGCCAATGCTGCAAAAGCAATTTCCTAGCTTTCTTGTCTTTTGATAAGCCTTTACCCACCTAAGGGATACAAATTCTCAAATCATTAAGTAAAGATTGGAGCAAAGGAAACACAATAGGTACAAACCATTCTCAAACCATATGTACTTTCGAGATAAGTCTTAATATCAAAACTCATCATCTCTGTCTCTCATAAAGCATTGTATGCAATTTCTACCAGCAAGTGACAAAATTTTCCATAGTCTTTGTGCAATTTCTACCAGTAGCATATTGTATCCGTCACCATAGATTATTATTCTTAAATCAATAATCCTGAAAAAATAAACCAAATCTCAACCTAACCAAAATCCGGATTAAATATCAATAGTACCAATTTTTAATTTAATTTATTTAATTCTTAAATATAATTTTAATCTTGTACATAGCACATGGTATATGAATGTACTATTACTATATTAAGCAATCGGATTAATTAGTGAATAATCTTGGGATTTTTATAACTATTATCCATATGGTTATATAGCTTAACCGAAATCCAACCATATTCCTCTTTTAAGTTCGATTTGGTTCGGTTTATACCATTCTGAACACCCGTAGTATCCAATATTGCGATTAGAGGAATATCAATATTTCACAAATTCCTTACTTTGTAAACGACGTCGTATGACCTGTTACAAGAACCCTAAAGCCGAAATCACTAAAACCCTCCTGAGTATAAACACTCGTCCATTTTCGCTGCTCATAAACCCTAGAACTCCTAACTTGACCAATCTTCTCTTCCTCGATTCTTAGCAATGGAGTTCTGGGGTAAGCAATCAAACATCTTCTCTGTTTCACTCTGTTCATCGATAATTTAATCTAAACGCTTTTTACGTTTTCCTTAAACCTGTTATAGAAAATCGAATCCGTGTTCGATGTTAATCTCTTGCTTCGTCGTGTGCTTGTGCATCTTTATAGCATCGTCTAGGGTTCTATGTGTATAATAAATGGTGTGGCATGAATCTAATTGAAGCTGTTTATTATATAATCAGGAATTGAAGTTAAACCAGGGAAGCCAATTAAAGTGGAGGCTGAAGAAAAGACTCTTGTCCACATCTCTCAGGTTTAGTATCAAACGTTTATGGATTTTGATTCAAAGAGTTTATGAGATTTAGTCTAACAAAATCTTGAGTCTTGGTTTGTGTGTAGGCATCACTTGGAGATTGTAAAGGCAAGAAGGAAGAAACTGTGCCTTTATTTGTGAAAGTTGATAACCAGAAGCTTGTTTTGGGAACTCTTTCAACTGAGAACATTCCTCAGCTTAGCTGTGATTTGGTATTTGAGAAAGATTTTGAGCTTTCTCATAATTGGGGAAAAGGAAGTGTTTACTTTATTGGATACAAAACTCCCAACTTTGATGATCAATATCCTTAAGATGATGTTTTATTATATGCTTTGTGTTTGGCTTAGATAATATACTTCGTTTCCTTAACTCTTGGTTGATTTGTGTTTTTCACTGAGGGATTAGAAGACTTTTCTGGTGAGTTGCAAGATAAATTGCTTTTGTTTCGATTTTTCTCTGTTTTTACCTTAATAGTGGTTTGGTTGCTGATGATTTGTTATATATGTTGTTAGATTCAGAGGAGGAAGAGGAACTTGAAGTTCCAGCCACCATTTCCGCTAATGGTATTACTTTCTCACTGGGCAGAAATTATTTGTTTGCCACTTTATTCCTTTTTACCTTTCACTGATCATTGATAATAATGAATGTCATTTTCAGGGAATGCTGCCAAGACTGTAGCAAAACCAAAGGCCAAGCCTGCAGAAGTGAAAAAGGATGTGAAGCCTGAATCAGCTGATGATGATGAAGAGGATGACTCTGATTCTGAGGAAGGAGTGAGTTTCTGTAGCTCCTATCTGATTATTCTCTCTACAGTAAAATGTATATCATACGATTCTAAGATGATCAGTGAGAGTCTAAGATAGATTTTTCAAGAACTGTTGGTGACCAATTCTTGTGTTATGGTTATTGCAGATGGATTTTGATGAAGACGATTCTGATGATGAAGATGATTCAGAAGAAGAAGAGGAGACACCTACACCTAAGAAGCCTGAATTTAGCAAGAAGAGAGCAAATGAAGGTGCTCCCAAAACACCTGTGTCTGCAAAGAAAGCTAAAGAAGCAGTTACTCCTCAGAAAACAGGTTAAGATACAAACCTTCTTTTTTAATTATTCACTTTTAACCCCAAATGAAGCTACAAACAATGATTTTAGAATGTGGGAAACATAAGTACTCATTTGAAGCTACTCCTCTTCTATGGCGTAGAGGAGAAGAAAAAAGGTGGACCCGCAACACCTCATCCAGCTAAGAAGGGTGGAAAGACTCCGGCTACTGCAACTCAGAGCCCAAAGTCGGCAAGTCAAGTCTCCTGTACTTCATGCAAGAAGTGAGACTCACTTTTTATATAACTCTCTCTTCATTGCTCAATGTTTCTGGCTGTAATAATAATTCAATCTTTCTGGCAGGACGTTCAACTCAGGGAATGCACTCGAGGCTCACAACAAGGCGAAGCATTCTGCTGCCAAGTGAAGTGGTTTCTTAGAGATTATCAACTATTCCTCTGTTTTGGGTTTTGAGTAGAATCATTATGATATCTATGGAATTTTGCATGTAGTCTTTATGAAACCTTCGGATTTTCGTATCTTGTTTTTTATAACAAGTCTTAATGAAAGAGTGCTAATTTGAGTCAGTTACCTCTAGATTTTCAATTATCTGTCTCTGTCCGAGTTGTTAATGTAGATTCACCTTTTCACAATTTTCTATTTCCACAAATCTATTTACCATATCAAAGTTGAATATATCTACTGATAGACAAAACATACCAGAGTTAGTTTGAAGCATGAAACAAGGTTTGGCAACATTAGAAATGACAAACTAACATCATCAATCAAGGCCTGATCGAGCGAGCAGCTAAGTTCAAGAACAATATGCCTTGTTGTCCTGTCCTCTGTTTTCCTTATTATGGTTCTGTAGTTGTAAGAAAAGCCACTTTCACCGCTCTTTCCGCTGAAGTTTATGTAGAAGATGACATTACTAGACTTCAACTTATGTTGCGGTTCTCTATCAGTTTCACGGGTTTCGACTACTGTCTTCTTGATGTCCACTGGTAAACCAGACGGCTATATAGTAAGACATAGTGTTTAAGAACTTGCTATTATATTCGGTATACGCGTAATCTGCAAGTTCCTCAACTACAAAGATTCAAATAAAATAACAAATCATGAGTCATAATACAACTTTGCAAGCTGCCATATAGAAAAGTGGCATTGCATTTACCTTTTCAATGTTGAAGCAATGGACTCCTATAAAGAACAATTTCGCTAGGCGGTTCTCTTGGGCCTAGAAATGTTGGACGTATTACATGATAATCCGGAATACGAACATTAGTATCAATATCCAAACCCTGCGCAAAATACACAATTTCACAAAACTCTATTAGGAATGACCAATCAAATAATAACCAGAATCAGAGACGACATAATTTACGAATTTCATGTGATGTAAACAACAGGTAATGCTAGAAATATTAGGCCGAGTTAAATCCAAAGTATATTTCGTTACAAAGAACCCAATAAGTGGCAAAAAATTGAAAAACATAAATTAATACCAGAGACTCCTTTGCTTGGCGATGGTATTATTCTTCCTCAGATGACGAATATTCATCCGCCATTTCTCTTTTTTTATCTATCTCCAAACCCGTAGGTCCCAAATTTCGAAATTGGGATATCTTATAGTTAGGGCTGTTACGAATCCGGATCCAAGATTTTAGAGATATCCGGATCCGGATTCAGATCCGCCAAAATTTAATTTTATTATCCGAATCCGCTAATATCCGGATTCGAAAATTTGGAATGATTTGATCTTTTAATTAGAAGGAAGAAAATGGAACAAGATGGAAAAAGGAAAGGTGTCAGTGTTTAAAGCGACATGTGGTAACATTTTAGAGCTCTAGAAAGGAAACATAGCAGCAATTCGGATCTCCATGTGTAATTACATGGCATTTTCCGTTTAGTGCGTTTCTTCCCAAAGATATCTTCTGATAAAATGTCTGATATGTCATGGTTTTAAGGGTCTTATGTCTTTGATTCCATATGTATTTACAGTCTTTATAAAGTTTAGGATTAAATTTTCTGTCTTTTTATTTTTTTAGAGAGCTTTTACAGATTTACAAGTAATTGGAGGTAAAAAGATAAACTGGACTTGCTTTAGATGTTTTCAGAGTTCAAGTATCAAAAGAAGATGCATAAGGATCGATCAAGTGGAAGGAGGATTGACCAAATTGATGTTTTAATGAAGTGGTGCATTTTGAAGTAGAGATTGATCGATCCTAGACACATGAAATTTATAAATCCTTCTCTAGCCGAATTTAGGCTTTAGGGTTTAATTATAAATAGTGATGAACGATTTTTATGCAGTCACAAGATGTTTTATTGCTTTTTAGGTTTTCATTTTCATAGCTTAAGGGAGAAGAATCTCATCTCTTTAAGTGTTTTTTGAACCCTTGTTAAATCGATATCATTGCTTTGGATTTATTTTATGCAATCATCATATTTGTTTATCATGATTTCATCATCTATAAAAAAAAGTAAATTAATGGACTATAGGCGTTAGGCTTTAGAGAATTCTCCGAAAATCAGAAATCACGAACCATACAACTATTCAGGGCATTCATTAAGAACTATCTCTAACTCGAGCAGAAACGTCTAATCAATTCACTGTCGTGGCATCAATTACTATGTCTAACCACCTAAGTGTCTAAAATATCATTTGAACTTAAAATCCTAGACAAACATTAACTAATGGGTTCGATATGTTCACGTATCGCAATAGCATCAACTTTCGTTGGCTAAGGACAATACGCTCATCTATGTTCTATCCGATAACTCATAAGCTTTTGGAGAATAGATTTAATCTAACATCATAGACTAAGTGGTTAATCTAGTCTAACCATTAACAATAACAATAGACAAATATGACATAAGATAAAAACCCTATTTGTGTAGGATTCAATGGTTCTTCATTCCTGAACCCTAAACCCTAATTAGAACTACTCAGCCATGGAAATGGATGAACAACCAAGGATTGAAGAAGAACTCATTAAAATCCAATATAAATACCAAAAGATATCTCTTAGCAAGGTCTCAAGTAAAGTAATAGAAAATAAATCATAGATTAAACAATGGCTAAAAAACAAGTATTTATAGGGTAGAAGTTGTCTAGGTCAAATCCTAATCTAATTAGGAAAAAACATAATTTCTTTTTTTTTCTCTCGTAGGAGATTTGATTTGGATTGATTGATCCAATTCTGGATCGATCGATCTAGTTTTTTTCTGGCAATTGCAATTGATCGTTCTTGATGTTGGATTGACCGGTCCATGGCTGGATCAATTAATCTGAAGTCCTATGGTCGATCTGAAACTTTATAGAAAATCCTTAGATGATGTATTGATTGATCCATTGGTAGGATGGATCGATCTTGAAACTCACGACCAACTTCTTGATATTGGATCGATCGGTCTAAGCTTTAAATCGACTCTTTTTGCTCCTTTGCTCCTACTTTATTCCAAATGCCTATAACTTCTTCCAAGAGACTTTGTACCTGATAAGACTTTAAAGACACATAAAAAGACTCTAAAACACATACTATTCCTAAGTAAAAATCCGTTAATAACCTAACATATTACTTTTTAAGGCTCATTCAGAAGTTCAGTGTCTTGGAATTTATATTTAGATAGTTAGTAACTATAGAAGTAGACTAGCTTTACATTAGTGATACAAGTTCGAGAACGGTTCTTTACAAGTCCCTGTGTAGTTAGAATAGTTTATAGATCATTGATACCTGCGATGTTCCATGTTGCCAGCGTTTTTCTCCATACTTCTACATCGATTTAAATGACTACTATTTCATTTATGTGTCGTGACATTTACAAAACCCATATTCTGTCCTAGCTCTATTTGTTGCATTATGATTCGTAGTGGTAAGCTAGTCTCTATTTATTCGATACCCTATCTATACTACTGCGCATGTCTGTGCACTTTCACTATTGAGAAGGTTCAAAATCTGAGACATCAAGTTTTTGGCGCCGTTATCGGAGACTATGAGTTAGCCTACAAATTTTTGTTTTGAGTCTAGTATAGGATTTAATTTTCAATTTTTTTGCACTAGATATCGATCGATCCACCTCCAGATCAATCAATCCCTGCTTTAATTTTTTTTGTTACTCATCGTTTTTGATTGCTTTTAGTTCTAATGTGCGTGCAATTACGAAGCAACGTGTCTGACAACTTGCAAAACCTAAGTAACAAGGAGTTAAGTAGAATGATACGAGCTAACATCAAGACCAAGAGAGATGCTAGAAATGGTTAATCAAAGGAATCTTGGTATTTGAGTACATGACTACTTGCGCTGTAAACTATTCCCGTTCTCTTTGAGTGACAAGGCCCACATGTGGCTTAAGTCATTTAAGCAATAATCTATTACTAGTTGGAGATAATGCAAAGCTGCTTTCTTGCAACAGTTTTTCACCAAGTATATATATGATGCTCTTAATAACAAGATAATTACTTTCCATCATGACGCTACTAAGTCTTTCTACGAGGCGTAGGATAGATTCAAGGGGTACTAGAGAGATTTTTTGAATTAGAGTTACACCAAGTGGGACATGATGAAAATTTTCTACAATGGTTGAGAAAAAGTACCAAATGGCTCTGGATACAACAAGTAGAGGGGATTTCATGAGCAACACACTTGAAGAAGCAGCTGAGTTGATTGAGAACCTAGCAACAAGTAATGCTAATCATTGACCGAATTATGATAGAAGTACAAGTGTTTCTGGAAGTAACAAGGCAATAGAGGATCTTACTTCTAAGGTTGACATGCTCTTGAAGGTTTGGAGAAGGACAATGAACATGGTTGAGGATCAGGACATTGAACATGGTTGAGGATCAGGACCAGCTAGAGTTTGTTGATGATGGGGCTGATGGTACTAAAGAGTTACACTTCGTAGGATGAAAAAGAAACTTTGGAAACATAAGCCGCTCAAACTGCTGTATTAGTAAAGGCACCATCAGGTACTCTCCCAGGTAAGCCTGAAACCAATCCCAAAGAGTACGTCCAAGCTATCATGCTGAGAAAAGGAAAACAAGTTGCTCAGAAATCGCATAATACTCTCTGATGGACAGATTTTGGATGATTAGATGATGAGTATAATGCTGAGAAGAAACCACCCTATGTGCCTCCACCACCTTAAATGCCTAAAATTTTGTACTCATCATGCAAAAAGAACAAGACCCAGGAGAAAGAGTAAGAGAAGATGAAAAGTATAATGGGTGAGCTACAAGCGAGACTACCTTTCTGGATGTTGTAAAGATGGTCCTGACACTAAAGAGATATATGAAGGAAATATTTACAATCAAGATGACACTAGAAAAGGGTGTGTTGGTCTTACACACGAGTGTAATGCTCATTTACTAAAAAAGAAACCAAAAAAGCGAGAGGACCCCGAGAGTTTCACATTGCCATGCTACATAGGTGATCTTTGATTTGACCACTGATTATGTGATCTGAGAGCAAGTGTGAGTTTGATGCCATTGTATGTTGCTTGTAGACTTGGTATGCAAACTTTCAAACTATGCAAGGTATCGTTGATTTTAGTAGACCAGTCCACTCGCTACCTGGTAGACTTCTTCAGAACGTGCCTGTAAGGATTGATGGATGTTGGATTTTAATAGACTTTATTGTGCTGGAACTGGAAGATGAGCCACAAGATCCAATCATCCTCGGTAGACCATTCCTCTCCACTGTAGAAGCAATCATCAATGTGTAGAAAGGAGTCATCGATCTTCATTTCATTGATTTAGTCAGAAAGTCGTTGATAAGATGATGAAAAAGCCAGACCTTCTGGGTAAATACGATAGATGAGATCACACATGAGATAATGCATGAGATGCATTTGGAAGACCCCTTAGAGGTCACATTGGTTTAGGTAGAGGACGAGTTTGGATATTGTAGGATGGAAATAACTGGTTTCACTCGTATCCTTGATTCTACAGAGAGTATAAAGATGGTATCATTCACCAATCTGGACGAGACTCTGTAGAAAGAACCAGATTCCATTGTTAAGTTTAAACAAGAGGGATTTGTGCCGAGATCAGTCGATTTACCACACCGATCGATCAATCTTAGCATCTTCAACTCACATACTGGACGACTTTTTCAATTAATTACGGATGTTTCTCAACCAAAGGTGTGTCAGAATAAACCTGGAATTTCAAGAAGGAATCACTTGCAAGTTCCTAAGTACATTGCACCAAGGCATATGAAGAGTGAAGAAAATGCCTCTATATCTACAGAAGCTTCTTGTTCTCAGAAGGTTCAACGTTTCAAGTTCACAGAGAATATACAACGCACCGAACCTTCCCATTCACACCATGATCAGGACGAGGAAAAGTTTAGTCCTCAGAGACTCCAATGTTCGTGAGGTTGTGCAAAGGGAAATAAGACAAAGAATGAACCATAATAAAGTCATTATAGAGTCTAATGTATTATCTTAGGCACCATTACAACTCAATTAGGACATCTATAGACCTTTATAGAGACTCTAAAGTTTGTGAGGTTGTGCAACAACATTTGGTCTTCGTCTCACTGTGATTTTGCGCCATGACTTACATCCATCTTCGTCATCAGAGCCTAAACACTTCAACCACCATCAAACTAGTTTTCCATTCCAAACCCTAATTGCGATTGATACTCCCTTTGTGAGACTATAGTTGCAAACCAGTGAATAATAAAGGATCGATAATAGAGATTCCAGAAATTCCTTAGGATTTTGGGAGCTAGAGTACGATAATGCTTTCTATGCTTATGGTAAAGTACATGTAGTACTAACTGGTTCTTTGATCTTTTCTAAGTTCTCTAGGATTAGAAGTTCAACATGGTGGAATCTAAAGGAGTGTGTAAGTTCTCATTTTCAGACCTTTCTTAAATATTTGATTTCATTTATTTGTTATTACTTGAGGACAAACGAGGATTCAAGTCTGGGAGAACTGATGTGTCATGGTTTTAAGGGTTTTATGCCTTTGATGCCATATGTATTTACAGTCTTTATCAAGTCTAGGATTATATTTGGCGACTTTTTCTTTCCTTATAGAGTTTTTATAGGTTTACAAGTAATTGGAGCTAAAAGGACCAATTGGACTTGCTTTAGACGTTTTCAGAATTCAAGTACCAAAAGAAGAGGCCTTAGGATCGACCAAGTCAAAGGAGGATCGACCAAATTGATGTTTTAATGAAGTGGTGCATTTTGAAGAAGGGATCAATCAATCTCCTTCAGGATCAATAGATCCCAGACGAGTGGAATTTCTAAGTCCTTCTCCAACTGACTTTAGGCTATAGAGTTTAATTATAAATAGTGTTGCTCTAGTTTTATGCAGTCACAAGTTGCTTTTATTACTTTTAGGTTTTCGTTTTCATAGCTTAAGGGAGAAGAATCTCATCTCTTCAAGAAGTGCTTTCTGAACTCTTGTTAAACTGATATCGTTACTTTGGATTTATTCTATGCAATCACCATATTTTTATCATGATTTCATCATCTATGTCTGAGTAATCTACTAATTGGTTTTAGGATTTGTTCAAAGGGATTCAATGATTGATTAGGTTTAAGTTATAAATTTGGGATTTATGTTATAGTTCTTTATCTTTTGTGTTCTCAATGATTTTGTTAGACTGATCACCTAACAACAGATCTATAGGTTTAATACTATGCGCTGAAGCAAAAGTTAGATTACCAAAATCAACAACTGATGAGCATAGTATCCTTAGCCAACAGAACTTGAAGTTAAGTCGTCTAAGTGAACATATCGATCTTGTTAGGATTTTTGATATACTTTGTAACGCTTATTAGGAAGTTCACCTACTCCACCAAATACGAATACACCACCATGAGCTTCGTTTTTGAATTTATATTTAGATAGTTAGTAACTACGGAAGTAGGCTACCTTTACATTAGTGATACGAGTTCGAATAACATTTACTAGACAGGTTCTTTAAAAGTCCATGTCTAGTTAGAATAATCTATAGATCATTGATACCTACGATATTCCCTATGAATAGCATTTTTCTCCTCACGTTTACATCGATTTAATTTACTTATTTAATTTCTACATCATAACATTTATAAAAAGCATATTTTGTCTTAGATCTATTCGTTGCATTACGATTCGTAGTGTTACTCTAGTCTTTGTGGATTCGATACCTTATATATACTACTGCGAACATCTGTGGACTTGCAGTATTGAGAAGGTTTAAAACCTGAGATATCAACATCCTATCTCATAATAACTCATGTTGTGTTAAATTTTTGGATAGTAGCAAAATCACAAAAAGATTTCGAACAAAAGGTGTTATTGCTGTAAAGGTAGCTTCCTTTATACCTTCATTACACTCTTTTTCATCATCCAATAAGCCTAACCTATAGCATTAACTCCTTAAATGAATCACATACTTTGTTATTCATAGTCTTTAAATCATCAAATGATGTTGCTCCTCTTTTATGATTGAGTACTACTTTAAGATAAAAAAATTCTCCTACAGAAAGAGGAATATATTGAAATCTTCCAATATAATTTTTCTTTTCCTAATTATCCAAATATTTTCCCTCGAATTGTAGACAAATCTAGTTGGTAACTCAATATATAAAATTTTCCTTTCACAGAGATGGTTCTTATTGCATCCAAACCAAGCTAAAAACTAAGTGTAACCAACATTTGGTCGGTTAAAAATATTTTCCACATAATCTTTATCCTTGTAAATTACTACATGATATGCTTCTAGATGGAAAGTGAATTTCTCTACAGCAGTTGTTTTAAAATGTATAGGACTCTCCAAAATTTTCCATGTGGCTTTGCAAGCAGAAACATACCTAATTCAGAATACAAATTATAAAATATATTTTGCATAAGATAATATACAACATACAATATAAGTTTTGTTAAATAAATAAATATGATTTTGTAAAAAAATTTACATGCCGTCGAAATACTTCTTGATTTCAGATATTGGTTTCTCAAGAGTCTGTTCTTCTTAACCAAGACCAAGATTATAATTATTTTGATTACTCTGCTCAATGTTTCAACATACACAGGAGATTTATGTTAGATTCTCCCCATGGTCCATGGAGCATTAGATCCTTGACAACTTCATGATAGAATGGATCTTTATCTTTATATGGAATTTCAGCAGAAATGATCCGATCAATGTCATCAGTTGTAGGCAATTTAAACTTTGCATCCATAAACAATAAGATGTGTGCATGCGGTAACCTTTTTTTTTGAAATTCAATCGTGTACATGAATGTTAAATAAAAGCATGATTAGGTAAGAAAATTAAGATGGTAAAACACATTAAATCTGAAAATAGGGGAAAATATGATGAAAGTAAAAACGTTATATAAATTTCTTTTGCAAAATACATGCAACTACTTTTCCAAATAAATTATTCTTTGTAAAATCATTTATTATACTATCAAACTTCATCTTGAAAACCCTTGCATAAATATCTGGTCTATCCTCAGATCTCAAATTGTGTTCTCCAAGAAACCTCTGTATGTCTGGCTATTAAGGATTGCAAGTAAATATCATGAAATGTCTGGGATCCATAGAACTAACATAGATTCATTGCATCAAAATATATTTCATGCATATATCTTGGACCACCATTGAATGATGATGTGATAAAAATTATTTTCCCATTAACTGATAATTCAGATAGGCCTTCTTGTGCTGCTTGTGTGAACTTACTGTAATTTTTTTTATCTCAAATTAGACTGGTTTGTTCTAGCACACCGTAGCCTGTTTGCCTCAATCATTGTAAAGGCATCCACCAAAAACTGTTGGAAGAGACGTTTAGACACTGTTAACATCTGAGATCCAATCTTTCGTATTTGAATATGATAAGAAAGTCATTCTCTCATTGTAGTCATATTACTTATAGTACAATATCCAAAAGGAGTTTGCCCTAGGAAGTTTCTCTCCCAGTCCTGATGCTGAAGACAACCACCACCACCGTTCTGTCCTTCTTCTTCACTTATTTACTATTAATTACCAATAGCTCGGTCTTGAAAAATTTGGTGCGGAAGGCAGAAAGAAACATTGTTCCTCTCGTATACTCTTAGGTAAGAAAGCTGGAAACACCTATAATGAGGTGTTGGGACTGGTTGTCGATCTTGACAGGTGTAGTAAGATGGTGGAGGATATAGTGGCTTGAAGTTGTATTGCTCGCGAGATACTCTTTGGTCTCGCAATTTCCCAAAACTTGAGTTTTCGGCAATTTCTTCATGTGGAATCTGAGTTGTCATACAAGAGTAGACTTCTTTGACTTCTTCTTCATTTTCTTCTTCTATAGAAAACTACGTAAACTCAGAATTCTATCTTGTAAAATCTTCAAATCGGTTCTCATTAGCTTGTTCTTCTAGATAAGCTTCTTTATCCTCTTTGGAATATCTTTTTTGTATGTCCATTACTCGAACTTAGATTGATCAGCGACTCTCAATGCTTCTCTTTCTTCTTCTTCCAAAGCTTGGACTTCATTAGATATGGGCTGAAGTTAATGTTTAAATGGATAAAGTGTGTAACGTCTTTGATTAGGTACTGGTGGACGCCTAGCAGAGATGATTGGTGCCGGTTTCCAATCGATGTTATCACCAAGTTGTGGTGATTGAGCCAGTGGGCCAAGAATTTCTTCTCGTGACTTTCTTCTTGAGGTGAATATCGTCAGCATCTTCTTCTTCATCAAATCAATTTCATCTTCTAAAACACTATTCTCTATGAATTCTTCTTCATGATAAGTTTTCTTTTCTCCTTCTTCTTCGTAAGCTTGGTCATCATTACATTGCGTGCATGCGGTTGGATTGGCAAAACCTTCTTCTAAAGCTTCAATATTCCATTCTAGGCGAACTTCAATAACATCCATGGAATAACCCATGTTAATGATCCTTGTGTTGTGATCTTGGATGTTCTCTTTTTGATTTTTCAAGTCAGACTTGATGCATTTTACCTTCTCGTCTATCTTTGAAACTCATTCAGTGATAGTTTCGAACCTAGCATCAAATTCAGTCTTTATCTTGCCAAACTTGGCATTAAGAGTTCTTCATTCTTCTCTTGTGATTCAATATTTTTTGACTTTTTTTTCAAGTTATCTCTCCATGTGAGAACTTCGTGGCATAGGGGCCTCATAAGCATCAAACGAGTAGTCTTCATTTGTTTCAATTCTTATCATCTCTTGGTGATTAAGGTCTTGGTATCGTGAAACATAAAGCAGATATTTTGGCTTTAGAAAGTGGTGAACGAGCATGACTCACAAATAAGTCTTCATGGAGCTGACTTGGTGGGTGACATAAACGCCTAGTTGATGACGCATGGGCTGGTCGTTGGTGACCAATGCAAGAGTCATGAGTCTAGTGAGCTATTGGTTCAAGGTAATCTCGTCCTAATGCTCGGTAGTGCGCCATGAGCTGCGCAAAAGTAAAGTTACTAAACATTTCAGGGAGAACGTCGAGATTCTTCTTCAAGGTCTTCTGAAATAACTTAAAATCAAAAATAAAATTTAGTCAACAAATATCCTAGACTAGATTCTAGTCATAGACTTGTGAGCAACAAATCACTCTCCGGAAACGACGCCAAAAATCTTGATTTGGTGGTTTATTTCACTTCAAAGTTTTACCTTATGAACTACACAAAAGTTGTAAGTGCACAACTATTTGTATGTAATATTTAAAGATTGAATCTTACAGAGAGTGATGTTGCTTAGAAGAATCGTATAAGAAGAGAAGTAGTTAAGACAAAAAAGATTAAATTGAATGTTTTTGGGTCTCTCTTATGATGCAAATGAAAGCTAAAGCAATTAAAAAGACAATGTAAATTCAGAGATTAAAAGCGTTGGGCATTAGGGGACATATTCATGAATTATGGTTTTCAATAAATCATGCAATCTTCATAAAAATTTCTTTAGGTGGATAATAGAACTTGCAACAATAATAATAAAAACGACCACTTATGATAATTCAATTAACTATGTCTAAACAACTCCAAAACTTAACCAATTGGCAGACAATGAAGAAGAGAGACATGCAATCCGTTCTAGTGGTCTTAATTCATAGCTTTCCATGAATCAATCAATTGGCATGCCATGACGAAATCTGCTCTTTTAAACTTTTTAAGGGGAAAATAGCTCATCAATTTTGTTAGGTCAATCCCATGGATCAGTTGCTAGTGATCAATCAAGTAATAAGCATTAAGAAATATTTTAGAAGAAGAATCCTAATCATATGAATATGAGAAAATTGAATCTAACAACCTATAACTATCGAACCATAAATCCCCTTCAATTTATCCCACTGAACCCAACAAAGAAACTACCCACACATGATGAGAAAAAAAGCAGGAGATGTGTTGGAAATCATAATCGATTATGGGTATTAAAAGACTTTTAGGGATCTTCTGTATAGTGACAAGGTGAAGGATCTTCTCCCTTAGAAAATAGGAAATCAAAATCAAGATGAAAGGAAGTGAGAAACGAGACAAAAGGGTGAGTCAATGGATGTGGAGGAACTCAAACGTGGAGGTCGTCTCTTCTGTGGCTGATGGTTTTGCTCTCTACTTGTTCTCTTTTCTAAAAGTGCATTATGACTTGTATTTATAATGTTTGAGGCGGTGAAACTAGGTTTAGGGCTTCTCGGGATCAAAATAAATGAAGTGCCATTGTTTTGATTCAATGATTGCTCGAGGAAGCTTGGCCGCACCATTGGGGCTTCTTGGCATGGTGAATTGTGTCTTTGCCGCGGCATGCTTCTCTGGTGGCACAGCTGGAGACGTTTTTGTTGGGTGGTTGTATCTTTCAAATGGCTTGACGGTTTCAAACGGTGTCAATACAGGCCTAAGTGCGTGGGTTTTGTTCAACCCGGTCCACCATGGGACGGGTATGGACATAAAATTTTAGGCCCTTCTACTTGGAGGTGAAAGATGAAAGGTGTATCTTCTAACTCTCTAATGACTCCAAGAATGTTAAATTTGGTGCATGGAAAGACCTACAACAAATTCCAAACTTCTGATGCTATGAAATTGTCTTGATGCTCGTTTTGCTCTTTTTGCCCAAATATTTAAAAATCCTTTAGAAAATATATTTTCACTTGAAATATTTATATAAACGTATAAAACATTAGTGACCATAGGTAATTATACGATTTTATCACATTCACTGACCTCTTTGTCGACTAGGATTCATACCTTCTGCAAAAAAAAATTAAAATCAATCAATGAATTCGTCTATATACTTCAGCAAAAAGTTAATTCCATAGTTAATGCAATTTTTGTTTTCTTCAAGTGGTAGAAGTTACTTTGCTGATATTACAAGCAATGGACATAGGATTTATAGGAATCATGTAACAATATACATATAACTATGCAATAATGAGGTTTATATATTATCAACCTTGTTTTTCTATATAATCTATTTCCATATATATAATGTTTTACTCCTTGATTCTAGTTATTTGAATTAGAGTAGGTTTAAAATTTTTTTTAGGATTACAGGTTATTATGAATATTTTTTCTTAATAACCATAAAATCAATTATTTAAGTATGCAATTAAGAAATGAATTTGAAATAAAATATTAAATATTTAAGATTTATTAAACTGAAATAATAATACATGGGGATTAAAGTAACATAAATTGATCATATATTGAGATATAATCACGTGATTAGGAAAATAAATAAAGAAAAAAATTTCTATACATATAATACTTATTCAACTATGTTTATGATTACTTATTGGATTACTCTTTGTCGTTCAGATATGAATAACAGAGGAAACCAGGACATTTTCAAATCTATTATGATTGTTGACAATTAACGACATTCTAAAAGTAAGTAATTTACTAATACTGTTAAATATTTACGATTGATTAAAATAAAGCATGTATACAATGACTCAAAGATCAAGAATGGTAGTATCCAAACAAACCTAATCAATACTATCGTCTAGAAACAATAAAAACATTTATAAACTATTTAGAAAAAATATTAAATCTGAAGAGAGGATTCATTACATAGAATCGAACCACAACTACATCAAACATAGTCTTAAATATTCATAATAAGAAAGAAACCTTAGGAAAATATAGTTTTAGAAAGACAACAAACTCACTGGTAGTAGTAGTTCATATATAGAGAGATTTTCAGAAACTATAGTAATCAAACCACTGAATTTCCTCTTTCTCTTTCTCAACTTTGTAAGATCCTTTAGTGAATAACGATCTATAACTAAAAAGAAAAATGAGATTAGGTAATCATTGTTTTTAAAACTATGATGCAATCATTTAAAAATAGAATTCATTGCTAAAACAGAGCCCTTACATGAATCTAATTTCCTCAAGCTCCTCCAATTCAGGGTTGAACAGTATTTTTGAGCATCCAATTCTATTAATAACAGAAATCTCTCCTACATAAAAGCGTTTTCTCATATTAGTAAATTCTTCAAATTCGTCAAATTACAAATAAATTTACTTCTTAAAATTAACAGAATTACCGCCATGCTCACAGATTCTCCAAAACTGCAAGACACAAAACACTTTTAGACGCTCAATGTAATTGAGATCATATTCACCTTCACGCCACTGAGTCATAAAATCAAGACAACAATCTCCTATGGCACAACACTTCACAAAATTACCACTGAAATGCATTTGACAAATATTCAAGACTATTATAGTAGATACCAACCAAATGTGTTAACAATAAATAAGCCTTAAAATATGTAAACTTACTTATGATCCACAAGTTCAAATCTGACAGTGATACATTTATAGTCTTGCTCATCATCTCTTGGAACATACAAGATTCTTTAAGGATTCCGGAACTTCTTGACCACTCCATACAGATCTAAGTTAAATTCAATGTTTCAATAATCATATCATCATTTTATGTAAAACATTTGAAGATCAAAACTTCCCAATGGAATTATATCCAATGCAAATCACAATCTATGAACCACACTTGTAATACCTTATATATTAGCATTTCTTGATCTAGATTCTTTGATAATTCAAGTATTAGCAAAGACTCGATTCTCAAATCATCTCTTGATTATATAAGAAAACTATATAAAATTACAATTAACCTTCACATACCTATAGAATTTTTTTACGAATTCGACCTTCAAGCAGATCAGCATATGATTCTTTAAATTCGAAGAAGCAACGGTCTAAGAAGTTATCAAATGGTAGAAACAAAGTCTTGTAGCTGAAAATGATTTGGTAAACATGGTAGGTTTTTCTGATAGCTTTGACTGGATCACCAACATCAAAACCTGAGAGAATTAACCATTCGCATTCTTTGATCCTCTCTACATATTCCTTCACATAGTAGTTGTTAGGAATAGAATCTTCAATTTCACGACCCTTGAGACAAAAAAAAAAAAGGTTGTTAGATATGAAAGTATGTGATATTTAAATTTCATGTAAAATAAGTAGAGGAGTTGAAAGATCTTACACTTGAATCAGCTAGAATCATGTCACAATTGCTCCCAAGACCGTACCATTTCTCAAACCACAAATTAAGAACTTTGACACATTTTTGCATCACAAACACCTTTTTCAAACCATCTAACATAAGGAAATCATCCATTTTCTCTGAACAAATAATAGATGGTAATGGAAATGAGAAGATATTTTTTTCTTAAATGTGAAAGAAAGAGAATGAGGATATAGGAAGTGATGAAGGTTAAAAAGAAAATGTGGATATAAAGAGAAAGAAAGATTTTTTTTCTTTAATAAATATATAATTCCTAAGAATAGACCAACAACCACAACTCAATGAAAATATAGTTCGAATTGGTTATAGAATATAATTGTATGTTAATTACACAACTGATTTAAAAAGTATAGGAACTGTCTGATAACATATAGGTAATATGAAAGTGGTTTAAAACCATGGATGAATTAAAAATATAATAGGTATAAGAAAACATAGATAATATATATGGATTTCAAATTCGAAGATTATTAATATGAATGGAGTACTTTTCATAAAAATTGAAAACAAAGGAAAAATAAAGAGAACCCCAATGATGTTAACCAAACCACCAATATACTAAAATTCATATTAGTAAGCATTGAATATATTAGATCTATAATTTTATGTAATAGGCATCATAATAGGTATTATATTCACTCTCATTTCACATTCGAGGCTTATTAATATGAAAAAGTACTAAGAACAATTATTAGAAAATATAGACTTTATTCAATGCTTGGAAAGTGATAGGAAATACAAAAATAAAATAAAAAAAATTTAACAATGAAACATCAAAATAAATATTAAACAAAATTGAATTGGATCTTATTAAAATGAGACAGGTTTAAAACAACTAGCATCCGAGCATCTGAAACTCTTGTTGCAACTCCTTAAGATTAGTCTTCTCAACCTTCTCCATTTTGATCTTGCCATTCTTAAACTTCTTGGTAGTGAAAGTCTGATCAGCAATTTCAAAATCTTTATGCTACACTAAGTAGAACCAGGAGATACAAATGTTTCAGATGGTCCACTATCAATCAGCATTTAAGGATCATCTTACTTATATGTTTAATCACATTCTTTACACTTAGATATCACTAATTAGATATAGAAAAACAAATTGGAAAAAACAGTTTGAATTACCATGCATGAGAGTGGTATCAATATCCTAAGAAAATATCAATTATTTTAACCATATACATATGATAGAAATTTATTACTTTTATAAGGATTTAAAATATACCTATTCCGAGTCTTTGTCTGAAAACTCACTAATCAACTACAAGTCATTAATGATTTTGAAGACCTTATAGGTATCATGCTTGTAAATCATATGCTCCTGATCAAATAGCAATTTTGAACAAAAAAGTCTTCCCAACAACATTAGTGATAGCATGCGGCAACAAATCAGCATCCTGAATCTACAGTTAGTAAAGGGGAATAGTTAGAACAATTAACACCAATATTAATACTTAACTCTTTTTCATTGCTATAATTTTTGAAATAATCACAAACCTCATCATGATCTTTTGGTGCTAACTTAAAAGCAGTATGGCCAATAATCTCCATAGCAAAGTTATCAAAGAGGAGTAGCTTGATGATTCTTGTGTTATCCAGAACCCGTATGTGCAATTTAAACCTTCAGAAAATAGCTTATTTTAGTTTAAGAGATACTATGGATACTTTGAGTGAAAATCAATTCGATTACAGAAAGAATAATTGTAATATTAACTATAAAAATCAAAACTTTGGCACAAGACAGGGATTGTCAGTTTTTCACTTGAGACATTGGAATATGTGAGGTCAAATAACCTCTGCATCATCCTCATCATAATATTGACATGAATAATCAAAACCTTCTTCGAGCAATCCTTGCATCACTCCAATAATACCAAACCATGTTGTTAACCCTTATAATTACCGGTTTTTAGAGTCTTTTTAACACTGAGTCTTGATTTTTTTCAATAAAAACAAGATAGTTTTCAGTACTTTTATATTTTTTAGGTTTGTACACTTTCTGGAGTCAAAAAGAGGGTTTTAGAGTGGAAATGGATCATTGCATCGTCAAAAGAAGAAGAGGCTAAGGACAAAGACCGATCAGTGCACAATTGCAACTGATCAGTGCCGAAGATGGTGAGAACTGATCGGTACACACTTGTTACCGATCAATAAGTGCCTTTAAAGAGTTTCTTTTTTCATTTCTAGGGCTTCTCCTTTTCTGTCTAAATAAGATGTCTCAGCTACAAAGCCGAAGAGAGACTAAACATTACAGTTTTCATAGTTTTAAGGTGCTACTTTGTAGAGATTCGGTTACTCTGTTATTTATTCTACTATGATGTTTTCATCTATCTCTATCATGTGTTCTCTTGCATGTGTGAGTAGATCTGTTTATTGGGTATTGGGTTTCTAAGGGGATATTTATGTAGATTCATGCTAAGGTTTATCTGAGATTGATCATATAGTTCTTCATCTAATATTATTCTTAATGTTTTATCTAATTTTGCTAATTAGCCCCTACCTTAAATCGATTTCATCATGGCACCAAAAGAGTTATTGAATCGATAGATTTATTTTTGATGGGAAAAGTGTCTTTATCCAAAGACAATTGAAGTTACTACACTTTATGAACATATTGGATTAGGATGTCATTGCATGCATGCATTTCTATTGAGAAACGACAATTTAGTTGCTAGGAATTTTATTGTATAGATGTTACATACGGAAGTAGGAAAACTTATATTCGTAATATGAGTTCTAGAATGATACTTAAATGCATTTCACATAACTGTTGCATTAATTCACATAAATCCTTGAAAGAATTCCCATTACTCAATGTTTTATTTTATTAAATTTACATAGCATTTACACCGAGTGTCCGATAAACTCGTTTTGCATCTTATCTTTATTTAAATCACTATAATTCATAACTCATATAATTGGGCCTTGTGGATTCGATCCCAAAAGTACTATTTTGATTGTCATTGTGCACTTGCAGTATTATCTAGGGTAAAACCTGTTGATAACAAGTGTTTGGCACCGTTGTCAGGGACCAATAAACGAGTGCTTTTGAATTTGTAGTTTAGATTTTGTCTAGGAATTTATCTTATTTACTTACTAAATTTTTAACTAGTTTTATCGTTCTCATTTGTTGTGTTTCAGGTTTATGCAAAGAAGAAGCCAAGGATCTTCTAAACTTGATGAATCTCAACAAAATCAAACTAGCACAACTCGAGCGAGGAAAACGAAAAGCACATAACATTGAGATGGCTGGAGTTGTTGATCAAAACAGAGCTGAAATCGAACAAGTGATTCCTCCACTGGCACTGATCGGTAACCATCCATTAACGGTTGTTGGAAACCATCAAGAATCGATCGGTGCTCTACCACATCCGATCGATAATCAGAACACAATTCAGTGACCTAATGTTGCTCAACCCCAACTTGGTCGACCTGTAATTTTTGGTGAGTACAATACACTAAACTTGTTATATGTTGATAGGTATGTTATACGTCTACCACTTCCGCAGAGGCATGATTACGAGATAAAGCCTCAAATCATCCAATTGGTGAACAAAACATGTTCAATGGGATGAATTTAGAGAGCCCAATGGATCATGTGGAATCATTCAAAGATTTGTGCAATACAAAAAAAGCGAACAGAGGGCCTCAAGACTAATCGATATTTAGATTGTTCAAGTTTGAGTACCTCTTAAAAACATCAAAGAAAGAGGTTACTGCAATTGGGGATGTTGCTTAGGACATGGATGATGGAGTTTGGTATAAAGGTACAAAAAAGATAAGCTATACGGAAGTCAAGGGAACTACCAAAACCGAGGCTTCAACCAAAACTAAATAAACCATCCTAACTTCTCTTACAGAAGCACTAACGTGGAGAAGCCTCAAGGAAACGTCTCTAATGGTTTCCAAGGGAAAGGAGCAGGTTACAATGGTTACAACTTCCAGTAAGAACCTCAGTTAGTTGATCTACATGGGAACTTTCAAGCTACAACGAATCAACCAACAACATAAGAAAGCAAGCATGAGATGATGATGCAGCAACTCATGGAGAGTTACAAGAAGAGTGCTAAAGAGATTAACACAAAGGTTGACGATATGTACTCGAATCTGAATGGAAGGATTGAAGCGGTAAACACTCATGTGAAAGTGTTTGGAAATCAATTAGCTCAAGTTAAGTCGAATTCCAGAATATCCTAAGCTGCAAGATGATGAGAAACATACATTTAACTTACTATCCTATTTGCGCAAAGACTCCTTTCACTGTGGAAAGAGGACGAGTGATTTCCCCGTTTAACTATGCAAGATTTGTAGCACTAGCAGGGGGATTGCCTAGTGGGTTGACATTTACAGATGCTTAAAAACATAAGTATTTAAGAAATGGTTTAATCAAAGTGATGAAACCATAGATGAGATCAAGACTATGTTTCATTTTGCAAAAAGAGGTTACTATGTCACAAGGACATTACAGAAGCTTGAGGACCCATATCAGTTCGTCGTTCCAGTCAAGATTGGCAGAATCCTTTTCGAGAAATCTCTGTGATATTAGGGCATCTTGCAACCTAATGCCTACAAGTATCGTTACTCAGCTTGGGATAACAAACATCCTTTGTCAAGAGGGACAATGAGATTAGCATATGATTTGATTTGTGTCACTAAAAGAGAGCTTCGTGACGAGATAGTTGAAGTAGGAGGATGCAATGGGTGGTTGATTTAACTATGTTTGATGTTCATAACCAAGGATTACCTCAACTTCTATTCGGGAGAGACTTCCTGACATCCGTTGGAGCTCTCATGAACTGGTCGAGTATAAGGATGTCGTTCACTTACATAGACAAAGAGGTCTTCTTTTACATTATTTCTCCTCGAGCAACACATCTCAGAGTTCAACGTGAGATTTTGGTTCAGGAAAATGCACCAAAAACGAGGATAGCATAGGGTAATCTCCGGAATTAGCTTTGTTATCGTCAACCTCAAGACGTCAAAACAAGCACTAAATGGGAGATAACCCATTGGATTTTTATTTCTTTCTTGTTATTTTGGGTTTAAAACACTTATACTATTATTTTGGGATTTTTTTTTAGGTTATTTTCGAATTACATGGGTTTTATTTGACATGTATTTTGTGAAGTGCTGGAATGAAGCAGGAACAAGTACAAAACGTAGAACATTCTAATTTCTAGAGTGTTCCAAAACATCCAACCGATCGGTGCTGACATCTCACCGATCAGTACCAATCTTCTCTCATACAAATCGGTAAAAGACAATACCAATCAGTACTCATCCCGGTACGCAAAAAATTAGTTTGATTTGATCCGGTTTAACTAGACCATACCAAACCGAATACCCTAGTTGTCTCACACAACTCCTTCTTCCTCCTCCATTTTCCACATTTCTAACAAAAAATCTGTTTTCTATATATCTCTCTCATTTTCCAACGGATTTGAGTGATTTTGAGTGCTTTCACTCAATTTTCAGGCTCTATTCGATTATCCAACACCTAACTCCTATTTGCTAAGATATAAGCTTCAAACTCCCATTATTACACTCGATTTTCGAGTTTCTTCAGTGAGGAAAGTGTGTTACTTCTTTCTTTGATGTTTCACAAGATTTTCAATGAGAAATGATGTGTACGAGTTGATAGAACTGAATGGTAACTTCGAATTTGGTGTCTAATGGGTTAAAATTAAGATTTTGTGATTTTTGTGATATGGTGAATAGTGGTTTCGGATTTATGGAGTATGGATGCTTGTTTGATGTGGATTATGCTTTATTCATGTCCATAGAAGTTACGAAAGTAGTATGTGATGCTTGTTTTGCATAAAATTGGCCAAATTTGATTTTTGCAGTTCTTGCATTTTAAAATGGCCATGATAATTAATAAGGCATCATTGATGTTCGTTTATTTATATCGATATGAAATGTAGTCAGAACGTGCATTATCGTTATCAAGTGATTTTGATTGTGTTATGATGATTACGAGGGAACTCATTTATGTTGTGTTTTCCTTTGAATTTTGCAGATGTGGGACCACACACAAGAGGAGCTAGTTTATAAAAAGCCAGACTGGTTAGACAACGCTCCATGGCATTGCATGAACTCATTATGAGTGATGAAGATACCGCTCCCAGAGGTGAGATGGAGCAATGCACACTCCATCCCATGTGTTTCCTTTTGGACCAGATACTCGAGGAGATGGGTACTAGAGACGAGAGACGAGAGACGAGGTCCACATGATGCTTAAGACCATTGGGTTTGAGAGTTTTCACATCAACTAATGGAACTTATATGAGAAGTATGTGCAAGATTTTCTAGTTATGGTCACAGTCCACTATCCCATAGCGCTTGATGAGGTTTATGGTTTTTCCAAGAGAGGGGAAATGCAGCCTGGAGTGTTTTACGATCCCGATGGTTTTTGGGCTACTATTGGTTCGGATACGTACGCTTCTGGGGCATGGAAGCAGACACATATTTTCAGTACCGTGTTGTATGTTGTTGCTAAGTTCATCAGCAACACCATTTACAGCAGAGCATGGATCGAGATGATAATGTCTCTGAGCTATGGATGCTTCATGAGGGCATGCGAGCCTATTTAGATCATACAACTGATGAGGATTACGGTGAGCCGCATGCAGTTAACTCTGGGGTGCTTAATGCTGCCGAGTTTGTTGTGGCTAAGGGGTATATTTGGAGAGAGAGGAAGGAAGCACACCATGGAAGTCTTGTGATGTTAATTTTGATAGCGCTTGGGTATGATCTTCCGTCTCCTCCTCCATAGGGTCGAAGGAGGTTCATAGAGAGAAATCATATGTAGAACACTTTGATTCCGGTACGCAGTAGCACAATTTTGCAGTTCCAGGATAAAGGCGGGGTTTACATATTCCTACCATTGCCTACATGGGAGCTCACAGACATTACATCCAGAGCGCATGTAGATTTTGTGCCTCTTGATGTTGCCCTCTACGAGCAACTCGCTACAGGACGTACTGCTCATCGCCGTATTTGCGCAACTGCTCAAGCACCACCTCTAGACACTCATCGCTGAGCGTCTTCCTCCTCTCAGGCACCATTGCTAGATTTTGATAAGACGGAGTATCTGGCTATGGAGCTTTCACAACAGCCCAAAAATGAATACAAACGTGTAATGTGTGACACTTCACAGAAGAACAAAAAGATGTTGCGGATGCTTATGGGGATTTTCATGAAGATCTGGCAGTATTGTTTTTCAGCTCCACCAGTCCACAAGAGCCATCCATTGGATGTTGAGCATGATGTTTTGGGTGCTGCGGATGAAGATGAAGAGGATATTGAGGAGATGTAAGACTCTCTTATTAGACCTTGCCCTTTCCCGACGCCATTTGCCACGAGCATCGCTTCCGAGAGTCCCTTAGTTAGTATACATTAGGAATTTATTTTTGCACGCAACAGGAGAGAACCAAGCCAACGTACGAGCTCGGACGAGTGATACAACTGAGTTAGAACCGATCAGTGCTTGATTACCACCGGTCGGTACCCTGTCTATACCAGTCGATATGCTTCAAATGAAAACCCATGTATTTTCTTTTCTTTTGACTTTTTCTTTCTCTTTAGGATTTTTATTCTACTATTTATGTATGACTAATCATTTCTTCTGATTAATTTTTACACCAGAACAATGTAATTTAAGTCTAGGGGAGGATATTTCTATATTAGTAATGTTTGTTTTTATTTTTAATGATTTTTCATTTCTTTTAAGTCATTTTCCAGTTTTTATTAAGTCAAAACAAGGGAGCTATGAGCTTTTCTAGGAACAACTATTTTAGGAAGACTTTCTCACGACTTATTCTGACTTTATTCGGTATCAGAACAAAATATGGAAAAGACCACGAGCAGACTCAATAATCAGGAAAATTCCTATCACTTTGAAACTTCGATGATTGAACTTCTCCTTATTAAGTGGTACCTTGAAATTAATATATCTCACTTAGGGGATTGATATTCATGTCATGGATCATACATTCAAAGTTTTATTTTATCATATTTACCACTATTGTTAACTCTGAATGGCTAGACTCATCTTTAGTCTAGTACCACACCTATACCTCAAACATTTTGCAATACCTCATGCAATCTTGTGAAACTGCATTCATGTGAAAAAACTATGGAGTATACGGACTGCCATAGCTGACCTTTCATTAGGATTAGATATTTAGAATGATAACAATGTTTAGAATATTTATGAGCCTTAAGTATCTTATTTTTCCTTGGTATATAAACTGATTCCGTCCTCTGTATTTTTATGTATCTAAAAAACTAAAAAAATGAAGGAATCAGGTTACACTGTTGTAAGTACCAAGGAAAATCAAAGGTTATGTTGAGTTTGGACTATTGGTAGATCCAGATGAAAGGAAGACTATGTATTTCTCAATTGGTATGTGTGTCAGTGTGATTTTTCATAATGATTTGCACCCTTAGATTTTCTTCAAGGTCTCTTGAAATAACTTAAAATCAAAACTAAAAATTAGTAAAAAAAATATCCTAGACTAGATTCTAGTTTTAAACTTGGGAGCAACAAATCATTCTCCGGAAACGACGCCAAAAAGATTGATTTGGTGGTTTATTTCACTTCAAAGTTTTACCTTATTAAACACACATAAGCTGCAAGTGCACAACTATTCATATGAAGTATTTAAGAAGAGAAGTAGCTAAGACAAAAACAATATATTAAGTTGAATGTTTTTGGATCTCTCTTAATATGCAAATGAAAGCTAAAGCAATTAAAAAGATTATGTAAATTCATAGATTAAAAGTGTTGGGCATTAGGAGACATATCCATGAAATATGGTTCTCAATAAATCATGCAATCTTCATAAAATTTTCTTTTGGTGGATTCTAGTACTCGCAACACTAATAATAAAAGGACTACTTATGCTAATTCAATTAACTATGCCTAAACAACTCTGAAACTCAACCAATTGGCATGCAATGACGAAGAGAGGCATGCAATCCGTTCTGGTGGTCTTAATTTACAGCCTTACATGACTCAACCATTTGGCATGCCATGGCAAAATCTGCTTTTTTAAACTAGTTCAGGGGAAAATAGCTCAACACTTTTGATGGGCCTATCCCATGGGTTTAGTTGCTAGTGATCAATCAAGCAATAAGCATTAAGAACAAGTATAGAAAAAGAATCCTAATCATATGAATATAAGAAAATTGAATCTAACAACCTATAAATATTGAACCATAAATCCCCTTCACTTTACCCCACTAAACCCAACAAATAAACTACTCACATATGATGAAACAAAACCAAAGCAAGAGATGTGTTGGAAATCATAATCGAAAATGGCTATTAAAAGGGTTTTAGGGATCTTCTGTATAGTGAAAAGGTGAAGGATCTTCTCCCTTAGACAATAGAAAATCAAAATCAAGATGAGAGGAAGTGAGAAAAGAGAAAAGGGCGAGTCAAGGGATGTGGAGGAACTCAAATGTGGAGGTCGTCTCTTATGTGGCTGATGGTTTCTCTCTTTGCTTTCAATCTGCTCTTTCTCACTTAGATAAGGACTTGTATGAATAATGTTTGAGATGGTGGAATTAGGTTTAGGGCTTCTCGGGATCGAAATAAATGAAGTGCCATCGTTTTGGTTCAATGACTGCTCAAGGAAGCTTGGCCGCGCCATTGGGCCTTCTTGGCGTGGTGGATTGTATCTTGGTTGTGGCATGCTTCTCTGGTGGCATTTTTTCTGGAACGGTTGTATCTTTCAAATGGCTTGGCGGTTTCAAATGGTGTCAATATAGACCTAAGTCCGTGGGTTTTGTCCAACCCAGTCCACCATGAGGCGGCTATGGACATAAACTTTTAGGCCCATCTACTTGGAGGTGAAAGGTGAAAGGTGATTCTTTTATCTCTCTAATGACTCCAAGAATTTTAAAGTTGGTGCATGGGAAGATCTACATCAAATTCCAAAACTTCTGATGCTATGAAATTGTCATGATGCTCGTTTTGCTCTTTTTTATTGTTTTTTGCCCAAAAACATGTAAAGACTTTAAACTCTAAAAATACTTAAAAATCCTTTAGCAAAATATATTTTCACTTGAAATATTTATTTATAACGTATAAAACATAGTGAAAATAGGTAATTATACAATTTTATCACCTTCTCTGTGGAACATTTTTCGAAGAGTTAACCTCTGTTACTCTTTGTCGACTACGATTTAATCAATGAATTCGTCTTGATGCTTCAGCAAAAAGTTAATTCCATAGTTAATACAATTTTTATTTTCTTCAAGTGGTAATCGTGTAACGATATATATATATAACTATGCAATATAGTAATCGTGTAACGATATATATATATAACTATGCAATAATGAGGTTTATATATTATCAACCTTATTTGTCTATATAATCTATTTCCATATATATAATGTTTTACTCCTTGATTGTAGTTATTTGAATTAGAGTAGGTAAAACTAAATCTTGTGATTGTAGCTTGAGTTTAGAGATTCTTTTAGGATTACCGGTTATTATGAATATTATTCCTTAATAACCATAAAAATAAATTAGTTAACTATGCCATAAAGAAATGAATTTGAAATAAAACGTTAAATATTTAGGATTTATTAAACTGAAATAATAATACATGGGGATTAAAGTAACATAAATTAATCATATATTGAGATATAATCAAGTGATTAGGAAAAGAAATAATTAAAAAATTTCTATACGTAAAATATTTATTCAACTATGTTTATGATTACCTATTTGATTACTCTTTTTCGTTCAGATATGAATAACAGAGGAAATCAGGACAGTTTTAACTCTATTATTTGATTATCCAAAAACTGATGAATTGATTGTTGGTAATTAACATCATTCTAAAGGTAAGTAATTCACCACTACTGTTAGATATTTACGACTGGTGAAACTAAAGCATTTATAAAGTGACTCGAAGATCAATAATGGTAGTAGCCAAACAAACATAATCAACACTATCATCTAGAAACAAAAAAAAACCATTTAGAAAGAAAATATTAAGTCCCAAGAGAGGATTCATTACATAGCATTAAAGAAAAATC
Source organism: Cardamine chenopodiifolia (assembly GCA_963922655.1). Taxonomy (NCBI): domain Eukaryota; kingdom Viridiplantae; phylum Streptophyta; class Magnoliopsida; order Brassicales; family Brassicaceae; genus Cardamine; species Cardamine chenopodiifolia. The sequence continues at coordinate 9,774,694 of OZ000479.1, forward strand.
ACATCAAACATAGTCTTAAATATTCATAATAAGAAATAAACCTTAGGAAAATATAGTTTTGGAAAGACAACAACACACTGGTAGTAGTTCATATATAGAGGGAGTTTCAGAAACTATAGTAATCAAACCACTGAATTTCCTCTTTCTCTTCCTCAACTTTGTAAGATCCTTCAGTGAATAATGATCTATAATTAAAAAACAATGAGATCAGGTAACCATTGTTTTTAAAACTATGATGCAATCATTTAAAAATATAATGCACTACTAAAACAGAATTCTTACATGAATCTAATTTCCTCAAGCTCTTCCAATTCAGGGTTTAACAGTATTTTTGAGCATCCAATTCCATTAATAACAAAAATCTCTCATACATAAAAACGTTTTTTCATATAAGTAAATTCTTCAAATTCATCAAATTACAAATAAATTTACTTCTTAAAATTAACAGTATTACCATCATGCTCACTGATTCTCCAAAACTGCAAGACACAAAACACTTTTGGACGCTCAATGTAATTGAGATCATATTCACCTTCACGCCACTGAGTCATAAAATCAAGACAACAATCTCCTATGGCACAACACTTAACAAAATTACCGCTGAAATGCATTTGACAAATATTCAAGACTATTATAGTAGATACCAACCAAATGTGTTAACAATAAATAACCTGTAAAATATGTAAACTTACTTATGATCCACAAGTTCAAATTTGACAGCCATACATTGATAGTCTTGCTCATAATCTCTTGGAACATATGGGATTCTTTGAGCATTCCGAAATTTCTTGACCACTCCATACAGATCTAAGTTAAATTCAACGTTTCAATAATAGTATCATCATTTTAAGTAAAACATTTGAAGATCAAAACTTCCCAATGGAATTATATCCAACGCAAATCACAATCTATTAACTACACTTGTAATACCTTATATATTAACAATTCTTGATCTAGAATTTTTGATAATTCAAGTATTAACAAAGACTCGATTCTCAAATAATCTCTTGCTTATATAAGAAAATATATAAAATTATAATAAACCTTCACATACCTATAGAAAATTCTTTACGAATTTGACCTTCAAGCAGATCAGCATATGAATCTTTAAATTCGAAGAAGCAACTGTTTGAGAGGTTATCAAATGGTAGAAACAAAGTCTTATAGCTGAAAATGATTTGGTAAACAAGGTAAGTGTTTCTGATAGGTTTGGCTGGATCGCCGATATCAAAATCTGAGAAAATGAACCATTCGCCTTCTTTGATCCTCTTTGTATACTTGACATAGTAGTTGTTAGGAATAGAAGCTTCAATTTTACGACCCTTGAGATAAAAAAAAAAAAGGTTGTTAGATATGAAATATGTGATATATAAATTTCAAGTAAAATAACTAGGGGAGTTGAAAGATCTTACACTTGAATTAGCTAGAATCATGTTACAATTGCTCCCAAGACCATATCGTTTCTCAAACCACAAACTAAGAACTTTGACACATATTTTTTCATTACACACCTTTTTTCAAACCATCTAATGAAAGGAAATCATCCATTTTCTCCCAACAAAGAATAGATGGTAATGGAAATGAGAAGATATTTTTTCTGAAGTGTGAAAGGAAGAGAATGAGGATATAGGAACTGATGAAGGTTAATAACTTGTAAAAATCGTTGTCAGTTTATTTTTTGGAATTTTTTTGCAATATATTATCTTTCAGTTCTTTTCCAACCTGTCACTTAGAAAAAATTTACACAACTAAGGTAATTCTCATTAGAAAATGGTTATAAGATCTTCCAAACTCAATAAATATGGTAAATAGTTAAATTTATATTCCATTTGTTTTGACAAAGAATATACAATAAAGTCAATAAGATTGTAAACATGCATAATGAGATCCATTTACTAAAAATATAATTTTTCCTCATTAACATTAAATCAAATATTGCAGAATGGTAAGCCTCATTATACACTACAGTTGGTAATTTCATATTCGATTGCTATGATCTGATCAATTACATGCAAAAATTTGTATCAGTTTTCTAAAATTGATAATTACTATTCTTTTCCAAATTGATAAAAGATTTTTTTCTTTAACAAATATCTAATTCCTAAAAATAGACCAACAACCACAACTCAATGAAAATATAGTTCGAATTGGTTATAGAATATAATTATATGTTAATTACACAACTGATTTTAAAAGTATAGGAACTGTTTGATAACGTATAAGTAATATGAAAGTGGTTTAAAACCATGGATGAATTAAAAATATAATAGGTATAAGAAAACATAGATAATATATATGTATTTCAAATTCGAAGATAATTAATATGAATGAGAACTTTTTCATAATAGTAGAAAACAAAGGAAAAAATAGAGAGAACCCCAATGATGTTAACCAAACCACCAATGTACTAAAATTCATATTAATAAGCATTGAATCTATAATTTTATGTAGTACGCATCCTAATAGGTATAATTTTCACTCTCATTTCACATTCGAGGCTTACTAAATATGAAAAGAGTACTAAGAACAATTAGTAGAAAACAAGGATTCAGTGCTTGGAAAGTAATAGGAAATACAAAACTAAAATAAAAAAACTTTAACAATGAAACATCAAAATAAAGTATTAAACTCCAAATTGAATTGGATCTTACTAAAATGAGAAATGCTTAAAATAAACAGCATTCGAGCATCTAAAACACTTGCTAATCACTCCTTCAAATTAGTCATCTTTTCAATCTTATCCATTTGATCTTGACATTCTTAAACTTCCACAACAAGAAAACTACCGCAATTCCGAGGAACATTTCGTTAGAATATATGAATGTTAATATAGCCGTTTGGGATTTAAAATTTCTGACGACTGACGAGATTATATATATGTTTCTACACTCATATATTCATTCACAACACAATATCTTACTTAAACAAAAAATGAAAATAGATGTCATCTTCTAATAGATTTTTATTATGGATAGACAAACCAATGACAGATACGGAGTCAAACATATTGAAAGACGAGTATGCTCGAGATATAAGCGAGTTCATGGAATTGGCTCTAAATCAACCAGGAGCGAAAAAAACTCGTAAGTTAAAATTTATATGTTCTATTTGTGTGAATTCACATAATATTAAGATAGAGATTGTTTGATGGCTTTTGTATTACACGGGAAAACACATTATGATAATGGTAGTATTAATGAACCGTATGTTGCATATAGTTTAGAAGAACATAGAATAGAGGTAGATTTTGGTGTAGGTACTGTTGAGATGGTGAATGATGCGTTTAGAGAGAATATGCAGTCAACCGCTGTAGATGGAGATAGGGTTGAAGAACCAAATTTATAAGCACAAAGGTTTTTGATATATTATATGCAGCAAAACAACCACTATATAGCGGTTGTAGAGAAGGTCATTCGCTTTTATCATCTGCTAGTAAATTGATGACCATTAAGATGAACTATAATTTGGCAGAGTAATGTGTTGATGCGATAGCCGATTTTGTGAAAGAATATTGTCCGAAGATAATCTTTCACCAGCATCATACTACGAGGTACATAAACTTGTATCTGGTCTTGGTTTACCTTATCAGACAATAGATCTGTGCATTGACAACTGTATGATATATTAGAGAGAAGATGAAAGCCGTAAAAGATGTCAATTTTGTAATAATTTCCGGTTTCAAGAGACTAGTAGCAGAGTTACTGTTATCCAAATTCCATACAAATGGATGTGATATTTACTATTAACGAAAATTACTAGATCATCCATTATAGAATGACGTCTAAAGATTTGTGTTTTGATCTTGAATATTTTTTCCTATTCAATTCTTCTTGTATTTAAAGAATGCAAGTTCTTCCTCAAACTACAGAAATATCAAACACCAATTACTAAAATATATTTTTTAAATATATAAAAACTATAGATCCGTAAAAAATCTATCAAAAATTTTTACAGATTTCTGATGGATTTATAAAAATATACCCAAACTACCTATGAAATTTATAATCGATCTTTTTGATGTAACATCTCGTCGATCTAGAATAGATTGGGTATATAAACTCTATATCCATCGGAAATCTGTCAGAAATTCTGACAGATTTCTAACGGACATATAAAGTATATATAACTCCATATGAAACATATTTAACACATGTGATATAGAATCCGTCGAAACTTTTTGACATATATAAGGTTTAGGGGTTGAATTTTAAAAACTTTTACACAATGTACATTGAAACTTACTTGTAAACATTATTCACAAACATTAAAGACAACATAACCATTTAAACAAGTTATAAAGTTTGATTACAAATTTTCAAATGTTTTGGAGTCAAATGTTAGATAATGAATCTTATACTTTATGATGTATGTATGAAACATGTTCCGAAAATTAGTTGTTTGATAATTTTGATATTGAATAAGATGATTCAAACATAATGTATCATACAAATGAATAAAATATCCTATATAAATCCATTTATAGTTAAATGGATCGATACCGGTAACCGAAACCCTGAATCCGTCATAAATCAGTCAGAATTTTATGACGAATTTTCTACGTATTAAGATATACATGTGGCCTCTTGTTCTTTGATGGACCAATAGGACAATATGCATATTTTCATGATCTGTCAAAATATTCCAAATGATTTCCGACAAATCGTGAAAATTAACCTTCAAAATCATCTTTTAGGCTCTTTCGGTTACCAAAATTTTATTTTACGTCAGAAATCCGTTGGAATATTCTGACAGATCATGAAATGTAAGGCACGAACGTTTGCGGTAAATGTCGAAGATCACACGTTAAAAACCAACGGATTTTTGACGGATATATCTGTCGGAAACCTGTAATAAATATCTATGTTTGTCTTCTTCGCGACGAAACACGAAAAACACAAATAAAAAAACCAAAGCACTCTCAAATTCTCTCAAAACTTCATCCAAAATGGCCAATCTCCCTCCCAATTTGTATCTTTCTAACATTTTCAAGTAAATTTATAGGATTGAAGAGTTAGATTTTTGGATTTAGGGATTTGTAATTGAGATTTAGGGATCTGAAATTGATATTTTGTATTTGGAAGTGAGATTTTGTTATTGGATTGTTAGATTTAGGTTTTCATTCATTAGATTTAGGTTTTTGATGGTTAGATTAACGGTTAATGTTTTTGGAAAAGATTTATGGATTTTGATGGAATTGATTTGGAATTGATTTATGGATTTTGATTTGGAATAGATTTTATGGATTTTTTATATTTTTAGAATTTTGTTTTGTGAATTCTGAAGGATAGATCATGAAAATTAACCTGCAAAATCATCTTTTTGGCTCTCATGGTTACCAAAATTTTACTGTACGTTGGAAATCCGTTAGAATATTCTGACGGATCGTGAAATTTAAGGCGCAAACTTTTGCGATAAATGCCGAAGACCATGCATGCTTTAATTTTTTATAGAACCAACGGATTTCCGACAGATATATCTGTTGGAAATCTGTTATAAATATCTCTGTTCGTCTTCTTCGCAACGAAACACGAAAAACATATTAAAAAAAAAACCAAAACAGTCTCAAAATCTCTCCAAAACTCTCAAATTCTCTCATAACTTCACCCAAATGGCCAATCTCCCTCCTAATATGTAAGTAAATTTATAGGATTGAAGAGTTGGATTTTTGGATTTAGGATTTTGTAATTTATATTTTTGATTTAGAAGTGACATTTTGTTATTGGATTGTTAGATTTAGGTTTTTGATGGTTAGATAAGGGTTTATGTTTTTGAAATTGGTTTATGGATTTAGATTTGGAATAGATTTATGGATTTGCTTTTTTTTAGAATTTTTTGTAAATTTAGAAAATTTATTATTGATTGTTGTTAATTTTAGAAATTTTATTGTGAATTTAGAAATTTTATATAGAAATTTAGAAATTTTATTTACAATTATGAATATTGATTTATGGTTAGATTTAGGTTATTTTGAATTTAATTTTATTTACAAATTTTTACTAAAAATTTGTTTGAATTTATAAATCATTTGCTAATTACATATCATTTGGATTTTTTTGCTAATTTTAATTATTTTTTATTTTTTTTAGGGATTACGTTAATACGTTCCTTCACGAGGAGCTCGTCCTGTGAGGCGAGAAAGGAGTAACTCGCAAAGCTAATCCACCTATATCTCAGAAACTGTACCGGTTATGAACCCAACTCAAGAGCCAAGTGAAATATCCGTGGAAGACTTCGCTTCTCAGTCGGGTCGAGATCACACCACCAGAGCTATTTGGTAAGTTTAAATTTTGATTTGATAATTTACATTTTATAAGTTTTAAGCCTTATAAGTTTTCATTATATCTTCTATTTTTTTCTTACACGTTTACTTTTTACCATAATGGAAAATTTAAGGCAATCAACAGCATGATGATCGGGATGGTAAATCATCCTTACTATAAATTTTTGACCATGCCTCCAGAAGATCGCGAGATGTGGTTTAGGATGTTTGCGGTAAGTATTAACTTCGTTTAGTTTAATTTCAAATTAAATAATTTATGTTAATTTAATTTAACTTTCTAGAATTTTTTTTTAAAATCGCAGCAAGAATTTTCTTAGGACTGGGAATTTACGGTCCAAGTTAGGCAAGAGTTTGAGAAAAAAACTAGAATCATATATTCGAAGAAACTGAATGAGTGGAAGTCAAAGTGAAGGACCGTGCAGATACCAAAATAGTTTATTGGGAACGCAACCCTATGGAAAGGTTTGTTGACTAATAGAATCATGAGAAAACTGTTAGAATCTCCAGGATCCAATCCTTCAACCGGATGAGCAACAGTAAGGGTAAAGGGATAGTGACACACAACTTAGCCACAACGAGTAAGGTTTCCAGGGAAGAACAACTCGTAAGTTTGTTTCATTTCATGATTTTAAATTTATTTAACTCATTACCAATATTATTAATTGTATATTTATGCATTTTAAATAAGAAGGTTCTTGTTTCTCGCATCTTAGGTTGCTAGAGGATGCACACACCAATCGGAAGGCCGGTGAGATTCAAGATCTGGTTGCTCGGAAAATCGTCGACAACTTGAAGAAGTTAGGAGAAGAGTAAATTCTATTAGTCGGTCGCTGAAGAAACCCCTCCATCGGAAGTGCCTATGGAGATGTGCTACAACTTGGTCATACAAGTAAGTAACATTTATGGTTCTTTTAAATGTCTTCGATAAGTTACTTATATTTCTATATATTTACATTTACTTTGTTTCTCACACAACTCCACATACCAAAGGTCATATTTTTGGGATTTCTCAAGACTACCATCCTTCGCTCTCTAATAGTTCTTCTCGTATTTCTAGAGAAGCCGCCTAATTTAGAGAGGAACTAGCGGAGAAGACCGTCAAGCTCGAGCATCTATTGGATCAAGCGAAGATTCGAGCTATGGAAGAATTAATGAACGCTTTCTTCGCGTTGTACCCTCCACTGGCTCCGTAGATTTTATAATTTTAATATTCAAACTTTTTTATTTTATTTTTACTTTTGAATAATTTTAAGGATTTTTTCTACTTGAATAATTATATTTAAATTTATTTTCTTTAATTTTAATTTAATATTTTATTTACATATTAATTATAATTAAAAATAAGAAATAAATATGTTTTTCAAAAGTTCATCGGAAATTATTCGTCGGTAATCCGTCAGAAATAGGTCCGTCGGTAATCCATCGACAGTGGTTCATCAGAATTTTGTCTGAAGTCCGTCGATATAAGTTCTGAATAGATTTCCGACAGAATTTCCGATAAAAGACTATCCATCAGACCAAGAACCAACAGTGATTTCTGACGGCATTCTGATGGATATGGTCGTCGCTTCCCAATTCTTTCTTCTAGTGTTCTTGGTAGTGGAAGTTTGATAAGAAAGTTTAAAATCTGGAAGAGTGGGTGATTCTTTATGTTTAGACTAAGTAGAATTAGGTGAGACAGATGTTTCATATAGTCTTTCACTATCAGACAACATTTAAGGATCTTGGAAAATTTAAAGAGAAGTTTCAGATGCATCTTCGTTAACTTTTTAAGCACATTCTTTACACTTAGATATCACTAATTAAATATAGGAAAACAAATAGGTAAAAATATTTTGTATACATCAGGACCTTCAATGGCTAGTAAATTACCATGTAGAAGAGTGTTATCAATATCCTAAGAAAATATAAATATGATAGAAATTTATTACTTTTATAAGGATTTAAAACGTACATGTTCTGAAACTCTGTCCGAAAACTCACTGATCAACTCCAAGTCAGTTAGGTATCATGTTGGACAATAGCAATCTTGAACAAAAAGGTCTTCCCAACAACATTAGTGATAGCATGCGACAACAAATCAGCCTCCTGACTCTAGATTTAGTAAAGGGGAATAGTTAGTACGCCAATTAACACCAATATTAATACTTAACTTTTGTTCACTGCTATATTTTTGAAATAATCCCAAACCTCATCATGATCTTATGGTGTTAACTCATAAGCAGTATGGTCAATGATCTGCATAGAAAGGTTATCAAAGAGGAGTATCTTGATGGTTCTTGTGTTATCCAAATTATGTATGTGCATAAAACCTTTAGAAAACAGCTTATTTTAGTTTAAGAGATACAATGAATACTTTGAGTGAAAATCAATTCGATTACAAAAAGAATAAAAACATTGGAATTTTTGAGGTAAAATAACTTATGCATCATCCTCATCATAATCATCAACTTGAACAGTCAAAACCTTCTTCGAACAATCCTTGCAACTCCAATAATACCAACCCATGTCAACATCAAAAGCCGAGACAGTACACATAACAATACACTTACAAATCTATATGGAAGATCAAATAGTTGGTTAATAAACCATCTTATACATACATATTATATAAACAATCATGTCCTAACCTAAAGTTAGATTAAGAAAATACCTCTTCTGATTCAAAAATCTCAGTTATGGTCTTGCGAGGAATGTGAACAAAGAAATCATTTTTGTCGGAAACACCACCAACAATAGCAAAAGGGTTCCAATTCACAATGCCAAGTACACTTTGATCCTTTGGAAGACTATAAGAATAAATGAATTTTAAACTTTAAATATAAAAAGAACTACAAATGATAGACAATTCAAAGATGTATTACAATGATATTTGTATTTAATATTTACTTACATTGTCCTGAACTTTGTAACATATGAAATAAATTCAGGGTGAAGGAGCACATCAGAGCAATTGTGGGCATTAGAGATGAACCGATAATCTGCAATTAAGTCATTGTAAGTTAAATAGATTTCATCTATAAAAAAGATAATTATAAAGTTGTGAGTTTACCTTTCCAAACTTGATAATCGAATCACCACATATCCAGAAGAAGACTACACATTTGTATTAACGTAATCAACAACCCCCCCCCCCCCAAAAAAGAACAACAGAAAAGTGCACATCACTGTGAATTTAAAGAACAATAAGATATAAACATCATATGTTACTGGTATAGTAATATATTTCAATCCTTTGATATTCATTAGTTTTTTATCTTGATTACGAAGCTCCATAGTGATTTTCTTTGTATCTTTTCTATCAACATGCACATCTTCTACATGTGTAACATTCATCAGTTGGCCAATGTCATCTAAGAAATCACATAAAAATATAAATTTACTTTAATGATACAAATCATAAGTCATTAATACGGGAAAATTTTAAAAATTATTACTTACCAACCAAAATCTTCATCCAATGTACCATCAACAAACTTCACAAAACTTAACAATTTCTAAACCACCCAAATCACCGGACAACTTTTCAGAGTTCCTCACATGGGTGGTAGGAAGAAACACAATCTGATAAGAAAGTCTTGTTGTTCAGTACATTCCGGCGAAATGAAAACAACAAAAAATTGATGATGATCAATGACTCACCCTCACGAACATGATTACAAATTTGTTTCTTCAAATCCTTCTTAACAAATGCTTGTATCTTGTTATCATATATATAATAAGAAAAAAAGATTTAGTGTTAATGTCAAAAATAAATATACACACAACAAAACATCTAAAGAATATGAAAATATAAAAGCAATAATAAAATATTAAGATACATATTATAAGTTAGTGTTAGTGAAAAAGATAAAATTAGACAAATGGAACATCTAATATATATATCAAAATAATAAAATATATATATATAAAATACAGATTATTAGTTATTGTTAATACCAAAGATAAAATACACATATAGAATATCGAATGAATATCAAAATGTAAAACAAATTTTTGTTTACTAACTTTATCATCAACCAAGATCATCTCAATAGTATCACCATCACCCGCAGAGTATTGTTTCCACAATCTGATGATCTTGACTTTGATCTTCCACATAATCTTAAAAGGTTTCAAGTTAGAAACACTTGAGAAAGAAGATATAAAAATCAAAATTAGAAAGCTAAGAAACAAAAAAATGGTGCAATGAGATGGTAAAGATCTTAACATTGCAGTCTAGGTATAGAGAATAGTGAACTTGGGGCTGAAGGTTAAATCTTTGGAAAAAAATGTTTTGGCTCCAAAAGGCATAAATTCAAATTTTACATAAGATTTGTTGGATTGTTACGATCTGATTAGGAAATATAATAAATGCATGAAATTCCAAAATTATACTACATTAATGCGTAAAACTGCATATTTAAAAGATTTAGAATTTCCTAACTGATTTAGATATTTCAAACAGTTTTCATGTTTTTTGCAATCTATATATAATTAATAGTATAATCTGCAACCACAATCTACACTATTAATCGCGGAGCAAGAATTGATATTGTGGCTCCAAATTAACTCATTTACAGTAATTACCATCACATAAATCGATCGTTAGCATAGATTAATTTAATTTAAAAAGTGTAATTAAGTCAAGCATTTAAATCCAAAAAGATAATCTGAATCTAACCTAATTCGGATATAGAATAAGATATCCGGATCCAGAATAGACATACGCGGATCTCTTAAAATTATTTTGATTGGTCGAAATCGACCCGGTCAAATACAAACAAAATTTACTACAGAATATCTTTTAAATCCTAATATATTCAGATTCATTTTACTTTTTTAATATAATAATTGTAAAATAATATATAAATAACTAAATCATCCATTATAGGTTAGATTTTAATAGTACTTCACTTCTATGCCTAAAAATATTTTAAAATTAAATAGCACATAAATATTTACAAACATTATTTACATGTTTTACGTAAATTTTTGTGAAAGAAAAATAAAATTTCATATGTATATAATTTGATGTAACTATATTTTATCAGTATTTAAGCAATTTCATACTCGACTAAGGCCATCTCCAACATTACTACATATACACTTTCAAACTCCATGTTAGACTAAAATATTCTCCAATTTATAATTCTAAAATGGAGATATCCAAGTTTTATTTTATATTTGGAGTTTTTCTAATTCATTGTTATTTTACATATTATACACCAAAATAATCTAAACAAACAACAATCCCAAATCGAATTTAATATTCTTAATCAAACCGTTACAAAATTTAAATATTTTAAAAAATATATATAACACTACTAAACTTTTACAGGCAAATTATGTCATAAGCTAAAATATCAATTCAATTTATCGAGTCTTGTACATTTTGAATATCGGACAGAGAATATCGGATACAGGACAAGAACGGGTAATTTTGCTAATGAATCACATTATCCAAACTAATCCGGATAAAATACTGAACAAAAATTTTGGGTAGCAAAACGAGATCGTAAAATTTGGATAGATAAATTCAATTCTCAAACTCTCACTAATTTGTGAAAAGTTAACTTTGGGAAGGGTATTTTGGGTATTTTTAAAAAATATGCAAAAAATTAGATAATTTCCAATAGTGTAAAAATTAAAAAGAATTTTACATCAAAAAACAAAAAAAAACATAAACGGGACATACATGTATTTCATTCTAATCTTTTATCAAATCCTTATCCATTAGACTAAAATAAAATTCTCAAACGAATAATTTTTAAAAAAAAATGCTTATGAGACGGAAATTTTTTGATGGATATGAAACGGAACAGGTTTTTCCTCCCGTAATGAATATATTTAAATTTATTTTCTAATATATTTTTTTAAAAGCATAACTCCTTATATACGTGCGGATTCGATCATAATCTAATATAAATTTATGAATGAAAATTATATATAACCGTATTTTATTAGTATGTTATAGTACTTAATGATATAATAATATATGAATATCGTATTTTTGTAAATATGTTTTAAATGTAATATCATCTATAAATGTATTTAAATGAGTTACATGAGAGTATATACAATTAGGCTAATGATTTACGTCCAATAGCAAATCATGTAAGTAGTCTAGTAATTTTTCTTCTTTTAAAAAATAAACTAAGAATCAATGTGGTGGTGAGACGTCGGCATGACAGACATGTAAATAACATGCAAGAATAATATCATTATTATCCTCTAAAGTGTGCTTTTCAAATAATATATTAGATTATATACTCTCTCTTTTTATTATGTGCCAAAAGGAAAAAAAAGAAACAAAAAAAATTAAGACACTAGGCATAATCTCAACAGACGAGAGAGAACCCACGATGAATTAAGTAAGAACCCGACGATAGATCGTATTGACTAAGTCAGTTCTCACGCTAACCGTATTGACAAATCGAGAGAGTTTATGGGCTCCAGGTACAGCGAGCATCGTATGCGCTACTCTCAGCCATGGCTCAAGCCGTTTCTTTAGGATCCATACCCACACCACCCCACGAAAGTCGTGTTGGTTACCGTAAGATCAAACCGTCGTGTTGATCTACCGGAAAATTCTTACAAAGACCACCGGAGTTTCCTCCGAAAATTAAGCCATAGAAGCAGATCGTCAACTTATGAATGAAAAGAAAGAAACAAAGCTTATGAAGATCTATTGAAGTTCGGAAAACTTGGAGAGAATTTAGAACATGTTTAGAGAGAGAAAATTTTAGAGAGAAGTTTTTATTATTTCTCGATGTGTATTTTACAATAGGGGAGCACACATATTTATAGGGGGAGGTGAAGACGTTGACATAAGCGCTTACCTCAGCGATGACATCATGTTTACATCATGATTACATCATCGCTTACATCATACTACTTATATATTACATCATCGCTTACATCAGCGATGACATCACACTTACATCACACTAATATCATGCTGATATCATATTAACATCATGCTGACATTATTTATTTAGCATAATAATTATACATAATTAATCATCAAGCTTACTCAATGATTTATCTCGAAATCTTCAATGTGCTTTGTGCAGCATCCGTACTCTGTTCCTGGACACTTATACTGTGGTTCTGGCTCAGAGAAGTCTTCAGGGGAGTCCATATTAACGTTAATATTGAACTCTCGTCCGATTTCGTCGAGATCCATAACAGGATTATCGTCTGTGACTGAGCGTCTTGGAAGTATTCTGCTGGACAGCTTGGTGAGGATGGTTCTGGTTTTGCTGCTTTGAAATGATGTTTTTCTTCATTAGACATGAAGAATTGTAGATCTTCGTCGAGACTCATTTGATAGTCGATGGAATAGTAGGACCAGTTCTGGTTGAACGGGATGTGAAATGTCTGTCGAGCATTGTTGAGACGGAATGCATGAGTCTGAAATTCTTCATATAAAGCATTATCGCGAACGTTGAAGTCTGGTCTGATTCCATGTTTGAAATCCTTGTGATGAATGAGGTTGGGTAGTGCGTGAACCTTTGCGGTTCTGTCGTTAACTTGAATTGGTCGATGAAAGAAATAGATAGTGTGTGGATTAAAGAAAGGATTTAGACCACCTGGTTCTTTTAGTTTCTTGTAGGGGATTTGCATCGATTTTGCTGAATTTCGTAGCTTGCCACTCCAGTTGACTAGCGGATTGAACCATGTGAGGAATGTTGAAAGTTCTTCTTGTTGACCTTGTTGTTCGTTGACGTACTGGTATAACCATTTGATATCGAATGAGATACCAATAGTGTATACTGCATAGAGATACCAGAGGAAACAGAGAACTTCTTCCGGCATATATTTGTTCTCGATCCTGTACAGATGTGCGAACGGATAGTCGGGATGAATGCCTAGCGGTGCAATGTATCTTCCGTAGAGCCCGTGGTTTGTTAAGATGATTGATTGGTAGTGGAATATCCTGTTTCGCAAAGTTTCTCGAAAATGTCCTTTTGTGATGAGAGGCTTCACGTCTTTTGGCATGTTGTTGTCGAAGTCATAATATGTCTTTGATGATGAAGAACTTGCCATAATGTTTATGCCTTGGAGAGGCTTTCTGCTGAGCATATCGGCTAGAATGTTCTTCGTGCCCTTTAAATAGACGGTGTCGAAGTCGTACTGTGAAAACCATTCACTCCATCGTAAGAGCTGTTGATGCGGGACCATCTTCTGCTTGAATTGTAACATCTTTGGAAAAGAAGACATATCCATTTCGATTCGAAATTTATGTCCTATCAGATGAAATTCAAACTTTTCGATGGCTCTTTTGACGGCTAAGATCTCTTTGAATGTTGAGTGATAGTGCATCTCCGAATCTTTAAAGCGTCCACTTTTGTATCCACATATTTGTCTTTTTCCATTTTCTTCTTCAAGTAATACTGCGCCCCAGTATTTGTCGCTTGCGTCAGTCTGTAGAACCCATGTTCCCGTAGAGGGAATCTTTAAAGGTGGTAGCTTCTGAATTTCCTTTTTTAGGTGTCTGACAGCTTCAGTTTGTCGCTTTGTCCACTGTTGAGGATTCTTTATCAACATCTTTCGTAGTGGATGAGTCAGCTGCGAAAGTTGCGGGATAAAGTCGCCTAGATAGTTGATTACACCAAGAAATTGCTGAATTTGTCGCTTTGTCAGATTTTCTTCAGGGAAGCTCAGAAGTTCTGTAGCTAGATGGTCTTGGGCTGCGAACTGTCCTTGAGTAATTTCCATTCCAAGAAATTTGATACTGGATTGGGCTATGATCATCTTTCGGGCCGAAAGCATGATACCATATGATTTTGCGATTTCGTGGAATTTCTGAAGGTCTCTGATATGATCTTCTTCTGTAGTTGAAAACAGTAGGATGTCGTCGATGTAGATTAACACCGTATGTATCAGTAGTTTGAATATCCTTAACATCGCCTGTTGGAACAGCGATGGTGCTGTCTTCAGACCAAAGGGTAGAACCTTCCATTGTAAGTGACGGTTCGGTAGACAGAATGCCGTTTTGTATTGATCTTCAGGTTGAACACCGAGTTGCCAAAATCCTGACTTGAGGTCGAATTTGGAGAATATTGTTGCTCCTGAGAGATGTTGGAGCAGCGATCTTTTGTTCGGTAATGGGAACTTGATGTCTTGAAGGTATTGATTCAAAGGCTTGTAATCAATTACCAGTCTTAGCTTTCCTCGTGCTTGTTCGGCTCGGTTGTTGACGTAGAATGCTTTGCACGCCCATGGTGAGTTGGTTGATGAGACTATTCCTTGTCGGATCAGTTGGTCGCATTCGTCGTTGGCTTGTTGTAGTAGAGCTGGAGACATTCCTGCGTGACTCGCTTTAGTAGGAGTTGTTGCCATCTTTTCTTTGAATGGAAGTGATACAAAGAAATCTTGGTTGAGCCATAGAGGATTTTTGCATTTCTCTAGAAATTCAACATGTGAATCTGCACAAGAGACTGTTGCGATCTCCTTTTTGATTTCTTCAAATGTTGGAGCGATAGGATCTTCTATTGCAAATAACCTATGCAATGTTGTGAAAGCCTTGAATAGACCTTTCCATTTGATTCCTCCTGGTTCGATTGAAATATCAAACTTTTTCTTCAGTATATTGTAGGAATCCCATCCGAGAATTAGATTTTTTCCGGGTGCGGATGATCCGAGGACTTCTGTGGTGAATCGGCATCCAGGGAAAACTTCGATTGTAATAGGCTTGGACTTGAGTTTGATTTTTAAAGCTCCTGAGTTTGCCACTCTGAATTCTTGCTCAAATGGTGTCCACATCGATGGTGGTAGAATCTTTGGATTTAATATCGACGTGTGAGCTCCAGTGTCGATGAATGCAATGACATGGATTGGATCTTCAGTTTCTGTTGGATCAAAGATTGTGACCGGTAGGTGTGGAATCGTCATGATATCTTCTTGTTGCGGTATTTGACAAATCTTGAAACAACAATCATCAAACGTTTCTTCATCTGAAGTTTCTGAGGAAGTATCATAGTCGGAGTATCCACATATTGCTTCATTGTCATCACTGTCGTAAGATAAGATGGATTCGAGATCATGATTTTCGAGGTCGATATCCGGCGCTATGCGTGATATTGAACTGATGAGATACTGTCTTTTCTTCGTTGATTTGTTCGGGCAGTTTTTGGCGTAGTGTCCTTCTTTGCGACAAAGAAAACACTTGGTTGACTTTCGAAAGCTTGTTTTCTGCTTGAAGAATCGTCTGCGTCGAAAACCTTTAAAGTTGTCTCTTTTTTGCTTTCTGTGTTTGTGCTTGGTGTTGCATGAACATGCCTTTTTTGATTTTGAACATTTGATTGATAGGTCCGGCCTTGCACAGATTTTGGATAGTTGTTTAGACTTATCCATGAATTCCATCCAAAACTCTTTCTGTTTGCATAACTTGTCAAGGGTCCGATTGATATATTGTTGGATTTGACCGATTGAGATTTCTTCAACCGTCTGACCTTGATCTCTGATGTAGAGTTTGGTTTGTTGGCTTAGATATTCGTCTATTGATGAGAGGTAGACGTGCTTCAAGCTCGGATTGTTGAGTCCGTTTAGAGCATAGAATCTTCTCGCTTGATGCTTGAAATGTTTCGCCAGATCTTTCTTCTTTAATGAACAACACTTTGCTGCAAAGTATTCTTCTTGTATTTGCTCCTTTTGATGATTTGGTGTACCGATAAACTCTCGATGGATTTCTCCGAGTAACATCGGTATTGTAGTGTCATAGACTTGGTTTTGTCTATAATCACCGAGTGAGTTCCACCATTCTTTGAGGGCTCCAGAAAGCCTTGCAGTAAATTGTTGGATGACAGCGTATGTTGTCGAAGTTAGTGCTTCAGAATTCATCCAAGCGTGAAACTCGTCAAGACGTTCTTTCCATTTTTTGAACGGAATATCATCGAACGTAAACGTCATGACTTTTGAAGCGAATTGCTTTTCTGGCTTTTTGTGTTCTTGAAAATGTTGATAGTTCATCTCGTCATCGCTTGAGAAAACTTCGTTTACACTTGGCTCTCACTTGGGTGTATAAGAACTTTCTCCGATAGCAAATTGTTTCAGCATTGATTCTTCTTCTGATTCGGTTTGCGACTCAGTTGAGTAGTGCTCTATTATCGGGGTTGGTGTTTTAGTTGTCTCTGCTGGTTGCGAAGAGTATGCTTGTTTTGTTTCAGGCTTTTGCACTGTCTCGTTAGCTGATTGGGTTTGTGCTGCCGTTTGAGCTTGATTTTCCATGTCGTTGAGCAGATTGGTCATCGAGAATTCGATGATTCCAATGTCTTTATCTTTTCCTTTCTTCTTGCGATCATCAAGGGAATCTTGGCTCGAGTGAGATGAAGTAAGTGCAGGTGTTCGCGCTTGCTTGGTTTGAACTTCAGGTTCTCTGTACCTTCTAGTTCGTTCTCGAGTTGGTCTAGGTTTGTACTGGTAAGGCGTCGTCATGGCATAACGAGAAATGAGCGCTTCATCGGATGACAAGAATCCTGGTGAGGATGTCTTTGGCCTTTGACTTTGACCTCCAAAAAGGAATCCTGGAGAATAGGATGCTTGAGGCATTGGAGTGCTCAAGAACGTATTTCCATAGGAAGGGTAATACGTTTCTGACGGCCTTTGTTGCTGCATGCTCTCAAAGTATTTCAGCAGATCTTTTAACTGGAACTTGAGATTATTCATCTCGGCTTCTCTGCTCTGAAACTGTGAAGTATTAACCATCATTTGTTTTGACATTGTTAGCATCTCATGATGGAGCGTTTCGAGTCGAGCATTGATTTCTGCGATTGACTTAGTGAGAGACGTCAGTCTTCTGTCATAGTCTCTATTCATCTGGTCAAACTTCTGGTTCATGTTGCTCAAAATATGGTTTTGAGCGATAGCGTTTTCTGTTTGCTAGTTGAGGACCTTTTCTCCTTGGCTTAGTTGCTCTGGTCCGGATGAATTGATAGCCTTCGATACTATCTTTGGACTATGTGCTATGTTATTTCTTGTGAAGTCTTCAGGCGGGGGAAAAGGAGGGAAGTCGTCTGGACTCATCATCATGATTTCTTTCTCCTTCTTCTTGTCCGAGTATTGGACTAAGAATTCGTATCTTCCGGTTCCTTCGCCTAAAGTGCCGACTGTAGGATCGCCATCAAGATATCTTTGATAGAGAGGATCCTTCTTCTTTCTTCTTCTTTGTCGGATTTCTTCATCAGATTCGTAATCGGCATCCATACATGCTGAACATGAACAGACATCAAAGTATTGATGACCGTTTTCGTCCTTGAACGGGAATACGACAGAGCCGTCTTGACCAAAAGATATTGGTTTTGGCATCTTGTCTTTGTATGGACCGTAGAACTCGTGTTCATCAATTCTAATGGAGAACTGAGTGAACAACTGTTTGCGAAACGAGGATGATCTTGGTTTCTCGAACTTGATTTCGGTTGTACCGTCGTTTCGTGTGTGAAAGCTGGCTTCAGATAGTTGAATCGGAGTTTGGGCCGATTGATGTAGCTTTTCGTAGCTAGTTATCCATTTATCTGGTAGCTGCTGGATGAGTTCTTCTCGAGATATTTGTCGAGGAATTTGGACAGCGTTTGGAGCTTGTGATGCTGACGTGACTTCAAGGTAGAGTGGTTCGTCAGAGGATGGCAGGATGAGATCAAGAGCATGGTCTTGAACCCGATAAACTATTTGATGATGAATAGTCGCCATGATACTATCTTCTTTCATTTTGGCTCCAGTGAGTTGTAGTTGGACCTTTAAAGTCTTTAAAAGATGTGGATCTTGTAAAAAAAAATTAAAGTTTGGAAACAATGTAATGAACACTGTTCCGGCGTTTAACGTTGTCTGTACCGTTCCAATACATGCTTGCTGGTAAGACTTTAATCTTGAGTCGAGCAGGGCAATTCTCGCGTAGACTGGTAACCTTTCCGTGCGTGTAAGGTCAGACCGATACGAACTACTCCGAAGTGTAGATGCGTATAGCCTTGGTGTTGCCATAGTTGTGGTAGATTCTCTGGAAGATTGAGCGATATGAACTGCTCTTCTTCTGTAGCTGGAACTTGGCAAGATGAGAATTTGCTAGACTGCACGTATTCTCGAACATTCCTGTGTGAGGATGGTCGGATGAGCTGTCGAACTCCGTTAACCAAAAAAGCACTTGGCTTCTTGGAAAAGATTTCGTACGGATTTACTAGAGGAAGAGTAGTTTCTGGGAGACGTTGATCTCCTGGAACATACTCGATTTCGTATAAAGAGTTTATAGTAGGAAAAGAAGAACGATTTTTATTTTGGTTTTTATTTTTAGGTAAAGTAGAAATAGCAAACTGGGAATCAAGAACTGAATTTTCGGAAATAGACATGATTAGAAATAGTTTTCCAGAACATTCAAATCGATCATTCATAAACAATGATTCATTCCATCAAAACATAAGTCTAGGCTCTGATACCATAATCTCAACAGACGAGGGAGAACCCACGATGAACTAAGCAAGAACCCGACGATAAACCGTATTGACTAAGTCAGTTCTCACGCTAATCGTATTGACAAATCGAGGGGGTTTATGGGCTCCATGTACAACGAGCATCGTAGGCGCTACTCTCAGCCATGGCTCAAGCCGTTTCTTTAGGATCCATACCCACACCACCCCACGAAAGTCGTGTTGGTTACCGTAAGATCAAACCGTCGTGTTGATCTACCGGAAAATTCTTACAAAGACCACCGGAGTTTCCTCCGAAAATTAAGCCATAGAAGGAGATCGTCAACTTATGAATGAAAAGAAAGAAACAAAGCTTACGAAGATCTATTGAAGTTTGGAAAACTTGGAGAGAATTTAGAACATGTTTAGAGATAGAAAATTTTAGAGAGAAGTTTTTATTATTTCTCGATGTGTATTTTACAATGGGGGAGCACACATATTTATAGGAGGAGGTGAAGACGCTGACATAAGCGCTTACTTCAGCGATGACATCATGTTTTTGTTAACCATCTTAGAATCAAATTAAGAATTCAAAATTTTGATAGTACAAATAATATAAAGCATGGTAATAGTGAATATAAATATATCGAAATCTTGAATCCAAGACAGATTATTTAGTTACAGTTAGACAATGACAAATTAGTCGATGCTCATTAAATTAGCCGGCGTTCATAATCCAATCTAATCCAACTCATCAATTTTGATGGGTTAAATATTTTGGTTCTAATGGATCAAATAGATTGAATTAAAATGAGTTAAATTGTAAATTTGTAGTGGGTTTAAGAGGTTGGTATACCCATTAACCCATCGATTTTCTTTAAAAAAAAAAACTAAACAATACCAAAACAAATGTATTTTATTTGTTTTCGTATTCCTCATTACATCATACAACATCTTTTATGATTAGATTTTACAAACCAAAATATAAATTAAGAAACTAAAACTAAACCGTAACCGGATAGTCCATCCTAATAAAGAGTCAATCTGGTTCAATTCACTAACTCAACCGGGAACACAAGGAATTGTGGACTCGGCTCGGACCGGGTGAGTCAACAGTTAAAAAACCAAATGAACGTAGAAAAAAGCCTTAACGTTCCGCTTAAACCGACTCCAAAACTGACACATCAGCAGTGTGCAGACGAGGAGCTTCTTTTTTTTGTTTCTATTATAAACCGTTGATTAAATATCATCAACGGCTTCTATTGATCGCCTTAACAAAATAAAGCACAAAACTCAACAGACTCTTCGATTTGGGTTTCCAAAATCACATCTTCTTCAACGTCTCATCTTCAAGACTTCGCTTCTTCTTCCTCTGTTGAAACGATGAAGCAAGTCGGATTAAGCTACAAATTGATACCATCGGACTCAGATTTTATCAAATTCGCAATCAAATTCAACATTCTCTTAGTTGCAACGCTGATTTCACTGTGATTACAAGGGGAGAAACTGAGTTCATCAATTTCGGAAACTTCGAGTTATCAAAAGTAACATTCCGTGCGACGATGGGGCTTTTGGCATTGATGATGGCATCTGCTTATTGGTCAGGAAACATTCACTGCGTTGTAAATGCCATGTTCGACGCTACCTTGATCACCGGCGATGATTCATCAGGAAGGATTTACATAGAGATGGCTATGGTTTATGGTTTCTTGACTTTGACTTTCTTGTCATGAACTTGTTTGGATTCTGGGGAATTATATGTCTACCAATTTCTCCTCTGAGTCTGCTTTTGTGTCACCAATTCGTCAAGCGGAATGTTAAAGAATCTAAAGAGTTAAATTACTTGGCGATGAAGATTCAATTCTGTTTTTAGGGTTAATCGTTTGGTTGTGATTTTTTAGGTTTTCAGGTGTTGTAATTACTGCTATATTACGATATATAATATGAGATTTATGTGAATATTTCTTTTGTATATATTTTGGATCTTTTCCATTTCTCTTATGTATCTAGAATAGGTATAGTCTCTTGTATATATATGAGCCTTAGAGCTGAATGAATAAAACAAGAAAACCTTTATACAAACCTAGGTTTCTTGACATGGTATCAGAGCTCTAAACACACAACATTACTCTGTTTTTTGGTTCGATTTCTCTGATTTTTTTCTTCTTTTTTTTGACCTCTCCTTGTTCTTCTTTGAATTCATCGTGTTATTTGTCTTGCAAACATGACTGGTTCACATGTTGATGATGATACGTCTGCTTCAACGGTGAAGGAGTCGACGGTGGTGAAGTCACGCGTACGATATCACCGTATGATCTCTCTTCCAGTGCCAGAACGGACAACGCGTCCAACGCCTTAAATCTGAATTGGCAACTTGTCGTCAACACGGACTTACATTTATTGAAGTATACTATGGAAAATTGATGCAGCTTTGGACTTCTTTGGCTGAATATTGTGAGTCAAAGAGTTGTGGGTGTCCAATTGGTGCTGAGCTTCAACGAGTGCTTGAAGAAGATCGTTTACATGAGATTCTGAAAGGACTTGATGAATCTGTTTTTGGTTCTGTAAAATCAAGTCTTTTCTCACGTGATCATCTGCCCTCTGTTGATGAAGCATACAGTGTCCCAAGCACTTGAAACAAGAACTGACGCTATGGCTTATGCAATTCAGCAGGCTTCTTCCTCTGTTTCTCATCGTGCTCCAATGACTCGAGAAGACAGGTCACATCTGCATTGTAGTAGTTGTGGTCGTGGCGGGCATCTTGCGGAGAATTGCTTTCACACACTAGGTTACCCAGAATGGTGGGGAGGACTATTGAATTTAAGTATAGAACACGAACTTGAATTATAAAAGACCACGTTCTCTTATTGTTTTAGTAAATTCACTCAAACTCTAAAGGTCTCAAGTTCTCTCTAAGGGATATCACACCTTGATAATTCTTTATATAGAAAAACCTAACACACAATCCTTATTCTAATAGGAAACACCCCTAATAGATAAATCCAAACCTTAAGTAGATCAGTCTTATCCTAACTACCTTTAGAGATAAGATCTAATCCCAACTTCACTTAGGATTAGGTTTAGTCTAGAAACTTCTAGACCAAGTCACCTTTCAAGCTTATCTTAACATTGTCCCTCTTAAGCTTGAAATCACCATTAGTCACACACTTGACTCCAGTTAGATTCCTCATTTCTTGAAACTTGATTCTTCCTAGCGCTTTTGTTAATATATCTGCCTTTTACTCGGTTCCAGGTACATACTCAACTTCTAGTTGCTCGTTCTCTACACATTTCCGTATAAAGTGATACCTCGTATGTATATGTTTACTCCTTCCGTGGAAGACCGGGTTCTTCGTAAGTGCTATAGCTGACTCATTGTCGATCTGGATTGTCATCTTATCTCTTGTCTTTCCCGAGACCTCACCAAGGAGTTCTTGAAGCCATATCGCCTATTTTGCTGCTTCGGTAGATGCCATAAACTCAGCTTCACAAGAGCATAATGTCACTGTATCCTGCTTCTGCGAGCACCAAGTGATCGGACAGCCATTGAGGTAGAATATGTGACCCGTCGTACTCTTACCATCATCTACGTCGACATTATGTGAGCTATCACTGTATCCGACCAGTCCTGGTTCACTTGAACATTTAAAATCCAAACCATAACCGGTTGTTCCTCGTAGGTACCTTGAAACATACTTCAATGCTATTCCATAAGACTCTTTTGGTTTGTGCATGTAGCAACTTAACACACTTACACTATAAGAAAGGTCTGGTCGAGTGTGAAGAAGATACCTAAGATACCCGATCATTCTTCTATACTCTTTCTCGTCAATCTTCTTCTCCTCCGAAGCCTTTGATAACTTTAACCCTGAATCCATAGGTATGTGAACAGCATTACACTCTTCCATCTTAGCTTCTCCTAGAATTTTTTTCGTGTATCGTTCTTGGCTCAGTGTAATCCCGTTTTCATATTGTGATACTTCAATGCCGAGGTAGTAAGTCAACTTCCCGAGATCACTCATTTCAAACTTGGTTGGCATACCTTTCTTGAATTCAAGTATTAGCTTTAAGAAAGAACATGTGACAAGTAAATCATCAACATAGACCGCTACAAGAAGAAGTTGCTCCTTTTCTTGTTTGCGATATAATGAAGGTTCCTTTAAGCACTTGATAAAATTTAACTCCTTAAGAATTCTATTTAGCTTGTTGTTCCATGCTCTCGATGCTTGCCTTAACCCGTATAAGGCTTAGCTTAGCTTATATACCTTGTTTTCGCTTCCTTTTATCACATACCCATCCGGTTGAGATACGTATACCTCTTCTTTCAATTCTCCGTGAAGGAAGGCGGTTTTTAGGTCTAAGTGATGTACTTCCCAACCGTTAGTCTCTGCCTTTGATATGAGGAACCTTATTGTCTCTAAGCGTGCCACATGAGCAAATACTTCATCAAAGTCTATGCAATAATACACGTCTGCTAGAACTTTTCTCTCGCCACCCTTGCTCAAGAAAATTATCGAACCTTTTCCTTTTATGTATATGCGTGAATCGTCTCCAAATATTACTTTCCATGATTGTTTCATCAATCTTGTAGAAATAGTTTCGATTTCCAGTCATATGGTTGCTAGCCCTGTTATCCAAATACCAAACATTATCTTTGTCCTAGTTTGCTTCAAAGATATTTAGCTTTACATTCTTCTCATTAAGATACACCACCTCGTGCATCATTAACTTGTCGGCTTTAAGAGTATCGTCAGCATCGCTTTCATATGTTTCTTGAAGTTTAAGTAACCTATCAGGACAATCCACCGCATAGTGTCCCGGCTTGTCACACCACCAGCAAATTACACTCGTTTTGTCCCTCCCTTGTCTATTACTTCTATTGGTATGTTGTTGTTGGTTTCCGATGCGTCCACGTCCTCATCCTCGTCCAAATCTTCCGCCTCTTCCCCTACTTCTATTCTCTCCGTAATTTTCTTGATAGATTTGAGGTCCAAAGTTTGCATACAAGAGTTTTCCTTGACTGTCTTGTTGATCTTCCTCTTCTTCGCTAACTCTCTCTTCGTATGCTTTTAATTTGCCCACAATATCTTCAAAAGTAGTTTATTGAGATCAATAACCTGTTCAAGTGCCTCAACCATGTGTCTATATTTTTTCCGAGGTAATCTCTTGAGAATTTTCTTTACAAGTTTCGGCTCTTCCATGTTTCCTCCTAGTGTTGCCGCTTTTGATGAGATTTCGGAGAGCTTTCCTGCAAACTGATCGATCGTATATGCATCTTTAATCTTGAGTCTATCAAACTCAACCATAAGAGTTAGCAGTCTAGCTTCTTTTACTCTCTCCGCACCAAGGTGTCTTGATTTTATTGCATCTCACACTGCTTTTGAAGTCTTGTGTTCACCGACTTGTAGGGTCAATGCTTCTGGTATGGATTGCACAAGAAGAGCTATAGCAAAATCGTTTTTGTGTTCATCATCAGTTCATGGTTCAATGGTTTCCCACACCTTATGGACCCTAAGTGTTGTTCTTATTTTCATCGCCCATACCGTGTAGTTGGTGGCGTTGAGCATCGGACATTGGATTGCCGAGGAACCACCTTCCTTTTCTTTCGCAACAACTATGTCACCCATGTTTCTCACTGATCAACTTGTCGAAGTATTTTTCGAACCTTCTCACCGAAAAACCTTGTCTCCTCGCTTAGATTCAACTTTGCTTTGATACCAATTATTGAATCTAAGTATAGAACACGAACTTGAATTATAAAAGACCATGTTCTCTTCTTGTTTTAGTAAACTCACTTAAACTCTAAAGCTCTCAAGTTCTCTCTAAGGGATATCACACCTCGATAATTCCTTATATAGAAAAACCTAACACACAATCCTTATTCTAATAGGAAACACCCCTAATAGATAAATCCAAACCTTAAGTAGATAAGTCTTATCCTAACCACCTTTAGAGATAAGATCTAATCCCAACTTCATTTAGGATTAGGTTTAATCTAGAAACTTCTAGACCAAGTCACCTATCAAGCTTATCTCAACAAAGACGTCCTCGTGGCAGTAATAGCTCGATTCATGGTCGTGGTTCTTCGTCTGGGCATGGTAGTGGTGCTGCTAATCCTGCCACAGCCTCGGGATCTGCTCGTGTCAATGTTGTTGCTACTTCGAATGCAGTTACAGCCGCTGATCGTGTTGGTTTAGTTGGTCTATGTGATGATCAATGGCGTACTTTGGTTTCCATGTTAAATGAGAGTAAACCAAAAGCCACTAAGACCCTAACTGGTATGTTTTTTCTTGGTTCTTGGATTTTTGATTCTGGAGCTACTAACCATATGACTGCTTTTATTAATTTTCTTTCTGATGTTCGAGAATCTTCTCCCTTACCCGTTAACTTTCCTGATGGGAGATTCACTGTCGCAACACGTCAAGGCAAAGAGATTTTGAGCTTGACACTTATGCTTCAGAATATGTTGCTTGTTGATGGATTGCAATGCCATCTTGTCTCTGTTTCACAGTTGAATTGAGACAGTTCTTGTGTGTTTCAGATTACTGACAGACTTTGCGTGATTCAGGACCACATTACGAAGATGCTGATTGGAGTGGCTAAGGAATTGCAACGGCTGTATTTTATGAGAGGACTTGAAGCGGCTGGAGCAGTGCATCAAACAGAAGTTGTGTCTCGAGATGTATGGCATCACAGTCTAGGACATCCATCTTCTCATATTGTAGATTTATTACCTATTTCTGGAGTTTCTAAGGATAGTATTTTGAAGAATAAAGTGTGCGAGATTTGTATTCGTGCCAAACAAACTCGATGTTCTTTCCCTACAAGTTCTAATAAATCTAACGATTTATTTGAATTGGTGCATTGCGATTTATGATGACCATATCGAACAACTTCTCACTGTAACGCTCGTTATTTTTTAACCATCATTGTTGGTTATTCACGGAGTGTATGGCTATACATGTTGCATACAAAAAAAGAAGTGTCACAAACTATTCGAGATTTTATGGCTCTTGTTGAACGACATTTTTTTCAAAGCAAGTTAAAACCATCCGTAATGACAATGGTACATAATTTATGTGTCTCAGTTCTTTCTTTCGTGAGAAAGGGATGGTTCATGAGACTTCTTGTGTTGGAATTCCACTCAAAATGGTCATGTCGAGAGTAAACATCGGTATGTTCTCAACGTAGCTCGTGCTCTGCGGTTTTAAGCTTCTTAAAGCAATCATTGTAACTGCATTTTATGGAGACTTTCGTGCACATGCATAAGCTTCTCTATTTATGCAGAGCACGATATAAATAAAATACAATGATTATGCTTTACAAACTGATTCGATGGAGACTCCGGCTGAATGTTCATATCCTCATTCGATTGAATTTTCTGTGGATTGTGCTAATTTTAGCAATGCTCATCAATTATTTCTTGTCGCTTTATCTACATATGTTGAGCTGAAAACCTATGCAGAAGCTATTAACGATCAAAGATGGCGGGATGCTATGTGTTTTGAAATTGATGCTCTTGGGAGAATCACACTTAGACTATTGAGTCATTGCCTAAAGGTAAAAGCGTATTGGAAGTAAATTGTTTTTTTAGATCAAGTTACGAGCTGATGGTAGTATTGAAAGATACAAGGCACGTCTTGTTGCACTTGGCAATAACCAGATTGAGGGTACTGATTTTGATGAAACTTTTGCTCTTGTTGCAAAAATGATCACGGTAAGATCATTTCTTCAAGTTGCTTCTTCTCACAATTGGGATATTCATCAAATGGATGTCCATAACGCATTTTCCATAGAGATTTAAAGGAAGAAGTATACATGTGTTTACCTCTTGGGTTTCGTGGTTCTGATCTAACAAAGGTATGTCAGTTACAAAAATCTTTGTATGGTTTACGTCAAGGTCCACTTTGTTGGTTTGAAAAAATACAAGGTGCTTTACGGGAATATGGATTTATTCAATTTCTTCCTGATTATTCCTTATTTACCCTTGAAAAGGGAGATACTCGATTATAAGTCTTGGTCTATGTTGATGACTTGATTATTTCAGGAAGCTCTGATAATCTTATCTCTGTTTTCAAGGATTATTTGAGAAAATGCTTTCACATGAAGGATTTTGGTCTCATGAAATATTTTCTGGGATTTGAAGTTGTCGTAGTCCTAAGGGGATTTATTTGTGTCAACGTAAGTACGCATTAGACATTCTCTATTAAACTGGTCTTCTCGGGGCCAAACCGGCTAAGTTTCCTCTCGAACAGAATCATCAACTTGTGTTAGACGATGATATCGATTTTGTTGATGCAGTAGCTTACAAAAGATTCATTGGACGCCCCATTTATCTGGTTAACACAAGGCCAGACTTAACTTACTCGGTTCATGACTTGTCTCAATTTATGCAAACACCGAAGCAAGCTCATTTGGATGCTGCTCTTCGTGTTGTTCGATACTTAAAAAGCAACCCCCGCAAAGGCATTCTTCTTCATGCTAATACTGAGATTTCTCTTGTTGTTTGGTGTGATTCTGACTATGCAGGATGTCCCATCACACTCCGCTCTTTGACCGGTTGATTTATTCAGTTAGGTGACTCTCCTATATCTTGGAAAACGAAGAAACAGAATGTTGTCTCTTTCTTCAGCTGAAGCGGAACATCACGCTATGACTCTCACGGTTCAAGAGGTTATTTGGTTAAAAGCTCTTCTCCTTGATTTAGGTGTTGATCATTCAGCGCCTATTCCTCTCTTTTGTGATAATCAAGCAGCTTTTCATATTGCTGCAAATCCTGTATTTCACGAATGGACTAAGCATATCAAGAAAGATTATCACTTCATACGAGATGAGATTATCAAAGGTACTATTTTCACTTGCCATGTTTCTACTTATGAGATTACGATATATCATATGAGATTTATGTGAATACTCATTTTGTATATTTTTGGATCTTTTCCATTTCTCTTATGTATCTAGAATAAGTACAGTCTCTTGTATATAGATATGAGCCTTAAGGCTGAATGAATAAAGCAAGAAAACCTTTATACAAACCTAGGTTTCTTGACATGCTATGAGTTTAGTTTGCTTTTTTTACTCTGTAAATCAAAGCTTGAGCTTGAACATAACCTACATTTCTCGTATTTATCTCATCCCTATGCTCACACTTGGGGTTATGATCTTACTTATATTTATATCAAATTAGACTTGTTGTAAGATGAAAATCCCAAAAACGAGTATATATAGGACGCAATTACAATCCACACAAACTCGATCCAGTCCAGCTGGTTTTGGACTTTTATGTTTTAAGCTTAATGCTATTTACGTTTGTGTACTCGCACATTGTTGGCTTGCTAAACAGTCTTAACCCTGTCCCGCAAGTGGTATGCTTTACCTTCCAAACGGGGCATAGCGAGGATGTGGATAATCGGTGCCAACACACGAAGTTCTAGCCCATGATAACAATCTTAGTTTCAGTGAGATTAGTTGTGGTGAAAAAAAAAAGTACATCCATGACTATAAGGCATAAAATAAGGTTTGGCCAAAGCCTTTTTTGGTATTTGCAGTTCAGACAGAGCTCGGTTGGTCGAGCAAACTATTAATTTCAAGAATTATATGCCTTGTTCTTCCATATGTTGTTCGCCTTACAATCGATTTATAGTCACTGCTTTTGGTCCTGAAGTTTATGTAGAAGATGGCATTACTAGATTTGAGCTTATGACACAGTTCTCTATCAGCTTCACGAGTTTCCATAATTATCTTCTTGATCTCCACAGGTAAACAATACTCAAATCCGTCCTGCACAAAAAAGCTTACTAAATTGCAGAAGATATGGAGAGTAAACCCAAACATTTTCAAGTACCTCATGATATCTCCAATGGCACAAAAATGTGAATTCAGTATATAGACGAAGCCAAACATCTTCACATATTTCCTGCTCCTGGACCTGTGGAACATCATAACATATACAAACTGCAGAAGAGCATATTCCTTAAGCAAATAAAAACATACGGAACATATTAACCGAATTGTTGAACATTCATTTCAAACACATGAGGAAGCACTTTTACCTCATAGAATCTCAGCTTATCATCAGGTTTTGCCTCAGAAAAGCAGTTGGGCATAAAAACCTTTGTAAAACTCATCTATTGCTTCCTCATGCAACCAAGCATCAGCACCTCCTTCACCTACAATGTTAAGAACATATACATCCATAGATGTTTCAACCGTGCAAACCTTGAATGCAACTTTAGAAATGACTTTCAGAACATGTTGGGTAGTAGAAAAAAACAGAATTCAATAGAGAATACAGCTCCATGCTAGTCTTGGACATCCCAAAACATAAAAAGGTGTTAGTAAAATCGTAACCTGGTATTTCGGTTTTTAGTCTATAGATTCCAGTAAGACTACTAAGGACGCGTTGTTCGTTGGAAAACATCTTGTGACCAAGGTTTGAAAAATGTGACCCAATTATCTGCAAGTTCCTTCACCCCCACGGTTATATAGTAAGCCTTAGTTTGAGTAACTTGGGTATTGTATATAGGTATGCACATAAACCGCAAATTCCTCCCCTTCAAGATTGAAAACACCATAAGACTCTGAGGCAAACCAATCATGAAAACCATAAGAAAAAAGTGGCATTAACCTTCTCAAAGTTGAAACAATGAACTCCCAAGCGGCCATAACTGCAATGTCGCTAAGCAGTTTATAACCGCCTAGTTCACATGGTACAATTCTATATTGTGGGATACAAATATTTATATCAATATAAAACCCCACAGAAATAGAAATTCATCAATTAAAAATCTTAAATTCACAAATACAAAACCATAGGTTTATCTACAAAAATCAATAACAAAGACTATATAAATTCACACTTTTCTGTCGGATAAGATTTGACCAAAAAAAACATATTCAGTAACTAAACCACCTCCTTATTTTGTTAGAAATCTAAGATTTAACCAAATCCAAATGATTTCAAATCAAGGGAAAATTAGAAATCCAAGAAAATTTTGGTCGAAGCAGGAAAGTGATAAACAACGAGCGAGAGGGTATACTACCTCAGACTCCTCTGCTTGGCGCCAATATTTGTGACATTTTTCGTCAGATAACATTGGACTATCCAATAGCTTCCGTTTTAACATCTCATCCGATCCTGATGACATTTTTCTTTCTCCCTTTCTTAAGCCCTAACTCTCAAACTTTGAAATTCAGACGATCTATTTATCTGTGTGTTTGTAACATTCCTTGGGATCGTCACTAATTCATTTTTTTCAAATAAGTAATTTGTTTATTTCTTATTTTACTCCTTTGTTAGTTGTTACCTAACCTCTTGTTTGCGTTCCAGAGGTCAAGTTTGTTCAACGGTGTTTAGAGCATGTTTTTGTGAAGCTAACTCTTCCAAATCAACATTGGGCCAACATGTCGAGATCGATCTCATGATAACATCCCTAGTTGCATTGGGACGACATACTAAAATTACATTCGAAATATGATGTAAACAAATGTACAGACATAAATAAGGTTTGGCCACATTAACCAATAATAAATAGTAACTAAATGCCTTATTGGAAACATTAGTCGATGAAAACGAGTAAATTAGGCTTAAAAGACGTTTTTTTGGTAGTAATAATTGCAGTTGAGGCCAAGGAGCTTGGTTAATCGACCTAACTATTAATTTTGAGAGCTAAATGTCCTGTTTTTCCATCTGTCTTTCTCCTTACAACCGAGTAGTAGTCACGGCTCTTAGCGCTGAAGCTTATGTAGAAGATGGCATTATCAGACTTCAGCTTATGCCGCGGTTCTTTATCAGTTTCACGGGTTTCGACAACTATCATCTTGATCTCCACAGGAAGACAACTAGACAAGACTTGAATACGTCCTGCACAAAAGTACCTCACTATACATATCCTATGAGTTTCCCACTCTCAAGTATCTCACTATATCTCCAAAAGCAGGAAAGTGTGAATTTAGTATATAGACGTGGCCAATCATTTTCACATAGGTCCTGCTCCTGAACCTGTCAAACAAAACACATCTTACAATGTTAAGATCACACATTTAAACTCTGAATACAACTTTTGATGTTTGTCGCAAAGCATAACATAGTTGTTAATATGGTGTCGACGTTCCTTGCAAAAGTTCTTTTAATATTGCTTGCTTTGGTGATTCACAAATTATAAGATCATGTTAAGATAGTTTCAAATCAGAATTTCGTAAGAAATCCAAAGTAATTTCGTAACAGAGACTGAACCCAAATCCCAAAACAGGGGAAAGAACCCCTAGAAGCAAGCAGAGACATGAATGCCTAAATCAAAAAAAAGTTACATTGTCATATTTACTCCTCGATGGAATTTACTTACAAACGCAAAAACATATTTAAATTTTCGTATGTGGTTGTTACTTAGTTAAAATATCACTGACATATATTCTTTTTCCAATTCCTTTTCCCAGTATTTTCGATAATCATTTATGAAAAGATAAGCTTCATCATGAGCGTATCAGGTGCTCTTAGGCGATCCCACAAAACAGGTCTCCGATGTCTAAGATCTTATCTGACTATTGGGCCCCCTGAACCATTCTTAAGACCACCAAACTTTCCTGAATGAATTTTACTCTTTTTGAATTACACAACATTGATAAAACTTTCGATCACCAACGTATAGTTGGGTTAATGGTAACTTTTCGTGGGTCAAAACCGAAGAAGTCACGAATTTGATTTGTTTTGGGAAATGTCTTTTACAGAGATTAAGAACCCACATATTCTTAATCTCCTACAACAAAATAAAATTGATAGAATCTTCTTTCAACAAAATAAAATTGATAAAATCTCACAATTATGGTTTTGATAACTCTACAATTAGCAATTAACTCAAATATAGTATAAACCAATTTTTATTATACCCTTTCAGTTTGTAACCAACAAATTCTACCTTTAATTTTCTATATGTTATTATTTTGAAATAAGAAACTAATAATATAGATTAAAACGTTAAAAGAAAAGAGAAAAAAGTGTAATGTATTAGAAAACGACGACGATTCAAAAGAAGGCTATTGTAAAATAGATTGTCGAAGTTTGGGAATTAGGGCTTGCGAGAGAGAGAGATCAAGCATCGGAGATGGCGGATGTTCTGCGGCAGCTGTTGGACGGTGGAAAGTTATCCAACGAAGACTGCCGTTCGATTTTGCGTGGATTGGGCAAACAAGTCGAAGAATTGCATTTACCGAAAAACAAACAAGTAGATGAATGGTCATCTGACGAAGAAGAAGAAGTAGACGAAGAATATTGTCGCCAAGTAGCTGAGTCTCTGGTAGTCTCGATCAAAACTATCTACGATTTTATTTTATTTTCCATACATTTGTGACTTGTGAATCTCTGTTGTTGATTTTTTGCAGATGAAACCTATGATTTTGTATTTGTGAATTTGTAAGATTTCTAAATGGTGAATTTATATTTCTGTAGGGTTTTGATATTGATATGAATGTTCGTATCCCAGAATGTGGAATTGCACCATGTGAGTTAGGTGATTATGATCCGCCTAGTGACATTGCTCTTTATGGTCGCTTGGCACTTCATTGTTTCAACTTTGAGAAGGTTGTGCCACTTTATTTCTTATGTTTTTCAATTTTCATCATGGGTTTGCCTCAGAGTCTTATGGTGTTTGCAATATTGCAGGGGAGGAATTTTCGGTTTATCCGCATACCCAAATACAATACTGAACGTACTCAAACTAGGGCTTACTATATAACCGTGGAGGTAGAGGATCTTGCAGATAATTCGGCTCACATTTTTCAGACCTTGGCCACAAGATGTTTTCCAAGGAACAATGCATCCTTAGTAGTCTTTATTGAATTCTGTAGACTAAAACCGGAGACACCAGGTAACTCTATTAGTCACATCTTAAGATTTTTGGTACTCTATTGACACTTATGTCATCTTTTGGGATGTCCGTGACTAGTAAAAGTTGCATTTATGGTTTGAATGGTTGAAACATGGATATGTATGTTCTTAACATTCTAGGTAAAGGAGATGTATTTGCTCAGTTGGATGAAGAAGCAATAGATGAGTTTTACAAAGGTAGTATACCCAACTTTGTGTCTGAGGCAAAACCTGATGATAAGTTGAGATTCTACGAGGTAAAGGTGTTTCCTCTATGTGTTTGAAGTGAATGTTCTTCTACAATTCTGTATGTGTTTATTTGCTTGAGGTATATGTTCCTTTTATGCAGATTGTATGTTGTTATGATGTTTGACAGGTTGAGGAGCAGGACCTATGTGATCATGATTGGCTTCGCGTATATACCGAATTTGCACTTCTCTGCTTCTGGAGGTTGAATGAGGTATTCTGAGTGTGGGAAGCTCATAAGTCTCATAGGATGATCGGGTTAGTCTCATGTTCTTGTGAAAATTATGAACTGGAGTAAGCTTTTTTGTAGGATGGATTCAAGTCTAGTTTACCTGTGGAGATCAAGAAGATAGTTGTGGAAACCTGTGAAACTCATACAGTGCCGCGTCTGAAGCTGAAGTCTAGTAATGCAATCTTTCACATAAACTTCAGCACCAAGAGTGGTGAGTACATATCGGCGGTAGTAAGGAGAGCAACGGATGGGAAAACAGGGCACATAATCCTTGAAATTAATAGCTGGGTCAACCTACCAAGCTCAGCCTGAACCGCAAATGCTACCAAATAAAAGCTCTAAAATTCATTTACTTGTTTTCATTAGTTAATGTTGCCAAACTTCGTTCATGTCTTTTAGTTATGGATGTATTTTCCTTCACACCCCAGCTATTATAACATCTCTTTATGAAGGCTTATCTTTGTTCGGTCACAATTATTTTTTGAATCTAATTTTGTACGCCATCCTATTGCTACTATGGATGTAACATGGAATGGGAATAAGTGTCTGTTTTGTCGTGACAGCTAGACTGGATTAGGCTCTGTAATATCATCCAAGCTTCTTCTGACATTGATGAATCAATCTCTCGAATACTAAGAAATAAAAGATTCAATGAAAATAGGTTTTGGTGGACTTGGAAGCAGATTCAAGTGGGACTTGTAGGAATGGAGTGAATGGCCAGCTTGTAGCGGAAGAGAACAAAAACAAAATTCTAGTCTTTATATGGTTTCAGCTGTACCCTTTTCTATGTGTCTGTGTCTATGTAACAAAAGAAACTGTCACGTCCAAAATAGTATCAGAAAACTAAGTTTTACATCTTTGTTGCATATTTGCTATTTCCTCTGCTGTTTTTCCAATCACTCTCTTCTCCTCATCTTCTTCTAAAAGCTCTGGGAAACAGAATCTCACAAATAATGGGGTCGGTTTTGTGAAATAACGTTCCTCATGTTTTTGATATTCTCCACCAGTCCTGAGAATCATGACATCAATCGATATCCGAAAATACCCGTCCTTCCCCACGGCCTGACCGTGACTTGATCTCACCCACATAAAACTCTCCCCGTTTTCAACTCCCGCTCCTGTTACCGAGACTGCGTGCATGCCAACAAACATAGAATCTGGATGCATCGGTCCCCGGTAAATCCCCTATCAAAAATGTACATTCAATACCCATTCAATACCCATTCGGAATTTTTTAGGGATATGGAAATAATTTTTTGGTAAAAAGGATACCTCTTTGATATTATCATAGTCCGGTTGAAATATGGGCATTCCTGCTCCAAGCGGTTGTGTTTGCAAATGAATGAGAGCTTCTTCTATAGTAAGGATCGACTTGGCGGCACCAATATATCCAAGATTGGGATGAGATAAAACCTGAGGTGGTGGAAACTCTTTGCACCCATTGAAAGGACGATCTATTGCTTGTTGAATTCCATCTTGAACAATATACCTTAACGCTTCAAGGATGCTGAGCCTATAGCAGAAATGTGACTTATTGTTTCGAAGTTTTCCTTTCTCCGGAAAGACAAAATCGACCAGCACCTGATATGAATATTCTGTTCCGTTTTCACGTCCCTTGATCCATCTTATGGCTGTGACTAGTTCAACCGCCACGATCGCCCAACATATCTCTACATTTGATAAAGTTCTTTCAAAGTTATCAAATTTAGGAAAAACAAAAGCCAGTTCATAATGAAAACACTAAAGCTTTGAATTTGGAACTCTAGCATGTCGTCCCTGATCTTTTACTGGACCATAATAAGGTCTCCAGTCCTTATTCTTCGTTTCTTCTGGCACTACCTGTTATTGCCATCATAATAACCAAGTATAGTAACCAAGCTAACATCATAAACTGTTTGTTTACATCATAACCAAGTATAGCAACCAATTTAACAACGTAACCAAGTAAATAACTTTGCTCATATAATAACCAAAGTAGAAATCAATCAAAGACTAGAAATTAACCACAAAAATAAATTTGGTCTGAGGAATCTAGAGAGATTCAAGTTAATATCATAAACTGTTGTGATCAAAATATAAGAAATTACCCTGTGTTTTCTCAAGCGAGTGTAGATTACATCAATAGTTTCACCCTCTACATTAGGTTTCACTACTTTGTTCTTCACTCTTAGTATCTCAAACTTTCCATCAGGTTCTAGTTCAAGAATCTCGAGAAATTTCGAAAAAGATATGTACTGCCCAATCTTCTTTAGTTCTGAAAACAGTTGATCGGATTCGTATAGAATCTTAACCTGTGGAGATTTACGACGTCATTATCCAAATAATATCTTTTGACTTAGTGGATCAACACTAATCCCAAGAAAATCAATATTCAATACTTACTTTAATCCCTGCATTTGCCTTTGTGTCGTCCTCCATTGATCACAAACACGAAATTGAAGAATGTTGAAAATGAAGTCCAAGATCGCTCTCAATCAAACACCATGATACACTTAAAACATCAACTAAAACGAATCAGGAGAGAGACAAGTGTTTGATTCACAAATGAAGATTATTGCTCTCACATTCATCTGACGGTTACATAACGAAAGAAGAAGAAGAAGAAAATAAAAGATCTCATTGATGGATTTTAAGAAGAACTAACCTAATCTCTCTCTCTCCCCCTCTCAAGATCGCACAAGAAAGCTTTATCTCTCTGTTCAAGCTCTGTTTTTAACCAAGCCTAGAAACAGAATAACGCAACTTTGTTCCTATCATTCTCACTCGTGTGATTGTAATCTTCTTTAGTAAACATTGACGAACAAAGAGGGAGAAGAGAAAGAAACAAGAAACATTAAACTGAAGAACACAAACTGTGAGGATTGTTTACCTTGACGAATCTCGCAGTCTCACTCTTTTTCAGAATTTACAATATGAGTAGTATAGGAAGAAGATAAGATTCAAAGAATATGTGATTTGTGAAATTTATCTAGTCTCTGTACTCTGTTTTTTCCCACTTTGAGAAGGTAATGTTTACTTCTGCTTGACGTATTGGTCTTTGACTCTTGTAGTTTCTGATTCATTCTCGTTACAGGGAGGAATTTGCGGTTTCTGCATATACCCAAATACAACATCCAACTTACTCAAACCCGATACACTAGGTTACTAGTATTTACTGACATGGTCTATAGATTTTCATAAATGTTATGTTTTGGGATGTCCAGGACTAGCATGCAAATCTAATAAATAGTAGTTACCTGAACAGTTTGAGCTGAATTATCTGCAAGATCCTTGACCTCCACGGTAATATAGTAAGACCTAGCTAAAGGATATTGGATATTTGTATTTGGGTATGCGCATATACTGCAACTTCCTCCCCTACAAACATAAATCAAAGACGATACGATAAGTTTCCACCTATGAACATTCATAGCAGAACAAGTAAACACTACCTACCGTGTCAATGTTGAAGCAATGAACTCCCAAACGGCCATAAAGAGCGATTTTGCTACGCCGTTTCCTTTCATCTAAAAAGACTGGTGAGATTCCAGATGCTGGGAGCTGTGCTTACTTAGTAAGTTTTGAGGCATTAGCCTCAGACCCCTGCTTATATCATAAAATGTTGGGGCTCCAATTTAAAGATAAACATTTAAGAAAAATGATAAATAAAATATTATCGATTTTATTAATCATAATTTGACATCATTTAATCTCACAGTTTCCGTTCTTGTTATTTTGGGCGTTAACTTCTCTTGTTTTTAATTTTAATTTTATTTTAAATTTTAATGTTGGATGATCATTTTTTTTTATTTCTTTACGTTTAGAACTTTTTTGTTAAAAGAATTCATATAGTGAATTTTATTGCTCATAAAATGACAACAAAAATCAGAAAACAAGACATTTATATTATAAGGATAAAGTTTTATCATCTAATAGGCTTATATTCGCTTATATGCACAAAATTTTATATCCATAATTTTGTTTGGTTATAAATATTTGACTTCATTAATATTTTTGAAATTAATCATGATTAATTAATTATTATGTAATAAAATATAAAAAAAAATTGAACCATATTTTATGTTTGCTTATATTTTACTCTTTTCCTTATTTTTTGTCAGTTTATTTTCATACTAAATAAACTTAATCATATATTAGTTAAACATAAAACAATGTTGATGAAATTAGTTGGAATTTTTTCAATTAGATGTAATTCTCTTCTTACCTTTTATGGTATATATTGTTTGAGTTTTAAAATAAACTACGAATTTAACTGATTTGAATATTTATATATTTATAATTCTTAATTTAATTCAATTTAAATAAGTGATTAAATGGTCTTATTGAGAAGAAGCAGGGGAAGTGGTCTTATTCGCCTATAGCGTCAACGTTGTTGCCGATGCTTTTCATACAAGGAAATTGATTACGGTTCATCTTACTTTATCCAAAGGGAAATTGAAAGCAAAGATGATTGCAAAGCACCAAACCAAAAACATTCTCATCAAAAACTGATGTAGTTTATCCTCTTCACGCTCGCACGCTGAAAATCCGCCAAACTCATCCAAAGTTTAGTGGGTTTGCCGTAGTAAGCTTCAACGGCGACACCGCGTTGTTGACAGTTAGCTAGTTCTGTTTTCAATCGCTGAACATGTTGTCTGTTTTTCACCGAAAATCGCTTCTGAATATGTGTCCAAAGATCATGAGCGATTTCATGATGAGATAGCGAGCTACTAAAATCCGGAGCAATGGTAAGTTTGATCCACGAAACAACCATGGCGTTTTTAGCCCACCAATCCTCAAGATTTTCAGAGTCATCCACAAAACCAAATTTTTTTTCTTGCGCGCAAGGTAAGTCGAAGATTCATAATCCACTCATCGTAATTTGAGCCACGAAGTTGTGGTTGAGATATGATGGGACCAGGATCCCACTTATCCTACACCTCTCAAGTCATTTCACAAAGTCGGACTAGAGTCAAGCTTGTCACCAGAGGACAAGTCATATGGATCGTCTCGACGACTAGGCCCCTCCGTTTTCGTGCAACTGGTCAACGCGACCAAAGCTGGAGTATCATCAAGGGCCATCGTTAGAGAAGAACTGATAGAGAGAGTATGTCGATAAAGAGAGAATCGAGATACTAAGGTCAAAGACAAAAAAGAATAATCAAAAGAAAAGAGATCAGTACAGAGGGAAGCAGAGGATCGAAGAACCTAAAAGATTAGGTTAAGCTCTGATACTATGTGAAGAAACATAGATCGATGTAAAAGGTTTCTTATCATTATGTTAAGAAGGCTGAGCCTTATATACACATACATAAACCTAAAATACACTAAGGTATTTACCAAACTTAACTAATTACATATAAGCCCAATATCTAAGTTATTCAGTCCGGTTTCATACGGAACCGAACCAACCGGGTTGAGAAAAGCTTAACCAAACAATTTGTTCATTAATACTTTAATAGTTTAATACTAGTTCGGTTTGGGTCAGGAATTGTATTGGCTTGAATTCACTCGGTTTGGTTAAAATGCCATCCTCAATTTATATACTTCATAAATTACAAGATCATCTGCTTCCAATTTCCATCATGAAATTAGAGTTTAATTTATTTTCTAAAACCGTGAGTTCCATTTTTGGACAAAGCACACAATAAAATTCCAAAAGTAGAAAAAATATCTATACAAAGCCAAGAAGAATAAGTCTGAAAATTCAAAACCCAAAAACGAAAATTAAATATTCAAGCCACCGTTAAACCTGTCTAAAAACTCAAACAAGTCTAAATCGACTAGTCCTTGCATCTACATATCTTTTTAAACACAAATCTTCAAGCCACCATTAAAACCTGTAAAACAAATTCCGCAGATTGTTAACATTTCGCACCCATCATTCCTACAAGGCCAAAACCTGAACCTGCAAAACTCTTCACAAAC
The DNA here is from genome assembly GCA_963922655.1 of Cardamine chenopodiifolia. Taxonomy (NCBI): domain Eukaryota; kingdom Viridiplantae; phylum Streptophyta; class Magnoliopsida; order Brassicales; family Brassicaceae; genus Cardamine; species Cardamine chenopodiifolia. The sequence continues at coordinate 9,814,599 of OZ000479.1, forward strand.
CGTAAGCATACAAAAACAAAGCCACAGAGATGGGAAGAAAATAGAACTGAAGATTAGACCAGAACCAATAGAGAAGAAAATGTCGATTTGGTTGCATTTTCTTTATCTCCCCAACGTTCATTTGTCACATTGCCCTGACTGTAAGAAATAAAGTTCTACAGGCACTACATAGAATTCACGCACGGACAAAGCAAAAAACACATAAAATGATAACTTCAGTGACTATGACTATGAGTAACAAACAAATGTTCTACAAACAGTACATAGAATTCAACACCCGAACAAAGCTTAAACACACAATGATAAATTCAACGATGATGACTATGAGTGACAAACAAAGTTCTACACACACTACATAGATTTCACACCCAAACAAAGTATAAACACGCATTGATAAATTCAATGACTATGAGTGACAACAAATTTCTACACGCATTACATAGAATTCACACCCAAATAAAGTATAAACACACACTGATGGAATCAGTGACTATGGATGAAGTATTATACAACCTAAGTTCAACACAGAAAAATGCTCTCTTAATTAGTACAGATGTGAGCGTATCAAAAACGATTGCAGCTTTAAGATGGTTAATTTGCTGATAACAACTTGGAAAACTGAGAATGGTTTCACAAATGCAAAACATGAGTTTAGGGTGGTTCACGTCATTGCAGGGCAAGAGAGCACATACAAGGATTATTATGACTACCAACATGCATGACTTGCACAGGAGAAGTTGTTAGCCTAACCAATCATATAAACTATGCAGACTCATTAATTTTCAATCACAGAGTTTCTGACCCTGCACAAACCTGCACAGCGGAAAATGGGTGTGAGCTATGTTTACTGTATGCTATAATACCTAACTGAAATCTACCTATAAAGATTGACAAGGCGAATGGAAAGGAATTATTTCACTGACCAGATATAACTGGTGGTATCAATAGCCTTCTTGTTGAAAGGACCATTCCTGATGCTAGTCGTCCTTCTTCATGTACCCATCGCTACAATTGTCTTTTGCCCTGTTATTTAAATTTTCCTCCTCTTCTTTCTCTCTGTTCCATTGCTCAATCTTGGCACGCCTTTCTTCACTGTCTTCTCTAACAGGACTTCTCTGTCTCCTTCCACCAGGACTCCTATTTCTGCTCCTACTCCGCCCTCTCCTGTGGCGAGGACTAATGCTCCTGTATCTTCTGCGCCTACTCTGGCTCTCACCATCATCATCATCATCATACCTTCTGCTGCGGCTATGCCTTCCATGAGTGCGCTCTTCGTGACTCTGATGCCTGTAAGGGCTCCTACTTCTGCTAGGGCTATGCCTGTTTTTGTACCTCCTATATAACTCCCTCCTCAATCCCCTGTCAAATTAAGTCAATAGACAAAAGAGTCAAGTGGTTTTTAGTTATAAAATCTTCTAAGATGCATAAAGTTGATAATGACCTGCTAATGCTTTTAAGATGCATAAAGTTGCAGTATCCATCACGTTTGCAAGTCTCTTCCTCATACTGTCGACAAGTCGCTTCACGGAAGTCAGTAACAGGGGAGAAATCAACAATGATTGGGCGACCTGCATTTCCAAATGTTTAAAACAGTAAGACTAACGCCTCACCCTGAGAACTTAAACACAAGTTCAACATTGAAGCCATATACAACCTACCTGCGTAGAATCTTCCTTGGAGATTCTGAAGCGCCTTTCCTGCTTGCTCTTCTTCTCGAAACTGCACATATACATTACCAACCTACACAAGATGATTGAAAATATTGTTAAGCTTAACATTCACAAAAGAAGCAATGAGATAACAGTTTGCTAATATCTACAAAAAAAACAATTACCATATGGTCAGAGATATTATCACAGACGTTAAGACTCTCAATCTCACCATATTTGTTCAGCTCCTCAAAAAGATCTTCATAGAAGTCCTGCAAAATTTCGAAATACTTATCAACAGCAAATATCATATGATTTCCAATTTCAATCTCCTAACAATCTCAAATTACAATCTCTTCACAACAAATCTCAAAATTCAACAACAATAACCCTAAATTCCTTCAATTATCCCCAAATTGACCAACCTCGAAATGCTCCTGTATCTTACGACGATCGATGGGATTGCCATGGACATCAATACCAAGAGTGATCATATCCGGACGCTGATACATGTTAGAGAGGAGAAGCGTAGGGCTGATGCTTGGCTTGGTGTGGAGGCGAGAGCATCGGTCTCCGTGACGACAAGCGCCGATTTTGAAGTAGAACGGACAATTCACGCGATCCTTCTCCGTTCCAAATATCGACGCTAAGTGCTCCGCCATCTTTCAATAGCTTTGTGAAAGTCGTCTTCTTCGTGGTGGATTAGATGTTTCTGGAAAAGCTTTAGAAGAGAAACCTCTTTTTGTTGCCGCCGTTAAAATTTTGGCTTTTTCTGGACTCTTCTAGTCAATGGTTTAAAATGCAGATTTACCCCTTTATTTTTAATTATTTCCAAAACAAACAACCTCAAAGTTATTTTGCTACTTTTTAACTATTTCCAAACCATCCAAAATTCATCAGTACCACAATGTAACATCAAAATCACATAAAATGTAAGTTGCCCCCAAAACATTTTCAATTGTAGTTTGATGCCAAAACAAAAAAAAAGTTGACACTAAAAACATTGGAAAATTGCAAAAAACAAAAACTCGAATTTGGTATTGGTCTAGTCTTTTAAACTAGTCATGCGTGTTAATTCCAAACCGAAGTTACCGAACCGGACCGAATCAGAGTTTATTCAATTCGGTTTGTATTCGGTTTTCCCTCAAGAACCGATCGGAAACTTAAGTAATTTTATTCGGTCATCGGTTTCGATCGGTTTTGCTTGGTAAACCATTAAAAACCTAGATCTAAATACATATTGTGCCTCTCATTTATTTCTGCTTCAGAGATTTTCTTCTTCTTCTTCTTCTCTCAGTTCTTTTCTTCCTCTCACTATTCTCATCTTCTTCTCTCAATCGCCTTATCTTTTCTAAATCTTCTTCTTCTTCTAAATCTTATTCTTCTTCTCCTTCATCTCTATTCTTCTTCTTCTCCTTCATCTACTCTGTCTCCGTTCTTCTTCTTCTCCTTCTCCTTCACCTGCTCCGTCTCTATTCTTTTTTCTTCTTTTTCTTTTGCTCTGTCTCTGTTCTTCTTCTTCTCCTTCATTTGTTCCGTCTATTTTCTTCTTTCTCCCTCTTCATCTACTATGTGTCTGTTGTTGTTCTTATTCTTTTGCTCCGTCTTTGTTTTTTTTGTTTTGCCATCAACGACAAGCGGTCACCGCTTGACCAAAACAAAATCTGACATCCACCTTTTTATGGGCTTGTTAATGGGTTTATTACATTCTTTTGCTTTGGGCTAAGATTTGTCAAATTTTTGTTTTAGGTTTTTAAACAAATCGAATAAACCGAAATTTATAATTTTTGGTTAAAATTTGGAGACAATTTTTAACACTTAACCGAACCGAATTTTTAATTTCCGAACTGAACTGAACCGAATTCTAATTTCGGTTCAATTTGGTAAAAATAATTATAAACCTAAGAAACCAAAAAATCGAAATTCCAAATCAAACTTGACCGAACCGACCCAATGCCCAGACCTATTTTAAACGCTACAATTACTGTAAATCTCCTTAAACCTGACCAAAAAAAACTTATAAGGGCTAAAATACATATAGTTTGAAATGGTCAATTGGGCTTAAAGTCCATTAAGACAATTTGGAGAAGTGTGGATCGATTTGCTAATTTGGGTGTCTTGTGTGCCAGTGCCACTCGGGTCGGGTTATAGGGTTTCACTGCTCATCTTGTGACTTGTGAGGAGTCTTCAGTGGAAAATAAAGCTGACAAGAAGTTCACTTGGGTGATTAACAATTTCTCTTTGCAATCGTTAACTTTATCTGAAACATTCGTCACTGGTGCTGCAAATGGTAAAGAAGAAAACTTTGTTATATCTAAATGTTTTTTCGTCCAATTTAGAGTTTACAAGAACATCCATTGTTTATTTTTTTGCAGGTATCTTTTGGCCTATCACATTGGATCAAAAAATGCTACTAAGAATTTGTCTCTGTTTCTGACGGTTGCTGATTATGGAACTTTGCCTCGTGGATGGAAACGACACACAAAACATCGCCTAACTGTTGTAAATCAACTTTCTGACAAACTCTCCCAATGGCAAGGTGATTTCTATAAGCTGGACAAAGTAAAGTTCATATTTTATGATTCTATTTATATGTTGTTTTTTTTACTTGGATCAGTTTAATTGTTTTGTCATCTACAGAAGTAGACCACTTGTTTGATCAACATACTTCTTTCTATCAGTGTCCAGATTTGATTTCCTCTGCCGAACTTAATGCCAAAAAGGTGGATTATTATGAACAATGAAGTCAAGATTGTTGTGGAAGTTGATGTTCTTAAAGTTATTGGGAAATTAGATGTTTCAGTTTCAAAGGAATCTCAAGAGGTAACACAACCTCTGAAAAAGAAAAAGCTAAATCATAATGGTGTGGTGTTTGTGTCTTCATTAGTAGATGTCAATGGGTTTCAAGTTCTTCCTTTACAGATAACATAAAAAGTTAATAAAGATTCAAACTTTATTAATTTCTCATAAGTTTTAATCTCCTATCTATTATATTGAAGAACAAATGAGTTACAGTGTATAAGAGAATGGCTTAATCACACATCATGCAAGCTCAGACCCAGAATCGTACATCACAATTTAACACTACAATCAACATAATCCTCTAAAAAATGGAGGATTTATTTATACTTCTCTAAACAATAGTTAGTTACAAGCGTTTGAACGGCTAACCAACTCACATGTTCTCATCTTGATTTAGCTCAACTTTCTTCTTTTTTTCACTCTCGAACTCTTCTCTGTAAAGATTCTACTTTACTCTTCTTCTATTTTTTGCGTGATTTAACTTCTCACATGGCTCTTACTCCTTTTTTTTCGCACGTGTGTCTTTTCTATTTCATTAATTGTTCCACGTGTCCTTCTCACATACACATTCATTTGCTTATCAATACCCCCGCCATTGAAACTAAGCTTGTCCTCGAGCTTGAAATCTAGATATTGATGCTTGAGAATCTAAACACTTTCCCAAGAATCTTCATATGCTGGCACGCCTTTCCAATGTACAAATGCCTCTAACACTCCCTTATCATTGTACTTAGTGTCTAAGATCGATTATGGCAGCAACATAAACTCATTAGAGTCAACATCTAAAACTGGTAAAGGACTTACTGTATGATGTGATCCTAAAACCGGTTTCAGCTGTGACACATGGAACACATTATGTATTTTTGAATCCTCTGGTAAAGCCAATTGATACGCCACCTTCCCAATTTTTTCCAATACTTCAAAAGTCCATAGTACTTCGCAGCTAACTTTTGACAAAATATTTTTGCCACCGAATTCTGTCGATATGGTCTTAACTTCAAATATACCATATCCCCCATTGTGAAATTCAAATCTCTCATGTGCTTATCCACGTTATTTTTCATTAGTTGATGAGCATGGATCAAGTGAGCTTTAATCTGTCCTACCATTACATCTCTCTTCTTCAATGACTGTTCCAATTCAAAATTCTTTGTTGAGTGTTCTTTAAACCTTACTATTGTTGGAAGATCTCTACCATAAACCACCTTAAATGGATTAGTCTTCAGTGCAATGTGATAATAAGTATTATACCATAATTCAGCCTATTATAAAAACCTTGCCCAAGTACGAGGATGAGCTGAGGCATAACATCAAAGATTTGTCTCTAAGAACCAATTTAATACCTCTGTCTGACCATCTGTTTGTGGATGGTAGGCAGTGTTATAGCAAAGTTGTGTCCCAACCTGCTTAAAACACACCACCCAAAAAGAACTCTGGAATATTTTTGCTCTATTCAAAATGATTGATGCATGGAATCCATGGAGTTTAACTATCTCTTTGGTGAAAATGTTAGCCACATCGACTGCATGAAAAGGATGTTTAAGGCCAATAAAATTTTCATACTTACTCAATCGATCAACAACCACCATGATCACATTCAACCAACGTGAAGTTGGTAACCCCTCCACGAAATTCATACTAATGTCCTCCCAAAATCCGCTGAGGATTAGGTATTGGCTGAAATAACCCCGCCGGTGAAAGTGTAGAATACTTGTGAGTTTGGCATACTGCACACAAGCTGACACAAATTTCTATATGTCTTTAAATATGCCAGTCTAGTAAACAGATTGCTGAATTCTTTTAACTATGTTTAACACCCCGAATGACCTCCTAGCAACCCCGAGTGGTATTCGTGTAATATAAGAAGTTTAAAATGTGAATCCTCATGTAAGACTCGCATTTTCTTATACCACAAAAAAACATGATTTGATGGTATAACCAGTCAATGTGTCAGGAGTTAACAGTAGACGTTCTTTCATTTCTTGTAGTTGTGTATTGGCATTGATCTCATGGTATAAGTCATGCACTTGAAGTACTGAGAGAGTTTTCAAGGCCAACAAGTTGCCATTGGCAATTGCCAGCATAGAATATTGGATCCGAGACAGCCCATCCGCAACTTTATTCTCCACTTCTGGTTTATACAAAATCTCAAATTCATAAGGCAGCAACTTATGTAACCATCTTTGATAATCCATTGAAACCTCTCGTTGCTCTAACAAGAACTTGAGACTCTTCTAGTCCGAATGTACCACAAATCGATGACCCAATAAGTAATGTTTCCATTTCTGTACAGCCAAAATAATGGCCATTAATTCTCTTTCATACACTGTTTTAGCTATTTTTCACAGTCAAGGCATGGCTGAAAAAAGCAATTGGTTTCTTGTCTTGCATCAACACCACTCCAAGACCAAAACCTGATGCGTCTATTTCCACCACAAATGCTTTCGTAAAATTTGGTAAAGCCAACACCAGAGCTGTAGTCATAGCCTATTTCAGAGCTCCAAAAGCTTCAGTGGCTTGATTATTCCAAACAAAACTGTCTTTCTTCAACAACTCTGTTAAAGGCCGAGCCATCACTCCATAACCACGAATAAAAATTATGTAGTATCCAGTTAAGTCCAGAAACCCCCTCAACTCTTTAACATTTCTCGATACATGCCATTTCTTTATCACAACCGTTTTTTTCGGGATCTGTTGACACTCAATCTGCTGAAATTATATGGCCAAGATAGTCAATATGCTCCTTAACAAATAAACATTTCTTTCGATTAGCGTATAATTGATGTTTTCAAAAAGCTTCAATACCACCAATAAATGATGTAAATGATCTTCCAAATTAGCACTGTAAACTAAGATGTCATCAAAGAATACAAGTATAAAAGAGCGTAGGAAAGGCTTGAAAATTTCATTCATAAGAGACTGGAATGTTGCTAGAACAATGGTCAATCCAAATGAGTGTGAAATGTTGTTTTCTGAATATCCGACTGCTTCATTCTTATTTGATGATAACCAGACCTTAAATCCAATTTCGAAAAAACTTTGGCTCCCTCAAGCTCATCCAAAATTTGATCGATCACTGGTATTGGAAATTTATCTGGTATGGTAGCTCTATTTAAAGCTCTGTAGTCCACAGAAAAACGCCATGATTGGTCCTTCTTTTTCACAATAACACATGGCTAGAATATGGACTGTGGCTCTATCTAATAGTTCATGCTGCTAACATCTCCTTAACCATTTTCTCCATGATTTCCTTCTGAGCGTAAGGATAATGGTAAGGTCGAACCAAAACTGCTCCTACTCCTGGTAACAGATTAATAGGGTGTTCCCGTCCTCTCATGGGAGCGTGAGTATAGTCTCCACCTCACTCGGTATTGATATCACATCCTCAATGTTTAATGTATGCATCACAGATTGTAATTCTATTGCATCATCAAACATAGGTGCCATGTCTGACCTTGGAAGCCGAGTAAAGTGTAAATCTGGATCTCCCAACAATGTAACCTCCCGACCTTGATAATTGAAAGAATATGCTTGAGTTTCCTAGTTCACTCGACAATCTCCTAAAGTTCTCAGCCATTGCACTCCCAAAATGATATCTTACTAACCAAGGTCCAAAGTGATAAAGTCAGTAGTAAACTCTCATCCTTGAAAGGGGAAGCTAATCTTGCGACACACACATATGCCTTTTACCGTCACTCCCGTGCCTAACACAATATTCAACTCGGCATTAACAGTTTTCACCATTTTTAATTTCTTGGCCATAATCGGGGTGATGAAATTGTGAGTGGCACCACTGTCTACCATTATCAAAACCTCTGTTTTGTGAATTAAACCCTTCATTATTGTTGTTATAGGTGTGGAGATGCCCATGAATGAGCTAAATGACAAAGTCATACATTGAGTAGACATTTCACTTTCATGGTTCTCAATGTATTCTTCATCTTGTAACACCTCCACTACAAAATCGTCAAGGACATTTAATATTCTCAACTCCTTGGAAGGGCAGTCATGATCCTTGGCCCATGGACCATAACATTTGAAACAGATTCGGCATTTCCTCATATCATCCAACTCGGCACGAGTATGGTTCTTTTGAAATGTTGGTATTGGTATCGTTAAAGACTTGTCAAGATCTTTAATATGCTCCCCTATGGTTTGTTTAGCATTCCAGGAATTTTTAAGATTGACATTAGATTTAGCCGGCTGAAAAGACAATTTCTTCTCAGGAGGTCGCCAAGAAGAATTGGAATTCATGGATTTCCTAAGTTGACTATCCTCCATGGATATAGCCATCGTAATCATTTCTAACAATGAAGTCGGTTTCATCATATAAACCAACTCCTGCATATCAGGCTGTAATCCATTAAGAAAATTTCCTTCCAACTTGGTATCATCAAAGCCATTGACTTGTGCCGATAACTCTTCAAATCAACTCACATAAGCATCAACAGATCCCGATTTTTTAATACAAAATAGGCTTTAACTCGGTCCTTTCACCCGCAGATTACCAAATCTTAGTGGAATCCTGTCTTTGAAATTTCGCCAGCTTACAAATGGAGTTCGATTGACCTCCCAATTGAACCAACCTAAAGCAGCATCAGTCAAGCTCATCGACACTTGATATAAAACATGAGTTTCAGTCAATTGCGCAATTAGACTATACCGTTCTACCCGAGTGATTCAGCCATAAAGATTCTCACCATTAAAGATTGGCAAATCCACATGTTTCAACAATTTTTCACGCTTGTCATCATCATCATACCTAAGGCGAGGTTCTGAAGTAAAGAAAGGTACCTGGTTGCAAAATTCTGGCGACAAATCACGTGAAGTTCGGCTTGTATCAGCCACATTTTGATTTGCTTCAATTGAATTAAGTTTCTGAAGGATAACATCCATGGTAATCTTCAATTCTGAGTGATCTTTTTGTATTTTCTGTTGAACATGGTGTACCTCCGTCACCTGTGTAGACACAGTCGTGACACGATCCACATAATCGGAAAACTCAATCCTATTGATCGGCAAATCATCCATCGCCGCCGGTGAATCTGCATTGGTGAAAGAAAAACCTTCTTGGACATCGTGGCGATTGCTGAATTTCTCAAATTTTTTATGATCCAGCTCACCGCACCAAATGATAAGTTCAATCTCCGATCTGTTGTATTGATGAACAAATGAGTTACAATGTATAAGAGAATGGCTTAATCACACATCATGCAAGCTCAAACCCAGAATCGTACATCACGATTTAACACTACAATCAACATAATCCTCTAAAACAAATGGAAAATCTATTTATATTTCTCTAAACAATAGTTAGTTACAACCGTCTTAACGGCTAACCAACTCACCTCTTCTCATCTCGATTTAGCTCAGCTCTCTTCTTCTCTTCACTCTCGAATTCTTCTCTGTAAAGATTCTATTTTACTCTTCTTCTATTTCTGGGTGACTTAGCTTCTCACGTGGCTCTTGCTCCTTTTCTTTCGCATGTGTGTCTTTTTTTCTGTTTCATTAATTGTTCCACGTGTCTTTCTCACATACACATTCATTAGCTTATCAATTTCCCAATTTTTGGTGTTGATTTTGGGACAAGAGATGGTTTATTTCTGTTTTGAATTTATAAGTACAACACATCTTAAGTCATCCTTTTTCAACTGCAGGCTGAATCTGTGAAGCGTATATTCGCACCCAGACTTAGATTAGAGTTCCGAGCAAAGAACCAACATTTGATGACATCATGCATAAATTTCCTCCTCATCTTAATCGAGACGCTGTGCCCATCACTGCAAGACATTTCAATTGATGACCTGAGCCAAGCAGAGAAAGCACTAGCATACCTGAAATACTCAGGCTTTAAGGTGGACTGGTTGGAGACTAAACTGGAACAAGTAAAGACAACGAAGATTGAATAGCAGATTGGTAAGACTCGGATGCAAAAATTAGAGAAAGAACTCAAGGTTTTTAAGCAGAAGTGCTCAGACATTGAAGCTCAACTGGAGAAAGAAAAGAACGAGCTGAAGGACTTGAAGCAGAAGGGCTCAAACATAGAAGCTATGATGTTGAAAGAGAAGGCAAAGGTGTTGGCTGCCACCAGAGCTCCTCCTCTAACGTTGGATGATGTTTTCTGATGACTTAGGTTCTGCTAGGTGTTATATATGTTAAGAGTCCTGATATAGGAAGCTAGAGAGACTTCTGTCGGAATTGGCTCCTATATTTTGTAAAGAACTAATCTTTTTGTTGAGAAGACACGTTAGGATTTTGTTAGTTGACTCATTCATGACTATATAAACGGATTATCGGAAAGATTAAACTACTAAGTCTATTTTCAGTATTCAGTAATAATCTTAGCTTACATCTATTGATTTGCTTTTAGCGATACGGGAGATAATGGATACTGATTGAATTATCTCTTCTATATATTATAAGTTTCCTCTGTTCGTTGGATTCTGAATCTCTTTAACTTGATTCGAGATAACTTTCTAAAACCCTAAACAATGTTTCCAGTGGAAAAGAAACTCTGCTTCGTTCTGCCATGGTTTTATCACATTCTTTCTGCCTTGAGTTTGCTTCTGAGTTTACTAAATTTCGTATAAATACACCTGAATTTGTGTGTGATTTTCTTGTAAACTACAAAGCTTTTCCCTCGTAGTGCATCTTCTTTGCGTTTGCTTACACAACCTTTTCATGTAGTATAGTGTTGGTGGTCTTGTATGTAGATATAAAAGCTTAGACATTACAAAAATGGACCAGATTTGAAAGATGTCAAAGAAAGTACAGTTGCTTTATCATGGATCTTGTCTTTTGTTTAGTGAAGCAGATTAAGGGAATAGATGACTATGGTGCCCTATCAGTAGTGTGAAAAGAAATCACGGTTAAGATTTCTTTGCTCATATGATTAATCTTTTGACAAGACAATGTTAATGGTGGCTAACTTAATTAGTGTAAAGTGTTCTGAATTTGAGCTAAGATTAGTGTTCAGTTATATCAAACTCAAATAACCAAGCTTGAGTTGATTCTAGTTGCTGAATTTTGACAATTTCAACATCTGAAATGGTTAAACCAAAAACTATAAAAGACACTGAGCATTATAAAACCAAAACGTACCACATAACTCAGAGAGAACCGGTTGGTAAGATGAAATCCTAACCGTTAAATACCAACATGATCCAAATGAAACCTTGCTCGAAAGGTTTTATGATTTAGGGCTCACCGGAGTTTCAGATTGCAGATTATAATGAGAATTAAGTAGCTCTTTGTATGAAGACGGTCTCGAGATCCGGTGGAGAGAAGAACTCTCTAGTGCCGTCGTAGCTAAACTTCAATGAGGGTTTCCGTTTCTTCGGAGCCGGAGGACACGGCAACACCGTTGGTATTCTAAAGGAAGCTTCCGTTGGAGTCGTCGGATACTGATCTTCGTCTTCCGTGTCGGCTACCGCAGAGGATGAGAGGCTAATCGGCTTCATTGGAGAATGTAAGGAGATTCCGGTGATGACCCATATCTTTCCTTCTGCAGTTTCGCAAAATTTGTCGTCAAACTGGTGGTGGGTCTTGCCGGGAAATTCCATAAGTTATCTTATGAAGTTGGAGAGAAACAGGGGAATTGTTTGATAAATTCAGAGAAATAGAGATGAATGAATAAAGATTAGGTTTTTAAAGGTTAGGTTAGTTTTGAACGAGAGAGAATGAGATTGTGAAGAGAATACTGGACATGTGTTTCAGAGAAGATGGTAGTCAACGAAAATAAAATTGACACTAAAAGCACAGGAAAGTTGCAAAAACAAAGATGTAATAGTTTTTGAATAGGAAGAGTGAACAGTAGACGATACTAAAATAGCTTAAAACGATAGCTATACAAAAATAGTAAAAGTCATTTGATACGTAACTGTTGAAACGGTATCGTATCGTAACAAAACGAGCTATCTTGTAACATATTGTGACCGTAAGAGCAGAGATGCCAGATTTTAATCTCCTCATGTAGGTACTGGTCTAGTAGTATTTTAAACGGTGCAATAACTATAAAATCATCTACAACGGTTCGAGACTCCTATGAATTTCATCTAAAAAAAAAAAATAAAGAAAATAAATATTATGAAATTTTTAGTTGAAATAGTTTTAATGGAAGAAATTTAAAAAACCGTGTCAGAAAATTTTCTGCCACGTGTCGTAATATTACTAGTTCATTATTTATTTAATAATATAATATTAATAAAATTAAATAAAAAACTATTAAAATATATTTTTTTAAAGACTCTCGTGAGGCTCGCCGTTGTGGATACTCTAAATCTCTTAAGTTTTAAATCTGACCAAAAAAACTTATAAGGTAAGTTTATATACACAATTGACTTTTATACAAAGCATAACATGGACCGAAATGGTAAATTGGGCCGAAACCCATAAGCGAAGACCATATGGAGAAGCATCTTTAGATTTTCCAAATTTGAGTGTTCTGGGTGCCAGTACCACTCAGTTTCTAGGGTTTCGCATTCTTATCTTCATGCTTAGGAGTCTTCAATGGGAATGAAGCTGATAAGAAGTTCACCTGGGTGATTAAGAATTTTTCCTCTTTGCAATTTGTGTCCATTTGTTCTAAAAATTCGTCATCGGTGGCTGTAAATGGTATAGAAGACAACTTTGTAATATCTAATGTTTTTTTTTTCAATCCAATTTAGGGTTTTGTCTCAGAGAACATACATTGTTTTTTCGCCCAAGTTGCAGGTTGTGGCCTCTCCCAAGGGAAAAATTAATGCTAATTATTTTTTCTATGTATCTGGTGAGATCTCCCTCATTTGGGCTTAGGACTCTCATTCTCTACTAGAGGGTTCCATCTTTAGGAAATAAGGCTGTAGTAATCGAGAATATTTCCATTTGCCGCCGAATTTAGAATATTGTTTGGTGTTTCTTTCCTTACTTGGGTACGACGCAATAAGTTTGGAAGGTTTACCCTAGGTTTGCAAAGAACAGAGCCGCCGTCTGCACCTTCGGGTTCCTAGGATAAGTAAGACTCGGATGCAAGAATTAGAGGAAGAACTCAAGATTTTTAAGAAGAAGTGCTCAGACATAGAATCTCTATTGGAGAAAGAGAAGAAAGAACTTGAGAGCGTAGAGAAGAAGTGCTCAGACATAGAAGGTATGCTGGAGAAAGACAAGGCAAAGGTGTTGGCTGCCTCCAGAGCTCCTCCTCTAACGTTGGATGATCTTGTCTGATGACTTAGGTTCTGCTAGCTGTTATGTTCGTTTGGGTAGAGGCTTTATAATTAGCTTCCTAACATAGGAGGAAGCTAGATAGACTTTTTGAAGCTCCTGTATTTTGTAAAGAACTAATCTTTGGTTAAGCGACTAAGTGTATTTTTCAATATTCAGTAATGGATATTGATTGAATCTGTTAATAGCATGTTTACCAAATAGACTTGCAAAGCAAAGTGTATAAACTGAATCATATAATTGTAACCGCACAAGCTCTACATGTAATATATATATATATATATATATATATATATATATATAATTTGGTATCGAATTCCAGAATTTGAGAAGGAGAAACTAACAAGATAAGTAAACTCAAAGGTGGAGAGATCACTGAGAAAAGATGAGGACGAAAAATAAAACTGATACACACTCAAAAGACCTCACAATACAAAATGTGCATAAAAGAATAAGAATTTAAGATCAAGCTCTCACCTATTCAGGGGCAAATGCATTAATTGGATCAAAACTAATGTTCATGATTACTTCGCCTCTACATGCCGTCTCACACATCCTCTGGTACTTTCAGTCTTTACTCGTGCAACTCCATATCAGATAGGATTTCACATTGTACAATTGGAAGTGTTGTCTTGCCCGGTTGAATCAAAGTAACCCTGCTAACAGAGCTCCGGGATCATTAGCATCCACCATTGGGCTAGGTGGTTGTGCTAAAGGTGCTGCTGGTACTGGCACTGCTGGAACCAGGGCTCGAGAGCCCATTGGAATGGCGATTAGTTGTTCTTTGATGAATTCTTTCAACCTGTAAGACAAGGTGTGTCAGTAAATTGCAATGGAAGTTTAGGATTTGTGCTAGTGGCAGAGATGATATCATACTCAAATGTAAGGGTAGGATCTCCTGAGGCTACTGTTAACCGCAGTTGGGTCCTGTCTGCTGGATCTGTTTCAATCCTTACCTGCAAATGTAGAAAATTCAAACATACACCTATGTGATAGTGGCTAATGCCTGAACTGGAGAAAAGCATGAAATTGTTTTAAAAGTTAGTAAGCCTCACCAAACAGAGCATGGCTCTTGTATTTTCAGAGTAGAAGGTTGTGCTTGCCACTAGATTATTAGGGTTGGGATCCTACAACGGAACCACAGAATAATATATCAATATAAGCATATGTATGCAAGGAAGATCCGTGAAGAAGTGAGATTATATAGAATACGTACGAGACCGGGGCATATTGTCACTCGGAAACTATTGAACAGATTTTCCATTTCCAGAAGAGCAAGAGGTCTTACACCTCTGACCTGCAGGAAATTGCAGATTCATTTTATGAGGTAATCGATAAGAACAAATTGACTAGCATATGCATTTTCATTAAAATCGAGTCAACAGTGAGCAAAAAAAATTATGAAAAATATCAATCACTAGTCTTATGCAAAGAAAAGTTTTCAAGAGATTTTGACGCTTTCTTTGCTGCTTATACTCTTTTATTTTCTGTATAATTAGAGAAGCTATGGGAATACATACAACTTCTTGAAGTTTCAATGGTGGTCCTGTAAGTGATCTCCATTGCGGGAAAAACTCTTCAGATGTCAATTGTAGAGGTTGAAGGAACTTATTCAAGACTGCCGGGAGGCGTAATTTGGCACTGACCTATAAGAGAGACAGGTAGTTAAGTAGAGTCGAATAAGAAACACTATGTGTAAACGAGCTATTATATGGATGTTGCAGTAACTACCATACCATGCTTGTACCAAACTTGTAGGAGAAATCCAAAACCGCAACATCCCTGCTAGGACGAATGTTCATCACTTCGAGTGGACTTTGTACCTATGACCATGAGAAATCGTAATGTAAGAAAATAATTAAATTAGATATAAAGTTAAGATCAAACTAACCTACATCCATAAAAGTACCTGTGCTCGAGGAGGTATGGTATCAGGTACAAGAGACAGTTCCAGTTTTAAATGAGCAGGGGGTAGTATTATAGCTTGAACAGCTGTAAGAGGAGAAGTATTTTTGTTTCCAAGGAAGAGGGTAAGTCTCCCATGGTGTCCTCGCCATTCAGCTTTCACACCAATCTGAGACAGGATCATTCCAATCATTATGAGTATGGTTAGTGACTATGTGTGCATTGTGATCTTCATTGATCAAAGTAGCCCAAAAGAAGAAAGAGGTCTCTGCCATCTGTCAAACAGATGAGCAAATACAGATAGAAAGTAGAATCAAACCTGAATATAAGGATCTTCGTATAAAACACCACTATCTTTCAAACATAAAGCATGAAATCTTTCAGCGATATTTCCAATCGGCTGTTTAAAAAGAAAAAAAACAAATAAGAAAACAATAACGAGTATAGCTATGATTGACTGCAAAATAAAGATTAGATGTACTTTATTAGAATCAACACAAACGGATACAATGTTAGATACGATAAGTCGTTATGTACCAACTCTTCACAATGTCGGATAATAACATCAGAGTTATGATGCTTATCTAATATAACGTAAAACGTATGCCGTTTACAAGGCCTATGCAACAATAGGTGAACCCAAAAAAGGGCTGATACAGAACTTAACTTAGACTATATAAAAAAAAAGCTAAAGTTGTTTAGATATAACATTTCATCCATATTTAGCCTACTATGCGAAATAAAGTAAAGGAAAGAGAGCGAAAAAATACCTCCACCGTGTTTGTTTGTTCACCAACAGGTACAATGGCTGTGCCATCAACTTCACCTGGAACTTCTTCCTCCTCTGTGAGACCACGTTGTTGACTCGAGATTTCTCCCGGTGGAGCCTCTATTGCCAGAGGATCAACCAGATTGCCGAGGAGATCCCCTGATGGAGTTTGTGGCTGTGCTTTACTCAAATTGCCATTTGGCAGGGATGCTGACTCGTGGTCCAGCTAGATACACAAAGATAATCGGAACTTCAGAACATAACTGGAAAAAGTATGTGGTGTATCAAGATAAATAGCATGAAAATATGGAAGAAATATCCACTTTGATTCCACTCATGCTTGGAACCTTCAAAGGTGGGGGTGTCCCATTAACAGGTTGTGGATCAGCCAAAACTAAAGCATTTGAAGGTTGCTGTTGTACTCTGAGCTTGATCGCACTCTGGTCTGCAGTATCTTCAACCTCTTCGGCTTTTTTTATCAATGAAGACTATGGAAAGACACGAAAATTTCCAAGATCACATCTTTCATCATTAAAAAAAAAAACCAGATAAACTGCTTAGAAATTCATGAAATAAGTGAACAAACCTGGCGCTCCGGGAATTTTGGCATCTCAGCCAATACATCCATCAAGGCAGCCCCTTTTTTAGTCAATTCAAAATACTCAACTGCTCGCTGTTGTATCTCCATATCAATGCTACTCTCATATCTGCCAACAGAAAACCCAACTAAGAAATTTGATTCGGTAACCAAACAAGCTGAGCGTAACATGACAAGCAAAACTACTAAAATAAAGAACAAGGTTAGCGACTCTCACTTTTTAAATACAGTCCAAATCTGCTTTTGCAATTCTATATCTGGAGGTTGAGCGTGCATAAGAAGCTTTGCATATGTCGAAAGAAGAAGAGGGATGGTGGGAGTCCTGAGAAAAGACAAAGGTGCCTAAGGTACAGTAAATAAAAGCTACATAAAGAGAAGAAAGACACCATGCATCGATTTTGTTTCCTTACGATACTGTGGGAAGCTTCTCATGTAAAATGCCAAAGAGCTCTCTTGGACTACATCCAGGTCGTCTAGCTAGAAGGTGACCATACTCCCCCAAAATATAAGCACTTACCTGATACATGTAGTGAAATATAACTCTGTAATTCACATAAGTTTAAAAGGTATAGAGTCATATCAAAGTTCAAAAACATAGTCACTGCACTTTATAATATAGCTGGCATAGAGATCACAATCATTTTCTGTATCATAAGAAACACATGTTACCAGCATTATGCAATATATAGAGCTAATTCTAAGAAGTACGGGCATACATACCTTCACCATTGTCTCATGTATTGCAATGTTGTCCATATATTCTCTTACTTTTAATGCTGCATAAGGCTGACACATTGAAGAAACTCTAAAGCAACTTCAGAATGTCACAAACAGGATACAATAGATTTCTTGTAACAAACTTATTACCTGCAGGTCTTCATTATTTGTTACGAATTGTACCACACGGAACCAAATGTCATCACTAACAAAATCTCCTGCCTTATCAATCAACTGAAGGATCACATCTACGTACCTGTTGGATATCAAAGGAACCATGATGTGTAGCAAAAGAATGATCAGATTTAACGAGTCGGAAATTATCTAATTCATAACAATTGGTTAATGCATGAAATTGTTATTGTGTGCATCTCAAAAAAGATGTACACATTATACTTAAACCAAATTTATCCTTACCAGGATAGATCAGGAGCAAACTTCTCAGAAAGAATAGCAGCTTTAAGTGATAACTCCTCACGCATGGCAAACTCAGCTGTGCTAAGGTACTGAAATATATTTTTTCATATTGAACAAAATTGAACACCATCAGAACTAAATCTTCGATTAAATATCACATGTAGAAGTAACCTATAGATAAAGAAAATATTGATCTTTACAAAAATTACCTGTAACAGCTCTTCGACTATACCCTTTGCGTTTGAAACATCACACATTCCATAAAGCAGATCAAGAGCTCGCCTACGAATACTGCAGGAAAACTCAACTAATCAGCAAACTTGATACTAAGAGCACAAGAACCAACGTATACAATATAAAACTAAATAAATATGAGAAAAATATTGAATCAAATGACTATCCACCAATTTTGCTCTCTGACAGGCAGGAACAGGGAAGTTGGATATCCCTCTCTTTCTACATATACAAGTACATATGTCCACATAATTTTAATTAAGACTCTGAAATTTTAAGTTGTGGAAAGACAGTGCCATTTGCGAAGGTAAAGTTTAATCTGATCAACTTTTGTATTCATTCAATCTCAGTCACAATTACGATAAATACCATAGAGAGAGTTTTGAGCCACTGGCTAATACTTCTTATATGGCCCAATAAGAATTGCTAACATAAACAACTATATCAATAACTGTTTAACACAGGATGACAGGAATATGGCTCAAAAAAATATATTTCTCATGAAGATTATAGCAAAACAGATTCACGTTTAAATTTAAACGTGCATATCTACAACCCAAATCAAATCAATTTCAATTCTGACTGAAACTATTCCTCAGAAATTATCTACTACTTTCATAGCAGAAGAAAAGATTATGGAAAATCAACTCCTATCAACTAAAACCCTTTTCATTCTTGAATTAGCTACACTAGTTGCAAATTTGATCAAACAGAGAAGGTAGTTTTGTTCACAAACAATATACGCTGATATTGAATATAATGAGTTATAAACAAGCCTGATATCAGGGTCCTTCAAAGAGGTGATTATCTGAGGCTGATGCTTTTTTATGATATCTTGGGCATCTGTGATCATCAGCATTCGTGTCATATTTTCCTGCAGTGTTTGCAAGAGATGCATCATTGTGGCCAACTAAAAGATAACCAACTTGCAAATCTCCACCACAACAATATATAAAGTTCCAGCTCGGCTTTACAAACAGGAAACTATTAAATGAAAACTCACCAAGCCTAGATATCTGATGTTGGGCTCACGTACAGAAATAAATTTGCCAAGGAGAGCAACACACTGTGACATCATTTCCTTCTCAGCATTGAGATGCATGACCTATAGTGAAACCACAAATTGACAGGTTATAATACTTCTCGCCAAGGCAAAGAGTTGAGAACACACTCAAATCGTCTGTTCATGATAAACCACTTAGAAATAGCATTAGCCCTTTTAAGCAGAGTTTATAATAATAGCAAGCAATAAGAAGGTAAAAAGACAGATAGATCAGCAAGCAAATAATCTACCAAAGATTAAAAAAACTAGCCTTTTTCTTAACAAAATATCACAAGGAAAATGTCCACGCACAGGTCAGCATTCTGTTTATGAGTTTCGATGTTTTAGCAAGAGAAGGAGTTGAGACATGCAAAGAAAATGAGGAAACGGAAAATTGCATCACTAAATTTCATGGCATAAACTTGGCGCTCTTTCTGGCAATCTTACCAAAGATAAAGCTTCAAAGAGCACAGCATGAGACGCATTGTTCTTATTCACATTTTTTACAACATCTGTGCCCATCAATATCCGTTGTAGGACCTGAAATTTTCATAGCAAATATTATGAGGCCGAATCAGAAAAAGTATATCAGAAAGTTTTTTTGGAAGAAATTGAACCTCAAAGAGGGATCTTCTGGTACTGGGATCTTCAATGGTTAGAAAATACTGAAGAGCCCTCATTGTTTTCACCTATGCTAACCAAAAGACATATAAGCATCCAAGATAACCCTTACGAGAGCCACGCAGATACATCAAAGTGGTACAAGCCTCTTTTTCAAAAGTTATTTCACTTAAAATTTTAAGAATGCAGGGGGGCATGTATGGGGATAAGCTATTCTGAAAAGGAATCAGTAAAGCGAGTTAAGACAAACCTGGAGCCAAGGTGATGGAATACCATAGTATGTGTACTCCTGAGGAACATCCTGATTCCTAGCAAGGCGTTCTAACGTTTTGACACATTTGGGTAGACAACTCGAATATCCCTCATGGTCATTGGATACCAAAGATACAAGAAGACTCATCGAAGATGTCAAGACACCAAGATCACGTTCGTCCAAAAGTTGTGCCATACGATCTGCCCTGTAAGTATACGAAAACGAGAATCTTGAAAAAAACACACATATAAACTGAAACGAACAGAAACACCAGTGTGTTTAATACACACCAGCTATCAGCGGTGATGACGTCAGGATTTTTCCTGAACAAGCGCAGCAGGCAAAGTGCAGCCTTTTTCCTTACAAGAGGCCTGCAACTGCTAGAAATCTGAAGAAACAAGCCCATAAGATCAACTGTAAAGTACTTAATATGGAAGAGATGCAACATTATCAAGTCACTTACTAGTAACTTTTGAACATCAGGTGCCAACGACTCTGCAAATTCTCGTCCACCAATATTTCCAACCTACAGAGGAAATTGAACACAGGACGGTAAAAAAAAAGGGTACAGAAGGAAGGATCATTTAATGAAGCAAATGGCTTCAAATACCCAGCAAAAGCATGACACACATAATTTACGCATTCACCTTGTTGAAATACTAAAATACTCTCATAAGCTGAAAGACTGTAAGACATCAACAGCTTGATAAGAGCGCTTACCAGAGTCAATGCCAGGCACTGGAAAGTCTCATTGCGTCCAATAATATCGTTTCGGACTGCATTTATTGCCAACCTCAAAAAATCGTGATTTTCATTGAGCAAGCACGACGTGACAATGTAACCAACCTGTATTCATAGATAAAAACATGAAGTCAGTTTAAAAGTATGAAAATGTCAAAACTGCAAATAAAATCAATAGTGAAACAATATCATAATTATAGTTCTTAAATATCTAGCTCTTTACGAGATATAATTGAAATTTTGCTATATTCCAGTTTGATAATATACTCGTAGTGAAACAAGTAACCCTGCATATTTCCCTTCCCTAGCTAAAAAGCAATAGTTAAATTTGCGAATGAAAGGAGCTTGGAATACCTGCTTTTCAGGATACTTTGGTGCAGATATGAGAGAAACCGCCTCCATATGACCAAAATCCACATCGTAACCCAGCATATGTATATAAAGCATTTTCCACACATATTTCTTCTTCTTATATGGTGTCAATACCTGTCATACATAAAACAGCTGGAAAAAATTTAATCACCGAATGCACGAGCGATTCATTTCAAACCCTGAATCACGAAAGAGACAACAAGTACACTCAGGGTGATACATCCATATACTATACACTCCTTATCTTATTTTACTTAACAAACAGGGAAATAAAAAGATTGACAAGCCAATCGTAGACATTGCAAAGCATAAAACAATGGCTGATCCCTCACATCTAACCCAGTACACTAAAATGTCACTAGTCCATGAAACAGCTAATACATTATAGTATCTATCACACTTTGGATGGATAGTATGCCGCTTTCTAATGACATATGAAAACTAAGGATCTACTAGGTAATCTAAAAGTTCCTCTTCGGCTCTTCCCAAACTAATATCTCTTATTAAATTTTTCCCGCTATCTCCAAGTATTAATTCCAGATATGCAATTCTTCCTTGCAAGAGAACACAAGAAAATTCATCTATATATCTCAGATTATGTAGATGTACATTCAAATGAATCATGGTCCTCAAACAGTCCATCTCACTACTCTCGCTTTCCAATTGAACACTTTGCAAAAGTGTGCATCTCACTTTCAACTACGTCCTTCTCATGGAGTCCCATATCTTCCCATTTTCTCTAACAATGGATCACATTGCAACTAAATTCACATAATAATAGAATCTTGGAGAACAATTGCCAAAAGATCAGCTGAAATTACACATCCTTCTTCTCTAATCATTCTAATTTCACAAACACAGCAATTAGCGAAATTCTAAAACTCCAATCTACGTTGAACTCAACACAAACGGACACTTCGTCACTGAGATTACTTACCTAAGGAGAATCACAAATGGATATAAAAAGAAGAAAACCCCAAACCTTATCATTTTTGAAACAAGTACGAATGTTTCCGAGCTCCTTATCAACGCGGAGTCGTTCAGCTTCTTTATTCTGGCAATTTCGGATGTCGCTGATGAAAACGGAGAGACCTCTCATTCCGCTCATGGTGGAAACGTTTCCTCAGATCCACCGTCGTCGCAAGTGTATAGATCCGCTTCGCAAATTGGATCGCCACCCTAATCTGAAACGGAGAATTTAGCTTCTCCGATCGAAGAATTTCAAAAAGGTGGATGTTGATGATTTACGGAAGGTAAATGAGGAAAGAGACGAGAAGACTTTTTAATTTTAATTTTTTTTCCTTTTTAAAAGGATGATGAAGAAAGAAGACCACCAAAAACGACTTTAATTAAAAATAAATTTGATGAAAGATCTAAATTTGTAGGCGTTTTTCGTTTTTGCTTGTGACAATTGTGAATTGAGGATGTTACGAAGAAGCCAACAGCAAACTAAAATCAATAACATCAGAGTAGTTCTTGTTCCCGTTTTGCTGGAGAATCTTAATGAAGTGAACACAATCTTTCAAAGTCTCAAACCTAAGCCAGGAACGTCTACAAACTCAATCTCGCATTCGTCAGCGTTGTCACTGTAATTTCACCGGTACAGTCGCATCTCTTCCGTTGTTCACCTTGGTTGTCATGCATCTTTGTCATTACTCTTCTTCACAGTCGATTTTGTTCATCTTCATTGTCGCTCACCTTTCGTTTACTTTTGAAAGAGATTTTTTTATTCTCTCCACGTGTTTTGGGTTTTTTTTTTTTTTTTATTATCTCTAACCCCAAAACTTTAGTAAGGAAAACTTGGTCAATAACACATTAACAGAGCGCTATTTTTAAAAATGGCAAACACGAACTTTTAAAAATGTGCACACCAAGAATATCAAAGATTCCAGGGACCGAAGGAGATCATAATTTTTTTAATAACTTTCTATATATTCGTCACTTAATTTGTCACTAATCCCGATTAATAGTTTCTGTAAATTATGGGCTTAACAACCATTATGGCATCACACAAATTTATTGTTTCTCTCATATGAGTTGTCATTATAACAAAATTTAAATATAAGTTTATTGATAAATTTAAATAGTGTATAAAATATTTGTTAAAAAAGAACGGATATATTGTGTTTTTCATTTAATCATATTATCACAATTTTAATTTTAACACCAATTTGTTGACAACTGATACAACTATAGCATAAATGTTTAAAACTGATACAAATATTTTACATCAATTGTTATAAAGCGTGACAAATTAATTGATGCAAATTTAATATTAATTTTTGTAATCGACATAAATTGACATCTATTACAATTATTGATGGAATATGCATCATTTGTTTAAATTGATACGACATATTTGCATCACCATTTTCCAGGTGATTTATCTAAATGATTTAAAAATTGTTTACGTCAATTAAAAATGATGCAAACAAATAAGATAATTCACTCTAATCACCTTATTTGTTGTAGTTGTCAATTATAAAATATCATTTTATGAGTAGCTTAATTCTTTTATCAAACATTTTAATGCATCCGTATAGTAAAAACCTTATATTATTAAAAAAAATGTGATAACCTTCTTGTAAATCGATATAACGAAGAAATAACTACATATAGACAAGTAGGTTGCATGAAATTAGAAGTGGGTAGGCGAAAGTGGAAGTGTATAAAAGTGTGGAAGCGATATTATTGAAAAAATTATGAATTGGATACGTGTTGAAAGCATAAACATATATATATATAATTAAAAATTATTATGAATAACATAAATTCAATGTATATATATATAATTAAACATGTATATTAAATATTTGCTATGAATAACATAAATTTAGTGTCCCTTTTTAGACAACTCAAATAAAAATAGTTTTAAAAATAATCTAAATCACCATATTCATTACAATTCAATCAAAAACCTGTCTCAAATTTTATGTTATATAAAAAAGATCATCATACTCAAATTTTTCGAGATAATCTTGTTCAGCTAGTCAAAAAATCACTTTCAACATTTCGCATATGATTAAAATATTTTTTTTAAATAAAATTATTTATTCATAAAAGAATAGCTACCAAAAGTATGAATTACAAAAGAACACCCATAAACTTTACAAAAGAATACCCCACAAAATCAAACTATACCAACATTTTTTTCCACATCAAGCAAAGAAAATCATCTTACAAAACAGATTGTTTCTTAGATATATCTCTCTCAATTAAGCCTAGATCTTCCTCACTATTTCGAGTAGATAAGTTGAAGATCATCCATGAGCCATTAAACTTGATTAAGTATGAGCCAGTGATGGGATTTAAAATAATCCAGTTTCTTATTCTCTCTGCGATGAGAAGTATGCACCAAGACAGTATCTCAAACATAAAAACACGACAATAACTTTTCATGTTAGAAGTGGAAGATGAAGAGGATGAGACTAAAACATGAGAAGATCGAACAGAAAATCAAGAAAATATAATTATGCCTCAGATTTCAGTACACGCAGTATCTGGAATATTTGACTACAAAACAATAAGGGTAAAAGGAATGTGTGGAAAAGGAGTGTTATTCATCCTCATTGACTATGTTAAATGTAACAAGCTTTCCACCCTGTGTTAATCTTCATTACCCACATTTTATTTTCGTATGCTTCACTATTTCACAATTACTAGCTTCCTTATTTCCCACGTGTTAGTCAACACTCACAAACTCTAGTCAACACCTCACAAACCTCTGCTTCAATTCTCCAGCCTGTGTTATTCATCCTCATTTTATTTTTCCCTTTTCCTACATCACATAGAATGGTGAATTCATGTGGATTTCTCTATGTTCAACAAAATTGTTAGATATACAATAGCAAAATCTCGTTCCGCCATAGTTCCATCAATATTTCATAACTACTTCAGTTCCACAATGGTGACAGCTATTTTCCATTTTTGAAAAAGAGAATTCTATTCGGTCTAAATTATATACTATAAGTGAAATACCTTCAACTAGTTTATTACCTTAATATATACAAATAATATGTCCTTGAGAAATAAATTGAATAATGATAACATAAATGTAACATACTC
Organism: Cardamine chenopodiifolia; assembly: GCA_963922655.1. Taxonomy (NCBI): domain Eukaryota; kingdom Viridiplantae; phylum Streptophyta; class Magnoliopsida; order Brassicales; family Brassicaceae; genus Cardamine; species Cardamine chenopodiifolia. The sequence continues at coordinate 9,839,982 of OZ000479.1, forward strand.
ATGACATAAGTAAAATTATATAAGTATTTGAAAAAATAGAAGTAATGTAGGCTATTATATGAGTGTTACATAAGTATTTGAAGTCTGTTGATCAAGTATTAAAGAGACATCGCTTTTTGCTTGTGTTTGAGATAATTTTTGTATTCCATCATACTTGGAAGAACTTTCTCAATAAAGCAATTAACCGTAAAAGCCTCACAAATTTTCATACCTTCTGAAGCTATCTCATTGCATAGCAATTGAAGCTGATCTACTTGTGCCATGATAGGCTTCGAGTCCACCATCTTGAAATCCAGAAATTTTGCCATCGCAAATTTTTGAGTTCCCGCATCATCAGACTTGTGCTTCTTCTCCAAAGCATTCCACAACTCTTTGGCTGTCGGGAATTGCTTCTCATTGTTGTATACAACATAGAACAAGTTAACGAGGCGGCTTAAGATCCAACCCCGATATAAGAAGTCTGAATGCGTCCATGCATCAATGCTCACTATGGTGTGGACATCTTCGGCTCCAATAGGAGCAACATGCTTGTCCTCCTTGAGGAACTTGTCAAAGTTGAGGGTGGTCAAATAGAACAATATCTTTTGTTGCCAATTTTTGAACTCATTCTCATCAAATTTTTCCGGCAATAAGCCAGCACTCACTGCGGTTTTTTGAACAATGGTTGTTTGAACAACGGTTGTTTAAACAACTTCATTTTTCTTGTTGATTGCAACATGTCCAGTCTCAGTTGACATCTGTTGACAATCCATGGAAAAAATTGAGTGAGATACTTGAATCATTGGATAAATAAAATTCATTTACGAATCAACTATTATTTAAATTTGTTTAACGTTTTTAAATTATAAACACTATTAGTTAGTGCAATAATTTAGAACCAACTTATAAAACGTTTCGAAAATATTGCAAATTTATTTGCACCCAAACCGGTTTCGTCACACAAACGTTTCAGAAATATTGCAAATTTATTTGCACCCGAACCCGTTTCTTAACACAAACGTCTCTCAAAATCGCTACCAAGCATTCGCCAAAACCGTTTTTGATGTGTTATCTTGTTTTGTAAACTCGTTTATGAAACCGTTTATTGAAACATTTGAAACCGTGTTTCCAAAGAAACCGCGTTTCTAGATAAGAACTAAAACCGAGTAAAATCGTTTTATAATTTCGCAAATCTCAATCCGACTATAGCTATATGCTAGAAGCGGATTTTATTGAGTTAAGCTTGTAAAACCAAAAAACCGGATTTAAGAAATGTGAAGATAGATCTTTAAGAAGATAAAGAAGAACGATTTAAAGCATAAATTTTTTTGGAAAAACCCGTATAAAACTGATTAGAATTGGGGGCGAGATATGATCTCTGTCCTTAACTCAATAAAGCTCCCGTTAGTAGACAGATCCACAGAGCTTTTGGAGTCCCATGATACAACCGATACGAGACCACAACGCTACACTCGGTGTAGAATCTACGAACGTAGACAACTACGATATACTCTAGACGTACCGTTTTCCGAAGGAATGGAGAAACGTTTTAGCGAGAGAGGGAAAGATCTTTGAGAGAGATATTTGTGTTTCGAATGAGTGAATTCTCCAAATGAGACGAGTCTCTTTTATAGGCTATCTCGGAGTGAGTTTAAACGCATGCAATTGATGGTAAGATTTTGCGTTATGATTGCATGACATTAACACGTAGAGAGTTACGATTTGTGTCATTAACATAGCACAATCAGTTTTGATTTTTGTTATGAATAATCAAATCTCGGATTTAATCTCATACATTATGACAAATCAAATATATATATATATATATATAAATATATTAAGAGGATAAGTAGAAAATTTATTTTAATAAAAAATTGTCCCAAAAAGAAATGGGTCACTCGACCACGAGACATTCTCAAAGACCCAAAGACCCGAAGACCATAAGCCCTGAGCCCCGAGCTCTGAAGCCCCGAAGCCCCGAAGACCCGAGCCTCGAGACTCGAGCCCCGGCCCTGGCCCTGGCCCCGAGCCCAAGCCCAAGCCCACACCCACGCCCACGCCTGCGCTTGGCCTAGCGGCGGTGGTGGTGGTGCGCGTATGTGGTCCGATCCATCCTTTTTCATATGCACCATAAGTCTTAGCCAATTTGAACCCTTGTTCACCTTCTAGTCATTTATACTAGAGTGAAAAAGTTCGTTCAAACTATGTGGGACATTTTGTAAATCCCACTTACTCACTTACACTCAAATGGATCTATTTTGACACTTTGCCCAAAATCCAATCCATTCCATAAGTTATTTTTTATTTACATTCTCAAATATTTACAAGCCCAAAGCTTATAATAATTTAGTCCCAACAATCACCCAGATGAATAGAAATGACTTTAAACAGTGATGACTTTAAACAGTGATGACTTGAAAGACTCTTTGGATAGAAAAAAATAAAAAAGAAGTCTCCAAAGTATATGCGAAAACTAACTGTGTCTGATGTGGTAGCGTTTTTCAGCTTTGAACCAATCATTGTTAATATCTGTCGAGTTTACTCGGCCAGGAGGTGAACATGATGTCTTGAACCACCTGGAGTTTTATGTAAACTTAGACAACATGCATAATCCAGTTAGGTTTCTTGTAGAACTACGTTCTCTTGTTGTGTTTATTGTTGCCTTGAACATGCCTGGATTCATGAGTGAACTTGGAGAATATAGCTTTTATTGTTCATTCTCCTAGAAACGGCCCCATTTTACACTCAAATAGGTGATTTCCCATAAGCTTTTTCGTCTTGTTGAAAACATTATTTTTTACTTCATAAGAATGAAAGTATGAAATCATTAAAAGCTCAACACTGAACCTCAGAAAACTAGCACTGTCTAATCATCATAGGAATCGGGTAGAGACATTCGTCTCACAGTGTTTTCAGCAGAATCAGTTTAATATAGTTGTCCCTTTGAACCTCATTCTTGGGATCTCCAGTCATTGAGGTTGGGTGTCCATCAAACGTCATCTTTATTTCATAGGCTGTAAACCCATTCCTCTTGATGATTTTAATACTTGATCTCGAGTCAGACCTTTTGAAAAAGGATTTGCTAAATTATCAGCTGATTTGATATAATCCAACATGACTACACCAGTTGAGATCAAATGTCTAATGGTCTTATGCCGTTTTCGTATATGACGAGACTTGCCATTATACTGAGTATTCAGTGCCCGTAAGATAGCAGATTGACTATCATAATGCAAACGTATTGCTGACACTGTTTTCTCCCACATAGGGATATCTTCCAAAAAATTCCGAAGCCACTCAGCCTCCTCTGCGGCTTTGTCTAAAGCAATGAACTCAGATTCCATGGTTGATCTGGCCAACAGAGTTTGTTTAAAAGATTTCCATGACACAGCGGCACCACCTATTGTAAAGACATATCCACTTGTGGATTTTGAGTTCTTGGAGTCAGATATCCAGTTTGCATTAGTATATCCTTCCAAAACTGCTGGTTCTTTACCATAGTGCAACCCATAGCTTTTCGTAAACCGCAAGTAATTCAATACTCTAGTTATAGCTTTCCAGTGTGTGTGTGTGTCCTGGATTACTTGTATAGCGACTTAATACATTGACGGCGTGCGCTATATCGGGTCGAGTACAATTTGTTAATTACATCAGACTTCCGATAACTCGTGCATATTCCACTTGTGATACTGCTTCACATTGATTTTAGTCAAATGAAGTTGAGTGTCAACATGTGTTTTTGCAATCCCACTTGAGTAGAGTTTGAATCTAACAAGTATCTTGTCAGCATAATGTTTTTGGGATAAAATGATTCCGTCAGAGTGTCTAGTGATTTTAACTCCTAGAATCACATCTGCTAATCCCATATCTTTCATATCAAACTGTCCAGATAACATGGTTTTTGTTTGATTGATGATATTTTTATTACTCCCAATAATAAGCATATCATCTACGTATAAACATAGAATGATATACCCAGTTGTAGTAATTTTAACATATATGCATTTATCACATTCATTTATGGGAAAACCGTTGGACATCATTACATTATCAAAATTTTCATGCCATAGTTTTGGAGCTTGTTTAAGTCCATACAACGACTTCATAAGTCTATAGATTTTGTATTCTTGTCTAGGTACAACAAACCCTTCAGGTTGTTTCATGTAAATTTTTTCCTCTAAATCTCCATTTAGAAAAGCAGTTTTTACATCCATATGATGGATTTCTAGATCTCGTAATGCAGCAATGCTAATTAGCATTCTAATCGAAGTTATTCTCGTTACCGGAGAATAGGTGTCAAAGAAATCCAGACTTTCCTTTTGTCGAATTCTTGCACCACGAGTCTAGCCTTGTACTTGTCTATCGTACCATCAGTTTTCAATTTTGTTTTGAAAATCCATTTACACCCGAGAGCTTTAAACCCTTCCGGTAAATCAGCCATCTCCTATGTATGGTGTTGCATAATGGAGTCAATTTCACTATTTATAGCTTCCTTCCACGAAGGTGCGTCTGGCGTAGACATAACTTCTATGTAAGTTCTTGGTTTATTTTCTAAAAAAAAAACCATTAGGAAATCATCACCAAAGGTTTTTTCCTTTCGAGCTCTTTTGATCCGTCTAGGTTCATCTTCAACTTCTTCCGGCTCATTAAATGAAGTACCAGAAGAGCTTGCCTCATTCTGAGAGGAACTTACATCTCTTTGATCCCGTGTCCGCTTTAGATATTCTCTATCTTTTAACGAGAAAATAAGTAACTTGAGCATTTTCATTAACGGGAACAACATTGGTTACATTTTTCTTTGGTAAGACTGTCATTACATTCATCTTGACCAGTCTACCCTTAACATAACCCTTACCCAAGTACACCCCATTCTTCCTAATCACTAGCTGATTGGATTCAAAGTTAACACCAAATCTGGCTTTGCTCATGAGTGTGTCAGAAATCAGATTCTTGCTTATGTCGGGAACATGTTTCACATTGTTGAGAGTGATCTCATGTCCCAAAGTCATCTTTAGCACAACCTTGCCACTTCCTAAAATCTTGGACACTTTGTTGTTGGCCATCTTCACCCTTTCGTCTTCATGACTCTTTTGATAAGTGGTAAACAAATCTTTATCACAACAAATGTGAGTCGTTGCACCGGTGTCGTAAAATCACTCCCTTGGATTGGTCTCAACCGCATTGACTTCCGGAATATCTTTGGTGATTACCGCACATAAATCTTCCGAAGTCAAGAAAGCTTGATGAGTAGACTTTTTAGCCTTTGCCTTGCTATGACAAGCTTAAGCCTTGTGGCCTATCTTACCACAATAGTTACACGTCCCGGTGAACTTCTTCTCAGCCTCATTGTGCTTCTTGAAGTTCGTGGATCTTGAAGGTTTCAGATTTTTTGGGAAAATCTTATGCCCGACCTTACCCTTGCCTTTGACCTTAGCCATTTGAGCAAGATAGATTTGGTAAGAATCTTGCTCCTCACGATTGGTGAGCCCGGTTGTATGGCGATTTCTAGCTTCAATTTGAAGCCTAGTGATCAAGTCTTGAAGAGACATCGCCTTTCACTTATGTTTGAGATAATTTTTGTATTCCACCATACTTGGAGGAAGTTTCTCAATAAACCAATTAACCGTAAAAGGCTCACAAATTTTCATACTTTCGGAAGCTATCTCATTGCATAGCAATTGAAGCTGATCCACTTGTGCCATGATAAGCTTCGAGTCCACCATCTTGAAATCCAGAAATTTTGCCACCGTAAATTTCTGAGTTCCCGCATCATCAGACTTGTACTTCTTCTCCCAAGCATTCCACAACTCTTTGGCTGTCGGGAATTGCTTCTCATTGTTGTATACAGCATAGAACGAGTCAACGAGGTGACTTAAGATCCAACCCCGGCACAGGAAGTCTGAATGCATCCATGCATCAATGCTCACCATGGTGTGGACATCTTCGGCTCCAAGAGGAGCAACATGCTTGTTCTCCTTGAGGAACTTGTCAAACTTGAGGGTGGTCAAATAGAACAACATCTTTTGTTGCCAAATTTTGAACTCATTCCCATCAAATTTTTCCGGCAATAAGCCAGCACTCACAGCGATTTTTTGAACAACGGTTGTTTGAACAACTTCATTTTCCTTGTTGATTGCAACATGTCCAGTCTCAGTTGACATCTGTTGACAATCCATGGAAATAATTGAGTGAGATACTTGAATTGTTGGATAAATAAAATTTATTTACGAATCAGCTATTATTTAAATTTGTTTAATGTTTTTAAATTATAAACACCATTAGTTAGTGCAATAATTTAGAACCGACTTATAAATTTTTTTGGAAATATTGCAAATTTATTTGGACCCGAACCCGTTTCTTAACACAAATGTTTTTCAAAATTGCTAACAAGAGTTCGCCGAAACAGTTTTTGATGTGTTATCTTGTTTTGTAAACTCGCTTATGAAAGCTTTTACTGAAACGTTTGAAACCGTGTTTCCAAAGAAACCACGTTTCTAGATAAGAACTAAAACCGAGTAAAATCATTTTATAAATTCGCAAATCTCAATCCGATTATAGCTATATGCTAGAAGCGGATTTTATTGAGTTAAGCTTGTAGGACCAAAAAAACCGGATTTAAGAAATGCGAGATCTTTAAGAAGATAAAGAAGAACGATTTAAAGCATAAAACAATTTGGAAAAACCTGTATAAAACCGATTAGAATCGGAGGCGAGATATGATATATGTCCTTAACTCAATAAATCTCTCGTTAGTGATACGGATCCACAGAGCTTTTGGAGTCCCGGGATACAACCGATGTGAGACTACAACGCTACACTCGGTTTGGAATCTACGAACGTTGACAACTAAGATATACTCTAGACGTACCATTTTCCGAAGGAATGGAGAAACGTTTTAGCGAGAGAGTGAAATATCTTTGAGAGAGATGTTTGTGTTTCAAATGAGTGAATTCTCCAAATGAGACGAGTCCCTTATATAGGCGAGCTCGGAGTGATTTTAAACGTATGCAATTGATGGTAAGATTATGCGTTATGATTACATGACATTAACACGTAGAGAGTTACGATTTGTGTCATTAACATGGCGCAATCAGTTTTGATTTTTGTTATGAATAATCAAATCTCGGATTTAATCTCATACATTATGACAAATCAAATATATATATATATATAAATATATTAAGAGGATAATTAGAAAATTTATTTTCATAAAAAATTATCCCAAAAAGAAATGGGTCACTCGATCACGAGACATTCTCAAAGACCCAAAGACCCGAAGCCCCGAAGCCCCGAGATTTTTGTGTTTCGAATGAGTGAATTTTCCAAATGAGACGAGTCTCTTATATAGGCGAGTTCGAAGTGAGTTTAAACGCATGCAATTGATGGTAAGATTTTGCATTATGATTGCATGACATTAACACGCAGAGAGTTACGATTTGTGTCATTAACATGGCACAATCAGTTTTGATTTTTGTTATGAATAATCAAATCTCGGATTTAATCTCATACATTTTGGCAAATCAAAAATATATTAAGAGGATAATTAGACAATTTATTTTCATAAAAAATTGTCCCAAAACGAAATGGGCCACTCGACCACGAGACATTCTCAAAGACCCAAAGACCCGAAGCCCCGAGCCCCGGCCCTGGGCCTAGCCTGACGGCAGTGGTGGTGGTGCGCGCGTGTGGTCCGATTCATCCTCTCTCATATGCACTGTAAGTCTTAGCCAATTTGAACCCTTGTATCACCTTCTAGTCATTTATAATAGAATGAAAAAGTTCGTTCAAGCTATGTGGGACATTTTATAAATCTCACTTACTCACTTACACTCAAATGAATCAATTTTGACACTTGACCCAAAATCCAATCTATTCCATAAATCTTATTCACAATTCTCAAATATTTATAAACTCAAAACTTATAATAATTTAGACCTAACAATGTTCCCATCTTACCTTAACCACTATTGTGCTAATTAAAAAATTGGATGGGAAAAGACAGCGCATATCAACTTTTAAGCGTAGAGGAAGCTCAGAGACACCATGTTCCAAGGCATTACTTATCCAACAGTCAATATTAACCTCGCCATATTCATCTCCACATTTCAGTGAGAAGTGTTTTATAGAGGCACCGCCTTGCAAAGCCAATGTTCTATCCACAAAAGACTTGAAGCTCTCTTGGATGTCGTCCCTCTTCCGTTTACCCTCTTCCGGGCGCCAAAAGATGGCATTGTCAAAATCAAGACTTTGCCGGAAAGCAAACAGAGTCCTCAACCTCTTGGAGAGATTAGATTTGGGCAAGAAGCTCATCTGGAAGACAATTCAATGAAGCCAAGTAATCCAGATTTAACAATATTACGAAAGAGGGAATTCTAGACAGTATAACAAAACTAAAGGTGAAAGCTTTAAGGTTCGATTTAAACCCCAAAAGCCCTAAAGGTTCAAGCTTTCTCTCCACGAAACAGAAGAATCATTCATCAAATTGATAAAAATATTCAAGCGATATACAAAGACTTACACGATAACCTTCTTCTTCTCCATTTCCCATTTCAATACTTACACGATCAACAACTTCTTACCAGTGATCCATTACAAGACTTGTCTAAATTGATTTTTTAGGTTCTCTTGCTTGGTCGATATGAGTTGTTAATATGGTGATGGTGCATGTACTCAAACAACATTTCTTTTTATCAAACCTTTCAATAATAATTAAAAACCCCTATATTATTGACAAAGCAGCAACTTGACTATAGGTCGAGGTAACGAAGATATAATTACGTGACAGACAGCCGCAACAAACAAGAACATATCTACACAAATTCAAAGATAATCATATCAAAAACGAATTATACCTTCCTGGGTCTATGGATCTAACTCTATTTATTTACTTTGAACGTGTATATCAATATACACAAAACCACAAAAATCACAAAGGTCTGTGTTTTCCGCAACCCAACTTCGATGGTAAGAGTCTTCAAAACTTTTACCTCGTAGGAAAAACCGCGACAAATATTCTGAATCGCAGAGGGAAGAACCCACAATGCTTAGCTGTTCTTGGACCCTTTTCATGTTGAAACGAATCAACCGCTTTCAGTGGGGTTTCCCGGAAAAAGGTGAACCTTTCGGCTGGTTTTCCCGGGAAAATAATGATATTTCCTGGAGGGAAATTCTCAGAAAAGGAAAACGAGATTATCGGAAAAAGGAGAAGCTTTTGCGGTGTTTGGAATGGCGGGAGGAACGAGGCAGTTCCTGGTTAGAGACAACAGATATGGGAGTGCTGGTCACCGAGCTTTGAACTATATCATTCTTGGCATCAGAGGCTCGCGGAAGAAGAAACTTGCAGCCAATCTTGACCAGCCGAGGCGAGCTCAAGGAGCTAGAGGACTTGCTCACTCTCTTCTCCATCTCCTGCTTGATACTTTGAAACTCCTCTTCTAGTTTTAAAACCTGTGACCTCATTTTCTGCATATCAACTTTTAAAACCTGGTTTTGGCGCACAATGGTCACCCACCCATCTCTCTGAACTATCTCCTGTCTCGTTCTGCCAGGAAGGGTCAAGGCATGAGCTGTTTCTGTGTTTGTAACATTGAAACCGCCTGCAAGAGCGGTTCTAAGATGCATTTGTTCGAAGAAGAGGACTTGAAGAACAACTCTGAGAGGTAACCTATCGTTATGAGAAGCATGAGCGCAAGCGTCAATGGAGAGTCTTTGGTAGTCCATGATGTTGCAGAGTTGTTCCTTATCTCTATCTGATAGCCATGGATGCTCCTGAAAAGTGCAGATTTCATATTCAATATTGAATCTTTTGGAGAAAAACATGAAAAGAACGCGAGATTTGAGTATGATCCAACCTTGAAATAGATATCAAATGCGCGGTACAGACCATCGTACAAGGGTCTTGAAGATTCTGGAAGAGCTGCTGCAAGAGACCGCATCTTATCCGGTTTCAAATTCACATCCGAAGCAACCTCCGCCATGTAGCTATCGACCAGCTTCGCCACTTTTCTCAAGGGAGCTGAAGAGGAAGGAGACATCTCTGGATCCAAAGATGGAGGAGAGAACTCGGTTAACTGTGAGGATGACGATGATGATACAAAATGGTGGATTATTCGTTCTACACAATCTACATTGTACAACGTCTCCGAATCAGAATAGTTAAGAACCAGAAGACTCTCAAGCGTTGCAAGCTCTAACTGCATCCCTATTCTTCTCTCCAACTTCGTTACGCATTTCCCGTCAACTCCTAAAATGAATGCAACACGAAGGAGACCTAATAAGAATTTACAGAATGATCTTCCTCTCTTTTCAGGTAGAAGGCTTAGAATAGTTTCAAGCAAAGCAATTTGATCAACAGGAGACATAGAGGAGGACGAAGAAGCCGGTGCTAAACTAAAACTCACAACTCTTCTTCTGCTTTTGCTTCTGCCACTTGTTCCGCTTTGCCACCGTCCCAAACCCGGCAAGTACTTTCTCGCATAATACATCATAGCACCAGCTAAACTTTCAGCACGTATACCTTTTGTTTCCATCGTCTTAATGAGCCTTTTAAACAAATCTACACTTAGATAAGAAACATCTTCATACCACCAATCCGAACCCGAGCTTCTCATTCGCGCCCCCGTGTTTATTCCGTTCCATAAAATGCTTCCACCCGGACTCTGCAACGTACCATACATCATCATAGGCCATCCAAACAAACTTGGGTCAGTACACACCATTGTGGACACAGCATTCATCAGTTTGGGTATCGTCTGAAGCTTTTCCGCATTCTTCAACACCGGAGTGCAGCTTTGTAAGGCCAAGATACAGTCTTTCCAATTGAGAAGTACGTGTTTGTGCAAAAATGTTTCAACTTGCGAAATCAAGTTATCTTCCCCGTATTCATTTGTCATTTCTAGGTACTCAGCTGCACAATGTATGGAAACTAAGTTTTTTGCCGTGAAATCTACTCGAGCCCCGTAACAGAATCTAACAACTATCAGGAAAGTGTCTGCGCCACCAGGGAACTCTTCAAGCACTGCTGTCCCGAGAGATGTCTTATCGATGCTTTTACAATCTTCATACATTCGTGCTAGCTTCCCACATTTTGAAACCAACGGAAACTGCAAATACATGAATACATAATCCTTGTAGTTCTTTTAAAAATAGTTGTTAGGAACTTAACTAGTATGCATAGATACACACAGGTACAAAGCTGCAAATGAGGCCTACATATATATATATATATATATATATATATATCTCAGTAAACATAACCATGATAAAGGTAATACACATAACTAGTGGCTGAGTCTATGTAGCTTAACAGGATCCAAAAGTTTCAGCAAGTTCATTAGTACACGTGAGCCTCAACTAGACTTATCTTGATATCCAAAAAATTCAAGCCTACACGAATACATATACTTACAGAAGAAGAAAAAGATGATACCAAACTGAGGAAGAGAGCAAAGCATCAAAAAATAATCAAAAAGCTATATACCTTATGAAGATGGAACTTCACATCATTAACAACAACAATGATATCACTAGACAGCCCTGTTTTGCAAAACCTGCAAAATGTAAAAACCAGCTCTTTTTAAGACTATCTAAGAACAAATTGCTTAGAGTGAAGGTCATGATCCAAAATTTCCCATTAACAAGCCAAATTGTGTTTACAAGTTTCTCTCTGAGCATCTTTGAAATGATTTGGCAAGTGAGGAATTTAAAACCTAAATACTTTAAGGACTAGGAGCTACAGACATCATAAAACTGGACAACTGAATGAACTTTGAGCAAAACCCATGAACTAAAATTGTATAAACACACACTCACATACATGCAAATAGAGAGAGACAGAGAGATTTTACCAATCGTTTCCTTCTCTGTGAAACTCAGAGACTTTGGCAACAGGTGACATGTCTCTCTTGAGAGAAAAGATCCAAAATTTAGCTCAGAATTATGATCAAAATTGGAAATTTCACATCTCACAAAAAATATATATGAATATGTACTCACCAAACCCAGAAGTTTCTCCACAGAGTAATATAACAAAATTGAAGAGAAAAGAAAAAACCACTAAACCTTCATCAAATCAAAACTTTCAAACAAAAAGCAAATTCTAAGAAGAAGAAAAAAGAAATAATTTTTATTCATCACTCAAATCAAAAGTCACAGAAGAGAGACGTCAAGAAGGGGTCGTTTTGTGGGTAATGGTCTGTGGACCTTTACAGCTAAAAATATCAACCAAAGACAGAAGAAAACACAACACGATTTAAAAAGCCAAAATTAAAATATAATACTTTCTTCTTTTCATAAAAATGAAAACAAACAATTGTTTGGTTTATGTCGAAGCTTCTCTGTTATTTTTTTGCTTCTTCTTCTTCTCTGGTATAAAAAGACAAAAAGAATATGTACATCAAAGTAAAGCAAAAAAGAAAAAAGAAAGAAACGATCTTTTATTATTTTTATATATCTTCTTATTATTTATCTTAAAAAAGAAAATGGAAATTGTAATTTATTTTAGTAGGTAACAAAAGAATGATTTTTTTAGAGTGAATCAGGGAAAGTATTTTGATATAATCAGTTTTATAGATCCCAAGAAGAAAAGGTTTTTTCTTTCCTCTTTACGTTATGTATGATTTTCAGCAGAAATTTTTTTTAAAAAGCAATAAAAGAGAGGGAATTAAGGAGACAAAGAGACAAAAGTAACTGTGAGTATGTGTTAAAGTGTTTCGACATTTGAGAGAGTCAAGACAGAGGTAGAGGCAAGAGTCATAGCACAACCAACGTGACTTCCGTTAGGTTCGGAGAAATTCAGGTTTAGTGCTGACGAATTTCAGATCGGGAGTATCAAGTTAACCGGGTTGGAGGGATCATATCTTCTTGTGGCAATGTATATTTTGTAAATGATGGTCAAAAGAAAAATTATTTTGTAACTATCCTGCATTGTAATTAGGAGAGAGAAAACTAATAATCTTAGAATCTCAAGAGCTGAACAAGTGCTTTCATTAAGTGAGAGTAATTCAGATTCTAATAAAGATTTATAATCAATGAATAAAAAGTTTCATGATATAGAAAATAAGGTGGTTAACCTCAGCAGAGATAACTAGCAACTATTAAAGAAGGAGAAGCTGATGAGTGAAAAACTTGGCAAGAAAAAGGATAAAAACAAGTTGTTGGAACAAGAATTCGCTGATACTTGGAAGAAGATTTATATGCTCAACAATGGTACAAGGGATCTGAACAAGATTTTGTCAATGGAAAGGACCGAGAAGACAAATCATGGTATGGGGTACGAAGGAGAAATATCCTCAGGTGTGACCAATTTCATGAAAAGAAAAAACTCTGCTCATGTTCTAGCACAAGGACTCCGACTTGAAAAGTCAAACTATGGTCTTGAACATCAAGAAGATACGTCCATGAGTGATAAGAAGAAGACTACTTATGGTCTTGAATATCAAGCAAGTAAGTCCATGAGTGATAAGAAATCTATTCAGTTTGTTAGAGGGAACAACCCAGAACCTGTTTCAACAAAGTTTCAGAAAACTGAGACTAAGAAGAGAACCCCACGTAGGTGTTATTACTGTGGGAAACTTAGATATATCAAGAGGTTTTGCTATAGGTTTCAAGATAGGGTGAGGACGTTGATGGATGAGCAAATGTATTATCAATGTCTTGATGACTCTTCATATGGTTATGTGAGAAAGAATGATCATTATCAAAGGAAGAAACACGCTTACACATCAAGGAGCTCAGTTGATTGGCAGCCAAGATTTTGTGCCAATAGAAGACCCAAGATTTTGATGAGAGATCAAAATTCCTTGGAAAGATGCACAAAAGAGGATGAAAGTGTGGTGAAGACAGAGAATCTAGAGTTGATTGCTCCAGAGCTAAAACAAAAAGACCAGACGTTTAAGAGGAATAATGATGATCATGTAGAGAAGCAATCAGAGGAAGATTAAGCGTTCTTTGATTTACAAGAATTTTTGAATGAATTAGACCAATCATGTAGGAGAAGTTCATTGGAGGAAACTGAAGACATAAATTGTCAATTCAATCAAAAAGGGGGAAAAAGGAAGCAGTACTTGAACAAAAGCTTCAAGATTGTTGTGATCCTCTCAACATTGCTTGAAGAATGGTGCAGCTCCAGGTAACTCCATTATCAATATTACACTCTCGCAGGAGGTACAGAGAAACGAGAATCTGGAATTGCAATAAGGAGTATTGATTCCAGGTGGAGCATCTGTTGGAAGAGGTTCAAGAGAAGAAAAGTTGTTTCTTTGGTGTGTGTTCTTGAATCTAAAGGTATAAGTCGAGTGTGAATAATTCAGAGGAATAGGAATTACCTAAGATAAGATAAAGTTGAAGAAATGGTTTTTGACTCTAGGTTGAGCTGTCATGAGGAATGAATAAATCAAGTAAGACTTACACAGTGTTTCTAAGGTTAGAAGAAACAAGACGTGGAAAAGATGATTCAGGTTATGATGGTTACATGTAATCATCAACGCATCAGACTAGCCATGGCAGTTCATCGGAAATGAAGTAAGGTGAAAAGTCTAAACATGAAGAGTTGATTCATGTTAAAAAGTTTACCTGAAGTCTTCAAAGTAGCATAAACTCAAGTTGTGGTTCATTGGAGAAGCTGCAAGAATAAAAGTTGAAGTTTCATACATGAAGTTTCAAAATCTCAGATGAAGGCAAGTTTTGATCACCACAACAAAGAGATTAAGTGAGAATCAAGGGTACTTGAGATTATAGATAAATTTCAGGAAGATGCAAAGACTCACATCAAATATTGCATCGTTGAAGCTCGAGTCGAGGAAGAGACGCAACTCATGTTTGCCAAAATCTTTGAACGGCGGCGAAAGCGGTGGTCGAGCTCGCCGGAGAAGTTGTCAGCAAATGCAAGGTTCGTGCATCTGGTGTTGTTGTTTAGTCATTGAAGAAGAAGAGCATAATTTCTCCTTCATTGTCAAAAGGACTCACTAAGGCCCAAGGTGGAGAATTGTCAAGTTATGGGCCTCAGTCAATCTACTAAAGTGTAGTTGGGCCAAGTTATTGACAAAGAGACAATGAAAACCGAACCTAGTCTAAGTTCGAGGTGTTGCACCTCGTTGAGAGACAAAAGACAGAGCTGTGTCTTTAGGTTCCAGAAGCCGAGTTTATAGCATCAACAATTTCCAACATATTGTCAAGTTGCACCAAGCCGAGTTTATGGCAGCAACACTTGCAGCTTGTCAAGCTGACGACTAGCGAGAAGGTCGTCATGAGAATCGACAATGAGTCTCTAATCGTTGGAACAAAGAATCTTGTGTTCCATGGTCGAAGCAAACATATCCACAAGTGATATCATTTCATCCGAGAGAGGGTTGAAGATGATCAAATCAAGGTGGAAGATGTAGTTTGACAAGCTGAGAAGATATTTTGACTAAAGCCCTAGCAAGGATCAAGTTCAAGGAGATGAGAAGCTTGATAAGAGTTCAAGACCTCACTAAGAAAAACTTGAAGCTTAAGGGGGTGAATGTTGGATAAACTTCAAGTTAAGGAGTTAGCTTGCTATATAAAAAATCCTATTCGTATTAGGATAAAATGATTGTTTAGCTAAAAGGATCAGAATATGATATATATTTAGGAATTATCTAAATATATATTATGATTTATCTAATATTATTAGGATTATTATTCAAAAAAATATTATTAGGATTAGAAAGAATAATATTAGGAGTTATCTAATATTATTAGGTGTTTTCTTAGGAGCAAAATCTAATAGAACTAGGATTGATCTTTCACTATATAAAGAGATATCAAGTTGTGATATAACTTATGAGTTGTGAAAGAGAGTTTGAAAGCTTAAGTTTTTGAGAGAGTTTTCTTAAACTAATAAAAGAAGAGTTGATTTCTTTTAATCTTTCTTCTTAATTCTTCCATTGTCATATTAGAAACTAGACCCACAACAAGTGAAATTTAAGAATCAACAACTTGTTCTAATTTTCCTATAGAGATTTTACTACTAAATCCACTATACTTTCTCCAGGTAAATAAGAAAGGTGATATGGAGATGGTTGTCCATAAACTGCTTCAAATAGTGTCAATTGACTTGAAGAATGGAAGTTAGTATTGTACCAAAATTTGGCCAAAGGCAACCATTTTCTCCAACGGTGTGGTCTGTCACTGCATATGCATCTTAAATAAGTTTTCAAACATATGTTCACAACTTCAGTCTGTCCATCACTTTGGGGATGATATGCGCTTGAAAAAATTAATGAAGTTTCTTGTAAAGTAAACAAACCTCACCAAAACTCACTTAAGAACATCTTGTCTCTGTCACTCAAAATTGAATTAGGATTGTCATGTAACTTGTAGACATTGTTTAAAAATGTTTGAGTGACTGAAGTTTCTAAAAAAGGATGAGATAAAGACATGAAATGAGCTGTCTTACTTAGCCTATCCACCACAACAAAGATCACTGTATTTTCCAAAAGAATAAGGCAATCCCTCAATGAAGTCCATTGATATATCCGTCCAAATAGTATTAGGATTTGGTAAGGGTTGAATCAGACCATGAGATGCCACAGTTTAATACTTACACTGCTGAAAAATGTTACAACTTCTGATGAATGCTTGTATGCCCTTGGATATTCCTCTCCAATAAAATAGTCCTTACTTTCACCCTTTGATGAGTAGTATCCCTTCCTGAGTGTCCTCTACTACCTGAATAATGTAACTGTTATAGAATTTTGTTATTCAAATCTATATCAATTGGCACAACAATTTTGCTTTTTCTTCTCAACATATTCTTAACCCATAAATAATACTTCTTAGCGTCTGGCTTCTTCTTAAGTTCTTCAATGATTTCCTTAATCACAACATTTATATCATAATGAGCTTGAATATCTTTCATTAAATCACATTCAAGAACATACATTGCCATATGCAACACTTCTGAACCTTCTACTCTAGATAATGCATCAACTTCAATTTTATTATTTTCTTATTTGTATTGTATTTCATAGTCAAAATCCAACAATTTAGGAAGCCACTGTTGTTGAATTGGTGTATTCAACCTCTGATCAACAACTTTTTTTAACTCCTTTTATCAGTCTTTATGATGAAATGATTTGATTACAAATAATGTCTCCTCTTATCAGTCTTTATGATGAAATGATTTGATAACAAATAATGTCGGCATCTCTAAACAATAAAAACTACTGCCAATAACTATTTTCATAGATGGATAGATGCAATTGTTTTCCTTTCCAAATGTCTACTAATGTAAGCTAAAAGATGGCTTTCCTTTCAAAAACCACTCTTAGCTGTTCCACATGTTTCTTCAAAGACAAACTATAGAGTGGTCATTATAAAAATTATTTTAAATATTGTGTTATTGAAAACTTGAAGTTTTATTATTAAATTAAATCAAAAGTAATTTTTCATGATTTGAGGAACAATTTGTAGTTAAAATGGTTTGAAGGTATTATAGTGATGAACAATCAACAAAAAATTTCTGTGTCTTAAATTGTTACAACCTTGTTTGAAGAGAAATTAGAGTTTGATCTATTCTGAAAAAATAATTTATCTTCATACTCTTCTTCTTGCAATCAACCCAATAAAAAAGAAGAAACTTATGCCCTCGCCAATAACTCCACTTTCAAACATTGAATGTGATCATTTTGTCGTAGAATGTGAAAAAATCATATATATAATATCAACATTATCACCAATATAATATTGTAGATCCTAAATGTAATCACTTTAAAGTTGTTAGTTTTAAGATTAAATTTATCTAAACACTTATTTTAATTAATATATCATTTAAAGTAAAAGTAAATTGAATAATAATAACACAAATGTATTTGTGACATACTCATAATATATGTAAAACTGTATACGTATTTGAAAAAATAGAAATAATGTGGGCTATTATATAACTAAAGATAAACATAACTAATCAATATAAAAAATAATTATGTGTAATTAATCTAAAATTATTATAATAAATTGAGATGACTAGAAACAGAAAAATACTTATAAAAACTACAAGTAAAAAACATGAATCAATTGGAATAAT
The DNA here is from genome assembly GCA_963922655.1 of Cardamine chenopodiifolia. Classification (NCBI taxonomy): domain Eukaryota; kingdom Viridiplantae; phylum Streptophyta; class Magnoliopsida; order Brassicales; family Brassicaceae; genus Cardamine; species Cardamine chenopodiifolia. The sequence continues at coordinate 9,858,007 of OZ000479.1, forward strand.
GATAATTTTCCAAGAATTACAAGAAAATAAAATTAAAATAGAATACTATATATGATAGGAACACATTGAATATTTTATTTGTAATAGAAAATACAAAGTTGTAAAAAAGTCTTACTGGAAATAAGAAAACTTATCATAAATTTATATGTAAAATTATATAAGTATTGAAAAAATAGAAGTAGTGTAGGTTATTATATGACTAGAGATAAAATAATAAATCAATACAAAAGATAATTATGTGTAATTAATCTTTAAAAAACTATAATAAACTGAGATTACTATAAACAAAAAAATTATACAAATTACAAGTAAAAAATATTTGAATCAATTGGAATAATGATAATTTTCTAATGATTTCAAAAAAAAGAAAATTAAAATAGAATACTATATTTTATAGGAAAACATTGAATAGTTTATTTGTAATAGAAAATGCAAAGTTGTAAAAAGTCTTACTGGAAATAAGAAAACAACATATTTTATAATAAATTTAAAATTTGATATGTATTGTTGAAACTTACTAAAATGAAAAAAATGAAAAAGCTAGAACACACATATCACATATAAAAATTAATAAGTATTGAAAAAGATAAAAATAATTTTTAAAATTTACCACAAAAACACTTAATAAATTTCATAGACTAAAAGATAGGAAATTTTTTATTATGAAATATATATATATATATATTTCAAAAAATTATCACTATGATGAATTTTTTTTAATTTTAATTTAAGATGAACAACGATAAATAAAATCGTGAATGCAAGGTAGAAAAATTATTGTTGATAATAAAAAAAGTCTAGTCATGTTTCAAGATAAAAACATATATTAAATTTTTTAAGTGATTATATGAATGTTAAAATATCCCGTGTTATTTGGAGACAATAGTGATCATAAGAATGTTATTACTATTAAACTAAATAATATGAGGAAGGAAACAAAACCAATGTGTATGTTAAACTATAGGATTATAATATAGTTTTTTCAATAATTTAATACAAATAATAGATTTTTATCTATAGTGTTTATAATTGAAAAGATATGTATTTATAAATATTATATAAATAATACTAATGATCTACTATTTTAGAATTAAAATAATAGTATATGGTGTTTCAAAATTAATATCTCGCATAATACACAGGTATTTTTCCTAGTAATATAAACGCTGGAAGCCTGAAATCTCAAAAAATTCATTCGTATATTTTAATGATTTAGCCATATTACAATTTGTGGGAGGTCTTACATTTGACTCTTGTCAGATACTCGGTCAAAAAAACCGCATTGAATGTGTTAAAAACACAATTTTTTTCGACAACTATATACACGCATATCTTGATGATTTACCCTTTTTTCATCTGATGATTTACCCATATTACAATTTACAAAGTGCCAATTTTAGATTATGGCAAGCACGTAGTAAATAAAATGTGTGGATTAATAATTAATAATATCAAGTGTGTGCTTCCTATTTTTTTTTCTTGTTCCTTTCATATTTGAGCCGTTGTAATTAAGACCGGCTCTGAAATTCAAGAGCTTCTAAGCAAAGAAAAAACAAAATTAAAATGTTTCTTTTATAAAACTTACAAAAATTAGAGTCTATTTACTTCTAATATTTTAGTCTTAAAATTTTGGAAGTCTTAGATGGATGTCAAAATGAGTTATTAGTTCATGAACTAGCTCAGTTCAGCTCGGTTTTTCATGAGTTCGAACTATATCTTTTAAGCTCATTAAATAACTGAATTATATGATCGAACTTAATTGAGTTTGCGAGTTATATGAGCCTTATTTAAGTAGCTCACAAATTAAGCCTTTTCTAGAGTTAGTTTTGTTTAATATATGTATAACAGTACATATATCTTTTAACTAAGAAATAGAAATATTCCTTACTGTTTATACTTTATACCTTTAAAAATAGGACGTTTTTGTTTTACTTAAAATTTTTATAAGATTAACATAAGTAATATACAAATAATCTTTTTATAATTTATCTAAAACTCTGTAGAAAAAATAATAGAAATAATCCTTTGAGAGTAATTTTATTTGGATTTGTTTTTAGTATTTTACTTTGAAATTATTTATTGGCTTTTCTTAAAAGAATTTATAAATTTTGTAATTTTATTACTAAATTATTATATTTATTTAGTATTAACTTTCGGGCAGACTCATTTAACTCGTATGATGATCTAAGTTCGAGCTTATAAATATACATTTATATAATAAATGAGCAAGCCGATCTAAGTTCGAGCTTATGAATATACATTCATATAATAAATGAGCAAGCCGAGCTAACTCATAAAATATACAAGTTTATTATAAGTTAAGCTAAGTTGAGCGAGTTAGTTCATTTTGACACCCTCCTAAACCTATGTTTCATTGCCCCATGACCAACCCTGATTATAATAAGTTTGTCCTCTCATATAGTCAATGTCAAAAGTAAGATCAACCAATGTATTACAAAAAATCTCTTTCCCTATTTTACCATCGACTTCTGAAAGGTGAACAAAATCTTTTCAACTTAGATTAAATTTAGGGATGGACATTAAACTCGTATCCGAGTATCTGACTTGAACTCGATCTGAAAACTTGTACTAGAATCCGAACCCAAAACCGAAAAATTATTCTATTAGGTTATAAATCCCTAAACCCAAAAACTCGTACCCGAACCCGAAATCCGAAAACTCAAAAACACATAACTACTTATGAAAAATATCATAATTCGAGAACCCTATATTCTAAACGTGAATTATATGTGTAATATATACAAATCCGATCCGAACCGAAAAATTCGAAAAAACCCGAAAACCCGAATCCGAACCCGATCAAAATTCGATTTTTTTGGGTTTATATTGAGTTTTAATTCTGAAACCTGAATCCGACCCGAACCCGAAAAATTTTATCCGAATCCGATAAAATATTCCATTAGGTTGTAAATCCCTAAACCCGAAAATCCGAATCTGAAACCCGAATGCCCACCCCTAATTAAATCCATAGAAATGTCAATACATCAAATAATAAAAGATAGTTGTATTTTATGACTAACATTTAAGAGAAAAAAATGAGAAATCATTTTTCTCTCATATTTTTCTTAGAATCATAGATCTTCACCTCATATCCCAATATGGATATCAATTCATTTTGATTTTTGTGGCTGAGAAAATAACAATGAGTTTCTCTGTTTTTTCATGTGCAATCGGATTAGTGGATCAAAGTCCCCAATCATTTCAATAAAGTTCAGATTATTCTTATTAGCTTGACCAATCTTTTTATTGCTTCCAAAATTATATTGCATTTATGCAAATGTTTTACTAATATGAATAATCTCAATAACACCTCCCTCAGATGATTTTATTTATTTATTTATGAACAAATTTATCAATGTCAAATTCTTTGCAATTTCAACTCTAATTCGATCACTGACTCATGCATACAATGTGATCATGAATACTTTTAAGTTTGCTGAGCTTAATTAGAATAATTTCTCAATCCTTGACTCTCCGGCTTACCAATTGAGTAGCAGCTTTGTCTCATCCAAACTACTTGCACCAAAATATAGATTTTTTCTGTTGCTTTAAGTAGGCTAGCCAACATTTATCTTGCTTATCACTATTTTTGTAGTGCTATTGTGCCAAACATAAAAATGTAAATGTTTTCGGGTAAAACAATAACCCTCCAACCGTAGTTCTGAAGGATTTTTTTCAACCAAAATATCTCTTAAAAGCTGTTCAATTTTCTTCGATCCAAAATATCAAAAGATGAATCATGTTAATCATGTTCTTTAAAAGTACACAATATTCTTATGCACAAAAAAATGTAGTTTTTTTTTACGATTTGTCAATATGATTATCGTGAGGCTAGATTTATTCAATATGATCTAACGGCGGCTTCTTGCTTAGATTATCGTGGGTCTCTTACGTCTTTCACACTTTTAGTACCAGAGCCTAAACTTATGTTTTGATAAAGTGAATCATTGTTTATGAATGATCGATTTGAATGTTCTGGAAAACTATTTTCTAGTCATGTCTATTTCAGAAAATTCCGTTCTTGATTCTCATTTTGCTATTTTTACTTTACTCAAAAACAAAAACCAAAATAAAAATCGTTCTTATTTTTCTACTATAAACTCTTTGTACGAAATAGAGTATGTTCCAAGAGATCAGAGACTCCCTGAAACAACTCTTCCTCTTGTAAACCCTTACGAAATATTTTCCAAGAAACCTAGTGCTTTTTTGGTAAACGGTGTTCGTCAGCTCATACGGCCTTCCTCACACAAAAAGGTACGAGAATACGTGCAGTCCAACAAATGCTCATCTTGCCAAGTTTCAGCAACATAAGAGGAGCAATTCATATCGTTCAATCTTCTAGATCCTGTTAAAAAATAATCACAAAAATCCAAGCATTTATCTATCTAACCATAAGGTAAATCAGCCGCTACCACAACTATGACAACACCAAGGCTATACGCATCTACAATTCAGAGTAGTTCGTAATGGTTTGACCTTACTTGCTCGAAAAAGTCTACTAGTCTACTCGAGGATTGCTTTGCTCGATTCAAGATTAAAGTCTTACCAGCAAGCATGCATCGGAACAGTACAAACGACGTTAAATGGTGAATAAGATTTAATATTTCTTTACAAGATCCGAATATTTTAAAGACTTTAAAGGTGCAAGTACAACTAACTGGAGCAAAAACGAAAGAAGATAGTATAATGGTGACTATTCATCACCAAATAGTCTATCAGGTTCAAGATCATGCTCTTGATCTCCTATTGCCATCATCTGACGAAGCACTCTACCTTGAAGTCACGTCAGCCTCACAAGCTCCAAACGCTATCCAGATTCCTTGACAGATATCTCGAGAAGAACTCATCCAGAAGCTACCAGATAAATGGATAACAAGCTACGAAAAACTACATCAATCGGCCCAAACTCCGATTCAACTATCTGAAGTCAGCTTTCATTCACGAGATGATGGTACAACCGAATCAAGTTCAAAAAATCAAGATCATCCTCGTTTCGTAAGCAGTTGTTCACTCAGTTCTCCATAAGAATTTATGAACACGAGTTATACGGTCCATACAACGAGCAGATGCCAAAACCAATATCCTTTAGTCAAGACGGCTTTGTCCTATTCCCGTTCAAAGACAAAAACGGTCATCAATATTTTGATGTCTGTTCATGTAGCATGTATGGAAACTGAATACGAATCTGATGAAAAAATTTGTCGAAGACGAAGAAAGAAAAAGAATCCTCTTTATTAAAGATATCTTGATAGAGATCCTACAGTCGGCACTTTAGGAGATGAACCCAGAAGATACGATTTCTTGGTCTAATATTCGGACAAAAATAAGGAGCAAGAAATTATGATGATGAGTACAGACTACTTTCCTCCTTTTCCTCCGCCTAAAGATTTCACTAGAAACAACATAGCGCATAGTCCAAAGATAATATCAAAAGCTATCAATTCATCTAAACCAGATCACCTAAGCCAAGGCGAAAATATCCTCAACTGGTAAACAGAAAACAAAATAGCTCAAAATCATATTCTGAGCACCATGAACCAAAAGTTTGACTAGATGAATAGAGACTACGAAAGAAGGATGACGTCTCTCACAAATTTTATTGCAGAAATCAACGCTCGACTCGAAACAATCCATCATGAAATGATGACTATGTCAAAACATATGATGCGAACACTTCACAGTTCCAGAGCAGAGAAGCCGAGATGAACAATCTCAAATTCCAGCTGAAAGATCTGCTAAAATACTTTGACAGCAGCAGCAAAGGCCATCTAAAACGTATTACCCTTCATATAAGAATATGTTCTTGAGCACTTCATTGCCTCAAGCATCCTATTCTCCAGGATTCCTTTTTAGATGTCAAAGTCAAAGGCCAAAGACATCCTCTCCAGGATTCTTGTCGTCCGATGAAGCGCTCATATCTCGTTATGCAATAAAAATGCCCTACTAGTACAAACCAAAGCCAACTAGAGAAAGAACGAGAAGATACAAAGAATCGGAAGTTCAAACTAAGCAGGTAAAAACCCCGGCACTTACTTTTTCTCATTCTAGTCAAGATTCCCTTGAAGATCGGAAGAAAAAAGGGAAAAAATAAGGATATTGGAATCATCGAATTCTCGATGACCAATCTACTCAACAATATGGAAAATCAAGCTCAAATAACAGTACATGACTAATCCGCTAACGAGGCAGTGAAAAAATTTGAAACACAACAGACATATTCTTCGCAACCAGTGGAGACGATAAAATCATCAACTCCGATGATAGAGCACTACTCAAAGACGAATTCAATTGATTCAAAGACCGAATCAAAAGAAGAAGAATCATTATTGAATCAATTTTCCATAGGAGAAGGCTCATACACACCAAAGCGAGAGCCAAACATAGATGAGGTGTTCTCAAGCGATGAAGAGATGAAATATCAACCTTTCATGAACACAAAAAAGTTCACCTCTAAATTCATGACATTACGTTCGATGATATTCCATTCGAGAAATGGAAAAACGTTTTGATGAGTTTCACGCCTGGATGAATTCTGAAGCATTAACTTTCACAACGTATGCAGTCATCCAACAGTTTACGGCATGACTTTCAGGAGCTCTCAAAGAATGGTGGAACTCACTATAGTACCGATGTTACTCGAAGAAATCCATCGAGAGTTTATCGGCACACCAAATCATCAGAAAGAACAAATATAAAAAGAATACTTTACAGCAAAGTGTTTGTTCCTTGAAGAAGAAAGACCTGACGAAACATTTCAAGCAGCAAGCAAGAAGATTTTATGCTCTAAACGGTCTTAATAATCCAAATTTGAAACACGTCTATTTATCCTCTATAGATAAGTATCTAAGCCAGCAAACCAAACTCTACATCAGAGATCATGGTTGAAGAGATCTCAATTGGTCAAATTCAACAGTACATTAATCGAACCCTTGATAAGTTGTGCAAGCAAAAGGAGTTTTGGATGGAATTTATGGACAAGTCAAAACAATTATCCAAGATTTGTGCACGACTGGATTTGTCAATTAAATGTTCAAAATCGATGAAGGCATGTTCATGCAACACTCGACACAAATACATAAAACCCAAGAGGACAACACTAAAGATAATTTCAAAGGATTCTGACGTAGACGGTTCTTTAAGAAGAAACAGAGCTTTAAAAAGTCAACCAAATGTTTTCTTTGTCATAAAGAAGGACATTACGCCAAGAACTGTCCTATTAAATCAACAAAGAAAAGGCCATATCTCTTAAGCTCAATTTCACGCATAGCGCCGAATATCGATCTCAAAAATCATGATCTCGAATCAATCCTCTCTTACGACAATGATGACAACCAAGCAATCTGTGAATTTTTAGACTATGAAACTTCTTCAGAGACATCAACTGAAGAAGATTTTGACGACTGTTGTTTCAAGATATATCAAATACCGCAAAAAGAAGAAATCATGACAATTTCGCACTTGCCTGTTACAATATTTGATCCGACAGATACTGAAGACCCAATCCACATTATTGCGTTCATTGACACTGGAGCTTATACTTCGATATTAAATCCAAAAATTCTACCACATTCGATGTGGACACCATATGAGCAAGAATTCAGAGTGGTAAATTTAGGAGCATTAAAGATCAAAATCAAGTAAAACCTATTACAATAGAGGTTTTCCCAGGATGCCAATTCACTATAGAAGTCCTCGGTTCTTCAACACCAGGCAAAGATCTAATTTTAGGATGGGATTCCTACAATATACTGAAGAAATGATTTGATATCTCAATCGAATCAGGAGAAATCAAATGGAAAAGACTCTTCAAAGCATTTACAACGTTGCATAGATTATTTGCAATAGAAGATCTGATAGCTCTGACATTCGAATATATCAAGAAAGAGATTACAACGGTCTCTTGTGCAGACTCTCACGTTGAGTTCCTAATGAAATGCAAAAATCCTCTATGGCTCACCCAAGATTTCTTTGTGTCACTAACCTTCAAAGATAAGATGGCAACAACTCCAACAAAAGCGAGTTAGGCAGGAATGCCTCCTGCATTACTGCAACAAACCAATGAAGAATGCGACCAGCTAATCCAACAAGGAATAGTCTCGTCAACCAACTCACTATGGGCATGCAAAGCATTCTATGTCAACAACGGAGCTGAACAAGCACGAGGAAAGCTAATATTGGTGATTGATTACAAACCATTAAATCAATACCTACAAGACATCAGGTTTCCATTGCCAAACAAAAGATTGTTGCTCCAACATCTCTCAGGGGCAACAATATTCTCCAAATTTGACCTGAAATCAGGATTTTGGCGACTCGGTGTTCAACCAGAAGATTAATACAAAACAGTGTTTTGTCTTCCAAATTGTCATTTACAATGGAAAATTCTACCCTTCGGTCTAAAGACAACACCATCGCTATTCCAACAAGCGATGTTACGGATTTTCAAACCACTGATCAATACAATGTTAATCTACATTGACGACATCCTACTGTTTTTTGACTTCAAAAGAAAACCACATCCGAGACCTTCAACAATTCCACAAAATTGTGAAGTCATATGGGATCATGATTTCGGCCTGAAAGATGATAATAGCCCAATCAAGTATCGATTTTCTTGGAATGGAAATTACTCAAGAACAATTCGCAGCTCAAGCCTATCTAGCTACAGAACTTCTGAGCTTCCTAGAAGAAAATCTGACAGAGCGACAAATTCAGCAATTCCCTGGAGTGATCAACTATTTAGGAGACTTTATCCTGCAATTTTCGCAGCTGACTCATCCACTACGAAAGATGTTGATAAAGAATCCTCAACAGTGGACTACAAGATAAACTGACGCTGTCAGACACTTAAAGAAAGAAATTCAAAAGCTACCACCTTTAAAGATTTCCTCTCCGAGAACACGGATTCTACAGACCAACGCAAGCGACAAATATTGGGGTGCAGTATTACTTAAAGAAAAAAATAGAAAAAGACAAATTTATGGATACAAAAGTGGACGTTTTAAAGATTCGGAGATGCACTATCACTCAATGTTCAAAGAGATCCTATATGTTAAAAGAGCAATAGAGAAATTTGAGTTTCATCTGATAGGACATAAATTTTGCATTGAAATGGATGTCTTCTTTTCCGAAGATGTTACAATTCAATCAGAAGATGGTCCCACATCAATAGCTCTTGAGATGGAGTGAATGGTTTTCGAAGTACGACTTCGACACAAGCTATTTAAAAGGAACAAAGAATGTTTTAGCTGACATGCTCAGCAGAAAACCTCTCCAAAGCATTTACATTATGACAAGTTCTTCATCGGGTAAAACATACTACGACTTCGATACCAACATGCCAAAAGACGTGAAGCTTCTCATCACCAAAGGAAATTTTTGGGAAATATTACGAGACAAAGTGTTCCAATACCAGTCAATCATCTTTTCAAACCATGGTTTAAACGATTGATACATTTCCCCGTTAGACATTCATCCCGACTACCCGTTCGCTCACTAGTACCGGATCGAAAACAAGTATATACCAGAAGAAGTTCTCTGTTTCCTCTGGTATCTTTATGTAGTCTACACTATTGGTATTGCTTTCGTCATCAAATGGTTATACCAGTACGTCAATGAACACAACAAGGTCAACAAGAAGGACTCTCGGCATTCCTCACATAGTTTAACCCGCTAGTCAACTGGAGTGGCAAGTTACGTAACTTGGGAAAGACAATGCATATTCCTTACAAGACTCTCAAGGAACCAGGTAGTCTAAATCCCTTCTTTAATCCACACATCATCTACTTCTTCCATCGACCCATCCAAGTCAACGACAAAACCACGAAGGTTTATGCACTACCCAATCTCATTCACCACAAAGATTTCAAGTGCGGAATCAGACAAGATTTTAACGTTCGAGATAATGCTTCATTTGAAGAGTTCCAGACTCATGCATTCCGCCTCAACAATGTTCGACAAACGTTTCACATTCCGTTCAACCAGAACTGGTCCTACTATTCCACCGACTGTCAAATGAGTCTCGAAGAAGATCTACAATACTTCATGACAAATGAAGAAAAACGTCATTTCCAAGCCATAAAGCCATAATCGTCCTCACCAAGTTGTCCAAAAAATTTTTTCCAAGACGCTCAATCACCAGACGACAAACTTGTTATGGATCTCGACAAAATCAGAAGAGAGTTAAATATTAATGTTAATATGAATCACCTGAAGACTTCTTTGAGCCAGAACCAAGGTACAAATGTCCAGGAACAGAGTACGAATGTTACTCAGTACATAACAAAGAATTCGAGATGAATCATTAAGTACGCTTGATGATATATTATGTATAATTAATATGTTAAATAAATTATGTCAGCATGATATCAGCATGATGTCAGTGTAATGTAAGTGTGATGTCATCGCTAATGTAAGCGATGATGTAAGCGATGATGTAAGCATGATGTCATCGCTAAGGTAAGCATGATGTCATCGCTGAGGTAAGCATGATGTCATCGCTGAGGTAAGCGCTTATGCCAGCGCCTTCACCTCTCCATATATATATGTGTGCACCCCCCCTTGTAAAATATACATTGAAAAATAACAACAAACTTCTCTCTAGTTTTCTCTCTCTAAATATGTTCTAAATTCTCTTAAGTTTTCCGAACTTCAATAGATCTTCATAAGCTTTGTTTCTTTTTTTTCATTCATAAGTTGACGATCAACACGACGGTTTGGTCTTACGGTTATCAACATGACTGTCATGAGGTGTGTGGGTATGGATACTAAAGATCCGGTTTGAAGTATTCAATTTATTTGTGCTATTGTGCAAAAGAATAAGCTCGTTTTTCATTGCCTATAGGAAATAAATGTATCTACGATACCTAAAAGTTTATTTAGACATTAATTTTCGAAAACATTGTCTAAGATAACCAACTACCTTTCTTTAGTATCTTTCTGGTTTGATCTCTTATTGGTTTTTTGTTAGTTCGGTGTGGCTCGGGTTGATTTGGTTCGCTCCTTGTCTCTACTTTATAGATCTGATCGAGATCTCATCAGTTCAATGGTTTTCCTTTGAGGCGTTGTACAATCGTATTCCTTCAATCTCGCCGTATCCAGGAGTTCTGTCGCGATCTAGTTGTCTTTTGGCCTCGATCCTGTCTCGCCGGTCTGGATTCCTCGGAACTTCTTTTCAGTGTGGTAGTCTTCATCCGCTATAGGTGGAACCGCTTTTCGTTGGTTGGGATTGTCGTCCTCCATTTTTAGGTGTTGTGGTTGGTTTCGTGGGTTAGCTTGATTCCGGACTCAAATGCTTGCTTCTCATGGTACAGATTTGCTTCTCATGGGCGGATCCATGGTGTATAGAGGTGGGGCATGTGCCTCGTGCTAAATATCTCCTCTGATTTAATTTATTTGTAATTTAAGTAGTTTACATAATAATTAAAAAATAGATAAAATATTTTTTATAATCTTATATTCTATCATTTATTTTTAGTATTTTACCAATAAGAGAAATAAAAAATTATTTAATACAAAGGTAAAAAATAAAATAATAGCTATTTTTATCTAAAAAAGTAAAAACAACACTTTTGTAACAAAGTGCCTTAGGTAAACACATACATGATCAAGTGGTCTGTCATACTTAATCCTCTTTTGTAACACACACATGATAAAGTGCCTTAGGTAAAATATATTTCTAAATCCGCCGCTGAATACTTCTCAGTCCTCACACAATAGCTGAATAGCAACTAAGTTATTAAAGTGGATCACTCAATTATTGAGAGTAATTGCATGTATATCTATATCAGAGTTGTATTAGAGAATGATAAACATTACATGACACAGTGTAAGATCTACCATTACAAAAAGTAGTAGTAACTCTGGATGTTTCACTATTACAAAAAAATGTAAGAGTATGAACTATCAAATATCTACAGAATTTGACCATTAACCTATGTGAACTATATATATATATATATAAGATATCTCTTCAAAATATCTAATCAATTATTTTGATCCAAAAAGGAGAATGTCTCTCTCTAGTGAATTGTAATTTTTTTTTTGGTGAAAATCGATCAATATTCTGTCATTCACTATCATGGACATGTTCGTTTGACAGTCTCAGGTATATGTGGCTGCGGCATGCGGTTAAATGATGTTCGTTTGCCAGCTGCAGTCTCCTATGAACAAACGCTGCGGCAGACGCAGATCACTACGTTAGAAATTTTCAGCCGCTGAAAAGATTTGGTGGTGTGTCTGATACTGTGCGGCTGCAGGTGCGGCCAATTTCTGTTCGTTTGCCTGACGTAAGATCTTGCGGTTGCCGTTGCGAGCAGACGCGTAACTATTAAAAATAAGAATCGCAGTGTTTGACTGCAGGTCGTAAACCACATTGACAACCGTATGTAGTACAGTAGTACTAAGGAAACTAATTAAGTCATAGATTTTAAAATAAAACAAAAGAAGAAAGTTAAAGAATTGACTGATTCTACAAAGTTGGTAAGATATGTCACGTGGAATGTAATAACATGATTAGTGGGAGTCTCTAACCTGTGTTTCTCATAATTAGGAAAAGTAAGAGAATGAGAAGAGGTTATCAATTTAGAACAGTTGAGAGACTTTACCAACATTTATCAACAATTAATTAGTTTAACTCTTTTAAAAATTTGAAAATTTAATCATATAACTAATTTCTATTAAAATACCGTTTTTTTTAGAGACTGAGTCTCTATCCATTGCACATGCTCTAGTAATATTAGTGACAGTGAGTACTATAATAATTTTGGACTTTAGGTATTCATTTTGTGAAAAAATAATTCTGTAATTACTGATTAGTATGACAACAGAAAATTAATTAAAGAAAAACTACGAGGGCGTTTTTGCATGTAAAAGAGGAGACAAGTGTCCTAAAAGGCTAAAAGTAACAATCTTCGTGCTTTACACACACTTCGAATTATTTTATATTACCTCTGATCAACACAACAAATGTTGAAATTTCATACTAACACAAAGCAACTTCAAGTGTAAAAAGACGGCGTTAGAAGAAAAAGTCCCATACGCTTGCTTCGCTAAATTTGTATTCTTACCAATTCTCGGTATTTTCATCTCAAAATTCTCGTGAAGCTTGAAAAATAAATTCCCAAGGTAAACAAATTAGACCGTTATGTTCGGTCCGAGAAATTAGAGACCTGGTTTGCTATTGGTTTGGTTTGTCCGGTTAAGGGGTTATACAATCTCGGTTAAGCTTGATTTCTTCTCGAATTGGCTTTGTACCGTATTGTTATGGTCTTAGGATTCTAATGTGGGGTTTGAGATGGGTTCTTTATGGTTTTCTGGTTACGTATACGACATCGACATGACAACTAATTTTGTTAGATTTTAAAATTTATAAATCTTTATTTAATTCTAAATTTGATGGATAAGTTTAGGAAATTAACTATTTATAATATTTTTTGTTTGGAAATCTTCGTAAGTATAACTGGCAACGGAAATCGTAAGATTTGATATCTTTATTGTCAGAAGAAAGTCATCCTAAAACTATAGAATATCAACCCACGAATATACTGTCCAAAATATCAATGACGATAGATTTTATTGTATTTGTAAAATAATAAATTTGGTAAATATATATATGATATAATAACATAAAATCTAGAAACGCCAAGATATCAACCCGAAGATTTGACTAACTCAGCTTCATATGATTTTAATTGGTTACGGTTTTAGATCGATCGTTATAGTTTTTGTTTTTAATTTAAATAATTTTTCTGGTTAGCATTTCGATTTTCTAAATTAATTGTTGTTATTTGATCTATAGGCCATTGTGCTGGTTAGAGCACTTGTCTTTGGACAGTGAGACTGGTCTCGACCCACCGGGAATCCGGGTCCGAGCAGTCCCAGGACTAGTGGCTGCAAACTATTTCACACTGTACTACTTTGCTTGGGCAATTCTCATAGAGAATTTGGCAAAAATCGGATATGAAGGCAAGATCTTCATATGGCTTCTTATGATTGGAGACTCTCTTTCCATAACACCGAGATATATTTTTATGATCATACTAACCACATTGATCTAGAGAACGATGATAATGACGATTACACTATTCAAACAGTTTTGAATTTTCCGTGGATGCATAGCCACTTGCTCTAATCCTATGAGCTACGAGCCCACCCGTCTCCATCGGATCTAATCATCCGATTAAGATAGTATGTAGTTATAGGTACTTGTCTTAATTAGGTTGTGTTTGAACTTATAGTTTTTGGATTGGAACCGAGCAGGTACGCGACCAATCATTAAGTAGATTGAAGAGTAAAATCGAGCTAATGTATGTAACCAATGGATACAAGGAAGTGGTGGTGGTTCCACATTCAATGGGAGCAAACTATTTCCTTCACTTCCTTAAATGGGTTGAAACACCTACTTCTGATGGAGGCGGTGGTGGTGGTCCAAGTTGGTGTGCCAAACACATCAAAGCCGTTGTCAACATTGGAATCTTACTGCATTTCGCTCATTTTACGGTCTATGCTTAATAGGAAATGTCAAGAGGAGATAGCACTTCAAATGACAGCACATCATGTGGAGAGTTTTGGTCAGAGTACAATGAAATAAGTCTAGAAAGCATAGAAAAAGTAGCAAAAAACACAGCTTACACGGCCACAACTGTTCTTGATCTTCTTCGATTTATAGCCCCTAAGATGACGAGACGAGCTGAGGCTCATTTCTCTCACGGCATTGCAGATGATCTCGACGACCCTAAGTATGGACATTATAAGTATTGGTCTAATCCACTCGAGACTAAGTAAGTTTAAACATAGTTCCATTGTCTTGTTTATAGCTAGAAAGTATGTTTTCATGGCCAAACTAGCTTGGCTCTACCCATTTTAATCCCTATTTTTATTTAAATGTTTTTTATCCCGGCCAGTTTTGGGTCGACAGTTAACCATTAAAACAAAGGATAAATATAGGCAGGCTAGATAGGCTAGGTCTGTCCCTTTTGTCGTGTGTCGGGCTTAGCCTGAAATGGGGTGGTCGGGTTTAACTCGAATTTTTGTGAGAAGAAACAGATGGGTCAGAATTTTCAAAACTGGTCCGCGGACATTTTTAGCCCATTGTAACATCCCAAGCTTAGGTACTCTAGAAGAAATCCACAATGTCCGGAATTTGAATGCTTTGTTTTTCTTTTGGTCTTTGAACAGATTAACGGATGCACCAGGGATGGAAATGTACTGTCTTTACGGGGTAGGGATTCCAACTAAGAGATCTTACATATACAAGCTCTCAACCTCTTCTGGTAAATGCAAGGGCAGCATTCCATTCCAAAGAGATGGATCCGTGGATGGAGACGACAAGTGTCTTAAAGGAGGAGTTTGGTTTGCAGATGGAGACAGGAGTGTACCGGTAATAAGTGCGGGGTTCATGTGTGCTAAGGGATGGCGAGGTAAAACGCGGTTTAACCCATCGGGGATGGATACATTCGTGCAGGAATATAAACACAAGTCACCTAGAAGTCTGCTAGAAAGTCGTGGAGTAGAAAGCGGAGCTCATGTGGACATAATGGGTAATGTTGGACTCGTTGAAGATGTTCTTAGGATCGCTGTCGGAGCTTCAGGCCAAGAGATAGGTGGTGATAGAGTTTACACGGATTTGATGAGAATGGCAGAGAGGATTAGCTTCAAGTTGTAACATTATTAGGAATTCAATATAAAAAAGTCGTTGAAGTTCGATCTCTAGTTACTTTTACTTCGGATAGTAGGGTCCACGTGACATAAAAACAAGAAATATATAATACCGTAACGATCTCTAAACATAATCAAATTAGTAAAAAAAAGGAAGGAAAACATAATCAAATTCTTCGAAACACATGAGGTATTGCATTTCAGGTATGACCTTATAGCAAGTTGATGAAGCATCTCTTGCGTCTTTATTTTGACAACTTCCAACGTTTTCTCCATCCCACCTTGACCAAAGTTTGAAGCTACGATTCCTCCAATAGTGACCTTGAACGAGACTGTCAAAAATTATGTGTCTATTGGAATCTCCTCATTTACGTGACTAATTATATCGAACCTCTCTATCGTGTAATATATATTATCCTCGATGATTTGCTTCAACTCATTCACATATGCAACGTAGATAGGCAACTTGAAAATGTCAAGCTTCTCTTGATCAATTAGGCCCTTTTTCAATTAAAAGTAGTTATCAAATCAAAGTCAAATAAGTTAGTAACAATTATTGTTACTGATCATGAAGTAATATTATATGCAACTTGTTATTTATTTTACATGTTAGCGATTTCATTAAGAGAAGATCCAATGCAATCTAACATCATTCCATTCAATGTTTCTAACATTTGAACTCCCTTTGGAAGACATGATCCAAGAAGCAATAGCAATCCACCGGATACTAACTCTTGAGTTCTTGCATTCAAGAAACTCTCCAAATCGATCTTGTATTGATCAAGATATACTTTCATGACTTCCATTGAGAATCCGGTGCAGTGTATGTCTTTGTTCCACGCATGAGAATTGCGGTTTTTTTTTGTTTTTTTTTTTGGGAATCTTTGATACGAAATGGAGTGAGTAAGAAGAAACTCCCCCATGGAGAGACCTCCTAGGAAGAACACGGCCAAATAAAGAACCAGGAACTCCAGTTGCGAAATATCTTCTACCCGGAAGAAGTGTCTTGATCGAAGAGAATGTTGAAATCGTTGAATAAAATTTGGAACTCGATTTCCTCATGATTACTTTCTTTTTGATACTTGTGTTCCACGACATTTATTATGGTTTGTACCGCTCTGAAAGTGTTAGGTCATGTGGAACAATCGAAATCTGCTATGTTAACGAGATTTGAAGTGAAGTCGATGTCGAGTTTGTGGAGATTGCTTCATTAATCTGCTCCTTTGCTACTTCAAGCAATCCTCCCTATGAACAATCAATATCTTAAACTAAAAGTGATGATATCAATAAATAAAATGTTGAGATTATATTTCTTTTTTCTTACATCAGTATTGAAAATCTCTTATGTCTAGTAACAGAAACAAAACCTGGTATTTTGAATGTTGTCTGTAACTATCGAGACTTTCTATTAGAGTCTAAATCTTCCACATCGGTTGAGATAAAGATCTTTGGGCAATATATAAAGGACGTGACAATCCTCCTCTTTTGAGCTAGTTTTTGGGTTGAGTTAGCCCACATTTCTAATATGGTATCAGAGTCCATAGGTTGGCTCAACAAGCAAATTTCCTATAAAAATGGTTTTCCACCTATGTGGCCCATATAAATGGCATGTCTTGTTGTGCTATTTTCGAGATGTTGGGCTTGCACTGTTTCCTTTGTCCCGTTTTCCACCAATATCTCGGAGGGTCTATTAGAGCCTAAATATCTCCCACATCAGTTAAGATAAAGATATTTGAGCAATATATGAAGGATGTGGCAAAGATATTTGGGCAATATATGAAGGATGTGGTAATGCTCCTTCTTTGAGTTAGTTTTTGGATTGAGTTAGGCCACATCGATCATCGTGAATGAAGTCGTCATGACTCTTTTGTTTTATGATTATTTTTCTCTGTGGATTAGCTCAATCTTTGACGATATTTTTCCCCACACCCGTTCGGTAGTCTACTTCGGCTACAACACTCTTTCTCCTACGATCCGGGGCATGATTTCTTTCTGTGTTTTTTTTGAGGTTGAGATGATTATTTGAGGTGCAAGTACAAGACTTTATACTTATTATGTATGAATTGGTCTTTAAAATTTCGGCCTTCTTTCCTTTGGAGTTTGGAGTTTACTGAATAGAATAATCAAGAAAGAAATGAACATTTAATATATGCTTACATGTTACAATATTAAAGCACAGTGTGATCTCACATGTGTTATACTCCAGTTAACAAATTGAGTGGAATTAGTCGCTCTATGTGGACTTTACTCCCACTTTTTGCTTAAAGATTAACGAATTAACCAAAAATTTAACAGATAAATAGTATTAGAAAGAAACAATTAAGCTATGTGATTGGACAAGGAATAGGTAACTCACAGCGAAATAACGTATGCGTATAAAACTAGAGCTAGTCACCACGATTTGTATATTATAGAAGTGTGATGAAGAAAAAAATGGAGATAAGGAGCATGTGAGGACGAATTGTGACATGCAGGAGAGACGACTAAATCATAGATATTTCATTAATATATTTTTATAAGAAACTCTTAGATCTGATTTGTTATAAGAAAATGTGAGTTACTGAACTTCAGCAGATCTTTATTGAACCCACGATTTGTGTCTCCATATATCAATTTTATCACATGGATCTTTCTCATTTGCGTCTTGAAGTACAAAAATCTATATTTTGGTTGTAGTATTAGTGTTTTTGGTGGAACCAAGTTATTATTTTTACATTCATAAATGAAAAATGCTACTTTAAGTAGAAGTGTATAGAACTAACAACTCATAACAATGCGTTGGAGACTTGGAGCATAGTTGGTCGAGGTTGAGGATCAATAAGAAGACAACTAAGTGCAATCTCTATGATCTCTGACATTTTATCTTTGTTGTGTATAGATGGAGTTGACAAGCGCCAGTCCATAATATCAATCAACTGTATATTTCCATTGCTCAACATATCCCCTGGATGAAACCCTCTTATTACCTCAAGTGTTAAGACTCCAAAACTATATACATCGCATTTCTCCGTCACTTTCATCGAGTAAGCTAGTTCTGCAAATATTTCAAAATTAGTTAATAAATACTTGAATGTTAAATCAATAGAAGTAAAATCTCTATAAATTAATAATATTGGGATCAGAGTATTTTTTTTAATTTATAAAGGATATTAATTTTCTGAATTTTAGAAAAAGTTTTACTGAAAGTAAAAAGTGGAAGACAATACTTCCACTTAGACGTAGTTACACAGTAAGAAAAAATATTGCATATAAATATTTTTAAAATTTTGGATGCAATTTGAAAAAATAATCATAAAAAAAATTAGAGATAATCTCCAATAAAAATGCAAATTTCCGAATAAACAATTAGTAGAATCATATTTCAATAAAATATATCTTTATGTTATAAGTAGAATCATATTCCGATAATTATATGATTATTATGAGATAATATGTTTATATAGAATTTTCAAAAAACTATTATCTTATTAATTTATAGAATGGTGGTAATTATTACACTGGTCCAAAAAAATTTATTAATTTATAAAAATTATTAATTTATAGAGGTTATACTCTACTAACGTAGGAAGAGTTTTACCTGGAGCCATGTACCCATATGTGCCAGCCACTCCAGACCAATTGGATACATCTTTCTTGAGCAGCTTTGCGGTACAAAAATCAGAAACTATAGGCTCATATTCGTTGTCCAGTAGAATGTTTCCGCTGCTGATGTCGCAGTGTACAATGGGTGGTGATTGGTCATGGTGCAACTAAGAGAGCGCGTAAGCTACACCTTTCACAATATCCTTTTTCCCCAATCAAGCTTCTTGGCTTCTTCTTCTTCTGCTAATGCTTTTCTTAGACTACCTTTCTCTAGATATTGGTACACCAGGAAGGAGTGGAGGGCATGAGAACAATAGCCTCGTAACTTCACAATGTTTCGATGACGAATTTCCGCCAATGTCCTTATCTCATTCAAGAAACCCTGTTGTACCACCAGTGTTGTTCCCTCATCCTCCATTGTATCGTGGAGCTTTTTGATTGCTACGACCAAGCTTGGCGCTATTGTGGCTTTGTAAACTTTTCCGCAACATCAAGTATTTTACATCAAAGTTCTCTGTGGCATTAATGATATCTTGGTATGAAAATTTCGCATCGGAGTTAAGTATTAAGAACCTTGACCCACTTTCAGTATCTGTAGTTTCTTTGATCTGGTGTTCTCTTCTTTGAATGTAGATAGCATCTCTGATGCATATGAAGAGAACTAGGAGAACTCCAAGGACTGGCATTAACATAGACAGTATCATCGTTTTCACTGATCTATCATGCTTATGTCCAAAGCGAGACTTCGGGCATGGCTTGATCCCTTGTTTGGTATTACTACCACACAATCTTTTGTTGCCTTCCAATGCTTCTTTAGGAGCATTGCGAAATGCCAAGCTATCTGGGATAGGCCCTTCAAGATTATTGTGGGATATATTTATGTTTTGCAGCGCTTTCATTTCTTTGAAACTTGTTGGAATGAGACCTGAGAGATTGTTAGACGAAAGGTTTAATGTCTCCAGGCTTTGTAGAGAGCTGATTTGCTGTGGTATTGCTCCATTAAGCTTGTTTCCACTAAGATCAAGCGTTGAAATATGGCTCACCTTGGTTAATTCCATAGGGATATCTCCAACTAAGTTGTTTATGCTAAGGTTCATGTGATGTAAGTCTGTACAAGCTCTTGCAGTCTTTTAAACTCTTTGGCAAATGACCTTCAAGTCTGTGTTATTACCCAGAGTAAAATAAAGAAGCTTACCACCTTTGCAAATGCCTTCGGGAACTAAACCAGTGAGATTGTTTGTGTCAAGATGCAAGACTTTTAACTCTAAAGAGTTTGTAATTCCTTGTGGGATTGGACCAGAGAGGTAATTATTAATGAGGTTCAAAATTTCAAGGTTGGTGAGGTTTCCAAAGGAATCAGGAATAGAACCGGTGAGTCTGTTTCTACTTATCTCTAACACTACCATGAACTCCAAGTTTCCTAGTTCTGGAGGAATGGAGCCGGTAAGGTTGTTTTGGTATAGATAAAGAAAGGTCAGGTTCTTCAGATTTCCTAAGGCTGAAGGGATATGGTCTGTAAGGTTGTTTGAATAAAGGCCGTGGATATTACTGGAAAGTTTGTTTTCAGATAAGTTGAGACGAACAAAATTCTTTAACTTTCCAAAAGAAGGTGGGATTGGCCCGGTTAAACTATTTTTGTCAAGGCATAGTTCAACAAGGTTGGTTAGATTACCGAGTTCAGAAGGAATTGAACCGGTGAGAGAGTTGATACTGAGGTACAAGTTAACCAAGTTGGAAAGATTTCCAATGGAGGAAGGAATCGATCCGTTTAACTTGTTTTCAACAAGATAGAGAATTTCTAAGTTACTCAAATCACCAAGCACAGGTGGGATTTCACCGAATAAATGGTTTTTCGACAAATCGAAGTAGATGAGTTTAGAGAACTGTCCCCATTTAGGAAAAATGGTTCCAGAGAAATGGTTCATGCCAAGATCAACATAAGTGAGATTAGGGAGAGAAGAGAATGGAAAATCTTGTAAAGTACCTTCAATACCGGTATTTGTGAGATCTAACCATATAATGCTTCCAAGTGAGTTGCAAGAAACACGATACCAACTGGTACAAAATCTGCTTGTGTTTGGATTAACCCAAGTAGACATCTTTGAAGAACTTGTCTGGTTTGTGAAAGTTGACTTCCATTTCAGAAGGGCATTAGCTTCTGAGACAGTTGCAGATGCTTCAAATGAGAAGCTTAGAATCAAGAAAATGATAAAAGAAATGTAAGAAGAACTCATTCTCTCTTTTGATCTAGTGGTTGGTTCAAGAACTCACTTCTCTTTTCTTCAAAATCCTCTGCAAGAAAGAAAAAGAGTTTGAAAGAAGTGACAAAATTAGAGGGTTGTTGATGGAAAACACACTGTGTGGAGGCCTGCATCCCTTGTGCCTCTCATCCTAAATCCGACGCCTCGTCACATGAATCAAGCCACCATCTTACAAAACAGATTGTTTCTTAGATATCTGTCTCTCTACTAAGCCTAAATCTTCCGCACTGTTTCGGCTAGATAAGTTGAAGATCTTCTATGAGCCATTAAACTTGATTAAGTATGAGCTAGTGATGGGATTTTAAATAACAAAAAACCGAAGACGAGCCCGAACAACATTTACATGCAACCATCCCGACCACATTGACGTCCTTCTCTCGTTGCCACCTTCTGTTCCGAGCCATCAATGGCAATATTCCCTACACCAGCCTCCATTGCTTCTCTTTCATCCTTTTCCTTTGCTCGGTTCTCATTTGCTGCTGCTTCTTCTTCTTCTTCTTCTTCTTCTTCTTCTTCTTCTCCTCCTCTTGGCTGTTGCGATTTCAACGACGGTTCAAGCAATTTTGGACCTGGATTGAACCATGGGTGTGTTAGGCATTGGGCGGCTGTTGGTCTCTTCTCAGGCACGAATTCAAGAATTGGAATTAAGAAATCTGCCATGGCTTTTGCATCCTGCTCGCTGAAATCATATTTCTCCATTAAGACTTTGTTGATCGGCCAAAACCGTAACCGCCGGATGTGCCTTAGTTCCCCTTGTCTGTTGAAGAAATCCCGCGAGTATCGACCGCCTAACGCAATCTGCGGTTGAAAATAAACAAAGCTCATAAAAATGAAATTAACCTCTACCGTTTTTCAGAGTTTCACTCATCAAAATTAGCATTCAAATGACAAAAAGATTAAGAAACATTCCCTAAACTAAGATCTAACTTTAGAAAGGATTCAATACTAGAGATATACATATATGTTCATGCGATCTTATATGGTCACAACACAACGACTATGTGTATCAGCTTTACCTTTCGTGGCATCATCCCGAGAAGTTCCATTATCAATGCTAGGTGATCCTGAAACAAAGGCAACCTGGTTTAAGACTGCACTTAAGAATGATTCAGCTTAGCTCTTCATAGAAAACTGAGAAAGTGAGTAAATATGAAGATACCTCATCCCGGTCATAATTTTCACCACTGTGAGGATCAAACAGGACATCTCCAGTGGCCAGCTCGAAACAAATACAAGCAAAGGACCACATATCTACAGAGGTTGAGTATTTTGATCCAAGAACAACCTCTGGACATCGGTACTGCCTTGTCTGAATATCGCTTGTGAACTGTTTATAGGTCCAGCAAGCATTCCCAAAATCTACTAATTTGCATTTGCAATCTATATCACTCAGTAATTTCTGCCTCGTGGATCGGCTTCCTCTCCTGTTACCTCCACCATTCTTTTTATTAGCCTTTTCTCTGGCTTCTTCATCATCCCTTAATCTTGTGGAACTTCCTTCCGATCTCTCTACGGTGGAACTACCATTTGTTTTTGCTTCAGAGTTAGAATCTCTTCCATTTTCTTCTGAAGCTTCCTCTCCACCACTACCTTGAGCTACTAGCACCTTCTTAGCTTTCTTACGAATCTTCTTTTTCTGATTCTTTGTCAAATCCCCATTGTACACATAACTCTTAGTTTCAGGTTTAGAAACTGACTCAGAAACAACTTTTTCGTTGGTGGTTGGTAGAACAAGTGGAACACCTGATCTCCGAGCATCTCTTGATGGATCAATAGTAGACAAAAGCAGAACGTTCTCCGGCTTTAAATCAGTATGAATAATAGAGAGCTCACGGTGAAGATAATCCAACCCAACCAAAATATGAAAACAAAGCTCTTTAACCATATGGAGAGGGACCCCACGGTAATCGCTGTACTTGATAACAGATAAGAGGTTATCTCCCAAGTACTCGAAGACCATACAAACATGTTTCCCATTAGGACCCGAATGTTTGAAATGATCCAGTAGCTTTACAACACATTTCTTATCACCTGTATCGCCTTCAGCAATCTGTTTCAAAATCTTTATCTCATCCATTGCTGCTTCTGTATAATGTTGAGCACTCTTCTGGACTTTCAAAGCTACATAACGCTACAAACAATGAATTTTCTTGTGTGGTCAAACGCTTTTAAATGAATCAACAAAACCAAAGACAAGTTCCTTAAGTAAAAAAACCAAACAAGTATCAAATGAACCAACCGCAAGATACACAGAAAAAGAAAGCCATAGAGGTCAAGCAAATGGAGTAAAAACACTACAAAAACAATGAATAGCCCTTCACGAGATCTGAAACTAACACTCCAATTACTCAATCCTACAAGCTAGCTCATGCACATTACAGGCAAACTATAACTCACAAATGAAAGTAAAGATCCATGAACAACCCAATCCAAAGGAATCTGAGATTAAAGATTCAAATTTTCAAGCAAAAGGAATTACAAACACTACAAAACAATAAATAGCCCTTCACGAGATCTAAACTAACACTTCAATTACTCAATCGGTTAATCCTACAAGCTATGTCATGCACATTACATGTAAAAATCCATGAATAACCCAATCCAAACGAATCTGAGACTAAAGATTTAACTTTTCAACATTTTTTCTACGACATTTCAAACAACTTAGCTCAATCATATTAAAGAGCATAAATACAACACAACTACAAACATCATCCTAAGAAGCTAAAACCTAAAAAAAGAAATCAGCTTTCACTCTTTTCATACCCTAAATTGATTCTCTAACCAACAAAAACGAAAAGGGTAAGTCACATACCGATCCAAGCGTATCCCAAGCAAGCCAAACAGTAGAGAAATGTCCCCAACCAAGCTTACTCTGAATCACATAAGCTCCATTCTTAAAACTATCACCAACTCTCACCGCATGATACCCTCCTTTCTTGTAATCCTCAGTACCTTCATCCTCCGATGAGTATTCATCGTCGTCACTCAAACGTCCGACGTTTTTCTCCTCCGCCATAACTAAATTTAACTAATTGAGCAATCCCAGAGATAAAAAATTCAGAGTAATTGGAATGAAAAGGAAACCCTAGAAATTCGAGTAAGAAGAAATTGAGATACTCGAAAACCTCGAAAGAATTGAAAATTTGATTGATAATACCAAAGAAAAAAATGAATAAAAATGAAAAGATGATTATGATATCTGGCCCAATCAAGAATGATACTTTACAACGGAGATATAAGACAAATTTGGTGAATCGATCAAAATTGGACAACGAGAGAGAGAGAGAGAGAGAGAGAGAGAGAGAGACTAATCGTTGGTTGGTCGTTAGAAATTGGGTTGCAAATTAGGGTTTTCTCTGTTTAGTCTGCAAGAGAGAAACTGTTTTGGTTGGACCGGTTTTAACCTTACAACAAGAAATACGCTTTGGTTTAGTCCAAACTCAATCTTTGAAACAATTTTATGTTTGTATTTTTATATCATCCATGTTAAAATTCGTCGGTAGTTTAATATTCATAGTTACAATTGTTTAAAATATTGATTAAAAGTATTTAAATTTATTAAATTACAATTGTTTCATAGTTAATAGAAACTAAGTTCGGATCTACATATACTTACGAGATTATATTTATATAAAAAAATTTGAAATTGGTTTATAATTTATAGCCCACTCTTATATTTGGTTTCATATTCGGTTAGTTTGAATCTGGTTTATAGTATTTATAAAATAATAATACTATATCATTTATCACTTTACGTTTGTGCCGAGGAATGTTCATGCAATGTATAATGTTTTGTAAAAAATGAAGTTTATCACTTTTATGTAATATATTTTTTATAATTTTAAATTTCTAATTATTAGTAATTGTTGTGATTTATAATTTAGTTATTGCCTAATTTAAAAAAATTGAATTGAGTGCCCCATTTCCATGAGTCAATTAATAAGAATTTGTGTTGGACCTAATTTCTGTTTCATTAGAGCCAACAAATAAGGCCTCACTACATTAGAATTATTGTAATATTAATTTTATGTTTATATAGTAAATAGATATATTTAGATAATTATATTTTAAAATAATCTCCTCTCCTATTATATATGAATCTCTTTCATTTGGATTATACACAGTTCATCTTCACAATTGAGGTAAGATAATTTCTCTCAGATTTATACTTAATATGATTTATAATTTGCCAAATCGTTCTAATTGTTTTCAATTTAATAGACCTACAATTTAGGATCGGACCAGCATATTCGTGCGAGTTATATTTGTCAAATAATCTGGTATAGCATTCACAACCCGAATTCATATTGGTTCAATATTCGGTTTGGTATTCGATTGGATTTTAATCCGGTTTATGAATGTTTGAAATAACAATATTTTCTCCTGTATTATGAAATTCGGATTGACCCACTGGGATCATCTGTTTCCCCTGTTTCCATCTCGTGCTTCGTCGAACAAAGTTTTAGAATTCTCTTTCCATAACTCCAACTCCACGTCTGTTTTCTCCATTGCCTTTTGAGAAGATTCTCTATCTCCTTCATCGCTCTTGGAGCCTTCTTTTTGAAGGTACTACTTGTGTATATATTTGTGAAGGTTGATGGTGCTCTCTCTTATTGCCACCTCTTCTTTTTCATCTTTTTCTATTTCTTCTTCTTTTTCTTTTTTTCTTTTTGGTTTTTTTCACAGTTGATTTGTTGTCTCCATTTTTCTCTTTTTCTCGTAGCGGACTTATTCTTATTCTTGTTTTTCTTGGACATACTCCAAAATCAAAATAAACTCTGATACCATGTTAAAATATTGATTTGATAATCAATTAAGAGAATAAAGAAAAAGAATAAGAGATAAATAAGTATTATCTCTTATTCTCTTAAAGAAAACAAAAACGAAATATGAATTTTGTTTAACTGAAACTTGTTTTATTAACACAAAATGACACAACACCGACCAGAACTCTATTTCTCTTTTTATATGATCGAACCATTGTATCGAAACAATGTAATCGTATAATTTAAGAGATACAACTTTACAATTTACGATTCATGACTCTTTCTTAATAACTAAGTTATATGAATCATTACTCTACGTTATAAGAAAATATGATTATATTCCAATAAGCTTAAGGGATCTGCATAGTTCTTGTGAGGTTTGGACTGAGTCTTCTGCAGCGGTTGATGCGATATTAACAACAGTAAGTGGCCGCGTTATTGCACTTTTTTGAATCAGATTCATCACCTCAGCAATAGGGTCCAGGGTTATAGTTTCTTAACGTCATAGTCAAAAGCAAACTCTATTCCGAGGGACATAGCGCGAATGGATGGTTCAGCTCTTATTCGATTGGTGGACCGGCTTGGCTTCATTTTCGCCTCCATGAAGAAACCCGGGCATCATCTTCCTTTTGATTCATTGTTATCTTTATCTCTTATGATTATGCTATGTTTTTTTTGTATGTACTATGTTTCGATGCAGTATTTCTATGAAATGAGATGACAATTTAATTGATATTTAGAAATCTAATATTCAACCCGTGAATAACGCTGTGTGCAGAATTTAGTTAATATATATTATTAATTGGCACGTTTTGGGAAGCAAGAATTGGAATAAAAGTCCACATCAGTGGGCTGCTTCCTCTACAAAAGATCTTGTTGGTCAATAATTTTCGACCCAACTGTGATTGAATATTCTCATATATAGGTTAAATAAAATGAGACCAATATGGTTATTAAATAATACCGGCCGATTGATATAAATACGCACAAAGTCTTGCAACTAAGGGGGTTGTATTGTATTGGATTCAACTAATAATTTTTAATATTTTTTCCAAATCCTATGTTATTATATATGGAATTTGTATAATAACTCAAAATCATTTATTGTCTCTTGTTATTCAACTAATGATTTATTAAAATCATATCAAATTTGGTGTTATTGGAAAATGTAGAATTATTTTAGAATTTGAAGCAAGAAGAGATTTGATAAGACTTTGGAAACATTAGTTAAAAACATACGTACACAAATCCCAGGTTTTAACATGGAATTTGGAGATAATTAAATAAATTAAAAATATGATAATTTCTTAATTTGTCATCAAAAATAAAAGAAAAAAAACATCTCCCCATCGAACACTCTCTCGTCTCCAAACTCTCCTCCACCATTAACAAGCCCATTTCTCCAATTTTCAATATCAACCCTGAAACATTAAGGTCTCAAGTTTTCACTTTATCACATGACATGGAGCTTAAAGATTTGAGTGAGAGTGATAAATTGATAATATGCTAACATTTTTGTAGAAGAGACTACATTGAAGAGCTTTCGTGCAAACCAAGAAACTGAAACCCAGATGCAAGAATGAGCAAATCCACAAACCCTTTCAATTTTTTTTATGAAATCTTCCTTGGAAATTTCATTGTTTGATGCGATTTTCCTTGGAAATTTCTGGAAAATTCCAAACCATAAATTTTTTCATAATCGATTCAAAGAAAAACTTAATCTTGATTCATTGAAATTTCTGGTTAATTTACAGGATACTTTCATTATACAATTTCTTGATCGTGAATCATTGATTTTTTTTTGTTTTGACTTGGGTTCTTTCCTTGCGCGTCAATTTTCCCCTTTTTGCTCTTAAGAATATCACCCAAAATCTCATGAAATTTAACAATAAAATATCATCAACTCGCTAATCAACTTTTATTTCTTAAATAATAATTCAACCAAAATTTCTAAAAATTCACTCAAATCTCTTTCAAATCTAAATTCCACCAACTCTTCTAAAGTTCCTAATCCAGTACACCCTCTAAAACATTCATCACAGCCTCATACATAAAAAGAATTCATCACAAAACAAAAGATAAAAAAGAGACATGTCGAATTCATTCACGATGATCGGCGGTGAATATCCTAACAGTTACCGAGAACATTCAAAATTCCAGGTTTACTTATTTATATATCTTTGTTTTATTAGTTATCATCTATCAAAATCATGTATAAAAGAATCTATTAAAATCATTTCTTTTTAGCTTAAGACATTAATCGCAAAACACTTATGGTTCAGGGAGCATTGGTTGAAGTAGCAAAGGAGAAGATCAATGAAGCTATCTCCACGAAACTCAACATCGACTTTACTTTAAATCTCGTCAATATAGCAGATTTTGGTTGTTCCTCTGGATTAAACACTTTCATGGCAGTACAAACCATAATAGATGCAGTGGAAACAAGTATCGAAAACAAAGTAATCTCGAGGCGATCGAGTTCCAAGTTTTCTTCAATGATTCTCCAAGCTACGATTTCAACAATCTCTTCAAGACACTTCCTTCGGCTATAAGATATTTCGCAACTGAAGTACCGGATTCTTTCTTTGGTCATATTCTTCCTAGAAATAGTCTCCATGTGGAAGTTTTTTCTTATCCACTCCATTTTGTATCCAAGATTGTTGATGGTGGGCCGAGCACAAATCTTGAGCTTGGCCTAAATCTCATCTGACCTACTTTTAGGGGATAGAAGAAGCCCATCAAGCCCATTAGAGAAGGAGAATTAAAGTGGTGAAGAATCCGTATATATGGGGAGGTTACTTGTTCGTGAATAGTGATTAGAAATTAGGGAGAAAAGTAATTACTTAGCAACAACACCGTGTTCGGCGACCGGACACCTCATCATATAACACGACCTCGACTCGTTGAATATACGTAACCTTATTTCGAGTAGAATTTGTAACTAGCTTAGCTCGGTCTTTCATTGATCTTGTGCGATCCGCTCTGCAAATCAATATATCTAAGCTCATACTCTCTTCCTTTTGCCGAACCTACTTTATTTCCACGAAAGTCTCTGAACCTTAATTCAAAATTTATATAGTTGTGCACTAGCCATCCAACAAAGAATCCCAAACTATTTAAAGACCATGATTCTCCAGTGTGGAACAAGGACATACATTGCACCGGATTCGTTTTGCATTTCCTGAAAATTCCTTATAATTAGATCATATTCTAGAAAAAATTTATAGAAATTTAGGTTTCGAAATTGTATCTTGATCAATACAAGATCGACGTGTGGAGTTTCTTGAATGCGAGAGCACAAGAGCTAGTGTCTGGTGGGTGGCTAGTCCTTCTTGGATTATGTCTTCCAAATGGAGTTCAAATGTCCAAACGGTCGGTGAATGATGATTGATTTCATTGGATCTTCTCTTAATAACTATTTTTAACATAATATTGTTAGTAATAGTCGATATTAACATTTTTGTTACTTCTAATCATAAGGGTCTAGTAGATTAATAAAGCACGACACTTTCAAATTTCCTATCTATCTTGTACATGTGGATGTTTTGAAGCTAATTATGGAGAAAAATGGATGTTTCACGATTGAGGTATTCCAACAAATTAGTCACACGAACGAGGAGTTTCTATTAAACCCCGAGTATTTGACGCAATCATTTAAGGTCACAGTTGGGGGATCCCTAGCTTCACAATTTGGGCAAGATGGTATGGAGAAAACATATGCTTAGAAGAAGACGCAGGATAAGCTTCATCATTATGCTTAGAAAAAATTGATTTCATGATTAATATTTTGAGAATCTAATTGTGAAAAAATGGAAAGAAAATAAGTAAAATGTTCAATTAGTTTGGAAGACAATTGTATCCTTTCTTAATTGAATAATTTTCATTCTTTTTCTACTAGCATATCATGTAATAAACTACAAATTAAAGATATTTTTCTTAAAATGTTTACCCTTTTATTATAAAGTGATGTAATCTTGAGGATCGTTTAATCTTCTATATTGTTATGGTTTTTAGAGCCGATAAGGCCGGCCTTTAGCATAAGCGACCAAAGCACTTAGGCCCCTTCCACATACAAAACCTATTTATCTCACCTATAATGTAAGGTTCTCACGTTTGTATAACATTTCTATGTTTTCTCACTTATAATAATATATTTATCTTACCTATGAGGTAAGTGTTTCTCCCATCCCATTATATATCTTTTGTGTGTCTTTGGTTTTAGGCTCCATGTCAAAGATAACTGATTCAATAATTACTCAACTAAGAAGCAAGTCCTTCAAAGAGACAGCTTTACTTACCTTTTCTCCCTAGATGGAACAACTCAACTCCTTACATAATTTCACAATCAATCTTATTTTAGTTTTGTTAAAACAAACAATCTAATTTTTTTTAACATGAAATCATTTTTTGTTAAATACTTACCATTTTTATTTCCCGTTAACAACAAATTTTTCAATTTTAAATAAATAATTTTTATTTTATTTTATGTATAAATTTTTTCTTAGAAGATTTATAAAGTGATTGTTATATATGAATATTTTTCCTTAAAGAGCAAAAATGTATACCATTGAACTTCATGTAAAAGCTAAAGAATCATATCATCATGTAAATTTATTATTCAAACTTGATATTGGTCAATAAATTTTTTTTTTGATGTTATATACGAAAATACTATAATATATTATTAACAACTCAAGATCGAAGACTCTGCATCAAGAAGCAGGTTCCAATCAAGCAAAGTTTTTTTCCTCAGTAAAAACAGGACTCTTCTGCTTCAGTAAAAACAAGACTTTCACCTACATCTCCAACAGTAACTTCCGAGAAGCTTCCTCACATGCCAGCCAAGATTATTCCTTGTTCAAACAAAAGTCTTGTCGTGTTGCAAAACAGATTTGATGCTTTACAATTTGAGAGATGAGAGACGTGTCATGTTGACAGCCTCGTTCGTTTTCTCCATATAAATAGAACATCACTGCACTGTATTATTGATGATGCAGAAAATAATAATCTGAAGTTTCAGTCTTCTATCCATTTTCTGTTTCTTCTCACATATATACTCCCTTTGTTCTATTTTATCAGATGTTTTAGGTTTTTTTGGTTCTATTTTATTAGATGTTTGCAAATTTCTATGCAAACAATTAATTATATTTAATTTTTATGATTATTAATATTGTAAAGTATTATTTATTATTAGTTAGATTATTTAAATTAAATATTTATTTACATTTTCAAAATAGAAAAATCAAAATAAAAAGTATTTAATATAGTTCTTTTAACTTTGCGCTTTTACTAAAACCTCTTATAAAATAAAAGGAAAGGAGTATAATTTATATAAATTGGGGGCATATTTTCTATATTCGCTTAGGATCTTAAAAACTGTTGGAACGGCCCTTATAAACGTGATCTTTAAATCGTTTAACCTTCCGAGTTGTTACCTTCATTATCGCTATGGCTGTCAGAACTGATATGTGATCTTTGAGATCATTTTGTTCAGGGTCGATAGTGATGAACTAGTAAAATTGATGGTAAATGGAAAACATAATTGGTTGCATGAAAACAGTTTAATAGATTGCTAACTATTGGAATTATTGATTGCACTAGATTGTTTATTTTGTGTACAGTGTTAACATATGGACATGAATGATTTGACATCACTGAATAAGTTATAACTTATATTTTTTTGTGATATAAGTAAAATATAAAACCATCGCCAGTTAGGGTATTTCAATCGTTAAATCTTTACAACGGGTTGGAAATTCAACATTTACCCGATCAGTTGACTAGTAAACATAAAGCATAGTCCTTGTTACGTCTATAATTAATGAATAATGACACATATTCTTTATTGATTAATCAAATCCTTTGCAATACACATGTTTAGTCATCTCTAAACCTTATTCTATAGTTTACCAACTATAATATACTTTATTATTAATTGGCACGTGTTTGGGAGTTGAAACAAAAGTCCACATCACTGGGCTGATTCTTCCACAAAAGTTTTTGGTCAATAGTTTTCTACCCAACTGTGTTGGAATATTCATATATAAGTTAAATAAAATGAGGCAAATATGTTTATTAATACCCCCAAAGGCAAGCCGGCCGATTAATATAAATACGTACAAAGTCTTGCAACTAAAACAGCATCACAGCCTCACACATACATAAAAAGAATTCATCCCAAAACAAGAAACAAAAGAGAGCCATGTCGAATTCATTCACAATGATCGGCGGTGAAGGTCCCAATAGTTACCGAAAACATTAGAAATTCCAGGTTTACTTATTAATATATATATATTATAACTTATCATTTATTAAATCATGTGTAAATAATCTATTAAAATCATCTCCTTTTTAGCTTTGAGATATTGATTGCAAAACACTTATGGTTCATAGGGAGCCTTGGTTGAAGCAGCAAAGGAGAAGATCAATGAAGCCATCTCTACGAAACTCGACATCGACTTTCATTCAAATCTCGTTAACATAGCAGATTTTGGTTGTTCTTCTGGACCGAACACTTTCATAGCAGTACAAACCATAATTGATGCCGTGGAAAACAAGTATCGAAAAGAAAGTAATTTCGAGGAGATCGAGTTCCAAGTTTATTTCAATGATTCTCCAAGTAACGATTTCAACACTCTCTTCAAGACACTTCCTCCTGCTAGAAGATATTTTCAACTGGAGTACCGGGTTCTTTCTTTGGTCGTGTTTTTCCTAGACAACGTCTCCATTTGGGAGTTTCTTCTTACTCACTCCATTTCATATCCAAGATTCCCAAAGAATTTAAAGACCGTAATTCTCCTATGTGGAACAAAGACATACACTGCACCGGATTCTCAAAAGAGGTTGTGAAATTGTATCTCGATCAATACAAGATCGACGTGTGGAGTTTCTTGAATGCGAGAGCACAAGAGCTTGTGTCCGGGGGATTGGTAGTGCTTCTTGGATCATGTCTTCCAAATGGAGTTCAAATGTCTGAAACGGTCGCTGGAATGATGATTGATTTCATTGGATCTTCTCTTAATGAAATCGCTAAACAGGTAAAATTCAAAACATGAAAATTTTAGTTAACTCTTTCTATCAGAATATTATTAGTAATAGTCGATACTAACATTTTTTTGTGACTTCTAATCAAAAGGGTCTAGTAGATCAACAAAACCTAAACACTTTTATATTGCCTATATATCTTGCACATGCGGATGTTTTGAAGCAAATCATCAAGGATAACAGGTGTTTCACGATTGAGGTATTCGAAAAAATTAACCACCCAAACGGGGAGTTACCATTAGACCCCGAGTATTTGATGCAATCATTTAAGGTCACGGTTGGAGGATCTGTAGCTTCACAGTTTGGGCAAGATGCCATGGAGAAAACATATGAGCTTGCAAAGAAGAAGACGCAAGAAAAGCTTCCTCAATTAGCCAAAGCCAACCCCGGCATGCAATACCTCACTGTACTTAGAAAAAACTGATTTCATGATCAATGTAGATATGTGAAACTCTAATGTGTGTGAGTTTTTATTTTCATGTGATTCTTTTCTAATGTTAATTTTTTATTATTGGAGCACCGTTTGTGTCAAATGTGCCAGCTGTTAAACTCGATCTGGATCTGTGATTACTCTTGGAAAACAGGATAAATAAAATCAAACACAATCAAACCCTGAATCGGATGGAAACATGCTGATGACAAAGAAATTAAGATAGTTTCAATATTATAAAGCCAACGTCTTTATTATGTTTGTATCTCCCAAAATTACTTATTTTTGGACCAAAAGCCCAACACATGACTCGAACTCAAAGCATAGTCCGATCTAACCAACTCAGTCCCTTCGTTAATTATTTATTATTGGAGCACCGGTTGTGTTGTGATTGCTAAAACGGCCCAATTCTGTTTGCATTTTTGAAATTTTTTATTTTTTCACAACTAATTGTAAGTACACTAGTTGTTTGTTCTCTGTTTCAACTGCGCAAGGGTGGATACAGTGGCTTGTATAGTCCATAGCAGTTGCAGCCTCTTCAGAGTTCTTTTGTATAGGGTTTGCAGCATTTTTCCATGTTTTTTGTCTTTCCAAAAATTGCCGGACAATTGTATTTTTCGTTTCTTAACAAGTCACATGCAAAATAAAATAAAAAATATTAGTTCAAATTCAAAGTTTTCATGTGTATTAGCTTAGATTTTTTTATTACAATATAAAGAAAATCCTCAAAAATACTTTGAATTTCTTTTGAGATTTTAAATGGTTGCAGTGGATGGAACAGACAAAATCATTAATGAATTTGACTACTTTTTATTTATTATTCTTAAGTTATTGTCCATAGTGGTACAAATGGAGAAAAATATAAATTCACCGCAAACCAATTATAGATTTTTTTATAAAGAAATAAATTTGATATGTAGTGGATTGTCATCCATCCAAAATAAGATGGTTTACTCTTCTCCATCCGCAACATTCATTCAAAGTATGAGAATCGGAGAATGTATTTGACTTTATTTGGGCTGAAATTTGGTCCGGCTAATTAATGAGAAATATTTCTTCAGTTACATGTAAATAGGAAAAACCATGTTTTTTTAACAATGTCTTTATCATTCAATCCATCGAATCATCCGAACCACTACAAATCAAATTTAATACGTATAAAAATTGGCCCATAAAAATTTATAACTAAGCAAAAAAAATTTAACATCATTTTATTAACTTTTAGAAAACGTTTACATAATCGTTAAATAATACTAGAAATAAACTTGAGTTATACACTGTTGTAACATTGCTATATTTGCCAACTTATTGGCAACACGATTACAATTCCGTGATGCCCAAGAAAATTTTGTTTGAGAAATCTATCCATCCAACAGCGGATATCCAAAATGATCGTTTTATCTTTTGATCGGAGCTGAAATTACCTCAAACAAGGCTTTAAAATCTCATTCGATTAAGACCTTGCAATAGCCTCTGCATCAAACTGATTGAAATGCGTGAAGGATGGCAATGGCTTCAGTTTGAATTGGCGTCGAAGCTTGCAATAGATGCGAACTTCCGGCTAGTCAAAAAAATCCATGTTCATCTTGAACCACCCAGCCAACACCAACATGGCTTCCATTGAGATGAAAGCTTCCATCAACATTGACTTTGACGAATCCTGCTTCGGGTTGGTTCCATTGAGGCGATTTTGAGGTGGTGTAGTGACTTTGTTGTGAGTGACCATCATGAGGACGTTGGGTGGCTGCAAACCATTCATCAACATTTTCTTTTGCTATATGTAAAACTTCATCAGATTGTTCTTTTATCTTACTAAACAAAAGCTCATTCCTCGATTTCCAAATTTGCGAGCAACCCCAAAATGGAAGATGTCTTTGCTCTTTATAAACCAATAAGTCATACTTGTTGAGTGTGAGTTCAATATTTTCCTCAAGTGAATTACTTGTAACATCATTGCTAGAAAAGCAGAGTATTTGATAACTTCCAGATTGTCGTAGCATATGGGCACTAAAAAAGCAAATGGTTGATTGATTCGGGAGCTTGACAACACCATTGGCACGTAGGGTTGATGGGTATACCACGCCTATTGAGTTATGTACTTGAACTTATAGCACCAGATAGAATTCTCCAAATAAAGTCTTTTATTTTAGGTGGTATAAAGTCTTCTAAATACCAACTTTCAGGGCCGGACTGGCTGCGGGAGGCAGAACTGTTATGCCACCTGAATCAGGTAAATGTGTAAAAAGTCAATATCCAGACTTAACAAAATCATCCTAGGTATAATGCCAAATCAGCTCATGATTTAGCGGTTGATATGGTAGATAAATGCGTCGTATACATGAGCTACATCTTTAGGGGATAAATAATGATGGAGTTTATTCTCATCCCATCTTCTTATTTGTATCATGCCATAAGTCAGAAAGTAACATATCATGCTCGATTGAATGATTAACGACAGATCTAGGCGGATATAAGGGAATCCAATGATCCTTACTCAGATTAATCAAGGCATTGTTACCAATCTTATAATGTAGACCTTGGATAAGCAAATATCCCCTATGTAGTATTGATCTCCATCTAAAAGAAGGTTGTTTTCCAAGTCCTGCATCTTGTGTATCTCCATGCGGATGGTATATGCTTTTTAAAATACAAGTGATTAAACCTGAAGGGCTTTTAAGGAGTCTCCATGCTTGTTTAGTCAGCAAAGCATTATTGAATTTCTCAATTTTCCAAAAGCCAAGTCCTCCTTATTTTTTTGGGAATCTTATTCTTTTCCAACCTACCCACTATATACGTCTATTACCATCATCCGATCCCCACCATAATTGAGATAACAATGAATCAAGCTCATGAAAAATAGTGAGAGGTAGTTTGAAGCAGCTCATCGCATATGCAGGCATGATTAAGGTTACTTAATTTTATAAATATCTCCTTACCCGCCATTGATACGAATTTTGTATACCAACTCTGTTTTCGCTCACACACATGTTAAACAATGTACTCAAACATTTCACATTTTCTTCTTGTGAATTTCTCCGGCAGTCCCAAATATTTCCCACAACCACCAATATTGGATATGTGAATATGTTTACTAACAAACTGTTTCTTCACTTCCAATACTCGAGAACCAAAGGTGATGGAAGATTTATCTATGTTAACTTGTTGTCTTGATATTTCACCATACCAGTGTAATGCACGGGCTAGAGCATGGCTGCTTCGATCATTAGTTTGGCAAAAGAAGAAAAAGTCATCTGCGAATAGTAAGTGGCTTACCCTTGGCCCAAAATTGTTGATTGATAGTTCTCTTCTCTTCTAAGCCTTTGATATGTTATTAGTGATGTGTCCACCATGCACAAAGGTTATCTGTTCTGGAGAGATGATCTCAGGGAGAATAGGCTTCAAACGCTTCTTAAGTATTTTCAAGATGATATTATATGAGGCGTTACAAAGGCTTATACGTCTATAATCACTTATCTTTTTTGGCGTTCAATCTTCAGAATGAGACATATACGCCTGATTGAGTTGTGGAGGCATTATACTTTATTAAAAAAACAACCTTACTTCTTCCGTTATCACGCTCTCTATTGTCGACCATAATAGATGGTCAATATGCCATACCATGCCATAAGGGTTTGGCGCCTTGTCCCTATTAATATCGAAAGTCGCTTGTCGAAATCATTTGTAATTGGACGAGTAAGCTGCTGATTCATATCTTTTAAAATTGGTGTTGTAAAGTTGTTGAAAAAGTCGCCCCAATCCACCAGATTGTTCCTCTTGAAAAGATCATTGAATATAATCATCAGTATGTTGGATATTTTTCCTTCACTGATCTATTCTATATCATATGTATCTTGAACTGAAATGATATGGTTTTGGGCTTTGTAAGTATTCGCATACCCATGAAAATATTGTGTATTACGATCACCCTCTTGCACCTATTAGATACAGCTCTTTTGTTTCCAATAAACTTCTTCTCAGTGATATGTTCGACTAAACTCTCTTTTTATATCGCGAATGGTCTCAGACGATGGAGAAAGCTACAAAAATTCCTCTTCAAGTCTCTTCTTGACCTTGTAATCTCCACAGCCGAGTTAGTAAGATTTTTTTTCCACTTAGAGATCTTAAACCGTACTTTTTTGAACCCTTGTAGCGGATCTTGTACAAGGGGGGAGCACGGTTCCATTCTTCACAAACCGCATCAGAGAAGTCTGGCTTATCAATATGGGGTTTAGTACGTTTCTAAGCAATTTTTAATATTTGTTTCGCTCACTTAAAAGTTAAAAGTTGAGAAGTTTTGTACTTTAAACTAGGGGTGGGTATTCCAGTTTACGGTTTGGTTCATATTCGATTTTTTTGGTTTTATGGTTCTCAGTTTCATAGAAAATGAAACCATTTAGAAACCGATAGAAATACAGTTTGGTACAATTCAGTTTTTTTGTTTACGGTTTAATGATTTTATTAAAATATAAACCATAATTAGTTCGCTTCGCTTTGGTTCAGTTTCGAGTTTTGTAAATTATTCTATGTAAACTGTGTAAAAATATGCAAATTAAAACCAAAAATGTGTAAGTGTAAAATTATAATTGACCAAAAACTTAGAAATCACGTTGTTCCTCTAATGGAAAAATCATGCGATACACTTATACATGCATTAATTCAAACACAAAACTAAAAACTCATATAAATTCAATAGTATTTGTAAAACTCAAAATCGATTACCTTGAAGGCTTAAAGAAAATGGAAGTCAAACCTAATAATGTGGTTTGAGAGAACAACTTACTAAAAATCTAGTAAAATATAAATGAATGAGGCAAAATCAAAACCCAAAACTATATAAAATGCTTATCTAGACTTTTTTGTTTCTTTCCATTTTTAATCTTTTTTTAAAACCATTTCTAAGATTTTTTTAATTTCCTTAAACTATCTAACCTAAATATCTATCTAAGCATGTATAAAAAAAGTAAATTTAAAAAAAAAAACAGTTTTACAATTTTTTAAAGCAAAACAAACCTAAACCAAAGTAAAATTTATAATAGTAACCAAACGGCTTTTTAATTAAAACCAAACCGAACGAAATTTACGGTTTGGTTTAGTTCGGTTCGGTTTGATTCGGTTTTTTGGTTATAGTTATTTTGTTTAAACTCGTAAGTTTATTTAAAAATAATTAATATTTTCCATTAGATTGTGCCATATGGAATATTTGATTTGCAAAATTAAATTAGTAATTCGGTTTGTTTTTTTTGTTACAGTTATTTTGTTTAAACTCATAATTTTTATTAAAAAAATAATTAACAATTTTCATTAGATGGTGCCATTTGGAGTATTCGATCGCAAAACAAAGTCTATGTGCCAAAATGACAAAATCTATGTGCCGTTGATAGTGTTATCAACGTTCAGTCGTTCATATTTGCAATGTGCCAAATCCGCCACGTGTTAAACCCATTTGTTCAACAGTTTCTCGTTACAAAACAAATGGAATCGATGGCCACGACCACGAGAAATGCATACTTGCACGCAAGCTCTTCCTATTCTTCTCGTAAATTTCAGAAACTACAATTAGATTCAACGAAAGCGTAAATAACATCAAAAATCCATAGAAAGCAAAAATTAGAAAAATGTCAGTAGTTTTAGTCTCTTCAGCTTCTGCAACAATCACCAAATACCAATCCAAAAAGATTCCTGTTTTATCTCCCACACTCAATTCCACAAAAATCCCATTCAAAGTCTCGATTTCTCCCTCAAGACCGAAACTTCTCAACAACCCTTTACGCGTGGCGGCGCCGCCGTCTATACCCACTTCGGATCCGGCGGAAGAGAAGCAAATCGAAGAAGATTACGGCGGAGAGAAGGAAGAAGAAGGTTCTGAGTTCAAGTGGAGAGATCACTGGTATCCAGTTTCTCTAGTGGAGGATTTGGATCCGAATTCACCAACTCCGTTTCAGCTTCTGGGTCGAGACCTCGTCCTCTGGTTTGATCGGAATGATCAGAAATGGGCCGCCTTTGATGACCTTTGCCCTCACCGACTCGCTCCTCTATCTGTAATCTCTCTCACTCTCTTAGAACAAGTTCTTTAATTAGGTATTGTGATTTGGATTAAAAGAATAAAGTATTGTTTATTGTAAAGTATTGATTTTTAAAGTACTCTAATTAGGTCACAGCTTCAACAAGTTTGGAATAAAATTAGGATCAGAAATCAGGATTGTTATGAGCAAAAAGAATTAAACTTTTTGTGAAGTTTGAAGCTTTCTTAAAGTGGTAATGCATTGTGGTTTTATAGGAAGGAAGGTTAGATGAGAATGGACACTTACAATGCTCATATCATGGATGGTCATTTGCTGGGTGTGGATCTTGTACTAGGATTCCGCAAGCTGCTACTTCAGGACCTGAAGCTCGTGCTGTTAATTCTCCGAGAGCTTGTGCTATTAAGTTCCCAACATTGGTGTCTCAAGGTCTTCTCTTTGTGTGGCCTGATGAAAATGGATGGGATAGAGCCAGTTCTGTTGAACCTCCTAGGTAAACGAGTGAAATGGTTTATCTTCTCGGGCGTGAAGTTAGCGTGTTCATTTAATTGAAAGCTTTGATCGTTTTACATTTTAGGTTGCCGGATGATTTCGATAAACCAGATTTTTCGACGGTGACAATTCAAAGGGATCTTTTCTATGGATATGATACACTAATGGAAAATGTATCTGATCCTTCTCATATTGATTTTGCTCATCACAAGGTATTTTTCTCTTTCTCAAAGCTTCCAATGTGTTTGCAATTTTGTGCTAAGGTAAATTATCCTTACGCGACGATTTCGTGTTGTTAACAGGTTACAGGAAGAAGAGACCGAGCCAAACCATTGCCGTTTAAGGTAGAGTCAAGTGGGCCGTGGGGTTTCCAAGGTGCAAATGATGATAATCCAAGGATAACCGCAAAATTTATCGCTCCGTGCTATTCTATGAACAAGTGAGCCTTGAGTTTCCTCATAATACATAATAGATGGTTAGCATACAGCTTCATACTTAATGGGATACTGTATGTTTGTCTTCAGAATTGAGATTGATGCAAAGCTACCAATCGTCGGTAATCAAAAGTGGGTAATATGGATTTGTTCATTCAATATACCAATGGCTCCAGGAAAGACCCGTTCCATCGTTTGCAGCGCCCGTAACTTCTTTCAATTCTCTGTACCAGGACCCGCTTGGTGGCAGGTAAAAACAAACTTTGATTCAATCTCTTAATCCGATTTTTTCTCTGTATAAGTCTTCTGATGGTGTTCTTTGTTAGGTTGTACCGAGATGGTATGAACACTGGACTTCAAACTTAGTCTATGACGGAGACATGATCGTACTTCAGGGACAAGAGAAAGTATTCCTCTCTAAATCAATGGAATCACCAGACTACGATGTAAACAAACAGTACACAAAGCTCACATTCACTCCAACTCAAGCAGACCGATTCGTTCTAGCCTTCAGAAATTGGCTTAGACGGCATGGCAAGAGTCAACCTGAATGGTTCGGCTCTACCAAGTCTAACCAACCTCTCCCTTCTACTGTCTTAACCAAACGCCAGGTGAGCCATTCACTCATGCGTCACAACATCATTAATCTCTCTATTTATACAAAAACGTGTCTGAAAATGTGTTAATTTGAACAAACAGATGCTGGATAGATTTGAACAGCATACACAAGTGTGTTCCTCTTGCAAAGGAGCTTATAACAGTTTCCAAATCCTCACGAAGGTTCTTGTTGGCATGACGGTTTTATTCGCGGCCACTGCTGGTGTTCCTGCTGATGTTCAGATTCGGCTGGTTCTTGCTGGCTTATCACTGATATCAGCTGCTTCTG
Source organism: Cardamine chenopodiifolia (assembly GCA_963922655.1). Lineage (NCBI taxonomy): Eukaryota > Viridiplantae > Streptophyta > Magnoliopsida > Brassicales > Brassicaceae > Cardamine > Cardamine chenopodiifolia. The sequence goes on from OZ000479.1 coordinate 9,899,603, forward strand.
CGTATGTTTTACATGAACAAGAGAAGAACTTTGTGTTTAGAGATTATGTCCACTCTGAAATCGAATAGATTTGTTTATATGTATGTACAATTGTAAATCAAGAACCAGAGAAACTTCTAGCAATTTACAACTATAGTTCAACACTTGTATCATATTGTCATAAACTTATATAATTATCTCCAGAGCTTAACATCTATATTGATGGAAAAAAAAAAGCTTAACATCTATACTCTGGCTAAAATATTTTGATTTCTGACAGTTTTGGACACTGATTTTAAAATCGGTAGTCAAAATGGTTCTAGCTCCTTGGCAGCCAAAATCAATCAGCAAAATGGTTCAACTATTTTTGGTGTAGGAGTCCGTGGTTTTTCTGATCTATTTTGTTATATAATTTTTAAATATATTGATTAACAAAATTAAATCATGATTAATCTGAACAAAATATCCTAAAAATATATTCAATATTTACATTAATTGAATCGGAAAATATACAGTAATACGAAAATTAAATCATGATTAATCTTCGAAGTTTTTTTTAATGTCCAATAGCGCCTTCGCAAACTGTGAACATTGGTTTGGTTTAGGATAATGGCTATGTTAGGGTACATAATTTAATTCGAAGAAAATTTAAGGAAGAAAACAAAAAAGTAGAATACTTAGGGGGTCAAATTCGAAACATCAGAAAAAGATTCGTCATTACACCTTGTTACGAAAGCCGATAAGAAGATAACACTAACTTGTGTGCTCTTATCTCTGTTCGGAATTGAAATCAGCTTTTACAATGGCTTCTTCTATAGCTTTGTCCCTCTCATGGAGCTCCTCGCCTTGTTGGTTTCACAGCTTCAATGGCACTGCAAACGAAACCCTAAAACTATCCGAGCGAAGGTTCAATTTTGAAGTTGTCGCCCAGAAAAAAGCCAAGAAACTTCGCAAGGTAAAGTCATTACATTTCATGGGTTTCCTTCAAAAAATCGATTACGGTTTTAGTTACTTTTTGATTTAAGCTCGTATTTTCCGAGAATTTTGACGGAGATGAAAGCAAACTTGAAGAAGCTTAATTTATGGGTTTAGTGCAAAAATATCATCTTTGTTCCTGTATCAGTGTAGGTAGTAAGAAAAATTAGAAATGTGGCGCATTTGTATTGTATCTATGAATGTTGTGACATCTGAAACAAAATTTGAATGCAAAAAAAATGCGATTTGAATTTCAAATTAGACACCTTTTGTATTTCTAGTTTAGCTCCAAGATAATAATGAAACATTTGGTTGATTACTTGTGTTCGCTTCTTGAATTTCTTGTATGAAACTCTGTTCCTGAGTAAATGAAACAAAAATGATGATTCTTGTTTTTTTTTCTTGAAGGTTATCTTGAAAGAGGATGTGACGGATTTGGGTAAGCAAGGGCAATTACTAGATGTGAAAGCTGGATTTTTCAGAAACTTCCTCTTGCCTACTGGAAAGGCTCAGCTCATGACTCCTCTTCTGCTCAAGTAAGTCACATCAAACTTGGAACTGCCATTTGCTAAGCAAAAGCTCTTACTATTCAGTTTCTAAGGCCTTGTGTTTCGAGAGACTTTGCTATACTGTGGTAAGATCAACAAGAGATTCATCATCTTAAAAAATTTTGCTTTCTTTTCTAGGGAGTTGAAGATGGAAGACGAACGGATAGAGGCAGAAAAGCAAAGGGTAAATCTGAGATGAATACATTGGTTGTTTTGATTTCTCATCATGTAAAGATTTGGTGTTTGAGTGATCACCTGAGAAATTTTTTTGTTGTTTTTCCTTGTGTGAAACCATTTTGTAGGTGAAAGAAGAGGCGCAACAACTGGCGATGATATTTGAAACCGTTGGGGCTTTTAAAGTTAAAAGAAAAGGCGGTAAAGGAAAACAAATATTTGGAACGTAAGTCAATGTTCTAGCAAATTCAGATTTTAATGGTCTTGGGAAACATTTCTAGCCTCTACTTAACTTTATATTTTTCTTGCAGTGTCACAGCACAAGACCTCGTCGACATCATCAAAGCGCAGCTTCAGAGGTAACTTAACACAGAAAATTTGACATTTCCATATAACAACCTACAAGCTTTCTCATGCGGTTTTATTGGATCATGCTGACTCTTGTTTTCCTCGTTCTTCAAAGAACCTAATATGGTTTCCTCTGCGTTTTTGTGTCTGTGTTTTACAGAGACATAGACAAACGCATTGTCTCTCTCCCGGAAATCCGTGAAACTGGAGAATACATTGCTGAACTTAAACTTCACCCTGATGTCACTGCTCGAGTTAGGCTCAACGTTTTCGCGAACTAAACCTTCAAATATTCAAGGTATTTCTTGACCCTCCATGACCATGTCGCTTTTTTCCCTATAAGAGATGTTATTGGCTGTCAAAAGACGTTTTGCGAATAAGGATTAGCCTCAAATGCAGATGCCGATTGACCATTATTGTGTTTGGTGTTCTGATCTTGCAGGAACATACAGAAAGGTAAAAGAGAATGGCCAGTTTGTGAAGTTTTTATTGTAGATCTTTTGCTGAATTGTATTTTTGCTATTTTTATAAGTTATTTTGGAATCTGAAAACTATAAAAAGAATATTAACATTTTCTTCAAGTTATTACATTTCCTTAAAGTTATATTGTATTCATTTGTCTGCTGAACTCGTGAGAACGCTTTTAGATTAACACTAACAAGCTGTAGCAATACCTAACAAATAACCATAAATCTGTATAGTAATGTCGCCGTCTCTTATTTCCCACAAGATTAACTATTTTAGAAAGTTAGTTTTTTTAATGACATAACCCAGATGTTTTTGTTTCACTACTTCTCTCCAATTCTCTTTAAACCGTTATAGCTTTTAATTTCGTTTTTTCATAATAACAATCGTATCTTGTTTCTATCATCTTTGTTCATGTTAAACAAGTTTTTGTACTATGGAGTTTGGAGATGATAGGAACCTTTACCTAAGAGATACACGGAGAGATTCAAACATGATCTGCGGCGTTGTGCCCATTAACCCGAGCTCGAGCGGGTTATGGCCATCCCCGAAGCTCCCAGATGCTAAAGCGTTTTGGTATTATATGTTTCGACATGTTCAAATCATTTTCCTTATCGTCACCATCCTTTGGCAGTTCTTCCATTTCTTCCTTAGACGTCTTGGCATGATTCGTTTTACTTCCCATATGCTTGTAAGGACTTGAATCAATCCTTAAATCTTCAAAACTCCACCAGTGTTTGGATCTTTATGTGTTGATTTTTTCGTGTTTTTTTCGTTTAATTCTATGTATGTTTTCGCAGACTGGGATTCTCCTAAGCAAGTCTATTCTGAAAGAGAATACACCGGCGAGGAATTTCTTCTGGATGGAAGCTACAAAGAGACTTTGGTTGGTCTGATAGGTGCGTGTTCGTATATGATGTTCTGGTTCTTGATGGGAGTTAGGCTGTACCGCACGGTCCGCCTTTAGGCTCTGCAATCGTTCAGAAATTTGAGCCTGCGATTTTTGGCACATTTCTCCCCTTCTTTGTGGCTACATCCGCCACAGAGCTCGATATATCGACGTTACAGTCTTGGCTCGAAATCAAGAGTATTTTCCTCATTGTGTTTGTATCCTTCGTTGTTAAATTCGCTTTCACGACTCTCCCCGCCTTGTTATACGGTATGCCAGCAAATGACAGCCTTGCTTTGTCTCTTATCATGTCTTTTAAAGGCATTTTTGAGCTCGGCGCTTACGCTTTCGGGTTTCAAAGAGGGCTACGTCTATATCTTTATATTCATTTCGATACAAACGGCTACTAAGCTTAGTGTTTATTCGGCCCGAGAACTTACATTTTCATTTTCATTGCAGTCGATTCAGCCAGTGAACTTGACTTTCTTGTCTCTTTACATCTTGGTGAACTCTGCAATCATACCTACTATCTTTTTTATGCAATGTTCTAGCCTGTGCTGATATTTTCTACTCCGAGGAAGTAGTGAACGACGCATCTCAGACATCAGAGTTGTTGAAATCAGTTGCAAATGAGTATGATTTGTTCATTGTTGGAAGAGAGAAAGGAAGAAAGAGTATTTTCACAGAAGGACTTGAGGAATGGAGTGAGTTTGAGGAGCTTGGGATCATTGGAGATCTCTTGGCTTCAAAGGATCTTAATTGTAAAGCTTCTGTGTTGGTTATACAGCAATAACAACAAATGATTTAGGGTTTTGAATACTTCAGAAGGTGGCGATTTGATTTTATCCTCACACTGTTACACATGATGAGATCATTCGAGATGTGTTTCTTGGAGACAAAAACATCGATTTTTCAGCTCGAAATGGCGACAAGACTCCATTGGAACTACTCGAAACTGCGACGACACATATACAGAGTTTTGAACCCTTGTAATCAACCACTCTTAATGTCACTGTTAGAAATTTATTAGAAATAAAGAGGTTTTTTTCTTGAGATACAAGTAATGGTTACAATGTTTTTGGATTATGTATATATTTCGATCTCTTTATATCTTTGAATAATTTGAGAAATTTTCTGCTGAATTTATGATGGGAAAATGGTTATAAAGCTATTTTAGGGGTTCAGAAAAATGGCAGAACATGCAAAGTTAGTTTTGTTCTCAAAACACAAATTTCTAAATCTTAAGACTCTAAATTTAAGTACAATCGATCAAACAAAATCTAAACTTATATATTCCTTTTTTTTCTATTATTCCCGTAATGAGTAAAGAAATTCTTTTTTGCATATGTTAACCATGTATTTTAGGCTCAAGATACTACCCCGTTAAGAAAAAAATGTTGCATAATTTTATTATTATTTTTTTCTGTCAAGCTGTTGCAGAATTTCTAACTATGTTTTTACTTGTCAATCTTCGTTAAAAGATCTGCCATCTCATTTGGCAGATAGTTATTGGTCATTCACCTAGTACACCGGGGTATGAGCCTAGATAACCTCCACGATGTGGAGCACCAGATGAATCTCCAAATCATGTTATCTTTGAGTGTTCACTAACCCATTGGACATGAATTCGAGTTAGAGACTTGTCTAAAAGGATATCATAAAAGATTTTTGCATACGGTCTCTAAATTTTATAAGTTTTTTAGAGTTCCTAAATTTGAAAAATATAAAGTATTAGAGTGGTTTTTTGGGGTCCGAATTTGTCTGTCACCCCACATTCGAGTCACAATCGAATGTTTATTTTTCGTTTAGTTACAAAAAAAACATATATTTTTTTCAAAGAAAATAACAATTAATAAAAATAAAATAAAAAAGAAATCGAAATCTAAAAATGATGATAATTTAGTCAAATAGTTTATTAAAAAAGAAAAGAGAAAGATTATGTCTTATTTTTTTAAATAATTATTTTTTAAAAATAATTTATGTTGTTTCAAAATTATATTATATTTATTTTATAAAAAAAATATGTTAAAAATGCCTCATTTTCTAAACTTGGCCCTTCTGAACCTGCTCTGATTATAGCCTCCACCGTTTCTGCCACCGATGGCTTTCCTACCGCTGCCATCTTTACGAATATACATTAACTTTTTGGGGGAAATTAGTGGTGAGAGACACAGTGGCTAACTACGATCACTTTTCTTGGCTCATTTGGTTCATATGGGAGACCGGGAATGAAAAACTCTTTGAAGACATCACTAAAGAACCTCCTGACATTGTAAGACACGCAGAGGCTGTATGTAGAGCTTGGCATGAAGCAAATATGAAGACCTTCGTCCCATATGAAATTCCGAGGAAACTTCAACCTCAAGCCTTATGTTTGAGGGAGTTGTGCCTTATTAATGGATTTTGGAGGATTCCTGATGTGAATAGCGGCATATGATGGATTTGGCTAAATGCAGATGGAGGCACCAAACTTCTAGGATCCTGGAACCAACTTCAGCGCCTCTCTTCTCTTCACTCCGAACTCGGAGCTCTCCTTTGGGCTATGACGTGTCTTCTTCATCAAACAGAAGAGCTAACTTTGGCTTCAGAGGAATGGTCCAAGTTTGTTACGGAACTCAAGGACTTCTCTCCGCTTAAGACTCTTTTCTTCCATCTCTTTAATTCATATTCCACGTGAATCTAATTTTAAAACGGAGCACTTGGCTCGTCTTGCTATATCTTATATTACATCTCTTTGTTCTATTAGTTGTTCTATTTCGCTGTGGGTTGCCGCATCATCTCAAGTTTGAGTAATAGAGTAGCCATTTATTGAAAAGAAAAAAAATCCTTCCTTAAAAGAATTTTAAAACTCTTGTAAAATTTTAAATATTCATACATAAACAAACAAACATTTTCACGTTTGTTGTTGTTGTTGAACTACCAAAACAGAAACTCTAGTGTTAAGATCTCTAGCCGCCAGCAAATCTCCGATAACACCTAACTCCGGAAGTTCAATCCACTCAGTGAGTCCGGAGAAGTCCGGTGTTGCCATACCTTTGTTGATGAAAAGAATGACACTACATGAGCTTACCTTTGTTGACGAAAAGAATGACACTACATGATTATCTATCTCTGCTAGAATTTGTAAGTATCCGCACCAGTTCATGGTTTGTAAGGTTTTTATCGATTGCATCACATTTGAAACTTATTGCTTCTGTGTTGATGAGCATATCAAATTTTTGGTTTTCGGAATTTTGCATTTCCAAAACTTGTATAAGGGAGATTGAGAAGTTATGTTCTTCGTTTCTTTGGTCAAGACCAACATTAAACTCGAAGAAAGCAAAAATAGATTGAGAATATATTTGTAAGCCGAAATATGAAGGCGAACTTGGCATAAGACCATTATCGGAGGTAAACACCATATTTTATCTTAAGTTGATTTGGTGCTTACTATCATCTCAAACGTCGTTGTGGGTTAAGTGGATTCACATCTAATTAATTCAGAAAGAATCTTTTTGGTCTATGCGAAATGACATTATTGCTTTTGGATGTGGAGAGAAATTCTCAAGAATCGTGTGCTAGCTCACACTTTATACAGGGTAAAAGTTCAAAGCGGAGAAAGTACATCTTTTAGTTTGATAATTGGTCAGATTTGGCTTGTTTGTTTGAAAGGCTTGGTATGCGAGGGGTTATTGATTTGGGAATATCGCTGAATGCTTCAGTGGCTTCAGCCTGGACTTCTAGACATCACAGACGCCATCGAAAAGAGGTTTTATAGCAAGTGGAGTTAGCACTTGAGACTAAAAGAATCAGGTTTACATCGGACATGAGAGACGTCTCACTTTGGCGTTACAAAGGTGACAAATACAAAGACACTTTCAGCTCAAAACACACTTGGCCATTAATTCGTCAAACATATCCCACTGTTGGCTAGTCAAAAAGAGTATGGTTCAAACATTCAACGCCGAAGTTTTCTGTTTTTACGTGGTTATCTATTCATAATCGATTAGCAACTGGGAATCGTACGGCATTGTGGAATGTTGGAGCGAACACATTATGTATATGTTGTGGAGATCCTCTAGAATCAAGAAAACACCTTTTTCTCGTGCCTATTCTGAAAAAATTTGAAAATCATTAATGCATGGTCTTCTAAAAGATCGATTCAGCACGGATTGGCTAACTATGCTCAGCCTCATTTTAGATACAAATCTAGAGAGATATACCTTGTTTCTAATGTGGTATACTTTTCAAACGGTAATACATAACATTTGGAGAGAGAGAAATGCACGGTAACATAGAGAAAATCCAAATTCAATTTCGTTTCTTATCAAAGTCATCGACAACCAAATAAGAAACCGATGCAGTTTCCTTGACGATCAAAAGTTGGAGGCAATGCTTCAACAATGTGTTGCTTCTGGGAATTAAAATTGTCCATATTATTTTCTAATTATTTCAAACACTAATCACACTTAATGTAAAAAATATTTTTTGATAGATTAAATTTAATAAATTTGATAGAATACATTTTCTTCAAAAAAAAAATTATCATCACAAGCTGATTTTTGTGTACAGCCGCTTTTTTAATGGTGATTTGTTTTTGGTTTTTTTGGTTAAAGTTGAATGGTGATTTGTTACGATAGATATAGTTCTGTTTTGTTTTTGTTAAAGATATAGTTCTATTTTGTTGTTTTTTATTTTTTATTTTTGAAATTTTTCATAATTTTATTTTTGTTTATGTTTTTGTTGTTTCATGGAGTTACGGGCTATGTGTGTTGCCAGGATGACAGCTTCACTTTTATTCTCAAGACCCCTCCTTCTTCGTTTTTATTGCTTAAGGCTGCAGGTATTATTACTTCCGGACCCAATGATTGTTCATTTTGTTAATAGAAATTATCATATTATAGCCCTTCCTTGAATCTTAATTATATTTGCTTGATCAAAGCTACAAAGCATGGCGTGAGTTTTGCTAGATCATTACTTGTATCCCTTCTCAAACTATATATATATATATATATATATATATATATAGCGTGGTACAAAAACAATTGATAAGAAAATTATATGCATCATATGTTTTCAATATATAAAATTATGTTTATCTACAATATTTGTTTTCTTTCACTTCGTTGGTGTTTTGTGATGTTTGACATTTATTGTATTGTGGAAATATATAGGTGTTGAGAAGGGATCAAAAGATCCAAAAAAGATAAAGTTGGGATGATTACAATAGACCAGCTGCGCAAAATTGCAGAAGTAAAGCTGCCCGAACTGAATTACACGAGAATTGTGTCCGCTATGAGAAAAATTGCAGGAACTGCTGGTAACATGAGGATAAAAGTGACCCTCCTGTTCTTGAAGCCAAAAAGAAATTAGCTTTGTTGTAAAAGGCTAATGATTATAAAATTGATACATGAATTCTTAATTGTCTTGTTGTAGTTACTTATTTTGATTATGACATATTATGTCGTTTTATTTCTCTAATTTTAGTTTCTTAATTTAAAATTACTTGAATATAAAGTATTACTTAAATCTGATTTCAATTTTTCTACTTCAAAATTCTTTGTGTTATTACATGAATTGAGAACCTTTTACTTCCTGTTTTCACAATTTGACTCTTTTGGTTTTTACAACAATTCTTTACTATTTGTAGTGTTTATGAAGAAGAAAAAAAAGTGATTTCACTTTTTTTTTAATATTAGATTAGGACAATCGTATTGTACTGGTGTAAGAAATATATGTTACTTTTTAACAAAACAAAAAATCTATGTTAATTCCCAAAAAATATTAAAATACACATCGTTTAGGAAAAAAAATAACCCTAAATTTCGTAGCTTTCACGTCTATTTCAATCTGTTGTCTTCTCGTAATCATCTGCCACCAACACAACTCTTCCCGCTCTCTCCATCTCTCTCTCTCTCTCTCTCTCGCTCTCGCTCGAATTTACTAACGCTCTGTTCTCTGCAGCCTCTGTTTAATTTCGCTTAATTTTTAGAATCCGTTATATAAATCGATCGATATCTTTCTTTGTGCTTTTTGTTTTTGTTGTTATCTATCTTCTCTGTGTTTCGTTTTAATGGATACATGTATGAACATTTCTTCCTACTTGAAGGCTCACGCTCGTTGCTCAATCCAACAAAACTTTCTTCCCAAGAAAAGTTCCAAAGAAAACGTAAGTTATCCTTATGAATTTAGGGTTTTGATTTGTGGGTTTTGTTCAATTCTTCATAAACGATACCTCTATTTGATTCCTTTCTATAATTCAGAATTAGGGTTTCGATTTGTGTGTTTTTAGAACTTCAATTTCGTCTTCCCCAGACAATTAGTGAATCTCGAATTGTTAATTTTGTCATAAAAATCGTTTCTTTATGTTAATTTTGTCATAAAAATCGTTTCTTTATGTTTATTTTGTCATAAAAATCGTTCCTTTCTCAAATTAAGAATTAGGGTTTCGATTTTCGGGTTTTTAGAACATCAATTTCGTCTTCCTCGTACAATTAGTGAATCTAGATTTGTTAATTTCGTCATAAAAATTGTTTCTTTATGTGATATTGAATGAATTGTACTGATTGATTTTGCTTATGTATTTCACCAGCTTGACAGATTCATACCCAATAGATCAGCCATGGATTTTGACTATGCTCACTACGCGCTTACCGAAGGAAGAAACGAGACAACAATGGTAAATTCTTCACCATCCAGAGAAGCCTACAGGAAGCAATTGGCTGAGACAATGAATCTGAATCACATTCGGATTCTCGCCTTCAGGAACAAACCTCAAGCTCCAGTTCGCAGCGATCACTCTGGTTCTTCTCTTCTTCACCAACAACCTAAATCCGTAAAGCCGCGTAGATACATCCCTCAGACTTGCGAGAGAACGTTGGATGCACCTGACATTGTAGATGACTTCTACCTCAACTTGCTTGACTGGGGCAGCTCTAATGTTTTAGCTATAGCGTTGGACCACTCTGTCTATCTGTGGGATGCTTCTAATGGTTCTACTTCTGAGCTTGTGACGGTTGATGAAGAGACGGGACCTATCACTAGTCTCAATTGGGCGCAAGATGGTTGTTATCTTGCGGTTGGGGTCAGTAATTCTGAAGTCCAGCTTTGGGATTGTGCAGTCAACCGTAAAGTAAGTAATCACAAAAAACTCCTTCACGATGTTATATATTCGCGGTGTTTTCATAACCTGAGTTTGTTTTACTTTTTCTGCAGCTAAGAACGTTGAAGGGATGCCACGAGTCCAGAGTCGGATCATTAGCGTGGAATAATCACATCTTAACAACGGGAGGAATGGATGGACAGATCATTAACAACGATGTACGGATCAGACCACATGTTGTAGATACTTACAGAGGTCACAGTTTAGAGGTTTGTGGGTTGAAGTGGTCAGAATCTGGACAGTATTTAGCAAGTGGTGGCAACGACAATGTGGTTCACGTATGGGATCGTTCTAACATGCAATGGCTGCACAGGCTTGAAGGACATACATCTGCAGTTAAAGCTCTAGCCTGGTGTCCTTTCCAATCAAGTTTGCTTGCAACTGGTGGTGGTGGAGGAGATAAGACGATAAAGTTTTGGAATAATCACACAGGAGCTTGTTTGAATTCGGTAGATACTGGCTCTCAAGTTTGTTCTTTGTTATGGAGTAAGAATGAAAGAGAGTTGCTTAGCTCACATGGGTTTAATGAGAACCCGCTTACACTTTGGAAGTATCCATCTATGGTGAAAATGGCTGAGCTCACTGGTCATACATCACGCGTTTTGTATATGGCTCAGAGTCCTGATGGTTGTACTGTAGCTTCAGCATCAGGAGATGAGACACTGAGGTTTTGGAATGTTTTTGGAGTACCAGAGATTGCCAAAAAAGCTGCTCCTACAGCAATTCCGGAGCTATTTTCTCATGTGAATCGTATTCGTTGAAATTGTGAAGACACTGTCAAGTTTAAGTCAACCTTAGAATTTTTGTGTCTGTATTATACAGAAAGATTTTAGACTAATTCTGTAATTGGTTATCTTGAGTATGTATATGAATTAATTTAAATTAGTGTTCATCAAAACAAATTGTGTTCCTTTTGGTTTAATGTAACGAACAGTGAACCAAATTCAAATAGTAGTTTCTTGATTCCTTGTAAATGCTTTTATACGACGATCGAGGTGTTCGTAAAGCTAATACTACATACATATATCTATATATATGTTATTTCTTTTACATTTATTTTATTTTTCCTTGATTTATTTTATTTTTCCTTGACTATTGCAAAAAAAAAGGATAATTAAAAACATAAGCTTAATAATGACTTTATATGGCTTCAAAAGAAGAGAAAAACAAGATTTTCTCGTACAATCGAAAATTTTCTTGTCTGAAAAAGAAAAAGTAAACTAGTAGAACTGAAATAATTTTTAAGCAAAACTTAGTTATGCCCTTTTGCTTTAAGGAAAAGGACCAAATGACCAATTTAATAGAATATACAATCGATATATAATCAGTACATGAAATATAATCACTCTTAACTTTCCGTTTAAGCATAATAAATCATAATCAGTACATGAAAATCTTATTATATAAAACTAAACACTCTATTGAGAATCCGACGCGTGTCACAAATTTAATTAAGAATTGTGACATATATCAGTCAATCAATTGAATGTTGAAAATTGTCAATTATAATTTTGGACACTTATCAAATTCCTATGAGTGAGTTCAACCTATGAGTGAATCCAATAAAATATTTATATTTAAAATATTTTGCATATATAGGTTTAATGAATTTAGATTTTGATATCAAGTTTTATATCTAGATTTGATAGATCATAAGTTTCATTAACCAGATTAACATCTGAATGCAACCAAAGTAAATCATATTGATTTTTAATGCTAAATCACTCATTAAAGACCGCTATATGTGATGTTGACGAATACTATATCGTTGTAGAAGAAACTAACACATAAGTCATTCATTTGTAAACTTTGGATCATATCATCGTCTAAAAATCATAATAAACCGTTTGTTTTTTAACAATGACAAACTAGTCAGATCATCGTCAAAAACCAAAACACATATATTTTTAAATTGTTAGCCAGATCCTTTAAATATTCACAGCCAACCCGAAAGCCAAAAGAGAATTATAAGCCATAAATAGTTTCTTATGTTTTCGCGGTAGTTAAAAGTAGGCAAGTAGTAATCCTCAGCAGTAGAACATAACGCCAAAGATGTTTATCTTTGATTCTTGATTCTTGAAAGATGCGAAAAAACAATTGCGGTCGAGCTTCTTGTTGCCATTTTGTTCTTGTTTTTGTTCGAAAAATCCATAAGATGTATCACTTTCCATGTAGTTACGAGCTCTAAGTGTAGAATTCGCAAACTTACAGTTTTATGTTTTAATTTAGACAAACAAATTTTTTAGTAATATTTCATTTTGGATGGAAATTTTTTACTAATTCGCCGAAAAGCACATGGTCATCTTGGCGCCATAATCATTTTATAGAAAACAAAATACCACAGCCAAAAGTAAATAAGAAAATGAAACATAGCAAACATAAACCGCAATAGAGCCATTAGGCATTAGGCATAAATCTCCATCAACAACTTTGTATATAATATCCCAATGGAAAGTGGTTTAAGTATAAGATTTATCAAAACAATAAAATAATACGAGCATACTTCTGAATTAGTTTCAAGTGCCTACAGGCTACAGCGAGTGAAAAAATATATATTATACATAGATAATTCCAGGTTTACCGATTACCTTGTCAATTGTCTCAACCTTCTTTTCACCATTTTTCAATACCCTAATTTATATATACACTAGATTAGGATCGGACGAGTTTACTAAAACTAAACTTTGTTGTCAATGATATATTTTTAAAACTATTTTAGGAAATAAATAGAACACATGTTTTGTTAGAAAAGAAATTGATTTACATAAATTTGTTTTTAACATGAATAAATTAATTTTAAATTTCTATATTATTATATTATTATTAACATATTAAAAATCTAAACTATGTACATCAGTTTTTTGTTTCATTTTCTCATTTGTTTTTTTCGACCATCATGTGAGATTTGAAAAAACAGATCTGGTGACTCACGACTATGTTCTCGCTCATATCTGGAGGATACATTTTTCCATAAATATATATGTTATCATCTGCTTTATAACGATTTCCAACCGAATATATTTTCTTCTCGTACCTTCACTCGCCAAAGTCCTTTGCCATTTTTTGTCACTTATCGTTTTCTGACAACATCCTCTACTTCAGTTCTTTCTTGACCAACTTTTGTTTTTTTTATCCCTATATCGAATTTTATTTTGAAGTTATTTGGTTTCGCGGCTTCCTTTCTTTTCTATCTTCGGATTCACATCCACAATCATATTCAACCTCTAGCAAAAGCCGCACCACCTTCATCCCTCCTCTGAATCCAAATTTTTGTATGAAAATTGGTTCCGATGAAAAAAATTCTCTGAGTTTTCAGTCTATTTAACCATTTGATTCATGAAACTAAATACATGTATGTGTTAATTCGATCCATTAAATTCTATTAAATTGGATAAATTTATAGGTTAATTCAATCAATTCACTCTAAGATTTATTTAACATTTAACCAATTAGAATAATGAATTAGGTTGGATTATACTCAATCAATTTTTTCGTTCAAATAATTAGAAGCATGTGGTAAAAAAATTATTGGAGCTTAAATAATAAAAAAATCTAAACATCTAAATATTAAATAGAAACTTTAAATTTTATTGAAATCATATATTTTAACGTATATTAGAAAAATGAAAAGTAAAATATATATATATATTATTATTTAATTTTGTTTTTGGGTGTTATCATTTCTATTAAGGAAAAAAATAATACAATATTTTTAACATATGTCAAAATCTAATCAATTAGGCGACATATATTGTGATTCTGTTAATTATAATTTTGATATGTATCGAGTTCTTGTGAGTATGTGATCTAGATAATTAATTTTTCGTTCAAATAACTAGAATCGTGTGATAAAAAATTATTGGAGTTTAAATAATATAAAAAGCTAAAAATTTGAAAATGAAAGTTTAAATTTTATTGAAAATGAAAAGTAAAAAATTATTTATTTTATTATTTAATTTTTCGTTGATTTTTTTTTGAAAAAAAAATAACATAATATTTTTTATACATGTCAAAATCCCATAAGCCACATATGTCATGATATCTCTAATTATAATTTTGATTCTCATGAATGGAACCAAATTTTATATAGATAAAATTTGATTAGAGCTCTCAAAACGGTCATGATCCGCAATCTGCGGATTGGGGTAAAAATTTTGATCTTCAAAATTTGAACCCGTTTGATCCGCAGATTGTAAAATATTGACAAGTTAACCTGCATTTTTTTGTTAAAGAATTTTCAAATTAATTTGCGGGTTATCCGTCAACCCATTCTAACCCACCAATTTGCTTCTCTAATCTGCGGGTTTTGGTCTTATGATCTTAGTTGTGGGTTATTCATCAATCCGTGAATTTTGATCCTATGATTCGCACCTGTTCCATAATTCAAATCTTCCACCCATATCCGACCTGCAAAAATTCACTCTCTGTCGATCTACACCCGTCTTTCGGTAAGTCAAAAGACATGCAGATTGAATAAAGAATTGACAGCTCTAAATTTGATAGATCGTAAGTTTCATTAACCAGATTAGACTCGCTCAATATCAAAATTATGAGAGATTCCAAATAGAATCTAAAATCTTAACCTTTATAATATTTTTATTTTATTTTTAACTAGGCCCAATAGATAATAATTTTAGTACATAGACAGCAGATCTGGTTGGAGATCTTCAGGACCCACCCAGACCTAAAAATAAAACATCAAGTTCCCTTCTGGTTGTTGGCTTACCCTTCGACTTTTCCCACCCATCTCCCATCAGCATAATATTTTAATATTGCATTAAAATACCTCTAAAAATAACTTTTTGTCATGAATATACCTTGAAGTTTCCAATTCAACCAAAACATCCCCCCTCCCCCCCAAACATAAACCTAAAGTCTTAATTAAACACCGAAACATACATCATATTTCCTTTAGATTTAGAATTTTACAAAAGGGATAATGCATAACAAATAGAAAAAAAAACACACCAATAATCTTACATTCATGGGGCCAAAACATGGATGTGAAATTGGGTTTTAGGAACAAAATAAAATCAATAAGAAAAATAAAACAAAAGCAAATATAGCAAAACTCTCACTTGGTAAAAAACCAGGGGAGTTTCATTCGCAATTACTCTAGATCTAAACCCTAAATGGATTAGATTCACCCCACAAATTTAAAACAAGCTATATCTACACAAAACTGACAATAAAATGATCACTCTCACTAGAACCCTAACTGAGATTAATACTGAAAGTGATCTGTATATGGTATATATTAGAAGACTATTAGTATTTGTTGACTAAGGATCCACTGAGCCGGCGTAATTTCTGGTTAATGTAGAACTTTCTGATACTTAATTTCTGAATAAGACCCATCTGAGATTAGGAATGGCCTCTTCTTGTTGGAACTACGACAACAATTGTTCTGAAACTGTGGTGGTGGAGCGGTGACAGGAGGGATCTCAGAGGTCTCGAGTGGAGGCGGAGGGTGGCGCCATTGAGGCAGAGAACCAGCTAAGATAAGTGTCTGAAGCAAAGGACCTGCCTTGAGAACAGCTTGTAAAAGTTTTCCCTTTTCAGGTAATGGCTTCTCCAACAACAATGTAGCCATTATTTCAGTTCCTGAGACTTCAACTTGAGATGTTTGGTTCATCATTACCGGATCAATCACTGATGGTGACATGATGCTTTCTTCTGTGTCTGAAGATGAAAAGCTCTTGTTGGAGTTAAGCTTCTGCTCCTGCTGCTGTTGCTGTTGCTGTTGTGGCTGAAGTTGTTGCTCATCTTCAATGCTTGAAGCTCCTGATAAAGGAGGGGTGATATGTTTCTGTTGAAGTAAGAGATTGTTGAAGATGAGATGATGACATTTCCCTAGTGCTTCATCTCTTTCTTTGAGGGTTTTGGTTAGAACTTCTTCGAGATGGATTAATTGTTCATCTCTCTTTCTTAGTTCTTCTTGAGCCACTAGCTTTGTTTGTTCTAGCTCCATTGTTGTGTACACAAGAGTCTGTCTTAACTCTTCCGTTGTCTGAAACTATTCCGGCAAACAAAACAATTAGAAACTGGAAATATAAACAGAGAAACCCTTAAAATTTGAACATTCATTTGCAAATTCATATCAAAATTAGGGTTTTGTTCACAATTAACAAGCGCAAACACAACAAACGTCCCCAAAATCTCGTCTTTTTAAGCTAATTTACATTAAAAATGCAAATTACAGAGAAACCCCTAAAATTTGAACATTCATTTGGAGATTCATATCAAAATTAGGGTTTTGTTCATAATTAACGCGCGCAAACATAGCATATTTCCCAAAATTCTTGTCTTTTCAAGCTTATTTATATGCAAAATGCAGATTGGTACAAATAAACAGAGAAGTCCCTAAAATTCGAGTATTCATTGGCAGAATTATATAAAAATTAGGGGTTTTTGGTCACAAATTACACAAACACAACAAATGTCTCCAAAGTTGTCTATTCCACCCAATTTACATTAAAATTGCGAAATTTAAGCTATAATTTTTGGGATTAAAAACACCCATAATGCAAAATTAAGAAAAGAAATTGTAAATGTATCCAATTCTCAAGTGTGATAAATATCAAAGTAAAATTGCTGACTACAAGTGCCATAATGCAAAATTTGACTTCAAGAATCAGAAATTGAGTCAAACTTAGGGTTTTATTACACAAACGAAGAAGAAGTCACAAAAAAGTTAAGATTTTGAACTCACATTATGCGTAGATCTAAGTAAATATCGAGTCAATGAAAGAATCAGAGGAAACAAAAATGTTGGGAAAAAAATGTCACCTTTCCATGAGAGAAGTAAGCCAAGTTAAGAAGAGCATTGCTTTGGTCCATAATTCTTACAAAATTAAACTTAATTAAGATATCTTTAAGATTATGTAAACACTGGTGAGGAGAAAGAGGAACAGAGAATGGGTTTAATGAAGGGTTCTGTGGAAGGAGGAAGCGGAAGTGAGAGACTTTATAAAGTTATGAAACTTCACCGACTGCTTAAAGGAAGCATATGCCTATCATATAGAGCTTTCAACTTCTTTTCTACAGTATCCAACATATTCTACAAACTTCAGACCCCACCAAAAAATATATATATTAATATTACATATTTTTTATCAACACAAAAACTGTAAAATATAACTGGATATCAATTATTACGAAACATTAAAAAGGTACTGTTTATATATTTTTTTCTTTTAAATAAATTATCCCACATTATTCCCAAAAAAAATGTTATGTCATTTGTTCCAAAATAATATATAATTATCAAATGACATAACTATAAACCTATGGTTTACAACAATAATATTTTAGTCTAGTACATGGCAGGATTTTTCTAATAAAATAGGTTTGTTAATAAGAACGATGGTCCGAATAAAAAAAAAACAATTTGTAGTTTTGATAACCAAATAAAAATTTTGATTCCTGCCATATTTATTTTTCATAACTTCAAACAATATTAGTTTTGAAAAGATGAATAACATTGTTAAACAAAAATTTCTTAGATCGAACTAGCTAGACATCTATATACAAAAGTATATTTTTTCTTTTTTTTACTATGTTTTTAAAATATTTTTATTTATCCTACTAAGAGCATTGCTTAAGGGTTTTGGTGCAATGACCAATGCCGTAGGTTACGTACTTACTGGGTCTCACCTTCGTACAGTCGTTTTGTTTTCTTCCATCGAGTTGTCAATGGATTAAACAGCATTTCTTGTCTTTTACCCAAGACGAAACAAGTTTACAAGACTAATGTCTTTCACATTACTCCCATTTCACACTACACCGAGAAGAGCGGAAGCCGAATGCTCTATTTCAACATTTGTATAATTTTCTTGGTATATAGAGATATATGTATGTATATGCATTTACCATACTTATAAGACAACATTATTATCTGTTTTCTGATATATTTTACGAAGTTTTGTATGTCTAATTGTGCTTTTACTCAAAGTAGTTTAAAATGTGAGATAGTGAAAAAAAAGTCTTGATAACGCATAAGAGTAAAGAAAAACAAACCGAAAAAAGATGTGAGGTTGCTTATAGAATATGTTAATGATATTTTTAGTCAAATTTTTTAAGTCAACCAGTATAAATGTTAGAACCACCTAAGGAAGTGGTCTAGACGTTATAGAAGTACTGTTTGTTTCAAGAATTTTGGACCTTGATGGCGAGTAGGAGAACAAAAATTGACTCCCTATCAATTAAGAGGTTGAAGCTATAAACACTCGTCTTTGTTATTGTCGTACACAACTCACACATGTATGTTTTATAATTTCAACGCGAACTGTAACTTAGCAGCGGTATTCGTATACTTTTTAGTTCAACCTTGGTCTAATATATTCTATATAAAGAACAATTTTGTTTCCTAGCCAAAACAAAGTGTGCACTTGAGAAGAGTACGAAATATACATTCTTAAAATATTATGCATATATTTGTACATGATTCTTTATTTCTATATTTAAATCGGTGTTAGAAACTTACAAAAAGATGTTGCGGAGTTATATTTTAAGTCTAAGTGGATTTACACTATTTCACATCTCTATACTATTATTTGAGTAATGTCGAAAGAAAATAACTAATTTTAATGTGTTCTATTACTTGGTCTTTAGAGTTTTTAAATAAATTCATCAAAAGTATAATAGTGATCACAAAATTAATATAATTAAATTCAAAAATTGTAAATAATATTTTAAATTATTATTAGTTTCCAAAAAGTTAAATTAATTTTCTCTCTCTAACTAAATATGGATTAAAAATAAAATTATTTTTTAAAAATTGTTAACCAATTAAAATTAAAAAATTAAAATTTGATATCTCATTATACCATATTAATTATTTTAAGTTATTATATTTGAAAGATTTTGTTAAGATTTAAAATTATAATTCTTCTATCATACTTATTTTCAAATTATTTTAAATTATCATATAATACATATAGTTAATAAAAATGTAAATTTTTTCTACATATGTTGTGAATCGATTTTTTAGAAACGAAGATATATTACTAAATCGATAAGAAAAAATATGTTCAAAATTTTACATCTGTTAAAATTTTTGAAGATATAGTTTTTAAATAAAATCACTAAGCGTACAATAATAATCATACAACTAATATAATTAAATTAAAAATATAAATAATATTTTATATAATTATTCGTTTCCAAAAAATTAAACTCACTTTCTCTCTCATATTAACTATCATATTAACTATGACGAAAATTAATTTAAAAAAAAAATATTATTCAGTCACAATTGTTAGATTTGATATCTAATTATACCATATTATTTATTTTAAGTTATTATTTTTGAAGATGTTGTTGAGATATAAAATTATGATTCATCGATAATCTTGTTTGATCTTATTTTTAAATTATTTTGAATTATCATATAATACATATAGTTAATAAAAATACAGATTGTGCAGCATATGTTGTGAATCGAATTTTTATAAACAAATATATATTACTCAATCGATTAAAAAATATGTTTTCAACGTCCCATATTGGTTAAAAATTTGAGCAATGGTTCTTATTCATATTATAAAAATGACCAAAATAATTTCAAATCTAAATAAGAAAAATTTGCAAAATTTTTCAAATAACAACTTAATAACTAAGTATAAATGTATAATTAGATATCAAATCTTATAAAATTATTCGTTTAGTCTGATTCTTTAACTAAACCAATAATTTTACCCAATAAAAATAAAAATTATTTTAAGTACTTAATTTCAAATAATAAATATTTATAATTTAATATTTAAAATCTATATTATTAAGTTTTAAATATATATATTAACTTTATCAAAGATTATATAGTTTTAACTTATAAAAGTTAAGATGTTATCAATTTTAATGTCAAAGTATTTATATAGTTTTTTTAAAAAATTGTTCAAAGAGTATATGTATTTAGTTTCGACAGATCCAATATTTTATCATCCAGATTTGAATTAAGATTCAGATCTTCAAATGTTCTAATTTTTACAATAGCTTAGGACGAGTCAAGACGAATCAGAATAGAAAAAAGGGTCATAACGGATCATGACGGATCTTTGATCAAATTTCTAATAATTGATAATAACTGATACTAGATTAAATAAAATTGTTATAATTTTTTTGAATAATGTGAAATATATGCAAAACACCACTTAAATTTCTCTACAAACATAACACCGCATGTACGTAATTATATATTAGTAATTTTAATTAACACAATGCAAATTATATATAATAATAATAAATAAAATATTAAAAACATAAAATAAATCTAATCTATAACACTAATAATAATTTGTAATTATATAAACTAATAAATATATATTTCCCCACCTTGCATGAATTAGTATCTAGTTGTTTTTATTTTACCTTTTCTTCTCTTTAAAGATAGAAATGAAAAAGAAAAAATAAAAACAAGAAGCAAATCTTCTTGTGAAAACGTAATATACTATTTGGTCTCTTCTCTTCAAATCGCAATATACTATTTGGTCTCTACATTTTCTATTTTAAACTATACGAAGTAAACATAATTCGAAAGGTATTACATGTCACACAAGTTTTTTCTGTAAATTTAAAAGAATATATAGGTTGAGTCCATGATCTTTCAGACGTGAAACATGTACCAATAAAACTTAATGTTTTCTCGGACCTTCATACTTTATATTACAAGTTTTATAAGATATTTTACTATGTACAGAAGGTTCTTTCGAGAAATATAATTTGACACTAAACCAAAAAAAAGTTTTGTAGGATATGATGTTACTAAAAGAGTTTTATGTGATCGGAAGATTTCATATCAAATCTATATTATTTGAAATTCATATATAGTTGTCATATTGAAATTTACGGTGATATTTAATAACTCTCTCTTAAATATTTATACAACTAATTTACATATATACACATCTCTTGTAGACTTTTGATCCTTCATGTTATTTGAAACTTTTGTAAATATACCTAGACAATGAATAGTAGACTTTGGACCAAGAATCATGTGCATGCTGCCCCCAACCAACGAAGTCACAGGATATGGTTTTTGGGCTTTTGCCTAAATGAAGGAAACAGCTATTATCGTCGGCTATTGTAAAACAAGGATCAAGCTCTGGAATTTGTGATGATATTAAACGTAGAAGAGAGTTACAATATATAGACTCTACAAAAACTATAAGCTAACCAAAAGATTCTCCAAATAGATATCGTATTTACAAAATATTAGCATAAGATAAGTATCAATCTTCACCAATAAAGATCTCCAATATTCACACTAACACCCACTCCCCTCAAGTTGAGCATGCTGATTGCAAATATCCAACTTGGACACAACCATTTCAATCTCACGACGTCCAAGCGCCTTGCTAAACACGTCAGCTAGATGGTCTTTAGTATGAACTTTCTTAGTCTGTATGGTGCCATCTTGTATAGCATCGCAAACATTGTGACAATCTATCTCGACTACCTTTATTCTTAATTTCATGAAAACATGATTGGCAGCGATGTATAATGCCTGCTTGGTTGTCACAATATAAGTCCATCGGTTCTATTTGATGCACTCCAAGATCTGCGAACAAGTCACGTAGCCACTGCAACTCTCTAACTGTCAACGCCATGCATCTTTACTCTGCTTCCGCCGACGAGCGTGACACTATCTTCTACTTCTTGGTCTTCCAAGACATCGGCGTTGACGCGAGAGCCCAATTCTTCGCTACATCAACTTCCAGAAAAGTTCTAACGGTTGTCATCTTCACAACTAGAGCAAATGTCTCGGAGTAATTAATCCCTTCCTTCTGATTGTTTCCCAATACTACCAACCGAGCTTTGTATCTCCCAAAGTCTCATCAGCTTGATATTTCAGTTTAAAAATCCACTTACGCCCCGATAGCTTTCTTTCCGGGTGATAGAGTTATCAATGTCTATGTGTGGTTTTTCTCAAGAGCGTCTATCTCCTTCTGCATAGCTTTTTGCCACTCTTTACTTACCACTGCATCGTGAAACGTAGTTGGTTTGTTCTAAACAGCCGCAAGGAAAGGCCTATACTTAGGAGAAAATTTGCTGCAATCTATATATTTTGAGATTGGGAAATCAATCCCTTCATCACAATCTCCAGTTGCATTTCTGGAATCACACACCACTTGCAACACATAATCTTTTAACTTGATTGGCAAAGATGTCATCCGCTTTCCAGGTCCAAATTCTTCAGTTGGCACATTCAATGCTTCAAGGTCCTCACCTTCTTCTACAGTTTTGGCTTCTTCTTGTTGAGCGGTTTTTTCAACTTCATCATCATCAAGACTGTCTTCCACAGCCTTATTCTCATGTTGAGAAATAGTCTCAATATTCTCCTTTGCTGCAACCGTTTCTTCTTCGACGGTTGACACCACAACTCTATTACTTAGTTCTTGAATTTTCTCTGCTCCAATTTCTTGAACTCTTGCGATCACTTCTGTGCTCTGCTCATTCTCAGCATCAACACCAAACTTGATAATGTCATTCAATGAATCCTCTCACAAATTTGCAGCATTCATGGAAAAGAATTCTCCACTAAAAAAATATCATGTGAGACAAACACTTCCTCTGTATCTAAGTCATACATGCTGCAACCTTTTTTATCAAAAGGATATCCGACGAATAAACATCTTCTGCTTCTTGACTCAAACTTATCTCCTCCTCTTCGTTGCTTATGTTCAAACGTGAAACACCCAAAAACTCTCAAGTTGTCGTACGTTGGAGGAGCACCATAAATTAGCTCATACAGAGTCTTTCCCTTCAAGACTCGCGATGGAGTCCGGTTAATTAAATAAGCTGCTATCAAGACACTTTCACCCCAGAACTTAACCGGAAGAGAAGAATGGATAGAAGAGCTCTCACCACATTCAAAATGTGTCTATGTTTCCTCTCAACCCTTCCATTTTGTTGTGGCATTCCAACACATGATGTTTGATGAATTATACTTTTTCCTTGAATTCTAATGTAAGATAAGTGAATTCCGTTCCATTATCACTTCGGACAATCTTAACATTCTTCTCAAATTATCACAAAACCAACGCAATGAAATTTCTTAACGTTTGCTTAACTTGAGATTTGTCGCAAATCAGAGTACACACCCACACACTTCTTGAGAAATCATCTACGATAGTCAGAAAGTAGAATGATTTACACAAACTAAGACTACAGTATGGTCTCCATAAGTCACAATGAATCATATGAAAAACTTCGTCGCTCTTATTATCACTTGAGTGAAAAGCCTCACTACAATGTTTAACTTTTACACAAATGTCAAAATGAAAAGTCCCTACTTCTACTACCAACAACAGGAAGCAAATCTAAAACTCCATTAGACGGGTGTCCGAGCCTTTTGTGCCACACATCATCGGCTACGTCTTCATTCAAATAAAACGCCCTAAGACATACATCCTTTCTCTAAGCTTTCCCGCTCCAGTCAGGCTCCTCGTTGTACGGTCCTGAACCACATAACCTTTGTTAGCAATCTGCATAACTACATCCAAATCAGCAATGAACTGAGTTACCGATATCAGATTGCAAAGCAAGTCAGGCACAAATATCCCATTCTTTAGTTCAAACTCTACATAAAAAACCACAGTCTCTTTCTCTCTAGACAAACTATGTTCTCCATTCGGTAAACCAACAGAGCACGACATCATTCCCATTCGATCAACAAGCAGATCACCAAACCATGTCATATGATTTGATGCTCCGGTTAAGCACCCATTCAAGAGAGAAAAACTTACCGTTGAGACGTGGTTCAGTTCCTTGTTTCTCATCTAGTAATTTGATCAATGTGCTCCATTGCTCGTTGCTAAGTCTCGTGTAACCATTCTTTTCTGCTTATGCACTTGCAACACCTCCAGGTTAAACAACTGCAACATTGGCACGAATCATTCTGCATCCCCTGCTTGGCCACGACCCCCACCACGTTCTCCTTAGCGAGATTGTTCATTCTACCATGGTGGATATCCAATAACCTGGAAAAATGTTTATGACATCTGTCCAGTTTTCTTACATGTTGCGCATACTAGCCGTGATTTGTCATCACTTTCAATCCTGGTATTGCTACTACAAGAACCGAAAGCCACTTGAGATGTTTGTTCTCTTCCTCGCATCACAGTGTTGATTCTTTCCACCGACTTCATCTTTGAATACAATTGATTCATGTTAGGAAATGAATCAGTACTTATGATAAAAGTACGAACCCCACCAACACTACATCATCGAGTCCAAGAAGAAAGTGATGGATACGATCTTCTTCCTTCTTTTTTTTGAGCTCTGCGTTGAAATTGCAGGTACAGTTTCTGCATTTGCACACCAATATTGTCTTTTATTTGGACATATCCTCCCACAAGACATGTAGCTTTCCGAAGTAGTCAGTCACCGTCATGTTCTCTTGTCGACAAAAGGCAAGTTCCGCCTTATTTTCCTGAATCCTTGAACAGTTTCCTTCAGAGAACCGATCCTTGATATCCTTCCACAATTCCATGGGGTCTTCTTTATTAGTGATTTGTGCTTTCTAAATGTGTGCACAAACGGATGTCTAAGAAAGTCTTAAGTTTCTTTATTGAAACATAGAATTGAGTTTTTATGAGAATCTTTTAATTTTTCAGTGTCCAGAAAATGAAGCTATTTTAACGGAAATCATAACATAAGCTTTGATTAAATAAGTGGAGAAACTGTTTCTCAACCCTAGAAATAAAATATTACAAAAAACTCTATATTTGGATTTAAGATTTAATATTTTAAATATGTTTTTACATTGAATTTAAGTTTCGTTTTTAATATATTTTAGCTTTTTTATATTTTAGTTTTATTTAAAGTACAAAAGTATATTAATTTAACATATAAATATAAAAATATTTAAAAATTATGTAAATAATTTATTAACGTTTATATCTATGTCCTGATTAATGTGCTAGTCACTAGCCCTCTAATGATCGCCTACGTATTGGCCTAGCAAATTTTAGAACATAGACGCATAGAGTCAAAGGTTACGCGGATTCCATTGTCAGCAAAAGAAGATGATAAGTAAACATTTCCCACCAATATTTAAAAAGTTTATGAAAGCCCTTTCAAATTATGAATCTCTCTTTCTAGATACACCACACCGTCTTTGGCTCCCGAATTTCACTTTGGTTTTTATAATCACAAATATAAAATTTTAAATTTCACAAATAAATTTGTAAAATGTATTCTTTAAAAAATCAGAAAGCATTAGACGATAATTAGTCAAAATTACATTATCATCTTGTTTCACAGATCGACATCTAGAGAAAAAAAAAAAAAAACTTAAGCCTTTTTTAGTCAAACAATCTTAAGCCTTTAATGTTTACATTTTTCAATAAAGCTCTGGTTAAACATCCCCTTTAGATAGTCAACCAACTTTCTAGCCATTTACCTAAATTTAGGTTAATCTATATATAGGGCTCTTCATAGTTTCTAGAGTAGTAATTAGGATTTAAGAACAAGTACTTGGACATAAACGTTAATGAGAAAAAGTTTCATATGTTTTAATGGTAAAAAAGAGGAGTATTTTACATGATCAAATAAAATGATGATTTACACTAGCTTCAACTTGTTTTAAAAACTGAAGCCCAAAAAGGTTTCACACTGGTTATTAGTAAAGCATGACCTCGAGATCGGATAAAGTATTTCGTTGCTACAATCTCAACTCAAAAATTTATTATGTGAGTAACTTCGGTTTAAAGAGTAATTTCTTGGTCAAGAAAAGGGTTTAATAAATGTCTACTTTTTTCTTGTCGATGTCTTGATATGGAGATAAAAAGGAAGAAAAAGAAACAAGAACATGAACTGTAAGTGAAAGTAAGTGTTGGAACTCATTGTTATATGGAGTTTGTTTGAATGAGAAATGGAAAAGTGGAAATTGTGAGTCAAGATTAGGCTGAAACTCGTGTGTGGATTTATAGGCGTGCAGGTCTAATAACTAGCACTTGTTGGACTTATTAATTTTTATTTTGTGTAATAGTCACTACACATGAATAGCCTTGGTAACAAGTTATCAATATTATGATTAATTCTATGGTTAATATCATGATTAATACATATTGAGTAATCTCTATTTTTTTTGTGTAAAGACACAAATTAATGGTGATTAATTTTGTGCATTATTATCTATGACTTTTTGTGCTATAAAATAAAGACTCTTTATACACATAAAAATATGATAGAAATCTCTTTCACCCATAATTTAAATATGATCTCATTCTCTTCCACCCATGGTAGAAATTTCTCTTAGTTTTTGTCTTATTTTTTCTTTGAGAGTACAACACAAAACAAAGTTCGACGGACTTCAAGTTTGAATGATACAAATCAAAGATATTGCAGTTGTATCATGAGATTCTGAAATGTCATGTAAACCTTTTCACTACAGGGCATTTACAGAATTAAGGAAAGAGATTCGTTTCGACTCTGCAAATCTTTGCC
Organism: Cardamine chenopodiifolia; assembly: GCA_963922655.1. Taxonomy (NCBI): domain Eukaryota; kingdom Viridiplantae; phylum Streptophyta; class Magnoliopsida; order Brassicales; family Brassicaceae; genus Cardamine; species Cardamine chenopodiifolia. The sequence goes on from OZ000479.1 coordinate 9,926,571, forward strand.
TAATTATTTTATCGGTAATATTTATTTTTATATTATTTATTCACAATTATCAGTTTGTCCATATCGTAGGAGTTATGCTCTTACATTCTTAATTCTGTAAATTTTTTGTTTTTGCTTTGATGCACTAATGGAAAAAACTGATATTTTGTGAGTCTTGATAAAAGAATAGGAGTTGTTCAAGTGTTATGAACTTTACCGATGTCTAACAATTGTTGTGCAGATCCGTAATGGTGGAAACTAACCATGTTTGGCTTAATTTATTTTTTCAAATTGTGTTTTTAAATTTCAGCCGTTTAATGCATTTAAATTCTAAAATTTATTTTCTGCACATCATTTTTTCGATTTGGATAATTCATAGTGATTTAAATCGGAAAAATTTGAAACTTGACAAGGAAAACAAAAACTGAATTTTCTGGTAGATGACCAAGTTGAATTCTAAATTTTTTTTTCAATTAAAAGTTAAGACAAAAGAAAATATCTTTATTCGATCATCGGCTAATTGATTCCGAATTTTTTTGTTTAACTTGAGTAGTAATCTAATAATTCTTATGAATTTATTCAGATTAAAATGCTCAGAGTTTACTTCGGTTAATTTTTACTAATTTGAAATTCAAATATTATAAAAGATAAATACACAAAAAATGCTTGTTTAGGCTATCGGATGTGAACCGATTTTGTGTTATTTTGAAATATTATTGTGATGGATTCATATGAATTAAATCCAATAAATGCATAATAGATTATGTGAGTTGATGCCCCAGGTTGGGAGGGGTCTGCCACATGTTTTTCTATATGAGATATGCATTGGAATTATGATGTTTATCATAATGTCCAAATATCAATATTTGATCGAATATTATGATATTATATGATCAATTAGTGTATAGCTCATAACTTTATGATATGTTATTGGAATTAAGCGATCTTGGTGTCTGTGCATAGATATCAAAATTATCTTTCTGATATGTTATTGGAATTGAGCGATTGCATAATTTAAGTTAGTACAAAAGAGATATTGAGTCTATAATGAAACAGCAAAAAAATGAACGAGTTCTTTTGGAAACTAGATTTCCATTAGTTTCAAACGTTTTTGCGAATGTTTTGCAAGCAAGTTTACGAAATGATTTAAATGGTGTAAAACACAACAATAATGGTTTTTGCTAATGCTTTATAAGCAAGTTTGCAAAACGCATTTGTGTTTGAGTAAACCGATTTCTACGAATGCTTTATAGGCAAATTTGTGAAATATTGTAAACGCTAATAATAGCGATTGTATTTTATAAGGTCTTATAAAGTGAATTTATGAAGACTTATAAAAGAAAATTATAAGATCGTATAACATGATCTATAAAATATTATAAATGGATTATGCAATTTATTAATTATTAGGTCTGATACTTGTTGATTATTTCAACAAAATTTCAGAAACAACTAATATATTTTGTGATTTATTTTGAATAAATTACTATGCTTAATTGTATATTCCAGCAAAAATAATGAATTTAATTTGACAAATTATTTTACATTGAATTTTTATATAATTTAGTATACAAATTTGGGTTTACATGTTGTAACTCGAATTGTGAAGTATGACTAAATTTTTTATAAATGAAACGGAGGTTTCTAATATTTGCAACGAGTAAATATTATGCTTCTACAAGGATCATGCTTGTAAAAGAATCATGCTTGCATAAAGATAATGTATAAGTTGAATCACAAAGATGACGAATGTGGTAACAAGTTTGACTCAAGCAGAGACAATGATAAGTCTTAGAGCAAATAAACTGAAATATACATGTATAATGTATTTTTTATAGTGGTAATATGATTTTGGTGAAACTAATCATATTTGCTTTAAGTGATAGAGGATGATAGTATTTTAATACAAATTCTCTAGTCACTTGAATCTTATAAAGTTATAAAAAGAAAATTGAAAACTTTATTGAGACTTTGCATGATTTATTGTGGAAAAACTGAGTAATCTCAGGTAATGTGGGGGAAAGTGTTGCTTACCACAAATAAATTCTCAACAAAATACCACATAAAGTTGTTGATAATATGTTAATGAACTATGAAAATTTAGTACTCCTGTGTAAATACTAAATACTTAAAGTGTGGGGGTAGCTGACGAATATCACAGTACAACGTCATATAAATATCAATCAAAATCTTTGAAACAACTTATAAAGAAAAGATCCAAAATGGAATATGAGTAAATAGCTTAAAGAAAAGTTAAATTAAGTTGAGCGACTTTCATAAAGGCTCGAAAGATAATTGATGTGAAAAATTTATGCCAACGTTGTAAGTATATTCTGATATTCAATTGACTATACTATGGGTGCTAAGTTTTTCTTTGTAATGGTAAAACATGTCTTCTAAGGAGATGACATAAAACCATAAAACAATTGATCTCAAATAGTATAATCTCAATAAATTATACTAATTTGGTTAGCAAACTCGGATCCTTTTATTAAAGGTTGGTCACAAGATCAAGTTGTGAAATCATCAAGAGGAATGAGTTTACAGTCTATGAATTAATGATGAAGTTTGATGGAAACCCAACCTCAATGACTGGAGATCCCAAGAATAAGGTTCAAAGGGATACCTAAATTGAACTGATTCTGCTGAAAGCACTGTGATACTAATGTCTCTACCCGATTCCTAAGATGATTAGATAGTGCTATTTTTATGAGGTTAAGCGTTTAGCTTTTAATGATTCATACTTTAATTCTCATGAAGTACAACATAATGCTTTCAACAAAACGGATAAACATATGGGAAATCGCCTATGTGAGTGTGAAATGGGGCCGTTTCTAGGAAAATGAACGATAAAGGCTATATTCTCCAAGTTCACTCATGAAACCAGGCATGTTCAAGGCCAAAATGAACACAATAGAGAACCTAGTTTTGTGAGAAAATGAAACTGTGTGATAATTGTTGTCTAGGTTTACATAAAAGTCTGGGTGGTTCAAGACATCAAGTCACCTCCTGGTCGAGTAAATCCGATAGTTATTCACTATGAATGGTTCAAGGCTGTCAACACTACCATCTCAAATGCAGTGATTTTTTATTTGTACTCTCAAAAGTCATTTTTGAGTCTTGTCGAGTCATGTCTATTGAGTCATCAAATGTATAAAGTCATTTCTATTCATGTGGGGGATTGCTGAAACTCGTTGTTATATAGAGTTCGTTTGAATGAGAAATAGAAAAGTGGAGATTGTGAGTCAAGTTTAAGCTGAGACTCGTGTGCGGGTTTATAGACATGCTGGTCTAATAACCAACATTTGTTGGACCTATTTATTTTTAGTTTGTGTAATAGTCACTACACATGAATAGCCTTGGTCAACAAGTTGTCAATATTGTGATTAATTCTGTGGTTAATACCATGATTAATACATATTGATTAACCTTCATTTTTTGGTGTAAAGACACAAATTAATGGTGATTAATTTTGTGCATTATTATTTATGATTTTTTGTGCTTTAAAAGAAAGACTTTTTATACACATAAATATATGATAGAAATTTCTTTCACCCATAAGTTAAGTATGATCTCATTCTCTTCCACCCATGGTAGAAATTTCTCTTAGTTTTTGTCTTGTTTTTTTTTTGAGAGTACAACACAAAACAAAGTTCGCCGAGTTTCGAGTTTGGATAATGCAAATAAAAGATATTGCAGTTGTATCTTGGAATTTTGAAATGTCATGTAAACCGTCTCACTATGGGGTATTTACAGAATTAAAGAAAGAGATTCGTCTCGACTCTGCAAATCTTTTCCTATTTCTTTTACTGGTAATATTTATTTTTATATTATTTATTCATAATTATCAGTTTGCCCATACCGTAGGAGTTACGTTGTAAGTAAGGAAAATAATATCTCTATTTTTGGTTTCTGGGGCGTCTGTTAACATCACAATAATTATAATCACGATGGTGGTCATGATAATGGTATGACATGGTATGACATGGTAATTACTTTTATTAATTATGATGATTATATTTAAGTAGGGGCTTTAACAATAATAAAATGTTAATACGGTTAACAGTTCACTTCTAGGGGAGTATTAGCCAATGTTTAAAAAAGTAACAGGCATTGAGCAGCCGGTGATCAAACTATTCACATCCAAAATATTTAATTAGAATCCAGATAATTTTGTAATTTTTTAAAAAAATGTTTTAATGGCTATTTTGTTTTAAATTTTTTAGTATTAAGATAAAAATAATGTTTCAATGGATCACATGTAAAATTTTTTATAATTTAATCATGAAATCCTAAATTCGTCGGAAATCTGTTAGAATTTTCTGACGGATTATATAAACATGTGATACATGTTTTACTTATGAAAGATAGTATTTTAATGTATCCGTCGAAAATTTCTGACGGATTTTAGATTTTCCATGATTTAAATAATATATATATATATATATCCGTCAGAAATCCATTGGAAATTTCAAGTATATTCCAAGAATTTCAAATACATCCCGAGAACAAATCAATGGCAAGTCTAGTCTAGAGTTCAGATTGTCTTTTGTCTTTCCTTGAACGTTTAAAACTGTGGTCATGACATGTCAAAGAAGTTCTTCTCCATGTGCATGACATTGAGATTATGTCTCAATAAATGATATTTCCAGTAAGAAAAATCCTAAAAAAATACTCTTTTTGTGCCAATTATGATTTTCACCGGCACTGTAAATAGGTCCATGCCCATTACCATCACAATATGAAGTTTTCTCAGCGCCAAAATCTCTTAACTGCTCCAATATACTAATGCCATCTATCTCAGGAGGTGGACCATCAAACACTTGTTTATCCTTTGTAAACATTACCTTAGAGCGACGATAAAGATAATCACTTGGTAGAAATCTTCTATGGCAATCAAACCAAGACGTTTTTCTTCCGTGCTTTAATTGAAATGCATCAGTGTTATCTTGGTAATACGAACACGATAATCTTCCATGAGTTGTCCATCCAGATAACATACCATATGATGGAAAGTCGCTAATGGTCCACATAAGAACCGCACGCATCTTAAAATTCTATTGCAATAACACATCATACGCTTCAACACCATAATTTCATATCATTTGTAACTCATATATCAATGGCTGGAGAAATACATCAAGTGATCTCTTCAGATGCTCTGGGCCAGGAACAAGCACATAGAGGAATAAAACATCTCTATGCATACACAAAGATGGAGGCAAGTTATAAGATGTACCAATTACATGCCACAACGAATACTGTTTTTCATGCTTTCCAAATGGGTTGAAACCATCTGTACATAGCCCAAGGTATACATTTTGTCGCTCGAATGCAAAATCTGGATATATTGATTGAAAATATTTCCACACTTCTGCATTTGTAGGATGTGTAATCTCTCTGTCCTGCCTATGCTCTTCATGCCATCTCATTGCCTCTGTCGTGCGCTGAGATTGATATAACCTCTTCAACCTCTCCGTTAATGGTAATACCACATCCGTTTATATGGAATTTTAATTGTTCCACTACTCTCCTGATAATGGGGTTTACGACAAAATCGACATCTTTTACGGTTTTCATATTCTCTCAAATATATCACACAGTTATCGATGCACACATCTATTGTCTGATACGACAAACCAATACTAGCTATAAGTTTATGTACCTCGTAGTATCGTCATAAATGTCTGTTGGAATTGCGGTAGTTTTCTTGTAGTGTCACCATGACAGTAGCGATCCTTGTTCCTAAGAGCTCAGGCATGCGGATCCATTTTTCATGTACCATTTGGGTAAGATGAATGTTTCAAACAATGATGGATTCACATATGAAGATACTTTCTCCATGGAAATATGATTGGTTCCTGATGAGCCTGAGACTAGTTTGCCTCTTGAAACACTTGCACTAATCGCTTCTTTTAAAGATAAGCCTTGGTAAGGTGTGATTTATGGTGTTGCTCGAGCGGATTGGCTAAGTTTGAGCTTCTTTTGCTGCCACTTTTCATTGAATTTTACTAACTCTCTAATTCCTTTGTTGGAACCTCTTAAGTTGTCGAATCAAATCAAGTGTGAACTCTATGAGGTTTTCTTTCTCAGGGACTGGATGACCAAACTTTGAGAAAAATCTAGGAAGACTTGTTGGAGAGCCATTGTATAGACTCTTGCCTCGATATAAGATAATGAGCTGATTAAGCAAGTCTATAATACGTGCACTAGGTTGATGGATCGACATAATTACAATACTACCACTTTGAGCTATTCGTTTACGAACTTGCACCACCATAAACGCATTAGTAGAATATAGAGCCGAAGTAGGTTCATCTATGAACAAGATTGTAGGATCATGGATAATATCGATTCCAATAGATGTAAGACGCTAAAATCTGGATGTGAAAAAGTGCGAATAAACTATAGAATTATGGAAAAAAAAAGTTGAAAACGATTTGAGAAAAGCCGATAAGGGTGGAGGCGAGATTTGATCTCTTTCCTTAATTCTTATAATCATCCTAGTGTGACGGGTTACTACGATTAAGAATCCCAGGATATAACCACTCGAAATATGGAGTATACGAACGCAAAACTACGCTATACTCTCGAGACTTACGTGTTACACGAAGAGAAAGTGGAGACGAATTGCTAGGATTTTTCTGTGATTTTTCGTGAGAGATTTCGTTGAATAAAAAAAAATATAGGAAGAAGAGGGGTGGTTTTGCACTCACTCGTGGGCGCGAGATTTTTGGAAAAAAATCCGTCAGTTTTTAACTCGGTTAGATTCGAAATTGAATTCGAATTTAATTTATTTCGTATACATTTTTTTTTTGAAAAATGTTGACTAAAAGTCAACGAAAGATGTTGACTAATTGAGTCCAAAATTTGTCCCAAACAGAATATCTTTGACGTGAGCCAAAGGCCCACATTTAACAGACCCAAGATCCAAGATTCAAGACCCAAGCTCGAGCTCGTGCTCGGGCTCAGCTCGGCACGGCACGGCGCACACCTTTGTGGTATTTTGCATAACCTCCATTATGTCTCCATAACATATTGAACCATGTTGGAAACACTCCTCTATATATAGTAGAGAAATATTTTCTCAAGTTCCAATGTGGACCTCATTTCTTAATCACATTTTCAGACCCATTTGTGAATAAATGGGTTCAAACCATGTGATACCCATTTAATGAAAATATGTGTTCCAACAATCCCCCACATGAATAGAAATTACTCTGAACATATGAAAACTCGACTAACTCTACTGACTAAACATACTTGACAAACTGGACAGACTCGATAGAGTCAATAAAAGGACTTTTTGAGACTATAAACAAAAATTTACTGTGTCTGAGATGGTAGCGTATTTCAACCTTGAACCAATCATTGTTAATATCTGTCGGGTTTACTAGCCATGAGGTAAACATGATGTTTTGAACCACCCGGATATTTATGTAAACCAAGACAACAGTTATAACGCAGCTCATTCTCTCTTACAACTTTGTTCTCTATTGTGTTCATTTTGGCAGTGAACTTGTCTGGTTATTCATGAGTGAACTTAGAGAATATAGCCTGAACTTCATTTCACACTCACTAGGTGTTCTCCATAAGTCTTTGTTTTAAGAAGTATCCTATAATACTCCACATACAAAACTAAGAACTCGAATCATTAAAAGCTAACGCTTATCCTTGTTTATATACAGGAAGCACTGTTTATCATCTTAGGAATTGAGTAATGACATTAAAGTCTATCAGTGCTTTTAGATTTTGTTTGATTTAGTTTTTCCTTTGAACCTACATCTTGGGATCTCTAGTCACGTAGGTGGAGTTTTCATCAAATATCCTCTTTAGTTTATAGGCAATAAACTCATTCCCTTTGATGATTTTAAAACTTAATCACGAGCCAAACCTTTAGTAAATGGATCCGCTAGGTTTTCAGCTGATTTGATGTAATCAATCGTTATTACATCAGTTGAAATCAAGTGTCTAATGGGTTTATGGCGTCTTCTGATATGATGAGATTTATCATTATAAAGATTACTCAGTGCCTGGGCTATATCCGATTGACTATCACAGTGTACACGTAATGCCGGGACTTGTTTCTCCTACATTGAAATATCTTCCAAGAAGTTTTGAAGCCATTCTGCTTCTTCTACGGCTTTGTCAAGAGCTATGAACTCTAACTCCATGGTTGATCTAGCCAACAAAGTTTGTTTGGAAGATTTCCAAGATACCGTTGCACCTCCTAAAGTAAAGACGTATCCACTAGTGGATTTCGAGTTCTTGGAATCTGAAATCAGTTTGCGTCATTGTATCCTTCCAGAACTGCCGGTTCTTTATCGTAGTGCAACCCATACCTTTTTGTATATTGTAAGTAATTTAATACTCTTGTTATGGCTTTCCAATGTTTATGACCTGGATTACTCGTGTAGCAACTTAATACGTTTACCGCATGTGCTAAATCGGGTCTTGTGCAATTCGTTAAGTATATTAGACTTCCGATTACACAAGCATATTCCACTTGAGAAACTGGTTCACCGAGTTCTTGGTCAAGTGGAGTTGAGAATCAACATGAGTTTTTGCAGTTCCGGTTGTGTAATTCTTAAATCTTTCAAGAATCTTTTCAGCATAATGAGTTTGAGACAAGGTGATTCTGTCAGAAGTTCTAGTGATCTTAATCCCTAGGATTACATCTGCGAGACCCATGTCTTTCATGTCGAACTGACTGCTACGCATGTTCTTAGTTTGGTGGATTATGTCTTTATTGCTACCAATAATGAGCATGTCATCCACGTATAAGCATAACAAAATATACCTGCTAGAAGTAACTTTGATGTAAATGCACTTATTACATTCATTAATGCTGAAACCATTTGACATCATTACGTTGTAAAATTTTTCATGCTATTGTTTTGGAGCTTGTTTAAATCCATATAATGACTTCACAAGTCTAAAAACTTTGTGTTCTTGTCCAGGAAAGACAAACCCTTCAGGTTGTTTCATGTAAATTTCTTCTTCTAAATCACCATTTACAAAAAAGTTTTAACATCCATTTGATGTATTTCTAGGTTTCTTAATGCTGAAATACCTATCAGCATTCTGATGGAGGTTATTCTCGTCACCGGAGAATAGGTGTCAAAGAAATCCAGACCTTCTTTTTGTCGGAAACCTTGCACCATAGGCATAGCCTTGTATTTACCAATTGAACCATCGGTTTTCAACTTGGTTTTCAAAATCCATTTACACCCTATTGATTTAAACCCTTGGGACAGATCGGTTATTTCCCATGTATGGTTTGCATAATGGACTATTGACGGCTTCCATCCATGAGGCTGCGTCCAGAGTAAGCATGGCTTTAGTGAACTTTTTTGGCTTATTCTCTGCGAGAAATGCCATTATAAAATCGTAACCAAAAGATTTTTCCTTTCGAGCTCTTTTGGTGACGATTTTATAATGGCATTTCTCGCAGAGAATGAGCGAAAAAAGTTCATTAAAGCTATGATTACTCTGTACGCAGCCTCATGGTTTGATAAAAAATTAAAAAATTTAGAAACCGATTGAAATACGGTTTTTTAATCGTAACTAATTGGATTAAGTCTTTTTGTAAATTATTTCATAATTGTATAGATTTAATTATTAAAAACACTCTTTTATAAAAAAATACAAACAATATATATTGAGAAATAAACAAAAAAATTGATGATTTAAATGGTTTACAAAAAAATCATGTTTTAAATGGCCTAACTTTGAAAGTTTGTGATTTTATTGACATTTTTATTTTTTCAAAACGATGTCGTTTTGTTATTGACGGAGAGTGGTTAACGTCCGTTAGTTGATCCGTTATCGGATTTAACTTCGTGTCTTATTTGGCCGGGTCAACGAAAATTCATGTCTCAAAACATTAGTCAACGCAAATTTATGATTTAAATGGCCTACAACAAAGTTCGCGTTTTAAATGGCCTAAATATGTAAGTTCGTGGTTTTTTTGACATTTTTCCCCAACATATTTACGTCACTTTAATAAATTAAACAAAACAATGAAAAATATATATATTTCCGATGAAATGTTAAATTTATTTATCATGAAAGTGTCTATTTACATGACCAAAGAAAAAAAATCAGCAAAGACAAGACCGAAGAACAAAAACGCAAACAGATCAAACACAAAACAACTTTAACGATTTTGAATAGTTTTATGATGATGCCTCGTAGAATCCCATCGGTGCAACTTATCCCCGTATCTGAACCAACAATGAAAATAATTACATCAATTGTCACTTAAACAATTGATGTAATTATTTTCGTCATTTGGTTTAACTGATATTAATTTGTGTCATTTACAAAAAATGAAGCTAATTTTTATTTCAATCAATATATCTGATGTCACTATATGTTTTGGTTATACAAACTAATGTAAATTATATTAGTATTTATTACACTTTTAATAATTGATGCTATACAATTGTAATATTTGTTTATAATTGATGATATAAATTTATTAGTTGTAAACAATTGATGCTAAAATTTAGTTAATTTTATAGTTAAATTTTATTAGTTAACATATTATTAATTTTATGATAATATAAAATACATTGATAAAATCTTACATATGATTAATTATTATTTAAAATAAATATGTTAAAATAATTATTTGGTGTCGATGAAATATTTTTCATCTAAAACTTTCATAAACTCACTATGAAATGAAGAGTTTATTAATAAAAGAGTGATTTTCTCCTTTCATTTTTTTGTCGACGTGGAAACAAATATAAAAAAAAAACTCATCATTTTTAAATGATGTAAACTTTCTATCATTTAAATAATTGATGTTAATTTTGTTTTGTATCTTTACTTTTTAAGTGATATAAATTAAGATAAATTAATATCATTTTAAATTAATTGATGTAAAATAATTATTAGGGACATCACTTCTTTTGTTATTTTTTCTAAGTGATACAAATGAATATTAATTTGTATCACTTTTATTTAATTGATGTTAACAAAACCCAAAATAACAACAATTATTCTAACTGATGTTAAATCACTCATTTTTTATAAGTGATTCCAACTAATGTTGTTTATTTATTTGATACATTATTACTGATTGTAGACTTATTTTTTGTAGTGATATGATATCATCATCATAATACTACAAATTAGGAGCTCATAAAGCAAAAATAGTTAACTAAATTAAAGATTAGAATAATGAAAATTTCTGCCATTGAATTGTTAAAATAATTTATTTTCCATAAACTCTTTCACAGAAGAAAATCCACAAAAAATCAAAATTGAAAAAAAGACGAAAGGAACAAAGTAGAACATGCGGTAATATTGTAATAAGTTTACTTTAGTGCTAAAATCCCAGTTCATTCAACTAGCTCGACAGCAAATGTCCTGAGAGCAATAGTTAGAGAACATATGTTTGAGTTAGGGATGAACATTCGAATTTTGGATTCGGTTTTTGCGTTTAAAGATTTACACTCTAATGGAATAATCTGTCATGTTCAAATATAATTTTTCGGATTCCGGTTGGTTTGGGTTTTAAAGTTAAACCCCTATCAAAATCCAAAAATTTTGGGTTTTAAATCGTGTTCGGGTTCAGATTTGAATTTTTCAGGGTTTTTGGATTTTTTCGGTTTTTTTTTCAGATTTTTTGGTTCGGATTCGGATCAGCTTTGTGTATATTACACATACAAATTTCACATTTAAAAGATAGAATCCTCGAATTAAGATATTTTCCATGGGTAATTATGTATTTTCAGGTTTTTGGATCGGATTTTCGATTTAGGAGTTCGGATCGGCTTCGAGTACGGATTTTTTGGATTTAAGGATATACACTACAATAGAAAAAAATTTTGAATTCGAATTCGGATTCGAATACAAGTTTTCGGGTCGGATTCGGGTCGGGTGCTCAGATATAATTTTTTTGCCCATCCCTAGTTTGAGTAATACTTGGAAAGAAATATATTGCATGTTTTTGTCCCCGGCCATCCGAGATGTACAAACCTATTTTCAAAACTTCTTAGCAATAAAAATAAAAAATCCTGAATTTTTTTTTAAATCCCAATTATATATATGATATTTCGAAGAAAAAAAGCCCTGTGATTGTAGATTTTGTATTGGTGCAAGTTCTGTATTTAAAGCAGGTTATGCATTTGAGACAGAGACATGATCTCCAGAAGGTGGAGACAATCTATAAGTTATGTAGCATTGGCTTGCAATTGTGGAAGATATTTTTACAGAGATTTATCAGCCAGAAAGTCAACTACCTTAACCCCCTGAAATCTAAGGAGTTGAGTTGTTCACATCGAGACTCCTTGTGGCCCAATTGTTTGCATCTACCGCATTTAGAGGGTGGCAAGGAGTACTATACATTCACCATAAAGATTGTATTTTTCAGATCCTCTACAGAAACATTATGTGGAAACCGTTTGTCGAGCTTAACTTCAACTATGGTTTTTGCCTCACCCATTAGTGTAGGATGTAGTCACGACTTGTTAGTTAGCATCGTTCACCTATACCAAAAGTAACATATCTAATACAGTAATACCTTGTAGTGAGTAAAGTTTGTGAAGGATATTCTTTAGTGTGCTCCAAACTGGAAAAGTAGAGATCTTAGGCAGAGACATGGTAGCTGCATGATCATAAGAAGACAGAAACATTAAGCAATCATTTATGTGCCACATACCACGCTAACTAGGTTATCAAAGATGTAAAATAAGTAGAATAGGTAAAGATGTTTCACTTAATCTTCTATCCTAAATGTAAATTTGTCCTTCTGATGGAGTAGAACATCTGTAAAACTGACCAATAAAAGGTTTTTTCTATTTTCTAGACCGTTATTCAGAACATGACTTGGCACTTTATTTTTGGAAATTCCATCTTTAATAAAGATTAGTGTTGTAGCTCGGTGAAGGTTGCATAATGAGGATCTCAGATTTGCAGCCAAAGGAAAGCGCTAAGTTGAGCTTGGAGCCAATAGAGTATTCATATGTTGTATACTCAGACGAGAAGTATGATATGGGCTTTAAGCCCTTAGTGTGACACTCATGCACATATACATCCGAAATATACATATAAGTGAAAACAGATATAATTCCCGCTTAACTAATAAATAGAAAAAACTAGTTTTTAAAATACAGACCAATCCAATTTAACATCTCTTAGTGAAAATATTAATACAAAAAAAGAGATTGCCACCAGATATCGCGGGGTCTTCTTCTATAGTCCTTGTCTTAATCTGCTTTGAATAGCCGTCGAACTTTGGGTTTATTGGTTCATAGATTTTAATAAATTTGGAAATCCAAGTCAAATCATCTGTTATTCAATAATTGATTTCTTTATCAAAATTGTGTTATTGATTGTATCATTTTTAAATACAAGTTAAAATCAAGTGTTATTCATTTAGTGATTTACTTTTGGATTAAAATCCAATGTGTGGATTTTAATGTATTTGGAAGTGGAAAATACAAAAACTCAAATCTAAAGGGTAAACCATGTTATTTCAAAATCCACATATATAATTTTAAAATTAATGAGGATTTACAAATCTTATATGGATTTAGAAATGTATGAACCAATAAAGGCTAAGTCTATCAACGGAGTTTACTGGAGTTTGTTTGAAACAAAACATAAGGTCTTTGTAAAGAGTAAACACCTGATAAAAATGGTATTTTTTTTCTTATTTCTTGTCTAAAGCAAAAAAAGGTATTAGTTTCCAATATTGGAGAGGTCATTATAAAGAATTTCTGTTAATATGGAAAACACAACTTGTGGGGATGTCTTTATCAAAGATGATGTAGACAACCGTGATGCACAAGCAAAAGGCCAAAGTTGGAAAACACCAATTTCGAATAAAACAACAATAATTAACATATTATATTTCTTTCATTTTTTAATCCAAAGAGGGTAATGAAAAATCTTCGAGAATTAGATTGGGGTCCACACTATTCAGTGTTCACAATCTGTTTTGACGTTGGGAAAAGTGGTCATCATCATCAATTCATCATCCCCATCCTCGCTCATGCACCATTATCACTCCTCTCTAGATTTTTGATTTATTGTACAATGATTACTTTTTAATTTTTATTTTGCCTAATGGAATAGAATTGTGCAGGACAACGAAAAAACAATATATATATATATATATAGATATTTTGTTATTAGTGAAACCGTACCGTCCCTGACTTGACGGTTTCTATTCGAAGCTTTTAATCCATATTTTTTTCAAAATGTAAATCTTTGAAAATATTAAGACACCATTACAAGTCTACAACCACTCTGTTTCAAAATAACCATAATATATGTACAACTAGATATTGATTGTAAAATTTAAATAATGTTATGTATATATTTCACATTATTCAAAAAATTTATAACAATTTGATTTATTATAATATTAATTATTATCAATGATTAGAAATTCGATTTAAGATCCATCATGATCCGTCTTTTATCTGCTCTGACTTGTCTTGATCTTTTATAATAATTAGAACATTTGAATATGTGAATCCTGATTCAAATTTAGATGATACAATATTAGATCTATTGAAAGTAAATCCATATACTCTTTGAACAATTATTTAAAAATTATATAAATATTTTTGACATTAAAATTGATAACATCTTAATTTTTTATAACTTAAAAACTATATAATCTTTGATAAAGTTTAAAATATATATTTAAACATTAATAAGACTCTAAACTTTTATATATTTTAAATATTAAAAGTTTGAATATTTATAATATTTTGAATTTAGTATTGAAATAATCTTTTATTTCTTTTATTCAGTGAAATTATTGGTTTAACTAAAAAACGAGAGTAGATAAATATTTTTTTAAAAATTTAGACGTTTAATAAGTCAAGTTTCTTTCTCATTCAGATTAGAAATCATTTTTGTTCTTATACTCAGAACCATTGCTCAAAATTTTTAATCAAGGTTAGAGGTTGAACACACACTTTTTTCTTCATTGATTGACTAATATATATTCGTTTCTAAAAATTAATTCACAATATATGCAGAAAAATCTATATTTTTGTGAACTATATGTATTATATGATAATTCAAAATAATTTGATATAAAATTAAAGAAATATGATAGATGAATCATAATTTTATATCTTAACAAAATATTTCAAAATATAATAACTTAAAATAAATAATATGGTATAATTAGATATCAAATCTTAGTTTTTTAATTTTTATTGATTAACAATTTTTTTAAATTTAACTTTTGTCCATAATTAATAAGAGAGTGATTTTAATTTTTTGGAAACTAATAATTATTTAAATAATTATTTATGATTTTTATTTAATTATATTAATTTTATGATTATTAATGAACGCTTAATGAGTTTATTTAAAAACTGTTGCTCAATTTTTTTTTAACTCATGTAGGATGTTGAACATACTTTTGATAGAAAATGATAGAAGAATCATAATTTTAAATTTGAACCAAATCTTTCAAATATAATAAGTTAAAATAAATAATATGGTATAAGTAGATATCAAATTTTAGTTTTTCAATTTTGATTGGTTAACAATTTTTAAAAAATAATTTTTTAATTTTTGTCTATATTTATTTAGAGAGAGAAAATAAATTTAACTTTTTAGAAACTAATAATTAATTAAATATTATTTATAATTTTTTAATTTAGTTATATTAATTTTGTGAATATTATTGTATGCTTAATGACTTTATTTAAAAATTATAAAAACCAATAATATTTTATGTAATTAAGTATATAACAGGTTGGTTATTATTTTTTCAACAATAGTAGAGAGATATCTGTTTGACCAAAAAAGAAATCTACACAATATCTGATTCAATATTTCCCACCGTTTATTTAATTTTGTCTGTGTTCAATAAAATCTTTTTATAAAATCTTTTTTTCTTGTTAAAGATTTTATTATCTTCAATAAAATCTGCTCTAACTCTTTATTTCATTATCCATTATGAAACTACAATAGTCCATCGTTGTTTGGACGTTCCATTCAATTGCTCTGTTTTTATCATATATATATATATATATATATATATATATATATATATAATTTTGGTATTTGCTGTATAAAATTTAGCATCCAAAAATTGTTCAATAATTCAATTTGTAATGCTCAGCAATCAACCACTAATATCCTAATTATGTCGATAGGAATTGTTTATCTATAAATCCAACAATTAATTCAAGCCACTTTCGAAAGAATCACTCCCTTTCTTTAATTCACACAACAATACAATACAATATATTAAAATTATCACACAATATTGCCACAATTATTAAAACAAAAAACAATACAAGATATTAAAAAAAAACTTTCTTTTAATCACAAATCATAGAGGACCGGACGCTCAACTGCTGCACCATAGTTTCCAGTGTGGACCCGTCTCAAGACCTCCCTTTATTAACTTAATGTATGTTTGATAATGCAAAATATTATTCAAACCTTTTCTTTTCTTTGTCTTTGTTTGTTTGTTTTAACATTCTGGTGTTTGGGTATGGTCTCTTTTAGGGTCATGGCAATAGTTGTAGACTAAGAAGTTCCTCTGTGCCCATACCATCGCCACCATTTGTTGCCGGCTCAACCCTCGGTTCCCAAAGGGTGCAACCGATGGCGGTCTGCATGAGCCAGATCCTCCCGGCGTGCACCCGGATATCTTAAAGTTTTTGTACTTAGCCACAAATGGTTGATATCGATAGTCGGCTTTGATCCTTCCATTTTCCGTGGCCCAGTCCGATGCATCCCATATCGATCCATACACCCACATCGGTCTTGTGGGGAACGTAGCTTCATTCTTTCTATCATACGTACGTATCGGTACATCATCCACAAAGAATCTATATATTATAAAAAAAATGTTCAATATGAGAATATCAAACATAGTAAATGGGTATATTAATATCAAAATTATTTGATGATGACTTACACAATTTGATTAGGATTCCACAAAATTGCGTAATGGTGAAAATTTTGAGTAGGGTCGAACCACAAGGTAAATTTCATTTCTCTCCCAATGTTATTTCGGTCACCACTTCCTCTAACGAAGACATTCGTCTGAAGGCTATAAGGTTTCCCCGGCGTCGTCCCTAGAAACTCGATATCGACTTCATCATGGTCTCCGGGATGTTCTTGGTTGTTTGAAAGCTAGAAATCCAAAAAAATGTGTAAAAATTATTGGAATTTAAATTTAGTAACGCTTTAACTACATATTTATTAGATGGTTAATTAATTTGATAATTTGAAAGTGTTTTCTTACGTAGAGGGATGTATCAACTCCAGCCGTGAAGCCTGGCTGGAGCTTAATGGAAGCACCAAAGTAGCCCGACGTGTACGAACGAATTGACTTGAACCCACTCCCTGTATATATTCACATTTAATCAGTCACTAAAATCAATTAATTAGATACGACAAAAAAACAACAAAATAACTATTATACTAAATGACACTATAAAATTAAAAATAATTAATATGGAATAAAAATAATAAATATAAGCTACCGACACTGTCTTACAAGTCGTGCGGTGTTAAACAACATTAGAAACTTAAATGCGCGAGTTTGACAAATAGAAACAAAGATATCGCGCACTTACTCAATTTGATTATAATCAAATTTACATTCATTGATATTATTTTTCAATGTTTTGTTTCGAATTATTAGCATATAATAAATTAGTTCTTACTATAACATGGACCAATTATTTGAGTCCACAAATTTGGTTGAAAACGAAAAAGAAGGAAAAAAGAAAAGAGAAAGACCAGTGGATTTGTCGAGCCATAGAGTAACTACGTCTTGCTCTCTACGTTGGTGTTGAGAGCCCCATAGAGTCTGGAATTGACGATCAAAAGGTGAAGCCGGTACTCGGGAACTCGGGTAGTATCCAGGCGAAGGAGAACGTTGGCTGTGACCAGTACTAGGGTACAACACTAAGAGAGCTAGAAGGATAAGAGGCAAAGCCATTTGAGAGTGTAGTAGCCTTTTTGAGTGGTTACTACAAAAGAGGGAATAAATACATTTAAGAGAGAAGAATAAATATGAATGAATGAAGAAAAGTGAGAGAACACAGGTGTGTATAAATAGAGAGATATGCTGGTCCTACACTTAGAGGTGAGTGAGTGTTATCCGTTGATTGGATGGGCATTATGGATTGATCCCATGTCATATATGGGCATTTCATGTCAACTTACATCATATATGATATAAAGAAAACGAGGTAAGAAAAATGAAAACTTCAAGAAAAGGTATCTATGGATTATATATATATATATATATATATTCCTATATAGAGATTGGTATTTAAAAACTATTTTTCCTTTTTAAAAGTATAACGAGATAATTTGTTTTTAAAAATCTAAAATGAATAAATAAATTATGCGCTAGGTGTTGATTTATGTTTCACGAATTATATTAATACTCGTTAGATTACTGAAATCATAAAATTCTACAAATCATTAATTACCATTCTGTACGACATAAAAAGAAAAGAGATAAATTTGTAGCATACAAATTAAATTCGATAATGACCAAACAAACATGATTTTGTCGCTAAAATATAATGTTATTGTCGAAATGTTTAGTTGAGCCAACAACAACAAAACAAACATAATTTTAAAACACATTAACCAATGTGCCTTAGAACACACTCAAGAATACAAATTTAAATCTATACTTTTGGAGACTATTCTGTCATTGTTATTGTTTCAGAATGAGCATGAAAGAAGCGAACCAAGCACGTTTGGGATTGAATTAAATTCATAGCCGATTTGCCTAATTTACTGGCAACCCGTTATGAATAAGAGTCCGCCACAGTACAAATATAACTGTGTAAATCTCAAAAATAAATCCTAGATACCATTGTAATGTTCATTGTTTTACAATTTATCCTAACCATTTAATCAAATGCATTATGCTTGGATTATTTCAAAATTTAAAATTAATAACCAAATTGATTATGTCTTATGCATAAAGTCATGTACTTTTCCAAAAATAGTGTTCATCCAATAATTCGAAAAATGTTAAAATCAAATAAACATTTTCTAATTGTAAACAATAAGTGAAAAATTGTCGGTTCACTCGCACGTTAAAAAGAGTTCAAAAGTTTCAATATAAAAACAGAAAAAGAAAGAAGAATGGGAATGGGAATGCATACATATGTATATATATATATATATATATATATATATATAAAGTTTAGTACACTGCACTTACCCCTTTCAGATACGAAAATGACATTATTTTTGTTATTATAAATTTGAACCCATTACATTTCAGTTTCTCTTTTTAAATTTTATTTTATTAGGATAAAGTCGAAGATGTAACATGTTTGGTCAGTTTTCTATCAGGGTCACATGTATGATAAGAAATTACATCAATCCATCTCAATTTCATTTAAATATATATATATATATATAGAGTATATATCTAATAGTTTATCAATAAAATTAAACGCTAATATTTTATAAGAAATATGGAAGTACATTTAATATACCAAATTTTTATTATTATGTTATTATATGGTAACAAATGAACAAATAATTATTTCATTCTCATATTTTCTCCCTCGTACTGTTGTAGTTTTTTTTTATATAAATTCTGACAAAAATGTTCCTATCACAATTTTAATGGGATAAGTCTTCTGTTAACGATCAAAATATGTGAGAGAGATCAACTCTAATTTTAACAGTAATTATTTTGTTAACATGAAAAAATATTATTTTATATGATATATATAAATTCACATTTAAATTATTATTTAACATGATATAACATATATTGTAAAAATAGTAATTTATTCATCTGACAGCTATAAAATAAAAAAATTTGGGGTATTTTTTATTAACATAATAGATATTATGATATACTGATAAATATAGTTATAATATTGAAAAAATATTCATTACAAAATTGATCTATCATCCCTTGGATGAATACATTACTATGTTTACAATATTATTTTATACTACGTTAAATAATAATTTATATGTGAATTTATATATGTCACATAAAAATAATATTTTTATCGTGTTAATAAAATAATTACTGTTAAAATTGAAGTTGATTTCTCTCATATATTTTAATAATTAACAAAATATTAATCCAGATAAAATTGAGCATTTTTGTCTGGATTTTTATGTGAAAGAGAGTTAATTAATAAAAATATATATTACTATAAAATTAATTATCAGATTATTGACAAAAAAAATTATCAGATTATTTGCTACTGTAAAACTCATTGCCTTTTTTCAAAAAAATTTTTTTTGGCACCTACCGATTCAAGAAAACGGATCTTTATTGAATTATAATATGATTATCAACCTATGTGTTCTTATTCAGAGTAAGTCGAGAGTTGGTGTACATAAAAACAATGGGGGAAAAGAAGAATAAGTCGAGAGTTGAAAATATCGTTATAGTTTGACTTTTTGACGTTATAGTTAGTTTGACTTAATAGGTTCTAAGAGCATATAAGACGATATTACTACATAAAGTTCATATTTTTTTCTTCAACAGATATATATTAATTAAAACAATTGCTGGAAATTGTCCCATTATTTACCGATAGTATTTTAAGATAAAGTCAATGTTTGTAAAAGTGGTGAACATTCCGAAAATAACATGATCGACTAGTTCTAGAAACTAATTGTCTATGTATAGGGTGATCTTTTTATTATAAAAATATCCACATAAAACTTCTATGTTTATGAGCAATTCTATAGATTTGATTGACAAAGTTTTTAAAAGAGCATTATGCATTTTATAAGGCAACCAACTTTTATTATTAAAACATAAAGAAAAACATTTGAAAGTTTTAAAGTGTGTATTCGTTTAAATTAGTGAAGCTCGATATATATGTTGTTGATAAATTACGGTAAGTATCCACAGAAGTAATTAAAATTTTGTGGCTTAATATATATTTTTATTATCTGAACATTTGAAGTTGGTTGATAGTATTTTGGTATTGGACATGTTGGTAACAAAATCAGGAAGTTTAGGTGCATGAACCAGGCCGAGAGAAAAGGGTCACTTCCCGTACGAACATTGATAATTAACAATAATACTTTTTAGTATTAATATTGATAAAGAAAAAATTAATTAACTAATAATCATAAATATCAATAATTTCAAACTTAACGATGCAAGATGTTCCATATGTTTCTAAATGTTTGATATTTCAGAAAAATATTATTTTACCAAGGAAGATGTTATTTTTTAGGATCTAGGTAACATGGAAACTACCTCCGAAGTTTGTTTCCTATTTCAGAAATATTTTGGAAACAAAATTTTTTAGAAATGTGTTATAAAATATCACAATTTAAAAATACGATGGAAACGTTCATTTTTTTTGTTTTGGAAACACAATAGAAACAAAATTTCCCTTTTTTCAATTGTAGAAACAATATTTCTTAAAAGTATATTTTCTTTCCTATGGATGGAAACGAAAGTATTCATCTGTCTTTCTTAGTTTTCTCTCTCTTCTAAATACCATTTTGGTTAATACTTAATACAGTTCTATTTGTCTTTGTCCATCTAAAATATATACATACATAGTAAGTGAATATCAAACAATAATATTAGGGATTAACCTGAAAGATTAAAATATTTTATCACCAAGTTGGTAAATATATGTATTTATGACGTTGATTAGTTTGTAAACTAAAAAAAACTGTAGGGTCTTTTCTTTTTTAAAATCCTAAATACCACATTTTCACCAATAAAGGTTTATCTTCTTAACCATTCCAAAAGTCTTCCTAAAACTTCTCATAGTATAATTCTTTCATTTTGTTCTTACTAAGGAGGTTGTATTGGATAAAGAATTTTGAGTGATTTGAGTTTTAATAAGGTTTTAGATGATTTTGATGAATTTTGGTGAATTAAGAATTTTGGTATTAAATTCTCTGAAATCTCATCTAAAATAATGAGATTTTATTTTTTTTATTTTTAACTAAAAAATTTCTTGAAATATTACCTAAAACTTTCAAATCCAATTATTAAAATATATTCAATAACAATGGATTTGATTGTACAATTTAAATTCATTACTCCAATAATATTGGATTTTAAAATAATATTTTAAAATTCATGATTCAGTAACATATGATTTGTTATTTTAAATCAAATTTTGCAAATGCTCAGTTCAGTACACCCCTTAAGAGTATTTCTCTAAAAGCCAACAAAATGTAAATTTTTTTAAAATCACAACTTATTTTTAAAGCCACAATTTTTACTGTTATATTAATATTCCTTACAGTTGTTAAAGTCTATTTCCTATATACTGTAGCTATACATAAAAAATAACGTGAAATTTAGATCCGTTTAGAAAAGTATTATTTTTTGAAGATTTTTGGAAAAGAAACACATTCAAAATCCATAAAACTAATCAAACTAAGCATATTTATCAAAACAAAAACAAAATCCTAGTCAAGCTAAGGAAGCAAAATTGTTTTGGTTTTCTTCTAAATTCAATCTAAAAGTGACAAATTAAAAGCAAACTAAACTAGCATGAGACTAACAAACCTTGGATTATGGTAATCGACTCGGGAAAATCCTACCTAATTTATGATTCTCATGCAATCGGCAAATGTTAAATCTTAGGTTTTGAATTACTTAATTATATTAATTCATTACAATGAAACTGATCATATGCTAATCATGTTATAAACATAAATTTCCGTGCGTAATCGAATGATAAGCATGGATTAATCACAAGTCCAAATAAAACTAAACACTCTGATAATCATTTCCCATTAGTTAAGTCTGTAAAGCATCTATAAGTTTCATTCCAGTCGTTTAGGGAACACCATCTGAGCAATAAACTACCTAGGCTCTATATTAACTTGATCATGGCTAATCTAGCATGGCTCATAAATAAGGCAAGAAAAGTATGAACTCTAGTTCTAAGCATCACAAATTAACATTTATTTTCCTAATCTACCATCCTAAAGGTTCTAAACAGGCTACTAACTAAAGATCCATGTTGTTCCATTCCATAATTATGAAAGTTAAGATGAGAATAAATGTTTGCACAAAAAAAAGATGAGAATAAGATAAATCTAGAAAGAAACAAAACCAAATTGTACCAGTGTTCTAAAACGCGATCGTCACTTGTTACTCGGTCGCCTAACCGTATATGCATGCGCCTAGACAGTTGAAATCATTATATATATATATATATATATAATCTCACAATTATATAAATTTGGATAAATGTATAGTGTTTTTTTGTGCATTCTATCCATAAATTGCCTTTTTTAATCTACAAACTTGGCCTGAGTTTTGGTTATACCCTTTGGGGTGCCATCATATAAACTCATCTTCTAGGTCACCTTGCAAGAATAAGTTTTAAAATCTTTAAACACTATGTAAACATTCTTTATTGTATAGTGTTTAAAAATCTCAAAAGTATTATTTAAAATAAATTTTTTTTACATAAAATATATATAATTAAATAATTTTTTATTAAAATTAAACAATTTGCCGAGAATCCGCCTAGACATCCGCGTAATCAAGCGCCTAAACGTTATTAGACATTCAAATTATTTAAAACTGTATAAATAACTGGATAGCATAAAATATGGGTGTCTGGCCATCACGTTGCACCTAAACGCAACCTAGGCGGGTGGCGCCTAGGCTGGGCTTTAGAACACTGACCCATGCTAAATGTGTTTTAAGACTATAGGAACTTAGAGAAATGACGATATAGAATAATATAGGGTTTAATACACATAACAAAGCTTATATAGTAAAGTGTTTTGGATCAGATCGACCTATGATGGATCCGGTGAAAATCTTGGTTTGGATGAATGAGAAGGCTCCAACGGTGTGAGTATGCCAATGGATATGCCTGTTCGAGATACAAGAAGTTATCTAGCAGGATCTTCAAGCCGCTATATCCAGTCGTCAGGAGATCTTAATTTTAACTGGGTGAGGAGGCTGCTGCAATAAACTGACCGTTGTAAGGAGCCCACTATGAATGTAGGATCCAACATCTCCTGCGACTTCCTCCTTCCTTCACCATCGTCCTTAAGCTCTTCATCTCTTTTTTGGTCCAAATCATTGTCTAAACTATCGACCTCCATGTTTCCACTCCAAAAACCTAATAAAAATATATACAAGTGCAAATGTACCTATATATATGTCTAAATGCAAATGGTAATGCACTAAAAAGATAATTTAGACTTTAAAACCAATAAAACAGATAGATATCAAACCTCTTTCTCTTTTCTTACTTTTAACCCTCCTTTCTCTCCCTAAGATTCTGAATCCTCTAGCTTCTAGTTAGATTCATGACCACCTGTATTGCTCCTCCATTGAGCCGCTAGTCTCCTGCACGTCTAATATTCCTTTCCATTTTACATCTGCTGAGATCTCAACCCTTTTGACCTTAAATTTACTATGTACTTTTTAATATTTTGGAAAGACATTCAAATCTGAGTTCTTATTATAAGAATTCATTATTAACTTAAATTCAAATATGTGGTTTATTTTCAGTGACATCTCAATCTTTATGTAATAGTATGGGTTTAAAAAAATATAGTTTACATATATTTCTGTTAGCAAAGCCATTTTTAGCATGTATAAGTGGAACAGTTAAACATGACCCATACGTATGATGTAGATTAAAAAAAAACCTAAATTAGTTATTAAATAACAGTAAATTCAAATTATATTAATTAAATGCCATGATTGAATAAGGTTCCCTTAAAATTTTCAGTTGCTTCTATCATTTTCAGCAAATAACTTTGCAGATAAAAATCTGAGTGGAGTAAGTATTGGAATCTAAGGCTCAATTAGAAAGGTGGTTACCATATCATTTGAAAATGTGCTTACCGACAAAATCTGAGTGGGGGAAACTTTGGAATCTAAAGCTTAATTAAGCGTCACTTAAACAATTGTGAAGAACATTCTATCCTCTTCGGTATTGAGAACAAAACAGTTTCACTTATAATTGCATAATCATTGATGGTATTTCCATAAGAAAGCATTAATCATTGATGAATATTAATGCACCATTTGAACACATAAACAACTAGATCTTGCGGAAAAACAAGACCAACTATAAATCTGGTAGGTATTATCAACAAAATAGCGTTGAGATGTGTCGGTTGAACGAGATGACTTTTGATCTTATTGGTTGAGCGGTCATGATCTCAGATATTTAAATAAACCTAGTTGCTTTAAAAATTCAGATGCAGTTTTGCATGAAGTCAATATAGCATGAATTCGTTTCGAGGTGCACCCCTGTAATTTATATGTAATATTTTAATTTGTTAAAATTGGGATCAAATTCTATAACTTTAACTTTGTTATCTATAATTCTCTGTATTATCAAATGAATGAAGGGTGAATTAGGATGATGACGTTATTTGGTAAGAACTTAGGTAACTGACACACCTTACAAATATAGTTTCTAGTTTTCAAATTTTTTGATGATGATAAGATGACTTTATTGTTCTTATATTTTTTTATCAGGATAAATAAAATGATATGATATTTTTCCAGATATGTAGTAGTGATGCAAGAATAATGCTATTTTATTAACAAATATTGTAAAGATTACTTGGAAAATTATTGTGAATAATTCGAACGTGGTTTATGTTCTTGTTTATTTAATTGATAGAAATTGTCAATAGTCAACAAATAGCTAGTAGGTTATTTCCTTGAAAGCATGGTGTTTTCATTAAATGATATGCAATTTTCTAAAGTATCACAGACCCAATATATTTCTATGGCCGAGATCTTTGAAAAATGACTTAAAACTTTTGAGTTTTGAGAGACGGGTCAAATTTAGCCCAAAAAAATCTTTTTCACTTGCTTAAAAAAAGAGAGTCTATTTCACATTGCGGACGCTAAACTAACGAAATGGTTCAAGTCAAACAGAGATGTCGGGGTGAAGTCACGATTCAGTTAAGCTTAGACATCACTAAGAGAACATGTAAGCACGCAGAAATATAATAGTGAACTCATGACTCAATTCACATGGAGATTGCGGAGAGCTCGTACATGTAGTCGCATGGATATTTAGGACGTTATTTAGCTTGCAGCCAAAGCATAAAAGAGTAGCTCAAGACGGAGATAAGGGCTTAAATAATTCATTTACCTTTAAAGGAGAACATTTAGCTGCCTAAAACTTATTTGGAGGATTCTAATAAAAGCTGATTCATTATGGGTCAAATGGGTTAAGGGGTCTCATCTAAGGCAGCAGACCTTCTGGGAACTGAAGGATAGCAAGGTTCAAGGTTCATGGATGTGGAGAAAATTAATAAAGTTAAGAGGACTGACCAAAACTTTCTACAAGGTTGAGAGAATGGGAACTCGATATCTTTTTTGTTTGACTGCTGGAATGAGATGGGTTATTTGTATGATATCACAGGTTCTCGAGGGTTTATTGACATGGAGATCTCTCCTCAAGAGACAGTGGCGTCAGCCAAGGAGGCTGCTCGTCACCGTAGACATAGGATGGAAAGTTATATCCGAATCGAGGAAGTTATCGCAAAGACTATCATTTCGAATGGTGAGGATACTCCTCTATGGCGAGGTGCAAATGAAAAGTACAAGAGGGTTTTCAGCACAAAAGTAACTAAAAGTCTGGTAAGACTTCCAGGTCCGAGAAAAAGCTGGTATAAAGGAGTATGGTTTCGCTATGCAACTCTAAAATTTTCGTTTATCACTTAGTTAGCTATTTCTAACATGCTTTCCATGGGTGATAGGATGAGGGTTTGGAACCCGGGAAAAAGAGCAGTTTGTGTGTTCTGTGGCTGGTTAAATGAAACCCGGAATCACATATTCTTCACTTGTCGATTTTCAGTGGAAGTGTGGCATTCGTTGGTGGGTAGGCTGCTGAGTAACAGTTTCACTCTTCATTGGGATCATCTGATTGATATGCTAACTTCTCCAAATCTAGACCGGATACAACTCTTCATTTTCAGGTATGTGTTTCAGTCAACAATTTATCATATATGGAGAGAAAGAAATGGCAGGCGTCATGGAGATATAGCGTCCACCTCGGCTGTTTTGACAAAAAAGATCGACAAGAACATTAGGAACAGATTCAGCTCAATCCGCAACCAAGCAGACTTCTCTCTCGACGAGGGTTTATCTACGTGGTTTGCATTAAGATACCTTTCAGCTACAGATCAAGCGATGGGTCTCCTTCTCACAGATTTCAGTTTGTTTCAAATTGTTTATCGATTTTATTTTTCAGCTCTTTCGAACGTGGTATGTACTCTTTTTCTCAAATCTGGTTTTGTTTCAAATGGGTTTTCTAGATTTGGCTTTTAACGAGGTAACCACTTCGGAATTCAACTAAGAGCTATTGCTTTTTTCTATTTTTTCAAAACCGTAACTCTCGATGTAAAGTGTAATTTTTAAATATAATTTAACATGCTACTCAAAAAAAAAAAACATTTAGAAAAAAATATGTAAAAAACATGTCGAAGGAGATCTCTTTTGTATTCTCATTTTCAGTTCGTTAATACAACTTTTAATTCCTTGAATTCTTACGATGTTCAAATCATTAGACTCATACGACGCGAATTTAGATATTCTCTGAAACTTTGTAATGAAATTGCGAATCTAGCTTGCACAAATAGAATAAGTAATTAATTAATGAGGTAGACAGATTTGGGTGAGGTAATGATGAATACGGTGGAAACTAAAAAGGGCAAAAGCTGAAGGAGAATAACGTAAGGGTAAACAAGCATAGGCTGAAGGAGGATTAAGGTAAGGTTATTATCGTTATCGTAAAAAGATCTTTTGGATGAGAAATTTTATTGTTGTTTTTTTCATTTTTGGCAAATTTTAGGTCAAATAAATGCTATCTCCTGCTATTACAGAAATTGGTTTTCTCTTTATTTTAACATATATCACATCTCAAACTAACATAGTTATAATATATTTTAATAGATTTATTAATTTTCAATTAGATAACAAAAAAATTAATTTAATAAAACAAAATAAAAATCAACATAAGTCATGTAGCTGAAATTATATTTTTTTTTAAAAATAAACAGTTAATAGTGATCTTATTTTTAATATGATTTGAAAGCATATCCAAAATATTAATGTCAGTTACTATTAGAATTTTATGAAATTAAAAATCATCTTTTATTTTTGTACCAAAGGTTACATCAAATCTGGAATATTGGATCGGGTTTCTACACTTTATTCTTTGGCTATGCCTTTCACGGGATACAGGTGTTATGTTGATGGGTCATTGAAGGATTCAAATTTGTTTGATATCTTGGATGGTTTAGCTTCTAAGACGAAATGGAGAGATCGATAATGAAAACCAAAATTTTACGTAAGAGTCTCTCCCCACTATACTCAAAACTAGAAGCATTCATCTAGACTATGATGTTGATGCTCACTCAACAAAAGATGAATGTAGGTTTTTGTGATAAACTGCTCAGAATTTGTGAAGATAATGTCTGTTTTGTTAAAACGAATCAAGGTTTGCGAAAACGTTTTATTTATTTATAATCAGTTGATAAAGAAATTTTCCTTTATTTTTCTGCAAATGCTGAGTTTTATTAACTTAAGTTTTGATACAAACGAGTTTATGGTCCTCTTTGAAAGAGAAAATAAGCATATAATTAGCCTTTTGTGTGCAAAACATAAAGGATTTCATCTAAATGAGACAAAAGGGATATATTCAATCAAAAATTTGGAATGATTTATGTTAAAATGATAAATTGTATATTAGAATCATAACTTTCTTGCCATGAAGTTAGACTAGTGGTTAAATCCAGAGAAACTGAAAACATAGGAATCTAGAATGACACAAACTTTAAAAGTTGATTTTTACTCTGGAAGATGTATGGATATAGCCATATAGGTCTGGAACTTTCTGATTAATAAAAACAAGAATCATAATTTTCTTAAAATTTTCTAAAATCTAATGTTATTAGTTATAAGATTTGTAAATGTCTATTAAAATCTAATTTTATTGAACTAGTTATTTGCAAAAAATAACTTCAAATTCACTATTATTGAAAAATCTTGAAGCACGATTTAAATAGGATTGCAGAAAATGTTAATAAATTATTAAAACTATTCCAAATTCATCAGAAATCACCTAAAATCTAAAATCACAACAAAAATATTATAAAATAAATTGGTATGTGCATTTAGTCAAGTGATTAATTGTCTATTTGTGCGACCTTTCCACCAAAATTCGATTCCAGTATATCATATATTTTTTCAAAATAGAAATTTAGTTATGGATCGCATTTTGTCGATCCAAATGACACTAAAATATATAAAAATAAATTTCACTCATGTTTTACGAGTCCCCTTTTGTCTTAATGTGAAATCACTAGAATACCTGAAGCATACTCTCATTAATTCAACAATAATTATAAACTTTTTTCTTTTTAAGAATTAATTATAAACCTTTTTTTAGCGTGAGGTTACATGAGAGTTCAAAATGATCGAGAAGAACAACAACATGAATGATAATTAACAGAATGAAAATGAATCATTTTCTCTTCTTAACCACTATTCATCTAGTTCTTGTTAACTTATCTCACTTCCCCTCCAACAGAAATATATGTGAGGACTAAAAACTCTTTGAACATGCATGTTGCAACACAGTTAATCCAACATTGAAGCTCATAAAAAAGCTTTTGAACATTGTGTACAAATTAAAGTCAATATGCAGGAATCATAATTTAATTTCCCTAATTTAAAAGGATCAATAAACATAAATTTGACAAAAACAATAATACATATGAATTACTATCCGATTCTCTTAAATTTGCAAAACTAGGAGAAAGAACCGAGATAATTAATTTTGTTTGATCTGGCTTTATCTTTGGTTGGACCTAATTTACCCAAAGTCTTTGTATGGCTATTATATTTCCAATAATTCCTTCAACATTAAACCCTTTATCAAAAAATAATTCCTTCAACAAAAGAAACAAAACACACCCGCCAATGATTGCTCCATAGTTGTTACATAATGATTTGTTTACTAAAGTTGATAATAATTAACACAAATCAATGATTACGATATTTAAAAACATTAAAAAAATCGATGATCCGATGGCTCTGCTTTAAACAAAAACCCGAATAATTTAAGTTTTCTTATTGACAGTGACTAGCAATAATACTAAGAATAATCAAAAACGACCAAAAACAAACTTAAAGTTCAAGCTTTATATAGTTACGAACTATTTTTCGATAATGACTTATTAAAAAAAAAACAATATCACATTAGAAATGGTTAAACCGTAAATATCACATTAGAACTTTAACACAAAAAGAAAACACAAGAAATGGTTAACCGGGGAAAGAGCGGAAAATGGAAAAGCCAAAATATTTGCGTTTATGAAATACATGGTTAAATATACCATGTATCTAATTTAACCTATTTTTCATAAATTTTAAATGTATACGCCGAATATAATGAGTTTCCTCCTTATTTTTCATTTATAATTTACAAAAAATAATATATATTTTATATGTCGAGAAAAGTAATATATATTTTATATGTATATAAAAGAAAGGTTTTACCTTAATTTTGAAAGAAACACATTAGCATATTGTATAAACGTGACAAACAAATAGTTGACATAATAATCTTTTCTGAAATCGAGAGTGGGACAAAATCGAACAGACGTTTATTATGTTTGTCTCATTGGGAACAATAGTATATGATTAAAGATTACTTAACTACAATGATAAACAATAGTATAAAAATCTACTGAAGAGAACATTTTAAAATCTTATTTTTCTAATTTAATGCTGGTTGAATTTGTGGAGCAGCCATATATCGGTAAAATGTAATATAATGCACGTATTCATTAATACATATACATATACGTATATATAATAACATAGTAAGTGAATGGCGATTTTGTTTTGTAAGAATTTTTTCTCATAAACAAAGGAAATGGTATAGTACGAACTCACATAAAAGAGGAATCATTAAAAGAAAAAAGCATTCTATCTACTTCCAATTCCAAAATTTCCGACAAAAAAGTCTATTAATAATAATCTACAAACGATAAATAATTCGCTGTTCACCTAGATATTCAATCATAATCCTGATGTTAAAGAAATGACCAAGTGGTTGAAGGCGTAATATTATAACTGTTCTATAAACTTTTGTTTACTGAGAATTCGAATTGCTTTCTTCTATTTTGGTTTATGGTTTTTTTTTGGCTATATGATTCATGATTGAATTTAAATAATAGTGAATGATTTTACTAACAATACAAAATAATTATTAACCGTATTTGACCTCTCGTTATTTTTTCTTTCTACGCAATAAAATTTAAATTAGTGTCCCTTCTCAAGTTTCTTATTATCACGACATTTAAACAATTTTATAGAGAAATAGAAGATAAAAAATAAGAGGGAACACAAATTTGTTTTACTGATTGCAATCAGTATTGATAAAAAGAAAGACAAAAACGAGTTTTTACGATACGACAGAACAACTCAGATCAAATTTGAAAAACTTAAACTATTCCCGTTTCGTAAACAATTGTTCACTCAATTCTCCATACGAGTTGATGAGCATAAATTCTAAGGTCCAAACAAAAAACAAATGCAAAAACCAATCTCATTTGATTAAGAAAGTTTTATCTTATTCCCTTTCAAAGATGAAAACGGTCATTAATACTTTGATGTTTATTCATATACAGCTTGTATGAAACCGAATATGAATCTGATGAAAATATTCGCCAAAGAAGAAAGAAAATGATTCTTTTTATAGAAGACATCTAGAAAGAAATCCTACAGTAGGCACTTTAGGCGATAGACCCGGACAATATGAGTTCATAGTCCAATATTCGGACAAGAAGAAGGAGCCAAAAGAGGAAGTCATGATGATGAGACAAGACGACCTCCCTCATTTTCTCCCGCCTGAATACTTGACTAGAAATAACATCGCGCACAGACCATAGATAGTATCAAAAGATACCAACTCTTTTGGACCAGATCAGTTAAGTCAAGGTGAAAAAGTTCTCAACTGGCAAACGGAGAATGAGCTCAAAACCAAATTCTGAGCACCATGAATCACAACGTTGATCAACTGAATAGAGACTACATCAAAAGGATGACCGTCCTCCAAGTTTCTATTGAAGAAATTAATGCTCGACTAGAAATTAATGATGATGTCTATGGCACAACAAATGATGGTAAATACTTTGCAGTTTTAGAGCAGAGAAACTGAAACGAACAATCTCAAAATTCTATTAAAATATCTGCTAAGCTATTTTGAGAGCATGAAGCAGCATCATAGGCCAACCGATACATATTTTCCCTCTTATGGAAATACATTCTTAGGGACTCCGATATCTCAGGGATCCTATTCTCTCGGATTCCTTTTCGGAGGTCAAAGTCAAAGGCCAAAAAAAATCTCCCTAGAATTCTTATCATCCGATTAAGGACTCATATCTCGATATGCCATGCCAACACTTCATAATTTCAAACAAAGGCCAACTTGAAAAAGGATGAGAAGATAAAAACTAGAATTTAGGGCCAAGCAGGCAGAAATCTCTGCACTTACTTCTTCTCGGTTTAATCAAGAATCCCTTGAAGATAGCAGAAAAGGGTAAAAAAAGATATCAGAATAATTGAATTATCGTCTAGTTTACTCAATAATACGGCAAATCAAACCCAATCCGCTGTTCAGGCCCAATCTATTAATGAGTCGGTGCAAAAGCCTCAAAAACGACATGCCTATTCTTCGCAACCAGCAGAGCCGATAAAATCACCAACTCCGATGATCAAGCACTACTCTGACTCAAGCACTTCTCGATATGCCATGCCAAGACTTCATAATTTCAAACAAAGGCCAACTCGAGAAAGGACGAGAAGATACAAAGAACCAGAATTTAGGGCCAAGCAGGCAG
This sequence comes from Cardamine chenopodiifolia, assembly GCA_963922655.1. NCBI lineage: Eukaryota > Viridiplantae > Streptophyta > Magnoliopsida > Brassicales > Brassicaceae > Cardamine > Cardamine chenopodiifolia. The sequence goes on from OZ000479.1 coordinate 9,959,394, forward strand.
AAACCTCTGCACTTACTTCTTCTCGGTCTAGTCAAGAATCCCTTGAAGATCGAAGAAAAGGGTAAAACAAGATACCAGAATAATTGAATTCTCGATGTCTAGTCTACTCAAAATACGGCAAATCAAGCCCAATCCGCTGTTCATGCCCAATCTATTAATGAATCGGTGCAAAAGCCTCAAAAACGACATGGATATTCTTCGCAACCAGCAGAGTCGATAAAATCATCAACTCCGATGATCAAGCACTACTCTGACTCAAGTTCGTGTGATTCTAAAACTGACTCTGAAAAGGAATCACTATTAAATCAATTTGCCATAGTAGAAGGTTCATACACACCAAAGAAAGAGCCAAACATATATGAAGTATTCTCAAGTGAGGAGGAAATGAAATATTAACCCTTTCAAGACACGAAAAGCCATCGAAACAATTCGCTTCAATGGTCATGACATTTATGTTTGATGATATTCCGTTCGAAAAATGGAATGAGCATCTTGACGAGTTTCACGCTTGGATGAATTCAGAAGCATTGACTTCTATAACAATGTAGTCATTCAAAAACTTACTCGGTGAATGGTGGAAATCACTCGGTCGTCGAACTCACTCGGCGATTATAGAAAACAACAAGTTTATACGACTATAATATCGATGCTACTTGGAGAAATCCATAGAGAGTTTATCGGTACCCCGAATCACCAAAAGGAGCAACTACAAGAAGAATACTTTACAACAAAGTGTTGGTCCTTGAAGAAGAAAGATCTGCCAAGACATTTCAAACAACAGTCAAAAAGATTCTACACACTAAATGGTCTCAATAACTCAAGCTTGAAACATGTATATCTATCTTCTATTGATGAGTATCTCAGCCTGCAGACCAAGCTCTACATCAAAGTTCAAGGCCAAACAGTTGAAGAGATCTCCATTGGTAAAATTCAATAGTACGTTAACATAACTCTTGATAAGTTGTGCAAACAGAAAGATTTTTGGATGGAGTTTATGGATAAATCAAAAAACTTGTCCAAGATTTGTGGTAGACCAGATCTATCGATAAAATGCTCAAAATCTAAGAAAACATGTTCATGTAACACTCGGGACAAATACCGCAAATCTAGAAGAACAACGAATAAGGATAATTTCAAAGAATTCTTATGCAAATGATTCTCTAAGAAGAAGCAGAGCTTCAGAAAAGCAACCAAATGCTTTCTTTGTCACAAAGAAGGTCATTATGCCAAAAACTGCCCTAACAGATATAAGAAAAAGAGATAGTATCTCATCAGCTCAATATCACGCATAGGGCCAGATATCGACCTCAAGAATCATGATCTCAAGTCATTTATCTTCTACAATAGCGATGAAAATGATTCAATCTGTGGATACTCGGACTATATAACTTCCTCAAAATCATCTAATGAAGAAGAAAATGATGATTGTTGTTTCAAGATATTGCCACAATTTCCAGTGATAATATTTGATCGAACAAATAATGAAGATCCAATCCATATTATTGCATTCATCGACACTGGAGCTCACACGTCAATATTAAATCCGAAGATCCTACCACCTTCAATGTGGATTCAGGGTGGCAGATTCAGAAGCGTTAAAGATCAAACTCAAGTCAAAACCAATAACAATAAACTTATAACAATAAAAGTTTTACTACAAAACTTTTTGGTTCATCAGCACGAGAAAAGATCTCATTCTATGATGGGACTTCTACAACATTTTGAAGAAAAGATTTAAGTTGGGCTGGGTAGGCCCACCACTTCACTTTAACTTAGGCCTGGGTCAAGTCAGTGGGGGACCCTGTCGGGCTTAATCATGATTTATTTATGTCACTACCATTCAAAGAAAACGTGACAACAAGTCTAACAAAGGCGAGTCACGCAGGAATGCCACCTGCATTACTGCAACAAGCCAATGAAAAATGCAACCAGCTAGTCCAACAAAAAATAGTTTCGTCAACCAACTCACCATGGGCATGCAAAGCATTCTATGTTAACAACCGATATGAAGAAACACGAGGGAAACTAAGGTTAGTAATTGATTACGAACCACTGAATCAATACCTACAAGACATCAAGTTTCCACTCCCAAACAAATGATCACTGCTCCAACATCTCTCAGGAGCAACGATATTCTCAAAATTCGACCTCAAGTCAGGATTGTGGCAACTCAAAGTTCGACCAGAAGATCAATACAAGATGACATTATGCCTACCTAATCGTCATTTACAGTGGAAGGTTCTACCTTTCGGTTTTAAGACAACCCCATTGCTATTTCAACAGACAATGTTACAAATTTTCAAGCCACTGATCCATATGGTGTTAATTTACATTGATGAAATATGCTTATTTTCAACAACGGAAGAATATCACATCCGAGATCTTCAACAGTTCCAAGAAAGCTTGAAATCATATGGGATTATGCTTTCGACACGAAAAATGATAATAGCCTAATCCAACATTGAATTTCTTGGAATGGATATTACTCATGGGCAATTCACACCTCAAGTCCATTTAGCTACAGAACTCCTAAGCTTCCCAGAAGAAAATCTAAGTAAGCGACAAATCCAACAATTCCTTGGAGTAATCAACTATCTTGGCGACTTTATCCCGCAACTTTCACAGCTGACTCATCCACTACAAAAAATGTTGGTAAAGAATTTTCCACAGTGGACTACAAGACAAACAGACACTGTCAAAACTTCTAAAGCAGAAAATTCAAAGGCTGCCAACTTTAAATATTCCCTCTTTGGAAACGCGTATTTTACAAATGATGCAAGCGACAAATATTAGGGTGCAATATTACTTGAAGAAAAAAGAAGAATACAAATATGTGGATACAAAAGTAGACACTTTAAAGATTCGGAGATGCATTATAACTAGACGTTCAAAGAATCCTACCTGTTAAAAGAGGAATAAAAAAATTTGAGTTTCATCTGGTAGGACATAAATTTCGAATTGAAATGGATATGTCTTATTTTCCGAAGATGTTACAATTCAAGCAGAAGATAGTCCCACATCAGTAGCTCTTAAGATGGAGTGAGTGGTTTTCAAAGTAGGACTTCGAGACAGTCTATTTAAAGGGTACAAAGAATGTTCTAGCTAAAATACTCAGCAGAAAACCCCGACATAGGATTCAGATAATAACAAGCTCTTCTTCATACAAAAGTTACTACGACTTTGATGCCAACATTCCAAAATACACACAGCATCTCATCACTAAAAGAAATTTTCGTGAGACATTTAGAGACAAAGTGTTCCATTACCAATCAAACATCTTGGCATTCATCCCAACTACACGTTCGCACACCTGTATCGGATCGAGCACAATACATGCCAGAATAAGTTCTTTGTTTCTTCTGGTACCTTTGTATAGTTTACACCATTAGTATTACGTTTGATATCAAGTTCAGTACGTCAATGAACAACAAGGTCAACAAGAAGGCCTCTCAACATTCTTAACATGGTTCAGCCCACTAATCAACTGGAGTGGCAAGTTACGCAACTCGACAAAGACAATGCATATTGCGTTCAAGAAATTCAAGGAACCAAATGGTCTGAATCCCTTCTTCGATCCATACACCATCTACTTCTTCCACCGACCCATTCAAGTAAACGACAAATCCATGAAAGTTCATGCATTACCCACTCTTATACACTATAAAGATTTCAAGCATAATGTTTGCCTAGATTTCAACGTTCGAGATAATATTTTGTATGAAGAATTTCAGACTCATGCATTCCGCCTCAACAATGCTTGATAGACGTTTTATATCCTATTTAACCATTTGACTATCAAATGAGTCTCGATGAAGACCTCCAATACTTCCTAACAAATTAAGATATGCGACAATTCCAGGCTACAGAACCAGAACCGTCATCACAAGGCTACCCAGGAGAATTTCTCCAAGATGCTATATCTCTTGACAACGAACCTATAATGGATCTCGACAAAATTGGAAGAGAGTTCAATATTAACGTTAATATGAACTCACATGAAGATTTCTCTGACCTGAAGTCGAAATATGAATGCGTTGGAACATAATATGGTTGTTTCTCAATACATAATGAAGAATTTGGGATGGATTATTAAGGATGATTATTACAATATTAAATTATGTATAATTATAATTAGTTTGTAGAAATAAATGATGTCAGTATGATGTAAGAGATGATGTAATAATGATGTCAGCATGATGTCTTTGCTGAGCTGTGTTAGCGCTATCACCTTCCCCTATATATATATATATATATGTGCACCCCTTTATATTAAACATATTCAGAAATCTAATAAAAATCTCTCTCTACTTTTCTCTCTCTAAAAAATGTCCTAAATTCTTTCTAGTTTTCCGAACTTCAAAAGATTTTCATAAGATTTGTGTCATTCTTCATTCATAAGTTGAGGATCTGCCTCCATAGTGGGATTTTTCGAAGAGACTACCGTGGTCATGGTAAGAATTTTCCAGTTAATCAACACAACTTTTGTGAGATGTCGAATCAAGACCGAAGCCAAACCAACATGTCGGAGGAACCATCTCCCACCTTTGGACCAAAACCACCCAAGTCCACTGCAGATAACTGAAGCTCCCAAGAAAAATTAAAGCAAGCACGAAACAATTACAACTGAAAACCCGATAGCCATTTTCCGTTCAGTCCCAGTGGCCCCCAACAAATCATCGGAGGTCACTGACTCTCATCAATTAGGTCAAAGGCCGAACTAAGCCACCAGAGGAAGCTTAGCCGGCGCACTTGAACAGGAGTCGCCGTGAAACTGTCCTCAGCTATGAAGCACTTTAGATTTCCACCACGATTAAAGTAAAAACCTCAAGCCATTGTTCTCAAGCAGCTTAGACCAACGGAGGACGACCTCGAACCACTGTGAAGCCCTAGCTCCGACCGCCTTGAGCTAGAGAAGACACTCGACAACCATTGAAGTTCGAGATAGTGGGCCCTCTCCAAATTTTTACCTTGTTTTTATCGAATATCGTAGTTAAATTATATTCGGAACTTGAGTGGATGAAAAGCTATGAGTGGTGACTCTTTTCCATTCTCATAATATTTTTTGTCAATCAATAGGATAAAATTTTATAATGATGAATAAAAAAAATTATCATTTAAGAGTATAAATTTACTCCGAATTGGTATCTTAACCGAGCCAAAACCTATATTTATCTTGGTTTTGTCCCCCATTCCTCTAAAATGAGGAATAGACTTCTACTCATATATACTCCTGTTAATGAATCCAACTTCTAGGATTTTCACACAAATTAAGAAAATTTTTGAAATAACAATTTTAACCTTTTGTTTTTTTAGCTAATTGTGATGAAAAAAAATCATTATGATAAATAATGAGATAATAAAAAATATAAAACTATTTATGTTTTGGAAATCGAGAATTTACAACTTTTAAACAAATTTTGTTTCTAAACATTAGATTAATTAGGAACAGAAGAAATATATAAAAATAAATAAAGAAATTCAGGCTTGTCTTAAATTCAACGACTTATAATTCCAAACTTCTAGATTTCACCAATATAAAAGCCCAAAATATATTGAAAGGAAAACGAAGAAGCCTAAATACATTTCTTTCCTGTTATTTTTTTTTCTCTTTGTAAACTGAAAATGAGAGAGGTCCACTGTATAAAACTCAGAGAAGATCCGTGTTCGAAACTATAGTTAATTTAAAATCTTTAGGGCTCTTTATCAAAAAAGTTTCATTATACTTCTAACTTGGAATCTTCTTCTCCATTTTTAATAGAAATAGAAATAGAAATGATATCGTAATAACAAGACGAAGATCAATATTCAAGGACACGAGCGTGAGAGAAATTGAGACACTGATAAACATCATAAAGCCAAAGCATGATCCAAAGCAACAACTACGAGACTGGCAGCTAAAGCTACGACGATGCAGGAATTTAGTAATTAAAGATGTGACTAAGGTAGCTATTTATTCACAACTGCAAATTAATCAGATGGAAAACATTATATGATCATATTATACATATGCATCATACAAGTTTCTCTAATGTGGGGATTTAAGTAGGCTGGGATTATTGAAGAGTTTGTGAATGATGTGCTGACATTGCTCTAGATTCTGAGGAAGAGGTTAACAAGGTATTGACTCCATAGCAGGAGCTCCCAGAAGCTGTTAACTGTTTTTCGTATTATAGTATAAGATGAGAGGTAACTTTTACGAAATGTGTGAGAATATAAATTGTTGGTAGGAAACTAAAAGGTGTCCACTTGCGTAAAACCATTAATTCAAGAGTTTAGTCTCGCGTAAAACCATTAACTAAAATGTATAAAGTTTACTAACATATTTCTAGTTTTAAAAAAAAATAATAAAGAGTTTTTGAGGCTTAGTGTGTAATAACTAATAAGTGCTACCGAACATTAATTTGTGCCTAAGAATAAGATGGATGACATCAACCCAAATCAAATTGAAATCAACAGAGATTACGAATTAAAATTAAGAAAGAATTTAAAAAATTGTAAAATTTTAGTTTAGGAAATTAGTTTTATCTTAAAATATATTATTTACATTTACGTTTTATTTTAATTTAGGAAACTTATCTATAGATAAGAGAATGTATCTTATAACATTTAATTTCACGAGGGTCTATTATTATTTTTCTTAAACATATTTGTGTTCTTACTTTCATCAAAATATTTTGGTATTAGAACCTTAATCCAAATTCTGTGAGTTAAGGTTATGTTAGTTTCAGCCATTAAAAAGTAATAATATTAGGATTCTTATAAGTTATTAATTTATAATAATATTAATTTATTTATAAATTAATATTTATTAATTTATGGAGAGATTGGTTTCAACCGATTTATCATTTAAGTTCTTTTATAAAATTTTCAAAATTTTAAGTTGAGATCATTTGATCTAAATAAAATTAATGTTTTGAATGCTATTAATATACAATTTGGTCTTAAATATTTAATATTTAGAAGAAAAAAATTATTGGCGATAAATAACAAAAGCTACCTATGATTTCACTTATGCAAATGACATATATAAATTCAAATTTATAATTAATGACTTCAACTTATAAGACTAAAAAATATGCATATTGAGAAGTTCAAAACTTACAAAAAATGTTATTTACTTTGATAAAAAAAATTACAAACGATACTACAACTCAGTTGTTTGAAACACAACACAATAATTATTTGATATAATAAAAATTAGAGACATGTTTTAATAATATTCAATTTTAAAAAAACACTAAAACCATACATTAGTATATTATATTTTATATAAATATTTATACAATTTATAAAGAATTTTAATATTTTATAGTAGTTATTAATTTATCAAATATTAATTTATCGAGGTTTTACTGTAATTTCTTGGACTAGAGATGATTGCTTCTACCGAGCTTCACATCTATCTCTTATTGTAACACTATTTCGTTAAACAAAATTAATTATACTCTATATGATCTTTTTTTTTTATATCGATGACTGGAAAACAAAAAGGAAAAAAAGAAGAAAGACGTGATCCTCTTGGTGAGTAACGTTGTTGATTGGGTCAATGATTGGCAACATTTGATTTCATATTGATTAGCAATCTTGCTAATTCCTTGGAGAAGAAGAATCTTGAAGGTGCTACGATTCATTCTTTTTATTAGAGCATTAACCGAAAAAGTTTTTGTTTTTGATTTGAGATGGTTATCGGATAAAAAAATTTCACGTAGTTTTTGTTTAACTATGAAAATTGTTGGAGGCGGGCCAAACATAATGTTGAAAGCTCGGCCCAAATCCTTGTCAGATCCATTCTCAAAATTTGATTTTCGAAAAAGCCTACTAAAGATAAATAGTTTGGTCCGTTAGCTAGATTCGACCCCCGAAGAGCCCATTAAGTGAGGATTAGGTGAAAGTGACTACTATAAATATGGAGGACCATTGTCGTATCAATCTAATCAGAAATTAGGGAAAAAGTCGAGCAAAACATTAACTTTGACAAGACACGACTGTCTACAAGAAAACTGGCACTCGGAGCCTCGGTGGAACATTCAACCTCGGTTTTCATCCGAAGCCTCAGTGAAATCTTCAACCTCGGCTCGTCTTTCAACGACCTTGGTTTCTTACTCATACTTATATAAGTTTCGACATAACTTATAGTCACTTAAGCTCGTTTCAGACCTCTATTCGTACAATTTATTCTATAAATCGATAATCAAAGCTCAGATCTCGTCCATTCCTGAACCTACTTCATCTTACGAAAGTCTTGAACATTTATAGTGGCGTTTTGAACCCCTCGCAGTTCCTAATTGTCTTCAACATTGCGATCACCCGAGCTCAAGTTGCCCCTGAGGAGCGAGACGTCACTTAATGCAAATTCTTTGTTGAAAGCCTCACGGGTGCTACTCTCATATGGCTTTCTCGGCTTGAAGCAAACACAATCGCCAGTTACAATCAGATGTCTACCGTATTTCTAAAGTAATACTTAATGTTCATTACGACAACCTCTAGCACTGACTTATGGGCCCCGAAGGATTTAAAACTCAACAGGTTAAGCTCGATAGATGACGCGCTTCACCGAGCCATGATATTCATTGAGATCGAAGAAGAGCAAGCCGCAATGTCCAAAAAGTACGCTCAACAAAGAGCACCAATGGTCAAAGTAAAACCAAAGGAAGAAAAGTCAAAAGAACAACATTACGAGCCTCGGCAGCATTATGTGAGCTGCGAAGAAAAAGGAAGGCGAGTAGTGGCCTTCCTATTAAACAATCAACGACCCGTGCCGCGGAGCCAATCTGAGCGTTCTAGTAACCAGTAGCAGTTCTTGTGGAATAAGTTCATCAGATCGGGCCCCTCGAGCAAGGATCTCGCAGTGTCAAACGCTCCAGATCTATCTCTTTGCTCAGTACCAGCGAGAGAACAAAGCCAAAAAGTTCTCTCAGCAAAAGTCGGAGGCCGAACGATTCAGGGAAACAGAAGCGAACTCTTTCAGAATCTGACCAAAGCGATCAAACCCTTGGCTCTCCCATTCCCAAGGGACCGTCTCAAAATTTTAGATATCACGAACATCCCTTAGAGCTAGGCGCAATTCCTCCGGAATCCAACCAAAGCGATCGAACCCTTGGCTCTCCCATTCCCAAAGGAACGTCTCCGAATGACAGATTTCATGTCATACCCTCCTCATCTCCTCGAGGGCCTAATCTTACTTGCAAGGTACTTGTTGACGCTTGCCGAGTCACCAGAGTTGGCCATTGCTCAAAGATTCAAGAAATCGACAAGTGTTAAGAAAAAGAAATATGAAGGCAAGAAAGAAAATGACGTGAGTGGAGAACTAAATGAAAGTTGCATTTGAAAATCTCGAATTAAGGAAACCTAAAAAAAGGGCGAAGCACAGCGCATTGGAAATTGTCACTAAGGTCGCAACAAACATTTAACGAGAAGCACGTAATTCCAATAAATTGACTCCCTTTTCAAAGGAGGATATACCACCACACATTCCCAAGAATAAAGGATAAACTCGAAAAGGCACGGATCAGAAGTTCGGAAAGAAGCAAGGGAATGCGAGTTCGGATCATATTAATATTTTATTACCAGAGCCAAGCTCACAAAGATTTAAGGATATAGCAATCAAAATCAAAACAAAGGAAAACAACAGCTAAACGCCAAGGCTCGGCGATAAAAGGGCAAGTTAACCTGATTTTCACTCGCTTGGACATCAAAGATCTCACAAAATCCTTTGCATAACCTGCATAATGGGCGCAAACTTACTAAAATCATGTGCCTCCCACTCCCAAGGCTGGCTGGACTTGCTTCGCCTTCCACTTACGAATTTGCTTTTGAGTGCAAGCAGAATGACCACCAGTGATCTCCAACCGCCAAATCTCCACCCGAGCATGATGCTGCTCCTCTCGCAGCTACTAGAGCTCGTTGTAGACTGAGTCTCAGGCATTAATCAACTTCAAAAACAAGGCAAGGATTGACAAGGATCGGCAAGTCTCGTGACACGAAGCAACGCAAGTCAACTACAACCAGAAAAACAATTACATCATTATAGAAAAATTGTGCCCATGCACGGTTGACTCCTTCAGCCTCTATATGAAGAAACCAAACCATCGACCTCTCTCTGAAATAGAGGAGGTCGAGCAAGGACGAACCATCAATATCGAAGTACCGATAAAATTGATCAGGATCTCTAGCCAAGCTGTTTGACATAGAAGATTTTGTCGCATCAACAAGAGGCATAGCCACGATAAGCTTGAAAATAGGTACCGTTGCTACAGGTTCAAACGCCTCCACGTTGGATTCTGAGGACACCACGACATAGTTAGGCTCCAGTGGGCTAATGTTAGACATCACAGAACGTTAAAAGAAGAGAAGGAAATAGGAAGAATTAACCAAGAAAGGAACGAAATTTATAATCCGACATACAAGTGGGGAATACTTATACCCAACGTGTAGGTGGAGAATACTTATATCCAAAATAGGAGCGATGAAGATACGCAATGAATGTATCCATCAGAAACCATCGCGAGGAGCAAATGCTAATCAAATCAACCACGTAGCTGCCCAAGAAAAATCTGAAGCGACGTTGGCCAAACCAGTCAGTCACAAAAAAACTACATTCTGGCATGATCATAATTTATTGGGTAGGTAGGCAACCGAAGCTTGGGTACAGCTGTAAAAACAAAAACATTAAATTGTTTTTCTTAAATCTGCACCTCTTACATCATGCCGAGGTCCGTCTCGCACCGTGCATCCAAGTTGTTTGACATAAATAAGTCACGAGTCATCGCGCACATTTACGACTTGGACGCAAGAAGGAATGCTAGTCAGGACAAGCTTTACACTTTTGGTGCAACACTAGGCAGTCTTCTACAATGTAGTATCACAACAAACTGATAAGAATTATGCCTCCTATGTTGGCATTAAGGAGAAGATCGATAAGAGAGACAAATTTAAGTCTGCGGGAGTGCTAACAGGTTCTCAAATCACTTTGACACCAAAGAGATGTACTATTGAGTACAAGTTGAGCTGCAAAGGTATGTCGAAACCTTTCTCTAAGGTCTGGACACTCATCACTCCAGGGATTAAAGACAAAGGTCAAGCAGCTGTTGACGACATGTTGAGCAGAGTTCTGAAGCTGGATCTTCATGAAATGCAATCACGTGGACCACGTCTCAACCCACCGCCACCACACCCGGATCTTTCTACGGATTCTCATCACGTTTAGGTGTTGTTGTAGTCGGGCTGATGACGTTGAACAAACGCTTGGTGGGAGGCAACCCACTGGTAAGTATTTATAGATTTTCGTTTTCTTTTATCTTATTTTACTTTTGCGTTGTCGTATCCTTCTTAGGATTTTCTTTCACGCCGAGATGGGAAACAAAAAAAAAGAGAAGGGAAAGAAGACAAATAAAGAACAAGGATAAAGTCTTTATTGAGTTTAATGTTTTATCTTAAGCAATGTTGCAACTTTTTTAGGACATTTAGAAAGATTCCAAAGTTCAGGGGGTTGTGTATCAACATTTGGTCTTCGTATCACTGTGATTTTGTGCCATGATTTGCCATCTTCATGATCAGAGAACCTAAACACTTCAGCCACCATCAAACTAGCTTTCCATTCCAAACCTTTACAATTGATATTTCCTTTGTGAGACTGCACCTTATAGAGAATTCAATGAATGATAAAGGATCAACAATAGAGATTTCAGAGAGTTTTTAGGATTCCGGAGACTAGAGTAATGTATTGTTCGCTATACTTATTGTAAAGTGCATGTTGTACTAACTGGTTCTTTAATCTGTTCTAAGTTCTTAAGGATTGGAAGTTCAACGGGGTGGAGATTTCAGAGAGTTTTTAGGATTCCGGAGACTAGAGTAATGTATTGTTCGCTATACTTATTGTAAAGTGCATGTTGTACTAACTGGTTCTTTAATCTGTTCTAAGTTCTTAAGGATTGGAAGTTCAACGGGGTGGATTCTAAAAGAGTGTGTAAGTTCTCGTTTTCAAACCTTTCTTCTACCTTCTTTTTATTTGTTTGTTCGTACTTGAGGACAAACAAGGATTCAAGTCTAGGGGAATTGATATGTTACATATTTTACGCATTCTAACATTGGTTTTTAGAGTCCTTTAGGTATTATTAAAATCTTATCAGGTCAAATCATGATAGGAAGAGTTCTAATGCATTTGGAAGCAAGGTTTGGAGCAAAAGATGCATAATTATGCATAATTATGCAGAGACATCTAAAGTTTTTCATTAGTCACGTCAGTTTCCACCGATGGATTGAGCTAAAGTGTGCATACAAGTTATATCTTTTAGTTAGCTTTCACTTGAAAGTGATTTTAAGTCGATCCAACGGTGCGATCGAAAGTTATGCGGAGTTTTATTAAGACAGTCTGGTCAGCAAGCAGATGAAGCAGACACAGAGCCATTATACTGTGAGAAATTAGATCGATCGATCTGGTATTGGATTGATCGATCCAGCCTTAAAATTACGCCCGAGAAAAAAAGAAATCTTGCCCCTTTTCCAATTATGATTAGGACTTCGATATAGACGAGTTTTAGCCTATAAATACTAGTTTTTATGCTATTGTTTAAGCATCTCATCATCTATTCACTTGCTATTCTATTGTAAAACTTTCTATTGATATTTTCTATTTGATTATTATGAGTTCTTCATCAATCATTAGTTGTTTCTCAGCTTCCATGACTGAGTAGTTTTCTAGTTATGGTTTAGGGTTTCAAAAGAATGAAAAATCATTGAATCGGACAGAAATAGGGTTTTATCTTATGTAATCTTCATCTATAGTTGTTGTTATTGCTTAGACTATATTGATCACTTAGTCTATGATATTAGGTTGAATCTATTCACCAAAAGCATTATAGGTTGTTGGATATAACATAGGTGAGCGTATCGTCCTTACCCAACAAAATCTGATGCTATTGCGATTCGTGAACATATCGAACATGTCTGTTAATGCTTGTTTAGGATTTTAAGTTCAAATGACAATTTATATACTTAGGTGGTTAGACATATTAATTAATGCCACGACAATGTGTTGGTAAGACTGTTCTGTTCGAGTTCTACATAGTTCTTAATAATGCCATGAATAGTTTCTGGTTCATGATATCTGATTTTCAGAGAGTTCTCTAAACCCTAACGCTTTTAATCCATGTTTACATTGTTATTTACTTTCAATTGTTTTTTTTTATTTTCATTCACAAACAAACAATATCTTTTAGTCTTAGCTTACCAATTTTTCTATAAGAATCATAGTACATGATTCGATTCCACCTATATTACTATGTGTGCATGTACAATCTTATTATTGGTTTAAACATGTGTATTAAGTTTTATGACTTTAGTAATTTCATCTTTTTTAAACACATCACTTCCATTTTCATCTTCCAAACACATAGAATTTATTTCTAACTGTTCATTTTCTAGATACAGCATAGAAGTAGCTTGAGTTCTTATCATCTAGACTTAGCCATAGTAGCATGCTTCTTTATCTCCAAAACTCTTCTTCACCTTGTAAGCATTTTTTAACCCACTATTAATTCCTTTTTTGTAGGAGAGCTTCATCATTTTGAGGGCATACCATTGCTTCTTCAAGCGTCTTCTTGCACTCTTCAATGTGAACTTGACTATTTCTGCTTTGCTCCTTACTCCATTGAATAATGGCTCCTCTTACTAGAGTGATTCTACTGGTAGGTTTTTATGGGTCCTCATTCCAGGTTTTCTCAATAATATTTTTGATTTCATGGTTGTCTTTAAGTTTTCTGTCAAATCTGAAAATGTCTTTCTTCTTTTTCTTCTCAGGCTCAAAGCAAGATATCACAGGTTTATGGTCAGAACCTTCAAATCTGAGGTATTCACATTTGGAATTTGGAAACAGCTCAACCCATGCACTATTAGACAATGCTCTATCAAGTCTACACCTAGTGACTTGGCCATTTTTGTTCCCTCTCCAAGACAAGGGATCTCCAGTCCAGTGTGTCTGAGATAAAAAAAAAAAAGATCACCTTCAGAGAGAAAGGATCTAAAATCTGAGAAAGATCCTTCAGGACGCTGAGGTCCACCACTCTTCTCTTCATTGTTGATTAGATCATTAAAATCTTCTGATAGGAACCAAGGTGAATCTCTTAGGCTTGCAACCTCAATCAGGTAGTTCCACATGTCCCTCCTTTTAACTTTGTCAGTATCATTATAAATGAAGGTAGTATAGAATATCTTCCCTTCATATACCATTCTAGCATCAATATAATTTAGGCATGAGTTTAAAACTTCTAGCTGGATTTCTTGCTTCCAATATAGAGCCAGACCACCTCCTAGGCCTTGAGGTGGGACTAGTAATTTGTTAGCATACCCCATCCAGTTGAAAACTTTGAGCACGTAATCATCGAAATTTTTTAGTTTCTTACAGTAATATTTTATTAGGAAATACTTTCCGTCGTATCTCCGCTAGCCGCCGGACTATCATGGGATTCCCTAACCCTTAACAGTTCCAGCACATTATTTTTACGAAAATCCATCTTCTTCTTCCTAGATGCATGGATTAACTTAATAGGAGGGGGATCAGTTGTGCCCTGATAGATCCTGAAGTTTGCTCCTTAGATCTCTGAGGTATATCTCTTTGAGCATTTGACTCCATATTAAGCTTCCTGCGAGGTGAAGCTCTAGCTTGAATGGTCTTTCTTTTTCTTGAATTGGCCCCTGGGAGAATCTTTGGGCTATTTCGAATCTTATTTTTGCTTCTAGGTGGTCGACCTGGTTTGTTCCTTGCCACAACTTTCTTTTGAGTCTCACTAACAATCCTTGTTGTTTCATTTGTAGGACCTAACCTCAAAGCAACTGGGATTCTTGCTTGGAATTGTTCTAGTCCTTCATTCTCTACTTCGTGCTTTTGATGAGATAAGGATGCTCTAACCAGTTGGGCTGCAGTTTCCTCAAATTGTTCAGCCTCTTCAGCTTGTCTCATCCTCTCCTTTCTAGCTGCACTCTCAGAGGGATCAGCACAAGAATTTTATTGCACCATAACTTCTCTCAATTCTCCCAATGCTTCTTATATTGCTTGTTGAGGAAGATTGTTGTTTGTTTCAACAATATCAGCAGGTATTTCCAGTGGTGGTCTCCGAAATTTAGAAGACTCAGACAGTTCATCCCTTAGTCTCGGAGGGGAGGTAGGCTTGGTAAAGGTTCTTGATTTTTCTCTCCAAACTAGATTGGGAAAAGATCCAGAAGGTCTCCTCAGTACTTGGCTCGAATTTGATTGACTGAGGTATGAATTATGCTCTTTTCTTGTATCCTTTTGAGAGCTAGAGTATCTTTGGTTGTAGGGATGGTAGTGTCTATTGCTTCTATGTATCTAATACTCTCTTTGCTTCTATGCTTAACTGGTGCTTCATTAACCATGTGAACTGGTATGCTTTGCTGTTGACAATCCTTTTTCTCATGATCCAGTTTTAGGCAAATAGAACAGTGATTCTCCAGCTTTTCATAAACCAAGTTAGCTATAACCTCATCACCATTCTCAAACTCTACTATTGATGTCTTGATCAGAGGTTGTAGGCCATTTACTTGAACTCTCATTCTTGATGTAGAGTCTGTGATTTCGAGTTTCTAAGACTCACCAATATCATTTCCAGTACTCATGATAGTTTGTTTTGACTAGAGATGCTTAAGTACGCCTTGGATTTTCACCCAGAAAGGGATCTGGAAAGGAAAGTCTTTATTAACCGTCGGCTCCCATCACTGTATAATGACCATCCATTTAGCAAAATGGTAGGGCCTTTTCTCCAGAACCAAAAGCAAGTCTTCTTCAGAGGCCATCTGGAACTGGAATAAACCTTGACCCACGTTAGCTGCTATTGCTCGAGATGATGTCTTCCATATATCTGCTAGGAAGGGAATATCAAAGACCACATACGTTGCTTGGGATTTGTAATACGGCCCATCAGAAGAAGTGAGTGCTTCCTAATAAGGAACCTTCACTCTAGATTGCCTAGGATGACTGTTTGTGGAAGCTATTCCTTTTCCTTTTTCCGCATAACATATTCTCTGAGTCATAAATTCAGTGTTGGTAGCTTGAGAAGACTTGCAGAAATTTTCTGTGATCTTCTGTAAAAGGTTCTTCACCAGAAAGTGAGAAAGTATTCCTGAGAAACAAGTACAGATTCTTCACCCTTAGGTGAGATAGTTCAAATAGTGGTGCAACGGACCATTAAAGAGTTTTCTCCTGCTTTATTGACATGGATACAAGTACTTTTGTACCATCATCTTGACAAGGAAGATAACAGACAGAAAACTTGGTACCTCAGAATGAAGAGAAATTTTCATTTTGCGTTCAGGAGCCTGGAAGCACAGAGCCTGCGGCCTAGTTACCCGAGGAGCTTGCTGGAAGCAGCCAAGGAAACATCTATTTAGGTTAAAACTTCCTCTTAAAATAGAAAGAAAAAGTAGTTGAGATCTGTTTATTATAAAGGTTTAGTAGAAGGAGGATCTCGAAACTAATGCCCGAGAGCGTTTTCTTTTGCAAATATCTAAAGTTTTTTTCCCAACTAAATTTGTCCAGTTTAGATGGTTATTCTATTAAATTTTTTACGGTTTCATTATCATCCATTACATTTTGACTATACTATTCAACGTCAACTTATTAAGAATCAATTAACTAAAATCACTTGGAATCTAAAAATTTAATTTACTTTTTTTTGGTTCAGAATTTTTCCAATATATGAAATGTATAATTCTGCGCTTATTGGTAAATGTGCATGTGGACGTACGTAGTTGCTTAGAACATATGAAACTACACAATTATGCATCTTGAACTTTATAGAAGACGGCATCTTTTCAACGAAGTATCATGTTTCTGTTGTGATCACGATCTACGCATAAAGCAAAGACGTTATAAATGATGAGAAAAAGGAAAAAAAAGGCGTTACAACAAATATAAGATTATTATAAAATTTTGATGACCGAAAATTCGTTCGAAACGGTCAGCTCCACGTTGTAACAATCAGCCTACTACCTTCGTTTTCACATTATGGTCATCAGATTACTCCTACTATCTAATGTTCCAAATTCAAATAATTGGAAAATGCATTGAAGTACGTATCTCAATTGATGATAGAATTACTTTCATGTGTTTCAGTAATTGAAAAATATATATATTTAAAATAGGATGATTTGCTACAATAACCTACATTATTTTTGGAATAGCCTAACTAACTCATCTAAACTTTAGAATTTCGGAGAACAATTTTTTCTTTAAATATCCTTGAGAACATTACATATTTACATTCTTTGCCACTAATAAATTAATTTAAAAAACGAAAATATTTCAATTGATGTAAATAAACGAAAATTTTAAAAAGGAAAGTATAGATTTATCATTTAATAAAACGAAATTCAATTAAATAAGGAAATCAGTAAGATTTAAAAAAAAAGGAAACAATTCAAAAAACAAACTCTTCTTCAACCATAAGAATGTAACATCCAAATTTATTATATAAACTACATCTCTCGGTTATATACAATGCCTCTTGATGAATGCAAAATAAACAAGCAATTCAGGTGTGAAATTCTAAACGTTGCTTGAATTTATGAATATTTAATGTATACCATAAAAATAGGTTTGTAACTTATCCAATAGGTAAACTAAAACCATTAAAAAAATTAAAATGTCAAAATACCTATTCATTAATTAAATATTGTTTTGAGCAAAAAAGTCAAGAGCAAAAAAAAGTCAAGAGAAGATATGAAATTAATTTTTTTAAAAAAGTTAAAAGACACATACAAGAATCTGCAAAAATATTGGCAAACTTTGCTAATGTTTGGTAGATTCTATGGGTATTTGGCAGATTTTGCTAATATTTGGCAAATTCTGCAGAAATTCTACAGAAATTCTGCAAACTTTGCTAATAGTTGGTAGATTATGCGAGCAACTAGTAGACTGTGCGAGCAACTAGCAGACTCTAGGGGTATTTCAAAGACGTCGTTGATGTTTGGAAGACTCTGCTAGAATTATGGTTGACTTTGTTGATAATTGGCAATCTGCAGAAATACTTGCAGACTCTGCTAATAGTTAGCAAGCTCTCGAGAAATTAGCAGATTTTGTGGATATTTGATAGATTTTACAAAAATTATGTATGTTTTGTTGATAATTAGTAGAGTTTGCGGTATTAGCAAACTCTACTAAAAGTTAACAGACTTGGCAAACTTTGCTAATTAATAGTTGGCACACTCTCGAGCATTGATGTTAAATATACTTATTTTGGATTCATAAATAAAATCCAAAAAACATATTAAATTTCTAAAACTCTTTAAAAACTCTTAAAATTATAATATAAATTTTAGATTCACAAAATTACAATAATATATCTGTATCATTATTTTTTGATAAATAACATTCGTGCAAAAAAATATTTTGTAACTGTATAGTTGTATAATTTATGAATTATGATATAAAATGTTAATTTTTAGATTTATTTAGAATTTTAATAATTTAGGAATTTTTTGTGTTTCTTTTTAATAAAAAAATTTTGTATTTTGATTTTTGGAACATTAAATAATTATTTAAGACTTTAAAACATTTTTACGATTTTTTTACCAATTTAAAAAGAATTATTATTAAAAATAAAATAATAATACAAGAGATATTACTTTCCATCAACTTGTAGGCATTTTCATGTATTTTAGTGGAAATTTATAAACAAAATTTTCTTTTTTATATATTATCTCTTTTAAGGCTTCATTTCTCATAAAAGCTAATATTTTTTTGTAGGAAATGTGTGAACCTGATGAAAAAGTGGTAATATTGATGCATGTGGGGAAGATGGGGAAATAAGTGTCATTCTTGATATAGGTTGTGAAGATAATGAAAGAAGTGGCACCCTTGATATACATTGTGAAAATGATACTAAAAGTGCTTATATGGATTTGGTGATCACGAGGTAGAAAGTGGTATACCATATGGTTAGAGTGAAGATGAGGCACACAATGTTGCCTTTGCCAAAATTGACGAAGATAAAAATCATTGTGGTTATGGTAGTGATGGGTCTTCTTCATATATATCATTTAGTGAAAAGATTGGATATCGATTGATTGGTGGTTTAGAATTACCGCAATATACTTAATAGACTTTGGAGTGTATTAGAGTAGGTGAAATATATAGTAGCAAGGTGGAGCTACAGCTGAAGTTGCGTTTGATCACCATTTTCCAAAATTTTGATTATATGACTAGTAAGTCGAGCTACATATATGTCCCAAATTGTTCTTGGAGTATTCGTGCTTCATAAATTAAAGCATCTACTCAGTTTAAAGTACAAAAGCTCATAGACTATCATACATATTCTGTTATTAAAATATGTTCCCGTCATCGACAAGCTACATCAAAATGTATAGGAGAGTTGTATTTGGTAAAATTTGGGAAAGTTGGTGTAGGGATATGACCTATGCACATCATGGATGTCATGAAAGCTATGTATGATATTGACATCGATTACGTGAAATCATACAAGGCTTTAGTGCATGCACGTGAGTTGGTACAAGGTACACGAGATGGTGGGTATTCGGATTTGCCTTCATATCTACATCAGATTAAGGCAGCGGATCCAAGTACAATCACCAGATTTGAATGCGATCAAAATCATAGATTTAAGAACTTGTTCATTGCATTTGGTGCATGTATTAATGGTTTATAAGAAATGTGGTTGTGGTGGGTGGAACTTATTCGAAAGGAAAATACAACGGTGTTTTACGTGTAGCTGATAGGCAGGATAGAGATGGACATATATTCCCCCTAGCATTTGGGATTATAGATGTTGAGAGTGATGCTTCTTGGGAATCGTTCCTAATTCAGTTGTGTATGTTCTGCGTCAACTAACAAAAGTTTGTGATAACTTCTTATAGTCACTTATCCATTGGAAAATGTGTTGAAAAGGTTTTTCCATTAGCTCATCGGGGAGTATATACTTATCATCTCTACCAAAACATCATCAAGAAGTACAAGGAGAGTAGTACATTGTACTTAGTTAGAAAATCTGTATATATGGTTTCTGAGTTCACTACTTTTTTCTATGAGATAGAAAGACAAAATCCTGATATTGCGCGATATTTGGTGAAGGATGATGTTCGTTGATGGTCTCGCAAAAATTTTCAAGGAAATAGGTATGAAATAATGACAAAAAAACATCGCCGAGTCTTTGAATCATGTGCTCAAAGATCCCCGTGAGTATCCTATTGCCTTCTTTTTAGAAGAGTTATGAAAGTTGATTTCAAGATGGTTTGTGAAACGTAGGGAACATGCTATGTTGCTATAAACATTTTTCACACCTAGGGTTGAAAATAATTTGGCCAAGCAAAGCCATATTGCCAACACTCTTACTGTGCAACACATAAATGCGCATCATAGCCATGTAACTGGCAGTGAATTTTCTTCTGTCGTCGATTTACAACAGGTTCAATAATAATTTTTTTACTTATACTATGTAATATATAATATTTATTATGTTGTTAATTTACTAAACTATTTTTCACATATGATAGAAGTGTTGTAGATGTTGTGTGTCTGTATTGCTCTGTCTCGTAAAGAATTTTCGTTTCAAGCTTCTCTCTAACCATCTTGATGTTAGCATCAGATAGAAACTTAGTAAACTCAACAAGTAACGCATGACATTCGACAAATTTTATGGCATAAATTTCACAATCACCATCTCTCAGCATTTGGGGAATCCTTTGTTGAGGCCTTCTAACCTTATATTATTCGACACTCATCTTTGGCCTTTCTGATGGTGTTGTTGTTGTTGTAAGTAAATGTGGTAGCATATGAGCTATTGGCTTCACTGCTTTGAAAATGTCTTCGTTCAAACAAATTTTTCACCTTACAATCAAAGACATCAATAGAACGTTCAGGGATTGAAATGAATAGTGTTATCCAATGATTATTGTTGACATTGAGAACACCATATATATCATCCACATCAGTCCTCCACTTTTTTCTTGTTTGAGCAAATCCAGGTAAGGTACTGTTTGCATATTCAAATGCTCCGTCATGAAAAATGGGCACATCTTTTGAGCCTAAAATTTTTTGATAACGTTGGGACAAAATTGCAGTGGAATCAACATCTGTGAAAGTGATCCTCTCACTTCTGAATGATATTTTATTTTTCATAAATTTCAATCAAAGCATGTTCATGAAAATATTAATATGTTGATACACAAATGACAAAATTAATGTTAGAGCAAGGACAAAAATATTATAAACAAAAAATGACTATTCAAATAACCTCTTCATTTAGCCATTTTTAGGAGTCCACAGGATTTTAAAAAATTCTACACCATTGTTTTGGGAGCCAACTGGATAATCTCTACATGAAAAGAATAGAGCTGGTCAAGAAGAAAAAATTGTTGCTACATTAGTAACATGGCAGTCATGAAAACAAAGTAACTTACTTGTCCAATTTTAACCAATTTTCCAAAATCATAACTTTCTGAACTTCCACTGCGTGCGAATGGATTATATCCACGGCCGACCATCGTTATAGGCTGGTTAATATTTTTAGTGACGCCTACATTAACGGTACCATGAAATGGTGTTTGCAAGAACAGTCCCGATTTTTTCACCCTTTTGCTCTTCTCTCATGCATTGTTAGTATCATTCTCTATTTTCATAGCCTTTAATGTCTTCATACGTTTCTTCTCCTCAAATTTCTCTGTAACAGAGGCAGTGGGCTGAAATATCTTCAACGGCAAAAATTGTTGGGGCAGCTCATTACCAATTTTTCTCGTTGGGAATGATCCATCAATCGTACTCTCTTCATCCAATTCAAAAAACTTTTGATGTGAAGTCTTTAAATCATGTAGTTTAGAGAACAAATCGCTATACGCATGTCTACGCCCACATGTGTGTCTTCATCACTTGAATCTTTAAGATGATATTTGCATATGAAAAAATGAGTAAAAATAAGCATATACACACATTCAATGCTAGGCTATCAACACCTTATGAAAAAAATACTATAAGCCTACCAAAAGATAAACATATACACACATACACAAGGATTAAGTTTTAGAAATGATTTTAGAACGAATAAGTAAGCAAACTTTTGGTAGTTTAGCACCATGGCTTTCTCCGGTTTTTAAATGATGCTTGTCACTTTTATCTTCTATCATAGACTTCTCTTTATTTATTTTCATCTCGTTCTCTAAAAATTCAAACTTTAATAACATCACTTCAAAACTCTTCAGCTGGTTACCTATATCTTCTTTTTGAATAGAAGTGCCTCAATACTCTTCCCTTGTTGTTCAACCATCAAGCACAATTTTTCAACCTCCATGGAAGAATTCAAAGATTTTAACTCTACAACTTTCATTCTCTTTCTCTCCTCTGTTTCCACTTCTATTGGACGTTTTAATGACACATTCTCAGCTTCGACATCTCCTTTATTTTCTGTAGCATTTCCACTTCCATCAACACCCAATTTCCTGTCTTTATTTTTTTCTACTTGTATGCTCTTAAATCCATGTTATGCCCAAGTAACAACTCTTAAACCTCCTTCTTTGCATATAGTTTGCAAAAAAGTATCTATCCCTATGTCTTTTGCATCATGCTCCCAATTAATGGGTGTCAACTCGTTATTAAAAATATTCTTAATGTTTCATACAATACATAATCTTTGAAAAAAAAACATAATTACCATTTTTAAGGGGAGAGACATTCACAAAATATAAACACAAAATAACACTAATAATATTTCTCATACCTTACCAATATCGGAGATGGCATCGATATTGATGTTATTATCATTTCCTTTAGTACCTTTGAACTTTAGAAAATGAGGACCCTCAAAGTTTAATGGACGTCCAATCTTTGCTCCAAGACTAGGAACAAAAGTTATGCCCTTATTTGAAGTGTTTGTAAAAACTCGTGTTGTGTGTACATATATGTCTCCATCTTTAAGCCTTTCATGAACTTAATCAGATTTTTAAAAGCCACTATTCTCTAAGAATATTTCTCAAATTTGGATAAGTCGAAGATCATGTGGGCTAGAGGAGAAGGAAGCTCTGTCTTCCAGTCGTTGTCTATGATAACAATAGCTAAAATAGACAAATACACAAAGTGAGTTTTGTTTGGGTTTCTACAACCGAACATCTTCAACCACACTCATCAACTTTTTCTTGTTTGGGATCATTTTCTCATCAACCTTCATCTTTTTCCACAACTCTACATGAGCATTGGTTTCCAATGCATCATCCCCTTCAAGAATAGGTGCGCAGTTCAGAGTCCTTATATTCTTAACTTCGACAAAGAGAACTGAGCCGGTGTACCACCAAATAGGCACCATTACTCATATTTTTTCTTGAATACAAGTTGTCTTATGAGAAGATTTTTGACAAGGTTAGATGACCAAATGAAATCTAGCTCAACGAATCGCACAACTACTCCTAAAGGTGAAGAAAAAATGTCACTCCACACTTGTTTCCCAACTACAATTTTCAGAAATTTAGTTTTGTTGTGATAATTGATGCTTTGTTTAGGTTCCGGCTCACAACCAAGTGAATATAACTGCAAAAAAAATCTCAAATCCACATTTTTTTTAGTTGTCATCCTGCAAGACATAAATTAAGGATGAATATAAGCTGCTATCAAACAAACAACAAAAAATAACCAATTGGAGTCATGTTAAAAACACACTAGAGAGATGGAAATATTGACAGACATTAGACATGATGTTTTTGTTATTGATATGTATGATATTATATATTATTGTGGAAACACAATGGAACGATTCAGGTATGTAACCGTAGCTTCTTTTTTTTGCTCAAACATCAATTTAAAGTAACCAAAATCCAAAGCTCCAAGTAATCAAATATTTTTTGTTTAGCTGCAGACATAAACAACATTATCATATCTCCAAACGCCATGCCTTCTCACATCCATAATCGTTCAAAAACCCCAGAAGAATTTTTCTCAAAACACATATCATAAACTAACTCAAGACATCTCCTTTTCCTTCTCTAAGTCTTGAAACTTCTGAATTCTTCATATCATTGTTCATCCTGAACCATGAATAACGCTTATCATAAATGTCAGATCTCAACTCATGATTTCCTGAACTTGAAACAGACTGACACCCTGGAAGAACTCCACCATTAAACAACCTCTTAGTCAATTTAAAAACTTCGTACACAAAGAACACTTTCTTCTGCAGATACTTGACAACAATCTCACATCTTGTCTCAAGCTGAACTCACCGGTGATCTCTAACTTCTTTAGAGACAACCTTTGTCATGGATTTAGTCACCCTATAAACTTGTAACGTGATTAATAATCACATCAACCCTATGCAATCTGATTTCAGTGTAAGTACTTTTTTATTTTTCTCATGTGCATTGAGAATTGAGTCGAATTCTCCTCGGACCAGCTTGCCGAGTGCACATAGATTTTTCTCACTACCGTACCAGTTTTTACAGAATATGTTTTATAACAGTACCGCAAACTACTTGCAAATAAAAACGATGAAACTGTGAGAGAGAGAGAGAGAGAGAGATAGAGAACTTACAGAGCGGCGAGACAGGGTGAACGCTGTTGCCAGAGTTGTCAGTGAAAGAGTTTTGAAACGGCTGAGGTTAAAGAGAGACAACAAAGTGGTTTTAGGTTTTTTTAAAAAAAATTTTTTTACTCATGTTAAAATCATTAAGGTATAAAAGAATTTAATTACATAAATTTTAAATATATTTAAGATAAAACTGATATGGAATTATCAATTTTAAAAAACTCATTTATCATTTTACTTTTAAAAAATGACAGTTTTGGAATTATGAATTTTGTTAGAGAATAAGTAAGTTATGTTGGCAATAAAAGTTAAAAGAGGTTATACTAGCTATTAAAAAAAAAGTGGATTATCTTAGACAAATTTATCTTTAAAATAAACACGATATATATTTTTTTAATTAGTATACTCCATCCATTTTTATTAATATAATTTTTAGGATTTTTACACATATTAAGAAAACATATTAAAAATTAATTATAAATATGTTATTTTTAATTAATTCTAAATCAATAATATTTTTATTTTTTAAAAAATTTACAATTTTTCATCAATAACTAATAAAAATGCATTAAAAATAGAGAAATTATAACCTTTTAAAACATATTTTTCGTAGAAATTGGATTAATAAGGACCAGAGATAATATTTAATGTAAAATGTTTAACTTTTTTTCCAAATTTCTCGTTTTGAATCAAACTTGTTAATTATCTTGAAAATAATATATTAAGTATAATAAATTAGATAACCTAATTTACGTATGCCAAAAAAAACTACAACAATTTTCTTATAAAAACAGATTAAGTAATAGTTAGAAAGCATGGGTGAAGAAATGAAATACATAATATTTGAATTATTATATTAAGATAGACCTAAAAACCCGAGTGCAGCAACATTTATGTCGGTCAACAAGGTTACATAAGACGCATATATTATTTAGGGATAAGTGTTTACATCATCATATTCACTTTCAGTTTTGTGTGAACTAAGATAGTTGAAAAGAAAGAATATTTCGCAGTTTTAATAATAACAAAAAAAAACCCAGAAATAAATACTGGTTAAATATCGTTGGCCTTAAATTTCCGCGACCGAAGTCAAATTTCTATCGAACCTTGATGGAATATTCAACCTTGGCTCTGATTTAGAACCTCGGTGGAGTCTTCAAATTTAATTATGATTAATTGAAAACAGAAAATTGGATGTAGTTTCAAATTTAACATTATACGATTAGTTTTTTTTTTTTAGAACAAAGGAGGTAAAATATACAATTAGTTAGGAAACTATCTATAGTTTATGTTTGAGATAGGCCGAGCACAACTCTAGAAAGCTCAGCTTATCAGGTCCATTAAAAATGCACCATTCTCGAAAAATCCATTAAAAAAAAAAGAAATTAAGGGGAAAGTGATTATTATAAATAGGAGAGTTCATTGTCGTATCAATCTAATTGAAAATTAGGAAGAGAATTCAGCAGCAATAACCGCGACCGAACTCAACTTTCTATCTGAGAACTTCGGCTCTGATTTAGAACCTCGGTGGAGTCTTCAAACTCGACTCGTCTCCAAATGATATTGGCTTCTTATCTACGTTCATTTAAACATCGGCATAACTTGTTGCTAGCTCCGTTCGGTTTACACCTTTGTATGTATGATCTATTCTATAAATCGATAATCAAAGTTTGAACCATGTCCATTTCATTGAATTTATTTATCTTACCAAAGCCTACGAACTCTCTTAAAATTATGGAACTACCCTTTGTTGCATTATACACCAAAAGTTTATTAGTATTTGTTTACATTTAATGAAAAGGGAAGTATACAGTCAAAGTCAAACTGTGATTCAAGATATTGGCAAGTAAACACACACACATACACGAAACAACACAAAACAATAAATGTAATTTAACGATGTAATATGAGCCGTGAATCGCGTTTTTTGTTAATGATATACGCCATCACACTCATTGAATTGTCCATGTCTAATGGATTCTTTTATCCTAACACAATTATATACGCAAAAATTTAAATTAAAGTAACGATTTAGACAGAATGTAAGCAAAAGCAAACGAAGATAGCTAGCGTTCACGCAATTACACACTGTCTTTGTCTGTCTTTTTCTAAACGAATTAAGTGCTGTTGCGAATATTTATGCATAAAAATCTAAAATATTAAAGATCCTAATATAACGGTAGGTACGTGTATCCATCTTAATTTAATTTTGATGTCTGAGTTTTTTTTTTTATATAACAAAAAAACAAGCGCAATCATATACACTTTACTCGAAAGAACAAGTGGGGTTTAATCACATCATGAAACTAAAAATAGGAAAACAAAAAGAAACCCTGAGATTGGCTACAAATTTAGATCAAAGGTGAATTTTCTACATTACTAAATGAAGGAATAATTTGGCTGCCCATAGTCTTTATAAACAATCAATGCCTAAGTGGTGTTTTTCACCATGCATAATTTTTTACATTATCGAGTAAATTAGTATGATATATTTTCAAATCATATACGAGAAAATGAATAACAATACTTAGAAAAATTTCATCAACACGATTTTGCAAAAGAAAATATATAAAAAATAATAATAAATCATGGTTTTAACTTTTAAGGTCTAATTTGTTTTAAAAAAATCTTCTCTACCAAATAGTTTTTAGGTCTAATTTGTTTAAATGTTTTTGCACTAAGGGTTGTTTTAAGAATTCGAAAAAATGAGAAGATAATTATCATTGATTGTAGCAACGGATTCCTTTTTCGAGGTGGCAAACAAATTTTTTTTTGACAATTTTCATAGGCAATTTAATAAAGATAAAATAAAAATAAAACACTTTTGGGAAAGTATATTACTTTTGTTTAATTGTTTATTCAAGATTTGTGTAGATGGACAAGCCAACGATATAAATACATCTTCGTCTCTAAAATCCCATAACTCAATTCTTTCACAGAGAACAGACAAAAACAATGAACTCCAAAACAACTTTGCTCACATTTCTTCTCTGTATTTTCCTTTTCTCACATTTTTTATCCTCAAATTCCAAATCTATCACAAATGGTCCCTTATCTTTCTCTTCGTCGGCGAGTTTGCCGACTCTCACGGCGGAGAGGTTAATCAAAGGGTTCAATCTGATGCCTTCACGTAAAGTTAATGTCATTGATGAGGACGGTTCTGAGGCTCCAAGGCTGGTTGAGAGAGGATTCAATTTGCCGGCGGCGGTTGACCGTCGTGACTCCTCCGGTACTCCGTCGGTTCAGGAGTTTGGTCATCATGCTGGTTACTACAAACTCCCTAATTCAAAAGGAGCCAGGTAACTTCCATAAACCAATCCGGTTTAATTTAGATTTTCCTCTTAACCGTTTTACCATATTTACGTTTCATCTAAAATCCAATACCGGATTAAAATCAGGATATATTCGGTTTGGTACCGGTTCATTCTAAACTAAACCGGCTTCTTAGTTCTCAATTTCTTCACAAAAACTAAACTAATCCGGTTCAATTTTTGTTTTCTCTTAACCGTTCTACTTGTAGAATCCATTTTCGGATCAGAGAAAAGATAGAGCTAAGAGACTAAACCGGGTTTCTAATGCTAATTGTCTTTCACAGGATGTTCTACTTCTTTTTCGAGTCAAGAAGCAACAAAGCCGATCCAGTGGTTATTTGGCTAACCGGTGGACCCGGTTGCAGTAGCGAACTGGCTTTATTCTACGAGAACGGACCGTTCACCGTCTCTAACAACTCATCTCTTTCTTGGAACGATTTTGGTTGGGACAAGGTTGGTTACAATTAGAAAAATAATCAACTAAAACACGTTTTCTCATATCACACAACAAGAAATCAAATTAATCTCAACCACTTTTTAATATTATTATAGGCTTCGAATCTAATCTACGTAGACCAACCGGTTGGGACCGGTTTCAGTTACACATCAGACCAAAGTGATCTCCGACATGACGAGGATGGTGTCAGTAATGACCTTTACGACTTCTTACAGGTTCAGTTTCATTACATTTTCCTCTGTTTTATCACATTAAAATCATGTTCTTGAATAATCAATCTTTTTTTTGGGTTAAAATGAATAATCACGTTACATTTATCTTTCCAGGCTTTTTTCAAAGAGCATCCACAATTTGTGAAGAATGATTTTTACATTACCGGTGAATCTTACGCCGGACATTACATTCCGGCGTTGACTTCAAGAGTTCACCGTGGAAACAAGAATAAAGAAGGAATTCACATTAACCTCAAGGTAATTAAAAACTTCACGTTGATCCTTTTCATTCAAACCTTTTATCTTTTGACTGAAACCAAACCCGGTTAATATCAGGGTTTTGCCATTGGTAACGGTTTAACAAACCCGGAGATTCAGTATGGTGCGTATGCGGATTACGCGCTAGATATGAAGTTAATCTCACAGTCTGATCACGATAACCTTAACCGTAATTACGCAGCTTGTCAAGAATCCATTAAAGAATGCAGTAAGAAACAATATCTCAGCCTCTTCCTTTCAAGAAGATAGTAAAATGTTTGTGATTTTTATGAAATATTTTCGCCTTTTTATGCGGTTTCAGGTGCGGATGGTGGTGAAGCTTGTTCTTCTTCTTACGTTGTATGCAACAACATTTTCGAAAAGATCATGAATATTGCAGGAAACGTAAACGTAAGCATCAATTTCAATCTCCCTTTTTTCAGTTTACTTGTTTGTTTTTGAAATAATTGCTTAGAAGATTTATCATCTGTTTTGGTCTCTCTGTTCTTGAAGTATTACGACGTGAGGAAAGAATGTAAAGGAAGCTTATGCTACGATTTCTCGAACATGGAGAAGTTCTTGAACCAGAAGTCCGTACGGACAGCATTAGGTGTAGGAGATATCGAGTTTGTATCTTGTAGTACTGCGGTCTACAATGCAATGCAGATGGATTGGATGCGGAATCTTGAGGTCGGGATTCCAGCTCTTCTTCAAGATGGTATTAAGCTTCTTGTTTACGCCGGAGAATACGATCTCATCTGCAATTGGCTCGGTATGTTTCATTGCTATGTCCATGTGTTAGCTGACCACCGGTTTAGATCCGCACATAACCGATTAAGCTTTCTTGGTTTATAGGAAATTCGAAGTGGGTTCACGAGATGGAATGGTCAGGCCAGAAAGAGTTTGTAGCAGCGGCCACAGTTCCATTTCTAGTAGACAATAAAGAAGCTGGTTTGATGAAGAACCATGGTTCACTCACTTTCCTCAAGGTATACCAAAGAAAAACCGATAAAATCGAACCTATTTCTATCGATAATTATACCTAATTGAATTGTAATTGTGAAAACGTTTATAGGTCCACAATGCTGGACACATGGTTCCGATGGATCAACCAAAGGCAGCATTGCAAATGCTTCAGAACTGGATGCATGGAAAGTTCGGTACACCCACTGGTCGAACCGCTCGTCAGTGAATCTAAATACTAAACCGATTAAAGTATTATGTATTTAGGAGATCAATATTTTACTTTCAGAAAGCTAAATAACATTTACTTGTGAATTATTTCTATAAATACACAGGAAACTTCATTGTTAAATTCGAAATCTTTGGCTATGAATGATTTAGCCAATTCGGTAAAATTATGCATTCGGTGCTTCATTCATTGGACACTCTTATCAGATTTATGTCACATAGATTTGACTATTCCAAGTTATACAAACCTTAAATCTAAGTTTCGACAACAGCTATAGAAGATGACATAGAAACTAAAGCTTGCAAATTTACCGATGACCCTCATAAGAACGATCACGATAATCATCGTCGTCAGCATCATCATCAAGAATGAGAGTAACACCATTGTTTCTTAAGGAGTTAATAACAGCCCATACCTTAGTTCGACTCTTGAACCCTTTCTTTTCGATTTCTTTCTTAACATCGGCGTGAATACCTCTTCCTTGCCCATCTTGAAGCCCTTCAACTTTCAACCTCATCGCCAAAACCTCTCCTACAATAGCAGCTGCCTTGGCATTGCAAGTACGACCACACTCTAGTGAGTTCTTGATTGCGTGCTCTACGGTTGAAGCTGTTGTCACTACTCTTCCGTTGTTTCTGTCCACTACGTTTGCTGTTATGTATTTGATTGACATGAACAGCCTTAAAACGTATCTTTTGAGAACTGTCATTGCTTCTACAGAGACCTGTTTTATCCGAAACAATGCACAATAAGCCATCACATAAAGTCACAATTTGGTGTTTTGAGGTTCAACGTTTGGCTCACATGAAAATTCAGATTGATAAATCGTTGCGAAACAGTGTTTACGAAATCTAAACGAACCCAATAAGAGAAAGAAAAATCCCAAAAGGAAGAACCTCATGAAGATGAATCAGAAGCATAGCTAAAAGAGCTATATCAAGTCATAAACAATTATGCAGTAACTTTCGTTTGGGCATATGATCGAACACCTTGTGTGCAATGCAAACTCTGACAATAAAACAGAGAACCAAAAGAAACGCAAGTGTTTCTAACCTTGAAAGCTACGAAAGTATTGATCTTCAGAGAATAGCCCCTTGTCAGACAATCATAGCAGATTAGTCAGAATTGAGAAGCCAAGAAAAACCAAAAAAAAAAAAAAACTGGGGAAGAAAGACGAAGAATTAACAAAATAAAATAAATTCTCGTGTTATTTTTTTCTTCTATATACTTGGATCGTCCCTAAAACGTAATTGGGCTTTTCACTTGTCTAAACATAAATTAAAATCCCATAAAATTATTCTAACCGAAAACTAAAAATCTTATGGGCTTTCGATATGCCGTCCACGAAATTTTACGATCGAAACTCAAACCTTGTTAACCAAACCGGTTAAGAAGTCAACCTGCTGAATTAACTAGTCAAATGGTTTGATAGTTGAAACTCACAGGAGAGCAAACCAAAAGATTGCGATTTATGGTTAAATTTTTTTAAGTAAAAAGTTTATGTGGTTTGAACTCCAATTTTAAGAGGGCTGTAGATCAATAACCATAATTTTGGACCAAATGTTGGTATATCATTCGGGGCAAAAGAAAATTCCATATATTCTTCTTTTAATTTTTAAAAAATAATATTACGATTTTACCTTTAATAAAATTATATTGTTGAATAAATCGGGTTATATACTTGTAATTGCGAGTAATACCAAGAAAAATACGGTACCTCATATGATTTAAACCAGTAACACGTGTCCAAGATTCGAATTTGCTTTTTGTGGTACATTTGGTACAACTGGTTTTTTAATCAGTATAATTATGGTATAACTGGTACAACTGAGTACAATTACGACATAATTGGTAGCCATATAGGTGTAATTGAATATAATTGGTATAACTGGATACAAATACGGCATAACTGGCTACAACTATATGACTATTAGCATATGGTTGTAATTATAGAGGTTAAGGGTTCGAATCTCATCTTTGGTACAACTTATTATTATTAGGTAATTCAAATTTTTATTTAAAAATCAAGTGGGAGGTATTTTCGGGTTTCCACAAAATTGAGGGGTATAAAGATTATTTTCAAATTTTGAAGGATAAAATAGATTAAGGGTATATTGATTAATTTGGTGAGTTAGAAGGATATTTAAGAAAATGGTCCCATAATTTTACAGAGATTAAAACTGTACGTGATTTGAGCTTCGTGAAATTTCGTGGGACTATTGATTGGAAGCTTAAATCTTATTTAAATATGCAACCTCTTATTCGTGTTACAACAATGTATTTGCCTCGTAAGAGATATGACAAGCTCACGAGGAAGTGTGGTTAGTAATTAGATACTTTGTTTTGTACATTAAGTTAAAAGACCAAGAAGAATAACTAAAGGCATAACTTTACTACAAGGAGAGGAGTGAGTAGAAGACGAGTGGTATAAAGGCATTGTCTAACTGAGCTGTGTAAGCTTCCAACATCCCGGTCGCTGTCACGGCCACAAGAAGCGACCACCATCCTTGGCTTAGTATATAACCCATTGATGCTAATACTGGAACCAATACAAAGCATACTGCCATCACCGATGTTATTCCCGCTGCTGTTCCTTCAACCGTTTTCTCTGTCGAGCAACACACTTGACCATATTAGCTTCTGATGGAAGCAATAGTAAGATTTATTTTAAAGAAAATATGAAATGCTCACTTCCTGTCTTGCTCCATCTCAACACTCCATATTTATGACCAACAATTGATGCCTGTAAAGCAAATTTTATTAGAAAATAGCCATTCTGGGTGAGCTGATAATATTGGAAGAGACAGTGGGTCCTAGCTTACCATTGTATCTCCAATCCCGAGGCTGAGAATTCCGGCAAATGGGGATAAAGCTCGGTCATTGAACCCAGAAGACATCCAAATTGGAAGCGCACACCCAAGCAAAAGTGAGAAGTGGCTACAAAATAAGAAATATAATCAAACAAAAATGTGATATCCTACATTGAGTATAAATGTTTTGACATACCTGACAATCAGATGCTCTGAGTCACGATGGTCGGTGAAAGCACTCATGAATTGATGTAAAGGTTCTCCGAGTGGATGAATTCTCCAGATCTGATTTGCCAAAATGAATATCTTTGCATTAAGGCCATTGAAAGTGATGAAATTGAGAAGGTGAGTTATTTGGCTAAGAAAGGTGCTTACTCGAATGATCTCCAATGCAACAAATACCGCCAATGCTGCACCAAATGCTAGATCGAGAAATTTAGGCTGAATGAAAAGGACATGAAAAAAATAAGACGTTGCTAGAGAAGCAGACAAACACATACAGATTTCTGAATAGTAAAATAAGTTTTGTATTGATCACCACTCACCTGTAAGACAAGAGCTGGCAAGAACATTAAAACAGCCATCAGATGGTAGTACTTCCGGAGCAAGATTCTCTCAACCTTGCTACTCCTCGAGATGTTATAAAACCGGGAGACAGACACAGCAATCAACAGAATCCAGTAGATACATAATGAAAGTCTCTTCAGAGGTTCAGAAAACACAAATGTGAGCACCCTGCGATAGAGTATGAAAATTGGATATAATCTTAGTAGGTGGAAGTTAGTATAGAAAGGATCATTACCAACGCCTAAAAGGTTAGTAGAGGTTAAGTACCATAAGAAGGGATGCTGGTGGAAATCGTGTACGAACTGCATCCAAGAAGGAACAGCCAAGATCGTAAAAAATAGAAATGAAACAAAGAATATGACAGATTTTGCAGTATCACTGCAGTTTCTTTGTTGAACATCTCTGTTTCTCAAAAAGCCTTCATATACAGAAAGAGTGAATCTAAACACCATTGGAAAAAATAGAAGCCCCAATAGTAGACCCTGAGAAGGAGAAAAATAAGTTGTTATTCAGCAATACAGTAATGGTTATCCATTTAATTTCGATTTACTATTATCATACTTGAATGATTATTCCGGTTTCAATTCTCCTTATTCCATAGCTTATTGAGACAAGATCCACAGGTATCCATTTCTCGAAAATCTGTAACAGTCATCATACCAAAGTTATAGCAACAAATTTATAGAGTCATTCTTGCGAGCATAAGCACAAAGCATGACTTGTTCAAAGATTGGAGAAATTAAAGAATTATAACCTTTGCAATCGTGCATGCCAAAAAGTCGCCAAAATAGAGAACAAGACCACTTGTTACAAGAAGCGCTTCCCCTATAAAAGTAGAAAGTTGTTGAAGGTGAACTCGAAACATGTGGAATCAAAAGAGTAATGCTTTAATCAAATCCAGAGTTCCATAGATTCAAAACCATTTCATGGCTGCTAAAGTGGCTCTAAGAACACTTATGCAAGAGGAAGCATACAACCAAAACTACAACTTAACCAAAGTCTTAAATAGAAGAAGCGGTTGCAATTACCAATTGAAGCACAAGAAGGAAAGGTGTAAAGCAAATGTCGAATCAACTTCACAGCTGCAAGGCCATGAAATAACATCCACAACATCTTCAAAGACGTGTTCAATCCTGTCGAGATAAAGAACAAACAGAGATCACTAACAAAAACCAATCAAAAACAACTTTAAACTCCCAAACAAGATCTTACCAGTGTGTGATATCATAGAAAGTGAAACAAAACATGCTACTCCATACAAAACAGTCCCACTTAAGCTAACCCTCGTAAGCCAAACAGATGAGAAGGATGACAAAGATTCAATCTTTTTCGCTTGTGACATAATCACTGAGAGATATATAAGTATAGCACAACAGCTAGCTGATGCTGCCCAATACTGCATTGTCACATGTGCAAGCTCTACAAAACAAAAATCAAAAACATGTCTATAATATAAATACTAACATAAACCAAATCCAAAGATACAAAAGCTATGAAAATTACCATCTTGTTCAGCTTCATCAAGTGAGATAGCTCTTTTAATCTGTACCAATTTCGATATCATCACAGAAGGAAGTGTTACAGCTCCTAGCAATATCCCTGAAGATGCTCCTCTCCTGCAATTTTCAAAAACAACATCGAGATCTTCTTCAATCGGAAAATTCGTAGCTAATCTGAATTGATCTCTTGGAGAATTTGAAATTAGATTGAAACTTGAAATTTGAAATTGACCTGGCGGTGAAACGAGAGAGAAGAGAAGGAGAAGTCTCGGCGTGAATCTCGACGAGGAAGGCGGAGAGGGAGAGGAGAAAGAGGGAGAAGCCATGGGAGATTAGTGATAAAGGAAGAGATAAAAGAATACGAGAAACCACGACTGCTACTACAATTCTCTCTCCCGTTATTACCGACGTCTCCATCGCCGGAGAAAATGATAATGTCGCCGGAGATAATGGTCGTCGTTTAGGCGCAATTCTGTTCATTGGTGGTTTGGTTTGTTTTCGTTGGGCCGCGCCACCAAAAGGAGACTTCTTGTTATGTTATTTGGGCCCACAAACACGGTTTGGCACGGACTTGTAGGTTACGCTAATTTCACGTGAAAAAGTCCAATTTGTTCGGTTGGTTCGGTTCGGCTCGGTTTGTTTTAATTCCGGTTATTGAACTTTAGATTTTTTTAAGCCGTTGAGTGAAGATAACGAAATCGGGAGATGAGAGAAATGATAATTCCTCTGTTGTGTTTTGATGGAGCTCAGTGTCAAGCTACAATCTTTTTCATTCCCTTCTTCAGTTTCAAGTAAGCTTAACAAAACCCTATTTCTCAATTTCGTTTTGTTCTTCTCTCTCATAGAAACCTGACTCAATTCTGTGATATTTGGATAGACCTGTGTTAAGAAATTTGATGGGTTCGTTGAGATAAGATAAAAACAAAAGACAAAAAAAACCCAATTTTTTCGATATTTCTGATGATGAATTGAGTAGAATCGTTTATTACAATCCAATTTAGATGATTTAAATTTGTTTGATCTTTTTGTTCTCAATTCAAGCTTTGGTAATTTCCTTCAGTGGGTTTTCTCAAGCTTTTTGTTACATGGTGGAATTAGGGTTAAATTGTATTACGAATTAAATAATTTCATGATTTTAATCTGTCTGATTCATTACTAAACACTACTGTCTGATTCATATTAGCTTTATAGGACAAAAAGTTTCTTGATCATTTTAGCATGTTTGAGGGGTTTTTTTTGTAAACAGCATTTGAGTTAATATGCGTATTCATAAAGCCACACATATCTTGATATAATTACTGAGTTTCCATTGTTTATTTTTGTGGTAGGTGTTAAAGATGTGAGGTTCTTGAAATCCTCACATCAGAGAGTTAAGAGATCATCAACAGTGTCTCCTGCGTTAGCTGAAACAGCTATTTCTATAGCTGTTGCAGCCACGGTTGTTGGTACCGCAGCCACTCTTCTTGCTCGGAGAACCAAAGCTTCCGAAGAAGCCGAGGTTTGTTTGTTTTAGTATATGTCCCATGAACCAGTTCTTACTTTGAGGATTAGCATTGTTTGTTTTCTCTGCAGGCTTCTATGAAAGAATGTGAAGATTGCTTTGGTTCAGGAATGTGTCCTGAATGTAAAGGTGAAGGATTTGTACTAAAGAAACTATCAGATGCAAATGCTGAGAAAGCAAGACTTACTGCGAAAAATATGGCTACACGATATACAGCCGGGTAATAATAATTATAATAAACTCTTGCATTGTTCTTCCTTTCAGTTTCATTGATTCTCAACAAAATACATTCTTAGGCTTCCCAAGAAATGGAGCTACTGTACCAAATGTTCTTCCACGCGATCTTGTATAACGTGTGGTGGGAGTGGAAAGACAAGCTTCTAGCGCCTTTCGCGGAGTATGTTTTGAAAATTTTCATCAAACTTTAGTTTTACATTTGCAATCTCCATGCGTCATTACTAGTTTAATGTCTTCGTTACTCTTTCCAGATTCTTTTAATGTGTTTCTGAGACGTAAAGATTACTAAAGTCAATTGCTTCTTCTTTGGTCTTTGTTTATAATCTCTATGACGTCTCTCCAAGGAAGAAAACACTCGTCTTGATCGATTTCTTGAAAGACTTTTAAAACAAAGCTTGTTGATAAAACAGAGAGAAAATTGATGCATAAGCCTTTCATCAAAACGACATTGTACATCATGAGCACCGGGCTCATTGAACCTCACTTAACAAGTCAGGATCTCACTAGGTACATCTCTCACAAAAGGAACATATAAAACAAAGAAATATAAAAGCTAACTTTGAGGGTTATTTATATGTGAAGAAAGATTAAATGTGATTATCCTTCACTAGACATGAGCCGGAGATTCGATCTCCGGTGTTGGAATATCAGCCAACATCGCCTTTCGACCTCTCTCTGACCGGCTATTTTCAGCAAACTTAATACTTCCTTCATGTAGTCCTAAGCTCTTCTCTTCCTCAGTCCATTCTGCTCCATAGTAATGCTCCTCCTTCGATTTCTCGCCATCTTGTGATGGCCTCAAGAACAGGCTTCCCCATTGTGGAAAATGTATAAATGCAACCGGTAGAGTACACACAACAGCCATAACTCCCATCAACGATAGTCCCTCAGCTGTAGTAAACCTCGACGAGGAGAAGAAAAGAAGTTGAGTAATTCCTGACCCGAAATTTCCTCCAGCGCCAGTTAAACCCGAGATAAGCCCAAGAGAACGACGAGAAACAAAAGGAGCAACACCAAAGAGAGCTCCACAAGCAGCTTGTGTGCCTATGGAAAATAGCATCATAGCTAAGATAGCTATAGGGAGTGAACTAGCACGACCGAGCCAGATGCAAAAGAGAGCTCCAACGGTTTGTAAGATCCATAAGATCAGTAACCGACCCCTCATACCGAAGAGCCGTGCAGCTACATCTGAGGCGTAGCCACCAAAAGGACGAGCAAAGAAGTTTGCCATACCAAAACTGGCTGCTACAATACCAGCTGTGTGTAGTGAAAGGTTAAACCTATCGTAGAAGTATCCTGATATAACGTTGTTGATCGTTAATTCAACTCCCATTGAGAATCCATAGAGAACAAATAAGATCCATGTTCTATAGTTTTTTACAGCAAACCAGAAGACCTATTACAAACAAACAAAAAAAAAAAAAAACAAGAGATATGTAGTTAGAACACATGCATTATTGCTATTCTCTCTTTCAAAATATTTGAATTTTTCTAGTTTTTATGTAAAAATTAAATTTATTTAAGTTTTGTGACCATTATATAAAATTCTGCAGTATTTTATACCATTAATTGAATTGTTTAAATTATGTTTTCAATATAGAAAAAATAAACAAAAGGCCTCCAATTTATTGTATTATCTTGAATATTATATTGATTATGTTTAATCTTTGTTGTAATTTTACCTTTGAGAATTTATCTTTGGAAACTTGACCACTTTTTTGGAGAGTACTGAGGTTGCCATCGGGAAGATCTTGGCCAAGAGTGAGAACAAGAATGCCCATAATGATCTGAAGCATACCAGGGATGAAAAAAGCAAACCTCCACGCCGTGAAAGGAGTAGCTCCGGCGAGTTTGATGAGGTGGAAGACCATTGGCATAAGTAACTGAGTCACACCTCCTCCCATATCTCCCCATCCTCCAGCACATCCATTAACAAGTCCAATAATTTTTCCAGTGAACATAACACTTGTCCAGTATTGACATGACACAAACGTAGCTAAGCAAAAACCAATCATGAACCTCACGGCTAAGTAGCTTCCAGCATCAGCTACAAACGACATAGAGAAAACGGCTGGAGCTGAGAGCATAAGTGAGAAAGCTGTGCCGTAACGTGCACCTAGAAGATCACATACGGCACCCATAGCGAGTCTTGAGAAAATAGCGCCGGAAACTGATGCTACTCCGGCGTTTCCGATGTCGGTTTTGGTTAGGTCGAGGTTGTCACGGATGACGGGGACTAAAGGTGCGGCTGCGAAGGTGGAGATGAAGCAAGTGAAGAAAGAGATCCATCCTAAGTGGAAAGCTCTCATGTGTGGTTTAGCGAATGATAATGGTTTGAACACTTTTGCTCTATGCTCGGAGTCTACTGGTAGGGAGAACTTAGCCGTTGGATGGTTTGATCGTACGGTTTGAGATGAAGGAGTATTTACGTCGTGGACGGAGAAGGAGAAGATTTGTTCCCTTGCTGTGACTCCATGCAAGGAGGTGCCAATAGAACCGTCTTCGTTAGAATGGTTTTGAGCCATTGATCTTTTGTTCAAAGAAAATAAGAGAAAAGAATTCTTTTTTTCTTTGTGGCCTTTGTTGGTTTTGTTTTTGGTGTAAGAGAAGAGGAGTTGTATAGTATTTATAGAGGAGACGGAGATTTCATTTAGACATGGTGGGTAAGGTTAGGTGGGTCACAGTGATACGATTTGAATAATACTACGTAAAGTGATAATAGATGTTTCTTTTTATTTTTTATAGATCAAAAAGTGGTAATAGATCTATTATCTATACATTGTTTGGGTTGAATTTTTTTGTTAAACAGCAATGGCATGTAGCAACGAGGTCGAACTGTTTTTCTTTTTTAAATATATGATATTGTTCTGTCAAATATTACGAGATTTATTATTAAAATCAATCAAAATATATAATTAAAATTTTACCTAAGTGGTGGTGGACTAGTAATTCGTACTTATTAAGAAATTGTTTTATAAGTTTAGGTCAAAGATCAATTATCTTTAAGTTAAAATTATCTATATCACACATAATTGGTCAATCGAAATAGTATTATGATTTAGATCTATTAAAAATATGGTGATCAGACTATTCGACGGTTATATTCACCATAAAAAATTAATGTGGTAAAAATGTGAAACACGTCATGATTATCAATATATCTATATATATATATATATATAAAAATTTATATGTTCATATAAAAAGTTCCACTATTTAAACAAATTCATTATTTGTATAATCAAAACAAATCGAATCTGTATTTCCCTTAAGGAAAAGTAAAAGTTGATCCAAAATATAAATCTATTCGAAACTTGATCAAAACAATAACCATATGAAAACATTTTTAGATTATTTTTACTTTAGTTACTATATCATTTATACGAAGACACTTTAAACCGGGAAAAACTAGGATACAAACTAAATCGAAATCTGGACAGGACACCAAACAAATAATCTTCAACATTTTCCTAATTTATTTGATGCTCAAAAGAAAAATTAATGATATATAAACTCGCGAGAAAATCACTTATTTAATAACTGATGAGAACTTATTTATACATTCCAGGGCTCCAAAATTAGTTCACGCGGAAAAGAGAATATTCTATTAGAACTAAGAATATGTTTATGTAGTTTATGCATAATGCAAATTACGTGCTCCATTGATTAGAAAGATGTTTATAATTAATTATGTCAGTATGATTCATCGATTACTTGTACCATATCTCTATTAAGTCGAAACCTTATAAAACATTTTATATTCCGTACGAGTTGAATAAAATGCAGTAGAACAACGTGTCCCTTTCACCGCCGGCTTAGTGTTCATTTCGCGTATCCTAAGCAATGTACAACCATGATGTGTCTGCCTAATGCATAGAGGTTTCCAGCTAGTCATAATACTATTGTGAACATACAAGAATATCTTAATGGGAATTGCTTTGTAAGTTTAGGTCAAAGATCAATTATCCTTAAGCTGAAGCTATCTAAGCCACACATAATTGGTCATAGTGTTACTGTTACCCAAAAAAATTTATCTTAATGGAGAATAGAGATACAAATGTTTAACACTTGACATTAACCAAAAGGTCAGTGAGACTATAAGAGAATAAGATCGTACGGTTCATTGTTAAAAGCTCAAAGTTCTTTTATAAATAATTCAGTTCCGCTTAGTTTTAGAAAAGATAGACTAGTTTTAAATGTCAGTAAAAATAGTTTAAAAAGTTAAAATGTAAGTGTAATTAATACTCATGAAATTTAAAATACTAGTTTTTATAATCTTCAAGATTAAAAATACGATCTTTCCAAACTTAACTGCAAGAAACAAACTTTTGGCAACAAAAGAAGTAAAGATAAATAACAAAAGTTTAAGAAAAGTTATCACTACATTAATGATAAGTTGACTTTCTTACATCTTCCTTCAGAGGAATTTCTTGCATCACTTAAAAACACAACGAATGGATAATAGATAACTGGATAACAAACAATTAATCTTCTATCTACGCCACAAAAATCTACGAAAACTTATTTTACTTGTACCACATTCACAATTAACAATTTTATTTTTTAAAGATGTAAGAGTGACAAAGATTTCTATCTATAATATGATAAAAAAATTCTGATAAATTTACTTCCAAATCTGCATAATTTATGTTTTATATGAATTGAATCTAAATTTGATGTAAAAGTATTAAGGTAAAAAGATTTAAACCACCGGACTACCAAAATTTCCATATCTTGTTTTGTTGTAATTAGTGTTGAAAACTTATTTGTTCTTCATTTCACACGTAAGCATGGGGGAAAAGTCCGATCTCTATAGGTAAAGAAAATTCCAATAATGCGGGATAGGTCAAACAAAAAACTCTTACCCATTGAACTTTCATCGGGGATGGTCATTGACTTGTATAAAGTGTAAGTTTGTAAATTAAAGTAGTTGCAACTTGCTAGATTCTAGTAATAGTATGTACATGCATAAAACTATGTCCATATCAAAAAGCTAATGCACAAAAAGGGGTTTAACTTTTCTCATATTTGACACTGTTTTCAAACATACATAGAAACAATGCTAGCTCGAGAATTTTAGAGAATGTAATTTCTACACAAGATCTCTAATTTCCCTTCTAAAATAAGCAAGTGAGATATTTTTAAATATTTTTTTCAAAAACGCTCCTACAAATCTACGTATATTATAGATGGGATCTATATATGGGATCATCACATTTTGCCAATAGATTTGGGAAAAGCACAAAGTTATGATATAATATTAGAGTTACATTGTTTAACTAGTTACTAAATTTTAATATTTTTGATCCTTGTTTAATAGACGGTCTAAATATAATTTATGATTTTTATAAAAAAAATACTGGTATTTACAAACTTGATAATTTGTGTAATAAGCAAAATATTAACTACTTAACTAAGCATCACACATATGTGGCCTCCTTAAATATTTTTCTTAATACCATTTAACGATTAATTGTAAGCAAATGGCTAAATTTCTAATTGATGATTAAAATAAAAATGTAAATTTTAAATATTAAATTGTAGCAAAACATAAAACTTAAAAAGTTAGAAACGAAAATAAAATATGTTCAAAAAAACAAAAAAACAAAAGTAAATGTCACTCGTCATCGCACTTCTGCGAATCTCGGCTCGCATTTGCTCTCGTATAGCGTCCAACTCAGTCTTCATTTGTTGCTGCATCTGAAGCTTGAATTCTTCGATTTTCTTCTTACACGCGGCTTTGACGGCCAAGATTTCCTCCTGCATTTGCGCGAGAGCGGCATCTTGAGAAAACCGGGATGTCGCACTGCGGTGCTCGTTGGGACGGCCAAAAACCCGTCCTTTGCTCCTAGGCGTAAGCTGTAAAGCAAAAAATATTATAATGA
The DNA here is from genome assembly GCA_963922655.1 of Cardamine chenopodiifolia. Taxonomy (NCBI): domain Eukaryota; kingdom Viridiplantae; phylum Streptophyta; class Magnoliopsida; order Brassicales; family Brassicaceae; genus Cardamine; species Cardamine chenopodiifolia. The sequence goes on from OZ000479.1 coordinate 10,001,853, forward strand.
AAAAAATATTAAAAATTCTATAAAGTAAACACTTATTTAGATCGATACCTCATCGTAAAATTCATTCATCTTATCGACCGAAACTTCATTGGATTCCGCACCTTTAATCTGAGAATCCAAAAACTCCTGGGACTGCAGATACTCATATGCAAGCTTGTTGACGGACTCGACGAGGTTCCGAGCTATGGGATCTTGAATCTCTCCCGTTTTCTTGCTGGTGTAGAGTTCGCTGACTAACTCCACATGAGAAGGACGTTTCCCCATTTTCTTTGTCTGCAATCCAAAATTCAAAAGACGAGAATAGTTAGAAAAAATAATTTATAAGTTAAAAGTATTAGATACATACCAATTTCTCCTCTACAGTGGCGATGCTCTGAGGTCCAGCGTTATGTGTTGAGTGTCCGACTCCGGCTCAATCGCTCATCCGGTTTTTCGCTTTCTTGATTGACGTGGACTTTGTATCCTCGGCCTCCCAATGTTTAACAAACCCTTCCCATAAGTAAGGTTTGAATTCCAACTCCTTGCAAACCTTCTCCGCCAACCAATATTGCTTCCACTCGTACAACTTACGACGATATTGTTCCCAATATTTTCTCTCAAACTCTCGCCTAACGACACCAGTGTCCACAACATCCCATGTGAACTCTTGCTATAGAAACAGTTATATGAAATATTAATAATTTCTAAAATATAAGGTAATTAGTACAAAATACGAAACTTACCGGAAAGTGTCGAAACCATTGATCTCGTTCTTCGAAAGGCATCTTTGCGAATGTTGGGTATGGCTCCTTGATCATTCCATTAAGCATATTGTTAATACACTTAGATATTCCATTATGGGAAATATCAAACCTACAAACAAATGATCAGAAACAAAGTTAATAACGTAAAGTAAATGGGTTTATTAGGAAACATTTATGATATTTTGCTTACCAAGTTGTGTTTGGTAGCCTCTGTGGATGCAACTTTGTGATATCCTGCGATCGGGGATGCTGGTTCCCAAAAAATACTCTTCTTGTGCCAATTATGGTTAACCCCAACACTGTCAACTGGAACATGTCCGTTACTCCCACACTCGGTCGTCCTTTGAGCTCCAAAATCTCTTAGTTGATCTAAAATAGAATGTCCATCTACTTTTGGGGGAGATCCGTCTACAACTCTTTTATTTGCAGTAAACAAAGTCCGAGAGCGACGATAGGGATGTCGTTCAGGTAGGATCGTCTATGACAATCAAACCAACAACACTTTCGGCCGTGACGTAACTAGAATGCATCTATGTTGTCTTGGCAATATGGACACGATAATCTACCATGTGTAGTCCACCCTGATAACATTCCATATGCTAGAAAATCGCTTATGGTCCACATAAGCACAACCCGCATGTTGAAATTTTGTTGCAATGAAACATCATACACTTCTGTTCCATGATCCCATAACATTTGTAATTCATGGATTAACGGCTGCAGGAAGACATCTAGTGATCTCTTAGGATGCACAAGTATAGAGAGGAACAAAAACTCTCTACGCATGCACATAGAAGGAGGCAAATTGTAAGGTGTTAATATAACGGGCCATAGTGAATACTGTCTACCATGCCTTCCGAAAGGGTTAAAACCATCAGTACATAAACCTAGGTACACGTTCCTACACTCAAAGGAAAAATCAGGATATCTTGACTATAAATGTTTCCATGCTTCTGCATCTGAATGATGTGTAATCTCTCCATCTTGCCTATGCTCTGCATGCCATCTCATTGTCGCTGCCGTCCGTTTTGACTGATATAACCTCTTTAACCTCTCTGTAAGCGGCAAATACCACATCCTTTTATAAGGAATTGGAACACATCCACTACCCTCCTGAAACCGTGGTTTTTGACACCATTTACAACTTCGTAGATCTTCATCTTCTCTCCAAAAGATCATACAATTGTCGATGCATACATCTATCATACGGTACGGTAAACCGATACTCGCAACAAGTTTTTGAATCTCGTAGTATGAAGCTGGTGACATATTATCTTCTGGCAATAGATCTTTCACAAATTCTGCAAACGCATCAACACACTCTTCTGATAAATTGAAATCTGTCTTAATGCTCATCATTCTATTGGCAGATGATAATGGAGAATGCCCATCTCGACAACCCTTATACAGAGGCTGCTTAGCTCCATCTAACATGTCAAAAAACCGGCGTGCCTCGGCATTAGGTTCATGAACCATATCTCTGTCAAATGCAGCATCATTGACCATGGTCTCCCTAAATGCATCATTGACCATTCTAACACTTCCTATTCCGAAATCACCCTCCAGTATCTCTTCGGTAATGTTTCCCCCAACAGTTGGTTCGCTACAACTACCTATCTCTGTTTGGGTTTCCCCATGGAGATACCAAATCTTGTAACCCCTCATAAACCCTTTCTTATACAAGTGATTCCATATCAACTCGATCTTAACATTACGCATATTCAAACAATTTGAACACGGACATTTCATCTTACCACGTCTTTGAGCGGTTGGTTGATTCCCTGCAAATGCCATGAACTCCATTATACCTCGGGCGTAATCTTCTTTTAACAATCCAGACTCTGAATCTTTCATCGGTTCATCCATCCATGAACGAAAAGTACTTGAAGAAGCCATTACGCAACGTATAGAGCGATTTGATATTGATTTCAGATTCTAATGCGTGACACAGCGAAATTTCGATATTATATTTATGAATACCGTCGGTAACCCGTCGGATAACCTTATCATATTATTGCCGACACTCCAACCATTTACCACGTGCTAATAAGGATCACTTTGAAACTAAGAAAAATGCACATTTCTCAGAATCCCGTCGGTACTGTACCGACGGCACTACCGACAGCCGAATTACCGACGAAAAACCGATGGACTATAGGTTCGTCAGAAATATCCGACGGTAAACCGACTGATTTATTTTACCGATGTACCATCATTTAACCGTCAGTTTTTATCGACGGTCGCCAACCCGTCGAAAATAACCCATTCTTCGAATATTTAAGTATTCGAAGATAATGTAATCGCCGCTTGAATGACGGAAAGGTTCGCGTATTTATCAATCAACGTGGGGTTGTTCAGCAAAAAAGTGGTTGATGCTTATCGTGGTTTCTGATAGGCATACTTTTACATTAATGATAATTAATTTGACTTATATAATAATACAAAAAAGTCGTCCTTATTACGAGTACTATTTAATACCGTACAGATCACAGCTTATTTTTCATGTTTTCTTTCTCTGACTCTGATCCTCATCATTCAACACATTTAAAATAGTCATCTCATTCACGTTCTTTCTTCTTGTCAACTTGTACTATGTATAGTTCTCTGGACTTATATCTACCACTTAGCCATCTTCATAAGTCTCACCAATAATATAATATTATTTTCAATATAGTATTATTGTTGAATTAAATTTTTTAAGTAATAAAAAAAATGATCAATACTATTAAGATATGTGAGAGAGACGGTTCCTCGTAACATTTCTATTGATAAAAGTCTTTCATAAAATTTTTACCAATATTTTTATTATAAACTGTATTGGTAAACGTGTTTTAAGAAATTTTTTTTAAAAATCGGTTTTTAAAATTTTTAGTCAAATACCAGTTTTAAAATTTTTTTTACTAAAACACATTTACCGATACAATTTATATATTTTTAATCTTAAAAATCTCCAATGGAAATACTCTAATCTCTCAAAAACGACACTTTTTCTTTTACTTTTTATTTTTTTTATTACACTGAAAGACTACCGATGAAAATACTCTTACATATATCTACATATATATATATCAATTTGTTTGCGTAAGATCTTGCCCATTATATAATTTTTTTTCTTTTCATTAAATAGTTGCTTCGAAAAATTACAAAAGATATCAACTAATGTTTTTGCAAAATTAATAGACTATTATATGTTCTTACTAATAACCGAGAAATCTGAGATGAATCTAAACTTTGTCTCTAAATCTACCGAAAAATCAGATATTTATTAGATGATAATTAATTAATACAGTATATCTTAAATAACTGTTGAAAATAATTTAACTACCGTAAACCAGATTTAAAATAGCGAACAACATATGTTTTATCAAGCAAAAAAGTAACTCGATTGTCTTACTGTTCTCACCTATTCAAATTACTCCATGTCCCATGAAACCAATATGGATGCTCGGGGAAACTTTCCCCACCACCAACACAGTATTGATGTGGATTCAAGTTTGTTGAACTATCATGTCATCGTAGTGTAAACTAATCTAAACACTTCGATATGGTCAAGAAAGTACGGAAAAAACAAAATTTAACAAAAGAAAAAAAAAGTACGGAAATTTATAGAAAGTACGGAAATGTATATGGTGACATAAATGTATCTAAATTTTGAATAGAACCAAAATTAACAAAAAGGAATAAATCGAAAAGCAATATTGTATGGTTAAAGAAACGTGTACTATGCGAAGAAAAGAAAAGAAATTTGGTATTATAATTCAGTTCCACCTTATTCAGTAGCCAAAACATAGAATTATGAAAGTAACGATCTCTTTAGTTTGAAAATTCTTACGTGAATCGATTAGATCATGCATAATAAATTATTAAGGTGCTATTAATATCCTCGTCAGACCTTATATATGCTGTATGGTATATATTTTTTACATTCGGAAACAAACAGCACTGTTTTTTTATTGTTTTTTATTATGGTGTCCTAATCTATATATCTATCAATACTATTAAATGAAAAGCATAAACTTAATAGAATGAAGTTATTAAATTTTACATGAAATGTTATTGAAATAAAGAATGAAAAAATAATTCGTTAATGGCAAAAATGTCTTTGTATGTTAACTATATCTAAGTATCCAAATAAGTTTCACAATTAATTATCTAATATTCATAGTTCCATACAACCAAATACAATTAAAATAATTTTAATATTAATTATAAAATAAAATATTTTCGTATATTCTAAAAATCTATAACAAAATATTTTATAGTAAGATTTCCATATAAAAATAATTTATGCACAAATATTTAATAATAAATTGAGTAATATTTTTTGTTTTTCTTAATTTTAATTATTTTCTTAAGTGATTAATATTAATATTTTAATAAACAAAAAATATTATTTTAAAATATAACATATATAATAATAATACTAATATGTTTATTCTTATGAAAATAATATAGTAAAAGTTATTAATATATAAAATTTAGTAATAACAGTTATTATTATTAACTTTACATTATGAAATATTATTATTAACAAGAATATCTGAAGTTTTCATGTTTTGAGATAAATATTGTTATAAATTTAAATGAAATGAAAAATAAACTATAAAGAAAGATTAATTTAACTATAAATATAAGAAATCATTTCAATATTATTTTGACGAAAATTTATTATCTATTATTTAATATATCTATATATATATTATAGAATTTATAAGTAAAACAATATTCTACATGAAATTTAGGAACAAAAACAGCATATCCCTTAAATATATAAATTATTCCAATTACAAAAAAAATATTTTCCTTTCTAAAAGGTTTAAGATATTATGAATATATTAAAACTTCATATTTAATTTTTATAAAAAGTTTAAACTATCAAGGATTACATTTTAACTTGATAAGAATTAAGATGTTATAAATTTTTTTAAGTCAAAAAGATCTTACCGAATATCATGAAATCATCAATCTTTTTGAGTTTGACAAATATAAATTTATTGAACCATGTAATAAGTTTGGAAATAATTTAAATGCCCCTTTTGAAAAAATACTCCCCAAAAAATCAGATAAAATATATATTCATATGTATATAATTTGATTTTTTTTAATTATATCGGTTTTTAAGTCATTTATTTTACTAACTATATATACTTTCAAAAACTATAATTAAATTTTGCTTACTCTAATATCGTCACTCGACGAATCAATATATTATTTTAAAAGTTATTCTATTAGTGGTATTGAAATTGAAAATAGTGGATATGAGACAGAAACAAATAATTTGGTTAACAAAAAAATATCACTCAGAACGATTTTCTATAGAAAATGGGACAATAATTTTGGGTAACATTACGTACATGATAAAAAAATTTGGGTATGTAAACTCAATTATCAAATTCTCACTAATTTTGGTAAAAATTAACTATACGACGGGTAAGTATCTACATCAAAAAGGTATTTTAAGAATTTCATGTAATTTTTGAAAATATTTAGAAAATTTTTGAGAATTATAAATTTTTTTGATAATATCCATTAGTTTTATAAATATTAAATATTCAAATGGAAAATACATGTATTCTGTCTATAACCCTTATTCAATCTTTTATACTAAACATTGTCAAACTAATTTATTTTTGGTTAAAATTGTTGAACGGATAATTATTTAAAAGAGAATGATTATTGGATGAAAGATTTTTGATGGATATTTGTACGAAACGGTTTTTCATTCCAAAATATATATGCTTAGGTTATGTACCGAAATGTAAATAATCCAAACGATAACCAAATCCAAATTTGATTTAACACCCCTAATCAAATTCTTAAAAATGTTTTGATTGATTTAAAAATTATACATGTAACTCACTTAACATTTATAACTAAATTTAAATCTTAAATTTAAATATCAAATAAGTTTATCTTATAAATATAATTCGCATATACTACGGATTCGATCCTGATATATACTATATATGAGTCGTTTAATAACTAATAACTTCTATAATCATAATTACTATGACTTTCACATGACAAGTTGGGATAGAATACGGGTCACAGTTAAAGCATTCACATGTAAGTGTCTTAAATGGACGATCTGTCGGTAACTTGATTAATTAGTCTGACTAATTAAATTAATCTAAAATTTTAGGAGAATAGTAACCGTCGACCGTTACAAAAACACTAGCAGCTTTTGTCAAATATACCATCAAATATAGTTTAAAAAAAAACTGTCTTTCAAACTTTTAAAAGTTTAATAAATTATTATAATTACTACAAATCTAAGACGGATTATTGTGACAAATTACTCAAAATAATACCACTACATTAAAAGCTTCTGGGAAGAGTACCACTAGACTAATATGCGATTAATTACTGAAACCGTTAAATTTTAATTTTTTGTTGCTATGTCGAATGTATATTTTAAAAACATATACAGAAAGATATAAAATTAAATACAATCATATAAACTTGATTACTATTGTTTTCTGTTTATTCTTATAGTATTTTTTTCTGCTAATTTATAAATTTTACGTACATTTGATGGATACATTTTACCAAAGAAGCGTGTCCCATTTCCAATTCCAAAATATCTCTATCGCTAATTAGAATCTTGTCTTCCAGTGGCTTTCATTGCATCACCGTATATTCGCGAGATTCGTATCAATTACATAAACTATTTAACAGTGAAACAAAAAAAGTATTGTTCTTTTATGATAGATTGCTGTCTCATTTCTAACTCAAAATTTTGTTTGTTTGTTTTTTGATGATGGGGTTTCCCAGTTCAAATTTTAGTTTCTAGGCTATTATGTAAATAACTCACAGATTCTTATTGAGTATCTAGGGAATATCTAGGGAATATTTCAAGAGGAAAAAAATCTAAACCTAAAGCAGTTTAACTTCTTTGTAATCCTAAAAAAATTTAAAGTGTTATTTTCTTGTTTATATTTCTGGTTGTGTCTGAAAAGAAGTTTGGAAAACTAAATATGTTATAAATAAAAATGTTTAAAAGCTTTCCAAAACTTGTTAAAGTTTTTGAAACGTGTGATAATTTCTTACAACTTGTAAAAGTCTCTACAATACTAGTCAAAAATTTTTGGAGAACTTGAAAAATGTTTAATAAATTTAACCTTTTTTTATGTTGTTGCCTCACCACCGTAACCTATCCAATCGGATCTGTGGTCAGTAAAAAATAAATATTATGTCTCTTTTTTAATATTTTTTATATCTATCTCTTTTTAATATTATCTAAGATGTATAATTATTAGATAAATGTATGAAACTCTAAACTTCAATTTACCGTATGCCAAAAAGATATTTGGTATGTAAATTGAACTTTATATGGTTATTTTTTTGTAAATCGAAAAAAATTATGGGATGGTTTTGTTTAGAGCTCGGAAATCACCAAAATCATTTAAATCCGTTAAAATGGAAAAAGTTAGGAGATTTTAAAGTTGAAAAATTTAATCTTTTTTATAGGAGTTTGAAGATAAAGAATCACCGATTTAAATCCGGGTTTATTCCTTTTAATCTGGTTACTAATTGTTTGGTAAATAATAAACCAATTAAAACCTAAGTTTATGATTATGGTGTACCGGAGTTTTGATGATTTATAGGTGAAAATAGGTTTGAAACTTTGTTTTATGGAGAAATAAATCAAAACTTTAAGTTTGGGAGTATATGGGAGTATAATTCCGATGCTATACGATAATTTTGGTTTAGTTATAAAAAATTGTTAATCACAAAAATTGAATGTATTTATAATTAATTTATAATATATTTTCTTAATATGTGCGAAAATCTTAAAAATTGAATTAATAAAAAAAAACTATTCATCCAGTTACCAGCTAGCTCATTTTCTAAATGTACAAGATTATAACCCCTAAAAGAACAAAACCAAGATTCCAACTAATCGAGAGAATTGATAATTTTAAATTCTCGAAACGTTGACAATGGACGTTGGAGCTATTGCAGCACCGTGGCTTTAAGTGGATCAATCAAGCCACGTTAGTTGACTTCGAAACGCGTAAGATACGCGGGAGAAGTAAGTACATATCAAATAAAAAAGATAACCACTTGGTCTTATATATAAGTCGTCTCTACCGATCCATACTTTATTATTTAATGGACCGTACAGATCATCGTCATCATCTTCCACTTTTCAAAGCCAAGTTGTTATATAGATCTCTTCCGAATCCAAGCTGACGCAGTTTGGTATTATTAATCGCTCACATTTTCAAATTTTAGTCGAGATATCATATATGAAAAAGATATAATATATGTAGACAAAAAGAACTTTGATTACTCTTGTTGCTAACTTTCTCTGAAGATCTAAAGCTAGGGACAATCTTTAATCATTTTTATCTATAGGGATTTGATCAAACCAAATAAAACCGGACTTTCAATGTGATTCAGATGTTATATTTTTGATGAAGGGTTTGCAGTTTTAATAATGTAAAGGTTACAACTGACTCAGGTCATACAGTTTCTGGAGGGTTAAAAAGGGAGAATATTACGCATCCATTGGTTACAAACATATGAAAAGATGAAAGAAAATTTTCAAACACATGAAACTATAACTATAGGAGAGAAGAGGATTAGCCAAAGTTTTCTACACGGCTTCCACAACCTCGTTTTCACCCTTTTTAACCATTGTTCATTCCATATCTTTTTCAACTTTTGTGTATGTTCACTAGGTTTTCCATCATGTAGTGGTCTTCGATATGTCTTCCAAGCTTCGTTGCACACTGTATGGAGAAAAAGAAATGGAAGGAGACATGGCGAAAATCTGAATCCAACAACTCAACTGATTAGGTGGATTGACAAATAAGTTCGAAACTAGGTGATACGACAAAGGTCTTCAACATTGGTTCGTGTATAGAAATTATATCTCAAATGTTTAAAAATTTCAGTTTAACTTTCAGTTTTAAATTTCATCAAACAAATGATACACGTGTTGTAAAAACAAATTAAATTGAATATAATTGATAGTGTTCCTTTGGAAGTTACAATTATCATTCACAAAAATGTGATTCGATGTTGGACTATGGAACTATGGATTTTGCTAAATAGCATTGAATATTATAGCAATTGATTAATTGCTACAATGAAACATATCATTTTTGAAAAGTGAACTAAAAACATGTCAATGATGCCATGAAAAGTAAGTTAAAAACACGAAAATAAGGGATTTATTGATGTAAAAAACACACCCTTCATACTATAAAACATGAATCAAGCCACACAATAAATTCGAATTATTTAGCCCATAGTTTTTGAAACCTCATGTAATCATATTAATTAAGATCTTGCTCGTTAGATATATAACACCAATGTATAGCCCATACCAACGGGAACAAGCTCTATATAACATAGCATAGCTAGGATTATGTGTCTCACAATATTTGTTCAATGTGTGTGTTGTGTGTGTGTGTGTGTGTGGGTATAAAAGAAAATACTATTCCGTGACTAAACATGAGCCAGATTTCCATTTTCTGGTGTGGACTGAGCCGACCTCTCTTTGTGACCGACTATTTTCTGCAAATTTAAGGCTACCTTCATGCAATCCTTGCTGCTTCTCTTCCACGGTCCACTCTGCCGTGCAATAATACTCTTACTTTGATTTCTTCTCGTCACTTTTTGGTACAAAAAAACATACTTCCCCATTGCGGAAAATGTATAAACGCAATCAAAAGTGTAAAAATCATCACCATGATTCCCATCAGCGACAAACCATCGGCAGTGTTGAATCTTGATGAAGAAAAAAAGACCAATTGAGTTAGTCCTGACCCAAAATTTCCTCCTGCGTGGGTCGGTCCTGATATTAACCCTAGAGAGTGGCATGAGACAAAAGGAACAATGCCGAAGATGGACCCACAAGCAGCTTGCACGCCGACTGAAAAGAGCATCATGGCTAAAATAGCTATAGGAAGTGAAATACACAGCCAAGCCAAACACAAAAAAGACCACCAGAAGTTTGTAAAATCCAAAGGGTCCATAAACGTCCCCTCATACCGAAAAAACGAGCTGGACTGACATGTCAGATGCGCAACCACCAAGAGGACGAGCAAAGAAGGTAGCCATACCAAAGCTAGCTTGTTGTGGTTAATGATCTGATTTAATTGCATTGGTTATCTCTAGTTTTGAGGAATCATTGATTGAACCGAATCAGATTAATAAAGTTAAAAGTAAAGTCTCTAACTGCAATGGAGGTTTTGCTTTTAGTAAAGGTACATTTAAGTATCTCAGATATAAACTTCATCTTTAATGCTTTACATTGTATCTTCTTCTTCGTGTCTTCAAGAGAGAGAGTGTTAGAAATCACCATTGTTGACATTTGTAAGCTCGGATTGAGCTGATTTTCTTCTTGATTAGTGGATTTGTCGGATCGATTCGGCTCCGGACGTAGACTAGATCACACCGATCTAGTTGAACTGGGTAAACAAATTTCTTGTGTTGATTTCTTGTTTTCATTCTTGTCAAGTTAAAACTGAGTGATTCTTGTGAAGTTGAGAGTAATTCATGCAAGTGATTGAAGAGATCTGAGCTCATTTTACAACAATCGGTATCAGGGCATCATGCAACTATTGATTCGATTTATGGCGACAACGATGAGAGTTGAAATCAAGGCCTTCAATGGCGATAGCGACTTCTCACTATGGAAGATCCGTATGATGGCTCAGCTTGGAGTTCTTGGATTAAAGAACAGTTTATTTGATTTTGAGTTGACAAAGTTAGAACCGTTAACTAAAAGCGAAGAAAAGCAATCTACGATTGAAGAATCATCAACAAGATCAATTCAAACCAAGACGATTCCCGATCCTATCAAGATCGAACAATCTGAACAAGCCAAGAACATAATCATCAATCACATCGGTGAGATAGTTCTGAGAAAAGGTAAATCATTGTGAGAACCTGCTGAAATGTGGACTTTACTGAACAAATTTTATATGGAGACGTCATTGCCGAATAGGATTTATGCACAATTGAAGCTCTACTCCTTTAAGATGGTTGAAACTCAGACGATAGATCAGAATGTTGATGATTTCTTGAAAATTGTTGCTGAGTTAGGAAGCTTAGAGATTCAGATTGCCGAAGAAGTTCAAGCAATATTGATCTTGAATTCTTTGCCTATCAGGTATAGTTAGTTGAAGCACACTCTTAAGTATGGTAACAAGACTTTGTCAGTTCAAGATGTGGTATCATCTGCAAATTCTTTGGAACGAGAATTGGTTGAGTCAAGAGAGTCAGATAGAAGTTCATCAATGGTTTTGTATACCATAGACAGAGGAAGACCATTCTCAAGGGGTCAACAAAAGGGATCAAAAGGGAAAGGCAGGAGCAGGTCAAATTCGAAATCAAAGCTCACTTGCTGGTTTTGTAAAAAGAAAAGACATGTTAAAAGGACTGCTATGCGAGAAAGAGAAAGTTTGAAACAGAAGGTCAAAGTGAGGCTGAGGTTATCACAGAGAAACTCGAATTCTCGGAGGCCTTGAGTATTGGTGATCAGCTGGTTAAGGATCTCTGGGTGTTAGACTCGGGATGTACCTCACATATGATATCCAGGAGAGATTGGTTCTGTAACTTTGAAGAAAAAGAGAAGACTACAATTCTTCTTGGAGACGATCACTCTGTAGAATCAAAAGGACAAGGGTCTATTAGAGTGAAAGCAAATGGTGGATCAATCAAGATTCTAAATCATGTCAAGTACGTTCCAAACCTGAGAAGAAATCTCATCTCCACAGGTATGTTGGACAGATTAGGCTTCAATCATGAAGGAGGTAATGGAAGAGTGAGATACTTCAAGAAAAATACTACAATATTGTGTGGAAAGTTTATCAATGGACTATATATCTTTGATGGTGAAACTGTTATAGAGCAGAACTGTAATGTGGAAACAGCAAAAGACAGAACATGGCTTTGGCATAGCAGACTTGGGCATTTAAGCTTGAATGGTATGAAGATATTGTCTAAAAAAGGGCTACTCGAAAAAGGGGATGTCAATGATCTGAACTTCTGTGAGCACTGTGTCATGGGAAAATCAAAGAGAATAAGCTTCAATATTAGTAAGCATGATAATGAAGATGCTCTGGGATATGTACATGCCGACTTATAGGGATCACCAAATGTGACACCATCACACTCAGGTAAACAATATTTTCTATCAATCATCGATGATAAAACTCGCACAGTATGGTTGATGTTTCTCAAGACAAAGGATGAAACTTTTCAAAAATTTTGTGAGTGAAAAGATATGGTAGAAAAACATATTGATAAGAAAGTCAAAGTCCTGAGAACTGACAATGGACTGGAGTTTTGTAATACAAGGTTTGATGACTATTTCAAAGCTCAAGGCATTGAGAGACATAGAACTTGTACGTACACACCACAACAAAATGGGGTTGCTGAGAGGATGAACAGAACTATAATGGAAAAGGTAAGGTGTCTCCTTAATGAGTCCGGTTTAGAGGAAGTATTCTGGGCAGAGGCAGCTGCTACTGCAGCTTACTTGGTGAATAGATCACCAGCCTCTAGAATAGACCACAATGTACCAAAGGAATTATGGCTGAACAGAAAACCTGGTTAAAGACATTTGAGGAAATTTGGAGCAGTCACCTATGTTCATCAAGATCAAGGGATATTAAAATCCAGAGCCTTAAAAGGGGTGTTTGTTGGCTATCCACAAGGGACAAAAAGGTACAAGGTATGACTTCTTAATGAAAGAAAATGTGTGATTAACAGGAATGTTATTTTTCAGGAAGATCTGGTTTATAAAAACCTCCAGGAAGGTAACCACGATGTCACAGGAGATAAGTCTAGTCATCACAGGAAAATCATGAAAAAGCTTGAAAAAGGAACAATCAGACAGAGGACAGTTCAAATTCAGGTGGAAATATTCAGGCTGAATCCAGTGATTATGAGAATGAATATCATGAACTCGAAGGTGAAGATCCTGAAACTTCTGAAAATCTGACAGATTACTAGTTGGCTCGAGATAGAATAAGAAGATCCACCAAAACTCCAGCAAAACTCTCAGACTATGCTCAACTTGCATTTGCATTATTTACAGCAGATGAGTTAGACAGTGAAGAACCAAAGTGTTATCATGAAGCTAAAGATGATAGAAATTGGGATAAATGGAGTTTAGGACTGACTGATGAGATGGAATCTTTGTGGAAGAACTCTACATGGGAGATTGTAGACCGTCCTAAAGACCAGAAAGTTATAAGTAGTTGATGGCTCTATAAGAAAAAACCTGACATTCCTAGAGTAGAACCTGAAAGATATAAGGCTCGGTTAATAGCTAGAGGCTTCACTCAAAGACAAGGAATCGACTACAATGAGGCACCACGTCAATGGAATAAGAAGTTTAATAGCTTCATTATGGATCAAAACTTTGCAAGGAGTAATCATGACTCATGTGTATACATCAAGGAAGTCAGCAATGGTGAGTTTGTTTACTTGTTGATTTATGTTGATGATATCTTGTTTGCAGCAAGGAGCATAGATGAAATAGATAAAATCAAGAGGGTTCTGAGCAAAAGTTTTGAGATGAAAGACATGGGTGCATCAAGCAGAATATTGGGTATCGATATTACAAGAAACATAAATGATGGAGTATTGTGCTTATCTCAAGAAAGGTACTTAGAGAAGGTTCTTAAACGATTTAACATGAGTGAAGCCAAGGCTTTTAGTACTCCTACGGGAGCACACTTCAAATTAGCATCAGTCAGAGATGAGGAAGAATGCATTGACACATGTAAGGTTCCTTATCCGAGTGCCATTGGTAGCATCATGTATGCTATGGTAGGAACTAGGCCAGATGTTGCACAAGCTATAAGACTGTTAAGCAGATTCATGAGTAGACCAGGGAACATTCACTGGAAAGCTGTAGAATGGCTATTAAGATATCTGAGAGGATCTTCAGACTTGAAGTTAGTATACACAAAAGGAAATGATTTTCGGGTACAAGGATTCATCGATTCAGATTATGCAGCAGATTTAGATAAGAGGAGATCAACTACAGGGTACGTTTTCACTGTGGGAGAAAATACAGTGAGCTGGAAGTCAAGTTTTTAGACTATAGTCGCATTATCAACAACTAAAGCTGAATATATGGCTTTAACATAAGCATTTAAAAAAGCTCTGTGGATTCAAGGATTGCTAGAAGACATAGGTATTAAGCAAGAAAAGGTTACATTGTGGTGTGATTCTCAGTCAGCCATATGTTTGTCAAAGAATAACACTTTTCATGATAGGACTAAGCATATGACAATTAAATACAACTTCATCAGAGATGTAATGAAGGAAGGAAGAGTTGAAATCCTCAAGATTCATACATCTAAGAACCCTGCCGATATGCTCACCAAAGGGATTCCGGTGAAGAAGTTTGAGACAGCTTTAGACTTTCTAAAGCTGCTCGAGTAAGATATGTTTATTATTATTACATGCTGAAGGTAAGATCCATGTAAGTGCAAATCTGCTATAGAAGAAAAGAAATTAAATCAAGGTGGAGTGTTGTGGTTAACGATCTGATTTAATTGCATTGGTTATCTCCGGTTTTGAGGAATCATTGAATGAACCGAATCAAATTAATGAAGTTAAAAGTAAAGTCTCTAACTGCAGTGGAGGTTTTGATTTTAGTAAAGGTACGCTTAAGTATCTCAGATATAAACTTCATCTTTAATACTTTACATTGTATCTTCTTCTTCGTGTCTTCAAGAGAGAGAGAGAGAGTGTTAGAAATCACCATTGTTGACATTTGTAAGCTCGGATTGAGCTGATTTTCTTCTTGATTAGTGGATTTGTCGGATCGATTCGGCTCCGGACGTAGACTAGATCACACCGATCTAGTTGAACCGGATAAACAAATTTCTTGTGTTGATTTTTTGTTTTCATTCTTGTCAAGTTAAAACTGAGTGATTCTTGTGAAATTGAGAGTAATTCATACAAATGATTGAAGAGATCTGAGCTTGTTTTACAACATAGTTGCTATCATACCAGCTGTGTGGAGTTGAAGTTGAAACCTAATAGACATGAAACACAAAAAACATATCAGGTTACTTGTGGTAAAAGAAACTTAAATCTAAAACAAAAATTATTATATTTATAATTGAATTCAATCCAAACCTCTTAAAGAAATAGTCTGAGATAACATTGTTGATGGTCATTTCGATCCCCATGGAAAATACATATGTTCGGTAGTTCATCACAGTAGACCAAAAAATCTATAAGAAACAACAACAAATAAATTTAGTTTTAAGGAAAATGGATTTTTAATTTCCTTCAACTTATGAAATAAATTTCTTGTCATTTATAAATTAGTCTATATATACTTACGTTTCCTTTTATATATCGAGTTATATTTCTTTAAAATAAAGTAATACCAAAGTTCTACATATACCAAGTTATACGATTTGATTACTTTTGATAATTTGACGTCTTACATCTAATTATCAATCACAATGAAAATTTGATATAGGAAATGGAGATACATGGAAAAATGCTGAAAGAATCAGAGAGTTTGGTTTAAATGAAGATCAAAGACAGACACTGTGACACATGGATGGATGAGATCAAAACTGAGTTTTATTGTAACGACATTAAAAGAAACGAAGAAGAAGTAATTTCATTCATTCAAAAAAATTGTAAAGAACTTTCTGTTAGCTTTTTCTGGATTCTGTTAGCTTTTTCTGGATTCTGTTAAGGATTCAACCGCCATTGTTAGAGTTCCATTAAACTTGACAAGAGGTGAGTCGTTTAGTTGTTTTTCTTGAACATCTATTCGAATGCGTTTGTTGATAAAGTGTGATTGATTCAACGGAAAAATATGAGTTACAAATTGTCGTTATCAAAGGTATCAGAGCAAAATCGAGCCTCAGATTTGTTCAATAATGGTGGAAACTAGAGCTCAGACATCATTGAAAGAATCAATGTACCGCGAAGTAGAAGATGCGGTGAGTTCTAAGTTTGAGGATCTAATTCTTTTGAAAACTCAAGAATTGGAAGAGAAGATGGATAGAAACATGGCAGATATGATGGAAACTATAAAATCCATGGCACCTAACAACAATTCAAACAACGGTAATCAAAATCCAAGTCATGGTTCTGCAACTCAGAATTCAACAATTAAGAGCGGAACAATAGATCGCAGAATCAGTCAGCCTATTCAGGTCTTACTCGCCTTGGTAAAATTGATTTTCCGAGATTCAATGGTGAGAATTTTAAAGAATGGTCGTTTGAAACTGAAGAGTTCTTTGTGATAGATTGCACACCATATGATATGAGAATTAAGGTTGCAACATTGCATTTCGATAGTCATGCTATAATTTTCCATCAGTCATTGGTACAATCTGCGTATGGTGGTGTTATGTCTATGGATTGGGAAGCATACAAGATGCTATCGAAAGAAAGATTCGAAGTTGTATTGGATGATCCAACCGCATAGCTTAAACAATTACAAGAAACAAATGGGATTTTGGAATATCATGAGAGATTTGAATTGATTAAGACGAGAGTGAAGTTGACTAAGGAGTATTTGGTGAGTGCGTATCTAGCTGGATTGAGATTAGATACACAAATGCACATTAAGATGTTCCAACCTCGATCTATCATGCAATGCTTGCTCTTGGGAAGACTCTATGAGAAAGCTCATCCCAAGATGAATGTTAATGTGAACTGGTCTAACACAAAAAGCAACAGTGTTAGTTATCAAAAGACCAAAGATAACAGAACGGAATTTCCTGCAGAGAAAGTTAAAACAGTGGTACCCAAGAAATTTTTGAGTAATGAGGAAATGAGTGAGAGAAGATCCAAGAGTTTGTGCTATTATTATGATGAGAAGTTTACACCTGAGCATTATCTGAAACACAAGAAGAGTCAGTTGTTTACAATGGAAGCAAATGAAGAAGAAGAGATATGGTGGGATGCTGAAAGTAATGAGGATGATCAGCTGGAGTTATTACCACAAATCTCTGTTAATGTTGTAGCGGGTACATCGGATTACAGGACATTGAAAGTGAAAGGAATCCACGGGAAAAAAATCATGTTCATATTGATAGACTTAGGATCAACATATAATTTCATGGATCCGTTAATAGCAAGAAAAATGGGTTGTGAAGTAAAGTCTGCAGGAACAAGGAGAGTAGCGGTTGCAGATGGGAGAAAGTTGGAAGTAAGTGGTTATGTCCAGAAATTCCAATGGAAATTCCAGTCTACATCATTTCAAAATGACTTTATGATAATTCCGTTGGGAAACTGTGATATGGTTCTTGGTATACAATGGCTAGAAACTCTGGGGCCAATAACTTGGAACTTCAAAACATTAGAGATGAGGTTTTTGATGGGAAAGAATATAGTGGAACTCAATGGTATTCAACAAGGATCAGTGAGAGAGGTTAAAGTAACAAACTGATCCGACATCAAGAAGAACAAGCTCAAATCTCTATGATATATGTTCAGCAAAAAAACACAAAAGAAGAGTTGAATGTGTATGCAATAGATGGAAAATCGATAGAGAAGGAGAGTGAACCAGAGATAGAGAGGTTAATAATAAAATTTGCTGACATTTTTGAAGAACCTACAGAATTACCTCTCTTCAGAGAACACCACAACCACAAAATCCCGTTTTTATCAGGATCAAATCCCATAAATCAGCGTCCATACAAGTATGCTTTATACCAAAAAAATGAGATTGATAAAATAGTTGAAGAGATGCTGCCTAGTGGAACCATTCAAGCTAGCTATAGTCCATATGCTTCCCCAGTAGTATTGGTAAAGAAAAAGGATGGGACTTGGAGGCTCTGTGTAGATTATAGAGGATTGAATGGTATGACAGTCAAAGATAGATTCCCTATTCCATTGATTGAAGACTTATTGGATGAATTGGGAGGATCTAAAGTGTATTCGATAATCGATCTTAGAGCTGGCTATCATCAAGTTAGAATGGACCCTATGGATGTACATAAGACTGCCTTCAAGACTCATAGTGGTCACTATGAATACTTAATAATGCCATTCGGCCTTACTAATGCGCCAGCCACGTTTCAAAGTTTGATGAATTCAGTGTTCAAGAAACTGCTAAGACAATTTGTACTGATATTTTTTGATGATACATTAGTCTACAGTGAGACTAGAGAAGCGCATGAAGAACATTTAAAGATGGTGTTTCAATTAATGCGAGAAAACAAATTATATGCCAAAAGGAGTAAATGTGAGTTTGCTACTGGAAGAGTTGAATACTTTGGGCATTTTATTGAAGCTGTAGGGGTTTCCACCGATCCAAACAAGATCAAAGCAGTAGCAGAATGGCAATGGCCGCCAAGTAATGTCAAAAAACTCAGAGGGTTTTTGGGTTTAGCAGGTTACTACAGACGATTTGTTAAGGGATTCAGTACCATAGCCATACCTCTGACATTACTTACAAAAAGAGGCATTTGAATGGAGTGATGAAGCACAAACAGCTTTCGAAGCACTCAAGACTACTTTATGTCATGCCACGGTACTAGCTTTACCACTGTTTGATAAGCCTTTTATTGTTGAAACTGATGCTTGTGGGCAAGGAATTGGTGTTGTGTTGATGCAAGAGGGTAATCCCGTAGCATATATAAGCAGAAATTTAAAGGGAAGACAACTCCATTTATCTATCTATGAGAAGGAATTACTACCAGTTGTGTTTGCAGTACAAAAATGGAGGCATTACTTGCTATCTACCCATTTTATCATCAAAACAGACCAACGCAGTCTCAAATATTTGCTGGAACAGCGCCTAAACACTCCCATACAACAACAATGGCTACCAAAATTACTAGAATTTGATTACGAAATTCAGTATCGACAAGGAAAGAAAACATAGATGCAGATGCATTATCACGTGTAGAAGGAGCTGAGATTTTACACATGACTATGTCGGTATTAGACTGTGATCTTATCAAAGAGATACAGGGTTGCTATGAGATGGATACAACAATTAAGGATTTAATTACTGATTTGAAACAGAAACCACATGCCAAAAAACACTATGTTTGGAGTCAAGGCATTTTGAGAAGGAAAAGGAAGATCGTAGTACCAAAAAATGAAGAACTGAAGAATAAGATACTACAATGGATGCATTGTGCTGGAAGTAGTGGTCACTCGGGTAGAGATGCAACGCATCAGAGAGTAAAAGGTCTGTTCTTTTGGAAAGGGATGTCTAAAGATATTCAAGCATTTATCAGAAGATGCAATGTGTGTCAACGCTGTAAATATGATCATACTGCTTATTTGGGCCTGCTACAACCATTGCCTATACCAGAGACTATATGGACTGAGTTATCCATGGACTTTATTGAAGGATTACCGGTATCATCAGGGAAATCAGTGATTTTCGTTGTAGTGGATCGATTAAGTAAGGCAGCATACTTCATGGCTCTACAACATCCATATAATGCGTTAACAGTAGCACAAGTCTTCTTGGATAATGTATTCAAGCTTCATGGTTGCCCCAAATCCATCGTAAGTGACAGAGATTCCATCTTTCTCAGTGACTTTTGGAAAGAACTCTTTTCACTACAAGGAGTAACATTACAATTTTCAAGTGCTTACCATCCTCAAAGCGATGGCCAAACAGAAGTTGTCAACAGATGTCTCGAGACTTACTTACGATGTATGTGTAGTGATAGGCCGCATTTATGGAGTAATTGGCTGTCTTTGGCTGAGTATTGGTACAACACCAATTTCCACACAGCCATTCAACAAACTCCTTTTGAAGCTGTATACGGTCAGTCACCACCTCTGCATCTTCCTTATTTGCCAGGAGAATAAAAAATAGTTGTGGTTGCTAAGAGCCTTCAAAAACAGGAGTAGATTATTTTGATCTTGAAATTTCATTTACTACGTGCACAACACCGTATGAAACAAATGGCCGATCAACATCGAACAGAAAGAGAGTTTGACATTGGAGATTATGTTTTCGTGAAGCTGCAACCCTACAGACAACAGTCAGTGGTAGGACGATCAAATCAGAAACTAGCTCCGAAATATTATGGTCCTTATAAAATCATTGACAAATGTGGAGAGGTTGCTTATATGTTGCAATTACCAGAGGGTTCACAGATACACTCAGTTTTCCATGTATCTCAGCTGAAAATTCTGGTGGGGAAAGTCGAAACTACAACACAGTTACCACCTTCATTAACTGATGTCGTTATCAAAGCACCGGAAACCATCTTGGTTAGGAAGATGGTGAAACGTCAAGGTCGTGCAGCAACTATGGTGTTAGTCAAATGGCTAAATGAATCAGAGGAAGAAGCGACATGGGAATGGCTGTTTGATATGCAAAAGAAATACCCTCACTTCGAATCTTGTGGTCAAGATTCTTCAAGGAGGGAAGATTTGATATAGGAAATGGAGATACATGGGAAAACGTTGAAAGAATCAGAGGGTTTGGTTTAAATGAAAATCAAGGACATACACTGTGACACGTGGATGGATGAGATCAAAACTGGGTTTCAGTGTAACGACATTAAAAGAAACGAAGAAGAAGTAATTTCATTCATTCAAAAAAATTGTAAAGAACTTTCTGTTAGCTTTTTCTGGATTCTGTTAAAGATTCAACCGCCATTGTTAGAGTTCCATTAAATTTGACAAGAAGTGAGTCGTTTAGTTGTTTTTCTTGAATATCTATTCGAATGCGTTTGTTAATAAAGTGCGTTACAAATTGTCGTTATCAAAATTTCATAATTCATCCAATTTGCAACTTAGATTATGTCACCCGGCATTGATTGCTGAATCGGTATACTAGTTAGCCACAAAGGTTTGGTTAATCCAATATAACCTGTACTGGTCCTTAGTCCGAGAAAATTATGGAACTAAGACTCAAAAATTCTTGGTTAAATAAATTTTAAAAGTTTAAAATGATTTGTTGATAAAATCAGTTGATTCTCTAGTCGACCTATCTGTAAAGCCAAGCCACAATCATATCGACTAGTGACTTTTGGCGGATAATTCGAGTAGTCGACGAATCAACATAACATTGACAGCATAGGGTATTGTATTTATTTGTGTTGCATGAATGTTAATATATTTGAAAGAAGTAAGACAAAACCTAACTTTCTTGTATGGAATATCCAATTTCTCAAACAGAAGTAAATATTATGTAACGGTCGTTGACGACAAGGCGTTGTATATATTATATAATATAATATCTTTTATCCATCACGCTGTCAATCTTTTAACTAAACTATAATAGCAACTTAGTAGACCTCACGAAGACATAACCAAGTGCTAATCGTCGATCATAATAATGTACATTATTCGATAGTAAATCACTCGATGTGAATTTTTTTTTCCGAGTAGATTATCTATTGAAACTGATTTTTAACATAAAACAGTAATTAGTGAAGATAACAAAGTGGTGAAATATTTTGTGAAACAAAGTTGAGAATTCTTGTGAATATGTAAAGATAGTAAACCAACATGAGAAGAAAATAGTATCTATAAATAAAAAGATTTTTAATGGTAACTGAGTGATTTCGCAGATGGCATTAGCACATATATATATATATATATTATTTTTCTTGTTGAAAAAATTTGCAGTTATCTTAGTTTGACATTTTAAAAAGTTTTGCAATCTTTTTTGGCAGTTGTTATTTGTTCACCTATTATAATACCAGAAAATAAAAACTTTTTTGTGCATCATTATTCAACCTGTCAAGTTAACAAAAGAAACCCAGATCGATACTTATTAATTAGGTTAGTTTCCCAATCCATAATATGTTTATTATGTACATACCTACCAAAAAGTAATTTAGTGTTGCCGTACGAGAACGTAACTCTGATACGTACCGGTACGGCACCGACCTATCAAGTTGCTCGTCGTCTAGTTGCTTCGCCTTGTTCACGCCTCCTTTCTTCTCTCTTCTTACAAAATATTATTTGTTATATGAATTTTATTTTATTTTTGTATTGAAGGTTTATATCAAATGATGGCTATAACTTGTTTTTTGTTGATAAATAATGATGGCGATAACTTACGTTTATATTAATTGGTTCACGAGGCTATTCATCTACAAGACTACAACAATAATTTGAACTGGAATTCATACCATACAAACAAATTTCAGTTATAAATATAAAATATCTAGTTAAACGGAAATCAAAATGTTTATAATATCGATTATGAAACTATGATTTTTTAAAAAGTCCTTGTACTGTATGTACGTATTGTGATCACGGATTCCAAATAAATTATGAAAAAACATTTCATTTTTCTACAAAATTATAAATAACTTCAATAATTATTAAATTAGAAATAAACTCGCATACAAGTGAAGCCACGATGAGTGCCGGTTCAGTCATGGGTCATACGTGGGACGATAACTTCTCGAATTATTAACCAAAAAATGAAGAAAGAGGAAGATAGTCAGAAGCTCGTATCAAATGAAACTGAACACCATGAGTATTATAATGACCGGCGGACCTACATGGAGATTAAGCAATTGACCCCTCATTAAAACTTAAAATTAATGATTTTTGAAGTATTTTTGTTAAATTTTGGTGAAATAGTTGGGCCAAAATCATATTTTGACCCCTATTAAATTTAAAAGTTTACACTTTATGCCAACTATTTATAAAAAAATTATACTATGACCCTTGTAAAAATTATTTATGGGTCTCCTACACCTCTCAAATTTTATCATAAAATCCATGCAGTATCATCAATTCTGTATATTATAATGAGGGACAGTTAGAAATAAATTTTTTTTAAAAAATTTATCAATCTACAATTTTTGTAGTTGGGATTGGTGAAATATGTTTTATAATAATTTAATTTTTATTATGCCCTTAATTATAAATTAAGAAAAATAAAATTACGAAATTAAAGAAAAATAATCTAATGTTCAATTTATATACTTTTCCAAACTTTTAATTAGAAAAAAGGCTCTACTTCCAAACCCCATTTATAAACTTTCTTCTTTCTTTTTTACGCAAATCGAAAAAAGCTTCTTCTTTTTCTTTGCCGATAGTTGCGACTATGTAATCTTCCTCATCTTCTCGGCGTTAGCAAAATTTCTCCTTTTTCGGCGTTCTCATCTTCTTGGTGTTTTCTTCTTTTCGGCTTAAATTCTAGCATCTTTGTAATCTAAGGTACTCGATGATTCTCTTTTGCAATTTTTTTCTTTTTTTTCTTCTACAATATGATTCAGATCGTGTTCTTCTTTGATGGGTAATTGAAAAGTTTGATTCTTATTTACATAAAAGCGATCTTATTCAAATCCAAACTATGATACTTTTGGCTGCGTTTTGATCTTCAAATTCTAATTCTGGTAAAGATCTTTGCTAGTTCACTGCTAATTTTGATTTATGAGTATTAGTAAATCCCTCAATCAACAAACTCCAATTAGTGAAATCAAGTTCTGAATTTAGTTTTAGTGATTTCGGGTAGTGTTTCATATGGTTCTGGAACTTTTGAACTAGATTCAGTTTGTGTCTTTGCGATTTAGTACAACACTTATTGTGTTTTTTTTTTTTTGTCTTCCAAATAGCTGTGGAACTTGCTAGCCTTGGTTGAGACTTGACATCATTTGGGAGCTTTATATTTGTTTTTCTTAAACTCTGTCTTCATAAGCTGTTTTGTACTAGAATAACACATGACTTAAAGAAAAAAACTCTTGAAATTTAATCACAAAATTAAATTATGAATGCAGTTTATACATGAAAATGTTTTCTCGTTTTCATGGATAGATTAGGGTAATTGATATGAGGTAAATAATTGTGGATACTTATGGCTGGTCGTTGATGATCTCATTGGCTGGTCATTGATGATCTCATTGGCTGGTCATTGATGATCTCATTTGATCTTTTAGACTTCTTCTGTTGATGGTCTTTTAAGTTTCAAAATCAATACACAAAAGTATGGATGTATAAGTTTTTAATTTACATAGTGATTGTTTCTACCTTGTTGTTAATTGTGTTTGTGTAGGCATGAAAAAGAAGTATCCACAATGTCTTTTCAGAGATGGAAATTATCCACAAGCGAGGCATAGACAATACATGTAGAATGTCTATCTTGACCAAAATCAAGAATGCATTGGCAAACGAATACGATACAGTGAAAGAGTGATCTTGTCTCTGCACATGCATTTGCAATACATGAAAACAGTCTAGAGTATTCATCTCGGTTGATACACATCATAAGATGGTAATAAAAAAACAAACATGAGCTCTAGTGTGTGTTTGGAAGGAAGCCACTCAGATTTTCCATGCAAGAATTTTATGCAGTTATTAGATTCAAGTACAAAGATGATTTTAGTTGTGATTTAGAGAAATATACATATGATAAGGGGTTTGGAGTAAATTGCTGAAGAAAAAGGATAAGATTTGCATAAAAAGCTGATGAATATGCACTTATTAGAAGCTCTCACGTGGGATTTACCAAACATAATTAGATTTGTGTGATAACTAGTTTGGTAATGGCTAAGGATGAGAAATTTTTTTATCACATTCTCTTACATCTAGTTGGTGATGGATCTTGATAAGGTTCAGAGTCTTCAGACTTATCCTTGGGGTCTTCAAGCTTTTGACCATCTAGTTAAGTCTGTCGTCAAAATAATAGAAGATTTGAAGAATATCAAAACCTATTCTCTCAATGGTTTCTCATACGCACTTCAAATATGAGTTATGGAATTAGTTATTGTCATTGGAAAATTGTTGGGAGATAAGATTAGCAAGGAACTAACAGAAGCTCCTCAATGTTCTAATTGGAAAGACACTGCAAAAGTATCTTATGATAACATTATCGGTATAGAGAAGTCAATTGGACCAAAAGGTTAGCTGAATAATCTTTCTTCTTTGATTCTCTGAAATAATTTTTGTCTTATGTACCTTCACAATTGACTTTGTGACTGAATATTGGTCATGAGTTTAGAATAAAACAGTTTTGGTTTTATGTAGTCTTATTTAACTAATCGTTTTATCTCTTGTTTGACCTCTAACATTTTTTTAAACTTTGTTATGTAGGATGCGTTTGTCCATACATTTTCTCTACATGAAATTATGACATATTTATTATGACATATTTGAATATGCAGAATTTTTTAAGCCTGATGAAATTAAAGATTGCGAAGTGGAAAATTGGAATGCTTTGATCAGATCTGGATATGATTTTGGAGACCATATTTGGATAAGTGTTAAAATGATGATGTGGACGATGAAAATATTCAGGATGTACAAGAACACGATGATGTTGGAAGTGATAGTGAGATTCCTCAAGATGGAAATGAGGTCCCACATCTTAGGGATGAAGATGACCAATTGTATGGTTTGGAGAGCAATGAGAAGAAGCAAGTTGATAATATGAAAGTGTCTAGTTTTAAGAAGAGGAAGAAGAAGCAAGTTAATCATGGTGCAGAGTCACGAAAAATAAAATTGCTCTTAATTAGCGAGCAACAACAACACATGGTTCTTTTGATGAAGAAATGAAGTCATTCATTAAAGGAGTGTTTGAGTCTTCTTTCAATAGTTGACACTCCCATTAATATGACTTCATTTTCCATCAGAAGAACCATGTGTTGTTGCTACTTGTTGATAGAGCAATTTTATTTTCCGTGTCTCAACATCATAATAAGCTTGCTTCTGCTTCCTCTACTTCAAACTAGACACTTGCACATTATCAGCTTACTTCTTCTCACTGTTATCCAAACTATACAATTGACTATCTTTATCATTAAGATGTGGGGCCGCATTTTCATCTTGAGAAACTTCACTGTCACCTCCAACATCATCATGTTCTTGTACATCCTGAATGTTGTCATCGTCCACATAATCATTTTAATACTTATCCAAAGATGGTCTCCAAAATCATATCTAGATCTGATCAAAACATTCAAATTTCCTACTTCCAATTTTTTATTTCATCAGGCCTTAAAAATTCTGGAGACTCAAATATATCATAATTTTTTATAGAGAAAATGTATGAATAAACGACATTCTACTAAAAAAGTTTAAAAAATTGTTAGAGGTCAAACAAAAGATAAAATGATTAGTTAGATAAGAATACATAGGACAAATAGATTTTATTCTAAGATTATGGTCAATATTCAATGACAAAGTTAATTGTGAAGGTAAATATACTAAAATTATTTCCAGAAAATCAAATGAGAAAGATTATTCAACTACTCATTGGTCCAATTGAATTATCTATAGCGATAATGTTATCATAAGGTACTTTTGCAGCACCTTTCCAATTAGAATATCGAGGAGCTTCTCTTAATTTCTTGTTAATCTTCTCTCCCAACAATGCTCCAATGACATGAATTGCTTCTATAACCCATATATAAAGTGCGTATGAGAAACCATCGAGAGAATAACTAATGATATTCTTCAGATCTTCTCTTATTTTGATGATAGACTTAACTAGATGATCAAAAGTTTGAAAACCCCAAAGATAAGTCCGAACCTTATCAAGATCAATCACCAACTGGACGTATGAGAATATGATAATTTTCTTCTTATCCTTAGCCATTACCAAACCAGCTATCACACAAACATACACAATTCTAATTCTGTTTGATAAATCCCACGTGGGAGCTTCTAATAAGTGTACATTCATTAGCTTCTTTATGCAAATCCTTGGTTTTAAATGGCGCATGGTGCACCGTGGCTCCATTCTCCTCTAAGTGCGCCATGCGCCATGGGGCACGAGGCGCATGGCAACATGGATCCGGCGCAAAGCTTAATATACAAAATTTATGAAGTCTAAAAAAAGAACCTGACAAGGGAACATTGTTCACAATGTGAACTTCACTCTAACCTGAGTCACTTGACCCCTTGAATCAGTCATTCCCATCACTTTCACTACAACATCGGGCTTGATCTGAGAATCTATTCTGATTCAACAACCAAAAACATTCAGAGACGAGTTTCCCAAAAGCTATTTAAATCAAACTGCACAACTTTACCAGATAGCATATACAAACCAGTAGAGAAAACACTTTCAAAACACTAATTAGTGAAAGCAAGAACTTGAAACTAATAGGAAAGTACGAATTTGCAACAACTAAGTTAAGAAGTTAGAAGATTAAATATATCATCACATCTCATTTAACTGATAGGAACTATGGCTCAAATAAATAACAAAAAAGAGAGATTACTACAGATAGATTCCGAAGAACAGAGACAAAGTAAACTAATAAGAGATTATTCATTATAACTTCCAATGTAAAATAGAATCAGACTACATAAAATTTCTAGAAACCAATAAATTTCAAAACCCAAATTCCAAAAATGTGGAAAATTGAAGACATCAATCTGCCTCAGTATAAATCCTCATATTCCAATGTAAGAATCCTAACATGACTAAGCTCAAAAAGCTCGATTTCTCAGCGAATCAGAAACGAATGAAACTACTATCTAACAAACAAAGGGGAAGGCAATTACAGATAAGACAATCAGAAGCAGAAAATATAAAATACAGCTCAATATTGTCTTTAGCCGCAAGATAGAGTTAAGATGAAGAGAACTTGTAGAAGACGGTCTACGAAGATTGTAAACTATGATTTCTCATTTAGCGAAGAGAAAGGAGACGAAAAAACAGGTTCCTGTGGTTTCTAGGGTTTTCCAAAAGTGAATCCAGAAGGAGCTAAAGCATAGAAATGGGTTAGGTAATGGAGAGAGAGAGAGAGAGACAAACAAAGAGAAAGGCTGAGAGAGAGAGAGAAACGGCGTAGGCTCTGCGACTCGTGCAAATTGGCGCCACAAGTCTTTGTAGCCCTCGTCTCGCGCAACATCGCCTCAGTCGTGGCTCAACCGTGGCACGCGCATTATGGAAGAAGCGTTGCCATCAGCTCCTGAAGCACAGACCCTCGCGCCTCGGTGCGCCTCGCGCCATGGCGCGCCTCAGGCACGCTTTTTACAACCAAGTGCAAATCTTATCCTTTCTATTCAGCAATTTCCTTCAAAACCCCTTATCAAATGTATATTTCTCTAAATAACAACTCAAATCATCCTTGTACTTGAGTTCATTAAATGCATAAATTCTTGCATAGAAAATCTGAGTGGCTTCCTTCCAAACACAAATCAGAGCTCACATTCTTTTTTGTTACCAACTGCCTACACATGATGATGTGTATCAACCGAGCTGAATATACTAGAGCATTTTCATGTATTTCAAATACATGTACAAAGACAAGATCAGAATTCACTGTATTGTACTCGTTTGGCAATGCATTCTTGATTTCGCTCAAGATAGACATTCATCATATATTGTTTATCTACCTCACTTGTGGCTCATTTCCATCTCTGAAAAGACGTTGTGGATACACCTTTTCTATGCAACAAGTTAATTATCAGCTATCATCAAACATCTATCTTGTTTCAGTCACAATGTAGATCAACAACTCATACATCCATTATTTTGTGTATTGATTTTGAGACTTAGAAGACCAACAAAAATACTTTTGTGTATTGATTTTGAGACTTAGAAGACCAACAAAAATACTTTTGTGTATTGATCTCACTACGATCAACAAAAGAAGTCTAAAAAATCAAATGAAATCATCAATGAGCATCCAAAGAGATCATCAACAAACAACCATAAGTATCCACAATTATTTGGCTCATATCAGATACCATATTCTATCCATGAAAATGAGAAAGCATTTTCATGTAACGAGTAAACTGCTTCATTCATAATTTAATTTTGTGATTAAATTTTAAGATTTTTTCTTCTTAAGCCATGTATTACCCTGATACAGAACATCTTATGAAGACATATTTTAAGAAAAAAAAAACAAAAACAAAGCTCCCAAATTATGCCAAGTTTGAACCTAGGCTAGCAACTTCCACAACTATTTGGAAGACAAGAACACCAACATAAGTGTTGTACTAAATCGCAAAGACACAAACTAAATCTTAATCAATCAAACTACCTTCATCAAAGCCAAATCAACAAACTAAGGTATATTATTTTTTGAACTATGTAAACATCTGAAGAGAGCCAATGAACAGACTAGAACTCTCAATACTTCATATTTTGTTAAACTAAGACATTAAACACCACAAGCTACATATACTATCTATAAATCAGTTCTAAATATAATCCAACAATACAAATTTTACAATAATAAACGTTGAGTCATGGAAACAACTTGAAATATTTTCCGGTTCAAAGATTCGAGAACTATATGAAACACTACACGAAGTCATTAAAGCTAAAACTAGAACTTGATTCCACCAATTGGAGCTTGTTGATTGAGGGACTTAATTAATGATACTTAGAAATCAAAAACGGCAGTGCACTAGCAAGGGTATTTACCGGATTTAGAATATGAAGATCAAAACACAGCCAAAAGTATTAGAGTTTGGGTTTGAGTAAGATCGCTTTTATGTAAACAACATTCAAAATTTTAACTACCCATCAAAGAAGAACATGATCTAAATAAAATTGTAGAATAAAAAAAGAAGAAATTGAAAAAAAGAATCATCAAGTACCTTAGATTACAAAGATGATAGGGTTTACGGTGAGAAGAGGAAAAACACCGAGAAGAGGAGAACACCGTGAAGAAGAGAACCACTGGTGAAGAGAAAGAGGAAGATTTTTTTTTCTGATTTGCGTTGAAAAAGAAAGAAGAATGTTTATAAGTGGGGTATGGAAGTATAACTTATTTTCCAATTAGAGGGAAAGTTTATAACCGGTGACCCTTTCTTGGGATCGGCCCTCAATAACTAAAGAGCTTTCTCCCTATTTGGGATATATACTCTCAAGTTCTGCCAAAGATAGGCCATGTGCTTCCATGTTTTCTGCCTCTTTTTTGAAGATAAACATGTCTTTTCTATCATTAGGCTTGTCAGATGGGCATGCCCACGTCGCCTGGACAAGCCCGCCGTGAACCGCCAATTTCTTAGACCACCATGGGTCAGCCCGCTAGGACCATGGACACGAAAAGCACTGTCTATACTCACCCCAAAAAGACTAACGGGTGTGCGGGTAGGCATGCAGGCTATTGGTTAGTTTCTTCTCTTCTTGTTCGATTCAATCTTGTTCGATTGAATCTTCATCTTTGATATTTGGAGTTTTGAAAGCTGAAATTAATTGATACTCGAGTATACCTTTGGGATAGATTGAATTCTCTTGATCGATCTCTAATTTCAAGATTGAAATCGATTGAAATCTCTTGATCGATCTCCAATTTCAAGATTTACACACCAATTGTGTTGATTTGTTGTTTATGGATGAGGATGTGAATTAGCCTAGTAGTGTTGTTGATAGTTCTTGAGTTTATCTTTGAACAATTCACATTTGTTTTGAAAAAAAGTTTTAAATTCACATTTATTTTGAAAAAAAGTTTTGATTTAGATCAAATTTTAAAGTTGATCATAGTTGTTGCTACTTGCTAGTGAGTAGTGACTGATTAGGTTTTGGTTACAGCTTTTAAATTTAATTCTTAGAGGTTCCTAAAATCTCATTGTAAGATATGTTTGGTTTGGTTTGTTGGGAGGTTTAAGAGTCTTCAAAATTGGTTAATTGTTGTAGATACAAAATTAAATATTCAACTTTTAGTTTATTCTGTATATTGAGATGACTTAAAAAGAATTCAAAACTTCATTGTATCGACTGCTTTTTTAAGATTACATTCTGCTAGAATTTGAACCAGGATTTGCAATTTGAAGAATATGTTCTGATCTTTCTTGGAGTTTGTATGGTTTATAAGATTGGATTCTGATGTTTATATGACTTGTTTTGAGTTTAGTATGCTTGAAAGACTCTCTAGTGCTTATGTTTTTTTATTTTGTTTCAAGTTATAATGGACATTCGATATTGCTGAAAACAAAGATGAAGAAAGTGACAAGAGTTATGCTTTCCCTCTTAGGAACCATGGTGTTACCTTTAATGAGAGAAATTTTGCTGCTTTCACACACATATCAGTTGCTGCTCATCCTTGGCATGACTTGGAGATTGGTACGCTAATCATGTGATCAGATCAGTGGCTTCTCCTTCTAATGTTCATGCTTTCCCGATTTTGGTCAATATTGATTAGAGAGACTTGTTTTTGGTTTTTGTCTGGTCAGTGAAATGCTAAAGATTAGTTTTTGTTTCAATTTAGTGTTGACATTGGCATTTTGATGATTCATCTGTGACTTTAGCTCTGTTTTAGGATCTTTTGTGTTTCTAATATAGTTTTTACTCATATTTGGTTTGGAATATAATCCTTTTTTATATGTGTATGATTTTGATTTTTAGGGTTTGTGGTAACTTAAGCATTGAAACACAAACTAAAGCTGTCAATTAAATATGTTTCAAACTAAAATTAAAACTCAAAGCCAAACTCAAACTCAAAGTTAAACTCAATCTATTTGTCATAACTCAAAACTCAAAAATACTTAAATTCTGAAATACTAAAACCAAACTAAAACTCAAAGTCATACTTAAACTCAAATTGAATCCAATTAAAACCTGAAACTGAAGTACTAAACTGAAAACTGAAAACTGAAACTCAAGATGTTTGTTTCATCAATATTAAGCTTAATCATCAACAATAATAAGGATCAATTGTCTAAGGTATTAGTCTAAAATGGTTGAAAGACACAAGCTTCAAAAGAATCAAAACATCTACAAGAGAAATAAGATTTCAATTGTGCGGACCGCCCGTAAGCCCACAAACATGCAACGGGTCAGCTTGTGTAATCCGCATTCCGCTTGGACCATGTCCGTTATACCCTCGTTTTTGTGGACAAACTTTTAAGTGTGCAGGCCCGCCCCGCAATAGTACTATATGTGCTATGCTCGTGGGCATAAGGCCCGCTTGACAGCTCTATTTGTCATCTTCGAACTCGATTCTGGTATATCTCCCGCCGTTGATGGAATCTCGCTGGAATCTAGATTTGAATGGAGGAGCCTCATTAATTTAGAATACGAGTTTGGTGCCCTTCTCGATCTCTTTATCAATCTTATTGATTGAAGAATTTCTCGCATCCATCAGCCGGCTTCTTCTCTCGATTTTGATCGAACTAGGGCAAACACGACTACATGTGATGAGTTCTAAATTGGCATGAGCCTTAAATGGTGCAATATGGGTCTATATTTTCTCATTCCCCTTTTCAAGATCAATAAGATTCATTGGTTTAGGCCAATTATTTCTGCAAAGATATTATTTTGGCCTGCAATAGATTTTTACACCCGTATATGCTATTTAGAGTTTCCATTGCCAAATTTTATTGCAGTCGCCACCTCTGATTTCTTTCACCAGTGCTTCCTCTTTCTACTTCGTGGAGGGTCGACTTAGCTGATGATTCTGCCCAGTCGATACCTCTGTATCCTTTGAGCACCATCTCACAAATAACAACTTAGATGGATCAGCTCTTACATCTCAATCAAGTTTGGTGTATCTAGCCGTATCGCCTCCATTGGTTCTATTCCTCTTGCTATGGACATGAGAGATCTTCCATTGCATCCTCCTTCTAGAAGGAGAGAATCCTCTCACATTTATCTCTCTCCATGAGAGGTGTTTTTCTCTCGATCAGTTAGTCGAAGAAGTTTTCTTATGTCCTAACCATCTTGCTCTCTAGTGTAATGGTCCGCACGGGACCGGTAGACACAATGGATATCATTACGGTGCTAGCCAAGGTTATAGAATTTGTCAAAAAGTCATTCGTTATGTTGACTAATCTAATGTTAGTCGAAGAGTTTGAGTTGAAGATTGTCTCTTTCATGGGTGTGTTCATGATAGATAGTTTCAACATTTCTCCTGACTATCTATGAAGTTTCATCAAGTTTCTGCATCTATCTTTGAGTTCTGCTTGTTCTATTGCTTTAGTCGTTTGGCTTGTTCTACGGGTCTATCTGATTGTGCTCATGTTCTATGTATCCATCTAGTTTATATATGAATATATTGTTTGACAAAAAAAAAAAAATTATTTTTTTCTTTAAAATGAAGGACATAATAGGATTTTTATTATTATAAAACATATTTCACCAACCCTAACTAGAATAAAAGGTAGATGGATAACTTGAAAAAAAATCTTTTATTTCTAATTTTCCTTTATAGTTATTTTGTAGGTTTTTCTTTTTAACAAAAAATAAAATACACGTATTAACTGACATGTCACAATAATGTTAATTATAATTTTGACACTAAAACAATTCAAGGTTTATATAACAAGAAATTGGTTACATTTTATTTGATTTTGCTCTTTAATATGTATGTGTTTTATAAAATTTCATGAAGCATCATCATGTTATAAATCTTTATAATTGCTTTCTT
Organism: Cardamine chenopodiifolia; assembly: GCA_963922655.1. NCBI lineage: Eukaryota > Viridiplantae > Streptophyta > Magnoliopsida > Brassicales > Brassicaceae > Cardamine > Cardamine chenopodiifolia. The sequence continues at coordinate 10,035,823 of OZ000479.1, forward strand.
AAACAAAGTTGTCTCACAAGCTGAAATAAACCGGATTTATATGATCAAAGTAAACTATACATAGCGAAATAAGTGAACTGTTAAAATTAAAATGGTGCAGAGAGGAATGAAATTAGCAAATTTTATTTAACACTTCAATCAGTTTTTAAAAACCTAAGCTAACTGAGAAGGTTAGATAAAACACAAAACCGGAAAGAAACAAAAAACGAAAAACACAGGCAAAGAGGTCACGGGGCATTCAAGAGAACTGGATCAGTCTGGTTAGCCAAAATCTGGGCATCTATAATTGAACCATGTTTCCCAACAGCCGGAATACTAAGTGAACGTTTCCTCATCTTGGCTTTATCCGAGGCAGCTACTTCGATTCTGTTTCGATACTCAAGAGATTCAGTCAATGGGTGGTTTGCTGTCTTGAGGAAGAGATCGAGGTTTTGGATGTATTTTTCATTTTTGTTGAGCTTTGTAGCCTCGTTGTGGTTGTTTTCAGACACCATGGAGATTGTGTCTAGAGACTCTTCTTCTTCGTTGTCTGTCCAGTAACTCTTGTCTTCCATTGCCAAGTCATCGTACTCTTCATCTGACTTTGTCGATTCCTCATCCACGGATCCAACCTGGTTTAAGATGATTGCAAAAGTCTTAAAACTAACGGCAAGCTACACTAAAAACGTGAGAAAACGGCATAATTAACATCCTCCTAACGAATCAAAATTTGGTTACCTCTTCATGGTTGCATTCGTCATTGTTATCGCTGAGATCTTCATCGGAATCTGGCTCAGGAAAATCATCGTCGCCTTCTTCATCTTCATCGCTCCCATTTACAGACTGCTCCTCCTTCAGCTGTATGTAGGATAACGCAAATGAGTAAACAACCTTCACAAAATGCGAAAAAATCAAGTTTTTACACATTGATTAGTGTAGGATCTACCTCTTTTGAAGGCCCATCAGATATATGGGGCGAACTGCAGCAAGAAGAGTAATGCCTGCTTCCGGTTTCAATAAAATCAGCTCTTGACTCATCTACACTCCCAGCGTGACTAGTTGCGCCATCACTAGGCCAAGCGCTGATCCCAAAGTGACCGAACTGAAGATTCACTGGTACAGCTTTCTGTAGGTATCCATATAAAGGATGCTTTGTTCCATTATCCATCTCAGTACCAACGTCAGGCTCCCTGATCTTATCAACGGAACCGACAGGCCAGGTTTTTGCTACAGTACCGTCAGTATTGAAAAGAATTATACGCCTAGAGGAGCCTTGTCTTTGGATCAGCTGAAACATTCCCTTGGAACTTAATGAATTGGCAGCACACTGGTTCCTGTGCTCGTCATCGATACCAGCAACAGTGTTTGTCGTAGCATCATAGAGCTTCTCTCCTGTTTCACGTCTACGCAGGCAACCAAAGACCGTCGCGTGGATTGTAGCCACGCTCTTGTCAACATTTGTGTTATTTATCTTAGGAACGAGGTGTTTGTCAGCTCGTTTACATAGATAATCCTGTATTGTTCTGATGTTACGTATATATTTTACATACTTATTCTTTGCTGGGTCCAATGTCATGTATTTTGCTCGAACTGCAAATCGTTCTAAGTGTTTCTCCTCGTTGGCAATGTATACCATGAAGGGAATAATCGAAGGGTGCTTTTTCATCAGTCCCATCTACAGAAAAGGAAAAACAAAGAAGAAGATAAGGATAAATCGAACAGACCGTGCAACCTCAAATCAAAATGTGTAATGAAACACAATAAGACTTACCACAAAGTTGAGGCTTAAGTGAACCCCTTCAACAACTACCGACTCTTTCCTCTCCTCCCATGTGGTAATGAGCCTATCGAGACTGTCAATCACCATCTCGCTTTGAGCCTTATACCCTTCTATAGCCATCTGCTTATGACTTGGCAAGTCAGCGGTGCTCGAGTTTGAACCAGCATCTGTCTTTTCGGTATTGGAGTTTACACCTTGAGAGCCTTTCAACTTTTTGGCTCTTCTTTTAGCTTTTGACTCAGCAACTGCCACAGGGTCAAGGTGCTCTCCAGCATGATACGTTGAAGCCCACAGCAAAGGATTCTGTTTCTCATCAGCAAAGCTCCTCATCATGTGCCTTATCGAGTCAGTTGATATCACAGTCGTAATCCCCAGCCTGCTACCCTGTATCACAAAAAATACAAATTGCGTCTGATTAAGAACACATTAAAATCAGACACACCTTATAAATAGTATTACTCAGAAAAGTGATGACTATACAAAAAACAAAAGAAGAGAGATTCTTATTTTCAGTAAAAAGCATATAATCGGAGGGAATGAATACTTACTAGCAATGCAGACAATGTAGATTTACCACAACCACTGGTGCCACAGAGCAGAACAGTTACAGATTCTTTCCTTTCTCGGATTCTGCGAATGATAATAAGAGTTGTAGACAATGTGTTAAATAAAATAAATAAAAACTACAGTTTCAGAATATGATATATGAGTGGGAAATAGCGAACCTTGGAAAGCTACATAAATATATTTTATGCGCTTAAAAGAGGAAAAATATGACATGAAACAACAGACATATGCAGATTCTATATGCCATCGCTTTTATTAACAATACATATCAAGAAAATTTCCAAAAGTTAAGAAAATTTACCTGCATGCCACAATCAAATCTGCCCTTTGGTCGCGACCAACATACTTATATTCAGACAGTGCATCACACACAACATCTAAGAATATTTCTCGTGAAACAACAACAGTTGTGCGTCGTTTATACATCTCAAATGGTTTACTTTTATTCTTGTTAACATCATCAGCAACCAAACAGTCAATTTTTTCAGCACAACTTGAACCACTAGCTTCCTTTGCAAATTCAGGTTTCTTCCCATGATCTGGTGAGGAACTACAAGACCCCTCACTTCTTATTAACTCAAAAGCTCTACGACTGATCTGCCAACAGAGAATAATAGAGAGGAAAAAACAGATCATCAGGAATACATAAAGGAGTGAAGAACTGGTCAGTTGTGAATAACCACATTAAGGTGTTTCATATGAACACAAAAAGCAAAAAAAAAATCTTGCAGAGCACAGATACCACCAAGATACTTTGCAAAGAAGCTCATATTAAGTCTTTCACATGCAGTAAGATTTTACATACAATGTAAGTTAACTCGACAAATATACCTATCAGAAATCAGTGCAATCTTGAAATTTACTATGGGTTTACAGAAAGACTTGATCCTTGACATATACTAGAAAAAGTATGATTGACATTGATGACTGAACACTCGACAACGATGTGCATTAATGCTCACAGCAGCAAGCTCCATACCAGTATACAAAATGGTCCAAATTAGAGATGAAAAATAGACTCAAGCAAAGACTAAACATTTATTAGCACCAAAACCAGTAAGAGCCAAATGTAAGATCATTGGTAAGTCCTTTTTAGATCCATACACATCACTGATCCAACCTCAATCCTAAAAGATACAGCCAAGTAGACTAAACACAAATGTTTTTCATAAGATTTTGTTTATCAAAAAAAAAAAATCAGAAACAATTTCGAATATAAACAGAGAAAAACAAATCAAAACCACCAAAAATCAACAGAAAAATCTGAAACATTCTATAAAGATCGAGGCAAAATCGCGATCACCTTGAAGGCGTGACGAGCCTTGCATCCCATAAGCTGAAGAGTACTCTGCAAAACAGAACGCGTATACCGAAACGAACCTTCACCATTATCATCACCTTCTTCACGAACCACTATATACAGAACCTTCGTTACCTCCGCCATCTCTACAAACTCACAAAACTAGAACTAATCACAGTTTTGAAAATTTCCAGAGAAAAAAATCGAACAATCAGAAGCAAAATTCGGGAATGCAGGGAAACTAGAGAAGATTGATATGAGATGATAACATAATTAATCAATCATTTCGATTACTGGCCGGAGAAAATTTGGTTTTTGTAGATCGGAGAAGAGAGGAAAGAAACTTGTGAAAATTAGGATTTATAAATGAGGATCGTGATGGTTTTGTTTATAAGAAGAGGTAAAAGAAGAAGAATACGAAGAAGAGAGGAAAGATAATAATTTCGCCATTTTTATTATGTTTTAAGGTTACTCGTCTTCTTCTTCAACGCATCGTTCGAGGAGAGCCTTGACGACTTTGTTTTAAGAAATCTTCTTCTTCTTCTTTCTCTTCCCTCTCTAACGTATCTTTCACAGTGACCAAAAATAAAATACAAATTTTTGTTTTCCCTTTTTGGAATTTTTGGTTTTGTTTTAATCCTTTTCGAACTCAACCAGCATCTTACTTTTTTTGATAAAGACATCCCTAGATTTTGTTTCTAGATCAAATTGCCCCTCTTATTCCGTTTTTTACATTGTCGTTAAAACTGGAATCATAATTACTAAACAAGAAAAATAGGTTATCCTATGTTTTTTGTGAGGTATATAATAATATATTTTTAATGGATTAATATAACAAGGTGACCGATTAAAAAGACAACTAAATAAAAGTATGTTAGTGTAAGAGATAACAAAAGTAGGGGGTTTTTTATAACTGAAATATTAAATATTTCTTTCGACAATAATACTAAATAGTTTTTTTATTTTGGTTCTGATAAAGTTTTACTTGAGGCAAGGTTCAGACTTTCAGTTTAGAAGGTTAAGAATTTTGGCCGACCGATTTGATTCGGTCTTTGTCAACAATTAACTACTAAGGAGACTAGATATTTAACCATAAGATTAATTATCTCAAATACGTATTCGTTCCTTAGAAAATACACTATTACGAAACTGGTTTGTGTTTTTGACGATTGATTCTATCTTTTTAATAGATTCGATTATTTTTAGGGTCTCAACTCTGCACGAAAGGTTAACAATTTTCTTTATTTTGTGAAGATAAAGCATATTCTCAAAAAAGTAATTAGCAATACAATAGAAGTAATCATCATCATGTATATATATGCACTTGCATATCGATTAAGGCTGTAAGAAAATTCAAAACAGAATTACTTCCTTCGAGAGAAGAGGATCTACACGTACCTTCACAAAAGTTTCTTTGCTTAAAGTCTATTGATTTGCAGATAGATACATGTGAATTTAGTCAATGTTGAATTTTTCTTGTCATGATAAAAAAACTATATTTATAAAGAAAATCTTCCGTATTAAATTGTTTATCATAATCTAGTGAAATTAATTTAAAACCACATAAAATAATATTCATATTTGATTAATTATATGCCTAAATGAATTATAAATTTATTTTAAGTAAAAGTTAAAATTTGAATTTATTTTTTATTTGTTGAATTTTTATTTATTTATGTATTTTCAGTAATTTGTGTATAATTTATTTACCGTATTCTTTCTATACAAATCACGGCAAAATAAAGTTTGAGTGGAAACAAAAAATAATATTTTTTTTGGAATATTTATTTCTTAAGGAGAAAGAGAAATAAATCAAAGTTATTAGTCTATTCACATGATTCAGATTCACCGTGTGGACCAAGAACGAGAATCAAGAAGTGGTAAAAGTGTAAATCTGCTGTGGGAACAATGGTAAAAAGTCGGAACTTTTTCTTGATTTGTACTTTTGTCGTGGAGGAATAAAGAAAAGGACAAAAGAAGTGGATGACCATCTTCAACGAAGATTCTATCTAATAAAAAAAATAAAAATTACAAAATTTTCATCTAAAACAGAATTAATGGAAAAAAGTTTTAAATACTGTCTCAATTTTTTTTTAGAAACAGTGTAGGTCAAGTGTCGCAATATTACTTATTTATTATTTATTTAATAATATAATATTTTAAAAATTAATAAAATTAAAAAAGAAATTATTAAAATATTTTTTTAAAAACTCTTATAAATATGTGGATCCTCTTAAAAACAAAAGTTGCAAAACGTTACATCCATGAAGTTTAAGCCATCCTTAGATTTGGTCAATTTTTTTCTTATAAATTTCCTATTGGAATAAACCAAACATTAGAATCATCATCATCAATATTTATATACTAGTACTAAGATAAAAATAATGAGAAAGAATCATGTATCATTATATATTATGATTATCTTCAAACATGCGAAGGCAAAATACAAATCAAGATGATGGACCGGTAAAGGAAATATAATGTAGTGGCTAGACCGATACGCCTCTTTGATACGACTCGCTCGGCCGCCAAAACTTTCATACTATTTTGTTTCGTTTATTCTCATTTTTATTAGTAACATCTGAAATAACAAATAATATTTGACGGATTAAAAACCACAAAACTTTGATACTAGATAAATGCAGAAAAGTACAACACATCATTTATGCTCATTTGTTTCTCTAGTCCATGTTTATAGAGTTTTTTAACATTAGTAGAACATGATATAACTAACTGGTTTAGTAGTCCCTCTTTGTTTATTTTAGTATATTATCTATTGTTAAATTCTTTTTTATATGTTGAGTTCGCTGCAGTATAGCTCAACATTGATCAGTGTTTTTTGTGTCAAGTAGATGATGATTTAACAAGAATTAAAAGATATCAAGATTTAACGAGTTTATAGGATTTCACAAATTTCTCAAAAGAGAATAAAAAAACGGCTCAAGAAGAACGTACACACACGATACAACCTTCGAAGAAAAAAAATCATAACTTGCATATATAGGATTCGTCTTCTACTTGTCAGTTTGATGAAGCTTGAGTGTATATGAGCTTCTCTCCCCACCTTCCAACTCTTCTCCTCCGTTGTCTTATATTGTTACTCGTACGGTCCATCTGATTAAACCCATGAGAATAATGTTTTGGGTTGGTTAACTCTTTCATTATAGATTAGAAACTCCAAACTTAAATATATATATATATATATATATATATATATTATAATCAATCCACAAAGGGAATCGAAATAGTGCTTACAGAGGTTGATCTTAGGAGATAATTATCCAACTTACCATGATCTTATGTAATTTCATCATTTTCATCATTATCTATTTTTGTAGAATCTGTTTCTGAAGAATATGATTTTGAATTTTCTGTCTTTGAGTCAACTCCACCTTGAACTAAAATTTATGCTTGCACATTGCCATTTGAAGGACAGCTCTTGGTTCCGTCTTTCTTTGAAAAATGTGAATGTAGGTTGTTCACCTTAACCTTCTTAAAATAGAAAAATCAGTTTTTGTTTATGATCAGACTTCTTGAGGTACCTTGTACTATGTTGAAGTGTTTGGTGACCTATTAATCAGATAGACTGTTGTAGATGCAGCTTCAACCCAAAACTTCTGCTTTAAACAAGTTTTAAAAAGCATGCATCTGATCCCTTTTCTTGTTTCCCTGTGTCTGATAGAATAGTTGTATCCTTTGCCAAGATATATATTCTAAGCCTAGAATCTCCAACTGACATAACATCTTGTGTTGCCACAAACCAAAATCACTTTTCTCGTCAAACTTTTTAACATGAAGTTGGTTCCATGATTTATTGATGATCTTGATTCCTTTTTTTCTTGCAGGTACGCAGAAAATAACTCACAAATGATTTCTCCTATATATCTTCTTGTAACATCAGGACACGATAAGCCTTGCACTCTGATACCACTTATTAAGTTCACAACGGTCTAACTCAACCTTGATCTGTGTTCTTTGTGTCAATTACGTGCTAATTTAATAAGAACTAAAAGACACCAAGATTTAACGTGTTCCCCGAATGATTACATGTACATCTCATGTGGAATCTCTTGCCCTCAAACTCCACTAGAAATCAAGGTTACACAAGCTTCTCAAAAAGAGATTACAAGAATGGCTCAAGAAGAACGTACACACACGATACAACCTTCGAAGAAAAAAAATCATAACTTGCATATATAGGATTTGTCTTCTACTTGTCAGTTTGATGAAGCTTGAGTGTATATGAGCTTCTCTCCCCACCTTCCAACTCTTCTCCTCCTTTGTCTTATATTGTTACTTGTATGGCCCATCTGATTAAACCCATGAGAATAATGTTTTGGACTGGTCAACTCTTTCAATACAGATTAGTAACCCCAAACTTTTATTTTTAAAATAAAATATAAATATTATAATTAACCCAAAAAAGGAACGGAACAGTGATTAAAGAGGTTGAAATCGAACCAAAATTACAACGTAGAAAAAGAGCACTTGACTACACATGAAAAGATTAACGAGATAGAGATAAACTGGAAACGGGAAAGAGAATCTGAGATCGGATCAAGGGCAGAAAGAGAAGAAAGTCTTCTATCAACCCCAAACTCATATAAACTGCAGTAGAAAACCTAACGACTAAGTAAACTAGTTTTGTATATCTCTATTTCTTAACATTAGTCTCACACTAGACCAGTATAAGATTCATATAGCGATTTGACGTTTTTGGAGAATTATCGAAAACTCAAAATTTTTAAATATGATGAATATACTTTTATTCACAACTAGAATATTTGTCGGAGCTACAGTGGAGCTGAGATTACTATAGTTTTTTTCTCTATATTCATCAAATAAAACAAAGTGAAACTAAAACAAAAACAAATAAATGATACGATTCTTCAAAAATGTGGCGATTTATTAAGTTAAACCTAGAAAACAAAAACTAAACGAGATATTGGAAAGCTAAAATATCTAGCGTCCGTAGAGATTTTAGGTGATTTTGATTTCAAGTTTGTTATATGCTGTCTCGATTTGTTTAAACTGGTTTTCAGTTCGACATTCATCAGCTACTCATGTGGTGGGTGGTCGGTTTTCTTTCCGACAATCGTCAGTTTCTGTTTAACAGCATTTTGACGGTTTGTTTCCGCCATGTTGATTTCTTCAGTAATGCTATTGCTAGCTTTGATCTAGAGTTTAACCTTTCATCTTTTGGTATCTTGTCTAGTTTTGGGTATGGAGTTTGTCCAACTTTTATATTTTTTTTTCATTTTCAATCGATTTCATTTGTTTCGATTAGATTGGTTTTGATTGCGTTTTCCGCCATATATAGGATTGCATAATTCTCTAATATTATTTTGTTTAAAGGGATATGTTTTATTTTTTAAGTTTATCGTTTTATTTTAGAAAAACGGATTAAAGTTGTGGTTTGGAATCGCTGTCGGTGTCCTTGATTTGTGTTAAAGCAATTGAGGCTGTTTGGTATTATGGTAACTTTTGAAATTGATTGTTCTTTTTTGTTGTTGTTCGTGGAAGTCATGTCATCGACTTAATATTTTGGAGCCATTTGTTCAAAAAAATCTTTAATTTGCAAGATTCGAAGATGAATCTTTGTTGAAGTTTTATGAAATTGGTTATAGTTTGAAGAATTAGAGTAAGAATATGGATCATATTACCAATATTGTTATAAAAAATGAAAAAATCCAATCTTATTTGGTTTTGAGAAATTCCATGCAATTACAGTCGATCATTGAAGACGAATCTTTTCGTACTTTCGTTATATTTACTTGTTCTGAGTGGTTATGCTCTATTTTGAGATTTTGATATTATGTTTATTCACCCCTTAATGGAGTTTTATACGAAAGACGACAAAAGAAACGAGCTATTGGTTATTTACATTTGATTGTACAATGTGTGTTAAAATGAAGCAATAGTTTTTCTTAATGTATTTTTTTAGGAGTTGTTAAGGTTCAGCTTCTCCTCTTGGGCTTCTTCAAACCTGAAGCCCACCTTACTGTCTAGAAGATAACACCATCTCATTCTAATTGAACCGATAACTAAACCGAATCAACATTTGCACATCACTACTCCGATTTGTTTCGATCGTTCTGGTCCTCAGCCTCTTTCCTCCGCCGCGATTCTTTCCCGTGAGTCGTCTCTTCTTTCAATTTTCCTCGATCTCTTACATTTCCCCCCTCAAATTTAGGCTTTAAATTGTGTGAAACCTTTAGAGCGTCGAAAATTGTGGCTGAGTATATCTATGGCAGAACCACCCAAGCTTAGAGTTTTAATGGTTTCTGATTTCTTCTTCCCGAACTTTGGTGGTGTTGAGAATCACATCTACTATCTTTCTCAATGCTTGTTAAAGCTCGGTCACAAGGTTAGTGTCAGATCACAAAGTTCATGTCTTTTTGCGTTTAAAGAAATCAAATGTGGCTTCAATCGGATGTGATTCAATACAAGTTTTAGCTTTAATCTCCAAATTTGATTCAATCCAAAGTTTCAATTGTGGTTCAATCCAAGTTTCAGCTTTATTAATCAAAAAGTTCATATCTTTTTTTTTTTTTGCGTTTTTGCTCTAAAGAAATCAAATTCTCAAATTCGGCTTCAATCGGATGTGGTTTAATACAAATTTTAGCTTTAATCTCTCAAAATTGATTCAATCTAAAAGTTTCAAATGTGACTCAATCTAAGTTTTAGCTTTATTAATCAAAAAGTTCATATCTTTTTATGTTTTTAGCTATAAATAGATCAAATTCTCAAAACCCTTCTATGCTAGTTCAATAGGATGTGATTAAATTCAGAGTTTCAGCTTTATTCTCAATAGCTGTAATCAAGTAATGTAGCATAGTGATGGAGCTTGGGCCAAATTTGTAGTCTTATCTTCTTTTTGTGACAATGGTGTTTGAGATATTGTTACCTTTGTTGCAGGTGGTGGTTATGACTCATGCTTATGGAAACCGCACCGGAGTTCGATACATGACTGGTGGACTCAAAGTTTATTACGTACCTTGGAGACCTTTTGTTATGCAGACCACATTTCCAACTGTTTATGGAACATTTCCCATTGTAAGAACCATACTTAGACGTGAGAAAATCACAGTAGTTCATGGCCATCAAGCTTTCTCTACGCTTTGTCATGAAGCTTTAATGCATGCCAGAACAATGGGATATAAAGTTGTGTTCACAGATCATTCATTGTACGGTTTTGCTGATGTTGGGAGTATTCATATGAACAAGGTTTTACAGTTTACTTTAGCTGATATAGACCAGGCGATTTGTGTTTCACACACGAGTAAGGAGAATACAGTTTTAAGGTCTGGATTGTCCCCAGCTAAGGTTTTTATGATACCAAATGCTGTTGATACTGCTATGTTTAAGCCTGCTACCGTTCGACCTAGTACTGATGTCATTACTATAGTTGTTATAAGTAGATTGGTTTATCGAAAAGGTGCGGATTTGCTTGTTGAAGTCATTCCAGAAGTATGCCGTTTATACCCAAATGTGAGTTTAAAACCCCCAGCATTTATTAGTAACTAATAGTTACACCATTTCTCTCTGGTATCGGCATTTACTTTGTTATTTGGTTTTTGAAAGGTTCGTTTTGTAGTTGGAGGGGATGGACCGAAACATGTGCGACTAGAGGAAATGAGAGAGAAGCATTCTCTCCAAGATAGAGTCGAAATGCTGGGTGCAGTGCCGCATTCTCGTGTCCGCTCTGTTTTGGTTACCGGTCATATATTCCTAAACAGGTGTGCTGATTCTTACAATATTTTTTGTTTAAAATCCACAAAACTCGACACTAGTTTTTATCTGTTACTGCTACTACAGTCTTGATCCTCTTGACAGTTCTTTAACAGAAGCCTTCTGCATAGCTATATTAGAGGCGGCTAGTTGCGGATTATTAACTGTTAGCACTCGTGTTGGAGGTGTCCCTGAGGCGTGTAACATTTCCTATAATACCTTCTCTTCCCTTTCGCTTCATCCGCATTGTTTCTTTCTTCCAGATCGAGAAAATCAGGTTTTCTTCACGATTTGCAGGTCCTCCCAGATGACATGGTCGTACTTTCTGAACCAGATCCGGATGATATGGTACGAGCAATCGAGAAGGCAATATCAATACTCCCAAGTATTAAGCCCGAGGAGATGCATAATCGAGTGAGTTCTGCTTCAAATCAAAACCCAGCATATCTAAATACTTACAAGTTAAAGACCCTTTTTCTAAGCCTTGGATTTTCTTTTTGCTTGTTTCTACCAGATGAAGAAGCTTTACAGTTGGCAAGATGTAGCCAAAAGAACCGAGATTGTGTACGACCGTGCCTTGAAGTGTTCAAATAGGAATCTTCTAGAACGTCTAACACGGTACATTATATCCTCACACCATCAAGATCGATGTAAAACGCCATTTTTTTCCGATACCTATGAATACCCGATCCTTTATAGGTTCCTATCGTGTGGAGCTTGGGCAGGGAAGCTATTCTGTATGGTTATGATCGTCGATTACTTGCTTTGGCGTTTACTTCAACTACTACAGGTGAAAACTGTTACCTCTTATCTTTCATTACCTCTCTCATCTTCTCTAAATCCTTTCGTTAGATATGTGATATGCCCAAATTTATATCCTCATAATGGGATTTTGCTTCAGCCTGATGACGAAATCGAGGAGGCACCCGATATCCTTCTTCGCCATCACGGAGAAATGAGAAACTGAGTATTCATAAGCAGAGTTTCAGCTTTGTTGTTTTTTCACCGTTTGTTACCTGAAGTTAGATGTGAGTCAATGTTACCTTAGGATTTAAGTAACTTTTTGAACCTATTTATTTAACACTTACAAGGTCTTTAAATGGGTGTGTGCTACTCAATACAAATGGACCACTTATATACAGTTATTAAATTTTTCACTGCAAATTATGTTCTAAATTGAAAATTAACAACATTTATTTGACACATTGCTGCTTCCTGCAAAGTATGCGTTGTGTGGGCGTACATAAGGTCGCATATGATCTGTTGATTCACGCAAATCAATTGTAGTTGTGTGCTTGCTTTAATGAGCACGCATAGTCTATAACTCATATGACCTTAGCATATTGTTGAGATTTAGGCCATTCGATGCTTCCTCATTTCTGTGCCGTCGTGGGTCCCTAGTCATTAATGTACGAAAGTTTGGAGGGATGGGATCACAACTTTGGCTTGAGTGCTACACGACAATGTGGTATAAGGGTATTGAAATTAAATTTGATTTTGGGTTAAGTTTATTTATGGATTCATAATCCAATTATTCATTATTGGATCAAATCCAAGATTAACTCCAAATTCTTTAAAAATATCTAGAAATATTTTAGAAGGTTTCTACCTCAAGTTTTTTTAAAAAACTCCATTAGATAAAAATATTTAAATATTGGTGTAGAAAAATGTAGAGATTTAAGATATATCTAGGCTAAAGAGGTGATAGTAGAAATATCTAGATTTTTGTTATAAAATCTTTTGGATGTTATAAATACTTTCTTACCCTCCCATTTGTAAAACAAGTTGAGAAAATAAATAAAAGCTAAGTTTAAAGAAAGAGTATCATTCTTCATAAGTTTCTAATTCTTCTAAGTGGTTTCCAAGTTTTTCAAAGTGTTCTTCCATTTTCTCCTTCATACTTAGAGGATCTTTTGATTCTTTCAAGTCTCTTGAATATTACGGTATTGGACTAGTGGTAAACACTATCGGAGATTATTTCTCTACATGGTATCAGATCCATTCTAATTTTGTGCTCATCAAGATCGGGGTTATAGAGAGCTTGAGTTTATTCTAAATATGGAATCAATGGGTCGTGTTGTTGGATTGGGAATGGAAATCTTAAACCAATCTAACTTCCGGTTATGGAAGTCAGGCATGAAATCATACTTGGTGAGTGAAGACTTATGGGATGTTGTCGGTGGTAGCAACACTACACCACCTACCGGAGATGCTGCAACTACGGAAGTGACAAAGGAGTGGACACGGAAGAATGCCAAGGCGGAGTTTGCATTAAATAAGTCAATATCCTCGGGAGAATTTGAGCATGTCTCAAGGTGTACATCCGCTAGTTCTATATGGCAGGCGCTAGACCAATTGTTTAATAAGAAGAATGAAGCTCGTTTACAACTATTAGAGAATGAGTTGGCGAATGCGAAGCAGGGGGAGTCTTCTATCTCGGAGTTTTTCGTTAAGGTAAAAAATCTTTGCTCTGAGATCAATACTCTTAATCTGGAGGAGTCCATTTCAGAAGCTCGATTGAAGCGATCTATTATTTGAGGTATACGACCCGAGTATACACCGTTTGTGACTTCAGTTCAAGGATGGGCTACACAACCTTCCTTAGAGGAGTTTGAAAATTTGCAAGCTTCGCAAGAATCGCTAGCCATGCAAATGGCAGGAGTTAAAGTTCATGATGATTCGGGTAGGCTTTTGTAGCTCGGAGGCAACAAAGTTTCAGAAAAAACCCATAGACGGTGGTGCAAAAAATAATTATGGACGAGAAGGATCTTCTATGGGAGAAAAGAAGTGGTTCAAGTGTTGCCGGTGTGGAAAGCTTGGACATTTCAAAAAGGATTGTCGAGTCAAGCTGAAGGAAACAAATATGGCAAAATCAAAAAGTCATACTAAGGACGAAGAATGGGGAAAATGTTTCACGGTGGAGTCTGCATATTCAGGTACATCCACAATTAAAAATCTTGGAAATGATTGGATTGTGGATTCTGGTTGGAGCCATCATATTACTGGAGACGAGAAGTTATTTTCTAGTCTTCAGCTTCATGATGGAAAAGAAGCCATCATTATTGCGGACAATTCAATCTACCACGTTGAGAAGGAAGGGACAATTTTCATTGAAGGAGATAATGGAATCTCAATTACTCTCAAGAAAGTATACCATGTCCCTGGAGTAAAGAAGAATCTTCTCTCCGTGGTAAATACGGTGGACTCAGGTAACTCTGTTTTGTTTGGCCCAAGAGATGTTAAATTCTTAAAAAATGTTAAAAAAATTAAAGGCGGATGTGGTTCACAATGGAGCACGAGTCAAAGACTTATATGCTTTATCGGCTTCCAATTCGTATATTGAGAAGATGAGCACCAATGATAATGCCTTTATATGGAATGCCAGACTTGGTCATATAAATATGACTAAGCTCAAAGTTATGGTGAATAATAATTTGGTTGATGGGCTCCCAAAGTTGAAGATTCAAGATGACGGAAAACTTTGTGAAAATTGTCAATATGGAAAATCACATAGGCTTCTATTTGAAAATTACACCTCACGATGTGGTGCTCCTTTGGAGAGGATCCATAGTGATTTGATGGGTCCAACGAGAACACCCTCATACTTTAGGTTTTGATACATGTTGTTATTCGTTGATGATTTCTCACGGTATACCTGGGTATACTTCGTAAAAGAAAAATTAGAAGTATTTTCAAGATTTCAAGAATTCAAGGTTTACCGTGGAAGGTGAGTTAGGTCGGAGGATCAAGACTCTAAGGATGGATAATGGAGGAGATTTCATGTCAAAGGAGTTTCTCTCTTTTTGTCGAGAGCAAGGTATCAAGAGGAAATTTACATGTCCATATACACCTCAACAAAATGGAGTAACGGAAAGGAATATTCGACATATAAGCGAGACGTGTAGAAGTTGGCTATATGACAAGAATTTACCTAAAACCTTATTGGCGGAAGGAATGAAATGTGCAGCATATGTTATCAATCGAATGCTACTAAGTACAAAAAATATGAAATCTTCTTATGAGATGGTTCATGGGAAGAAGCAAACGGTAAAAAAACTCAGAATATTTGGATCAATTTGCTATGTCCATGTTTTCGACTTCCAAAAGAAAAAGTTAGAGGCAAAGGCGAAGAAATACATCTTTGTTGGTTATGATGAACAAAAGAAAGGATGGAGGTGTATGGACCCTGAGACACATCGATACATAGTGTCTCGTGATGTTGTATTTGATGAAGTTTCCTCATTTTATGGGCCACCTCATGGTTGAGCAAGATGGTGCGAGTTCCTCCAGGATTGATAAACCAGTTCTCCAATTACCAAGTGAGAGTAGAAGTTCTGGAAATGAGACGCATGGTGAAAGGGGAAGCAATGACCAAGAAGAAGAAGAGGAAGAAGATCATGGTTCCTTGGCTGATCAACGACTAAAAATGATTCTTATCAGCTCATCTCAAACCAAATCCCACTCTAGGACCGACAATAAACCCTTCTTGGATCAAAAAACGAGTATCTGATACCATGATAAGATTAATGGGTTTCCAACTCAAAATTAATTGACAATGGGTGAATTGACCCATATCATTTATATACTAGTGTTAGTCCATTCAATGTGGGATCCTAACATATATTTCAGTATTATTAGTTCATGAATTATTATATTTTTAGTAAAATCTAGTTTAATAACTTTTATATTATATCTAAAATATTCAAAGAGTCTTGTTATTCAAAGAGTTTAGTTATTGTTTATTTTATAATTCTATTAAATTCTAGTGTTATAAAAATATGAATTGTATATATTTTTATTCATAAAACACAACTCAAAATCTCATTGATATTCATCAGACTTCACATTTTTAGGGCATTGTTCAACTATACTTTCTAATAATCAAAATCCTAAAGTACCCTTAATATGTGATTTAATAAAAAAATATAAATAATACTTAATTTAATTTGATTAAAATAGCTAGCAAACCTTTTAATTTTGGAATTAACAAAAAAGTTACCATTAAAAGAAGAAGAGTAAACCATCATCTATATTCTATTCCGTATTCTTCTGAAACCATTATTTTCAACTCTTCAAAAACTGTAATAGACTGTAAATAAAGTAATTTAACAACATTTTTTTTATTAACAAAAAATCTCTACTTTTTATTGTCAAACCATCTTCATATACCACTACAACATATTATTCTATGAAATACAAGAAATTGATCTCAAATAACTTATTAGTGTTTCTTCCCTTCTTAAACCAATGATTCTTAATTTAAAAATACTAAACATAATTCCTTTTTCTTCAACAACTAAGCACAATACATATTCTAAAATTCGTAAAGCGTACTCTTAGCAAATATTTGATTTTTTTTATAATTGATTCAGACACTAATGATAAACATTTAATAAAAAATATTTTCATAAATAAAAGAGATTTGGTTTTTTTATTTTACGAAATTCTAAATTATACAAAATTTATCTTTTAAACTTCTTATAACATAAAACAAATCATATAATACATAATACATATTCTAACATTCCTAAAACATAGAGCAATTTATATACATCGTACATATTCTAAAATTTGTAGAAATAGCATAAAGTTTAGAATACATATTCTAAATTTCATAAAATATATAGCTAATTCAAATTTTAAACATTATAGAACATGTATAAATATGTTAAATCTATTTTTAATGACAGTTTGGCACAATTGACAATTAACAAAAAAAATTTATATGGACAAATGAAAAAAAAGTATTCGTTATATATCTAATTCCCCATAAAATTTATACAATGAAAAAGAAACACACAAAAACTCAAACGATACAATCATACCAAAAGCCCATGCAATTCAAAAAGCCAAAAGTAAAAATAGGAAATGAACTACAAAAACATGGATCACACTGATATATATATATATATATACCTGTAACTGAACAAAACCACAAATTTCCTAACTTTATCCATTACAAGAAATCGATATACATTTTATGCAATATTTACAAAAACCCAGAATTTGTTATGCCAATAAGAACTTAAGAAGTAAACAAAAGTTATCACACTAAAAATAAATAGTTGTCATCTATACATATAAAAGAAGAATGGAATGGCAAATAAACATTAGATGCTCTTATATTCACGTTAAAAAAAATTCTTCAAAATAAACTAAACATGTGTATATTCGAAGGAATAATACTTAAAATATTTATAAAAATATATATTTACTTTTAAAAAAACTTGACAAAAAATTCTAATAATCCACGAAAATCATAAAAGTTCAAACTTGTAGAATTTTTTTTTAAAATCTTGAAACTCTACACAAATCAACTTATTAATAATTTCGTAACTGTAAAATTCTAAAGTTTCATTAAAAACTTTTCTATATACAATTTTAAATAAATATTATTTATGTATGAGTGTTAGTTGCACCGATATCTTTTCCATACGTAATATAAACTTTTCTATATACAATTTTTAGTGGTCCACATGAGATGTTGTTTCGGAAAGCTAGAATAACAGATTATGCCCCTTCATCATCAACATTCCGGGCGAACGATATGAATGGTGTGTCGGCACAGAACCAGAAGGAACCACAACCACATTTTGAGCTTGGTGAGGTGTAGACGGCGGCGACTAAGCCGACATATGTTTGGAGAGAGTAATGATTGGAGACAGTTCGCTTGCTGTTTGCCTTTTTTCCACTTTTTTCAGTTTTTGAGTGTTGAACTAGGGTTGGTTTTAGTTCGATTTCTATTTGCTTTTTTTTGTTTGGTTCTTGTATTCTCATCTTTTTTAGTTGAGATGAATAATAACAGCACAAAATAAAACTGTTTTGGCTTTAATTCATATGTAATTAATCATCTTTAGTTTATGAAACTCGAAAGAGAATCATGATTGGAGTTTAGTATATATATACATAACAAGAAGCAGATGATTTACATAGACAAAGCTGAGTAGATGTTTACACAGACGAAGACAGTATGAGGTTGCGGTATTCTCCTAAAGCCCAAATGGGAAATATGTTTCTGTAAGCTGAGTAGCTGATCATACAGTTTCGATTAAAAACTCCCAATATCTCCTGATACAATGGAAGAAACAAATATAATGAATCAGGTTGGTGAAGAAAAAACATACCAATGAATATAAAGCATTTTTACTCACTTGTTGTGGGTAATCTCCATCTTCCATCTGTGAGTTGATGAGCAATTTTGCCCCACGGTGCAATGGCATCGGGTCTCTACTAACCTATTCAAACCCAAAATATGGATTCAGTGAAGTGACAAACTAAAAAGGCATTATAGTCTATAGAAAAGGTTGAAACTTACTTGCCCTGCTTCAATGAGAGATAAAAGGGCCCATGATGTGTTCACGATATGTGATTTATTCTCGGGAAGATTGGTGTATACTTTGTTTTGACATGAGAGGTAACTCTCTCCCCATCCACCCCAACTAAGTTGTTTGGAGAGTAAAAAATCACAAGCCTTTCTAATACAAAGACTGGTCTCATATGTTTTGCCAGCAGCCAACATCCCTTTAATCCCAAACCATGTTGCGTATGTGAAACACACTCCCCACGAGCCATACCTACAAATTTCTCAGTTTTCCATTTACTACTCCCTCCATTTCATTTAAATGTCGTTTAAGGTTTTTTTTTACATAAATTAAGAAAACATTTAAATTTTTATTTTTACTTATATTAATAAAATATATAATTTTTATTTAGTTAATATAATAAAATAGATATTATCATAACTTTATATTGAAAATCTAAAACAAGATATAAGTTATAGAACGACAATTAGTATGAAACGGAGAGTGGTAAATTCTTACCATGAACCGTCAGGAAGTTGTATTTTCTCAATAAACTCAATTGCTTTGTTGATGCATCTTAGTATCTCCTTCCTCTTGTATCTCGAATTGATCCTTGTGAATAACACGAGACTTTGGATTGCAGCTGACGTGCATTCTACGTATCTGTGGATTTTTCATCCTTCATCAACAAGAAACTATCGTCTGATATGGAATTTTTAGGTAATACTTGTTCTCATCTTACTGATAATCTATGATGATATCCCCAAAAGTCTCCGATGGATTGATCACCTGATCGATATGCATATGTACCAAATGATATCAGAATCCACTTATCTTTTCTTGATCAATATGAACATAATTAATAAGGAAGAAATGGTTTAACCTCTAGCCAAGGATATGATCTAGTTAGCTCGTATGATGCAAATCCCCCATTGGTGTTCTGAAAAAGGTAATCTTATAGCAAATCTATGATACAAATTTATCTTAAAAAGTAGAAAGCATACCTGTAACGATAAGATAAAGTTAACAGCATCACATAAATGATCTTCAGGCATGGCTTCTCCAACCAGATTTACCGGCATCTGTGACAGTAGCAATGCCGCCTGTAACATAAAATTTGTACCGTATGAGGAGATGAGCAAACAAAACGTGTAAGAGTACTTGTAGATTTAGTTACTTAACCTTCAAGGCTTCAGCAGTACAGTCAGAGACAGGCCATGGATTGTCTGCAGTGGAGAAACCCCATCCTCCCTTGCACGGGTGTCTGTACCACACCCTTGGATCTCCACACGTGTCTCCCCTTATCTGTTTTAGGTAAAGAATCAAGAGATCAATGAAATATTCAGATATAGAGAATGATCTATAGGATTGATTAAGTGAACAAATTACTTGAGTGTTTTTGATGTAGTTATGCGCTCTCTTAAGCATCAAGCCATATTCATCAACCAAATTTGTCGCCAAGATTGCTTGGACAGCTAAAGTCACATCCCATAGCTGAGATCCGTTGTATCCCTATATAGGCATTATATATATGAAATGTGGTTCAAATAGACGAACATAAAAGCAAAAATATAATGAAAATGTACCTGCATTTTCATTCCATCCTCAGCCACCCATAAATAGTCTTTGATTCGTGGGAGATGAGATTTAAATGCTTTAGAATCTGGAGCATCTACCCAGCAGCAAAGCATATTTAAGACCTTAGAATCCAATACCAACCCAACATATTGTCAGCAAAAAAATAGTACTCAAGGTCAGAATAAGTTATATTTATATAACCTACTTTGTTGACAGGACCAATACAAATATAATGGCTGTTTTGGTCTTCATAGTGAATATGTTGCATCACTGTTTGAAGAGTTCGGTTTCGAAGCTTAGACAATGGCCATCTCTCAAGAAGAGGCTCTCCAAATTTCTTTAAGCAACTCCAAAGGGCATCTTGAATCTTTGGATGTGGATAGTACAAGTCCTCCTGCATTTATGTATAAGTGTCTTTCTACCTAGTGATTTAGGAATGTATTTAGGATTTATATTTTTTTATTTCTTTTCTCCATTTGATTTTATCTTTTATGTTTTATTATAAGCAAGGATTAGATTTTCGTTTATGAGACTCATCCAAGCTAGAAAAACTCTTAAGAGTTTTTTTTATGTATTTTGTTTTCATTTCCAGTTGGGCAACAAATGTTTACAATTTGAGGAAGAAACGAACTCTTTCGATTTCATTTTTTCAGGAAAGCAAGTCTATCGGATTAGGTAAAGGGAAAGAACGTAGTTGTTTTGGGAGTTTTACTCCGTTGTTATTATGTTATTGTTATTTCAGTCTATATAAAGATAGTTTTAGGTTTTATTCTAGTTCGGATGTCTATCTCGAATATGAACCAAAATCTTAACAACAACTAGTTAGAACAAATTGACTCTACCTTTGCGCATTGATTGCGAGCGGTGTCCCAATCAATATGGTGATAAGGAACAATGTAGAGCTCTCGTCTAAGAGACACAACAGTTCCATTAGTGCGACATACGAATCTTCTTCCGTATAGATATGACATTGGAAGATAAACCATTCTGCAATGACACCACATTCGCCCTGGATGAAATGGAAGCGAATAAGGAAGGAGCCATAGCTCTGGAGGTAAAGGATTGTTCCCACTCCATTCATAAACTCCAAGTACCTGTTTCATATAAACTAACAAATTCATTATGCGTTTCATATAAACTAACAATTCAAAAACTAACAAATTCATTATGTGTTTTGCCGCAAAACTAGTACAAGATTGTGTTCTTGTTAACGTACGGTGAGCCAGAGCTTGCCCCAAGAGGGAATAAAGGTGGCGCCACCGCGGTGGTGAATCCAACGTCTAGCTGATTCCATGGCTCCATCTCCACCGTCCATTTCTTCTCCCATCAGTCTTAGTGCTACGTATGAGAGAGTTGTACAGAACATGGTGCTACTTCCTTCTATGTGTAGCCCCCATCCTCCATCCTTGTTCTACACGTTATTTCTTTTGCAAGTTAGGGCTATTTATTTTGCGTATGGTTTCTTTATATACAAAGAAGATTCAATAGTTTTTCTTGGTGTGAGTGATGTGAAACCTGATGGTTATAGAGATAACGTCGAATCTCGATTTGGTGTTGAGAAGTTAAAGTTGCATCCAAAACTTCCATCACATATAAGCTGATCACCTGCGGTCAAAATCATTGTCGGTGTATGTTATGTGAGAGCTTATTTTAAGCTTTTCAAAACCTCGCACTATTTAGTATACTGTTTCAAAAACATTTTCTGGTTAAAAGGTATTATTGTATTTTATCTGTATGCTATATTTGTATCTACAAGATATTTACGTATCATAGGTTTGTGTATAAATTTCACATACATTTCATATCTTTTTTGACAACATATATTTCATGTCTAGGAATTTTAATTTAGAGAGAAAGAATAATTAAAGGATTACCAGAGCAGGCAAGAGAAATAAAGGGCCACCATAGTCACCAGGCCAAAAACCATCTTCTGATTGAAGTTTTGCGTAGAATCTTAAACTTCTTCTTAATGTCACATTCACCACTTCTTCATGTATCTCTCGTTCTTCTTCCCCCTCCTTCACTTTCACTTGTGGAAGCGGCTCTCTTTCCCTTCCTTTCTCTTTCCAACACTACGTTCAAGTTCATGATTTCACTTTGATACTTTTTTTTTAACTTTTCTTCGAAGTCTTTTGAAGTCTAATTTTCTCTAATTGCACTTTAACATTTTAATAGTTATGGTGGATAGGACAAACAAAACTGTTTGCAAATTTTACCAATTTTTTACCATTATTAAGTTGTAATACATAAATGATGTGAACAGAAAAAAAAAAACTACCGCATACTAACTAATACTATGGACCATTTTGGGATAGGGCGGATTATTGCTTACTCCAAAAGTAAGATTTTCTAGTCTGCTAACAGTTTATTTCATTCCATCCGCAAAATCCATTCTAAACATAGGTAATACAATTCTCAAGTTTAAAACTAAGTGTAATATAGTCCTTCCGTCAATTGTTTTTGTGTTTCTAATATAATTATCGTTTTTTTTTCTCTCACATAAATCAATATGAAAAAATCTGTTAGTTTTATCCATTTGATTTTGGATTGAACTGTTTTACAATTTTTTTTTGTTAATTAGGTTTGGTAAAAGAAGTAAACTGTTTTATAATTTAAACCGAATAATACCCCTACGTATCCACATGCATATAATATAACTGTAACACCAAGATTAATAACTGAAATAAGAGGAATTCATAGCAAAAAAAAAAAACTTAAGACATAGAGATTATAACACGAATATCATATCATATTTTCCTTTTCAACTCCTTGCCACTATAAGACTTGTTATATACATACGAAGAAGTCAACAGACACACTACAATACAAAAGGTCACGAAGGAGACATTCATTATGACTACAATTTATAAGACTATATGAGACTAGGTGGGTTATACCTCGCATTAACTTTCATTTATCTATTAGGGAAATTTTGATCTAGATTTAGACATTCTGAAATATTCTCAAGAAAAAAAAAAGAATTACAGTACAGTATATCATATTGTATAATATATATATTAAGTTGAACGGAAAATAAAAAAGTGTACCTGAAATCGGTAGAGAAGATCGGAACTATGCTTCGAAGAAAACCGATTGAGAGTAAAGTTGCCACGAAGCTTGGCAATGTGATTTCTCTCTTCGGAGGTTCCAAATTGTTCATCATACTCCCAAAATTGTCTACCAACATGTTGATTCACGCTCTCTTCGTCTCCTTCCGACAACTTTAATCTCCACATCTCTTTACTCTCTATCTCTCCCTCGATCTTGAATTTATGATTCTTTATATTGACATCATGAAAATACGTAAGACTACGCTCAAGAATGCAAATCTATATGCGTTTATTTAAAGACGTGATGGACTCACCAATGCCGTAAATATTAGAGTTCACGCTAACTACATTTAAAGTTGACAGCAGTGAATCATGCACGAAATTTGGGATTTATTATTTAATCTATTTTTACGTGTACTGTATAGGAAATTAGTAAATCATTAAAGTGTTTCTCTTTTGATATTGACATATTGCTGTGCTTACAAGATTTTATATAAGCAAGTTAATGATTAGAATAACAATATGTGTAGTTATTTTTGTTGACTTCTCTGCTCAATCAATCGCATATTTTAGACGTTGAGCGCGTGATTGATCTAATTAGACAAATTAGATTTAAAGGAATCTGTCACATTGAAGATAAAGGCATCTTTCTGTATATTAACAAGTGCTTCTTGTGTAAGCAAAAACTTTCTGAATTTGTTTGATGCGGTATCTGAGTACCTGAGAGATTCTATTCACAAGAGTTCAAGAATTAGATTATAATATTAGTTATTCCTTTTTTATGATAAAAAGAATTTAATATTAGTTCCACGCAGCTTTCGACTAATTCAACGAGGGAGTTCAACTGAAGTTTAAATGTAGCCACATTAAATAGTGACAAACTCATGCAGCAAAGTATTTCGATGATTTTCAAATATTATATTATGTAGATCATACTTTATATTATTTAAAATTTTTAAAGGTTTTGAGATTTATTATAAACAAGCAATTTATACATGTATTCAGTTTATGATTTGATTAATAAAATCCATTTTTCTAGTGTAATAAAATGGATAATGTCGTAGAAGGTATATAAACCATTCGCTATGAATTCGTTGATAAGATCGATGTAGAATTTAACTCCTGTTTCTGTGTTTTGCACACTTCCTTATCCTTTTCCTATCTGATTGTTCCGGATTAAATGAATCAAGAAGCCAAAAAAAATCGATTAAAGTCTTTTTTTTTTTGTTTTTAAAAAAATCGATTAAAGATTGTCTGACTACATCTCATATAATTGCAAAAGAATCATTGCATTAACCAATAGAAACTGATTTTGTCTTGCGGGGCAATATTCTTGACCAAGAAATGGAGAAACTGGTTTTATATTTTGTTTAAGCATACCCAAAATTTTCTTTCCACAAACTGGGAACTTTAAACTGAAAGGGTGAAGGAGAGGAATGAAAGATTTGGCAAGATTTTTGTCAAAAAAAGAAAAAAGAAAATTGGCAAGATTTTATATTTTTGACATGAGATAAGAGAAAAGCTTTTACTTTTGATCAGAGCTGGCCCTGCGAATTAATGGGCTACAGGCAACAAATATTTTATGGGCCTATTACTTAATGATTTGAAAAAAAAAGATAAAGAAAAGAAGAAATGGATCAAACCGAGCACCTCCTTGCCTGCATCATGTGTTACAGTATGAGTAACCAACTCTACTAGCAAAGCTTTCCTTAGTACAAGGGTGAGCAAAATAATGTGTTTAAGAAAACTCTTATCATTTCTTTAGAAAACTGATATGAGTATATTTTCAACCAAAACTCGATTTTGGGTAAAGAAGGTTACATATTTGTTGAGTGAAATAGAAAAAGACACTGATGCATTGAACTAGTTTTTTTTTGTCATCAAACCCCATAAGTTAACAGTTTAAAAACTCTTTTCAAGAAAAAGTCAGAGAACCGATGTGTTTAAATGAAATAAAAATATCCGAATTAATGCAATCCTAACGATCCATATTATCAGGGCAAAAATAAGATACATTAGTCTAAAACAATACTTTAAACACCGCGAGAATATATATATTTATTACAAAAATTGTTCTAAAAATCCTAATTACAAACCAACTGCTGTTGGAAGTAAACCAAACTTAATCAATCAGGGTATGTATATTTATTATAATTAGACAGTTAGTTAGAGAATTTGTCCATAGAAAAACTCCTAAAATACGCTATCGATCTCTTCTTCCTTGAGGACAACCTCTTCTCCAGGTAATCGTCATCCCCATTTTAAAACTCTGACTACGCCGAAAACTGAAAGTTACAGAGAGCTCTAGCTGAGCTTAGAGAGAGAGAGGAAAACGCTTTGCTTTATTATTGCTTTTTCTTCATTAATCGTTCTGTTTTACATTTCAAGTTTATATAGAGGAAGAGAACAACTAAGGTAATGCCATCTGTCTTCGTCAGCACGTGATCGCACAGAAATCCAAGACTCCATAATGGTTTGTGAGCTGGATTGGGTGAGCTATCCTTGCCGTACCATTGTCACACGGACTGACTGAAGAAACTCTGCTTTTGTTGACTGCAGCTGAAGCAGAGGAGGTGAAGCAGCTGGGCTTGAGTTCTGCCATTGATTCTTCACCTTGCTGGGCTTCCCGTGGCCCATTTCTTATTTCAGCAATTGAAGCAGAAGCCTCTGATGTAAAGGGAGTCTTCTGTCTTAGAGGCCCCCTCAAACTGGTGGCGGGAGGAAGACTGACACCAAGTTGAAGCGAAGATTCGAAAATGATTGTTGCGGTAAGGATTTAGTGAAGAGGTCAGCGATCTGAAGTATAGAAGGAATATGTCTGATCACCAGTGAGCCCTTTGACACTCTCTTTCTGACATAGTGCCAATCAAGTTCAAAATGTTTAGATCTTGAGTGTAAAGCCGGATTTGCTGTCAGGTATATAGCTGAGAGATTGTCACAGTACATCTCAGGTGTAGTTGTTTGAGAGATGCCTAGCATTCCTAAAAGTGAAGTAAGCCATGTTGCTTCAGAGGCATCAAAGGAGAGAGTTCTATATTCGACTTCCGTTGATGATTTGGACACAGTCGGATGTCTTTTCGCAGACCAGAATATTAAGTTTGTTCCCAGGAATGTACAGAAGCCACCTGTCGATCTTCGTGTATCTCGGCAGCCAGCCCAATCACTGTCACTGTACACTCGGAGTGTTGAATCAGTGTTGTTTGAGAGATCAACTCCCATTTGTAGTGTGCCCTTGACGTATCTAAGTATCCATTTTAGTAACTTGAAGTATGCAACAGAGGGAATATGCATCTTCTGACACACCAGGTTAACGGCATATTGAATATCGGGTCTTGTGATGGTGAGATATTGAAGTTTGTCGGCTAAGCTTCTGAAGTAAGTAGGTTCAGAGAAAAGTTCTTCATATCCTAACTGATGATTTACCTGTAATGGTAATGGAGTGGCCATTGGGACGTAATCAGCCATTCCTGAAGTGATAAGTAAGTCTGTAGCATACTTTTCTTGGCTTAAAAACAGGCCCCCTACATGAAAGTGTGCCTGCACACCAAGAAAATAGTGAAGCTGGCCCATATCTTTCATTCTGAACTCCCTCTTGAGACTCTTGAGTAACTGTTGAAGCAGCTCATTATTGTTTGCTGTTAGGATCATATCATCAACGTATAACAGAAAATATATCACATCGCTATTATTGATATACACAAACAGAGATGGATCAGGGATGCTGCAGAGAAACCCATAAGCAAGAAGAAACGAGCTAAACTTGTCAAACCAAGCTCTTGGAGCCTGCTTTAGGCCATAAATTGCTTTGTTAAGTTTGCACAAGTAGTCTGGATGATTTGGATCTTCAAATCCCGGCGGTTGAGTCATATAAACTGTTTCCTTTAACTCGCCATGCAAGAATGCAGTTTTCACATCAAGCTGCTTAATCACCCATTTCTTGATTGTTGCTACATGTAAAACAGTTCTTATTGTCCCTGTTCGAATAACATGACTATATGTTTCAACAAAATCCACTCCTTCTTCTTGTTCATAGCCCTTTGCCACTAGACGCGCTTTAAGTTTATCCAATGATCCATCAGACAACAATTTAGTCTTGAAAACCCATTTGTAGCCTAATGGTTGAATATCTTCCTTTAGTGGAACCAAATCCCAGGTTTCTGTTTCATGCATGGTGTCTACTTCTTCAGTCATTGCTTCATTCCATCCTGGATCTTTGATTGCGGTTTTCATACTCTTTAGTTCATGATAATTAGCTTTCACTGTTAGAAGAGCATATTTCGGGTTAGGTTTTCTTACTCCAGCTTTGCCTCTTGTTATCATTGGATGATTGTTTACCGGAATTGAGGGAATAGAAGGTGGGTGAGTTAAGCAGAGGAAAATCTTCTTCAGTGAAACTTATGGTTTGTTCTGAAGCTATTGTTGTAGAAGCAGAATTCTCTGTTGATGTATTCGTTACATTGTCTTGTGTGATGCTATTGACTATGAGAGTGCTGTCGCCTATAGAAGCAGGATCAAAGCCTGTCGTACGCCCAATATACTCCCTAGTTATAGTCGGCACAAGAGTAGGATCAGCTTGAATTTGCAATGATGGAGCAACTAGAGTTCTATCTGTGGGAAAGCCCTGTTTCCACGCAACTGAGAGTCGAGTACTTGGTGGAGGAAGAAGATGTATGTATTCTTTGCTAAAGGGAAAATGACTTTCATCAAATAATACATGTCGACAGATGTAAACTCTCCCTGTTGGAGGATGAAGACAACGGTATCCCTTATATTTTTCATTGTAGCCAACGAAGACACAGAGAAGTGACTTGGGATCGAACTTGTCTTTCGCATATGGTCTTAAATACGGATAGCAGCTGCAACCAAAAACTCTGAGTGAAGTATAGACCAGAGGTTTGCCCATGAGGAGTTCAAAAGGACTCTTATGTTCAGGCAAAACTGAAGAAGGCAGTAAGTTGCCAAGAAAGTTTGCTGTAAAAAAGCTTCAACCCAAAGATTATGTGGAACCTTGCTCTGAAACATCATGGATATCCCAAGTTCTGTGATATGGTGATGCTTTTGTTCTGCAATGCCGTTTTGTTGGGGTGTATGAGGGCATGAGAGGAGTTGTTTAATTCCACACGAAGTCAGGTGTAACTGAAACTTATGGCTGAAAAATTCTCCTCCAACTGGAAATGTCATATTTTTTGTTGAAAGATGTTCTTAACCTGGTGCTGAAACATTAAGAATACCGAGTAGAATTCATATTTGTGTTTGAGTGGGTAGAACCAGGTAAAGCATAAGAAGTTGTCAATAAAAATGACATAATATTGAAAACCTTGAGAAGAAATAGTGGGTGAAGGTCCCCATAAGTCACAATGTACTCATTCTAAAGGTCTTGTAGAAACAAAGTCTGATGAAGAGAAGGGAAGTTTACAAATTTTTCCCATTTGACAAGCCTCACACATCTGAGAGCTTGTTTTATTTATAATTATAGCTTTTGTTCTTGATAAACACTGCAGAATATCCCCATTTGGATGACCAAGTCGCATGTGCCAGACCTCATCGCTTGTAGTCTGTTGTCTTGATGAGTAAAAGGACTGAAAACTTGGATTCTCCAATACGTAAAGATCATTGTGTCTGCTTCCTCGAGTGAGGAGCTGTTTTGTCTGTTTGTCCTTCACAATGACAGAGTCAGCATCAAATTTGAAAGAGCAGGGATAATCCGCAGTGAGTTTGGACACAGACAGTAATGATTTAGTCATGTTAGGACACACTAAAACTTCATTGAGAGGTAAAGATTTACCTTGAACAGTGTTCAGCGGAATGGAGCCAATGTGAGTGATGGGCATGAACTCTCCATTTCCAACCATTACCGAGTCATCTCCTTCAATCCCGCCGCTGAGATACTCAGTTGACTCCTTAACCTTGATAGGAAGATGGCTTATTCAAAAATTCGTGCATAAGGGTAAGGAACATTCTATATATAGCTGAGCGATGACTATTTCGTTGTGCATCTTGGATATAGTACCGAAGGGTCTGCTCTTTCCTTGCGTTGGGAGGGAGATTGAATGAACGCTTGAAAGCTAATGGGGACTCGTGAGTTTTGGAGATGAACTGGAGTGTTGGTGATGTGCGCAGTTTCCCCAGTATCCGGATACCATTCTTGGCCTGAGTTGTCGCTTATCTTCATAGCTGTCATGGCATTGTGAACTTCTTCAGTTTGATAAGCATGGTCAAAGCATTTGTAACACTTGTAGGCAGTATGTCCATATTTCCCACAAAACTGACATGTGGGTTTTTCAGAACCAGTTCCAGGGTTCATGTTGTTGAATTGTTGGTGAAATCCTCTCCCTTTGGTTGAGTATGAACCGTGCAAACCTCTATTGTTACCACGGCCTCTATTGGAGTATCCTCTTCCAGTAGTGAAGGCAAGATGCGGCGTGACAGTATTTGCTGACTGATAACCTTGGAGCTTGTTATCAAAGTTGGTTAGCCTAAACACCACATCTTCAAAGTTTGGACCATGTAAGGTATCCATGGAGTTTTCGATATACATTGCTATGGACTCATATTCTGGACCTAATCCATTTAAGACACCATAGATCTTTTCTTGATCAACAATAGGATACTCTATAGAATCTAGTTGATCACAAATGACTTTAATCTCTTCTAGATACTCAGCCATATTCTTTCCTTGTTTAGACACATTATTCAACCTTCTTTGTAAATCAAACTTTCTGGAAGTCGAGACCCGATTGAAATTCTTAGATAGAGAGAACCATACCTCGTGAGAAGAGTGGAGACCGTAGACTACTCTTAATGATTCTTCGGAGAGGGTTCCAAAGAGCCACGCCAAAACCATTTGATCATTCCTAACCCATTTTGTGAAATCTGGGTTTGGAATTTCTGTTACAGTTTCTCCAGTTTTGACACTGATTGTCAGAGTAGGTCGAGGAGTGCCTCCTGTGACATAGCCCAGCAACTGTTGACTTGAGAGAAATGACTCAATCTGAGTTTTCCATAGGAGATAATTTGTGGAGGTTAGTTTCAAAGTAACACACTGTGAAATGTTAAGCGAAGAGGGAGATATGGTGTTTGTGTTTGTATCGTTCATGGCTCTGATACCATGAAATTTACAGAGAGCTCTAGCTGAGCTTAGAGAGAGAGAGAAGAAAACGCTTTGCTTTATTATTGCTTTTTCTTCCTTAATCGTTCTGTTTTACATTTCAAGTTTATATAGAGGAAGAGAACAACTAAGGTAATGCCATCTGTCTTCATTAGCACGTGATGGCACAGAAATCCAAGACTCCATAACGGTTTGTGAGCTAGATTGGGTGAACTGTCCTTGCCGTACCATTGTCACACGGACTGACCGAAGAAACTCTGCTTTTGTTGACTGCAGCTGAAGCAGAGGAGGTGAAGCAGCTAAGCTTGAGTTCTGCCGTTGATTCTTCACTTTGCTGGGCTTCCCCTGGCCCATTTTTTATTTCAGCAATTGAAACAGAAGCTTCTGATGTAAAAGGAGTCTTCTGTCTTAGAAAAACATGTCAGATGCTGATTTTAACTGCTAACATATTTATCCAACAATATAACTAAAACAAAAATTAACTCGTTTGTAGATGTTTTAAATAGCTAACACGACTTTTTAACTGCGACATGCAAATCTCAATATGCATTGTGGTAGCAAGAACGTTAAATCTCAAGATGCTTTGTGGGTAACAATAGCATTAAATCTCAAGATGCATTGTGGATAACAAAAATTAACTCAATACAAACTATTTTAAATCGCATATAGATTTATCCAACTCAGAGCTAAAACATAAATTAACTCGCAATCGTTCCAAAAAACTTTAAATAGCTAATGATTTCTTAACTTCGATAAGCAAAGAAGGTAATCATTAACAAATTTCTTAAATCAAGAACAGATTTAATCGATACAGATTCTTCTGGGATTTCTGACGCACAAATCTTCTCTGGTTAGCCTGACCTACGCGTGACCTACATTATTCCTCCACCAATTTGCTTTGTAGGAAAATAGGGGCATTTCGATCTTAAAATTGAATAGTTGAGGCTAGCAAAATACGATGTGAGAAAAGTTATTTTTGCATCGTCTATGGATAGTTCTTGTATTTACTCTTAAAAATATTGTAACCCTTTGTTGCCACCAAAGCTAATGCAATTTGTTCTTTTTGATAAATCTTCTTGTATTTAATTGCATAGGACCCACCAAAAAAAATACAAGGCCAAGCCCAAGTGTTTATATCAACCCAAAAAAGAACTTTTGTTGGATTGTAAGGAAATAGGATAAGCCAGAATTTAAATTAAACAAGGTGAAGATATGTGTGGTACGGTGTATGAAAGCTAATGCATTTTCTGGATAAGTTTCTCGAAACTAAAATGTGTTCTATATTTGTATTTTCCTATTTATAGTGGACGTATCATTTAACTATTCCTATAAAAAAATGAAATTTTTTTCTATATAGATCGATTTTAATATAATTGTGCATAGTATTAGTTACACCAATATTTTTTTATTCCATACATAACATAACAGAAATTGAGTACTTTGTATTATTCCTCTGTGAATATTCTAATATAAACTAAGTGAAAGAAACATATTTCCCCCACTTACATTGCAAAAAAAATAGATAAAAAATGGATTTCAGAAATGAAATTAACAACGAGCAAAACGCAACAAGGACTCCAAATTCATCAAAAGACCGACACACAAAAGTTGGAGGCAGCCACTGTCGCATCCGGCTTCCCGCGAGGTGCGCGTCTCAACTATTTCAGTTGACAAAGGAGCTCGGTTTCAAAACCCACGGCGAAACTGTTGGTTGGCTCCTCCGAAATGCTGAGTCCGCCATTTTCGCCGCCACCGGCCAAGGCCTCAAAACCACCCCTAATGATGTTATCCACCCAATTATGATTTTTCCTAGATATACTATTAGTGGTAACACCAATGGTGCTACTAGCATCAATAACTCTTTCACTTATATGGGCGAAAATACTGGTCAGCATGAGATGGTGTTTCCGGAAGCTGGAATAACAGATTATGCCCCTTCATCATGAACGTTTCCGGAGAACGATATGAGAGGTATGCCTGCAGGTGTGTTGACACAGAACCAGTTTGAGCTTGGTGAGATGGAGACTGCGGCAACTGAGACGACATAAGTTTGGAGAGAGTAACGATTGGAGATAGTTCGTTTGCTATTTGGCCTTTTTTTTTCCTTCATGTTTTGCAGTTCGGACTGTTGAACTAGGGTTAGTTTTAGTTCGATTTCTATTTTCTTTGTTGTTGTTGCTGTAATCTCATGTTTTTTAGTTAAGATGAATAATTAGTAATAATAAAATATTAAACTGTTTTGGTTTTAGTTCAGATGTAATTGTTCATCTTTAGTCCATGAAACTGGGAAGATAATCATGATTGGAGTTTAGTAGAAAATTTGATTTTAACACTGGGTAATGGATTGTACTTTTAACTACAAATTTCATTCATATATTCTAAATTTAAAATCATAAAATATTAGCATCTAGTGTTTTTTTAGACTTCTAAAAATCTCAAAATTGTTAGATGAATACAGTAAAGTAAAACATTTGTTGGAAATTATGATGATTTATTAGATTAAAACATTTAAAATTTATCATTAGTATTTCTGAATAATGTAATATCTTTCAAAATGTTTACTGAAACATTTTTTTATATAAATTTTTATTTGTGCTTTTTATTTGTCAAATTCGATTTTCTTTCCAATTGAAAGTTTCAAGGGTTGTGAAAAAATTAATTTATTACATGTACACATATAAATAGATAAAAAAAATTGACATACATAAAAAGATTTAAAAAAATTGTTCATATAAATAAAGAGAAAGATAAAAAATTTAAACTCTTACAGAAAATTCCAGCTCACATTTGTTGAGACAATAAGTCTTTTATATATATTTGTTTTCTTTATATAGCTTCATACACTTAATCTATAGAAAATTTGAGAAATAAATCTAATCTTTACTAAAATATAAATAAAAATAATTTTCATGCTGCATTAAAACAGAAAAATAAATGGATAAAAGGAAGGAATACTAGAGGTAAAATATCAAGAAAACTCATGTTTCCTTATAAATAAAAATTACTTTAGAATTTAAAATTTTCCTTTTTATTTAGAATTATCATAAGTCATATAATTTTTAATTTGCATTAAAAATAAGCAAAAATAAATGAAAGCTTAAATAAAATCGAGAAACTCGTGTTATAATTTTCAGGAGAATTACTGCTCGTGACAATACAATAGCTGCGATAAAATGTTTGTTTTTAAATAGCTTAAATTGGAAAAAGGAAACCCGGTCAATATATATAGTGGAATCTTTACTTCGTTAAACTATGTAAGATTTCAATATATATATATATATATACACATCAATTTTTGTGACTTTTAAAGGTGAAATTCCTATAAGCTAGGTTTTTTTTTCAAATTTTCTACCTTTATAGTTTTTTAAATCATTAAGTTGAATTATAAAGAGAAAGAAGACTAAAAAACTAACACATTTGAAATATTTTTAAAAACCATGTTATTTATTTTCAATAATATGCATCATACATATTTGAATTTGGAAGTTAACGCAGCGACTAGCACAAGATAACCAATTAGGCTAAATGTTTTGGTTATTAGTGTTGATGTTTTTAAAAACAATAATCGCCCACACTTTTGGAGCTACAATGTTTTATATATTTGGTTCTGGTTTTAGTTGCATTTAAAAACAATATGTCTAAATACAAAAGTGATATTTGGTTTCTTTTTCAGGTACTATCTAGGGTATGCTAACATCTTTAGTTCTGACCTTAGTGAGGATCAATTCAAAACTAGATTTGGGCACATGACTAAAAAAACTCGCCAGGTAAATAAACCAACTATTACAAGTATTTCCAGTCCAGTCACAATCATTGAACCATATGCTTTTTATATAGGACTACCAGCATTATTTTATCACTTGTACTATTATAGACTGCATTTTTATGCATTTCCAAACTTGTGACTTGTTTTTGTTTGCCATTGGTTAAGTAGAGTTTGGAAAATGGTCACACACACAACAATTGATAGATGGATGCTCTCGTAACTGGTGGAACCACGAAAATTAGGTTTGTCTTTTCCTCTCAACGTGCTTTGTTTCTTATATTCTTCCATGTTCTTGTTTTATCAATAGGAAAATTGAATAATGTTGAAATAAGAAACTTAAGCTTTAGACTTGATTTCGGATAAACAAGTGGCCAATAGTATAGGTACTTGTTGGTTCTGGTGCAGGAGTGTATACGTGAGATAAAGAAAAAACTCTACTTAATCAATGGCAAAAAAAAAAACAAGTCACAAGTTCAGTATATGATCCTAGAGAGTGAAACTGAAACCGATAGAAAGAGATCAGGTAACAAGCGGTATATATCTTTTGCATTATACTATTATATAAAATACCGTATACCTTTTCAATGTTTTTATGATTTCAGGCAAACAATCAGACAAATGTTATGGTATGATGAATTTTCTATAAGTACTATTTTCTTTAACGTCTTTGCATTGATTAGAAAAAATGTTTATATGATCGTTGAATAAGAAATCCTTATACATCTAGGAGGATAAAAATAATTTGACAAGTAAAAATTGATTGTATGCTAATTTAGCTAAACGATCAGCTACTTTGTTGCATTCTTGGGGAACTACCGAAAATTCAATATCTGTAAATCTATCCGTCCAACTGCAGATATTTTCGATAAGATTCTCCATGTATATATTTGCTGTACGATTTTGAATAGTATCAAGAAGCTGCTTACAGTTATAACCTCTACACCATGTTCCTTGCATCGCATGTAACAGCGCCAGGCATTTAGCTTCCAAGGGAGATGTCTTGTTTGAGTTTAGAGCCTCCAGCAAGAACATATCGGCCACAATCATCTCGAAGAATCCATCCCACGCTGATACTACCGTTCTGAAATAAAAAGCTACCATCATAGTTTACCTTTATATTATTAGGCGAGCGACAAGACCAATGTGCCGAGGATCTCTCATTGGTAATATCATTAGCTGGAGGTTGCTTAGTACGGTTTGTTATCCCCTGTGTTGCTGTTAACCATTCTTTTACATCTTGCTTTGGTTTTGTTATAACATCAGATGGTTCCCACTTTTGTTTGTTGAAAATAAGATCATTGTGAAATTTCCATAATTGCCAACACATCCAAAATGGAAAGTGCTGCTTTTCTTTTTCCATAGTGGATTTGTACACAGATAGCAAGAGCTCCACATTATTATGAAGGCAATCTGACGGATGATGTAGTCCACTTATAGCGAGGTTTGCTTGTCTCCAAGTAGAAATGGCATACAGACATTGGAATAAATTATGATTGATAGACTCCCTGCATTTGAACATCTTTGGCAAATCGAATCTATACGAATTCCAAGTCGGTTAAGTTCGGTGGCCGTAATAAGGGCTGAAGATAAGAGATGTATTGGATTGAAGATTTTGGAGAATTTGATGGGATTTTGATTTGAAGAGATTGAGGTGAAATTTGAAGAAAATTTGTGAGATTTGTGAGATTTTTAACTTTTAAAATAAAATTGATTGATTTTTGTTTTTTTTGTCAAACTTTTTCATTAATACTGGTTTCAAACTCCACGGTAAGAGGAGAAAAAACAAACAGAGTTAACATATATCTAACAAATGGCAATAGATGTCCAACCAAAGACCATACAAATGGTAACAAAGTTTAAAGCAAAGATAGATTGAGAAAAACATTTAATAAAAGATCCTAACAGGGACCCAATATCAAATAAAATCTCAAAAGCTT
The DNA here is from genome assembly GCA_963922655.1 of Cardamine chenopodiifolia. Lineage (NCBI taxonomy): Eukaryota > Viridiplantae > Streptophyta > Magnoliopsida > Brassicales > Brassicaceae > Cardamine > Cardamine chenopodiifolia. The sequence continues at coordinate 10,071,920 of OZ000479.1, forward strand.
CATGAATTCTATTCCTCATTTCTTGTGAAGCAAGAAGGAGAATGAGATTTTCAATAACCAGCAAGGCTAAGTAAACTGCACCATAGGCAGAGGAGAGACGATGTCGGAAGGAAAATCCTTGCAATACAGACAAGTTTTGAGCCAAGAAACCACTCATTGCAACTGGAACTTTTGGGCTGAGCATAAGCTTCTTAATTGCCAACGAATTGGCCACAAAGGTTGAAGGTACAAATCTGCAAGCTAAAAAAGCTTTGAAACAGAGTAGCGGATCGAGCCACTTCAAGATAAATAGACACCATAACTAATAATATAGACTAATCCCTTAGCAAAATGCTTGACTAGGACTTGTCTAAAACAGACCTCAATACAAGGTAATTTAGTAACACCACCTATGTTAACATAACAAACCTCATTACTAGCCAAAGCAATGCTTAAATCGCAACCAAAGAAGATTAACGATAAGGGCCACTCCATAAGAGAGGAGACTTGAGCATATGTGAAACAAGGTCTGTGATTCGCAGTAAGGATCCGCATCAGAGTGGTAAGAGAGCCAACAAAGGCCATACCAGTAACTAAATTCATCTGAGACAACCTATCTACTCCCACAATCCACAAAACCAGATCTAATCGGATAAATTTCCAAAGGAGGAGCATCAGTAGGTGAAGTAGAGTGTACCTGGGGAATTGGAAGGGTCAGAATGTTGCTGCACACCGACAAATTAAAGACACCAACGAACCGTCCAAACACATAGGAGAGAAGCTCGAACAAAAGATACCAACGAACCCACATCCAATCCCGAGACCACCAACCAACAAGAGAAGACAAAGAAAAATAGAGAGTAGTGGTCCGACGATGCCGACTGAAGCCAACGGCGCCGGGAAGAGGAACCTCGTTTTTTGTGCCAGGGAGAGTTTGCGGCTAGGGCGATCTAGTTCATACTAATTAAAATTGAGGTTTATAAAATTGATCGATTATTTGGTGAGATTTGTTATTAAAATTCGGTGAGATTTTTTTAAAAAGGAATCAACTTATATAAAAAGGATAACTTCGTTTTCGTTGGAAACTTCGTCTGCTCGTCACTTGACGTGATCGTTCTTCTTCAAACAAGTATAAGTGAAATAGAAACACACTACACGAAAACATTTTTTTTGCTACCACAGATTTAGTCGCAACAAAGTCGCTAATATTAAATAGGAGACGTAAATGCGACTGACAAAATGTGTCAAAAATCGCGCGTCGCTAAATCAGCTAGTCACCTTTTCGTAGCTAAAAATACTATAATTTTGCGACTGGAATAAAATATCGGCAATATTGCGACATCGACTTGCTACACTTTGGCAACTTCATATCAGCGATGAAAATGCAACAACATTTTTGCGAGTAGGAAATTTCATAATTGACCACACTCTGTAGTAGCAAAATTGTTGCAAATCACTTTCGTCTAATTGGCTACAGCACAAACAAAAGTCGCAAATGTTTAAACTAATACGCGCACCAACAATAATCAATCGTATAATTATTTAATACAGTAAGCAACAAAAAAGTGACATTTATGGATTTTGAAGAAGTTACTGAAAAGCGACTGTGGCTGAAAATGTCTATTTAAATTAATTACACCAAAACTAATAAAAACCATTACGAAAAATTAAATAAAAACCTGGAATCAACCCAAAAAAAAGTCAAATTGCAATAAATAAATATGCTTAAATTCACAATGAATAAGTTCAAAACAAAATAAAATTAAATATTTAATTGTAATTAAAAATGAAAACTAGGTACTTTTGGGTTGATCGGTCGGTGTTTGTTCCGGAGGGGTTGCCGAGTTCTAGTTCTGTGAACGTGTTTCCACAAACCGTGCATATCCGGGATCTTCTTGCATATACGCAACAACCATCTCCAATGTAGCTACAGTGGCCTGTGATTGTTGAGCTACTTCCTTAGCCTCAACGGATACTTTGATGGCTTCATCGGCTCTAGCACGGTATTCCTCGTTCTCAGCAGCTTGCTCTTCAATCTTCCGCTGCGCAGCTTCAAGTTGGTCTCGTAGTTGAGCCATAGAAGAATAGCTAGTTGACGCACCACTCCCCTGATTCTTTACAAATCGGCTCTCCATGCTACCGAGTCCATATAGTGTGCCTCTAGAGTCGGGAATAGTTGACTACAACAAGCAAAGTTCATTTGGGTAATCAATTTGCGTTACTAAAACACTAAAGAAATTTAATGTGCCTTTTACCTCTAAGAAGATCGATTCTAGTTCCTTGGTTGTGAGTTGAGGACGTGATGAGTTAGGATTGGACAAGTCGGCATCATCTTCAAATTGCGCTAACTTATTCTCTATGTTTTTATTATACTTCTCGCAAATTTGCATTGCTTTTGATCGACAAAACTTCCATCAGCTTTAGTATGAGTCCTCACAAACACCTCTCCAACCGAGACCGGTCTCCCAAGTTCTTTTGCCTATGAATACCAAAACATAAGAACATGAAAAAAACAAATATAAAATTGACATTAAACCCCATCAAAACCAAAACCATAATATGTGAAAAGCTTGAAGATTTCCATTACATTCATTTCGACCTAAGGAATTTGTCAATATTTTTTCATTTGCATGAGACGATAATCAGGGATGGATCAGATGCATCAACACAAAACGCATGAGACGATAAAAAAAATATAACACTAAATCAGATTAAAAGCCAAAAGCACCAGAGATGTAGTCTGTTTGTTCAGTTTGTGCCTTTGAAAAACGAAATTTCCAAATACAATTTATTAACTTTGGACATCAGATAGCATAGGCATTCACATATAAAGTATCTAACACAATGCTCGATGTAATAAAAATGGACTATCTCAGGCGAAAGATGGTGATCTTGTAGAGATTAATAATCACTGATTATCATTGAAATTGACTATTACTATGTTGCATATTAATTCACTTTATCAGCAAAGTTAAAAAAAAAAAGATCTAAATAAAACAACTCCTAAAATATTGAATTCTAATTCGAAATTCTAACCTAAAAGTTGTTAACTAAAACACAAAGCATATAACTAACTAATCATATAACAAGTTGTTAACTACAAGTTATTCATTCTATGTTCACTAACTAATCAAATCGGAAGCACAATTATCACAAACCAAGCTTTATAGGTAGAATAAAAACAGGTTCTAAAGTACTAAATATTATCATAGATTACCTTAAGTTAAATGAAAACAAAGTAATCAAGTTTACTTACCATTTCATGCTGAATTTGTTCGAAGCTCTTAGGTCCACCAACATGCTTGTGAATACCAAGACCACCCCGGTCAGAATTCCGCGAGTTGGACGCCACACTACTCCTTGACTGTGCTTTTTTTGGTTGCCCAATATGCTTGCATTTCGATCCACAATGCCTCTCCTATCCACCTTGGTCTCTGTTTTTTCTTAACTTTGCAAACCATATCCCTCATACGGCTTATGCATATGCCATTAAATTTACGCCTTACATATAGAGTGATCAAAGGATTCCAAGTAAATTCTTGCTGCGGAGAAAAGATCAATTAGTTGTTTGGAAGTTTGTAAATTAAGTATAATGTAAAAAATATAAATATTGTTTTCATACCGCGAAATCTATAAAATATCGATCTTGACGTCTAGGGGAACTTTGGACCAACTATAATACTCAAATTTGTGCTTCAACAGCTTTGACACTTTTCTTGTAATAGTCCCTTTGTCTCGCCCAAACCTACAGAAATTATAGAATTAAATGACTAACATTGACTACGAATTAGTTAACTTAAAATATGAAATTTCTAGTCTTATACTTACCATATACTATTACCTTCCTCTTCTAGACTTAAAGTTGGCAAATAAACATCTCTTCCCCGAGTTTGCAAAAGTTCATCTAGAGTCATTTGCTCTGCCTCTCCCATAGTTCCAGCCTCCGCCTCCTTAGTTGTATCTTCAGCGACTAACTCTTCATAATGTCTTGTACAGGAGCTGTTGCACTAGGAGTTTCAGTAATAGGTGGTCGTTCCCTCACTTGGTCATTGACCCGCAAAGACTTACTCAAAATGACATCAGGTGCTTGTTGGGGAGGGATAAATGCAACTGATGGTCTAGAAGTTGATCCTTGCTGGTTTATCGAATGAGAAGACCCTGCTCTTCCTCCTCCACCACATCCTCTTGCGCTTTTAGCCCGTGAGCCATAACTAGAGAAAACAAAAACTCATAAAAACATTCGAAGCAATTAGAATTATCTTTCTTTGCATTCTCAATCACTCTAAAAAAATATCGAGCTCTGCAACATCCTCCATATCAAAATCCAACTAAGCAAATACTTAAAAATTTTCATGATTTTGAAAAATTAGAACAATTAATATGGTTTGGGTCTGATTTACAGTGACAAATTAGCTCACATTTTGCTACAAAGATTAATACTTTGGTACAACATAGTAACACAGGAAATCTACAAGACATGAACATTACAGAACATTCAAACAACAAGCTTTAGAAATCACGAAATCTACAGGACATCGAATGGAATAAATACTTAAGGAATCACAAAACATAGAGGAGACCCAACACAATAGGCATAGAAAACTTAGGGCTTTATTAAATTATTGGTTTTTAATTTTGAGGAAGGAGAAGAAAACAGTAAAATCAAAGAGGAGACCCAAAATTACTTACAATCGCGTTGAAGAAAGTAGTCAATGGCGGGATTTTCTTGGTGGAAGGAGAAGATAAGCGAAGAAGAAAGCGATTTGGTAGTGATGGGTAAGACGAAATCGCTTCAACCCTCCAAATCGAAAACGAAATCGACGGCGTTGTGGGAAGAAGAAGTCACAGTGAGAAGTTGGATGAGGGAAGGCGAAGAAGATTGTTTTCCTAAGGCGAAGATGGATTGATTTGAGTTGGCGAAGATGGGCGATTTTCGTGATATCTCCAAGAAACGCTAATGAGGTTTTATTCTGATTGAAAGAAAGGAGAAGGTCGAAAAAATGCTAAGTCATTTTATTATGTAATCGCAAAAGAGTAGCATTTTTTTGCTACTAATTTGCTACAACCGTATAACCATTTTACTAATATAAAAATAAACTTTATAAATTATAATGTTAGAAACTATCATTATTAATTATCCGGTAATATACTTAACATTTATATAACCGGTTAATTACTTTAGCGACATAAATTTAATATAGGGATTTATAAACCCAATAGTCGCAAAAGTGTCACATTTACATGTAGCAGTCACTAAAGTGTAACATGTTTTGCAACAATTATGCTACACTGATATGATAGTCTTAACCAAGTTTTAACTAATTTAAAGTTTTTGGGCCTAAGAAGTTGCATTTTTATAATATCTAATGTAATCAACAAAGCCAATACATTACGTAAGTAAGAAAATAACACCAAATATTCAGTTGATTCTACAGAGTTTTAAGGATAACCAAATTATTATTTAAAGATAAGTACATAATTATTTACTCTCCACTATCGGCTTCCTCATCTTCAGATGTCGAAACTTGTGTAAAAAATTCGTCGTCGATTTCTTCATCATCGACCTCTATGTCAAGCAAAGTAGTTGAGTTTGAGGCATCTGCTAAACTTCCCTCAACAATATCTTCAATTGTTGTAAACTCCACATTCACATCATTCTCTTCTTGCATTAATACCACATCTTTTTCTTTTAACTTCCCAATTAAGTTTTCCCTTGGGTTGACTTTCACAACTGTAAGCCATACTTCTCTTCGGTGTCTTACAGACGGATACGGTATATAACATACTTGATCCGCCTGAGATGCTGTTGTATACATAGGAGGATATTAATTTTGCTTTACGAGCAATACACATCAAACTATTTAACTACTTACCAAGGATAAAAGGCTCGTATTTGCTATATTTGCTTGTTGCAAGCACATCAACTACGCCCCATTGCTCTTTCTCGTGCCCTTTCCAACTGTAGGATCGAACCATTCACATTTAAACAATGTTATTTTTAAGGAAACTAATCCTACATAATCAAACTGTATGATATCAGTCAAAATTCCATAGAAATTGGCTTCGTCTGATGAATCTGAGTAATTTTTGCCTCGAACACAAACACCATAGTTACTAGTTGACCTTCGTTGTCCGTGCATAAGTGTGTGAAATAAAAACCCTCTGGTAAAATAATATGGGCCACGATGTATCCTTGTTGTTTGGACCCTCAACTAACTCTTGCACCCAAATAGGAAAAATGTTTGTTTTCGTATAACAACCATGATTTCACATGCAATCAGTATCATCAAAACTTAGTACTTTGAACATAATATAGCTTAAATATTTTAATCTTTGGCATTGACCACAACATAATTTTAGCATACATATTCTTTAATCCAGATAGGAAACTCTGTATCCTTTTTACTATAGACATCGGTGTCTGATAGATGTGGATAAGTACAATGTATCTCATTCTCGAACAAGCTGAAAATAGGAGATGTTAATGATTAATAAGCTAATTTTTTTTTATCCTTGAACATGACAGGCATTATTATAATTTACCTTTCAAAAGGGCGAAAAATTCACAATTGCGCAGTATATATGCATGTGCACACTGATATCTTGGTCAGACAACCAAATCTCCTTCGACTTACCTTTTGAATGTCCACAATGAGTGAACATATCAAGTACCCTAACGACTGGATATACAGGTACTTCACCTTCCTCAAAGCGTGTATTCCTAGATAAAAACTACACTTCACCTTCCTCTGGTACAAAATCATGCAGTTGTTTACACAAACATCAATTGTGTAATACGGCAACCCCAAATTCCTCATCAACTTTTTTGTCTCGTAGAAAGAGCTCGTTGCATGATTTTCTTCTGGCAAATATTCTGTGAATAATTCTGCCCAAGAATCAAGACCCCTCTCATACATATTTTGTTCGCATTTGTTGTTCATGAACCTCGAGGCTAAAGAAAGTTGTGTGTGTCCTTCCTTACATCCCTCATACAAATGAGTGTTTGCAGCTTCTAGCATGTTGAAAAATTGTTGTGCTTCAGTATTTGGTTGTTCTTCGTGTAAAGTAGTTTCTCCATCGTTAATGGACCATATCAATACAATTATCAGGAGGAAGTTCGAAATCACTTTGACGAGATGTACTATGACAACCAGTATCATGGCTTGAACCTAAAAAAACGTTTATTTCTTCCCCATGTCTATGCAAGATATAATAGTTTGGCATAAACCCTCGACTCAATAAATGATTCCAAATTTTCCTCGACCTAAGGAATTTTCCATTTTTGCAAATATTACAAGGACGGTGAAACATACCGCCACTACTTTCCGCTATAGATTGTTGACTTACAAATTGCACGAAAACTTTAACCCCTTCTATGAACTCAAAAGATAATCTATTTGTATGTGAATCGATCCGATTATACATCCACGCTCTAGAATTTTGATAATTGGAAAATCCGGCCATTGTTGTATTTGTTGGTAGTAGAGAAAATTTCTGCAAACTTTCCAAAGTAAGCCAAAATATATATATATATATATATATATATATAATTTGTGACAAAAATGCGACTATAATGAGACGGATATGTTACCACAAATGTAGTCGCACTTTAAATCTCTACCTACTTATTGGTCGTATGAAACACATGCTATATACTATTATAACCACCAGAATTAGCTACCTATTTGCGACACTCTTGGAACTTAGCAACTAATATGCAACTCTACCAACTATAAGGGATGTAAAAATAAAACATCTTAATTGGGGAAACAATTAACAATACATTAAATTTATTTAGATATCGATTGGATTAATTGGTAATTATTAATAATTTCTAAGTTATATTTATAATTTTTTTATTAAGTTAATTGGATAATTAGTTAATGAAATTTCTTAGGAGACGAAATGTTACTTGAACAATTATTATGGTTAACATATAACCGAAATTTATTATAGTTTTAAATAGAGTAACACAAATAAGATGAAATTAAACAGACATAATAATATCACACTAGAAATACAACATAGTACAATAATATATCATATCTAAAACTCGTCCTCTGAATCTGGTACAATCGTAGACATAATTTCACCATCATCTAGGTTTTCATTGTCTCCAAGATCAGCTTCGGCCATTTTGTTGTTTATGTTGTTAATCATTTGATTAACCCCAATAACGTACAAAAAATGTGACTACTCTATTAAATTGGTACCCAAATACATGAGTATTATTAAGATAAAACATGGTAGTTACATTTTCAATGTTCTTAACTACTATGTTTAGGTTCATAGTACTTCGGTTTAACTTACAAACTGTTACATGTATATATGAAAAAACAATTATAATACCATGAATTAAATAAAATAATAATATTGATTGGTGCTTATTTATTATTATATATGTTAAACTATTTTGTTTACCTTTTTAAGAATTAGCACTGCACCAACTTCGATAAGTATATTAAATTCATTTTTGTCAAATACTTTCCTGTGAATTGTCTAATATTGATTGGTGTCAGTTGGATCTTTTAAAGTAACCAATGCATCACCGAATTCGTTTTTACTCAAATCTTTAACCTTAACCACCATTTACAAATTTCATTATCATGTTATTTAAGCATATATAATATAAATCAATTTTTAATTTCCAAAGTAGATACCACTAAAACTTGCCTTTGAAATTTTGGACTAGTTATTGTTCGTACATTCTATTGACTTCAAGGTTGTAAACTCTTGCCTTTTCTCGGTTAGGTATTGAACAGCCGATGTCCAGCGAATTTCGTTGAAATCCGAGTCTCCCTCTACAAGTAACTTGTTATAAAATATTTGAGTTGGAATAGGATGATAGGGATCAAAACTGGAACTTCCTTCATGATTTTGCTTGTGTCTTCGTGCTACTTGAAGATTATGGAAATACTCTGTGCTAGGATTATATGTTCATCTTTGGGAAACTTAGAATGGATCTCAGAAGGGATCTGACTTGTGGGAGGTATACTGACAACATTATTTGTAGGCAAGAGAGAAGATATTGGTCGGCGATATGATCTTCCATTTTTGTACCACATCCAAAGAGATGTGTCATCTTCGCAATCATCATTTCCAGAGGAATTGGACATTTTGAGAAACAAATTGAAAGATAAATTTAGTAATAAGGTTCTGATGTTCATATCAGCTATATTTATGGTTATATATAGAGACACTAGTAGTTGTTTGGTACACCTACTTCATAAATTGTAACACGAGGATATAAATTACAAAAGGGGACACAAGTCCGACCACAAAAAAAATTATTATTTTTATTCGACTGTAATAACATAAACGTAGCAAATTTGGCTACAAATTAGATAAATGTAGTCGCATTTTTGTAACAAATTGGGCTACACAAATGCAACAACATTTATATAGTTCGCATAATATTTATATAAATCAATTTTTAAGTTTGTGGTTTTTTTAAATAAATTTTTTTTGGTTCACATTAATTTAAATTAATTAAATTTATAAAATAAAAATTTTAATTAACATGTTAGTTATGTCATTTATGTAATATTTCAATATATAATTAAACCATCTTTTTATTCATACGAAAAACATAATGACATGGTATTAATACCAAATGTCATCCTTATATCAGCATACAGAGCAAAAGTAAACCATTATTAAGCTACTAATAATTGTCAATGGTCCATCTCGAACTCTTCAATATGGTACTGACAACATCCATAGTCATCACCATTACATTCGTAAACATCTTCAGACTCCTCGTATTCAAGACTTCGAAGAGGGTTATGTACACTTTCAACGTTGTCACCTACTAGCTTTGCGATGGCATCAACATCTACGTAACTCGGAGGATCTTCAACAGGTTGAGCATAACCACCGGCATTATAACTGTCAAACGATGATACTGTTGAACCGGGGGTGAAACTTGCTTCAACTTGTGTGAGTGGAGTCTCTGATTTCTAAGATATCTCAACCGATTTGTGCTCCTCCTCCCACTCCGCCAACCTATCAGGCAATTGGGAATCTGTTACATCTGAGAAATTAAAAAGTGAGGAATCAGATTCATTAAACGTGTTTGACATTTTAATTCGTTTGTTTTACTATGAAACAATCAAACATTGAGTCATTTTATAACATATTTACCTCTGCAATTTCAACTAAAAGTAGGTACACCTACTTTCAAAGCAAAAAAATGTGCAAATATATGCGATTAATATGCGACAATTTCATATTTTTACCAACTGTCGCTATCTTGTCGCTTATTTATGTGACAACCATTAACAGTCTCCTACTGATGTCGCATCAATGGTTACAAGTTACTACTGAATTGCGACTACCTTAAATTTAGTAACAAAATCTTTAGATCTCGCATATTTGTTGCACTTTCGTAGCATATTTTTTCAACGTTTTTGTGATAGTGTATGCTGTTCCATTTTTTAGCGACCAATGTGCGACAACATTGTTAAGTCGCATGTGAGTTATAATTACGTCACAATTTTGTCTCTTTTATTTGTTACAGCGTTTTGTTGTCGCATTATGTTGTCGCCAAATAAATGTTTTCGTGTAGTGACATATCTATCCTTCTCCTTGAACTTCTCTGTCAGCCCATCGATTCAAACATTAAAACACAACACACATTCAACATATTTTAAAGGAATGAGCTTGAATAATTCAAAAGGTAATGTCTGAGAATGTGACAACCTAAGCACTGAAAATAGTATACCTTACAATCAAACAACACCTGAATCGTTGGACCATACAGTTTTTGAAGCTGAAAAAAAATTACAGAACAAACAAACACCAAACAAGAGAAGTAAGAATCTGCAGAGCTTTGTGTTATAACAACAAAGCAAGATTTAGCATTTCATCTTCGACAAGCAGTTTTTGAAAGCACAAAACCAATTAGTCTGAATGGATTGTCCAAAACTAATCAATGGCCATATTCATAGAAAGAAAATAAAAGAAAAAAACAAGAATTTTTGAAAAGAAAAAAGATTACCTAACAGGAAGGAAAAACAATCTAAAAAATTGCATCAAGATCCCTACATAGCATATGTCCACATGTTTGCTGCTACAGTTGCTCTCTAGTTATTAGCAACCAGTTTTTGTTGCTCTTGAGTACCATGAATCTCTTCGTCCACATCATCACTTATTTTGTCAACACCACTTGCATCAACGTTTTCTTCAGTAAGAAAAATGTCTGAGCGACATTCTTTATGAAGATAGTTATGTAAAACAACATATGCAAATCCTAAATCTGCTTGAGTTTTATATGGAAATGGTGGTGCATATAAGATGAAGAATCTTGATTTGAAGATGCCAAAATCCTATCTCTATTACATTTCGCAAGCTAGAATGATGATAGTTGAACAATTCATTTTGATTTACGGGATATTTTTCTTGTCCCCTAAAGTCTTGGAGGTGATACCGAGTACTTTGAAATAGAGCTAAAATTTTACGACGATTGGCAAATCCACAATCAACTAAGTAAAATTTTCCTGATATTTATAAAACATGCAAATATAAGTGAGATAAAACGTAAATTAATAGCATAAAATACATTTTTCATAATGTAAATGATGTACCTTTAAGAACTTTTAATTGGATAGTGCTTCTTGTTAAAACCATTAAAGTTTTGTTATAACTGAAAAAATAGCACAAGAAATAAGCCTTATACCTTGAAATAAGGATACAATAGTGTGTTGTCTCTTATTTTTGTGGGCATTGCAAGACCGAGTTTAGCCATGTAAGTTGGAGTAAGTGTGTTTAACACTTTCATAATTGTTTAAAGCTCGTACTTATTGAGAATCTCGATCTTTTGAATCTATCTTAGTCATTCCCGAAGATTACTAGGTTATTAACCCATTCGTCTAAGTCATTTAACATTCATGAGTTAGATTATTTCATGTAGTCCCTGATCCATTTACCACTAAACGAACATGCCCCACTTTTCTGGGATATGCGCGTTACATGATCCCACGTGAATTAGAATAAAAAGACACTATCCATATAAATAGAAGAAGAAGTAACACAAAGAAAGGGATAAGATAGTAACCTAGAAAACCCTAAGAGTTATATGCTCGCCCCTTCCAAAAAATCTACCTACGGCTTTCAACCATAGATCAACGACTAAAGAGATCATCTTTGAATTATTTTCTAATATCGACTCCTTGTACTGTACAACGATTAAGAATCACAATTCAGTGATTAATAAAGATATCTCTTCATGTTATTCTGTAAAATCGTCAACAACCGAACCGATTAAATTTTTCTCAAACAAACATGCCGACGTTTGTTTAAATGATGTTGGAAATATTCATGTTACCCAATGCTAAGTGTTTTTTTAAGACCAACTGTAGTATGTTTGTTTCGGTTTAATTTGACGTTAAACCGATATAGCCTACGTTAGATCCTTTTGTTGTTGTGTATAGAGTATGCAGCTAAGAGCATCTTCATTGAGGATCTCTCAATTGTTTTCTCAGCATTTAAAAAGTAAAAGATAATAAAGTTAAAAGAAGAGATTATAAAAAGGGTTCTCATTTTAAAAACTTCAAAATTTTTAGAAAAATTCATTTGACACTTGTTCATATATAATTTTTTTTTAACTTTTATTAATAATATAATTTAATTAGATAACTAAAATATATTACAATATTAGTATAATAACATTGAGAGATTTAGATGAAGAGTTTGCGACAGATGGAGATGTTCTAATGCAATTTCTGGATAAGTTTTTCGAAACGGCCACTAGATTATGTCCTATATTTGTGTTTTCCTTGTTTTTAGTGGAATTATCATTTAATTATTCATATATAACTTTAAATCTTTTTTCTATATACAGTTTAAAATAATTATTAGTTACACCATTATTGTTTCCATACATAACAAAACAGAAATGAGGTTCTTTGTATTTTTCCTATGGAAATCTTCTATATAAACCAAATGAAAGAAACATATTTTCTCCACTAACATTTGCAAAAGAAAAAAGAACAGAAAAATGGATTTGAGAAATGAAATTAACAAGCAAAAGGTAAAGAGGACAAAAGACCGCCATATAAAAGTTGGAGGCCGCGACCGTCGCATCACGCTTCCAGTGAGCTGCGCGTCTCAACTATATCAGTTGACACAGGAGCTCGGTTTCAAAACCCACGGCGAAACTGTTGGTTGGCTCCTCCAAGAAGCTGAGCCCGCCATTTTCGCTGCCACGGGCCATGGCCTCAAAGCCACCCCGAATGATCATATCAACCCAATTAGGAATTTTCCTAATTATACTATTAGTGGTAACAATTACACCAGCTGTGATAATATCAATAACTTTTCCCCTTATATGGGCGTAAATACTTGTCATCGTGAGATGGTATTTCCGGTTGCTCCAATGACAGATTATGCCCCTTCGACTAGTTACACAATCAGTGGTAATTACCATTACACCAATAATGGTTATATGTCAGGTGTGTCGAGACAGTATATGAAGCAGCCGGTTATGCTACCACCACCACCAGTGATGCACTATCAGCAGCGACAACCACTACAAGAAAACTACCGCAATTCCGACGGAGGTTTTCGACGGACTTATTTCTATCGGAAAACCGATAGAAACCGTCGGATTACCGACGGAAATAGGTCTGTCGGAAATTTCCGTCGGAAATCCATCAGAGAAAACGAACGTTAATGTAGCCGTTGCATTGTCCGTCGGAATCCGTTGGAAATTTCTGACGGATATATTTCTGACAGATTTCCGATGGACCGCCGACAGTCCGTTGGAAATCCGTCAGAAAAACGAACGTTAATGTAGCCGTTACATAAGCCGTCGGAATCCGTTGGAAATTTCTGACGGATGTCCGACGGACTGTCGGCGGTCCGTCGGAAATCCGTCGGAAAAAAACAATAGCCGTTTGGAATTTAAAAATTGTGACGGATTCCGACGGATGACGTCCCTTTATAAATGTTTCAACACTTCTCAATTCATTCACACTTCTCTCAATCTATTCATCTACACTTCTCTCTATTCTTTCACACTTTACTATTCATTTACAATCTCTTACAAAAAATTTTTTTAATAAATGTCGTCTTCTAATAATTTTCGATCATGAATGGATGAACCGATGATGGATCCGGAGTCAAATATCTTGAAAGATGAGTATGCTCGAGGTATATGCGAGTTTATGGAATTGGCTGGAAATCAACCTGGAGCAAAAAATACTCGTAAGTTGAAATGTCCATGTTCTAGTTGTATGAATTCCCATAATATTAAGATAGAGATTGTTTGGAGGCATTTGTATTACAATGGGTTTATGCCGGGGTACAAGATTTGGTATCTACACGGAGAAACAAATTATGATTATGGTAGTACTAGTGAACCATATATTGCATATAGTTTAGAAGAACATAGAACGGGAGTAGATTTTGGTGTAGGTACTGTTGAGATGGTGAATGATGCGTTTAGAGAGAATATGCAGTCAACATCTGTAGATGGAGATAGGGTTGAAGAACCAAATTTAGAAGCACAAAGATTTTTTGATATGTTAGATGCAGCGAAACAACCACTATATAGCGGTTGTAGAGAAGGTCATTCGCCGTTATCATCTGCTAGTAGAATGATGACCATTAAGACGGACTACAATTTGGCGGAAGAATGTGTTGATGCTATAGCCGATTTTGTGAAAGATATATTGCTTGAAGACAATCTTTCACCAACATCATACTATGAGGTACAGAAACTTGTAGCTGGTCTTGGTTTGCCGTATCAGACAATAGATGTGTGCATCAACAATTGTATGATATATTGGAGAGAATAAGAAAACCGCAAAAGATGTCAATTTTGTCGTAAACTCCGTTATCAGGAGAGTAGTGGAAGAGTTAAAATTCCCTTTAAACGGATGTGGTATTTACCGTTAACGGAGAGGTTGAAGAGGTTATATCAATCTCAGCGCACGGCAGAGGCAATGAGATGGCATGGAGAGCATAGACAGGACGGAGATATTACACATCCTTTAGACGCAGAAGCGTGGAAACATTTTCAATCAATATATCCAGATTTTGCATTCGAGCGAAGGAATGTATACTTCGGACTATGTACAGATGGTTTCAACCCATTTGGAAAGTATGGAAGACAGTATTCGTTGTGGCCTGTAATTGTTACACCTTATAACTTGCCTCCGTCTTTGTGTATGCGTAGAGAGTTTATGTTCCTCTCTGTGCTTGTTCCCGGCCCAGAGCATCCTAAGAGATAGCTTGATGTATTTCTCCAGCCATTGATATATGAGTTACAAATGCTATGGAATTATGGTGTTGAAGCGTATGATGTGTCATTGCAACAGAATTTTAAGATGCGTGCGGTTCTAATTTGGACCATTAGTGACTTCCCAGCATATGGTATGTTATCTGGATGGACAACTCATGGAAGATTATCGTGTCCATATTGCCAAGATAACACTGATGCATTTCAATTAAAACACGGAAGAAAGACTTCTTGGTTTGATTGCCATAGAAGATTTCTTCCAAGTGATCATCCTTATCGTCGTTCTAAGGAAATGTTTACAAAGGATAAACAAGTATTTGATGGTCCACCTCCTGAGATAGACGGCACAAGTATATTGGAGCAGTTAAGAGATTTTGGCGCTGAGAGAACTCCAGATTGTGGTGGTAATGGGCATGAACCTATTTACGGTGCCGGTGAAAATCATAATTGGCACAAAAAAAGTATTTTTTGGGACTTGCTTTACTGGAAAGACCATTTATTGAGGCACAATCTTGATGTTATGCACATTGAGAAGAACTTCTTTGACAACATCATGAACACTGTGTTAAACGTCCATGGGAAGACAAAAGACAATTTGAAGTCTAGACTAGACTTGCCATTGATTTGTTCTCGGGATGTACTTGAAGTTCTACCGAATGGTAAATGTGCGATGCCTGCGTTCCGGTTGAACCAAGAAAAGAAAAAAGCTTTTTTTGATTGGATTCGTGAAGATGTTAAATTCACTGATGAATACGCATCAAATCTGCGTAATTGCGTTGATTATGGAGAAGGAAAGTTTATTGGAATGAAGAGTCATGACTGTCATGTTGTGATGCAGCGCCTCCTTCCATTTGCATTTGCCAAACTACTTCCAGAAGATGTTCACCATGCAATTGCAGGTATATATTCTTATAAATGCCATGATTTTAATAATTTAAATGTTTCTATCTATATAATTGTATTAAATGCAGGAGTTGGTGGTTTCTTTCGAGATTTGTGCACACGATCACATACCGTTGATGGAATTCGCAATTTAGAAGACAATATACCAATGATCATTTGCAATCTCGAGAAGTTATTTCCCCTGTCGTTCTTTGATGTCATGGAACATCTTCCAATCCACCTCCCACGAGAAGCAGCACTAGGAGGGCCTGTTCAATACCGTTTGAGCGTTACATATTTCATCTGAAGAAAAAAGTTAAAAATTTAAGCAGAGTTGAGGGATCTATTGTCGCATAGAACATCAACGAAGAAGCTTCTCATTTTGCTGAATATTACTTTCCATCAGAAGTCCGAACGAAGAGTCGACGGCCAGCTCGCCATGATGATCGAGGTGAGAGACCAATTTATAGCGTGGTTGTCCCTCAATTGTTTGCTCAAGTTGGTCGTCTTAGTGGAAAAGGAAAGAAACGAAAACTTACAAAGCAGGAACATGCACACTTACATATGTATATTCTCACAAATTGTGAGGATATTATGGAATACGAAAGGTATGATATTTGAATTTTTAACAATATAACTATTAAGATTTTCATTTAACTATTGAATTTAACTCTCATTTGTTTTTTTTTACAGGATTTACATGGCAATAGTTGGTAGTTACTATCTGAATAAGATAGAAGAGGAACTTGAATCTCTAAAAGAGAATGATTTCGCGCCTTGGTTGCAATATTACGTAAGTTTGTTAATTTTTGACTTTGTAATTTGTTTTATACTTGCACTGACTTCTTATTTATTGTTTTAGGTTACTGAAGGAATAAATGGTGGGCAAACATTTCCATCATGGTTAGTAGAGTTCGTTAATGGTCCAAACTACTTACCCTAGGTATTGCACTAGGGGATATGCCTTTAAGGTTTATGATGGGGAAAGTACGAGGACAACATCTGATTACGGGATCTCTGCAAGATCTGGTGATATTGTTTACTACGGTATTCTTCAACAAATATTAAAAATCCGCTACCCTGGAATGTTGAACTTAAGATGCATTGTATTTATGTGCGATTGGTATGATCCATTCGTTGGGCGTGGTGTTCTAGTTGATAAATTCGGTATTACATCGGTACATTCAAGACGGAGACTTGTTAAATATAATCCATTCATCCTTGAATCACAAGCAGATCAGGTATGTTTTAGTTATATTTGTATTAATATGAAAGGTATGATATTTATATTAATATGTTTCATGTATTAATATGGTCGTCGTTCATTGAAAACATTTTAGGTTTGCTACATTCCATATCCTCGAGTTACAAGACTCTCAGACCCTTGGATCACCGTAACATCAGTTAACCCAAGAGGAAGAATTTACGGAGTTCCTGAACTTGATGCTTTGCAACCAACCGAAAGTGGTCAAATGGATCCACCAGAAGCTTCATTTGATGTTGATCTTGTTATCGACTTCACAGATATCATCTCCGATAGAGTGCATTCAGACTCAAAGGAATCACACGGCGAATTTTCCGGAGATTCAGACTCAATTCCTTCAGATGGATCTTCCGAAGAGTCTGAGTAGTTTACAATTTATATTTTGGACTTTATTTTATATCATGTATTTTTCATTTATATTATGTATTTTTCATTTATGGATTTTAGTTTAAATTTTAGGTATTTTTCATTTATAGATTTTATTTTAGATTTTTATGGTATGTTTTAGTTATATGGATTTTTCTTTTATAAATGAACTTGAAAATTTTTATAGATGTTTCATTTATATCATTTATACTTTAAATTGAATACTTGATGAATAAATTTTATACTTTATGAATTTAAATAGAAATATATATATATTAAAATAAAATAAATAATAAAATTTTTATAGATGTTTCATTTATATCATTTATACTTTAAATTGAATACTTGATGAATAAATTTTATACTTTATGAATTTAAATAGACATATATATATATTAAAATAAAATAAATAATAAATAATTTATAGATTCCATCGGAAATCCTTCTGAAATTTCCGACGGATTTCCGACGGACCACTAAAAATTATTTATTTATTTTGTTAAATTGATAAAACCCTATATCCGTCGGAAATCCGTCGGAAATTTCAGACGGATTTCCGACGGAATCTATAAATTAATAATTTTTTTTCGAATGTTAAACATTTATCACATGTTTTAATAATCCGTCGACAATCCATCGGAAATTTCCGACGGATTTCCGACAGATTTAGGGTTTCATTGTTAAATTACAAAGTTTTTAGCACTTGGTCCATTGAAACATCAATGTTAGTTTAATACATAAACATTTCAAACAAAATAGCAATTGAAACATCTTAAAATTCAAAATTACAAAAAAATTTTAGTTTATATGTTATATGTTAGTAAATGAATATTATACATTTAGTTGTATATGTAAAAAACTTGTTTCGAAATAGTTAGTTTGATAATTTTATAACTTAAGAAGATGATTTAAACATAATTCAGTAGTGAAATGCGTAAATATCACATATACAAATCCGTTAAATACTAAAACGATTTAAAATACGATCAAAACCCTAAATCCGTCGGAAATTTCCGACGGATTTAGGGCTTCAATCGTGTGTTGACTAACCAATGGATACGCATGCAAATTAATGGTAAAAATCAATGGTCCGTCGGAAATTTCTGACGGATTTCCGACGGATCATTAATTTTTACCGCGGGAAGTAACTTTTGGGCTCCCGCGGTTACCAAATTTTCATTTAATTTATTTGGTTTCCCGACGGATTATTTTATAAAATCATAAAATAATTTTTTAATTATTTTGAATTTTTATGAGTTTATATGGATTTTTGTGAATTTTTATGAATTTTTTGAATTTTTATGAATTTTAAAGGATTTTAAAAGATTTTAAGGATTTTTAAGAAATTTCCAAACTTTAATCATTTTTAAGAAATTTCCAAACTTTTATCCAAATTTTATGATTTTTTAGAAATTTAGGAATTTATTACATTTTATTCCTATTTTTTAGATTTTATATATTTTTAATTTTTATTCATTTTTAAAGTTTTTTAGATTTTATTTAATTTTTGGATAAATTTTTTAAAGTTTTTTTAGATTTTTAGATTTTTTTATTTTATAGAAATATTTATAAATTTTAGAATAAATATAAAACTTTATGAATTTTATATATGATTTTATCATTTTGTTAAATTTTGCAAGTTTTATCAAAATTATGGATTTATTTGTTTTTGTTAATGTATTCTATATATTTGTTTTATTTAATTAGTTTTTTAATTTTTTTCAGGAATTACGGTTACTACGTTGATTCACCGGGAGCTCGTCGTGCGAGACGAGGCAAGAGTTCCGCCCAAACCGAATCGACTCATATCCCGGATACTTTACCGGAATCTACACCGACGATGAATCCAACTCCAGAGCCAACTAAGATGTCCGTCGAAGACTTTGCTTCTCAACCGGGCCGAGATCACACCACCCGCCTTCATCCGACGAATCGTGCTAATAGAGCTACTTGGTAAGTTAACATTTATTTCATTTACAATTTTTAAGTTTTCTATAATTTATATATTTTTTAATATATTTTCAATATTTATTCTTTTCAGATTTAATTTCTCCAATAACGGGATTTCGAAGGCGATCAACAACATGATTATCGGGATGTTAAAGCATCTGTATGAGAAATTTGCGAAGATGCCTGTGGAAGATCGTGAGCTTTGGTTTAGGATGTTTGCGGTAAGTTTTAACATATTTTTTTATTTTACTAATTTAATATTTTTCTATGTTTTACCATTACCAAGAATTCATTTTAATAAGTTTTATAATTTTGCAGCAACAATTTTCTTGGGACCGTGAATGTACGGTCTTAGTTAGACAGGAGTTCGAGAAAAAAGCTGGAATCGTCTATTCCAGGAAGCTTAACGAGTGGAAGGCGAAATGGCAAACCGAGCAGATCCCAAAAGAGTTCGTTGGGAACGCAATCCTATGGAAAAGGTTTGTCGACTATTGGAACCAGGAGGAAACAACTCGGATCTCCAAAATCCAATCTGCCAACCGGATGAGCAACCGGAAGGGTAAAGGTATAGCGACCCATAACTTAGGCGCTACGAGCAAAGCTTCCCGGGAAGAACAACTCGTAAGTTTTTCATGTTTTCAATTTTACTTTTAATAATAGATAACTTATCTTAGGTTTTGATAACTTATCTTATGTTTTGGTATAGTTCAAACAAGATGGTGTGCGGTCCTCGCACCTTAGGTTGCTAGAGGATGCGCATACCAACCGCAAGACCGGTGAGATTCAAGATCCGGTTGCCCGGGAAGTCGTCGAGAATGTGAAAAAGCTCGGCGAAGAGTACATCCTCTCCCAACCGGTCGTTGACGGAGAGGCTCCACTAGAAGTGTCCACAGAGATGTGGAATGATTTGGTTTTACAAGTAAGTTTATATTTTTGTTCTTTTTTCGTATTATCGATAACTAACATATATTGTTATGTTATTTGGTTTCGCAGACAACTCCGCAGACGAAATGAAGAATTTTTGGGATTCCGCAAGATTACCATCCATCATCCCAATCTTCTAGTTCATATGGCGTTTCAGAGGAAGCTGTCGAACTCAGAGCGGAATTAGCAGCGAAGACCGTCGAGCTTGAGCGTTTGAAGACTGACATCGTCACAATACGCGAAGAGCGAGCACAAGATCAAGTGAAGAGAGAACAGGAGAGAGCACTCGATCTAGCGAAGATGCGTGATATGGAAGAACGGATGAACGCTTTCTTCTCACATTACCCTCCACCTCCACCACCAGCTCCGTAGTTTTTTTTTAGAAACTTTTTAATGTTTTTGGATTATGAATATTTTTATGGATTTTTAATGTTTTTGGATTATGAATGTTTTGATGGATTTTTAAAAAAAAATTTATTTATAAATATTATTAAAATTTAATATTAATATTATTTACATAAAAATAAACTATAATTAAATAAAATACAAAATATATTTAAAAAAATAATTTAAATAATTCCGTCGGAAATCCGTCGGTAATAAATCCGTCGAAAATCCATCGGTAATAAATCCGTCGAAAATCCGTCGGAACCTCCATTAAAAATAATCGTCGGGAATCTGTCGGATATCCATCGGGATATCTTCTGACGGATTTCCGACGGACATTCCAACAAAATTATATCCGTCGAAATTTTTCGACGGATTTCCGACACATTATAACCGACGGCCATATCCGTCGGAATGTCGTTGGAAATATCTTTTTCCGACGGATATGACCGTCGGGTTTGCGATGTTTTCTTGTAGTGAACAACCACAACAGTTTGAGATTGGTAAGGAGGAGATGGCAGCGGCTGAGAACGCATATATCTCTTAGATAAAGAGACAATAATGATTGGAGACCTAAGAGTGTTCAGTGAGGGTTGGTTTTAGATCGTTCTCCATTTGGTGTATTTCCTTTTCTTTTTTTTTTTGTATTCTCATGTTTTTTAGTTAAGATGAATGATAACAACTAAAGCTTTAAAAAATATACTTGTTAAATTTTCTTCTTTTTTTTTACAGTGCATATTTGGTTTCAGTTCATATGTGATTTTAATCTTTTGTCATGAAACTGGAAATCATGAATGGAGTTTCGTAGAGAATTTCATTTCAACATTGGATAATGGGTTGTACTTTTAACATTGGATAATGGAGTGTCGATAGATTTAGCAAAACGAATTGGAGAGGAGAAGCGACTCCAATTGGAGAAATTTGGAGTGTTGATTCAATATGCAAAGAATAGGAGAAAGAGATTGAAGAAACTGAACAAATAGATTGAAGAAATTTAGAATTTTAAACTTGAAAGATATTTTGGGGGAAAAAAGGGAAAACTTGGATTCGTTTAGGTGAAAACTGTGAATCGTGAAAACTTTAAAGAGATTTCATGAGTTGTGAAAAAAATATATTTAATAAAATATAAAGAGATAAAAAATAATTAAAATATAAAAAAATATAAAAAAGTGAAAACTAGAGTAAAACAAAAAGTTTAAAAGCCCTTACAAAAATTTCCAGCTCACATTTGTTGGAACAATTAATCTTTTAAATCATTTTTTCATTATTTAGCTTCATAAAGTTAATCTAATCTTCTTATATAGCGTATAAATATATAAAGAAATCGATAACATTTTCATGCTGCATTAAAATAGGAAAGAGAAGAAGGAAAGAATACTGGAGTTAATAAATCAAGAAACTTATGTGTGCTTATAAATAAAAACTACTTTAAATAAATTTAAAATTTTCCTTTTTATTTAAAATTATTATAATGTATAAAGTATTTAATTTGAATTAAAATACGTAAAAATAGAAGAAAGCTTATATAAAATCAAGAAATTCGTGTTATGGTTTTCACTTGTCGGAGAATTGTTGCTCACACTTTAGACAATAACTGCGTTAAAGTGTTTTCTTTTTATAGCTTAAATTGCAAAAAAGAAACCGCTATATTGGAATCTTTATTTCGGTAAACTATGTAAGAATTTAATATATACACCAAATTTGTGACTTTTAAAGATGAAACTCGTATAATTTAAGATTATACATCAAATCTGTGACTTTTAAAGGTTAAACTCCTATACTCTAAGCAAAACCTCCTATATAGTAATACAATTTTTCTAGCTTTATGGATTTTTTAAGTTGCAATTAATATAAATAAATAGTAATATACATTTAAAATATGCTTAAAATCATGTTATTTATTAAATTATATTCAATGATGCATATATGTTAGAACTTGGACGGTGACGTAGCGACTAGCACTAGAACAAATCATTAGGCTAAATAATTTATACAAGGTCGAATCTTTAGAGTTTCGGGTTTTCAGCTATGTACAATCGCTGCAACAAAAAAGAAGAAGAGGAAGAAGAATGATGAGAAGAAGAAGAGTCAGATGAAAGAGATAACATGAATATGAAAGAGGAAGGAAGATCTGAAACAGATCTGGAAAAAATCTACTTCTTCGTCTTCTCTCTGTAAAAAAAGTTACAGTAAACTCGAATTACAATAAAATGTAATGCAAAAACACACCAAGCAGAGTCATGACTCATGAGTACTTACAAAAATATCGATTTCTTAGCTCATTTATTAACACACAACATACTTGGTAATGTATACTTGCTACGACTTTCCCTTTTCGTATGAACTTCTTTCTATACAAAATTCAAAGAAAAAATGGTATTGAGTTCATATAGATAACTTCCTTATCCCTCCCTTCTTAATATATGACTATAAACATTATTAAGAAATTACTTTTGTTTAAAAAATATTATTTAATATACAAACAAAAACAATTTAGTCAATCATTAAAAAAACTGCAAATTACTATTGGTCACACAATATTCAATAAAATAAATAAAAAAGTTACATAAAAATGTGAGAAGATCTTATATTGTGAAACATAAAAAAATCTCTAAAATATCTTATATTATGAAATTGAGAGAGTATTTTTTAAGAAAGCTGACCAACCCAAATAATGATTGAGTTCAGTTTAAGGTTAATCCTAAACCGGTCAAAATTCAAATCGATACTGAACCATATCTAATCAAGTCCACCCAATAAACAAATTTCAAAAATGGTTTATGAGACTCAAACTAAATTAACCAAAAGTGACAAATAAAATGGCTAAAATTTTATTCAGAATAGGACACTTTCTCTCGTAAGATAATATGGTATTTTTTTATTTTGTTTAAATAACCCCTGGTTTTCTATTTTAACAATGTATTGAAATATAATATTATAACATAATATTGTAAGACGATTTCTGTTTTCTATATTGTTGAAATAACCCCGGTTTTGGTTTCAGGTTATAAACCAAGTGATTCTGATCGTCCTGTGATATCTGTAGCAATAAAATGCTAAAAATAGAATTTTTCAAATAGAATTACATTTTTTACATTGGGGAAAAAAGACAATAATTAGACATCACTAGTAGATGATCATAATAAGACATGCTTAATAAAACATAAAAGGATTCATATTTATATATAAGTATGCCTCATATACATGCAATACGTTTTATTTTTATAATATATTTTCCTTGAGCATCTATATATATATTAATATCGATATCATTTTCACGGTTTCTTTTTGAGTTATCCACCTCCATTGTTATCACCTCCAGCTCCATAGTTGTTGAAATCTTGTCTTGGGATGTAATGGTGGTTCTCCACGCTGCTACTTGGGTGCACTATTTTCTCAGCTGAATCTTCTTCTTTCCCTGTCATCTCTCGGGATATTTTCTCGTTAAATGGATTATTTTCTCCAGCGATTATAATCCTCGCAGCCAAACATGAGTTTATTATGATCATCATCACCATAATAACAACCACAATATGCTTTGGTTTTATCCCCATCTTGGTTTTATATTATGAGCTGCAAAAGAAAGATAGACTTGTTTTTACAACTATATATAGAACGTCAAGATCTTTTTACTGACATGAAATGAGTATAACTTATACCTTTGCAACTAATGAAGACAAGCTTTGATGGGTTTAGTTAAGTACCCTTAAGAGAACGAAGATGGAGAGTTTAAGAGATTGATATATATACACGCACTAGAAAATAGGGTTTTTATCATGGTGAGTTGACTATTTGAAATATATACTAAAATTATACGATTTGGGGGTGATGTGCCGGTGCTAGTGGTGAGGCAATCACAAGCGGGACAGGCCCCTTATTGGAGAATTTTAAAAAGTTGTTTTAATTATTTTTTCTTAAGAAGGAAAGAATTGTGATGACAAAATGATGAAGTTGGTTGAAAAATGTTTTTCTATTATTAGCACTACGAATAGGGAAAACCCACGTTACTTATGGATTAGCTATAAATCAACTGGTGCTTTCCAAAAAGTAGTTAAGATTTTTCTAAAACACCTGAGTAATTACGATTTGTACATACGATACTCTTCGAATAGAATTTTCAAAATCCGTCAGATGGTTGAGATTTGGTAATGGTATCCGTGGAAAACATCAAATTCTGTTGAATTTTACTGAATTAGACAGAACAACTCAATTAACTATAAAATGCAGATTTTTATCTTCCGACGATCGGGATCAAATGTCGGGGAGAATATATTTTTGAGAGTTAGAAAAGCATTAAGTTTTTTATTAGCCAATCAAATTTTGTTAACAAAGCAGATAGAAGAGCTTTTTGGAAGATATACATGCTCTCAACTTCAAAAAAAAAATTAAGTTTTGTATATTTACACCTACATACATATATATAAATAATATTTTCTTTAATGAATTTTCTAAAACTCTCATATTTTCTCTCTGCTTTATCCTCCGCCTTAAACCTTATCGAAAAAATAAACTTTTTTGATATCGCTTCCTCATCAAGACTTTCACCATATGTTTCTTTTTTTCAACTGATACTATATGATCTTAAACTTTTTGATGGTAATATGTCGTAAAACCGCATCAAAACTCGGTAAGAGGCTATAGAGATATATTTACACCTATCTGTTTTTTTTTTGTCTCTCATTCGATTGATATCTTGGATTTTTGTTGGTTTTTTTGCTCTCTCGATCGAGTGATTAATTAAAGTGATAGAGAACCTTTTGAACTTTCTAAAAAATTTAGACCATTAAATGAAACTTTCAACAAAATTTTAATCTTTTGATTGATTGACCTACAAACCTTTTGGATCTATTGACAGTTTACTTTTATCTAATTTTGTATTTTAAGCAAAACTTCGAGTTTTACTCGAATGTGTCTAATGGACAAAAGAATTTGCCTAACCAAGTTGTGATGACTAATGCATGATTTATCAGTATTTTAGACGAAAATATTTTTGATGAAGATATAATTATGAAAAGAGTTTTTTCCCGATGATGTTTTATAGCATAGGAAAAAATGAAAAGAGAGTACAAAATTTTAAATCCATCAAACAAAGATATATTTATATACATATGTGTGTATATGCGTAAATCGACAATCTGTATTGATCCTTATGGAGGTGGAGAATTTCATCATCTTGATCATATAAAAGTTTTGATGAGATTTTTCCAGGTGTCACTACTAGATTGGTAACTGAAAAATCATCTCAATAATTACGATACGATAAAGTTGACTAAATATTCGTTTTAGGTAGTTTACTTTGTTTTAATGCCAAGAGAAAATCAGTTGGGTTTATTCAAATATGATTTAGGTAGAGTTTTAATGACTATAATAATTTTGGAATTTTGAGAATTTTTATATATTCTCTTTAATAAAACTATTTTATCAAAGCTATTTACATATTTCACAGATGATATAGTATTGTAAAGTTTTTTTATACGTCAATAATTTATACAAATTTTTTAAAAGAGTTTTTATGTTATCGTATACTTGATGTTTTATATATTATATATATCAGTTTATATTTCTTCTGTTTCATAAAAAATAATTTTATAATAGTGTTATATTTTTTTAAGTTTAACATCAATGATTTTTTTTTACTCGAGAAAGATAGTTAATAGAGGAATAATTCTTTTTATTTTATTTTGGTGAACTATGGAGAAATAATTCTAATGAACTTTTTGCATATAAATTTTAAATTTGCAAACTGCACTAATATTTTTGTTTAGAAAATATTCATGTAGTTAAAAAAATAATTTCTACGTTAATTCAAGTCAATGTAGACCTATGTTAAATAAAATCTATATATATCGTATATTGGCTCTGCTCAAATAGTAGATACGGAGAAGTTTTGTAAAGTTTTTACAAATATCATGGTAACATCTAGTATTTTGAAAGAGTTTTTATATGAAAAAAAATTTAAACTCAGTTAACCAATAACACAAAACTTTAATATAAGGGAAAATAACTAAAATAATCCATAAAAATGATTTAATTGCTAGGTTAACTTAGGAAAAATAAGGGTTAAGTGAGTTTTTTTATCACAAAATACCCCTAAAACCATTTAATAGAAAAAAATAATTACAAGAATGTCATTAATAATTAATGCCACATCATCATTTTTCGTTTTTAGGGAAAAGCAAAAATTTGTGATTTTGCCACTATTGAAAGAAAAATCTGCAAGATAAATTTGTGGCTCTATGTTGTGATGGATTTGTTTATATGGTAGATTTAATATTTTGCTACAAATTTAATTTATTCCTCAAATTTACATATTTTTGTGGTAGTAGATTTTCTAATTCATCGCAGATTTGTTTACCTCTGCAGATTTATTTTCCAGACATCGTGATAGAGGCAACAAATTTTGTCGTTCCTCTAAACTGTAAAATTTTGTACGGCAGATTTTATTTTCTATCGTAAATTTTTTTTGCACATTTATTTTTTCATCACATATTTACATTTTTAGTTGTAGTAGAGTTTTGTTTCACATACTAGTGATTATAGAGTTGATTACGAAAAGTTAATAGAGTTGATTACGAAAAGTTAATTGTTAGATTGACCACGTAGTTGAGCACAGTTCTGAAATGCCACTTTTCTTAAAATTTTAATCTGGCATGCCACAAATTAATCTGGCTGCCACTGAGAATGTGTCATTCCCATTTTATCTTTAACGAGAATGATTTGTGGCATTCTTGATTTCAACCAACCATCCTTCTCGTCATCACTGGCTCCGTACAATCTTCGTGTGTTCTTAGCAGGAAATTTATCGTCGGCCACCGTCTCTGTTGCCTCCGCAAATATTCAGCACATTCTTCTATGATTTGGGGATTTAAAAAAATTAAGGATTTCATATGAAAATTAATTACTTGAGTATGCCAATTTAGTTAGTAATCATGTTTAATTAGACGATTATGTATTTGCATTGGTAATTTTTCGAATGTAGGTGTTGAATCGTGTTGAATCAGGTTGAATCTTAGATTAACCAGAATCTCCGATTAGAATTGTAGTTCAGGAAATCTGCAGACTTAGGACAAATGGTATAACGGAGAGATAATAAGACAATTGGTTCACATGGTATACCTGAGAGATACTATGACATTTTGTGTAATTCGTAATTGTGTTTTATTTTATTCTATTTCCAGAAGGATATGAAGAAGAACTGTCACACAAATGTACATTTCGACTATGGAGGGTACTATTCAGAAGAGCATGAATGGATTTCAAGAAATTCTATATACAGTATATCATTTAAGATCTCATCTATGGAGGCCATAACTTATTCGGTGTTAGTAGATAGGATCTGCAGGAAGATATCGATCGATGAAAGCTTGGGAAAAATAAAATTGAGTTATAGTCTTTCTGAATCTCATAGAGACTCATATATTATAGATGACGAGGACGTATATGTTTTTATAACATCAGTTGATAAAGAGGGACTTAAACCTGTGTTGCATGTGGAGTTAGTCAAGGATATGGAAAATAATCAGAGGGTGGAGCAACTTTCAAGAGTGGAACAAGAAAGTTTATTTGGTGTGAATTATGGGGAGGTGAATTCAAATGGAAGAGTTAAAAATGCAAGAATCATTACTATATTGAGAGAGAGCGAAACAGAAGAACACCTGAATGAGCCAATTTTTGAAGAACCAAAGGAGAACGATGTTAATAAAAATGGTGGTAATGAAAATTGTGTTAATGATAATGTTGTTAATGAAGTTTGTGAGAATGTAGCACATAACGAAATTGTGGTTGTGGATAGTCCGATGGATAACCATGTGGATGATGATGTTTGTAGAAGAGAGTATGTATGTTATAGAATGAGAAGATGCTTCGGGTCTTGAAATAGATCAAGAATTTGTTCTAAGGAGGCAATTCAAGATTTGGTTAACAAAGCTGCAAATAAGAACTGTTTTGAGGTCCAAAATGTTAAGTCGGACAGTGAACAACTTATGCTACGATGCCGTCAAGCTTCAAAAAGCTGTAAATGGTATTTACGAGTTGCAAAACTTAAGAAATCCAATTTTTTTAGTGTCAGAGTACATATAAAGATGCATACATGTTCTCGATCTATTAAGACTACAAGCAATAATAAACAAAAAGGCACACTATGATTAGTAGCATCAGTTTTGCATGAAAACTATCCAGGTCGGTTGGAGACCCCGAATGCAAAAAACATTGTGAGTATCGTTCAAAGAAGACTTGGTTTGCATTGTTCATACTCTACTGCCTGGAGAGGGAGAAAATTACATGTTAGTGATGTGCAAGGCAGTCTTGAAAAAAGATACAAGATGTTGTTTTCTTATCTCTACATGTTAGAGAAGGTCAATCCTGCAACAGTAACAAGTGTGGAATTGGATGCAGAAAAAATGTTAAAATACCTATTCATCGCTTTTGGCGCTAGCATTGAAGGGTTTAGGGCAATGAGAAAAGTCATAGTTGTGGATGCAACTTTTCTTAAGACTGTATATGGTGATTTGTTAGTGTTTGCAATAGCTCAGGATCCTAATCATAACCATTACCCCATTGCGTTTGGTGTAATTGATAGTGAAAAAGATGTTAGTTGGACCTGGTTTTTCAAAAACTTGCAAAATGTTATACCGAATGTTCCTGGATTGGTTTTTATAAGCGATAGACATGCACGCATTATCAAGGCAGTCTTTAAGGTGTAGCCGAAGGCACTGCATGGACATTGCATTTGGCATTTATCCCAAAACTTGAGAGGGCATATGAAGAATGAAAAGGATCAAACTGCGATGAAATTTAGGGATTGTGCTAATGTATATACTAAATCATGTTTATATTAAAAGTGAGTTCAACAAAGAGTATAGTGAATTTAGGAGTAGGTTTTCTAAAGTTGGTGCATATTTGGATAAGAGTATAAGGCTAGAGAAATGGGCACGTTCCCATTTTGAAGGAGACAAAATGCCTTAGAAAAGCTTCAAGACACTCCTCATCGAACACAAAATCAACTTCTTTTCATAAAAGTCTTGTCAATGGCCTAACTATTGATGAAAAATCCTTGATGAAGCACCTATAGAACCCGGTATGCCCAAAAAGCTTCTTATCTCCTTAACCGTCTTTGGGGTCTCTAAGCTTTTCATTACCTCTATCTTGGCTTTTTCAACCTCAATGCCTTACTCCGAGATTTTATGTCCAAGTACAATGCCGTCTCGAACCATGAAATGACACTTTTCTCAATTCAACACAAGACTTGTCTCCTCACAACGCTTCAAGACCCTACAAATATTAGAAAGACAAGAAGCAAACGAGTCTACATAGATGGAGAACTCATCCATAAAAACCTCTACCACATTCTCAATCAAATCCGAGAAAATCGATATCATGCACCTTTGAAAGGTTACAGGTGCATTATATAGTCCAAATGACATCTTTCGATATGCAAATGTACCATAAGAATATTTAAATGTTGTCTTCTCTTAGTCATTGGAGTGAATCGGTATTTGAAAGAACCACGAATAACCATCAAGAAAGCAATAGTGGGTATGGTTCGCTAACGGTTATAATATTTGGTCAATGAAAGGCAAATGAAAGTGGTTGTTAAGGGTAGCAGAGTTCAAATTACGGTAATCAATACACATTCTATGTCCGGTGCTAATTCTAGCTGGTATTAGTTCGTTTTTATCGTTCTTAACTACCGTAACTCCCCTTTTCTTAGGAACTATATGGACCAGGGATACCCAATTACTGTCCAAGATAGGATAGACAATCTTCGCATCTAAAAGCTTAAGAATCTCTTTCCTTACAACATCTCTCATTGATGCTAGGCTTATCATGACTAGCTTCCTCTTCGTTCACATATTCAATCTCAACCACATTCATATTGTGCACAAGTCTATTCAACTCCAAGAATGTGGTGTATTAACTATAAGCCTTTTGTGAGTCCAAAATCATTTCATAACCCACACTATCACTTTCAAGTAGATAAAACTCGCGTTGCTTAACCGTTAAAACACTTTGGAGTAAGTCTTCTAAGGCGATCTCCTCCAAAAGTTCATCCTCTAGTGCATTCATCTCTTCTATCCAAAACACTTGGCCTTCCATGGTTAGTTTCTTCATAAGCCTCCCAAGTATAGGTTGACCTTGCCTTTTCATACATCGATCATAGCTCCCACAGTGGCTAAAAATGGTCTACCAAATATCAAAGGGTCAAGCGGCTACTCATCTATTTCTAACACAACAAAGTCGGTGAGAATCTCAAAATTTCCAATGACCACCGGTAGGTCTTCTAGTAAACCAATATGATACTGCACCGATGTATCCGCAAGTACAAGGGAGATCTAACATGGCTTGAATTGCATGAAGCCAAGTCATTTCGCAACTATAAGCGGCATCAAGCTCACACTAGCTCTAAGGTTTACTAAACATTTTGTGAATGTAAAAGGTCCTAGCATGCTAGGAAGATTGAAACTCCCGAGATCACTGAGATTCTCCATGATAACCTTTCTTTGCATGATAGCACTACATTCATGAGTCAACACTACCATCCCCTCTGAAGCCTTTTTTCTCTCTTTGACTGCATCCTTGAGGAATTTGTTGTAGTGAAGCACTAACCAAAAGGCATTAGTGAATCACTTGTAACATTCCCCTTTCCTTTTCCTTCTGTTCAATCCTCACTTCAACCTTATCCTTCTCAATACCAACACAAATCTTGTCTTCAATAACCAAAATCCTCATCATCTTCTATTTCTACCACAATCCTCTCTTTATCCAAAATGCCCTTATTGGCTATCACAAATGGTTCTCTAGATGGAATCTCATTCCCGCTTCTAAGTGTGATCACATTTATGTATTCCTTGGGGTTGGGTTCCAGTTTACATGGTAGTGAACCCATAGGTCTCTTAGAAGAGGAGAAATTTGAGAAACTTGGTTATCCAAAGACTTCACATCTGAGGCCAAAATCTCTAATTTTGCATTTAACTCATTATATAATCCATCCAAATTTGAGTTGATCCCATCTATTTTCAAGTTTATCCCATCCATGAGCTTGTTCATGTCAAAATTCCCTTTAATTTGACCTTCGAGGAGCTTTTGAATAAAGATAGTGTTTGGGTCCTCTTTAGTGGTTTGGCTCGGCTGTGGTGCTTGGGTTTGGTATTTTTGGCTTGGAATGAATTTTTGGGAAGGGTTGTATTGAGGTCTAGGTTGATAGTTGATTTGGTTAGTGTTTTGGGTATTGTATTGTGGTTAGTTTATTTTATGGGGTCTTGGTTTGAATTTTACATGGTTACAGGGTTGGTTAGATTGAAAAGTTCCTTGGTTGTAGGTTTGGTTTTGGGGTTTATTTGGATATGTTTGATCTTGTGGATTCTCCACATTGGTGCTACAGTAGAAAAAGTTTGGGTGGTTTTGGTAATTGGGGTTGAAGCCCTTTAGTTGGTAACCTCCCATATAATTTCATATCCTCTTGGTTTTCTTGACACAACTCAACTCTAACCTCTTGATAGCATTGACCATCAAAGTCTTCCACAAAGTTGACTTGTCTTTGATTAGATTGCATCATCTTATAAAAATTATCATTCAAGGCCTTTATCTCTCTTCGTGTTTGATCATCACGGCCGCCACTCTCTCTTACCGACCTATCGTAGTCTTCACCATAATTTCCATCACTCATGGCTAAATTCTTTACCAATACCATCCCTTGGTCTGCTTGTTCGCCTAAAAGGTTCTCATTGCTCGCGGTATCAAGAAGCATCCTAATCTTATGCAACACACCGTGTTACAAGTGGAAAACAATGACTCCTTCGAGAACCCGTGGTGTGGACATTATAACTTATATCCTTTGAATCGCTCCCAAACTTCACTAAATCTCTCGCTTTCCTTTTGTGTGATATCGGAGATCTCATTGCGGAAGACGAGCTGTACGCGAAGTGTAGAAGAAATTGCTTAATAAGACCCACTTACACTCATCCTAAGATGTGATAGATTTATGTGTCAAGTGTTTTCCCATTGGTGTTCCCTATCACCTAGAGAATGGGAAAAGTCTTACTTTGAAAGCATCCTCGGATATACCGTTGATCTTCACGGTGCCACAAAAGCGATCAAATTGGTCCAAATAATCTACAGAATCCTCCAGTGGAAAACCATGAAACTTAGAGCCATGAACCATATTGATAAGGGTAGCCTTGATCTCGAAGTTGTTGTTCTCAATAGGAGGAGGATAAATGTCGGCTCTATTCCCATGGATGTTCGGTTCATCACAAGTACCAATAACAGTTTGGTTCCTTGGCGGATGAACCGGAGCTTGCCCAACTCCATTATCTCTCTCAAAACCTTCTTGAGAAACATTAGCCGGGAAACCGGGTGATGCACGATGATCACCCATTCCTAAATGATCAAAATCATCCAAACGTTCTTGCTATAGCAATATCTCTCTCAAGCCTACAAATGTCGTCAAAACTCCCTCAACCAAGTTTGTTGGACCGTGACTTTGTAAGTTCCCACCTATAAGAAAGAGAGAGAAAACACCAAGCAAAGATGGTAGATAACAAACGAAAAATAAAAAAAATTAGTCTCAAATAGAAACCAAATCCTAATGGATATTGCTTTGTTTCCCCGGCAACAGCGCCAAATTGATATTACGTTTTTTCGGTAAAGACTATCAATTAACCTAGTATACTACGGGCATAAAGGGTATCGAATCCACGAAGAAACACGAATAACTCACTAGGAATGAAAATTTTCCATTTAATCTAAGAAAATAAAAAAGATTTTGGTTTTTCAAACTAAATTCGAAAATAAACAAAGCTAGAAAAGAGTAAAGACCAAATTAACGAAAGTAAACTCTCGGGAAGAAGGTATTTGACTTAGAGTGACTATTTGTAAACTAATGAAGCACTAACAACTTAAAAATATATTCATTTAGTCTTAGATCACTAATCTTGACTAATCCACTTTTGTAACACTAATCTCTTCCTTAATCACATAATCATCAATAATTTCCATTAGAGATCAAGTAACCAAATAACATTAATTACAAGTCTAAATAACTTCTAAACACCTTAATCAACTATTTCTATAAGCTAAGCATGTAAAAAACTTGTTATTTTGATCCGGCATTTCATCGAACACCTTCCGGACGCTAAAATGCACAAATTCTAGATAAGCATGATCAAGGCTAATATAGCATTAGAAACACCTATCAAAGCAAGGATCTAGAACATTCCAAACATAAGCTCTACTAATCTAGTCCTAATCACCCAAAATCTTCCATTTCCCAAGAGATCTAAGAGACTACTCACTCATATTCACGAGAACACAAAGTATTATGTTTTTTCTTTACCTAATCTTGATTAAGAGAAGAATAGATGAAAAAATTGAAAGATAAAACAAGATTGATTGCTCAAAACCTTAAAGATTCATACAAAGATTGTTAAAACCCTTCAAGTGGCTAAGATAAATCCTAAAAACAAAAGCATAACCTCTCTAATTAGGTTTAGAGGTTATTTATAGCCAAAATAAAAGACTGGTTTAAAATAAAATCATATTGGTTCGGACTCGGTTTAGAAAAAAAATCAGAAATCAAATTCGGTCTAACAGCGTCGCGAAGCCGTCCAAACCAGCCGATGGGTCTCCGCAGTGTCATCAACCTGCTGCAACTGGCCGCTGCTTTACACCGGTGTTGTGATCCTGCTACAAAAGCCCGAAATTGTTATTTGAACAAGTCAAAGTTCTGTCTTGGTCTGCGTGGGGATAGCATTTCTCTTCTGCATGTCCATGGAGTTTTGAAAATGTATCCCTGCGGTAACTTCTCGATGGATTTCCAGGTCGTTTTTGCTATCTCCGTAGCGGTTACGCGATCCCTGGCCGCTGGATCATCCTGCTGCAGCTCCCATCCTTCATCAAATCCATTTTTTGATCCCTCTTGCTCCATTTCATATTTTTTTTTTTTGCTCATTTTACTTCCATACCTATAACACAAGGAAAACATGCAAAACATGCACCTAAACTTTACTTATGCAATGAAAATAAAATAAACTATATGAGAAATGCAATCTAAAATAGTTTAAAAAGGCAACATATCAGTAAGGTTAGATGTGCAATTAACAAACAAAAGAAGCTTTGGGAAACCCTTAATCTCGAGCAAGGAGAAGATGAGTAAATGCTGAGGAGCAGAGGTGGCGAGTAAGGAGAATTCTGCGACGACCGAGGAGCAGACACGCTGACCAAGGAGAATATCCGGCGAGCAAGGAGCAGACTCGACGAGGAGAGAGGCGGTGCGGCGATGAGGCGATGCAGCGGTGAAGAAGATGTAGCGATCGATGTAGGGTTTTTGGGAAAAATATTGATGCATTTTTTTTGCCTGATATAAAACAAAATTGTGGGTCACCATATTTTTTTCTGTTTTATTTTATAAGTTTTCAAAATTGTTTTTTCTTATATTTTAAAATAAAAATGGCATTTCTATGAATATTAGAATTTAGTTTGGTTTAATTGTATTTTGACAAAAGATTATGATCATTCTAGTCATTTATTTCTAGAGAGGTACTCTAACAGTTATTTTAAAGTTTGAGATCATTCTAGTATAATAGCAATTAATATAACTATAAAGTCTATTAAATTCATTTTATTTATATAACTCATGGTTTTGATTGACTTTTTAAAATTTTCAATCCAATAATTCATGATTTTAAATTATTGTAAAAAAAATTTTAAAACCTACCAAAACTAATAACACATAACTTTAATAGAATTTTAAAAATTTTAAATTAAATAATTGTAAAATCTTTAAGATTTTTAACTTTTTAAAAACATATAAGGAATAAACCCCCTTAGTAGCTGGAATCCAATTGATTCATAAATAACCCTTAAAAGGATTAAATTATGAAGTAGAACAAACTAATTACATATTTCTTGGTTTTTGGGAAAAATATTGATGCATTTGTTTTTCTTTACCTGATATAAAAAAAAATCGTGGGTCACCAGATTCTTTTTTAATTTTCTGTTTTATTTTATAAGCTTTCAAAATTGTTTTTCTTCTATTTTAAAATAAAAATGGCATTTCTATGAATATTAGAATTCAGTTTGGATTAATTGTACTTTGACAAAAGATTATGATCATTCTAGTTAGTCTGTTTCTAGAGAGCTACTCTAGCAGTTATTTTAAAGTTTGAGATCATTCTAATATAATAGCAATTAACATAACTATAAATTTTATTAAATTCATTTGTATAACTCACGATGTTGATTGACTTTTTAAAATCTTCAATCCAATAAATTCTGAATTTAAATTATTGTAAACAAAATTTTAAAATTATCAAAATTTATAACATATAACTTTAATAGAATTTAAAATTTTTTAGTTAAATAATAGTAAAATCTTTAAGATTTTTAACTTTTAAAAAAATTATAATGAATAAACCCCCTAACTGTTAGCACTGTGAACTTGCTTCCACTACTAAAAGTGGGAATCCAATCGATTCATAAATAACCCTTATGTGGATATTTGTCATCGGATTAGGGAACCGGTTCGGGTCATGAATTGGATTGTCGCATTAGTTGGATCATAAGAAAAATCTAGAAGATAAAACCTACAAGATGTTTTATGATTTTCTATTTTCTGTAGGAACAAGAAAGACAATTTTTAAAAGGGAAAACGAAGTTCAAATCCTCTTTCTACTTAGAATATATGGTCTCAAGGCACTATATAAAGAGGGACAAGAGTTCATAATTCATCATCCATAAAACAAAGCAAACACAAGGAGAAACATATAGAGAGCCTTAGGGTTTAAGGTTCTCGGACGTTCTAGTTTTAAACGGATGTTTTGCGGGTGGGTTTCTGTTTCTTGTTTTTCTTCTTAGTCTCGAGTTTAGGCACCAGAATCTTGATTCTGTGGCACATTATCAAGGAAGTTTTGTTTCTTCGTGAGGTATTTATCACAAGAACACAAGATTGGTGAGAGAGAGACATAAGAGAGGTTGTAAAACAATGATTCTACAAGTTATCTTCTAGTGGATGTTTGTGAACTCGGTTCACACGAGACATACTCTCTAGTTTGAGAGGAACTCGTTAAATTTATGTGTGTTCATTAGTTAGTTGATCGCATTAATAAGAAAAACTAATCAAACTAAAACCTTACAAGTGGTATCAGAGCATCCAGGATAAGTAGAAAGCGTTTCACAACAGGTTCTGCAAATCCTAAAGACATTTGGAAAAGAATTTTGTGTATTTATAGTTTATATCAGAAATAGGATAATCATGGACTATAACTCTAGGAGATACGACGTGGAAAAGTTTGATGATAAAGGGGATTTTAGTCTATGGAAGTACAAGATGATATGCCAGTTGGAGTTACTCGGCTTAGACTCTTGTCTTAAAGAAGACAATCCCTCTACTTCAGTTAAAGGTAATCCCTCAGATAAAGAAAACGGGATAACAACATCACCATATGAAGTACATGTTGAGATGGATCCAGCGCAACGAGAAAAGGAGAAGAGAGCTAAGAACATGATCTGTATGTGCCTCGGTGATGTGGTTCTACGGAAGATCATGAAGGAAAAAATAGCTCTAGCTATTTGGCAGGCTCTGGAAAGGGATTATCAATCCAAATCTTAAGCCAACCACATTTATTTGAAACAGAAGTTCTCATGTTTCAAATTTGAAGAAAATAAAATTATTGAGTACAATCTCGATATTTTCTTGAAGCTGAATGACTTGGCCAGCTTAAATATCAACATCTTAGATGAGAATCAGGCTATACAAATTCTATCTGCACTGTCAGATCCTTATGAAGCTCTAAGGGATACACTCAAGTATGAAAATGGGAAAATTCAGACTCTAACCATTGATGATGTTACCAGTGCTGCTTATTCAAAAGATATTGAGCTGAAGGAGAAGGGACTCTTGAATTCAAAAACCAACTCCGAATGTCTCTTTGTAAGCAGAGGAAAAACTGACAATAAAAACAATGGACAAAGAGACAACATGTCCACGAGCAAGGATAAGAGATCTAAGTCAAATTAGAGGAATCAAGCCAAGAAAAGATAATGTTGGGTATGCGGGAAGGAAGGACACTTCCAGGTTGAATGTCTTGAAAGGAAGAACAACAATGCTACAAATGTAGTTAAAAAAGAAGAGCTACTTATGTTATTAACAGATACCCTGGAAGACACTAAGGATAAATGGGTAATGGATTCGGGGTGTATTTTTCATATCACACATAATAAGGATGTATTATTTAACTTTAAAGAAGTTGATGGAGGAAAAGTTCTAATGGGAGATACATGCCAACCATGGGTAGAAATCTCATCTCGTATGGTCAGTTAGAAAAGAATTGTTGTAAGTATGTTGGTGGAGACTTTACAGTCACATTCTACAAATAAGACATGAAAGTGCTCACAGGAAAATATCAAGATGGTCTATACTATTTGCAGGGAACTGTGTTGAGAGGAGAAACATTTGTGGCAAGGGTTGAGGTGAATCAGACCAACAGATGGCATTCTAGGCTTGGAAGCGTGAGTCTAAAAAACATGAACATTCTGATCAAAGAAGGTTATCTAGACTCAATGAGAGGAGAAACATCTGTGGCAATGGCTGAGGTAAATCAGACCAACAGATGGCATTCTAGGCTCGGAGATATGAGTCTAAAGAACATGAACATTCTGGTCAAAGAAGGTTATCTAGACTCAATGAGAGGAGAAGCATATGTGGTAAGGGCTGAGGTAAATCAGACCAACATATGGCATTCTAGGCTCGAGCACATGAGTCTAAATAACATAAACATTTTTGGTCAAAGAAGGTTATCTAGATTCAATGAGAGGAGAATCATCTGTGGCAAGGGCTGAGGTGAATCAGACGAACATATAGAATTCTAGACTCGGATACATGAGTCTAAAGAACATGAACATTCTGGTCAAAGAAGGTTATCTAGACTCAATGAGAGGAGAAGCATCTGTGGCAAGAGCTGAGGTAATAAGACAACATATGGCATTCTAGGCTCGGACACATGAGTCTAAAGAACATGAACATTCTGCTCAAAAAATGTTATTTAGACTCAAAGGAAGTACACAGACTGGACTTTTGTGAGGAATGTGTACTTGGCAAATCACATAAGCAGAGCTTTCCGGAAGCTAAGCACACGTCTACAAGCATTTTAAACTATATGCATAGTGATTTGTGGGGATTAGTCTCTAATGAAGCAAGTTTATCAGGTTGCAAGTATTTCCTAACATTCATTGATGACTATTCAAAGAAGGTTTGGATTCAGTTCCTAAAAAGCAAGGAAGAGGTGTTTGAGAATTTTTCTAAGTGGAAAACTCTGGTTGAGAATCAAAAAAATAAGACTCTTAAGTGATTAAGGACAAACAATGGTCTGGAGTTCTGCAACCAGGAAATGGATAAACTGTGCAAGGATACATGAGTCAAGAGACACAAGACATGCACTTACACTCCATAGCAGAATAGAGTATCAGAAAGGATGAACAAGACAATAATTGATAAGATTCGGTGAATGTTGGCTGAAACTGGGTTAGAAAAGAAGTTATGGGCTGAGGCTGCAACCACTGCGGTTTATTTAATAAACATAAATCCTAATGCTTCATTGAAGTTCAAGATTCCAGAAGAAGTTTGGTCAGGAGCTAAGGTGAATTACAGCAATCGCAAGAGGTTTGGTTGCTTTTCTACATGACACACTAGATGAAGTCATCTACATGAATCAACCAGAACATTTCATAGAAAGGTAAAGAAGACATGGTTTGTCTTCTAAAGAAGTCTCTCTACGGGTTAAAGCAGCCTCCTAGACAGTGGATCCATGAGTTCAATGACTTCATCAAGTCACAGGGGTTTCACAGAAGAATCAATGATTTGTGTGTTTATCACAAAGGATCAACCACTAATGACCATGTATTCTTATTACTCTATGTTGATGATATGCTAGTAGCGGTTAAAGACCTTAAGAAGATAGAGATCTTAAAGAAAAATCTACACATCGATTTTGAGATGAAAGACTTTGGTCTAACTACAAGGATTCTAGGCATGGATATCATCAGGGATAAAAAGAATGGAGTTCTTAAGCTATCACAGGGAAGTTTTTTTCATAAAGGTGAAAGTCATCGCTTGATTTGGCGAGAGCGTACTCTGAGATTGCTCTATCAGTTGAATATCTCAGAGGGAAAAGGAATGAGACTCAAGTTAGTAGCGGTACAAGTCTCAGTAAGAGAATCGATAAAAGAAGATTCAAGATTGAAGACGATAAAGTCTAAAATTGGAAAGAATCGAATGTGCTAAGAGACTTACTTCGCACATGCAGACAAGGTATCAAACTCCTTGCGTTCTTCGTCACCTAAAGAGTGAAAAGAACATGTTAAAGGTTCGGGGCTTTAAGCTCAGGAGCAGGGAAAAGCATAGATCGTCACCACATAGAGACGAGTCAAAGTTTTGGTTATCGTTCCTTAAGTAACAACATCATTACTCATGACAGCTTTGAGGTACTCGGGTGGGAGTTGTGTAAACTATTGGAAGCATCCATTAAAGATGGCGACAAGATTTCAAGGTTTGTCGGAATAAGTGAAGTTAGACCAGATGACAAAGGTGGAGATTTGTGAATATATGTCATCTAATAAGGGAACCGGTTCGGGTCATGAACCGGGTTGTCGGATCAGTTGGATCATAAGAAGAATGTAGAAGATAAAACCTACAAGATGTTTTATGATTTCCTATTTTCTTTAGGAACAAGAAAGACAATTTCCAAAAGGGAAAAGAAGTTCAAATCCTCTTTCTACTTGGAATAGGTGGTCTCAAAGCACTATATAAAGAGGGGCAAGAGTTCATAATTCATCATCCAGAAAACAAAGCAAACACAAGGAGAAACATAGAGAGAGTCTTAGGCTTTAAGGTGTTTGGACGTTCTAGTTTCTAAGGGATGTTTTGCGGGTGGGTTTCTGTTTCTTGTTTTTCTTCTTAGTCTTAGGTTTGGGCACCGGAATCTCGATTCCGTGGTACATCATTAAGGTAGTTTTGTTTCTTCGTGAGGTATTTATCACAAGAACACAAGATTGGTGAGAAAGAGATTTAAGAGAGGTTGTAAAACAATAATCTTACAAGTTATCTTCTAGTGGATGTTTGTAAGTTCGACTCACACGAGACGTACTCTCTAGTTTAAGAAGAACTCGTTAAATTTCTGTGTGATCATTAGTTAGTTAATCGTATTAACAAGAAAAACTAATCGAACTAAAACCTTATACCTTAAAATGATTAAATTATTAAGTAGAACAAACTAATTACATATTTCTGGGTTTTTGGGGAAAATATTGATGCATTTTTTTTCCTTTGCCTGATATAAAACAAAATTGTGGGCACCAGATTTTTTTTTTTTTTTCTGTTTTATTTTATAAGTTTTCAAATTTTTTTTTCTTCTATTTTAATATAAAAATGGCATTTCTATGAATATTAGAATTCAGTTTGATTTGATTGTACTTTAACAAAAAATTATGATCATTCTAGTTAAACTATTTCTAGAGAGGTATTCTACCAGTTATTTTAAAGTTTGAGATCATTCTAGTATAATAGCAATTAATATAACTATAAAGTCTATGAAATTCATTTTATTTGTATAACTCATGATTTTTATTGACTTTTTAAAATCTTCAGTCCAATAACTCATGAATATAAATTATTGTAAACAAAATTTTAAAATTAGCAAAACTAATAACACATAATTTTAATAGAATTTTAAAATTCAAAATTAAATAATAATAAAATCTTTAAAGTTTTTAACTTTTTAAAAACTTATAACGAATAAACCCCCTAACTGTTAGCACTGTAAACTTGCTTCCACTACTAAAAGTTGGAATCCAATCGATTCATAAATAACCCTTAAAAGGATTAAATTATTAAGTAGAACAAACTAATTACATATTTCTGTGGCAACTTGCATTAGTGTATATCAATAAGACAGTAACTAATGCGACAAAGCTGTAAAAATGTCACCATTTGTCATAATTTCAAGGTTCTGTTTAACATTGGGAAGAACAAAATGGATTCAATCATCAGACTTCATAATGCTCTTGCCACCTATGGATAAAATTATATAATACGAATAAAATCCAAAATCATTACTATCTCCGAAATCTGGACAATTAGATATGCATAGAAAGTCTTTTCACTCTCCATTTCGCCATGGGCGACGTTTTATTGACTTCTAAATGCTTGACAACGTTTCCAATTGGTTACAGCTGGAGTTAAGGGGAAAATCGGTCAATTTATAGCCTAATATTTTCATTAAATAGAAATCATACATAAAGTTTATAGCCTAATATTTTCATTAAATAGAAATCATACATAAAGTAAAGTGATTGGCAAATTTAAATTTAAAAATATCAAATTGGAAAAATTCATACACTAACTATAAAAATTTAATTTATTTATACAAATAGAGATGACTGTATATTGTATGCATAGAATATTACATACAAAATTAATCTAAAATTTTATATTTTTTCTAAGATGTACCGATTTGTTATCATATTTAATATATTTTAAAATTTTAGTATTTTCTAATATAATTTGAAATTTTATAAAATTTATAAATTGTCATATATTTATAAGATATATCTAGAATTTTAAATGATATATTAAGACATATAAAAAATATAAAGTTAGAAATTTTCTCCAAGTTTTTCCAAGATTTCAGTTTATATAAGACAAAACCAAAATTTTAAAATATATGAAATATAATAACAAATCGGTACATCTTAGAAAAGTTGAAAATTTTTACATTAATTTTGTATGTAATATTTTATATATATATATATCAATTTTCTATTATTATGGTATATATATATATTATTTAGCATAAATATGTCTCAAATAGGATTTCGGAAATTTTCGTTTCCAAACAGAAGTTGAAAGATTATGTCATATAGGAATGGATATCCAACTAAAACATAAATTTGAGAGTGGAAACAAGATAAGAAGAGATAAGATGAGACATGACGGGAATGAAGCCTATCCCTAATTTTTATTTTAAGATTTTGTAAAAAAATCCACATGTTGATGACGTGGATAATATGTTAATGACGTGGATAACACGTCATCTATTTACTATGACGTGGATGACACATCATCAATTTAAAATGTATAGTCATCTTTATTTATATAAATAAGTCATATTTTTATAGTTGGAGTATAAATTTTGACAATTCTATATCCATAAGTAAAAATTTGTCTATCACCTTACTTTATGTATCATTTTGACTTAATGAAAATGTTGGGATATAAAGTGGCAGACTTTCAAAAGCAATTTTCTTTCTTTTTATTAACCAAGAAATTCTAAATATATTATTTCAAAAACAATTCTTTCTTTTTATTAACCAAGAAATTTCAAGTATATTATTTCAAAAACAATTTTTTTCTCTCTATTAACCAAGAAATTTCAAATCAAAATCTGTGATTTCTCTAGATAGTCAAACACAAACAGAACATTGAACAATCTCTTCCTAAGAGCAACCTCAGTAGAGAGTTTCTCAATGCAGTCTCTCAAATATATAATAATAATATTTTTATATATTTTTCTTAAGTAATTAAAATTAAATTATAAAAAGAAAAGTAACCAATTAAAATAAAACACATAGATATTCATAGATACTAGAGTTTCTCTAACAAGAACCATATCTAGATATTAATGTTGAGAAACTGAGTGAGTTTTTTTAATGTTGAGAAACGGGAATGCTCTAAAGTACTTTTAAATCCAATGAACAAGACTTTTTAGTCTTTTAAAAGGATGTTGACTACTAAATATTTTTTCTGTTCCACAAAGTATGATGTTTTAGATTTTTTTTTGGTTTCACAAAGATATAAGTGTTAAATTTCCAAGGTAAAAGTTTTGTTTGTTCACCGATTTTACCCTTACTAATTAAATACAACAAACATAATATTTTGAAATAATAACATTAAAATGAGAGTATATTTGGTTTTTTAAACTTGTTCTTAAAATGTGTGAAAAATCTAAAACATCCTACTTTGTGGAATGGAGGGAGTATGATTTAAGTACATTAAAATATTGCAAGAGCAATATTTTCATAATAGTGAATAGGATTCTATTACTACAAATGCAATATTTTCATGTACTTAAACATATTTATATCTTTTGTGATTTTCTTAGAAAAATGTGAAACTTATCACATAATATATATATATATATATAGATCTAAAGAATATATTTAGTTTTATTAAAAAAATTTCCATTAACAAAAAAAAGAATATAATTCGAGAAAATAGAGGAAGCATAGTCATTATTATCCAGAGGGTTATTGTGAAGGCAGTGAAGCAAAATGATAGCATAGTAAACAGTAAAAGTCGAAACAATAATACTAACAAAAAGAAAAGAAATAAAACGCATCTGAACAATATCATATGCTTTTCTCAAAATTAAAATCTCTATTTCGATATATTTATAAGACGCATCGGAGACAACCGTAGATCCTATAACATCGAAATGCAGTAATGCATAGATTGGATATATCACAGTGCCTCTCAATA
Source organism: Cardamine chenopodiifolia (assembly GCA_963922655.1). Taxonomy (NCBI): domain Eukaryota; kingdom Viridiplantae; phylum Streptophyta; class Magnoliopsida; order Brassicales; family Brassicaceae; genus Cardamine; species Cardamine chenopodiifolia. The sequence goes on from OZ000479.1 coordinate 10,116,440, forward strand.
ATTTAAGACATGGATCGGAAGTCGAATAACACAGCTCCGTTTATATTCTCCTTATATATATTTATCCATAATCCATTTAGAGGTGATTTAGCAAAGAATGTGGTTGAAATGTAAAAAAATCTATAAATAAGACGTAGTGAAAGCTATTATTATAGAGATGTCAATTAGGACTAAAGTTCGAAGTCTGATTCAATCCGACTAAAAAATATAAGGTTCATGCTTAAGAATATAAATTTTAAAAACCGGATCTTTCAAGCTAAGCCCTCTTAGGGTAGATGGCTTTTTAGGCTTTGTCCGGCCATGCTCAGGGCAATTCGAAAATAAGTAATATGATTTAGTAAATAGTTTGTTTAAGGATTTATTTTTCTTAATAATATATAAGAATTTATAATGCAATTAAGCATATTCAAATTAGGATTTAGGACTCGTTCAAACTACCTAAGAGAGTTTTAATATCTTTTTTAAAAAGTTTTATTTGGCACTAGATTAGGATGATGGGTGAGTTTCTAATTTTTTTTTAATAATTAAAAAATTTAAGTAAAATTTATTGTTAATGATATATCTTAAAATTGTTTTAGAGAAATAAGTAGAAAACATGTTTTGTTAGAGAATAGAGTTCTTTATATAAGTTTATTTTTTACATGAATAATTTAATTTAAAAATTTATATTATAATTTTATTAGTAACATATTAAAAATCTGAATCATGTTTAGTAGCTTTTAGTTTCATTTTGTCGTTAGTTTTTTCAACCATCGTGTGAAATCTGGAAAAACGGATCTAGAGAACGGCGGTTATGCTCTTACTTATAGATGGGCTAGACATTGTTCCGACAAGATCTATGTTATACATCTTCTCTCATCTGCTTGATTTCTGATCATGATTCCCAATCGAATATATTTTTCCTCTCATTCCTTGACTCCTAGTATTTTCCGACAACATCCTCTATTTCAGTCTTTTCGTCACTAACTCTCGATTTTTTTGTTTCTATCTCTGGTTCTATACCTGAAGATGTTTGGTGTTTGAAGCTTCCTTTTTTCTGTTGACGGATTCCAATCCACTGTTATCTTCATTCTCCAGCAGAAACCCCACAACTTTCCTCCTTCCTTTGAATTCATATTTGTGTATGAGAATTGGCTCCAACGAAAGCAACTTTCTTTGAGTAGATCTCCACCTCATGTTTCGACTTATTCCCTTTGGGAGAGAACAATTCTCACTTTGTCCCTTTGGAAGACATCATTTACACACTCTTTATCTTCTATGAAGAAACACTACAAGAAAGTAGCTGCAAAACCGATGAAATTTCTCGTAAATATTTTCCGTCATGGATGGACAAACCTATGATGGATCCAGAGTCGAAGTTACTGAAAATGACTATGCATAAGGATCTGCGAATTCATGGGATTGACCGGAAATCAACGGTAACAAAAAAAATGTTAAGATTAAATGTTCCTTAAGTATATATGCCGGAATTCTCATAATGTTAAGGTTGAGTTTGTTTGGCATCACTTGTACAGTAATGCGTTTATGTCGGGTTATAAGATTTGGTATTTACATGAAGAAAAAAATTATGATTATGGTAGTACTAGTGAACTATATGTTGCGGATAGCATAGTAGATAGAACGGAAGTAGATGTAGGTGTAAGTACGGTTGAGATGGTGAATGATGTGTTTAGGGAGAACATGCAGTTGGCCGGTTATGATGGAGATAGGGTTAAAGAACCAATTACAGAAGCGTAAACGTTTTTTGATATGTTAGATGCAGCGAAGCAACCACTATATAGCGGTTGCAGAGAAGATCATTCACTGTCATCATCTGCAAATAGAATGATGATTATTAAGACGGACTATAGTTTGACGGAAGAATGTGTTGATGCGATAACAAATTTTGTGAAAGATATTTTGCCTGAGGATAATTTTTCACCAGCATCATACTATAAGGTACAGAAACTTGTTGGTGGTCTTCTTTTTTAGTATTAGATGATAGAAGTGTGCATCGACAACTGTATGATATATTGGAGAGAAGACAAACACCATAAAGATGTCAATTTTGTCGAAAACTGCGGTTTTAAGAAATTCATGGGAGAGTTTCAGTTTCTTATAAACGGATGTGGTACTTAGCATTAACGGAGAGGTTGAAAAGGTTATATCAATCTCAGCGCACAACATAGGCAATGAGATGGCATGCAGAGCATCGTCAAGATGGAGAGATTACGCATCCTTTGGACGTAGAAGCGTGGAAACATTTCCAATCAATGTATCCAGATTTTGCGTTTGAGCGATGAAATGTATACTTCGGGTTATCTACAGATGGTTTTAATCCATTTGGAAAGCGTGGAAGTCAATATTTTTTGTTGCTGCTAATTGTAACACCTTACAATTTTCCACCATATTTGTGCATGCGTAGAGAGTTTTTGTTCCTCTCCGTTCTAGTTCCCGGCCCAGAGCATCCAAGGAGGTCACTTGATATATTCTTTCAGCCATTGATCTATGAGTTACAAATGCTATGGAAACATGGGAAAAAACCATTTGATGTTTCATGCAACAAAATTTCAAGATGCATGTGGTTTTTATGTGTACCATAAACGATTTCCTAGCATATGGTATATTATATGTATGGTTAATTCATGGAAGATTATCTTGTCCATATTGCCAAGACAACATTGATGCATTCCAATTACAGCATGGAAGAAAGACGTGTTGGTTTGATTTCCACGGAAGGTTTCTACTAAGTGATCATCTTTATCGTCGGTCTACAACATTGTTTACAAAGAACAAACAAGTGTTTGATTTTGCACCTCCGGAGATTGATGGACGTTGTATATTGGAGTAGTTAAGAGATTTTGACGCTGAGAGAACTCCTTACTATGGGGGTAATGGGCATTATCCTATTGATGGTGTCGGTGAAGTTCATAACTGGCATAAAAAGAATATTTTCTGGGATTTACCTTACTGGAAATATCATTTATTGATGCACAATCTAGATCTTATGCACGTTGAGAAGAACTTTTTTGATAACATCATGAACATTGTTTTAAACGTCCAAGGGAAGACGAAAGACAATATAAAGTCTAGATTAGACTTGCCAGTAATTTTTTCTGGAGATTTTATTCATATTATGCCTAATGGTAGATGTTCTATGTCTGTCTACCTGTTAGCGCAGCTAAGAAAGAAGCATTTTTTATTAGATTCACGACGATGTAAAATTCACGGACGGATATACATCTAATCTACATAATTGCATGGATTCTGCCGAAGGGAAATTTATTGGAATGAAGAATCATGATTGTCATGTTGTGATGCAACGTCTTCTTCCATTTTCTTTTGCACATCTTCAAAAAAAAAAACATGCACGAAGCAATTGTAGGCATCCTTAATGAAATCTTGGAAGTCTGGTATCCAAGAATATTGGACTTGAGGTGCATTATGTTTAAGTACGATTAGTATGATCCATTCAGTGGTCATGGTATTCAAATTGACCAATTCGGCATGACATTGATACATTCAAGATGGAGATTTCTTAAATACGATTCATTCATCCTAGAGTAACAAGCAGACTAGGTATGATTCAGTTAACATATTTTATTGTATTTTGACAACTTATCCTCATTTCATTTTGGTTTGCTATATTTGTTACCCTCTGGTTACCTATCGTTTAGACCCTTGGATTACAGTGACTGCATACCAATGGATCCAAACCGGTCAAATATGTAAGTTTTTTTACTTGATTCACATCATCAGTTTTTGATTTAGGATTTGGAATTTAGTTTTAGTGAATTGGAATGTGATTTAGGGTTTATGAATGAAAATTTAGGGTTTTGGTTTGAAGATTTAGGGTTTTAGTGAATTGAAATGTAGATTTAGGGTTTTATGAATGATAATATGCTTGTTTTATTTTATTGTGATATTGTAATATTTTATTTCCTTATAGAATTATTTAATAAATTTTTATAATTTTTAAGATTTTTGTAGTTTTATAATTTTTTAAGATTTTTAAAATTATTTTTATTGTTTTATAAAAAATTTAGATTTTTATAATTATTTTAATAGTTCTAAATGTTTTTACCTTTTTATAATTATTTTTATAGTTTTATAAAATTTTTTAGATTTCTATAATTATTTTAATAGTTTTAAAATTATTTTTACCTTTTTATAATTATTTTTGTAGTTTTATAATTGTGTTTAGATTTTTTTATTTATTTTTATAGTTTTCTAATGTTTTAAAGATTTTTATCAATTTTTAGAATTGTTTTTTAAGATTTTAGAAATTTTTTATAAAGTTTTCTGATTTTGTAAAAAGTTTTAGATTTACTACATGATTGTTTATATATGTTTTTAATTAATTTTTTTGTTTTCATTTTTGGAAATTATGGTCGATTTCATATATCCACTTCCGAGGCGGATGGATCGAGACGTGGCCGAAGAGCGAGTCTGAACAGCTCCATTCCTATTCCGGAGACCCAATCTCCTTCATCTACTCAGCCAGCGGCTTCCGTTCTGATCCAGATGAGCATCGAGGACTTCATTTCTTTATCCGGCCAGGAAAGATTGCATCATCTTCATCCGGATTATGACGGCAACCACACTTGGTAAATTTATTTTCTAGATTTTTTTATTTAATCTATTTATTCTTTAATAATTTACAACTATTTTTATAGGTTCAATATATCACATAATGGGATAATAAAGTCGATCAACCGTATGCTCAACGGAATACTATAGCGTCCATATACGACATACTCTATAATGTCGCTGCCTGAGCGTGATTTTTGGTTTCGCCAATTTGCGGTATGCTTTAATTTTCATTTTTAACATTACAATTTCAAGTTTTTAGATTATGATAATAGAATTTTTGACAAGTTCTGAAATTTAACCATTTCGTTTTGCAACAAGATTTTAATTGAGATAAAGACCTCACACATCGGGTTAGACGTGAGTTTGATGCTAAGACATCGAAGGTGTACTCAAGGAAACTGAACGAGTGGAGGGAAAAGTAGACTCGGTATGACGTTTCTAGGGAGTTGGTTGGAAACCCGGAGCTATGGAACAGTTTGGTTGAGTATTGGAGGATGGAGGAAACTCATGCAACATCAGCTACTCAATCAACCAACCGGAAGAGTGACCGGAAGGGCAAAAGAAATGCCACTCACAATTTGGGAGCAACGAGTAAGGCCAGGAACAACAACTAGTAAGTTTATTTAAATCTTAACTTTTATGTCAATTTATTAACTTACTGAAAGTATTAAAAAAAATTTAATTTCGTCAAGAAGATGTCCGACCTTTGCATTTTGTTTTGCTACAAGATGCGCACACCAACCACAAAACGGGACAAATACAAGATCCGCTTGCTCAAGAGATCGTGGAAAAAGTGACAAGGTTAGGAGAAGAGTTTCTCCAATCATAACCGATTATTGAAGGAATTCCTCTGTGCACCAAAGTTCCGATCGATAAAATCAACAAATTTTTCTACGAAGTAAGTAACATTTGTTTTTTTGTTTTTTCTTTTTTATCAATTTAATATTTTTGTAATGATTTACTTTATTTTGTTTTGTATGTCACTCCAAAGTCCAAAGACCGTATTTTTGGACAGAGGAGCACTCATCGCCATCGAAGAAAACTTCAAGGTATTACAGAGATCTTCAGCTTAGAGCGCAACTCGATGAAAAGTTAGCCGAGATCGAAGCTCTCAACAACAAGATTGAGACCATCGAAGAAAACACGGTTGCACAGCTCAAAGCAATGCATGATCAGATGGATGTCTTCTTCCGTTCATTCCAACCGTTCATTAAAAAATTTTAGTCATTTCCGACCATTTACAACAACGGATATGACCGTCAGTTTCACGCTGTTTTCTTGTACTGAAAAAATTTCCTTCAATTTTTCTGCCCATTAGAGGTGTTGTTTCTTTTGTAAACCGCGAATATTATGCATTTTCCTACCTAATTTTTTATATTGTGCCAATTATATGTAAGTCTTGTCAACAAATCAGACTACTGTTTAACGATCGGTCTTGAACTTCATTTCAATACTCCTAACTTTATGTATATAAGATTAGATACTCCTAGCGATTGGTCTTGAACCTTATTTCAATACTCCAATTATATGTTGTTACTGGCTTGCCTATTTAGCTCATTGAGTTGACGTTGAGGATCCTCTTTGTATCCATGCATAACTTATATTCTCTTATAAGTTGTAAGTAGGCAACAAATATCATTTTTGAATTCTCATTTCTTTATTTTTTACAATATATCGTCTCAATTTGTCTTTTATTTATCCTGGTTTATCTGGAGTTTGGCACTTATAAGTTGTTTGATGTTCGCTTTCATTGCATTCATAACAAATAGTTCTCACTAAAAAATATAATTTCCTGTAAAAATTGTGATTCCATAATTTATTGATTTCATACAACTAATTAATTCTTATTATTTTCTGATGATAAAATTATTACAGAAAAATTTTATGTTCATGGGTTGATCTATTTAACCATTTGAGCCAGGAAATTAAATATATTTATGTGTTAATTTGCTCTATTAAATTTGATGCATTCGTGGGTTAATCCAATAAATTTACTCTAAAAGGGTGTATTGGATGAAGAATTTGGAGTGTGAGTTTTAATGAGTTCTGAGATGATTTTGATAAATTCTGATGAATTAGGGAATTTGTTATTAAAATTCTCTAAAATCTCACATTAAACCATAAGATTTTGATATTTGTATTGTTAACTAAGAAATTTCCTGAAATCCCACCTAAAAGACCTTTGTTCCAACCCGACTTGCGGATCCTTTTAAATCTGATTCTTAAAATGTTTTCAATAGCAGTGGATTGATTGTACATTTTAAAATCACTAATCCAATAACACTATATTTTAAAAGATATTTTAAAATTTATATTTCAATAACATATGATTTGTCATTTTAGCTCAAATCAATAATCCATCAATTTTGTTGGCAGCAGCAAACTGATACAACCTATGGTAATGTGGATTTCTTGCAAGATTGAATGGCAAGCCTCCTGTGTAAAACATCCTTGCGATTTCTTGATCTAATTGGTCTCTAGCTTGAATACCAAATGCTGAAACGATAGGTGAGAAACAAGACTTTCTTTTCTTAAAGGCAGTCTTTCTCACATGGCAAAGAAACTTCTTTACGTCCAGACTCTGTTTTCTTCTTCTCAAATTCATCTTCCAATCTTTGCATTTCAAGCTTCTCAGTCCTTGTTACTTTTTTACAAATAGTAATCCCATGCCCTTTCATTCCAAGTAAATGCGCTTTAACTCTGTTATATGAGCCTTGGCGAATGTCATTACAAAGATTACACTTAAACTTCCAAGTTCCTCCTGTTTTTCCTTGTTTCTCTAACTTAATCATATAATTCCACAATGGAGGATCTTCACTTTGATTGGATAAATCAATAGATGCAGATGGTTCAGAAGGACCATTGGTAGTACCAATATGATCGCTTCCAGTTTGAGAATTCATCTTATCAATCTGTAAGTTATCATATTATAGTTAAAAAACGAAAGAAAAAAACAAAGAAGAGAAACATGTCTAAACTATCGTTGACTACAAGTACCACTAAAACAACAAACAAAGAAAATCAATAGAGAATAAGAATAAGATGAAAGAGATAATTTAAACAATCACTATAAATATACAAAAATTCAAATACTTAAATAAAATATACCTTGTTATGATGAAGAGAACTAAGAGGAGATGAAAAGAATTAAGAGGAGATGAAAAGTTTTTTGTGTGTTGAGAAAGATGAATGTTAGAGATAAGTGTGTGATTAAAAACCCTAATATTTATTATCACACTTTTAATTTCTTTTTTTAATATGTTAAGACTTTTAATTTCTTTTAGTTTTTTAATATATTAAGACTCACACGTTAGTACGTCCCTTTATTAGAAACAAAGGTCCCTTTATTAAAAGACGTTCAAAAAAATTAAAAACAAACGTCTCTTTATTAAAAACAAAAGTCACTTCTTTCATTTTCTTTCTCTGCTGTCTATGTTCTTTCATCTTCTTCCTCTGCCATTTCCGTTGTTTCGAGACGTCGTGGGGACGTTTCGACGATGTTCTCATGGTGTATCCGTATCCATACCGTACCCGAGACGGATTCTTAATCCATATTGAAGTACCCGTGCAACATAGAAAACTATCATTAGTTTTCAAAAGTTTTATGTCCTTTTAATTTAGTGTTATTTGATCAGAATAATACTACTATTTGATTTAATTACTAAACTAATACTCCCAAAAAAATTTTACTAAACCAACTCTACTTTTTGTGAAAATATATTTAAACCATAAATAATTAAACTATTCACAGAAATACCATTATAAATTTAAAAAATAGTAAAACTAAATAAAATACAAATAAATAGAAATATCCAAAATTATTAATGTCAAAAACAATTCAAAAAAAGAAAAACTTATTATTCTCTTCGAAACAAAAACCGCTGCTGAACCCTAAAATCGTCGTCGTCACTCGCGTAGCCGTCACTCGCGTAGCCATCACTCTCGCCATCGATTCTCTTTTCCGCCGCCGTCCTCTTGTTGTGTCGCTGTTTCCGTCACTGCTATGACTTGTCTCCGTGTAATCCTCAATGCATCCAAACCCTAAAACTTGTTGGGTCATTATCGCTAAAGTTGCTAAACATCGTGGCTCATCTGTCTCTGCTACCGCTCACCTTAACATCTTCTCTTTCGGCCCTATTACTGGTTCTCTATCTTCTTCTCCCTTGGTAATTCTTCTTTCACCATTTGTTTTTGAAACGTGTCATGTATCTAGAACGAATCAAAAATTTCTAAATTTTATTGGATTTTGGGTGACATCACTATGAATTGAGAAATTTGGGTTTTTTTAATCAATGTAGGGTTTTTTTCTGATTCTGACAAAACAGGAAAAAAACCCCTCTTCTTTTGCTATTTAATACTATCAACTAAAGAAAGCAAAACAACTTTTTTCTTCTTGTTTGATTTTCATAGGCAACACACGTTTAAAGAGAGTGATGGTGATCCTTTGACAATTTCAGTGCATCCTGGTAGTGATTATTTTGTTTGCTCAACCGCAAAAGGTGGTTGCAAGTATGTTTCTTTCTTTTATACAATGTTTCTAATTTTGTTGACTTGTTATTGTTAATGTACTGATATTTGCACCTTTCAATAGCTTCTTCTCGTAGTTAACAATATAAATAGCCAGCATCATTTTGTTAGTATTATGCATGCTTCTGCTCACATGCTTTGAGTTTTACGTCACACATTCTACAATATTATAAGCAGGTCAGTGAAACTAGAGACATGGACAGAGATGCCGTTGAGAGTGACCTTACTTGTCGCTAAGAAGCTTATACTGCTATTTATGCTCATATAGTCATATGATGTTTTTTCAATAGCATTAGAACTTCGGATCTAGAACTGACTGTGTCTGTGATGTTGCAGGACTCACAAGTTATTACAAGCTCTCATGACTCAACCATCAAATTTTGGGACCTCCGATATGGTACGTTTAACATTAACAAATGTTTTGGACTTTTGCTTTTCTTTCCTATGGAGTTTTTCATTATATGCAGGGTTGGACTAACAAATATATTTATAATCAGGCAAGACAATGACAACTCTAACACATCATAAGAAGACTGTCCGAGCAATGGCTCTCCATCGAAAAGAGTAATTGTCTTTATTTTTCAACCATAGAGCTTTGCAACATGCTGTAAGTTTTTGGAATCCATGCTGTAAGTTTTTGGAATCCTTGCAGTTAGTTATATGAGTCTTAATCCACTCTCTTACACCTTTTAGATTCCTGATGTATTTTTACCTTTCTCCACGGAGCAGTTCTCAGCAGAGAGACAATTAACGCAGTGGCTGTAAACGAGAATGGTGTAATGGTCACTGGAGGTATTATTTCATTTCCAAATCCCTTTCTTTGATAACTACAGCGGACACTGATATTGTACCCACCCTTCCTCCACATTTTATCTACCCAACCTCATATTGAACTAAAATGTCCCTGTCTTTGTACAATTGTAGGCGATAAAGGAAGCTTATGGTTCTGGGACTAGAGAGTGGTCACAATTTCCAACAGGCAGAAGCTATTATACAGCCTGGTATGCTCTCAATTTGTTTCTTAACTTTTTGCTCTTGTGTTCCGCGAGAAGTTTAAGGCATTGAGGTTTATGATTAGTTCTAAGGAACCAAGGAAGCTCTCAAGTTTCAAGTAGTGATAAGAGTTTTTAGCCTCTACTCTCTAGGATTGCAAGTAGTAAATTTTTTCTTATATCATTTACATGGTTAGGTTTGCTGGAGAGTGAACCTGGTATATATGTAGCATGTTATGATCATACGGGTTCAAAGCTTGTAACGTGCGAGGCAGAAAAGACAATAAAGATGTGGAAGGAAGACGAGAATGCAACTCCTGAAGCTGATCCTCTTAATTTCGGACCTCTCAAAGAGATTAGACGCTTCTAAAGTTTCTCTCTTGTACAACCTATTTTCTTATCTCAAACTCGAAGTCAGAATAATCACGAATCTAACCAAAATCTATATTTGGGTAAACTCTTGTCTCTGTGATATATTTTGACCAGTTTCTTCTTCAAGATAGATACAAGAAAAAAATAGCATTGTTGTTTCTTTGTTAATTGTAGTTTTACAAGAGTGTGGCTATTGTTGGAAGGGTTTGAAAGTCTTTTGGACTAGATCGTTTCGGTGTGATTCAGCAAGAATATAGTTCAGTTAAAAAACAAAATTTATTTGGTTTTTTGTGGGAACATTCTGTTTATTTTTTATACCTTTATTCAAAGATATCAAGACAAAGTGAATAACGATTAAAAAAAATTCTATTAGATTATGTGGTTGGAGAATCTATTAGAAGTATATTCTATTAGAAATATCTCAAAAAAATTTAGATTATGTGGTTGAAGAATCTAACTTGGAGTTAGTGTTTATGAATTAGAGATGGTATACCCATAAACAGAAAATATATATACTCACTTTATGTTTATGATTTCATGATATCTAACAAACCCAATCAGCCATGTTCTTTCTCAGTTAACTAAAATGAGAAGAGGCCATGAGAATCGAAAGTCTTCTACTCCAATAGTCAAACAAACCAATGAAGTAAACGAACATAAATACCTTGCAAAATTCAACACTCAATTAAGTTAATACTGTCTACAGGAATAACAAAATTAAGCATGACATGAATTCAACAATTCCAAAACATCTACTTCTAAGTTTCAAATATAATTAACCACTCATAATGGCATTCACCCTTTAGTCTGGCCTCGTAACCAGCAGCATGGTCTATAGTATTATTGTTTAACCCATTTATTTAAAAAAGAGAGTCCTGAATTTTTTTGGAGATGATGGTATATAATGGAACGAATGATTGAGAAAGAAGAAGAAGGTTCATAAAACCTTATTTTCTGCCAATAATCAAAAAGTCTGTGATAACTTTAAAGTAAACAAATATACGGTAACATATCGGCAAGAAATCTGCGACAAAAAATTTGCGGCCACTAAAAAAGATTTAAATTTCTGTCGTAAAAGAAATTGCACATTCTGTGATAACTAAGTTTTGAAAAACAAATATGCGATAACTAAAAAAAATCTACGGTAACGATAATGTTAGTCTAGCAATTATTTTTTTGAAAATAAAATCTACGGTAACTAGTAGTTGAAAAAAAATCTACGATGGAAAAAAAATCTACGATAAAAATCTGCGGTTTTAAAAAAATCTGCGAGACATTTTCTATCAGTATCGAAAAATTCAAAAATCTATTGTCTCTATCATGTATTTGAATAATAAATCTACGACAGGAAAAAAATCTGCGATGAATTACAAAATCTGCAACCACTATCATACATAAGTCTATGGCATAAATTAAATCTGTGAGAAAAATCTGCGACAAAAAAAAAATATATCATTCAAAAAATCTGCAATAACATAGAGGTACAGATTTATTTGTCAGCGGTGACAAAGTTGTAAATATTTGCTATTTTAAAAAAAAATACGAAAATAATGCTGATGTGGAATTAATTAATAATGGCAGTATTATAATTATTATTTTTTAATCACATTGTTTGAAGGACATTTTTGTGATTAAAAAAAACTCATTTAACTTTACTTTTTTTGTAGGTTAGTCTAGTAATTAATTCTAATCGTAGTATTATTTTAGTAATTTTCCCTTTAATTTATCATTAGTTGTCTAAATATATTACTCAAACTTTGTATATAAAAAATTCAAATATAAATTACAGAACTTATGATAAATTAAAAAGACATAAAACTTTTATATACGATAACAATGATACATATATAATTATGCGTGTATGAAAAAATTAAGATATAATAAATTTTATATGAATTTTTATTTTGTTTTAAGAAAAGTTCGAAGAGATTTGGAAAAAACCCCCAAATTAATCATGTACGGATCGGAGCAAACTTTAAAATATAAGTCCAAATTTTTTCGGTCCAGACCGAATCATGTCTAAAAATATATGAGCTATCAAGTTTCTCATACCATCCCGATTTGAGATGCCTAGCTATCGCAATGGATTCTTATAAATATTGTGTATTATATTTTAGGGATTATTACTTAGTATACCCTCAAAAAAGGTAAAACATTTCAAATATACCTTTTTTATCTCCTTCAGCTTCATGCCTTTTGGGATTAAAAAAAAAAACTGCTTTGTCCTCGATGAAGTAGTGTAATTACACACTTCAGCCACAACCTTTAAATCATGTATATCTTGTCCACCAAATTTTCTTACAAATTTTGTCCATCCTCTTATCCCAGATATCAATGACAGAGTTGATTCCAAAGGTAAGTACGTTAGATCACATAAGTTATCATGTATGTATGTTACATTGTGGATAAATTATCATGTGTATGGATATTTTAAATCACATCAAATTTTGTCCATACAATTATCTCAAAATTGTGCTCATTTTCTCAATTCAGATCTCGATGACGGACCTGACTGCGACGATTGTTTAATCGTGAACAATTTAAAATTTGGGGATAATTTTGAATATAACCAAGTACGTTAGATCATATATATATTATCATGTATATATATTAGGTTGTAGACAAATTATCATTTTTGTGGATATTTCATAAAGGTAGAATGTAACTAAATACAATGGATCATGTATATTAGATCGTGGACAAGTTATATGTATCCACGCGTTTTCTACAATAAATTATTATCTCATTCAATAATTATAAAATAATAAAACATTATCCGTTTCGTTGCATTTTTATTTCATCAAATAACAAAATGATAATTATCTTTTTATATGCCCAAATCAAATTTCATAAATCATATATGTGAGAAAAATTTAGGATCTATTATTTGATATTATTCATTTTTTAATTTTATTTTTATCACCTGCTTGAATCAATTAAAATGTTTTTAACTAATTTTAGTTATTATATAATACAAATAACATACTAGAGTAATTACATCACTTGTGTGGACATCAAATCAAACCAAACTAATAAAATTCATAACTCCAAACCTAAAGCAAATTTTATAACTAACTTAGACATAGGCCATGAATTTCATGCTTGGGAGTTTTAAAGTAGTTTTTAGCTTTTGGTTTTTCCTTTTTGGTTTTTGATTTTTGGTATTTTAGTTTTTCAAAAACTTGAATGATAACTTGTTTAGTTTTTGGTTTTTATATATATATATTTTTTACTTTTTTATGTTATCTATTTTGATTTTTAGTTTTGATTACATGTGTTTGAAAATTACTAAAATAATGATATTAAATTTTAATAATTAAATAAAAACTTACAAAACATTTTTAATACTAAAAAATACTGAAAACAAAATACGCAAGTTTATTGCATAAAAATAATACATTATTGTATAAATTACTATCAACATTCAGGGTTCCATAATAATGCAAATTTGATTTGCAAACAAATGTTGATGAAATTTTTGTGTGTAGAAGAATAGTACGGAAAAAATTGGTTCTTATATAGAAAAATTGGTATTTAAATTTATTAATTAATTAGAATAATTATTTTAAAAATAGAAAAATATATAAAGAAAAGATAGATACGACAAGTCATATGGAAAACCTCCATAGAATATAATTTTAGTTTTAAAGAATTTAGTAAGCAAAATTATTGAAAAACAAAAAATAACGTTAAAAGAATATTTTTTAGAAAAAAAAAAAGAAAAGAGAAAAAATAGCACAACAAAATCTCTTTAAAACTAATAAAATTAATTTTGGATTCTCTTTACAAATGTGAAAAAACCATCAAAATCCAGATTTTCTATTTTTAAGGAATCAAATTTTTTCAAAATCATGAATGACTATAAATTAGATTTTGGGAAAATCTAAACCCAAAAACCACTCCAAAAACCATTGTCATTCAAAACCATAATAGAATTTTATATATCAGTTAATCGTAAGCAACCCTAACCATTTCTAAATTTTATGTAACATAACTGAATTAGTCTAAATGTATGAAAATGAGAATTTTAATTACAAATGGATACAAAATTCTTATATATAAATATACTAAAAATCTGAATCAAATCCCAACTGAGCTAACAAAATTTAAACCAATCTGAACGGAAATAAGATTCAATTTTATTTGGAGTATATTTTGCTAAACCCAAAAAAAAACACTTGAAATCCAAAAAATTCAAAAGATGTGAATCTTAACTCTCAAACCAATAGAACCAAATCAAATAATATAATATTCTATTTATTTCTCGTGAAAAGGATAATATTACTAAATAGACTTTTTTGGATGATTTGTTGTTTTTTATTCAAGATTAAGTGATCAGATATATAAAAGGATAATATAGAACTAAGAATATATATGATATAGAATATATGATATCATATATTTTTTATCTAATTTTGTCAGGATCTAGCCGGATGAAATTGGATCAAGTCAAAACCCGAATGGAAAACCGACCCAAAACACGGTGAGTCAAAATAAACTTTTGATTAATTCCAACCCAAATCCATAAACGTTGTGAGAGAAAGCCCTCCGAAACTTCTCTAGCTTTGGCCTTTGTTGTAATTCAATATAGATTCACCAACCCAAACCACAATAAAACATTGTTAACCGGAACCGATTAAGACAAGAATATTCAAAATATGCCGCCGAACATTCTAGTCTTTCCTCTCTTTTATTTTTTTTATTTCTTTTAGTTTTGGTTAATTTTAGTCTCTCTCTTGTGCCGTAGAATTCTAAGGCAAGGAAGTTTCCTAGTAGTTTACATAGTTCAAAGATATTCACTTGCCTTTATAACTTCAAATCAAATTATGTTGTTTAGGATATATACAAAAGATTTATGCATACATATTATGAGTATATATACTCATAATATGCGGTACACTTGAAAAAGATATAAAGTCAAAACAAACAAGGGACGATGGCACGTGAGGACGTCGTTGTATACGAAGAAGAAGATCTTAGAACTGCTATGCAGAAACTTGAAATCCCTTTCAACGAGCTCGATCCATTACCCATTGATTCGGTTTTGGTTTACGATTTGGTAGATGAAATAAAAGAGATTCTAGAAGATTCCAATTTACTAGTGAGTTTTTTTCAACTCTCTAAGACATGTTTTGGTTTTGAATGAAAATATACTCAGTGTTGTTTTTACCATGTAGCTTCAGGATTCTCGAGAGTTTGATGATCCTATCCACAAAAATTCCTCAAATATGCCAATAGCGATAAGAGGTCGTTTTCATGTACCAAAACGATCTAGAAACAGGGTAAGAAGACGAAAAAGGCAATGCTTCAAGAGCGCAACGTGGCAATTTGATTCTAAAGTTGACACTAAAAACAAGAGTTGTTCACATTGCGGGACGAAAAAAACTCCATTATGGAGGGAAGGTCCAAAGGGACCAGGAACACTATGTAACGCATGCGGCATGCGATACAGAACAGGTCGGCTACTTCCCGAGTACCGGCCTGCTTCGAGTCCCGATTTCAAACCTAACATTCACTCGAATTTTCATCGAAAGGTTGTGGAAATCAGAAGGAAGAAGAACTTACCGGAACCTAACTTACAACTAGGACCTTAGGGCTGTAAACTTGTTACTCTGTTTTCATTATAGGTATATGGGACAAAACAGGATATTCTATGTAAATGGTTCTAGTTCTAGATTGGATTTTTTTTTTTTATCAACTAGTTCTAGATAAGTTTAAACTACGGTTTTTTTAATCATTTAATAGACAAACACCAAACCAAGTACAAGTTTGATTCATTTGAACAACATTTATTTTACACATTTTCTAGTAATTGTTAATTCATTATTGAATAGAATTCATGCCTTTACTAGAATCGAAAACTTGTTCTGTCTTCAATCTTCACCACTGAATTATATCTAATGTTCCATTTAAACAAAATATTTAAATTAAAATAATAATAAAAAAAAGTAAAAACAAGTACTTTTGTAACTATAGAAACAAGTATATGAAGTACATATATGAGAAACAACTTCAGTTTCAATCTTATTATCCTTTTAAACAAGTTAAACAATTTTTCTTTTTTAAGGAATCTTATAACTCAAAAACTAAGTATATGAAAAACAATTTCAGTTTCAATCTTATAATCCTTTTTTAAAAAATCAAAAATAAAAACCAAGTAATCTTAATTATATACTAAGATAATCTCAAATTCCGAAAGCATCACGCCCTAGATCTCAAGTCTCGTCACGTAGACAAATAAATTCGCTTACCGGAGTAAAATAAGGATTAGAAGGATTCAGTTGTAGTAGAGCTCAAGGCCCATGCCGTCATGGATTTCGTAATCCTTGAGAGTGATATGATCCTTGTAGATGTTGTACCATTTTTGGATCCGGATCTTTTCGGGGCGGGTTCCAGTTTGAGCCGCCACAAGCTTCTTGAGATCTCCGATGGTGTCGTCCTCGTTGCACTTCACCCTCACCTTCTTTCCTAGCCGATCGTTAAGCACCACCTCTATCATCTTCTTCCTGATTTTTTTTCTGTAACCAATATGAAGAAATATATTCTCCTATCTTCGCCTCCAATTGAATTGTGGAGAATGTTTTGTTTCTGTCTCTAGTTTTGGGTGACTTCGAATATATTCAACTAGGAGAGGTCGTCTTCGTTACGTGTACCTGATTCTTCTTGAAGATTAAAAGAGTCGATGCTAGTGATGAAATTCATGTTTGGGCTCATGGGCCATGGGCCCAGGTAATTCATGAAAATCATAATTAGCTAAGGCATCAATTAAACAAATATT
This sequence comes from Cardamine chenopodiifolia, assembly GCA_963922655.1. Lineage (NCBI taxonomy): Eukaryota > Viridiplantae > Streptophyta > Magnoliopsida > Brassicales > Brassicaceae > Cardamine > Cardamine chenopodiifolia. The sequence goes on from OZ000479.1 coordinate 10,133,681, forward strand.
ATATGTTTTTGTTTACGTCATGGGGTTATGCAAAAAAATGTACAAATTAACATGATCATTGAATTTATGTTTAGTTAGAGCATGAATTTATAGATTATATAGGAACATAACTTTATTTGGAATATGAAATAGTTGAATTTTTTTGGTACATACTTCACTATCGTGATATTTAAAAATGTTATACTTTTTTGTTTGTTAAAGTAAACATATTATACTTAAGATTTAAGAGTATGGATCTAAGTAACGAGTGGGTTTATCTATGCTGATTGTTTGGGCTATCACAAAAACAAACCCAAACATTCCTAAAATTTGTTTTAAACCATAATTAAATCAAGCAATAGCGTTAAAAGATTCATCTAATCTAAATTACACATGGTGCTAACAATTTTACCTAAACTAAAATAAAATGTTTAACCCAAAAATTATAATTTGAAACCTTAATAAATTAATATTTCGATAAATCAATAATTTTCTCCGGTCCTTAAAATGATATTTTGATCTAAATATCACGTTTATAAATAAATTAATATAATATCGAATCCCAATCTTACTAATTTATAGAGGTTTTACTATATATTATAAATAGTTTCGTAAAGAAAAATAGAGTTTTCTTTAAATAAACCATTAATTTTTTTATTTTTTTGCAAGAAAAACTCTCATCCAAAATTTGTGTAGATCAATCCTACCAACTCTAAATTTACTCGCAGTATAATCCTTTCGCAGATCGTCAACGTAATTCTGTTACCTGCTGTTAGAAAATTAACAGACACTCAAAACGACGTCATTTTAGACATTTACAACTGCATGATATTTGGTTAATCACATGTCGTTTTTCTTACCCAACACTACGTCATTTTGTTTCTGGATGCGAATTATGATTTTTTTGGAAAAAAAATTAGGGTTTGTTCTTCGTCTCTCTCACTCTCTCACTCTCTCTTTCGCGATTTGGAGATAATCTATCAATTGGATTGTTCGAATTTATTTCTTCTTCTGATTTATGTTCGAATTAATCTATGTGATTGTTTGATATTGTTTCTGTATGTCTTTGTTTGCTTCGTGACGATATCTGTGTTTCTTGGGTTATGGTGTTTAATTTGATGGAGAATCAAATTAGGTTTTGTGAAATAAACGGTCTTTGTTTGGATTTTTGAATTGAGTTTCGCGAATCAAATCCGCATATTTTAGGGTCTCTAATTGCTTGATTTTGATAATATTGAAATTAAATCCGCCAATTTGCTTCAGTCTTCTTGATCTTTTGATGATTCGAAGAAAATGCACAAAACCAGAAATGGCTTTGGCCTTTTGTTTTTTCAAAAGGTACTGTCCAATGAAGCCACAAAGACTCAAATGACCAAGCACTTATGCTTCATGAAAATTACAGTTCTGAGGTTGAAGAAGAAGAAGAAACAACAGAAGAACATCGAGACTCTTTTGTCAAAGTTCTCAAATCCGCCTTCTTATCGATGTTGCTTCTGGATACACTCGGTTGCCTAGCATCTCTCACATTTAGCACATTCACAGCTTTGCTCGACAAGGAACTCGACATGGGTTACAAAGTCGGGTTCATGATCGCTTGGATACAAGACGGAAAAGGTGGCATCCTTCTCACTCTCTGCTTAACATTTGCAAGCTGACTCTGTGGGAAAGCAAGCAGCAGTCTGGTGGTTCTTGTGGTAGTAGCGATGTGGGTAGGATCCAATTTAGCTAGACATGCTCCTCGTCCACAAGGTATATGCTTTGTGTAATGAGTTTTGTTTTTGAAACAGCATTGGATAGTGAGAATTGAGAAAGAGATGAATTCAATTTTATGTTTTGCTTACAAATTGATCAGGATCAGTAAAACATCCATTGGAACGATTCAAGTTATGTTCTAAGACTGGAAAAATCTGATTTTGGTTCTTGTCGTGGTTTAGTGATTGACCCGACCGGTTCACTTCTAATTTTCCCTTAATTATATAAATAAACCGTTTATGATTTTGTACAAAACTCTATAGATTTCTAGTTTCCACGCATATAAATAAATAAGTTGTTTATGGTTCTGGTTTTATTGAAGGTGTGACAGTTGTTATTTTGTTATATTTGAATGTTTAATTATCGGTCTGCTCTCGTCCGGTTTATTCGATGGAAATCTACTTTTGAGGAGAACAATGTTGAGGTTATGCCTTCATAGTTGGGATTCGCCCATTTGTCAATGAGGAGAACAATGTTGAGATTCGTCCATTTCTCTTCTCCACATCTATTTCTTCTCTGAAGGGAGTGGTTCCAACCTCCATAGTTGTCATAACAAGGTAGCTTATGTTTTTTTTTAAATTCAAGCCTATCAAGATCTGTTCAAAGACTTAAACCCAACAAGTCATGAGAGTGTTTCCACATACCATAAAGATTACTGATTGCATTTGAGATGGCTAAAGTTGTACGACACCATTACAGAGCCAGACATATCTTCTCCAAGTAGCAACTTCGAAAATCTTTCCTTCATCATCTCAATCTCTACATAATAAAAAAACTACAAACATGGTAGGTCTATATCGAATGACGAAATGAAGAGATTGGAAAAGATTATTATCTAACTCGTCGTTTTGAAGTTTCAACCCAAAATCGCGAAAATGAAAAAGAGATGAAGAGCAAACTCTAATTTTTTTCCTAAATCGATTTTTTTCCCAAAAAAATTCTAATTTGCGTTCACAGACAAAACGGCGTAGTTTTAGGTTAAGAAAACCAATATGTAATTAGCTAAACATCATGCGGTTCTAAAGGTCCAAACGACGTCGTTTTCAGGCTACTATTAGTTTTTTAACAACAGGTAACGTAGCCACGTCGACGATATATGGAAGGGTTATATTGCAGACGACTTTGGAGTTTGTAGAATTGACCTTGCACAACTTTCGGACGAGGGTTTTTCTTGTAAAAATAAAAAAGTTGATTGGTTATTTATAGAAAACCCAAAACAAATTATTTTAAATTTTTATAGCAACTGCTTCAAGATAGAAAGTCCGTATTAGAATCTTGGGTGTTTTAGCTAAATGACCCAAATTCAATAATTTATTAGGTAAATAATCATGCTGCAATTTTTGTTGGGAAAAAACATTTTGGTAGGTGTATGTCGCTAATGGGTGGGAGTTTTGTTGTCTGACATTATCATCTACAAATAGGGGAAAAAAATATACGGTGTTAGAGATGTGGGAAACTTAGATAACATCGACACGGTGTCGTATATTATTATTACATGCTATATTTCTTGTACGTGAAAAAATATAAGCGCACTGGATGAGTTTTATATTTGATGCAACTATTGATGCAATAGCCATCAACATATAGTTAATACTTATTAGTTATTTAGAAAGCCCAATAGTGGATGTGTAATGGATGTGCCATATTAGTAAATGTCATGTGGTTAGTATAAGTTGAAGTGAGTTTGAATATATGTCATGCGATAACATAAAATGGAATAATGAAATTAACATATAAGTCATTTTTTATGATTGGAAATTATACTCTAAATACAAATATAGAACCCTAGTAAGACCAATAGAACCTCGTAACTTGCGATCATTCGGGTTGACCATGTTTTTTATATGTCATACTAAGATACATATTACTATGGCAAACACTACCATATGAACATTGAACGCTATATTTTGTAAATGTTATGTCATTAATATATGTTTATGTCAGTGTTAAAATGTTTCATGCGATAACATGGAACATAATAATGAAATTAACATAAGTAGTCATTGATGATTCAAAACTATATCCGAAGTACGAATAGAGAACCCAAAATAGACCAATAGAATCTCGTTACATGCAAGGTGTTGGTTTGTCGACGTTTCCATTTGTCATAGTAAGTACCTATTACTATGAAAATAATGAAATTAACATAAGTACTCATTGATGGTTCAAAACTATACTCTAAGTACAAATACAAAACCTAAATGAGACCAACAGAACCTCGTAACATACGATTAGTTGGTTTGACCATGTTTTACATTTGTCTTAGTAAGATACATATTATTACTATAAATACTACCATATGGAGAATGAACGTCATATCTAAAAATGACATGTCTTTAGATTAGGTTACCATAAGTTTTAAAATATATCATGCGATAAAATGAAATGCAGTAATGGAATAAAAATGTAATGAGTGTGCCTCTTATGTTTGTCGGTTCACACTATCTCTTCTATGTAAGGACTAAACTGACATTTTGATACCGTTCTGACATGCACTGTTCAAAAAAGTCATTTCCAAAATAGTTTATGTTTTTAGGTTTGTCGGTTTTCTTCTTATTTTACTAATAAAAAATCATTTCCAAAATGTAATGATTGCACCTGTTATGTTTTTATGTTTATAGGTCTCTTCTTGTTTTACTTTTAAGAAAAATTCCTATGTTTAAAAGTAAAAAGTTAAAGTAAAACTTTATTTGTCAGCTAAACATTTAAATTAAAATATAATTTTTTGATCGGTTGCCAAAGTTAGAGAAAAGAAGTTTACAAAATAACTAACAACAAATCTAGTTCTAATTGAATAGACTAAACAATCAGTCTTAACAAAATCTTATTTCATACGAGAAAGATTCTTATACTTTTACAAAACAATTCTTCTAACAAAAAATAATGTCAGTTTTATAATTTTAAAATACTTGAAAAGCAACAACCTATAATTTAAAGAATTGGTGCAATTTCTAGAAAAATGTTCATTCAAGTAGTGTACAAAATTATTACATGGTGGAGTTATATCATTTTTCTCAGCAAAATCTTGGATTCTCTTTTAAATGCAATTTTGTATTCATAAGCTTCTACAACACCAACCTCGTAGTTAAGAAGGAAAATGATTTTTTGTTATTAAAATATAAACATAATTAAATAAATTTTTGTTATTATAATATAAACATAATTAAATAAGAATGGTACGAGATGAATATACTTTTAGAAGCAACTAGATATCGTTGTACCATAGTTATACAATTTACACTACAAAAGAAAAAGTTTGTTGCATCAGTTAATTTGTATAAAAATAAATGATGCTAATTTGAATAATTTATTAGTAATTGATCTAAAATATCTAGTTTAACATTAGTTATAATAATTGATGACATTATTGATTTCTAAATCAATTTTCATCATTTCAAAATATTGATACAAAAGTATAAATTTAAATTAATTAAATAATTCAATGTATTTACTAATTTTTATTAACATCATTAAAAATAAATTTACATCAATAAAAGCCGATGCTAATAAAAGATTTAGCATTACTTGGTTTGTATCGATTGGATAAAACTGATGTTATGTGATCTTAAATTGTATTCTCTAAAATATTTGACACTAAGAAAACCAATTAATTTTTTTAAACAACATATTAATTATAGATTCCACATCGACTCCAGCAAAAAAAAGAGGCTCCATAATTTCTTATATTGTGTCGCTTATTTTAATTGCGCATATGAAGTGAAAGAGATTATAGAAGATTTTAATCTACTAGTGAGTTTCTTTCAACCCTCTAAGACTTATTTTGGTGTTAAATGAAAATAAAACTAAATATTCTTTTTAACATGTAGCGTGAGGATGTTCGAAAGTTTGACGAACATAACTGCAACAAATGTGTCGATGATTCAAATGATTCATTTCGTTTTGAAACTCTTCATATCCGCCAACCATATATCGTTTTCATATAAAGAGTGCAGCATGTATCTTTGATCTTGAAGTTGACATTGCAAATAAGAGTTGTTCACATTGCGCGGGACGAGATTGACTCTACTATGGAAAGAAGGTCAGAAATGAGCAGGAACACTATGCCACGTTTTTGGGATGCATGTGTTTTTCGAATAAGATAATATATTTTTGTTTTTCGTGAATAGGATAATATTACTAAATGAATTTTTTGGATGATTTGTTGTTTTACTCAAAAATAATGAGTAATACTACATTTTTTTGGATGATTTCTCCCTCGTGAATAGGATAATACTATTTCAAAATTCATTTTTTCATGTGCCAAATTGGATAGTAAGAAGAAAAAAACGATGTTTCAATAGTGCAACGTATTTTCTTGATTCTATAGTTTACATTACATATAAGAAGAGTTGTTCCATTGAGGGACGAGAGAACTCCACTACGGAGGGGAAGGTCCAAAAGGACAAATAAACACTCTGTAACGTGTGTTGGATGAGAAACAGAACATATCTACTAGCATGCTTCAAATCCCATTTTTAAACCTGATTAAATATATTTACTAATTTTTATTAGCATCAAATTTGAAAAATGATACAAAATTTACATTACTAAAAACGATCCTGATAAAAAAATTTAGCATCGGTTGTAAAAATTGACATAATTATTTACCCGGTTTATATAAATTGGATAGAACTAGGCTTAGATAAAACTAATGTTATTTGATCGTTGGTTGGCGTGATGGGTTTTGAATCTCAAAAATCTTGATGATGAAATAATCTCCTAAAAGCTCAAAGTTAAATTCATCAATTATACATAAACACAAACCACCTAACGACTTAGATTTACACATCTTTGTCATATATGATTCTTTAATTAATGGTGATAACATTTCGGCAAGAACAATAGCTTCAAAACCATATCTGCTGGCATTTAAATTCAGAGTTTTTATTATCCAAGAACATGCAACCCCTTACAAAAGTCTTTACAACAAGAGTTCCAAATATCAAATATTCAAACGTAATAAGAAAAAGTGAGTAAAATAAAAAAATCCTTGATAGGCATAATAAAAGCATCCAAATTTGTAAAAACCTAAACGAGCAAATCACACTTGGTAAAATATGCAAAGAAAAAAAACAAACGATGACTTAGACTTTAGTAGTACTGTACATTCACACGTACCTTCCCTGCCCTGTCTTTTTTTGATAACTGCTCGTGAATCCTTTCAGACAATGATGTCCCACGTCATCAATCCTTCAGACAACGATATGCCACGTCATTCAACTACAGTCACCTCCGGCTCAACCTTCCAGTAGTTAGTGTCATTGTACTCCTGCATACTATCATCAGAGCTCTCTTTTCCCGGTGAAGCTGTGGCGGTGTTCCGCTTCATTGGCCCGGCTTCTCCCACTATGCCTTCTTTGAGAGCTTGATCCATTGCCCTTTCTGTTCCTTCTGGCTCGACTCCCACAAACTCGTCCTTTCCAAACAATGAAGGCACAGACAGTGATTTCGGGCTTATCTCACCTTCCGAGGATGAAGAACCGTTTGGGATTCTCACATCAGGCATCTTCACATCACCTTCAGGAAATGGATCTGCTATGACTGGTGTAGTGGTTGAAGATGAATGACCACGTTCAACCCATCCGGATGACAATTCATCTGAACCCACATCTTCATCAATCTCAATATCAGTGTCTACAGAGACTGCTTCCGAGGTTGAGGTTGAGGTTGAGGTTGTGGCTGCAGCTGAGACAACGAAACAGTCTTCATCTTCTTCATCTCCATCACCAGAAGTTTCATTCAAGCTTACATCTTCCATTGCTTCCTCTGAAGGAATCGCTCCTGTTCCTGTGTTTTCACCCAATTCATCTCCTTGGAACGTGAACCAGTTCGAGTTTGTGAATAAATTGCTGCACCAAGATAAAACCATTTCACTATTTCTAGAAGTCAATTGTTCTTTCCTATCGGATACTTGGGTTGCATAAATCAGATTTGGAAGCTTACTTCGCCTGTTCATCACCAAGCCTTAGAGATGATATAACAACTTCAGCAGGTTCGTCATCAAAGTAGACATCCTACAGAATAATGTTACAGTCATGCCTATTGTAGACAGACAGTGTTTTCTTTAAACATATAACACTATATAACTATAATCAATACCTCTTCATCTCTGTCATTGGAACCACGATCCTGGAACAAGAAACATGGAATTCAGATTCAGCCAAAACTTTAAGAAATACTAATCAGAAAGATTAATGACTACCTCTCCAGCACCATTGTTCTCTTGCATGTTGTATCTGAACTGATTCAAGTTATTAGCTAAACCAGCAAGATCATAATCCCTATCGTGAACTTCATCATCATCACTGTCCCTAGTCCTATCATGTAATGCAGTCGGGCGTCTGCATGCGAAAGAAGTAAAGTAAATTGTTATCAAGAGACAAAATCAGGACTACAATTAAATACAGTGCCATCTATCTTTAAACCCATACATGTTTGGACCAAGCTTCCTCTGATATTTCTATGTTTTTACAAAGACAATCTTGCAAGTAAATTCTGGCAAGAGTAAATGCACCATTGATCATTGCATAAATAGGTGTGAAAAGAAACCGTAAAGGTTTGAGAAGGGGCATACCCACAAACCCAGCGATAAACATTCTCAACTGCATTTCGATCATGCAGCGTATTCGCCTCCCACTCGCTCCATTCGTCATTTTCCTAGTGAGGAAAAACAGTATATGTAAAAAAAAATTATCTACCAAATAAAATGCAAATATTTGTTCACAAGATTTGACATAAAACAATGCCTAAATATAAAAAAAATCATTATACATGTGATAAATCATTATGGATACATCTTGATGGGTTTTACACTGGCTGGCTCCCACAAGTACAGAAAACAGAGTAGTACAACAGATGCAAGTAAATAAATACCACAAACACCTTAGCACACTACTCAAATCGTCATAAGTAGAAAGATGATATACTACAGACAACAGTAAATCTGCAATCATTGTTACAATAAAACGTTAACGTTGCTGAAAAACGAACCTCAAGTAAAGTCTTTATCTGGTTACTGTTAGTTGACAGCTGAACAAGCTTGTTTGAAATTCTTGTGATATGACCAACATTTCCTACTCGTGGAGCCTGCTTTCCAGCAGCTGCAAATGTTGGCTGCATGAAAGTGGAATCAATTATATATCTTTATCCTCTAGAAAAATGGATACAACAATAACAATAAAATGCTTTGCAAACCACAATCTGATGTTCCACATCTTGTTTCACAGAACTGATAAATTTTCTGCATTCGCTCTCTCAACAAACTTTACGACAATATTTTCAGATTATTTATTGGACAGTAAGCACACCAATATACATGTGCGAAACAATTCATACCTGCTTATCACCAGAAAGAATTGGCTGTTTCTCTGTTTTGAGAATTTTTCCAATCAAGTCACACTCTCGGAGAAGATGGTCAACAATTTCATCGTTTTTGCTTTCCAAACACGATACTATTATACTCTCCACCTGATGGTGCAGTGCATTATTATAAGGGAACCTGCATAGTTGGAATGAACAATTGAAAAAAGGATTAGCCACGTAAACAAAAAGACATAAAAAGTACCAAACAAAGCAAAATTTTGTTAGCAATCCAGGTAGAAGTATTTACTCGAAGAACAGATCAAGGACTATTCTAATAGCTCCTGAGCTGGCTAGTTCTTTTCCTGTAGCTTCACTTCGAGTTTTCAACAAGACAGCAATGAACTCCACAATCTAATACAAGCCAGCAGCAACACAAACGATATCAAAAGAATATAATAAAACAGAAAACACACACAATAGGACATGTGCAGTTCCAAGATCTGATACCAGGTCCATCATATAATCAAACTATCTTCCAGTAGACAAGAACTAAAAAATTTCACAATGAAACCTCACCTTCAGACGATGACTGCCAAGAGGAGGTCTCAACTGCCCATATGTTGTAGGTAAAATCTTTTCATCAGAGGTCACATTTAAAAGTGCGACAAAGTCACCTGCACCAGAGATGAGAGAAAAGGAAAGTTCTAATAAGTGTTCCAAGCACATAAGAAGTTAAGGAGTCAAATTCTAATATATGTGTTCAACAAGAATGAAGGCTCAATTCTATCCAGCTAGAAAGACCAAAGCATATATACCCGGAAGCTACTGTCAAGAAAGTGGAAATAGCGCGAAATTTTGCACCAATCAAATAATAAAACTAGAAGATATTATTGTTTTGCAAACATTTCTTGTCACTAAGAATAGTATGGGACGTTAACAGATCTTAGGATGAACCAAAAAGATAGAATCCGATCCTAACAATCAGTAAAAGAACTAATACAAATGTTATGATGAAAAGTATACAGCAGGAAAAACAAGAAACGAATATGCATACATGTACAGAACACAATGAGTCATTTTTGTTACACTAACCAAGCCTAGGCAGCATGGTGGCAATAGTCTCCGGATTCACAGAAATTGGAGACTCGAAGATTTGTTGGCCCCTGAATGAATACATAAAGGGGGAAGATACTACAGATCTTCTTGGCCTCAGCAACGAAATGCACACTGAAAGTGTGTGAACAAGGCTAGATTTGGACTGGGGATCTTCGAAAGCATGACCAAATATCCTTGCAACAAAACTGGAAACAAAAAGATCACTAAATTATCTAATTAAATACTTAATATGTTTCAGCATATTCACGAGGGTAAAGCATCCTACAAACCTTGAACTAGAGAGTTTGGTGGCCAAAGGCGATGGTGCATTTTGAGCAATAATGCACAGTGTTTCAGCAGCATTTGCATGAACTTCAAGAGAGTTCTGATCCAAACAGAAATTGAATACACTGTCAGGATATTGATATCCAAACTAATCAAAACTAGAAAATGCAAGTGTTGTTTGTTTGCCCGAAACAATAAACACCAAGAAGATAACAGAGATGTGCAAGTGCAGGAAAATCTCTCCAACTATTCTCTATTGCTTGTAAAGCTAAAACAATGTGATTTTCAGTAGCTCTGGAGTAGCAGCCACATAAAGAATCAACAGATCCCACATTTAAAAAATAAAGAAAAGAACTCAGAAGTAGCTCAAAAAGCCCATGCTTCCACTATTTCAATCATTTGAGTGAATCAAAGGGGATGCATACTTACAGATGGGCTAAGCTTATCCACAATCATTTCAAGCAGATTGCTGTCAGCTAACCATTGCATCACATCTAGGTGGTTGGGATACACATGATCATCCGCACCAACCAACCGAATTAGAACCTACATAAATCACATGAACATTAGCTTAAAAAGTGATTACCAGAATCAAATATAAGGAAAAGAGGAGAGGGGCGGTTTACCTCCATAATGGACGTAATTCCTATCAGATCAACCAGTTGCTGGAAAACATTCTGATGGGCCTGTAGGTGATATTTTAAAACATTATTTGCTAATTTTATATCGACTATACACCACAAAATTCACACATTAACAAATTACGAAGAAAAGAGGCATCTCAGTGATTTGTCGAACTATTCAAGAAATTTCTACCTAGGCCACAATGTAATATTATATCCACTTGGTATAATTATCATTAACGGTAGGTCGACAAAGAATTGAGCACAGAAAAATGCAAGGACAGGGAACGTCCCACTCAATATGCTTTCTGCCACACAATCTTATCTTCAATCAGAACTTAGCATTAGTTTCGTGCTATTAGCAAGATTTTCAAATAAACATCCAAATAGAACTCACTTTTACATAGTTCATCAATGGGACCGTCTTCCTCAACATGAGGCATATGACAACCTATACCCAAAAGAGCCAAGATACAATAGTTAGCAAGTAACAAGCATGTGGAGACATAAAATCTAAAAAGTGTTAAAGAAAAAAATGCTAAAATGAACTATTGAAAGTGTACAACGAAAGCATTACCTTGCTGAAATACCCAGCTAGCATTACGCTGTGGGAACGCTTGGGTTCCAAAAAGGAGAAAAGTAGGTTCATTAGCTGCAACAGGAAGCATAAGGAAATGAGACCAGAAGAAAAGAAACATAAAACCCAAACAAGGTTCTGGCATCCATCATAACTGAGGAAGAAGAAAATGAGTTCAATACCTCCTCCTCATCCACTAAAGTCTTAAGAATAACATCAATTTCACAGGTTAAAACTTCAGAGGAGATGAAAGGAAACCTAACATAAAAGCATGCTTTAAAGTTAATCAATTGTGGGTCAAGATAGTTCGCAGAAATATTCTAAATAAGGTCCACAGTACATCTAAATAAACGTCATCAGCAAAAGCAAGGGAACAATGCACATACTTGAAAGCGCGCTTGCTATCAGCATCTTCAGGAGATTCTTCAACAATAAAACGTAATAACTGTTCCACTTGGGCTCTTTCTCTCAGACTGTAAATGAGCATATAAAATAAAAGCATAAAAGGCCAACATTGCAACCCTTGCTACTACTATGAGATACTAAAACTTCCATAGTATACCAGGGTGGTCCTGCAAAGAAAACATAAGGAAGTATGCAGTGATTCTATCTACTTGTTGTGCAATATCTGCTAGGCTTGCATATCCTCTTCAATCTTTTTACGAATGGTTAATATAGACCAAAGACACATGTCATAGTACAAACGAAAAAAATTATAAAATCTACACATAAACCACAACAAGTTAAGAAAAAAGAGGACGCCTAAATGAATTACAAATTTATGAGCCGGCTGTTCAAAGCTCTGCACTCTTGGATTATGTCTTCCTCATCCAAGAGTTCTTCGAAAGTAAAGTCTTCCTTGTCTAATATGGATTCGACCTGTCAATCGCAAGTAAAACATAAGAAAAACCGAAAGAACAAATCGAGATTCACCACAACAATCTGATTTCTCTTTTCTAATCTACATCAACAGCTTCCAAGAAATTGAAAATATGTCTATTTCCATCAGAAAGTCAGTAGAAATGTAATATTCCAACTCCCACTACGATGTAGAACATTCAAAACCTAAATCAAACATCACCAGGACTATGAAGCTATTGAAACATTCTCGAAAAACAAACAAATTCGAAGCAACAAATATCATCTGAGAAATCAGTAATAAACAATTAACCTCCACATATAGCATCTACAAGCATGCCACAAAGATGAAATTTTCATCTTGTTTTCATTTCCAATTAACGAACATCAATAAGTTCAGAAACCAAACGAAATCTCAAAACCAACTCAGCAATCTTCACTTCGCGTACGAACAAAGCAGATTCAGAAAGCGATAAGCGATTCAGAATAAGATGATAACAATCCGAATTCATGTGTAAAAGAAACTTCTACTAACCGGTGAAGCAGCAGAGAGAGCAGTCAACTTCCAGAACATGGTTGAAGAAACAAGAGGATGATGATGACGAAGAAGAAGACCAAATCAGAACTTTTCACAGACCAAATCACTAAATCTTAGGGCACTCGCCAAAAAACTCGCTAAGAAAAAACCCTAATTTGATGCTGGTGAAGAAGAAAAGGCACAAATGAGAAATCACATAATTTTAGAAAAGAAAAGAAAAAATTGTTTTTGTTTTCTTTTGTGTCTACTCATCGAAAACATAAACTAATATCGGGGAGACGTAATTCACCGAAAATTTTAAAAATAAAACAATTAAGAAATAATTGTTTTTGTTTTCTTTTGTGTCGACTCATCGAATAAAAAATGTTTAGATTGATATGCTTGTAGTTGCACAGTTCTTTGTTACGAGGGATTAGAAGCTTGGTTTAGTGTAAACCGATGTTTTTTTTGTTAAAAAGGTTTTTTAGCTGTTTTGTACATGAAATAGAATTAATTTTAACCACATTTTGAAAAATCAGAAGGAAAAAGGGGGAAGGAGATTTCTTAAAATCTCACCTAAACTTTTAAATCGAATTCTTAAAAAAATTCTAATAACATTAGATTGGATTATATTTTTGAAAATCACTAATACAATAATACTTGATTTTAAAAATATTTTAAAATTCATATTTCAATAACATAGAATTTGTAATTTTAACTCAAATTACTCTAAATGCTCAGTTCAATATACTCCTTTCCCTAAAGATAATATATAGTCCTAAGGACAACGACATCGGATGGTATATAAATTAGCACAAATCATTCACTTTCCATAGCTAGTGGAACTGTGTTTATCATGACCTCCTTGGCCACTTTTTTTCCTCAAACAATTAATCTTTGGAAGAACATTATCGTGAAACAATGAAATCCTACAAATTTCGATAAACCATGTATTATTTTGCTTGAAACTTGTCAAATATATTCAAATTCTGAAAATGTGAAGAGACGGTCAAAATTTATGAATTTTTTTTTGTATTTGTGTAGTAAATATCACTTTTGTTTTGTTTTTCTATTTTTTTTTTTTGCAATTTCAAGGAATTTAGAGAGAGTATAAAAATTTGTGTGGTTTTTTTGTTTTTGTGTGGTAAACACAGCTTTTGTTTTTTTTGGGTTGGTTTGGATTTTTGGTTTTCAAATTTCGCTGCTATCTGAAATGGTTTGATTTTTTAGTTAGAAGAAAAACGATAGAAAAATGACGTTATTTGAAATTTTTTTATTTTTTAGTTAGAAAGAAGAGGATGGAAGAAAAGAAATTGGGAAAAAAAAAAGAAAAGTGTCTTATTTAAAAAGACATGTAGCTACATTTGAGAGTTCTAGAAAGAACACATGGTAACAATTCAGAATTCAACTAAAAAAATAACCTTATTATACTATATAAGATTTTCAGGGGTCATGTGAAGTGTAATATAACCTCTAGAAATCATCCATAAAAAAATCTCATCCAAGGTCCTAATCCGTGATCCACACTTTTCTTTTTATTTTCAAAATTGTTTTCAAGCTTAGTTTATCTCTTTAATAAGTTCACTCTCTTGCATTTGTCATGTCTTACTCCAAACTTAGTTTGTCTTTATTTATATATGAATCTAGTATTTAGATTTAATGTTAAAACCCAAAAAACATTTATCATCCTATCTTATATCGTTTCTCCATAGACTTGCAGCATTTAATTAGTCATTCTTTTCATTTGGGGTATTCTTAGTTGTTCTTAAAGAAACATATAAAATTTGGCACACATCACGTATTCATGTTCAGAATCTTCGAATCTTCAGATATTCTCATACTATTCCTATGTTAAATCATTTTTCAGTTAAATTTGGGTAGCAACAGTAAGATCTTCAATATCCTTTATACTAGAAAATGATTTAACATAGGAACAATATGAGAATATATGAAGATTCAAATGAGCTTCAAAAGAGGGAGTTCTTGGGCTGAAACCACTAAAAGAGATAAACATGGGTTAATGGACTTAAACTAATTTGGAGGATACTTTCTACCAAATCCCTTTGGGGATAATGGATTCAAATGTATCTCACTCGCCAAAAATCTTTTTGGGACAAATCAACTGGGGGATCTTGGATGTAGAAATTTTTTTGAAGTTGCGGGGTATAGCAAAAACATTCCATAGAAAGAAATCAACAATGGAAGGCAAGAAGTGGATGGGCATATGGTGTCTGATTTCTCCAAACCAAATCAAAATCTTCTTTTATCACCTGCCTCGTGATACATAATAGGCTAGCAACAAGGACCCCATAGAGAAGTGGAACCGAGATGCAAACATCTCATGTTATTTTTGTCAGGACCGTTGGAGTCAAGAGATCACATTTTCTTCTCATGTTCTTAGTTAGCACAGATTGGGGACAAACTTACAAGAGGAATTATGCAAGACAGTTACACTTTAAGCTAGATGACAATCACTTCGCCCATCACAGATTCAAATCTCGGATATCAAGCACAATTCCTCATATAGTGCACACTACATGGAGAGAGAGAGAGAGAGAGAGAGAGAGAAACAGTCATGGGCATGGAGAACCACCTTCTCCACCAAAAAATAGTCATATGGATGGAGAACCACAACCTCATCGACAAAAATGTTAGAAACCGACTTACGTTGTTGCGTTCATCGGGAGCGAAAAAGGATATGACGGTATACAATTAGCTTGGTTTTCTAGTAGAATTTAAGCATTAGGATGTACAAATTTTTTTTAAAGCTCCTCAAACTATTTTGCACTAGATGTAATGAAAGATTTTTTTATGAATATAATTTTACATTTATTCAAAAAAAAGACTTCAATATTCGTTCAAAGTGAAGAAGTCCAACGGGGTTGGATTATTACATATATTCTCTAGTTTTTAGAATACAACAAAAGATCAATACTTTAACATCATAGAAGTAACAAAACAAAACATGAAATATTTTTAAGCTTTAATCAATTAACTAGGTTTGTCTTTCTTCTCGTACTTACGAGCCCAAATGTGTTTCCCCATCTGAAAATCAATAATTTTTTTCGTCGTTGAGTATGCGGTCCACGGTTGTAACCGAGTCCAAAATCAGCCTTGAGAATAGTGATTGTTGGCCACTGTTGTTATTCGTGTTTGCTTTGGAAAAAATTTTGTTGTCATGTTGCATGTAAACGCCCAAACACACAGTTTTCTCCATATACCTTGGTAAAGAACTCTATCATCTCTGTATATGACATGGGATATCCACGGGAAAATTTTAGGAACAAGATCCTATCATTCTCAGTCACGATGCAATTAGCATTCCAACCCCAGAGACCATGAAGAGAGAAAAATAAATTGTTGTTTGATATATTATCTCCTTCAACGTCGTTAGGTATTATGTTGATGCTCCCAAAAGTTGGATGGGGGAAACCAGGGATATTGAGAGGGTGGCAGAGTCTTGCGTCGAAGGAAGACGATGAAGAAAGACGGAAGAGCTTGTTGAATGATGTTGGAGAATATTCTAGAACAAATGGTTGTTAAAAAGTACTTGACTCCTGTTATGGAACTGTATCGTTGATTGTAGATTCTTTGGAGGGATATATTTTCTTTAATGTACCTTGTGGTGAGAGGGATTTGGCTGAAGCCATCTGGGGGATCTTCGGAATCAAGGCACTGGAAGCATGAAAAAACCTCTTTAGCAAGAGTTGCAATTAGTGGATCTGAGAGAACCAATATGATTGAGAAGATGTTTTCAAAGATTAAGTCCTCAAGCCAAAGCCATGTGGCAATGACAAGAAGTGACTCAGCTGGAGGTCTTGAGAATTTTAAGACCAATTTAGAGAATTGTTTATTTGTTCTACAGTAACAATCGACATAATCGAGTTAGACTGTAGAACGTTTGGAGAATGTGAAAGAAATCTGCAAGTTGTTGGAATGAATTTTTATTATCTAATCGGTTTGTTTTATAGACATATGAGGCTGAGTTTAAATGTGAAATTAATATTAAGAGGCTGAGTTTAATGGTAAGAACCAGCAACTGAATTTTACATTTGAAAAAACTAAAAGCTAAGTAATTAACAAAGATGACATTAAGCACAGAGGGAGTTCCAACTGTGGAGAACCCCGCTGAGCTTGTTATCCTCGACATAATGGAGTGAAATGACCGGTTTTGTATAACTTTGAAGATAGCACGAACTAGATGGAATGTACAGCTGCTTACTTGTCTATGACATCTTCCATTCCGTTCCCTCTATATATGGTAGATTGTGGACTGAAACGCAATACTAAGTAAATTTTGTGAAGTAATCAAAAACAAGTGGAGCTGAGGTGCCTTAAGGTTAGCGTCCAGTCAAGGTTGATCAGATTCCCCTAGAGAGCCATAGCAACGTTGGTCCAAATAATGTAAGAAACATGACAAGTAAAGAATATATGGTCTCGTGATTCATCCGGTTCACTACATAATAGACATACATGATTTTGACCCATAACCGAGTTCGTGTACCGGTGGATATGCGATCACAAACCACAAGCCAAATGATGAAAGATTACCTTAGGATCGTCTGGGGAAACCAAACAGAATTGTGCAAAAGGACCTCATGTCGGACCTAACGAATCTGGTTCCAAGTACAACGAGCGGAGAAGTTTACTCTGTAGTCTTCAGGCGCATGGCGCGACAAAATGGAGGACTTATATGCATTTATGTTAAGACCAGAGATAAGGAAAACCTGTTGAATACATCAATAACACCCAATATTGATTTTGTTTTCCTATCCATAAAGACCAAGAAATCATCCGCAAAACTTAAATGAGTGACTTCCACTTTTTGACATTTTAGGTGATATTCACAAACTCCATCTTGCCATGCTATATTTAACATTCCTGATAGCACATTACTGGCGATAACATAGAGATACGGAGATATGGAACAACTTTGACACAGACCCCTAACACTGTTAAAAAATCCCGCAAACTCACCATTAATAGAAATTGAGAAGGGAGTTGTCGACATACATTGATGGATCCAGTGGATAAATTGCTCCAGAAAATGCATGGCACATAGAATTGAAGTGATGAACTCCCACTCAACCATGTCAAAAGCTTTTGAGATGTCGAATTTAATCGGACACCGAGACAAAATTGTATCCTTATGATAGTCTTTGATAAGTTCTAGAGCCAGCAACACATTCTCTAACAACAACATGTCTTTAACAAACGCACTTTGATTCCATTCTATCATATTTGGAAATGCTTCCTTCAAGTGGTTTGCGCTGATCTTCGATATGACCTTGTAAACTGTATTATAACAGGCAATAGATCGATAATCCTTCATGGTTACCGGAGTTTACACCGCGAGGCATAACTCGTAGAGAAAGAAGGATTGTACAGCTATAACCATATCTTTACTCACAATAGAACATGCTTAACGATAGAATTCAACAGGATATCCGTCAGGTCCCAGGGCCTTATTAGAAGGCATTGAAAACACCACTCGTTTAATTTCCTCTACCAAAACAGGACGTACAAGGGTTGCTGCATCGTGCGGAGAACAACGGTATTCAATGAGTGTTTCTAAGTATGCATCATAAACCGTCTCCCTTTCCTGTGTATTTAGTTGTAGAAACTCTGAAACTGACTCATCGCTTCGAACCTAATATCCTTCAGCTTTGTTAAAGTACGCCCATCAGTCGTTATAATTTTCTTATAGTATTTTTTTATGTCGACTCTTTAACGTTCTATGAAAAGAACTCGTGTTATATGATGTTCTTTTATATATATATCATTCCATTTTCTTTATTTTTCTATTTAAATAGAAAATTTCAATATTTCATATATTTTCTGTTTTTGTGATTGGTTATGGAAAACTGGAAATGGATAAATATAAAAAAATAATCAAATTTAGATGAAAGTTGGTAACTAGAGATATATGGTTGTTGACCAAAAGAAAAGAGATATATGGTTTTTGAGTTAAAAACAGAAGAAAAAAATACAATTTATCTCTTATTTAGATATTATTATTACCCTTTTAGAAATTTTTATTACCATTTATGATTTTGAAATTGGTGAAAACGTTGTCTCAAAATTCTTAAAAATACAACATTTTCCAATTTAGCTTTTTTAAGCAAAGCGCAGTTCCAGTTTAACAGACTTTGATGATGTCAATGTTGTTATATCAGATGAATATCATGTTATCTTGCTATGGATATCTCCTCCAAAGCAGTTTAATTAGCCGAAATACTCTATAGTGTGCAAAAAACATTGTTGGCCTTATCAAAGTGAAATGTGTAAATCAGTGTTAAGAGTATGAATTTGGCTCTTGAAACTTAGGGAGGTGTATTGGATGAAGAATTTGGAGTGATTTGAGTTTTAATGAGTTTTGAGATGATTTTGATAAATTTTGGTAAATTAGAAATTTTGTTATTAAATTTTCCGAAATCTCATCTAAACCATGAGATTTTGATCTTTGTATTTTTAACTAAGAAATTTCTTGAAATTTCACCTAAGACTTTCAATTCTAATTCTTAAAATGTTCTCAATAGTAGTGTATTTGATTGTAAATTTTAAAATTATTAATACAACAACACTAAATTTTAAAAAATATTTTAAAATTCATGTTTCAATAATATATAATTTTTCATGCCTACTCCACTACATTTCCCTTAATTTCATTTTGGTGGAAAAAGAAATATATAAGTTTGTGTATTATATTAAAAGAAAAACAATGCTTCTGTTAGTACTGTGCTGTAGAAGTTATTTTTGTTAATTATCCAAAAGTTATTTTTGTTAATTATCCAAGAGGCTTTTGCGCTGAAGGCCCGTACATCATTTTGGCCCGGAGCTACCAGTTTATTGTTCTTCTCAAGCAGCGCTCAAGCCCATGATTTCTCACTCTTTTGGAGGACTATGCATGCGCCACTAGACCAAAAAAATAAACGAACATATTTTGACTATAACAATGAGATTATAGGAGTTGGTCAAGAAGATGATGAAGCCAAGTTAAATGAAATTATTGTTGATGAAACAGGAAAACCGGAGAGGTCTACAAAAATGATCAAAGTCATTGACGAAACATCGCGGTACTTGTAGCTAAAGTGATGTTTATATTCTTCTTTTCCTCGAAAATTTTATTTGTATCTTGTACAATTCTTCTTATGCTGATTTCAATAGTGATAGTTATTATGTTTGGTGTTGTTGAATTATGTCCACATATACACTAAATCACACATTGTACTTTAGAAGAAATCGTTACATGTATTATTCCATGGTAAGTCTTCCTTAACAACCAATGCCTCCTGGTACGAGATTTCTTTGACCAATGGGTGAGGCCTATCGATCGGCCGATGGATTGTAACGAGAAAGACCATCGAGTGACCCAACTGATCAAGTACTTGATCGCACGACATCCCATGATCGAGAGAAACTCGATCACTTTACCCCAACCGACGACCCGGACATCTTATAAGCCATCAAAGAGAAAATTCCTACCAATAGGCCCACGATCGGTCCAAGTAACAAGCCGACTGATGGTATCCAACTCAAAAATCCTACCCGATTTCACCTTCTCTTTTCTGTAAATACCAAGCTATTGTGCTATATGCTTGGGGTTGTTGAATCCCGTCACATACACACTAAATCACATTTTGTACTTAAGAAAAACTCGTCACATGTATCGTTTTGTCTTGTTTTCTTTATCTCCCTACCGTCTTTAACTATTCAAATTGGTGAGAGAATACTTTCGCGAGTGTTCTAGAGAAATCAATGTTGCACTTATAATACCAAATTTGGAACAGACGGTTTTAGGATTTTAGATATTGATCATTAAAATATCAGAGCTAAGCATTTTAGCAAAATAAATCAGATAAATACTTCAGTTAAACAAAAAAAAACAAATCAAAGAAAACTTTTGTTACAATCATTACCTTATATTTTCTCCTACGAGAAGTAAATGCTAAGTGGAAATGATTAGAAAACCCCATGTTCAAAAATGGAAAGTGAGGAGCCGCCTATTTTAATCCAGTTATCTGATTATTCTCTAGATCCTCATTTGTCATCCGATTAGCGCCTAGCTTAAATCTTGAACATGGCTTAAAACTAATAAACAATAACAAAGAAAGACCAAAACACGTAGTTAACCAAAAATGAGTAAAAATTTACTCTTTACAGAAATTTGATGGGTCATGAGAAGAACAAAGAAGATGAGAGAAATCAAAGAAAAGACCAGTTTACAAACAAGAAAGCAAGACAATGAATATTGTTATTAATATTGTCTTCAGAGTCAGCAAACACTTTCCATGAAACAGCTTGTTCGTACGAAACATGTCTCCCCATTGTCGACACACATATTCCAGATGGTAAGCAAGCAAATCCCTGCAACAAATCATATATAAACTCACAACAATTCTCAGACAAAAACATATTTTATCAGACCAATTTATTAATGGTTACTTTTGTTTTTTACCTGTTGCATTAACTTGGCAAAATCTGGACAGAGGGCTTTACGACCTGACTCGTCAAAGATCTTTTCCAATGTGAGGTCTTGTAATGCAACTAGTGTTGTCTCTAACATGTCTAGACCGGCCTGGTTTGCAAACATGAACACTGGCTGCGGCTGTAATAATCATTGAACCCAAAGGTTACATTATTATGTCATGAACCAAACCGAACCAAAATGCCTACACCTACTCATAATAAATCGAAACCAAAATCAATGTTAGTGAAATGGAAACAACCTAAATTGAATAAATAAAATATATTAAACTGTATATATTTAATATAGATATAATAAATAATTGTTTAGTTATATTTTAAGTTTCTTTTTTTTTATTTTAAACTAAACCAAACCAAACCAAACCAAAATACAAAAATAGAAAACCGAAAAGACGATAGAACCAAAGTTGGTTAGAATCACACACCTTCAAAGAGCAACACAATATAGCATCTTGATGATCCAATAGTTGTCTTAATAATGAATCGCCTCCAAGTGAGTCTGCCCTCAGCAAATCAGAACCTATGTGGCGACTGTATAGGCATTGACAAGCTCGAGTAAGCAGAAGAAACATAAGAATCTTCTAAAAGTTACTAAGACCATAAGACTCGGCCATAAAACAAAGAGGAAACTCACTTGTAACTTTGGCAAATCCACAGTGCAAGAGTAACAGCTTCAGGTGATCCTGGAGATAACTTGGAACCAAAACTCAGGTTTAATCCAGAAGGTGAGACCGCCATTGCAACCCGTTGAACCGAGGAAATCACGCTTCGCACATACTGGCAAGCCATATTGGCAACATTCTCTTGCAAGTTATTCTCAAATGGGAACTGAAAAGCGATCGTGAGTATACACCGTGAGCTCGGGTTAGAAGCAGTAGCAGCGTTCTCTGGTGCCGGACCCACATCTAGGCTAGAAGTTAAGTCCAAGGTCCGGTGAGCCAACAAGTCTTGAGCATCTCCCTATATCAAGGCAGCAAATGTGTTAGAGATAAGAAACATTATCAATCAACAGGTATTGGAAAAAGAAGCCAATCATACCATTTTAGCGTCTATCGGTATGACGCGGAAACCAGAAGGAACAAGTGGAGCATCATCCGGAAACATTTCATTAATTGGAGCAAATACAAGCTCTGAACAAGCTCCAACAGCATTCTCATCAATCCCAGTACAAATCTGCCACGCATCATTATTAAATCACATAACTACTAATGAAAATGTTATGATAATGAAAAATCGGATATATGGTATTAAGAAGTGTACCTGTAGAAGATGTACATCCCGAGAGACAAATGCGTCCTCTTGGACTAGAGAATGCCCTTCTAATCTAACAATTTCAAGAATCTGAACCATAAAAACCAAATAACATTAGAATGAAACCAATGATATTGATATTGATATCAACATTCTCACATTGCAAATCAGAGAGCTTACTTCTTCATTTTCAATTGTATGTCCTAATGGCATTATGATTTGGCTACCAGTGAACCTTGTAGGCCTCATTGCCGGATAAGCAAAGCCACCTGCTTTCAGTGTAGCAGCAGAATATGCATCAACATTGAAATCAGCCCACTCAGACCGATGCTCCCTTAGAAACTGAATGAGAACCGCAGGAGGAACATTCTATGTACACCAAAAAATGTGTTAAAACATAACTTTCTACGGCCGCAACAAAGATGATTACAGAAAAAAAGTAAAAGAACTTACTTGAAGAAGCATTGAAGCCTTTGCACAGAGAACACCTCCAAGAAAAGAGAGGGAACTAGAGATATTATTCAAATGCTTTGTAGAGTTAACAGAAACAACTATGTCTTCTGCTCCATTACAATTCATTATGGACCAACCATCGTCATTAAACCCATTTACTGCATCATTGAAACCTCTACAAAAATATAAGAAAAAAAACAGAAAACAATTCAAATCAAGCTAAAAATATTTGCATCAAATGTTAAATGCTAATAAACAAACCCAACCTGCTTAATCTTTGGCTAAAGGTTCTCAAAACCGCAGGCTGTCTTCCTAATCCATATGATACTTCCCCATTTGTCTCATTCGCTATTTGTCTAATATATCGCAACGCCTAAACCCAAAACCGAAGCCAGTAACTAATCATTTTCTAAAACAAGACACTCTTAAAGGAACCTGAATAATATCTACTCACAGCAATTGTCATTTTCTGTGCAACTACTTTGGATGATTCATAAAGCGGTCGCAGCACATCTGGTACACTCCAACCCTGCAAGAATGATAGTTTGGAATCAATTCTTTTTGATAATGTTGAGGAACATGTACATAAAGATAATTATTTAGCTAATATTTTTTGTACCTCGAGATTAATGTGATCGACAATGTGAATTATGGAACCACCGCCATCACAAGGTCTTATTAAGTAGCCACTAGGAAGCATTTCTGCTCTTACAAACTGAGCAGCGGAAGAAGGATTAGGAACAGCTCCAGAACCAGAAAGAGAGCTCTCACAAACCTTATAAAAGCACACAGAGAAACATCAAGTACCAAAGTGAGATTTTGTATAAATTTTTAGAGAGGACATTGTGAGATGTGTATACCACAAAACTGCCATTTTCAAGGCTTGTAGTGTATCTCAGGGTCCAGAAATCACGGGCAGGAGCCAGAGTTGTCGGTGCATATGTCTGAAAAAATTAGCATTACTCAAATGTGATTGCTAGAAACAGAATAATAAGTGAAAAGAAAGAGCCGCAGAAACAAGATCACCTGCATATATACAAGCTCAATTGTCCCACCATTACCAGCAGGGAACATTGTGAAAACTTCAAGGCTTCGACAGTCGCGGAACCAAGATGGTCGATCTTTGAGAATCTCAGCAATCTACAAATCATATAACAACAAACCCAAATGTTTAGATCAAAAAAAACCTACAAAAGATTGCAAACTGCAAACCTTGCGCCTGCTTAAGGTGGGACATAGCAGTTACTTTACCTTCATAGGTTCTAAACTAACAAGACCACAAGCTCGAGCTGCCACGCCATTGCATCTTTGCGAAATGGCGAAAATGCCAACCAAATCCGGACCAGGCTGAAACACAACAATTTATTCAATCACATCTCAATATACACATGTAAGTAACAACTGAGACGGCACATATATTACCTTCATCCCAGGCATCTGGACCCAATCAACAGCAGTTCCTGTAGCCTTTGAAAGGAACTCTGCCAAGCTCTCTTCTGCAATCGCGAGCAATCTATCAACAAATACTTAACACAAGTTAGTCCTATCCGCGCACAAGAAGATCCAAACAATGTAGTATCAACTCATATTTGCTTACCCTGCAGGACTATTTGCATCTCTAAGAGAATGCTGAGGATTTGCGTCCACTGAATCACAGCTTGCATCAGTCACCTGAAACTTCACAACATAAGAACTTACAAATACCAATCGGATCAAGATTTGTTCTTTCTTCTTTGTTACATACCACTGTGGTCAGCTGCTGCTTCATATATCCATTTTCACAAACAAGCTGAGACACCTGTTTTTGAAGCCGATCATTCTCTTCCATTAACAACTTATTCATAGCTGAAAGCTTCCTGTTTACACTCTGCAACCTCGAAGCCTCTTTTCTCTGTTTATCTCGACACCTAAAACATACAAAAACCAATCACCACACACAATCCCACAATCATAAAGAGAAAAATCGTAAAACAAAAAAATCCAAATTCTGAAGACCCTTTCAAGGAGAATCAAATCCACACCAACCAAATCTTCATACATCTGAAATTAACATAAGTATACCTAAAGATCCGACCTTTGACAACTACACTAAACACCCAGAAATCAAAACAACAAAACAACAAAACCTAACCAAAATTACAAAACTTTGGAGTTCTTTTCATACCTCCGGTTCTGAAACCAGACTTTAATCTGCTTAGATTCAATATGAGCCAAAATGGGACATTCTCTAATAAGCTGTTGACGTCTGAGAGAAGTGGGTTTAGGACACTCTGAATAAACACGTTCAAGCGCTTCAACTTGCTCCGTTGTGTACCTTACATACTTGCCACTACTATCCAAATGCCGATTTATATTATCATTACTTTCCCCGTGGTTCGCCACCGCCATCGCCATTTTCTCCTTTTTTCTTGTTATAATAAAAAGTTTCCGACGGTTTTATTTTGTACTCCACACTGGGATTCGAGCTTCTTTATCTTCTCTCTCTCTGTGGCTTTTTTGGTTTCTTCTCTTTTTATCTTTACTTCTTCGGAAGATCCGTAGAGAAACGAAAGTGAATGTGTTGTGTTTTTGTTTTTGTTTTCAGACAAAGAAGATTCTTTGGTCGTGGCTTCTAGTGAATGACATTAGACAAGTGGAACGAACGCAAATTTTGAATAAAGGAGCAAACAAACAAAAAAGTGTTTTTACACTTGTAAAAAAAAAGAAAAAGTTGAGAGAACTTTTACAGATTCTTTGAAGAAATTACAAATACAAAGAAGAGAGTCACGGCGAGGTTGAGTCGTTATTAAGCAGAAGAGAGATTTGCATCAAAATACATTTTAAAAAAAGTGGGTTTTTGAAAGTTCTTTGTCACTGAGAAGAACAAAAATAAATGGGAGATAGAGAAAGAGAGCGTTTGGTAATAGTGAAGAGAAGTAGAGAACGACAGGGAAAGGGTTTTTAGTTTTTTGCACGCAAACCGACAAAAGCTAAAAAAGAAAAGTTACTTGTGGTTTTATTATTTTGAAATTAAAATTAATAGATAATACGGCGGGCATTTACGAAGTTGTCCCTACTTTTTAGTCTGAAATGACAATGTAGGGATCTCAATCAACTACTGACCTCTCTATTGCCATTTTATTTATGTCAATCTGACTTGACCCAACCCTCTTTATTCATTTTTTCTTTTTCTCCAAACATTTTCACTTAAAGTATAAGGGTAAAGACACAAGAAATAAACGATGTTTAACCATGAATTAAACACACTTAGTTTAACCATTATTTTTCTCCATCTAAAAGGGTAATAAGAAAATTGAGAATTGGATTTTTTTTTTCTTTTTTTGAAATTGCTTTGACATTTGGAGCTATAGCCTATTGTCTTGTAAATTAGCTAATTAGATATGAATATGTCTATTAAATTTTATAAATATAAAAATGTAATGGAAGTGCATTGTTGTGGTAAAATTGAAAATAAAATAAGAAAAAGCTGCCGAGTATACACAATGATTAAATGTGTTATAATTTTTCAATCACGCATTTGAATTAAAAAAGAATTCTATGACTGGTTGTCTAATCAAAAAAAAATAAATAGTTTACGAAATAAAAATCATATATCTAATATTAGATGAACGAGCTAAATAAAAATCATTCTTTTATATATGTTACGTCTAGAGTTGATGCAAATGCTTAAAATTATGGATCTATTTGAAAGATAAATACACTAAATAAAAGAAACACACAAACAGAAACGCAAACAAGCAACAACAAAACGGACACAAACAAATAAATAGATATTTAGAGACTATAGAAAATTAATTATTCTAGTGGCCAAGGATGAAGCTATATACAAAGAATAAATTTTTGGCCCGAACAGTTAACCGAAACATAGTGGACTACTAAACTCTATTCATGTTATTACTTAAGAAAAAAAGTTTGTAGGTCTTCATATGAATATGAATATGGTTGCGAGTTGCGACAAGTCTTAAATTTGACAATGCACGGAGATAAGAATATGATGTCCCATTAAATTTCACATAGTACAAACTTGATTACTGCATACATGTTGTGACAAAACATTTGAAACAAAACCTCCAAAAAGTCAAAATGTCACACCCCTTGTTGCCTTCTACATTTTGCATTTTTCCTTGGGTGTTTATTTCTTACTTAATTGACAAGAGATTGTTTTCTTTTGTTGGCCTTGATGGGCTTTATATTCCACCACTTTGTCCCCTGCCCACAAAGTCACCACAAAAAATCACCAATATTTTTCCTTCTTCTTTTGTTAAGCTCCTACAAATTTAAAATTTTTCTTAAGATATTACTAGATGTTGGTATAATGTTTGATCACACAATATCTTTGTTTCTAGAAAAATGGCAATGCACAAAAAAGCTTGATAAAAACGATTAAACAGTCAATATTCACAAAACGCATTTGGCTTTTTCATAAGAAAATTCTTAAAATCTCCACAGCTGAATATTAACCTTAAGTATTTAAACATAGATGATCTACTGACAGTATTTTTTAATATTATGCGAGTGAAAACAAAATACGAAAAAAGAATGATATGCATAACTAGTCGTCAAGTTTTCGATCTTTCCAAAATAACGGATGGTAAACAAAGGTAGAATTCATATAACAAAATTAGGTTTGTGGGTCACCAACAGTACTGACAAGCAATGACAAGTGACGGTCGAAGTGTTATAGATAAAATAAATTTTAAGTGTAAGAAGTTTCATAAGATTTGTTTTGGAGTAAATCACTTGTTGAAATGTAAAATCAAATAACCGAAATGATATTCATACATGATGTTTTCATCAATCAGTAGAAGAGAAAAGAAAAAACAAATACAGTTTATAGAAAAAGTAAAGGAATTTTTTTGGTTAAAAAGAATCGAATTTTCCACTTAAATAAAAACAAATTGATTTTGCAATTACAAAATTGTGTCAGAATTCAGAAACTAACGTGTCTAATAAAAAGTAGCGGTGACATGATAAAGTATTTTGCATAGTTATGATATTTTTGGATAAACACTTACAACAATCAAGGTTCAATTCCCCTTATATGGGTTTAAAGAAATAGCCTTCCATATAAAAGTCTTTGCTCATCAAAATTTTCAAAGGTTTTCTAACCTATTTTATATGTGCTTTCGAATTCTTCTTTATTTTTTGAGTAGTTAAACTGACTATAAAGTTTTGATGAATTTGATTGATAACTTTATACCGCTACGATACGAGAGAAAAGGAGATCGTCAGGAAAAAAGAGACTTGGTGGAGGAGCAATAGAGGAGCTAAGGTTGAGTTATAATCCAAGCTAGGAGAGGGAACTGAACTTCTTGAATTGCTACAACCAATCAAGAAATCAAACATGACCGTTAACAGTTTGTTCTTTCTTTGGACAACCTTAACTCTTAACATCAATATTCAATCTTTAGATCCCTTACATTGACTAATTGCTGAGCTGATCGTTATTTCTCGATTTAACGAGCTTTAGGGTTTTAATATACATGAAATTAACCTCATTTGTTATGAACACGCTGTATAATTCAAAGAAATAGTCATACATATGTCAAGTAAGAATCAAATTGATGTGTTAACGATAGAGATTTTCAAATAGTAGAAAATAAAATATATATAAAAATTAAAAGGCAACGTGGTGTAATCATAATCTCTGACGTATAGGTAACATGCATGAAGCAAAGCAGGACCATTATATTTCCTGCAAGCCTTAATTAAATTTGATGTACTTCTTTTCTCGACAATCATACAGACTGATATAGTATTCCAGTTGCGTATGCAATGGATGCGTACCATTGTTTCGTGAATCATAAGTTACTTAATTATAATATACAGATAATCGAATGAAGGTCTGATATATAAATGCTAATGATGATATCTTTAGTGAGTTCATTTTATACTGGTTCCCATATATGGAAACGTCCTTTATCCACCGACACTAACTCAGATACATCTCCTAAATAAATAAATCTTAAAACACTTGTAGTTTATATATATCTCATAACACTTGTAGTGTAATTTATCTAAATTTTTTATATTGTTCAGTTGGTCACTGCAATACTCATCTGAGGATGTCACAGTTAAATTGATCAACGAGGGTTTCGGTACAAAATATCAGAATATATAGCCGTAGAAATTCTTAAATTTCGTGATAGATCACTCATTAGTAATTACACTAAATTCTGCATTTGGGCTACAATGTAAATTGGGCTGGGCTTTATAATCATAAGCTCTTTCACCTTCTCCTGATTTTTATGGGCGTGTGCGCTCATTCACTTCCACTTCCCACTGACACTGGATTTTGCGGACTCTCCAACAAAACTATGGTAGCTATATAAGCGACGGACTTAGCAATGTTTCTTTAGCAATCGTATGTTCCTTCGCAAAAACGTTACAAAAATATTTGCGATAAAATAAAATGATCATAGTGCATGAATCATGATGATTAGCTTTATCTTGCGATGGATAATTATGCTCGAAGATATTAAATGGTGAAAACCTTCGAAATAATAAGATTAAGAAAAAAAGAGATTTCTAAAAATATTTCTAAGATTTGAACATCTTAAATAAAATAATAAAATAAAATAAAAATTAAGGACAAAGTCTAAACGCTCTAGAAGCCGAAGGATTCAGTTTTCTTTTTGCACTACAGATGAGTCTTTGCCTCTTTGGTGTTGATTTAATCAAGAGTCAAGAAGCGGACGCAATGATATATACGCATCAACATTGCAGAGAGACTTTCACAGTCACTCAAACAAACAAAAATTAATATTTTAATAAAATATAATTATATAAATAAATTTTAAGTTTTTTAAAAAATGAACCAATTATTAATAAGAAACAAATGTAGACCAGATTTCATAGGTTTTTTAAAAGTTCTAATTTGAAAACCTCTTCTCATTTTCTCTCTTTTTGTTATTTTTATTATTTTTAATCATAAAAGACTTTCTTAAAGACTCTCGTTAAAAATGATCTTAGATCAATCGATTTGCTGGTGTTCAGGTGATACATATTGGAAGGGAAAACAACAAAGCAACAATAAACTGGCTCGTGTAGGATTTGATGCAATATACTTCATTCTTCATTTATAATTTTCTTCCAACTTGTATTCGTCACTATATTAAGACCATGTACAGAATCAGATGTTTAAAAGAAAACAAAATCATTTTGATAATATTATAACATACGTAACTAGGTAACTGTCTAACGGACGACGAAAACCAAAACCGAGTCATAATTGTATGTTAAAATTCGATTTAGTATAACTGATGACTTTAACTGATATGGACCGTTGATCTAACTTTGTGTACTTGAAAAATAAAAAATAAATTAAAATTTGTTTTATTCTTAGGAAATTAAGACAGTTTACCAGAAACCCATATATATATGTGCCTTTATTTTATTTCATCAAAGTGTGTTAATTGTTCTTATTGCTCTAAGAATATTAACATCATTTCTGCAAATTTTTGGAACATCAGCAAAACCAATTTATCTTAGTTTTGTGTGTG
Organism: Cardamine chenopodiifolia; assembly: GCA_963922655.1. Taxonomy (NCBI): domain Eukaryota; kingdom Viridiplantae; phylum Streptophyta; class Magnoliopsida; order Brassicales; family Brassicaceae; genus Cardamine; species Cardamine chenopodiifolia. Next base: position 10,164,362 of record OZ000479.1, read on the forward strand.
AATTGTTAGAAATATGAAGATATGGTTGTTCTAGAGAGGACCAAAAGCTTTGACCAAACCGTAATGTCCTGGTCATATCGTTCATCACCTTTAATACTAAAAAAATTGGCCTTTCGATATTCCAGAAGTCTCTATGTCTTTGCCCACTGAAAACCAAAATAAATAATGCCTTCAGTCATCATTGGAAGTTGAAGCTGACATGACTAAGTCTAAGTCATAAGAAACAAATTATACCATATATTAAACTCGTTAATAAGCTTCAGTTCTATGTTACGGCTACATGAGTAAGAATCAGAACTAATAAAGCCGAAAGAAGAAGAGAATAAAATCGAAAGCTTAAGAGTTTCGGTTCTATTAGCGAGTATGTGTTGTCGGTAGAACAACATTCCTTTTTAAACATGTGTAGGAAATTAGAATTTGGCCATCATCAAGTCAATGGTTGTTTTGACGTCAGAGTTAATATGATTAAAAGTGAGTCTCTAAGATCATTTAAAAGATTTTATAGGAAAGTGTTTTGAGGGCTGTAGAATCCAAGTCTTGTGAAAATGTGTTTGACATATTAAAAAGAGACAAAGTGAAAAATAAAATAAAATAAATAGATGATCACTCAACCATTGGATCGAATCAACAATACGTACATGTCTAGTCCAATAAAGCACGAAAAAAGTTTTATGGTTTAGAAATTCTATTATCAGAAATAGTTCTCGTCGTTCTCGTTTTGAATAGTTTATTGACTTTTTTTTTATCAACAAGTAGTTTATTGACTAAAAAATTTATGTATGTCTTTTTTTGGGCGGGTCTCACTTTGGAGACTATTCTAACCCACTTGGATAGCAAGGTCGAACCATGGATGTTCAAGATATCAATTTATGGCTGATCACTTGGCTTTATAATATAATTTATATGGATGGGTTCTTATGCAGCATTTTACACACGCAAATTAACCTTTAATTGTTAGTGAAAATGGTACGTGGCCACCTCTAAAAGTAACAATTTGTGTTATTGTATAGCATAATTGGGACACACTTTGGAACAATATATTTTTAAAATATAGAGCTTACAAAACCAACGGTACTGAGTAAACGGGAAACTGGTGCAATGATTTTCTTAAAATATATTACCATAAACATTATTAAGATAAATGATACATAGATGTTTGTGAAAATATGATACCTTCTTCTTTCGTTATAATTTTAGTGTTTGTCGTTTTTGCGTGTGTCCACGGAAAAGCTTTACGTATTCTTTTGTTTGAAGTTTTGAGGGTTGGCTTCAAAGAAAAGAGGAAAAGATTTGTTCGTGGTAACGACAATAAAAAACTTTAGTTTTTAGGAAGTGTGTGGCATCAACGCAAATTTATGGGCTTTGATGTTTGGAATTACTGTTTATTCATCGAGATTTTGATGTGTTTGTTTAGGTGTGTGTTTATCTTGTTGTGTCATTTTGTCCATCCTTTTGTTTTTTTTTTGTTGTTTGTTTGCTATTTTTGTAGTTTTCAATATTTCCGTCTTGTATTTATCCCTATGACTTATGTCAAAAAATTTAGAATAGTATAAAATTAACATTTTACCTGTCTGGCTGAACTTAGGTAATCTATTCCATTTATATTTTTCGGGTCAAATAATTTAGAATTTATGGACAATTGAATTTGTTTTTTAGAGAAACATCTTACGTCTAGCATTAATAAAAAAAAGTATGATAGATGATTCGATCACTAGAGAACGAATCAAACAAGACATATTACAACATTCGGTGAAAGATCATTCTTTCAATCACCTTTCAAGGGTAGCAAAATGTTATATTAACTCGGTCCCAAAAAATTGAGTTTGACTTACTTGCTTGACTGTCCACTTGGCTAGACATGTATTGACTGTTTAGATCACTTTTGATATGGCAAATTTTGTGGTGGCGATTTTGTGGTGGCGATTTTGTGGTATTGTAGTAGTGTTCCGTTTGCGTTTAGGTCGCCATGGTGGTTAGGTGGTGATCTGAAGTCGGGGCGGTGGCGTGGTGGCGTATGGGCTCTCGGCAGGAGATTTTCTCGGTTTTCTCACTGGCATGGCAGATCTACTAGAGGACAGCGGTTTTGTCACTATCGGTGTTGTTTTCTACGGCATCCTCTCCTTTGTTCGGCCCTTTTTTTCTTCGCCCGTTTTGTTCGCCATCATGGAATCGGTGAAGCGCTCCTCCGTCTGTCGTTGCGACGGTTTCCAGTTCTCTCGGTGGTGTTGGATTAGGTTGTGGCGTGGTCCTTGTGGCCTCTCTCTGGCGATATCTCCCTTTTCGCCTTCCTCCATTCTCGATCTCTAGCGGCGGTGGTGGTTCATGTGCCGTCCCAGTCTCCGGTGGTGGTTTTCTGAACCGGCGGGGGTTAGCGCTTAGTGTGGTTCTTCTCGGTGGCTGCAGTTTCGTGTTTCGCAGATTAGGGCGACCGCCGGTTTGGCTTTGGTTAGGCGGTTGGTTTTTCTTAGGTTAGGCTGACCGGTTTAGATTTTGGTCTTTGCTGGTTTAGTTTTTGAGTCTCTTGAGAATAAGGTCTATTTGTAATTAGGGTAGGGCTTCTAACCAGACCCATTTTGGGATTGTTGGTTAGGATATAAACCTAAAAACACACCAAAAAAGAAAATTAAAGTCAAAAGAATTTCAAAAAACAAATGGCAAATTTAGAAAAAAACAGCTACATATTATTTACACACAAACACATACATTCTTACATATATATATGAAATTACCTTTGGGCTAGATCTGACATATTTGTAAATATGAACATAAAGTAAAGAAGATACAAAATTTGTTAACGGAGTTCGATTCTCCAATCAACATTCTCGAGACTTAATCCAGAAACAAATCCAATAGACAAAGATTATAATACAATTACATATGGTATTCTCCACCACTCTTTTCTACATGGATTGTGGATCAAGCCCGTCATGCTTGACTACCATTGCCAGCACTACTGTATTCTCCGATGGCTGAAGTCTCAACAGAGTTACCACCAATAGATGTTATTGTTTTGTCTAGTAGGACGACTTCACACACTTGTGTGCATGTCACGATAGAATTCTAAGCACGTAAATCACAACTTTCGCTTATTTATTTGCTCCACTAACAAACCCTAAAATCCACATGATCAATTTTACTCAAGACCTCTTGATACTGACTCATATGAAATTGGGCTTTGATCAGTTTTACGTGAGATCCCTTGATACTAATTTATATCAAGTTGGGCTTCTCTTTGAAATAAGGTTGTTGTGAATTCGCGAGAGATGATCAAAACTTTAATAAAAAAAGGATGAGAGTTTCTTTGAAGCTAATACCTTTTGTTTCTAGGGTTCTTATTATTAATATGATAAATAATGTTATAACCCTTAGGCTCTTTATATATAGGCCTTAAACCCGATACATTTCTAATAGAAAAAAAAGAAATCTTCTAAAACCTTCAGCCCGTGTCATTCCATTTGCTTATTCTAATAGGATCTCTTAAAAATTATTCTGATTTTAAGTCACTAGGAATAACAAATCAACGTAACGTGCTTCATGAACTTGAAACCCAATGCCACATCATTATTTCTCTTCAATTCACTATGTTTCTCTTTGTGATAACTCTTCACAAACATCTCTTATGTCAAACACACAACTCTTGTGTCTCACACGCTCAGCTTGGTATTAAAAATCTATAATTTGAAGAAGATGAGGTCCGAGGAATTGAAGCCGTCAAGAAGAAAAAAGCAAGTGTGATCCCCAAGGAGAGAGAATTGGTGAAGACTAAAGCCTTCAAAGCCATTTTCTCTTTGATTTGTTGCTCCTTCGGTCGTAAACAAATTTTTCAGCTATCATCTGATGATGAACATGATGAAAAGCGTGTGTACCCTACTCGACACTGATCGGTCCTTTTCATGGGGTTGAAGATATAATTTAGCCGTCATGATCTTTTATGGGCCCTCCTCCTTAAAAGTGGAGGAGAGAATCTGAAACTTTCTTCTTTATTTCTTATTCTCTTCTTAAGCTTACAATGCTATGGTTTTCACTCTTCTTACAACATTGCAGGTTCTAATCTTATGGCAAGTGTCAGCATCTTGTTTAGCTCAGAGAGAGTAAAGGAGCAAATATGTTCTTGGTCTTGATTCCTTCTTCCGTATGCCAGCTTGCTTGAGTTTTAAATGGGTGATCAAGTAAAAGGATTCACTAAGATATGTAGGTGTGGAGAATATATAGTGATGAAAACGTCTAACACTGTTAAAAACTCCAGAAAACTATTATATGTTTGTCCTTTTGGATTGGATGGTATAAGTGACAATTCAAATTTTTTTTAATTTGGTTGTCTTCTCTAATTTTAGATTGTGCATTGCGTAATTTCTATACATATGGCATGATAATTGGTATCATACATTTAAATGGACTGATAGGTGCATGGTAGAAGAGACGAAGGATTTGAAGGAGAAAGTCGACAATATCGAAGGAGTTTCAATCACATTACAAAAGAACTTAAAACCTATAGATATATAAATATCTTAACTCTAAGATTTCTAAACAGAAACCAACAAAATTCAAGACTCTCAAAAATGAAATAAGCGGTTTTGATTGAAACAATTTTTTTTGCAGTTACTTAATTTTCGCCCTTAAAATCGGATAGGAAAAGATGAGCCTCAATTTTTCTCCAGTTCTCTTAGTTATAATCCATCAGCTTCTCTTTTGATTTTTTTCTAGTTCACTCGGTCTCACGAAAGATAAAGCATGATGAACACTTATGTCACAAAAGGCAAAAGAGAGAAAGTTTATGATTTTAGTTCCAAATGCAAAACGACGTCATTTTATGAGAAAAAAATCTTCTTCAAAATTATCAAAATGTGTCAGATTTAAGCAATTTCACACATAAGCAATTATATGTCACATGACTCAGCAAAATTTAGCGTTTGATTAATTCTATTTAGATCAATGTTGATTTTAGCGTAGAAATTGAAGTTCAAGTATAGTTTTTAAATTATAGTTAGTTCAAGTAAAATTTAGCACGATACTTTAGTTTGTGTATGAAAACATACTAGACCAATATTTCATGTTGATATCAACCATTTTCCATACAATTAGCGCTATCAAACGGGTCAATCCATTCCGCATGATCCGCCAATCCGCAGATTCAAAATCGAACCCACTTGATCCATGGGTTATAAATTATCAATCCGTACCTGTTCAGCATTAGAACTGCTTGACCTGCGGGTAACCCGTAATTTTTTTTGTTATAAGGTTTACGGGTTACCCATCAACCGCTTCTCCCAACCCGCCAAACCCGCAAAATGAATATATGAAAAAAACTCATTGCGAGTTACTCGCGAATCCGCGGTTAAAATTCCTACGACCTACATTTACCCCGCGAACCAAAAGTTCAACCCGCATCCGTTGCATACAATTTCATTCTCCATCAATCCGCATCCATCCCACGACAAATCAAAACCCGTACAACCCGCAGTTTGAATCATAAATTGACAGCCCTACATACAATTAGCTTCTTTTTCCCATACAATTAGCTTGAATATATTGAATCGCTAAATGTAATCACTAATCATAATCGTCAAAGTCACATTAGTTGAATGTCCCTTTGCTCAACAACAAACCCATCACATCGTTCCTATTCCACAACTTCTGGTTTTCGAGTTCATTTTAATCCACACTTTTAATTAAGTAATAAATTTTAATATGGAATATATATATATACACATATATATAGACATAAACATATATGTAAAATTGGGAAAATTGTCGACAAATCTTAAATGCAAAAACTCATATGTGGACGAAATGCATCTATATGAACACGAACTTTGATGGAATTGTCCATTCGAAAATTAATTATTTTCTTGACGTCGGTCCAATTTTGTTTTACCCGGAAAATACATAAAAATATCTATTATTTTCATTATTTGAGAATAATTCTTGAGGAAAAAATAAGTCACTTTCATGTAAGTGAAACCTCTACTTTTCTTACCAACCCCACCCACATCAAACCCAAAAACCCTACCAATGATTAAACTGTTTACACTAATTCCCTGTTATATTCAATTTTTACCCACAAGTTTTTTTAAATACGAGTTCCCCCAATTTGGAATTTGGATGTACAATCTTAACAGCAAGAATACAATCTCAATGTTAAAACTTTGCAATAATCCAAAAACCCCACCAATAATTATTAAACTGTTCACCCATATTTTATATTCTATTCAACTTTTACCCACAAGTTTTTTCATGCACGAATTTCCCCAATTTAGAATTCGGATGTACAATTTTAACAGCAAAAACAAAATCTCAAAGTTAAAACTTTGCAATATTCAATATTCCGAAAATTACATTAAAAAGGCCTATTTAAGAAATATGTATGCCTCATCTCAACAGTTATTTAGTAAAATTGTAATAGAAGTATAATATTTAAAACTAAGCACAAAAAAGACCTTATATTTTTGAGAAATTAATCCAAAAACCCAGTCTTTTCCAAAATTGCATTTCTAACCCTACTCAGATCTCTCCCTTTCAGTGTCCTCCCAACTCCTTCATGTACTGAGAACGAAGCCATTCTAGTCTTCGCCAGATACTCATGCGGCGGCAAAGTTCCTCCGCAGCAATCGTCGTCATCGTTTTCAATGCTTCTTCGACGAATGTGTCGATTCTCCTCCCGTAGAATCTTAGACCAGTCCGGTACGTTCATCGGAAGAGAAGAAGCCACCGCCGTCGTTGTGATTACGGTAACCGGAGACGATCTACCGGGTTGTTTAATCCCAATTCGGTTCGAATTGAAGAGTTTCCGACGAAAATCAGGCGAGTCGGAGCGGGTAGAGTACAGATCGGACTCGTCGAACTCGAATTCTGAATCTCCGGCGATGTGGTAAGATCGATCTGTGGGAAGGAAGCGATTACTCGGCCGTTGGTAATAGCTCTTTCGCGTCGTCGTCGTCGTCGCCATCGAAGAAGAAGAAGGAAATAAGTTTTTTTTTTTTTTTTTTTTCTTTTAATTTGAATTTGTTTTGTTTTTTGAAGTTTGGTATGAGAGAAGTCTTGAAGAGTCTCTCTGCTTTTATAAATGTTTGAGTTGTGAATTGGATAAGGGACCCACTTTTATCTGTTTATGAACAATTGATTTAATTTTGTGAAAGATTAACGTTGTGATAATTTATAAACAAAAAGATGCCATGCCATGGAGTCTATTGCCTAGAAAAATCAAAACCATAAAACCTATAGATTGTCGACACGATGGTCGTCGACCTATAAATACTATATCTAATGGTATATTTACTTTGCTTTTTCTTTGTTATCTTCTTCCAATGGGTATATTAGTTTACTTTTTCTTTGTTATCGTATTCTCATGATATATTACTTAAATTTAAACGTTTTTAGTAAAATATCTTTTCGTTTTTGTTAAAAGATTTAGTAAATTATCTTCCTAAATCAACGTCTTTGTTTTTGTAGATTCCTAAAGAATATGGAGCATATTCTAGGTTACTATAAGTTTGAGAAAAAGAAATAATATAAGTTCGGTCTTCCTAGATTTTTGTTTAAGATTTGTTTCTTCAACTCTGTCGCAGAAGTCTCTTTAATCAGTTTCTTATATATGGCAATAGCTTGATCACGTGAATCTAAAATGTATGAAGATTATGAAGAAATAAGTATACTAATTGGGTGCTACATAAAAAAATATGATAAAAATAAATAAAAATTGAGTGCTACAAAGTTGAAATGATACATTTGACAAAGATGTACATACTTTAGATTTAGCGCTTAGCAAAATTGCATATATATTTACTTTGTTATGAAGGTTTTATTTTGTTAACCAAAACCAAATCAAACGGAACTCAACATTTTCTTAATCCAAACTGAACCAAATCAAACAAATTTTTGGTACTGATTCAGTATAAAATTTCTCAAACTGATTTTACTAAAACACTGGAACCAAATAAAATTGAAGTTTCGAAATTGCGACCTTGGCCCTTGGGTTAAACTTGTAGGCTTGCAGATGGCATTCTCACGTTTTAATTATTTACTTTTCGTTCTTTTCTTGAGCAAACTCGTAAAATATTGGGCTTATAATAGGGCTGAGCCTAGTTACATTTAACGTAAACCACGTTTGAAAATCCTAATTCATCTAGAATACAGCCCATTTATTTTATTACTGTAAGACTGTAACACTATCGACCCGATCAGATTAATGATTAATGATACTAAGAAAATGTAACAATTCGTTTGTTCTAAATGCAAGTTCGAATGCTTGTGCACTTTTAAAATGCAATCATTGTTGGCTTTTAAAATACTGTAAATTTATAAAAATGTAATGTTATACAATAATATCTGAAATTAATTCAAAATTACGAATTTGTTTAATTTAAATGTTAAAATTTAAACCTATACAGTAAAATTAAAATGTTTTTTTGTTTTTTGTTTTCTGCCATATCTTGACAGTTAAACAATTTTTAGAGATTTTGGTGTTGCCATGTGAATGTGAAAGACCAATTACAATCACCTACATCGATGACTTCTTGAAGAAATTATTTTACAAAAATTAAAATCCCAAAATGTTATGTGTTCATGTCTCTTCTTCTTCTTTTTTTCCGAATTTTTATTTTCAAACAAAATGTTTCACAATTAACCTTGTCTTGAATTTGTACAGTCACCACAGCCTTCTAAAATCGGCTTCACAGCCACTACTAAGCACAACGTCAGATTACTTGTCCATGGGATCAAAGGCAGTAAGGCATCAATATGGATGAAGGACCAATCAACGTTATCTCTGGCGGTGGAGAACAGAGGTATCTTAATTTCTCTCTATTTGTTTTTCATTTTCTTACGAACGATATACTAAAGAATTTTTTTGTCCATGGTTTTCAGAAGTGAAAAAAGAGATTAAATGGTTCGTTTTCTGTGCTTATATGATCGATATTGGAGACTCTGCCGTCATTCCAGCAGCATGTGGAGACAACACAACATTTTCAAGATCAAACAGTTATTCAAGCACTTCCGGTTCGTTGTCAAACACATCCAAAACACACTCCCGAGATCACTCCTTGGACAAGACATTTTCACCATCTCCTTCTCATCGATAAGCCCGCCTCTCCCAATGTTTATTATATTATTCCCAAGCGTCTACGTCACCCCTCTGTCCACAATATGGTGTGTTTCATCAGTCAGAGAATAGCAGAGGATGAGGAGATCATTGTCGGCTGCTAAAGAGAGAATGTCTGGGTAGTAAACTCTCGTAGTAAACATCACAACCAGTTTATGCCTAAAATATGTAGCAACCACGACACTTAAAACACTCAAACTATGCAAACAACAAGTTCTACGCGAGTTAAGTGCTCGCCTACCTTCCAAAGAGGTTTCATGTATTGGATAGTGTCCAATCACACTGCTTTGTGGACGCTTTATCGATCTTAAGGCTACGGCTCGGTAGATCAACTTGCCGTTCGCACCCTCCGCACACATGACTCTGGTAATACAACAGTCCAACTGTTTACCCCACATCCAAGTCCCTTAATATACATACCACGACTATATATATATCACATCACTAGCACCTCAACATGCGAATCAATCAATATGTGAAATCCTCTAAATCACCTACGTCAGATTTAACACGAAAGAAATCATAATCAATCATAGAGACACTCGATCACAAAGATGATATATATTCCATTACAAAACTATCAATGGTAGAACGTAAGCCAAAGTAAATCGGAAAATGAGGGGGGGGGGAGGAGTTGCATGGTTACCTCTCACCTTAGCCACTAGATGACGAGGACAACTCATGGTTTCCTCTTTTTCTTTCCTTGGGATATGTTTATTGTGTCTCAAGTACACAATTGCGTTATGAGGAAAGTGATTAAAAACTGTCCTAAAATATAAAATTTCCCAAATTAGAAATTTTCTAAAAATAAGAACTTTCCAAAAATAACAATTAGGGTTTATGAATTAGAGAAAATAGGTTAAAGTCGTTTTCAATTTAAAACTCCGATTCCGGCTGCATCTTACCTCTGAATTTAAATCTGTAAAAATATCTAGAAATCTGACAGCGAGGACTTTCCAACGATATGTAGATTGGCTTCTAACTCCTTTTGGTTCAATGAGAAAATGCTTCTGAAGTTGGTTGTGCATAAGGTTCAATCTGCAGAGAACTGACTCGGGAAAACAAACATAACTTCTAGACTGTAACTCATATTTTAGATCCGCTTGCGACTGTGTCTAAATATAAGTGTCTTTCATATCTTCACCATTTTGTAGCAAAAAAAGAATTCGTTTTCTCATTCGTTTATCTTATCTTCCAGAACTGATCAGATCTGCGATGCTTAGAGGTTCAGAAAGATTGTAACAGACACGAAGAAACAGTGATATCTTTTAATACGTATCTTGGATAGCTACAAACTTGGTTATTATAGAAAGATAAGACTCGGAACTTTCTATTGATAAATTATATGTCATGTGGTTCTTTACACTTTCTCGGGAAAAGAACCACACTTTCTAGGGAAAACATCCCACAAAATGACTATTAGGATTTATAGGTTTTTTACACTTTTTCGGGAAAAGAACCACACTTTCTAGAGAAAACATCCCACAAAATGACTATTAGGATCTATAGTTCTGAAGAGCAAATCGTGCATGGCTTCGCCACTCCTTTCAACTTTGCCTCCGTTTCTCAGCAGTTATCACTCTTATATAGAGGTGGGAAGCTAGGACAAAGATTTAAGAATGGGCTTCCAGGGTTTATGGGCTGCAATTCAAAATGAGCATATTAGAATTGGGATGTTACAAAAGTTTTCATGGTCTTTATATTAATAGACATATGTTTTCGATTTAATACAACTTTGAAATTGAAGAGTGAAGTTTTTTTTTTTTTTTTTTTCATTTCAACGCTTATTTTCCAGTTTGAATCATTGGATCAATAATTATAAAATAACGTACAATTTTGAATGTGCAAAGAACTAGCGAAATTCTAACGTTCTCTTATTTTAAAAAAAATTCAACGATTTAAAAGCCTCTAGTTTTACTTGTATTATGAAATTATTGGAAACAAACCTTGAACCAAAGTGGATAGTCCCAAAGTCTCTTCCACTGACTAGACCGGACGTATCGATCCACGGCAGGAATGTGGCGGACGACGCTTATGAGCAAACCAACAACAAGATCCTCACCGGCGTTTTCGTGACTGCGATTCCTAGACGCCTGCATTCATCGAGGTCGACGTAATCGAGGCCCATGCTGTCGCAAACCACTATCCTGACAAAAGGGAGGTTCGATATGAATTCAGAGGTGATCGGTAGCTTAGCGAGGCTTACAACGGCTCCAACGGAGACGGCGTGAGTGGAAAGGAAGGCCGGGAGTGGGTCCGCCGAGGTGTGGGTGTAAAGAGCGTTGAAGCTGTGATGACTCAGAGGCTCATCTATAAAATCTAGAGCAAGAGGACGGTGAACGAGGACGACCGGAGGAACGAAAGACTTATCTCTTAACAGTTATTAGAGAAGAATAAACATCTTGCATTATTGGCCGGAGAAGCGCGACCTAAACCAACAGAGGCACTCTCAAGACTCGAAGCGCCGCCTCTACGAGCCGGAGAAGATAACATGCACTACTCTTTGTTCGCCATCTAAGAAGCTCAATCAAGAGGCCGCCCCTCATCGGTGGCTGGAAGCATCACCACCGTTGATCGACGAAGGGAAGAAAGGATTTTATTTTGAATTAAAACGGGGCGGCTGGAAGGATGAGATTTCCTTCTTCGAGAGAAAGAAGGGTTTCTTTTTTTGTAAGATTCAAAATCTTCGTCTCTATATACGAGTTAATTTGTATGTGTGTGTTAAGAGTGTTGAGACGTAAGAGCATCAACATTGGTAGAGATTCAAATATATTACTTTAATAGCATTCTCAACCAAAAGATTGGTTAGAATATCATTAGCTTAATTTAATCATATATTTAATAATAATTAATTAGTTGAAATTCGATTGGTTAGAATATTATTAGCTTAATTTAATCATATATTTAATAATAATTAATTAGTTGAAATTCGATTAGAGACTGCTAATATTTTTTGTTTAATGATGAAACTCATATGGGGTTCTAAAGAGAAAAAAATTATTTTGAAAAAGATAGAATGAAAAAATTTGTAAAAACATGATGTAAAATGAATTAAATTCGGTTTTAGTCTTCAGTTGTTCGAAATATTTGCCAAATATGCTCAACCAAATCAATTTTTAATTGTTGATGCATTCTTTCCTCACGAACACGAGCTCAATTGACTATCGTGTTGTTCACATTTGTAGCTGTCTCTGTAGAATACGTGTAGTCCACTTGTGAAGTCCCGCTTCCTTCTCCTTCTACGAATACTGAGAAATCATATTGGTCTCATTCGTCTTCGACTATCATATTATGCAATATGATACATGCTCTCATTATCTTGCCTATTTTTGCCTTATCCCAACACAGAGCTGGGTTTCAAACAGTAGCAAATTGAGCTTGCAAGACTCAAAAAGCACGTTCGACATCTTTTCTGACATCTTCTTGGTAATTTGCAAATAATGATGCTTTTAGACCTTGTGGACGAGAAATTGATTGGATAAAAGTGGTCCATTTCAGATATATACCATATGTGAGATAGTAAGCCATATTGTATTGACGTCCATTGACAAAGTAACTGACCTTGGAGCTCGACCTTCTAATATATCATCAAATGCTGGTGAACGATCAAGCACATTTAGATCGTTACATGTCCCTGGAGCTCCAAAAATGTGTGCCAAATCCATAAATACTATGAAGCCACTGCCTCTAAAACGATTGTGGGTTTTCCATGTCCACATGAATACTGTCATTTTCAAGCGGTGGGACAATTCTTCCACACCCAATGCATACAATCAATGCTTCCTATCATCCTGGGAAAACCCCGAAACTCTCCGATATTGAGTAATCGTTGGAGATCCTCCGGTGTAGGCCTTCTGAGGTACTCATCTTGGAACATATGTATAATTCCATCCACAAAATTTTCTAAGAAACTTCTCGCAGTGGATTCACCCATTCAGAGGTATTCATCCATCGCATCAGCTGCAAGTCCATATGCCATAAGACGAATAACGACTGTACATTTTTGTAGCAGACAGTCCGGACCTTCCGGTAGCATTTTATCTTTGTTGGAAGAATGGTAATTCGTTAGAGTGACGTTGAACAATATGTACGAACAATCGCTTGTTTATTCTAAAGCGTTGGCGAAATATTCCATCAAGGTAAACAGGTTGCTCGCTATAATAATTTCATAGTCGAATGTGCCCTTTCTCGCGTCTCTTTTCTGTATGAGCTCGTTTTTTCTTGGATTTTTTGGCCGCTTGACATTTTTCGTAAGCTTCTACACAATTTTGAAAACCTCTGTCAAATCTTTCATCAAACTTTCATCAAAAGTTTCATCAAAATAGTCATCTACCGTAGAACGATGTTGATGAGATGCCATATTTTTATGATGTGGGTGATGACTTCGTGTTTGGTCCTATGACAATGAAAAAAATCAATTGGAATGGTATGACAATGAAAAAAAATCAATTGGAATGGTATGACAATGAAAAAAATCTTGTGTTGCAAAAACAAAAGAAAACTTATCTTAATACAAGCTTAATAAAAATCATTGGCATATAATAATAAAAAATTATTTTAGATAAAAGAAAATGTACTTATTTTTGAAAAATACGTTTAATTTGTGACATTTTAGATTTATTAAACCTATGTTTATGTAAACATATGCTATAAGTATTTTTTTTTGTATAAAATTAATTTTTTCGTTCAAATATATCTATCATTTACATCACTATAGTTGGTATCATAATCAGAGTTATTTTTATTAACTGTTTCTAATTGTCAAACTTGATCATCACTAAACTACCTTTTCAAGACCATTAGATTATACTTAAAATTATTTGTTCCCCCACCTTTACAAGTTACCTTATATGATAATAGCTTCATATACGTATGTTTCTTTCTTTCACATATAGAATCAATGAAATGTAAACGTATTATAAATAAATAATAAGAATGAAGTGACGTTAGTCTTTCACATATAGAACCAATGATCCATTTGAAAATACTTGAAAATAAACTTGAAAACTTGAAACAAAGAAGAATAGATTACCTTGCTTTTAATTGATACAAAGATGAAGTACAATAGAATACAAAGAAGAACTTGATTTGATACAAAGAAGAAGTAAAATATATAACCAAATATATTAGAAAATAACCAAACATTTTGGTACACCTACTTAGAGCATGCTATTTTTCAGTCTTTATAACTGCCCTTCGATTCTTGAGTCTTTATAACTTTCCTTTTCCCTTTCGTCTTGACAGCCTTTACACCCATAGGCCTTTCTACTTTATCCTCCTCCAAGCCACAGTTTCTATTAGAGCTGGAGACACAGTCACCTTCCTTATTTACTCTGCTTCTTTTGGAGGATGGATTTGTTTTTGAATCATTCAAAGTATACCATTTTTGATCAGCCTTTAGTAGCCTCCAAGCTTGCTCAAGATTAAACTTTGTCTTCTGATCTTGGAAGTACACCTTATAGGCTTGCTGCAGTACATCATCCTCTGTCTCTCCACTCCGATGTTGCCTTGAGGCAATGTCATAACATCCTGCAAATTTGCTTACTGATTCGTTTATCTTTGCCTATTTCTGTTTACAAGTGTTACTCCCTCGTAATGGAAGGTTGGTAACAGCAGGATTTGCAGCATAGTATGCTGCAACCCTTTGCCAGAATGCATCTCCTTTCTACTCAGTCCCTACTATGGGATCTTTGCTTGTGTTTAGCCAAGCAGAAACAAGTACTTTCTCCTCAGGCAATGTCCATCTCTGCCTAGACTCTCTGGTTTTTTTTCAGGTGAGTTATTTTCGGATGTAGGTGTTTGAATTTGTGGATAAGTTTATGGAGTATTGATCTCTTGTTGGCTGTTCAAGAGATCAATAAAGGTTTGAGATCCACTAAATAAATCAGTGGCATCCATTTACTTGGTAGTGCAAAAGTTTTTAGATTTTAGATATTCAAGGTTCTGATTTGGTTTGGTTATAAAGTCAAAGTCACAATAATGACTCAATGCCTTAACCAAAACCATTAACTTATTGTCTAATCAATTCGGGTTAGCTTATCAAACTTAACTCACATCCATAACCAAAACCATTAACTCACTGTCTCAATCACCATTAATGGTTTGAAGTTTTAGTTGAGGTTTGTAGTTTAGTTTTAACATTTAAAAGCAAAGACTAACCATGTCTTCCCTAGCAATTATTGGCAGTTCGAACACTTGAATATCACATTCTTTTTGGAGAAAAGATTCAAAAAAATCAAAGGCTTTTTAGAGAAATTCTTACAATTTTAGGTTGCTGACCCAGTCCTTCCTTTGAAAAGGCTTTTGTCTTGGTCTCTTTCTCACATATTTTAAACCGCTCCATCTCTCGCTCAATAAGCTTATGAGCTTCAACCACAGATTGCTCATAGGATGCACTAACCTAAGCCAAATGACAAACAAACTCAGTTGAGTCTAAAACAAAAGGCTAATAAGATTCCTTCAAAACAGAAAAACCTATAAGGAATATAAAAGTGATAGTAGATATGAAGCTACTCCTTTTAGCTATATGAAACTAAATTAAACTAGCAAAAATTATGACATGCAAAATCACTGCCACAAAGCACCTTAGTCAAACGTATAAAAATCAAGAGGTTTTCTTTAAAATATTAGGAAAGTCGTATAATATAAAAAAATGATGACCTGATTGAAATCATCACCATCTAACAATAGAACAGAGAGAACTAAACAAAGCCATAGATTATGGTTGAAAATTGCAATCTAAGAGAATGCAAGGGAGCTTCACTAGTCAAACAAAAACGGCGTAGAAAATAAAGATCAGTGACTTTCTTATCTTTGATCTCGCTGGGTTGAATCTATGTCTTAATCTGGTCTCTATAGCGCTGCAACTTCTTGATTTCCTTATTCAAATCCGCCTCAAACTTTTTCTTTTGGTTAACATTATCTGTATCATATGCCTGAAAAAAAACAAACAAACAAAGACCTTATAAGAAACCAAAACATTCATAATATTGAATTTGATTAAGATCACATCAAAATTCTTCAGTATCTCACACACTGCTTCAGTAAACTCAATTTTATATTAATAATGAGATGATCCTACTCCTGCATTTCTCCATATCAATGATGAACAATTGAGAATACACAAAACAATAAATTAATTGGAAATAAAGAAAATGTTGTTTAAAAAATATATACAATTGGTATCGAAAAAGATTAACCACATGTATTTGTGTATTTGTGTTTTGGAGATTGCATCACGAAGAAATTATACCATGCTTTACAATTGTCCCAATAGTTAAAAGGGAAATCATAAGGATTAAAACCTTTTTAAATATTTAAAATTTTCATCTAGAGAATTTGAAAATATTAGTATATTATCTATATAGAAAATGCATAATTTTGAGTAATATGAAAATATGTCATTCATAATTCTCTGAAATTCCGAAGGTGCATTTTTAATTCAAAAAGCATTACATTCCATTGGTATTGAGCGAAAGGAACATTAAATGCCGTTTTGTATCGATCAGTCTTAGAGATTTAAATTTGCCAAAATCGTGATTTTAAATCAAATTTAGAAAATATGTATGCAGAATAAAGTCTTTGAAACAAATATTTTTAATTTGGTATAATTTTTAAAATATGTGTTTAAAATTTTATTACTAATCTTGGTATAACTAAAAATGTTTTTAATATTTTTAATATTTTTGAAACAAATATTTTTAATTTGGTATAATTTTTAATATTTTTAAAATATGTGTTTAAAAATTTATAGTTTATTATTAATCTTGGACTTTCTGTTCCTATTTCAGAATTTGTATTCACGTAAAAATCGTACAAAACCAAGGATTATAAAATCCTTTTCTTATATATAAGAAAATACATGTGTATGGGTTATTTCAGCATAGAACTTATTTTGACGTTAACCAAAAGGATGTTCAGAAAAAGAATTTTTTATCCTTCTTAACGTACCTAAAATCTATAAAGCATGTACCTTTTTTTAGATGAAAAACTAATGAAGTATGTATATGTAGTTATGTTCATTCACTTTAGACCACAAATTTACAAATAAAAATAAAAAAATTCATATTTAGCAACAAAAGCATTCTTCGCAATTGACATTGTGGAAGCCAATACTAGTTAAAGAGGGTCTGCTGTAAAATAAAAATATGTTTTTGGTTTTGCTTAAGCTATAATTTTTCGTGTCAATAAAAGTCAAGCAGTAGTTTAAATGGTCAATAAGTAAAATAACTCACAAACATGCAAGATGGAGGTTTGACTTAATTTGATGATTTTATGGATACACTTTTTTAAAAAAATGTAAATTTGTCATTAGATTCAGATCTGGAAAAATTATCACTGCAAAATTGTAAACATAGGCAACTCAGAAGATATACACAAGCATCTTCAGTTGATCCTTCCCTTCTTCCTCCAACCGATGTACTCATGATACTCATTGTTGGTGATAGAGGATACAGTGGTGTGTAACAACATCGATGGTCCAACAAAATTAACGGGATACCAAATACATGTTCTATATCCTGCAAAGGGCCGGTCCTGACATTTTGTAGGTTTAATACGAAACGTAAAATATAGGTCCCTAATAAAATATATTAAGAAAATAAATTACAAATCTTTTTAACTAATTATTAATATCAAAAAACTAAAACAATATAATTATTTTTGAAAATAACTCTTCTTGCAGTTTTTCCAGCAAAGTCATCCATCAAATCTTCGTAGTCAAAATGTTTAACCATGTCACTTTCAATCAATAACATAGCTAATCCATTCAACCGTTCCTGTGACATAGTTGATCGTAGGTAAGTTTTGATCAGTTTCAATTTTGAAAAGCTTCTCTCAGCTGAGGCGACTGAAACCGGAATCATGAGCATAATTCTAAAAGTAATCCATAGATTTAGATAACAATCGTCTACCTTCTTAAGAAAATACAGAACTTCAACATTCCTCTTGATATTCTTGGGTATAGCTTCTCTAAATACCTTGATTTCAAGAAACAAATCATTTCCATCAATATCTGAATGTTCTCCATGCTTAAGATAAATTTCAAGGTTGGTACATGATTCCTTTAAGCTATCATCGCTTGTGGTACTGAGTTTTCTTAGATCAAACAAAAACCCAAAAGTCTTCTCATACTCTTGAAATTGTTCCAGCCTACCTTGAAGAGAAGTTATAGCTTGATCCATGATTTTGATAAAATAATCTATTCTAAAACTCTCTTCTTCACTTAAAAGTACACTTTCATCTACAACTTGTCTTGGCTCTTCATCAAAGTGTGTTTTTCTTTTAATAACACGTTTCTTTTTAACATGAAAAATTGGTTCAATATCCATATCAACCGCAATTTTTGTTGCTTCTGCTTTTGCTTCTTCGAAACTTGTCTCTTTATACTTCTGAAAAAACAACTAACCCTTTTAGCTGAGTAATAGCAACATCAATATCAATATCTTCACACTGTAATGTCTTGCTTATAGTGTTGATGGCAGCCAACATCTCATACCATATAACCATACCAAATAAAAACTCAAATGTCCCAATTCCATGTGTTTCACCCATTGCAAGACATTCAACATCACTCCTAACTTTTGGATCATCAGTATTTTCAGCCAAGTAAAGCAAAGCATTTCGTATTTCTGGAGTTTTAAAATATATAGTTTTAATACTTTCAATGTGACTTTTCCAACGAGTATCTGATAAGGGTTTAAGTGCGTGACCTCCCACCATTTTCTTGTATATGTCCCACCTATTCGTAGAAGGTGAAAACAAACAATATAAATGTTGGACGATTGCAAAAAAATCCATCGCTTTTGTAGATGACTTGACCATATCACAAAGTGCTAAATTCAGATTATGACAACCACATGGCATATAAAATGCTCGTGGATTAATATCGAGCAATCTTTTCTGCACTCTTTTATTTTTTCTCTTCATATTTGAGCCATTATCATATCCTTGTCCCCTCACATTTTCAATGTCTAAGTCCAAATCAACCAATGTATCACATAGCAAATCAAAAAGTCTTTTTCTTGATTTATCATCAACCTCCAAGAACTGTATAAAGTACTCTTTAATCTGAGGTGACTCCATGGAAACATCCACACATTGAATAATGAAAAACATATGCTCTTTATGACTGATATCTGGAGTGCAATCAAGGATAACTGAAAAATATTTTGCCTCTTAAATTTTCTTAATGATCATTAGTTTCATCTCAGATCCCAACATGGCTATCAATTCATTCTGAATTTTGTGGCTCAGATAGTGATAATGAGTTTCTCCATCTTTAACTCGTCTAATGTGCTCCCGTATTATTGGATCAGTCTCCGATCATTTCAATGAACTTCAAAAAATTCCCATTATTTGCTTCACCAATCTTTTTATTACTTCCACGAAATGCCATATTGCATTTTGCCAATGTCTTCACCAACACAAATAATCTCAATAAAACCTATCTCCAATGACTTTTCTCTTTGTTAATTTCTTCTTGGACGCACTTATCAATTGTCAAATTCTTTTGCAATCTCAACTCTAGTTCCATCCATTGGCTCATGCACATGATATGATCATGAATACTTTCATGTTGACTAAGCCTTGGCACAACATTATTCTAATCTTTGAAACATGTGGTTGCCAATTGAATAGTATCACTGCTTCGACCAAACAACTTGCAACAAAAACAGTAGATTTTCTCTGATGTTGTGGAATAGACTAACCAATGTCTATCTTGTTTTTCTTCATTTTTCAAACATCTTCTGTAATACTTATGAGAAAAATGTCGACCACTGATATTTTTGGGAAAACTATAATCCTCAGACGGTCGTGTCGGAGGACCTTTTTTAACCAAAAAATCTATCAACATTTGATCAATTTTTTGCCAATTCACAGGATCCTGATCTGTGAGTGTGAAAGACACACCATCTACATTTTGACTAACAAAATCATCATCTTTCTCCATCATATTATTTTCTGTTTCACCATCTTTTTCAGCTCGAATACCATCCTCTACTTTCTCTTTAGAAGTCTCACAATATTCATCATCTATTTTACCAAACTTTTCAATTATAATATCATCTTCACTTTCAAGAGATTTTGGTTTTTTGATATACTGGAACATAGAATTGGCTAGGATTTTGTCAATTCTTTTTCTTTTTTCTTCTTCTTTTGTTTTTAACATTCAGATTCATATTTTGGTTTCATCTTGTAAAACTATAAAAAATTAAAACAAAATAAAATATATATTAGTCATGGTTGTTCAATTTACTAACTAATCATACCAAGAAAAATAGTTAAATCAATTAACTTAAGTCAAATAAACCATAAAATTTCTCAACCTTTTCTCACTTTGATAAGAAATTTTAAGAAGGAAATGAAGATTTGAGGGAAAAGAAAGAAAGAATTGGAGAAATTTTTTTTTTCAAACTCATCGCTGTATTCGATTTTTTTTTGTTTTTTTAAGAAAGATAACAATAAGAAAGTTGAATAGTTAGAGAATATTGTGGAATATATTTAGCATTAATAAAAAAAAGAATATTAAATGTCGATCTAAAAAAAAAAGAGAAAGTAAAATTTTTTGTGAACAGTTTTCGTGTCACTGTTTACAGTTTTTAAAAAAATTTCTTTTTTATAGTGAACTCCTTAAAAGTTGAGACCCCATACAAAAATATTATGGGTATTAGCCCAGAACCAGCCCTAATCCTGCATTTTGGAGTAAAATCAAATTTCTAATATATCCTCTATATGTAGCAATGAACCACAAGGCCATTACCCATCCTCAAGCGTACAAGAAAAAAACATCATATTATTGATCAAACCATCATCTGATTGTGATCGATTATCATGGCAAATGTACAAAAAGAATATGTGGTCCTCTTCAAGCCTCATTCTCACACGCGGAGGAATGCGAGATGGTTGATGCTATTAGCCTTCATGAATTCACTTGGAAGAATCTGCAAAACATTTGAAAAATCACATCTTGTTACTAATTAGAATCAAGACATAAACTAACACCTTTGAAACAAGAGTTGTTTGATTAAACCACATGATGTGTGGAAGTATTATTATTTTTTGATAATTTTGTTAAAGTTTTTTTAATTGAAAAAATAGATTTATTGATTTTGGTAAGACTAAATTAATGATTTTAGGGGAATATAATAGTTTTAAATTTGAGATTGTGTTGGACTATATTACCTTTGATGAGATCCATAGATTTGTTCTTTAAAATATTTTTTAACAATGACATTTGATACATTTTTATTAGATTTTACGTTATATATTTCAAATGTTATAAGGATATGTAATTCAAGATAGTGTACCATCATTTTCATTCAAATATTCAAAAGCAATTAAAGAATTATTTTAGAATGAATGAATTTTTATAATATCTTTAAATCTAGAGTTGGGAGTGATCTTGATATAAAAATACAAATATAACTTAGCTAAATTACTATAAGAACATATATTAATATAGATAAGATATTAGAAGGATTTTATAAGAATCAAATTAAGATAATCTGATTCAGACAAGATTCATGTTTGGCTTCTATCAATTTTACAACCTTGGCTTGGATAATATATGTTTAGCAAAAGACAATATCAACTTATTTTCATTAGTACAAAGTTTGTTTAGATGATGTGATATATATTTTGTAGATGAATTTACTTTTAAATATGACACTAACAAATTTGAAATAATGATGTCAACTATGGAAATTGTTGATGTTAATTGTCGGTGTTTGATTTATATTCTATGCTTTCAAAATATGAAGATTAAACTTTCAAATATAAAAATATTTATAAATTATTGGCAATTTTTTGCCAAAAATTTATTCAAAACATACAATTCTTTTATATGATGAAAATATGACGATAGTAATAATAATATCCTACTAGATTACATTAAAATATTTGTGCAAGATATTTCTAATATATGTTTTGTGCGGATCGGTTATAGTGTTATACAATGGGGGAGTGACATTCGAGGCTGTAGGAAGTGCGAAAAATCTGCTCGCTTGAGGTGCAATTTGAAAATGACTGTTTAAGAATTCATCGACTTTATGTTGAAAACACTTATGAAGTGACTTTGAGAAACTTAGTAGCTATCTCACCTTCATTGATTACCTCATCCACTCGGAAAAAGACGTAGAGTTGCTTGCAGGGAAATGTAATCATTTTATCTTTATATAGGTATATATATATATATATATATATGTGTGTGTGTGGCTGATTGTATATTGATTGAATGGGTGGATTTTTTTGGTTTTGCAAGGTATCATAATATTATAGTTTTATTTCATTTTTATTAAATTAATTTTACCACGTTAAGTTTTTAATTCTTACAGATTAAATTTACTACTTAAATATAAAAAAATATGGACTTAATGAATATTTTAAATTGTCATTAATTCAAAAAAATATTTTGCTTAGGTGGACACTATAAATGAAGAGAAATCTTCCTAATTATATATATTAGAGAGAACTTCCTAATTATATATATTAGGAGAGAATTCTCTCTATGCATGGATATTATTTTAATTTGAATTTTAAATAATATATTTTAGATCTTTATTTTACTATTGATTTTCTCTTGTTTTTTCAAGAATTTATATTATCTACATTTTTTTCTTGTTGATCTGTGTAATCTCTTTCATACATAATTTAACGAAATATTTATTTATTCTTCAATTTTCATACTCTTTTCATTTATCTAAATCTTAATATTATAATATATTTTTTTCACTTTATTATTTGGAGGTTTTCTTTTATATATTTTTCATTGAATCCATCTCTTTTACCCATGTTTTAAATTTTTTCTTTTTTCTCTATTTTTATATAATTTATTATCTTCTCGATTGTGTGTTGAATAATTTTTTATGGCTTATAATTTTATAGGTTGGAGTTAACTTCTTAACTTATTCAATCTCAGAATTTGTTATTTTCTTCACTTGCATGAAAGTTTAACTATTCTTATTTGTTTAAAAATAACGATTAAATCACTCAGAAAAAGAAAATAGAATGATACATTTAAAATCTTGTATTATATGATTATACGTTTTATGTTTTAAATTGAAGTTAAATGGCATTTACTTATAATAATTTTTAAATAGGTAAATTCAAATTTAATGGTCTTTATGTATAATTAATAGTTGGAAATATATTAATATTTATTTATGTTACTTGTTTTAAAAAAAGATTTAATGTCGGTGTGAAACAAATTGATGAAAAACGATATCAGATACCCAGACTCGGTCTAGATTTTTCAATGGCTAGAAATTTTTTTTGGTTTCTTACACATGAAAAAGAAAAAATTATTTTATATATTTAAATTTGAGACCTTAATCTTGTAAAAGACTAAAAGCATATTGATTAAACCATATAAACCAATAACATCTACCAAAATTTTGGTCCTATAAAATTTATAAATGTGAAGGCTCCAAGCACATGATTGATATGCTTGTATTCAGGATTGGCTCTGTAGATACCTCATCTTTACTGGCCGATGAATAATAGAATTATAACAACTTTTACTTGACTCGAAAGCTACGTTCTATAACGTCTCCTTTAAACGGGTACGAATATAATAATGAGTCGAAGAGGGTAATGGGTATCAGTGCTTAGCCGTAGGTAGTAATGTGTAAAAGCTAACCAGCTTTGGGATGATGTAAAGTGTAAACCCTTCTATGCTGCAAATGAGTTTTCTTAGATTAAAAGTTTGTTTGCTTTAAAAAGTTTGGATACGAAACGCGAATAACGTTCTTTGTTACTTTCCTCCTTAGCTCTATTTTGCTTTAACGCCTAAACAAAGTTTACTTATATTCCACTCACAATTTGAATGCTTTATTAGTTTTCTTGCAAAATAAATATAATTTAGGTAATTAAGTGTCGTTAGTTTGACTAAGTTAAAAAACTTAGATAAAGTTTAGAGATCACATGATCGAATAACGTTTAAAACAAAACTAATATTACATGTTATGATTTTAGACATGGGGATTAAGGATTTTGGTCAAAAAAAATTTCTAATATTCAAAAAAATAAAATAAATAAATGTAATTTAGGTAATTATTAAATTCAACCAAAATATAATATATATGCTGCGAGTGCCGGTGAATAAAGATAACGTGAGGGTCAGTCCTTCACGTGAAGCCCACGAGCCGATTTTACGCATCAGCTCTCGCATGACGGTTCACAGCCCACACACCACCATTTGCTTAAAATGCGAATCCTCTTTCGAATTTAAATGGAAATGAAAAAAAACCTACCATCACCGGATCCTGTGTTTCGCTCGTTTCTTTGTTTACATACGTAATCTACGTGGCAAAATCTTATTAGTCGTACGCTTTTCGTACCCTCAAATCTAGCGATCGTAATATTCAATTTTTCCTTCTCACTTCAAAAACTAACTTCTTCAGATCTCTTCTCATTCGTCTCTTTACTTACTCATCGCCACACTTCTCAGAGAGAGATCTTAGAATTTTAAAAATGAAGCTTCAAATCGTCATTGTGGCTATGTTAATAATGCTCGTACTCGTCTCCGGTGAGAATCTGACTAAATCTTCACCGGCTCCGTCACCGGGTCTACCCGGCGACGCTGCAAATTCGCCATCAGTCCACATACCTACACCAGAAGTCAGATCTCCTTCACCAGCGGAATCTCCGATAGAATACTCTTCTCCTCCGGAGCCGGAACCGGAAACGGAAACAAAACAATCTCCATCTCCTTCTCCATCTCCTTCAGATTCTCCATTCCACTCTCCGCCGAAGCCGGAAGATGAAAAATCTCCTTCTTCGTCTCCGTCCCCGTCGCCTGAAGCTAGTGATTTAAACCACAGTGATATTACCGGAATCGAAGACAAAAAATCATCATCGGGAGGCGGTGGAATGAGCGGCGGGAAGAAGGTTGGGGTTAGTATCGGAGTGATCGCGGCGGTGTGTGTGGTTGGACTCGCCGGATTTGTGTACAAGAAGCGGCAGGATAATATTCGCAGATCTCGTTACGGTTACGCCGCCAGAGATATTCTGTAAAGAGAAAAAGAGAGAGATCCGTCGAAGATTAGTTTGATTTAATTTTTGGTTTTTTGTTACTTCAAATTCGAAAACATTTATTGATATAAAAAATTTTCTCCGTATGATATTTTGCTGTGTTAATTTTCGGGTGATCTAGATCCCAAAATCATTTTCAGTTAGTTATTCAGTTATTGATCATAGATAATAACTTCTATATTTATGTTCCAGATGTTTAATTATGAATTCTAATATAAAACTTTTTAAATACTAACATAGATTATTATAGAATTCAAAAAATCTTAAAAATCTGTTATAGTGTTATTAAAGTAAAGGATCGTTATTAGAATCATTTCGAAAGGTTTAGAAGGGATTAAAAAGTTCATTTTCATATATAAACTCAATACTAATGGTAAGTTGAAGTTCATAAGATTTACGAGAAATTGACTTCTGATTGAAATCTTTTCAAACTTCCAAAGTATTATTACAACTTTTTTTTTCTTTTGGTTGCATTGAGTTTCTAGAGGCGAACCATTCTTGCCTGAGAGGTTGGAGGCACAATGATGCAGAGAATGGCGAATGAAAATGATTCAGTTACGGATCACTTTGTTAAGACATGAGAGACTGTTATAGATATATTTCTTAAAAGGGCCCATTTACAACTCCTAGAATGGCCCAAAGTATACCAAATACTACTCAACAGCGTTAGAGACAAGTGTCTTCTGGGACATAGAAGATTGCAAGATTGGTGATCGCAATGCTGCAGAGGTTTTACAGAAAATTAGATCGAACATTTCGAGTGCTTGTCCTGATGGTACAGTCTCAATCAGTGCCTATGGTGATATGACTGGTCATGACTTTCCCACTCAAGCAATTACGCTTAATCACTTTCCCGCAGGTTAATTAACTTTTTAAAAACTCCTCTTTTTTTTTTTTTTAAACTTAAATTTTGTGTATTTATTTAATGATCTGCGTTTATATTATATTGTTTGTTTTTACAGGACAGAGATATGCGAGGCATACGAATATTCTAGAAGATATTATTTATTGGGCAACTCAACAACCATAAAATTTGATGCTAATCATGCGAGACATCTCATAAGACTTCGTCGAGGTGGTTGAACTTTTGAAATCCAGAAGAAATCACACGAGTCGCATTGTTTCGTAAGCTTTAAGTAGTAAGTAGGATTATTAGGCATACGACATCACCACTTGTTGGTAAATAATTAATGTATTGTAAGTAGACGTTCAGAGCAAAAAAAATGTAGTGTTGTAAGTTTGTGAAACCAATGTCTCGAAGCAGATGAAAATAATTAGATGCTTAATCAAATTAATCCTCCAGTTTAAGACATGTTTCTTTATTATTTAGAGAAAGAGAAAACAAAAAAAAGTGAAGAAAGACAAATTAAGAGAGCCTCAAAACATTACGATATTTGTGTAAAATGTTCAAAAGAATCATTACAACATAAACGCAATCGCTTCTAGCCACCAAATTCGAAGTGATTGGGACATACAACGAGATGATCGCCATGTTCTAGCTTTCAAGTTTATTTTAGTTAAGAGTCTGCAATTTCAGCTACAGTTTTGATCCCATTAGTTTCTTCCTTTTCTTCAGCTTTGCGGTTACACCAACAAAAGTAGTCCGGGACAGCCCCATCTTCTCCAGTGACCCATGGATGCTCCGCCATAGCTTTCAGCGTCACCCTTTGGTTCGGGTCTGCTACAAGTGAATCGCGTTAGCCACACTATACGAAACCATAACTTTTATTCATACTTCAAACTGATAGCAAACAAAAAGACTGATGCAACCAAGAAAATTAAGTCTTTGCTTGTGCCAATTGGTAAAGAACTCACCTTTGCAAAGGAGTCCTTCAATCAAATCCCTGAGATGAGGATTTAGTCCATCGGGGATCATCAACGGGTTGTTAACAATCTGCAATATTGGTAAAAACTAAAACATAAGACGACTGCATTATTCAAATTGTTTGAAGTGAAGCGTGGGAGCGAGAACCTTGTCATAAGTATCTTGAAGTGTATCACCGAGAAACGGATATGTTCCTAATATCATACAATACAAAGTAACTCCCACTGCCCATGTATCTGCAGCTCTGCCACTGTATGTTATACCTAAACAACATTCTGGGGCAGTGAAAACAGGAGTCCCAGGAGATCTACGAAGTTGATCATCATCATCCTGTATCAAATGTATCATGTTGATCAGGTCATATTACACATTTATAGAAATTATTCAAGATGAAAACAGAATGGAGATGAGATTTTCAGTACCTTGAATACTTGGCTGACACTGAAATCTCCAATCTTCACTCTCCCGGTACTAGTAACCAGTAAATTGTCGGGTTTGATGTCCCCGTGAATTACATTCTGTTTTTTCCATAGAGAAGGACAAAACTATGAGTTTGTCAGATAACCAAAGCGTAGATGAAGAAGCATTAGAAAGTGCAGATCATACATGAGCATGAAGGTACATGAGGCCAGCAACTACATCCCGCAAGTACTTTCTAGCAGTATTCTCTCCGAGAGCCCCCGGTGGTCCAGAATCATCATAAGCCCATTTTCCATCCACATATTCGAGAACTAGACAAGATACAACACAGTTCAGATGCCAGAAATTTCACCAAAGAGAAAGAATTGAAGTAACACAAAAAAAAAGGGAAACAAATACCCATGTAGAAATTATCAGACTCAGGGTCATCAATCACCTCAATGAGATTTACGATATTAGGATGCTCCAGGGTTTTCATAATCATAACCTGTAACGATGAGACACAAAAGTATGTACATAATTTTTCTGAAATGAAACCCATTACACAAATGTATGGGCATTGTACCAAAAAAGGCAACTTGGGTACTAAACCCTTAGTTGAATGTTGTTCGAGAAAATAACAAGAAATCTATAGTACCTCACGAAGAACATCCCCCATAGCAGTTTCTGAAGGTGCAACCCGTAGCCTTAATAAATGTGACTTGTGAAAAGCCTGGATATACAAATATATAATCATCACATGTCCAGAAAGTTTAATCCAATTATATGATCAACTAAAGAAATATTTATATAATATGTGCTAGGTGATCAAATTTCTGATGAACAGTGTCATAGAAGACCAGCAAAACAAAATAAGCTTGTAAGTGGTGGTGCCATGGAAATAAAAACAAGAGCATACCTTAATAGCATAATGCTTGTCATCAACAGTGCTTTGATATAGAACCTGTTACACATACAAAAAACAATGTTATAATAGATTCTAAAACCCATTTCTAGTTCATTTCGTGCTTCTCTGTAGTAAGAAACATTCTTTACGTTTGCAGAGGAATATAGTTTCATTCATAAGCAAATAAGTTCAAGAAAGCTAATACAATAGATTTTAGCAAGCGACTAAAAGACCACATAGTTCCACACTTACCACTTTCCCATAGCTACCAGATCCAATTTTACACTTACGAACAAACTCATTTATTGTCTTGTTTCCATCTTCATCCTGGAAATCAAATAATGGCGTAAGCACACCATACGACATTGAGCAGGATTACAGTTTCTTTGACAATGCACATTCGACATTGGCACAAGAAGTCACATACCTCTCCACGTACAAGTTTATTAGTTTCCTTCACTGGAAACTGTCTGCAGATTAATCCATTCTCTAATTTATATTTCAAAATTTCTTCAGATCGTTTAGAATGGCTCTGCTGCTCAACTTCCTCTTGTTCTTCTTCATCTTCTCCTCCCACATTGCTAGTCACATCACCATCATTGGAATATATATCATCATCGTACGGATTTGGTGATTGTCTAGATCTCTCAGAACAACCAAAGCACCCAAAGCAACCCATCGCTTGGGCAAATGAAAAACTATCACGAAACATTATCTACTCCCAAAAAAAATAACGAAATCTCGAATGCTCACACTAACAATTCCAAAACCTGTAAAGAAACATTGAAACCATAATCGGAAAACCTAACTTAAGAGTACCAAATCTACTTACCCTAAAAGATCAAAACTAAAAACAAAACCTTACTCTGCAAAAAAGAGGGATATAAAGGGCTTCAAAGCCCGATAAGCTTAGTTATTCCAAAGGATGCCATTCAGACAGATGAATAAAACAAATTGAGATATCAAAACCACTACAACTGAAATGAAACATGTCGAAGCTCCACTTTGTATTATAATAAAGATGATTTCAACTCAACATGTAGCTTGAATAACCACCAATAAAGTCAAATATGAACTAAAATCTTCTGCAAAAAAGGGGTGATATAACAAAAGTCAGCAAACAAGAATCGAAGTTCATAATAAAGATCAATAATTTGAGGTTAAAAATCAAAATTTTCCGGCAAAAGGGATAAACTTTTTTCCAATCCAAAATGACCAATTCACAATCCATCGAAATTATACAAAACCCTCACAAATCGTGAAATTTGAACCAAAGATGCGTACTTTAAGCAAAATCCAATATGGTGGATTCGATTAAACCCCAATAAGTTCCATAACTCCGAAAAAAACCCATATGAAGGGAAAAAACAGTAATTGAGGGTGTAAATGAAAATCTTACATTTAACATTTCGGAATTTGGATTCGAAATCAATCAACGCATATGAAGAAAAGAGAAAAGAGGGGAGAAAGAATGAAATTTTGCCGATAGCTAGAGCTCGGAGACGTCGTGCGTGGGATTTGTATTATTAGTATTATTATTATTTATTTTTATTTTTTTGGAAAGTTACTTTTTTAGTAGTATTTTAATTTTTAATTAAAAAGAAAAAGACAGTTAAAAAGGAGTATCAAACAAACATCACCAGCTAATGTGACACCGTCCCTTCTAAAAATATAATCTATTCTTTCAACATACTCAATTATGTTTTACTTCATTTTTTCTTTTTTTTTTGGCGTCAATTATGTTTAAAGTTTAGTGTAACTTATTTCTTTTAGAGATAATTTGTCAAATAATCTAAGATAGATGATATATTTTTTTGTCTCCAGTTTGTATTGTGGTTATCCCTAATTAATCTTCAAAGCCGGAATATGGCTAGTCTTGACTTATTTGTATTGTTTTTTTACTGACTGATTTTGCTGATCCGAAGTGTGGTTTATGTTTGAATTACTTTGGTTCGTTCTCTTTACTTTTCATGTCCTTTTTAAGTCTACAAAAAATATTCCGTCCGTTCGATTTTATTAGATGTACTTGGTTAAAAATGCACATATTAAAAAATCTACTTATTTACAAAAGTATTATTTAATGTTTTACTTTAAATTCATTTAATTAATCAAAATTTAAGTGCATAAAAATATGTAAAATATCTAATAAAATAAAACAAAAAAGGCTAAAACATTTAATAAAATGAGACAGAGAGAATACGTAATATGTAAAACTTGCATGACCCAAAAACCGGATTTAAGAAATGCAAAGTTAAATCGTATAAAAAATATAAAAAAGAACGATTTAAAGCATAAAACGATTTGGAAAAGAAAAACGTATAAAACCGATTAGAATCGGAGACGAGATATGATCTCTCTTCTTAACTCAATAAAGCTTCCGTTAGTGAGACGGATCCACAGAGCTTTTCGAGTCCCACGATACAACCGATGCGAGACCACAACGCTACACTCGGTGTGGAATCTACAAACGTAGATAACTACGATATACTCTAAACGTACCGTTTTTCGAACTAATGGAGAAATGTTAGCAAGAGAGTGATGGATCAATGAGAGAGATGCTTGTGTCGGTGGTGTCGCTGAGTTTGTTGGCAATCACTTTGACCGGTGCGGCTGTTGGATTAAGCTTAAAATAGCTTGAGAATGAAGCATCTTACCTAATCCTACGAGATTTAGGATTAAGACATTTCCTATGTGACTTACGAACATGTATTCTATTTTAAGAGTTCTAATAGAATTAGGAATTGAGTTTATCTTTCAATATATAAGGAGATGCCAAGGTGTGGCATAACTTATGGAGTTTTGAGAGATTGAGAGATTGGTGAGAGCTTTAGTTTTGAAGAGTTTTTCTAAAGCAATAAATATCAAGTCTTTATAATCTTGTTTATAATCTTTCTAAATTCTATAATTGGTATTAGAGCAAAACCATGGGGGATATCGTGGCAGCTAAACCGGCGGATAGCAATCCGTCATCTATTCAGTGCCCAATGTTGAATAACAAAAACTATACGGTATGGGCAATCAAGATGAAGATGGAGCTTAAAGTTCATAGAGTTTGGGAAACCATTGAACCAGGAACGGATGACGTAGATAAAAACAACATGGCAACCGCACTCTTATTCCAATCTATACCCAAAACACTTACTTTACAAATCGGAGCACTTAACACATCTAAAGCGGTCTGGAAGGCAATAAGAACAAGGCATGTTGGAGCAGATAGAGTCCGAGAAGCGCGACTTCAAACCTTGATGACAGAGTTTGATAGGTTGAAGATGAAGGACACATAATCGATTGATGATTTCTCGGGAAAATTAATAGAGATCTCTTCGAAATCTACAGCCCTAGGTGAAAGCATCAAAGAATCAAAACTAGTTAAAAAAATTTTGAGTTACGTACCAAGAAAAAAATATATACATATTGTTGCTTCTCTCGAGCATGTATTGGATCTCAAAAACACTAGTTTTAAAGACATCGTAGGACGCCTAAAAACCTACGAAGAAAAGGTTTGTGATGATGAAGAACTGCATGAAGATTAGAGCAAACTTATGTATGCAAACATGGAGCCACAATTACAACTAACGCAGAGAAAACAGGGGACGAAGGCGCGGAGGAAGGTTTAACAGCGGCCGAGGCGGTCAAGGCTGTGGGCAACAAAACTACAACTATAGACAAGGGAGAAACATGTCTAGAATTGTATGCTATTGCTGTGATAAAACAGGGCACTTCGCACTAGATTGTCCAGACCGGTTGCTTAAACTACAAGAAACACAAGAAGACAAAGAAAACGAAACACAAGTAGTTTTCTTGAATGAAAAAAATGTTGTTCCTAGCAACTATGAGACAGGTCTGGGAGATGATATGTGGTACCTTGACAGCGGCTCTAGCAACCATATGACCGTAAATCATATGTATTTTACCAAACTAGATGAAGCAATTACAAGAAAAGTAAGGTTTGGTGATGATTCCCGTATAGACATCAAAGGAAAAGGATCAATTTCTTTCATTGATAAGGATGGCGAGAGAAGAACAATGATAGATGTCTAATTCATTCCAGAATTGAAAAGCAACATAATTAGTCTTGGACAAGCTACAGAATCTGGGTGTGATATTAGAATGAAAGAAGACTACTTAATCTTACATGATCGAGATGGGAAACTATTGGTTAAGGCAAAAAGGTCAAATAATAGATTATATAAAGTACACATGGGATTGAGTAATGCGATATGTATACAGCTAGAAACTATGAGTAACTCGGCAAAATGGCACGCGAGATTAGGGCATATAAACACTGAGAACATGAAATCAATGATTGAAAGAGAGTTGGTAACAGGTATCCCAAAACTAAATGTTGAGAAGGAACTGTGCGCATCATGTCTCCTAGGAAAGCAAACAAGGCAACACTTCCCACAAGGCACATCGTACCGAGCAACACACAGCCTCGAACTTGTTCATAGTGTCTTTGTGGTCCCATCACTACAAGAAAACAGCGCGGAACCGACGGATTCTTCCGTCTGTTCTAGATGGTCAAAAATGAAACAATTGTCGGAAACCCGGCGGAATTTCCGACGAATTTCTGATGGATATTGGACATCAAAAATCTATTGGTTAATCCGTCAGAAATCCGATGTCCGGTATATGTCCGAACACAACCGCCGGAAGTCCGTCGGAAAACTGTCGGATAGTCTTACCAACGGTTTTCTAACGGATTTAAAACGGTTTACAAACCAACAGATTTCCAATGGTAATTTCCTACAAATTTCTGACGGATATTGAACATCGCAATTCCGACGGATATCGGACATCGGAGTTCCGACAGATTTTCGACGGATATCGACATCGGATTTTTTACGGATATCGGACATCAAATTTCCGTCGGATATCGTTGATCTTATCAACGGGAACTTCGGAACAAAGAGGAGTTCCTTCAGCAATCGGTTGTGATTGCAATAACTCCTCTCCCAATCAGGTCACGTTCTCCACGATCTTCTGAGCAACCAAATTTTGGATTTTTCCCGTGCTGCGGTTCGTGTGCGCTTCTTGTAGCAAAACAAAGCGCGATAGATGGACATCTTTTCCTGCCAGGTTGAGAAACAAAATCCTCAATGCTCATCTGGATCGGAACAGAAACAGCTTGACGAGTAGCTAACGGAGATTGAGTCTCCGGAACAGGAGTGGAGCGGTTTTGAAATCGAGCATAATTTCTGAAACAAAACAATTATGAAAAATGAATATATATGTAACAAAACAATTATAAAAAATGTATATAAATTTATAAATAAATAAAAAATAAAAAAATAAAAACGAATATTAAATAAATTAAATAATTATAGAGTTCAAAAATACATATATGTTAGATTATTAAATTAAAAAATATTTATAAAACTTAAATAAATAGAAAAAATTATGAATTTTTAAAAAAAATTATAAATTAAGAAAAAATGTATAAAAAATAAAAAAATATTTTTAAAAAACTTAAAATAATTATATAGTTCAATATATATATGTTAGATTATTAAATTATAAAATATTTATAAAAATTAAATAAATAGGATAAATTTTAAAAAATTAAAATTTATAAATTACTACAAAAATTTAGAAAAAATATAAACAGTTTTAAAAAAACATAAATAAATATTGAGTATTTACTATTACAATTATAGTATATAAAAACGTTTTTAAAACCATTCAAAATACTAAAAAATCAAAAGAATCATATTAACATACTTATAAACCAAAGTCAACATTCCTTATAACTAATATCCTAAATGTTCAATCTAAAACATGAAATCGTAAATCATAAACCTAAAATCAACATTTCAATTCCCTAAATCTAAATTTCATATTCTAAATCAACTTAAAAACATAGATACTTACATATTGGAGCGGTTTGGATCCATTGAAAAAGAGTTTGGATCCATTGAAAAGGAGTTTGGATGGTTTTGAAACTTGGAAACAGAGATTTGACGGATTATTGGAGATTTTCGGATTTTTGGGAAGTTTCTAAGGTATTTTGAACGTCGGAAATCACTAGAAATAAATTGATCGTGTCAACGACAATTACCAATGCATAAAAACTCACGATTCGTCGGAATTTCCGACGGATTATGCAAAATTTTAGGTTACGTGGCAATCCAAAAGACATTTTCCGGTAAGTATTTCGCGAATCCGTCGAAAATTCCAACGGATTAGGTAAAAACTAGGCTTCGCGAAAAAGCCTTTTCTGGTGAAATTTTCGGGTGAAATTTTCGCAAATCCATCGAAATTTCCGACGGATTCGCGAAAACTGCATTTCTTTTCATTGATCAGTCAACCTTAAACTTCAACACATGTATCCACAAATCCGACGAATTTAGGGATTTGAAGATTTTTTAAAATCATTGGCCCAAGAATACGTTTGTATTAAGCCATATTAACCATTGAATGCATAAAATTACAATATCTAATTGACACAAGTCATTAAATTACAAAAAACAAAAATTTATGTTCGTTTCGAATAAATGTTATATGCTTGGTTTGTATTTTTATGTATGTTTATTCAAAATCTTGTTAAATGTTAGAATTTAAGAAAAACTTCAATTTGCATGCTATTAAATGAGTATAATGATTCACTTAGTGGTAGAAATTAGTTTTTGTACTAGTGTGTGCCTATCTCGTAACCAATATAGTTTTTGTACTTTAAGAACATTTCAACGGAAAATTCATAATTTATTTTAAAACCACGAATCCATCGGAATTTTAAGAAAATTCCGACGGATAGTGGATTTTGGGGAAAAAAAATTACAAATACATTTCTTACAAACTCTCAAATACAAATCTTAACATTATATCAATACATTTACAATAACAAATATAAAATACAAAAGCCTTTACTCCTCATCTTCAGATGATCTGTCCGAAGAAATTGAGTCTGAATCTTCTTCGTATTCGCCACGTGATTCATCTGAGTCTAAATTAATCATATCATCACTAGTTTGTGTTAAATCAACCACGAGCTCAATGTCAAACGAATGATGAACAAGATCTATTTGACAAACTCTAGTTGGCTGCAGGGCATCATGTTCTGAAACTTCATCAATTCTTCCTAGTGGGTTAATTGCAGTAACTATGATCTAAGGATCTGACCGATAAGATATTCGAGGGTACCGAATGTAGCAAACCTATATAAATAAAGATAATTTGTAAAAATTAAAAATATTAGGAATATATTAATAATAATCAAATATATTAATTTAAGCATACATGGTCTACGTGTGATGCTAGAATAAATGGATCGTACTTAAGAAGTCTTCGTCTTGAATGTCGATGTCACACCGAATTGATCAATTTGAACACCACAAACCAATGAATGGATAATACCAATAACACTTACACACAATACACCTCAAATCCAACATTTTAGTATATCAAAGTTCTAAGATTTTATTCAATATTCCGTAGTAAACTACATCACCGGATCACGCTTAAACACCAAAGTCAGAAGTTGGTCTTGTTCTTCCCTCCTCAAGAATCCTAAACGCATATCCTCTTGTGCAATACCTTGGATATGAAGTTGCAATGCTATTTGGACCATTAACAAAGTCATTAACCACAACAGAAATTCTTGACCATTTTTGATGCCCTCAGAAACCTATAAAAATATAAATAAAGAATATAAATTACTGTGAGATAAATATTACAATAGAATTATAAATTAGTTAAATTATTAAAAAACTTACGTAAAATCGCAACCAAGAAGCAAATTCTTGTTTTTTTTATGATGTCAAGTTCGGGTTCAGTCTTATATGGATAATAGTCTCGTACTAGGGTCATGTAAATGCTGTAACATAACAAAAAAATTTAATAATCAAATATCAATTAATATCAAATGATTAGTAATTAACATAAACAAAGCAATTATTAATTACCTTTCATACTCCCGAATATCTTCACAATTTGTGAGAATATACGTATGCAAGTGCGCAAAATTGTGCTCTAATAGTTTCCGTTTCTTCCTTTTACCACTTATTCAACCAATTTGAGCAAACAACTAAGGAACATACATCGGATAAATCACTCTCTCACCTTTATCATCATGTCGCGCCAAACGTCTACTCTTAGTATACACTTCCGATGGAAAATAATATTCAGCAAAGTGTGAGGCTTCTTCATTGAGGCTCTGTGCGACAATAGATCCCTTAACTTTGCTTAAATTTTTAACCTTTTTCTTGAGATGGAACATGTAACGCTCAAACAGATACATCCAACAGTACTGAACAGGACCTCCAAGTGCAGCTTCTCGTGGAAGGTGGATAGGAAGATGTTCCATAACATCAAAAAAAGATGGTGGAAATATCTTCTCAAGGTTAAAGAGGATAACCGGTATATTGTCCTGTAAATTGCATATACCCTATATTGTAAGTGTCCTTGTATAAATCACGTAAAAAACCACCAACTCCTACAAAAAACAATAAACAATGTAATAAACAAAAAACGTTAATTAACAATATGAAAGTATCAGTATATACCTGCAATTGCTTCGTGGAAATTTTTTTGAAGAAGATGTGCAAAGGCAAATGGAAGAAGCCGATGCATCACAACATGACAATCATGACTCTTCATTCCAATAAACTTTTTTCGGAGAAATCAACACAATTTCACAAATTAGATGCATAACCATCCGAGAATTTTACATCATCTCGAATCCAATAAAAAAAAGATGCTTTCTTCGCTGCGTCTAACCGGTAGGTAGGCATAGGATATCTACCATTGGCATAACATGAAGAAAATCCCGAGAACAAATCAGTGGCAAGTCTAATGTAGACTTCATATTGTCTTTCGTCTTCCCTTGCACGTTTAAAACAATGTTCATGATGTTGTCAAAAAAGTTTTTCTCAACGTGCATTACATCTAGATTGTGCCTCAACAAAAGATCTTTCCAATAAGGCAAATCCCAGAAAATACTCTTCGTATGCCAGTTATGATGTTCACCGACACCGTCAACAAGATCATGCCCATTACCTCTGCAGTAACGAGTCCTCTCAGCGCCAAAATCTCTTAATTGATCTAATATACAACATCCATCAATCTCTAGAGGTGCACAGTCAAACACTTGTTTGTTCTTTGTAAACAATGTTCTAAACCGACGATAAGGATGATCACTAGGTAAAAACCTTCTGTGCCAATCAAACCAACACGTATTTCTTCCGTGATGTAATTGGAATGCATCAGTGTTATCTTGGCAATACGAGCAAGATAATATTTCATGCGTTGTACATCCAGATAACATACCATATGCTGAAAATTCGCTTATTGTCCACATAAGAACTGCACGCATATTGAAATTCTGCTGCAATGAAACATCAAATTCTTCAACCCCATGCTGCCATAGTATTTGTAACTAATAGATTAATGGCTGGAGGAATACATCTCTACGCATGCACAAAGATGGTGGTAAATTGTACGGTATTACAATTACCAGACACAACAAATATTGTCTTCCAAATGGGTTAAAACTATCTGTACATAATCCGAGGTATACATTTCTACGCTCATACACAAAATCTGCAAACATTGATTGGAAATGTTTTCACGCTGCTGTACATAACCCGAGGTATACATTTCTACGCTCCTACGCAAAATCCGCAAATATTGATTGGAAATATTTTCACGCTTCTGCGTCTGACGGACGCGTAATCTCTCTATCTTGACAATTCTCTGCATGCCATTTCATTGCCTCTGTTGTGCGTTGAGATTGATATAACTTTTTCAACCTTTCCGTTAATGGTAAATACTACATCCGTTTATAAGGAACCGTAACTCTCCCACTAATTTCTTGAAACCTTGTTTTTTGACAAAATCTACATGTTTTACGGTTTTTGTCTTCTCTCCAATATACCATACAGTTGTTGATGCACACATCTATCATCTGATACGGTAAATCAAGACCAGTGACTAGTTTCTGTACCTCATAATATGATGATGGTGAAAAATTATCTTCATGCAAAATATATTTCACAAAATCTTTTATTGCATCAACACATTCTTCCGCTAAATTATAGTCCGTCTTAATAGTCATCATTCTACTAGCAGATGATAACGGTGAATGATCTTCTCTACAACCACTATATAGTGGCTGTTTTGCTGCATCTAACATATCAAAAAAAATTTGCACTTCTGCATTTGGTTCTTCAACGCTGTCTCCATCATAACCCGCTGACGGCATGTTCTCCCTAAACAAATCATTCACCCTCTCAACCGTACTGATACCTACATCTACATAAAACCATTGCTATACAAGTGATGCCTAACGCACTCAAGCTTAAAATTATGAGAATTCTGGCATATACTACAGGGACATTTAATCTTACCAATTTTTTTTCTCCCCGTTGATTTCCGGCCAATTCCATGAACTCGTAGATTTCTCGTGCATAATCATCTTTCAGTAGGTTTGACTCTGGATCTATCATAGGTTCGTCCATCAACGAACGAAAGTAATTGGTGTGAATGAATGAAGAAATGTGAAAACATATATATACAAGTCGCGTCCGTTAGAATTCCGTCAGAAAACTGTCGAAATATAACGTTTTAAAGTGGTTATACAATAGATATATTAACGTTCTTATTACTCAACAACTTTCCGACGAAATTCTGATGGATATCTGACAGATTTCTGATGGATATCCGTCGAAAACTCATCGGATTATAACGTATATAACTTCTGACGGATTTGGGTTTGTCCGTCGGAAAATAACCGACGGATTCATTTCCATCAGTTAGTTGTCAGAAAATATCAGTCGCAAACCCATCGGAAATCCGTCAAAAATTCCATCAGTTTTGCGGCTGCTTTCTTGTAGTGCATAACACCAAGCATGATGGCTCAAAATAGGTATATATTTGTTCTATCGACGACTGTTCAAGATACATGTGGTCATTACTCTTGAAGGAGAAAAGTGAGGCATTCTCAAGGTT
The DNA here is from genome assembly GCA_963922655.1 of Cardamine chenopodiifolia. Classification (NCBI taxonomy): domain Eukaryota; kingdom Viridiplantae; phylum Streptophyta; class Magnoliopsida; order Brassicales; family Brassicaceae; genus Cardamine; species Cardamine chenopodiifolia. The sequence continues at coordinate 10,203,566 of OZ000479.1, forward strand.
CAAAAATTTAAGGCTGCAATTGAACAGAAGACTGGAGAAAGGATTAAAACATTCAGAAAAGATATGGGAGGAGAATTTGTCTCTCAAGAGTTTAACTTGTTCTGTAATAATTCTGGGATTAAGCAACACTTAACAGCTCCTTACACGCCTCAACAAAATGGCGTAGTTGAAAGACGGAATAGAGCCTTGATGGAGATGACCCGAAGCATTTTAAAACATATGAACGTTCCTAATTACCTTTGGGGAGAGGCAACAGGACATGCAACCTATTTGATAAACAGAGTGGTGACAAGAGCTCTTAAAGAACGTACTCCATATGAAATCTTTCGGCACAAGAAACCCAATATTGAGCACTTACGAAGTTTTGGGTGTATTGTCTTTACAAAGTCTAAGACTCCACACTTAAAGAAGCTTGATGATAGATCCAGAATGCTTGTACATCTTGGGACTGAACCGGGATCAAAGGCGAATCATCTTTATGATCCAACACAACGAAGAATTATAGTAAGCTGAGATGTAAAATTTGATGAGATTAGAGGATGGAACAGGGTCTCAGGTGCTATAGTAAATCAAGAGAAACCATGAAGTTTTAATGTCATATTTGGAGAACATAGAAATCACAGGATTACACAAGAGGTCGAGGCAAGGGATGATGAATTTGATAATATCGGAGGAAACAATGGAGGCGATAAGGCCTCTGATGAAGAAGAAAACTACAACCTAGGAGATGTTGTTAACAGACAAGAAACTGGTATAGATGCAGAGCATGAACTGGTCCATCCTCAGTTGCAAAGAACCTCAAGACAGAGTAAAACACCGAGTTACTTGGATGACTACATTTTGTTGGCAGAAGTTGAAAGCGAACGTCTCTTACTGATGCTCAACGAAGAACCCTAGAATTATGAGGAGGCCAAAGAGTCGTCATAATGGGTTGAAGCTCATAAAGAAGAAATCACGTCAATAACAAAGAATAAAACGTGGGATTTGGTTTATCTTTCCATAGGAGCAAAACCGATTGGACTAAAATGGGTGTTTAAGGTTAAGAGAAACTCTGACGGTAGCATTAACAAATACAACACGGTGGCATAGACTTTGACGAGGTGTTTGCCCCGGTGGCGCGTATAGAGACAATACGGTTTATCCTTACTTTGGCAGCTACTTATGGTTGGGAAGTACATCATCTTGATGTGAAGACAATTTTCCTTCATGAAGAGTTGAAAGAGATAATATACCTAAGCCAACCGGAAGGTTTTGTGACTAAGGGAAGCGAAAGTAAAGTATACAAACTAAACAAGGCACTATATGGTCTAAGACAAGCACTAAGGACATGGAACAATAAGTTGAATAAAATACTTAAGGAACTAAACTTCATCAAATGTTCCAAGGAGCCATCATTATATCAAAAATAAGAAACGGAGTTTACTCTTCTTTTAGTAGTCTATGTCGATGATTTACTTGTCACAGGATCATGTTTAAAGGCAATACTCAATTTCAAGGAGGAGATGTCAACAAAGTTTGAAATAATTGATCTTGGGATATTAATAGATTACCTTGGTATTGAAGTGGCTGAAAGCAATGAGGAAATTATACTTAAACAAGAAAGGTATGCAATGAAAATTCTTGAAGAAGTAGAGATGCAAGACTGTAATGCTACTCAAACACCAATGGATTCTGGACTGAAGCTCTCCAAGGCGGAAAAGGATGCAGAAATCGATGTAACAAATTATCGGAAGATAGTTGGTTACCTTCGCTATTTTTTGCACAAGAGGCCGGACTTATCTTATGTCATGGGTGTCTTGAGTAGATATATGCAGTATCCTAAAGAATGTCACGGAATTTCCATGAAGCAAGTGTTAAGGTATTTACGAGGAACAACTTCTATGGGACTTGTATTTTGTCGTGCGGGTCAAGTAAGTAGGGTTGAACTAGATCTGTTTAATGGAGATTATGGTGTGGTAAGGATGGTTGGCTACAGTGATAGTATTCATAACATAGATCCAGATGACGAAAAGACTACAACCAGACATATTTTTTATCTTGGAGAAAGTCCGATTACGTGGTGTTCACAAAAGCAAGAGATAGTGGCATTATCTTCATGTAAAGCGGAGTTCATGGCGGCTACAGAGTTCATGGCGCTAAACAAGCAATTTTGTTACAAGAATTGCTTAGTGAGGTAACGGGATCACCATGTGAAAGAGTTATCATTCGAATTGATAACAAATCAGCGATTGGGCTTACTAAAAATCTAGTGTTTCATGGTCAGAGTAAGCACATACATACTCTGTTTCATTTCATAAGGGAATGTGTGGAAAATAAGCAAGTTTAGGTTGAGCATGTGCCCGGAAATGAGCAAAAGGCGGACATTCTGACGAAAGGTCTTGGAAGGATCAAGTTCATTGAAATGAGAAGTCTCGTGGGAGTTCAAGACATTTCAAAATGTGGTTTTAAGTTTAAGGGGGACAATGTTGGATTAAACTTAAAATAGCTTGAGAATGAAGCATCCTACCTAATCCTAGGAGACTTAGGATTAGGACCTTTCCTATGTGACTTAGGAATATGTATTATATTTTAGGAGTTCTATTAGAATTAGGAATTGAGTTTATCTTTTAAGATGTGGCATAACTTATGAAGTTTTGAGAGATTGAGAGATTTGTGAGAGCTTTAGTTTTGAGGAGTTTTTCTAAAGCAATAAAGATCGAATCTTTATAATCTTGTTTTTAATCTTTCTGAATTTTATAGCGGCGACTTGATTTTTTTTGTTTCTCACTCGTAAACTTGTCGCTAATATCAGATCTGAGTAAAAAAAACAATTATTTATTTAGTCGTTGAATGATGCCGTAGCGACACACAAAAGAACACGCCTATTATACAACCATTCAACAACGAGTAGAAAAATGTGGGCGACGATCATGTTAGCTTTGATAGTGGTACTATCAATATCTATACAAACAAAGGGAAAAATAGAAAGAAAATGATCTTGTCCATGCTTTATTGCTGGAACTAACACCTCAATCAGAGGATGGATTATTGCCAAATCTTATATCTTGTATAGACGATGTAAAAACAATTCCAAACTGTGTAAATGCAGTGAACAGTTTGAAAATTTCAAGAATAACGAAGAACTGTTGCGTTGTCATACTCAATCTTAAGATTGTTTCGGGTATTTTTTCCCTATCTGTCACGTGTATCGGTTTTTTTTTGTCTGCAAAATATTAGGTCACATTTGATAAGATTTTTGTATTCTGCTTTAATCTATGTCAAAAATAGGTACTAATAATATTTATAATAAAATATATGTAACGCATGAACAATTTTATAATATGAAATTGTTCTTGATCCAAGTATGATTATATGATGTTAGTTTTAAAGCTTTACATGCACGTCTATGAATATCGACTGACCGAAAAAAAAAGACATGGCTTTTTGTTGTCTGTTGTGGTTGACCGATCTAGGGTTTATTGGGAGTCTCTTTTCGTGAAAGCTCCGTATAATCAAAACATAGTATTTGAAGATAACTTCGATAAGATATGGTTGGAATAATACTGACTTTTGTCTCGTATAAGAAAATCAAGTTCGAAAAGATTATAGAAGGGTCGCTCTTAAATGTTGATTTAAACTGAGTTTTTATTGGCTTCGAACATTCATTCAACCGTTACAAGAAAATAATAGATGGCCATATTCGTTGAAAATCTGTCAAAAATGGCTATTTCAACGGATTTCTGACTACTATGGCTGTATGTTCTAAATGTATGATAATAAAGTAATTATCAGAAATTCGTTGTTATTTTCGACGGATTTTTCACATCATCAATCCATTGGGAATCCGTCGAAAATCCGATATTTGAACTTTATTTGAAATCTGTCGCAATTTTAACAGTCAGTTATTCGACGAAAATCCATCGGGTTTTTTCCCATGACGTAACCGGCGGATGTACGACTGACTGAATTTTGATAGATTTTCGACGAATTTAAATTAAAGTTTTTTTTAAAAAAAATACATAATTATAATATTAATATTAAATAATTTTTAATTAAAATTAAATTAAAATTATTCAGAAAAAATTATCCAAAACAAAATAAAAATTATTCAAAATAAAAAGCATTAAAAATACTAATTAAATGTTTTCTAATTTTGAGAGAGCGGCTGGAAAGAACGGAATAAGACATCCATCTGATCATGCATTGTTTTGAGCTATGCAGCCGTGTTTTCTTCGATGGTCTTAATCTTGTTGTTGAGATATTCGATCTCGGCTAACTTTTCATCGAGTTGCGCTTTAAGCTGAGGATCTTCGTAATACCTTGAAGTTGTCGAAGATGGCGACAAGTATTTCTCTGAAATCGAAAAAGACGTCATTTAGACTTTGGAGTGACCTATGAAACAAAAGAAATTAAATCATTACAAAAATATAAAATCGATAAGAATTAAAAACAAATGTTACTTACTTCATAGACAAATTTGTTGATCTTCTCGAACAGAACTTCGGTGCACAAACGAGTTCCTTCAACAATTGGTTGTGATTAGAGAAACTCTTCTCCTAACATTGTCATGTTCTCCTGAACAAATGGATCTTGTATTTGTTCCGTCTTGCGGTTGGTGTGCACATCTTGTAGCAAAACAAGACGTGAAGGTCTGACAACTTCTTGACAAAACTGAAAAAACTTTAAGTTCAAAAAAAAATTAAGATTTAAAGAAACTTACCAGTTTTGTTCCCGGGAAGCCTTCTCGTTGCTCCCAAATTGTGAGTGGCAATTCCTTTACCCTTTCAGTTTGTTGATTGAGTAGCCGATGTTGCCCGGGTTTCCTCCATCCTCCAATACTTAACCAACTTGTTCTGTTGCTCTGGGTTTACAATCAACTCCCTATGAACGTCATTCGTGTCCACTTTTCCTTCCACTCGTGAAGCTTCCTAAAGTACATCTTCGATGCCTTAGAATCGAACTCACGTCTAACCCGAGGCGTGAGCTCTCTATCCTAAGTAAAATCTTGCTCCAAAACAAAATGGTTAAACATCAGAACTTGCCAAGAATTCTATTAAAATAAATCTAAAAACTTTAAATGGTAATGTTAAAAATGAAAATTAAACCTTGCCACAAAATGGCGAAAACAAATTGAGCATCGGCATTGTAGAGTATGTCGCATACAGACGCTGTAGCATTCGTTGAGCATACGGTTAATCAACTTCGTTATCCCATTATGAGATATATGGAACCTATAAAACAAAATTATTTGTAAAATGTTAAAGAATAAACAAATTAAATAAAAAAAAAATTCATAAAAATCTAGAAAATAAATTTATCAATTATAAATATTTATAAAATTTTAAAAACAATTATAAAATTTTCATAACTAATTATAGAATTTTAAAAATAATTATGAAAATTTATAAACAATTATAAAATTTAGTAACATTATATATTTTTACAAAAACATTCTAAAAACATTTAAAAGTTATACTAATTTAAAACCTTTAACAATCAAACTCCCTAAATCTCCAATCCAAAACCCTAAAACTTCATTCATAAAGCCTAAAATTCCAATTCACTTAAACTCAAGAGAGATGAATCAATGAAACAAATAAAAAAATCTAAGAAACTTACATGTTTGATCTGTTTGGATCCATTAAAATGTAGATTGATGAAACTTGTGATAGAAATTGGAAGATTTGACGTAGTTTTGACAATTTGAGTTATTTTTATATGTTTTGCGAAGAAGATGATTGGAAATAGAAAACAAAATTTCTGACAGATATGTTAGATAATTAATTCACTTCGTCTTTGTTGGTTCTCGAGAGATAACTGTGACCTAAAATTTCTGGCATGTACATGTTTTAGGTTGACTGGCCAATAACCGAACATGCATGTTACGCGAATCCATCGGAAATCTGTCAGAATTTTCTATGGATTTTCGACGGATTCACAAAATTTTATGTTACACAGGAAGCCAAAAGTCATTTCTTGGGCTAAGTTTTGCGAATCCATCGGAAATTCCGACAAATTTTTGACGGATTCGCGAAACATGCATGTTTGGTTATCAGTCAGTCATATTTGGGAATCGGTCAGGAAATCGCCATAAATTTTTGAGGGATTTTCAAAACATGAATGTCACATCATTGGCCAGTCAACCTTAAGCATGTACACGTGTATCCCCATAACTGTCGGAAATCTGTCAGAAATTTTCGACGGATTTTTGATGGATTTAGGGATTTAAAGGTTTTTTTCAACCGACGCGATTGTAATAAGTTTGTGCAAAGCCGTAGTAACAATTTCATTGAGTAAATGTTAACATAGACCTTCTAAAAGTTATAAATTTACAAAAACAAAACTTCAAATTGGTTTACATATATATGTTCTATTAATGGTATGTAACAAGATCTAACATTTATTCCATATCATCATGAAATGTTAAAATTTCTAAACTATGTTGTTTACTGGGATATTATATCATTCTAGTGTTTAAACAAGTGTTAAAACTTGTTTAATATACCAATGTCTAACATTTTCCATAAAAAGTAATCCCAAAACCCCAAATTCGTCGGAAATTTCTGACGGATTTGGAGGTTTAAAAAAAATTAAGATATAGTTTAATCACTAGAAATGTAAACAAAAATTATAATTTAGTATTCAATGAATTAAAACTAAATAGTTTCTAACTACTCTGAATCTTCATGTGATCATTTAGAAGGAATTGAATTTGTATTGTCATCGAATTCTCCACGTGATTCCTCTGAGTCTAAATGAACTATATTATCACTGGTTTGTGTGAAATTAACAACAAGCTTAATTTCAAACGAATGCTCAACATGATCCATTTGACCAATTCTAGTTGGCTACAGAGCATCGTGTTCTGAAACTCTATATATATTCTTCATGTTGGGTTAATAGCAGTCACTGTAATCCAAGGGTCTGAACGATAAGTAATTCGAGGGTAACGAATGTAGCAAACCTAAATGAAATGAAGCTAATTTGTTAAAAATCATAAATATTAGTAAGTTAAAATACACTAATATTTTTAATTAATCAGGCTTGGTCTGTTTGTGGTGTAAGGATGAATGAATTATATTTAAGAAGTCTTCGTCTTGAATGTATCGATGTCACGCCGAATTGGTCAATTCGAACACCACGACCAATGAATGGATCATACCAATCTCACTTAAATATATTGCACCTCAAGTTCAACATTCTTTGATAGTGTACTTCTAATATTTCATACAGGATGCCGTAGTAAACTACATCTATCATCTGATACAGCAAACCAATACCATCAACAAGTTTTTGTACCTCATAGTATGATGCTGGTGAAATATTATATTCAGGCAAAATATGTTTCACAAAATCTGTTATTGCATCAACACATTCTTCCACCAAATTGTATTATGTCTTAATAGTCATCATTCTACTTGCAGATGTAACGGTGAATGACCTTTTCTAAGCTATATAGTGGATACTTTGCTGCATCTAATATATCAAAAAACCTTTGCGCTTCTGTATTTGGTTATTCGACTCTATCTCCATCATAACCGGCAGATTGCATATTCTCCATAAACACATCATTCACCATCTCAACCATATTTACACTTACATCTACTTTTGTTCTATCACTTAGGTTATCTGCAACATATGGTTCAGTAGTACAACCATAATCATAATTTGTTTCTCCATTTAAATATCAAATCTTATAACCTGACATAAACTCATTGTTGTACAAGTGATGTCAAACTAACTTAACCTTAACATTATGAGAATTCTGGCAAATACTACATGGATATTTCATCCTACCACTTTTTTAGCTTCTCGTTGATTTTCGGCCAATCCCATGAACTCGCCGATTTTTCGTGCATAGTCATCTTTCAGTAAGTTCGACTCTGGATCCATCATAGGTTCGTCCATCCATGACCAAAAATATTTCATAGAAGATATATTTTTCAAATCTTGCGGTTTTATAATGTGATTGAATGAATAAGTGGTATGAACAAATAAAGAAATATGGAAACATATATATATATATATATATAAGTTGTAACTGTTGGAAACTTTTGAAATTTTGTCATTATGTATGAAATTCAAACGGTTATGACAACATGTATTTAACGTTCATATTTATCGACGAATTTATGTGTCTGTCGAAAATTCATCAGTTTTTTCCGACAAATTGGAAGTCCGTCGAAAATTTTGTCAGTTTTGTAGTTGATTTTTTGTAGTGAAGTATTGACAGTAAAATAAAACTCATGGCAATAACTGTATATTCATTAGCCACAACTTGTTACTGTGCGTAAGTGTGTCAAAGTGAGATCATTCATCTTGTGGAAAATGTGTTAGATGATAGATCCTAATTTTTTGTTTATCTTTCTTCCACTATCCATCCAAATGACAATATATCATATTTCAGAGCATTGGTTGGATAGGAGCTCTACCAGTATTGGGATGTTGCGGTTCGTCAATTTTGTACGTAAATTGTCACTCACAAGCTCGAGATATTGCTTTGTATTGGAGTGTGGCATTATTGTAAATACTATAATATAGTTGTGCAAATACTTAGTATACTATATTGTATATAAACACTCAATTGTACAGGTTGCAGACTAACGAAAAATACAGATAATTTTTTCTTGCTTTAATATGGTATCAGAGCTGGTTATTACACACTAACCAACTCTCCGATCTCGTTTTCTTGATTCTCCGATTTGAACTCAGATCACGTTCTGATGAGTATCTCGAGTCATCATATCTACTTCATCTTCTTCACATGATTCATTTGTGCTGTGATTGAAGACTTTGCTTCCGCGATTTCATTCTGTTTCTTGTTTTCTATTTTGTTCTTCATTTGACCTTAGATTGAGTCTGATTCTTTCATTTCAGCTCAATTTCTTCTTCGATCTACTCAATTTGATTGATTTCTCATACATCTCATCGTTTCTTTGACCTGAGATTGAGTCTTTCTTTTTCATTTTCAGCTCAATCTTTCTTCAATACTTGTTCGTTTTGAAGTTTTTGTAGATCAATTTTTGATCATCTATAGCTAATCCAACTTCGACTCATTCGACAGATCAATACGATGATCCATACTTTCTTCATAACTCGGACCACGCCAGATTGATTCTTGTTTCTGATTGGCTCACTACTGGTGCAAACTTTCATTCATGGCGTTGATCTGTACATATAGCTCTCAATGTTCGCAACAAGCTTGGTTTTATCGATGGTACGATTCCGAAACCACTTGTTAATCATAGAGATTCTGGCTCTTGGTCTAGATGTAATAATGATATGGTGGCTACTTGGCTTATGAATTCGGTTTCTAAGAAGATAGGTTAAATCTTATTGTTCATTTCTACTGCTGAGGGGATATGGCAAAACTTGATGTCTAGGTTTAAGCAAGATGATGCTCCTAGGGTGTATGAGATTGAACAACGATTAAGTAGTATACATCAGGGAGCAATGGATGTGAGTACTTACTACACAGAATTGGTTACATTGTGGGAAGAGTACAAGAATTATGTAGAGTTGCCTTTATGTACATGTGGAAAATGTGAATGTAATGCAACAACTTTGTGGGAGAAACTACAACAACGAAGTCGTGTTACAAAGTTTTTTGATGGGATTGAATGATTCTTATGAACCTACTCGGAGACATATATTGATGCTGAAGCCAATTCCATCTATTGAAGATGTGTTTAATTTGGTAACACAAGATGAGAGACAGAAGTCTATTAAACCATTTTTGAAGCTTGATAATGTTGCTTTTCAGACGACTGGATCAATTGGTATAAATTCTGGATATCTTACTGGATATAATGAGTCTTCTCCTGGAAAATTTACTGGACTTACAAAAAATGCTGCTTATGCTACATCTTATACCAACTTCAGACCACAACAAAAGCCTATTTGTACTCATTGTGGTAGGATTGGTCATACCATCCAAAAATGTTATAAGCTCAATGGGTATCCTCCTGGTCATAAGTTGTTTTATAAGCAGCAGAACACACATCAATTTCATGGTAATTCTCAGTCCAGGCCTCAGTTTCCTACACAATCTCAGTTTCAGTATCCAAAGACCAACACTGTGGCTAATGTTGTCTCTGGTGATATTTCTTCTGTGCCACCACCTACTTATATGAATCTTGATCTCAACCAGTTTAGTTCTGATCAGGTCAAATCTCTAATCCATCAACTTAATATTCATGTTCGAGCTCCAGAGCAGGTTTCTCTTTTCCCAACAGCAAAGATAACAGAAAATGGTGTTATGGCTACTGCATCGTCTACTGGTATTGTTTCAATTGAATTTCCTTCTTCTAGTCTTCGATATGAAAATCACACATTCACTTTTCAGCATCATTGTCTTACCTCTCTATATTTTGTTCTTCCTAATGGTGCTTGGATAATTGATAGTGGAGCGACTAGTCATGTGTGTTCTGATCTAACGATGTTTAGTGAGATTTTTCCTGTTACAGGAGTTACAGTCTCTTCACCAGATGGTGCTAGAGTTCCAATTAATTATACTGGCACAATTCATATCTCAGAACATCTCATTCTTCATAATATCTTGCATGTTCTAACATTTAAGTTCAATTTTCTTAGTGTTAGTTCCTTATTGCAATATCAAAAATGTTCAGCTCATTTTTATGTTGATTCTTGTTTTCTTCATGACCATTCTCAGGACTTGATGATTGGTAGAAGGACTCTCATACACAGTCTTTATATTCTGGAGACTGATGTCATCTCATCCTCTACCAGCTCATCTTCAACATTTTTCTGTGGATCCTTGATAGTATATGGTCATTTTTGGCACCAGCGCCTTGACACCCATCTTCTACCAAGTTATAGCATATGTCTGGTACTCTTTCTATGTCTAAGTCTAGTGTCTCACATTGTGATGTTTGTCCATTAGCTAAACAAAAGAAGTTACCATTTGTTTCAAATAATCATCTGTCACCATTGCCATTTGATCTTGTTCATTTAGATATTTGGGGTCCCTTTTCTATAGAGTCTGTAGAAGGATATAAATATTTTCTAACGATAGTTGATGATTGTACAAGAGTTACATGGGTTTACATGTTAAGAAATAAAGGTGATGTTTCATATATTTTTCTAGAATTTCTTAAGCATATTAAAACTCAATATAATTCGGTGATTAAATCCATTAGAAGTGATAATGCTTCGAGCTTGCATTCACTCAGGTTGTTAAAGAGAATGGAATTATTCATCAATTTTCATGTGCTTATACACCACAACAAAATTCTGTTATCGAAAGAAAACATCAACATCTTCTAAATGTAGCTCGTGCTTTACTCTTTCAATCAAATGTTCCTTTAGCATATTGGAGTGAATGTGTTCTTACTACAGTTTTCTTAATCAATAGAACACCTTCTTTGGTATTGAACAAATTAACTCCTTATGAAAATTTATTAAAGAGTAAACCTGATTATAATTTTTTGCGCTCA